>OY728146.1:1810636247-1820636247 GCA_963277665.1 Viscum album
AAGTTAGTTGAGGAACTTGGATTTTCAGGAAAAAAATTCATTATTGACTGAAATATTATAGTTTATTCTTCGAGGAAGCCGCTAAACAAAATGATTGAATAAAATTTGGCACATCCGGCTGAAAGACAAAAGTAGATGGAACACCATTTTTTTGTGCCACATAAAGTGATGTGGCACATTCCATTGATCCCAAAACTCCAGAATCTTTTCATGTATAATGAAATATAAATAAAAATGTGATGGAATGATACCAAGATAAAGAAGACTAATGATGAGTTGGTTCAGCCTAAAGATGGATTTTCATGTCAAAGATTTGCTGCTCGATATCCTGATTTTGAAGCTGACGTGCGTAATGTGATGTTGGGTATTTTATGTGACATTTTTAATATATTTGGGAATATTCTTACATCACACAACCCATGGCCTGTTTTTATACACATTTATAATATTCCCCCATGGCTGTGTATGAAAAAACCTTTCACATTCATGAGTATACTCATATCTGGTCCTTCTCATCCTAGCAATGGTATAGATGTATACATACAACCTTTAATAAAAGAGTTGAAACTTCTTTGGGATGTCTGTGTGCACACATACGATCCATGTTAAAAAGACATATTTCAGATGCATGTTGCACTTATGTGGATGATCAATGATTATCCTTCTTATGAAATGATTTCAAGATGGAGCACGAAGGGGAAAACTATCATGTCTTGTTTGTATAAATATACACGATCTAGAAGACTGAAACAACGTTGTAGTTTCAGTTTTATGGGACATCGATGATTCTTTCCAATGGACCATCCATATAGAAATAATCTTAAATGATTTGAAAATACCATGGAGACAATTGGTCCTCCTCAGTGTATGTTTGGAACTAATGTGCTTATTGAATTGAATGATTTCAGTTTTTCATTTAGGAAGGGTCAAATGAAATCTAGAAAGAGAAAGAATGATTCCACTAAAACCTATTACAATTGGAAGAAGAGATGTATATTCATTTATTTTCTTTATTGTTCAACCCATTTGTTACATCATTGCTTTAACATAATTCATATTTAAAAAAATATGTGTGAAATGTTTCTTTCGATTATTATACATGTTAAGGGAAAGACAAAAGATGATTTATGGTCTCAGTGTGACTTGGTGGATTGGGGCATGAGACCAGAATTAAATCTTCTGCATATCAATGAAAATAAATGGCAAGTTCCATGTGCATCTTATGAGATGACACCTATAGAAAAATATAAATTTCAAGAATTACTAGAGACTATTAAGTTCCCAATGGCTATTCAATAAATATATCTTAACGGGTCAACAGAAGAGAGTTGAAGCTAAAATATTTGAATACTCTTGATTATCACATCCTTCTGCATGAGTTGATTCCAATATAAATTCTTCATATTTTTTCCAATAATGTATGGGTGGATTTTATTAGGTTGTACAATTTGTTTATAGAACTTTTTTCTAAGAATTTTTCCAAGAATTTCTTGTAAAAAATGTTGGAAGATGCCCCATTAATTTTGTGTGAGTTAGAGAAAATATATCCTCCATCATTTTTCACATGCATAATGCATCTGACTGTCCATATTCCAACTAAAATACTTCTTGGAGGACCTATTTTATTTCATTGGATGTATCCAACTAAAAGTAATATGTACACATTAAAGTCATATGTCTATAATAGGAATCATCCCGATGGTTCTATCATGAATGATTACTTGGCTTAAGAATGTATGGAATTATTCTCTATGTATTTGTCTGATCTTACTACAAGAATGAACAGAACAATGAGAAATGAAGAAGAATAGTATGAGAAAATTGAACCCAGTTTTCCATAAATTACTCAAATAGGAGGAATTCTTGGATCATATACATTGACAACGTTAAGCCTTGAAGAGCAGGAGATGGCACATCACACAGTTTTGTTCAACTGTAAATTGTTCTATGACTACATCTTGTAAGTAAATTGAATGTGTATATCTTATATATATATATATATCTGTAAAACTATTTCTATTTTTCTCTACAGGGATCATAAAGCAATGATAAATAGAAAGCATCATTATTTATCTTTAAGAAAGAGGGAGACTTTGCATAGTAAAGAGTTTTCTGTTTGGTTAAAATTGAAGGTAATAATATAACTATTTAAAATAATTAAAAAAATAATTAATTAAGTTTAATATTGATTTATATTTCTGTTATTGTGTTTTCCTACCGACTCTGTCTCTAAGGAAATAAGAACTTTGGCTTTTGGTCTTAATACCATGGTTCATGACTGTAAATCAATTGTTATCAAGGGGTATAGATTTATTATCACTGAATGAGAAAATAACATGAGAACACAAAAAAATGGTGTTATAGTTACTTACAAAACAGCCTATTATGCTAGTGCATCAGATAGTAGATCATGATCTGAAAATGCAGGTTATTATGGATTCATTCAGAAAATAAAAATATTGGATTATTATTTTCATAAACGAGTCACGATAATGAAATGATAGTGGTTTGATTGGATGATGAGGAATGAAACATTTATGATGATTGCGGATTTTGATTAATTGATATGACTAAAACTCTTTCTACTGATGAACCATATGTATTGTTGTGAATGGAGAAACAAGTTTTTTATTTCAAAAACCATCTTAGACCTGAATTTGGTTTCATTATTGATGTAATTCTAAGAAATACTTTTGATGATGTTGATGATGGAATTGACACCATACCTAATTCCATTGAAAATGACCCATTTAATACTTTTGATGATTCCAATAGCTCAATTATCATAGTTGACTTTGAACCTGAAGTTGTGGTGGGAAATATATAAAATCATCCATTCATGTTATCAATTATTTTGGTTTACCTCAACATTGGCTATTAAGGTTGGTACTATTCAAATTTATTTAATATTGATTACAAATATGTTGTATCGGACTTGACGATTATGTGAGTTTTCAATGTCTATTGGTTGTAATTTTATTTGAATTGCATTTTCTAATTTGGAATTGAACTGTATTAAAAACTAGAAAACCCACATTTCTAACTTAGTGAACATTTCAATGCTTCAACTATGATTTGTAAAATATTTTTATAACTCCAAGACATCTCTTTAACATTTTATTTGGTAAGGAATATGATGTATTGTATTCTTCTTCATAATAGGTATTGAAACCTGCATCATCTACCTGGGATAAAGAAATAAAATTTTTCCTTAATGTTGACAACTACTTTACCCCTTATAAATCTGGTAGAATCAATGTTCCATTATTTTAATAGATTGATGAAACTTAGTAAATTACCATCCAACTAAAAATTAAATTTCTCTTTTACATCTTGTATGATTAATTGACTTCATTATATATCTATTCAAGATCACATAAAACAATGGACAGTTAAATTATCCATGAATCCCTCTATTCCCTCTCATTTATTTTGTTCTTTGGGTTACACATTAGTTATTCTTTTTTATTTACATCCATATTGGTTTTAAAATGTAGGAAATTAATCCAATTTAATAGAGATGACAAAAAAAATATTATGGACAACAATCATCGCATGACTGAGCTGGGCATTCCACCACTAGTGCCTGTAGTGATTATTTTATTTCAAATATATATAATTAAATAATATATAATGTCATGTGATTGTTATTTTGTAAACATTTTTGTAGGATCCATCTATTAGGGGACAATTATTTGAGGAGCAGCCTAGAAGTGGTCCCAGTACTCTAGGTGTTCTTATGAGGGGGGGGGGTACAAGAGTTAGATGATCTGGTCGACATACCCAATTAGACCCTACCCCTCCCACTGACATACCATCCATCCCATATTCTGATCCCGGAGTGTCGTTTGGGACACATAAGATATTTAGACCTCCCATGTTTTCACCACCCTTTACATCTGAGCCTCCTCACCCATCTCTACCATATCAGATGATGATTCCCACTCCCCATCAAGCATTCAGCCAACCAGCCCGGTCATCTTCTTTTACTTCTGATTCCTTCTCTTTGGGATCTTATATTCCATCTTCTTCGACTCCTATAGAGCATACATTGGGACACACTCTCTCTCTACAGGGTTTTCCTTTAGTTTCTAAGGATCCAGCGGTTCCCATTGATCAGACTACTGCAGGTATACTTATTTAACCCTAATAAAGTTTTACACCATTATTTATTTTCATTACAACATGTATTAATAAATTTTTTTTCTTTCATAATAGATATATTTACGGATAGGAGGTTGGGGCAGGGACATACATGCATGCATGTGGTGTGTAACGACTACAAACAGTCTATGGTGGACTATACTAATGATATTCCAATGATTGAAAAATCAAGGCATCAATGTTGCAGTTTTTTGGCGATGCTTACCAAATACTCGGACATCATTCATGTCAGCCAACTCTCATAGAGACAACTACCAAATAAAGTCAAGGATAAAAATTGGGTAGAGATATGGGTAAAAAAATATGTTGTATTTAATGCAATATATTATCATTTATATTTATACGATTAAATATTTTGGTGTCAGCTACGGTTTAATTTCCCCGATGGTGAGGGTGCACGACCAACACGTATCAAAGATTTAGGTGAGATTTGGAGAGCTTATAAGCATGAGTTGTAGATTGGCAGGTGTTTTAGAGTGGGTATAGAGTTAGAGGAATTCTTTATCATATATGATTCTCTGTTAGAACAGTATCGATAGATGATTACTTATTGGACGACGAGCCAATTTAAGGTATTAATGACATTAGAGGTATTTAAATCAAAGTTTTCATGTTTTTGTTAATTCTAATTATTGAATTTTATTTATGATTCATCCAAAAGAAATAGAAAAAATTGATTCAAAAAAATATGTCCACACATTGGGACGTACTATGATGCCAGATCATGAGAGGCAGCGGGTATGACCGTTTATAATTTTGCTTTACAAATTGAACTTTATATTTCTTCATCCATAATTTATTTGATTTTTAAAGTTGTTATATAATTTTTATTATGAATTAATTATTGGTATCCTATTTTTAATTATTTTTTCCTAAATTCAATATCATTGTAGGGGCGTAAATTGAATACATAAGGACGTGTTCCTCGAGAATATTTTTTTGCTCGAGTAGAAGGAAGAATGATGTGAGTCTTGTTAATGAACCGACTTAGTGATGGATTGTAAGTTTTAATTTATAGATTTAAAATTTTAATCTCTATTTTTTAACATTATAATCTAGTAATTTTTTTAAAAGGCTAATTTAGAGGCCCTTGATTCCCAGGAACGTGATAATTTTCGGCCAAACGATCACTTATATTAGGTGTTGGGAGATGAGCACCCCCGTAGAGTACACTGCCAAACTGGGAAGATTATAGTTCTGTAGAGGTATTTTACCTCCTCAGGTATGAGTTGTAGTTCCACCGACTTCCAGTAGGTTAAGGTGAGGTAGAATAAGCTGAAAAAGGTCCACAGAGATAGTAGAACAGTCTGCTAGGGAAAACACCTCATTTATGAAACGGATGGAAGTTTTATGTCCCACACTTCCACCAGAGCCCATCAAAACTTGTGATGAATATATTTCATCAATTCTTTATATATATGGGGAACCAAGTTGAAGTTATAGTGGTGGTCAAGATGATGGAAAGGCGAAGGTTGAGATGGAGGAGGAGGAGGGAGAGGAGGAGGTTGAGGTAGAGGAGGAGGGCGAGGATGAGGGCGAGACAGAGGAGGAGGGAGATGAGGAGGCCATGGCCGAGTACGAGGGAGATGAGGAGGGCATTGAGGATGGCGTGGAAAATGATGGGGATGACTATGAGGATGAGGGTGAGATTGATGATGAAGATTATGGTGATGATGAACAGATTGATCTATTATATTTTTTACTAATATTGCTGACCTTTTATATTTATTGATTTGTTGTGCCTGAATATATGTGTTATTAGGTAGGTCACATTATCTTAACTTTTTTATCTATAAATAATAAAACGTGACTTGAGGATTTGATTTGACTGAGTCACACCTCCCCTAGATATCCCCCACCCCTATGGACAACCCACCCACCCCCCTCGAGACCTTGTACCCCTCTAAACAGCCCTTCCACCCCCGTGGAGAGACCCCCCCCCCCCCCCCCATGGACAGAACACCCACCTACATGGAGAGCCCTCCCGCCCCTAGAAACCCTGTACCCCCTGGACAGCCCTTCCACCCCCTCGACACCACGTACCCCCTGGACATTCCCACCACCCCCTAGACAACCCCCACCCCCTGGACAGCCCCGCCCACCCACCTGGACAGCCCCCCTGGACAGCCCTCCCCCCATGGATAGTCCCCCACCCAAGTGGAAAGCCTGCCCACCCCCTTGGACACCCCTACCCCCATGGACACCCCCGACCCCCCCCCCCCCGAACAGCCCCTACCCCCTAGACACCCCCCTATGGACAGCCTGCCCACCCCCTAGACACCCCATACCCCCTAGATAGCCCACCTACCCGTAGACACCGTGGTCCCTCTTGGAAAGCCTCACCCACCCCCTGGACTCCACGTCCCCTTGGATAGCCCCCACCCAACCCATGGAGAGCCCCACCCAACCCCCTGGACAGCCCACCCACCCCTGGAAAGCCCCTCTCCCAATGGACACCCCCAACCTCGTGGACAGCCCGCCCACCATCCTTGGAAATCCCCACCCCTTGGACACCCCCAAACGCCATGGACAACACCCCCATCACGGACAGCCCGCCCACCCCCTGGATCCCCTACCCCCTAGACAGACCCACCATGTAACAGCCCAAGATTTTATAAAAAAAAATATTCTTTTTAATTTTATTAAAGTCTTGTGTTGTACGCTAAACCAAAAGGAGCTTGCACAACACGCATCCTTGACTTTCCTTGCATTACACGCAATCACGACCTTCCTCGATAGCGTGTGTAATACGCAATACCGAGTTTCACTAAACAACGATATGCTATTAAAATATTATTAAAACTAGCCGTTATGAATAGTAATAACCACTTTTTAAAACTCTGTAAATCTTATTTTTCAAAATGAACTTCATTTTTGGATTCGGAGTATCGAATTTAGCCTAAGGTGAAATTTTGGTACTTTTTCGGATAACTTTCATATTCTGATGAATAGTGAAAATTACTAAATTATAATTAAAAACAACTTTTTTAATCGAAATAATTAATAGTGATAAATTATTAATTTGAGTGGTTTTAAAGTATATTTAGAATATATTTTTACAATTTAATACAATGTTGGTCATTGGATGTAATTGCACATTTAAACCAGACATAAACAAGTGTCAATCTTTTGATAGATATTGTTTCTTAAAAACACGCTATTTGTTTTAACAGCGGGATTTAATTATAAAATTAATTAATGCAACTTCTATGTTATGAATTTGGTAAAATAGACTTCATTTTTGAATTCGGAATATGAAATATAGTTTAGGATGAAATTTTGGCATTTTTCTGAAAAACTTCATTTTTTGATGAATAGTGAAACTACTAAGTGGTAGGTTAAAAAACTGAATTTTTTCATAAAACTTAATTTTACCGCTTCTGTGAATGGAATTTAGAAAATCCGAGAGACACGGTTAATATCAAGGACTAAAATGTGGTTCAATGAGATGAAAATAATTTTTTGGTGAATAGTAACTTTTTACCTTTTTTACCGCGGTTAATAGTAAATAGGGTAACGAAGGGTAAATATGATATTAATATTACCCTAACACATGTCCTAATTCTATTGGACAAGTGTAATTCGACCAAAAACAAACTTAGGAATAAAATATGACCATTTAGGCCCACTTGGATTAGATTAGGACATTTATTATTAATTTATTTAAAGAAGGGTTAAAATAGTTAAAATAAAAGTTTAATAAGTAAATCATTTCTAATATGGGGTTATACATAAGATAAATTCGATTGTAAATATTCATTAGAAAGATAAAAAGATTTACTACATGATGGTATTTTATTTGTAATTTTTAGACATCAAATAATTTAGTTCATTTATGACACAAAGATGATGCAGTAATTATCTTGTTAATGAAATATTGACATAATTAATGTTATAAACACCCAAATAAATGTAATTTGAGACTTTTTATGAATTAAACTAATTTTCTAGGTTACTATGATATATTGATGTTGATTTAATCAACTTGGTTCGAACATTTAATTCTGTTATGACTTTCACAAAAATCATATATCAAATAGTGTCAAAATTGACACAAAATAGTTTTTAAATCAAATATTATATTATTAATTCATATTTTATTCCTAAAAATCTAAGGTTCGGCCAAATAACTTAGATAAGGATATATATATTAATAATAAACAATTTGGGGTTCGTTTGGAATATTATAATAGGTGTATTAACCATATAGTGAAAGAAAACAAAAAGACACGGTAAAAGTTAAATTATTTAACTTAGAGTTAAATCTAATTGATAAGGTTTAAAATAAGATCCAAACATGTCTAAATTTGATTGGTTGATGAGATTACAACCCTATCTCATCTAAGCTTCGAATATGAGTCATTTTTGGTGGTTTTTAAGTGGGGTTAGATTTATTATAACTTAATATTTTTAAGAATTCCTAAGGTGCCCCTCTCCTCCCTTATAAAAGGACACCTCCTCCCCCTCCTCCTCACACCAATTTGAGCACTCAAGCTCGGCCAACCCCTACCATTTTCTCCTCTCCACTTCCCTAGAATAATACTAGAGGTCCTGGTCTTCTCCAAAGACCAATCTTAGTTCCTTAAGTGGAGGATTCAAAGAGGCGTTCCAAAGAAGAGGTAATATCCATTACCGATCTTTTCAATTTATTTCTTCTTCAACTTCTTCTTCTTAGGTTGTTTCATTATAAAGTAATAACATCAGTATAACTCATATACTGATATGTTATTATAAGTATGAAACAACCCTATTTCACCATCTATTCATCCTACGGAAAAAGAAATCACCGCGCGTGCGTACGTACGGAATACCGTCTCCACGCCGTGGTGTAATCTATTTTCCACCACCACCTTACATGGATGGGTATAATGGTGTAAAGAATAACTATACATAGTTATTACAACATCATATTGATTCTGATATATTGTATAATCCACTCCAATTCAATTCAATATTTATAGAAATGATATCATCGCTCGTGCGTACGTACGGACTACCGTCTCCACGACGCGATGAGATTCATTCTCCATGTTAACCATTTAAAGAATGATTATAAAGTATATATAAGAAATAATAATGAAATATATGACATTATAAAGCTACTGTATTTATGTATATATATATATATATGTCATCTACTTACTTCCATTTCAAGACAATAAGGAAAGTAAAACAGCGTTCATGCGTACGTACGGACTACCGTCTCCATGAACGGTGTTTTTCATCTATCTATTATATATATATATATATACTGAATATATATGATATATAAATCATATTTTATATTCTGGAAGTAAGTAAATCATGATATAAGTAATAGTGATTTCAAGAACAACAAGTCAAAACACCTAAGATAAATGAAACGATTTTACCCAAAACGCTTCTTTAACATGGAATTTACAAAAGAACGGGTAATATAATGTCATAAGTGAACCATATATGATATCATAACAATGAATATGATTCTGTAATAAGTCAATAACATGATTTAAATCATTATACATGAGGTTTGGACACTTACAAAGCAAGTCGGACCTAAGGTAAGGGAAATATCACAATCTCATTTTTATCCGAGATTGTTTATACTTCGTAAGCATTTACTGGTGTGTATTTTATCATCCACATCCATGTTCCCTCAATATGTAATATTTTTTTATCCACTTACAATAGTTTAAATCCAATTTTACCCTTTGGTGAGTTTTTAGTAAAGAATATGAAAGGAATCTTTTGTCGTTTTTTTTCGTACGAGTACTTTTTGACTTTTCCGACAAAAGTACGAGAAGAATGTTTTTTTTAACATAAACGGAACGAACGAATTTTTACGGTTTTATAAAGCCTTATTTTCATTAAGCTTCCTCCAAAATATTTCATGACTATTTTCAATAAAATCTGTTTCTTTTAAAATTGCATGATGTTTTGTGAAAAGAAATTGGTTTTGAAGAAGAAAGGATATTTTCCTCAAGAATTCAATTCAAGTGTTTTATCAAAATTATTTTCCATCTAAGATAATAAAGGATTCTGTTTCTATCCATATTTTTACATTTATTTGACTATGTTGTGATGGAATTCTGTTTATGAATTCCTTTATCTTATATGAATGGTTTTATGATGTCATGTTGTTTAAGAATCCCATTTTTATTACATGGGTTATGAAATGATGTATGATTTATGATTTTGTGGCACACATAAGAATGGTATCATTATGAGATGGGTGGGACCTATATCTCCCTCCAATTCATTGGGTAAAGATTTTATATCTCATGAGATAGACATGGCTGAAATGGTAGGTTATACCGGTTCAGTGAAACAGGACTGAAACGAGGGTTACTCGATTCAGAAAGGGACTTTGTCCACTAAGATAGTCTTGGCATTGAGTCTTGACTAACAAGAAATGATTTTCTATGATTATGTGTGTATGCCACAAAGTTTCATGTTTTAAGTTATGATTATTGGGATTACATTTCACTTCTATGATATATCCCATGTTATGATATTATGAGCTCTTTTGCAGGTTAAGATTTCCAAAAGCTATGTATATGATGTGATTGATTTTTCTTTTGTTTACCCTTACTGAGCATTTGAGCTCACCCTTTTATGTTTTCTTTTCCCCAGGATATAAAGAAAGGTTTTAGGTAGAAAAAAGGGATGACCTTTATGGGAGATATTGAAGAAATTTCACCACGATTAGAAGATTACGTTCCGAGTTTCCAAAGACACTAAACTATTACGATCCTTTAGTGTGTGTTTTTGTTATGTACTAAGTATTCCGCAAATGTAATGTAATGTCCATGTACGTCAAGATACGGGTCTCTACAGTTGGTATCAGAGGAAAGGTTTAGTCAACCTTTGGAAACTAGGATGCGAAAACGTTAGTGAGATCCCTAGAGATATTTCTAACGTATGTCTAGGGATGTCCCTAAGGATAAGTATACGTATAAGATATAGTCCTAGAACTATGGTAACGATATTATAATTTAACCTAAGAAGTTAGATATTGAGGATACTCCCCCTTTGTTATGTTGTTTTCCCTAGCATGAGTTTTGCCTCTCACACTATTCTTTTTGGGTTTTAGAAAATGGCTGGAAACAAGGTGATTCACGATAATGGAGGATATGATGGACAATGGAATGATATTTTTCATGAGAAAGAAAATGAAATGGGATTTGGAAGTCCAAACATCATTATTATGCCGAATCATCAATCTCATAATATGATCAATAAAGTAAAATTTGGTAAGTTTCCTGACTCGGCTAATAAAAGAAAGATGGAGTTTCATGAAGATCATAGAGGAAAGAAAGTTCAATTTCCCCTATGTAAATCATGTGGGAAGAGGCATCAAGGAGAATGTTTCAAAGGAACTAGAAGATGATTTGGGTGTGGAAAATAAGGACACAAAGCAAGTAAGTGTAAAGGAAAAGGTTCAATTAACACCATGGATGAGGATAATGGTATTGCTACGACATCAACAATGGTAAAATGCTTTAAATGTGGAATGTACGGGCATTATGCAAACCAATGCCCTAAGGGAAAGTCTCATGAAGAGAATCAGTATGGTCGTATGGGAAGTATTTATGTTGACGATGATGAAGAAACTACAAATGATATGTGAGATGAAAGAAATGTTGAAGCTCGGTCAATGGTCTAAGAATGTAGTGGAATGATTACATGTTTATCATGTGTAGTGTTGTATAAGTAATCTCATGGAATAAGGAGACATCTAAGGATTGTTACACTGTTGTCTTTCCTTAAGTGTATGATGAATGGTACCAGTAACCATGAAAGGTTATTCAGATACTTTTGGAAAGTAGATGATAAGTGCATAATGAAAGGATAAGAAGACAATGAGATGTTTGATTGTATTCATGAGCTCATGATTGATATAAGGACTAAGTGATATCATGGTTTGAGTATATATAATTTTGAGGATTTTGGTATGTGGAAAGTGTTAACTTTTAACTGCATTCAAGTTTTCACTAATGTTCAATGGGTATTCAAGAGAGTACAAGATTAAGGCCTTTGAATGTTTGGAATGTGACCAACAAGATATATCTTATGATATATGGGGATCAACGATGGTATTAAATCTCTGGTAATCGTTTTCACTATGTTATGAGAATGGACTGCAGTATTATGGATAAGCCTAAAGATTTGAAATGGATTATGTTGGACATAAGTTAGTATTGTTTAAGGATAGAAGTTTTTTCGATATTATTGATGGGATGTTATAGTAATATAGTTTTAGAAAAAGGACAACCTGCAGGACGGGCGACAGCCCATCGCGTCGGACAAGGATGTGGGAATCGAACCCACAACCGAAGTGCGACTGGCCTTTATCGCCTACCACTGGCCTACAGGAAGTCCCTGTTTAGTAGAAACTAGTTTTATTATATTAAGCAGTATGATATATGAAGTATAAGTCCATTTTAGGAACTATATATGATTAATACCACTATAGATCGACTTATGTATATAATTTTTGCTAACCTTTTGTTTGAGACAGATGGAATGACCCGTCATTCTATCACATGTTCTGCTAACACTTCACGAATAACAAATTCAACTTCATTTATTTAAGAGATGAAGTGGAAATTGTTCTAGGCACGAACAATAGTGAGATTGTACCAAAATAAAGAAAGTATTTATTCCAATTCAAATTTTCAACTTTAGGGAAATGATCTTGAAAACCAAAAATGTTGTCCTAGTGATCTTATACCTGATGAATCGGATGGTACCTTAGATCGTCACAAATTTATGGATTTGTGATTATTGGCTTTTCCATAGCCATGTTCTCTACTACTCTCCATCAGAACATGATGGTTAGATTTCTCTTCCATATCCATATTTTCACCTATGTGGAAACCCAATGATTAGTTTATTTGGGTAACCGTTACGTTTCATACTTTTGTTTTTAAAGATTGGTTTTGATATTCCTTTTTACGATGTGGGTTTCTATTAAAGAAACTTTAAAATAGTAAACCATTTATAACCCCAACGAATTTCGAGGGCGAAATTCATTTTAAGGGGGGTAGAATGTAACAGCCCAAGATTTTATAAAAAAAAATATTCTTTTTAATTTTATTAAAGTCTTGTGTTGTACGCTAAACCAAAAGGAGCTTGCACAACACGCATCCTTGACTTGCCTTGCATTACACGCAATCACGACCTTCCTCGATAGCGTGTGTAATACGCAATACCGAGTTTCACTAAACAACGATATGCTATTAAAATATTATTAAAACTAGCCGTTATGAATAGTAATAACCACTTTTTAAAACTCTATAAATCTTATTTTTCAAAATGAACTTCATTTTTGGATTCGGAGTATCGAATTTAGCCTAAGGTGAAATTTTGGTACTTTTTCGGATAACTTTCATATTCCGATGAATAGTGAAAATTACTAAATTATAATTAAAAACAACTTTTTTAATCGAAATAATTAATAGTGATAAATTATTAATTTGAGTGGTTTTAAATTATATTTAGAATATATTTTTACAATTTAATACAATGTTGGTCATTGGATGTAATTGCACATTTAAACCAGACATAAACAAGTGTCAATCTTTTGATAGATATTGTTTCTTAAAAACACGCTATTTGTTTTAACAGCGGGATTTAATTATAAAATTAATTAATGCAACTTCTATGTTATGAATTTGGTAAAATAGACTTCATTTTTGAATTCGGAATATGAAATATAGCTTAGGATGAAATTTTGGCATTTTTCTGAAAACCTTCATTTTTTGATGAATAGTGAAACTACTAAGTGGTAGGTTAAAAAACTGAATTTTTTCATAAAACTTAATTTTACCGCTTCTGTGAGTGGAATTTCAAAAATCCGAGAGACACGGTTAATATCAAGGACTAAAATGTGGTTCAATGAGATGAAAATAATTTTTTGGTGAATAGTAACTTTTTACCTTTTTTACCGCGGTTAATAGTAAATAGGGTAACGAAGGGTAAATATGATATTAATATTACCCTAACACATGTCCTAATTCTATTGGACAAGTGTAATTCGACCAAAAACAAACTTAGGAATAAAATATGACCATTTAGGCCCACTTGGATTAGATTAGGACATTTATTATTAATTTATTTAAAGAAGGGTTAAAATAGTTAAAATAAAAGTTTAATAAGTAAATCATTTCTAATATGGGGTTATACATAAGATAAATTCGATTGTAAATATTCATTAGAAAGATAAAAAGATTTAATACATGATGGTATTTTATTTGTAATTTTTAGACATCAAATAATTTAATTTATTTATGACACAAAGATGATGCAGTAATTATCTTGTTAATGAAATATTGACATAATTAATGTTATAAACACCCAAATAAATGTAATTTGAGACTTTTTATGAATTAAACTAATTTTATAGGTTACTATGATATATTGATGTTGATTTAATCAACTTGGTTCGAACATTTAATTCTGTTATGACTTTCACAAAAATCATATATCAAATAGTGTCAAAATTGACACAAAATAGTTTTTAAATCAAATATTATATTATTAATTCTTATTTTATTCCTAAAAATCTAAGGTTCGGCCAAATGACTTAGATAAGGATATATATATTAATAATAAACAATTTGGGGTTCGTTTGGAATATTATAGTAAGTGTATTAACCATATAGTGAAAGAAAACAAAAAGACACGGTAAAAGTTAAATTATTTAACTTAGAGTTAAATCTAATTGATAAGGTTTAAAATAAGATCCAAACATGTCTAAATTTGATTGGTTGATGAGATTACAACCCTATCTCATCTAAGCTTCGAATATGAGTCATTTTTGGAGGTTTTTAAGTGGGGTTAGATTTATTATAACTTAATATTTTTAAGAATTCCTAAGGTGCCCCTCTCCTCCCTTATAAAAGGACACCTCCTCCCCCTCCTCCTCACACCAATTTGAGCACTCAAGCTCGGCCAACCCCTACCATTTTCTCCTCTCCACTTCCCTAGAATAATCCTAGAGGTCCTGGTCTTCTCCAAAGACCAATCTTAGTTCCTTAAGTGGAGGATTCAAAGAGGCGTTCCAAAGAAGAGGTAATATCCATTACCGATCTTTTCAATTTCTTTCTTCTTCAACTTCTTCTTCTTAGGTTGTTTCATTATAAAGTAATAACATCAGTATCAATCATATACTGATATGTTATTATAAGTATTAAACAACCCTATTTCACCATCTATCCATCCTACGGAAAAAGAAATCACCGCGCGTGCGTACGTACGGAATACCGTCTCCACGCCGTGGTGTAATCTATTTTCCACCACCACCTTACATGGATGGGTATAATGGTGTAAAGAATAACTATACATAGTTATTAAAACATCATATTGATTCTGATATATTGTATAATCCACTCCAATTCAATTCAATATTTATAGAAATGATATCATCGCTCGTGCGTACGTACGGACTACCGTCTCCACGACGCGATGATATTCATTCTCCATGTTAACCATTTAAAGAATGATTATAAAGTATATATAAGAAATAATAATGAAATATATGACATTATAAAGCTACTGGATTTATGTATATATATATATATATGTCATCTACTTACTTCCATTTCAAGACAATAAGGAAAGTAAAACAGCGTTCATGCGTACGTACGGACTACCGTCTCCGTGAACGGTGTTTTTCATCTATCTATTATATATATATATATATACTGAATATATATGATATATAAATCATATTTTATATTCTGGATGTAAGTAAATCATGATATAAGTAATAGTGATTTCAAGAACAACAAGTCAAAACACCTAAGATAAATGAAACGATTTTACCCAAAACGCTTCTTTAACATGGAATTTACAAAAGAACGGGTAATATAATGTCATAAGTGAACCATATATGATATCATAACAATGAATATGATTCTGTAATAAGTCAATAACATGATTTAAATCATTATAGAGGAGGTTTGGACACTTACAAAGCAAGTCGGACCTAAGGTAAGGGAAATATCACAATCTCATTTTTATCCGAGATTGTTTATACTTCGTAAGCATTTACTGGGGTGTATTTTATCATCCACATCCATGTTCCCTCAATATGTAATATTGTTTCCATCCACTTACAATAGTTTAAATCCAATTTTACCCTTTGGTGAGTTTTTAGTAAAGAATATGAAAGGAATCTTTTGTCGTTTTTTTTCGTACGAGGTACTTTTTGACTTTTCCGACAAAAGTACGAGAAGAATGTTTTTTTAACATAAACGGAACGAACGAATTTTTACGGTTTTATAAAGCCTTATTTTCATTAAGCTTCCTCCAAAATATTTCATGACTATTTTCAATAAAATCTGTTTCTTTTAAAATTGCATGATGTTTTGTGAAAAGAAATTGATTTTGAAGAAGAAAGGATATTTTCCTCAAGAATTCAATTCAAGTGTTTTATCAAAATTATTTTCCATCTAAGATAATAAAGGATTCTGTTTCTATCCATATTTTTACATTTATTTGACTATGTTGTGATGGAATTCTATTTATGAATTCCTTTATCTTATATGAATGGTTTTATGATGTCATGTTGTTTAAGAATCCCATTTTTGTTACATGGGTTATGAAATGATGTATGATTTATGATTTTGTGGCACACATAAGAATGATATCATTATGAGATGGGTGGGACCTATATCTCCCTCCAATGCATTGGGTAAAGATTTTATATCTCATGAGATAGACATGGCTGAAATGGTAGGTTATACCGGTTCAGTGAAACAGGACTGAAACGAGGGTTACTCGATTCAGAAAGGGACTTTGTCCACTAAGATAGTCTTGGCATTGAGTCTTGACTAACAAGAAATGATTTTCTATGATTATGTGTGTATGCCACAAAGTTTCATGTTTTAAGTTATGATTATTGGGATTACATTTCACTTCTATGATATATCCCATGTTATGATATTATGAGCTCTTTTGCAGGTTAAGATTTCCAAAAGCTATGTATATGATGTGATTGATTTTTCTTTTGTTTACCCTTACTGAGCATTTGAGCTCACCCTTTTATGTTTTCTTTTCCCCAGGATATAAAGAAAGGTTTTAGGTAGAAAAAAGGGATGACCTTTATGGGAGATATTGAAGAACTTTCACCACGATTAGAAGATTACGTTCCGAGTTTCCAAAGACACTAAACTATTACGATCCTTTAGTGTGTGTTTTTGTTATGTACTAAGTATTCCGCAAATGTAATGTAATGTCCATGTACGTCAAGATACGGGTCTCTACACACCACCCCCATTGACAGCATGGCCACCCCCTGGATAGGCCCGCCCACCCCTTGGACACCCCGTGCCCCCTGGATAGCCCCCGCCCCTATGGACAGCCCGCCCACCCCCATGGACAGCCCACCCACCCCTTCAGACACCCCAGACCCCCCTTGACAGCCCCACCCACCACCTTGGACACCCCATGCCCCCTGGACATCCCCCACCCTCGTGGATATCCCCCACCCTCGATAGCCCGACCACCCCCTTGGACAGCCCCGCCACCCTGGTGGACAACACCCCCCCCCCCCCCCCCCCGCACACCTGCACCCCCCTTGACAGCCCCACCCACCCTCCTGCACACCCTATCCCCCTGGATATCCCCAACCCCTGTGGACCCCCCCACCACCTTGACACCTCATACCCCCTGGACAGCCCTACCACTCTCGAGGACAACCCACCCACCCCTTTGGACACACCACACCCCCCTGGATAGCCCCCACCCCTGTGGATAGTCCTCCCACCCTTGTGGACAACCCTCCCACCCCTAGAGACCCCAACCCCCCTCGACAGTCCCACCTCCCCCGTAGATAGCCCTCCTAACCCCTAAACACCCCCTCCCTTAATGGAGAGTACCCCACCCCCATGGATATCCCTCCAAACCCCCTGGACACCCCTACCCTCCATGGACAGCCCGACCACCCCAATGGACACCCCTACCCCCTGGACATCCCCACCCACCCCCTGGACACCCCTATCCCCCCTAGACAGCCCCCACCCCCGTTGACAGCCCCGCCCACCCCCCTAGACCCCCTACCCCTGGATTTCCCCCACACCCATGGACCTCCCCCACCCCATAGACAACCCCCACCCCCATGGATTATAGGGTTTCTAACGACATGAATGCCCCATTAATCATAAATACCCACTTGGTTGCCTCATGGGATTCTTGATCACCAATTAAAAATAGAGTGGATGGTATTTTAGAAACTCTCATGCATAATAATTGATCCGAGAAGAACATGGTTATTCCACATCCACAAGAGTTTGAGTATAGACTAAGACACAAAAAATGACTTCATGAGATATCTCCTTATGGACTTTTTGATTCATTTATACTGGTAACATTCTAAAGAATTATAAAAAACAAAACATTTAGTAAAATAATTTGATGTTCTAAAACAAGGGACACAAAATCACAAATCCCATAATGATACATCATAAATAATTCTTCATAATACAATTTCAAAATCACATAATAGAGTCTTATTTCAATTTAAAACTCCCCAATGGTTGATAAAAATCACTTTTAAAGTTCCATTTCAAAAATCATATAGTATTTTTGTCTCACAATAAAAAAACTAATCATTTTCCAAATAACCAAATGCCCCTTCCTACCATACATAGCAAAAGAATTCATTTTTTCTTAAAGAAACACATACTATTGAACTAAACACTATTCAAAAACAATTTTAAAAATACCAATGATCTTAAAATCCATGATATTCATTCCATTAAAACCATTACAACCCCACCCCTCCTTGAAGCCTCACCACCACATGGATACCCCCACACCCCCTGGACACCCCCACCCCCATGGACAGCCACCCCCACCCCCTGGACACCACCCCACCTCCCCTAGATAGCCCCAACCCCCTAAACCCATCCCACCCCTCTGGGCACCAACCCACCCCTAGAAACCCCCACCCCCTGGACACCCCCACCCCCATGGACATCCCCTAACCCATTGAAAACCCAACCCCCTAGACGGACCCCACCCCTCCAAGACACAACCCCACTACTAGGACACCCCCACCCTCACCCCCACCCCCAAGGATAACCACCCCACCCCCTGGACACCACCCCACCCACTGGACACCCCACCTCCCTAGACCCCCCTAAACCCCATGGACACCCCTCCCTAGGAAAACCCCCCAACCCCTTGGACACCACCCCACCCCCTGGACACCCCCCTGGACACCCCCCCCCCCACCACCACCATGGACTTCCCCTACCCTCTAGACACCCCCAACCCCCTGGATGACCCCCACCCCTCTTAGACACCACCCCACCACCTATATACCCCAACCTCATGGACACCCCCACCCCCATGGACAACCAACCCCACCCCATTGACACCACACCACTCCCCTTGGACAGCCCCCAACCCCTTGGACCGTCCCCACACCCCATGACACCACCCCACCCCCTGGACACCCCCACCCCCAAGACACCCCCACCCCCTGGACACCCCCAACCCCTGAAAAGCCCCCCCCAAGTCCTTGGAAACCACCCCACCCCTTGGACATCCCCCACCCCCTAGATACTCCCATCCCCTCGAACACCCCTACCCCCTGGACACCCCTTCCCCCTTGGACAACCACCACAATCCCATGAACAGCCCCCAACCCCCTAAATTCTAAATTGAATTTTTATGTATTTAATTAACTTATGAATTATGTGTTAATGGTTTATGGGTATTCTTGTTGTATGGGTGTACTTTTTGTATAGGTATACATGTTGTATGTGTATACTTTATGTAATTACCTTATGAATTATATGTTAATTCTATTAATGGTGTAAGGAACTCTGACTATAAGGGGTTCTCTGAAATGGGAGTGTCCTCTCACCATTATGATATTTTTGCACCAAATAAATTGAAATATGTTAGTTGAAAAAGTGGTTGTCATGTAAAGATTGAAATGGGGATAACTATGTTGTGGTACATGTCATGGTTGGAAGAATCTAATTTTTTTATGTGCTATTGCTGGTGTTTTTTGGTTCTGTTTCAAGCGTTGTTTGCAGGTGTGTTTGTAGGTGTATACAAAGGATGATATGGGTGGTTGTTGTGTTGTTTTCTAGAAATAGACTATATCAACGATTGAAAACCATTTGTAAAGTGTATTTCCAAAATAGTTTTACCAACAGTTTTAAATAACTATTGGTAATACTATATACCAATGATTTCTAAACTATTGGTAAACTACATGTAAATTATATATCCCAACAGTTTATCAGACGTTAGTATAAATATATACCAACAATTTCTATAAAAATATTGGCATACTGAAGGTTACACTGCCATATACCATTGGTTAGAGAAAAACCATTAGTATAGGTCTTTTACAATGCCTTACTAAACAATGGTTTGTGAAACCATTGGTATATAGTATACCAAAAGTTTTGATGCCTATACCAATGGTTTAAAACCGTTAGTATATATTGTATTTCTATCAGTTTATATTTAATAACATGTAATTTAGTAATAATATTTTATTAAAATAATATTATTTGAAAAATCCATCAAAATATATTTCTTAATTTAATATTAACTAAAAATAATATTTTTTTCTTTCAAAACTATTTACAAAGTAAAAATAATAAAATTATTTTATATTATTTATTCTATTCAAAAATAATGCACATAATCATAGTTCTAGGGTATTGTTACATAACCCCTTATAACACTTGCATATGACCTATGGGTAATGTGTGTGATGGTAACAAACTCTTGGGGTGGCTCGGATAACATCACTTGAGTGGTAATCTCTATTAACTTCCACTTCTCACTTAGGCAGTTCCGTTCGAGCTTAACATGTTGAATCTTGGATTGGGCTTGGAAAATAGCGATGTCCAATTACACCACCTTCTTTCTGTGATCTGACAAATGGTCTTAATATGGAGAAATTCTACTAGATAAGGCTATCACTTCCATTGTCTGTGTAAACTGGATTTATTAAATCCCTATATTTATACTAATCATGTGATCACTATTCAATGACTATATTAACAATGGTATCAATTCTTAATGGCATTTTTAAATCCAAAAACAAAAAACCAAGGAAGTGCATATTTTATATAACCATTTTACATAACAAGACATTTAATTAGATCAAGAGTAATTTTAATTGATAAAATTTTGGGTCATTATAAGGGGGATATGAAATAACATATCCCAACTTGCATAAATGGAAACTAAGAGGCATAACATAAAAAAAGGTTCTTGAATTTTAATGACTAGAGATAAATCCCTTACATGAGTGTGTGAATGAAAATGCTTGGAAGGGGATTTTTGATAAAATGGGGGATCCTTGAGAGGACACTAGAGAGGTTAGTGCAGATTAAAAATGTGATCCAAGTATTTTTATTGAAGATAAATTGGATCTTGTGTTGGTTTATAAAGGCCATCAGTGGGGATTTGTCTAATATTTATCAAACAACGGTTTTAGACTCTATATAAGAAAATAAAAAAACCACAAACCTTTACAAGGTTTTGGACCATGGTTTCTACAAAATGGGGGTGGTTTTCATTATATAATAATGGAAAAGAGGAAACCTAATAGAACAATGCCCGTGCTGATGTAGAAGAGAGCCATACTCTTACGGAAATGATTTTGAAACATCAAAATATATTAATGGTTTTGAAAGATTCACAAAGGCTTTCTAAAATTAATAAAATATACATAAAATCAAATTATTTTAACTTAAAAACATATATTTTGTAATTTATATCATTTATAGTATTTATTACATCTCTTTTGGGTCATTATGTTGTCATAATACACACTGTTTATTTTTACAGTATTTATTTTTTACTCGAAAATACATCCATCTCAAAAAATAATAAAAAAATAAAAATTTTACAATTTTGACATTATAATTCCAAAAAAATATTCATTTTATCAAAATAATTTTCTAAATATGTTTATTTTCACTTTTAAAATAATAATTTACATTTATTTAGAAATGTTGGGTTTTTAGACGATAACAGTTTTTGAACCTTTATAAAAATTACATTTCACATAATAAATATTATATGATCATTTATATTTAATAACTATTATTTAATAAAATTATTTTATTAAATTATTATTTATTTCAAAAATCTATTAATACATGAAAATAAATGTCTTAATTGAAATTGAATACTAATTAAAAATACAATTTGTGTTTTATTGTATCAAAATAAAAATTATTTATATAGTAACAATAAAAGGATAAAAATATATTCATTATTCTATAAAAAATACTATACATACTAAAATTTATATGGCTTTAATACATATCTTTTTAATACACCAGCAAATGCACTAAGGTTAATGTGTGTGACTGTGATACTTCCATGGGGTGGTTTGGCGAACATGGCTTGGGCCATGATCTCGATGAGCTTGAAATTATCATGTAAATGGTTTCACTCATGCTTGAGATATTGAATCTTACCATGGGATTGTTTGAGATAAATTCCAAGTGATTTTATCACCCTCACAAGCTCTGATAAATGTGATTCATAGGGTACGATGCTACTGGTTGAGTCTATCACTTCCTTTGTCTGAATAAATGGGATATTTTAATACCTAATATTTATACTAATAATATGATCACTTTTAAAATACTATATATTAATGGTAATGAAGATTAATAGTCTATTAAATATGATAGGAAATAATAATACTAAATAAGTGCATGTCATTTCTATAACAATATTACTGAATAATAAATTTAATTAAATCAAAACGAGTATTTTATTTATAATAGTTTGGGCCATTACAATATCCCCCATTAAGAAATTTGGCCCTAAAAACCTTCATTCCCCACACTAACATAGTTGAGGGTAACTTTGTTTCATCACCTCCTCTATTTACCACTTTTCGAACACAAACTTTTGGTTTCTCCATAACACTTTTACAAGGTTCATTATCATATTTTGTAAAACTTTGTCTCTATGATATAATATTTTCACCAACTTCTCTTTATAGGAAATATCATTCTCTAATGGAACCACCTCAAGATTGAGTATATTTGAGGGGTATGGTATGTACTTCCTCAATATGGACACAGGTAATACATCATGTACTTGAGATAAGTTAGGTGGGAGTACTATTCTATAGGACACCACTTCAATGAAATAAAAGATCTCAAAGGGGACGATTAATCTTTGACTAATCTTTCCCTTCGTCAAAAAATCTCGTCTCTTTCTTCCATAGAGATATGATAAGGAAAACCAGGTAATGAAACCCATATTTTTAACTTAGTGAACATTTTAATGCTTCAAAAATGATTTTTATAATATTTTTATAACTCTAAAAACTCTCTTTAACATTTTACCAGGTAATGAACATGATGTTTTGTATTCTTCTACAAAACATGTATTGAAACCTGCATCATCTACCTGGGCTGAAGAAATAAAATTTTTACTTAATGTTCACAACTTCTTTACCCCTTATGAACCTGGTAGAATCAATTTTCTGTGATTTTAATAGACTGATGACACTTATTAAATAACCATCCTACTAAAAATTAGATTTCTTTATTACATCATGTACGATTTATTGCCTTTATTAAATATCTATTCAAGCTCACATAAATCAATGGATAGTTAAATTATCCATGAATACCTCTATTACCTCTCATTTTTTGGATTACACATTAGTTATCATTTTTTAATTACATCCATTTTTGTTTTCAAATGTAAAAAAATGAAACCAATTGAATAGAGGCGACAAAAACATATTATGGACAATAATCGTCGCATGACTGAGCTGGGCATTCCACCACTAGTGCCTGTAGTGAGTATTTTATTTCAAATATATATATTTAAATAAAACATAATTTCATGTGATTATTATTTTTTAAACATTTTTGTTGGATCCATATATTAGGAGACAATTATGTTATGAGCATCCTAGTAGTGGTTCCAGTACTCAAGGTGTTCGTATGGGGGGGAGCAAGTTCTAGATGACTTGGTCAGTGTACCCAATTAGACCCATGCCCCTCCCATTGACATACCATCCATCCCACATTTTTATTCTGGTGTGTCGTTAGGGACACATGAGATATTTAGGCCTCCCATGTATTCACCACCCTTTACATTTCAACCTCCTCACCCATTTGTACCATTCTGATGATGATTCAAACTCCCCATCAAGCATTCGGCCAGCCATCCCTGTCATCTTCTTTTACTTCTTCTTCCTTCTCTCTGGGATTTTATATTCCATATTTATTAACTCCTGTGGAGTAAACATTGGGACCCACTCCCTCTGTACAGGGTGTTCCTTTAGTTTCTAAGGATCTAGCGGCACCCATTTATCAAACTACCACAGGTATACTTATACTACCCTAATAGATTTTTACACCATTATTTAATTTCATTATAACATGTATTGATAAAATAGTCATTTTTTCATAATATATATATTTACTGATAGGGGGTGGGGGTGGGGGTGTACACACATGTGTGTGGTGTGGAACCACCGTACACTGTTGATGGTGGACTATAATGAAGATAGTCCAATGATTGAAAAATCAGGGCAATAATGTTGGAGTTTTTTTGGCAACGCTTGCCAAATAGTCCAACATCATTCTTGTCAGCCAGCTCTCATGGAGATAGCTACCAAATAAATTCATGGATAATGCTTGGGTAGAAATATGGGTAAAAAATATGTTCTATTTAATGAAATATATTAATTTTTGTATTTATATGAATAAATATTTTGGTGTCAGCTACGGTTTAATTTCCCCGATGGTGAGGGTGCAAGTCCAGCATGTATAAATAATTTAGGTTAGCTTTGGAGAACATATAAGAATGAGTTGTAAATTGGATGGCATGCTAGAGTGGGTATAGAGTTATAGGTTGTCCCTGCCATGGATGATTGTTTGTTAGAACAATATCGACCTAGGATTACTTATTGGACAACTAGCCAATTTAAGGTATTAATCACATTAGATATATTTAAATGAAATTTTTCTAGTTTTTCCTTAATTCTAAATTTAGAATTTTATTTAGGATTCATCCAGAAGAAATAAAAAAACATTTATGCTAAAAAATATGTCTACACATTGGGACCTACTATGATGCCAGATCATGAGAGGAAGCAGGTATGACAGTTTATAATTTTTCATTATGAATTGCACTTTCTATTGTTTCTTCCATAATTTATTCAATTGCTAAATCTGTTATATAATTTTTGTTATGAAATTAATTATTTTTATCCTATTTTTAATTATTTTTTCCTACATTAAATGTCATTTTAGGGTCATAAATTGAATATAGAAGGACGTGTTCTTTGAGAAAAAACTATTTTTCTCGAGTAGAAGGAAGAAAGACTGAAGTTCAGTTAATGAACTGACATAGCAGCAGATTGTATGTTTTAATTTATAGATTTAAAATTTTAATATCTGTTTTAAACTTAATAATCTAGTTATATTTGTAATAGGATACTTTAGAGGGCCTTGATGCCCAGGTTTCTGATAATTTTGGGCCAAACGATCACTTACATCAGGTGTTGGGAGATGAGCACCCTGGTAGAGTACGTTGCTGAACTGGGAAGATTATATTTCCGTCAAGGTATTGTACCTCCTCAGGTACATGTTTTAGTGCCACCAAGTTCCAGTATGTTTAGGAATGGTCATAACATGCCAGAAAGGGCCACATAGATGGCAGAACAGTTTTATAGGGAAATCACTGCATTTATGAAATAAATGGATGTTTTACGTCCAACACTTCCAACAGAGACCATCACAACTTGTGATGAATATATGTAGTCAATTTATTATATATATGGGAAACCAGGTGGATTTTCTAGTGGTGGTCGAGACGACAGTGAGGATGAGGCCAAGCTAGAGGAGGAGGAGGGTGAGGAGGAGGCTGAGGCAGAGGAGGAGGGTGAGGAGGAGGGAAAGGCAGAGGAGGAGGGAGATAGGGTGGCCAAGGAAGAGTACGAGGGAGATGAGGAGGTTGTTGAGGAGGGTAGGGACAATGATGGGGATGATGATGATGATGAGGATGAGGGTGAGGTTGATGATGATGATTATGGTGATGAGGGACAGATTGATCCATTACATTTTTTTATAATATTGCATACCTTTGATATTTATTGATGTCTTGTGCCTGAATATATGTGTTATTAGGTATCTAACATTATCTTCACTTTTTTATCTATAAATAATAAAACTTGACTTGATGATTTGATTTGACTAATTAATCCCTCCCCTAGACTGCCCCCACCCCCGTGGACAGCCCGCCCACCCCCTCGACACCTTGTACCCTTCTAGGCAGCCTCACTACCCCCATGGACAGCCCACCCACCCCTGGATTGCCCCTCCCCCTGTTGAAAGCCCCCAACCCCTGTGGATATCCCCCACCACCGTGGACACCACCACCCCCGTGGAAATTCCTCCCACCACCATGAATTTCCCGCCCACCCACTGGACACCCTGTACCCCCATAGACATCCCCACCCACCCCCTGGACACTATGTACCCCTTGGACAGCCCTGACAACCCCCTGGATAGCGCCCCATCCCCTGGATAGCCCCAACCACCCACCTGGATAGCCCTCCCACACCCCAAGACAACCCCTTCCCCTGTGGACAGCCCCCCACCCCCGTGGATAGCCCACCCACCCCCCATGGACACCCCTAACCCCTGGACAACCCTGGCCCCCTTGGACAGCCCTGCCACCCCCGTGTATATCCCTACCACCCCTTGGACAACCCCTCCCCCCGTGGATATCCCCCACCCCCATGGATAGCCCCCCCACTGGTCATCCCCTACCCTCTTAGACAACCCCTTCACCCCCATGGACAGCATGCCAACCCCCTAGACACCCCATACCCCAAGATAGATCCACCCACACATTGGACACCACATGACCCCTTGGATATCCCCGCCCACCCCCCTGGACACCACGTCCCCACTGGACAGCCCCCACCCCCTGGACAGCCCCACCCAGCCCCGAGATAGCCCGCCCACCGCCTAGAGAGCCCCTCTCCCTATAGATAGCCCCCCCCCCCACCCAACCCTGTGGAAAGCCCGCCCACCCCCTTGGACAACCCCGCCCCCTGGACACCCCCGACCGCCCTGGATAGCCCCTCCCTCCACGTGGACAGCCTGCCCACCCCCTGGAAAACCCATCCCCTCGTGGATATCCCCCCACCCCCACCCCACCCCACCCTTGTGGATAGCCCTCCCACCCCCTGGACCCCCTACCCTCCCTGGATGACACTCACACCCCCATTGACAGCCTTCCCACCCCCTAGACACCCCGTACCACCTAGACACCCCGTTCCCCCTGGATATCCCCCACCCCTCTAGACAGCCTGCCCACCCCTCAGACACCCCATACCCCCCTTCACATCCTGCACCCTCCTGGGACACCCCGTGCCCCCTAGACAGCCCCCACCCTCGTCGACAGCCCCCACCCGCATGGACGGCCCACCCACCCCCTTGGACAGCCCTGCCACCCCTTTGGATAGCCCACCAACCCCCCTACACACCCCGTACCCCATGGATAGTCCCTCCCACCCCCCCCCCCCCCTCGACAACCCGTTCCCCTAGACCTCCACTACCCCCATGGACAGCCCCCTCCCATGGACACCCCGTCCCCCTAGATATCCCTACCACCCTCGTGGACAACCCACCCACCCCTCTAGACACCCCGAACCCCCTGGAAAACCCCCCACCCCCTTGGACAGTCCTCCCACCCTTGTGGACAACCCTCCCACCCCCTAGAGACCCCTACCCCCCTCAACAGCCCCACCACCCCCGTAGATAGCCAGCCCACCCCCTTGGAAACCCCTCCCCCAGTGGACATTGCCCTGCCCCCATAGATAGCCCGCCCAACCCCCTGGACACCCAAACCCCCATGGATAGCCTACCCACCCCCATGGAGACCCATACCCCCTGGACAGCCCTACCACCCCCGTGGACACTCCGCCCACCCCCTGGACACCATATACCCCCTGGAAAACCCCACCCACCCCCTGGACACCCCTTACGCTCCCCCATATAGCCCCCACCCCCATGGATATCCCCGACCACCCCCTAGACTCCCCTACCCCCTAGATATCCCCATCCCCCGTGGATCGCCACCACCCCCTGGACATCCCCCACCCCCTGGACAGCTCCCCACCCTAGTGGATTATAGGGTTTCTAAAAACTAGAATATTCCATTAATCATAGATACCCACTTGGTTGCCTCTTGGGATCCTTGATCACCAATAAAAAATAATGGATGGTATTTTAGAAACTACCATGCATAATAAATGATCCGAGAAGAACATGGTTATTCCACTTCCACAAGAGTTTTAGTAGAGACCAAGACACAAAAATGACTAACTGAGATATCCCCTTATGGAATTTTTGATTCATTTATACTGGTAACATTCTAAAGAATTATAAAAAAACAAAACCTTTAGTAAAATAATATGATGTTCTAAAACAAGGGACACAAAATCACAAATCCCATAAGGATACATCATAAATAATTCGATATAAAACCATTTCAAAATCACTTAATAGAGAATTATTTCAATTTAAAACTACACAATGGTTTATAAAAATCCTTTTTAAGGTTCCATTTCAAAAATCATATATTATTTTTGTCCCACAATGAAAATGTAATAATTTTCCTAATAACCAAATCCCCATTCCTACCATACACAGCAAAAGCATTCATTTTTTCCTAAAGAAACACATACAATTTAGATAAAAACTATCCCAAAACCATTTTAAAAATACCAATGATCATAAAATCCATGAAATTCATTACATTAAAACAATTTCATCCCCCACCCCTACTAGACACCACCCCACCACCTGGACACCCTGACACCCCCTGGACACCCCCAGCCCCAGCCCCATGCACAACCACCCCCACCCCCGGGACACCGCCACCACCCCTGGACAACCCCCAACACCCTGGACCACCCCCAACACCCCTAGAGACCACCCCATCCTTGGACACCCCCACTCCCTAGACACCCCCCCTGGACACCCCCACCTCCATGGACATCCCCAACCCCCTTGATAGCCCCCAACCCCCTAGACGAACCCCACCCCTCCTAGACAC
Organism: Viscum album; assembly: GCA_963277665.1. Lineage (NCBI taxonomy): Eukaryota > Viridiplantae > Streptophyta > Magnoliopsida > Santalales > Viscaceae > Viscum > Viscum album. The sequence goes on from OY728146.1 coordinate 1,810,665,489, forward strand.
AACACCACCACTAGGACACCCCCACATCCATGGACTACCACCCCCACCCACTAAACACCACCCCCAGGATAGACCCCCCCCCCCAACTCCATGGACTACCCCCACCCCCTGGACACCACCCCACCCCTTGGACACCCCCACCTCCCTAAACCCCCTACCACCACCATGGACACCCAACCCTAGGAAAATCCCCCAACCCCCTGGACACCACCACACCCCCCTGTACACCCAAATGGACAGCCCCCACCCACCAAGACTACCCCCACCCCCTGGACACCCCCAACCTCCTGGATGATCCCCACCCCTCCTAGACACTACCCAACCACCTATACACCCCCACACTCATGGAAACCCCCACCCCCATGGACAGTCACCCCCACCCCATTGACACAACCCCACCACCCTTGGACAGCCCCCAATACCTTGGACCACCCCCACACCCTAGGACACCACCCCACCCCTGGAAACCCCCACCCCTGGACACCCCCACCCCCTAAGCACCCCCACCCCCTGGACACCCCCAACCGCTAGAAATCCCCCCAAGACTCTAGACACCACCCCACCCTCTAGAGAGCCCCCACCCCTAGACACCCCCATCCCCTCGGACACCCCACCCCCTAGACAACCCCTTCCCCCTTGGACAGCCACCCCAATCCCATGAACATCCCCCCAACCCCCTGAATTCTGAATTGAATTTTTATGTATTTAATTAAATTATGAATTATGTGTTAATGGTGTATGGGTATACTTGTTTTATGGGTATAATTGTTTTATAGGTATACATGTTGTATGTGTATACTTGCTGTAATTACCTTATGAATTATGTGCTAATTCTATTAATGGTGTATATAACACTGACTATCACGGGTTCTCTGAAATGTGAGTTTCCTATCACCATTAAGATATTTCTACACCGAAGAAATTAAAATGGGTTAGTGGGAAGAGTGGGTTTCATGTGAATATTGAAATGTGGAAAATAGTGTTGTGGTACATGTAATGGTTGGAAGAGTCTACTATTTTTATGTGCTATTGTAGGAGTTTTTTGTTCTATTTCAAGTTTTGTTTGCAGGTGTGTTTGTAGGTGTATGCAATTGATGGTATGGGTGGATGTTGGGCAGTTTTTTGGAAATACACTATATCAACGGTTCCAAACCATTGGAAAATTTTATTTTTAGAATATTTTTACCAACGGTTTTAATGAACTGTTGGTAATAGTATATACCAACGATTTCTAAACATTCGGTAAAATACATATAAACTATATATCCCAACAGTTTATCAACCATTGGTATAAATATATACCAACAGTTTTAATAAAACCGTTGGCATACAAAAGGTAACACTACCATATACCAATGGTTAGAGAAAAAACATTTCTATAGTCCTTTTTCAATGGCTTACTAACCAACGGTTTGCAAAACCATTGGTATATAGTATTCCAACAGTTTTGATGCCTATAAAAATGGTTTGAAACCATTGGTATATAGTTTATTTATAGTATTTTATATTTAATAAAAATTAATTTAGTAATAATATTTTATTAAAATACTATTTAATTGAAAAATCCATCCAAATAAATTTCTTAATTGAACATTAACTAAAAATACTATTTGTTCTTTAAAAAGTATTTACAAAGTATCAATAATAAAATGATTTTATATTATTTATTCTATACAAAAAATAATGCACATAATCATAGTGCAGGGGTCTTGTTATATAACCCCTTATAACACCTGCATATGACTTAAGGGTAAGGTGTGCGATGGTTAAAAACTATTGGGGTTGTTCAGATAACATCACTTGGGTGGTAATATCTATTAACTTCCACTTCTCACGTAGGCGGTTCCATTCGAGCTTAACGTGTTGAAGCTTGGCTTGGGCTTGGTCGAGAACGATGCCCAATTACCCCACCTCCTTTCTGTACCCTAACAAATGGTCTTCACATAGAGAAATTCTACTATATAAGGCCATCACTTCCATTGTCTGAGTAAATTGGATTTGTTAAAGCCCTGTATTTATAAAAATCATGTGATCACAGTTCAATGACTATATTATAAATGGTAACAATTCTTAATGGTATTTTGAAATCCAAAAACAAAAAAACCAAGGAAGTTAAAATTTTATATAACCATTTTACATAATAAGAAATTTAATTAGATAAAGATGAATTTTAATTGATAAAATCTTGGGTCATTATAAGGGGGATATGAAATAACATATCCCAACATGAATAAATGGAAACTAATAAGCATAACATAAAAAAAGATACTGGAATTTAAATGATAAAAGATAAATACCTTACATGAGTGTGTGACTGAAAATGCATGGTAGGGGATTCTTGAGAGAATGGGGGATCCTTGGGAGGACACTAGAGAGGTTAGGGTAGATTAGAAATGTTATCCAAGAATTTATAGTGAAGAAAAATTGGATCTCGGGTGGGTTTATAAAGGCCATCAGTGGGGATTTCTCTAATATTTCTCAAATAAAGGTTTTGGACTCTATATAATAATAAAAAACAAAACCACAAACCTTTATAAGGTTTTGGACCATGGTTTCTACCAAATGGGAGTGTTTTTCATTATATAATAATGGAAAGGACGAAACCTTATATAAAAATACCCGCACTAATGTAGAAGTGAGTAATATTCTAAAAGAAATGATTTTGAAACATTAAAATATATTAATGGTTTGGAATGATTCACAAAGGCTTTATAAAATTAATCAAATAGACGTAAAATCATATTATTTTTATTTAAAAACATATATTTTGTCATTTATACCATTTATAGTTTTTATTACATCACTTTTGGGTCATTATGATGTCATAATACACACTGTTTATTTTTACAGTATTTAATTTTTACTCGAAAATACATCCATATCAAAAAATTATAAAAAAATAACCATTTTATAATTTTGACATTATATTTCCAAAAAAAATATTCATTTTATCAAAATAATTTTCTAAATATGTTTATTTTTACTTTTAAAATAATAATTAACATTTATCGAGAAATGTAGGGTTTTTTGATGATAATTGTTTTTAAAACATTATAAAAATTACATTTCACTTCATAAAAATAATATGATAATTTATATTTAATAAAAATTATTTAATAAAATTAATTTATTAAAATATTATTTATTTCAAAAATATATTAATTCATGAAAATGAATGCCTTAATTCAAATTGAATACTAATTAAAAATAAAATTTATGTTTTATTGTATCAAAATAAAAATCATTTATATAGTAACAATAAAAGGACAAAAATATATTCATTATTCTATAAAAAATAATGTACATACTGATATTTATCGGTTTTTAATACATATATTTTTAATACACCAGTAAATAACTTAAGGGTAATGTGTGTGATTGTGATACTTTCATGGGGTGGTTTGGAAAACATGGCTTTGGCCATGATCTCGATGAGCTTGAATTTATCATGTAAATGTTTTCACTCTTGCTTAAGTTGTAACACCCCAAGCATCCAAGGTACACTTCTCTTTGAATAATGTAATAACTTGCATTGTACACAATTTCGAGATTCTAACACACCGTGACCAATCAAACTAGCCGTTATGAATAGTAATACCCACTTTTTGAAATTTTATAAATTTTATCTTTCAAAATGGACTTCATTTTTGGATTCGTAATATCGGAATTATCCTAGGGTGAATTTTAGGTATTTTTTTGAAAACTTTCAATTTTTGATGAATAGTGAAAAACACTGAGTTATTGGTTAAAACATACATTTTATTTAAATAATTATTTATTTTATTTAAATTTATTTTAGGAAAAAATAGATACATAATACCTATATAAGTTCAATGTAATTCATTGGATTTATTTTATAATAATTTTAGACATATAAAATTTTTATTGAACTTTTCACCGTCTATTACCCATCTCCTAGGAGAATTTGCAAATTCTCATAAAACATACTTTTACAGCTTCTGTGAGTGGAATTTCTAAAATCCGAGAGACACAGTTAATATCAAGGAGTAAAATGTGGTTCAATAAGATAAAAATATTTTCTTGGTGAATAGTAACTTTTTAATTTTATTTACCACGGTAAAAAGTAAATAGAGTAATTAAGGGTAAAAATGATATTATTATTACCCTAAAACATGTCAAAATTCTATTTACTAAGTATAATTTGACCAAAAACAAACTTAGCAATAATATATGAACCTCTTTGGTCCAGTTGGATTAGATTAGGACATTTATTTGTATTTAATTCAAAGAAGTGTTAAAAGAGTTAAAATCAAAGTTTAATAACTAAAACATTTTTAATATAGAGTTATACGTAAGATAAATTAGATTATAAATATTCATTAGAAAGATACAAATATTTCCAACATAATGGTATTTTATTTATAATTTTTAGACATTAAATAATCTAATTTGTGTATGACACAATGATGATGCAGTAATTACCCTATTAGTGAAATATTAAATTAATTGATATTATAAATACCCAAATAAATATAATTTGAGACTTTTTATGAAATTCAATAATTATATATGTTAATAAGACATATTATTATTGGTTATATGAATTTTATTTGATGTAATAATGCTGTTATGAATTTATCAAAAACAAAATACCCAATAGTGTCAAAATTGACATAAAAGAGTTTTTAAAATAATTATTATATTATTAATTGATATTATATTCCTCAAAATCTAAGGTTCAGACAAAGGACTTAGCTAATGATAGTTGTATCATTAAGGGACCACTTGGGGGTATCTTGGAAGTATATAGTAAGTTTATTAACTATATAATATAAAAATACAAAGAGACATGGTAAATGTCAAACTATTTAACTAAGAGTTAAATCTAAAAAATATGGTTACTATAGTGACCCAAAACTATCTAAAATCTATTGGTTAAGTGTTTTTAGACCCATCCCCGCCTTATAATTTGAATAATTCACTTTGGAGCTATTATAAACCAAATATAAATTTATTATAAATTAATACTTTATGTTTTTCTTAAAGAGAACCTCTCCACCTCTAAAGCCTTTTTCCTCATACAACCTCTACCCAATTAAGCTTCATACATCCCTCTCCTCTTCCTAGAAGCCTTAAAATAGGCATAAAGAACTTCAAGAGTCCTTTTTGGTTCAAACCCAAGGGATTTGCCCAAATTAAAGGTAACAATTTCTCTTAGCTTCTTTTATTTTATTTTACTTCTCCAACACCTAAAATCTTCTGATTATTTTATTTTGTAACAAAACAAATATCCCAAATATACTAGGATATTTTAATGAGAAGTATTTGAACTACACTTAAACATAACTCTATCTAATTGGTGAAGAATACAATGTTTCTGTGGATGACAACCAAACGCCTCACGAAATGATGATTGTTCAATTATCTCCTACCACCTCTCATGGTGGCCATTATGATGGCACTATAATTAAATATGTTATTAATGATATTTATTTTATATATAATATTATTTAATTTCTTTTTATAGCATACCATTATTCGTTTCATGTTGTATATATATACGATAATTTACTTTGACGAAATGCGGACTACTGCCCCCTCAAAGTGACGTGACTCATTCATACCATACGTGGAACGTATAAAGGATGGTGTTAATGAACTTAAGTTACAAATATAAGATATTATATTATACTATAATAATAATATACATATGTATCATTTGGTTTTGATTGCTTTTAAAATGAAAAATGAAATGGAATTAGCGTTCGTGCGTACGTACGGATTGTCGTCTCCACGAACGCGATGAGATTCATTTCCCCATCATATCTATTAAAGACTAATTCTATTTTGATGACTAAAAGTAATTTTTAAGGACTTGATATAATTCTGGATATGAATAAAAAACAACCTATCCATAACAAACACGGATTACGTAACGAAGCATATAAAGGAAAATGAATCAGTTAACCCCCAAAACGACGATAATACTAAAATATTATTAACAAAGCAATATTAAAAGATCATATATGATATCATATTTATGTTTATGATTCATGTATAATTTAAAAATAGAAATTAAACTATTATATAGTAGTTTAACCTACACTCTATCAAGGAAAAGTACAAGGTAAGGGTTTATTTCACAATCTCTTCATTATCCGAGGTTGTTTAAACATAATTATCTACTGGGACCTCTTTATCATCCACATCCATGTTTCTTGAAAATATATTTCAAAAAATTCTTACTATTTTACAGAATATAGGATAAAGTCATTTATACCCTTGTTTTACTTTTTATAAGATGTTCATAATGGAATCTTTCCTTCATTTTCCAAACATGGTCCTTTTAAACCTTTTCGAAAAAATTAAGGTATGAATGTCTTTTTAACTTATACAGCAGGTGCAGCTATTTTCCGCCATTACAAAATCATTGAAGCTTCCCTTACAAGATTATAAGAATATTTTCAAGGAAAATATTTTATGTTATAATTATGTGACTTTTAAATGATTTAAAAAAACATATATTTCTCTCAAATAGTTTTGATTTCATCTATGTCAACATCCTTTGATGGATTTTAAGCTTATTTGAAGATGATTTATTATTATACAAAACTTCCATATTGTATTGAAGGTTTTGTGATATGTTTGAATTTGGATGTGTTATCTTTATACCATTCATGGTTTATGGAGAATGTGTTGACATTTCGTATTCTAGTTTTAATGCGAATATTTATGTTATGTTTAAACCTGTTCATATGAGGAATTCATTGGACTTAATAAGTGATGGGTGGAGCCCGCTATAGCTACTCGATGCATCGGTAGTTCACATGAGAAAAACTAGTGTCTTGGAATGAGTCCTTTACAAAATCTTATTTGTATTCTTGGCACGAGGCCTTAGCTACGTGGTTATGATAGTCTGGCATTATGCATTCCATCATTATGAAAGAGGTTAGTGATATTTAATGTGATTATCCGACTAGTAGAATATCCATGTGAATAAGTAAATGGCATTACATCATTTAATTTTTTCCACATTATGCTGAAGTTAATGTTTAAAAGGATTTTGTTTTAGTTATAGATTGCCTTAAATGTTTATGATTATTTATGAAAGTTTCCACTGTATTGTTATCCTTATTGAGAATTTGAGCTCACCCCTTTCTATTTTTTATTTTTCTAGGGATTCCAAGAAGTGTATTGTGATTGATATGCAGGGTTAAGCAAAGGGAATAATGGCGTTTATAAAGGATTATTTATGTTTTTTTTATGTTATAAAGTGTAATGTAAAATTAATGTATGTAATCTATTTTCCAAGACTGCTAAACTGATCGGAACTTCGAGACTTCATTCCTTGTAATCATGCCAATGTATTAAAATAATGCACCGACTCTAGGTAACTGGGGTTGGGGCGTTACAGTTGGTATCAGAGGAAGTTTAAAAATAACCTTGGAAGCTATATTTAGATAATATTTTATTAGAGCACATAGACCTAAGATAGACTTTGAGGATTAGTATAGAAGAAATACCTAGAATTTTGGTAATGTAGTGATTTTGTGAGTTTTCCAAGAAAATACATCCCTGTCTGGATACGAGCAGGTAGAGGAGGCTCTGGCACAAATGTACTTAGGGGTAAAACTGGAAAACGTCGCTTTGAGCTAGGCTTGAACAGGAACTGGTGCACGACAACGGGCGTTGCTGCGCTCTTGGTTACGACTCTCCCGGGGGATATGCTTAGGATAATTCTCATTTTCTTTACAAACCATTATGATGGGTTTATGAGTATATACTTCCTCAAAGAAAACATCTTTTTGATTATGGATTATATCAGTAAACCATTGAATTTATGTTAGGTATTTTAAAAGTTCGAAATTATTCGTGGCAATTCATAAATTGATCTAATTTATGCCATTTTATAGAAATGGAGCCCAGTAGAAGGAATGTGAACTCCAGCAATAAGTATGATCTAAAGAGTAAGAAGGACCATATCTTTCATGGCCTTAAGCCAGAATTTCGAAGATAAATAGTCTCCCACGTATTATCATCATATGAAGAAATAGTATCATGTGTTGATAAGATAACTAAAGAGTTCTCGAAGTCCTATGGATTCGAAGGGAATCTAGAGAAGAAAAGGATGGTAGAGAGAAGGATAGATAAAGGGAAGAAGGTAAAGATAGATTTTCCCATATGTGATAACTGTGGAAAGAATCACCTTGGAAAATTCTTGAAGGGAATGGGAGTATGTTCTAAGTGTGGCGAAAAAGGACACCACGTTCATGATTGTGAGGGTAAGAAAAAATTTTCAAATGTACAATTCTTCATCTCCATGGAGTGGGGACACTACCCGAATCAATATTCAAATCATTAGAGTATTCCCCAAATGATGTTATTGGATAATAATAAAGTTATGATACTACCACAGATGAAGAGTAACGACTAGTGTTCTTATTTTTTTATTAATGAATTATTTCATTTGAGTGTTTTGTCAACGATGTACTGGTTATATGAATTATGGAGATAAATAAGGATTCTACTGTAGTACTATTTCATTGAGGATTTGAGATTATATGGTACTATGAAAAGTGACTCAACAATAAGTTAATTGTTATTTGAAAATACATTATTGAAGGAAAGGTAATACTTAATATGGTCTTGATACATAGGTAGTAATTTTAGAATAAGATATGGTTGATTTGGATAAATTATATTGTATATTCTTGACTTCCTTGGAACTGGTTAATAGTTTTTTTTATTTCATTAGTGTTGGAATATTCAAAATTTTTGGATATAAGGAATATATCCAGTATTCTATAAAGAATAAGGGGGCATGAATGTAATCAATAAAGGTTTTATGGTAATTCAGGATGTTACCATGTTTTAAAATAATACACGATGAAGGTGTTCACATGTTATTACATGGAAAAAAGGATCTTCATTGTGTTTAAACTCCTTATAAATTTTGTACTATGAGTTTGGATAGAAGTATTTTGGATAAGTCTAAAGGTTGGAATGAATTAAGTTTGAAAGGTTATTTTTGGATTTTTATAAAAGGACAACACGCAGACCATGTGACAACCCGTCGCGTTGGACAAAGCTGCGGGAATCGAACCCACAACCATGGTGCGATTGGGATTTATCGACTACCACTGGACTACGTGAAGTTCCTGGATGGTATAATTTAGTTTCTTATTTATAAAGTGTCTCATATGTGAATTATAAATTCATTATATTTGGAACCCTATACGATTAAATTTGAGTTGTATTATGTTTTAGAGTGAAGGATGAGTTTGTGGTAGAAATTTGTTAATAGATAAAACTCTAATTATAAAGTAAGTATATATATTTATGATCTTATCCAATCTCATAAATAAATTCCTCAACATTAATAAAAGGAACATAGAACAAAAATGTTGTCCTAGATGGTACCTTAAATCATCAAAAATTTATGGCTTTGTGATTGTTGGCCTTTTCATAGCCATGTTATCTACCACTCTCCATCAGATATTGATGGTTATATTTTTCTCCCATATCCTTGTTTTCTTACATGGAACCATAATATGTGTTATTTTCGGTAACCTTCATACTTACCACTATTTATTTTAAATAGAGGCCTCATTAATCCATTTTTCGATGTGGGATTTCAACTATGATATTTTGAAATGCCAAACCCAAGTTTCCAATACCGAGCATAAATTTTGAGGACACAATTTATTGAAGTAGGGGAGAATTGTACACCCCAAGCTTCTACCGTACGCTTCTCTTTGAATAATTCAATAGATTACATTGTATGCAATTTTGAGATTCTAACACACCGTGACCAATCAATCTAGAGGTTATGAATAGTAATACCCACTTTTTGAAATATTATAAATTTTATCTTTAGAAATGGACTTCATTTTTAGATTCGTAATATCGAAATTAGCCTAGGGTGATTTTTTGGTATTTTTATGAAAACTTTCGATTTTTGATGAATAGTGAAAAACACTGAGTTATTGGTTAAAACCGAATTTTTATTTAAATAATTTTTTATTTTATTTAAATTTATTTTAGTTCAAAATAGATACGTAATACCTATATAAGTTCAATGTAATTCATTGGATTCAGTTTATAATAATTTTAGACATATAGAATTTTTATTGAACTTTTCACCGTCTTTTACCCATCTCCTAGGAGAATTTGTAAATTCACATAAAACTTAATTTTACCACTTCTGTGAGTGGAATTTCGAAAATCTGAGAGTCACGGTTAATATAAAGAAGTAAAATTTTCTTCAATAAGATAAAAATAATTTTTGGTGAATAGTAACTTTTTACTTTTATTTACCACGGTAAAAAGTAAATAGGGTAATTAAGGGTAAAAATGATATTATTATTACCCTAACATAAGTCATAATTATATTGGCTAAGTATAATTCGACCAAAAACAACCTTAGGAAGAAAATATGAACCTCTTTGGTCCACTTGGATTAGATTAGAACATTTATTAGTATTTAAATCAAAGAAGAGTTAAAAGAGTTAAAATCAATGTTTAATAACTAAATTTTTTTAATATAGGGTTATACATAAGATAAAATCAATTATAAATATTCATTAGAAATTAAAAAATATTTCATACATAATGGTATTTTATTTATAATTATTAGACATTAAATAATTTAATTTTTTTATGACACAATGATGATGGATTAATTATCTTTTTAGTGAAATATTAAAATAATTGATATTATAAATACCCAAATAAATATAATTTGAGAATTTTTATGAATTAAAATAATTTTATAGGTTAATATGACATATTATTATTGGTTATATGAATATTATTCTAAGTAATAATGCTGTAATGAATTTATCAAAAAAAATTACCCAATAGTGTCAAAATTGACATAAAAGAGTTTTTTAAAAAAATATTATATTATTAATTGATATTATATTCCTAAAAATATAAGGTTCGGGAAAATGACTTATATAATGATAGGTGTATCATTAATGGACCACTTGGGGGTCTCTTGAAAGTATATAGTAAGTTTATAAACTATATAATATAAAAATACACAGAGAAATGGTACATGTCAAACTATTTAACTAAGAGTTAAATCTAAAAGATAAGGATAATATAGTGATCGAAACTTGTCTAAAATATATTGGTTGAGTGGTTTTAGACCCATACAATCCTTAGAATTTGAATAATCAACTTTAGATCCATTAGAAACTGAATATGATTTTATTATAAATTAATACTTTAAGTTTTTCCTAAAGAGCCCCTCCTCCCACTTATAAAAGGAAACCACTTTTAACCAATTACTCACACCACTAAAGCCTTTTGGCTCGTCCAAAATCTACCCAATTAAGCTCCCTACATCCCTCTAATCCTCCTAGAAGCCTTAACTTAGGTATAATGCACTTCAAGAGTTCTTTTTGGTTCAAACCAAAGGGAGTTACCCAAATTAAAGGTAACGATTTCTCTTAGCTTCTTTTCTTTTATTTCACTTCTCCAACCCCTAAACTCTTCTTATTATGTTCTTTTGTAACAAAACCAGTATCCTAAATATACTAGGATATTGTTATGATAATTATTCGAACTACACTTACACAAAAATCCATATAATTGGTGAAGAACATAATGTTTTTGTGGATGGCAACCAAACACCTCACGAAACGATGATTGTTCAATTATCTCCTACCACCTCTAATGATAGACATTGTGATGGAACTATAATTAAATATGATATTATTATATTTATTTTATATATAAGATTATTCAATTCAATTTTATATCATACCATTATTCATTTCATTTTTATATATACACGATAATTTCATTTGAGGAAGTGCGGACTACCGCCCCCTCAAAGTGATGTGACTTGTTCATACCATACATGGAACATATAAATGATGGTGTTAATGAAATTAAGTAACACATATAAGATATTATATTATACTGGAATAATAATATACCTTTGTATCATTTTTTTGATTCCTTTTAAAATGAAAAATGAAATGGAAGTAGCGTTCGTGCGTACGTACGGATTACCCTCTCCACAAACGCGATGAGATTCATTTCTCCATCATATCCATTCAAGTCTAATTATCGTTTGATGATTAAAAGTAATGTTTAAGGACTTTATATCATTCTGGATATGAATAAGATACTACCTATTCATAACAAACACGTCTTACATAATGAAGAATATAAAGGACAATGAATCAGTTAACACCTGAAACGACGATAATACTAAAATATTATTAACAAAGAAATATTAAAAGATCATATATGATATCATATTTTTGTATATGATTCTTGTATAATTTAATAACAACAATTTAACTATTATACAGGAGGTTATCCTACACTCTATCAAGGAAAATTACAATGTAAGGGTTTATTTCACAATCTCTTCATTATCTGAGGTTGTTTATACGTAATTATCTACTGGGACCTCTTTATCATCCACATCCATGTTTCTTAAAAATATATTTCGAAACATTCTTACTATTTTACAGAATATGAGTTTGAGTAATTTATACCCCTGTTTGACTTTTTATAAGATGTTTATAAAGGAATCTTTCCGTCATTTTCCTAACAAGGTCCTTTTAAACATTTTCAACAAAATTATGGTAAGAATGTATTTTTAACTTATACAGTAGGTGCAGCTATTTTCCGCCATTATAAAATAAATAAAGCTTCCCTGACAAGATTATAAGAATATTTTTAAAGAAAATGTTTTCTGTTATAATTATGTGACTTTTAAATGATTTCAAAAAAAGATATATTTCTCTCAAATAGTTTTGATTTCATCTATGTCAACATCATTTGATGGATTTTAAGCTTATTTTAAGATGATTTTTTATGATACAAAACTTTCATATTATATTGAAGGTTTTGTGATATGTTGGAATTTGAATGTATTATTTCTATACCATTCATGGTTTATGGAGAAAGTATTGACATTTCATATGATACTTAATATACGAATGTTTATGTTATATTTAAACCTATTCATATGAGGAATGCATTGGACTTAATAAGTGATGGGTGGAGCCCTCTATAACTACTTGATGCATCGGTTGGTCTCATGAGACAAACTAGTGTCTTGGAATGAGGCCTTGACAAAATCTTATTTGTTTTCTTGGAATGAGGCGTTGGATACATGGTTATGATATTCTGGCATTATGCATTCCATCATTATGAAAGTGGTTAGTGATATTGCATGTGATTATTCGACTAGTAGAATATCCATGTGAATAAGCAAATGAAATTAATTCATTTTATTTTTTTCCATATTATGCTGAAGTTCAAGTTTTAAATGCTTTTGTTTCAATTATACATTGCCATAAATGTTTATGCTTATTTATGAATGTTTCTGATGTATTGTTATCCTTACTGAGCATCTGATCTCACCCCTTTCTATGTTTTATTTTTCACAGGATTCTAAGAAGTGTATTGTGATTGATATGTAGGGTTAAGCCAAGGGAATAATGGCATTCATAAAGGATTATTTATATTGGTTTTTATGTTATATAGTGTAATGTAACATTCATGTATGTAATCTATTTTCCAATACGGCTAAACCGATCGGTCCTTCGGGACTTGATTCCTTGTAATCGTGCCAATGTATTAAAATAATGCACCGACTCTGGGTAACTGGGGTCAGGGTGTTACATAAGTTGTTGAATCTCACCATGGGATTGGTTTAGTGAAGTTCCTAGTGATTTTATCTCCCCTACAAGCTCTGATAAATGTGCTTCATAGGGTACAATCCTACTAGTTGAGTCCATCCCTTCCTTTGTATGAGTCATTTGGATTTTTTAATATCTAATATTTATAGTAATCATATGATCACTTTTAAAATACTATATTATCAATGGTAATGAATATTAATTGTATTTAAAATATTATCAGAAATAATAATACTAAATAAGTGCATGTGTTTTCTGTAACCATATTACATAATAATATATTTAATTAAATTAAAATGGGAATTTTATTTATAATAGTTTTTTTCATTACAATATCCCCCATTATGAAATTTGTCCCTAAAAATTGTCATTTCCCATACTAAAATAGTTGAGGGTAACTTTTTTTCATCACATACTCTATTTTCCACTTTGCTAACTCAATCTTTTGGTTTCTCCATAACACTTTTAAAAGGTTCATTGTCCTATTTTGTAAAAATTTGTCTCCATGATATAATATTTTCACCATCTTCTCTTTATAGGAAAGAACATTATATAATGAAACCACCTCTATATTGAGTACATTTGAGGGGTATGATATGTACTTTCTCAATATGGACACATGTAATACATCATGTACTTGAGATAAGTTAGGTGGGAGTAATATTCGATAGTCCACCACTTCTATGAAATCAATGATCTCAAAGGGAACGATTAATCTTGGACTAAGCTTTCCCTTCGTCAAAAAATCTCATCACTTTCTTCCATAGAGATATGAGAAATTAAACCGTGTCTCCAATATGAAACTCTATGTGTTTTCACTGATTATAAATATTGATCTTCTATCAAATATGATCATCCTCAATGTTCCTTTGAATCGTCTGAAGGGTTTCAACCATTTCACTTATAATTTTAGGACATTGTTGTTTTCATTCCCTAACTTTATCCCAGCATGCAGGTGTTTAAAACCACTTCCCATAAAGGGCTTCATAATGATCCATTTGGAATCATAAGTTGAAATTGTTATTGAATAAGAACTTGACCAGAGGAAGATGTTGGGACCATCCTACATTAAATTCAATTGAACATGCTCTCAACATTCCCTCAAGTGTCTGGATAATCCACTTAGATTAGACACCAGTTTGGGGGTGATAATCTGTACTGATGTTTAACTCAGTATTTAGAGAATATTAGAGACTTTTCCAGAACATGGAGGTGAATCTTGGATCTTGATTATATATAATCTATAGTGGTACTTCATTAAGCCTTACCACTTATCTCATGTATATACATGTGAGTTGATATAGTGTTAAATCCTCCTTAATCACAATGAAATTTAAAATCCTTGTAAGATGATTCACCACAACCAAGATAGAATTATTCCCTCTTGGTTTCTTTAAAAGACTAGTTACAAAGTTCATGGTGATGTTTTCCCATTTCTATGTAGGTATTTGAAATTTTTACATCACCCCCTTGTATTTTTTCTTTTTAACTTTTACGTGCTGACATACAAGACATATTGATGTATACTCTATGATACCCTTCTTCATATTGTCCCACCAATAGTTCTCTCAGAGATCTTGACAGATCTTTTTTATTTTAGGATGGATAGAGAGGGTATAATTGTGTGCATCATACCACAACTCCTCCTTTAACTTAGGATTAGATGAAACACATAATTGTGATCCAAATATTACAAATCATTCTTTATTGACATTGAACCCTGAGGATTTTACATTTCTTATAGTTTCCACTTTCTAATAAATTCCCACATCATCTCTTAGATAATCCTTTATCTTCTCAAGAAGGTATGGATGATCAATCATTTGTGAATGTATTGATGATGTTCCCTCCTTTATGATTCCCATGTCCATGCTATCTAAATCTAAGACGTTCAGATACCTCTCAATTCTCATTTATGACAGAATTTCTAGATCCTTTCTACTTAGAGCATATACAACTTTATTAAATTTCCCTATATGGTTGTTAATTGAGAAATAAAATTCCTTGATCATCTCTAACCATATTCATTATTTCGTATTCAACACTTTACATGGGATTATATACTTGAGACTTTTTTCATTCATATAAATTCCAAACTTCTCCCCAAATATATAATGCCACCATATTTTAAAAGTCAATATCACTGTATCCAACTCAAGATCATGCATTGGGTAGTTCTATTTGTAAAATTTCAACTTTCTTTAAGCATAGGCTATGAATTGTTTTTGTTTTTCATTAACACACAAACCAAGACCTTCTTTAGAACATCACTGAATACCATGAAAAAAATCTATACTTATCGGTGGTGTGAGTACAAGAACAATGATAAAAATATTTTTTGATCATTTATGATCTCTTGATATTTATCATTCCATGAAAACTTGACTCCCTTCTAAGTTATCTTGGTTATAGGGTTTAAAAAAAATAAAACATTTCTAAAAAATTGACGATAATACCCAGCTAATACATGGAAACTACATATATCTATCGAAGATGTTGGACTCAACTATATTTAAATTGATTATATATTTTATTTACCCATAGAAATTCTATTTATTGTGATGATATTCCCCAATAATGAGACTTAATTTGACCAAAAATTCACATTTTATGTATTTGGCATAAATCTTTTCCTTTTGTAAGGACTTTATAATAGTGTTCAAATGCTCCTCTTACTCCTCATTTATTTTGCAGAATATATGAATATGATATATAAATACAACCCAAAATTTGTTGAGGAAATATACACAGAATCTATTCATCACATCCATGAATATTTTTTGTATCATTAGTTATTATTAATAGAATTTCTATAAAATCATAGTACCCGTACCATATATGAAAATACGTCTTGGTGATACCTCCCTCTTTACCCTAAATTAGAAATATACAGATCGTAGATATACCTTGGGGTAAGCATTGTGATACACATATATGATAAAATAAGTCATAAATCCATGGTAGAGGATACTTTTTCTTTATCATGATCTTGTTGAGCTCACAATAATCAATGCAAGGTTCCATTGACCCATCCTTATTCTTGTAGAGGACGGGTGCACCCCATAGTGAAGCACTTGAGCATATAAACCCTTAATCCATATTCTATTATTGTTGTTTCTTTAGACCCTAAATTTATATAATACTCATATTATATGGAGTATTGGATAATGAAGATTCCCTAGGTATAAGATCAATTTAAAATTCAACCTCTCATCTAGGAGGAAGAGCAAGAAATTACTTATGAAAACATCAACATATTACCTCTCAAAGGACATGTATTCAAGGATTATTACTTCCTTATAACTAATAATTGGATCTTGATATGCTTTCTTATAGATCAATAATATCCATTCTTGATATTTTTGTGCTAAAGAAGATTCACCCTCCTCATTGCACTTTGATGAAATCGAGGGATGATTCATAAGATGGAGATTGATTTCCTTCTTTTGGAAATTTATGTTAGATCTATATAGTGAAATCCAATTCATACCTAGAATTGAATCAAATTCCACTAAAGTGAGTATGAAATGGTTTTTTGGGATGTTCATCCAAAAGAAATCGATAGGGGATGAGTTATATACTTGGGATATAGCAATTTCCCCATTTCTAATATTCACTAAAAACTCTACTTCCATGTTTTTTGTAGTGTTTAAATAGTTCTACTAAACTTTCATGATATAAAGGAATTCATGGAACCAAAATAAAAAAGTATGTTCTTTATTATTTAATGGATAACTATCATACCTATCACCACTTCTTTATCGGGGTTCAGCTTAGTAGTTGTGATGGAAAAACCACTCTCTTTCAACCTTGGAGGATGTTGGTTGTCTCAAAATACCCTTAGTTTAGTGCATTAGTTTGAAAAGTGCCCTAGTTCCTTACAATTCAATCCATTAAATATGTGTTAGTGGTTGATTGGGTAACTCCTTTCATCTATCGCATTAGTTAGATTTTCCCGTTATAAATTTATAGTTAGGTGTACTTCCTTCCCACACCTAAATCATTTTCATATCCCATTAGGAAATTTCTAGGCTACTACTTTCTGCACATTTGAAAAGTGGGATATTAAAATTTCTTAGCAGCATTATATTTCTCCATTATACCACTATAATTGAAATATACTTTCTACATATTATCCTCTTGATACACTTGAGATTTTCTGACCTCCTTCGTGAATTTCAGGCCACATTAGATAATTTCCTCATAGCTATCAATGTTTTGGATCATCTAGTATTTTCATAGACTACATTTTATCCAAAAAAAGAAGAGATGAAACTTGTATTCTGAAGTAAAAACAAAGAATAGAAATATTGTGAAAGTATTGTAAAGTTTTACTTGTATTCCATGGTAGATTTTTCATCTTTTTTATTGGGTGAAAATAAATACATTTTGATTTTTTATCAGAGAGTTTGAGGAAAATATTTATTGAAAAAAAATTTCCAAATTTTCTTTCACCCAATCGCTTTGATCTATTCCTTAGGAATCGTATTATAAATCATTTTACACAAAAAATTATCTTCTAATCTTTATGATAAAAATCCATTACAACCTTATGTTGTTTGGAACATTGAAGGATGGAGAAGATATTCTCAATGATGTTGATCTATTGTTCCATGATTAAGGGATTAGATGATCCATTGAAAACTGGAGGCCTTTATCACATAAGGACTCAACTATAGCTTGTTATTTTTTTGGGGGATTTTGGAGATCCTTTTTATCTAGATTTCCATTCAAAACCATATTAAATTGAGAGAGGATAATCACAAAGTTTATGATTCTCACTTTCATCAGGTCGGGCATCTCATTGGAATAGTTATCACATTGCACACCACAATGATTGTTTACCTGATTCCTCCTATTTCCGATCATTGCATAGAATAAAGAGATTTTTAGAGATTTTTACTTTTAAACTATTAAATACATGAAATATAATCCAATGTAATTAAATATATAACTTATAAGTTAAATTTTTTTTCATAACTTATGAATATATAGGCATGAATATATGTTATCCATGATCTATTTACTAACATGCATTCTTATAGGTATTTTAGCCTTAATAATGGTTTATAATGATATTTTAAATTTACCAAAGAATATACCCCTGGAGTGTAAAACTAGGTGTGTAGTAAGGCTTGTTTTCATGCACCAGTTCCCAATCAAGTCCCTCTCAACATAGTATTTTTCAGGTTTTACTGCTACGTACATATGTGCTAGAGCCACATCCACTTTTAGTATCTAGACATTGATATTTTTATTGAAACCCCACCTAGTTTATACTTACCAATATTTAGGGATGTTTTCTTATACTTAATCTTATCTCTAAGGGTTTCACTATAGTTTTATAATCCTAACCCTCAAAAATAACTAATTTATTCCTTTGATACTAACTATAAAAACTATGTTCTTTATTGAACATTAATTTGTGATTTATTATACCTAATTACACATAATAAAACAAAAAAGATCGAAAATTATACTATATTTTAGAATTAGGTGCATTACATAACATCATAAAGCATAGAATACATATTCTTTATTGAAACCCTTTTTAACATGTTAATAATATTTGATTGTACTTAAAACTTCTTGGGATAACCTGTGGACATAAATAAGATAGGGGATAACTATAAGGCCCAGTAAAGGAATAAAAATTTCATTAAATTAAGAGAATAAAAAATGTTATACAGTAAGCATATCAAATGGTAGTAAAATGACTGATAATAATAGACATGAACACTGAGACATGATATAATATGATAATCATAAAGGCAACATGGGAGATGTGGTAACAACATAAAACACTAAATCATAAACATATGTCAAGGAAACCTGTGATGAAATAATGATGGAAAATTTCTAATAAATGAATCAGGTTCACTACCTGTCCCAACAAGACTTATCATGAGACTAAACATTACCCAATGCATTGTAGCACTATATAATTCTTGGCACCCCATCACTTTTATTTCATTCTCATACTTAAGTGTGCCAAATATATCATACAATATGGATTCATTAATCATCATATTTTATTCCATGATCATGTTGTGTTGAATACATACCAATAAGTCCTAGGTCAAATATTTATAAGTGTATAAAATGGAACACCCTAGTTAGGAAATGGGTATGGTATTGACCACACAATTGTTTTCTCATGGAAGAATCATGGTAAAATTTCTCCAGTATAACGACATCACATAAAAATTTATTAAAATGATTGATGAGCGAAAAAGGGGTATCTCATCATTTTGAAATGAAATGGGTAATAATAGGGACATTAAAATACATAGGGGATTAAGGATTAAGGACATGATATATGTAATTTATAAATGGTATTTTGGTTGAGTTTATATAGGAAATGAGTGTGGATTTCGCTAATATTTTTCAAACATAGATTTTTTACTCTATATAATAAAAAAATAAAAAATAAATACCATACCATGTTTTCCCATTATTTATACCAAATGATATTGGATTTCACTATTTATAATGACACAATCCAAACTTAAACACCAATACCCTTTCTGATGTTAAGATGAGTCATAATCTTAAAGAAAAAATTCTAAAACCTCAAAATATATTAATGGTTTTGGAGGATTCAAAAAGGATTTATAATATTTATAAGATAAACATTAAATCATATTATTTTAATGATAAAATATATATTAGGTCATGGATATCGTTTATATTATTTATCACATCACTTTTGGGTCATTATTAAGTCATAATACACATTGTATATTTATACATTATTTATTTTTTAGCTGAAAATTCGATTGTCTCAGAAAATTATGAAAACATTATCATTAGATAATTTTGATATTTTTATTCCTAAAATATTATTCGTTATAAAAAAATAATTTTCTAAATATCTATATTTTCACTTTTAAAATAATAATGCACATTTATTGAGAAACGTTGGGTTTTTTTACAATAACAGTTTTCAAACCTTTATGAAATTTACATTTGAATTCATAAAAATTATATAATAATTTATATTTTATAGAAAATATTTAATAATAATATTTTATTTAAATATTATTTTTTAAAATCCATTAATTCTCCAATATAAATGTTTTAATTGAAATTGAATACTAATTAATAATACACTTTGTGTTTTATTCTCTTAAAATATAATTCATTAATAAAGTAACAATAATAGAATGAAAATATATAAATTATTCTATAAAAAATAATATACATAGTCATGTTCCTAGATTATTGATACATATCGATTTAATAAACTAGAAAAAACCCAAAGATTAAGGGTCGTCACTATGAGACATTCATGGGATGGTTCGGTGAACATGGTTTGGGTCGTGATCTAGATGAGCTTGAACTACTATTGTAAATAGTTTTTATCATGCTTATGTTATTGGATATCACCTTGGACTTAGTGGAGAAAAACTTAAAGTGATTTTATCTCCCTCAGAAGCTCGGATAAATGGGTTTCATAGGGTACGATCCTGTTGGTTGAGGCCATCACTTCTTTTGTCTAAGTCAATTGGATTTGATAAAACCCTATATTTATACTAATGATTTGATCATTATTCAAAATTTATATTATCAATGGTAAT
Organism: Viscum album; assembly: GCA_963277665.1. Taxonomy (NCBI): domain Eukaryota; kingdom Viridiplantae; phylum Streptophyta; class Magnoliopsida; order Santalales; family Viscaceae; genus Viscum; species Viscum album. The sequence goes on from OY728146.1 coordinate 1,810,686,700, forward strand.
TATTCTTAATGGTAATTTACATCTGGTATGATTTACTAAAACCAAATAAGTTCCCATGTTTTCAATAACAAAATTACATAATAATACATTTAATTAAATCAAAAGGGGGAATTTATTTATAACAGTCCAAGTCCTTACATAATTTAAAGTCATTTTATTTTTCAATTTAAAATATATCTAATATGTGTTATATTGATTTTACATACACATACCCAATTAATTAATTTTTATATACAATGCACACAAATAAATATTTTGGTAATTAATTATATTTTATATAGAAACACCTACACTTAGTTTAAATGTAATTTTTTCAAATTTTAGTACTCATTTTAGAATTTCATTATAACATGATACATTTAATCTATAATTTCATCCATTAGTATATTTTATTTTATTTTTTTAGTTTTATTATAATTAATTAAGGTATTAATTCAATTTTAATATTTAATATTTTTATTTTTATTTTTTTAGAATTTAATCAATTTCTATTATTTATTTATATGTATTTATTTACTACGTTTTAATGTTTTTAATATGTATTAAAATTTATTTCAATTTATGTCCCTATGTTTTAATAATTTATATTTTTTTAATAAAATTTAACCATTTTCAATATTGTTAATGAGTACTTATTTTAAATTATTCCATTTCACTCATTTTTAACATGCATTCACTTAAAATTAAATAATCATTAATAATGTTAAAAATATATTTGAAAGAAAGTATTTATAAATATATATATATAAATTTATATTTATTATATTTATAGATTTGAATATTTACAATTATAAATAAATAAATATTTTTCTAAAGTATTTATATAGTTACAAATAATTAATAATATATGTTAAAATAATTATAATGTTATAATCAATTTATTTAAATAATGAATATATTTACAATATTTAAATTTATATATCTTTATTAAAAATACATATTATTATATTTATATATTTAATGATATAAATATATAAATATATAAAAATTTTATTTTAAAATGTATTTATATAATTAAAAATTAATATTTGTATATTGAAATAAATATAAAATTATTATAAATATATATAAATAAAGAATACATTTATTATATATATATAACTATATAAATATATTTACAGAAAAATTTATTTATAATTTTTATAATAAATCATTTATTAGTGCTTAATTAATAAACACTTATGAAAGAAATCTTTATCAGCATTTTTTTAGTGCTGATAAAGATAGACCTTTATCACCACTAAAAAAGTGCTGATAAAAGACACCCTTATTAGTTCTAAAATGTTCACACTAATAAAGATACCTTTTATCAGGTCTTATTAATTTAGTCATGATAAAATGGTTCTTTATGTCCTCATTTTTAGAAGCACTGATAAAATTGTCCTGATCTATTTAATGAACCCTAAACAGTCCTGAATCCCTCATGATATTTGAAGCATTCTATGAAATCCACTTGCTCTCGATGCTCCTCCTCGTCAAATCTAAACATGAATCAAGGTTTGAACAATTCTAAGGTTCAAATCCAAGGCTCGAATGATTCCAGGGTAGAATGAATCTATGTATTGAACAAATCCAAGTTTGGAGATATCTTAACTTTCTCAGAAATGATTCAAATATTCAATCTAGTGTATGTTATTTTCTCCCCCTCCTTGCTCGTTGATTTCTTGAGTTGCGATATATATTTGCATTTTTCTATCATCATTCTTTAATTTTCATCAAAATAGCCCTATGTTCATCAACGGACACACATATATTTGAGTGCTCGCCACCATATTAACTCAACAAAATTATTCAAGAGATTCTCAGGAGTAAGAATATATTCATATTTCCATTTAGAAGAATTATTGGTATGTTTTGATAAAGAATTTAAAACAGGATATAACCGATGATCATTTAACCATTTAAACGACCACTTTAGGGAATACCCATATTACTTCAAACCTTGCAATATCTCATCCAGATAATAAAATTGATACTTACGAGTAAGTTGAAACAAATGTCACATATAAAGATCACTAGTTGCATCAAATTTCTACACCCACCTAATATTGAATATCCATGTGGAATTCTCACTAGGCACAACCCAAAGTACATGAGCATGCCTGTATAAATATGGTAAATCCACCAAGGATTGATCATTATTTATGATAATACTACATTCAGAATCTTATATTTTCATTATTGTTTTGTTTGCATCAATTTTCAAAATCCCAACATTTTTAATTTTATCAAAAAATATATAAAATACAATAAATATAATAATGTGGTGGGAATAGTTGGTGATCCAAAATAAAATATTTAAGGTTATGACCACAGACATCAATTGTGTTTTCCTAATAAGGAATATAAATATTATTTTTTACCACCCCATTATAGGTGTGTCATATACTCATCCCCATGATCTAATATAGACTTCTTTACAACATAATGAAACTCATTCTTAACCCTTCTTCTTAAAAAAATAATATGCTTTTGAGAATTATATATATACGACTAGAATATAATACATATGATCTGAGACTATTTATAAATGGATAAAATGAAATAGATATCAGAATTTATTGATTTATACTTTGAGGGTGCATATATATCATAGTGAATAAACTCCAAGGGTTGTTTCATTAAAATATCTAATTTATTATTTTAATAATTAACAATATCCCCATTCTAATTAGTAAAAAATATGTATAAATTTTACATTGTAATCCTAAAAACATCTCAACCCACCCTTTTTATGTTAGTATTTAAATGTATCATTATCTAATATGATCAATTTTTCACTACAACAAATAAATTTCCTCTTTCAAACAAAATTACCAAAACAAATTACTGACCCCAAATTAAACAATGATTCATTTAGTTTTATATACCTTTGAAAAAATATACCCATATTTTAAATGATAACCCACTAATTAATAATTCATAAAAATCACTTCATTTCCTTCCTCACACATCTAATACACAGTGTTTATGTTTCAATTAAATCCATCTAAGAATAGATCATTATTTAGAATTTCCTTTTATTACCAACATCTTTTAAATGAAAACAATTTATATTAAGAGATCCTCTATTTCTAAAATAATAATTACCCTTTTAACTTGTAAAAAATATTTAATTACATAAATTTAATTATCATGTGAGATGAATACCAAATATCTAATATGAAAGGAAATTTATTTTGTAAATATTTTAGTTTGTCATCAATAATAAATTCCTATTACATTCTATTCTTTTTCGTATAATAAATTTCTAATTTCTTATTCACATTAATATTTTCTTTTAGAAAATATTTAAAATATTTTATAAAACCATTTAATTTGTCACATGTTTAATAGATTTTAGTCATTGGTTAAAATTCTTCATCCAATTTTACTTATGAAAATTTGTCTCACTTCAAAACTATTCTTGTAAGAGTGGGTTATCTCCCCTTTAACTTAAAACCTCTATATCATCCATAATTATAATTATCTATTTCAATATAAATAAAATTTTATATCATGTTCCCAAAATCACTATAGAACCCATAATGTCTTTGAATTTTTTTTCTTTTAATGCCTGCACTTCTAGTTGATTGAATGAGAGTTTATTATTCTTATTTATAATATTTGGGTTTCTTTTTACTACTTAATTACCTATATTATATTTTCATTTGTTTGGGGGATTTAATAAAGACTCTATAGATCATTTTAATAGAGTTATGACGAGTATTAGTAAGAGGATTGAAAGTATTAAAAGTGGTATTTCTCCAATGAAAATATAATTCATAGTCATACCAAGGATTCATATATCATAACATGTCCCTTTTAAGACCCCATGAATCACAAAGAAGAATGTGTATCCCCCAAAATATAATATTAAATATTCCATGAGTTAATAACTAGTTCCAATGGTGAAATTATCATATATGGGAGACATTAACCCTTTTATAGAACACAATCGAGTACAACTGTCACCCTCATCATATTCCTCTCTTGAACATTGCAATTTGTTTCTTAAGACTCATCCCTTATCTTTTTATGTTTCTTATACTAATTTGAGTAGTAGTAATCCCATGGATGACTACTTATTATATTATTTCAAGCATCATAGGTTCATGTACATAAGATATGGAAGATGAGTGTTAAAAAACCAAATGTAATGATAAATATATGAAAGATGAGCTGATGAGGATGGAAATTTTCTATAACATTCTCCTTTGAATGAATTCAAAGGATAACACCTAACATAGTGGTGTATGTATTTTCTTCAATTAAATTACCCATTTTCTTTAAATCATACTAATTTTTTTTAAAATAATAAATTTTAGATTTCCCATATTAGATTTATCTATAACATCCACCTTTCATAATGAATATCTTATATTTATTTATTGTGAAAAATGAATATTTTATTATCCCAATAAAATGTGTATGAATAAAAAATGAATGAATGATAATCATATGACAAAAGAGTATGAAGATGAAGTTAAAGAGTTCACCATGTTTTCAATAGAGCATGTATACAACCCTTCTGAAATCCTTTTTCTAGGTTTACATTATTGTTATTCATTAAAAATAAGTTTAAAAGAGTTAGATGAACATTTTATTTTTAACAGAATAGATCATAGCTATAAAATTATGTACTAAACATGAAAAAAACAAATCATGCTCGCCAATTGGGATGATACTTTGGTTTATGGATCATTTGATATGAATACCATTGTTAATGATGATGAAAATCACAAAAAAGAAATGAAAATGGAAATTGATGATGACCTTATTAACTATCCAAAGTTGTTTGAGATTTTAAATAACTATGCTAAGAGCCCATTTTACACAAGTTTTAATAAATACACAACATTATCATCTATATTGAAGTTATATAATTTTAATGCTGGATACAGATAAAGTGACACAAACTTTACAGAACTACTTGGTCTCCTAAATGATATGAAACCAAAAGAAAATGAACTACCATTTCAAACATATGCTGCTAAAAAATCTATGTTCAAAGGGAATGATCTATAAAAAAAATACATTCTTTTCCAAATTATGTCATATTGTTTCACAAGGACCATGAATCACTCATTAAATTCACTAAGCATGGAATAGATCGATACAATAAAAATGAATCAAGTCCTTTGAAATCTATATTGTAATTTTCTATCATTACATAGTTTAAAAGACTATATTTATATCAAGAAACCATGAGAAAATTTACGAAGAATTTTCATAAAATAATTACTGATGGGAACCTACGTCATATAGTAGATTCTCCTCACTAGAAGAAAATTTATTATTAGTTTCCATAATATAAAAAATATCCAAGAAAAATTCATCTGGAATTATCTATAGATGAAATGAATCCTTTTGGTGTACAAAGTTGTACTCACAGTACATGGGCCATCATGTTGGTAAATTATAACCTGCCTCCATGGTTATGCAAGATTCAAAAATCCATTATGTTGTCTCTACTTATATCTGGACCAAAGAAAACTAGTAATGATATTGATGTCCATTTGGATAAATTTATTGAAGATCTAAAATTGATGTGGGATACAGGTGTTACAATGTTTGATGCTCATAGAATTGAATAATTCACATTGGGTTCTATTTTATAGGGAATGATAAATGACATCCCCATTCATGTAAATTTATTAGGATATAGAATTAAATGATTAATAGGGTGTACCATTTTTAAATAACACACACACTTAGTTTAGTTGAAGAATTCCTTGATGACTGTGTTTTTCGGATATCAAAAATTTTGACCTCTATTAAATAAATACTGATCCTGGATGATAGCATTCAGTGGGAATTTTGAAAAAGTTACAACACCATCTCCAGTAATGGGTAACCAATAGTTCGATAATGTAATATATATTAACAATGAATTCAGTAGACCATTTTAAAAAAAACCTTATGAAATGTGGTTACAAGAAGAGATCATTTTTATTTGAATTACCGTATTGGAATTATTTGTATGTCAAAAAATTTTCTAATGTAATGCATGAATAAAAAATGTATTTTATAGTGTTATTGGAAAATTAATATTTGTTCCTAAAAAATATGGAATCAAAGATAGGTTGGACACAATTGGCTTGGGGATAAGGTAATAGTCAACACTGGTGAAGGAAAAATGGAAAACTAGTTTTCCTCCAATAGCTTAAACTCTATCCAAACAAGAAAAATTACAATTTTTCCATCTTATTAATAGTGTAAAATATCTAAGGGGTATTCATCAAATTTAAAAAATTTTGTGTCAATTAATAATTATAATTTATAGGTACTAAAATAAAAAAAAATCCATTTTTTGATGAAATATTTTATGCATGTTTATTTCCATTTCATTCTTCTTCAAAATGTATTACATACATTAATAATACTTTGCTTCTATTTTCAAAGCCATATGCAGTAAATTTAGAGACCCAATGAAGTTTACAATCATGAATTAAGAGGTTTTCATCATATTGTGTGAATTATAGATGTTCTTATCACCATAATTCATTGATAAAATGATCCACATGATGGTTCACTTGGTTACATAGGTTCGACTATGTGGTCTGGTCCATTACAGATAGATATACCCCATTGAATGGTATATGAATATTTTGAAGGGGTATGTCAAGAATATATGTTGGAAAGAAGTTTTTATTGTAGAATGATATTTTTTTATGATGTTGTTGAATTCCGTACCTATTACATATCAGAGGTTGACAACATTGATCTCCCAAAGTATCATCACAACAGATTCCTTATTGGTGAAGGCATTTCTAGAAGTGATATTTTTACAATTACCTTAACAGAGCAAGAGCAAGAACACCTTCAAATTTCAAATAATAGTGAAGATGTTGATCCATACATTGAATCACACAAAAAAATTATTAAATATTTGAATCAATAATATTCTAAAGAATGGATATAAAATACACATAATCAATAGTTTATTGGATGGTTCTTAGATCAAAGTTATAAGATTTATCTGAAAATATGAATTCAATTGTCGAACGAATTTGATGGATATCTAGGGGAAAGAATGAAAATTTTATATATTACATTGGTTTTGTAATTAATAGTTATAAATTATATACAAAAGAAAATGATGACTGCAATATGATGTAAAAGAGTGTTGTTGTTTTTTCGGTAGAAGTGATGCACATATCTGGTTCCAAGCATATAAACCCAATTTATGAAAATTGTCATATTTTTGTATTATCAAAAAGATATATGAGTTGGGTTGTACAAAAATTTATGCATCAGTTTTCTATTGTAAATGGGTTTACTATATGAGTGTAGTGAAAGTTGATGAAATGGGATTCGTGAATGTCAATTTCAATGTGGAAGGGAAAAAATAAGAGCCATTCATAATGGAATCATAAGTAGGGAATGTATTTTATGTCTCAGATGCAACAAAAAATAATTGGTCGACTGTCATGTTGGTGACTAAAAACATATCAAGTCAGATGAAAATTCTATTAATGATGACCCTCTCATCAAGAGATAATAATCCGTTTATGCTAGTCCCAATGTAGACAATGAACTATACATTATATAGGACCATAGAAATGGGATTTAGATTCTTGATAGAGGAAACAAGTCTATAAAACATTTAAAAAATAATAATATTTAATTAGAAGGTAATTTTTTTAATATACTATGTTTTTCCCATAATTTCATCTATTCTATACTACATCAGTATAATGTAAATTAAATGTTTGACTATTCATGCAGAAAATGTCTTCTACACATGATGATGTTACCAATCCTATGGAATAATTGATTGTAATAAAGGAAACCCTTTGGTATATGTAAAGGTAATGTTACGATATACATTCTCTATTTTACCAAAAGATTATATATTGAAACATTGATTTAATTTTCATTATTCCTTATAGATTTAATTTATTAAATAATATTTATATCCATCGTCAATTCTTGAATGCACCAAAACGTCCATAGACTTATTTTCCCTAAAAAATGTTTCACCCCTATAGTGTTGGCATTTATAACTTTCCCTAAAGTTCCTTCCACTGACTTTACAAGAAGAGAAAAAATTCTACCTCTCCTCAATCACATAGGTAATCTTGATATTTGTACAGTAAAATCATTGTTTTTAGTATTAATGCATTTTTACATATTTATGTTTAATTTAGTTCTATTTATTATTACTCAAATAATAATTTTTTTCTTGTTCAGGTGGATTCATTTATTCAAGTTGGGGTAGTTTGTTTTAAACTGCTCATGCTTGTGAGATATTGGACTTGATCCTAAAACTGAGATAATTAAAACAATTAAATAAGTCAAAAATGTACACAACTATCATGAAAAGGTGAATTACTACTAATTAAATAATTAATTTCATCATTTTATATACTATTTTTAATTTAGTTTCTTATCATTTTTATGTTATACTTATTTAGTTTTTTTTAAAAATAATTTGGGATATCATATTTTGATTTCAACTATATGAAACAAGCCACAAAAGAGAGTAAAAAACCAACTTCCAATGTTATCATGCTTTATGTTGTATTTCTTTGTCAAACTGCAACAATTTATATTGAGTAGATGTTCTTAACTAAAAACCTATTTTGAGCAATAACATTAGCTCAATATGATCTGTTTGAAGTTTGAAAAATAAATCCTATGGAAATCATGCTAACATTAGAATTTGGTATTTTTTTGAGACTTTTTGATGTGTAGGAAACAATCATACCTCAACTTTACACAAAGTGTGACATGTATGACTCTAAGTGCTTCTTTTTATTAAAAATTATCATTTATTTTAGCAAAATACTATTAAAATACACAAAATAAAGATAAAATATTCGTTTTATTTTAATAATTTAGTAAAATAATCCTCATGTGATTTTTTTGTGTAGGAATAATCCTCACCATAATCTGATACACGATGTGCCTGATATGATTCAAAGTGTCTATTATTAGCTTAAAATTGGTATTTTAATTCAAAAAATGTCACTCACTAAAAAATGATTAAACATGCTCTAATTTTATTGGTAATTTTTTAAAATTATTCATAATTCATTTTTGATGTGTAGGAATTAGTCTCATGTCAAACTGATACATGATGTGACCGGTATGACTAAAAGTTCAGGTTTTTAGTTTAACATGAAAATTATTAAAAAAGACAAGTGACATACTCAAAACTAAGAAAACACATTCATATGGTTTGAATAATTTAGGAAAATCATTCATAGGTTATTTGAGATGTGTTGGAAATAGACACACCTCAATTTGATGCACAATGTGACTGGTATGACTCCATGTCTGTATTTTTATTTAAATTTGACATTAATTTTAGTAAAAAATAAAACATACATACTCAAAACCCATAAAACACATTCGTATCATTTTGATCCTTTAGGAATGAAAATCTGTAAGTCATTTTTGATGTGTGGGGATTAGCCTCACCTTAATCTGATACACGATGTGCCTGGTATGACTCGAAGTCTCCGTTATTAGTTTAAAATTTACATTTTAGTTCAAAAATTTTTACTCACTGAAAACAAAGAAAATGAACTTGTATTGTACTAATAATATAGGAAATAAATTTAAAAGTCATTTATGATGTTCATGAATTGGCCTCACCTTAAACATACACACAATGTGACTGGTATGACTCAATGTGCTTCTTTCGAGTTTAAAATAACATTTTAGTAAAAAAGAAATGTGATGCAATCAAAACCAATATAATTCATTTATATTGTTTTGATACTTTAGGATAATTATCCATAAGTCATTTTCATGGAATAGAATTTATAATCACCTCAATCTAATGCACTGTGTGACCTTTATGAATTATAGTGTGTCTTTTTATTTAAAAGTAACATATATTTTAGTAAAAAAAAACTGACCTACTCAAAACTAAGAAAATGCATTAGGATTGTTTTTATGTTTTATAAAAATGGTCTATAAGTAATTATTGATGGGTAGTAATTTTATACACCACACTATGATACACGATGTTCTCGATATAACTCAATGTGTCCATTATCATTTTAAAATTGACATTTTTGTTCAAAAGGAGTCTTGCATCAAAAATCAAGAAAACATTCTCGGATTGTCTTTATAAATTAATACAATGATTCATAATTAATTTTTGAAATGTATTAATTAGTCTAGCCTCAAACAAAAACATGATATGACCAGTATGAATCAAAGTATGTGTTTCTAGTTTAAAATGAGTTTTTATTAAAAGACAAGTTACATACTCAAAACTGATCAGGTATATTTATATTGTTTTATACTTTTAGAAAATTATCTATAAATCATTAGGGAAATGTATAATTACCCTCACCTAAATTTTATGCACTCACTGATCGGTATGACTCCAAGTGCATCTTTTTAATTAAAATTTAAATCAATTTTTATAAAAAATGAATCTGACATACTCAAAACCAAGAAAACACATTCAGATCACCTTAATAATTGTTTAAATTGATCCATAAGTCATTTTTAATCTGTATCAAATAATCCACAACTCAATCTGATACACGATGTGACCAGTATGACTCAAAGTATCTATTTTCAGTTTAAAATCGATATTTTATTTAAAAAATGTCACCCACTGAAAACTAATAAAACACACTCGAATTATCTTGATAATTTATAAAAAATATTCACAAGTTAATCTCAAATAAAACCAAGAAATATTTTGACTATTATGACTCAAAGTGTGTGATTCTAGTTTAAAATGACATTTTAGTAAAAATAAAAAGTGGCATACCCAAAACAGAGAAAACACAATCGAATTATTCAGATACTTTTATAAAATAATACATAAGTCATTTTTGTGGTGTATGGATCATCCACACCTCAAGATGATGCATGGTGTGACCGGTATGACTCCAAGTGCATCTTTTTATTTAAAATTGACATCACTTTTTTGTAAAAAAGACAACCGATGTTCTAAAAACTAATAAAAAACATTCAAATTCTTTTGTTAGTTTATGAAAATAATTCATAATTTATTTTTTATGTTTAGGAATCAGCCTCTCCTTGATATGATACATGTTGTTCCCAATATGACTCAAAGTGTCCGTTATTAGTTTAAAAACGACATTTCATTTCAAAATGTGCCACTCAAAAAAAACTAAAAAAACATGCTTGGACTATCTGGATAATTTAGGTAAATAATTAATAATTCATTTTTCACATGTAAGAATCAGTATCACATAAAACCAACACACTATGTGACCAGTATGATTCAAAGTGCGTGTTTCAGGTTTAAAATGATTTTTTTGTAAAAAAGATAAGTGATGTACTCAAAAATAAGAAAACACATTCAGATTTCTTTGATAATTTATGAAAATTATCCATAAGTCATTTGGGATATTTATTAGTTATCCTCACCTCAATCCTATGCACGGTGTGACTAGAATGACTCCAAATGTATCTTTTACTTTAAATTTGACATTAATTTTAGCAAAAAAACTACAGACATCCTCAAAACTAAAAAAAATTCAAATTGTTTTTTTAATTTAATGCAATGATAAAGAAGTATTTTTTTCATATGTTGTAATTATCCACACCTCAATTAGATATAAAATGTTCATGTTATGAATCAAAGTCTCCATTATCAGTTTAAAATTGAAAATTCAGTTCGGAATGTGTTGCTCACTGAAGATTAAGAAAACATGCTAGTATTGTGTTGATAATTTAGGAAAATGATTCATATTTTATTTTTGACATGTAAGAAATAGTGTCACATAAAAAAACACATGATTTGATCGATATGACTAAAATGCATTTCTATAATTTAAAATAACATTTTAATGAAAAAGATAAGTGACATGCTCAAAATCAAGAAAACACCTTTGAATTGTTTTGATAATATAGGAAAATGAACCATAAGTCATTTTCTATGTTTAGGAATTAGCCTCATCTCAATACAACACATTGTGTGACTGGTATGAATCTATGTGCATCTTTTCAATATATAGGTGTCATTTATTTTAAAATGCGCATCACATCACCAAAACCATGAAAACAAGCCTATATTGTTTTGTTATCATTCTATTTGATATTACTTAATTAATTACCTTTTCATTTTTATATTTTACTTATTTAGTAAATTTTCAAGGACATAATTATTTAATATGAACAATAAATGGTGTGACATGCAAGAATCAACCAAAACTCAATTTGATACACAACGTTCTTTGTATGAATTAATGTTTAGTTTAAAATTAATACTTTCTGTTATTTTATTTCATTACATTATTACTAAAATAATATTTTTTTCTTATATAGGTGCGTTCTTTTGATTGTGTATGGTTTAGGATTAAAATACAATATAATATTTATGTTTTTGAATTATGTAATAATTTGAAATTCTGTAATTGGAAAAACCCATTGTTTTAAATGTCTATAATATAGTGTTTTTTTATATTTGTGTTGTAAATATTATGTCATTTAAAATATGTATTGGTACTTCATTTTTTGAATTCAGGGTGCTTTTGGTGAAGTGGTTTTTTTATAGCATATTGCAATGGTGCATTTGTGTGCTATTACAGTACACTATATCATGATCCTTTATCTGTTCTTTTTTGGAGTTGATAAAATCCCAGGGATTTTAATCTCACATTTCTAGTCTGCACTTCTATTTTGCTGATAAACGAAATTTTAGCATTATTAAAGGCATATATTTCAGTAGTGTATGGTTTTATTATTATAGACTTAAATTTTTTTAAGAATATAAAATGTTTCATGTTTTATAATGAATGTTTACACTTAATCATTCATTCATGTTGGTTATATTAGACACATGAAGTGAAATGATAATTAGCCTCTCAAAGAATAATATTGATTTATCCATAACTATTATTCATCATGGTTTATTATAGGCTATGAATAAATTTTAAGGAATTCATACATGAAATTTCATATAGATATTCTAAATATTCTAAGGAGGTATAAAAGAGCTTTTTTGTTGGATGACCCACTAAGTATGTAACAGACATAAAATTCCATTATGTTATTAATTAAGGAACACTTATTTTATGATTACTGTTTTATTATGAGATCATTTAAAGGCTATTACATTTCATAAGAACATTATAAATCATGAAATATATAGTGATCAAAGATTTAATCACATGATTTTTCATTCTATACCACATAAAAATCATTAACAATCTTAAACAATAGATCTTGAGGTCTAGTGTATTTAGAAGAATTATGAAAAAAGAACCTTTAACTAATAAAACCCATGTCTTTCACATCTAATTTACATTTTCTCTCTATAATATTAAATGGCTAAACTTTAATTAGTCTACAATATCTCCCAAAAAGTTTCTATGCTAGATAATATTCTGGTCATACCACACATATTACTTTCCTTAATTACCTGGGGAAATAGAAACATAATAAAGGGGTGAGATCTAATTCTCATTATGGGTACAACTTATCAACATGTCATTAAAGGTTTATTAATTAGAATATGTAAAATCATGAGTAGGGGGAAATTTCTTATTAAGAAGGACATGGAATAGTAGGAGTTATATATAAATCATGAATGAAGGACATGTAATCTTAACAGAAAAAACATCTACCATGACATAATAGTGGGGGATAAGAATAGAAACAAAGAATTAGTAAATAATTTTCTGGAATCATAAATATGTGAATTCAAAACAAATCATTATATAATAATCATAAGATAAGGTTCCATCTCATGAATATCATCACATGTGAACAATGTCCCATAGTGGATTGGGTTCTCTCACTATTCCCTTAAATATAGTACACAAAGTCCCTTAGAGAATTATATTCACTCCCAATTACCATAAACATAGTAAAAAAACTCCCATACTAGATTATGTTCAATTCCTAATACCATACATAGTATATCTTGAAATATTAATCTTTATTCAATGAATTAGAGGGATATGTAATTTTGGGTCTACCCATCACAAGACATCGTGTTCTAAGTCTTCCACCCTTGCACCAAACATGGTATATCATGAGATTAAAAAATTACCAAATGAATTGGAGGAAAAAATAATTATGGCCCCACCATCACAAAACATAGTGTTCTTAGGATAACCACCCTTATTCTATACACGATGTCACATGACATGGAAATGTTACCCATTTCATTTTAGGGTTATATACTTTTGTTCCCACCCATCATATAACATATTATGCTTAAACTAACTGTTTGTGCACCATACATGGTATCACGTGAGATAAAAACATTACTCAATGAATTTTAAGGCTATATAATTTTGAGACCATCCATAACATAATGAAACACATAATATTTATAATCATATTTGTTCCATAAAAGGAAAATAAACCATACACAAAGCATAACCATGATAATACCAATTAGAAAGAAGTGGATATCATAATTTTGTCACAAAGAATAACTAAATGCTATATTATAAAGATTCAAAGGAGAAGAAGGAATTAAATAATTTTGGATTGTTATATTTTAATTAAGATATATTAGTCTTTAAAATTGAGTTCCAAGGCAATAAAATCCATGATAAGGATCAATGGGAAGTAAGAATAAAAAATTAACTAAATAAATGATACTTTCCTAAATGAGCATATGATCTTTTAAAGAAAGAAATAGATTTTATTTATCTTCATAGTAGACATGGAATATGATAGTTTTCAATAAAATAATTTCGGTTTTTTAAAATCTATGCATTTTAGAAAACCTTTTATGTAGGTGACACTTATCATGGAATAAGAAATCAGAATTCTCCCTTAGGTCAGGTTTACATAAAATTTGGAATTTTGAAGGGAAATTGAAACATGTATTTACCCCAATATGGAAAGGTGTAATGAAAAATGTATATATTTAATGAAAATATATATATTGTATAGAATATATACATGATAATAATATAGATAATAAGGGATAAAAATAAAGATAATGCATAACCTAAATGTAATGAGTGTGGTTTCATAAGATCAATTTTTATGTTTTAAAACACCATTTTTGAAATCCCACATCATATAATGGATAATAAAATGTTATTTTAAATATAGGGGAAGAGAAATAAAAAGGTAACATGAGATAAAACATAATTAAGTTTCCTATTGAAATGTAGAAAATTGGTATAAAAGGAAATTATAGACAATGAGGGAACACCATCATTAATGGGGATGATATTATTCTCAGCACAAATATATTTTTTTGGAACTAAATTCATCAAGGTAAGATATTTTAGTTAAAAATTTATTACCCCAATATGGGAAGATAAATTTAACATTAAAATATTAGGGTGGGAAAACCCCATAATATAAATAATAAGTTCAAGATGTGACCTTATAACCCAAAAAAGGGTTCGAGTTAACAAAAACCCTCACAACATAACAATATTTAAAATTGAAAATACATGGATGGTAGAACATTATATAGATTATCAAATCAATTTTATTTAATAAAGATTATTTAAAACATACATACATTTCCACTTCACATACCATAAAAAAAGAATAATTTGTTAATATAATTAATATCTTAATAAAACCAAATTTAGAACCAAAAACCCTCACCATATATTCTAACTTAGTCGAACATGGCCTAACCTTTTATATGAAAAATATAACTATATTACTAAATTATTTAATAAATTATTTTTAACTATAACCATTTATAATATTCAATTATATTTATTCTCTTACATGTACATTAGTAAGTTTTTATCTATTTTCACTATCTAGTGTGAGTGATCTCGATCATTTTGAACTAGTTTCATAATTATAGTGTCATTATTTGTTATTATCCCAAATACCATCATCGATAGACCAGAAAATTCATTATAATGTATTGTTTATAATTATTCATAGTGTTACAATTCCATTTTATAGGATTTTCCTCTATGATCTTTGAAGGGGAAATCAACAACTTGCATGTTTCACTTATTTTTAATAAAAGAATGACTGTATCTTAATTATTGAGTTCAATATTAATGTTACCATTCCAAACCCAATATAAATTTATTATTTAGATATTTTAATCATATATTATCAGTATTAAATTTTTCATATTCGTCCATGATATAATTTTATTTTATTATTTAAGTGGGTGGTCAGACCAACCCAAACAAAAACATAGCATAATTTAATCAATGGTAATGAAGTGGTTAATTTTTAATATCACTATAGAAGAAGATTAATGATATTAAATAGTTTTTATTAGAATTTTATATTAAAATTTTAATTAATTATAAAAAAATTTAGTTTATATTAATCCATTACATATTATGAATAAATTCATTTTCTCTTAAAATTTGTGTTTTAGATGGTTGGATTTACAATAATTGTTCATCAGTCAAATTATTGATAGGCTATCTAATTTTTTTTCCAAAAATTTAATAATTTCATTAAAATAACATGTATATATTAAAAACATTATTATAACCATCCATTAAATTTGTTTATAATAAGTAAACATGATGCTTCATAGAGGTGGTAGTCTGTGCATACACACGATTTCCATTTTCATTCTTCTTTAAAGGAAAAGGAGAAAGGTGGATGATTACCATTACATTATCATAGTAAAATCAATTTAAAAGATAAAATTGATATTATTTTATATTAATGATAAAATTATAATTGAAAAAGTAATATAGAAATGAAGAAACATTAGGGAAAATGAGTACTCATGTTAAGAACTATTAGGTTTTCTTAAGAGAATTACACATAAATGGAGGGATTAAGCTAATAACATTAAAAAAGAATCTTATAGAATTGATGGATTATTTTAGGATAAGTTATAAGGTAATTTTTTTAAGATGAAGCAAAAAATTTTGAGTTCCTTATAGGGGTTGTGGAATTCCCCTTTTATAATTAGTGAGAATGCTTTTTTTGTAAATGCCCTTAACTTTATAATAATTTCATTACATTATTCAAGTACAATGGAACCAAAAATGAAAATAATGGAGTGGGGGAGGAGATAAATTTTATTATACATCATAAAAACATTATCACACATGGTTTTAACATGTTTTATCATTTTTTTCTATGCTAAAACCTTTTAAAACTTATTTATTATTACCACAGTAACTCCATTTTTTCCCTCATAATATAATTTTAATGAAAAAAAGCGACATTTGAGTTTAATGTTTTTTTTTGAAAAATCTGATTTTAAAATAGAATATATTTTTATCAAATAAAAATTATAATGGCGGGGAAATTTAATTTTAAAATCAGTGCACAAAAACATAAAATCCATTTTTTGGAGGAAGTATATTTTTAAGCATAAAATTGTGTTTAGAATAAAATTATTAATGGTTTTGATTTATATGGATTTAATTGGTTAATTATTAATTAAAATAAGATCTATATGTGTTTAAAATAAATAAAAAATTGAGTTATACTTTATGGATACTTAATTTTATGAAAGTATCAGAAAACATTTATTGGAAAAAACATTACGTTATTAATAAAATGATAAACATGGGTTTTATAGATTGATAATAGTGTTTTAAAATATATTATTTTAAATATTAAATACATAATTAGTCATGAAAATGGTTTTAAAAATATTTAAGATATAATTATATAATTAAAATTTCATAAAATGTGATGTATTCATAAATTTTTTGTTATGATCTAGCCTAGTTCACTCTTTAAACTCTAACCATACTATTTCACCATGTGACCTCAGAAACACCTCATAAAAATAAGATGGATTTTTACCAGTAGTGGGGTTATGAAGAGGTACCCTAGTTAAGATATACCCCCTTGCATCATAGTAAGAAACAATGATAAATAACCAAACATCATAAAAATTAGACTATATATAATGATAAAAAGAACTAATAAGAGAAACATGCTATATCAAAATGGAATTTGGTATACAAATTTAATGTTAATTCTAAAAATATAAATATAGACCAATCACTAATAAGGAAAATCAATATAATCAAAATAAATAAAAAGAAAAAGTTGTTGGGATCTACCTAAACTTTGATCCATACCACATTCCAAGATCTATATGTCATCCTAGATATCCCACTAGACCATGCTATCGTAGGATTCAAACCAACTTATGCCTGCAATAACCATGTGAGAGCTACCCAGGTACCCTTTTGAAATGAAATCCTAAGAAATGTGTGAGTACAAAACTTATTATTACACAACCAATGTGGTCTTATACTAACCGATATATGTTTTGATATGTACATGTGAGATGACCAGCTAAAATAAAAAAATACTATAAAGAAAACAAAAATTAAATAAATAAAACACTTCAATACCTACTTTGACCCAGTGTTAAAATTCCTATAATCATGTCATCATGAACGTTACAACCACCATATAACCACCACCCCATGGGTTAGCATAAATAACTAGGTCATTTCCCTAAAACCATCTTCAATTCTCATATTCGCAACCCTAATTGGCCATAATTTCTTCATCCAGTATTAGAGTGTCTATACGCTTGAGTTTATCCTTAGGGGAACCTCTATCCACGCCCTAGGGATCTCACTCCCACACCTTAATTGATGAGTAATGGATCTTGGGGAATAAAAATTAATCCCTCATCATCAACCCCTTAGACCAAAACCCATGGTATTTTTTCGGTGTCCACGATGTTAGGATGACAAATGACTCAGTAGAGGTGGAGAACCTAGAGAATATTATACATCCAGGTGTTACCAACTCATGGTAAACTTATGAAATCAAAGGGAATACCCTCCAGGGATCCCATAATAAATTTTTTAGGCATTCAACCCCGATTCCTCAGTCGAACCTTCTCTGGTGCTTCCAAGCAATGCGTGGGGATATCCTAAGAATTGATTGAGGAAATAAAACAGTCTCCTTTAGGATTTCAAACATCCATGATCATGGATATATTCTCACTGAACACCTCATAACTCCATTTGAATTATGTCTATCATTGTAATTCACAGTGATGTATTGGTATCTTCATTCATATCCTAAAATCCAATAACTCTCAATGGTATCACTATATTAAATTAATACATACCATCCCATTCATTTTTTTAGTCACTCCATCACATATAACTGATGTTGGATCCTAGGTACCACCTCTAGGAATCAAATCCAATATGAACCAAATCTCTGGATGCTATATGTGCAAGGAATATTCCCCTAAATAATCTATGAGACTAGATCCCAATATAGCGAGCATGCTATGGTCCTATCCATATCATCAAGTGATTATCAAGAATCCAAAGAAATTAAATCTTTTACAGGCCCAATGGATAATTCCTAGCTATCTTTGGTAATCACTAGTAAACAAGAATAAATATATACCCAAATAAAAATATCACATGGTCTGGCCAAGCACCCATTCCTGCAACTATCATCACTGCCTTAATGGGATAATATGTCTGTTCTGGTTTTATGTGACATCCACAAAAATCACCACCCGGACCCATATGTATCCACTCATGTCCAGTCTATCAGTGGGGACCCACTAGTGTCCCTTAGGTCACATTACATTAGAGGACCTCTTATGAGGGTCCTCGTTGTAATAAAAGGTCTTAGATCTACACCGAGTATCTAGGATATCATTAACATTATTTATGAGACAATTCATTTAATCTCACTTTAAAGATATCAAAAAAATATTGAATTCAAATATAAAACTTTTACAAATCCATAATTTGTAATATTTATTTAAAATAATTTTTGGAACCGAATTATTTAACCAAACATTTCTACTTTTAATATTTTTAAAATCAATGATTATATTTTTTTATTAATTGAATGAATATTGTGTCGGCATATTGTAAAAATTTAATATAATTATTCTGTTACTAAATATTAAAAAAATTACCTTAATAAAAAATTAATTTATATTGGAAATAAATATTTTAAAACAAAATATTCCACTTTTTATTCTAATGTAAAAATTATTCAGATATTAAAGTCAAGAGAGTGACAGTTTGAATTTATTTATTTCTTAACATAATATAAAGGTCATAATTAAAGAGAAATCGAACCAACGGGCCATATATTTGAGTTTATAATGGACATGGATACAAATCCAATAAAATAATAAGATAAATTCAAATTTTTGAGAAATTTTAAATCCCTATTCTCAAATTTTAAACCTATTTTACTTATTTTTACCTTATCGAAGTGAAAAATATTTACCATGGTTATTATTAATAATGACAAAAATAAAAGTGAAATATTTACTAAATTTTTTCCTTTTTTATTATAATTATGGATTATATTATTGAGGATTCAATATCTATAGTTTTCTAAAATAAATCTTTATATAAATAAGTAAAAATCAATAGAAAATTTTTGTTAGGAAAATTTGTTTTTAAACCTAAAAATTAACTTATATCAAAATAATGAATAATGCTGATTAAAATGGAATTAATTAGATTAGTCTAAATCTAATGAATAATATATCCCTTTTAGACTAGATTAGAAATATATTGTTACTTTTAAAATCATTTCATTTAACAAATTGGGGTATTTTAAAATTTTTATTTTTAACAATTCCTTGAAAAATTAATTATTTCAAAAAAATCATAAAATTTAACATAAGTTAATTTAGATATGGTGGTTCAAAAAAAAATTTAAATTTTATAAAAGATAATTTCTAAATGTTTAATAAATTTATTTTAATCTCCATAGACTAAATAAAATAAAATCATTTTTGAAGAAAATAAAATTTTAAGCATAAAATGACTTCACTAAAAATTGACTGATTATTTCCTAAGGATTTATCAATAAATTTTTGTTGAGTTGAAATATTATAAATATATTTTATAATGATTTTATTCATATTTTTACACTCAAATATAAAGGAAAGGTGATCGAATTTTAATAATAGTACGTTTTATAATATACCTCAATTCTCTTAATGCTTGATGTTGCATGTTAAGAAAGAGACTGAACACTTCAAATTATTTAAAGATAAATATATCTTAAAATCTCAGGATATTAAATTATAACCCATTAAATAAATTACACCCACAAAATTTTATATCAATCATGAAAGGTCCAACATTTTTTGAAACCCCATATCATACACAATGATAATAAAATTTATTCAAAAAATGTTAAGTGGGAAAAAAATTAAGTTACCAAAAATATCACATAATTGGGATCCCATATAAATAAGAACTTTATGGGAAGTTAAAATTTATATATGGATGAGAATAATGAAGTATAAGGAATAGTAAATATTTAATGGTTCATGAGAAACTTAAAGTACAGATAACCATGAATCAATGAGGGGTGATAAGACCATTAATTTATTAGAAATGAAGGTAAGAGATTATTTTTTTTATTTCAATATACATTTACCATATTATTTTATCCATCATATACTAATATCTAAATACAAAAAACTAAATAAATCCCAAAAATTATGATTATTACAAATCGAAACATAAGTATAACATCTATTTTTACAAGTAGGGAATAATTGATCATATTAACAAAAACTGATCAATGACCAAATTCCTTCTAGGTGTCTTCATTGATAATTATTTATTTAATGTTTCAAGGTATTATTTTATATCATTGAAAATAGGTTTTATATTTGGAATCAAATAAAACTTTAGTTTGTGATACCTATTATTATAACTTATGGGATTCCAACTTCAGTTGTAGTAATTGAAAAATCTTGGCCTTCTCCCCTTGCCTTCTTCTGTGGAAATATTCCTTAAAACTTGGTAAATTTGTTCTAATAATTATCTATATCTTTATATATGAATCATTTGATAGTAGTGGTTTCATTATTTTCCTTAAATTTATTTTCCTTATTACCCTTTCTCCACACTTGAAAAAAACTCAAGTTCCCATTAAGAAAATACCTTTGTGTTTCTTTCCAAAATTATCATGTGTGGAAAGTTCCATCCTTATATTCTATTCCTTATCCTTATTTATATTTTCTTGTTAATCAATAATTATATTATTATCAATATTTCCATTGTAAAAATAAGACTTACATAGTTATTTCTCTATTATAATGGAACTTGAAACCAAATTATGAAAAGATTAAAATGCGTGAGATACTAGTGCCATTATGAGGCATTTATTAAGAACATAAAAGAAATAGTCCGTATTAAATTATCTATTATGTACATATTATATAGATTTCCTTAATAATAAAGTAATTTTTTCTTTATACGTTATAACACTTTCCTCACACTTCTATCTTATAATGAGGAATTCCTTTTCTATATTATCTCATTACACACAAAGAAAGTATTTATTGAATAATATCACATTAAAAGTTATACATTCCATGATTTATATTTCATAAACCTATTTAGTATTGTAGATAAATGACCACCATTAATTAAAACCACCTTTGAAATAGTAAAATTCAATAATAACCTTTTCAATTTCATTACCTCCCAAGTCATGGAATATTTTTTCGAGGGACTTAATCCATGATTCCGCTACCAATGGATAAGTAGTTCCATTAAAAGATAGAGTCTGTAATTTCATGAAGTGATCCAACATATGTCAGTTATGTTTTAGACTAATGATTTGTTCCATATAGGAAAGGTTAATCATCATAACCTGAGTCAACTGACTTTATATGGCTATGATCTTCTCACTTACAACACTAATTGAATTTGATTTCACAACAATGCAATCAATATATTTAATATAGTTTTTGATTAACTTTTCTCAATTATTATCCGTCACAAAATATTGGGAAACACTTCCTTAACTCATAATAACTATGAATATTTAGCCATAAATTCAAAATTTATATAAAGTAAAAGTTATCAATTATCATTGGGGACACAATAATTCTCATACCAGCAATATTCATTTAAAATATAGTTCCCAATGTTTCTATAAAACATACTTCGATACCTACTATAATAAATCAAACCCTAGTATCCTAGATATGGTGGTTTCCTTATAACATTGGAACTAGATACATGTGATCGCATCCCAATGGACTAAATAGTTTAGCAGTCATGGAAAATTTTATACATACATGATTTCTATATTAAATTGGAAATATAAAAATATATCCTTAGAAACAATAATGAATAATTGATATCATTCATAATATCCTTCTTTAAATCATGTGTAAATGAAAAAAAATAAAGTGTGAGCTCAAATTTTCATCATGGGTTACGTACATCAAAAGCTATCACATGTAAATAAGAAATAATTAACATGGTGGAATGGATAATCAAAACACCCGCTATTCAATCGATAATATGAGTTCAATAATAATACCTGGATAATATAAAAATCTAAAACACATGGATAATGAAAATTAATTATTAATAGTGGAAATTCATAATTTTGTAAATTCTTGATCGAGGAATCTTATTCAATAAATCATGAATCTTATCATCAAGTCCCCTTAATAATGATATTATTATTCTATCAAGGCCTCTCAACCAAGACATTATCATTCAACGAGAGGACATACACTAAGTACCTAACTATTATGATATGATACTAAAACCACCACCTAAACACCATGCCAACCCATTTTTTTAATGAGACCTATTGATGAATTGAGGGAATATCTATAACCAGTACCTAATGATCAATTTCATGTTATATATATATTTTTTATTTTGAATGACCAATACAATTAATTCTCAAATTT
Source organism: Viscum album (assembly GCA_963277665.1). Taxonomy (NCBI): domain Eukaryota; kingdom Viridiplantae; phylum Streptophyta; class Magnoliopsida; order Santalales; family Viscaceae; genus Viscum; species Viscum album. The sequence goes on from OY728146.1 coordinate 1,810,710,245, forward strand.
CTTTATATGTCAATAATTATTCATATTGAATCACAAATAAAAAATATAAATGATTCATTATCATAAACCATATAGAGAAATAATAAACATGGTATCATTAGATCATATCCAGAGTAATATCAATGGAAATTTTTATAGTTGAAAATACCTCTAATAGATCACTGGTAAATTTCATTAGGAAAATAACCATTTCACTTTGAAATTTTATACTAAAATCTAAAATTTACCAAATATTAAAAAAATAGTTTTATTTTAAAATAAATATGAAAAAATTTAAAGTAATCTTCTAAACATTGAGAAATCTTAGTGGTAGAATTTTTTTTCATGCTGTGTATGATATAAAACTATACCTTTTATATTTTTGGTAAAAAGTCCAAAGTACCTCATTAAGAAAATGAAAAAATGATTAAATTTAGTTTTTTTTCAATCAATCATGGGTAAGAATGAAATTATAAAATTAATGGGGAATATTAAAAAAATTATTGAAACATTTTTAGAAAACATATACATGGAAGAAAAATATTCCCATCTAAATTGGAAATAATGTTTATTTTTTCATAAAAATTATTTTCTCGATATTTTTAAGTACCCAAGAGATGAAAATGGTAATATAACTTGAAAAGAAAATGAATAAATAGAGGTGAATAAAATTTATCTGTTTTTTTTCAAATATTTATCATTTAATTTCCATCAATTGAAATTTAAATATAAATAATCCTAAAATAAAATGATTTTGTAAAAAAAATCTCTTTCAACTTTGTTATATTTTGAATTATAAACCCCAAGAAATAAATTATAGAAAATGAAAATTTAAATAACATTAATATAAATTTATTAATGATATAACCTATAAATGTTATATTATATATGCCACATGAAAGAAATTAGTGGTGAATATGAAATATGTCTCATGGAAACAAATTTGAGATGAGAAAACCCTTACCTTAGATCCCATTTTAATTTTTAGTGATTTTTCCCGTTGTATAATAAATTTAGATTTTTTTTAATTATCTAGAAGGACCATATATATAATTATAATATTACATGTTATCCACTTATAACTTTTCAACACTTTTTTGTTAATAATTATTTATTAAAATCATCAATTTTGAGTGTTAACTGTTTCATTTTTTCATGATAATTTGGCTTCAGTATTTTTAGTCCCTGTACTTTTTCCAAGGTTATAACATATCCAAAATGTTATTAATTATATTAATATTATATATATGAATTAAATATATATATATATATATATTCTTCCATAAAAGGTATAGATAGAAAAATTAATTACACCGTCTAGAAAGATGGTAGGTCATACGTACACATGAACACTGCTTTCACTTTTAGTTGAATGAAACAAAATAAAGGTAAATAATAATTAACCATTTAAGAATAATTATAATATAATATATATCATATAAATTCATTAAATATATCCTCATTACCTTCCATGAAAATAATAAATGATATTTGTATCAGATCGTTTGGTGGAGGTGGTAGTCCACAAGTACACGTGGATGAAAATATCATTTTCTGATGAATAATAAGGTAATAAGTTAGATATGAGATTATAATTATTGAAGAATAATTATTTCAAAAATATCACATATATATATATATATATATTATTTAGTTCAATATTTTTAACCATCCAAGTAATGTGGTGATGAAAAAATGAATGGCACGACTACATGAAGAGGGTATGTTAAGTGATTTTTTCACTTCTAAAATGATGGAATAGATATGTAAAATGGTTGTACCAAAATTGTAATATCATTTTATTATTTTTAAGATAATGTAGTTATTATTTTTATATGTGTACAATAGATTCAGATGAAGTAGAAGAATAAAGAAATTTGAAAGATTTAGTAAAGATGATTAACAATTCTTCATCAGACGTCCTTTAGATCCATTCTTAAGGAATCTTGGAAGGGTATTTTAAGAAATAAAAAATAATAATTCAGGTCTAGGGAATTTTAAATGAGAATTGTTTTGGTTTTTATATAGATTTATTTCTCAAAGTGATGTAAAGAAGAGAGGGAATGGGTATCCTTTTATATGGGAGGGAAATGAAACACTTGGAATTACTAAAATGATTAAAATAAAATTAATATTTTTATCCAATATAATTCTTAAAAATATCCATGAATTCTATTAAAAATATTATATGGTCTAAATACCATTATCTAAAAAAATTATACTCGATTTTTGTCATTTTAAACCTTATCCCTTTATTTTAACCCTTTCATTAACCATTTTAACCTTAATTGTTGTAGCAACTATTCCAACAATAAGCATTATAATTTAATTTATAAATTAAAATTTAGTGCATAAATGAAAATATATATGAAATTTTAGACTATATATTATCCTTATATACTAGTTAAAGTTTTTTATTATTTTTAAACAATTTAATAAAATATTATGTTCATAAAATATCAATAATGTCCTTTTTTATTCTATTTATTTAATTTAAATTTATAGATATAAAGAAAAACATGAAATTGGAATTTAAAACTTTAACACATAAATAATTTTTATATTTATATCAAAAATTCATAGAACCCAATAACTCATCAAAATTGTGTTACTTTTTCTATTTTAAAAAATAATATTTTTCAATTAATTGAATAAATCTTGTGCTTGGTTACATAAACATTTAAGTTAATTATTCAATCAATTAAAATGAGAAATAATTTATCATGATATAAATAACATTAAATCTATAAAATAAAGGTTACAAACCAAAATTTACACTTTTTGACCATTTTTGTAAAAATTTAGAGTTTTTAAGGTTAAGAGAGTGACATATATATTTATTCTTTTCTTAAAAAAATACATCGTTCATTATCGAAGAAAAAGGGGAGAAATTTGCCTTATATTTGATATTTATATGAGAACAACTACAATACAATAATATAATAGGATATTGTAAAGTTTTAGAGAAATTTTAAAGCTTTATCCCAAACTGTTAACCCTATTTTTCTCGTTTTACCCTTGACAAGGTGAAAAATATTTATCAACATTACTATTCATAACGAAAAAAACGAAAATTGAAATATTTTACAAATTTTATCCTCAGTATTATGAATATGTAATGAGATTTTAAATATTTAACATCTATAAATTAATTAAATAAATTTTAATATTAATATGTAAAGTGCAACGGAGAACATTTTTTAGAAAAATGTGTTTTTAATCATAAAAATGAATTTTATCAAAATCTTGAATCTTATTCATTAAAATAAAATAAATTAGATTGATCTTAATAAAATTGATAATATGTCACATTAATTAAAAATTCATCATATACTAGGACTTGTAATAACCTTATACGTTAAATATGGGTCTTTGAAAAGTCATTAATTTTCACTATTCACTGAAAAACAAAATATTTCAAAAAAATAAAAACAATTAGCATAATTTAATTTTGATATGATTATATAAAAAAATTTCTTCATTATATAAGAAATAATTTCTAAATTTGAAAAAATTATTTATAATTTATGCACATAAAATGAAATTAAATCATTTTTGAAAAAGTGCATTTTTGAAGTATAAAATGGGTTCAAAAAAAATTGAATGAGTATTTCCTTAGAATTAATCAATAAATTTGAATTGACCAGGACTATTATAAATATATTTTATAATTTTCTTACTCATATTATTACCCACTAATTCAATGGCTAGATTATCATATTTATATAAATCAATTTTTTATAATATATGTCAATTCACTTAAAGCCCAGAGTTTTGCTTTTAGAAAACTATTGAAAACATGAACTTATTTAAATAGAAATATATCTTAAAATATTTGCATGTTAAACAATTTATATTGTAAAATTTCATATAGGTTGTTATTAGAACTCTAGGTAACCAAACATACACTATACTCACCCCAAGGGGTTTGCCTATACACTACTACAATAGGGCTTTTGAAAGTGCTAAAAACCGCCTTTAACAACTCTAGAAAAGCATTTTTAATTGTGGAGAAGATAAGTGGGTCCCATTAAAAGATCTAAAAAAGCACTGATGAAGGGGGAACTTTATCAGTGCTATTTTAAGCGCTGATAAAGGCCATGTTGGATGAGAAAAACCAGCACATGCACAACACCTAAACAACTAAGACAAAACCTGCACACATAGCACAAAACAGAACCTACACACAAGATAGCTGCACAAAAAAACACCTACAAAAAAAACAGATCATAGAAGAACAAAACAACATGCACAAGAGTTTCACAAACAATGCTATATACATTTACATGAAATCTTGAATACAAAAACACACACTACTATATACATTTAAAACAATGTTTTATATGGTTACAATTACAATTATCCAACAAATAGTTAAAAACATTAATGTTTTATCCTTTTTCATCAGTGACCCCTCTCAAAAATTGGCGTATATGGTATTTGTTTCCAAATGAAGCATCCAAACATTGGAAAAAAATTCCACCTATACAAGAAAACAAATTTTATGTTAGTAATAAAATAATGAAATAAATTGAACATTAATATGAAGGAATACATTAATAAAATGTAAATTTATAATAAAAATGTCAAATTTGGGTAGGTAGGGGGCCATAAGACTAGATGATACATGATACCGGACCTTGATATGGGTATGTAAGAAGCCATGATAAGCAACTAGAGTTATGAAATGGAAAAAAGTCCAGAAAGTACAAAAATTAATGATTTTGAGATGTCTATTAGTGTATGGACTTTCCCACTTTCTATTCGTAGTCCTATTAGACTATGAAACATCAAAAGATAACATGAGGTACCAAAGGTGGTGATGATGGTGGAACAATAGTGTTTCCTTTGGATAAAAAACAACCACATCCATAAACTCCATTTGACTTGGAAAAACTAGATCATCAGCCTCTCAGTCACATTTTGATCCAACTTTGGCCATCATGTCTCTGGGAAAGTAAATTAGAGAGGTGAGAGGTGTCCAAATTTTACAAGACTAGTTAAATATCCAAGGGAAAATAAAGTTCACCATAGTCCTAAAAATATTAATGAATATATGAAAGTGATGATAAAAATTATCTTACCTCTTCACTGGGGCCATAATAATCTCCCTTATCTTCATTAGTTTCCATTATTCTTGGAATTATCATTGTCTATGTTATGGGTGTGTAATAGACTTGGCCTTTGATAGAATATGTAACACCCGAGATTTTTATGAGTAATATTTTGTTTTTTATATATCATCAAAGGAATCTTTCACTACATACTAGCTTGGCTTACTTTACACGCAATCGCGACCTTCCTCGATAGCTTGCGTCGTACGCAATACCGAGTTTCACTAAACAACGATATGCTATTAAAATATTATTAAAACTAGCCGTTATGAATAGTAATAACCAATTTTTGAAATTTTATAAATTTTATTTTTTAAAATGGACTTCATTTTTTGATTCGGAATACCGAAATTATCCTAGGGTGAAATTTTGGTATTTTTTTGAAAACTTTCAATTTCTGATGAATAGTGAAACCACTAAGTGCTAGGTTAAAAACTGAATTTTGCATAAAACTTAATTTTACCTCTTCTGTGAATGGAATTTTGAAAATCCAACAGAAACGGTTGATATCAGTAAGTAAAATGTGGTTCAATGAGATAAAAATAATTTTTTGGTGAATAGTAACTTTTTACTTTTTTTACCACGGTTAATAGTAAATAGGGTAACTAAGGGTAAATATGATATTACAATTACCCTAACACATGTCCTAATTATATTGGATAAGTGTAATTCGACCAAAAACAACCTTATGAATAAAATATGACCATTTAGGCCCACTTGGGTTAGATTAGGACATTTATTATTAATTTATTTAATGAAGGGTTAAAATAGTTAAAATCAAAGTTTAATACGTAAATCATTTTTAATATGGGGTTATACATAAGATAAATTCTACTATAAATATTCATTATAAATCTAAAAAGATTTCCTACATAAGGGTATTTTATATATAATTTTTAGACATTAAATAATTTAATTTATTTATGACACAAGTATGATGCAGTAATTATCTTATTTATGAAATATTGACATAATTGATGTTATAAACACAAAAATAAATGTAATTTGAGACTTTTTATGAATTGCAAAAATTTTCTAGGTTACTATGATATATTATTGTTGATTTAATCAACTTGGTTCGAACATATAATTCTGTTATGACTTTCACAAAAATCATATATCAAATAGTGTCAAAATTGACACAAAATAGTTTTTAAATCACATATTATATTATTAATTGTTATTTTATTCCTAAAAATCTAAGGTTCGGCCAAATGACTTAGATATAGATATATATATTAATAATAAACAATTTGGGGTTCGTTTGGCATGTTATAGTAAGTGTATTAACCATATAGTGAAAGAAAACAAAAAGACATGGTAAAAGTTAAATTATTTAACTTAGAGTTAAATATAATTGATAAGGTTAGAATAATACCATAAACTTGTCTAAATCCTATTGGTTGATAGTTTTTCGACCCTTCCCCACTTTAGCTTCTAAATAAGACCCTTTGGAACCATTATAAACCAATTTTGACTTTAATATAAAATAATATTTTGAGATATTCCTAAGGTGCCCCTCTCCTCCCTTATAAAAGGGCACATCCTCGCCCTCCTCTTCACACCAAATTGAGCACTCAAGCTCAGACAAACCCTGCCATTTTCTCCTCTCCACTTCCCTAGAGTAATCCTAGATGTCCCAGTCTTCTTCAAAGACAAATATTAGTTCCCTAAGTGGAGGATTCAAAGAAGTGTCCCAAAGAAGATGTAATATCCCTTACCGATCTTTTCAATTTCTTTCTTCTTCAACTTCTTCTTCTTTAGTTGATTAATGATAAAGTAATAACATCAGTATTACTTACATACTGATATGTTATTATAAATATGAAACAACCCTAACTTACCTTCTATCCATCCTACGGAAAAATGAAATCACCGCGCGTGCGTACGTACAGAATACCGTCTCCACGCCGTGGTGTAATCTATTTTCCACCATCACTTTACAAGGATGGGTATAATGGTGTAATGAGTAACTATTTATGATTATTATAAAGTAATATTGATACTGAAATAATATATATATATACTCCAATACAATTCCACGATCATAGGAACGATATCATCACTCGTGCGTACGTACGGAATACCATCTCCACGATGTGAAGCGACTCGTTCTACATGATCATCATTACATAATAATTATATAAATGAATTGAATGAATAAATATGATATATGTTACACTAATACCATTCTGTATATAAGGTATCTATAACCTTAAAAGAAGAATAAGATTTTATTCGGCAAAACACGCATAAGAACAAAAGGCAATAAAGACCCGAGTAACAAGTAACAATGAAATATTACTAACAAGAAGCTAAGAATATGACCATATATGATATCATATCAATATGTATGATTCTGGAATAAGTCAATAACATTATTTAAACCATTATACAGGAGCTTCGGACACGTACAAAGCAAATCGGACCTAAGGTAAGGGAAATATCACAGTCTCATTTTTATCCGAGATTGTTTATACTTTGGTATTTACTGAGGTGTATTTTATCATCCACATCCATGTTTCCTCAATATTTAATATTATTTCCATCCACTTACAATAGTTTAAATTCAATTTTACCCTTCGGTGAGTTTTTATTAAAGAATATGAAAGGAATCTTTTGTCGTTTTTTCATACGAGGTACTTTTTTGACTTTTCCGACAAAAGTACGAGAAGAATGTTTTTTTAACTTATACGACATGAATGGAATTTTAAAACATTATTTCCAAGAATCTTCCTTTACAAGTTTTCAAGTTTATTTTTAATCAACTTTTTTTAGTTTAAAATTGTATGACATGTTAAGAAAGGAAAAATGTTTTTGAAGAAGAAAGATATTTTCCTCAAGAATGGAGTTCAAGTGTTTTATCAAAATTATTTTCCATCTAAGATAATAAAGGGTTCTGTTTTTATCCCTATTATTACATTGATTTGATCATGTTGTGATTGAATTATTTTTATGAATTTCTTTATCTTGTATGAATTGTTTTATGATGTCATGATGTTTAAAGATTCCCATTTGTATTACATGGGTTATGCAATGATGTAGGATTTATGATTTTGTGGCACACATAAGAAAGGATTCATTATAAGATGGGTGGGAACTATATATCCCTCCAATGCATTGGGTAAAGATTTTATATCTCATGAGATAGACATGGCTAGAACGGAAGGTTATTTCGGTTCAGTGATACAGGACTGAAACGAGGAGTGAACTCGATTCAGAAAGGGACTTTGTCCACTAAGATAGTCTTGGTAATGAGTCATGACTAACAAGATATGATTTTCCATGATTATGTGTGCATGCCACAAAGTTTCAAGTTTCATGTTATGATTATGGGGATCTCATTTTCACTTCTATGATTTATTCCATTTTAAGATATTATGATCTCTTTTGCAGGTTATGATTTTCAAAAAGATATGATATGATTTTTATTTCCATTATTTGTCCTTGCTGAGCATTTGATCTCACCCTTTTATGTTTTCTTTTCCCCAGGTCAGGAAGGTGTATATTAAGTAGAATATACTAAAAGGGACCCTAGATATGATGAAATAAATGGGAGACATTGTAGAAGATTTATGAACCAGTTGTTTATGATTCCCAGTTTCTAAAGACACTATACTTATACGGTCCTTTGTGGTTTTGTCATATGTTGTAATAAGTGTGCTTCAATTTTGAAGTATTAACAATGTATGTAAAGTATAGGTCATTATAGTTGGTATCAGAGGAAAGGTATAGTCAACCTTTGGAAACTAGGATGTGAAAGTCTTAGTAAGAACCCTAAGGATAAGTCTAAGCATAGAACACAATATTAGTGTTTTAGAAATGGCCATGAATACCCTGGGATAAGACCTTAAGTGTGAAATTTTGTCCTTGATTATGTGGTTTTCCTATTATAATTAGTGTTGCTCACACTATTCTTCTTGGTTTTAGTCAATGGCTGGAACCCGAAGGAACCGTGTTAATGCGGAATGCGATGGGCAATGCAATGATTGTCCCCCTGAGCAACCAAACGATATGGGAGCTGGAATGCAAAATCTTGTAGCCATGCTCACACAACTTTCTCAAGCTATGAATCATGCAGGACTTCCAAACGAGCAAAGGAAGGAGCAACATTCTGTTGAATCCTTCATGAGGCAGCGTCCACCTTCTTTCAGCAGGTCTACTGATCCATTAGTTGCTGAACAATGGATTAGTACTACTGAAAAGATATTTTCAGTTCATCAATGTTCTGAACATGATAAAGTCATCCTAGCAGTGTATCGTTTGGAAGGAGATGTTGATCAATGGTGGAATCTTATTAAGAATACGAGGCAAAGGGATGAAATTGAGTCTATGTAATGGGACGAGTTCAAGAACTTATTTTTCAATAAGTACATCCCTCGTATTCTCCGAACAAAGATGGAGAAAGAGTTTCTTGAACTGAAGCAAAGGGATGATGAATATGTTGGTACCTATGAAGCAAATTTTACAAGACTTGCAAGGTACGCTTCTGGTATTATTATCCAACCTGAGAGTAAGATCGATCGATTCTTTAGTGGCTTAAAACCAATTCTTTGAAGGGCGTTATCCATAAGGGACTTCAATAGCTACGAGGAAATCGTTCGATGTGCTCTCAAAGTCGAGATGGAGATTGGAGTAACCCATAAGTCACATGGGTTTGATAAGAAGAGGAAGATGGAATTCAAAGGAAAATCTAAAGAGCACACTGAAAAGAAGATGAGATTTCCCTTATGCTCAAAGTGTGGAAAGAAACATGGACGGAGTTGTCTTAAAGGGACAAGTAAATGTTTCAAATGTGGAAAGGAAGTTCATCGAGCATTTGAATGCCGCGATAATGGGAAGAATATGTCTAATGATGAAAACAAAAGAAGGGATACACAGAATGAACCTACTACACTTCAATGCTTCAAGTGCAAGGAGATGGGGCATTATGCCAATAAATGCCCAAATCCAAGGGTTGATGATGATGGTCGACGTCAACAAAATCTTAAGGCTAAAGACAAAGGAAAGTCACATGCAATTTTTATCAGCGATGTGGAGTACGATAACGAAGTGGTGAAAGGTACACTTACCATCCACTCTAAAGTAGAAAATGTTTTATTTGATTCTGGATCCACCCAATCTTTTATTTCTGAAAAATTTTCTAAGGGTATCACCGTATTACCTCAACAATTAGATGTTGAGTTAGCTGTGACAACACCTAATGGCACAACAGTCGCATCAAAAGTTTATAATTCTTCTCCGATCGAAGTTTGTGGGAAAGTGCTTCCCGCAAATCTTGTGATACTTCCTTTAGTGGAATTTGATGTGATTCTTGGCATGGATTGGCTTTCTCTACATGGAGCTCATATCAATTACCAAAGAAGGGAAGTCACATTTCATATTCCAGATCAATCTACGATCGTCTATCGATGTAAGGATGAATATAACCTTCCAGTGGAAATTTCTTCCATCTTATGGGTCTTGATTCCACTAAATGAAGGTTATTTATCTCAAATGGTTGGTGAGAAACTCATGATTAAGAATATTCCCATCGTATGGGAGTTTGATGATGTCTGTCCGGAGGAATTACCGGGTCTTCCACCAAATCGTGAAGTTGAGTTTTCAATAGAACTCGTACCGGGTGCTTTGCCTATTTCAAAGACACCTTATAGAATGGCCCCAATTGAGTTGCAGGAATTGAAGAAGCAACTCCAGGAGAATCTTGATAAGGGATTCATACGCCCTAGTGCATCACCTTGGGGAGCACCTGTTCTATTTGTTAAGAAGAAAGATGGATCAATAAGACTCTGCATTGATTATCGAGAACTTAACAAGATCACTATCAAGAACAAATATCCTCTCCCACGCATTGATGACTTATTTGACCAACTACGCGGAGCTCAATACTTTTCCAAGACTGATCTTCGTTCAGGGTATCATCAATTAAGGGTCAAAAGGGAGGATATACCAAATACGTCTTTCCGCACAAGGTATGAACACTATGAATTTATAGTGATGCCATTTGGTCTTACTAATGCCCCTGCTATCTTCATGGATCTAATGAATAGAGTCTTTAGAGACTATCTTGATCAATTTGTGGTAGTCTTTATAGACGATATTCTTGTCTATTCAAAGAGCAAGGAAGAGCATGAAGATCACTTGAGAATTATATTGAAGACCCTGAGAAAGGAGAAGCTTTATGCCAAATTTACCAAGTGTGAATTTTGGCTTCAAAAAGTTGCATTTTTGGGTCACATAATCTCAAAAGAGGGGATATCTGTGGATCCAGCAAAAACAGAGGTTATCGAAAGAAGGTCGAGACCAACAAAAGTAACTGAGATCTGAAGTTTTCTTGGTTTGGCTAGATATTATAGACGTTTGGTAAAAGATTTTTCACGATTATCTAGTCCACTCAGCAAGTTGACCCGGAAAGGAGTTAAGTTTGTCTGGATGGAAGAATGTAAAGAGAATTTCAAGGAGTTGAAAAGAAGGTTATCCAGTGCAACTGGGCTCACACTGCCTTGCAGTAGAGAAAGGTTTGTGATCTAAAGTGATGCATCTAAGAAGGGATTGGGGTGTGTTCTTATGAAAAATGATATGGTGATAGCTTATGCCTCATGACATTTGAAAATCCATGAGCAAAATTACCTAACACATGATTTGGAGTTAGCTGCGGTAATCTTTGCATTAAAGATTTGGAGGCATTACCTTTATGGTGAAAGGTGTGATATTTATACTGATCATAAAAGTTTAAAGTATATTTTCACACAAAAGGAGCTGAATATGCATCAAAGAAGATGGTTGAATCTGATTAAGGATTATGAATGCTCAATCCATTACCACCCTGGGAAAGAAAACAAGGTGGCAGATGCATTAAGTCGACAAGACAATGCTAGTTTATCCATGATGAGGATCACAAAAGATCCAATATTTATGGATTTACAAAGGACGGATCTTGGAATTATAATGGAAGGTGGAAAATCTTATCATTCTCAAATGAATGTTCATCCATCTATACATGTGAAGATTAAAGAGGCACAGAAAGAAGATGTCGAGTTACAAAAGAAGGTGAGAAATGTTCCTGAGTTCAACCTTGATTGTGATGGGATAATAAAGTTCAGGAATCGGGTTTGTGTTCCTCCCATCCCCGAATTAAAGAAGGAGATACTGGATGAGGCTCATAGTTCTTAATTCTCTATTCATCCTGGAAGCACGAAGATGTATAGGGACCTGAAAGAGTACTTCTGGTGGGATGGAATGAAAAGAGATGTTGCTAAATATGTCTCTCGATGCTTGGTTTGTCAACAAGTTAAAGCTGAGAGACAGAAGTATAAGGGGATGTTACAACCATTACCACTACCCGAATGGAAATGGGAAAACATCACTTTGGAATTTGTCACAAGACTTCCTAAAACATCCAAAGGCAATAATGCTATTTGGGTCATAGTTGATCGTCTTACAAAGTCTGCACACTTCATTGCTATTAGAGAGGATTTCTCTCTAGATCAGCTTTCCAGGATATATGTAAAGGAAGTGGTAAGATTGCATGGAGTACCACTTTCTATTATATCTGATCGGGATCCGAGATTTACCTCGAAGTTCTGGCGAAGTCTTCATCATACTCTGGATACAGAGTTGAGTTTCAGCACTACTTATCATCCTCAGACAGACGGTCAGTCTGAGAGAACAATTCAAACCCTAGAAGATATGTTGAGAGCTTGCTCTATGGATTTCAAAGTAGGTTGGGATCAACACCTACCTTTGGTGGAATTTTCTTATAATAATAGCTTTCACTCTAGTATTCAGATGGCTCCTTATGAAGCTCTCTATGGAAAGAAATGCATGACTCCAACTTGCTGGGATGAAGTTGGGGAAAGAAAGCTATTAGGACCTGATCTCGTTGATGAAATGGCAGAAAAGGTCAGATCTATTCAACAACACATAAGAGCAGCTCAAAGTCGACAGAAAAGTTATGCCGACAACCGAAGAAAAGACCTAGAGTTTGAAGTGGGTGATAAAGTGTTCTTACGAATATCTCCCTGGAAGAGGGTTATGAGATTTGGAAAGAAGGGAAAGTTGAGCCCTAGATATATCGGTCCTTTCGAAATACTGGATCGTGTTGGAAAGGTAGCTTACCGATTGGCGCTTCCACCGAATCTCTCTCAAGTTCACGATGTGTTCCATGTATCTCTCCTGAGAAAGTACATACCTGATCCTTCACATGTACTCAGATCAGAAGTTGTACCGCTGGAGCAAGATCTTTCTTATGAAGAACAACCGATAGAGATTCTGGATCGTAGCGAAAAAGTCCTACGAAACAAGACCACTCGATTGGTGAAAGTTTTATGGAGGAACCACCAACTTGAAGAAGCTACATGGGAGCCTGAGGATATGATGAGGGAGAAGTATCCTCATCTGTTTGTTACAAAGTGACGAATTTCGAGGGCGAAATTCTTTTTAAGGGGGGTAGAATTTAACACCCGAGATTTTTATGAGTAATATTTTGTTTTTTATATATCATAAAAGGAATCTTTCACTACATACTAGCTTGTCTTACTTTACACGCAATCTCGACCTTCCTCGATAGCTTGCGTCGTACATAATACCGAGTTTCACTAAACAACGATATTCTATTAAAATATTATTAAAACTAGCCGTTATGAATAGTAATAAACACTTTTTGAAATTTTATAAATTTTATTTTTTAAAATGGACTTCATTTTTGGATTCGGAATACCGAAATTATCCTAGGGTGAAATTTTGGTATTTTTCTGAAAACATTCAATGTTTGATGAATAGTGAAACCACTAAGTGGTAGGTTAAAAACTGAATTTTGCATAAAACTTAATTTTACGGCTTCTGTGAATGGAATTTCGAAAATCCGAGAGACATGGTTGATATCAGTAAGTAAAATGTGGTTCAATGAGATAAAAATAATTTTTTGGTGAATAGTAACTTTTTACTTTTTTTACCGCGGTTAATAGTAAATAGGGTAACTAAGGGTAAATATGATATTACTATTACCCTAACAAATGTCCTAATTCTATTGGATAAGTGTAATTCGACCAAAAACAACCTCATGAATAAAATATGACCATTTAGGCCCACTTGGGTTAGATTAGGACATTTATTATTAATTTATTTAAAGAAGGGTTAAAATAGTTAAAATCAAAGTTTAATAAGTAAATCATTTTTAATATGGGGTTATACATAAGATAAATTCGACTATAAATATTCATTAGAAATATAAAAAGATTTCCTACATAATGGTATTTTATTTATAATTTTTAGACATTAAATAATTTAATTTATTTATGACACAATTATGATGTAGTAATTATCTTATTTATGAAATATTGACATAATTGATTATTAAACACCAAAATAAATGTAATTTGAGACTTTTTATGAATTAAACAAATTTTCTAGGTTACTATGATATATTATTGTTGATTTAATGAACTTGGTTTGAACATATAATTCTGTTATGACTTTCACAAAAATCATATATCAAATAGTGTCAAAATTGACACAAAATAGTTTTTAAATCACATATTATATTATTAATTGTTATTTTATTCCTAAAAATCTAAGGTTCGGCCAAATGACTTAGACAAGGATATATATATTAATAATAAACAATTTGGGGTTCGTTTGGCATGTTATAGTAAGTGTATTAACCATATAGTTAAAGAAAACAAAAAGACATGGTAAAAGTTAAATTATTTAACTTAGAGGTAAATCTAATTGATAAGGTTAAAATAATACCCTAAACTTGTCTAAATCCTATTGGTTGATAGGATTTCGACCCTACCCCACTTTAGATTCGAAATAAGACCCTTTGGAACCATTATAAACCTATTTTGACTTTAATATAAAATAATATTTTGAGATATTCCTAAGGTGCCCCTCTCCTCCCTTATAAAAGGGCACCTCCTCCCCCTCCTCCTCACACCAAATTGAGCACTCATGCTCGTCCAACCCCTGCCATTTTCTCCTCTCCACTTCCCTAGAATAATCCTAGAGGTCCTGGTCTTCTTCAAAGACCAATATTAGTTCCCTAAGTGGAGGATTCAAAGAAGCGTTCCAAAGAAGAGGTAATATCCATTACCGATCTTTTCAATTTCTTTCTTCTTCAACTTCTTCTTCTTTAGTTGTTTCATGATAAAGTAATAACATCAGTATTACTTACATACTGATATGTTATTATAAATATGAAACAACCCCAACTCACCTTCTATCCATCCTACGGAAAAATGAAATCACCGCGCGTGCGTACATACGGAATACCGTCTCCACGCCGTGGTGTAATCTATTTTCCACCATCACTTTACAAGGATGGGTATAATGGTGTAATGAGTAACTATTTATGATTATTATAAAGTAATATTGATACTGAAATAATATATATATATACTCCAATACAATTCCACGATCATAGGAACGATATCATCACTCGTGCGTACGTACGGAATACCGTCTCCACGATGTGAAGCGACTCGTTCTACATGATCATCATTACATAATAATTATATAAATCAATTGAATGAATAAATATGATATATGTTAAACTAATACCATTCTGGATATAAGGTATCTATAACCTTAAAAGAAGAATAATAATTTATTCGGCAAAACACGCATAAGAACAAAAGGCAATAAATACCCAAGTAACAAGTAACAATGAAATATTACTAACAAGAAGCTAAGAATATGACCATATATGATATCATATAAATATGTATGATTCTGTAAGAAGTCAATAACATTATTTAAACCATTATACAGGAGCTTCGGACATGTACAAAGCAAATCGGACCTAAGGTAAGGGAAATATCACAGTCTCATTTTTATCCGAGATTGTTTATACTTTGGTATTTACTGGGGTGTATTTTATCATCCACATCCATGTTTCCTCAATATGTAATATTATTTCCATCCACTTACAATAGTTTAAATTCAATTTTACCCTTCGGGGAGTTTTTAGTAAAGAATATGAAAGGAATCTTTTGTCGTTTTTTCGTACGAGGTACTTTTTTGACTTTTCCGACAAAAGTACGAGAAGAATGTTTTTTTAACTTATACGACATGAATGGAATTTTAAAACATTATTTCCAAGAAGCTTCCTTTACAGGTTTTCAAGTTTATTTTTAATCAACTTTTTTTAGTTTAAAATTGTATGCCATGTTAAGAAAGGAAAAATGTTTTTGAAGAAGAAAGATATTTTCCTCAAGAATAGAGTTCAAGTGTTTTATGAAAATTATTTTACATCTAAGATAATAAAGGGTTCTGTTTTTATCCCTATTATTACATTGATTTGATCATGTTGTGATTGAATTATTTTTATGAATTTCATTATCTTGTATGAATTGTTTTATGATGTCATGATGTTTAAATATTCCCATTTGTATTACATGGGTTATGCAATGATGTATGATTTATGATTTTGTGGCAAACATAAGAAAGGATTCATTATAAGATGGGTGGGACCTATATCTCCCTCCAATGCATTGAGTAAAGATTTTATATCTCATGAGATAGACATGGCTGGAATGGAAGGTTATTTTGGTTCAGTGATACAGGACTGAAACGAGGAGTGAACTCGGTTCAGAAAGGGACTTTGTCCACTAAGATAGTCTTGGAAATGAGTCATGACTAACAAGAAATGATTTTCCATGATTATGTGTGCATGCCACAAAGTTTCAAGTTTCATGTTATGATTATGGGGATCTCATTTTCACTTCTATGATTTATTCCATGTTAAGATATTATGATCTCTTTTGCAGGTTATGATTTTCAAAAAGATATGATATGATTTTTATTTCATTTATTTTCCCTTGCTGAGCATTTGAGCTCACCCTTTTATGTTTTCTTTTCCCCAGGTCAGGAAGATGGATATTAAGTAGAATATGCTAAAAGGGACCCTAGATATGATGAAATAAATGGGAGACATTGTAGAAGATTTATGAACCAGTTGTTTATGTTTCCCAGTTTCTAAAGACACTATACCTATACGGTCCTTTGTGGTTTTGTCATATGTTGTAATAAGTGTGCTTCAATTTTTAAGTATTAACAATGTATGTAAAGTATGGGTCGTTATAGAATATATCACCACACTAAGTTATTAGAGAAGTGTTTTGACTTCAATGGGCCATTGTTCATAGAAGATTTAATTGGGAGCGATCACACTCCCAAATCCCTATAGATATATTTTCACTTGACACAACACTCTCCAGACCTATATGGTCAATGTATTCCTCATATAGTTGTCTTAGTACTAGAATGTGATGAGAAATACCACCATAATTTGATCAGATCTCCCACCAACTGTAACTTCTTTCACGGGAACCCCATACATTGTTACCAAATACATTGGCACCCTCCTTGTTGATGGTGTTGGATCTAAGTGCCTCATTTTCTTCTATGAAATATAGATATATGTGGGTCTTCTTGAAGATTTTTTTTGTATGGAATCTAAATTTTTGATGATTCTAGATCCCTTGTGTCCTCCTAATCCTCTATTAGAAGATCTATGTGCTTTATCACCAATGGAGCCAACTAACCATTCAGGTATGGTCAGACCAAGTTATAAACATAATCCTTGGAGAGGCCAAAACCAACACTATTGAGAGGAATGGTCACCTGAACCTATGTTTATTATCAGGTGAAAATTATCAATAATTTGTGAGCTACCATGGGATGCATTTCTGAAAGGATGTGGGGGGGGGGGAATTTCATCTGAATGCACTGAACAATCTCCCAAAGTGGTATGATGCATACCACTCAAAGAATATCATTCAATTAATCCAACTGGATAAAACACCCTCACATATGGTTAAAAGATAGGCTTAGTCTACAATATCACCGTTTACATTATTGGTTATTTCACAGGTCGGTGCTCCATATGGTATAAAAAAACCGATCATACTGGTTCACTTTTCTCTTGATCTCCTAGTTCTTTAGTGTGATAATCCATACCCCACTGATACTTTATAGAAATTTCCTAAAATGGTAACATGGAATGTTGTGAGTATTAAGTAACTCATATCCACCAATGTGGGACCCCATCCAACCCCACCGTAGTTGGAAGGGGCTGAATATTTTGAATGGTGCATACCCCTTTAAAAGTGGTGAATTTAGAAATATAACTGATCCAAAATGGGAATAAACAAGATGATAATCGTACCACCTAAAATCACCTCTACCATCATTAAGGGGGAGACCATAACTCCACCTTTTTCTGCATTGTGAATAAGTACCTGCTTAGGTACATTTCTAATAATCTTACTAGATGAAGAAGGTGATAGTCCTAGGAGGTGACTGACCATCCCTAGTCATTTAATTGACAATCTTAAACTATTTTAAAGTGATAACCCTCTTCACCATAGTATTCTCATGATGGTCAACCATATGGATTCTTATTCAGACACTCATGCTGAGTCTTCTTGATGAACAAGTCATCCCACTTCTTGAAGGGGATGTCAACACCTGGATATGGGTCCTTCCAAAGGGATTTTATGGCTAGATTGATGTGATAATTCATAATGGGAGGATTCTATTCCATGTCATTCCATGTATATGGGGGATGAATTTACTCTTCAAACTTGTCTCCTAAAATCATCACACCACAGATCATCTTAATATCCCATATATTGATGTCAAACTCACCGTACATAAAATGAAATGTGTTCATGTATTGAACCAATAAACCAAAAAAGTATACCATCAGAATTTTTTTGCAATAAGTAAGGGTTTGGTAAGCCTTAATATATTCATAAAATATTATTTTTTCAGCTCAACCACATACTTTGTGGTAGTACACTGAACAACGAAGGGACAACCCTGGTTTATCCCAAAGCTTCCACCTGATTGAATTACCCCACCAAATAATCACCCAAAATTATAATTTGATATATAAGTATACATTTTTTATCTTTAAATATGGGTTTTAATCTCAAAATCATGTTACAAACCTTTAAAATCAATCCACATAGGCTTCAAAAATAACTGATAGAGATGTCTTCTTTGGAGATGAAATTACCCACATATGATATGTTCTCCCTAAACATATTATTAGTAATAAAAAATTTATATGGGAAGGATGGTCCCTTAATTAGGTGGAGATATTATAATATCATTTCATTTAACAAATCCATATAAGGGAAACTAATTAGAAAATTGAAAATCCAAAATATTGGTTCCCATCAAGATTTTAAGATTCTCATGAGTGGACTGAATGACTATGCACTGGTTGACTTCCACACTATCATCCATTGTAGTCCAATGAACTAAAGCCTCCTCAGCTTCAATTATTGAATTCCTTTATATCATAAGAAAGAGAAAATTAAGATTAATTATGGAAATGGAGTATTTTGGGTTAAAAATAAACTTGAGTAAGAAAGGGGGACATGACTAATTAGAAATATCATATTAAGTGAATGACTTGTTCAAATTCATGTGATCACATGATCATAATAGGTTCACATGATCAAATGAATCTGTGAGATTTATAAGATTACACGACCCTTGAAGCTTTATGAGATCATGTAAATAAGACAAGAATACATGAATCATGGTTCAAGTGAATTACTTTGATTATGTGATTTATTTCTGTGATTTGATAATGTGATGAGATCACACAATTAGTTCACATGAGGCATTCATACAAAGGATCTTATGTGACATGATCACATGAAGAGGCTTATGTGAAGTAGAGGAAAAACCTAAGATTTCTCGTAGAGCTATGAAATATTGATTCAGTAGTGAAATCGATTTCCCATTACTCTCCTATATATTAGAAATTTCATGGAATACCAAGAGTATCTTAGAATAATAAAATAAAATAGAATCCCAAGGGAATTATTTAGGTATTCACATCCTTATAAAAAAGACATTTTTTCATCTTCTAGAATTTTTATGTGAGGTGTGTGTGCATTTGGGAATTGATGTGATGCAGGTTCTATATGTGGTGCATAGGCACCCATATTTTGATGAGAATGCATATCTATATATGATATGGGTTTATTTGAGCAATTTTTGAGATGCAAGATCTATGGAAAATGATTTTACTATGAAAACATCAATATTTCTTCTATTATTGAGTAGACACAACATCGTTTCTCTTCTTGCAAAGGCATGTCACAAGGATAGAAATATTCCAAAATAAAGAACCGTATGAGGAATAATGAAAATCAAATCAAAATTTCATTAAATAATTTTTTGTTAAAATAGAAATATTATATCATAAATCTACCTTTACATCATTCCAAATGGGTTATTTAGTCAAAATATAAGATAATAACAAAACTAATTATTATTTGTGCACTTTACTACTGTTGGTCAACTACATCTTAGCATAGAATCTGATCTGAACTTCCCATCTGGTGTCCCCTTGATGACCTCATCTAACACCATCTCTATGATATAATGATTCAACGTTCACTTTTCCACATCTTCCTGCATCCATTTACCTAGTAAATGGGTTCATGAAGATAAGGAAAAGTGAACGTTGAATGATGATATCATAGAGATGGTGTACGACAAGGGCATAATGGGGGTGCCAGATTGGAAGTTCAGATCAGATTCTATGATAAGTGGTAGTTAACCAACAGTAGTGAAGAATCCATAGTTTTGTTATTAAATTTCTGTGTGGTGAAAAACCAATATACTTCCATCACACTGCATAAGTAGAAACAACTGCATAAATGACCAAAATACAGAATATAAATGATCCATGCCATAATAGTTTAGGTCTATTGCTTTTGGAAACATGGAAACATAAAGAACTAGTTCATAATAGCCTCTCATTAAGTTATTATTTACTAGAAAGACAAATCATTTCTAAAACCATTCTTCATAACCTAAGGATATAAAACATAATAATGGGTGATCATATATTCTCAACAAGTGTAAAGAAGGGAGATATCAATGATCGTATAAGGACAACATAAGTAGTAAAAATTCACCTTCATCCTATTTGTGTAAAATATTCCATCAGGTATACATCCTATTTTTTTCTAAGCACATCTATATCATCTTGTGAATTTGAGTTTTTCCGACAGTCATGGTAGTACTGAAAAAATATAAATACACAAAGGATTAATAAATATTTTAAATGAAAACGTAATTATACACTGCAACACTCATCCCCTAGGTAGAACCCTTAAATCTTGGTCATGAATTGTGATGTGACTATATTCCTCATAGAATAACATCCACCCCCCAAAAAAAAGTATGGAGTGCATAACGTATCCAACCGCCCACAAGATTCAAACCATTAACATATGGTGGTTCCCATGGACAAACTCACATACAAAAGGAGGACCTAAAGAAGAATAATAAACCTAACCTCTAACACAATCTAAATCACTAATATAATGTATTACTCATGGCTAATAATATATACTAGAAGTGGATCATGAGGAGGAGGAGGAATATGAGGCGGTCACATGGATAAGGGGAATTTGTGCGCTGTAGAGGAGGCTGCCAGGATGGTCATCAGATGAGGAGGGTGTGCTGGATCAAGTCAAGTGGACATGGAGGCCACCCAAGGAAGAAGAGGAGAAGGAGGCAGAGGGGAAGGGTGAGGTGGAGGCAGCCATGGAGGAAAAGGATGAGTTGGAGGCTGGAGGTGGAGGAGGAGGAGGAGGTAGTGGCAGTGAAGGAGGAGGAGAAGCAGGGTTGCGGAGAAGGAGGTATCAAGGCGGAGGAGGAGGAGGAGGAGAAGGCGGTAGCGATGGATAATGAGGAGGATGATCGCGGCAGAGGAGGAGGAAAAGACAGTGGTGGTGACAGAGAATAAGTGGGAATCATTTCCCAACACTAATGTATAATTTACCTATTCATGGGCTCACCAAAGAATGGGTATATCATCCCTAAAATGCATTCCTTAAAGAAATCAATATTATTGGGCAGTGCATCTCAAACCATTTGAATATTTCATAATTAGTATAGCAACTCAGATCACATTATTATATGGTAAGTGGAAAATTAAACACATACAACACATCACAGTATCACATCATGTATATCAACCCATTATTTAGGCATATTCAACATACAATGTTCATATCTTCTCATTATATAGGCCATGTCAAAGTAATTAAGAGGACATCCTACACCCAAACAAAGATATTAATCAAGGGGCAGAGCTTCCACAATATAAAAATAGAATTACTAATTGGAATAGTGTTTTATAGTATATAAAAAACATCAAACTTCATAATAAACATCTTCGAAAATACTAAATAAACCATAACCAGGTTTTTCTAACAAATGACTCTCTCGAAGTTTAATATTAGTTTATCCACACATGCCGAAACCATATCCAAATCCAAAACTAGTCTATAACTAACTTGGATCTTACAGGATAGAAGGGGGAGGAACACTCACCCTATAAGTTAGTCAAATAAGTCAAAAATTCTATGAAGAAACACCAAGTTCCATTTTGGTCAAGGATCACACTGACTTCACATAATTCTTACATCTCTTATTCATGGGAGGCTAAGAGAAACTATTTTTCTCCCTCTATGTTATTTTATACCAAGGAGGAATACCTATTGGTTATATAGAACATAATTACAATTAATTTAATTTTCAAACATGGAATATATTGTCCCATTGAATCACTCTACATCACATGTAAGGATATAACCTATCCCAAAAAGAACTTACCCACTCTTAGGTGGTGAATTAAAAACATCCTAGTAAAAAAATAAAAATGGAATTTCTCAATTATACACTTATCCGATATCTAGGGTGAAAAAAAGACACTTAACCAAGGTCCTAGGAATCCTAGTATAACAAAATGGAATCCCCCAAGGTATCTTGAATGTAATGTTCAATGTATTTTAATTTATTCCAACAACCCCTAATGGTAGTGGAATTAAGGCATAATACTCGGAGGGTCCATAAAATCCTTAGATGTTATTCCCAATACATATGGTCAAGGAAAAGAATTTGAGTTCATTTAATACCAAATACACAAGGGTTGAAAGACTACATATCACACAATTCCTAAAAATATATATAAAACGTTTTTAATGGTTTGAAACCACCAAACTCAAAGTGCATTTGACCCCTTAATAATGATCAGCCGCCATAACCTAAGCTCATACAGGCTCGATCAAGATCCATCATCAATTTTTGAAACACATGTGGAGGTGTATGTGGTGAAGGAGGATGAGTTGGTGGTTGGAGGAGGAGGAGTAGGAGTAGGAGGTATCGACGGTGGTGGAGGAGAAGAATCAAGGTTACGGTGGAGGAGGGATCATGGTGGTGGAGGAGGAGAAGGTAGCGGCAACTAAGGAAGAGGAGGACGGTCACGATGGAGGAGGAGTAAATGGCAGTGGTGGTGGAGGAGAAGAAGGAGGAGGAGGGTTCGTGGTGGAGGAGGGGACGTAGTGTAGGGTTTGGCTTCTATGAAGGCTTGAACGAGTGTGATAAAGGAGGGGATTGTTATGGTTATTTTATAAAAACCACTGGAACCTTTTTTAGTGCTAGTTAAAAGTACTGATAAAGGTACGTTTTATCAGTGAAAATATATAAAAATTGATAAAACATACTATTATCCAGGCTAAAAATGCACTGATAAAAGACCTATTTATCAGTGGTAAATTTTTAGCACTGATAAACTGGGGTTTTATTAGAACTTTTTTATCACTGATAAAGGCTCATCTTTATCATCACTCAAAAAGCATTGATAAAACACATATTTATCACCACTAAAATTATAGTGCAGATAAATACTTATTTTATCAATCCTTTTTATGGATGATAAATATAAATATAATAATTTTATATAAATTAATAATAAAAACTTCTATTAGCGCTAACAATAAAACTGATAAATGTACACTTTATCAGTGCATATTTTTGCACTGATAAAGTGTAGATTTATCAGCACTTTTAGTTAGTGCTGATAAAGGCCCACCCCTTTATTAGCACTTTCTGCTTAGCCCTGATAAAGGGTAGCACTTCCCTTGCCTTATTTTGTGGAAATGTATAACGCTTTAATATCCCCTTTACTAAGTGACTGGACAACATGGAATCATTGATTCCATGTGGATATTGATTAGATTAGAATTTATAATATCCCAAAATACACTCAGCTACTAAGCCATATCACAGTGGAAGTGTGGGGTTGAACCCACAAGGATAGATAATAGGAAGGCAACATAATGATAAGAACATTATGGTAGGATTCCTCATAATCACACTTGAGTTTGATTTTAGTAAGACTGTGTAGCTTGGATTTTAATTCAGATGAGAGAAATGGGTTCAGGGTCAATTTTTGGGTTTAGGTAAAAGTGTAATCATAAATATGACTAGGGATATACCTATATATTAGGATGTAATGTGGTTGAAAAGGTCACAAATTGGTCATGATCTGACCTTTTTGTGCATGTGCATTGTTTTGTTTGATTACATGGGGAGATTTTTTTTTCATGTGTACGTTTTCTTTTGTTTGATTACATGTGACTTTTTTTAAAACACCTAACTATATTTTGATGATTTATTAAACAAAAGTGTATTCATTTTTTTGATTCTTATGAATTTGGATAGATAAGATATTTATATAAATTTCATTAGTTTCTGAGGAAGTCTGAAAATTTATTTTTATTACTCTAAAAATTGAATCAATTTTCTGCTTTAGTTTCTAGAAACTCTATAGTTTTCTATTTTAAAAAGTGTCTATATTTATTTTACTAAAACATCAACAGGTATAGGATTTATTAAAAATTTATTTTATATAAATACAACATTTTTATCTTGATTTAATTAGTTTACATATAATTATAAAAAGGTCTTTTGAATGGTGATTAATTTTTTTGAAGTTCATCATTGATTTTTCAAAACTGTTGTTTTTACAGAATGTTTTTTCTTCTATTTTTAAATTATTTCATGAGCTCTAGAAGTCAATTTTATTATATTTATGATCCATTATAAAGATAATAAGTTTATATATAAATAAGTCTTCTTGACCAAAGTCTAAGTCTGTTGTTAAGTGCCTTAAAAAATTAGTTGATTTTTGTTAAAGCATGTTGTCTAGTTTTTCAAAAAGTATGGGCAACCCTACTTTCATAATATTGAAAAGTATAGTTCATCAACCCTACATTACTACTCTTGAATAGTGAAAAGTATGGTTCATCAGCCCTACATTACTACACATGAATATTGCAAAGTATTATTCATCAACCCTACATTACTGTTTGTGAATATTGAAAAGTATGGTTCATCAACCCTATGTTACTATTCATCATCCCAATGCTACATTAATGTTCATAATTCCTATACTGCATTACTGTTCATTCCCAAATATACTGTTTATTTCGTTCATTTGTTTTCGAAAATTGATTTTCTGTATATATATTGATTTTGTTAAAGGTTTTTCTGCTGAAAAATTCTCAATAAATCTAGAGATATTTATCAAAATATTTTAATCTTTTTGGTGCTATATTTAGAGATTAAAAATAATAATTTTTTTCAATTTCTTTTTCCTATAATTTTGGAGGTTTCAAAATTATTTAAATTCAAAATTTTAAATTTACTTTCTGTTTTTTCTGCTACTTTTGAGGAACTTTTTGACTAAATTTAAATTGGTTTGAATGGATTTAAAATGGTGTTTTAAATCATTCAATGATACTATAATCCTGGATATATTTTTAGAAGACTTATTCAAATTATTTTAAATTATTTTTATGATTTATTCAATAGGAATAAAGAGGAAATGATGCTACATTTTTCTTGGAGATATTTATGAATGCTCTTGACACAATTTATTTTGAATGTTAGAAGGGAGCAGAGCTACTGTAACTGCGAAATATCTAATCAATATATATATATATATATATATTTCTCTTTTTAAGGTTAAAATAATACAAAATGATACAAATTTAAAGACACATGTTAAAAAATTTTATACTCTATTTCTTAAAAGAGAATGTACTATAAACATTGAATTTGTTTCGCAATCTGCAACATCATGTGACACTCTATTTAATCATCTGTGAGATATCTCAAGGGATAAATTAATTATTCTTCCACCAAAATTTTCTTAAAGAGATGAACTAACCTAATCCTCAATAACTAGTATCTTTTCTCTCATTTTTTATTCCTTTGTCTAGTTCTAAGTCTATAAAACGTTTTCCCATCCCTCACATGAAATCTATTATTATTTTAATGATTTTACACACAAAAACATTATTTCTTATTCTCTTTATTTGGGTTGTGACTCTTGAATTTTAATGCCAGTATATAATGGTTGTTACTCCATGCATCTAAAGTCAGGATTGTTCAAGTTCTAACTCCCTTTATCTAAAGTCAGGTTTTAAGGGTTTTGACTCCCCATACAAAATTCAGTTTCATAGTTATCCCTCCACTAGATAAATATTATGTAATTGGGTTATGATTACCCCATAAAAACCATTTTTAGTGCACACATATATCTCATTAAGTATAGAGGTATAATTGTAGAGTATGACCACTTCAAACTGATCTACTATGAAAAAATCATTATGTTCTTTACTTTGTACGCTGTTAATTAATCATAATAATTATCTTTGGTAATTAATTTCAATTATAAAAGTATTTTTTTAAAAAAAATAATTTGTTCTATTCACACCACTCAAGACCATATGCTATTATCCTATCCAACATAACAATTGGTATCGAGGGAAATAATTTTAGAATTGATTATCTTTATTATTCACTTTATGATACCATTCTATTTGTATCAAAAGATTATTCCTTTTTGAATTATCAAATCCCTCTATAGATTCTGATTTGATTTTATTTGTGCTAACATTTTTATAGACCTTATATTATAAGGATAAAGATTATATAAGATGGAAGGATTGAACCATAATGATGCTGGGATACCTCAAATCTACCTCACTTTGACGGTAATGATTATGGTTACCAAAGATCCTAAATAGTGGATTACCTCAAAAAGTTGAGCATTGAGTCGTGGTCTATCATATCAAAATAATACACACTTCTTGAAGCAGACCCAGATACTCTTATCAAAATTTATGTGACTAGATATGTTTTAAATCATAAAGTTGTTAATATTTTATATTGTTTTATTAACTTAAGTTTTTTAAGCCATGTGTCTGCTTGTAAGACATGTCATAAAATATTAAATATTCTATAAGTAACTCAACTTATCTATAAAAAACATATTTGTACCAAAATTGGAATTCTTCGTGATGAGTACCAATACTTAAAGATGGTTGATGAAGAAATATTAAACCAAATGTTACATAGAATCAAGAGCATTATGAATGGAATGAATTCATTTGGAGAAGCACTGGAAAACCTAGTACCTCTTGAAATAGTCCAATGAGCCTTACCAAAGAAATGGAATGCAAAGAAGGTTTCCATTGATAAAAGAAATAATTTCAAAGAATACATCATGGATTAATTGGTTGTATCACTGCTTTAATATGAAATTGAACTAAATAATATAATTTTTGAGGAGACAACCTAAAAAATGTGTAGATTTTAAATATGTGAATGATGTTTATATCGACTCTTCTAATTCTGATCTATAAGATGGTGAAAAAAAAGGATAGGGCTCATATTGTTACTAGAGTTTACAAAATAATGAAAAGGAATGGGTTCTAGAATTTTTTTCGAAGAAACCCTCAAAAAGAAAAATATAAGGGAGATAATAAAGGTGATATGAATTATAATTATTCAAATATAACATGTTATGAGTGCATGAAAAAAGGGAACATCAAACCTGATTTTCCTAAACTAAAGAAGAAAGAAAATTAAAAAAAAGGAAAAAAGGTGTTTACCACTAGTTATAGTTGTACAGAAGAATATGATTCAAGTGAAAAATATGGAACTAAAAAAGAAATTTCTAACTTATGCTTCATGATATCACTGGATAATATTAGTAATTCTTGTTTTTATTCTAAATATTCTGATTCTAAATTTGATTTTGAAAACCCTAATGTTTTTTAATTAAATAATAAACTTTAGTTATTAATAAAAGATATTTTCAAATCTAATAATTTATATAATAAGCATAAATAAAACAATGAGAAACTTGTTTCTAAAAATGAAATAATTTTGTAGAACAATGAAAAACTAAGTAATCTAGGTTAAGAATCAATTGATTGTCCCATAAGATGGCTCTCTCTATGATTCCAGAGGATGGATCTCTCATCCCAACATCATCGTTGGTGGACTTGAATCCAGGATCCTATACTCTCTGGCATTCTCCGATCGACGTTGATCCAGATGTTGTGACTTCCCATAAATCATTTAGGGTTGTTCTTTGTGGTGGTTCCCATTCTTCTTTTCTTCCATATTTCCCAGAAATTTCTATGGCCCAACCATATATTTCTTGTGAATGATCCTGTATATGTATGGAATTTCCTATGACGTTATTTAAGGAGGCTTCATATTGCTTTCGACGGACGTTGATTTCCCATTTTGGGGGTTCCAAACCTCCTTATTCTATTATCAAATAGATTTTTAGTTCTTGGGGTCCTCAATTTCTAGTAAAAATTTACTTGATTCATAGACAATATTGCTGTCTCATTTTGTGTTCTTGAGAATATTTTATTCATGCGTGGTGTTTTTCCCCTCGTTCTGTTGGTCGATGGAATATCCATATGGTCTTTGGATTCTCATCATGGTAAAGAAATCTTGGTAGTGGTAGTTTGGATCCATTGCCCAGGTCTTCCCCTTCCTTTCCAAAGTAAAGCATTTTTAAAACTAATTGGTGATTCTCTTGGTGGTTTATTATGTTTGTATACTAGGACTAAATCATGTGCAGATATCTTGATGGATCAAATTTGTGTTGGAATGAATTTTTTTCAACTGGTAACTGAAAAAATTGTTCTACGGGTACAAGATTCCTTTTCTTGGAACCAAGATATTGTATATCGTATATTTATAATATTTTTCTCTAATTGAATTATTCATGGCCACTCTATGAAGATATGCCAACATGATCATCTAGGAAAGATGAAAAGTCATGCTTATGATGTTAGATTTGAGGAAGATAACCAATTTTGAGATCTTGATATTTTCTCTGAAGGGATATTGGAAGGGAATCAGATCCTTGATGAGGTGGATACTATCTCTCAATCTGTTATGTTGAATGATCATATGCTAGAAGCTGGGATGACTAGTCAAGATATTTTTCCATATATCCCTCGACTAGAAACTTGATTTTAGGATAATGATTTTTTCTCCATCCTTTTCAAGTGCCTATTATCTTTAGATTCTTTTAGTATAAATAGAATTCTACTTCCTCAATATACAATACCTCTTTTGTAATCTCACACAGAATCCAAAGATGATCCTAATACGAAGAAGGAACCTTTATACATTATCCTATCAATGAATAGATTTTCATCAGAAGATTTTACATAGTATCTTATTTCATTCTGCTGGAATGAAATAGTGAAACTTTTTTCTTATAATCAAATTGAAGAAATATATTCATTCACCCCAGACAAGAAGGGTAAAATACACAATTTTAACTCCTCACCTCCTTCTATAGTTCTCCCTCCTAATGTTAATTTATTTGACACATGTTCATGATCTAAATCATAGAATGTATGATTTCTCTCCCACTTTGATAAGGCAATAAGTTCTGGAGCCAATCCTAGAAATATTTATTTTCAATGATCACTATTTTCAGATAGAATTCTAGGGGTCTTGGAAACTGGGTTAAAATAGATTTCATTTCCTCTAATGTAACTAAACACAAGATTATTATTGTTAGTATTATTGAACACAAACATCTCCCAAACAAGGTTGGTGATTTTCCAGAAAACTCAAAATGCAAGGATTTTTGCATGCTAACCTGATTAATCTTCAAATACATATATTTCTATAATTTTTTAGGTGGATCATATTCAAGAATATAATCAATTCATCATAATAAAATCATCTCAAGATTATCACTCTTTATTCTTCTTTTTTCATATATGGGTGTTGTGATCCCCAACACAGGTTACTATTATGGTGTAATATTAATTCTTTTGATCCTGATAACATTCCATGGTTCATTGGAGGTGATTTGAATATTATGGCTGACCCTGATGAGATGAAGGGTAGAGGTCCTTTTTCATATTAGGTCTAGAAATGAATTCAATCAATTTATGGATCGTAAAGGGCTGCTTGACCTTGGATATTTTGGAGACAAGTTTACATGGTCAAATAATCAAATGGGTACTAATAGATTGTGGGGTCTCCTGAATCGATGTTTGGGAAATATACATGCTTTATCCACATATGATAATACTAAACTAGAACACTTGATACAAGGGGTTTCTGAACATTCTCCAATGTTGAACACTATATCTTTTGGAATTGATTAGAATGAGAGATTCATATACTATCATCAATGGAATGTGCATCCGACCTTCCATGATTTGGTGAGACAATGTTGGGAAGAACCTATTTCAGGAAATTCTTGGATTGTTGGAAAAAGATAACTTAGATGACTCAAAAAGAAAATAAAAGTATGAAAAAATGATCTATTTCATCCGGATAGGGACTTGCATTACTCCAAGTAGGAAATTGATTGTCTTGAATGCTGTATTGAAGAGTAATGGGATGATAAGGTCAATAAAAATATTTATTTTAAAAAAGATAATCTTGCCGATTTACTTATTAATCAGAAGGGTATATCCATAAATAATGCAAGGATCAAGTGTTTGTAAGTAGGAGATAAAAATACCGCTTATTTTCAAGCATGTGTCAAGGAAAGGGAAAGTTATTTAATCCAAATATTCTTCTTAATAATGGGAATTTTAAAAATGATAGAGACATAGTTGGGGCCCTAGATTTCTCTCATGTTAGAGCTCATATTACTGGTACTAATGTCAAGATGCGTAATGGATATCAGATTATAGGCACTGATTTTTTGATGTTATTCTTCATCTATTTCGAATAGTAATAATTATGAAATGGAATCCCTGCCTCAGGAAAATGAGATTTTTGATGCTATGATGAAACTTAATCAAGCGATTTTTACTGGACCGGATTCCATTCCTATTGAATTTTATAGATCCTCATGGGATATTATTAAGGGTGACCTCATTGAAGTGATCCACAGCTTTTTCAAGGGAGGAATGTTACCATGTGCTACTAGTGACACCACTGTTGTACTCATTCCCAAGTCCAAAAGTCTTACATCTGTTCTCCATTACCATCCTATAATAATATGTAATGTTTCTTATAGAATTATTTCCATTCATACTAATGCTAGGTTTTCCATTCATCTTCCACAATGGATTTCTCTTAAGTATCATAGTTTTGTGTGGGGTCGTAACATTTAGGGGGCTGTTGCTTTGGCCTAGAAAATGATTAGAGACATTAACCTTAAAACTCAAAGATCTAATGTGGATATAAAACCTGATATTAAAAAATCTTATGATCGTTTATAATGGGGATTTATCAAAAATTATTATCAGGTATGGGATTTTCCACTTGGAACATTGATTTTCTCTTTCACTATTATTTCTCTTTATTGTTGGAAATTTCTTTTTTGGGGAAAACATATGGTTTCTTCAAATATACATGAGTTATCTGATAGAGTGATCTAATTCCTCCAAGTATTTTAATTATTATTCAAGATATTCTCAGAAGAATTATTTATCGAATCATGAGTCAATGTGTCATTATTCCTTACTCTGGTAGGATGGTATCCTCTTCGGTATCTCGTCTAATGTTTTCCAACGGCACCATTATTTTCCTGAATGCATCAAGCAGGTCACTATATGGTTTAAATTATTTCTTCGATAAGTATTTCTTTTGTATTGGTCAAGACATTAAAAGAAGAAAGAGCTGTTATTATATATCTAGTTTTTGATCATCGACTCGTTTGAATTTTGTGACTCATATCCTTGACATGCAGAAGGGTAATTTCCCTATGGATTGTCTAGGTGCACCTATATTATCTAGATGACATCAGATTCATGATTTTGACATTCTGATCAGGAATATTTTGGCTTGGATTATTAACAAGAAAAATAGGTGTCTTTCATTTAGGGTAGAATATATCTGATTAATAGTCTACTGATTTCTTTTTCCATTGATCCCCTTTAATCTATCAAGGTTTCCAAGGGAGTGATAAAAAACATTAACATTATTAATAATAACTTTTTAAGGGATCCTAAGTCCAAGGGTAAAAGGAAATGGATGTCATGGGATAAAATGACCCACCCCATGCATGAAGTTGGAAGTAATGTTCATAGTCTTGATGATACTATTATGTGCATACATGAAAAACATGCATGGGAGGTCCTGGAATGTCCTATGCTATTGGGAAGAAATATGCATGGTACTTCAGTGGGAGATATGATTTTTTTGGATGGTAAGGGTTCTCCATTATGTTCTGATATTGGTTCCATTATTAATGATCTTAAGCCTTATTCTCAATTGTTGGTTGGGAAGGGTGATATCTTATTTTTCCATAAAAACTAGAGTAGTGAGTTATTTAGTTATCTGGGATGTCCTCCTACTTATATATATTTCATGGAAGCTTTCCAGAACCTAACTTTTACTTATACAGTATTGGACGTCAATCAACATACTCTATTCAATATCATTATATTATCATCAGATCCTGATAAGTGTATCTTTACCCCTTCTACATATAGCCCCATCAATATGAGGGATTATCACATGATCCTTAACATAGAAATTCTAGTCAATACATGGAATAGTACACTCTGAGTTAAAGTTATTCCCATGAAATAAAACTTCCTTACTTGGAGGATCCAGAATGGAGTTAATCGTACTGATGAAAATGTTAAGCGATGTGGGATTTGTATTGCTTCTAGATGTGTTTGTGGAAAAATTCATAAATAATAAAGCTCTTACTATCTTTTCTTTGATAGTGAATGGGCTTATGATGTATGGATTTCTTTGGGTGAGTTTACTGCCCTTTTATCTGTAGATATGGAAAATCAATTCTTTCTTGATCGATGGTTTCTTGGATTAGGTGTTGATAGTTCTGAAAGAATGGAACATGGTGTCATTTTATAGGCTAGTTACTAGTTCCTATGGAAGGCAAGGAATCAGTTTATTTGAGAGGGTATTACTTCTAATTTTCGGATTATTATATGTAGAATAAAAATATGCTCATTGATTTTATCAAGGATTTTGGAAAGTGGAACGAGGCTCCTTATTTTCAGAAATTCTTTTTCTCTCAGAGATCTGGATCTGTTTCTCTTCATCAACTTAATTGGATATTATGGAATCCTCCTCCAAGGGGATTAAAACTTAACCGTGATGGATCTTATATTTCTAACTGGAGTCATGGAAGAGGAACTTTTCGGGACACCAGTGGATCAACTATATTTTCCTTTTCTATTAGACTGGGATAGGGTAATTCCTTATATGCTGGGTCAATGGCCATGATTACTGGTCTTACCATTTTCATGAAATGAAATATTCTAATTACTGATGTTGAAACAGATTCCAGAATTTTATATAATGCTATCATCGGGTAAGGTTCTGTTCCTTGTTCTATTTCTTATATTGTTATAAATTGAAAAATCATCATTGATGTTGATATAAAAGTTTTCCATATTTGGAATGAAGGTAATATGGCTACGAACTACCTTTCCTTGATCAACATTCATGGTACATAGATATTGTTTTCTCATGATTTAAAAAGTTTGAAATCGAAATGTGTTAATATCATTATAGGAGATTCCCTTGGTCACCAATATTTTATCCCCCCATTTATGTTTCCTCTT
The DNA here is from genome assembly GCA_963277665.1 of Viscum album. Classification (NCBI taxonomy): domain Eukaryota; kingdom Viridiplantae; phylum Streptophyta; class Magnoliopsida; order Santalales; family Viscaceae; genus Viscum; species Viscum album. Next base: position 1,810,744,056 of record OY728146.1, read on the forward strand.
ATTTTTTTCTATCCATTCAGAACATGATATTCTTGTAATCTCTCTTTTCATTGAATAAAAATTAAATGATTGTGTGAAAAATAGTAACACTGATTCTTCTTCTTCTCTTTCAAAATTTTACTAAAATTTAACCTCTTCTCAATATTTGAATAAAAATTTGACAAAAAAGTTGAATATCTAAAAAAAGGTATATCTTCTTCTATTTAAGGCTATGAAACATATCATGAGATGATTTCTGTGAAAAAAACTTATTAAAATAAATATGGTATGGGTTATGATAGAATATTACGTCAAATTTATAACTAATTTTTTTTAAAAGTAAAAATGGTTTTACTTCAACTGTTACTTGTTTAAAATGTGGCATGAAAAGTCACTATGCAAATGATTGTTCTCTTAGATTTAAACAATACTTGGTATTTATGAAAACTAATATTTCTAAATCCTTATTATCTAAAGTACCTTAGAATACATGTTTGAATTTTGTACGGGTATCTAAAAATTTTATAACTAATCCCATTTCACCCAAAGTAGCTTGGGTACAAAAATTGTCAAGTAATTTATTTTTGTCTGAAAAATTCCTTGGATGTCTTAATAATTATATATAATACATGGAAAGTGGATGGTCTTGTCAAATTATTGGAGTCCTATCAAGTTTTACCACATAAAACACATGTAATGGAGGCACTGTTACTTTTGGAGACAATTCCAATGTCAAAGTAAATGGTTTTGGTAAAGTTTGTATTTCAAATTCTACTTTTATTTCAGAAGTTTTTTATGTTGACAGTTTAAAACATAATTTAATTAGTATATCAAAATTATGAGATGATTTAATGGAAGTTAAATTTCAGAATAATAATTTTTTATTTTTTTAAGATGGGTCATTATTATTTTTTGGTAATCAAAAATATAATATTTATACTATTGATTTTTATGAACTAATTGTTCATCATGTAAAGTGTTAGAATGTTGTAAAAAATGAAAACACACATTGGCATCGAAATTTAGGACATTTTAATTTTAGCATGTTACATAAACTCTCAAAACATGAGAATGTGTCACCACTTCCATCCTTTATGAAATAAAATCTCCACGTTTGTGATGCTTGTATTAAAGGGAAGTAACACAAAATTTCTTTTAGACCCATCAATCCAATAAACAATAATAAAAATTTATAGTCAGAACATCTTGATTTATTTATACCCACTAAAATTTATAGCCTTGGTTGAAAGAAATATACTTTAGTTCTTATTGATGATTATAGTATACTTACTTGGGTATACTTTATTGCTCATAAAAATGATACATTTTCTCAATTTATAGTTTTTTGTAAATTAGTTCAAAATGAAAAAGGCTATATGATTATTATTTTTTTAGTGATAAAGGAGGTGAATTTCAAATTTTAGATTTTGAAATTTTTTGTGAAAACAATAGTTTTTTCAATAATTTTTCTCCTCCAAGAACACTAAAACAAAATGATGTTGTGTAATGGAAAAATAGAACTCTTATTGAAATTGCTTGTACTATGTTAAGTGAATATAATATTACTTTATATTTTTGGGCTGATACCATTTTCTCTACTTGTTATATTTTAAATATAATTCTTAATATACCTTTTTTAAAGAATAATCTTTATGAATTATTCAAAAATAAAAATGCTGAAGTTTGTTACATTAGAATTTGTGGTTGTAACGTTTTTATTTTAAATTAAAAGTATAATTTAGAGAAATATAATTCTAAGAGTGAGGAAGGTATTTTTATTAGTTATTAAATTAATAGTAAAACTTAAAGATTTTATAATAAAAGAACTATGATTATTGAGTAATCTTTTTATGTTATGTTTGATAAAATTAATGTTAAATTAAATTCTGATTCTATCTTTTATGATGAAGAGTTTAGAGAATTTAATTTCAGTGAAGAATTTTCACAAAATAATATTGAATCAATTGAGGGAGAGAATACTACTCAACCAGATCCAAAATCATTGAAGATTAAAAAATATCATCCTTTGGAAAATTTAATTGGAAATGTTGATTCTAGTGTTAAAACTGGAGATTCTATTTTAAATTTTTGTGCCAATTCTTCTATTATATCTGATTTTGTTCCATTTAATGTTAATAATGCTTTAAAAGATTCAAAATGGACTGTTTCATTTAATGATTAATTAAATGATTTTTTAGAAATAATGTTTGGAATTTATTAGAATTGCCTAAGGATAAACATGTGATTGGAACTAAGTGGATATTGATAAAAAATATGGATGAATCTGGAAATATTGTTAAAAATAAAGAAAGTCTTGTTGTTCAAGGATACTCTCAAGAAGAAGGTATAGACTTTGAGTATTTTTTTGCACCTATTTCCAAGTTAGAGGAAATTATAATTGTATTGTATTTTTCTAGGTTTCACGGTTTTAAATTATATGAAATGGATGTAAAAAGTGATTTCTTATAGGGTTTTATAATTGTAGAAGTATATGTTTCTCAACCCCCTAGTTTTGAAAATGAACAATTTCCTAACCATGTTAATATATTATCTAAAGCATTGTACGGTCTCAAAAATAACCTCATGCTTGGTATGAAAGGATTTTTTTTTAAATAATGGTTTCAAGAAAGTCAATGTTTATCCAATTATTTTTATTAAAATAACATCTGATGATATTGTAGTTGTTCAAATTTATGTTGATGATATAGTTTTTGGATAATATAGTGAATTACATTGTAATGAATTCTTTTCTTTGATGTCTTCTAGAATTTGACACGAGTTTAATGAGAGAATTAAATTCTTTTTGGACATCAAAATTTTCAAAGAAAAGATGAAATTTTTATTAATAAATATAAGTATGCTAAAGAGTTTGTTAAAATATTTAGTCTTAACTCTGCTAAATCAATAAAAACTCGTATGGGTACTAATTTAAATTAGATATTTTTGTATATAGTATATATGTTGATTTTAATGTTTATAGAGGCATGATAGGTAGCTTGATATATTTAACTGCATCTAGACTTGACATCATATTTAGTGTTAATTTATGTGCTAGATTTCATGATCATCATAAAAAAATCATATTAAAGATATTAAAATAATAATTAGATATGTTAAAGGAACTATTGATTCTTGATTATCTTATCCCAAATATACCTATTTTGATTCAACATCTTATTATGATTCTTATTTTGTAGGATATAGAGTTGGTAGAAAAAGAACATCAGGTATGTGTCATTTTTTGGGAAAATGATTGATTTCTTGGACATCTATGAAACAACTAGCAGCTAAATTATCTAATGTAGAAGATGAGTATATCTCTACTTCTAGTAGTTATGCTAAAAGTATATGTATTAAGCCATCATTATGTGATGTGGGTGTTTATCTTGATAAACAACCTATTTGTTGTGATAATAATTCTTCTATTTCTATTTCTTAAAACACCTTACAATATTATAGAACAAATATTATTGATCTTAGATTTCATTTTATTAAAGATCATGCGAACAAGAGTGATATTGTTTTATAATTTATACATACTAAAAATTAGCTAGAAAATATTTTTACAAAGTATTTAGACTTTTCTCAGTTTTAAAGATTAAATTTGAACCTAGTATGTTGGAAATTTAATTTTTTATCACTAGATTTGTTTAGGAGGAGTTTGTTTTCACTTTATATTTATTTACCAAAGGGGGAGATATATTTTTGGAGAGAAATTTTGGGAGAAAATGAGGAACAATAAATACGAAGAAATAAATTTGTTTTAAATAATTTTAAAAATACTCTTAATTAGTTCAAAAGTTTTTTTTGTAATAAAACAAAAAAGGAAATATTTCTTATGCAAGTGCATTATTTTTTTATTACTTGGGGATATTGTTTTCTCATGTGCATGTTTTCTTTTGTTTGATTACATCTGATTTTCATTTAAAAAAATTTCTTTATTTTGATGATTTATTAAATTAAATTGTATGAATTATTATGATTATTATCAATTTGGTTATATAATATATTTATCTAAATTTAATTAGTTTATGAGTATGCCTAAAAATTTACTTCTATTACTCTAAAAATTTAATAAATTTTCAAATGTATTTTTTAGAAACTCTACATTTATTAGTTTTAAATTTTTTCTGTATTTATTTTACTAATGATTATACAGATATATGATTTACATAAAACATTATTTTATAGAAACATAACATGTTTATATTTATTTCATTAGATTACATCAATGTCTAAAAATTTCTTTTGAATGGTGATTAAATTGTTTGATGTCCAGGTTTAATTTTTCAAAATTACTATTTTTAAGAATATTTTTTCTTCTATTTTCAATGATTTCCAGAGCTATGAAAGTTGGTTTTATTTAATTATTTATTTGATATAAATATCATAAGTTTTTCTACGAATAATTCTCCTTGATCAATGTATAAATCTATTGTAAATACCCTTTAAATTTTTTTGAATTATGTTAAAGTATGTTGTCCAGTTTTTTAAAAAGTATGTGCAACCCTGATTTCACAATAGTTCAAAGTATGGTTCATCAACCCTACATTAATGTTCATGAATAGTGAAAATATGGTTCATCAACCCTGCATTACTATTCATTAATAGTGAAAAGTATGGTTCATCAACTATACGTACTATTCTTGAATAGTGAAAAGTATTGTTCATAAACCCTACCTTAGTGTTCATAAATAGTGAAAAGTATGGTTCATCAACCCTAAGTTACTATTCATGAGTAGTGAAAAGTATGGTTCATCAACTCTATGTTACTACTCCTCATCCATACACTATTACTAGTTGTCATCCTTAGGCTATGTTACTATTCATTCAGGAAGTTACTGTTCACTCAGTGCATTTTTAATTGATTTTCGACATATATGTGGGTATTTTAAAGGTTTTTCTGCTAAAAAACTAATCATTAAATCTAAATATTTTTATCCAAGATATTTAAATTTTTTCAGTGTTATATTTATAAGGGAAAATTAATTAAAAATTTCAGAAAATTTTTCGCATAAATTTGGTGGTTTCAAAATTAATTAAATTCAAATTTTTGAATTTACTTTCATTTTTCACTGCTACTTTCTAGAAAATTTTTTATTAAATTTAAATTGGTATGAATGGATTTAAATAGGAGTTTTCAATCATTCAATGCTACTATATTTCTAGAGATATTTATGTCAGACTTATTCAAATTATTTTAAATTATTTTTAAGATTTATTCTACAGGAATAAACAAGCATTGGTGTGGCATTTTTTATGGAGATATTTATGACCCTGTTGACTCAATTTATTTTGAATGTCTGAAGAGAGAATAGCTGCTATAAATACTAAATATCTAATCTATTTATATATTTCTCTTTTTTAGGTGAATTTAATACAACAAGATAAAAATTTCAAGACACGTGTTAACATTTCTGATACTCTGTTTTTTAAAAGAGAAAGTGTTTTGAACTTTAAATCTTCTATACAATATGTAAAATCCTGTCACACTCTATTTCACCATCTATATGATTTCTGAAGGGATGAATTAATTCTTCTTTGACTACAATTTCCATAAAGAGATAATCTAATCTAATCCTCAACAACTAGTACATGTGCTCTCATGTGTATCTTCTTTCATATGGTTCTGACTCTGTAACACTTTTTTAATAACTCACAAGCACTCTATTATTTTGTTTATGATTTTCCATGCAATAGAATTAGTTTTTATTCTTTTTCTTTGGGTTTTGAATCACAAATTCTAAATTTATGATATAAGGGTTTTTACTCCAAATATCTAGAGTCTGGAATATTTTGGTTGTGAATCCCTTTATATAAAGTCAGGTTGTAAGGGTTATTACACCCCATACAAAAATAAGTGTCATGGTTATCCCTCCACAAGAAAAATATTCTATAAATGGGTTATGATTCCCCCATAAAAATCAGTTTTAGTTCACATGTATCTCTCACCAAGTATAGAGTCATAAGAGTAGTGTAGGCCCACTTCAGACCAAACTACTATAAAAAACATCCTTCTGATCTTTACTTTTTCCGTTTCTAATTAAAAGTAATAATTAACTTTGAAAATTTATTTTATTAATCAATTTATTTGATTAATTTTTTTAATCTTCTCTATTAACCCCCTCTAAACCCTCTTCAATTTCCCTATCCAATATAACAAGACCAATGGGATATATCTAAGCTAAGAATCCTCTTTTTTTCTAGATATATTCAACATCTTAGGTGCAGTATGCTTGGATTCAAGGAAGAATTTATCAAAATTTATTGGTCCTAGATTTCTAAACTCTAACTAGACAAGGTTCCATCAATTAAAATTTCCATGATTAGGGTTATTCAAAATTATGATATATTTTTTAACCTAGTAACCTACTACAGGGTTACCATATTTTTATTCATATATTTATTAAAATTAATTTCACTATTACTCTATAATACTAACACTAATAGGGTTACAAAATACTAAGAATATAAATTAAAAGTAAGGATAAAATAATACATGCTTGAAATTGTAATTATGAAATTTATAAAACTGAAATCCACAATTGAAACCATATAAAAACAATAAAATACTAACATTAATGAATGAATAATGAATATCATATTGGTAGTTGAAGTATAATGGATTTTTGGAATTGAAATTGTAATGTATGAACAAGAACACATAAAGAAAGATTCTTAAAATAGGAAGCAGTAGAAATATAGTTATTAAAATGGGAAAGGAAAGAAATAAAACAAATCTCAAAAGAAAAGATGGAATAATAGGAGAAGAAATGAAAAAGTTATAGTGGCGTCATAGATCCGTTTTTTTGGTCGAAAGGTACTCACATATATATAGAGCCAAAATTTTAATGATATGTAAATTATTCACATCATGTAACTTCTTTTTTTGACATGCGTTCTAAGACTTTCAAAACATGTAATTGGGTTTCATATAATGTACTTAAAATATAAAAATGATCTATAATTATCTTAGATATCATGGGTTTCATGCCATATATCTTCAGTGGGATTCAAGTTTCAAACTTTAAATGTCGTGTAGTGAGTTCATTTCATGTTGTTGATCAGGTATCATATTTCAGTATTTCACAATGTGTAAGTGGGTTTCATGTCATGTACATGGTTTACATTATGTAAATGGGATTCACATCTTGTAATTCAACTGGAAGGTATTCTGCTTAAGGAATATATATAATAAATCTATTTTTCACGGTGTGTAATGCTAATTTTTTTTCAAATATCTCATCATTTCAGGCATGAGCCCCTATTTCCTTCAAAAACAAACTAATACCCAATATATTATTGAATAAATATTGATAGAACATTAAATAAAAACATCAAAAAGATTTATATGAATTTGTATTATTAAATTCCCCTACACAAGAAAATTCTCATATCCTCAAGAAAAAGGCATTGAAATAGAGATTAAAAATCAAACAATTTTTAAACAAGAAATATTCCTTACAACCAAGAAAATAAAACTAAGTGAAAATGCAAAAATAAATTACTCCATAATTAATCCTATAAATAAAATCATTCATGCTTCATAGTTAAATTCTGTATTTACAAAATTTATTCATGTTATTTCTTCTTTTAAATATAATTTCATAACTATTCCTCAGAATCTGTACCCATTGTGACACCCCAGACATATTTATATTTTTAGTAATAATATTATATTTATTACTATTATTGTTATCATTATTTAATATTTGTTACATCCAAAATAATTTTCCGCAGAATATAATAAGTGACATCTTATTCAATAGAAACACTGATACATTGCATTAATGAAAGATATTACAATTACTCAAGGAATCAAATTGAAAAGCCTAATAAAACAAACAGAAGACCATCCAACATCACACTAAGACCGATTATATAGCCCGCATCCCATTAATCCACCAAAAAAAATAATGAAATAGTGAGAAGAATAGAAATAATATAGGGACTAAAAGAAATTTAGAGTATTATCCTTTTAAAAAAAGAAATGATCTTGATCCATGGAATACCTTCAATGGGTATTTATATTGTTCAATATGACCGTTATAATTATAATTTAGGTTTTAAAATGACCATTGGGTTTTAATCCTTTGGGTTTGTTTAAATGTTTTAATAATTTTTCATAAATTCAATTATGGTTTTCAATTAATAATATAGGTTTGAAACATATTATGTATCTAATTATGTTAATTATTTAAATGTTTTTAAATAGATTTTTTACTTAAGTGAAATTAAGGGTTTAAATTATCAGTTAAAGTTTAATGTTTGGATTTTAAAATATAAAACAAGGGTATTAAACATTAGTAATTTATGTGTTTCAAATTAATATTACATGGTTTTCAATATAGTATTCTTCTAATAGACAATAATGTATTTTAATTTTTCTACCTAAAATTTTTTGTTATCTAGTATTACTTTTTTTTAAAAAAAATTGGTGCCACCCTAGGCTAAGGGGAAGTCTTAACTATGATGGGGGACCCATTCAACCCCAACAAGGAGGCATATACCATCAACCAAAGAGGCTTGAGAAGGATATAGTTGACCCTAGCAAGAATAGTGGAGGCCAGTTGTGCAGAAAGGCCCATGTATAGTGCTAGATTCGGCATGATCAGAGAGTGATCCAGGTTGTGCATCGGCATGGGAGAGGGTGGCCTGGGCGCCCGTGGGTGGAGTCCCATTTTTATGGACTCTAGTGTGTGTGCTTGTGTCATTGGTGGATGGCACCACAAACTGAGCCATATAAGGTGGTCTCGAAACTGGTTGGGTTTTGATGTGGTGCATAGGTTTTTTCACTTAACGCAATCTAGGCCATTCGATCTCATCTTGTGAGACTCATCCAACTGCAAAAGTATAACCTTTAAACCACCATCATTTTGGTTTTATCATCACATTTTTCTAAGTAGTTAGGTCCGGACACTCTTGATTTGGACCACACAACCAATTTAAACTTGCATATCCACTATGGTCATCCGATCAAAGCCATGATCTAATCTAGATTGTCCAAAATTTTAAAACATGCTGCATGATTTCTGGTCATCAGATCAAATCCCTGGATCGATCCAGACTCTCTAAATTCCATCCGTAATCATCCCTTCTAAAAAACATTAGTGTTAACCACAACCCTTAGATCAAACCAAATTTCATCCAGACTGCCCAATCCTTTCTCCCTTCTTCTTCCTCATGGATCCACCCTAGTCCCCATCCAAGCTTGTAGCCACTGAACCCTATCCACCCCCTCTTTCTTCTAAATACACCTTCCACCCTTTCCATGGTCTCTTTAGTGTGGTATCTTCATTTTTTTCAAAGGTGGTGTTATTTTAAACAAAACATCTTTATCCATGACTCGGATCCTATCATCCTCTCTTTTTATAATTTTAGAGTGTAAATTAACCCTATTTCACATTAAATTTGTGAAAATTAACATTATTTTAGTTTATTTTAGTTTATTTCTATCAATAATTTTCAACTTTGGTTTTTTAAAGACCCTCACTATGAACACCCAAGTGCTACTCATGAATTCTTCTGTCAAGCTCTCCCTCTCCCTCTCGGTTCCAACAACTCTCAGCCCTACCTGATTTGAAACTAGTAAGGGATTTAATTATTTTCAATTTTTTTGTAAACTTATATATATTTCTATATATGTAAAATATATATATATATATATATAATCCTGTCAAATATTATCATTCTAATTCATTTTTATTACATGAAATTTCTATCCAGATGCAATGGATCTGCTTTCTAAAATCATTTTGTTGTAAGGGGATTTTTTTATTTCCATTCAAATGTTCAAATGTATATATATACATATATATAGTTATATATATGTGTGTATATTCATATAAAACCCATATTATGAAAACCTAAAATTCATTTAGAACTGTGTCTTATTCTTTTAAGAGTCTTTCCTTTTCTAAAATCTAAAAATTCAAGGGTATGATTTTGATCATCAGGAATGGATGTTTTTTTAAATAGTTACATGTGTGTCTATACATACAAATACACACACATATATATAAAAATATTTTTAGTGTTTATATTTATAATCTTGTTAAGGGATCAATTTCCTTGATCCATATTTCTAAAATCTTATGTCTATTTTGAAATTATCATTTTTTTCAATGTTTTTATATTAAAATATATAATTATATATATATAGTTATATATATACACATAAACACATATATATGTATTTTAATACAAAAAACATAAGCTTAGTTAGTCTTTATTTTATATTTAAAAATTATAATGTTGGGTACTATCAATGAATTTAAAACCCTATTGACACTTTTCTTTTCTCAATTTTCACGGGATAAACTAAAAATTTTATGTGAAATTATTAAATGAGGTATCATTTTATGAGCGTAACCATTTTAACTATTGTATAATTTGGTTACTAAAATTCTTGAGATAAACCTTACCAATTCTTTTGCGAAGTAAATTAATTTATCGAAGACAAAACATTATATGTATTTATGATTAAATGTGAATTTATTTTATTATTCACATTGTTGATGACATACAAATAAACTCAAATAATTTATGTATGAGATGAATCTTTTTATCATAATATATGGATTAAGAAAAAAAATTTAAAAGTGGTATGGGGCACTTTGGATTGTTTAAAGAATGTGTACCTCAATAATTTATCAATGAATTTATTTTCATTAATGACTAAGATAAAAATAAATCAAAGTGGTATGGGTCACATTGATTTAAATACATATTCTTATTATACATATGTGAAATGTATAAGACTTATTATATGACTGTTGAGGCCCGCTATAGCCTCTCGTTTCATTGTTAGGTTTCATTAGAAAAAACTATGGTCTTGGCATGAGGACTTGATAAAATGATAATGTTTTGTCTTGGCATGAGGCATTGACAGAATTTTTATGATTGTCCTAAATTAAACATTCCCTCATAATGTTTCTAGTAAGGTAAAGTCCATGTGAATATTCATCTAATAAAATATCCATTGATAATGATCATTCTCTATGAACCAGTATTAATAATTTTTATATTTTCATGTACTCACATATTAAAGTTTTATATTTAAATATATACCTATATATCAATTAATTTATAATTAAGGACTAATATTTAGTTTTCAATCCTTAATGATAAATGACTACATTTTATGTGAAATTAGGAAAATATTATTACTTCATATTTAAATTCTAATTTTCACATCTTTCAAGTTATAGAATGATTTTATTTGGTCATTTTCTAAACTATAGGCGGCACTTCATCCATTTAAATTCATGTACATGCATGATAAACTCTATTTATAACTCCTAGATAAGTTTATCATTTTTATCATTAGTCATCATAAAATCTATTTCAGAATTTATCATGAAAATGGTGATGACATGATATGTGAAATATAAATTTTATGATTTTAAGGAATGTATTTTAAATCAATGTTTTAAATAAAAAATTATTTTTGAATGGTTTTGTTTTAAAACCCCTCACTGTGCATTTTTTTGCTCACCCCTTGTATTTTGAATTATTATTATATGTTTTGTGGAAGTGCTATAATGAATTCCAAATGTAGAAGCATTGCACTGATTAATGTTTATTAGAATTTGTACATTTATATTTAAATGTATTATTGGAATCTAATTCTTCAGAACATGGGCCAGTAAAATATCATCTATAATGTGGAATGTTGTGTGAATTTTTGGTTACTTTTTCAAAATAAAATTACACATAATATTTTTAGCATAGACTCTGGGTAACTAGGGACTTCGTCCTTACAGTTGGTATTATAAGAATGATCTAGTAAACTCTAGAAAATTATAATTAAACTACTAATTTAAGTATGTTTTATTAAATGAAATCCCTTTCATAAATTTTCAGATGGAAGGGAAGGGTTCACCAACTAACCTCTTGTCACTTCCTACTGAGCTTCTCGTGACCATAATAGCCAAATCATGTTCAGATGCTTACCAACATTTTGAAAATATATGTCTATCCTGCAAACACCTCTCTCAGGTGTCAAACAATCCAAATGTCCGTCAAATTCACCACCATTAAAGCCATGTCTACTACTTTATTTCGCATGAACAACTTGCATATTCAATGCATAAAAGAAGATACTATAAAGGCCATTTCCTATGTTCCACCCTATCAGAGACTTATCAGGCCTTGGAATGATTCTGAGAAGCTGAAAAGTTGTGTGACACCTACGCATCTTATCTGCATCAAGTTATGAGTTTTAGCATGTATGGAAGACTATATGATATATAGTTTTTAGAAAAAAATCTTCTCAACTAGTATATCATAACAAAGTCCATTATGATCTCTCTCAACTTTACACTGCCTATTTCACTCTTTCAAGGACCTACTGATGTCCCCATGAGTTCAACCCTAGCTTCTCAAGGTGTATTTGGGGAAATGAAATTAAAGAATTTAAAAATGTATTGGGGATCTACCAGACCGAAAGAACTTACCATGAAAGCCTCCAACTATGGTGGACCTAGTAAAAGTAAAAATTGAATACTGCTCATTCAAATATTTTCAATTAATAAAAATTAAAAATATTTTCTAGGGATATCGAGGATGATTTATGAAGGTTGGTTCTGTGGAAATGTATGACTATAATTGAATCGCGAGGATGGAATTTCATTGACAGGGGGGATAATGTGATGACCTAGACATATTTATATTTTTAATAATAATATTTTGTTAGTTATTATGATTATTATTATTGTTGCTGTTTTTTTGTTTAATATTGGTGTCAACCAGAACAAATTCTTGCAGAATAAAATAAAGAACATTTTATTAAATAGAAACACCGATACAATTCATTAATACAAGATATTACAATTACTAAAGGAAAATAATTTTGAGACCTAGTATAACAAATGAAAGACCACCCAACATCAGAAAGAGACTGATTAAGTATACCTCATCCCATGAATCCGCCAAAACAACAAATTAAATAGTTCGAATAATAAAAATAATAGAGAGAGTCAAAGGAATGTAAAACATCATCCTTTAAAAACAAGAAATTATCTTAATCCTTTGAAGACCTTTAAATTGTATTTATACAGTTCAGTATGACCATTATAAGTAGTCATTAGGGTTTCAAATGACCGTTGGGTTTTAAGCTATTGGGTGTGTTTAAATGTCGTAATATTTGCAGATAAATGAAAGAATGGTTTTGAATTACTAGTATAAGTATTAAACATTATGATGTATTTAATTATGTTAACTCATTAAATGTTCTTAAATACCATTTTTGGTTAAGTGAAATTAAAGGTTTTTAATTATGTTTTAAAGTTTAATGTTTGGATTTTAAAATATAAAAAATGGGTATTAAACATTAGTAATTTATGTGTTTCAAATTAAAATAACATGGCTTTACAGATAGATTTATTTAAAAATACAATAATGTTTTTTAGTTTTCCTCCCTAAAAATTTGAGTCATCTATTTTTACTTTTTTTTTAAATGGGTGCCACCATAGGCTAAGGGGACACCTCAACTATGCTGGGGGACCCAGTCAACCCCATCAAGGAGGCATCAACCCACTCCCACAGAGGCTCGAGCAGGCTAGAGTAGACCTTATCAAGTATAGTAAAGGCAGGCTGCATGAAAAGGCCCCTATAAAGGGCCTGATATGGTACGTGAAGAGGGTGATCCAAGATGCACACTGGTGTAGGAGAGGGTGGTTTGAGTGCTCACAGGTGTAGTCCCATGTGTAAGGAATATGATGTCTGTTCTCATGCCACTGAGAGATGACACCACAAACTGATCCATATAAGGCGGCCTTAAAACTGGTTGGGTTTTGATATGGGGTGAATATTTCTTCATAGAACACAATATATGTCATCTGATTTTTCTCCAATAGATCTCATCCATCGTCGTCAGTTCAACCATCGAACCCCCAACATCACAGTTTCATCACCATATTTTTTGTGGGCCATTAGATTTGGACGCACTAGATCTGGACCGCACAACCGATTTAAATGTGTGGATCTATTGTGGTCATCTCATAAGATCCATGATCTAATCTCGACCATCCACCATTTTAAAACATGCCGCACCATTTTCGGTCATCCAATCAGACCCACAGATCGATCCGAACCATCTAATGTCCAGTCAGAATTCTCCTTTCAAAAAAAAAATATTGTTAACCACAACCCTTAGATCAGACCAGATTTAATTCGGACTTCCCAATCCTTTCTCCCTTCTTCTTCCTCGTGGAGCCACAGTAGTCCACATCTGAGCTTGTAGCCACCGAACTCTCTCCATCCACTCTTTTTCAGGATGACACATTCCATCGTCTTCACTTCCTCTTAAGTGTGGAATCTTCATTTTTCCCAAATGTGGTGACATTTTAGATAAAAATCACGGTCCATGACTCAGATCCTCCTCCTCCTATCTTTTTATAATATTAGAGTGTCAATTAACCCTTTTGTTCATTGAATTTTTGTTAAATCAGATTTTTTAGTTTATTTTATTTTATTTGGATCAATAATTTGAAACATTGGTTTTTTTAAAATCCCTAACTTTGCACACCCATGTTCTACTCAAGAATTATTCTGTCATGCTCTCCCTCAACCGGTCGGTTCCAATAACTCTCAGCCTTCCCTGATATGAATCTAGGAAGGGATTTAATTATGTTAAATTGGTTTTGTAAACTTATATATACCTATATATATTTAATATATATATATATATATTTAATCATGTCAAATAATATCTTTCTAATTTATTTGGCATACATGAAATGTTTATCTTGATGGATTGGATATGCTTTCTAAAATCTTTTCATTTTAAGGGAATTTTATGATTCCCACTTGAATTTTCAAAAATATATATACATACATATATAGTTATATAAATGTATTTATATTCATATAAACCCATTTTTTCAACCCCTAATTTCATTTATGACTATGTCTTCTTATTTTTAGAGTCTTTCCTTTCCTAAAATCTAAAAATTCAAGGGTATGATTTTGATTATCAAGAAGAGATGATTTTTTTAAGAGTAACATGTGTGTATATACAAACGTATATACACACATGTATTAGCCACTATTTTTATTTTTTATGTTTATAATATTGTTAAGGTTTCTCTTTACTTGAATCATATTTCTATAATCTAATGTCTATTTTGAAATTATCATCATTTTCAAGGTTTTTATATAAAAATATATAAGTTTGTATATATATATATATACAAATAAACACATATATATGTATTTTCATAAAAAAAAATAAAGATTAGTTAGTCCTTCTCATATATTTAAAAATTATAATGATTTGTACTGTATAATGAATTTAATACCCTATAGACACTTTTCTAAATTTACATGGGATAAACATATAATTGTATGTGAAATTATTAAACAAGTTATCATTTCATGTGCGGAACCTTGTTAACTATTGTATATTTTTTTTACTCAACTATGTGAGACAAACCATTCAATTTATTGTGAGAAGCATATTTATTTATCAAAGATAGAACATTATATGCATTTGTGAATAAACATGCATTTATATAATTATTCACATTTTTATGACATACAAGCAAAGAAAAAAATTATGTATGAGATGATTCTTTTTATGATAATATATGGATTAAGAACTAAACTTTTCAATGTGGTATGGGACACTTGGGATATTTTAAAGAATATGTACCTTAATAATTTATCGATTAATTTATTTTCATGTATGACTAAAATAAAAATGTATCAAAGTGATATGGGAGAATTTTATTTAAAAATAATATTCTTGTTAGATATATGAGTAATTAATAGGACATGTTATGTGATAGGTGAGGCCTACTATAGCCTCTCGATGCATTGGTAGGCCTTATGAGACAAAATTATAGTCATGGCACGAGGCCTTGATAGAATGATTATATATGGTATTGGAAAGAGGCCTTGGAAAAATGTTTATGATTGTCATGAATTATGTATTCCTTAATAATGTTTCTAGTAAATGAAAGTCCATGTGAATATGCAGCTAATAAAATATCCATGTTTAATGATAATTATATATGATCAAGTATTAACCAGTTTTATATTTTCCTGTGCCCATAGAATAAATTTTTATATTTAAATATATACATGTATAGAAATTTATTTATAAAGAAGGATTAATATTTAATTTCTAAGACATAATGATAAATGACTTAATTTTATGTGAAATTATGAAAATAATATTATTTCTTGTGTGAATTCTTATTCTCACCTCTGGCATGTCAAAGAACGATTATTCTTGGTTGTTATCTATCCTATAGGTGAAACTTCATGAATTTCTATTCAATTGCGTACATGATACGGTGTATTTAGAACTCCAAGATATGTTTAGTAATTTTTAGTGTGAGTCATCCTAAAAGTTGTTTCAGAATCTCTCAAGAAAATAGTGATGACATGTTATGTGAAATATTTCATGATTTTAATGTCTGTGTTTTAAATAATTTTTTTAAGGAAAAAATTATTTCATAATTGTTTTTTTAAACACCTGATTGGTCATTGTTGTGCTCGCCCCATTTATTTTGATCTATTCTTATAAGTTCAGTGAATGTGGTACGATTATTTCCTAATTTGGAAGAATTCATCTAATTAATGTTTTTTAGAATTTTTTACTTTTATATTTAAATGTAATATTAGAATCAAATTATATATAAACAAGTATGGTAAAAGATCCCTTGTAATGTGGCATATTGTGTGAATGTTCGGTTACTTTTTCCAAATAAAATTACACTACATATTTTTATCATGGACTTTGGGAAACAAGGGGCTGGGTCTTTAGACCCATTTTTCAATTTACCTCATAATGAATTTTCCCTCATCAATAGATGTTAAATGAAACTAGAGTTAACCTCAAACCTCAAATACATGTTCCTAATGATAAGATTTTTTTGGTTATCACAGCTCTACTCCAGAAAGATAAACACAAAATTAATCATGTGGTCTTATACGATAAGGATCAAATGATATTGTGGTTGAGGGTAGGTAGGGTGATGATAAAAATAAATATAAAAGAGGAGGTTAAAGTCTTAATTATAATACATGATCATAATAAATAATTCAATGAAAATTTTTCTCTAGAGAGTGGTATCACCAAAATCCCAGAATCTCATGCTAGGTCCATGGATGTGGCATAATAGTGAAATGAAAGTATATTATATATTTTATTTTTTATTTTTTTTTGAATGTTATGTATAGGCCAGATTTCACATCCATCACCTAATTACATATGATCCATCATAAGATTCTCAAGTCTGGTAATAGTGATTTTTTACCTTCCTAATAGAAAACCTATATTTTTTATTTTTTTATTTTTTTATTTTCAAAGTAGGATAATCATGAATCTTGCATTAGAAGAATCATGGGA
Organism: Viscum album; assembly: GCA_963277665.1. Classification (NCBI taxonomy): domain Eukaryota; kingdom Viridiplantae; phylum Streptophyta; class Magnoliopsida; order Santalales; family Viscaceae; genus Viscum; species Viscum album. Next base: position 1,810,761,394 of record OY728146.1, read on the forward strand.
CACCTCCCATAAATCATGTGAAATAATAATAGGAAAATATTCTCAATAGTAAACATACTATGTCCATCAATAGTGACCGACTTCCCCACAATTATTCAAGTGAAAATCATGAAATCATACCAAGAGAAGGGTGGTAAGGGATAAAATTGGCTTGTAACATGGTTCAATCCTAAAAAGGTCATTCTTGGTTTCTATGGGCTTTAAAAATGAAATCATTTATGTGGGTTTTAAGATAAATGGCTCATAAAATATTCTATCAATAATTTTTGTAGGGTATTTGTTCAGTCATAGCCTCGACAAGATCTCAACACAAGTTTTATAGGTTTAAATTTCCTAGGTATCTCTCATGAAATATGATGAGAAAAAAACATGAAAATGTATGTCAAGAATAATCTTATGAATGGGAATAAAAAATAAGGTAATTACACTGGTTGTAGTATCTAGTAATAAGTCAATCAAAATAAATTTCAAGAATATTGAATTTGAATTAAATTAATTAACTGGGTAATCATGTTAAAATTATAAAATAGAATGAAAAATGGGTTTCAATAATCTATAAATTGATTTCATTTATTTTATTTAAATTAGTGTAATGAGATTTCATGTGAAATCATATTTTTAATGAAAACTGTCCCATAGAATAATGAAAAAAAAATTGAATTGTATAGATAATAAAGCTCAATAATGTACCCCTCATAATAAAATAGTGTCAATGATGTTCTGGAATGTGACTTGGGACATATATCAAGTATTAAATAGGCAAAAATGAAATGGAAATTATGAATTTAAAATAGAGAATCAAGAGGTACATCTAGTGAAAGTCATGCCATGGGGGAAATTATTGTATGGGGATGTAAAATTTTGATGGATATAATTTTTTTTCAAAACAAAATACATACAATAGAAAAACCATTATTACAGAGGGGTAAATGAATATATTAGTAGAAAATAGGATTGGTACACATAGTCTAAAGTAGGAGAAATCATCCCAGATAAATGAATCAATTGACTAAAAAGGTGTTTTGTATGGCTGATGAATAGAAATTGATAGAAAAAATGCAAACAAATGTCATAGGAAACACATAAAAATATAGAAAATAAAAAATATGAGTTTCCAACCTTACCAAACTAACAATGACATCATCATCCAAACTAATGGAAAAAATAATCAGCTAGCTTCATCCATCAGCTTTGATGTCCTCTACCTCCTATATATATTAGTGGCAGTGTCATCAAGGGCTCTTAGTGGGGTAAACCACCTAAATAATGGATCAACAGAAATTTTCATGTGAAAGCTGTATATTTTGGGCAAGTCATGGAGGGGGATCATATACAGTATGGAGCTGGAGATCCTTGTTTTGGTGTTATATGTCATCCATATAAAATTATATCTCATGTGGGATTCTTGATAGAGGCCTTAAAGACTCATCAACAACCATGGATAATGTCGTTGAGGTAGACATTGATAGACTAATATAGAATTAAAAATGAAAATTATAAATAAATCCGTCATGAATCGAACCACTATGGACCACCTAGCTGATAGAAGGCCGAGATGCAACTACCACAGTCCCACCTTTATATGAAAGTGGATGGAAAAAGTGCCCAAAGGAATAAATAATATGGGAGGCCTTTTCCAAGTGTTATTGTACACAAAAAACCAACCATCTACATGAATAAATTTAGAGGAATAAATATAAAATACCACAACATCTTGGGTAAAAATCATCTGTGTAACATCTTATAGGGAATGCAAGAGTATGACTCCATAATATGAAAAGTAAATGGTCCAATATAATCCCATCTAGAAATATTTCCTAACTGGAAAATGACTAGATTAGTAAATTATAAGAGATCCTTGCTCTAAAATATCTAGACCCAACCACCTTAAATGAAAAAATATCCCATTGAATCAATATGCTTCTTTGAAACCATCACCGACATATATTTCATCTACATAATATATGACAGGTGAAGGAAAATCCCATGCTAGGGTGAGTATATATATATATAGTAGGATGCACCAAATGGTTAATGGGAAGAAATGGGAGACACGATAGAAGTAAACATCTCGACCCATAACAAGAGGGAAATAAAAGCCAATCAACAAAGATATATGATCATAAAAGAAACACATACGGGAGACAAATGGGATATCTATCTCACAAAACAACACAGGAAAATAGTTTTCCAATAGATCTAAGGGTTCTATAAATGATGCATGGTATCAATAATGTCTATCCAAAGAAGTAACTATGTGGATCCACACCTCACCACAATAATAGAAAGTTGAAGGGACACAATATCATGGTAGAATTCCAATACCCCGGTACAACAGGAGGTTTACAATCAATATATAGAGGACCCATTCCCTATACATGTAGGACGGTTCCACTCTATAGATAGAAGATTATTGCCTTAAAATAGAATGATGGTTTTACTCGGTAGATAAATGATGTATTCCCTGATACAATATTAGAGTTACTATTTGGGGATAGAGGACTAGTGCCCTGATATAGATGTTGGGACCACTTTGTATATGAAGATTGTATTTGTTGTCAATGCTGGTCAAAATGAAGAAGGATATGAAGAAGAACTCCAAAGTTAATGGAGATCGGTTGAAGTGAAGTTGCCTGGAGAATTGTTATGGAATCATAGCATTGGATTTCATAATTGAGAAATTCTCTTAGACGATAAATTCAGACGATTGTTGAGATAATCCTAAGTTCAAAGAACATGTGTCAATGGTGACACATTGTTTACAACAATGAAGAATGGAGAAGTATCATCCATTTGAGGATGATTGGAGCAGAATGGTGAATTATCATCTATCTAAGGATGGTTAAAGAAGAATGAGGATTTGAAGAAGATAATGCAATGATTTATGATTGCATGTGAACCATGCAAGAGCTTACTTGAAGAATAGAATCATATTATTTGCAGAATGATGGTTATGAAGAAGAGAAAATGTGGAAGGGCTTGACATTCTGAGGTAGACAGGCATTTCACATTGTATCTAAATCAGACGATGCTTTGCTGGTATGTATTTCACACAAATCATGAGTTAGGAGAACTTGTGATGCAAGCCTTATGAAGGAAAGGGTGAGAAATTATGATTCTAGTCATATAATCTTTTGATTGGAAGGAATGATGTTGCTGGAAGATAGGAAAGATTCAGTTCCCATTGCAACTCTGACGATGCTTAAGCTGATCTATCAAAGGATAAGTATCACGATAGTGGGATTCGTGATAAGAGCAGAAGAATGGTTATGGGAAGCAGTAAAGAGACCAAATGGAAAAGAAATAGACAATCTGGGGATGGCAGAAAAGCACAGTTTAAGGTGGCGCCGTTTTCCAGTGTTTGCCAAATTTTAGGGCCTGAAAATCGGGAGATGAAGAAATGTGCTTGGCAATGGATGTTGCACATAAGATTGGAGATGGTTTATATGTGAAAAAGAGTTATTCAAGGTCAGAATGTTGAAAAATGACAAAGGAATGGAGTGCACGGAAATTTAGGCATGTTTCGCGCAAAAATAAAGTGGTGCGCGCAATATCTGCGGGATTCACGAAATAGTAGCGGGTTGCACGAAAAATCTGCGGGATGCGCAAAATATTGGCATGGTGCGCGAAATTGAGGAATGAAGTTTGCGCGCAAATGATGGTTCGAGATCAGAAGATCGAAAATTGGCAAAGTCATAAAAGGCGCGAAATATTGGAGCAGTGCGCGAAATCTGATGTTGCAGGAAAGATTGGGTTTGCGCGCAATATGGAAAGTGGTGCGGAATTTTGCGTGCAATTGGTGCTTCATGCTTAGAAGGATGAAAAATGGCAAAGGCATGAGGTGTGCGAAATATTGAAGCATGGCGCGAAATATGAAGTTTCATAAAAGATTTTTTACGCGCATGGAGGAGGTTTTACGCGCAGGAAGAGGTTTTTATGCGCAAGGTCAAAACTGCCTATAAATATGGGGTGAACCCCTCTCATTATAAGAGACTCGACACTTAGACAAATCCCAAGCTCTGGCGCGCGGAAAAATTGTAGTATAGAGCATTGCACGAAAAGAAGAAGTGTTGCGCGGAAAAAGAATTGTTGCGCGAAATAGGAAGTTCTGCGCGAAAAAGAAGAGTTGCGCGAAAAAGGTTTTTCGCGCCAAAAGGTGTTTTTCCACGCAAGGCATGAATTTTATGCGCAAGTCGCCTAGAAGGGTGCGCGAAAAATTTGAGGGTACCGCAGGCCTTCGATAGGTGCATTGCACTCTCGAAGCAGCTTTGTGAAGAAGAAAGAACTGTGAACCATTCGGTTTCACAAAGAGAAGTTGAACCGCACTCACACGACTGGTGTTTAACACTCTTGTTGTGCTTTGCGAAGTAAAGAAGAACTAGACGTGCAATTGAAATCATATCTGCACAAAGGAAGAATTCAGTATACCAATACACTCAGGTGTTGGTATTGAGAAGAGAAGGAAGAGAAGAAGAAGAACAGAGTATGCCCAACTGAAGGCTGACAATTATTCAGGGCAGTTTAATTCAGATGATGCTTTGTGAGCAGATCTTTAGTGTTTGAATAATCACATTGGTGTATGTGATTCTAGCTAAAGAAAGAAGGTGATTAGTGCAGTCAGTTGTTGCACTAAGAGGAAGAAGGAAGCAGAACTAGTGCAGTTTGTTTTTGCACTAGAGAAGAAGAGAAAGAAAGAAGAGAATTGCTTGCCTACTGCTTTGTAAGTAATCAAGTGAAGAGCACTACAATAGATCAAGAGCAGAACCAACCATTTGAAGAAGGAAGAAGACTGTCTCGATAGGCAGTATAAAGAACCAGCTAGAGGCTGCAAGTTGGACTTGGCTTTCACCAGTCCAGGGAAGAGGATTGTTTCCCACCCCCCTCCAAAGTGTAGGGACTCACACTGGCTAGAGGATTGTTTTCCTAGCCACTCCATTGTAACAACATTTTACTTTATAGTGGAGAATCCATGCAGTGGTCATACCCATGCATGGCAAGGACGTAGCTACTCTTATTGAGTGGTGAACCTTGTAAAAATATCGTGTGCACATTTCTACTGCTTTCTATTATTGCATGCGACAGGGAAAAGAGAATAAGAGAATCAAGATCCTAACCGGTCTAGAGGTACAGGGATAAAAGTTGGAATTGGTTTAAAAAGTCCCCAACACTGATTCACCCCCCCTCTCAGTGTTAGGTATATCCCAAACTGGTCCTTTCAATAGAAGGGGGTTCTACTCTATGGATAGAGGACCCATGCCACATCCCAGCAAGAGGGTTCCACTCTATGGATAGAATACCCATGACCTATCCCAATAGGAGGGTTTCACTCCATGGATAGAGGACTCAAGCCTTATCCTAGTAGAAGGGTTCCACTATATGGAAATAAGAATTATACCATAATAAAAAAGTGATTTCCACTCTATGAAGAGAGGAACCCTTCCATATCCCAACAGGAAGGGTCCAGTCTATGGATAGAGGACATGTGCCATGTACTAGTAGGAGGGTTTCACCCTAATGATCCTGTCTGATCATTGCCATCATCGAGAACTACCTAAATATGATTCATTCCCCTAAAATCTCATTATATATCAAAATCCACTATATAGCCCACCATAACATTAACTGTGGAGAAAACTCATGATAATCTGATTTTATACCAAAATCCATGTCCAAATGAAGGAGATATGAGAGGTAAAAGTTTTCTCAAGAAGAGGTACATGATGTGAAGCGGTCCCACATAGAATGTGGTCCCACATTGCTATATGGAAATTTCCTCTCCATAAATGGCTCGATGTCTATATAGTATTTCATAATGTGTAAAGTTACTACATAGTTTGTCTCAACCACCTAAGGCTTCCCCATGTTCTACGGGCCATACCTATGTAGGCTGACCATGTGCCAGTACATGACATGTGCCCCATCATACATGGGATGTGAGTGTTAGTCTAAAAATCGATGTAAGTTTAATACAAAATCCCATGCACTCTCTTAATTAAAATAAATTTATCTATTCATACACGTTGTGTGGGGCTACAAAGTTTCCTAGGTGTATACCATCAGTACATGCCAAGCCAGTCAAATAGGGTTACATAGCATGTGGTCCCTCCACATGGTGTGATATATTTAGCACCTATTAAAATCCCTAATCACTGCAAAAAAAATAGACTACAAGGCCTATTTCCATTATAATACACACCGTGTAGTCAATATTTTTGTAGAATTATGGATATGGTACATAGATACTAGATTCTATATTCCTTATAAAAATCACGTATGTAGGTTCCTTGTAACCAAAGGTATTCACCTTCAGCTAGCAATTTTGTCCCTTAAAAGGATGGAAATCAGTATCTGTTGATCCATGGAAGTCCATCATATTCCTTGTGTACCTCTTATCACTTCTGATCTGCCCTGGATCCTAGATCAATGTTAATAATAAACCACATCCCACAAATCAACCTTATACATCCCTCAATCATAAATTTTTCATGAATATAGTGGTTCAATTTCAGTTGAAACCACCTGTCAAAGTTGAACTGTTTTCCCATTGGCCTATGATTAAGAGCACAAATAAATAAAGAGGGAATTATGAAAAATGAAGGTGACACAATTTTTTTCCAAGAATAATTGGATAAAAAAATATATTGGGGATATCCAAAGTGAGAAACATGGAACCACAAGGATAAATTGAATAAAAAATGAAATCTAATACATGGGTTCATTTAAAGGAGTTTTTTAAACACAGATCAAAAAATAAGGTTTTGATTAGGCTCAATATTTTAATCATAAGGCAAAAATCCAAAATTTATGATTCCTACATAAATATCTGATCAATCTCTAGTGAGGAACATGTTCTTCGATGATAGGGTAATATCTGTTGAATTTTTTATGCCATGATTCTCCTGGATCAAGAATCTTGTCATCCTCCGATCTCAATTCCACAATGATGTGTGGTAGAGCATCTTCTAAAAAATCTCATGTTCATACGGGTAACCTTGGAGATTAACCATAATAGAGTATTTATATAGGAAACCAGTTTAGGAAATTTAATGAAATAAATAAATTTATTAATCCACTGAATTTACATACCAACGGTAGCCTCTTTCAGACATCCTACACCGAAAAATTTAAGTCTCATATAGGGTAAATCACATGCTCTAAATTCAATCGTGGTATCATATTTTTCTATTTTAGAATAAATTTAATATATTTACTATAATTTCTATTAAAGTATGTATGTGTTATATAAAATATACCTAATAATTTTACCTTGTAATACTTTGAAATATATCAAGGAATTTCTCCTCATCTCATTGCCTATCTTCGAAAATATTCCTTGATATATTACAAAGTATTACAAGGTAAAATAGGGTATATTATTTATTCCCCCTTTAATATTTTTTAACTAAAGAATAAATAACTAAGAAAATAGTTGGGGATACTAAGACCACATCTATCTATCCTACTCCCATGAGCTCTCTTTCATTCTCCCATACTTCCATATAACTCAAACTAAGGGAATGGTTCATCAACACAAGACCCTCTCATGCCGATCCTCGATCTCCATTAGGTGCTACACAAATTTATATCTAACCTTTATATCCAAATCACCCCATTAAATAATGTGTGAGGGATCATGGACATATCTCCTCAGATGTGGAAAATGGAAGACGTTATCCACCAACTCCAATTGTGGGGGTAAGGTGAGGTGGTGGGCCATGTCGCTAACCCTCTACAAGACCTAGAACGACCTAATGAAAATTAGAGATAGTTTTCCTCCCTAGATGAATATCTATAATCCTCATCATGGGTATAATAATAAGAAAAATAGTCTCCTTTCTCAAACTCCATGTCCCTATGATGCTGATCTACAAAAGATTTATTCTTTCTTTGAGATATCCTTATCCCCTTGTATATCACCCGAACCACCTTACTAATAATTACTTACACCATCTTTGGCCAAACTAGTGATGCATCACTGATCTCAGTCCAACATAAGGGGAACCTATAGGGTCTATCATATAGGTCCCCAAATGTGCCAGACTGATAGTTTAGTGATAGCAATAATTATAAGAAAACTACACTACGGGTAAATGGTCCTCCCAAATTTGGGAAAAGTATAATATGAAATCATTCAACATATCCTCCACCACCTAGAGAGTGTTCTTAGTCTGAACATATGTCTAAGGGTGAAAAGAAAAAACTCGTCCTCATTTGGACCTCAAATGCCTCCTATAGTCCCCTCTACAACCATAATGTGAACAACACATCATGGTAAAAAATAATCATCAAGGGAACCCCATGAAGGCATAGGATCTCCCACACATACAACCATCCCAAAATATCCACCAAAGTATTCTCTCTAATAGAAGGGAATTGTATCGACTTAATAAGTCAGTCAACAATCCACTATATTACATCATGGCCTCTTGCTCTATTTGGAGGCCCTATCGTTAAGTCCATGGATATGTCATTCAATTTATATTCTATAATATAAAGAGGTTGCAACAAACTTACTGAATCCTAGTGCTCAACCTTTACATACTGACATGTGAGTCACCAAGAGATGAACTCATCCATGATCCACTTTATGATAGCCCTCTAAAACTACTATTGAAGGTCTTAGTAACTATTCCCCACACCAGGATGTATAGCCAAAGAATAAGTGTGAAACTCCCTTATCACCACCTCTCACATCATGACTGGGACCATGATCTATTCCTAGAAAAGGATTATGTGATTTCATCCTTTAGAAAATCCATTTGGTGAATCCATTGGGGATATCAAGTCACATAAGAACTCACATTAAAAATTTCTTAACTGATAATCCATCACATGAGAAATAATTTAAGGATTCAACACCATCAAGTGAATAAAATATGAACCCTCCTTTTCTACTAGGGTTATCTATAATTAAAATAACTTCTCATATTCCTCCTCCACCAAACGAACCTATGAATTCTTGCTATGGTATTATCCCACCATATTTCCCTTTCCAGAAGTTTATGCTATCTCAAAGTCATAGTCCTATAGGAAATTCAACCAAATCCTCTATATCAGGTTCATGAATCTCTATATAAATACATACCAAATATTATTATTGTCTGAGTACACAACAATGCAGTCTTCTAGAAAATAGTGCATCCACATCCTTATAGTGAAGACTGTCACTGACAACTATAGGTCGTGAGTCACATAGTTATGCTCATGGGGTCTCAGCTACCTCAACCCATATGTGATCACTACCTACCTCTATATCAACACGTTGTCGAGCCCAGCTCTAAATCCATTTTAATGAACTATGTACTCCATTCACACTTAAAACAGTATCAAAATAGGATAAACTGTTGAAATAATCCTTAATTAATCAAAGGAACTCTGAAAGAATTCATTCCATGTAAAAAATTGACCTTTTTATGGTAGGGTGGTCAATATAAGATAATTATTCCCCAAACCTCCATCAGCAACCCTCCTAGATAAGAAGACTCCCCAAATACAACATATTCTTTGGTGACTCCCAATAAATAATTGTATCGATCGTCACTAAGTACACATCTAATCATCTTATGGAGGTTAAATTCTATTTCATTTAACATTGCGGATCCAGAACTGGAAATTTGAGAGCTTACCAAAAAGTTAGTGCTCCTGAAGTAAGTCTAAAACCATCCTCAAGTGCTGTGCATACTCCTCCATAGATTCATAGTATATGAATATATATTCAATGAAGAAAAATAAAAATCAGTCCAATTATGTATAAAATATTTTATTCATCAAATCCATAAACATTTTCAGGGAATTAGTCACACCAGAACAAATCACCAGTAACACATAGTGTCCGTAGCGGCATCAGAATTCCCACTTCAAAATATCAGCCTTGTGAACTCTCAACCTATGAGACTCAGACCACTGAACGATTTATAAGAACTATCTAAAACCTCACAACTAATTAATGAGTTTTTATATAGTTTCCAAGGGATAATTTTTTATTTATAATGGTATGGTTTAGGTGATGATAATCAATACAAATCCATAATCTCCTATATACCTTTTTCATAAACAATGATAGAGCTACCTAGGGGAAATACATGTTCTAGTGAAACCCAACTATTGTAGGTCCTCTAACTACAATTGTATCCCCTAGTGAATGGTGGGGGCCATATGATATGCCACATTAGATATAGGAGTGGTCCTGAGGTGCAAGTCGATGAAAAAATTAATCTCACACCTCATAGGTAATCCTAAAACATACTTAGGGATGACATTTATATTATCCTAAATAACTAAAGGAACACCTATTCTTGAAGTACCTACTACACCAAGTGATAAAATCACCAACTAATGGTTGATGTGTTTTAGCTTCCTACTCACAAGACCCACTCACACCACTATGAGATATCTTTTTCTAATAAAGGAAAATATCATCCCTTTTTTCTGAAGGCATATGACTCATCTATGGTGATAGTTAATTTGGTACAAGACCTTGGGCAACCATTCCATACCCAATATGACTTCATAGGGTATCGTTTTGAAAACCATGTGGTCCAATGAGAATTTCCCTCCTCCAAGTAGTATATTGCACTATTTTTAGATAAATTATATTAAAGTATCATTCCACATAAGAACATAAAAAGAATGATACAGGGCTAAAGTGTCATCAAGGATCCCCAGCCTCACACCGGTAGTAAATAGATGAAGGAATTACTTGAATCTATGTCTACTAGAAAAAAAATATAGAGCATAATTAAAACAATTCATACCTATAATCATCATGTGAGATGTCGGGTCATATGCCCCCATAGCCTTCAGCTTCGCATAGACCTGATTTCTTGCTCCCTAAGCCTAACATGGGATACCTAGTGGTGGTGGAGGAAGGAGATGATAATGTTACCAACCAACAATAGCTTCTCCTCTGGGACCCCACATACTCTTCTACCAAATCCAATTCCCTAGTTTTCACCATACCCTTGTATGAGAGATCCATGATCACAGTGCTACCGCTACCATGGTTTTCCATAAACTATCTTCCTTCCCTCCTAAAAACTCTGGGTTAGGAAATCTCATGCCATGTGATGTCCCTCATCACATTCAAAACATATTCCCTCTCTAGGATTCCCTATTCCTCTATGTGTTCCCTATTCCACACAACCACCTGCCTAAGTCTTGTCTTGATAAGATCTCATACTTTGAGATCTCATCGATTGGAGCCTAATAGATAATTTATATGAATCATCCCAATGATTCTCACAACTAGATTCATGGAATCACTTAGATAGGAATCTTTCTATCACTAGTGTATTCTCTTACACTCCCATATATTTGGGAATACACTGGGGTACCACACAAGAATAAATATATCTAGAGATAAATTTCTCAAACATAGAAACCTATAATTATCTATCCTCAATAATGTCAAGGGAGTACCAAAAGTGGTTTGTAAACCTCACATCATACATAGAAACTCTCACCCCTCCCTGTTGTATCTAAAGAATCTCCAAAATATGAATTGATTATAAGAACGAGATGTAGTACTCCTCTGGAAAATATACCTAGAAGTTGGTCCATGAGAGTGTTGACTCATCACCTATATGCCTAAATAGACTCCACCCACACCCATTTTCTTTGTGTTAAAGGATGGATTCCATCAAAACCACCAGATTATCTAGTTTCCAAATAATCTTGAAAACTTGGATCACTGACTCCAGCCAATCCTCCCCTGCCTGGGGATCTGACTCACCACAAAACCTCAATGACCTCTAGCACTAGATCTTGTGAATCACGCTATGTCTTCATGAATTATCAGCCTAATATACTAGTATAATTCCCTTCTTGATAGTTTGGTTTGTTGCTACCTTCCCTCCTGGAAAAAAGTTATCACATGATGGCCCTTAAATAGCGGCCTCATCAATCATCATTTCATCATCAAAATCCTAAATTGGTATCCTGGATGGTTGTATTCGCAGAGGTATCATGAAAATTTAATCAATAAATAGCATAGTTAGATGAGAATATATATATATATATATATATTTGGATCCAAATCAAGAAGGATAGTCAAAATAATCAATCCTATATGATGCAGGTACAAAATTTCCCTATAATAAATATCTTGGTATGTTGAGATGACAAAAGGGTATTTAGATTCTTGGTAAATGGATACATTAGCTTCTACACCAACACTAATTTCCCTGGATTGAAACCAACATTTGAGAAACTTTTTCACCATTTCCATATTTTTCCAACCTATCCTTAGAAGGGTACATAAATCTAAACATAATCCCAAGGTTGAAATATATTTGATAACAATATACCACTACCCCACCCACTAGTTCTGGTTTTTACAATAGAAGGGTAAGATACAATTTCCCCAAGCCTACCCCCAAAGTCCGAGGACTCATGAAAATAACCAAAATTCAAAAATAATATGTGAGGAACTTAGATAGTGTACTTTTACATGCATAACCAACTGTATCAATGTAGAAATGAAGAGGAATAAATATAAAAGACTATAACATTTAGAGTAACAACCATGTATGTAATGAACTCTATGTAATATAAGAGTATGATAGTGTAATCTACAAAGTAAAGGGGAAAATAGATGCCCAACTAGAAATATGTCCCAAACTAAAAATAACTATATAAGTAATTTCAAATAGATCACAAATCCAAATCTCTAAGACATGACCACTATAAGTAGTCAAATGCACTAAGGTATCCATATACTCCTCTAAAATAATAAATGACCATTTCATTGTCTGGATAAGATATGAAATGTGTTGAAAATCCAATTCAAGGGTGAGAATATATATTCCCATTAGGATTCCTTGAAAGATGAAGGGGAATCAAAAGAAGACATGATAGAAGTAAACATCCTAAACCATATAGAGAGAGAAATGAAAACTAATCAATAGGTACATATTCTCATAAAAGAAACCCATACGAGAGAGAAAGAGGATATCCAAATCATATCCCATCCTAGTATAAGAATCTTCCAACAATTCCAATAGGTCCATCAACGATGCCAAGAATATCTTGTGTCTATTCAAAGAAGTAATTGTGGGAATCCACACCTCGTAATTGTGCCACACAGTAGAGGGGATACAATCTATAGGTAGAGGACCCATGTCTTGGTAAAACTAGTGGGTTCCACTCAATAAATATAGAAACCATGCTCTATCCTAGAAAGGGGCTTCCACTCCATTAATAGAGTACTTATGCCATGATATAATAACAGGGTTCCACTATGTTGATATATGGCTTGTGAGCTAATACAATAGGATGGTTCCACTATAGGGATAGAGGATATATACCCCGATATAGTATAAGGGTTATAATATATGGATAGAGGAACCAATTCCTCTACCTTTACAAGGGTTTCACTCTATGGATAAAATACTTGTGCCCTATCCTAGCAGGAGTGTTCCACTTCATGGATAGAGGACCTAGCCCTATCCGAGTAGGAGGGTTGTACTCTGTGGATAGAAGAATTGTTTTATAATATAGTTGGATGTTTCCACTCAATGGATATAGAACCCATGACCTATACTATTAGGAGGGTTCCACTATGTGGATAGATGACCCATGCCATGTCCCAATAGGAGGATTCCACTCTGATGATCTTGTCTAGCCACTTCCATCATCTAGCACTGCCTAAAAAAGATTCATGGTCAAAACTTCTCATATCATATCTCAAAATCCACTATAGTGGCAACCATCATGTTATATATGAAAAGACACTCAGGATATGATAATATGTGTAACAAAATTTGGGTCCAAACAAAGGAGATATGAGAGGTAGAAGTTCCCTAAAAAATTTGTACGTGGACTGTAGGTGACCCACACGTTGTGTGGTCCCATTATGATACATAGCTTCATCCTTTCCAGGACATGAATCATTGTCCATGTTGTATTACATGGTGTGTAAGGGTACTACATGATGTGTACTGGACTCAGGGGACCTACCCAGGTTCTCTTGTCCATTCCCATGTATGATATCTATATTACAACTCATGGTGTGTACCACACACAAAATAACATGTTAGGGTTAGGCCGACACTCAATGTGTTCCACCTGTGCAATCTTGAGTACTCTCTAATGTTTATATAATTTTCCCACCAGACATAGCATATGGGTCCACATAGGATCTTGGGTGTGTACCCTCTATACACAATAAGATGGTGAACTAATGTTACATGGCGTGTGGTCCATCCACGCAACGTGTCATATTTAACTCATAAGTGAAACCCTAGCCACTGTAGAAACTAGACTATGTGTCATGTATTCATCAATGTACATGATATGTAGTTAGGATTTTAATTGAATTATATAGATACCTCTTAGATCATAAATATCTTACTTTCTCAACCAAATCAAACATGTATACCACCCATAACCGAAGGTATTCACCTCCATCCAATGATTTTGGCCCTTGGATTGTCATAAAATTTTATTCATTGATCCACGATGGACAATCAAATTCCTCATGATACTCATGACACTATTGATCTATCCTGGATCCTCTATCCACATGCAACATCACCCATACCCCACAAAGCATCTGGATATGTCCCCAAATCATCAATCCTTCATGAATATGGGTGTTCGATTGTGCTTGAGCATTCTAAGAAAAGTCAAACCACGGTCCTGTTGGACTATGGAGAATAACATGAAGAACATTGGGGAAAACAAAAAAAGGTGAAATAATAATTGGATAAGATTTATTCTCTAATGAATATAGATTGAGGATATCTAGGGTGATTGACATGAAAAAAGGTGGATAAATTGAATAAAAAATGAAATATAATACATGGGATCACACAAAGGATTTATTAATGAAAATATGAAGAAATAAAGTTTTTCTAATGGTAAATAATTTAATCATAAAAGAGTAATTCAAAATGATGATTCTAACATCAGTTTTTGATTGATTTCTAGTGAAGAAAAAATTCACCAAGGATGGGGGAAGATCTGTTCTGTTTGTTGCGCCTTGATTATCCTGGGTCTGGAAGCTCGTCGTCATCTGATCTCAACTTGACAATGATGGGTAGTAAAAAATAATCTTGAAAATACCAAGGTTATGTGGATAACCCTAGAGATTCACCATCACAACATATTTAAAGAGGAAACCAGTTTAACCCATTTAATGAAATAAATTAATTCATCCACTGAACATACCTGCCATTGGATACCTCTACCAAATGTACCACTCCAAACAATTTTATGTCATTTATAGGGTAAATAATATTCTTCATATTCAAATGTGGTAATATATTATTCAATTCCATATTCAGTTTAGGAGATATTCAATCTTTTTTTAAACATTCGGCATGTGTAGCATAAAATATGTTTAAAATTTTTACAAAATTAATATTGGATGGACCGAGCCTTAGAAATTCATATTGTCTTAGTTCCGGACTCCTTAAATATTCCTTGAAATATTTTATAGTATTACAAAGAAAAAATAGGGTCTCTACACAAGAAGTATTGTCAAAATTGGGTCCCATCCCTATATATGATAAATGATACATCATAGAACATGGAATATAAATAGAGTAGAAAAATAGTCACCCAGAAACAACGTAAAAAAGTGGAGAGTTATACAAGGAAAATATTAAATAGTTTCAGCTATATAAATTCTATTCTAATCATATGTCCCCCTGAATAGTGGGTGATTGAATATTCCCACCCTACCTATGTCATCTATGGAAGCTGGTATTGGTGGATCAACTGTCATAGTAGGTTCCATGGTATTGGAAGAAGGATTGGTTGGGATGTGTGGTGGGGAGGTTATAAACCATAAAGGTCCTGAAAATCTCATATATAGGTCAATCATAGGCACATTAGATATAGAAGGAATGTCTAGGCCATTTCCCCGTCATGCTTGATCCTCTATAAACTCTTACTGGGAGGTTGGGTTTGTGAGCTCTAGGGGTAGGTTGACCTAGGAGGGAGGTGCATTGGGTTTGAATAATGAAGGGGTTATATGGTATTAGATTCTATGTGGGTTGCAGTGGGGTATAGTGGTGGGTAATAGGTGGTGAACTATGATGGATTGGTGAGTATGATGCGAAATTATAGGAAAATTTGTCTATATTTATCCTTAATAAACCGGAATATGGACCAGATATCTTATGGAATTGGTGGTGTAGGTGTAGATGGGGTAGGGTTGGTGAATTAATGGTTGTTGTTAATGATAGAGTAGTAGAGGAAGTATAAAAATATGTAGAATCATGCATTAATGATGGGTTAGTAGGGGTAGGGTCCTCAGTAGCTGGTGCAAGGTGAGCTGAAGCCTCCACATTATCCTCAATGTTATTAGGGTCCCACAGGTAGCTCCCTTTGATATTTTTCAAGAGCCCCATCTTTTGAATCATGAGAAGATCGATGGACCCCATATTCCCAATAGAGGAATGATGTTGAATGATATCAAATATGTTGAGATGACAAAATAGATGGGTGATAAAGATGCCTCCCATAAGTCTACCCTGAGACCTCCAAACCTCAAACTTGTATTATAAAGAAAACTGGTGGGCCATCTGGATGGTAGATCCACCCATGGTGTATGATATGATAATGAAGTCAATATTATGGATGCTCCGATGGGAATCTGCTCTGGTGGGCTAGATATATGCTAGAACCCCGTGGATAATTTGTTGAGTGGCACCCCATAGTTGGGTGTCCTTCGCAGTATGTAAATCCTGGATTCTATAGGGGTATCGAGCAATCAATTAATAGTTCATCACCACAACCCTCTTGGTTGGGTCTATCTTCAGGAAATATTAGGTTGGGAATGAAACAAAATGATGTGTGTAGATACTGATCCTAATTCCAAAATCTCCCTAGGTGACTCCCAAGGTCGGCCACCAAGGTAGAATGTGACATGTGCCACATCGAGCTCTATCTTAGCCACGAACTACATGAAAATATCTTGTACATATACTCACATACCTTAGTGTTTCTGAAGAGGTATATATATTCAAAAAAAATGGAGGTCCTCATTGTTCATGTGGATATACTTGAGAATAGATAGGATAAAATTATTTTCGTACCTCCTCATCTTGGCCTATAAGTAGACCGAGCATAACTAATTCTTGGGGATAGAAAAATTATGGTAGGGGTACAGGTGTGGGTGCAGTGAGGAACCCAATAATGGGATGAAAAAAGAATAAGAATCATCAATGGTTGTGGGAGAAGCATAACCAGATTTAGATGGTGAGGGGTTAAATTTCTAGGTGGAAATTGTAGTGCCAGGGTCAGATTCTTGGGGGTAGACGATATTCACCCTATATTGCATGTTTGACAGTTTTGGTATAGGCCATTTCATCATGAAGTAGAAAATAGTGAAATGTAATGTATTGAGAGGCATGGGTGGATAAAATATGGATGAGATATGTAAGAGAGAAGGAGTGGATGGGAGTTCAGTGGTTGGGCGAGGAGTACATGGTGGAGGGGAATAGGATGGTTGGGATGGGAGTTGGTGTGATCAAGAGACCATAATCCCTAAACTCATGACATAAAAATTGATCTCATGATTTTTAATAGCATATATTATATAAAATACATGTAAAATTGTGGAATTAATTTTTCCTGGCCATGACATTTTCAAATCATGTAATTAATACCTGACATAAATTTTACCCTTTTTTTAGTCATTTACTCCTCTTTTACCCACATATTTCGGACATATTAGAATTATTTTCATATCATATGAAACATTATAAATCCTAATATAACCTAATAATCCTATATTGTATTTCCTCCTAGTTATCACTTATTTTATTTTTAACAACGGGACAAGCCTTGATTCAAAAGAGGTATTCCTCATCATAGGTTGATTTTAAGTCCCATACTCATGATTACTATATTCATATTCATCAGGAGAAATGGTCTCTTGATCAATCTCATTGGTCATATAGTCATCTTTATCATCAGTAAAAAATATGGATTTACAGTCTGATGACTCAACTCTTTGTTTGGGATTTTTTACTAAGTCCAATAAAAATTGTTCTTTAAAAACTACAAAAAAAAACCTCCTTGATTTAAATCAATAAATACCTTCCCAATTGTAATAAATGGTTTCTATAAAATTTTAGGATGTTCAACTTCTTCCTCCATGTATAAGATAATAAAATAAACCAAAAAGATGAACTTACCAACCTCGACTAAGACATCGTAGTGTATTTCTAAGGGGTACATGATTGAACAGATAGACAGTTGAAGTGCCACTCTCATTGGTTTCAATTATTTGAGCCCCATATTTTCAAAGATACTCATTGAATTGAGATTGATACTTTCACTAAGATCTCACAAGGATCTTCCAAAATTTCATATCCATATAGTGATGGGAATAGAAAAACATTGAGGGTATCTCATTTTGGATGATTATTAAACTAAAAAATTGCGGAGA
Source organism: Viscum album (assembly GCA_963277665.1). Taxonomy (NCBI): domain Eukaryota; kingdom Viridiplantae; phylum Streptophyta; class Magnoliopsida; order Santalales; family Viscaceae; genus Viscum; species Viscum album. Next base: position 1,810,779,794 of record OY728146.1, read on the forward strand.
ATTATTTATTTAAGGAGATAACTCCCATGTCTTATATTTTCATTTTACAAGAAAGCAACACTTTTAAGAATTTCTCATAATAAGGTATTTGATAAATTCGTTTTGTAAAAGGAATGTTGATGTGTAATTGTTTTAACATATCTAGAATTTTTTTTATTTTCCCTCTATCATGCCCTGTACCATCCTATCTGGAAAGGGTAAAGATGATCTATAAAGTGGAGATTCCACATAAACATCATCTTTTACAGGTTTCTGTTGAACTGGTTATTTATCATTTTTCTTTGATTTTAGACTTTGTAACTGACAAGCTTTATTTATGATATCATCATCATCCTCACGGATAACTGAAGCATATTTTTCAAGATATTTTAGCTTATTTTAATGACCTCGACATGAATTCTTAAAATATTTTATTTTCTACATATGATGACCACATTCTTAGCCTCCTTTCTCAGACGATTCTGGTTATTATCCAGAAACATACTCAATAATTTATCTGATAAATTTTTAGAGATCTCTACCACTAGATACTCAAGGTTGCATAAGGAAGACCTTTTGTTTTGAATTTCAGTTTACTGGGAAGTTATTCTCTGGTCCACTTTCTACATGAAGGTGGTGAGCAGGTTCTCAATACATTATTATAGAGGTGGTTCTTTATACTTATACCATGGTAGAGATTGCTGAATATTCTTTTACCGAGCTCTTGGAAATTGTTGAGCTGTAGGAAAAGGTTATTTCTAAAATGGTTATTACAGTCAATGAAAGAGAATGTAAAGTTGGTACATAGGTGGTCTCTGATTCTATGATGGAACTTGAACACTAGTATATTGATAGTAACCTATATTGGGTTGTTGTGGTTGCTGATCTGACCTATGTTGACAATATTGTTGCTAGTATTGTTGGGGTTTATAAAATATGGATTTTCTAATTGTATTTTTTTTAATTATAATATTTAATTTTATACCCTTCCATCCCTACTCTGGAATCCTGATATGGGTGAAAGACACCAGGAATTTCACATACTTGGAAGTTCATATTTGGGGCAGGAGGTGGTAGGGGTGGAACATATAGTTGAAAAGAATCAATTTTTTTACATGAATCAACTAGGATACTAGGTGGGTATTCTCTTATAATATATTGATTCCATTATAGGTAACTCTTTGATCACTATTCCATATAATATCATTGTATGAAATCTCATATAATGATGATCTATCATGTCCATGCATCTTGAGCATGAGATGACCATCAATAGAGGATTTTTCAATAGTGTGTGGATCCAATTGTATTCCAGGATAAAAGGAATTCATTTTTAATCACACATAGAGTCTGTGATGTGGTCTCTTATAGTTTAGATCCTTAAAATGATCACAGGCTTCCCATGATTAATTTCTATCCACCCATGCAAACTTTTGGATCTCATTAATGGGATTCCATGTTTAGATTAGTGGTAAATATTTGTATAGAAATTTATTAGTTAAATCATTCCAAGCCATGATGAACTTTGTGAAATTTTATTTTCTAATGATCCTTGGCTTGGTTTTGCAAGAATAAAAGAAATTCCCATGATCTTTTGGATTTATATGAAATTCCTTTATTTAAAAAGGATTTGTAGACTTGAATGAAATTTTATATATGTTCATAGGGATCTTCGCTCTGAAGTCCACTAAATTCTCCATGTTCTGAATCATGTGGATGATAATAGGTTTAATTTCAAATGTATGCACCTGGATAGTAGGGCGTACAATGATGAGTGTATCACCAATAATGTATGACAAGCTGTATTCCAGGACAATTCACTAACATATATCTAGTAACTCTCCCTAATTTTCAGGTGGCACATATTGAAGGTTTGGGGGGTTAAATGGTGAAATATTGTTATATTTAGTAATATTTGAGAGTTAGCATAAATATATGTATCTTTTGTTGTTGGGTTTGAAATTAAGCAGTTCATAGTTGTCAAGGATCATTGAATGGGTCAATGGGGCCTGACTCATGCACTATCTGAGAGGAGAGTGGACACAGGTTCTATTCTGTATGTAAAAATTGTAAAAATAAAAAGGGAAAGAATAGGGAGCATAGGAAATCCTAGAATCATATTGAAGATTACAGTGCCTAGGAATCAACTTTACACATAAACAAAATAATAATGCAATCATCCAAAATTAAATTATTGATTCTACATGATCAATATAAATATAAGAATTTATAATATCCAAAACTACACTCAGCTAGAAAGGCATAACACAGCGCTATTGTGGGGTCAAAACCATAAGGATAGCTGGTAAGTAGGCCAAAAAATGATAAGAACCTTGAGGTAGGAGTCCTCATGATCACTCTTGAATTTTATTTTACTAAGAATAAATATCTTTGGTTTTAATTCAAATGTGTAAAAATTGTTCAGGTCCAATTTTTGGGTTTTTGTAAAAAGAGTAATCCCAAATATATTATGGGATAGACCTATGTCTTAGGTTGTGAAGTGCTATAAAGGTCACCAATTGGTGATGTTCATACCAATAGGATCTACCTAAGTTGAAACTATTCTATTTTCTAGAAACATTCAATATAATAGGTGAAGTAATCTTGGCCTCAATCTAGAAACTATCATAAGATATTTGTCCTAGATTTATAAACACCAACTATATTAGGGTACTTTGATTACACTTCCTGTGATTAGGTTTATGAAATATAATTAGATAAAAAATATTTTTTAACCTATTTACTAGCCATAGTGTTATCATGTTTTGATTTTGTGATTTTTAATTTTTAAATCAACTCTTACTCTCATCCCCTAACCCTATAAGGACTATCCTCACATTAAGGTATTAACCAAAAAAAGAGAAACATGAAAAATTATTAAAATAATAATAAACAATATGTATCAATGCGATCCAAAATTTAAACCATATAAAATAAATCAAATACTAACTTTAATATGTTAATAATGGTTAACATAGTGGTGGTTGAAGTTTCACAACTATCACAATTGGAATTGGAATGTTGGAACAACAACATGAAATGAAATAGTCTTGGATTGGGAAGAGATAACAATAAAGTGATTGAAACAATAAAGGAAATCAATCTAAATAACTTGGAAATAAAACATATAATAATTGGAGAAGAATGTAATTTGTTTTGGCGATGTTAAATCCCCTTTTTCAGTTTGAGGGTGGTTGAATATAAATATATAGAGAGAGAGAGAGCCAAGAGTTTCATGATGTGTAATTTGTTAAAATTGTGTGAATTCTTTAATTGACTTCTATTTTGATAATTTTATGATATTTTATTTGGTTTCACATCATGTAATTCAGATCCACAAAGATCTTCAAAGATATTGGATCATGAAAATTTCATGGCATGTATCTTCAACATGATTCAATTTTTGAACTATTCACATTGTGAAATAATTTTTGGTTGTTTATTTAATTACATGTCAAATTTTAAGTCATTCATTATGTATAAATGAGATTCAAATGTAAATATGATTCATGTCTTGTAATTTTACTGGTAGGTGGTATTCTCAAGGAATACATGTTGAGTATCTATGTTTCATGGCATGCAATTTTAAATTTTCAATTTTTCCATCATCTCATACTTTGAGTCTAGAGTCCCTATTTCCTTCAAAAACAAACTAAAAACCTATTTATTATATATCTAATCATGATAAAACATTAAATAAATGCATCCAAAATTTGTATATGAATTTATATTATAATTTACCCAACATTTCCTCTACTCATCTCCTATGAAAGGGATCATATCTTCATCATCACCATAAACCATCTATGCATGGGATCTATATTACCTTCCACCCAAATAACATACATGAATAAAATGTATCCTAACTATGTATAATTTCATCAAGTACTTATATGGGAAAATATCATATTATTAGTTTTTAACACTTTAAAAAATTGAGCCTTAGGCATTAGTGAAAATAGTCAGAGAAGACCTATATCATGTGTATCATACACACCTAATAAGATACATGATATGACATTGGCCTCTATAAGATAAGATCCTAATATATAACTAGCCTCTTAAAAATAATTTAAAATCTAAGAATTCAATAATTCCTTTAAAATAATTATAAAACCATATGTGCATCACATGAGGTAAAAATCATACTAACCGTTACAACATAATCCTATAACGTCAATCCCATAATCATGGTAAAGTATAATTCTACCTGGAAAGGTGTTCATGATGTACCAATCCAAATTCCATCAAATTCTATAACACATTAGTATTTATCTAGTCTACCAAATCCCAAAATTGTATGATGAAAATAAAACAATTCTATGTCACCACTTTTTAATTACCCAACAGGACTCAATCTGTAAATAGTAAACAAAATGATTCACCACAATACCATAGGAATGACTTCCCAAATTCAAGAGGCTACTAACTAGTAGTGGAGGTTTTAATAGGTACCATGGAAGGGATTTACCCTATTTATTAGATCAAGAATGTATAAAAAATATCCAAACATCATACACATAGGAGTATGAAAAAATGATAAACAAACTGGTAAGATAAAAATGTTATATAAGAATATAATGTCATATAAAACTTGAACAGTCATGGTTAGAATATAAAAACATATGCATCACCCATCAGACCGATTAATATACTCAAAATAAATAAAAGGAAAAATATGTTGGGATCTACCACAATTCCAATCTAATCCACACACTAAGATCCACATACTATCCATGTTGTACTACACAACAACGTTATCTCAGACTTCATTAAAACATGAGCTTGTAATGTCCATGTTATAGATGATTGGGTACCCATGTTAAATGGAAACCCAAGAAGTGTGTGAGAAAAAAATCATTAGGGAACCACCAACATGGTACCTTACTCATTGATATATGCTATGATATGGGTGTGTGACATGATTAGGCAAAATAAGTAAATATTATAAAGAAAAATAAAAATAAAAATATACAAACCTCCTCAACACATGCTACGACCTAATGTATGAGGGTCTATGAGAACATCCTGATGATCATTATAAAAACATTATCACCACTTCCCCATGGGAATACACAAATAACCCAGGTTCTATCTAATAACTATTATCAATCCTCAGGACCCTGACATCAATTGACCATACCTACTTTGGTCAACGAAGGAGTATCTCTTAGGATGAGCATCACCTTAAGTGATCCTCTATACATACCCTGGGGATCTCATTCCCATAAATACACTAATGAGTAGAGGATGTTGGGGAGTCTCCAGACATTCCTTATCCTCTGGACCACTAGTTAAACCCCATAATAATACCTATGTGTTTTCATTATCACGATGATAACTTATCCCTAAGAGGGGGAGGCCCTATGATATCCTATATGTCCATGCATGACTGATTCTTATGTAACCCTATAAATTAATGCGAATACCCTCACTAAATCCCATATTCAATTTATCAGGCAACCAATATCTCAAAGCTCCTCAATAGAGCCATCATTAGTGTGTCCAACCAATCCTAGGTGGGTATCATAGGCATGAATAACGTGGATCCAAAAATAACCCTTGGGATTTCAAAAATCCATGATTGGTGATATACACCCATCCAACACATCATACCACCACTCATATATTAGGCATCATGTGTAATACAAATTGTCTATTGATATCTCCATTCAAATCCCGGAACCTCTGAATTCATAATGGTATCATTTTTTACAAAGGAATCCTTACCATACCAACAATTACTGTATAACCACAATCACATATCTCTGATACTGGATCCTTAATACCCCCTCAAGGAATCCACTCCCACATCAACCCTATAATGGGATTCTACCCAAGCTAGGAATATTACACCAAATAATTCTTGATTCTAGATCCCAACATAATAAGAATCCAAGGATCTCATATATCTTATCAAGTGTTTCTAGGGAATACTAGGAAATAACATCTAATCCATTCCAAAAATATAATTCCTAGGAGTCCTGTGAAATCCCTAGTCAACTTGCATAAATATAAACCACAATAAAAACATCATAAGGGTTAGCCGAAAACCCACATCAATCAATATCATTAGTGACCTAATTAGATAATATATAATATTATGTCCTAGATGACACCCAAAACCATCACTACCTGAACCCACACACACCCACTCATGGTTGGTCTATCAACAGAGCACCCACTTAATTCTCTCAGGCCATAGTACACCAGATCCACCATTACGAGGGTCCTCAATCTCATCAAAAGTATCAGGTTGATACCTTACATTCTAAGGATGTCACATCACATGGAATCATCATAGGTTAACATATAATTTATAGAAAATGGTGTTTTCCCACATTGTAAATATTTTTAAATATATCCCATGAACTATCTTAGATCTCATGGTCACTCTAATTCAGTTTGATCACCCAACATTTCATCCACAGCCTATGGTATATCCTGCTAGGCTAATCATGTCTCAAGTTATGGCCATAGTTATCAATAGATAAGGAAAACTTTCTAGTACCATGTTACATTAGGGGCATTCACGTTGTTCATCCAAGTTAAGGCATTGTATTTTTAGTTAAACAACTATGTTAAACACAATGAATCCTAAGAGGCATGACCACATACCCAATTCATCATAAACAAAAAATAAATTCCATAGGATGAGTATACAAACCACCTACCACAACCTGAAGCCCATTACCCTTTAATAAATTATCTAAAATATCTCTCAAGATCTTACCATGCTCATATGGACAATTCAGAACCACTTGAGGCCCTACCTCACACCAATAAATGACATTTAATTAATTATAACATTTTATCATTAATTAATAAAATTATTTTAAATAGGTATAAGTGACTAAAACTCACAATTAAACATTCTCTCATTGAATCCATTCAAAATGGGGTGTCGTCTACTACTTATACACACCCAAACCTACGCCATATAGAATCCTTAATTTATATCAATGATTCAATAGTCTGTTAATTAAATTTACAAAGAAAACCTTGAAAAATATACATTTCATCATACCTTTGCCGAAATAATGTGTGAAGACATGTGGACCGCTTTTAAATTTATCTCATAGTTAGTATGAGAAAAATTCCCATTAGAAATGGTTTATTCAACCACACTCTGGTTAAATTTATGCAAAACCCTAAAAAGGAACCACTCAAAATCATAAACCACGCAAGGAGTACAAAAAGAAGGGAAGGATTAAGTAATTTACCATTATTTCTATCGAATTGCACTCAAACCCACTGAAAATGGATGAAAAAGGAGGTAGGGGGAGTTTTCATTGAATCATATTAGTGATTACACTTTTTTGAATCAAAAGGGGAGATACCCTCTTTAAAATTTAAAAAATATGCTTGACTTGTTTCAGGGTGTGATACTTACCGTCACGCCATGATTTTTTGGTCAATGTCCCACAGACCCCCATCCAACCATCTTTCACATCTGGAGTGCATTCAATGAACCTTTAATTGAGTAAATAACACTTTCACATCATGAGTTGGCTCATGTTGAAGTTTTTAGAAGACCATGTTTCCGGTTCCTCCTCCGGTGATCACCCGAACAGCTAGACTTTCCACTGAATATTAAACCATATCTAGTACAAGTATTCATGAATATGAAAACCATTAGACAATAATTATATTTCTAAATTATTAAAATGAACCATCCACTAAGATGAAAATTAAAAAAATTTACATGAATTTTCAACCTGTAAGAATGGGAGTTCTTACATCGGTGGTTTGTACTATTCACCTAAAAACAGTCCTTTAAGAAAAATCCCAAAAATTCACAATAAGCTAATTTTGAAAATCTATATCGAAAAATAAAATTAATTTTTATCTAACTCAACTTCTAAAATTTAAAATTATATTTTGTAATGCCTCGACCCTAGTTACCCAGAGTTGGTGTCTTATTTTAATACATTGACATGATTACAAGAAATCAAGTCCCGAAGGACCGATCAGTTTAGCAGTCTTGGAAAATAGATTACATACATGAATGTTACATTACACATTATAACATACAAATAAACATAAAAAATCTTTTATGAACTCCATTATTCCCTTGTTTTAACCCTGCATATCAATCACAATACACTTCTTGGAATCCTGGGAAAAATAAAACCTAGAAAGGGGTGAGATCAGATGCTCATTAAGGATAACAATATAGTGGAAACATTCATAAATAAGCATAAAAAATTAAGGAAATGTATAAATAAAATAAAATCCTTTTAAACTTGAACTTTAGCATAATATGGAAAAGATAAAATGAAGTAATTCCACTTACTAATTCACATGGATATTCTACGAGTCGAATAATCACATTAAATATCACTGGCCACTTTCATAATGATGGAATGCATAACGCCAGACTATCATAACCACATAGTCAAGGCCTTATGCCAAGACTAAAAATAAGATTTTGTCAAGGCCTTGTTCTAAGAAACAAGTTTGTCTCATGAGACCTACAGATGCATCGAGGAGCTATAGCGGGCTCCACCCGTCACTTACTAAGTCGAATGCATTCCTCATATGAACAGGTTTAAACATAACATAAACATTCGTATAAAAACTAGTATATCAAATGTCAATAATTTCTCAATAAACCATAAATGGTATAAAAATAACACATCCACAGTTAAACATATCACCAAAGCTTCAATAAAATATGGGAGTTTTTTATCATAATAAATCAATTTCAAATAAGCTTAAAATCCATCAAAGGATGTTGACATAGATGAAATCAAAACTATTTGAGAGAAATATCTCTTTTTTGAAATCATTTAAAAGACACATAATTATAAAATAAAACATTCACTTTGAAAATATTCTTATAATATTGTAAGGGAATATTTGAAGATTTTATAATGGCGGAAAATAGCTGCACCCGACGTATAAATTAAAAAAAAGACATTCTTACCTTAATTTTTTCGAAAAGGTAAAAAAGGACCTTGTTTGGAAAATGACAGAATGATTCCATTGAAACCATTTTATAAAAATTAAAACAAGGGTATAAATGACTTTAACACATAGTCTGTAAAATAGTAAGAATGATTTGAAATACATTTTTAAGAAACATTGATGTGGATGATAAAGAGGTCCCAGTAGATAATTACGTATAAACAATCTCGGATAATGAAGAGATTGTGAAATAAACCCTTACCAATTTTGTAACTTATGAAACAGAGACCCCATGAAAGAGGAATCATACAATGAATATGTAAATACACATAAGTTAAAGTGTATTACACAAATAATACAATTATTTAAAGTACACATACCCCACAAAAGGTAATAGTGGCAATATGGAACGAATCTCACGGGAATAAGGAGTGAGATGAAAACCCCTTACCTTCCACTTTCCTTTAGTCGAGGGTATATTTAACCTCTTGTATGAAGACCGTAGTATGTTATTAAATTATACTAGAACCATATTAATATTTATAATGTCATACATTATTCATTTATTTTTTTACTAACCATTTAGTAATAATTTCCATGTTAAATTAACATTTTTGGAAATAATCGCTTTCTTTACCGTACGTGTTTTAACATGTTACTCTTGATTGTATCACTTATATCATGATTTAAATACTTACAGAATATAAAACATGATTTATATATCATATATATTTATAATATAGTTATGTATAATAGATATATATGTGAAATGAAAAACACCATTTATGGAGATGGTAGTCCGTATGAACGCATAAACGTTGTTTCCATTTTCGGAACGTATTAAAGGGACCAAAGTGAATAGTATATATGTAAGTATATATACATATATCTAGTAGCATTATTATTTCATATATTACAAAAATATTAGTAATATATATTTATAATCGTCGATGAATGGTGAATGTGGAAATGAATCTCATCGCATCATGGAGACGGTAATCCGTACGTACACCCGAGTGACAATATCTTTCACATAAAGGTGTGAAATTTGATGGTATATGAATTTTACAGAGACATTATCATGTTATTATCATTATTTATATAAATATTACTCAACAATATATCTATCCAAATAACATAGTGTTGAATAACAAATTACACCACAGCGTGGAGACGGTAAGTCGTACGTACGAACACATGGTGAAATTATCATTCATAAGATGGAGAGAATAAGGAATATAGTTGTGAAATATTTATAATTACATCAAAGTATATATAAGATACTGGGGTTATTATTTTATAATGGAAATAACAAATAAAGAGGAAGTGGAAGAAGAAAGGAACTTGATAGAGGGTGGTGAAAACATTACCTCTTCTTCGTGTTCTTCCATTTGATTTGAACAAAAGGGATCCATAAGATGGATTTATAATCAAAATAAGGTCTCTAGGTTGAAGTGATGGAAGTTGAGAAAATATTTTCCAAGGGCTTGGCCGAGACAAAAGGCTTTGATGGTATGAATTTGAGAGAAGGGGAGTTCTCTTTTATAAGAGGGGTAGTGAAGGGCACCTTTGGAAAAGCTAGAAATATTATTTTATAATAAATTCATATTCGGTTTCTAATGGATCCAAAGAGGATTATTTAAAGGTTAAGGTGGGGATAGGTTGAAAAACACTCAAACAATTGGTTTTAGACAGGTTTTGGTCACTATATTAACTTTATCTTTTTGATTTAACTCTTAGTTAAATAGTTAGGCATTTACCATGTATTTTCGTATTTTTATATTATATAGTCCATAAACTTACTATAAACATCTAAAAGACCCCCAAGTGGTCCATTAATAATTAAACTATCATTATATAAGTATTTTGACCAAAACATAGTTTTTTATGAATATAATATCAATTAATAATATAATTTTGTTTAGAAACTCCTTTATGTCAATTTTGACACTATTTAATAATTTATTTTTGTTAAAGTCTTAACAACTTTATTAATTAAAAAATAATAATTTAAGCAATCCTGAAAAGTCATATTAACCAATAAAAGTTTTTTATGTCATAAAAACATTCAAATAATATTTATTTTAACATTTATAATACTTATTATTTGATTCTCTCGTTAATAAGGAAAATACTGCATCATTATTGTGTCATAAATAAATTTAATTATTAAATGTCTAAAAATTATAAATAAAATACCATTATGTAGGAAATATTTTTAGATATATAATTAATATTTATAGTCGAAAATTGAACATATATAACCCTATGTAAAAATTATTTTTCTAAAAGATATATGCTTATGTCATTTTTGTATTTACTTTAACTTAATTAATATAGAGTGTAATTATCACTTACAAGTGGATCCATGGGGTCCCAAAATCGACCCAAATATGCCCATGGTAGGACATGTATCATCCAATTTGGTTAATAAACGTTTTAGGGTAATTTATTATTATTATATTAATATTTTTTTACCCTTATTTACCAGATTCACCCTTTAACCATGGTAAATAAAATATTTACCGAAGTAATTATTCTAAATGTCTAAAAATAAAAGTAACCTATTTACATAATTTGTACCTCCTGATTATAAATATGGAATCCATTTTTCTAAATTCAAAACAAATAAGTGTCAGAAATTAATTTAAAATTAATTCCCATTGTAAAAACAAAAAGCGTGTTTTTAAGAGATAATAACTATCAAAATATTGGAACATGCTTATGTCCAGTTGAAATGTAAAATTATGTACAATGATAAAAATTGGATTAAATGGTAGAAATATAATCTAATTATACTCTAAAATCACTCAAATTAATAATTTATCACTAGTAATAATTTTTATTAGAAAAGTTGTTTTTAATTTAAATTTAGTAATTATCACTATTCATCAAAATATGAAAGTGATCTGAAAAGTACCAAAAATTAACCCTAAGATAATTTCGATATTATGAAACCAAAAATGATGTCCATTTTGAAATATAAAATGTATAAAATTTCAAAAATTGGGTATTACTATTCATAACGGCTAGTTTGATTGGTTATGGTGTGTGTTAGAACTCGAAGTTACGTACAACACACACTACTGCATTATTCAAAGAGAAGCATACCATAGAAGTTTGGGGTGTTACATTCTTCTATACTTAAATTAATTGTGTCCTCACACTTTGAAATTATTTTTCAAAAATAAAAGTTTGAAAATAGAAAATACCTTTGGGAAAACCCATATTGGAAATTAGGATAATAAAATTTAGGCTTAATAAAAAGAAAAGGGAAATTAAATGGTCACCACAAAATTATGATCTTGATTAGGAGAAAATTAGTGGAAATTAGAGACATATAATTGGAGGAAAAATGTAAATATTTATAGGTAGTGATTTAGGTCATCAATCACAACAAGTGTAAAATTGAGGGCCTTAAATTTATCAATCTATGATTATTTAAAATACCATCGGTTCAAAAAAAATATGGTATTAGGATAACACATTTTATGTTTTAAGATCCCTTCACTAAAGTATAATAATTAATTTCTTCATAGAATAAGATAAGAATAAAAATATATACTTGACAAGTAGAGTCCCATCCTTTAACTAATTTCTACCACAAACTCATCTTTCATTATAAAAGATAATAGAACTCAAAAATAATATTCTATTTATCGTATTCATATAGGGTTCAAAAAAATGAATTTATAACTCATATACAATTTTTTTTAAAAAAACTACATTATTAAATCCAAGAAATGACATGGGCCAGTGGTAGGTGATACACCCTTGTCACCCTTCGGTTGTGGGTTCATGTCACGTAGCATTTCCAGACGCGACGGGTTGCTGCCCAACCTTCAGGTTGTCCTTTTATGGCAATAGAAAAATAATCTCAAACTATAATTTTCCAAAATACATCTATCCAAACACAAAGTCAAAAATTTGTAAGGATGGTAAACACAATGAAGACCCTTTTTCTGCTTAATAACATGTGAACACCTTCATCATGTATTCTTTTAAAACATTGCAACAACCTGAGTTACCATAAAACCTTATTGATTACATTCATGATCCCTTATTCCTTATAGAATACTGGATATACAACTTCTTTTGAAAAATGTTGTAAACTCCAACAATTATGGAATATACAAATCATTAATCAGTTTAAAGGTAGTCAAGAATATCCAATATAATTTATCCAAATCAATCATGTATTATTCCAAAATCACTACCTCAATATCAAAACCATATTATAGTTTATCTTTATCTCAACCATATATTTTCCAAAAACATTAACCTACTATTGAGTCAATTTTCTTGGTTCCACACAATCTCAAGTCCTTAATGAAATAGTAGTGTAGTACAATCCTTATATACTCCATAATTATTATAACCAGTACATTGTTGATACAACACTGAAATGAACACTAATAAAAACATAATAACTCTAATCATTCCTCTTCATTTGTGGTAGTATCATAACATGATTATTATCCAATAGCATCATTTGGGGCATACTCTGATGATTTTTACATTGGTTCGCGTAGTGTCCCAACTCCTTGCATATGAAGCATTGTACATTTGAATCCTTTTTCTTACCCTTGCAGTCACGTACATGGTGTCCTTTTTCTATGCACTTATAACAAACTCCCATTCACTTCGGGCAAGTTCCAGGGTGTTTCTTCCCATAGTTATCACATATGGGAAAATTCTTCTTTTCCATCTTCTCTTTATCCATCTTTCTCTCTTCCATACTTTTCATCTCTTACTTCACTTCAAAGCCATAGGACTCAGATAATTCTTTACTTATCTTATTAACACATAATACTATTTCTTCATGTTTTGAGAATACATGGGAGAATATTTCTCTTCTAAATGTTGGATTAATACTATGAAATATTTGTTACTTCTTACTCTTTGGATCATACGTATTGACCGAGTTCACATTCCTTCTACTCGGTTCCATTTCTATATAATGGCATAAACTAGGTCAGTTTATGAATTATAATGAATAATTCCAAACTTGTAAATTACCTAATGTAAATTGAACGGATTATGGATATAATCCATAATCATAATGTTTTTTTCATTGAGGATGTATATACTCATAAGCCATTCATAATGATTTGTAATGAAAATGAGAATTATCCTAAGCATATCCCCCGGGAGTATTGTAACCAAGTGTGGAGCAAGGCCCGTTGTCGGGCACCAGTTCCCATTTGAGTCTAGCTCAAAGTAGTGTTTTCGTGTTTTCCGCTAGGTATATCTGTGACAGAGCCGCCTCTACATTATCGTATCCAGACAGGGATGCATTTTCTTGGAAAACTCACCAAATATCTACATTACCAAAATTATAGGAATTTCTTATATACTAGTCCTCAAAGTCTATCTTAGGTCTATGTTCTCTAATCAGAGTTTATCTAAATCTATCTACCAAGGTTATTTCTAAACCTCACTCTAATATAAACTGTAATCTCCCGACCCCATTTACCTAGAGTTGGGGAAATATTTTAATACATTGGCATGATTACAAGGAATCAAGTCCCGAAGGACCAATCAGTTTAGCAGTCATGGAAAATAGATTACATACAAGAATGTTACATTACACTTTATAACATACAAAAGAACATATTTAATACATTATGAATGCCATTATTCCCTTGACATAACCCTGAATATCAATCACAATACACTTCATGGAATCCTGGGAAGAATAAAACATAGAAAGGGGTGAGCTCAGATGCTCAGTAAGGATAACAATACAGAAAAAACGTTCATAAATAAGCATAAATTTTTAAGGTAATGTATAACTAAAACAAATGCCTTTTAAACTTGAACATCAGCACAATATTGAAAAAATTAAATGATGTAATTCCATTTAACTATTCACATGGATATTCTACTAGTCGAATAATCACATACAATATCACTAACCACTTTTATAATGATGGAATGCATAATGTCAGACTATCATAACCACATAGTCAAGGCATTGTGCCAAGACTACAAATAAGATTTGTAAAGGCCATATACCAAGTCACTAGTTTGTCTCATGATACCTACCGATGCATCGAGGAGCTATATTGGTCTCCACCAGTCACTTACTAAGTCCAATGCATTCCTCATATGAATAGGTTTAAACATAACATAAACATTCGTATTAAAACTAGCATACGAAATGTCAATACTTTCTCCATAAACCATGACTGGTATAAAAATAACACATCCACAGTTAAACATATCACAAAACCTTCAATACAATATGGAAGTTTGGTATCATAATAAATCAACTTCAAATAAGCTTAAAATCCATCAAAGGATGTTGACATAGATGAAATCAAAAATATTTGAGAGAAATATCTCTTTTTTGAAATCATTTAAAAGTCACATTATTATAAAATCAAACATTTACATTGAAAATATTCTTATAATATTATAAGGGAATATTCGATGATTTTATAACGGCGTAAAATATCCGCACCTGCCGTATAAGTTAAAAAAAATACATTCTTACCTTAATTTTGTCTAAAAGGTAAAAAAAGAACTTGTTTGGAAAATGACAGAAAGATTCCTTTCAAACCATTTTATAAAAAGTAAAACAAGAGTATAAATGAATTTAACCCATAGTCTGTAAAAAGGTAAGAATGATTTGAAATATATTTTTAAGAATCATGGATATGGATGATAAAGAGGTCCTAGTAGATAATTACATATAAACAATCTCAGATAATGAAGAGATTGTGAAATAAACCCTTATCAATTTGGTAACATACGAAACATACACCCCATTAAAGAGTTATCATACAATGAATATGTAAATACACATAAATTAATGTTTATTACACAAATAATACAATTATTTCCAGTACATACACCACACAAAATGTAATAGTGGCAATATAACACGAATCTCACGGGAATAAGGAGTGAGATGAAATCCCCTTACCTTTCACTTTCCTTTAGTTGAGGGTACATTTAACCTCCTGTATGAAGACTGTATTATGTTATTAAATTATACCAGAACCATATTAATATTTATTATATCATACATTATTCATGTATGGCTTTTACTACCCATTTAATAATAATTTAAATGTTAGATTAACATTTCGGGTAATAATTGCTTTCTTTATCGTATGCGTTTTAACTTGTTACTCTTGATTGTATCACTTAGATCATGATTTAAATACTTACAGAATATAAAACATGATTTATATATCATATATATTTAGAATATAATTATGTATAATAGATATATATGTGAAAAGGAAAACACTGTTTATGGAGACGGTTGTCCGTACGTACGCATAAACGTTGTTTCCGTTTTAATAACGTATTGAACATAACTAAGTGAATAAAATATATGTAAGTACATATATATATTTATATCTAGTATCATTATTATTTCATATATTACAAACATATTAGTAATATATATTTTTATAATCGTCGATGAATGGTGAATGTGGAAATGAATCTCATCACGTCGTGGAGACGGTAATCCGTACATACGCACGAACGACAACATCATTTCCTTACAGATGTGGAATTGGATGGTATATTAATTTTATACAAACATTATCATGTTATTTTCATTATTTATATACATATTACTCAACATTATATCCATCCAAATAACATAGTGTTGAATAACAAATTACACCACGGCGTGGAGACGGTAAGCCATACGTACGCACTCATCGTGACATTATCTCTAATAAGATGGATAGAATAATGAATATAGTTGTGAAATATTTATAATAACATCAAAGTATATAGAAGATACTAGAGTTGTTATTTTAGAATGGAAATAACCAATAAAGAAGAAGTGGAAGAATAAAAGAACTTGAAAGAGGGTGGTGAAAACATTACCTATTCTTCGGGTTCTTCTATTTGATTTGATCAAAAGTGCTCCATAGGTTGGATTTATGATCAAACTAAGGCCTCTAGGTTGAATTTAGGGAAGTTGAGAGAATATTTGGGAAGATTTTGGCAGAGACAAAATGCTTTTAAGTTATAAATTTGAGAGAAGGAGGAGTGCCCTTTTATAAGAGGAGTGAGGGGAACCTTTGGAAAAGCTATAAATATTATTTTATAATAAATTCATATTCGGTTTATATTGGCTAAAAAGTGGATTATTTAAAGGTTAATGTGGGGATTGGTCAAAAAACACTTAACCAATATGTTTTAGACAGGTTTGGGTCACTATATTAACTTTATCTTGTTGATTTAACTCTTAGTTAAATAGTTTGACATTTACCATCTCTTTTTGTATTTTTATATTATATAGTCAATAAACTTACTATAAACTTCCAAAAGACTTTAAAGTAGTCCATTAATAATACAACTATCATTATATGATTCCTTTTTCTAAACCGTATATTTTTAGGAATAGAATATCAATTAATAATATAATATTCATTTTAAAATCTCCTTTATGTCAATTTTGACACTATATAATAATGGATTTTTGTTAAAGTCTTAGAAACATTATGAATTTAAACCAAATTCATTTAAGCAATCCTAACATGTTATAGTAACCAATAAATATTTTTTATGTCATCAAAATATACAAATTATATTTATTTTAACATTTATAATACTAATTCTTTGATTCCTTCACTAATAAGGAAAATACTGCATCATTATTATGTCATAAATAAATTTAATTATTATATGCCTAAAAATTATAAATAAAATCCCATTATGTAGGAAATATTTTTATATTTCTAATGAATATTTATAGTCTAAAATATAAAATATATAACCCTAAGTAAAAATTGTTTTGCTAAAAGTTATATGCTTATGTCATTTTTGTATTTACTTTAACTTAATTAATATATAGTGTCATTATCACTTACAAGTGGATCCATGAGGTCCCAAAATCGACCCAAAAGTGCCCATGGTCGGACATTTTTCAACCAATAGGGTAAGGACACGTTTTAGGGTAATTTATTATTATTATAATATTAATTGTTTACCCTTATTTACCGGATTTACCCACGACCCATGGTAAATAAAATATTTATCGAAGTAATTATTCAAAACGTATAAAAATAAAAGTTACCTATTTGCACAATTTGGACCTCCTGATTTTAAATATGGGATAAGTTTTTCTAAATTCGAAACATAGAAGTGGAAGAAATTAATTTAAAATTAATTCCCATTGTTAAAACAAAATTTGTTTTTACGAGATAATAACTATCAAAAGATTGGCAGTTGCTTATGTACAGTTTAAATGTGAAATTTTGTCTAATGACCAACATTGGATTAAATTGTAAAAATATAACCTAAATATACTCTAAAATAACTCAAATTCATAATTTATCACTACTAATTATTTTGATTAAAATAGTTGTTTTTAATTAAAATTTTTGTAATTTTCACTGTTCATCAAAATATGAAAGTTATCCGAAAAGTACCAAAAATTCACCCTAAGCTAATTTGAATATATTTAATCTAAAAATGAAGTCTATTTTGAAATATTAAATGTATAAATTTTAAAAAATTGGGTATTACTATTCATAATGGCTAGTTTGATTGGTTATGGTGTGTGTTAGAACTCAAAGTTGTGTACAACACACACTACTGCATTATTCAAAGAGAAGCATTCCATGGAAGCTTGGGGTGTTACATATTTTTAAATTATGATATATAATGAAAATATTTTTTTATAGAAAAAAAATTATTTTTGTTTAAAAGTAAATATGAAAAATATGTAAAATAAATGTCATAAATAACTTATTACATTAATATTTACATATCTATAACATCCAAATTTAAATTACATAACCCATAAAAATTTCTTTGTGAGATTAAAAAATAAGGTAAATTCTTTGGGAAGTCGAGGGTGGTGATTCTACTAGCATAGATCTAATAGTAATTTCTAAAATAATGAATTTCACTCACATAAAATTTCATTCATACAATAATTATTTGAGTTTTTATTAGTATTGTTCTAGATAAAACAATAAAAAACTACCTATTTACATATCATGTAAAAATTTTCATCTTAAGGGACAATCCAAATACTCGATGTCATTTCCTTCCTTAATAGATTTCATAATATAGTTACTTTATTTTATACTCTCTAATTTAAAGACTATATTATAATAATAAATATAGTTTACTATTTCATTTTAGGTTAATTTTGTGTGTATAACAATGTTTTTAATATCTCGAGTTGGTTTATGAATTGGGCATGGTGATGTGATTTTCATTCCTTTCCTCTCCTGATGTGGTTTTCTTCCATGGACATGGTCACTCCTCTTACAAGGTGGATGGTTAGTTTCCCTGAATTCCCACTTTCAAAAGGTGGGTGGCCTCTACCACCATTATTAGTGATTTCAGATTCTTGATTGAAATAAGATAATGGGATATCAGTTCCTCCATTCATGGATTTCCTCATGGATCTTGTTACTTAGTATGAGCCTCTCATATAGATTTGATTCATGTTTGTTAAACACATTCCTGATTCAATCTTAAGGTGGAAACTACTTAATTATACTTCTTATATCAAGATAGGGCAGCTACCTTCAGTCGAAGCTGATGGTGTCGTCAGACATATCTAGACATATATGGAAGATAAGAGTACTGGAAAACTTTAAAGTCTTATTCTTTCGATTTTCATCTAATATATACAGAATATTTTGTTTTGAACTCGATGCATCCCATGTTCGTTATAGTGTCATTTTCACCGGAGGCATAATAATTCTATGGTTTCTTGACTTGGGCACCCCATGTTCATCACATGAGGTAATGATTCCAATATATATGATGGTTTTCATAGATTTAGATTCCTTAAGAAAAATACTGATCCCATGTTTAATGTATAGTGGGGAAGGATTGGTCAGAGGTTTAATGTCTTTTGGGGATAGTTTGGTCACATATTTAATACCTTGTTGGGATTTTTTTAGTAAGTTTGAGTGTGTCCCAGTTTCAGATGATCACACTTTTTGGTTTTCATCTTCTCTGGGGAAGACATAAAACTTTAATGGTGGTGTTTCAGTATCAGGATTGATCCTTAGAGAGGTATCCTAGGTGTGTTAGGATTGGACCTCAGGGAGGCATCCTTCTTACCTTGTTAGGAGACAGGTATCCAAAACCTTATATCAGGACTGCATAGATTAATGTATTCTAATAGGACTAGTCCATGTAGTTTAACATAATTTGGCAAGGACTCCTACATCACAACAGGAGTGATAAAATCAAAGGTATATGGATCAGGAATATGGTCCATCTTGTGTAGGAGGGGTGTCATCCCATGATAGTTATACTTAGGGCATTCAATGTTTGTTTCACAGGGTAGAGGTATAGTTTAAAATTGTGCACTGGGAATGTTGTCATGTTGTTTAACATAATACAACAAGGACATTGTGTTATACAGTTTAACTTCATACAACACAAAAATTGAGGTGGGATATGCCTAGGGCGACCATTCCAAAGTGATATAGAAGGATACATAATTTAGACACCCTATATGGAAAGGTGTGTCATCTCCCTAGTGATGCTGCCTTCAAAGATTACTTGTCTACTGTGTAGATGTTTTTGGATGTCACGAGGCATAAACACTTCCATTGTGAGGAAACACATGGGTGTCCCGAAATTAGGGTGTCTATACTTAAGAGAAATAGGTTATTAAATAATCATGGTAATTATTATATAAAAGAGTCCTAACATTAGGATTGATGATGCCAGTCATACAGAAGATTAGGTCATGAATGAACTGGGCTTGAATGGGTATCGAGCTATTGCGTGCTCAACTTTTCTAATGGTGGGTTTTTATAAAGGAGGCATCGGGTAGGGGATTTTTAGGTTTGTTTCCAGAAGGATATGGGTTTCTATAAAGTCAGTGGGCTTGTGAAGGTAAGGCCTTCGTGAAGCAAGGGTAACCTACCTTAGGATGAAGTGTTGGTTCCCATGTGGATGGATTTGTTAGGGACATCTATCTCGAGAAACCAAAAAATGTGAGAGGTGTATTTCTAAATCATGAAGGTTTTGAAACTTTACAAAATTCATCTTCTCCAGGTTCTGTGGTTATCAATAATTCTTTGGATTTTATTCCAGAAATATGGATATATGTTGGAATCCATCTCCACTTGGTCTTGTAAAAGATAGAGTTTCATGAATTCAAATCTTCTTGTGGAATTCCAAAGGTTTCACCCCCTAAAATGTAAAGGGGAAAGAGGTATTTATTGGTTCTAAAGAGTTCCATACATACATTTCATGAAGGATTATCATGTTTATGTAAGATGATGTTTGGAGTGCTCTAGTATGTTTAAAAACCACTAACCATTCATGAAAGATTAAAAATTCCTGATTCCAAACCCTTAAAGTGGATTTTGAGAATGTTTTAGCCCAAATTAACCTAAAATAGGACATACATTACCTGGTTCCTCTCATAAATCTCATATTTATCATCGAACCTTCCCCCCAATAATTGGATTTTACACAAGATAGAAGTGTCACATTCTGGGGTGAAATCGCTAAAAAGATGGGATATGGGAACCCTTTCTCAGAAACTCGACCCAACCACTCACCAATAAATAGGGAGAGGTTCCCAAAAATGGATCCAAACTAATTTCACATTATATTGGTCATATATATATGTTTATGAAACTCCCTACATTCAAATGAACTCTATAAGTCAAATACCTAGCTCATGCTATAGATTTCCACTTTCGCGTAAGAAACATCCATGAGGCATTATATGTGCACAAAACTTTTTTAATAAATTTATTTTTTGAACCAAAAAACTATGAAAAACAGAATATATGAACTCTAAAGAATATTTTTTCAAATTATTCGGGATAAACTTCAAATGTTCTAAATATGATGCATCCAGACAGAGGGAGATGGATTAGAATATTATGACCAGTGAGATATATCTATCTGCATCATTTCATAAAACAATTTCCAAAATATTAACAGAGGTGTAACATGACTATACGATATTAAAGATGACACCACTATATCTAATTGATGTGGTGATGATGTGTTCATCCAAAATGATGACCGATACATTCTTGTCTACTAGTTCAAAGGATCATCAAGGATAAAAAAGGTCATAGGTCTTCATCCAGTCATTGTGTGAAGATCCACACCTCATTCCCAAATAATTATATGTGGAATACTGTGAAGTTTATTAACATGGGTTCCCTTACTAAAGAGTCATCCCCCATTTTATGATAGAAAATTCATGCCTTGTTTGGAAGACTGAATCCAGGACTAGACTAAAGTGTGGAATTTGTACCAGGGTGGAAATTTCATGGATGAATGGGTCTAGAAATACTAAGTGTGCCATTCATGTTAAATTTTGGAGTACGTTTTAAAAGGAAGTTGTATTTTTTAACGTAGTTTGGAACTTAGGGTTCCTTGTCTACCACCACCCTAATATCATTATTGAATTATTGATTAGCTTATTGTTGGGGATCAATACCTTTCACCCATAACATGGGGAGGTTGGCTTTAGTATTTTGGATATCAAACATATTTTTGGGATCTTCATCAAGGGGGAAATGTAAAATGAGTTATTTCCCATAGAGGATGTATGTGAGTACTAGGAACAAATATTGGTGGTAGTGAGGGTTTTTCTACACCAAATTCAAGGGGACCGGGAGCATATTTCATGGATGAAGGATACCCTTTTCAAGCAGTTGTTCATAATATTTCCAAATGATCGCATGGAAATGTTTTAGGGAGACATATCTAGTGTACGAAGGTATAATAGTGTGGGATGGAACACTTCTACTAGGTGATCCTGGAGTTGATCCATTGGAACTTGTGGGGGTACATTATATACACCATCACTCATGTGATCAGATTACCAGGATTCATCATGGATCTCTTCGGTGGGTGGAAT
This sequence comes from Viscum album, assembly GCA_963277665.1. NCBI lineage: Eukaryota > Viridiplantae > Streptophyta > Magnoliopsida > Santalales > Viscaceae > Viscum > Viscum album. The sequence goes on from OY728146.1 coordinate 1,810,802,529, forward strand.
CTCCTTGTCTGTGATACATAAATAGGGGTGAGACCAAGCACATCAATTAGGTTATCAATGACGTAGATAGAGAAAAACATCAATTTGGTAGTGATGGTTCTAGAAATTTTATATAAGGTGTTGCATCACATCAATTAGTGGAGGATTCCTTTTCATTTTTTCAGACTATTCTATTTCTTGTATGACTGGGTCATTACACAAAAGTGAGGGTACGAGTACTCAAATTATATCCCCCCTCCCAGAATTAACTCCTGACCATCAATGATCAACATTTCTAGGAGTCATCATATGATGCTAGGGAAGATGTATGTGCTTACAAGGGTCGGTTTCTTATAGAAATTCGTATTTCATCTCTTTCTAATCCAAATAGGGACTTTTATAGTTGATGGAAAGGGTTTGGTAAAGTCTTTCTTGTATCTCATAGTCCTTCATGGTGGAGTACCAGCAACAAAGATCTATTTCGTGTTTTTCTATGAATTGTATTCCTTGTACCATGTCACCCGTCAATTCCATTGCATCTAGAGTGTAACCCTGAGGTAAACACTAGAGTGTGGTAAAAATTTTATTACTCAATTCTATAAAAAAATATTGAATATGTTAATTTGATAGGATAGTATGGATTCAGATGATATACCACTATCCATTTCCTCCTAGAGGCAATTCCCTGACTACACACAGAGCTAGGAGAGTGTATACCATGAAGATATATTAGTGTGCATATTTTTTTAGGTACCTGTAAAAGATGGAGTTCCACAACCATGAGCATGTGAGTGTTCTATGACTAAAGAATCATATTTAGGAGGAATAATCAAAATAATTGGTGGATAAGTGGTTTCATAATTGTAGGGGGAGTAGCGAAAGGCTTGAGGTTCCTCGAAAAATAACCTTGAGTTGAAGATGAACCCTTTGAGGTGGTTCCAAGGGTTCATTATAGGCCTTTGGAAAATGGTTTCATAATAAATATACTCTTGATGACACCATATTCTATGATTCTTTGAGGAGCTAAGGGAAATTCTGAAAATTTAACTCCCTCTAGGAAATATGGTTGCATATTTAGGATGAGTGGATTCACATTCCGAAGACAAGTCATGTTAGGATAGGCTTCCATACATTCTGAGTCAAGGCGGTCTGATACCTTACAAATATGGAATACATCATCCACTCTCATGGCATGGAACGCCCCTTAATAGACTATGTGAGGATACTACTAGATATACCCTCCCCTCCATAACTCCCTTGGAGTCAATAGTCTGAACGTGCACAGGAATGAGAGGGTTTGCCCAAGGAGGAATAATCCTAAGTGATTGGTTCCATCATGGACTCACCAGAGCAAGGAGATTCAATTTCTAATTAGCAAATTTTTTGAATTTTACACTGATTCACACCAATTTCCAATCATTTGGGTTTTCTAACATGGTTTCCTTAGCGTGTGTAGGGATTAGATGATTCAAAGGAGTGGAGATACATGATGTATCTTTAGAGGATGATGAGTATGACCCAAAACATTAAGTGGTGGGTGTGGAATCTCCCACTGGAATTGTGTTAATAAGTAGTCAACCTTCATTCATTAAGGTTTTACCTACAAATGAAGTGGAACATAAATTTCACCAAGAACAACCTAGTAATCTCTAACCCTATCCTTTCCCTATTTGGTTTGAGAATTTTCAATCTTACTCTTGTGCTAATTTATTTTTTTTCTTTTAAATAGATCCAATATGATTTATTGCAGTGAAGCTTCTGGTGGTTTCGGCATCAACCACCATGGAGATTACATCGATAGAAGGGATTTTGGTGAACATCATTAACCTATTATCTAGTCTTTATGTTTCCTATAAGACTTATTCATCATAACATTTACTTTTTATTTACCACTTGTAAGTTTAGTTTAGCTAACCATGTGTCTTTATGGAAGTGGAAATAGATTTAGGGGAGCACTCGCTAGAGGAAATTCTTGAAATGACATGGCCTACATATGAGTTGTTGATGGGAGAAGCTATGAAATGAATATGAATTTCCAATTTTTCACCTTCAATGGAGGAGTATACGGTGGCCAGGTCTCCCCAAATGATTTCTAAGGAGGGGGTAGTCAAATCTATGGGCTTAGTAGTAGTGATCAAGGTGGTCGTCGTGTGTATCCTTATCTAGAGGTCCTTGAGGAGGTCAAATAAGACTTAACTAAAGTTTAAGAGTCGAATGAGGGAAAAATTATTCTAGACATGGATCCTAGCCCATTTAATGAGATTCTTATGGATGACCCTAGAACCAATGTGCTGGAAGCCTTCCCAGAGTATGAGATTTCTCCGTCTATGGACATCAAGGACTCTAGATCCAAAATAGTTAAGGATAACCAGGTTATGAATTACAAAGTATGGTGGAGTGTTTGGGGTTTTTTCACCCACACCCCATGGGCTAACTTAACAACCCATATGGGGGGCCCTTCATCATTGGATTATGAGCCTGTGTACTTTCTGTGTGGACTCTTGCGGTCTTTGGGATTTGGATTGGGACTTCCTTGTTAAATGAGTGTGGGAAGAGTAGAAAGGGCTCCATTTCACCTAGTATGGGGAGAGATATAATGATACTAGAGCACTCTAGAAAAATTTACAATAGATTTAATAACTAGAGGGGTATGCACAGTAGTATGAATTAATCATCACTTCTAGGGGAGATGACCAGTCATTTGATGGAATATATAGCAGTGTCCAAGGTCTACGTAGTGGGGTAGCCTCATTGGGGGTGGAGTTTAGGGTTGAACAGTTCCATTTGAAGATCTGAGCTAGTAAGATTCGCTTAGTGGCTGAATAGGAAGCAGTAGAGCAAGATGAGTGGCAGTGCCCCCCCCCCACCCCCCGAGGTCACCTGATAGAGGTTCTCCAAAATGGAGTAGTCCCTGTCCTATGCCAAGACATAGGGGGGCTTCCTTTCTTAAAATAAAGTAGAGGCACCATCCTATGGATGAAGCTCCTCAATAAGGACATCAACGATTATGGTTTCAATTTACTTCTTGAATATATCTTCTTTTTCTACATCGCAATCATACTAATAATACAACATATTATAAACCCCTAAAACTAAATGAGTCATTATTAGTGTGAAAATAATAGATAAGAATAAGAATGTTCACATATATGAGAGTTCCCTGAAGGGTGGGGTTATAATTATCCATCAACCATAGAGGGTTCCATGATTGGGAAATCCTTTGATAGAGGGTGGAAGTCCACACATCTGACATCCTTTTCCCACATCCATAGGTGCATGAAAAGCATAAAACCATGGGAGTTGGATTCTAACTAAAAATAGGGGTGAATAGAGGATATTAATTGGGATATCTGAGAATTGTACCACCATGAAGAGTGATATAATAGAATGGAATTATTTCTATGCATGTTTGAAACATAGGTTCTACTATCAAACTGCAGAAAGTTGGGACAAAAAATTGAGGGTCAACTACAGACCATGTTCAAAAAAGAATACCTATCAAATTTTAATAAAAAATCCTTAAAGGTGTATTCCTAGGATATAAAAGGATCCAGTTTAGCTGGGCACCATCATAGTTAGGGGGATTATTCATATGTGGATGATGGTGGGGATCCAAATCAAGGAATACAAAAAACACGGGGGAGAACTAATGTAATATTCAGATTGTGTTCAATAATCTTGATATTCTACCACTATGGTTTTGAATATATTAGGATGGAATATCAATTTGAGTAATATCCAAAAAAATTCCCTAAGGATAGCATCATCTTGGTTTCTAGGTGATCATCAAGGAACTCAAGTGGTGAGATAGGTGACCTCTTCCAAAGGGGGGGAAGGTCCTATCAGGAAAGGGACAACAATAATTTGTAGTATTATATCATAAAATTTATATTTAAGGAATTTAGATTAATGTATTCTAATAAGGATATTGAAAACCTATTTTAATCTCACATGGTTAGAAAATTGGATTTATGCAGTTTAAGGTCATATAGCTTTGACCAAGTTGTTGTACCATTTAGAACCATATAGTTAGGATATATGAACCTTTGTGAATGAAAATATACACAATATAGGTAGTAGGATGAATGAAAAGTGAACACAAAGAGTATTACATTGTGGAATATGCCAATAATTTGGTAGATATAACATTTGAACAAGAATTTTTCTTAAAACAGTAGGTCCATCAAGAACAAAAAGGATTTTTTTCAGTGCATAGTGATGAGTTCAACTGATATTTCCAATATTTCATTAATTCCCCCATCCTTTCCCAAGTTCATAAGGGAAACCAGGTAGATGAAAAGTTTTATTTTTCCTTGATATCCCATATATGTTTTCAACTTGAAATAAATACTTACATATAGACTCAGCTTGTTTGTAGTCATGGAAGTTAGATGAAATAGGGGAAATTTTTGGGTATATGTGTGTATGACCATGTTGAATTTTAAGGCCATGATTCCTAGAATAGAGCTACTAGTTTGAAGTCATAGAGTTCATACCTCCTCTTTCTGAGTTCCACAACATCTTAGTTATACATAGAGTTAGTTAATGAACATCATGGAATAATGGGAACCATATAAAGGCATGGGTGATGAGATTATTTGTAACTAGTCCCCATATAGGAGATCTAGTCTTCACTATGTATCCCACTCAATGGGGAATCATGTCACACATAGTTCTAGAAAATAGAATGGTGGGAGAGTAAATATTAAAGAGGAAAGTCCTCTGGAGTGGGAATTATATGAAAAAGGGGGTATTGGTGTTCTAAAAATCCAGGGGTGATGAAATCTTAATGCAGATCAGAGTTTATAGGGGTCCATTTGCATATAGTTTAAGGGAATAATGTTTAGACAAAGGCTATTACCAATTTAAGGTCATAGATATTAGAAAAAATGGAAGTCCTCTAAGATAATTCACAAGGAATTGGGGAATTTAAATACTAACATAAATTGGAGCTAGGGAGGCCCTACACTCAAAAAATAGTCTACAGGTAGGTTTCATACAGTTTATGTTCATGATTCTTAGATAGAGGGTTGCTAAAATTTATGGGCATGTAGCTTTGACCATGGTGGGATGGGGAATACGTTTTTCATCCATTTACTAGAAATCCTATTTTGAATAGAGTTCTAGTGGCCAATACTTGAAAACATGGTCTCACCCACATGGAGTATTTATATCTTTTCCAAAGACAGGGGTTTAAGAATCAATACACATCTCACATAATAGGGTATAAATCCAGAAATATTTCTAGAACATGGTTTGGTGGGATACCAACACTAAAAGGTGGACATCGTCTCAAGTGAGGATGAGAAGAAAAATTAATAATTCAAAATGTGATACAAAAATATAGTAGCTACATGGTTTATTGTCATTCAGTTAAGACCCAAAGGGGACCACTACCTGTTTAGAGTCATCAATATAGGACCATGGTCTTGAAAAAATTTTAAAGTTCAAGATTCTTGGACTGTACAGTGATGATTTTTCTTGGAGGATATGTATGAAATTATAGAGTTCAAACCCAACATGAGATCAGGATAAAGGATTCCTTTAACCATACCAATACCTTTAGAATGAGTTGCACACCATTTAAGGTCATGGTTCATAGAAAAGAGAGAGTTTGTGTCTCAAAGTTGTTTGTGTGGCACAAATGAGAAGTAACCCGATGTGAATAGAGTGCTAGAGAGGATTTATGAAATGAAAATTTACATGAATATCAAAACACTGTTTAAATCCATGATTATTGGACCAAAGGGGTTTGTGTCATGAGGGTGTCCATAAAACAAAGATGCATAGAAACTAGGAATCAAGAGAGGTTAAAGGATTCATAGCGCTATGTGAAAGCATTCCATAACAATTTTCAAGTAGTTTATGATCATTATTCTTTGTCCAAGGATCCCACTTTAATTTTTTAGTGTTCAGATCTTTGAGGATGAAAAAAAATTTATTTAGGGAATGATTTTGCATCTCAACCATGATTGGGGATGAAATTCCACTATTACTCCTAATCCCACATGAACCATGATTAGGGTGAGAAATAAGGAGTCGCATTGAGTTCCCATTATTTCAATAAAGATCACAGTAAGGTAAAAAATCATTAAACTTTATATGGTTCCAATGACACTAACATGCTTAGTCATCATGGAAGAATTCAATGGGGTTGGGTGTAACACCAAGGGTGTTAAAACTCCACTAGAATTAAGGGAGGTGAAAAAGAAAGGTAAAATGTGAATTCTGAAATCTAGAAAGTAGAATGTGGGTGAGCGATGGGTATGGAATTACTATTGACCAAGTTCAAAACATTGGTTTCACAACCACATTATTCAGGGGTGGGGATAACAATCCTGGGAAAAACCATTGAACAATTTTAAAACACGATAACCATCATCCATCGTCAGGGATCCTTAAAGGAGTGTTACGGGCATGGTAGGTGAGCCAGTGTGTACAAGATCCATTTTCATTTGAGGGGATTATTCCAATTGGTAGGGTGATAAGGATCCAATTTGATGAATCCATGAATTATGGAAGTGGAAATGTTGGGATATTCATGAGTATTTTAAAAACTCTAAGCATTGTCCCTCCATGAACTCAAATGCACTAGAAAATCATATCATTAAGAAAGGATTGAGAATGTTATCAAGGATTAAGACCCTGGAATAGGTTTATGGTTGGGTTGGGAATAGGATTTGAGATCTATCCATTGCTATATATTCCATGGAACAGAGAATCCAGCCACATCTAGTTCTTGAACATGGTGTAGTAGATGACCCAAACTAGAAAAGAGGGTTCCCTTTTAAGTGGAGGATCAAGTCATAATAATGTTTCATGTCATGTGAATGGGATTTAGAAAATTCAATTAACATCATGAATCAATAACATTGAACGTAATGTTTAACGTCTTATGGTGAGGATGTGTGGTTTCTATATTTTAAGGTCATGTAGTTTTGACCACGGTGGGCTTGCACTAGGGTCCACCCATTGCTTTTGAGGATCATGGATGCTGTGATTGGGTATTATAAGTTGAATATTCCCATGGGTGGAGAAATGATCTCATGTTTAACATAGGACATCTCATTCCCATCACACGAGGCACCCTATTCTCACAACACAAGGTATACCATAGTTTAACATCATGTGAAATGATGATATGTGCAACTTGCACATTGAGTTGCCCATTGATTCTTCCTAAGCATAGGACATGAGGGAATCTCAACCTCTTGATTTTTTAAGGAAAGTGATCAAATTTTACACCCCTTGGGGTGGTTTATTAGGATTAATGGGGACATATCTAGGTTTTTTGCACTAGGGATACCACTTTTCTTGTCATCTTATCAGATCATGAGGGGATCTTAGCACATTGATAGACTAGAGGAATATTATTGGGGTTTACACCTTAGTAGGAGGCCTAGGAGGACTACTTGGGGTATTCTCACAACCATCATACAAGGGATACGAATATTTACCCATACGTAATATCATGCTTGTTGTTAGGGGTGTATATGGGTCAAGTTAGGTTGGGTTAAAGGCGTTTTAGGGCCCGACCCAATCCAACCCACTATGGGTCAGGTCAATTCAGGTCGGGTTATATGTGTAAACCTGAACCAACCTGACCCAAATCATCCTAACCCGATGGGATCGAACCCGCCACTCAGAACAAACCCCCTACACCCAGCTTGATGGATACCTACACTGCACCATCATACTGCACCCCTCCCCCAGAGCCAACCTGATGGACCCCTATTGCCCCGCCTTGCACACCAGCCAGCCTATACCCCTCCCCCTATGGACCAGCCTGCCCCACATCCACTATCGTGCACCCAAGTCTCATCTTGCCCCTCTCCCCCACACACAAAAGCCCCCCCCACCAAACACACTACACCCCTTCCCTTTTCCCCCCTTCACACCCCTCCTCCCTCCCCCCCTGCACACCAATCAGCAGACCCAACATCCCCCACCTGCACCCCTTCACAACACCCATGTACCCCAACACTACACCCATGCACCTTTGAAATAGCATGCACCATCCTATTTGCTCCCTCTCCCCCTACTCCCTACACACCAACCTACCCCTCCCCCCGGCACCCCCCCTGCAAACCAGCCTGCCCCCCTCTCACCCCATGCCTGCACACCAGACCTAGCACCCCCCCCTCCCCCCCCCCCGCACCCCCCTGCACACTCCCCCTACAAACTAGTATGCCCTCATCTCCCCCCAGCCCGACTGCACACCAGACCCAGCCCCTTCCACCAGCCTTCCTCCCTCCACTATCCAACACCACTTCACCCCATCCCCCTGCACACCACATCACCCATTGCACACTTCCCCCTGCAATGAAAACCTGCCTACCCCCTCTCCCCCCTTCTTGTACACACCAAACCCAGCCTCCCACTCCCCCAAACCCCAGCCCCCTCCCCCTGCACACACAAGTCCCTCTCCCCCTCCCCCTGCACACCAGCCTCTCCCCTCTCCCTAAACACCCCCCCAACAAACAAACCTACCCCCTCGCCAGCCTGCCTGCATACACCAAAACAACCCAGCCTCCCCCTCCCACCTACAGACACCATCCTCCCCCATGAAAACCATCCTCCCCCTCCCCCATGACTTCCTGCACACCAGACCCAGCACCCCCCCCCCCACCATACCCCTGCACCGACCTGCCTCTCCTCACCTTCTACACCCCTACCCCCTCCCCCTGACACACCACCTCCCCAACTACACACTCCCCACTGTAATCCAACCTACCCCTCCCCCTGCCTACACACACCAAACCTAGCCTCCCCCTACACCCCTTCCCCCTCACCCTTCACACACCAGCCCAACTCTCCCCTTACACCCCTACACACCAGCCTCCCCACTCCCACTACACACTCCCCACTATAGTGTAAACTAGACTTCCCCCTCTTCACCCCTGCTTGCACACACAAAACCCCACTCTCCCCCCCACACACACCAGCCTCCCCCTACCCCCTGAACACTCCCCCTACAAACCAGCCTACCCCCCTCTCCCCCCTGCACCCCCGAACCACTAGCCCCCTTACACCCTTTCACCAGCTGGCAGCCTACACCCCTTATACAGACCAGAACCATCACTAAATATTGAACACATGTAGGCTATATCCACACATATCTCAAATGAAAGGAAAAGTAAAAAATGTTAAATGAAGACAATTCAATAAATACTAAAATAATTATTTGTATTAAATGTTGAATACAACATATTAAATATGGTTTCTCCAAAAAAATCATCATATAAATCTACTTCCTAGTGAGGTAAATCACACTAATAAACATGGAGAAAACAAAAAAATAGAAACTAATTAGGCCAAAATACCAATAAGGTATGGTTTAGATCATGATTCATATTTTCAGATATTAAAAAAAAGTGTATTCTATGTATAGGTAAGAAAACACGTTGAAAAAAGAAATTAGTCAGCATCCATGATTCTGAGAGTAGAGACTCCACCATATTTCACCCAATATAATTTAAAAGGTTTTTAAAATTTATGAACAAAATTAAGAATGGAATAAACCAGAATATCAATGATTTTTAACTTAGAAGTTAAGAATCGATCACTCAAATCAATTTCAAGAAACATGTAATATAAAATTGGAATCCTTCAAGGCTTACATCTCTTCACAAAAAACCTGAAACAATCACCCAATACATATATTTTTCTCAAAAACCGTGATATTTTAATAAACAACTTAAAAAACACACAAAATGATGGCACAAATCATTACTCACTGGGAAAATTTTATCATTTTACAAAATTTAGAAACTAATGACATGAAATTTCTAAGCTTGTAAGTATGTAGAAGGTATAGTAAAGAATGTAAAAAAGTTGAGCTTTTAATGACTATTGATAGTAGAAGGTCCCTATACTATGAAAGGGAATGAAATTCTAAAAACCATAGAGAAAAGCCATGCCTGCAAGATAGAAGAAGATAAGAAGGCATGTGAGCAGCCCAAAAATATTGGTCAAACAAAGAAAGAGTGTTTAGTTTGGCCTGATCTATTGGACAAGACTAAAAAATTAATAAATCATAATCTAATTCTAAGAACACTGAAAAACATGTGGTTTTAGTTCATGAGGATTCATCCAAAAAATATTCATTGAAATGAAAACTGAGATAGATGAAACAACTTCACATGAGGAATCGATTCATGGGAAGAAACATTATAATATTTGGGGGTGATATATGTATGTGATGATAGTATTTTGAAAAGAATTTGTAAAGGAATCATAAATTTATACCATAATGAAGAGTTCTCCATCCATTATCCTTGCTTCTTCTACATTAGATAATGGAAATCTAATCATGAATTGTGGTGGACAATGGCATATCTTAAAAAACCCAAAAAAAGATAGAACAAGTCAGTATTTTACATTTTCAAAAAATAGTTTATAATTGAAAAATGAAAAATGATAAAAAAATATTAATAATATTTTTAATGGTACCTGATTCAATTGATTCCACTTCTTCTAGTTGCTTTCAAATGTCAATTGTTTTAGAATTTATAAACCAGTTTTTTGAGAAAACTAATGCTTCAAATGTGTTGGGATTCAAACCACTACAAAATAGATCAAGGACTCATCCTCCTATTCTAAAATCAGACTCTGAAGACTCTATAGTTAAAGGAGTTTCTAGAATATTTCTAGAAATTCATGATAGAACATGATATTTTCTTGCCTTTCTTTTCCACCAACTTAAAATAACAAATCCTTCTAAATAATCCTCACAATCAAAAATCTAAATATATCTCTCAAGTTCATTATTTTGTTGTGTCAAATGAATTTTCCTTTTCATTAATCTATATGCATCTTTACATTTCTCATCATCCTCAGTATTGGTACTAACATCATGAATATGTGATTCTTGATGAGAACGTGACTAAAATTTATCAACAATTGGAATGGGATATTTATATTTTTAAAACTCAAAGTGATTATTCGTAACCTCTGTTAATTTATTGATCAACTTATTTTTCCCTTCTTCATCATCAAAAAATATTTAAAAACTATCCCAAACAGATTCCAATTTATGTCAGGGATCAAGAACAACTGGCACAAGTAAGAGAGAAATAAAATTTGATCCAATACCCCAAAACCTGTCCAACTTATGATTCATTGAAATAGCCATTACACTCTTGGTAATATCTTAACACTTCATCCATTTATTTATTTTTCTATATTTTTCACAGATAGTTTGAAAGAAAGTGTGACATGTCACATAAATAGAACCCAAAAACTCAAAAATTCAATCATATTTTTTTAAAGAAATTGACAAATACACAAGCACGCTCCCAATCATATGTTGCAGGATCCCCACCTTCATAGACAATAGAACTCCTAAAACATGCATCCTTATCAAGGATAATAAATACATTCTCATACTGCTATGCAACATTCGACATAAAGTAACAAGAATTCCACCTAGTAGACACATCAAGAATTATGGCTAGTTTACAAGGAATTTTTAACTCCTCGATTATGCCCATGAAAAGAGCCAATATTGAAGGTGAACTTCTCAAAAAATTTGTAAGAATATATGATTATAGAAATTGATGTTGATATTTCCTTTATCCCATCACTAATAATATGGTTTAAAATATGTAAACAACATCTCATATGCATATACTATCTATTAAGAATTGACCCATTCAAATCATTAACCCTCCTCACCAAATCATTGATCATTGTATTATTATAACTAGCATTGTCCATAGTAACAATATTAATCCTTTCAATCCTCAATTATTTCAATGTTTGTTCTAATACTTGGCCAATTTTTTCTCATTTATGATCTGCAGCAAGACAAAACCAGATGAATTTTTTATTTAATATCCAATTGTCATCAATAAAATGTGCAGTCACACACACATAATTCATATCATGAATTAATGTCCATGTGTCTGTTGTAAGACATACCATGTGAGGGAACATATCAAACACAGAATTCAATTTTTCTCTTATATGCAAATATAACAACAAGAAATCCCTAACAACTGTTTTTCTAGATGGAACTTGAAATTAAGGCTGAAAAACATCAATAAATTCAATAAAACATTGATTCTAAACATATTTAAATGACAACCCATAAATTATTATCATTTTATCAAGAACTATTCTGCACTCTTCTTGGTTAAAATGAGATACTAAAATTTTAACCGTCCCATCATCCTTATCTTCACACTTTATTGTAAGACCAAGAGTGGTTTGACTTTTGTTAAGATTTTTCTGTGGATTTTTGTTGAACCATATAAAATTCCTATTCAAATTACTTGTTCCACGTTGTCCATATGTGCAATCATAATCTTTGTCACAATAATTACAACCAGCCCTTCCATTTTTCTTATGAAAATGATTCGAAACTTTAGAAATTATAGAACAAGGAGGTTTATAATTTGTTACCTTATTATTAAGAGACCTATTAGTACCCTCATTTTCTTAAACTTGTATGAAACTACTCCCCCTCCAATTTTTATTGAATGTGCATTTTGAGTAGACCCCATCTGACTTTGTGTTCCTGCACTAACTAAAGGATTAGAACAACTTATTCTAACACCTTCGATGAATCGCTAGCTAGCTGCTGTTAGCTAGGGGAAACACACCCCTTGTATAATAAGGAGAATAAAATTTAAAAAGAATATATGGATTTGAAATTTATAATAGGAGGATAAACAATGATAAAAAATTTAAGAACCCAATTTTTTAAATGATTATAAGACGCGTCATACCTTGAGCCCAACATAACACCTACTCAACAACCAAGGCTACTTCAACCACGACTCATCATAAAAAAAATTCAACAATTTTCACTACTAAAACCACCAATATCAATACACCATTGTCGAAATCATCAATGATGAAACACCAACAAACAACATTATTATTTTCAGACCGTCATAAAAAAACTAAGGACAAAAAAAACTCAGTGCTACCAAAAAACACAACCGACCACAAAATTTTTTTAAATCTAATTGCGACCAAATGGCAGTTGAGACAAGACCACATCATCACTATCACGAGACCACCAACAGTAAAAAATTAAACCACAAACTGCCACCATCGAAGGGAAAATGAAACCCGAATGAAGAGATTAAACCAATTATAGTCATGTCTCGTGTAAAATAAAATTGGCGGATTCTCAACCAACACAACCTAAAATATCTATAAAAACCACATCACCAAACAAGAATTGGGCCTTGTTGTTGTGAAATAGTTTGAGAAGAAGGTGTAAAGGTTGATTTGAACTAGGTAAATAGTGGATGTGTTACAAAATGATAATTTTACCAGAGTAGAAAAAAGTTGAGAACTCATAAAGGAAAGGCAAACATAATTTAAAATGACATGATAAAAATAAAATTATTACCACCAATTACAACCATGCCAGACCCATACGTAAGAGAAGGCAGGAGGAGAAGGCGACCCAAGATAAAGAATATCTCCAAAATACATAACCTGATTGCTGAAGAGGGTCTTTTGTGGGAGTTGTAAGTGTTGGTGTCCTGAGAACCAATTGTTTTTTACTTTAATTACATGAATGTACACTTATTATATATAGTTTATTATTATGAATGACTATAATATAATAATGTACTAGAATATTTGTTGCATTGATAAGGTCATGACAGATCCCCACTATGATGAGAACCTTTAAATGCTATAACAGTATTATTAAATAATGTTCTACAGTTGGATGACATACTATGATTGGACACATAGTATACAGACAGTCATGTGTGAGTACTTGTAATATGATGAGACTCTCTCTCATGGAGTTCGCACTTGGTAATCTCCAAGATGGGAGATTATGAGAACATACTCGCCAGTAGTAATTCCGCATGTTTTGGTGTCACCAGAAATTACTATCTACGAGCATGTGTAATGGTCCTTGGACTGAAAGATTATCATTAATTCATTTCATGACTCGCATACTTAGATTTGCTGATGAAAATCTTCAAGAAGATAGTTATAGGGAAGTAGGGTATGTTGGGTGTGTCTTGAATAACATGTTGTTAATGGATAATTTGATGAAGTATTTGTCCCTTCCATATTTATGGATGTTGATATCTCGGGCCCTATGATTGAAATAGAACTGTAGAACAAATTCCATGGCCAAGGTGACACGATGAGTTTATTTCTGGGAGTCAAAGAATGACAGATCAAGCATATAGGTTTATAACCCTGCCATGAAACCTTCTTGATGAGATATTAAGGCAATGGAATTAAATTACACAGTAAGAATTCATATGAGGTGGCATGTCAATGAGTATTCAATCTCTTTCTCTTGGTTGCCATGACCTATTTCTAGACCGTAATCTTGGTCTTTAGGCAGGCCCTCCTAATGATAATGAGAAAGAGGCCTAGAGGCTCACACACTAAGTGTATCCAAATATCTCAAGTATAATAAATATTATTCCCATAAATGGTTTAATAATTATTGAAGGAATCCTAAATAATTTTAATGCTGGAGGAAGAATAAAATAAGTACACACCGTGTATTAATGAATACACACTGTGTAGTTTTATTTTGAAAACAAGTACATGTCGTGTATTATTGAATGTACACGCTATATAGTTTTTAGTTTGGAAATGAAATGAATAAATTAAAACAAGATATACATGCCATGTACATTTAATGTAAACTCCGTTTATTTTTCAATGAAAAACAAGTACACGCCGTGTATTTTTGATTACACGCCATGTAGTTTTTCCAATCAGTATTTTGAGGAAATAATATCATTTTATTAAATGATATTTATTATAATCAGTGTGGGAACATGTTATGGAATTAATGACTCAACATGGGGTTTTCAAAAGAGTCAATGAAATAAATAAAACGCATAACACGTTTCTTAATTTTCATAACTCTACAACCTCAAACCTAATTATAAATATCCTCACAACCCCAACTGTTTTCCTAAGAGAATCGTTGTGCACAACAATTCTAGAGAGTTCTCTCAAGACCGAAAGAACTTCATCCTCCAAGAACACTCTCAAGACAGAGAGAGATCCACCTCCATTGGATCAAGGCGATCTATGGTGGACAATGCAAGAAAAGGTTTCTCCATGCTAGCACCCAGAGATTTCTTTGCCGACATCCAGAGATATGTGGTGCACGTGTGGATCACCACTAGAGGAAGTCTACACTTGGCTTCTATGACACAACGAAAAATCACATCGGAACGTGATCAGAAATATCAACGAATTAAGAACTCTATAACAGGTACCTCATGTAAATTAATTAAATTAAATATAATCAATGTATTATGATCTTTGATTTTTGGTTTCGGGAGTTTTTCTCTTCATTGTCTATTTCTGTGATTTGATCCATGGAGACTGGAATTAATCATCGTATTGATCCCGGATTGATCATTGTGAATGACAATAATCCAAGTGGGAACATGCACCCACGAGCATCCGCTGCGCCCAGGACCTTCAATTGGTATCAGAGCGAGCCACAACGTAGATTATAGTTATTTAATTTTCATTGATAATTTACACATTTATATTTGATTCAATTCAAGATAAATCATTCTATAAAACTGAATGAATGAGATCTATTCTTCCTCTTTTTCTCAATTCAAATAACAAAAATGAATTTTTAATTTTAATTCTGATTAAATGAAAAATGAGGAACTCATCTAGACGAGTCGCTCTTTTTGTCCATACAACACAAGAATACACTGCGTGTACTAAAAACTACACGTCGTGTACTTAGGTTCAATGAACTGGTAATGGTCCTCCAAACCACGAAATGTTAATATATTATGCCTAAGTATTTATTACACCATGTTGACAAAAAATGAACAGCACGTGGAACCGAAATACACAGTGTGTATGTTAAATCAAAATGTTGTGTAGTCTGATCTGACCCAGGTGAAATCGTGTGCAAGGAGAAGCCATGTTCTGCATACATAGGATTGCTAGGTCAGTAACCGCGTAACAAGGAAGTACACGCCGTGTTAGATTAATCTACACACTATGTACTAAAAAATTTCCAAAGTAAATACAGTACGCCAAAGCCCCCGGTGTGTACTTTGGATAAATGGTGAAAAATACACATCTTGTAGGCTGTATTAAACGGAGTGTACTTTCTAGAAATGGAATTTCACTAGGCTTCCTCCAAAAGTAAAAAGACATGTATAAAGAATATGGTTGAGAAGAATCTCAAGAAAATTCAAAAATGAATTTAAGATAAAGAATTGATTAATTATAAGATCATAATTAATTGAATCCAAGCGCGACTTATCTTGAATAAATAGAACGATTAAAAGAATTTGAATGCTAAATATGTGTAAATGTCATTGCATGCTATGGATGATCATGAGCTAGACCAATGAACCTTTATATGTGTGTATGCTTTCATTTAAATTTGTTTAATTTAAATTTTTTGTCTTGTGAGCCTTCTTCCAATAAAATGTAGGGCCTGCGTTCCCATGGTTTATTTAATGTAAACCCCATGTAATGGAGGATCTCCCAAGCCAGTGGAGATGGTTCAAAAATCCAAATATGAGGTGAAACTAACCTAATAAGATTCATAGGTGGAAATATGGGAGATGAAAGACATGAAGCATCAGGTTCAAGGTGTTTTCCCTAGGTCAGGGTTAGCTTATCAAAACGGCTAGATAAGATAACAAATATAAGCTCATGATCATGCCATCTTATTTTATTTCTCTCTGATTTCATGGTTTATTTTTTATGTATGTGTTGTCGTGATCACATAATTAATGAAATAAACAATCATGAAAATAAGGAATAAAATAAAAACTGGACTATGCATAGACATTATCAGAACATGGTTAATCACTTAAGAAAGCATCACTTAATATTAACAAGCATGTGATAATGAAAAACTATGCATAAAGAATAAAATCCCACAAATAAAATATTAAGTCAGACCAAGCCTTTCATTACTTGATTAAGGGAAAGACTCAATAAAACAATCTGTTTGACCAAACCTTGTTAAGGCACTTACTTTTATAAAGGATCCTCTTATGAATGTTTCGGGATGAATTAAACATTTTAAATCAAGAGGAGTATCCCTGGATAGATTTTTTGTAAAATGGAGGCAAGAGTTGAGGAAATCCATGTCAGGATTTTAGTATTGGGGAGTCCACTCAACAGATCAAGGAACTGTAAGCTCACAGTTGGCCAAGACCTACCTACCTAAATACCTTCAAATATCTTGACTAACCCTTGTTGGGGTTATGCGAAGGGGAATATGGATCCTTGCCACTAGAATGTCAAAGCAACTAGACATTCCAAGTTCAATGGTGAGGGACTCTAGGACTTGATAAAATAGTGGGAGACTTAATAAAATTTATCATTTATCATAAAATGTAATCAAAGGAATTACTGATAAATCTTCTCTTTTAATTTGTAGAATCAATATGAAAAGATTGTCAAACACATTTTCTCTACGATAATTTCTGGACAAAGATAATATCCTCACCAACAGTAACTTTTAGGAATGGTTTAGGCTCCTTTGGGTTATCCTACTCCATGAACAAAAGTTTTACGTGTTGGAGTCCTCACTTCCTGATTCTCCTACCCAAGGGGCAAGTGATCAAGATTTCCTGATCTATGATTGACATTTGAATGATTCACTCGATGTTCAATGCTTGATTCTATTATCAATGTCTAGTGAGCCCATGAAGTCTCCTGAAGACCTGGATTCCTATAGTATGCTTGAGCACCTCAATGGTCTATAACAGGAGAGATCAAGACATGAAAGGTTTGAGATCTCCAAGGCTCTATTTCAGAGCAATCTTGGAGAGGGTTCCCCAACCGAGCATCATGTTGTAAAGCTCATTACTACATTGAGAGGTTTGAGTTTCTATGGTTTAAACTCTCCAAGGAACTAGGTATCGATCTCATTCTCACATCACTTCCCTAGTGCTTCTCTAAACTTGTTGTAAATTTCAACATGAACAACATTGATAAGTCTCTATATGATCTTGTTATCCTTATTCGCCAAGTGGACAATGATATGAAGCTTGAAAATCCCTCTTTTCTTATGGTGATTAAAAGGAAAGGGAAGGCAATGAGATTTAAGCCCAAAGCTTCATCAAGGCCTTCCAAAAAAAGGAAGATCAAAGGGGAGGAAATAGAATATGATGTTGTTTGTTTCTCACGTGGAAAGAAGGGCCACTGGAAGAAAAACTACACCCAGCCAAGGAAGCAAGGGGAAGCTTCAGGTGCATTTGTCATTGAATGCTATCTATCTTTTTCTACAAATTGGATACTCTATTCAGCTTGTGGTTCTCAAATATGTACACAAATATTGGAACCAAGTATATTGATGTAGATTTATTGAGGGGAGGTAGATCTATGAGTAGCCAACAGAGCCAGATTTGCTATTGTAGATTTCTGGGACTACAACCTCACATTGCCAACTAGAATGATCATGGTTTCAAAATGATGTTATTATGTACCCTCTGTAACCAAAAACATTATATCAGTATCCATATTAGATATTGATGAATTAATTTTCATGTTTGGAAATGAATGTTTCCACTTTTATTAAGATAGAATTTGATTTGGTAGGGCACATTTATATAATGGCATTTATGTGTTAGACTACACAAATCAAGTAATGGCAATCAATGACAAAGTTAATTCACATGAATCATACCAAACCCAACATTCGAATCACCGTCTATGTCATGTCAATGATAAACATTTGACAAAAATTACATCAATATGGGTATTAATATTCTTTAGAACTAAAACCACTTAGTGTATTTCATGCGTGTCTATAAGGAAAATGACAAAATTCCTATTTAGTGGTAAAGGTGAAAGGGCTAAAGAGATTCAAGAATTAGTTCACACAGATGTGTGTGGACCATTTCCAATTTAAGTAAGGGGTGTGTTCTTTTACTTCATAACTGTTACTGATAATTTTATTAGATATGGATATATTTACTTAATGAGGTGTAAGTCAGATTATTTTGATCAGTTAAAATAATACAATAATGAAGTTGAGAACCAGCTTGGTAATAAGATAAAGAAACTCTGCTCAGACAGAGGAGGAGAATATCTTAATCTGGACTTCATTGACTTCTTACAGGAGTTTGGGATACAATATCAACTCACTCCTCATTTAACGCCTCAGTGGAATGGCGTACGTGAAAGGAGGAACCACACCCTGTTGGATATGGTGAGAAAAATGATGAGTCATGCGAGTCTTCCACTATCCTTTTGGGGATATGCATTACAAATAGCAGCACACATACTAAACCAAGTTCCAACAAAATTGATAAATGGTATTCCTTATGAATTGTGGAGTGGATGCAAAGACATGTTATCAAATTTACATGTGTGGGGTAGAAAATAATTTTCTAAGGCCTCTTCAGGTAACAAGATTGCACCCCGAGGCACAAAGTGTATCTTTATATGATATCCCAAGGAATCAAGGGGATATTACCTATACAATCCATTAGATAAAAGGTAACAGTGGCAAGACACTCCATATTACTTGATAGGGAGAACATCTCTAAAAGAGATAGTGGGAGTGAGATATACTTCAATAAAGTCAAGGGTCCACATACATAGGTGTTGGTACAAGAACAGATTCCACAAATCCCCGTGAAAAAACAATCTGTTCAAGAGACACAAGAACTGTGTAAGAGCATGATAGAGGCAAGAGAACTAGAAAGATATGGTTTTCTTGTCATCTAGGATGGTGACTCATTATTTGTTGACAATGATGATCTTATTACCTACAAGGAAGTAGTTGAAGGAACAAACACTGCCATGTGGGAAGAATCCATGAATTCTCAAATGGATTCCATGTACCAAAACAATGTATGGATTTTAGTAGATCCCTCCATTGATGTAAAGCCTACTGGAAATAAATGGCTATTCAAGAAGAAAATAGACATGGTGGGGCAAGTCATCACCTATAAGGCACGACTAGTTGCAAAAGGGTTTAGACAGTGTTAAGGAATTAACTGTGACGAAACCTTTTCACTAGTTGCAATGTTGAAATCCATCATAATCCTATTGGCTATTTCCACTTACCATGACTACGAAATTTGGAAAATGGATATCAAAACAATATTCCTTAGCGGGAACCTCTAGGAAGATGTCTATATGACAAAACCTGAAGGGTTTGTGACTCTAAAGGATGTCAACAAGGTATGCAAGTTGCAAAAATCCATCTATGGATTAAAGCAAGAATCAATGTCATGGAACATTCATTTTGATTAAGACGTAAAAGAATTTGTCTTTGTTAAGAACGAATATGAGCCTTGTGTCTACAAAATGTTTAGTGGAAGTGTAGTTGTTTTTCTAATAGTATATGTTGATGACATATTACAAATTGGAAACAAAGTACTAGTCTTACAGTCAGTTAAGGAAAGGTTGGAAAAATGCTTCTCTATAAAAGACTTGGGTGAGGCATCATATATTCTTGGGATCAATATCTATCATGATATATCCAAGAGAATGTTGGGCCTGAGTCAAAGTACATACATTTACATGATACTGAAGAGATTCAGTATGGAACAATCCAAGCGGGGATTGTTTCTAGTGTCATATGGCATTCATATTTCCAAGAAAATGTGTCATCAGACACATGAGGATAGAAAGAAAATGGCAAGGACACTGTAAACATCTATAATTGGGTCAGTAATGTATGTTATGATATGTAAAAGGCTAGATGATGCTTACTAATTAAGTGTGGTAGCCTGATATCAAGCTGATCCAGGAGACCTCCATTGGATGGCAGTCAAGACTATCCTTAAGTATCTGAGGTGTACTAAGGAAATGTTCCAGGTTTATTGAGGAGATGAGGAACTAGCCATCAAAGGACATGTAGATGCTATTTTACAGACTAATCAAGGTAACATGAAGTCGCAGACTGGATACATCGTCAGTTTGAATGGAGGTGCCATGAGCTAGAAGAGCTCAAAGCAAGGTGTGGTTGTAGATTCTACAGCAGAGTCTGAGTATATCACAACATCTGAGGTAGCTAAATAAGTAGTATGGATGTGAAGATTCGTCTAGGATTTGGATGTAGTACCTAAGAGTAAAGATCCCATCACACTATATTGTGACAATACTGTAGCAGTGGCACTTGAAAAAGAGCCAAGGTCACATCAGCAGACAAAGCACATACTTCGGAAGTATCATCTCTTGTGGGATTTTTCTTAGAGAGATGAAGTTGCAGTGAGAAGTATTTCCAGGGAAGACAATGTGGCGGACCCCTTGACTAAAGCCTTGACTCAGCAGAAACATGATTATCATGTGAGGTCTAGTGGACTAAAAGTCATTGGCAGTTGTCTCTAGTCTAAGTTGGAGTTTGTAATGGTTGGTTTCCTGAGAACCAACTATTTTTTACTTTGATTACATTAATGTACAGTTATTATATATTGTTCCTCATTCTGCCTAACTATAATATAATAATGTCCTGGAATATTTGTTGCATTGATAAGGTCATGGTAGATCCTCAATATGAAGAGAACCATGAAATTCTATAATAATATTCTTAAATAATGTTATATGGTTGGATTACATACTATGATAGGACACATAGTATATAGACCATCATGTGCGAGTACTCGTAAAAAGGCAAGACTCTCTCTCATGGGGTTCGCAGTTGGTAATCTTCAAGATGGGAGATTATGAGAATAGACCTACCAGTAGTAATTCTGCATGATTTGGTATCATCGGAAATTACTATCTATGAGCATGTGTAATGGTCCTTAGACTGGAATATTATAATTAACTCATTTCATGACTCGCACACTTAGATTTGCTGACGAAAACTATCATGAAGACAGTCGGCAGGAAGTAGGGTACGTTGGGTGTGTCATGAATGACATGTTGTTAATGGGTAAGTCGAGTAAGGATTTTTCCCTTCCATATTTATAGAAGTATATATCTCAGGCCCTTTGATTGAAATAGAATTGTCGAACAAATTCTATGGCCATGGTGACAGGACAAGCTTATTTCTGGAAGTCAAAGAGTGACAGATCAAGCATATCGGTTTATGACACTGCCATGAAACCTTCCCGATGAGATATTGAGAAAAAGGGATTAAATTAAACAGTTAGCATTCATATTTTGTGACACGTCAATGTGGCATCAACTTCTTTCTCATGGGTGCCTTGACCCATTGCTAGACAATAATCTTGGACTTTAGGCAAGCCCACCTAATGCCAACAAGAAAGAGGCCTAGAGGGTCACACACTAAGTGTATCGAATTATCTCGAGTAGAATAAATATTATTCCCATACGTGGTTTAATAATTATTCAAGTAAGACTAAATCATTTTAATGTTGGAGGAAGAATAAAATAATTACACATCGTGTATTATTGATTAGACACTGTGTAGTTTTATTTTGAAAACAAGTACACGACGCGTATTATTTAATGTACACACAGTGTCGTTATCATTTTGGAAAGGAAATGAATAAATGGAAACAATAAATACATGGCGTGTACATTTAATGTACACACCGTATAATTATCAATGAAAAACAAGTACACACCGTGTATTTATGATTACACGTCGTGTAGTTTCTCCAGTAGGGATTTTGAGAAAATAATATCATTTTATTAAATGATATTTATTATAACCAGTGTGGAAACATGTCAAGGAATTAATGACTTGACATGGGGTTTTCAAAAGAGTCAATGAAATAAATAAAACACATAACCCGTTTATTTATTGACATAACTCTACAACCTCAAACCCGATTATAAATATCCTCACAACCCCAACTCTTTTCCTAAGACAATTTTTGAGAACAATAATTAAATCGAATTATCTAAAGACCAAAATAACTCCATCCTCCAAGAACACTCTCAAGACCAAGAGAGATCCACCTCCATCGGATCAAGGTGATCTAAGGCAGACAACGCAAGTAAAGGCTTCTCCACACTTGCACCCAGAGATTCCTTTGGCAATGTCCAGAGATACGTGGTGCATGTGTGGATCACCGCTAGAGGAAGTCTTCCCTTGGATTCTATGACACAATGAAAAATCACATCGGAATGTGATCGGAAATATCAATGAAGTAAGAATTCTATAACAGGTACTTCTTGTCAATTAATTAAATTAATTATAATCAACCTGTGATGATCTTTCCTTTGTGCTTCCATGACTTTTTCTCTTCTTTGTCTATTTCTACGATTTGATCTGCGGATACTAGATTTTATCATCGTATTGATATTGGATTGACCATTGTGAATGACAAAAATCCATGTGGGCACATCCACCCACGAGCTTCCGCTGCGCCCGAGACCTTCAGGCGGAGGCAAGCAAGGAGACCCTTTCTAGGTGGGTTCGGAGGTGAGAAAGGAGGCAAGAGGAGAGTAGGATGAAATTAGGGTTTTTTTCAATGGAAGGAGAAGATAGAATAGAAGGATAGGTGTTGGGGAAGCTCGAGGATGGATGAAGGAAGGAAGAGAGAGGGTTTCCTTGCCTATCGATCATGAGGGAAGGATGGAGTAGGGTTCTCTTCACCGCCTGTGGGAAGGTAGGGGTCGAGTCGAGGGGAGAAGAGGATAGCAGAGGCGAGAGTAAGAGCGTGAGGGGTGGAGGGTGACACGACTCACTCTGTGTCTGAGAGATATTATCTTAGGGATTTTTTTTATGTCGGAAACCATCGGGTCATGGGTCGGGTTGGGTTTAAATGACTCCAACCCCAGACATGACCCAACCCATGTATGGGTCGACCCATTATGAACCCTACCCATTTTTTTTCTATGTAACCTGACCGAACCCAAGCCAACCCAATCAGTTTGGGTTTAACCTGTTATGTCAGGTTGGGTCAGTACACCCCTACTTATCGTAGGAGGCATCCCATGCTTTTCGCATAGGGTATATTGTTTATCAATGTCATGTTGACGTGAATATGTCTTACAATTTCACATAATGTGACTAGGACCCTGACCTATAGTGTGGGTGGAGTGTCATCAGTAACTAGATATAATAGACTCAGTGTGAACAAAGGACATGGAGGCCTAATTCTAGTGAAGATGATCTCACATTGGGAGGTTGAATTTGTACATGGTCCCAAAGATGAAGAGTCTAGGTGTCACTACAATCTCATGGAACTAGAAATCAAGACACACATATTTCTAGTATATGACATCAAGGGAGAGTAATGAAGGATGGGAAAAATTTTCTCTAGTGATCACACAAATTAGCTTATAGTTTCATGTCATGCAATGGGGATGTTTTCTTCCATACTTTATGTTCATATAACTCAGTCATTGGATCATATTGTGTTTTTCATATAAGTCATCCCATTCTTATAAGGTAGGTAAAGGATACAATTTAACATCATATGATGAGGAAATTTTCATATATTTCATCATCATATTATTATTACATTAGTCTTTCTAGTTTAAATTCATACAGCTTGCAGTCTGGATCATCTCTTGTTTGTCATATGAGGCATCCCATACTTATCACATATGGTGAGGATAATGACTACCATTGTGTATTGAAGAAATTATTATATAGTTAGAAATTTTGTGAATAATACATAGGAATTATATTTTAATTTTTTATATATTGGACTAATGATTTATGTAATGTACCGATATAGGAACCTGACATTGGTGGGAGGTGTGATGCGCTCCCCTTCCAGGATGATCAATGAGTATAAACTATTGGAGTAGACCTTATGAATGATGTATGGACCTTAAAATTTGGGTTCATGTTTTTTAATCTTCTTTATAAGTATCATGGGTGTCCTAAGATCCAACACCATATCACATTAAAGGAAGGAGTAGAGGAGGAATTTTCTATTGAATGCTCATGCCACCCAATTTTGATATGTTTCCTGGTTATGCAATGCTAGAATCATATTTTCCTGAAAGGATTATAACATGACAAAATATAACTCCACTATCATGTCTATTATCTACTATTCGTAAATTTCAATCCAAAGTAATTTTAGATAATCCTTTGTTGATAAAACTGCTTATGTCTCACACACTAGAATGTACGGAGTTGCCAGATTTGAATTTTGAGTCATCATATAATATTCCCAATGGAAATTAGGGTGATTACTAGGAAAAATATAATTATATCCTACCGTATTATATAAGATGGTATATAGGGGTTTTTAATGCCTTTATTTTCCAATATTCCAAAACATGGTATTGGGAAGTGTGGTTAGACCATATTTTGTAATTGGCATAAAACTACTTTAGCTCAACGGATTGAAAGGTGGTGTGGTTATCTATGAGAAAGGAGTAGGGAATACCAAACTAATGGATGATATGTGACTTCACAGACTCGATCATAGACTAGTTATTTACATCCTTAATGGAGATGGCCTCTTCCCAATTTAAAAATAAATATACATCATATTGAATGATCATTCACTATCGAGTAGTCACTAGTAGGTCAGAACCCATAACATCGACTCATCATATAAAAAAGGGGTAGGATTAATTGATTGAATGGAGAATATCTAGTGGTTTATTCACAAATTTGGCATAGATCTGGCATGCTTGAATCCCCTTGGTGTATTCGATGTAGTCGTGTTCGATGGTGGGATATAGGAAACCCAGCCTCCAGATCTAGTGGGAATGTTTTAATCCTACCAGATGTGCCCCAAATGAATTATAATTAACCTATTGTATGAATTAAGAGTTATCGATCCATTAGTTTCAATAGAAGAGGATTCCATTGAATCCACACCTTTAGAGGGTTTTCTCATGTTTGGGTCCATCCTAATGGTTTAACAATGTTGCACACCATCATATTTTCTCATACTCATCTCAGTCTAGCAGGAGAGACCCCTATTGGATATAATCAATGAAATGAGTCATCCAATCAGGTGTTATTTGACTATAAGGGGGTTTTAGGGCCCTGTTGTAGAATATCCAGCTACCAAATGACTTACCTATTGGTCTTCATCATCAAAAGTAATGGAGGAAATGACCCTTCAATTTTCCAAATAAATTACTAAGTTATCTTTTTTGGGATCTACAAGAGATGTGTCTCGACATTCCAAAGCATTGAATCAATCATTCTATGATTATGGAAGGAAATTAGCCTCTAAATGGGAAGTGAATCGGGCCATCTACTTATTATTTCTCTCTCATAGGTGAATGGATTCATGTTTTCGGAAAATATATTATCCATTTATCTACCCAATGAATAGCTCAGAGTATTGCTTCACATGAATATGGGAGACATAAATCTCAGTGCCAAATCAAGGTTGGTCATAAGATCTTGGTACTCAGCCTCATTTTTTGGTTTTTACTTCCAGTAATATGAATGAGTAAGGAAATATGGTCTATATAAGAGTAATGGAGATAATCCCAAGGCCCACACTTTTTAGTTTTGGGTTGTTGATCCATCTTTTATTTGAGATGAAAGAGGAACCATACAAATTAATTTTCCAATATCTAACAATTTTATCTATATATTGGATGGACTCATCTTGGATGTCAATAACTGGAGATAGTTCACCAGGGGTCGGATGCACAACTAGGACATATGCCAAATATTAGAACTTAGAAGATTTTTAGGGGATGAAACTGATGTGAAAATACTATAAAATCACCTACCAAAATGCCAATTAGCATATAAACATAAGGTGTTTGAGAATTTACTTCAACAGATTGATTTGGTATACCATCCATACCTCATGGTGCTACAGGTAATTCCACATCTTCTGAACGAGGAAGGTTAGGGTGAGAAAACTCATCTTGATTGGAGAATATCTGGTCTATATGTGGAGGACTATGTGAATGACATAATACAAGTTATTTTATCTACCCTCATTTTTTTTATGAGCTATGAGGGTGCTAAGGGAACATTCTAGGGTTGTAACATAATGGACATGATGATTCCTTAGGATAGATGGAATCATGAACGGGGAATCCAACAAATACATCTCAATTTCTATGAATGAAATTTGTAATTCTTCATCACAATAGTAGACAACAAATTTAAATACATGATAAGGGATTTTACTTTCCAGATATAGTTTCAATGAATAGGAAAATATATGCCAAGTGGCCTTAAATTTCTCAAAAATTGAAAATGTTACATGTAGGAGGTATGTTAATGTTATCATTTATCTTATCTCGATTGGTCTAAATACCTCTATAACTGAAAAAAAAAATCAAATGAAATTTACAGAGGTAATCTCAAATGAACACACTAAGAAGTTCATATTTAGGTGATGGGAGTGGAGGAATTCAAACACTTTTTTAAGATCCTTGAGATGGTCTTAACCCTAGCCAGATTCAACTAACAAATCATTTATTTAGAACTCTAATAATGTCTTTAGTAGCATCTTGATGATGTGGTGCATGGAATGATGTAAGGCGGATCCAACATTCATCAAATTGATTGGAATCAATATGTATAAGAAGGTTCAATGGGGTGCTATAAAAGTGGTCGAATCCTCATCCTTAAGGTCCTCTGGGATTGTGTTATACCTATAATATCCATCCATGAAGGAGAGGGATTGTAAAATAGATATTGTATCAATTAACATCACCATTACTAAAAGGGAAGGTCATCCTTCAGACAATGGAAGTTATGTTCTTGACAGTCAATACACAATCTTATTTACACATTCCTCTTCCCATCTAAGAAAGTTATTTCAAGCCATTTAGGGTACTAAACCCCCCTGACATAGTTGGACTTGTTTATCTTGTCAACATCAGCCTTGACCATGGAATTGTGTGAAGGGTTTGTCTTCATGGGAGGTAGTTTGAATGCATGGTGGACCATTGGGAGGCCACAATGTTAAACTACCACAAGGAGATAGATCCCTATAATTTCACTATATATCTAAGGGGACATGTTAATATGCTATTTTAGGAATGCCACATATTGATACTACTCTCTAGAAGACATGAATTCACTAATCAGTTTTGGTCTTGGGTCTTCCTCTGTGTTGAGATTTACTGGGTCCAACTCATCAAATGTATTGAAGACACCCTCTTCAATCATTTGAGATGTGTCATCCAGATCCTCTTCTCTATGTGAATAATGGGGACGTGATGAAGTAATTGACTCCTCTATATTTTTAGACCCAAGATAATCACTAGAATGGGTGGGGAACATGGTAAGGGATTCTTTCTCCACAAAGACCATGCTAACAAAATATTATGTTCCAATCTCAATCAGGTTATAACAATGAGTTTACCCTTTTATATCAAATCTTCTCTACAGATTAAATTTCCAATGAGTCAACCCCACCTTTTGAAACATGTGGTGGTTCCTCAAATCAGTTTCCATGGGGTGAACCTATCAGTATTCCACATGAGTAATGAATTTTACCATTATAAAAGCCTATCCCATGTAGTAGTAAGAGGTAATTTATGATCACCCCTTCTTCTTGCAAATGATGTAGTACATCCCCAGATTTGGGGTCATTATCTCCAACTAGTGGATTGGCAGAATGAATCGGTCTTTTAAATTCTCTCATGAACTAGATGAAGTGGTTTATATATCTTTATGATAATTTATTAGCTCAAACTCAATGGATTAGATATATTTTACATCCATTTTATATATCCCCACATCATGTTAATGGGTCTCCTAAGATTTAAATGGAGAAGAATCACCTTGGATCACCCATACTTGACCGTTGAGGGAGTGTTTAAGGCATTGTTGGTATGAATAAAGAACCACATCATGTTGATGGATCCAAAAACTTATCAATAGTTTATTGTAGGTTGTATCTTAGGAGATTATGATAATCATAGTGGTTTCTAATATACCAATAATTTTTTTCTTCAAAAGAATCCTTCCATGACGTTTTTGATCACTGTTATCATGCCCCTAAATTGTCAAGTTGGAGAGAGTTAGATCTAATTTTGTAATCCCCAGCATATGGAGTGTCTACGTCAATATGATATTGATCTCATATCTAGTTTCCACTAGGATGTGACGAATTTATACTCCATTGAACTAGCCCATGACATATAATGGATAAATGATCCCCTGAATAGTGTCACCCTCATCATCTTTAGAGAATAAAATGATTTATTTTAATTCTTCCTACTTGAATCCTGGTAGATGGTAGGCCTTGGTTACTACTACCTTGGTATTGAAATATAAATAGATTATTGGGCCTCTATAAGGACTTCACACATCTCTTTAGATAGTTTAATTATGTTGAGTATTGAGGGTATCACTAGTATACTAGTAAGGTTATTCAATACATCATATTTCTAGGAAAAGGGGCATGTTTTTTATTTCCATGTGGGAGTCTCTAACATGGAGCATAGTGTGTTCTATTGGATAAGGCATCAAGGATTGGCAGTTGATGGCCATGTTTCATTGTTGACTTGATAGTTTAGGCTTATAACTAGATGGTTGAGTTTAGAACTCGACTGACAAGAGATGGGAATGATGATTTTGTGGCTAGGAATCATGATAAACCAATATAGTTTTCTCCCAAGGAATCCCCAATATAGAACCCTAAGAAGGTTATGCATATTGAGACCTATGAGATTCTTGTTGTATGGTCTTAGTGGTGTGAACAATGTCTTCAAGAGATAATTCTTGTATCTCATACCTACTAGTATAATGCTTTCCGATCCTCTGATGGTGTTGGGTGTAGGTACTTGAGGATAGATCGAGATTCTCTTCATAATGGATTATCATGTAGTGGTATATAAACCTAATAAAATTCTTGGAAGCATATTCTTGGTCTTCTTTTGTGGAATATTTTAAGACTATAATAATCCAATGCGACTCTCCCACTTCATGAGGCATGAATTAACTGAGCATATATGATTCATTCACCACCAGAAAGGAAATATGATTTCCCTAGAATTTTAAATGCCAATTTTCAAGAGAATTGGAAGGATACTCTACCGATGAGGTTTCTAGAGTAGAAACGATTATTGAATGCTATTCCATTTTTCTCAAGAGGGAATAGATGATGTTGTTGGAGAGGGATATTGTCTTATAGGCCATCTAGAGTGTGTAGTTCTTTTAACCCCATCATGCATCTTGTTTTCAATAACAATAGTTTTCATCACCTTTGTCTTTATCAGTAGATACATGATATATCTGTGTCAGTACATTGACCAACGTGACTAGTCCATGATCTACCTGGTCTTAGAGACAATAGTTGCAGAAAAACACTCATTTATGGTATGCATGAGGGGCCATTATTTTGAAAAAAAATTTGGAATGATCTGTCAGTTTAGGTTTCTCAAGCCTATTGA
Source organism: Viscum album (assembly GCA_963277665.1). NCBI lineage: Eukaryota > Viridiplantae > Streptophyta > Magnoliopsida > Santalales > Viscaceae > Viscum > Viscum album. Next base: position 1,810,832,679 of record OY728146.1, read on the forward strand.
ATTCTATTAGCTTGAAGATATATTTCTTATATGAAATAGATAAAGTATCCTTGGACCGGCATGCACATCAATGAATGAGTATTTATTTTTCATCATATCCATAAAGTGAATTCTGGGTGTCTAGACCTGATTGGGGGGAGAGGTTTTCCTGGAAAATATATATTTTATGAGGCTACAATTGATGAGGATATGGTTTATAAGGCTAGTCTGGTAGAAGAACCTAAAGGTTGACCAGCTACAAGCCTCAATCTAAGTAGTAGTATCAATTTCTGTATTTATATATTTTTTTTCATGTGAGTTAGAAGTGGTAATGGGAACAACCATTTCTTAGTCCGGTACAAGGCTTCTTCTGGACTTTAACATCCTTTAAAAAATTCTAAAAACCCTCCAAGATACTTCAAGGAAATGGTGTTATGGATAAACTCATCTTTTAAAATTTTCTTGCACGTCATTAATAGATAATCTAGGGAAAGATTCATATCAAGGTATTTATAGGGAGCCTTCCATCAGGAAATGGAGTTAGAAACTCATTCATTAGGAAGTTTCTTATATTTGAAGTGTAAAACATTGCTGGCCTTGACAATAGTGGATCTAAACTGGTAATGTAACTGCCAATGCAAAGCTTCCCAATTAGTGTCAAATCCTGAATTCAACTATCCATTCAAAATAAATGATGGTCCTTCGAAAGTATATTTAATGAATCAGAGTTTATAATCCTCTTGATACTTTATATTCCCTAGAATCATGCCACACTATTAAGTGATGTGGTTCAAGTGCAATATCAGTTCACCCATACAGTTGAATGGGACAAAGATTAGATTACTAAATTATGGATGTGGGAGAATCTTCTCTACCCATGCGGAGTATAGATTCCCCTATAATAGTATCATAGCTTGTAGAGTTTCTAGAGCCTAAAGGCAGGTAAAAATAGAAACTATAATGTTTCCTTGGTGAGGTTCGGTGGTTTCCAATTATTTGAATGGTTTTTTAGACCACAAGGAATAGTGATCATGGTCTCAAGGTGGAAAGTCACACTGTTCATGTAGGGTGGGAAAGGCATATCTCATCCTTTTACAGATTCACCAACCTCTACCCAAACTAGGTTCATGAGACCTCATGCCTTGACTCTGGGTTCTATTCTTAGGAGAATTGGATACTTGGCCATAGGGGAGATTGGTCTCCTATAACATTATCCTTCCTTGCCAATTACTCAATGATGTGATCAGCAGTGATACACTTGTTGCCTTTGATCTCTTGAAGAAATTTGGACTTCCTGGCATATAACATAGTTTACGATGAATCCTCTAATAGGTAGATGATCTTGGAAACTCCCTTTCCAATTTTGATATTTCAGTGTGCGGGCAGTAGTGGATCCTCAGCGGGACTCCCATGACCCTATGTTTTCCTCCACTGGAAGGTGTGAGAACCCAAAAGATGGTTTTACGGATATCCCCCCACCCCTAAAGGTGGGTTATACCCATCAAAATCAGTTTTTTTATTGGTTTCTCGAATTATCAAGGGGATTGACCATGATGGCTTTCATAGAGGTGATTGTTAACAGGATGATTTCACAGTCAGAGGTCAGGCTAGTCTAACAGTCCCATTGTTTCGATGGAAGGGGACTACTTTTGAGGATAAAATACTACCCCCATCCTCTAATTTTTATATGGGGAGATTCATCATGCATGATTCATTAGATTATAATAATAATTCAAATACAGGTTTGCTGAAAATTCTAATGGCATCTATATGAATAAAAAAATTGGTCCCTCAAGAGTATAGTGATGTCAAAACTTTGGCAGTACTGATTAATAACCTGTAGATGATCAAGGTTTCCTAGGTAGTCCATTTGGAAATCTCAGAGGTTTTTGAATGTCACATAGATAGTTTGGTAGATACCAAAGTCTTATCCCTCAATGAGAGATTTTGATATGGTAATGTATTAGGTCACGAGCATACAAAACATAATCAATATATATTCGGTGAAAAAAATTCCCATTAGTATTAACATTTCTCATTGTTGAGAGGATATTCCCATTCTTGATCACCCCAAGCTTCAATTGGAGCTGGTCGTGAGACCAGGGGTGGAAGTGACAAAGAAGTTCCTTGCTGTTAATTTTTTGGTATAGGTATTGCTACATGGGAAAACCATCCCTAAAATATTGGTGTTTCTTTAAAATGTGGTTCTAGATTCATGACCATGACCATATAGGATAGAGTTTTTTCATCCTCTTGATGATTGGTAAATCATCAACTTTTGGCTTGGGAGGGTGTTCACCATCATCAAACTATGAACATCTAAATAACGATGCCAATCTCACATCCAGGGTAGTGGTCCATAGGAGGGATACAAATTGTGATAGGGGTGGTTATACCATGAGTCACTAGAAGGATTCCATGATGTCCTCCAAATTCATGTAATCTCAAAGATATATAGGGAAATTATACACCTTGACCTCATACATTATTATCCTTAGTCGATGAGCTACTGCCCCCAGTTCTAATGATGGTGGCAGAGTTACTTCAATTGAGTCATTTGTTACCTTTGACATTGATAGATATATGGTGAAATGTCACTTACCTCATTCCTACCATAGGCGGAGTGGGTGTTATCTAAGAATGATCCACTAAGAATCACAGGGATAAATTTTTCTTGAACTATATCCAATTCCGTAGGTACAACCCCTATAGCAGTCATTCAATTTCATAAATTTGGATGAATCTTCAGGTTGTAGAAATTATATGGAACATGGAGGACCACTATGTCTATTGGAGGAATAATGGGGAGGATTATTAGGATGATATTCATTATCATAGCGTGGCCCCTGATTGTTTTGGATGTATCCTCTGATGAGGATATTTAACCCAACCTTCTTGGCGGGAAACTGCGGTATTGATCCCAATAGAGGGAAGATGGGACATCATAGAGTGTCTATGAGGATATGATGAGGTTCTTCAGCAGTGGAAGGGGACACTAGAGCTGATGTAGAAGAATCATATTAGGTAATGGTTGTGGCCTACCACTAGTGATAGTACTCAGTGTTCTGGACAAGGTAAAGAACATTAGTTATGGGTTTAACCGATTCGTTGTCCTATGGATCTAGTCAGTATTGTATTTGTGGCCATGTGGGAGCCCTCATAGGTGGTGTTGAACTCACCTATTTTGATAATCCCAAATAATGTTTCTTTTATATGATAATCAGGTTTCTTTAATATATATCTTTTCTATCAAGTGATAACTATGAATCTTTAATTTTACTATTCTATTGATTATGTTTACAGTGATAAAATTCCTATAAGTAAGAGATTACTGGTAAAGGTTACTGCTAGAGGTTACTAATAGAAGCTACCACTATGAAACCTCACCGCTGAGTTATCAATGAGAGATCACCACTATAAGTCTACCACTCAAAGGCTACTATTAAAAGCTACTGATGATGTCTATCGATAAAGGATACCGTTGAAATCTACCGATGAAGTCTACCGATGAAATTTACCGATAAAGGATACCATTTAAAGCTACCGATGAAGTCTACCGACGATGTCTACTAATGAAGGATACCATTGAAAGCTACTAGTGATGTATACCAATGAAGTCTACTGAGGAATGATACCGTTGAAAGCCACCGATGAAGTCTACCGACTAGAATACCGTTGAAAGCTACCGATGAAGTCTACTGATGAAGGCTACCGTTTAAAGATACAGATGAAGTCTACCAATTAAGGCTACCATTGAAAGCTATCAATGAAGTATATTGATGAAGGCTACTGATGGAGCCAAACATTGATAAGGCTACTGCTAACAGTCTTCTGATACCCACTCTTCTACTCCAAACATTTTCAATTTCATAACATTGTTGTAACGGTATTATTTTGTCAATTTATTGCTTCTGACATTAATTAATACAGATTGTAAACATATTAAGAGACCATATCTGGAGATAATATGAGTTACGAGGAAGAACACATGTGGTTTTCTTATTCCTATTTTCTGACCTCAAGTATAAAATAGAAGACCAAGGAAGAGAAGAAAAGAATGAATGCATTAGAAAGGAACATTGTACGCTAGATCTGATGAACAAAAGAAGAACACCAACACTCAAACCGTGATACCAAGAGCATAATGAAGATCATTTGGGAGAAAAATAATCAAGATTGTCTTCTGTGCTTCATTAAATATCTATCAAATCAAGAATTAGAACACCTCAGTACCTGGATACTAGAACTTGGAATTACGAAAATCTGTTTTGGAGACATCTTCCAGAGAAATACTCGAACTGCAATTCCTTCACTCCAAGGAGTCAAGAGATGAACTGAAAACATATAGATACTTCTAAAATCAATCTTTATAACATTTTATCTATTGTGTTATTTAACATACATTACATATAATAGTGTGTTTCTCTGTTACACATTGTCTCCCGTGCTAAAACTAGAGGATACTGAAAATCCTCACACCAAAACCTTAATTACACTTTGTTTCCCATGTGTAACTATGGAAGACGCGATGTGTGGACAGGTTCTATGTTTTCCCCTAAAATAACTATAGAAGAATGTGTGATCCCTGTACTATTTGTTAAGACTATTTTAGATCCCGATATAGGTTGTGTGTTAAGTTTATTATTAATACAAACTGCTCGGCGGTAGGATATCACCAATTGTAGAATATTAAGGCTTGGATTGAGACTGAACCTATTGGCTAATTCTTCTATATAATATATTTTTTAATACTCTATTTTTCTATTATCTGCTGCTCATAATTTCAAAACAGAAAATTGTTTTACATCAACTTTGATTGTTTGTTCTAGTTAGTGTGTATAAGTGCTCAATTTAGTAAACCAAATTCAAAAGTTGAATAGGGTCTCAACACTGATTCAACATAGCAATAATCAACCTTTGAGAAACATGTTCACCAGCTGAACATTTATATCTCTACTTCCTTATTTAACTGGGTTGTTTCAAAATCCGGGGATATTTATCATAATGTTTTTAACAGAAATTTTTAGTAGGAACTCAATTCACCCCCACTTGAGTTTCCAATCCGACCGACATTTGGTATAAAAAGAATATATATATATATTTCTATCATCAGAATTATTTTTCATGTTTTCAAATGATTTTCAAATGTGATTTTTGTTGTAGCTTAAATATCTTAAAATTTCAGTCGTATGTAAATTTTCATTTCTTTAAATTCTAATTAACTATGGATAACTGATTTGAGGGTGTGACTACTAACACTTCACCTTTATTTAATGTTACTAACTATTCTCAATGGAAATTGAAAATGAAAATGTATATAGAGGGAATGGGTCCTAAAATTTGGGACACAATTAGAGAACAACATGCATTACCTGCTATTGGTAGGGACCCATGGTATCCTTTAACTAAAGCTACATAAAATAACAAATATAGAGCAATGAATGCATTAAACTATGCTCTAGGTGATGAAGAATTGAATAGAATATATTCCTGTAAAACTATATATGAAATTTGGGAAACATTGGCTATTTACCATGATGAAAAAATCAATGTCAAAGAAATGATAAAAAATACTTACACTATTTTTGGAACCAGAAAATGCATCCATTTAATTAACCAAATCCTATAAAAGATGATCTCAGAGTTTAGTTTATTTTAAAATCTTTGATTTGACTGGTATTGGAGCACGAACGGAGTTACAGATCAGATGTTATGGCCATTCGAAGTTAGGTTGCTGGAAATGGCCATCCGGGACAGTTTTGGGGTAATGTATGGATTTGCGTGCAAAAAATAAATGTTGAAAAAAAGGTAATCTTGTGAGAAAAATGGAATATTGTGCACAAAAATATAATGTTTCATGATAAAATTTAATCTTGTGTGCAAGAATATGAATTTTGCATGCAACCCCTTGTGTAAGCCTATTAAGCACCAAATGTGACATCATATGCCCCCTTGCGCATGCACCAACTACATGTTACACAAAATACCACTTTCGCACATGTAATTTTACATGCACCATGTTACAAGGGTTTTCTTATAAATACAAGTGCACCCACTTCTACCTAGAGTGCCCCTAGAGGTCTACCGCCACTCGAATGCGCGTAAGTCTGCATTTTCTGCACGTGCACGCAAAACCCCCCGTCTTGCGTGCAAAACATCAGTTTTGTGTGTAAAGGGAAAAAAATGCCCAATTTTGTGGGAAAAGCATCATTTTTATGTGCAATAGTTCCACTATGGTGAATTTTGTGTGCACCAGTGTTGTACCTATCCAAATGCGCACGCACATTCCCTAATGCGCGCAAAGATCCCCTATTGCACAACAACCTCCCCTATTGTGTGCAATTCCTTCCCTATTGAGGGAACGACCCCCTATTGCATGCACATCTCCCATATTACATGAAATCCTTCTTTATTGTGCGTAGTCCATTCCTATTGCATGCAATTATTTTTCTTTCACGCAACACATCCTGCGAGTATCCTATATTACATGCAACACTTCCCAGACCTGCACCTGCTGGTCCATACTGTGGGGGCTGCACCCCCACACCCTGCTCGGGTTCAGTGCCTAGCTGTGGTCCAGGCCCTCCAGGCCAGTAACTTCGCTACCGTAACTGACCCCCATGAAAAATGGAGAGTTGCATTGTGATGTTTTTGGTCCATGAAGCCGACATTTTCCATTGCGCCCTTACGCACATCCACCTTACACCTATGGAATAACATGATTTGAGATACTTCTACACCCACCATAAAACACCTTGATTAGACATATTCATCTTGTTTCATTTCCCCTATCATGAGTTGAGATTCTCATCATCAATTCCTTGAGTACCTTGAGTCGAACCATTCCTCAAGAAACACATCCAAACACCATCACATGACACCTATGCCAGGTTGAACCAGAAAGGGCCGCCCGTGCATAAGTCCCAACACCACCCATTTCTAGGAACCTTATGCCTAATAGTCGTATCTACATGATGTTAAATTGTAAAAGTCCCTATATGAAAAACATAGAATGCCTCTTTCTCTAAACAAGAGACGCCTTATGTGCCAAACATAAGATTCCAATAGTCCTCACTACATGACCTTAAACTGTAGAATTCCCTATTTTTTAATGTAGGATGCATGGTTCTCCAAACAAGAGATGCCTTATTCACTAAGCATAAGATACCAACAGTCTTCTCTACAAGACTATAAACTATAGTACACCCAATGTGCCAAACATTGGATGACTCTTGCTCTAAATGAGAGATTCCTTATGCGCCAAGAATAAGATTCAAATGGTCCTCAAAACACTACATGAATTTAAACAGTAGAATTCCCTATCATTAAATAATATGATTCCTCTTGTCCCAAATAAGATATTCCTTATGTGCTAAGCATAAGATGCCTCATGCCATGATTACAGTGGCGTAATTTCATGAGTGTTGGAATCTGTTCGAGAATTCCACTACTCCGCCTCTTGTTTTTTGTGTCCTTCATTCATATCTTCATTCATATCTTCATCCTATTTCAAGTCTAAAGTTACCCTATAATATCCTGGTCCCATGATGCCTCAGCTCACCTACTATCCTGGGCTAACATTTCGGAAGACTGATAGATAAAATTTCGAGTCATGCCCCTTGTTTTGAACACGGTCAACGGTCATCCCCCATTTGTTTGTCCCCATTTCAGGTTAACATGATATGGATGTTGTGTTTCGAACATGGTCAAAAATTATCCACTATCGTCACGCCACCCTCACAACGTTCTGAATTCCAGGCATGTGATTCACACTTTTCAACTCCCTTTGTTCGGACTGATTCTAACTCCCTTGGCGTTATCCCACTTGTTCACTTGTGCATAGGTGTATGCCCCAACTATATGCCTCAATCTACCAATGAGTTGGTATTACGTAATGGAAAAACATGAGGAATTCTTTACAGGAAGCTTCCATGCATAATCCCCATTCACCATTGCCACTCCTTCGCGGCACCCAGGCATCTTCCATGCATAAGCCCCATCATCTATTATCACTCAATAGCGGCACCCAAGAAACTTCCATGTGTAATCCCCTTCTGTCATCGTTGATCCTTAGTGGAACCCAGGCATTCTAATAGTTTTTTCTTCCTTGCATAGCCTCGCTAAGGTAGGCCCCTCAATGGATAACTCTACAATCCCCCCTCCCCATGACATTTCCTATGTGTTACCTTCACCAAGGGATAAAGCATGCTATTTATGTAAGTCCTAGGGGTACGTAGTTAACAAACCTAGTCCGAGTTGTATGATGTTAAAGTACGAAGAACTATATTTATTAGAACATGATTTTAAACTAAGACCTCACCCCATGTATCATATGTGGGGGGGGCATCTTGGACATTATCTATGCCTCCTCATCTCCACAGGAGTGTGATCTCCCCCACATGGAATGGGATCCTTTTTATTGGAGCGGCGTCTGTCTGTGGGGAAAGGGAAACCATTTGGGTGTAAGTCCCTAGCCTTTCTTATGGGAGGAAGCATCCCTACTCCTCCAATATTCTTCCTGGACAAAGACTAGGGAGGGGGGGCACCGAAGTCCTCAACTCTTCCGTACCAAATACCTCTCCCTTTGGGCTTTCTCGCCACCGGGCCTTCATCCTGGAGTAAGTCCCAATCTCCATATCTCGGGGCCGCTAACCACAGGTATGACCTTGTTTCCATTTTTGTCCACTAAACACATGTAAGCCCCACTCCACTTACAATGGATTCACCCTTCACGATGATATCATCAGGTCTTTGATGCCTCTTGTTTCTGACACCGAGCATGACTCACATGGGCTTAGAGTAAGCATCGACCACAACACTCTCCTGGGGACACCTTAGCGTGTAAGGACCACACAATCCCGAAATACATGGACTTTGATCCTTTCCAAGGCAAGGTATGTAAGAAGCCTCCCTATGGTTCAAGCCCAATAAACATTGGTTCCAATCACCACTCACTTCGGTTCACCAACACCATCCTGAACTATGTGGACTTTGATCCTTGCCAAGGCAAGGTATGTAGGAAGCCTCATAGAGGTTCAATCCCAACAACCATTGGTTCTGAACCCCTTCATGTCAGTTCAACAACACCATCCAGAACTATGTGGATGTTGATCCATGCCAAGGTTAGGTAAATAGGAAGCCTCTATGAGGTTCAATCCCAACAACAATTGGTTCCGACCCCCTTCACATCGGTTCACCTAAACCACCCCGAACTATGTGAACATTGATCCTTGCTAAGGCAAGGTACGTAAGAAGACTCCCAGAGGTTCATGACCAACAACCATTTGTTCTGAACCCCTTCATTTCGGTACACCAATACCATCTCGAACTATGTGGACTTTGATCCATTCCATGGAAAGGTATGTAGAAAGCCTCCCAGAGGTTTAAGCCCAACAACCATTGGTTCTGAATCCTTTCACGTCGGTTCACAACACCCCAAACTAACTATGTGGACTTTGATCCTTACCATTGAAAGGTATGTAGGAACCCTCCCAGAGGTTCAAGACCAACAACCAGTTGGTCCCAACTCCCTTCAAGTCGGTTCACAACACCCTCCTGAACTATGTGGACTTTGATCCCTTCCAAGGAAAAGTACGTAGAGAACCTCCCTCAGGTTCAATAACAACACCTAGTTATTACTACCCCCTTTATTTCGGTTCACCTTCATCCTGTATGATGTTAAACTAAATTCCCCTTTACGTCCCACATGACATTAAATGATACCCGCTCAAACTACTGGGATTTGATCCCTATCTCCTAGATAGGGTAAGTGGGAAGCCTCCATGAGGTTCAACCCAATCAAGAAGTATGCTATTGTTCCCCCATCCAGTGTTAAATCATTGTGATCCCCTACCCAATGATAAGACTTTGTGAACCTCATGTAGCGTTAAGTTGTTGTGATCCCCATTTAGCAGTAAGACATTGTCAACCCAAACCCAACGGTAAGCCGTTGTCATCGCTTCTGTTGGGACCTATATCTCTAGTCCATCCCAATGGAGTCAGACCAACCCCGGGCTGCTAACCATGTGTAAGCCCCAATATATCATCAGGTCACTATCCTCTACACACACCCCAATCCTATACCCCATCTTGAACTACATGGACATTGATTCCCTGCCACAGAGATACGTTGGATGTCTCTTTGAGGACGAAGCCCAAAATCAACGTCACCCTCGAGTCGACTTCATATCATTCTCCATTCACTTCACTTAACCATCCATTATAAATATTGATTCTTACTAGTGCCACAACATCCTGGTGAGATCACGTTGATTCACCTCTTATCATCAGGGTTTCCTCTAGGGGTTTCACCCATCTGATCCACTCTAGTCAGTGTCCCGATCAGTCCGATCCATCTCCACTAGACATTAGAAATGCGACATGCCCTGCATTAAACATGGGAAGATGAGGAAAACCTCAGAGACATGAATATGTAATATAATTACTCACATATGACATGGGATGCCTCGAGATTTGATGCCCTTGAGAGGCCCTATAAAAAGGAATGAAATCCAATTGTGTTAGTGTTCCAGCATCTAGACACGTCAGTGATGCCCAACTTGACTGCTCCGTCGACTGAAGGTTGCTCCCCTAGTCAGACCCCTTGGAATGTCCCAACATAAACAGTGTAATTAACCAGCATCCATGATGATATAGAACTGGGAAGAGTTTCACGAACAATGTCTTAATCAATGAGGGAATCCTGGACTAGGTGACAAGTTCTGCAGAGGAATCCACGGAATGAGGAACTAAAATTATATCATCCTGTTTCGATCATAGATAAAATGTCCCTAAATAAGAAGTGGATTCCACCCAATATTGGAAAGTGGGAATGCGGGTTAACAGTTAGCACATCCTCATCCTCCTCAAATAGACGGACATACATGCCCCAACGAAAGAATTACAAATAGAAATGGTGAACCTGATGTGAATATCTTTCCACAATGTGAATATTAGTAGTATTTGAGGCATCTATAGAATATAATGTCACCAGATCCAATTATCCGGTACCAGGTCCCACAAAGAAAATAGTGATCCTGGCGTAAAACTCACCAAAAGTCAGGGTAGTTAAAACATTGGACATCCCAGTCTGCGATGCTGTCAGTGTGGATGCTTCTTACCATCCATGGAAGACAAAATGGCATAAGGGGAAATGGAAATAAATTTCTTTGTTTCATTACTAATTGTTTAATCTCCCTGCTTTCCATGACCCATGCTTCCGCAACAAGAAACTGATCACCTCCCACCCACCGATGAAGGGGCGGGGGAAATGTCATCATGGAAACTCCGTGTGGCTCCACTGCTTCTACGAAAATCGCCACAACCATAGTTGTTGGTCACCCACACCCCATCTCCCCTTATTAATTCGTACAAAGAAGGGTGATAAATGAACTCTTCTACTAATATGAGGAGGAGGGGATTATCCCTACTTGGGATATGGCCCATTAGGATTTAGAGGCATCTGCGCCTCGTCACCACTGCCACCCCCAAGGGCCGAGCAGTAAGCCACTACTCCCCACTCAAACGTACAACCATTTCGGGAGCTTCTCCCTGGAACACTTTGATGACTCCATCCCCTACTCTGATGAGGTTGGGGATGTCTGGTCCAGCCTGGACAGGATCCCATTTTAGGGGGCCCCAGGAAGGGATCCCACTAGGCCACACTAGTTCCTCCACCCGATCCCACAGGCTAAAGAGTAGGTAATCCATTCCCCTGCACCTTCGGCCCTGGTCTGGCTAACCCGATGCCAACTTCGGGCGCATGCTAAGGAGGACACCTGCCAAGGGGAATCAACGTCAACAACCACCATGGATCGTGCCACCACCAGAATGTATCATCATCCCCCTTTGAATCCTAAGCAGGGGAACATGTATAACCAACCCGGATCGAGGCCCCACCTTCCCCATGGGTAGGCTAGGATGACTCTCTTGGTCGTCAGTGCAAGTAGTGGCCATCACGGACCAACCTGCAACAACGACACCTAGTATAGAGGTTCTCTCCATACTGCCACTATTGAGGACACGAGTCTTCCACGATTCCAAGCTCGGTGTGGAGTTATACCCCATGCCACCTTTGATCCAAATGAAGGTCCTCCCCTTGGCAGTGACACATAGTTCAAAAGCCTCTCCTGTGCTCATTACATTGGGTATGGAGTTTCTCATCCTGCCAAAGGCTATTGGTGTGGGGAAATTACACATAAGGTCAATCTATAGCATGGTGGACCTCCTCATATACTTGTAGCAGCTAGAGATGGTCCTCCTCGCCTTAGAAATCAGAGGATTGAAGGTCCGCTTCGCTTCACCAGCACCCAGCCTAGAGGTCCAACATGTGTTCGGCTTGACCAGTGTGAGGACACTCCTCGCATTGATGCTGCCAGGGGAAACAGGCACAAAGGTCATACCCATGCTTCTAGTAGCCTGAATAGAGTACCTCCCTGCTCTAGAACATTCAACAAAGGTTCCATCTGCACATAATTCAGTGGGAACCAAGGTCCTCCCTGTGTTCTCTTTGATATATGTCCTGGTGCTCCTTGCACCCCAGCTCACTCAGGCAGAAATCTTCCCCACCCCAGCACCAGTACGGGCGAATGTCATCCTCATGTCAGAAATATAACCTATCCCGAAGAACCATCATGGGGAATGTGGGTAGTTCGTCGCCACCATAAAAAGAATTTTGGGACGATTTATACTGAGAATAAACCAGTTTGCTTATCAGATTCTAAGGCAGAATACAACTCCGCGATGGAACCCTCGCATAGATCCTCCATGTCAAGGCCCGGGGAAAGAAAAAGGCACATCAGCCTTATAATTCCCAAATGTGAGGCCCATAAGATTCCTACCTCCCTCTGCAGGTACATCCAAGAGGTCAAAAATCTAGTGTTTCCCCATGTTCTGGTCATTCAATCTCCACCATCATCACTAGAAGCACTCTCTACCATGACCATAGATCATGAAGATTTATTCTGGGGACCAATGATGGATGAAAAGTAGCGTAGGACATTTCCAGTAGTCATTGTCCCTACTCCAGAAACTGTGGTCGTCATCCCGTATTACCGCGATGTAGTGGCTATGTAATTACTCTCTTTAGAAGATAGCTCAAGATGTAGTGGTTTGTTAGCACCCTCACCGTATTCTCTGTCGGCCAGCCCATCGTCCCAGTGGTCTGCCTCAGTACCAATACCGGTTCCTCAGTCACCCCTAGTTCATGAGTGGGGAAACCAGGTTCTAGACCCCAAGTCAGAGCAAAGGATCTTGTGGGGAATTCATTCATTTAACCATTTCTATGAGATATTTTGTCCAGTTGCAACACAAAATTTTAGTGCGCTGAAATCGCTCACCCAATAAGAGGTCGAGTGTTTCCACCAGACCCTCTAAGTGACTCATTTTCATCTACTTCATCGATGAGTGGCCAACCCCAAGTGTCAAGTGAATTTCGAAGACATTGGCCAATAATTCATTTTGTTTGATTTGGCCTCACTCATTGTGGCCCAGCACCCGGAGTCACAAATTATCCATATGACCATCCAATAATGATGCACCTAGAGATTTAAAGTGCTCCAAAGGATAATCAAGGAGTCATATCCCCACATGAAAATCCATATTTGGGGGAAGTACGCGGCCCTCCATTTCAGTTCCATCCAGAACCAGCCTGATTTATCGGGAAACATAAGGGATATGCCTCCAGGTTGGGTCGTGATTTACATGGTCGATCTACTGGTGGTGAGTATTATCTAGATCTTCTTGGAGAGGACCTCGCCACTGAAGTATTATCACACTTATAGTTGGGAAGGATTACTCGACAATAGAGGAATCTATTGGGTCTTCTTGGGCCAACTGAGGCATTGGTCCTTAGCCGAAATCCTAATAAGGTTAAGGAGCACCTTGGAGCCGTCAAACCCTCTAAACTCTCTTGTGCAGTGCTGAAGGTGAAAGAAGATCCTGAAAAATCTGCATTTTTTCAAAAACATGCCGAACACAAGAACATGGTAAATGACCTCCTTGCTAAACATGCTGTGGAGAAACGACCAAACTACGGTGATCCTCAACCAGTGCATAAAGGGTAAGCACAACTTCCCCTCAGGGAACGGCCTCAAGGAGGCCCTGACCATCCTGCCCACACAGACAGGGTTGAGGCTGGAACTTACGGCAAGAGGGCGCAGTATGTGTCTCCAAACCCACCCGAGCAGTGAGACAATATCCAGGAGATAGCTCAGGTTCCCCCATATCCTCCACATGTCATTCCACGAGCCGATCCATGAGACGATGAGCCTACTTATCGTCTTGAAGAACCAGCCAATGCACTGGCGGTTAGGGATTCCCATCAAGACAGGAACCCCTTCCCAGATGATCCAATGGTCGCACTCATTGCTGGCCTCGAGGCGTTGGAGACATGAAAGGTGGAAATCCAGCCTGATGAAAACCCTTATCTGGTGTGGGTGGATGATATACCAGCAACCCCTGGTTTCAGAAATCCCACTTTTTCCACCTTCAATGGGAAAGGGGACCCACCACAGCATCTGTCCCACTTTATCTCAAGGTGTGGAGCCATGTTGGGGACTCCTGCGTAGCAGGATGCTTCCAAACTCTGGTGTTTCGTGCATACATTTGATGGGACGATATTCTTCTGGTACAACCAGCTCCCTATCGGATCATTAGCCGGATGTGAATACCTTCAGAGGAAATTTCTCTACCAGTTAAGTTCCATCACTCAAAAGACGAGTATCTCAGACCTCTTCATGTTCAAGAAGAGGCCTGATGAGTGTGTTGAAGACTTTTTCTCCTAGTGGAAATGGATCACATACTCCCTCGACATGCCACTAAGTTAAGAAAACTACTGATGTTGTGCATAGAGAATATCCAGAAACAACTGATCCACTATCTGATCACACAGAACTGCCACAGGGTATTCTAAGACTTCTCTGATAAGGCCTAGTGCCTCGACGAAGCCTTACAACAGGCCGAATAGGTATGCCCTCCAATCCCCACGAGAAGGGACTCTAGGGCCAAGCTTACCGGAATGGCTCAAATAGAGGCACCTAAGAAACTAGATTTGTTACCATTGGAGCTGCCTCCACATCCTTGTCGAGGCCCACTACCTTAGGCACAACCTCCTATCCAGCAGCACCCATCTCAGAATCAGCAGGTTCCCCTACACAATGCACCACCACCACCTAGGTGAGATAACTAGTCTCCACCTCCTCGACAATCTCCTACAATGCCTAGTCAGGGTAAGACTCTAAGGTCCCACTTCATGGACAGGAGGAACCAGACCTACTCGGTCAACTAGGATCATGTCCCCAATTATTTCTGATGTTCCTTGGAGTAGGGGATTTTATGTTTTCTTGAATGAAGGAGACCAGAATAGGCGAACCTCATTGATCTCCCTAAATACTTCCCCTATCACCGAATCTAGGGGAACACCCTCAAACAGTGATATGTGTGTAAATACTGCCTTCGAGACTAGGTGGATAAAATCATAGTCCAGTTAGGCCCATCTTCGACACATGTGGGATGTGTCTTCATGAGGCCAGACAAGAGCAGTGATAGAGAAGGAGAGTTGCATAAGGTTTCTAACCATGGGTCCCAGAAGTATGATGACTGGATGACTCATCAAACAATCGCCCATTCTCATGGGGTTATCCATGATTACCTAAATCAACCAGATCCATCAGAATCCACAGCTACTACTTCTGCATCATCATCTCAGTCATCCGCTTCTCATAAGAGCAAGCATCGACGACGTAAGGGAAAACAAAGTCTCCTGTTGATGCCATCATCATCCTGTACTCTCGGTGACTTCATGCCCCTAGAGATGGAGATTACTCATAGAATCCATCCAGTAGTGTATGACTCTTCTAGCGACAGTCCACTGTACACCTTCGTTAAGAATGTAGAGCTGGTAAACCCCAACATGATTCCTGATGATGAGGAGTGTTAGGCGGATCCTCCAAATGTCCATAGCCATCATCAGCGTCGATGGATCCATAACTATATAGGATGTCGGAGTGCCTCAGTTAGTACTTCTAGTCCATCTGTCATGCTACTGAAACCAGGCCATAGGACCAGCACAAAGCCTATCACACACAGTCTTCTCATCTGGTGTCATCAGGTCCTCCTTCGCCACCGCTCATTTGGTTGGATCAGGAAGATCTACCTCGACTACGTCGTGATCATCCATGCTTTTCTAAAGACCGGTCTCAGTCATCAGGAACTCATCTAGTAGTCACTCAGTAGACATCGACTAGTGAGCAGTGGGATATTCCTAGCACTAGTCATCTGCCAGTCCCGTTGGTAGGGCCCACCATACCTCCTATCACAGAGCGATCTCCTGTAAGTAGAAGTTCATGTCTGGCATGGAAGTATGATGTCCTCAAGCATCATACTAGCATTCCAGCAAATCTCTCTATCCTTTAGGCACTTCATTTGTCATCACATATGCGTGGCGACCTCACTGGGGCTTTAAGAATCCCCCATTAGTTTGAGACAGAGGTAGAAGCCGCAAAAGCCTTCCATGCTAAGGAAATAGATTATGCTGAATGCCAATCCATCATCTCATTCTCTGGATAATATGAAGGCTCTCCCATATAGGGGAACATTTTCCCACTATACATAACCATACAGTTTAAGGTCATTAAGGTTCGATGTTTTCTTGTCAACATAGGTTCACATATCAACTTAATCCTAACTCGGACACTAAGAAAACAGGGGTTATTTGAGGATTATCTGAGTCCCTTTGACCTAAGAGTCCAAGGTTATGGCAGGGAAAAACAGACACCGATCAGCAGGATCCCCTTGATGAACCAGTTCGGTGCCCTAGTTTCCAGCATCAAGTTTATGGTTGTCTCCTAGGACACCGTATACAATGCATTGATGGGAGGCCATGGCTCCACCTCAATGTGACGGTTCCTTCATCGTATCACCAGTGCCTCAAGTACTCACTTGATGGTATAGTGGGAGTGCTTCAAGGTGACACGTCTCCATTTGCTTCTTGTGAAGTCTATTATCTATATGACAACTATTACAAGGGAAAATAAAATCATATTCAGGCTAACGAGGTTGACCATGCCACATCTGTTATAGACCCATGGACAGATCTAGATGATACCTATATCATTCCAATCCACTGATTGGAGGCTACAACCCTAGACATGGGACAATGCTTCATTGTTTCTAGAATGAGGCGGAATACATTCCCACATCTTAGCAGCACCAGAGGATCACCTCATACTCCTACAAAAATTAGGATCAAGTGATCCTGGAGCCTCTTACTCCCATAAGGTATCAGGATGTCCACCCCATGGAAATGAGAACATGACATACTTTCTTGTTACACTGGGCTAGAATTAACCGACTCAAGACGCTGTGAAACTATTTCTTTAATATCATCAAGCGTGGCCCCTTGGATTGAAGACCATATGGGATTAGTTTAATATCCTTCATCGTTATGGTTTTGGTAGCGCAAGAGTTCCCCGATGCAGTGTCTATTTCCACTCAGGCTGGTACCAGCCTCCCATTGGGATCAGTTGACTCAAAGAAAAATCATCATGCCGAGGACCCAACCTAAATAAGTGAATATGATGATTTATAGGATGCTCACCCCACCGTTTAAGAGGGTGTCTCCTCCACAGTTGATAAATTGGTATAGGTGAACCTCAATAGCGAGGCGGACCCGAAACCCACATTGATCAGTGCCACTACGCCCCTCGAGGAGCAAAAACAGTACATAGAATTTATTAAGAAACACTATGATGTATTCTCCTGGAGTTATGATTAGATTCTACGACTACATCCTCAAGTAGCCATCCACCACCTTGGTCTCCCGTAAAATCATCACGGGGTCAAGCAGCCTCCTAGAAAGAAGCACCCTTCTCACGGTGCCATGGTTGGGGCAGAAGTTGATAAGTTCGTCAAAACCAATTTTTTAAGGAGGTTCAGTACCCCAAATGGCTATCCAACATTGTTCGAGTTAGGAATAAGAATTGACATATTGGAGTCTCCATCGACATCTGGGATCTCAACCGTCAGATTACGAAGGATGATTTTTCCCTTCCTATAATGGAATTGTTGATCGATGTTAAAGTTGGGTTCCAAGCCCTCTACATCATGGATGGGTACTTTGGGTATAAACATATTAGAATGGACCCCGAGGATGAAGAGTCCATATTTTTCAAGGCACCATAAGGTACTTTTTGTTACCAAGTCATCCCCTTTAGTTTAAAGAATATTGATGCCACGTATTAGTGGGTTATGCATAAAATATTTAAGCTGATCCTCAGAAAATTAGTGGAACATTACATGGATGATATTGTGGTCAAATCCTTCCAGTGTCATGACCATATCAAAGACCTTGGTAAAGTTTTTGGCTTCCTCTGTTCTTGCCACCTGAAGATAAATCCATTGAATTGCGCCTTCAGGGGCACCTCTAGAAAGTTTCTTGCCATTATTGTCAGATACAAGGTCATCGAGATCAACCTAGAGAAGATCAAGGCCATTAGCCAGATTTCTCCCCCAAGAAACCTTTGGTAGCTTTGAGGTTTCCAAGGCTACTTGAACTACATACGCCAATTCATCACAAATCTAGCTGAAAAGTGTAAGCCCTTTTCCTAGCTCATGAAGAAAGGTGTTATCTATGAGTGGGATGAATAATGTCAGACTGATTTCGAGGAAATTAAGTAGTACCTACTCTAGCCTCCGGTTTTAATGCCACCCATCTCTATAAATCCTATGGTCATTAATGTGACCGCACTCGAATGGTCTCTCAGTACCCATCTCTCCCAAAAGAACAATAGGGGATGGATAATAGTCCCTACTATCTCTGCTGCATGATTTTTGATGCGGAGACCAGATAATCCCCTATCAAGAAGAGCTACCTTAAGTTGGTATTCATAGTACAAAAATTATGACATTACTTGTAGCATCATGAGGTACAGCTGGTGTCCTAGGTAGATCCCCTGATGTACATCATGAACCGCCCCATATTAATAGGATGTATAGCTCGGTGGGTGGTAATTCTTCAGTAGTTCAACACCAAGTTTTTCCTTAATAAGTCTATTAAGGGGAAAGCATTGGTAGACTTTCTTTCTACTCATCTAGATCCTACAGGCCAGTCCCTAGATCTCGGTTTCCGCAATGAAGAAATTCTCTCAGTTGACCAAGCCATGTCATGCTAGAAAATGAACATCGATGGTGCTTACCAGAGCCCTACTGGTATATGTCTCAATGACCCTAGACTCAACAGAGTGGGATTAGGTATCATCTTCATTACCCCAACAAAAAAAATTCTGCCATATTTATTTCTATTTTCAGAAGGCTACACTAATAATGAGGTAGAGTATCAGGCTTTCATTACTGGCCTCAAGCGGGCCCTAGAGAATGACGTTCCCCATTTGCATGTGAAAGGTGACTCTGAACTATTCTTCAAGAAGATTAGCAGTGAATATGTCACCAAAAATACATAGCTCATTCCGTTGCTGGAACACACTCTCCATCTAATGGTGTAGTTCCCATCTTGAACAGAAGTTACTCATGTCTATCGATCTCAGAATGGTCGAGATGACACCTTGGACCACCTAGCTATATCACTTGCAGAGCCCGAATAGAATGATTTGATTATCCACATGGTACACCAGAGAGTCATTGCTCCCATCACTCTAGAAGATAGTGACGTACAACATGTAAGCCACCTTACTGTCGGTGCCTCCACATCAAGAGCCTTGGTCCCTTAGATGTAGTGATTGATGTGACCCCAGAATGGAGAACCTCCTTTGTCGAATACCTCCAAAATGGTAATCTCTTGACAGATCGGGCTGAGTGCGTGCGAATTTGACACCCAGTGTTATATATCTCCCTCCAGGATGGTCATTGTCGTGAGCAGATCCACTAAAAGAGTGGGTTTGATGGGGTTATCCTCGTTGCATTAAAAAAGTCAAGATATCACAATTCATGTATGAGGTTCATGATGGTTCCTACAGGGCTCATCACACTAGGTCGAAACTATATCACAAGATCCAGATACTGGGGTACTTTTGGACCTCCATGATCCAAGACTACATCGTGTTCACAAAAGATTCCATGTGTTCCAAATTCATGCCAACTTTACGCATCGTATGGAAGAGCGTATCCACACTACCAAGTACTCTTGGCCATTTTATATATGGGGGATCGATGTCGTGGGACCATATCCACCGGCGATGGCTCGCCAATGTTGGTTCATCCTGACTGCTACTGATTTCTTCTCTAAGTGGGTAGAGGCAGTTCCGCTCAAGGAGGTCAAGGTCTGTTCCATTTTTGACTTTGTGAGCTCCAATATCATCTACCAATTTGGAGTCCCTCACATCATCCTCACCTACAATGACATTAAATTATGGGTGACTGAACTGAAGAAACAATATGCTAAGTACAACGTCTATTCTAATCATACCTCACGTTATCATGCCCAATCAAATGGACAGATCGAGGTGTTCAACAAAACCCTCTCTAACATTCTATAGAAAATGGTTGGTCAGAATAGGAAGAGTTGTCTAGACAAGCTACCAAATGACCTCTAGGAATATTGGACGATGACTCATAATTCCACCCATGTTACCTCATATTCCCTAGTGTACGAAACGGAGGTCTTCTTGTTCATCGAGATTCAATTTCCCTCATTGCACACAATTGTCTATGATTATAAAGTGTTGGATAAAGTATCTGAAATTCATCTGGCTGATTTGGAAGTGCTCAATGAGAACATGCTTCGTGTCCTAGACAATCTGGAAAGGCATAAGAACAAGATAACCAGAGCTTTCACCAAGAAAGTTTGTGTCCACTCCTTATTGCAAGGAAACTTGGTATTGGCCCTTAGGATGCCAATGATACCTGGAAGGAAACCACCCAAGTTTGAGCCCAAATGGGAAGGTCCTTACATCATTTATATGGTTTACTCAAATGGAGTATACTCCCTAGTTACAATGGATGGTGGGAGTGTAAATCCACCCACCAATGCCAAGTTCCTCAAGAAATTCTTTGCCTAAGTATCTTGGTCCTACATGACCTTAAACTATCTGATCCTACATAACCTTAAACTTTCCAGTCCTACATGACCTTAAACTGTCTGGTCCTACATGACCTTAGACTGTCCGGTCCAAGATGACCTTAATCTGTCCCGTCCTATATGACCTTGAACTATCCTGTCCTACATGACCTTAAACTGTCTGGTCCTACATGACCTTAAACTGTTGGGTCCTACATGACCTTAAGTTGTCCGATCCTACATGACCTCAAACTGTTGGGTAATACCTGACCTTAAACTCTCTCTTCTTACATGGATTTAAACTATCTAGTCCTACATGACCATAAACTATATGGTGCTACATGACCTTAAACTATCCAGTTCTACATAACCATAAATTGTCTGGTCCAACATGACCTTAAACTGTCTGGTCTAACATGACCTTAAACCATACGGTCCTACTTGAACTGAAACTGTCTGGTCCTCCATGACCTTAAACTGTATATCATCTCATATGATGTTACATTGTATGTAATCCCACATGACGTTAAATTTTATGTTGTCCCACATGAAATTAAACTGTATTTCATCTTTCAAGATGTTAAACTGTGTTTTATCCTGCAAGATGTTAAACCACAAGAACTACATATGGCTTGATTCCCATTCTCATGGGATACGTAGGAACCCTTGGAAACTTCATCTTGAGTTCAACCCAAGTTTCCTCTTTAAATATCCCCCTGGGTATAGTTCTCTTGGAGGACCCCACATGGTTTTTTATAGGCTTATTTGGCCCCACTCATGTCAGGATTATGGTGATTGTACCTTCTTCCCTTCTTTATTTTTCTCTCCTCACACGTCCTCACCACACGACACTAAACTACATGAACTTCATAACTATGTATGGTTTGGTTACCATCCTTATTGGATACATGGGAACGCCTAGGAATTTTGTTTGTAGGCCCAAACCCAAACATTGAGACCTCCCATTGTGTCAAAACAGATAGGGTGGTGTGGTATTTTTCCCCCATTCACGTCGAGCTCACCATGACTGTACTATGAATCCCCCCCTGACGATCTCCACCCCTTCTACTATCTAGCTTTACTTTTAATTACACGGGCACATTTATGCTTCACACACTCCCTATACTTGGGAATCCATTATCTTTCCCATCTGTGGGGAAACCCAAATGGCATGGATGCTTTGCCCAAGGGATCTCCTGCCACCATGGTCCAACGTCCTCGAGGGTTTCAAACAACAAACCGATACATGTCCCACATTGCGAATATGGACAGCGGTTGGCACTCATTTATTTGTTCCCATTTCAGGTGACACATTATGGATGTTGTGTTTTTAATCTGGTAAATAGCTATCTTTTATCATTGTTACCAACCCCATATGTCCCAAACATTGAATGTAGTGGTTTATTCTACCCCGCTGTCTCTTCAAGCTTCGGTTTTTCTTCGGGTTGGAGTGTGATTCAGGCTTTCAGACCCTTATATAATGGAGAGATCCTAGTCCTACTCCATGTTTCCTACACCGATCATTTCTTACATGGGATTAGGAGATATGGTAAGGAATTACCTACAATAGAGGTCACATGGCTATAGTTGTCTGGGATGCCCAACCTCAGGTCCCTCAACCCTTTTACCCCTGGCCTGAGTTCTCATTTAGGATTGTGCGGTGTGGTATGGACTCGTATCCTTATTAACATAGAGATATTTTTCCATGCCACTCATATCCCCATGATACATCCCTCCTCCACTCATCATCCATTCTATGAGCACATGCCTCACCATGCTTTGCGAGCCCCATTATTTGGGTTTCCATCATATTCTATATCCAAAAGGACCCCTGAACAGTGGGAGTGCATGGCCTTTGGGCTCTCCTACCATTTCATACCAACATCCTTGAGTATTTAAAAAAACAAATTTATACAAGCACTATGTTGCGAACGCGGTCAACGGTCGATGCTCAATTGTTTTCCCCCAACCTTTGTTCACACAAATACGGATACTGTGTTGCGAACATGGTCAATAATTATCCACTATAGTTGTTTCCATTTCTTGGTCTTACACAAGCAAGAGGATTCACCCTCTCCACTCAGTTGTCCCATGAATATGAAATTAAACTAGGCATTTATGGTATGATCCCTACAACCTTAAACTAAGAGCACCATCGTCCCTACTACATGACGATAAACTGCACAACATCCTTCTTTAGAACTACGTATAGACTGATTCCCATCCTTATGAGATATATAGGACCACTCAAACATCTACTATTCGGGTCTAGCCCCATTTCTTTGAAACCTCCCTATCATTCTGGCCTCTTGTCCTGAGTCCTTCCAAGGGAGGGGTACGTGGTGTGGTATGGGCTTGTGTCCACATTCACCTCAGGTTTTTAACAACCATGACACATACCTCTCTATCATGAGAGCCCCTAACTCCCTTTCCCAACACTCATCTTTTCAAGTTGGCTACTCTATTATGGGTCCATCTACCCTCTTAGGTGATTCTCTAATGTGCATGGGAGTACTCTAGTTCAGAACTTGGAGTGTCATATTCTACCCAGACATGCTTTCACCCATTTTTCAGACTTCGTGTTCCCATTAATTTGGGCTTTTATTATCTTTCACATCTAAAGGGACCCCCAAGGGGCATGGATTCTTATCCCAAGGGCTCTCCTACCATTATGGGATAACGTTTTCAAGGGTTTTGAACAAAAAATTGATACAAGTCTCGTGTTGCGAATATGGTTAGCGGTTGAAACTCATTTATTATTCCCATTTTAGGTCACATGATATAGATGTTGTATTTAAAACACGTTCAATAGTTATCTTCTATATTCACGCCAACCACATCAAGCCTTAAATGTCAGTTACATGATTCACATCATTTTCCATCCCATCATGTCCATGTGGAATTTTGACACTCTTTGTGCTATCCCTTAGTGCGCATTTGCATGTTAGGAGGAAAAAGCTGTGTTGAGGCATCATTCGTGGATTCGCACAGACTTCCGCATTATGCATATCCCATGTGTTGCAAAGACCACTTCCACCCTTGTTTTCCACACCAATTTTGACTCACGTGGTCTTGGGGACCGGATTTAGGTATACACTCGCTTGAAAGAGTGTCAATTATTCATGGCTAGAGCTCTAAGATGTTAAACTAAAATATCTATATATGTCATCTTCTAGAACTATGTATAGCTTGATTACCATGCTCGTGGGATACATAGGACTTCTCGAACATCTCCTCTTTTTGTCTATATCATGTTTCACTAATTATCACTTATGTTTAGCCTTTCCGGTCCCAACCTATATAGGATTGTGTGGTGTGGTGTGTGTGGACTTATGTCTTCATTCCTGCAAGGTTTGCAAGATCCGCACCACATACATCCCTTCTGAGAGCTAGTCTCTCATACCCCATATTGTCTACCCTTTTCTAGCCCCTTGGTCTGAGGTTTCTTTCTTAGAATCACACGTGGTGTGATGTGAAACTCATCCTCATTCACGTCGGTTATGCTTTATCACACCATGAACATCCCCTCTTAAACCTTGTTTCTCTTGAATATTTCTGATCCATGTGACTTTAAACTATTTTTCCTAGTCCCACATGACTTTAAACTATTGCGTCTATACTGTAAGATATGAAAACACATGGTTGGTCTCATCACATGACCCTAAAATGTGACACTATCATCCTGGTTGCACGACGAAAAATGGCCCTGCGTCGTGGTGTCCTCACTCGAGGGGGAATCATGTTTGGTATCGGCCACCCACCATACCATTTAACAATGCCTTCATACGGATTGAATCTTATGGAAAAACCCAGACATTCCATCCTAGGACCATCGCTTCACAAATAAGACACACAAACATTCATCATAAAGGACAAACAAGATCTATCAAATTCCACTTCTTTTGGTGCGAGGGCCATACTCGCATGAACTTATTATCCAAAGAACTAATATCTTACCATTCCATTGTTAGAACTAAATATGGCTTGATTCCCATCCTACTGGGGTATCTAAGAATTCTTGGGAACTTTTACTTAGGCCCAGCCTAACTTTCACTTTTGGTCCCCTGGTATAGAAATTTCTCATGGAGCACATTGTGGTGATACAGACTCCTACTGTACTCATTCACATCATATTTAGTAATTACTCCACCATGTCTCTCCCTCCTTCAGTTCTGATTTTGGTATAATCTCTAAGACCCATTAAACTAAGATCTCTCTGTATCCTTTTCATATGACGTTAAATTGCACGACATCTTCCAGAACTATGTATGGCTTGATTCTCATCATAATGGGATACATATGACACACAAGAATCTTGTCACTCGGTCCAAACCTGAGAATCTAAAATCCTACCCCCTCTATTTATCCCCCTGTCCCAAACCCTTTTAGGAACATGTGGTGTGTCAAGTACCTCTTGGGTTCTCATTTAGGTCGGGTTTCAAAACAGTCGCACCATGTGCCTCCCTTATATTTTCCCAACCTAGTCTAAGTTCTATGACCCTAAACTAAGATCTCCCTATGGGAATTGTAGGTCATGTTCGGCTACATCACCACCCTGCACACATTCCATTAAATCAAGCCCCCCATAATGGACCATACTACGACCATTAAGTTGGAAGCATGCAACCTCATGACCCTTGTCCTTAGAGGGGGACTCAACTCCCTCTATCTAATACATCTTATTGTCATACATAGATGTGTTGTGACAAAGATCCCAATGTGTGTAATTTTCACAGGGACATTCCCCTCATTCCAAGTCCAAGATTCATGAGCCTGTTATTTGGCTCCTCATCCTCTTCCACGTCTGAAGGGACCCCCATTTATGGCCTGGTCTCACTCCACAATGCCTTACCTACCATCTTGGGCCAACATCCCTGAGGACCTCAGACGACATTTGAGACAGGTCCCGTGTTTCAAACATGGTTAGTGGTCAACCATCATTTTTCTATCCCCATTCTAGGATAACATGATATAGATACTGGGTTTCAAAAAAAGTTAAAGTTATCCGCTATCATCATGCCATCATCATTGTGGGTCAAATCTCAAGCATCATGATTCACATTTTCCCACATTCTTATGTTTAAGTGGAATTCCATCATACTCGGCTTTACCCCTTCACGCATCTAGGTGCGTTATATAGCTGGTCAGTATTTTGGGGATGTCACTCACATAGTGTCCCACTGCCCCTATTGTGTGCCTTCCTATGCTAGGAATTTACCATAACTAATCCTTGATTCCCACATTGAGCACGACTCATGTGGGATTAATAGTTTTGGTAAAATGTGTACTGGCACAACCTTACCACAGATGCCTTTTATCATCCCGCATGATGTTAAATTGTGCTCTAGGAACTACGTGTGGCTTGATTACCATCCTAAAGAGGTACGTAGGAATGTACAAGAACCTTGCCTTGGGCCCATCCTAACTTTCACTTTTGGTCCCTCGACCTGAGAAAACTTCCTCCAGGGAAACGTGGTGTATTGTGGAATTCTTGGGTTCTCATTCACATCTAGTTTATGGCTATCGAATCACGTGCTCCCTTCCTATGATCTTCTCTTTCACCCCCATCATATGATATGACGTTACACTGCATGAGTCCACATTTCCCCAATGCGTGACACTAAACTATAGTTCTACCCTGAATAAGTTTAGGATTCCCTATGTTAGTTATGTGATGCACCAGATCCCTTGCAAGAGAGGATTTATCCTATCGGTGGTGGCCTTTTTACCCACCATGCATAAGAACTATGTTTGGATTGATTATCATCCTCAGAGAATATATAGAGATTCCCAGAAATTCTACCTTGGGCCCAGCCCAAGGGTCATTAACCCTTCCAGCCCCTCATCCCCGATCTTGCCCTAGGTGGTATGACCTTTAACCTGTGTGCACCATCCTCACCATACGATGTTTAAACTAAATGTTTATCATATTTATTGGTATGATTTAAAAATACAAGGCATTCTAGGTCCTTATTAGAGAGGTCTCGTTCGAGAGTAGGTATGATCCCTAATCAAACTGATGCGCCCATCTAACATGACTTCACCATGGTGGCGTAATTTTGGGAGTGTTGGACTCCATTTGAACAACCCGTCATTCCACCCTCCACGTTTTATGTTCCTTTTATTTGGACCCCCACCCTCTTTCATGTCTAAATAAACCCCTTAATAGTATGGATTCTCAACCTATGGATCACTTGCTATCCTAGGATAGCGTTTATGAAGACTAATGGATGAAATTTCGAGTCAGGCCCCATGTTTTGAACAAAATCAGTAGTCGGCCCTCATTTGTTATCCCCATTTCAGGAAAACACAATAAGGATACCTTGTTTCAAACATGGTCAATAGTTATCCTTCATTTTCATTCCATCCCTATAATGTTTCAAATCATGGGTATCATAATTCACACTTTCCACTCCCCTATGGTCAGATAAATTCCAACGCCCTTAGAGTTACCCCACTCATGCACCAGAGAATGATGGGAAATGCATGTTGTCTGTTCCAAGAATCCTATTCTCCAGACATAGCCTCTCTCATCCTAGGAACTCCCAATGGCGATCGATGTCTCATTTAGATCCCAAAAAATATTCCTCTCTTTGGCACTATTGTATAGGCCTAATTGGTTATTTCATCAATATGATCAAGATACAGAGACCCTAGGGAAGGTGTTTTCATTAGATGTTTCCACATAATGTGATCCGCCTCACGCTCCTCATCCTCATTAGACCCCATTCTTAGGGGGGCAATTTTTGGAACCAGAAAACGTGTCCATGTAATTCAGATAATGCTTCCAAAGATGATATTAGATCATATATCATTTTGAATGCTTTTATTTGACTAGTCATGGAGCCCAAATATAGTTATGGATCAGAAGTTATGGTCGTTCGATGTCATGTTGATGGAAATGGCCATTCATGATGCTTTTGTGGAAAAGTATGGATTTGCATGAAAAAAAGAATATTTCACAGAAAAAGGAAATCATTCACAAAAAATATAATATTTCATGGAAAAATAAAACATTGCACACAAAAAGGGAATCCAGCATGCAATAAAAGGAATTTTTCACGCAACCCCTCGTGTAAGCCTATTACGTGCCAAATACGATGTCAAACACCCCTTTGCGTGTGCACCAGATACATTTCATGTGGAAAAACACTTGTGCATGCTGAATTTTACACGTAACATGTCCCAATTGTTCTCTTATAAATACAATGCACCCCATTCTTCCTAGAGGGCCCTCGTAGGTCTGTCGTCGCTCTAATGCGTGTAAGTCCGCATTTTCCGTGTCGGCGCGCAAAACCCCCAATCTTGCGTGCAAAACATCACTTTTGCGCGTAAAGTGGACAACATGTTCAATTTTGTGTGCAAAGAATCATTTTTACACCCAAAAGTGCCACCGTTGATAATGTTTTGTGTACCAGTGCTACACCAATCCAATTGCGCACACACATTCCCTATTGCGCGCAAAGATTCCCTATTGCATGCCAACCTCCCCTATTGCACCCAATTCCTTCCCTATTGCTGGCACAACCCCCTACTATGTGAACATCTACAATATTGCATGAACTCATGCCCTATTGTGTGCAATCCATCCCTATTATGTGCAATCCTGCCTTCTTGCCTACAACCCATCCTGCACGTAGCCTATCTTACGTGCAACAGTGCCCAGACCTGCACCCTCTAGTCTATATCGCGGGGGATGCACCCCCACACCCCTGCTTGGGATCAGTGCCATGCTGCAGTCTAGTCCCTCTGAGCCGGTCCCTTCACTACCATAACTAACCCCCATGAAAAATAGAGAGTCGCACCGTGATGTTTTCAGTCCAGGATGCCGACATTTTCCATTGCACCCTTATGCATGTCCAACTTCCACCTATGGAATACCATGACTTTAGATACTCCTCCACACACCATGAAACACCTTGAGTTGACATATTCCTCTTGGTTCGATTCCCCAGTCGTTAGTTGAGATACTCATCATCAATTCCCCGAGTACCTTTAGTCAAACCAATCCTCAAATAACTCATCCAAACCCCATCACCTAACTCTTATGCTAGGTTGAACCAGAAAAGGCCACCCTTGTGTAAGTACCAACACCACCCATTTCTAGGCGCCTTATTCCTAATAGTTCTATCTACATGAATTTAAATTGTATCAGTCCATATATGAAAAACGTAGGATGCCTCTTTCTCTAAACAAGATATGCCTTATGCACCAAGCATAATATTCCAATAGTCCTCACAAAATGACATTAAACTATAGTATTCCCTATCATTTAATGTAGGATTCCTTTTTCTCCAAATAAGAGATGCCTTATGCACCAAGCATAAGATGCCAATAGTCCTCTCTACAAGACTATAAACTGTAGTACACCCTATGTTCCAAACATTGGATACCTCTTTCTCTAAACAATAGATGCCTTATGTTCAAAGAATAAGATGCTAATAGTATTCAATATAGGATTTTAAACTGTAGCATTCCCTATCATTCAATAATAGGATGCCTCTTGTTCCAAATAAGAGATTCTCTATGTGGTAAGCATAAGATTCCTAATTCCATGATTAAAGTGGTGTAATTTTATGAGCATTGGAATCCTTTTGAGCATTCCACCAGTCAA
Organism: Viscum album; assembly: GCA_963277665.1. Lineage (NCBI taxonomy): Eukaryota > Viridiplantae > Streptophyta > Magnoliopsida > Santalales > Viscaceae > Viscum > Viscum album. The sequence continues at coordinate 1,810,862,282 of OY728146.1, forward strand.
CCTCATGCTTTTTGTGTCCTTTATTAAGATATTCATCCTCTTTCAGGTGTTATGTGACCCCCTAATAGACTATTCCCATGCCACCTACGCTCACCTATCATCCTGGGATAACGTTCCAGAATACTAGTGGATGGAATTTCGTGTCAGGCCCCATGTTTTGAACATGGTTAGTGGTCAACCCTCAATTGTTTTCCCCCATTTCAAGCTAATGTGATATGGATGATATGTTTCGAACAGGATCAATAGTTATCCTCTATCGTCACACCAATCTCACCAAATTCCTAATGTCTTTCATGTGATTCACACTTTTCATCTCCCTTTGTTTGTATTGATTCTATCTCCCTTGGTGTTATCCTGCATGTGAACTTCTGTATAGGTGTAAGCACCAACTATATGCCTCAACCTACTGATGAGTTGGGATGCACTCTTGGCCAGACATGAGGAATAAATTATGGGAATCTTCCATTCGTAAGACACATCCACCATTGTTGACCCTTCGGGGCACCTGTGCAACTTCCATGTGTAATCCATATCATCTATTGTTGCACCATAGCGGTACTCAGGCAGATTCCATGAATAAACCCCATCACAATGACATTTCCATTTCCTTCCCTTCACATAGGGTAAAAGGGTTCCGATTAAGTAAGTCCTAGGGGTGCGGAGTGAACCCACCTAGTCTGAGTTATAGGCTATTAAATTTCCAAGCACCATCCTCCTAAGCATATGATGTTAAACAATGACCCCGTCCTGTGTATCATACACGAGGTTCCCCATATCTGACATTCTCTATGCCTACATGTCTCCAAAAGAGTGTGATCTTCCCCACATAGAATGAGATCCTATTTTTTGGAGCGGTGTATATCCTTGTGGAAAGGGAAAACATTTTGGTGTAAGCCCATAGCCTTTCTTGTAGGAGGCAGTATCCTTGCTCCTCTTATCTTCTTCCTGGCCGATGACCAGAGAGGGGGGATAGGCACAGGAGTCCCCCAATCTTCCATGAAAAATCCCTCTCCCTTTGATCTTTGTCACCACCGGGCCTCCATCTCAGTGTAAGTCCCAATATTCATCTCCCTAGGATGATAACCACGTGTAAGACCCTATTTCTATTTTGGCCCACTAACTACGTGTAATCCCCACACCACTTCCCACAGACGTACCTTTTGCGATGTCATCGTTAGGAATTTGTTGCCTATTATTTCTCACACCAAGAATGACTCACGTGGGATTAGAGAAAGCATCGACCATGACACTCTCCCTTGGCCACCTTAGCGTGTAAGCCCCACACCATCCCGAACTACATGGAATTCGATCCTTGACAAGGCAAGGTATGTGGGAAGCCTCTCTGAGGTTCAACCCCAACAACCATTGGTTCCAACCCCCTTGACATCGGTTCACCAACACCATCCCAAACTATGTGGACTTTGATTCTTTCCATGTAAAGGTATGTAGGAAGCCTCCTAGAGGTTCAATCCCAATAACCATTGGTTCTAACCCCCTTCATGTCGGTTCAATAACACCATCCCGAACAACGTAGACTTTGATCTGTGCCAAGGAAAGGTACGTAGGAAGCCTCCAAGAGTATCAAGTCCAACAACCATTGGTCCTGACTCCCTTCACGTCGGTTCAACACACCCCTCTCAAACTACGTGGAATTTGATCCTTTCCAAGGTAAGGTACGTAGGAAGCCTCCCAGAGGTTCAATCCCAACAACCAATTGGCCCCAAATATCTTCACGTCAGTTCAACACACCCTATAAAACTATGTGGACTTTGATCCCTACCAAGGAAAGGTACGTAAGACTGCTTCCTAAGGTTCACGCCCAAAAACCAGTTATTCTGACCCCCTTTATGGTAGTTCAACTTCATCCTGTATGACATTAAACTGCATCTCCCTTTTTGTCCCACACGACGTTAAACGATACCCACTTGAACTACAAAGGCTTTGATCCCTGTCTCATAGGCAGGGTACATAGGAAGACTTCATGAGGTGCAACCCCATACAGCAGTAAGCCATTGTTCCCCCATCCAATGGTAAGCCATTGTGATCCCTTACCCAAAGGTAAGCCATTATGAACCTCACTCAGCGTTAAGACCTTGTGAAACTCACACAACATTATGCTGTTGTGATCCCCATTCAGTAGTAAGATGTTTTCAACCCAAACTCAGAGGTAAGCCATTGTCGTCCCTTATATTGGGACCCATATCTTTGGTCCGTCCAAGTGGCATCAGACCAACCCTAGGATACTAACCACACATAAGCCACCATATTTTATCAGGTCACTATCCTCTACACACACCCAAATCTTATACCCCATTCTGAACTATGTGTACTTTGATTCCCTACCATGGGGATACATAGGAGGTTAGTTCAAGGCTCAATCCCGACATCACCATCTCCCATCAGTAGACACTATCTCATTATCCATCCACTTCACTTAACCATCCATTATCCATCTTGATTCTTACCTGGGACACCACATCCCGGTGAGATCACCTCGATTCACCTCTTAGCATCAGTGTTCTCTCCCGGGGTTGTGCCCATCTGATCAACTTTAGTCAGTGTTCTGATCAGTCAGATCTATCTCTAATAGATGATAAACCTCTGGCATACCCTGTGTAAAAAATGGGTATTGGAGGAAAACCTCAGAGACATGCCTATGGAATATAATTACCCACATTATACGTGAGATGACTTGGGCTTCCGCACCCTTGAGAGGCCCTATAATAAGGGAAAGAAACCCAGACACACTAGTGTTCCGGCATCCAGAAACGTCAGTGATACCCAACGTGACTTCTCCCCCGACCAAAGGATGATGCCCTAGCCAGAGCCCTTGGAATGTCCAGAAAGAATCAATATAAATAAAATTAGTTCATAAAGATATGTCACTAGGAAATGTTTCATGAACAATGTCTTATTCTATGAGGGAGACTCAAACTATGTGACGAATTCTGAGGAGGAATCCACAAAAGGTGGAACCGACATCCCATCATCCCATTTCTATCAAGGTGAAAACGTCCTTGAATAAGTGACAAATGTCGCCCCCCTTTGGAAAGTGGTAATGCGGGGCAACAGTTAGCGTGTCCTCATCCTCCTCAACCAGACGAATGTGCATGACCTAATGAAATCATCATACACAACTATCAAATATGATAATTCTAAAATGATTCTTAATGAACCTATCTATGAAATTTATCACAGGTTCAATGAATTAGTAAATACCATGAGTCTGCTTGGGAACAAAGTAGACAACAAGGATCAGATTATGATATTGATTTGATGCCTACCTAACAGGAGGAGATGAACTTTTGTTTTTATCTGATAATCCTGTGACATAAGCAAGTTACCAATGAAAGAACTAATTGGAAAACTTATGATGTAGGAATGAGAGATTAATGTGAATGAAGAAGCAGATGAAGAACCAAGAAAGAAATTTGTAACATACAAAACTACTACCTCAAAGGGTAGAGAAAAATAAAAATTTCAAATTTCTATAGGCAGTTCCACAAGTGAAGATTTAGATTCTCATAGTGATGATGAGATGGATCATCTCACTAGAAGATTCAAAATGTTCTACCGAAATAAGAAGTTCTTTATAAAGTAATCTTATAAAGGATGTTATGATAATAAGGGATAGTGAATATAGGGTAGAAAATGGAATGAAAACACAAATAATATAATCTACTATGAGTGTAAATGAAAAGTTCATGTGAAGGAAAATTTCTCCAAGAACAAATTTTAGATGAAATATGAATACAATGGAAAGGTATATAAAAAGGCTATGAAAGCTACTTGGAGTGCTTCATAAGATAGCTCTAATGAATCTGACACTTCTGATACTGAAAATAACAATCATGCAAACATGTGTTTCATGATATAAACATCCTATGTAACATTTAATTCTCCTATAAATAATGCTTACTATTCTGGGAATGATAGTGAATCAAATAATGATGAAAATATGACAAAGGATGAACTGTTTGAGTATTGTGGAATGATTGAGGATACCTTTTCTGAACTCAAGGATAAATATAATATATTGAAATGCAACATGCTTTAAATATCTATTATAAGTCTGATTTGGATATAAAAAAAAATTAGCTCTGCTATTAAAAGAAAATATTGAACTAAAATTATCAAATGAGCAATTAAGAAGAGATCTTAAGAGGTTTACCACTAGTAGAGATACCAAGACCCAGTTTCTAGAAAACAATTACTCCAAAATATGCAACTAGATTCAGATATCAACCAGGAAAAATAAAGATCATTAAAAACAAATTTGTTCCACAATTTGGATAGTTCACTACTAGTTCATGTTCTTGACCATATTTTGAAAAACAATTTTCTAAACGACCTAACAAAGTGTTCATGTCTCGAAACATATCTATTGATTATAGGAAACCTATAAGAAAAATATGGGTTCCCAAAGCTTTACTTGAAAATCTCTCTAGACCAAAGAAAATCTGGGTACCAAATTTACCATATACTTAATCTGGTTTGCAAGAAAATTGTTTAAAGATCTCTCATAAAACCCTATGGTATTTGGATAGTGTATGTTCAAGACATATGATAGGAGACTATTCATTCTTCAAGAGACTAATTAAAGTTGATGGTGTGATAGGAGACTATTCATTCTTCAAGAGACTAATTAAATTTGATGGTGGAAATTTTACATTTGGTGATAATGCTAAAGGTAATATCCCCGATATAGGCCCAATTGGTAACCCTAAAACTATATTTATTTCAGAAGTACTTTTTGTTTATGGGATAAAGTAAAATCTACTTAGTATCTCTCAAATGTGTGATTATGCATTTAATGTTATGTTAGAAAATGATGCATGCAATGTTTTAATTTTATGAATTATTTAATATTTACAACTCTTAGAAGTCAAAATGTATATGTTTTTTATTTAAACTCTCTAGCTATGAAAAATGTTTCTTATTTAAATAATTCTCATAAGGAATCTTGGTTATGGAACAGAAGATTATAACAATGGAATGCGCACTCACATAAGAAATTGACTAGGTAACGTTTAGTTAGAGACTTACCTAAATTGGAATTCTCACTCAACAAAGTTGGTAATCCTTGTCAAAAGGGAAAACAACACAAAGTATCTTTCAAACAAAAGAAAGAAGTTTCAACTTGTCCACCGCTTTTGTTGGTTTACATAGATTTTTTTGGACCATAAAGAGTTTGAAGTTTAAATGGGAAGCACTATGTTTATGTTCTTGTAGATGATTTTTCCAGATACACTTGGGCATACTTTCTGTCTCACAAAAGTGAAGCATGTTCTTACTTTATTAAATATTCCAAGTCTGTAGAAAATCATAGTAGAATTAGAATTATGATCTTGAGAAGTGATCATGCTCATGAGTTTGAAAATCATGAGTTTGAATCATTTTCCTCACTTAATGTAAATAGTCACAAATACTCTTCTCCTAGAACACCTCAACAAAATGGAGTTGTAGAAATAATAAATAGGAAACTTCAAGAGATTTTTAGTACTATGCTTAATGAGTATAACCTACCTATCTATTTTTGGGTTGAAGCTATACATAAATATTGTTACATCATTAAAAGAGTCTTGGTTAGACCTATCCTTAGTAATACCACGTATGATCTATATAACAATATGAATCATAAGGTTAATTACATTAGAGTCTTTGGTTGGAAAGTATTTGTCCTTAACATTACGGACAATCTTGACAAATTTTCTTCCAAAAGTGATAAAGGAATTTTTCTAGGTTATTTAATCTCTAGTATAACCTATAGAGTATTCAATAAGAAAACCAAATGTGTGGAAGAATTAGTTCATGTCAAATTTTATGATATTGATCCACATGAACCCAAAACATTTTTTTAATATCTTGGGGAAGATATGTCAATCCTAGGAATTAATGATAAAGATAGTGAACCCCCAGTAAAAAAACTAGTTCTGGAAATTTTACAGAATCAGAGCATGTTGAATATGAACCTGTAGACAATCATGAGGAGTCTAGTCCAACCCTTCTTAGAGATATTTGAACTCTCAAGAATAATCTGTTAGATTATGTGGTTGGTGATCTAAATATAAAGACAAAAACCAGATATTATCTAAGAAACAAAGTTTAACATCAATATTTTCTTTCATATCTTAAACCAAAAAATATTAATAATTCTATCAATGAGGAATTTGGGGTGATAGGCATGCACGAAGAATTAAATAAATTTGAGAGAAACAAAGTTTGGGAATTAGTAGAAAGACCTAAGGACCCATTGACCATAAGCACTAAATAGGCATTTAGAAACAAAGTTGATGAGTTTGAAAAAATAGTCAGAAATAAGTCTTGATTAGTTTCATAAGGATATAGTCAAAAAGAGGTAATAGACTATGAGGAAACATTTTCACCTATAGCCAAACTAGAATCTATTAGGATACTACTCGCTTATGCATCCCATATTAATTTCAATCATTATCAAATGGATGTAAAATGTGCATTTCTAAATGGGTATATAGTTGAGGATGTGTTTGGGGAACAAACCCCAAGATTTACAAATCCCTATTTTTTCAAATCATGTTTTTAAACATTCTAAAGCTTTATATTGTCTAAAACAAGATCCTAGATCTTGGTATGATAGAATCAATTCTTTTCTTATTTCTAAAGGTTTTACTAAAGGGATAACTTATCCCACTCTTTTTATTAAAAGGATTTCCAAATATTTTTTAATAGTAAAAATCTATTTAGTTTGTATTATCTTCAGATCTTCAAAAAATTATTTATGTACTAATTTTTCAATGATGATGCAAGATGAATTTGAAATGAGTTTAATGGGGGAATTTAAAATTTTCCTTGGATTTCAAATTTTTCAAAATAAAAATGGTATTATTTTAAATATATGTAAATATAATAAGGATCTATTGAAACATTTTTGTTGGGATTGTAATAAAGGTAGTGATACACCTATGAGTACAACTTGTAAGTTGGATGCTGATAGAACTAGTAAACTAGTGGGTCAAACCAATTGTAGAGGTATGATTGGGAGTCTGCTCTACCTTACTTCTAGAAGACATGATATAATGTTCAGTGTATGCATGTGTGCTCGTTTTCAAGCCAATCCCAAGGAATCTAATTTTACTACTGTTAAAAGTTTATTTAAATATCTCATGTTCACTAAAAACTTAAGAATATTTTATCCAAGGAAAGAATCATTTGATTTAACAAGTTATTCAGATGCTGAATTTTCTTGTAGTAAGTTAGATAGAAAAAGCACATATGGAACATGTCACTTTTTGGGAAAGTCACTAGTATCATGGTGTAGTAATAAATTGAATTCGGTTGCATTATCCACTATCGAAGCTAAATATGTAGCTACAGGTAGTTGTTGTGCTCAAATTCCTTGGCTGAAACAAACATTATAAGACTAGGGATACCAATTCAAACATGACTCTATAAAATCTGATAATACAAGTTCTATTAACATCTCTAAAAATCCAGTATCTCATGCTAGGAAAAATCACAGTGATTTAAGACATCACTTCTTGAGAGATCATTATCCTAGAGGTGATATCACTCTTGAATTCACTGGCACTAAATACTAATTAGCTAATATATTAACAAAGCCTTCAAATTATGAGTGGTTAAATTACATCTACCATGAGTAAGGTAAGAAAAATTGTTATACCTCACCATTGAACCTCACTATTAGACCTCACTATTGAACCTCACTGATTCACGCTCAAATTTACCCAAGAGAAGAAGGAAGGATGGTCCTTTTAGTTTAGCTTGGGTTGTCGAATCCCCAGAGACCTAAGAAGAAACCTATAAACACATACATTCTATGGACTATTTTTGGAAATGAAGTGTCCAACATGGGTTGATTTTATATGGGTTTAAATTAACTCTAATAGACTTAAGTTAATTCAATTTAAAAGAATGATTTGATCCTAGGTTATCACTTGGAGTGGATTGGACGTATTCCCTTTTCAATTATTTCAATTTCTTGTATTTGAGTTGAGTTAATTTAAGAAGATAAAAAAACTACATAACATACTGATTATATACCAATAAATAATAATACTAATCACCTATACACTTGAGGATCAATGTTTTGAGCACTTCAAGGTAAAGGTTCCTATTAGAACATAAAGTGTGTGGCCTTAAATTTAACAAGGACGATGGAGTTTAAAAATCCTCAAAAAAAATCTCAATTAAAGAAGCGATTAGACATTAATGGGGTGATAAATAACATGCAATACAGCCCCTTTATAATCCTTTGTATCTAACCATAAGTGGTTTAGCCCTCCATTGATTCTATGGTTTCAATGGAAGTGGAAAGTAGACTCATGATGGAGGAAATGGAGAATTAAAAAAACACAATAAAACAACGATCACTCCACCGTTGTGTGATCATTTTACAAGGGATGGTGTGAATAAATTCACACCTTGTTCCAAAAGTATCAAATTGATATGAAGAAAAACAGAATAAGAGGAGAAGAAGAACTTTTATTAATAAACTAAAGTGAATTGAACAACTTACATGAGAAAGGAAAACTTGAGACAACATAATCGCAGCATAACATTACAATGAAAGAATGCTCAAAAGATCATCAAATCCTCTACCAACACTTCCTTAAATAGAAATTTTGGGAGCCTTGGGTAGAGCCTCCAATAGTGAAAAGCAGCACACATGATTATGTTAGTCCTATGGTGGTGGAATGCTTGTGAAACATGGACTTTTCCACACTTGACCCGTGGTTGCATCCATCTTTCATCAACCGAACAAACACGCTTGGAAGACCTTCTAGATTGCCAAATCGGAGTGTGTAATAGATAAATAAAATGGCTCTCCGGATGTCTTCTATGTATCTGTAAAATATGGTCCAATTTGGAGATTTTTATTGAGAGATATGAATAGATTAGTAAACTATATTTCTGGGATGCAGAATCTGGCCCAGAATTTTAACTCTAACTTGGGTCTCCTTAATGTCCACCATGGAGTCCGAATTAGCATTGGTTCCTGAAGATTTATTTGTTCCTCTACATGTCTTATAACATACCATGACATTTGGGATTCATTGGACCTGTATTTTGGGCCCCACATTTTCATCAGTTGGCTGGTGTGCAATCTGACTTCTCCAGAATTGTTTGCCTTCATCACAAAATATCCCCATCTTCTTTCATGAAATCTCCATTGATCCCTGAATCAAACATGTTAATATTTAAGTTTAGATCAATTTATCAAAATATAAAATTAAAATATGTATAATTATATTCCTTAATATCATATGAATCATTGGGTACTTTAAATGATGTTAAAAAATATTCCACATAATAGTGCATTTTAAGAAGGAATTATAATCATAATGTGAAATGATGTTCGATGTGTAAAATGCACTAAAATGGTGTTTATGAATAATAAAGAACATGAATATTATATATATTAACAATTAATATTATCTTTATTTAGTGGCTAATCAAACCCCTCAACTTGAGTTTTTCTAGTCCTGAACAAAATATATCTCATCAATATGAAATTCGAATTCCCTTTTACAAAAACATTTTAATACAAAATGATCACCAAAACCCTTATACCAAAACATCATAAAAACCATCAAAATATTTTAATACAAGATAGTTTCATAAGAATACCCCAATACCATGCCCTTTCCTTTATTCAAATTCATTTCCATATTTAATCCAATATCAATTAAGTATGAGAATGTGTTGTGTATCACAATAGACATGGGGGTTCATCTTTATTAAAGGGGGAAATAACAGAAGCACTAGGTGGAATCACATTTCAATATTAAGATGAGTATTCAATTTTTTTTTGTATTATATATTTTTGTTTTTTTTTTGTTTTGTTTTTTCAATTTTGTCATGGTAATTGAAGTTGCACTCAAAAGAGTCAACCCCTGTAGCGAGACATTGCCGTTGACTCCCAGGATCAAAGACTTTAGGGAACCAAGTGAAGCCCACATACTCAGGCATCATCTCGAGTTAACTAAGTAAAACACAAATTCAAATTACCAAAAATAGAGATAAAATTACTAACTCTAAGCCATACAACTATGGAGTCATGATCCCCAAGTACCAAAAGCCACACATTAGGTCATTTCATCGCTCTACGCACAAATTTATTGGTTATTTTATTTTTTTTGAATACTCATATTAAAACTAAAATGATCACCAAACCAATGCTATTTATTTGGGGGACCCCATGAACTCAAACTAATACCCCACTATCCAAATGACGTGCATTGTGATTCTTTTTTTATTTGGATAAAAATATAAACAATGAAATATCACATTGGACATCCACACTTTCCAAAATCTATGCTCATGAAATTATACATGGATTAAAATCAAAATTAGGGTATGCTAAATTATTTGATATTCAGTTTGAAAGTGTGCATTGTGTATTACCATGTTCAAAGTTAAAAGAAATTTTCCTTCCATTTAAACACATTTTTTTCAAATATTTTATTTTTTTACATAAAAGATTTTTTTATTTTATCTCCCCCCAACATAAAATAACACTATCCCCAGTGTTTGATGAAATGAATATTTAGGAGTAGAGGCAGTTAAGGGAATTTTAAAAAGGAAATTGAAATATGAGGATCATGGAAAGAAGTCACCTAGTGTTTGAAGTTTATGTTCTTGTTTCTTCAATTTAGCCCTTTGATATCCATGTCACTTGAAGAGTTCCCTAGTAGAAAAAGGAAAAAATAAATAATAAAGAAAACAAAAACAAAACAAAACAATATATATATATATATATAAATATATATATATATATTTATATAATAAAGAAAATAAAATATAACTATATATATAAAAAATATAGAATAAGGAAGCACAAAAAGTCATAGGTCAGTGTTAAGTGCGCACCCGTGTCTCCCTTAGGTCCCTGGTACAAATCCCCGCGGCTTCGCCAGTTATGACGGGGTTTGCCCCATGACCTACGATGTGGCCTTTTTTTTATTATTATATTTTTATTTTTCATTTTTTTCTATTTTTTTAACCTAAAACACATAAAAAAAATAAAATAAACTGATGATACATTATCTTCTTTTTAAATTTCTAGGTAAGGTATTACTCAAGGATCACGCCACATGACACAGATGAATATGGCACTCCCCTTTCATACCCATCCATACACATAATAGAAGAACAGGTCAATAGTGTATTTTTTTTATTAAATATCAAAATTATTAATTAATCCTATTTAAATTATAAATTTGATTAAAACAACAAAATGATAGGAAACATGAAAACCAGGGGTTGCCCCCCATGCAGCGCTTTGTTTAACTTTGTTAGCCTGACATGGACCCCCAGTTGATTAATTTTTTTCATCATCTAAGGTAGGTTCACAGAATTCTTCATCAACTTCATGTTTTTGGAATGGTTCTATGAATGGTTTGACTCTATGACCATTAACCTTAAATGTTTGACCATTGGTGGGATATTGAATTTCAACATACCCATGGGGGTACACCTTATACACTATGTATGGACCTGCCCATCTAGACCTTATCTTTCCCGGGTGTAAATGATGTTTTGAACTATACAAGGGCACAAATTTCCCTGGTTCAAAATGTTTGACTTTGATATTCCTAGATTGGTAGGCTTGAACTCTAGCTTTATTGATCCTTGAATTTTCATAAGCCTCTATATTTAGTTCCTCCAGTTCGTTGAGATCTAATTTCCTTTTTGTTTTGGCCAATGAGAGTTCATAATCCATTTTCTTAATTGCCCAAAAGGCCTTATTCTCAATTTCAATAGGTAAATGACATGATTTTCTATAAACCAACCTATATGGTGACATTCCTAGGATGGTTTTGTATGCGGTTCGATAGGCCTAAAGAGCATCTAAGAGTTTTCTTGACCAATCATTCCAAGATGGTTTAATAGTTTTCTCAAGAATATGTTTAATTTCTCGATTGGTTAACTCAGCTTGACCATTGGTCTATGGATGGTACGCAGTGGACACTTTGTGGGAAATTCCATACATTTCCATGAGTGATGAGAATGGACTATTTCAAAAATGAGTTCCACGATCACTAATGATACCTCTAGGAATTATAAATCTAGAGAATATGTTTTATTTTATGAATCTAATCACTGTTTGATGATCATTGTATTTTGTGGGAATGGTCTCAATTCATATTGAGACATAATCATAAGATAAGAGAATGTAGAGGTATCCTCTAGAGTTTGGGAATGGACCCATGAAATTGATTCCCCAGTAGTCAAAGATTTCAATCACTAAGAAGAGAGTGAGTGTCATTTGATTCCTTTTTTGTGATGGACCCTACTTGTTGACACCTAGGACAAATTTGACAAAATGTGTAGGAGTCCCTTGAGAGGGTGGGATAGAAGAGACCACAATGAAGAATCATAGCAGTTGTTTTCTTAGAGGAAAAGTGACCTCCACATGCCTCACTATGACAAAATTTAAGGATGGAATCTTGTTCAGATTCTGGGACACACCTCCTAATGACTTGATCAAGGAAGAACTTATAGAGGTATGGGTCATCAAACTCATAGTGCCTAACATCAGAAAGGAATTTCCTTCGATCTTGAGTCCCTAAGAATTTTGGAATTACTCATGTAACTAAGAAGTTGGCTATGTCAGCATACCAAGGGCAGTCACTCACTGAGTATAGGTGTTCATCAAGAAATGAATCAGACACAGAAAGGTGATTTCAGTTGTCTTTTAATTCCATCCTAGAGAGGTGATCAACTACAACATTTTCAACACCATTTTTATCTTTGATTGTGAGGTCAAATTCTTGTAAGAGAAGGACCCACCTAATCAGTCTAGCCTTAGCATCTTGTTTTTGGAAGAGGTATTTTAGTGCAAAATGGTTAGTGAACACAGTGATGGGGGATCCTAAGAGGCAGGACATAAACTTCTCTAAGGAAAACACAATAGCAAGTAACTGCTTTTCAGTGGTGGTGTAGTTTATTTGGGAATCATTTAAGGATTTTCTTGCATAAACAATGACATAAAGAGTTTTATCACAACGTTGTCCTAACATAGCTCCAACAGCAAAGTCACTGGCATCACACATAAGTTCTAATGGAAGGTTCCAATTTGGAGATTTCATAATGGGAATAGAGGTGAGAGAGGATTTGAGGGTTGAGAATTAACCCTAGCAGCTTTCTTTCCAATCAAATGGAGCATCATTTACTAGCAGAGCACAAAGGGGATGGGATATAGAACAAAATTCCTTGATGAATCTTCTATAGAAACCACTATGTCCTAAAAAAGACCTCACTTCCTTGAAAATTTTGGGTGATGGAAGGCGACAAATGATGTCAACCTTGGCTATATCAACTTCAATCACTCTACATGAGACTAGATGGCCTAGAACTAGTCCATCTTTAACCATGAAATGAAATTTTTCCCAGTTTAGGATCATATTCTTTTCTTCACATCTTGACAAGACTCTCTCCACATTCTACAGACACCCCTCAAATGTATCCCCAAACACAAAGAAGTCATCCATAAAGACATCTATAAAATTCCCAACCATGACTGAGAAGATTCCCATTATGCACCGCTGGAAGGTTCCAGGGGAATTGCATAAACCAAAAGACATGCATTTGAAGGAAAAGGTGCTGAATGGACCGGTGAATGTAGTCTTCCCTTGATCTTCTAGGGAAACCTCAATCTAATTTTACCATGAGTACCAATCTAAGAAACTGTAGAAGGTATGACCTGCCACTCTCTCAAGGACTTGTTCAATGAATGGTAAGGGGAAATGGTCCTTCTTGATGAATGAGTTTAGATTATTATAGTCAATGCAGACCCTCCATACACTAATCACCCTAGTCGGAAGAATCTCTCCATCCTTATTGGTTATCACTGTTATTCCAACCTTCTTGGGAACCACTTGGATTGGGATCACCCACTCACTCTCAACTATGGGATAGATGATACCAGCTTTTAAAAATTTTAGAAGTTCCTTCCTCACTAATTCCTTGAGATTAGGATTGAGTCTCTATTGAGGTTGAAGACATGGCTTTGAATCATATTCCAGAACAATCCTATGAGTACCGATAAGTGGGATAATCCAAAAAATATTAGACAAGTTCCAACCAATGGATTTCTTATGTTTCATAAGGACATCTAGAAGCATCCTCTCATGATTTGATCCAAGAGAATAATAAATGACAATATGATGTGTTTGATTGCACCCTAGGAAGGCATATTTGTGTGCAGCGGGAAAATCCTTCAATTCATGATCATGTTAGTTCAGAATTTCAATAGAATATTAGAACATTGAATCAATATCAATTGTTTCCTAGAGTTTTAGATAAGATTGATTCCCCACATGTAGAAGTTTCGGCTACTAGATTAGCTTCATCAGATTTAGGGTAGGAAGTTGGAGTGGTCTCCATGAATGTGGTTTCCTGAAAGGATTCACTGATTGTTAGACCTAAGACTTTATCATTAGAGGAATTTGAAAATGATCAAGCCACGGAGATAAACTTCCTTTATGTGAACAATGAAAATAAATCTCATCCTGACTTAAACATCCGTCGAATATTCCTTGATGTTCTATGCATTCCTTATCAATGTTTCCTATCATGTTTAATTTATGAATTTCTTCATCATCCCCTATATTCGAGCTTTCATTATAGATGTTCAAATCTAGACTCATATTTCCAAAGGTGATGGTCATGTTGCCATTTCGGACTCGGATAATAGAGTTGATTGTTTTAATAAAATGATGGACAAGGATGATTGGGGTTTGTTTCTTATTTCCTATGTTTGGATGGTTGTTATGGACAATTAAGTCGGCAGGGTAGATGAAGTTTTCAACCATTACCAAAACGTCCTTTAAAATCCCCTTTGGAACCCTAATGCTACGATCAGCAAGTTGAAGTGTGATAGATGTGGGTTGGAGTTATTCTAGGCCTAACTGTTAGTACACAGCATAAGGGATGAGATTGAAACTATCTCCTAGGTCGAACAAGGCCTTGACAACTTTTATCTCCTAGTTCAACATTTATATAAGGGAAACCCAGGTCTTTAAACTTAGGAGGAATGGTCACTTGAATGGTGGTACTCACATTAGCAGCCAAAACGACTTGGTTTTTATGTGAAAAAATTATTTTAAAAGTGCACAAGTCCTTAAGGAACTTTTAGTAGGCGGGTTTGGTTTGGATGGCATCGAGAAGGGGAATGTTCAACATGAATTCTAAGAAGATTTACCTCAATGTTTCACTCCATTCAGGCTTGGTTTCCCCCCTCATGCGTTGAAGAAATGGTGTAGGTGGTGGGGTTGTTTGTTGAAGAGTTGTTTCTTTGACAATGGTATTGTTTTGTTTAGTTTGATCATTTGGTTCATTTGAATTTTCATCAAAGTTTGAATCTTCAGGTGATTTCTGAATTAGTTGTTTAGGTTTCCCAATTGGTTTCCCACTTCTTAAAACAATCACAACCTTTAGTTGTTCATGAGTTGTTTGAGTACAAATTTACTCTCCCCTTGAGGTTGAGGATGGTACCGCCTTAGTAGGCATGGGTGCCTTTCTAGTTTTTATGGTTTGAAGTTCTTGTTTAAGGGAAGAGACTTCAGAGTTCATCCTTAACATTAGTTTGAATAGTTGTTCTAGCAGGCTTTGTGGAACAGTTTGGGTTGGTGCTTGAGAAGATTGGTTTATCCCGGGGGGATATTTTGGAGGTGGGATGGTTTGTTGAAAATGGACCGATGGCTGTTGGTATTGGATAGGTTGGGTTTGGAACTGGTTATGGGTTTGGTAGTTCTGATGGGGGTAAGGATTTTGTCCCTATGGTTGGCTAGGTTGTGGGTTATCTTTCCAGCAGAAGCCTGGGTGGTCATTATACCTAGGGTTGAAGTTGTCTTGATATTGAGGATTTTGAAAGTTCAAAGCATTTACTTCCATCGGGGGTCCTCCTAAAGGAACATACTTGATGGATGGAATGGTTGGGTAGTTGTCTGTCTTATGGTCATGTTTGTCACAAATTGTTCAAACAGGGTCATCATTTTGGATTTCATGGACTATTCTAAGGTCTATCTCTTCAACCTTCCTTGAGAGTGCTGCGAGTTTATCCCAAAGTCTTTCCTATTCTATAAGTGTATGAATTCCAGTATTTCTTTGTGGATTTTCATAAAAAGGTGATGTTCCCCATGTTTGGTTTTGATCAGAAAGGATTTCTAGATACTCGTAAGCATCATTTGGGGCTTTGTTTTTAAAGGTTCCATTACACATCATGTCAATGAATTGATTGTTCCCTAGGTCCAAAACTTCATAGAAAATTATCACTTGTTCAAGAATAGAAAACCCATTGTATGGAACCATGTTTAGAGTTTCCTTGAACCTCTCCTAGGTTTCATAGAATGACTCTCCATCTTTTTCAAAAAAGTTTTGGATACTCTTTTTAAGTGCAATTGTTTTGTGGTGGGGAAAGTATTTTTTGTATAATTATCTTTGTAGTTGGTCCCATGATTTGATGGATAATGGTCTAAAATTTTTTATCCATTTTTTAGCTTGATCCTTTAAATGAAAATGAAATATCCTCATCTTAGCTGATTCTAGTTGATGTGGGGGACACATGGTTTCTACAATGTAATTGAACTCCTTAATGTGAAGGTAGGGAATCTCGGACTCCATTCCATGGAATGTGGGAAGGTGGTTGAGGACATGGGGTTTAAAGATGTAGTTGAAATATTCTAGGGAATTGTGTCTAATGAATGAGGGGTAATTGGTCCAGGAAGGTGAGAGGTAGTCATTAATGGTTTGGTCAATTGCATTCCCCAAGTTTGGGGCTCCCTCATTTGGGTTTCCATTTTGGTTCCCACCCGGGTTTATGAGTTGTTTTCTTTGAGGACCTTTGATTGAAAAAGGCTCAATTTTTGACAATTGAGTATTACGAAGATTAAGATCTAATGGAAATAGTTTCCTCAGTGTAATTGACTCCCCAACCCCAGGACTATCCACCCTAACTAGACGATTTGACTGATCGCGGGTGTAGGAGGACATGCACCAAATGAAAAAAAACAAGAAAGGGAAAATATAAGAGAATTTGGATGAGAAAAGAAGAAATTGGGGAGAATAGAATGGGTGTTTAGATGACTTACTTGGGTCTCTAGAAATGGCACCAAAATTTTATTCACGCGTAAATTTACTCAAGAGAAGAAGGTAGGGCGATCCTTGTAGTTTAGCTTGGTTTGTCGAATCCTCAAAGGCCTAAGAAGAAACCTATAGACATGTATATTCTATGGAATGTTTTTGGATATGAATTGGACTACTTGGGTTGATTTTAGATGGGTTTAAAATTACTCTAAGAGACTTATGTGAATTCAATTTAAAAGAATGATTTGATCCTAGGTTATCACTTGGGGTGGATTGGACGTATTCCCTTTTCAATTATTTCAATTTCTTATATTTGAGTTGAGTTAATTTAAGAAGATCAAACAACTTCATAACTTAATGATTTTATATCAACACATCATAATACTAATCACCTATACACTTGAAGGATCGACGTTTTGAGAACTTCAAGATAAAGGTTCATATTAGCACTTGAAGTGCGTGGTCTTAAATTCAATAAGGACGATGAAGTTTAAAAATCATCAGATAAAAAACTCAATTAAAGAAGTGATTAGACATTAATGTGGTGATAAATAACATCCAATCCATCCCCTTGATACTCCCTTGGATCAAACCATAAGTGTTTCTTCCCTCCATTGATTCTACAGTTTCAATGGAAGAGGAAAGTAGACTCATGAGGGAGGAAATGGAGAAGTAAAAAAACACAATAAAATAACGATCACTCAACCGTTGTGTGATAATTTCACAAGGTTTGGTCTGAATAAATTCACACCTTGATCCAACGGTATCAAAGTGATATTAAAAACAACATAATATGAGTAGAAGAAGAACATTTATTAATAAACTAAAGTGAATTGAGCAACTTACACGTGGAAGGAAAACTTGAGACAACAAAATCGCAGCATAACATTAGAATGAAAGAAAGCTCAAAAGATCATAAAATCCTACACCAACATAGCCTTAAATAGGAATTTTGGGAGTCCTGGGATGAGAATCCAATAGTAAAAATCATCCCACTTGACTATGGTAAGCCTAGGGTGGTGGAAAGCTTGTGGAACTTGGACATTTCCACACTTGACCCGAGGTGTCTTCCAGCTTTCATCCACCGAACAGACGTGCATGGATGTCCTTCTAGATGGCCATATAATATTGAGATATAGCAGAAACAAATATAGCCCCAGATGTCCTATATCTTCCTTTAAATTTTAAAACCAGTTGGAGATTTGGATTAGCAGGTATGAATATATTAGTAAACTGTTTTTCTGGGCCGCAGAATCTGGCCAGAATTTTATCTCTATCTTGGGCCGCCTTAATGACCACCATGGAGGCCGAATTACCATTGGATCTTGAAGAGTGATTTGTTTCTATACATTTATTATATAATGTCATTAAATTTGAAATTCATTGGGACTGTATGTTGGGCCCCACATTCTCATCAGTGGGATGGTGTCCAATCTAACTTCTCCTGAATTGTTTCCTTTCTTCACAAAATATCCCCACCTTCTTCCATGAATTCTCCATTGATCCCTCAATAAAACGTGTTCATATTTAAGTGTAGATAATTTTATCAAAATATAAAATTAAAATATGTATAATTATATTCTTTAAAATCATATAAATCATTGGGTAATTTAAATGATGTCCAAAAATGTACCACATAATAGTGAATTTTAAGAAGGAATTATAATCATAATGTGAAATGATGTTCAAAGTGTAAAATGTAATAAAATGTTGTTTATGAATAATAAATCACATGAATATTATATATATTAACAATTAATATTATCCTCATTTAGTGGCTAATCACTCAATGTTAGACCTCGCCGTTAGGACACCTCACCGTTGAACCTCACCGTTAGGACACCTCACTGTTGAACCTCACCATTATGACACCTCACAATTAGTCCTCACTGTTTGGACCTCACCATTTGGACTTCACCATTAGACCTCACTATTTGGAACTCATCGTTTATACCTCACCATTGGCACCATATCGATAGTCCTTACTTAGATATGGGACTTAGCATTTTTTTGCTAGAATATGAAATGTATTGATCTTATTTATCTCTTTTACTCAATTTTCTTTTCAATCCATAAATGATAAAAACAATGTACAAGACACATTTAAATCCACTTCAATCCTCTCACTAACCTTTTTCTCCCAAATCATTGAACTTTCTTCTACAACCCTCGAACCACATCAGATCGCAATGGAAAGGCTAAAGAGGCCGATGGTTGGTGATGGAGGAGATGTGCCGAACCCTAAGAGAAGTTGAGTTGGGTCTAGTTGTGGAATGAAGGTTGTGGTGAAGCTGATAAATCCAAATTTTTCGAAGAGGGAAATTGTGGTTAAAATGGAATTATGTTCGGAATGGCTACTATCGAGCAGGTCTCTGGTGTTGAAGGCACTCGAAGCTCAGGATTGGGTAGAATGTTGTGAAAATAATAATGGACCATATTACCTGAAGCTATTAAATTAATTATATGAGTTTCTGAAGTTTGAAAAGTATGGGGATGAGATCAGATTGACTTTAAAGGTAAATGGAGAAAATGTGAGCTTCTCTTCAATTGAATGGGCTGAATTATTAAGAGTCCCTAATGAAGGCATATTTAATTACTAATCGGGTGTGGTGCATCCCAACAGTGTGTATTTCTACTATAAAGAGGCTATAGTTGAGTTGATATGGAATGGAATCCCTATAAAGGATATAGCTACATATATGGATGGGGAAAACAGATTTTTTTTAAATTTGTTCAACATGATTTGAGTCCTGGGTGAGGGGACATTTCCACTCTGAGGTATCAAGACAAATTTTTATTGTATCTGTTAAATCATGGACAAATGATAAATATTTGTAGGTTTTTGATGATTCAGTTAGAGGATATTACCAGGAAAAGTTCAAAATCAAATTCTTTGTTTCATTCAAAGATGATATCCTTAATTTCGAGAGTGAAATGTTTTGCTAGAAATAATGATAAAACAATAGTTGTAAAGGAAAAATTCATTATTACCAAAATGATCTGAAAGTTTATGATGATAAACTAGAATCCTTGGAAAAGAGAATGGGTGAATGATGAGCCTATGATGTATGAAGAATTCAATCCTTTTACTAATCCTAATAGGAAAAAGAATAAAAGAGACCTAAGTTTAAAACCAGATGAAGTGGAAGCAGTTTCTTCAGATGATGAAGAAAAGGTTGTTGGTGTTTAAGAATAGAGGATTCTCTTGTAGATGACAGAAGTGATCCTAACCTTCCCTCCAGTCCTCATGTCAATGATGTATCATTTGGTGATCTGATCCCACCAAAGATATTTCCTAGAAGAGAGGTTTTCCTAAGGGACGATGATGATGATGAAACCAGTGGAGAATTAGGAGAAGAGAATGTCTTAAGATACATTACTGCTGGAGGGACCATAGAAGAGGAGGATGTAGCTGATTTTGATCATGATGATTTTGAGACAACTATTAATGAAAGTGAAGAGGGATTATTAAGTTGCAGTCCCTTGAAATGATATTCAAATTTGGTAGAGAGTGAAGAGGAAGAGAGTATTGAATTTGTTGGAAATGGAATTGTTATGGCTATGGTTGAATATTCTATAGAATTAGTAGTGGACTCTCCTATTGATTCAGTTGATCAATGGGGAATGGAAGAGGTAAAAGTAACTTACTAGAAAATACTCCATGTGGGGGGGAGGAACCTCTTTCCACAGGTTGAGTTTTTGTTTCTCATGAAATACACTATTGGTCAGAAGATCATGGATTCATGGTCTTTGGGATAGACTATGGAGACACTGAAGATGACAATCCTAACAGAAGCCCTCCAATTCATTTTGACTCAGATACCACCATTGTCCTGCCAATATTTCTTCTCCCTCTAGATTATGTGAATAACAATGATTTAGAATCATTAAAATCAGATTTCAAGAGACACTTTGATGAGAGATTTGTTGGGATAGATAGAACAGTGGATCTCAATAAAGAAGTTGTGGCATATGCCTTAGAAAGAGTAATCCCCACTTTTTCACTCCAATATACTACATGAGTTAGAGGAATGCTAAAATCAAGACAAAACCATGGCACAATATATGGGGTCTGTGAAATAGTCAATTATGAGTTTAGACTCATATGTGGCCTCAAGATCTCAAGTGGAAAAAGACCTTATGTTTTTCAGAGTGTTGTTCAGTAAATGGTCACTGTGTTTGAGGACTTTAAGAAGTCTATGGTGACACATGTTAGCGGTTAGGATGATGAGGTGAAGAGGTTGATCAATAAACTTACCAAATAGTACCATTTACTATGGCACCTATATGTGAATCTGTTTCCTCTTTAGCCTCTTCTCTTGTTGATCTAGAAGCTTTTAGATCGATTATTAGAGAATAAGTGGAGATGTTCCCTAGTGAAAGTACCTTAGACCCTCAGTCTATGAAGAATGTCATTTCCACTACTAAATACATTCACAAGATTGTGGGAGATTATTTCAGGGAGGCTTCCCAAGATCAGGAATCCATCAAAGAGAAGTTTGACTTCAATTATAAGAGGGTGTACACTAAGCATAAGATGGATAGTCACTTCAAGCTACTGTTGGAAAACATGAGGATCCCACCTATCACTCAGGATTGTAAGGATAAAGTTAGCGGCTTAGAGAAATGACTCCTTCCATAGAAAAATTCATAAGGAATAAGGATGATTTTATATCATTATTGGAAAGAGGAGGAAGCATCATTATAGATTTCATAAATCTCATTCTTTTCTTCTTCCATGTGGACTGCAATCCCATTATTGTGCCTCTAGTCTTACCTTGTTCCTCTGTTGCATTAGGCTCTACTAGTGCTTCCCCTTTGATGAATCATGCACAAGCCATCAGAAGCCTAACCCCTATGATTCCTTTGAGATCTACTCATTATCGGTCGATGGATGCCTCTGTAGTAGCTCATCCTACCTTGATCACTGTCATACCTAGGAATGTACCTCCATCTTCTGAACCTGCCTCCTCATCTCTTAAAGGAAAATCTCCCTTTTACAACTCTACTGTGGATTGAATTTGGGATGTATTTGTTGATAGGGGTCTTTGTAATCTTCGTGTATATTGTACTCCTATTTCAATAATACAAAACTCTTATTTGGTCTCCTTGGTTGTCTTTCATTATTTTTGTTAATCACAATGGGGGAGAATTTTTAAGAACTGGAGCCCTTGAATAAATGCTCTGATATATTTTTGGAAATAAATATGGCTTTATTTTACTTTATTTATTCTTTGGATACAAAATATATATATAATAACATCTCCCATGAAATTATAAATGTGCATAATTATGATTCAAAAATTATTACATATAAATTTCTCTGACATAATTTGTGATTATAAAAATGGGGGAGATTGTTGAACTCAACTATTTTGATAATCCCAAATAATGTTTCTTTAATATTATAATCATTTTTCTTTAAAATTTATAGTTTCTATCAAGTGATAAAATTTTATCTTTAATCTCACTGCTCTATAGATTAAGTTTAAAGTGCAAAATTTCTCTAAGAGGTTACCGATAAAGGTCACTACTAGAGGTCTCTAATAGAGGCTACCGCTGTGAAACCTCACCACTGGGTTATCAATGTGAGATCACTACTACGAGTCTACCACTCAAAGGCTACCATTGAAAGCTACCGATGATGTCTACCGATGATGTCTATCGATGAAGGATACTATTGAAAGCTACCGATGAAGTATACCGATGATGTCTACCAATAAAGGATACCATTGAAAGCTATAAATATTGTCTACCTATGAAGTCTGCTGATGAAGGCTACCATTGAAAGCTACCAATGATTTCTACTGATGAAGTATACCGATTAAGGATACTGTTTAAAGATACCAATGAAGTCTACTGGTAAAGGCTACCATTGAAAGCTACCGATGATGTTTACAGATGAAGGCTACCTTTGAAAGCTACCAATGAAGTCTACTGATGAAGGCTACCATTGACTGCTACCAATTAAGGCTACTGATGAAGGCTATCGATGAATCCTACTATTGAGAAGGATACCGCCACCGGTCTATAGATACCCACTATTCTACTCCATACCCTTTCAATTTCTTATGATTATTATAACAGTCATATTTGGTCAATTTAATGCTTCAAACAATAATTAATGCTGATTGTAGACATATCAAGAGACCGTATCTAGAGACAGTACGAGGTACGAGGAAGACCACATGTGGTTTTATTATTCCTATTTTCAGACCTCAAGTATAAAATAGAAGACCGAGGAAGAGAAGAAATGAATGAATACATGAGAAAGGAACATTATACTCTAGATCTGAAGACAAAAAGTAGAACACTATCACTCACACTGTGAGCTGAAGAGCATCACGAAGAACATTTGGGTGAAAAAAATTTAAGACTCTCTCTTATGCTTTATCAAATCTCAATAAAACCAAGAAGAAGAACACATCATTACCTAGAAGCTAGAACCTAGAGCTACAACAATTTGTTTTGGAGACAACTTCTAGAGAAAGACTCGAACTAGAAATTCCTTCACTCCAAGGAGTCAAGAGCTGAACAACAAACATATAGAGCCTTATAAATTCAATATTTATAACATTTTCTCTACTGTGTTATTTATCTTACATTACTGAGAAGTGTGTGTTTCTATGTTATAGACTGTCTGTTATGCTCAAACGGGAGCATACTGAAATTCCTCACACCAAAACATTACTTACACTTTGTTTCCCATGTGTAACTGTGGAAAATGCTATGTGTGGCCTAGTGGTGTGTTTTTCCCATGAATAATTATGGAAGAGGGTGTGAGCCCTATAAGTTCCCTAAAAACTATTTTAAAGCCCGATAATGGATGTGTATCAAGTTAATTGTTAATATAAAATTCTTATTGGAAGGTGATCACCAAGTGGAGAGGATTATGTATTGGCTTGAGATTGAACCTATTGGGTAATTCTTCTGTACATTATATTTTGTAGTATTATATTTTTCTATTATCCACTAGTCATAATTTCAAAATAGAAAATTGTTTTACATAAAATCTGATAGTTAGTTCTGGTTAGTGCGTATAAGTGATGAATTTAGTATACATGTTTTAAAATATTAATAGGTGCTCAACATTGTTTCAACTGAGGACTAATCGACCTTTGAGAAACCTATTGAATAACTAAACATTTATATCTCTACTGCCTTAATTAACTAGGATGTTTCAAATTTGAGGGATATTTATTATAATGTTATTAACATAAATTTTAAGTAGGAACTCAATTCACCCCCTCTTGAGTTTCAAGTCCGACCAACATGTGTCTCTTGTGTAGTGGCAGTCTTGGGAGTGACCTGCACGCCCCCTACCTCTATAGGATAGGGAATAGAGACATTAAACCACTCAATAGAGTGGATCCTAAGATGATTTCTAATGGTGACCAGGGGGTTATACCCCCTACACATCCTTTGTTGGAAGTAGGGTTTGTGGGGTTCCTATGCCTTTAGGTCCAATCAGGCCACATCTCTAGTTGGGATGACCCCCTTCTATTTTCATTTAAGAACTAGGGTATCAATGACCATTTTCTAAATGATCATGGAAGGAGATATGGGGTGACTCTTCTTGATAGCTATTGAAATTATGGCTACTGTAGTAGGAGAGTAGTTATGTAGGTTTTTTGTACCACCATCTCTCCCATACCCACACCTGTTTGTAGTGGGTCACTAAACATTTTCAGAAACTTGAGTCTTTTATGGTACATAAAGATAGCCATTAGTAGATGAATGATGAATGTGGTCCCAAATGTAATATATTCTCTCAAAGGTTTATGAAATATACACATTGATGATCTTTTTGACCATATATACCCAATGTACTTCATTTTCCACTAGTTATAGGAAAATAGTATCATGTTAGGCCCACAATGTTGGTTTTGTGAGGCTTAAATCCAAATGTATGGATCTAGTGATGTCTGAATCTGGTCATGTCAAATATTACTAAACTATTCACAATTTAAGGAGAATATATTCATGTCATGTTCATCATTTTTTCCAATTCTCTTGAGTTGGGGAGCACACCATGTGCGGTAATGCACTTTTCCTTCCTTGCATCTCCTAAAGTGGGTTTCTTCCATAGATATGGTCACCTCTCATCAAAGTTGGCTAGTTTTTTTCTCCTTATTCATAATTTAAATAATAAAGTGGCCACTACCATCATGATTGGTGATGTTGGATCCTTGATCAAAATGAGATGATGGTATTTTAGTTCCTCCTTCCATGAATTCAACCTTGGATCTCATTGCATATCCTATGTCTCCCTCGTAAATTTGAGCCATGTTCATGAAGCTCGTTCATGATTCCATTAGGACGTGGATACCTAATTGTAAGAGATTTATTCATTTTACTATATGCAGTTAAATTCTCAGTATCCTAATAATGAACCATAGTGGCACACCATTGGGTCGATCATAATGTGGCCTCTCACACACACACTATTTTCCTATTATCACAATTATAATTTTAAAAATATAAAACTAACATATATAATATATATGGGGGGTTGAAATTTTTGAAATATAAATATAATATAAATATATAAATATATGAAAATACAAAAAAAGGAGAAAAGACAAAAAGATGTTAGTGGATGAAAATCATTGTTCTTGAGGTTTCACGGTGGAGTTATCATTATTATTCTAAATGTTTCCTCATTGTTTTACTAAATGTAGAGATTCCAATGTTTCACACTACACCCACTCATTTGAATCGTATTACCCTATACTAAGACCTCTTCATGTCGGAGTAATCCCTTACACATCAACACCTAAGCCAAAATCCACCGTTTTGGTGACACCCTGAGATTTTACGAGATAGATTAATTTTAATTTCTTGGATGTCTTGTGTTTTATGCTACTACAATATTATGTTGTTCTATACACAACACCGTATTATCTTGTATTATATGCAACACTATTCTTGCCTTGTGTTGCACACAATTTTATGTTATTTTGATAGAATTCATTTTATGCAGCACTGATTATAGATTGTTTTAAATGAACTATGTTTTGATTATGATATATGCAACACAAAAGGATGTTTTCACTATATAAAACACTGACTTGGGTTGCGTTATAGGCAAGAGCGGATTTTCTCGATAGCTTGCATTATACGCGATAGCGAGTTTAGTTAAACAATGATATATTATTATAATATTATCATGAACTCGCCGTTGTCAATAGTATTAGCCAAATTATTAATTTTATAACATTATCATTAATCATACACATTTTATAGAACATGGTGTGAGAACAAAATAAATTTTTCAGATAAAATAATTATTTCTCAAAAAATGCGGTTTTACCACCTTTTGATAGTGCACCATTTTTAAATATAATTTTTGACATGATTTAAAGTTAAAGTTGAAAAAAATTAACTTCTTCTTTTGAATAAATATATAAAAATTTAGATTGCATAAATTTTTTATAGTTTTCTGATAACTTTTGTGTTTTGATGAACAGTAAAAATACGCTAAATTTCACATAAAAACAAATTTTTTCATCGAGATAATTTATATGGTTAAATTATAATATTTAATTATTTTAATATATAAATAAAATATATTTTTACCGTTTAATATAATTTATTTCATTAGAATTAATTTTACATTGAATTCATAGGTAAAAACATTTCAATCATTTGCAATGTTTTAACTTTTAAAACCCATTTTGTCAATAACAAGATTAATTTTAAATTAATTACTATAACTTCTATGATTTGAATTTGGAAAAATGGATTATATATTTGGAATCATGTGGTCAAATTTTTTTAAATATGTAACTTTTAATTTTAGAAATTGTGAATAGTAACTTCAGTAAATATTTTATTTACCATGGTTAAAGGGTAGTTTTGGTAAATAAGGGTAAATAAATTATATTATAACTACCATAAAACATGTCTTAACACAATTGGATGATATATGTCCAACCATGGTCATCCTTGGGATGATTTTGGGACCCTATGTAGCCACGTGTAAGTGAAAATGACCTTAAATTACTTTTAATTTAATGTTAAGGAAAATATAGCCTAAACATATATCTTTCATTAAAACATTTTTCATATGGGCTTATATTACTGATATCCTAGAATATAAATAGTCATTATAAATATAAAAAGATTTTCTACATCATTATATTTTATCTGTAATGTTTGGACATTAAATAAATAAATTAAATTATGACATATGGATGATGTAGTGATTACTTCATTAATAAAGGATTCAAATAAATGAATTTATAAATATTTAAATAAATGTAATTTGGTGATTTTGATGTCATTCAAGAATTTTCCAGAGGACATTGACATACTATGTATTGGTTTAAGCCTTGTTATATAAGGAATAAGTTTGTTATGAATTTTTTAAAAAGTCACGTAAGAATAGTATCCAAAATTGACATAATTCATAACTTAAAACATAAAAAAGTTTATTAAATGTTATTAAATTCCTAAAAAAATAATATTAGTAAAAATGTTTAATATAAGTCCAAATATATAATAAATACGTTTTTTGGTTAATTTGGCATTATATAATATTATATTAACCTAGAATGTGAAAATAACATGATATCGTGGTAAGATTAAAAAGGGTAAAATAAGGGTAAAAAAAAGATAATGATAAAAAAATATTCTAAACATCTCAAAATTAATTGGATAATGGGTATTAGAACAAAAGTAATATTATCTTATAATTAAATATGTTTTGAACCCTTTTAAATCTAAATTGAATTTATAATAAATTAATATTTTGGAACTTTCCTAAAGTACCCCTCTCCTCTCTTATAAAAGGGCACCACCTCCCTTTCATCTTCACTCCATTTTAAGCCTTAAATCTCAGAAAAAATCTGTCCATCTCCCTTATAAACTTCTATAATTACATTATATAGGTTCTGGGATTCTCAAAATACCAACTCCAGTGCCCTAAGAGGAAGTTTAAAGGAGGCACATTGAGGGAGAGGTAATCTCTTCTGCCGATTCTCCCAAATTTATTTCTTTTTATACCTTATATTATTTAGTTGTTTAATTATAAAGTAATAAAATTATTATCACTCATATAATGATGCTTTATTATTTACATTATACAACCCTATTTCACCTTCTATCTATCCTATGAAAAATGAAATCACAGTGCATGCGTACGTACGAATTACCGTCTCCACGCCGTGGTGTAATCTGTTTTTTTCACCACCACCTTACATGGATCGGTATAATGGTGTAAATAATAAATATATATGATTATTATAACATTATACTAATTATGAGATATTATAAACCATCCAATTTAATACCGTTCAAAACATAGTGGAACGATATAGTCGCTCGTGCGTACATACAACATACCATCTCCACGACGCGATAAGATTCTTTTACCATGTTAACCATTAAATAATGATTGTAAATTATATATAAAAAATAATAATGAGATATATGACATAATAATTATACTGTATTCATGTATATATATATATTTCATTTACTTACTTCCATTCAATTTAATAAGGAAACAAAAATAGCGTTCATGCGTACGTATGGTCTACTGTCTCCATGAACGGTGTATTTCATTCCATTTATCTATCTATTATATATATTTATATAGTGAATATATATGATATATAAATCATGTTTCAAAAAATGGAAGTAAGTAAATCAGGATCTATGTAATAATATCAAGAATAACATGTCCAAACACATACGTTAAATAAAACGATTATTACCCAAAACTTTTCTTTAACATGGAATTTATAAATGAATGGGTAATATAAAGTAGTAATTGAATCATATATGATATAATAAATATTATAATGGTTATGTTAAAAGATAATAATATGATGAAACCACTATACAAGATTATGGAAAACTTATGGAAGAAAGTGGACCTAAGGTAAGAGATAATTTTACAATCTCATTTTTTTATTCTAGATTGTTTATACCTAAGTATTTTCGGAAGATATATTCATCATCCATGTCCATGTTTATAAAAATATTTTCATAAAATGTTTATTGTTATTATAAGTATTTTTAACGTCATTTTACCCATTTTTGACTTTCACTAGATGGTGTGGAATGAATCTTTCGTTTGTTTACCATACGAGTTACTTTTTGAATTTTCCTGTAAAATTACGAGGAGAATGTTTTTTTAAATTATATGAAATTAATGGATTTTTATGTTATCATGAAACCTTATTTACATGAATATACCCTTACAATATTTCATGTTTATTTTCAACTAAATTCTTTTCTTTTAAAATTTCACAGCATTTTGAGAAAAGTAAACATTTTTAAATAAGAAAGGATATTTTATTTATGAATTAAAATCAAGTGTTTTATCAAAATTATTTTCCATATAAGATGACATACGATTATGTTTATATTCATATTTTTAGTTTTATTTGATTATTATTATGATGGAATTATTTTTATGAAAACCATTTATCATATATGGATTATGTTATGATGGGATGATGTTTTAGAATCCAATTTTATTTCATGTGTTATGCTATGCTGAAAGATTTATGTTTTTGTGGAACATGTAAGAATTATTTAATTATGAGATGGGTGGGACATATATCTCTCTCCAATGCATTGGGTAAAGATTTATATCTTATGATATAGACATGGTTGGAACAGAAAGTAAATACAATTCTGTAATACAGGACTGGAATGGCAAGTAAACCCGGTTCAGTAAAGAACTTCGTCCACTATGATGGTGTTGGTAGAAATGACTTGGATAAGATGGAAATCATATTTTGTGCATAATATTCTTCCACAATTACATGTTTTAATCCAATTTTGTTCTATCACGGTAAATGTTCCTTTATGATCTATGCCTTACGTACTGCCAAGATTTATGTAATTGCTCAAGATTTTGATGTTTAGACTTTATGTTAATATTTTTATATTAAAATTTTTATGGATTATTTTATGTTCTCCATATTTACCCTCACTAAGAATTTTAGCTCACCATTTTTATGTTTTCTTTTCCCTAGGATATAATGAAAATATTTAGGTAGGAAAACATAAAGGGGATGATCTTTATAGGAGATGTTGAAGATATTTCTCCATGATTTTAAGATTATGTTCCGAGTTTCCAAAGACACTAAACTAATAAGGTCTTTGGGATTTTTTTTGATTCATGTATTAATTATTCCAAAAAAGTAATGTAATGTCCTTGTACATAAAGCTTGGCTATCTACAATTGGTATGAGAGAAAAGTTTTAAACAACCTTCGGAAACTATGATGCGAAAACACTAATGATATCCCTATAGATATTTCTAAGGTATGTCTAGGGATGTCCCTAAGGTTAATGATAAGTATAGGTTACAGTACTATAATTATGTTAATGATCATTAATAACCTAGTATTAAACCTAAAATGTTATAGATTTAATGTACTCCCCTTGATTATGTTGTTTTCCTAGTATGATTTTTCCTCTCACACTATTCTTTTTGGGTTTTAGACCATGGATGGAACCCGAAGGAACCATGTTAATGAATAATACACCGGACAATGCAATTATTGTCCTACTAAGCAAATACATTTTATGGGAGATGGATTATGAAATCTTATTTTTATACTTACACAATCTATGAATAATTATGGACTACCAAATCAGTAGAGAAGGGAACAATATTCTACTGAGTCCTTCATGAGGAAACATCCACCTTCTTTCAGTGGGTCTTCAGATCTACTTGTTGTTGAACAATGGATTTGTACCATTGAAAAGATGTTTTCTATCCTTCATTATTTAGAACATGAAAAGGTAAATTTGGCTATCTATTATTTAGAAGGTTAATGAAACCAGTGGTGGACTCTAATTAAGAATACTAGGTCACATGATGAAATTGAATCCATGGAATGGGACAAGTTCAAAAATATTTCTAAATAAGCATTTCACTAGTATTATTCAATCAAATATGGAAAATTTGTTACTTGAGATTAAGTAAAATGATGATGAATATATTGGTATATATGAGGTGAATTTCACAAGACCTGCAAGGTATGATTCTGGATTTATCATCTAACCTGAATGCAAAGTTGATCTATTCTTCAGTAGATTAGAACCAAGTATTCAAAGGGAATTATCTATAAGAGAATTAAATAGAAATGAAGATATTGTGTGTCGTTCCATCACGGTAGAACTATAAGTTGGTGTTACATATTCAGCTAATGGATTTGACAAGAAACAAAATATAATGTTTAAGGGAAAATCTCAAAACATTGATGAAAAGAAGGTAAATGTTTCCTTATGCTCAAAGTGTTGACGGAAGCATGGGAGAGATTGTTTTAAGGGGACTAGAAAATGTTTCAATTGTGTAAAAGAAGATCATTTGGTAGTTGAGTGACAAAGTAATGGGAAAAAGGTTGCTAATGATGTGAATGTAGAAAAGACTACAGGGAACACACCACCAACACTTAAATGCTATTAGTGAAAGGAAATGGGGTAGTATACTAACCAATGCCTTAATGTAAGGGTTAATGATAATCAACATCAACAACCTCTTAAGGAAAAATAAAAATGGATGTCACATAAGATCACTACTAGTTATGTTGAGTATGAAAACAATGTAGTGGAATGATTAAGTTTTTATGTAATGGGATTTCAAAATAGTGTTGTATAATATCACTTATAGGATTATGAGAATATTGGAATATCTATGTATTGGTTTATAATGGTCTTATGTAATTATATGGTATTGGTAACCATGAAAAAAGATTGAATTTTGTTTGGAAAGCAGATGAAATTTTTATAATCAAGGGATAAGGAGAAAATAATATATTTCGTAGTATTAATGGGATCATAACTAATAAAAGGAAAAAGTGATTCATGGTTTGAGTATATAAATTTTTTGGTATATTTGTTGTTTGGACATAGTTAATTTTAATAGAATTCATGTTGTCACTAAGGTTCTATAGTAATTTATGTTATTATCATATTTCAAGAGAATACATGATTAAGGTATTTAGATGTTTGAAATGTGACAACCAAGATCTACAAAAAGAGATATGGGAGACAAATGTTAAGTCGATTATTTTCACCTCATTCTAATGTTTTATATTTTCAGTTTTTGGAAGGATTGTAATGATATCCATTGATTGATAGTATATGTTATATTCTGGTTGATGTTTGTTAGATTACTATGTTATCTCACTATAGGTGTATGTATGTATATTTGATAACATGTAATAAATTTTTTTTGATAGCGATATATTGAATGACCTATCATTCTATCGCATGATCTGCTAACACTTCAAGAATGAAAAATTCGACTTCATTTCTTTAAATAAGATATGAAGTGGAAATTTTTCATAGAGAAATCAATGATGAGATAGTATTGAAATCAAGTTAGTATTTATTCTCATGAAAAAAATTATTTAATTGCAGGAAAATGATCTTGAAACAAAAAATTTTATCCTAGTACCTTATTATCTAATGAATCATATGGCCCCTTAAATCATCATAGATTTCTAGATTTCTGGTAGTTAAATCTCTCCAAACCTTATTCTTTATCACTATCCATCAGAATTTGATGGTTAGATTTCTCTTCCATATCCATATTTTCAATTCCCTCCTATTTTATCCTATATGAAAACCCAGTGATGAGTTAATTCGGGTAACTATAATGTTTCTAACATTCCTTTTTAAAATTATGTTTTAGTATTCCTTTTTCCGATGTGAGTTTCTATGAAAGAAACATTCTTGTAGAAAACAATTTATAACCCTGAAGAATTTCGAGGGAGAAATTCATTTTAAGGGAGGTAGAATGTAACATCCCAAGATTTTATATGATAGATTATTTTTAATTTCTTTGATGTCTATTGTTTTATGCTACACCAAGATTATCTGGTTCTATACGCAACACCGTATTAGCTTGCAGTATATACAACAGTATTCTTGTCTTGTGTTGCACACAATTTCATCTTTTTTTGATAGAATTTATTTCACACCAAACGAAGTACAAATTCTGTTAAATTAAAGAAGTTTTGATTATGAAACTTGCAACACCAGAGGAGGTTTTCACTATACACAACACTTACTTGTTTTTCATTACATACAAGAGTGATCTTCCTCGATAGCTTGGATTGTACGCGATACCGAGTTTCAATTAACAAAATTATATTATTATAATATTTCTATGAACAATCCATTATGAATAGTATTAAACAAATTTTTTATTTTATAATATTATCATTCATATTACACATTTTCTAGAACAGGGTATGTTAAAAAATCAATTTTCAAGATAAAAGAACTATTTTTAAAAAAAATGCTTTTTTACCACCTTTTGATGGTGCACCCCCTTTTAAATCTAATTTTGACATGTTTATAAGTTTAATTTTAAATAAAAAACTTCTTATTTTGAATCATGATATAAAAATTTATGTTGGATAAATTTCTGATATATTTCTAATAACTTTCATATTTTGATGAATCGTAAAAATAATCTAAATTTTACTTAAAAAACTATTTTCATCAAGTTAATTTATATTGTTAAATTATAATATTTAATGGTTTTAAAGTATAAATAGAATATATTTTCACTATTTAATATAATTTATTTCATTGGAATTAATTTCACATTGAAGTCATAGGTAAAAACATTTCAATCATTTACAATGTTTTAACTTGGAAAACCTGTTTTCCCTACAATGGTATTAATTTTAAATTAATTACTGAAACTACAATGTTTTGAATTTTTTAAAATGGATTCCATATTTGGAATTAGGAGTTCCAAATTGGGTAAATATGAATATTTTATTTTTAGACATTATAAATTGTAACTTCTGTAAATATTTTATTTATTATGGTTAAAGGGTAAATCTAATAAACATGGGTAAAATAAATAATATTATATTTACCCTAACAAATGTCATAACCCTATTAGATGATACATTTCTGACCATGGGCATTCTTCGGTCGATTTTGGGACCCCATGGAGCCACTTTTAAGTGAAAATGACATTTAATTACTATTAATTAAATGTTAAGGAAAATATAAACTATACACATATCTTGTAAAAAAAATTTATTTAGGGTTATATAAGTGATATCTTCAACTATAAATTTTAATTATAAATAAAAAAAGATTTTATAAATCATGATATTTTATCTCTAATTTTTGGACATTAAATAAATAAATTTAATTATGACACAAGGATGATGTAGTGATTGCTTCATTAATAATGGACTCAAATAAATGAATTTATAAATATTTAAATAATTGTAATTTGGTTATTTTGATGTCATGCAAGAATTTTATGGATTAAATTGACATACTAGGGATGAGCTTAATCTATTCTTTTAAGGAATAAGTTTTTCATGAATTTTTAAAAAAGGAAAGTATGAATAGTATCCAAAATCGACACAATTCATAATTTAAAACATAAAATTGTTTATTAAATTATATTAAATTCTTAACAATATATGATTTATAAAAATAGTTAAAATTAAGTCCAAATATGTTGTAAATAACTTTTGGTTGTCTATTTGACATAATATGATAATTACATTAATGAAAAATGTGTAATTAACATGATATCATAGTAAGACTAAAAAGGGTAAAACCTGAAAGATAAGGATAAAAAAATTTCTATAATTGTCAAACAATTATCAGATAATGGTTATTCGAACCATAATAATCTTATATTAGAATTAAATAAGTTTTGGACCCTTTTAAATTTAAATTGAGTCTATAATTAATTAATATTTTGAAACAAATCTAAATGCCCCTCTCTTCTCTTATAAAAGAGAACCTCCTCTTTTTCCTCTTCACTCAATTTTAAGCCTTAAATCTCGACAAAACTCTACCCATTTAACTTCTAAGCTTCCCTAATTACATTTTAGAGGTTATTTTCTTCTCAAAAGACCAAATCATGTGCCCTAAGAGGAATTTTAAAAGAGGAACGTCAAGGAAGAGGTAATCTCTTCTACCGATTCTTTCAAATTTATTTCTTCTTCTATATATTAATCTTTAGTTTCTTCCTTATAAATTAATAACATAAGTATCAATAATATAATGATATGTTATTATATATATGAAACAAAACTACTTCACCTTCTATCCATACTATGAAAAATCAAATCATCATGCGTGCGTACATACAAATTACCATCACCACGCTGTGGTGTAATCTGTTTTTTTCACCACCACATTACTTGGATGGGAATAATGGTTGAAATAATGAATATATATGATTATTATAAAATTATTGTAATTACGAGATATTATAAACCATCCAATTCAATAACATTAAACAAATATTGGAACGATATCATCACTCGTGCGTAGGTATGACTTAACGTCTCCATGACGCGATGGGATTCGTTTACCATGTTAACAATTCAAGAATGATAATAAAGTATATATAATAAATAATCATTAGATATTTGAAATAATAATTTTAATTTATTTATGTATGTATATATATATATGTCATTTACTTACTTCCGTTCGGTTTAATAAGGAAATGAAAACATCGTTCTCGCGTACGTACGACCTACTGTCCCCATGGACAGTGTATTCCATTCCATTTTTCGATCTATTAAATATATTAATATATTAATATATTGAATATATATAATATATAAATCATTCATTATATTTTTTAAGTAATTAAATCAAGATCTATGTAACAATATCAAGAATAAATGTCCAAACATGTATGATAAATAATACGATTATTACCAAAAACATTGCTTTAACATGGAATTGACTAATGAACGGGTAATATAAAGACATAAGTGAGTAATATATGACATAATAAGTATTATTATGGTTGTGTTAAAATTTAATGATATGTTTAAACCCACTATACAATTGTTTTCGACATGTATAGAAGAAATTGGACCTAAGGTAAGGGATAATTTTGAAATCTCATTTTTTATTCTTGAATGTTTATATGTAAGTATTTTCTGGGGATATATTCATCATCCATGTCCATTTTTATAAAAATGATTTCATAAAATTTTTATTGTTCTTATATGTATTTATAAAGTCATTTTTACCCATTTTAACTTTTACTATATGGTATGGAAGGAATATTTCTTTTTTTTACCATATGAGTTACTTTTTGACTTTTCTAGTAAAAGTACAAGAGATTTTTTTTAACTTCTAAAAAATGAATGGATTTTTAAATTTTCATTAAGCCTTATTTACATGAATCCCCCCTAAAATATTTCATGTTTATTGACAACTAAATTAATTAATTTTAAAATTTCATGGTGTTTTGAGAAAATAAAACAATTTTAAAGAAGAAATGATATTTTCCATAGGAATTAAGATAAATTGTTTTATGAAAATTATTTTCCATATAAGATGACATAGGGTTATGTTTCTAAACATATTATTACTTTTAGTTGATTATTTTTATAGTTTAATTATTTTTATGAAGTGCATTTATCAATTATGGATTATGTTATGATGGCATGATATTTAAGAATCCCATTTTATTTCATGGGTTATGCTATGCTGAATGATTTATGTTTCTGTGGAAAATGTAAGGATGATTTCATTATGAGATGGGTGGGAATTGTATCTCCATAAAATGAATTGGGTAAAGATTTATATCCCATGAGATAGAAATGGATAGAACAGAATGTAAATCTAGTTCAGTAATACAGGGCTGGAACATAAACTAAACTCGGTGTAGTAATGGACTTCATCCACTATGATGGTACAGGCATCAATGTCTTGGCTACGATGGAAATCATATTTTGTGATTAATTTTCTTCCAAAATTACTTGTTTTAATCCAATTTTGTTCTATCTTGGTTAATGTTCCTTTATGATCTACGACTTACATACTACCGAGATTTATGTCATTTCTCAAGATTTTGATATTTAAACATTATATTCATATTTTTACGTTCAAATGTTTATAGATTGTTTTATGTTCTACATGTTTTCCCTTACAAATAATTTGAGCTCACCCTTTTTATGTTTTATTTTCCATAGCATATAAAGAATAGTTTTGAGTAGGTAAACATTAAGGGGAATATCTTTATGGGATATGTTGAAGATCTTCCACCATTATTAGAAGATTATGTTCTGAGTCTCCAAAGACACTAAACTAATACAATTTGTGGGATTTTGTTTGTGTCATGTATTAATTATTCCAAAAAATTAATGTAATGTCATTGTACATGAAGCTTGGGTCTCTACAGTTTGAATAACTCAGATATTAACAAGAAGGAATATAAGTGAATAAGGAGGAAGAATCCAATAATAGGTCAAGTGGAAATACCACTCACCAAAATAATTTAAACCACAACTACTTCCTTAGAATAAAACATGAGAAATAATTAAAGTGAAGTAAAATCAATTACCACAACTTCCACCCTCAAACAAAAATGAGGATTAGTTCTCCACAAACATGGAGTTGAAAGTATAGACTGAGAAACACAAAATAAGAAAAGAATCCAAATGGAAGTAAAAGAGAAATGAAGAAGAATACTAATATAATCAAAGTAAACAAGTATTAAAAAAATTAAAATACTAAAAAGATAATGAAATTCCCAACAAAGGCTACTCGCACGTTTCCCCCCTTTGAAATGAACGAGGGATACATTTTTATAAGGAGAGGGGGTGAATGAATTCTCTCTAAAAGACTCCTCTAAATGATTCCACATGGATGACACAATAAATGTTAAAAATTTTAATATTTTTATTCATTAATGTTTTTCCATAATGTATCCTATATTCACCCCAAACGTTTTGCATCATTGACCATAAAAATAAGGAGTTATGGCCATTTTACTCTGAGACATTAGTTCTGTCCATCTGCCTCATAATATTTTGCATCTTCACATTCATATTCCATTATGTCCTTCCCTATGGCTTTTTAAACCATTCCATTCTTAATAAATATTGTTCCATAATTAATTTCATGTCCCTCTACAAAATTTGAGAAATTTTGGAATTGTGGTTCAGATGTTATGAATTAAATACTTAATGTAACAATTTCAACCTGATGAGACCTTTCAAATTCCACATGTTTTAACCATTCACATGATGACTTAATGAGAGTATTTAGACTTAAAAATAATCTAGGATGAGCCTAATTTATTTTTATATAATCTTCATCAATAATATATTAATTTGGACACGTTAAAAATTATTTATGTATCAATTATTGAGAAGGGGTTCACTCTTCTGGATATAACAACTTTTCAAAAAGAATAATTTATTTGAGCTTCTATATATATGAATCAAGACATTTAATAGATTAAAAATATGTATATAAAGAGCATGGGTATCCATGAAAACGAATAAAACTATTTGGATCAATAATAAAATATATTTTCTCTAAATATAGAAGTGATTAAAATAGATAAAATTCCCAAAATAGGCCATTTTTGCATTTATGATCAAAATAACACAAAAACCAAAAAATGAGATAATTTTCAATTAACTAAAAGTATTTTGGGATTATAGAAATTTAATTTAGTATTAGAAAAAGTCAAAATGGTGGATTCATCACTCCCCCACACTTAACTATTACACTCCCAGGCAATAATCATATATTCAAATCAAAATTCACAAAATAATAAAAATTGATAAAACATCCATGATCTTTTATAAAATTAAATTTCATAATGTATCATCTATGAAAAAAATTACATATAATTTTAATTACTATCATTTAAATTTTTTGAACCTCAAAAATCCATCCATAACCTAATCATAACCAACCTCACCTTGAATTTTATGTTAGTCTTCACTCAAACTAAATTAAATCTAGAGTTATGATCATACATGGAAATTGCATGTATGAACATAGTGTTGTGAAAATTATTGTTTATCCACAATGTGAAACAAGAAAATATTTTCAATCATGAGGTCTTTTTTCAGGTTAATTTCGTGGCTTAGGGTTGGTGGGTAAAATCATCTAAAATCTTAAGGACAGAAATATGAGGTTTCACTCTTAAGTAAAATGCATGAATAATCAAGTGAAAACCTAAGATGATACTTACTCAAATACCCATTATATTGTAAAATAAAACACCAACACCTTTTTTTGTGACATGTAAAATGAGATAATAAGTGATAAAAAATAATGATATCATCCAAGTTCTCCCCATAGTTTTGAATTTTTTTAATACTATAGAAAGGCACAAATTTATATTCTATTTTTTATTTTTTTGTCATGGAGGATGATCTAAAAAATTAATATTACGAATGAATGAAAATTCACAACATTGATTTATGAGAGGGAAATGAGTCATAAAATTATGTACAATGATAAATTCAAGAACATCTCAATTCTTTTCAAATTATTTTAAGGAGACCTAGATGAAACAAAATAAAGTATAATGAAATGATGACCCAAGCCTAATTCTATCATTCTGTACTACAAAAAATGTTGAAAAACAAACATAAAATCACAAAAAATTTAAAAACATCCCAAATAATGAACATGAAATGCCCTTCCCCCACACGCAAACATGAATCACACATGCAAAAATTCTAAGAGTGCGGGTGGGAAAGGAAAAATGAGCTTGTAATGTGGCTTAAACCTCTAAATAAATTTATTGAATCTAGGGACAAAAAAAGGATAGATGTAAGGGTGGTTCTCAGGATAAAATGTGGCTATTAAAAGAGATGGCTCAATATTATCAAAAACATTACATGAAATCCAATGCTTTGAAAGAGAAAAGTCAAAAATTCCAGTTCTCACAAAAAATACAAGGTTCTCTCAATAAAGTGTGGGTATTAGAATGAATATTTTCAAATGGATAAGAATAACTCATAGGATAGGAAAAAAAATTGAGCTAGTGTTTCATGGTCATGGATTTTAGAAATAATTCAAACTCATAAAAATTCATGAAAATCCAATTTAAGGAAAAAGTTTTAACATCAATAATAATTTAAAATACATTCTCTCAAAAATAATTTCAACTCTATCAAAATAAATTAATTTGTGAAAAATCATAAAAATATTCATTGAGGCTCAAATTTCTAAAAAAATTAAAAATAAAAAATAAAATTCACACAGAAAAGACAACTGGTTGGTTGAAACTCCTCCCACCCTGAAATTTTACTACCCTTTATTTCAGATCAACAAAATATAAATAAGGAAAGAAAACTAAAGAGAAGGAAATATATAAATTGAAATTATTATTTTAGTGGTATCCTTGAGTTGAGATCTTATGTACTATAACTTATTCTTAGAAAACAATATATATAGAAATTAATTACAAAAATAACGAAGAAGAAAGGGGAAGGGAAAATAAAAATAAAACACAGTTTGGACCCCCATGTGGGATCTTGGTCATTACGACCCCTAGTCAGGTTGTTGTAGTGGTTTAACCCCAAAATGAAGGTGGATGGAGTATCCTTATTAGAAACCACCACATATGTATTTCACAAACATCCATTAAAGGATGAAAAAATTGTGGGCCCCAAAGAAAATAAAAATATTCCTAACCCCTAGAAGAGATGGAAGGGAATATTAATGGTGTTGAGAGGGGGGGAGGATAAAGGGGTGATCCCTATTTATCTTATCTAGAAGAGTGTCGTCCACTAGTGTTGATGATAGAGTAATTGGATATTTCATTTCTTCTTGTTTGGGTTTAGAAACTTATTCCTCAGTGATTACTTCTATTGTGCCATTGTCTTCAGATGCACCAGAATACAACTTGATTGGGTCCTCCATTCTCTCCTCAATGAATACAACTTAATAATATTCTTCAATCAGGGCCTGAATTAGTTGTGTTGAATCTAAAAAATAAGAATAAGGTATATATGATTTAAATTCATAATCAATAATATTTTAATGAATGGAATGATCATAAATTAAATCTCCCTCAACAAATTCATCTTTAGACTCTATCTTCTTATGCAATGTAGTTGGGAACTCAACTGTTGGATAGGGAAGTTGATCATAAATTATGGATTCAACCTCATCTACATTATCATGAAATATAGCTGTAACATGAATCTCCTTCTCTAAAGTTTATTTTATTTTTTATTACAACCATAACACTTTTTCTTCTTCAGCTTCAGTGGACAACAACACAACCACCTTGCTTTCTTGTTTGAGATCTTTGAAATTTTCTTGGAGAATTAAGGCATTTTTTTCCATTAGTTGTGAATTTTCTAGAATTTGAATATTAAACACATCTTCTACCCTAATCCCACCAAAATTTTTATCAACAAGCTAATAATAATAAAAAAACGCCATAAATATAAATCTTGACCATTAAAATGAAAGACATTCAATAAAACTCTTTTTTTTTTATTTTTTTTATTTTTTTATGAAAAACAGTGTGTGAATGCACTTGGACTCCCTGGAAACGACACCAAATTGATGGTAGGATATTTAGTCATTTTACCATATTCAATAAAATTATTATTATCCTAAAAATGCATTATAGTGGTATACCCTAGGGTTGATCAAAAGGAGGCCACTCACACGCACTGTTTTCATATTGTCACTATTATAATTTAACTAATATAAAAATAAATTATATAAAATATATGGGAGGTTTTATATTTTCGAAATATAAATATATAAAATTATTATAATAAAAAACAAAATGAAAAGGGAGAAAATATTCAAATATGTTGGTTGACGAAAATTGTTTCTCTTGGGGTTTCATGGTGGTTTTATGATTGTTATTCAAAATATTTCCACCTTATTTTACTCAATGTAGAGAATAAAACCTTTCACTCTAAACCAAATCATTTGAATAGTATTACTATAATCTGAGACCTCTACATTTAATTTTAATCTCTTCTACATCAACACATAATCCAAATTCCACCATTTGAATGACTCAGATATTAACTGGAAGGAGAATAAGTGAATGTGGAGGAAGAAACCAATATTAGGGAATGTGGGGAGACCACTCCACAAAATAATTTTAACCTATAATTACTCATTAGAATAAAACATAGAAGTAATTAAATTGAAAGAAACTCCAATACCACCACTTCCCCATAGAACAATAATGACAATTAGTTCTCCACAAACATGGTGTTGAAAGCATAGTGAGAGAAACAAAAAATAAGAAAAATAAAGAAATTGAAGAAGAAGATGAATAAAGAAGAAGGATAATATTTTAAAAATAAACTAATATTAACAAATTTAAATTACTAAAAATATACTGAAATTACCAAAAAGACTCCTCCCAAGTTTCTATCCTTTGAAATGATGAAGGGATGCATATTTATAGAGAGAGGGTGTAAAATAATTCTCTCGAAAAGACT
The DNA here is from genome assembly GCA_963277665.1 of Viscum album. Taxonomy (NCBI): domain Eukaryota; kingdom Viridiplantae; phylum Streptophyta; class Magnoliopsida; order Santalales; family Viscaceae; genus Viscum; species Viscum album. Next base: position 1,810,904,583 of record OY728146.1, read on the forward strand.
CCTCCAAATGGTTCCATATTGATGAAATAATAAACGACATGATTTGTAAGATCTGTCTTCATTAATATAGTTCCATAATTTCTCCTACGTTCACCCTCAAATTTTATGATCCATTGACCAAAAGTCAAAGGATCTAGGGCCGTTTTACTTAGAGAAATTAATTCTGCCTATATTCCTCATCATATTCCACATATTAACAATATTATTCCATTATGACCATTTATATGGCCGAATAATGCATTCGATCCTTAAAAATAGTTGTACCATAGCCCCTTCAGAGTTAATCTAAAAAACATAATTCATTTTGGACTTGTTTTTAAGATGGTATGAATTAAATACATAATGTAACTTCTTCTACCAGATGAGACCTTTCATATTCTACATGCTTTTACTATTCAAAGGATTCCTTAATGAGAGGATTTGGACTTGAAACTCATCAAGGATGAACCTAATTGAATTATATATTAGATACAGGAAGAATAAATTAATTTTTAAACATTAATCTATATTTAGACCTCAGTTATAAAGATGGGATCCACTCTACTGGAAATAAAAACATTTCATAAAGAATGATTTATTTGGGTCTCCAAATCTCCAAATCAAGACTTGGACAAATAGATTCATATCTAGCCAAATAACATGTGTATCCAAAAAATAATTATCACACAATTTGGATAAATAATAAAATTTATATTATTAAAATACCTAAGTGAATAAAAATATTTAAAATTTCCAAAATTGTCCATTTTAGAATTTAAGATCAAAATAACACAAAAACCTAAATATAAAACAATTTCCCATTATCTAACACTATGGTGGTATTATAAACATTTAATTATAGTATTAAAAAATTGAAAACATTACCTTCATCACTCCACCACACTTAATCATTGCACTCTTAAGAAATAATTATATATTCAAATAAAAATTCACACAACAATTAGAAATTATAAAACATTCAAGATCTTTTAAAAAGTATAATTTTAGGATGTATAATCTCTGAAAAAATCAATTCTATGTGATTTTAATTCCTAAAATTTATGTTTTTTAAATCTCAAAAATTTATCCATACACCAATCACAACCTACCTCCCCTTGAATTTTATGTTACACATAAATACAATGCTTAGAAAGAGAAAATTCACAAGTTATTATTCTGACACAAAATCAAATTTTCTCTTAAGAAATTCTAGGTATTAAAAGAATATTTTGAAAATTGTTCATAATACCTTAGAGTATGAGAAAAGTTTTTTGAGATAGAGCTTCATGGGAATGGATTTCCGAAATATGTCAAACTTATAAAAATTCATGAAAATCCAATTTAATGAAAAAAGTTTTCACATCAATAATAATTTAAAATCAGTTCTTTTAAATTATTTCAACTCTCTTAAAATAAATTAATGTGTGAAAAATGATCAAAATATTCATTAAATATCAAATTTCCTAAAAATTTAAAAATAAAAATAATAGTTTCACAAAAAAAAACAACTACCAGATTAACACCCCCCCAAACTTAAATTTTTATTCCCTTCATTTCAACTCAACAAAATATAAATAAGGGAATAAAAACTAAAGAGAAAGAAAGATAAAACCTGACATTATTTTTTTATTGGAATCCTTTAGTTAAGCTCTTATATACTGAATCTTTTTCCTAGTAAAAATTAAATATAAAAATTAATAAAAAAAATAAATAAGAATAAAGAGGAAGGTAAAAAGTGGATAAAACATGGTTTGGACCCCCATGAGAGTGCTAGGTTTTTACACCCCCTAGCCAGTCAGTTGTAGTGGTTAACCCCAATATAATAGTGTATGGAGTTTGATGCTTAGAAACCACCACAAATGTCATTTCAAAACATCTATGAGGGGATAAAAAATTTGAGGACCCCCAAATAAAATAAATCTATCCCTAACTCCAGAAGAGATAAAAGGGAATATGTAAGGTACGGAGGGGGGGATGATAAAGGGGCACTCCCTATTTAGCTCATTCAGAGGAGTGGTGTCCACCAGTGTTGAATATAGAGTAAAATGAGGTGTCTTTTCTTCTTGTTTGGGTTTAACAAATTATTCCTCAGTGATTTATTCATTTGTGGCATCATCTTCAATTGCACCAGTGTATAGCTCGACAGGCTCCTCCCTTCTATCCTCAATGAAAGCAAATTCACCATCTTCATCAAAAGGGGAATGCATTAGTGGTGCTGAATATACATATTATGAATAAGGGAGATCAATTTTCCATTCATAATCAATAATATTTAGATGAAAAGTTTGATCATAAATTAAATTTCCCTCAAAATATTCATCTTGAAACTCTTTCTTCTTATGATAGGCAGTTGGGAACTCATTTTTTGGAGAGGGGTGTTGATCTTAAATTATATATTAAAACTCATAAAAATTTTCATTAAATTTATGTGGAATAATAATCTCATTATCTGTATCTTTTATTTTTTGTTGTTCCATCCATAACACTTTGAATTCTTCAACTTCGGTGGCAAACAACAGAACCATCTTTCTTTATTTTTTGAGATCTTTTAAATTATCTTGAAGAATCAAGGAATTTTGTTCCATTTTTTGTGAGTTTTCAATAATTTGGGTCTTAAACATCTCTTCCCTACTAGGACCACAAAAAGTTTTATCAACAATACAATAATTATAATAATCACTATTAAAATCCATATTTACCTTTAAAATGAATGATATGCAATAGAGTACTTTTTTTGTATTTTTTTAATTTTTTGGGTTTTAATGAAAAAAAGGGTGTGAAAGAACTTGGCCTCCTTAGAAATGGTGAAAAATTGATGGTAGGATATTTATTCATTTTACCCTATTAAATTAAATTCTTATTATCCTAAGAATGCACTATAGTGGAAAACCCTAGGGTCGATCACAAAGAGACCGCTCACACAGACTATTTTCATATTGTCACTATTATAATTTAACTAGAATATGACTAACTTATATAATATATATGGGGGTTTTGAAATTTATGAAATATATATATATGAAAATATAAACCACAAAGAAAAGGGGGGATGAAACAAATATGTTGATGGGTTGAAATTATTTCTCTTGACGTTTCATTTGTGTTTTATCATTGTTGTTAAAACTATTTATTCATTATTTTACTCAAAGTAGAGATTAGAACTTATCACTCTAAACACTTTGATTTAAATTTTATTAAACTACACCGCGACCTATTCATGTTGGATTAATATCTTCCACATCAACACATAAGACAAAATACAGCGTTTGAATGAATTAAATATTAACAGGATGAAAAATAAGTAAATTAGGAGGAATACACCAATAGATGAGAAATTGGGGAGAATACTCACCAAAATAATTACAACCACTATTGATTAATTATAATAATACATGAGTATTAATTAATGTGAATTAAACTCAAATACTACCACTTCCCCCCCCCCCATGAACAACAATGTATATTAGTTCTCCACAAACATAGAGATGAAAGAACGGTTGGAGAAACAAAAAATAAGAAGTGAAAAGAAATTAAAGGGTAAGATAAATGAAGAATAAGGTTAATATATTAAAAGTAAAATAATATTAACAAATTTAAAATACTACCAACATAATAAAATTCCGAACAAAGGCTACTCCAATGTTTCCATCCTTTTAAATGAAAAAGGGATACATAATTATAAAGAGAGGGGGTGAATGAATTTGCTCCAAATGACTCCTCTAAATGGTTTCGCGTTGATGAAACAAAAAATTATGGAATTTTTATGAAGTTTCTTCATGAATTTTGTTCTAAAATGTCTCCCCATTCACCCTGAAAATTTAGGAATCATTAACCATTGGTCAAAAGATCCCTGAACATTTTACTCAGAGATAATAATTCTATCCATGTGCCTCATCTTGTTCCACATCTTCACATTCCCATTCCATTATGACCTTCTATATGGTCAACTCACAAATTCCATCCTTAATAAATTTTTTTCCATAATTTCTTTACCATCCCTCCACTAATTTTTATACATTTTGGATGTGAGTTTCATATGGTCCGAATTAAATACTTATGGTATCTATTTATGAATGATGAGACCTTTCATATTCCACATGCTTTAACCATTCAATGGAAGCTTTAATGAGAGGATTTCAACGTAAAATCATAAAGGATGAACCTAATTGAATTAAATATCAGATATATCTAAGATAAATTAATTTGAAAGCATTAAACTATATTTAAGCCTAAATTATGATGATGGTCTCCACTCTGCTGGATAAAAAAAACATTCCACAAAGAATGATTTATTGGGGCCTCAAGATCTCTGAATCAAGACATAGACCAATAGAAACATTTTTAGCCAAATTAAATCGATATCTAAGATATAATAATCACAGAAGTTGGATAAATAAGAAAATATATATGCTCAAAATAAATAAGTGATTAAAAAGATTTAAAATTCCTAAAATAGTCCGTTTTTTCATTTAGGCTCAAAATAACCCAAAAACCTAAAAAGGTAACAATTTAACATTATAAAACACTGTGGTGGGATTATAAAAATTGAATTATAGTATTAAAAAATTTAAAATTGTAGATTTATCACTCCCCCACACTTATCCATTGCACTATTGAAAAATCATCATATATTCAAATCAAAATTCACACAATAATCAATAATGATAAAACATCCATGATCTTTTACAATATGAAATTTCATCTCGTCTTTTATATGAAAAAAATCAATATCATTTTAATTCCACACCTTTAAATTTTTCCAACCTCATTAATCCATCCATAACTCAATCACACACTACCTCACCCTGAATTTTATGTTACTCTTTACTCAAAATAAATTAAATATAGAGTTATGCTCATACTTGGAAATTTATTGTATCACCATAGGCATAAGAAAATAATAATTTATCCATATAGTAAAAAAATGAAAATATTTAAAATCATGAGGTATTTTTCAAGGTGAATGATGTGTCTTTGGGTTGGTGGAAAAAATCATAGAAAAATTTAAGACTGAAAATATGAGGTTTAATTGTTAAGTATAATGCATGAATAGACATGTGAAAACACATAATGAACCTCACTCAAATCCCCTAGAGAATGTGAGAAAAAACACCACCACCATTTTTTTTACATGGTACATGATCCAATGAGTAATTAAAATTAATGATATCATCCATGTTCTCTCTTATTGTTTATTTTTTTAATGCTCTAGAATGGCATATCTTTATTTGTTTTTTTGTTTAATTTTTCTTCATAGAGGGTGAGAAAAAAATTAAAAACAATTAATGAATTAAAATTAATAACATTGATTTTTTAAAGTTATATGAGTCATAAAATAATGTACATTGAATTATTCAAGATCATCTTTATATTTTTTAATTTTTTAAGGAGAACTGGATGATTCAAAATGAATCAGAATGAAATGATGACTCAAGCCCATTTTTGTCACTCTATACTACCCAAAATGTTCAAACACACCTCACATCACCAAAAAATGAATCAAATCCCAAAATATTCATATGTAAGTCCCTTCCCCAACACTCTAAATTTAAATTTCCATCCAAAAATACTATGACTATGAGTAGGTAATGTAAATTCAACTTGTAATCTGGCTTAAAACTGTAAAGAAATTCATAGAATCTAAGGGATAAAGAAGTATAGATGTAAGGGATATTATAAAGATAAAATGTGGCTATAAAAATTGAATCTACAATAATATAAAACACATTACATGAAAAAAAATCCACAAAAGAGAAAAGTCACAAATTCTGGTCTCACACAAAATCCATGTTTATTTCATGAAAGTTTGGGTATCAAAAATAATATTTCAAAATGGTTCAGAATAAATCCTATGATGGGAAAAAAATTTGAGTTCGTGTTTCATGGGCACGTATCTCTGAAATAATTCAAACTCATAAAAATTCTGGAAAATTAAATTTAAAGAAACAACTTCACATCAATAATAATTTAAAATTTATTCTTTCAAAAATAATTATGCTTAAATTTCTTAAAAATGTAAAATAAAAAAGAAAATTTACACAAGAAAATACAAATAGCAAGTTGAAAGTCCCCACACACTTAAATTTTACTACCCTTTATTTCATCTCAACAAAAAATAAATAAGGGTAGAAAAACAAAATAGATTTAAAGATATAACCATAAATTATTTTTTCAGTAGAAACCATTAGTTAATCTCCTAGATAATGTGACATCTTCCTTGAAAATAATAAATAAATAAATACATAATAAAAATAAAAAATAAGAAATATTAATGTAAAATATGGATAGAACACACTTTAGACCCCCTTGTGGGTGCTATGTTTTTACGGACCATAGTCAGGCAGTTGTAGTGGTTAAACCCCAATCCTAAGGTGGATGGGGTTTCCTTCTTAGAAACCAACACATATGTATTTTTAAAACATCCATGAGAGGATGAAAAAATTGTGGACCCCCAAATAAAATAATAAATAGCCCCAACCCCTGGAAAAGATGGAAGAGCAGAGGGGGAGGGAAATAGATAAAGGGGTGCTCCCTATTTTTTTAATCTAGTAGAGTGGGGTCCACTAGTGTTGAAGATATAATAATAGGATGTGTATTTCATAATGTTTTTGGTTTAGAAAATTATTCGCTAGTCATTTATTCTTTTGTGTCATCATCTTTAAATTCACCAAGGTATAACTCGACTGGCTCCTCCATTCTCTCCTCAAGGAAAACAAATTCATTATCTTCTTCAACTAGGTACTAATGGAAATTATTTTTCAATTCATAATCAATAATATTTGAATGAAAATAATGATCATAAAATAAACTTCCCTCAAAATATTTTTCTTTATAGTCTTTATTCTTATGAAAGGTAGGTGGGAACTCATTTTTTGGAGAGGATAGTTGATATTAAATTATGTCTTCAACCACATCAATGTATTCATAAAAATTTAGGTGCAATATGAATCTCATTATCTATATCTTTTCTTTTCTTTTTTTCCATACATAATTCTTTTAGTTCTTCATCCTCATTGTCCATAAATGAAACCATATTGAATTATTTTTCAAGAACATTGAAATTATTTTGAAACATCCAAGAATTTTGTTCTATTTGTTGTGAATTTTCTATAATTTTAGTATTTAACATCACATCCCCACTAAGACCGCAAAAAATTATACCAATAGGGAAATAATTACAATTATCACTATAAAAATCCACCTTGGCCTTTGAAAATAAAGATATGCAATAAATCTCTTTTTTTGATTTTTTATGAAAATTAGTGTGTGAAATAACATGGACTCCATGACAAAAGAAAAAAATTAATCTTAGTAGATTTATTAATTTTACCCTATTCAATTAAATTATTATTCTTCTAATAATGAACCATAGTGAAAAATCCTAGGGTCGATCACGAGGAGGCTTCTCAAACACACAATTTTCTTATTATCACTATTATTATTTAACTAATATAAAAATAAATTATATAATATATATGGAGGAGGTTTGAAATTTATGAAATATAGATATATAAATATATGAAAATATAAAACCCAAAGGGAAGTAATAAAATAAAAAAAAACATGTTTGTAGGCCAAAAACATTACTCTTAGGGTTTCATGGTGGTTATCATTATTATTCAAAATATTTCTTGATTATTTTACTCAATGTAGATATTTAAACCTTTCACTCTAAAAAATTTATTTCTAATGGTATTACCCTACACCAAGAACTCTTCATGTAGAAGTAGTCTATCCACATTAACACCTAATCCAAACTCCATAGTTTGAATGACTGAGATATTAATGGGAAGGAAAATAAGTGAATGAGGTGGAAGAAACCAATAGTATGGAAAGTGGTACGATTTCTCACAAAAATCACTTTAAACACTATTTATTCGATATAATAAAACATGAAAAATAACTAAATTGAAAGTTAATAAAATACCACTACTACCTTACTCGAACAATACTGATTGTTTTTTCTCCATAAACATGATGTATAAAGCACAGTGGGAGAAACAAAAAATAAGAAAAGAAAATAAATGGAAGAAGAAGAGAAATGAACAAGGTTAATATATTAAAATTAAAATAATATTAACAAATATTAAATACTATGAAGACCTTGAAATTTATAATAAATTCTACTCCCAAGATTCCATCCATTGAAATCAAGAAGGGGTGCATATTTATAAGAAGAGGGGGTGAAAGAATTTGATTCAAAAGTATCATAAAAATGATTCCATGTGGATGATGCAAGAAATTTCTAAATTTGTAAGATGTGTAAGCATGAATTTTGTTCCCTAATATCTCATCCATTAAACCTTAAAATTTATGCTTCATTGATAATTGGAAAACGGAGTTATGTCCACCTTACTCAGAGATATTAATTATGTCAATGTGTCCCATCATATTCCACATATTCACATTCCTATTCCATTACAACCTTCCTTCATGTTGAATCAAGTGTTATATCATTAATAAAAGTTTTTCCATACTTCCTTGGATATCCCACCAAAATATTAGTGACATTTTGGACATGTGGTTCAAATGGTATGAATTAAATACTGAATATAACCGTTTCTGCCTAATAAGACCTTTTATATTCCACATGTTTTATCCTTGAAAAGGATTCATTAACGAGATGATTTAAACTTGAAACTCATCAAGGATGTGCCTAATTGAATCATATATCATATCCATATATAAAAAATGAATTTAGACATGTTGAACGATATATATTCCTCAATTACTGATATGGGGTCCACTATGATGGACAGAACATCTTTCCACAAAGAATGATTTATTTGGGCCTCTAGCTATCCAAATCAAGACTTTTCTCTGTTGAAAAATATTTATTAAAAGAAATTGATAACCTAAAAAAATGAATCTCTTGATTTGGATAAATAATAAAAGAGATATTCTCAAAATACAAAAGTGATTAAAAATAATTAAAATTCCAAAATAGACCATTTTTTCATTTAAGCTCGAAATAACAAAAAAACCTAAACATGTGACAATTTCCTATAAAAAACACTATAGTGGGATTATAAACATTTAATTAATACATTAAATTTTTTAAAATGGTATCTTCATCAGTATCAATTAATTACACTACTTCTATAACAATAGGGAATCTACCTAAAATTTGAGATGATGGTTACATTGGACATATTTGGAAAAATATGGACATTGGGTGTGTTAGGGACCTATAAATTTTTCCTATTTTTTTTGGGAATATCATATACTATGAATATTAGGATTATAAATTGAGATATCACTTTTATTTAATAGGGTAATTTTTATTAGGGGCATATGAATTCCACGGTTTCTCGCCTCACGCATCTAATGTTCATTACATGAGGTAGATATTCTGATGTATCTAATGGGGGTCATAAGTTTAGATTCATTTAGGTATAAGTGTATCACTAGTTTAAAGACTTGTGGGGATGATTTGGTAACATGTTTAATGTATTTTGGTTGTATATATGTCATAGGTTTAATATATTATAGGGATAGGTTGATAGCAGGTTTAACATCTTGTGAGGAAAAGCTGGTAAGGTTGAGTGTGTCCTATAGGTAGATGATTGCACTTTCGAGTTTTCAACTTCCATGCGGAAGAAATTAATATTTAATAGTGGTGTTGGAGTCTAAATATTGAACCTTAGGGTGGTATCTCGTCGATATTATGACTCAGGGATGCATTTTACATACCCTATTATGAGAGAGAGATCAAGACTCGCATAGTTTTAGTTCAATGTTTAAGGTAATGTGATAGGATCAGTCCATATAGTTTAGCATCATGATGTAAGGTAACTTTTTCCAAGGTATGAGAAATGAAAATGGATGGTATGGGGATTATCCTTATGGGATTCCTAGTGTAGGAGGGGTTTAATCCCATGTGAGTCATTCGTGATGAGTCATGTGTTAATTGAATCGGGTAGAACTACAGTTAAACATCGTGCGATGAGGATGGTTTCATGCAGTTTAACATCATCTGACAAGGATATTGGGCTATGTAGTTTAGAATCTTATAGCCCAGATGTGATGGGAGTCTATGCCCAATGAGGCTATTTAATATTGGGAGAGAAGGATGAAATATTAGACCTCCCTACATAGAAAGTTGAGTTTTCTTCCTTAATGATTATACCTTTGGGCCTTATGTGTCTACTGTGCATGGGATTTTGGATTGCATGAGGCATAAATTCTTTTATGGTGAGGTCAATCATGAGGGTACTAAAATTAGTGTGCTTGTTCTTAAGAGAAATAGACAATTCAATTTCTTAGGTCATTTTTTGAGTAAATTGGAAGGGTGTGAGGGTTGGGGATACTGGTTGTGTGGAAGATTAGGGCATGAATGAGCCTAGTTTGAATGGGTATCAGGTAATTGAGCTCTCAACTTTCACAAACGACAGTTTAATAAAAGGAGGAATCATTTTAGGGCCTTGTCAGTGGGTTTTGGAGAGGTTTTGGGTATCATTAAGGTTAGGGTTTTCATAAATTTCTGGAAACTCATGAAGGTAAGACCTTTTAAAAGCATGTATACCTTGCCTTAGGATGAATTCTTGGTTGCAATGGGTAAGGTTTAATGAAGTGAAAGCCTCTCACAAAACCATAAGAAGTTCAAAGGTTATTACTCTATCATAATGGTCATAAACCGTCATGAATATCATCTCCACCATAGTCCAAGGATCTCAATAATACATGGGTGGTTGTTCATAAAAGATGGTTAAATATAAGAATCCATATCTACTTTGGCTCATGAAGGATGAAGTGTCATGAATTTTGAGATTCTATTAGAAACCCAAAGGTCACGTCCCGATGAAATGTTGGGGGAAAAGTATTTATAGGTTTTTAGGAGTTCCAAACATACATTGTGAAAATGATTACCAAGTATTGTTTAAGATGAAGTTTCTTAGTGCTCCAATAATATTTATGAATAAATAGTTGTTGGTGAAGGATTAAAAATTAATTAATCCATTCCCTTATGTGGAATTTGGGTCCATTTAATCTGAGATTCACATTAAAGAAGTCATGAATTCATCTATTCCACCTGTAATGATCATATTTGGCATCAAAAAGCAAGATATTAACATAATAATTATTTATGTAAAATAATTAGTGAAATTTTAGGTTTTTAAACAAAAATATTTAATATAACAACTATGAATAGTATAAGGAGATAAAAAAATTAAAATTCATCCACTATGTGAAAATCCATATTCCTAAATTCTCACATGAAGATAACTTCTTACATGATGACTACAAAAATAAATATAAGCATTAATAATACCTAGACAATTTCAAGGGAAGTGTAAAACCATTATTAGAGAAGTATTTAATGTTGAGTTATGAGAATGATAGAGTATATATATAGTGTAAAGGGAAATGTTATTGTTATGATCTTGCTATTACTTGACCATTGTGATATAACCATTATATAACCATTAAAATTATAATAATATCCAATTAAATAGTAAAATAGAAGTTTAAAAGTAAATTAACAATTATTACAATTATATTTTATTTCAGTTCTTATATGTCCATATACACTTTATGAACAAATATTCATGATATTTGAAAATTTTGAGACCCTTAAAATGAATAAATACTTTTCCCCCATTAAAATAGTATTTTATAGAAAATAAATAATTTTTATTTAAAATTATAACTTTTTATACTAATAGATTTATTTCCTAAAATATATTATTTTCAATGGAACACATCCAAATTATGTTTAGGTAAAATTTTAATAATTTTAAAAAATAATTTAGTTTTTATTGTATAGTAAAACTATAGTTTTGTGTTTTTTATATATTTTACAGATTCATAGATTTTTAATAATAATTTTAAAATTAAAATAAGTGAATCAATGACTAGAAATAATTTATTTTATTAATATAATGTACTTTAAAAAATTTAAATGACTTTTTAAACCTATAAACAACATTCTAAAGTCTAAAGTGGGAATTAAGATTTTAAAACCATTATTTTTTAGAAAAATGATTTTCCTTTTCCAAAAGTAATATAAGAAAATGGTGTTTATTTCTCAATATCAAAATTTTCAAAAATAACCTCCATGAGCCAAAACCAAGTTTGTACCGCAAAAATGTTATTTTTCAAAACTAAGAATCCCAAGGGCTACACATGAAAAAAATGAACAATTATCCTTATTTTGAAATAAATATTATCCTGAACTGATCCATTCACCCATAAATTGAGTACCCAACCCATTGTATGGAAATTAAAAAAGGGTATTTTTGATTCCCATTGGCTGGTAAAAGTCCCTTGGGTATAAAAAATAATACAATAGGAATGATTTCTCTCTTCAATATTTAAAAATACGTAAAAGGAGAATAAATCAACAATGTAGAATCTAAGAACTCAAATATAATAAATAAATCATCCTGATTACAAGATCCTAGTATATAAGACTAATGGATGATAAAATATATAACAAGGAGAGATAAATATAATAAGATCACTACCAAAACTCCATGAGAAAATGAATAACCCTACTTTCACCACCATCAACCTCAACTGAGAGGTTAATAAATGTAAATTACATCTATGTGATTAGATAACCTATAATATATAAGAATGATATAAATATACCAAAAGTTCATCATATAATGACCTAAATTATAACAATTTAAATGAAAAAATATTCCATATATGTTTAAAAATAAATATATAAAAATAGAGTTTTAAGATTTACCTGTTTTAAAAGAAGTATCAAAAAATTTCATTAAAAACACTCCATTTTTACAAATATGAGTTCCGTTATAAATGAAAACACACCATATAGTCTTAAAAAACATAAAAAATTTCTTGGAAAACAAATTTAAGGGCATCCTCAATGGGAAGAAGAACACCATTCTTTAAGAAACCCAAATAACCATACGTTAGAAAATACAGATATATCATCATCATGGAATACTAGGTGCTAAAGGGGAATAATCTAGTAAAGATATATCATCGTCATGGATAAAGAAAAGTCTATATTTTGGAAAAAAATACACATTAAACGACCCCACCCTGAAACCAGGTCATACCTTGATTGGACTATGAAAAGGGAAACATCTCGCAGGTTGACCTAAGTCTCATCTAGGCCAACTAGACAAAGTTTAAATCTAAACTAATACACATGTGTACCTAGAATTAAAAATAACTAACAAATACTTCCCATACCATACAAAATATAGTGATCATTTCAGTATAATAAGCAAACCATATAATCATATCAGAAAATAACCATTCATTTTATCTTATTCACACCTCAAAACACCCACTGTGGACATACCCATTATCTATGCAGAATAATTTAAAATAACTACCAATATAGGCATAACTAGACCATGGAATCTGAAAAAACCATGAATATCTATACAATACAGTAGAACTACCATTAAAGGGGTAGTTATCCCATGCAATTCAAAATAACAATGAGTTTCCATATAATAAAATATAACAACCAAAACAATAATGGGTTTCCATTACATATAAAGTTACATGTCTTATGGGTTTTAATTTTAAAATTAAATTTTCAATAGTTCTAATCAGTCCATGGGACTATTCTTTATAAATAATGTAAATGAAAATATTTTTGGAAAACCAACCTCTTATTCATCATTCAATCAGATCAATAAATATAATATTTTAAATAATTTTGAAAATATTTCAACATAGTAAATATTTATTGAAAAAAAAATTCCTATAATTTTTAAAATATACATCTTAAAAACATTAAGAATAATTATCAAAATGAAACTATAAATTACAATTCCAAAAATGAAGTCTTAATCCTTTAAAATAGTTTTGAAGATAAAATAATATGAATACTCCAGTTTTTTCAGTTTTATCAAAAACTCATGAAAAAATAATTCATTGGTACAACAACAAGATATAAGAGGAAATAGTAAAATAAAACTAAATTCCCATGATGAAATAATAAGAAACAAAATATTCAATTTCAAATAGATTTTAATGGGACACCCACCTCAAACACATCGAATATTCAATATCTGAACAGGATCCACATTCTGAAGAGAAAGAGGTATCTAAGGAATAAAAAAAATATCCTTAATTCATTATACCCAAAATCATATAAAATGAATTAAATAAAACTTTTATCAATGATGAACATGGAAAATAACTTAGCATGAAACACTGTGAGTATACACATAGAGATAATGGTAGATATATGTTCCTCTTCCCATACCTTCAATTAATCCATAAGAAATATCATCAGATCAATTTATAATCCATATATATATATACATAATATCCCATATCTATGATTTCATTTTAGAAGAAGAGTGGTTATATAGAAGAAAAATGAAGCAAAATGAAGAAAAAATCTGTACCTTTGATTTCTATGATCCAACCAATCAAGATCCATCAGAATCACTCTCTCAAAGGGTTTGGATCACCAAAATATCCAATAGGAATCCTTATGATCGATTGATTAAGAAGTATGATAAATAACGAGTTTAACATGAGACTTCTTGGGTTTTAAAATCATTATTTTGGTGCCTTAATTTCAAATTCATGGTTTGGATGAATGGTTTGGTAAATTGTGCTATAACCATGCACATGGTTCTATACAGCGGGGAATTATTAAGGATTTGTCACATGGTTTGACTAACTATATGAAAATAGTATGGAACTCTACTATCCAAACTACCACAATCCATATGGTTTTATATTAGTTTTATATGGTTTCCCCTAACTATAAACACACAATTTACATTCCTAGAAAACTCCAAAATTATGAAAAACCATCAATAAAGGATTTAAAATAAATTAAAACTATACTTGTAAAAAATAAATGAAAATTATTACTTAAAGGTGAAAAATTGGTGTGGTAATTATCCCAACCATATCTATTTATTTTACAAAATAGTATAAAGAATAATGCTTGAATAAAAGGAATAAGAAATTTATTTCTCAAGAGGAAATTTCCAACCAAGGCTATACTTACAAACATAAATATGAATCCAAAACCTAATAAAACCTAAACATTAAAATATCATACATCAAAAATGATTTATAAAACTCTTAAATATAAGAAACTCATGAATGAATGTCTCCCTACCTTGTTATAATTCATTTTAATCACCAATTCCCCCCAAACCATAGGGCTCTCTCGAAGAACCAATAAAGGAACAACCCAACAAAGTGGGAAATATCTAAAGAAAATTTACTAAATGATATTACTTCATAAACCAAATGACAGATCCTAAACTAATAAATTATAAATGAATAAAACAATAAATATCCTAATTAAACCATAAAATCACCACACATGATAATCCATAGACATAACATTAGAAGAAGAGGCTAGAAAAGATTACCAACTTAAGAAAATTCATTGAAAAGGCCAAGAAAGAGAAAAAAATAATAATTGTAAATTCAAAAAACAATATTTATCTATCAAAAATATTAATGCAGTATTGTATTATATTAAGTTAGTGTAACCTGATATTATGATTTCAAAACACCAACTGTTGATCAATCTAACAAATCTGTGTAGCACAACTAACACTGGCTCCCAGTTTCCAAAAAACCAACCCAAACATTTCTATTTAAAAACATTCAAAGTAAATTCCAAATAACATGGTACAAATTTCACCAAAATTGAAATTACAAGAGTCACTAGTTCATGTGAATTCCCAAACTAACCAACATCCTAAAAGGGATATTCAAGAGAACAAATTTAATGTCTATAACCACAATGGTTTTAGGATCCCCAAAACTCCATCCATTCCTTATTCCGAAAAATAATATAATATACCATATAAATTAAATTTGTGACATCCTTTCATCATGAAAAAATCAATTATGGTGGTATCCCCCAAAATATAATAATTTCCCTATGATTCAAAATCTTATAACGCAACTAATCAAAAGAGGGATATTCCAGATGAGAGAGTTTTTTATGAAAAAATCCATATAAATTGAATTCTAACATCACCACAAAATAAATCAAACTTCAAGTCTCAAAAAATCACCAAAAAATTCTAAAAAAACCAAAATACCACTCGAAACATCAGAAACAAAAAAATGGGAAATAAATTTTATCAAAATAAAAACTCAAATGACCGTTACTACAAAGGTATAATCAATGAATTAAATAACATGATCTTCAGAAGGGGTAGATTCTAGTCCACCTTTCTTATGAGAAGTACCTTAGTAGAACCTTTTATAATAACCCAAATAGATATAGGTATTAAAAATATTAGGATTCCCATGATAATATGGTCTTTTATTACCTATATTTCTACACAAATAGAAAAATAAGTGATTAGTTATAGAAGAAACTAGTATAAAGAATGATGATAGACCTTTTATACTTTTATTCACCTAGTATTACATGGAATGATTCATTTTTCCCTTTCTGGAACTTCCTCCACCACACATAGGAATAAGAGAAACCTAAAACACAAATGGTGCTATGAGAATGTCTACTTCAAATATGATGGTTTTATTTATCACTACTTTATATGAGTCGAGTTTGAGAGAAGGAACATCCCATAACAGATATGGTCTAAGAACATACCCAAAACACCAAACCATTAAGGAATCATACTTACTCGAGGTTATTAAATTTCATATCCATGGGTACCTACACCGCATTAAAAAATAATTGTTGAATGAATTGTTCCTTGAAATATTCCCAAGAGTGGTCCTTCTATGGATTAATCTGGATAACCAAATTCCACCACTTACAACATGAAACCTCTAGAATGAAGGTTAAAAATTTAACCTTTTGTGATTCAAGAAGTCTAAGATGAGTGAAAATATCGTCAATACTCAGTATCCAAAACAAAAATTCGTGAGAATCTTGTTTCCCAAATAAATGAGAAGGATTCAGGTTTTAGAACTCTTAAATTAAATCCTGATATTGGGGATAGAGAAGGAGAACACCATGTTTAGATACCATAGAAGATGGAATGACCATCCTAAAAAATATTGTTCAACCAAAGAGTCCATAAAAATTATAATAAGGGATCACTCTAAAAATAATACATATAAATATAATCAAGATTAAATCCAAAATTCAAACCCCATGAAACAATGTATAAGTCCTTAATAAATCTCAATAACTCCATATGAATAAATTTTTAATCCAACACCAAATAAATTCTAATCAAGAAAATCAAAAACATTATTCATTAGAATATGATAAAGAAATTCACCTCTTTGACCTAAGATGGTTTTATTAAAACTGGTTTCAAAATAACATCCATTCATTAAATCAACATTTTTACCCAAAATATTTTATAAAACAAATTTTAGGAAAAATGAACATTAATTATTTATAAAACCATTTAAAAATCAGTTGAATCTTTTAGTAAAAATATTTTAACATTCAATTAGTCTAAAAAAGTTAGCTAAAAATCATCTCCAACCTAAAGATTCTGATTCAACTTTCTTAAAATAACTTGAAAATCATTAAAATAATTAACAATATAAAGTTTTTCAAAGGTATTAACCATATATTAAAAATTAGCCATTGTTTTAAAGATAAAATATCTTAAACACATTTACAAAACTAAATATCATTTTAAATTCAAAACATTTTAGGAAAATTTTCAAATATGAATGTAATTTTGGATCCACATAATTTTTTTTCACATTTATAAGTCATTTTGAAACTATTGAATAAAATTTCTATAAAAATTTGTATTATTTCAAAAACAATTTAAAAAACATTTTATTTAAAATGAAAATTTCCATTTCAATATAGAAAACATAAACAATAATAATACACCACAATTCACCATAAGTGAATTTTAAAGAAAATTAGAGTATCTAACATTCACCAAAGAGTGAAACATTCCATGATAATGGAAACAGACAACATTGTAATGATTAACTACACTTTCTGTTCAACTGTAGAACAACCACATGAAATCCAATGAAAGTAACTTTGGTCACAGGTTATACACATAGTTTTCAGAACCCTTTACAGAAACCACATTCCATAGAGATCCTCTAAATTTCCATTAATACTCAAAAATCACCAAAAAGTTATGTACCAAAATTATAAAAATAATTAAGAACCAATCTTGATCAAAATATAGACACATCATAGACAACAATATATACTCATTTCTCATCATGAAAGGTTATTATCAATGATTTATTCATAATATATATCCTAAATTCATAAAATCCTACATCATATCTATAATAATAATAATGTAAAAAAGGCAGACCATGATATTCTATTGATAAAAATTTGTCATGTACCGACCTGGGTCACCCCTAAACTGGGTACCTTAGTTGGTCCATAGTAAAGACTTAAGGGATTTCCTAATCCTTATAGATAACGAAAAGTGCCCGATCAAAAACAATAATGCATATGGAACAATTTCTCCCAACCGTACTAATTAATGAATAGTATGGGAATAAAACAAGAAGGTAGAAAAAATTATCAAAAATATAATAAATAAATCATTAAAAATACAAGTCTGATGACTGATATAAAAAAACAATGAGTAATAAATAGAACAATACCACTACCCAATCTCTATGTAAAGATAAAAAAATCCACTTTCACCTCCATAAACCGAATCTTTGATGTACATGAACGTTTTCTATATCTAAGTGACAATATAACTTGTAATATATATATGTGAGCTAAATAACACTGTAATTATCCTCCCGCTAAACAAAATCATAATACTATAAAATAAAATCAATTTCATGAATTGTTATAACTATGTATATAAAAATAGTTATTATAGATTTAAAAATTTTAAATTATTTGGAAATGAATTTTCCTTTAAATCACCCCATTTTATAGAACATAGGATATTCCTAAATAAAATTATGATATATATTCTTTTATGAAAATCATAAATTTCATTGATTTTTTAAGGAAAATTTTTAGTGAAAATAAAACACAGTTATATAAAAAAGTTAGATAACCATAATTTTGGAAGAAAATATAAATATCATCCTCATGGAATCATAGGTTATCATGCGAAATAATGTAGTATCGATTTGACATGCTCAAAAATGAAGAAAATTCTACATGTTTGAAAACAACTACACATTAATCGAATCTACCTTAACATACAGTCTTACCCTATATTTCCTAACAGAGGAAAAACATCCCTTCATTTGACTTATGTTCCACCTAAGACCACTAGTCATAGCTTAATTATACAATAGTTCACATATAGACTTAGAATTCCCATATTTCCATTCAATACTTCTCAAGATGTACAAAATTAGTTTATCATTTCTATGTAATAATAATAACATATACAAATATAAAAAAACCATGAGTTTCCTTATAATACAATATAACTATCAATATAAGGGTATTTATCCCATTATATCAATGACAACCATGAGTTTTATTTAATACAATATAACTACTACTCTAAGGGCAGTTATCCCATGGTGTCCAAATCAACCCTATGTTTCCATTAAATATGTAGGGGAATTTCCTATGGGTTTTTATTTTCCAATTTAAACATTAAAATCGAAAACTAGGACTTCATATCATTATTTACAAATGAATGTAATTAAAATATCTTTGGTAGGAAAACTACATATCATTGAAATAATCACCTTAATAAATATATAGATTAAATTAATTTGAAAAAAGGTACTACCCACCTGATCATTAGAAAAACTTTTTCCCATTATTTTAGAAATTAACATTATAAATAAATTCATGAACAATTTTCAAAATCCAACTAACAGGTATAATTTATAAAATGATGGATTATTCCTCTAAAAGATATGTAAACAAAAAATTATATAGAAACACTGTGTTACCACTTTTATCAAAAGCTTTATAAATAATAATTCTTTGATATATATACTTGATATAAGATAAAACTATAATCGACAATCAAAGTCCAATGATGAAATCAAAAAAAATCATATATTCAATTTCAATGAGTGGTGAATGGGACAACAACCTCAAACAATTGTAATTTATAACAATTGAATGAGATCCAAAAGACAAATTGAAAGATAAATCCTTGGAATAATGAAAGATCCCTAACCCATGAAACCCAAATCCTGAAACTCAAATTCTATAAACCCTAAATTAATGTTGAATAAGGGTAATCATTTACCATGAAAAACCTCGAATATATACACAAAGACAATGGTATATCTACATTATTCAACCTCTCATTTCAACCAATCTATAATAAATATAATTAGATCATATTATAACCTATATATATATATATCCATAAAAAACTAGATACATGATTATATTTAATATTAAGATATGAGATATAGACGAATGTGGTATAATATTTAGGAACGAATCCATATATTTGTTTTTTAAGATCAAATACAAACATTTAGACCAAAATTATTATTTTGAAGGGTTTATATATATAAAATCACTAAGAGGAAGCCTTTGGATATAGAGCATAAGATGTATGAGAAATAATTAGGTTTATGTGAGAATTATCTGGTTTTGGAATCAAATTTTAGATTAATTTCTTTTCACCAGCCAATTTGGATGCGAAATTTGGTTATCCAGGAATCAATAATGCACCTAGTTTTTTACACTTGAGAAGCTTTCCAGTTTTAATAACCACTTTCCAAAAATGAAAAACTCCACTATCCCAAATCATTAAAAGCTGCATGTTTACCGTAGAATGTTTCATGATTTTCCCTAACTATGAACAAACTATGAATATACCCAAAAAATAAAAAATCCCACAAAACAACCCTAAAATAATTAAATAACATCCCAAATAAAATTTAGAAAAAATAAATGAATATTCATACATGGAATTGACACCATGGTGTAAAAAATTCCCTCCTCTACACCCCATTTAATTCACTTCCATAATAATTATCATTTCCGACACTCTCCTATTATCTCACTAAGACCATTGATGAAGCTCGTAGGCTCTCTAGGATTTAGTCCCCCATGTTTAGTAAGTGATACTTAATGTAAGGGATTCTCATCCACTACATTTATATCCAAGTACTTCCTCTGTAATTAGTCTAAAAATAAAAAATTATTATGTTCTCATGCACTAATGAACATTCCATTAATACCCTTTTTTTATAATGAGATACTTCTATTATATATCGCTAATAACATTCCTTAATAACTTTGTATAACCATTATGTCATTGAAATAATTATTTGAATTTCCATGCCTCCAATTTTTATGTTATGCATACCCAACCATATTCTTACTCATGTGTTTCATATATATGTAAATTTACTTCATTGATTGGTGGTTTTTTTATATGAATCCTAAATTCCATTTTCATGGGTAAAAATGATAAAAATTTCATTTATTTATACACTTATATACACAATGATATTAAATTAAAACCATTTTTTCTCTATGGATTATTGATGAAATGATTTATTATGATCTATATAGAATACATGTATTAAAAAATATAATTTATGAAACCTGATAGCACTAAAATTTATTAGGTAAATAATTAATCTCTATATATAATATGTTTTACGATACCGTGGTGAATAAATATGAAAATTTGTTTTATGAAAACATGGTGTTTAACCTCAATCTTATAGTTATAAATGTATTGTTTTTTATGTTTTATCTACATTTCCATGTCATGTATCATCCTATTATGTTATGCCTCATGTTTTATCCCTCATAATCGCTAATGACCCATTTCCTTTTTATCCCTTACATGGATTTATTATTACCATCTTCCATTAATTTATGTCCCCTAGAAACCACTTCTAGTGAAGTGGACAAGGATGGAATAATAAAGGTGTCTTTTAATAGGATTATTTTTTTTATGATTTCCTTGTGATATTCATCAATTATTCCCCTATTTTTTAAGACACTATACCTAAAATATCTTTTAATGTTATCAATGTAATATATTTTAAGGAATTACATTAGAAATTATAAATTTAAATGGCTAGTCACCATAGTTGTCATCAAAGATAAGGATTCTTTATTTTTGGAAATTAAGACTATAAAATATTATTAAAAGCCTAAGGGATAAGTATAAATATAATAAAACCTCATAAATTTGGGTAAATTATTGATGTTTTGGTTTCTTATAAATATAATCCCTTTCAAGATAATATAAGTTTATGTGGTTTTGGCCCAAATTCATCTATGTGTAAAAAAATTTATAAATGGTTGGTTTGGTAATAACACAATCATCACCCTAGGCACAAGTAGTGGTCTTACTACACACTCGGTTTGACAATACCTGGGGATATTATTTGGTTAATCAAATTATTTTAATAAACCATTATAAATTATATATATATAATGTTATTTTTTCCTAGAATCACAATATTATAAAATTTTAGGATTATACTTTAATTTATAATCATTGTTATAATATTTCATATAGTAAAAAATTTCCCACAGAGGTTTTCTTCTTCCATAAAAAATAATAAGAAATAGAAGGAATCACATAAATAATAGATACAATAAACAATGTTATGATGAACTTCCATATATTAGGGGACCCAGAGTTGAAAACCTCTTCATGATGCTAAGTTATTTATATCATGTTTTGAAAAATTACCTAAACTATTTTGATCATATAGATACTTAAAGGAAGGAATAATTATTAGTTTAATCCTTTATGTGTTAAAAACTATATATTTTTTCTATAACCTTTAATAAGCTGACCTAAAAACAATGTATCATCACTATAGAAAAGATATTTTTTATACTCTATTATTTTGGGTAAGAGAAATTTAATTTTATAATATATCACTAAGAGGGAGAAGTAGATAAATTGTGTAACTTGATTAATAATGTGTATTAAAATGATGAAGTCAATGATATGGAAACAAAATATTATAAAAAATCTATTTTAAAATATGTTTTTCCCTTACACCCTTTGAATAATAATGGAAACATAACTCCTTGAATTAAAACAAAATGAATATGAATTGGTGGGATGTTATGAGATATAAATTACATGGTTTTCATGATATTATTAAATATTTATCATTTTTATGTTAATATCACTTGATTCATTGGTTAGATAATAATTCATCTATATAAATATCTTTTAATATGAGAATTTGGGAGTAATGATGAAATAATTTTGTGAGCTCTCAAAGTGGAAATGGTGTTTGGAGATGAACAATTATCTCATGAACCAAATGATATAGAGAGGGGTATGGAGGCCAATTTTGGGAATAATTTCAACCATGAAATAGAATGGAATAAATAATAACTTCTCATGTATAAAACCCTAATATTTTATGTTACATTTCTATTCATAT
The DNA here is from genome assembly GCA_963277665.1 of Viscum album. NCBI lineage: Eukaryota > Viridiplantae > Streptophyta > Magnoliopsida > Santalales > Viscaceae > Viscum > Viscum album. Next base: position 1,810,927,785 of record OY728146.1, read on the forward strand.
AAATTTAATTTTTTTGATAGCTTGTGATGCATGCAACCCTCAGTCTAAATGAGTCATAATATTTTAAACTGTTATGAAATTGTCATTTAATTGTAAGATTGAAAATTAATAACCATATTTGGAAAATTATTTATAGAGGTTTAGTATTAAGAACATATATTGATAAATAAGTACTCATTTTTTTTTGTAAAGTCCTTATATTGTTTAAAATTAAATTTTCCTTCAAAATGGATTTTATTACTTTGTGTGAGACAATAATATAATAAATCTGTAAACTATGAAAAAATATATTTTAAATAATAATCTTTATTTTTGAAATCATCATGTCAAAATAATCTTAGAGTGAATTTTTAATAATTATCTAAAAATATTGATTTTTCAGTGAATAGAAAAAAATACTGATATTTATTAAAAACTAACTTAATGTTTAAGAAAATTAAAAAGTTCCATTATTCGAAAATGGTTTAAAAATAAAAATTAGTTCATTTATATTATTAATAATCTAATTTAGGTCATTCAAATTAATTTTATGCAGGATTTATTATAAAAACTTTGTCTACATTATGAAACATTTTTTTTCTAGGAAACTATTTTTCATCACCTTTTAGAGATATAATTTTAAATTAAATTCTTCCAAATATATTAATTGTATCTTCAAAAATAGATTAAATATTTGTAATTAATAAGATAAAATTTGGTAAATAGTTTTCTGTTGTTTTAGGACATTATGAATAGTAACCTTGGTAAATATTCTTCACATCAGTAAGATTAAAATTGGTAAAATAGGGTTAAATATTTGGGATAAGGATTTAAAATTTCTATAAAACATTATTATATCCTATTGGAAAAGTGTATTTTGACCATTTTTATCTAATTTTCTAAAATATTTCAACTTGTTTCCATTTTTATTTGATGATGATTTTTATATTATTTTAAGAAACTAATGAATTAAAAATGTCACTCAATTAACTTTAATATATCTAATATTTTTACATAATGATAAAAATATGTTAATTTAGGTTATAAATATTTATTTTCAATAAAAAATATAAATTTTTTTCATAATAATATATTTTAGATTATAATTTTTTTAATAATTACCTTAGATTCATACGCAACACTAGAATAATATTTGTTCGATCAATAAAACAATAAAATAAATGATTATAAAAATATTAAAAGTAATAAAATTTGGAGGAATTACTATGTTAGATGAGTTTTTATATAAATATAACATATTAGGGATTTTTTAAAGGCTTATATTCGAATTTAATCACTATATTGATTAATTTAATGTCATAGTAAATGGATAATTTTAGAAATGTTAGGAATGATACTTTATAATAAAAAATATTTTATTAACTAATTTTAAATTGATATAAATACTATATTAATCCAAGTGAATTGAATATGATTAAAAATACAAACCATGATCATTTATGGGATTTCTGTACTTTAATTGTAGCATTATAGACTATTAAATAGTATAAAAAATTGATATTGCAATAATTATCAAAAAGATTATTGGGGGGGGGGTTAAAATTAATATATTTAGGTTAATACTTCACCTAAAGTTGCCTAAATATTATTTAACAAGTGTATTTAAACTCATCATCATTCCATATTATAAATATATCAACCTAGAGACACTGTATTATAAAAAATAATTTCAATTGATTTTATACATTATGTAATTCTACGAGTGTACAACCACTCACTTATAAAAGGGAACACCTTCTCCTCTCTTCCTTGCACATTTTTCACCTTCTAGCTCACCAAATCCATACCATTATAACTTTATAGCTTCCTTAATATCATACTAGAGCATATTTACTTTCCAAAATTCCATCCTTTCAAGGTTTATTTTTTAATCCAAAAGAGTGTTTTCAATGAAGAGGATATTAGAGTGATTTTGAAGCATGTGAAACTTAAGGTAAGATATTTATATTACAATCACAATGTTTATCGATATTGGCTATAATTAAATTTTTTATGCTGAAATTTTATGACATATCTATTATAAATACAATGAAATTTATTCTCTTATAGTTATTTATAGATATTACAGGTTTTGTTTTTATTTTCCTCTCTTTATGTTCTCATAAGACCAAAATAATATTTTAAGGGAAACTGACATTATTTCTCTCTTAGATCCAAAATACAATTCCTTCCAAATCTATGTTTACTAAAAATATTTTCAATAATATTACTACCATCTTTAAATAAATTTATAAACTAATATTTATCCGTGATTGAATTTTTATAAAATTGTTTGAAATTAATCTTTTTATCATTTTCAAAATGAGGTACTTTTGACTTTTTACAAATTTTTTTAAAGGAACCTTTCTTTTAACATACATGATATGAATATAATTTCTCACCATCATGTTTATCATTGTTTTGAAGATTCATATACATGCTCATTTTGTTATTTTAAAAAAATTCTTTCTATAATATTTTTGAATTTTTTTAGATGTTAAATAAGTGGTTTCAATATAAAAAGGGTATTTTTTCAAGAAATGTTCTGGAGACCTTTTGAAGGAAATTTTCATCCAAGATATCATCTTTTGATTTTTCTTAAGAATTATTATTGATATTATCCAACATTACCATCCGTATTCCTTATCTAGATGGTTTATGATGACGATAATAAGTTTTTTATGAAACCCATTTGTTTTCCATGGGTTATGATATGATGAAATTTTGTAATGATTATGAAACCCATTTCCTTTATAAGTATTATGATATAATGAATGTCTTATGGTACTTTGGAATACATATGTATTATTTTCATTACATGGTGGGTAGGCCTAAAATTATCTATATATCTAATTCATTTGGTAAATAAGGATATATCATGAGATAATAAGCACTAGAATGGGGAATAAACTGTGTTCAGTATGAGACGTTTTCCATAACGATTGTATAGGGAGTGACCATGAAAAAGGATATGATATAATGGGAACTGAGCCCAATAAAATATGATAATATTGGTAGTTATACTTGAATAAATAAATTATTTTCTAATATTATGTTTATAACACAAACTTATGTCTTATAACAATGTTATGATCTCATGAATCATTTCATTTGATTCCTTTATGATTCTTGTCTTATGAACATCCAATATTTATTACTTTATTAAATATTATGTTCAATTTTTTTTTGATTTTCAAATGTTAATATATTATTCTCATGGAATTATTACGATGTTATTCTTAAGTAATCATTTATATCCCCCTTTTTTACCCATATTGAGTATCTGAGCTCACCCTTTCTCATGCTTCCCTTCCCCAAGATATAAAGAAAACTTTTATGTATGATATTTTAAGAAGGGTGATAGTTGTACAGAACTAAGTATGAGATGATATAGAGGTCTTATGAAAATGGTATTTATGTATCAATGTTTTGAAATAAATTAGACCTATATGATTCTAGCATAGATTGTAATTTTACTTATTAAATATTAATCAATTAAGATAAAATGTTTATGCATGTAAACTATGGGACACAATAGTTAGTATCATAGTAATGTTTAGTTACCCTTGGAATATATCATTAGAAAAAATTATTGATAATCCTAGTGATATGATTAATTATAATATAACATCCTAATGTTTTTCTAAGGTATGTATTATGTGTATTTCGACTGTGATAGTTGTTTTTCACACTATGATTTCGGATTTTATTAAATGGATAGAAGCTGAAGGAACCTTATCAATGCTAAATGTCGTGGAAAATGAAGTGATTTTATTCTTGAGAAACCAAATTTTAGGTAAATAGAAAGAAAATTTTCATTTCTATGCTTACAAAACATTCTGAATCCCTGAATCACGATGAGCTTCTAAACAAGAAAAGGACGAAATAATTTTTAGTTAAGTCCTTTATGAGGGAAATCCACATTCTATAAGAGGGTATGCTAACACACTAGTTTTTGATCAATGTACTAGTACCAATAAAAATATATTTTCCATCCTCCAATGATGGGAACACGAAAAATTTATTCTGATTGTTTATCATTTTGATGGTGAAGCAGATCAATGGTTGAATCCTATCAAGAACATGAGTCATCAAGAAAAAATTGACTCCGTAGAGTTGGATGATCTTAAGTGATTATTTTTCAATTTGTACTTTCCCTATATTCTTTAAATAAAATTAGTCAAGTAATTCCATGAGATAAATTGTAATGATGATGAATCATTTAGTACCAATGATGAAATTTTAACAAGGATTTCAAGTTATGATTCTAGTATTATCATCCAACCAAAAGGTAAGATTGATCAATTCATCAGTAGTTTAAAACCAATTATCCAAATGATATTATCCATAAGGGACTTCAATAGCTATGAATAAGTTGTTTTATATTTTATCAATATGTAAATGGATTTTATTGTTACTCATCAATATCATGGTTCTAATAAGAAATCAAATGTGGAATTCAATGAAAATTTAAAATACAATGAATATAAGAAGATGATCATACCATTATGTTTGATGTGTGGAATGAAACATGAAGAAAATCTTTTTAAGGGGTTTGGTAAATGCTTTATGTTTGGAAAAAAGGTCATTTTAAAATTTAATAATGATGTAATGAGAATAATATGTTAGTAAGTGATGGAGAAAACATATCACAACATACACCACCCAAACCCCATTGTTTTTATGCAATGAGTTTGGGAATTATGCTAACCGGTTTTTAAGTAGGAATATTAATGAAGATGACCAAAATAAAAAACTCTTAATCACATAGACAAATATAAATCTCATGTGATCACTATGGTTGATGGGGTTCTGATAAATAAGTTATTAATGGTACACATACAGTCCACTCTATAACTGTTAGGGTCTTATATGATTATAGATCTACCCACTCTTTTATATTTTAGAATTTTCTGTGGGTATAGAAATATTATCCCAATGATTATATGTTGAATTAATTATGAAAACATATTATGGTATGATAATTTAATCTCATGTTTATAATTATTATCCATTTGATGTTCATGGGAATATAATTCCCATAAATATTGTTATTATTACAGTAGTTTAATTCTTTGTTTTTTTGAATGGGTAATATTTATTTACATAAATATCACATAATTTTTATAGGACGGGATGTCAAATTTTATATTAAATACCTTCATATCATCATATATCAGTGCGATGAAAAATATAAACAATTAATGGAAATTAAATCCATTATATGGGTCTTTATTTCTATTCAAAAAGGTTGTTTATCTCAGACGGTTGGGTAGAAACTCAACATTGATGATATTAACGTTGTGTAAGATTATTTTGATATTTTTCAGAATAGTTTCCTAGTATTCTTTCAAATCATGAATTTTTGTTTTCAACATAACTCATACATGGTGCTATAACTATTTTAAAGACCATATATAGAATATCCCCTATTGAGTTGTAGGAATTGGAGAGGAAACTGCAGGAGAATATTGATATGGGATTCATTCAGAAAAGTGTGACACCATGGGGTTTACCTATTATATTTTAAGAAGAAATATGGATCAATGTGACTCTTCTTTACTTATTTGGAATCTAATAAGATCCAAATAAAGAATAATTATCTTTTCCATGTATTAATGATTTGTTTGATCAATTATGAAAAGATAAATATTTTTCCAAGATTGATATTTGATATGAATTCTATAATTTGAGGGTAAAAATTGAAGACATACCAAATACATCCTGCCATAAAAAGTATGGGAAAAATGAATTTAGAGTGATTTCATTTAGACTTAGCAATTCATCAACTATATTTATGGATTTAATGAAAAGAGTCATTTGTGATTACCTTGTTTATTTTGTTGAAATATTCATAAAAATATATTATATATATTTCAAAAGTAAGTAATATCATAAATATCCCTTTAGGATTATGCTAAACACCTTAATAAAGAATAATTTGTATGAAAAAATTAACATGTTTAAATTTGGGATACATAATGTTTCATTTTTTGGTCATATAATCTGAAGTGAGGGTATATTGGTAGATACATCAGTTAAAAATGTTATTTAATGTTGGAATATTCTAACCACTTTGATTGAGATCCATAGTTTTATTGGTTTTCCTAGATATTATCAATGATTTTTGGATAAAATATTACAAATGTCTAATAGACTCACAAAGTTAAATTGGTGGGGAAAATTTTACTTTGGATAGAAGAATCTTAGGAAAATTTCAAGGAATGGAAGATTATTATGGTATCACACTTGTGCTTACACAACCTTATAGTAGAGAAGAGTTTGTGATTATAAGGATTCATTTAATAAGGTACTGTTATGATTCCTCATAAATAATGATATGGAATTATCTAACCCCTAATGAAATATTAAGGTTTATGATAAAAATCATCCAGCTCATGATTTAGGGTTAGTCACGGTAATTTTTTCATTTAATATATAAAATCATTATATTTATTGAGAAAGTTGACATATATATACTAATAATAAAAGTTAAATGTATATATTCACTCAAAGGGAGTTGAATATAGACCAAATAATATGGGTAGAGTTGATTAAAGATTAAGATTACAAAATAAATTACCCCCTAATAAAGAGAACCGGGTTTCATATGTGTTCAATCAGAAGGATCATGAAAGTATACCTATAATGAGGATTACAAATGGTCTAATATTTGATGAATTTAGAAAGATGGACCTAAAAATATTTAAGTAAGGGAAGAAATCCTCTCTCACTCAAATGAGTGTTCAACTATTTATCCATGTGTGGATTAAAGTGGTGCATGTAGAAGATGTGGAATTGTAGAAGAATGTGAGAAATGTTTTTATGTTTAACCTTGATTGTGATGGAATGATAAGGTTAAAGAACAGTTTATGTGATCTTTCTATAATATATTTTAATGATACCTCGGATGAATATAAAAGTTCAATTTTATCTTTTAATCCTATAGGTATGAATATGTATATATATTTGAAAGAGTATTTATGGTTGGACAACCTAAAAAGAGAAATTACAAACTATTTGGGTTGTAGTTAATCAAATTACAAAGTGGTACCAATTAATTACTCTCAAGGAGGATTAATTTTTTGAATAGTTTAACTAAATATACATTAAGGAAATTGAAATGTTAAATGGGATGCCACATTCTATTGTACCTAATTGATATTTGAGGTTCATCTTAATGTTTTGGCGAAGTATTTAGAATGATCTAGACTCATATTTGGGCTCATTATTTATTATCATCCATAGATATATGTTCAGTCTTAAAAAAACATTAAAAAACTAGAGGATATGTCGATATCATGATCTATAGATTTAGAAGGTATTTGGGTTCAACACCATCCTCTAGTTGAGTTTTCTTATAACAATTGCTTTTACATAATCATTCTGATGGATCCTTATGAATACCTCTATGGTGGGATGTCAAAAAACTCCTTCATGTTGGGATATAGTAAGTGAATGAATACATTTGGGACCATATCTATCTAAAGAAATAACAGAGAAAGTTTGAGCCATTTGACCACACATATGAGTAGCTCAGAATAGATAGAAAAATTATATTGGCAATCCTTGATGAGATTTGGAATTAAAAGATTGTGAGAATGTATTCCTATGAATTTATCCATTAAAAAATATAATGATATTTTAAAATAAGATTATGCTGATCCTAGGTGTAATGGACCCTTCAATTTCATTGATCGAGTAGAAATGGTAGTTTATTTCCTAGAACATCTATTGAACCTATATCAAGTTCATAATGTGTTCCATGTACATCTCTTGAGGAAGTATATACCTTATATTTCAGATGTACTAAAATCAATGGTTTTACCTCCATATAATTATCTTTCACATAAATAAAAACCATTATAAATTTTGTATCATAGAGATAATGTTGTATAGAAAAAGACTACTCAGTCATTAAAGTTCTATAGAGTAATTAGAAATTAAAAGAAACTAATTCGAAATATGAGGATGTGATGAAATAGAGATATCCTCATGTTTTGTATTAGAGTAATGGAATAATGAGGGCGAAATTAACTTTATGGGGGATATAATGTAACACCCTAGATTTTATGATATATTTATCTTTAAATGAATTTAATTTCTTCAATAAACTATGATATATGCAACCTTGAGTCCAAATGAATCGTAATATATTATATCATTATAACCTAGATGTTAAATTAGTGGATTAAATAGTAACAACCAAATTTTGAAAATAATGTATAATGTTTTTAGATAAATCAAATAAATTTAAAAATAAGTAGACAAAATTTTGTATAGTAATTATACACTTTAAAAATACATTTTTCCCTCAAAATCAGTTTTTATTTCTTTTTTTGTGATAAAATAATATAAATATATTTTACATTTTATGGAAATATATTTCAAAAAATGAACATTATTTTTTGAATCATCATGTGAAAACAAGATTATAGTGGTTTTTTTCAAATTTTATGAAATTATTAATTTATCAATGAATAGTGAAAAATATTGATTTTTATTGAAAACTACCCTTTCATTTAAAGAATTTATAAATTTAAATTTTTATAAAAATGGATTTAAAAAGAATATTAGATTATTTATATTATTAATAATACAATTATTGTTATTGGGATTAATTTTATGATGGATTTTATAGAAAAATGATTTATACTTTAGAAACCATTTTTTTGGAGAGCTGTTTTACATCGAGTTATGTGGGATTAATTTTTAATTAAATTAGGACACTTAAATGAATTGAGTCATCAAAAATTTATTCTATATTTTTAATTAATATGATCGAATTTGGTAAATAGTTCCATTTTATTCTTGGATATTATGAATAGAAACAATGGTAAACATTTGCCACCTCAGTATGGGTAAAATGAGGAAAATATGGTTAAAACATTGAGATAATGCCTTAAAATTTCAATAATAATTTAATTTATCCTATTCTATGAGTGTATTAATACTTTTATAATAATTTTATTGAAAACTATAGCATTGTTTTTCCATTTTTCTTTGATTATAACCTTTATATTATTTTATGAAAAGAAAAAAATACAAAATGCCACTCTCTGGAATTTAATATGTTTAAATTTTTTACATAAGGATAAAAATAGTTCATGTTTGGATCTAAATTTATATTTCCAATATAAATTAATTTTTTTATCATTAAATAATTACCTTAAATTCTAACGCAATTCCAACACAATATTTATTCAATTAATATAAATACAAAATAAATGATTTATAAAATATTGAATATAATATACATTAGATGAATTACTATGATCCATTAATTTACTAGATAAATATAAAATATTATGATTTTTTAAATGGTTTATATTCAAATTTCAGTACTATATTGATCACTTAAAAGAAAAATAAAATGAATAATTCCAAAATATTACATTAATGTTATTTTATAATAAACAATATTTTTTAAATGAATTAAAATTCAATAAAATACCATTTTACTAAATGTAAATTGGATATAGATTAAAACATCAACCATTATCCATTTATGTGTTGATTATATTTTTCTGGTAACATTCACGACCCTTAAAGAGTATAAATCTTTGATACTGTGGTAATTTTCAAAAGGATTAATGGGTGTTAAAACTAACAAATAAGGGTTAAAACATCACATAAACTTTTATATATATTATTTTATTATATTATTTCAAAATATCGACATACTATATTCAAAATATATCAATTTTAAGTCACCTTCTTAACAAAATTATTTTATATTAATTTTATAATTTAATTAATTCCAAGAGTTCCACTCCCCTCACTTATAAAAGGGAGCCTCTTATCCTATCTTCCTCATACCTTTTGATCCTTATTTATCAACCAATACCTACTATAAAACCTTACTATATTACTTACCCACATCCTATTATATCTATTCTATCCAAAATACCATCATTTGAAGGATTAAGGTGTAAGAAACTAGAGGGGTTTAAATGAAGATGAGGTTAGAGAACTTTTGAAGCATGTGAAACCTGAGGTGGGGGATATATGTTAAAATATCATTATTTATCAGGATTTTTTTATTAATATTATGATGATAAAATTTTATTACCTATATTGAAACAAATCCATAAATTTTGTTCTCCTATTTTAATTTATAATGATTAAATGTTTTTATTTTATTTTCCCCACTTTAAGAACTTAAGAGACTAAATGGAATTTTTTATTGAATACCAAATTTATTTATCTATTTGGTCAAATATCATTTTTCTTCCATATAAATGTTTTTAAAAGTTGTTTTAAATAATATTATTACTATCCTTATATGAATTTTTAAAGTTATTTTCACCCATGAGTTACTTTTTACAAATTTATTTAAAAGAAATTTTTTTTTTCGTTTTCTAAATGAATTATTTTTCAATTTTAACAAAAAATTTGAAAGGAATATTTATTCTAATGAAAAGGTATTGAATTTAATTTACCATCAGCATGAAATATAATTTTTTTAATATTAATATATAATTTTACATGGTTCTTTTAAAATAAATTTTTTCATAATATTTTGGGTTTTCATTATTTTACAGAAATGATTTCAAAATGAAAAAATTATTTTCCTTAGGAAATATTCTTGAGAAATTTTAAAGTAATTTTCCCTATAATATAACATCATTTAACGTTATATAAAATTTAATGGGGATATGATCCAATAATAGTATCCTTACTCATTTCCTAGATGGTTTGTGATTATGAAAACTATATTTTTGTGAAACTCATTTATTTTACATGTGTTTTTCTATGATGAAATGTTGAAATGTTTATGAAACATATTTCCTTTACATGGTTTATGATATATTGAATGTATATTGATTTTTTGGAAAACATATTCATGTTTTTTATCAACTGATGGGTGGGCCTGTAATTATATATCTTCCCAATGCATTAGGTAAAGATGCATATCTCATGAGATAATAATGGCTATAATTGGAAGTGAACCTAGTTTAATAAGATAATTTTTACACTATAATAGTCTTTTTGGTGAACATTAACTAAGATTTGATGGAATTGAGAGTGATCCCAATCCACTTCTATTATCATTATAGTGATCCTTGACTATATAAATGATTTTTTTGCTTATTTATATTCCAAAAACTATTGTACTATGCTAATATTATGCTCTCATGGATCATGTTATTTTACTCCATTATGATTCATGTCTTATTAATTCGAATAATTTATTCCATGATTCCAAATTATGATTTTGGATATGCTGGTTATAGTTTTCTAATGTTAATCTCATGTTCTCATACCCTTACACTCATGTAATTTTTAATTTATCATTGATATATCCCTTTATTAACCTTGCTAAAAATTTTCTATCACCCTTTATTATGATTCCCTTCCATAGGATAGGAAGAATGATTTTAAGTATGACATGTCTAAAAAGGGATATAGTTGTGAATAACTATGTGGGATATGATGTAGATATCTTTTGAACAAGTTTTTTATGCATCCAAGTTTAAGAATACAACATATTTATAATATTCTAGTGCGTATCGTAATTCTCTTTTTATTTAATATTAATCTATTAAGTTATAATATTTATCTATGAAAACTATGGGTTCTGATACCATATGTAAAAATCATGGGAAAATGCATTTTGGGAATTGTTTTCATAGAAGTGGAATGTTTTACAAGTGTGAAAGAGATGTCCATATAGCTCAAAAATTTCATGGAGATATAAAACCACACAATCTGAATGAAAATTAAAGAGTTACGATGGTGAAATAACAACATGAATTATAATTCCTCAGCTATAAAGAGCATAGATACTTCTTTAATAAATGTTCAAATCCATATATAATAGAGGGAAACCACTATCAATCCTATAAAAGGCCAATAGGGAATGTTTGTGATTTTAAAATAATGATAGATTAATTTGAGGATATTATTGATGTAGTGGTAGGTAAAATAATTGTATACTCAAAGAATGCAATTACATTATCTGATTCTTGTATTTTTTGTTCTTTTATTTCATTCATGTTTACAAAGAAAATCATATTAAAACTTGAACCATTAGTGGGAGAGATATTGGTTAAAAATCATAGAGGGACTATTCATGTATTAAAGATATATTGGGATTCCATTATTATCATTGGTGAGTAAAATATCTCCCCAAATATGGTGGTCATTATAATGGTATAATAATATAAAATACTAGGGATGTATTTTTTAAAAAAGTTTAATGCCAAGATCAACTGTAGATATAAGAAAAATTTTTATTTTTTAATAGGTAATCCTATAATTATCAACATAGGAGAGATATCCTAGACCATGTATTATAAATAACCACCTCCCATTATAATATCTATAATAATTATTAGTTAAGAAGGAGTACAAAGTGAAAGTAAAAAGATATGAGATATACCCATTGATCCAGAATACATTGATGTATTTCATGAAGAATTACCAGAACCTCCCCTAGAAAGAGAGGTAGATTTATAAATTGAACTCATCCCTAGATCTAATCCAATATCAAAGAACCCATTGAGAATTACATATGTGGATTTAGAGGAATTCAATAACCAATTTCAAGATCTTTTAGAGAATAGTTTTATTTGACTGAGTGTGACTCCTTGGGGAGCACCTATTCTCTTTGTGAAGAAGAATGATGGATCAATCTAGTTATGAATTAAATATAATGAACATAATGGGATCAATGTGAATAAAAAATTAACTCTTTCTTGGATTCATGATTTGTTTGACTAGAATTTTGGGGATCAATTCTTCTCCAATGTTGACCTTCAATCGGGGTATCATCAGCCAGGGGGGAAAGAGGATATCATAAAGACTAGATTTTAATCAAGATATGAACACTTTCAATTTACCTTCATTCCATTTGGATTGAGAAATTCACCTTAAATATTTCCGGATTCGATAAATATAGTATTTATATACTATCTTGATAAATTTTTGGTGGTTTTTATTGATGATATTATGATATTTTCCAAAATTATTGAGGAGAATGTGGATCATCAAATTGTAATATTATAAAATCTAAGTAAAGATAATAATTATGGTAAATTCATAAATTGTACGTTATATTTTCAAAAATATTAATATTTAGGACACATTATGACGAGTGGTGGAATCTCATTTGATTCAGTAAGGAAATGGGCTGTAGAGGAGTGTCCTTTTCCAACAACACTGATAGAGATTCATAGTTCCATTGGTCTATAAAGAAACTATTGAAGGTTTATGATTTTTTTCATGGATTTATAAACCACTAACCATGTTAAATTAAAATATAGTTCTGTTTATATAGTCAAAAAAGTGTGAAGAATGTTTCCAAGAACCAATGAAGGGTGTTGTTAGTGAACCTATTCTAACTTTACCCTCGTATAGAGAAAGATTTTTCATTTATATTAATGTATCCTTAATAGGACATGGATGTGTACTCACAAAAAATGAATAGATGATTTCCTATAATTCTAAATTGTTAATCATAAAGAATATAATTACAATACCCATTATTTGAAGTTATATGTCATCTCAAGCCCTAAATATACATTATTTAATTATCTTTTTCATATATTTCAAATAAGTAAAAACTAAGGATCTCAAGTTATAGCATCTTTGGAATATTAGATACATTTCTAGATCATTTAAAAAAAATATTTATATAAAAATCCACATAGTAATCTTAAATCTAAGAGATATTCTAAAACATTATAGGATACCATGGAAGAAATACATGAGGAAAAGGGAAACCTAGAAATCCTAGTTTAGGATTATGTATCGAAATAAAGAATAACATGAGTGTCAACATCCATGGCATGATATCACAAAGAGAATGACCATAAGATTGGAAACATGGAATAAGGTAAAAAAATTATAAGAGCATGGAATATTAGATTTTATGGAAACAAAATTATACATGACATCATAACCATATGTCAAGGGTCACTCCCAAGAACATTATTATAAATTCGACAATGTCTCATAGTGGATTAGTCTCACTTCCAAATCCATCACATAACATCTTATGATATATAAAGTTTTACCCAATTTATTAGATTGATATATAATTACTATCACACCCATAACAAAATTAAAATAATATATATGAATTCCATATGTGTAAATGAAAATTTATGTAAATAATAATAAAGATAAAACACGTGAGAAGGAATTGGGTTTCATAATTCTAATTCATATAATAGTTGATAGATATATCATAAGGATTACAAATAGAATATTTAAATAATAATTTTGAACATATATAATTTATAAAGGGATATATTTATTGAACATGGAGTTATGATGTATAAAATTAATGATAATGATGATGAAGATGAATGAATAAAAATGAACCACTTGGGTTGTGATATGTGAAATTAATAGAGGATATTTTTAGATAAGGAAAGAGATTAATATTTTTTATTAAAAAGAATTTAAACCAAAGGTTTTCCTTAAAATAAATATGTTTTTAGAAGTTATTCATGATTCAAAAAAATTTTATGTTTGTGATTCTTGGCACGAGACAATAAATAAGAAAGTTCCCATAAATCAACATTAATTTACAATGTGAATTTCTAAGGGAACTAAAAAAATTTATAACCCTAGTAATGAAAATTATATTTAACTAGGTATAGATAAAAGAAAAATATATACAAAAATAGAATAATTTAATGAGAATAATATTTCATAAAAGGGAGAAAAGTAAATACCATGTGTCACTAACAAGTAACAAGGGTAGTAAAGAAGATCATGCACATCATGTTCAAATTCTAAATGAAATTACACCTAAATTATTGAATAATTGAATTAATTTAATTAAATACATAACCAAGAATCGTATTCATATATATTTAATTTTCTAAGATCCATTTAATATCTAATATTCTTTATTTTTAATATAGTTTCATCATATATTGGTTTCTTTTGGTAATTCGGTTAATTCCTCCGTAAGACTTCTGATTTGCTGACTATGGTCAAAGGTGTTATAATATAAAATAATTATCTCTGTAATTTTCTAGGTTTATTTAATTTTTTATTCTATAATAATAATACATATATCATTTCAAGGGTTATCTAAAAATAGACCTAAATTGTGGATGTGGTTTGGATATGTCTGGTTAATGTGATAAAAGATACTATGACCATTTGTTGTAAATAAAACATATATAATAACCCATATTATTCTTATAGAATATTAATGGAATAAAAAATATAATATTTACAAAATAAATTAATTTTTTAAGTCATTATTTTTATGTGGTCATGGATAACGAAACATTTTATTTTGTAGGGGTGGTAGTCCGCACAAACATATGAAAACATTTTCATTTTTAAAAGTGATTTTGTTGGAAGGTATGAATTGGATATTACATTACTATAATAACTATTCATAATTTTAATAGTTTTTTTGTTACCATACCTTCATTGATAGAGTGGATTTGGTGGGTGTATTATTTGTAAAGGACTAGTATGGTTGGGTTGAAAGTATTACCTATTCCTTTGGAGTTCTCCCTTATACAACTCTTTAAGGCTCTTTAGCATTGTCTTTTGTTGATAATAAGACATCAAGGGAATGAGAGGGTGTTTTTGAGATACTAGGGTATAGTTATTTTAGAAAAAATTTAATGGGTTGAGAAATAGGGAGTATATGAGATCATTGTATAAGTTAAAAGTGTGGAATTTTTGTAAAATCTATTTAATTTTCTATAATGTAATTCAATTATTCAAGGAAAAAGTATCTAAAAATGGGAAATAATGGTTTGGAGAAAGCGATAAGTCTTAGCTACCTCCAAAATCCAATATCATACATGTTTTATCCTTTTCACAATGGTAAACTACTTTTACCCTAAATTACCCTTACCGTAGTTACTCCCCTTTCACAATCAGAAACTAATTTCAATAGCTAAAATTATAATTATAATTAATCACTAATTTGAACATTATAATTTCTAAAATGTAAGTAATTTGATAAAATAAAATTTATAAGTGTTAGAGAAATTAATTTTATTATTAGCGCACATAAAACCTAAAAAATGTTTCTTTGAAAAATTCCATCTTATGTTTTTAATTTATGTGTCAGATAAAATTATCAATGGTCTTAATTTTCATGAAATAAATAGTTTAATTATAAAAACAATTTATGTGTCTATTAAATCAACCAAAACCAATTTTTCATAAATAATTTTTAATTATGTGAAAAGAAAAAAACAATTTTTTGTTAGAATTAACTAGTTACTTTTGTTTTATAAGGTTAAACATAGGTTTTATAAATTTAAAACATTATCCTCATAATTCATAAAATTATTTCATAAATATATATTTTAAATATTTAATTTTTTTTATAAAATTATAATTCATTCCAATAAATTGATAGAGTAGTAAAAGTCATTGTTTTGGTTAAAAATGAAATATTCAATGTTCATCTAAAAAATAATTAATTTAGAAAAATATATAAAATTAAATTTTAGCAAATATTTCCATGGTAAATCCAAAAATTAAGTTATTTTTGTCAAATTCACATCTTCAAATTTATACATTTAAATTTTATATTAAGATTAAAAAAAGACAAATACTTATATAGAGAAATAATTTTTAAAGAATATTTTAACTTAATATTATTTAAATTAAATTAAAAATTAAACTTATAATAATATATTTAAATATTGAACATTATTTTTATTTTGACAAAAATATATTTAGTTTCTTAAAATAAGTTATAATTCATGTAAAGCCAATTTTTAGGAAATTACATTTTGTAGTATAAAATGATATTAACCTAAACATAATAAGATTTAATTATTGATATCCCAATTAATTAATTTTTAAAATATATTTGTAATAAAATATTTCTTTGAATTTTATCGATTTATTATTTTAATAATAACATTTTGTTACATCAAAATAAAATATTATAATAAAATATTATATTTTTGTTTCATTATTATTATTTCTAGAAAATATTATTTATACTCTTTATTAATAATACCTAACTCTGGAATACCTATTTCACACATGTATATCCAATGTCCATTTCTAAAATAACCATATATTCAATTACCATATTTTTAATGACCGTAATTATAGTGACCATATTTTCAAAAGTCATATTCCATTTCTATATATAGTCTCCCTAAAATTAAAACACCATATCCGTATGGGTGTTTGATTTTTGATGAATTTTTTAGATTTTATTTAGTGAAGGATTTATATATTCTATCTAAGTTTGAATTTGAATTCCTAGGGATGGTGACTCTTAAAATAACCAATTTGGACTTGGAATGAAGTGTTCCAGGGGGGTCAGGAGGTCTAATGGGTGTACAGGAAGCATAATATGTGATTTGGCCGTGCATCCAAAGGGATGAAATGCCCAAAACTAGTTGGATATAGGTAATTGGCTAGATGGTGACCATATAGTAGGGTTTAGGTTCTTCTTAGGCTCATCAGATAGCTGGTGATCATAGAACCATATATTCGATGGTCCATCGACTAGTTGGTGAGACCCCCCAACTGACTGGTAATGAACTAAGATTTTTCATGTGTGTTACAAGTTAATTTCAGACTTTATTCACGTCTTTATAAAATTTTAATTGTCTTGGTTGATTTCTAGGGGTTTTTGGTCAGTTTGGATGGTTTTTTGAGGACCTATGGAGGGTGCATGGTTGGAGCATTGTTTTCACAAGCATTACTGATCCTCAAGGAGACCATGTGACGAGTGGAAGAATAATTTATGGTTTAGTGTAGCTAAAGGACATAGTTTATTAAAACATGTGTCCTCCCATTAAATTTTTTGAAACATTCTCTAGTATCCAAAATAACTTTTGGTGTACTGTTTGAAAACCCATGAGACCAAACTAGGTGGGTAGCCAAGAGAGGCAGAAAGACTCACATTATCAGTGCCTGATTTGAAAAAATGTGCAAACTAACCATGTGAACATGGATAAATTATATGAATATCCTATTTAATGACCATTGGTGACCTATTTTAACCATTATTGTTCGTAAAATTTTCGGTCTCAAACCTAGAGACTCCACAACCTTCCCTCAATTATTTCCTCTATTTCTAAGCTTAATTGCAGAAAATATAAGTGTGTTGATGGTTGGTAATTATGGTATGTGATCCAAGACCATTATTCTTTGGGTTTATTCAATATCTAAACATATTTTTTTGAGAAAAATCTTAGATCTATCATTTCTTTTGCTGATATATATAGTCCAATTCCACTTAATGATGAATTCTTTGATTGTTTCTAGAATGGTGGAAGATCTATAGTGTCGGTGACACCTCCTTTGATCAATATCATTTCTAACATCATTGAATGATCCTGATAGGTATTTTTTATCAAACCAACTACTTTTACTTATAATATTCATGAATCTCATTCAAGAACCTTGATTTTTTTTATTCTGGATCAGTTCTAGGGACACATAGTGAGTCATCCAAATCCAAGGAATATTTTTTCAATGAGTTTTAGAGTTTTCATCAATAAGCATGAGGTAGGAAGTTCCTCACCATTTGGGTCACCTATATACTCTTATTTTCTTAATGTTATACTTATGTTAGCATAACTTATTTTACCATTTTTAATAGTGATCGTATGTTTATGTATAGACCATAAAAAACTTTTTTGATTCTTAATTCATTGAGTATTCTAGAGTATCTTGTTAGACCATGTTTGATATTGATAGCATATACTTATATGTTTTAAATTATTCTAATAATGACATTATATGTTCTTAATTTATATTTTCTTCCATGTTGTGTGAAATAACCGTTATTTTATAGATATTACTATTTGTACTTGAGACAATTTGATGATTGTGATATGGTTATCCCTCAGTGGGGGAGTGTGTACAACATTCAGAAATGGTGGATATGGTCATGAAACTAACATAGGGGCATGATGACCTTAAGGCCATACCTGAGGTAGAGATAGTAGTGGAATGAAATAATTATGTCCTAACTAATTCATGTAGAGGATATGATAGACATGAGGGATGACCTTTGACTATGATAGGGTTTGACGCACATAAAGCCTGACCTCTGGTGGAGGTACGATGTGACAAACCTGTGGCATAATCAAAATTGATTTCCTAAAACTATCAGGATATATAGTAAATATAATTGTAGATTATTATTGATAACTCAAAATATTCTTTTCAATTATCCTTCTCGTATGGATCTGAGGTTCGTATGTCCCTGGATCGTGGTATCTTGGATAGCACAATAATTCACAACATATGATTATTTATGATTGTTTTTGTATTTATTATTCTCATTGAATACACCATTATACTTGTGTACTATTATTAATGATACATTGGTGGGGCCCTACTTGGTTTTACTACTCAGAATATGTCTTTACCTATATATTAACATATAGGGTTCATGATTAGGGATCCATGAAAGGGTAAGGGACTAGTGGATGATAGGTGAGATGTGGAGATGGGAGATGGTAGTCGTATTGAGATAAAATCTATAAGACCTTATGGTGTTTATTAATTTTGGATAGAGTGGAGTACTAAAGAGTGGATGGTGAATTAATTATACAAAGAAAATTCTTCTAAAACATATTTATTAAATAAAATCACTCAATTGAAAAAACACCCAGTTAACTAATACAATAGGTATATCAAATTAAATGTTTTAAAATAACATCTCAGGACCTTGATAAAAAAGTAATAATAACTTCTTAAAATTATCCTAATATTTTAACAGTATCTAAATCTATTGATACTAATCTACTTACATTAAACAATATATATATCACATATAAAATCTAGCAATGAAAGTGTAGTTTTTGAAAAAGTGATTTGAAAAATAGTTTTAAAAAATAAAGATGAAAAACATATAACATGAAAAAAAATCAAAAAAGTGGTTTAATCTGAAATAATTACATATTCCTCTCCACTTGATAGTATTCCACTTTCATTAATTCTTATAAATAAAAATATATGATCCCAAAATGGGATGAGGTATAGGTTACAACAACATGCAAGGTTGTCTGAGCTTCTTAAACATCCTCTTCCACAATTTCAATGGGAGTAAAAATATTATGGAAATGAGGGAATGTGTATCTAAGTAATCTTATATGATCTCAAAGTGTATTTTGTTTAATATAGAAAAAAATTAAAACATAACTCAAAGGTAGAATAAAACAGAGAGAGAGATGGAGGTTTGGTATAACATTATATCTATGATCAGATGTTCTGTAGTATAATATTCTCCTATCAATGTCTTCCTTTATTTGTGTGATGCTATGAAAAGAGTTTAATGTATTATAAAATATTAAAGTGAAGTATAGATGAAATAAATAGTCAATATTATTTGAAACAGAACACTTTTTCTTAAATTTTCCAAATACCCTTTGTCCTCTAACTCTGATTTATTTAAAAAGAATTATTCTCACAAAAATATCCATTAAATAATGATCATTACAAATCTACATAATCAACATGAAATAAAAAATAATTTAATCATTCCAAACACAAATTTAATTATATATAATTTTTGGTTGAAAATAATATTATGAAAATTTACTTCCACTTTATACCTGGTTTCTTTAATTGTGCCACATAAGATTATCCTTGACTACTTCAACAATCCGAAAATACTTTTATATAATCCATTTATAGGTCTTTTGGCCACTTTATTTGGTTACCAATACTCTCAAAGTCCATACTATCACTTCATTACTTTTATAAAATCATAAATTTTCTATATGGGCTCTTATCTTCTCCAAATAATCGGTCAGAAGCAACGTGTGTTCACTATAACTCTTACTGATTTTGCTGGTATAATGGAAATACTATGTTGTCCCTTTAAATGAATATGTAGATTTTTGGTCAGAATCACAGTTGGTTATGGAGTGAAATAAATCCACTACATTTTATCAAATAGGCATTCAGTGGATCAACTTGAGCATGCAGTCACTTCAACACTTATTTAAAAATGAATAGTTCTATGTTTCTTCATGCATTCGATAAAATCCTTCTAATAGTAGATTAAATAATCTTACATTCACTTGAGTAATTAGTAATTTTTACTCTTCTAAATCATAGTCTATTTTCTAGCTAGACCAAATTAATGGTCGATTTGACACATAAGAAAATTTCTATAGATAACCATAAATTACATGTGTCTAACATAGAACACATAATTTATTAAAAATAAAATAAAAATTATTTTCAGTCATTAAAATAATAAATAATTGCAAAAAATCCAACAATATTCTTTATTTTGATGATCATAATTCATAGAATAAATATAAACAAGCCATAAAATATTATAAATCATTATATTCAACCATATAATGTTATAAAATATTTACCCCCCCTTTTAAGATTATCAAAAATATTAAATATGAGAGTTTTATAATATAAATTGAGACAGAAAAAATAAATTAGATGGTGTTATTAATTATTATTAAGAAATATAAGAACAAATAGTTAAAATGCATGATATAAAGATATAGTAAAGAATAAAATAGATTATATTGATTGTTAAAAGGATATGAATAATTATAATTTTTTCATCGAATGTATTAAATAAAATTAAAATCTATAGGGACAGAATGAAGACAATAAGAAACTCTTGGAATTATAATTCATTTCAAAATAGATCTGGTATAGTGAATGACCAAAGGAAGACTAAAACCAAAGGGAGTAGTAGGAGGTTGTTTCCTCTAGAATTGGGGATGACCTCGTTGATTAAAGGTTCAAACATTCCAATCGGTTTCTAACGGGTTTGTTTGTAGAACCGGAAACATCCAATGATTCTGTATCCATTTGGACATACATTCCAAAGGTAGGCTCTCATTAGTTGTGGACCGATGAGGCTGAGGAATTTTCATTGGTCGAGAGGATGGGCGGTCAGAATCATCACACCTTTTTAGGGGAATTATTGTATACTATGGGACTCTCTTTGTAGATTTAAGTTATGTTTGTGAATCCTTATTGCATTACCAAGTATAAAATGAGCTTTCCTTTAAATCTGAAAATGAATGATTGATATGTAATAAATTTAGTGAATCTTTTATATGCATTCGAGGTTATTCATCGATAGAGAATGATCTGTATTTATTAGAGATTCTTAGTCAATGGTATCATTCGATACATAAAAGTCTCTTGGTCATTATGATAACCATACTAGATTTAAAGCCACTTAGTGGGGCACTTGACATTTATTGTCATTCAGAAGGACATGGATTATTTCAGAGTTGGGATCGTACCCGTTGATGGGCTACCTACGTATCCTTTGTTTTAGAAAAGGAATCAGAACCCACGTAGTTCGAGTAGGGGAGTATGATGTTTATGCATGATTGATAGCTCAAACAAATATTTCATGATTACTTTTACACTCTAAGCTCACATGATTCATGCTTAGTGTGAGAAACAAGAGGTATCGGTGAAACCAGACAATTGTGCCATGAAAGATGAAATGATGTGGGGATTATGTATGTATGACTACCCAAAAATAGATGAGGATTAATATTTATTTCAGGGAAGAAATCCATGAACAAGGTCCATAAAGGTATATGTGCTTCATGGAGATTTGAATATTATAATCTTGGGGCTTACTCTTAAGGAATATGCCCATGTTAGGAGGGGACTTATGATTGGGTTTTAATCCCGAGAAGGAAGCCTAGATCAAAAGGAATTATGACTGGTTTAGAGAAATTAAGACTGGGGCTTACTCCTGAGAAGAAGGCCCATGTTAAGGGGATTTGAAAATTAAGGGACTTGGGGCTTACTCCTAAGGAGGATTCCCATATTTGGGAACTTTAAGACTGGGGCTTACTCATGAGAAGGAATCCCAGGTTAAGGGAATTATGATTGGGTCTTACTCTTAAAAAGGAGGCCCAAATTAATGAGGACTTGGGGCTTACTCCTGAAAAGGAGGCCCAGATTAGGTTTCTCTCATCTTAAATGATGAGGTTAAATGAATGAAATATCTAACTTTAGTGACATAATGATGTTTAAATCACTAGGTTTTGAGAGATGTTCCACATAACTTCTTTCAGATAAAAAATTCAATTAAGAAAACATGCCATAAATGTCTTTGAAGAGTGTCTTGAAGACTGAATCTTGAATAGGAGAGGTGGAATGGCATAAGAGGGGTTAAATGGGCAGGAAGGGGCACCCAAAAATAGAAGGGCGCGCAAGTCCTGGTAGGCGCACAGGTACTGCGTGGGTGGGAAAGTCTTGGACGCACAGGAATACCTGCGCGGCACAAGGGTTCCTGCGCGATACTTTCCTAGTATAGTAATATTTGGATGATTCTTGACTAAAGCCTTTAGAATCATCCTGAGGTACTTCTAAAAGAGTGGCACACAAGTTTCAATGAGTAGGTAAGGAGGCGTGCAAGTGTGTCCATTTCCCTTAAGGTTAAAACACATAGGCGTGCAAGTGTTAGTGATTTCTATCACTTATACCTTATTCTTTATGTTTAGACTTCCCATTCTAGGTAAAGAATTACCTTATAAGTGTTCGGAAGACTTGAAGAAGAGACTTGGGCATTCAAAGCTCTGTATCTGAATTCTGTAAAAATTCCTCCTCCAAAATGGGGGGCCCACCAGGGGTATTTATAGGATGGAGAAGACCCCGAGAAGTTTTCAAAGAGAGCACGCAAGTCACATGCGTGACCATGAGGCGGCGCACAAGTATACTTGGGTGACGGTGAGGGAACTTGGGTGGTGAATGTGCATTTGAAGCCCTGTTGATTCCTTTGTCAATTTTTGATGTTTTCTTCAAAGGATGAATCAATTTGTGGTAAGTCATTTCCCTTTCCATTCCTTTAGAAAATGTGACGAAAAGGATAGTCAACAAAAGTACCCCTCAAGGTTGAATCCTGATAGAAAAAGAGGATGTGGCTCTGAGGAAAAATGATAAAACCAAGGAATATGTGGCGCACAAGTTTTCAGCACGCGACTGTCATCATGCAGATGCGGGTCGCACAGGTCTGGAGCCTTCTTAGGTTGCTGATCTACCGTTGGGTTAGGAATAACAATTTTTTTATTGTACTTAATTTGCAAGACAACCGATCCTTTTGTTTTTCTTTGAAACTAACCAAAGATTTCAATTAAACATGCAGGGCCATCAATTGCAGTGGCTAAATCTGGAGGTGAGTCCTCAGCCTCTCCCCAATGGGAATTGAAAGTGAAGAAGCTCAGGTCAGGGGGAAAAGAGCAGAACAGGGCACTTCCCTTAGTGCAGTAATCCCATATTGCATGCCCTCCTATGATGATGATGTCTAATCAGACCTAGAGGTACTTAAGGCGCTCAGCTTTTCACAACGCAAGGCCTAGAACAACATATGGAAAATTATATCTGGGGTTCCTTTAGAAGAGCTATCATCGATGATCCCTCAATTGTTGTCCCTGTTTTTCATGTTAGGACCTGGTGGTTTTGGATATGAAAAGATCCATGTCGCGGTGAAACATGTCATTTTCAAGAGGGAGAAGGAGCCAAAGTGTCGCGAAGATCTGAACAGGGTGAAACTGTCAGCCAATATTGGTGAATTTGAGGCTGCACTATCCCAAGCTGAGGCTGATTATGCTTCCAAAATGAAGGAGCTGAAGCATAAGATCAAAGACAAAGTCGTCCACCAGATGCACCTCCAGTAAAAGTTATATGTTGTTACTGGGGAAATTGACCAACTCAATAATTCACTTGAGGGAGCTCAAATGAATGGTATGAAAGCCATTGCAGATACCAAGAAAGCACTCCATCAGGATGAAAAGAGTGAAGTTGTTCAGGTGTATGAGCTTCATGTAGTTGCTGATGAAGCTCGGGATGTTGTTCATCAAGTGAAGACTTATGTTGACAACCTCTTGTAATTTCTTAGAAACGAGAAGAGACTCCAATCTGTGGATGTCCTTCTAACTATTGTGCATCAAATGGAAATAATGCTTTCATCTTCAATCACTTATGCACGTATTTTCCTTCTATCTGCTTTAAATTTTACCAAAGCCAATGGTCCTAGTAAGCATAGTTTTATTTTTTGACTAGGATTATTATAAATAACCCTACAAACTTTGAATTTTTTAATTCCTAAATATTACATAAATCATACAAAATGTATGTTTAGTGCGCTGGAACTTGACTTTTAGTCAGAGTTCCCTTGCCTTTTTTGGGTAGTTTAAAGTCATGCACGTCAGACATAAAGAGGCTAATGTTTAATGTCGAAATAGATTTGACTGAATGAATTAGAATTGACTCAATTCTTTGACAATTTTTCTAAAAACATATTACCACACTCAATTATGAGGGAAAATATGTAAACTATGACTTAAGAAAATTTGAATCTGAGGAATGATATGAAAAAGAGCTAAAATCCATTAGAAGAAGTAGTTCCAAATAATGAAGTTACAATTATTTAACAAACCCGTTAGGGGGTTGAATTATGCAGGGCTAACTAAGGGCATTGGCTGCATAGTCAAATAAATAGCATCTTTTGGCTGATAGGTCTGTTATATAGACTACTTATGCAAGGCCGCCTAAGGGCACATGCTGCATAGTCAAGAAAAATAACTCTCAAAAATTTACTTTTCTACTACTAAGAAGCCTGTGAATGTTTATGGGGATTAAACTTTTCCAAAGTATAGAGTTTGCTGTATGGAAAGAGGAACTTTAATATGAAGAAGATATTTCCAAACAGGATTGTCTAAGAACTGGATTACTATTACTACTATGAAGGTCTAATCCAAACATAGGGAAGGAAAATATAAACCATAGACTTGGATAATTTCAGATCATGAAAAAGGTTATGGGACAGATATGTTAAGGATATCCATTTTTTCAGATCCCTGCATATTGTCCATAAGAAAACCAAGGAAAAAAGAGATTTTCCATCTAAGAATGATGTAACCGCTATTTGACAAACCCATTAGGGGGTTGAATTATGTAGGTCCACCTAAGGGAATTGGCTTCACAGTCAAATAATAGAATCTTTTGGCTGACAGGTCCATTATGTAGACTACTTATGCAAGGCCGCCTAAGGGCACGCGCTGCATGGTCAAGAAAAAGAATTCTTAGAAATTGGAAATTTTGTGATCAGAAGTCATGAAAAGGGTTATGAAGATCTGTAAGTATTCAGGATTAGGATTATGACACATAATTATGGGTATTTTCCAATGTATGTAGAGATACACAGATCAATGATAAAAATAATCATGTTGTGGCTGGATCCTGAATTGAAATGTTGGACTTCACTATATATCCCATAAGGATGGGAATCAAGCAATACGTAGTTCTTAAAATATATTTTAACGTTGCACAGGAAGAAAATATAGGAGATATTAGTTTAAGTTCATACATCTTGGACCATTTATAAGAAATACACAGTGTGTGTTTTCATGGGGACTTTTTAGCCCAAGGACGGAAAGTGGAATTTGGGGTTAGGCCCAAAAGACTTGGGGCTGAAATCGAGGGACACTAGAACGTTCCTAAGTATCCTATAAGGATGGGAATCAAGCCCGTGTAGTTCTAGAAATACCCTATGTACAAATTTGGTCGTACACGTGAAGGGTTAAAGGGGACTTTAGTGTAATGATGGTTTAACCCAAGATAAATGGTTCAGGAATTTCCATGTATGCACGTAGTCTTTGGAATGAAACATGATTGAAAAATCAATGCAAATAATGATTCCCTCTTAGGTGAGGGTATCAAAGAATATTGTAGTTTATTTTCGTACATGACAAAAAATATTGAACAGTTTAACATCATATAGCAAGGACGAAATTGAACCAATGTAAAGATATTGATTCTGGGGACGGTTTCATGAATCAACATTATATGAGATGGAGTTCAATCGATGTGAAGAGATTGGTTTTGGTCTTGAACCTTGGGAGGTTGCATATGTACCCAGCCTGGAAGGCAAGGATCAAAGTCCGCGTAGTTCAATTTAAAGAATTAATTGGTGATCAAGTTGTTTTTGGGGACAACGACCTAAAAAAAAGATGTTGGGAATTATGCGTGGTTAGCGGCCCAAAGAGGGTTTTATGGTTGAAATTTTCTCTAAGCTCACGTGATTCATACTTTGTGTGAGAAACAAGAGGTAACAACAACCTTAACGATGCACATTTTAATGTCATGTAAGACATATGAAGGGACTATGCAGTTTAAAGTCATCCAGTTAGGACTATTGGTGCTGCACAGTTTAATGTCATGTAACAAGGACAAAGAACATTTTAATGTCCTATATGAAATATTAAAGGACTTTATATACAGTTTAGCGTCATGTGGTTAGGATGATAGGGAAAAGACAATTTAATGTCATGTTGGACAAAAAGAGGATTGTGTATTTTAATGTCATGTAGTAAGGACAAAAGAGGACACATTTTAATGTCATGTTGGACGTATTAGGGACTTTTTCACAGTTTAGTGTCATGTTGGATGAATGTGTGAAATAGTTTAAGTTCATATGCATGGACCATTGGTTATGCATTTTAACATCTTGCTGGACATAAGGTACTTCTATATGGTTTAGCGTCATGTATTCTAGAAGTCACAGTTTAACGTCATGTTGGAAATAAGTGCCAATAGTTTAAGGTCATATGCATGGACTGTGGATGGTGCAGCTTAATGTCATACTGGACATAAGAGACATGAAAATAGTTTAAAGTCATATCCATGGACCGTTGGCGTATAGTTTTACGTCATATAGGATGATGAAAGGGACACAGTTTAATGTCATGTTGGATGAATGTAACACAGATAGTTTAAGGTCATATGTATGGACCATAACAATGTATTTTCTGTTTATACAAAATAATTCTTCAGAAATCTGGCATTGGTTGGAGAAGTGATGAGTTCTCCATCCATTGAGATTAATGAATATGCTCCATTGGAATAGACCTTATGTATTGAATAAGGTCCTTCCCATTTTGGATCAACCTTGGGAGGTTTATTTCCTGGTATCATTGGAGTTTTGAGAACTAATACCAATTCTCCCCGAACGAATGAATGAAGATGAACTTTTTTGTTGAAAGCTCGTGCTATTTGATTTTGATAGACTTCCATGTGGTGCAGAGTGCACAATATTTTCTCATCTAACCATTCTAATTCATCCAATTACTTTTGAGATTGTTCATCTATGTACGACTAATATAAAATGGCTACCCTGAGTGAGGGTAGTTGAACCTCAATTGGAAATATTGCTTCTGTTCCATATACAAATGATTATGGAGTTGACCGTGTTGCAGTGCGGGTGGTGGTCCAATAAGCCCATAAAGCATGAAAGAGTTTATCAGGCCATGACTTCTTATCTTTATCCACCATCTTTTGCAGTATATTTGATAGAGTCTTGTTGAAAGATTCTATCTGGCCATTGGACGCTGCATGATACCGAGATGAATGATTGGATTTAATGTTGTATTCTTGATACAACTTCTTCACCTCGAATGAACAGAAGTTGGTGCCATTATCCGTCAATATGGTATGAGGGACACCAAATCTGGTAATGATGTTAGAATTGAGGAAGCTAAAAATTCATTTAGAAATGACTTCCTTGAGAGGTATTGCCTCTGCCCATTTGGAAAATAAATTAGTATCAGTAAGAATATACATAAGCCACTTGGCCTTAGCTGAAGTGTAAGGTCCCACCACATCCATTCCCCATGTGGCAAATGGGCATGAGTATTTAGCAGTATGAAGCAACTCTGGAGGTTGATGAATGAAGTCGGTATGTACTTGGCATGAATGAAACTTATTTGTGAAATCAATAAAATCTTGTATCATTGAAGGCCAAAAGTATCCAAGCCTTCGATTCTGATCAGACAGTCTATGTCCAGACTGGTGGGCACCACAGACTCCTGCATGCACTTCTTTCATGACAGTTATTGTCTCTTCACCATCAATGCATCTGAAGAGAAATCCATCAAAACCATGTTTGAAGAGAATTTTCTCTAGGTGATCTGGGCTATCATAAAGAGTAAAATTGACCACACGTCGCCATATTTTTTTCCTGGCTCTATCAGGTGGAAGTGTTCCATTTTGAAGGTGTTCCCTGATAAGTGTCATCCATCCTGTAGTATGACCATATGGTTCAGGAATGAGACTAATTTCATTGATCTCCTCTATTCTGGCTTGAACATAAGGTGAAATTTTATGACGATGGGCAATACTTATGGTTGTATCGTCCCAATTTGGATCTGCTAGAGCTGTGGCTACATTATACAGTGCATCAGCTTGGGCATTTTATGATCTTGGGACATAAGAAAATTTCGGTTCTGAAGGAAACTCCACCATTAACTCTCTGATGTAATCATACAAAGTGATTATTTCTTTTTTTTTATAATGGCATAATCTCCATTGACTTGTTTGATTACCAGGTTTGAATAACCTTTCACCATTATGTGATTCACTTGTGCTTGAAGTGCCAACTCCAAGCCTGTGATGAGAGATTGGTATTCTGCTTCATTATTTGTACCGCCTCCCAATAATGAGAAGGAATAAGGTAACACTGCATTTTCTAGGGAAATAAGTACAACTCCTAAGCCAACTTTGTTGAATTTAGGATTTTCCATTTTTTTCCCTGTTGGACTTCTGGAAGCACCATCGAATTACATTTCCCATTTTTAAGAATTTCTTGAATAGATAAGACTTACTCATCAGGTATTTCAATATCTGAAGATGTGTCTTCCACTGAAGGGTGTTCAGAAAGGAAATGAGCCAGATCGTGGCCTTTTATTTCCTTTTGAGACACATACTGAATGTCGAACTGCTGCAAGATAACTACCCACCTTTCCAGACGTCCTGTAAGCATTGGATGACTAAGGATGAATTTGAGCGGGTTATTGCGAGATACCAATTGGACCTCTTAATGTTGCAGGTAGTGTCTCAACTTTTGAACTGCAAAGATTAATGCTAGGAAGCACTTCTCAATACTTGAATATCTGGTTTCTGCTTCAACCATAGTCCGACTGAGATAGTATAGGCTGTTTTCATTTCCAGCATCATTATTTTGGGCAAGAAAGGCACCCAATGACCGCTCTAAAGCTGTCACATAGAGGATAAGTGGTCTTCCATAAACAGGTGGAATAAGTACCGGTGGACCCAAGAGGTATTTCTTGAGAATATCTAATTCTTCTTGACAATCTTCAGTCCACTGGTAAGTGACTCCCTTCTTCATCAATTTGGTGAAGGGTAAACTTTTTCCTTCCAAATTGGCAATGAAATGGAGAATATAGGCTATTTTTCCTTGAATTCCTCTCAATTCTTTCAAATTTCGAGGAGGTGACATACTAATGATTGACTTGGTCTTCTCAGGATCGACTTCGATACCACGATAGCGTACAACAAAGCTACAAAATTTCCCCGAGGTTACCCCAAAAGAACATTTTAAGCGGTTAATCTTCAAATTATGTTGTCGAAGCATGTGGAATATGACTTCCAGATCAGCCAAATGATTAGAATGTTTTTTGGATTTGACCACCAAATCGTCCACATAACATTCAACAAACTTTCCCAGAAAAGGTTTGAAGATACGATGCATGGCACACTAATATGCTGCGCCTGCATTATTTAAGCCTAAGGGCATTACCCGATAGGAAAACACACCCTGAGGGACTCTGAAATATGTAGATTCTTCATCTTCCGGAGCCATCAGGATTTGATTATATCTTAAAAACCCAGCCATGAAAGAAAGTGCTTCATAGCCAGCTGTTGCATAAATCAAGAGTTCTTTAATCAGAACTGGAAAATCATCCTTAGGACAATGCCGATTAAGATATCTGAAATCAATGCACACTCTAATTTTCCCATT
Organism: Viscum album; assembly: GCA_963277665.1. Classification (NCBI taxonomy): domain Eukaryota; kingdom Viridiplantae; phylum Streptophyta; class Magnoliopsida; order Santalales; family Viscaceae; genus Viscum; species Viscum album. Next base: position 1,810,958,503 of record OY728146.1, read on the forward strand.
CTTATTTTCCACTGGGACAATATTAACCAACCAATTGGGATATTGAACTTTTCTGATGAAGTGAGCTTTGATGAGCTTTTCCACTTCAGCTTCAATTTTGGCAGCATAGGTTGGGTGTGTTCTTCTAGCATCTTGTTTGAATCGTCAATGTTCTTCTAGAAAACCCAAAAGTTGAGTGGCAACATTTGGATCAATCCCTCACATATCTGTATAGTTCAAAGAAAATATATCTTGATTTTTCTTTAAAAAGGAAATATACATCTCTTGCTCTTCAAGAGTCATGGCCGCACTGATTAAAGTGGGGTGTGGATCTTCTTTTATACACTAATTGATTTCATTGAGTTCATCCACAGTGGTAGAGATACCCTCTTCAAATGCTGGAGGAGCAACTCTAAGATCTTCCTATTATTCTTCAACATGTGTTACTTATTCTGTTTCTAATTTCATAATAGATAATGAATCAGAATTTCCATAATCATAAGAGATGTCAAAAATTTCACATCTTGAAGAAGAAGCTTCCATTTCTGACCCGATTGATGATGAAAGGTCTTCTTTGGGTAATAAAGAGGAGATGATGGATTGAATATCTACGTCATCGTTAACCTCTAGAATTTCTATAACATCTTCTGGCCTGGTTGGTGAAGTATAGACTTGATGGATTTCAGCAGATGAAATGAAGACATATCCATTTGAGCTTTCATCATTGCTTGGTGGATCACCAATTTCTCCCATGTTGTCTGGCTCGATTTCCATAATTGACATTATGGATCTTTCCATAAGAGTATTTTGATTTGGGTCTATCCTGTTAATTTGAGTGATAGGAAACACATAATATGTACTCACATGTGCTAATGGGTTTACTGGAATATTTTTCAAACCATACGGAGAATTGACTTTGGTAATCTCCTTTGTTGTGGATTCCTCCTTTCCCTTCATGTGGTAGAATTCCGCCTCAATGTATTGAGATTCACATGTATTGAATGGGGACGTATCACCATATAATGTCCCAACTTGACCATCGAAACAAAACTTGAGACATTGATGGTATGGCGAAGGGATAACCGCATGTCGATGTAGCTAGGGTCTTCCAAGCAAGATGTTAAAGTGTGAGTCATGATCAACAACCATGAAATCTGAATTGGACACAAGATCTCCAAACTGAGTTCTGAGTGTAATCTTGCCCAGTGGTTCTTGTTCATTTTTATCATATCCTTGTAACATCATGGCAGAAGGAGATAAATCAGATTCCGTGAGGCCCAATCGACGAAGTGTACGAATGGGCATGAGGTTAACTCCTAAACCATTATCAATGAAAACTCTTTGGACGTCTACACCATTGATCTTTCTAGATAAGTATAAAGGTATGATATGTCCATGCACGACATCATCTTCATATTCATCTGTGAAAGATATCACTGCATGGAATTCTGTAGAATTATTCTCTACAAGGTAGACCTCGGCTACAGTAATTTCAGTTTCAAACTCTTGAGGACTTGAAAAAACCTCAATGAGTGCCTTCCGAAGATCCTATGATAGATTCAAAGCACCCAGAATTGATAACTTGGCCGGTACTTGGGCCAGGTGTTTCAATATATCATACTTTTGATCTAGAGGTCTGCGTTTCCCAACAGGAACATGTGGTTTAGCAGGTGCCTTAGAAGTTGATGCTTTGGAATTTGATGCATCTTGTACCGGGATAAGAGTTGGTAATACTCCTGGCTTTGGAAGATTAAACCGATTAGGTCTATTTAATTGCTGAGAGGAAGAAGATGGAACCTTCAAACGATCTTCCAGAATAATTGTGCTAGGGTTGAGTCTGCCTTCTGTGGAAGAACTTGCTTGTTCTTGTTGAGATCATTGAAGGGATCTACCACGAGTTTCTTCCACATACACAGTTCTAGCAGGGGTTGAATTTGAATAGAAGCCTCTGAAAGTTCCACATCTTCCCCTATATCCTGAGCCTCTGGAAGTTCCTCTGATTCCTTTATTTTATATAGGGATTTTGGGCTCATCAAAATCGAAACTGTGACTGGAATATGGATCTGTTAATTGAATCATATTAACAGAACTAAAAATCAACTCTTCATCTGATGAAGACTCTACCTGATTAGCCTGTTTAGGCTGTGCCATTTGGTGGTGTGGTGCCCATAAATTTTAAGTAGATGTCATGAAGTATTCCAGAGTCAAAGACAACTTAGTCTTTGACACATACTCATCTACTTATGATTATTTTTCTTTCTTTGAATCATGCCATTTATTTGAGAATTTTCCCTATGATGAAGAGGGTTTTGCTTCGGCATTCATGGCAGGAGGCACAATTGGTTTCTTCAATTGCATTTGCAAAATGTCATGAGTTCGGTTGATCATTTTTCTGACCATCCAATCATCATATTTCTACGCATTTTTTCTTTTGACTTCTTGACATTCACCTTCTTCCTCTATAACTGTAGCAGTAACACATGCTACCTAGGATGAAGAGCCATTTAGTTTGACTTTTCCTGAGTCGACCATCTTTTTTAGGAGATCCGTGAAGACAAAACACTCCTGGAAGGGATGACCCTACATTTGATGAAAGTGGAAATAATTGGGAAGGTCTTCATCTCCTTCATTTTTTGGACTTTTGGGCCTTGGCAACTGAACCAAATTATTTTCCGGAGCTGAAATGAAGTAACCAGGAACATGTTCATTTCAGAAAGAGTATGTTTTGCTCTTCAGATCCTCAAATTGTTTTTGTCTTTGATATCTTTGATCATCTTGACGAAACGGCCTTTGTTGTTGTTGCTTAGGAGGTGGAGCCCTTCAAGAAGATGAAGGTTTTGATGTAGAAGCAGGTATAGGTGCTTGTTTAACCATAACTGTAGCAGTCTATGCTTTACCCATTCTCCTTCCTGGAGCTGATAGAATTATATGAGCCTTATCCTTAGTATTTATAATAGAATCTTCAATCTGTTGAGAGATTGAAGTAAGGTCTCAAAACCCTCCTGTGTATTTCACAGGGATCAGCGGCGTGTGTAATTCGTCACATAGATTTTCCACACATATTGGAAATAGTTCTTCTTGAGGGAGAGCTATGCTTTGGGAATATGTTAATCCCTTCTAGCAAGCAATGAAATCTGAGACCCTTTAATTATCCCTTTGCTTAAAGTTTGTAAGATCAAAAACTGTTGTCTTTGGAAACGTTGAGCTGAATTGGAGAAGGAATATTTGACAAAGATCCTCCCATCCGGTAATTAACCGGGATTGCAAGCTTCTGTACCAGACAAAAGCTAGTCCTTGAATGTTTCGCACAAAGCATCTGATTTTAACTGATTCTTGCTGTTCTGAAGTTCCTATCATAGGATCTCAACAAGACACATAATGCGTCAAATGCTGTTCCGGATCACCTGATCCATTGAAAATAGGGAATACAGGGTTCCCAAAACTTGATGGGGGAAGGATTGAATCTACCCATTCAGGGTAAGCTCTCTTTTCTGGTTTAACCGGCACACGCTTCCCTTCCATAGTCTCTAACCGAGCTATTAATGACTCAATGGTAGTTATTAACTTTTGAGAAACATCCGGTTGAACTTGGACTTAGGAAGGTGAAATGACTGGAGCAGGTATAGATGTGGTGGCCGGTACTGTAACTGATAGTAGCACCACCAATTGTTATTGTACTTGACCTGTAGGATTAGACCTGTGATGGTGTACTAATAGAGGAGGATATTCTTGATCCATCTCAGTAACTGCAATAGACTCCCTTGGCTGACTGACTCCAGCACGCTTAGGAAGAAGACTACCCTGAAGCAGTTCTGCATTCAACCTTCTCAATTCCTTCATTTCATCCCTTTTTTGTGAAAAACTTTTCTCTAGTGAGAGCGATTGGCCCTCTCCAAAGGAAGGGTATGTAAGCTGATTCTTTACTTTCCCCTTGTTAGCTCCCTTTCTGAGAGGGGGAAGTGGGTTACTTGAAGGATTACCTAGGTTCTGAGTAATCCTTTGATTTCGTGTATGCACACATTCTTAATTTGTGTTTGTGCGTACAACTTCTTGAGCAAAAACTTCTTCATATGATCCCTCTGAGTGACCCTCATCTGGGGGATCCGAAACAATGGCATTGAGGACAATGATTGATGCATAACTCATCACATCCCTTCTATCAGCATTTCTGTGATATTGTCTTCTTTCGTGTCCCTAATTAGACATTTCCTTTTGTTGATTCGATCCCTCATGAACTTCTTGGAGAAACATAATTTGATGGGAATATCCTGATAATTTCACTCTTGGTTCCTATTGAGGTTTCTTCCAAAATCAAGAGAAGACTAAATTTCTCTAAGGGAGGGATTGAGGACTTGAAAAAGTCCCCAGTCCAGTGGACTGGGGTTGTTCCTGCTGTCTTTGCTCAACTCCTTGAATCCTATTTGTTGATTCTGAGGGTTGGTTTAAAAGAATTCCCAGTCTGGCGAGCTGAGGTGGCTCTTGACATGCTATGTCTGAGACATTCTTAAAATCTCTCTTGATCTGGAAGACCTTAGTCTAGAAATTAGCGGATGCATTAATCGAAATCCACTTTTGTCACCTGGTTCAAAATACCGTTGAATGATTTCTGACACCTCTGTCACTTGATGATGTGCTTGCTCCATACGAGAATCCTATTCAATATTCTCATTTGCTTTATTCAAGAGTAATTCAAAAACATGATCTTTTTATTCTTGATTTTGAGAGGAACTAGTTGAAACCTGTTCTTGGTCAAGCTTTTTATTACAAACAAAACTCATTGACTGTGGCCAGCCATGGGCAATAACATTTCATGAGGACAATTTCGGCGGGCTTTGCTGACTGGAGAGTATAGTGAAATGTAGTGCTCTATGAACACCCCATCCTCTGACATGAATACCAGATGGGGGCATTGGCAATTAACTGGCGTAATCTTCTTAGTGCACCAAGGCAAGAACGTTGAAGGGATCTCTGCTGATTTTCAGCCTTTGGATATCGAGAGACTAATAGAGATGAAAAATCAATCTGACGTTGTAACCCTTCTATTATCTTAACATGATTTTCATATTAATCATAAGATAATACTTTCTTTTTCAACTAACAAAAAGTTTTCCATATGTTGAGACGAATGTCATGAATTCCATCTTCCATCAACATCTCTGGAATGTCATATTGAGAGTCATCCAGAGGCCAAAACATGACTAGAACTTCACCTTTTTCCAGTTGTTTTCTCATGTTCATCATGTCCTCTTTATCATTTAATGAACATTCTTCTACCTGATTAGACCAGAGCTGGTGCTTCCTTATTGCTTCATCAGATTCAACAAGATTGGAAGGGAAACCACTGATCAAACTTGAAGATTCATGACTTAGGGGTGGTTCGGAGAACGACCAACACCCTGAGCTATATTCTAGTTGATAAAGGATTTCACTTTCTAGCGATGAAGCATCAGACATGACTCGTTTCGAATTTTCATGTGCCTCAAGAAAATATGGCTTTCTCATCACTACATTGTACACTAGAGTATTTTCCAGGAAATGTGCATCACTACTGCAGAGAGGACTTTTGCATTGAAATTCCTCATCATGGGGAGGACAACCATGGTGGGTTACAACAAAATATGAGATCTCTTGCTCCTTGGTCTTCTAGCCACACATAGGGTTATTGTAGCTCTCATATGAAGATTAAACTTCAAGATCAACCGAACTGTCATGAAGCAAGCCTTAATGAGGAATTTTATTATTGAAGACCTTCTGAATTAATGTTCCCACTATTGGGAAATGAGGGAGTAGAATCTTGGATTCCAAGAGATAATTGTCTGAGAGTTTCAAGAACTCCATCATCGATCAAGGCCTTGTTACAGATTGGCTCTTGATCTCTTGACTATGCTAGGCGGGTCTTCTTCTTAGATGCCTTCATACTCGCCTTGGAAACCACTTGTTGATGAAAGTGTCTACTCTGAGCAAGTGAATGTGATGGATCAGGAGATATGGCTAGGCTGGGCTGACGATCTCTACTCAAATCAGGTGTATGTGACTGACTTGGTTGTCCGTATGATATGGGGGAATACACCCCACAACCCTCTTGGACTGGAACAGATGTGTGTGTCTGTTCCGGAGTTTACTATTGATTTGTCACACCACTGGTAGGGATAGATTTATGTGTCTTTCCCTGAGATTCTTCTGAAGCTGTTATAATATCCTGGAAAGCATCCAGAATATAAGCAAGGATTTTCTTCTTCTCTTTCACCATTTATTGAATATGCTTGGTGACTTCAGCTGCCAGAATAGGGATATACGTCCATTCCGTGCTTAGAGTAGGTGTGTGTGCCTGCTCTTGTCCTCATTTTCATGTCAGTGAATCCTGACAGTACTCAAGTGTGGGGGTAGAGAGTTGAGCCTGCCTCCTATTTATCACCGGATCTTTCCGACTGACTTCTCTGAGTGCTACCAAGAGAGACTGTTGGTAGGCTTGATCAATACTAGCTTTTGTATTTGCCTGCTGATTGTACTTCACCGAACATGGTTGATGAGATCCATCATATGTAGTCAGATGAGCCTGCTGACGAGCTGATGACATATAAACAGGTGTATGTTCATGCCTATAGTACTCCTCCGGAATTTCCTAGTGGGATTGGTGTGATGCTGCCAGACGAATCTGCTGGACAGTGGAATTAAAACGGACGGGTGTGTGTGCCCGCTCGTTGTTTGTCACCAATTTAGGTAGGTGGACTTCTCTGGAGATGGCAGAGATGAGAACCTGCTCACTATTGACTGGATTTTACCTCTGGTGATTCGTCTTGCCTGCTCAGGTTCGAGGAACCGGAGCCGAACACCTGGAGTCGATACCCTCATCATGTTGAGGGCGCACTGCCGCATGAGACTGGTGGTTACTGTTGATGGGAGCCCTCAAGAAAAGTCTCTTGCTTCATTTAATTAAGGCCCTGAAGGACCTGCTCATTCAACTCCTCAGAATATGAGAGTGAATGGTGATTGCGTTCCGGGGATAACAACCAGAAACGGTTGGAGACGGTGGTTAGCACTGCATGATTCTTGATTGCTAGTCATCGCTGTCTGAATGACTAGGTTGAATTATTGACCTGGAGGGCTTGTCGAGTGGACTCCAGAGTCAGAATAGTACCGTTTTGATGGTACTCCTTAACCAGAACATTTGATACCCACTGTTGAAGATGCTATTTAGGTGATGTCATCCTCAGAGCGGACGATGATCCAGCAGGAGTAGCATCAGTGGCATTCACAAAAGAGGTTTTCACGGCAGTTGTATTCACGGATGTGAACTTAAGAGAAGCCATTCTGGAAATGCAGAAGATATTGGAAAAGAGTTCCTGTTTGATAAAACAGACATAACCAAGATAAGTCCCACCACTACATCTTTTGGATGAGAAAATATGTTACTGATTTCTTTTCCGGACCACTTATTGAGTTTTAAATAGGGTCCTAACAAATAATCATGGCATCATTTGAACTTGGTTAAGGATTCAAGTCAGGTTCACCATTTTTTGATTCCTCTGGAATTGGGGATGATCTCATTGATTGAAGGTTCAAACATTTCAATCAGTTTCTAATGGGTTTTTTCATAGAACCAGAAACATCCAATGATTCCGTATCAATTTGGACCTACTTTCCAAAGGTAGGCGCTAATTAGTTGTGGACCGATGAGGCTTAGGAATTTGCATTGGTCAAGAGGATGGGAGTTCAGACTCATCACACCTTTTTAGGGGAATTATTGTCTACTCCGGGACTCTCTTTATAGATTTAAGTTATGTTCGTGAATCATTATTACATTACCAAGTATAAAATGAGCTTTCCATTAAATCTGAAAATCAAAGATTGATATGTAGGAAATTTAGAGAATCTTTTATATGTATTCAAGGTTATTTATCAATAGAGAATAATATGTATTTATTAGAGATTCTTAGTCAATGTTATCCTTCAATAAATAAAAGTATCTTGGTCATTATGATAACAATACCGGTTTTAAAGTCACTCAGTGGGGCACTTGAAGTATATTTTCATTCATAAGGACATCAATTATTTCAGAGTTGGGATCGTACTTGTTGATGGGCTACCTACATATCCTTTGTTTTTTAAAAGGAATCAGAACCCACGTAGTTCTAGCAAGTGAATATGATGTTTATGCATGATTGATGGATCAAAAAGAGATTTCATGATTACTTTTACACTCTAAGCTCACGTGAGTAATGCTCGGTGTGAGAAACAAGAGGTATCGGTGAAACCAGAAAATTGTGCCATGAAAGATGCAATTATGTGGGGCTTATGTATGTATGACTGCACAAAAATAGACGAGGATTAAGAATTACTTTAGGGAAGAAATCCATGAACAGGGTCCATAAAAGTATATGTGCTTCATGGAGATTTGAATATTCTAATCTTGGGGATTACTCCTGAGGAAGATGCCCATGTTTGGAGGAGACTTATGATGGGGTTTTAATCTTGAGAAGGAAACCCAGATCAAAAGGAATTATGACTAGTTAAGAGAAATTGAGACTGGGGCTTACTCCTGAGAAGAAGGACTAGGTTAAAAGGATTTGAAAATTAAGGGACATGGGGCTTACTCCTAAGGATGATGCCCGTATTTGGGTACTTTAAGACTGGGGCTTACTCCTGAGAAAGAATCCCAAGTTAAGGGAATTATGATTGGGGCTTACTCCTGAAAAGGAGGCCCATATTAGGGTTCTCTAATTTTAAAGGATGAGGTTAAATGAATGAAATCTCTAACATTATTTACAAAAATATGTTTATATCACTAGGTTTTGAGAGATGTTCCATGGAACTCCTTTCAAATAAGGAAGTCAATCAAGAAAACAAGCCACAAATGGCTTTGAAGAGTGTCTTGAAGACTGAATCTTGAATAGGAGATGAGGAATGGAATAAGAGGGGTTAAATGGGTAGAAAGGAGAACACAAAAAATAGAAGGGCGCACAAATCCTATTAAGCATGCAGGTATACCTGTGCAGCACATGGGTACTTGCGCGATACATGCCCAGTATAGTAATATTTGGGCGATTCATGACCAAAGCCTTCAGAATCATCTTGAGGTACTTTCAGAAGAGTGGCGCGCAAGTTTCAATGAGTAGGTAAGGAGGTGCGTAAGTGTGTCCATTTCCCTTAAGGGTAAAACACTTAGGCACACAAGTGTTAGTGATTTCTAACACTTAGAACTTATTCCTCTTGTTTAGACTTCCCATTATAGGTAAAGAATTACCTTAGAAGTGTTCAGAAGACTTGAATAAGAGACTTGGGCGTTCAGATCTCTGTATCTGAATTCTGGAAAAATTCATCCTCCAAAATGGGGGGCACACTAGGGGTATTTATAGGCTAGAGAAGACCCCGGGCAGTTTTCAACGTGATCACACAATTTACTTATGCGCCCATGAGTAGGTGCGCTAGTATACTTGCGTGACGGTGAGGGAACTTGCATGGTGCATGTTCATTTGAAGCCTTGTTCATGCCTTTGTTGATTTTTGATGTTTTCTTAAATGGCTGAATCAATTTGTGTTAGGTCATTTCCCTTTCCATTCCTTTAGAGAATTTGACGAAAAGGATCCTCAACAGAGTTCTAGATGCTGGAGTGGTAGCATTTGATGAAATGGTTTCTTGAAGAGTTGGAGGATCTAGAACAGTAGTGTTATCTATGAAAAGGTAGGCTCAAATAGATGATTGATTTCTGAAATATATCTTGATCCATTTTGGATGATCTGCATAAATTCATCTTTATTGGTCATAAATTGATCCACTGAAGGATCCATGACCAATAATGTTTTCATAATGGATTTAAAGACTTGGGTTAAGGGATGGATTTTCAAATATTAGACCAAAGGCCTAAAGTGAGTCTTTAAATATGCAATAGTGAAAATGAAATGGAGATAATAATTTATGGGACACTTAATGACATCCTTATAATTAAAAGTCTTAAAAATATCATCTTTAATAATGTCAAAAATAATCTAACTATGAGAAACAAGAGATATTTGAATGAAATTCATACCAACTTTTGAACTATCTAAATTATTTTTTATTTCATCACACACTATTATTCTTAATAGATCTTCATGTATTGAAATAGGTATAGGAGGATAAGTAAGAGATAGATCAGTTGTCCGGGAATAATTTTAGACAACTATCAGATATCTCTAGTCAAGATTAATCAACATATACATTAAATATTCCTATAGAGCTTCCACTTTTTCTATAAAAATGGCAACATCATAAGCTATATGTTCAACATTAGGAACTATATATGAATTTATATGAGAAAAAAACTTTCAATAATAAAATATATACCCTATTTTTCATGTTCAAAAACACCGTCTATATAGAGAAAATATTATTTCAAAACATCCAAAAGACCATTATTAAATTGAATGAAGTCAGCTGAATTAATAACCAATGTAAAAGAATATAGTTGAGACAGATTATGGATAGGTGTTGAGTAACTGAAAAAACTCATAGGGTCTTGAAATTTATCCTCTATTATCTAAGGATTAATACATAGGCTTCTCAATCTCTTGAATTGAAATATATGAATCATCTAGAAGTAAAATTTATATTTTAGTTTATGAGTCATAGATAGGATCACCTTGAATAGATACATATGAATAATGTACTATATAAGAATGATGGTAGGTTCTAGAGCTTTGGAAACATCATATATGGTATGTCCATCGATCATTGGTAGATTATAATCATTCTGATCACTGTTATTATCATCATAACCAGTAGGTGGATCAAAGATTATGAGAGATTTATTATGAGATTTAACCTCTCCATAATGGGTACATTAAAAAACTATTCGCACTATCTCAAACATAGGTGTAATATCTATAAATAGAGTCTCATAATCATCACTTGTAGAGTCAGTAGGATCAAGTCTTAAGAGAAAATATCCCAGTGTCTTATCCTACTTAGGAGTTGATACTCCCTCTTCCAGTCATTACATTTTTTCAACCAATGGAGACTAAGACAATTATACTTAATAATTAGTAAAATATTCCTCATTAAGTCACACTTATCAATCCTCATCACTTTATTTTGAATAGTAGTCACCATCAACTACTTGATAATGTTCCAACCCTTGATCAGTTTAACCTCTTGTTAAAGATGGGTTCTTTTTTAGGATTGAAGTTATCATACTGATTTTCATCATTGTTAACCTAAATATTTTTCAAAGGGTTCAAAACAAAATTTATCTTTTATATGTCTTATTTAAAAAAACACCTATTGATAAAATATACTTCCCCCATTGTGGAAAAATTCCCTTAAGCTCTAGAAAATAGAGATTGACTTAATATATAGAAGATAATTGAACCGAGATAAGGTCTTACTAATCTTATCTTTGTTATTTGTAAATAATAGGATTTAATTTAACTATAAAAATTTCACCACTAAAAAGATAAATAATAGATCTTGATTTATGATAATATTGAAATCCTCTTTTCTAAGATAAAGAACATGTTGAATGTTCTTGAGAAAAAACTTGTACTCACCACTGAACTCAACTACATTCAGACTTTAAAGTGTTATATTTATAGTAAACTCCTCTATGGAAGTTTCAAAGAATAAATGTCGGTTATTTATAGGATATAATCTTTTAAAATATTCAAACTCAACTTTTTGTGGTACTTTAATACTTATATACCCTATAGTTGAATAAACTATTTGTTCGTACCTATTAATAATAATCTAAATATGATCCAATCTTTCTTCACCTTAAAAATAATTCTTAACATAAACAACTTTTTCCAAATAATGATAAAAGGTTATTCCACTTTCTATTAGCCATTCTGTTTATCTTTTCTTAGTTCAACTCTATACACTATTGAACAACTTGATCCAAATTAATTCAATTATATTTCCTTTTCAAGAATTACCAATCTAGATAAAGAGTGTGGAAATAATAGAATTTTGGTTCCAATGGTACAAGATATCAATATTTTAGTGGTTGCTAGGGAATTTTGAGAAGTATCCTAAAGAAAAAAAATTCATCTAGCTAATATTGATTGTGATTCAATGTTCAGAAGGCTAGGGTTTAGTCCTGATTGGGTTAGGATTATGTTCCAAATAATAGAGACCATTTTAGATTCTAATTTGGCGCTATTGAAAATATTTATGGGTTTCAATATATTAAAGAATGATAAAAAAGAAAAAAAATAATTTATACACTTAAAAACCCATATATTAGATTTAAATTTTAATCCTAATAGAATGTATTCCAAAATGTGTAAGGAAAATTACATCAATTATACAAAAAATGTTATTGGCTATATAATTAATATAAGAAAAAATTAACATTAAATATTAATTATCAAAAGTAAATTTCATAGATGGACACCTTAGATTAATTCAATGTAGGATATATCAAATGAATAATAAATGAAATTTGGTATAGTTAATCATCCATAATTCATGTAAAGTATAATTCAATATCACAAAAATCATAGGCTTGGTAAATATGTCGGAATGATGACATTCAGTGAAAATTAATTCAAGAGTGATATTTCATTTTAGTAAATGATCTCTCAAAAATTGATGTCTCGTAACAGTATTTTTATTCTTGAAATGAGATAAAATCTTTTCATAAATGTTAATAGATCTTTTTTATCATAGTTTATAGGTACATTCCAAAACATATATCCATAATCAATCAAAGTCTGTTTCATGTGCGTAATTTGTTAACAACTACTACCTATATCTACGTATTCTGATTTAATTGTGGGTAATGCAATAGAGTTATATTCCTTACTACACCAAGATACTTAATACTTACCTAAAAATTGAAATGTTCTTGAGGTTATTTTTTCTAATTAGTTTATAGCCATTCATATCAGCATCGTAATAACTAATTAATTCAAAAGCATTTCCTCTATAATAAAAATATCCAAAATTAATTATATTCTTGAGGTATTTAAAATTTATTTAAACTTCATTTAAATAATATTCCATGGGGTTTTATTGAAAACTAGAACATACATAAACACTATAAATAATATTAGGTTTGATAAAATTCATGTATATTAGGCTTCTAATCATACCTCTATAGGTTGTTTGGTCAATTATATTATCAGTTTCATCCAAATATATTTTATTTTTTGTACTCATAGTAGTGTCACTAAATATTTTAATCTCTATTACAAAAACATTTTAAAATAACCTTTATATATTTACATTTATTTTAAATAATTCATTCCTTGTTTTGAAAAACCTTAAATCCAAGGAATAGATTTGAGTCAGCAATTAAACACACTTCAAAATTATTTTTCATTATTTTACAAAAATCTATATGAATGTCATTTGGATAAACTAAAATAATACCATTAACATAGTTTTGAATGGTTAAAACATATTGTGAAATTATTTTTATAAATAGGGTATGATCACCTTCCCCTTTTGAAAAATCATTAAAAATATACAAAGAGTTGATTCAGTCATACCAAGCTCTATGATCCTATTTTAAAACATAAAGAGATTTATAATGTTTAGAAATATAATTTTGAATCTGTGGATTTTGAAATCTAGGGAGTAGTTCAGAAAAAACACCCTCGAAAATATAACAATTAAAAAAAGCACTATTAAAATACATTTTAAATAGTATAAAATTCAGATGACATATATAATAAAGTAGTATTATAATGGATTAAACTCAATATACAGATACAAAGGTTTATTAATAATTAATCCCTTGTTCTTGACTATAAGTGTGTGAAACTAATATATCTTTATTTCTAACTATGGTTCCATTTTAATCAACATTGTTTCTATACAACCATTTAGTACTAATATCTTGATTGTCTATAAGTATTTCAAATAGTATCTAGATTCTTTTATTTCCAACTTATTTAACTCTTCCTATATAGCCATGAACCCCAAATCATCAGTGAAAAATACATTAATGTTTTCACATTCAAGATGTGACAAGAATGCATGATATTCAATAGGGTTTTTATGAGAATATCTTATATGAGATCATTTTCTAGGTCAAAAAAATAGCATCTAAAGGAGTTTCTCTATGGGATTTAATGGTATTAGTAACATAGGTACTTGTTTCTTCCATGTCTTCCTCAAAAATAGGTTGGTTTGATCGATCATCTTTATAAGATTAAAAATTTTAATCTATAAATTAGCCAAACATATTGGAGAGTTTTTTGATATTTGTTTTTGATATATCATCCTCAATGTTTTCTTGAGAAGTCTCAGGATCAAGTGGATTTTCTTCATATAAAGTGATGGGTACAGATTCTCCCATAACTTTAGTTCTTCTATTAATGAATCTATTGGATTTTATAAAGGAAGAATAACTAGGAATATTCTTTCATCACACTTTGAGGAAAAATTCTCTAGATTCTATTTTTCATTAATAATTAATACTTTAGATCAAAAAACATTAAAATAATTAAATTGAGGTCTTATACCATTCCACAATTCTGAGGTATTATTCTTGAAAGGATGTCTAATAAAAAAACCTATTGATAATATATCTATTTGTATTGATAGCCTCATCCAAAAAGTAGATAGGTAAGTTATAAATATTAATTAAATTATTTTAAATTTATTTAATTATTCTATTTCTTCTTTCAAACACACCAATATGGTGAGAAGTTATAGGAATATATATATTTTTATTATAGAGGTATTGTGAGCATAATGATTCAAAGTCTTGATTTTGAATATAATGACCATGATCACATCTTAATGTGTTAAAGGAAATTACACTATTGTTATAAAGAGACTTAATATATTTTAAAAAAACATCTATATGATTCACTTTTGTGATCAATATAATATACCCCTGTGAATCTTGAATAATCATTAATAATCACATAATTCCTTCTGAACTAGAAATTAGAGATGGTCCAAATAAGTCCATGAGAACAAAATATAGAGTTTTAATGGTTGGAAATTCTTTTTTAGGTTTGAATGATATTTTATGCCACTTCCCGTTTTAATAAGCACTACAAATGTTTTCTTTTAGAAATTCTAGCTTAGGTAGATCCTGAACTAGATATTTTTTATTGATTTTCAAATAGAATTTATATTATAGTGGCATAGTCTCCTATACCATAATTAATATTATATATCAATGAACTTAAGTAAAAAACTTTTTTTTAAATTAGATAATCTAATTTAACAAAATATTCATTATTATTTCTTATAGTAGAAAATAAATAAGAAATCTTGGAATCATAAAATTTAAAATCATTATTTTCTTATATAACATGAAAAAATTCATCACATAATTTGAAGATACCATGAAAATTATAACTTAAAACATCAATATACAAAGCATTATAAATTAAAATAGAGTGAAAGTTATTGATTTGTCCAAGGATTATAATTTTTCTTTTTGCATTTACACTAAAAGTGACATTCCATTCATCATTTTTATAAGGTTCTTAAAACTAATGTATTCCATTTTAATTTATCTAAAACATACATTTTATAAATAAAAAATGTTCTTCTAATACTCATCAATCATTTCTCCCATGAAAAATTAATTGAGAGATTATTTTGGTACATAAATTATCTTGGGTATAGAAATGTTAGAAAGTGATGATTTGGTAATCCCAAGATATTTAATAGCTTTACCAATAAAACCTTAAATATATTCAAAAGGAAAAAAATTCTTAGGTCAATAAATATTTTAAATATTCAAAAAATTATAATAACTTGATCAAGGAAAAAATTTATTCTGATAAATTTTTTTGACCAGACTAGTACCCCTTCCCAGTTGTATATTTTGATGTGGCCTACCTACCAAGAATCATATCCATGTTTATCTTCTCTGAGTGAAATTTTCTAGTTCCATTTTGAGTTTTTATTAGAAAATGTATGTTCAATATTTTTATTAAATATTGAAGCATTATTTTTATTTTCAATATAGGGATAAGAAATTAAAGTGGGAGAAAAAATACACTATTTTAATAGGTTTTTATATTTATAATTTAACCCATTAAAGGTTTCCCACAAAATAATTTTGTATTAAAAATAAATATTATGTATAAATGTTAGATTCATCAATATTTTCATTTTTATAAGTAACTGGAATAATATTTGTCACCTCAGGGCTTATTCCCATAAAATATAAATTTTATTTCTCATGATAAATATATCTTAATGATTCTAATTTACTTTAGATTCTTTAAAGACAATTCAAGTTTCCATCATGGCTTTAATATGTTTATTTCCTTGGCCCTCATACATTTTCTTATATTTTTAAATTTTAAAAAACATCTTTGATGTTTCATATAATCTTTCACTTATAACAAGTAACTTATCCAAATTAATCATCATTCTTCCAATATTTTTTCTATTCATATTTTCTTTTGAAATTTAATTTTATGAAGAATTTATTATTTATATAATTTTTTTTAACCCTTATAGATAAATGATCATTTTATTTATCACTATCTAAATCATCATTACTCTCATTGGAATTATAAAATTTGGAAACATATTTTGATTTAGTTTGAGATAAATTGAATGAAATTTAATTATTATATACAATATATTAATTATTCAATTTAGGATCTTAATCATATGTAATTAATTTTCCAATCAGTTTCTTGAATAGTAATATTTCAATGTCATAGGATTCTATGATAGTGATAATAGTTCCTCTCCAATGATCATGTATACATATCAATATCTTTATTCCTTAGGATTTTTCACCCAAATTTTATCCAAGAGAAAACATAGTGTTAGTGATTTCATTGAACCTGTCATTCATATCAGAAATATATTCATCATTTTTCGTTTTTAATGTATAATATTTAATCATATTAGTATTTATCTCATTTTTTTAGCATTTTATAATCTTTTATGAGATAAAAAAAGAGTATCCTATATTTTATAAGTAGTACGACAACCATATATTCTATTAAAATCGTCATCTCCTAAAGAAAAATAAAATCATTCATAGATTTATAGTTAAAATCATAGGAATCCTTAGTGGAATCACTCCCACCAGATATGTAATATTTCCATTGTTCATATTTATCTCTAATTATAGTCTATATATCAAAACCTATAATTTTAATATTAATTTCTTATTTTGATCTTATGCTAAGAAAAATTTTGGATATTAAAATATTGTTGTCTATTTGTACAATGACCTAAGGATTTGGAGTTATACATAAGTATAAAATTATAAAAAATATAAATTATTAATGATGAATTTTAGATGAATTTATCAAGGTTTGATTATAAAACCACAATGGACAACAAGTAAAATAGCCTTTGTTATGAAATTTCAGTTAGAGTGGAGTACTCTAGTGGTAGGGGTGAATTTAGTATCAAAAAAATTATATGAAAACTTATTTATAAAACAAAATTCCTCAATTTATAAAATACATAGTTAAATAATACTATAGATATATCTAATTTGTTTTTTTAAATAACCTTTCAAGAGCTTGATCAAAATTATGTTAGAAAATATTGATATTATCTTAATAGTTTTATATTAATCTGATTAAATTAAATAGTAAATATATCACATATAAAATATATTTATAAAAATACACTTTTTGAAAAAGTTATTTAAAAAGTAGTTTTAAAAATAGAGTAATAAAATCATATAAAACATAATAAAAATAAAAAAACAAGAGGTTTAGTATCAAGATAAAACCTAGTCCTTTACACATAAATGTAATCCACTGTTAAGCATGTTTATAAATTTAAACATATAGTCTATAACCCGAATCAGGTATAGGTTAGAAAATAAAATAGGGATGTCCAATATTTTTACAAACCCACTTCCACAGTTTCAAGGGGAGTATAAATATGAATTAATTAATGTAAATAGTATTAGTATACTTTTCTATGATCTACAAGATTATGTGATTTAACATATACACAATTATATTATAGAAAAACTCAAAGGTAAAATAAATCAAAAATACAAATAGAGAGACAAACATATATATATATATATATAATGGTTCAATTTAGTGTTAAATCGAATTTTAGATGTTATTTCAGGGAATATTATCTTCTCTATGTCTTTATTTACATATGAGATGAGACAAAATGTATGGAAAGTGTTCATTGATCATGTGTTGAATTAAAAACGAAAACAACGAGTCAACGTTCTTTGAAATAGAGGGATTTTTCATGTTTTTCATCATACCCTACGTCATCTAAATCTAGTTTCATTAAAAAGAAATCTTGTCACAAAAATATTCATTTAATAATTATCATTACAAATCCTCATACTCTGCATAAAATCTAAGAGCATCAAATGATTATAAACTCACATTTAATTTTTCATTAAAGGTGGTTGGAATATATATTATTAAATTTCAATTCCATTTTAGGAAATGTTTCTTGAAGTGTTCCATGTCATATTATTCATGATTTCTTCAACACTTAGAAAAAACATTGATAAAATCCCATTATAGGTTGTAAAGTCCCTTCATTTGATCATGTAGTTACTCGAAGACAATATGGTTTCATTAAAAGTTTTCAAAAATCCAAACTATTCTATATTGTTTCTTATCTTTACCATGTGGTTTATCTGAAGCAACATGTAGTCACTCCAATACTTAGTAATTTTACTAGAAGAATGGATATACTAAGAGATATCTTCACTTAGACATGTTGTCACATTGACACACTTGTAGTTATTTGAAGAGTGTATTAAATCCCCCATGATCAATCAAATTTTTATATGGTTTATCCCCTTTATCGTGGAGTCACTTCAAACATTGGTAAATTTTTGCACAGTTCTATGTTGAATCAAACAGTTGATTGAATCCTTCTAATGGTCGATCATGTACAC
Source organism: Viscum album (assembly GCA_963277665.1). NCBI lineage: Eukaryota > Viridiplantae > Streptophyta > Magnoliopsida > Santalales > Viscaceae > Viscum > Viscum album. The sequence goes on from OY728146.1 coordinate 1,810,977,293, forward strand.
TTATTGATTCTTAAATACAGAGAAATTTTACTCTTTTGACACATGATATCTAGTAAAGTTATAATGACTTTATTTATGAAAATTTCCATAGATAACAAAATATAATTTGTTAAAATAAAACATAGATGTAAATAATTATAAAATAATCATGATTTGAGATCATTAAAACAAGGAATTAATGGAATAAAATAACAATTTGTTAATCAGTTTACCCCTTTATACTTTGGTTTTTTACCACATAGGGAGCCTAGTTTATTTTATTATGTGTGACTAAGGTGAAATTTGTTAATAATTATGTTGAATAATTTTTTACTATCATAATATAGGTTTTTATATTTTATTTATTTTTATGGGGTATGACTATGATTATTGAGGTTATAGTCTCCCCAATATACTTTTAGATGCACACCACTAGTTTTATCCACTTGTATATGGGGAGGCATGCATGATCTCCTATGACATCACCACTGAGGTTCTATTTTAGAAAACCATAGATGGAAAGTTAAAAAATGGTATTATGAGGAGAGTTTCCTTTATTTTATTATTGGTCAATTGGGGGTAGTCTACAAAAGAGATAGGTTGTATAATACTCATATAAAGGATGTCCCATGATCTTGTCTATCTCATATTTAATAGACCTATGAATTACCGGTGAGGTGATTGATATTATAGTTTTCATGGGATTTGGATGTATGAATTCTTCATGTTTTGGGACATAGGATCACATTTCATATAAAAAGATATTATTTATTTTATTATAGATCATTAATTAAGTTCCTTGAACTACGTTTCATTCTATGATATATTTATACTTCATTGTGTTGATATATATCTATGTTTGAATTAGTAAGTTGAACATGAGAATTATATTATAATTTGTATATATGTGATTGTGAATGAAGTGTATATATAGAGGACTAGGAATGAACCTCGCGGAGAACTAGGAGGGTTATAACTTATGTGGGGTATCTCTGAGGATAATTCTTCTGATAGAAATCCATTAAGAGTACATTATAACTGCTTAATTTGTTTTTGTAATCTAGATTTTTTTGGGAAATCTAATGGTTCATTTGAATTTTTATAAAAAATAAATTGTAGAGATGTCTAAATTATCTCACTTGATAGGACATGCAAGTTCCAACATAAGCTGTATTTGTGGATATAATGATGTATACTCTCGCACCTTCTCCAATGGTTCTGGTGATGGAACCACTCTTGAACCGATTATTTTAGATTGTACATTCCCATGGAATAAGAGTAGATAAACCATGGTTAAATATTCCCATGACTTCATAATCCATAATTCTATTTATTTCCAAGGCACCAGAGTACAATAGGATTTTGAGGACTATATAAACGTCGTTGAGGGAATATTTGACATGGTTGAGACACTATAGAACTGAAGTGTCAGTCTAATGGAATTTGTGCTCCTGGTACCCAACAAGAGATGGGGGTGTCAAGGGAAAAGTAGGAAGACATTAGGGTCTTTGTTGGAAGGTTTTTAAGATCCAATTCTTTAGGTAACTATTTTATAACATGCTAAATTTAGATCATGCCCATGAATTTAAGGAGATTTAACAGAAATATATGATCACATATGCGTACTCTAATCATTTCCCTGATCTACTTTGTTATGATCCCCTATTTGAAGGAAATGAGGAACCGAAGTCTAGGAAGATCAAGATTAATCATTATCCTAATATTATATAGTGGTTTTAGATTTTTTACATATCGAAAAACCCATAGGTGTTTTGTAGGGCCTTGACTACGGAGAAGGGAATCGAGAAGTATTGGGTACATTGTATTATTCCATAATTCAGCACTCAGGTAGGTGGAACTTATACTACATCAGTGAGTGTCTCTTCTAGTGATAAAAATAAAAATACCAAGGATGTGTAATGAGGTACTGGTAACTAGGTTGAGCAGAGCATAGATTCATTATCCCCCACAAGAGAAGTCTCATAGTTCCTCAACTATAGGAAGACAAAAAATTATTTCATGTTCTGCCAATCATCTCAGAGAAAGTTTTGATGGTTTGGAAAGATAGGTCATGCCCATTAGTTATTATCTTGAACATAGAAGACAGGTTTCCATAAGGTTACAAAGACGATGCAATATATGACCTAGAGACCCATCCAAGGTCCATGATGTAGGATCAAACTCCTCAGTTAGTATTGACATAGGTGATTTATAAACCTTAGAGTTAGGGATGCATAGTTGAGGTAGGATGAATATATGAAATGTAATAGGTTATGAATGACCATGGATAGGGATCATTGACCATTCTAGGTACGATATTAATAACCCCTTCTATTTTAGAATCACTTTTTTAATAATGGTGATTCCTATCTTTTTTATATATTCTCATGTTGTTACTAGTCTAGACTTACTGCTTAAGTTTACTTTAGTGCTTATTTTTATCAACACACCCTTGAGGAAGAAATATATTTATCTCCAGATATTTTTATAGTTTAGTATTGTTTTTTTCCTATAGATATCAAGGGATTTCATGATCCACGAAATGAATAGATTTAATGTGATCCTTGGGTTGGATTGGTTGGCCATCTTTCATGATCACATCAACTTTTATTGGATGTGATAATCATTTATTTACCATAAGGGAATGAAGGTTGTGAAGACTGGTGAGTAGGATATTGAATCCTATACAGTAGGACTACATTTGATCCATATTGAAAACATCATGGCTCAGGTTGTGTACTTAGTTATCATAGTGAAACTATATGTGAGGATGTCTTCTTTTCTTCCAGTCAATGATCTCCATCAAGATGTAATTATAGATAACATCTTAGGTACTTATCTTGATCAATAAATATATTTTAATATATAAATAATACTTGGAGAACAAAATATTTCAATTCCTCCTAATTATATGGTGCTAGTAAAGTTGACAGTTCTTAAGATTCTACTTAAGGACCTAGAGATGAAGGGGTTTTTTGACCCAGAACATCTACATGGCGCACACATGTGTTGTTCACCAAGAAGGTGTATGGTATTATATGAATCTATTTATAATAAAATAATATGAATCCTGTTATATTAAATAACATGTATCTATTACCCAGGATTAATGATCTCTTTACCATTTATGGGGAGCCCGATGGTTCTCCAAGATTCATCTTCATTCATACTATGATCAGTTGTGGGTTGTAGAAGATGATATTACTAATATAATTTTCCATAGAATATATGGATCATATGGGTAACTTTTTATTCATCTCATATTGGTGAATACCCAGCAATGTACACGGATATCATGAAAAACATATTCCATCCATATATCTACTCTTTCATTGTGGTCTTTGTTGACAATATCCTCATATATTCACATAATTCTATGATACGTACCGGTCTTATTGAGACCATTTTGAGATAATTTGTGAACATTATCCTTAAGAAATGATTTTTAATTGAAAATTATTCATCCAATAGAAATTTTTCCTTAATCATGTGTTCTTTGAGTCATGAATTTCTATGGACCTAAGGAAGGTGGAAGCGGTGATGTCTTGGCCTTACACTTAGAATATTTTTTGGATCCAAAACTTCATCAGGTTGGTTGGATAATATTGATGGTTCATTCAATATTTCTTCCCCTTAACATCATCAATGAATGGGATTACAAATAATGGGGTTAAAATTTAATATATTTACCATTGTGAGAAGGCCTTTCTTAAGCTAAAGATAAGAATGAAGTCAACACTTGTTTTGGTTATTCTAGATCCTATGATCATATATGTAGTGTAATACGATGCCTCAGGTTTATTAAGATATATTATGAATTATTGGGATCAAGTATTGGTTATGGGTAAGATAAAAGATGAAACAATGAGAGGAACTACCTAACACATGAATTATAATCAGAATCTAGGGTCGACACACTAAAGTGCTGGTGAAATTATCTCTTTAGTGCGAGGCTTGTTATTTATATGGACCAAATGATTCTTTAAAATATCTTATCTTGATGAGATCTCATTTTTTTGCTGAGGAATTAGGTATATTATCTTCATACATTTTAATTAGATATGAAATATGCTCCCATAAAAGGTAATTTCATTATAGATGCTCTTAGTAGGAAAATGTCAGATATACAAGATCTTGTTGAGCAGTAATCTATGATGGAATGGTGTGTAGTGAATTTGAAGGAATAATATATTGTAGATGAATTATAGGATCATAAAGAGATGAAATTTTTTCCTTTTGTGAAAAAAATTTGTTATTAGTCTAGGTGTAGACTGTCCAAGAGTCAGATCCTGAGTGTGTAGTGATGCGAGAATGATTGGAAAGAAGTGGCCCATTTCAAGGATGTTTAGTAAATGATAATGAAGTGAGGAACATAATTGGGTGTATTTTCATATAATACTACTTGAGATATTAGATGATGTGATACTCTAATTTTTAAAAATGGGTAGTGCATCCATGTTTGATGAAGATGTACCCTGATATTCGATGATAGTTCTGGTAGCCTGGTATGAAGAGGGTCATCACAGTTATTTCTCACGATACCTTACCTGATAGATGGTAGAGGATGATCATTAGTGTCATGGTATTTTTATTTATCTAGTTTTGGTTCTAATTTGGATAGGGGAATAAATAATTAATTATTTAATGACGAGTTTACCTATTACGTTTATGATTCATGATTCAGTTTGGATAATAGTTGATTAGTTGTTGAATGTTTCTCATTTATTGTCGATTTACAATTATCCCTCAGTAGATGAGCTTTAGTACCCCCAGTTTGAGGTATGTATCCTAGTTTTATGCTTTTTTATGTGTTTAAAGTGAATGGGATGAGTTGGGAAGAGGTTGGGAGGGTTTGGAAAGGTTTTGGATGAGTTTGGATACTTTTAAAGGGGTGCATGGTTTGAGCACGGTTAGTGGAAACCATACAGATTCTCCAAGAAACCGAGAAAGGGAGATAGTAGGATTCAAACGGAATACGCATGGTTTTCCAAACCATGCAAGGAAACTGTGTATACCATTGCTCCCGAGGTAGTAGTGTATGCACAGTTAGCGCACGGTTTTCCAAACCGAGCAGGCTAACCTTGCGGCCACTTAAAAATAAGGTTATAAGTTTTGGGATCCCTCAGGCATAACCTATTTCACTCCAATCTTCCTCCCACTCATGGATCACTTGGGTTCTTCAGTTCTCAGGGGGTGTAGGAGCTTTCCCTCTCATTTTGGAAGCATTTTGAAGAGGGTTCTTGGTTTTTTGAAGGTAATTTCTCCTGGGTAAGTCTCTCCTCTTGGTTTCCTTGTTCTTTCCTCTAGATATACATCCCTATATTTCTTGGTTTTCTATATCTACCATTTTTCTGTGTAGATCTAGGTTTGTGGGTGCCTTGGATGATGTTTTGAAGGATTTTGAATGTTAGGTAAGAGGATCTATAGAGGTTTTGGTGGTGCGTTTGCTGGATTTGAGGCGCGGTCGTTCAGGGGTTGATTTCATGGGAACCCTAAAGGTAGGTGGATTCTCTTTTGACTCTACTTGGTTAAAACTAGTGGTTCTTTGTTAAAACTAATTGTTGTTCTGAAAATTAATTGTGTTTTGTTTTGCGGAATTGTTTGGAAATCCATTTGGGGATTTTGGGAAAAAAGGGGGTTTCATGGTGAAATGCTATTGTTATAGATTTTAAAATGGAGATTTTAAAATTTGTTTTTGAGATTGATTTGGGAAAATGGTTGATGGAAAATAATTTTCAATAAAGATGTATTTATTGAAATGTGGTTTGGCATGGAAAATGGTTTTCAATAAATGGATGATTTATTGAAGTGAATTGGTATGCAATAGAACTGGTTGATTGCATGTTGTTGTGACATTGATGGGTTGTATGATTGGTTGTTATTGGTTGAAATATTGTGTGGAAGTGGGTGGGAAGTCTCACTATAAAAGTATATGGACAGTGGTCGGAAGAACCACAATGTGGGTAGTGGTCGTCGGAAAGTACTGCTTGTTGTGAATAGGTGAACGGGTTTGGTGGAAGTCCAACCGTTTTTATTGTTTGGTGTGAATGGGTGAACGGGTTGGGCGGAAGTCCCACCATTTTGGTTGTTTGTTGTGCATTTATTTGCAAGATGGAAGTTTTTGTGCTATCATGTAAATGATTAGATGGGTTGTGGCATGTTTGGTTGGATTTCCCTTGGTTTCTTGGTTTGGGCATGATGACTTAGTAAGGGCATTTTTGGCTTATGAAAATGGTTTCACTTGTGATTTAATTTATATAAACTGTTTTATATAAATGTGCTAACGGTTTTATCCTAGTGGCGTGTCTAGGGAAGTCATTTGGGGAAATCCTACTCAGTTTACGTACTCACCCCCTACTTTGGCACTGTGGTGTCTTTGCAGATGTCATGTACCGTGACTTGGGAAAAGGTAAGGCATCACCCTCTTTAGTGGAGCATTGTGATCCCATAGCAGAGCTTGGCTCTTGGAGCTTGGCGTGGAGCTGTGGTGTTGTCATGGCTTGTGGTGTTTGGTTTTTTAGTTCCGTAGTGTACTCTTATGTTGTGTGGGAATGTCTAGTTGTATTGGTTTTGTTTTCTATTGTGGAACAACTTGGTTGTCTTTTGCGAATGCATGGTTGGGTAATTGAATTGACATGCATCATATAGTGGCTATTAGTGAATGGTTTGGTTGGTTTTTTCTTAAGGAAAAATCATTCCCCAACATGATATTAAAGCCCTCAGCATTTATTTCTAGCCTTTAGCTTCTTGGGAACGTCTCTTAAGTCCAAGTAGCCCTCACTTCCTCCTCAATCCAATGAGGTAGGGGCGGGGTGTTACAAGTGGTATCAGATTGTTCGGTCCTTTGGATTTGATTCTTAGATTTGGTATTGACATTCGTTGTGGTATATTCCTTGAGTCGGGATGGTAGCAAGGTGTACGAATGTCGGAACATGGAATGTATATCATAAAAGGACGTAGCTTACCCTTTTATGCTGAAATTCATGTTACGAGGGAGTTGGGTGTTGGATTTGGTGGTCTAGAACCAACTACTTTGTACTTTATTCATTAATAAAAGCCTTATCACATCTTGATTGTTCTTATGCGTGACAATTCATGTGATAATGTCCTATGAATAACTGTTTCATTAGTGGGTCATAGCGGATCCCTACTATGATGAGAACCCAGAAGTGCCATAACACTGTTGTTGAATATATGTTCTATGGCCGAATGATATTATTTGAGGGACAAAAATAATACAGGTCATTAGGGGTGAGGGCTCATAAAACATTGAGGCACCTTCTTCATGGTGTGCGCCCTTGGTAATATCCAGGAGGATATGATGAGAACGAGACCAACCAGTAGGAAATCCACATTTCATAGTGTCATTGGATGTTCCTATATTCGGACGCGTGTATTGGTCCTTAGAATTTAAGATTATTATTAATGGGTATTACACCTCACTCAAATAGATGTATTGACGTGAACTGTGACGACACACTATTCGCAGCAAAGTGGGATACGTTGGGTGCGTCACGAGTAATACTGCATTAATAGATAATGCGATAAAGGATTTGTCCCTTCTGTTACATAATGGAAGTTGATATCTCAAGCCCTTTGATGTAATTGATATAGCCTAAAAAAATCCATGGCCATGGAAAGGTATGGGCGAGTTCAATTCCGGGAAGTCAAAGATAGAATAATCAAGCACATGGGTTGATGGAACTAGCATGCAACCCGCTTGATTGGAGATATCGAGACAAAGGGATTGTATTACACGGTAAGCATTCGTAGGAGGCGACACATCATTGCGGCATTAACTCCTTTCTCTATGGGTTCCTTGGCGTGTTGCTAGATGCTAACCTTGGACTTTAGGCAGGCTCCGCCTAATGCCACTGAGAAAGAGGCCTAGAGGGTTACACACTAAGTGTGTCCATGTATCTCAGTTAAATATTAATTTAACAAGTTAAATAAATATTATTCCTGACTATGGTTTAATAATTATTTAAGGATTCTTGATCACATTTATTTCGACACTAGTTATTCGAGAGAATATATTGTGGGAGAAATAATATATATTTTTTAGCGAGTAATGCAGTTACTTTTATTTAAGAATTAAATATCCATTACTCAGGGTCTAATAAATATGGTGGAGGAAATAAATTAAATGAAAAATAAAAGTACACGCCATGTATATTTATATACACGTCGTGTAGTTTGTTTTTCGGGATTCGTGAGAAAAATATTGTTTATTTAATTAAAAAATATTAAATATAATACATTAGGCACATGTCAAGTAATAATGATGGTCAACTGTCATTATTATGACATGGGGTATTGCTAAGAATTAAATAAAATGATTAAATTCTTTTGAGCAATTAATTAATTTGATTATTCTATGTATTATAATCCCAATTACATTATTCTCATAGAGTTAGAGCCATTGTGTGCACAATGGATTTGGAAATACTCTCAAGCCAAGAGAAAATTACCTTTCCACCAAGAACACTTTCATGTTACGTGAGTGAGATCCTCCACCGGATCAAGGTGGTAGAAGACGGACATCGCAAGCAAAGGTTCTTCCACGCTAGCACCCGGAGATCCCTTCGGAGATTCCCAGAGATACGTGGAGAACCTATGGATCACCGCTAGAGGAATCCTATACTTGGATTCTACAACGCAACGACGGATCACAGGATCGTGACCGGAGACTCCAACGAAGAAAGAATTACATCGAGGTAATTCTTATGAATTAATTAAATTAATTATAACCAACATATGATGATCCTATCTCAATGGTTTAGGGACTCTTCTTTTCTTTTTCGTTATTTGTTCTAATCTGAAGATTCGGTCTTCTATATCGCGATGGATCTCGGAATGAAAATCGTTTAATGCTAAAATTAATTTTGGGAAAACCCACTAATGCGCTTCCGCTGCGCCTGGAACCTTCAACTGGTATCAGAGCAGTCATATAGTTGGTTATAATTATTTAGTTTTTCATTAGTGATTTACGCATTTAATAATTTAGTTATTTCAATTAATGTTTAATCGTTCTGGAAATCTGAATCTCGAGATCTGTTCCTCCTCCATAATTTTTCGTTCACCTCACAGAAATGAAATTTTCTTTTAATTTTGATTAAAATAAAATAAAGGAACTCATCTGGAGGAGCCGGACATTTCTAGCCGTACAACACCAGAATACACAGCGTGTATTCGGAAGTAAAAACCGTGTAGTCTATGTTCAATTCATTGACTGATTTGCCAAATCAGGCCATGTATTGGATTCCTTCTAAGAATTTAAGACACCGTGTCTTGACAAGAAAGTGGTGGCACACGGTTTCTGGAATACACACCGTCTGGTCCAATGAACACGGCGTGTAGTCCCTTTGGGTTAGGGTTGGTCCATGTACTCCGTACACGGCCTGACTGGCTGGAAACCATGTAACACGGAAACTACACGGCATGTGTCCCACTGTACACGATGTGTACTCCAAAAATTTCTGAAGTACATTAACACGCCCTGTCCCCGAGCATGTACTTTGGATGGACGGTGAAGAAAAGTTCACACCGTGTAGTCAGAACTACACACCATGTACTCACCCAAATTATGCAGATTTATTAAAATTAATTTATTATATTATACAAACCCTTGAGACGTGTACCATGGTGAAAACGTAAATCTGAGGCACAACACGTGACAGGTGTTTTATATATGTGTGTTTAATTTAACATCTGTGTAATAAATGATGATTCACTGGGTTGCCTCCAAGCTACATGTTACGTACAAGGATAATTTTAAATGAATTTATTTAATTAAAATTGTGATGGATGAGAATCTCAAGGAAGTTCAGAAAAGGGTTTAAGATAAAAGGATTGATTAATTAAAGATAATTAATTAATTCGGGCATGATTTATCTTAAAAAAATGATTAAAGAATTGAATTGTAGTTTTATTTCTGCGTAAATATCGTTGCATGTATGGATGATCATGAGCTAGACCGAGACCTTTGTATTTGAATGGTTTCTTGTAATTTATTTATTTAAATTAAATTTGTTGGCCTGCGAGCCATCTCCTCATTAATATATAGGGCCTTCTCAGCCAAGAATTATATTATGTAAAACCCCTTTTTACCCCTCACCTGCATGTGAGATAAATTCATATGTAATGGATGGAACTCCTATGATAGTGGATGCAGCACAAGTCAGGAGCCACGAAGAAACCAATCCAAGGAGATACAAAGGTGCATAGGTGGAAAGCTGTAAACATGAACCCGAAAGGTTCAAGGTGTTTCTCCCCTAGGTCTTCGGTTAGTTTATCAACTGCTAGATAAACTAACCAATAGAAAAAGATCATGATCATACCATTTATTTTATTTCGGTCAGTTGCATGGTTTATTTATTGTGGGTGTGTTGTCACGATCACACATTTAATTAATTAAACAAGCATGCAGGATGGAACTAAAATAAAACCGGCTTATACGTAAATATTATCTTTGACATGGATAATCACTTAAGTTTTTACCACTTAATATTAACAAGAATGTAATCAAAGATAATAAAATGGCAATTTACGTATAAGGATAAAATTCCTAAAAAGAATATTATGTCGGTATAGCCTTCCATAATCTTGGTTAGAATCAAACTGTAGTTCAAAGTGCTTGACCAAACCTAGTTGGGGTGCTTTCAATTTTCGGGGAATTATAATTCAAGGTTTTGGGTTGACTTGACTTGGTTCGCATCAAGGGTTGACCGCCACAGTAGGACTTGGTGTGAACAAGAGGCAAAGGTTGAGGAAATCCAAAATAAAAGGATTTCAGGATTGGGGAGTCCACTCAGCGGATCAAGGAGCTGCGAGTTAATGTAGTTGGCATTTGGAATGCCTACCTAAAACCCTAAAAGTTTCTTTACCAACCCTAGTTGGGGTAATGCGAAGGGAAATATGGATCCTTTCCACTAGAATATTCAGGCAATAGAATATTCCGAAATCAATGGGGAGGGCTATTGGATTTCGATAAAATAGTGGGAGACTAATAAGTATTAATTTATTTATTTATCTCAATGTTTGTAATAAAGTAATAAACATTTTCTCATCTTAATTTTTAGAAAAGGAAAGAAAATGACGTCAAACATATCATTGCACAGCATACTTCAGAACGAAAACCTTCTCACCAGCCCCAATTTCCAAGAGTGGCAGAGGCGTTTACGCGTTGTCCTTCGCCAATAAAGGAAATTGTATGTGCTGAAAGAGCCTATTCCAGTTGCGCTTGGGAAAGAGGCTAGTGATGAGGAATTATATCTCTACATGAAACACATGGATGATGCCACAGATGTACAGTGCTTCATGCTATCGGCCATGTCTAATGAGATCTTGAAGCAACATGAAAACATGGATGCGTAGATCATGATGTCTCACCTTAATGATCTCTACCAAGAGAAGGCGATACAGGAGAGGTATGAGATCTACAATGATTTTTTTACAACTAAGCATGGAGAGTCTGCACCAGCTGGGCCTCATGTAGTCAAGCTTATTGGCTACATTGAACGCCTGGACATCTTAGGGATTAACTTCCCAGATGAGTTGCGTAAAGATCTCATCATATCTCCACTTCCCAAGACATTTTCTAGCTTCATTGTCAAATATAACAGGAGAGGAAATGAGAAGAGTCTACCATAGCTTCTGACCTTGATTCTCCAGGTAGATAAGGACATGGGGCCTGACAAACCCACGGTCCTTATGGTGAACAAGAAAAGGAAGGACAAGGCAAAGGGGCCAAATACTTATAAACGGTCTGAAGCCCCCGAGCACCGTCCCTCCAAGAAGGGAAAGATCCAGAGGCAGGGAAAGGAATGAGAGGCGTTGTGTTTTTCATGTGTCAAGAAAGGCCACTGGAAGAGGAACTGCACCCAGAAGAGTGGGGATGCTAAAGTTGCGTTCGTTATCGAGTGAAATCTTTCTATTTCTACATATTGGATATTAGATATAGATTGTGGGGATCACATCTATATTCAAATGTAGAAACCATATAGATTTAGAAAGATCCCCAGAGGAGAGGTGGATCTTTGAGCTACCAATGGTGCAAGGCTGGCTGCATTGGCTATTGGCAACTATCACCTCTCATTGCCAACTTGCATGATTTTGGTATTACAAAACTGTTATTTTGTGCCTAGTGTTACCAAGAACATAATTTATGTATCTTGTTTGGATATGGATGGATTTGTTTTCAAGTTTGGAAATGAGGGTTTTCTCTTTTTTAAGAACAACATATTTTATGGTATGGCACATTTGAATAATGGTTTGTATGTATTAAATTACGAAAACCAGGTGTTGGAAATCGATAATGAAACAAACTCACATGACTCATACATCACCCAGTTATGGCATCACCACCTTGGTAATGTGAATGAGAAGTTCTTTACAAAGATCTTCCAATATGGCTATTTAGACTCTACTGAGCTAAAACCAATTGATAGATTTCACGCTTGTTTACAAGGTAAAAAGACCAAGAGGCCTTTTGGTGGATAAGGTGAAAGGGCCACAGAGCTTCTAGGATTGGTACACACGGATGTGTGTGGTCCATTTCCAGTAGAATCTAGAGGTGGATATTCTTACATCATTCCTTTTACTGATGATTTGAATAGATATCGATATGTCTACATAATGAGGTATAAGTCAGAGTCCTTAGAGAAATTTAAGGAATTCAAGAATGAAGTAGAGAACCATCTTGGTAAGAAGATAAAGAATCCTCGATCGGATCGAGGTAAAGAATATCTGAACCAAGAGTTCATCAATCTTCTACGAGAGTCTGATATCCTATCTCAACTCACTCATACTTATACACCACAGTGGAATGGTGTTAGTTAAAGGAGGAACCACACCTTATTGGACATGGTGAGGTCGATGATGAGTCATGCGGATCTTCCATAATCCTTTTGGGGATATGCATTACAAACTGCAGCATACATATTAAACTGAGTACCAACTAAGGCGGAAAATGGAATTCCATCCGAGTTATGGAATGGAAGGAAACCCACTTTTTCACACACACGTGTATGGGGATGCGAGGAATTTGATAATTCCTTCTTAGTAAAAAAACTAGCACCCTGGGGAATGAAGTGTATCTTTATAGGATATCCCAATGAAAGGAAAGGATATTACCTATATAACCATCAAGACAAGAAAGTGAATGTCGCCAGACAAGCCGCCTTTCTTGAGAGGGAGCACATCCTCAAGAAGGATAGTGGGAGAAAAGATTGACTTCGTTGAAGTTGATGCTCAAGATACACAGGAGTTGGTACAAGAACAAGTTCCACAGGTCCCCGTGGAATAGGTTCCAGAAATACAAGTACTGCGTAGGAGCTCAAGAGAGGTAAGGGAACCAGAGAGATTTGGTTTCCTAGTCACCAAGGATGGTGAATCATTATTGTTGGACAATGATGAACCTACCTCCTACAAGGAAGGAGTAGAAAGCTCATAAGCTGCAAGATGGATAGAAGCTATGAATTCTGAGATGGATTCCATTTATCAGAACCAAGTTTGGGTTTTGGTCGATGAACCAGTTGATGTAAACCCTACTGGATGCAAATGGGTATTCAAAAGAAAGCTAGACATGGAAGGTCAAGTTACCACCTATAAAGCAAGGTTAGTGGCTAAAGGATTCAGACAGCGTTAAGGAATTGACTATAATGAAACTTTCTCGCCAGTTGCTATGTTTAAATCCATAAGAATCAAACTTGCCATAGCATCTTACCATGACTACGAGATTTGGAAAATGTATGTCAAAATAGAATTCTTTAACGGGAACCTTCAGAAAGATGTCTATATGACACAACCAGAAGGGTTTGTGACACTAGGTGAAGCCAAACGGGTTTCCAAGTTGCAGAAACCCATTTATGGATTGAAGCAATCATCCAGGTCATGGAACATTCGATTTGATGAAGCCACAAAAGAATTTGGTTTCATTAAGAACGAATGTGAGCCATGTGTTTATAAGTGGTTTAATGGGAATGTGGTCTTCATCCTAGTGGTATATGTTGATGACATATTACTTATTGGAAACGATGTACCAGCCATAAAGTCAGTTAAGGACTTGTTGAACAAGTATTTCTCCATGAAGGACTTATAAGAAACATCCTTCATTTTTGGGATCAGGATCATTAGTGATAGATCCAAGAGGATTCTTGGACTAAGTCGGGGTACATACATTGACCAGATACTAAAGAGATTTAGTATGGAAAAATCCAAGAGGGGATTGGTTCCAATGTCACATGGATTACATATTTGTAATAAAATGTGTCCCCAAACACAACAGGAGAAAGATAGGATGAGTAAGATCCCATACGCTTCGACTATAGGATCCATCATGTATGCCATGTTATGTACCAGGCTTGATGTTACCTATGCACTGAGCATGGTTAGAAGATATCCAGCAGATCTAGGAGAACAACATTGGACTACTGTTAAGACTATCCTTAAGTATCTGAGAAGAACTAAGGATATGTTCCTGGTGTATGGAAGAGACGAGGAGCTTGTCATCAGAGGGTATGTAGATGCTGGTTTTTAGACAGATCAGAATGATCTGAAGTCGCAATATAGATATGTTTTCTGTCTCAGTGGAGGAGCTGTGAGATGGAAGAGTTCAAAGCAGCCAGTTGTCGCTGATTCTAAAAATGAGTCTGAATATATAGTGGCTTCTGATGGAGCCAAGGAAGTCATCTAGATTTGGACCATTGTCCAGGAGCTTGATGTGGTGACTAGCAGTAAAGATCCCATTACATTGTATTGTGATAATATTGCAGAGGTGGCTCTTGCAAAAGAACCAAGGTCACATCAATGGACAAAGCACATACTCCAGAAGTATAACCTATTGAGGGATTTCTATCAAAGGGGTGAAGTTGTAGTGAGTAGAGTATCCACAGAAGAGAACGTGATGGACCCCATGACTAAAGGCCTATCTCAGGAGAAGCATGAATATCATGTGAGAGCTAGTGGGTTAAAGGTTTGTTAGCAGTTGGCTCTAGTCCAAGTGGGAGTCTGTGGGATTTTGTGGTGTAGAACCCACTAATTTGTACTTTATTCATTAATAAAATCCTTATCACATATTTATTGTTCTTCTGTATGATAATGCATGTGATAATGTCCTAAGGACAGTTGTTTCATTAATGGGTTATAGCGGATCCCTACTATGATGAGAACCCATAAGTTCCATAACACTATTCTTGAATATATGTTCTATGTCTGGATGATATAATTTGAGGGACACAAATAATACAGGTCATTAGGGGTGTGTAATCATAATACTTTGAGGCACCATCTCATGGGGTGTGCCCTTGGTAATATCCAGGAGGATATTATGAGAACGAGACCCGCCAGTAGGAAATCCACATTTCATAGTTTCATTGGATGTTCCTATCTGCAGACGTGTGTATTGGTCCATAGAAATTTTATTATTATTAATGGGTATTACAACTCGCTCACGTAGATGTATTGAAGAAAACTGTGATGACACACTGTTCACAGTGAGGTAGGATACGTTGGGTGCGTCATGAGTAATACTACATTAATAGATAATGCGAGAAGGGATTTGTCCCTTCTGTTACATAACAGAAGTAGATATCTCAGGACCTTTGATGGAATGGATATAGCCTAAATAAATCCATGGCCATGTTAAGGTATGGGCGAGTTTAATTCCGGGAATTCAAAGAAAGAATAATCCAGTACATGGGTTGATGGCACTAACAAGCAACCCGCTTGATTGGAGATATCGAGACAAAGGGATTATATAAAACGGTAAGCATTCATAGGAGGTGAAACATCATTACGGCGTTAATTTATTTCTCTATGGGTGCCTTGGCGTGTTTCTAGATGCTAACCTTGTACTTTAGGCAGGCTCCACATAATGCCATTGAGAAAGAGTCCTAGAGGGTCACACACTAAGTGTGTCCATGTATCTCAGTTAAATATTAATTTAACAAGTTAAATAAATATTATTCCCAACTGTGGTTTGATAATTATTTAAGGATGTCTGATCACATTTATTTTGACACTATTTATTCGAGAGAATATATTGTGGGCGAAATAATATATATTTATTAGCGAGTAATATTATTACATTTATTTATGAAATAAATATCCATTACTCAAGGTCTAATAAATATTGTGGTGGAAATAAATTAAATGAAAAATAAAAGTACACGCAGTGTATATTTATATACACACCGTGTAGTTTGTTTTTTGGGATTCATGAGAAAAATATTGTTTATTTAATTAAATGATATTAAATGTAATACGTTAGGCGCATGTCAAGTAATAATGATGGTCAACTATCATTATTTAGACATGGGGTATTGCTAAGAATTAAATGAAATGATTAAATTCATTTGAGAAATTAATTAATTTTATTATTCTATGTATTATAATCCAAATTATATTATTCTCATAGAGTTAGTTCCATTGTGTGCACAATAGATTTGGAAATACTCTCAAGCGAAGAGAGAATTCCCTTTTCCACCTAGAACTCTTTCATGTTACGATATCAAGATCATCCACCAGATCAAGGTGGTAGAAGGCGGACATCGCAAGCGAAGGTTCTTCCATGCTAGCACCCAGAGATCCCTTTAGCGATGTCCAGAGATACGTGGAGCACGTGTGGATCACTGCTTAAGGAATCCTATACTTTGATTCTACAACACAATGACAGATCACTGGATCGTGACCGGATACTCCAAAAAAGAACGAATTACATCGAGGTAATTTTTATGAATTAATTAAATTAATTATAACAAACATATGATGATCCTATCTCAATGGTTCCATGACTCTTCTTTTCTTTTTCGTTCATCATTCTAATCTAAAGATTCATCATTTTATATCGTGACAGATCTCGAATTGAACGTCGTTTAACGCTAAAATTAAAGTTGGGAAAACCCACCAAGGCGCTTCCGCTGTGCCCAGAACCTTCATTGGGTACATAAGTGTTTTGGAGACACTTATAGGAATTGGATTTCTCATTGTCGTGGGTGTAGCCAATGAGATGAGCATGACATGCATGGTAGAAATGACTTTCCACTAGGATGCATATTTCATTGTGGTATAATGATCTATGGGCTGAACTGAGAAATCATTTTTGTGTGAAACTGTAATGTGAATAAATTTGATATTTGGAAATTGGTATGATTTTCAAAATGGTGAAACGTGGGAAATGTGAACATCTGGAAATCCTTGTTGTGAAAGTGTTGTGTAATGTTATTTGAAATGGGATTTCGTGATGTCTATGGAAGAGAGACTCATGGTTGTTTGTTTTCTGTTTATAGAAATGGCACTAGGTAGGCGTCGTAGAGACCAACCAGAGGAGGCTGCTAAGAATGTTGTTGCACCTGAGCCTCAGGTGAACCAGTAGCTAATGCAAATCATAGTGCAAGCTTTCGAAGCTATGGAAAGTGGGAACAAAGTGGATGAACCAAGGCATGTGGATCATGCTGTTCAGTTTCAAAAGATTAATCCACCCATCTTCATGGGTGATTCAGAGCCATAGAGGGTAGAATCATGGTTAAATAGAATGAACAAGATATTCGAGTTCTGGGGAACATCGGTAGAGTTAATGGTGAAGTTGGACACATATATGTTAGAAGATATTTCCCTTCAGTGGTGGGAGTTGGTAGTACAAGCGGGGTCAGAACAAGGTATGATGTGGGATGGATTTGAGGAATTTTTTAATAAACAATTCTACCCACATACGTTCATAATTCATTGTAAGACTGATTTCCTCAGTTTGAAGTAAGAGCTTATGTCTGTAACAGAGTATGCAACTATGTTTATGAACAGAGTTCAGTTTTCACCTAAGGTGGCAGGTAGCACATCGTTGAAGGCAAGGCACATTGAAGCAGGGGTAAGGAAAGAAATAAATTCAAATATATTGGTGTTTTGTATAGATGAGTACACAAAGATAGTGAATAGAGACTTGGTGGCTATGTTGGATCTGTTGGGTTCTCCGAGCAGAGGAATCATGGTGGTACCCATGGGGAATAGTGGGAACTCTAACGTTGGGTTTAAGCGGAGGAGGAACACTTATTCCTAGGGTGGGAGTGTGACATATAACCTGATGCCAGGATCGCTGAATCTTCCTCCGAATCCCCAGAGCAAGCTGGGATGTTTTCAGTGTGGATCTATGAGCCACATCAAGCGGGATTGTATGACACAGCCTTGAGCATGTCATAATTGTAAGTAGATGGGGCATCTGCAGCGTTATTATCAGAATTCTCCAAGGTCGGGTGCGTGTGATAATTCTCAGGGACCGCAGATGTCGTATGCTTCGATGGGACGCGGGCAACAACATACCCCTCGGTAGTATGGTAAAGTGGGTCATGGTGATTCTCGGAATACCACGACGCCTCAGAATGGAAATAAAGAGCAGAGTGTTGCAAGAAGACATGTGTTTGGAGTTGAGAAGGTGGTGGGGGATGATCAGTCGGGACCATCAACTGGGCGAGGTACAATTATTTTAAATCCTACCTTGATGCAAGTGCTATTTGATACAGGTGATTCACACTCTTTTATTTCAACACGTGTGGTTGATTTTCTGGGTTTAAGAGTAGAAATTATGCCCTCGGTTTTAAAACGTCAAAATCCTCAGGGTCGAAGAGAGTGTCAAGCCTTCTTGTGTAGAGCATGTTGTATCATTGTGGGTGAGGTTGAGCTAGTGTAAAATATCTCAATGCTTGAGATGGATGGGTATGATGTAATCATGGGAATGGATTGGCTGGTGGAATTTAAGGCCCACATTGATTGTAAGGCACATACGATAGATTTTACAAAACAATATGGAATTAAACATATCTTTAGAGGAGGGAGGAATGAAAGGGAGGGTGCAACAAGTTTGTTGGCACCATCAGTGAGCACGTTATAGTATCAGTTGGCTGTGTTGTCCTTTGAATCGCTAGATGGTGTTGAGATGAGTTTTCTTCCAGTAGTGGTGGATCAGTTCATGGATGTTTTTCATGAATAATTCTATAGGTTACCTCCCATAAGAGAAGTGGATATTATGATTGATCTCCTTCTAGGGACCAGTCCTATCTCACTTCTGTTTTATTGGATGGCACCATCTGAATTGCGGGAATTGAAATTATAGTTGGAAGAGTTAGAAAACAAAGGGTTTATTCACCCTAGTACATATCCTTGTGCAGCGCCGATGTTGTTTGTGAAAAAGGAGGATTGAATGTTGAGAATCTGTGTTGATTATCATAGACTTAAACAAGTTATGATAAAAAATAGATATCCACTTACACGAATTGATGATTTGTTCGACCAGTTGAGGGGAGCCCAGTGGTTCTCCAAGATCGACCTGAGGGTGGGATATCATCAATTGCGGGTGAGGAAGGATGATATTCCTAAAAAATCTTTCATAAGTAGATATTGACATGATGAATATGTGGTTATGCCCTTTGGTCTAAGGAATGCGCCCGCGGTGTTTATGGCATTAATGAATCGGATATTTCAGAGATATCAAGATTCATTTGTGGTGGTGTTTGTAGATGATATTCTGGGGTATTCAAAGACAAAGTTGGAGCATGAGAAGCACTTGGAGACAATGCTCGGGATCTTTAAGGATCATTGGTTGTATGAAAAATTGTCAAAGTGCGAATTTTGGATACAAGAAGTTGGTTTTCTTGACCAAGTGATTTCTGAAAGAGGTGTTTCAGTGGATCCGGAAAATATAGAGGCCATTATCTCGTGGCAGCCTCCAAAGAATGTGTTTGAGATAGGGAGTTTTCTTGTTCAAGCTGGGTATTATCGGCGTTTTGTTCGTGATTTTTCACATTTGGATTTTCCAATGACAGATTTGACTAAAAAGAATGTTCCATTCCAGTGGAATGAACAATGTCAGCAGTGTTTCAAAGAGCTAAAGGGTCGCCATACATCAGAACCAATCTTGGTTTTTACATAACCCGGAAAAGGGTACATGGTGTATTGTGATGCATCGGGATCAAGGTTGGGGTGCGTTCTCATACAAGGGAATCATGTTGTTGCATATGGCTCACGACAGTTGAGGTTGCATGAGAATAACTACCCAACTCATGATTTGGAGTTTGTAGTAGTGGTCCATGCTTTGAAAGTGTGGCGTCATTATCTCTTCAGTGAGAAATTCACAGTATATAGAGATCATAAGAGCTTAAAGCACATTTTCTCACAAAGGGATTTGAACTTGAGGAAAAGTATATGGATGTAATATCTCCAGATGTTTGATTTTGACTTGATGTACACACAAGGTAATGGAAATTCGGTGGCAGATGTTTTAAGTAGAAAATCATATGCCCAGGTGGTGAAATCGGCATCCGACCAATGGCAGTTGATGTCGGTTACAGCCGATATGATATTAGAATATGAGGACCAAGGTGATAGAGCGGTCTTCATTTCAGTTGTGTTTATTCCTAACCTGGTTTGCCTGGTTAAAGAGGTACATATATCTGATCCTGAGTGTGTGACCTTGGGGTCGAGACTTAATGGTGGGGAGACCGTTGAGGGTTGGCAACTGAATGGAGATTCAATTTTGTGTTTTTGGAATCAGTTGGTTGTACTAGTTTCTGCCAATAGGATCTTCTTAGGGAGTATCATCACTCCAGGTGGGCTGTTCATCCTGGAATTTAGAAAATGTATAAAGCATTGAAATTTCAATTATGGTGGGCTGGTATGAAAAGAAGAGTGGCTGATTTTGTTTCGAGATGCTTGACTTGTTAGCAGCTTAAGGCAGAACATCAGAGGCCAGCAGGAATGTTGTAGTCTTTACCAATCCCTGTTTTAAAGTGGGAGAAAATAGTGATGGATTGTCTTACAGGTCTCCAAAGAATGGTTAGAAAGCACGATGCCATTTGGGTGATAGTGGATCGGCTAACTAAGTCGGCCCATTTCATACTGATTCGTGAATCTCATACGGTGGAGGATCTGTCCAAAATCTATATCCAGGAGGTGGTAAAGAGGCACAATGTTCCAGTTTCTATTGTATCAGATAGAGATCTGAGGTTTACATCTGGTTTCTAGAAATCCTTACAGCAAGCCCTTGGAACTAAGTTGACCATGAGTACAGCGTATCACCCTCAGACGGATGGTCAATCCGAGAGGATGATACAAACTCTGGAGGATATGTTGTAGGCTTGTGTCATGGATTTTGGTGGCTCGGGGGAGGATCACTTTTCGTTGGTTGAGTTCTCATACAATAATAGTTATCAGGAATCCATA
This sequence comes from Viscum album, assembly GCA_963277665.1. Classification (NCBI taxonomy): domain Eukaryota; kingdom Viridiplantae; phylum Streptophyta; class Magnoliopsida; order Santalales; family Viscaceae; genus Viscum; species Viscum album. Next base: position 1,810,998,479 of record OY728146.1, read on the forward strand.
CAGATGGCTCCGTTTGAAGCGTTATATGGGTGGCCATGTCATTCTCCACTATGTTTGGTGGAAATGGGTGAGTCCTTGATGGTTGGACCGAGACATGACCAGGAGACTATGGAGAAGATCAATTTGATCAGGAAGAGAATGGATATGGCTCAGAGTTGTCAAAAATCGTATGAGGATCATCGTCGACGACAGTTGTCGTTCGCAGTGAGTGATCATGTTTTCTTGAGGATCTCTCCTAGGTTGGGACATCATTGGTTTATAAATCATGGAAAGTTATATCCAAGGTATATTGTACCATTTGAGATCCTTGTGTAGTTTTGTGAGGTGTCTTATCATTTTCCATTTCCACCTAGGTTCTGTGTGGTGCACAATGTGTTTCATGTGTCGCAGTTGAAAAAGTATCAGCCGGATCGTGACCATGTGATTTGATGGGATCATGTTGAGCTAGAACCAGATGCTTCGTTGGTGCACGTGCCAGCACGGGTTGTGGATAGGTAAGTGAAAGTCTTGCATGGTAAAAGCATCAGTTTAGTTAGTGTTTTGTGGCAGCATGGTCAGATTCAAGAAGAGACTTGGGAGCGGGAGAAAGAGATGATCGAGCAGTGGCCCGGGCTCTTTCGGCAAAGGGCGGGTTCACTACTTTCCAAGGACAGAAAGTCCAATGGTGGGGAGAATGTAGTACCCTCAGTATTGTGGTATGTATCCTTTTTATGATTTTTATGTGTTTAAAGTGCATGGGATGAGTTGGGAAGTGGATGGGAGTGTTTGGAATGGTTTTGAATGATTTTGGAGACTTTTAAAGGGGTGCACTGTTTCAGTACAGTTAGTGGAAACTGTGTGGATTCTCCAGGAAACTGTGCAAGGGAGACAGTAGGCTTTGCATGGATTGTGCACGGTTTGCCAAACTATGTGAGGAAACCGTGTAGACCCTTGCTCCTGAGGCATTATCATGCGCATGGTTATCGCACGGTTTTTCAAACCGTGTGGGATAACCATGAGACTACTTAAAAATAGGGTTATCAGTTCCAAGATCCATTGGGCTTAACCTATTTCCCTCCAATATTCCTCCCACTCGTGGCTCACTCGGGTTCTTCGGTTATCAGGTGGTGTAGGATCTTCCCCACTCATTTTTGAATCATTTTAAAGAGGTATCTTCATGTTTTGAAGGTGATTTCTTTCGGGTAAGTCTCTCCTCTTGGATTATTTGTGCTTTCCTCTATATCTACATCCCTATCATTCTTGGTTTTCTAGATACAAACTTTTTGTGTGTATATAGATGGCTTTGGGTTCATTGAATGATGTTTTGAAGGCTTAATAATGTTAGGGAAGAGGATCTAGAGAGTTTTTGGTGGTGCGTTCGCCAGATTTGAGGCATGGTTGTTCGGGTGTCGATTTCTCGGGAACCCTAAAGGTAGGTGGATTCTCTCTTGACTCCACTTGGTTAGAACTAGTGGTTCTTTGTAAAAATTAATTGTTGTGCTTAAAATTAATTGTTTTTTATGTGAAATTGGTTGGAAATCCATTTGGGGATTTGGGGGAAAAAGGGGGTTTCATGGTGAAATGCTATTGTTATGGATTTTAAAATGGATATTTTAAAATGGGTTGTAGAGATTGATTTGGGAAAATGGTTGATGAAAAATGGTTTTCAATAAAGATGTATTTATTGAAATGTGGTTTGGAATGGAATTTTTTTTTTAAATAAATGGATGATTTATTGAAGTGGATTGGTATGCAATGAAATTGGTTGATTTCATGTTGTTGTGACATTGATGGGTTGTATGCTTGGTTGTGATTGGTTGAAATGTTGTGTAGAGTGGGCGGGACGTATCAATATAAAAGGAGATGGATAGTGGTTGGAAGAACCACTATGTGTGTAGTGGTCAGGAAGTACCGCTAGTTGTGAATAGGTGAACAGGTTGGGCAGAAGTCCCACTGTTTTGATTGTTTTGTGTGAATGGGTGAAAAGGTTGGGAGTAAGTCCCACCGTTTGGGTTGTTTGTTGTGCATTGCTTTGCAAGATGGATTTGTTTGTGCTAACGTGTAAATGATGAGCTGGTTTGTGGCATGTTTGGTGGGATTTCCCTTGGTTGGTTGGTTTGGGTGTGATGGATTGGTAAGGGCATGTTTGTCTTATGAAAATGGTTGCACTTGTGATTTAATTTATATAAAATGTTTAATTTAAATGTTCTAATGGCTTTATCCTAGTGGAGTTTCTAGAGAATTCATTTGGGGGAATCCTACTGAGTTTTAGTACTCACCCCCTACTTTGGCACTGTGGTGTCTTTGCAGATGTCATGTACCTTGACGTGGGAAAAGTTAATGCATATCCCTCCTTTAGTGGAGCATTTTGATCCCTTGGTGGAGCTTGGAGCTTGGATCTTGGTGTGGAGCTATGGTGGTGTCATGGCTTGGGGTGTTTGGTTGTTTAGTTCCATAGTGTACTCTGATGTTGTGTGGACATGTCTAGTTTTATTGGTTTTGTGTTGTGTTGTGGAACCACTTGGTTGTCTTTTGGGAATGCATGGTTGGGTAATTGAATTGACATGCATCATATAGTGGCTGTTATTGGATGGTTTGGTTGGTTTTTTCTTAAGGTAAAATCGTTCCCCAACATGATCTTGAAGCCCTCGGCATTTATAACCATCCTTTGCATTCTTGGGAATGTCCCTTAAGTCCAAGTATCCCTCACTACCTCCTCAAGCCAATGAGATAGGGGCGGGGTGTTACATGAGCTGGGAAAGAAATATTTATAAGATATTTTATACTTGAATAGAGTTCCCTTAATAATTTCACTTGATAGAGATGTGAATTTCACGTCATAATTTTGGCACGTCTTAAATAAGTCTTTGGGCACTCAGCTGAAATAGATACAATGTATCATCCACATACTGATGGTCAATTAGATAGGATGATTATAATCATGGAGGGTATGATAAAGGTATGTGACGATTTTTATGGTGAAATATCCTTGTTTTATGTTTCCTATAACATTATGTTTTAGGACTCCAATCATATGGAATTTTTTTAGGATCTTTAGGGTCATTGATGTTGTTCAAAAAAATGATTCCATAAGGTAGGTGAGGTGGCTGCTGTGGGGAAAATAATGAAAAAAGAGACCTTTTAGAGATTGAAACATACTATAAAGTGGATGAAACCCTCTTAGAGTATGCAATGATCAAATTCAAACTAGTGGATATGACCCTTGGAGTTTATTAACAACAATGGAGTTTTCTTGTTGGTGACTCCTTAGTTTGGGAATTAGTGTTTTAATAAGAATAAAAAACAAGATCTAATATTTCTTTTGTTGTTTGATATTTCTAGAAATATAAGGATTGTGGGTTAACATATGGACCTTAATCTTCATTAAAAATGTATGCATGATTTTTTTAAAATGTCACAGCTATGGAGGTTCATTCCTAAACCTATTCATGGGAACAATTGTTTGGATGATGAGAAGGATCCTAATGCATCATATGTGGATCAACCATTATAGATTTTATAATGGAGTTAAAAGTGTTTTGAGGGGAAGAGAGATTTATTTTACATATAATATGGTATCATAGACAGGACTAAGAGGAATCCTAGAACTGGAAATATGATATTCAATCCCAGTGACCGATGTTATTTGATCAACATGACTTGATATGATTCTCAGGGATAAGAAGTACTTAAATTGGAATATTGTAACAACCTTATATTTTTAGGTGAATTATGAGTTAATTTTATCCTCTATTCATTTTTTCTTGAACTATTAATTTTTTGGGCTGAGTTACAAGGGTTATGGTTGGTTTTGGATATTTTATATGCCCTTTTGAGGGTAAAGTATAATATAATGGTTTACCAAAATAATGTTGACCCAATAGTAAACCATGGATTTAGTGGGATAATAACTTAGGTTGGAGGATGGTTAATTCACATAGTTTATCAAATTGTGTGACCTCATCCTAAAAAACATATAATAAGGTATTGTGTGAAAAATAAAGGTTGTTGCGAATTTTGAAAAAACCATGCCACCAAACAATGAAACCAAACCGTTCAGGTGCCTAGGAGGCATATAAGTACTTGAATTGTTGGAACATTATTTGAAAAAACATGGGGTCTAAACCATGTGTGCATGGATTGATGATATTAAAATTTTCTCTAACAACAATTAATTACTACTTTTGACCCATTATTCTTCCTAAATATATATATCCTAAACATAGAGACTCCAAAGCATTACCTAAATTATTTTATCTCCTTACAAGACCAATTCTATTAGATCTATGTTTTTTGATGATAAAAAATTAAGGTGTGTGATCCATGGACATCCATTATTTCAGTTTCTTCAACATAAAACCTTATTTCCGTAAGATGAATCACATAACATATATGTCATGGATGTATATATATATTAAAATTCCATATAATGTTGAATTATTGGATTATTTATAGAATATTAGGGGATCTAGAGTGTCAGTTGCACATCCTTAGATCAATCTCATCTCTAGAATCATTTTAATATCCAAAGAGGTATGTCGTTGTTGAACCAACTCTTTGGCTTAAAATATTGTTGAATATTTTTCTATATCACTGATGTGTTTGAGTTGGGATAATTTATTGGGGTTCTTGGAGTGTATGACTAATTCAGGATATCGTCTCTCAATGGGTTTCAGTGTTCTCATCAAAATGATTGAGGTGGGAAGTTTCTTACTATTTGGGACCTATTTATACTATAGTTACCTTGATGTGATACATGGGTTGGAGTATCTTGTTAGACCAAGTGTGATATTTATAACATATAATTGAATGTTTCTTCAGTTTTTCTTGTTTACATTCCATGTTCTGCCTTTATATGATCTTCTATGTTGAGTGGAATTAACATTCCTATTGATGTATTTGTATTGGCACTTGGGATTTATGGAATTTCATGACATGGTTATACTTTATTGGGGTACTTCACATTATATGTAATTATGGACCTAAACAAAATGAAGGGGCATGATGACCCAAAGGCCTAACCTGAGGTAGTGGAAGTACTTTAATGAAGGCCTTTTGTCCCAACCAAAGGCATATACAGAATAAGATGACCTTCAAGCATAACCTATGATCGAGATAGGGTTTGATGTTATTGAGTCTTAGCCCATGGTGGAGTTGATATGTGATAACTTTGGGGCCCAATCTATCTTGATGCCTTAATGATACTAAGATAAATGTTCACTATTCTTAAGGATAGATCCTAATCATTCGTAACAACCTTTTTTATTATCCTTATAGCATAATTTCAAGGCAGGTGTGGAAGAGGCTCTTGGTAGCTTGGTTGGCACATTAACTCTTAGTATATGATTATTTATGATTTCTTTTACACTTATTGTTATCATGAAATACACTATTATACTTGTGCATTCATGTTCCATATACATCTGTGGTGTCATATTGGTTTATGTTACTCACTCCCTATAAAGGAAGTTCAATTCATGTGTATAATTCTTGATTAGGGATCTAGGTAAGGGAAAGGGACACATGGAATATAATTGAGAAGTGGAGCTATGATATAGTAGTCATACTAGGAGAGACACTATAGGATTACATGGTACTTATGTATTTTTCTTTTTATTATTTTATACTATGGTTTGAATTTCCACATTAGGAGTATGATTTTATTTTTTACGAGTGACATTAATAACATTCATTATTATGATCTAGTAGTCATACTATGAGAGACACTATAGGATTACATGGTACTTCTCTAGTTTGTTATATTTTATTTATGTTTATGGTTTAGGTATTTGCTTACCTAGGGTATAATCTCCCCCTACACCTTTTTACCCTTTCCTCTAGTCAGTATCCTCTTGTATATAGGGCGGTATGCAAGATCTCCTATAGAATATCCACTTGGGTTTAGTTTGAGAAAAATAGGGTTGGGGAGTTACACAGCTTGTGGGATATAGTTGTATTATTATTTTTGAAATGGATGTAAAGGGTAATTTTCCCCCGTCAACAATATTCATAACCCAAATATAGTCATTTTGGTTAAATTACCATATCATAGGAGCTCCCATTTCTCTCTCTATTTTCAAAATGGATATCCTTCTGTTCTTGTGCATTTGTATTTCTATCAAATATGATAGAGATCATGAGGTAAGGATACTCATCATCTCCATACTATTCATTACTTCTCTCATGGTCAAGTGGTGATTTTCAATTTACCTGGATTATGTAATATTTTAAATATTTTTTTATGCTTATTTAATTTCACTAACATGATCTCACCTTGATGGTCGATATTGGAAGACTGGGTCCGTTTGAGGTTATGTTATCTATTTTAAATTATTTTCCCTTAAAGTCATGGAATCATATTTAATTCTATATTTTTTACTCATAACAACTCATTAAATACATTAATTAATAATTAAATTAAAATTTTATTTTACCTTAGATTCATTAGAATCATCTATTGTATTTAGATAAACATGTTTTCCTGGGGTGAAACTTCTTTAAATCTATTAATGTTTCAATTTTTTATTGTGCCTTGGTAATGGGTGAATTGCTTGGGTGTTTTAGGGATAAAATTGGAAATAAATGGATTTATTTTGGGAATGGAATTTTTCTAGGATGAATATTTGGAATTGGTTGTTATTATATACATGTAAATCATAAATGAAATCATTAATTTGTTTAAATGATGATTTTGTCTTAAATTGTTTAAAATGAGAATATGTAAAATGAACCAAAGTGGTTTCCATGAATTGAAATGTAAATTTCTTTTATGTTTGAATTTTTAGAATAAAGGCATATATTATATTATTATATTTGATGGTTAGAATTATAATTCCTTGAGATTCCCCTTGTATTATTTATGAAATGGAAAGGTGTGGAATGACTTGGAGAGATACCATGAATTCATTATGAAATGTATTGGCATGGAATTATATGGATGATCTATAGATTATACTAGGGGACACATGTGAATTTTAAGAGTGAATACTTCATTATATTAGATAAAGTATAATTCTATAAAATTCTAAAATAGAGATGATGGATTCTACCTAGATTCATTATCCTAAATTCCATGGGGTGGCTCCCCATTGGATTTTGGTCAAGTATAAACTTGTGAAATACTATATATTAATGTTGGGTATTATTGAGATTTTCCATTTTTGAATGTTACAGGATGAACTTATAAGGCCCCGGCCTTAAACCATACTTAATATTGAATTAAATGAATTATTAACATTGAGGATCTTTTCAGGTTTAGAGTTTTAGAGAATTAGGACATAACTATTATATCTCAAAAGATTACAAAGTAGAAACTTCTACTAAGTTTCAATAAAATAAAAACTCTTAAAAAGAAACATGTCTAGTTCCATGTTTTAGGTAGCATCACTTTACCTTGATCCCATCCTTGACCCTATTCCACGTTAAGTCCTGTGAAAAACATTTCAAAAACTTGGGATGAGCATAAAAAGCTCAGTAAGGGATACACAAAGAATGAAAACTGTTAGTTTTTCAAAACAACAAGTAAACCATGTATACTTTATCAAAGTATTAATTTTCACCTTTTCGAAGTAGTAAAAACTCTTCACTGAATAAAAGTTCATTACTTACCCTTCTGTAACCAAAAGATTACCATAAAACCCATATAAAGATCAGATAACATATAAAGGTAACTTGGGACATGAACATACTTAAGTTGAATAACCATAAGGTCGACTTCCACACATATCACTTAATGGAATAGCCATTCGGAAAACTTCCATACATACTTAATGGAATAGCCATACGGCCGACTTCCATACCCAATGCATTGGAGGTTATAACGTAACCACCCGTCCTGGTATTCATGGCACCACCCGTCATATGGTTTATCACGTAACCACCCGTAAAATGTCCAAGTACCATTATAAAATTATAACACATAAAACCAATATAAAGGACCGATAACATTTCCACATTTCAATGACAATATATCATTTAAATATATTAAAAAAATAGAATCCTTTATCAAAACGATTTTCAATACAAAAAAAAAGAAATGTAAAACATGGTATTTATTTTTCTTTCAAAAAGAATGCATGGCTTGTAGAGGAAGTCGAAACTCAAATAATGGTCACGGCAGCGGAGAAGTTGTTGTCGCCACATACGTACGACAAAAACATTCCCTTTTGTCTTTTAGTAAAATGCTTCATATAAAAAAGATTCCTTTTTGGATAAACGTAAAAGTAAAAGGGGTTTATACAGCATATTAAAGAAGGTTGTGTATAAAACAAAATATGCCTCAATGAATGGAGATTGAGACGAAGTCCCTTACAAGGACGATATCCTTGGCTTAAGGATAAATCAATTACATAATTATGTGTGACAAACGAATACACCTAATATAGAGGATATTAAGTGTAAAAAAATCCGAGGTTATTCACACATATTCATAGAACGACATATTAAAGGAGTATAAGTTTATCCCAAAGAATCACATTTGGGTTAAGAAGTTCCCTTGCAAAAATTTGACAGCCTAATGGCATCACTACAAAATTCAGAAAATGAGTTGATGAGAGATAAAAAGGGTATCTCATCACATGGAAATAAAATTTAAATCAATAAGGATATATAAGAACATATCCCAACATAATAGTATGTGAATTAAATGATATAACAAAATAAGTCTTTTTAAAAAGAGGAGTGTGAAAGGTTCCCTTACCGACATGGGTATCTTTCGAAACATACACCCCGTGAAAGAAGGACAATACAACATTGATGTAAATACTCATAAATGAAAGCATATTACAAAATGATTAAAATAATGGGCAGTACATACACCACTCAAAGGATATTGTGGAAAATGTAGCATAAATCTCATGGAAATAAAAGTGAGATGAAAAATCCCTTACGAAAACTCGGCAGCCTAACGGCGCCACTTAAAACATACAAAAATGGATCGATGAGATAAAATAGGGTATCTCATCATATTAAAATAATGATTAAAGTAATAGGAATATAAAAGAACATTCACAAACATAACAAATAAGAGCTTAAAATAAGTGACATAAAGGAGAGTACTTAAAAAGAAAGAGATAGGTTAGATCTCTTACGAAAATTCGGCAGCCTAATGGCGCCACTCAATACTACCAAAATGGTTTGATGAGAGAGAATAGGGTCTCTCATCATATGAACATAAAAATTATAGTAGTAGTAATATAAAATAACATCCCAATCACAAGAAAGATGATATTAAAAGGAATGACATAAAAGAGTGTACTTAAAAAGAAAGAGAGGGGTAGGGTCCCTTACCTCGGGTCCGACATGACTCGATCGTTCTTTAACGTCCTGAATAAAAAAATTGATTTAATTTCTACTTGCTTAAGAACATTTTTCAAGTTAATTATTCCATTTATATCAATTATTGACATGTTATAAACAGTATGTAATCATTTAAGTTAATAATGTTTGTTTTGTCGATATTTGGTTCTTAAGTCAAAAGTGGACTTCTTACAATTACATGTTGTTCGTGTGGTCAAAGGTTATTTATATCCAGAATGACATTCCTGATTTGGATATCATATATATCATATATATCCAGCATATACATGTATTTATATTATTACATAATCATTTATAGGTAAGAAATGAAATGCACTGTTCATGGAGACGGTAAGTCGTACGTACGCATGAACGCTACTTTCATTTCTATGTCATATTAATGGAATTAAAACGAAATGAGAGATGTGTATATTATTAATTCCAGAATTATATTCATCCTTTAGATGTATCATAAATCATATATATCCATTATATGTACTTATAATAGTACATTACATTTGAGGATAAGAAATGAAATGCACTATTCATGGAGACGGTAAGTCATACATACACATGAACGCTACTATCATTTCTATTTCATACTTTAATGGAAAGAAAACAATAATTATATAAAGGTATATTATAATTCCAGTATAAAATCATATATAATAACTTTAAATCCATTCTTTATATATCCCACATATGGCATTAACGAATCAAATCACTTTGAGGGGGCGGTAGTCTGCACTTCCTAAAATGAAGATATCACGTATACCCATAATGGAAGCCATAAAGGTATGCCACAAATGAAAAATACAGAAGCTTAAGTAAAACATAAAAATATTATATATCATATATAAACATAGTGACATCTTAATGGCCACCTTTGAAGGTGTTATATGAGTGTTGAACAATCATCTTTTCGTGAGGCAGAAATTCGCCATCCACAGAAACAGTATGTTCTTTAACCATTAGATGAAGGTGTGTGTAAGTGTAGCTCGAATACTTATTATAACAACATCCTAGTATATTAATGATACTGGAGTTTTTACAAAAAAAAATGAATAAAAAGTGTTTAGGGGTTGGAGAATCAAAATAAAACAAAAGAGCACAAGTGAAGACGTTACCTTAAAATTGGGTAACTTCCTTTGGTTTGAACCAAAAGGGTTTCTTAAAGAGCTTCATGCCTAAGTTAAGGCTTCTAGGATGAGTAGAGGGATGTGGACAGACAAAATGATCAGATATTGGCCGAACCAAAGGCTTGAGAGGTGTGGGTAAGGTGGTAGAGGTGGGGTCGATTTATAAGAGGAGGGGAGGGGCACTCTTGGAAAAGTATAAAATGTTACTTTATTTTCAAATAGTTGTCGGATTTTTATGGTCCCACATTGATTTGTTTCGAGGATAAGGTGATAAGGGTTTTAAATCCACCCATCCAATAGGTTTTTGAAATGTTTAGGTCCTATATTTTGCATTATCTTTCCATTTTATTTAAATCGTTAAATAATGAGGTCATCGGTGCATCATCATGATGTCATAATGAATTTAATTTATTTAATGTCTAAAAATTATAAAAAAAATACTATGATATAGGAAATATTTTTTAGCTTTCCAATAACTATTTATAGTCAAAATTATGACTTGTATAACCACATGTAAAAAATGTTTTAGTAAAACAAATCATGTTTGTGACATTTTTATTTTAACTTTAAATAAAAGGCATAAATGTCATTATCAAACCCATGTGGCTCCATGGGGTACCCAAAATCGACCCATGGGTTGTATTTGTCGGCCATAACTCATCAAATAGGGTTAGAACAAGTGTCAAGATATTTTCAATTTATTATAATATCATTTTTACCTTAAATCACACTAATTACCTTTAATCGCGATTAATAAAATTTAAAAGATACTTTTCATCAAAAATTATTTTCATCCCATTGAACCAAATTTTACTTAACAATTAAAATCATTTAAATTGTATTTTTTAAATTCAAATCACAGAAGTGGTAAAGCCCCATTTAAACGAAAAATCATATTTTGTAACCACCACTTTGTGGTTTCACTATTCATCAAAAATTGATGTTTTTCAGAAAAATACCAAAAATTCACCCTAAGATATATTTGATATTCCGAATTCAAAAAGGATGTCTATTTTAACAAATTCATAACATAGTAGTTGCATTAATTAATTTTATAATTAAATCCCGCTGTTAAAACAAAAAGTGTGTTTTTATGAAACAATATTTTTCAAAAGATTGACACTCGTTTATGTCCAATCTTAAAGTGATATTAATTACAATGACCACCATTGGATTAAATGGTAAAAATATATTCTATTTACACTTTAAAACCAATTAAAAAGATAATCTAATCATATAAATAAATTATATTAAAAATAGGTTTTGAATTAAAATACAACATTTTTCACTATTCATTAAAAATTGAACTTTTTTGGAAAAATACCAAAAATTTTCAGAGTAAATTTTGATGTCCCGATTATAAAGAAGAATTTTATTTTGTCAAATATAACACATAAAATTTTCAAAAAGTGGATTTAAAAGAGGTTCGCAATCAAAAGGCGGTTAATCGACCTTTAAAAGAATATTAGACTGTCTATGCTTAAAATTGGATTCATTCGCATTTTTAATCCTGTATCATTTATTGTAAAGAGTAAAAATATTTGAAAAACATATATAATCATTTTGTATTTAGTTCTGTTCATTCCCTCCATTACAACGTCTATGAATTAACTACCATTTAAAAGAATATTATTTTATTATTAGAGTGCAACGTAAGATTCCCAAGAAACTCGTTGTTGTGTATTGGGTACGCCATCGAGCATAGCATCCCCTTTAAAGTAATATTAATATTTTATTCAAAAATATGGATAAATATAAAAATGTCATATTATTTATTTTCCTTTGGTGTTACATCCTTCCCCTCTTTTGGGAATTGCGTCCTCGCAATTTTAAAATTGGGCGTGGAAATATCCTTGAAAGTCCCACATTGGAACAAGAGACAGTAAAACAATCACATTAAAATAAAGAAAGATAAGTACAGAGGTCACCCGAGTTAACCCATACTAGGATTCCATGTAGGAAAACATGGACATGGAGGAGAAAACATAGGGTCATGTTCTAATGGAGAGTGATAGAAAACATGTTTAGGAGAAAGTTAACCACAAGAAAATCACAAACTTGTGATGGGTTAAACGGTATTCGATTCCCCAGTAGGAAAAGTTAACAGAAAATTTTTTTGTTTTAAGTTACTCTTCATTGAGGAATTTATTTTTGAGCCTAACTAACTCATAATGAAACAAACTTACTTGTCACTTAGACTTCGAACTTTTACTAGATTCCTTAATCAAACTCATATTTTCTCCAAAAGATGAGTATTTAGGAAGACTTGTTCACATTAAGAGTAATATAATCAGCTTATATAGAACCACCTAATCCACAAAAGATAACTATATATTTCCCATGTCTCTAGACTTTAACCAAAACCAAAACTAAAAAGGTTAGTACAAGATCAGATAATCCAGAAAAGGATAACCCTTTATAAAAAGAAAATATATTCTTAATCTATAAAATTTGTCCAACAAAACCCAAAGTTAAACGGGGACCATTCGATAAACAATTTGTCCATAAAATTCTTCAAAGTAAACCAAACTATGATTGAAACCCAAATATTTGAAGGATTTAGTCACATAGTCTTCCAAGTTAAATCATAACATTTATCTCCAAAAAACATCAGTTTCTCTTAATGTCTCATATTGAAAAGTAATAAACCTAATCACATATCCTCCATGATAGGTTAATAAATTTCCATAGATAACCCAAAATCAACTTACTCTTAATTCATAAAATCATATAACTAAAAAGAATCATTCAAACTAACCAGGGACTTCACGTAGTCCAGTGGTAGGTGATAAATACCAGTCGCACTTTGGTTGTGGGTTCGATTCCCGCAGCTTTGTCCGACGCGACGGGTTGTCACACGGTCTGCATCTTGTCCTTATTATAAAACACCAAAAATAACCCTAACATGTTTTAACATTAATAGTTTCCTTAAACCTCTCATTTTCATCCCAATTCATTTCGGTGTCAACATCTTAATTCTTGAAGTCTTATTTCACCACCATAAGATAAAATAAAACAATTCCCAAAATGAAGAACATCATACCTTGATCATGGCGTCCACTCGATTTCATCGTCATATTGATCACGTAGGTAGAAGTCCCATGCATTACAACAATGATTTAGAGGTCCTTCAAAATCATTTTCTTCCTCCATCCAAATTCACCTTGTACAACATGGGTCATATGGGTGTTCACAGAAAAACAGTTTTGAAAAATAATCATGTATGACATATAATTCCAAAACATCTTATAAAACATGATTTCTATAAAATAGTCAGACAGAATTTGAGTTAAAACTTTATATTATTGGTCTTTTTAAAATACCATATGTATGTGCTGAGAGACTATATTTTAAAATCATGTATAAATAGGTTGTGCAAGGGTCTCCTTCCTCAGCACCATCTTTAAAATCATAATACGCTTCAAATTATTGTGATAAGGTAAAATATTTGAAAATACCTTGATAGTATTTACCGTTCTTGAAAATATGAGAATATTGTGAAAATAGTATCTGTCTAAAAACAACCCATGATCCATGATGATAATGGGGTATAGTGGAGGTGTTTGATATCTCAAACAGCTGCTTGCAAGTGAGTTGTATGCTAGAAAAATATTCACAATCATCCAAACATGACTTTGCAATAATTATTGCAAGCATGTCATCTGGAAGAGATAGGAATGTTGTTCGAGATCCTTCTCCTTCCAATCAAAACCGACTTTACTGGACCTAAAAAAAGTTATAAAACAAGGATTTAACTGAAATAATAGATATAGGGACTAATCATGTGTCTAACAAAAACTCCTAATCCATAAAATTGCCTAAACCGACCTCTGATACCAACTATAAGGCCCTGGACCTAAACCTTACTTAATATTGAATTAAATGAATAATTCACATTGAGGATCTTTTCAGGTTTAGAGTTTTTGAGAATTAGGACATAACTATTACAACTCAAAAGATTAAAAAGTAGAAACTTCTACTAAGTTTCCATAAAATAAAAACTCTTAAAAAGAAACATGTCTAGTTCCATGTTTTAGGTAGCATAACTTTCCCTTGATCCCATCCTTGACCCTATTCCAAGTTAAGTCCTGTGAAAAAAATTTCAAAAACTTGGGATGATCATAAAAAGCTCAGTAAGGGATACATAAAGAATGAAAACTGTTAGTTTTTCAAAACAACAATTAAACCATGTATACTTTATCAAAGTAATACATTTCACCTTTTCGAAGTAGTAAAAACTCTTCACTGAATAAAAGTTCATTACTTACCCTTCTGTAACCAAAAGATTACCATAAAACCCATATAAAGATCAGATAACATATAAAGGTAACTTGGGACATAAACATACTTAAGTGGAATAACCATAAGGTCGACTTCCACACATATCACTTAATGGAATACCCATTCGTCCAACTTCCATACATAATTAATGGAATATCCATACGGCCGACTTCCATACCCAATACATTGGAGGTTATAACGTAACCACCCATCCTAGTATTCACGACACCACCCGTCATATGGTTTATCACATAACCACCCGTAAAATGTCCAAGTACCATTATAAAATTATAACACATAAAACCAATATAAAGGAATGATAACAATTCCACATTTCAATCAAAATATTTCATTTAAATATATTAACAAAATAGAATCCTTTATCAAAACCATTTTCAATACCAAAATAAACGAAATGTAAAACATGGTATTTATTTTTCTTTTAAAAAGAAGGTATGGCTTGTAGAGGAAGCTGAAACTCAAATAATGGTCACGGCGGCAGAGAAGTTGTTGTCTCCGCATACGTACGACAAAAACATTCCATTTTGTATTTTAGTAAAATGCTTCGTATAAAAAAAGATTACTTTTTCGATAAATGTAAAAGTCAAAGGGGTTTATACACCATATTAAAGAATGTTGTTTATAAAACAAAATATGCCTCAATTAATGGAGATTGAGGCGAAGTCCTTTACAAAGACGGTATCCTTGGCTTAAGGATAAATCAATTACATAATTATGTGTGACAAATGAATACACCAAATATAAGAGGATATTAATTGTAAAACAATCAGAGGTTATTCACGCATATTAATAGAACTACATATTCAAGGAGTATAAGTTTATCCCAAAGAATCAAATTTGGGTTAAGAAGTTCCCTTGCAAAAATTTGACAGCCTAATGGCATCACTACAAAATTCAGAAAATGAGTTGATGAGAGATAAAAAGGGTATCTCATCACATGGAAATAAAATTTAACTCAATAAGTATATAGAAGAACATATCCCAACATAATAGTATGTGAATTAAAAGACATAACAGAAGAAGTCTTTTAAAAAGAGGAGGGTGAAAGGTTCCCTTACCGACATGGGTATCTTTCGAAACATACACCTCGTGAAAGAAGGACAATACAACATTGATGTAAATAATCATAAATAAAAGTGTATTACACAATGAGTAAAATAATGGGAAGTACATACACCACTCAAAGGATATTGTGGAAAATGTAGCCTAAATCTCACAGGAATAAAAGTGAGATGAAAAATCCCTTACGAAAACTCAGCAGCCTAACAGCGCCACTTAAAACTTACAAAAATGGATCGATGAGATCAAATAGGGTCTCTCATCATATTAACATAATGTTTAAAGAAAGAGGAATATAAAAGAACATCCCCCAACATATCAAAGTGAAGCTTAAAATAAGTGACATAAAGGAGAGTACTTAAAAAGAAAGAGAGAGGTTAGATCTCTTACGAAAATTCGGCAGCCTAACGGCGCCACTCAAAACATCCAAAATGGATTGATGAGAGAGAATAGGGTCTCTCTTCATATGAACATAAAAATTACAGTAGTATTAATATAATAGAACATCCCAATCACAAGAAATATGAGCTTAAAAGGAATGACCTAAAAGAGTGTACTTAAAAATAAAGAGAGGGGTAGGGTCCCTTACCTCGGGTCCGACTTGACTCGATCATTCTTTAACGTCCTGAATAATAAACTTGAGTTAATTTATACTTTCTTAAGAATATTTTTCAAGTTCATTATTCCTTTTATATCAATTATTGACATGTTATAAAAATTATGTAATCATTTAAGTTAATAATGTTTGTTTTGTCGATATTTGGTTCTTAAGTCAAAAGTGGACTTCTTACAATTACATGTTGTTCGTGTGGTCAAAGGTTCTTTATATCCAGAATAACATTCCTGATTTGGATATAATATATATCATATATATCTAGGATACACATGTATTTATAATATTACATAATCATTTAGAGGTAAGAAATGAAATGCACCGTTCATGGAGACGGTAAGCCGTACGTACGCATGAATGCTACTTTCATTTCTATGTCATATTAATGGAATTAAAACTAAATGAGAGATGTGTATATTTTTAATTCCAGAATTATATTAATCCTTTAGATGTATCATATATCATATATATCAATTATATGTACTTATAATAGTACATTACATTTCAGGATAAGAAATGAAATGCACCGTTCATGGAGACGGTAAGCCTTACGTACGCATGAACGCTACTTTCATTTCTATCTCATAATTTAATGGAAAGAAAACAATAATGATATAAAGGTATATTTTAATTCCAGTATAACATCATATATAATAACTTTAAATCCATCCTTTATACATCTCACATATGGCATTAACGAATCAAATCAATTTGAGGGGGCGGTAGTCCGCACTTTCTAAAATAAAGATATCGCGTATACCCATAATGGAATCCATAAAGGTATGACACAAATGAAAAATACAGAAGCTTAAGTGAAAGATAAAAATATTATATATCATATAAAAACATATTGACATATTAATGGCCACCTTTGAGGGTGTTATATGAGTGTTGAACAATCATCATTTCGTGAGGCTGAAATTCGCCATCCACAGAAAAAGTATGTTCTTTAACCATTAGATGAAGGTGTGTGTAAGTGTAGCTCGAATACCTATTATAAAAACATCCTAGTATATTGAAGATACTGGAGTTGTTACAAAAGAAAATAAATAAAAAGAGTTTAGGGGGTTGGAGAAGCAAAATAAAACAAAAGAGCACAAGTGAAGGCGTTACCTTAAAATTGGGTAACTCCCTTTGGTTTGAACCAAAAGGGTTTCTTAAATAGCATCCTGCCTAAGTTAAGGCTTATAGGATGAGAAGAGGGATGTGTAGAGACATAAGGGTCAGAGTTTGGCCGAACCAAAGGCTTGAGAGGTGTGGGTAAGGTGGTAGAGGTGGGGGCCTTTTATAAGAGGAGAGGAGGGGCACTCTTGGAAAAGTATAAAATGTTACTTTATTTTCGAATGGTTTTCGGATTTTAATGGCCCCACATTGATGTTTTTCGAGGATAAGGTGATAAGGGCTCAAAACCCACCCATAAAATAGGTTTTTTACATGTTTAGGTCCTAGATTTTGCATTATCTTTCCATTTTTTTAAATCGTAAAATAATGAGGTCATCGCTGCATCATCATGATGTCATATAGAATTTAATTTATTTAATGTCTAAAAATTATTAAAAAAATACTATGATGTACGAAATATTTTTTATCTTTCCAATTAATATTTATAGTCAAAATTCTGACTTGTATAACCACATGTAAAATTTTTTTTAGTAAAACAAATCATGTCTGTGACATTTTTATTTTAACTTTAAATAAAAGGCATAAATGTCATTATCAAACCCAAGTGGCTCCATGACGTACCAAAAAATGACCCATGGGTTGTCATGGTCGGCCAAAACTCATCCAATAGGGTTAGGACAAGTGTCAAGATATTTTCAATTTATTATAATATCATTTTTACCTTAAATCACACTAATTAACTTTAATCGCGATTAATAAAACGTAAAAGTTACTTTTCATCAAAAATTATTTTCATCCAATTGAACCACATTTTACTTAAAAATTAAAATCATTTAAATTGCATTTTTTAAATTCAAATCACAGAAGTGGTAAAGCCCCATTTCAACGAAAAATCAAATTTTGTAACCACCACTTTGTGGTTTCACTATTCATCAAAAATTGATGTTTTTCAGAAAAATACCAAAAATTCACCCTAAGCTATATATGATATTCCGAATTCAATAATGATGTCTATTTTACCAAATTCATAACATATAAGTTGCATTAATTAATTTTATAATTAAATCCTGCTGTTAAAACAAATAGCGTGTTTTTATGAAATAATATCTTTCAAAAGGTTGACACTCGTTTATGTCCAATCTTAAAGTGATATTAATTACAATGACCACCATTCGATTAAATCGTAAAAATATATTCTATTTACACTTTAAAACCAATTAAAAAGATAATCTAATCATATAAATAAGTTAGATTAAAAAGAGGTTTTGAATTAAAATACAACATTTTTCACTATTCATTAAAAATTGACCTTTTTTCGGAAAAATACCAAAAATTTACACAAAGTAAATTTTGATGTCCCGATTATAAAGAAGAATTCTATTTTTTCAAATATAACACATAAAATTGTCAAAATGTGGATTTAAAAGAGGTTCACCATCAAAAGGCGGTTAATCGACCATTTAAAGAATATTAGACTGTCTACGCTTAAAATTGGATTAATTCGCATTTTTAATCCTATATCATTTATTGTAAAGAGTAAAAATATTTGACAAACATATATAATCATTTAGTAGTTAGTTCTGTTCATTCCCACCATTACAACAGCTAGCCATTAACTACCATTTAAAATAATATTATTTTATTATTAGAGTGCAACGTAAGATTCCCAAGATACTCGTTGTTGCGTATTGGGTACGCCATCGAGCATAGAATCCCCTTTAAAGTAATATTAATATTTTATTCACAAATATGTATAAATATAAAAATGTCATATTATTTATTTACCTGGGGTGTTACATCCTTCCCACCTTTTCGGAATTGCGTCCATGCAATTTTAAAATTGGGCATGGAAATATCCTTGAAAGTCCCACATCGGAACAAGAGTCGGTAAAACAATCACTTTAAAATAAAGAAAGATAAGTACAGAGGTCACCCGAGTTAACTTATACTAGTATTCCATGTAGGAAAACATGGACATGGAGGAGAAAACATAGGGTCATGTTCTGATGGAGAGTGATAGAAAACATGTTTAGGAGAAAGTTAACCACAAGAAAATCACAAACTTTTGATGGGTTAAACGGTATTCGATTCCCCAGTAGGAAACGTTAACAGACAACATTTTTGTTTTAAGTTACTCTTTATTGAGGAATTTATTTTTGAGCCTAACTAACTCATAATGAAACATACTTACTTGTCACTTAGACTTCCAACTTTTACAAGATTCCTTAATCAAACTCATATTTTCTCCAAAAGACGAGTATTTAGGAAGACTTGTTCACATTAAGAGTACTATAATCAACTTATAGAGAACCACCTAATCCACAAAATATAACTATATATTTCCCATGTATTTAGACTTTAACCAAAACCAAAACTAAAAAGGTTAGTACAAGATCAGATAATCCAGAAAAGGATAACCCTTTATAAAAAGAAAATATATTCTTAATCTCTAAAATTTGTCCAACAAAACCCAAAGTTCAACGAGGACCATTCGATAAACAATTTGTCCATAAAATTCTTCAAAGTAAACCAAACTAATATTTAAACCCAAATATTTGAAGTATTTAGTCACATAGTCTTCCAAGTTAAATGATAACATTTATCTCCAAACAACATCAGTTCTCTTAATGTCTCGTATTGAAAAGTAATTAACCTAATCACATATCCTCCATGATAGGTTAATAAATTTACATAGATAACCCAAAATCAACTTAATCTTAATTCATAAAATCATCTAACTAAAAAGAATCATTCAAACTAACCAGGGACTTCGTGTAGTCCAGTGGTAGGTGATAAATACCAGTCGCACATTGGTTGTGGGTTCGATTCCCACAGCTTTGTCCGACGCGATGGGTTGTCACACGGTCTGCGTATTGTCCTTTTTATAAAACTTCAAAAATAACCCTAACATGTTTTAACTTTAATAGATTCCTTATACCTCTCATTTTCATCCAAATTCGTTATGGCCTCAACATCTTAATTCTTGATGTCTTATTTCACCACCATAAGATAAAATAAAACGATTCCCAAAATGAATAAAATCATACCTTGATCATGGAGTCCACTCGGTTTCATCGTCATCTTTCTCACGTAGGTAGAAGTACCATAAATTACAACAATGATTTATAGGTCCTTCAAAATCATTTGCTTCCTCCATCCAAATACACCTTGTACAACATGGGTCATATGGGTGTTAACAGAAAAACAGTTTTGGAAAATAATCATGTATGACATATAATTCCAGAACATCTGATAAAGCATGATTTCTATAAAATAGTCAGACAGAATTTGAGTTGAAACTTTCTATTATTGGTCCTTTTAAAATACCATAAGTATGTGCTGAGAGACTATATTTTAAAATCAAATATAAATAGGTTTCACAAGGGTCTCCTTCCTCAGCACCATCTTTAAAATCGTAATATGCTTCAAATTATTGTGATAAGGTAAAATATTTGAAAATACCTTCATAATATTTACCTTTCTTGAAAATATGAGAATATTGTGAAAATAGAATTTGTATAAAAACAACCCATGATCCATGATGATAACGGGGTATAGTGGAGGTGTTTGATATCTCAAAAATCTGCTTACAAGTGAGTTGTATGCTAGAAAAAGTTTCACAATCATCCGAACATGACTTTGCAATAATTATTGCAAGCATGTCCTCAGGAAGAGATAGGAATGTCATTTGAGATCCTTATCCTTCCATTCATAACCAACTTTACTTGACCTGAAAAAAGTTATAAAACAAGGATTTAACTGAAATAATAGATATAGAGACTAATCATGTGTCTAACAAAAACTCCTAATCCCTAAAGTTGTCTAAACCGACCTCTGATACCAACTATAAGGCCCCGACCTTAATCCTTACTTAATATTGAATTAAATTAGTAATTCACATTGAGGATCTTATCAGGTTTAGAGTTTTAGAGAATTAAGACATAACTATTACATCTCAAAAGATTACAAAGTATAAACTTCTACTAAGTTTCCATAAAATAAAAACTCTTAAAAAAAAACATGTATAGTTCCATGTTTAATGTAGCATGACTTTCCCTTGATCCCATCCTTGGCCCTATTCCACGTTAAGTCCTGTGAAAAACTTTTCAAAAACATGGGATGAGCATAAAAAGCTCGGTAAGGGATACACAAATAATGAAAACTGTTAGTTTTTCAAAACAACAAAAACCATGTATACTTTATCAAAGTAATAATTTTTACCATTTTGAAGTAGTAAAAACTCTTCACTAAATAAAAGTTAATTACTTACCCTTCTATAACCAAAATATTACCATAAAACCCATATAAAGATCAGATAACATATAAAGGTAACTTAGGACATAAACATAATTATGTGGAATAACCATAAGGTCGACTTCCACACATATCACTTAATGGAATAGCCATTCGGCCAACTTCCATACATACTTAATGGAATAGCCATACGGCCAACTTCCATACCCAATGCATTGGAGGTTATAACATAACCACCATCCTCGTATTCATGGCACCACCCGTTATATGGTTTATCACGTAACCACCCGTAAAATGTCCAAGTACCATTATAAAATTATAACACATAAAACCAATATAAATGAATGATAACATTTCCACATTTCAATCACAATATATCATTTAAATATATTAACAAAATAGAATCCTTTATCAAAACAATTTTCAATACCAAAATAAAAGAAATGTAAAACATGGTATTTATTTTTCTTTTGAAAAGAAGGTATGGCTTGTAGAGGAAGCCGAAACTCAAATAATGGTCATGGTGATAGAGAAGTCGTGGTCGCCGCATACGTACGATAAAAACATTCCCTTTTGTCTTTTAGTAAAATGCTTCGTATAAAAAAGATTCCTTTTTGGATAAACTTAAAAGTCAAAGGGGTTTATACACCGTATTAATGAAGGTTGTGTATAAAACAAAATATGCCTCAATGAATGGAGATTGAGACGAAGTCCTTTACAAAGACGATATCCTTGGCTTAAGGATAAATCAATTACATAATTATGTGTGACAAACGAATAGACAAAATATAAGATGATATTAAGTGTAAAACAATCATAGGTTATTCACACATATTCATAGAATGACATATTCAAGGAGTATAAGTTTATCCCAAAGAATCAAATTTGGGTTAAGAAGTTCCCTTGCAAAAATTTGACAACCTAATGGCATCACTAAAAAATTCAGAAAATGAGTTGATGAGAGATAAAAAGGGTATCTCATCACATGGAAATAAAATTTAAATCAATAAGGATATAGAAGAACATATCCCAACATAATATTATGTGAATTAAAATACATAACAAAATAAGTCTTTTAAAAAGAGGAGGGTGAAAGGTTCCCTTACTGACATGGGTATCTTTCGAAACATACACCCCGTGAAAGAAGGAAAATACAACATTGATGTAAATACTCATAAATGAAAGTATATTACACAATGAGTAAAATAATGGGCAGTACATACACCACTCAAAGGATATTGTGGAAAATGTAGCATAAATCACATGGGAATAAAAGTGAGATGAAAAAACCCTTACGAAAACTCGGCAGCCTAACGACGCCACTTAAAACATAGAAAAATGGATCGATGAGATCAAATAGGGTCTCTAATCGTATTAACATAATGTTTACAGAAAGAGGAATATAAATGAACATTCCCCAACATAACAAATAGGAGCTTTAAATAAGTGACATAAGGGTGAGTACTTAAAAAGAAAGAGACAGGTTAGATCTCTTAAGAAAATTCGGTAGCCTAACGGCGCCACTCAAAACTTCTAAAATGGATTGATGAGAGAGAATAGGTTCTCTCATCATATGAACATAAAAATTAAAGTAGTAGTATTATAAAATAACATCCAGATCTCAATAAATAAGAGCTTAAAAGGAATGACATAAAAGAGTGTACTTAAAAAGAAATAGAGGGGTAGGGTCCCTTACCTCGGGTCCGACTTGACTCGATCATTCTTTAATGTCCTGAATAATAAACTTGAGTTAATTTCTACTTGTTTAAGAACCTTTTTCAAGTTCTTTATTAATTTTATATCAATTATTGACATGTTATTAACATTATGTAATCATTTAAGTTAATAATGTTTGTTTTGTCGATATTTGGTTCTTAAGTCCAAAGTGGACTTCTTACAATTACATGTTGTTCGTGTGGTCAAAGGTTCTTTATATCCAGAATTACATTCCTGATTTGGATATCATATATATCATATATATCCAGAATATACATGTATTTATAATATTAGATAATCATTTAGATGTAAGAAATGAAATTCACCGTTCATGGAGACGGTAAGCCGTACGTACGCATTAACGCTACTTTCATTTCTATGTCATATTAATGGAATTAAAACTAAATGAGAGATGTGTATATTTTTAATTCCAGAATTATATTCGTCCTTTATATGTATCATACATCATATATATGCATTATATGTACTTATAATAGTACATTACATTTGAGGATAAGAAATGAAATGCACCGTTCATGGAGACGGTAAGCCGTACGTACGAATGAACGCTACTTTCATTTCTATCTCATAATTTAATGGAAAGAAAACAATAAAGATATAAAGGTATATTATAATTACAGTATAACATCATATATAATAACTTTAAATCCATCCTTTATACATCCCACATAGGGAATTAACGAATCAAATCACTTTGAGGGGGCGGTAGTCCGCACTTCCTAAAATGAAGATATCACGTATACCCATAATGGAAGCCATAAAGGTATGCCACAAATGAAAAATACAGAAGCTTAAGTAAAATATAAAAATATTATATATCATATATCAACATAGTGACATCTTAATTTCCACCTTTTAAGGTGTTATATGAGTGTTGAACAATCATCGTTTCATGAGGCAGACATTCTCCATCCACAGAAACAGTATATTCTTTAACCATTAGATGAAGGTGTGTGTAAGTGTAGATCTAATAATTATTATAAAAACATCATAGTATATTGAAGATACTATATTTGTTACAAAAGAAAATGAATAAAAATAGTTTAGGGGGTTGGAGAAGCAAAATTAAACAAAAGAGCACAAGTGAAGACGTTACCATAAAATTGGTTAACTCACTTTGGTTTGAACCAAATGGGTTTCTTGAAGAGATTCCTGCCTAAGTTAAGGCTTTTAAGATGAGGAGAGGGATGTGGAGAGACAAAAGGATCAGATATTGGTCGAACAAAAGGCTTGAGAGGTGTGGATAAGGTGGTAGAGGTGGGGGCCTTTTATAAGAGGAGAGGAGGGTCACTCTTGGAAAAGTATAAAATGTTACTTTATTTTCAAAAGTTTATCGCATTTTAATGGTCCCACATTGATGTGTTTAGAGGTTAAGGTGATAAGGGATCTAAATCCACCCATCCAATAGGTTTTTGACATGTTTAGGTCCTATATTGTTCATTATCTTTCCATTTTATCTAAATCGTTAAATAATGAGGTCATCGCTGCATCATCATGATGTCATAATGAATTTAATTTATTTAATGTATAAAAATTATAAAAAAAATACTATGATGTAGGAAATCTTTTTATATTTCTAATGAATATTTATAGTCAAAATTCAGACTTGTATAACCACATGTAAAAATTATTTTAGTAAAACAAATCATGTTTGTGACATTTTTATTTTATCTTTAAATAAAAGGCATAAATGTCATTATCAAACTCAAGTGGCTCCATGGGGTACCAAAAATCGACCCATGGGTTGTCTTGGTCGGCCATAAATCATCCAATAGGGTTAGGACAAGTTTCAAGATATTTTCAATTTATTATAATATCATATTTACCTTAAATCACACAAATTACCTTTAATCGCGATTAATAAAACATAAAAGTTACTTTTCATCGAAAATTATTTTCATCCCATTAAACCACATTTTACATAACAATTAAAATCATTTAAATTGGATTTTTGAAATTCAAATCACAGAAGTGGTAAATTCCCATTTAAACAAAAAATCAAATTTTGTAACCACCACTTTGTGGTTTCACTATTCATCAAAAATTGATGTTTTTCAGAAAAATACCAAAAATTCACCCTAAGAAATATTTGATATTCCGAATTCAAAAATGATTTCTATTTTACAAAATTCATAACATAGAATTTGCATTAATTAATTTTATAATTAAATCCCGCTGTTAAAACAAATAACGTGTTTTTATGAAACAATATCGTTCAAATGATTGACACTCGTTTATGTCCAATCTTAAAGTGATATTAATTAAAATGACCACCATTAGATTAAATGGTAAAAGTATACTCTATTTAAACTTTAAAACCAATTAAAAAGATAATCTAATCATATAAATAAATTATATTAAAAAGAGGTTTTGAATTAAAAAACAACATTTTTCACTATTCATTAAAAATTGAACTTTTTCGGAAAAATACCAAAAATTTACACATAGTAAATTTTGATGACCCGATTATAATGAAGAATTTTATTTTGTCAAATATAACACATAAAATTGTCAAAAAGTGGATTTAAAAGAGGTTCTCCATTAAAAGGCGGTTAATCGACCTTTTAAAGAATATTAGACTGTCTACGCTTAAAATTGGATTCATTCACATTTTTAATCCTCTATCATTTATTGTAAAGAGTAAAACAATTTGAAAAATATATATAATCATTTTGTAGTTAGTTCTGTTCATTCCCACCATTACAACGACTAGGCATTAACTACCATTTAAAATAATATTATTTTATTATTAGAGTGCAACGTAAGATTCCCAAGAAACTCGTTGTTGCGTATTGGGTACGCCATCGAGCATAGCATCCCCTTTAAAGTAATATTAATATTTTATTCACAAATATGGAGAAATATAAAAATGTCATATTCTTTATTTACCTGGGGTGTTACAGAACTCTTTAAATTCATCTGGATTATTGTTGGCATAGAATGTCTTAGGGGTGATCCATGGATTCGAATTGATTTTTTCTTATGATTGTAATGGGAGATCCTTTGATTTCAAACAAGAAATATGATATTTTTTATGAATGTAATGAGAGGGAATACCCATATGGTCCATGTGGATTTATATTGAGCTACTTGATGGTGGTTTCCTCATCAGCGTGCATTTGAATCAGATTGAGATATGATTATTCCTCCTTGTTTTAGGGATACTAAAAATGGCTTAAATAGGTACAATTGGCAATATTTGTCCTCTTCATACCTGAAGCTTAACATTGTTCCAATTATTTACACATATTATTTTAAGCACTATATTATTTATTTATTGTAAACCTATATAAATTATTCTCACATATTATATTTTCATTATATACCAATGGTGGCGGCCAACTAAGTTATACTCACACCCATATCGGCCCTTAATGGAACTTTTGTACCCAAGTAGATGCTCCATGGTTATAGGATATAGGTTTAGGGGGAGGCCTAATTTTTTTGTCGGTTCTATGGATAGGATGGAGTTTGGGATCTTGGAGATGGGATGGAGTTATGAATTATCAGTGTTATGATGCATTTTGGACTTTTTTATTTTTTATTCTTTTGATCTAGTATCACATGACTTGATTAATATGTATTTTTATTTCAATTACGTTTCTAACATAATGATGAGATTACAAGGTATGTGACTTAGTATTTTTCACCTACACCTTATTTATCCAGTTTGTGATGTTATATGATTTCCCCTTATTAACTTTTGTGTCGTACACTCTTGTAATGATAGAATAGTCTATCTATTGTAACCTCACATGCCCTCACCAATAGTTGATAACATATAGTGTATTGGGAGGAACACTTGAGGCCATGTGTCACACCATCTTGAGGCACTGGTTTAGTGTCATCCATTTTAGGGAATTACAAAAAACATTCATTCTATTCATACTTCTTAAGTCACATTTCTCATTTCCATAGTTTTCATTATAACATTTACAACATGTTTTTTCATTTTTTAGTATTATTTTTCATTTTTTGGTTTTAATTTACTAATGGAGGTTATTAAAGGAAATTGGGGTATTTGGAGGATTCTAGTTGTAAAGAAATGTATCTTTTCATTTTATTTTCCCATTGTAATTTTTTTTTCAGTTTTAATCGATGTAATAATACATGATTCACACTATTAGATTGTATACAATGCATAGTAATAAAAGGTATTCATGAATCAAGGTATAATTTATAGATAAATATCAACCTTATAAACTTAAAAAATTCCCTCAGAATAGGTTTATTAATAATATTGACTTTTTATCAGACCATTTGAGTCAATAGTTTTTCATTAATAATTATTTTATTATTATAATTTCATAGGTTAATATGAAATGTTATTTAATTATTCCATAATATAATTATTGCTCTATGTAGAGAGAAAAATAAATTCCCAAAATCACATTAAATTTTAATAATGAAAAGATAACAAGACATCAATGAATCATAATATCATAAACCATATATAATATTCACATTACCTGGATAAAATTAAGATAAAAATTGGTGTTTTTATTTAATAGTAAATATTTTATGAAACATGACATGAATTAAGATATCCAAAAATCCAGAGTGACGAACATGTTTACTAATAACTAATTTCTTATTATTATCCACTTCAATATGGGTCATTACATTGGATTTTCCTTATTCCCATGGTATAGGAGGTTTTTATATCTATTTACATATTAATAACATGGATTATTGAAAATTTTTGTATAGTTCCCAAATTGCTAATATCTAATGAATCAAATTTCTAGTGGATCCTTAGACAAAACATTATTTATCCACATTGTTTTAACTAACTTATTTTTTTTAAATAATAGTTTATCAATCAATACACTCTTTTACTATAGATCAAATGTCTTATAATTACTTTGAGACATCATTGTTGGTTTCTCTTTCACATTTTTAACATAAAGTATATTGGATATCCCTTCCTTCCTCATCTTCATCACCTAAACTTCAATGAGACTCCATCCTTATCTTCTATGATGTGCTTGGAAACTAATCTAAGCCCATATTTTTAATTATAATTAATGTTTTCTTATTTTTCATAATCACATGGTTTAACACTATATCTATAATACCATATGGTTTATTATTTGGGAAATATCCACATTTCTCATGGAATCCATGGTCTAATTTTCTCCTTTAGGTTCCAACCACTACTTAAACCAAAACATGTTGATGTGGGTGATGAATAATTATCATAATAAGAGAATGAACATAAATTATCACATGAAAAACTCAACCTTTAAATGTATTACTATTTAAAACCATAAAATTAGAATTAAATTAATCCTAAATTACTCTTAGTTAAATATAGGCTTCTTTATAAAGAGTTATTTCATACTCCTTAACCTAATTACTTAACATAATAAATACTTTGTAATGGATCATAAAGATAATGTGATTGGCCAATGAATATAACTAGACAGTGTCAAAATAATTTTTCAATAAGTCATATTTATCATGCATTAGGTTATGATTGAGTTAATACACAATATGACCCATTTAAGGCTTTCTACCCCTAGTTACATTTTTTTGAGAACCTACATCGACTTATCACTTCAAGGAAGGTAAATCATTGATAGGAAAACCACACAGTAAAAACTATGCCAAAATTTTAGGATTTTATTCTATATTTAAGCATATAAAAAGTGTTTCAATAATTTTCATACATCCAAATTTAGAAAAATAACTATACATTAATCATATATCAACTATAGTTACCTAATCAATAAACACAATTTATTTAATAAATTTTCACATAATTTGATAACAAATAGAAACTGAGGATATACATGTCTACTGTATTTGTAAAACTAGATACATAAATACATCATCTTAAATGTTGAAACATTACCTTTATTTAAAACACCACATAGTTCTATTAAATCCTATATATCTTCTAGAACTACATAGGGTTCCCAAGGGGGAATACATAAAGAAAAGGGTGATCTAGAATTCTAAGTAAGGGAATGAACATGGTAATAAAGAATGAAATGAGAGTCAAGAGGAAAAACATGATCTGATATTTAAAATAATCATAATCATGGAAACATGACATAAGTTAATGAAATAATAAGATCATGTAATCTTGGAATATGTGGAAAAAATTAAGAAATGACATTATAAACATATGTTAAGGGTCACTCCTATGGCCATAATCATAAAGTGCATAAAGTCAATGGTATATTAGGTTAACTCCCTAATCCCTTACATATAATCTCATGAGATATAAAGATTTACCTAATGCAATTGACAGATAAATAAGTCCATGAACACCCATAAATAATTAAAATCATTCATATGCATGCCGCATGAGGAAAATAAACCATGCATAATTCATAATTATGATCAAAACCATGAGAAAGAAGTGGGTTTTATAATTATAATTCATGGAATAAACAATGACTAAACAATAATTATTCCTAAGAAAAGAATAGTTTATTTGGAAAAACAAGAATTTTATACATATATATATTACATTATTTTAGATTAATATTCAATATATCTCATAACAAAAAAGTCCCAGAATCATAAAGGTTTAGAGTCATTGGAAACTAGATACATAATCATATTATTTCAGGAAATATCTTAAATATAACCCCCAAATAAATTCTCACATAGTACACATATTTTGCATACACCACATAAAATATTTCTTTATAACCCAAGGAAAGGAAATATAAGAAAGGATTAGTTTAGATGGCCAGTAAGGGTAAAAATAAAAGATATCAATAAATGAACATAAGTGAGAATAAGTTATGTATTGAGGTATGAGAACATAATCATAGCATAAAATAATTATATCCAATAATTCAAGAGCATTAATAATAAATCATGGAATATGGATTTTTCATAATAAAAGAAATAAGTCATATGTATGTGGAATCATCAATAAAAAATCATGCTGAATAAGAACACATCCTAATCATAAGACCTACGTTTTTTCATCCACATAAGAATCGAAAATAATTTCCTTAGTTAAGGATCATTTATAAGGCTAACATAGATGATTTAGTTCACTCCATATTCTATTTTTTCAATTTTTGAGGTTCAATCCCAAAACTATCAGAGTGGAAATATTTCATTATCAAATAGGGTTAACTATATATTTTCTCCATATTATATCATGATATATCAATATTTAATCAATTAATTAGAGTGTTATATAATTTATAGCCCACCAATAAAATAATAAAAACTATACATATGTATACCAAAAGATCTTGAATCCTTCAACATATCATTAAATCATAACCTAGGTAAATGAAACATGTATCACAAACATTTCATCATTACATCATTACATAACCCATATAAAAAAATGAGTTTCATAATAGCTTAATCATAACATAATTAACCCATGTGAAAGAAATGAGTTTAATTTAAAAATCCTTAAATTATCATCATCATAAGAAATCTATATAAAGAAAGTGGAGGAATCATAAAAAATACATAAAGGATACTAACATAGATGAAATATACCTTTAAAATATCATTTGAACATATATATTAATATATGAGAAAATAATATTTATTTTGATAACACTGTAACTAAATATACATATAATATTGAAAAAATACTTTTCTTTGAAAATAATTAATTAAAACTAAAAATAATTATTGAAATAAAATAACTTCAATGTTGGTGGGAAAATCCATTCATGTTGTAAACATTAAAAGAAATCATTCCTTTTACACTTTTGTAAAATGAAAAAAATAAAATGTTCATAAAAAATTTAGAGGGGTTAATTTTTAACCCATTTAAAATAAAGTCAATGTTAATGAAAATTACATTTTAAAAAACTTTCATGTGTACATAGGAACTTTTATAAAACAAATTTGAAGAGTATGGACTTAGAAGAATATGTATTTTGATAAAATAAGAAATAAGGTCCAATTTTATTTAAAAATATTATCTTAGTAATTTTAATTTCAAAAATAGGAAAAGTGTATTAATACATAAGAAATATTTAAATAATCATAGGAGAATAACATATATTTGGTTTAATGGATAATATCCATGTAATTTTTCTCAATGGAATTTAGCATAGACAATATCAAGAAGAATTTAGATTATAAACTAAACCCCTTACCTAATGTTATGTTTTAATTAATATGTGTTAAAATATTATTTAAAATAAATATATATTTATAATAAATATATTGAAAATATATATTCATACATAACTTTCCATGTATCATTCTGGTATAATTTCCAATTATCTTTTTAACAACAAATTATTCTTTAAAATGAACATTCAGGTGAATTTTTTGCAATTTTCCATGCATGTATTAGTTCAAGGATTTAATTACATGAAAGTTTATCATGGTATCATCATTTAAAAATAGTCATAGAATAAAAATTATCAATTTTATATATCATATAAACCTTTATAATTATTCATATAAATTGGTGATGAAAAATGTATTACATCACTTCATAGGGACAATAGTCCGTATATACGCGTGAGTGATGTTTCAAATTTTTGATTGTTGGAAATAAATAAATTTAAAACATAATTTACCTTTATATAATTATTATAATGTTATAAATATCATATATATTCATTAAATCTATTATTATTACCATCAATGTAAAATGGAAATTAATAATGAATCACATCGCTTTGTAGAGGTGGTTATCCACACATGTTAATGAGTGACGTTATCATTTTACAATGGATTGAAAGGTAAAAAGTTAGAAAAGATATTATAATAATATAAGAATAAATATTTCATAAATATCATATATAAATACCAAATACATAATAATAACCAATCAAGAATGATGGTGATGTAAAATTAATCATATTGCTATGTGGAGGCGGTAGTCCACACATGCACATGAGTGATAATTTTATTTCCCATTTGATGAAAATAATGCATTAAATAGTTAATCCATAATCACAAAAAAAATAAGTATATTTAAGATATATAATTAATTATTTTATAATGGAAACCATATAATTATAATAGGCATAAGAGAAATAAAATTGAAAGTACCTGGTTAAGAGATATACCTCTTCATTGAGAAACCTCTTTTGGATTTAACATTAAGCCTTGAAAATATGATATAATGTTCAAAATATGACATTTATAATGTGTTATGGGATGTTAGGAATGTGTTATTTCATGTATTATAAATTATAAAAGTCTCTCAAAGTGCGAGGAAAAGAGGAGAGGTGGTATCATTTTATAAGGTATGGAGAGGATGCACTAATATTTTTTCAAAATATGAAAATATAATAATGTCTTACTCAAGTTAAGTGGATAAAAAATTAGAAATATTCAAATATAAGAAGTAAAAGGTCGATAAAACACCATAATATAAAATTAAATCATGTTTTTGTGATATTTTATAACTTATCTTTTAGATTAACACCATAATAAATTTATTTTATCCTCAACTATGGTGTCACATTTTTTCTACTTTTAAAATTAATTATGAGAAAAATTAACTTAAACCTTTTAAATTGTATTTATTATAATAATTAAAAATATTTAATCCATTATAATAGATTTAATTTCTATAATTTTTAAAAAATTGATTTTAAAATAAGCATATGAAAGGAAACAAAACATTTTTTAGTAAGATGAATTTTTAAGAATAAAAATGACTTTTCCTTCATTTTTTTCCATGTAAAAAATATTATATGAATATTGAAATATATTCTTTAAAATATTTTCAAAAA
Organism: Viscum album; assembly: GCA_963277665.1. Lineage (NCBI taxonomy): Eukaryota > Viridiplantae > Streptophyta > Magnoliopsida > Santalales > Viscaceae > Viscum > Viscum album. Next base: position 1,811,031,676 of record OY728146.1, read on the forward strand.
ATTATTTAAAATAATTCATCAATAGAGATTAATTTAATTTATTAATATAAAAACACATTATGCACATAAAATAGCTTTTTATAAAGACATCTCTTTTTATAATAAAGTGATTTCACTTTCATTTATATCCAATTGATAACAGGTTAATTCATTTTATACATGTGTAAATAATAATTTTCCCTAATATAGTTCTTTTTTATCCATATAGTCCAATCAAATGTCTAAAAAATAACTATCAAATTAAATAATAATATTTAAATATGTATGTCACAGCTTATTTAAACATGGTTTTTCACATAAACAATGTAATCAAAGAAATGATATTAATTTAAATAAATATAAATCATAAAATAAAGTAATATTGAATCATTGCCCATTATAATAATTTCACCCTCAAAATTTAATCAGTACCAAAGATACAACTAATGATACTTTGACCTCATCACATTTTTGGGGTCCCATGTAGCTTCCAAATATTTATGGTTTTTACACAAAACATTGACCAGGTGAGTTGTCTTGTTACAAAACCTTTCTCTATAAAATCCAAAATATATAATCATTTTTTTAATTATAAGAGTGATAATGAACTAATGATATGATCTCTGAATTCTGTACATATGAAGGATAAAATATGTGTTTCCTCAAGAGAGTTATATGGAACACATCATGAACTTGTTAGAGATTCGGTGGAATTGTCAATGATAAGAAAATTTCCTAATATGATTAATGATTTTAATGGGAATGATATATATAGGGTTCAATTTTCCCTAATTTGTAAGTCTCAGGGAATTATTCCTTAGAAAAATTTACAAGAATACCTTCTAACCAACGTCAATCTATAGATCTCACTAATTATTATCAGTATAACATTTCTATCATCCCCGAGTTTCCCTAATGTGCTACAAAATATATCCAAAATTCCCATCCATTTCTTCAGATTACTCAAGGACCAAAAAAAATATCACCTACATTATCCCATGATGTTGTAGTTCTACACTTCTTTCAATAATGGGCTTTATAAGGGGCCATCTAAATTTTCATGTGAAATCTGTTGTTGTAAGAAAATTTCATCATAGAAAGGTATTGATACCATATATATTTAAAATATATATATATATATAATTCTATCAAAAAATCTTATAAAGTTTTAAATGTCCTATCAAACCAATCATCTATCTAAAAATGATATACAATACATAACTATAACTCAATATCCAGATCCAGTTGAAGAATTCTCCAAAACATGAGGTGAACCTAAGATCATGATAAAATACAATTGAGAGTAGAAATTTGTGAAATATAACCACAGTATTTATTTAAATTCTTGAAATAAGATCAAGGTAGATGTATTATTTTATTGAAATTAAATGTGTTAACTTCTTATGGAATGTAACTACCACCAAAATAGGATTATTCTATTATGATGTTTAGGTATTTTGACAATGAAATCCATGGTAATTGTTTTTTAATTTCCATTATAACGTATCTAATGGTTGTAAAATCCCCTTAGAATTCTGTCACTGTGACTTAATGTAATTGACCATCTCATTTTAACCAATGATCACCCAAATTATCTTTCCACAAGTATTGAGGAGAATTTTCAATCATTATAGGTTAGCTAAAATAACATGTATATCATGCAATGAAACAATATGAATGATTTAATCCTCAATGGACATATGATATAGAGAAAAAAATAGATTAACATAATATAATATATCATATTTAAAAACAATAACCATAAAGGTCACATCCAAAATCAAGATAAAATGTTCTTAATTAACAACATAAGGACCATTAAGAACATAGAAATTGGAAAAAACTATGGTTATATCTCAATGGGATTATACAACACCACCATCCAAATCTACCAAAAAGGAAATAAGACCTCAGATATTCATCCTCTACATGATTCCCTTCCCTTTAACCTGATCTTATAAAAGAAAGATATAAATTTACAAAGGTATATGTAGGGTATGATCACTATAACTCAATAAGATACCACCAAGGAATCTATACATTGTCTAACCTTGTGGATCCATTATTTATTATTTAAAATATATTTCTAAAAAACATTAAATGAAATAATTTTCCATATAAAATAAATAATCTATTGATTTATTCTTTTTAAATGAATTTCCTTTAAAAATTATCTATTAATTAATTGAAGAAAAAAATATGACATATAAAATATCCAATGGCGTAAATATGGTGATAAATTAGTCTTTATGAATTAATATGAAAATTATAAACAATTGGGATAATAAAAATATGAATTATCATGCACTTAATGTAATCTCAAAGCATAAGAAAGGTACTTTATGACACATTGGTGTACATAACTAAACCATGAAGACACACAATGACACACTTGCTGACATATATAGCTCATTCATTCCATAAAACTCAACCCCTCAAAATGGCTAACTGTATTCATCATGATATCAAGGTAACATCCACTAGTGATCAATAACTCTAATATAGATAGTATTTTCTTAGTTTTACCCAATGCCTAATGTATCTCAATATGCTATTCCATCACCATTAAATTCAAGACCAAACAAAACCATGTTTCATAAAACATATTCGAAGGAAAAACCATTTTAATACCTTTGTTATATTTTAATGAAAAAAATTATAAAGAAGTATTAAACTATAAGGCCCCAGCCTTAAAACTTACTTAATCTTGAGTTATTACAAGATTACACATTGAGGATATTTTCGGGTTTAGAGTTTTAGAGAATTAGATCATAAAACTTGCATTACATTCCACATATAAACAAAGTGGTTACATAAAGATAGTATTCTTCATTCCCATCAATGGAAACACATTTAAAATAAAACATGGATTATTTCTTGACACATCCTTGACTCTATCATCTTATCATGTACCTTTCCCTTGACCTGTGAAAAACATTTCAAAAACTTGGGATGAGCATAAAAACTCAATATGGGTTATAAAAACATGGAAAGGAAACATGGGTACATACATACATAAGAGTGAAATCATACTTTACCCATAAAACATAATCACTTTAACATACCTCATCAAATCATGAATAAATCATAGAAATCATAAGACATAAAGGTAACTTGAGGCATTCATAACATTCTTACGTAGGGAGTAACCCTCTTGGTTATGTTTGGAATACCCATCACAGTATATTCACTAAAATCTCTTCGGAGAAACCTTAATGTTTCACTCCTTCGCGTTACCCAATGCATTGGAGAGCTATAACGGGCTCACCCGCCCTTAGTTTATCACGGAACCACCCGTCTTCATAATAATGCCCAAGAACCATAACATAATCATATCACATAAAACATGCATAAAGGAAACATAAAATTTCCACATTTCAATCACTAGTTATCAATACAACACATTGATATAAAAACATTATGAAAACCATTTTCAATACCAAAATAAAAGAAAAGTAAAACATGGTATTTATTTTTCTTTTATAAAGAAGGTATGGCTTGTAGAGGAAGCCGAAACTCAAATAACGGTCACGACAGCGGAGAAGTCATTGTCGCCGCATACGTACGACAAAAACATTCCCTTTTGTCGTTTATTAAACGCTTCGTATTAAAAGTATTCCTTTTGAATAAACGTAAAAGTCAAAAGGGTTTATAAACCGTATAAAAGAAAGTTGTGTATAAAATAAAATATGCCTCAATGAAAGGAGATTGAAACGAAGTCCCATACCTCGTATCCGACTTGACCCGACTATTCTTTAATCTCTTTAATAATAAACTTGAGTTAATCTCTACTTGCTTATGAATCTTTTCCAAGTTCATTATTCCTTTTATACCATGTTATGGACATCATGTAATCAGTTAAGTTAATATTGTTCATTTTGTCGGTATTTGGTTCTTAAGTAAAAAATAGACTTCTTACACTTACATGTTGTTAATTTGGTCAAAGTTTCATTATATCCAGAATGGTATTCATGATGTAGATGTCATATATGTCATATATATCCAGTACATACATGCATTTATAATATTACATAATCATTTAGAGGTAAGAAATGAAATGCACCGTTCATGGAGACGGTAAGCCGTACGTACGCATGAACGCTACTTTCATTTCTATTTCATATTTTATAGAATGGAATCATAATGATATAAAGGTATATTATAATTCCAGTATAATATCATATATAATGTCATAGTTCCATCCTTTATATGTCCCACATATGGTATTTAACGAATCAAATCACTTTGAGGGGGCGGTAGTCCGCACTTCCTAAAATGAAGATATCGTGTTTACCCATAATGGAAACCATAAAAGTATGCCCAAAATGAAAAAAACAGAAGCTTAAGGAAAAAATAAACATATTATATATCATATATAAAAATAGTGACATCATAATGGCCACCTTTGAAGGTGTTAAATGAGTATTGAACAATCATCGTTTCGGGAGGTAGAATTTCGCCATCCACGGAAACCGTATGTTCTTTAACCATTTGATGTAGTTGTGTGAGAGTGTAGCTCAAATAAATATTATAACAACATCCTTGTATATTGATTATACTGGTGTTTTTACAAAAGAAGTAAATAAAAAGAGTTTAGGGGGTTGGAGAAGCAAAACAAAACAAATGAACATGAGAGAATGAATTACCTTTAAAAGTGTAACTACTTTTGATTTGAGCCTAAAGGCTTTCTTTGAAAAGATTATGCCCAAAGGGAATCCTCTAGGATGAGGAGAGGGATGTGTAGAGAGTAAATGGGCAGGTTTTGGCCGAGCCAAAGGCTTGAGGAGTGTGTGAAATGAGGTAGAGGTGGGGGCCTTTTATAAGAGCAGAGGAGGGGCACTTTTGGAAAATAAAGAAATATTACTTTATTTGAAAATGTTTTTCGGTTTCAAAAGGTCCAAAATTGATATAATTCTTGTATAAGGTGATAAGGGCTCTAAATCCACTCATCCAATTGGTTTTGTCCATGTGTAGGTTTTAGATTTTTTATTATCTTTCCATTTTATTTAAATCGTTAAATAATGATGTCATCGCTGCATCATTATTATGTCATAACTAATTTAATTTATTTAATGTCTAAAAATCATAAAAAAATACTATGATGTAGGAAATCTTTCTATCTTTCCAATGACTATTTATAATCATAAGTCTGATCTTTATAACCCCATGTAAAAATTGTTTTCGTAAAACATTTATTGTTTGTGTCATTTTTACTTTAACATTTAATAAAAAGTTTTTTATTTCATTTCCCAACAAAAGTGGATCCATGGGGTCCCCAAGTTGACCCATGGATTGTCTTGGTCGGCCATGACACAACCAATAAGTTTGGGACATGTGTCTAGGTCATTTCATATTATTAAAGCATTATTTATACCTTAAACTACACTAATTTCCACTAATCGCGATTAAAAACTTAATAAGTTACTATTCACCAAAAAATTATTTTAATCTCATTGCACCACATTTTACTTCTTAATGACAACCATGTATGTTGTATTTTTAAAATTCAATACACATTAGCGGTAAACTTTCATTTAACTGAAAAATCAGTTTGCTTGATTACCACTTAGTGGTTTCAGTATTCATCAAAAATTGAAGTTTTTCAGAAAATTACCAAAAATTCACCCTAAGCTATATTTGATATTCCGAATTCAAAAATGAAGTCTATTTTACAAAATTCAAATCATATAAGTCACATTAATTAATTTAATAATTAATTCCCGCTGCCAGAGGAAATAGCGTGTTTTTACAAAACAATAAGTATCAAAAGATTGACACAAGTTTAAGTCTAATTTCAAAGTGAAATTGATTCCAATGACCACCATTGGATAAAATGGTAAAAATATATTCTAATTTCACTTCAAAACCAATTCAAAACATAATCTAATCATATAAATAAATTAGATTAAAAAGCAGTTTTGATGTAAAATGCAGTATTTTTCACTATTCATTAAAAAATGAACATTGTTAGAAAAATACCAAAAATTCACACAAAGTAAATTTTGATGTCCCAATAATAAAGAATAAGTTTATTTTGACAAACATAGTTTATAAAATTTTCAAAATATAGATTCAAAAATGGGTTGCCATCAAAAGGTAATAAAACAATCTTTTAAGAATATTAGTGTATTCCATGCATAAGATTGTATTTATTTTCATTTTAAGCCTCTATAACACTATAATAATCATTAATATACATATATAAAAATATCTATTATTCATTACTTACTTGGGATGTTACATCCTTCCCCCCTTTAGAAAATTGCGTCCCAGCAATTTATTTACTTATCGAATAAATGGGGGTACTTATCCCTCATTGCATTTTCAGATTCCCATGTTGCCTCTTCAATCAGGTGGTTTTTCCACAAAACCTTTACCTGGTGAATCACCTTATTCCGTAACACTTGCTCCCTGTGGTCAAGAATTTGGACCGGTTGTTCCTCATAAGATAGGTTCTCTTCCAGCTGAACTACCTCTGGACTCAAAATATGAGATGGATCTGGCATATACTTTCTCAACATCGAAATGTGAAAAACATTGTGTACCTGAGATAAACTCGGAGGTAAAGCCACTCGGTATGCAACTGATCCAACTCTCTCCAGAATTTTGTATGGTCCAATGAACCTTGGACTCAACTTTCCTTTCTTACCAAATCTCATCACACTTTTCCAAGGAGAAACCTTGAGAAAAACATGATCACCTACCTCGAAAGATAGATCCTTCCTCCGGTTATCCGCATAACTCTTCTGCCTTCTCTGAGCTGTTCTCATGTGTTTCTGAATTAGCTGAACTTTTTCTGCCATCTCTTCTACCAATTCTGGTCCCATCAACTTCCTTTCACCCACTTCATCCCAGAAAGCTGGAGTTCGACACCGCTTCCCATATAATGCCTGAAATGGTGCCATCTGTATACTGGAATGAAAAATGTTATTATATGAAATTTCAACCAAAGAAAGATGTTGGTCCCAACTTCCATGATAATCCATAGAACAAGCTCGTAGCATATCCTCCAATGTCTGAATTGTTCTTTCTGACTGCCCATCTGATTGAGGATGAAAAGCTGTACTAAAATTTAATTCAGTACCCAACGACTTCTGAAGGCCTTTCCAAAAGTTAGAAGTAAACCTGGGATCACGATCCGATACAATGGAGAGAGGAACTCCATGTAACCTGACTATCTCTTTAAGATACAAATGGGAAAGTTGATCAAGAGAGAAAGTATCTCGTATAGCAAGGAAATGAGCAGATTTGGTCAAGCGATCAACAATAACCCAGATTTCATTATTACCTCGAGATGTCTTCGGTAATCCAACAACAAAGTCCATGGATATATTCTCCCATTTCCACTCTGGCACTGGTAAAGGCTGAAGCATCCCTTTCGGTAACTGCCGCTCTGCTGTAACCTACTGACAATTCAAACACTTCACAGTAAAATCAGCAATGTCTCTTTTCATTCCATCCCACCAGTAATACTCCCGCAGATCTCTATACATCTTAGTACTGCCCGGATGAACTGAAAACGGAGAACTATGAGCTTCACATAACAGCTCTCTCTTCAACTGTGAATCACAAGGCACACACAATCTCTTCCCAAATCTCAAAACACAATCATTATCAATGTTGAATTCAGGCAACTTACCTTTTTGAACCAGCTCTACCTTTTTCTGCAACTCACTGTCATGCTTCTATGCTTGCTTGATTCTATATGATAGAGATGATCTCACTGATACCTGAAACAAAACAGAAGAACTTCCTGCACCAACAACTTCTATGCCAAAGTTCATCAAATCGTTAACCAAAGGATCATATTCCAACCGCAACATTGTTAATGAAGCATTACTTTTTCGACTCAAAGCATCAGCCACTTTATTTGCTTTTCCCGGATGGTAATGAATTGTACAATCATAATCCTTGATTAATTCTAGCCATCTCCTATGTCTCATGTTTAACTCTTTCTGAGTGAATATATACTTTAAACATTTGTGATCGGTATATATTTCACACTTTACTCCATACAAATGATGCCTCCAAATTTTTAAAGCAAAAACAACAGCAGCTAATTCCAAATCATGTGTAGGGTAATTTACCTCATGAGTTTTCAACTGTCGTGAAGCATAAGCAATTACCTGATCATTCTTCATTAGGACGCAACCAAGTCCTTTCAATGAAGCATCACTGTATATAACAAACTCACCATTCCTGGAAGGTAGTGCCAAAACTGGAGCATTCACCAATCTCCTTTTCAATTCCTGAAAACAATCATCACATTCTTTTGTCCAGATAAACTTAACACCCTTCCGAGTTAGCTTAGTCATTGGACTAGATAACTGTGAAAAATTTCTAACAAACCTTCGGTAATAGCCCGCCAAACCAAGGAAGCTATGAATCTCAGTTACATTTGTGGGTCTTGGCCATTCTTCCACAACTTTTGTTTTTGCAGGATCAACAGTTATTCCATCTTTAGAAACAATGTGACCAAGGAAAGAAATTTGTTGCAACCAAAACTCACACTTGCTGAATTTACCATACAGTTTATTTTCTTTTAAGGTTTGCAAGATAACCCTTAAATGTTTTTCATGATCCTCTTTACTTTTATAAAACACCCAAATATCATCAATGAAAACCACAACAAACTTATCCAAGAACTCATGGAAAATTCTATTCATTAAGTCCATGAATACAGCAGGTGCATTGGTTATCCCAAAAGGCATTACTACAAATTCATAATGGCCATATCTCGTACGGAATGCGGTCTTCGGAATATCTGCCTCCTTTACCTTTAGCTAATGGTACCCCAATCTCAAGTCAATCTTTGAAAAAAACTGAGCTCCCTGGAGCTGATCAAACAAATCATCGATATGAGGCAAAGGATATTTGTTCTTAACAGTGATATTATTCAAGGCTCTATAATCAATGAAAAAGTCTCATAGAACCATCTTTCTTTTTAACAAATAAAACAAGAGCACCCCATGGTGATGTGCTAGGTCTAATGAAACCTTTCTCTAATAAATCTTGCAATTGATCCTTCAACTCTAAAAGTTCAATTTGTGCCATTCGATAAGGGGGTTTTGAAATTGGCTTAACATCAAGAACTAAGTCAACAGTAAACTCAACTTCCCGATCTGGTATTATTCCAGGAAACTCATCAGGAAAAACATCAGGATACTCATTTACCACCGGCACATCATTAATCTGAACAGTTCCTTTATTTTCAACGACGTGTGCAAGGTAACATTCATTTCCATCTTTTACAAGTTTCTCGGCCTCTTGATATGTTATCAAAAGTAAGGGTTCATTCTTGTAAACAAACTGAAAGTCTTTCTAAAAAGAAACTTCTTTAGCTCTACAGTCAATCTTAGCATGGTAAATAGAGAGCCAATCCATACCCAGGATAACATCAAACTCTACTAGAGGTAGAACAATAAGGTTTGCAAGTAGGTTCTTTCCACAGATAAGGATAGGAAGATTCTTATAAATTCTTTTTGCCTCGATACTTCCCCCAGGTGTTTTTACCAAAAGTTCAGGAGTCATTTCTTGAGATGGTATTCCCATTTTACTAGAAAAGGTTTCAGAGATGAAAGAATGTGTAGACCCCGAATCAAACAACACACTGGCATAATCTGAGAAAACAAAAAAAGTACCTGATACAACTTCATTTGATGGCCCGACATCTGTTGAAGTAGTTGCAAAGGATTTCACCACCCCTTTCTGCTTGTAGTCTAACTGCTTCCCATCACTCAAGCTCTTTGCCGGACACTCGTTTGCATAGTGACCCATCTCATTGCACTTATAACATTTCACTAACTGTAAATAAAATTTGTTCTTACCTTCACCTTGATTCTTTTCAGTGCAATCACGAGCCTTATGTCCCATCTTACCACATCGGTAGCACTTCCCAGAATTCAGAAGACATTCCCCAGCATGCCTTTTGCCACATTTATCACAAACTGGAAACTTAGTTCTCTTACCATCAGACTTTTTTGAATAATTCTTACCTTTCTCCTGCCACCTCGGTCTCTTCTTCTGCTGGTTGTTACAGAACACTTGGTCATCGGAAAACTCCATTTCCACCTTCTCAGCACATCGAATAAGCTTTTCATAACTTTTAAACTCACGAGAAGCTAATGCCCTTCGATATTTTGTCTTTAATCCTTAGTAAAAACGATTGATTTTACTATCAAGGTCTCGGATAAAATTTGGAGCATACCTTGCCAAACGAGTGAACCTTTCTTCATAGGCAGCCACTGAGTCTTCCTCTTGCCTCAATTCCAAGAATTGCTTTTCCATCCTAAGTCGAACATCCTTAGGAAAATACTTCTCAAGAAACATACCTTTGAATTCATCCCAGTCAAGAGCATCAATCTCATCGGCGTCCCTGATATTTTTAACCATAGACCACCACTGATCTGCTTCACCCTCCAAATGGTAAATAGCAAGACTAACCTTTTGATTGTCTGAACACCCCATGACATCAAAAATCTTCTCCAGTGCTTTAATCCACCCTTCAGCTAGCACAGGGTCAGATGATCCTCTGAATGATGGTGGATGTTGCCTCATGAAATGTTCCACCACTGACATGTTCCTCTGCGGTTGATCTGGCTGATCTCGTGCATGGATACCACCACCATTTATCGCTTGATTCAACTGCGCCATTACTGCAACAAACTGTTCAGTTCCAATTCCGACCATTTCTGGATGCTGATTCGGAAGGTTATTTCCTTATGTATGCCTTCCTAGCACTGCTTCCCTGTTTCCTATGCGGAAAACCATTCTGAACAAACATGTCTTAGATGAATCAACATGGTAATGTTTAAATGCTATATCAATTCAAAAAAAAATTGGATAATCATTTAATAGAATTCTAACTCCTAAAGTTATCTAAATCGACCTTTGATTCCAACTATAAGGCCCCAGCCTTAAACCTTACTTAATCTTGAGTTATTACAAGATTACACATTGAGTATCTTTTCGGGTTTAGAGTTTTAGAGAATTAGATCATAAAACTTGCATTACATTCCAAATATAAACAGAGTGGTTACATAAAGATAGTATTCTTCATTCCCATCAATGGAAACACATTTAAAATAAAACATGGATTATTTCTTGACACATCCTTGACTCTATCATCTTATCATGTACCTTTCCCTTGACCTGTGAAAAACATTTCAAAAACTTGGGATGAGCATAAAAACTCAATATGGGTTATAAAAACATGGAAAGGAAACATGGGTACATACATACATAAGAGTGAAATCATAATTTACCCATAAAACATAATCACTTTGACATACCTCATCAAATCATGAATAAATCATAGAAATCATAAGACATAAAGGTAACTTGAGGCATTCATAACATTCTTACGTAGGGTGTAACCCTCTTGGTTACGTTTGGAATACCCATCACAGTATATTCCCTAAAATCTCTTCGGAGAAACCTTAACGTTTCACTCCTTTGCGTTACCCAATGCATTGGAGAGCTATAACGGGCTCACCCGCCCTTAGTTTATCACGGAACCACCCATCTTCATAATAATGCCCAAGAACCATAACATAATCATATCACATAAAACATGCATAAAGGAAACATAAAATTTCTACATTTCAATCACGAGATATCAATACAACACATTGATATAAAAACATTATGAAAACCATTTTCAATACCAAAATAAAAGAAAAGTAAAACATGGTATTTATTTTTCTTTTAAAAAGAAGGTATGGCTTGTAGAGGAAGCCGAAACTCAAATAACGGTCACGACGACGGAGAAGTCGTTGTCACCGCATACGTACGACAAAAACATTTCCTTTTGTCATTTAGTAAACGATTCGTATAAAAAGGATTCCTTTTGAATAAACGTAAAACTCAAAGGGGTTTATACACCGTATAAAAGAAAGTTGTGTATAAAATAAAATATGCCTCAATGAAAGGAGATTGAGACGAAGTCCCATACCTCGTATCCAACTTGACCCGACCATTCTTTAATCTCCTGAATAATATACTTGAGTTAATCTCTACTTGCTTATGAATCTTTTCCAAGTTCATTATTCCTTTTATACCATGTTATGGACATCATGTAATCAGTTAAGTTAATATTGTTCATTTTGTCGGTATTTGGTTCTTAAGTCAAAAATAGACTTCTTACACTTACATGTTGTTAATTTGGTCAAAGGTTCATTATATACAGAATGGTATTCATGATGTAGATATCATATATGTCATATATATCCAGTACATACATGCATATATAATATTACATAATCATTTAGAGGTAAGAAATGAAATGCACCGTTCATGGAGACGGTAAGCCGTACGTACGCATGAACGCTACTTTCATTTCTATTTCGTATTTTATAGAATGGAATCATAATGATATAAAGGTATATTATAATTCCAGTATAATATCATATATAATATCATAGCTCCATCCTTTATATGTCCCACATATGGTATTTAACGAATCAAATCACTTTGAGGGGGCGGTAGTCCGCACTTCCTAAAATGAAGATATCGTGTTTACCCATAATGGAAACCATAAAGGTATGCCCAAAATGAAAAAAACAGAAGCTTAAGGAAAACATAAACATATTATATATCATATATAAAAATAGTGACATCATAATGGCCACCATTGAAGGTGTTAAATGAGTATTGAACAATCATCGTTTCTGGAGGCAGAATTTCGCCATCCACGGAAACCGTATGTTCTTTAACCATTTGATGTAGTTGTGTGAGAGTGTAGCTCAAATAAATATTATAACAACATCCTTGTATATTGAAGATACTGGTTTTGTTACAAAAGAATTAAATAAAAAGAGTTTAGGGGGTTGGAGAAGCAAAACAATACAAATGAACATGAGAGAATGAATTACCTTTAAAAGTGTAACTCCTTTTGATTTGAGCCTAAAGGCTTCCTTTGAAAGGATTATGCCCAAAGGGAATCCTCTAGGATGAGGAGAGGGATGTGGAGAGAGTAAATGGGCAGGGTTTTGCCGAGCCAAAGGCTTGAGGAGTGTGTGAAATGAGGTAGAGGTGGGGGCCTTTTATAATAGGAGAGGAGGGGCACTTTTGGAATGTAAAGAAATATTACTTTATTTGAAAATGTGTTTCGGTTTCAAAAGGTCCCACATTGATATAATTCGTGGATAAGGTGATAAGGGTTCTAAATACACTCATCCAATTGGTTTTGGCCATGTGTAGGTTTTAGATTTTTCATTATCTTTCCATTTTATTTAAATCATTAAATAATGATGTCATCGCTGCATCATTATTATGTCATAACTAATTTAATTTATTTAATGTCTAAAAATCATAAAAAAAATACTATGATGTAGGAAATCTTTTTATCTTTCCAATTACTATTTATAATAAAAAATATGATCTTTATAACCCCATGTAAAAATTGTTTTCGTAAAACATCTCTTGTTTGTGTCATTTTTACTTTAACATTTAATAAAAAGTTTTTTATGTCATTTCCCAACAAAAGTGGATCCATGGGGTCCCCAAGTTGACCCATGGCTTTTCGTGGTCGGCCATGACACAACCAATAAGGTTGGGACATTTGTCTAGGTCATTTCATATTATTAAAGCATTATTTATACCTTAAACTACACTAATTACCACTAATCGCGATTAAAAACTTAATAAGTTACTATTCACCAAAAAATTATTTTAATCTCATTGCACCACATGTTACTTCTTAATGACAACCATGTATGTCAGATTTTTGAAATTCAATACACATTAGCGGTAAACTTTTATTGAACTGAAAAATTAGTTTGCTTGATTACCACTTAGTGGTTTCACTATTCATCAAAAATTGAAGTTTTTCAGAAAATTACCAAAAATTCACCCTAAGCTATATTTGATATTCAGAATTCAAAAATGAAGTCTATTTTACAAAATTCAAATCATATAAGTCACATTAATTAATTTAATAATTAATTCCCGCTGCCAGAGCAAATAGCGTGTTTTTACAATACAATAAGTATCAAAAGATTGACACCAGTTTAAGTCTAATTTCAAAGTGAAATTGATTCCAATGACCACCATTGGATAAAATGGTAAAAATATATTCTAATTTCACTTAAAAACCAATTCAAAACATAATCTAATCATATAAATAAATTAGATTAAAAAGCAGATTTGATGTAAAATGCAGTATTTTTCACTATTCATTAAAAAATGAACATTGTCAGAAAAATACCAAAAATTCACCCAAAGTAAATTTTGATGTCCCAATCATAAAGAATAAGTTTATTTTGACAAACATAGTTTATTAAATTTTCAAAATATAGATTCAAAAATGGTTTTCCATCAAAAGGTAGTAAAACAATCTTTTAAGAATATTAGTGTATTCCATGCATAAGATTGTATTTATTTTCATTTTAAGCCTCTATAACACTATCTTAATCATTAATAGACATATATAAAAATATCTATTATTCATTACTTACTTGGGATGTTACATAAACCACACCCATGCTTAAAAACCATTTCCCTTTCAAAACCATCCTTGAGGAATTTTTTCAAACAAAAAAGTGTATAGAATCCATTTTCTAATGAAAACCCATTATGAAACACCATTTTAGTTCCACCAAAGATTAAAAGGAAATTTCAAACTTCAAATCCAATGGAAAGTATCATAAGAACATATGGAATGACAAGGGTTAGACTATAGGATAGAGACAACTACCTCAATAATCAAGAAAACGATGTTACCTTCTTAGACATGGATGACAATGGATGAGATAGAGTCAGCATAGATCTATATCCAATAGAAACACCATAAATTTCTTGAAAAACTCATTATATGCATCAATCATTGAACAATAGGGTTATATTAAAATATAAGGAAGAAATAGATCAAGATTAGATCTTGAGAAAGTATGAGAATCTAAAAGTAAAAAGAAAAATAACTTAAATATATCCACCGTGAATGATCAATGATAACCATGGGTTTTAATGAGAGAGCATCTAGAATATCATGATGGTTATGGTTTATCCTATTGACAAATTGGGAGGTGATTCGTGGTTTAAACGACCAAAGACTTCAATATAATTTTCAATTTAAAAAATTTGGGCTTTGGTTGCATGGTTAATTCACATTTTTTAACAAACAAAACTCCAATTGAATGGTGGATACATTCTTTTAAAAACTAATTCACATAGTTTCCCAAGAAAAGCTACATGGTTTGATTAACAACTCTCAATCCATGTAGAAGCCTCTTGAAAAAACCAAAACATCCATACAATTTTGTTGGAGATTCACATAGTTTAACAAACTTTTCTCAAACCATATAATGTGAAACTACAACCCAAAATTCTATACCACACAGATATTACTAACCATGCATGCAAAAAATCCATCTAATATACTTTCTCTAAAACTATAAATTTTTAACATGAGTTTCTTCAAATCATATATAACATAATAAGGGAAACTCATGCTTGAAATGGAACATACCTATGAGTGATACGACATCAAAATAATCCAAAAAATAAAATATTTTATCCCCATAAATCCTCATGCTCACAAAACCCATTAAGTGATAAAGGAATTACTATATCATTAAGGCATCATACTCCCATTTTTAATACATATCCCTACCACATTGGAATATCACTCAAACAAATATGATTATATTTCTCTGAAAAAAATTATCTAGTCAGTCCACTATTTTAAAAAGTCTTTAGAACTATGAGTTTTTGAGTTCCATATAAATATCCTCTAACTTGAGAACATGGGAAAAATCTAGATTATATTTATTTAATCAAGAAACATGAAACATATTATGGAAATACATAAAATTAGAAGGTATGTCCATAAAATAATCCACCATCTTGAGCCGCTCCACAATATCCAATTAAATGATATGACATAGTGATAAATTAAACTACTTCCCTATGAATCAATATCCTAAGACGAGGTGAAACTCTGAGAAAAACAGTGATCACTTACCACAATGTCTAATGTATGAAAACAATTGAAAAAATATTTTTTGTGAATCTGAGATATCACAAACCTATTTAAGATCAACTACATGATATTCATCTTATACTTTCTGATGTTTGGTTTGACTAAGGAACATTCTCCAACCTTTTTCCAATTTATTATTAAACCACAAGGATCCCTAATAGTTCCTCATATGGTTCCATATGGATTGAAGTCTGGTAACTATTATTATAGAAAAATCAACTAGGGGAAAATATTTCCCCCATGTTCCATTAATGTCCAAAAAAAATTCCCAGAGCATGTCCTTGAAAATATAGATGTCTTGCTCGGTATGGCCATCCAAATGTGGATTATAACCTATTCTCAAATCATGATAAGAACATTTTTATGTCTACAATCCACTAAAAACCCATGATTTAAAGAAATGTTATATATATGAAACAATAGATGATATCACATAAAGAAGTATAAAAACCTAAAAATATATTAGTTCTCAATATTCATTACCTCTTTTTTACTTTATAATAGGTAGGGAATGTTTCAATTTTATGAGTAATAAATAATCACACATATCACATCCTTACCAATAAGAGTTTTTTTTGTCACCCAATCAAAAAGTATATGGTTTTATCATCCCATTTCCAAACTCAAATGGTTTAATTTTGTAGAAAACATATATGTATTTCATGTTTGCCCTTATTTTTCTGACAAGTGTTTCATAGTGATACAGAACCCACAATCAATCATCTCACTCTCGGGCACCAATAATAACATATCCAGCTATAGTACATATCAGTAGATCCATAGTGTATAAACCAACTCACGAAGATTCCTATATCCATAAAATCCTACCTCAAGTATATAGAAACAACTCTCCTACCTCATAAGAGAAAAACTCCATTGGGAGAATTAGAGCACTCACCTGACATATCCCCATGATAAAGGTTCCATCTAAAATGTTGACACTTTCTATCAACAACATTTCCAAGTAGATTATGATCATCAATAAGTAATCTAACCCAAGTAAAATACAATAATACCGATCCCTATGATCTCCCTTCATCCATTCAATTCTAAAAAAACATGCTCAATCATCCATACGATTTTACCAATTCTTTCACTACTTGAATATATAATTTCTTTCTCAAATAATATTCCACAACATTATCTTTATTAGGGGTATAAGATATATCAAAATCAACAGTATTAAGGTACTATACCAATAAAATCCATCTTAATTTTTGATCGCTTTGAGTGATGATATACATAAGAATCTAATGGTTGAATAAACTACAAACCACTCCCCAAAGAGGCATTGGAACCATTTCTTAAGTGAATGCATCAATACTACAAACTCCAAATCATGAGTGGGTTCGTTCTTCTAATGATGGATTAAATAATGAGATCCATATGATATTTCCTATATCCCCTATATTAGAACATAAACTCAACCCCGTACATTATTCATCATATTAAATATCATAACTAACATTTGGATTAGGAAGAATCAAGACAGGAGAAAAATTCAATATCATCTCCAACTCTTAAAATGATCCCTGATGTTATTCACTCCAAAAAAAATTTACACACTTAAGGTTCAACACTATCACAGGGGATAAAATCTTGTAGAAGCCTCAAATAAATTTTTCATAATAAATATTTAATCCCAAAAAACTATATTTCTCAAATACATTTCTATTCTTCTCAAAAGATATCACCACCTAAATCTTCTTAGGATCCTCTAAAACAACCTTCTCATAAATTACATTTCCAATAAATTTCACCTTTGTAATATAGAAATAGCATTTATATATATTCTCATATATTTAATTTTATCACTTTATTCTATGGATGATATTTAAATTCATAACATGGTTCCATTCCAATCTAGAATAAACAAGAATATATTCAATGAAAAAAACTATGAAGGAATCCAATAACTGATGAAATATTTACTTTATCAATTCCATAAACCTTTATAAAGAATAAATAAGGAAAAAAACATAAAACGATACACAATATTCCCATACATACTCTCTAACACCATTTTATAACTATATTCCTATCACACACTTAGCAAATGGTACCTCAATCTCAGATAAATTATCAAAAACAATTGGGCTCTCGTAAGATAAAAAATGGCATCAACCCTTGGAAAAGGATATTTATTTTCCCTATCACTTAATTTATTTTCTCATAATCAACATAAATTTAGAGACTCATATTCTCCATCTTTTCCAATAGTACTGGTGATTCCAAAGTTTAAACACAAAGATTATTAAATCCCTTAGAATTGGGAACCCCAAGTTAAACATTTAATTCTTTCAATTTAGTGGGTTACATATGGTATGATGGTACGAAAATGGGTATCATTGTCAAAAGTAAGTATATATAAAACTCAACTAAAATTTTAAGATGTAACCCATGGAAATAATTTAAAAAAACTATGGGATACTCATTCACCACCACAAGAAGGGGGATATGAAGATGTGGATCCATGACATCAAGAAAAAACTATTGCAACTAGAAAGAGAACATATCATCATTTGGATTTATGGGACCTTCCATTATCAAACATTAATTCCACTTACCCTAAATGATATAGGTGAATAAATCAAAAGAAATAAATTATACCCATCAATGAAAAATAAAATTTGGGTTTATATCCGATCATCAAATCTATACCACTGAAAAGATCAATGCTGTTAAGAGTGATAAGTAAATGGTACCACATGATTTTGAAGTAAGAAATCATCATCTAAAACATGGGAAATTAAAATATCTTGTTCAAATTATTTCCCAATAGAGGTGAAAAAGACATCAATAAAGGAAAAAAATATTAACACAATCCCAATATAAAAATGATATTAGAAATTATGAAGTAATGAGTTTCACCTATATCAACTATGACCATAACCATAGAATGTTTAATAAAAAATATAACTTTCATTATAGTTGGTGTTGCCTCTATCTCATTTGGTGCACATTTGGCTGCATATTGATTTTCATCCTCATACTACCCTTTCTTATCCACTTGAGTATCACCCTTTGTGAAAGGTTGAGATCCCACCCATCTTATTAATTTAATTATAAATAGATATCCCTTGGTGATGGTGGATTGAGCTCTACGACCACGAGATTCTCTATCATAGAAACATTGAAGATGACCAGACTACCTAAAAGTGTCACACAGTCTTGGTGTTGACTTATAATCAAGTTTAAGGTTTTTGTGATTCCAAAACTATTAATTGAACATCTAACTCTTTCCTGATGTCTATTAAACAGTCATTTTACCACATTATCAATAGTTGTGTTTCTTCTTTTTCTAAACAAAAAAGTGAACTCTTAATACTTCTCACTATCATTATTTCTCTAAAGAGTCTTTTATTCCATGTTATTTCTACCTCAGCCATATCTACAATGTCTAAAACCTCTATAAAGTTGGGTAGGAATATAATTATCAATATAGATTGAATATATTATCTTAAACCCATTTCAAACCTCCATGCCTTGAGATATTCATTCGAAACAGGATTTGGAGACAAGTCCACCAACAAAGAAAAATGTTTAGCATATGCTATGATAGTATGATCTCCCTACTCCAAATTAAAAAGCTCTCATAACACTACTAATAATAATGTATTTGGATTTAATTTATAGTTAATTTTTTTCTTGAATGTAGTCCAAGTGATATCTTCATGAAAATTTTCTTGTATGATTATTTCCCACAAATTCATTCCAGTGTCTTCAAGTATATAGATGGAGAAGCAAAATTTGGAGTCCTTAAGAGTTATCAAGATGTTTAATATCCTATAAGTCCTTTTAATAAATTATTACTCATATTTTCATTCCTTTTCACCACGAAAAATTAGTGGTTGTTTCTTATTTAATTCTTCTGCATGGTTTAATTTTCATTGTAATACAATGTTTTTGAATTGAAACGTGTATTGGATCATTCAGATGAAATTTTACCCAAACTTTTGTGAACTAGAGGATTTTCCAATGGGAGTTTCTCCACATATTTCTCTTTAGAAATATTGAGTATTATTATTGGAGGATCTAGAAACTATAAACTAGAGGATGAAAACAATTTTTAAAAGAATTAGATTTCTTTATCTAAATTAAATTTAAATGAATAAAGATAAAAGGTTAATACAAAATAAAGTACATTGGAAAACCCCAAAATTATCATGGTAACTAAATGATTGTCATGAATGTAATATGGATAGGTACATTGTCACACTACCTCTTGATTTTTGATAGTATTAATTCCAGTCTAAAAACAACCCCCAGACACATGAGGGTGATACACAATCATATGCATACAATTTAATACAAACTCCTTTTAGACTAATTTATAAAAAAACAACCCAGGTTTACCTATAACATCACCCATATTGTCCTACCACAAGCCCCAATTTTCATTCCTGATCACCATGGTCTGGCTGTAATCACTTGGGTGTCACACAAAGAGAATATGGTAATGATTTCACCCTTAACAGTTATATGATAAAAATAAAAAATAGAGTAACCTAATAGAATATATCATATGTCAAAATAATATCAATAAAGGTCACATTCAATATTTGGGTAACAAGGTCTCAACGAATATCATAAGGAACATCAAAAATAATGAACATGAAATAACTAACGGGTCCATCTCCATGTGACCGCACATCACCTCCGTCCCAACCAAGATGAATAGAAAAAATATCAAAGAGATTTTTCCCATACATGACACCCTTTCCATTACCTTGATCCTTAAAACCATGGATAAAAATGACCAAATTTAAAATTATGTTGTTAACACTAAATCAGAGTAGGATATTACAATGGAATCTGTACGATGTATAACCACATGAATCAATCAATTATTGTTTAAAATATTTTTTTAGAACACATAAAAAGAAATCATTTTACAACTAAAATAAATCATCCTTTTTATTGTTTTTTAAAACATTCAATTCCTTTCAATATCATTTCGTATTCAAATTTCATTGATCGCATATTCATCAGAATAATCATTGGGATAAAATTGTTTCAAATAATCAATATCTCAATCCAAAAAAGTTAGTGAATAAGAATATCAAAAAATTAATGTAATGTAATATAAAATCATCTAAAAAAGGATAATCCATATCACATTGACGTACTAAACTAAACCACTAAGATACATAAATGGAAAATATCCTTGATATGTGACTCATTATTTTTGGGAACCTAAGTCCCTAAAAAGACTACCCCTAAGTCATCATAAAATCATGGGATCCTACCCTAGGGTTATATAACTCCACTAACGATAGTCCTTGTTTAGTTATTTCTTTTACCCCATGGTCTTATAATGTGTTATTACATCATCATTACATTTAAGTAAAAAAACCATGTTTTCTAAATCCTTTTTCAAAGTAATGAATTTCAATTACATTCCCACATTTCATAAAAACATTTCATTAGTTATACCAAACCACAACCATTCTTGAAAAACCATTTCCCATTCAAAACCATATTTGGGGAATTTCATTAAAAACAAAAAGTTAATAAATCTAGTTTATTGGGAAAATCAAATTTGAAACACATTTATATTATCCTCACTGATTAAAAAACAATAGAAATTTTAAAAACTAATGGAAATAATCATAAAAAATATAATTAATTCATAGGGTTATATTGTTTGATAAAGACACATACATTAAGAATAAAAAAAGTACACCACCTATTCATCTAATGATGGGAAACACATATATTGAGTGAGAAAAACAAAAAATTACTTATCAGCCACTCTAGATATAGAAATCAAAACTTAATAGGGTTCTATCAAGACAAGAAAAGAAAAAGATAAAGAATATATCAATATAGATGAGGAGAAAATAGTAAAAATGAACATATCTCAAATATATCCACTAATAAAGTTCAAGGATCACTATGTATTAAATGTATATAGCCTCTACAGCATCATAGGGGGTATGGTTTGAGATAATAAATAATTAAAGGTCAATTGGAGTTCAAAAATTCCAAATGAATCAATGTAAAATTTTATGTAAAAACATTCTAATTTGGGTACAGAGTTTGGTCTTATAGTTTAGCAGACCATATTCCAACCATGTGGTGGAAACTATCCTTTGAAAATTAAGTTTCATGGTTTCTTGAAAAAATCTGAAATATTATAAAAATTGTTCTCAAGTAGTGTGATTGACTCTATAAAAAACCTAGGCATCCCCGTAGTTTTCTTAGAGTCATTCATGGTTTAAAAAAGTGATCAAACCATGAAAAATTCTAGTGGATCTCCTAGTGAAATATAATATGGTTACCACATGGTAAGTACTAACCGAGTTCTTATCTTTTTTCTCTAAAACTCTAAATTTATAACCCTTATTTCCTAAAATACTCTAGAAACTAGTAAATGAAAAACAAAGCTTGAAATTGAACATCCTTGTGACCTGGAAAACATCAAACATAACTTGATGACATACAGGGCATCAAGATACCTAATCTAGAATATCACATTTCATATTATCCCAATAGAAATAATTGTTTATATATATATACATCTTCATTATTAGGGTTTGTATTAAATAAGATGAACTATGATCTTCATCCAATAGATTTCTCTTAAATTCTGGTATTGACATGACAAAAACCTGATTCTTAAACATTATAATTGAATTATAATCATGGGTGAACTCTAGAATATTTCTCACCTCCTTTTATAGTTAAACATCCTCCATCTACACCTCTTTAATTCTAACATGGTTGGATAGTATAAAATTTATATGATAAAGATATGATATGTCCTATTTCCTCGTGATTTCATGATCTATTTTCTATAAATACTCAAATATTATGGTAATATATTACATAGTAATAATGTTTAATCAATTATAACATATCTATTAGTATATATTCAACTATTTCTATGTGAATATATAATTTAATATTTTATTATCATTATATATATCACAATGTTCACATTAAAGAGAATTCATCTATATTTTTAGAGAAGCAATTACTATTTCCAACTCCAAATAAAAAGATGGGTAAATTTTCTCATGAATTGTCAATTGGTTTGAGTAATAATCCATCCCTATATCATTATTCATGATGACACATCTTAATCCAGTCTTTTATGAATCACTAACGATTATAAAACCTTCTCTTCTATGGCATCGTGTAATTATAAGTTTATTGACTTTCCATATTTTCATGCCCTAAAAATTTCACCCACACTCATCTGTCTAAATTTTTTATCACTTCTTTGTCTACTTGGTCATTGGATTAGATATCTATGAGAAATATCTCAGAATGAATCATTAGTAACCAATCAACCCAAATAAACTATAAATCTCATTTATTGTGATTGGTCTGTGATATTTTTTAATAACTTATATCTTTAAAGGACCTGTTGATATACCCTGACTAGATATTATATATCCCATGAATATGAATTTATGTAGCCAAAATTCTCACTTGGTAAATTTAACATGAACCTTCACTTTCCATGGGGTATTTAGTAGAATCCCCAAATCTTTTTCATGCTCTTCCTTTCTCTTTGAATATATAAAAATATAGTCTATAAGGATAATCAAAAACTAATCAATGTAATCTCTAAAGGTACTATTCATTCGATCTATAGAGATATAGGGGGGATTGGTAAGTCCAAATTGAATAACTGTAAATTCATAAGAACCATACCTTGTACATAATGTTTTCTTGTATGTATCGTCCTTATTGTCCCTCAATCGATGATATGAAAAATGAAATTCAGTCATGGAGAATTATTGATCTCTATGTAGTTGATCAAAATTATCACCAAAATGGGGTATAGGATACTTTTTCTTGCTAGTGATCTTGTTAAATTTTTTATAATAAATGTAAATAAAAATTGACCTATATTTATTTTTAATAAAAAGAATTGGTTCTCTCTATGGTGATGCCCTAAGGAATGTGAATCAATTACCAAGATTCTCAAAGAGTAGATTCCTCAATTCAAGAAACTAAATCAATTTTATTCTATAGAGACTCTTTGAAATTGGAATAGAACCTAGTATGAGTTATATTGAAAAATCAACTTAATGATTTAGGGAATTAAAAGGAAAGTAATATGAAAACGAATCAGAATAATAAAAAACAATAGGAATATATTTCATGTTGAGTTTCCCCCCAAGCCATTTGAGATAAATACCCCTCATGAATAGTTAGTAAAAATCATATAACCGAAGTAATATTAATTGTAAGTTCATATTCATCCTCACACAAAAATATGATCATAGGTTGATTCATAATATCAAACATGACTTCCCTGCCAAATTAAGTGATGTACGCTATATATAGAGAGAGCTAGTACATGCCCAAATCACATTAAATTCGACTAAAGGGATAATTACAAGATTGAAGGAAGTACATTACCACATATTTCTATTAGATATGATCTATAGACTTGAGCTGGTATCATCACACTAATTGGAGTTTTTACTACTATATCAACATCAAATCGTTGATATTATGAATGAACATCCCAATATAATTTTCAAAATAAAAAAGAATTCATATGACTAAGTCTGAATAAGATACATGACTATTTGAACGTGTATATCACCACCTAAACATCATTATTATTTATTCATTCCATTTCCAAAACCAAAATGGCCATAATGAGTATAAAAAATCATGGTGAGAAATCATATAATCATGAAAATGATTTATTGGATTTAAAAATAAAGACACCTTATTTTAAATATATGACACCTTTGGTTTGACATTTTTCATCCACGGTCATCATCAATTGAAATCCATCACAATAGTTCATATGTAAATTTTGAATTAACCCCACAATATATATTATAAGTGTCTTTCAAGGTGTTTAATATTAGGACCACTCATTATGAATAATTTTTTATTATGTTAATCTCTAATCAACCCCATTAATTGTTTTTACCCCTAGGTTCATCATTGAAGAAAACACATCCACTTTATAATATCTAGATAGGGATGTAATCATTAGGAGAACCATATAATATCTACATTACCAAAGCCTCCACATTATATCCTATACATATAATTTTCTCTAGGATTTTCAACAAATTTATATAATACTAATCTCCAAATATTAACAAAACCAAGCTTTAATTTAAACTCAGGTGTCCCAAGCAGAAAAACATAAATATTACATCATTTTAGATGACTATTCAATACATATAACAATTATACACACCACATAACCATAATGTTTTAGTGAATTTAGAGACTACATACATAAACATATTATTTCAGGAATGATATTTAACATATCCAAACAAATATATTAAAATATAGTATAATTCTTAGAAAAACCAAACATAAAACATTTCTTCATAACATAGGGAAAAAATATAAGAAACATTGACCTTAGATGCTCAGTAAATTTAAATATTAAGGAAATTAATCAATAAACATAAGTGGTCATAAGATAAACATAAGGGTGTGAGAACAAGATAATAAAATACAAAAATAATACTCAAATAGTCAAGATCATCAATCATAAATTATTTCAAAAGTATTTTTCTTAAACAATCACATTAATCATACGTTTTAAAAGCATCAATAGATAATCAAGATCCATGAAAACAAATCATATGTATAATAAAAAATGTATTTACATATACATAATTATAGAAAAATCATTTCCTTAGTCAATGATCACTAAAAAATCTGTCATAGTGGACTTGTTTCACTCTCCATTCTTAATTTTCCTTTTTCACGGTTCACCCATAAGACCATCATAGTGGAAAAATTCCCTTACTAAACCAGGTTTACACCCTATTACTTTCTTTATTATCTCCTATTATATTCATATTTACCCAATAAATCAGAGTGCTGAATAATTTTAGTTTCACCCATCACACAATGAAATCTATAAATAGATGTGCCACAAGATCAAACAAATTGTATTATTATTTAATAATAACCCAAGGAAAGGAAATAAGAATCATAAAAATTTCATCATTTCAACATAGCATAACCTATGAAAAAGAAATAAATCTCTTAAATGTTTCATTATAACTTAATTAACATGTGTGAAAGAAATGTGTTTCATAGAACCATCCTTAAATCATCATCTTAATAAGTCATACAGAGAAGAAAGTGAATAGTATCATAATATAATATACCTAGTGAAGCAAAACAATCCTTAAAGGATGTCGACACATTTGAAATATAACATTAAAAAACCATTTTATCCATTCTTTGAAAACATTATAAGATAACATATTCCTTTGATAATATTTTAATTTAAAACACACAAAATATTGATAAAATATTTTTCTTTGAAAAGAATCACAACAAAATTTTTATTGGAAGCTTAAAATCAAAAAATTCTCAAAATGGTAGGAAATTGTTTTCATAATGTATAGATATTAAAAAAAAGTATTTCACACTTTGGAAAAAATCCAAAATGAATTGTTTGCAAATGTTTTAGAAATATTAGTTTTATGAACATTTAATATAAAGTTAGTGGAAGTGAATATAAACTTTTTAGAAAATTTCAATTGTATATTATAACTTTTACAAAATAGCTTTGAATATTATAAACACAGAATGAAAATTCCATCTACCAAAGATGAAATAAGGTCAAATTTTATTTAAAAATATTTTCTCAAATCATTTTAAGTACCAAAATAGGAAAAAGTAATAATACACAAAAAATTAACCAGATGAAAATAAAATATATGGGGTTTAAAATTTAATATCCTAATAACTTACCTCAATGAAAATTTAGCATATAAAATCTTGAAATGAAATTAGATTGTAACATAAACCCCTTATTTCATGTTTCCTCTAATTTCATACAAATTAAAATATACTATATCGTAATTAATAATTTACCAAAGATATATTACAAAAAATTATTCACACATAACTTAATATGTATAATTCCTTTATAAATTCTAATAATCCATTTATTAATGATTTTTCATTACAATAAACATTCAGGTGAAAACTGGTCAGTTTTCGATGCATGTTTTAGTTTGATAGTTTTAGTGTTTTCATGTTTATAATGGTTTCATTATGTATAAAATATTAATCATGAAATAATTATCATATTTTTTCATCATATTCACATTTACAATTATTAATATAATTTTTTTTATGAAAGTGAATTACATCACTTCATGGAGATTGATGTTAATATGTACACATGAGTAATGTTTCAATATTATGATGGTTTAAACAAAATAAATGTATAAAATAATTCACCTTTACAAAATAATTATTATATCATAAATTTTATAATTATTCATTTAATATATACCCATTACCATCCATGTAAAATGGAAATTAATGAGTAATCACATCACTTTATAGAGGTGGTAGTCCACACGTACCCATGAGTGAGATATCATTTTCCAACAGTTGGAAAGGTAAAAAAGGTATATAATATTTTATAATTAGAGAAGTTTAATTATTACATAAATAAAATATATAAAACATTAAATCCATCATACTAATCAACAATGAATTTTGGTGATGGAAAATGAATCACATCACTACATGGAGGAAGTAGTCCACACGAACGAGAGAGTGAAAATTTTATTTACCATTTTATGAAAATGGGGGTAAAATGGTTTATCCATCACCATAATTTTTTTATTAAGTTCAAGATTTTTAATTAATCATTTTATATTGGTTTCCATATATTTAAATAAGGTTTAATAAATAATAAAATTAAATGTACTCGGTTATGAGTTATACCTCTTTGTTTAGAAACCTCCTGTAGATTACACCTTAATCCTTGAAAGTGTTGTATTATGATGATGAAAAGACCTCACAGAAATGGTGAGTCTTGTATATAAGTGACTAGGTTATGTATTAGAGACATTATAAGGAAGATGAAATTTATGGAAAAGAGGATATGTGGTATACCTTTATAAGGGATGGAGAGAGCACACTTGGATATTTTCAAGATTAAAATATAATAATGAATTACTTTAGTCAGGCGGATCAAAATAACAATTATTCGAAGATATAAATTGAAAGGTCTAAATAAAATAACAAAAATCATATTAAATCAACCATTTTGATATATTTTAAACATTATCTATTCTGTTAACCCCCGATAAACCTATTTTTATTTTACTAGTGGTAACATATTTTTTGGTTTTTACTATTAATTATGACAAAAAATTAATTTTAAAATCTTAAATTATATAAATTATATTGAATTTTTTTTATCTATTTTAAATTATTTATATTTTAAACGTGTCTAAAATTAATTTTAAAATAAGTGTGAAAAATGCAATAAATTTTTTTTTAGAAAAATTCACTTTTAAGTATAAAACTTGGTTTACCTTCATTCCTTTCCATGAAAATACTATCAAATGAATGTTAAAATATTTTATTGAATATATTATTTAAATTGTTTATCAAAATAATTATCTAATAGAAATTAATATAATTTCTTAAGATAAAAATACATTGTGTGCATAGAAACTATTTTTTAAAAACATATATCTTTTTACCTTAAAATCATTTTACATTCATTTATAAAAATTGATAATTAGTGAATTAGATTTATACATGTTTATGAATTATTTTTTAAAATTTATTTATCCCTATTCAAACAATCCAATCAAATGGCTATGAGATAACTATCACATTAAATAATTATTATTTAATAGTATATCATGGTTCATTTAAACACATTGTTGTGTATAAAGCATGATATCAATGAAATAGAAGTTATATAAAGATAAATATATCATAAAATATTCTAGTGTTCAAAATTTAAACCATAAGAAATTTTAAAATTGAAAAAGGGACATAGTTATAGAACATGGATTTTAAATGTAAACAATTAATGAGAAGGATCTAAGATAGGAAAGATTAAAAACGAAACACTTTGGTAGTACTTTAGGAAACAAGTGAAGGTTATTTTTAAAAAATGTATGAGATTATTATTTTCCATAAAACCAGCATTGAACCAATAGGGTTATAATTAATTTAATTATGGTTTTTAGAATCTATTTGTTGTTTAAAAACATTTTAATAGTTTTATTCTTTGTATGAGGAATGAAATAAGAATGTTCCCTGATACTAGGTTTACTTTAATGTGAGAATTCCAAAGGGAACTATGATTATGTATAACCATAGAAATGAAATTTATATATAACAAGGTATATTAAGTAATATATATACAAAAAATTTAAAAAATTCATGATAAAAAGATAGTGTAAAATGGATAAAAAGAAACAGAACATGTGACCAATATTTAACAAGGGTGATTGAAAATATCCCTTAACTAGTGTAAAAAATTTCATGCACATTCTCTTAAATTATTGAATAGTTAAATTATATTAATTAAATACATACAAAATTAAAATATTATAATATATTTATATTTATAAGTTTGATTTATTATCCTTTGTTACTTATTTTTAATATAATTTACGTTTACGTCTGTTTCTCAGGCTAGTTCGATTAATTTCATTGTAACACCTCCAATTTTTTGACCTTGGTTAGGGGTGTTGTAAAATAACTTCCTGCACTATAGAATTTCGGAGTTTTATTTCATTTATTATTCCTCAATAAAAATAGTTATATATTTTCTATGTTTATCCCAAAATAGACCCTAATTAAGAATGGTTCCTTGATAATTCCCTTTAAGATGGTTAAAGTTACTATGATAATTTCCTGTTAATAAAACAAACAGAATGACCAATTTTAATATTCACGAATATTATTGGTGTAAAAAATATCATTTTTACATACTAAATACCTTCTTAATTTCATCTATGTTAGGTGTTCTTGGATACAAAGAATATTGTTTCATGGAGGTGGTACTCCGCACATACACATAGACGCCATCTTCATTTTCCATATAGTAGGAGGAGATTAGGAAATTAAATAATTATAATTAAATAATTATAATCAAGTTGTAAATATCATAATATTTAATTAAATAAAATTTTTGAAACTTTCATTTATGGTGGTGATGGAAAAATGAACACGTCATTCATATATTCGGTAGTCCACAAATACGAATGATGCTATTTTCATTTTTCTAAAAGATTTTGGATAAATGTATAAAATAAATATTACTATAATGGCATAGTAATCTCTGATTCATTACATTGTGAGAATTTGGTGTTTAAGGCATTATGGGAGGTTAAGGTGACTCATTTCAAAAATTTTGAATTTTTTCCCACTTTTTCAATGATGTCTCACACCAATTGTGTGTCACCCTAGAAGTGTCATCATGGTAGTGTCACCCTAGCAGTTTCCTACACAACAATGCCATGTGCCTGATGGTAAAACAACTGGTGGTGTCTCACCTAATAGTCTATCACTGATAGTGGTAGGTGTTTCATCTGATGATGCCTCATCCATTGGTGCCTAATCCTATAGTTCATTGTTCAGCAATGCCTTATTGATAGCGCCCCATCGAGCGGTGCCTTATTCAGTGGTGTCTCGCAAACAGTGTTTCTAGCTTCTTCCAATCCTACCCTTTTTATATATCCTTTGACATAAAATGTTTTAATGCGTTATTTTAATGTATTTGAGGCCAATTCAACAATCATAAATCATATCTTATTTTTCCTAAGAGCAAGGAGTCTTTTAATTGGTAAAAACACATGGTCTTCACCATACCATCATTTATTGGAAAATTAAGACACATCTAAACCCATGACTCAGTTTAGATATTCCCATCCCATAGATATCCTTCACTTATTATAAATTTTTGATTATCTTTTTTATGGTACACTCCAAACCATTCATCCCATAGTGGTTATGTGGTTGGTCTGCAGCCTTTGGTACAGGATTCCTCGGAGTTTTTCGTGCTCCATGTGTGCCATTCTTTTTGTAAAACCAGAAAGTGATGATTTTCTCTTCTTCTATGTAGGTTTCTCCTTCATCATTATTAATTTTGTATCATGTGAGGTGGGTATATAGATGTTAATATTGTTAATATAGTTGTTTCTATAATAATAAATATAATTAAACTGAATTTAAATCAATGAACAAGGGGCTGGGAAAAGTGAAATATCTTTTTACTACTTTTTTGTTTTTCTATTGATTTTATGATTTATATGGACTAATTAGCCACTTAAAATAATGTTCTTTGGGGGTTCCATGTTTGTTCATATAATAGAATATGGAATTTAGTTTTTTCTCCTGTTAAATGATTGCCTATGATAATTGTTAACCATGTATATTGGCTAATAAATAGAATCCCCCGGATTGTATTATTTTGTACAACCCCTAAATTAACAAGTGGAAATTTAAATAAGTGATGTCATTCTAAATATGAATATTTACTTCTAGGGTTAATGTGGATGTAGTGGTGTGCACAACTATGAAAAGGGGATTATTTTTGTTGATGGGGTGATCTGTGTGTGGTATATTTGTAAAGAGGGGCTATATATCTAGTTGAGGTTTAATGTGTTTATGGATGTGGTTATGATTTGGGTATTTTTTTGGTTGAGATGATGTATTAGGGGGGATGGATTTGAAGAATGTTGGTATTGGTTTTTATGGTTTCTTTGACATTGATAACATGCATAAAGATCCACCCC
This sequence comes from Viscum album, assembly GCA_963277665.1. Lineage (NCBI taxonomy): Eukaryota > Viridiplantae > Streptophyta > Magnoliopsida > Santalales > Viscaceae > Viscum > Viscum album. The sequence continues at coordinate 1,811,063,155 of OY728146.1, forward strand.
ATATCTAGAGACTGATATATTATATATCATGAATGGGTGTTAAATTTGGAGGTTTTGGAATGATGTGTCATTACTGTGAAGTGATTTAATTTACCATGTATGTGGTTGTGTTGTGCTCAGTAGTTTTTTGGGAAGTGATGGAATTGATAAATGAACTATTTAATAAATAATGGAAATGGTTAATTAAATTGGTTGGGAATATGAAATGGGTTTTGTGGCTTGTTGTGTGGTGTTGTACATTAAGAGATAGCAGTATAGTTGGATGTGTTGTGAGTTGGTGGTTTGTATGAGAACTCATAGGTTGGGATTGTGTTTTTGGTATCCTATATGTATAAACTTTTTTTTCCTTGTGATTTCTATACACACTCCTCCCTAGTTTTTCACTATGTGTCGAACACCTCCATCATCATGGGAGAGGGTATTTTTTCCAAACATCCCAGTGGGAGGATAGATGGCTGGGCACCTGTGCCTCCCTACTCCCTATTCTAGGTGGTGATAACCCAAGATTCTTGGGGTATGTTGTGGTTGTGTGTCTCAAGTATTTTCAGATGAGTTGTGTTTACCAGGTGTGTTCGTGATGATATGTGGTCAATGGCTCAGGAGTCTTCGGGAAGGATGAGATGTAGTTTGTGACCCAGGCGTCTGTGGGTGAGATGTGATGTGGTTTTTGAGGCCTGGGTATCTATGGTTGGGATTTGATGTGGTTTTTGGGGCCCAGGTGTGCGTGGGTGGAATGTGATGTGGTTTTTGTCCTAGGTTTCTATGAGAAAGATGTGATGTGGTTTGTGGCCTAGGTGTATATAAGAGGGATGTTATGTGGTTTATGCCTCCATTATGTGGGGGCAGGTTGTGATATTGTTTCAGAATAGGTGGTAGTGCGAGGAAATTTTTCATTAGTCTTGAGTGGATAATCAATGGGAATGTGGTGCGGGGTACCCTACCATAGATGTCCTTTATATTATATTATTGGAGTTTAGTTATTTAGTGAGTGTGCCTTGGTGATGTAGGGATGGTTAGTATACCTGTTAGGTGTTTTTTGGTTCTGTTATTTTATCAAGTCTTTATTTGTATGCCTCTTTCACATGTGCATGAGAAATTTGAGTTTTCCTACTAAGTATACTTTTATGATCAACCTACGTATATAAAACTATTTTCATGTTTCCAAGAAGATTGCATGGAACGTGTTGGAACATACTAGCTCATGAATAAATAGTTTTTGTGTCACTGATTATCATTACTTTTGGTATTTTCAGGGAGGCTTTTGTACATGTAATAACTAAATTTTAAAACATGCATGTGATATAGTTTTTGGGTTTATTTTATACATGTCATGTATTTGTTTTGTGGATGATCCATCATATCTCCCTATCTTATTTGAAAAAAGTGTAATGCCTCCCATATTGGGAGATCTATATACCCTTGGTTATATTCACCAACCTGGGAACTATTGGAGGTGGGAATCAGTGGTTATTATCTATATTTCTTCATTTCTAGCCTAGGATGGGTCATATTTGGAGGAAGGCGGTCATGAAAGAATGGTAGTAGAGAAATGTTGAGAGATAGGATAGATTTTGGGGTTAGGCACAGTGAGGATTTAATGGTTAGGTATGTAAATAGTCCCAATTGACCTTGGTGAGTGACATAGGACTAGGATACCAGCTAGGACATCGGATTTTAGGGCCCCTTATGATCAAGTGCATGAAATCCGAGCTTATTGAATAACCAAGGGAGATGGACCTGATTGTAGGGTAGAGACATAAAAAAGTCAGATGCATCATAATAACTTTTATTATTTTTTGAGTTTGGTTGTTTTGGGAATGTTGAAATGGGTAATTAAATGAATGAAATCAGTTAACTTTTTTTATTAAAATTCTATACAACTGAATCTTAGGAACAAAATTTCTAGTTTTCATATATGATTAATGGTCTTTGTTTGCATGTGGATCGGGAAGTCGAGGATCAGCATGCTGATCCAGTTTATTGACAAAGGGTTGATCCCATTGAGGAGTGTGGCCAGTGGTAGAGGATGATGCATGTGTTCTAGAAGAATTCTTTGGGAAAGTATGAGGGTAGTTTTTCAAACATGGAGATGATAAGTTGGTTCAAGGATATCACCATCCGTTTAATCTGAGCCCTGGTGGATTTCTAGGTTCCTTTGGAAGTTAGTGAGATGTGAGGAGCTACACTTTAGTGGTGGATGCTTTATCTCTGGGAGATAGAAGATTTGTTGTGGGATGACTTTCAGAAGGAATTCTAGGAAGAGTTCCTTTCATCGATGATGAAAGCTGAGAAAAGGCAGGAGATAATCTCCATTCTCCTAGGGATTATGTCAGTGTGGGAGCTTCGGATCAAGTTCAAGGACCTCATTAATTTTTCCCTAGATCTCTTTCCAGATGAGGAGTCTCATGTGAGACACCTTGTGGAGGCTCTCTATACTTCAATCAAGAATGCAGTTACTCCTTTTACATTTCCAACATACTTATAGGTTTAGAAAAATAAACAGGTGATCAAATGGATGTAGTCATAAGGAGATATACAACGTGAGGGGATCCAAAAGAGTTCTTTAAGAGTAATGGTTTCTAGGGGAAGGTCTCAGGCACCAGTACCTTTAAAGTTTTGACTGGAAGCAATTAAAATGCAATAGTTCCCTTTTAAACATTCTAGTCATCAGGACCTTCCTATAGACTTCGGGCTGAGGTGTTTATTTTGTAGAGTTATAGAACATCTTCAGAGCTAGTGTCAAACAGCTATTCAAGCTCAGTTTCATGGAGTTGGATAAGAATAACATCATCCCCAAGATTAGTTTCGGATTAGATCATTTAAATAGTAGGGGAAGTAGGATTTTTCTCTACTGAGGGGAGATTGAGAAGATATAGGTCAAGAATAAGATGTTCCTCATGTTTGAGGGCCTCGAACCAAGCATGTTCACAGAGGATATCATTAGTATAAGAGTAGAGGAGTCAGGTGTGGTCAGTTTCAGACAACAGAAGAAGTTATTCCAGTAGGGACATAGATTGTCAGAGGTATGATCAGTTTGTTTAGTACCCTTTCTTATGATTTGTTTGATTTAAGAGATTTTCACCAATTTTTTTTCACCCACTCTAGTCTGTTGATTGGGAATATATATATATAGAGGCTTCCGGTTCCCCTGATGTTGAGTACTCCAGTCGAAGGCCAAACTAGCTTGTTTGATGTGTGCTGGGGATTTAGACCGATGATGGGACTACATCAGTACTGTAAGGATATTTACTTTCTATAGTTTCAACTATAAAATTTCATTATTGACATAAATTGGTTGTATATTTTTCATGTAGTTATCAGCTACTTCTAGAGAAGTTTTGTGTTATCAAATGTGGATGACCAATATGTGGTTTTCATTGGAAATAAGTTTTGTTAGCATGTGAAGCCTCATCATTATTTATTGGGTGTGATATCTATGGAATCAGTGGACTTTTAGATGGTGTAGGTTCTTAGGGTCGTTGGGGTGTTTCTAGATGATTTACGTAGGGTGTTGGGATGCTACCCCCTCGACGTGATGTTGAGTTGATGATAGATTTTTAGCTTGGTGCTTCCCCAATTTTTATGGAACCTTATTGGATGAAACCTTTAAAGCTATGAGATCTAAGGATTCAGATAGAATATCTGATGAAGAAGGATTTCATCCAGACCATTGTGTCACCATGGAGTGCTCCAGTGTTGTTCACTAAGAAGGCAGATGGTAGACTGAGGCTGTTTATAGAGTACTGGAGGTTGAATCATGTAACGGTCAAGAACTGTTACCCTCTTCCAAGGATAGATAATATTTTAAACCAATTGAGGGAGGAGAGTTGGATTTCCAAGATAAATCTACAGTCAGGATATCACTAGTTGAGGGTGAAGGAGATTGATATCCCAAATACTACCTTTAGGTGTAGTTTTTGGACTTCGAGTTTCTAGTCATGTCATTCAGAGTTATTACGGCACCCGATGTGTTTATGGGTATTATGAACTCATTGTTTCTTGGGTTCTTGGATCATTTAATCATTATATTCATTGATGATATCTTAATCTACTTGATATCATATGATGAGCACACCGAGCATCTCAGAACTATACTGCAGGTTCTTCGATGTCACCGGCCCTATGGATAGCTTTCCAAGGGTAAGTTATATACACAAAAGGTGCATTTTCTTGGGAATTTGGTGTCTCATCAGGGTGTATCAATTAACCATTATAAGTTTTATGCAACTATTTCATAGGCAGCACCCAAGAACATGGCTGAGTTCATAGTTTCCTTAGTCTAATAGGCTATTATCGGATGTTTGTACGTTATTTGTCCCATGGAACAACCCAATTAGTATATTTAACTATGACGGATCATGCTTTTGTATAGTTAATAAGTTCTAATAAGCATTCATTTACCTGAAGGGGAATTTGGTTAGTGCTTCATTTCTTTAGTTTCCAAAGGAACGGGTGATGTTTTAGGTGTTCTATGATGCTTCCCATTTGGGTTTGGGATGCGTGAAGATGCAACATCAGAAGGTGATCTCTTATGCATCTAGGAAGTTATGTTCTCATGAACGTAATTGTTCCACCAATGATATGGAGTTAGGAGTAGTTCTGTTTTTGCTAAATTTTTGGTGAATTTACCTCATTGGGGAGTGCTTTGTGGTATTTTCATATCACAAGAGTTTGAGTTATATCTTTTCCTATCATGGTCTGAATATGAGATAGAGGAGGATGATGAAGTTTATTCATGAATATGATTTTGAGTTCTCTTATACCATAAGAAAGGGGAATTTCACGGCTAATTCTTTGAGAAGAAAGTCACAGAAGGAGGTTGATTGGGAATCTGTATATTCTTGGAGAGTGATGGAGGGGTTGGAAGCTTTGAAATTGGATACATGAGTGGATGTTGGTGGAGGATATTTGTTTTAGATGACAGTGTAGTCTTCTTTGATGCATTAGGTGGAAGAGACTTAGTGGGGAGACTCAGAGGTAGAGGTGTTGCACAATCATTTTGTCCATGATGAAGCTCTGTAGAGATGGTGGTAGGATGGTCAGAACCAGATTTTATTTCATGGATGGTTGTTTGTTCTGGTGGAAATGCATGATATATTCCTTGGAGAGTTTCATATATCACACTTATCAGTACACTCTAGAATTTCTAAGATGTACCATGGGTTTAAGATTCATTTTTTGTGCCTCAATATGAAGTGGAAAGTGGAAGATTTTGTGGTGAAGTGATTTGTTTTCTAGCAGGTGAAGTCTGAACAGCATGTCCCAAGTAATTTGTTGCAACCTTTGGATTTACCCAAGTGGAAGTGGGATGAATTATAAATGGATTTTATCATAGGGTTACACAATGCTCAAAAATGTTGTGATGCTATCTGGGTGATCGTGTATTAGTTGATGAAATCATTCCACTTATTAGAAATCAATGAGTCAGGTATAGTGGATGCCTTGGCCAAGAGGTACATTGATGAGGTGGTGTGGTTTCATGGAGTTCCAAATTTTATTGTCTCATATTAGGACCCGCATCTTACCTCATGAGTATGGAGGGGATTGTAGCATGCATTTGGAACTTAGTTACACCTCAGCACTACCTTCCACCCTCAAATAGATGGGAATATGGAACAAACTATCTAGACATTGGAGAATATTTTGTGGGTGTGTTTCTTGGAAATTGGTGAATCTTGGGTGTGAAACATGCCCTCAGTAGAGCATTCTTATAATAATAACTATCACTCTTCCATTGGAATGGATCCATTTTAAGATTCATACAGAAAACCGTTTTATTATTAGTTGTGCTAGATAGAGGTTGGGGGGAAAGTTGTTCTTGGTTTGGATGTGGTGCAGAGCACGACTAAGAAGGTTTAGAGGTTTTGCAGAGGATGTAAGCTTTCTCCCTGGTTTCTTAGACCCTTAAAGGTATTCGGGTGAGTTGGTGAGGTGGCATACTAGTTGGTGTTTCCACCATAGTTGGATAAAATACATGAAATATTTTATGTGAATCAACTTCTCTGGTATCTACACGTTGAATCTCATGATCATAAATGGGGAGAGTTGGATATTGTGGACAACACGATGTTTGTAAAGTGGTCAGTAGAGGTCTAGGATTGTTGATAGGTGGTGTGGTGATGATAGACGATTCCTTTGGTTCTTGTGTTGTGGAGGAATTTTTGATAGGAGGAGAGTACTTGGGTGCGAGAGATGCAGATGGGTGCCTAGTACCCAAAGTTTTTTTGAATCCTTCTTTTCCTTGTTTTTTTAAAGGAGATGTTTGAAAATTTTTTTTATGAGCTTTTCTCCTTGATTTGTGATAAAGTCTTGACATGTGAAGAGGGGAGGACATTATTCGCAATCAATTTTCATTAACATTGATGTGATTAAACCTTTGTGGGTGAGTCAGTTCCACCTATATAGGATATTATCTTGACATGGAGGATTGTTATACCAGATTTGTGCATTCGGGACAGTGGTATTATTGTGCTTGTGTGATGTGGTTATGGTCGTTCAGATTGATGTGACAAGGCTTGGGTTGCATTAGTCGGAGGAGGTGTTCTTTGATGTGGGGGTATCACTCCAACTATCAGACAACATAGGGTGTTTTATCATCATGTCATTATTTTTTTAGTAGGTATATGTGTTCCAAGTGTAGCAGGGTCCTTTAGAGGTATCTTGAGGAATGGTTTTTTTTTGACCCTTTCTATTTTCCTTCTAGGTTGGTTTTGAATTCTCGAGGGTGAGAATAATTTTAGAGTTATCCGACGCAATGTCCTCGACCTATCTGGTCAATTAATTTGGGAGAATATGGTGTTTGAGGTGTTATGGGAGGTCAAGGTGACTCATTTCAACAGTTAGTAAAATTTCATAGTTTTCCAATAGTGTCTCCCACCAACGGTGTGTCACCCTGGCAGTGTCACCTTGGTAGTCACTCATCTAGTAGTGCCTTGTGCCTGATGGTAGGGCGTCTAGCGGTGTCTCTCCTGATGGTCTCTCACTAAAAGTCACATCAATTTCATCTAATGGTTCCTTCTACAGTGGTGCCTTGTCTGAAGGAACATTATCTAGAGGTTCCTCACTGGCAATGCCTCATCGAGTGACACCTCAATCGACGGTGTCTCACAAACAGTATTTCCAACTTCTTCTAGATCTAACCTTTTTACATATACTTTGACATAAAACATTTTTAATGCCTTATTTGAAAGGATTTGAGACTAAATAAAATCCCATAAATCATATCTTAATTTCACTAACCATGAAGAGGCTTTTAATTGGTCAAAACTTGTGGTCTTGACCAGATCTGTCTTTATTGGAAAATGAAATGTATTCAAACTTCTGACTCAGTTTAGATAATTTCAAATCCAAGATATCCTTCTTCTTATTCTTTATTCCTTCATTATCTATAGTATGGAACACCCTGAACATTTATTATCATTGGAGTATTACAGTTGGGATTTAGCGTTTGGTTCATGATTTCCTAGAGTTGTCTTTCTGCATGTGCGCCCCTATTTTTTTGCAACCAAGAAGTGTCGATTATCTCATCTTCCAAGTAGGTTTTTCATTCGATTTTCATAATTGTGTATCATGAAGGGAGTGTATGTGTATGTTAATTTTGTGAATATATATGTTTTTGGATTAATTATGATAATTAAACCATATTTAAATCAATGAACAGGTGGCTGGGAAAAGTGAAGTATGTTCTTTTTGGGTTTTGTTTTTCTATTGACATTATGATTTGTATGGGTTAACTACAGACTGAAAATCATGTCCATTGGGGACCCTTATTTGAGAAATTTTTTTATGGAATTTTTTTATCTCTTGCTAAACGATTACCTATGAAAATTTTTAACCACCTATTTTTTCTAATAAATGGATGCGTGAGGATTATACTATTTTTTGCAGTGGGGTAGTATATTTGGTTGTGGATTAATGTGTTGTTGAATATGGGTATGCGTTAGGGGTTGTTGTGGTTGAGTTGATGGATTATGAGGGATAATGTTGTAGAATGAAGGTAGTGGTTGGTATGGATGCTTCGCCATTGATAATATATATAAATATTCAGCCTATATCTGGAGACAGATATATGACATATCTGGAATGGGTGTTAAATGTGGAGGTTGTAGATTGATGTGTCTTTTATGTAAAGTGCATTAATTTACCATGGATGTGGTTGTGTTGTGCTTAGTAGTTATATGGGTAGTGATCGAATGGATATATGAACTTTTTAATAAAGAATGGGAATGGTTAATTAAATTGGTTGGGAATATGAAATGGGTTTTTGGATTTTTTGTGTGGTGTTGTGCATTAAGAGATAGTAGTAAAGTTGACAGTGTTGTGAGTTGGTGGTTTGTATGAGAACCCATAGGTTGGGATTGATTTTTTTATTACACACACACACAGATATATATATATATATAACTTTATTTTCCCTATGATTTATATAAACACTCCATCCTAGTTGATAACAATGTGCTGAACACCCCCATTGACATAGGGGAGGGTGTTTTCCTAAAAATCATGGTTGGAGGATGGATGTCTTGCCACCCTCTCTTCCTTGCTCCCTCTTCTCGACTATGATAGCCCAAGATTCATTGGGAAGGTTGTTTTTGTGAGGCCCAGGTGTGTGCATCCAATAATTATTTCGTTGGTGTCTTCGAGATGAGATGTGGTTTATCGTCAAGGTTTCTGCAGTCAGGATGAGATGTGGTTTGTGAACGATGTGTCTGTATGCTATATGTGATGTGGTTTGTGAGGCCCAGTGTCTATAGGTGGGATGTGATGTGGTTTGTGAGGCCACGGTGTGTGTGGGTGGGATGTGATGTGGTTTGTGGCCAAGGTGTTTTCTGTCGGTATGTGATGTGGTTTGTGGACTAGGTGTGTGCGGGTGGGATGTGATGTGGTTTGTGACGCAGGTGTGTGCGGGTGAGTTGTGATGTGGATTCTGTAGAGGTGGAAGTATGTGGTCATTTATCTTAAGGGAGGAGAAACTAACCAGTGGGAAAGTGGTGTGGGGTACTCTATAATTATTGTGTTTTATATTATATTACTAGACTTGTGTTATTTTGTGAGGGGGACTTCGTGAGGATGGGAGGGTTAATATACCTATTAGGTGTTGTTTTGTACTGTTGTTTTATCATGAGTACATTAGTATGCCTCTTTCACATGTGAAGGAGAGACGTGGGTTTTCATACTAAGTATGCATGTATGCTCACCCAACATATATAAAACTAATTTCAGGCTTTTAGGAGTATTTTTTAGACAACGATGTACCCTACAGGCTCAGGTCTTGATAGTTGATGTTTCACTACATAGCTTTACTTTTGGTAATACTTGGAGTCTTTTGTACTTGTAAAATTATTCTTTTAAAACATGCATTTGGGATGGTTTTTAGATTTCTTTTATATTTTCCCTAGATTTATTTTGTGGATGATCCATCATATCTCATGACCTTATTTCAAAAAAGGGTAATGCCTCCCATATTGTGAGATCTGTATACCCTTGGTTCTAGTCCCCAACCCTTGCCCAACTAGAGGTGGGACTTGGGGGTCATTATCTTCATTTCATTATTGTTAGCCTAGAAGGGGAATCCTTGGAGGGAGGGGATAACGAAAATTAAATTAGTATAATAACACTTTAGAATATTAATAATTCTAGTGTTATCATACCTTCATGGATAAAAATGACTATATGGATTTAGAATAATACAAAAAACAAGAAATATTGGGTTGAGAGTATTACCTGTCCCTTTAAAGATATCCATTGGGTAACTCATTAAGTCTCCTTATCAAGGTCTTTTTTTGATACCAATACATCAAGGGTGTAGGTAGGGTGTTGTGTAGAAAATAGTGTAGAGTTTTGGTAGACCAAAATCAATGCTATTGGTGGAGAAATGGGGAGGAGGTGAGCTCATTTTATAATTAAACATAGTGACATTTATGTAAAAACTCTTTTCATTTCTATAATTTCATTCATATATTAAAAAAACATAGAACTGAAAATGGAAAATAATAGTGCGGGGAAAGAGAAAAGGTCTATAATCCCACCATAATCCAATATAATAAAAGTTTTACACAAGTTTTAATATTTTATACTATACTAAACAACATTTTCTGCAATTCACCCATACCATGGTAACTCCCCTTTCAATATCAATAACTAATTTTAATTTATGTAATTCAAATTAAAATTAATCAATAATTTGAAAAATACAATTTCAAAAATTAAAATTGTTTTAAAAAATTAATTTTATTAAACATTGAGAAATTAATTTTATTTTTAACACACATATCATGTAAATACAGTTTCTTATTAAAAGTTCGTTTTTGGCTTAAAATTTATGTTTAAGAAAAATTTATCAATGATTTGGTTATTAAATAAATAAATTATTGTATTAAAAAATATAAATGCCATTTAGATTTCAAATCAAGTAAAACCCAACTATTATCAAAATAATTTTTAATTAAATGAAAACACAAAAAACTTTTTATTATAATTAAAATATTACATTTGTTTTATATGTCTAAAAATAGGTTTTATAAATTTTAAACAACATATTTAACTTGAGTAAAATTATTCCTTAATTAAATATTCAATCAAATAAAAGGATTCATAAAATAATAAGTCATTCAAATATACTGATAAAGTTATAAAAGTCACCATTTTGACAAAAACTGTATTTTTACTATTCATTTTAATCTAATATTACCATGATAAATAAAAAAATAAATTTAAATTTTTTATAATCACATCCTAAAATTTATAAATTAATTTTCATTTAAGATAAAAAAATTAAAATAAATGAAACTAATTATATAGGAAAATGAGTTTTAGACATTATGTGTTCTTAATTATATTTCAAAAACATTACCAATTGAATTAATTTTAGTATATATATCAACAATAATCTTTATCAACTCTTCACCATAAAATATTTAGTCTCTTAAAAAACACATAGAGCACAGAAATCATATTTTTAGAAAATTAATATTTTAGTATAAAGTGACGTTAACCAAAATATAACTATAATTATTTATTTATATCATAATCATTTAATTTTATCAATATATTTATATTAAATTATTTCTTTTAATATTATCAAATAATTCTTTTAAAAATAATATTTTAGCATAAAAAATAAATACTTTAATTAGATATTTATGTTTCATTATTATTATTTCTAAAATATATTAATTAAACTCATTACTAATAGTATATAACTCTAGTATACCTCTTCAAAACATGTTTATATAATTAGAATTGTTACCATAACCATACATTAAATGTCCATATTTTCAATGACTAAATTTTGAATGACGATATTTATAATTTTCAGATTCTATTTCTATATATAGTCTTACTAAATCTATTCAATTTATTCTCACAGCATAAGTAATGCTTCTCATTTCCATAGTTTTCATTTTTGATCACACAACATGATTTATACTTTCATGTTATACTTTCTCATTATTGGATTTGTTTTACTAATGTTGATTATTTATAGAAATGGTGGACCAGTGAGGTTGTAGTTCAAAAGATATTATTCATTTCAATTTATTATACCCTTTTAATTGTTCATAGTTTTTATGGATATAATCATGCATGATGCATAATAATCTATTATATGTGATCCATGGTTTCTTGATCCTTTATTTTAATGTCCCATTCTAATTGAATTGAGTATTGTTATCTTGGTTCATATCTCATATGGGGAAATATCTAATTAAGTATTAATTATTTTAAAAGAATATTGAAAATATTCTCTATAATTATAGGGAAATATTTAATAGCTCCTAATACCAAAGGAGTTACATGTTTTCTGCGGTTTTCATTTCATCAATGATATAGATACACTATATTTATGTAGAGAAGTGTGATATATAAACTGCCCCTAGAATCTAAAGTATATATTCGCACAAAAATTACTGAAAATGAGACAAAGGATATGGTTGATGCTTCATAAGGTCCATTATTATTCAATTTAATATCATCCATGAAAAGAAAAAAATAAATTGATTTATTGAGTAGAAAAGACCCCACTATTATTTAAATAATTAGGATTAAATGAGATTCATTAATCGTGGAATTATTAAAGATGGGAATGGAAATCATAATGGACAGAACATCATCAATCCTTTCCCAAATGATTTCCCATCCATCATTATTGGAGTATATCTAGAAAAAAATAAGTGATTTTCTTGTGTTATAAAAGGAGATATATGATATAAAAAATTAATGTTTCTTAATTTAAATGTTGATTAATAGGTATTATTGTGGTTTGGTATAAGGATTTGTATCTCATATGTTATAACATCAAAGAAAGAGTTGATAAATGATGCTCATATCTCTATATTCTCTATAAACCCTAGAAGCACCAAAATGAATAAAAAAATATATAATTATCATTTGGATAATAGGAAAAGTGTTATTTATTATTATATGATTTTTTTTCATGTTATCATTTGATGGTGAAGTTAAAACTACCCAATATTGATGTGCAACCACTACCCATACCTCTGTGGAAGTGGGGTAACATTACAATGGAATTTTTTATTATACCTACTATGAAATCCAAGTGAAAAAATTTGATATGGGTAATTTTTGAAATATTAACACAATTTACACTTTTTATCACTATATGAGATGATTTCCTCCATTAGTGTTCTAAACATCAAAACTCCTTATTTGTTTTTCAAAATTTCTCCCTATCGAGCATCATTTGATGATGTTTGTAAATAAATATTGTTTATTTATTTTAAATAAATAAAACTTTCTCATGTGTCTCTATCATAGGAAAATAAAAACTCAATGTTTTTAATGTAAGAAAAATTAAATTTATTTTTAGGGATTTCACTAGTTTTGATGTTGTTAGAAATGAATGATTGATAAGTGATGATGGCCACTATTTTTATAGAAATGTAGTTTGGAAACTAGGAAAGGGAAGTCTAATTAGTTATATTCTTGTTGAATTGTAATTATAACCTATGTAAACTTGAATTTGAATATGAACCAAGTAACACGGCCTTTGTGAAATGGAAAACCCTATAGAGCCAAATGAATTGAGAGTAATAAATTTTTTTGAAATCTAGTGTAAAATAGGAAATTGAGAACCAAAATGAGTCTATAGAATAAGGACATTGGAAGTGTTGTGTAAGTAACTTCATTTCCAAACTGATCATGTGTTTTTCACAATTCTATGAACAAACTCATGATTGGGAAAAATTCAAATAAGGGGAAATTTAAGAAAATAATTAATTTATATAAGAGGAATATTGAACCCAAATGTATAAGGACATAATTGATTTATAAGAGAATCTTTTTAGTTGTATCAATGAAGTGGAAATTAGAACTTTGGTGAGAGGATCCTAGAAGATAGTAAAATATGGTTGTTCCTCTTGTTATAGATTTAATTATACATGAATTTCCCTAAGCATGCATTGAAATAGGGAAGTGAGACTAATTCACATAGGAGTAAAAAATTTTAATTAATTGAAGAATTTTTTTTGTTTTCTTTAATTTGGGAATATGCTACTGAACTTGATTAAGTGTAGGAGAGTTTTATGCGATATTTTTTTATTACTCTTTTCCACATATATTTCTTGTAAAATAAATGGGTTTTTCATGTGAAAATGAATTTTTAATAGAGAATCATAGAATCTGAAACAAATTGAATTAATATGATATTCATTGAAAATCTTGATAAAAATTGATTGTTTTAGTGATTTCTTGATTAAAGTCCTTGGATTAAATTTATATTTATTTCTGAATAACTATTTTTCATTCTTTTGGAAGATATTATTTTTTAATTATCTTTTTTAGCTTTAACATATGAAATGTTTTTGAATTAATTTTATTAATTTAATGAGAATAATAATTTTTTGTGATGAAAATTTGTTTTTCCAGTTTTTATAAAGATTGATTATTTTTATAATTAGTTTTTTCACCATTACATGATTTTTATTTAAACATTTTTATTGGAATTAGTTTTTATTTAAAAATGATTAAATGATTAATAATACTTCAAATTATTGAGTGTTGTTTTGAATTTTTTAATTTGAAAATGCATTTTATTATTCTTCTGTGCTTGAATTTATTAATAGATTTTTTCCACAGTTTACTAAATTTTCTACAACTTTTGGACCCACAGTGAAAATATGGTAAATGTTTTTAGTGACTGAAAGTGAAAATAAATAGACCTTTCCTATTGAAGATGAACATGAGGCCATGAGACCATGGATGGATAATCCATTCTTGAATCTGTGGGCAAGATGAACCCTACACATATGATACCACTTTTCATTGACCCTAATCTTGTAATAATAGATCTAAAATCCTATCCTGATCAATCCATTTCAATGTCGAGCCCTACCTATGGAGGAAGATGACCAACCTAGATTAAGTCATGTTGTTTGAATCTTGAAGACAATCAGTTATCCTATCATTTCCCAATGAGCCACAGATCATGATGCCATTGAATGAAAAAATCCTTGTTGATGCGTGATGGTGGTACCTGAGATTGTTGGGGGAAGCTTGAGCCAATTATATTGATGAAACCATGCCTGAATTTTTTAAAAAATATATACATAATAATTAAATAAATAAATATATAAAAAAAATTAAACAATTGTGTTTGATGTTAATTAGTGACATCTGAGCCCAATGAAAAATAGATTTGGGCACATGGATCCCATGGTACGATGGAATAAGGTCCCAGGAAAATTTATTTTCTCATTTAGGACCAAAATAAAAAAAATAGAAAATTTTCAAAAAGGGGAAATTATTTCCACAAGTAAAATTGATTATCATATAACCATTCATATTTGTCTGTCTGAACTAAGAGAAAAATATGAATAATAAAATAAAAGGAGATCATGGAAAAATATTTAATATTCAATCCATCATGACCCATAAGATTTAAAAATGGTTAAAAGCTAAATGTTGGATCATTTTTACTTCTTGGTTCATATAAATTTATAGAGGAAGAATTATTCATTTTGGAATGTTGGCTACTTTCATTGGGAGTTTGCTCGATGTTGGTGAAAAAACATCTAAGAGAGAACCACATTGATATCACTTACTGTTAGATTACTTTGTCACTGTTTTTTTTGTATTTTTATTTTCATAAAAAGTGATTACTATTAAATTTTTTACAATTTATCCTAGGAATGGTAGGAACCATATTCTTGGACATGAGATAAGCCCTTATTCCCAATCATGGGTGGAAACTATTTCTTCTTCCCCAGTTCCCTTGCACAGTAACTGGGTATCTAATTTTCAATACATGTTGTATATTTGTTATTGTTAGTTAGTGTATTTTTTCTCAAACATTAAATGATGATGGGATAATTTTAAATTCAAACTATTGGAATTGGAAGTCAATGATACCCAGAGATCAACACTTTATGTTGATCATCATAGGATTCCTTGCTCCTGGAAGATAGTGATTGTGTTTGTGACGAAATAAGATCACAACCACCAAATAGAAGTGCTTGAATTATTCAAAATTTATATTTATCCAATTATTTTATTATATCACTTAAAAATTTATATGGTAGTGGCTATGTGATTGGAGATCTCATTAAGAGAACTTTGGTCTTGAAGAGATTATTTGCTGGATTGGTTTGGATTGGATGACACTTTCATTTTGGGAGATTATTTATCTAATGGAAGCGATTCAATGCATAAATGTTCATCATTTTGAGAGGGATAAGTGAGTATACAAAGATACTAATAATTCACTAAGTAATGTTCAGAATAAACTAATTCATATTTAGATCAATGATAGGTCGTTGATAAGTGGATCAACCTAATTCTGTGCCTGTTTATTTCAGAATTTATCCTCCTTATCCACTTCTTTCTTTATTCTCTATGTTCCCTATTCCCGTTCACTGTGTCTATTCAACTTAATATATTAGTGTTCTTATCAGAATTCTATTTTTTTACTATATTAAAAATATTTAATGATGGGGAAAGGTTTTTGGGGAGAACACATGGGAGTTTGATAGTGCTTTTTTGAGAATAACCCATGAGTTGGCCACTATTATATATTTAGGGTACTATAAAAGTATTTATGACCGCCCTTATGATAAATATTCCATCATCAAAATGGAACTATTTTTAGGGATGTAATGTTTAGACTAGTGGGTTTTCTACTATTTCATAAATTTTAGTATATGAAAAATAAACAAAACTAAAAAAACAAGCAATAGTGATGACCTCCAATGATTTTGAAAAAACATAACTATTTAATCCTACAAAATAACCTGAGGAGGTTATAGAAATATTCCAAATTTGGCTGCAAGAATGAAAACATAGAGATATTACTTATCATGAAATGAAATATTATAATTAAATCATGAAAATTATTCAATAAGCTATGTTTAAGATCAAAGATAATAAAGAAGATAAGGATGCACTTCAACAACCAGATGAATTTGTTTGGAAAGATGTTTGGAAGGAAAGATAAAATAAATAAAATAAATAATAAGTCCCTGTTTCCAATTTTCAAGTACGAAATGAGCACTGAGCCACTTCTAAAAAATCATGAAACAAATACAGATAATTGTTTCAATGGATTTCATTAGATGGAATTTCCAAAAAATGAATATTTTTTACATAATTTCTATTATCATATTATTTAAAACACTTTATTTGATTGTTTTTTTATGTTATGAATTATCTTATTAATTTTCAATATTTATACATATTAAAACATCATAAGACATCCTATCCTTTTCCATAGAAGACAAAAAGATGTTGTGATCTGTTTTGATGAAAATCATGATGAGGTTTACTTCATCACTCCAAATAGAAAATTACTCCAAGAAGCACTATTCCATCAAGAATAATTACAATCTAACCAACTTTAAGGTTATATTAAATTTATTGAAGTTTTTTCTTTTATTATATTTGATTTCTTTGAAATTCATTTTAATGTTGAATCTTCTCGTGTTGAGTTGGCGGAACTATGATATTTCTCGGACAGTCTAGAGAAGGCTACTCCTACTGAAGAATTTTTAGAACTCCCTACTCTAGTTAAAAAGCAAAGTTTGGGAATTTTTATTGAAGAGGTGGTTTTGGACCTATTTATTAGATCAAAAGATGGTGTAGATATATATCTTGTCATCAATGAGGAAGTGGTACATTAAACTATACAAGAAAAATAGTATCACACTACAGTTTATTTTCCACAACCTATGAACCCTAAAAATAAAGTTGTTAAAACATTTAGGAGACCCTACATTCTATTTTATTCTACAATAATCCACAAAAAATTTACAATACCAAGGATGTGTAATTTATGAAAGTTTTAAATGCGTCCCTCAATAAGTTAGAGGGAACTGAATCTAGAAAGATGAGAATCTTGTTGTTATTAAGAAAGAGGCCACAACCTATTTCCAAAAGGTGTTAAAACATATATTTTACAGCTGTGGATAGTATAAACACAAGAACCCTTGGGGATTTATCCCAATATTATATTTCTTCATTTTTTTCTATTTTATTTTTATATTCAAATTATTTTACAGTGTGTGATTATTCATGAAGGGAAATAATCAGGTAGTGATTCCTTGTGGTAGTCATTAAAAGACAAAATGGTATACAACCTAAATATTAAAGATCAATATCTCTAACTCTCACTATGGTTTCTGCTTTCTATAAGGTTGACCTATTTCAATTATAATTTTAATTTATTATATCTTCTAGGGATTAGAATTTATTTTTTACAAGGATATTTTCATATGCAATAAATATGCTTCATTTAGTTGAAAAAATTTGAAATCCTCCACACTAGGATATTGAATGTTTTAATTATTATATTTTAATTATTTTGGTTGTATGATATTATGAATTTAGTGTGGGCGAATCCCCCTGATGTATTAAAAATTCAAAAAAAAATTCATAAATTGGGGTTTAGATTTAGAGTATCTATATTTTTAAAATAAATTAAATTGAGATGAATTTAAAATATGGAATGAACACCCAATAAAATAATATTACCTTATTTCCCACCATGCTTCTGCCTATGTTGAATTGATAATTCTTTTTTTATGTTTGTAGATATCCAAAATAATGAACTTAAAAAAAATTATTTGTAAAATTGATTGGAGGTGTCAAATTTTTTTGGGTTTGAGATTTCATGTCACCCATTAAATAATCAATGAAATGATAGTTTTCCAATTTTTATAAAGCAAAATTCTCACCCACACGGGTTTGAGATTTCATGTCACCCATTAAATAATCAATGAAATGATAATTTTCCAATTTTTTTAAAGAAAAATTCTTAACCGCACATAAAACTAAACACTGTAAGAAATTAAATATAGAAATAAACAAACCCAAAAATAAGTTGATCCACTCATCTACTGCATGTCATTAATTTTCATATGTACTAGGACAATCGTGAAATTACTTAGTAGATGCTTGATCTCTCAATAAAATCCTCTCAATAACCCAAAATGGTGAACATCTATGAATATAATCTCTTGTTTACATAAATATTATCCTAAAATGAAAGTACTTTCCAATCAAACCACTCTGAAATAGAATCTCTTCCTGAAAAAAGTGATCTTCATGAGATCCTTAATCTCATAGCCACTATTAGATGTCATATAGAGTATTATTTAAATTATAATGATAAATAAAATGGTAAATAATGAAAAAAACACCCCTTGGATGGTCATTCTATCACTTAACCACTAAAATCGTTATTAAACCACAAGATAAAGGAAGATAATGACGATAAACATGAATTATTGATCTATAAGAATAATCATGTTTCACTTCTTGAATCTGGACATGAAAATGATCCCTTCGTCTATGAATGTTTGAGATTAGAGAACATTGAGGAAGAAGCACGAAAATTCAACATGTATATATCAGAATATATACTAGTTACATTGGAAGAAAAATGTGGAAGAGGATAGTGTTTCCACACATGTCTAAGAATTATGTTTCCTCTCATATATGGGAATTTTTTTCTTCCCATTTATAGAAACACCAATAAAAAAATGAGGTGTAATCCACTAATTTGAAAATTAAAATAGATAAAATTGGTGACATCATAAACTAATAGGCCTTCAGATCCACATGGCATGATCTCAGGTAATCGTCACCAACATTTAATGAACTCCTAGTGAAATTATCCAATCTCCCATAATGAATTATACTCCCCATATTATTTTTACAAGAAAATATGTTACTATGATCCCCCAGTTGTATTTTCTACATGTTGAATGTTCAAGGGTCACAATTTCTCAATTATTGAATCTGATTCCCTGATTTCCTTTTGCTTTTTTCATTCTGATATTTATTTCTAATATAGGTAGACATATAGAAAATGTGTGATGTTAAAAATTTATTATATTTGAAATTACTTTCCCCTTCTGAATTCTACGGATTTTTTATGTGATTCTGGGCTCTCTTGGGAAAATCCATTTTCCCGGGCCCTTATATTCCCGCACCTTGGGCACCATGTGCTAAAATCAATTTTTCTTTGGGCATGGATATTTGATGTCAAATATGTTTTTTACGTTTTCCTTTAAATTTAATTATAATATTATGTATTTATTTATTTATTTTTAAAACAAATTAGTGCATGGATTCATTCACACCATAGACTCAAGATCCCCAAAATATCAGGAACCTTCATTACATTTCAACTTGACATTAATAATCAATGGCATCTTTGGATTTTGGTCCTTATACAGTATCATGATATCTAATTTACATCATGATTCAAACATTACAACCTCATATAGGTTATTCATATTCCTCCACTGGTGGGGCTCTACTTGGTAGGGGTTCAATTAGGGATTTCATTCACATCTATTTTGACAAAGCTCAAGGTCAATGAAAAGGGGAACAATCGATGTGGGTTTTGGATTGTAATATTCTTCTATATTGGTGTATTCTCCTACATACCTATGGTTGTATTTAACAAAAATAGTGAAAATGTTAAATCTTGGGAAGCATCTTCTTCTAGTTCATCTTCGGGTTGAGGTTGGTTTCATTAATCAATGAGATCAGTGGAAGTCATCATGACTTGAAAAGAAATACATGGGTTAGAAAAGTACTGATCTTTAAATCCAGCATTGAATATTCTAATATAGTCTTTTTTCAACTTAAATAGATTGGTTCTGGAACTAAGAAGCTTTCACCCGTGCATGTGAATCTGTTGAGGATCTTCGATTGCATCCCTAGCTCATTAATCTCGTCTTCCAAAATCATCATGGTTCATCTTCAAAATGGGTTTTGATTTTAATTTTCCTTATCACTGTTGTTATCAAAGTCTTATTCATGTATTTTTGGTGTTTTGGTTTTGTAAATCGATATAGGGTCGATCGTACGTCCGGATGATAGCTTAACTTTGCTACATGGTAGCTCTAGAGACTTCCATGATTGATGGTTGTATGGAACAAAGTTTATATGATTATATGCATGGTCACTTCATCTGTATATAAAATTTTGACTTTGGGTGTGTAGGAAGTATTGATCATTTAATGAATGAAAACATTAACAAGTTATCAAAAATACTCTATAGTTGTTTGGATTTTTCACTATTGTTCATTTTAGGTGTTTAAAAAATAACAATGTAGTAGCTTGAAAGTACCTTCATACAGTCACTCTTCAAAAAGTATTTCTGATCCATTTTTACTTATAGTTTCTCTGACCCCCTTCCAAATTTTTATTTTGAGTCCAAAAAATATTGAAAAATCCAAAATCAGTTAAAATTGAACTTTCAAATTAAATGTACAACAACACAAGAATAATCAACTTCATTTTAAACTAAAAATCTCAAATTTTGATAGATAATTAATCATTTTAATTTTTATTAAATTAAAAAAATAATTAGAGTATTTTTTTAAATTAATATAAAGGAATTTTAAAGGAAATAATTCTAAAAATAGCAAATCACCCGAAGAAATTGAAAGAAAAATCTTAATCCCAAAAAAAGATTGTTCTCAGAAAATTGAATAAATAAAATCAAGAACATTTCACTAGTTAAAAACCAAAAAAACTTACAAAATGCTTTCAATCAAAAGAAAGAAAATTTAATAATTCTAAATTATTAAAAATTTAAAACAAGTACTTTAATTAACAAAACACTAAAAAATTATTTTTTATCATGATTTCCAAATAACATCATATTCATAGTATTTTTTTAGATTCAATCATTCCCCACAAAAAACCTATTTTTACAATAAAAATCCATTTTCTTCAACAAAATAGATATAGAAAAGAGTGATAAAATAAAACAACATAAAATCCCCCACACATAATCAATTACACTATTAAGAAATTAAATTTAATGAATTTATTTATTTTAAATGGATGTTATGAAAAATAATTAATATCTTTCATAGGTTCAACTGTATATGCCAGAATTAAAAATTGCCAAAAATTCATCCATTGCATAAAATTATCAAACCTTATATGTGAATTAAACCCAGTACCCTAATTCAATGAAATTTAAAATTTGATTTATGGGAGTGTATAATAATGGGATTAAAGTGGAATTAAATATATCACAATATGAATTTCTATGGTCCACTCTCTACTGTAATCCTCAAACAAACTTTCGACTATAACCTTCATATATACAAATTAAAATATTTTCTTGTAAATGAATTTTCTATTTATTAATTTGGGTTCAATATTACCCTCACCTAAATGATCAAATTTTGAAAATTACGTTTATTTGAATTTATCTCATCTATTTGTTTTTCATTGAACCATGCAAATTACTTTTTGAAATTCGAGATGAATTTATTTAGACAACACATGTTGTGCCCTTGTTTTAGTGGCTTATAGTGGAATATAAATTCCCCATTTTTCTCCATACTCAAAGGATCTATATTACTCTTAATTGATTTAGTATCTATGTTTTTCCATTTCACAAAGAATAAGTTACTAAGATCAATTTCAATTGAATGTTTACTCAATTTATAATTCCAATCCCTTAACAATATAACATATCACACTTCCATTTCATATTTATCAAATAGTATTTCAATATTAATAGTAGACGACATCACTCATCATTCATGAAATTCATGAAACTTTAGAACCAATGGATTCCATCAAAACAAACATGACATTTTTTCTATAAAGCAGACATTGAGTTCTTAAATTTTCTAACCTAGAGACACAATGCAATAATGGATTTATTTAGATGTATAATATGTATTTTATTTACATATATCATGAAATGATACTCTAAAGGGATAAATTTAAAACAAATTAGTGGTTCTTGATGTGTATAGAATTACCATATAGCTATGGTTTAGAGAATGAACCATCTCCCCAACACTCAATATTCAACATTGTCCCTATTATTCAATCATATGACCGGAAAAAATATTGATCCAAAATAGTTCATAGATTATTTAAGGGGTAAATTTAATGTTCAAAACATCAAAATTTCAACACATCTAATGAATTTTAAAAATAATTTTTTTTATGTTCATGCTTTTAATTATATAACGACCCATACTGTTATAAATAAAATTCCCCTTTTGATTTAATTTCTTTATTATGTAATATAGTTGTAGAAAACACATGACATTATTTTGTATTATTATACCCAATTAGATTTAAAATACCATTAAGTATCATTACCATTGATAATATATTTGTAAATCAATGATCACATGATTAATATAAATATAGAGAATTAATAAATCCCATTGACATAGAAAAAGGAAGTGATGGAATTAACCAGTAAGATTTTACTTTACGAATCCCATTTATCAGAGCTTCTGAGGGTGATAGCATAACTAGGATTTTACTTTGGCCAAGCCCATAATAAGATCCAATGACTTATGGATGAGAGCAACTGTCTACTGGATATGTTCAAGATCATCGAGATCATGACCCAAACCATGTTCTCCGAACCTCCCCATGAATGTCCCACAATAAAAAACCTTAATCTTAGGGAGTTTTCTAGTTTACTAAATATTTTTGTATAATAAACCTATAAATATGAGTATGTACATTATTATTTTTAGAATAATGAATATAATTTCATCCTAATATTATTAATTTATAAATGCATTTTATTTTGAATCAATAAAACAAAAATATTATTTTTAATTAACATTCAAATTCAGTTAAGAAATATATTTTGAATAATTAATAGTTTTTTTGAAATAAATATTATTTTTATTAAATATAAATGATCATATAATGTTTATGAAGACAAATGTATTTTTTATAATGGTTTAAAAAATATTATTATCAAAAAACCCTACATTTCTTAACAAATATAGATTTTATTTTTAAAGTTAAAATATACATATTTAGAAAATATTTTAATAAAAGGATTATTATTTTTGGAATCAAAACATAAAAATTATCTAATGGGTAATTTTTCAAAATTTTCCACAATAGTCAATTTTTCATTGTAAAATTAAATACCTTATAAATATTATTTGTGTATTTTACATCCTAATGATCCAAAAATTATGTAATAAATACTATTAAGAGTATCATGAACACATATATGTTTAAACTTTAAAATAATGTTATTTTATTATTATTTTATTAATTTTACAAATCCATTATGAATCCTTCAAAATCATTAATATATTTTAAGGATTTAAAATCATTTCTATAAGAGTGTGACTCATATCCACCTAATAAAAGGAATTATTTGATTATTTCAGGGCCTTGGACATATAAAATAATTATAAGCTCTCTCACATGGTAGAAGCCATGGGTCAAAATCATGGGATGGTTTTTGGTTTTGGTTATTTTTTTACGTAGAGTTCAAAACGTAAATAATAATGAAATCACCGTCTTTTACAAAATAAACCCACCCAAGATCCCATTTATCTTCATTAAAACATCTTGGATCACATCCATACTCGGACCTCCTTTCTCTAGTGTCCCAAAAGAAGCCACCCAAGCTCTCAAAAATCCCATCCCAAGCATTTGGAGTCACACACTCAGGTAGGGGATCTTTTCCTTTAAGATCTATATTCATGTATCTTATTTACCTTATGTATTTTATATTAATTTACTTTGGATGAGATATGTCATTCCATATCCCCCTTACATTACAACTTATTTTAAAATTATGATAGAAACCTTTTCTATTTGTTCGGTCGTAGAGGATGGAAAGAGGGGGGGGGGGGTGAATTGCCTTTTCAAAAATAATTAACAATTTAAAACAATTATCAATGCAGCGGAAATAAAAAAGGCAAGACACAATTTGATAACGTAGTTCAGCTTAATTCCCAAGCCTACGTCTCCGCTCCCAACAAGAACCATTGAGAGATTAATACGTCAGCTTTCTTTTTAATGGTTGTAGCAAGAAACCCACTAGTCGTTTTAAGGTAGGCTAGAACACCTTCGTACAACTTGCTTTTTTATTATGGTTGTAGCAAGAAACCCACTAGCCATTTTAAGGTAGGCTAGAACACCTTCGTACAACTTGATTTTTTTATTATGGTTGTAGCAAGAAACCCAATTGAAAGAAAGAATGGAAATGAGAGGTTTGTTTTAATCCAAACCCAATGAAGAACTAAACACATAAAATAATACAAACACACGGAAGCCTTGTGCACCAAAAGTGTGAGAGGAGCTGATGGAGAGGGAGTTCAAGCTTCAAGGATGGCAATGGATCAGAAGAGGCCTTTGAGATTTGTCGTTAGAGCGTCAAGACATCAAAATATATTTCGGATGTGTTCCCGGCATCCATGGTTTCTTATTTATAGGATAAATACACATAAACACTTCAATATGGCCGTTGGAGGGCTTCCGGAGCCGTTGGGGGTCAAAAGTACAAGTCTGGTCAAAGCCCAACGACTAGTTTGACTGGGCACACCGGCTGGCCGATGGTGTGTCACCAGTTGGCCGGTGGTGCACCGGCTGGCCGGTGCTTAGCTCCCAGCTGGCCGGTGGTCCAGACAGAGCAGGCTTTCTGTCTGGGTTCCACCGGCAAGCCGGTGGTCATCCACCGGTTGGCCGGTGTCACCAGGCAGTGGGCAAGCCTACTGCCTGGGTCTTCCGGTTGGCCGGTGGGCAAGAACCGGTTGGCCGGTGACCATACCGGCTGGCCGGTGCGCTAACACCGGCTGACCGGTGGCTCTGGAAGAAAGCAATGCTTCTGCCAGAGACCACCGGCTGGCCGGTGGGAATCCACCGGTTGTCCGGTGGACTCAGAGAGTCCACTATCAGCCTTCTTGGGCCAACTCCTGGGCAACCTTTTTCCTAGCATCAAAACACTTGAAAACAAGTTAGAACATGATGAGAGTGGTTGTGATCATTAAAATCCAAGAGAGAGGGGTACAACAATCTCCCCCTATTTTGATGATCACAATCACAAAATAGAAAGCTTTAAAAAGGATATGCCAATTGAAAACTTAAATAAACAATTTTGGACATAAAAATATATTAGAGATCATTTCAAAATTGAAGAGATGTACCATGTATTGAAAATGATCATAATCTAAAGAGAATGAGTCATTTTGAAATTCTAACCATAGGTCATTTTTTTAAAAGGAACAAAATCAATAACTTACCGGTTTTAAAAAAAAATTGAACTTTTAAAAAGAGCACTTTAATCAATTGAAATATGAAACTAGTAAACAGAGAAATTTCTCCCCCTTTGGGATTATCAAAATAGGAGGGAAAAAGGAAAAAATGAGAAGAAATTAGATAAAAAAAAGTAGGTAAGCAATGAATTAAATTAAAAAAGAGTTAAATATTTAATAGTGCTCATTGACGAATCATTCCCAACTCCCCCTTAATAAAATCAAAACGTTCAACCGGGAGCGGTTTGGTAAAAATATCAGCTAATTGGAAATCAGTAGAAATGAAGTCCAAAGTGATATCCCCTTTTTGAAAATGGTCACGAAGGAAATGATGACTTAAGTCTATATGCTTTGTTCTAGAGTGTTGTATTGGATTCTTAGAAATACTAATGGCACTAGTGTTGTCACACCGAATAGAGACATGATCGTAGGAAAGACCATAATCCAAGAGAGTGTGATGCATCCAAATAATTTGGGCACAACAATTCCCAGCGGCTACGTACTCGGCCTCGGTAGTATAAAGAGAAACACAGTTTTGCTTCTTACTACTCCACGATACAAGGGACTTTCCTAGCAGATGACAGGTTCCACTAGTACTCTTTCGATCTAATTGACATCCGCCAAAATAAGCATCCGAATATGAAGAAAGTTCGAAAGAAGTATTAGAAGGATAAAATAAAACAATGTTTTTGGATCCTCTTAAATACCTAAAAATCCTTTTGACCGATTTAAAATGATATTCTTTGGGATTGGCTTGAAAACGAGCACAAAGGCAAACACTGAACATGATGTCAGGACAGGTCGCAGTTAGGTAAAGTAGACTCCCGATCATACTCCTATAAAGCTTGTTATGAACCGGTTTCCCGACTTCATCTAACGTAAGCTTACAGGAAGTACTCATGGGGGTACTAATTTCCTTTACTTGATCCATACCAAAACGACTTAAGAGCTCGTTTGTGTATTTTCCTTGGCTTATAAAAATACCTTTTGAATTTTGAATGATTTGAAAACCGAGAAAAAATTTCAATTCCCCCATAAAGCTCATTTCAAATTCTTTTCTCATTAAATCTGAAAAATCAGTACAAAGTGATTCTTTGGTAGAACCAAAGATAACGTCATCGACGTAGATTTGGACGATTAAAAGATCTTTTGAAGTGTGTTTTTAAAAATAGGGTACAATCAGCTTGACCCATTTTAAAATCATTTTCTAAAAGGAATTTTGTTAACCGCTCATACCAAGCCCGAGGGGCTTGCCTTAAGCCATATAGAGCCTTGGTTAATTTAAAAACATGATTTGGAAATTTTGGATCTTCAAAACCGGGAGGTTGTTCAACAAAGATTTTTTCTGAAATAAAACCATTTAAAAAGGCGCTTTTAACATCCATTTGAAAAAGTTTGAAATTTAAGTGGGCGACGAAAGCCAACAAGATCCTAATGGATTCCAATCTAGCAACGGGCGCAAAGGTTTCACCATAATCAATTCCTTCTTCTTGATTATAGCCCTTATCTACTAGGCGAGCCTTGTTCCTGGTTATATTTCCTTGATCATCAAGTTTGTTCCTAAAAACCCATTTAGTGCCAATAATTGGATGATCATTGGGTCTTTCAACAAGAGTCCAAACATAATTTCTAGAGAATTGATTTAGTTTATCTTGCATTGCAAGAACCCAATTCTCGTCATTAATGGCATCATTAATGGTTTGAGGCTCTAGGTGAGAAATGAAGGCTTGATGTTCAACCCCATTGAGGATTGATCTTCTAGTTTGAGTAACGGCTTGAAGATCACCTATAACATTTTCTAATGGATGGTCTCTAGAAGGTTTCCAAACCTTAGGCAAGGTGGAAGGCAAAGAAGGTGAATAAGGTTCATGATCATCATCCTCCTTGATAGGAGAAGAGGAATCATTTAATTCAAGTTTATCAAGCTTATCTTCAACATCTTCAATGACCGG
This sequence comes from Viscum album, assembly GCA_963277665.1. Classification (NCBI taxonomy): domain Eukaryota; kingdom Viridiplantae; phylum Streptophyta; class Magnoliopsida; order Santalales; family Viscaceae; genus Viscum; species Viscum album. The sequence continues at coordinate 1,811,090,624 of OY728146.1, forward strand.
ATGGGGTTTTAGAATATTTTCATCAAACTTGACATGAGATGATTCTTCGATGGTTTTTGAACATTTGTTGAAGACACGATAGGCTTTGGTTGAGTTGGAGTACCCAAGAAAAATACCTTCATCGGATTTGACATCAAATTTCCCTAGGTTATCTTTTGTGTTAAGGATAAAGCATTTACAACCAAACACTTTAAAATAACCAACTTTGGGCAATTTGCCTTTCCAAAGTTCATAGGGGGTTTTCTTAAGAAAGGGTCTTACAAGGACTCTATTGATAGTATAACAAGTAGTGTTAACTGCCTCGGCCCAGAAAAATTGAGGGAGGTTGAATTCACTAAGGAGGGTTCGAGAAATTTCTTGGAGAGTTCGGTTTCTCCTTTCAACCACTCCATTTTGTTGTGGAGTCCTAGGGGCAGAGAAGGTGTGATTGTATCCTTGAGAGGAACACAATTCATCGAATTCTTTGTTCTCGAATTCACCTCCATGGTCACTACGGAGCGATATAATTTTATATCCTTTTTCGTTTTCTACTTTCCTAGAGAATTTCAAAAAGGTTCTACAAGCATCATTTTTATGAGCTAAAAAGAAAACCCAAGTGAAACGAGAAAAGTCATCTACTAGGAAAAGGTATAGGATTTTCCACCTAGACTTGCTACAGGGGTAGGACCAAAAAGATCAAGATGTAGGAGCTCAAGAGATTTTGAAGTGGACACTTCCTTCTTAGATTTGAAAGAATACTTGTGTTGCTTGCCAAGTTGGCATGGCTCACAAATCAAATCTTTCTTAAACTTAAGTTTAGGAAGGTCACGGATGAGCTTGTTCTTATTAAGCTTTACAAGTGAATGAGAGCTACAATTCCTCAACCTTCTATGCCAAAGCCAAGACTCATTGTCAAGAGCACTTAAACATTTAACATTTTGGCTAGCTAAAGACTTTAAATCAATAATGTAAACATTTTGAAAACGGGAAGCAGAAAATATCAATTTGTTTTGAAAATCAAACACATTGCATAAATAATTTTGAAAATTCACCGAAAAACCACTATCACAAAGTTGACTAATGCTAATTAGATTATGTTTTAAACCTTTAATAAATAAAACAAATTTAATTAAAGAGGTGCTACCAAATCCAATGGTACCTATTCCGACGATCTTGCTTTTTGAATTGTCAGCGAAGGTGACGTATCCTCCATCGAATTCTTCAAGGGAGTTGAACTCAGAGGGATCGCCACACATGTGCCTCGAGCATCCGCTGTCGAGATACCACGAGCCTTTCGAAGTCATACTTCTTTGGCGTTTATCCTACAAAATCAGGAGAGAATAGATTTTGGTACCCATATAAGTTTGGGTCCAGAAATATTAGCTAAAAGAGACTTTTGAACCCATATTTTTCTAGAGGGTTGCCATCTAAAATACTCATCCGAGTAGGTAATGGTTTTGGGGCTTCCATACCTTGCATTTTTACAATCACACTCATAAATCATGTGCCCGGTCTTTTTACAATATTTACAAAATTTATATTGAGAGTTCCCCCTTACAAAAGTAGTGGGTGCTCTAGAAGAAGTGGCTTGTTTGTTAAAGCCAAGTCCATGTGTTGTTCTAGCCGAACGCTGAGAACCTAGTAATTTGGTCAAATTTTGTTCACCTTGGGTGAACTTGGCAAGATACTCCTTTAGATCATTAATGGTTGAATTCAAATAATCAACATTTGGAATATCTTGGATCTTAAGGGTAAGTTCCTCATTCTTTTTGAGAAGTTGTTCTTTTTCATAAATGAGAATTTTATTTTTCTTTTTCAAAGCCATAAATTTAGAGGTAAGTTCGTGAAAACCTTCCTCTAATTGATCTCTTTCATTTTGGAGATCTTTATAGGACATGTCATTATTGAAAGAGGAAGATGAGGAAGAGGAGTCGGAAGAAGATACCTCATCAAATTCCATTAGGCATTGTTCACCTTCATCGCTTGAGTTGCTTGAAGACATGGAGTCATCACTTGCACTCCATGTGGATGCTTTGAAAGCCTTCTTGTTTTTCTTTTCTTTTACCCTTTTCATGAAAATGGAGCACTCCGGTTTGATGTGGCCTTTCTTTCCACATTCAAAGCATGTAACTTCATTCTCCGCTTTGGGCTCTTCCTTTCGTGCCCTTCGAAAGTTCTTCTTTTTCTTCATGAATTTGCTCATTTTTCTTGCTAGTTGAGCAATCCCGGATTCGCTATCAACAGAGGAGCTTTCTTCCTTTGCTTTGAAAGCAATGTTCTTTTTCTCCTTGAAGGTTTTACCTTTTTATCGGCTTGCCTCTTCATGGTGATCTCGTAGGTCATGAGTGATCCAATGAGCTCTTCAACCGGAATTTTCTTGACATCTTTTTCTTCTTGAATTGCGGTCACCTTTGGTGCCCATGAGCTTGGTAGGACCCAAAGAATCTTCTTGACCATCATTTCTGTAGAAACATCCTCACCAAGAGATTTTCTTCCATAGCAAACATCAGTAAAATGAGTAAACATTTCAGTAATTGATTCGTGTGGGTGCATGGTGAAACTTTCAAAATCATGGCGATACATGTCTAATCTAGTGTCTTTGACTTTGTTAGTGCCCTCATGGATTACTTCTAAAAGTTTCCAAATTTCATAAGAAGAGGATCAAGTAGAAACACGGTTGAATTCATTACGGTCTAGCCCACAATGAAGAGCATTCATGGCTTTTCCATCAAGCTCAAAATTGGCAATGTCTTCGGGGGTCCATTTGGACTCATCCTTATTAGATAAAGTATAGCATTGCATTACAATCCTTTAGATAGGATAACCAATGCTTCTAAGAAAAGTAATCATGCGAGTTTTCCAATAAGTGTAATCGGTTCCATCAAAGAATGGAGCCCGAGTCATAGAATACACTTCGGGAGCATGCGAGGAATTAACCATCACTAAGGATCTTAAGTTTGTAACCGGTTAAGGTATTACACAAACGCATCCTCTGATACCAAATGTTGGGTCGTAGAGGATGGCAAGAGGGGGGGGGGGTGAATTTCCTTTTCAAAAATAATTAACAATTTAAAACAATTATCAATGCAGCGGGAATAAAAAAGGCAAGACACAATTTGATAACGGGGTTCGGCTTAATTACCAAGCCTACGTCTCCGCTCCCAACAAGAACCGTTGAGAGATTAATACGTTAGATTTATTTTTAATGGTTGTAGCAAGAAACCCACTAACCATTTTAAGGTAGGCTAGAACACCTTCGTACAGCTTGATTTTTTATTATGGTTGTAGCAAGAAACCCACTAGACGTTTTAAGGTAGGCTAGAACACCATCGTACAGCTTGCTTTTTTATTATGGTTGTAGCAAGAAACCCAATTGAAAGAAAGAATGGAAATGAGAGGTTTGTTTTAATCCAAACCCAATGAAGAACTAAACACATAAAATAATACAAACACACGGAAGCCTTGAGAACCAAAAGTGTGAGAGCAGCTGATGGAGAGGGAGCTCAAGCTTCAAGGATGGCAATGGATCACAAGAGGCCTTGGAGATTTGTCGTTAGAGTGTCAAGACATAAAAATATATTTTGGATGTGTTCCCGGCATCCATGGTTTCTTATTTATAGGAGAAATACCCATAAACACTTCAATATGGCCGTTGGAGGGCTTCCGGAGCCGTTGGGGGTCAAAAGTACAAGTCTGGTCAAAGCCCAACGGCTAGTTTGACTGGGCACACCGGCTGGCCGGTGGTGTGTCACCAGTTGGTCGGTGGCCCACCGGCTGGCCGGTGCTGAGCTCCCGACTGGCCGGTGGTCCAGACAGAGCAGGCTTTCTGTCTTGGTTCCACCGGCAGGCCGTTGATCATCCACCGGTTGGCCGGTGTCACCAGGCAGTGGGCAAGCCTACTGCCTGGGTCCTCCGGCTGGCCGGTGGGCAAGAACCGATTGGACGGTGACCATACCGACTGGCCGGTGGGAATCCACCGGTTGGCCGGTGGACTCAGAGAGTCCACTATCAGCCTTCTTGGGCCAACTCCTGGGCAACCTTTTTCATAGCATCAAAACACTTGAAAACAAGTTAGAACACAATGAGAGTGATTGTGATCATTAAAATCCAAGAGATAGGGGTACAAAACTATCATCAACCCATTTACGAATTTTTACGTGATGTCGTTATGCTGCTGAAATTTCACTGTGATTTTCCATACCAAAACAATTGTGTAGTGAATACCATAACCATTTTCTATTAAGGGTGTTCAAATTTATAATCATATACCTCTATGACTTGGTAAATACATTTATTTATTATATACTCTATGTTAATGTAATAAAACGTGATGACAAATGGTTCCATGTTGTATTATCTATGTGGAACACTTAAGCATGGGATTGAAATGAATGTGACGGGTGCACCCAAAATTATATAGCGATAAAATAAATTAGGTATTGTTTAGTCTCATGATATGTGGTGTTGGGATAAGGAGTAAAATTTATTCCTATATGGGGCATTTTTCATCATGATTTCTTGGTGTTTATCTATGATATATGTTTATGATGTAGTATTTTTAGTTGTTTCCACATTTCTCATGTTATGATTATCAGGCTATATCTTGTTTCATTATTCATGTTTATGATTATTACTCTTTTTATTCCCCATTAATATGTCTATTTTCTAACACATATCACCTTAATCGATGTTTATTCCCTTACCGAGCTTTATATCTCACCCCTTTCTTAGGTTTGTCCATTAGTTATCTCGTACAGTTTTACAATCCATGGAATATTATGATCATGTTAAAGAAGTTTTCAATAAAGATGATATATTTTATATTTTAAGTTTTAATATAATGTACCTAAATCACAAATACAACATACTTCTCAATATTTCAGGTAGTATTAATTGTAATATTATGTATGAAATCTTGTATTTATGTGAAATAATGAACAATGTTTTTATAGTTTGTATCAGAGGTAAAGTTTAGTTATTTTTGGGATTAAGAATATTAAACTATAAAGAAATCCCTAAAGATAAGACTATGTATTAGAAAAAATACATAAATTTTGGTAATTATAGAGTATGTGGTTTATCAAGGAAATACATCTACGTTTGGATACTAAAAGTGTAATTGATTCTAGAATAGACGTACCATGGGGTAACAACTCCGACCAAGATTGTGAGGTATGACTCTGTGTATCCTGGTACCTAAAAACATGCCTAAATATGCACCTAATTTAAAATTCCTAGGGTATATGATTTTTTGAATTCATAATTTCATTATGAAACATTATTAATAGAACAAAAAATTCCCATAAGAATATATTTTTGAAAATATTTCACAGATAACATATATTGAAGACTAGAAATTATTAAGTTAGTAAAGAAATGGAATTTATAAGACATACCTTCAATTTCATTAGAAAAATGTTAATGTGTCTAATTTTTTTAGAATAATCATCCCTAATTTTCCTTTTATTCTAGACAATGGATGGAATTTGTAGAAATAGGGTAAACAATCAATGTGAAGGGCAATGTGATGATTATCCCAAAAAGATACCCAACCTGATGGGAGTGAGAATCACAAATTTTATGATAATAATGTATAAGATGGATTAAGATCTGAGTAGAAACTTGGATCAAGAGGAGCGTCTAAATCCCCATAAAGGAGAACATGCTATGATTGAGACCTTTATATGAAAAAGGTCTCCTTCTTTCAATGTATCATCTGATCCCTTAATTGTGGAAAAAATGATCAACTCCATTGAGAAGATATTCTCCATCCTTTAATGTTATGAGAAAATAAGGTTCTATAGGATGATTATCATAATGAGTTAGAATATGGTCAACAGTGGATGTTGTTCAAGAATATGAAGCCTGAGGAAGATATTGAAGTAATGGAGTTGAAATAATTACATAATTTATATATATATATTTTCTTGAACTCACTATCTTAAAATTCAAAAATATTTTCTTTATATAAAGAAACATTATGATGAATCTATCAGGGAATACAATGAATACTCCCCTAGACTTTCACGATATGCCTATGGATTTTTCATTAATTACAAATACAGGGTTGACCAAATCATTGGTGGGATGAAACCTAGTCTACTAAAAGCCCTGACATTATTTGAATTTGATATTCATAAGGAAATTATATAATATGCACTCAATGTTGAAATGGATATCATTGAATATCAATGGTACAATATGGATAAGAATATAAAAGTGGAGTTTAATTCTGGTGGTTCATTGGAGAAGTATAATGGTGCTAGGAAATTTTAGAATCCCACTTGCCAAAGTTGCTGAAAGAATCAACCCCGTAAATTAATTTAGGGGATGAAGAAATTATTTAGGGGTGATAAGGAAGGGAAGCTAGATAATGATTGATGATAGGAGAAACCCAATAATGTTATGGAAGAAAGGAATTATCTAGTTAACCCTCAATGAATTATTCATTTCTTAAATTGTAAGGAACGAATAATTTTTCAAATAAATGTGTTAATCAATGTGTTTTTGGAGAAAACCAACAACCAAAAACCTCTAAGAAAGCAAAGGAAAGCTTTTTATATCACAACCACCGAGGTGGATCTAGAAAATGACATGATTGTGGGTATTCTAGTTATTCATTAATGGATAGAGAATGTACTTTTTGATTCTTGATGTACTCATTCATTTGTATCACAAATGTTTAGTAAAACTAACCTAACCCCACCATAAATCTTGGAAGTGGAGTTATGAATGAAATTGATAAATATTTCAATTATTTTATCCTGATTATATTACTACCCCTATCACAATTTGTGGGATGAACTTCCGACAGAACATTTTCATACTCCCTTGGGTGGAATTTGATTCAATTTTGCGAATGGATTGGATATCCTTATGTATATCCACCATAAATTACCATAATAAGGAAATAACTCTGGATAATTGGAATTGACCCCCGATTCTATACAAGTGAATGAAAGAGGATCAATTTTATTTAGAACCAATATATCAAGAAAGGATATTATTAACCTATGAGAAAGATTATGTAAATCAAAAAGGTTGATCCTAAGGATAGAACCATCCCCAAGGAGATGCCTATTATGAGGGAATATACTGTTGTGTTCCCTGAGTAATTGTTTGGTCTTCCTCATAGCTAAGAGGTTTAATTTTCAATGGAGATTATGAACTAGGTAATTACTATTATATAGGACCCCATATATAATTAATATTGTGGAACATGAGAAGTTGAATAAAAAACCACATGATAATCTAGATAAAGGGTTCATATGACCATGTGCTTCACCCTGGGTTGAACCAATCATCTTCATCAAGAAGAAGGATGTGCCAATGCACCTTTACATTTATTATTTTGAGCTCAATAAGGTAATAATAAGTAATAAGTTTCCTCTACCATGGATTAATGACTTGTTCGATTAGCTATACGGAGTAGAATACTTCTCCAATGATTAATATGTAGTTGGGATATTACCATGTTAGGGTGAAGAAGGAGTATATCCCCAAGACTTATTATTTATATATGGTACTAGAACTATGAGTTCATAGTGATGCCTTTCAAGCCCACAAATGATATTGAAATCTGTATGGAATTGATGATTAGAGTATTTTGATATTACCTTGAAAAATTTGTGGCAGTATTTATATATGATATTCTAACATACTCTAAAACCAAGGAGTATCACAAGGAGCATCTGAGAACTGTGATAAAGACCTTGTGAAAGGTGAATATTTATGCCAAGTATAACCAATGTTAGTTATGGTTAAAGGAATTTTCCTTATTAGGGAATATCCCCACAATAAATAGGATTTTTATGGACCCATCAAAGATATAATAAATTTAACAAGGGCTTAGGCCAACATTTGTGATAGATATCTATAGTTTCCATTGATTTTTTGGGTACTATTATCAATTTCTGAGATATTTACCATGATTTTCAAAACCTCTAACTAGGATAACTTGGAAGGGGTCACATTTTCTTAGAATCATGAATGTGAAGAGAGATTCAAGGAAACAAAAAGGATATTTATTACTGCAACTATTCTCATACTACCCATAAGTGGAGAAATTTTCATAGTATTCAATGATGTTTTGAAGAATGGATTGGGATATGTGTTAATGTATAATGAAAACGTCAGAGCCTATGATTCAATATAGTTGAAAAATAATGAATAGAACTACCCAATTCATCACTTGGAGTCAGATGAATTGATATAGGATTTGATAATATGAATATATTACCTATTTTGTGATAAGTGTTAAATATATATGAATCCCAAAATCCTTAAGTATATATTCACATAGAAATATTTGAATTTGTGCCAATGAAGATGGTTAGAGATGATCAAGGACTCTAACTTCTCAATCCAATACCATCCAAGTAAGGAGAATAAAGTGGAAAATTCTCCTGGTAGTAATGATGTAAAAATTATATCATTAATGATAATTGGGTGAGACCCTTTCTTTTTAGATTAATAAACTATAGACATAGTAATAATAAAGGAAATAACATCATCAATCATTTCACAAATTATTTCACAACCATCCCTTTAGGAAAATATAACATATGCTTAGAGGAATGATATAGGAATTAAGAAGAATGTGGAAGATAATAAATGGGAAATACTTAGAGTTTGATGTTAATGAAGAAAGAGTTGTGAGATTTGAATTATGACTATGTTTACCATCAAATCCCAAGTTAAAGAAGGAACTATTGGATAATTCCAATAGTCCAACTATCTCCAAAAATCCATGAAGAAAAAGGATGTATCGAGATCTTTGAGAGTACTATTTGTGTGGAAATATGAAGTAAGGGATCGTGGAGTATACATCAAAGTTCTGGGTATGTCATTTAGAAATGATTAACTGAAGAAGTCTAAGGGTATGATGAAAACATTACCCATAACAACATTGAAATTGGAATACATCACCATGGACTTTATCACTGAAATTCTAAAGAAATCTTAAGGAAATATTTCTATATGGGTTTTTGTGTATCATAGTACAAAGGAAATTCAGTTTATTTCAATTCAAGAGGATTTCTCACTAAATCAACTTGAACCGATATACATTAGAGACCTGTTAAGAATGCATGAAGTACTGCCATCAATTATATCGGATTGAGATATGAGATTAACCTTCAGGTTTTAGAAAAGTCTCAAAAATTCTCTAAACACTGAGCTGAACTTTAGTGTGATCTATCATTATCAAATAGATGGTCAGTCTGAGCAGACTATTTAAACAGTAGAAGACATGTTGGGAGCATGTTCTGTCAACTTCAATGAAGGATGAGACAAAATATGCATCTGGTTGAGATATCATACAAGAAAAATTTAAAATCAACCATCCATATTCCCCCAATGAAGTCCTTTATGGGAATATATGAGAAAAAAATAATGTTAGGATGACATTAGGGATCATAAAATCCTTGGTCCAGAAATTTTTGAGGAAATGGTGAAAAGTTCAGAACCATTTAGTAGTACATCAAGGATGCTCAGAGTTGAAAAAAGTGTTATGATACAATCATCTATGAGACATAGAGTTTGATGATGGAGACATTGTATTCCTCCACATATCTCCATGGAATAATGTGATGATATTTGAGAAGAAGGGAAATATTAGTCCATGATACATCAAACCCTTTGAGATCCTTGAAGACATCAGAGTGGTGGCCTACCGACTTGCACTCCCAGATAAACATTATCAAGTATATGTTGTATTCCATGTATCCCTCTTAATAAAGTACATACCAGAACCCATCACATTCACTCATTGAATATGTAGAACCATTGGATAGTAATATCTCATTTGAGGAGAAATCGATGATGATCTTAGATCGTATAGACAAAGTTATACCAAATAAGACAATGCACCTGGTCAAAGAGATGTAGAGAACCCCAATGTATGAAGAAGTGACATGAAATATAGAGGAGGTGATGAAATAGAGTTACCCACATATGTTTTAGTGTGGTAAATTAAAATTTCTAGGAAGAAATTTCTTAAGGGGGGAAATATTAAAACACCCCAAATAGGTATAAATAAAATCCCCTTTTTGATTTAATTAAATGTATTATTATGTAATATAGTTATAGAAAACACATGAAATTATTTTATTTTATTATATGCAATGGGATTTAAAAGACCATAAAGCATTATTATTATTGATAATATAGTTATTGAATAGTGATCACATGATTAGTATAAATATAGGGTTTTAAAATATCCAATTAACACAAAAAAGGAAGTTATGGCCTCAACTAGTAGGATCGTACCCTACAGAGCCCATTTATCAGATCCTATAAAAGAGATAGAAAGACCAGGATTTCACCTTTACTAATACCATGCTTTGATACAACAATGTAAGCATGAGTGAAACTGTTTATGGGAGATGTTGAAGCTCATCAATATCACAGACCAAACCATGTTCATCAAACCGTCCAATGAATGTTCCACCATCACACACCTTACAAATGGGGTGTTTTCTAGTGCATTAAAGGGAAATGTATCAAGATCATTACAATATGAGTATGTAAATTATTTTTTATAGAATAATCAATATATTTTCATCCTATTGCTATTACTTTATACATGATTTTTATTTTTATTTAATAAAATAAAAATAGTATTTTTGTTTAATAATCAAATTCAGTTAAGGAATTTATTTTATTGAATTAATGTATTTTTTGGAAAAAAACACTATTTTAAAAAAATATTATTATTAAATAATATTTATTAAATATAAATTTAAATATAATTTTTATGAAGGAAAATATAATTTTTAAAAGGGTTTGAAAGATGTTATTGTAATAAACCCATCATTTATTAATAAATGTAGATTTTTTATTAAAAGTAAAAACTCAAATATTTATAATTTTTTTATAAAATGATTATTTTTTGGAATTATAATAGTGATATTATATATTGGTAAAATTTTCATTATTTTCAGAGGAGGTTGAATTTTTAGGTAAAAATTAAATACCATATAAATATACTTTGTGTATTATGACATCATAATGACTCAAAAGTGATATAAAAAATACTATAAAGGGTATCTGCAACCAAATATTTGTTTTAACATCAATATAATGGGATTTTTTTTATTTTATTAATTTAGTAAATCCATTATGAATCCTCCAAAACCATTAATATATTTTAAGGTTATAAAATCATTTCATTGTGAGTGTGACTCACCCCCACATAAGTAAGGGAATTATTTTATTATGTTCACACCTTGTAATTATAAAATAATGATTACAACTCCCATTTAGAAAAAAACCATTGGTAAAAACCCTGAGATAGATTTTGGTTTTGGTTAGTTTGTTATGTAGATTCCAAAACATAACTAATAATGAAATCCCCCTATTTTCATATATAAACCCACACAATCTCCCATTTATCTTCACTAAAACTCCTTATAGGACATCAATACTCTTACATCCACTATTAAGAGTCCTCCCTCAGTGACCTAATCTCTCAAGTACCCCTTCTCAATCATTTGGAGACACACACCCAAGTAAGGGATATTTTCCTCTATCATCTTTATTTAGGTATCTTATTTACCATATGTCTTTTATCTTGATTTCCATATGATTTGATATATCATTACATAACCCCTTACTGTACAATTTATCTTCAAAATTATGATAAACCCCTTTCTCTCTTAGAAACCCATTTAAAGAATTTTTATGTGATACTGTTATGATGAAAATATTTTACCATGTTTTTCCATGCCAAAACAATTGTGTAGTGAATACCATAAACATTTCCTATCATCTATGCTCAAATATATACAATTATAAATATTTTAATTGGGACATAAATTTATGTGTTCCACACACTATGTTAATGGAATAAAATGTCAGGTAAAATTATTTCATGTTTTGTGATCTATCTGGAACACTTAATCCTGAGAATGAAATAAATGTGATGGCTTTTTCAAGAATTATATAGAACTCTATTGTATTGGGTAATTTTTAGTCACATGAGATGTCATGTTGGAATAGGCAGTGATCATGATTCCTTTATGGGACGTGTTCCACCACAAAGTTTTTGTGTTTTTTCCTTAAACTATGTTTATGATGTAGCGTTTTAAGTTGATTCAACATTTCCTATATTATGATTATCATGATACATCATGTCTCAATGTTCATGTTTATGATTCATACTATTTTTATCCCCCATTGATATGCCTATTATCTAACATGTATCACCTAATTCCATATCCATTTCCTTACTGAAATTTATAGATCACCCATTTTTCTATTTTTCTCTAGTTATCCCATGAAATTTTAAAATCCATGGAATATTATGATCGTTTTAATGAACCTTTCAACAAACATGATGTATTTATTATTTTAAGTTGTTATGTAATGTAACTAATTACCAAAGATAATAGAATTCTCAATATTTCAGGTTATATTAAGTGTAACATTATGTACAAAATCATTTATTAATGTGAAATCATAAATGAGGTTATTATAAATTGTTTGTAAACATAAAAAATAATTATCACCATAACTTAAAAAAAATAGGATGAAGAGTAAGAAATAAATATTTTTATGGGGGTTCTATCCAGATATGAAATATAACTCAATTATAATTTTTTAACATTATAAGTAGAAGCAAGATATATTCCAATTTATGAAAAATGGTTCCAAATTATTAAAATATTAGGGGGAATCCCCCCACTTAATTCCTTACATTATATAACAAAAATAATTGAAATGTTATAATTAAAACTAACACTATCCTAGTGTAGAAGTTTTTCATTTAATTGTATAATCAAATGAACCCTCCATATTTTCCTTGAAAATATTTCTTTAGCTACTCAGTTCTAACCCATACAATATGTGAACACATTAATATTAAAATTAAAATAGTTTAAGATCATAGAAAATAGAATCTTAAGTGAGAGTTAGGGAGTTTGATCATGATTTTATGGGGTGTAGATCATTTTTTTCTTTTATTGAACACCACACTGAATAACCTCTTGATTATTTATCTTCAAGAAGAACCAATCAATTTTAAATACTTACAAAATTAACATAAAATAGAAAACAAAATGGAGGAAATATAATCATGGTATAACCCCCAAATGGGTGATGTGTTTATATTTTCCATGGCTAGGTAGACTTTGTTTCATCCCCAGTGAAATAGTGGTTGTGCCTTCCTTCTTAAGAACCACCACATTCTATTCTTTCCGGGTTCATTGTACTATAAATTTTAAAGGAACCCATATATAAATAACTTCAAGTAATATTCCTTGGATGTTTAACTTTTATGAATTACTGGAGAGGGAAATATAATTAATGGGTTCTTCTATTTTTTAATGCTTGAGATTCAGGTTTGGAAAGTTTAGGAAGATTAACTATATTGTGGGAATTGTCATCCAATTCAATCCAATTTCTCATTTCTTTCCTTTGATTTATCTGACTCAGGATCGTAAAAAGATCACTTTTGATGGATTTAGTCCCAATCTTCTTGATTATATATGATATAATCCATATCTTTCGAATCCTTTTCATGATTTCATGATGATGATCCATTTCATCATCCATAAGCTCTCTATGTTGTTGTTCTTATACCTAACATTTTAATGGTAATACAACCTCCATAATTTATTATACCAAATAAAATAGTGAAATTGAATTAGAAATATCTGAGGTTATCACTATTATTTGTTTTTTAGTTTTAGTTTTAGTTTTAATTTTTTTAATAGTGACATTTATGAAAAAGTGAAAAAATGATAGACTGGATGTTACATCCCTGACAGTGGCTCGGTTTTATGAGTTATTTTTTTATGAGAATGGGAAATAATGAATTTTAAGTTCCTTAAATATAGCACAATTATCAATTCAAGGGTCAATCATAAGAAATAAGTGTCCTATTTTCAAGTGGTCTCCTTAAAATATTTTTTATCTTTTTAAATATTTTAAAAGAAATAAATATATCATATAATGTTGCTAAAAATCAATAAAATATTGAGAGGAAGAGACACAGTAAATGATAATTGGAAATCAAGAGAACAAATAATTACATATAGAAGGAATAGAATGTTAAGATGAGACATTCCGAAAATATGTTCTATCCACTCATCAACTATATATAAGTGATATCTAAATATATTAAAACATTATTTTCCTTACTCGGTGGCTTCTTGATCTCTCGATACACACAACTATATCATACTTAAATAAAAAAAATATTTACATGAAATCTATTCCAGTATATAAAAAGTCTCCCAAAATAAATGTACCAACAAATCACACCACTCTTTCCAGGAATTTCTTCTTGACTGAAGTGATCTTCATGAGATCCTCTGTCACACAATAACTATCTGATACTTTGTTGATGAATATATGAAATTAATGATATAAATATGAATGAAATAATAATGATGAACAATTACATTGGGTGGGTCCACCCTCACTTCCCCACTTATATAATTACTTTTCTTGAAGAGAAAGGAAGGTAACATAGATCAATATGAAGTAAGGATCTTTTGGAATTAACATTTTTTTCATCATGATGATGGAATTGAAAATTATCCATTCATATTTGATGGTTTGAGATTAAAAAAATTATGTAAAAATAATTAACATTCAACATGAATTAAAAAAATAGAGATACAGATATGGTGGAATAAAATAAGGGAAGAATGAAGGGTTTTCTATCATGTCTAGGAATTAGGATTCCCCCTATGTCCTTGAATATGGTTCCTCATGTGTCTAGGACGACTAATAAAAAAGTGAGGTGTAATCCACTTATTTGAAAATTAAATTTTAAAAAATGGTTACATCTGAAAATAATATGTAGTGAAATCCACTTGGATAGCTCTCAGGTTATTGTTACTAGCTTTCAGCGAACTCCTAACAAATGAATGGAAGCCCCTATAACAAATCTCTATTCCCCTATTAGTTTTTGTGCAATGAAAATACCTTGATATTGAATTAAAATGTTCAATATGTAGAAATAGCATGGGTCACCATTTTAGAAATCTTAAATATCATTCAATGATATCCATTAACTTTTCATTCAGAAATGTTTTTCCCAATTTAGTTATAAAAATATATTAGGTGAGAAGTTATTCAGTTATGTTTTTGGATATTATTTCCCCCCTTATGAATTTTTATAATTTTTGACATTTTTATGGGTCCAAATTTGAAAATCCATTTTCTTGGAACCTTACACATCCATACCTTGGGCCCCACATTCCAAAATCCATTTTTCATTGGTCTCAGATGTCACTACTTGATTTCAAACACAATTATTTTCATTTTAATGTTGGTGTGTATTCATCTGCAGTATTTGATCAATCATCCCCAACTAGCTTAGGAACCTCCATCACATGTGAACATGACTTTATTCATTTAATGATATCATTATCCATGACACCTTGGAAAATGTCGGATCTATGGTTTTCTTTAAGTTTCAAATGGCACAATGTTTTCTAGGTTATCAATTTTCCTCCACCGGTGGGGCCCATCTCAGTAAGGGTTCGACCAAGGAAGGCTTTGGGAGTGGGATCAATGGGATGGGGGTAAATTATATTTGGTAGCATCGACAAGGGGTTTAGCTTTCACCTGGATTTCATATTGGAATATTAATCTACAGCCTCATGGTCATCATCAATAGTGGATATGAATACTAATAAGCATGGGTGGAGTCTTCTCCTCGTTTTTTTGGATGAGGAAAAATTCTTTGTTTCGAATGATCGGCGGTAGTCGGTCTGAATTTCACAGCAATATTTGGATTGGAAATTTAGTGAGAATAGAATCCCACTTGGAATCTTCTACTATAATATTTTTCCATCTTTAATTGATTAGTTGGGGAATTAGGATACTTCTAATGTCACATGATACTTGTTTTAGGTTCATTATTTGAAACCTCAGTTCATTAATTCCAGCCTTTAATATTGTTTTTGTTCATCTTCAATTGGGTTTTGATTTTTTAATTTCTTTTCCGTCTATAAGATTGAAATATTATTCACAGTTATTCAATGATTTGGGGTTGTAAATTATTTCATGGTTGATTAAAAGTCCCTGAGGATCTTTTCTTTACTGTGTGGCAGCTCCAGATATTCTTATAGTCAAGGACATATGGAATGAGTTTGATCATATTAAACTTGTGGTCACTTCATTAGTTAATAAATTTTTTATTTTTCACGTGCATGAATGTTTGATCTTTTAGGGATTGATAACAACAACATATTATGACAAATCTTCTTCAATCACTTGGATTTTCCAATTTACGTCATTTTGTGTGCTTAAAAAAATTTGTACATGACAGCTGAAAGTCCCTTTTTCTGGTCGCTACCCAACATTCACAATTCATCCACTTTCAATATTTTCACAATGAGTCTAAAAAAATACATAAAATTCTAAAATTTGTGGAAAATAAAATATCTGAAATAAAAATTCAATAACACAAGAAAAATAAAATTAATTTTAAAAAAATAAAAACAAATACTTTTCATTTAATGTTGAATGAATCTTTTTAATTTTATTTGTTGAACAAATAATTCTGATTAAAAATTTTAAATTAAAATCAAGAAATTATAAATTAATTTATTCAAAAAATATTTAAAATCCATGAAAACATGAAAAACTAATATCCATAATAAAAAAAGTTTATTCTGAGTAAACTGAAAAAATATAAATTTAATTTAAGTAGTTAAAACAAACAAAAGTGGAAAAATATTATTTCAATCAGATGGAAAACACAAATGTTCTGAAATGAATAAAAATTAATAATAAGAAAGTAAATAATAAATCACTAAAAAGAATAAAATTATATCAAGTTTTTACAATAACAACATGTTAAAAGAATATTTTTAGATTCAATGATTGTCAATTAAAAACTATTTTTCACATTTAAACCCCATTTGTTTAACCAAAATATATATGGAAAAGGGTGATAAAATAACACCACATCATGTGCCTCGATCCTCTATATATTCATGAATTAGTGAGGCTTAAGGAGGAACCACAATCAATTATTTTAGTCTAAGGTCAAATATTTAATTCTAAAAATTTAAGGAGCCTTTAAAAGGAAATGAATTCCAAAGTAAACATCAAAAAAATATATCATCCAAAAACTAATGAGGATTTCGATAGGACTATTTAAAAATTAGAATATATGTTATGATCTAGATGACATGATTTTAAATGGAGATTGGAAAAACATCTTTTGAAAATTTAATTCCCCATTAAAAAATATTTCACTCCAATATTCAAATAGATGCTTATGAAGTAATATATTGAAAGAGGTGTCAAATTGCAACATTATTGGAGGAAGTTGGAGAAGGAAAACTATTAGAACCATACATTATGAAAGACACCATAGAGAAGATAAAAGTAATGTAAAAACATATTAATATTTTATGAGTGAAAGAAGTTTTATGTTGACTATTGAAGGGATATTATAGAGTTTCATGTTGGGGATCATGCATTCATCAAATATTACCATGTAAAGAAGTTATGATATTTGTAATGAAAGGAAAATAGAGTCCATCACTAATCATAACATTTTAGATTCTAGAGATTTATGGGGTCATTTCCTACTAGTTAATAGTAGATCCAAATCATACCAATTTCGATGATGTCTTTCACATGTCCATGTTAATAAAGTTTATGTGAAACCCTACACATATGCAAGATGAAAATGGAATGGAATTGATACTTAATCAATCATATGAAGAATGACATATCAATATTATTGATTAAAGGTAATAAGTATTGAAAAATAAGACAAACCAACTTTGGAATATCTTGTTAAGAAATCAAAAAATTAAAGAAGCTACATGGGATCCTAAGAATAAATGATAAAGAACCACCCCCATTAGTTTTGAGGTCGGATACAACTTTAAAGGAAAAAATTTCCTATCGGGGAGAATATAATGACCTTAAAATTTATTTATTTTATTAATTGAAAAAAAATAATTTAAAAATATTTTTCCATTAAAAGCGCATATAAATTATATTAAATTTGGTTATTAAAATACAAATTTTGAAATAATATTGACTATAATAGCTAATAATATTGAATGCAGAAAAATAAAAAAAGAACAATGCACACACTAAGGGAAACCCAAAACATACAAATTCTCCAATTTTGATCACTCCTTCCATGATGACTATAAAAAAAGAGAAGCATTAAGAATAAAAAAACTTACCAAAGTAAGTGTCGAACCATTTTTATCGAGGATGTGAATGGTGAGGTATGAGAAAGGTGACATATATATTGGGTGTAAAGGGAAATGTGACTTTTAGGATCATACCACTACCTGACCATTACAATGTGACCATTATATGCCCATTAGAATGATAATAATTTCCAATAGAATAGAAAAATACTAGTTTAAAAAATTGAAAATTATTATAATTACTTTTCAAGTATGTTATTATATGTCCACATAATAATTATTAACCAATTTTTATGTTATTATCAAATTCAAAAATTCTTGATGTTAAAACATAATGTTTTTTATTTGAAAATATAAATTTATATAAAATATATTCTTTTTTAAAAATATAATTATTTCTTACACATGGTAATTTTTTTAAATCATCATGTGATAATTAGATTACACTAAAATTTTTATACTCTTACAAAATACATTATTTTTTACCAAATAGTAAAAAAATTGTGTTTTTAGTATGGTTTAAAAATTAACAGATATATAATAATCATGTAATAATTAAAATAAGTGAATCCAAGAAAAAATGAGTTATTTTATTAATATTATATATTATAATAAATTGAAACGACTTTCCAAACCAATAAACATATTTGTAAATCCTAAAGTGGAAATTGATATTTTAAATACATTATTCTGTAAACAAATTATTTTCCCATGTAAAAAGTAATATAAAAAATAATGTTAACTTATAAATATAATTCTTTTAAAATTAACATTCTCTATTCCATAAACCATGAGCCAAAACCATGTGTGGCCCATGGAAATTTTATTTTACAAATCCTCGAATACCAAGTGTTATACTTGAAAAATAAGAAAACATTTTACTAATTTGTTTTAAATACCTACATCTACATCCCATTTCATTCACTCCCAAAATCTTTTGAATATTATTCCCTCTCATATTCACTCACTTATCCCTTTGGTGATTCTCTAATGGAATCAATTCACTATGTTTAAGATGAAAAACATATGGAAAAAGATTCTCTACCCCTCCCTTTTTATACTATTACATGCATTATAGTTATTGTTATAATTAAAATTTTATAATTTTATCATGAACTTATAATCATTCTACTACAATATAATTTTTTTTAATAATGAGAGACTTCCTTTTTATCTCATTAATCCCATTCCATAAACCACTTTGTATACTCGTTATGCTACTAAAATAATTCATCGATTTTTAGTTTCTTTTATTTTATGTTCTGCATATCCAATGTAATTTTTATTAATGGGTATTCATATAGATTCAATTATACTACCATGACTTAGATTTTCCATGAGTAAAACCCAAATTCCCTTCTCATGAGTTTAAAATGATGAAAATTTCAAGTCTTTAAACACTTATCTACTCAAGGATTTTATATGAAACCTATTATTTATTCTTTATAGATTATTGATGAAATTATTTTTTCTAATATATGTGGAACACATGAATTAATACACAGTAAGGGTGAACCTTGATATTTCTCTAATGAATTGGGTAAACAATTAATCTCTAGAGATGTCATGTTTTACGATGCCATGGTAAAAAACCATAGTACTATGTTTTTGACACATTTGTTTCAAACCATTTTGGTATTCTTATTATTATCTCATTTTTATATTTTCATAAAATTTCCATGCTATGTATAATCCTCTCATGTTAAGCCTCATATTTTTCTATGATGATTGGCCAAGTTCTATGTAAATGTATTATCCCTTATTGGTATTTATATACACCCTTTTATTGAAGTTTGTCCTTATGAACACACTTTTAGTTAGGTGAGATTGAATGGAATAGTAAACATGTATTTAAATAGTATTAAATAATGATTATATTTAATTTTCCCTTATGTGAATCATGTATTACCTTCCTTTTTTCCATGATAGTAAACCTCAATAGATCCTTTGAAGTTATCAATGTAGTATTTTTAAATAAATTATATTAAAAATCATGTATATACAATGCATGTCATCATAAATTGTATCGCATATAGTGTCATACATTGTGTCTTTTGTGTGGTAGGGGTGTATGTTTCATATTGGTATTTCCCCATACATGATGTTGGACACGATGTCTATCATGAGAACCTTCATACTTTAAATCCTTTATTATTACAAACTAAAGGTTAATCTAATTAGGTTGTGGTTGGGTATGTGGATTATTTTGTTGTTTCTTGAGTTTTATCACGATTGTTTTTTTTCATTTTATATAAAAAGTATGAAATTTTTTATCTTTATTAAGATAGACTGATAGATTATATAAAAATAACTTTATGAGATATATAATGTGATTTTCTATTGGATGAGGGGCACAAAATATGATCATCCATGAGGGTAAATGACATGATATGTGTTCATCCATTTCGAAAGTTTATACTCAAATAATAAACAATGAAAAGACCAAATATTGAAGTATATGGATATTACATTACATTTTCTGAATACTATATACATGAAACAAATGGATTCCCAAAGACCATATTAGTTTAGTGCTTATGGAAACTAGAAAACATAAAAAACTGGTTCATAAAATATCTACATCATCTTCTACTTTATCCTCCATAATTAGAACCCCTTTTTGGAACATGTTAATTAATACCCTTCTTCAAATCATGGGGGAAAAGGAACATGAAGAGGGGAGAGATCAAATGTTCAGCATGAGTAATAATGTAATATATATTAAAAAAATAACAAAATAATGTAAATACATGAAGAAAAATTTTGTGAAAAAAAGCATACCACATTTAGCATATAAAAAAATCTCCAGACATGAAATAAATCATGGTAGTTCATAAGGGATAAATTATATTGGACTCACAAAACATGAGAAAATATTATTGGTATAAAACATGGAATTATGGAAAATAAATAAGAATATAATATGATTTCTATAGTATCTAAGTCATTACTTCTCAGACCGTCATAGTGGGCAAAGTCAATTGCTGAACCGGTTTTACTTATCATTCTTGCCATGTATTATCGAACTGGATTAATGTCAAGTTCCAGCCCTATATTACTGAACCATATTTAATTTTTGTTCCTGTCATATCTATATCATGAGATATAAATCATTACCCAATACATAAGAGGGATATATAGGTCCCACCCATCTCATAATGAAATCATTCTTAAATGTGCCATAAAAACATAAATTGTTCATAATAACATAAATCATTAGGTACTATCATAACATAATCCATATAAAAGATCATTCCATCATTAAAATAATAAAATCATAGCAATAATATGTATAGAAACACAACCCTATTTAATGAGAATAATTTTATATGGAAAATAATTTTGATAAAACACTCGAACATAATTCTTCAGGAAAATATTATTTCCTCTTCAAAAAGGTTTTATTTTCTCAAAATTCCGAAAATTTTTATAAGAAATGAATTTAGTAGAAAATATAATTGAAATCAGGTAAAATAATCTTCATGGAAATAAGGAATTATGACGATGTAAAAATCTGTTCATACTATGTATGTTAAGAAACATTCTTCGTGAACTTTTATCAGAAAAGTCAAGAAGTACCTCGTATGCAAAAATTCCAAAAGATTTTTTTCATACTATTTAATAAAAATTTACCAATGGGTAAATTTGGCTTTAAATAATTTTAAAATAATAAAAATAATTTTACATATTTAAGAAACATGGATGTATATGATAAATATACCCTAGTAAATACTTATGTATAGATAATCTCAAATAACAATGAGATTGTAAAATTATCCCTTACCTTAGGTCCAATATGTTTTGTATGTATTTGAACCTCCTTGATAATAATTTAAATAATTTAATTGAATTATTCCATAATCATAGTCATTTTTATGATATCTTATATGATCATATTATCATCTATTTGTTAGTAACATTTTATTGTCACCTATTATTTAGATATTAACTGATTTATGTTCTTATGTATGTTTTGTGGGATAAATTCATGTTACACTTCATTGGTTATGGTTATATAATTTAAAGAATGATATTAGAATAATATATATCATATTTATTCATACCATACATGTATATAATCATGGTCTAATGAATATCATGTAGAATGAATCACATCACATTGTGGAGAAGATGGACTGTATGTACGCACGAGGGATGATATCATTCACTTAATGGTTAATCAGTATATAATTGGATGGTATATTAATTATAATGAATAATTATCATATTTTATTCATTATTTAAATCCATTATACTAATAATTATACCCATCCAAATTAACTAATGTTGAATAACAAATAACACCACAGTGGGGAGATTGCAAGCCGTACGTAACCACACATGGTGATATTGTTATTTGCAGGATGGATAAAATTAGGAATAAGTTTTTACCATAATTATAATAATATCTTAGAATTTTTAATATATTCGATTTATTACTTTAGTATGGAAACAACATAATAAGAAGAAGTAGAAGAAGAAAAGAATTTTGAACGAGGTGATAAAACAATTACGTCTTTTTGAGTATCCCCTTTTTATTTTCCCAAAAGGTCTCCCTAAAATGAATTTATGCGCAAAGAGATTCCTTTAAGATGAATTTAGAGAAGTTAAGAGAGTAATTGGTAAGGGGTTTACTGAGAAAAGGGGATTTAGAGTTGTGATTAAAAGAGAAGGAGAAGTTCCCTTTGATAAGAGAGGTGAGGGCCGCCATCAGAAATACCAAAACTATTTAATTAATATAAATTAAGTTTTTATTTAAAATGTCTAAAAAGTGAATTATTTAAAATATAAGATGAGTATGGGTTGAAATACTCTCAACAAATAAAATTTATATATGTTTTGATTTTATATTAAACCTTATCAATTTGATTTATTGTTATTTAATCTATTTAATTTTAATTATGGTAATAATATTATAAATATTAAATGTTTATAAATATTTAATTATGTGTTTTCAATTGTCCATAATTGGATAATTTTTGACATTGTAGACCTTATAATATTCAATATTTAATTTTCAAATATTTTTGTGATTTTTAAATAATTTAATATGTTAATTTTATAAAATAGCAACAGTGTGAATTTTGAAACTATTTCTTTATTTGATTTTAAATAAAATCAAAACATAAGATAAATTTGAACTAAAATATTTAATACACTCCTAACATGTCATAGTCACGTACAAGATTCATGGAGAACAATAATTAGTTCATATTATATGATTTTTATATTTTTAAAACCATTTATTTAACATTTCTATTAATAAAATACTTTCTACATCACTATTGTGTAATCGTTGTAATGTTATGGTATCGGGTGATTCCAAAAGGTTCCCTGAACCCAGTAGGTCACATAACCTCAAGCTCATTTCCCCAAACACCAGAGGTTTCCAACTATCAGCAAGGGACAAGGTAAGACATTGGGGAAACCATGACCTCATTGGTAGAGTATACACAACGGAATAACAAATAGTAAACATTGGTGTAAGCAGTAATGCCATACAACAGAAGTAAATATTGGGAGAATGATCGTAATATAATAACTATAGAATATATATGTCTCATGTCACATGTATCTAGGAAAGAATCAAAAAAGTCACAATGCTATAAATAAAAAACAGAAACCAAAGTACTGAGAAGTAATTAAACTCCAACAGTATCACAAACCTCCTCTTTGTATAATGCACTCCAGCTCCACAAGCAATCAAGTACCCGATGCAGAAGGGTACTTTACCTTATCTATACCTACAACTATATAATCTATTTGGGCCTAAAAGCATGACCCAAACAGGGTGTGAGATGAATCCCAGTATGCAGCCACCAAATGATCTGTGCCTAACAATAAGAGAATATATATAGCAGGAAGTATGAAAATTGAAGTAGTAAACTAGGAAGTACACAAAAGAAAACAATCTTATAGTTTCAATTAAATTCATTTACATTTTTTTAATTACTCAATCCAATGGATAAAGTAGTATCAAGATCCACCCTAAGATCTATATCCTCTAGTGTAATAGAAACAAAAGACGTCTTAAAGGACCATCTAACCAATCAGGTAAGACTGAATCCAAACTTGTGATTCGTCATGGAAACTAGTTATAATCATTCAATCATCCTCAACCTAACCTCTAGGAAATCTATCATGGTCTAACACCTATGGTCCCACATAACATAGTGTAATGATAACGACCTCTTGGGTGTCTCTCAATGTCAATACCCCTGGTCTATATAGTAACAATAATTTATACAAGACCTCTCGGAAGCTCTCATAGTCAATACCCCATAGGTCAACACATTACCGCTAATTTATACACAACCTCCAGGTAGCTCTCACATTCAATACCCCCTGGGTCAACATAATATAAATAAAACATAAATGAACTCCTGGGTAGATCTCATGCTCAATCCCCCTCGGTCAAGTCTATATCAAGGCTCTCATGGTCCTGTGTAAATAAACAAGGAAACCGCCCACAATATTTCTAGTCTAAGGCTCTCATGGTCCATTGGAAGATCAACACACATATCAAATAAAAGCAGAATATGTAATCTATAACTATTACATGGATAACATTTACAATCCTAACACATGCAATTTATATAATCAATCAAACTCCATCCAAAAAAATTCATGGCCTGGTAAAAAGGTAAAACTCATAGGTAACTTAGGCCAAATGACCATAAATAGTCAAACTAAGGGAAACACGCCCATGGGGTGTCCTATAAACAAGGAATACAACCTTTTGCATATGAAACAACCTGTTCTCAAACAATTAAACCATAGTAGGTAAATAATAGGGTTAAATTCCAAAACCAACAATACGCCAAACATTGGTATCCATAACATTAAGCATATGTATTACAAAGTCAATCAAGGAAAGGCAAAAAACCACCCACCATTATGTTTTATGAAGAGCACTCTTGAATTTTGGCCCTTGAATTGTCCTAGATGGACGTAGATCTATGAAAAAAAGTAAAAACGATTGACCCTCGATAACTCATGAGAGATAATTAATCAGGGAGAAAGGATATATCAAAAGAGGGAACTCACCGGTGGGAATCTGACGCAACCGACAATGTCTCAATCAGAGGATGGATGGAGAACCGGGAGGGGCTCGATGTTTGTCTATCATTCCGGGATTCTCCTGTATGAACCAAGGTTAGAAGAAGGGTGTTCTAGACATGAGACAGGACTCCTCTCCGATCTATAAAATAAAAAAGAATACTACATGGTGTGTTCATTTAATGTACACGCTGTGTACTAGAATTAACCGACCCCCAATTTAGGTGGTCTTTCAGGTCACTTACACAGATATGTACTTAGCCGTTACACAGCCAATACACAGCTACACACAGAATCCATGTTCATGGCGTGTACTCAAAAGTACACAGTGTGTACATAGAAAATTCCCATTTCTTCCTTTTTCCTTAGTAACAACCTAAAATAAAGATCCATATCTGAAATGAAGATCAGGGTTCTTACAAACTTCTCCCATTTAAATCAATTTATCCCTGAATTTCTCTTCCAAGGGTGGTGAAGAAGAAACTTCAAACAACTCAGGCAACTATGATCGAATGTCAGCCTCCATCTCCCATGTCTCATCTTGTACTATCCCATTCTTTCATATCACCCATAACAGAGGAATATATAGGCCACAAATAACCTTTGTGATACGATTCACAATCTGAATATGGTGCTTCAATAAGGATGGATCCACCTCCAACTCATCCTCCTCAGGTTGAAGGCGTCATATGGGTCTCAAAAGTAATGTTGTTGCTGATAAACATAAATGATGTCATGCATATCCTAGTACGTCTAAGGTGACAGAAACTGATAGGAAACCATCCTGACTCTCTCTAAAACCTCCAAAGGCCTGAAGTATCACATTGAATGCTTCTCCTGTCTCCTAATACTCTGGTGTCCCAACATCGGTGTGACACATAAGAGAACATGATCTCTGACCTTAAACACTAGAGGTAATCTCTATTGATGTACATAAGATTTTATCTGAGACAGTGAAATAGCCATCCTCTTCCTAATCAACTCCACCTACTCAGTGGTCTCCTAAATAATAAGATGTCCCCGCATAATTGCCTTTTTTCCCTCCATCCAACATAGGGGTGATCAATATGGACTATCGTACAAAGCCTCATAATGTGCAATATGTATCATCACATAAAAACTATTATTATAGGAAAACTCTACTAAGGGTATGTGTCTCTCCCAAGAACCCCTGAAATCCAGGACACATGCTCGAATCATGTCCTCCAAAACGTAAATCGTGTGATCGAACTGTACATCTGTCTGAGGATGGTTTGTTGTACTCAGATGTACCAGTGTACCCAAATCCCTCTATAGTCCCTGCTGGATGTATGATATAAACTGGGAATCCTTGTCTGAAATGATAAAGTGTGGAACCCCATGATAATGTAAAATATCTCTAATGTACAACCTTACAAGCTTATCAACACTGATGGTTTCCTTTATTGGAATGAAATGTTCCACCTTTCTGATTCTTTTAAGAATGACCCAAACCACATCATTACCTCTAGGAGACCTCGGTAAAACCATCACGAAATCCATCGCATCATCATTCCACTTCCACTCGGGGAATGGATAACTACTGTGAAAGTCCTTCTAGTCGGTGATGCTCTACCTTCACCTACTGACAGGTGGAACATCTCATAAAAAACTAGATACATCCCTTTTCATACATGGCCACCAATACTAACGGTGTATATGTCGATACATCTTGGTGACACCTAGATGAAATGACCAAACTGAGGAATGAAAATCTCATAAAATATCATCATGTATGTATACTGAGACTCAAACATGTCCATGAAACTGCAAGACCTAATCGTCGCCTATGGTCCACCCAAGAGTAGGGTAATTTTTGAAACAGTCTCTTGTAGGACTAGGCCTTTGTAATCTGATAGGTGCCTCATTCTCACTCGATCCAGATGAGTAGAGGTAACAAATATAGAAGAAAGAAACTTCTTCCCCTATCTGTCATTCACCTCCTAATGCATCCTAGATAAAAGAGCCATAAGCTTCAACTCATTGTTGGCCTCCTGAACTTCCCGTATCTGAGTCCTCCTGTTCGACACATCAACCACTACGTTGCCTTTAACAGGAATGTGGGAAAGCAAAAAGTCAAAAGACTAATGTTACTCAACCCACCTTTATTATCTCAACTACATACCTTGTTGAGTAAATATATACTTGAGGGTTTTTTGGCCCGTGTATACCAAAAAATTCAATCCCAAAAGGTAGTGTCTCCAAAAATGTAATGCATGAAGAACTATAGTTAACTAAAGATTCTGTGTCAGATAATTCCTCTCATGTGGCCTCAATTGCTGAGATCTCTATGCAACGACTCCTTCCCCATGAATTAGCATTTCTCCCAGCCCGATACCTGATGTATCACAGTAAACCATGTATCTCTTTCTTAGATCTTACAAAATCAGTATTGGTGCTGAATTTAATCTCCATTTCAGCTCCTAAAAGGCAGAATCGTTGGAATCTGTCAACAAGTAATTCACACCCTTCTTAGTCAGGCTCGTCAATGGCACTACTAAGCATGAAAAGTTATATATAAAGCACTTGTAGTAACCAGAATACCCTAGAAAACTCTATAACTCAAAGGCCTTCTTCATATAGTCCCAGGAAACTACTTATCTAACATTCTTTGGGACTACTGATACTCTTATTTCTAAGATAACAAGACCCATGAAGTGGATCTGGTGCATCCAAAAGTGACATTTTGGGAGCTTGGCATATAACGTATTCCCTCTCAATGTACACAATACAATATCAAGATTGGTGGCATGGTCGTGTCGAGTATGGGAGTACACCAAGATATCATTCACAAAGACTACCATAAAATAATTCATGTAATGATAGAACACTTGGTTCATCAGTGCCATTAAAACTATCAGTACATTCATGAGACTAAATGGCATAACTAAATAATCGTATAGACCATACCTTCTCTGAAAGGTTGTAATAGGTATATCAGATGGTCTAATGCACAACTGATAATAATCAGATATCATTTCAATCTTCAAGAACACCCAGGATCCTCAAAGCTGATCAAAGAGATCATTAATTCTCGGTAAGGGATATCTATTCATGACTGTCAAATAGTTCAGCTTCTAATAATCCTTGAAATCTCTGATGGTACCATTTTTCTTCTTCGCAAAAAGGACAGACAGACCCCAAGGAGAAGTACTGGGTCAGATAAAACCCTTTTCTTGCAACTCCTCGAACTACTTCATCAACTCTTTTAATTATAGAGTAGCAAGCACATACTGAGTAATAGAGATCGCTGAAACCCCTAGCACAAGCTCAATAGATAAATCTATCTCTTTATCTAGAGTTAAATCTGAAAATTCCTCTAGAAACACATCCCTAAAACAATCCACTGCTGGAGGAAGATACATATGTGAAGTCCCCCTGTCATCCAGATATAAACTGGCAATCTGGGCTGTATGTCCTCCCATCACATGATGATCAGGTCCAACTCTGCTTTCCTGGACATCCCATTCTACCTTGTGTAGAAAAGACCCTCCCTTTGGTGATGTTAAACTCCCCCTATAGTGATAGAAGTTAATAAATTCCTTCAAATAGGCCAACTAGTCCATTTCGAGAATGACATCGAAGCCTGTCATCTCTAATACATAAAGGTCCCATAAGAAGTGGCATCCACCAACCTCAAGAGAGAACTCCTTGCACTGATGTACACTAGCTTTCCGAATCCCGAACATAGTTTATAGCATCATAACATCCCCAGAAGTAAGGATACCGATCTCAAGGATCATCATAATGGAAACAGATATAAAACTATGGGAAGCCCCTATATCAAAAAGAGAAGAAGAAAAAAAACTAAGGAAAATAGAGTCGTACATCTTACTGTATAGGGTCTAGGATACTGCTCTTACTGGGTCTACTCCACTGCAAAAGTATAGCCCGTACCGCGACCCTATGACCATACCTGACAACCTTGAGTGGATCCACCCTACTATCACTGAAAAACTATAGCCCAACTTCCACGACAACGACCACCTCCACACCTGGCACAACCTGAAAAACTCCATTTCTTTGATTTAGGAAAAACTGGTGGTACTTCTCCTAGACATGGAATCATAACCGATCCACACTCACTAGTTAAAGGTGAGTAAAATTGGAAAAAACCCTAGAGATGACCCATCTTGCTGCAACATCTTCACTCAACTTTGTTTTTTGGGCATTAAGGTCTCATATTTCTACTCTTCCCGCACTGGTATCACCTCACCTGACTACCTATAGATATATCCCTTCAAATGTAATCACTGTTTAAATGATCCCTATGGTGCTTCCTACTATCAAATAAAGGATTACGAGCCTTGGATGCTGAACTGCCATGGATCGAAGCTCCCAACTCCATCAGATTACGCTTGGTAATTAGCGCCTAGTTCACTATAGCAGTCACCGAAGTCTACCTGAAAACATTCACCTCTGATTGGATGTCATACTCAAGACCATCCTCAATTCACTTAACGAAATATAAATCATCACATTCTAGAACAAGTATGGGGCATTGAAGCTCTATAAAATGAGATGAGTAACCCATCAATAAAAGAGTGCCCTTCTCCAAATGAAATAACTCCCAAGCTCGGTTGGCCCCCAATATCTTGGGGGTAGATTTAATCATATAAGGTCCTCTAAAAGTTTTCCCAAGCCATATCCTGGTGATGTCCCGCATGTGAGACAATATCCCACAATCTATTGGTGGAATCACGTAGCATGTATATTACAAGATTCACTCTCCACTTAAAAGTTGTATCCAAATTATCAAGGATAGAAAGAATTCCCTACAATCATGACTCTACAGCCTGTGGTCCTCCATCCCCTGAAAAAGTGGGAGGATGATGCTACTGGTACATCCTTGTCAACTCTTCTATAGATGAGGATGATTGTGGTGCTCCCTAGAAAGTTTGTATCATACTCATAAGGCCTTCATAGAATTCTACATCAGCACATGCATCCGGTATAACAACTAGTGCAAAGGAATACATAACGGGAGGATCTACTGGTAGTCCTTGATCTACCATTACTGGTGTCCGATCATCAACTTGTACCTGGAACACAATTGGAGGACATCTTTGTAGCATGACTCTGTAGGGTCAAGCACACCCCTCAGTTCAAGATTATCGAATACATAAACATAGAAGTTCAAGAATGAAACGTGATAATTATATCAGTCATGTTTTACAAAATACCATTACAAAGCGTGTGTAACCTCCAC
This sequence comes from Viscum album, assembly GCA_963277665.1. Classification (NCBI taxonomy): domain Eukaryota; kingdom Viridiplantae; phylum Streptophyta; class Magnoliopsida; order Santalales; family Viscaceae; genus Viscum; species Viscum album. The sequence goes on from OY728146.1 coordinate 1,811,121,029, forward strand.
ACGGCGTGTTCCCTTTAATCCTTAACATGGTGTGTACCTCTTCCCATCTTGGTCATATAAGAACCCTTACTCACAAAATGTTCCTCCTGAGATACGATGTGTACATGAATTTTCCCTCCTTCCCAAGTACTTCTATATGACTAGAACTACAAGGTTATCTCCTTGATAACACTATATGGAATGTTCACCCTAGACACAACATGTACTACTTATGTTCTAACCACCCATGTTGTTAGTCACATGGTAAGATAAAAGAGTCATCTCTACACTATTGGCATAATCTAGACATGGTGTGTGCAACCTATATTTCGTCCACCCGTGTCGTTAGTCACATGGTCGGGAACACAGTCATTATGACATGGCGTGTACTCCCAGTATAAGGCTTGTTCTACCAAATATTATCAGCCCCATGTATCTACTCAAACATTCAGTCACATGGTCAAAGTCTAAATTATGTCTACATACAGTACAAGACGTGTACTTAAGAAAAGTTATTTCTTCCTGAATATAACAACACAAGGTGTGTGTTCATACCCTCACATGTCATGTTGTCTGGGTTTTCAAATAATATCCCTCTGAAACATCTCTAGAACCCTTGAAACATATAATTTCGTCCAAGGAATGAAAAATTCCAAACTGTGAGAGCCCATACTCCTAGAAATCAAATTTTGGCATCCTTATTCATATTATAACATGACAAAATTCAATTAAAATTCCAACATGATCAACCAAATTTGGATCCAAAAGGGCCAATAATAGCTCAGGGACCAAAAAATGACATCCATACAAGTGAAACATTACATAATCCAATACCCTATAAAAATAGAATGTATCATATCACAACGTTTATCAAAATAGCATGCATATATATCACACCATTTATCACAATAGCATGCAATCAGTAATGAATCATAAATGGGATGAAAAGAATACATGAAATGTGACCCCTAGAAAGTGCCTATATGATGCATGAGATGGAATACCTTCATCTCATCTAGTTTCAAAAGAAATAAAACCACAATAATATTAATGATAATAGCACAATACAAGTGAATCACTCAACGGTAAAATCAAATCAACTGTAACAATTGAAAAACCAGAAAAATTTCCATATTCGAGGTAAATTGTCTTTCCCTGTACACGAGTTAGCTACTCCCAAGAAAAACTTATTACCAACAACTTGTTCATTCCTATCTTTTTCTAGAGACTCCTAATATTAAAACAAAATAGACAAGAACCCCTTTGATACCACTTTGTAACGTCATAGTTCTAGGTGCTTCCCCAAGGTGCCCTATGCCCAGAAGGTCACATAACCTCAAGCATATTTCCCCAAACATGAGAGGCTGATGACTAGAAATGGGGGCCAAGGTAATTTGTTGGCGAAACTATTCCCTCATTGGTAGTGTATACAATACATAATAAAAACTATTTAACAATAGCATAATCAATAATACCATACAATAGAAGTAAAAAATGGAAGAATGATATTAGTATAACAACTAGAGCAGATATATGATGCTTTTCACATGTATATATGAATGAATCCAAACAAGTAACAATACTGTAAATACAAAATTTAAACCAATGTAATGGAAATTAGGTAAACTCTAACAACATCACATGCCTCAACATGGTCCCATTCTCTCTAGCTCCCACAACAATAAAGTACCTAATGAAGAAGAGCGCCTTCCCTTATCTATACCTGAAACCATATAATCTGTTTGAGCCCAAAAGCATGACCTAAATAGGGTGTGAGAGGAATTATGGAAGGTAAATAACAAAATATTTGTGCCAAATTATTAGTTAATATATTAAGTAGGAAATATGTAAAATGAAGTAGTAAACTATGATGTACTCAAAAGTAATCAATCCTACAGTTTCAATTACATTTATTTACATTATTAAATTATTCAATCAAAAGGATAAAGTAATATTCAGATTTACATTAAGATCTATATCCTCCTATGTAATAGAAACAATTGACGTCTTAGAAGATCATCTAACCAATCAGGTAATATCGAGTCCAAGATTGGGCTTTGGCTTGGTAATTCGTCACAATCATTCAATCATCCTCAACCGACCCTCTAGGAAGGCCATCATGGTCTAACCCTATGGTCCCATATTGCATAGAGTAATGATAATGACCTCATGGGTAGCTCTAATTTTAAATACATATGGTCTACATAGAATCAATAATTTATACAAGACATCTAGGTTTCTCCCATGGTCAATACCCCCTGGGTCTACATAGTATCAATAATTTATACACGACCTCTGGGTAGCACTCACAATCAATACCCCTAGTTTGAAATATAATAAATAAAACTTAAAAGACCTCATGGTAGCTCTCAAGTTAAATACCCTTGGTTCAGGTATACACTAAGGCTCACATGGTCATGTGTAAATAATTGTTGAAACCCCCATAGTTTTCCTGGTCCAAGGCTCCCATGGTCCATTGGAAGATCAGCACACATATCATATCATAGTACCACATGTAATCTATAAATACTACATGGATAACATTTAAAATATTAACACCTGAAATTTATAATCAATAAAACTCAATCCTAAACAATTAAAGGTATGGAAACAAGGTCTGCCTTTTAGGCAACCATGGCCAAACGACCATAGACAGTCAAACTAAGGTAAATGCACCCATAGGGTGTACCTCAAACAAGGTATCCCACGTTATGCATATGCAAAAACCCCTTATCAACCAATTAAACAATAGAAAGTAAGTAATAGGGTTAACATACAAAATCCACAATACCCCAAACATGAGTATTCAACACTCTAAGAATATATAATCCAAAGGAAATCAATGAAAGGCCCAAACCACCTACCTTGATGTTGTACAAAGAACACTCTTGAACATCGCCCCTTGAATCGGCCTAAAACAATGTAAATATTAGAAATGGTTAAAAATGATCAACCCTCAGTAACTCACAAGAAAGGAAGAATCAGGGAGAAACTCTCTAGAAAGAGGGAGAACTCACTAGTGGGAATCCGACACAGTTGATGATGTCTCAATCCGAGGTCATATGGAGAATCGAGAGGGGATTGATGTTCATTGGTTGTCCCACGATGCTCCTATACTAACCAATGTTAGAAGAAAGGTGTTCTAGACATGAGAAGCAACCCCATTCTAATATATCAATTCAAAATAAATGCATATAGTGTGTTCATTTAATGTACACACCGTGTACTAGCCTCATCCAGCCCCCGCTTTAGGCTGTGTTCCAGGTCACCTACATGGCCATGTACTCGGACATTACACAGCCAGTACACAGCTACACGTGGCACCTGGGTACAAAGCGTGTACTCAAAAGTACATGGAGTGAACATAGAAAATTCCAATTTCTTTCTTTATCCTAAAATACAACCCAAAATAAATATCCATACTTGAAATGAAGATCCAAGTTCGTACAATCATTACCGGTGATTATTTAATCTCTAAAATTTTTAAATAAAGTCACATGATGTAGATAATTTAATTAGATTTCTGTATAATAGTCATTTTTTTAATTTTTATCATGTTTATCACTATATTACAATTATTAAACTTATAATAGATAAGGGAGTGACATGTCGTCACTTTCATTTGTTTTAATTATAATTGCATCACATTCATGGAAAAAAGGCCATTAAAGGAATCATTTCCAACAATTTTTTGATATTGGTTGACTTTAATTCATCCAATAGGATTTTGGTACGTGTTAAGATAATTTTATTATCTTTATCATATTGTTTATTACTCAAATTTATCGGGTTTACCTTTAACTGTGGTAAATAAAAATTATCGTAGTTACTATTCATAATATCTAAAAAATAACCTATTAACATAATATGGACCCAAAAATTCCAAATATAGAATCCATTTTTCAAAATTCAAAATATGGAGGTTTCATTAATTAATTTAAAATTAATTCATGTGGTCAAAACCGAAAAGTGGGGTTTTAAGAAGTAAAACTATCAAAAGATTGATATGTCTTTATGCCATATTTAAATGTGAAATTACTTATAATTTTCAAAATTGGACTAAATGATAAAAATAATAATTGAATTACCCTTTAAAAAAATTTATAAAAATAATATAACTATATAAATAAATAAGATGAAAAGGCAGTTTTGAATTAAAATGTTGTATTTTTCACTATTCATTAAAATATGAATTTCATCAGAAAAATACCAAAATTTCATCCAAGGTAAATTATGATGTCCTTCTTCCAATTAAAAAGATTATTATGTCAAATAGAACATATTAAATTCTAAATAATTACATATACAAGGTGTTTACCCACAAAAGGCAGTAAAACTGCAATTTTTTTTTTGAAAAACACTTCTTTAATCTGAAAAAATTGAATTTTTTCGTATATCATATCTAGAAAACATATAAAATAAATTTATAACATTAAATTAAGCATATTATATATATATATTTTACTAATTAAATCCATAAAGAGTGATTTTATTAATGTATAGACTCACTTATTTTCATTTAAATAGTTTTTAAAAAAGAAGTTAATATTATTCATATCCGCCATTATAATGACTAGGTTATATTATTTATTTGTCACTTATAAACAATATTTCATGAAATGAATTATATAAATAGAACTTGAAATTGTGTGTAACACAAGCGAAGAATAGTGGTGAACATACTATAAGCTAATATTGGGTTGTGTGTAGTGCAAGATAATATTTGTGTAGTATACAACATAATAAATAAAAGAAATTAAAAATATTCTATCTCATAAACTCTCTGGGTTTTAAATTATACCCCCCTTAAAATGAATTTCACCCATGGAATTCTTCAAGGATATAAAAGGTTTACTACTTGAAAGTTTCTATCGTAAAAACCCACATCATAAAATGGAATACTAAAACATTATTATAAAACAGTATGTTAGAAACATTATAGTTACCCAAAGTATATCGTCATTGGGTTTCCACATAGTATAACATAGATGGGAAGTGAAAACATGAATATGTAAGAAAAATTGAACCGCCAAGTTCTGATGGATAGTGGTAGAGAACATGGTTTAGATAAAGTTAACAACTAGAAATCCATAAATCTGTGATAATTTAAGGGACCATCTGATTCACTGGATAAGAAGGTATTAAGATATCATTTTTGGTTTTCAAGACCCTTTCTCGAATGTTGAATAGTTTTTCGTGTGAATAAATACTTACTTGATTTTGGTACAATCTCACTATTGTTCATTCCTTGGACAATTTCTACTTCATCTGTAATTTAAAGAAATAAAGTTGAATTTTTCATTATTGAAGTGTTAGCAGATCATGTGATAGAATGATAGGTCATTCCATCTATCTCAATAAAAATGTTATCACAGGTAATCGAATATTAATAAGTCCACCTATAGTGATATAATACATTAATCTAACAATCATCAACCACAATATAACTTATATTATCCATAAATGGATAACATTACAATCCTTTCAAAAATAAAAAAAAACTTTAGAAAATTGTGAACTAAATCAACATAACATTTATCTCCCATATTTTATAAGGTAGTTCTTGGTTGTAATATTCCAAAAATTTGAATACCTTAATCATGTATTCTCTTAAAACATGATAATAACATGAATTACTATAGAAACTTTGTAAAAACATGAATTATGTCAAACTTAACTCTTTCCACAAACCAAAAAGATCAAAAAAATTATATAATCAAACCATTATATAACATTGTCCGTATATAAGTCATGATTTCATTAATACCATTAAACATCTCATTATCTCCTTATCCCTTCATTATGCGAATATCACGTGCTTTCAAAAAATATTTCAATAACATTTCATGGATTTCGGTACCATATACACATGGAAAAGCACAATGGACCAATGGATATATTTTTTAATATTTCATTATAATATAAAAGACATTCCACCAATTAATCATTCCACCACTTTGACAACATTATTTTGGAATCCCATTATATAAACACTTAATCATTCCACCACTTTGTTGTCATACAAAACATCGTAAATAGTAATTTCCTGTGATTTTCCTTTTCATTTGGCCTTAATATGTTTTTGACATTTATAATCATCCATAACCCCTGGATTAGGGCATTGGTTAGCATAATGCACCATTTCCTTCACTTGTAGAATTGAAGAGTGAGTGGTGAGTTCTTTGTAGTATTTTATCTATTCACAACATTATAAACCTTTTTACCATTAAATTTACAATCAACTAATTGAATAAATTATTTTCCACACTTAAAAAATTTTCTAGTCCCTTTAAGTCAATCTCCACCATTCTTATTTCAGCGCTTTGAGCATAAGAAAACAGTCATCTTATTATCCCCATCGATTTGATATTTTCCCTTGAACTATATCATTCATTTCTTTTCAATACCATGAGATTGATATGTAACACCAACTTCTATTTATACCTTGATTTCACAATGCACAATATCTTCATAGATACTAAATTATCTTATAGATCAGGCCCTTCGAAGACTTTTTTTAAGCCACTGAAGAATCGATCAACCTTACATTTAGGTTGAATGATAATGACAAATGAATACCTTTCAAGTCTTATAAAGTTTCCTCATATGTAAAAATTGATTTATCAACCTTTTACTTATTCTTAAATAAATAATCTTCCATCATTATTCAAACAATGTGAGGAAAGTCTGTATTGAAAAATAAGTTCTTGAACACATCTCATTTAATGGATTCAATTTTATCTTGTGGTCTTGTATTCTTGATTAGAGGCCACCATTAGTTTGATTCACCTTCTAAATGATAAATATAGAAAATTAATTTTTCATATTCCAAACATCAAAGGATTGAAAATATCTTTTCAATGTTACTGATCCATTTTTCAGCAACAAGTGGATCAGAAGACCCACTAAAATAAGGTTGATGTTGCCTCATGAAGGACTCAACAAAATGTTGTTCCCTTCTCTTATCATTTGGAAGTCCAAAATGATTCCTAGATTGTGTAAGTATTGCAATAATATTGTGATTTATGTATCCCAAAACATTTGGTAATTTAGGCAAAAAATCATTGCATTTCCCTGTTCATTGATCATTGACATGGTTCCTTCAGGTTTCATATATTGTCTAAAACCCAAAAAGAATAGTATGAGAGGAAAAAATCATACTAGGAAAACAACATAATCAAGGGGTAGTACATTAAATCTCTAACATCATAGGTTTAATCCTAGGTTATTCATGATATATACAATAATTCTATGACTATAACATATAGTTAGACTTACTCTTTTGGAAATCCATAGACATGCCTTAGAAATGTCTCTAGGGATCTCACTAAATTTTTCGCATCCTTGTTTCCAAAGGTTAACTAAACCTTCTCTCTGATACCAACTATAAAAACCAAATCTTGATGTACATAGAATTTAAATTAATTTTTTGGAATACATAATGCATGAAAAAAACAGACACCCAAATACTATATTAGTTTAGTGCCTTTGGAAACTGTAAAACATAAACAACTGGTTCATAAAACATCTACATCGTCTCTTGCTTTATCCTTCATAACTAGAACCCACTTTGGACTCATCTTACTTAATAACCTATTTCAAATCCTGGGGTAAAAGAATCATGAAAAGGGGTTATCTAAAATTATTAGTATCGATAATAATGGAAAATATCTTACTAAAAATAAACATAAGTATGTAAAAAATAAATATAACTTTTGAAAAAAAACATACCACTTTTAACATATACCATAATATTGAGACATCAAATAAATATTGGTAGTTTAGAAGGCATAAATAATAATGGAATCATGAACCATGATAAAATAGAATTGAAATAAAACATTTAATTGTAGAAAAAAATAAGCATATAATATGATTTTGATAGTAGCCAATGGATTGCTTCCAAGACCATCATATATAGTGGACATAGTCCATTACTAAACCGGGTTTACAATCCATTCCATCCATGTATTACTGAACCATATTTATTCATCATTCCAAACCTATAATACTGTATTATATTTAAATTCCATTCCATTCATGTATATCTCATGAGATATAATTCTTCACCTAATTCATTAAAGGAAGATATATATCCCACCCATCTAATAATGAAATCATTCTTACATGTTCCACAAAAACATAAATCATTATGTTCTATCACAACATAATCCATATAAAATATCATTAAATAATTAAAACTATCAAATAAATGTAATAAAGATGATAGAAACATAACTATATTTAATGATTATCATCTTATATGGAAAATAACTTTGATAAAACACTGGAATTAATTCTTGAAGAAAATATCCTTTCTTCTTAAAAACATTTTCTTTTCTCAAAATACTGCATAATTTGAAAAGAAAATAATTTAATTGAAAGTGAAATTGAAATTTTGTAAAGAAATATTCATGTAAATAAGGCATTATGAAGACGTAAAAATATGTTCATACCATGTAATTTAAAAAGACATTACCCTCATACTTTTTCCATAAAATCCAAAAAGTACCTTGTATCAAAAAACACCAAAAGATACCTTTCATAATGTTTAATAAAAAATTAAATATGGGTAAAATTGCATTTTAAAAATTGTAGAATAATTTAATTAATATTACATATTTAGAAAACATGAACGTGTATGATAAATATACCCCAATAAATACTTACGTATAAATAATCTCAAATATTAATGAGATTGTCAAATTATCCCTGGACTTAGGTATGATATTATTCGTATGTATCTTATCCTCATGTACAATGATTTAAATACTGTTATTCACTTATTATAGAATCATATTTATTTTTATTATATCAGATATGATCATATTATCATATCTCTGTTAGAATAATTTTATTGTCACCCGATATTTAGATATTAACTGCTTTATGTTCTTATGCAATATTTGCCAGATAATTTCATATTCCCCTTCTTTGGTTATAGTTTTATAATTTATAAAATGATATTAGTATAATATATATCATATTTTGTTCATAAAAATCAGGTATATAATTAGGGTTTATTAAAGATCATGTAGATTTAATCGAATCAAAACTTGGAGACGGTAGTCCATACGTCTGCACGAGTGATGATATCATTCACTTGATGGGTAAACGATATATAATTGGATGATATATTAATTGTAAATAATAGTTATTGTATTATAGTATTTATTGAAATATATTATACTCATCATTATTGTAACATCCCAGGAAAATAAAGAATATGACATTTTCATATTTATTAATATTTGTGAATAAAATATAAATATTACTCTAAAGTGACTGCTATGTTCGATTGCGTACCCAACACACAACAACTAGTTTCTTTGAAATCTTACGTTGCACACTAATAATATAATAATATTTTAAATGGTAGTTAACACCTAGAAATTGTAATGGAGAGAATGAACAGAACTAACTAGAAAGTGATTATATATGTTTTTCAAATATTTTTACTTTTATCCGATAAACGTTAGACTTAAAAAATTCAAATGAATCCAATTTTAAGCATTGAATTTTCTAATATTTTTAAAAAAATGTTTTACCACCTTTTGAGGGAAAACCATTTTTAAATATATCTTTTGATGATTTTATAAGCTCTTTTTGTCAAAATACACATATTCGATAGTATTGAGACATTGAAATTTACTTTGGATAAATATTTGGTATTTTTCTGACAATGTTCATTTTTTTAATGAATAGTGAAAAATACTACATTTTACTTCAAAACTACTTTTCCATATAATTTCATTATATGGATAGATTTTATTTTTAATTGGTTTTAAACTTTAAATAGAATATATTTTTACCATTTAATCCAATGGTGGTAATTGTAATTAATTACACTTTTAAATTGGACATAAACAATTGTCAAACTTTTGATAGATATTGTTTCAAAAAAAACCCGCTATTTGTTTTGAAAATAAGAATTATTTTTAAATTAATTACTACAATTTTTGTGTTTGTAATTTGGTAAAATGGATTCCATATTTGGATTCATAATCTCTAAATTGTGTAATTAAGGCACTTTTTTTTGGACATTATGAATAGTAACGACGGTAATTATCATTAATTATCGTGATTAATTAGTAATCGGGTAGTTAAGGGTAATAAAATTTTATCATAATAATAACAAATGACCCCAATATGTGTCCTAATTCTACTGGTTGTGTCATGGCCGACCATGTGATGCCTTGTTCCAAACTTTGGTACTCCATGGAATCACTTTTGGGTGATAGTGACACTTCATCATTTTATTTTTAAAAAAAGAAAGTATAACCAAAGTATGTATCACCCAAGTAAAAAAAATTAGTTTTTTCTATGTAAACGATCTCTTAGACAATAAATAGTCATTGGAAATCTAAAAATATTTCCTACATCATAGTATTTTTTTATAATTTTTAGACGTTAAAGAAATTATATTTTTATGACACCATGATGATGCAGCGATTACCTTATTAATGAATGATTTAAATAAAATGAAAAGATAATGTAACATATAAGAAATAAACTTGTCAAAAACCTGTTGGATGGGTTTATTTCAAACCCTCATCAACTTATCCTTCAAATATATCTTTTTGTGACCTTTAAAATCCGAAAATCATTTTAAAATAAAGTGACATTTCTTGACTTTCCAAGAGTGCCCCTCCTCCCTCTTATGAAAGGCCCCCACCTCTACCACCTTACCCACACCTCTCAAGTCATTATCTCAGAAAAACTCCTCTCATTTTATCTCTCCACATCCCTCATTAAATTCTAGAAGTCTTACCTTAGCCAGAAATCTCTTCAAGAAACCCTTTTGGTTAAAACCAAAAGGAGTTACCCGATTTAAAGTTAATGTCCTCTGTTATGTTCTTTTGTTTATTTTGCTTCTCCAACCCCCTAAATTTTTTTATTCATTTATTTTTTAACAAAACCAGAATCTTCAATATACTAGGATTTTTTTATGAGAATTATTCGAGCTACACTTACACACACCTCCATATAATTGTTAATGAACATACTGTTTCTGTGGATGACGAATTACTGCCTCACAAAACGATGGTTATTCTATCTTCTCCTACCACCACTCATGGTGGCCATTATGACGGAACTAAATTTATTTATGATATATAATTATGTTTTTTACATTTAAAACATACCTTTATGCTTTTCATGTTGTGAAAATGCAATAATTTCATTTGAGAAAGTGTGGACTACCACCCCTTCAAGTGATGTGACTCGTTCATGCAATACATTGAATGTATAAAGAATGAAATTAATGATCTTATGTGACCTATATAACATATATATTATAATTTAATTATAATATATATATATATATATATATCTCATTTAGTTTTAATTCAATTAAATAAGAAATAGAAATGAAAGTAGCGTTCATGCATCTGTACTGCTTACCGTCTCCATGAACGGTGCATTTCATTTCTTACCTATAAATGTTATGTAATATAATAAATGTAAGTATCTACTGGATATATATGATATATATGATATCTACATAAGGAATCTAATTCAGTATATAATGGATATTTTACCACAAGAACAACTTATAATTATAAAATGTTAATTTTTGGCTCAAGTACCAATGATCGACAAAATGACCGTTATTAACATAAATAATTACATAATATTACTAACATGGTAATAAGTGATATAAAAGGAATAATGAACTTGAAAAAGGATATTAAGAAAGTAGAAATTCACTCTAGTTTATTATTTAGGAGATTAAACAACTATCAAGTCAAGTCAGACACGAGGTAAGGGATCCAACCTCTCTCTTTTTTAAGTACTCTCTTTTATGTCACTTATTTTAAGCTCCTCTTTCTTATGTTGGGGGATGTTCTTCTATATTCCACATACTGTAATTTTTCTGTTAATATGAATAGAGACCCTAATTGATATCTTCAAGCCATTTTTTTATGTTTTAAGTGGCGTCATTAGGCTGCCTAATTTTCATCCGGGGATATGTTATCTCACTTTTTATTTCCGTAAGATTCATGCTATATTTGTAACTATCTCCATTGAGTGGTGTATGTAATGATCGTGATTCTACACTTTGTGTAATATAATCTCATTTATTGGTATTTACATCATCATTGTTTGGTCCTTCTTTCATGGGGTGTACATTTCGAAATTTACCCAAATCGGTAAGGGATTCTTTCACTCTCCTCTTTTTTAATAGACTTCTTTTTGTTATGTCTATTAACTTACATATTGTTATGTTGGGATATGTTATTATACTTCCTTATTGATATAAATATTATGTCCAAGTAATGAGATACCCTTTTCTCTCTCATCAACTCATTTTCTGAATTTTAAAGTGACATCGTTAGGGTGTCGAATTTCTGTAAGGGATCTTTTTTACCCAATTTCAATTGTTTTGGTTAAACCTCTACTTCTAGATTATGTCATGCTATGAATATGTGTTGATTATATCTGATTGTTTTACACTTACCATCCACTTATATTTGGTGTATTTATATTTTTCACACATAATTATGTCATTTATTTATCCTTGCTCTAATGGCATGATCCTTGATTGGGATTACATCTCAATTTCTTCTCATGGAGACATTTCTTAATGATATGCACTTTTATAATTTTATAAAATGTATATAATGCCACCTTTACTTTCTATATCCATATTATGTCTATACTCAAGTCATTTAAATGTTTTGAAAATTGTCTACTTTCATGTGGCTTATAATTTAAATTTTCAAAATAGAAAAGTAAAGTTTTATTAAAACATTGTTTTAAATGGTTTTAAATATTTATTCTTTTAAACATTTATCATTCATGTATATGTTTTAAAAAATGGGTTTATGTATTTATTTATATGGACATGAATGTTTTAAAACCATTTTAAAAGTTTCAAAGTGGTATGGGACTTCGTCTCATTCTCCTTTCATTGAGGCATATTTTGTTTTATACAAAACTTCCTTAAATACGATGTGTAAACCACTTTGAATTTTACTTTTAATCCAAAGGAATCTTTTTTATACAAAGCATTTTACTAAATTACAAAAGGGAATGTTTTTGTCGTATTTATGCGACGACAATGACTTCTCCACTGTCGTGACCATTATTTGAGCTTCAGATTCCTCTACAAGACATAAATTTTTTTAAAATGAAAAATAAATACAATGATTTACTTTTATTTTATTTTGGTATTCAAAATGGGTTTGATAATGTTTTTATTATATCAATGTGTTGTATTGATATCTTGTGATTGAAATGTGGAAATGTTATGTTTCCTTTATGCATGTTTTATGTGATACGGTTATGTTATGGTTCTTGGGAATTGTTTATGAAGATGGGTGCTTCCATGATAAACTAGGGGAAGGTGAGCCCAATATAGCTCTCCAATTCCTTGGGTAACGCGAAGGGGTAAAATTCTATGGTTTCTTCGAATATATTTATGGAATATACTGTTATGGGTATTCCTAATGTAACCATGACGGTTACTCTCTACATAAGAATGTTATGAATGCCTCAAGTTACCTTTATGTCTTATGATTTCTATGAGTTATTCATAAATCTTATGATTTAATGAGGTATGTTAAAGTGATTATGTTTTATGAGTAAAGTATGATTACATTGATTCTTATGTATGCATGGTCTAATGTTTTCTTTCCGTATTGTTATAACCCTTACTGAAGTTTTTATGCTCATCTCAAGTTTTTGAAATGTTTTTCATAGGACATAAAGTGGAATAGGGTCAAGGATGGGATCCAGGGAATTTCAGGCTGTCTAAAACAAGGTACTAGACATGGCACTTTTTTTCAAGAGTTTTTATTTTGTGAAAAAAAATTAAACTGAGTAGATGTGTCTACTTTGTAATATTTGAGATGTAATAGTTATGACATAATTCTCTAAAACTCTAAACCTAAAAAGATATTGTATGTGAATTATTCATTTAATTCATGATTATGTAAGGTTTTAAGGCTGGATCCTTATAGTTGGTATCAAAGGGAGGTTTAGATAACATTATAGGTTAGGGTATTCTTTAAGCATAAGTGACATTACCATAATGGCTAGGATTTCAGAAAGATTCATAGATTTTAGATAAAGTGAATGATTAAGTATATATTAGTGTTTATCTTCCTCATTATTACATGACTATTTTTTTGATATACTCACACTGACATTTTTGGTTTTAGGAAATGGATGGATCTAGCAGGCACCAAAGTGACAATGGGTTTGAAGGAAACTGTGGCGGTTCTATGATTAAGAGACTAGATGAAATTGGGGATTTAATGAGGAATCTCGTGGTTATTCTAAACCAACTATCAAGGAGTCATCATTGACCACTTGAACCTTGGTGAGTTCTATGATGCATCATGTACGAGAGAACCAAACCGATGTGGAAGTTCAGGTAAAAATTAAAATTTTAACCATTAGGGTTTATATGATCCTTACTTTCTAGGTAATTATGGGTTACTATATGTTATGATGGAAAATGAAAGGAAAGAGATAAACATGAGGTTAATTATGTTATGGTTATTTTTGAAGATCTTAAATCTTTTTGGGGAAAGTTTTAAGAATTATATAGTTTTTTCAAAAGGACAACACGCAGACTGTGTGACAACCCGTCGCGTCGGACGAAGCTGCAAGAATCGAACCCACAACCAAAGTGCGACTGTGATCTATCACCTACCACTGGACTAGGTAAATTCCATGGTTAGTATGACCAATTAGTCATATTTATACGATTTTATGGATCAATAATAAGTTGATTTTGGGTTTTCTATAGAAATGATAAACCTATCATGGAGGATATGTGATTAGGTTAATTAATTTTCAATATGAGTCTTTAAGATCAACTGATGTTATTTGGAAATAAATAACTTGGAAGAATATGTGATTAAATCCTTCAAATATTTGGGTTTCAATCTTAGTGTGGTTTACTTTGAAGAATTTTATGGATAATTGTTTATCGAATGGTCTTTGTTGAACTTTGGGTTTTTTTGGACAAATTTTGGAGATTAAGAATAGATTTTTTTATAATGGATTATCTGTTTTGGGGATTATCTGATATTGTACTAACCTTTTTGGCATTGTTTTTGGTTAATGTATAAATACATGGGAAATATATAGTTCTATTTTGTGAATTAGTTGATTCTCAA
The DNA here is from genome assembly GCA_963277665.1 of Viscum album. Lineage (NCBI taxonomy): Eukaryota > Viridiplantae > Streptophyta > Magnoliopsida > Santalales > Viscaceae > Viscum > Viscum album. The sequence goes on from OY728146.1 coordinate 1,811,136,139, forward strand.
GAACATGATTATAGTACTCTTAAAGTGACTAAGTCTTCCTAAATACTCACCTTCTGGAGAAAATATGAGTTTGTGTAAGAAATATAGTAAAAGTTGAAAGTCAACATGACAAGTAAGTATGATTCCTTATGTTTTAGTTAAGCTCATAAATAAATTCCTCAATGAAAAGTAACTTAAAACAAAAAAATATTCTGTTAATTTTTCCTATTGGGGAATCAAATATCGTTAAACCCATCACAAGTTTGTGATTTTCTCATGGTTAACTTTCTCCTAAATATGTTTTCTATCACTCTCTATCAGAACATGACCCATTGTTTTCTCTTCCATGTTCATGTTTTCCTACATGTAATCCTTGTATGGGTTAACTTGGGTGACCTTTGTACTTCTCTCTATTTATTTTAAATTGATAGTTTTACTGACTCTTGTTTCGATGTGGGACTTTCAATGAAGTTTCCGAGCCCAATTTTGAAATTGCGAGGATGCAATTCCAAAAAGTGGGGAAGGATGTAACATCCTAGGGAAATAAAGAATATAAAATTATCATATTTATTAATATTTGTGATTAAAATATTAATATTACTCTAAAGTTAATGCTATGTTCGATGGCGTACCCAACACGCAACAACTAGTTTCATTGAAATCTTACGGTTCACACTAATAATATAATAATATTTTAAATGGTAGTTAACACCTAGCCATTATAATGGTGGGAATGAACAGAACTAACTAAAAAGTTATTATATATGTTTTTCAAATATTTTTACTTTTATCCAATAAATTTTAGAGGCATAAAAATGCAAATGAGTCCAATTTTAAGCATTGAATTTTCTAATATTTTTAAAATATTGTTTCACCACCTTTTAATAGAGAACCATTTTTAAATATATCTTTTGACAATTTTATAAGCTCTATTTGTCAAAATAAACTTATTATTTAGTATTGGGACATTTAAATTTACTTTGGATAAATTTTTGGTATTTTTCTAACAATGTTCATTTTTTTAATGAATAATGAAAAATACTGCATTTTACTTCAAAACTGCTTTTTCATCTAATTTAATTATATGGATAGATTATCTTTTTAATTGGTTTTAAAGTGTAAATAGAATATATTTTTACCATTTAATCCAATGTTGGTCATTTTAATTAATTACACTCTGAAACTGGACATACACAATTGTCAATCTTTTGATAGATATTGTTTCTAAAAAACCTGATATTTGTTTTGACAACGGGAATTATTTTTAAATTAATTACTACAATATTTGTGTTTAGAATTTTTTAAAATAAATTCCATATTTGGAATCATAAGGTCCAAATTTTTTAATTAAGACACATTTGTTTTTGGACATTATGAATAGTAACAACGATAATTATCTTTAATTATCATGATTAATTAGTAATCGGGTAGTTAAGGGTAAAAAATAATATCATAATAATAACAAATGACCCCAATATGTGTCCTAATTCTACTGGTTGTGTCATGGCCGACCATGGTATTCATTTTTCCAAGCTTTCGGACCCCATGAAATCACTTTTGGGTGATAGTGACACTTTATCATTTTATTTTTTAAAGGAAAGTATAACCAAAGTATGTATCACCCAATTAAAACAATTTTAGTTTTGTCTGTGTAAATGATATCTTAGGTTATAAATAGTTATTGGAAATATAAAAATATTTCCTACATCATAGTGTTTTTTTATAATTTTTAGACATAAAATAAATAAAATTTTTTATGACACCATGATGATGCAACGATTACATCATTAATGAATGATTTAAATAAAATGAAAAGATAATGTAAAATCTAAGAATTAACTTGTCAAAAAACTATTGGATGGTGTATTTAGAACCCTTATCACCTTATCCTCGAAATATATCTTTTTGGGACCTTTAAAATCTGAAAAGCATTTTAAAATAAAGTGACATTTCTTGACTTTCCAAGAGTGCCCCTCCTCCCTCTTATAAAATGTCCCCACCTCTACCACCTTAACCACAACTCTCAAGCCATTTTCTTGGCCAAAATATATTCATTTTATCTCTCCACATCACCCCTTTAATCCTAGAAGCCTTACCTTAGGCATAACTCTCTTCAATAAACCCTTTTGGTTCAAACCAAAAGGAGTTACCCGATTAAAAGGTAATATCCTCTCTTATGTTCTATTGTTTTATTTTGCTTCTCCTACCCCCTAAACTATTTTTATTCCTTTATATTGTAACAAAAACAGTATCTTCAATATACTGGGATGTTTTTATGAGAATTATTCAAGCTACACTTACACAAACCTTTGTCTAATGGTTAAAGAACATACTGTTTCTGTGGATGGCGAATTACTGCCTCACTAAACGATGATTGTTCTATCTTCCCCTAAAACCTCTCATGGTGGCCATTATGATGGAACTATATTTATTTATGATATATATATATATTATTTATTATTTATTTCTTCTCTATGCTTCTGTTTTTTACATTTAAAACATACCTTTATGCTTTGCATGTTGTGCAAATGCGATAATTTCATTTGAGGAAGTGTGGACTATCGCCCCCTCAAATGATGTGACTCGTTCATGCAATACATGGAATGTATAAATAATTAAATTAATTAACTTATGTGACCTATAAAACATATATATTATACCGGAATTATAATATATATATCTCTCATTTAATTTTAATTCCATTAAATACGAAATAGAAATGAAAGTAGCGTTCATGCGTACGTACGGCTTACCGTCTCGATGAACGGTGCATTTCATTTCTTACCTCTAAATGTTATGTAATATTATAAATGTAAGTATATTCTAGATATATATGATATATATGATATCTAAATCATGAATATAATTCTGTATATAATGGATTTTTTACCACATGAACAACTTGTAATTATAAGAAGTTTATTTTTTATTCAAGTTCCAATGATCGACAAAACGATTATTATTAACTTAAATAATTACATAATGTTCATAACATGGTAATAAGTGAAATAAAAGGAATAATGAACTTGAAAAGGGTTCTTAATAAAGAATAAATTAACTCTAGTTTATTATTCAGGAGATTAAAGAACGACCGAGTCTAGTCGGACACGAGGTAAGGGATCCAGCCTCTCTCTTTCATTTTAAGTACTCCCTTTTATGTCACTTATTTTATGTTCCTCTTTCTTATGTTGGGGGATGTTCTTCAATATTATGCATACTATACTTTTTATGTTCATATTATTATAGTCCATAATTGATATCTTCAATCCATTTTTGGAATTTTTAAGTGGCGTCATTAGGATGCCGAATTTTCATAAGAGGATATGTTATCTCACTTTTTATTTCTGTGAGATTCATGATATATTTTTCACTATCTCTATTGAGTGGTGTATTTTATTACCATGATTATACTCTTTTTATAATATACTCTCATTTATGGGTATTTACATCAGCATTTTTTGGTCCTTCTTTCATGGGGTGTACATTTCAAATGTTACCCAAATCGGTAAGGGATTCTTTCACCCTCCTCTTTTTTAATAGACTTCTTTTTGTTATGTCTATTAATTTACATCGTGTTATGTTGGGATATTTTATTCTATATCCTTATTTCAATAAATATTATGTCCAAGTAATGAGATTTCCTTTTCTCTCTCATCAACTCATTTTCTTAATTTTATAGTGACGCTGTTAGGCTGTCGAATTTCTGTATGGGAACTTCTTAACCCTATTTTAATTGTTTGGGTTAGACCTCTACTTATGGATTATGTCATGCTATGAATATGTGTGGATGAAATCTGATTGTTTTATACTTAATATCCACTTATATTTGATGTATTTATATTTGTCACACATAATTATGTCATTTCTTTTTCCTTGCTCTAATGGCATGATCCTTAATTGGGATTACATCTCAATTTCTTCTCATTGAGACATTTATTAATGATATGCACTTCTATTCTTTTATAAAGTGTATATACTACCCCTTTTACTTTCAATATCCATATTATGTATATAATCAAGTCATTAAAATGTTTTTATGATTTTCTACTTTCATGTGGCTTATAATTTAAATGTACAAAATGGAAAATGACACATTATTTTAAATTGTTTTAAATATTTATTATTTTTAACATTTATCATCAATGTCCATGTTTTACAAAATGGTTTTATGGATTTATTTATATGGACATGAATGTTTTAAAACCCTTTTAAAAGTTTCAAAGTAGTGTGGGACTTCGTCTCAATCTCCTTTCATTGAGGAATATTTTGTTTTATACACAACTTTCATTTATACGGTGTATAAACCCCATTGACTTTTACTTTTTTTCAAAATGAATATTTTTTATATGAAGAATTTTACTAAAAGACAAAAGGTAATGTTTTTGTGATATTCATGCGGAAATAACGACTTCTCCGCCGCCGTGACCATTATTTGAGCTTCGGCTTCCTATACAAGACATAACTTTTTTTAAATGAAAAATAAATACCATATTATACTTTTATTTTATTTTGGTATTCAAAATGGTTTTGATAATGTTTTTATTATACCAATGTGTTGTATTATTATCTTGTGATTGAAATTTATAAATGTTATGTTTTTTTATGTATGTTTTATGTGATACAGTTATGTTATGGTTCTTGGGAATTGTTTATGAAGACGGGTGGTTCCGTGATAAACTAAGGGAGGGTGAGTTTGAAATAGCTCACCAATGCATTGGGTAACGTAAAGGGGTTAAACTCTAAGGTTTATCATAAGAGATTTATGGAATATACTATGATAGGTATTCCAAATGTATCTATGAGGGTTACTCCCTATGTAAGAATGTTATTAATGCCTCAAGTAACCATTATGTCTTATGATTTCTATGAATTATTCATAAATCTTATGATTTAATGAGGTATGTTAAAGTGCTTATGTTTTATGAGTAAAGTATGATTTCATTGATTCTTTTGTATGCATGGTCTAATGTTTTTTTCCCGTATTATTATAACCCTTACTGAGCTTTTTATGCTCATCTAATGTTATTGAAATGTTTTTCACATGACATAAAGTGGAATAGGGTCAAGGTTGGGATCGAGGAAATGTCAGGATTTCTAAAACATGGAACTAGACATGACACTTTTGTTCAAGAGTTTTTATTTTGTGAAAAAATGGAAAATTAGTAGATGTGTCTACTTTGTAATCATTGAGATGTAATAGTTATGACCTAATTCTCTAAAACTCTAGACCTGAAAAGATCCTCTATGTGAATTATTCATTTGATTCATGATTATGTAAGGTTTTAAGGTTGGGTCCTTATAGTTGGTATCAAAGGGATGTTTTGATAACTTTAGAGGTTAGGGTATTCTTAGAGAATAAGTGACATTACCATAATGGCGAGGATTTCAGAAAGATTTATAGTTTTTAGATAAAGAGAATGACTAAGTATATCTTAGTGTTTATCGTCCTCATTAGTACATGATGATTTTTTTGACATACTGACAAAGACATTTTTGATTTTAGTAAATGGATGGATCTAGAAATCACCAAAGTGACAATGGGTTTTAAGGAAACTGTGGTGGTTCTCTGATTAAGAGACTAGATGAAATGGGGGATTCAATGAGGAATCTCGTGTTTATTCTAAACCAACTATCAAGGAGTCATGATTAACCTCTTGAACCATGGTGAGTACCCAAATGCATCATGTACGAGAGAACCAACTCGATGTGGAAGTTCAGGTAATAATTATAATGGTAACCATTAGGGTTTATATGATCCTTACTTTTGAGGTGATTGTGGGTTACTATATGTTATGCTGGAAAATGAAAGGAAAGAGATAAACTTGAGGTTAATTATGTTATGGTTATTTTTGAAGATCTAAAATCTTTTTGGGGAATGTTTTAAGAATTATATAGTTTTGAAGAAAGGACAACACGCAGACCATGTGAGAACCCGTCACGTCGGACGACGCTGCAAGAATCGAACCGACAACCAAAGTGGGACTGTGATCTATCACCTACCACAGGACTAGGTGAAGTCCCTAGTTAGTATGACCTATTCTTCTTAGTTAAATGATTTTATTAATCCATAATATGTTGATTTTTTGTTATCTATGGAAATGATTAACCTATCATGGAGGATATGTGATTAGGTTAATTACTTTTCAATATGAGACATTAAGAGTAATTAATGTTATTCAGAGATAAATACCTTGGAAGAATATGAGATTAAATCCTTCAAAGATTTGGGTTTCAATTTCAGTGTGTTTTACTTTGAAGAATTTTCTGGACAATTGTTTATCGAATGGTCTTTGTTGAACTTTGGGTTTTGTTGGACAAATTTTAGAGAATAAGAATAGATTTTTTATAAAGGATTATCCGTTTTGGGGATTATCTGATCTTGTACTAACCTTTTTGGTTTTTTTTGGTTAAAGTATAAAGACATGGGAAATATATAGTTCTCTTTTCTAGATTAGGTGATTCTCAAGAAGTTGATTATAGTACTCTTAATGTGAGAAAGTCTTCCTAAATACTCACCTTTTGGAGAAAATATGAGTTTGTGTAAGAAATATAGTAAAAGTTGAAAGTCAACATGATAAGTAAGTAAGTTTCCTTATGTTTTAGTTAAGATCATAAATAAATTCCTCAATGAAAAGTAACTTAAAACAAAAATTTTGTCTGTTAATTTTTCCTACCGGGGAATCAAATACCATTTAACCCATCACAAGTATGTGATTTTATGGTGGTTAACTTTCTCCTAAACATGTTTTCTATCACTCTCCATCATAACATGACCCACTGTTTTCTCTTCCATGTCCATGTTTTTTACAACTAATCCTGGTATGGGTTAACTTGGGTGACCTTTGTACTTCCTTCTCTTTATTTTAAAGTAATAGTTTTACTGACTCTTCTTCCGATGTCGGACTTTCAATGAAGTTTCTGAGCCCAATTTTAAAATTGAGAGGATGAAATTCCGAAAAGGGGGAAGGATGTAACAACCCAGAAAAAAAAAAGAATATGAAATTTTCGTACTTATTAATATTTTTGAATAAAATATTAATATTACTCTAATGGGAATGCTATGTTCGATGGCGTACCCAACACGCAACAACTAGTTTCTTTGAAATCTTACGTTGCACACTAATAATATAATAATTTTTTAAATGGTAGTTAACACCTAGCCATTGTAATGGTAGGAATAAACAGAACTAACTAAAAAGTGATTATATATGTTTTTCAAATATTTTTACTTTTATCCAATAAATGTTAGATGCTTAAAAATGCAAATGAATTCAATTTTAAGCATTGAGTTTTCTAATATTTTTAAAATATTGTTTTACAGACTTTTGATTGTGAACCATTTTTAAATATATCTTTTGACAATTTTATAAGCTCTATTTTTCAAAATAAACTTATTATTTAGTATTGGGATATTGAAATTTAATTTGGATAAATTTTTGGTATTTTTCTGACAATGTTAATTTTTTTAATGAATAGTGAACGATACTGCATTTTACTTCAAAACTGCATTTTCATCTAATTTAATTATATGAATAGATTATATTTTTAATTTGTTTTAAAGTGTAAATATAATATATTTTTACCATTTAATCCAATGGTGGTCATTTTAATTAATTACACTTTGAAATTGGACATAAATATTTGTCAAACTTTTGATAGATATTGTTTCTAAAAAACCTGCTATTTGTTTTGACAATGGGAATTATTATTAAATTAATTACTACATTTTTTTTGTGTATGGAATTTGTTAAAATGTATTCCATATTTTGAATCATAAGTTCCAAATTATTTAATTAAGACACTTTTGTTTTTGGACATTATGAATAGTAACGACGGTAATTATCTTTAATTATCGTGATTAATTAGTAATCAGGTAGTTAAGGGTAAAAAATAATATCTTAATAATAACAAATTACCCCAATATGTGTCCTAATTCTACTTGTTATGTCATGGCCTACCATGGGATTCTTTTTTCCAAACTTTGGGACTACATGGAATCACTTTTGGGTGATAGTGACACTTTATCATTTAATTTTTTTAATGGAAAGTATAACCAAAGTGTGTATCTCTCAAGTAAAACAATTTTCGTTTTGTATATTTAAATGATCTCTTAGACTATAAATAGTTATTGGAAAGCTAAGAATATTTTCTACATCATAGTATTTTTTATAATTTTTATACATTAAATAAATTAAATTTTTTATGACCCCATGATGATGCAACAATTACCTCATTAATAAACGATTTAAATAAAATGAAAAGATAATGTAAAATCTAAGACTTAAACTTGTCAAAAACCTATTTTATGGTTTTATTTCGAACCCTTATCACATTATCCTCTAAATATGTATTTTTTAGGACCTTTAAAATGCAAAAAGAATTTTAAAATAAAGTGACATTTCTTGACTTTCCAAGAGTGCCCCTCCTCCCTCTTATAAAAGGCCCCCACCTCTACCACCTTACCCACATCTCTAAAGCCATTGTATTGGCCAAAATCTGATCATTTTATCTCTCCACATACTTCCTTTCGTCCTAGAATCCTAACCATAGGCAGAAAGCACTTCATGAAACCCTTTTGGTTCAAACCAAAAGGAGTTACCCGATTTAAAGGTAATGTCCTCTCTTAGGTTCTTTTGTTTTATTTTGCTTCTTCTACCCCCTAAAGTATTTTTATTCCTTTATTTTGTAACAAAACAGTATATTCAATATACTAGGATGTTTTATGATAATTATTATAGCTACACTTACACACACCTTTGTCTAATGGTTAAAGAACATATTGTTTCCGTGGATGGAGAATTACTGCCTCACGAAATGATTATTGTTCTATCTTCTCCTACCACCTCTCATGGTGGCCATTATGATGGCACTATATTTCTTTATGATATATATATTATACTTATTTCTTATCTATTCTTCTTTTTTTTTTACATTTAAAACATACCTTTATGCTTTTCATGTTGTGCAAATGCGATAATTTCATTTAAGGAAGTGTGGACTACTGCCCCCTCAAGTGATGTGACTCGTTCATGCAATACATAGAATGTATAAAGAATTAAATTAATGAACATATGTGAACTATATAACATATATATTATACTGGAATTATAATATATATATATATATATATCTCATTTAGTTTTAATTCCATTAAATACAAAATAGAAATGAAAGTAGCATTCATGCGTACGTACGGCTAACCGTCTCCATGAACGGTGCATTTCATTTCTTACATATAGATGTTATGTAATATTATAAATGTAAGTATATACTGGATATATATGATATATATGATATCTACATCATGAATATAATTCTGGATATAATGGATATTTTACCACATGAACAACATGTAATTATAAGAAGATTATTTTTGACTCATGTACCAATGATCGACAAAACGACCGTTGTTAACTTAAATAATTAAATAATGTTCATAACATGGTAATGAGTGATATTAAAGTAATAATGAATTGAAAATTTTTTTTATTCAAGTAGAAATTAAATCTAGTTTATTATTTAGGAGATTAAATAACGATCGAGTCTAGCCGGACATGAGGTAAGGGATCCAACCTCTCTCTTTCTTTTTAAATACTCTCTTTTATGTCACTTATTTTAAGCTCCTATTTCATATTTTGGGGGATGTTATTATTTATTCCACATACTGTAATTTTTATGTTCATATGATTAGAGACCCTAATTGATATCTTCAATCCATTTTTTGATGTTTTATGTAGCGTCGCTAGGCTGCCGAATTTTCATAAGGGCATATGTAATCTCACTTGTTATTTCCGTGAGATTCATGCTATATTTGTCACTATCTCCAATGAGTGGTGTATGTCATGACCATGATTCTACTCTTTGTGTAATATACTCTCATTTATGGGTATTTACATCAGCATTTTTTGGTCCTTCTTTCATGGGGTGTACATTTTGAAAGTTACCCAAATCGGTAAGGGATTCTTTCACCCTCCTCTTATTTAATAGACTTATCTTTTATGTCTATTAACATAAATCTTGTAATGTTGGGATATTTTATTCTATATCCTTATTGATATAAATATTATGTCCAAGTAATGAGATACCCTTTTCTCTCTCATCAACTCATTTTCTGAATTTTAAAGTGACGTCGTTAGGCTGTCGAATTTCTGTAGTGGAACTTATTAATCCAATTTCAATTGTTTGGGTTAAACCTCTACTTCTGGATTATGTCATGCTATGAATATGTGTGGATGAAATATGATTCTTTTACACTGAATATCCACTTATATTTGGTGTATTTATATTTTTCACACATAATTACTTCATTTCTTTATCCTTGCTCTAATGGCATGATCCTTGATTGGGATTACATCTCAATTTCTTCTCATTGAGACATTTACTAATGATATGAACTTATATTCTTTTATAAAGTTTATATACTGCCCCTTTTACTTTAAATATCCATATTATTTCTATACTCAAGTCATTTAAATGTTTTGAAATTTTTTTACTTTCACGTGGCTTATAATTTAAATGTTCAAAATGGAAAAAGACACTTTTATTAAAACATTGTTTTCAATCGTTTTAAATATTTTTTCTTTTAAAAATTTATCATCCATGTCCATGTTTCAAAAAATAGTTTTATGGATTTATTTATATGGACATGAATGTTTTAAAACCCTTTTAAAAGTTTCTAAGTGGTATGGGACTTCTTCTCAATCTCCTTTCATTGAGGCATATTTTGTTTTATACAATACTTCCTTTAATACGATTTATAAACCCCTTTGAATTTTAATTTTATTCAATAGGAATATTTTTTATATGAAGCGTTTTACTAAATTACAGAAGGGAATTTCTTTGTCGTACGTATGCGGTGACAATGACTTCTCCATCTCTGTGACCATTATTTGAGCTTCGACTTCCTCTACAAGCCATAACATTTTTTAAAATGAAAAATTAATACAATGTTTTACTTTTATTTTATTTTGGTATTGAAAATGGTTTTGATAATGTTTTTATTATATGAATGTGTTGTATTGATATCTTGTGATTGAAATGTGGAAATGTTTTGTTTCGTTTATGCATGTTTTATGTGATACGGTTATATTATGGTTCTTCGGCATTTTTTATGAATACGGGTGGTTCCGTGATAAACTAAGGGCAGATGAGCCCAATATAGCTCTCCAATGCGTTGGGTAACGCAAAGGGGTTAAACTATGAGGTTCCTCCGAAGATATTTAGGGAATATATTATGATGGGTATTCCAAAAGTAACCATGAGGGTTACTCCCTACGTAATAATGTTATGAATACCTCAAGTTACCTTTATCTGTTATGATTTCTATGAGTTATTCATAAATATTATGATTTAATGAGGTATGTTAAAGTGCTTAGGTTTTATGAGTAAAGTATGATTTCATTAATTCTTATGTATGCATGGTCTAATGTTTTCTTTTCGTATTATTATAACCCTTACTGAGCTTTTTATGCTCATCCGATGTATTTGAAATGTTTTTCACAGGACATAAAGTGGAATAGGGTCAAGGATGGGATCAAGAAAATTTCAGGCTGTCTAAAACAAGGAACTAGACATGACTCTTTTGTTCAAGAGTTTTTATTTTGTGAAAAAATTTGAACTGAGTAGATGTGTCTACTTTGTAATCTTTAAGATGTAATAGATATGACCTAATTCTATAAAACACTAAACCTGAAAAGATCTTCTATTTGAATTATTCATTTAATTCATGATTATGTAAGGTTTTAAGGCTGGGTCCTTATAGTTGGTATCAAAGGGAGGTTTAGATAACTTTAGATGTCAGGGTATTCTTTAAGAATAAGTGACATTACCATAATGAAAAGGATTTTAGAAAGATTCATAGTTTTTAGATAAAGAAAACGAGTAAGTATATCTTAGTGTTTATCTTCCTCATTAGTACGTGAATATTTTGTTGATATACTCACACTGACATTTTTGGTTTCATTAAATGGATGTATCTAGCAGGAACCAAAGTGACAATGGGTTTGAAGGAAACTGTGGTGGTTCTATGATTAAAAGAGTAGATGAAATGGGAGATTCAATGAGGAATCTCGTGGTTATTCTAAACCAAATATCAAGGAGTCATGATTAACCACTTGAACCATGGTGAGTTCTCTGATGCATCATGTACGAGATAACCAACTCGATGTGGAAGTTCAGGTAATAATTAATATGGTAACCATTAGGGTTTATAAGATCCTTACCCTTGAGGTAATTATGGGTTACAATATGTTATGGAGGAAAGTGAAAGGAAAGAGATAAACATGGGGTTAATTATGTTATGGTTATTTTTGAAGATCTTATATCATTTTGGGGAATGTTTTAAGAATTATATAGTTTTGGAAAAAGGACAACACACAGACCGTGTGACAACTCGTCGCGTCGGACGAGGCTGCAGGAATCGAACCCACAACCAAAGTGTGACTGTGATCTATCACCTACCACTAGACTATGTGAAATCCCTTGTTAGTATGACCTATTCTTCTTAGTTAGATGATTTTACGAATCAAGAATAAGTTGATATTTGGTTATATTTGGTAATTATTAACCTATCATGGAGGATATGTGATTAGGTTAATTTCTTTTCAATATGAGAGTATATGAGCAACTGATGTTATTTGGAAATAAATACCTTGGAAGACTATGTGATTAAATCCTTCAAATATTTGGGTTTCAATCTTATTGTGGTTTACTTTGAAGAATATTATGGACAATTGTTTATCGAATGGTCTTTGTTGAACTTTGGGTTTTGTTGGACAAATTTTGGATATTAACAATATTTTTTTATAAAGGATTATCTGTTTTGGGGATTATCTGATATTGTACTAACTTTTTTGGTTTTGGTTTTGGTTAAAGTATAAAGGCATGGGAAATATATAGTTCTATTTTTTGGATTAGGTGATTCTTAAGAATTTGATTATAGTACTCTTAATGTGACCAAGTCTTCCTAAATACTCACCTTTTGGATAAAATATGAGTTTGTGTATGAAATCTAGTAAAAGTTTAAAGTCAACATGACAAGTAAGTATGTTTCCTTATGTTTTAGTTAAGCTCATAAATAGATTCCTCAATGAAAATTAACTTAAAACAAAAATGTTGTCTGTTAATTTTTCCAACTAGTGAATCAAATACCATTTAACCCATAACAAGTTTGCGATTTTATGGTGGTTAACTTTCTCCTAAATATGTTTTCTATCACTCTCCATCAGAACATGACTCATTGTTTTCTCTTCCATGTCCATGTTTTCCTACATGTAATCATTGTATTGGTTAACTCGGGTGAACTTTTTACTTTTTCTCTTTATTTTAAAGTGATAGTGTTACTGACTCTTGTTACAATGTGGTACTTTCAATGATGTTTCCGAGCCCAATTTTAAAATTGCGAGGATGAAATTCCCAAAAAGGGGGAAGGATGTAACATCCCAGCTAAATAAAGATTATGAAATTTTCATATTTATTAATATTTGTGAATAAAATATTATAATTACTCTAAAGGGAATGCTATGTTCGATGGCATACCCAACACACAACAACTAGTTTCTTTGAAATCTTATGTTGCACACTAATAATATAATAATATTTTAAATGGTAGTTAACACCAAGCTATTGTAATGGAGGGAATGAACAGAACTATTAAAAAGTTATTATATATATTTTTCAAATATTTTTACTCTTATCCAATAAATGTTAGAGGCTTAAAAATGAAAATGAATCCAATTTTAAGCATTGAATTTTCTAATATTTTTAAAAGATTATTTTACCACCTTTTGATGGAGAACCATTTTTAAATCTATATTTTGACAATTTTATAAGATCTATTTGTCAAAATATACATATTAATTAGTATTGGGACATTTAAATTTACTTTGGATAAATTGTTGGTATTTTTCTGACAATGTTCATTTTTTTAATGAATAGTGAAAAATACTGCATTTTACTTCAAAACAACCTTTTCATCTAATTTAATTATATGGGTAGATTATATTTTTAATTGTTTTTAAAGATTAAATAGAATATATTTTTACAATTTAATCCAATGGTTGTCATTGTAATTAATTACACTTTGGAATTGGACATAAACAATTGTCAAACTTTTAATAGATATTGTTTCTAAAAAAACCTGCTATTTTTTTGACAACGGGAATTATTTTTAAATTAATTACTACAATTTTCGTGTTTTTAATTTGGTAAAATTGATTCCATATTTGGAATCATAATGTCCAAATTATGTAATTATGACACTATGGTTTTTGGACATTATGAATAGTAACGGCGGTAATTATCTTTAATTATCATGATTAATTAGTAATCGGGTAGTTAAGGGTAAAATATAATATCATAATAATAACAAATGACCCCAATATGTGTCCTAATGCTACTATTTGTTTCATGGCTGACCATGGAATTACTTGTGCCAAACTTTGGGACCCCATGGAATCACTTTTGGGTGATAGTGACACTTTATCATTTTATTATTTTAAAGGAAAGTATAACCAAAGTATGTATCACCCAAGTAAAACAATTTTAGTTTTGTGTATGTAAATCATATCTTAGACTATAAATAGACATTGGAAAGATAAAAATATTTCATACATCATAGTATTTTTTTTATAATTTTTAGACATTAATAATATTTAATTTTTTATTACACCATGATGATGCAGCGATTACCTCATTAATGAATGATTTAAATAAAATGACAAGATAATGAAAATTCTAAGACATAAAATTGTCAAAAATCTATTTTATGGGTGGATTTCGAACCATTATCACCTTATCCTAGAAATATATCTTTTTGGGACCTTTAATATCCGAAAATAATTTTAAAATATAGTGACATTTCTTGACATTCCAAGAGTGCCCCGCCTCCCTCTTATAAAAGGCCCCCACCTCTACCACCTTTCCCACACCTCTCAAGCAATTAGATCGGAAAAAATCTGCTCATTTTATCTCTCCACATACTTCCATTCATTTTTGAAGCCTTAACTTAGGCAGAAAGCTCTTCAAGAAACCCTTTTGGTTCAAACCAAAAGGAGTTACCCGATTTAAAGGTAATGTCTTCTCTTATGTTCTTTTGTTTTATTTTGCTCTCCAACCCCTTCAACAATTTTTATTACTTTATTTTCTAATTACACCAGTATCTTCAGCATACTAGGATTTTTTATGAGAATTATTCGAGCTACACTTACACACACCTTGGTCTAATGGTTAAAGAACATACTGTTTCCGTGGATGGCGAATTACTGCCTCACGAAACGATGATTGTTCTATCTTCTCCTACCACCTCTCATGGTGGACATTATGACGAAACTATATTTATTTATGATATATATATTATATTTACTTCCTCTTTATGCTTCTGTTTTTTACATTTAAAACACACATTTATGATTTGCGTGTTGTGCAAATGCGATAATTTCATTTAAGGAAGTGTGGACTACCACCCCCTCAAGTGAGGTGACTCGTTCATGCAATACATGGAATGTATAAATAATGAAATTAATGAACTTATGTGACCTATATATAATATATATTATACTATAATTATAATATATATATATCTCAATTATTTTTAATTCCATTAAATACGAAATAGAAATGAAAGTAGCGTTCATGCATACAGCTTACTGTCACCATGAACGGTGCATTTCATTTCTTACCTCTAAATGTTATGTAATATTATAAATGTAAGTTTATACTTGATATATATGATATATATGATATCTAAATCATGAATATAATTCTGGATATAATGGATATTTTACCAAATGAACAACTTGTAATTATAAGAAGTTTATTTTTGACTCAAGTACCAATGATCGACAAAAATGACCGTTATTAGCTTAAATAATTACATAATGTTCATAAAATGGTAATATGTGACAGAAAATGAATAATGAACTTGAAAAAGGTTATTAAGAAAGTATAAATACACTCTAGTTTATTATTAAAGAGATTAAAGAACGATCGAGTCATGTCGGACACGAGGTAAGGGATCTGACCTCTCTCTTTCTTTTTAAGTACTCTCTTTAATGTTACTTATTTTAAGATACTCTTTATCATGTTGAGGGATGTTCTTATATATTCCTCTTACTATAATTTTTATGTTCATATAAGGAGAGAACCTAATTGATATCTTCAATACATTTTTGGATGTTTTAAGTGGTGTCGTTAGGCTGCTGAATTTTTGTGAGGGGAATGTTATCTCACTTTTTATTTCTGTGAGATTCATGTTATATTTTTCACTATCTCTATTGAGTGGTGTATGTAATGACCATGATTCTACTATTTGTGTAATATAATCTTATTTATGGTTATTTACATCAGCATTTATTGGTCATTCTTTCATGGGGTGTACATTTTGAAAGTTACCCAAATCGGTAAGGGATTATTTCACCCTCCTCTTTTTTAATAGACTTCTTTCTATTATGTCTATTAATTTACATCTTGTTATGTTGGGATATGTTATTCTATATCCTTATTGCTATAAATATTATTTCCAAGTAATGAGATACCCTTTCTCTCTCATCAAATCATTTTATGAATTTTAAAGTGACGCCATTAGGTTGTCGAATTTCTGTAAGGGAACTTCTTAACCCAATTTCAATTGTTTGGGTTAAAACTCTACTTCTAGATTATGTCTTGCTATGAATATGTGTGTGTGAAATATGATTTTTTTCACTGAATATCCACTCATATTTGGTGTATTTATATTTGTCACACAGAATTATGTCATTTCATTATCCTTGCTCTAATGGCATGATCCTTTATTTGGATTACATCTCAATTTCTTCTCATTGAGACATTTCTTAATGATATGCACCTTTATTCTTTTATAAAGTGTATATACTGCTCCTTTTACTTTCCATATCCATATTATGTGTATACTCAAGTCATTTAAATGTTTTGAAAATTGTCTACTTTCATGTGGCTTATAATTTAAATGTTCAAAATGGAAATGTAAACTTTTATTAAAACATTGTTTGAAATGGTTTTAAATATTTATTCTTTTAAACATTTATCATCCATGTCCATGTTTTAAAAAATGGGTTTATGGATTTATTTATATGGACATGAATGTTTTATAACCCTTTTAAAAGTTTCAAAGTGGTATGGGACTTCATCTCAATCTCCTTTCATTGAGGCATATTTTGTTTTATACGCAACATTATTTTATATAGTGTATAAACCCCTTTCAATTTTAATTTTATTCAAAAGGAATCTTTTTTATACGAAGAGTTTTACTAAATGACAAAAGGGAATGTTTTTGTATTATGTATGAGGCGACAACGACTTCTCCTCCACCATGACCATTATTTGAGCTTCGACATCCTCTACACGCCATAACTTTTTTTTAAATTAAAAATAAATACCATGTTTTACTTTTATTTTATTGTGGTATTAAAAATGGTTTTGATAGTGTTTTTATTATATCCATGTGTTGTATTGATATCTTGTGATTGAAATGTGGAAATGTTATGTTTCCTTTATGCATGTTTTATGTGATACGATTATGTTATGGTTCTTGGGAATTGTTTATGAAGACGGGTGGTTCTGTGGTAAACTAAGGGTGTGTGAGCCCGATATAGCTCTCCAATGCATTGGGTAATGTGAAGGGGTTTAACGCTATGGTTTCTCCGAATAGATTTAGGGAATATACTGTGATGGGTATTCCAAACATAACCATGAGGGTTACTCCCTACATAAGAATCTTATGAATGCCTAAAGTTACCTTTATGTCTTATGATTTCTATGAGTTATTCATAAATATTATGATTTAATGAGTTATGTTAAAGTGATTATGTTTTATGAGTAAAGTATGATTTCATTGATTCTTATGTATGCATGGTCTAATGTTTTCATTTCGTATTGTTATAACCCTTATTGAGCTTTTTATTCTCATCCCAAGTTTTTGAAATGTTTTTCATAGGACATAAAGTGGAATATGGTCAAGGATGGGATCAAGGAAATGTCAGGCTGTCTAAAATAAGGAACAAGACATGACTCTTTTGTTGAAGAGTTTTTATTTTTGAAAAAAATTGAAACTGAGTAGATGTGTCTACTTTGTAATCTTTGAGATGTAATAGTTATGACGTAATTCTCTAAAACTATAAACCTGAAAAGATTGTATATGTGAAATATTTATTTAATTTATAATTATGTAAGGTTTTAAGTCTGGGTCCTTATAATTATACCAATACAAATTATGTATTGTGGAATTCAAAATTACACCACGACGTGGAGACAGCAAGTCGTACCTACGCACGCATGTTGATATTGTTATACATATGATGGATAAAAGGAGGTATAAGGTTTATAATAATTATAATAAAATGTATGATTTTATAATATACTGTATATATTACTTTATTATGGAAAAAATATATGAAGTGGAAGTAAAAGATGAAAAGAATTTTGAAAGAGGTGATAAAACAAATACCTATTTTTCGAGTATCTCCTTTTGATTAGAACAAAAGGTCTCATTAGGATGGATTTTTACCCAAAGTGTGGAATCTAGGATTAATTGAGGGAAGTTTGTAGAGGAAATAGTTAGGTTTTATCCATGAAAAAGGGAATTAGTGGTGTGATTAAAAGAGAAGGAGAGGTGCCCATTTTTAAGAGAGGGGAGGGGAACCTTTGGAAATACCCAAACTATTAAATTAATAAAAATTAATTTTTAATTTCTAATTCCTCCAAAGTGGATTATTTAAAATATAATATTAATTTGGGTCGGAATATTTTGAAAAAATAAAATTTATACATGTTTTGATTTTATTTTAAACCATATAATTTTGATTTAACCTTATTTATTATATTTAATTTTAATTGTGGGAATAATGTTCTAAATATTAAATCATTATAAATATTTACTTATGCATTGTAAATTTTCCATAATAAGATACTTTATAAAATTTTATACCTAATTATTTTCACTTTTTAGTTTTTAAACATTTTTGTGATTTTTAAATAAATTTATGATGTGTTATTTTTATGAAATATCAATAGTGTCAACTTTGACACTATTCATTTATTTGAATTTAAGTAAACTCCAAAAAGAAAATTAATTCAGAACCAAATATTTAATACACTCATAATATGAAATATCCATTTATAAAATTCATGTATTAGATTAATTAATTCATATTAAATTTCTTTTACTATTTTAAAACCATTTATTTGATATTTCTATTAATGAAATAATTTCTACATCCCTATTGTGTCATCAATAATGGTAATTATTTAATATATAAAAATTATAAAAAAATACAATGATCTATATAATTTCATTAGTTTTCTGGATACTTTTTATGTTCAATGTTTTACCATGTTTATCCAAACATTAAAATTATTATACTTATAAGAGTTAAGAGTGCCACTTTCTTTGGTTTTAATTCCAATTACATAACTTTCAAGGGAAAATGTCCATTAAATGAATCCATTATGGAACTTAGGTGATATTGTTTTACTTTAATTCATCCAATATAATTTTTTAGGTGTCATTGTAATATTATTATCTTTATCATATTGTTTGTTACCCTAATTTACTTGATTTAACTATAATTGTGGTAAATAAATATTTTCTTAGTTACTATTCATAATATCCAAAAAATAAAAGTAACCTACTAAGATTAATTGAACCCACTAATTACAAATATGGAATCCATTTTTCATCTTTCAAAACACAGAAGTTGCATTAATTAATTTAAAATTAATTTTAGTTGTCAAAACTAGAAAGAAGGTTTTTAAGAAGTAAAAACAATCTAAAGATTGACGTGTGTTTATGTCCAATTTAAATGTGAAAATAATTCCAATTACTAAAATTGGATCAAATTATAAAAACATAATCAAATTAAACTTTAAAACCAATCAAAAAGATAATCTATCTATATAAATAAATTAGACGAAAATGTAGTTTTGAATTAAAATGCATTATTTTTCACTATTAATTAAAATATGAATTTCATTAAAAAAATACCATAATTTCATCCAAGGTACATTTTTATGTCCCTATTCCAAATAAAAAGTTTATTATGTCAAATAGAACTTATAAAATTATAAAAACTACATCTAAAAAGGGTTCCCCAAAAAAGGCAGTAAAACTGTTTTTTTTTGAAAAAATACATTTTTTATTTGAAAAATTGAATTTGGTCTTATATCATAACTAGAAAATATATAATATGTATTTAAAAAATTAAATTTAATATATTAAATATATATTTTACTAATAAAATCCATAAAGAGTGATTTTATTATGTTATAGACTGGCTTAATTTCATTTAAATAGTTTTTTAGAATGAAGTTAATACTATTCATACCCGCCATTATAATGACATAGTTAAAATATTTATTTATCACTTATACTTGGCTTTGAATGAAATGAATTCTATCAAATGAACTTGAAATTGTGTATAAAACAATCCATGAATAGTGTTGTGTATACTGCAAGCTAATACGGTGTTGTGTACAACCCAAGCTAGTCATGGTGTAGTGTACAACACAAGACATCAGATAAATTCTAAAGAATCTATCAAAAAAAATCTTGTGGTGTTATAATGAATATATGAGTAGATATATAATAATTACATAATCCTTGTCTTTTTTTTACTCAATGTCACGGACAAAGGCATCAATTGAAAATTTAAACATGTATATGATTCAATTGGTGGACATTGGTGTAGAGATAAATGAATTTGATTAAGATAATTCTAGATCAATTTATAGCATGAGTAACATTACACATTTTCTAGATGATTTTATTTTAATATAATAATATGGACAGAAATTCAAAAAATATATTGATTATATAAAGTTCTATGGGGTCACACGTTGTGGTTAAATTAATGAGAATCAAATTTATGAATATTTAAAAGCTATCAGAAAAGTGTTTTAGAGGAAATTCAGATGAAGTTATGGATATATTTTCACCAAGGATTACATATGATCTAGTGAATAAAATGATATATTTTCTGAAATAAATTCTATACATATCAATATGATGTTTTAGATGTGGTTTTAAGAGTTTTTACATATAATGTGATATAATGTTAAAGTGTACCATGTTTATGAGGAATTATTAAAAATGGGATATTGATCAATTTTTGAACTAAATAAACCACCATGGAATTTTGGTTTTAACTGATCCATGGTATATCCGTCTTAGCAGTATGACATTGTGTGGAGAACCATGCCATGGTTGTTCTTTTATGGAGTTGTTGCATCATGTGGCAACACATGGGAATCAATCGTATGTATCTCCAACTATTTTCATAATTGTTTAATTGTAATTATATACCAATAACTTGGTTTTTATTCAAAACATGAATTTTTGAACATTAGACATTAAATATGATAGTTTCAATGAGTGTTATAAAGAAGTTATAATGTTTTGTATGTTAGAACATCTAAAAATCATTTTAATAAAATCATGTCAAAAAATTTGCGGTTCTTTATGGATTATATATTTTCTCTTTGATTCTTATAAAACTAGTGAAATGGTTTGAACATATCTAGGATAAAATAATTAGGCTCTCAATTCTATTTATCCTTTAAATGAAGGTCATAGAAGACAATATATTAGAGGGGTTTCCTTCATAAATGTCGATAGACTAACTAATTTGAGTATATTCCATGAGTAATGAATCCTATGAGTGCTTCTTAATGATATAATTGAATTTAATTCTATAAATGTCCCAACTCTAAAAGCTCAAATTTGGTGGAAACATTATTACATCGATATAAGATATAAGTGGTCACATCCCAAAGGACCAAATAGTTTAGTTTTCTTGGTAAAATAGATACATACTTTAGAATCACATTATCCTTGAAAACATAAAATACAAAACATTATGAAAGAAAATATTTTTCATCATTGAACTAATTCAAATATTCCTTCTTCATATCATAGGGAAATGAAAAAATATTGGTTAGTATAGATTCTCAGTAAGGGATACGTAAAATGAATGTTATCATAAATCAATGAAACAAAATGAATATTTTAAGGTAAGAAACTAAAAAAAATCCATTTAATCAAAAACATTTAGATAGAGAATAATATTAGAGGACTAAATAATGATTAAATAATACAATACAAATAATCACATGAGATTAAAGATAATCCTTGGATATCATAGATAAAAAAATAATCACATAGACATGAATAACTAAAATCTCAATAAATGAAATTTTTAATATTGGATGTATTGATATCATACATCATTATATCTATATCATCAGGACCTTGTGCTAAGATAGTTTAATTGATGGGTGGGTATACCCCAAAAACCTATTGAATGTTATCTTACTGATTTTTTTCATGATTTCTATCAATGCATCAAGGAGATATCTATAATCATACCACACTCATCACAGTATGTCCAATTCATTCATTATATATTTAATGATCAATTAAAATCATACAAAGCATGACTAGTTAATAAATATCCCTATTGAGTAACGAATATGGATTTTGAATGATTTTCCCAAGTAAATCGTATAACTTTCATATCAAGACACCATATGTAGAACTGATATATTGTTTAATAAATAAACATCTCCAATATAGTAAATATGGATATTTGAGAAAATTTTAATTTCTAATGATCATCAAAAAGTGAATGCTCCAAGATAAAGTAAATAACTACAGAAATTAATCAAGAAATATGAATACTTATACTTTCCCTGGTCAAAATGATAATAAACCATCCATAGAAATAATAAGGATGGTATTATTTAAAAATATTCCCAATAGAGTATAATTTAAATAAACGATTATTATCTTTGATGAATAAAAATAACCTAAAAATATCATTAAAAACATTCTGCAGTAAAATAACCATTTCAATTTGAATCTAACTTTAAAAAAACTATAAAAAATTATAAAATACATTTTCATTGAAAAGAACCTTGTAAACATTTATAGTAAGATTCAATTAAATTAGCAGTAATGACTGTAAAAAAATGCCATGAATGTTCAAACATTGAGTCCTTTCACATTTTCGATATAAAATCGAGATGCACCTTATTTTTAAAATGAATATAATATTCATTTTAAACCATTTTTTTGAAAATTCAAACATGGATAAAAAATATTTTAAAAAATCTTATTATAAGAATAAAAATATTTTTGAAAAAATATTTAGAAAACCTGGATATGGAAGAAAAAACATTTTTGATCGAAGAGAGACATAAAGATGGATTTTATTAAAAATATTTTCTCAATCATGTTAAGTAAAAAAAGATTAAAATTGTAATATTAATTTAAAACTTCTTGAATACGCATAGGATAAAAAAACTAAAGGGTTGAATTAGAAAATCATCAAATAATTTGTTTCAATGGAAATTCTAGAATAAACAATTCCGATTAAAATGAGATTGAAGCATAAATCCTTACCTCATTGAAAACTTTTGAATCATAACCCCCATAAAATAAGTGTAACAAAACATGTTTTTAAAATTGTAATAATTTAATAATTTATGAAATAATACTAACAAAGAAATTATTTAATAAAAACATTTATGAATACTTTCTATAATAAAAATATGTTTTGAATATAAAAATAATACTTCCAATATAATTTTTTAATCTAAATAAATACAAACTCATTTGATTAGTTTTGAGGATATTTTCAAATAATGAAATATCTAATATAAAATGTAATATATTTAGTGTAATTATTCTTGAATTATGAATATGGTTAATATTATTATAAATTTTAATTCCTAAAACTATGAAATATTATTATATTATAGAATTTTGACATTATACTTTTATTATTATGCATATATATATATTAATAATATGAATGTTATTTTTATAGAAAATTTTAATATAATTTCTTATATATATTTTTTAAATTTATAAATTATATAAATTTTAATTCATTTTTTTAAATAAGGATAATAAGAATAATTATATCATTAAATTGGTTTTATAAATTTTGACCTCCAAAAAAAGATATATAAATACATATAGAATCATTATTAGTTTGGAACTATAATGTATCATTAAATTATTCTCATAAAATCATTACTTTAATAAGTTTTATTTTATAATCTTATTTAATTTATATAAAAAGACAATAAATAAAAATATTAAATGATAAAAAATGAATAGAAATCAGATATAGGGTTTCTGATTCGTGTAGTTTGTCACAATTAACCGAGGGGAGTAGGGTTTTCGGTTCTTAAGTGAGGTAAAAATCGAACAACTGTTCAATTTCTTCTAGGGAGAGCCATGACTTCGAGTCGAGAAGTGTCAAGGGATAAGTAGACAAGGTCAGCTGTAGAGCTACTGGTCAAGCTAGGGGGTTTCCTCTGGGGTTAGAAGTCAAGTCGTCTGTCTTCTAGTCGAATACGAGTAGTGTCTAAACACGAATGAGGTGTAATTATGGATGAGTATGATCTTTATCAAAGGGTCTCGTTCAAGTTTAGGGTTTCATTTTCTCCTTATTTAGGTAATGTGGTCTTGTGTTTTCTTTCTTAGGTTTTGATTTTCCAATCTTTCGATTCAATTTTATATCTGTGAATGTTTATGGACTAGGTGAAATATACTATTTTCTTCTGGATTATGAATAATGACCTTTTCATTTTATTCTATAGAGGTCCATTTCTTCTATTACTGTAATGTTAAATTATCAATGTTATTGATCCTCTTGTAGTTTTAATTTTTTTCTTTGTCTTGTGATCGGTTTTCCTATTATTTTTATTATCTGCTTTAATTTTGTCAATTGGATTGTGTTATTTTTTATTAATTTTCATATCCAATTAACCAAGCATATTCAGGATGCATAGAAAGCTTCGTAGTGTTATTGATATAAAATCTGTGAGGAGTTTTTTCTAGTCCACAGATAACGCTATTTAATATATTTCACTACATAAGGAAATAAATCCCAATTACTATTGTGATTATGAATGGGTAAAAAGGCAAACAAGAGTTTGGGTGTGTGTCCAAAGAAGATCTCCTACACTTTTCTATAGAAATTCGTGTAAGGGAAACAATTATGTTTCATTTTTTAATTACTTATAATAATTTTTTTCTTCTATTTTCTAATACAATTTCATGGATGTCTTATTTTATTTTTAGAATTTTTCTCTTTAAATATTATAAAGGAATTACATTAATTTAAATATATGTGTATATCATTTTGTCTAGCATATACATACATATGTAATATTTTATAGGCATTAAATTACTCACTCTTGATTTATATAATTATGTAATGTGTATGAATTGATATTTTGTGTTATGAACATATTCAATTATGATTTTTTTATTTTTTATTTTTTTTACAAAGGTTTAATTTATCTTATAAACTTTTCTTATATTCCTTTATAATTTTTATGTTTTAAATTACCAATAATTATGTATATATATATATCTACAAATTTTTGTGACTATCTTGTAAAGGATATATTTTTACCTATTTCTAATTTTATGAGACTCAATGATCCATGTTTTCTATGTACTGATTTGCAACCATTTTTTTATTGTGAAATTATTTTACCATGTTTTCAAATGTTAATTTGGATATTTTTCTCAAATCATGAAATTCCCAATAAAAATGTTTTATTTTCAAAGTTTAAACTTATATTTATTTGAATTTATAATTTAGTAATCAAAATTTTCATTTTTAAGTTCTTATTCCTAGTACCTGTTTCGTGATAATTTTATGTTTGAGAAATTTTTGAGTTTAAAAATAAGGGTTTGGTCTGTTTAATTTTTGTATGGAAAGTGAAAAATTAATTATTTTTATAAATGAAATAATTGACGAACTAGTATTATTCAAATTTATATTATAACAAGTAATTAATTATGATTTATTTTATGATGTAAATATATAATTAAAATCTTAAACTATCATTTTGAGTAAGTGATTAAATGTACACATATGACTATCATTTAAGATATGGTCATAATCTTTAATCCATGATATCACCCAAATTATCGAAATTAATATTAATTAATAATAAAGTATTATCTTATAAATTAATGAGAAATTATTATCTTATAACAAGTAATTTTCTTCGAATTCTCATGTGTGCCATGTGAAGTAAAAATATATGGTTATAATCCCATTTTTTGAAATTATTCTAAGGAAGTAAAACTATATATATATATATATATTAATCGACGTATTTATCAATTAGTGAATGATTTGTATGTACAAATAAATCATGTATAGATATGGGCTAAAATTAATATCAAGACCTTGTACAAGTCCTTATTTCCAATTTACTCATGGTTTCAATGGTTATAGTTATACTTATAATTTTATTATCATGTTTCAAAAAATATGCATAGCATGACATCTTATTAATTGAAAATTAGGGATGTCGCATCTATATATAAACATGAAAACACGTTTAGGCAATACATTGACATCTGTTGCATGTATAATTAATCATGGTTTCATTTCAAAATTTAAGGTTTAAATTTTGAAATTAATAAGTACACGAGTTTCATTAAAGTGTTATATTTTAAATGGTTCATTTATAATTTTATGTGGGGAACATGCCTAATTATAATGATTATTTTAAGAATATCTATCATTTAAAAGAATAAAAAATGTATTTTATGAAAGAAGGATTGAATACATTTATAATTTAACCAAAGGATGATGGTAAGGGTTTTGGTTGTAACCCAAATCACAAGTGTCATGAATGTTCATATATGTAGACACACACACACACAAATATATATATTTACACACTTATATAAGTGGGAATGGGTATTTTAATGAAGTGTCTTGTTTTCAAAATTAAAAACTACAGTGAATATATATATATATATATAGGTAAAGTAGGATTAAAATATTTTAAAAAAATACGGAATCATTATGTTGTGAATATGGAAGGTTATTGGGGAGTGAACACACCATTCGCTAAGTTGGTAGTCCTATGACAACTGTCAATATTTCACGTGTCATCATAATAGTGTTTTTTCAGAATCTTGGGTATTGTTTTTAGAAAAACACAATATTATGTTTAAGTAATTTTTGGATGTAAGTAATTTCTAAAATATAGTATTTTTAAGTCGTAATTATTTTAAAAAAAATATTATGAAAATGATTTATCAATGATTTTAAAACCCCTTACTTGGATTAATCAATGCCCACCCCATGTTTTTGAAATATTTTCTATATTTTTATTAGCGTCTTCGGTGGCGTCAACTTTGGTTAAAGAGTGAGAACCTATGGAGTCTTTTATTTAATTTTTTTACAGTTTAATATAATTTATCTAAAACATCATAACCTAGACAGATAAAATTTCATGATATTTAATTCAAATGTTGTGTATTTATTCATGTTTCTTTTTTTAAAGGAATTATACAGCATTTAGAAAGGGATGAACCTGGGTTTGAGGTTCGGGTATTTATAATAAGTAACGTCAAATGAAACACTAAATAACATAAAGATAAATAGATTCATGAAATAACATATTAAAAGGAAATTAGATGCACCTAATAAAAATAAATAGTTTCATAATACCAAATATATCTCAAATAAGTTTAAATTGAGATGAAATATGTTACAAATATCATATCATTGAAGTGACAGTTAATTGATGAATTTATTATGTGTATAAAATTGAAATCAAAATAAACATTTGGAAATACAACATAAAATAATTAATATTCATTACACATAAAATCATATAATATCAAAGACAATGAAGAAGTAATATAACCTAATGAAAATATATTGTGTTATGAAACACTTAAAACATGTTATAATTCAAGTAAAATTTCATTAGATGAAATAATATGAATTGAAAATTAAAATACCATGAATTATCAAGGATTCATGATATAAATTTTGAAATTATATTTGATAAACCATCTCAAATAAATTTCTACATAATAATAAAATATGTCTTAATGAAAGGTAATTGACATAGAATCCCATACTTTAGGTTGGAATCATTACATACATTTTTTATCTTACTCTATAATAAAATTATGTCAATTATTTAATTTCTTTATAAAATTTCCATGTTTATTATCCCGTTTATTTTATTTAATATCATGTTACAATTAATTACATAATTATTTATGTTCATGTTGGACATTTTTATGATATTGAATTCATATATCCAAAATGTATTCGGTACTTTGAAAATGAAAAAATAGGTAATTATCCTACAATATATTGAAAAATAATAATAATAAAAATTTAATTTTTATACAGAAATTAAACTTTTAAGACCAACCATGGAATATAGTTCTGAAAAAATAACTATGTTACAATCATGGAGATGGTAAGTTGTATGTAAGCATGGGTAACATTTCTATTTTTGAATAATTATGATTGAAAGAACATAAGTGTTATTTTATATTTTATAAATAATAAATAAAAATTAATATAATAATATTTATTTAAATGTACCTATAAATATCATCAATGTAATTTGGTGATAAAAAATGAATCGCGTCGCTTAAGGGAGGTGCTAGTCAATACGTACGCACACAACAAAAAATACTTTTTCATTGAATTGGATGTTAAGAAAGTAAATGATATATTATAATTTAATAATGATAAATATTTACATAAAATTAAATAAATATATATATATATATATATATTAAATCCATCATTATAGAAATTTGTAAGAGGAGCTGATTGAAAACAAATTACATCGATTTGAAAGGTTCTAGGCTGCCATACACAGAGATGATAGTTTTGTTTCCCATTATATAAAAGATGATACATATATGGGTTATTAAATTAAAATAATAATATATAAATATATTTTATAAACTTATTTCACTATATTTTAATGTCTTAATAATATATTAATGAGGTTTAATAATAAATAAAAAAATGATCAGTTAAGAACGTTGCCTATTCTTTGAAAAACTTTTTTAGGATTATCACTACAAAATTCTCTGACTGGTTTTATGATCAAAAAAATCCCTCCTTGATGTAGGGAGGTATTTAAAGAAGGTATTTCTGAAGGGATTGGTAGAACCAAATGGTTCATGATGTGTGAATAAAAGTATAGAGGTGGTTCCCTTTTTATAATTGAGGGGATGATCATTTTGGGAATTTAGTAAATTTATTAATTATAATGATTTCATATTCAAAAAAGAAACTTATAAATAATTAGTATTATAATTTTAGATTTTATAATGTTTAAATTCATTAAAAAAATAGGATTTATAAAATTTTAATTAGCAATTTAACCCTTATCACTTCATTTAACCCCGAGTAAAACTATTTTATCATTTATCGTGGTAGAAACTTTTTCAAACAGAATGGGTTTTAATTTTATTTATAAGATATCAATTGCATAATAAATAGAAATATATGAAATTTTAATAAATTTATCATACTAATTTTCATATTTCAATATTTTCAGGTCTTTTAAATAATTTAACAATAAATTATTTAACATAAAATATCATTAGTATCATTTTCACACTATTCATTAAATTTGACATTAAAGAGATTAATATAATAATGAATTTATAATATAAATTTTTTTAAAAATACTTAATACATAATTATTAACTATAAAATATTTTTTGAACCAAAACTCATCCCAAATACATTTATTTTTATGTTTCTAAAATTATTTTTCTTTTTGTTTTCTATTATTTGCGTAAGAGATGCGTCAACATTTTGTTACTGTTTAAAGTGACTATGTAATAACTAAAATTTAAAAATAAATTATAATAATCAAAATAATTTCATTATACTCAATGTATAACTTAATATTAATTCACCACCTATTTTTATCCTAATGTGAAAGTAGAAGATATATTTAAAGGAAATAGAGTGAAATTTTGTTTTTTCATTACATAATTTATTAAATAGGCAACTTTTAATGAAATAGTGTCATATAAATAATTAATTATTGATAATAATATGATAAGGGTGTAAAATATTTTATCCAATTATAATTAAAATTAAAAATGGTGTTTTTATCACCTAGTTTTAACATGGGTTAACCTGATTTGCCCTTTTACAGTGAATAATTTTTTTATTGTTTTTTCAATTCATTATGACCTAAAATTATTTTCTCCTTATTAAATAATATTTATTATGATTAATAAAAACATTGAATCAATTTTACCAAATTAAATATCTAATATTTATGAAACTTCTTTTTATATCATTCCTACTAATCTTTATGAAGAGTAGTTTTCAGGAAAAATGCATCTTTCATGTAAAAGATGATTTTAAATTAACTCCTTGAATAATAATAATTTTAATAATTTTAATTTTAATTCATATATATAGATACATAATTTAAAATTTTCAATCAATTAATTCATATTTATTTATATTTTTTAAATTGATTAAAATTGAAAATCATTATTCACATATAAATAGTTTTTATAAAAAATCTATTTTTACGATGAAAAATAAACATATACCAAAATCTGTTATCAAGATAAAAAAAGTAATTAATTTGCTTAATTAAAAAATAATACTTAGTTTAACTTTAAATAAAATTTAATTCATAATTATAATTTGAAAATACTTAATTATTTGGACAGAAATGACAGTTTTACAAAAAAATAGTATTTTTCAATATTCATAAAAAATTACCATTTTCAGAAAAAAAAATCTAAAATAATTCAACCTAAGTTAATTATGATTTGATGGTATCAAAAATTAATATAATGTTCTAAAAATAATTCATAATTTTTAAAAAATTATTTATATTATTTTCTCACAAAACACAACAAAAACATTTTATGATGAAAAAATATATTTTTGACGAAGGTGAACACTTTACTAAAAAATGACTCCTTATTTAGAAATATATTTACTTAATCTAAATTATTTATACATAATTTTTAAAAATTATTTATTCATATTCACATTTCCCATTTTAAAGTTTAGGTTATAATGGTCCTGTTTAAATAGTATATTAGGGATTGTTTAGGCTCGATGTTGTGTGTCGTATACTCTATTGAACATAAATTTAATCTTTAAAAATATCAGGACGTTAAATTATTCCTTGTAATAAATTAAATCTTCATATTTTTATCTTCCGCTCTGAAATCAAAGGTTTGATATTTGAAAATTAATTTTTAAAATACCCACAACATAAAAGGGTCAATAAAACATCCTATTAAAAAGAGGGAAATGGAAATATGAAGTTTATTCTTAATAATACAAAACTGTGTTAAAAAAATAGAATAACATTAATGGGATGCGAAATTATGGACATGAAAGAGAAAAATAATTCCAAAAGACTAATATACAGTGATAGAAAACATGATTAGGAGAAAGTTAACAACTATATAACCCTAACTATATGAGAGGATAAAAATAAAATAGTCAATTTATAAAAAATGATTATAATAGGATATGATTTTTTTCAATATATTTTTATTAGAGTTGTGGAATTACTTTACCATCATGACTAACTACATAAATAAATATACAAAGTTAACATATTTTTATTTCAAAAAAACATTTATCCTTTCCTTTTGTTTTAATCAATTGTTACTTAATTTAATTCCCTATGAAATGAATTTCCCAGATGATTTTTTAAGCCCTATGTAATAATATCAACTTTTAATGGATCATAAAATCCATAAAAGAATGAACAATATTTCTATTGGTCTCTAAATATTTTCCAAAACCAAAATGATAACACATGTTATTAATTAATATAAAAAAATATGTTGAAACACCCAAAGTTTATCTTAATCCATTCTATTGTTATTTAACAATAAAATAATTTAATTAAAAAGAATTTCATATTAAAAAAGAGATCACATAGGCCAATGGTAGGCATCGAACCCTTGTCTCCTATCAGTTGCGATTTCAAGCCTCGTGGCCTTTCCAGATGCGACAAGTTTTCATCTGGCATGTGGGTTGTTAAAATAAAATAACTAATGTATGAATAAATTTGTCCTCTATTAGATATAATATAGTTATATTTATTTTTAAAATATTAGGTAGTTTTTCAGTCAAATGGTAAAAATTCATTTCTAATCAAATTGTATTATATCATTTTATTTAACAAAATTCTTCTATAATATATATTATTAATTTGAAAAAATAATATTTATTTTTGAATTCAGGATACCAAAATTATCTTTGGATGAATTTTGGAGAATTTTTTGAAAATATAGATTTTTTAAAAAATAGTGAAATATATAGATTTTTATTGAAAATTGAAATTTCATTTCAAGTATTTACAAACTGAAATTTTACTTATTGATTAGTTTTAAAATTTTAATAGTTAATTACTTATTAAAATCCCAATTATAGTATTTTTAATTTATTTTAAACTTGAATTTAGTAAGAAAACATTTTTATAATTTAAAATTCATTTTCCTGAAAAATTACATCCCATCGTGTTTTATCATTTTAGTTTTAAAAATATATTATGAAACGTCCATGTTTTGAATTTTGAAAAATTGATTAAATATTTTGAATCATTGGGTCTAAATTCTGTAAATATATCCGTTTTATTTTTGGACTTCATGAAGAGTAACATTAGTAATTTTTTTCACCACGGTAAGGATAAACCGGGTAATTAATTTTTATAAATAAAATTATAATGTCTATAAAATGACCCTAATAATTTCTTAAATGTTATTTTATGAGTATATTAGATCGATATTCTTATAAATGTATAATATATGGACTTTTATTACCATTTGGATGTGATTATAACATTTATAATATTTTATCTAAGGAAAAGTTAAAAATGTCACTCTTTCTTTTAATAATTATAATATTCTTAACAATGTAGTAAAAAGAGTATCAATTCTGTTATAAATATGATTTTGAAATATAAATAAATTTTCCTCAGTATATTGATTTATTTTTTATTTTTAGTGTACAAATAAGTACTTAAAATTCATACACATCACTGACATAATAATTATTCAATTAATGTGAAAAAATAAATGACGTCAAAAATATTTAAAATAATATTATTTTAAATAATATACGTAAAAAATAATTTTTATTCATAAAATTAACATTTAAGGTATGTATTAAATTTTTTTATTCGAATTTAATTTGTTTTTAGATGATATAAAAGCCAAATAAAATGAATAGTTCTCAAATTGGTATTATTGATATTTTATAGAAATAATATTTTATTAAATGATATAAAATTCCTAAAAATCCAATATTTTTCTAAGTGAATCTAATATGGTTTAAAATATCAACTATGTTACATTTAGGGTTTTTCTCTCTATTTGTGGTAACTATCTTAACCCTACAAGTGTAAATAAACCTTTATTATCATTGTTAGTGTGAAAATGTGTTATTGGGTGGGTTAAAACTAAATGATAAGGGTCAAAATATGATTCAAATGTGTTAAAATTTATTTTATGAGAATATTTCTAGTAGAAATAATTTAATATTTTAGTAATATAAATATTGATCCATTTTTTTGTCACAATTAATTCATATTAATTTAATATTTTAGGAAATTTCAAAAGTTCCCTTCCCTATTCTTATAAAAGGTATCCACTTCTTCTCTTTTATTTACACTAAAAACCCAATTTTTTGAGATTATAACTTACCAAATCTTTTCCTAAAATACTAAATATTTTTATAGATTCCTTATTTTTTTCCAAAATTGTAATATTATTGGTCTTAAGGTTTTTAGAAAAGTATATTTTCCAAAAATGATGTATACTTTTAACTGCATGTTTTAGTTTTATTTCTTCTTACACCATAAAATAATATTAAACAATGATAAATAGTTAAAAAGGTATCTTAAATATTTGGATATTTTATTTTTTGAATTTCATAACCTATATCCATATTCACATCGATCAAATGGGAAATAAAACCAGCATTCGTGTGTACAACAGACAACCATCTCGCAAACCTATGTAATTAATTTTCCATGACCATCTCAAACTGTTGGATTATAATGAACAATTTAATATTTAAATATGATATTCATGACATATATATCATTATTAAATTATAATATATCATTTCTCTTCTTACCTTTCCATTCACTAAAAAATAGTAATGTCGTTCGTGCGTACATGTGGACTACCACCTCCACGGATTGATGTGATTCATTTTTCATCACCACATCACATGGATGATATATATAAATATATGTTCCCAGGGTTTCCACCTTGAAACACCCAACGGCTCCGTATCCGATGATTCTCGGACCTGCTTTCCAAAGGATGGCGTTCGTCGGATGGTCTGAGCAGTGATGCTTAAAAACTCACATTGGTCAAGAGGATGGGATGTTGGGATCTTCACACCCTTTTTAGGGAATTATTGCCTATTCTAGGACTCTCTTATAGATTTAAGATGTGTTCATATGTTTGTGAATCTTTGGTTTATGCCCAAACATAGTATCCACAGATTTAACCCTTGATTGGCAATGGTCAGCTGAACGCAGGGGTTCGAAATCATTTATGCTCGAGGTTTACCATCACTCGTTGTATTAATGACCCCGAGGAGTCTGGACTCACTAAGACGGTGCTAGGGGTAGCTCAGTGAACCGATGTGAAGATAGTTGGATCGAACGGTTGTTTGGCTTAAACCTCAGAGAGGATTCCTATGTACCCTGCCTAGGATATAGGGATCAAAGTCCACTTAGTTCGGATTAGTGTGGGGCTTACGCTCTAAGGCAGCCCAAGATGTTGATTGGGGATTACACTCTGAGGAGGCCCAAGATGTTGGTAAATCAAGATGAAAGGGGGGTCAGAACGACCCGTTATTGGGCTTGAACCTCAGAGAGGCTTCTTATGTACCCCGCCTAGGAGAGAGGGATCAAATTCCACGTATTTAGGATTAGTGTGGGGCTTACGCTCTAAGGAAACCCAAGATTTGGATTGGGGATTACACTCTAAGGAGGCCTAAGATATTTCATCAAGGCTTACACTCTAAATCGGCCCATAAGAGGATGTCATGTTCGATGCCTACTCTAAGCCCACGTGAGTCATGCTCGGTGTGAGAAACAAGAGGCAGCAGGGAACAGACGATCATATCACAAAAGGTGTGTCCGTGAGAAGTGGAGTGGGGCTTACACATGAGGGAGGCCCTTAGTTTGGATTGGGGCTTACACTCTGAGGAGGGCTATGGTAATGTATTGGGGCTTATACTCTGAGGAGGCCAATAGTGATGGATTGGGGCTTACACTCTATGTAGGCCCATAGTGATGGATTGGGGCTTACACTCTGAGGAGGCCCATAGTGATGGATTGGGGCTTACACTATGAGGAGGCCCATGGTAATGGATTGGGGCTTACACTCTAAGGAGTCCCATAGTGATTGATTGGGGATTACACTCTGAGGAGGCCCATAGTGATGGATTGGGGATTACACTCTAAGGAGGCCCATGGTAATGGAATGGGGGATTACACTATGAGGAGGCCCATAGTGATGGATTGGGGATTACACTCTGAGGAGGCCCATGGTGATAGAGCCAAGTGGGAGAGGTAAAGGGGTGCTCATGTGCCAATATCCTCTCTTGCAGTGTATAAGGGCTTCCTTCCTATGGGTATTTTACCATCCCTGGGAAGCCCTTGACATGTGGAGTGGCAGAAAAGGGATTCCCGAGCTCAGACCCCGCATTACTGTGGGAATGTGAACCCAGGAATGCTTCAGGAATCTGTTCAATGGTCGGGGCAACCCCTTCGCCTCTCTTTACCGTGGGTATGTGAACTCAAATGGCACGCTGGTGCGCCTGAGGGTTACACCACACGGATCCGGTGGCTCTGGTGGAGGCCTCATCTCGAGGCCAATGTGTAGGCCAATGAGGAGGTTGTGGAGGATCAGACCGGCTCGAGAGGATCTTATGTGTCTCGGGGAATGGGAACTCTGAAGGATTTGGTGCCCTTCACGTAGGGAAGTGGTACGCGGCTGGAGGGGTCATCCGTGAACTAGGGTGGTCCGCGTACTGAGAGGCTGTCCAAGAACTAGGAGGGTCCATAGACTAACTGGTGATCCGTGAACAAGGAGGGTCCGCAGACTGACTGGTCGTCCGCGAACTAGGAGGGTCCACGGACTGATTGGTCGTCCGCGAACCAGGAAGGTTTGCAGACTGATTGGCATCCCGCGAACCAAGATGGTTCACATCTCCGGGTTCAATCCACGAACCAGGGTGGCCCGTTGAGGGTTCCATGAAGGCAGAATCGGCCATAGGTGGCACCTGCTGGAGGCTCATTGGTTCGGGATTTGCCCGCGTAGGAGGGTGCTACTCAGCACGACGGATCAGAAAAGAGGCATAAACTCCCTGGTCCATGGGGAGTACATCCACAGAGGGGCTATGGTTCGCGGTATTCTATTTTTATGTTATTTTGAGTTCGTGGTTCACCAAATTATTATAAATTTTTGGTTCCTAATTAGTTCATTCCTAGGTTCATACCTTCTCTGGTTCGCAAACTGGAACCTCACTATTTTCGAAATCCTAAGCCTTCCTTCAAAATCCTTCCACCCGATCTTGATCTCTCTTCTCATCTTCCACCTTAGAATCATCTGAATCCCAATCTCCCTTTCCTTTCCCCCTTAGTCTCCTTTTATAGAGTGGGAAGAGATGTATCTACGGTCACGCATCACCTTTTGCGGAGGCCCATGACCGAATACCCGATTCAAGGATGACTTGGTCAATCTGTATTTCGCGGTGTATTAAACACTCCTCCGCGAACCAAACTCGGGAAGTGCTTCGTGGCTGCGGAGGGTTCCACCTCCATTTCGTGAACGACAATAGATGCAGCTGGAACTGGTTGACACAGTCTGTGGTTAGGGCGGTTCACGATGGCGAACCGGATTGGCACCCATCCTGCCTTGCGACAGTGGAGGATCTCCGCCTCTATTTCGCGAGCAACGATGGTTCCTGGAGGGGGCGCTTTGCGGGGCCTGATCACGTCGCGTTTTCATGGGACCAGTCTGTGGACCGGTCCTTCTTGTTTCCCATCTTTGAATTTTCTTCATTCTTTTCCCCAATTATTTTGGGGGATTTGGGTAGAATCCCCTTTGTAGATTTTTAAGACCCTATAAATGCCCCCATCAGAATGGGGTCTGATCGGAACGAAGAGGAGGCCATTTCGATGCCAAGTGGTCCTAAAACTAGGATGGTTTGTGGTATGGTAGTGGACCCTTTAGGGGACCATGCCTATAAATATGGGGGGACCTTCATTTTTTCCTTTACCGAATTCTTCGTGAAACCAGGACTCCCTCACCTCCACGCACTCGTTCCTTCGAGAAGTGCTCCGTCCGCGAACCGGCTGTGGCTTCCGCGAACCATTCCACCTTCGCGGTTGCCTTAAACTGTGAACCAATTCCCCAACCACGAACAATTACTCTTAATTAATTAAAAAGTATGTCACGACGGGCTGCAGAGGATCTTGCTTCATGGTTTTGGTGTTCTGTGGTTTCGATGTTCTATGGTTTTGATGCCCTGCAGTTTCGATGCTCCGTGTTTTCGATGCTCCACAGACTAAAATCTCTTGAACTTCAAATGTTTATAAGTCTTCCAAACATAATCACTTAAATTCAGGATTGAAATTCTATAAAGAAACTTGGTTCATGATTTCCTGGAAAACGCTCCGCAGGACAGTGTTTCACAGACTGATTTTGCGAAGGGCTGGTTTGCCAGATGCAGTCATCACAAACCATCCTCTGAGGCATCCTTATGAGTCTCCTCAACTGATCCTTAGCAATATATCTAGTATAATTGTCCAGATTTTTATTCTTGACTAACTCATTGTTGGATCTCTTCGTGCAGGGATAAGATATGGTTCCCCCTCATTCAGTACCAAGTCCTGCTGCAGAGCCGCTCCCAATTGGTTCAGGGAGACGTTTAGCTATGGTTCGCTGAGCAGAGATCATCCAAGAGGACCCAAGTCAGTCCATAATTCCTGAAAATGGTGCCTTGAATGAATTTCCTCCTCCTGAGGTCATAGATTATCCAATATTAAGTCGACTTCCACTTCATGGATTCGGTCTTCAAGATGATGTCCCTATTCCCACCACTTTCTCAGTACTTCCTTCTCCTTTCTTGGAAGTGTCTTCCAAGTGTATTCAAGTGAAACTTACCCAATTAGGGAAGATGGTTTCCGACTCTAACCAAAAATACGCCCTCATTTTGAGGGGTTCTGTTTGGACCCAAGGTGATCAGCACGCCCAAAACTTTTCTTAGGAAGCTGTCTTCAAGATTTACCCTTCTATTATCAACCTTTCTCGAGTAGATCCCGATGCGGGGTGGATTCCTAGGTGGGATATTCGATCTGGAGGGATATTCTCAAATGACTGGGCCTGGGCTTTCTGGGTCCATCATCACTGTCGGGAGTTTCCTAAATTTTTGGAAGCAGTCAATTTATACTCTGCAGTGTGGGCCTCCTAATTTTCCATTTACCCACCATCCTTGGTCCTGCCAGACCTAATCAGTTACTGGTGTTCATGCAATAATACATTCCACTTTTCCCATGGTGAAGTTATTATTAGTCTGTGGGATATCCATCAATTTGGAGGACTCCATATTATCGGTGAAATGTGTGACGAATTTCTAGTTGCTCCAGATGCATGGGATGACATCAAACAAGTTCCTTTATTGGCATGGGATCTGCTGGTTATAGTGGAGCAATCACTGGGTTAGGCCTTGCGTGCCCGCTCTCTTATTCCCTATAGTACCTGAATAGGGTTATTTCTGAACACCACTAGTCCTGTTCCGAAGATCAAGCGCCCCATGACTCATCCTTCTCAATAGTCACAAACCTCCATAGGTTCCTACTGGGTGGTTCTGGAGGTGAGAGACTACCTTTCATGGGGTTACGAGGTGCGCCCCGGTGTGCCGCCTATACTTCAGCTGGCAGGTTTGTTTGCTATGTTCTTGAGCGGGTGGCTATTCCATTCTCGGGATATTAATCCTGGCGTCAGGGATTGCACCCTAATGATGGAAGTTGAGCTGGCAGAGGGCCGCCTGGTGAATTTGGTTGTGCCCACATTGGCTCGCATTTATGAATCGCTGGGTCACATGCAGAAGGGCTTCTCACCCTTCCGTCTGAGTGGGCCATTTCAATTTTTTTATGGCTGGGTAGTAGATCATTGTCGCTTCTATGAGTATCGTCACAACACGGTTATCCCGCTTCCTACTTTTTGGCATACCCTACTTGATATAGTTGGAGTTCTCCTAAAATCCCTCAGCCCAGGTGAAGTCCTCAAGCTTCTGAGAAACTTTTCCCAATTTGCATTCACTCCCTACCCCGCCCCTTCTGGCGTCTTAGTTGAGAATCACCAGGGGATCCTGGAGGAGCGCTCTTACACAATCTCTCTACAGGACAAATTTCTGTCTGTGCGAATCGATGGGGTTTCTCTGTGTGAGCTGTATGTCACGTATCATTTTTCTCACCAGTTTGGGTGCATGAAAGTCCAAGTTTCCCTTCCCCCTCCTCAGGCTCGAGGACTGCACCCGGCCACACTTCATTAATGGTGCCTGATGCTGGTGTGGGAGGTATCTGACATGGGCATTCCCATTCCTGTCATGGGGGCGGCCGCCGACCTTTCCATGGAGTATACAAAGGTGTGGGAAAAATACTATTCCGATGGGATCCTAGGGAATTCTATTCGGAAAGATCCCAAATCAGGTGGTACTGTAGCTGTCGCATCTACCACACCTTCCCCATTATCTCTGAGGGAGGATCGACTGATGGCTCGTCGATCAAAGAGGCTCTGGGGATTTTCCTCCCCCAGTCCTGCAGTGTCCGAACTTCAGGCGGGTTCATCCTTCTTGGATGTTGATGAGGATGACCCTGTGGTTCCGAGTCCCATTGAGATAATCCCGGAAGATTTTCTAGTTGATACCGGGCTTAGAAACCTGATCCCTAAGCCTGAACCAGTGTTAGAGGCTCCAGACATTCCAGCTTCAGAACCGTCTTCTAGCGAGCACATGCCTGCGCTGGTTGCAATACCAAATTTGTTTCCCATGCTATCCAGTGAGGACACCAAAGATCCTCATGCCATGGCGGACCACTGGGCGGTGCGCAGGTGGTCCTGGCCTTGAATTTGCGAGATCTTTGTCGAAACCTCTCTAGTTGAGATGGAAAATAATACTGAAGCTCTCCGACAACTCTTCCCGGGTTTGGGGTCGGGAGACATTGACTATCGGCAATTCCATTCTCTTGCTTGCCAAGTTTTCATGGCTCATGAGGAAGCTGCCACTAGTGAATGAAAACTTTCTCACTTCACTGCTACTCATTGCAGGACCCAAGCCCTGGAGGAAGACACAACAAAACTCCATCAGCTGATGGCATAGGAGGCGACCTCTCGAGATCAGGCGGTCGTTCTATCCTCCGAGTTGCATGAATGTGAAGAATAGGCAGCGATGCGGAGGAATCGGTTGTCAGCTGTAACAGGTCATCTCGAAGCCACCAGAAAAGGAATCAACGATCTTCAAACAATAGTCGAGCATACTTGTCTGGTGGCCGAGGTTGAAGCCAGGGAGAAGGCCGTGTTGGAATGGTCTTGCAACGAACTTCATCACACGGTCTCTGATCTGGTGGGGAGAGAGAGAGTCAGGTTCTTTTATGACTATCAGATCCACTCTTGTACCCCCTTTTTTACATACCCCTCTCCCCCTTTTTTTGTGAGGGCGAGACCCCTACATTTTGATGTCCTCCCTTTTTGTTCGAACAAAATACAGTCTCTATCAATAACTTACTGCTGTGAAATTGGATTTTTACTTACAAAAATTGTTGTGTAAATAACAATTAACTGAATTAGGATCAATCATAACTCAGGAAAACAAGCTCTAACTTTTTCCTAGACCATGGGGTCCAGTGAGCGTAGATCGACTATTGCTAGGGATTTATAGAAAATCCCTACAAACTTTTTTTTGTCTCTTCTTTTAATACCCTAATTTTTCCTGGGCAAATTTAGCATGGACCCAGCGGGTATGGCCCAACTTTTTCTTAGGTCGTCGTTTTCAGGTTTTTGACCTAACATGATTTGTGCCTCCTTTTTCAGGTGGTTTAAAGTCCTACAGTCAAGACTATCATCAATGATGTTTTAGGTCGAACACCTTTGACCAAATATGGTGGGGGCAAGGGCCCCAATGGGGTTTGGCTGATTAAAAGATGTCTCAATACTCTTCAAATTCACGTGGGGAAAAACATGTTTAAATTTGAACGACATGCAGGGCATGTCTCAAGGCATGAGAGGCGTACAGATGTTGGAGGAGCATCGCTTAAGGAAAACTTGCCTTTGGTAGATAGGCCAGGGTCGATCAATATGAAGAGCTGCTGAGGGAAATGTATGCATAGTCATGCAACGGTGTCCTTAAGTCAATGACTCTCCATTTATGATGTCCATAGGACTTCATGAAAGTATGGCTTATAGAAACCACCATGGGTGGCTTGGAAAATTATGAAAACCATCAGGGGTGGATCAGAAGGGGAGTGTTACATTTTAAAGCGTTTTGGGAACATTCGTACTAATCAGGAGTGTGGTCAGGAGACCACTTCCCTTTGCGTTTAGTTAGCATAAAGGATGGCTGAGGCTTGACAATGTTTAAAGTCATGCAGCTGGGACATTATTTAATATGGAACGAATTCTACTAGTTCACAGTAATATTGTCAAATACGTTCCACCATATTCAAGCAGGGTCATGATAGAGGTTGGTAAACTGCAAATCAGAGGGTTTCCGAATCCCAAGATAGACATGGGGGCTCAGGGGCCAAGAGGCATATAGAGAGAATCATTACCCAAGGAAATATTTCCTTTGGTAGATGGGTCGGGGGATATCAATATGCAGGGCCGCTGAGGGCGTGGTATGCATAGTCATGGAAAGGTTTCCTTAGGTCAATGATTGTATTCCCCTGATAGCCAAGTAACTTTAGGGAAGTTGAGATTTGGGACTACCAGGGGTGGCTTATGAGAGTTCGGATTTATTTGAGTACAAAGTATGGTTAATGTTGAGAGGGTGCCTGGATACGGGGGAAAAATCTAGAATAAACGTCATGAGAATGGGTGAAGTAATCCCTTCTCACACGAGTGTGAGACGGTGACTTGTGCGAGTCTGACCCGTACACTGAAGGATAGAGAAAAGCCTTCATTCCTTACTGAACCCGTGGAAGGTTTGACCGTGTAGTTTAGCGTCATTTAGTAAAGATGAAGAGCATTATTAAAGGATGTTGTGCAGTTTAACGTCATGCAGCGAGGATGAGGGTAAATTTTTATTTCCTTTACCAATGCTGTATAGTTTAACGTTGTTCAGCAAGGACGATTGACCGTGCAGTTTAACGTCTTGTGGTAAGGACGTAGTTAAAAAGGCCTCTCTTGATTAGGATGTAACTGGGCCCGAGTATCCTGGCATTTCCAAGATGTAGAGAGGGGTTAATGGTGTAAATCATGGTTCTGGGGCTTCTTGGATTAGGAGATATGATATGTGGGCTCTGAGGCCGGTAGGCGTACAGATCTAGGAAGAGTGTCGCCCGAGGAAATCTTGCCTTTGGTGGACGAGCCAGGGGATATCATTATACAGAGCCACTGAGGGCATGGTATGAATAGTCACACAATGGTGTCCCCGGGTCGATGACTTTCTACTCCCGATGGCCATGAATGGTTATGAAGAACCGTAATTATCTGGGCCACGAAGTCTGTCATCGGGAAAGGAAATGTCTGAACATGTTGGGCCTACTCGGCCCTGGTTGCCGTTAAATCTTAGAGATATCTATACACTGATTTACATTGTGTGTGGGAGTGTACCTTTACTCCATGCATTTAAACATCATTTGTTAAGGACGAGGTACTCCTAGTTTAGTTTTCATAGGGCTCGGACCACTGAGTGACTATTGCTGCGGTCAGTCGAAGGATAACTGAGTTAACATGTTCTGATATACTTGGAACAAGGTGGGGGATGAAGGTTGTAAAATGAAACTTTGAGTTTTCCCAGATCAGGAGGTGTGGTGTGGGGGATTTAAGGCTAGTAAGTGTACGGAGCTAGGAAGAGTACCGCCCGCGGAAATCTTTCCTTTGATGGACGAGCCAGGGGCTATCATTATACAGAGCCACTGAGGGCATGGTATGAATAGTCATACAAAGATGTTCCCGGTTCGATGACTTTCCACTTCTGATGGCCATGAATGGTTATGGGGATCTGCGGTTGCTCATAGTGCAGAGTTCGGCATGTGGGGATAATGGTGTCTGTGTATACAAGAAACATCTTCGCTACAATTTTCTGTTGAGCCAATGTAGCCTAGTCCTGGCATGATGTTCATTGATGCAGGTAGATATGTGAACCACTGGAGGACACAAAGGCCAGCCGGATAGGGATACCCTTGCAACACATGGA
The DNA here is from genome assembly GCA_963277665.1 of Viscum album. Classification (NCBI taxonomy): domain Eukaryota; kingdom Viridiplantae; phylum Streptophyta; class Magnoliopsida; order Santalales; family Viscaceae; genus Viscum; species Viscum album. The sequence continues at coordinate 1,811,179,377 of OY728146.1, forward strand.
TATGAGACAAGGGGAAAGAAATTGTAATCCACTTCTCCATAAACTTCTAGATCAGGAGGTATGATATGGGGGCTCTGAAGCCGGTAAACATACGGAGCTAGGAAGAGTTTCACCTGTGGAAATCTATCCTTTTGTAGACGAGCCATGGGATATCATTATGAAGAGCCGCTAAGGGAATGGTATGCATAGTCATGAAAAGGTGTCCACGGTTCCATGACTTTCCACTTCCAATGTCCATGAGTGGTTATGAAGATCCATAATTATTCGGGTCGTGGAGTTTGATGTATGGAGAGGATGCATCCAAATGTGCACTGAGTATCTCCATCTCATATCGCCATGTGTCTTGGGTGGGTCGTGACGAAGTCCGTTGATAAAACGCTATTTTATTGAATATTTTATTGATAATAAATGATATAATTTCCTCACATTGTGTTAAACATGTTTATTTATAAAATATTTGGGATTTGATCATTCATTTGAAAATTTGGTGAAAATTCCAGTTTTACCCTTAATAGTGCACTTTAGTATTTCGAAGAAAAATATTTTTATATTTATTATTTGAATTTGAAATTTTTTAAGGATGTTCCTAACTTAATTATCTACAACTGTTATTCAGGACACTAGAGCTAAAGAGTTCATTTGGTTGTTGAAATTGGGCCATAAAGTCAAAGTTGGGTTGGGCTCTTCAGAATGGAGAAGGTTATATATTTGGGTCTTATCCTCTACATACGGGCTTGGATTGAGCCCAAAGTTTGAGGAACGCTCGGGGACATGATGTGACACAAATCATCCTTCTGGAAGGCCGGTCAATTCACGCGTTTTAGAGGTCAAATTGGCGGTGCAAGTTGGAATAAAATATTTATCCGAGATTTTCATTTCACACTTAAAAAGTTATGTATCCCTAGCCCTCACAAACTCTATTTAAATGGTGTTTTAACTCTTTGATAGGACTGGTGGAGGCTTTGGGAAGGTGTGGCCGAAATGGTGTCTCTTGGGAGCCCCTCACAACTCTTGGAAGAAGTAAGCCTTTGTGCAAACCTCTCTTCCAAAAATGCTCTCCTCTCTCACCTCTTCTTTGTATTTCTTTTCTTTCATTTTTGTTTCTTGAATTTTTCTTCAAATAATATTCTGTGTTCATCCCTCTTATTCTTATCTTAATATTCTTAATTGGGTTGGAATCAAGAGTGGATACAAGATTGGGTTATACCCTTTCAATCCATTGCTTATGCAAAACGTCTCCACGATGACTACACCACCCATGGAAGAGTAGTTCTTTTTAGTAATCGATCGACCTCTATCCTTATTCATTCATTTATTTTGAATCAATGAGCTACTGTAATTCACATATTATGATCTATTAATTGAGGTTTTAATTTAAATGAAACTAAGCAAGCAATTGAATAGTTAACACAAAACACGCGAGGTCGGGAATTGTGTGAACTGTGAGAGCGCAACCTTAACCGGTAATTCAAAACCACATGGGATCAGTTTGTAGAGTTCAAATATAATCCCTAAACTCAATTAATCATCATTTCCAGAGTGTTTATGTGCCTTAATTTACCACTGACCATAATCTAATTTTAGAACATCAATCAAAGCAGGGTGTTGCGATTGCATGTTCTGAAGTTAGCCTAAGGTTAAAATTCACTTCAATCTTCGTGGTAAAGTTAATTCTCGTAGGGTTCGGGATTTAACAAATTAAGGGATCATAATTAAGTGAATATTAATTTAAATGATAATTATTAATAAATTATTGAAGATGTAGAGTTAGATCGATTACGTCTTTTAAATATTGTCTAAACAAACATCTTTTTGTTGTGTCATTCTAATTGAAACTTCATTTCAAAATTAAAAAAAAAATGCAATCTTCTTCCAGCAAACTTCTTCTAGATTTATAAACTATAAACAACCACCCCCATACTTTCATGTAGTGTTTTTATTCCTTTTTATTTTGTTTCTAGAATACCTCTGAAAAGTTGTTTTAATTCACTTCCTCCTTTGAGAGACGACCTTGGTCAGCCACTCTGCTGCACCTAAGTACCCCAAATTACACTAATCATTTGAAGGCGCCCATGACAGCGCTCTTTCAAATTGGCGCCGTTGCCGGGGAGGCAAGTAATTATTTCAACCAATTAGAGGTATTTATTTTATTTTACATTTTAATTCTCTTCCTCTCTTCTTTCTTCCGTCTTTACCCAATCTGATTTTTTTTTCTTCTTCTTTTATCTCTTTCTACTTCTTTTTGGACCATCAACTCAAACTTCTAATTTTTATTTTACTATGGTCCACATTCCTTCTTTTCATCTTTCATTGATTGATGACACGAACTAATCCCGAAGATCTCTTAGATCTTTACCCTGAGATTGAACGTAGCCTTAGGGCACGAATCAGACATTCTCAGTCTACGGGAAGTTTCAACATTCAACCAGTTAGAGAATTACTCCAATATCAGAACATTGAAATTGAAAGCAATTAAAATTCAACCATAAAACAAGAACCAATGGCTGGAAACAATGGAAATGAACTTAATAGAACCATTCGAGAATTGGCTGCACCTGATATTAACTATCAACCAAATTGTATTGCATACCCAAATCTCGAATAGGACTTCGAACTGAAATCTGGGTTAATTCACTTACTTCCAAAGTTTCATGGCCTCTCTGGTGAGGATCCCAATAAACATTTGAAAGAATTTAATGTGGTTTGCTCAACCCTAAAACCTAGAAATGTCTCTGAAGATCAAATCAAACTAAGAGCATTCCCATTCTCATTTGATGGAGCTGCGAAAGATTGGATGTATTATTTACAACCCGAAGATGTAACTTGTTGGAACGATTTGAAACGTCTTTTCTTGAAGAGATTTTTTCTAGCATCAAGGACCACATCCATTCGAAAGGAGATATCGGGGATCAAGCAAGCCCAAGGGGAGTCAATGTATGAGTACTGGGAGAGATTCAAGAAGTTGTGTGCAAGCTGCCCACATCACCAAATCAGTGAGCAACTCCTCATCCAATACTTCTACGAAGGACTCACACCCATGGAGAGGAGCATGGTAGATTCTGTGGCTGGAGGAGCAGTGGTGGACAAGACACCAGTAGCTGCGCGTGCGTTGATCGACAAGATGGCCCAAAACTCCCAACAATTCGGTGATAGAGGTACACCACATGTTCGAGGAGTACATCAAGTAAGTCCTTCTTCTCTTGAAAGTCATTTGATTTATACTAAGTTAGAAGAATTGACAACTATGGTGAGGCAGATTGCATTGGCTCAAAAGACATCCCAACCCCCTCCTTCGAGGACTTGTGGTATTTTCACTGAGACAAGCCACCCAACTGACTGTTGCCCACAACTACAAGAGACAGAAGATTGTGTAGCAGTGTTCCCTGGGAGACCATTTCAGTAGCAACAACAACAACCATATCCCCAAAAGAAGTTTGATCCAACATACAACCAAGGGTGGAAAGATCTAGCGGACATGAGGTTTGGCTCTGGACAACAACAAAGGCCCCCTTTTCAACCAAACTTCCAGCAGCCTCCACCTTACCAACAGGGTTTCCAACAACCCCAAAGGAGATTGGAAGCTCAAACATCAACGAGTCAGCAACAAGGGAATATCCAACACAAGGTATACTCTAACACTGATGATCTTTTGAAACAGATTGTTCTTAATCAACAGAATGAGCTGAAGAGTCAAGGTTCGGAGCTGAGAGAGTTGAAGACTCAAATGAGTCAGATTGCCACCGCCCTCCATGAACTTGTGAGTAAGAATTCTGGAAATCTACCTTCCCAACCCACTCCAAATCCAAAGGGGAATGTTAGTGCCATCACATTGAGAAGTGGGAAGAAAGTGAACGATACATCTGCACCTACCATTCCACTGGGATTCACCTCAACTTCAGAGAAGCCGCATTCTATACCAACTGATGAGCAATCCAAAGAGAAAGATAAAGGTAAGAAAAAGATTGATGATGTACCTCCTAAACCCCTTAGTTTTCCAAATAGGGTTGTTCAAACCAAGAAGATGGCTGAAGAAGCAATGCAAAAGGAGCTTTTGGACACATTAAAGCGTGTGGAGATCAACATTCCTTTACTTGAATCCATTAAGCAAATCCCAAGGTATGCCAAATTCTTAAAAGAACTCTGCACCAATCGAAGAGGGCTCAAGGGGAATGAGAGGATCAACCTTGGAAGGAATGTCTCGGCACTCATTACACCAACTCTAGCAATGCCAACAAAGTGCAAGGATCCTGGGACATTCACCATCCCATGTACCATAGGGGAGTTGCACTTCTCTGATGCTCTTTGTGATTTGGGAGCTTCCATAAATGTGATGCCTCACTCTGTATTCTCTTCCTTGCAGGTTGGTGAGTTGAAGCCAACAAGAGTAGTGGTTCAATTGGCGAATATAGCTACGGAATATCCAGCAGGAGTCCTTGAGGATGTACTTGTCCGGGTAAGAGACATGATCTTTCCAGCGGATTTCAATGTTCTTAACATCAAGGATGATCAGGTAAGTTCTCATGCCCCCATTATCTTAGGTAGACCCTTCCTCAAAACTACAAAAACTATCATAAATGTCAATGAGGGTACACTTTCCATGGAATTTGGAGATGAAGTTGTGATATTTAATGTTATGGATTCCATGAAGTACCCCTCAGAGGACCATTCTGCTTTTTTTTATCTCCCATTTTGAACCACCAAGTAAAAACATCATGGAATTGGATCGTCCTATGCTTAGGGAGATTATGAGTATTGGTTCTTGTTTAATGACTAAGAGAACTTCCACACCTGTTTCTAATGAACAAGACTCTCTAAGATTTGATTTTGATGTGGATTCATATTCTGATTTTGATCATGTTCACTCTGATTATGAAATGGTTGTTGAGTATGCTGATGGATTTGATGCTTTATTCTATGATTTTGATGATGTCTATTCTGATACTGATGCTCTTTGTGCACATATTTCAGTTCCTTCAATGTCTCCATCCATACTACACCCTCCTTCATTAGAACTAAATCCATTGCCACCAAATCTGAAATACTCATACTTTTTAAGTGGTGAGAGATTACATGTTATCATTGCTAACAATCTCCCTTTTGAACATGAAGAAAGGCTTTTGAATATTTTGAGGGAGAACATCAGGTCGATTGGGTGGACCTTGGCTGACATATCAGGTATTAGCCCCTCCATTTTCATGCATAGGATTTTCTTGGAGGATGGGGCTAAACTGGTGAGACAACCACAAAGGAGACTCAATCCCACCCTCCTGGAAGTTGTTAAAAAGGAAGTTGAGAAATTGCTCGAGGCAGGTATAATCTTTCCCATTTCAGATTCACAGTGGGTAAGTCCAATTCAGGTTGTGCCTAAGAAAACTGGTTTTACTGTTGTTAAAAATGAGAAAGATGATTTAGTTCCAATGAGGGTGCAAAACAGTTGGCGTGTGTGTATTGATTATAGGAAACTAAATCAGACCACTCGCAAGGACCATTTCCCCCTCCCATTTATTGATCAAATGCTCGAGAGACTAGCTGGGAAAACACACTATTGTTTCTTGGATGGATTTTTTGGATATTTTCAGGTTCCTATAGCTCCAGAGGATCAGGAGAAGACTATATTCACCTGTCCCTTTGGCACATTTTCCTACCGGAGGATGCCATTTGGACTTTGCAATGCCCCAGGTACCTTCCAGAGATGTATGGTGAGTATTTTTTCTGATTTTATTGAGACCTGCATGGAGGTATTTATGGATGATTTTACAGTGTGTGGGTCTTCATTTGATGAATGTCTAAGTAGTTTGGGAAATGTGTTGAATCGTTGTATTGAGAAGAATCTGGTCCTGATCTTTGAAAAGTGTCATTTTATGGTAGAGCAGGGCATTGTCTTAGGGCATGTGGTGTCAAAACATGGGATAGAGGTTGATAGATCTAAGGTAGAAATTATTTCATCCTTACCCTATCCTTCATGTGTGCGTGATGTTAGATCTTTCCTAGGGAATGAAGGATTTTATCGGCGCTTTATCAAAAATTTTAGTAAGATCGCTCTTCCTATGTCACGATTACTTCAAAAAGATTCTGATTTTGTGTTTGATGATTCTTATAGGACTTCCTTTGATGAGCTGAAGAAGTGTCTGACCACTCCACCAATCATACAGCCCCCACGGTGGGACCTTCCATTTGAGCTTATGTGTGACGCCTCCAACTTCGCGGTTGGAGCTGTCTTATCTCAGAGGATGGAGGGACGTTCACATGTGATCGCCTATGCATTGAGGACGCTAGATTCAGCCCAATCAAACTACACTACCACAGAAAAAGAGTTTCTTGCTGTCATATTTGATTTAGATAAATTCCGTTCATATTTATTGGGCTCTAAAGTAGTTGTTTTTTCTGACCATGCAGCTTTGAGGTACCTCCTAAAGAAGCCAGATGCAAAGCCACGACTTATCCGTTGGATGCTCCTTCTTCAAGAGTTTGACCTTGAGATAAAGGACAAGAAGGGGTTAGAAAATTTGGTGGCAGACCACCTGAGTAGGATTACTCACACACTAGAGGGTGACTCCTTGGACCAGGTACCACTTCGGGACACTTTCCCCGATGAGCATCTCTATACCATCTCAGGTAAGCATCCTTGGTATGCTGATTTAGTTAATTACATTGTTGGCTCTGAAATCCCAGTAAATTTGAAGAAGCATCAAGTCCAAAAATTAAAAAGTGAGTCTAGGTATTATGTGTGGGATGATCCGTACCTCTGGCGCATGTGTAGTGACCAAGTCATTAGGAGGTGTGTTCCCGATCATGAGTTTGAGTCTGTTTTGCATTTTTGTCATACACTTGCTTGTGGTGGACACTTTGGACCCCAACGGATAGCTAGGAAGGTTTTAGACTCTGGATTATATTGGCCTAGCTTGTTCCATGATGCCCATTTGTTTTGTAAGTCATGCTCTTGTTCCCAACACACTGGGAACATTTCTAGGAGACATGAGATGCCCCAACAACCCATACTATTTTGTGAGATTTTTGATGTATGGGGCATCGACTTTATGGGTCCTTTTCCTAGTTCATTTGTATTTTTGTATATTTTGGTTGCTTTTGATTATGTGAGTAAATGGGTGGAGGCCAAGGCCACCAGGACTGACGATTCTCATGTTGTTTTGGACTTTGTCAAAGCACAGATTTTTTGAAGGTTTGGAGTACCAAAGGCCATCATCAGTGACCAAGGGACACACTTTTGCAATAGGAATTTTACTTCCCTCCTTCGAAAGTATGGGGTGACACACAAAACATCAACACCATACCACCCCCAAACAAATGGCCAGGCTGAGGTTTCAAATTGTGAGTTGAAACAAATCTTGGAGAAAACCGTGCAGCCAAATAGGAAGGATTGGAGCAAGCGCTTGGATGATGCATTGTGGGCTTATAGGACAGCATACAAGACCCCCATTGGTATGTCCCCATTTCGGATTGTTTTTGAGAAAGCGTGTCATCTCCCCGTGGAAGTCGAGCATCGGGCATATTGGGCTATAAAGAAATGTAACATGGATTTGGCCCAAGCTGGAATTCAAAGGAAGTTGCAAATTCAAGATCTTGAGGAGATTCGATTGTCATCATATGAGAACTCAAGGCTCTACAAGGAAAGATCAAAATCATCTCATGACAAAATGATCCAACAAATGGAGTTTCATGTTGGAGAGAAAGTCCTTCTCTATAGTTCACGACTGAAGTTGATGCCTGGTAAGTTGCGTTCCAGATGGTTAGGTCCTTATATTCTGTCTAATGTTTTTCCTTATGGTGCAGTGGAGATCACACAAGAGGACACTGGAAGGAGATTTACCGTCAATGGGCAACGTTTGAAGAGATACATTGAGGGACATCCTACTGATGCAGTGGATTTTATCACACTGCATGACCCCATCATCACTTGATCACATCAGGCTGTTCCTAACCCTTTCACTTTTATATTATTTGTCCTATTTAAAAATTCTGCATTTCATGTGCATATATCATCTCACGGGTTCACATTGAGGAAAATGCAATATTTTAAGTGTGGGGGAGGTAACCTTTTAGTTTAGTAATTTCAATTGTTTTCCTGTTTAAAAAAAACCAAAAAAAAATGTGTGTTTTTCAAATTTTGTGTGTTTATTTTACAATTTTCTTTGTGTTTTTGAAACTTTTGGGCGGAAATGATTCTTATAACCATTTTTAAATCCATATCAATAAGTGAAACAATTTACCCCTTGACACTAAGCTTAAATTAATGCTGAAATGACTTTGTTTCAAGTTCAAACATTTAGTAATTTCATGAAAAGTACGCTGAATTTTGAATCCCATGCCAATCTCACTATCTTTATATTTGAAATCACTTTCCTTTGAGGCTTCTAAACCATTATTTTCATATTCTTTACATTCACCTCACTTCTTGAGAGAACCAAACCATACTTGATTTAACCAGAATTTGATCTATTCCTGTCAAAACTTGAGGGTTTGAGGTACTTGTGTTTAAATGATTGAGGCATCTGTTTGGTATTAAAACCCCTATTTCAAAGAATCATTTTTTATAATGGCCTACCTTGAATATTTAATCCTTGTAGCCCTTAGAAGCCATGCACAGCCTGTTAGGTTAAGCCACATTACAAGCCAATTTTCCCTATCCAACCAACTCTTGAAGTGAAATTGCATAATCTAGTTGATATTAAGTGTGGGGGAAGTTGTCTTGTGTTGTTCCACTACATTATGTGATAATTTGGGTGGAAAATTAAATTCTGAAGAGATGTGTTTGCTGCTAAAGAAAGTCATTATATTGAAAGTTGTGCCTTTTCTGGAGCTTTCATGACAAGTGAAGCTGCGCCTTTTCTGGAGCTTCTAATTAAGGTGGAAAGCTGTGCCCATCTGGAGCTTTCAAGAAAGTCATGTTTGAGAAGATTTACATTTTTTTATGCTGAAATGATGAATGGTGTAAACCTTTCATGACTTTTCATGATGATGGAGCTGAATTGATACTATGGGGATTGAAGAGAAGACCATATTTAAGTGAAAATTAGATTAATGCAATTTTTCTTTAAAAGAGTCAAGCCCTCCTCATTCAGCCTCAGAGTTTTTCACATCTTAATCCTACCAATCGAAAGCCACAGAACAACCCTGAAAAGTCCTCATGATAAACAATTGTCCTTGACTCACATCGGGTAGCGATTTAGGAATCTATCAAGCCTATGGTGACCCTTGTATGAGTTTGGATGAGAAAGACATTGCAAAAAAATTGATATTTGAGTGATGAGAGAAAATTCAAGCGAGGTAAGTGTTTTGTGCATGGGCAGATAAATGAAGTGGAAATATATTGAATGATATAAATGGAGAACTTGAAATAAGGTTTTTTATGAGGCATGATATCTTTTTTATTCTTGGTGTGAAATTGATTGATCTTAAAGATATGTGTTTTAAAATTGGTTTTGATTTGATATTGATGTTTACTTGATATGAGGTTTTCCCCAGGTGTACAAAAGGGTAAGTGTGGGGGAGTTGATAAAACACTATTTTATTGAATATATTATTGATAATAAATGATATAATTTCTTCACATTGTGTTAAACATGTTTATTTATAAAATATTTGGGATTTGATCATTCATTTGAAAATTTGGTGAAAATTCCAGTTTTACCCTTAATAGTGCACTGTAGTATTTCGAAGATAAATATTTTTATATTTATTATTTGAATTTGAAATTTTGTAACACTGTTACTAACGTAATTATCTACAACTTTTATTCAGGACACTAGAGCTAAAGAGTTCATTTGGTTGTTGAAATTGGGTCATGAAGTCAAAGTTGGGCTGGGCTCTCCAGAATGGAGAAGGTTCTGTATTTGGGACATATCCTCTACATACGGGCTGGGATTGAGCCCAAAGTTTGAGGAACGCTCGGGGACATGATGTGTCACAAATCATCCTTCTAGAAGGCCGGTCAATTCATGCGTTTTGGAGGTCAAATTTGCGGTGCAAGTTGGAATAAAATATTTAGCCGAGATTTTCATTTCACACTTAAAAAGTTATGTATCCCTAGCCCTCACAAACTCTATTTAAAAGGGGTTTTAACTCTTTCAGAGGGCTGGTGGAGGATTTGGGAAGGTGTGGCCGAAAGGGTGTCTCTTGGGAGCCCCTCACAACTCTTGGAAGAAGTAAGCCTTTGTGCAAACCTCTCTTCCAAAAAGGCTCTCCTCTCTCACATCTTCTTTGTATTTCTTTTCTTTCATGTTTGTTTCTTGAATTTTTCTTCAAATAATATTCTTTGTTCATCCCTCTTATTCTTATCATAGTCTTCTTAATTGGGTTTGAATCAAGAGTGGAGACAAGATTGGGTTCTACCCTTTCAATCCGTTGCTTATGCAAAACGTCTCCACGATGACTACACCACCCATGGAAGAGTAGTTCTTTTTAGTAATCGATCGACCTCTATCCTTCTTCATTAATTTATTTTGAATCAATGAGCTAATGTAATTCACATATTATGATCTATTAATTGAGTTTTTAATTTAAATGAAACTAAGCAAGCAATTGAATAGTTAACACAAAACACGCGAGGTCGGGAATTGTGTGAACTGTGAGAGCGCAACCTTAACCGGTAATTCAAAACCACATGGGATAAATTTGTAGAGTTCAAATATAATCACTAAACTCAATTAATCCTCATTTCCAGAGTGGTTATGTGCCTTAATTTACCACTGACCATAATCTAATTTTAGAACATCAATCAAAGCAGGGTGTTGCGATTGCATGTTCCGAAGTTAGCCTAAGGTTAAAATTCACTTCAATCTTCGTGGTAAAGTTAATTCTCATAGGGTTCGGGATTTAACAAATTAAGGGGTCATAATTAAGTGAATATTAATTTAAATTATAATTATTAATAAATGATTGAGGAGGTAGAGTTAGATCGATTACGTCTTTTAAATATTGTCTAAACAAACATCTTTTTGTTGTGTCATTCTAATCGAAACTTCATTTCAAAATTAAAAACAAAAAAAAATGAAATCATCTTCCAGCAAACTTCTTCTATATTTATAAACTATAAACAACCACCCCCATACTTTCAAGTAGTGTTTTTATTCCCTTTTATTTTGTTTCTAGAATACCTCTGAAAAGTTGTTTTAATTCACTTCTTCCTTTGAGAGACGACCTTGGTCAGCCACTCTGCTGCACCTAAGTACCCCAAATTACACTAATCATTTGAGGGCGCCCACGACAGCGCTCTTTCATCCGTGCAGTTTAACGTCATGTGGTGAGGATTAATTCCATGCAATTTATCGTCATGCGGTAAGGAAGAAGTATACACCTCATGCAGGTCTGGTCTGTACACGGGGGAAGGGGGGAATTCTTAACATTATTATCAGTGCAGTTTAACTTCATGCACTGAGGACGCAAAAATACACCCCGTGGAGGTCTAGCCCATACATGAGGAAAAGGGATCATTTTTAATTCTTTCTATCCATTCAGTTTTACGTCGTGCGGTAAGGATGAGGAGTAAATCCCATGCCGATCTGGTTCGTGCACGGGGAGAAAGGGAATTTTTAACTTTTATTCAGGGGGATGGGCTAGGATGGGGAACCCTGGCTTCACTATGTATCCTGCGAGGGTAGGAATCAAGCCGCACGTAGTTCTCTAGAAGAAGTACACCCCGTGTAGGGCTGGTCCATACACGAGGGAAGAGGACATTGTATACCTTTTATTTTATTTCATTTGGAGGTGGTTGGGCCAGGACGGGGAATCCTGGCATCACTACGTATCCTACAATGGTAGGAATCAAGCCATATGTAGTTCTTTGAAATAATTACACCCCGTGCAGGGATGGTCCATACATGGGGGAAGGGGCATTGTTAAAAATCCTTGTCCACACAGTTTAACATCGTGTGGTGATGATGAGGGATACACCCCATGTAGGTTTGGTCCATACACAGGGGGAAGAAGGCATTTTTTACTTTTATTCAGGGGGCTGGGCCAAGAAAGGGGATCCCAGCATCGCTACATATCCTGCGAGGGTAGGAATCAAGCCATACATAGTTCTCTGAAATCCGGGTAGTTTTACGTCATGTGGTTAGGACGAAGGGTATTATTAGATTCCATGTATTTTAACGTCATGCGGTGACGACATACTTTGTGCAATTTAACTTCGTGCAGTGAGGACGTGATACTCCAGTTTAAGGTCATAGAGTTTGGACTGTTGGGTGCTTGGTAGTTTAATGTCATGTAGCTTGGATGAACTCCATGAAGTTTAAATTCGTGCGGTAAGGACATAGGTGACTCGATGTGAAAGGGAAAAAAGGTTCTTCATAGTTTAACATCATGCGGTGAGGACGATTTCCATGCAGTTTAACGTCATGTGGTAATGAAATCTTCCACTTTCGATTTCGATGAGAAATACTTCTTTTGGAATATCACATTTGTAGGAGCGGTTGTATGTTTCCCGTCCATGGAGATCAGGGTATATGCCCTATTGGAGTATACCTTGTGTACAACGTATGGTCCCTCCCATTTGGGCTCCAACTTTGGAGGCTTATTGCCAGTTATCATTGGGGTCCGGAGGACTAATACCAATTCTCCTTCCTAGAAAGACTGGAGATGGACCATTTTATTAAAGGCTCGTGCAATCCGATTCCGGTAGACTTACAAATGGTGCAAAGTGTGCAGCGGCTTCTTGACCACCTGTTCTAATTCACCTAACCTCTTTTCTGACCGATCATCGCCAGATAATTGATCCCAGATGGAAACATAGAGTGAGGGAAGTTGGAGTTCAATGGGCAGGACCACCTCTGTGCCATACACCAACAAGTACGGGGTGGCCCGAGTAGCGGTGCGGATTGTGGTTCGATAAGCCCACAATGTATGGAGGAGTTTATCCGGCCATGACTTCTTGTCTTTGACTACCATTTTCGGGAGAATATTGGACATGGTCTTTTTGAAAGCATATATCTGTCTGTTGGCCAATGTATGGTTGCGGGATGAGTGGCTAGCCTTGATCCCATACTCGTGGTATAGTTTCTCCAACTCAGTGGAGCATATGTTGGAGTCATTTTTTGTTAGTATGGTATGAGGGACACCAAATCTGGTGATGATATTGGTCTTCACAAAGCTGACAATATTTCTCACCCTGACTTCCTTGAGGGGTATGACTTCTTCCCATTTGGAAAAGAAGTTGGTTTCTATGAGGATATACTTCAATTATTTGGCCGTGGGGGGAGGATATGGTCCCATGACGTCCATCCCCTAGACAGAAAATGTCCAGGAGTACATGGCTTGATGAAGTAACTCCGGGGGTTAGTGTTTGAAGTAGGCATGAATTTGGCATGAGTGGCATTTTGCGGTAAAACGCTCGTAGTCTCGTGCCACTATAGTCTAGTAGTACCCAATCCTTCAAACCTGATGGGAATTATTGGTCCCTGGTTGATGTGCTCCTCATGCTCCTGCATGTACTTCAATCATTACGGCGACAATTTCTTCTCCATCAATTCATCAGAGGAGTACTTCGTCGAGGCCTTGTTTGTAGAGGACCTCTTGCTGACCTGCGCCTCCATATAGGACAAAGTTGATTGCCCTCCTCCGTAGTTTCTCTCATTCAACCCTGTCTGATGGAAGTTCTCCCCGCTGAAGGTGGTTTGCAATGGGGGTAATCTAGATGGTGGCAGGAGCGTATGGCTTAGGGACAGGACTGAATTCATGTATTTCTTCCTTCTTGTCTTGGAAAAACGGTAATACCATTCGACGATGATCAATACTGATGACTGTTTCATCTCGGTCTGGGTCAGCTAGGGTTGTGTCCACGTTGGCTAATGCCTCAACCTGAGCATTCTGAGACCGAGGAATATAGGTCAATGTTGGTTCTATGGATAATTCCACCATTAACCCTTGGACATGGTCAAACAGGGGGATCAACTCCTCCTTTTTAATAGCATAGTCACCATTGACTTTCTTGATGACCAGTTCCAAGTTACCTTTTACCTTAAGGTGTTGTACTTGTGCCTGGAGTGCGAGTTCAAGGCCTGCAATGAGGGCTTGATATTTCACTTCATTGATCATACATCCCTATGATAGGAGGAACAAATATAGCATGACTGCCCTTCCTGGGGACATGAGTATTATCCCCAAACCCACTTTGTTGAATTTTGGATCCTCTATCCTCCTCCCGGTTGGGCTTCGGGATGCGTCGTCGAAGTACATTTCCCATGTTGGGAACTCCTCTCGAACTGATAAGATGTCTTCATTAGGTATCTCGGAATCCGGTGTAGTGGTCCCTGTCAAAGGGTGTTTTGCCAGAAATTTTGCTAATTCCTAACCCTTGATGTCTTTCTGAGGCACAAACCGGATGTCAAACTGTTGCAGGATGACCACCCATTATGATAGGCGTCTGGTTAGCATTGGGAAGCTGAGGATGTACTTGAGTGGGATACTCCATGAGATCAAATGGACTTCATGATGCTGTAGGTAATTTCACAACTTTTGAACTACGAAGACCAAGGCCAAACAACTCTTCTCGATATTTGAGTATCGAGTCTCAGCATTAAACATGGTTCGGATGAGGTAATAGAGACTGTTTTCACTACCTGCATCGTTCTTTTGTGCGAGGAGGTCTCCCAGTGATTTCTCTAAGGTTGTCACGTACATGATGAGAGGTCTTCCTTCAACTGGGGGCATGAGCACCAGTGGCCTTAAGAGTTACTTCTCCAAGATGTCGAACGCCTCTTGGCAGTCATTCGTCCATTGGTATGTGACCCCCTTATTCATTAACTTGGTAAAGGTAAAACATTTGCCTTCCAGGCTGGCTATGAACCACCTGATATAGGCTAGGTGTCCTTGGAATCCCCTCAACTCAGTGAGGTTGCGGGGAGGTGGCAAGCCAAGTATAGCCTTTTTCTTCTCAGGGTCGACTTCGATGCCATGATGGCGTACGACGAAGCCAAAGAATTTCCCTGAGGTAACCCCAAAGAAGCATTTTATGGGGTTTATCTTCAAGCTATGCTGTTGGAGTTTGTTGAAGACAGTCTCAAGGTCTGATAAGTGATTTGGGCGCTATCTAGACTTGACCACTAGGTCATCCACATAACATTCAACGAATTTCCCCAGGAACAGTTTGAAGATTTGATTCATGGAACGCTGATATGTGGTGCCATCATTCTTGAGAACAAAAGGCATGAACCTATAACAAAATACCACTTGAGGGCCCCCGAAGGCAGTGGCTTCTTCGTCTTTTCGGGCCATCCTAATTTGGTTATTGCCGGAATAGCCATCCATGAAGGACAGAGCCTCATACTCAGCCGTTGCATCAATTAACAACTCGGTGATTGGAACCGGGAAGTCATATTTTGGGAAATTCTGATTAAGATCTCATAAATCGATGCAGATGCAGATTTTTCCATTATTTTTGTTGATAAGGATGATGTTGTCTAACCATATGGGGTATTGGACCTCCCAAATGAAGCCTACTTTAATGAGATTATCGACTTTGGCCTCTATTTTGGAATCATGTGAGGGGTGTGTTCTTCTGGCGGCCTTCTTATAGCCCGGGTAGTCTTTTAGAAGACCCAGGTGATGCGTCACCACTTCGGGATCGAGTCCTGGAATTTCTGTGTACTTCCACGCAAAAACATCCCTATGTTGCCTCAGGAAAGTGGTATATACCTCATGCTTCTTGGGGAACATGGCTGCACTAAGGAGAGTAGGCCTCAGATCTTCCTCGGTACCCAGGTTTATTTCCCTGAGCTCGTCCACTGTGGTGGAGGTACCCTCCTCAAATGCGGGAGGTGCGTCCCTGAGATCTTCCCCCTCTTCTTCTTCCAAGTCCTCTTCTCCTTGATCCGACGAGGAGAGAGATCCTGACACGAGCTCTTGGGAGTCCGAAGGCGAGGTTTCGTGGGCATCCTTACTCGAGTATTCATCCCCAGATCGAGGGTTGGAGGACATTCCCACATTGTCACACTCGGCCGTCGTGGCTGATTTCATGAGGACATCCGAGTGTTTGTCCATACTTGAACTCCTACTCTCAACATGGTTGATGGGCATGACATAATCTCTTCCAAGCTGCCTGCGAGGGTCATCAAGAACCATTTCCTGGCCATTTGGAGTGGGGATCTAGTCGACACCATCGACCAAAGGCTTCTTTTTTTCCTTTGCTCATAGAACCCGACGTAAATGTAATGTGACTCAGAGAGCTCTAAAGGGGCCTTGTTGGTGCGCAATGTTTCACTTTGTCCATTGAAACAGTACTTGATACACTTGTGATAGGATGAAGGAACGACCATGTGCTTATGGAGCCACGACCTTCCCAGCAGGTCATTGAATGATGTGCTCTGCCGGACCACCAAGAATTCCATGTAGGCTACCAGGTCACCAAAATGGGTCTTTATCTTAATTTGCCTCATTTGTTTATGCTCACTCTTGTCTTAACCCAACAGAGTTGTGGCTAAAGAAATTAGGTTGTCCTCATTGTATCCCAACTTATGGAGTGTCCGTAGGGGAAGGAGGTTAACTCCGGAGCCATTGTCTATAAAGAATTTCTGGATCTCAATACCATTTAGTGCACCAGACACATATAGTGGTCTGATGTGTCCTTGCAAGATGGCATCTTCATTTTGATCGGTGAAGGAAATCAGCGCATTGCATTCAGCAGGGTCAGTCTCCGTCTGGTAAATTTAGGTGGCAGCTACCTCGGCT
This sequence comes from Viscum album, assembly GCA_963277665.1. Taxonomy (NCBI): domain Eukaryota; kingdom Viridiplantae; phylum Streptophyta; class Magnoliopsida; order Santalales; family Viscaceae; genus Viscum; species Viscum album. Next base: position 1,811,196,060 of record OY728146.1, read on the forward strand.
TGAAACTCCAAGGGGCTGATCAAAGCTTCTATATGCACCTCCCTGAGGTCTGCTGACAGACTCAGGGCATCTAGGATGGAAAATGTGGCTAGTACCGATGCCAGTTACATAATGATATCGTATTTCTACTCTAGTGGCCGACACTTCTCCATTGGTGGGAGAGTCTTAGTAGGTGATTTAGGGGATGGAGCATTTGACAAGGTGGGACAGGCCGTAGGGTTGGATATCTAGGGTGTTCCTGTGTTTTGGGGACTTGGACCGACTGGTCTATTTGTGCGCACTAGGCGGCCAGACACTTGTTCCTCCTCTAGTGGGTATCACAGAACAACAGGGCCAGAGTGGCTGTTTGTGGAGGTGGAGGGCCATTCCTTCTCCTGCTGAGTCCGTTGAAGGGCTCTCCCATGGGATTCCGTGATATTAATGGTTTGGGCAGGGGTACAACCATAGGGTTGGTTTCGGTCACGGCTGCGCCTCCCCTGGTATCCCCTACCTCTGCGATTCCTCCTCCCGACTCCTTGTGTAGGGAACTCGGGTTCGCAACCAAACCCATCATCATAGAATGATTCAATAAGATGAATAGAGTGAATATATCCAAATATTGGCTCTTCATCCTCTAACAAGACAACCTGGACGGTTTTCCCTGATGGTGTGGTTTGGTGGTTCAGTGCTCGTGGAGCCAATTTTGAGGGCATAAAATCCGACATGGTTGGGACTAACTTTGGCCCTGTTGCGGACTTCTCCACTTGAGATTGTTTCATCCTTCTTCGATTATGCCCGAATGACCAGATCATGGAGGTTTGTGAGGTCAATACTGTTAGCTCTACGGATTCAAGGGCTATTGGTGGAAACACCGACTGCTACAATTGATCTCGGAATATACCCTGGGCTTGGTTGATTGTCTTCTGAGTCACCCATTTATCAAATTTCTACCCCTACTTACTGGTGACTTTCTGCCACCCCTCCTCTTTGTTGGAGTCAGTGGTAGAGATACATGCCACATGTGCTGGGGGTGGTCCCAGGTCGACCTGTCCAGAGTCTACCATCCTTTATAGGAGGTCTTTGAAGACGAATAATTCTCGGATACTGTACCCTAACATCCGATGGTAGGGGCAGTAATCTAGCCTATCATTGCGACCAACCTCTTCAGGTTTCCTCAGCTCCGGAAGGGGGAGAAAGTTGCAGTTCATGGAAGCAATGAAGTATCCACGGACTTGATTGTCCCAGAATGAGTATAATTTTGGTCTTCACTCCTCAAACCGGTTCTGCTTCGGTCCTCTCTGATCGTAGAATTTAGGCAGAGGTGGTCGCTGATATGCAGGAGGCCCTCGACGATTTGGTGGAGGCCTGAGTGGTTGAGTGGGCAGAGGGGCTATCTTGAATGTGACAATGGACGCTTCAACTATAGGGTCTCTTTTTGTAGGATCCTGCGAGGCTATTCGAGACTTTGAATTAGCCTGCTGCAGGGAGTCCTCAATTCCTTGGGCAATGGATGAGAGATGGTAGAAGCCTGTGGTGTACTCCACTAGTATGAGCAGTGTTCCCAACTCATCTCGATGATTATAGATGCATATGGCTAGCATATCATCTTGAGGCATTGGCCAGTTTAGATAATAAGTCGGACCTTTCCATGTGGTGATGAAATCTGAGACCCTCTCGTTCTCCCTCTGCTTGCAGTTCATGAGATCACCGACTGTTGTTTTAGGAAATGTTGAGCTAAAGTGGAACAGGAATGGCTGCTGAAGGTCTTCCCATATCTTAATTGGCTGGGCTAGTAGACTTTCATACCAGACGAAGGAAGATCCTTGCAAGGTCCATACGAAGAATCTGAGTTTCATTGCTTCATGTTGTTCTAGAGTTCCCATCATATGGTCGCAATAGGATGCGTAGTGCATCAAATTCTATTCCAGATCTCCTGATACTTTGAAGATAGGGAATACAGGGCTCCCAAAGTTGGGCAGAGGTGGCGTGTTGGTCACCCAATCTGGGTAGGGTTTCTGCTCTGGCTGTATCGGAGCGCTTCTCCCTTCAATTGCTTCCAATCGAGCTGTTATTGCCTCGATGGTTTTAGTGAGACCCTGGTTTACATGCTGTTGGGCCCGATCCTGGGCAGGCGTAGCCCGATATATTTCCTGAGGATCCGGATTGGCTGGCACCAGGTGTGCGTGTGCCATTTGTGGAATCTTCAGAGGGTTCAGGTGTACTCACTCTGATTGCTTCCTGAGTGGAGGGAAGTCTTGGTATTCATTTGAATCTACGTTTAGGTAGTTGGACGGACCGGGCGCCTCGTTGGATGATATCCCTGACCATATTTCTTTTTCCAGGGAAAACCATAGACTTTTAGGTGCATTTGCTGGGAGTACATGATGCGGCTCCTCCTGGGACGCACTTTCAATAAGGTGGTTCCTCTAGAGTATCTCGGCATTTGGCTGCCGTAATTCTTTCATCTCCTCTTCTTGTCGAGCGAATCTCTCTTCGAGGGTGAGTGGCTCATTTTTTTCGAGAGAAGGATGTTGGATAAGGGTAACCAGTCCTTTATTCTTATCCCTATTGGAAGCTCAGTGGGTAGGCGGAGCAGGTTTGGCTGGAAGGACGACCATATTTTGGGCGAGACTCTGGTTCTAGGTGTGCACACCTGGTGGTTTGTTGTGAGTCACAGCCTGACCGAAACTATCATCTCTCGATCCATCCAGATTTTCATTATCTCTGGTATCTCCCATGGGGTTAATCACTATGATGTTTATAGATGCATATCGTGGGGCAGAGAAGATTCCATCCTCCAAATGGGAAGAGGATCTCCCGCATCATCTACTGGCCTTCCCTTTTGTGTCCTAGGATTTCCTTCGGACTTCTGGACGAAGGGTGATGCGGAGAGTTCTTTGATGCGACCTCACAGTGCGCCTTCCACTGGGAGGGGATGATGATTCAAATGACGGGATAGTACGAGAACCTCCTCTTCAAATTGTCCTCCCTAGACGAGAGAATACTGATTCTCGTGGGGGGGGGGGGTTATTGTTGAGGGGGTAATAATGCCCCCATCCCTGAGGGCTGGGGTTGGCTCCATTCCTTGTACAGTGAGTCTCTTCCCGGTTTTATTGGTCTTACATGGTAATTTTATGTCAAAAATTCCCCCAGCCTTGCAGGCTAGGGTTGACCCTGGATTGCGGCAGTGGCTGCGGCTATCTCTACCTGCCTGATCTTGCGTTCCCCCATTCGGGGATGAACTGGGTTTGGTGCTGGGTTCTTATGTGAATCAATCCATTCTAGGGAGGCACGTAAATATTGCTGATTGGAATCTCTTAGGCGAGAGGCATGTTGTATGCTCTCAGTGGCCTGATTCAGGAGTTCTTGAATAGCTCATTCCCGCCAGGCCTACTGCTTCTGGGACTTACTCAAGGCCTGACTCTATTGGGTGTGTTGCCTTTCCGGAATAGGGAGACCACTCAATTGCTGTCTTGACGTGATGACGTGGAAAGACACCAAGCTGGATGGGTTCTTATGGGCAGGGAGTGGAGTGAAATGCAGGGCTCCATGTTCTCCCCATCCCATGATATAGACTCCCATCAGAGCATCACCGATGAGGCGGCGTAGCTCGTGCAGTGCATGGAGGCATGCTATCTCCATGTTTCCTTTATGCCTCTCGGGTCTCTATTTCCATGCTGAAGGAAGATCTTCCAGGTAGATGTGATGTAGGAGGTCTCCTATCATCTTGACATGGTCTACATACCCGTCGTAGGGCAGGAAGCTTGATTTTAGTCAGCGGAGGGTTGTCCATATATTATGGCGGATGCCGTGCACACATTCTTTCGACAACTCTCTGGGTATGTAGAATTGAGAGGTGGTCGTAGGACAAAATATAACTAGAATATCATCCCTGGCAAGTCGTTTCCTCAGGTGTAGCATATCGGCATACTCCTCCGCTAGTGACTCCTCTACCTGGTCAGCCCAACTGAGATGCTCACTGCCAATGTGGTCGGAGACAGTGGGACCGGTAGGTGCTGAATCATTATTCGGATGATTCTGAGGTGGTTCAGAGGTTGAAAGCGGCCCTGGACAGTCTCCTAATTGCAGAACAATGTCTTCGGTGACTAACTGGGAATCTGACATGCTTGATCCCGTCTTTCTAAGTGCCTCGACATACGAGGGCTTTTCGGTGCTTGATTCAGTAAGGGGAGGACATTCCTGTCGATATGATATGTCATCAGGGGGAGGACCTCCGTAATGGCGGTCGTAATGGTGAGGACTACCATTACTACTGTATGCTTCACTCTATAGGTGCACACCCCAGGGAGGACCTCCAAGGCATGCCGCAGTAAGGGGAGGGCCTTCTGGCTGCGTAACGTCATTATGGGTATGACCTTCGCAACAACTGTCATCATGGTGAGGATGTCCATCATGTCTTGACGTTCGACGTGCATCCTTGGGAGGACCTTCAGGACACACTGCGACAAGGGGAGGACCTTTTTGTTGCTTGTGGCCAATGTGGGGAGGACCTTCGCAATGGCAGTCGTGGTGGCGAGGACTACCATCACAGCTGCGGCAATGGAAAGGACTACCATTACTGTTCCCGTAGGGAGAATATCTGTGGGATAAATCCTAGGGAGGGCCTCCAGAATGTACCACAATGAGGGGAGGACCTTATCATTTCTTTAAGTCTCTACGGGGAGGACCTCCGTTATCAGGATGGAGGTGACTACCACCGTGATCCGATGCCCGGCTGTGCGGAATTCCGCTAGAGCGTAACCCTTAGGGAGGAACTTCAGGACAGACTACGACAAAGGGAGGACATTCTTGTCATTATGAAACGTCACTGTGGGGAGGGACTCTGCAGTTGCGACTATGATAGCAAGGACTGCTATCATAGTCTGTGGTCCCACTGCACGGAGAGTGACTGGAGTGCATACCTCGGGGAGGACCTTCTGGGTGGACCGCCGCAAGTGGAAGACCTTCTTTCTGCTCGATCTTCTTGTCATGTGGAGGGTTTTTGTGACTCACATAAAAAGAGGATCTCTCGTTATCTATCATTATATGACTGTGGGGGAGGCCCCCTCAGGTGGTCTGGAGAGGACCTTCAGAGCTTCTTGTAGTGACATTGCAGGGAGGACCTTCGCAACTGCTACTGCCACTCCCATAATATGGTAATGGGTGGGTAGGGTTCTTAGCCTGTGATGTTTGCTTAGCGGCATTGGGAACCCCAAATTCTAGTAGAGCAGAGTTATGAACCAGTTCTTTATTTTCTGGTTGCCTTTGGTGTGTTCGGGGCACTCTTTTGTAGGCAGCGGTGATGGCTTGCTGTTGACAATGGCCTTCACCTTTGGGTCCCTATCTAATTGGGTCCTGTGATGCTCTCAGGATACGCTGACGAACATATTGACTTTTAGTAGGGATATATTCCTGCTCTGGAGCATCCACCGTGATTGATGGGTGTCCCCCAGTTGGAACAAATGAAGCTTCTTGATTTGGTTTTCCTTGCATCGTGGAATATGGCTGGCGACCCCCCTGGGCTTATGCAGGGATGCAGATCTACTCCGAGGAAGCCATCTCATCTCTTAGATGAGTCACCTCAATTGGGGAGATGGGCTCATGGGTCCGAGTCCTTGCTGTTTCCGCTGATGTAATTACATTCTGGAAAGTCTGAAAGATATGATCTGGGATAGATACCTGCTCCTCCATCATTTCCAGGATATGTAGAGAGACATCTTTGGCTGGAACGGGTATGAAGGCCCATTCTGGTATCGGAGTAGGAATATCCTGCTCTGGTCTGCCGGCGGTCAGTGGGTACTGACAATTCTCCTATGTCGGGGCAGGTGAATGAGTCTTCCCCTGTACCAGGATACACATGTTTATCTCTCTGTTTTTCACCACATCGGGATGGCGGACTTTACTTGCATCCACAGGGAGCTGGCCCTGCATATATTGGTTTCCCACCATATCGAGTCGGTGGCCTTTTGTGGCGGGGAGACATGCCCACCTATGATTCGCCACCACATCTGGGCGGTGAGATTTTTTGATCGCCACCATATCAGGATGGCGGGCGTCAGAAGCAATTGCTAGGAGTTAGTCCTCCAGGTGCCAGGTTGCCACCACGTTAGGTTGGTGGGCTTCACGACCCTAGGAAGGGAGAGGTGCCTGCCTAGTAAGTGCAGTCCTATGTGAGAGATGGGCTTGATGGAGCTCGGCAGGGATGCACGCCGGCTTTTATGATGCCGCCATGTCTGGATGGAGGGCTTGGGATGAGTAAACAGGTGTAGGTGCCTGTTCGTGGTATGTCTCTGTGGCTGGGCAGCGGAGCTCCTCCTCAGGGACCAGGGTGATGACCTGTCCCTGATTGTATGTCTACCACCCTCGCCGGGTGGTCTGAGGGGCCAAAGAATGGGGAGCGTGGGCCTGAATCCTCGGGGAGACATCCTCCTTAGTGCGAGGATGTTGAATGACGACATGACCACGATGACGTCTGCCAGAGGGGGCCTGGGAGCGGAACCCCCGTTCGGTGGGGATGAAGTCCACAACGTCGACCTCATACGCCTCCCTAAGATAAGGCAGGTACGCGTTGTCCCATTTCGGGGATAGACACCCAAAATGGTTGGAGATAGCAACAAGGGTTGTCTGGACCTGCCTTTGTGACCACTACTAGGCAGGCGACCGGCGAGTTCTGGAAGATTGGAGGGCATTCATGGCTGCCACCACCAATGGGAGAGTACCGTTCATGTGGTACTCTCGGATCAGTGTTTCTGAGACCCAGTGTTGAAGACGATGGGTGGGTGATGGGGTCCTCCGTTTGTGAGGATTTTCGGTCATCGCGTAACCTGAAGTGCGCACTTGCGAGTTCCTTTGTGACGCCACTGGATCGAAGGGAGTTCTATGTAGTACCTGTAAAAAAATTTAACAAATACAACCTGAAAACCCGTCAAATCAGCATCTCATGATCCCATTCATATGTAATGACCATACTTGGACCTCCTTATGAGTAAAAGGTGGAACATGGTGGGATTAAGTTAAGTCTATCATGCTTGGTTAAACATTCACATCAGGTTCACAAATTTTTTTCCACGGGTTTCTACCTCGAAACACCCAACGAATCCAAATCTGATGATTTGCATACCTTCTTTCCAAAGGCAGGCCTTTGTTGGATGGTCTGACCAGCGACGCTTGAGAACTCACATTGGTCGAGAGGATGGGATGTCGGTCTCATCACACCCTTTTGGGGGGAATTATTTCCTATTCCGGGACTCTATTATAGATTCAAGACGTGTTCATATGTTCGTGAATCTTTGGTTTATACCCAAACATATTATCCATGGATTTAACCCTTGATTGGCAATGGTCATCTGAACGCAGGGGTTCGAAATCATTTATTCCTGAGGTTTACCATCCCTCATTAGATTAATGACCTCGAGGAGTCTAGACTCACTGAGACAGTGCTAGGGGAAGCTCGGTGAACCGATGTGAAGATTGTCGGATCAACCGATTGTTGGGATTTATCCTCATGGAGTATTCCTACGTACCCTGCCTAAGAGACATGGATCAAAGTCTATGTAGTTCGGATTAGGGTAGGGCTTACGCTCTGAGGCATCCCAAGATGTGGATTGGGGCTTACACTCTGAGGAGGCCCAATATGTCGGTAAACCGACATGAAAGGGGGTCAGAATGACCCATTATTGGGCTTGATCCTCAGAGATTTTTCCTACGTACCCCGCTTAGGAGATAGGGATAAAAGTCCACATAGTTTGGATTAGTGTGGGGATTACGCTCTGAGGCAGCCCAAGATGTGGATTGGGGCTTACACTCTGAGGAGGCCCAAGATGTTGGATCGAGGCTTACACTCTAGGGAGTCCCATAAGGGGATGTCTTGGTCGACGCCTACTCTAAGCCCACATGAGTCATGATCAGTGTGAGAAACAAGAGGCAGTAGGGACCAGACGATCACGTCGTGAAAGGTACGTTTGTGAGAAGTGGTGTGGGGCTTACACATGAGGGAAACCCATAGTGTGGATTGGGGATTACACTCTGAGGAGGCCCATAGTAATGGATTGGGGATTAAACTCTAAGGAGGTCCATAGTGATGTATTGGCACTTACACTCTGAGGAGGCCCATAGTGTTGGATTGGGGCTTACACTCTGAGGAGGCTCATAGTGATGGATTGGGGCTTACACTCTGAGGAGTCCCATGGTAATGGATTGGGGCTTACACTCTAAGGAGTCCCATAGTGATGGATTGGTGCTTACACTCTGAGGAGGCCCATAGTGATGGATTGGGGATTACACTCTGAGGAGGCCCATGGTCATGGATTGGGGCTTACACTCTGAGGAGGCCCATCGTGATGGATTGGGGATTACACTCTGAGGAGGCCCATGGTGATAGAGCACAGCGGGAGAGGGAAATGGGGTGATCATGTGCACATCTCCTCTCTTGTAGTGCATGCAGGCTTCCTTCTGATCGGTATTTTACCATCCCCGGGAAGCCCTTGACAAGTGGAGAGGCAGAAAAGGGATAATTTATGTTGTAATAAAAAAATTAATGTCAGTGGAATCAATTTCATATGGAATATTGATATCAAAGCTTTCTAAAATTATGATAATTTTCATTGGAAAACTACTTTTTTTTTGCATCTCTAAGTTTAATTTTAGCTTCAAAATTTCCAATTATATGAGTTGTATTTGATAAAATTCATTTAATATTTGGAATCATCACAATTATCATCATTTAATAAATCAAAATTAATTTGTGGTATTTTACCATCCCCGGGAAGCCCTTGACAAGTGGAGAGGCAGAAAAGGGATAATTTATGTTGTAATAAAAAAATTAATGTCAGTGGAATCAATTTAATATGGAATATTGATATCAAAGCTTTCTAAAATTATGATAATTTTCGTTGGAAAACTACTTTTTTGTTGCATCTCTAAGTTTAATTTTAGCTTCAAAATTTCCAATTATATGAGTTGTATTTGATAAAATTCATTTAATATTTGGAATCATCACAATTATCATCATTTAATAAATCAAAATTAATTTGTGGTCTTAGTTAATAGTAAAAAAAGTAAATATTAATTACAACAGTTGTAGTTAAAATGACTTTATTGGGGGTTAAACTATCACGATAAGTGTAAAAATGATATAAAAACTAATAAAATTCATCTTTTATGAGAATATGTAAACCATAATCACATTATGATCATTTATTTATGAGTTCGTGGGAGATTTTTCCCAAAAACGTGTACTATATACAAATATAAGTAAAGAAAAAGACAAAATATCACCCCTTGCTTTTAAATTTCAAATATATGTTTACACAGGGGAAAATGAAAGATGTGAAAAAATAATGGTGGTATTTTTTGAGAATAATGAAATTAATTTAATGAAATTAATTTCTTTTTAATTTTCAGTTATCATATAGTTACTTTTAATGCCTAAGAAACACTAAAGAATTATTTATTTAATTAATAGAAAACAAATAAATGATACTAAAATATTTACAATTAAATTAAATTGAGTAACTTATTTTTTAAAAATTATTTTTGTAATAAATAAATCTTTTTATATATATTTTAACATAATATATTCTAATTACATAATTTTATTTATATTTTTGAAATTCAAATTAAATGAATAATGTCAAAATTTACATTAATGCTATTTTACAATAAATGATATTTATTAAATGATTTAAAATTATTAAAAACACTATATTTTTAAGGTTATTTTTAAAAGTTTTAAAATATAAATTATGATCCCTTCAAGGAAAAAAAATTATTTTATGGTGAATATATTGTCTACTAACGAGGAAAAGCATTGTTACCACGGTAAAGGTTAAAACAATGTTTTTACATATTACATGCAATTTTGTTAAAATTAATTTAGGACACATATCCTATTTTTATTTTGTAAAATGGATTTCATATGTATAATTAGTTGGGAAAAATTATTTAATAAGGATCATTTTATGTTTTACTTAAATATTAAATTACCTAGGGTAAAAATAATAGTTACCATAGTGAAAAACTGAAATGGTAAAAGTATGAAAACATAGAAGTTAAAGAAAAAACATCTTAAAAACATGTTTTCTATGTTTTTAGTTTTATATTGACTATATAATCACAAAAAATATAAAATTATAAATTTTTTATCTACTTGGGGTGGGAGTGACTTCCCATTATTGAACAGTTTTGTCTATTTACAAAAATATCACTCCTCAATTTTGAAAATTCACTCAATCCCCTCAAATATTCGCACATATAATTCTATTTGGATCCACCAAATCCCACCAAAATATCTCTTAAAAAGAATAATCAACATTATAGAGGTTATTTTCTTCCCAAACAACAAACCCTATGGTTCTTAAGAGCTGATATAAAGGATGTTTCTTTAAGAGAAGGTAATATTTTTAACAAAGATATTTCTTTTTCATTTCTCTTTTACAACAATAAATTATGTATTATAAATTAAAAGTTAAAAAAAACCAGTATATACCATAAACATATATTTTATTATTTTCATTTAATAATATATATCCATCAACTCTTTATTCAAATGGAAAACAAAATTGTCAATCGTGTGTGCGGTAGAATACCTCCTCACGAACCAATTTACCTCGTTTTCTATAAAACCTTTCAAGGATGGATATAATGACAAATTTAAAAAATATTTATTATATTTATGACACTATTATACTTATTAATTTATTATATCACATATATGTTCTTACTTCCCAATCTTTGAGGGATATGATAATGTGCCTTGTGTGTACGATGGACTACTGCCTCACGAAGAGATGTGATTTATTTTTTGATTACACTTTACATGGAAGTATGTAAGGATAAAGATAATGAAATATATGTTATATTTATGAAATATAAATAATTTTCTAAATATAATACCACATCTAACTTCTAACCATCCAATAAGTTGGAAAAAATAATTCCACTCATGCGAACATGTGGACTATAGCCTCTACGAATCGATGTGAAATGTTTTTCCATTAATTTTTACATGGATGGTAACAATAATACCTTTAATTAATAATTTGATACATAATAAATAATTATTCTCTATCATATCAAAATTTATGTGATTTTTTTTAAATATATGGAATTATTTGGAGACCACAAAATTCGACCACACGTGATTCGAAGGTCCTTAGAGCCCGGAACAGAATTTTGAACTTTTCATAAGGTGCGCTCTGTAAACATGCGAGTGAGATTTTATAGCTTTTTAGCCATAACTCATATCAAAAGTATTAAGGCACCGTTGAATTCCGAACATCAATATTTTCCTTGAAATGAATTGTCTTTTGCTGGAAAGGGCCGAGTAGAAAAGATAATTTTTTTGGACTTCTGGAAAAAAATAAAAAATAATTAAAATGAATTATTTTATTGTATTTCTCATATGGGAGTGGTAGACGACAACATTGCAGGGTAGTGACAGAGCAGTGATAATGTGCATCAATGAGCCTCATTAATGGTTCATTAATCTCACGGTGTAATGACACTTTAGTGATATGTAACAATGACACTATTTCTTAAATAAAATAGCATAATGACGAAACGTCAAATCATAATGGGAACGCTGCAATGTGATCCTATTTATAATTTGAAAGACTATGAAAATATGGAATACAAAAATTGGATTATTCTCTGGTGAACCTCTGAAGGACATCCAAACCTATAAATAATGAGGAATACCAGTGGAAATTGAACTTTTTCATCACTTCTTTTGAAAATCGGAGCCGAGAAGTGACATCGATGACTTAACTCCTCGAGGATGAACGTGCAGAAAAAACATCAAAGTGGTAGGTGTTTTTGATTCATTGTTCTTCCCCATTTATTTCTAGATGAAAAATACATATTAACCCATGAATAGGTTAATCCACGGACTATTCATTCTTATTAGAGGGTTACTTCTTTAGGGTTTCTTTATATAGGATTTAATTATCTCTATTCGGAAAATTAAATTCCTTGGACCTCCCTTGTTTTGTAAACTTCTAACAAAGAGGGCCAAGGCTAACACGAACAAGGACAAAAACACTCTTTCATAGGGGTTCTTCATGACCATACTTTCGAATCGACGACATGAATGTTTTAAACCCGTTTTGGTGGAGAGGATGATCCCTGGAAAATGTAGGCGTAAGCGGCATGAAGAACGGACCACCAGTTCATATCCGGTGGTCCTTGGAAGAATCTTCAGGTGCTGGTGGTGGCACCAGAGACTGCCTGTGGTGGCCTATGGTGGCGACCATGGGAGGGAGGTAGCGCACCACGACGATATGTCATACTAAAGGCCGCAGCCAGACCGAGCCGCGACATAGCAGGTGAAGCCGATGACCGGGTCGATCGCTAGAGGTGGAAGACACTATATCTTGACCACGTTGGAGGGTAGTGGATGTCACACCGATCCGTGTGCCCTGTGATGGGCTATGGTCGCTTGACCGCAGTAGAGGAAGTGCCCCACGATGACTTGTGGGGAGATGGCGGGGTACGAACGTGGATCTCGGCCGCATCCAATGAGGTTGATCGGTCTACCTCTGGTGAAACATACGGGGCATGAACCCCTAGCGAGTCAAACCCACACTATGGGCTAGACCCATAGATAACTGGGCTAGGAGGAATGGCACCACCGGGCCTGAACCGCACTCTCTTAGGGCCTTGACGGACTAGGCCGTGTCGCCGGGCGACTCGGTAGGATGGACCCTCGGCCAACCGGGATATCCCAGCGAGGCCTATTGGGCCTGGCGCACTAGCTAGGCTGGACCAGACTGACCTCAACCAAAACTAGGTCAGGTCGGGTCTGTCATAATGAATAGGGGTATGTGGAACCTCTGATCTGGGTGGGTCGTGTCAGTCCGACCAGGTCGGACTTGGCCCCATCGCATCTGGGCCCCTGGTAACTAAAACGCTCGTATCTTACAAACTACGTGTTCGATTGGTGGAACGTTTGCGGGATTGGGACTCTATTTAGGAGGAGGATCTTTAGACATGATTTGTGGTAAATTTAAGGCACGCTGATAAGAAACGTATGGCTTGAAGAGTGGTTCTCCCAAGAGCACTACCTATGGAACCCTACTGGTGGATAAGACCTGAAGACTGCACAAGGATGTCCCAGTGGGAAGCGACTCTGTGTGACCCAGAATTCCCGTGGTGTAGAGGGACTCTATGTAACTTGGATACCCATGGTACTCGACAGGAGGAGTATCTCAATTCAGCTAAGGTGGGAAGTGGCTCTGTGTGACCCCACAGACCCACTGTGGGGGGTGGCTCTATGTGACTCAGCATACCCATGGTACTCATTAGGGAGGAGTACCATAGTTGTTCAAGGTTTTTGGGAAGTGATCCTGTGTGACCTGACATGCCCACTTTACTCAATAGAGGAGGAGTTATCTATCGGCAAAGGAGTTAAACATTTGTGACTGATGATGCTACTGTTACCACCCAAGAATATACCTGGTGTGAGTTGCCTCGTGTTTCATTCAATAATTTCAGGAATTTTTGGGCATTATTTATTTTTGTTTTTGGGACCCTACTGAGTTCTATGTTACTCACCCCTGCACGGGCTTCACCCCACATGTGTTGTGTCTAGTTCAGACGACCGACGTTTTGACAGGGGTGCTCAAGAAGACATGATGGACGGATGCTATGATGGTGGACATGGTGGCCTAGGACCAAGCGGGGCCTAATAGGACTGGGAGGACATGACATGCTACTTTGGATTCTAGTAGCTTCATTACTCTCAGGATTAGGTGGATTTTACTACAAGATGTCCATCAGATCACTTTTCCTACAATACAGTTTTCAATACTTTTTCTTAGCTTTGTATTCTGGCACACTTTATTTCAATTTTACTTTCACTCATTTCCTTTAGTGTTATGTTGTTTCCATTTTGGGAGGCAGGTCTTGGTTGGGTGTGTGTGTTTGTGCGTACAAGTATCGAGGGTAATGCCTCCCACTAGCAGGTTGAAGCCTTCAGAGCTAGTCGCCAGCCCCAGGCCTTCGGGAGGCGGGCTTGGGGTAGTCACGACATGGGTCCTAGGGGATGAGTCGTGGCAAAGTGGTATCAGATGGTCGTCAGTTTACCATTAAATGATTGGGAGTATCATGTTTTGTTTTGTGGAAATAGTGTTATGTGTTGTGAGTTTGACTTTCATATTCGGGGAGTCTAGTGTAGGGGCAGCGACTGACGTATCCATACACCAGGACCATGGATTCTGTTTTTCGCTCAATACATAGTAACACAGGATGCATAATAGTCTCCTTATTTTTGAATAAGAGTAAGATCACTAGGTATAACCTTCTAACATGGTACGTATTGATCTATATCAGGATGCCTCCACATGTATAACCAGCCAAGATCCTGATATGAGGTCGTGAGTATAGCCTACCCTCTGGTGAGCCACCCGTTCAGGGACCAATTATATAGACTATATCTAATGTGTGATGCACCCGTGCTACCACCACCCGATGGCCAACATCTACAGTCGGCGGTTCCAGTTGAGGAAATTTGAAAGCTCAGTTCCCTATATGAGTTTCAGAGACAGAGACTTCCCAGGTTCAGGGGAGAGACAGATCCTTAGGTTGATGAGGACTAGAAGGAGGTTATGACTCAGGTCTTCCACTTAGTGAGGACACATCCCAACAATATAATGATATATGCAGAAAGCCTTCTACATATCATGAAAGAGATATGGTGGAGTTTGACCATCTAAACTGATGATGAGGTGACCCTCACTTGGGTTAACTTCAAGAGGATTATCTGGGAGGAGTTTATCCCCATGACCTTGTGCTATGTGTGCATCTGGGAGCTGCTTCACATAATATAGGACATCATGATAGTGTCTAAGTACCCAGCGAGGTTCACAGAGCTTTCCCAATAATCCACAGATATGGTACAATACCATTTCATCAGGGATCGAGCCTTTGGTAAGGGACTTAGGCAGGAGATTAGGGATTTAGTGGTGTTTCTCAGCATCCCTACCTAGGTCAGGGTCTTGGACCGATACCTTCGATGGAGAGTTTCATGTCAGGGTAGATGCCTGCAGCTAAAGCTACCAGTAGACCCTAGCATGGAGAAGTCTTCAGAAGGTAGTAGACATCAGACGCATAGGCCCAAGTGGACTAGATCTTTTAGGGGATGACACTAGGAATCAGGGTTAGTGGTGCAGGGCTCCCTGTCGAGAGGGAGATGGTAGGGAGATAGGCAGTGCTACGCATCTGGCAGGTATGGACACATGGCACATGATTTCCCGACACACTTTACAGATGATCGGTAGATGGTCGAGGGTCCGTCGAGGTAGCGACAGCGGTTCGAGATCTGTAAGGACCCGACCCCAGTTTCCCAGAGCCGATGCCTTATTTGATTAAGTTGGAATACAAACAAGGAATATTAATCCCGAATGACCGAGTAGTTTATTATTATTAGAAACAAGATATATACATAAGTTCATTATTACAACTTGAAATGAAAAACAACAAGGAAACTCCTTTAGAAAACTTCCATAACTCCTAGGTTATCTCAGCTTGTCATTCATAATAGAATTCTTCTTGCCCTGAGAAAATGGAACATAATAAAGGGGTGAGATCAAATGCTCAGTAAGAGTAAGAAATACAGTGGAAGGTAATATAAAAATTAGACATGGTGAATAATTTAAAACACATGCCTTTAATAAATAAACTTGAAGACATTATGGAAGGAATATGAGCTGAGTAAATAATGCCATAATAAAACATAATCATGGGTATTATTCTAATCGAATTACCACATGAAATATAAATAGATGGACTCATAATTATAGAATGCATAATTCTGGACATTATGAAACATTTTTTCAAGTCCTCATCCAAGAGGTCTAATGATTAAGGCCTCGGCCAAAATCCATATCACATTGGGAAAGGCCTCAGACAATTCCACGTCTAGTTGTATCATGAGACCTACTGATGCATCGAGGGGATATAGTGGGACCCACACAACACATAATAAGTCCAATGAATTCCTCATATGAGTAGGGATACACATAAACAAAAAATACATTCATATTGAAACTATCATATGAAATTTAACTATCTTTCCCCAATGATCAAACATAAAACACTAACCATTCAGAATAATATAGTGAATAGTTTTAGGACAATTCATCCACAATAGAGTTAGTCATAACCATTAAATGAAATATGGTAGATGAATTCATAAATGATTAAACCCAATAATACCATGGAATCAACAAGTGTGTTGAATTAGATGAAATAACTCTTATAAAATCATTAAGCAATTCTGGAGATAAATACTCTTTTCTTTCGAAAAGAAGAGTTATTTTGGAAAAAATCATTGTATAAAACTAGAAGTGAAGTAAGATAGTACTTAATTATGAAATTATTTTTTTATAAGGATAATGGTTTCAAAAAATAGATTATAGCTTTCCCTTGAAAATAGATATGAATTTGAGATATTCCCTTGTATCGAGTTTGTATTTTTGGAAACAGTTTTGAGAGATCCTATTAAAAAGTGTAACTATCCAGAAAATAGGGAAGGATTCTGGTTGGGGTATATATATAGAATACTCACACATAATTTATGATGAGTACATAACAATACATAAAAATTTCATAGAGGAAATTAGACAATAAACGTAACACAAATGAAAATGGGAGTTCGGGTGGAAAACCCTTACCTTAACTCCAAACGTGTTCCACTCTTATACTTAAGGTCCTGGAATATGAAATTATACTTGTTAATCAATTATTTCAGAACCTATTAGACATGTATTTAGTTTTTCATAATTCTGGTTAGTTCATTTATGTCTTTGTTGACAAGTTATTGTATTGAATTTCGTCGTTCTGGAGTGTCCGTTTCCTTTATTTTCATATTCGGTTCACTTGTTTTTAAGTAATGGAGTTCTTGTGGAAAGTTTATAAATCTCCAGGATTGGAATTATATATTATTTAGGAACATAAAGAATTGTTAATGGTCATTTATATCATCTGGTAACATGGAATGAGGAAGAATCCTTAGATGAAAATCACTTCGATTATTCGGTGGTATTTTGATTATTATGAACTAGATTTTTCATATAACATAATTATATGTACATATTCTGGTTCATGAATATTAATTATGTTATAATACATATTTTATAGTCTGTTTCAACCATAAATATGGTTTCATGACCAGTAATGAAGAAGAAATTGAAGAACAAAACTTCGTTGTCCATGAAGGCTATAAATTGGAACCTCATGGACGTTGATTTCATTTATAAAAATAAAAGGGAGGGAGTAAGAATATTTATGATGGTTATTCCATTCACATGAAATAAATACAGTATATAAATTTTAATGTATTTATCATTATCATTTGGATAGAGGGGTGAGGAGAGAAAAATAAAATAGACGAACTTGAAAATAAAAGAAATGTTAAGAAATTCCTTATGAAAATTCGGCAGCCTAACGGCGTCACTTAAAATTTCATAAAAACCAATGATGAGATCAAAAGGGTATCTAATCATATTTAAATTAAAAGGATAGTAAGAAGAATAAATAAAATCGAACCCCTACGTATGATAATAGAATTTCAAATAGCTAACATAAAAGAAGTGTCGACTTAAAGAAGAGAATGAAGGATTCCTTTACCTTGTAGAATAACTCCTAGATCTTGAAGGATGTGACCTTGAGGGGTTAGGGACACCTTGGGAGGACTCCTAGAGAGGTAAAACCACCAGATCATCGAGGATTAGGGATTTGGAATGAATTAAAACAAATGGATGAGTGGGTATTTATAGAAAAAGAGAGGTAATTTCTTAATAATTTCAAAAGGACACCTCATTAGTGGTTTTTTTCCAAACCATGGGCTTGCCCATGGTATTTTCCCATGGTTTTAGCCACTTGGGACACCTCATGTCATAAGCTACTATACACAAGTAGAACATAATTTTATATTTAATTATTACATCAGTATGATGTTATTAAACTACAGAAAACTCAAAAATGTATTTTTACTATTAATGAAAAATTCATTTATTTTAGAAAATTCCCAAAAATTCACCCCTACCATTTTTTTGACTTGTAGAATTAAAAAGTGAAATCCATTTTTCAAAAATAATTTTCTAAATATTATTAATTTATTTTTTTAAATAAGGTCATAGTTAATTCGAAAAATAACAATCTAGAAGTGCAGTTAGTTTTATGTGACATTGAAAAATTAATTAAGATCTCATTATCATATTTCCTTAAGAAAATAAAATAATATCATTATTTACTATTCATGGGCCATATTACTATTCATATTACTATTCATAAGGGTATGTTACTATTCACCAAAAATCAAGTTTGTTCTATTAAACTCCAAATGACTTACTGAACACAACTCTAGATGACCATTTCTTGAAATTCAAAACATAGAAGAGGCATAATTGCATTCTATATTTATTTTCAAAACCTCATGGTGTAACATTCTCCCATCCTTACAAAAATTTTGTCCTCAAAATTCATATAATATTACCTAAAAATATTCGGGTATGTCTTTAACATTAGCTACTTAGGCTCCCATTTTGTTTCCTCCATTTTATGGTTCCTCCATAGAACCTTCACCAGATGAGTCGTCCGATTTTTCAATACTTGTTCTCTAGTGTCAAGAATCTTGATAGGCTCTTCAAAGTATGACAGATCGGGCTCAAGTTACACTTCTTCATATATGAGAACATGTGTTGGGTATGGTATGTACTTTCTTAACATTGACACATGGAACACATTGTGAACCTTGGAGAGACTTGGCGGCATTTCCAAATGGAAAGATAAAGCTCCAATTTAGTCCCTAATTTCAAAAGTTCCAATGTACATGGGACTTAATTTTTCCTTCTTACCGATTCATGTAATACCCTTCAATGGAGATACCTTTAAGAAAACGTGATCACATTCTTGAAATTCCAAATCCTTCCTTCGGCTATCAACATATATCTTTTGCCTACTTTGAGCTATTTTGAAATGGTTATGGATAATCTTCACCTTTTCCACTGTTTCTTCAACAAGTTCTGGGACCATGACCTTTCTTTCACCAACATCATCCCAAAAAGCTAGTATACGACATCGCCTCCCATATAATGCTTCATAGGGTTCCATCTGTATACTTGAATGGAAGTTATTGTTGTAAGAAAATTCTATGAGGGGTAAATACTAATCCCATATTCCTTGAAAATCATGTGAATAAGACCTCAACATGTCTTCCAATGTTTGAATAGTCCGTTCGGATTGTCCATCTATTTATGGGTGGTAGGTCGTGCGCAAATGAAGATCAGTATCTAGGGCCTTCTAAAGACGTTTCCAGAATCATGATGTAAAATGTGGATCACGATTAGAAGAAATCGATAGGGGTACTCCATGAAGTCTCACAACTTCATTAATATATAGTCTTGCTAGAGGTTCAAGTGGTAGATCTTCTCTTATAACAAGAAAATGTGCTGACTTGGTACGACGATCAACAATGACCCACATTGAATCGTTCCTTCTAAGAGTCTTCGGTATCCCCATGACAAAGTCCCTACGGATATTATCCCATTTCCACTAAGGTCTGGGAAGAGGATCCAATACTCCTCCAGGATATTGTCTTCCATCTTTCACTTGTTGAAAATCCATAAATCTTGACACAAAATCAACAATCTACCTCTTCATTTTGTCCCACCAGAAATGTTCCTTCAAATATCTACACATCATAGTGCTACCAGGTTGTATAGAGAAATTGGAACTATGAGCATAATACAACAATTCCATTTTTAGATTAGGTATATCGGGAACACAAAGTCTCTTCCCAAATTTCAAAATTCCATCTTCATATACGAAGTCGCTCAATCACCCATCATTCAAAGCTTTAATCTTCTTTTGAAACTCCTCATCATCAGCCTGAATTTTTTTATCCTTTCTAGTAAAGATGGTTTGGTAACCATTTGAAAAAGCATTGATGTTTCACCTTCCATGGTTATTCCCATATCCATCTTTACTAGATCCATTAAAATAGGATCCCTTTCAACAATCATCTTGTTCAAAACTCCATGATCATTTCTGCTCAAAGCATCTGCCACCTTATTTTCCTCCCCCAGGTGGTAGTGTATCATGCAATAATAATCCTTAAGTAGTTCAAGACATCTCCTTTACCTCATGTTGAGTTCTTTCTGTGAGAAAATATACTTCAAACTCTTGTGATCAGTCTAAATCTCCGATTTTTCACCATAGAGATAATGTCTCAAAATCTTCAAAGAACAGATTATAGTAGCTAAATCAAGATCATGAGTAGGATAGTTAATCTCATGAATTTTTAGTTGTTGTGATGCATAAGAAAAAACCCTATCATTTTTCATAAGGACACAACCAAGTCCTTTCTTTGAAGCATCACTATAAATAAGAAACCCATCATTCCCCGATGGTAGAGTCAATATAAAAGCATTGAATAATCATCTCTTCTGTTCTTTGAAACATTATTCACAATATTTTTTCCGAACAAATCTAACCCCTTTACGCGTGATCTTCGTTAGCGTGTTAGCTAGTCAGGCAAAATTCTGCACGAAACGTCGATAATAACCTACTAAGCCAATAAAACTGCGTACCTTAGTTATGTTTGTTGGCGTGGGACAATCTTGGATTGCCTTTGTCTTCACAGGATCAACTAGAATTCCATCATTAGAGATAATATGTCCAAGAAAAATAAATCTCCTGAAGCCATAATTCACACATGCTAAACTTCCCATACAATTCATGTCTTCTAAGAGTCTTTTGGATAATGCGCAAGTGATTTTCATGATCTTCATATCTTTTGGAGTATACCAATATATCATTAATAAATACCGCTAAGAAATCATTGAGTTATTCCTTGAAAAATCTGTTCATTAGATCCATGAAGATAGAGGGTGCATTAGTCAATCCAAAAGGCATCACTGTAAACTTGTAATGCACGTACCTGGTTCGAAATGCTATTTTCAGAATGCCTTCCTTCTTCACACTCAACTTATGATATCCAGATCGAAGGTCAATCTTTGAAAAGTATCGAGCTCCATGCAGTTGGACAAATAAATCATCAATGTGAGTTAGAGGATACTTTTTCATTATTGTTATAGCATTGATCTCCCTATAGTCGACACATAACCTCATAGATCCATCTTTCTTCTTAACAAAATGTACTGGGGCTCCCCATGGAGAAACACATGGGTGAATAAATCCTTTATTACTCAATTACTTTATTTGTTTCTTTACTTCCACTAATTCCACAGTGTCCATTCTATAAGTGGTCTTCGATATGGGCCTTGAACAAGGAATTAAATCAATGGAAAACTCAATTTCTCGTTCTGGATGATGTCCAGGTAAATCTTCTAGAATCAAATCAACAAATTCTCTCACAATAGGTACATACTCTATTTGAACATTACTTTTCTCACCCATAGTTATTTCATTCTCTTCCTCCCCAATAATTGAATTTAGTTGAGCTACTGGGGGTGGATCTAAATAAGAATCATGTGGTGATGATTCTGCTTTAAAGATAAGGTTTTCTTTTTCATCGTCATCAAGAATCGTAACCTCCTTATTCTTACAATAAATTTATTCATCATGGTCCAAAATCCAATCCATACCGAGGATTATATCAAATTCAATCATGGGTATGACGATGAGATCAACAGATAAAGAACATTTATATTCCCTAATGGGAACTGATTCACAGAACATTGTAGCAATGATACCACCCTTATGAGTGTTGACTGACAACTCCCTTGTTAAATCAAATTGGAAATATCTAATTTTCATAGCAAACTAAGATGATATGTAACAATGCGATGATCCAAAATCAAATAAATCATTGGCTAATTTTTATGAAATGATCAAAGTACCTTCCACCACGTCATGTGAAACTTCAACCTATAGAGTTGTGATCGCATATGCTTGTCCCTGCTCTCTAGGCCTCTTCTGTTGCATATTTCATTGATGTTTTGGACAATCATTATCATAGTGCCCCATCTGTTGACAATTATAGCATCGAACATAATTGGATTCCTTCTTTCCTTTGAAATCACCAACAAGATGGCCTTTCTGACCACATTCGTAGAATACTCCTTTTCCTTTTAAGCACGCACTAGGGTGTTTCCTTCCACAATTGTCACATGGTGGAAATTCAACTCTTCCCTTCTTCCCTGTTTCCTTTCCCAGGGGTTTTAGCAACCCTCTTCTTTTCTTCCTTTCCCGTAAATTCATAAGACTTAGAGAATTATTTTTCTATCTTGATGGAACATGAAACTATATCCTCATATGATGAAAATCTTTGGGGACTAGTTCCCACTGGAGGAATGGCTTTAGGGCATCAAAGAATCGATCAATTTTGCTTTTTGGATTTCGTATGTAGTCTACAGCATGTATTGCTAATCTTGTGAAGTTAGCTTCATACCTTGCAACAATCCCATCTTCCTTCTTCCTCAAATTCAAGAATTGTCTCTCCATATCTAATCACTGCTCACGAGGGATATATTTTTCTAAGAATATGTACTTAAAATCCCTCCATTCAATCTCTTATATCTCTTCCTCCTCCTCTATATTCTAAATTAATGACCACCACTGATCCGCATCTCTAGATAGACGATATACTTCCATGACAACCTTCTCTCTTTCATTACATCCTAAAGAGAGAAATATCTTCTCAGGGGAACATATCCACTGCTCTGCTAAAAATGGGTTTGTAGTCCCATTGAATGATGGAGGTTGTTGTCACATAAAGCGATCTATCATGGCTCCTCCATGTGGTGGATCTGGATTCTATATACAGGTAAGGTTATTATTCATAACCTGAGTATGTTTTCCCAGTACAGTTATGAGTTGCTCAGCACCAGTCACAACACCAACGCCAACATCATTATCTGGCATCAGAGGAAAATCCCTACAGGGGACATGTACATTCATGCGATTTCCATTCCGTCCACTAGGCACCATATCTAGATAATGGCATACACTATATTAGGTTATGAATCATAATCTAAAATCTTAACTTAAAAATACTCAAAAAAATTGAGATCCTACGCATGGTTAATCCTATATTTACAAAAATGGTTTCTTTGAGGAATATTTTATATTTAAATCCTTCATAACTGATTGTAAAGAAAATATGAATTATCTTAAGAATATCTCCCAGGAGGGTCGTAACCAAGAGTGCAGCAAGACCCGTTTTCGTGCACTAATTCTCGTTCGAGTCAAGCTCAAAGCGGTGTTTTTGAGTTTTACCCCTAGATACATCTGTGCCAGAGCCGCCTCTACCTGCCCATATCCAGACAGGGATGTATTGCTTAAATGATTCACATAATCTATTCCTTACCAAAATACCAGGACGTTTTTGTATGTATATCCTCAAAGATGAAATTTGGGACTCTTCCCTAATTATACATTTTCTAAATCTAGTTTCCAAGTATTATACTAAACGTCCTCTGATACCAACTGTAAGGACCCGACCCTAGTTGCCCAGAGCTGATGCCTTATTTGATTAAGTTGGCATAAAAAAAGGAATATGAATCCCGATGGAACGAGTAGTTTAGTAATATTGGAAAAAAGATACATACATATGTTCATCATTACAACTTGAAATGAAAAACAACATGGAAACTCCTTTAGACAACTTCCATAACTCCTAGGTTATATCAACATGTCATTCATAATAGAAATATTCTTGCCCTAAGAAAATGGAACATAATAAAGGGATGAGCTCAAATGCTCAGTAAGAGTAAGAAATAAAACAGAAGGTAATCTAAACATTAGACATGGTGAATAATTGAAAACAAATTCCTTTAATAAATAAACTTGAACACATTATGGCAAGAATATGAGTTGAGTAAATAATGAATTAATAAAACATAATCATGGGTATTATACTAATCGAATTACCACATGAAATATCAATAGATGAACTCATAATGACAGAAAGAATAATTCCATACATTCTAAAACATTTTGTCAAGGCCTCGGCCAAGACATATAATGATTAAGGCCTCATCCAAAATCCATATCACACTGGGAAAGGCCTTGGCCAATTTCATATCTAGTTGTCACATGAGACCAACCGATGTATCGAGGGGCTATAGAGGGCCCCTCCCATCACATAATAAGTCCAATTAATTCCTCATATGAGAAGGTATAAACATAAACAACATATACATTCATATTTAAACTGTCATATGAAATGTAACTATCTTTCCCCAATCATCAAACATAAAACACTAACCATTTGGAATTATATAGTGAATGGTATTAGGATAGTTCATCCACAATATAGTTATTAATAAACATTAATTAAAATATGTTAGATGACTTAATAAATGATTAAACCCAATAATACCATGGATTCAACAAGAGTGTTGAATTAGATGAAAACACTCTTATATAATCATTAAGCAATTCTGGAGATAAATTCAATTTTATTTCAAAAAGAAGAGTTATTTTGGATAAAATATTTGTATAAAACCATAAGTGAAGTAATATAGTAAATTATGATGAAATTATTTTTTTATAAGGATAATGGTTTCCAAAAATAGATTATAGATTTCCCTTGAAAATAGATATGAATTTGAGATATTCCCTTGTATCAGGCTCGTATTTTTGGAAACAGTTTTGAGAGCTCCTTTTGAAACATGTAACTATCCAGAAAATTGGGAAGTATTCTCATTGGTGTACATATATAGAATACTCACACATAATTTATGAGGAGTACATAACAATAAATAATAATTTAATTGAGGAAATTAAACAATAAAAGTAACCCAAATAAAAATGGAAGTTCGGGTGGAAAACCCTTACCTTAACTTGAAACGTGTTCTGCTATTGTAATTAAGCTCATAGAATATAAAATTATTCTTTTCAATAACTTATTTAAGAAATTATTAATAATTTATTTAGTTTACCATAAATCTGGTTAGTTCATTTATGTCATTATTTACAAGTTATTGTATTGAATTTCGTCGTTCTAGAGTGTTCGTTTCCATTATTTTCATATTCAGTTCACTTGTTTTTAAGTAATGGAGTTCATGTGGAAAGGTTATAAATCTCCAGGATTGGAATTATATATTATTTATGAACATAAATAATTGGTAATGGTCATTTCTAACATCTGTTTACATGGAATGATGAAGAATCCTTATATGACAACCACTTCGATTATTCGGTGGTATTTTGATTATTATGAATTAGTTTTGTCATATGACTTAATTATATGTACATATTCTGGTTCCTGAATATAAATTATGTTATAATACATATGTTATAGTCTATTTAAACCATAAATATGGTTTCATGACCAGTAATGAAGAAGAAATTTAAGAATGAAACTTCGTCATCCACGAAGGCTATAAATTGGAACCTCATGGAAGTTGATTTCGTTTATAAAAATAAATTGGAGGGAGTAAGAATATTGATGATTTTTGTTCCATTCACATGAAATAAATCCAGTGTATAGATGTTACTAGAGTTATCATGATCATTTGGACAGAGGAGGTGAGGATAGAAAAATAAAAGAGATGAACTTGAAAATAAAAAAGTTAAGAGATTCCTTATGAAAATTCGGTAGCCTAACGACGTCACTTAAAAAATCATAAAAACAAATGATGAGATAAAAAGGGTAGCTCATCATTTTTAAATCAAAAGGATTGTAAAAAGAATAAATAAAATCAAACCCCAACATATGAGAAAGTAATTTCCAATAGATAACATAAAAGAAGTGTCGACTTAAATAAGAGAATTAAGGATGCACTTACCTTGTAGAATAACACCTAGATCTTGAAGGATGGGACCTTGGGGGGTTAGGGACACCTTGGGAGGACTCATAGAGAGGTAAAACCACCATGGCTTCGAGGATGAGGGATTTGGAATGAATTAAACGAATGGATGAGTGGGTGTTTATAGAAAAATAGAGGTAATTTTTTAATAATTTCAAAGGGACACCTCATTAGTGGATTTTGCCAAACCATGGGCTTGGACATGGTATTTTCCCATGGTTTTTGCCACTTGGGACACCTCATGTCAGAATTTAATATACAAAAGTTGACCATAATTTTATATTTAATTATTACCTCATTATTATGTCACTAAACTACCGAAAACTCAATACTGTATTTTTACTATTCATGAAAAATTCATGTATTTTAGAAAAATCCCAAAAATTCACCCCAAACATTTTTCGACGTGCAGAATTCAAAAGTGAAATCCATTTTTCAAAAATAATTTTCTAAATATTATTAATTTAATTTTTACATAAGTTCATAGTTAATTCAAAAAATAACAATCTTGAAGTAGAGTTAGTTTTATGTGACATTGAAAAATTAATTAAAATCCCATTATCATATTGACTTAAGAAAATAAAATAATATCATTATTTACTATTCATGGGTCATATTACTATTCATATTACTATTCATAAGGGTATGTTACTATTCACCAAAAAACAAGTTTGTTCTATCAGACCTCAAATGAATTATTGAACACAACTCGAGATGAACATTTCATGAAATTCAAAACATAGAAGAGGAAAAATTGCATTTTATATTTATTTTCAAAACCTTAGGGTGTTACAAGTAAGGTGGTCTTCAGGGAAGTGGACGTTGTAGGGGATCTGGTCGAACGGCAGACGGTGGGAGACTGTTTGAGATTTTACAGCCACCTTCCCCAGGTGGTCCACCTCGACCACATGGAGTAGGTAGATAGGGTCAAGCTCAGCTCCAGGAAGTAAAGGCTTAAGACCACAGTGATCCAAAGATGATTTGAGGTATGATCTATGTCTTCCCTACCCTAGTTGGAGTACTTATAAACCTAGTTTCTAGTCACCCATTCCTTGACATGACTCTCATTGAGATCTTAGAGATTTTTGTGGAGCCATTAGCTCAATCCTTATGGATAAACACTCATATAAGAGACAATTCGATGATTACAGACTATTGTTGGTAGTGTGAGATTATTCTAGGAGGCAATAGATTTAGCTGAGATCTCCTAGTAGCAGTGTCAAGGCCTTATGATGTCATCTTGGGCTCAGACTGGTTATCCACAATCCATCATCAAATCCAATGTTTTAGGTGTAATATATAATGTGTCCGCACAGATGGGACTAGGTTTTCCTTCACTAGTAAAAATGAAACCCTTGAAGCACGGGATGGACTCTCTCAGAGGAGGGTGCATGTGATCACTCACCAGTTGGCTAGCCACACCCACGGTGCATTGGACGAGAGGAGTCCAAGTTTTTTGTATTGGTGGATGAGTACAAGGTTGTTTTTTAATGAGGTTATAGGGATACATCCTTGTATAGAGTTAGTCATATATATTGACTTTTACCCATGGATGACATCGATATCTACACCGGCTTATCGAATGGCTCCTGCAGAACTTCCCAAGATGAGGGTAGAACTAGAGGACTTGCATAAGAAGGGGTTTGTAAGGCCCGACCTTTCACCATGGGTAGCCCTGATTCTTTATTCCAAGAAAGAAGATGGGATTCTGGGGTTTTGTGTGGACTTATGGTGCCTGAACTAGGTTGCTTCGAAGAACAAGTACCCACTGCCGAGAATTGATGACCTCTTCAACCAGCTGAAGGGAGCTATGTGGTTCTCAAAGATATAACTTAGATCAGGATATCACTAGCTTCAAGTATGATATGAGGATATAACGATGACATCCTTTAGGTGATGGTATGACCACTATGAGTTCTTGGTGTTACCTTTCGGCATGAACAACACCCCAACAGTGTTCATGGGCGTCATTAAGATGATCTTTTTTCCCCAACTCAATTAGTTCTTTGTGGAATTCATTGATGAAATCTTGGTGCATTCAGCGTCGGAGGAGAGGCCTGCTACACACCTATGGATACTCCTAGATACACTCCGAGATCACCAGATTTATGGTAATCTCTTGAAGATCCAGTTCTAGATACATGAGGTCAAATTTTTGGGACACATCAACTCGGAGGCTGGAGTTGTAGTAGATCTGGAAAATATAGAGGTGGTTCTTGCTTAGGAGCCGCCCAGGAGCGTGACTGAGTGGCATAGCTTCTTGGGGATGGATGGTTGCTATCAATGGTTCTTGCTCGAATTTTATTGGGTAGCATCAACCTTATCAGCATTAACACTGAATGGAAAACCCATTGTATGGATTGAAAAAATCCAATAGAGTTTCCAGGAGCTGAGGGATTGGGTAACTAGTGCCCCATATTGACCATACCATAGGAGGGAATTGGGTATGTAGTTTACTACTACATATAAGGGACCCGATTGGGTTGTGTCCTAATGTAGGAGTGAACAGTGATTTCCTATGGCTTGCGACAGTTTAGGCAGATGAGTAGAACTACGTGCCCCATGACCTTGAGCTACATGTAGTGGTTTTTTCCGTAAAGATTTGGCAACAATACATGATGGGTGAGTAGTTCACCATTTACTCCGACCACAAGAGTCTCAGGTATATCTTATCCTAGAAGGACCTGAACCTGAGACATCAGTGATGGATAGAGTTCCTCCCAAAATTTGATTTTGAGATATTCTATACTCATGGAAAGGGGAACGTGGGGGAATACACACTCAGTAGGAGGACCGGGTTGCAGCTACTGAGTGATGCGATAGAGTAGTTATCCATGATGCAGGTATCCCTCATGGATGATAGTGAATTTGATTACTTCTAGTCAATGGCTATTAATCCCCCACTTGTACAACAAGTCAGAGAGGCATATCTCATGGATATTGACTATGAGCCCCGACATTCTAAGATATCCTCAGGACGGGCTCCTGATAGATTTTGATAGGTGGAAAGCACATCATCCTTTTCATAGGGTGCACCTTAGTACCAGTGGAATTATAGGAGGAGGGGTTGAGGGAGTCCCATACATCTTATTTGGAGGTACAACTAGAGTAGAAAAGATGTACCAGGACCTCTAATGTCGGAAATGGTGGCTATAGATGAAGAAAGCAGTGGCCGAGTTCATTTTACGAGGACTAACTTGCCAGCAAGTGATGGCTGAGCACCCGGTTCTGGCAGGCTTGACTGATCCCCTCGAAGTACCAAAGTCAAAATGGGATGGTGTCTCTATGGAATTTGTGATGGGGTTACCACGTACATCTATAGGTCATGAATCAATTTGTGCGATCATTGAACGACTCACTAAGTCGGCTCACTTCCTACCCATCTAGAAGCAGGGAATAGTAGAGGGCATGCGATGCCTCTACATCCAGGAGATAGTGAGGCTTCACATGGTGCCTTCGATGATCTTCTCAGATAATGACACCTGATTTACGTCCCGATAGTGGAAAGGATTATATGAAGAATTCAGGACACAACTACATTTGAGCATATCTTTTATTCCCTAGTTGGATGGTCAGATAGAGTGGACCATACAGACCTTGGAGAAAATTCTTCATACTTCTGTCCTTGACTATAGTTGTAGATGGTAGGACCACTTGTCACTGGTGGAGTTTTCATACAACAATAGTTACCACTCTAACATTTTTATGGAACCGTTTGAGGCCTTGTATGGGCGGCCTTTTAGATCACCCATATGATAGATAGACCCTAGGGAGTCGGCACCCATGGGTCTAGAGTTGGTACAATCTACCACCCAAAGGTGCAGATTATCCATGATTGGATGAGGACTGCACAAAACATGAAAAATTCTTATGCCGAAAGTATAAGAAGACCCTTGGAGTTCAAGAAGTGATATCATGTTTTACTTCGGGTCTCACCCCGATGAGGATCAGAGTGATTTGGCTAGGGCGGTAAGCTATCTCCAAAGTTTGTCGGTCCTTTTTAGATCTTGAGCAGAGTTTCCAAGGTGACGTACCGCCTAGTTCTTCCCCTACAGATGCACTTGGTACAAGATTTTTTCCATGTGTCACGGTTGAGGTGGTACGTGCAAGATCCATCGCACATCATCGACTAGGGCAAGGTGGACGTTGAAAATGGGGTGATGTTTGTGGAGTCCCTAGTAGAGATAGAGAATCGATAGGAGCGGGTCCCATTTGGATGGCCGATTCCTCTAGTGCATGTCTAATGGTAGCATTGGAATCTCTAGGAGAGAACAGGGGAGCGGGAGGCTTGGATTCGTGCTCAGTACCCCGATATTTTTGTTTAGATGATGTTTTGGATTTTGGGGACGTAAATCCCTAAGGTGGGGAGAATGTAACGTCTCTTAATTTCGGTGTAATGTTTTTTTATATGGAATTATTTAGAGACTCTGAAAGTTGAAGACACATGATTCTGAGGTCCTGAGATCCCAGAACATAATTTTTAAATTTTTTTAACGTACGTTCAGTAAATGTACAAGCAGGATTTTCTATATTTTGAATCATTGCTCGGATCAAAAATCTGAGGGCATCGTTAAATTCAATACGCTGAGATTCGCCCCAAAACGACTTAACTTCGGTCAACAAGGGACGAGCGGAAAAGTTATTTTTCAGACCTTTGAAGAAAAATTTTAACATAATTTATATGAATTATTTTATTTTTTTTTCTTATTTGGGTGTCGAGGATGACGACGCTATGGGGAAGCGATAATGTTGTGACGAACCACATAAATGAGGCTCATCAATGGCTCATTAAACTCACATTATAACGATGCTTTAATGACATGTAATACAGAATTACTTCTTAAATAAAATAGTTTAATGATGCGACGTTGCATCATAATGGGAACGCTGCGACGTGCTCCTATTTTTAATTCGACGCGCTGGGAAAATATGGGTTAAATAATTTAGAGGTTTCTCTAGAGAACCACTAACGGACTTCCAACCCAACAAAAAATGAATAAAGTTGGTGTAACTTCATATTCTTCATTGCTCATTTTTAAGATCAGTGCCGAGAAGTGACCCAGAAATCTTAACTCCTTGATGATGAACGTGTGGCAACAATATTCAAAGAGGTAGGGGTTTCAGATTCATTTTTCTTCCCCGCCCATTTCTAAACGACGAATGCGGTTTAACCCATGATCAAATTAATATGTGGACCGTGCATTATTTCGAGAGGGTGAATTATTTGGGGTTTCTTTATCTGGGATTTAATTATCTTTTTTGTTCAAATTAAAATCCATAGACCTCCCTTGTTTTGTAAATATCTAACACGGAGGGCCCATGACGACACAAACAAGTCTTGAGAAACTCTGTCATGGTTGTTCTCTATGGCCAAACATTCAAATAAATGACAAGGATTTTTTGTGAACATTGTGTGGGAGAGGATGATCCCCAAAAAATGGAGGCACAAGCGGCATGAAGAACGGACCACTGGTGCAGATCTGGTGGTCTGGGGAAGAATCCGTCGGCGCGCTAACGCCGACGGTGGAACCAGCGACTTCTAGTGGGGGCAAGCGGTAGCAGCCATAGGTGGGAGGTGGATCACCACGATGGTGTGTCAAATGAATGTATGGGCCTAGACTGGGCTGTAACACAGCAGGAAGAGCCACCGGCAGAGCCATCAGCGGACGCAGTTGATTGACCACGTCGAAGGGCAGTAGACGTGGCACCAAGCCGCTTCCCGTGCGACGGACTACAGTCACATGACCACAATGGGGGAGTCACCCCACAGTGACCGATTTATGGACTGTTTGGGTCATATTGATGGACCGTTTTCATATGATTGATATACAATTTTCATTTGATTGATGGACCGTTTATGGCTATGTCCCATCACAAAGGCCAACTGGTTACTAAAGCGCCTGTATCCTACAAACTGTGCATCTGATTGATGGACCACATGCAGCATTGGGACCTTCTCTAGGAGATGGATCTTTCAGTATGATTTTTGGTGACTTTCATGGATTCCAAAAAGTGATGAAAGGCTTAAGGAGTGGTTTTACCAAGAATGCTACATAGGGAACCCTGCGGGTGGTAGAGACCGGAATACTGCCCGAGGATGGCCTAGTGGAATCAGATCTGTGTGACACCATAGGCCCATGGTGGGGAGTGGCTCTGCTTAATGAGGAATACCCATGGTACTCGACAGGAGAAGTACCTTAGTTTGGCCAAGGTGGGAAAAAGCTCTGTGTGACCTGACAAGCCCACAGTGAGGAGCAGCTCTGTGTGACCCAGTGTATCCATGTTAATCATTAGGGATGAGTACCACAGTAGTTCAATGTTATTGGAAAGAGACTCGGTGTGATCTAGAAGACCCACTATACATGATAGAGGAGAAGTCCTCTAGTGGCTGAGGAGTTCGACATTTGTGTTTGCCGATCCTACTGTTACTACCCTATAATACATGGTGTGAGCTACGACATGTTTCATACTTTACTTTGAGAAATTTTTGTGTGTTATATCTTTTTGATTTAGGGTACTTACTGAGTACTGTGTTGATCACCCCTTCACAGGCTTCACTCGCATGAGTTGTGTCTGATGCAGATGACTGAAATTTTGATAGAGGTGCTCAGGGAGATGGGACCGACAGACTCTACGATGGTGGAATTGGTGGCCTATGACGAGGTGGGTCCTAGTTGGACCCAGAGGTCATTAAGTACAACTTTGACTTCCATTTCCTTCACTACTCTCATGATCATGTGGGGTTTACTACAAGATTAACATCCGAGTAGTTTTTGTACTTTACAAATTTTGGCAGTTTTTTTTGGGTTGATATTCTGGCCCAATTTATTTCAACTGTACATTTACTCAATTTAATCAGTGGTATATTTTTTCCCTTTTGTGAGTTGGGACTTGGTTGGGTGTGTGTGTGCGTACAGGTATCCAGGATAATGCCTCCCACTTGCAGGTTGACAGCTTCACCTCTACTCCCCATCCCTTGCCCTTCGGGAGGCGGGCTTGGGGTAGTCACGACACGACCCCTGGGGGACGGGTTGTGAAAAATGACTCTACACAAGGCTATATATTATTTAACATTATATTATTCCATCCTACAAGAAAAATGGAAACAACATTCATTCGTAAGTATGGAGAACCTTCTCCATGTACATTGTAATCATTTATATATATATATCATATATTGATTTATATAAATAAATATATAATAAATATATATTATGTTAATATTATTGTTAACATTATAGATATTATTCAACCTAGATCATTGTAAAATGACCAATATTACCAAACCACAACATGCATTAATGAAGACACAATTATCAACCAAAACAGTGATTTTAGAAAAGAATTTTTATTAAATAGGTGATAAAAGACTATTATTATATCATATATGGTATGATATATATGAAAATTTCTATTTAATATGTGCATAATAATTCAATATTTATTAAACAGGACTTTCAGACACATACAGAAGAAGTTGGACATGAGGTAAGAGTTTCTCATCATACTGTTACTTTCGGGAGACCTATGCCATATTCACCACTAATTTTTTTGGGGAATATAATCTACAATTTTTGATATATTATATCATTAATATCTCTTCAAAGTATTTAAATATTAATTTAATGTTATTTCATTCATAGGGGTTATGATTCAAATTTACCAAATTGTAAGGGTTTATTTCATAATCTTATTATTGTTCAAGATATTTTATTTTTTAGTCTACAATAGGGGAATTATTTTTAATTTATTTATTTAAAAAATATTTACTTATCCTCTTTTTATTCATTAAAATTAGTATTTAATAGTAAAAAAATTTCTATCATTAATACATATAACGATTTTTATTTTTTTTATTAAAATTTTACTTTATTTCACTTTTCTGTTGAAAATTGTTTTTCTTGCAAAACTATGTTTTATAATAATGATTTGAAAAATGTTTTTAACATTCTCAAAATGATATAATAAATAAAATTTCATCCATATTATAATTTTTAATAATTTAATTGAATTGAATATTCATTTCATTTCTTAAATGACACATATCTTTCATTTATTAAAAATTTGAATGGAATCTTTGTTTTAATGTGTTCGACCTGATTTGAAGTTGCTAATGTCATAATAAATAAATTTAAAAAGGTTAATTTATATGTTTCAAAGATTATTTTGAAAGATATTTATTTTCAAAATATTTTTTGAATTTTTAGTTTGAAAAATATTTGAAAATTTAAAAGTTTATTTTCCTCAAGAATATTTAAAATTACATTTCATGATATCTATATTCAAAAATTAAAAATACCATTATTATTCATTTTTATCCATTGGGAAAATGTGGTAATGATATTAACCTTATTATTTCTATGAATATTTTCTGATCAGTTTTCTAGGATGTAATATTTTTATATCATTCACCATGTTACTCTAAACTGTTTATAAATATTTTTATTGATTGGGGAATGTATTTAAATTTCATATTCTAGTATTTAAATAAAAAAATTATGATGATTTTGTTTCCACAATTTCATTTGAGGAATTGACTAGACTTAGTAAGTGATTGGAAGGGCCTACTATAGCCCCTCGATGCATCAATAGGTCTCATGAGACAAACTAGATTGGGTATTTGGAAAATTCAGTACCCATTTATGTAATATTTATCAGAATGATACCCTGATAGTATGGTTATGATGTCTGGAATTATGTAGTCCCTCATTATGAGACAATTTACTGATATCTGTGTGACTATTTGATTATTTAGAATATCCATGGATATGTTTCAAGTACATGTGATTGTTTGAATGAATTTATTTGATCATTTTTATTCATTCCATTTTAATATTCATGTTCATGTTTTTTGATAAAACAGATTGTGTTTTATATTTTTTTCATTTCCATACTGATTATGCCCTATTTATTCATGAAATCTTCAACTATAATCATACGCTAACATAGAATTTCATCAAACCCATTTCTTATTTTCCCCCAAGATACTAATATGTGTATTTATGATTAGTATGTAAGGCTATTATAGATGAAATAATGTTTCACACAAAGAGAATAATATGTTTAATTTTATGATTTAAATTGTAATAGTAGATTTAAGTATGTATCTATATTACGATGACTACTAAAAAATTTTGTCCTTTTGGATGAGATTTCTTGAATCTAGAGCCAATATAATAAATTATACATTGGCTCTGATCTACTAGGGTAGGGATCTTTACAGGGTTTGAGGATGGGTAAGAGAAATTAATAAGTCTTGTTGAAATTCATGAATATTTATTATTTAAAAAATGTCTTTATCATTTTTAAAGTTTTATACTTTTGGAATAAATAGATACTAATTAGAATTTTCCACATTATAACATATGGGTTTATTATATATGTTTTATGACCAAACTCATTAAAACAATATACCTAAATGATATTTCAGGATGTAAGAAAGTTAATTCTAGTTTAAAGTCACTAGAATATGTAATGTTTAATGTTAGATCCTTATATTTGGAATCAGAGAGTGGTTTAAATAACTTTAGAGGTTAGGATAAAGTTAATAGAATACCATTAAAATATTTTACTTTATGGTTAAGTTGAAATGATATATCATTTGAAGATTACAATGTTACTTCATCTAAAATATTTTTCTTCTTAATGGTTTTCCATAGAGGGTACATGGATGATAAAGCAGGAAAGAATAGAGGTGATGAAATACATTTGAATCAGAAAAATAGAATGTTTTAAATTTGAATAGAAAATTTTGAGGCATTAATATCTTAGTTTATACATTCTATAAATGGTGGTGGTATCCATTCTAGAGAGTAGTGAGATCTCCCATAGTGGAACATGATGATAATAGAGCATTTAATGAGACAACATCCACCAAAGTTCAATGGATCTTATGATCCTATGATAAATAAAGTATTAATTAAATCTTTTTAAAAGATATTTGATGTCATGGGTTGTTTAAAACATCA
This sequence comes from Viscum album, assembly GCA_963277665.1. Classification (NCBI taxonomy): domain Eukaryota; kingdom Viridiplantae; phylum Streptophyta; class Magnoliopsida; order Santalales; family Viscaceae; genus Viscum; species Viscum album. The sequence continues at coordinate 1,811,231,782 of OY728146.1, forward strand.
TAATATATGTTTTCCTATTTATAGTTTTGAAGGTGAAGTCGATCAATTGTGTAAAATGATTAAATATACTAAATAAAATTTAGATATTTAAAGCTTTGAATGGGTTGAAATTAAGAAAATATTCATCAAAAATATTTTCCAAATTTTAATAATTATAATGGAAAAACAATTACAAGAATTGATATGAAATTTGGAATATTTAGTGGCTTCCTATGAAGAATACTTCACCCGTTTTGAAAGGTACATACTAAATTTTATCATAGATAATTATAGTAAAATTATTATATTTTAATTAGTATTAAAGACAATATATCAAAGAGAATTATGTTCACATGGCTTTAAATGTTATAATTTTTTTTGAAACACATAGAGGATAGAAATGGATTTTTTTATGATCATGTATTCTATGATAACAAGTAGAATAAAAGGTTTGGGAGGAAGGAAATGGGGAAACATTCATCAAATATGTCTAGAATAAATAAAATGATATTCATATATAGTGATACGTGTTGTAAAAATAACCTTGGAGAATGTATTATGTAATATAGGAAGTGATTTTGTTGTGAGAGGTTTGGGCATATGACTCTTGAATATAAGGAAAATGTTCAAAAACATAATTAAAAGCTGACAACAAGATTATTTAATAATAAATATTTGGTAAATTATGATAACATGTTTCCTAAGTTAGTAACTCGAGTTGGAAATCATCAAGATAAAAAGAATATGGTTGTGTAAAAATATTATTCAACTAATATTATTCGTGTTGAACTATCAAATAAAGTTGTTAAAGGTATTTACTGCTTTAATTGAATTCTTCCAAAACCATATTTGAATTTAGATCTTCATATTCTTTAATTTTGATTAATTTTCATATAGATTGAGAATATTACCTCATTATTGTATGCTAGAAATTTTTTTAAAAATTACTTGGGGAAATTTTATAGCGACCAATATTTATAGCGATATTTCTATTTTTATCAGCAGATTGGTATTTTCTATAAATCATGCTTAACATACCATGGTAAAAATTAATTTAATTTTGGGTATGGATTAGATATTATTTTATTGTGAAAAATATATTTCAGATCCATGACTATTTTATTTAGTGATTCCATACCATTGATATCACATGAAGAAGCTGAGAAATTGATTAGAAATGGATATGAAATTTACGTAGTTCTTTTTGTTAAAAAGAATTATAATTTTTAGATTAGTTTGATTACATTAGTAAATTAATATATGGATGTTATTATTATTTATTTACCATGTGTTATTTCTGATTGAGAGGTTGAGTTTACTATTAACCTAGTTCTTGCTACTAAGCCTGTTTTTAGCTCAATACATGATAACACTAGTTGCATAATTTTCTCCTTATTTTTGAATAAGAGTCAGATCACCAGGTATAACCTTCTAACCATGGTACATCTTGATCTCTATCAGGATTCCTCCACATGGATGAGCAACTAGTATCCTGATATGAGGACATGAGGACATCCCACCTAGGAATGGGGCACCCGTTCATGGACTAGTTTTATAGATGGCCTCACTGGGTGATGCACTAATGCTACCACCACCTGATGGTCAGAATCTGTTGTAGGAGGTTCCGTAGTGGATGTTCGTAGGCTCAGTTCCCTACATGAGTTTTCTAGATAGAGACTTCCCAGGTTCAGATGAGATACATATACTTATGTTTATGAGGACAGGCAGGAGGCTATGACTCAGGTCTTACAATTAGTGAGGACACATCCCGACCAGATGGAGATCATGGATGCGAGCCTTCTATAGAGCTTATTAAGGAGATGGTGGAGGTTGACTATCCAGACTGACAATGAGGTTACCCTCACTAGGGTTGACTTCAAGAGTATTATTTGCGAAGATTTTATCCCCATGACCTTGTGTTCTGTGTGCATCCATGAGTTTCTTCACATACAGTAGGACATCATGATAGTGTCTGAGTACTTGGTGAGGTTCACATATATTTCCTTCTACTCCAAAGATACAGTATAAGACCCTTTCTTCAGTGCTCGAACCATTGGGAAGGGACGTAGGTGGGAGATTAGTGATTCAGTGGTGTCTTTTAGCATCCCTACCCAGGACGGGGGCTGGAGCGATCCCATCTAATGGAGAGTTTCTTGGTGGAGCAGGTGCCCGCAGTTAGAGCTACCAGCAGACCCCAGGTAGAGAAGTCTTCAGCAGGTAGTAGATAGTAGATGTGTGGGCCCAAGTAGGCTATGTTTTTCAGAGGATGACCCCATGACTCATGGTCGGTGGTGTGGGGCTCCTAGTTGGGAGGGATACTGCCGGGATCCAGGCAGTGCTACGCGTGTGGTGGGTAGGGACACATGGCACATGATTTACTGACCCATCATATAGATGATCGACAGATGTTCGAGGGTCCATTGATGTAGTGACATAGGTTCTAGCGTGGAGGTCTATAGGTCATCATACATTGCAGGGGAGTCGGTCTAGCGGCCAATGGTGGGCGATGGTTTGAGATGTTAGCACCCCCATCCCTAGGTGGTTCACCACAACCACAGGGAGTAGGAGAACATGGTCATGCTTAGCCCCAGGCAGTAGAGGCTTATGACCACGACACTCCAAATATGATTTGAGGTACTATCTATGTCTTCTCCACCATTTTTAGAGTACTTATAACCACAGTTTATAGTCACTCCTTCCTTTCCATGACTCTCATTTAGAGATCGAAGAATTTGGTAGAGTTTTTGGCTTGATACTTATGGTTAGAGACTCCTACGGGAGACGATTCAACATTTACACACTAATATCGGTATTTTGAGCTTACTCTAGGAGTTGAGATCTTCAGATCGGATATCCTAGTAGCAGCATCAAGTCCTTAAGATGACATCTTGGGTTTAGACTGGTTATCAACAATCCATTCTCAGATCAACTGTTTTAGGCGTAAGATGTGGTGTATCCGCATTGATGGGACCAGGTTTTCCTTCACCGGTGAAAAAGAAACCCTTGAAGTACAAGACATACACTCTCAAAGGACGGGGAAGCCGATCACTCACTAGTTGGCTAGCCTCACCCATGGTGTAGTGGAGGAGAGGAGTCCATGTTTTACTATAGTGGTGGATGAGTACGAGGATGTTTTTTTTGATGAGGTTATAGGGATACCTTCTCGTATTGAGGTAGACTTCTGTATTTACTTGTACCCTGGGATGAAACTGATATCAACACTAGCAATTCAAATTTCTCCCATAGAACTTCGTGAGATGAGGGTACAACTAGAGGATTAGTAGAAGAAGGGATTTTAAGGCCCAACGTTTCACCATGGGTATCCCCGATTCTTTTTTCCATGAATGCATATGGGAGTTTGGGGTTGTGTGTAGACTTTTAGTGCCTAAACCAGGTGACAGCAAAGAACAAGTACCCCCTGCCAAGAATTGAGGATCTCTTCAACTAGCTGAAGGGAGAGAAGTGGTTCTCAAAGATAGGCCTTAGATCAGGTTATCACTAGCTTCAGGTATGGTATGAGGATGTACCAAAGACATCCTTCAGGTGCTGGTATGACCAATATAGACTCTTGGTGATGCCTTTCGGCATAACCAACACCCAAACAGTGTTCAAGGGCCTCATGAAGATGATATTTTTTCCTAACTCAACTGGTTCTTCATGGAATCCATCGATGACATCTTGGTGTATTTAGCATCAGAGGAGAAGCACACTACACACTTGTGGATAGTCCAGGATACACTCCGAGATCACCATATTTATGGTAATCTCTCTAAGTGTCAGTTATAGATACATGAGGTCTAATTTTTCGGACACGTCATCTCAGAGGATGGAGTTGCATTAGATCTGGAAAAGATAGAGGTGGTTCTTTCTTGGGAGCCACCCATGAGCGTGACTGAGTTTCAGAGCTTATTGGGGATGTCCGGTTTCTATTTGAGGTTCTTGCCTGCCTTTTCTAGTGTAGAAGCACCCTTATCATCACTGACTTGGAAGGGAAAACAATTTGTGTGGATTGAGAAATGCATGCAGAGTTTCCAAGAGCTGAGGTAGAGACTGACTAGTGCCCCCATCTTGAGACTACCAGTGGAGGATATTGGGTATGTAGTTTACTATGACACATCAGGGAAAAGACTAGGTTTTGTCCTGATGCAGGAGTGATCAATGATTTCCTACATCTCATGATAGGTGAGTTATCATGAGTATAACTATGTGACCCATGACCTGGAGCAAGCAGTAGTGTTCTTTTCCTTGAAGACGTGGCGGCCCCACTTGATGGGTGATCGGTTCACCATTTACTCCGACCACAAGAGTCTCATGTGTATATTTTTCTAGAAGGAGCTCAACCCGAGACATCAACGATGGCTAGAGTTCTTCTAAGACTATGATTTTTAGATATTCTGTACTCCTGGAAAGGGGGACCTGGTGGCAGATGCGTTCAGCAGGAGGACTGGGTTGCAGCTACTGAGTGATGTAGAAGCGTAGTTAGCCGTGATGCAGGTATCCTTCATGGTTGATGGTGAAGTTTTTTTACTTATACTAAATGGATGTTACTCCCCCACTCGTACAATGAGTTAGGGAGGAATAGCTTGAGGATGTTGACTATGAGGCCTAACTAGATCAGATATCCTCAGGACAGGCTCTTGATGGATTTTCGATAGGTGGGAAACATGCCATCCTTTTTAGAGGGTGCACCTTAGTACCAGTGGCGTTATGGGAAGAGGTGTTGAGGGAGTTCCGTACTTCCCCTCTGGTGGTACATCCTATAGTGGAAAAGATGTACCAGGACCTCTAACTTTGGTACTGGTGTCTAGGGATGAAGAAAGCAGTGGCCGATTTCATTTAACGATGCCTAACTTATAAGCAATTGAAGGTAGAGCACCAGGTTCTAGCAGGCTTGACTCAACCACTCGAAGTACCAAAGTGGAAATGGGACAGTATCTCGATGAAATTCATGATGGGGATACCATGTACATCTATAGGTCATGAATCTATTTGGGTGATCATTGAACGACTCACTAAGTTGGATCACATCCTACCCATCCAGGATAAGGGATCTGTAGAGGGAATGGGACGCCTCTACTTCTAGAAGATAGTGAGGCTTCACAGGGTACCTTCGATGATCATCTCATATCACAACACCTTCTTTACATCCTAATTGTTGAAAGGATTATTGGAGGCATTTAAGACGCAACTGTATTTGAGCATAGATTTTAATCCCGACTCAGATGTTCAGATATAGCAGACCATATAGACCTTGGAGGATATACGTCATTCTTGCATCCTTGAAATTGGTTGTAGTTGGAAGGACCACCTTCCACTGGTGGAGTTTTCATACAACAATTTTTATCACTCTACCATTTTCATGGCACCGTTTGAGGCCTTTTACGGGTGGCTTTTCAAATCACCCTTATGTTAAAAAGACCCTGGAGAGTCGGCACTCATTGGTTCAGAGTTGGTACGGGATACCACCAGTAGGTGCAGATTATTCAGGAGTGGATGAAGAATGCACAAAGAAGGAAAACGTTTTATGCCGACAGAAGAAAAATACCATTAGAGTTCAAGGAGGGATATTATGTTTTCCTTTTGGTCTCACCCCGATGGTGATTGTAGAGATTTTTCTAGGGCGGTAAGCTATCTTCTAAGTTCGTCGGTCCTTTTTAGATACTGAGCAGAGTTTCCAAGGTGGCGTACCACCTAGATCTTTCCCTACAGATGCACTGGGTGCATGGTGTTTTTCATGTGTTGCGGATGAGAAGGTACATGCAAGATCCATCACATGTCATCGAATGGGTAGAGATAGACATTGAAGATGGAGAGATGTTTGTGGAGTTCCCATTGGAAATAGAACATCAATAGGAGTGGGTCCTATGAGGATGGTCGATTCATCTAGTGCACGTACGACGGTTGCATGGGAATCTCTAGGAGAGAACAGGGGAGTAGGAGGATCAGATTCATGCTCAGTACCCCCATATTTTTATTTAGATGATGTTTTATATTTCAGGTATGTAAATCCATAAGTTAGGGATAATGTAACGTCTATGAATTTTGGTGTAAAGTTTTTTTTATATAGAATTATTTCAAGGCCAAGAAATTCAACGGCATGTAATTCTGAGGTCTTGAGATCTCAGAACGTAATTTTGAATTTTTTTAAAGTACGTTCAGTAAAGGTGCAAGGGAGATTTTTTATATTTTGACTCATTGCTTGGATCCAAAATAATAGGGCACCGTTAAATTCATAACACCGATATTCACCCAAAAATGACTTAACATCGGCCGACAAGGGCCAAGCAAAAAAGTTATTTCTCAGAATTTTTGAAAAAAATTATATTTTATTTTAAATGGATTATTTTATTTTCTTTCGCACATGGGAGTAGAGGACGACTATGATTTGGGGAAGCGATAGAGCGGTGAAGAACCACATCAATGAGGCTCATTAATGGCTCATTAAACTCACTACATAATGATACATTAATGACATGTAACAGGGAAACGATTTCTTAAATAAAATAGCATAACGATGCGACGTTGCATCATAATGGGAAAACTGTGATGTGATCTTATTTATAATTCGACATGCTGAAAAAATATGGATTAAATAATTGAGAGTATTCTTCGGTGAACCTTTGAGAAACATCCAACCCAGCAAAAAATGAAGAAAACTTGTTTGACTTCATCTTCATCATTGCGCCTTTTGAAGATCAGAGCTGAGAAGTGACACTGACGTCTTAACTCCTCGAGGATGAGTGTATGGAAACAAACTTCCTAGAGGTAGGGGTTTCTGATTCTTTGTTCTTACCCGCTCATTTTTAAACGAATAATGTAGATTAACCCATGAGTAAATTAATTCGCATACCGTGCTTTCTTGTGGGAGGGTGACTTATTTGTGGTTTCATTATCCAGGATTTAATTATCTATGTTATTCAAATTAAAATCCTTAGACATCCCTTATTTTGTAAACAACATACAGGGAGGTACCGAGCAGACATGTACAAGTCCTGTGACACTCTATCGTGGTTATTCTCCATGGAACAACTTTCAAATCAATGACAATGAAGTTTTGAGACCATCGTTTGGGAGAGGATGGTCCTTGAAAAAATGGAGCTGCAAGCAACATGAAGAACGGACCACCGATGCAGATCTGGTGGTCCAGGGAATAATTCGCCAGTGTGCTGATGCCAGCGGTGGCACTGGAAACTTCAAGTGGGGCCCATAGTGGAAATTGCGGGTTGGAGGCAGCACACCATGACAGAACGTCAGATGAAAGGACGTGCCCAGAACGGGCTGCAGTGCAGCAGGAGAAGCCGCCAGCCGAGCCAGTAGTGGACGTAGTCACTTGACAACATCGGAGGCAGCGAATGTGGCACCAACGCCGCAAATGGTCCATTAATCGGACACAAATGTTCCATCAATCGGACATCCCACTAGTTACTAAAACGCATGTGTCATCCAAACATTGCGTCCGATTGATAGACTATTTGTGGCATTAAGACCTTCTTGGGGAGGTGGATATTTCAGCTTTCTCTGGGGTGACATTCATGGATTCCAAAAAGAGGTGAATGGATTGAGAAGTGTTTCTCCCATGCAAGCTACGTAGGGAACCCAATGGTTGGTTGAGACTTGAATATTGCCCAAGGATAGCCCAGGGGAAGTGGATCTATGTGACCCAGCAGGCCCATGGTGGGGAGTGGCTCTGTGTGACCTGGACGACCCACGGTACTCGATGGTTGATTTACCTCAGTTCGGCCAAGGTTTGAAGCAGCTCTGTGTGAATCGACAATCCCATGGTGAGGATCATCTCTGTGTGACCTAGAGTATCCATGGAACTCATCAGGGATGAGTACCACAGTTGTTCAATGTTAGTGGAAAGAGACTCTATGTGATCTGGAAGGCCCACTGTACCCAATATAGGAGAAGTTCTCCAGCAGCCGAGGAGTTCGACATTTGTGTTTGACAAATTTACTGTTACTTCCCTATAATACCTTGTGTGAGCTAACTCATATTTTGTGCTTTAATTTTAGGAATTTTTGTGTGTTATTTATTTTTGTTTTGGGGTCCCCCTGATTACTGTGTTACTCACCCCTACATGGGCTTCGATCACACGTGTCGTGTCTGGTTTAGATGACCGATGTTTCAATAGGGGTGCTCAGGGAGATCGTATGGAAAGATGTTATGATGGTGGACTTAGTGGCCCAGGATGAGGCAGGGCTCAGTATGACTAAGAGAACATGACATACTACTTCGGCTTCCATTTCCTTCACAACTCTCATGATCTGCTGGGGTTTACTACAAGATGAACATTAGAATAGTTTATGTACTTTAGAGTTTTTGGCACTTTTTCTTGGGTTTTTATTCTGGCCCAATTTCTTTCAGCTGTACATTCACTCAATTTATTCAGTGGTATGTTGTTTCTCATTTGTGAGTTGGGACTCCGTTGGGTGTGTGTGTGTGTGCTGGTATCTAGGATAATGCCTCCCACTTATAGGTTGACGACTTCGACAATACTCAGAAGCCATTGGCCTTCGAGTGGTGGGCTTTGGGTAGTCACGGAACGGGCCCCGGGGGACGGGTCGTGAAAATTACTATAGAAAAGGTTATATATTATTTAACTTTCTTTCTTTCTATCCTAAAAGAAAAATGTAAATAGCAATCATTCTTCTGTATGGACTACTGTCTCCCTGAAGATTGTAATCCATTATATATATATATATCATTTATAGATTAATATAAATAAATATATATTATATTTATATCATGGTTAATAGTATAGATATTATTTAACCTAGATCAATGTAAAATGACCAATATTACCGAACCACAACATGGATGAAAAACGAAGCAATTATCAACTGAAATAGTGATATTTGAAAAGAATTTTTATTAAATAGGTGATAAAATATTATAATTATATCATATATGCTATGATATATATGAAAATTTCTATTTAATATTTTTATAATAATTCATTATTTATTATACAAGAGTTTTAGACACATACAGAAGAAGTTGAACCTGAGGTAAGAGTTTCCCGTCATACTGTCACTTTTGGAAGATATATGTCATATTCACCACTTATTATTTTTTTTGGGAATATAAACTAAAATTTTTCATATATTATATCATTAATATATATCTCTTCATGGTATTTAAATTTTAATTAAATATTATTTTTTCATGGGTCTTATGAATCAAATTTACCAAATTTTAAGGGTTTATTTTACAATCTCATTATTGTTCAAGATTGTTTATTTTTAAGCCTACCATAGAGGAATTATATTTAATTTTTTTATAAAAAATATTTACTAATCCTTTTTTTATTCATTATAATTTTTATGTAGTAGTAAATAAATTTAATCATTAATACTTATTATGATTTAGATTTTGTTATGAAAACTCATCTTTATTTCTCTTTTCATTTGAAAATAATTTTTCTTGAAAAACCATGATTTCTAATAATGATTTGAAAAATGTTTTTAACCTTCTCAAAATGATATATTAAATAAATTTTTATCTATATTATACATTTTTATAAATTTTTCTAAGTAAATATTCATTTCATTTTCAAAATGATTCTTTTTTTTTCATTTATTAAAAATTTGAATGGAATCTTTGTATTAATGTGTTCGACATGAATGGAAGTTCCAAATTTCATAATAAATTAATTTTTTTAAAGATTAATTTATATGTTTCAAAGGTTATTTTTAAAGATATGTTTTTTTCAAAATATTTTTTGAATTTTTAGTTTTAATAATATTTTCAAATTTAAAAGGTTATTTTCCCCACAGAATATTTTAAATTACATTTCAAGATATTTATAATCAAAAATGAAAAAAACCACTCCTTTTTCATTTTTATCCATTGGGAATATGATGTAATGATATTAACCTTATTATTTCTAGGAATATTTTGTTATTAGTTTTCTAGGATGTAATATTTTTATATCATTCACCGTGTTACTCTAAATCATTAATGAATTTTTTTATTGATTGGGGAAAGTATTTAAATTTCATATTCTAGTATTTTAATAAAAAAAATTATGTTTATTTGGTTTCCCCACTTTCATATGAGGAATTCATTGCACTTAGTAAGTGATGAAAGGTCCTACTATAGACACTTGATGCGTCGATAGGTCTCATGAGACAAACTAGATTGGGTATTTGGAAATACATTACCCATTTATGTAATATTTCTCAGAATGATACCCTGATAGTATGGTTATGTTGTCTGGAATTATGTAGTCCCGCATTATGAGATCAATTATTGATGTCTGGGTGATTATCATATTATTTAGAATATTCATGGATATGTTTCTTGTACATGTGATTGTTTTTAGGAATTTTTTGATCATCTTTTATTCATTCCAAGTTAATATTCATGTTCATGTTTATGATACAACAGAATGTGTTTTATTTTCTTTCATTTCCATACTAATTATACCTTATTTATTCATGAAATCCTCCACTGTAATCATACTCTTACATTGAATATGATCAAACCCATTTTTTTTCTTCCCCTAAGATGCTAATATATATATTTATGATTGGTATGTAAAGCTTTTCTAGTGGAAATAATGAAACACAGAAAGATAATAAAATGTTCTATTTTATATTTTGAATTGTAATTTTAGATTTAAGTATGTATAGAGTTTACGAATAGTACTGAACTATTTGGGTCTTTTGGATGAGCTTTCTTACATCTAGAGCCAATTTAATAAATTATTCATCAGCTCTAATCTACTAGTTTAGGGATATTTATATATTTTAAGGATGTGTAAGGGAAAATAATAAGTCATGTTGAAATTGATGAATATTTTTCATTAAAAGAAATTGTTTTTCATTTTAATAGTTTTATATTTTGGGAATAAATGGATACTGATTAGAATTGTTCACAATATAACATATGGGTTTATTATATAAGAGTTATGACATAAAACATTAAAACTATATACCTAAAATATCAATAAGGATTTAAGAATGTTAATTCTAGTTTAAAGTCACTAGAATATGTATCGTTTAATGTCAGATCCTTATAGTTGGAATCAAAGAATGGATTAAATAATATTAGAGGTTTGGACAAAGTTAATAGAATAGAATTAAAATATTTTACTTAATGTTTTAGTTGAAATTATATATCATTTGAAGATTACCTTGTTGCTTCATCTAAAATATTTTTCTTATTAATGGTTTTCCATAGAGGGAACATGGAAGAAGAAGTTGGAAGGAATAATGGTGAAAAAATACATTTGAATTAGAAAAATAGAATGTTTTGAATTGGTATAGAAACCTTTGATGCATTAATATATTATTTTATATATTCTATAAATGGTGGTGGTATCCATTCTAGAGAGTAGCCAGATCTACCATAGGGGAACATGATGAGTAGATCATTTTATGAGACCACATCCACCAAAATTCAATGGATCTTATGATCCTATGATAAATAAAGGATGGATTAAATCTTTTTAAAACATATTTTATGTCACGGGTTGTTTAGAACATCAAAATGTATGTTTTTCTATTTACAATTTTGGAGGTGAAGCCGATCAAAGGTGTAAAATTATTATGAATACTAAATAAAATATAGAGATTTATAGCTTGGAATGGGTTTGAATTAACAAAATTTTCTTCAAAAATGTTTTCCTAATTTTTTATAATTACAATGGAAAAACATTTCAAAGAATTGATATGAAATGATGAATATTTAGTGGATTCGTATGAAGAAAACTTCACCCGTTTTGAAAGGTGAATACTAAATTCTATCATGGATCATTATATTAAAATTAATACATTTTAATTAGGATTGAAGAAAATATATCAAAGGGAAATATTTTCACATGTATTTAAAATTTAGAAGAAATTATTTTGAAACAGTTAGATGATTAAAATGGAGTTTTTTTATGATCATGTGTTCTATGATAACAAGTAGAAGAAAATGTTTGGAAGGAAGTAAATAGGGAAAAAATCATCAAATAATTCTAGAGGAAATAAAATAACGTTTATATATAGTGATAATTGTGGTAAAAATAACCTTCTAGAATGTATTATGAAATATTGGAAGTGATTTTGTTGTGAAAGTTTTCAGTATATGACTATTGAATGTAAGGAAAATGATCAAAAAAATAATTAAAAGCTGACAACAAGATTAGTTAATAATAATGAGTTGGTAAATTATGCTAACGTGTTCCCAATGTTAGAAACTCGAGTTGGAAAGCATCATGATTAAAAGAAAATGGTTGTGCAGAAATATTATTCAACTTATACAGTCGATGTTGGACCATTAAATGATGTTTTTAAATGTATTTTGTTGGTTTACGTGAATTCTTCCAATACTATATTTGAATTTAGATATTCCTATTCTTTCATTTTGATTATTTTCAAGTAGATTGAGAATATTAACTCATTATTGTATGATATAATTTTTTTTTAAAATTACTTGTGTAAATAATATAGAAACTAATATTAATAAGGATATTTCTTTTTTTATTAGTGGAATAGTGTTTTCTATAAATCATACTAAACTTCCCATGGTATAAATTAATTTTATTTTGGGTATGGATATGATATCAGTTTATTATGAAAAATATATTTTAGATCCATTAATGTTTTATTTTGTGATTCCATACCTTTGATATCATATCATGAAGCTCAGAAATTGATTTGAAATGGATCTAACATTTATGTTGCTCTTTTTGTTGAAATGAATGATTATTTTTATAATAGTGACACTCTATTAGTAATTGATTATATGGATGTTGTAGTTATTGATTTACCATGTGTTATTTTTGATTGAGGGGTTGAGTTTACTATTAACATAGTTCTTGCTACTAAGCCTATTTCAATACCCACTTATAGATTGAATCATGTAGAGATTTTAGAATTTAAAATGAAATTTATGGATTTTATAGATTGTGGATTCATTAATCATAGAACATCACCATGGGGTGATCCTATTTATTATAAATTTAAAAGACATTTCCATGAGAATCTTCATTGATTATAGATCCTTGAATAATATCACTGCTAAGAATATGTACCCATTTCCTCATAACGATGATTTTTTTGATTAGTTACAGGGTGTAAAATATGTTTTGAAAAATTGATCTCAGGTTGGGATACCATTAGCTGAAGGTCAAGGAGTTATATATTCTGAACAATATGTTTAAGACTTGATATGGTCGATTTGATATTATAGTTATACCATTTAGGTTGTCTAATTCACTAGCTATATTAATGGATGTATTGAATAGAGTTTTCCATGAGTTCTTAGATAATTTTTTTGTTTTTATTATTGAATACATATATTATTATTCTAAAATTCATGAGAATCATTAAATACACATAAGGATTTTTTAAAACATTAAAGGAAAGTAATCTATATGGAAAATTTAATAATTGTGAATTTTGGTTGCAATAAACTTTTTTAATGGTAATATTATTTCGAAATATGGCATAACTATTGACCTTGATAAGATTTAATTTTTTGAGACAATTCCACAACCAACAAATGTTATAGGCATTCAGGGTTTTCTCTAATTAGCATGTTACGATCAATAGATTATTGAAAATGTTTCTCAGTTGTCTATCCCACTAACTAAGCTAACTAGAAATGGAGATAAATTTATCTAGATGAAATAATGTTTATATTGTTTTCAGGGACTAAAAATAAGATTGTGGAATACTCTAGTAATATACTTTCCGAACAATAATGGTGAGTTTTTTATATTCAGTGATGCTTCATTGAAGGTTCATGGCTGTGTCTAAATGTAGAATGATCTATTAATTGATTATGCTTCACGACAATATAATCCTCATACGTAAAATTATACTACAAATCATTTGGAATTATCTTATTTTTTTATTTAAAAATTTAGAGGCATCATTTACATGAAGTAATTTTACACATATACAAGGGACATAGTGTGAGATTTTCCTAGGGGGTGGGGGTGAGGGTGAATTAGGGTAGCACTATCTATGATAATTGAATCTATTTATTCTTTAAATCCATAGTGTCATTTAAATATATAGACCTATCAACCATGAGGGCCACTTTTTGTGCTATTTAATCTGATGTTATTTAGATTAATTGATATATTTTTTAATTCATGCATAAAGTAAGTAAATAAATAAATATTTTACTTGGTTCCTGACAAAGGTCACGTCCAAGAAGCATGATACCAATATTGTGTTGGTTTACCAAACATACTAATTTCAATGGTTATTGGTTCAGGCTAGGTCACTCCTAAGACTAGGCTCACTACCTCACAAGTATTGGAGCATCTCACTACTTTCCAAGGTTCAATCCATCAATCCTTCCTTTAATGGAACACTATAAACTGAACGAATCACCATATTCCTAATCCATTACTCTCTACATTAGAAAGGATCCACACTACGTTTATGGACATGGATTTCCCTTCATCAGTTACTATGAATGTATCTTAAAATAAGCAAGATTCTATATTAAAATACCTTCCACTTAACTCTCATGAAATAAACTAATTGCAACACCAATGCTTTCTAGAACTTGTTTGGAATAGGACAACCTTTTTTAGACACAACACCAAAAATCTGAAATCCTTGGGAATATCTCCAATGGATTCTAACTCCCCAAAACATGCAACCCTTCACTAATATGAAAAATTATTCTCCCTTTAATATTCTTATCTTTAATAGGGTATGAATATTATCCTTATTTTACTATGTTTTTTATATTTAATTTGTTCACATAGAATCATACACTCTTATGTTATTCTCCCTGGTTAATGTATTATTATGGAAAATAGATGATGTATTATATCTTGAATGTGGAACATTAAAGAATCCATTATGATAATTGAAAAAAACTCACAACATCACTATAATTATTCCATGACTTTTCCTTATAACTGCTAAGATATTAAGGTTCGTAGAACAAAAAACACAAAGATATGACATATACTAAAGGAATATGGTGTAACCTTACCATTTTTCCCATAACATGGAGAGATTATCTCCACCATAGTGAAACCATAAGTTCCACAAGATACACTATGTAATGGTATCACATACTATAGTGTGGAAATATGCATTTTACCAGATCCACATTTCACATGAAATAACTATTATTTAACTCCCACATTTTACGAATGAAGACAAAATGTGTATTCTTCATATCCTTCACCTGATTTTATTTCTGTGAATACAAAAACTCATTATCCATGAATCATTTACATAAATATTTCTCATGCATGACTATCATGTGTTCTGGTTTCTCATACATGAATTCTTCTTTTCATTCTTAGCTTCATCAAATACATTAAGATAACCCCCATTGTCAAACTTCAGTCTATACAACATAAGAAGAAAAATGATTTCTTTGTGGAACACTGATCTACGCCATATCCTTTATTCATTGTTTCATTTATTCTTATATATTATTTCATGGTGTAGTGCTCACTAATTTTTTTAGAACCATAGAACATTCAAACCCAGCTTATGGTGTAATCCCATAGATAATGGAATAGATCTCTATAAATTGAAATCAATGACTCAATTGATTTCAAAACCTCTATGATAAAGAATGAATCCACAGTATGGGGAACTTGACACGCATGGAATTTTAGTGAATCACTCCATCCAACAACATAATAGAATAGTGACGTTGTTGTTCTTAGATCAATGGAGGTTAAAGAATATCATTATGGAAAATTTTATATATAATGTTAGTTATATCATGAATCCAATTCTATATCTAAATTTCATTAAATAGAGGAATAGTTCACATGATATTATTTGTCCTGTATCGATCTTTTCTATGTTTGAGGTGTAGAATATTATACACTACATTCTAGTAAGTGTTTGGCGAGTAGCATGAGGTCCACTCCCATACCCACACATGCCCACCCCTAGGCTCACAGGGTACACTTAAATGTACTGGCCTACCTACCCTAGGCATGCACTCTCACACTCGAGTGTGCTCTAGTGAGCCTATAAATTGTCCCATATTCTCAGGCCATGCTGCATTGATGGATGTGCCTACAATCCCCCTTGGAAATCATTGATCCATGCTCCCTTGAATCCTTGGTCGAGATGGATGGCCGAATTTCTTGGCCAGCCCTATCATTACTATAAATTTCGGTAATATCCATTGTTTATAACAATGTATATATGTTATGACACAATTTCTATAAGTAATAGACACAATTTGGTGTGTCTTGACTCTTATTGGAAGGGAAATAGGGCCAATGTAATAACATAGGTAAAACCATAGCTATTGGACTATATCCACATTTTTCAACTATAGCTATAGGTAATTCGGCTGTATTATAGATCCATGGTTGGAAACCATGGATATAGATTTATATCCAAGGTTTATAACTATGGATGTACACCTATATCCATGTGTTCCAACCATGGCGATAGGTAATTATGTTGTATTATCTATCCATGATTGGAAACCATGGATAATTCCCTATAATAGTGGTTTCTAATTTTTTCTATTTCTTGTACCGCGTTGGAATATAACCATGGTTAAAAATATTGGCAATAGGTTTATTTACATGGTGAAAACTACGGCCATTGGTATTTTTCCATGGTGTCCAACCATGGATACATCCTCCAGTTTCAATAAAAAAACTACAATTCAACTTCACCCTACACCCTACACCACACATCCCAAACCCTACACCCAATTAATATCATATAGTACATTAAAAACAAAAAATGCATATGAATATCACAAAAAAAGTTAATATTTGAAACCCATTTAAATATTAGGGATCAATGAATATTCAAATAGTCAGAGCTCAATAGTTCAAGATTCATCCACAAATAAACAAACAATATTCAAATAAAAATATCATGTTCTATCAAAATATTTAATGTAAAGGTTTTTAGAAAATACATCCAATTTAATGTTTTTTTCAACAAGAAACTTTATAAAATTATTTGAAAACATTACACCAAGTGAAAATTTTAGCAAACCAATGAAACTAAGAAAAGGATTCATCAATGGATTTTTAAAATAAAAATTATATTAGCTCTCTGAAATGCTCATATATTTTAAAATATTATTTCCAAAATTATAGTCTACTGAAAAATTTTAAAATATGAAAATATCTAGGATGAGTTTGGAAAAAATGTTTCATCACATTCAAAAAAATAAAATAGTTTTCCAAAAATATATGTTTCTAATCTATATTTTCACATTCATCAAATCCATACATCAAGTTAAATTTTTTAAAGAAATTTAAATTTACAATAAAACATAAAGAAGCTATAATAACTATGTAGTTAGACCATTTTTAATTTTAGTAAAACTATGAAAAATTTATGCCCTAATAATTTTTTTTGATGTGTAAATGTTTGGAAAGGTTCAGTCATAAAATCAAAGCGTATTTACATTTTCATAAAAACAAATGGCATCATTAAAGTATTTATAGATTATAATATATCACCAAATTCATATCCATGTATTTAAATAAAAAAAAAATTCCAAATAAAAATTTTCAATTAATTTTCAATTAAAATTATTTATAAAAATATATCAGTAAAGAAGAGAAAATATACTCATATAAAATCTTAAAATAACTTGAAAATGCACTGTAAATTTTTTTTACCTTTTAATATATATTCATATGAATATAATATAGTTTTTTAAAATGTGTATCTTTTAGTATTTCTATCAAAATAATTTGGAGAATAATAATAGGAAATTTAATGATGAAAAAAATGTTTGAATGAACATGTTTATATTTCTATCAAAATTACTTTTTGAATAAACATAACAATATTTATAAGGATATATATATCTAATTTATGTATTATTTTCATTTAATATTATAGTATTTTAAAATGTGTTTGTATTGAAGGGTTTTTATATTAAAATTTTCAGCTTATTTATTATTATTTATATCAACCAAATGTGAATTTTTTTTATCATTTTTCTCTTTATACATTAATTGTATTGAAGGTTGATAAATTTATATTAATGCATGTGATTGTAGTAGAAGTTATATATCAAGGAATCCAAATATATGAGAATGTATATTGTTTCCATAAATGAAGATGTACAAAAGAGGTAATATTATTGAATGAAATTTATTATATTGATGTGAATATGTTATGAAATTTTTTTGAATTAAATGAATGAAATATGATTCCAAGGTATATAACACAAGAGTTATATCTAGTATAGATAACTGAAATCTTGAATTCTAAAACTCCACTGTTATAACATGACATTCCAATAATTACATGAACATAGTAATAATTAAATGATAACATAAAACTATTTATAATGGTTGGATATATGGAAAGTATATAATAAAATATGATTATAAATAACAATATGACACAAAAATAGTAAAACAAAATCTAGGAGTCCATGAGAATCCCTTTAATTTCATAAATTAACAAAAATACACATTTTTTATTATAACATGTTTTGTGGTGGTCTAATATTTCGTAATATGAAATTTTAATAGATAGTAAATTTGTTTTTTTCTTCAAAATATATAATTCATGATGAAATATGAACTAACAAGTCTTATACAATGAATAGAACTGAAATTTAAGAACGAGTTGTATGTAAGTAAGCCAAATTTATATTATGATCAATTTTTATTAATAAATATGAAACATAATTATACCTAGTTTAATTTATACATTTTAAATGTTTTATAAATATACATGGAAAATTGTTTATTAATATATGCATATAAATTAAAATTGTTGTTTTAATAAGTATCATAATTAAATTGAACAAGGATTAATTAATGAATTATATTTATTAAGAATATTTTAAGTTGGTTTATTCCTATAAATAAATAAATATATGATATGAGGGAAAATTGATAGGAAAAGTGGGTTATAGGGGAAGTGAAAAAATGCAGCGAAAAAAGATGATGGGGATTGTGACATGTGGAATAAGAGCCATATATTTTAGTATAAATAATAGATGTTATGTGGAAAATTAATTATTTCACACTACACTAACTTGATATTTCATATAAAAAATATAGAAGGGGGTCTTAAAATAAGTCATTGTGATAAAAAAATTCTTAAAATTGTTAATCTATGTGAAATTCTAAAGGGTATTATGAAATTAAACTTCATATATGTTGAAATTGAGGGTTGATGTCCAATTATAGTGTTTGAGTCAACCTAAATGAGATGTACAATAATTTAACTAATAGTGATTAATGTTTTTATCCATATTGTGAATATTAAGGTGGTTTAACTACACCCAAATAATAAAAATTAATGATTCATATCCTTGATTAAAATCCATGAATTAGGATAACTACATCATTGAATAACACTTAAAGGTAAATGTTTTTTTCTAGTACAGATAAGTTTGACATGTAAAAGTAAACAATGAATACAATGTTAAGGGTTGAACAATTTAATTAAAAACACGATGAATCAAAAAAGAACAATTATTTTCGTGGTGAATGTAAATCTATGGTGACCAATAATAATCTAACCCACCACCATGAATCTATATTTAGAGTCAAGTAATTGTTTCTCATAATATTCAAAAGAAATCATGTTCAAACCCTTAAAGGGGATATTTTATTTCAAATTGATGTGAAATCCTATGTTATTCTAAGATTATTTTTTATGCTAATAGAAAAATGAGTTTTTAGTACATTCTTTAAAGAGATCATAAATGATGAGTTGTAAAAGGAAGGTATTCCCCATCATTGAAAATAGATGTATCAATGATGAAGAAATTACGATATTTATGCCACTTTTCTAGTGGTTATTTATTATTTGGAACCTATACAATCATGTGAAAAGTAGGTTAACCCTATCAATATTTATGATTTTTATTCTATGTTAGTGTGTGAATGTGTTATATGTGTTGTGAAATGAATAATAAATGTCAGTGATCCAAATAGGAATCCATAATGTTCTAATTATTTCAACATTGATTGAGTATTATGTTATAATATAAATAAATATTTAATATCATCTGTTTTTTAATGGATAATTGATTTAATGAATTGTTTACATTTTCTTAAAATGAAAGGTAAACTGAATAAGTGATTTAATTGTTTATTTTTTCTTGATTACATCTTAATGAATTATTTCATTATTTAAATTTAATGGATATCTTTTGATAGAAATTCTATAATTAATTGTATACCAAAGTGGAATTGTTTATGATATTTTATATTTTTTTATGACTGTATTTTGTTTTTTGAAGAGGTGCGAGATTGTCTAAATTCAATAGGAGAAGGTTTTATCTTTATTTGGATTGATGTATATTTAGTGATGTTTTATGAGATTATTAAATATATTTTTGTTTAATATGGATTTGGAATAGTTTTTAAGATATTTAGTGAAGTATTTAATTAATTTTTGAGAAATATAAGTACAAAAAGAGATTAAAAACACTCTCAAAGGTCTATGTGTGATTAAATCATGTAAATAATTGTCTATGTGATGTTAAACAATAATTTTAGGGGTTATGTTAGATTAACCAAGTGAAAATATGAGCTATATAAGATTATATCTTTATTTGGAAGTTGTGTAAGATTATTGTTTCACATCTGAAGTCGTATAAGAATAATTATTTTCAAACCCAACATTCATAAAAAATAAACACCCATCCATAATATAAAGTGGGAGATAAATATAGAACACTCATTTTGAGGATTTGATCACAAATGGTTTAATAAAGTGTAATAGTAGAAAATTAAATCTTAAAATCATATAAATTCTATAGTAAGGATTTAATATGATTCACGTTGAACACAAAGAGACCCTTATTCTATAAACTATTTAAGAACTTCCCCAAAGTAGGGACTGAAGGAGGTGGAGAGGGAGTGCCCCTTGAGTTAGGATCTCATTCTTTTAAGATTTTAAAAAATTATAAAATTTTAAAAGATTAAATGAGGATCTATATTTGAGAACCCTAAGATACCCAATATATAATATTTTAGAAGTGGAGTACTAACACTAAAGTACAATGAAAAACTATATTTTATATTTTATAGATCATCAAAGTGTTTATCTACCACTTAATAGAAAGATAAAATAAAGAGTAACTATACATAAACTCTCAATCAAGTAAATGGAATTTAAATATAAAATCAAGGATGATTTAAAACTATAAAGAATAATAAATACATAACACCTAATCAAATATTCAAATTATTTAATCACATAGGATTTAAATAAATAATAAATTATGGGAAAAAATATTAGTTTTTTTACTAGGTGGTAATGTGGAATATGTAACATTTTACATTTTCCTAGTGTAAATAATATCATTGGCCCTATGCCATCACTTAGTAGATTCAATGATGGTCACTTAATTATCATTTTTTATAATGTTAAAATAATTATAATAAATACAAACAATGAAATAATAATAAGAGTTTAATGAATCAATTTTGTCATGATAATAAATATCCCTAGAGTCCATGAGCTCACCTTTTTCTTGGGGATTATTTTGAAATATAGGTTTCTTGTAAAATTGGTTGGTCAAATTGAGAAGTAACATTAAAAAAGGTCCCTCATTTATAATTTCAAAATTTGAGAAGTTAATTTGAATATAATTAAATATTTAACAATTAGGTTTACCTCATATCATTCTTCCTCATTTGAAGAAAAAAATAAAACTCAATTTTACAGACAACTATGCCATTAATGTTAGTTATTATCGTAGAATCTTTTCTAACCCAAATTCTAATTCATTCTTGTAATTTTATATGTCCCAAAATGCACTTTATGAGGTGTTCCATCATCAAAAATAAATTTTCATTAATATTTGATGTTTAATTTTATAAATAAGCAGTTGGGATGTTGAATTTATATGAATAGTCACCATAATGAATATTCATGTCCATATATATATAGTAATCCATTGTATGTGTGTGTATTATTATTGGATCATACATATATGAATCCACTTCAAATGATATATTCTATATTTACTTAACTAATCTCAAACCAAACCAAAGGGGGATTTTTTTTCTCAATCCAATAATGAAAATAATCACTTAGCTTAGACAATACCTTATGCACAAACATAATAATTTCATGAAACTATTTTGTATTCTTCCTAGAACTAACTGATCTTATGAACATTAGTTTCATAAGATGAGAGTAATCCCTTCAAGTTCTAAATTATTTAGAATCCAATGTTTTTTTCGATATTTGAGTAGATTGATATTTTCTAGAGATGTGACTTTAAATACTCAGCTATTGAATAATATATATACATAATATAGGCTAGCTCAGTAAAATTATGGTAATCCTAAAATACACATGCATTTATTCCATTATAATAATTCAAGGAAGCCCAACCCATGTTAATGTAATTCTCTTTAATAGTTTATAATTTCATTTAACCATTATTATTATAAATATTAAACATAAAAATGGATAAAAACGAGTAAGCTCACTTCTTTTGGATTTCAAATAAAACATTATTCCTACAAAAATCATAATATTTGTGCCTATAATCATAAAGATAGAGTAAAATAATATATAGGTTTCATAATCAACTCTGAGAGATATTATAATCAATAGAGGGGAGAAAAACATGATCAATGAACTATAATGAACATCAAATAAAAATGCCAAATTATTGATCTTCAAGTTTGTTTTTTGAATTTATATGGTACCCTAATTGAATATGAAGCATATCATATAAGATTTTGGTGTTCTAACAAACCCAATTAAATCCAAAATACAATATCCAAATTTTATTTCAGATGTTAAAAAATAGAAATGAAATTATGTTATGAAACCATTGATGAATTATAATGATTATATATCTTGAGGTAGAATAAACCATAATAAAAATCTTATCACATTTGATCATAAAATTTGAAAACCATATGGTGGAAACCATGACCAATGGTTTTAATCTTCTAATCATCGATTCACCAATAAAAATATACATTCCTTGAATGCCTACCAATATTTTGAAACATCTCACCTTTTAGTAAAAAAACAATCCCCACTATATAATGTTTATATAATTCACAAATTTAGATGATTTATCCCTAATATGACTCAATATGGAAAAATATTACATTTTTTATGATTCGTCTTATCAAAATTATCTTCAACATCAATAAATGATATTTGATCAAGGTACATGAGATTATCCACACCTTGACCTATTTATAATCAATGAGTAGTTCTCAAAAAATAAAAAGTCCCTATAAATAGAGAAATAAATTTAACGATAAAAATATAACTTTTATGAAGCACTAAATTATACTTCATATAGTGAATGAAATAGGTTTTTTTATAAATAGTTAAATAATTAATTTTTAACACTCTTACTATAGATTAAATAATAATTATAATAATATATATATTATAGAATAAATATTTTCTTGATATCCATATTAGTAATATTAACCATAATAATAATAATAATATATTTGTAGAGGCCTCAATGTCTATAAATAAATGAAGTACCTATATAAGAATACCTCTACAACCTCCCCCTTTGATTGGGTTCCTTTTCTATATTGAGTGTACTCAAATCCTTTTTTCACTATTGATTGAGTTTACCAAACCAAAATGTCACATGTGCCTACTATAATCATTGTCCTTAGAAAATTCTATGTCTAAAATCAATTAGATATTAGCCATCTTTATTTGGAACCATCTTGGGATATCAACAAGGATTATTATCTCTCCTAAAAATTGGATCTTATAGGAATGAAATGGATGATCAGAATCAAGAGGGCACACACACAAATTTGGATTCATACATTGATGGACATGAAACAATAAATCATTAATATGTACAAAAATTAATATGTTTATCAATACCATAAACTCATAATTTATAATAAATATTTTAATTTAAAATCATTAGGCAATTAAAAAATATAAAACCTTTTTGATAACTTATAATAATGTATATAGTAAAATTCACTAGATATTTCATTAAGTTGTCAATAACTTCAAACCCAATGAAAAAAATATAACTAACCAATGAAAAATCTTTTTTTGGGACTCCTTTAATAATATATGGCCCTTGATAATAGGAAATATAAAATCTAATTGAAGTGTAATTTAATTCTTAAAATGTTGGGAAACAATGTGGCATTTGTTTTCTTGTTTTGTTATAATCATAAATATGTGAGCTCTTATAGGGGTTCCCATGAGTATTTATTACATGATGGGAGATATATATTACATTTTAAAATGAATTATTTTTATCATGACAACATGAAATGTATTATCTAAATGGGGTTTTCAAGAGGTTATTTTTTTAAATTTTTATAAAATAAGTGACAATGAAAAAAATCAAAATATAGAAAACAAAATATTGTGGTAGTAATGACACATATTGATGGAATAAAGAATGATTATAGAAAAATGAAACATATTTAATATTTCTTCAGGATATAATGGTGTTGTTACAAAATATAATAGTATAACACGTTGTTATGAGAGTTTTATGAACTTTAATCTGTTAATAGAAGAGGAAGTACATATAGTCAGTTAGTAAAAATCACACAATTATATTTAAATCTAAAAATATATTGATATTATGAGATAAAGGACTTTCATGGGTATGAAATCACCTCAATATAATGATTATGTCTATATGAAACATATGTAATAGAATATTAAATACTAATAAATCCACCTAAGAATATGGAACAGAGTAGACACATAATAATGATAAAAAACATAACAGAAGAAAAACTATTCAATTTGGATGGTGATACATTTCAAAGAAGAAAGGAAATATTAATTATCATTGAAGTGATATATTATTTTAAATCTAATTCCCCAATTTATTTTATATAAAAAAATTGTTAAGGAGTTAATGGGTTGTGATGCTGCAAAAAACTGATAGAAAAATGCTTTAAAAAATTATGAATAAAATTTTTAGAACATAACACTTTTAAAGGTATGGACAAATATAAAATATTATTGTTCAATTTTTTTAGTAAAAAATTTAAATTAGGCTACATTTGAGAACAATTATTGGAAACTGTTGTGGATTCTTCATCACATAGGAAATAGTCAATTATCAAGAACATACAATCATGGATATCTGAAAACTGTAGCTATGCAAGGAATTATATTGAGACAATAACATATAAACCTTCTTGAATATATAACTGCTTATATTGATTATAATATTTTATCAAGAACATGCCTACATGAAAATAAAAAAAAATCACATTTTTTAAAGAAAATATATACATTCTTGCATTTATAATAGTACTTTATCAATAACGTACATGCTTAAATATATAAACAACATTAAATAGTGGTCTAGAAGAAAGTATTATTTATCAAGAATAGAAAGCTAGATGAAAAATAGTACATTATTAGGCACATATCAACCTAATAAATAGTTGTTATTTAAGAACATATATTGATAAAAAAACAGAAATACCTACTGGAATATATACCTACTAATATTAATCATAGTAGTTGACCAAGAACACACCTTATTGAATATATAGATTACATAAACATATTAGTTTTTCAAAATAATATATACTTTCTTTCTTTAATCACTGTAAATTATAAATAACATGTCTTATTGAATATATAAATAACATACAATAGTTATTTTGAATCATTTATTATTTAATTAAGTGGTGGAAATTTATTTTTCCCAATATGATACATTTCTACAAAATACCTATCATATGTAACATGTGCTTTAGATAGTTTTCCAGTATTACTATCAAATATTCCCTAGTGGGATGGAAATAACTGGTAGTCACTAGTGTAAAGTTACAAGAATATAAGAATTAAATAATAATAATTCTAATAATTCATAGGAAATGAATTCCCACTATAATAAAAAACAGCAGAGAAGTATTTTTTCTCATTAATACAAGAAGATAAACAAATATAATTATATTTACTATCCTTCCTACATTTGGTCAATGTAAAATGAATCAAACCCAACAATAACATGAATCTAAACGTATATATAATATTCATACACCTTTATATATTAAAATATCATTAAATTATTTAATAATAGAATATGATTTCATAGTAAAAGTCCATGGAATATTAAAAATCAATGAAAATAATATCAAACCAGAAATAATTTATCCCTTGAAAGTATAAATTATTATCACATTAAAAAAATTAATTAATATATTTAGACAAGTCAAAAAAATATTGAAATAATTATAAATTTAGAAAATAAAATAAAATAAATTAAATATAACCAATTCATACCAAGATACTGTTTAATCTTGTAGAAAAGTATAAAAATCATATTATGAAACAACAATATAGTGGGATCCAAATAAGTAAGTACTTTTAGGATAAAAGAAAAAAATTATATGTTCATAAAATAAATATTTTTTACTGTATAACGAAACTCATATTCTAATAAAAATAAAAATCAGTCTATGTTGGAGATGAGATTCAGGAAAGATAAATTCGTAAATAGAAATTCATTTTCACTAGAATAATGGGGGAACAAATAAAAAATAAGTATCATGATACCAATAATATCGTAAAAACAATATTATGGGAACCCCATCCAATTATGTAACTAAAATTCAATTGAAGAGTATGATGTAGGGATTTCACCTGAGAAATCATATAAGAGAGGATTTACCTAATTTCAGTGAATGGGGTTAGTGAGGAATCACATGAGAAAGTGGATTGTGAGGGTAAGTTTGTGTTCGGGGTGAGAAAATATGGAGGTGGGTGGCTATGATGGAGAATAATATTATGTACATGATGTGGCCACATTGGAGTAGTACCGTGTAAGGTGGTTTGGTCACATTAATTACATGTTGGGTTTAAAAGAGATGCATTAGAGGAGGAGGGTCACAGTGAGGTGTGGGCATCAGAGACACATCAGTCAGGAGGTAGGGATGTTGCTTCAGTGGGGATGTTGGATGAATGTGCCAAATCTGTGCCAGAAGGGAGGTGGGTAAGCCATATCCGAGTCATATCGGTGGGGAGGTAGTATGGATGAATTAGTGTTGCTTTGACAGAGAGGTTTTTGGGTAATTTTTTAGGCCACATTGGTGGAGGAGGAGAATCGTTGAGAGGTTCGGTGGATGCATCATAGGAGGATGGTTGTAGGGAGGAGGAATCATGAGGTAGAGGAGGAGGATTCATCATAATGGAAGAAGTAATCATGAAATAAGGATGAATAATCATGAGCGGAGGAGGAGGGGGAGGAGGATGAATTGCAAGGGGAGGGGGCTGGGGAGGGGGAGGATTAATCGAGAGGGAGATAAATATAGGGAGGATACTTCCATGGAAATATTTTGGAAATTGGATATAAATCCATGGCTATAGGATATAATTCCCATAGTGTATTTTTTTGGTAAACTCCAATAGGGTGTTTAGAAACATTTCATATAAAAAAATCAGTCTAGCTTGCTCATTCAACCAATTTCTTCTATCATGATCTTCACTTGTGGTTTTAATTGTGCACTCTATAAAACATATCTTTTTTAATAAATTATTTAACAAACAACCACTAAAAATTAAAACATGGAGGATTATTCCCATGACACCTAATGTCATCAAGTGAGTCCATATCTATTCATTAGGTATCTCCACTCCATCAAGTGAATCAAGAATAATTCTATAATAATCACACTTTACCATCAGGTGAATCCTTAAAAATTATCTAAGAATCATCACTTCACTATCTAGTGGATCAATAATAATTCTATAGGCATCACTAATCCACCAATGCTGATGTGAAAATACCCAACAACACCCACATTTTCAACAAATTCATTCCACACTCTATTGATTCTAATAATCTCCCAGTTGGATTGAGATGACAATTTTCATTCGATAATGTCACCTTGATACTAAAGTGACCCGAACATTATTTTCACTTCTCCCCCTTACCGTTAATACAATACAATGGGTTAGTCCATGTTCATATTTTTTCACTAGTATTTTGAATTTCGTATGAATAAATCCATTAATGAAAGAAAATTTTCCCCCTATGAGAAATTGATTCTTCACTTTTCATTTTGAAATATTTCCCCCATTCGTTGTAAGGGAAATATTCTAGATGGATGAACTCTCCCTTAAGGGATTTCCTTTCCACTTATTTTAAACTACATTTATTTTTGGAATCAACCACATGTTAAACAATAAAAAATCCATTCATGATGAATTTTAACAAAATATTCACTGAGTAAATTTAGTACATGACAGTTGATAAGTAGTATAAATTATCTAAGACTATTAATTCATAGCTCATTATAGGAAATAATAGTTTTTATATACAATCAACATGTTATTCCATGTCACAAATTATTTCCAAGAAACACATAACTACTTTGACTTTCCATTTTCAAAATATTTTGTTGATATCTATCACTTCACACCAAACCATTGTCACATAAAAAATTAATAGGGTCTGAGAGGCATACCAAATAATGAAGAAGTTGATAACACTTTATAAAAATTCACCAATCTATTAAGCTTAATATCCTTTGATGTTTAGTATAACTCCCCTTCAGACATGGTCTCCATATACCATCTATCGATGTACATCATTAGGGGAACCAATTGTTTGTAAATAAAAATATTTTACAATATCTTGGTGTCCTATAAAATAAAAATAGCAGATACCGATCTCAAAATCCCTTTTTATAGAGAAAAAATATGTAAATAAGATTCAATTTGTTGGTTTCCTCTATTTCCCATTCATCCGAATTAACATTTTTATTATCAAAGACACATTTGAAGATAAATTGTGAAACCAAAAGTTAAAAACACAATTGAAAAGAAAAAGAAATTAAAAAACAACATAAGTCTACCAGACACATTCTATAAACACATTTTCCAGAAAAATAGAACTTACCTCAGTCTCTAGATCCTCCATTAGAAGGTCTGTAAAATGGGATACCAAATATTTCCAAGCCTATTTTTAATCCTCCTTTCTCACCTTACCTTTGTAGAATTCCCTTATTAGTATGAGATACTACATGAAATCCATGTGCATAGTTCATCATTTTCCTTATCATTAAGTAGCCTGACCTTCATCATTTCAACATCTTTATCGGAGACATTAATAATCAAAACTGATTCCTTCATTTATTTGTATGAATTCATAATAAGATTGAGGTTTGGGTCAAGATATTATCTCTCTTACATTTTATAGTGGGAGAAACACATGAAACAACCCCTAGTCCCCTACCTCCTACTGAATTGAATTTATAGACTTTTTGGGAACAATTTACTTTATATTGGATTTTGATTTTGTGGGAGTAATTTTCTCCCATAGGAGTGGTAAGTATGAATTGTACTTTATCCCTTTATTATTTCCTCTACGACTCTTCCTCATCCTTGGTCTGGGTAGTTTATTTCCATGAAATTCATCTTTGGAATCACATGAATGGAATCCGGAGGACTCATCACCATGCTCTGGATCCCCCTGCTCATCCTTAGAGATCACATCACGAACTATCTCTTGACCCTAGTCATCATTCTCAAAAATTACAAATTGGTTTCCGATCTCAATATCTAGAACATCCATACCTAGATTGTGATCTCCCAAATCCACACCCCCATTTTCACATTTCCATGTCATTCTTCCCAAAAAATCACATACATTAAGCACATTAGAATCCATTTTTTCCCTGTCATTTCTTATTTCCTCTAATTATCTCCTTGATCAGTAATTTCATTCCACGAACAAGCTATCTCCACATATAATGGAGAAATAGGTAACCTTAGGCCTCCCTTAGGAACTGCATCATAATTTTCTTACTCCTTAAGAGTGTATAGATACTCTTTAGGGCCACCCAGATTAGTCCTCATTCAATTAAATACCCAAACACAATTGGGTTACCTTCCCTCATTCTAATTTTCACATTTGTGAAATTAGGACCATAGGTAACACCTATTAGCTTCTTCCAAGGTGATCCTCCCTCCATACATAACCCTAATACTTTTTCACTTCCTTCTCATCCCACACCCTCAAGAATAATAGAACTCTTTCTTCCATTCCTACCGACATCCACCAAATGTACCAATTTCATAAACATAGATCAAATGTCGAACCACAATTCTTAGACCGAATTCTATATACAATGAAATTACTCACGAACTATAATAAAAAAACTTGGAAAAGAATTCATGAAGCATACACTTCCACAAATACCAATGGTTGGACTGGGTGATAGAGATATCTAGTTATATTTTCTAATAAATTAAATCTTCCCATGAGGTTCTTTAACAATATCAAAATATATCGGTTTTGAAATGGATGTCGGAGTTGAGGAAAACATACCCGAATCTTAACCAGAGAGAAGTTTTGCTTCATGTGGAAGTCATTAGACCACCAAAATAAATAGAACTGAGATCAACTGTAGCTACAAGGTGCACTTAACTAGGCCACAATCAAATCCTCATTCGATTTAAACGAAATAATAATATACCTGATGTTGAGAAAATCCACAATCGCTCTCTCATATAAATCCCACTACTAGAAAAAAAATCTATCAAACAAGTTCACTGATGGTTGTCTCTTCTTGAACCGAGTAATCAATGAAAGATTCAAATGTTCTGAAACAACATATAATTATGGGGTAGAGATTGGGATTCTAGGGTTTCTATCAAATAGATATGATAACTTAGGGAAAAGAGATATTGGAAGGAATGATGGAAGGAGGTAAGTGTTGGAGTAGGGAGATATAATCATGGATTTCACCCCTTAAAATGATATAAGAGGTCCCCCCTCTATCGAAGGAAGGACCGTCTTGAAGGCCATCATTATCATAGAACAAGAGAATCCATCCCAAAATTGGGAATCACCCCTATGAATTTCCAATTCATTCCTTTTTAATATCAATAAAATCACTTGATCTGTTGGCTTGATTCACAAACATATCCTTATACTATGTTTTTTCAATGTAACATAGGGATTATTTCCATGTAATTTCATAATGCAAATATTCTAGAAGTATGCATCGACTTTATTGATTTTATTTGATATAATTAAATATCAATTGGGATTTTAAACACCATTGGGTTATCCATTTTCTTGAAATAATATTCTTGTGTAGATTATCACATAGATCAATCCACAAACAATTTTGTTATTTCTAATCATAATAAACCCATAGATTATATCTCCACCTTAATTCCACACCTCTTTAAAAAATTAATAAAAAATAATGCATATGGGGATTGGGGTTCCATGAATTTCATCAAATTCAGGATGATTGAGAGTCACTATAGAACACTATTTTTTTATTTTCTTTGAAATTTGAATCTATCTTAAAATATTAACTTTATTTGATGGTATCCAAAAACATTTCATAATTTTAAATATTATTCTATTTTACACAATCTATTATTCCAGAGTTATATTTACAATCATCTGTTTATATTCTATTAATTAGAAGATATTTATTTCTATAAATATTATTATTTCCTTAAATAAACCCTAAAGAATAATCAATCTTCAATTTTCATGAATTTCTTTGGGATATACCATTTTCAAGAGCCTTATTGATTTCTTTATTCAGTGTTCACTTTTATTGCCACCATGGTCAATATGAATATTCAAATCATCCTTTAACCTCTGTTGAATTTCCTTTAAAATGTACACTTTTGGAATAGTTATAAATGTAATAATTACTAAGATAATACCCATACATTCCTTTTTTGTTCACGGTGACTCAATATTTCATGTTTTCTACTAGCTTAATTTTTTTTGATATATCCCCAAGCCTCAACAAAAAACTGAAGGTGTGTCCATGTATCCAACAAAAGTAACACATATTTTCATGTCATCCAAGAGTCCTCATCCAATTATTTTTTCCTCTTTTGGGGTCCCTTCTATGTCTAGTTATGGAAACATCATAAATTTACTTTTTCTTAGTAGTATTCAAAGATCTATTCTTCTCAAGCCCTGTTAGAGTTTCTTTTTAGCCATGAACAGATTTACCCATGAAGCATGATCTTTGTGATGTGATAATATTTTCTTGTGTTTACTCCCAAATGAGATACGTAAAGTCAGGACCCAGGCCACCAGGTCCTAAATTTCCAATGATAAGATGAGTGTGACTACCTACATTCCACCTATAACAGGTTAGAGGTTGGAAACTAGCACTAAGTAGTCATAACCCATAAATGGGATGAATTATCCAAATGTACATGTACACACACTCATATCTCCAATCCTATAGAGTGATAATAAAGTAATGAAATTAATACTATAAATTCATGAAAAACATGTATCCCACATCATATTATAGAAAATTACTAAAATCGATAAAGAGTCTAAATATTATCCAATCCAAAAAAATAGAGATTCCAACCAGATCTGAAAGTGGGGACCACTGTCAATTGAAACCACATATAAAACCACATTCTATCTATCCCAAATGTACTCCACATTCTATAATTCCTCTTAGAACACCATCAAAAGGTTCGTCATCTACATAAGTTACGAAGTTTGTGTGTAAATCCCTTGCAGGATTGAGTATAACAATAATCAGTAGAAGACCCCAAAATCACCAAGCATAAAGCATCAATAGTAGTCATATAATAACAAAAAACACATTAAACAAATCCCAAATTTACTAATAACAAAAAACCAGTATCAAGTGGTCTAAACCAAAACTCACTATCCATAGGATACTTCTTGAGGGTTCTAGATAATTCTCATTCCATGAGTACTCACTACATGATCCATGCTATCACTAGTGGTGTTAATACAAGATGTCATTATTATTAGGTCCCACCAAACAAGTACTCACTGGATATGATAATATCTCATCATCCATGTAGGGAATCACACCCAAGCCTACTCAGGTACACCACAAACCCAAATAGATATTTCCTCTAGATAGGGGATTGATGTCTATTCATGGTGCTCATGCTGATACCACAAACCCCACCTATTAATGATAATAGAACCAATCTTGACACTATAGGTGGATGCATCAATGTCTATAAAACACAACACTAGTATAGGAGATAACATTACCATAGCGAGGATGTAATATTGCATTATACCCTTGAAAGAAAAGGTCTATGGTACCACACTCAACTAATCTTGGTCTATAATAAATAAATGATGGCCTCTAATCATTTAAAAGGAATTACATAGCTTGTAAATGGGACACATCACATGTGTCACTATGTCTATACCTAGGTGAATCAATTCTTTTGTCCCCCTACCCATTCATGTGTACCTCAGATTGTTCCCAATTACACCTAGCAATGTCATTTTAAATGGCTTTGTCCTTGTACTCTAACTAT
This sequence comes from Viscum album, assembly GCA_963277665.1. Taxonomy (NCBI): domain Eukaryota; kingdom Viridiplantae; phylum Streptophyta; class Magnoliopsida; order Santalales; family Viscaceae; genus Viscum; species Viscum album. The sequence continues at coordinate 1,811,264,964 of OY728146.1, forward strand.
GTATGAGTACACAACATGGATCATGAACTCGGATCAGGCCCATGTATCCTTAGAGAAAAATAAAATTCCTCTAGATAACGACCACATGGAATGTGGTTGGTACCACATGACAAGTGATTCTTACCTCCTCCATAAGAACTATTGCATCACAGTTAGGGGACCCACATGGCATGTAATGATGGATTACACACAGTTTACCACAACATTTTCTATATCTCATGGACCATTCAAACATCATTTGGATATATGACCACAACCATTGATCTATCCCAGAAACATGGATCTAAGCTCAGTCGACCATCTCTATCATCACTTATTAGAAATAGAGCCTTCATTTTCTCAGAAATCATTCTATAGAGTCTAACAATGACCACACTAAACCTATGTCATATATACACCATGAAAAAGGAATCCATAGGTCTGATTTTGCTTCACCACTAGTCTCCCACCATTTTCACATGTTTATTTCACCATTAATCATGAACATCACCCAAGATATTGATTTGTTTCACTGAAGAAGGGCTGCTTAATGATCAAATACTCATTATTCATCAAAAAACGAGCCAAAGGAATTTCTCATGATAAAAATGAAAATAAATGGAGGAGAAAATATTAAACAATAAACATGCATGGGTAAAAACCATAGACAATTTTTCATTTTATCCTCGATCAGTTTTTATGGAATATACAAGAAAAGATGAATATTCTACAACAAAAAAATTAATCAACAGTAAAATAATTCTACCATCAATGCGAGAATCAATTAATTTTTTTTAAAATTTATTTATGTTTGACATGATATAAATGAACAAGATTAAATCACACAAATCAAACTTCCTTCATTGATTTTGATCAATTTATATAGACGAAATATCAAATGTCACTATCATTGGAAATATTGGCCATCCTTGTTAGTGAATAAGGTCCTCAGTTATCGATAAAGTGTAACAGCCCGAGATTTTATGAAAAATATTCTTTTTTATTTCACTAATGTCTTGTGTTGTACGCTACAACAAAAGGAGCTTGCACAACACGCATCCATGACTTGCCTTGCATTACACTCAATCACGACCTTCCTCGATAGCGTGTGTAGTACGCAATAACGAGTTTCACTAAACAGCGATATGCTATTAAAATGTTATTAAAACTAGACGTTATGAATAGTAATAACCACTTTTTGAAATTTTGTAAATTTTATTTTTCAAAATGGATTTCATTTTTGGATTCGGAGTATCTAATTTAGCCTAAGGTGAAATTTTGGTACATTTCAGATAACTTTCATATTCTGATGAATAGTGAAAATTACTAAATTTTAATTAAAAACAACTTTTTTAATCGAAATAATTAATAGTGATAAATTATTAATTTGAGTGGTTTTAAAGTATATTTAGAATATATTTTTACAATTCAATACAATGTTGGTCATTGGATGTAATTTCACATTTACACCAGACATAAACAAGTGTCAATCTTTTGATAGATATTGTTTCTTAAAAACACGCTATTTGTTTTAACTGCGGGATTTAATTATAAAATTAATTAATGCAACTTCTATGCTATGAATTTGCTAAAATAGATTTCATTTTTGAATTCGGAATATGAAATATAGCTTAGGATGAAATTTTGGCATTGTTCTGAAAAACATCAATTTTTGATGAATAGTGAAACTACTAAGTGGTAGTTAAAAAACTGAATTTTTCATAAAACTTAATTTTACCGCTTATGTGAATGGAATTTCAAAAATCCGAGAGACACAGTTGATGTCAGTAAGTAAAATGTGGTTCAATGAGATGAAAATAATTTTTGGTGAATAGTAACTTTTTACTTTTTTTACCACGGTTAATATAGGGTAACTAAGGGTAAATATGATATTACTATTACCCTAACACATGTCCTAATTCTATTGGATAAGTGTAATTCGACCAAAAACAACCTTAGGAATATAATATGACCATTTAGGTCCACTTGGATTAGATTATGACATTTAATATTATTTTATTTAATGAATAGTTAAAATAGTTAAAATCAAAGTTTAATAACTAAAACATTTTTAATATAGGGTTATACATAAAATAAATTCGACTATAAATATTCATTAGAAAGCTAAAAAGATTTCTTACATAATGGTATTTTATTTATAATTTTTTGACATTAAATAATTTAATTTATTTATGACACAATTATGATGCAGTAATTATCTTATTTATGAAATATTGACATAATTGATGTTATAAACACCAAAATAAATGTAATTTGAGACTTTTTATGAATTACACTAATTTTCTAGGTTACTATGATATATTAGTGTTGATTTAATGAACTTGATTCGAACATATAATTCTGTTATGACTTTCACAAAAATCATATATCAAATAGTGTCAAAATTGACACAAAATAGTTTTTAAATCAAATATTATATTATTAATTGTTATTTTATTCCTAAAAATCTAAGGTTCTGCCAAATGACTTAGATAAGGATATATATATTAATAATAAACAATTTGGGGTTCGTTTGGCATGTTATAGTAAGTGTATTAACCATATAGTGTAAGAAAGAAAAAAGACACGGTAAAAGTTAAATTATTTAACTTAGAGTTAAATCTAATTGATAAGGTTAAAATAATAACCTAAACTTGTCTAAATACTATTGGATGATAGGATTTCGACCCATACCCACTTTAGCTTCTAAATAAGACCCTTTGGAACCATTATAAACCGATTTTGACTTTAATATAAAATAATATTTTGAGATATTCCTACGGTGCCCCTCTCCTCCCTTATAAAAGGACACCTCCTCCCCCTCCTCCTCACACCAATTTGAGCACTCAAGCTCGGCCAAACCCTGCCAAAATCTCTTCTCCACTTCCCTATAAACATCCTAGAGGTTCTGGTTTTCCTCAAAAACCAATTTTAGTGCCCTAAGAGGAGGTCTTAAAGAGGCGCTTCAAAGAAGAGGTAATTACCGTTACCAATTCATTCATCTTTATTTCTTCTTCCACTTCTTCTTCTTAGGTTGTTTCATTATTAAGTAATAACATCAGTATCACTAATATACTGATATGTTATTATAAGTATGAGACAACCCTATTTAACCTTCTATCCATCCTACGGAAAAAGGAAATCACCGCGCGTGCGTACGTACGGAATACCGTCTCCACGCCGTGGTGTAATCTATTTTCTGCCACCAACTTAATTGGATGGGTATAAAGGTGTAATGAGTAACCATATATGATTATTATAAAGTGATATTGATACTGAAATAGTATACATACACTTGAACACAATTCCACGACCATGGAAATGATATCATCGCTCGTGCGTACGTACGGACTACCGTCTCCACGACGCGATGAGATTCATTCTCAATGATTAACCATTAATGAATGATTATAAAGTATATATAATAAGTACTAATGAAATATATGACCTAATAATGATACTGGAATTATTTATATTTATATGTATGTCATCTACTTAATTCCATTTAATTCAATAAGGAAACGAAAACAGTGTTCATGCGTACGTACGGACTACCGTCTCCATGAACGGTGTATTTCTTTCCATTTACTGATTTATTATATATGTGTATTATGAATATATATATATAAATAATGTTTTATATTCTGTAAATAAGTAATCATGATCTAAGTAATAATATGAATAATTACAAGTTAAAAACACGAACGACAAATGAGACGATTTTACCCAAAACGATACTTTAACAGGAATTTACAAAAGAACGGGTAATATAATGTCATAAGTGAACCATATATGATATCATAACAATGAATATGATTCTTTAATAAGTCAATGACATTATTTAAATCATTATACAGGAGGTTCAGACACATACGAAGCAAATCGGACCTAAGGTAAGGGAAATATCACAATCTCATTTTTATCCGAGATTGTTTATTCGTAAGTATTTACTGGGGTGTATTTTATCATCCACATCCATGTTTCATCAATATGTAATATTACTTCCATCCACCTACAATTGTTTAAATCCATTTTTACCCTTCGGTGAGTTTTTAGTAATATGTATGAAAGGAATCTTTTGTCGTTTTTCGTACGAAGTACTTTTTGACTTTTCCGACAAAAGTACGAAGAATGTTTTTTTAACTTATACGGCATGAATGGATTTTTAAAACATTATTTCCAAGAAGCTTCCTTTACAAGTTTTCAAGTTTATTTTTAATCAACTTCTTTTATTTTAAAGTTTTATGACATGTTATGAGAGGAAAATTGTTTTTGAAGAAGAAAGGATATTTTCCTCATGAATGGAGTTCAAGTGTTTTATCAAAATTATTTTCCATCTAAGATAATAAAGGGTTCTGTATTTATCCCTATTATTACATGGATTTGATTATGTTGTGATGGAAATATTTTTATGAATTCCTTTATCTTATATGAATTGTATTATGATGTCATGTTGTTTAAGAATCCCATTTTTATTACATGGGTTACGCTATGCTGTATGGTTTATGATTATGTGGCACACATAAGAAAGGATTCATTATAAGATGGGTGGGACCTATATCTCCCTCCAATGCATTGGGTAAAGATTTTATATCTCATGATATAGACAGGGCTGGAACGGTAGGTTATACCGGTTCAGTGATACAGGACTGAAACGAGGGTTACTCGATTCAGAAAGGGACTTTGTCCACTAAGATAGTCTTGGAAATGAGTCTTGACTAACAAGAAATGATTCTCTATGATTATGTGTGAATGCCACAAAGTTTCATGTTTTAAGTTATGATTATTGTGATTACATTTCACTGCCATGATTTATTCTATGTTATGAAATTATGCTCTCTTTTGCAGTTTAAGATTTCCAAAAGTTATGTTCTTATGAATATGATGTGATTAATTTTTCTTTTGTTTACCCTTACTGAGCATTTTAGCTCACCCTTTTATGTTTTCTTTTCCCCAGGATATAATGAAAGGTTTTAGGTAAAAAAAGGGAAGATCTTTATGGGAGATATTGAAGATCTTTCACCACGATTAGAAGATTACGTTCCGAGTTTCCAAAGACACTAAACTATTAAGATCCTTGTGTGTGTGTTTTTTATGTACTAAGTATTCCGCAAAAGTAATGTAATGTTCATGTACGTTAAGCTTCGGGTCTCTACAGTTGGTATTAGAGGAAAGGTTTAGTCAACCTTTGGATACTAGGACGCGAAAACATTAGTGAGATCCCTAGAGATATTTCTAAGGTATGTCTAGGGATGTCCCTAAGATTAAGTATACGTATAGGTTATAGTACTAGAATTACGCTAACGATCATAGAATTTAACCTAAGATGTTAGATATTAAGGGTACTCCCCCTTTACTATGTTGTTTTCCCTAGCATGATTTTTGCCTCTCACACTATTCGTTTTTTTGGGTTTTAGAAAATGGCTGGAAACAAGATGATTCACAATAATGGAGGATATGATGGACAATGGAATGATATTTTTCATGAGCAACAAAATGAAATGGGATTTGGAAGTCCAAACATCATTATTATTTCGAATCAGAAATCTCATAATATGATCAATAAAGTAAAATTTGGTAAGTTTCCTGACTCGTCTAATAAGAGAAAGATGGAGTTTCATGATGATCATAGAGGAAAGAAAGTTCAATTTCCCCTATGTAAATCATGTGGGAAGAGGCATCAAGGAGAATGTTTCAAGGGAACTGGAAGATGCTTTGGGTGTGGCAAAGAAGGACACAAAGCAAGTAAGTGCAAAGGAAAAGGTTCAGTTAACACCATGGATGAGGATAATGGTATTTCTACGACATCAAAAATGGTTAAGTGTTTTAAATGTGGAATGTACGGGCATTATGCAAACCAATGCCCTAAGGGAAAGTCTCATGAAGAGAATTAGTATGGTCGTATGGGTAGTATTTATGTTGATGATGATGAAGAGACTACAAATGATATGTGAGTTGAAAGAATTGTTGAAGCTCGGTCAATGGTTTAAGAAGGTAGTGGAATGATTACATGTTTATCAAAGTGTAATGTTGTATAAAGAATCTCATGGTACTATGGAATAAAGAGACATCTAAGGATTGTTACATTGTTGTCTTTCCTTGAGTTTTAAAAGTGTTTTATTAATGTTACCAGTATCCATGAAAGGTTATTCAGATATTTTTGGAATGTAGATGATATGCGCATAATGAAGGGATAAGGAGAAAATTAAATGTTTAACAGTATTCATGAGCTCATGATTGATATAAGGACTAAGTGAAATCATGGTTTGAGTATATAGAATTTTGAAGATTTTGGTATGTGTAAAGTGTTAACTTTAAACTGCATTCATGTTTTCACTAAGGTATTCAAGAGAATACATTATTAAGGCCTTTGAATGTCTGAAATGTGACCAACAAGACATATCTTATGATATATGGGGATCAATGATGGTGTTAAATCTCTGGTAATCGTTTTCACTATGTCATGGACTGTAGTATTATGGATAAGCCTAAAGATTGAAATTGATTATGTTGGACATAAGTTAGTATTGTTTAAGGATAGAAGTTTTTTTCGATATTATTGATGGGATGTTATAGTAATATAGTTTTAGAAAAAGGACAACCTGCAGGACGGGCGACAACCCATCGCTTCGGACAAGGCTGTGGGAATCGAACCCACAACCGAAGTGCGACTAGCCTTTATCGCCTACCACTGGCCTACAGGAAGTCCCTGTTTAGTAGAAACTAGTTTTATTATATTATGCAGTATGATATATGAAGTATAAGTCCATTTTAGGAACCATATGTGATTAATCTCACTATAGATTGACTTATGTATATAATTTTTGCTAACCTTTTGTTTGAGACAGATGGAATGACCCGTCATTCTATCACATGATCTGCTAACACTTCACGAATAACAAATTCAACTTCATTTATTTAAGAGATGAAGTGGAAAATGTTCAAGGCATGAACAACAGTGAGATTGTACCAAAATAAAGAAAGTATTTATTCTAATTCAAATTTTCAACTTTAGGGAAATGATCTTGAAAACCAAAAATGTTTTCCTAGTGATCTTATACCTGATGAATCGGATGGTACCTTAGATCATCACAAATTTATGGATTTGTGATTGTTGGCTTTTCCATAGCCATGTTCTCTACCACTCTCCATCAGAACATGATGGTTAGATTTCTCTTCCATATACATATTTTCACCTATGTGGAAACCCAGTGATTAGTTTATTTGGGTAACCGTTACGTTTCATACTTTTGTTTTTAAAGATAAGTTTTGGTATTCCTTTTTACGATGTGGGTTTCTATTAAAGAAACTTTCGAATAGTAAACCATTTATAACCCCGACGAATTTCGAAGGCGAAATTCATTTTAAGGGGGGTAGAATGTAACAGCCCGAGATTTTATGAAAAATATTCTTTTTTATTTCACTAATGTCTTGTGTTGTACGCTACAACAAAAGGAGCTTGCACAACATGCATCCTTGACTTGCCTTGCATTACACGCAATCGCGACCTTCCTCGATAGCGTGTGTAGTACGCAATAACGAGTTTCACTAAACAACGATATGCTATTAAAATGTTATTAAAACTAGACGTTATGAATAGTAATAACCACTTTTTGAAATTTTGTAAATTTTATTTTTCAAATTGGATTTCATTTTTGGATTCAGAGTATCTAATTTAGCCTAAGGTGAAATTTTGGTACATTTCGGATAACTTTCATATTCTGATGAATAGTGAAAATTACTAAATTTTAATTAAAAACAACTTTTTTAATCGAAATAATTAATAGTGATAAATTATTAATTTGAGTGGTTTTAAAGTATATTTAGAATATATTTTTACAATTCAATACAATGTTGGTCATTGGATGTAATTTCACATTTACACCAGACATAAACAAGTGTCAATCTTTTGATAGATATTGTTTCTTAAAAACACGCTATTTGTTTTAACAGCGGGATTTAATTATAAAACTAATTAATGCAACTTATATGTTATGAATTTGGTAAAATAGATTTCATTTTTGAATTCGGAATATAAAATATAGCTTAGGATGAAATTTTGGCATTGTTCTGAAAAACATCAATTTTTGATGAATAGTGAAACTACTAAGTGGTAGTTAAAAAACTGAATTTTTCATAAAACTTAATTTTACCGCTTCTGTGAATGAAATTTCAAAAATCCGAGAGACACGGTTGATGTCAGTAAGTAAAATGTGGTTCAATGAGATGAAAATAATTTTTGGTGAATAGTAACTTTTTACTTTTTTTTACCACGGTTAATAGTAAATAGGGTAACTAAGGGTAAATATGATATTACTATTACCCTAACACATGTCCTAACTCTATTGGATAAGTGTAATTCGACCACAAACTACCTTATGAATATAATATGACCATTTAGGTCCACTTGGATTAGATTATGACATTTAATATTATTTTATTTAATGAATAGTTAAAATAGTTAAAATCAATGTTTAATAACTAAAACATTTTTAATATGGGGTTATACATAAGATAAATTAGACTATAAATATTCATTAGAAATATAAATGGATTTCCTACATAATGGTATTTTATTTATAATTTTTGGACATTAAATAATTTAATTTATTTATGACACAATTATGATGCAGTGATTATCTTATTTATGAAATATTGATATAATTGATGTTATAAACACCAAAATAAATGTAATTTGAGACTTTTTATGAATTACACTAATTTTCTAGGTTACTATGATATATTAGTGGTGATTTAATCAACTTGGTTTGAACATATAATTCTGTTATGACTTTCACAAAAATCATATATCAAATAGTGTCAAAATTGACACAAAATAGTTTTTAAATCAAATATTATATTATTAATTGTTATTTTATTCCAAAAAATCTAAGGTTCGGCCAAATGACTTAGATAAGTATATATATATTAATAATAAACAATTTGGGGTTCGTTTGTCATGTTATAGTAAGTGTATTAACCATATAGTGTAAGAAAACAAAAAGAAACGGTAAAAGTTAAATTATTTAACTTAGAGTTAAATCTAATTGATAAGGTTAAAATAATAACCTAAACTTGTCTAAATCCTATTGGATGATAGGATTTCGACCCATCTCCACTTTAGCTTCGAAATAATAACCTTTGGAACCATTATAAACCGATTTTGACTTTAATATAAAATAATATTTTGAGATATTCCTAAGGTGCCCCTCTCCTCCCTTATAAAAGGACACCTCCTCCCCCTCCTCCTCACACCAATTTGAGCACTCAAGCTCGGCCAACCCCTGCCAAAATATCTTCTCCACTTCCCTAGAAACATTCTAGAGGTTCTGGTCTTCCTCAAAGGCCAATTTTAGTGCCCTAAGAGGAGGTCTCAAAGAGGCGCTTCAAAGAAGAGGTAATTACCGTTACCAATTCTTTCATCTTTATTTCTTCTTCCACTTATTCTTCTTAGGTTGTTTTATTATGAAGTAATAACATCAGAATCACTAATATACTGATATGTTATTATAAGTATGAAACAACCCTATTTAACCTTCTATCCATCCTACGGAAAAAGGAAATCATCGCGCGTGCGTACGTACGGAATACCGTCTCCACGCCGTGGTGTAATCTATTTTCTGCCACCACCTTAATTGGATGGGTATAAAGGTGTAATGAGTAACCATATATGATTATTTTAAAGTGATATTGATACTGAAATAGTATACATATACTTCAACACAATTCCACGACCATGAGAACGATATCATCGCTCGTGCGTACGTACGGACTACCGTCTCCACGACGCGATGAGATTCATTCTCAATGATTAACCATTAATGAATGATTATAAAGTATATATAATAAGTAATAATGAAATATATGACCTAATAATGATACTGGAATTATTTATATTTATATGTATGTCATCTACTTAATTCCATTTAATTCAATAAGGAAACGAAAACAGCGTTCATGCGTACGTACGGACTACCGTCTCCATGAACGGTGTATTTCTTTCCATTTACTGATTTATTATATATGTGTATTATGAATATATATATATAAATAATGTTTTATATTCTGGAATTAAGTAATCATGATCTAAGTAATCATATGAATAATTACAAGTTAAAAACACGAACGACAAATGAGACGATTTTACCCAAAACGATACTTTAACAGGAATTTACAAAAGAACGGGTAATATAATGTCATAAGTGAACCATATATGATATCATAACAATGAATATGATTCTGTAATAATTCAATGACATTATTTAAATCATTATACAGGAGGTTCGGACACATACGAAGCAAATCGGACCTAAGGTAAGGGAAATATCACAATCTCATTTTTATCCGAGATTGTTTATTCGTAAGTATTTACTTGGGTGTATTTTATCATCCACATCCATGTTTCATCAATATGTAATATTACTTCCATCCACCTACAATTTTTTACATCCATTTTTACCCTTTGGTGAGTTTTTAGTAATATGTATGAAAAGAATCTTTTGTCGTTTTTCGTACGAAGTACTTTTTGACTTTTCCGACAAAAGTACGAAGAATGTTTTTTTAACTTATACGGCATGAATGGATTTTTAAAACATTATTTCCAAGAAGCTTCCTTTACAAGTTTTCAAGTTTATTTTTAATCAACTTATTTTATTTTAATGTTTTATGACATGTTATGAAAGGAAAAATATTTTTGAAGAAGAAAGGATATTTTCCTCAAGAATGGAGTTCAAGTGTTTTATCAAAATTATTTTCCATCTAAGATAATAAAGGGTTCTGTTTTTATCCCTATTATTACATGTATTTGATTATGTTGTGATGAAAATATTTTTATGAATTCCTTTATCTTATATGAATTGTTTTATGATGTCATGTTGTTTAAGAATCCCATTTTTATTACATGGGTTACGCTATGATGTATGGTTTATGATTATGTGGCACACATAAGAAAGGATTCATTATAAGATGGGTGGGACCTATATCTCCCTCCAATGCATTGGGTAAAGATTTTATATCTCATGATATAGATAGGGCTGGAACGGTAGGTTATACCGGTTCAGTGAAACAGGACTGAAACGAGGGTTACTCGATTCAGAAAGGGACTTTGTCCACTAAGATAGTCTTGGCAATGAGTCTTGACTAACAAGAAATGATTCTATATGATTATGTGTGAATGCCACAAAGTTTCATGTTTTAAGTTATGATTATTGTGATTACATTTCGCTGCCATGATTTATTCCATGTTATGAAATTATGCTCTCTTTTGCAGGTTAAGATTTCCAAAAGTTATGTTCTTATGAATATGATGTGATTAATTTTTCTTTTGTTTACCCTTACTGAGCATTTGAGCTCACCCTTTTATGTTTTCTTTTCCCCAGGATATAAAGAAAGGTTTTAGGTAAAAAAAAGGGAAGATCTTTATGGGAGATATTGAAGATCTTCCACCACGATTAGAAGATTACGTTCCGAGTTTCCAAAGACACTAAACTATTACGATCCTTGTGTGTGTGTTTTTTTTATGTACTAAGTATTCCGCAAAAGTAATGTAATGCTCATGTACGTTAAGCTTCGGGTCTCTACATAAAGCATCGCTTAATTCACCAAGATCTACTAAAACAACACCTCTATATCTCTAGGGTTATATGGATAACTCTAATATTTCCACAAAAATATATATTTATAGGAAAACATAATTAAAGAAAAATTAATTAAATAAATAAATAAAATTTATTAATTTATTTAATAATTATCCTACTACCACTCCCAACTAGAGTGTAATAGATGCTTTAAGGTTATGTCATACCTAGGGTAAAACAAATGATTTGGACTTAATAGAGGTATCATATTTTTAATCCAAGACTCCATTCTAGAGTAATTTTAATTTTCTAGGAGGAATATGCTTGCTTGATACTAATATACTTATTATTTTTAAAATATCGATTTTTGGCCCACCAAGCCTTAGAATCTCACACCATCTCAATGATTGAAATAAAAAATAATACTGTATATATTTCAAATCATTATATGGAAAAAATAAATTTCATTCAACCCACCTTAGGTTAGTTTATCCTAAAACTTGTAAAAGAAATCTCAAAAGGATGTGGGTATTGATCTCGCATCAGTGTCTCCCACCCCTAGGTTCTCTCTTAATGAATCATATTTTGGTACCATGCATGAACCAAAGGAATCAATTTCTCATGGTAGATCATATCCTGATGATTCTAAATCTTTATTGGGTACTCTGAAATGGTATCTCAATATTTTCTGTCCAGCTCACCCTAGTCAATAACATGTGACGAGTCATGCAGATATATATATATATATATATATATATATATTTGTGACATGTTGAAGACATCATGTACCTAGTACAACTATAATGGAAGGTCCCCATGGTATACTACCTCACATACCATAGATTTGTTTTGTAAAGTTTCAATGAATCATGGATATATCTTGTAACCCTACTCAAATCTCAACAATCCACATCAAGGTGAGATCTTCAATAACACATGGTATCTCTTTCTAGAACTACAAATAACTCCATCATTTGTCTGAATAGAAATTATGGTGGATCCATACAATCCTCATCAACTCCTAGATGATCTTAAACTTCTCTATCATAGCTCGCACTAACTCTATTCCTATGATTTTCTCTCTCTAGGGTCATTCCAAGATAGTGGTCACCTAAAGGGTCTCCCATATAGGGCCTCAAATAGTGCCATACCAATGGTGTAATGGAAGATTATATTGTATGTAAACTCCACCATGGGTAGGTGATCCTAATAACTATGACCAAATTATAACACGTAATACTACATTGAGTCCTTAGAAACTTGAGTGGTACACTTAGTCTGGGGGTGAAACACTTTGCTCAAATGAAACAGAGTCCCAAAGGTCACTTGAAACCCTCTCCATGATAGAGACGGGAAGGGAGAATCATGGTCTAAAATGATAATTAATGGAACTCCATGGAGTTGATCTATCTTCTATACATAAAGGCATCTTAGGTTCTCTACTAAAAGGTACTCTTGAACAGCGGGGAAGTGGGATGACATGGTGAGTTGGTCTATGATCGCCATGATGCCATAAAGTCAACTAGACATGCATGTTTACCCCCTCATGAAGTCCAAAAATATCCCATACCTCTTCCAATAAGGAACCTCAAGGGTTTAATCTAAAACCACTATATCCTGGTTCTCATTCTTCACCTAATAACAATTGAGAAATTGAATGAAAATTTTGCTACTAAATTTTTCATGAATGGCCATCAGAACTAATGTCGGCGGTCTTTTTATATATTTTCTACTTCTGCATTTACTTACACAGGGGATATATAAACTACCTCATCACCTCCTCCAAAAACATAACTGGAATCATCATCCATACTCTGATATGGATTGAGTTATTCTCACCTTCATATAATCCATCAAGAGCACATCTAATAGATATCTATGTATATAAGGCCTCGTAGTTGGTATGTCCATGATGATATTACCTAACATGGAATAAATGAAGTGGGTTAATAAGAATCAAATAAAGATATGAATAAAAATCCTTGCCCAGTAGGTAAAACTGTAACGAGGATAAATACTCAATCACCTAGTCCAAAAACTGAGGACAATCATGTCTGGTCCACGAGGAATTATAGAGTACAACATACTCAACACTCTCCTATAAAAATCACAATATGGGTGCACTCATAAACCTCTACCTTAAATATTGATACACATACCATTATATCTCCATCCCAACAAAAGGATACCGCTTCTGGGTCAATGAAATATAATATGTCGATATCCTTGCGAAATTAAGCACAACCACTTATAGTAGACTAAAATCATAGGGAAGATCTCTACCACCCTCATGCTCTGGGATGGAATCTAAGATGAAACTACATTGGCAAAGTATAATTCCTCTACTACAACATTAATTAAGATGATGTATCCAATAAAATGGTATTCCAAAATCTAGAACTGGAACATCAAGAGATTCATATTAAGCTAGTTCTCTCGGAGTGTGTATAGAACCACGATCATGTGTCTAACATGATCCAACATATATTTTGAGTAAACTAAGATATGGTCAATGAAGACCACCAAAAACTAGTCAAAGAAATGTTGAATGATCTAGTTGAAAAGTCTCAAAAATACTTTTGGGGAATTTACTACACTAAAAGGTATCACCATGTACTCATAGTGATGGAAGAAACATTTGAATGCAATCTCATGTATTTCCTTGTCCTGTACAAGATATTTGGTGATAGACTAATCATAGGCTAATCTTCGAGAACAATTCAAACCCTATCAATTGATCAATGATGTTGTCAATTCTTATTAGTTGGTATTTATTAATCAAGGTCACCTGGTTCAAGTTCTTATAATTCAAACAAAACCTTCATCTCAAATACGACTTCTTGGAGAATAACATTGGGGAAACCCATGGGGCAACACTTGGTAACACAATGTCTATCCTCTGCAATTCCTCTAACTGCACCATCATCCCTAATGTATATATGAGATCTATAAAATAATATAGTGTATATATGAGGGCCATATTTGGATGTAAGTAAATATTGATGTCTATCACCCATTGGGGAGGTACGTCTAGTATATTCTCAAGAAATATTTCCTTATACTCCACCACCACCACATGAAACTGGTAGCTCTTATCATCCACTACTCCATGAGTTACGCTAGTGAACTAGGGAGTAAACATATAAAATTTCCTATATATGATCCTATCCTTATATACCTAAGTTTCATTCTCACTAATGAAGAAAAAAATCTTCCCTTTTTTATGGATACACTACAACCTCTACATAGAATAGTCAATCTAGACATGAACTATGGATTTATAGTATAATAACAAGCTGAAATCATAAGGCATTATCGCTGTGAAAATGAGATTCCATATGAAACCATTGCCTTTAGGCATCATTTCACACTATCAGTAAATGTTTTGGATCACTAGGTCACCTCTTGTATGAGTCCCCAAGTGCAAGGTTCAAGAAAAGAGATCTACTAGAATCTATAATTCATGAAACAAAGAATAGAAAGAATGGAGTGAATCACATATATATCTATCAATAAGATATCTAAAGTATATTAGACAGAAATATTACCTCATATCATCCATGGAGCCTCTGGTACATAAGACTTAACTACTATAATCTATATATGTGCCTATCCACCATCTCCTTGAGCCTGGTGCAGACCACCTAGGGAAGGAGGTAGAAATAGGTCAAACCTTCAACCACATAATATTACTATATTTTTCCCATTCCCACATCAACATCCCTACACCTCTCTTTTCTCCTACCTATGCCTCTATCCTGGTGGTACATTGACCATTTCTCTATCAGTTGTACGATGGGTCAGACAATACCATGAAAGACAATCCCCACCATAATAGGAAGAAAAAAACCTCTACCTTGGATGAATTAAGCCATATTGTGACCCCTAAACTTCTGATATCTTATCATGGGATCATCTACTAAGGAGTATAACACAATTAGATCCATGTGGCAAGCATCGACTACCTACTGCTAAGGTTTCAACTCTTTGGTGTCCACTATCATTACCCGCTATCATCTTCGTCTCTTCCAAGAATCTGTCCACTACTAAGGTTCTCTAAAGAACTACAAAATAGGTTGGAATGAGAAGTGATATCATTGAATCCTTGCTATCTCATCGTAATAGCCACTCAAAGTTCTACACCTTGAAGAATAAATCTTGCACCATATCTGGGTAGTATCATAAGAGGCAAATAAACCTCAGAGAATAATTCCCCGTGGTAATTCTTCCCTACTATAGATTTAGAATATCCTATATGAGAACTGATCACAATATGAATATATAAAACTCCTCCCTGAATATACGCTTGATGTCTGACCAGGAAAGATATGTCTCTTCATGTGATTGAGTCAGTAGACTCAACTAGAATCTAGAATACCCAAGGATAAGACTCACTTTGAGGACTTCTAAATGATCTTAATGTGTCATAAAGAGGTGGAAAACATAGGAAACTACCTCTATTCAGTCCTCAACCACATAGGTGTCTAGATCAACACATATTTGGTAGGCTACATCCTATAAAATTCTTGCACATCACTCAACCAAAGTGCATCATCTACTAGTACATTCAATTAAAAATAGTTGTCATTGGGTGGAAACAAAACTAGAAAACTACCCAAAGGTAGTACATATGGTATAAGATCCTATACCAAAGCCTCTTAAATTGGTGAATCATCCTTTTTATCATGCAATAGAATCTCATATAGATATCTTCTTTTAGGCATCCTAAAATAAAAAACATGAATCATGATCAAAACATATATTTTGGGAGCATACTCAATAAGAGAATAGAAACCAAAACCCATTCATATATGATGAATGTAATAATATTTCCCCCTAAAACCATTGTCTTCATGTTCCGAGTCAAAAAAATGTAATTAGAGTCCTAGTTAATGGATACATCGACCAAAACACCAAAATTGGAGTTTCTGGTCTGAAATCCAAACTCTAAACAATTTAAAACTATTTCCATAATTCCAAAACCGAACTCTAAACTAGAAAAGAATCTAAACTTCGATCCTAATGTAGAACTGACTCCTATGATACCACTATTTCATAAATCAAACAATAGAGGCTTGTTTAGTTGATGATAATCCATGTGTGACTACCCCATTCCCACCTCCAATTGGTTAGGGGATGAAAATTAGAACTGAGTAAGCATACTCCATACATGGGATGCCATAGCATAATTTTAGTATACATAAACACAAGTATCGAAGCCTAAAAATGATGAGAAAGTATATAAAATAGTATAAAAAATTACTTCACAAAATATATCATGCATCAAACTATAATGAATGTATTGAAAGCAATAATGGGGCCAAATACAGGCCAAAAAATTATAGATATTCTAAACTGATTAGAAGGAGGGGACCACTTTCAAATGTATCTACCTAGTAAACACCTTAGTCTACCTAACAAATCTATTCTCTGCCTTATCTTTGTCCTCTTATGACACCATAAAAAGGTTCATCAACTACATAAGACACATCACGTGTTTGAAGAGCACAACATGGTTGAGTATAACAATACCCAATAGGATACCCTGAAATCACTAAGCATAAAGCATCAAGAGTTGTCAGATCATAACATAAGTACAATAAAAAACCCATATATACTTATAACAGACATCCGGTCTCAAGTGGTCTCAACAAAAACTCTCCAGACACATGATACTACTCGAGGATTATGGGTAACTCTTGTTCCTAGAGTACTTATTCCATAAGCCATGAAATCATTGATGATGCTCATCTATGAGGTCATGATCATTGGGCCCCACTGAAGAATCACTCACTAGATCTTAGAATATCTAATCATCTAGATAGGTGATCACACACAAGGCTATAGGGGGACACCACAAAACATACTAGATATTCCAGGAAGATAAGGGATTGATGCCCTGTTCCTAGTAGTCACATCAACACCATGAAATCTACGTAAGAATGATATAGAATCCCACCCTAGTATCACAAGGTTATTTACTAAACTCTATCTAATACTTCACCCATATAAGGGGTCAAAATTATATAATGAGGAAGTAATTTCACACTATACCCTCATGTGAATATGATTATGGTATCACAGTCAACTAATACTGGTCTATACTAAAGAGGCGAAGGGCTCTAGGTTGTCTCTAATGAAGTACATGTTGTGTACATAGGGTACATGATGTGTACGTGTAAATCATGACTTGACCATGTCCATGCCTGTGTACCTTGGGTCAGGCATATGTACACCTAGCCATTTGTGAGTACACAACACCACCCATACACTATATCCATGTTTGAGTGAATAGATTGGATCATGTACTCAGACCATTCACATGCATACTCAAATATACATGAAATTCCACTAGCCAAAGTCTATTTAGAATGTAGTAGGGATTACATGGAATATGATCCTTATCTCCTCTACGAAAACCCTATAAACATAGTTGGGGGTCCCACATGATGTGTAATGCTGAATTACATGTTGTGCACTGTGGGATTTCAAAATCTCACAAATTCCTTACTTATCACCCAAACCTATCACTTCCATCATTGACCACATAGGTAAACATAGATATGCTATCAATAGACACTCACTATTACCGATAATTGGAAAATGGTTCTTGATCTTCTCCAAAATTGGTCCTATAGATGAACTGTTTCCCCATAGGATTGCTTTCATGTATCCCCTAATAAAATGGAATATGTTAGTCTAATCCTACTTCAACTCCATTTGACCTCTATTTTCACACCTCGATCACACCCTAGATCATGAATCTCACCCATTGTATTGATCAATTGTGCGGAATAACAGCAGAAAAATGATCAAATACCTAGTATTCATTGAACTAAAGGCTAAATGAATTTCCTATGATGACCATAGAAATAAACGGTGGAGAAACCAATAAAAAATTTGAGGAACGAACCTTTGTTTTTTTTTCTTTCTAGACTCAACTAATTTTATTAAAATAGATATAAAAAGTGGAATAATAAATAAGTAGAAAATAAATCATCAATAATAAAATCAAGTATCGATGTGAAAATCAATTATTTTTTTTAGAATTTATCCATTATCAAACTAAGATAAATAAATGGTCTGAAACTAAATAATCCAAAAATCCAACCTCGGTTTGGATAAATCACTAGAGAAAAATGATCATATGTCACTGTCATTGGTGAGATCCACAACGTTTTTGGTAAATACAATCCTCATTTATCATATCATATTGGTTTCATTTGTTATCTATCATATAAAGGATCCTCTAGATATCTAGGGTCATGTGGATAACCGTTAAATGTTATAAAAATGACATATTTATAATAAAATTTATTTTATGGGAAATTAATAAAATAAAATAAATATATATATTAATTTATTTAAAAAAGTCACCATTGACCCCACCCCACCTAATAGTTTAATGTAATCTAGGGTAATGTCATGCCTAGGGTAAAAATCAGGCTTTGGACATGACATCAGCCTCATATTTCCAATCAGAGTCCCCATTATAGAGTTATTCAACCTTTTTAGGAAAAATAAGCATGCATGATATTAATATATTTAATATTTTTCAAATATCATTTCTAGGCTCACTGGGTCTTAGAATATAGCGTTGTCTCAATGCGTGATCCCAAAATAATACTTTATATTTTTCAAAGCATTACTTGGAAAAACCAAGAAATTACATGCCCTTTTCCCCATCATCTCCTATCAATGGGTGACCAAATAAAAAATTTAAACCATTATTGAGATTGGACTTACCCTTACTATTTCTCTGGTTCTTGCCTAAAACTAATTCTTCTTGAAACCACTCTATCTTCTCTATCCTTGATTCAATTTAAGAAAAAAATTATATTTTTTGATTTATCCCAATAGACATTTCATATTTCAAGTCATCACTAAGATTATCCATAATATTATTCTAATTAATAAATTTATATTTCATCTGAACAATATATTCATTGAAGAATACCTATGGTTTTACAAATTTCTGTTCTCATTAACATTTTCATACATATTTCTAGCTGACTCATCCCCCTTTGCCTTCTGATTTTGAAACTATTTTGATTTTATATTTTTCTCTTTTGAATCTTCTTTGAGTTTATTCACCTTTTTGGATATTATATTTAACTCTTCTTATTGAGAACCTGAATTTACATTGAGATAAATTCCAAAATTAACAATCATTTTTTAGGATTATCAATTTTGCTACATCATTTTTTATTACATGAATCTAGATATAATGAGACATGTTTTTTTTCTTTAGCTTCACCTTATATTTTTTTGATTGTTCATCCATCACCTCTAATAAGTAGAAAATGTTCATTTTCATATATCATAGAAATACTCATCATCAGTAGTTCCATAATCACTTATCATTTCAGGTACTTTATTAATTCATTAATCATAATTATAAAAAGATGTACAATCTGAATCATACATAGCTTCCTTTTGGATGTTTTTGGAATCGTACTGTTGAATCTCACTATTCCAAAAAAATATTTCCACACAAATGGATTCCAATTGATTTTTTATTATTCTTGGAAGATATGATTTTCCCATTCCACTCCTCAAGAAAGTGTTAAAAAAACTTCAACTATGATAAAAAGAAGAACACGATCAGATAAAAAAATCCAATAAATAAACCTATCCATTTAATACCAAAAGTTCACAAATTATTAGTTAATAACAGGCCACTCATAATCCCATGATCACTACATTTTATGTTTAGGGAAATCAAACTTGTTCCCAAGGTTCAATCCCTCGAACATTCCTTAAATTATTCACTATTGGTTGAAAGGATGAAAATTTTCCTCTTACTTTATTCACAGCTCGAGAAAAGATCCACATACAGTTTATGGAGAAGTAGGTCCCTTCATCAACAACTCTAAATGCATCTTCAAACAAGGTAGATTTTCTGTTGACGTCTTTTTGGGGGTACTACTTCACTCTTGTGAAAACACCTTGGTGAAACACCTATGCTTTCCAAAATTAGTATGGAATAATTTTTTTCTATAGACCTAAAAATTGTCTTTTTCAATCCTTGGGAAGATCTTCAATGTATTCCAACTCTCCAAAAATTTCATCCCCTCATTAGAACAACACCATGTTCTCCATCTAATATTCTAAACATTATTACAGTAGGCATTTCATCCTCATTTATCTATTTTTCTATATATGTAGTTAGTTCATAGAGAATCCTATTCTCCGGTGTTATACTCCATGTTTCATGTATTCTTCTAGAAAATTGAGAGGATATTATATCTTGCATGGGGAATCTTGTCGAATCCATTATGATCTTTGGAACCCACTCAAAACATATATATAATTATTCGATGAATTTTCCAAATAACTATTGAGAGATTAAATATTGTGGACCAAAAAAATCCTAGATACATCAATAATTGAAGGACAATATCGTAGAATTATCTATTTTAAACATACTATTGTTTCATTAGATCCACCAAAATGAATCCTTAAATTCAACCGGCTTCACTATACCATAGTCTCACATACTATGATGTGAAAATCCATATTGGAAAAGATCCACATTTCATATACAATATCTTCTCTTTAACTCCCACATTCTTCAAATGAAGATACAATGTGTATTCTTGAAATACTTTAGGTACCTTTATTAATATTAATACCACAAATTTATATTCATGGCTCAGATTATTAAATATTCCTCATGCATAACTATCAAGTGGTGGGGTTTCTTTGTAACAAATTTTTTTTCACATTATTGGTTTTATCACACTCATTAAAATGACCTCCATGGTGAAGGTCAAGTATATGTAGAGTATGAATAAAACTATCCACATCATGGAACACTAATTGACATCGTAAAATTTCCTCCTTGTTTGATTGTGAAGATTTGATTATTCTATGGATAAACACACAATCATTTTACAGAAAAATAGAAATATGAAACCCATTTTATAGTCTAATCCCATGGATAATGATATAGTCCCTACAGCTTGTAATCATTGCCTCTATCAACATCAAACCCTCCATGATGTAAAGAGAATCTATAACATGGGAAACTTGACATTCATGGAATTACATGGAATCAATTCATCATGTGTCATAGTGGAATAGTGATGTCATGAATCTTGGATGAATAGAGATTGAAGATGATCATTAGGGAAAATTAGAAGCATCGTATTAGCTGTGTTTTTCATCAATAGTTATGTCTGTGTTTCATTAAATGATAGGATAATACATGTGTAATTTATTTTCCCACATAGAACTCTTCAATGGTTGAGGTGTGGACTACCATAATCCATGTTCTATTGATCACTCAATGAGTACCATGGGGTTTTCTCCCATAAGCACACATTGACTCACCTAGGATCATGGGTTGCACCGACCTATGCAATCCCACCTTCCCTAGCTCACGTGACATCACACCCAAGCATGATCCAATGGGATTATGCACTAGCCAATGGGCTCACACTATTCCACCTTACGAGATGGACTAGAAGGATCCCTTTTCCATGGTTAATCCATACTCCCACAAATCCCCAGATAAGCTGGATGACTAGATTTTCGGATGACCCTATATTTTATGTTAAACATAGATTGGGGGTTTGTAAAATTCATTACAAAAAAACTTGACCAAATTCCTCATTCAATTAATTTATTTTTTGATTTTCTTCACCTGTTTTCGTAATTTCCCACCCCATAGAACATTTATTTTTTAACAAATAACCTCTTCAAAACACATCATAATTTAAATCATGGAGGATATATCTCATGATACACAACTTTATCAATTGTGTAAAAAAAATTTCTCCAGGCCTCACCACTTAACCATCATGTAAATCCATAATACTTATTCAAGTATCACCATCAAGTGAATCCATAAAAATTCTATTTGAATTAATACTTCACCATCAAGTGAATCCATAATAATTCTCTTGGCATCACTACCTCACTAATTTTATTTTCTATTTACTAAAAAATACCCATATTTTCAATATCAAAAACATTGTCAAAAAGTCCATTCATAACACTTAGGAGTATAACAAGTAAAGTATGAAATATATACTAATCATAAATTTTTTAATTTTAAATTAAAACATAAAGAGTTGAACATGATATATAGAAGATATCTATAACTAATCAAGGATTATGGTTTCACAAACCATTACCACCAATGAAAAGAAAAAAGTATCCAATGATTTGAGTGGAAACAAATAATGCTACATTAACCCTGTTTTGATTAGAAGATGACCCATTGGTTAATGATTTGATTTATTTTTTCCTAGAAGTTGTTGATATAGTCACTTCCACTATTATTTATGTGTCAATAAAGTCGTCTCTATTAGAAAGAATAATTCATGGTTAGAAAGAGGATAATGTTTTAAAATTAAAGGTAAAACTGGTTAAGAAGTCTAATTTTAATGAATCTAGCATTGATAAATATTTTGTTATGAGATTTTAGAATAGATTATTTTTGTTTTATTAATCCATATTGAAGATAAATTTTTTCATTAAATCTCATTGTTACCCATTTTCCATTCACCCAAAAATCACTAAGATATACATACACCTTCAATGGTATTACTATGGGATAGAATGAAAAATGACATTGCTTCTTTACCATGAGATGTTTGACTTGTTAGTAGGTTAAATAAAAATGAAAATTACCAAAATGGATCCTTTATAATTTTACATTTATAGAGTGGAAATTAGAAAATATATCCATGTATTTCGCTGTGGGATTTCCAAAGTCATCCCATGGTAGTAATGTGATTTTGATTATTATTGATCGATTAAATAAATCTATAGATTTTATTCCAATTCAAGAGACAATGTATTTATTTAATATTTCTCAAATTTATCTCATGGATATAATAATGTTATATGTAATTTCACTCTCTCTTATATATGATAGTGATCTAAGGATCACTTCAATTTTTTGGAAGGAACATTAGAAGTCCTTCAGAACTAAATTAAATTTCAGTATAGCAGAAATAATTTTCATAATATACATTCCAATTGAATTATTAAAACATTTGAAGAAATTCTTCACACTTTTCAATGTATTATTATAACACATTGATATTTTAAATTTTTTTTTTCAATCAATATATCTTTTTGATATTTTTCATTTCATATGACAGTAGAAATAGTTCTATATATATATATATATATTAAAAGACTAATCCAAGCAGTCCTTTTATAGGTAACCTACTTTTATTTCGCTACACATAATGCCTACTTCAATTTCACAAAACAGAATACTGACTTGGCTTGTGCTACATACAACACCTACTTGGCGTTTGTTAAACACATCACAAATGTTTCTGGAAGACATCATTTTATTGTTATAATTATTTAAATCAGATAATTATAACCTATCCGTTAAACATAGTCATATAAATAGTACTGAATAATTGTAAAATATTATTTATAATTTTTTATATAGATAAAACATATTGGTATTGAATGATTTGATTTTTGGTAAAGTCCTTTTATGATTAAAAATATTGTTTTCTAAAATGAACTGATTTTAATAATAAAATTAATTTTAGGCACATTTTGAAATATAATTTTATAAAATAGAAATAATTTTTGAATTTCAGATATTGATATTATCTTTGGGTGAATTTTTGTTTTTTTTCTGAGAAACTTCATTTTTTGATGAATAGTAAAAAATATTTCTTTTTAGTAAAAAACTGCACTTCAATTTAAATAATTATTAATGTTAAATTATATTATAAACTTGTTTTAAGGAATAATAAGATCAATTATACATATATAAATACAATTTTGTTCATTATAGTCAATTTCACTTTGAAATTGAATATAAAAACTTAATGAACTTTTGAACTTATTTGTAGTTTAAAAACCCATAATTTCATCTCATCTGTAGGATTAATATTAATATTAATTTTTCTTCATTGGTGAATTGAATTTCAAAAAACTGACATAAACCATTTTAATCATTATAATATTTGAAGTCTAATTATATCATGTTTATTTTTGACCAAAATGGTTCATAAAAGTGATTAAAATTAATCACAACAATTATGGTGAAATTAAGTTTAATTATGGACTAAACGTTAATAATAAAATAAAAAATGACCTAAAAACTTGTAAAACCCCAATTTGATGTCCAAATGTCTGCCATAACCTTCCATTAATTAATTAAGTAGGTTTTTAATGTATTTTTTTAGGTAATAATATGTGTACACCGAACTGGTTTTAAAAAGTTCCTAGTGAGTCCTTTTCCTTCCCTATAAAAAGCCACCGGATCTCTCACAACCTCACACCACTAAAACCTATTAGTCTTCGAAAGTATCTATTTAATAAAATGACCAAAATATTTAAATTCATCCTATAATAATGACATTGTTCATACAATAAATAAAGTAAGCCTTTTGGCTCAAACCAAAAGGAGTTACCCGATTAAGAGGTAACGTTTTCTCCCAAGTCCTTCCTTTTATACTACTTATCCACCCCATACACTCTCATTGTTTTATGATTTTATAACAACACCAGTATCCTAAATATAAAAGTTTTTTGTTATGATAATTGGTTTACCTACACTTACACACATCTCTATCTAATGGGTAACGAACATACTGTTTACGTGTAGGATTAACAACCACCACACTAAACGATGATTGTTCAATTTTCTTTACCGCCTCTCATGGTGGAAATTATGATGGAAAATTTATTTACATATTTTATATATTATATTTATTATTTATTTAATCCTATCTATTTCTTTTACCGAACATTTATTTTTTAGATTCTATTTAGTGTTAATAGGATCATTTTGTCTGAGGAACTGTGGACTACCACCCCCTCAAAGCGATGTGATTCCTTCACACACTACATAGAATGTTTTAAATATGTATTTAATGAATATATATAATATATTTGATATAATAAAGATAATTTAATAAATATATATATATGTCTTTTAATTTCTTTCCCTCAATAAGAAAATTAAACCGAAATAGTATTTATGCGTACGTACGGCCTACCGTCTCCATGAATGGTGTATTTTGTTTCATAATTTATATAATATAGATTATTAACATAAGAATATAATTTATTTAAATGATATTTATATCATGGTTTAAATAATTTAATCAGGATATTAGTATAAGGACCATCAATATAACAAATTAAGACACATCTGAAAAACAAAGTGAATATGACCTGAAGTAAAACCTTAACATAGGATGATTTACAAGAAGGTAATATAAGGTCATAATAAAACAATATATGGTATTATATATAAGAAATATGGTTATTTATAATATTTATTATAAATTTATCTTTATTATACAGGTGGTTTTAATGAGTACGATGATATTTAAGAAACAAAGTAAGGGGATTTTTTCTCACTTTTTATTTTTGTGAGATACATGCTATGTTCGTCACTCTTTACTTTTGTGTGGTGTACGTACTAACCATGATTTTATTAAATGTATCATATAAATAAATTTATGGGTACTCAAATATCAATTTTATGATATTTCTTTCATGGGGTATAATTTTAGAAATTTATCAAATCTATGAACCTCTTTTGCCACAATTTCTTATCTTCGAGACTCATACTTTTTTATGCACCTGAATTCTCTTTGGGGTGTATATAATTCAATTTCACTTGTTATATATTTAATTTAATTAGTTTTTTATAATTTAATATTCATTTAATTTTAATTTCTTACATGGGGAGTGTGGTCTCAGTTTCTAAGTTAAAAAACTTTACTGAGACAATCTTATCCATTTTAAAAATTATTTATATTTGTGCTTCCTTTGAGGAAATATTATAAACTATCTCTCAATAACATTCATTAAATTTATTATACTATGGTAATTAATAAATTATATATATTGGTACCATTTTTTCCATTTTTTGAACATAATATAGTTAAGAAATTGTTTTTATGAAATCCTGACTTTACCTTCACGTAGATTGGAAATTGGTGTTCCTTTAAAATCATGTTTCCCAAAAAGGATTTACAATAATTTTATACTATTATCCAATGTTCATTAAAAGAAATTTTTCACTTTTTTTATTTTTCAAATGTTTTCAAAGGAATATTCTTGTCACTTTTATAATGAATAATTATTTAATCATTTTATAATGTAAAATGAATTTTCTTTTTATGATGTATGGCATGTTAAAAATTATCCACCATCAATAATTTGATTATTTATTTTCATGTTTAATGTTAATTTCAATGAAATTTTTTTCAAAATTTATTTTGAAAGAAATGGTGTTTATAAAAATTTCATTCCTCTTTTATAAATTTTCAAGGAAAATTATTTTAAAAATGTTTTTTATATTCTTTTATAAATTTTTAAAGTGTTTTCAAATAAAATTGTTTCTAATATTTTTGGATGCTTATTTTATAAGTTTTTAAGGTAAAATATTTTTAAAATTATTTCAACCATAATTTATATGTTTTCAAATTATTTTCAAATAAATGGGTTTCAAAATATTTTCAAGTTTCTTTCAAATGTTTTCAACTAAAAAGAATTTCATACATTTTCAATCTTTCGTTATAAGTTTTCAAATTGTTTTTAAAGAAAAAGGATATAAAAATATTTTATTGAATATTATATAAATTTTCAAGGAAAAAGGTTTTAAAAATTATTTCATGTCTTCTTTATTAGTTTTCATGTTATTTTCTATGAAAATATTTTCATGTGGTTTTATGAATTATAAATCCTTTTTTCAAAGAAGAAAAGATATTTTCCTCAAGAAAATGTTATGAAAGATATTTGAAAATTATTTACCATAAAAGATGTCATTCATTTATATTACTTATTCCCTTCTAGGAAATGATCTAAATGTTCCATTAATATTATTTCTATGAATGGTTATGCTTAATGTCATGGTCTTTATTAAATCCAATTCTTTTTTAGAGGTTATATGTTTATGAAATACGTTTCTCTTTTATGGGTTGTGCATTAGATGAAATGGTTATGAAACCAATATATTTTTCTATAACTTATAATGTGTTTACATGATCATGATACTGATTTCATTAAATGGGTTATGATATTATTATTTATAATTTTGTGGCATATGTGTGTATGATTTAACTATGAGATGGGTGAGACCTATATCTCCCTCCAATACATTGGGTAAAGATTTATATCTCATGACATAAAAATTTTATCAACCTAATAATTTGTGAATTATTTTCACCCAAATTAATTTAACTTGATATTTTTAGTTTCACATGACACTGGAAATAGTTCTTTTTACGCGTACACAAACACACACACACACACATAGATGTATATTAAAACACTAATTGAAATATTCATTTCAGATAAAACTGACTTCCCTGGCACTACACATAATTGTGACTTAGATTGTGTAACACATAGTACTGACTTGGCTTTCAATACATGCAATACCGACTTTTTTTGCACTACTCGTAACTCCAACTTTTCACACCTTACACGGAACATAGATGTATTTATGAAACATAGTTTTATTTTATAATTAATTAAGTGAGATAATAATAAACTAGACATTAAACATAGTTATATTAAATTTAATAACTAATTATAATATACTTTTTATAATCTTTATATATGGATAAAACATATTTGTAATTAAATTTATGATTTTTGGTAAAGTCATTTTATGTTTAAAAATACCATTTTCTCGAATAAGCTTATTTTCTTAATAAAATTAGTTTTAAACACATTTATAAATTTAATTTGATAAAATAAAAATATTTTTTTTAAATTATAATGTCTAAATAATTTTAGGGTGAATTTTTGGGGTTTTTTGAAGAAACTCTATTTTTTGATGAATAGTGAAAGTACTGTTTTTTATTAAAAACTGCTTTTTCATTTAAATAATTATTAATGTTAAATTATTTTTAAAATTTTTTTATCATAAAATTATATAAATTATACATCTATTAATAAAATTTAGTTCGTTATAATAAATTTCACATTGAAATTGAATATAAAAACATAATTGTTTTTTATTTGTTTCTCATTAAAGACCCTTAATTTCTTCCCATATGTGGGAATAACATTAATATTAATTTTTTCAGTTATTTGAATTGAATTTTAAAAAATGAGAAAACACATTTTAATACATATAATATTAAGACTCTAAAAATATCAACTTAATTTTTGACCGATAATATTGGTAAAAGTAATTAAAATTATTCATAGTGGTTATGGTCAAATTAAGCTTAATTGGAGACTAAACCTTTATATTAGGGGCCCAAATGACCTATCAACTTTTAAAAAACCCATTTTAGGAAAATTATTTTGATGTAAAACTTCCAGTATTGATTTATGTTGGTTTTATATTATAATGACTCGGACCCCAACAGTGCTAAACAGGTCGGGTGTTACTACCTTAGACACACCTCCCCGAACGCCAAAGGCTGACGACTAACAGCAATGGTATTATACGTATAATGGAGAGGCTATACCCTCTCAAAGGATAACAATGGTACTGGTCTAAGTATAATAATAAATATGAAGTTGAATAAACAACTCAGCAGACTTAAACTAGACCTGCAGAGTGGAAGCACATTCAATATCGATAAACAGCAGAAGAAATAAATAAAAACAATAGGAGCGGAAAGTAAACAGAAAAACATGCTAATCACTTGTAATTACTACAGAACAACAAAAATGCATCCAAATAAGGTCATAAATATCCATATATATATAAAATGTGCCAATGGATAACCAATTATAGCTATATAACAAGTAATCATATTGATACATGAAAGAAAGAAGAACAAAATAATCTCTAGCTAGGCAATACCTCAAGGTCCAAAACATCTAAATGCAATATCTATTGAAGTCCAAATCCTGAAGGTGACATCTTTCTTGCACATAGATCCATAAAGATTAAACGCATCCCAAAGGGCCCATGTAGGGTGTGAGACAAATCTCAATAGGATACCACCCAATGGTGAGTACCAAATATAAGTGTTTAAGAAGACATGCATTTATAAGGAAAACGGTAAATAGTACGATGCACACAACCAAACACAAACTCCGCTAGTGCTCGGAAGCCACCATGGAGTGTCACCTGCTGCGACCAACACTGAAATCTTTACCCTATAACCCAGCACCATGTGCCCCCTGACATCACGTGCCTAAAGTACCGACATCCCAAAGGCATGTCCAAGAAATATTAACTCAGAGGAACAATGATGCCTATCCTCAAATAATAACTGAGGGGACAGTGATGTCTACCCTGAAATAAAGTAACCGGAGGGACAATGATATCTACCCTCATATAATGGTGAGCATCTGCCCCCAACCCAATAGCCTCAATGTTATTCACTCTGCGTACACACTACTCAAAGTTCTGGGTGAGCGGTAATCACCAAAATAGTACCAAATCCATAACCTCTCTAACAATTTGTTCCCCTATGACCACGCCAATCAAGTCCAATGTCATTACCATCCAGGTAACCCCGGCCATGCCCAACCTGATAGTCACCCTACCTCAAGCCGACGTCCATGGAACCCATTCCCGTGGTCAGAACCACCCAATGTAACCCGGCCCAAGCCCCACCTATGATCAGCATCACTCAAGAATATCCATTCCATGCCCAACACAACCCAAAGGGTTCCAGCATATGCAATTCAACAATTACATATATAAAACTTCTAAAGAAGTCACATAAATAGGTGAAACAATATAAATAGTTGAATTTTCACTAACCCAACGGTTATCAAACAACAACATTGATGTCTTGAATGCCTCTAAAAAACATAATCAAGTATTACCAGATTAAACATACCAGTTCTAAACAATGAATACCAATTATAACCATTGTGGAACCCATTCCAAAATTTTCTAATGATCATCTGCCTCTCGCCTAGCCTTGATCAAGCAATATAGGCAATAGGTCATGCCCAAAGGCATCCCAAGGGTCTAACAATAAATTCTATATATAATAGCAGATAAAACAGGGTCACGATCAAAATACCTAAATACACACTTTAATCCACACCACCCAAAGGTCCGCGAAAGAATGAAAGAAGGTATGCACCACATACCTGAGACTCGTAAAAGTAGGCACATCAAATATCGAGCTCCAATTTGAATCTGATCTTCATAGATCTACATTTATATAAAATATTGTCAATTCCACTCATATGGAATCTGTGACACGTGAGGAAAATATAGTGTAATGAAATAGGGTGAGCAGGTTTAGCCTCACTGTTGCGATTCCACAGCCACCGACGGAATGAATAAAAGACGTCAGATGATGATTCTAGTGTAGGAAAAATTCTTCAGAACATCAGAATGGAACCATTCTGATGTTGGGGAAGAAGAAGTTGTTTTCTGAAATTAGACATGACACTCTTCCATTTAAGCGAATAAAAATAAAAATATATAGCCTGTAAAAAAGGACTACACTCTATGTAGTAGCCTTGTCCATACACAGACTTAAGTGGAGGTATCTACATGGATAGGATGCTCTAAATATGTCAACACATGTCTTGAACTCTAGTAGTACACAGAAAAGAGGATACACGGCGTGTCAAGAAACACTACATGTCGTGTAGTATGAAATTTCTACACGGTCATCACATGAAATTTACTTGATGAGCACATGGCTGGTACTCGCCTAACCCATACATGAAGTGTACCTTAGATTACACGGCGTGTAGTCAGGAAATTTCCAAAACTTCCTAGATTTTCCCAGTTTTTTTAGAAACAAGTGAAAAATTCAAAGAGGTTAAGAATTTTGACCCATTCTAAAAACCCAGGTTCTTACAATGTCCCCACCATAAGATAGCCCATCCCTGAGCTATCAAACGTAACCTGGAGATGGCACCGAACATTCCATCCCAGTCAAAGTAACCTGGTCTCAACGGATCTGGATAAATTCCTGATGGGGCTCCCAACCTTAGGAATTGCCTAACCCAGTCTCAACCCTACAAAACTCAACAAATCCAAGGTTCACTAACATATTTCCAAACTCATGGCCCTCTTATGATTCATCATCACCCTTGCGCATCATTGGTGCTCCAGTATCATTCTCGACACCCAAAACATATCCCACACTTCATTATTGTATGCCTCTAGGAGGTATTACATCCCATGGATGCTCAAAATGAGCCTTGAGACTAGCACCTCAAGTAACCCACATTATCGATGCCCCAATGCCCAAGCCACCTCAAGTATCCCACATCCTTGATGCCTCGATGCCCAAGTCACCTCAAGTATCCCGCATTCTCGATGCCCTGATGCCACACATATCATAAATATATATTAATATATCACGCAGCCGATGTGGCACCAATCTCACTAACCAGAAACTAGTTGGTCCACATAAATCTTGTGCACCTCATGCACTCAAAATAGACTCGCCTCAATAGGTCATGCCAAAAGAAAACAAGAAAGTCACATCCACCCTCGTGGTGTACATGTATCTATCATCTGCTCACCAGCCTGCTCAAACCCTAGTAGCTCCACGACGTGCACCTAGCCTGATGTATGACTGCCAGATGCCTGACCTCCCTGCGGTGATTCTCTAGTCACCGACCACTGACCCCTCAATTGGGTCCTGCCATCTCTTTCACATCCTCCTAGTGCAGTTGAAACTTGGCTACCCTCTCCTGGTACCAAACCTGAACCAACTCTAGATGCCATAGTCTGTCTTGGTCCTTGCCTTCTGATTTTCTGAGAAGGCTGCCTGAAAAACCTCTTAAAATTCCCAACCTGACCACATGACCATCACTCTTTTGGAGGCCCATAGCACTAAGTTTGAACATGTCCTGGATGTCCACATTGAAATAAAAACACTGATGAATAGCAACGAGGTTCTCTAGCCTAGTCCTTGGCTTGACTGCCCTGCTGGAACTCATCTCTTCCTCTCTTCATGTTGTTCAAATGATCACCTGATGCTGCCTCCTCGCTAATGTGGGGCTTATCCCTCTGGTTAACCTCCACTATGAGCCCCTGATTCACCGCTTCTGAGAATGAACCTAGCCTGAATATATTCACCTAGATCTAAATGGTGTGTAGTAAGCCATGCTCAAATCACTACAACCTAGACTCATCATCGCTTACCATAACAGGTCCAAAGTAGGACAAATCAGTGAAAGTAGCTGCATTTTCCATGAAATACATGTCTCCCTGTGGAAGGATTAAGAACTCCCATGCTCTCACTGCCCTCAGTGTCTCTGGGTTAAAGTGATTGAAAAACCATTCCTCAAAGTCTTTCCATGCTAGTCCCTCGTGCCTGCGATCCTGAACATGCACATCCCACAAATGCCTCGCTGGTCCACGCAACATGTATGTCACCAGCTTGACCCTCCTCCCTGGTGGCATCTCAAGATACTCGAAGATCATCTTCATGCTCTCTATCCAGTTCTTAGCCACATGTGGACCACCCTCGCCTTGAAGAAGTGGTGGGTTCTATGACTGGAACTCCCATGTCAGATATTCCATAGATGGCTCTGTACCCTGTGCACCTCTGTCGATCCCCTGCAAGTCATGTACCAGGATAGCTCAGAGCTTCTCATCGAGCCATGGTATGAATGCTACAAAAATCAGCTGCTATCCAACCTGAACTAGATCCTGATCCTGATCATGTCCCTAAGCTTGTACCTGTGGCTCCTACTCTTCCTACACTAGATCCTGAACCTAATCCTACAACACTGTTTCATCTCCCACATAACACTCCATCTCAGTCAACTAAAAGGAACCCACTAAATACCATAAATGGTCAGAAAACCCATATATATATAACAATATATATTCAAAGTAGAAAAGGAAATAAGTAAAGAGGTAGTATAAAACAACTACCCTTACTCTCCCTTATCGCAACCGATGCCCATGGCATCCCATCCTCATGGCCTCCTTACCTGCACGAAACAGATCCATGTATTAAATGTAACTTGGTTCATGCCCATCCCGACAAGAAACATTGCCTCAAACTGACGACCGATTCACCCAATATTGAAGATCAAAATCCCTTCAACCATTGTACCTAAGGGTTCATACAAGATACATACTCAAATACCCTACCACATGAAATTCTAAAAAAATATAACGCATGGCATAACACATTTAAATAATAAGAAATTATATCAGGAATTTTACCTATTCACATTTCAAAAGAATAAAAAGCATGGAAATTGATATTATTCACATGGAATTATTAATTCACAAAGTGTACGTGAAGTTTTGAAATTGAAATACCCTAAAAATGTGCCTATCAAAAGCCAAACAATCACCCCTTTCCATACTGGGAGAAGGTCCAATTTTCCCTTACCGCACCACGTCAAGGGTCATATATCACAATCAATAACATCACACACCATGTAAGCCACCAATGAGGTAATATTAGAATCAATAATCTGAGAAAAAGCAAACAACAATTCCCACCCATGGAAAATTGGTCCATCACTCATACCAGGGGCTGCAGGCACCTAAGGACAAGCTAGAAACCCAGTTCCAATTACAATGTATCTTCAGTCTACCATATCCAGAATAGTAAACCATATGAAAAAAAAGATAATTCTAAATCTCATTAGTAGAGAGCAAAATAATTCTTCTAAATCCCTGTCAAGAATTCCTACGATACCAATTTGAAATGACCCGTACCAGAACAGCCACCCGGATAGTGCTAAACAGGTCTGGTGTTATTACCTTAGATGTACCTCCCAAAACATCAAAAGCTACCGACTAGCAGTAAGGGTCTTATAGGTTTAGTGGGGAGGATATACCCTCTTGAATAATAATAATTGTACTGGTCTGATTATAATAATAAATATGCAGTTTAATAAACAACTCAGTTGTAAAGACCCGTAAATTTCAAGGAATATTTTTTCATAAATTCTTCGGGATTTTATGAGTATGCAGTTTCTGACATCACCTGATTCCACGGCCCGGTGTGCCCAGAATAATTTTCTGAAGTTTAGCTCGGGTATGTTCAGTGAAAGAATGAGCGAGTTTTTCTATATTTTGATCTGGTGCTCAAAATTGAAATCTGAGGGCACTGATGAACTCGCAACGCCAGTAATTTATTAAGGGAACCATTATCGAGGTTGTGTTTGCTCGGGAGGAGAAATTAAAATTTGTGGATTGATTTAGAATTGAATAAAAATTCTGAAATAATTTTTATTCTTTATCTAAAGGTTATATCCTACATGGGGTAGTTGGGGTGGGACCCACAATACCCTAACTACCCATTTGAGGATTTAAGTGGGGTGGGGCCCACATAAGCCCGACCCCATCACATTACTTAAAACTTCTCTAACCCGCTATTTATTTTTGTAACTCATATTAACTTGTTAAACTCCCCTTTAAGTGGGTGAACCTTCCTCTCCCCACTCTATCTCAATTAAAGCATGCCAACACACATTTAATTAATTAATTGAACCTTATCAATCAATTGAATTAAGTGCTAGTTTTTCAAAATTTGAAATGCTTGACATGATTAAATAAAATAAGGGAAGGCCTTATTTTTTTTTTGTCAATTGCGTGTTAAGAGAAACAGAAGGGAGCTCTTGAGTTTTTGGAAGATCGATTCATCCTCCTGTTTAAGAACGTCTCCTCCTCGACGAAGAATGTCGTCACCCCAATGAGAGATGACATGAATTTTCTTATTCCTCTGCAACAAGAGAGGAGACACCGATGCAGAAGCACTCCAACAATGCACAATAATCTTCTTCTCTCTGTGACAAAAGAAGAGACGTCGTTACCTCGGGTGCACACCGACGATGACGGAAACGACACTATATTCTGCGGCGCTTGACAACCACGAACTTCATTATGAGGTAGGGGTTATTTACATTCATGATTAATTTAATGTTCATCGTTAATTAAATTGGCCACTTGTTATCGACATAACAGGAGGAGATTGGACCGCACAAACACAGAAGATCCTCATTCCCTCTTATTTGTTGATCCACCTTGAACCTACAGCGAAGCCGGCGCGGTGCCAATGCACCGTGTGGGACCGAAAAGAACCACGGCCGGAGCAGGCCACAGCGGAGGTGTGTGGTGCCTTCGCGCCACACCGATGAGACCAAATGTGGTCACGGCCAGAAGCGGGCCATGGCGGAGGGCCGCGGCACCGTCGCGCTGTGCCGGAGCACCAAGGGGCAGCGGCGGAGGGGCGCGACGCCATCGGGCCACACCGGTCGGACAGGAGCCGCGACCTTGGGCCGCAGTGGTTCTGAAAAAGGGGCGGCCGACAGATCCAGCCCCCGGCGCCACCTGAAGGCGGGACCCGCAGGGGTCCCACGATTCCAATAAAGGCCGACCATTTCGGCCGGCCGTTTCCACAAACAGGGGGCGACGCCCCCTTCGCACCCCGCTCGGTCGTGAGCCGAGCCGTGGCCGGCCTCCAAGACGAGCCATGCCCAGGCAGGCCGGGAAGGGTCGGGCAGTGCCCAAATGGTCCAGATCAGGACTCGGGTCGAGTCGACCCGGTTCGGGCCGACCCAGGGGGTATCAGGCCCGGACCCCCTATTCTCGGGCAGATTCGTTCAAACGCCCATATCATTGTCTATGGACCTACGATCGATGAACCAAATATTGTGTAGGGATCCTTGGATCGAGAAGGTTGTTTTAGTATATTACACTGAAGCTTTCGGTAAAAATTGGGTATGGTCGGGTTGGTCCGAACACGAAACCAACCAGGGCCTCGGAGCGGAAACGTTTATAACTTGAGTTACGAACGTCCTATTGATGCGCCGTCAACTTTTTTGGATTTATCTTGATGAGAAAGAACCTTTGGAATACTTCACCTAAGATTTGGACATAGTCGGAGTAAGGTCGGGTTGGATTGTACCCGAAATCCAACTGGGCCCTTGGAACGGAAATGCCGATAAATTTCAGACCGGACGTCCGTTTGAAAAACTGTCAGTAGCATTGGTAATCATGTTGAGAAAAGGTCCTTATGAGTATACCCTATGGGAGTTCGGTGTACAATTGAGATACGGTCGGGTTGGTTCATACACGAAACCAACCGGGCCTTGGGAAGAACTTGCTAATATCACACAGACCAGACATCCGATTGACACACCATCTGTTGGGTTGAGATTCATATGATGTGGCAGACCGTTGGGATAATTATTCGTGGGACTTTATGATACATGGAGTATCGACCAGTAGCTCGTGGATCAGACCCTCCTAGTGACGAGCGAGCAGAGTGTAGAGACCTAGTAGCTGGCTGAGACTTGACAACTGCTGATTGATCGACTCAGAGTGATTCAGATAGCCCAGTGGGGAGCACATGGTTGTAGCGGCAGACCCACGGTGGAGGAGTGCTTGGTTGTAGTGGTATACCTGTAGTACTCAACAGAAGTATTACCTCTGTAGGCTATGATGGGGTGCGCTTGGTTGTAGCGGCAGACCCATAGTGGGAAGTGCTTTTTTGTAGCAGAAGGCCCACATTACTCAATAGTTGAAGTACTTCAGCCATCCAAGGTTAGTGGGAAGCGCTTGGTTGTAGAGGTAGGACCACTGTACTCGACAGAGGAGGAGTTCTTCTACAGCTGTGGTTTCGACATCATGAATAAAATCCTAGTTTGAGCTCAGACATGACCTTTGTGTATTCCTTAGGACTGAGATGGGTTACTTGATAACTTAGGTATATGTATGGGAGTATGCCTAAGTAGTGGCTATCCGTTGATTTCATATTTGTGTGCTACCTCATGATTGGGATGATCTACTTGATAACTTAGGTATAAGTATGGGGTTATAACTAAGTAAGGGTTATCTGTTGGATCCTTCTTTGTGGTTATCCTTGTTGGATTTAGTGAGTCCTTGAGGGTCTCGGGGTCCCTACTGAGTATCGTTATACTGACCCCTGCATGGGCTATGCCTGCACCTCGTTGTTCTGGATGCAGAAGACGAACATCACTGACGGAGGCTGAGTGTTCGAGGACTGGACAGTACCCGGAGGTGGATCTGACGACGATTCAGTATCCGGAGGTGGACTTCATGACGAGATGGTACTCGGAGGAGGTTATAGGGCGAGAGAATTGAGGAGGTTATCTGTACCTATCCTTCAGGTAGGATTTGTGGTGGAAAATCCAAGAGCTGCGCTATCTGTACCTACCTATCAGGTAGGATCCGAAGAGGATGACCCAGGAGCTACTTCTATCTTCCTACTGTTTGTCTTTTCTATTGTACTTTCGTTCAGTTGTAGGTATACTTTTCAGTTGGGTTTTTATTTTGTCCCATTTACTTTTCAACACTTTCTTTTGTACTTAGTGTATTACTTCCACTTGTACTCCGGTTGGATGTGTGTATGTTTTATAAAGGAAATTCCTTCCCAGTTATTGGGATTCACGCCTTTGGTGCTAGTCACGAGCCTCTGGCCTATGGAAGGCGGCCTTGGGGTAGTCACGACATGGGCCCCGAGGACGGTTCGTGACAGATTGGTATCAGAAGAATGGGTTCTACCATAGAAGTCATGACTATGATCATTCTTTTCTGTGAAGAAATAGTGTTAAGGGTACCAAGTGTGGTCTTTAGTTCAGTGGTGTGGCGGCTGACGTATCCATACACCAGGACCCTGACTACTGATCTCCAACTTTGTGCATGAAAACACTAATTGCGTGTGTGTTTCCAAAAGTTTTAAAATCAGGTCAAACCAAGTCATCTCACCAGATTTAAATCGTTGACCAAGTCGCATCTATTTAGGATGTCTCCACACAGACAGTCAGTTGGAGTTCTGAGATAGTACACGATGACGGCCCACCAAGCGACGAGACTCCAATGTAAGGCCCTTTTTACTATATTGGCACCCTCGGGTGGTGTACCAGAAGCACCACCACCTGTTTGGAAGCTGATACCACTAGCCATACTTGCAGACAGTGCACACCGACAGAGCGTGTTGCACGAGTTCTAGCAGTAGAGGCCTTTGAGGTTACGAGGCGATGGAGATTCGTAGACAGCAGAGGACTGGCTGGAGGTGATTTCTAGAGTTTTCTGCCTAGCTGAGACACCAGTAAAGTGGATGGTGGACTTATCTACTAGTGTTTTCTAGTGAGTGACCACGAGGATGGTCTGCATAGTGATGAGGCATCGGTACGTGTACCGATGCCTGAGATAGTACCTTCAGGTAGTGTGTCAGCTATACATCATTACCTGTTGGCTAGCAGTTACAACCGGCAGTACCGGTAGGTGACACATGTAGGATTACTGCCATACACGTGTTCCGACATCAGATACCCTCAAGTTCCGAGGAGATCCTGACTCTCAGGCAGTTGAGGACTAGCTTGAGGATGTGGATTAGAGTTTCCTAGAGCTTATACAGCTTCGACAGGATGACATGTCAGTAGCTGAGTATTCATCGAGGTGTACCGACCATTACTGGTACTCAATGAATACAATGCGATCAGTGCTTTAGAGCTCAGACTTCTTAGTGTGGTGTGTTTAAGGATATCTGAGCAAGCACTTTTTCCTCTATGAATTCCTACTTATGCTAGGATTCTATAGGGAACCTTTGTGGGTGAATGTTCTTTGGCTGAACGAATATAGCTAGAGAATATTAGAAGTGGGAACACAGTAAACTGGTGCCAGTCTCAAAGACTTGGGCGTGCGAATGATTCAAGAAGTGGAAATGTTAAGGACATATAAATCTGCAGAGTAGTAGATGTGGAAGCAGATCTAGGAGAGTAGCATGAGGTGGTGTACATTTCGACATGTTACAATCACCCGCCATTGTAGTCCCTTCCAGGCTCAGGGAGCATGGAGGGCAGGGGAAGAGAATATCTACATGCGGTCAAGGAGTGTGTCCCAAGGGCTCTAAGAATGATTTTAGGTACGTTATGTGTTTACTACTAGCTGTCGTATCAATAGACATAGGTACCAATCATTCCAACCTTCCAAGAATCTTGTCCCAGACTTAGATTTTTCGGTTAAGCTATTGACTTGACCCTCACGTCTGGAGATACCTTTGGGAGGAGACTTGATAATCAAACTTATGCTGATAGTGTGATATGACCCTTGAGGCGACAGTTTTGGTTGGAACCTCTTGGTGGCAGCATCAAGGCCTTACAATGTTATTTTGGATATAGACTGGGCAACCACAGTTCATACACAGATTGGTGGTATTGGGAAAAAATGTTGTGGTTTATCTACAACGTTGGTATGGGGTTTTACTTGGTCAGTGAAAAGGAAAACCCATGCAACACAGGATAAAATCATGCATAAGAGGGTGCATTCGATCACCCAGGAGATGTCCAAACTTACCTTAGTGATAGAATTCATTAGTGTTGCGGAACCACTTCCAGTAGAGCTTTCAAGAGCTGAGGTGGAGGTCGACCAGTGCGTTCAACCTGAGGGTGTTGGTTACATAGTTCACTACGACGCATCAGGGGGCAGACTTGGGTGTGCCCCAATGTAGGAGCGGGCAGTGATCGCTTATGGTTCACGACAGTTGAGACTGCACAGAGCAGACAGAAGACCTATGATGATAGGAGATGGATACCACTGGAGTTCGAGGATGGAAACCACGTCTTCTTACAGGTCTCACCTTGACGAGGTCTAAGGAGATTTGGCTCAGGCGGAAAGTAATCTCCGAGGTTAATCGGACCCTTCTAGGTCCTTAGCAGGGTAGGCGAGGTGGATTTCCGTTTGACCCTACCACCTCAGTTGCACCGAGTGCATGACATCTTCCACTTATCTCAGCTGAGTAGATGTATCCACAACCTAACCGTCATCATCGACTACAGAGAGCTAGGCATCGATGACAGGGAAACATTATCAAGGTTCAAGTAGTGGTTGAGGATTGACAGGAGCAGGTCCTATGGGGACGGTTGATTCCTCATGTGCGCTTTTGCTCGCAGCACAGTAACCTCAAGGAAAGCACATAGGATCGATAGGCTCAGTTGTGTGCTCGATACCTCCTTTAGTTTCCCTAGTTTGTGTTATAGCTTTAAGGGGATGTAAATCCATGAGGTGAGAGTAATGTAAAGACCCATATATTTCAAGGAAATTTTTTTCTTAAATTCTTTGAGATTTTAAGAGTATGCAGTTTCTGACGGCACCTGATTCCGATGCAGGGTGTGCCCGGAATAATTTTACGAAGTTTAGCTCAGGTACGTTTAGTGAACGAATGATCGGGTTTTCTATCTTTTGATCTGGTGTTTGTAATTGAAATCCGAGGGCACCGATGAACTCGCAATTCCAGTAATTTATTAAGGGAACCTTTACCGAGGTTTCATTTGCTTGGGAGGGGATATTAAAATTTGTGGATTGATTTAGAATTGAATAAAAATTGTGAAACAATTTTTATTATTTATCTTAATGTTATAACCTACATGGGGTAGTTGGGTTGGGACCCACAAGTCCCTAACTACCCATGTGAGGATATTAGTGAGGTGAGGTCTACATGAGCCCCACCCCTTCAAATTCCTTAAAACTTCTCTAACCCCTCTTTATTTTTGTAACTCATCTTAACTTGTTAAACTCCCCTTTAAGTGGGTGACCCTTCCTCTCCCCACTCTCTCTCAATTAAATCATGCCAACACACATTTTATTAATTAATTGAACCTTATCAGTTAATTGAATTAAGATATAGTTTTTCAAAATTTTAAATTCTTAACATGAGTAAATAAAATAATGGAAAGGCCTTATATTATTTTTGTTTGGAAAATGTGTGTTAAGAGAAAGGGAAGGGAGCTCCTGAGTTTTGGGAAGATCGATTCATCCTCTTGTTGAAGAACGTCTCCTCTTTGATGAAGAACGCCATCACCACAAAGAGAGATGACGTGACTTTCCTTCTTCATCTGCAACAAGGGAGGAGACTCCGACGCGGAAGCACTCCAACGACACACAATCATCATCTTCTCTCCATGGTAAAAGAAGAGACGTCGTTACCTCGGGTGCACACCGACGACGATGGCAACGACTCTGTCTTCCGCGGTGCTTGACAACCGTGAACTTCATTACAAGGTAGGGGTTATTTATGTTTATGATTGATTTAACGTTCATCGTTAATTAAATTATCCACTTGTTATCGACATAACGGTAGGTGGTCGGACCGCACAAACACGGCTAATCCTCCTTCCCTCTTATTTGTTGATCCATATTGAACTTGCATTGAAGGAGGCATGGTGTCGTTTCACTACACGGGAACGAAAAGGACCGCGGCTGGAGTGGGCCGCGATGGAGGTTTGCAGCACCGTAGCACCAAGGGGCCCCGGCGGGGGTGGGCCACGGTGGAGGGGCGCGACGCCGGTGTGCTGCGTAGGTCGGACATGAGCCGCGACAGTTCTGCAAAGGGGCGGCCGGCATAGCCGGCCCCCGGCGCCACCTGAAGGTGGGACCCGTAGGGGTTCCGTGGTTCCAAAATAGGTCGGCCATTTCGGCCGGCCATTTCCACAAACAAGGGGGCCGCTTAGCCGCGAGCCGAGCCACGACCGACCTCCAAGATGGGTCGCAGGCTGCTCCCCGCCGGGCCGGGCCATGCCCAAATGGGCCGGCCTCGAACCTGGGTCGGGTCAACCCAGTTTGGGCCAACCGAGGGGGTATCGATCCGGGTCACACCAGGCCTGAACCCCTTATTCTCGGACAGATTCGTTCAAATGCCCATATCTTGGGCTACAGACCTCCGATCAACACACCATATATTGCGTAGGGATACTTGGATTGAGATGGTCGTTTCAGTATATTACACTCATGATTTTAGTAAATATTGGGTACGACATGGTTGGTCCGAACACAAAACCAACCGGGCCCTCAGAGCAGAAACACTTATAACTTGAGTTCCGGAGGTCCGATTGAAATACCATCGACTTTGTTGGATTCTTCTGGTTGAGAAGAAAGCTTTGGAATACTTCACCTGAGGTTTGGAAGTAGTTGGAGTAAGGCCGAGTTGGATTGTACCTGAAATCCAACCGAGCCCTTGGAACGGAAAAGCCAATAACTATCAGACCGGATGTCCGTTTGACGAACCATCAGCGACGTTGGTAATCATGTTGAGAAAGAGTCCCTATGAGTATACCCTATGAGAGTTCGGGGTACAGTTGAGATACGGTCGGGTTGGTTCGTACACAAAACCAACCGGGCCCTGGGGATGAAGAAGCTAATAACACACAGACTGGGCATC
The DNA here is from genome assembly GCA_963277665.1 of Viscum album. Classification (NCBI taxonomy): domain Eukaryota; kingdom Viridiplantae; phylum Streptophyta; class Magnoliopsida; order Santalales; family Viscaceae; genus Viscum; species Viscum album. Next base: position 1,811,307,568 of record OY728146.1, read on the forward strand.
TGATTGGCGCGCCGTCTATTGTGTTGAGATTCATATGACGTGGCAGACATTTGTGATACTTCTTAGTGGGACTTTGTGGTACTTGGAGTATCAAATAATAGCTCGTGGAGCAGACCCACCCGGTGAAGAGCGAGCAGAATGCAGAGACCTAGTAGCTGGCTGAGACTTGATGAATATTGGTCGACAGACTCAGAGTGATTCGGATAGCCCAGTGGGGAGGGCTTTGTTGTAGCGGCAGACCCACGGTGGAGGAGTGCTTGGTTGTAGCGGAAAACCTACGGTACTCGACCGAAGGAGTACCTCTGTAGGCTATGAGGGGGTGCGCTTGTTTGTAGTGGCGGACCCATGGTGGGAAGCGATTGGTTATAGCCGCAGGCCCACAGTACTCGACTGGTGGAGTATTTCAGCAGTCCTAGGTTAGTGGGAAGCGCTTGATTGTAGCGGCAGGCCCACTGTACTCGACAGAGGAGGGGTTTTCCAGCATCTATGGTTTCGACATCATGAATAAAATCCTAGTTTGAGATGACACATGACCTTTGTGTATTCCTCTTGATTAAGATGGGTTACTTGATAACATAGGTATATATATGGGTATATTACAAAGTATTGGTTATCCGTTGATTTCATATCTGTGTGGTACCTCAAGATTCAAATGGCCTACCTGATAACTTAGGTATAAGTATGGGCTTATACCTATGTAAGGGTTTTCTGTTAGACCCTTATTTTTGGTTATCCTTGTTGGATTTAGTGAGTCCTTGAGGGTCTCAGGGTCCCTACTAAGTATCGTTACACTCACCCCTACACGGTCTATGCCCACACCTTGATGTATTGGATGCAGACGATGGACAACGCTGACGGAGGCCGAGTGTTCGAGGACTAGACGGTACCCGGAGGTGAACCTGACGACAAGTCAGTATCCGGAGGTGGAATTCATGACGAGACGGTACTCGGAGGTGGTTGTTAGGCAAGAGCATTGAGGAGGCTATCTATACCTACCGTTCAGGTAGGATTCATGTTGGACGATCCATGAGCTGCACTATCTTTACCTTCTCTTAAGGTAGGATCTGAGGTGGACGACCCAGGAGCTGCTTCTATCTTCCAGTTGTTTGTCTTTTCTTTTGTACTTTCATTCAGTTGTATCTATACTTTTCAGTTGGGTTTGTATTCTGGACCATTTACTTTTCAACACTTTCTTTTGTACTTAGTTTATTACTTCCTCTTGTATTCTGGTTGGATGTGTTTATGTTTTATAAAGGCAATGCCTTCCCAGTTATTGGGATTCACGCCTTTGGTGCTAGTCGCCAGCCCCTGGCCTATGGATGGCAGGCTTGGGGTAATCATGGTACGGGCCCCGAGGACGGGCTGTGACATCAGTAGACTCGAAACTGGCCCACAGAGCGAAAGAAAATTCAATATCAATAAACCAAAGAAGCAATAAATATAAACAACAACAGCAGAAAGTAAATAGATCAGGTTGTTCGGGTCAAAATTACAATCCTGTTTGAATTTTTGACTTGTTTATGAGAAAAATGGGAAAATCTGGGAAGTTCTATAAATTTCCAAAATACATGCCATGTATTCTAAGGTACACGCCTTGTACTATAATGTACATGCCGTGTATGGGGAGGCAAGTACCATCCGTGTGCTCTCCGAGTACATTCTGTGTGGTGACTGTGTTAGAATTTTCTACTACACGACATGTAGTCTTTCTTGACACGTCGTGTATCCTCTTTTCTGCGTACCGAGCTGTTCTCATATTTTCCCAGTTTTCTCAAAAACTAGTTAAAAATTCAAATAGGGTCGGACATAAACCATCTAGTATTTATTTAGGTTGTTTTGGTATGACTTCTGTTAGGTAAAAGGATGTGTACGCCTAACATGTTTTAAATACTTTTTCTTCCCTATAAAATGCCACCACCTATCCCTTATCCTAACACCTATCAAACCTATTAGGTTTGTCCAAGATATGTATAATAAAATTCCCAACATCCATCCATTCCTCATAGAAGCCTTCCCTTGTTCATAAGGATACCCAAGGGAGCCTTTTGGAACAAACCAAAAGGAGTTACCCGATTAAGAGGTAACATATTCTCTCAAGTCCTTTATTATATTTTCATTCTCCAACCCATAAAATATAGTTATTCCATTTTTTATAACACAAATATTATCCAAAATATACTATGATGTTTTCATGATAATTTTTTGACCTACAATTATGCACACCTCCATCCAATGGGTAACAAACATACTGTTTATGTATACATCAAACTACTGCCTCACTAAACAAGGATTGTTCAATTTTCATTACTAACTCTCCTGGTGGATATTATTAGGATCACTAAATTTATATATTTTACATGTTATACTTATTATTTAATTAATATTATTTATTCAATTTACGTTGAATATAATTATTACTTTCTATTCTGTGTTAATATGAAAATTTTGTTTGAGGAAGTGTGGACTACCACCCCCTCCAAGTGACATGATTCATTTATACACTACATAGATTGTATATAAGATAACTTAAGTGAAAATATGAGATATATATGATATCAAAAATCTACTATAATAATAATATATATAAATATATTCTTATATGTATTTTACTTACTCTCTTTCAACATGATAATTAAATGAAAATAATGTTCATGCGTATGTACGACCTACCATCTCCATGAATGACATATTTCGTTTTATACTTATATATAATACAGATTATTATAATACACTTATATTGGATATATTTGATATATATATATCATAATTTTCATTCTGTAATCATGATATTTTTATAAGAACCAACAATATATAAAATTAAGAGAGATACAAAGAACAAATCAAATATTACTCGAAATGAAACCTTATCATATGATGGTTAACAAGAAGGTAATATGAGTTCATAATAAAAACATTTATTTTATTAGATATAAATATATGGTTTTTTAAAGTATATATAATAAATTTATATTTATTATGTGGTTATTTTTAATCAGTATGATGAGAGTCAAGACACTAGGTAACGATATTTCATCTCACTTTTCATTTTCATTAGATACAAGCTATGTTTTCCAATCTATCATTTTGTGTGGTTTATATAAAAGCTATAATTTTATTATATTTATATTATACTTAAATTTATGGGTATTCAGATAACTATTTTACGATATTTCTTTCATGGGGTTAACTTTCTATAGTTACCAAATAGATAATATAGTTTTGTCTCAATTAACCTTTTTTTGATACTCATGTTTCATTATGTACCAAATTGTTTCTAGTTGTATGTAATTACATTTTAAATTTTATATAAAGAAAATAATTCTTTTAATGATATTTTTGGATTAATTTAATATCATTTTCTTATATGGAGAGCATGATCCCAAGTTACCACATTATAATAGTTTATTGATAATGTCTCATCGCTTTTCATGATTTCTTATGTTTATGTTTTCTTTGATGAAATAATATGATACACATATAAATAACATTCATGTAATTTGTTATAATCCTTTAATTAATGATATATTTATGTATTGGTACCATATTTCAACTCTTTTGTATACGTGATATCTAAGAATGTTTTTTAAGAAAGCATGAACTTATCCTCTCATCAGTTGGAAACCCGTATTCCTTCAATACCATGTTTCATAATAAGTGTATCAAAGAATATTATAATATAATCCAATGATCATTAAATTATATTTGTACCATTTTTGTATTTTCCCAATGTTTTCAAAGGAATATGCTTGTCCTTTTCTAAATGATTCATTTTTCTAACCTTTTTACAATGAAAATGGAATGTTCTTTTTACCACATATGAAATTAGAAATTCATCAAATATCTATCATTTGAATATTTATTTCCATGTTTAATGGTTACTTTTTAATAAATTGTTTTTAAAATATTTTTTCAAGGAAAATGGTTTCCAAAACTTTTCAATAATATTTTATAGTTTTTAAGGAAAATGGTTTTCATAATGTTTTCAAGTTTATTTTATATGTATTTAAGGAAATTTTATTTCAAAATTTTTTGAAGCTTTATTTATATGTATTCAAATTATTCTCAAAGAAATGGGTTTTAAAACATTTTAAATCATTCATTATAGGTTTTTATTGTTTTCTAAAACAATGTTTTTAAAATGTTTTCATGTTTATTTTTTTTGTTTTCATAGAAAAAAGATTTCAAAATTATTTTATGTATTATTTATAATTTTTCATGGTATTTGATAAGAAAATTATTTTTGAAATGGTTTTATGTATTAAAAATCGTTTTTCAATGAAAGAAGGATATTTTCCTCATGAAATGTTTTTTGAAAGATATTTCAAAATTATTTTCCATCTAAGATGAAATCTATTGATTTTACTCATTACCTTCAAGGAAATTATCTAAAGGTTCCATTCATATTCTTTATATGAATGAATTAAGCATAATTTTAAGGCCTTTATAAAACCAGTTTCTTCTTCACATGTTATATTTTTATGAAATCCATTTCTCTTTCACGGGTTATATGATTATGAAATCAGTTTCTCATTCCAAGGTTATGATTTTGAGGAAATCATTATGATGCCTATATATTTTCCCACAGGTTATGATATTTTTATATGTTTATCATACCCATTTCATTTCATGGGTTTATATATGATTATAAATGATTTTTTGGAATATATATTTATGATTTCACTATGAGACTAATGGGACCTATATCTCCCTCCAATGAATTGGGTAAATATTTATATCTCATGAGACAGACATGGATGGAATGAGAAATGAACCCCGTTCAATACTACAGGGATGATGTGAGAAATGAACTCGGTTCAGTATTACATGGTTGGAATGGGGAGTGAACTTGGTTCAATTTAATTGGGCCAGAACATGGTATGAAATGATTTCAGAAAAGGACTTTTTGTACTAATATGGCCTCAGATGAAATGTATTAACTACTATATAAATCATTATATATGTTTATGTGTATACCAAAATTCATGTTTACTTTCAATTTTATGATTTCATGGCTGGTTTTATTTACTTTCTTAGGATTCAGGTCTTATGAACTACCATGATGCATGCCATTATTAATGTATATGATCTTTCATATATAGGGTATGATCTTATATTTTAATGATCACTTTCTCATACCCTTGTTCATGTAATTAATCTTAAATATCTCCCTTATTTACCCTTAGTGAGCATTTGTGCTCACCCATTTATTATGTTTCCTTTCCCCAGGTTTTGAAGAATTGGTTTTGGTATAAGTACTAAAGGTGGAGATATTTATAGGAGATGTTGAAGATCTTTTACCATAATAGAATATTTTTTTCCATGTTTCCAAAGGCACTAAACTATTATGGTCCTTAAGCTTATATTTTTTTAATGTAAAAAGTATTCATCTAAAATGATGTAATATCCATACTTATAAACAATCAATCACTATAGTTGGTATTAAAAGAAAGGTTTAGTTAAACATTTAAAAATAGGATGATAAAAATTTAGTGAGCTCCTTGGGTATATTTATAATAATATTTCTAGGTATGTATGTCAGAATAAGTATAAGGATGAGATTAAATTTAGGAAAATGTATTCGAATTTAGGTAAAAGATAGAGTGAGTCGTTTCCAAGTAATAAATCTATGTCTGGATACTGTAAGTGGTTGTGGCTATGGCACATGTTTAACTTGGGGTAACAAATCTAAAAAGATGTTCTGGGCCTGAATTTGGGTAATCTGGTACATAAAAATGGACTTTGTTGAGCACGAGGTTTGAAACTCCCATGGGATATGCTTTGTGAATCCAAAAATCTTCATGAACCATCAGAAATTATTTAAATATATATTGGATATGAATAACCCTGGATTAACCTAAGGTGACATTGATTATGTAAGTTTTCATGATTTAGACATTCTATAAGTAATTCTTTTCATGACTATGTGGTTTTCTGGTATGATAAGTAACGCTCAAACTATGCTTCTTGGTTTAGAAAATAGTAGGAGCTAGAAACAACTAGATTAATGTGGAATGTGATGGAATATTTACTCATGATCCATCAACTGGGATGATCGCTTGAGTAAAATATGGTTTGATCATTCCTAATCAGTTTTCACAGAAAATGATTAACAAAGTGTACATTAACCAACTCTCAAACTCACCAAGGAAGAGAATGAATGCATTTATTGAGAGTTAGAGTAACAAAGACCATTAAGGAAAGAATATCTGGTTTAAATTATATGATGAATATGGAAATAATAACTTATGTAAATGTATTATTGGAAGAAGAATATTTTTTTACGTTGGAAATGAAATAAACAATGTAAGTGACTACAAGGAAAAAATGGATAGTTCAGTTAACAAAATGGATGAGAATGTTGGCATCCCTATGACACCATTGAATGTCAAGTGTTTTAATTTTAGAGTAAATATTCATTATGTAACTCAATGTCCCAAGATAAAATCTCATGAAGGGAACCAAAAAGATGGTGTGAGTAGTAGATACATTTCTTAGGTTTTTTCTCTCAATATTTACAAGTTTATATTGAATGTTGTCAATGGACTGGTGAAGTGATTTAATGGAAACGTTATGTTTTGAATAAGGGAATGTGATACTTAATTTTTTATTTAAATTAAGATAATGTTGTTATGAATAAGAAAATTGGATGGAACTTATTACCTTAGAACTTATTAAGGAAATATTGACAAGTAGTTCATGATATCATAGATGAAGTTTATAACTTATTGTAATTATGGAATATATCCAATAATCTATGGAACAAGGAAGCATGATTTTTTTACAAATGTATTTATGGTAAATTTGGTTGTTTCCATGTTCCAATAAAATTTACTGTGAGGGTATTCACATGTTTGGAATGTGAAAACCAAGAGATACTTTATGATATGAGGGTTCAATGTTAAGATGGTTTTGTGACATTATTTTAATGGTTTTGTATTTTCATATTTTATAAGTGTTATAAGGTTAACCTCTCATTAAAAGTTTAAGTTAAACTTCAAAAAAGTATTTATTCACTGAATTTGTATTGAAAACCTTATTTAATATGTTACTTAGTGACAAACAGTATTTCAAGTATTTCCATCTAATATATTTCTGGAAGTTTTATTAGTGTAGTTTTAGAAAAGGACATCATTTAAGTTGGGTGAAATCCAATAATGGTCGGCAAGGATATATCTCTTAAACTCTAGATCAAATGGTGATAAGGGTTTCATGACAACCACTAGCCTATGTGATGTCCTGGTTAATTATTAATTATTTTTTTGAAGAATTAATGATAATGAACCAGTGGAGTTACTTTTTGTTTTCAAATAATTATTTAGTAACAATAACGATTTTAAAAAATAGTTAGAGACAAATAGTTATACATTTAATTCTTTTAGGCTCCTTAAGATCTGTTAAAATATTATTTTAGAACTTTATGAATCAAAGATAATATCTATACATCCATTATGTGAAGTAATGGATGAATTGGAAATTAATAAAAGCACAAATAAAGAATGAATTTTTTTATATAGAATTATATAATGTAAGTATATTTCCATATATTCTTGTTCAATAAAAAAATTACTCAACATTAAGATAATCTTCAACAGAAAAAGTTTTTTCCTAATATCTTAATTTTTCTAACCAATGTCCTTTCAAATAATCAAATATTTATTACTTGGTGGCCCTAATGTTTTCCTTGACCATTCAATTGTTTGTGATTTATGACCTCAATCACACCCTATAAATATTTATTCTTTTCCTCTAAGTCCAATATTTACTCCTAACCTATGTTCTTTTATCTTTAAACCCAATTATATGTTACTTTGGGTAAGTGAAATGGTATAAAATTTCCTTTTTAAGGGAAGTTATAGTATTAATTTTTATGATGTGGGTTTCTATGAATAAAAGATTTAAGTATTAAAACATTTATAACTGAGAATAATTTAGAGGGATAAATTAATTTTAAGGGGGGTATTGTGTAACACCCAAATATTATGTGAATTATTATTTTTTTAATTAATTTATCTTTTTGTATTTTTCATTTCACATGACTTGGGATATTGTTCTTTATATTTATATATTTTAAAACATTAATTCAAACATTCATTTCACATGACATTGACATAGATTGTGCTACAAGAAATACTAACTTGGCTTACTCAAGATTCTATAGCAACTTGGATTTCTCTATATACAATACCGACTTGGCATGTGCTACGCACAACACAGACTCAGTGTACGTTATACCCAACACAGATGTTTTTACGAAATATCATTTTATTGTTATAAATATATAAATGAGATAATTATAACTGTTTCATAAAACATAGTTACAAGAAAAGTAATAAATAATTTTCAAATATTATTTATAATTTTTTTATATAGACAACATATATTAGAAATGAAATATATGATTTTTGGTAAAGTCCTTTTATGTTTAAAAATACTGTTTTCTCGAATGAACCACTTTTGTTTTTAAATTTAATTTTAGATACATTTAGAAATTTAATTTGATCAAATAAACATAATTTTTGAATTTATAATGTATAAATTATCTTATGGTGAATCTTCAGTGTTAATTAGAAAAACAACAATTTTTTCATGAATAGTGGAAATTACTGTATTTTATTTAAAAAGATCCATTTCGTTTAAATAATTATCAATATTAAACTACAGTTTAAATTTTTAAGTTCAAATTGATTCAATTATACATATATTAATACAATTTAGTTCATTAAAATCAATTTCACTTTGAAATTGAATATAAAAACATTAAAAACTTTTGAACTTGTTTCTACTTTAAAGACCTGTAATTTTATCTTGTCTGTGGGATTAACATTAATCATAATTTTTCCTATTATTTGAATTGTAAAAAAAAACCAAAATACACCATTTTATAATTCTAATATTTATATTTTAATATTTTCAACTTAATATTTTACCAAAAATATTATTAAAAGTGATTAAAATTAATCACAACAGCTATGGCCAAATTAAGCTTAATTAGAGAAAAAAACTTAATAATAGGGTCCCAAATGACCTAGAACCTTCTTCAAAAACCATTATACAACCATTATTCATCCATAAACTATACATTATTGATTTATGTTGGGTTTTAAGAACTTTTTAGGTAATATCATGTGTACACCTATCTTTTTTTCAAAAACATACAAGTGAGTCATTTTCCTTCCCTATTAATGGCAACCGATTCTCCCACATCCTCACACAAATTAGACCTATTAGTATCGGCCAAGATCTTCCCGATACACTTAAAAAATTCACTTCCTTACTCTTATAATCCTTACCTTTGGTAGAAGTCCATTCAAGAAAGAGTATTCTTGAAAACCAAAATGAGTTACCGAATTAAGAGGTAACATCTTCTATCAAGTCCTTTATTTTATTTTCCTTCCCCACCCACTCAAATATATTTATTAAATGATTTTATAATAAATTATAATAAATATACTAGTATGTTTATATTATAATGGTTTGAACTACACATACACACTCCTCTATCAAATGGGTAATGAACATAATGTTTATGTGTATGGAAAACAACCACCTCACTAAATGATGATTGTTTAATTTTCATCACCACCTCTCATGTTAGAAATTAAGATGTAAAATATATTTATATATTATTTTTATTATTTTTATTATTTTTTAAATATTATTTATTCCTTTTACAACACATATATTTGTTACTTTCTATTTGGTTTTAATATGATTATTTCGTTTGAGGAAGTGTGGACAACCTCCCCTCAAAGTGATATGATTCGATCACAAGCTAGATGGATTGAATTAAGGATGATTTCAGTGAATAAATAAGATATATATGATATAATTAATCTATTATAATAATTATATATAGATATAAATATATATCAATATATTTCATTTACTTTCTTACTTCGATATGATAATTAAATGGAAATAGAGTTCATGCGTACCTACGACCTCCCATCTCCAAAAATGGTGAATTGTATTTCATACATATATATCCTATAAATTATTATAATACACATTTAATAGATATATATATATATATTATATTTATATCATGCAATACATTATGGAATCATGATATAAGTATAAGGAACAACAATATAACAAATTAAGACACATACGAAGAAGAAAACAACTATTACCCGAAGTGAAACCTAAACATAGAATTGATAACAAGTGGGTAATATAAGGTCACAATAAAATCCTATATGATATTAGATATAATATTATAGTTCTTCATAATATTTATAAAATATTTATATTTCTTATACAGGTGGTTTGAATGAGTATGATGAGAGTCAAGACACAATGTAAGGGTATTTCGTCTCACTTTTTATTTCCTTGAGATACATGTTTTGTTCATAACTCTTTCCATTTGTCTTGTGTATATACTACCCATAATTTTATTCTATTTATATTATACTTAAATTTATGTGTATTCAAATATATATTTTATGATATTTATTTCATGAGGTTTATGTCTTAAAAGTTACCAAATTGTTAAAAAAGTTTTGTCTCAATTTTCCTTTTTTTAGACTCATGTTTTCTCATGCACATAAATACTTTTGGGAGGTGTATATATTTCCATTTTAAATTTTATATAATGAAATTACTTATTTTCATGAATTTTTAAGATTCATTTAAATTTATTTTCCTTCACGGATTGTATGATCCCAAATTACCATGTTATAAGAGTTTACTGGGACAATCTATTTGATTTTCGAGTTTAGTTATATTCATGATTTATTGGATTAAATATTATGATCCATATATCATGAAAAAAATTAAATTTTTTCTCCTCTGTTAATTCATAATATATTCATGTATTAGTACCATATTTCTATTCATTGGTGTATAATATGGCTAAGAAAGTCTTTTTTAACAAATATTGATCTTACCCTCTCTTCGATCGGAAACCAATGTTCTTTTAAAACCTTATTTTCAAAAAATGGTTCCTAGAATATTATAATAATATCATATTATAATTCAAAGAAATTTTTACTAATTTTTGGTTTTACAAATCATTTCAATTGAATATTATTACCTCTTTCTGAATGAGCCATTTTTTCTAAACATTTTCTCATTTAAAAGGAATGCTCTTTTTACCTCATATGACATGTACAAATTGATCTGCCATAAATACCATGAAGTATTATTTTAATATATAAAGTTTAACATTTAAGATAATGTTTTTAAAATATATTTTCAAGGAAAATAGTTTACCAAATGTTTTCAATATTATTTTATAAGTTTTCAAGTAAAATTTTTTCCAAAATGGTTTAAATATTATTTTATATGTTTTTAAGGGATTTTTTTTCAAAATGTTAGGAATCCTTATTAAATTTTTTTCAATGTATTTTTAAGGAAATGGTTTTTCAAAAAATTTCATGCTTTATTTATATATTCTCAAAGTGTTTTCAAAGAACATTTTTTTAAAATTTTCAAGGTTATTTTTTATGTTTTTATGGAAAATAATTTTCAAAATGATTTGGAATATTCTTTATATGTTTTTAAGGTGAATTCTAGATAAATTATTTTTAAATGGTTTTATGTATTAAAAATATATTTTCATGGAATAAAGGATATTTTCATCAAGAAACTTTTTTTGAAATATATTCGAAAATTATTTTCAATTTATGATGACATTCATTGATTTCACTCCTGACCTAATAAGAAATGACCTAAAGGTTCCCTTAATAATATTTCTATAAATTGTTTATGCTGAAATTCATTTTCCATAGGAATACCATTTCTCTTTCATGGATTATATGTTTGAAAAATTCATTTCACATGTAATATGTTCTTAGAATTTTTTTCTCTTTCATGGGTTATGATATTAATGAAATGATTATTAAAACCTTATATTTTTCAACAGGATATGATATGTTAATACATTTATGATACCCATTTCATTTAATGTGTTAATATATGATTGTTTATGAGTTTTTGAACATGTATATACTATTTCACTATGAGAAGGTTAGGACCTATATCTCCATCTAATGAAATGGGTGAAAATTTATATCTAATGACATAGACATTGATAAAATGAGAAAAGAACTGGTTTTAGTATTATAGTGCTAGAATGAGAAATAAACACGGTTCAGTATTATAAGGTTGGAAAGAGGAGGGAACCCAGTTCAATAATATAGGGCTAACGATGAGTGAAAATGATTCATCAATGGAATTTTTCCACTAACATAGCCTCAGTAGAAATGTCATGACTACTATGGAAATCATTATATATGATTATGTATCTTGAAAAATTTTATGTTTTATACATATGTTACGATTTCATGGCTTATGTTATTTACATCCTCTTGATTCATGTCTTACAAACATTCATTTTTTATGTCATTATTCATGTATATGATCATTGATATGTTGGGTATGATATTATATTTTAATGATTATGTACTCTTACCCTTAGGTTCATAATTACGCTTACATATCTTTCTTATTGGACCTTATTTAGCATTTGTCCTCAACCCTTTAGTACATTTCCTTTCCTTAGGTTATGAAGAATGGTTTTAGGTAGATTTACAAAAGGTGGAGAACTCTATAAAATATGTTGAAGATCTCTCCCTAGGATAGAATATTTTTTTCCAAGTTTCCAATGATACTAAACTATTATGGTCCCCAGGCATTTATTTTTGTAATGTACATAATATTCATCTATAATGATGTAATATCCATGTATGTTAAAGATGAGTCTCCATATATATAGCTAGATTGAGAAATTTATTTTGTTCAGTATTACAGGGTTGGAATATTAAATGAACTCAATTCATTATTATAGGGATGGAACATGGGATGAAATCAGTTTAGTAATATAGGGCTGGAATAAGGGGTGAAGATAGTTCAGTAATATAGGGTTAAAATGGGGAGTGAACCCAGTTCAATAAAGGCCTTTTTCCACTAATATAGTCTCAGCAACAATGCATTTACTATTACATAATTCATTATATATTATTATGTGCCTTCCAAAATTCCATGTTTTATTCCTATATACTCCTTTCATGGATTATGTTTGTTATTTCCCTATGATTCATGTCTTATGAACTACCATGCTTTATTCCAGGATTCATGTACATGATATCTGATATGCATGGTATGATATTCAAGTTTCATGATCATGTTATCATACCCCTATTCTCACAATTGGGCTTACATATCTCCCTTATTTACCCTTACTAAGAATTTGAGCTCACCACGATTTCTCTTCCCTAGGATATAAAGAAAGGTTTTATATAGATTAATAATGGTGGGGATCTTTAGAGGAGATTTTGATGAGCATTTTTTGGATATATGTTTTTGTTTCCATGATTCCAAAGATAGTAAACTATTATGATACTCGGTCACGTATTTTTGTAATATACTATATATTAAACTAAAATGATTTAATAACCATGTATTTTAATCACGGGTTGCTAGATTTGGTATCAATGGAAAGGTTAAGTATAACATTCAAAACTAGGATGAGAAAACCTTAGTGAGATCACTAGGTATATTTCTAAGGATATGTCTTGGGATGTATCTTAAGATAAGTGTAAGGAAGAGTTAACATTTAGGAAAATATCTTGGAAATTTTGTAAAGGATAGAGTATGCTCTTACATATAAATACATACTTTTCAAGATTCTACAAGTGGATTTGTATCTAGCACAGATGTACCTAGGGTTATCAACTTTGGCATGAAGTTCCAGGATTGACTCATGGTAATCATGTACATGAAAAAAATCCTTACTGAACACATGGTTTGACACTCCCGTGGGATATGGATTAGGAATTCACAAAATATTCATGAACTATTATGATGGATTTATATATATATTTTATTGTAATTACATAGGATGAACCTAGGGTTTCATAGGTTAAGAAATATTTCCTTATTTAGACATCCTACAAGTAGTTCTTTTCATGACTATTTAATTTTCTTCTATGATGAGTAATGATCACACTATACTTCTAGTTTTAGTCAATAGAGGGAACTGGAAGTAATTTTATTAACATTGAATTTTATGGATGATTTTTTTAGAATCATTCAAGGTGTATGTTCACTAGAGTGAGATATGTTGTGATCATGCCTAATCAGTTTTCACAGAAAATGATTAACAACATATGGCTACATGAACTCTCAAACTCACCAAGGAAAAGAAATAATGAGTTAATTGAGTGTTTGGGTAAAGGAGACCATGAAGGAAATAATATTTAGTTTCATATTTATCAAGAATGTGTAAATAATCACCTATGTGAGTGACCTAGAGGAATAAGAAGATTTTTTGATTGTGGAAAAGATAGACACAAATCAAGTGACTGTAAGGGAAAAATAAAGTGAAAAGTTAACGAAATGGATGATTTTATTTTCCTCACTAAGACATAATATATTTCAATGTATTATAAATGTGGATTAAACATTAATTATATAACTCAATGGCCCAAGATGAAATCTCTCGAAGGGAACTAACTAGGTGATGTGATTAATGGTTATATTGCTGATGGTAACGAGACTATACATAAAATGTGAAAGGAATGAGTTATTGTATAATAGGATGAGGTATCACTGTTAATGTAATAAGTATAAAGGGTAATAATGAAATATTTTATGTGTTTCTATTCATGTAGTATGTTATATGAATGGTGAAATATATAATGATTGATCAAATTAGTTTTTTCACTATGGATTTACAAGAACACTTTGAATGGATTTGATGTAATAGAAAAGTGATATACAGGAAAGGTGATGTACATGGAAAAAAATTATTAAGTGAAATATAACCCTTTGTATATTCCTTTTGTCAATATATATTGTTTGTATAAGGATATGTGTGATATTAATAAGTAAACTGGAAGGTAGTGATTACCTTGTAACTAATTAAGGAAATGTTGGAAAGTAGTTGATGATATCATTGATGAAGATCAAAACATACTATAATTAGGGAATATATCTAGTAATCTATGTAATAAAGAATCATTAGTGTCTTTTGAGGAGGATTTATGGAAATTCAAGTTGTTACCATGTTCCAAGAGAATTTACCCTCTGGGTTTTCACATGTTTGGAATGTGACAAAGAAGAGCTACATTATGATATATGGGGGATAAATGTTATGATGGTTTTGTGACATTATTTATATTGTTTTTTATTATAATAATTTAAGAGTTTTCTTAGGCTATCCATTCATTAAAAGCTTAAGTTAATCATCGGAGGAAGTGTTTATGTATTGATATTGTATTGAAAACCTTGGTTAAAAGGCTATTTACTGATTAACCTTATTTCAAGGATGTTCATAATATTATGGAAATTATATTAGAATGATTTTATAAAAGGGAATGGGGCATAGTTGGTGAATTAAATATCATCACTAAACCATCAGAGGAGAAAGGACGCGGGGAATTCCCACGTTGTGCGATCATGGACATTGTAAATTTCATAGAAAGAAAGGGATTATTGGATCTAGGGTACACTAGAGACTGATTCACATGGTGTAACAATCAATGATGTAATAGGTGATGTCGGAGTAGGATAGACCACTACCTCATGAACATGCATGCCATAACAATGTTTACAAATTACTAGGTGAATCACCTTGTTTGTGGAATATCTGATCACTCTCCGTTGTTGGTACCTCTGTCCTCAACACATAACCACCATGGTAGGTTCAGGTTTTTTCCGAATGGACATGGAATTTAGAGTTTTTTCATTTAGAGAGAGATTGATGGGTTGAAATGGTGCAAGGAAATTCTTAGGTGGTTCTTCATAATAAACCAACATGGCTTAAACATGGGTTATAGGATTGGGCAGGGGATCATACACCCATCAACCAAGAGATGGAGGAGCTCAAACTGGATGTTCAAAATTTGGAAACTAGTCTATAGGTAGTTTGTAATGATTCTTTTTTTGAGGATATTTTTGTCAAGAAACATAATCTAGTGGAATTAATCCTTATATAGTAATTAATGGATCAAGAATAATCAAGGTTAATGTAGCTGCATGAGGGTGATACGAACACATCATACTTTCATGATTACATTAGGGAGAAAATATGAACCATCAAAAACAATATCATTCTGGAATATTGAACATACAAGGATTATTGGGATTTGGTGGGTGGAATAGAATATTATTTCTTCAAATAAATTATTATAGGCCCAACACAAAGTTTTTTAGTGGGTACCCAAGTAGAAGTGCAGAGCTCTAGGTGAAAATCCCCAATAATGTATCATTCGAGGACAATACACGGTTAGAAGGTGTAATAGATGAGATAAAGATCAATTCCTCCATGCTGAACCTCAACCTAGAGAGTGCAATGGGGCTCGACTATTTTCATTTATCATTTTATAGAGCCTCGTGGGGAGTGGTCAAATATGACATAGTTGCAGTAGTCTAAGAATTTTTCCAAGGAGGAAATCTTCCCCGCAGTGGAAGCACGACAACCGTGGTGCTCATACTAAAGGTAAAGGACCCCTAATACCTTCTCCATTAATGACCTATGATAATGTGTAATTTACCCTACATGATCCTTGAGAGTTTCATCCACATGAGGAAGTCCATGCATCTGCCTCGCTAGATTTTCTTGAAGAAATCCATGTTCATGATGGGGTGAAATTTTTTGGGAGAAATTTTTTTGGAATAGGATATGTTGAGGGAAATAAACACCAATAATCATGGATGTAACATGATCATGAAATTGGACATGAACAAGTCATATGACAGATTGGATTGGGGATTTTTCAACAGGGTTCTGGCTTGCATGGGTCTGTCTCCCAGAGCCTAAAACATCCTGTTTAGATGCATTAGGTCTCCTTGGATGGTTGTCTCATTCATAAGGAGATCCCATGTTTTCTTCATGGCCACCCGCAGCCTACGCCATGGTGACCCGTTATACCTGACCCTGTTCATTCTCTTGCAAAATATGCTCAAACGACTCTTGAACAGAGGAATCATCACTGGTAGTTTATAACCCTATCAAAGGAAAAGGAACCTTCCTCCAATCTCACACTTGATGTTTGTAGACACAACGATTTTATTACCACAATAAGGGATGATATCTAGGATTGTAATTAAAACGATACATAATGAATACTACTACTGGAGTGGTCAGGTGATCAACCACTCCAAAAGATATATATATATATCTCAAACAAATGTTCTGAAAGATGGGATAATCTTATGTGAAACAGAATGGACATGAAGCCTTGTCACTTTCTAATGGAGTATCTTGGAACCCCTTTATCATCAAAAATATTGTGTATTATGGACATTGATAAAGTGGTGGATAGCATAACAGGACTCATCCTCAATTAGAATATCAAATTCTTATCCTTTTGAGGGTGTATTCACTGGTTAATAGTGTCCCGGCTACGATACTGGCACATGTGATGGCTTCTACTTCAAATCCAAAGGGGGTGATAAAAGATATTAACAAGGACCTCGATAGTTTCTAATGGGATGCACTTGTGGAAGGAAAAGGGAACTGGGTTTCATGGGACATAATGGTTCACCCCATTCACGTGGGGGGTATTAATGTTAGGAGATTGGGGGCCACACTTCATGGAATGCATGGAAAACATAGATGGTAGGTCATGGCGAACCAGTCCCTCTGGGAGAGGATTATGGCACACAATTTTGGATGAAAAAAGAATGTAGATAGCGTATAGGCATCCCTATTTTGGAAATAGATTTTTCCACTCATCCCAAGTCTCCAGCAGTACTCCCAGTGGATAGTAGGAGAAGCCAATATACTCTTCTAGAAACATAATTAGATGGGATTAGTTCATGGATTCTTGGGGTGTTAGACACCAATTATTACCTTCAAGGAGGAAGGTATGTATCCATAATTCATCAGCGAAGTTCTTGATAAGCAGAAAAAATATATATTTGATTCAATCCTCATCAACATGGACCTAGAACAGTGTGTGTCACCCCTATCAGTATAGGAAGTTAAATTCTAAGTTTTTTCAAAGGATATAAACCCCCTAGGTGAACCAGGTATTATGAAATGATGTAGTTTGGTGTAATAAACTCCAAAACAAATACAACTTCCTTGTGTGGTGATTTAAGAACCCTGCGATCCCATCAGACGAAGGAATAACGAAAATGGGTATTAAAATTGCATCCTACTATCAGTATTGCAATAACAAGTAGTAATAAATAACTTACCACATATTATTTTAAGGAGAGTGGTCCACATAAATGTGGAAGATCAATGGATATTTCATGGAGATCTCTTCGACTGACCTTTGGGAAACATCGTTCTAGGAGAGGTGGTTCTAGGGAACATCATACAAAATCCCCGAGAGGGTTGTGAAGTCTATTATCCTCAATGAAGGCTATTAGTTCCTCTAGAAGTCCTATAACAATTCTATATTTAAGAGATCTCCATACTCATGAAGGTCCATCATAATGACAACCATAAGTTTGCTGATTGATATGGTCACCCTCAGTGATAACTAGTGTGAAGACCCCTCCTGGCATATCCATCCGAATAAATCCTTGTTAGATACTCCTCCCATGGATAGAGAACATGGTCATTGGATAAAAGGGATCCCACCAATAGTTGGTTTCAAATTAAATAAAAATGTCTCTTTCATTGTGGGTAACATGTGAGTTGGTTGTGTTGTTTCAACTCAGGAGGGAGTGTTTTCCTTGCATTCACAGCACACTTCAGTGATGGCAGTGCACTTCAGGAGGAGGCTAATGAAGTCCTAATGGCACTCATTCTATGTGAATAGAATAAAATTTCTCTGTATAGGGTGGAAATATACTCAAGTATTGTACATAAATCCATGCTAGGTAGAGGATTCACTCCCTGGTTTGTTTCGTATTTTACTAAAAAATACAAACCACTCCTTAACACCAAGATTTGGATCACCCACACTTATAGAGAGGGAAAGAAAGTTGAAGATAACCTCACCACCCTATAATCCCTAGGATAAAATGTAACTTTTCTCACCAACATCACCTCCATCAATCCTGAGAGTGTTAACCTAATTCATGGTGATTCTGTCGATCTCAACTATTTTGGACCCCCTAATCCTGGTATGATTTTTGGTCCACCCCTTTCATCATATCTTTCTCCTTGGAATAAATATATGATAATGATGATGATGGTAAGGCCGTGAGTCTTGAATCCAAGACCAATGAATGATAAGGGTTTCACACCTACCACTAGCCTACATGATGTCCAGGTTAAGGCATAATTATTTTTGATGAATAATTTTTTAATATGGAAGAATAATGTTACTTTTTATGTTTATAGATTAATGTATTAACAATATTCATATTTAATAATTTTTTTATATTAATTGTTATATATTTCATTCTTTTATGAGCCTTATGATATACAGAAAGTGTATTTTAGCACTTTGGGAATAACTGTTAATTTCTGGATGTCCATTACACGAATTAATGAATGAATATGAAATTGGTAAATGCACAAGTCAAGAATGATTTTTTTTGAAATATGTCAAGTAAGTATATTTCCTTATATTATTGTTTAACAATATAATTACCAAATGTAAGGATAATGATCAAAAAAATCTTCATAATACCTTAATTTTGTTGAGCCAATGGACTTTTAATTCATCACAGATTTATGACATTGAGGCCCTCTACTTTTATTTGATCATTCAATTGTTTGTGATTGACAACCTCAATCACTCCCTATAAATATTTATTCTTTTCCTCCATGTCCAATCTTCACTCATTAAAAATGTTCTTCTATGTGGAAACCCAATTATATGTTACTTTGGGTAACCATAATGGTTCCAGATTTACCTTTTAATGGAGTTTTTAATAGTCATTTTTATGATGTGGGATTATATGAATGAAACATTCATGTATTAAACCATTGATAATCCATTTGAATTTCAAGGTAGAAATTAATTTAATGGTGGGGTAGAATGTAACACCCTAGGATTTCGTGAATTTGTTTTTCAAAATAAGTTATGTTTTTGGTATTTTTCATTTCACCAAACACTAGAAATAGTTATGTATATATATATATTAAAAAATTAAGTCAAAAATTCATTTCATATGTCACCAACATGGCTTGAAATACATGCAATACTTACTTGGCTTGCGCTACAGAAAATACGGACTTGGCTTCTGCTACCCCCAACACCAACTTTACGTATGTTACACGCAACACAAATTTTTTCATGAAACATCATTTTATTGTTATAATTATTTAAATGAGATAATTATAAACTAGATGTTAAACAGAGTTATATGAATATTAATAAATTATTTTCAAATATTATTTACAAATTTTTTATATAGATAAAACATATTGTGAATGAAAGATATGTTTTTTTTTGGAAAAGTCATTTTATGTTTAAAAATATCATTTTATTAAATGATCCTATTTTAATAATAAAAATAATTTTACAAATATTTAGAAATTTAATTTGATAAAATAAAATTTATTTTTTAATTTATAATGCCTAATTATATTAGTTTTATTTTTTGGGGTTTTTTCGAAACATCATTTTTGATGAATAGTGAAAAATATATATTTTTACCTAAAAATTTTATTTTTCTATTAAATAAATATTAATTTTAAATAATATTTTTTAAGTAAAATTCTATAAATTATACAACTATTAATACAATTTCATTCATTAGAATCAATTTCAATTTGAAATTGAATATAAAAACTTAATAAACTTTTGAACTTATTTCTACTTTAAAAACCCATAATTTCATCCAGTCTACACGATTATAATTAATCTTAATTTTTCCAATTCATTGGATGTAATTTAAAAAAATGAAATAAGACATTATAATTAGTAAAATATTTAGATTCTAATCAGATCATGTTTATTTTTGACAAAAGTTATTAATAAAAGTGATAAAAATTAATCATTGTGATGAAGGTCAAATTAATCATAATTAGGGACTGAAACATAATATTAGGTGATGAAATGACCTAAAAACTTGTCAAAACCCCATTTTATGTTCGTATTTAGGACGTAAAAAATTCAATTATTGATTTATTTTCTTTTTTATGACTTATTTTAGGTATGAACATGTGTACACATAACATGTTTTCAAAAATTACAAGTGAGTCATTTTCCTTCCTTATAAAAGAGAACCACACCCCCCACATCCTCACACATATCAAAACTATTAGGTTCGGAAAAACACTTCCAATTACACTTACCAAAATTCCTAACTTACTCCTAGAAGCCTCTACTTGGTCAGAAGGCAATCCAAGGAATCCTTTTGGTAGAATCCAAAAGGAATAACCCGATAAGGAGGGAACATCTTCTATTAAGTCCTCCATTTTATTTTTCTTCTTAACCCCCTAAAATATACATATTACATGATTTTATAAAAAAGTATTTTCATCAATATAATAAAATGTATTAAATTTTTTTGACCTAAACTTACACACACCTCCATCTAATGGGTAACAAACATGTTGTTTACGAGTATGGCGAACTACTACATCACTAAATGATGATTGTTGAATTTTCCCCAGCCCCTCGCATGGTGGAAATTATGATAGAAAATATGATTATATATGATATATTTTATAGTTATTATTTCTTTAAGCCTATATATTCCTTTTACAACACATATTATATTTACTTTCAACTTTGTGTTAATATGATAATTTCATTTGAGGATGTGTGGAAAATTGCCCCCTCAAAGCGATGTGATTCATTCACACACAACATGGAATGCATTAAGGATGAATTTAGTGAATAAATATAATATATATGATATAAAAATGTTAATATAAAAATGATATAAATATAAATGTTTGTTACTTTCTTTCTCTCAAGTGGGAAATTAAATGGGAATAGCGTTCATGCGTACATACGGTCTACTGTCTCCAGGAAATATGAATTCCATGTCATAATTATATATTTTATTGATTATTATAATAAACATATACAGTATATACATGATATTTATATCATTTTTTACATTCTCTTGTCATGATATATTAGTGAGGAAAAGCAATATAACAAATTAATACTCATGTGAAAAACAAATTGAATATTACCCGATGTGAAACCGTAACATATAGTGGTTAACAAGTGGGTAATATAAGGTCATAATAAAACCATATATGGTATTAGATATAATAACATGGTTCTATAAAATTTTAATAAAAATTTTATATTTTTTGTACAAGTGGTTTGAACGAGTACGTTGAGAGTCATGACACAAGGTAATGAGATTTTATTCCACTTTTTATTTCTGTTAGATACATGCTATGTTCGCCACTCTTTCAATTAATGTGGTGTATGTACCACACATGATTGTAATACATGTATCTTATAAATAAATTTCTGGGTAATCACATATATATTTTATGATCTTTAATTTGTGGGCTATAATTTTAAAAATACACCAAATCAGTGAAATAGTTTTTCTTAATTTTCTTTCTTGAAACTTTTGTTTTCTTATGCACTTAAATTATCTTAGAGAAGTATATAATTAAAATTTAAATGTTATAGAATTAATTTACTTATTTTTATGATATTTTAAGAGTCATTCAACCTATTTTTATTACATGGATAGTATGATCCCATATTACAAAGTTATATGTGTTTATTTAGAAAATTTTACAACTTTTGAAGATTGTTTATGTTTATGATTACTTTGATGAAATATTATGATTAATATCTTAAGAACATTTATGAATTTTCTTATATTATTTCTATTAATGATTTATTAATTTATTGATACAATTTATTCCACTTTTTTATATAATATAGTTATGAAAGTGTTTTTATAAAATTCTGACTTTACCTTCTATTCGTTCATTAACATGTATTCCATTAAAATCATGTTTACCAAAAATGGTTTACAAGACTATTATACTGTTATAATATGATAATTAGAAAACATTTATACCCTTTTTTTCCTTTTCAAAAGTTTTAAAAGCATTCTTATGGTCTATTTTTGAATGAGTCATTTTTCAAACCTTTTTATCGTCCATAAGTAATTTTATTTTTACAACATATGACATGTATACATTTATCTACCATCAATCCTTTTAATATTTTTTTCGTGTTTAATGGTTAATTGACAATAAATTATTTTTAAAACATATATTCTAATAAATGGGTTTCCATAAAAATTCAATAATATTTTATAAGTTTCCATGGAAAATTTTGTTCAAAATGTTTTCAAGCTTCTTTTATAAGTTTTCAAAGAGTTTTCAAAGAAAAAGGTTTTTTAAATTTTTTTAGGCGATTTTAAAAAATTTCAAGGAAAAACATTTTAAAAATTATTTCAAGATTCATTTATATGTTTTCAAATTATTTTCAAATAAACCATTTGGAAAAAAAATTCAACGTTCTTTCATAATTTTCATGTAAAAAAGGTTTTGAAAACATTTTCAAACATTCATTATAATTTTTCAAAGTGTTTTCAATGATTTTTTTAAAAAATTTATTGAATATTATTTTATAAGTTCCAAGGGAAAAGTTTTTCAAAATAATTTCCAGTCTAATTTATAAGTTTTGATGGTATTTTATAAGGAAATGATTTTCAATTGGTTTTTTGAATTACAAATTAGTTTTCCAATAAGAAATTATATTTTCCTCAAGAAACATTTCGAAGGATATTTCAAAATTAATTTCCATCTAAGATGACATCCATAGATGTTACTCATGCCATTATATGAAATGATCTAATTATTCCATTTATATTATTTCTATGAATTAGTTATGATTAATTTCATGGTATTTATCAAACTTGTTTCTATTTCATGAGTTATATGTTCATTAAATCCATTTCTCATTCACGAGGTATGATTTAGATGGGATGGTTATGAAACCTGAATCTTTTTCCATAGTTTATGATATGTTTACATATTTATGATACTCATTTCATGGAACGGGTTATGATATGTTTTTTATGGTTTTGTGGAACATGTATGTATGATTTCATTATTAGATTATTGGGACATATATCTCCATCCAATGCTTTCTTTAAGGATCTATATATAATGAGATATGTATAGAGAGAATAAGAAATGAACTAAGTTCAGTATTATAGATCTAGAACATGAAATGAACTCGATTAATTATTACCGGGATGTGATGAGGGGTGAACTCGATTCAGTAATATAGGGCTGTCATGTGGGGTGAACTCAATTCAGTAATACAGGGATAGAACAGTGTTTGAACCCGATTCAGTAAAAGTCATTTTCCACTAATATAGTCTCCGGAATAATGCATTTACTACAATTGATATCATTATATGTGCTTATGTGTCTACCACAATTCCATATTTTATTCCTATATTCTTCTTTAATGGATTGTGTTATTTATTTCCTTATGATTCATGTCTTATGAACTTCCATTCTTTATGTCATGATTCATGTATATGATCATTGATATGAAAGGTCAGATATTCTACTTTCATGATCATGTTCTCATACCCCTATGCTCACAATTATTCTTACATATCTCCCTTATTTACCCATACTAAGAATTTATGCTCTCATATTTCTTATGTTACCTTTCCATAGGTTATGAATAATGGTTTTTTGTATAATTACTAATATTTTAGAACCTGATGGGAGATGTTAAATATCTTTCACTAGGATAGAATATTTTGTTTCAATATTTTCAAAGATACTAAATTATTGTGGTCATCAGGCATGTATTTTTGAAATTTACTAAATATTCATATAAAAGGATGTAATATCCATGTATTTCATTTCTGTTTCATTATAATAATCATAGAATTTTTGATCATCAACATTAATTATATGAGTTCTCTTATAATTACATTTTTCAATCAAATATACAGATAGACCTTTTTGAAGCTTTATATAGAAAGTAGAGACAAAATATTACTTATTGGGTTGAAGTTGAATAAATGGTGTTTGTTGGACAAGTGTTGGTCTAATAAATGGTAGAGAATTTTAATAATATTCAACTATATAAGAGGATGGATTAAATTAGGAATAAAATTTATGAAGATAACCGAAGGAAGGTTATTTCTTTTGTGGTGGGTGATTATGGTTTTCCTAAAGTTTATAATTGGAAAAGTATTATGTGGTTTGGTAAGAAGGGGAATTTTAGTACGTGGTTAATTATAAAATATATATTCCTAGATAAATTTGGAGTAATTTTCTTTTGAGTGGCCTTGCCGTCGAGTTTTTCCAAGGTACACATTGTTTCATTTTTCGATGTTATGAATGTATATAGTAGATTCATCTCATGTTTTGATCCTTAAGCTATTTCTGTTCAAAGATAACATTTATTATGAGGAATGACCTATTCAAATTTTTGACTATAAATAAAAATTATTTTATAATAAGGAAATTCACTTGGTTATAGTATTTTTGGGAAATCCATATGGTTGAAGAAGTAACATGGGTGTCTGAAAATGCTATGACAGAATGGTATACACAGATTTTCAATAAGAGAATAAAATTGTGAGGACACAATATCTAAAAGAGTATAACAATGTAAAAACCCTGGTAATTTTATAATAAATCAATAATTAGCGAGATATTATAGATTTATATTCATTATAAAAATATTAGGTAATTTTTCAATCAAGAGAAAAATGTTTTTCTAAAACAAATTAGATTAAAAGGATTTATTCAAAAAAGTCATTTAAAAATAATTGAATTTTAATTTTTCAAAATAAATTTAATTTCTAATTAAATGTGTAAAAAATATCTTTGAATGAGATTTAGAGATATTTTTTTCAAAAATAATGATTTTTCAATAAATAGTGAAAATACATAGTTTTATTAAAAATTATATTTTCTTTTCAGGTATTTACATGTTAAATTTTGTTTTTTGATTAGATTTAAAATTAAAATAGGACATTTTTATTAAAAAAATACAGTTATATTCATTTAAATTAATTTTAAAATTTAATTTACTATAAAAATATTATTATATTAAAAAAATGCATTTTTTTAAAAAAATTATTCATGTTTTTTCGGTTTAATTTT
This sequence comes from Viscum album, assembly GCA_963277665.1. Taxonomy (NCBI): domain Eukaryota; kingdom Viridiplantae; phylum Streptophyta; class Magnoliopsida; order Santalales; family Viscaceae; genus Viscum; species Viscum album. The sequence goes on from OY728146.1 coordinate 1,811,333,501, forward strand.
AAAATTAAATTCTAATAATTATATGTTTTAAATTATAAAAAATAGATTTTATAATTTTAATCAGTGTTCCCAAATTTGTAAAATATTTCCATTTTATTTTTGGACATAATGGATAGTAACATTAGTAGTTTTTGTTTCCACGATGAGGGTAAATTGGGTAATTAGGGGTTTAAAAAATTGATAAGGACTATAAAATTACCATAAAACTTTAATAAAGTTTTTTGTATGGATATAACTCACACATATTCATCAAAATATATAATATATGACAATTTTTCTATTTTGATGTGATTATGTAAATTATAAATTTTTATGAGAAAAAGATAAAAATGTCAGACTATTTTATTTAATAACTATAATCTATTTAACATGGGGATAACAAGATCAAATTTGTGGTTATAAATATTATTTTGAAATATAAATGATTTATGCTCAAATATTAAATTATTTTTTAATTTTTTTGTAGAAATAATTACCCTAAATTCATACACAATGCTGACAAATTGATTAGTCAGTTAATGGGAAAAAATTAAAATATATGATATTTAAAATATTAAAATTAGTATAATTTGAAAGTATTATTGTGACCCATAAATTTATTGATAAAAATAATATGTTATAGATGTATTAAAAAATAATTTTAATTTCATTTTTTGTCATGACCTTATTCAAGTCAACGTAAATGAATAGCTATAAAATTGGAATTATTGATATTTTATAGAGATAATATATTATTTAATGATATAAAATTATTGAAAATACTATATTTGAATAATAACATATAATATCATTGAAAATATCAATCATGATCCATTTATGGTCTATTTTTCATTTTTAGTAACTATCTTGACCCTCCAGAAATAGAAAAACCTTGTGATCACGGAAAGTGTGAAAAGGGTTAACAGGGCATTAAAACTATACAATAAGAGTAAAAATGAGTTCCAAACATGTAAAAAATTATTTTATGAGAGTATTTTGTCTCATAATCATTTGATCATCAAATATTATCAATCTGGATCAATTTAGACATCATAATTAATTTATATAAAATTTAACATTTTCAGAAATTACAAATGTGCACCTCCCCTCTCTCATAAAAGTGAACCCCTTAATCTATGTTATTTATACATAAAAACCCATTTTTTCCAAAAATACCTACCCAAATCACTTACTAAAATCCATATACATATTATATAGGCCTTTTTTGGGTATTATTTCAATCTTAGATGTCAAAAGGTATTACGAAAAGGATATTTCACAAAGAAGATGTGTCACGACCCCCTCCCACCAAAGATGCCCCTCCTGAGCTGGCAATGGTGAAAGGGAGATAATGACCCCCCGAGTCCCGCCTCCAGTAGGCCCCGGGTTGGCGACTAGCACCAAGGGTATGAGTTTCCACAAATATGGGAGGCATTACCCTTTTTATTATTTTGGATCGGGAAATAGGACAAGTCAACCACCAAAAAGGGAAAAGAACAAGTGTACATAAATAAACCCAAAACAATCCCACATGCATGTTTAAACAATTTTTATAACAAGGTACAAGTACAAGGAAGCTCAAAAGTACAATGCCAAAGAAAACAAGAGAACAACAACTGCAACAACTCCAACTGCCCGACTAGTAGGGTCCCGCACGGCCCTGGTAGTCCTCCTGGAAACCTGAAAGTAAACGTAGGGTGAGAATACAAGTATACTCAGTAGGGAAACCTAAATATCTCGTGCACAAGTGGGGAGACACCCTAAGGTCCCGTTAGAAAACAGAAGAACCAGAAACTAACAAGGAAAAACTATCCACCCAGCCTCACTGGTCACACTCACCAAGTAACACAAACAAGTTTAGTATATATATAGAACAAAAGTATTGGGTACCCTACACCATTTCCCACTTAATTAGATGCTGCTCTTCCTAACGGCAAACGTCCTGACGCTACCACACTCTTCTCGCCCGCACACACCTGGGCCAAACCACGCATCCCGCCCGCACACACCTGGGCCTCACAACCACGCATCTCGCCCGCACACACCTGGGCCACAACCACTAACCCGCCTACATACACCTGGGCCTCATCCCGAAGGTTCTTGGGAACGTTAATCCTGCCCGAAGAGTCTTGGGCTAAAGGTCGCCTCAAGACATCATAGCATCTGAGACCTACCCGAAGAGTCTTGGGTGTAAGGTCACCTCAAGCCATCATAGCCTATAGAAGAAGGAGAAGGAAGGAGCTAGTAACTAAGGGGGAACACCCTCTCCCATAAAATGGGAGTGTTCGGCACTAGGTGCTTGACATGGTTGTGGTGAAACAAAACACAAAGATACAATTATATATATACATATACCAAACACACAGCCCAACCTATGGCTTCTTAAAAAGAGAAACTGAGCATGTGCCTCGGCACTGCTACCATGAAGCATGCATCAACAACCAAACAATCATCCCCCAACCCCATTTAGGTTTTCATGTTTCATGCAATGGTTTAAAAAATTATTACTACTGGGCAACTATCATCCAGACAAAACCTTTCACAAACATATCCCTGCCATCCACAACCAAGGTTAGGTAAAACGCAAGAAACCACATTCCATTTCATTTACAAAATATTATCACAACCATACAACATTCCATCATTCATTTATTTCAAAGTTCCACACATAAAACCCTTTCCACACACAAAACATTTCCGCATTTGAAAACACCTTTTACTTCAAAACACTTTTCTTAATCAAAACACTTTTCATAAATAAAGGCATTTTCCACAAAACAACCAAACCACCAACATGTTCATTATTCCAAATTTGTTCAACCAGGGTGATCACACAAGGTTTTCATTCTCATTTGATTAGCCAGACTTTACGTGCTTATCCATTTTCCATGTTTTAACAAAACCAACCACAAACAATTCAGATATCAATAGCGCACGCAAAGGCCACCAACGGCCTTGATTTTCAGTAGGCAAAGGCCTTTCAATCCAAAATCACAATCAGAAGATAAAGAAACTGGAAGGCAATAGAAACAGCACAAAACCCCAAACCCTTCTTTATTCGGTTATTATCTTTATTTAAAGTTCAACTGCATCCCATGGAACAAAAGAAAAATATCCCCCCCCCGCATGTTGCACCAAATAGAGAGACGAAGGTAAACCCCTACCTCAAAAGGTCCCGATCACGTCGCTTCCGACGACGTCCTTCGGTGTCCTCCGCCTTCGCCAAACCAGACAAACGCCTCCTAGGATGGAAGCTGGAGAAGGATGGCTGGAAGGAAATGTGACAAGTTCGGGCTTAGAAGCTTCGTCTCGTCGCTACGATCCTGTGGCCACTGACGGATCGTAATTCGGAGCTCAGACAAAGAAGTTAGAGGAGGAATACTTCTCGATTGTCCAAGAGCGTCGTCATGCGACAAAGAAGCGACCGATATGGAAGATAAAACATGACCTCGTTCTTATATAGGCAACGAATAGGTAAATCTATATTCAGCATGCATTAATGAAAACACGATGTGACTATACATACGTTACATGTTTTGACTGGTCAACACACGACACGTCACGCGGTTTCCACGCATTTTAATAATAATGATAATTCTATTAATATGTGGTGTTTTGTTGACCCGAGGCATGAGTCATAAAAGTATCTCATTAATGGTCTTAAAATGACCGTCACAATTTCAGGGTTACGCTGTCGCTGACGGATCGTCAATCTGATACCGTATGAGGGAGATACGTTGGATACAAGATCCTGTAATAATAAGAATATTAAATCTATTAATTCATGAGCGTTTCGGGTACCCAATTCGAAAACCCGAAAAAGACATCCAATATTGGAATCATAATTTTCGTTTCGTATTCAGGGTCACACTGCCACTGACGGTTCGTGAAACCGAGGTCGCACGAAGAAGTTACGGACAAAAAAGTGTTTTATCAACAAAATTAATAATAACAATATTTTATTATTATTATTAATAAATTATTTATTTATTTTTCATAACTCCAAAAGCAATCACGTTTTGGAGTCTTCATGGGCACTATAATTAAGCACCAATTCCTCCTTTTTCATTTATTTGTCTTTTAATTTTATTTCTCTTATTATTATTTTTTGTTTCTCTCTCTAATATTTTTTTTTTCTTTCATGATTCTCTCCCACCACCAAAAGTGGCGCCTCCCATTTCTTTTACTCCATGTGGAACGCCCCAAACTCCATTCTCACTTCAACTTTATTATTTAATAAAATTAATAATAATAACACCCATAATTAATGTACTAATTTAATCCCATTAAATTAGTTTACCATGGTTAATAAGTTAAAACCATTCCATTTAATTAAATTCAAATAATTTAATTTACTAACAAAAAATTAAACCCATTTAATTTAATTTACCAATCACACACATATTTCTGTCACCTTTATCATTATTATTTAATTCAATAGTAATAAATCCTCTTTCAATTTCATCAACGGTTCCCCATCATTAACATTAATAATTATTATTATTATTGACGCCCATTATTTTCATATAATTACTCCATATATCCAATAACATTATATTCACGCATGGTTGGGAACCCCATTCACGTGCCTCTTCATGTTATTATTATTATAACAAATTATTATATAATAATACCCTTTTAATGTTATTAACACAATTCCAACTTTAATTGTGGAGAACCGCACAACGCCTCCTATACAAGGTCACACCCATGCACCCCATGCATTTCATTCCTTTATAATTTATTACATGTGCCTCATTTATTGTAATTTATTCCTTTATAACTTATTCCATGCGCCTCCCATCATTTTATTAAATATATTCGATTTTATTTCTTATATTTTACAATGATTAAATTAAAACCATTTTATCTAATTAACACCAAATATTTTCACGCCACCATTATCAATTATTATTATAAAAAATTTTTATTACAACACGTGTCGTGTTTGACCACATCAAATTTTTTTACAAAGAAATGGACCAGAGAGGTCCGGGCCATTACACCAGATAACTCTCAAAACATTGTCGTCCTCGAGGATTAAAACCAACCCATAAAAGGGGGAAAGGTCCGAACAACCACCCCTCAAGATACCTCTCAGGCCTCTTGTCATAACAAGAAACAACCGACAACACTAATTATGTGAGTTAGGAATTCCCTCTCCTATGTCGAGATATTATCCGCTTTACGCGGCACTGACTCGCCTGCACGGGTTTAATCGCATCTGCATTAATGCCTCTTGATTAAGGACTGAGCCTTCCCACTTCCATATATTAGGATTTTCCAACTTACATTGCCCCCAAACTCCATACAAAACATCAATAAATTTCCCGAACACATGGCTTGAGGAATTCCTTCTCCCATGTCGAGATATTATCCACTTTAGGCGGCACTGACTCTCCTGAACGGGTTTAATCGAATCCACATTAATGCGTCTTGATTAGGGATTAGGTCCCCCTCCCCCCACATGTTATGACTCTTCACACACATTTAAAGGAAAGAGGTAAAAAACTTAGCATTATAAATTCATGAAAAAAAAGTTCCAGGCCCAAAGCATGGGCGAGAATGAGTTTCAACAAAGCAGTGTGATGATCTTGAATTTAAACAAAACATAAATGAGAGCATTTAAGTAAAACTGGAAACATCTTTCTTGATCTCTGGCCTTGCTAGGGTTGCCACTTCTATTGCATGAAACTGTCTGTGTCCCACTCCTCTGCCGTTCTGTTGACATCTAGGTGCCATAGTTGTTCGGTAAACAGGGAACGCCTAAGCCCAATTAGTAATGAAAAACTCAATGTTTTAATTATCATTTTATTTCAATTTCTTTCCCAGAACACCCAAATCAAGTAAAACACAAACATGATGATGCATGTACCTTCCCTAGGGTCTCTACCCTGCAATCAATATAGCCTCACTTGGTCGTTCGGTAGGCTCAGAGTCCTTGCATCGGATCCCGGGGGGCCCTAAAATCCCGTGTCCTAGCCGGTCTTCCCTGGCCTATGTCATGCACCAAGATTAACGAACATTGTTGCCCTACCAACCCATGCAATCCTCACTGTGCCTAACTCCAGACTCCATCCTATCTCTCAGCCATCACCTTTGATACCATTCTGTCACGACCACCTCCCACCAAAGATGCCCCTCCTGAGCTGGAAATGGTGAAAGGGAGATAACGACCCCCGAGTCCCGCCTCCAGTTGGCCCCGGGTTGGCGACTAGCACCAAGGGTATGAGTTTCCACAAATATGGGAGGCATTACCCTTTTTATTATTTTGGATTGGGAAATAGGACAAGTCAACCACCAAAAAGGGAAAAGAACAAGTGTACATAAATAAACTCAAAACAAGCCCACATGCATGTTTAAACAATTTTTATTACAAGGTACAAGTACAAGGAAGCTCAAAAGTACAATGACAAAGAAAACAAGAGAACAACAACTGCAACAACTCCAACTTCCCGACTAGTAGGGTCCCGCACGGCCCTGGTAGTCCTCCTGGAAACCTGAAAGTAAACGTAGGGTGAGCATACAAGTATACTCAGTAGGGAAACCTAATTCTCTCATGCACAAGTGGGGAGACACCCTAAGGTCCTATGAGAAAACAGAAGAACCAGAAACTAACAAGGAAAAACTATCCACCCAGCCTCACTGGTCACACTCACCAAGTAACACAAACAAGTTTAGTATATATATAGAACAAAAGTATTGGGTACCCCGCACCATTTCCCACTTAATTAGATGCTGCTCTTCCTAACGGCAAACGTCCTGACGCTACCACACTCTTCCCACCCGCACACACCTAGGCCAAACCACGCATCCCACCCGCACACACCTGGGCCTCACAACCACGCATCTCGCCCGCACACACCTGGGCCACAACCACTAACCCGCCCGCAGACACCTGGGCCTCATCCTGAAGGTTCTTGGGAACGGTAAGCCTGCCCGAAGAGTCTTGGGCTAAAGGTCTCCTCAAGCCATCACAGCCTCCGAGACCTACCCGAAGAGTCTTGGGTGTAAGGTCACCTCAAGCCCTCATAGCCTATGGAAGAAGGAGCAGGAAGGAGCTAGTAACTAAGGGGGAACACCCTCTCCCATAAAATGGGAGTGTTCGGCACTAGGTGTTTGACATGGGTGTGGTGCGACAAAACACAAAGATACAATTATATATATACATATACCAAACACACAGCCCAACCTATGGCTTCTTAAAAAGAGAAACTGAGCATGTCCCTCGGCACTGCTACCACGAAGCATGCATCAACAACCAAACAATCATCCCCCAACCCCATTTAAGTTTTCATGTTTCATGAAATGGTTTAACAAATTATTACTACTGGGCAACTATCATCCAGACAAAACCTTTCACAAACATATCCCTGCCATCCACAACCATGGTTAGGTAAAACGCAAGCAACCACATGCCATTTCATTTAGAAAAGATTATCACAACCATACAACATTCCATCATTCATTTATTTCAAAGTTCCAAACATAAAACCCTTTCCACACACAAAACATTTCCGCATTTGAAAACACCTTTTACTTCAAAAAACTTTTCATAATCAAAACACTTTTCATAAATAAAGGCATTTTCCACAAGACAACCAAACCACCAACATGTTCATTATTCCAACTTTGTTTAACCGGGGTGATCACACAAGGTTTTCATTCTCATTTAATCAGCCAGTCTTTACGTGCTTATCCATTATCCATGTTTTAACAAAACCGACCACAAAAAATTCAGATATCAATTGCGCACGCAAAGGCCACCAACGACCTTGATTTTCAATAGGCAAAGGCCTTTCAATCCAAAATCACAATCAGAAGATAAAGAAACTGGAAGGCAATAGAAACAGCACAAAAACCCAAACCCTTCTTTATCCGGTTATTATCTTTATTTAAAGTTCAACTGCATCCCATGGAAAAAAAGAAAAATATCCCCCCTTCATGTTGCACCAAATAGAGAGATGAAGGTAAACCCCTACCTCAAAAGGTCCCGATCACGTCGCTTCCGACGACGTCCTTCGGTGTCCTCCGCCTTCGCCAAACCCGACAAACGCCTCCTAGGATGGAAGCTGGAGAAGGAAGGCCAGAAGGAAAGGTGACAAGTCCAGTCTTAGAAGCTTCGTCTCGTCGCTAAGATCCCGTGGCCGCTGACGGATCGTAATTCGGAGCTCGGACAAAGAAGTTAGAGGAGGAATACTTCTCGGTTGTCCAAGAGCATCGTCGTGCGACAAAGAAGCGATCAATATGGAAGATAAAACATGACCTCGTTCTTATATAGGAAACGAATAGGTAAATCCGTATTCAGCATGCATTAATGAATACACGATGTGACCGTACATACGTTACATGTTTTGACTGGTCATCACAAGACACGTCATGCGGTTTCCACACGTTTTAATAATAATGATAATTCTATTAATATGTGGTGTTTCATTGACCTGAGGAATGAGTCATAAAAGTAGCTCATTAATGGTCTTAAAATGACCGTCATAATTTTAGGGTTACGCTGTTGCTGACGGATCGTCAATCCGATACCGTATGAGGGAGATACGTTGGATACAAGATCCCGTAATAATAACAATATTAAATCTATTAATTCATGAGTGTTTCGGGTACCCAATCCGAAAACCCGAAAAAGACATCCAATATTGGACTCATAATTTTCGTCTCGTAGTCAGGGTCACACTGCCACTGACGGTTCGTGAAACCGAGGTCGCACGAATAAGTTACGGACAAAAAAGTGTTTTATCAACAAAATTAATAATAACAATATTTTATTATTATTATTAATCAATTATTTATTTATTTTTCATAACTCCAAAAGCAATCACGTTTTGGAGTCTTCATGGCCGCTATAATTAAGCACCAATTCCTCCTTTTTCATTTATTTGTCTTTTAATTTTATTTCTATTATTATTATTTTTTGTTTCTCTCTCCAATCTATTTTTTTTTCTTTCATGATTCTCTCCCACCACCAAAAGTGGCGCCTCCCATTTCTTTTACTCCATGTGGAACGCCCCAAACTCCATTCTCACTTCAACTTTATTATTTAATAAAATTAATAATAATAACACCCATAATTAATGTACTAATTTAATCCCATTAAATTAGTTTACCATGGTTATTAAGTTAAAACCATTCCATTTAATTAAATTCAAATAATTTAATTTACTAACCAAAAATTAAACCCATTTAATTTAATTTACCAATCACACACATATTTCTATCACCTTTATCATTATTATTTAATTCAATAGTAATAAATCCTCTTTCAATTTCATCAACGGGTCCCCATCATTAACATTAATAATTATTATTATTATTGACCCCATTATTTTCATATAATTACTCCATATATCCCATAACATTATATTCACGCATGGTTGGGAACCCCATTCACGTGCCTCTTCATGTTATTATTATTATAACAAATTATTATATAATAATACCATTTTAATGTTATTAACACAATTCCAACTTTAATTGTGGAGAACCGCACAACGCCTCCTGTACAAGGTCACACCCATGCACCCCATGCATTTCATTCCTTTATAATTTATTACATGAGCCTCATTTATTGTAATTTATTCCTTTAAAACTTATTCCATGCACCTCCCATCATTTTATTAAATATATTCGATTTTATTTCTTATATTTTACAATGATTAAATTAAAACCATTTTATCTAATTAACACCAAATATTTTCACGCCACCATTATCAATTATTATTATAAAAAATTATTATTACAACACGTGTCGTGTTTGACCACATCAAATTTTTTACAAAGAAATGGACCGGAGTGGTCCGGGCTATTACAAGATGTATAGTTTTTAACCACATGTTTTATTTTTACTTCTTATTCCACCTAATTAAAATCTTATTAAACCATGATTAAATAATAAAAAAATTATAAAAGATATATTTATATGTCATTATTTTAATATGAAATACTATATTCATATCCTCTCCCATCAAATTGGAAACAGAACCATTGTTTGTATGTACGGAGGACTATAACCTCGTGAACTGAAGTAATTTGTTTTCCATAACTGTCTATCATGTATGGATTATAGTGATGTAGTAAATTTTAATATATGATATTCATGACATATTTACCATTCCAAAAGGATAATATATCAGTTATCTTATTAGATTTCCATTCAATAAATAATTATAACCACATTCGTGTATACATGTGGACTACCACCTCCACGAAGCGATATGATTAGTCTTTTATCACCAAATCACATTGATGGTATATATAAGTATATTTATAGAATTAATATGGTATTTATAATATAATTATCATTATATGTTGATAAAATAATAATTACATTCTTTCTATAATGTTCATTGATAAATGGAAAATGTAGTGCATGGTTACTTACAACCTATCGTCACCATGATTGTAGCGTAGTTAAATTTTAATATCCATGTTTAATGGTTGTGTTTAAAATAACTATATATTTTTTATTATTCTATTATTTTTTAAATAATGTCCTTTTTGACCATATTCATCCTACAAAAGTCAATTTTTACTTATGTCAAATATTGTGGTGACATTAGACGTGAACTTAAATGATTAAGTAATTATTACAATATTGAAATAAGTGAAATAAAAGGAATAATAACCCAGAAAAAGGTTATCAATAAATTAAAAAATAACCTAAATTTATTTTCACGAATATAATGAATACACAAGATGAGTTATACTCATGTTAAGGGACTTTAACTAATAAATCCTCTTGTAATGTTTCCCTGAAAAATTTGTTTTTCTTCCACATCAGAATTTTGAAAATTGTTTTATTAATGTATTTATTTTAACATAAAATAATTATTAAGATTTTTTTTTGATTTTTTTTAATGGTTTTCAATATTAAACTTCTCTGATAATGTTTTTAATTTTTTTAAAAAAATGAAAAAAAGAATGTTCTATTTTATCATATACGGTGACATCAACTTTTCTCACAATCATTTTATTCTTTTGTTTTTGAATTTAATTATAATAATTCATTATTATTGAAATAAAAACCCTATTTACCAATTATGTGGTTATTTTTATGAATTTTTTTAATTTGGAATGGATATTTCAATGTCCAGTAATGTTTTCTTGTTAGTTAAAAGAATATATTTATGAGTGTATTGTTAGAAATTGAATGATTTTATTTATTGTTATTATGTTATTGTAATTTTGAAATGTTATGATGATTAGTGGTTCCATTATAACACAATTATGTATGGTTACATAATTAACCAATTAAGGGTTTTTAATGATGAACCAAGAACGGGTGGGTCAGTGATAGCCCTATAATGAATTTTTTAAGAAAGTCAAATGTATTTTTATTTCATTTGTAAGAGTGATATACAAATGATATCACAAGTTACCTGCCTGATTTATTCATTATTTCAATTGGTTTTTATGGTAATATTTTTATTTATCGTGGTAAAATAATCATCATATGTTTAATGTAAATTATATATTTTCTTTTAAGGGTGAATAGTATATCTTTCTTAAAATGTTATTATGAGTATTTTAGGATTCCAAATAAACCTTTAAAAGTGTTATTTTTTCCTTCAGTATTTATTATATAATTTTTTTATAAAAATATTTATGTAGAGAAGGTTATTTCATGGGTAATAAAATTTTTTACTTTGAGACCAAAGTTCATTTTGAAAAATAATTTTTTAAGTATTCATGCACTAATATTTTCTTTATTTCATTTTATGAACCTTACTGAGGTTTCTCAGCTCATCCATTTTTTTTAAAAAAATCATTGTGTTGAAGGATTGGTAATGGAGAAGAATAATTCATTTTGAAATTCATGAATTTATTTATAAAAATAAAACATGTTTGATTTTATATGTTTTATATTATGGGGAAACAAGATACTGATTAGAAGTTTACACTTTGTAATATATAGGGATTTATGTATGATTTATGAAATGACTCTCTAAAAATATAAACTAAAAAGATCATTTGGACTGTTAGAATGTTATTTTTTTTAAAAGTAACTATAATATGTTATTTTTACTTTTGAGTACTTAATTATTTCAATTTCTAAAACTATCTTTATATGATTCCTATATCATTAACAAAAATATGAGGAACATCCTCAAAATAAAATCAATCATCAAATAAATTTTTAGCCTCTAAGGATTTCTATAAATCATATTTCTTCACAATATAAAATAATAATTATTTTATTTAACATCAATGATTATATAAACCCTAAAATTTATCATTTACTATAAACATTTCCCAAATAAATATAAAATAATTAGCCCTCAAATAACTTTTTCACTAAAGTACACACTGAACCAATGTGTTGTATTCCCATAAATGATTCCAAAAACTAGTTGTAGTAATCTTAAACATACATCACATATAATCTCATAATTTTTATCTATACATTTAAATTTATGATCACACATATACTAATTAACCAAACACACATGAGGTTTATCTCCTATCACTGTGGAATAACACGGGTTTCTATATGTTTTATTCTCTTATTCATAAAAATGATTCATAATTAAAATTTGGATTAACAAAACATTATCCTATAGGAGTGTCAAACATGGTGCATAATAAGGGCACATAAACCATGCACCAGTATAATGGTCAATATATACTCAACCAACTATTTTGGGGGTTATTTGTTCTAGATTCATCTATTTCAATACCATGTCAACATTTAGTATCCAGTGAGAGATGTATTGATAAGAAAATAGGATAATCTATAAATTTAACAAAAACATTAAGATGTCATCCAATACATATAGTTATCCTAAATTTCATTCATAGGGTAATCTTTCATGATCTATTTTTTACTGAATCTAGTTCCTATGATTTTATAAAAATTACTATCATACAAACTCTAAAGTCACCAGCCCCATGATACAAGAGACCACATCACAAATTAAAGAATAGTTTATTAGTCTTGGTAAACTAGTTACATATTTGGAACTCACATTATATTAGAAAATATAAAATAAAAAGAACTGTGAAAGCAAAAAATTAAACATATTTAAACTCATTCAAAGATTTATTCATCATATATTGGGTAATGGAGGCAAAATAATGGTGTGATTAGGTTCTCATAAAGGATTATATACAGTGGAAGTTATCCTGAATTAATAACGAATAATCGATATGGAAAATTAAATAACTAAAAACACATGTTATTTAATCAATAACATGATCATGAAGAATAATATGGCTAAAATAAATGATGATCAAATAATTACCTAAAAATAATCACATAATCGTGAAGTTAATACCTGAATATCATAACTAATCAAATAATTACATAGAAATCAAAAAATGAATTCTCAGTGAAAGAAATTTTTTATATTGGATGTAATTATTTCATATAACATGATATATATACCGTCATAACCGTTCACTAAGGAAGTTTAATTGATGGGTATGTTATACACCGAAAACCCAATTTATTATAACATATAGATTTCATTAATGAGCCTTATCGATGCATCGAGGGGATATCTATAAACAAACTCCACCCATAAATGAGTTTCCAATGTATTCGTTGTATATTAAATGATAGATTAAATTCATAAACAATATTCTTTATCAAAAACTATTCATATTGACTAAGGGATATAAATTTATCTATATTTTAAAGAGTTAATAAAATAACATTAATAGAAAAACACCATATATTGAAATGATGTACATTTTAAAAAATAATCATATTATTTATAATTAATATAGATATTTTAGAAAAATTTACTATCTAATTATCAAAATAAAGTTTATTTTTCAAGGTAAAGTCAATAAATAAAAAATAAATCAAGAAAAATGAATGTCAATAACTTCCCTGGTCAACCTAATTATAAACCTTCTTCAGAAAGAATAAGTATGGTATCAATAAAACATTTTCCTAATTCAGTATAGCTAAAATAAATTTAAATCATATTTTTTTATTATAAATATTATAAAATCTCATTAATTTTTTTCGAGAAAAACACCCCTTTCACTTTGAAATCCAATTTTAAAAAAATAATTTCTAGAATATTAGGGGAAAAAATTTATTTAAAATAACATTGTTAATATGTAAATAAATCTTTAAATAAATTACAATTTTGATTTTGGGAAAATTATATACATACCATGTATATTCAAACAAATATTCCTTTCACATTTTTGTTAAAACCCCAAAATATACCTTATTCAGAAAATAACAAGAATATTTCTTTAAAACAGCTTTTATTAATTAACAAATGCTAAAATAATTACATTAAAACTTATAGTATAAAATTAAAAATATTCTCAAAAAAATCCTATAAAATGTTTATACGGAAGAGAATTCAATTTCCACTAAAAAGAAAAATAATTTTTGATTTTTTTTAAAACAATGTCTTAATCATTTTAAATACAAAAGATATAAAAATGATACCATCTCTTGAAAAAATCATGAATAAAAAATAGATAATAAAATTGAATTTGTTAATTAGATAATGATAAAATAATTCCCTTTAATGAAAATTCAAGTTTAACCAATACCTGTTAAAATGATATTGAAGCATAATTCCTTACCACTTTGGTGAATTTTGAATCTGAATCCGTATAAATGAAATAACATAAAATGAAACATTAAATACCATTAATTAAAATATATATATTAAATAAAACATAAAATTCATAGTAGATACACCTCATAAAAATAAATATGTGCATAATACCATATATTTCTCATTGGAGTGAAAATTTTGACAAAATCTCTTACAAGGATCATACTATTGAATTGAGAATAAATAAATGAATTGATTATGTGTATAAAATTTAAATACAAGTTTAAATTAAACATAAAATAATAAAAAATCATTTCACGCATCATCATATAATATCAATGATATTGAAAAAGCAATATAACCCAATGAATTAAAATAGTGTTACGAAAGAATTACCACCTGATAAATTTCATATCAATTCTCATTGGATGAAATAATATGAATAAAAACTTAAAATAATATGATATATAAATTATTAATGACATATAATGTAAGATTTAATTATATACACCATATAAAAAATATATGTATAACATTAAATTATGCCTCAATGGAAGAAAATTTATATGGAATCCCTTACCACTGGTCGAAATCATCACGTACGACATTTATATTACTGAATAATAATCCAATGTCAATTATTTAATTTCTTAAGATCCTTTTTCATATTACTTAATCCTTTTATTTTAATTTATACCATTTTATCTTTAATTACAAAATCAATTAAGTTTATGCTCGATGTTTTTATGATATTCTTTTAATTTATCCAAAATGACATCTGTAGGTTAACCATGGAAAAATTGGACATTTTTCCATCATATATAATAATAATAATGATTTTTATGACCAAATTATACTTTCTAAACTGACCATAAAATATTATTATAAAAAAATAACAATGTTACAATCATAGATATAGTAATATATATGTATGCATGAGTAACGTTACCATTTGCAACAATCATGATGGAAAGAACATAAGTGTTATTTTATCTTTACAGAGTTATAATTATATAATAATATTTTGTATTTATTTAAATATAATTATATATAACATCCAATTAATGTGGTGATAACAAATGAATCACATCAATCCATGGAAGCCGTAGTCTAGATACACACACGCAAAAATGATAGTATCATTTTAAGTGAAAGGAAAGGTAATAAATTAAATGATATATTTTAATTTAATAATTATAAATATTTTATGAATATAATATATAAATTTATATATTAAATTCACCATTACAACCAATCATAATTTGAGTTTATGGAAAATGTATTACATCGGTTTATGAGGTGGTAGTCCACCATACACACAAACAATGGTTTCGTTCCAATTTGATGGAAAAAGAGTTGGTATATATTACGAAATTCAAATCATAAAATATAATTATATTTTATATATGAAATTTACTATATTTTGAATTTTTTATTTATATTTTAATTTAGTTGAAGAGTAAATAAAAAATCACTCGGTTATGAACAATACCACTTCTTCAGAAACCCACTTTAGGATTATTCATGAAATATCACTTGATTGGATTTATGATGAAATCAAAGATATAGGTTTTTCTTAGTTATTTAAGGAATTTATTTTCAGAAAAAATATTTTCTAATGTGTGAATAAAATTGGAGGGGATTTTCCCTTTTATAAGCGAGGGTTTGAGAACTATTGGAATTTTCTAAAATTTTAAATTATAATAAGTTCATATTAAAATCAAAAAATTAAAAATGTAAATGCATTATAATTTTTGATAGGATATGTTTTAAATATTCCCATACAGTAGTATTAATAAAAGATTATTTGTCAATCTAACCATTATATCTTGGTTCAACCCCTCAATACACTCGTTTTAACTCTAACAATAGTAACAACTTCTTCAAACTGAATCAGTTTTGAATTTACATATAAGATAAAAATTGGATCTTAAATTGAAAACATAAGAGTTATTTCTATTTAATATCCTAAATTTTCCATTTCATTATTTTTATAATTTTTAAATATTTTAATAAAATAATAATTTACAAAAAATATCATTAATATCATTCTTACACAATTCATTTAATTTGATTTTAAAGACTTGGAGATAATAATGAATTTATAATATAACCCATTTTTTCCTAAATATTAAATAATTATTATATACAATATTATTTTACAAAAAAAATAATGTCAAATACATTTCATTTAATGTTTTTAAAACCACATACGTTGATTTTTCCATTACTTGAAAAAGTGTGGTATCATCACTGTATAAGTTTTTAATGTAACTATATAATCCATAAAATTTAAAAATAAATTTAAAACATTTAAATAATCTAATTATACTCAAAATAACCTTTAACATTCATTCACCACTTATTTTTATCCCTTTGTTAACATACAAGACATATTTAAACTAAAGAGAGTGAAATTTTATAGTTTCATTTAAATAAATTATTATACTGGTCACTTTCACCGAAAAGCGTCCCATAAATAATTTAATCAAGTGAATAAGGTAATAATGGTATAAATAAATTCATGCAATAAGAATTAATATGAAAATGGGATCCTTATCAATTTGTTTTAACCAAGGTGAAACAAATTTACCCTTTTACAATGGTGTAATTTATTTTCTTTTACTATTAATTATGATTAAAATTACATTGACCTTATTAAATAATAATAAATATGATGATTATAAATATGGAATTTTTTTTATAAAATTAATCCACTATAATTGTCATAAATTTATTTCATAAGTATCTTATAAAATGTAATGAAAAGAAGTTTCTTCAGAAAAATGGATTTTTCAAGAAAAGGTGGTTCTAAATTAACATTATGACTAATAATATATAGTACATTAATTTAATAAATATATATAGATATATAATCTATAATTTTTTTTCAAATAATTTTGCATTATGGTTTATTTAAATTAAATAAAATTTGGAAACATTATTCATAAAAAATAGTTTTTTGAAATATAAACTTCTAAGTATAAAAATAAACTTTTACCAAAATATGGTATTACGATTATTAAATTATAATTAATAATATTATATAAAACTAAATAATACTTATATTTAATTTAAATAAAATTCAAAATAGAGTGTTACTATAAAATTAGTTATGTTATTTAAAATGTATGAATGTTTTAAAAAAAGTGGTATTTTCCAAAATCCACTAAAAGATAACTCTTTTTATAAATAAACCAATTGTTAATCCAATGATAATTTAGATGTGATGATTTAAAATATTCAGTTAATTTTTAGTTTTAAAATTTATTAAATTATAAGGAATTAATTATTTTAGTTTGTCACCAAGGGAAACAAAAACATTTGTAATGAGAAAATATATTTTCCAACAAAAGAAATACTTAACAATAAACTGAGACGTTATATACCAATATATTTTATTCATCTAAAATATTTACATATAATTTTAAAAATGTTTTATTCTTATTCATACAAAAAAAATTAATATCTAGATTATAATTATCATGTTTAAATAGTATGTCGCTGTTCATTAAGATTTGGTGTTGTGTGTGATACAAGTTGTCAAATATAATTTTCTACTTTTAAAATCTTGGGGTATAATATGTGTGGAAACATTCTATAGTTCAGATCATCAAATATGAATGGAATGATATTATTTTCATTCTTCATTCAATCAAAAATGTGTGGATGATATTTTGTTTTGGGTTTTGGGTTTTTATTATTCAATTTTTTTTGGATAAATTTCCTAAATATCGAAACACATTAGTTATACGATCAAGAATTATTTCAATGATATCGTACACTTGGGATAAAAATGGTATCGAACTTTACTCAAATAGTTTTAAGGGTAGTGAAATAGGGATTTGAATATTATTTATGGGAATAAACTATTATAATAATGATTTATGTGACTTGAGTATCTAAAAAATACATGGTTTGTTACTATTGGTTCATTTTGGTAGATGTTTTTCTTAATTATCTCACTAAAATTATTCCATTTTTGGGTTTTAAATTCCCAAATTATTTTGTATGTTGGTCATAATCAATTTCCTTGTTAGGTGTCTCCTAGGTGTTTGAGATGGAGAATTTTTTTGCATTAGAGTGACCATGTCCTTATTGTATTTGGATTGTAGTGGTATAACTCTATAGTAGGAAACATGACTGCGAATATGGAAAACTTACGCATGGTGAAATATTGGAGATTTGACCTTATGATTTTATATATTTTCATTTAATACCCCTCTATGAAATTGATTATTGGACTATTATTCTTTTGTATCTTATAATATATTATGTGATGATGAAATTAAGTGGTGTGATGTTACTTCCCTTTGGGACTTTGGGATAATGAATGGTAGAATGTGAATTTATGGTGTATAAGAAAATGATTGGTATTTGGATGGATGTGGGAATTGTATGACTGGTACAGAAAGATTCCAATTTTATTTAACTTAAATTATTTCTATATTGATATAGTTTGTAGATAAATGTTTGAGTAGAAAAAATTTTAGAGTAGGGGAAACTAGTCGACGATGATGTGTCTTGGTATAGTCGATGTAAAAAAAGTAAATACCATCAATAAATGATAGTGATTGTTATAATATTAAGCAAAATGGTTTTAAATTATTTTTATATCCCTCATTAGTGGTATATCTCGGTTTTTTGATGTTGAAATATAGGTTTTGATGATGATGTTATGAATTAAAAAATTATAAAAAAAATTATATTTGTTTATGTGAAACATTATTTTATGAGGTTAAGTGATATCCCAAAAAATTAATAGTTCTTTAAAATGAATCTAAGTGGAAGTGGTAAAATAATCACAATGACTATCTATGTATATATTATTAATCCCCATCATGTTGAATTGAGGTGTTTTGTAACATTATGTTTTATAAATGTTTTTTGTTTGAGGTAATGTACCTACCTTATTATAAATAAAAATACATTGATATCATTGTAAAGTTACATGAGAAGCTATTATATTACTTCAAAGAGATTTCTTGATGAGGTAGAATCCACAAGAGAGGATGGGGTTTTAAAACGACGTATTAAGGATGAATGAATATGGTACATGTCCATTGTTTCAATCTTAGCAAATTTTAATTAATGTCCATGTTACAAAAAATTAGTATAGATTATCTTATGCTTTCTCTTTAAAGAATTTTGGCTAAAAGAGGGTTTATATCGGTAATATATTGTAGTGGAATGGAATTATATTAATGGTTGTGTAAGATCATAATGTTTTATTTACAACAAAATAAAATTAAAGAGTTTAGACAAAATGTCCAGTATTTGGTACACTTTACAGAATATTTTAAATCATGGATCTAGTTTAGATTTAAAAGGTCATTGGAAGTTCCATCTCATATAGAATGGGTTCATGAAATATTCGAGATATCATTTATGGAGGTATCTCACAAATAATTATATTGGTGTGGAATGACATGATATAAAATTAAAGGAGGAAAAGTTCATAGATTACCCAATAAGAATTTAGAATTGTTAGAAATTGGTTACTAAAAAATAATTGTGAGTCCATAACCCTAGGTTCATGTGATTTTGAATGATTCCTTTAGTTTGAGTTTGAAAATTTTATAAAGGTGTAAAGGAAAGCATATTGAAATGAGAATACTATATAGTGGTTATATACCCAAATTTGTTCCCCGTAACAATTTTATCTTAATGATATTAAAAATTCAGATGATATTTATAGAAAATTAAAATGAATATAGGTTTTTCTGTTTGGTTTTAACCTTCTTTAAATTATGTCTTGATCATTTTTAATGTTGTATATTTTTGGGATGATCATGTAATGAATTCATTAAAGTTCATGGATTTTATTCTTTGAGGTTATAATGGTGATTTGGTATTTTTAAGGATAAAAATGTTTGATGTTTTATTTATTATATATTATTGAAATTATGAATTTTAGTGTTATTAAATATTGAGAGGAATTTTAATCATGTTACATGCGAAAAATAGATATTTTAACATAGAAAATTACTTGATTTTTTTTGTTTTGTTGATATTAAAATGATAAATCTACCTTGGGGTTGATGTTTTATATGAATAAAATTAGTTCTGATTTATAAATTCTTTATTAAATTAATTATTTGATTAATTAAATTTTAAATGCACTATTTTTTCATTTTTTTGATAAAAAGTAGGGAGTCTTATAAACAAGAAATCGTATTGAAATTCTATCAATATATTATATTTTGGGTTGTAGTGTTTCATTTAATTATTATATAATTTCATATTGGTATCCAGGAAAATCCTGAGATTTTTTTCTATAAATAGTTAATTAACATACCTTAAACCTAATTCATACAAAAGAATAGGATATAATTCCTAACAGTTCCAAAGAAAGTGTTGAAGGTTATTGCAGTCCCTCTTGGTTAGTAATGCGATCAACTTATTCAATTATGTTTATGTATCTTTGTCCATTATAATTAATTTTATGATAAAATTATGTTAATAATAATAATAATAGTAATAGTACTATAATAATAAATACTAGTATTATTAGTTTGTTATATTTATTTGTAGATCATTATAAATTGGTTTCAAAAAATCCCCTTTTGTGAGCACTAATGTGACCATCATTTAATGACTTTACCTTTATTGAATGTGACCACTTTTGGATATAATAAATGATTAAATGATTTTTACACCTTTCATACTGGTGATGTACCATAATTTTCTTGATCGAGAAAGAGTACAAATAATGAAAATTTAAGGTTAGATTGAGGATACGTTTTTTGGGATAGTCAAAATTGTAGTTCATGATGACATTATAGATTAATGACTAGTCAAAAAATTCAGAATCAAATGGAAATATTGTGATTGTATTGATTTAACAAAATAGTGATCCCTCGATGAGTTATGATAACATATATTTTTTTACCATTAAATAGTACCAAATAGAGAGGAGGTGGGGTGAGGGGTTATATTAGGGTGTGAAGTTCTAGTGATAGTGGTGTGGAGTTATATGGAACATGCATAGTGGTTCGAGTCATAAGTGACCTACTAATTGGTCTGGGAGATCAGTTGATTTAGGTTTACCAACCTAGGGTGTAATTATTAGGTCACAATATGAGAAGCGGGTGGTGATAGATAATGATATGTTATGTAGTGTCATGTGATGAAATAAGGGGGACTAGTGTGGTGGTATGTTATGGTTAGAGAGGCAAGAGGGTGTGTGTGTGTGTCTAATGGTAGAAACACATCTATAATATAATCCAGATGATTAGGATAATATTTTAAAATTGACATGTAATAGAGTTGTAGGTTGGTGTTTATGATTTGGCCCACATGTGGCTGATGGTGGTAGAGAAGGATGAATATCAAAACTTTGATGGTTTGAAAATACACTATTATTTATATACTAATAAACAACATGTTATTATTGTTTTTATTATCAAAATTAAAAGCACATAAAAACATAAATTTGGGAAAATATTTTTCTCACTCTCATATCTGAAAAAGACAAAAAATAGTCAAGCATTCTAAATTTTCCATATAGATCGTTGTGATATTATGTTTTAGGTAAAAATAAAATTATTTATTAGGTGTGTTTGGTAATTAAAAACATAATACATTTTAATTGTTATAAATGTAGCCCAATAAAATTTTGTGAACACCACTTTTCTCTTTTTCACTAGTACATTCCCATTATGCCCATATATTGAGAAATTTAGACCTCTTATGGTGATAAAATTTTCAAAAATATATTTTAGACATCAGAAAACAAATTGAAATTTTAAAAACCTTTGTATTATTTTAGATATATAAATATATCTTCTAACAGACCCAATAGATTAAAAATGCCCTGATAATATTTTTATAATGATGGTGTGATTTTGAGATATGGTTGAAAAATGTGTGTTTGTATACTTACATTAATTAGAATGATAGTTATTTACCATGATATATAATAAATTTTTAAATAAAAACATTATCTATCTCAATTTATATTCTCAAGATATTATGTGTAAATGTTTCTTCAAAGATATATCTACCTAAATGTAGTGTAGTGTTATGAAACTTATTTTCCCACTAAAGGTGTCTGCTGATGTGGTGGATGATAAGTGATACATATTTTATCCCAATATAAATCATCATAGTTAGCAGGTAGTGTGTAATATATGTTATACCTATAGTTGTGTATGTGGGTGGAGGTTATTATTATAATTAGATATTTATATTTTCATTTGGATTATTTGATATGGGTTTCACTTATGAGGCATTATTTGCATGAGTTAATTTATAATGTGATCATAATAAGTTGATAAAATAATGTTCATTAGATCATTATGTTGTTTTTTATATGATGATTCTCTATGTTTTAGTTTAACAAGGGTTTTATATTTATGACACTATTCCCCCATTATAATTATGATATTTGTTTTTCTTATGGGAGTGTTGTTCACTATGTATCCATTACAAGTGGATGTTCTTCAATTTGTCACCCCAACATTCTTATTTTTTGTGGGTAAAATAGATGAACTGTATTGTATAACTTCTCGTACCACACTGATTTTTAAAGTTATAGCAAGACACTAGACATTATTGATATGGACACTAATGACATTACCTATTTAACCCCACTAATTGAAAGCAAATATAAAAATACATTAGATGTTGTTAATGGGGATGCATTTGGAATTTAATTTTCACCCAACCAATTTATTGATTGTGATACTATTTATGTCCGGATGTTAGCTATTATTGATGTATATATTATCTTATGGGGTTCTTATGGGGAACCTTATAACATCTTATAACATCTTTAATGTTATGAATATTTTTTTATTCAAATATTGATACTTGTGGGGTGATTTAGAATTGAATAGTTTAATAAGTTATGTATAAGTAGTGATTACATGTGGAATTATAGAATTATATTTCCTTTTAAGTAGTATATTAAGAGACTTTATGGACGAGATAGTTCACTTGATAATGTTTTACATAGATAACCCATGGGCTGTATTGAGGAAGGAATTCATGAATATGTATTGTGATTTTTTTGCATTGATTATTTTACATGCATAATATTGACTTGGCTATTTTGTAGAATCTTATTTTGAGAATTTTCAAAAAAATTTAGCTTAGTGACTAAGTATTAATAGTAATATATCAAGTTATATATATATATTTTACTACTAATGTACACAAGTAGTTTTTGTAATATGCACCTTAGGGTTTTGAACTATTTTTATGGTTTTTAAAGTTTTATTTATTTTTCATTATAAAATAAGAAAATTTATTTATTATTATATTGATCATTATGGATTCAGGTTGTTCCATTATGAAAGATTTTAGTTTTCATTTTATTTTAAAGAATTCTGTTGTACTCTCTTGATGGTACTATATCTATTATGTAATTTATACCCTCAACACTTGTCATCAACCCATAAAATATTAGAGGGATTCATGAGTCACTATAATTATCATTATGATATTTAATGGGTGAAGGCTTTGGTGGTGTCAGTGCAGCGAACACATCATATAGGCCTGGGTGGCTCGACTGTCGGTGGAGGGTGATAGTAGAGGTCCGATAATCGATGGCGGTTGGATGTAGAATGCTAGCTGGATCACATATGGTGGGAGTAAATGTGTGGTTTAATATAGTTCTATGGGACAAGTGTCATGTTTTGGCCTATGAACCAGAATATAGGGGTCCCTTTGGGTTAAAATTGTAGGCCTTTATTCCTATATATAAAATAGGGTCCAGAAACCTATGTAATATGTTTAAATACTGGGTCAAATTTATGGGTTATCCCTTGTCGGGACTATGAACTATCCTCCTGACCTATGTGTGGGCTGTGTGTGTGTGTGTTTCCATGTAATTGTAACCCTTAATAACTAATTTATATTATATAAATTATACATATAAATTACACATATAAATTTACTTATGAAATATGTATATTAATAAATTATAAATACATTATATAAATTTAAAACATTACAATATATATATATATAAATTATATAAATACATTAAACATATATGAATGTATATAAATATATTATATAAATACATTAAATGAATCTACATAAATTAATTATATAAGTGCAATTATGTGTGTTTTATATATAATGGGAATACATAAAAAAAGACTTACAATCATATTTATAAATCCATTATACATTATAATAACCATTATATAAGTAAATATATGTACGTAAATATATTCTTGGGTTAGGTATAAAAATATATTATATATACATTATATAAATAAATATATTATATAAATATATATAAATTAATTATATAAATCCACCTAATTGTATTAATACATTATATGAATACATTGCATAAATACACTATATAATATAATATTATATACAAATTTATATGTATATGTATTTAGGTTTTTTTATTAAAATATATCATAAATACATTATATAAAATTATTTATAATAACATTATATGTAATCATTTATATAAGTACACATACAAGGACTATATAAATATATTTATTAATATTATATAAATATATAGAAATTTATAATTATAATAAATACATATTTTAGATATATATTTATATATATATATATATTCATATGTACTATTATATATGAAGGATGACAGCCCAAACCAGTGGTTTAGGTTATTTTACCATAACATAATGAGAAGGCATTCAACTCTTTTGAAGAAGAATGTGCCGTGGTTTTCTAGGGGTTTGGTTTATTAGGTACCAACCCTTGAGTCTTGGCCTGGTGTGGGATATCATGTGGGGTATCCATTGTGGGGTATTTTGTGTAAAGCAATCAGGTGGGGTGAAATAAATGATATTTAAAAAAACTTGTGATGGGTTTTAAACCACCACTAGTTTTTTTATTTTAATTATTTTTAAATAATAACAGTTTAATATAAATATTATTTTTCTAATATTTTTTTAAATGATTTCATAACCAATGCTAAAATTTTCAATATACAAAATCTTATTAATAACCATCATTAATCACTATTGGTGGCCAATTTACTTTTAGGTTTCTCAAACATCTTTGAAAAAATTTATCAACGCCTATAAACACAATTAAGATAAAAAATAACTCCTCATAATAAATAAAATTTTTATAGTGAATCTAATGCATTCAATGAAATTTTTTTAATATATTTTTAATTTAAAATAATATCATCCATATGTTAAGTTCTTCTAGTGAGACAATAAAAATGTTATTTTTATTTTATTTTTCACCTTTATTGCATTTTTCATTACATTAAAAAACATAGAATTTTATTTATTTTGTTTTCATAATATTAATGAATGTAATCCAATAATATATATATTTTTATTCTATTTTAAAAAAATCTCGCGTTTCGTGATAAAATATACAAATCAAATGAAAATTTATGTGTAAATTACATGTTTTTTCATTATAATAACTGTTCCTTTTCTATGAAAAATTAAAAAGCATATTATTTTCGAAATGTTTATTTTTTATATTTATCTTTACTATAATATATTACAATAAATTAATGTAATTTATTTTTATCTAAAAAAGTAAATAACATATAATATGCTTCTTCAAGTTTATTAATGAGTTTAATTACCAAAATATTTCTTATCAATAGACACTGAACCTAAGTCACAAGTAAAATTGATATATTTAATAATTTTTTTCACATTAAAAAACTCTTTATTTATATTTATTAGTAATAGATAAACTATTAATTTAAACCTTATATAACATATTAAACTATCATTTTATCATTTTGGAAATATCTTCATTATTTGATAAAATAAAAGGCCTCATTTAGGAATAACACTCCATCAAAATTTTGCAATTTATTCTATGACATCACTTGAAATAAAAATTATATATTAAATAGTGGAGAAATATGTTTTCAATTACATATTTAATTATTAATTTTGACTTAGTAGAAAATTAATTTTTGGTTAGTTAATAAAAACACCAAATACATATAAAAAATTAGAAGCTTTTTATTTAATAATGTACATTATAATATCAACGAAATATATATATGAAGCCTAAAAAATCTAGGATTTTTATAAAGGGGTAGATTATACCAAATAATTGAATAATAATGTCATTATTAAAATGATCTTTCTAGTATTAAGAGTAAAAATACTTTAAATAATTATTTGGTATTAAATAGATAAAGAGATATCATAAATAATTATATATACTATTATAAGCAATGGTTTGGTATGTATTTTATTTTTAATAAAAAATAAGTTACGAAATGGAAACCCATAATGAGATGATAAATTAATTTGATAAATATAAAAACATAAATATTAAGAGAGGAGAACTTGGGGAGACAGAAGCCAAGAAGTGAATATATAAATGATAGAATACAATACTTGGTGATGAAAGAATAATTTTACAAGATGTAGGATAATTAGGGGAATTTGATATATCTGGAATTGATATATGAGGCTGAGTGTGGGGATAAATTAATATTTATAATATATTATTCCTTATAGTGATTATGGATTCTAAGTAAAATACAACATGAAGGCGGTTAGAAGATTAATATGCATTTAATTGTGAATATTCAAAATATAGCTTTCACAGAAGATTTTTAAATGGTGGAAGGTGTTTCTTTTATCCCATTTAGAAAAATAGATAATGTATAAGTATAATTAGAGATATTTATTATATAATAGAAGTCAATATAATTATGATTAAAAAATAGTGTTATATTTATAATAATTTTATAATTCATAATTATAAAATATTGGGGATAATGTAAATTTTGAGGATATTAGATTATATATGGATCAACCAAAACATATTTTTATAAACAATCTTAGTGGTTATAAACCACCATAGTGCTACAAATTGTTTTTTGAGAATATTGTTTTATATAATTACTCGTCACTATGGGATGACTCAACCATATTGTGGTTTTCATTATGGGTTTCTAGAGAAATAAGAAAATTTACTCTGGCTTTATGTGTAGTGTTGAAATTTTTTATTGGAATTGGATAAATGGATAAATCATATTTTATTTCTGATTTTTGTTTTAGTTGAATATTAAAAAATAATGTGCTTTAAACAAACCATTCTATAGTACATGTCATTGCTGAGTTTTGTTAATTGTAAAGTATATAGATAAAATAATGAATGTTAAAAAATATATCCATGGTTTCGGGAATTTTTTTTTGGAAACAAGAAAATTGAACATGGTACTATTCATAATATAAATTTTTTCTAAAGGAATACACTAAATACAATTGAAGGTGTTTATAAAAAATAGGACATAGTGATGTGGAATCCATATCTTGGTGTAAGAGACCTATGAATTTAAGACATGTAAATGGGTGGATTTTTATGATGAAATAAATTTAATGATAATGGTTTTAAGATTGAAAATGTGTTTTGAACAAACCTTTTCATGATTTATATCGAATATAAATGTTTTATAGATTAATATGTATTTTCAAATATAAAAACATTTTGGTTGGATTTGATATATTTTACTCAACATGATCGGATTTTTTAAGAACACATTATTCTGTTTGATAGTTGAAATATTTATGGAGGATCATTCAAAATAAAAGTGATCCTAACAATCAATTAGAGATCATAGAGATAGAGATAAATCAATATATTTAGTTATATCTGATCATGATAAGATGATGAATGAGAATTATTTAAAGATCCAAAATTGTTAATATACATGATAGATTAGGTTCATGCAAATAACATTCATCATACATGGAAGATCATTTATCATATTCACCAAATTAATGGAAAAACATATTGTTTATGTCATAGAAAGATCCTTTAAATAGTGAATTTATCACATGTGTTCCTCAATAAGGGAATTTTAGTCTATTATGAATATTTTGGAAATAAAAAGTATTAAATCAACGTGTAAGTAGTTTTTTTATATCCTAATAGTGAATACCAAGGAAAAAAGGTAGAAAAATAGGACACATTACATCATGGAATTGTTGATGAAATTTATATCAATATTTTATGATAATTATTTTGTTTCCATCACATATATTAACTAGTCAATTACTACCAAAATTTTATGTGTGGATATAGTTGAATATAGTGTGACCATTGATAGATAGTGAACCATCCCTAACACTTTCATTATAAATCGAGTGATTCTTAATAAAGAGTGACATATCCCAAATAATTGTATCTACATGATAGTTCCTTGTAGTAGATTTATAGTACATTGACACATCAATATGTGTATACCCATTAGATGTAGCTCTATGTGAGTCGATCAACAAAATCCTCATGTACCCACTCACTTCCCATTCCTTTTATGTTTTATATTCTATTTGGATGAATTTAGAGTTTGATTGATTGAAACTATATTTTTGTAAATATAGGAAAAAGATTTAATGGTAGGGTCATTTTAAAAGAAACAGGCCAATTTGATGATCACTTTTTTTCACCCCCCTCTAAGGATGCCTTGGGTCTTACTACATAACCTTGTTTTGAAGAACCCAACACCTATACCCTCTCAATACTGGTACCGAACCTCAATTTTCCACATACTGGAAGGGTGTTCCCAATCCCCACAGGTTGGTGTATATCACCCATGTATCAAAAAGATATGGAGAGAATAATTTTTCCCAACCAGAAGTAGACAACATGACATATATACATATACAAGAAGGAATAATGGATGAAAATAAGAAGATATTTTTCAAAATAGATAAAGGACATCAAAAGTGATACAACTAAAATAGTTTCTAAAAAACCCCCAAGAGACAAGTCCAATATAAAAGGACAGAAAAAATAAAATAGCTACACAAATAGTATCCAAGTGATAGTTTTATAAACTCCAACCATCTCACCACCAGCTACCCAGACTCATCTTATATAAAACCTTAATGCCTCAATACGATTCATTGTCTTTCCAAACATTGAAAGGCATAAAAAGGTCTATAAACCACATAATGGGTGAACATGGTGTGAGTTAATAGGATCTGTAGGATTCTAACTAGGTTTTCCATAACAAGTGTCTATAAAAATAATCCAATCATTCACAACTTTGAAGAAAACAATGTTTGATATATAATTTATATGTTTTTATCATAATAATGTCAAAGCATTTTATTTCCCATTTCTCTACATTTGAAAATAAATTAGATTATTTATTTTAAAGCACTTCATATATAATGGAGACGTAATATAAAAACAAAGTAGTAATCACATATTATATCAAATCCATGGAAATACATTCAAAAAATAAAATCCAAAAGCATAGTTAACATAACTCCAAGGATCACACTGGGTAAGGATAGCTAGGACACTCATACCTATCATAGAAAATCACATGTGAAGCAAGACTCTATACATCTGCATCCAAATTAGAGAGCAGAGGAACACCTCAAAAAGTGAATCCCAAACATGTTAATTATATCCCTATAATAATTGCCCAAGGGAGAAGAGGAATCACCACTGATTAACCCACTAATAGTGAACAAGGCCTATTACTACACTTTAAACCTATGTACCTAAATATTTACATGTTCTATATTTTCCAAAAAATTTCATCAAACCATTTCATAGAAACCATGATTTTAAAATCATTTTAGAAAACCATTTCAAAATTCTTTGAAAAACCCTTTTCATTTACCAAAATTAGAGGAAACCCATGTTTTATCTAAAACCCATTTCCACACACACAAATCTCCATGGAAAATCATATTAACACAATTTATAAAAACCAAATTAATATCCAACACATTATAGACATAAAACTACCTACCCCAAACATAAGGCCACAAATTCACACAATGAAATATAATAATAAGAAGAACACAATAGCAACAAAGGAGGCCCTAGAATCAATCTACAAATATTAAATTTGATTCAATTTAGAAAAATGTTTTTCAAAGAGGATATATATCACAAAACTAAATTAATCACACTCATCGTACCACATCGAAATAAGGATCATCCTTGAGAACAAGATCACATGAAAAATCATGAAAGAATCAAGAAGAAACATCATCTCAAATCAAAAAAAAAATCCAATAACACAATAATTTTTTTATTGCGATCAAAAGAAATAAAGAAGTAGAAAGGATCAATCACCTGGATAGATGAAACCCAACCATAGTGTAGATTAATCACTAAATAAAGAGACTTATCAGGGGTCCCAAAAATCTAATGGGATAGCACCTTGGTCAAGATAAATGCAGTTTCAACCAAATGAAAAGAAAAATCAGCATTGAAAAACAATAAAATTGCAACACATAGAAAATACAATATGTGTAATCTCTTTACAAGTTTTTTTATTGACATGGTTCATATATTCCAAAAGACATGCCACTTTGTTATAGAAAACCTGAAATTTTTCACCACATTATGGGAAATCATTACATGGCATTCAATCGCTTTACATAGTGTTTAATCACCCAGTAAATAACTAGAATAATATATTTCAATAGAATACTTCAAAATACCTCAGGAATCCTCAGAACATGGGGAGAAACCTTTTAATACACTACACATATATACCCAAATTCCATTAATTAAAAAAAATATACATTCGTAAAAATATGGATATTTTTGGCAAAAAAATATATCCATCCTCCTAAGACCCATGATGCACCCATATAAAGAAGAAAACAAATAAAGAGAGTAAAATTACTAGAATGATAAAAATGAGATGTTAAAAACTCCACACCATAAAAATTCCATCCTCAAAAAGTCATGTGGAAGAATGAAGTTCGATAAAGAGGTGAGGCCATTTATCCCTCATAAATGAATCATGTTTCCATGTATCATGACAATCTGACATGTGTCTCCATAACAATTAGTCTAATAGAAACAACTACTTTTGACATAATTTTACTTGAGATCCAATGATCTATACTAGATTCTCCACAATAGTAAAATCAGACTCTAATTCAAACTATTCACAAATTAGGACTGGAGAGGGATTGGGATAGTATATTTTAATATGATATATGTTAAAAAATTAGTAATTCCCGTCATTTGTACAGGAAATTCCAATTGATAAGATACCATCCCAAGATGCTCAGTGGGCTCAAATGGTCCCATATATATTATAGCCAAATTTCCATGTTTCTGTGCTCTATAGTAACCCAAGTAAGTATAATCAATAAAGAAAAATCAACCACCTATGGAAAACTATAAAGGATGTTGCCACAGATCCACATAAGATTTTTATCAAGTATGAGCTATTACCAAGCATTGATATATATCCTAAACCCCCACATAGGTCTCCTGAACCAAACTCGGTCCCACTAAAGAGGATTCACCCACATATTTCCAACTAAGATGTGATCGAAATGGGAAACCATACAAAGCCTTAAAATGACACATTTTGATTTAATACTGATAACTATTGTTATAAAAATAATCAACTAGTCCCATATGGCTACCTAAGATCCACCAAAATCCAAGACACATGTGAGGACCAGATATTCCATCATCTAAAAATAAATCTCCCTCATACCGTCTATTTGTGGATAATAATCTATACTTAACCCAGCCAGAGTCCCCATCACCACCTGGAGACTCTATTAGAACCACAACATAAACCTAGGATCCCTATCTGATATAATGGAATAAGGAACCCCATGTAACCACACAATCATATAAAAATACATCTTACCCTAATTTTCAACTTTTGTGGTTTCCCAAATTGGGATGAAATGTGTTAGATATATTAACTTATCAATCAATAACAAGATAGTATTCCTCCCTTGTGAAGTCTATGGTAATCTAACAATAAATATCATGGATACCTTATCCCATCTCTACAAATGGAAATAAAAGAGTTCAGAGATAACCAAAATATCCCACATGCTCTTCCTTTATTTGTTGGTAGGTGCAATAGTGGGACACATTATCAACACTTTCACACTTCATACAAAACCAAAAAAATTTCCATCTCATGTCATAATATATCTTCATAGTTTACAAATGAATGGTCCATGATGAAATATGAAAATAAACATGTTCATATTCTCATAGATGATGTGGTGAAAAAATAATCCAAAAAAATAAAAATAATATCTAAAGAGAGAGGAAACCCCAAAATATTCTCCCCACAATAAAGGGTTTCTCAAATTACTATGAACTATTCATCATGCTAATGAATCTACATAATATACTCAAGGATAGATTATGATAATTTAAAAGTCGCTAGATCTATACCTAAAACATCCTCATGAGCATCTAGATGAAATTTATCAAATGTCCCCATATGGTTACACTCTTCTTTAAATTCTTGAATTGCATGTGACATAACATTCCAGTTGAGAGCATCTGAAATCAAATTACCCCACCCTAAGGTATAGGTGATGATGAAATAAAAAATCTAAAGGTATTACACCAACCACCTCTTTCTGAGATTCATGTCTTTCGGAGAAAAGTCATCGCTCAAACTCTTATGGTAATAAAAGCTTATGAACCACTCCCCATAAACATATTTACGCCAAGATTTGAGCACAGTCATAACTAAAGAAATATCTAAATAATGATTGGGTTAATTATTATCATATGGCCAATGATGATGAAATATATAATCTAAAACATTATTATCCTACATGATCACACAACCCAAACACGCACCAGAAGCATAATAGAAAACCACATGCCCATTATCGGGTCAAGTAAGATCAGAATATGATTCGATATTAGATACCCTTTTAGCTGATCAAAAGATGGATGACATATTTTATCCTATATAAACATGACCCCTTTCCTAATAAGGGCATCCAAAGGTGACACCAACTATAATAAATCTTTGAAGAATAATAAAGATTATCTAGAAATACCAAGGAATATCTAAATCTCAATGAAATTTGGTAGAGCATCCCTTGAAAAGGAAATATTTACCTTCTCTGGATCGACTAAAAATCTATTCTCAAAAATCACATTCCCCATGAAATTCAATGATTAAATCTAGAAGTTGTACCTCATATTCGTTCCATAAAAATAGTGACTCCTCAGGGTTTCCATAACCAAACCTAAATGGTGATCGTGCTAATACTCAGATCTTGAATATACCAAAATATCAACCATAAACATTATCACCAAAGTGTCAATATACTAATGGCTTGATAAATTCATCAAATCCATATAGACTCTAAGAAAAATATTCAGAGTAAATGGGATAATAAGATATTCATAATGTCCATAATTTCTCATGCAATCTGTCTTTGGTGTATCAAACTCTAAAACTCTATGTTGATGATAACTTGACTAAAGATCAATCATTGGAAAAAAATTTTCCACCCTTAACTGATCAAATGAATCATACACATGAGGAAAAGGATACGTAGTCTAAACCCCAACCTTGTTCAACTTCTAGTAATCCATTCATAATCAGATCGAACCAGATGCATTCATAGCAAAGAGCACTGGTGAAACCCAAGGAAAAACACTAAGGAGGAAAAAAATATTTTCCATCAGATCATCCAACTAAATCTTGAGATCTTTTATATCCTCTTTTTCCATTCAATAGGAAGGTATCAAAATCAGCTGTGTTCATGAAATTAAGTTTATAGTAAACTCTACCTCCTTCTAATGAAGAAGCTTAAAGAAATCATCTAGGACCAGATCCAAAAATTCACAAAAATTGGGGGATGATCAATTAAATCAGAAACGTTATCAATAAAAATGACAAAAATAGACAAAAAAACTCCCAAGTTATTGGAAATAAGATCCTTCATGACCAGAACTCAGCTCCCACTCTCTTAGAAACAATTAAAAGGTCTAATAATCCATAAGAATCTGAAAATGTCAATGATAAAAATCAACCTCTTCAGGATGATAAACAAGAAAATTCATACCAATGATAATTTAAAAAATATCAAAATCGAGAACATGAAAATTAAAGACTAACACCACATCATCCATTGATAGCGCACATGGATGACACTAAAACCCCTAATATTTAATCCTTATAAGACGTGTTTCCTATTACATAAAAAAGGACCCAAACTCCATGTTAAGGTTAATAATATATAGAAAACAACCAGATATAATTGTGTTGTAAGAAACAATATCAAATAATGAAATCACTATTGAATATTTAATAAATATGTTACCCCTCACCATCATTGTACCTGCTTCAAAAACCATTAAAAATTCATCTATGATATGATTTTTCTTCACTAATGAGGTATATGGATGGATCCTTATAATCATTGTTGCATCTGAGTATGCCATAGTAGCTTTTGGAGATAATGATCCCTAACCATATTGAGGAGTAGACAAATTGTAACCGAAACATTGTCGATGACCAAAATTTCCACAACGGTTGCACTTATTTTTAGGTGATGAACAAGAGATACAGGTGTGTCTAACTATTACATAATGAAAAAAATTAGAGGCCCATAATTATATGTAAATGAAGGTGGAGAGGATTCCTCCCACTAAGAACCAACTCCATCACTCTGATGATGACCGTTAAACTTCCTGTTTCTTTTCTGATCTTCCATTGAAGCTTCCAGTAGTTGGAAGAGAAGGGGAAGAATTTATATCCATTCCTTCCATATTCATCTCTAACATCATATACCTATCCATTAACTCAATATTGGTTGAAAAAATCATCCTAAATACTTGTGATCTGATATCCAATCAAAAACTATTCATGTACTTTTGGGATTTAAGCTGGTCCTTCCTTATAATATCTTGTGATAAACGAGTTAGCTTTGAAAATTGATTGGTGCACAATGACACCAAATTAATTCTCTACTACAATGATAGAAACTCCCAATACATCACTGTCATCAGTTAATCTTGAAAAAACTACTAGAATAATAGTCTTGAAACCCTTCTAGTCTAAGACCATCTGCATATCTACATGTACCATGGAATACCACTATTTCATTCTTGCACCCTCATGTCTGAACACCAAACACTTCACCTTAATAATATCATAAATATCCATGAAGTAAAATATATTTTCAATATTTTCAATCAAATCGTCCGCCTCTTGAGGTTCAATGGTACCTTTAAAGGATGGTGGATTCTCAAACAATAACTCATTTGATCAATCTATTTCTTCAACAACTCCCTCTTGTACATCAAAAACTGTGTTCTGGGCTTGTGCCCCATTCTGGATGATAGAAATAACTATCCACATGCTTTCCTCAATAAAATTAATATTATGATATGAATTCATGTTAGGATCATTAGCTGCAACCTCCTTTGGAACATATAGAAGACAACTCAGAGGCGTACTTGTGTAAACCGAAATAAAATAAACAATCAGACATTGAATAATATCAGTTTAAACCATAAAACACACAATAAAATACAAATAATATGATCATGAACCCAAAATATAAGACACACAACACAGGTTCTCATGGTAACATGAGTCTCATCAATGCAAGAGCTATCCAATAACTTAATGCAATATACTTTCAAAGTCCTAAAATTCTTATCTCTAGTCTACCAAACATCCCAAAATAAGTATTATTGAGGATATACCACCTATGTTAAAAATTTGTGATGTACCAGACCCAAATAACATATCAACCCTAGTACCAGACATAAATTTTTCTGATACCCAAACAGAATTCCCAATCCCCACAAGAAGAAATCTAGCACACGAGTATCAATAACAGACACAAGGAACAATTTCACCCAACATTAAGAAGAAAACATAATATATATATAGAATGAAATAACTAAATAAAATAGAAATATTTATTTTATAACTAATAGTGGAAAATGAGATCAAATAAATTGATACAGTAACTCAAAAATCCTGAAGATACATGTCCAACAATAAAGGATTGCAAAAACAAATCAACCACACCAATAATTTCCATGTGATATAGGGAAAAACTCCACCATATCATCAACAGCTACCCATACTCAGGTGACATAGAACCTATATTCCTCACTATGGTGCTTTTCTTTCTCTATATCAAAAGACATCCAAATTTCTATGAACCGCTAAAGGGTTGTACAAGGTGTGAGCTAACATGATCTATAGGATTCCACCTTAGGGTTATATAAAAATTCTCTACACAGATAATCCAAGCATTAAATTATTTATATAAAACATGGAATGATATATAGTTTATCAGTACTTATATAAAAATCCTAAAAAGAGTTTCAATTCCCCATATTTCCAAAATTCTTTATAAACAAGGTAAATCAGTTCAGATAATTTCATATACGAAAAAAAATTTCTTATCAAAACAAAGAACATGTCATATATCATACCAACTATATATAATTCCAACTAAAATAGTAAAATCCAATACCAATGATTATATCACATCAAGGATCATAGTGGGATAAGATATCTAGAACCCTTATACCAAGCATAGACAATCTCTCAACCATCAAACCTCTATACATATGCATGGAATATAGATAGCATTGGAACACCCTAGAAAGTAAACAAACCATTAGGTATAACAATTCCTTAGAACAGCTGGTTAAGGGATCATATGAACACCCCATGAATGAACCCCTTGAGAGTAGATGATTCTTATGACTATATCTTCTGCCTAAGTACCCTAGTCTTCTCATGTAATCTATGTTCTAAACCATTTCATCAACCCACTTCATCAAAAACATGATTTCAAAAACCTTTTCAGTTACCAAAACAAAGTAAACACATATTTTATCAAAAACTCATTTCCAAAGATAGAACTCATCATGAAAATTCAAATCTATAGAAATTTTTAAAACAAAATGAAATTTCTTTCATCCAACACAAGTAAGAGATGAAACTACCTATAGTAAACATGGGGTCGCAAATGCCTACAACGGGATATAGAAATAATAAGAACACAACAACTATTAAAATAGGCCCAAAAATAAATCTATACATCTTATAATATATTCAATTTATAAAAAGATTTGGTGAAGAGGATACACCTCACATAACTCCAATAACAGAAATCCACAACACCATAGCCAACCAAGGATCAAGACCTGTAATAAGACCACACAAAAGATATATAAATAATCAAAAATAATAATAATATCATAACAAAAAATCTGATAACACAACACAATGATGCTCTCATGATCAATGAAAATGAAGAAGAATAAAGTATCACTCACCTAGATAAATGAAACCAAATCAAAAGAGAGATCAATCACTTAATTAATTGACTTGAATGGAGAGGGAGTGAAAAAAATTACCTAGGAGAGCTCCTAGGTCTATATAAAAAGGGCTTCAGATGAATGAAAAAAATCATAGCCTTTTTTATAGAAAAACAATCACCATGAAAAAACCATTTACGTGTCTTGTAATAAAAAAGGTCTATATATGATAAAAACCCATTGATTATTTATAAAAAACCAGATCTTTAGCACTACACATATAAAATCATTACATATTGTGTATCCTTTCATGCTATATACCCATATCATGACTTATAACCAATGAACAATACATGGTATGTATTTCCTTTACATGGAATTTAATATCTTAGAAGAAAATAAAAAGTTATATTTTTTTATATAACTCCAAACCACCTCAAGAATCTTCTAAAATCGTGGAGAAACTTATTAAACCATTATATATTTAAACACAAACTCTACTAATTCAAAAAAAACATACATCCCAAATTTTATGTCATTTTTCATTACAAAAATATCTATCCTCAGGAGTCCCAAGATGCACCAAAATAAAGAGAAAAAAAATGAAGAAAATTTAATTACTTTAATGTGGTTAATAGGATGTTATAATGGTAGTCCCAACAAGTTGTATCACAGCCTAAATTTTCCAACATGGATTTAAATCTATCAATATTTTTTGTCAAAAAAGAATTAATTTATAATAAGTTATATTTATGATGGAAGAAACTATAGAGGATGCATATGAATGATTCCTAACAATCTATAGGATTTTATAAATTATGTTTTTATGTATATTTATCATGATAATAATTAGATAATAAATAAAGAATGTGTTTGTTGTTGAAGTAAACAACAGGTGTTTGTTAGTGCTCTAATAGATAAGGTATTTAAAAACCATTTATTATGATTCAAAATTAGATATATGGGTTAAATTAAAGAAAATATATTGGAAACCAATGACTAAATAAGGTTTTTTGACTCTATTCATATGGATTGAAAGAAAATATAAAAATAATGAGGTACTCATGGATAAAGTTATAAAGCATTTCATCATGCAAAATGGTATGAAATGGAATAAAATTTAAAAGGTATCTAGGATGATGAACACTCCCATTGGGGGTGAATAAAATTTAATGCATTTTCATATTTAAAACTGACACTACTTTGTATGTTTATTGAAAATTTAAAATTTCATATTCCTTATCGATGATGAAAAAAATAGTGATTCCATTTGAAAAAAGGCACCTAAATGAATATTTCAATCTATAAATTATCCCTGTTGTACTCAAAAATAATTTTTATCCTTAAATGAAAAGGTATATTATCTATAAATTAAGAAATGAGTGGATTCTAATATAATAGTATAATTTGTTTTATAAAACAAGTGGAAAACACAAGATGTGTTGAATTGGAAAATATCATTTGAAATAATTATAGAAGAAATTAAACTAAAAAGAAATATTAAAGGATAAATTGGAAAAAAAGTGGAGGATAAAATATCCAAGTATAATGCATTAAAATATGAAGCAATAACTCTTAAGAATCAATTAAAAAAAGATTATGAAATATGATAAAGATACAAGTTCTCAATTGAGGGTAATAGGATCTCAATTAAAGGAAAAGGTTTTAAAATTCAATGATCTTTAAAATGTGATGAAATCTTTTAATTATAAGAGAATGTTGGAGATCCCAAAAAATATATCCTCAACAAGTATATTATAATAAGATAAATGGTTAAAATTAGTAAATAAAAATGAATACCTTGTAAATTAAGAGATAAATATTCTAAAAGGCGTGTGGGAAAGAGGTTATACTACTATGTTATCATAGGACACACCATGTATATATGTATGGTGGACATAGATTTGGGAAAATAATGGAGACTTGCTGGAATATTTGATAATATAAAGAAGAATAAGAAGTGTGTATTATTAGTGGGATATTTAATTTATGATAATAATTTTCATATAGAATGAAATGTTATGAAGGTGTTATAAGGTAATAAACAACACCCATGATAAAGGGACAGTGAGTAAAAATAGAATGAAAATATATTTCATTAAAAAATAGTTATATGGTGTCAAAAGAAAACAATATTTGATGTAAATAAGTGCATAAAGATATATAATGGTTAAATACTTAAAATTACTATCATATGATGGGTATTATTAAATCCAAAGAATAATAGAGAAATAAATACCCATTTCATAGAATTTAGGTGAATGTTTGAATAAATAGTTATCATGATAAAAAATCTTATATAGACTTAATGACTTACAAAGAGAATAATCATGATGCATTCTTAAGTGGATTTATAAATTCCACTATAAGTAATGCATGGAGAATATGAATAATAACAATATAATATAAAAAGAAGAAAAAAAGTGGATGCAATGATGATGTGTCAAAGGAAGAAATATATATTTTGGATCAATATCATAATTGAGTTGGATTCTGAGACATATATTTTGGAAGAATAAAATTCATGTACCTGTAAAGAGTTTATTACATGTGGTATCACTAAAATGATATAAAAAATAGGTCTTATATGAATGATTAAAGAAAGTGTTTAGTTTTCCAATAAAATACACTTCCACTACATAAATATGGTTTGAAGATACCCTCTATATAATATATTTAATTAGAATACTTTTTATTGAGTTGATGTAATTTAAAGGGGGCATATGATCCTTGGGGTTAATTCATTGAAAGTATTAAACATAATGGAAGATTTATAAATAAACAAGATCAAGTGGTATCGTAAAAAAATAGGAAAACAGGTGAATAATAAAATCCACATGAAAAGAGATTAATCATTATAATTGATACAAATCAATGATACAAGTTGCATCCAATGAATGAAAATTCAATTAAAATCATACATTAATGAATAAGTGTGGTCAATTGATAGAGTGTAAGTATTATTTAATAATTAATCTATGAATTATTTAATTATTATCTAATAAGTGGAATCATATATTTTTCAATATTCATTTGGATATTAAAAAAGGAGTATCCCCTGATGATTATCATTCTTAAATATGGTATTAAGTTATAAGGCATAAAAAAAATTGGGAGGGGGTTGTGTTGATGAAATTTAATGGATTCAAGAATTTTTTAGAATAAGGGTACACCCTATGAAAATAGGAATCTTATTTCAATATATGATATGACTGAAACAATCTATGTTTCTCTATATTATTTCTAGATATTTTTTAAATAAATGTCAAAGTGGTCATAAGGTGTCTCATTAATGAAACTTATGCTCAAGTTGGATTATCTTGTGGATATAAGGTAGTATAATAGAAAATATTAATGTTATTTACTTATTATCTGGTTCCCTATACTAATATTTGACTTAATTAAGCTTAAAATATTTTCTAACATCTATTAAAAAATTATTATGTTCACTGGCTAAAAATTATAATAATAACAGTCTATTTGAGTGGGGTAAACTATAATGAGAGATATGTTTTGAATAGGTATATACAAAAATCTAAAATTTCTCAAAAATTAGTAATATTACCAATGTAATAAGGTTGTTTCTCAATAATTGTTACCCATATGGTGGTATGTAGATCAAAATTCCTCTTGTTTCCATTGTCAATAAAACAATTATTCTTCAGTATGGAGCTAAAATATGAAAAAGGGTTTATTAAGGGGGAAATA
Organism: Viscum album; assembly: GCA_963277665.1. Taxonomy (NCBI): domain Eukaryota; kingdom Viridiplantae; phylum Streptophyta; class Magnoliopsida; order Santalales; family Viscaceae; genus Viscum; species Viscum album. The sequence goes on from OY728146.1 coordinate 1,811,374,726, forward strand.
ATATAGAAAATTAGATTTAGAGTATATTAAAATTTTAATTCTAAATAAAAAACATAATAGTCAATTAAACAAATTAGTACCATCACCAATTTTATTTCATGTAAAAGGTATAGAAAATAATGGAATTACAATCTCTTTCATAAAAGTGAAAAAACTGTAACTTTGAATAATATTTCACGGGGGGAGCTAATTAATTGTGTTTGGATGATTAAACCTAATAAAAACCTTAGTAAAAACAGAATTTGAATTTTATTTTAAAATGGGGAGAAAATAATGTATAATAAATCCTTGAATATGTGACATAATCACCCCCAAATGATTAAATGTGAGTAAATATTATTGGTTAATTAGATTTATGAATATTTAAATAAATAGAGAAATATATTCCATGAGTAATGACTTTAAGGATATGGAGAATATTCATTATAATAAGGATATTTGAAATTAATTTATATCAGTGAAATATATTAAGTTTTTAGCATAAAGATATGTACTTCTAAGTGCCGATAATAAAATAAAAATTGAGATACTGTTAAAACTAAAAGATTATATTGTGTTGGATTTATTTTTAACTAGAGGTTATGAATTAGTAACCCTTCATGATATTATAAATGAAAAATATGAAGACCAAAGAATACAGAGTGAAGATAAGAGTACATAACAACACACTAGCTAAGAGGTGAAGTAATGAATATAATATGACAATAATATGTGAAAAAAGAAGATCTTGGTAAGTCATAGGTGAAGAGGAGGACATGAAGATACATAAAATTGATATATAATCATTAATACAGTGATACGTGAATATTTAGGAGATCTTGGTCTCCATAGTGATGATGTAATCTATGGAAAATAAAAGGTGATGACATAAAGAAGTTGAATATAGATTAAGGAGGGGGGGGGGTTGAAAGTTTTTATTAGATAGAGGATTTAAAAGGTTAAATATATTAACACTAGTATATTTAGGAAGTAGGTAATGTATTAGAGTAACTTTAGAAGTTTTGTAGATCCTTGAATCTAATCTAGTGATTTTGAACAAAAAAAACAATAGTCATAGGCATTTCACAATCCAGAGTTGAAAAATAATGGGGATAAAAGAAAATTGGAGGCTATTGGATGTTGCAAGTATAAAACAAACCTATTTTCTATGAACCATGTCATAGTTTATTAATCATAATTATAGTGGCCAATATTTTTAGATATTTGTTTTGAAAAAATTATTTTTCACCATGAGAAAACTAGACTACTTTATGGTTATACTCATGATTTTAAAATAATGTGTAAAGTGATCATGGTTTCTAGTCAAGTGCTAATCATTTTACCTATAAGTGGATGAAATTACAAACCATAGAGTAGTCCTGAACTTATTTATATAATAATATTAAAAAATGGTGACTTATGTACAATAAATTATGTAGAGGATATTATTATTGAGTTTGGTAATTTTTAATTTCCCTAAATGAAATATAGAGAAAAACATATTTCTATAGTTTGAATTTGATTTCTAAAAAGTGTCCAAAATAAATATAAAACTAGCCATATGAAAACACATTTTTACGAAGTAATACACAAAAGAATAATATAAATATTTTTTATAATTAATGATATAAAAATTTAGAAACCATATAATGGTATTTTTGAGATATAACATTCAAAATTTGGATGTGGCTAAATTTTCAAAAAATAGGAGAACTACATATCAAGTTTTTAGTTTCAAAATTTTGATTGAAAAAACCATGTAATTGTAGAGTATTTCACCCCATTCTTTGTAAATAATTTTCATGTTTTGAAATTTTTGATATAGTTTAAATTATACAAACATTAATCTTGGGTTTTAGAAATTTGACTTGACATTCTTAGAAATTTTTTTACCGCACTTTATTGTGTGTGACACACAAGGAATATTCAAGGTGGATCACAAAAACTAAAAGATATCCCATATATTGATTTAATATAATAGAGATAGATAATATTTTATTTATTTTTTGTGGTATAATTGAAAAATATGATGAATGAGAACATTAAAGTGATTCTAAAATAAGACAACAGTTAATAAATCTATATTGTATAAAAAGGATCATCATTAAAGGAAGATGATTTTTTTATCTAATTTCTAAGAGGAGATTAATACTATGAAAGTCAAATATAATTACATTGAAAATTAGTGATTGATATATAATCCTAATTAGATGAATTTAATAGTACATTAAGGATTTTTGTTGGAAAAATGAATAAACCATATTGTATGGAGTTTTTTATTTCTAGTTGATGAATATAGTGGTAGTAAATGTAGTGATGCTTGGTGAGAAGTGACCCTTCTGAGGTACAGATCCATCCTTAATTCATTCAATATAATTGTATTGATACTTAGTTGGAATTGGCCTCTATTAAATCCTTGTATCCTAAATAAATAATATTTTAGTGATTTTTATACACCAACACATCACTATGAGGTACAAATCGATCCTTAATTTATGCTCCCCAAGTTCCTCTATTTACAATTGGAGAATCATAGTTTCTTCAAAAAGGTCTCAGCTAAACCATTTCTCTCATACACACTCACTCTGTGTAAATATATAATAATACTCATTTAAATTGTCAATTTAAATCAATGCCTTTACTATATATTTTGAAAAAAATTATTTTTTCAAAATAGCATATTTAAATAAAATAATGGTTTCTTATAAAACTATATTTTATTTTCTCATAAATAAAAAAAATAAAAAAATGAAATATCTAATCTCATAGAATGTTTCAAAACATTTATCATGATTATATTTCATAAATTCTATAGAAATTTTCAAACCAAATATCCTATCACGGTAAACGATAATCTAAATTCATTAAAATGTTTTTTATTTTTTAAGTTCTTTTTTAAAATTTCAAATCCTCCCATAATATATATTAATATTGACTCATTATATACAAGTATTATCTCATGAAACTCTATTTCAAATAGTGTTTGACCACTAGTTAATTGAATGGAACCCATTCCCCTCAACATGGCCCAATGTAACAATATAGTTATGAATTATATAAGAAATAAATTTATGGGCAAAATACCAATTAGTGGTAGAGAACTCATGGTATTCATGAATGGCTTGTTAAAAATGTTTCAAACACCATTTTAAAAACATATGTGACACAATGTAAAAAATAAGTGTGTAATGGTATATAAACACCTCTATACATTTTAAATAACTCAAATAAAGTATAAATAATAAAAAAATTATATAATCTATAATTATGTGACTAATATATTTACCCTCAATGAAATAATATCTACCATCTCATAAAAATTTCACAACCACCACAATAACATGATAGGTATCTCAAAACAAGGGATATAATTTCTCATCCCTCATATTTATATATCCTCACATTCAACTCCTATTAAATCCTATATAGAAACCTCATTTAATGAGTATAATTATTCCATTAAATCATATAAACATAATATGTAATATTCCATGTCAACAAAATTAATGATTTATCTATGAAATTTTATTCATCTAATAATCTTATATTTACATATATATATTAATTTATTTTATATCAAATTAATGTTGTGGTGCCATCAAAATTCTTTTAATTAATCAATTTTTTACCATCATATTGAAATCCATTCAATTAAGCCAAAATATAAAATAAAATATATTATTCCACATGTATTATTTATACTAACCCCAAAATAATGTTTCAAATGGATTATTAAGACTACATTACACAAAAAATATTAATCCCAAACAATTCACCCAAAAACTATAATTAACAATATCACTTTAAACAACTCATATAACATAATTATTATAATAAGAATATACACTTGACATAAGAAATAAATATTCCCTAAATTAGTTCATTCAAATTAACTCATTAAATCATAAATAAAATTCAAGCTATCATATCAAATATAGATTCATTGAATTAATTAAAAAAGATTAATCCCCCCAAGTTACATAATAATCTCACCCATATGATAACATGATATCAATAAAATTATAAACTAAAATTAAAAAAAAATTCATTTCATTCGTATACCATCCATACATCAATAAATAAACTGATGTTAAAATATAAATCCTTAAAAAAACTAAAAAGCAATGAAATTAAATTTATTTTTCATCAAATGAATTTTTATCCCTTAAAGTAAGTAGGTGAATTAAACATAAAAAATCCATGTACACTCTTTCATTAAAGTATCTTATCTCATGCAATTATACTCTTGAATCAACCCATGTTTAAAATAATATATCAAAAAAGGTATACTACTTTTTTTAGAATCAATTCTCTTGAAACAAAAATTGTAATAAGTTATTCTAAAAAAGAAATATTAGGTTAAATCTCAACCACATACTTTATTAATAATTGAGAATTATCAAGTAAATAATTACATAATTTTGAAATGTGAAACTTTTTATTGATATTTTTATATTATTTGGGCAATTCTAACCAATAATTTGATTCTAAAATATACTATGAAATTTTAAAATATCCCACAAACCATTATATTAACATTCTCTTTATTTACCAACCTTTTGTGTCCCAAACATACAAACTCATTCAAACACATGTGATCCCAAATATCACACTTAATGGGACATTATTATTGATCTATATTTGTCTTATTGTTACTTTAGATGAAATGAAACACTTCCTAGTTAAATTAACTTGGAAAGTTATTTCTAACACCAAACTAGGTACTATGAGAGTCTTATAACTAGTTTCAACCCAATATAATGGGGACTAACATGGTCAACCATATAATTCTATAAAAGGTTCAATATTGATTATCAATTTATTATTTAAACATAAAAAATTTAAAAAATGTTATAAAATACTCTCAATATATTAAAAAGTTTATTATTCGAAGTCAAATAATATCATCTATCATTTGAAAAACATTCTCTCTCTATCCATATATGTAAGTGTGAAAATTTTTATCAATCATCAACAACATCCACATAGCATTATAAAGTCCATTTCCAAATTAATATGGGACTCCTAGATCACTATCCGACATAGTGGATTTTAAAACTCCATGAATTGTATAAAATTATTTCACATAATGCTTACCAGGACTATCAACTAAATCATTTTTCAAATGGGTAAGAAATTCACTAATTTGAAATTTTGGTTCATTTATAAAAATAAATCACTATTTTTTATGACAATATTGATAATAAAATCATGAAATCCAAATAAATTTATTTTTATATCAATGTTGGAATATGTGATGGCTTCAATAAACCTAATGGTTATCGATTCTCAACCTTCAATTATTAACATGTCAAAAATTGAACAAACAAATTCCCTTTTTTTCTTCATTGTACCAAACAACCATGATTGGAATACAAAGTCATTATGTATCTTGGTATTTATACAATGAACTACCCAACTCAAATAATGTAATGATTTCAAAAAATCATTGTCGAGTTCCACATGATCCACTATTCATATATTTAAATAAATCTCTGAATCTATTGTAGCAACCGATACGTTAATGTTATCCACAACATATATGGAATAAATCATCTAATTATGGAATTTATAAAATAACTAATTCAAATTCGCTTGGTCCATCAAAAGGGACGTCATGTTATGACTTGATAAAAAACCATTCATCATTTCCATAATTTTTCTTGTCAAATCCACCAAAAATATCATTAAATTCCATTCTTCCCTGAATTCCATCACCTATTTGATGCGTTATATTCTATTAAAAGCATACCAGACCCCATTTTATTTCCTTTTATTGTATATATAATTTAAAAATAAGATTTTTGAAGATATTATATGCACATTTATTGTCACAAATTAGGATCATAATGTGATAAAATATATTTCAAATTCTTATGCTGCATACATAATGAATTCAAAACCAAAAATAAAATTCCTCCATACCTTCAAAGTGTGAATAATAATAACTAACTACAAATAATGTGTATGATATTTTTATTGTGTCTCAATTACTTATACCCATATTTCCTAACAATATCTTCCTGAATACGAATACATCAAAAATCCCAAATGAGATGTGTTATAATAAATATCATAAAATCATCCTTATTGAGGAATAATTAAAACTAGATACAAATTAATCCTCTTCTTTAACACCTCAAATTACTCTTAAAACAGTACATTCTAATCAAACATTTCATATTTCAAATAGTAGCCTATAATATACCTATATAGTTTAAAAATTTATTAAATAAATACCTTATAATATCAAATAAAATTAGAAAACTTTTTAATGTAAATATACTCTTGTTTTTTTTCAATGACATACCTCATTCCACCATCTTCTAATAATATGAAATCCCTAAATGAGAAAAAATATGACCATGAATATTCACTTAATGAAACTAGAAATGATATTTCATAAACTAAACATAGATCATATTCTAATGTAATGTTTCTAAAACAATCATTATGTGATTTCTATGATCCTCTTAATAATTTGAGTATAAAAAATATGATAAAAATATTACTACAATGGTATCCAAAAACATGGGTAATTCATAGATCATCAACTATATAAACACTATCAGTGAATTAGTGGATAAAATAACTACGTAAAAACTCATAACATTCATATCACCATCAATATTATATTTTTTAATGTCACCTTTTTTAGACTTTTCTAATGATATGGAAATTAAATTTAAATCATAAAAAAATCAATTTTCATCATTTGGTTAAAAATTTAATAAATATCGGGTAAGATATATTTATAATTTAATATAATTTAATTTTAAAACTAATATATTATGAATAAATATAAGATAACATGAATTTTCATATAAAACATAACCACTACTCTCAGGGAGATACACTCAGTTGAATGAATGTAGTAAACTCATGATCATCTATCAATACCATCATTTTTTTAAATTTTATGGATCCATGTAACTTTATTGTAAATATGTCAAAATTATTATTATTATTAGGTTAATGGAAAACATCACATCTTTTATTTGGTGTAATCCATAAAATTATATATGAAAAAAATCTATATAATAATCCATTCTCACTTTAAATAGAAAAAAAATCACCTCCATTGATCTATGTACTAGGCTTTAAAATTAACAATATATTGATCAAGTCAACCTTTTTATTAGAAAAACCCTACTGATGTGAATATCCCACTCTCCCTTGAACATCTGGATATTCTTACATAGTCCAATAGAAATGACTATTTGACAATAATATTTTATCTGATGTTATATTTTTAAATTCCATATATAAAAGATCCCCATGATATTTCCACATTACCAATCCTTATTTAGAAATATAAAAAAATCATATTTACACTATCACCTATTAAAGTATTAATATCCATAAAATATGGAATGAACTCCACTCATGGCCCTAATTTATCTTCTAAACTTGTAAAGATAAATAAATGTGTTTCCCTAGTATCGAAAAATATAAAATACTTATAGATGTAATAAAAATGATATCTTACATACTATTTGTTTTTGGAACATCCTTTTCCTCCTATTATGGATGAAAATTGATTTTATTAAACTTTATATTGAATTGGAATCTCTCTGAGATGAGGTCTATAAACCCTAACATTTTTTTCTAGACATAGAATTATTTACTATATTAAATTTAAATATTTTTACTAACACTTGATTTGATTATCCAACTCTACATAACCAAGAGAATATTACACAATACTAAATTAAATATCCTATATTCCCATATTTAAACCATGAATGGGGTGGGGATAAAAACTTTGATTTCAAATTTATTACTTATCTACACTAGAAGTATTCCAGTAGATTATTCCCCTAAGAGAAGTAATAAAATGTTTTTATGGGCTTCCTATGATAATATGTTCTCTTAATTTTCTTGCTACTAAATTCATTTCTTACCACACATGGATGAGGAAGAATATATCTTACCTTTATTTTATCTATATTACATACCTATGTTGACACTATTCGATTAACCACCTATGTATAAGTGGGTAGTTAATATAGAATTTTCCATAATTATACCTCTATTTTTAGTCGCATCTCAATCCAAAGTGCCTAAAAAAACTAATTTTTCAAAATCTAGAATATATTTCTTGAGATATGAAAACAACATTTTATAAAACATTATATATATATATATATTTCCTTTCCTAAATTACAAAAACATAAAAGTCCTAGAAAATTTCAACTAATTTGGGTTATAATCATAATAAATGATATTTTAGAATCCTTTCTAGTTATGATATTCTCCATTTTCTGGTACCTAAATAGATCCCCACTAATTCCAAGTTAGTCCTTACAACATTTAAGATCCTTCTTCAATTTTTTAGGCCTCTTTAATTTGAATGAACATAAATATAAGACATATATTTTCCAAGAACTCCTTGATTTTTCCAGACCCAACACCACATCTATATAAATTTGTATTTTTCTTTAAAAATATACTAATCTCAATATATATCTCTTTGAATATTCTAATTATAATCCTTACAATAAGGTGGATAACATTAATAGTTTAATATATAATCCTTGGATATGTAGGATAATTATTTTCCACTCCTTTAACATATCTAACAGTAACACTTCAACATTTTATAATGAAATAAAATATTGAATAATAAATCAATATCACACATATACCAAATTGATCCTTATACCATGGATTATATTCTATTAGATATCTTTATGGATTAAAATATCTCTATTTTTTAACACCATTTCCCGTTAATTTATCACAAAAATTTAATAAAGTTATTTTATACATTATTTTTCACAACCATTTTTTGAAAACTAAAAACCATATAGTAATATAAAATACAGTTTTCATATAATAAATCTATTTTCATCTAAACTGATTTTCTATTGATGAAATTTATAACCATTATTATAATATTTCAGGAAGGCTTTATTGTTTAATCCCATTATGGGGTAACATGACTCAAATAATAATATCAAACAATGTCATAGTCAATCCTTTATTTAATTAAAATTATTTGTTACTAGATGTTCACTATAAAAATTACAGTCATGAATTTTTATTAGTATATTAAATGATTTAACTATATTACACTATAAACCATCCTAAATTCCCATGACTCAATTTGAACCATTTATCAAATAATATTATTAAATAACCATACATTTGGACCTTAATCTTGAGACCCAATATGGAGTTTCATATGCCCTCAAGCACACAACATTGATCTTTAGAGGTAGAAAACTAGTGCCAATGGATAAGGTAAACCATCAAGGAATTATCTTTATAGAAAATATTTTAAGTAAAATGTATAAAAATTCATTTGGATGTAAAATAATTATTACTAAAAACCATTCAATTATATATTGAAAATAATATAATGTTTAAAAATCCCAATCCATATTACTAAATATACAGAGACTTCAAATAAATAAATATGATCCCATGTTTAAGGGAATTAAAATTATTTTCTTATTTTCATCATGGATATAGGGATCTTCACTGAAAAGTATCAGACATTTTTTTGACATCGTAACAGGTCATGTATACATATCCACTAAATTTTACAAGTAAATGGTGAGAATAAATTCAAAATAATCTCCTCAATGACTTTGTTAAATAACCATGAATGAATAAAATATAATAAACACAATTCAAATAAATCATGATAAAAAATAATTTTGTTCAAAAATATTATTTATTAAAATCATTTAGAAACTAAGATATAAAAACCTGAAATAAAATTTTTTTTTTGAAAAATAACTTCATTTGTGAAATACTAAAAATATTTTATTTTAAATTAAATAACTTACAAACCAAATTTTCACTATTTAGAAATATAATATAGAAAAATTATCATTTTTGGATTTAAAAATTAAAATATGAGTATTCCTAAACCATATAAAAATATTTATTTCCTAAAAAAGACACAAAATATTCTTTTTAAAATAATTCCCCTATGTCTAGCATAAAATAGTGAAATTAAAACAACTAAAACACTAACCAGCTATAATTATTTTCTATAAAACAAGTCATATCCCATCTATATATTCCACCAAGAACCTCCACTTTACTAAAATAAGGAGTGTGTTTTATTGTTTTGATTATTTATCACCATAATATAGGCTCCCTATATTCTATTCCATACTATAAAAATAATATCATAGGTTTTCAAAATTGGTCTAACCAAAAACATTTTTCATACATGCATTCACTCAATAAAAATATACAAAATATTGTATTTAAAAAATTTATTCAAATAAACCCCCTTTAAAAATCATATATTGATAAAAAGACTAAAATAATCAAATTATTTCAAGATCATAATCAATAAAAAAGAATAAATTAATTATCTAATCTCATGGAAAGTACTGATTCCAGCAACTGAGATGATTTTTCATGAATTCAATAAAAATAATCAAACTAATTTGTCTTTCGGGGCCTATAATTAAAACATACCATAAATATCAATTTATGATTAAAATATCACAACCCCATTCAAAAATAATTTGGAATGAACCATTCTATATTAGAATGGCCTAATGAAACTCTATGCCAAAGTGTTATCAAGCCCCATTGAGATATATATACCCTATGCAACATGGTGCAACCCCATGTAGATCTTTGATTATAAAGTATGGAAGGATGAGGTTGAAAGGATAAAAATACTAATTGGTTAAATAACCTCCATTCTAATTTTTAAAACCTAGGTAAAGTGTTTAAAAATATTTATTTAACATATCATCCAATAGAACATAAAAATAAGGTGTTTAGTAAATATAAAATTATTAACATATTTTAACTAATTATATTAAATTTTATAAAACAAAATATTCGAAAAACTGTAATTCTATAGTAATGTTTTCAACCATTAATACCCTCTCATATATCTTACGATTAAAATTTCATTACCACCACTGGCAAACAAGAGGTCTTTATAAGAAATATATTGTGGTTATGATCCCTCTAATTAATAAAAACACCATACAATTATTTCTAAATCCACCATGGAACATTCATTCAATGATATTATAATTATTTAATTAATTCTCTATAAACACAAGTTTGTACTTTATATTTCGACCACTTTAATGTTTTTTGTGGATAAATTTATTCCTCCATCAACTCTATAATTAAATATCAAACATCTCTCTCTACTATCAACTCATAAGTATAATACACAGTTTTACAATCTATTTATTTTATATTAATTCCACTGTTAACCACCAAAAAAATAAACTAATTCTTCAATTAAAAATATTTTACAATTAAAAAAATAATCCATTCCATAATTCAATTATATAAATAAAAAAATATTCAGAAAATATGTTTTATTAACCTAATAAAAATCATAAATAGAGTATTAAATATCCATAACACCCAAATAATTTAACGAACTAAATTTGATCAAATCCTCTAATTAAGAATTATAAATTTCCAAAACTCAGGTTACACCATTAGTCTATTGGAAACATATAAATAACATGTCAAAGATATATTCCCCAAATTAATTCATCCGAATTAATTTTATTGATTGCAAATAAAAATTCATGTCATAGAGGGTTTAGATGTGGGAAATATTATATGTGAGACTGATTATATCTATTATAGATCATTAATACATGTTAGTAGTAATTTATTTTTTCCTATATAAATATATTATTTTAAACCATAGGCTTAAATTTAGAGAAGACCACCCCCCAAAGGGTCTCTAACCATCAGAAAATTTATTTGAAACCACATTCATTCCATTAGGTTGATGTCTGGTGATTCACTAATAATGGGTACTTACAGTGTGTTAAATTTCATAGGTTTTCCTTGTAGGTTGTTAATAATGTTTTATTTTATGTCTATGTTCATTGGGTTTTTCTAAAAAATTATCAACATGTGTGATGATCTGTGTTGACGGTGGATGAGATTGGTGCAGACCATAGTGCGGTATAAAGAGTATGTGAAGTGATTATGTGTGTGTTGATTAATATATATGGGCTTTATAAGGACACAATTAGTTATATTGTATACCATGACTTACTATGTTACATTAACAAGAAATTGACTATGTTATAACTTTTCTCATTATTTTGATGCACTTACTCAATGGAAAAATATGTTATGTGGAAACCTTGATTTTTCTCAAGGGATGTTCTATTTTATACCTATTCCTATAAAATTGATATATTTTTTCAAATAAATATTTTTTAACTGAACCTCAAATACTCTAAATGTATTGGCTATGTAATTCCTATCTTATGAGTCAAATGCATTCTAATATGACTAGGGACCTAACACAATTTTTATAGAACCCAAAAATGTGGTTGTTAAGCTAAAATATCTATTTCACCACTAATGGATGAAGTAGGAAGAGTAATTATTGAAGGTTTTTGGGTAAACACTTGGTTAATTGATGCACTTATTAATATTATGGGAGTTACTACTATGTATATGAGACTATTCATGTACTATCATATATTATAAATTATTATAATGGCCTATTGTTTTATTTATACTATGTATTATAATCAAAACTGTTATACATAAACTTTTTTATGGGAATAATTCATCATTAATGATTCATGTAAGGGAAATTGATCAATGAAATGTGGTTGATCTGGATAAACTCAGTAGGAAGATCTATATGAAACTGAGGTGAAGCATGAGACATTTTATAATAAAGTATCGTTGCATTTTTTTTAAATATACTTTGTATACTATTATCGTAACATGATATTTGTTTTTTATGTATGGATTTATGATATGATATGATTCTATTTTATTACATGGTGATATGTTATTTATTTAGTTGACTTTTCACTTTGATTCCATATGTAAACATTTATATTGTTAGATTATGAATTTTTTATTACTTCTTATTATTGAAAAGTTATGATTCCAAGACAATACTCTCCCCACGATATAAATTAGTATCTCACCATTATTGTTTGGATTTGGTATTGGATTGGTGTATCATAAACCATGTATGAATTTGGGCCAATTATTGGAGGCATATATTGTACAACATTTCACAATTCAGTGTTTGATATGGTTACTGTAGAAAAGTTGACCAATAACACTGAAGTGTCACTATAGGAGTATAAACATTTCCATATATATAGTAGAATATCATATTTTGGATACACTAGTACTGTAGCTCCATAGACGTCTAGTCACTGGGCACTATAGCACAGTTGAAATACTATGTGGTTGGGGACACTGTTCAAATATATTCCTTGCGAATTTATTGAAGCTAAGTTTTTGGGTGTGAAAAACAATTTTTTCTGTGAAATTATTCTCACGTACATTGTGATCTTTCTACATATCTATAGATTTAGGGATCAGTTCTCTAACCATATAAGTATTATTTTCTTGTGATATTTTTATCGCCCTTTTGTTTTTTCCATTTTACTCTTCTTTTATGAATCATAGATAATTTATTTCTCCACACTTTTATATAATATCTAGGATTTTGAACGAATGTATGAGGTCATGTATCACTCCTTAGTTTGGGTCATGTGGTTTATTTTTGGGATATGAGACATTATAAAAAAATATAAAAAACGTTTTTGTTTGAATTTTGATTTAGGAATGGTTGTTCAAGATAATGTGAATCAAACTGTGATGAAAACTTTATTCATCCTTAAGCAACACATATATAGTGGAAATCCATGTTACTAGGGTGAAATATTAATATTATTGTTTTTTTATTTTTTATGATATGATGGTGTAATAATTAATGGTTCAAGTTTATTTCTTTTAAAATATACTAATGATGAAATAATGAATGCATAAATGTATTATAAATGGAAAATAAGATCACATTATTTTTATTATAATGTGTTATTAAGAAAGTATATTTAGGAAAAAGGGTTCAGGAAATGGGTAAATTAAAAATATATTATTTGATTATTTCTTGAATAATATATTGTTGGAACATTAATTAATTATATCTAAGGGTAATTATTTTCGAGATATTTATTAATTTCATTCTAATGGTGATTTATAATTGTACATGTGGTTTTGAAGAGATCTATAGAGTGGATAAAATGGGTTTGTGGGTACCCTTGTGTTAGATTATTCCAACAATTCCTTATTTTAAATAACATGAATCATTTTTATGTGCTTCCAATATTTTTTTAGTTCTTTGGATGTAAAATATTTTTATAGGGTAATTTTTAAAATTTCATAATGTCTTGGAATAAAAATAAATCCAAATAAGTTAGAATATCAATTGTGAGTCTGGAAAATATAAATTCCACAAAGTGATAAATTGAATAGAGGAAGATTCCATCAACTGTATGAAGAAATATAGGAGATATAAGGGTTTGAAAAAGTACATGGGTGACTGCACGAACAATTCTTTAATTTTATGCCTTGTAGATGGACCTTTATGGAAATATTATAAAGTACTTATGAAAAAAATTCCATATCTCCAAGTGACCATATCTATCAGATTTTTTCCATAAAGGATTAGATCTACTACACAGAAAGTTGATTGACCGCATATGAAGTCGGTTAACCATCGTGGATCTTACTAACTCGTAGATTTACCACACAAACAACCAAGCAACTGTAAGGCCTAGATTAAGAGACCAAATGGTGTGCTCTTCTATCAAATACCTCTCCAAGTTTTGGAGTGTCCACATGATGAATTCAAAGCTAATTTGAGACTCTAAGATATCATATATTGAGTTGAAATTATCACATGGAACATTATATTTGTGGTGATATCTAGAAGATCCAATATGGAATTCAAGTTAACACATTATATTTTACAAAGTATTGGATTATTTTGAGATCAAGTAATTGACTGTGTGACATTATCAAAGAATTTATTCTAGTTTTATTTATGTTTTGGACCTACTATATTTATATATTTATGGAGTAAACTTAAAACATAAATATCTAAATGTGGTTAATATATTTTAACATAATATATTTGAAAAAAATTATATAATTAAATGTAAAGTTAGTATCATTTAATGCTCACAGATTTCATATTTACTATGTGGAATACAGATGTTAAATTTTTTACTGGCTCTTTTTTGAAGGAATATTTCCTTTTATATAAGTCATAGGTATGAGAAACAAAGCGATGAATAAATATCCTTGAAAATGATAATTCTGGGAATATAAAAAACATGAATTTCATTATACTCTAATTTTTAAATCATTGGATTATTAAATCGATGGAACCTTTATCTCTCAGATCTACTCCTCTCATTCTTGGATCTGAATAGGGTTTCCTCTCGAAACCCTTCGCTTCAGGGTCGGTGGAACATTTTATAGATGTCCTTTTTCATGATCTTCATTTCCTTGACTTTATTTTTCCTCCTCTAGACTACTCTTACTCTATCAACGTGACATATCCTTGGGTTCATCCCCCTAAATTTCCTTTGAATATTTTATGTTCGTTGTTTATGTCATCCTCTTTCGTCCTGATCATAACTTTCGTTCTAATGATGGCGCTTTAGTTTTCTTCTGTTTTGATGAAATCTAATTCAAGGATTTCTTGGGGTGCTAATAATGGCTGTCTACTATCGAATCCCTTAGATGATTTTTATGTGGAACTAACCTCATGTTCCTCTTTATCACTCTATGTTGGATATAGAGCAGTGGTAAAAAGTGGTTTTGTTTTTTATTATTTGGTAGTCGATGGGTCTCAATGAACTTCCCGGGACGTCTTGCTCTAATTTTGATGGCTCTTGGTTTTCTTCCCCACTGAAGTTGTCATCATTCTCATCCCTCGGCTGCTCTAACCACTACTCTAAATTCAAGTTACAATTATACTCTCCTAGTGGGATCTATTGCGGTAGTAACAATGAGGTTTCTGGATGTGTGGTTTGGTATCCATTAATGTTCTAGGCATAATCCCTTCAACAATTGTTTTATTTTTTTAGATTTATTCCTCATGTTAATCGAGGATGGTTTTTTATTTGACATGGAAGTTGATCTATTTGATTCTTATTTAGCGGTGTTCAGATTTGTGGTTCTAGTTTGGTTTTTTTCATGTTTGATTTTGGTGAAAACCATCAATGTGGCTCTCGATGTTGTTTTGTCAATGTTTTATACTTCTCAATGAGGTGAGATGACTCTATATTGATGGTTTTGGTTTCTCTAGTTTATTGGGGGATGACGACAATATGGTGTGATGTTTTACAGTGGCATATAATAACTATGATAGTCTGTGGTGACTAGTATGGTGTTGGAAGATGACATTGACAATGGTTACAGAGGGAGACATCAACAATGGTGACTCCTGATGATGATGGTTGGTGACTTGGCATATGCTGATGCAGCTGAATCCAGGATCATGGTCATCTTGGGTGCTTTTAAATTTTTAAATTTTAAAATTTGAAATTGGGTATGTTTTGTTTTTTTGTTCCCTCCTAGTGTGTTGGTTACCCCTAAACCATAAAGTGTTTTTAAGGTCAAATAATAATTGAAATTTTAGAAATATTTTAACTCCCATTGAAACTATGGAAGAGGCTATGTATATCTTAGAAAACCCTACATGATTTTGTTTATAAAACCGAATCTAGGTTGTGGATCTATTTATTTATTAATAAACATTCTTATTAGCGGCTTAATTCTAAATAGAGATGATTTTTTCTCAAAACTAAGACTAAACGTCTTGTTATTATATTCCTCAATGAATTTCAATGTTTTTTCTACATTTTTTTAATACTATTATCAAAATTTTATTGGAAAAATGTACTATGATAGTTAGTTACTACATGTGATAAATCTATTGTTAGATGTGATTAAATTAATATCAAAATATTAGGGCAATCATAAGATTATTATGAGTTAAAATAAAAAAATTTAGATATTATTTATAATCTTTAACTTACTTTTACCAATAGTATTTATTAATTAGTCTATCATTCCAAATAGGTGAAATTTTTTTAAATTGAAATTTTAATCATAAAATCAATTAAAACTTCTCATTATTTGTTTACTAGGAACAACATTTGATATCAGATAAATTTTTTTCACTTTCCATACCTTTAACTTTTGTCATGTTTTAAGAAAGATATAATTTTTTGTGTGATCAGTATTTTTTAATGATGTAGGCTATGTATAAAGGTTATTCTACCAATAGACCACCTTATTTTAATATTAAAAATTATGGTCAATGGATGATAAATATGAAAATACGTATTGAGAGTACGTGTTCGGATAATTGGAGTTTAATTGAAGATAAATTTGAAAAACCTCAAACTACTAAAAAATAATGAGATTCTTCTACTAAATCTTCTTATGACTCCAATTACAAATCTGTGAATTCATTATTTTTTTCGTTAGTAGAGGGTTGATTTATTAGGATATTTTCATGTGAAACTGATTAATAAAGATGGGATACTATTTCTGTCTCTCATGATGGAACTTATAACATAATGGAAATGAAATTAAATATATATACTTTTAAGTATGATTCTTTCAAAATAAATCCTGATTAATCTATCTAGAACATGTCTCTCAGGATAAATGAGATCATAAATACTATTATCACACATAGATATATAATGATTAATAAATCTCAAGTGTTATTTCTCTTGATATTTCTACCATATATATGGAGTGGTACTTTAGTCTCTATCCATGAATCATGTAGCATTGGAAAAAAACCAGTTAGGGAATTAATTAGAATGATGATGATGTGTGAAGAAGAAATAAAAGTGAATAATAAAGAGGTTGAACTAATAAGAATTTTTTTTTCTTTTAAATTACTTATTTAAAATCTAAGGAAGTTTTCAAATCAGATAGTATGAGTGGATGTGAAGATGGTACTACTAGTGAGTAAGAAATGGAACACTTATCCAGGAGGTTTAATATGTTTTATAAGAATAATAAATTATTTCACATGTAAAATTATAAATTAATCTATAAAAAATTATGGAATTGGAAGAAATTTGGGAAAAATAATGAATCCTCTTGTGAGGTTACCAACTATGAATATAAGAGTAAAGGAAGAATAAAAGAATATTGTATGAAGATCATGTAAAAAACAAAGCATGAGGAAAAAGAGAAAATATCAAAGAAAGTAATGAAGGACACTTAGAGTGCTTCTGAGGATAACTACGATAAATCTAAAACTATTTGAGAATATATGAATTAGAAAATAAAATATATACTTTATGGATAATACTTCTAAGGTACTATATACTTCATTGATACATAATTTTTATGATTATAAAATTTTTAAAGAATAATTAGAAGAGTATTGTGGTATACTAGAAGACTCCATGAATAAGCTAAAAGATAAATAAAAAAGTATGAAAAGGATCGTGATTTATGTGTTATAGATAAATATTATGTTAGAACAGAAATATAAAATAATTCCATTTATTAAAGGGAGTTACTGATCTCAAATTGTAATATTAATAACATCAAAAGGATTTAGAGTAGTTTTTTGATATCATAAAATCATTAATTATTATTATTTGTGAAAAAAAAATCAAAAGTTAACATTCGGAATAGGTAATGGATTTGGAAAATAAATGAATTTTTACAAAATCTATTTAATTACTTGTTTAAAAAAAGTCTCATGTTTCTATGAAAATTACTAGTTTTGTAAAATGTAATGTCCTGACCTAGATGCCCCTTAAAGGAGCTCCAAGAGGGTGGGCCAAAAGGCTTTAAGTGCATATTCCCAAATTCCTGAGGTTGTTAACTAGCTGTGAGAGCCTAGGATGTGTCTATGGGGAGAAATCATACATAACAAAATGATATCAATAACAACATAAGAAAATGATATCAATAACAAAAAGTTGGAAATTTAATCATAAACAAAATGATGATGATACATTTCATGTCTATACAAATAATCCAAAACATGTATATATGCATCTGCAGAATACATTTATTAAATAACAAAAATTATAAAAAGAACTATCCAAAATATCATAATGAGCCTCATCTTTGTCTCATGATCCCCTACTCATAAGCATGGAACAAAGTCAAAAATCAAACAGTGGGGTCTTTCTCCAATCCCAACATTTATCCATATAGATTTTGTTAGTACTAAACAATGGGATGAAGAGGGTGCGAGATACAATCCTAGTAGGCCCCACCCAATGGCGTTTATAACAAATCCTAGTTTTGAAATAGAATCCAATCAGTGTTAAATGTATATCACAGTTATAACATAAATTAAATAAGTGACCAGGGAATATGTAAAACAATAAAGAGAAACTATCTATCCAAACCCAGGTCCCTTTAAAACATATTTTCTAGATCATATAACATGGCAGTAGTAGAAAAATAGAAATAAACACCACAAACATACCATATACATAGTATATCATATCATTATTGGTTATGCCATATAACCTATATATCATGTCATCTATAACTATGAAATATATTAATAAGTTTCAGATCGGCCACAGTTGATCCATATATTCAAGAATATCACAAATAGCATGACTGGTCTATATAAATAGAATTTTTAGACCCCATGAAGTCGGGTCTAATGTATAGAGAACCAAGGAATCATCTATCAGTCCTAGGAGTATCTCCATGGAAACACAATTATACTTGGAATAGGGTCCAAGAAGCATGTCAATGGACTATGTCCACTTCTTGCCCAAGCATACTGGATCCAATGGGTAGTAAGGCCCAAGGAATCCCATGAAATGAAGACCCAAGGACCAATCTCATCAATGTCATCGACTAGTGATATCATGATCTATGAAAGAAACATACATTGAATCTAATTGAATCATGATCCAAGGTATAACAATGAAGGTATCCACTACCACTCAATACATCACATTCATTAAACAATTCACAATCAATCATAATCCATGAGTTTATGCACTCATTTACACAATTTTTATAAAAACCATTTCTGAAATTAAAATCAAACAACATCATGTTATCACATGGAATAGAAGCCCAAACTTCTTCTAATCATCTCAAACAATTCAATTCAAATCATTAAGGGCTTCTACAAGCTATACAAGAACACACCCATAAAATAAGGTGGTATAATAATAGGTAGATATAAGGGCACACCAAATGGGTGACCTAGAATGGGGACCCCCCCAACTGAAAGTAACTAGTAATAACTCTAAAAAGGTTCCAAAACATTGAATTCAATTATCACTACTGGAAATCGGATCTTTCCCAACACTTATATACACCCTTTCCCAACGGTTCTCCCAAACCGTTGGGAAAGGGGGGTCTTTCCCAACGGTTTGGGGGAACCGTTGGGAAAGGGGCCTCAAAACACCCCTTTCCCAACGGTTCTCCCAAACCCCTGGGAAAGACCCCCCCGTTCCCAACGGTTTGGGAGAACCGTTGGGAAAGACCCCCTCAAAACACCCATTTCCCAACGGTTCTCCCAAACCATTGGGAAAGACCCCCCCCCCCCCTTCCCAACAGTTTGGGAGAACCGTTGGGAAAGACCCCCTCAAAACACCCCTTTCCCAACGGTTTGGGAGAACTGTTTGGAAAGACCCCCCTTTCCCAACGGTTTGAGAGAACCGTTGGGAAAGACCCCCTCAAAACACCCCTTTCCCAACGGTTTGGGAGAACCGTTGGGAAAACTCAGCCCCAAATCCAGCATTCACCCCTGGAAATTATCACCTATCCCAACGGTTCTCAAAACCGTTGGGATAGATTCTTTGATTTCTTCCAGGTCTACTACCCGAGAACATTATATAAATATAAATTTTAAATAATTATGATAATACATATATATATTTATGAAGTTATGTTTATAAAAGTTATGTTAGGTTAGTGGTTAAGGTGTTTAATTATAAACGGGGGGTTGTGGGATCAAATCCCACCACATGTTTTTTTTTGAAATACATATACCAACGGTTTTATAACCGTTGGAATAGATTTTCATATTAATTATACCAACGGTTTTCCCAAAACCGTTGGTATAGACCTATCCCAACGGCTTACTTCGCAATGGTTCTCCAAACCGTTGGTATAGGCTATACCAATGGTTTGGAGGCCTATACCAACGGTTTGGAACCGTTGGTATAGGTTAGTATTCTACTAGTGTATTCAATTAGTTAAAGGAGATACACATGAAATTATGATGCACAAAACATTGAAAATGTCTCTATAAATGGCTAAATCCCAAGGGAATGTTATAGACCACCTACCGTATGTCTGTAGTAGAATACACATCCAGTACCATCTTCTGATTTAGTCTAGATCAGATTAAAAAAAGAAGATAGGATGAGAAACCTGGAAAATAGGTCATATTAGATCACACCAAAATATCATAATATACACAACGAAAAATGATAATGGAACAAGTTGTATAGATAGCTCACCAGTGCGGATGAAACAAGGCTAATAGTGTTCAAATCTATGTCTGGATGACGAATCATGAGCCAATCCTAGTTTTTGGATTCTTGGGAGCATCTTGCATGTGGAAGAGGGAAGGGTGAGGGTTCTGTATGAAATTTAGGCCCCTTTCTTATATTTTTTTAAAAAATGATCAAGAATTAACTGGACATGTAAATTTTTAATTTGTCATGTTAATCCCATGGTATCCCCTCTAGGTGAAAACCCCATTACACATCGTGAAAAATCATAGCCAAACCATTACACATCGTGTAATGAGTACATGCCATGTAATCTAGTCACATGTCGTGTAATTAGTCAATTACCTATCTCCATCCCTCATAATTTCTGCATTCCAAAACATCCCATCCTTCCCTCTACATAGCTTTAGGGTCTAATCCCAAAAATAAAAACATTAACTAGGGTTTAAATGGAAATAAAAAGAAAATGTACCTCGAGAAAAACCCAGGATATTAAAAATGTACCCTCTAACATCAATTACCCCATGAATTTACCTTCCATGTGTGGTTAATAATCATCTATGAATAACTTTGGTCACTATCCATGTACATCGGCCTCCCACTCCCATGTCTCATCCTATAAATGGTTTTTCTTCCATAGTATCTATACTAGTGGAAATGACCATCCATGGAGAACTTTTCTGCTCTTATCAATAACACATATAAGATGCCACTAAATGGATGCATCTACTTATTGCTCAAGAACATTTTGATATAGAGTGTGAGATAATTTTGAGTGATAATGGCACGGGTGAGATACATGGAAGACATCATTCATAGCTTAGTACATCTATGCTAAATTCAACTGATGGACTACCAACTCTCTCTAAAATCTGGAATGGAATGATATATCAAAGTGAATGATTACCTTATATCATAATACATCTATGTAGTTGCCTCGGTGAGATAAATATAAATACTAGATCCCCATATTTGAAATATGGAGGTCATCAATAACGATCATCATCATATTTCTTTCAAGAATATGTAGTAGCCATCCGCTTCCAGATCAAATAATCCTTCTCATAAGTCTTCTACACAAGGCAAGGTCCTAGTAAATCTTCTTCACCTACTTCTAACTAGAAGAGGGGTGATCAGCATGGTATACTATTCAAATACTCATATAGTTCCATCTATATAGTCACTTGATAACTACTATTATAGGAAAACACAACTAGGGGTACACGCCTCTCCCAAGAGCACCCAAAATTTTAAATGTATGCCAGAAATGTTTCCTCAAGTACCTTTATTATACACTCTGACTATCCATCAGTTTGAGGGTGGTATGATATTATTAAAATCACATGTGTACCTAATTCCCTTTGTAAACACTACCTGAAAGGAGACGTAAACCAGAAATACCCATCTAAAATGATAGTATGAAGTAACATGTAAAGATTCACTATCTCATAGATATAAAACCTCCTAATATTATCTACTAAGAAGGTATCCATGATCATCTGAAAATGAGAAACTTTCATGAACCTATCAATAATAACCCACACATCATCCCTACCTCAAGGATACTATTGTAAACCAGTCACAAAATATATCATCAATTCCTAAAACTTCTACTTGGGTATAAGTAACAACTAAAAAATAACATCTATATGGTAATGTTCTGCCTTCACCTACTGATAGGAGGAATACCTCATAACAATACCAATTATATCACATTTCATACCCAACCACCAGTATTGAATCCATAATTCCCAATACATCTTGGCGAATCTAGGGTGCGCTACCAAAATAGAAACTTGAAACTCCCATATAATCTCCTCACATGTGTCTACTACAACACATATGTGACCATGTATATGTAGGATATCATCTTCTCCCACAGTCCAACTAGGATGTAGGTCTTCATCTTCCACACTCTCTGGTAAGACTAGGCCCTTATGATAACTACCTCATCCTCACTCTATCTAAAATAGTACAGGAAACAAATAAGGATGAAATAAAAGTGTATTCATAACTATCATGACCCTACAGGTAAATATCTTAAATAAAATCCATCAGCCACCATTCGCTACTGGCCTACTGAAATACCTGTATATGATTCCTCCTACTCAGTGCATCAGTTACTGCATTTCCCTGCAAACATATCAGTAATATAGATGTCAAAATACTTTATGAAATCAACCCACGTTCTCTACCTCAGATTTAGATAAGTCTATTTAAATATATACTTCTGGATTCTGTGGTCTGTGTACACCACCAAATTCCCTCCTAGAAAATAATGTATCTAACATCACAAATCGTGAACAACCACATCTCACTCAAGATCCTACGTCTAGTTATTCCTCTCATGCGGCCTCAACTACTGAGATTATTATGCCACAACATAATCTCCCTTCATCATATAATCTCCGAACCTGATTCTAGATGTGTCACAATACATACATAGATTCTACTCGGATATAGAAGAATCAAGACTGATGCTAAATTCAGTATCATCTTCATTACCTGAAAGGATTTATCACAAGTGTCTGACAATAAATCATCAAAACCTTCTTAGTCAAGACAATCAATTGGGATTAAAGTGTGACAAGTACTTTATAAAACACATATAATATCTATCTATCCCTAAGAAATTCATCATGTCAAAGATGTTCTTGGTCTGATCTTAAGAAACTACAGCTCTCATCTTTTCTAGGAAAACTGATACTCCAGTTTCTAAGATAATATAACCCATAAAGTGAATATTATCCATCCCAAAGAAGAAATTTGTGATATTATGATATAATTGATTTTATATTGGTGAATCCAAAATGATCTCAAGATGTTTGGAATGATCGTTTTGATTTTGAAAATACACCAACATATCATCTCTTAAATTCAACACTAATGAATCTAGATAATGATTGAATACACAACACATTAGTGCCCTAAAAACTAATGGTGCACTTGTGAGACCAAACAGTATAACCTGATACTCATATAGACCATACCAACTATGAAAATTTGAATGATATATTCCTAGAGGTTGATGACGCACATCAAGATAACCTGATCTCATATCAATTTTTGAGAACACCCGAGCTTGTTAGTGCTAATTAAAAGGTCAACTATCGGTGGAGAAGAATACTAGTTTGTAACCATCAATTATTTCAATATTTTGGTAATAGACACAAATCATGAGGGTACCATACACATTTTTTTTAAAAGAATTAGAGATCCCCATGGAGAAGTACTGGGTCGAATAAACCACTTTTTCCAAATCCTCCAGTTACCTCTTGATCTCTTGAAACTCTGGCGTAGCCATCCTATAAGGAGGAATGGATACCAGTGAAGCAACTAGAACTAGATGCATGGAGAACTCCACCTCTCTCTCAGAAGGTAAACTAGATAATTTATTTAGGAAAACATCATGAAATGATCAATAAATGGAAGAAAATTATCCTGATGTGCTCCCTGATAATATAGATATAAACTAGAAATTCAAGTTGTCAATCTACCCATCCCATGATTCTCTACTACTACTCATCTCACTTGGACATCTCATTCACCCTTGTGAATATAAACTCTTCCCTCTAGTGATTCTATGTCCACCATCCAGTGATAGCAAGCAACATGGGATCAGACAGAAACTAGTTGGTCCATCCTGAGTATGATGTCAAACCCGGTCATCTCGAGAGAAAAAAAAATCAATACAAAGTGAAACCAACAAATATCAATGGGGAACTCCCCAAATCGGTGTACAACATACTTTATGATCCCCAAAAATGATTTGAGGGTCATCAATCCGTCATAAAACCTAACCATGAGTCTAAGGATTTCTACCATAGGTACAAATATAAAACTATGAAATGAATCTATATAAAAAAGAACAAATACAAGAGTATAGGTCACTAAAATCATACCTATAATTCTATATGGATTAACATTCTTCTATATATGTATAAGATGTATAAAACATATATGGCTCATACAGTGGCCTTGTGAAACAACCCTCCTACCCTGTGTAGGCCCGCTCTACTGTCAACGTACAACTGATGTTTGGATGAAAGTCCATAACCACCACCTTGTCATGATCAAACGGTACTACTCCCACTCCTAGAGTAATGTAGATAAGTAAAACCTTCTCCTGAAAAAGGATTCATAGATGAACCTCTTACAATATTTAATGGAGGGAATGCCCTATAAAAATGAAGAATGTGGACCGACCTTTTAAAAGGTCATCACTAGACCAGGGCTTGATCGAACTGATTCTTCTTGTGTCCCCATCTACCATACTAATAATAGAAAACTACACTACCAACACTATATTCTTGGTTGGTAATAATCTCTTTGAAAGCTAAAAAAGTCACTCCTTAACACTGGATGTTGAACCACTAGGTCTAGAGACGACAGTAATCTTCTCTACACCCCCAGCTTCCCTTAGGTTCGGAAATGTAATCAGCTCCAAATTCACTATAAAATTAATCATCATCAACCTGATCACATTTAACTAGTATTGAATGACATGTATGAGACTTTCCTCAAAGCTTATTTCCCTCGATGCCTCATTAGTAAGACATATCTTCATAAAAATATACAACTCTATGACGAATTTCAAATACTCCATAACTATCATCATTCCCGACTCCAAATGTATAAACTCTCTATCTTGTCCTACTCTTAGGGTATCAAAGAAGAAGTAGTCATTGAAAATATTTTTAAATCATCCAAAACCATAACTTTTATCCTGGATTCCTTATTAAAAACATCTTACCAGTGCTTTTATACATGACAAAGTAATATTTGATGCTTATTTTTAAACATATACTGATTATTTTTTGTGTTTTTCAATGTCAAAACCATTGAATTTAATGTTTTATTAAAAAATGTGAAATTTGAATAATGGAATGAAAATGGTTATAATTGGATAAAATATTGCAGAGTTTTAAATTTAAACTTTTATTTATGATTAATATGAAATTTATGTATCCTATGCATATGGTTATAATTGGATAAAAGATTGTATGGTATTAGGCTCGACCATCAACAAATCCATACCACCATTTAGCCACCCCATAATGGTTAGTTTTTTCGGAAATCTTGTGAGGGCCTTCGTGAGACAATGATGCCTAAGGGATTAAATCCTATGCATATAGTGGCCCATGGGTGGTGAATCATACTTGGAGTATTGTGATCCTGAGGGATCAAGCTAGCTATGTGTATGCACAGTCCGAATTTTTTAGTGTGTGAGTGAGAACCACGATTCCATCCCTAAGGAATCCATTTTTGGACTGAGATCACATAAATCGATTTATAAAGGACCCCCATTCATCAAATTTATTGATTTGGGACATCTTTTTAGCAGTGTGTTTTTCATGACCGCTCATTAAATAGTTCTCAACCACTTCTCTACCACTACTGCCATCATCTTCACCTCATACAACTACTACTCTACTGGAATACACTATTTTCTACCCATGAAGATCTTATCTTGAGATCTTCATAATCTTTCATCACTTTTTGTCACATGTTATTTAATCCAGTACCTCATATGATCACCATATAGGATTCATTCGGCCTTCAAAATGGATTGATGAAGGAGAACACCATTACCACAACTTATTGAGGTCATCTTGAGGTCTACTTCCTCTAACATTGCCTAAAACCCCCAGTTATCATCTCTAAAGCCTCAAACAAATTCCATGAATGCCATTTCAAAGGCTCCACCAACTGCATAGAGTGTTAGATGATGTAGGACCTCCACTCTCGATGGTCGCACTAATAAATATCACTCTCAAGCCACCCATGCTGTCATCCATTTCCATGACATTTGGCATGGCATGCACACCATGCATGGAGGAGGAGTCTAAATCTTCCACACTATCCAAATCTATTTTGATCAATTGAAATATTTAGGTTTTTAACTTTTTACACCCATGGGCCATGGGGTAATTAAGACCCTAAAAGATATCATTCATATATTAGGTGAGGCTGAGACCCCATATCCAAGCCTATAAAAATTAGACTCTCTTTCTACTTGAGAAGAATAAGCACCATAATGAAGGAAGAAGCCCAAGTGCCTGCATTATACTACTATTTTGTTTTCATTTTTTTATTTATTTTGTTTTAGTTTTATTTTTTTTGTAATTTGAATTTAGTTTTCATAAATATAATACATGCATTCTAATTATTTTCATGTTATTGTGTTCCACCACCCTTAATCATCATCATCATCATCTTATTATTATTATTATTTTAAAATTCTTCTTTATATTTTATTTTATTGATTTCTTTTATTATTTTATTATTATTCTTATATTTTATTCCATTTATCTCTTTATTTCAACCCTTTCCTTTTTATTTTATTCCTTTTATTTTATTTCTCTTATCTTCTTATTTTCTTCTCTAATTATTCTATTTTTATATTTATTTCTTCTCTTCTTTTCATCTTTCCACCAAAGAGATCTATTACTTCTGATAATGGGAGGCTGACCCGAGGCATGGCGCATGAGAGGTCAAGATGTTATTGAATATATCTTAATGTTTGATTTATGTTTGTGATATATATGAGTATCATGATTGGGTGTGGTGAATGTCCCTGGTGTGGTTCCTATCCCTATGATATGAAACTAATGTTGTTTATATTCTTAGTTTTAATATATTTTGTCTTTCTCTTCATTTTCAAGATGTTCACACCATAATGTTGATAGAATTAATGGATGAAATGGCATTGATAGAGCTGGGTCTTGGAAGATGTCACACCCTCGACCAAGTTGTGTCATCAACTGTGATTACAGGAGGAGGTGGAATTGATATTTCTTAGGAATTCAATGATTCTAATATTTCTAAATAGAATGAAAACTAAATCATCATGATATTTTATGTTGGTATTATCAAACTAAAATCAATCAATTAATGGTGAATAATAGTTGAACATAGAACTAATACCCAAACCATGTTATCTCTTCCTTAAGTAATTTTTTTTAACATTACATGTTATTTCAGATTCAATTACTATATTTTATTTCATTATTCAGAAAACAATCAAAATCATAAAATTCTCTATAGATTTCATAAAACAAAAATTGAAACAATTAGTTTAGGTGAATTAAATTAAGTAGGTGAAAAAACTAAGAATATCCTAAAGTGAGACATCCTTGGTCACACACTGTACACTTTTATGAACATAAATTTATTTTCCACACCATAAAATAGTCATGCACAAAAATAGTGATTTTTTCGGGATCCAATCAGTTATAGACATAATTTTTGTATTTTTAAAATTTATATATATTTCATTGTTTCTCTAAAAAACCTAAAAATTTTATTTTCTAGGAAGTTTTCAAACTATCATTTTTTATATTCATGGATAAATAACACTCATCTATTAGAACCAGTTTTTTAAAATGATAAATAGGTGGATATCTTAAAAAATATTAATGAACATAAAAACCATTCCATGATTTGGATAAATAGTCATAACACCAAAATTTAATTTCATAAACTATAAGATATTTTTTATGATGTCAAATTTGATTATCCAATACTAAATTCCAATAAAAAATAACTACATGAGCTTACCAATTTTATTGACGACATAAAAGAGGTAGAGGCACAACTTGAAGAGTATCCACTACCAAAACATCTATAGAGCCAAATACAAAAATTGCATAATGAGATAGAGTGGATTGATAATGAGGAAAACATGCATGATTAGATAAATATTTGTTATAAAGAAGATATAAGTGAATTCTATAATAAATATGAGGTACAACTTGATATCCCTTATTTGTAAATAGAAGAAGATCTAGTACCATTTATTATCGCTCTAGCCAAGAAAGAGGAGGAACCCAGAACATGGATGGAATTTAAAGAAAGGATGGAGGATACCATTTACCAACCTCCATCCACTGAGACCAAACATTAAGATGCACTTACCATTGGGATGGTGATTGGACCAAAAAACATAGATAGATTTTCATTATTTCCACTCTTTTTTTCTTATTTTATTAAATCTTATTTTATTATCACTCCCTATTTTTTGAGTTTTTATGTTTATTCAATTATTTCTATGGCTAAGAGGATGTTGATGAAATTGAACATAAACTAGTAGAGGAAATCTTTGATCTCCATACTTTTGAGGAAAATTAATTTTAGGAGCCCCATAAAGAAATTAAATTATTTGAGCCTAATTAAATTAATATTTAGGATGGTTAAATTGAATGTGAGAAGTTACTAATTAAAAATAAAATTTCATTTTTTTGAATTAAAAATTATTTCTTATTCTCTTTTTGGTCATTCAATTTATGAAACCTATTTGAATCTTGAATTGTAAAATAAAGAGGGGGTTTCACAAGTAGAAACCCAGAATAAGGATTATCTGTACTTCATCCCACCCCACCATGTAATCTATATCTAATTGTTAAGGGGGGAGTCTTTTATACGTTAACCATGGATAATTCCTTAATGAAGAAAAAGATCAAAAAATAAAAAATTACTGGTTAAAAAAAGAAGCTTCATCTACCAACTGAATTTTGATAAAAGATGATATAACCCTTTATAGGTAGTGAAAATTTAGGTCCCACATGGGGTATCATACCAAAAATATATTAACATTCATTATAGGATTACAATTTTAATTTTAGGAATAACACTAGCATAAAGCCCACTAATTCCATACTTTTTAGCCGTAATGATATGGTCCTTGGGTTTTAATGGTTAATTTTATTTTGTACAACTATAACAGCACAAGGTATCCCCAAAATAGTCAAGGAGGAAACTGGGATAGGATTCATGTGAAAGGGAGTTAAATTTTAGTGTTTATCTTCTAAAATCAATATATTGTTATTGTAAAACATGTTCTGATATTTTTACTGAATTTCCATACAGATACCTCAATAGAAGATTTACTGGAAAAATATAGGAGACATGAATTTCATAGGAATCATGTGATTTCGTGTTTTAAATATCAATTTTAATGTCATTTATTGAGTAAAATCAAGAAATGGATGATATAAGTGAAGCATGGATATTAAAATTAAGACACATGATTTGAGAGAATTCATTAGTTCATGTAAATGAATTTTCCCAACCACATTTCATGAATTTAATTTATAAAATTATTTAAATTAAATTATTATTATTAATAATTCATTGAGTGATTTTCCATTATCATATTTCCATTCCTGAGATGATTTTTAGGCCCAGTACTTCTTATTTAATCTTGAGCATGTTTCTTGAGTAATATTTTGACATGAAACCTAATAGGACTTTCATTTTAACTTTTTAAATCTATGATTATGAAAAACAATCAAATTAGTTGAAGAATGTTTTTAAAAGACCATATACTTGAAAACCATATTTACACCAATATTTTTTTATTACTTAAAAAACCTTAATGACATTGTTAGAAATGATCCATGTTTCAATCCATTTTTCCCATCCTTATGCTACATTTAGTTATTGCCAAATATTATAAAATAGAACTATGCGTTTATAGAGAATCATGGTGAATGTGATGGTTTTTTATAAGGGAAATGTTTGGGGATTCATATCATGTGTGATTATAATGGTTTTTGATTCATTAATTATACACTCTATTATTTTCACCCTTTTAAATAAACTATGGAAAATTAAAAAAATGGACCCAAAAAATGGGTTGGGATTTCGGAAAACTAAACAAATAAACAATATTAGAGCTATGATTTTTATCATTTTTTTAGGTGGTGGAGGTTAGGTTTATTCTATGCATAATTTTTAAAAGGATTAAATAATTAAAAGGTTATATAAAAAAAATTATAAATTTAGAGAAAATTTCTAGAGGGTGAACAAATCATTTATTATGCTAAATTTTGATCATAACCATTTCTTTTAGTTTTGAGGAAAATTGGAGTTGTTACAATTTAAAGGGGATAATTTCTTGAAACATTATTTTTAATATCATGATTTATGCTTTAATATTTCATCCTACTCTTTGGGACATTTATTTTTAACATTAATTTCTACCAACCTTAAGCATGCAGGTCATTATAACCTCAATGAAATCCCTCATGATTTTATGGGTCCTTTTTTCTTTTAAAAATTGATTAATTAGTCTATATAGAAACCCATGGATAAGTGAAATGTTCTTATGATATGATCATCCCTCCACATTGAATTATATCATGATATATGAGTTAAAAGGATCATAAGTGAGGTAAATTAGGATTTAACAAGTTTAATAATGGTAATTTAAAGATCTTTCTCCAGATTTCTCTTTTTTGATGAGAAGAGAAGTTCAATACTTCTCAAATAAGAAAATGTAAAATTATTTAATTAATTATTTCTTTTAAAATGGAAAATTTAAGTACCATTTTATGTGAATTTTGAAAGTTTAACACCAAATTCATAATAATTTTATTTAATTTCTTTGAAATTTGAATATTGATGACATTTATTTGTTCTAATATTGCTTATTTCGATTTTGTGCTTAAAGATAATCATTGTTTAAATGTATGGGTATTTGAATGAGTAATATTGGATTCATATATTCAAGAAAAATATGATAATTTTTTGATCTTTTTTTAATTTCATAACACGTGATTTTAATTGTTTTATTAGAAAATAGGAAATTTGAATTGTGGAATGAAAATTGATATAATTGGATAAAAAATTAGTGAATTTAAAAGTTGAAATTTTATTTATAAATCATATGAGATTTATGAATCTTATGAAATTTTATACCTATTTTTTAGAGTATATCTAAAAAATAGGTAAATATCAAGTTATCCCATCAACCAAACCAGGCTTCCATTTAGATTGACAATAGGGGAAACTCACCATGCTATCCTAAGAGGGACTTCTTGAGTCAGTGGTGCATGAGGTATCAAATACCATGCACATGGTGGCATGTGGGTGTCCAACCACATGGGGGAGAATAGTGAGCATAATGGATCTCACCGACGGTGTGTATGTGTGACCTATATTTGTGTGTCTGCAAGTGAGAGATGGGTAGCCAGTGCTAGAGCAGATACTTTTTTTTAACACTCATACCTTTCCATATCAAACATATCCTGTTATTTAGTTGTTTCAATGTAAGATAGATTTTTAGAGGGATACTATTCAATTCCTCTCGACTTCACTGCACTCCACTTCTACTCCACCATGCTCTGCTACTCTCATCTTCAGATTCAGCTCCAACTACCGCTACTCTATCAGAAAACACCATTACCACCCCATGAGTTTATTATCTCAAGATCTTACTTTCCTAACATCATCCAAGATCAGCTATTATTTCATCTAGTACCT
The DNA here is from genome assembly GCA_963277665.1 of Viscum album. NCBI lineage: Eukaryota > Viridiplantae > Streptophyta > Magnoliopsida > Santalales > Viscaceae > Viscum > Viscum album. The sequence continues at coordinate 1,811,407,242 of OY728146.1, forward strand.
CATATGATAACAATGGAGGATTAATCTGACCTTCGAAGTTTCTGAATGAAGGATAACTCCATTACCGCCACTACTCAAGGTCGACCTGAGCTCCAATTCCATCACTGAAGGTCGAAACCACTAGGGATCATATCTTCCTCAGATAACCTCCATGAACACCATTTCAAAGTCTCCTCTAGACACTTATATGTCTTGAGGTTAGAGGGGATCCATTCTCTGCTACCACACTGAAGAATTATTTTCTAGAGCCACCAATGCCACCAGTCATTTCCATGTCATCAGGCTCACCATATACAGAGGATGAGGCATTATCTACCACAGTATTCACAACTATTTCGATCACCTGATATCAATGTATATTTAATGTTTGACACTTATAGGTGTTATGATATATACGAACCCGGATGATCTTGTATACAGATTCATCGAGGCTGTGACCCCCTCTCCGTATATATAAAAAGAGGTCTCCCCTTAAACTGGAGAAGCATCATCACAAGGACAAGATTAGAATCCCCACTTCCCATATTCTTCGACAGTTTTTGTTTTCATTTATTGTTTTTTTCTTTTTTTTTACTTTTATTTTAACTATAATTTTAAATTTTTTTAGTAAATATAATACCTACATTCTATTTTATTCTTCTTAAAGTGTCCCACCACCCATCATTATCATCATCATTTTATTATTATTATTTTAATAGTTATTATTCTTCTAAAAAACATCTCTATATTTTATTTTCATTTTTTACTTTCTTATATTATTATACTTTTTATATTTTTTTATTTCTCTCTCTCTCTCATCCCTTTTCTTTTTTTTTATTTTTTTTCTATTTTATTTCTCCTCTCATCTTATTTTATTCTATCATTCTTCTATTTTTATTTTTTTTCTTCTCTTTTTTACATATATCCAATAATGTGGTCTATTACCCCTGAAAATGGGAGGTTGGCTTAAGGGTTGCCTTAATTAAGTTCAAAGTGGTCTTTATTTTTTTATTAACGTTTATTTTAGGTTTTTGATAGATATGAGTAGCATGAATTGGTGTTAATATTGTCTCTAGTGTGGTGAATATCCCATGTGACATACAACTCACTATATTTAAATTCTTTTGTTTAATCTATTCTCCATCAATTCAATGTCTAGATCCTCAAATGATGGATTTATGAGAATTAATAAATGAAATTTCACCAATAGAGTTGGGTCCTAAAAGGAAGCACACCATCTACCAAGGTGTTTCATCAAACATGAATACAGAAGGATATAAAATTTTAATTTCTTGGGTATTCAAATATTATACCATTTATAAATAGAAAATAATACTAATACATAAGGATATTTTATGTTTGGATTGTCAAACTAAATCAAAAAATGAAAGATAATAATGATTGAACAAAAAAAACCATGTCCTTTATTCCTTAACTCATTATGTTTAACATAACATGTTTTCTTTGTATACATTATCTTATATCATTTCATTATTTAGAAAATAAAAACAATTATTCTCCATTTATTTCATAATATAATAAAAACAAAAAAAAACAATTAGTTAAGCTGAATTAGATTAATTTGGTGAAATAATCGAGAAGCTCCTCAAGTGAGACAACCATGGTCAGCCACTATTCTATATTAATAAAGTAATTTACTTTTTCTATACACTACAATAATGGTTCCCCAAAATTGGAATCATTGATGTGGAGAAAATATGTTATTTTATTAATTTCTTTATTTTGAAAAATTAAATAGATTTCATTAGTTTCTCTAAAAACCATAAAAATTATTTTTTGATAATGTTTTAAAATGATCATTTTTTCAATTCATAGAAAAATTACAATAATGTGAAAGAATTATTATTTCAAAATAATGAAGTGGTGAAACTCCTATAAATTATTGATGAGCTCATTCACAAGTCCATGCTTATGATAAAACGTTATAACAGTAGAATTTAATTTAATGAACTAGAAGATATTATTGATGAAGTCAATATTCATTATAAAATAATAAATGGTATGAATGAATTTCCATTAGAGCTTCCCAAATTTAATAAATACATAAAAGTGGTTGAGGCACATCTTGTGGAGTATCCATAGCACAACCATCTAAAAATATAAATCCAAAAACACCATGATGGGAAAGAGTGGATTCATGATGAGGAAATAAATCTTGGTCAGCTAACTATAGGGGATCAAAAATATCTGGATGACTTCTGGAATTAATATGAGGTACAAATTGATCTACTAGATCCCTTAAATGTAGAATATCCAGTACCATTTAATGTCAATCTATCCATGGAATATGGGGAAGCCACAATAGTGATTTAATTTAAATAAATAATGAAGGATCCAAAAAACCACCCCCCATCCATTGAGATAAAAATCAAGAGAAACTAACCACTGATATAGTGATTGAACCAAAAACAACTATGAGAGATGATATTTATTTGAACTCAATATTTTATTATTTTGTTCAATATGATTTTTGTACCACTATTTATTATTTTTAATTTTCATATTTGGAAAATTCTCTCCTTGCCTTAGAGGATGATGAAGAAACTAGAAATACACCTTTCACAGAACACATGGAGCTCCCAAATTTTGATGAACATATATTTGAGGAGACCCATCAAAAAATCCAGGTGGATCGGACCAAGGAAATGAAGACATATGATACTTACAATAAAATGGATAGATTAATTATTAATATTAAAATATCATTTGTTAACAAAAAATTCTCACTTATTCCCCATTTTATCATTCAATTCATGAAGTCTATGTGAATCTATCACTAGAAATGAAAGAGGGGATTGTGCAAGAAGAAATAAAGAAAGAGGATGTTCCGTACTTCAGCCTACCACCTCCATGAATGTTGTGTATACTTGTGAAGGGGTAGGATTAGATATAATATATACATGGATCATCACTCTACAAGAAGGAAGAATCAAAAGCTAAGAAATGACACATGTAGTGGTTCAAATAAATAAAGCTTCACTCACTAACTAACATTGGATAAAAACGTAATTACCCTCTAGAGGATGTAAACAATTAAGACCCATGTTGTGGATCATAACAAAAATTATCTTTACCTCCTTTCTATTATTTGAATTTCAGTTCTAGTAATTAGTCCCGAATATAGACTACTCCCTTTATCATTTTGAGCATTAATGAAATTTTCTTTGAGTTTTAATAATTAATTTTATTTTTTATGACAATACTGAAACATCGTAGCTCTTAAACATTCAATGAGGAAAGGTGACTGATCTTCCTTGGAAAGGGAGTTCCCTTTTAGTTTCCATCTTTCGAATTTCATATATTTTTTTCCAAAAAACATGTTCTGGGATTTAATATGAAATTTTATTCCCATACATGAATTCATAAATTACATGACTTATTTAAGACACATCGGTTTCCTAGTTTTTTTGTCATCTCATTTTTCATCCCAGTGATAATAATATTTAATTATTAAATTGAGAATTGGATAAATAATTTAAAGCATATATATTAAAATGAGGACACATGATTTAAGGGAATTGATTGTTTCATTTAAATCAATCATTAAAACCATTTTTCATGCATAGAATTTTCAAAATTTATGTTAACTCATTCATTTTTATTAATTATGACTTGAGTTATTTTACTTTATCATATGTCTATTCTCGATAGGTTTTCTAGACCATGTAATCCCTATTAATTCTTTAACACATTTCATGAGTAATATCGGGACATTCATCCTTCTAGCACATGAATTTTACCTTTTAAAAGCTATGATTGTGTAAAAACACATTAAAAATATTTATGTAATATTTTTAAAATCCCTTATACTTGAATATTACCTTTAATTAAATCCTTTTTAAACCCCTAGAAACCATGAATGATATTTTTAGTAATGATCCATGTTTCAATCCATTTTTACCCCATTCCTACCTTACTCTTAGTAATTACATGATATTATAAAATTGAAGTGTAAGGGTGAAGGGAAACATGGAGAAAGGGATAATTTTTTATTATAAGGGACATTTTTTGGGTGAATATTGTGGCTGCTTTCAAATGTTTTTGATTTTGTCATTATACTCTTTATAGTTCTACCCTCTTGAGAAAAATTAGAGAAAATAACAAAAAGAACGAAAAGTGTGACAAACTAGTTGTGATTTGGGAAAACCAAAAATCACCCTTACTAGGCCTGTTCTTTTTATTATATGTGGTTAGATGCTAAATGTGAGGTTTATAGTAAGAATAACTTTTGAAAAAGAAAAAGAAATATAATAAAAAAATCATTGAAAACTAATATAAGTATAAAAGTTGGGAAAATTTCAAGAGGGTAAAAAAATAATGTATTATACCAATTTTTGATGATAACTACTACTTTGGGTTTTTAGGAATGTAAGAGTTTTTACAATTTTATTGGGATAATTTCATGACACTTTTATATTTAATATTAAGCAATATTCTTGAAGGAATAAACATATTCATTGAGACATTAATTTTAAACATAAATTTCTACCAACCTTGAGCCTTAGAGTCATCTAAAAGTCCATAAAAGACCTCATGATTTTATGTATCTTTTTTTATTTTTTAAGTGGATAAAGTAGTTAATTTACAAAAAAAATAAATGAGGAGAATGTTCTCATGATATTATTTTAACTCCACATGAATTATAGCAATCGAGAGGAGTGAAAATATTCATAAGTGAGGTAAATAATGATTTTACATGTTTAATAATACTAAATTAATGACCTTTTGGTGGATGTGCCTTGTGGTATGTGAAGATAAGTTCTATCCTTTTAAAATATAAAAATATAAAATGCTTTAATTTTTTATTTCTTTAAAAATGGTTAAATTAATTGACATATTTTGTGAATTTTTATGTTTTAATTTGAAATTGATAATCATTTTATTTCATTGCATTGAAATTTAAGTATTGATAACATTGATGCGCTTTGATATTACTTGTTGAAATAGTATTCTTGAGGATAAAAATGGATTAAGTATGGAGGTATTTTATAGAGTAATATTTGACTCATATTTTCAAAAACAATTATGGTGATTCTTTGATGTTTCTCAATGAAATAACCCATGATTTCCAATGTTATTTTGGAAAATGGAAAATTTATACTATTGAATTAAAATGTATATAATTGGATAAAATTTTGATGAATTTTATTTTCTAAATTTTATTTATAAATCATATGAAAATTATGAATCTTATGAAAATTTAAAAATATTTTTCAAGAGTTTAACTATAAAAATTTGGCTAAGATCGAGCTAGCCCATGGTCTAAGCCAGCTAGCCATTTATCCAGACCACAAGGGGTAGATGGCCAGTCCAGATCAGTAGGGACCTCTCAAGTATGGGGTGAATGGGGGATTATATCCAGTGTCCACTGGCTGTTCAATCTTGAGGGGTGTATAGTGAACCCAAGGGCTCTCTTGGGCAGTGTGTTTGTGTAGCTCGCATTTATTTGTGTGTGAGTGAGAATCGTGAGGCCATTCATAGAGAATCCATTTTGAACTGAGATAATGAACATTTACATATAATGGATTTTCTATTCATCCAGAGTTGTTATATGGAATAACTTATTTGAGGGGTATTTTTTACACCTATTCAACTCCACCATGATCCGCTACTACTATGCCATTATGTACCTCTACTTTTGACCTACATTTTCAAATCCCATTGTTACTATTCTATAATAAAACACCATTTCCACCACTTGAAGGTCTCTAATTGAGTTCTCCATCCTCTTCTATCAATTGGGATCACCTAGTATCACCTTTAATACCACGTACAATCACCATGGAGGAGTCATCTGACCATCTAAGTGGCCGAACAAAAGAGAACACCATTTTAACATTTACATGAGCTCAGATTGAGCACCACTTACACTACCAAAGGATAAAACCACAAGGGGATATCTTTTTACTCTCATGAGATCAATGTTAAAACAATATTGAAGGCTTGATAGACCACTTCCATGGTCAGATTAAAGAGGATATCTAATCTCTACTACTGCACTAAATAAGAACTGTATCGAGCCACCCATGCTACCATCCATTTCCATGTCATCTAATGCACCTTTAAAAAAAATTGAAAGGAGGAGGAGGCCACATATTCTAGGATATCTACACCTATTTAACTCACCTAATATCTTTGAGTGTTTAATGTGTTACACCCACAGGTCTTAGGGTAATCGAGATCCCCAAGGATCTCATTCACAGATTCGGTGAGGCTGAGACCCACTATCCATGCCTATAAAAATTGGGATCCCTTGTCTCTTGAGAATCATCGGCACTAAGATAAAGGTAGAATCCCCAGTACCCACATTATGTTACAATTTTGTTTTAATTTATTATTTTTGATTTATTTCTTTTTTTAGTTTTCTTTAAATTTTAATTTTAATTTAGTTTAAATACATTTAATTCACGAATTATAATTATTTTCTTCTTAATGTATTCTACAACCCTTATTCATAATAATAATATTAATAATAATAATAATAATATTACTCTTATTATTATTTTAACATTCTTATTTATATTTTTTCCTTAATTATTTCCTTATTTTATTCTTCTCCTTCTATTTTATATTATTTCTATCTCTCTTTCTCAACCATTTTATTTTTATTTTAATAATTATATTTTATTATTATTATTTTATTTTTCTTCTCTTCTTCTTTTCATCTCTCATTCTTTTATTTTTTTCTATTATTTTTCTCATATTTCCACCCAAGTGATATCTTACCCACGATAATGGGAGGTTAACTTCAGGCTTGGACCTTTAGAGGTCAAGTTTTTCTTCAATTTTTATTAATGTTTATTTTATGTTTGTGATAGATATGAATAACATACATGGGTGTGGAGAATTTCCCTGATGTGGTGACTACACACCAAGAAACATAACTCACCCATTTTCTATTCTTTTTTTAATCACTTTTCCCTATCATCACTGGCTAGATCTTCGCAAAGTGGAATTGATGGAATCAATGGGTGAAATGAAATCAATATATATCATCCTAGAAATCAGAACACCCTCAACCATGTTTTTCCATAAAACTTTATTATAGGATGAGGTTAAATTGAAATATCTTAGGCATTAAAAGATTAAACAATTTATAAAGAAAAATAATATTGATTCAACATGATATTTCCTTTTGGTATTATCAAACTAAAATGAAAGAAATATTGTAAACAAATTATTAAACCCAAAACCATTTTCTAATATCTCTAACTCATTATTTTTATAATTTTATGTTAGTTTAGTTTAAATTATCATCTTTCATTTAATTACTTAGAAAATAATAAAAATAAAAACAATATACATTGCTTTCATAAAATAATAAAAAAACAAAAAGAATTAGTTTATGTGAATTAGATTAATCATGTTAAAAAATTTGGAACCTCAATAAGTGAGATGACATTGCTAAGACATTGTTATGTATTAGAAAAATAATTTTATTTTTCAACACATATTGATAGGCATGCCCCACTTCTCCATGAAGCATATAAGTCTCAACATTCTCACTACTCTCAAGAGTTGTGTACATATTCTCAAATATTGACAATGTAGTCTTAAGGAATAGATGAACGACATGTGGACCTACATTCATTGAAAATATGGGATGATTATACTTCTTGAAAATATTTATTAAGAAATACAAGGACATGGTAAGTTTCAGGGCTCCTTGAAACATCTGCATCTATCATAGAAACCCCTCATGAAATACTTCCTCATCACTAGTGTTTGGTAAAACCATTGGTACTGCAACCAATACCATAAGAGGTTCCACTGCTATCCCAAGGGCCACAACATCCAGATAATGGCCATCTCTAACCTCCTATTATACAACTTGAGATCTCTTGAGTGGAATGTATCTATAATTCCAAATACAATCCTCAGAAAGGTTTGTTAACCATATTTTCAAAGATAAAAGAATATAGAAGTTCAATAACTTCTTATAGATTATTTACAACACTATTTATACTCATAAATCTATGACTAGGTAAAAAATAGTCCTAAAATCACTAGAGACACATCTTAATTCCTACATAGAATTCGGGTCATGGCCAGGTTTTTTGTTGGTAAAAATTAAATTGCATTTGATTTCACATTTGTATCATATTTAATTTTTATTAGTTGAACTAAATAGTGAATTACATTAAATAAAATAGACCCCAATGCCTCCTGAAATGAAATATAGAAACCAATTAAACCATACCATAACACATTCCAATCCATGATACCAATGGACCATATCCCAATGTGAAATAGTTGGCTACTTAGAATGTCTATTGTAGCCTAATTAGAAAACAAATTTGGTTACAATAGAAAAACTGAATAAAAATGCATTTCTCAATCTCCAGTACAAATCATATGTCAAACAACATTTATATCACACAAGGTATAGATCAATAAGTCATGTAGTCAAGAAATGAATCCTATTTGGCATGTAATAATGCATAGCATGAAAATCCTATAATGTTCTGAAAATTATGTATGAGATTAATACCCTCAGATTATCGGGAAATGATGAAAAATACTCAATCATATTAATGATAACATCACTAATCACGTGGTACACACAATTATGAAATAAAAAAACTTTAATTGGATAAAATCTAGAAAACCAAAATTTCTATCCAGAAATTTAGCCTTTTCTCATATGTGGGGTAGCTAATCCCTGGAAAAAGTTCATTTCTAAATTCCAATATCTTATTACATCTATATATTTTTTCCAAAAATAATAAGACAACCAGAAACTAATGAACTCTGGTACCACTTTATAATGTCACAACCATGATTCCATTGAAAGGTGATCCATGTGAGTGGGCCATAAGTCCCCAAGGGATTCTCGAAAAATGCTAGAGGCTACTAACTGGAAGAAATTCCCTATGGTGTTTCCATGTGGAGACTAGTACCCCATTACTAATATGGAACACAGTGGTATAAATCATAGAGATCAATAAAGGAAGCATTATTACAATGAATAAGCAACAAGAATAGTCACTATGATAACTGGACATGTAACTCATCATAGGGATAATAGTATAAAAATAGTTAAAAACTCCAGAAACTAATATCAATACTAAAAATATTAGAAATGAATCGTAATAAATGATTATTATACATTTCATGTATTTATAAAGAATCCAAAAAATTTATACATAAATAAATATAATGTATCTATTATAATACCAAAAAAAATAAAAAAATAACTATCTCAATTAGAATCATGAGCCTCATCTTGGTTATGGGCTCCCGTACTCCTAATCATGAAATAATTCCAAGTATCAAGCTATGGGAACTTTCCCCAATCCCAACATTCATCTATATTGCTTATCTGGGTACCCAGTGATGGCCTTGAATGGGTGTGAGATACAGTCCCAATAGGTCACCACCAATAGTTTCTATGAAAAATCATGGTTGTGAAATACATGCCAATAAGTGTGAAATTTATATCAATGGTATAACATAAATGAAACAAGTCCCCATAGAATATGTAAAATAAGAAAAATGAAACTATCTTTACAAACATGGCTCCTTGAAAACCATTCATTAATCTCTTGTAACAAGGCATCTATATTGAAATATCAATAAACACAACAACCATTCCGTATAAATAATATATCATATTATCCATGCAAATCAAATATAATTTATATATCATATCAACCATTACTACACTATATAACTATAAGATTCATATCAACCAAGGTCTAACCGTATAATCAAGAATATCAAAAATAACAATATAATCTAGATCCAAGGGTTAGCAAGGTCCACGACATGTCAATAGACCAAGGAGCATGTCAATGGACCATGTAAATGGGAATGTAAATAGACCATTTCCACTATGAGCCTATGTAATCTAGATCTAAGGGGCACCATGGTCCAAGACCTCCCATGAAATAAAGACCCAAGGAGAAATCTCACCCAATGCATCCACTATCACTATTAAGATCTATGGATGAACTGTTCAAGTTATCTAATTAAATTTGGATCTATTTTATACCAACCATGGAATCCACTACCATTTAATACAATAAATTCATTCATCAATTCACAATCAATCATAATCCATAAGTTTACAAAGTTATTTCCACAATTTCTCTAAAAAGTATTTATGAAATTTAAATCAAACAATATCATTTTATCAAATGGAAAAAGGGGAAAAATATCTCTTAATAATCTCAAAAAATTAAATTCTATTTATTAAGGTATTACTTTATCTATGAATCATATCACACACCCATCAAGGTGTTATAAAAATAGTGAGATACAAGGTTACACCCCATGGATGGCATTAGTTACGGAAACAACCACCAATAAACCAAATGAAAATATTGGGAACCGACAAAAGATTATAGAAAATACAAATCAATTATTCAATTAGATAAAGGGATGTCTCTAGAATTAATGTTGTGAAAAAAAATTACCAATAGATTAATAAAGAAATAAACCTCATGGGGAATGTATAGAACACATATCATAGGTCCGTAGTAGAAAACTCATCCTGTATTAGCTTATGATTTGTCCATGTCAGTATAAAAATAAAGAATGGATGATATACCTATAAAATATTGTATATTATATTTAACCAGAATAAAAAATTTGATACTAAGTCAAATGAACAATGACACAAGATGAATAGAGAACTCAATAGTGCTGATCCAATGATGCCAATGATGTTCGAATCTCATTCCAGACAAAACAATTGGGAGCCATTCCAAGAATTAAGGTTATTATGGGATTCCAACATGTGAGAGAGGGGATGGTGAGGGTTTTTTTTAAAATATAGGCCTCTTTCACTTTTTTTTTGAAAAACATTATTTGTAATTTACATGGCATGTAAATTCTTTACACATCATGTAAATTCATTACACATTATGTAAATATGGGGATCAACCCCCTGAGAAAAAATACCTTTTACACGTCAGGAAAATTCTTTTCCATGCCATTACCCATCATGTAATGACTACATACCATGCAATACAGTTATATTTCATCTAATTGGAATGTAGTCTACCTCTATGCCTCCAGATTTATTCCTTTCAAAACAACCCAACTAGCCATCGACACAGCTTTAGGGTCTAAGCAAAAAAGAAAAAATCTATCAAGAGTTTAACGAGAAATAAAAAGAATATGCACCTCAAAAAAAACCTGAGATCTTATAGAAGTAACTCTAAAAAATTTAGATCATAAAATTATTTTCTATGTAAATATTTTTTATATAAGCTTGAGAAACTAATATTGATTCTAGAGCCATTATTTTCTGACTTCTCTTGTTGTAGGAATTTTCGGGTACCAAAATCATATCTTATTTTATTTTACTTAGGATAAATTTTCATAGATATATAAAAAGATTATTTGTTATATTAACAGTCGATATTACAAACAAATGAAAATATAATATTCATGATTTAATAATCTTATAAAAGTTAATGATGGAAATTTCACTTTTTATGATAATGAAAAAAGTGATTATTATTGGAATTTGGAAAATTGGAAACTATAAATATATTTTGGTTTATAATTTTTTAATTTTAAATTTTTTAAAATATAAATTTATTATCTTTCCTTGGGTTTTAGGATAGTTTTAATGTATAATTTAAAAACAATGTTTTCTGAAATATGATTCTAGGAATTCTATAATATTTATTTCCTTAATAAATGATAATGATTATACTAAAAATTATGATTCCTTATATTCTATAAATGTTTCATATTTAATTAATTTTATTAGATAAAATTTGTTGTGGAACTGGATATTAGAACACCACAATATATACTCTCTTAAAAAGCTAAATAAGTAAGGTTTAGTATAGGATCAACCTATGAAATAATTTTGTAAAGACAAATTTTTCCATCCTTTTAAAAAGAGAAATTAATAAAAGTTATATTTCATTCCAAAGATAGAGTTTCAACCTATAAAACACTTCAATTAGTTCATATAAATTTATTTAGATCATATAGAGATTATATTTTTTGTAAAAAAAAATTATTATGTTATTATTAATGATTATTCAAGATATATGTGGGTTTTTTTCCTTGATTCAAAAAGTGAATCTCCACAATTATTTTTTTTGAATATGAAAATTTAGTTTAGTACCATAGTGGTATCTTCATCCAAACTATGAGAAGTGATCATGGAAGGGAGTTTGAGAAATAAGAATTTGAATATCTCTACTCACAACATGTTTGCTCCCACAATTTCTCTACACCTTGAACACCTCAAGAAAACAAGGTTGTCGAAAGAAGAAATAGGACCGTTTATGAAATTTCCTTAACTATGTTCAGTGATTATGAAGCTCCTACCATTTTTCGGTGGATGATCTTAACACAATGTTTTATATAATTAATATATTTTTTATCAGACCTCCCTTGAAAATGACTTCAAATATATTATGGAATCTTATAATCCCTAAAGTAAATTACATTATAGTTTTTGGATATATACATGTCTTCTAAATACAAAGGGGAAAACGAAAAAAAATCTCTCTAAAAGGATATGAAAGAATTTTTCATGGTTATTCGACCACTAGTAAATATTATAGATTCTCTAACAACAAATATAATGTTGTTGAAGAATTTTTTTCCTATATCTTTTGATGAAATAGATCCACATAAACTCAAATATGCTATATAAATTATTGAGAATGATATTTCAAATATGAATATAAATAATACCAATAAATATTATAACATTTATATATATTTACCAGAAAAATATCCTAGCAAGGAAATTTAAATAATTTCCACCTAGAATAAGATTTGTAAAAACCATGTGTGTCAGTTCCGAAAATCGTTAGAACCCTAAAAAATCATCCCCTAGAAATTGTTACGAGAGTCCCAAAAAAAGGAACTCAAACCCATACCCACTAAGAAATATGGTCGTACAATAATCCTTTTTTATAGTATAAACTTATGAACATCATTGAAGAAATTAGTTATGAGCATTGGGTAGTAGCTGTGCAAGAGGAATTGAATGATTTGGAAAACGATATAGTGTAAGAATTAATATATAAACATAATGACTACATTCCTTTTGAAACAAGGTGTATGTGTATAAATTGTAACATTCAAGGCAATTAAAGAATAAATAATTTTCATATTTATTAATATTTATGAATTAAATATTAATTTTAATTGAAAGGGGTTTCTACGTTCGATAGCGTACTCGATACACAACGATGAGTTTCTTTGAAAACTTACGTTGCACACAAGTAATAAAATAATATTATTTTAAATGCTAGTTAACAAGTAGTCGTTGTACTAGTGGGAATGGATAGAAATAACTAAAATATGATTATATATGTTTTTAAGTGTTTTTACATTTACCCAATAAAAGATAAAGGCTTAAAATACGGAAAGAGTTCAATTTTAGGCATTTATGCCCTAATTTTCACTAAGGGTTCACTTATCACCTTTTGACGGCGAACCGTCATTAAATATAGTTTTGATCAATCTTATAAATTCTATTGGACCAAAAATAACTCTTCTTTAGAATCAGGACATCAAAATTTACCTTGTGTAAATTTTTGGTACCTTTCCGATAAAGTTCATTTTTTAAATGAATAGTGTAAAATGTTATATTTTAATTCAAAACCACTTTTTAATCTAATTTATTTATATGATTATATTATCTTTTGAATTTGTTTTAAAGTGAAATTAGAAAATATTTTTACCATTAAATCCAATAGTGGTCGTTGGAATTAATTTCACTTTGAAATCGGACTTAAACTAGTGTCAATCTTTTGATACTTATTGTTTCATAAAAACACGCTATTTGCTCTGACAGCGGGAATTAATTATTAAATTAATTAATGTGACCTATATATTTTGAATTTTGTAAAATAGACTTCATTTTTGAATTCATAATATCAAATATAGCTTAGGGTTAATTTTTGTCAATTTTCTGAAAAACTTCAATTTTTGATGAATTGTGAAACCACTAAGTGGTACTTATAAAAACTGATTTTTCCGTTTAAATGAAATTTTTCCATCATTGTGTTTTGATTTTCAAAAATAAGACATACATGGTTGTAATTAAGAAGTAAATGGTGGTTCAATGAGATTAAAATAATATTTTGGTGATAGTAACTTATTATGTTTTTAATCGCGATTAGTGGTAATTAGTGTAGTTTAAGGTAAAAATAATATTTTATTAATATGAGATGAACTAGAAACATATCCTACCCTCATTGGATGTGTCATGGACGACCAATAAAATCCATGGGTCAACTTGTGGACCCCATGGAGCCACTTTGGTTGGAAAATGACATAAATACCTTTTATTTAATGTTAATGTAAAAAATGGCACAAACATGATATGTTTTACTAAAAAATATTTTAAATGGGGTTATACAAGGCCGATTTTTTATTATAAATATTAATTGGAAATATAAAAATATTTCCTAAATCATAGTAGTTTTTTTATAATTTTTTGACATTAAATAAATTTAATTATTAATGACATAATAATGATGCAGCGATGAAATCATTATTTGACGATTTAAATAAAATGGAAAGATAATGTAAAATTTATGAACTACACATGTCCAAAACTTATTTAATGGGTGGATTTAGAACACTTATCACCTTATCCACGAATTATATCAATGTGGGACCTTTTAAAACCGAATAACATTTTCAAATAATGTAATATTTCTTTACTTTCCAAAAGTGCCCCTCCTCTCCTCTTATAAAAGGCCCCCACCTCTACCACCTTACACACACTCCTCACACCTTTGGCTCGTCCAACCCCTGCCCATTTACTCTCTCCACATTCATCACCTCATCCTAGAGGATTCCCTTGGGGCAGAATCCGTTCAAAGGAAGCCGTAAGGCTCAAATCATAAGGAGTTACACTTTTAAAGGTAATTCATTCTCTCTTGTTCATTTGTTTTATTTTGCTTCTCCAACCCCCTAAACTCTTTTTATTTAATTATTTTGTAACAAAAACAGTATCTTAAATATACTAGGATGTTGTTATAAGATTTATTTGAGCTAAACTCTCACACAACTACATCAAATGGTTAAAGAACATACGGTTTCCGTGGATGGCGAAATTCTGCCTCCCGAAACGATGATTGTTCAATACTCATTTAACACCTTAAAAGGTGGACATTATGATGTAACTATTTTTATATATGATATTTAATATTTTTATTCTTTCCTCAAGCTTCTGTATGTTTCATTTATGGGATACCATTATTGTTTCCATTATGGATAAACACGATATCTTCATTTTAGGATGTGCGGACTACCGCCCCCTGAAAGTGATTTGGTTCGTTAATACCATATGTGGGATGTGTAAAGGATAAAGTTAATGATATTATATATGTTATTATACTGGAATTATAATATACTCTTATATCATTATGATTCCATTCTATAAAATACGAAATAGAAATGAAAGTATCGTTCATGCGTACGTACGGGTTACCGTCTCCATGAACGGTGCATTTCATTTCTTACCTCTAAACGATTATGTAATATTATAAATACATGTATATGCTGGATATATATGATATATATGATATCCAAATCAGGAATTTCATTCTGGATATAAAGAACCTTTGACCACACGAACAACATGTAATTGTAAGAAGTCCACTTTCGACTTAAGAACCAAATATTGAAAAACAAACATTATTAACTTAAATGGTTACATAATGTTTATAACATGGCTATAAGTTATATAAAAGGAATAATGAACTTTAAAAAGGTTCTTAATCAAGTATAAATTAACTCAAGTTTATTATTCAGGATCTTAAAGAACGATCGAGTCAAGTCGGACCCGAGGTAAGGGACTTCGTCTCAATCACCTTTCATTGAGGCATATTTTTTTTTTGTACACAACTTTCTTTTATACGGTGTATAAACCCCTTTGACATTTACTTTTATACAAAAGGAATATTTTTCTACGAAGCGTTTTACTAAACGACAAAAAGGAATGTTTTTTAACGTACGCGGTGACAACGACCTTTTCTGCCGCCGTGAGTATTATATGGTCTTTGGCTTCCTCAACAAGCCTTTATGATTTTAAAATGAAATAAATTCCATATACTCTTTTATGTATTTTGGTTTTGAAAATGGTTTTGATAAAGAATTCTATTCTGATATATTGTGATTGAAATGTGGAAATGTTATCATTCCTTTATGTTGGTTTTATGTTTTATGATTTAATATTGGAACTTGGACATTTGACGGGTGGTTACGTGATAAACCATATGACGGGTGGTGCCGTCAATACCAGGACGGGTGGTTACGTTATAACCTCCAATGCATTGGGTATGGAAGTCGGTCGTATGTCTATTCCATTAAGTATGTATGGAAATTGGCCGTATGGCTATTCCATTTAAGTGATATGTGTGGAAGTCGACCGTATGGGTATTCCACTTAAGTATGTTTATGTCCCAAGTTACCTTTATATATGCTATGTGTTCTTTATATGGGTTTTATGGTAATCCTTTGGTTACAAAAAGGTATGTCATGATACATTATTCAGTGAAGAGATTTTACTACTTCATGATGGTGAAGGTATTACTTTGTTAGAGTATACATGGTTTACTTGATGTTTGAAAAAGTAACAGTTTTCATTCTTTGTGTATCCCTTACTGAGATTTTTATGCTCACCCCAAGTTTTTTTCGAAATGTTTTTCACAGGACATAAAGTGGAATAAGGTCAAGGATGGGTTCAAGGGAATGTCATGCTATATAAGACATGGAACTAGACATGTTTCATTATAAGAGTTTTTTTTATTATGGAAACTTAGTTGAAGTGTCTACTTTGTAATCTTTTGAGATGTAATAGTTATGTTCTAATTCTCTAAAACTCTAAAACTAAAAAGATCCTCAACGTGAATTATTCTTTTAATTCAATATTAAGTAAGGTTTATGGCTGGGGCCTTATAGTTGGGGTCAAAGATCGGTTTAGACAACTCTAGGAGTTAGAAAATTGTTAAATTATAAGTTAATTTATGATATGATTGAAATGATATAGCATTTACAGATTACCATTTTGCTTCACCTAAGATGGTCGGAATCGGAACTGAACAGTTTGTTGCAGTGATGGCATAGTTGACTCAGGATATAAATGGTGGTCGTATCCATGCACGAGATCAGCCAGATCAACCACAGAGGAACATGTCAGTGGGGGAACACTTCATGAGGCAACATCCCCCATCATTCAGAGGATCATCTGACCATGTGCAAGATGAAGGGTGGATTAAAGCACTGGAGAAGATTTTTGATGTCATGGGATGTTCAGAACATCAAAAGGATAGTCTTGTTGTTTACCGTTTTGAAGGTGAATGTGATCAGTGGTGGTCGATGGTGAAAAATATCAGGGATAGTGAAGAGATTGAGGATCTTCACTGGGATGAATTCAAAGGTATGTTTCTTGAGAAATATTTTCCTATAGTGGTTTGTCTTAGGATGGAAAAACAGTTCCTAGAATTGAGGCAGGAGGATGATTCAGTGGCTGCTTATGAATTAAAGTTCACTTGTTTGGCAAGGTATTCTCCGAACATCATACGAGATCTTAATATTAAATAAACCGTTTTTACTCAGGGTTAAATCCAAAGTATCGAAGGACTTTAGCTTCTCGTGAGTTCAAAAGTTATGAAAAACTTGTTCGATGTGCGGAGAAGGTGGAAATGGAGTTTGCCGATGATCAGGTGTTCTATGACAAACAACAGAATAAGAGGTCTAGTTGGAAGGAAAAGGGGTAGAATTCATCAAATAATCAAGGAGGTAAGAAAAACAAATATCCATCATGTGAGAAGTGTGGTAAAATTCATCCTAGAGAATGTTTATCCAAGTCTGGTAAGTGCTTTCGGTGTGGTAAGTCTGGTCATATTGCTCGTAACTGTAAGGAATATGATCAAGAAGGCAATGAAAAGCCAACGGTAAGATGTTTTATGTGTAATGAAATGGGTCATTATGCAAACGAGTGTCCAACGAAGAACTCAACTGGGGGAATGCAGCCAGACTACAAGCAGAAAGGGGTGGTGAAATCCTTTGCAGCAACTTCAGAAGATGTTGGGCCATCGAATGAAGTGGTATCAGGTACACTGTTTGTTTGTTCAGATTATGCCAATGTGTTGTTTGATTCAGGGTCTACACACTCTTTCATTTCTGAGAAGTTTTCTAGTAAATTGGAAATTCCATATCAAGATATGAATCCTGAACTTATGGTAAAAACACCCGGAGGGAATGTTGAGACAAAAAGGAATTATAAGAACCTTCCTATCCTTGTGTGTGGAAAGAATCTACCAGCAAACCTTATTGTTTTGCCTCTAGCAGAGTTTCATGTTATTTTGGGCATGGATTGGCTTTCTGTTTATCATGCTAAGATTGACTGCAGAGCTAAAATGGTTTCTTTTCAGAAAGATTTTCAGTTTGTGTACAAGAATGAACCCTTGATTTTGATAACATATCAGGAAGTTGAGAAACTATTAAAAGATGGAAATGAATGTTACCTTTCACATATTGTTGAAAATAAAGGAACTGTTCAGATTAATGATGTGCCAGTGGTAAATGAGAATCTTGATGTTTTTCATGATGAGTTGCCTGGTATTATTCATGATCGGGAAGTTGAATTTACTGTTGAATTAGTTCCTGATTCTAAGACAATTTCAAAACCCCCTTATCGAATGGCTCAAGTTGAACTTTTAGAGTTAAAGAAACAATTGCAGGAGTTATTAGATAATGGTTTCATTCGACCTAGCACATCACCATGGGGTGCTCTTATCTTGTTTTTTAAAAAGAAAGATGGATCAATGAGGCTTTGCATTGATTATAGAGCCTTGAATAATATTACTGTTAAGATCAAGTATCCTTTGCCTCATATCGATGATTTGTTTGATCAGCTCTAGGGAGCTCAGTTTTTTTTTCGAAGATTGACTTGAGGTCGGGGCACCATCAGTTGAAAGTAAAATAAGAAGATGTTCCGAAGACTGTGTTCCGTACTAGATATGGCCATTAAGAATTTGTAGTTATGCCTTTTGGGTTAACCAATTCACCTTCTGTATTCATGGACCTTATGAATAGAATTTTCCATGAGTTCTTGGATATGTTTGTGGTTGTTTTCATTGATGATATTTTGGTATTTTCTAAAAGTAAAGAGGAGCATGAAATTCATTTAAGGGTTATCTTCCAAACCTTAAAAGAAAAGAAACTATATGGAAAATTCAGCAAGTGTGAGTTTTGGTTACAACAAATTTCTTTCCTAGGTCACATTGTTTCAAAAGATGGAATAACTATTGATCCCACCAAAACAAAAGTTGTTGAAGAATGGCCAAGACCCACAAATGTAACTGAGATCTGTAGTTTTATTGGTTTGGAAGGTTACTACCGATGGTTTGTTGAAAAGTTTTCACGGTTATCTAGTCCAATGACTAATCTAACTCGTAAGGGTGTTAAGTTCATATGGACAAAATAATGTGATGATTGTTTTCAGGAGTTGAAGAGAAGATTGGTGAATGCTCCAGTTTTGGCACTTCCTTCCAGGAATGATGAGTTTGTTATATACAGTGATGCCTCGTTGAAGGGACTTGGTTGTGTCCTTATGCAGAATGATCAGGTAATTGCTTATGCTTCACGACAGTTGAAAACTCCTGAGGTAAATTACCCTACACATGATTTGGACTTAGCTGCTGTTGTCTTTGCTTTAAAAATTTGGAGGCATCATTTGTATGGAGTAAAGTATGAAATATATACTGATCAAAAAAGTTTAAAGTATATATTCACTCAGAAATAATTGAACATGAGACAGAGGAGATTGCTGGAATTAATCAAGGATTATGATTGCACAATTCATTACCATCCGGGAAAATCAAATAAAGTGGCTGATGCTTTGAGTCGAAAAAGTAATGTTTCGTTAGCAATGTTGCATTTGGAACGTGATCCTTTGGTTAAATATTTGATGAAATTTGGAATAGAAGTTGTTGGTACATGATGTTCTTCTGTTTTGTTTCAGGTATCAGTGAAATCTTCTCTATCAGACAGAATCATGCAAGCACAGAAGCGAGATAGTGAGTTGCAGAAAAAGGTAGAGCTGGTTCAGAAAGATAAGTTGCCAGAATTCAACATTGATAATGATTATGTTTTGAGGTTTGGGAAGAGGTTATGTGTGCCTTGTGATTCACAGATGAAGAATGAGTTGTTATGTGAGGCTCATAGTTCCCCGTTTTTAGTTTATCCTGGCAGTACTAAGATGTATAGAGATCAGCGGGAGTATTACTGGTGGGATGGAATGAAAAGAGATATTTCTGATTTTACTATGAAGTGTCTGACTTGTCAGCAGGTTAAAGCAGAGCGGTAGTTACCGAAAGGGATGCTTCAGCCTTTACCAGTGCCAGAGTGGAAATGGGAAAACATATCGATGGACTTTGTTGTGGGATTACCGAGGACATCTCGAGGTAATAATGAAATCTGGTTTATTGTTGATCGCTTTACCAAATCTGCTCATTTCCTTGCTATACGAGATACTTTTTCCCAAGATCAACATCCCCGTTTGTATCTTAAAGAGATAGTCAGGTTAC
Source organism: Viscum album (assembly GCA_963277665.1). Classification (NCBI taxonomy): domain Eukaryota; kingdom Viridiplantae; phylum Streptophyta; class Magnoliopsida; order Santalales; family Viscaceae; genus Viscum; species Viscum album. Next base: position 1,811,427,773 of record OY728146.1, read on the forward strand.
ATGGAGTTCCCCTCTACATTGTATCGGATCGTGATCCCAGGTTTACTTCTAACTTTTGGAAAGGCCTTCAGAAGTCGTTGGGTACTGAATTAAATTTTAGTACAGCTTTTCATCCTCAATCAGATGGGAAGTTAGAACAAACAATTCAAACCTTGGAGGATATGCTACGAGCTTGTTTGATGGATTATCAGGGAAGTTGGGACCAACATCTTTCTTTGGTTGAGTTTACTTATAATAAAAGCTTTCATTCCAGTATACAGATGGCACCATTTGAGGAATTATATGGGAAGCGGTGTCGAACTCTAGCATTTTGGGATGAAGTGGGTGAAAGGAAGCTGATGGGACCAGAATTGGTAGAAGATATGGCAGAAAATGTTCAGTTGATTCAGAAGCACATGAGAATATCTCAGAGCAGGCAGAAGAGTTATGCAGATAACCGGAGGAAGGATCTATCTTTCGAGGTAGGTGATCATGTTTTTCTCAAGGTTTCTCCTTGAAAAAGTGTGATGAGATTTGGTAAGAAAGGAAAGCTGAGTCCAAGGTTTAGTGGACCATATAAGATTCTGGAGAAAGTTGAATCAGTTGCTTACCGAGTGGCTTTACCACTGAGTTTATCTCAGGTACACAATGTTTTTCATGTTTCAATGTTGAGGAAGTATATGCCAGATCCATCTCATGTTTTGAGTCCAGAGGTAGTTCAGCTGGAGGAGAACCTATCTTATGAAGAACAACCGGTCCAGATTTTTGACCACAGAGAGCAGGTGTTACGGAATAATGTGATTCGTCAGGTAAAGGTTTTGTGGAAAAACCATGTGATTGAAGAGGCAGCGTGGGAATCTGAAAATTCTATGCGGGATAAATACCCCCACTTATTTTGATAAGTGAATAAAATTGCGATGAAGCAATTCCCAAATGGGGGGAAGGATGTAACATCCTAGGTAATTAAAGAATAAAGAATTTTAATATTTATTAATATTTACGAATTAAATATTAATTTTAATTAAAAGGGGTTTCTACGTTCGATTGCGTACTCGATACGCAACGATGAGTTTCTTTGAAAACATACATTGCACACAAGTAATAAAATAATATTATTTTAAATGTTAGTTAACAAGTAGCCATTGTACTGGCGGGAATGGATAGAAATAACTAAAATATTATTATATATGTTTTTAAATGTTTTTACATTTACCCAATAAAAGATAAAGACTTAAAATATGGAAAGAGTTCAATTTTAGGCATTTATACCCTAATTTTCACTAAGGGATCACTTATCACCTTTCGACGGTGAACCATCATTAAATATAGTTTTGATCAATCTTATAAATTTTATTGGACCAAAAATAACTCTTCTTTAAGAATCGGGACATCAAAATTTACCTTGTGTAAATTTTTGGTACCTTTCCGATAAAGTTCATTTTTTAATGAATAGTGTAAAATGTTGTATTTTAATTCAAAACCTATTTTTAATCTAATTTATTTATATGATTAGATTACCTTTTGAATTTCTTTTAAAGTGAAATTAGAAAATATTTTTACCATTAAATCCAATAGTGGTCGTTGGAATTAATTTCACATTGAAATTGGACTTAAACTAGTGTCAATCTTTTGATACTTATTGTTTCATAAAAACACGCTATTTGCTCTGAAAGCGGGAATTAATTATTAAATTAATTAATGTGACTTATATATTTTGAATTTTGTAAAATAGACTTCATTTTTGAATTCTTAATATCAAATATAGCTTAGGGTGATTTTTTGGCAATTTTCTGAAAAACTTCAATTTTTGATGAATAGTGAAACCACTAAGTGGTACTTATAAAAACTGATTTTTCCGTTTAAATGAAATTTTCCCATAATTGTGTTTTGATTTTCAAAAATCCAACTTACATGGTTTTCATTAAGAAGTAAAATTTGGTTCAATGAGATTAAAATAATTTTTTTGGGGATAGTAACTTATTAAGTTTTTAATCGCGATTAGTGGTAATTAGTGTAGTTTAAGGTAAAAATAATATTTTAATAATATGATATGACCTAGACACATGTCCTACCATCATTGGATGTGTCATGGCCGACCAAGACAAGCCATGGGTCAACTTGGGGACCCCATGGAGCCACTTTGGATGGAAAATGACATAAATACCTTTTATTTAATGTTAATGTAAAAAATGGGACAAACATGATATGTATTACTAAAAAAAATTTTAAATGGGGTTATACAAGTCATATGTTTGATTATGAATTTTAATTTGAAAGATAAAAATATTTCCTACATCATAGTATTTGTTTTATAATTTTTAGACATTAAATAAATTAAATTATTTATGACATAATAATGATGCAGCGATGACATCATTATTTGAAGATTTAAATAAAATGGAAAGATAATGTAAAATCTATAAACTAAACATGTCCAAAACTTATTGGATGGGTGTATTTAGAACCATTATCACCTTATAAACGAATTATATCAATGTGGGGCCTTTTAAAACCGAAAAACATTTTCAAATAAAGTAATATTTCTTTACTTTCCAAAAGTGCCCCTCCTTTCCTCTTATAAAAGGCCCCCACCTCTACCACCTTACACACACTCCTCAAGCCTTTGTCTCGGCCAACCCCTGCCCATTTACTCTCTCCACATCCCTCTCCTCATCTTAGAGGATTCCCTTTGGGCAGAATCCTTTCAAAGGAAGCCTTTAATCTCAAATCAATAGGAGTTACACTTTTAAAGGTAATTCATTCTCTCTTGTTCATTTGTTTTATTTTTCTTATCCAACCCCCTAAACTCTTTTTATTTACTTATTTTGTAACCAAACCAGTATATTAAATATACTAGGATGTTGTTATAAGATTTATTTGAGCTAAACTCTCACACAACTACATCAAATGGTTAAAGAACATACGGTTTCTGTGGATGGCGAAATTCTGCCTCCCGAAACGATGATTGTTCAATACTCATTTAACACCTTCAAAGGTGGCCATTATGATGTCACTATTTTTATATATGATATGTAATATGTTTATTCTTTCATTAAGCTTCTGTATTTTTCATTTATGGCATACCATTATTGTTTCCATTATGGGTAAACATGATATCTTCATTTAAAGAAGTGCAGACTACCGCCCCCTGAAAGTGATTTGAATCGTTAATACCATATGTGGGATGTGTAAAGGATAAAGTTAATGATATTATATATGTTATTATACTGGAATTATAATATACTCTTATATCATTATGATTCCCTTCTATAAAATACGAAATAGAAATGAAAGTAGCGTTCATGCGTACGTACGGGTTACCGTCTCCATGAACGGTGCATTTCATTTCTTACCTCTAAACGATTATGTAATATTATAAATACATGTATATGCTGGATATATATGATATATATGATATCCAAATCAGGAATTTCATTCTGGATATAAATAACATTTTACCACACGAACAACATGTAATTGTAAGAAGTCCACTTCCAACTTAAGAACCAAATATTCACAAAACAAACATTATTAACTTAAATGGTTACATAATGTTTATAACATGGATATAAGTGATATAAAAGGAATAATGAACTTTAAAAAGGTTCTTAATAATGTATAAATTAACTCAATTTTATTATTTAGGACGTTAAAGAATGATCGAGTCAAGTCGGACCTGGTGTAAGGGACTTCGTCTCAATCTCTTTTCATTGAGGCATATTTCATTTTATACACAACTTTCTTTTATACGGTGTATAAACCCCTTTGACTTTTACTTTTATACAGAAGGAATATTTTTCTACGAAGTGTTTTACTAAACGACAAAAAGGAATGTTTTTTAACGTACGCGGTGACAACGACCTTTTCCGCCGCCGCGAGTATTATTTTTTCTTTGGCTTCCTCAACAAGCCCTTATGTTTTTAAAATGAAATAAATACCATATACTCTTTTATGTATTTTGGTATTGAAAATGGTTTTGATAAAGGATTATATTATGATATATTGTGATTGAAATTTGGAAATGTTATCATTCCTTTATATTGGTTTTATGTTTTAGGATTTTATATTTGTACTTGTACATTTGATGGGTGGTTACATGATAAACCATATGACGGGTGGTGCCGTGAATACCAGGATGGGTGGTTACGTTATAACCTCCAATGCATTGGGTATGGAAGTCGGCCATATGGCTATTCCATTAAGTATGTATGGAAATTGGCTGTATGGCTATTCCATTTAAGTGATATGTGTGGAAGTCGACCGTATGGTTATTCCACTTAAGTATGTTTATGTCCCAAGTTACCTTTATATATGCTATGTGTTCTTTATATGGGTTTTATGGTAATCGTTTGGTTACAAAAAGGTAAGTAATTATACTTTATTCAGTGAAGAGTTTTTACTACTTCATGATGGTTAAGGTATTACTTTGTTAGAGTATACATGGTTTACTTGATGTTTGAAAAAGTAACAGTTTTCATTCTTTGTGTATCCCTTACTGAGCTTTTTATGCTCACCCCATGTTTTTTTCGAAATGTTTTTCACAGGACACTAAGTGGAATAAGGTCAAGGATGGGATCAAAGGAATGTCATTCTCTATAAGACATGGAACTATACATGTTTCTTTTTAAGAGTTTTTTTTATTATGGAAACTTAGTAGAAGTGTCTACTTTGTAATCTTTTGAGATGTAATAGTTATGTTCTAATTCTCTAAAACTCTAAACCTAAAAAGATATTCAACGTGAATTATTCTTTTAATTCAATATTAAGTAAGGTTTAAGGCTGGGGCCTTATATAAATAATGTTGATAGGTCTAAAATTATAATTAGAAACAAATAATTATTGGTTTCACAAAGATATAATCAAGAAGATGATATTTTATAAGAAGAAACATTTTCACCATTATCTATACTTGAATCCATTAGAATAATTATTGATTATACATCATATATAAATTTTAAATTATATCAAAAGGATGTTAATAGTAAATTTATCAATATTTATATTATTGTAGATGTTTTGGTTGAATAACCCCTTGAATTTTTAAATCCCTTTTTTCGAAGTCTTTTTTTAATTTGCAAATGCTTTGTATGGTTTAAAACAACCTCTTAGAGATTGTTACGACAAGATCATTACTTTTTTTTATTTCTAATGGTTTATAAAAATGTGTTCCTTACCCAAATCTGTTTGTAAAATATACTTTCAAATATGTTTAAATAGTCAAAATATATATTGATGATGTTGTTGTGGGATCATCAATAACTTCATTATATACCAAATATTCTAGACTAATGCACAATTAATTTGAAATGTTGTTTAGGGGTGAAATAAAATTCTTTATTGATTTCAAAATATTTCAAAATAGATAAGGAATTATTTTGAATCAATGTTCAAAAACGAATTATTCCAAAAGTATTGGCTATGATAACTAAAAAGTAAGTGATATTGAAATGATTACTACATGTAAATTGGAAATTGATGTAACATGAAAACTAGTTGATCAAATAAATTATATATTTATGATAGGTATTTCACATTACATAACATCTAGCCAGCCATATATTATATTTATTGTGTGTATGTGTAATTGTTTTTCAAGAAAACTCCATGGAATCACAATTAAATAATGTAATTTTTTTTAAATGCCTCAAAAGTTGAAAATTTTTAGGAATTTTCTATTCTAGAAGAAATTATTTTGAATTAACGAGTTATTCTGATGCCGATTTTGGTGGTTTCATGTTAGATAAGAAAATAAAATAGTTAATATTTCAACTTTTGGTAATGTATTTAGTTTTATAGAGTAAGAAGAAATAAAATTTGGTTTCATTATCAACTATTGAAGAAAAATACATAGCTACATGAAGTTAATATGTAATGATTATTTGGATGAAACAAACATGACTGGATTGTGTACATCAATTCAGACATGTCAATATAGTTTTTTACAATATATTTTATATTAACATTTCTTAAAATCTCGTATCTCACTCTATTACAAAACACATTGATATAAGACATCACTTTTAAAGGGAATGTTTCCAAAAGGGTGATATCACTCTTGAATTAATTTTCATTTAACATCATCCCGATAACTTTTTTATATAGCCTATATATTATGATAGATTAAATTACATCAGTCTTGAGTTATGAATATTGTGTTTAATTTAGTTTTTATATATATTTGTATGAAACAAATTTCTATATAATTTTTTTATTTTATCTGATATTTTCAGAAATTAGATACGATAAATATTTTATGTATATTTTATTTACATTACCATGTTATACTATATAATAGATACCTAGATGATTTTAATATTCCAAATTAAAATTTGAACCATCACATCACTTTTTAGACTCACACCAAACCCTTTTTCGATGATTTCTAACCATATACATAGCCTTCCAACCATAATATTTCCATTAATAAATGTGAAGATGAAGTGATATTTTGAGAGATATGTTTTTTAATATTCTAATACTTTCAAGAGATAAAAGGTGAGATCTAGGGGATACAAAAATCATTTGAAGCAACATATTCTTCTATGAAAACCCTACCCTAACATAGGAGACAATGTTGAATAGTTTAGAATAACTTGTTCTCTTTTTTGGAGAGTTTTACTCTGAAAAATATTGAGGGAGAGGTTTTTCGAAAACAATAATCATTTTAATCCTCATGTAGTGAAAAAATTTTATGTGGACATTGTATTCAAAGATATAAATAAAGACTACCTTATTATAACTATTATATAATGACACGAATATGCCTTTTCATCATAAAAATGAGATAAAATCTTATGAGTTCTTCACCAAGATGAGTTTGAAGACTATAAAAGTTTATATCCATTATAACATCAGCACTTTGATCTAGGAAATGAATTTTAAGTTCCTACTACAAACAGATTCCACCAAAGGTGTAGTGATAATAAATTGAATGGAGAATATTGGATACTACTAAGGATTATGAATCAAGTTTTTTTTCCTTTAAAGGGAAATTTTATAATGATTAGGCCCCAATACCTCTTCCTTCAATACATAATGGTCAATGGTGTTCATATTAAACTATCTAGGTTTCTGATGAGGTATATGGAAGATATTTTCAAATCATCTTCAAGGTTTAATACACTACATAACCATAAGATCATTTTTTTATATTCTTAATGACCAATTCTTAATGGTGTGGAGAAGTAAAACTATTCTGGCGATGTTTTTCTAAATCAAATCACATGAAAAAAAGATAAAAATTAGCTGGAATCTTTAAAAGAAAATTTCATTAGGTTTAAAAGATAGTTATAAGAGAAGTTCAATCTAATGAGGATCATTTATCGGACAAGAGATAGAATTGAACATTGATTAAATAATGCTTATATTGTTAATCCAATGTATTCTTCTATTGAGATTGTATCACAAGCTATTATGGATGTATGGGTGGTGTCATGACAATATTATCAAGGGATATTTGATGTATAACCAGTTTATGATGTTCCAAATATTTTTAAGGTACCTATTGAGGATTAACATATATAATATATAGGGGTAACTATTGAGGGGAGGGGGGGAATCCTAGATATCTGTTTCTTGAAACAGTTCTCTTGGATTATAAAAGTGATAAGGATGTTTATCTAGTTGAAGACATACCTTTAATGTTTTTGATACGAGGATCCCCTATCTATTAATCCACTACTCATAAGAAAGTTCAATATATAGACAATCCTTTATTTAATATGGATCTCTCTCCCCAATTAATTATAATGAAAAAATGCACATAGTGATGATATTCCACCTAAGATGGAAGCTTATCCCATTCAAGTTTCATCGCAGGTATCATATCCTATTAAGAAAATATCATATTCATCATTTCTAGAGGATAATATCATTCTTGATCCCATTAAAGATCATTTTAAATTTTTGGATACTTCCTCTCTTGGACTTTTCTCAGATAACCTTTTTCAAGGGGAGCCAATTTATGGTTCTTAACCCTCAATCGATGTGGTCATTATGTATGAATCTTACTACATGATTACATAATTTGAGATAACTCCTGGTATATTTTAAGATAATTAAGGTTCTATGAAGAAATATTTTGAGTATGTGTTCAGTGACTATAGTTCTACCTAATCTTCTTAGGCTACTTCTGCCCCACCTCAGTCAGTTCCACCTCAATATGTCGCTCCTTCTTTTCCCTCTTCAGTGATCACTTATGAAAATTTTATTCTCTTATGAATGATATCTTATGTGTCTTAAAATTTTTTTATGATTATTAATAGTGAAAATGAGTGTGATATGATAGAGGGTGTTTCCTATACAACTGAAAGTGTAGTATTGCATATAAAACTGAAGTTATTTCCCAAATTAGACCATTTGTCACATGCGTTTAGGAGTTTTCAAACATTAATGGAAGTATTTAGAGGAAAAATTGGATCCCTTTATTCCAATATATTGAATATTATTTCTATAATGGATATATGATATCTTTCAGTGAATACAATTCTTACTAGACCTTCAACTTCTACTCCAAACTCAATTTCTATAGATGAGGATATTATTTAGAATCTTTGTCATGAGAAATTTTAATGAAAGGATTATAGTGTTAAAGATATAACAATTAATGTTCAAATAAATGTGTTTTTACGTCAAGAGAATATCTATGATATGGTTAATTCTGAATATATTATGTCTATGAAAGACAAAGTTGTAATCAAGGGAGAAATTAAGGATTATCTTAATTGGATTTAAACTAAGGGAAATTTAAAAATATAGTATTAATACTTGGAAGGGGACATTAAAATTCATCCTCTAACAGATAATTTCAAAGGTATTATACAAAATATATTTATTATTAAACCCATTGTGATCCATTTATGATTGATAAATATGAATTTCTATAGATAATTGAGCATGGATCCAGAGTTATAATAGATGTTACCAAGATCATCGAGCCTTACATGCATGATTTTTTTTCTAGTTTTGGAAACTTACACTCTATATGTACCAATCATTTATTCTCCTTATGGCTAAAATACAAAAATAGTGTCAAATTCAAATTTTATAATAGCCTCATATTATGTATCTTATGCTCCCCTAATTTCACCACCCAAAGGACACTTTGGACTAAAAAATCCATAGGCCCTTTGATATATTATGTCTATTTATTAATACCTAATGATTCTAGGAGTGGCTACTACTCATAAACATTCACCTACAAATGATCCTATCATTGGAAAAGTTAAAGATATATTTTATCCCTCAATCCTTATATAATTATATTTAAATTCTGATTAAGGATTATGATAGTGATTTTTTCTAAAATATTTTGGTAAACCAATGACAACTTTTTGATTTTTATTATTCAAATTTTGTTTCCTGTACATTATTTTTTATATCTATTGTATTTTAATTCCCTCACCTTTATGTATTCTTTTTGATAATATCAAAAGGGTATTTAAGTATTTATTTTTTTATATAATACTTCATGTTATTAAAAAAATTATTTTATTAATTCTATGATTTTTATATTAAAAATGGGTAATATTGATCGCTATGTCAATGAATTTATTATTTTAATAATAAAAAAACTTGTTTATATGTTTCTAATATTTAAAATTTTTTATTGAAGTAAAATATTTATTCTAGAAAATTTGAAATTTTTTACAATGTATTAGAACTACTATAAATACAAAGAATCCAGACCACCAAACGTGAGTTTAAAAAATTTAAATTTCAAAAATTATTGAATCAACCAAATAATAATTCCATTGACCATATGAGGAAATATGTACATGATATGATTTCAAAATGTACCAGTGAAACCACATGGACAATTCATCAAATGTATGCCTATCAGATGGATCATGATTAAAATATCACAAAGGAATCAAGTGACCACATGCTATATCTTAGTGTGGTTGTAGCTATCATGATCTTTTCAGAAATGATCAGATCAACCACATGATATTGTATTGACCACATTCCTGATAGATAGATCATATAAGATCTCACAAACTCTTCTATTAACCTCAGGAATAAAAAAGTGACCACAAGTTCAAGTTGATGTGACCTCATTTTTTGTACATTTGTCAAAAATCTCACCATGTCCTAGAGAGACCTCATGATAATTTCAAATCTATCAGGAGATTCCACGAGATTTAATGTTGAGTTAAATTGAATATGGGGAAGATTATATTTTTAATGAAGTCATAAAGAGAACTTGTGGACTTCATTTGATCGTGCATAATTTTATAAAGTATTGTATCATCAGTGAGGATAATTAATCGATCATATAACCTTATCAAATAATCTAATAAAGTTTCTTACTAAGTATTAGACCTACCATGGATGATATGACATAGAAAAATTAAAGATAATGTTTATAAAAGTGGGTATTATATTATAATAAATTATTTGTCAACAACTTTCAACACATGATTAAATGAAAAGTCAAAAGAATTTAAAGATCCTGGATTTCATGTTGATTAAGGAGATTCATTATGATTTTATTCCAATGGATCTTTTTGAAATAATATTTACTTTTAAATAATATATAGGTATGATAAACAATAATATGGACAAATATTCATGAAAATTTGATTTTTTGGGAACATAAAAAACTTGTAATATATTCTAATCTATTTTGATTTTTACATCATGGCATCTTATTATATTATTTCCAAACCAAAATATGTACATCAAGGAAGTGAAGAAACAACTACAAAAAATTAGAACACATATATTTGTATCTATCATATTATTATTTCTTCTTATTTTCTCTATTTCGTATTACATTTGAGTTGGAATTAAATTACACTATAAATTGATTTGATGTTTCTTTTGCACTTTATTGGAGAGTATAGAATACTCTCCCTATTATTTATTTATTCATATTTTTACTCCCACTGAAAATATTGAAGTGGATGTGTTATTCCTAGAGAGCCCTATGTGATATTGTTTTTTTAAAATCGATCCATGTTTTGAATATTTTTTACTTATTAATAAACTTTATTTGCAATAGATGACTACTGAGTTGAGTGTATTTGGTTTTTGTTTGAGAGTAAATTTATTGTTTTCTAATTCTACTATATATTTTAATGTTTTTATACCGATTTTAAAACTGTATTTAACATATTAATTGAAAAACCATAATATAATTGTTAGTTTTTACATGTGATGTGTCTATTATTATTTCATAACTATTTTTGTTATCGTGGAATTATTTGTTGGAAGAACTATTAATTTAATTAGAAAATTAATAACAATTTATATGATGCCTTATCAAATAAAATATTCCTAGAATATTAGTTAATTGAAACGAAGGGTAATAAGTTTCTAGATGTTTATTAATTTGATTGTATTATAAATTTATAATTTTATATATTTTTTTTATTATAACCCTAGAGTGTATATTATAGGTGTTTTGTTACCTTTGGAATGTATGTGAAAGAGAGTATTGATTGGTTATTTTTGAGATATTTGGCTATCATGCATGAGATGTGTGATTGGTTGGGAAATGTATTTTGGGATATATTTTTGAGTTATAATTTATAGTTCATGGGTTATGTGTCATGGTAGGGTACTAAAATAGTGCATGAATACTTGTTTTTAAATATTATTTATTTTTAAAATTGTTTAGAATTATTCTAAATCATGATTCTAGAATTTCAAAGTTCTCCACCATGAGAAATTCTTATAGATAACGTAGAGGTTGGGGTTGAAAATGCTCTATTATGGAATCTTAGAAAGATTTTATTGATAAGAAACTCATGAAATTGTTACATTAGGTGGTTTAGTTGTTAAATCAAGAGACTTTAATGGGTGAATCTACTATAATAGATCTCACCAAGGAGATACAAATGAAACATACTCCCATATTCTAGGAAGATAATGGGATATATAATTTGAAGGATATGGTGGAGAGGATCAAAAGTATATTAAATAATATTTATACCCTAGAAGATTTTGAGGTGAATCTAAGGATGTTTATATTTTATATTTTAACAAAGTCTTAGTGTGATATCTTAGTATATATTAAGATAAATGAGGGGTTTTCATGGGAGGATTTTCAGACCTTTTTTCCTTGACTATTCTCTATAAAATAATAAATATGGACTGAGTATAAAATTTTATAGAAAATAGAAGGTGATTCCATTTTTTGATGAATTAAAATTCTCAATTTATAAAGAAGTTTCAGTTTTTACTAATATTTAGATTAGATAAGTCCTTGAATGTGTTGAATTTTAAGACTCCATTGAGGCCTCCAATTCATGATCATGTAATATTATTTAGTTTAAAACTCTTTCAGTAAAGCCAGAAAAGTATCTCAATGATTAGAAGGGTCATGTTTAGAGAATAAATCAATGTAGTTAACTCCCATTGAATTTTATAAGAGTGGATCTTCAAGTTGAAGAAAGTAGAGGTTCAACGATCTATTCCATGCAATGAGGGATAAGGTACGCAATGTTGGGATTCACCTCTTCCTACTCAAGGGAGATCCCCTTTATAGTGACTCTAATGTTGATATCCATGACATGATACAAAAACCCATAAATTGGATAAATTTTAATTAAATTAATTTTTAATAGAAAGAGTAGTACAAATTTATACATTAATTGGTTTAGTATATTAAGAATTAGGTCCATAAAACATTAATACGCATAAACTTTTAAGCTCTATTTAAATACTTCATTATAGTCCTTCTGTAAACCATCATAATATTATTAATACAGATGATCACAAAAGGATATAAATTGAATAAAGTTTGAGATAAAAGTTATTTTAAGATGTGAAATGATAAAAAATAAATAGATAAATGAATGAACAACGGTATATGTGTGAACATAAAGGTTGATATCATAATATAAGAATGAAATAATAATCATAAGAACACCAAAATAATAGTAGTGATCCTTATAGTGTTTCAAATTATAAATAACTAAATATCATAAGCATAAATCAAGGCTTAACAGAAAGACATTATAACATAGTTGGGAGAGGATTTGTCCCACACCCCGTACAAATTATATCATGATATAAATGGATTACCTATTTTATTGGATATATGTATAATTTTATTATCACATATAACATAAAATTATATTAAAAATAAGGTATTACATATAAAAAATAATGTATACACTAATCTTACATAAATTTATAATTTTTACATGGATATCTCATTATAAAATAAAAATTAGTTTCATAATAAAATCATACATAATAACATGTCATTAAAATTTTAATTAATCAATGAAATAAGTGGTATATAAAAATAGGCATAACTATAAATATTTTAAGATATATTTATAAAAAAGACATGTTAATTTATGAAAACATATAGGATATTTATCATCAATGATATGGAGAATCCCATAAATAGAAATGTTAAAGAATCAGTGGGAGAATTGAGAAGAGTATTTCAAAAAAAATCACATGATCAGAAAAAATATATTTTTAGAACTAAAAAAATGAAATTTATTTCCGCATAAAATAGATATCATAAAATAAAATGATAAATAGAATAGTGATTTTACACAATGTTTCTAAAAGTAGAGATATAAAGACGAATTTTTTCAAAGAGGTGGGAATTTTTTTGTAAAATTGATTATTCAATAGAAAGGGAGCATTGAGAATAATTAATATCCTAAATGAGTGAATACAAATTTTAAATATGGTATACAATAAGGTATTAAAAATGGTAATAACAAAATAATTCAAACCTATAAAATAGATAACCAGTGATGTATCCCCTTACCTCAGGTCCTATATTGATTCGTTTGGCCTACACCTCCTGTTTAAAAAAATTATGTTTAATAAAACAATATAAGATAAGTATTTTACATAAATTTTATTTATTTTTAATTATTTATTATCATTCGAAATGAATTATTAACCCTTTATTAAAGATAAAAAATAAAAAATAAAAATGACATGTTTTATCGTATTATTCTACTTCCATTTCTATATTATGATATTAACCATTTCTATTTTTCCATGAGTTCCATTACATCCAAATATATCATGCCCACACATGCATGAACACACACATTTCATACATGATACATTAACATTAAATGAAGGTGGTGATAAATAACTATATAGAACATCCTTTTATATGGAAGGACCTTTAATATCCCATGTTTAAATATGAATTTAATTTTATGAGTATACTTATTTTATTATTTATAACATATGAAAAATTAAATAAAAATAAATCATTAAATTATTATCTAATTTTACTATTTATTTCCACATAAATAAATTTATCACATTATATTTATATAAAATAATGAATATGATAATATAATCATCATTTTATTACTTTTACTAAGGAAAATAAATGTAAATAAAATAAACTCAACATGTTTAACCCAAGAAAATATAAGAAATTAGTTTATTTCCAAAAACATTACTAATTTAAATGATCATTATCATATGATTTGGGAAATCTGTTAACAATAAAAATATAATCAATAAATAATACAAATATTCTTTATATAAGTGATAATGAAAAATTTATCAAATATATTTACAAACATAAAACATATAAAACTAAAAACATTTATACAACATAAGGATTTAATAAGAATAATGATTTAATTTATCAATTTCTTTTTTATATTTTGTTTTCATTATAAAAAAATTAGTTACTTATATTTTTTCAAGTAATAAATAAGTTATATTACATAAATATTAATTTAATTTTTAAGGAATGATGTCATATAAATAGTTTCTTTATTATAATTTTTTTTCAAAATATTATAATTATATATATATATATAATTTGAAAAAATATTTACGTAAAATAAATAAATAAAATTATAGTTATTATTAGTAAAATAAAAAAAACTCAATAAATAAAAAGTGAATTACAATGAATGAATATTTGATAATTCATATTCAATTAAATAAGTTTTACTTTAAAAAAATTATTTTATTATATATTATATTTTTTGTTAAATTAAATTTATCATATTAAAATTATTAATTTCTGATAAAATTATTTCTTTAAAAATATAAATAACTGAATAATCATTCATAAATTGATTATCAACTGGTTAGAAATAAAGAAAAAATATTCTTAAAAAAAATTTGTTATTTTTTTGAAGAATTGTATTTTTGTTATATTTTATATTTCTATAATAAATAAATACATTGATAAATTTTTAATAATTAATTTTTTATAACATATTTAACAAAATAAACCCCATTTAATTATTTTTACTTAGAATTAAATAAGAAAAAATCACTTTGTTCATAAAAATTTCAATATTATAAATACTGGTTTCCCCTCCATATGTGTTATTATATTAAAATTAAATTTAATAATATTTAGATTTATAATCAAATATGTTGGAATAAATATTTTTAATCATAATTTAAAAATTATTTAATAAGTTCAATTTCACTTTTTTCATAAAAATATGTTACCAAGGTGAAAAATACTCAACATGGTAATGGTTAAAATGAAGTGTAAATATCATATAAAGAGTTTATGTCTCAAAATATCATAAGAAATCATCACTAAATTAGTGTATGAGGTATTTTTATACCTTATTTTTTTATCTACTCATTAATTTTTGATCAACTTGCCATGAATAATTAATCTCTTTTTATATTAAGAAATTAATATTAAAACAATTCTACCCTTCTCACATTTAAAAGATGCCTCCAACACTCGATATATCTTCACATATAAACCATTCCAACTCATCAATAATATTCCAAAACCCTTAAAGACCTATTTCCCATGTGTTATAGTATATTTTCTTCCCAAAAGACCAATCTATGAATCCTTAAAGAGTTGTCAAATGAGGATATCAAAGGAAGTGGAAATTTTTTTTAACGAACTCCTTTCACATTTCTTTGTATTTCACCACCTCCCTATCTAAAATACACACATTAATATAGTGAAATAAGTATTTTTATAATACTATTTGTTTTATGTTTATGTAATAATAATTATTTACATTCATACCATTCATTAGATTATGAAAACATCACATGTGTTATAGTCAGATTACCACCTCCATGGATGATGTATTTTAATTTTTCATCGCCACCTCACTTGGAGAGTTTTAAAATTTAATTGAATGAGTAATTATGATATTTATGAAATTATTAAGATTATTTAAATATTAATTAGTCATTATATAAATAATATTAACAATAAATTTTCATTATAAATTTAACCGCCTAAAACGGGCATACTGAGACACTTTTCATAAATTGAATATATTTTTGACAACCAAAAATATATGATAATTTCATCATTAATAGAATATATATATATATATATATATATATATATGGTTTTTTTATATTTTGTCAATATTCATTTAATTTTTTGACCACAATAAACGTTCTGAATTTTCTTTGGAGGCATATAGTGGAAAACCCTAAGTGGCCAATGAAAGAAAAAACTATACAATAAATGAATGACACATGATAATAAACATAATTTATAAAATGAAATATAAAATAAAAAAGTTATAAATAAAATATTTAATACACATAATTTTGTAAATCTTTATGTTAACATACCTTTGTAGAAATAGGGAGTAAAAGAAGTGGATTCTCAAATAAAATTTCCTTCTTTGAAGCATGTTTTGTATTATATAATGATTGCCATTTACATGGGCTATAAGATACCTATTTGAAATATTATATAATTATTATATCTTTATAAATGGTATTTAATGTTTTATTTCATTTTATCTATTTCGGGTGGTTTTTATTCAAAAAATTTAAAAGTCTTAAGTGGTTCTTTTTCAACTCAATTTCTTTTTCACTGCTTTATAAACATTATTACAATAATATACCCTTATAAGTTTATTTTTTCATTTATTTATTTTCTATAGTATTTTATCTTTATCACTAGTAAAATTATATCATCATACCATAATCTTCTTATTTAAAAATTTTCACAATCTATAAAAATATGATTTTATTTTGAAATATTTCAATCCTTTATAATAAATATGTCATCCTAATATATACATGTTTATAGTATTTCTTATCTAAAATATATTATTTTAATATTATAAAATCCATATATATATTATTTTATGTATCAATCATATTTATCTTAATTTTCTTTCAATAATTAAATTTTCACCTCTTTCTTCAATGTGGGTTTTTTTAAAACTACGTTAAGCCAAGAATGTCACTTCTTTTCAAGTTCGTACATTTTTATCATTGAATAAAAATTAATATACTGAAATGTTATTTATTTTAAAAAATATTATTGTTAGTTATTTTTCTAAAGTGATATTTTATAATTTATTCTTTCCACTTTTTTTGAAAATGAATTTTTAAATGGGGACTCCTAACATTTACATTTGCAATGATAAAAATGATTTCAAAAAAATATTTTTTATGATATTACTCCCAATTTACTCTATATTTAAGAAATTTATATCTCTTATAGGGAAAAATTCATTATCATTATCTAAATTATTTTTTATGATTTTTGTTAATTTATTATTGGGTATCAATCAATATTCATTTGATTTCATGTTATACGTTTCCATTTAGAAATGATATGAGACCCATTTTCTTTCCATTGAGTTTTAATTATATAATGATTGATTGGTTTCATTTGGCACGCATAAGTATAGTTTATCATTTCATATTGGTTGGGTTACTATATATTCTAATAATTAATTGGTTAAGGATTTATATCCCATAATATAATTATAAGGTAAGAGTCATGATCCTTGATCCACTATGGGGAACAAGTAGTGATCTAAGGTCCACTATATTATTGGATGTGGGATTTCTATGCCTGGTACATTTTTTATGATTTTTTTGTTTGTTAATGTGCCACATTTTTTCTTATATTCTTATGTTATTATCCTTGGATCATGATTATTATATCTTATTCCCATACTCTTACACCATAGTATATGTATAATCATGAAGGGTTATATATTCTTCGATAATACATTATGGAAAAATATTAGGGTCATATAATCATATTTAATTATATATTTCTCCCATTATCAAATTTTATCACATCCCTATGATATAAATATTTATGAATAATTGATATTTTGCCCTTTATGGACCATTTTTTATCTTACACCATTTATTTTCTACTTATCTAGGAAATTATCTACAATACTCTTTGTAAAAATATGTTTTATAGAATTCTTGTTATAAGAGATATTTATGAAATTACATATAATATGATAACTATATATCATATATCCAAATAAACCAATACTTTTGGATATATGATTTTGAGGTTGTTTGTGACAAGCTAGGTTAAAATTTTAAAATGATTTAGAATATATACATGTTCATCTTGGGTCATCCTGGATCGTATCATAAATGGAGTATTTTACTCTTGGGTTTTATGTTAATAGAACCCAACATAAATTCACCATGGTTAAAATAAATATATTATGGGTTAAACTAACAATATATTATTTTAAAATTAATGCATCTCTGAATAAGACAATCATAAGATGGTCTGTTCTAATTTATATTGTTATTCACTTTGATTCACATGAGATGTTATAGTTTATTTCACATGTTAACCTATATTAATTTTAGTATATGGTTTGAACTATGAAGAAGTAATTTAAATATTTTTGTAATGGAAAATGAGGTTATTTTCCCATTAAACAACCAAAAGGGATGGGAGTTGTAGTATTAAATCTCATAGAATTTATTGGCCAACTATCTCAAGTGATGAGAAGTAACCCAAACCATGTTGAGATCCCAACTGCACTAAGGAAGGATTAACATACTATAGACACACTCACATTTCAATGAACACTCTACTTTACTAGGTATTTCAATATACTAATTACATAACAATTGATAAATATAATAGAGAAGATAATTTATATATTGTGGTCATCATAATTTGAGAGGGTTATTTTAGACCTTTACGATTTGGAGGGTGGGGCTGAATTATGGATGAAACTCATTAATAATACATCATAAAAAATTTGAATCTATAGAAGATGTGAGTTAAATAAAATATTCTTCACCAAATATAATCCGCAGAATCTTACAAAACAATTGAGAGATAATTCTTAGGGTTGAAAAAAAAGAGGTGGAATCTATTAGTATATATATAGAAATATTTATGAGGGTCAAAAGGTATAACTGAAATTTTATTATTGATAATAAAATAAATTTAAGTCATGTTTTAGTTTCCTAAAATGAAGTATTTTAAAATAATTAAATATAAGCAGCTATGGTATCTATGATTCTTTTTTTGGTGTGTAGTAATGTTGACTATTTAAACAAGAGACTCTAGTTATTATAAAGGATTTGGAGACAATTAAATTCAAATAGATTATCATGTAAACACAAATGATAGATCACATTTAAGAAATAAATTTCACATCTTAAATGCAAAAAAATAAGACTGGAAGCACCCAAAAATAATCTCAATGGGTTATGAATATTGTTTTCATATGGTAGGTAATTCTATAATGGGAATAGTTGTTAATGAAATATGAAGTGGTTGATCAAAAAAGTTGAGGATAAGAAGGTAACAAATAATTCACTCCCCAAAAATAAAATTAAAATATTTTGGTAATTAACAAAAACAATGATCTAATCTAAGGGATAATGTATATAGCAGACATCAACAACCTTAAATACCAAATGTCTAAGTAAAAGCCTATAAGATCACAACTGTTGTAGTGGATAATGATATATTAGTGGTTTAGGGTACACTTATTGTCTAATCTTGATCTATGAATTTATTATTTGATAATATTTCATCTCATTATTTTATATCATATATTTTTCTAAGAATATTATTTCACTACCTCAAACAATGGATATTAAATTAATGATGAGAACACCATGTGGTTTAATGATTTCATCCAAGGTATTCATATTTTTATCAATCAAGTATTTTGGTAATATACTTCAAAAATATGTAGTGATTATTTAATAGGTATAATTTCATGTGATATTGGGCATGTACTGGAACTCCATATATAGTGTCGACTATTGGAAAAAGAAAATTTCATTTCATATACCAAATCATCCAATTATAAAATATCAATATTATGATGATTATAATCTACATTTGGTGAAAACAACCTTTATATAGGTCTCAATACTGAATAACTCTAGATACTTGACTCAAATAGTTAGTTTAGAAATGAACATTGAAGAAATTATAAATGTATAATTGGATCTGAAACCATAATATTAATTTTCTATGATTTTATTAGATATTATTATAACCATTTTTTATATAATTTGGTTGGACATAAGATCATGAAAACGGTATTGTGAAATATATGACTGTAGTAGAACCTAAGGCTTATAACAGTCTATAGAAGCTTATTTTCATAACAGGTATCAATATATGCAAATTTTGAAGAAAGAAATGTGTTTTCTAGTCTTTTTTCAGGTTAGTGAGGTTTATATCTCATTATAAATTATATCTTGGGTTCTATCAATTGTATAGACACCCGCAATTAATTTTATCAATTGGAAAGAACTAAAATTGTGATAATTTAATTTATTTAAGTAGGATAATGTAATGTTCTATGTTTAGGTATATATTTTATTTCTCCAGTTAACTAATTTTAATAATTATAATACATATAATCTTCACTAAAAATTAATCATATAAGGATTACCAAATTTTAATTTTAATATTAATTTTAATGTAAATAAATTGATCACATTTGATTGATATAGATAAATTAATATTATAATATAAATATGAATCAATTATTTTATTAAAGATAAAAATTTTAAATGATATAAAATCAGCATATTTAATCCATGGTAATATGTATAATTAATTAAATGTAATATCTTCTGTAATGTAAATGTTCAATATTATATGATTATCGGAAAGTTTTAACTATACACATTCAATTAATAAATAAGATAAATATTATTTATATAATTGATAATGGAAAATGAATTAAATCTATAGATGAACTTAAAACCAATAAAAAGTTAAAAATAGATTTAATAACACAGGTTGTATAAGAATAATGATTTAATTAATCTTTTATTTTTGGTATTTTATAGACACTATAATCCTTTTTATTAGTTATGTATTTACAAGTTATAAATATTTAATATTAAATAAATGTATATTTGATATGTCTAAATAATTATTCATTTTATAGTTAGGGAATGATGACATATAAATAATTTATTTATACCAAATATTTTATTTTCTAATATGATATACATATATCTTTGTAATATTCCAATAATTATTTATGTAAAATAAATTAATCAAATTATATTAATGAGTAGTTGAAAATGAGATATAATTAAATAAATTTCATAGAAATTATGTGCAATAAGAATTTGAAAATTAATTTTAAACGAAATTTGTTATAATTTATCTAATTTTTTTTATAATATATCATATGTTCCTGTTTCAAAATTAAATTTCTCATAGTTAGATAAATAAATTTAATGACATTCGATTTTAATAAATATATATAAACAAATAATCATTATTACATTAATTATTAATTTCTTATAAATGAAGATAAAATAATTTAATGTTAAAAAATAGATATTTTTAAATATTTTTTTCAATGTATTATGTATTTATTATAGTAATTAAAAAAATTAAAAACTTTTTTAATAATAAATTTACTTATTTAATTGATAATACAAATAAAAATATTGGAAACACTCATGATTAAATTTGATAATGATATATTTATCAACTATAATTTTTATTTTACTCACTAATTATCAATTTTTGATCCACTTTTCATGTATAATTCATATATTTTCAAATTAAAAAAATGATATTAAACAAAATACCAACCCTCTCACCTATAAAAGGACCCCTTCACCATACCAATTTTTCTCACATATACATCTTAAAATCATGAAAAAAATATTCTAAAACCCTTATCTACCATATTTCTCACATTCTAAAGGATTTGGTCTACACAAAAGATCAATCTAAGAAGGATTTTAGAGTTGTCTAGCAGTGGATATTAAAAGAAGATGTAATTTGTTTAACTAGGTACTTTCATGTTTCATTATTCTTTCACTTCCACCAAATTTATTATAGCCATTCTAATATAATCACACCAGTATCATTAATATTATAAAATTTTATTATATTGCTAAAATAACCATTATGAACCTTCCTACCATTCATTATAAAATGAAAATTTCAGTCCTGTTATGGTTGGATTACCTCATCCATGAACAATGTATTTTATTTTTCATAAAAACTATACATTTATAGTTATAAAATTTTAATTAATTAATAAATGTGATATTTTGAAAAATATTGTGATTATGGAATGGGAAATTAGTAATTATACAAATAATTTTAATATTAAATGTTCATTAAAAATTTAACCCCCCCAAATGGCCATACCCAGAATATATTTTTACTAATAATTTATTAGTGATAACATATTTATTTGTAGAAGTTTTGTGATAAATAAATGATGAAGAAAATATATCTATAAAATTATACATGTGATTAAACCATTATATAACTTCAATGACCATGATCAATGTACCAAAGAAATTTTATAGGAAATTACCAAACAACCATAAGTGGTCAACGATAGAAAAAACTATACAGTAAATGAATGACTACGGATAACATGTGGACATTAAAAAAAGTAAATATACATGAAAAGGGTTATGAATAAATCATTTAACAAAATTAATTTTCTTATTTAGGAGGTTTAATATCCTTTATGAACTTTGTGAGTAAATGTAAGGGTTTCGAATTTTAAATTTTCTTCTTAATGATATAATTTAAATTATACACCTATTTCAATTTAGAAGGTTTATATATATCCTATTTGAAATCTTATATCATTATCATATATTTACTCATGGTATTTAAAGTTTCAATTACTGTTTTCTCTTCCATGATGTTTTGATTAAAATGTTATAAATCCATGAAGAGTCTGTTTTCAACTCAACATACATTTCATTGGGTTTAAAACATTCATCCTTAATTATGATCTTATAAGTTTATTTTATTTTTAATTTTATTTATTATATAAATTATTTTATCTTTATCTACATGTAAATTACATATTTATATCCAAATATTCTTCTTATGACAACCCTGATTTTATTACAAACATAAACATGATTTATTACATAAACTATCCACTTGATGCAACATGGAATATCGAGATGTCTAGTGTCTTTGGGGCTTAGGATCATTAAATAACAACTTAAAACATGAAATACAACATCTTTGTTGAAAACTTTCTTTACATGACCACTACATTCACTCGTACTTAGCATTGCATGGGATAACCTGAGGACATGCATAAGAAAAGGGTCAGCTATAAAGACCAATATGGGAATTAACACTGAATACATGAGGATTAGAATACATGTTATAAAATAGGTATATCAATAGAGCACAAGAGAAACATGAACATAAAGGCATGATAAAGCATGATAATCATAACATGGAAATGTGGAAACAACACTTAACATGGAATTAGCATGAGCTAAGGCTCATTGTGCATAGAGCATGAGTAAATTCTCATTGCACATGAAGAACGAGTAAACCCTCATTGAACTTGAATTAGAATGAGTACACACTCATTGCACATGACGTATCATGATATTATACTTTACCCAATGCATTGGAGCGCTATAAGGGCGCACCCTTCTTAAATATTTCATTTCATGCATAAGTGTGCCACATGGATCATAAAACATGGTTTCATAAAACATAATAATTTATTCCACAATAAAGTAATTTGGAATTCGTACATGAAAATTTATAATCAATAATTAAATGTTCATAAATCTGAATACCCTTGATGGAGAAATGGGCATTTTATTCACTACACAATGGCATTAGCTTAGAAAATCGGTGCGATTTCGGCAGCGTAACGACGTGACATAAGAATTCATAAAAATGGTGGATGAGAGGGAAAGGGTTTCCTCATCATATTTACATGTAATGGACAGTAAGTAGGTCATATAGATACATGTACCAACAATTTTAATGGAATTTAGATTCATGATACAAAATTATTTCTTAAATGTAAACGAGGAGAGAGAAGATCCTTTCGGAATTTCGGCATAGTAACAGGTGTACATGGGAGGAATTTAATGAGAGAGAAAGGGTCTCCCATCATTCAAACATAAAGAGAGAAGTATGAGGGAGGTGTGAAACCATACCCCAACATTCATAATTGAAATTAAAAGTGCAAAACAACTTAAAGAAAATTGGACAAAAATGAGAAAGGAAGAAAAACCCTTACATGGAAGTGTGCTTCCAAAGGCTTGAGAGAAACTTGAGAAAGGCTTATTAGGTGCTTGGGGAACCTTGGTAGGATTATAGAGAGATTAAGGGAGAGGTTGGAAGAACTCCAATGGTTTTTAGTGAGGAGGAAGTGGGAGCTTGGGTGGGTTTATATAGGAAAGGTGAGTAAATTCTTTATTATTTAGGTTTGGGACCCCTTACATTAAACAAATCAAAACCACAAATTAGATCATCGTTTTTGGCCATAGATTTTAGAAAACGGGAGATAAAAACAATATTTTATAAGGCCAATGTCTGAACATCTTAAAATAATGGGTTTTCTTTTGTGGAGGTGAGTCACACTCCCATGGAAAATAATTTAAAAAGACAAGATGTTTAATAAGTCTTGAGGGGTCCATTAATGCTTTGTAAAATAAGTCAAACAAACCCAAAATCACATTATTTCAATGGTAAAACATATATTTGCCGAACATAAATCTTATAGTATTTTATTACATCACTATTGGGTCATTATGATGTCATAAAACACATTATATATTCAATCGGTATTTAATTTTTACCCAAAAATTTGACTATCTCAGAAAATTATGAAAAATTCACCGTTGGATAATTTCGACATCCTGATTCTAGAAATAACATTTATTTTATCCAAAAATTTTCTAAATATTCTAATTTTTACTTTTAAAATAAAAACTTACATTTATTGAAAATTCGCGGGTTTTGACAAAAATGGATTTCAAACCTTAATAAAAATTACAATTGCATTCATAAGATTATAAGATTATTTATTTTTAATGAAAATTAACTTAATAATAATAATTTTATTTTATTAAAATATTATTTAATTCAAAAATCCCTTAGTTTAATAAAATATAATTCTTAATTGAATAATTACTGAAAAAACTATTTGTACTTTAAAAACTATTTAAAATGTATGAATAATGACAAGAAAGTATATTCATTATTATATACAAAAATAATGTACATGAACATAGTACGAGCAATTTTTTACATAACCCCTTAAAACAGCAGAATAAGACCTAAGGGTAAAGTGTGCGATGGTGATAGACTCTTGGGGTGGCTCGGATAACATCGGTCGAGTGGTAATCTCTAAAAACTTCCACATTTCCCGTAGACGATCTCGTTTGAGCTTGACATTGTGAAGCTCAGCTTGGGCTTTGTCAAGAGTGAAACCCAAAGACGCCACCTCTTTTCTGAGCTCTAACATATGGGCTTCGTATGGAGAAATTCTACTGGATGAGGCGATCTCTTCTTTTCTCTGAGTAAATTGGGTTCTTTAAAGCCTTATATTTATACTAATCATGTGATCACTATTCAATGGATATAAAAGTAAAGATCACAACTCTTAACATAAAACTAATAAAGATGACATTTAATATAATCATTTTACATAAAGAGACATTTAACAAGATCAAGAGGAATTTCCATTAATGAATCTTCGGGCCGTTAAAATATTCCCCCCTTAAGAAATTTCACCCTCAAAATTTCCTTTTCCCACACTAAAACAAATGTGGGTAACTCAGCTTCATCATTTCCTCTGATTCCCAAGTCACTTCTTCAAACATGTGGTTTCACCACAACACCTGGACTAGGGCCATTGTCTTATTTCATAGAACTTTTTCTCTACAATCTAAGATCTTCACTGGTTGCTCCTCATAAGAAAGATCATTATCCAACTGTACCACCTCATAAGAGAGTACATGTTAAGGGTCTGGTATGTACTTTTTTAAGAGGGATACGTGAAAGAAATCATGTACTTTGGCCATTGTAGGTGGAAGTTCTAGTCGATAGACCACAGCCCCGACACGATCAAGAATCTCGAAGGGGCCGATGTACCTTGGACTTAACTTCCCATTATTTCCAAACCTCGTGACCTTCTTCCACGTTGATATGCGTAGAAAAACCATGTCTCCAAATTTAAACTCAAGGTCTCGTCGATGATTGTCTTCATAACTCTTCTGTCGACTCTGGGCTATCTTGACATGTTGTTGAATTGTTTTCACCTTCTCCACCATTTCCTCAACCATTTCTGGTCCAAGAAGCTTACGTTCACCGACCTCATCCCAACATGTCGGTGTTCTACACCTTTTCCCATACATGGCTTCATAAGGTGCCATTTGGATGCTCAAGTGGAAACTGTTTTTATAAGATAACTAAACCAAAGTAATATGTTGATCCCATCTTACATTAATGTCCATTGAGTATGCTCTCAACATGTCATCAAGTGTTTGGATAGTCCGCTCGGATTATCCATCAGTTTGAGGATGATAGGCCGTACTGATGTTTAGTTCAGTATTCAGAGGATGTTGAAGATTCTTCCAAAACATAGAGGTACATCTTAGATCTCAGTTAGACATAATAGATAGTGGTACTCCATGCAGCCTTACCACTTCCCTGATATATATCTGTGCCAGTTGATCCAATGATAAATCTTCCTGATTAGCAATGAAGTGTGCAGTATTTGTAGGACGATCCACCACAACCAAGATTGCATTGTTGCCTTTAGTTTTCCTCAGAAGACCAGTGACAAAGTCCATGGTGATGTTCTCACATTTCCATTCTTGTATGGGTAATGGTTGCATCATCCCCTTAGATTTCTACCGCTCCACCTTCACTTGCTGGCACACCAGGTACTTTGATGTTTATTCAGAGATCTCCTTATTCATATTATCCCACCAAAAACTTTCTCAGATATCTCGATACATCTTTGTGCTCCGTGGGTGAATAGAGAAATTTTAACTATGTGCATCATCCAAAAGTTCCTTCTTCAGCTTCAGACCTGATGGAACACATAGACTTTTCCCAAATCGCACAATTCCTTCTTCATTAACATTAAACTCTCAGGATTTCCCTTTTTCGATAGCTTCCACATTTTCCTAAATTCCCACATAATCCTTTTGAGCATCCTTTAACCTTTCCAAAAGATATGGTTGAGCAATAATTTGTGAAATGATTGATGATTTTCCCTTCTTTATAATCCCCATGTCCATCTTCATCAAGTATAAGAATATTTGATCCTTCTCAATTTTCATCATTGATAGAATCTCTAGGTCCATTATTAATAGGGCATCTACCACCTTGTTTGCTTTCCCAGGGTGGTAATGTATTGAACAATCATAATACTTCATGAGCTCTATCCGTTTTCTCTAGCACATATTAAGCTATTTCTGTGTGAATATATATTTAAGACTCTTGTGGTCAGTATATATCTCATATTTATCCCTATAGAGATAATGCCTCCTGATTTTCAAGGCAAAGATCACCTCCTCCAACACCAGATCTTGCATTGGATAGTTTCTCTAAAGGATTTTCAACTACATTGAGGCATAGGATATCACATTATTATTCTGCATCAGCACACAGCCTAAGCCCTTCTTCGAAGCATCACTGAATAACACAAAAATTTCCCCACTTGTGGGTAAAGTGAGCACTTGCGCAGTGATAAGCCTCCTTTTCAACTCCTTGAAGATTTATTCGCATTCATCACTCCAAGAGAACTTTATTCCCTTTCGAGTTAGCTTGGTAAGAGGGTTGTACAATCAAGAGAAATTTCTCACAAATCGTTGATAATATCTTGCTAACCCCAAGAATCTACGGATATCTATTACCGATGTTGGCCTCAATCATCCCTTAATTGCATCTATTTTGGAGGGATCCACAGATATCCCATTACTTGTGATGATATGGCCCAAGAATGTGTCCTCCTTCAACCAGAACTCACACTTGATATACTTTGGATAGAGCTTCTCCTTGCGCAAAGTCTCTAGTATAGTTCTAAAATTCTCTTCATGATCCTCCATGGTTATGTAGTATATTAGAATGTCATCTATAATGACTACCACAACTGTTTCATGGTAATCTCCAAAGACACTATTCATCAAGTCCATGAATATTTCTACCTCATTAGTGAGACCAAAAGGCATTACTATAAATTCATAGTGCCCGTATCTTGTATGAAAAATATTCTTGGGGACATCTTCCTTCTTCACCCTTGATAATATCCCAACCGAAAATCTACTTTGGAGAAGTATTGGGCTCCGCGCAGCTGATCGAACAATTCATCGATCCGTGGTAGAGGATACTTTTTATTTATTGTGATCGTGTTAAGTTCATGATAATTGATTCAAAGCCACATTGAACCATCCTTCTTCGTGACGAAGAGGACTGGTGCACCCCATGGTGAACCACATAGGCATATAAACCCTTTATCCATATTATCATGTAGTTGTTTCTTCAGCTCTTCAAGCTCCACGACAGACATTCTATATAGAGTCTTGGATATTGGTAGAGCCCCTGGTATAATTTCAATTGTGAATTCAACATCCCTTTTAAGAAGAAGAACTGGCAGTTCCTCGGGAAACACTTCAGCAAATTCCCTCACAATAGGCGTTTCCTCAAGGGTGGTTTCTTCCTTAGACTCAATCATCTGATCCAAATATGCATGCTCATAGGGAATTAATATCCATGCTTGATATGATGGAGCTAAAGGAAATTCATCTTCCTCCTTACACTTATAAAGAATCGGGGGTCGATTCTCTATATGGAGTGTGATTTTCCTCCCACGAAAATTTATGTTGGCTCTATATAAGGAAAGCCAATCCATGCCAAGAATTTCATCAAATTCCACCAGAGGGAGTCTGAAGATGTTATCTGGGAAATTCAATACACATATTATAACATGGGAGGACTTATATTCATGGGATTCAATGATTTCCCCATTTTTTTTACTCACCGACATCTTCACTTCCATGATTTGTGGTGGTGCTGGGATTGTTCTACTAAACTTTTGAGATGTAAAATAAGGCATAGAACCTGAATCAAAAAGTATGTTCATTATTCATGAATGAATAACTAGCGTACCTATCACCACTTCGTTTTCAGGGTTCACTTCGTAAGATGTGTTGGAAAAATCTCTTCCTTGATACCTTGGAGGTTGTTGGTTCATCTGAAAACCCTTAGATTCAGGAACTGATTTGAAAAAAGCCCCGATTCTTTGCAGTTGTAGCAATGAACAACGCGTTGAAGTTTGAACGGAGCATTCCTACCCTCTGTCGCAGCAGCAGGTCTTTCTTACCGATAGTTAACATCTAGGTGCTCTTCTCTTCCACACCTAAAGCATTTACTTGTCCCCTTGAGGAAATTTCTAGGGTGCTTCTCTCCGCACTTTTGGAAAGTGGGGTGTTGGATCTTCTTATCACCATTGGATTTATCCATCGGACTGCCAGCATTGAAGTCTAACTTATGCTTCTTGTCCCCATGATACCCCTGTGATTCCCCGATCTCTATTTAGACCTTGAGGGTACATCGGACAAATTCCTCATAGCTGTCGAAGTCACAGATCGCTAATGCTTTCTGCAGGCTAGGCTTCAACCCACCAAAGATGCGGTCAACCTTGCATTCGAGGGTAACGAAAAATCCAGAAGCGTATCGTGCAAGCCTTGTGAATTTTTCCTCGTACGCTCCAACAGATTCTTCATCTTTTTTCTTGATGGAAAGGAAGTCCCATTCCATATTAAGCTGGAGGGTGCATGAAAAATATTTATCAAAAAACACCTTCCGGAAATACATCCATTCCAATGCCTCGATCTCCTCCTCAGGATTTGTATTTTTGATCAAAGTCCACCATTGATCAGCTTCACCCTCCATATGATAAGCCTCCCTGATGACCTTGTATTGTTCAGAACATTGAAGGATTGAAAAGATCTTTTCAATGGAGTTGATCCATTGTTCAGCAACTGTGGGATCGGATGATCCACTAAAAGTAGGAGGGATATTTCTCATGAAGCTCTAGATAGCAACTTCTTTCTTCTTAGGGGGGTTTGTACATTCCTCTTGACCCTTGTTTCTATTCAATTCTTGAGTTATCTAAGAGAGAAGTGTGATAAATTTCTTGAATCCCGCTCCCAATGGATTGGGCTTCTCATTAGTACAGTCATCACACTTATCTTCACATTGTTTGTTAGCCCGAGTCCTCCTATTACCGGACATTGGCTAGAATAAAAGGAATGTTAGGGGGTAACACATAAAGGGTAATCCAAAACCAAAAGTTGATGACTTACAAATAAACATTTATTTCTTTAACTCATGAGTCTATAGTCTTCAATCTAGGATTTTCATGATCTACTTTCTAACATATATTCTTAGGGGCATTTTTTTAATTCCCTTAATAAGGGTTCATACTAAGCTTGTGAATTTATCAAAACGTATCCCATGGGAGTTTCGTAACCAACAATGCAGCAAGGCCTGTTTTCGTGCACTAGTTTCTGTTTGAGTCTAGCTCAATGCGGTGTTTTCGGGTTATATCCCTAGGATAAATTGGTTCCAGAGCCGCCTCTACCTACTCGTATCCCGACTGGGATGTATTTATTTGATAAACCACTGACTCAGAACTTACCAAAACTCAGGGATGTTCTTCTTATACTTAGTCTTGTATCTAAGTCTCTATTAGGGTTTTCTAATCCTAATCCCAAAAAAAACTAAATCAATCCTCTAATACCAACTATGACAAAGCTTCTTTTATTACAAACATAAACAAGATTTATTACATAAACTATTCACTTGATACAACAAGGAAGATTGAGAGGTCTAGTGTATTTGGGTATTAGGATCATTACATAACAACTTAAAACATGAAATACAACATATTTATTATAAACTTCCTTTACATTACCACTACAGTACCTCGTACTTAGCATTGCATGGGATAATCGGGGGACATTAATAAAAAAAGGGTGAGGTATAAATCCCAGGAAGGGAATAAACACAGAATAAATGAGGAGTAAAATACATGTTAGACAATAGGCATATAAATAGATCATAATAGAAACATGAATATAAAGGCATGATAAATCATGATAATCATAACATGGAAATGTGGCAACAACACTTAACATGGAATTAGCATGATCCAAGGCTCATTGCACATGGAGCATGAGTAAATTCTCATTGCACATGAAGCATGATTAAACCCTCATTGCACTTAAATTAGCATGATTCAACACTCATTGCACATGATGTATCATGATAATATACATTACCCAATGCATTGGAGCGCTATAAGGGAGCATCCTTCTTAAACATTTCATTTCATGCATAAGTGTGCCACATGGATAATAAAACATGGATTCATAAAACATAATCCTTTATTACATGATAAAGGAATTTTTAATTCATACATGAAACCTTATAATCAATAAGTAAATTTTTATACAGGTGAATACCCTTGATGGAGAAATGGGAATGGTATTCACTACACAATGGCATTGTCTTAGAAAATCGGTGCGATTTTGGCTGCATAACGACATGTCATAAGAATTCATAAAAACTGTTGATGAGAGAGAAAGGGGCTCCTCATCATATTTACATGTAATGGAATGTATGTAGGTAATATATATATATGTCCCAACAATTTTAATGGAATTTAGATTCATGATACAAAAGTATTGCTTGAATGTAAATGAGGAGAGAGAAGTTCCTTTCGGAATTTCAGCTTATTAACAGGTGTACATGAGAGGCATAAAATGAGGGAGAAAGGGTTTCTCATCATTCGAACATAAAGAGGGCAGTATGTGGGAGGTTCAAAACAATACCCCAACAATCTTAATTGAAATCAAAAGGGAAAAACAACTTAATGAAAATTGGACAAAAATGAGAAAGGAGGAAAAACCCTTACTTGGAAGTGTGCTTTCAAAGGCTTTAGAGAGGCTTGAGAGAGGCTTATTGAGAGCTTGGGGCACCTTGGGAGGATTCTAGAGAGATTATGGTAGAGTTTGGTCGAACTCCAAAGGCTTTGAGTGAGGAGGAACTGGGAGATTGGGTGGGTTTATATAGGAAATGTGAGTGAATTCTTTATTATTTAGGTTTGGGACCCCTTACATTAAACTAATCCAAACCACAAATCAGCTCATGGTTTTTGACCATGATTTTTGAAAAAGGGGATAGGAAAACAATATTTTATAAGGCCAAAGTCCGAACTTCTTAAAATAATGGGGTTTCTTATTTGGAGGTGAGTCACACTCCCATGGAAAATAATTTAAAAAGACATGATGTTTAATAAGTCTTGAGGGGTCCATTAATGCTTTGTAAAATAAGTCAAACATACCCAAATTCACATTATTTTAATGGTAAAACAAATATTGGCCGAAAATAAGTCTTATAGTATTTTATTACATCACTATTGGGTCATTATGATGTCATAAAACACATTTTATATTTAATCGGTATTTAATTTTTACCCAAAAATTTGACTCTCTCAGAAAGTTATGAAAAATTCATCGTTGGATAATTTCAATGTCCTGATTCCAGAAATAAAATTTATTTTATCTAAATAATTTTTTAAATATGTTAATTTTAACTTTTAAAATAAAAACAGAAATTTATCGAAAGTTCATGGGTTTTGAAAAAAATGGCTTTCAAACCATAATTAAAATTATAATTGCATTCATAAGATTATAAGATTATTTATTTTTAATAAAAATTAATTTAATAATAATAATATTTTATTAAAATATTATTTAATTCAAAATTCCTTTAATTTAAGAAAATACAATTCTTAATTAAATTATAACTAAAAACACTATTTGTACTTTAAAAACTATTTACAATGTTTCAATAATGAAAAAAAGTATATTCATTATTATATACAAAAATAATGTACATGAAAATAGTTCTAGAGATTTGTTACATAACCCCTTAAAACAGCCCCATAAGACCTAAGGGTAAGGTGTGTAATGGTGACAGACTCTTGGGGTGGCTCGGATAACATCGCTCGGGTGGTAATCCCTATCAACATCCACTTTTCCCATAGACATTATCGTTCGAGCATGACATGGTGAAGCCCAAAAACGCCACCTCTTTTCTGAGCTCTGAAAAATGGGCTTCGTATGGAGCAATTCTACTAGATGAGTCCATCGTTTCTTTTTTCTGAGTAAATTGGGTTCTTTAATGACTTATATATATTCTAACCATGTGATCACTGTTCAAAAACTATAAAAGTAACGGTCACAACTCTTAAAATAAAACTAAAGAAGTTGAAATTTTATATAATCATTTTACATAGAGATAAATTTAACTATATCATGAGGAATTTTCATTAATGAAACTTTGGGTCGTTACACTTCTTTAATTAATTTCAAACTTTATATAAAATAGAATGTCATTGATAATAATTCTCTTCCTTTATAACAATTCATTATACCCTATGTCATATTATTTATTATCTAAAATTTATTCTTTTGTTAATATAAAATCCAAATATACATTATATTATCCCGGTTTTAGGTATATAATCCTGAATTCATGTATTTTGAGTCTATATACTGTTTGGTTTATGTTTAAAGATGTTTCAAGGGGATTTGGAATATTTTTCAAGCTTTTCTAAAGGCGAGAATTTTTTTAGTGGTTTGTAGAAACTTTACACTATCTCAAGGAAACTATGTAAAGGAAGACAGATGGAACTGGTAAGTCCTTCATATGGAACATGTTTTGTACGAACTATGTGAATTCCCAAGATGAACCATGCATCATGAAATAAAGGTAAAAGAATAGTCGGTGAAAGGTTTTTCTAACCATGTGAGCCAACCTTGAAAATTGTGGCATTAAGATCATAGTTCCACATAGTGGGAACATGGTTTTACAATTCATTCTACATAACCATGTGGTGTATATTTTTCCATCTTTAAATTTTGAATCTAAACTAAATAAATCATTTTCACCCTTATATTTTCTCTAATCCCTCCATAACCCAAATTCCATTTTCCCTCAATGTGGGGAAGACGATCCCATTCGATTTGGGAGTGATCCTTAGGAAAATCAAACTTTTTTGGAGCCCTGGATTTGTTGGTAAGTACTAATTATTCCAAATTATTCTTGTATACAAGGTTATTCTCCCTCTCATATCAATATATCTAGTCCTTTATGGATATATCTATGTGTTGTGAATGGTTTTATAATTAAATCTTGTTGGATATAGTGAAGGTAATGTGAGTTTTGATTGGATCATGATTTTTTATTGTGTAGATATTTATTTCTGGAAATCATTAGGAGTTAGGTGGATTCTCTTTTGACTCTAATATAATTATAACATAATGGATTGTTTTTAATTAAATTATTTTCATGAAATGGTTGTGAAATAATTGTATTATTATTGATAAAATTTTGTTTTTTTATTAGCATAGAAAATGTAGAAACTTGATTGGATTTTGGAAAACTCATTTTTTTATAATTATAAAATGATGATTTAGAAAAAAAACGTTTTTGTTTGATTCATATAAAGTTTTCATGCATATATGTTCCAAGTGGAGTGACTTGGGATGTCATTGGGGAAATCATACTGTGTTTAGAACCACCCATACGTTGGTATTTTTGTGTGTTTACAATGTTTATCTATTGAGACATAGGTAAAGGTTTGTTATCTTAGATCATTAGTGATTACAATTGATACCATGGGCTCGGCATGTGGAATTGGATCATGGAGTGGGTTGTGTTTTTTGGGTTGATTTCACTTTGGAGTTTTGATTTTTTTGTTCCTTTGGTCCTCTTGAATATTATTTTTTATTTCTTCTTATACAATGGTATGTAATATTAGTTTGGTTATGTTTTGTGCTTTATTTTAGTACCCATGCATCATATAGAGCTTTGGTTGGTTATTTTTTGTAGTTTGGTTGTCTTATATTTGAAAGTGAAAATAATCCTCCAAATGTTCATGAGGACCTTGGAATTTATTTCTAGCCATTTGTGTCTTGAGGATGTCACCCAAGGTCTAGTGTCTCCCCCATCCCCCCAAATATAATGTGGAGGGGTGGAATGTTAGAAATGGTATCTACCATGGCTAGTTTTTCATTCAGTTTGGAATAAATGTTATCACCTTGTTCGATCTTTAAAATAGTAAATGGTTTCAGTTTTAGTTTCTCTTAGAGTTATAAATAGTATCATTATGCCTCTTGGGATGGTAGTAAGTTGTAGGAGTGTTATATGATGAAATATAATGAATATAAATTCATATCTAACCTCTTCATTCTCAAATTCATGTTACTTGGGTATTAAGGTACATGAGTGTTTCAAGACACTTCTAGGTGATTTTTCACATCATCATCATGGGTTCAGCTGAGGATAGTTTCATGAAATGCATTGATAGTAAAACATCTTAATAGGACTTAATTTTTCACTTTTATTTTTAAGGGTTATCAAATCTAAAAAAGTGTCAAATTTTGAAAATAGTGAAAATGTATGATTTTGAAAATCATGTGGAAGTATTTCCAAAAAATAGTTAAAATGGTGATGATGTTTGAATTATGTAATTTTTTTTAATATGTGATATTATCGTAAATTGATTATATTAATTTGAGTTTCTAATCTGTGAGACTAAATAGATTTTTTTTCTAGTTATAGTGACTGAAACTGTGTGTGGATCATAGAATTCATCCTGAGGAAGCTACTGAAGATGGTTTTCCACCACATCCATATGTGAACAAATAGCTGGTTCAAATTAATTTTTAGGATTTTCAAGCCATGGATAAGGGTAATAATAATGATGACCCATTGTTTGTGGTCCATTAAATTTACATCCCAAAGAATAATCCTCCCATCTTTCATGGTGATTTAGAGCCAAAAAAGGTAGAAGTCAATTTTAATAGGATGAACTAAATATTCAATTTCAATGGGACACCATCAGATTTAAAATTAATGTTTTCAATGTATATTCGGAAGGATTTGGCATTCCAATATTATGAATTATCATTTAATGCTAAATTGCACCAAGGCATGATATGGGAGGTTTTTGATGAATTTTTTAAGAAGAAATGTTATCCTCCCAAATTTTATGTTGCTAGAAAAATAGAATTATTTTTTTAGTAATATATTCTATTGGTGATAGAGTATGTGAAAAATTTATGGAATTTAGTCCGCATTTACCCATATGTTTCTACAAGTGCACCCTTAATGGAACAAATTTTTTAGTCAATGTTGATGATGATATTCACTCAAAGATTTTTATTATTTGTATTATAGACTACATAGAAATTGTTAATAGATTGATGGTGTAAGAATGTTATATCCTAGGAAATAAGGTTACAGAATGTATGTTTATTCTTATGGGAACAAGATAGAAAAAAATGTTTGGAATAAGCAGAAGATGGACACCTACATTTAGAGTGGTGGTACACCTCAAAATATAATTATAAGATCACTAAATATTTCTCCTTGATAAAATTGTTATATGGTATGTTTTTAGTGTGATTCAGTTGATCACATCGAGTGATAATTTAAAAAACCACCTATATCTGGTCATAATTGAAACAAGATGGGAAATATTCAATGCAATTGTTGTTGTTATCCAAGGTCAGGTGCTAAAGGAACATCTCATATGTCGCAGGAATCATATCCTTTTATTTTATGTGTATGAAAAAAACTCTCATAATTCAAATGGAGTGATATACGGTGATTTTAGTAATACCATGACACCTCAACTAGTCGAATCTCAATAGGGAAAATAAGATAAAAGTTACACAAGTAAGAAATTGTATATAAATGATCAAGTGATCATGGATGAACACTTTATCCCATTGGTGGTGATTGGAAAGATTCTTTTTAATTCTACCAATATGAAATATTTTTTTGATACATGTGCATCATAATAATTTTTTTCTTCTCTGGTTTTTTGATAATATGGGGTTTCATGTTTATATAATTTCTTTGGTATCAAAACATCAAACTCCTCTAGTCCAAAGAGAGTATAGAGCATTCATGTGTATATTTTTATTTCTATAATTATCGATTGGTATGATTGGATTTAGAATTTCTCAGTGATTGATATGGATTTCAATGAATTTATTTTGGATATGGATTGGTTGAAATCATTAAACATCAACATTGAATGTTATACCTAAATGGTTAGTTTCATATATCTGAATAGAATCAAGCATCTATATAGAGGATATTTGGATGAAAAGGCAAGTAAATAAAGAATTTTGTAATTCGTGGTTGGAACCATATCTTATAAATTGGCATATATTTCTTTCACATTTGTATATGAGAATGAGAATAAAGATTTTCCAACTATTGTTGACCACATTTCTGATGTGTTTTCTCACAATATCTCAATGTTTTCATCGAAAAGTGATGTGGATTTTATGATTGATCTCATATAGTGGAACATACCAATCTCACTTCTATCCTATAATATAGAACCATTAATATTAATGGAATTGAAATTTTAGTTGGAATAATTTGGAAGAAAATGATTCATTCATCCAAAAATTTCTCTATGGAAAGCACCAGTCTTTTTGTGAAGAAGAAAGATGGAATTGTTTGAATTTGTGTTGATTATCATAATATTAACCATGTTATGATAAAGAATCGATATCATTTTCTATACATTGATGATTTTTTTGAACAATTAATGGGATCATAGCAGTTATCCAAAATTGAATTTCATTTAGGATATCACCAATTGTGATTTCAAAGAGAGTATATTCTAAAAACTGCTTTTAGAAGAAAATACAGCCATTATGAGTATACTTTTATGGATTTTGGCATTACTAATGCACCAATAATAATTATAGAATTGATTAATTAAATCATTCAAAGGTATTATTATTTCTTTAAGGTGGTGTTTGTTGATGATATACTGGTTTATTTTATGACCAAAGTTGATCATGAGTATCACTTGGCTATAGTGTTAGGTATCTTTTAGAAGCATTATTTATATTCAATGGTATCCAAGAGTAATGTATTGATATAATAAGTGTGTTTTCTTGGTTATGTCATTTATGCGTAAGTTTTTTCTATAAATCCTGAACATATAGAAGCTTTTATCTCTAGAGTACCATAGAAGAATGTATTTGAGATACGTTGTTTCCATAGCGTTGTGGGATACTGAATATATTTTGTACATGATTTTTCACATTTGGTTCCATAGATGATAGCTTCTTTGTGGAAAGGTATTACATTCTAATGTAATGAGGAGTTCCAGAAGTCATTCCAAGAACATAAGGTTAGACTTAAATGAGATCATATTCTCAGGTTTCTAGAGTCCAGATAGGGGTATGTAGTAGACTGTGATTCATCAGGATCTAGGTTGGGATGTCTTCTTATGCAGGGAGATCAAATCATTTCATATGGTTCATGGTAATTATGGTTTCATGAGAGTAACGACAAAAAATATTATTTATAATTGAATATTTATATCAATGCTTGGAATGCATGGAATCAATATCTATTTAGTCAGAAATGCATAGTGTTTACAAATCATAATGTTTTGAATCACATTTTCACAAATAGAGAACTAAATTTAATGAAATGTTGATGGATAGTGTATGTGTATATTTTTTACTTCCAATTTTTGTATGAACCAGTTAAAGGGAGCTCTATTGAATATGAATTGAGTGGTATTTTATATTCCGAATTGGATGAAGAGGCTTCGAACCACTAGAAACTAATGTCAGTTATAATGGATATGCATCTACATTTCTTAGACAAGGGGTTTTTTTTAGTATTCTTTCTAGTTTCATTTGTTATTGATTTTTTTTATAATGTTATAGTTTCAGGGATATCTAATACTGAATGTGTTTCTTTTAGGTCAAAACTCAACTATAGGTAGACCATTTTTGGTTGGAAACTAGATGGGAATTCTGTGTTGTGATTTAAAAATTGGATGGTCATACCTTTGTCTTATGAGGAACAACTTCGAAGTTCTTACCACCAATCAACAAGGGAAATTCACCCTTGGGTTCAGAAGAGGATTAAATCACTAAAATAATATTTTTAGTTGGTAGGGATGAAAAGTGATAAATGATAGTATGTCTTCAGATGCCTCACATGTCATTAGGTAAAGTTAGGGAGCCAATTACCAGTAGGTATGTTGTATTATTTAATGATTCTCATGTGGGAATGGGAGAATATTACCATGGATTTACTAATTGGTATAACCAAATATGGTAAGGAAACATGGTTCAATATGGATTATTGTGGATCAATAGAAAAAGTCAAATCACGTCATGTTGATTTTTGAAACTAGTTTTGTGGAACACCTTTCAGAAATCTACATTCAGAAAATTGTAAGGATGGATGATGTTCTAATATCAATCATGTATAATATAAACCTCAGTTTTACATCTTGTTTTTGGAAATACATACAACAATATCTTGGAAAAAAATTGAATATGAGTATGGATCATCATTCTGAAATGTATGGGAAGTTTGAATGAACAATACAAACATTGGAGTAAATTATTAGGGATTGTGTAATGGATTTTTTTGGCTGAATGGAGGATAATATAAAATTACATTATTTTTTTTAAAATAATGTTACTAGACCATGATACATATGGATGCTTTTGAATAATTTTATGACTATCCATTTCATTTCCCTCATTTTTGGGTGTAAATAGGCAAGACATTACTTATTGGACCGAACCTTGTACAAGACACAATAAAGAAGATTCAATTGATTAGAAGGATAGTGGAGATGGCTCAGATATATCAGAAATAATATGTGGATCATTATATATGACCATTTTCTTTTAAGGTGAGTTATCATGTGTTCAGGAGAATCTATACCATGTTGGTCATCTTTATTTTGGTAACTATGGAATGTTATCTCCTTATAACTTAGACCCTTTGAGATACTTTAATTAATGGGGAGGTCTTATATGAGTTTTATTTTCCAACAATGTTCATTTAAGTGAAAAATTCATTTCATGTATCTTAGTTAACGATGTACCAACCTAATTCTTACCATGTTATTGGATGGGAAAACATTTACTTAGAGTCTTATGCTATATTGATTCATGTGCTGGTAGAAATTGGGGATATATAAGAGAAATATTTCATAAAAAAATCATTGTTCTAGTTTGTGTTTTATAGAAAAATGGTTGGTTTTAGGAATAAACATGGAATCATGAGATAGAAATGGTGTAAAAAATATACCAAACTCTTAAAGGGAAAAAGGGTTTTCTACATTCTGAAGATGGAAAGGCCAATGGTGGGGATAATAT
The DNA here is from genome assembly GCA_963277665.1 of Viscum album. Taxonomy (NCBI): domain Eukaryota; kingdom Viridiplantae; phylum Streptophyta; class Magnoliopsida; order Santalales; family Viscaceae; genus Viscum; species Viscum album. The sequence goes on from OY728146.1 coordinate 1,811,467,982, forward strand.
ATCACCAATAATTTCAAGTATATAACCCATTATTCATGTATTTTAATTTTATATAATGTTTAGGTTATATTTTTGGGAGTTTATGAGGGTTTTTGAAATTTATGGAGGATTTTATGGGCGTTAATGGTTTTTTCATGGTTAGTAGAATCATTCAAACATATCTAGGAAACCATATAAGGGAAGATTATAGGTAACTGGTAGACACATAGTTGGAGAAAAGTTAGTCCAAACCATGATGATTCCTAGGTAAAAAAAGCATCTTGAAATAGGGGAACATCATAGTTAGATTATGGTTCATCTAATCATGTCATCCAACTATGCGAGGTGTTCCCTTAACATAGTAGCACCACATGGTTAAGGCATGGTAGACCAATCTGTTCCACCTAATCATGTGGAATATAGTCATCCCACCATGAATTATGGATCTAATAATAATTAAAACGTTGAACCTTTATTCCCTAAATCCCTCCATTACTTGAATTCATTTATCTCCCATGTAATGAGAGATATCCCCCTTTAATCAAGGTCTAATACATAGGAAAATAAAAGAGTGATAGAGTCTTAGATTCACTAATAAGTACCCATTATTCCTCATTCTTATTAGATTCAATGTTCTAATATCTCTATAATCCAAATATATTGTATGTTATGAATAGATATATATGTTATGAATGGTTTTATAATGAAATCATAATGGATCCAGAGAATAGAATGTGTGTTGTGAATCAGTCATTATGTTTCATTGTGTCCTTTATTTTCACGAACTGTTGTGAGGTAGGTGGATTCTCTCACAACACAACATGATTTTAAACTTGAAGGCATAGTTATATTTAATTGATTTTCATGAAATTATTGTCAAATACTAGTGTGATTATTGATGAATATTTCATCTTGGTATTGTCTTGTAAATTGGGAAAATTTAATTAGTTTCTGGAAAACACATTTTTCATACTTTTACAATGAATATTTGGTGGGATACATGTACAATATTTATTGAAATTATGAAATTAAATAAATTATTTGATTGTAATGACATGTCATGATCATGGAATGAATTCTAACTATGTTTTGAATGGGAAGAAAAATGGCCATAACGTACCACCCTCAAATGGGTAGATTAGGGTTGTGAAGTTCCACTCTCAATGGTAACATGAAGATTTTGTTTCAGTGTGTGGTTTTGTGTGTGGACATGGAAAATAATATTCCAAATAAAATGATAATTAGTTAAAGGATTTTTATAGTTTCCTTAGATTTTTATGGATTTAATATAATATATTTGTACTGCATAAAACTTTTTTATATAAATTGTATTAACAAGTTTGGTCCAACTTCTGTGAGTTGGGTAGCCATTAAGAAAATCCTTCTAATTTTAGACTGACTCACTTCATGGGAACTTTTGTGATTGTGTATACATAATCTATCAATATGTAGTAAAAGGAAAGTTGTATGAGTATATAGTAATGTTTATTGATACCATTCGATTGGCTTGTGGAGTTAGAGCTTGGAATGGTTTGGGTGTTTCTGGTTGATGTCACTTTGGAGTTTTGAGTTTTTTGTTATTTTAGACCAATTAAATATTTATATTGGTTTCATATTATAATATAATATGGGTTATTAGTTTGAATACATTTTTAGTTGTATTTTAGTACTCATGAATTATATATAGGTTTTTTGGTTATTATTTTTATAGTTTGGTTTTTTTCATTCAAAGGAAAATCCTCCACCAAATGTTCTTGATGACCTCTGATTTTATTTCCAGCCTTTGGAATCTTTGGGATGTCACCTCAGTCCTAGTATCTCCCTCTTCACTCTCAAATTCAATTTGGAGGGGCGGGATGTTACCTATATTATATTATGTATTCCTCATATTTATTTTTATAACTTTTAAAAAAGTCATTTTTCAACACTTTCTTGGATGTGACATTTATTAGAAACTCATAAAAGATAAAATGAAATTTCATTCCATTATCATGAATTTTTATCTTCCAGTCCACATTTATTTACATAAAATTTATATATTTTAAAATCAATATTATTAGGGGTTTTTATTAAGATATGTTTTAATAAACTCTTCCCTTCACATTGATGAAAATTATTTTTTCTAAAAGTGAAACATAATTTTTGAGCCTATTATGTGTTATATTGTATTTGTTTTTAATGTTTTTCAATATATTCAATAACAATAAGAAGAGGGAAAACATCTAATATAGGAGGATTTCTTATGAATATCGAGGAAAGTTTTGATATCCCAATAAGATTATCCTTATTATGTTCTAATTTTTGAATTCAATAAAATAATTGAAGTGCTACTTTGATTCTTAGAAGTTATTACTACCAATTTTTATGTGGGAAATAAGGGAATTAAGAGGTACAATCACTGGATGAATTTAAATCTATTCAGAGGGTGGTGAAGATAGTTTTAAATAGAAAATATGATATAGGAAGTTCCATGGAGTATTTACAATTGGTGAAATCACTATTACTATGACGAAAATGTTCACGGTGATCTATCCATATTTTTTCAAGATAGAAGACTTTATTTGAATATATTTTGATGAAGTTGAAATTTATTTGTGAAAATTAGACTTATTATTTTTGATCATGACATCTTCCAATGATGTTTAATGATGAACTCACATAATCTAAAACATGTCTTTTGAAGAGATATTGAATACTTGAGAAATTATGAGAAGGCCATTCATAAATAATATATATATACATGCATAAATAAACAATAAAGGGCATGAAAATATCTATTTTCATGAATTATTTTGAAATTAATAATTTTTTCAATGGAATAACTGAATATAGAGAAAAAATTTTAAAATGATGAATTTGTAGGTACTTTTTTAATATAAAATTTTGGATAACTCTGTTATAGGGGTTTATCCTAAAATTTATGCCATGAAAGATTGTTTAGAGTGGAATAACCACCATGAATAAGTATAATTTGGTACCAAAAATTTTATATAAAAAAGTGGGGACCTCATACAGGTGACATAGATATAAAAGGAGGAGATTTTGTATAGCCATAATATAGAAGAATCCATGATCAGGCATAGTTACTCTCATCTAGTGAGGTGGAGTGGTGCCAATTTTTATTAAGGAGTGTATTGTCAGACATAAATTCATTATGAGATATCTAAAAGAATGTGTAATGTCCCAACCCAGGTTCCACAAACTTATGCCCCGATCAGGTCAGTCATGTGACCTCAAGCATTCCTCCCTATACAAAAAGTGTTATCGACTAGCAATAAGGTTCCATTATCAAAAATAGGTAGTCTATAACTTCTTTATCAAAGTAGCACAATAGTGTAAATAAATAAGATTAACCAAATGATATAAACAAGAAACCAAACAAAACCAATAACATATGGTGACCAAAACTGAAAGTACAATATCAAAACTGAACTATAGATATGTCATTCCAATGTATATGTTATGTGTTAAAATAAAATTCAAAGGTAAAGTTGCTAAAAACTCCAAAGAGGTTCTTGAAACACATCTAGTTCCCCCATCCATGCTCCATCCACAATCATCCACAAAACATAGGGGATTTTCCCTTATCCTATCCATCAAACATGGTGTCTATTTAGGTACCAATCAGGAAAACTGAGTAGGATGCGATTATAACTAATTAAGCTACCCCCAATTACGTCTAAATAAAATTCAGTCAATAATAGTGTATGCAGTTTTATAAATAAATAACTCCAATTCATAAGTAAACATTTTCCACATTATCATTTATTCTTTATTAAAAAATATAAAAACCCCATTTTCCTGAGGACACCCAAACCACAATACCTACATTGTCCCATGCTGAAGTCTGAGCCAATTCACACAATTAATTTAAAATTAATTATAATATAAAACCCTTTCATTATTCATTCATTTCAATTAATTATCATGGCTAATTTGAACCATAGTCTAATTCCAACATTTTGGGTGTATATCACCATGTCTATAAACTCGTTAGTATTTGGAGCATTATGCCCTATCTCACACCTCTTGGGTATTTGGAGCACCAATCCTTATCCCACGCATCATGGGAATTTGAATCCCTAGTAACTATTCTATACAATTTTCATGCATGCCTCGACCCTAAAACATCATGACTATGACCCCATGGGTATTTGGAGCATCAGTCTGTGTCCCACACCCCATTTATCTATAATTATTACATCAAATTTATCACAATATCACATGTTTTAGAATATCAAAAATAATTAATTTAGAAATTAATTATTCCAAATTAAAATTTGACAATCCCAATTATTACAATAAATTATGTCAAAAATTAATTAATCAAGTTTAACAATCTCAATAATTCCATAAATAAATAAATAATTAATTATTCATAATCAAAATACCAATTTTTTCATAATTTAATCAATAATTAACAACCCATTTAAATAATCCCAATTCCATCATAATTAATCAATAATTATTATTCAAAATATACAATTCCAATATTCCATAAATTAACAATTCCTGCAATTTATTAATTAACCAAATTAATTAATTCAACAAAGAACTAAATTTATAAACATATAATATAAATTTCTAAAATTACATTCCTTTAAAGGAAATAAAGACAGTGGAATTTTAAATATAGACCACCAACTACAATTCATTTGATAATGAATGCTCACCAATGGAAGAATCCCCTGTTTGAATCAAATAATTCAAGAAGGTAATGAAGAACACAATATATATCTAAAACCTAGATTCCATATCAAAATAATCATGATTTAATAAACCTATTTATATATTTCACAATCCTAGATCTAGATCCTAAAAAATAGATCCATATCTAACAAAATAAATGAAAAATTCCCTTAATAAAATACAAAATAACATTAAACTAATTTGGATGAGATTAAAATATAGGGAGCGGTGTAGATCTTTAATTCACTTTTTTCACTATGAACAGAATTCAAGAGACATAAAAATGTTTTTAAGATAATCTTAATATGAGTGAATTTGATTTTGTTGATCTAGGGTTGATTTTTGTGGTAATATGGCATTCGGGTTATTTTCAAACCAAATTTTCTAACTTTAATTACCATTCTCATAGTTTTATGGGTCAGATAACATAGTTAGTACTAAACATGAACCTAACCATTCACTAATTACACACATAGTCTGAACAATTAGTTTAACCATGCGAAAACCATGTGGTCCACTTTCACACTTTGTTTAACCATGTAAAAACCATGCAACAACCTTGAAAATCCTATCATCATTCCAAAATTCTCAATTTAACACCTAAAGTTACCCAAGTTAAGACACTAAAAAGTTATTGTCAAAACAAGGAAAAATAATACCTCTATAAGATATTTATAATTCTCTAAAAAAGGTTAGTATTTTACATCATGTTACTATTAATCATTTAAAGACACAATTTATCATTCCCAAACTCAATATAGGTGTTGTTAATAATCTTAAAGATCACTGTATTTAAGGATCTAGCTATGCTGAATCGACTATTAACATTTATATATTGAATTTATCATATGAATTATAATATACTAAATGGTGTTCAGATGATATTCCATAAAAATTATGCTATATCATGAAATATAAGATTGATCGACGACATGATTGGTTTGGAACTACCATGATCATTAAATTTTTTCATGAATTGATTTCCAATATACTATGGTATTTGATCTCATTAAAACATAAGTTTATTCTATAAAAATATAATTCAATTGGTCTTGATTTCAACAAGATTGACCATGTGAAGAGTCCAATCAATTGTGTTACCATGAACCTTTAGTAAGTTTTGATCTTCCATGAAAGTATACAAATTCTGTGACTGTAAGGAAATCTTGTATCATGATCATTGATCTTATGTGAAGTAAATTTGATACTTCCATGAGATAATCCTTACACAGTTCTTCTATGAGTGTTTAACTGCTTCTTCTATGAGAATATATCAAAGCATGGTTGATCCATGCACATTATTCTATGTGAACATAAAGCTGTTGTTTTTGATGATGATAAAGCTCTTATTTATGCGTGACTGGGTTATAAATGGAACATGCATGAAAATTCACATTTTATTCTTATAAAAAAGTTGATGAAAACTAATAGTGGACTTGTGTGAAAAAAGTTTATGGAAAATTTACTTCGTTTTAATGTTCTCGGTCATGTGAAAAAGAAGATAATTTAATTCGATCTAGAATAAATCATGTAGAAATGTTCTAATATTGATCACTAGATCTCCCACAAACTATCATTATTGAAATAAACTAGATTTGAAAACATGGATGATATCAGAAACTGAAAATAATGAGAATTGGTTTTCATGAGGAAATAAATCCCTTGAATGAATGTTTCATGAATGATATCTTCTATAAGGTTTTGAGGTCATTCTAGGTTCCAGACAGATGTAAAAAATATGTGGTGCATATTATTATATTACTTCCTTACATGAATAAATAAAAAAATAGTATTGAGTGATTAAAGTAGAATATGAGATCACCATTAATAAGTGACATGCACACTTCCAATAAATCAATCATGAAGAAAAAACATGAATGAGTTTATTCAAAATTTGAATGAATAAAAATTTACAAGACAATGGTGCTTGATTAATTGGAATCATATTGGTTTTATAACACATAAAGATAGAATGTTAAGGTTGATAACAAATAAATTACAAGGTTGATTAAATGAGGGAACATGGAATATGAGATATTCATGATTTTCATGCATGCATCAAGGGGCGGTAGTGTATCTATAGGGAAAACATCCTTAGGGCTGATGGTTCTTTTTCCAGTGACCGTGATGAGGTGGGTGCAATGGAACATGAAAGTATTAAGCTATTGTTGATAGAGACCCATCCTAGCATGGCTAGAGGTTTTCCAAGGGGTAGTGCAGACTTTTTTGAGGATTTCCCCAACTGTGTTTCAGATGAAGTTAACAATATTTTAAGGATGGTTCTGGAGGAGGAATAAGTACATGAGGCTATTTGGAAATTAAATCCGGAAAGTTCTCTAGGACCTAATTGCTTTCCAGGGTCCTTTTATAGAGCGACATGGGACCTTGTCAAGGGAGATTTTGTGAGGGAAGTTAAATATTTCTTCCTTGGTGGAAACTAACCATGTATTACTTCTGCAACCAAGCTGGTTCTGATTCCAAAGGTGAGCAATCCACAATACATCGATCAGTACTGGCCCATAATCATGTGCAATATACCCTACAAGGTCTTGTCCAGCATTCTCATTAAAAGGATGGCCCCTCTTTTGGATTCCTGGGTGGTTCCTGAGTAGCATGGGTTTATTAATGGGAGGTCCATTCAGGGGGCAATTGGTGTGGTGCAAGAATTGATCAGTGACATCAACAAAAATTCCTTTGGGGGTAATTTGGTGATCAAGCTGGATATGAGTAAGGCATACGATAAGAAGGAGTGGGGCTTCATTCTTAGGGTGCTAGCCTGTATGGGGTTCTCCACTTGGACTCGTGATCTCCTTTTTCGTTTTTTGAGCTTGGCATGGATTTCATCCTCTTTTATGGGAAAATAATTTTGGTTCTTTAATGCTTGTCATGGCCTCAGGCAGGAGGATCCCCTATCCCCTATTCTCTTCATTCTCTCCCAAAATGCTCTTAGTCATCAAATCAACCAATGTATTCATATGGGTAAGATCCTTCCTTTTCGGACATGGCATGATACAAGAGTTATTGCACATTTGATGTACGCAGATGACACCATTTGGTTTATTAATGGCTGTCGGAGGTCGGTGCAGGGGATGATTGGGCTCCTAGAGGACTACAGAAAGTGGAGTGGGCAGGTGTTGAATGGGGAAAAAAGCCTTTATTATACTTCCAGGAATGTTTCTGATAGAAGTGCAAGAGCCCTAGATGACAGCCTGAATATGAGGAAGGGATTATTCCCAATGGAGTACCGCGGGGCTCCGGTGAGTCCTTTGTCTCATAGAATTAACCACTTTGACAATCTTGTTAGAAAGATCACCGGGTGCATTTTCAACTGGATAAATAGATTCCTTTCCTTTGTTGGTCACATTACTCTTGTGAATAGTGTCCTTGTGTCCATTCCCATGCACATTTTGTCCACCTTGAAGGTTCACAAAAACGATGGTTAGCACACTGTAAAATTTATGGTATCTTTCATTTGGGACGGGCAAATTGAAGGCTGGCATCATTGGGCGTCAGGGAAGCGCCTCCCAAAACCTCTTTCGGAGGGGGGTATAAACATGCGGAGTGTCACTCTGACCATGCAAGGGTATCATGCTAAACTTTCTTGGGAGGCTATGGAAGGAAGAATAGTTTGGGGTAGGATTTTGTAGGGAAGATATGGGCTGATTGTCAGCGATGCGAGGGTGAGGCCTTCTAAGATTTGGAATCTGATACACCAGTATTTAGAATTCCTCCAACAACATTCAAAATGGATGGTGGGTATGGGGACCTTAACTTCTGGTTTCAAAACTAGGGGGCTAGAAAGGTGTGGTTTCCAGGATGCCCTACTGAAGATATCTCTCTCAAAGAGGCAAGTGATCATCCTGAATTTCTTTCAGACATTATTCAGGATAATCATCATGTGGCATTCAATAACATTGTGTTCAATGATGATATAGATAGACTTATCTTTACGGGTAGCACTTCGGGTATGTTTTCCATTAAGGATTTCAACCATGTGAGGAGGGATACTTCCACTAATGATCCATGGGGAGTGTTTCTATGGTGAAAAAAGGTACCTTACAAATTCAATTTCCTACTGTGCAGAGTGAGGAATCAAGCTTTTCCCCCTGAGGAAAATATTCAGCGCATGGGAGTGAGTATTTCCTCCAAGTGTTGGTGTTGTAGCAAATCCAAGCCAGAATTTGTGGGGGATCTCCTTTTCGATATTGAATGGGATTCTTGGGTGTGGTAGGACTTCGGGGAATATGCGGGATGGAGCAGGGAGGGGGGTCGCAGGAGGTTTTTCTAAGGGGATGGTTTAACGGAACTAAGGACAGTGATGCAGAGAGGAATGCTCGGGACATCTTTCTTTTGGAGGGGTGATGGACCCTGTGTACGGCTAGGAATGAGGCAAGACATAATGATCTTCATGGTTCTCGCACCTGCATCATCTTTAAAATGCATAATTTACTGCAGGGCCTGCTTCGGTTGTGGACTGCATGTCATGGTGAACCGTCGATAAGTGCCATGGCTTCGAACTGCTCCGTTCTCAATCAGAGAAATGGCTTGGGGAAGGGGAACTGGTTTCGTTGGATTTCACTTCATAGTGGAAGGAAACTTAACATGGATGGGTATTTTGGGGGGGATATGTGGGGAGTAGGTGTAATCAGGAACCATGAGGGGGCTGTCCTTACGGCCTTTTCGGCTTTCTACGGCAGGGGCGATGCTCTCCAGGCAGAGCCAAAGGCGATGGCTACCAATTTGGAGATGTGTAATCAAAGACAAATTCTGCTCAATGTGGTTGAAATAGATTCTATCATCCTATATAAAGTATTATCTAGCTCAAGACCATATCTATGGAAAATAGAGTACAACATCAGGAAGTGAAAACAACTATTGGGCAATCACATTGAGGTCACTCAGACATGGTAGGAGGGGAATAAGGTTGTTGACTTCTTGGCATCCATGGATTCAACGAATCATAGTATGGGATTTTTTCACTAGTTTAGGGTCTTTCCCTCAGGAGGGCATCAAACATGTGGTTAATAATGTTCTTGGCCTACATTTTTTTAGACCCCCATGATACTGTTGTTCTTTTCTTCTCCAAAATTAATAAAAATGGTTATTTTCTGTCAGATATTCGTGAAAAAATGTGACGAGACATTACATGAGTTTTAATTCTATATAAAATATCTAGAATAACATATCAATGTGGATGAAGATAACAATCTATGTGTTACTCCATAGTTTCATACATGAGGAATCAAAGAATGAAATTAATTAAAAGGATTAGTGTGAATATAAGGCTTTGATAACTTAATATCACATAAATAATAATTGGATGAGTTGTTAGGTGATCTAAAATGAAAAAAAAACTATCATATTGAATACCAAAATTTGATGATATTAATTGAAATATTACTTTATGATGAGTAAATTAGAATCAAAGACTATGTATTTTAAAATAAATTTACAAGAGAACAATGTATTCATAAATATATTGATTTATGAGAGTCTAAATGAAAAAATAAACAATGAAAATAAAGGAAACCTATAATATTAAATATGAGATTATTTATTGAGAATTATATTTACATTTTTTCTTTTATGAATATATATTTTTGCAGGTGGTGAATAAATATAGTGTTTGACACGATGATTATGAATATATAAATTATTATGTTAAGACGTAGATTCTATACAACAACTTTTGCAATCCTTGATGTATAAAATAAAGTTAAAATGAAGAACAAGTTATTTATGTAGAATAATCATTCAACGCGACGAAAAAGAAGGGATATAATAAGAAAAATATTATATTGTGAGTGGAACACTATAATTGTTTAAATATTGGAAAATGAATTTGAATATAAAGACAAAAATATATTATTATATTGTATAATTATAAAGAAAATTGAGGTATCTCGTATAAGTTTTGTAGGTGAAGAAGAATATCAATTTATTTAGTCTAGGATGGACACAAGTCAATGTATGTTATATTACTTCTATGTGGTACAAGACCAATCAATTTATAAGGATACATCAATACCACTATTTCATTATGCCCAGCCGATGTTAGGATTCAAAATTTAATGTCAAAAAACATGATTTCAATTTCTTTTATGATAAGAAGTAAGTTGTTTGTTCCTAAGTTAAAATCCATCATACATTGGGGGTTTAGTAATCCATAGAGAGGCGAACCATACCAACAATCATGGTTCTCTTTTTTAATGATTTCTGAGTCCACATCTATATTGACACTAACCATAGGTAATATAAAAACAGATAGATAAATTTAATCAATAAAAAATTGTAATTAAGTAATGAAGGGATAAATTTTTTAATAAGTAAAAATTCATCCCACACCTATTCAATTCCCTCTCAATGAGGTCACATAGAAGTGTTATCCTCTTAAAGTGGAGTCATAGGGAGGTTGAACCACTTCTAGATTATATTTCATCTTGATGTTCCTATTTTTCTTTGATTCCCTTTGAAAGTAATTATTTAATTCAAAATTTGAGCGATTGTATCTTCAAATGATTAGATATACATTTCTTTTAGGGCTCAAAAAATTTATGGAAAAATGATGAATGTTTCCATCTTTTTTAAAGAGGAAGATAAAGAGGTTTTTCCAAAATGTGATTCTATTGAAGAAAATTTTGATATAGAAAAGGAATATATCGTTGTTTCATCAACAACCAAGGACTTTGGAAACTTATCTACCGTAGATGAATCAACACACAAAATTAATTATATAGATATTTTTTTTCTTCATAAATGTATTATAGATGAAACAAGGATAAGTGATTTATATATTAATATAGATGAATCACAAGATAAATAAATTTATTATATAAAAGTTCTCCTAATGTTTTTCCAAAAATATTTTTTTCAATTCTATTTGTAGGGTTTTTCAAATATTGAAAAAGGATATTTCCCATCTTGAAGAAGAATTTATAAAAATATTGGGAACACTAGAAAAAAAGGTAATGATGTGTATAGATATCTCCTAATAATGACATTGAAAAAGTATAGAAATCAGTGATCATTTACATGAAATATTAAACTATATAATGTATTAGTATGACTAAAACCTAAAAATTGATAAATACATTGAATGGTATGAAGAAAAATAACCTTTATTGGTGGGTAAAAAATATCTGATATTAAAGATGCTTAAATTGAAGTGAAATCAAATAACATTAAAGTGAATAACCATTTTTTTCAAGAAAAACATAATTATGACTATATTAAGATTATTAAGAAAGAATATTAATAAAAAATAAAGTTAATTGAGAATGATAAATACATTATAAATATGAAATTATTGGATTTTTATGCCAAATTAAAGAATTTGGAAGCAATCCAAATCATGTCTTTGCAACAAGTTAAAATGAATTGTTCTTCCACTAAAAATTCTAAAGAGAATTATCAATATAAGTGAAGTATAATATTAGGAACATACATATATAATTTATAGTAGTCTCAAAGATATTGGTATCATCGACTCCTAAAAATATTGTTATTTCTAAATTTTTCTTCTTTTAATAGTGTAGATCTAAAATCAAAATGAACATAATTATTAACAAAGAAAAATGTTGATGAATCCTCATTAATATATTGGGTGGATTAAAGTATATTTATATATATATATACACCTAAATATACTCATTCAGTCAATAAAAATGTATAAGTATAACAAGCACTAAAAATTGGGCACACTAATTTTTAAAAGAAGAAATCATGATTTGTTTGATATTTTTGGTGTTGTAATATATTCATGCACAAGGAATATGATTTTTTGTATAATATATCAATATTTGAAGTTACAAGGAAGCATAGATTAATGGGGAGGATATTAGTGATGATGAATTAAATACCACATGAGGAAAATAAGTTTCCGATAGTTATAAATAGATCTCAAAATTTAAAGTCTCTGTGGTATTTATGATGAAAGTTGTCAGAGTGAAGAAAATTTTAAATATAAATCATTTAGGCATAAAAATATAATATTTGATAATAAAATACCATATAATATGATAAAATTAATTAATACTCTCTTTTAAAACATTCCTAAGAAAATTTCAGAAGAGAACATTCTCCATAATTCAATGAAAAAGGTCTAGAAAGATGTCACTCCCAGAAAAAATAGATGGTTTTTGTGGAAATAATGTTCAAAACATGGATTAAGACAAACATAACATGTATTAAACATATTTAATAATTTAATATAAATAATAATAATAATAAAACTGGTACAAAAAAAGAAACAAAAGAATTTATATGGAGGAATATATTTATGAGATATCATTAGAACTTCCAAAACTGTTGATAATATTCCATAGGTGTGTCTATAAATATGAACGGATGATTTAAAAATGAAATATTTTTAAAATATGAATATATTGAATAATATAAATATAAATAAAATATTATACAATAATATGGATGTGAACTTCATTATTGGTAGTTAAGATATAAGAAACAACGATCTCATGATAAACTGTGTTGGATGTGAAAGCAAGTTGGTAACATCTTGAAAGATTAGATAAACAATTATCCAACCTCATGAAGAAATATTAAAGAAAATAAATTATATACTAGGTGATACACTTGCCTTTATTTCTCTTTTTAAAATTATTATTCCACTTAAATAGAGAAGTAAATATTCTATGCTTCACAAGATTACTATGAAATCCAAAAGTGAAAGCATAAATTATCCTAATAAATATAAAGCTAAATAGATATAGATTCATAGATGGGTATATATTCCCCACCACATTTATCACTCTAAATATAAAATAGTGGTTAAATATTATTACATTAATTATTTTTGTAGTATTTTTATTCTAATTGTACTGGTAATTGATGGTTTTGTTGGTTCTAAAATGGAGGACTAAAGAAAATTATGGTGAAATAATTATTCTAGATCTAAAATTATTCCATATTGTCTTGATTTATAAATCGATTAGAATATAAAATTTTTTCTAGAGAAAATATCATCATTGATTATATTAATAATGTGATCATCCCACTATATGGAGTATATTGAGAGTCTATCCAAATATTATATATAATGAAAAACTAGAATCAGTGGAAGGTGCCTTAAATTTTGTCATTAAAAAGTTATGAATTATTATTCACCCATCCATGTAATTTAAGAATATATATTAATATTATGGGGTAGAAAATTATTTTCATCAATAATAAGAAAAGTAGATGATTTTATGAAGTCGCATGGTTGTATGAAAATAACCATTCTGATTATACTTGAATATTATTAATCAATAAGTAATGTTTTGTTAGAAATTCTGGTAGAATTTTTTTTTAATTATTTATATTATTTAGTATAAAAATATTTTAAAATTAATACACATGATCAGTACCTAAAGATAATATTCAATAAATTATAATAAATATTATTTGGTATCCAATTCTTTAGAGTAATGGACCACAATATGATCTATTTCAAATCCTCTTGTCTTCTACACCGATCATGGCTCAAGTAGACTTTGAGTGGGTTGGGTGGTGGAAAATTTCTCAAGAATGGATTGATACCATCCTACATTTTGGGATTCCATGAATTTTTATTGGTAACGGGGAGATAATAAAATGAAAATTTTAATGACAAAGGTAGAGGGAAAAATAAATCATATTTAAAAATCTAATAAATATATTGAAATGAATTTTTATATTGGTATTGGAATAAAATATGATGGGGGGGTTATTGATCCAACTTTGTGTTATATTCAAATATCTATCAATGGTATAAATATATTTAAGATTAATTAAAAGAAAAATATACTAAAATATATTTGGAGTTCAGAATCATGTTGAAGAAAGGTTTGATATCCCACGAATGGTATAATTATTACGTTCTGATTTGTGAATTATATATTTGAAATGAATTTTATAAAATGAATCCAAGAATTTAGTACTACACTCATTTATGTGGAAAAAATTATAATTAAGATGTACTTACATTTCATTATTTTTAATCCATATAGATAGTGGAAAATATCTTTAGAAATGATAAATAGGATATAAATGTTCTATAAAGTATTTATAATTTCTGAAATCAATATATTTTTGAAGAAAATGTTCAATTAAATCCTTCTATAATATTTCATGATAGAATATTTTATTTGATTATATTTGGATATTGATGGAATTAATTTGTGACGATTTTTTCAACCATTCTTATTGATCATGACATGTGCTAATGATGTTTGAAGAAGAAATCAGGTCATTTACAACATTGTTTTTTATGATCTATGGAATATTGAAAAGTTATGATAAGACCATTCCAATATATATATATATATATATATATATATATATAAAAGCATGAAAAAATTATGAATTATATGAAAATATCAATTTTCGTGAAGAATGATGTGAATTATTGACAAATAAATAAATTTTTAAAGAAAAGAACTGAAGATGATTATTTTTTGGGAAGTATGGATTTGGATATATGTTTTTCTTTAGAATTTTGGGTAACTCTTTTAGAAGGGTTTATCAAAAAAATTCCAATGTAGATTATTTTTAGAGGAATCCTTACCATGGATAAAATTTTATTCTATTAATTATAAAAAGGACTTCTAGGAGCATAAATAAAGAGAGAACATATATAAGGAGGTTTTGTTGTGGGGAGTTGTGTGGGGGAAGCCCAAAGTGGACCCAATTAATTACATTTGGAAATGTAGTTTGGCATTGATTATTATTAAGTAGTGTTTCACTAAATATAAATTTAATATGAGATATCCCAAATCACAATACAATTCATCCTTTAATGTCATGATTTTGAAGACAAAACACAAGATATGTATTATTGATCAATTTTATTCAAGGGGTATTCAAGTATTTTCTTTTTCTGAATCAAATTTGGGAAGTTGAATATCAAATGAACGTAAGGAATAATGATCGACGTCATGATATTGATTTGATATTCTCTATGAAAATATGATCTATTATGTGACATGTTGTTGATCAATCATTTGACAAGTATGAATCAACCATGAACGTGAATGACTGTATGAAGTGATTTTTGATCTTCCAAGGAAATTGTGCTCGATCTATCATATGATTATTACATAAGTATAGGTAAAAATTATTGCGTGTTCAATGAGATCATCCATATGAAGAGTCCACTCATCCATTCTACCATGAACCATAAGTAAGTGTTTATCTTCCCTGAGTGTATACATAATTTGTGAGTGTAAGGATATTTAATATGATCAGCACAGTTCTTCTATGAAGTTCATATACATCTTCAATAAGATGATCTTCATATAGATCTTTCTTGAGAGTAGATCAATGCATAGATCAACCACACAAATTATTCTATGTCAAATTTAATATTATCTGTTATCTAATGATGATGTTGATGATAAATTTTTTGAATTAGTTGGTTTAAAAGGATACATACATTTAGCTTTAAATAGCATGCATGTGAAAAGAATGCTGAATAAAAATAGAGGATCTACTTGATGTATTTGTACAAAGAATGAAGTGAGATTAAATTTAATTATAAACATAAATAAGAACATAATATCAGTTTAATAAGAATAAATCATGAATAAATATTCAAATCTTCATCGAGAGAATATCCCAGAACTACCATGTATGAAATATACATGATTTAATTCAAAAAATGAGTAGAGGAACTGAAAAGAATAACAATGACTATGTATGAGAAACAATGATCATATGAATGAATTTATATTAAATATATATCATGTTATGCATTGATATAAAGTTGAGTTTGGTACACATGCATACAACATTTGGGTCATAAACTATTTGTAGGACCCGGGGACAACCTGAGAGGGGAGGGGTGAATCAGGGTGTCAAAATTTTCTTTTAAACTGATGGATCTTGTTCCCATATTGGTAGAAACTAGTTTGACCTGTATGATGGAAATAATAATAAATAAAACATTTACATGCAAAGGGATGACACAAAACATTTTACTTGGTTCACCACTAAGGTCTACGTCCAAGGAGCATACACTGACATGTTTTCGGTCGTACCAAATTCCACTATTCTTCACTCGTTGTGGATTATAAAGATTTGGGAACAGTCACTCTGTCCCAGGCTCACTACCTTTATAATTTTTCAGGGATAGCCTACTGCATCCCTCGGGTCACTCTTGTTGTCTCCCCCTAGATCACTGCCCTTGGTGAAGTCCCACTTAGTTTATAGACGTGAATGTCTCTTCATCATTGCAAAAGAATGCATCCTCTGTTGCATGTAGATGCTCTGTTAAAGTCCAACTTTCTCCCGTAGATGAATATCACTTTGTACTACAAGTATCAGGCACTCTTATAGCTTTCGCGCAGCCCCAGAATGACTGGCATACTTCAACCACAGCTAGTGAACTTCTCCAATCCTGGCGCGCAAGTTTCAAGATGGCGTGCAAGTCCAGCTCTCCCACTTGCGCGACTCACACTTCTTCAACTTCAATCTTGCGCGACTCAATTCCTTTTTCTCCTAGACCAATTTTGGCGTGCAACTATCAACTGTCGTGCTTCTTCAAATTCTAGCGCGCATGTGTAACAATACCACCTGCACGACACCTCCTGCACCAACTCCAAACTTGCGCGACTCTCCTCCTTTCTTGCTTGAACGATCTTGGATGCGAAGCAAACAACTATCACTCAACTTCAACTTGCGCAACCCACCACCACTTGCGCGACCACTACACCTGTGCTACGGGAGCTCTGAATTTATCTAAGTTTGAAATTAGTACTGAATGAGGAGGGGTCAACCAATATTTATAGGAATTTGGACACCCTCCGCGACGGCGTGCAAGTCTCCCTTCGGCGCGCAAGTTTCGGCGCGCAAGTCTCTGCCCCCCAAAATAACTTGCGCGACCAACTTCCAGACTTGGTCACCCTTCTCCCTTTACCATATTTTCATGTTCTGAACTTGAAAAACAAAAGGCACACATGATCCCAAGCTTCCAAGTAATCGGCGCGCAAGTCTCTTTGCCAAAAACCACTTTTCTCGAACTATCGATTTTTCAGACTAAAAAATTTGGAAAACATTGGAAGACAATTCCACCTTCAACATTGTTAATGCTTGTTCTGTATTATTACTTTGTTAGCAAAAATTCTGAACTTCCACTGAGGATTGAAAAAAACAAAAACTATACTCCAATTCATGCATATAACGACCATGGTTCCAACACTATGCATACCTCAAGAAATGATTAAATACAAAATAGTCATGAGTGATTATAGTGTCACATGAGATCTTAATCCAAAAGTTCAATGGAAACATCTCTAATCACTATCACTATTATTTTACATGCATGTGTTAATTGAAAAATAAATTGAATATAAATCGATGAGAATTGTGGTATTTTATGAATCAGCCTCATATAAGTTTTATATGACTTAAATAGGTTTCCTAAAGGATGATGATAAATAATTTCATTGTGGGTTTAAAATAAAGAACATGGTGCATGTGATATTCATGCAATAATTTGAGGAGATATACCATGAGAATTAATACTATATGAGATATTAAGAACATAGTTTCAAATCAAAAGGGAAAAAGTATATATGTCTTACCACCTGATTCCATGAATGAGGAAATATATAAAAGAATTAATAAAAACTATTTCTATAGATATCATGTTTTAATAATTTAATTTTAACATCTTGCCCCATCTTATAATCAAACCAATAGCCAGACCGGTCACCACATGGCTGCAAAAGCATCTCCCCAAATGCCAGAGACTGCCAATTAGTAGTGAGGGTGTCACATGGTGATAGAGGAGAGAATATACCATCATAATTAGAGTAGAACAACATTTTATTAGATAACTACATTTAGATTACTATAGAATCATTATAAAGAAAATTACAATGAACCAGAAGAAAAATATTATAATAACTGAATGAAAGTGTACAATGCCAGTTTATACAATGAATTCATGTCCAATTGACTTTACATAATCCAAATTGAATAACAAATTTTTTTTTACATTACAATACTCATTTAAAGAAATAAATAAAATTCCCAAATTACACCTCCACGAGAGTCTTGAACTCTAGCTTAGTCATTTTCTCCTAACTCCCAAGTACAAGCAATAGAGAAAAAGTAATGGCCCATAACCCTGCAAACAAGAAGGTCTACTCGAGAACCAATGATACCCGAGCATTGTATGAGATAACATCTCAATAGGTTGGCACAAACAATGTCTATCCCAAACCAATTTTTCCAATATATAATGATGTAAGCATACAGGTAAGCAGTTACGTAGTAAATGAGATTGAAATTTCAATGGAATGTAAAATGATAATATAGTGGTATTAAAGTAGCCTCTCAAGGCTCCCTTCATAAGATAGTAAATATCCTAAAATATGAAAGCTCATAAAAATGAAAAAATAACCAACACAAACTTTCTATATATCATGAATACTATATCTATCATAGCCATTTCATACAACCTGAACGGTTAGAACATTCAAATTCAAGCTATATAATCACACATGTCATAATTTACCATGACCAATTCATATAACCTAATGTATCTTATATCTCACAGTCATGTCACATGTCAATGTGTTAGACCACGAAGGACCGAATCCAAGGTTTTGAAGACCAAGGCATCCTCATTGAGTCCCAATAAAATCTTAGTGGAAACTCAGTAAGGCACACGTTGTAGTTCTAGGACCAAGTCATATCAGACATGTCCAAGGTGAGTGCAAGAAAGCTAGATCCAAACCGTAGTAAGTCCCAAGGCATCCCATGGAATGAATACCTAAGTGGCATGGTGAACCCAAGGAATCCATAACCACATTCAAGATCCATGGAGATCTATCCATGGAATCTATATAATCATTCATCAATTCACATCATTTAACCGTAAATACCATATGATTCTACCCACTCATATGTTACTAATTTTTTTAAATCTTACAGTGAGGATTCAAACACATTAATCACAAAACAAAACAATAGAAACAATGATTATACCCACTCATTTATCAATCTCCATTAAAGGAATTTAATGAGTATACCCTCTCATTTTCCATCATTTTTATTAAATTACATTCAATCTATACAATGAGAAAAGCCAGCCATTAATCCCATTTCATAACAAAATACATCTCTTGAGTATACCAACTCATGTATCCAAATTTAAAACCAAGTAAACCAAGATTATACACACTCATTGTTACAATTCACATTGAAAATATACATATAATGTGATTTTACCCACTCACATTTCATATTTTATTTATTTAACCATTTAAACAATTCAAACCACCCAAATGAGTATTCCCACTAATTTAACAAATTACACTCAACCATGTCACATGGGTATACCCACCCATTTATTATCACTTTAATTTCTTCATATGACATGAGTATACCCACCCATTCTTTACAATTCACTTTTTTTCTAGACATCATTTAAGAATTTCAAGATCAAATACTCCATTAAGACAAGAGAATCATATTAAAAGGGAGGAAAACATATCCAACATGTTAATACAATTTACAGCCAATTTAAATTAGGCTTCCTACATCTATGAAAGCATGATAACACATACCTTGAGTAATATGGTAGTTCCATTGTGCAACGGTTCCCTAAACATACATAATGGAAAACCCAACTTCTTAATTACATTAGTGTCCATGTATTAACATGAATTACATCACGCTATGTTCTAAAATCATAGGATAAATCCAAAAACATTATTCCAAGACTGTAATTAATAACAACCAATACTTTTTGGCTTTGAAGATAATGCATATCTGATTTAGGGGGTTTATTATAAAATCATGACATTATTTTAAAACAAATCACTTATCATAATTTAGTAGTTCATTCCAAAATATCAATTCAAGTTATAAACAATGAATTTTCTAAGAAACTAATGAATGCATAATTAAAAGTGAAAGGTTAAAGACCCTACCTTGATAGAAGAACCAAAACCAATCCAAACACTTTGGAACTTGACTATTTTACTAGTGACCACTCAAAACTGCTAATCACTTTCACACATACACATTCCAATATATGTATATATATATGCCTAAACTAAATACATGTATTCCAATCCACTTTAGGGACTATGTACATGGAATATATATATATATATATACACCAATCCTCCATGTATATGTCAACACTCTATAAACATTTACTAGGGTCCCTAAATCACCAATGGATCCAACATAAATTTGGTGAAATCAACAATGGAAGAAAACCTCACTCAATGAGATGACATCAAGTTGAATCAATCCAATAAATTTTTACTTTAGAAGAAGATGTCGAGAAACTCATGAAGATGCCCCGGGAGGGACACCACATACCCTAAAACTAGAAGAAACACTAAAATCTGACATAATCTGAACCTTAGGGTTTTGGCTAAACTGGTAGGGTAATAGGAATACATAAAAGCATCCATAAATATATAGGAGGAGGAACCTAATACCTTACATTGATGATTAAATGGATAAATCATATGTAAACTGAGTTAAAATCATATGTTGGAGGAGGCCACACGGTGAGGGAGGTTACACCATATGAGGGTTCTGCCAAGGGGGCACAGGACATAGGTAAGGGAAAGAGAGGGGTTTAAAATAAGTTTTAATTATTTTTATTTATATTTAATTATTTTAATTTCTTAAAACAGAACATACCAAATGGATTTTCATGCATGGTTTTCCAAACCATGTGCAAACAGTGTGGTGAACAGTGTGGCGTTACTACCTGTAACTCCAAATCGTGTGGTCTAGGAACACGGTTTATAAAACCATGTTCAACCCATGATTACTACCATTTACCCACCTATATAAGGCTACATAGTTTCTTTCCGAGGCCACATGGTTTCAAACAAACCATTCACCAAATGTCGTCCCTTTCAATCCTGAATTTTTTAGGCCAACGCTCTCGAAACTTGTCAAGCAACATGAGAAACTTCTCGGGCCATTACGCAAGAAAAATAACATCACATATAAGGGTTAAAAATCTTGTAAATTCATTCTCAATATCACTTTTAATATCATCCCATCATATAATTTGAAAAAAATTCAAAAACACTATAAAAATAACCATGTCCAAAATCTCCGCATACTATAATTTCCCCACATTATAACTTGTCATTCCTAAGAAGCCGTTGTGAATAAAAATACATTTCCAAATCTAATAGGGTCTTGAAGTGTCATTATAATGGTAAAATTTTATTTCTAAATGCCAAAAACACCTTTAATTGTTTCACAAGCATAAGCCATTTAAGCCTTCAAAATTTGAGCTAAGGACTAATTTCCAACTAAAAACACAATGTGGCACTTAACCAAACCTTCTTAACTATATACATGTTCACATCGTTGTCTATTCAAAAAATAGCCCATTAGTTCTCTCCACCAAGGTTCTTATCATTTAATGGCCAATTCAAGACCACGTCTCCTCTACCATTGGAATTACGTATGAGGGAACATACCAAGAATTATAGCAACACTTCTCATATGATTTCTAAAATGGTTTAATGGTAAATTATCTTTAACCTCAAAGCCTAGTAGATCTAGTTTAAAATGAAAAACATTTAATGATACCAAATAATACTTTTTATCCTGGTGATGTTCCAAAAAAAAGTCTTTCACTGACCGTATATATCAGACAAAAAAGAAATACAGCTCAGCGTGGATCACTGAAAGGATCACCCAATCAAACCAAATGACTTGAAAAGATTTAGCGTAACATATTAATGACACAATATTAGTGAATCAAGGATGAAGTCAAGGTAGGTGAATAATATTTCCCCATAGAATAATATACTGTGATGATTTTTACGGTTTCCAGACAACCATAATGAATTACTGGAATGATGAACAATTGAACCACCACTGGTTGAATTTAAGAATGAAACTTGGCTTCACCTATCGATGCATCATCAACTAAACAACAATTCCTATTTCAACCAAGGAATTCATGTTCCTTTAGAAATTACCACAGAAACTCTTCCAAGATTAACATAGTTTCTAAAGGGTTTTGTATATCACCAACCTCATCAAATTTGTTCATACATGGAAGAACTGACATGTAAAACAAAACCGACATGACTCTCCCCACCTTATGAGTATCCTAGTCTTCGAAAAGATAATGAGACCACCCACTCAAAAGGGAGCTAGTTCATGAACACATCAATTAACTTGTTCCATTCCATAATCTATGATCACCACATTAAATCATTTGGAATAAAATCTAAAATAAAACTAACGGGCATGCTAGATCACCCAAGTCCTATATAGTCCTCCTGAGTAGTGTCACTAACTTATTTACTTAATAACTAGGTCACTCTACTCTAGAGATGAACCAAGAAAGAACTCAGTAGTGCAAGGCTCAACAATCACCCAAAACTCAACCAGTTCATTTCAATATTTTACAACTTGATGGGTACCATGTATATAGACACATACTACCCCAAGTATAAAAGAGAAAACAACACACTTGAATACTATCCATAGGTTTTACACTCTATACAATCAAGTACCTAATGTCTCATCACAAAACTAGAGCAATAAACAATATATCATACAACCGTTAACTTGGATATTGACGTGTCAAGTCATACATCACTAAAGAAAAGAGAGGTATACAAAACCTCCTAAGCACCTAACCACGCCTAAGGATTTTCTAAATTGTTGAACAGAGCATTCTTTGATGATCATTCTTTTATCATCTGTCAAGATACAATGACCACCCATCTAAAAAAGGGTGTCTATTAAAAACCAAAAGTCTTACTAGGGAAAACAACACCAAAATGACACAAAACATTAGAAACCTCATAGAAGAATGAAAGTAATTCCAAGCTATAAGGGTTATACATACCATATAATAGCCACTTATGAAGAATAAGCATCGATTATATTTCTAATTCTTGCTAAAAATATTTAACCAAGCTCAAAATCCATTCATTTAAGCCATTTCTAAAAAAAACCATCATACAGATAAACTATCACATCTCTATTCTAATTCATTCATCCAGAACCATTAAACTACCATTACACAAGGGTTTAAAAAAGGAAACCCACATTAGGATTCATTTAATGTCATTTCATTAACATTATTCAACATTTAAATAGTTGATTTTAAAAAAAATCTCATGTACCATTTTACAAATAAGTAACATGATTTAACGAATTACCTAAGGTAAAAAATAGAAAATTCATAACAATCGTTATCTTAAACATTTAATATTCATTGAAATGCCATCATAAAGAGGAAATTTTTAATTTTAATTACTTTTGACTGAAAAGGAGACCAATGAGGGTCCCATTAAACCAACCTGGGTTCTTCAAAAAGAAACTTGATAGTAATTCATGTCATAAAAACATGTCCCAAATGGCATACTTGGGTCCATTTGATCATTTTTAATGTTAACCAAACCATTATAAATTGAATTTGAATATCCATTTTACATTCATGGCAATTTAAATTAATAAAATGCATATATATGTAATGTTCTAGTGATATGTGTTCCCATCTACCAATCCATAAAGAACACACATGCATTATAGTCCGCCTTTGGCTCCCATTGAATCATAAACAATTTACATTAACAATTTAATTCTATCAGTCTTTTACCATGGACTTTCTACATGGGTTACCTTTTCCCTCTTATAAGGATTCCATTAACCATATAATTAAAATTGTCTCCCATCATAAATGAAACTATTAAATTTTATCTCATGCAACCATTTCCACATCAAAATATCTCAAGAATATTATCATAAGAAGTACCACATAACCATTCCATAACATATAAGCATTCCATAGAAGAAAATCATGATAAATGAATATGAAGAATGGAATATAATAGTCGGAAAATGTTATACAACTAGGAATGATGAAAGTTACCAAAACAGGAATAACTGAGCATGGTATAACACCTGATAAATCATCTAAAAATAGAAAGTAAACTACTAATACAATAACATGGAATTTCATATGAATGGAATGATAATTTTTTATGGCTATTATGATGCATGTAATTCTCCATCCTTTCCATAAAAGGAATGAAAAAAAGTTAAAAAATCCCATTAATCATTCACCAGTAGAAAAAAATACTAGTCACCCTATGTGAAATAATAATCAAATGTAATATCAAAAAATATAAACAATAATTCCCAAATCTGGCCACCTGGACATTTATCGTATGTGGGGTGATCAATCCCAAAAATTTATATTTACTGAGCGATGACACATTCCTATTCTCTTTTCTACCAACTCAAAATAGTATGAAAAATGAAAATCTTCTTTGATAAAATTTTTTAACATCCTGACCCGGATTACCATCAAACTGGTAGCCATCCTGATTGCCACATGGCCTCAAAACAAATCTCCTCATCGAATAGAGGTTAACGAATAGTACTGAGGGTCTCAGGCGGTGATAGTGGGGAGACTATACCCTCATACCTATAATGGAACAATAATTTATCTGATAACTAACTTCAAATAAGAATGGAAGAATTATAATGCAAGTGACAGAGAAGCGAACAAAATATAATAATAACTAAATCAAAGTGGCCAAATGCAGTTTTTACAAAGAATGAATGTCTAATTGATGATACATAATCCAAATAAGTGATATGAAAAATGCTTTACATTACAATATTCATGTAAATAAACAACTAAAAATCTGAATTGAAAAATCCATGAGCAACCTAACCTCCAGCTCAGCCATGTGATCCTAATGCCCAAGTACAAGAAAAATAGCACAAGTAAAATTCCACATCCCTACAAACAATAATTTCTACTTGAGTACCAATGGTACCTATGTAGGGTGTGAGATAGAATCTCAGTAGGTCACCACCAACATTACCTATCCCAATCCAATTTTTGGAATATGTAATCAAGGAAGTGTGTAGGTAAAAATTTAAGCATTAAATGGAAGTAAAATGCCCATGGAATGTAAACTACTAATCTAGTGGTACTAGAGTATCCTTTTGAGGATCCCAACACAAGATAGTCAAGATCTTAAAATTGGGAAGCTATAAAAATTTCATAAATAACCAACACATCATTTTCATATATCTGGAATACTATATTCATAGTGGCCTTTTTGTATAACTAGAAGATTTAGAACATTCATGGTAGAGCCTTATAATCACACATGTCACAATTTACCATTGCCTGTCCGTATAAAAAAATGTATTTTATATATCATGGTCATGTCATATGTGAAAGCATCAGACCACAAAGGTTGGATCCACAGTGTTGAAGACCGAGTCATCCTCATCAAGTCCCAAGAGCATCTCAATGGTATCTTTTTAGGCACTTCTTGGATTACTAGGAACATGTCATACTGGACATGCCCTATGAGAGCCCATAAAAGCTGGATTCAAGGAGTAATAGGTTATATGGAATCCCATTGAATCAATACCCAAAGAGAATGCTCAATCCAAGGTGTCAACTTATCCTTTGAAGATCCCTTGGGAGTCGTCAATGGAATATATATAATCCTCCATCCATTCACAACATTTAACATTCAACACCATATGAGTCTACCCACACATATGTAACCAATTTAATTTAAATCATACAATGAAGATACCCATTAATTAATTACAAAACATAATCAAGGAAAGAAATGAGTATACCCACTCATTTATCAATCTCCATTCAAGGTATTTAATGATTATACCCACTCATTATATATCATTTGTATTAAATTATATTCAATACATATAATGAGAATACCCACCCATTAATCCCATTTCATAACCATATACATCTCATGAGTATACCCAATCATGTATCCCAATTCATATCCTAGTAAACCCAGGAGCATACCCCCTCACTATTACAATTCACACTCAAAATATACATATAACATGAGTATACCCACTAACATTACCATTATTGTTTAATTAAGCATTTAAACAATTAAAACCAACCAAATGAGTGTTCCCAATCATTTAAATAATTAAACCCAACCATGTCACATGGGTATACCCACCCATCATTTACCACTTTCATTTATTCATATGGCTTGGGTATAGCCTCCCATTCTTCACAAGTCACATTTATCCTAATAACTATTTATGCAGTTCAAGTTCATATAATCCATTAAGTCAAGGGAATCATATTACAAGGGAGTCCCAAATCTTTTACCTCTTAATCCAACTTCTTTCAAATTTGAATTAGGCTTCCAACATCTATCCGGGCTCAAGAACACATCCATCAAGTATGATGACACTTTGAAGGTGTAACAGTTCCAGAAATGTCCACAAAGGAAATCCCATTTTCTAATTACATTAGAGGCTAACATGCCTTACATAACAATGTGTTTTAAAATAATAGTAGAAATCAGAAAACAATAATCCAATAATGTAAATAACAACGACCAATACTTTTTGTCTTAAAAGACAGTGTACCTCCGAGGGAGGGGTTTTATTTGAAAATCATGTCTTCGTTTCTCAAACAAATGACTTATCCTAATTTTTTAGTTCATTCTATAATTTTAATTAAAATTGTCATATAATAATTAAGTTGGAAACTAATTTATTCTTTATTAAAATGGAAGGGTTAAATACCATACCTCGAGATAAGGACCAAATCCAAGCCAAACAGTTTGTCACTTGATAGTTTTACCGGTGACCGCCCAAAACTTCTCCTCACTTGCACGCAAAAACATTCATAAATATAAATATATATATATATATATACATTAACCCAATGCACGTATTCCCTTATCCATGATGTAATATGTACATTCATGATATATATATACATGTGTATATGAATGCAAGCCTCCACAAAAACATTAATTCTCTCCAAAAAATTACTAGGGTCCTCAAATAACCAAAAGTCCCAAAATAAATTAGACCAAACCAATAGAGGAATAAAACCATACCTCAATGAGATGATGTTATTTTGAATTAAGCCAATCAAATTAAACATCAGTGAAAGATGTTGGGATATGCATAAAAGGGTCCCTAGGAGGGCCACTTCATACCCTATAACCATTAGAAACACACAAATCAAGCATTATTCTAACCTTAGGGTTTCAAATAAACTATTGGGGTGGTGGAAAGCCCTAAAATTGGTAGTAAATATAGGGTAGAAGGAATGATATACCTTATCTCAATGATTTTATGGGGAAATTTGATGGAAATCTTGTTGAAATCATACACCAATGGAGGTTTCATGGAGAGAGAGGTTTCTCTATAATAGGTTTCAACTGAGGGGGTCACACGACACAATTATGGGAAAGGTAGGAATTTATAATAAGTTATAATTATTTTAATTTTATTTTAATTTCTTATAAAATAACATATCTCATGGTATGTCACACTTGGCTTTCCAAACTACGCACAAACCATGTGGTGAGCAGTGCGAGGTTACTACATCCAACACAAAACCATACGGTCTAGGCACATATTTTTTAAAAACGTCCATAGACTATACATACCACCACTACCCCACCTATATAACTCTAGATGGTCTCCTTTTGGGCCGCATGGTTTTAGACAAACCTTGTACCCAATTCAGAACCTTTAAAACCTAACTTTTCTGGGTCCGACACTCCCGAAACTCCTTGAGCCACCTATGAAACCTCTCGGGCATTTTACCAAGCCCAATAACAATAATATTAATGGTTCCCACTCTTGTAACATCATTTAGATTCTCGGTTTTCAAATCTTATTTTCCAGTAATTTCCAAAGACATTAAAAACCCCCCCAAAACCCACCAAATCTAAAAACCCAAGATTCTACATTAATCACACATAATAATTATTATCTAATGATTTAAGGGATATTAGATGAAAATATCTATCATAGTAAACTAAGAAACAGAAGGATATTTATTGAGATATTATTTTATGATGAGTGAATGATAACTGATGACCAAATGTTTCAAGAGCATTTTCTGTAAATTTATTGAGTATCAAATGGAGGGATGTATGAGAAAATAAATAAAATGTTAATCAAATTAAATGAATTAGAACCTACCATATTATGTATTAAGTAAATTAATGATAATAGTTTTAACAAATATTTTTATATGAATATATATTCATGCAGGTAATGAAGAAAAAAATTGTTTGACACTGTGATTATAAAAATATAAATTTGTTTTTTAGGAAATAAATTCAATAAAACATTTGTTACAAATATTAATGTACTAAAGATATAGTAAATTAAGAAATGTTGTTTTATATAGAATAATAATTTCATGAATTTAATGAGAGTATATAAAATAATAAAAAGAAGATACTGTGACTTCAACACTATAATTTTCCAAATAATTGCCAAAGAATCTAAGTATCCAACATACAAAATATTATTATATTTTAGAAGTATAAATAATATCAACCATACACATATTATTAATGTAGAATAATAATAGTGTTAATAAATATGTTCACGAATGGAATCGATTCAACGTCGGTGTTCTCACTTCAAGATGTTAAAATCCTAATCTGTTATGCAATGGGACACCAAGCCAACACCTACTTTGTAATTGGTCAATTCTAGGATAACATGATCATGTTAATATGATTTATCATGATTTTTTTTATTATAATAATGAATAAATGTGTTAATGGGAAATAAAACACCATTCAAAAGTTATTTAGTCATCCCAATGGTGGACAATCTCATCAATAATCTTGCTGTTCTCTTGTATAACTTTCTTATTCCAAATCTACATTCACACTAACCAAAGATATGATAGAGAGAGATATATATATAAATTCAATCACAAAACATGTGAAGAGGAAATAAAGGAATAAAAGTTTCATTAGATCAAAATAAATCCAAACCTAATTCACCCATAGTGGGGTCACGTCCTTATGTGACACTTTTCAGCAACTTTGACTTTTATAGAAATGATTTAAATTATTTATGTAAATTAATTTTCATTAATTTGCATAAATTTTAATTTATTTCTCTAATAGTTAAATATCTTTTATAGAATCTTTAATGATAATACTATAAATTAATTTTTACTCCTTTTTTTGGATGTAATTTTTTTTATAGAGTTTTCTACCCTTGATATCATGTTATGCGACACCATTTGGAAATGATAAGAGACTCATTTTTCTTACCATGAGGTTTTTATGATATTATGAATGATTGATTTCATATGGAAAACATAAGTATTATTTACAATTATGTGATATTTTGGGTCATATATATCCCTTAAATTTATTGTTTATGGTTATATATCTCATGAGAAAATTATTTGGTCCAAGTCATGGTAGTTGATTTGTTATGGGGGAAAAATAGTGATGCATAATCCACTGCTTTTTGGGATGTAAGATTGTGATGCATGCTCCATAATGTTATGATTTATATGTTTATAATTGTGCCACGTTTCAATGATATATTAATTTTTCATGTTTCGTGGCTCATGATTATTATCACTTGTCCCCGCACACTTATGTGATTATATACATTTGATCACTTGAGGTTATATACTCTCCTATTATGCTTTATGGAAAACTCTTATGGTTTCATGATCTTTTTTGAAATATATTTATTCCTTTTTCATTTTTTTTCTAATATTATTGTGATTTTAAATCTTACAAATCATTGAAAGGGTTTCCCTCACTTAGTGATTTATAAATTAATTTTTATCACTTCTCTAGGAAATTAGATATGAAACTATGTTTAAATAGAGATTTTTTGTAGATATGTTTATATGTTATTTTGAAGCAATTAATTGTAATATTATTTATATATATCTAATCTATAGAGAAACTAAATATTTTCATTTTGATATTGTTTGATTATTTGTTAGATATAATGTTTAAAATATGAAAATGATATAAAATATAAATATATTTATCATGGGTAGTCTTAGTACTGATAATGTAAGGATTTGTCCAAGTAAAGAGAGAGACATATACATATATTATAATTAGTTTATAAAAATATTTTAGTAGTATAATAAAATTAATTTCAAGTTTATATATTTATTATTTAGTTTATGTAGTTTTATTATAGCAACTGAAGCTTGACATACAAGGATATTACAACATTTAGATGAATATTTTGTACATTACAAAAAATCCATTCTTGAGGACCATAATAGTTTAGCATCTTTGGAAACATGGAAATAAAATTATCAATCCCAGTGAAATATCTTCATCAACTCCCTTAAATATATCAACCTTTAGTAATTATGCATAAAACCTTTATTCATAACTTAGGGAAAGAAAACATAATAAAAAGGTGAGCTCAATTTCATAGTAAGGATAAATAATGGAGATATGTAATAATAATTATGAAAATATTTGTATGATAGAATGATCGTGAAAATATAATATCATTCCGTGTATATAAAATATCATATACAAGAATCGTGGCATAAAGCATGGAAATTCATAAGACATGAATAAGGAAATAAATTATGTAATCCCTAAAATCATAACATAGTAATAAAACATTTAATTGTGGAAGACACATAATCATATATAATTTTTTCCATAGAATTCAAGGCATTACTGCTAAGACCATATTAGTGGAAAAAGTCCCTTACTGAACCAGATTCGCACCCCATTCCAGCCATACATTACTAAACCAATTTCACCCAATGTTCAAGCCCAGTATTAATGAATTGAAATCACCACTACTTCCAGCCCTATATAAGATATTCATGTTCATTTCCTGTTTTCAACCTATAATATGTATAGAGTTCATTTACCATTCCAACCATGTCTATCTCAAGTGATATGAATACTTACCCAATTTTTTGGAGGGAGATATAGGTCTCACCCATCTCATAATGAAATCATACATACATGTTCCAAAAAATCATAAACAATAATATCATAACCCATGCATTGAAATGGGTATCCTAAAAATGTATTATTATCATAACCTATAGATAAGATATAGGTTTTAAAATAATATCATCAAAAGGAGAACATGTGATAGGGAAATGAATTTCATAAACATATGACCCATAAAAGAGAAACAGATGTTATAAACAAATAACCCATAAAATGAAAAAAAGTTTCATAAAGGCCATGATATTAAGAAAAAATCATTAATATAAATATTTTTAATGGAACACTTATATTAATTCCATGTACGGAACGAGTAACATCAATAGATGTTATATTATATAGAAAATAATTTTGAACTATATTTTAAAAATGTTTCTTAAGGAAAATATCATTTCTTCTTCGAAAATGGATTTTTAATATATAAAACCATTTGAAAATAATTTTCTTAAAACCTCATTGAAAACTTATATATAATACTTGAAATCATTTTTAAAACACTTTTCCTTGTAAACTTAAAAAATAATAATCAAAAAAAATTTTAAAAATTTTTTATTTTAAAACACATTGAAAACATATAACGAAAAATTGAAAATTGTTTGAAAACCATTTTACTTGAAACCATATGAAAGAATCATGAAAATGTTTGGAAACCAATTTATTTGAAAATACTTTTAAAACTTATAAATGGGTTATGAAATAATTTTGGAAACCATTTTCCTTGAAAAATTATAAAATAAGTTTCTAAAAATTTTAGAAACCTTTTTCTTTTAAAACAATTTGAAAAAATATAAAAGGAGCTTGAAAACATTTTGAAAAAAAATTTCCTAAAAACTTATAAAATAATATTAAAAACATGTTGAAAACCATTTATTTGAAAAATAATTTTAAAAACCTTTTTTTAAAAATTATCCTTTGAACATGAAAATAAAGCTTCAATGGATTAGTAGTGGATAAATCCATACATGTCATATGACATAAAAAGAACATTATTTTTACATTATTAAATTGTTAGAAAAAATCCACGTTTGCAAAGAGGCAAGAATATTTCTTTAAAAAATTTATAAAAAGAAAAAATGGTTAAAATTACTTTTAATGATCATAATATAATTTTTTATTATTCCTGGAAACCCTTTTTGGAATAAATTATTTTAATGGAGCACAGATTTATGACCAATGAGAATGTAAAGTTAGGATTTATTAAAAAAACAAATTACTAACAATATTTTGTATAAAAAAGTTAAAAAAATGTTCCCATAATATGAATAAATAGTTAATAAAAATAGGAGAAGAAAAATCATGAATTTTCTTGAGATATTAATCAAAATATTTCATCAAAGGAAGCATAAACATAAATAATCTTGAAAAGTGATAAGATTGTCTCAATAAACTCTTATAACTTGGTTATATGGGATCATACTCTCCATGTATGAAATGTAATTTTAATGAATATTATAATATCATGAAAATAAGTAAATTCAATATATACCTCATAAATGGAATTATATACACCGCTAAGAGAGATTTGGTGCATAACAAAGCCAGATCCTCAAAGTGGAAAAATTGATACAAAACAATTTCACCAATTTGGTAACTTTTTAATCTTATTATCCATAGAAGAAAGATCATAAAATGGATATGTTATTACCCATAAATTTAATTATAATATATATTTAATAAAATATTTTTCATTACCTACACCACACAAAAGGAAAAAGTGGTGAACAAAGCATATATCTGACGAAAATAAAATGTGAGATGAAATCCCCTTACCTTGGGTATTGACTCTCATCGTACACATTCAGACCACCTGAATAAGAAATATAAATTTAGTATTAACATTATATTTGAACCATGTTCTTATATATAATACCATTTATAGTTTTATTATGACCTTATATTACCCCTTTGTTAACCATACAATGTAAAGGTTTCACTTCAGGTAATATTCACTTTTTGAATATTTGTCTGAATGCATTATATTATTGGTACATATAATTATATCACTATTACATAATTTAAAACATAATCTAAATATAATATATATAAATTATATTTTTATTATAATATTTTATATAATATATAATTACGTAACGAAATACACCATTCATGGAGACAATAGGTCGTACATACACATAAACACTATTTCTGTCTAACTATCATGTTGATCGAAATAAAGTAAAAGACACGCATATATATACAGAGATATATGTATCATTATTAAAATATCTTGATTATATCATATATATTTATTAAATCCATCATTAATTCATTCCATATATTTTGTGAACGAATCAAATCGCTTTGAGGGGGCGGTAGTCCACACTTCTTCAAAAGAAATTATCGTATTAACCCCACATGGAATGTAAAAAAGATATGTGTTACAAAAGGAATAAATAAGTTTAAATAAATAATTAATATATTATATCACATGTATAAACATAGTTTCCATCATTATTTCCACCATGAGTGGTGGTAAGGAAAATTCAATAATTATCGTTTAGTGGGGCGTTAGTTCACCTTACACAAAAACAATATGATCTTTACCCATTAGATAGAGGTGTGTGAAAGTATAGGAAAAACAAATAACTTATAATAATTATAGTATATTTATTATAATTATTTTTTAATTCAATAATTTAGTAAATATAGTGTAGGGTTGGTGAATAAAAATTAAAGGAAGGACTTGAGAGAAGACATTACCTCTTAATCAGGTAACTCCTTTTGGATTGTGCCATCAAGATTCCTTGGATTTACTTATGCCCAAGGGAAGAATTATATCAGTAAGGGAGGTATGTTGGAAATTTTATTGGGTAGATCTTTTTCAAACTTAATAGGTTTGAGAGGTGTGAGGATGAGGAAGAGGTGGTGGTTGTTTATAGGGAAGGAAAAGGATTCACATGGAATTTTTAAAAAACATGTTTTCTGTACACATGATCTTACCTATAAAAGTCATAAAAACAAACCTAAATAAATAATGTAAGGTTTATGGACGAAATATGTCAATAAAGTGGGTTTTAGACATGTTTAAAGGTCATTTGGGCCCATAAGATTAAGGTTTAGTCCCAAATTAAGCTTAATTTGACCTTAATTGCAATGATTAATTTTAATCCATGTTACTAATATTTTGTGTTAAAATTAAGATGATCTTATTAGACTCAAAGAATTATACTAATTACAATGGTGTATGTCTATATTTAAAAATTCAACTCATAGAAGAAACAAAAATAAGATTAATGATATTCCATCACACGGGACGAAATTAAGAGTTTTTAAAGTATAAAGAAGTTCAAATGTTTAATAAGTTTATGTTGAATTTCATTGAGTAACTGATTAAAATGATCTAAATTGTATTATTAGATATATAATTGATATAATTTGAAATAAAAACAAATTTATAACATACTTTATCTTTCATAATTATTTAAATGAAAAGGTATTTTTAACTAAATATGAGTATTTTTCACTATTCATAAATAAATGACGTTTCTAAAAAACCCAAAATCACCCTAAGATAATTTTTACCATATAACTTAAAAAAGAAAGTTTATTATATTAAATTAAATTTCTAAATTTTTATGATATATATTTTGTTATTAAAATATGTTTATATTAGAAAAAATTCTTTTTAAACAAATTTGTTTTACCAAAAATCATATCTTTCATTACCAATATGTTTTATCTATATAAAATTTTCATAAAATATATTTGAAAATTATTTATTACTGTTAATATAAGTATATTTAATAGATATTTTATAATTATCTCATTGACCAAATTATAATAATAAAATGATGTTATATTGAAACATCTGTGTTTCATGTAACGTTTTTCAAATTGGAGTTGAGTGTAATGTTATCCAAGAAATTATTGCGTATAGCACAAGCCATATTGGTATTCTGTGTAGTGAAATAAAATTAGGTTTTATATTAAAGTAATATTTTAAATATTGGTTTAATATATATTTATTAATATATAATTATTTCCAATGTCATGTGAAATTAAAAATATAAAAAAGATAAATTATTTCATAAAAACGTAATTTATAAAATTTCAGGGTGTCACAGTCTACCCCCTTAAAATTAATTTCCCCCTCGAAATTTGTATTTGTTATCAAAGGTTTAATACTTTAAAGTTTCATTCATAGAATCCCACAACATAAAAATTAATACTAAAGCTTCCCTAAAAATGGAATGTTGGGATCATAACAGTTACCCAAAGTAACATATAACTAGTTTTCCACATAGGAGAACATAGTATTGGACTAAAAATTGGACATAGAAGAAAATAATAAATATTTATAGGGATTCATTAAAGTGATCAATAAAAAAAGTAAATTATCGAAGAAAAATTAGGGCCTAACATTCATAAATCTATGATTAATTAAATTCCATCGATTCAATAAAATTAAGGTATTAGGGAAAAAATTTCTTTTGGTCATTATCATACCATATGGTAATTCTTTTATTGACCAAATATATAAGGAAATATACTTACATGAAATATTCGTATAAAAAAAATTTCATTACTTAGTTGTTATTTTATCAATTTCTAATTCATCCATTACATCATGTAATGGATGTCCAGAAATTAAATTTTATGCCTGATGTGATAAAATACACTTTAAGTGGATATTGAGGCTCATTAAAGAATGAAATTTATAACTATTTATCTATAATTGTTCTTAACAATAAATATGGTTAATAAATTAACCTCTAAACAAAAAAATTGACACTAATATTTCATCTAAAATAATTATACATTAACCAAGACATAACATAGCATGGTGGTAGGTGTAAAACCCTTATCACCCTTCAATCGTGGACTAAAGATCCACAGCCTTTCCAAACATGATTGGTTGTCACTCAAGATACATGGTGTCATTTTATAAAACCATACTAATATAATTTCTAAAATATGATGGACATATTTGAAATAAGGTTAATCACTAAATATATTTTTAACCAATGTTTTCAATACAATCTCAATACATAAATACTTCTGCATAAGTTTAGCACAAACATTTCATGAGTCGTTAACCTAATCACTCCTCTGGATGATGAAAATCAAAAACCATAGAAATAATTTCATGAAATTATTATAACATTGACCCTCTATATATCATAATTTAGCTATTGGTTATCCTAATCCAAACATGTGAATACCCTCATGGTAAATTCTATAAGAATATGGTAATGACCTTAATTAACATAAATCCCTTTTGGAAAATATGCATGCTTCCTTATTCAATAGATTTTTTGATATATTCCACTAATCCAATAAGCTGAAAATTTAATCCATGTTATCATGAACTACTTTTCAACATGTCCTTATTTAGTTCCAAGGTGATCAGAACCATTCAATTTACTTAATCATGTCCCACATACCATTATCCAAACAACATTATCATAACATAAGGAACATATTATGGGTTATCTTTCAATTTATCATGTGTTTTCTATAGACATCCCCTTACCATTATATAACTTTTCTATTCCATAAAAACCATTCAATGTTTTCGTGTAAATCCATAGCAAAAAACATAAACTGAATAATCCTTATATAATTTACCTTTCATATGACATACTTGTTGAATACAAACACATAAAATATTTTGTTATTCCACTTCATCCTTATGCCATTAACAAGGATAACTCATACTATTATACAATACCTATTTCCATTGAAATTTCATATATATTATTGACATCATCATAAATGTACCCATTGATTTCACAAACTTGTTGTTTCCCTTTAGGAGTTTTCATCATGGGACATTGATTTTCATAACTACCATTTAATCCATACTTAAAACACTTAACATTAGATGATGTCTAAGGGAGGCCAATATTATTATCCATTCTATTGACTGAACTATTAAATTTTCCCTTGTCACATTCTTTGTGTTACTTATTTTCCAAATTCAAAACATCTTCTTGTTCATATAATAAATTCAGTTAGGTGATTATTTCTACATTCATGAAAAAATGGAAACCAAATATTATTTCCTATATAGTTTACATTTCCTAAACTCTCAGTGAACTATTTATTTCTCTTCTATGGGGAGTCTGAGAGTCGGTGAAGTTGTACATTGTTAATCCTATTGTGTTAAAGCTAATTAGGAATGATCACAATATCTATCAATCTAGTGATCATACCACTAAACTTCTCATCTGCTAATCTTCCATCACATTAAATGTTAATCCATTTACTTCCAGTTCACGCCATGGAATAAAACCAGAATCATAGTGTGATCATTAATTATCCTAGACGAAAACCATATAGTCATGAAAATGTTTACTTATAGGATGTCAAAAGCATTACAATATCCTTAAACCATGAAACCAAAGGTTAATCCTAGGTCATTCACAACCAAATTATATTTAAATCCATAGTAATTGTTCATTAAGATTTTGTGAATTCCTAAAGCATATCCCCCAGTATTTTCAAACCAGGTGTGAAAAAAGCCTCGTTGTTATGTACCAAATTTTCATGGATATAGACCCTAGACATCTTTTCAGAGTTTTTACCCATGAATGCATCTATTCCAGATCCACATCCACTTGTATTATCCAAAAAGAGATTAATTTTATGGAATCCACTTACTCTATCTTTTACCAAAATTCCAGTACATTTTCCTAAATGTTAACTCTTCCTTATACTTATCCTTAGAGATATCCACATACATATACTTATAAATATACCAAGGGATCTCAAAAATGTGTTTTCATCCATGTCTCAAAATGATGACTAAAAGTTTCTTTTGATACCAACTCTAGTGACCCAAGATTGATATACAATAATATTTCATCTTTTTAGAAGAATATTTATTACATTAAAAAAATACATTCTAGAGGACTGTAAGAGTATAGTGTCTTTGGAAACATGGAGACAAAATATTCTATTCTGGTGAAATATCTTCAATGTCTCTCACAAAGATCTCCGCATTTATTAATTCTACCTATAACATTTCTTCATTACCTGGGGAAAGAAAATATAAGAAATGGGTGAGCTCAAATACTCCGTAAGGATAAATATGGGAGAAATTAATCATAATTATGAGCATATGAGTACGAGAACATGATCATGAAAATAAAAGATCAAATACGGAATATCAAAGAACATATACATGAATCATGTAATAAATAATGGCAATTCATAAGACATAAATCATAAAGAATAAAATAAAATATGACATGAAAGTATATCACAAGAATAAAAAATAAAATTTTTATAGACACAGAATAATATATAATGACTTACATATTAGTGAAGGAATTATGGCTGAGACCATATTAGTGAAAATAGTCCTTTACTGAACCAGATTTAAACCCCATTCTAGCCCTATATTACTAAACCGAGTTCACCCCTTATTCCATCCCAGTAATATTGAACCGAGTTCATTTCCTAATCTCTCCCTGTAATACATAACTGAGTTCTTTTCCCATTCCAACAATATATTTCTCATGAGATATAAATATTTACCCAATATATTGGATAGATATATGTGTCCCATCAATATCATAATGAAATCATACCTACATGTTCTACAAAATCATAAACAACCATATCATAACCCATGAAATGAAATGAGTATCATAAACATGTAATCGTACTCTAACTTGTGGAAAATATTCAAGTTCCAAAATTATTACAAAAATGGATTAACCCAGGAAAGAGAAATGAATTTGATAAACATATAACCTATGAAAGAGTAACGGATTTCATAAACATATAACCCGTGAAAGAGAAATGGTTTTTATAAATACCATGACAATAATCCTAAACCATTCATAGAAACAATATGATTGTAACCTTTAGATAATTTTCTAAAAGGGAGTGAATTACATCAACAAATGTCATTATGGATGGAAAATAATTTGGAATTATGTTTGAAAAAAATACATGAGGAAAATATACATTCTTATTTGAAAAAGAAACTTTAATACATAAAACCTTTTGAAAATTATTTTCTTATAAAATACCATGAAAATCGATAAATAATACTCGAAATAATTTTGAAAACATTTTCCCTTTAAAACTTATAAAATAATTTTAAAATGATTTTAAGAACTGATTTCTTTGAGAACACTTTGAAAACATTTGAATTAAACATTGAAAATGTTTTGAAAAAAATTTATTTGAAAAATACTTTAACATGTTATTAATTAGTCTTGAAAACATTTTTAAAAAAAAATTCCTTCAAAATTTATATAATAAGCTTCCAAATATTTTGAAAACCTTTTTCTTTGAAACTCTTTGAAAACATATAAAATAGGATTGAAAATATTTTCAAAAAAAATTCATTGAAAACAAATATAATAAGATTGAAATCATTTTTCGAACAAATTTTTAAATAATATTATTAAAAATTATCCTTTAAAAATTAAAATAATGCTTCACAAGATTAAAAGTGAATAAATCTGTACATGCCATACGAGGGAAAAATAAAATTCCTTTTTCATGATAAAAAGGTTAAAAATGCATTGTTAGGATGTTGAAAAGAATATTCCTTTGAAAACATTATAAAGAGGGAAAATGGTAAAAATTTATTTTAATGATCATAGGAAAATAGTATAATATTCTTGGAAACTATTTTGGGAAAATAGGATTTTAAATGAACATGGATTTTCGACTGAAGAGAAGGTAAATTTGGGCTTTCATAAAAATAATTTATTAACTATATTATATACCATAATGTGTGATAAATGGTACCAATATAAGAAAAAATCATTAACAACCACAGTAGAATAAAACTCAGGAATGTTCATAAAATATGGATCATATGATTTCATCAAAGGAAGCATAAACAAAAACAATCACGAAAAGTGATTGAATTTCTTTAATAAACTCTTATAACTTGGTAAGTTGGGAAACTACTATCCATATAAGAAAATTAAATTAAATGATGCTTAAAATATCATTAAAATAATTAAATCCATGATATAACATGTACAATGGAATTATATAAACCTTGATGATAATTTCGGTGTATAACAAAGCATGAGTATCAAAGAAGGACAATTGGGACAAAAAATATCACCGATTTCGTATTGTTTGAAATGTATAACCCTTGAAATAAAGATAATAAAATGGATATGTGAGTACCAATAATTTTAATTATAAGATACATGGAATACAATCACAGGAAGTACATACACAACATAAAAGGAAAAATTGAAGAACATATAATTTATATACTGAAAATTACTTTTTTTATTTCCAAAAACTTTTAAGGGATAGTGAGAACCCATTAAAACAAGAATTAAGAACAATAAAACTGTCTCCAATAGATCCAAAATGATGTTCAAAATCAATTCTCACTACAAGATAGAAGCTCCTCCTAGCAACAAAAAGCCATAAAGTCCAACTTCCATTTTCTCGTCAGAGCACGACTAGATGAACTGTGCAAAAGAGCACAGGCATGTTACCGATGGCCAAACCCATACCCTATCAATATTTTCATACCAAAAATACATGAAAGAGTGAAACCTCTTTTCTCTGAAACTCATCTAAATCATCTTTTTTAAGAAAACGTTGCAAAATTCCTTGAGCTCCAGCCTTCCGAGACAAAATCCAACATCACTACTAGAAAACCACCATTGTGAAAACATCACTGCCAAGTGAGAGCAACCAAATGGGTAGAGACAAGAAAAACTCTCTTGAATCAATCACCACTAGAAACGAAGATAGAAGAACCCCGATGATTAAATACTTAAAGAATTTCATGTTCCACTACTTTCTCTTCCTTCCCATAGAAAAAAAAATTTGTTGGCCTTCCAAATCTAGAACAATCTTCCAAATTCACAGACCGCAGAACAATCCAAAGCAATAACATAATGAAATAATGAAACAAAGAGCCTCATGTGAACACATAACCAAAACAAAAATCCTTTTCAACCAACAAAACCAACAGCTGCTTCAACTAGAATGAAATCAACAAAAAACGAAAATGAACCCAAAACCAACTGCCACTTCAACTAGAACAAAATAATAGGACCAATACCAGTAGATTCAAAAGGTTGTATTACACCAAAAATAATAAGACACACTATATTTCACATCCAAAACCATTGCACAGACAATAAACCAAGAGTTAAAATTCATCACATTATCCAGCAACTCGATCACCAGTATGACGGAAGAAATACATCCACAGTCTCGTCATCGCCTCCATGACTGCACTGAAAGCCCACATTGAACCTTCCACTGAACCCACAGATGACATTGATCTAAGACTACAACCCACTGAGCTGGGACATGATCACTAAACTCACCACGTCATCTTGAAAATCCCTATTAGTTTTGGGGATAGGGTAAGGACACAGACATACAATGGTGGAATCATCGGAGATTGATCCCACAAATATGTTACCCGCACACCACGAACCGTCAAACTGGGAAGTCGAGGAGAGGACTCCACTGAACCGATATAGAGGATATGAAGATGGTGTTAGGGAGAAACCCTATCTTTTTTGAGCCCTTCATTGGATAATACATATATTGGATATCCCAGATATAAAAAGTGATATGAAATCCCCTTACCTTGTGTCTAGACTCTCATCGTACTCATTCAAATCACATGTATAATAAATATAAATTTATTATAAATCTTTTAAAGAATTATATTA
Source organism: Viscum album (assembly GCA_963277665.1). Taxonomy (NCBI): domain Eukaryota; kingdom Viridiplantae; phylum Streptophyta; class Magnoliopsida; order Santalales; family Viscaceae; genus Viscum; species Viscum album. The sequence continues at coordinate 1,811,510,022 of OY728146.1, forward strand.
TTATATCTAATACTATATATACTTTTATTATGACCATATATTACCAACTTATTATCCATCTTAGGTTAAGGATTTACTTCAAGTAATATTCAGTTTGTTTTCGTTTGTGTGTTAATTTTTTATATTGTTGGTACTTATACTTATATCATGATTATATAATGTAAAACATGATAATAATATAAATTATATATAGTATATTTTTTTATAATATTCTATAGTATATATAATTATGAAACTGAATACATTGTTCATGGAGATGGTAGTTCGTGCATACACATGGACAATATTTCTATTTAATTGTCATGTTGAGAGAAAGAAAGTAAAATAAATATATGTATATATATATATCATTTTCAAAGTATCTTTATGATATCATATATATTATATATATTCACTAAATCCATCTTTAATACATTTCTAGTAGTGTGTGAATGAATCACATCGTTTTGAGGGGGTGGTAGTCCACACTTCCTCAAACAAAATTATCACATTAACACGAAATTGAAAGTAAAAATACATGTATTGTAAAATTGATACATAAGATTAAATAAATAATAAATATATTATATAACATATATAAACAAATTTTCCTTCATAATTTACACCATGAGAGGTGGAAAATAAAATTAAACTATTGTCATTTAGTGAGGTCGTAGTTCACCGTACACGTAAATAGTAAGTTTGTTACCCATTATATGGAGGTGTGTGTAAGTGTAGGTAAAACCACTAGCATAAAAATCCAAAAATATTTAGGATAGTTTTTTTTATATGATCATGTAATAAAGAGAGTGGAGGTGATGGATAATGAAAATAAAAGGAAATACTTGAGAGAAGATGTTACCTATTAATCTGGTTACTCTTTTAGGTATGTTTTCAAAGGCTTCCTTGGATTGCCTTATGCACAAGGTAATGATTCTAGGAGTATGGTATTGATGTTGGAAAGTTTTTAGGTTGATCTTGGATGAATGTAAAATTTATGGGATTTTTGAAGATGTGGGTGAGTTGGTGATCTTATATAGGGAAGGAAAATGACCCACATTTAATTTTTTAAAACAATTTAGAAGTACACATGCTCTTACCTAACAAAAGTCATGAAAAAACAAAATATAAAAATAATGGAAAGTTTAAGGTCTAAATATGTCAAAAAATGGGTTTTTATAAGTTTATAGGTCATTTGGGCTGCTAATATTAAGGTTTAATCCATAATTATGCTTATTTTGACATTAATCTCTATGATTTATGTTCATCACTTTTATTATTATTTTTGGTAAAAAAATTAAGTTGATCTTAATAAAATATAAATATTATACTGATTAAAAGGATTTATGTTTTTTTAAAATTAAACTCATTGAAGTAGAAAAAAAATAAATGTCAATCCGATAGATGAGGCAAACTTGCTTGTTTTTAAATTAGAAAGAAAGTCAAAAGTTTATTTTGTTTTTCTATTCAATTTCAGAGCCTAATTGATTATAATGACCTATATTTTATTAATAAATTTATAATTAATCTATTGTAACCTTAAAAAAAATTTATAATATAATTTAACATTGATAATTCCTTAAATTAAAAGTTAGTTGTTAAATAAAAAATATTATTTTCACTATACATAAATAATTGATGTTTCTCGGAAAAATCCAAAAAATTCACCGTAGAAATTTTTTGAAATTATAAATTAAAAAATAAATTCTATTTTATCAAATTAAAATTATAAATGAGTCTAAAATTAATTTTATCATTAAAATCATTTCATTCGACAAAACTGTATTTTCAAACATAATAGGACATTACTGGAAATCCTATCATTCATTTATAATAAGTTTTATCTATATAAGACAATTATAAATAATATTTTGAAAAGTAGTTATTATAATTCATATAACTATCATTAATTTTAGGTTAATTGTCACATTTAATTAATTATAACAATAAAATAATGTTTCCTTGAAACATTTTTGTTGCGTGTAATGTATGACAATTCAATGTTTCATGTAGCACAAGACAAGTTGGTATTGCGTGTTGTACAGGCCAAGTCGATATTGTTTAGAGTGCAAGTAAAATCGGTTTCATGTGAAAGGATTGATTGACTTAGTGTTTTAGTATATATATATATATATATATATAAGAAACTCTTTCTAGTGTCATGTAAAATGAAAAATATCAAAAAGATAAATTAATTCGAAAAAAATAACTAAAAAATCTCAGGGTGTAACAATTAACTTAAAAATGGAAGTAATGACCCTAACATTTATTAATTAAATTCGTTTTTTAAATGAATAAATACATTATCAAGAAATGTATTCATATAAAACTCATTCACTAATTTGGATATTTTTCACTTTTATATGGTCAAGGAAATTTAAATTATCATTGAGCATCAAAACCATTAATAATAATATTTTTCTACATATACCTATATTATATTTATATTAATGGTCATGGTAAAGTACATTTTACTCAGACAAAGCAAGTGATGTGCTCCCCCAGTATGATCATACCCAACGAATCAAAATTGTCAGATATTCTAAGGGAGATAGATTCACTAGGATTTTCAATTTAAAAAAATCCCAATCTATGATTCAACAATTAAAGAATAAAAAAATTATTTATGAAAGAATCTCAAACTTATCAAGATCATGACCAAAACCATGTTCAATTAAACACCCTAAAAAATATCAAAAATATACACCTTGCCTTTAGTGTTTTCAATGGTGGAATAAATGTATATGTAAATAGATCCTAACTGTATAAATTTTAATATTTTATTCTTAATAAAACAATTTTTATATTTACCACATTTTACATATACTTTTTAGAAGACTAAATAATGATTTTGATTAAAATTAGATTTTGATATGATGAAACCAAACCAGTATTTTGGATAAATATATTGTTTCAATCAAGACACTCCATTTGATGAATTGAAATATTTTTTCATTAAATATTATTTCAATAAAATTTTATTAATAATTAATATTTATTAAATATAAATGATAATATATTTTTATGAATTCAAATGAAAATTTTATGTAATGCCCCGACCCCAGTTACCCAGAGTCGGTCCATTATTACATAACATTGGAATGATCGCAAGGAAATCATGTCCCGAAAGACCGATTAGTTTGGTATTATTGGAAACAAGATTCATACATAAGATCAACTTTACAACTTGATAAGAAATACAACACAAATTTATTCTATTAGATTCATCAAAACCTCCTTTATTTAGCCTATAAGTCGCTCATAATTAACTTCCTAATATCCTGGTAAAATGAAATATAAGAAAGGGGTGAGCTCAAACGCTCAGTAAGGTTAAGCAATACTGTAGAAGATAACATAAATATTAGGCATGGTGAATAATTGGAAACACATAACTTTACCAGTAATAAACATGAACAATTTTATGGTAGGAATATGAGTTAAGTAAATAATGTCGTCATAAAACCAAATCTTGGGTATTCTAATAGTATAATGACCACATGAACCATAAATATTATTTTCATAATGAGTGAATGTATAATGTCAGACATTCTGAAACATTTTTTTAAGGCCTCGACCAAGAAGTCTAAAAATGATTAAGGCCTCGGCCATAACCAAATATCAAATTAGGAAATGCCTTAGACAATTCCACATCAATTTGTCTCATGATACCTACCGAAGAATCAAAGAGATATAACGGGCTCCACCCATTACTTACTAAGTCCAGTACATTCCTCATATAAAAGGTTGAAATATAACATAAACATTTGTATTAAAACTAGCATACGAAATGTCAATACTTTAACTGTAAACCATGAATGGTATAAAAATAACACATTAAAAGTTAAACATATCAAAAAACATTCAATACAATATTGAAGATTTGTATCATAATGAATCGACTTCAAACAAGTATATAATCCATCAAAGGATGTTGACATAGATGAAATCAAAACTACTTTAGAGAAATATCTGTTTTTTTAAATCATTTAATGTTACATAATTATAAAAGAAATCATTTATAAAAAAATATTATTATAAGCTTTTAAGGGAATCTTTGAAGGTGTTATAACTGTGGAAAATAGATGCACCTGTCGTATAAGTTTAAATAACATTCTTACCTTAATTTTGTTGAGAAGGTCATAAAGTACCTTGTTTGGAATACGACGGAAAGATTCCCTTCAAAACATATAAGGTCAAATAAGGTTATAAATGAATTTAACCCATTGTCTAGTAAATAGTGAAAATGTTTCGAAATACATTTTTATGAAAACATGGATGTGGATGATAAAGAGGCCCCAGTAGATACTTACATAATAACAACCCCGGATAATAAAAATATTGTGGAAATTAACCCTTACCTTGTACATTTAATTGGTAGATGGTAGTTTAACCTCTTATATAATCATTAAATTATTTTTATTAAATTATTCATGAACAATTTATATTAATATTATATCACATAAGATCTTATAACATTTCTTTGTGAATATTATTTTAGTATTATAATCATTTAGGGTGTTAAATGATTTTTTCCCTTTATAGGCTTTGTTATGTAAGTAATGTTTGTCATGGATAGGATGTATATTATTCATATTAAGAATTATATTAAGTCTTTAAACAATATTTTTAATCAAAAAATGAAAAATATTCTAGAATGGATATGATGGGGAATGAATCTCATCGTGTTCGTGGAGACGGTAACCCGTACGTATGCACGAGCGATAATATCATTTTTTTATATTAAAATAATATATAATTGGATGGTATATCATATATAAAAAATCATTATCTTGTTATATTTATTATTTAAATCAATTATACATCATTATTATACCCATCCAAATAATAATGTATTGAATAACAGCTACACCACAACGTGGAGACGGTAAGCTGTACGCATGCATGTATGGTGACATGTCACTCAAAGGATGGATAGAATTATGAATATGGTTGTAACATATGTATAATAACATAAAATTATATATAAGATAATGGATTTATTATTTTATAATGGAAAAAACAAAAAAATAGGAAGTGGAAGAAGAAAGGCACTTGAAATAGGTGATGAAATATTTACCTCTTCTTCGGGTTCTTCCTTTTTATTTGATAAAAATGCCTCCATAGGTTGGATTTCGGACTAAAGGAAGGGGTATAGGATGAAAAGAGGACAGTTGGGAGGATATTTTTTAAGGTTTAGGCTAACTTAAATGGCATTGTAGGTGTGAATTTGAGAGAAGGGGAAGTTCCCTTTTATAAGAGGGGTGAGGGGAACTTGAGGAAAGGATTGAAATTTTATTTTATAATAAAATAATTATTGGTTTCTAATGTCCCCAAAATAAATTATTTAAAGTATAAGGTGGGTATGGATCTAAAACCACGCAACCAATAGGTTTTATATAGATTTGTGTCACTATATTAACCTTATATTTTATATTTAAATCTTAGTTAAATAGTTTGACATTTACCATGTCTCTTTGTATTTTTATATTATATTGTTAGTAATATTTATATAAACATACAAACGAACCCCAAGTAGTTAATTAATGACATATATAATCTTAATTAATCACTTTGGCATAAACATTGATTTTTAGAAATAGAATACCAATTAATAATATAATATTTTTTTAGAAAACTCTTTTATATAAATTTTGACACTATTTAGTATTTTGTTTTTGCTAAATTCATAACAGCATTATTACTTTGAAAAAAATTCATTTAATCAACTATAAAATGTAATATTACACTATTAAATTAGTGGAATTCATAAAATGTCTTAAATTACATTTATTTGGGTATTTATAATATCAATTATTTTACTATTTCATTACGTTGGTAATTACTACATCATCATTGTGTCATAAATAAATTAAATTATATAGTGTCTAAATTTTATAAATAAAATACAATTATTTAGAAAATAATTTTATATTTATAATTAATATTTATATTCGAAGAGATAAAATATATAACCAAATGTAAAAAATGTTTCACTAAAAGATATATGCTTATGACATTTTTGTATTTACTTTAACTTAATTAATATAAATTGTCATTATCACTTACAAGTGGCTCCATGGGGTCCCAAAATGGACCCCAGGATGCCTATGGTTGAAAATGTATCATAAAATAGGGTTAGGACACATGTTAGGGTAATTGAATATTATTATAATATTATTTTTTTACCCTTATTTACCAGATATACCATTTTACCATGTTAAATAAAATATTTATCGAAGTAATTATTCAAAATGTCTAAAAATAAATGTTACCAATTTAAAAGATTTGTATTTCCTGATTCTAAATATGGAATCTATTTTTATAAATTCATAACATAGAGTTGGTAGAAATTAATTTAAAATTAATTCCAGTTGTCAAAACAAAAGGCGTGTTTTAAATAAATAATAACTATCAAATGATTGACACTTGCTTAAGTTCGGTTTAAAGGTGAAATTACATCCAATAACCAACATTGGATTAAATGGTAAGACTATAATTTAATTATACATAAAAACAATTCAATATTATAATTTATCACTATAAATTATTTTGATTAAAAAAGTTATTTTTAATTAAAATTTTGTATTTTTCACTATTCATCAAAAACTGAATTTTTTCATACAAATACAAAAAATTCACCCTAAGCTAATTTCGATATTCTGAAACCAAAAATGAAGTCCATTTTGAAATAAAAAATAGATAAAATTTCAAATAGTGGGTATTACTATTCATAACAGCTAGTTTGATTGGTCGCGATGTGTTAGAATCTCGATGTTGTGTACAATGCAAGCTATTGCATTATTCAAAGGGAAACTTACTGTGGAAGCATGGGGTGTTACATTCTTCCCTCCTTCAAATAATTTTGTCCTTGAAATTTCTAGAATATTACTTCATAAAAATATTCGTGTGGTTCTTCGTTATAAGTTCCCCGGGTTCGCACGTTGCCTCTTCCATTTTATGGTTTATCCATAGAACTATTACCAGATGAGTCGTCCGGTTTCTCAACACTTGTTCACTTGTATCAAGAATCTTGATAGGATCTTCGCAATAAGATAGATCGGGTTCCATTTCTAATTCTCATAGGTGAGTACATGAGTTGATTCAGGCATGTATTTTGTCAATAGTGATATGTGGAACACATCGTGAACTTTAGAGAGACATGGCGGCATTGCCAAATGGTAATCTACAGTCCGAATTAGTACTAGAATTTCAAAATTTCCGATGTAACTAGGACTCAATTTACCCTTCTTACTGAATCGTATAATTCCCTTCAATAGAGGTACCTTCAAGAAAACATGATCTCCTACATGAAATTCCAAATCATTCCTTCAGATATCAACAAAGCTCTTCCGCCTACTTTGAGCTGCTTTGATGTGGGTCTAGATTAACTTCATCTTTTCCATCATTTCCTCAACAAGTTCTGGGCCTATGAGTTTTGATTCACCAACATCATCCCAACAAGTTGGTGTATGACATCTCTTTCTATATAATGCTTCATATGGTGCCATATGAATAATTTAATGGAAGCTATTGTTATTGGAAAATTCTACTAGAGGTAAATATTGATCCCATATACCTTGAAAGTCAAGTGAGTAATATCTAAACATGTCTTATAAAATTTTAATAGTCCGTTATGATTTTCCATCAGTTTGAGGGTGGTAGGCAGTGCTCAAACGAAGTTTTGTATCTGGGGCTTTCTGAAGAATTTTCCAGAATTTTGATGTAAAACGGGGATCACGGTCAGAAACAATCGATAGGGGTACTCCATGAAGTCTTACAACTTTATTAATATATAGTCTTGATAAACATTCAAGTGGTAAATCTTATCTTATAACAGGAAAATGTGATGACTTGGTAAGATGATCAACAATGACCCATATTGCATTGTTCCTTCTAGGAGTCCTCGATAGTCCCATGAAAAATTCCATCGTAATATTATCCCATTTCCACTCAGGTATGGGAAGAGGTTGCATAACTCCTCCAGGTTATTGCCTTCTATATTTCACTTGTTGACAAACCATACATCTTGACAAAAAATAAAAAATCACCCTTTCCATGTTATCCCACCAAAAATGTTCCTTCAAATCTCTATACATCTTGGTTCTCCCAAGGTGTATAGAGAAATTGGATCTATGAGCATCATCTAACAATTCCCTTTTCAGATCAGGTATATCAGGAACACAAATTCTCTTTCCAAATTTCAAAATCCCATCTTCATATACGAAGTTGATCAATCTCCCAACGTTCACAGATTTATTCTTCTTTTGAAATTCCTCAACATCAACCTGAGAAATTTTTATCCTTTCTAGTAAATATGGTTTGGTAACCATTTGAAAAAGCATTGTTGTTTCACCTTCCATGGTTATTACCATATCCATCATTACTATATCCATGAAAATAGGATCCCATTAAACTCTCATCTTGTTTAAAACTCGATGACCCATTCTGCTTAAAGCATCTTCCACCTTATTTTCCTTCCCCGGATGGTAGTGTATCATGCAATCAAAATCCTTGAGTAGTTCAAGCCATCTCCTCTGCCGCATGTTGAGTTCTTTCTGAGAGAAAATATACTTCAAACTCCTGTAATCAGTATATATCTCACATTTTACACCATAGATATAGTGTATCAAAATATTAAAAGAAAATATTACATCTGCTAACTCAATATCATGAGTATGATTGTTTTGGTCATGAATTTTCAACTTTCATGATGAAAAGGAAATAACTCTATCATTATACATAAGGACACAACCATTTCCATTATTTGAGGCATCACTATAAATAACAGACTCATCATTCCCCAATGGTAGAGTCAAGATAAGATCATTGAATAATATTCTCTTCAGTTATTTGAAACAACCTTCATACTTTTTTGTCCAAACAATTTTAACCCCTTTATGTGTGAGCTTCATTAATTGGTTAGCCAATCGGGAAAAATTCTGGATGAAATATCGATAATAACCTGCTAAACCAATAAAACTGTGTACCTCAGTTATACTTGTTGGTTATGGCCATTCTTGTATTTCCTTTGTCTTATAAGGTTCAATATAGATTCCATCCTTAGAGATAATATGTACAAGAAAAGAAATCTTCTGAATCCGAAATTCACAGTTTCTAAACTTCCCGTATAATTAATTTATTCTTAGGGTATTCAGAATGATGCACAAGTGATTTTCATGATCTTCATATCTTTTGGAGTATACCAGGATATCAAAAATAAATACCAATACAAAATAGTCAAGATATTCCTTGAAAACTCTATTCATTATATCCATGAAAATAGAGGGTGCATTAGTTATCCCAAAAGGAATTACTATAAACACATAATGCTTGTACCTTGTTCAAAATGTTGTTTTCGGAATGTCTTCTTTCTTCACAGACAACTGATGATATCTATATTGAAGGATAACATTTTAAAAATATTGAGCTCCATGAAGATGGTCGAATAAATCATTAATATTAGGTAGGTGATACTTGTTATTTCTTATTATAGCATCGATATCCCTGTAGTCAATGTACAACCTCATAGATACATCTTTCTTCTTAACAAATAGAACAGGGGCTTCCCCTGGAGAAAAAATTGGGTGAATAAATACCTAATTACTCAATTCCTCTAGTTGTTTCTTTAGTTCCACTAATTACACAGTGGCCATTCTATAAGGGGTGTTCAATATGTGCTATGACCTAGGAATTAAATCAATGGAAAAATCAATTTCTTATTCAGGAGGATGTCCAGGTAAATCCTTTGAATATAAATCAACATACTCTTTCAAAATAGATACATCCTCTATTTAAACATTCTTTTACTCACCCACAATTATTTCATTCTCTTCCTCCTAAATAATTTAATTTAGTTGAGATACTGGGGGTGGATCTATATAAGAATCAGGTGGTGACATTTCTGCTCTAAAGATAAGGTGTTGTTTATCATTTTCATCAAAAATCATTACCTATTTCTTCTTATAATAAATTTTTTCATCATGGTCCGAAATCCAATCCATACTAAGGATTATATTACATTCAATAATGGGTATGGTGATGAGATCAACAGATATGTAACATTTATATTACCTAATGGGAACTGATTCACAAAACTTTGTAGTAATGATACTAACCTTAAGAGTTTTTACTAACAACTCCCTTGTTAAATCAATTTAGAAATATCTAATTTTCTTATAAAACTAGGAAGATATGAAACAATGCAATGATCCAGAATCAAATAAAGCATTTTCTAAACTTGAGGAAACCATTAAATTACCTGTCACCACATCTTTAAGAGCATAAAACTTAGTAGTAGAGATCACATATGATTTTCCTTGATCACTTGGCCTCTTCTGAGATAAGTTTCCCTAACTCATAGAACATTCATTTGATGAATGTCCCATCTCCCTAAAATCTTAGCATTGAATATGGAAGAATCTTTCTTTTCCTTACAATCACCAGCAAGATGGAATTTCCATCCACATTGGTAGAATACTCATTTTCCTTTTAGACTGGAACCGGGGTGCTTTCTTCCACAATTATCACAGGGTGGAAATTCAATTCTTCCCATCTTCCTTGTTTCCTTATTTCCTTTCCTAGAGTGTTTAGAAAATCTCTTCTTCTCTTGATTTTCAATAAAGTCATAAGACATAGAGAATTCTTTATCTATCTTGATATCACATGAGACAATATCTTCATACAATGAGAAGGATTTTGATACTAATGCTCGATGGAGAAATGGTTTTAACCGATCATTGAAATGATCAATATTACTTCTTGGGTTATGTATATAATCTATAGCATGCCTTTCTAGCCTTGTAAAGTTAGCTTCATACTTTTCAACATTCTCATCCCCTTTTTTGCTGAGACTTAGAAATTTCCTTTCCATATCGGCTCGATGGTCAGGAGGAAAGTATTTTTCTAGGAAATTTTCTATAATGGTAAGTTTATTATTCATAACTAGTGTGAGTTTTCCTAGTATTGTGATAAGGTGATCAACACCAGTTGCATCACCAGCTCTGCTATAATTATGTTGATTAGGAAGGAGATCCATACATGGATTACGTGCATTGATACAGTTTCCATTCCTTCCAATAGCTTCCATTTCTAAATAGTGGCATAAACTAGATTAATTTATGAATCGAAATACATAATTACGAACTTGTAAAACACTTAACATAAACTGAACTGTTTATGGATATAATCCATAATCATAAAAATATTTTCTGGGAGGAAATATATACTCATAAACCCTTAATAATGGTTTTCAAAGAAAATGGGGATTATCCTAAGCATATCCCCTAGGAGTGTCGTAACAAAGAGTGCAGCAAGGCCCATTGTCGTGCACCAGTTCCCGTTCGAGTCTACCTCAAACCGGTGTTTTCAGGTTTTACCCCTAGGTACATTTGTGCCAGAGCTGCCTCCACCAGCTCGTATCCAAATAGGGATGTATTTCTTTGAAAACACACAAAATATCTACTACACCAAAATTCTAGAATGTTATTCTATACTAATAATCAAAGTCTATCTTAGGGCTATGTGATCTAATCAGATTTTATCTAAATATAGTTTCCACGGTTTGTAATAAACCTACCTCTGATACCAACTATAATAACCTGACCCTAGTTACCGAGATTCAGTGCATTATTAAACATCATCAGCATGATCATAAGGAAATCATGTCTCAAAAAACCGATCAGTTTAGTATTATTGGAAACAAGATTCATACATAAGTTCAACTATAAAACTTGAAAAAAAAATACAACACTAATTTATTCCATTAGAAACATCCAAGCATCCTATATTAATCCTGAAAGTCACTCATAATTAACTTATTTATATCCTGGTAAAATGAAACATAAAAAAGGGTGATCTCAAACACTCAGTAATGGTAAGTAATATGGAGAAAGATAACATAAATATTAGGCATGATGAATAATTGAGAACACATTCCTTTACTAATAATAAACACGAAAACTTTTATGTTCGGAATATTTGTTTAGTAAATAAATCCATAATAAAACATAATCATGGGTATTCTACTAGTCGAATGACCAGATGAACCATCAATGTTATTTTCATAATGAGGGAATGTATAATGCCAGACATTCTGAAACATTTTGTCAAGGCCTCGGCCAAGACATCTAAAAATTATTATGTCCTCAACCAAAACCATATATCAAATTGGGAAAGGACTCAACCAATTCCACATCTTGTTGCCTCATGAGACCTTATGATACATCAAGGAGATATAAAGGGCTACACCCATCACTTACTAAGTTCAATACATTCCTCATGTGAAAAGGTTGAAATATAACATAATCATTCATATTAAAACTATCATATGAAATGTCAATACTTTAACCATAATCCATGAATGGTATATAAATAACACATCTATAGTCAAACATATCACAAAACCTTCAATAGAATATGGAAGATTTTTATCATAATGAATCGACTTAAAACAAGTATATAATGCATCAAAGGATTTACATAGATGAAATAAAAACTATTTGAGAGAAATATGTATTTATTTTTTTTGAAATCATTTAAAGATAAATTATTATAGAAGAAAAAATTTATTTTAAAAATATTCTTATAAGATTGTATGTGAAGCTTTGACGATGTTATAACAGTGGAAAATAGATACACACACTGTATAAGTTAAAAAACATTCTTACCTTAATTTTGTCGAAAATGTCAAAAAGTAACTTGTTTGGAAAATGATGAAAAGATTACATTCAAAACATATAAGGTCAAATAAGTTTATAAATGACTTCAAACCATTTTATAGTAAATATTTAAAAAAAAATTAAATAAATTTTTATGAAAACATGGATGTGGATGACAAAGAGGCCCCATTAGATACTTACGTAAAAACAACCTCAGATAATAAATGGATTGTGAAATTAACCCTTACCTTGTAATTTTCCTTGGTCGAGGGTAGTTTAAACTCTTATATAATAGTAAAATAATTTCTATTAAATTATTTAAGAACTATATAGATTAATATGATATCATATATGATCTTATAATATTGCATTGTTAATAATATTTTAGTATTATCGTCATTTTGTGTGTCAAATGATTCGTTTTCCTTTATATGCTTTGTTACGTATGTAATTTTTGTTATGGATAGGATGTATCTTTTTAATATTCATAATTATATCAAGTCTTTAAATATTGTTTTTAATAATCAAATGAAAATTAGTCTTGAATGGATATGATGGGGAATGAATCTGATCGCGTTCGTGGAGACAGTAATCCGTACGTACGTACGGGCGACAATATAATTCTTTGGATATTAAAATAATATATAATTGGATGGTATATCATATATAAAGAATAATTATCATGTTATATTTATTACTTAAATTCATTATAAATCCTTATTATACCCATCCAAATAATAATATCTTGAATAACAACTACCCCACGACATGGAGACGGTAAACTGTGCGTACACACATATTGTGACATGTAATTCAATGGATGGATAGAATAATGAATATGGTTAAATTAAATTATATAGAAGATACTGGAGTTATTATTTTATAATTGAAACAAAAATGAAAGAGTAAGTGGAAGAAGAAAGAAACTTGAAAGAGGTGACGAAATATTTACCTCTTCTTCGGGGTTCTTCCTTTTGATTTGATCAAAAGGGCTCCATAGGTTTTATTTCTGACTAAATTAAAGCTTCTATGATTAAGGAATTATAGTTGGGAGGATATTTGGGTAGGGTTTGGCAGAGACAAAGGGTTTTGAAGGTGTTAATTTGAGATAAGGGGAAGTGACATCATATAAGAGTGGTGAGGGGCAACTTAGGAAAGGATTGAAATATTATTTTATAATAAAATCATTTTCGGTTTTTAATGGCTAAAAAACGAATTATTTAAATTATATGGTGGTTATGGGTCTAAAAAAATTCAACCAATAGGTTTTAGATAGGTTTGGGTCACTATATTATCCTTATATTCTAGATTTAACTCTTAGTTAAATAGTTTGGCATTTACCTTGTCTCTTTGTATTTTTATATTATATGGTCAACAAACTTACCGTAACCTTCCAAGAGAACCCCAAGTGGTTAATTAATTACATATATAATATTATTTAATCCATTTTTCAAAAAATTAGATTTTTAGGAATAGAATACAAATTAACAATATAATATTTGTTTTAAGAACTCTTTTTATGTTAATTTTGGCACTATTTGGTATTTTTTTTCTAAATTCATAACAGCATTATTACATTGAAAAAAATTAATTTAATCAACTCTAAAATGTCATATTAATTTATAATATGAGTTTAATGCATAAAAATTATAAAACTACATTTATTTGGGTATTTATAATATCAATTATTTAAATATTTCATTAATAAGGTAATTACTGTATCATCATTGTGTCATAAATAAATTAAATTATATGATGTATAAAAATTATAAATAAAATGCCATTATGTAATAAATATTTTTATATTTCTAATTAATATTTATATTCGAATATATAACATATATAAACCTATGTAAAAATTGTTTTACTAAAAGATGTATGCTAATGTCATTTTTGTATTTACTTTAACTTAATTAATATAAAGTGTCATTATCACTTACATGTGGCTCCGAGGGGTCCCAAAATCGACCCAAGGATGACCATGGTCATAAAAGTATCAACCAATAGGGTTAAGACATGTGTCAGGTTTATTTAATATTATTATAATATTTTTTACCCTTATTTACCGGATTTACCCTTTAACCATGGTAAATCTAATATTTACCAATGTAATTATTCAAAATGTCTAAAAATAAAAGTTACCTATTTAAACAATTTTTACCTCCTGATTCTAAATATTCATTTCATTTTTCTAAATTTTAAACAAATAAGTGGCTGAAATTAATTTAAAATTAATTCCCATTGTTAAAACAAAAATTGTGTTTTTATGAAATAATAACTATCAAAAGATTGACAATTGCTTCTGTCTAGTTTAAATGTGAAATTATGTCCAATGACCAACATTTGATTAAATGTTAAAAATATAATCTAATTATACTTAAAAACCACTCAATAGTATAATTTAGTACTATAAATATTTTTTGATTAAAAAAGTTGTTTTCAATTACAATTTGGTATTTTTTACTATTCATAAAAAACTGAATGTTTTCAGAAAAATACCAAAAATTCCCCTGAAGATAATTTAGATATTACACACCCAAAAACAAACTCTATTTTGAAAGATAAAATTGATAAAATTTCAAAAATTTGGTATTACTATTCATAACGTCTAGTTTGATTTCTCACGATGTGTTAGAATCTCGAAGTTGTGTACAACGCAAGATATTGCATTATTAAAATGGAAAATTACCATAGATGCTTGCGTTTTTAAATTTTATAAATTCTATGAAATCGTAATTGTCAAAAACAATTATGTTTTAATAAATGGTGATTTTAGATGTATAATTGAAAATTTTAATATTTATATATTTATTTTTATAAAATAAATATTATTTTAGAAATAAATATTTAAAAAGTATCAATGTTTGAATTTTTCATAATTTTATGATACAAACTATTTTTTTGGAAAAAAATTAAATAGGTTATAAATATATGTTATGTATTATGACATAAAAATGACCAAAAAGTGATGAAATATTTTCACTAAAATCTATCCTAGAAAAAACAAATATCCTACATTTAAAATAATGTGGTTATAAAGATATTTTATTGATTATATAGACCCTTAATGTATCCTCCAAAACATATATTATATTTTAATTCTTTTAAAAAAAGTCATTATAGATATGACCCACCTTCACATCACTAAGGGAATTATTTTACTACTTTATTTTCTTATAATTTTAAAAAAAATGAGATCCACAGCTATTTGGAATAAAACATGTGAATGGTTTTGGTTGTAATTAATTTATCATATAGAGTCCAAAACCATAGTTTAGAAATTAATAAACAATTATCTTCAATTTTCTATATAAACCCACCCAACCACCCATTAATTTTCAATAAAAAATCATTTACCATGAATTTACTCATCCCTTATCTCTCTATATCCATCCTATAGTTACCTCATGAACTTAATAATATCCTATAAAGATTTTAGAAGATCCCTCTTATGCTAAGTGATTATCTCCTCATCTATATTCATGAACCTTTTTTTATGAAATGCCTTCTTATTTTAAATTTTTCAAGTTCGGATATGTTTTTAGAAAGAACCATTTATATCTTTATGATTCTCAAGTAATTAGAGATATATTTCACTCCCATTAACCCCTTTTATGAACAATTATGTACACTTTCTGTGCTACAAAAATTATCCAGTAATTTTCCATGATAATCATTTGTGTCGTGAATACCCATCTCCATTTACACTCAAGGGTATTCACCTAGTTGTAAATATCCATAATTTTTTTGGGATTTTCATTTATGTTATATTTAATCCATAAATAAATTATTTTAAAATAATTTAATATAACCTTATGTTTTATGATCTATATGTCACACTTATGAATTTACACGATTTGAAGGTGATGGGTGGCCCTAAATTATAGGCCCAATAATGAATTGGGTCACATTCTTAACTCATGAGATACCATGTATAGTGTATAAAATGTTATCCTAAGAACAATATTTTTTTCTTGTAATTTAGCTTTGAATAATGTTTACAATTCCATGTTTTATATTTCTTCCATATTCCTTTATTTCCATTATGTTATCATGTTATATAATGCCTCATTGTCCACAATTATGAATCGAACCCCTCTTATGTTACCTTGATCGGCCTCTGGTCCCTCATGTACTACATTAAAATATGATGATATTTTTTTATTCCCATGCTTGGATTTATATCTCAACCCTTTCTTATATACATCCCCAAGTTATATCATGACGTTTTAGATGAACCATGGAATATATCACTTGTTATAGAGTTTTTAAATATTTTTTTTTCATTTGAATGTTTTTAAGATATATAAATAATTACCCTAATAAAACATGGCCTCACAACCTTATAGGGTTGTACTAAGTGTATCATTAGGTAATAAATCATTAATCAAAGTGTATTAAAATATGGGTTATCATAGTTGGTATCAGAGGAAGGTATAATTATTTTTTGGTATTTGGATTTGAAACCTCTAGTGAAATCCATAGGGATCAAACTAAATATAGGTAAACATCCCTATTTTATAAAATTATAGAGTATGCATTTCCTAATAAATTATATCTTTGTATGGATACTACAAGTGGATATATATATAGAAGAGTTATACCTAGGATTAATAACCTAGAAATGGGCACATTAAGATGGACTCGGTCGTCACCCAGTGAAAGGAAATGGGCCTTAGAGCACACCTGGTTTGACAGTCTAGGGGGATATCATTTGGAAACATCCCAAGTGACTTGTGAACCATTATTAATGAAATAAAAATGACCATATGTCTTTATTTTAGTAAATATATCTTTGATGAAATAAATTGTAACATGTAAATTCATAGGTTATAGAATATAAATCATTTATGAGTTATTCATTCAATGTTCATGGTTTCCCATTTTGTCTTTAATAGTTTTAAAATTCCTATCCCTAATTTCCATGTGTTTTTAGTAAATTTTTTGAAATTGTATATAAATTTTCAACATCCAATGTGAGGGGAAATTTTATGACTCCCAAAATGAGAAGCCCAACCTGATGGGATAATGAATCAAAATATTTATGAAAATACTTTCATAGTGGACTGAGGTTTTTAATAGAAACCTTAATCAAGAGGAACACCCAAACCCCCCTAAAAAAATAATGCTTAAATTGAGACCATTATTTGGAAAAGGCCTCCAAATTTCAATAGATATTTTAATCCCTTAATCATAGAACAATGGCTCTAATCCATTGAAAATACTTCATCTTTCAATGCTTGGATCAAGATAAGGTTGTGCTGGTTATTTATCATATGTGGGAGAAGATGATAAATTGTAGAAGTTGGTCCAAAAAATGAATCCCTATGATGAAATTGAAGTTATGGAGTGTAATTAATTATAAAAAATATATTTGTAAAAAAATATTTTTTTCACAATCATATACATAAAATAGAGAGGGTTTCATTATCCTTAAAGAAAATGGATGATGAACCCATCCTGGCATATGAGGAAAATTTCATCAGACATTCATCATACACCTCTGGCTCTTTCATCTCCCCTAAATGTAATGTTTCTAACTTATTTGGTGGGATAAATATAAGGAAACAAAAAAGATTTATAAATATTATAATTTGAATGCTATGAGGAATTTTTTTGAGATGTCATAAAAGTTGAAATGAAGTGTAGTGAATGTCAACAGTCTCATGGGTTAAGACATAAGAAGTAGAAAATGGATTTTAATTTCAGTTATGTGATGTAAAAATATCATGGGATTGAGAAAAGACATTATACCACTAGTCAATGTGTGGGAAAAGAATCTTGTAAATTTCTTTAAGGGGACAATAAAATTCATTATGTGTAGAAAGGAAGGGAAATTAGATTTCAATTACCAATGGGATAAACCCACCAATTTCATTGAAGAAAGTAATGATCCAATAAACCCTCATCCTATTTCCCAATGTTTTAACTAAAATGAACTGAATTTTTTTAATAATTAATCTCCTAATATAATTTTTTTATGATAATCAATTAGAACAACCTATATGGCCTAGAGAAAAAGGGTGATTGTATGTCATGATAACTTCATAAGTGTCTCCCAATAACTAATTGGTGAAAGGTATGATAGTTATTCATACAGGTATAGTGATAATTTTTTTTTCTAGTTCTATGAATTAATTCATATCACACATGATTACTAGAACAATTAAAACAAAAAATCAAAATAAATTAGTCGAGTTATGAGTGAAGATGCAAAATGGGTCAATTGTTTCATCCCTAGAATATAACTCATCCCTTGTAAAAACTTATGGGAGAAATTCTTCATAAAACATTATGATACTTCCCATATATGAATTAAATTCTATTATATCCATGTATTTGGCTTTACTTGCATTAATCCAACATAAATATCAAGGGGAAGGAAATCGCCCTTCTTATCACAAATTTCCATCTAATTCTATACAAGTTTAAGGAGGGGGATTAATTGTCTTTATTTTCAAAAACTTAATCATGAATATTATATCATATAATGAAATTTTATATAGGTAAAATTATTTAGACTAAATAGAATATCTCCCTTGATGACATGCCCACTATAAGGGAATTCATTGATGTGTTTCGTGATGAATTAGAAGGACTTTCTTATAGCCATGAGGTTGAGTTCTTAATCAATCTCATAACCAGATCATTGAAAGTATCCATTAATAAAAATAGAATATTCAATAATGATCTTGAGTATATAAAGAAACAATTATAGGATAATTTGGATAATGGATTTATATTCCAAACTACTTCACCATGGGGTTCACCTGTACACTTCATTAAGAGGAAGGATGGGTCAATGCACCGCTTCATTGATTATAATGAGCTCAACAATATATTGACCAAGAGTAAGTATCTGCTATCAAAGATTGAGGATTTTTTATCATATATGTTTATCCTAGTACTTATCTAAGTTCATATCTTTAGTCAGGATATTATCAAGTAATGTTGAAGGAGGATATCCCCAAAATTTCTTTTCATAAAAGGTTCAAGCACTATAAGTTCATAAAGATTCCATTTGGACTCAATGAATCTCCATCAATATTAATAAATTTAATGAATAGAGTCTTTAGTAATTACCCTCAAAAGATTTTGGTAGTCTTTATAGATGATATTTTTATCAACAATAAAATAAAGGAGGAACATAAAGAGAATTTAAATACTATACTAAACACCTTATGGAAGGAAAATTTATATAAAAATTATAGTTAATGCGAGTTTTGGTTGGAAAAAGTAACTTTCAGGGTATGTTATCATCAATAAAGAGGCAACAATGGATCTATCAAAAACTAAATTAATTTAAGGATGTAATCTACCAATATCTATGACATAAATTCATATATTACTTAGATTATCTTGGTATCATCAACAATTTTTGAGAGACTTATCATGACTGTCAAGACCACTAACCATGATTACTTCAAAGTGAGTCATGTTTATCGTGATTTAAAATTGTAACAAAATCTTTAAATACCTAAACAAGAGGCAAATCACTATACCTATTTTTATGATGTGAAAGAGACAACTACTAGGTGTGTTCGTTTTGTCTTGATGGTTTATTATGATTAAAGGGGGGTCAAATGTAATGAAAAATCCTATATGTTAGGTTACCATTGTAGTTATTAATGAAAACTCAAAACGGTTCCCACATATATAACTGGGTACATAACTACTTTTAAATTCATGTGGATAGTTGGAGTTTTAGAGCCAATGACACTTAGGACCTCACATTAGTCGAGAGGATGGGTGGTCAGTTTCATCACCCCCTCTTAGGGGGATTTATTTCCTACTTCAGATGTCTATTATATATTTAATATAAGTTCATTTATCAATTCATAATTCTGATGTAGGTCTGGTCACCCAAACAAAATTAACATAGGTTAACCCCTTTATGTGTGAAGAAGGGGATCTCATTAGTGAATCCATCTATATATATCTGAAGTTCTTCATCCATTTCCTAATAATGAATTTCTGCTTATATGTTGAAGTCTCATAACCATGCACTTCAGTACATTCTCCCATGTATAAAGGTGATTAATAATTCTTGGAGGGGAATGATCCATTATGAGGCATCCTATGTATCTCATTTATTACAGGAATCAAAACCTACATAATTTGTTAAACCAATCCAGTTTAACATCATGTGTAAAAGACATACATGTGAGCCCATATGCACCATATATTTTAGAATGTGTCTTAAGGATACATCCTATGTATCCTAGTTATAGTAGGAATACAAGTTATCATAGATATATCACACTATTGGGACTGGCCTCAATGTATTTTACCTCATTCATGGGGTGGTGTTTATATAATTCCACTAATCAGGGATAACATACTGAGATATACCTTGCTTGTGGATATTCATGGTGTAAATGATATGACTATGAAACCTTCCTAATACCAAGTGATCTTTGCACAATGTGAGAAACAATGGGTAACAGTTAATTAGTCTTTTACATATGGATTTAGGACTTATATATTAGTACAAACCTTGGTATGTTTAATATGGACATCAGTCCTTAAAAAGGAATCCTATGTATCCTTGTTATAGTAGGAATCAGAGTCATTATAGTTCAATTGGTTTTTTGGTCCATTAATGGATGAGGTAGAATTATCTGCCTTAGGGATGACTAGGTCCCAATTGAAATTTTTTTTGAGACATTAGGGGATTTATATTTATGTGGGGGGAGCATTGGATTTTGGGATCAGGCCATATTAATGAAATCCTATGAATCCTAGTAATTGACTGAGTTAAACTTCTTATAGTTCAATTAGTTAGGGATTATATACTGACATTGTTCTTATATGCAAGAAATATCATATTTTACTACTGAATAGGGATTACACGTAGAGTTTCCCTTATATGATGGACGAATCTTATGATACCACTGACCGATGCTTACACATTGAGGTTTTCCTTATAATGATATAGGCTTTTCACAAGAATGATATGATCATTGTTACTCCATAATCCCACAAGAATTATTCTTGGTGTTATAATAAGGGATGAAAAATGATTAGCCTCATTTTTTGTGAATGCAATAATTATGTACTTGGACTATTACTTAGATGATTAATATAGATCTCAATCCTTAAGAAGGTGTCCTATGTATCGTGATTATAGTAAGAATTAGATTAATCAATGTTCTCTCATTAATAATTACAAATTGGAATTTACATTCTTATCCGGGCATACAAATTTTGGGTGGGAAAGTTTATCAAGTCCTAGGATACCAGATTGACCTATCCCACTTTTCATCCAGACATGTGGTGATTATCTACTAGATATGCCTTGATTTTCTGCTTAACATGTCATAGGATGTCTGCCTGACGTGTTCTAAGGTTATATAATGATCCAATTCACTTTGCTAAGGTATGTATCATAACCTGGATGGGATTTCTAAAGGTTTTCACATGATCTAAAATCTATTTTATAGAGGACATTTAAGAGACTTGGATGAATTATATTGTAATACATCACACGATCTTAACTGACTTGCTTAGAGGGAGTCACATGATTTTGTTGATATGCCCTTGTGTCATCATGAACGATGGTTGAATGATTTTGAGGGAATCATGAGAATAAATGAAACATGTCTAGAGGGTGATTCATTATACATTATAACGTATATGTAGGGTTCTTCAAAATCCATTTGACATATCCAGAGGTCATTGTGAGTTCTGACTGGCATGTCTGGGGATGTCGTGAGAGCCAATTGACATGCCCCGATGCTATCACGAGACATAGCTGATATGTACTAATTTCTACATATGAAATGGGTAACATTTCTGGAGGACATTGTGAGGCCATTATGGTGATCCTGAAGGGTTTCACGGGACTAGGGTGGCATGCCCAATAAATTTGATTTTACTTACTCTAATGTTCCCAGGGGAATTCGCAGGATCTATATAGTATTCCAAAGAAGCATCACTTATCCTGGGAGACATGTCATTGTGCTATCTCATGACATGAGTGGTTTATGAATAGTTCATGAAGATCATCATATTCTTTCATCACATAATTATTATGTAATTTAGTCTTTGTTCAATCCATTTATTTCATACACCTTAAATGAATTAGTGTCGACTTGTTTTAAGTTTCATGTGTTTTTTAAAATTTATGGTATGTCCTTCACATGACCCACTAGAAGTCCTTCCCATGAACTATGAGTGATCATATGATGTGATTATGAATTCTTCATGGTCTCTCTGATTATTCCCTAGAGAATACCTAACGGGAATCTAATATGGTCATGAAATTACACACTCTTTGGAATCCACTTATTCTCTTGGTTGTACCGGTAAGAGGTTCAATCAGTTAATATATATATATATATAAGGTATAATTTTTCTTATTTAGGTAGGGGACATATAGGTCTCTCCATCCTAGTTGTTCGTTACATTTCAAGGAATATATCACATTAATTTATGATGGATCCGGTTGTGGAATTTGTAATTAATAATCTTCTCAAAGTCTTATAGAAGGTTAATCTAGAAGTGTAGAATGATTTTCAGAGACCATAATAGCATCCCATTAACTTCCCATTAATTTGATTAAATTTAACTAAAGGGGTCTTGTTTTCTCATGTGTAAATTCGAAGATACTTTCATATTATAATAATGACATGTTTGAGGGCCTTCACGAGATTAGGGTTTCCATTTAATGACCATCGTGTGATCTTAAGAGACTTGTCTAGGATATTTTGTGAGATAAGGATGAACTTTTAGGGAGCCTTCATAAAATTAGACTGGTTTTTCATATAGTCATATGGGATCATGATACATACATCCTAGGTGTGTTACATTAGTTTTACAACCATTAAAGTCTCCATTCACTTCCCACATTATTTTATTTGTATATTTTACAATGGTTGTGGCTTTTGAAAGGTTGCATGAGTGTTATTCAAGATAATCATCATACTTATCTGTGATGTGTCACATGACCAATAATTGGTCCTATGGATATGTTTCAGTATTTCATAGACAAGACCAACTATTTCTCCATATAGATCCATATGGGGAGCATGTGGTCTTCTGGACACGTTTGAGTCTCTTAGTTTAATGAGGATGACATGCCAACAAGGTTTTTTCAAATGAGTTGGACATGTCACCGTGTAATTTTAGTGTCCTGTAGACCTCTAGGGGTGTATCATATGATTTTTATGACTGAAAGAGACTTCCTCCTTCTCCACTTTTTATTTATATTGTTTATTATAGAAATTTTTGGGATCTCATGATTATGTATGATTGTATAAAATTACAATCACTCTACTATAAGTGATGGATCAAGTGAGTTTTACGACCACAATAGGATATTGCCTTTTGGATATTTTCCGTCAATTTTCTATGTATTTTTCGATGGTTCATCGGGCTTCTGGTGGTTGAAAAGTCACATGACATTGGGGATCTTATCAAGATTCCACTGCAAGATTAGAGATTGTATGAGACACCTTCTCTAGAGAAAAAATTAATTTTTAAAAGGACATCAAGGGAGCCTTTTGTAGGCTATGTGATTGATATGATTACTCGTATGACCTTCTGATGGTCATGAGATCATGGGTCTTATGGGGGTTAACGTGATATGTGTGATAATGGAAAATTTCTTCATACAATAATTTTTTTTGTATAATAATACCCATATTCATGTATTTTATCCTTTATTATTTTTTAGATGCTCATTCGGCATATGTCAATAAATACCCCCCCCCCCCCCCCTCAAAAGCCATGTTTGTGAGGATAAGGCCTCATTTACGAGGAAATTAAATTCCAGGATAAGGCTTTTTGTGCGGTAACCAATCAATGTCTTCGATGACGCGTGGTATTCCAAGATATGTTCATTATTCCATGTAATTACTTATAAAGAGGGGAGTGGAGAGGGGTTCACTCAATGACTACTTGATTCTCTATAGCTCTTTTTCCCTACATCCATCGCATGTCCTTATCATAAAATATTCTATAAATATCCCTTCATGAGACCATTCTATGAGTGTATTATGTGAGAATTTCTTCTCAAGACCTTCTTTTCATAGGCCCTCACTTGAATCAATCTATTGAATAATCATGAAAAAAAATTTGAATTTTTTTCATGGGGATGCATGGTCGTCTTGAGGGTTTCATGGGATCCTCTAGATTTATTGTGTTCCCCTCTCAATATTTCAAAATTTCTGCGACCATGTTAAGGTCATGCAATCACGATTATTATGAGGGGTCATGTAATTACATGACATAATTTGTGTTTATGTGATCCATGAGATCCTCAGGGGTTAGAAAATTTGTGATTCTTTTATGTCATTCATGAATCACTTTAATGATTCATTTGATGTGAATAATGCTTCTAGATTATTACTTTTGACAAGGTTTTATTTTAAATGTCTTACATATGCCACTTAATTTTATTTAGATGGATTTTGGCTCTCATCAAAGTTAATATACTATAGCTTATCAAAGGGATGTGATTTTTAGAAACCAAAATTTTGACCCTCTATTTATTAAGATATCCAATAAAGAGATTCTAATATGGATTCATCCATTTAAGCATCAAAATTATCATCTATCACCCCATATTTATCTATAAATGTCAGGATTTTTGGATGTTGTTTTCATTCCTCCTTCAAAATTCAATTTTACATCTATATAGATGTAAACTTCTCTTTACTATATTTGTATCAAAATTTATAAGGATGGATTAATATCCATAGCTGAAACCCATGGGTAGTTTTATATGTTAAAAAACTCTCCGAGGGGTTCAAATATTTTTTATTTTTCTCAGTAGCCCATCGCTCAGAGATAATCTACTATATTTATCTCTTATCTGAATAATCCCAACAGTATATGGAGTTCAAAATGGGATCTCCATACTGGTGATAATTCTTCTGATGAATGGGCGTGGACATTATGGGTCTGAAAAATCTCCTTAGAGTTTGTGGACCAGTTATATAGGTTCCATCATTACAAAGCATTATGGATTTCCTAATTTATTTTCTATAACTATGATGATCTTCTTCAATAATGGGTTAGTTGTTGGTGCCCGGGAACAAAATCATTTAATCTATCCCATGGGGAGGTGGGAATTGGCCTATGATATTTCTTCCAACTAGGTGGGATCCCCACCTCTTGGAGATATATACGATGAGTTATTTCCTACTGTAGATTTCTAGGATTACCCTTTGCTGACCCCCATCCTAGTGAGAGATAATATCATCATTATAAAGGAAAATATATGAAAGGATCTGAATATGCACTCTCTTATCAATTTCAATGGTTGGGTTAACATTTTCAATTATCACAATGGGGTTCGGCCTACTACTATATTCCCCCATCAGTCCCCTTTCCAGAAATTTCATGATATTTATGGATTCTATTGGGACATTTTGGAAGATAAGGATCATATTTCATGGGAATATCGAGTGAATCCAGAGGTATATCTAATCACTAGGATGGATGGATTTATGGCCATGTTTCGGAATTGGTTGTTTTTCCTAACTAGGGACACACGTTTATGAATATAGGTCAGTGCACTAGTAATAGAAATGTACCTAGGGGACGAATCATGCCTTAATTTGGAAATGCAAACCCTTGTAATAATTTACCAACTCTTTGGTTACATTACACAAGGAAACATCCCCTATAATATCATGTTACTTTCCATTTTTATTAGGATATGTTGGATATCATTTCCATTTCTATGAATACTACATTCCATAAGGATCAACGATGCCATATCCTCTCCTAGGTTTCTGAACATATATATGGTTGGGGTTACGTTACTATATTCTGATTTGGTTACATATGTGTTGAGTCGATTTCATAGCTTTGATTTTACCCCTTACCCCTCCCCAATTGGGATGATCATTGAAAATGGGAAAACATATCTTGAAGAAAGTTCATGCAAGATCTCCTTTTGGGATGGTTTTCTTATAGTTCAGATGGAAGATTTGATCATCTGCAATCCATATACACCTTATCGGTTTTATCATCAATTTGGCTTCACCAAAAGGGTCATCCCTCTTCCTTGGGATTCTGTTCCAGGTGATAGACACCCTAGGATCATCTTATAGTTTTGGATTGTGTTGGCATGTGATGAAACTGATGCTAATATCATTCTCTCGTCTACTGATTCTCCCACATTTCTTACTTAGGATTATGCCTAGGGTTGGGTAGACACCTATCTAGGCAGTGTTCTAACTGACTAGTTCTTCATGTAGACAATCCATTTACTTCACCAAACCCTCGATCAATGGATGTGATGGTTTTGATTCCGGACATGGGAGAGACTTTATGGAAGAGTCCTCACTATGGTTATGACCATCTTAATAGTGGGACTGCTTATATCTAGGAAATTAGTCATTCAACACAAGGTGATGCCTTTTTTGAGGGGAGGATACAAGGAGCCTCATCTCCTGCTTCCTTTCTCACTTAGTTGGTTGTTCCTCCTTTTGGTGTGCCTATCTCATCAGTCATGTAATCTCAATCATGTAAAAAGATGATACGGTAGAAGATTCATGCCCTGATTACTGAGACTCCTTTTAAAATATTTCATGACCAACTAGAACACCTTTATCACCTATTTAACATCATTGGGTGGGTTATTTTGATCAACAACCACTGTACAAAATCATGAATCCAATTTTCCTGACTCTCCAAAATTTGTACACCAATGACAGGGGATTTCATGATCTTGTTGATGAGTCTCCCCTTACTGAGAAAATAGAGGAAGTTTTGGAGGCATTGGATAAGAGTCGCTAATTTATATCTAAATTGCAATCTCAAATTCATTCATGGACCATGAAAATAGGGATATGTGAAGAAAATATCGCTCACCTAAGGTCT
This sequence comes from Viscum album, assembly GCA_963277665.1. Classification (NCBI taxonomy): domain Eukaryota; kingdom Viridiplantae; phylum Streptophyta; class Magnoliopsida; order Santalales; family Viscaceae; genus Viscum; species Viscum album. The sequence continues at coordinate 1,811,537,492 of OY728146.1, forward strand.
GACCTTTCAAAGTCATCATCCTATTTGGAAACAGCTTTAAAGAGAGTTGATAAGTTAACTACTTTATTCAAGACTCTCCATCCAGGGGTAGAATAATAAGAGGTGGGATGAACATGACTTTAGTGTACAATTGACAGTTCTTTCCCGACTCTGGCTTACTTATCCAGCTCTGTCGATTGAATCATATTTTGGTTCAACCATTGATATTCACATCATTTTTTATGAGATTCTTAGAGATACTCTAAAATGTGTAGATCACTCCTCTTGTATGCTATCAGTGAATACATCTACTAATAATTATATATTTTTGTCAATACTTTCAATTATTGATGATGTTCATGACTTTTCAATAATATAATGTTATATGAATCAACAATGATACCGATCTTTCTAATAATATCAAGTAAACCCGAATATCTAGATCATAATATTTATATCATAAAATATTACTATTTATAAGTTCCCAGGAATACCCACCAACATGATATTATTCATTATTGTATATGTTCTAGTTATTTTGAGATCAAATGATTATTAAAAGTATAATTTGGGTAGAATACATGTTCTAGATGGAATTTATGTTATCTTTTAAAGAATTTGATATCTTGGGAGGGTATAGCTTGGTTTTTTCCAAGGCCATATGGTGGACCTTAAAATATTTTCAGCTATTGTATATCGTATTATTGTTCTGTTGTAGTTTAGATTCATTTTGTTGGGACCTTATATCATTATAGTATAGGGTATTTTATCTCAGACCTTCTATCAATATAGTTTAGGGTCATTTAGCTCCAACCTTCTACCGTTGTGGTATAATGTTTATTTTCTCGGACCTTTTATCATTATAGTCTAGGGCCTTTTAGCTCCTCCCTCCTATCATCATAGTTTTGGTAATTTTGTTGTAGAAACTATATTTTTTTGTTTATATTATTATAGTTCAAACCTTATATTGATGTATTTTTGGGTATTTTAGATCATACCTTTAATAACTGTAGTTTAGGATTTTTTATCTTGGACATTTTGATGCTATGAAGTTTAGATTCTTACATCTAGGACCTTATTGATGATCATGTAATATCGTAAATACATTCCTTGAAAAACCCAAAACACCCTAGCATGTTGAGTTATATCATCATGTTACTAAGGATCAAGAGGATCATAGATCCTTTATTGCAAGGAGGATATGCCTCTAGATGGTAGGTCAAACCACTTATTCTTGGGTACCATTGTGAAACAGAGGTGTGTCCACTCTTTTACAAGGGTCATAGAAGATTTATGGGGAGAATATTGGTTGAGGCAGAAATATTATGTATGTTAGTTCAACCTGGATAGTTGGTGTATTGGTGATAGAATTCATAACCCATAAGTTTGAGTCCATACATATGGGATGGGCTATATGTTCCAAGAATGATGCGTAACACCCTAGGGTTATAGATTCTGCCCTGGTTTTTCTAGGTTTCACAATGATTGAATCTCCTTTCTTGCAAGGAGGTTATTCCTTTAGTTGTAGGTCAAATCTCTTATATATCAATCCCATATACAAGGAAATATGGTATTCACCATTTTATGCAATACATGAAATATTTATGAAGACTGAAACATCAAGATGATGAGGTTGGGTATAGGGAAATGATATTCATTAAGGGTTCTGGAACCCTAGGGACATTCTTGTATAAAATTTGAATCTCAATCCCTATGTCATGTGGTTTAGAATCATTAATTATGGGACAAAAAATTATTGATAATGGTGTTTCATGTTCCTTCTCTAAGAAATAGTAAAAAACACAGTGATGTAATGTCGATGATGTAGAGTCCACTAAAATTTCTTGGTATGGAAATTTTCAATCATGGTCTTAGGCCAGGAGGAAGATATGGGAAAATAAAAATGATAATTCTCCAAAACACATTGAGGTGCGATGTTCTACCACAATTATTTCAGGGATCTCAAGGAACTGAAATCCCTTTTTGTAGAGTGATACATTCGGTTGATGACCATAGGCACATATGTAAGAGCCATAAGAAAACATGCATAATCAATAAAAGTTTTCCTTGATGATGAGTATCCCTTTACAAGAGAAATAGAAGTTTTACGGTGATATGAAGTGCCTAAATCAGGAAGTGTGATTTTGTGGAAAGTGTAATTTCCAAGAAGGGTTAGAAAAACCTATAATTCATGTCACTTACTAGTGAACATATTCTTGTGGTGGGGAGATGTGATGAATAATTAGTAACACTTTTTCCTAAACCAAGGGGTCCAATAAACCATAACATGGATTTTATAGGGGCTATAGAGTATTCCCTAGGAGATTTATTCCTTATTTATTTGAAACTAAATGTGTGCCTAAACCCTCAAGATGAAGAGTTTAGCAAGCGATGACTTGAGTTTTTTTCAGGATTCCCTTTCTGGGTTTTCAACCTATCAGGATTTGTGTCTATTTCATTAGTAGTTTGATGTATTTCTATTTTGAACATTATAGGATGGTGTTTTGGGTCATACAACTTTGACCAAAGTGTACGTAATTTAAGGTCATGGCACACATGGATCTAATATGTGGTGTGATACACAAGATCCTAATTGGGTTACCCATGGTCAAGAGTGCCCCCATTATCATTCTAATAAAGATATGGAAACATTTTAAATCAGCGATTGATGTTTTCATGTTATGATTAATGAAATGGGACAATCATACTATGAATGTACTAAAACACACTGAGGTGATGAGTTCTTCTATAGTGATTTTAGGGATTACAAGGATCGAAAATCCCTTTTTTAGAGTGATGTATTTGGTTTATGACCAAAGGTGCACATGTAGGAGCCATAATAACGCATGCATAGTCAAACAAAGGGTCTCTTGAATCTAGGTAACATTTTCCAAGGGCCATGAAATTTTTGTGGAAACCTGAGGTGAGAAATACATGAAGTGTGACTTATGGATTTAGGAGCTTAGTTTATGGCGGAAGAACTCTTTAATATTATTAATCGGGGTAAGGATCTTGTGATACATTGATGAAGGATGATAATAGATTATTGTTTATATATTTTAACATCATATTGTAGGGGCATACTTGTTTACATGTAGTTTAACATGATATAGTTAGGTTTTTTTTATTGAACGTTAATCATCATGCAGAAAGTAAGTGGTAAATGATGTGAAAAAACAATTCAAGATATATTACATGAACAGGTAGGCTTCACATAGATCTGAATGACATGTAGAAAAAATGGATTTGTATGACTCAAGCTGTATGAAATTGGGTTGTATTAATTTTATTATATTTTGTAGTTGGGACCAAGATCATAGATCTAGGAATCATTACATATCCTGTGATGACAAGAATCATGCCACATGTTGTTATTGAAAGAGACACACTCTATAGAGGTTTTTCTCAAATGGATAGATTGAAACTATTTCCATTGATTGTTGTAGCTAGGCCCATAACTTGAGATATGGATGTCACTATGTATCCTATGTTGATATAAATCAATCTAGACATAGTTGTTGAGGAATCGTGATGTTTAACAACATAAAAAATGGATGTTGGAATCCCTATGAGGATAGGGGTATTTTTTTGGACCTAAGGATGGAAATATGGCATCACTATGTATCCTAAGGTTGTTGAAATCAAGTATAACCTACTTAATGAGGAATGAGCTTCCTATAAAAGTCTATACTATAGGTAAATAGGGGGTATTTTTAAATTTTTTATGACAGGCCCCTAGATTGAATATTTGGATTGCACTATATATCATGTAATGACCAAAATCAAGCCACACAAAGTTATTAAGGAATTAAGGTGTGGTAGGAGACCAATCACCAACCAGAATGGTCCTTTGGGGTGAGGGACATAGGATTGTGCAACGTTATATCAAAAAAGAGACATCATCCATGTAGTTTAATGTTATGCAGTGAGGACTCTTGGTGCACCTTTTAAGGTCTTGAATTCCAGACCATGATAAAGCTATCATTAGTTATTATGCCTTGTTTGTATAAGTAATCCCTTAATGAAAGTATGAAGCTCGCGTGGGTTATTCTTGGTGTGAGACACCAGTAATGGAAAGGGTTCCTCTCACCATTCATTGGTAATTGAGGATATGATTGGGTCATTTTATATCATGTGGTGGTATAAAAAATATATAGGATCAAGGAATCATTACATATATCAATGAAATGGGAATCAATCCACTTGTAAGGAACAAGATTTGTGCAATTTAATGTCGTTGAACAAGGAAATAAGTCTTTACCTTTAATGTCATGTGATAATGATGTGGATCACTCGACATGAAAGAAACGACATGGTGCAGCTGGGCCCAAGACAATAGTATTGGGAATCAATATGTATCCTATGATGGAAAGAATCAAGCCACACGTAGTTCTTGAAACCCATGCAGTTTGATGTCATGTGGTAAGGACCTCATCCGTATAGTTTAACTACAAAAGATAAGAACACTCTCCATATATTATAGGTTCATTTGGTTAAGACATGATAAACTCTATAGTTTAACGTTTTACTGCCATGAAAATCTTATGAAGTTTAATGTTGTCAAACCAAGATGATGGGAACCTAAAAACATCTATGAAATGTATTTCTTGACAAATCTCACATTGGTGTGTGTGGGGGGGGGGGGTGGAATGTTGCCCATACATTGTGGCCAGTGAGTAAGCTCAATTATGATAGAACATATTTTTAATGTAAGGGACATTGCATTTGGGTTTCAACTTCAGAGGACTACTTTGTAGAATCATTAGAGACCTTAGAAGTAACACCGGTTCTCCTTTGAGGAATGAACGGAGGTGAACCTTCTTATTAATGATTCCTAGGATCTGATTCACATGGAATTCAAGGTTGTGAAATGTATGAAATATATTCTCATTAGGTAACTCTAATTCATCCAGCCTCGTTTTCAATCTCTCTTCATCTAAGAGTTGTCAAAAATGGCTATTCGGAGTGAATTAAGGTAGACTTATATGGGTAACACTACTTCATTCATGTACACCAATGAGTATGGGATTTCTTTTATAGCAATGCGTGTTGCGATATAGTATGACCATAAATAATGCATGAGTTTTTCTGACTATATATTATTAACCTAATTCACCATATTATGGAGTATATTTGAAAGAGTCTTATTGAAGGCCTCAATATATCCATTTTTCACCATGTTAAAGTGATATGAGTGATTGGACATGATATTGTAATCCTGGTACAGTTTCATCAACTCTGTAGAACAGAAGTTAGTGTTGTTGTCCATCAATATTATTTGACGGACTCTAAACCTAGTGATGATAGCGGACTTTAAAAAGATGATGACATTCTTAATCTATAATTCCTTGAGGGGCACTACCTACACCAATTTAGAAAATAGTTTAGTAGCATTATGGTTATAATTGAACTCTTTAGCTCTGGATCTGGAATATGGCCCCACAAAATCCATTCCCCATACAGAATAATCAATAAATATATAATGTATATAGAAATTAAAAGTGTTGATGGATGAAGTTTTCATGGATCTGGAATGCTTGAAATTTCTATGTGAATTCCACACAATCATGTATCATGGTTTCCCAGTAATAACCCAGCCTCCTGGTTTGGTGGGAGAGTTGTGTCCTAGAATGATGAGTGTCTCAAGATCCTTCCAATACTTCTTCTATGGGGTTGTGAATATCTATTTCTATTTTGAATTTCATCATAATCGCATCAAATCTTCTCTTGTGAAGGGATTAATGCTCGTTTGGGCGATCCTATAGGGTAATGTTCACTACGTTGCATAAAATCTATTCCCTTCAGGATCGATCCTTTGGGAGACCCTCATTTCAGAGATAATCAATCATGGGTTCCATCAATCTAGTGGTGAATATCAGTTCATCATGATCTTATGAAGTGTTCACCTGATTGATTTATTTTATATCCAATATGAAGATCAATGAGTCCATTCTTTGTTGTGTGATATATAATATTGCTTCTTATTCATCATGGTTGGGAATTAATTTGTCTATATTACTAAATGCATCCATTTGAGCATTCTATGATTGGGGAACATGATGCAATATGGGATAAAAAGGGGAATCTGCCATAATTCCCCTTATGTTGCTATAGAGAGGAGATAATTCTTCCTTTTGGATGTCATATTATCCATTGTTGTACTTTATTACTAGTTCTAAATCCACTTTTATATTTAGGTAGGATATTTTCAGTAGTAGTGCCAGTTCCAACCCAGCGATGAGGGCTTGGTATTCTACCTTGTTATTCATGAAGCCATCAGATGGTGAGAATGAGAAGGGAAAAACTTCTTTGTCTGAATATACAAATACAATCTTTAATCCAACCCAATTAAGATTTGTATTTTCCATTCTTCTATCAATACGACTCTATTAGGTACCATAAAATTACATCTCCCATGTTCGGGGAGTATTGTGGGTATGAAAGATCACCTCATATAGAATCATGGGGCTCATCAGTGTATTCTTTGGAGTAGGATGTGCTACACGAAAATCAGCTAGGGTTGTCCATTTCACAAAATTTTGTGATACAGAATTAATGTCGTATTACTATAGAATAACCTCCCATCGGGCCAAGCTCCCATTCAACATAGGATGACCAAGGATGTACATGAGAAGTTAAATACGAGTTACCAAATGAACATAATTGTGTTTCAAGTAATACCTCATCATTTTCACTATAAATATGAGTGCAAGGCAGTTCTTCATGACCTCATAGTATCAAGTCTCAATAAATATCATTGTTCATCTAAGGTAGTAGAAACTATTATCACTCCCCATGTAATTTTTCTGTGCAAGGATGGTGCTTGATGAGTATTTCATAGCAGTCACATACAAGATGAGTGACATCCCTTCCACTGAATTCATCATAGTTGCTGAGTGCAATAGATACTGCTAGATACATTCAAAAGCTTCTTGGTAGTCATCATCCCATTGATAGGTGATTCGATTTTTCATTTTTTTGGTGAAGGGGAGAGATTTTTGGCAATGTTGTCTATAAAACACATAATTTAGTTGTAGTTCCATTATATCCCACTCATCGTTTTGAGATTTGTGGGGGCGGGGAATTTCTAAAATATAACTACTCTTCTCTGCAAGGACCTCAATAAAGAGGTGGCATAGCCTAAATCCCAGGAACATCCCTAATGTTACCCTGAAGGAGAAATTGAACAGATTAATCCTGGTATCATTCCAAATATTATTTGAAGACATAGGATGTGATCACATCATTATAAAGATTTTTCCACCAGGTCATAGACATAACATTCAACCATTCATACTAATAATGAATTAAATATATGATTCCTTACATGTTGATATGTATGACCAACATTATTTAACCCAAAGAGAATGACATGATAGAATAAAATACCCTATATAGACTTGAATGCATTGGATTATTCGCCTTCAGGGTCCATCATTATTTGATTGTACCCTGAGTACCCCTCTATAAATGAAAATAGCATGGAAGCCATCAATTTCATTGATCAATAGTTCTCTAATAGAAAATGAGAACTTTTCCTTTGGAAAATTCTGATTAATTTCTTTAAAATTGATGAAGCCCATAATCTTCAAGTTCATTAGCTTGACAGTGATGATTTTGGAGAGCCATATTGGGTAATTCACTTCTCAGAAAAAGTATTTTTTAATCAAATTTTCATCTTGTATCACTACATTGGTTTCCTGAGAGGGGTGCATACTCTTAGATACTTGCATGAAGCATCGATGCTCATCGAGTAAAACGAGATGGTATGTACCCACCTCTGGATTCCATTCATGAATTTCTTTATATTTTCTAGAAAAATCATATCGTTCATTCTTCAAAAATGAAATGTATATATATTTCTCATTGAGGGCATGTCATCACTAATCTATTTAGGTCATGGGGCATCTTTTGTTACAAAATTTACCTATCTAACCTCATTGATAGTGATAGAGACACCTTCCTTAAATGTAGGAGGTAAATTTTGTAGTTCTTCCCCTTCTTCTTCCATATCTATGTCTATGGAGGTATTTATAGTTAGATGCAACAATATGTGAGAATCTCTATCACTATAGAGGTGAGAGGGGACATGATAATTGACGTTGACACCCCCTACCTTTTACATCATTATAATGAGATTTTAGATCTGACTATATTTTATAGTGTCCTTAGGGAAAAGAGGGGCTTGAACCTCTAGGACCAGGTCTATCACCTTAACTAGATTAATAGGGAGTACATAATCACTATCAACCATAATCTAGAAATTTTTAGGGGTGGTCCCAATATTTTCGAGGATGAAACCTATATAAAATCATACACCATTGGTTTTTTTCATCCCCTTTTATACAATCCTACTTTAGTATATGTGAATTTTCAAGTATTCAAGGGGCGCTTTCACCATGATGTTTGCTGAAATTCCCATTGATGGGGTATTTCAGACATTGATATAATGTTGAAGGTACAACCATGTGGCTATGGATCCAAGGCCTCCTAAGAAATACATTTTATATAGTGTCTTATTATATAAAAATGAAATCAACATCATATGTGAGATCCCAAAACTATGCTTTTATTTTTTTTCCATCCCGAGAGGTATTTTCACATTCTTATCATATCCTTGAGTGCTCATATTTGGGAGGGAAAAATAACCTTCTCTATATCACAAATATTGAAGGGTTCAAACTAAGATGATGTTGATCCCAAAACAATTTTCAATCATATACATTTAGATGTTGACATTATTGGGTCATCCTAAATCATATAAGGGTGTGATGTGTCTCTTTATAAACTCTTCTAGATTATGATCTACGAACGAGATAGTGACATTGAATTCTGCTAACATGGTTTCCATTTGATAGACATCAGATGCCACAAATTATGTCTCAAATTCCTATCATCTTTAGGGGGATTTAACGAGTTCCTCTTTGAGTTATATTGAAATATGTAGTGCATCGAGGATTGAGAGCTTTGTTGGGGAAACTGCCAGCTATTTCAGAATGTCATACATTTGTGCTAGATTTTGGTGCTTCCTGAGGTGGGGTTTCTCATGGACATGTGGATCAAGAGATAAGGTAGTCATGGTGGATGGGCTTGGTGTTTGTCAAGATTTTTTGGGAGCATCTACTACCAGTGTAAGGAGTCGTTTTGGGAATTCATGTTTCCTAGTTTGATCTGATAATTGACCCCCCATGAGGCGGTCATGCCAGAAAAATGGGTGAAGATGACAATTGAAGGGTTTTTGGGATGCCTCTAGGTCATTGTTAGGATTTTGAGAGTGCTTTACCATGATTCCCTATATTATTTATGTTCTCTGTGGGGACGTGTCCAAAATATAGGGCCATATCATGCTTGTATTGTCTCTTGTATCCTTGGTACCTATGCATGCAACCTCTGGTTTCTCAAATATGTGAAGGGAACTCATTTTTGAGGCATATTCATCTTTAGAGAAAGGTGTCTTACAAGTGTAACACATTGAAAGAAGAAAAGATGATCTCTTATTATGATGAGGGTTTCATGTTGTGGGGTGATTCCTGTGCTTCAGATGTTGTAGAGAAGAAATATGCCGGAGTCAATGCTTTTTTTGGAGTGGAATATTAATGCTCCTTTATTTGTTATTTCTTCTTATGGTCACTGAAACTTAATGGAGACATATCCAATGTCAATTTCTTGGGTGTTTGAGTTATTATGGGTATGCATAGTTATTCTCATATTGTAGAATGATATCATTATATTTTTCTTCTAACAGGGAAAAGGTTATGCAATACAAATTGTGTCAATTTTTATCCAACACCACTTGTCTAGATCTGAACATGCCGTAAATGATGTATTTTAAGAAGAAGTGGTCTTGGATATTATAACCCATCCTTCTATGGAAGAGGAAGTTTTTGCGATAGTCATTAAGCTAGACCACATCGATCTTATTGTATTGCAATAGCCTAATCATGTTATTTTCCATGGGTGTCAATAAATAACTGGGAGTTCTTCATTTCAGAAGGACTGTTATTTATTCATTCATTCCTCAAATCTTGACGACCCGTATTTCTATGTGCATCTGAATAAGGGAGATGTTGTGTCCTTAGACATTTGATGGGAGGTGATAGTAGGTTTGAGACCTTCCTATGTGCTTGGATGGGCATGGCTTCTAGATTGAGGGTAAATGACACAAATTTTATTTTCAAATATTTTTATTTTTTTTGAGGTAATGACTCGAGATTTGGATCGGGCTCAGTTAATGGTGTCCTCTAGACATTCTTCCATTTTTAAGAACTCGTAAAAATAACCTAGGTACATCATTGGGATCATAGGTTTCTTAAAATCATCTCAGATATTTTCATCAAAGAGTTATAGTAGTTCCTCCTATGAGAGAGGTAAGCTTAGTGAATAGGATAAACATTTCCATCTAGCTATGAAGTTAGAAACCATCTCAATTTTATTTTGTTTTCAGTTTGGGTGGTCGAAATTTTTTTCCCCCCAGTGTGGAGATAAACTGATAAAGGAATTGATGATGATGGTATTCCCATTCTACAACAGATCATATTGGATAATTTTTGTATAAAAAAAGGATGGTCTTATCAGAGTCTGTACAAAACACCTTAGCTTTGTTGCCTCCTTTTGATATTAAGGTCCCATCAGTAGAACACATCGGGATAACAAGTATGTTTTTTGATGCTCCCTTCTATCACAGAGTCCAAAGATTGACCAAGGAGAGTACTTCAAGAAAAGAAGAAGGAAGAATCATCAAAAAAGTGAAAAGGCATTAAGGCGCACAAGTCACTTGCACGCCTTAACTCAAATTTAGTCCAAGACTTGGGTAGATTATAAATACCCCTTGTGGGCCCCCCATTTCAAGGACGGAAAATTCCAAAAGTCTGATTTAATCTCTCGGCACCAAAGTCTCTGCTTGATGTCTTTCGAACACTTATAAGGTAATTTTTTACCTATAATGGAAGACCTAAAGAGAGGAAAAAAGGCATAACTGTTGGAATTCATCAAAACATGTGCAGCTAAAGGTCCAACCCTTAACGAAAATGGCCACACTTGCGTGTCGCCTTATCCCTTCGACAGAACTTGCGCGCCACTCTTTTGGAAGCCTTTAGGAATAATACTAAGGGCTTGACCAAGCCTCTCTCAAGTATTACCCTATGGGTTGACCGTCGTGCAAGTATACATATTTCTCACAAGTATACTCGCGTGACCATGACTTGCGCACCCAAACAAGACTTGTGTGCCTACCTCTTTTTGGGTGCCCCTCCTGTCTATTCAACTTTTCTCTTCAAATCCATCTTTCCTCTTCAAGATTTATCCTTCAAAACCCTCTTCAAAGCCACTTTTGGCATGGTTCCTTTATTGGCTTCCTTATTTTAAAGGAATTTTGTGGAATATCTCTCAAAACCTAGTGATTTACATATCTTAATGTCCCTAAGGTTAGAGATTTCCTCCATTCAACCACATCCTCTAAGATGAAAAGATCTTTAACCTGGGCCTCCTTTTTAGGATTAAGCCCCACATAAAAATTCCCATAACATGGGCCTCCTTTTCAGGAATAATCCCTAGTCCAAGTTCCCAATTATGGGCATCCTCCTCAGGAGTAAGCCCCAAATTCCAAATTCACTTAACCTATACCTCTTTTTCAGGAGTACGCCTAGTCATAATTCCCATTAACCTAGGCCTCCTTCTTAGGAATAAGCCCCAGTTATAATTTCTCTTAAACTGTCTTAATCTCTTTCGATTTGGGAATCCTTCTCAAGAGTAAGCCCTAATCTTAATTTAAAGGTTCCATTTAATATGGGCATCCTTCTTAGGAGTAAGCCCCAAGTCACCTTTAACTTTGGGCCTCCTTCTCCGGAATAATCCCATGTTACAAGTCTCCATAAATTGGTCCTCCTTCTCAAGAGTAAATCTCAATCATAAGTTCCCCCTATCTTGGGCATCCTCCTCAGGAGTAAGCCCCAAGTTAGAGTATCCAAATCTCCATAAAATAAAAATACTTTTTTGGACCCTGCTTCTAGACTTCTTTCCTAAAATAAGTCTCGACCATTATTTACATGGGAAATCACACATACATAAGCCTCATATCATTCCTTGTGACCATATATTTCATGGCACAAATTGTCAGGTTTACTGATACCTCTGGTTTCTCACACTGAGCATGACTTATGTGATATTAGAGTATAAAAGTAACCACGAAACATCTCTTTGGTCCGTTAATCATACGTAAGCCCCACATTTCTTAATTTAACTATGTAGACTTTGATCTCTGCCTTAAAAGTAGAGAATGTAGGAAGAATTTCTAAGGTTCAAGCCCATCACTCATTAATTTTCATCCATCCCATATGACATTAAACTATATCTTAATTACTGAACTATGTGGGTTCTAATTCCTTTTCATACAAGGATACATAGGTAGCCCATCTGCGGGTATGATCCCAAATCTAAAATAATCATGGTCCTTCTGAATGAAAATAAACTTCAAGTGCCCCACTAATTAGATTTAAAACCAGTACGGTCATCATAATGACCAAGATATTTCCATATAATGTATTGAAGGATACAATTGACTAAAAATCTCCAATGCATACAGATTATTCTCTATCAATTAAGAACCTCAAATACGTATAAAATATTCTCTAAATGTCATACACATCAATCATTGATTGTCAGATCTAAAGGAAAGATCATTTTCATACTTGGTAATTTTATAAGGATTCACGAACATAACTTAAATCTATAAAGATATTTCCAGAGTAGACAATAATTCCCCCCGAAAAGGTGTGATGAGTTCGACCTCCCATCATCTCGACCAATGCCAATTCTTAAGCCTCATCGGTCCACAATTAATGAGCACCTACCTTTGGAAAGTAGGTCCAAATGGATATAGATTCATTGGTTGTTTCCGGTTCTATGAATGAACCCGTTAGAAAATGATTGGAATTTTTGAACCTCAAATAAACGAGGTCATCCTCATTTCCAAGATGAAACAAAAATTGTGAACCCGACGTGAATCCTTAACCAAGTTAAATGATGTTTTACTTATTTTTTAGGCCCCTATTTAACTTAATGTGAGGGCCAACAATGAAATCATAACATATGTACTCATACAAAAGATGTAGTGGCCGAACTTATCTTGATTATGTCTATTATATCAAACATGCACTCGTTTTCAAGATCTCTCTGCATTATAGAAATGGCTTCGCTAAAGTTCACACATGTAAATGCATCTGCTGCTACTCTTGCTGGATCCTCATCCGCTCTGAAGATGAAATCACCCACTCCGTGTTTGCAATGATGGGTCTCAAATGCACTGGTTATGGAATATCTTCGACATAGTACCATTCCGACTCTAGAGGCTGCTCGACAAGCACTCCAAGTCAATAATTCACCCAGGTCGTCCAGACAGCGATGACCAGTGATCAAGAAACAGGTGGTGCCAACCACCGTCTCCAACCGTTTTAGGTTTTTATCCCCGTAATGAAATCACCAGTCCCTCCCATATTATGAGGAGGTGAATGAGAAGGTCACTCAAGGCCTTAATTCAAGGAGATAGGAGTCCTTCCCGAGGGCTCCCATCAATAATCGCCGCCAGAATCGTGCAGCAGTGCTCCCTCAACATGATGAGGGTATCACATTTAGGGGTTCATATTAGGTTCCTCAGACTCGAGCATGCAAGAAGAACTGCCAGAGGTGAAATCTGGTCAACAGGGACCAGGTTCTTACTTCTTCCCCCTCTGGAGAAGTCCATCAGGCCAACTTGATGGCAAGTAGCGAGCGGGCACATACACCCGTTCGTTCTAATTCTGTTGTCCAGCTGACTTGTCTGGCAGCAACCCACCAATCCCGCCAGGAAATTCCGGCGGAGTATTATAGGTAGGCATATACACATGTTTATAACTCATTAACTAGTCAGCCGGATCGTCTGACTACAACCAAAGATGCTCACCAATCCAATATGGTGGCAACTGTTAAGTAAGCACATACACCCGTTTACAATCAACAATTCTATCAGCAGTCTCATCTGCCAGTATTGAACGAAATTCATCAACCATACTTGTTGAAGAATACACAGCAGGCACATACACCTGCCAATGTTAATCAAGAATGCCAATAGTCTCATTTGGTAGCACTCAGAAAAGTCATCTGGAAAGCTCCGATTTCGAATTTGGAGAAGACTCAACTCTTAGACCCTATCCATAAGTTCTCTCAATATTAATTGGCAGGAAAAGGAGGATAGGAGCAAGCACATACACCTACTACAGACACATAATGGTAATATATTCCCGTTCTGGCAGCTGAATTCACCAAGAATATTCTGACGATGGTGGAAGGCCAGAAGCAAATCCCTGCTCATATTCTGAATGCATGTCAGAATATTATATTAGCTTTAGCCGCATCACAGGGAACGAAATGCATATCTATCCCTACCAGTGTAGTGACACATCAAAATATCACTCCGGAACAGATACACACTTCTGTTCCATTCCAAGAGGGTTGTGGGGCATACTCCCCCATATCATATGGACAATCAAGTTGGGCACATACACCTGATTTGAATGGAGATAATCAGCCTAACCTAATCATTTCTCCTGAACAGGCACATACACCTGCCCATAATAACCACTTTTTTCAACAAGTGGTTCCTAATGTGAGTAAGAAGGCATCTAAGAAAAATACTCGTTCATCATAGTCAACAAATCAAGATCCAATCTGTAATAAGGCCTTGCTCGATGCTGGAGTTCTTGAAGCCCTCATTCAATTATCTGTTGGAACTAAAGATTTTATTCTCTCATTTCCCAATAGTGGGAACACTAATTCCAAAGGTCTGTATTAGACACTTCCTCATGAAGTCTTTCTTCATGACAGTTTGGTCGATCATGAAGTATCATCTTTAGACGAGAGCCATGATAACCCTCTGTGTGGCCAGAAGATCAAGGAGCAAAAGGATTCATATTTTTCTATAACCCACCATAGTGGTCCTCCCCATGATGATGAATTTTGCTGTGAAAGTCCTCTCCACAATAGTAATTTTCATTTCTTGGAAAATTCTTCAAAGGATAATGCAGTAATGAGAAATCCCTATTATCTTGAGGCACATGCAAATGTGAAGCCAGCCATGTCTGATGCTTTACCAATAGCAGGTGAAATACATTCTCAACAAGAAGATATCCTGGGGTGTAGGTCATTCCCTGAACCACCCATGAATCATGCATCATCAATTTTGATCAATGAATTCTCTACCAATATTTTTGAATCTGATAAAGAAACAAGGAATAACCAGCTCTTGTATAATCAGGTAGAAGAGTCTTCATCATTTGATAAGGAGGAACTACTGAATATGAGAAAACAACTGGCTAAAGGTGAAGTACTAGTCCTGTTTTGGCCTTTGGATGACTCTCAGTTTGATATTCCAGAAATGTTGACGGAAGATTTTATTCACGATATTCGTCCCAAAATGTGAAAAACTATTTGTCAACTGAAAAAGAAAATATGATCTTATGATGAATATGAAAATCATGTCAAGATAATATAAGGGTTACAACACCAAATTGATTTGGCATATCTCCCAGTTTCCCAATATCCGAAGGCTGAAAAGTAGGAGAGAGCCCTTCAACGTTCATGCCTTGGCGCACAAAAAAGGTTGTGTCAGTTAATTTCTAATTCCCCATCTGATATTCATATCAGGGGATGGGGTTTTCATGGAGAACTACATTTCACTATACTCTCCTGTCAACAAAGCCCACCCATGGTGGTCTCATGCAATGTTATTTCCCAGAATTGGCCACATCTAGCCGATTTTGTGAATAATCAAAGGCTTGCTCAGGAACATGCCTCAACTAGTTCTTCTCAATTTTAGGAATAAAAAGAAATTGTTGTCAAATTACTCTTACATCAAGAAAATGAGAATATAGAATAGGATTCTCATTTAGAGTATGCCCAACATCAAGTGACAGAAGTGTCAGAAATCATCCAATGTTCATTTGAGCGAGGTGATTTGAGTGGATGTAGGTTGATGCATCCATCCAATTTTCGGACTAATGTATGAAAGATCAGGAGAGATTTTAGGAAAGTCTCATATATAGAAGCTCAAGAGCCACCCCATCTTTCCAGACTGGGGACTCATTAAACCCAACCCTCAGAATCAACAAATATGATTCGAGGAGTTGAGTAGGAACAACAAGAACGGGCCTAGTCCACCAGACTGTGAAATTTTTCAAATCCTCAATCCCTTCCTTAGCAGAATTCATTATTCTCTCAATTAGGGAAGAAGCCACAAGAAGGACGCAGAGCTGAATTATCAGGGGATTCCCTCCAAATTACAGTTCATCGAGAAGTTCCTGAGGGATCAACTCAACAAAAGGAAATGTCTCATAAAGGACATGGAAGAAGAAAATATCGCAGAAATGCTGACAGAAGAGATGTAATGTGCTATGCATCGATAAATGTCATCAATTCCATTGTTGCGGATCCTCCAGAACATGAGGATCACTCAGGGGAATCAGATGAGGATGTTCCTGCTCAATAGGCTTTACACAAAGACATAAATGATAAAGGTGTGTATACACGAAATCAAAGGCTTACCCAAGATCTAGGTATTCCTTCAAACAACCAACTTCCCCCTCTCTGAAAGGCATCCAACAAGGGGAAAGGTAAAAATTAGGCTACATTCCACCCTTACTTTGGAGAAGGCCAATCAATCACACTAGAGAAAAGATTCACACAACAAGAGGAAGAAATGAAATAATAAAGGAGGTTGAATGCAGAACTACTTCTAGTTAGTCTTCCTCTTATGAATGCTGGAGTCAGTCAGCCAAGGTATTTTTTTGCATCTAATGAGATGGATCAATAGTATCCTAATTTACCAATACACCCTCATAGGTCTTATCCTATGTGTCATGAGCAACAAAAATTGGCAGTTCTACCATCAGTTACAGTACCAGCTACCACACCTGTCCAAGCTCAAGTTATTGAACCTACTCAGGTCCATGCTCAAACAGATGTTTCTCAGAAATTAATGACTACCATTGAGTCATTAACATCTCGGTTGGATGATATGGAAGGAAAGTGTGCACTGTTTCAACCAGATAAGAGAGCTTACCCTGAATGGGTTGATGCAATTCCTCCCCTATCAAATTTTTCAATTACCGTATTTCCAATCATTAATGGTTCGGGAGATCCATAACAACACTTAACAGATTTTGTTTCGCGTTGTGATCCTATGATGGGAACTCCTCAACAACAAGAAGCAGTTAAGCTCAAGTGTTTTGTACAGTCACTACAAGGACCTGTTTTTGTCTGGTATACAAGCTTCCAATCCCGATCAATTACCGGATGGGAGGATCTTCGTCAATGATTTCTTCTTCAATGCAACTCAACTTTTCCAAAGACAATAGTTTTTTATCTTAAAAATTGTAAGAATAAGGAGAATGAAAGGGTTTTAGATTTCATTTCTCACTGGAAGGGATTAAAATATTCCTTAAACTTAGCGCTCCCTCAATAAGAGTTGTTGCCAGTCTGTGTGGAAAATTTGTGTGATGAATTATGCACACCATTGATCCCTGTCAAATACACAGGAGGGTTTGAAGAAATTACATCAATCACTCATCATATTAAAGACTCTCTTATACAGACTAAGGCTAAAACTTGTGTAATTCCACCAGTTCCAAGAAGGATAATGGGTAAAGAAGAGACTTCTACAATTATTCCTAAACAAGAACATGTACTTGCTTCTACTTCAAAACCTTCATCTTATCGAAGGGCTCCACCTTCTGAGCATCAACAACAGAGGATGTTTCATCAAGATGATCAAAGACAAAAACCATTTGAGGATCTCATGATCAAATTTTATTCTTTCTAAAATGAACAAGTTCCTAGTTACTTCATTTCGGCTCTAGAAAATAATTTGGTTCAGTTTCCAAGGCCCAAAAGGTCGAACAAGGAAAGAGATTAATACTGTCCCAACTATTTCCCATTTCATCAGATGTTGTGGCATCCCATTCAAGAGTATTTTGTCTTAAAAGACCTCCTATAAAAGATGATGTACTCGGGACAGGTAATACTGAATGGTTCATCAACTCAGGTAGCATGTGTTACTACTACAAATCCAGAGGAAGAAGGCGACTGGAAGAAGTCAAAATAAAAAATTCGTAGAAATATGATGATTGGATGGTCAGAAAAACAATCAACCAAACTCATGCCATTTTAAGAATGCAATTGAAGAAACCAATTGTGTCTTCTGCTATGAATGCCATAGCAAAACCATCTTTATCAGAGGGAAAATCCTCAAAGAAGCGGCATAATTCAAAGAAAGATGAAAAGTTAGAAGAAGACGAGATTGTGTCAAAGGCCAAGTTTTCTTTGACTCTGGCAGATTTTATGTCATCTACTTCAAAACCACGGGCACAACCCCACCAAACTGCATAGCTTAAATTTACTAATCAGGAAATGTCTTCATCAAATGAAGAGTTGATCTTTGGTTCTGTTAAAATGATTCACTTAATAGATCCTTATGCCAATCATAATTTCCATCTTGATGAGCCTGAGTTCCCTATATCAAGTAGAGAAATTAGTGGGATTTCAAGAGGTTTGGTATACGGAAGAAGACGTGGATATCCGAGAAGCCACTATTCCGATTCTACCCCTGCTAGAACAATATATACTGAAGAAACTTGGGGTAGATCCCTTCAGTGGGCTCAACAAGAACATGAATTTTCTTCCATGAAAGGAAGATTCAGCCTTGGCACAATTATTCTAGATGATCGGGAAGAGGTTACACCTTCTTCTTCTCAACAAGTAAATGGAACTATTCAGTCTAATTTTACAAACCAAGAGTATTTAAAACTCCTACCCTGATACAAGAAGCATCTACTTCCAAAGCATGAACTTCTAAGGAACCTGTGAAACCACGTGTTCCTGTTGGGAAACACAGACCATTGGATAAAAAGAATGATGTCCTGAAACATTTGACCCAAGTACCGGCCATGTTATCAATTCTAGATTCCTTGAATCTATCAAAGGATATTCAGGAGGCACTCATTGAGGCTTTGTCAAGTCCTTAGGAATTCGTAAATAAAATTTTTGCGGCTGATGTTTACCATGTAGAGAATGATCCTGTAGAATGTCATGCAGTGATATCTTTTATAGATGAAGATAAAGATGATGTTGTGCGTGGACATATTAGACATTTGTAATTATCTGGAAACGTCAATGATGTAGAAATCCTAAGAGCTTTCATTGATAATGGTTCAGGAGTCAATCTCATACCCATTCATACACTTCGTCGATTGGGCCATACTGAATCTGATTTATCTCCTTCTACTTTGATATTACAAGGATATGATAAAAATAAACAAGAACATCTGGGCGAGATCACACTCAAAACTCAGTTTAGGGATCATGTATCCAATTCAGATTTCATGGTTATTCGTCATGACACATCCTTCAATATTTTTCTTGGAATACCTCGGCTTTATCAACATGCAACTATCCCTTAATCATACCATCCATGTCTGAAATATTATTTCAATGGTCAAATTGGAACATTGTATGGTGATAATTCCCCCTTCAAAACATTGAATCTCAATACATTGAGGTGGAATTCTATCACATGGAAGTGAATGATAAATCCACATTGAAGGAGGTCATCAAATTTAATGCTCCGTATGGTTTCTAATAGATATCAGTAAACCCATTCATACATGTGAGTACAGATTATGTGTTGTCTATCAGTTAAATTGATAGGATAGACCCCAATATAAATACTCTTATGGAAACTTCCATAATGTCAATTATGGAAATCAAGCCAGACAACATGGGAGAAATTGGCGACTCACTAGGCAATGATATAATCTCAAATGGAGATGTCTTCATTTCATCTACTAAAATATAACAATTCTATACTTCACCAAATAGGCCAGAAGAAGTTATAGGAATGTTAGAGGTGAAAAATGATGTCGATTCTCAATCCATCATCTCCTCTTTATTACCCAAGGAAGACCCTTCATCATCAATAGGGTCATAAATGGAAGCTTCTTCCTCAAGATGATCAAATTTTAACATCTATCTTGATCATGGAAATTCTTCTTCATCATTTACTATGAAAGTAGAAATAGAAGAGATAACACATGTTGAAGAAGAATAGGAAGATATTAGGGATTCTCCTCCATCATTTGAAGAGGGTATCTCTACCATTGTGGATGAACTCAGAGAAATAAATCTGGGTACAAAAGAAGATACATGGCCCACTTTAATTAGTGCGGCCATGACTGTTGAAGGAAAAAAAAGTATACTTCCTTTTTAAGGAAAAATCATGATATATTTTCTTGGAATTATACAGAAATTCTAGGGCTTGATCCTAATATCGCTACTCATAATTTGGGTTTTCCAGAAGAACATCGAGGATTCAAGAAAGCCATAAGAAGAACACACCCAACTCATGCTTCCAAAATTAATGCTGATGTGGATAAGCTTATCAAATATAACTTCCTTAGAAAAGTTCAATATCCCAAATGGATGGATAATATTGTGCCTGTGAAAAAGAAGAATGGAAAAATTATTGTTTGCATTGATTTCAGAGATCTTAATCAGCATTGTCCCAAGGATGATTTTCCAGTTCCGATCACAGAACTCTTAATTGATGCAATATCTGGCAATGAGGCACATTCCATCATGGCTGGATATTTTGTGTATAAAAAATCAGAATGGCTCCAAAAGATGAAGAATCTGAACCCTTTAGGGCCACTCAGGGTGTTTTTTTCTACCGGGTAATCCCCTTTGGCTTGAATAATGCTGGGGCAACATATCAACGTGCCATGCACCATATTTTTAAACCCCTTTTTGAGGAATTTGTTGAATGTTAGGTGGATTATTTGGTAGTTAAATCCAAACAATGTTCTAACCACTTGGCTAATTTAGAAGTCATATCCCACAAACATCGACAACACAATTTGAAGATGAACCCCTTTAAATTCGCTTTTGGGGTAACCTTAAGAAAATTTCCCATCTTTGTTGTACGCCATCTTTGTATCAAAGTCGATCCTGAGATTAAAAAATCAATCCTTGGTATGTCACCTCATTGAAATTTGAATGAATTGAGAGGAATTAAAGGACACTTGTACTATATTCAGCGTTTCATTTCCAATCTGGCAGGAAAAAGTTTACCCTTCACCAAATTGATGAAGAAGGGAGTCACTTACCAGTGGACTGACGAATTTCAAGAAGCATTCAATATTCTCAAGAAATATCTCTTAAGTCCACTGATATTAATGTCACCTGTTGAAGAAAAACCACTTATTCTTTATGTGACATATTTATAGTGATCATTGGGTGGCTTTCTTGCCCAAAATAATGATTCTGGGAATGAAAACAACCTTTACTATCTCAGTCAGACTATGCTTGAAGCAGAAACCCAATATTCAAGTATTAAAAAGTGCTTCCTAGCGTTAATATTTGCAGTTCAGAATTTGAGACACTAAATGCAACATCATGAGGTCTAATTGGTATCTCGCAATAACCCATTCAAATTCATCCTTAGTCGTCCAATGCATACAGGAGGTCTGGCAAGGTGGGAAGTTAGTTTGCAGCAATTCGACATCAGGTATGTGTCTCAAAAGGTAATAAATGTCCAAGCTCTCGCTGATTTTCTTGCTGAACATCCTTCAGTAGAATATACATATTTAGATACTGAACTTCCTAATGAGGAAGTATTCTCTATCCAAGAAAATCTTCAAACATGGGAAATGTACTTTGATGGTGCTTCCAGAAGTCCAACAGGGAAGAAAATGGAGGATCCTAAATTCAATAATGTTGGGTTAGCAATTGTGCTCATTTCTTCAGAAAAGGCAGTGCTGCCCTATTCCTTTTTATTATGGGAAGTTTGTACAAATAATGAAGTAGAATATCAAGCTCTCAACACAGGACTAGAGTTGGCGCTTCAGGCACAAGTGAATCACTTAAAGGTGAAAGGTGATTCGGACCTGGTAATCAAACAAGTCAATGGGGATTATGCCATCATAAAAGAAGAGTAAATCTCGTTGTATGATTACGTCAGAGAGTTAATGGAATAATTTCCTTTGGAACTGACATTTTCTTATATCCTGCGATCACAAAATGCCCAATCTGATGCACTGGATAATATAGCCACAGCACTGGCAGATCCAAATCGGGACGAGAAAATCATCAGTATTGCCGACCATCGTACAATTTCACCTTATGTTCAAACTTGAATATAGGAAATCAATTAAATTAGTTCCATTTCTGAACCATATGGTCATACTACAAAATGGATGACACCTATCAGGGAATACCTTCAAAATGGAACACTTCCACCTGATAGAGCCGGGAAAGAACAAGTCTGACGACGTGTGGTCAATTTCACTCTTTATGATAGCCCAGATCACCTAGAAAAAATTCTATACAAAATAGGTTTTCATGGAAATATCTTTAGATGCATTGATGGAGAATAGACAATGGATTTCATGAAAGAAGTGCATACTGGAGACTGTGGTGCCCACCAGTCTAGACATAGACTATCTGATCAAATTTGAAGGCTTGGATACTTTTAGCCTTCAATGATACAAGATTGTGTTGATTTCATGAAGAAGTTTCATTCTATCCAAGTACATTCCAACTTCATTCATCAACCCCTAAAGTTGATTCATATAGCTAAATACTCATGGCCATTTTCCACATGGGGAATGGATATAGAATGACCTTATCCTTCGGCTACATCCAAGCAGTTTAAGTATATTCTTACTGCTATTGACTTCTTTTCCAAATGGGCAGAGGCAATACCTCTCAATGAAGTATGTTCAAAAATCATTTTTAGCTTCATCAAGTATAACATCATTGCCATATTTGGTGTCCCTCATACCATAATGACGGACAATTGCACCAACTTCTGTTCATATGAGGTTAGGAAGTTTTATCAAGAGTACAACATCAAATCCAACCATTCATCTCGATATCATGCAGCGGACAATGGCCAAATAGAAGCCTTCAACAAGAATCTTTCAAACATACTGAAAAAGCTAGTGGATAAAGATAAGAAATCATGTCCTGATAGAAATTTTCATGCTTTATGGGCTTATCGAACCACCACGCACACTGCTACGCGATCAACTCCATATTCATTGGTATATATTATAGAAGCAGTCTTTCCCATTGAGGTTCAATTACCTTCGCTCATAGTAGCTATTTTGATCATTCATCTATAAATGAACAATCTCAAAAGTGATTGGATGATTTGGAACAATTAGATGAGAAAAAATTGTGCACCCTGCACCACTTGGAAGTCTATCAGAATCGAATTGCATGATATTTCAACAAAAATGTTCATCTTCATTCATTCATTCTAGGAGAATTGGTATTGGTCCTCAGAACTCCAATGATACCAGGAAAGAAGCCTCCAAATCTTGAGCCAAAGTGGGAAGGACCTTACTCAATACATAAGGTGTACTCCAATGGAGATTATTCTTTAATCTCAATGGATGGAGAACTCATTACAACTCTAACCAATGCCTGATTCTTGAAAAAGTATTTTTTGTAACACAAATACTCACATCCTGCAAGACGTTAAACTACATCACCATATTATGTCGTAGCTACATGACACTAAACTGTGCAGCACCAATAGTCCTCACTGCAAGACTTTAAACTGCAAAGTCCCCATAATACGTCCTACATGACGTAAAACTGTATTGTCCTACATGACATTAAACTGAAAAAGTCCCTTAATACGTCCAACATGACTTTAAACTGTATTTTTTCCGTACTACATGACACTAAACTATGCAGCACCAATAGTCCTTAGGAAAGACTTTAAACTACATAATCCTCTCATTTGTCCAACATGACGTTAAACTGTGTCCCCTTTGTTCCATCATCCAACATGACATTAAACTATTCATCCGAGCTACAAGACGTTAAATTTCCAAGCACCCCATGTCTGTGATACATGTCATTTAAACAATGAACTAGTCCCTTATGTGTCCTACATGATGTTAAACTATGAATTGTTAGGGTTGTTGTTACCCCTGGTCTCTCACACCGAGTATGACTCACGTGAGATTAAAGTAAACTTCAACCATAACACCCTCTCTGGGCTTCTAACTATGTGTAAGTCCCAACACCATTTTTAGGTTGTTTTCCTAAAAAAAATCAGTTGCCAATTCATTCTTAATTGAACTATGCGGACTT
Source organism: Viscum album (assembly GCA_963277665.1). NCBI lineage: Eukaryota > Viridiplantae > Streptophyta > Magnoliopsida > Santalales > Viscaceae > Viscum > Viscum album. Next base: position 1,811,561,657 of record OY728146.1, read on the forward strand.
TGATCCTTTCCTTCTAGGCTGAGTATGTAGGCAACCTCCAGAGGTTCAATCCCAAAACCATTCTGTTCACGTCAGTTCACCTCTGTATCATACGATGTTGATCCATGAAGGAGCCCAAAACCAATTTCTTCACATTGGTTCACCTTCGTCCCACATGACGTTAAACTGTCTACGTCCCTTTTGTCCCTGCTGCATGACATTAAACTGTGTAGCACCATCATCCTCAATATATGATGTTAAACTATACAGTACCCCATTGTCCCTCACCTGAGAGGGAATCATCATTTACATTGATATCCAATTATGTCATATTTCAGAGACTATGTGCATACATGGCCTTTAATCTTGGGTCAAACCATCATTGCACTAATGTCCCTTTTTCACCTTTCACTTGTACGAACCAAATCTGTACAAAGGTTATTTTAATAACTACGTGTGGCTTGATTCCCATCCTTATGTGCTACATAAGAATGTTCGAGCATCACTCGAATCCATCCCCAAGTCTTTGGTCCTAACCCCAAATTCCACTTTCAGTCCCTTAGCTGAAAAGTACCCCTGTGAAAACATGAATGTTGTATGAAAACCGTAGTCTTCATTCACATCAAGTTTATAAAAAAACATAATGTGTATTCATCATTATGGTCTGAGATCTATGAACCTAAACAAAGACCTCCTACAATATCGTCCCACATGATGTTAAATTGTATTTAAAGAACTACATATGGATTGGTTCCCATCCTTATGGGATACGTAGTGAAGTCCAGCACCTTAATTCAGGACCCAGCCACAACATGATTATGGATTGCATTGGTTTGTGTATCTCTACATACATTGGGCAATTCCCATTTTTATGTGTCATACTCCAAACCTTAAATACATCCAGATCGAAGTACCCTTTTCTTGACTTCTATTCACAAAATGTCTAATATCCGAGAGTTCTTTTTCCTCACTATGCAGCATGTTCCCTTAGGCGGCCTTGAATAAATAGTTTACATAATAGAAATGTCAGCCAAAAGATGCTATTATTTGACTATGAAACCAATACCCTTAGGTGGCCCTGGATAATTCAACCCCCTAACAGGTTTGTTAAATAGTGGTAACTTCATTCTTGGGAGGAAAACCTCTTTTGTCCTTATTTGTCATAATGAAAATATGTAGGGATCCGCAAAAATAACTATCCTTAACATATTTGACCCATATTGTTTTCATGATCTGAAAGTATTCAAGTCTATGTCTTATATTTCCCTTCCCTACGTTTGGGTCAGACCATTGTAGGGGTGACATTCATCAAATTCAAAGACAATCTTGATTGGAAATATCCTCTCCATATTCAAGTACGTCTCTCCATACAGCAAACTCTATGATTTGAAAATTTTGAATCTCCATAAACTCTCACAGGCTTTTTAGAAATAGAAAAGTAAAATTTTTGAGAGTTCTTTTTCTTGACTATGTAGCACGTGCCCTTAGGCGGCCTTTCCTAAGTAGTCTACATAATGGACGAGTCAGCCAAAAGATTCCATTATTTTACTATGCAGCCAATTCCCTTAAGTAGCCCTTCATAATTCAACCCCCTAACGGGTTTGTAATCTAATGGTAACTTCATTCTTAGGAAATACTTTATCTAATGCCTTTTAGCCCTTTTCCCATGTCATTCCTCATATTCAAAATTTCTTAAGTCACAGTTTACAGTTTTCCCCTCCATACTTGAATGTGGTGATATCTTTTTAAGAATGTTATCAAGTAATTGATTCAATTTTAATCCATTCAATAAAAGTTATTCGACCTTTAAACATTATCCTTTTCATGTTCAACATGCATGACATTAAACTACCCATAAAAAACAAGGGAACTCTAAAATAAATTCAAGTCCCAGCTCACTAAACATATATTTTTTATTATTTAGGTAATATTGAGAAATTAAAAGATGTAAAGTTTGAAGGGTTCTTTTTTATAATCCTAGAAAAAATTAAACTATGCTTACAAATCCCATTGGCTTAAGTGAAAATTTTAAGCAGGAAGCAAAACAATGAAAGCATAAAAGATTTAAGATGAAAGTGTTTTTCATTGATGCGCAAGAGAGAGAAGGACATCCACATACTGGAGTCTCTTCTCTTTTTCAGGAATTACAAGAGGCTGTCAACATAACTCTTCATTTGATGTACGGCATCCCAAGCTTCATTATTTTCCACTTGAAGCTCATGCACTCAACTAGCTTTACTCTTTTCAACTTGATGCAGTGATTTATTGGAATCTACAATGGCTTTAATACCATTCATTTGCACTCCTTTTAGTGAATTGTTAATCTGGCCATGTTCCCCAGTAACAGCATATAACTGTTGCTGAAGGTGCATCTGCTGAACAACTTTCTCCATGATCTTGTGCTTCAGCTACTTCAACTTGGCAGCATGATCAGCCTCATCTCGGGACACCGCAGCCTCAAATTCACTAATATTGGCCAATAGACTCACTCTATTCCGGTATTGATTGTACCTCTACTCCTGCTCCCTCTTTAAAATGACTTGTTTTAACACAGCAAGAATTTCTTGATATCCAAAACTGTCAAGTCACAACATGAAGGACATGGATGATAACCGCGGGATCTTTGAAGATAGCTCTTAAAGAGACACTTCAGATAAGATCTTCAATATGTTTTTCCATGCCTTGCATTGTGAAAATTGGATCACCTTTTGTACTTCCTGGTCTGACTCACCATCACTGTCACAGGGGGAGTATAATCTAGGATTAATGAACTTAGAGAAGTGCCTTGTTCTACTCCTTCCCCCTGACCCTTGTTATTTCACTTTCTATTCCTGTTGGGGTGGAGGATGAGGATTCACCTCCATATCTAGCCACTAAAATGGATGGCCCTGCAAAGTCAATTGAATGTTTTGGTTAGTTTCAAAGGATAACAGAGGTTGATTAAGTTGTCTTTAAATTTAAGTGAATCCACAAATATTATTATCTCTTACCCAATGGTAGGTCAGCAACATGAGAGGGATCCTCCCCATCTTTCCTAGCTTTTACGGGATTTTCAGGATGGGTTTCAAGAAGCTCTACTGGGTTCAGCTCCACTTGAGCTAGTTTATCTGCAATAGTAGGGTAGTCTATACCCCCTTCAGGCATTGGCAGTCCAGTAGCATGATCAGATGGAGCTTCACATTTTAACCAATCATGGTCAAAGATGTAATAATAAGTTATTTTAATATGATGAAGGATAACACTCACATCTAAAATCTTCTAAATTACATGGTAATTTAACATGATCTAAAATGTCTTCAAAAGATGTGCCAAGTTTCATCATTTCAACCAAAGATATCTCAAATTCCCAGTTAGTCACACCACTAGGAGAATTCGATGTATCTTCTTGGCGACCCTTATCCTACAGCCTCTGACCCTGAATAGTTTCTTCAAAGATATTTATGGGATCAGTTGCAGTGGCCACCAAATGTTCTGGTGCAGGTGTTGAACCTAAAGTATCACTAAATAGAAGTCAGTTGATGATTTCATTTAACATATTCTGAAGAATTGTTAAATTACCAGAAGAAAGATATTCTCTCCTTGCAGCAGCAGCAGGAGAAATACTGGGAAAAGTAGATTTCTCTTCTTCTCTCCTCATTTCTTTAGAAGCAGCCAAGTCAGCATGAATTTTTGATTGCTCTCTAGCTCCCTCTGTTGTCCTCAGAGGAAGATAAATCCTCTCCCTCAAAGGGTAAATTGAATAATCCCATGAAATCATAAGAAGCATGGGCTATCTTTTCGTGGGTTAAGACTCATGACTATCTGAAGGACTTACCATAACCGATGAAGCATTTAGCTGTGGACTTCTTCCTTTGTTGTCTTTGCTTCTTTGTCTTTTTGGGTGTGTTGGAATCATCGTCTCCAAATACAGGAATTTGAGAATGAAAATCCATGTTTAACTCCTCGTCCATGGATTTTTGTCCTCGAGATACTTCACCCGGCTCACGAGGAGATTCATTAGGCACAATGGAAGTACCACTAGGGATATACTATGGTAATGGAACCTCAGAAGTTCATTTCTTTGCATGCTACAGAATGAATAAAGTAATTTACTTGAGAAACAATTCTTTAACTGGAATCCAGTTGCAAAGAAAGTAAGGAAAGAGACTTACATCCTCAGGAGCCACATAATCATTAAACTCTTCATCTCCGGAAGCACCAATCCCCTCAGTGGTGCCATGATCTATCGTTTGATTCACCTACTTGGTGGCAGGAATGGAATCATCGGTGGAATTTATGAGCATCTCTATCTCTCTAATGTAATCCCGCACGTCATAGGGGTTATCCTTGAAACAGATATCAGTGTAAGCCCGAAGCTTCCCCACTACAGGGATGTGTAGCCCTTCGCACAAGTCCAGGTTGGTTGTTCCATCATCAAAAAACTGCCCAGTTGGTGGGTTTCTATAAGGAAATAAATTGAATTCCTTGAACATGCTCAGCCTCGCCTTCATATCATAGGGGTTGAGGGATGACAGAGAAATTCCAGAAAATGCCTTTACTGATGGCCAGAAAGAACCTCCAGGAACCTGTACTCCATTCTGTATAGCATATGTCCTGAAATGAGTGGTGATCTATCCCCGAAAAATAGGGAATGGTCCCACTATTCTCAAAGGAGACTTACCCATAAATACATGGAGTATGTTCCTATGAATCTTCGCCAAAATGGGGGTGTCCAACCCAACCATTTTCCTCTCAGCCAACTTGGATGCCACAACAAAGGTCCCTGACTTGATTCCTCCCTTCAAATCCTTGATTGGAAGAAGATAAACACTGAGCCACAAGGCTATGAATCCCGCTAGACGGGACTTTTTTGGAATTCTATGATCCACATCGTACCCCCACTTCGCAAATTCTCCTCCTTCCTGGGTCGGCCAAAATGTGCAAACAACACACCTCTTCTCTGTTCTGGGGCAGGTAGTATGACGAGTAAAACTAGGCCCCTTCTCCATATTCATGGTAAGAAACATATCCATCCAATCCTCTGGATGAATATCATTTGTAGAATGAGTTTTAGAGGTCTTTGACTTCTTGAGCTTGTAGAAAATTTTCAATAATTCTCGAGCCAAAACCGGAGTCTTCTTCGAATCATTCCAAGTCGCCTTAGGAGGGATGAATTCATCATACATATCCCCTAAAATTGGGTCCCCAGAGATCTTGCAGACATCACCCAAACTGATGCCTACTTCTCCACGAGTCACATAGAAATAATTGGTTTCTGGGATCCAGTAGCTGATTAGCTCCTGCACAAAGTCATCATTCCTATAAACATATGTCTGCCCAGCCCACATGGCTTCATATATTGCAGCTCCTTTCAAATCCTTAACAAACTCTGTGCAGGTTTGTTGAACCCAGTATGCCCACATCCAAGTCGCCTTCAAACCTCCTTCATGACGAAAGTCCCAACTCTTGTTCCAGCCTTTGGATCGATCCATCTGAGAATTTCATAAGACTATGGGATAACAATGTGGTTGCAGCTCAGGATTTTGAGGTCTCAGATCTGGGGCACAAGGGCTATGATGCATTATGTAGGATTTCTCTACTGTTCCAGTATTAACAAATGATCCTCCAACTAAGACATTTGCTGAAGTAAAATTTGTGTAAGTATGAAACCAAGAATGTGGAAGATAATTCTTTTCCTCTAGAATTTTGACTTCTTTCCGATGACCATGCACATAGAGATGAAGGTAGATACTCTGTGGAAAGTTAATATGATACTTCTTTAAATACTTTTCCAGATCCGGGGGGGGTTTATAGAATATAGTGTAGTAATCCTGGCCAAAAATGTTCATTATATCATCAATTCTCTTTCTAGCTAGTTCATTAGCCATTCCAGTTCTTCTAGGAGCCATTGAATCTGCACAAAGGTTGAATAATTAACTCTTAAGTAAGTTGATTTTTCATACAAATTTGCGATGAAAAGTGAAAAAATGGCTAAGGAATTATGGTGCGCAAGTCTCATAATTGGAGCGCAAGTCTATTATGGTCGCGCAAGTTTGGGTGTGAAGGTATCACCGTGCAAGTCCAAATACCTTTACAGAAGTGCGACCCAAAGAAACAATAACCCACAGACAACAGCACCTACACAGACGGGCGGAAAATCAAGACACTTGTGCGATGAGAGATACTTGCGTGCCGAGAGCACGAAGCTTTGAATGTCGGGTGCATTTCGTGAGAATGGAACCTGTATTTATAGGCAAGGCCGCACCTTTGTGCGTCAAATCCTACACGTCTCACCTATGCACGCCGCCACCTGCACCCTCAAACCTGTGTGCCCAAATTTCCTTCATTTTATCCTTTACCTCAGAGTCAAATCCTCTTTCTTTTTTTTTCAGATCCAACTCTGAGGGGGGGGGGCTTTTTTTTATGCTCCCTTCCATCACGGAGTCCAAAGATTGACCAAGGAGAGTACTTCATGCAAAGAAGAAGGAAGAATCATAAAAAAGTGCAAAGTAATTAAGGCTCACAAGTCACTTGCGTGCTCGAACTCAAATTTCACCCAAGCCTCGGGTAGCCTATAAATACCCCCGGTGGGCCCCCCATATCGAGGACGAAAAATTACAAAAGCCAGATTTAAACTCTCGGCACCCTAGTCTCTACTTGAAGTCTTCCGAACACTTCTAAGGTAATTTAATTCCTAGAATGTAATACCTAAAGCGGGGAAACATGGCTTAAGTGTTGGAATTCATCAATACTTGTGCACCTAGAGGTCAAACCCTTATGGGAAATGGCCACACTTGCACGCCGCCATATCCCTTCGCCAGAACTTGCGCGCCACTATTTTGGAAGCCATTAGGGATAATACTAAGGACTTGAGCCAATCCTCCCCCAAGTATTAAAATATGGGTTGACCGTCACGCAAGTATACTTACACGGCCATGAATTGCGCACCCAAACAAGACTTGTGCGCCTACCTATTTTTGGGTGCCCCTCTTATCTATTCAACTTTTCTCTTCAAATAAATCTATCACCTTCAAGATTTATCCTTCAAAACCCTCTTCAGAGATACTTTTTTCATGGTTCCTTTGTTGGCTTCCTTATCTGAATAGAATTATGTGGAACATCTCTCAAAACCTAGTGATTTACATATCTTTATGTCACTAAGGATAGAGATTTCCTCCATTCAACCTCATCCTCTAGGATTAAAAGAGATTTAACATGGGCCTCCCTTTCAGGAGTAAGCCCCAGATCACAAGTCCCCTAACATGGGCCTCCTTTTCAGGAATAAGCCTCAGTCTAAGTTCCCAATTATGGGAATCCTCCTTAGGCGTAAGCCCCAAATTACAAATTCTCTTAACATGGTCCTTCTTTTTCAGGAGTAATCCCCAGTGATAAATCACCTTAACATGGGCCTCATTCTTAAGAATAATCCCCAGTTATAATTTCTCTTAAGAAGTCTTAATCTCTTTTGATTTGGGAATCCTTCTCAAGAGCAAGCACCAATCTTAAGTTAAAGTTTCCCTTTAATATAAGCATCCTCCTTAGGAGTAATCCCCATGTCCCATTTAACTTTGGGCCTCCTTCTCAGGAGTAAATACCAATCATAACTCTACCCTAATTTGGGAATCCTCAACAAAAGTAAGCCCCAAGTTAGAGTATCCAAATCTCCATAAACTACAAATACCTTTATGGACCCTGCTTTTGGACTTCTTTCCTAAACTAAGTCTTGATCTTCATTTACTTGGGAAATCACACATACATAAGCCTCATATCATTCCTTGTGACCATATATTTCATGGAAAAAAAATTAGGTTTACTGATACCTCTTTTTTCTCACACCGATCATGACTCACGTGAGTTTAGAGTGTAAAAGTAACCACAACACATCTCTTTGGGCCATTAATAATATGTAAGACCCACATTTCTTAATTGAACTACATGTACTTTGATCTACACCTTAAAAGTAGAGTACATAGGAAGCCTTTCTAAATTTTAATCCCATCACTCATTAATTCTCATCTGTCCCATATGACATTAAAATATATCATAATTCCTAAAATACGTGGGTTCTGATTCCTTTTCTAACAAGGATACGTAGGTAGCACATCTGTGGTTACGATCCCAACTCTGAAATAATCCATATCCTTCTGAATGACAATAAACATCATGTGCCCAACTAAGTGTCTTTAAAACCAGAATGGTCGTCATAATGACCAAGTGAATTCTATATAATGTATTGAAGGATACAATTGACTAAGAATATCCAATTCATACAGCTTATTATCTATTAATGAAGAACCTAAAATAAAAATAAAAGATTATGGAAATCTCATACACACCAATAATTGATTGTCTAATCTAATGGAAAGCTCATTTTCATACTTGGTAATTTAATAAGGATTCATAGGCACAACTTAAATCTATAAAGAGAGTCCTGGAGTAGACAATAATTCCCCCCAAAAAATGTGGGATGAGTCTGACCTCCCATCCTCTCGACCAATGCATATTCTTAAGCCTCATCAGTTCACAACTAATGATCACCTACCTGTGGAAAGTATGTCCAAATGGATATAGAATCCTTGGGTGTTTCCAGTTCTATGAATAAACCCATTATAAACCGATTGGAATGTTTGAACCTTAAAAAAAATGAGGTCATCCCAATTTCCAAGCTAAAACAATGTTAGATGTTATTTGGGGTCTCTTGCACCATTAAAGGTAAAGAATGTAGGATTTTTAAATTTGGATAGATGTAGTGTGTCATCAACCCATGGAGAATATGGATTCCTCTCAATATTCATAGGTGATAATCATCATTCCATAGATTCAATTGAAGTAATCAGAGATTTGATTACTTTAAGAAGATCTACGAGTATTACTATTAGAGTCACAACCCGTGTATAGAGAGTGGGTGGGGGTTTATGATGTGGCCCCATATTCATCTCCCACCAAATCATGTTTCATGAAATGATTAAATGATTTCCCTGTCATGCTAGAGGCTCTATCGACATTGGAGGGATGTCACAATAAGTTTTGACTTACTCATTTATAGAGATAGGATACCTAGAACCAAATCCAGTCTAATAATTAGATACTTCTCTTATTGGAAAATTTTCTAACAGAAGGGAGAATATTTGTATATTCCTAAAGAAAATACCCAAAAGTAATATTTCCCCTATGTTGGTCCTTGTTGAGTTTTATTAGGGTAAATATCTCACTCTCATACTATGACAATCATTCCTCCATGGAAGGAATATAAACTCTTCTAGGTGGTAGTTGGTATGTATCTACACTAATCAATTTTTCTTTGGCAGTGTTCCACATTATAGGTGGAAACTCAATATTCGAAGGTGATAGGTATCAGAATGGTCTCTGGTTCTAGGTCTATTCATCCTTAGTCGGTGTATCCAAATCACCATCCTATTAGGGAACTTTATTCTTGTTTTGAACATCTTTATTCGTGACATAATCCACTACATCTATTATGCTGATAGTTTTGACATTCGTAGAGGAATATTGGGAAATAGTGGTTGTCCCATTACTTTTGAAGCAACAAGATGATTATGCACTGCCTTCAACAGGGTCATTTTTGGAACACCTGACTATATTGGGCTATTTGTTTTTGTGACCTTGATTTGGTATGATTACATTTTTTGAGCTCCTCATGCATTTTTCTGTGAGTAATGACCTTGAAGGAGTTTCTAGTCATAATTTTCAAATGGGCCCCAAATAGAAGAGGTTTTTCTTATGGAAGGATGAAATGATGGAGGTTGACCATTGATATTTACCTCCCAACCTAGATAATATTGATTCTTTATATGGTGGTAATGATGATGGAAATTCCCCCGGTGCTGCAAGATGGGGGTTATTTGGAGACACAATTGGAATTCTCTGATCATGTTGTTGAGGATATAATGATTTCAGTTGGGTATTTGATGATTCCCAATATAGAATTTGAGATATAAATTCTCCCTGACCAATGGGTTGGTGTAAATCTAAAAACACTATTGATTTCTCTGGGACACTCTTCGAGGATGATGAACCTGATGATGGTTATTGAGATATAAATTCCCCCAACCTAGAGGGTTATGGTTTTTTGAAATTGGTAATGATATATCAGGAATAATCATAGAAATGGATGATCTAAGAGCTGTAAGAAGTGTTATATATTATCCCAAACTAGTAGGTTGGGTTCCCTCATAGAGGGATACTATTGTAGCGGCTACTGCATCCCATTTGATGTGGTGAACCTATGCTTGAATAAGAGATGGGAGAAATGGATGCCCATAAATAAATTCCGTTTCCATAGGATTTTAAAAGGTTAATTGAAACCTTGGATTCCTAGTCTATAAGTCATTATTTTTTCTTAGGGTATCTGAGTTCAATAAATCACTGATTATCCTCTACTGTCATTTGTTTTTTCATGACATTGTTGAAGTGGGACCAATAAATTATAGTGACCAATTAGCTCATGCATTACCCAATCCCCTAATTTCACGTGAGGTTATAAAATTACAAGAAATCATATCTGAAGGGTTATCTTGTTAGAGGACATAGTGAAGTGAAATTATCCATATTTCTCCCATCCTGAGATATGCACATCTGACGATTCAGTCTGAATCCATTGGTAGAGAGTTGTTGAAGTGTACATACATACAATTCATAGACATTTTTCATCATTCTCTATTCCCAGGTTTTGGGATATGGAAAAGGAATCCATATCAAACTAACAATAGAGTGAATTTATGAGATAAAGGAGATTCTTCTATTCTAGATAAGGTAGATTTCTATCCTTTAGTCACTAATGAGTAGCCCACATATTTTAGCATAGATAAGTTATGAACTCTATTTCTATCTCATCTTGGAGCTCATAGTCATAAGTAGCGAGTGGAAAATAATATAGGGATGTTTTTTCCAGATAACTCTCTCCATGAATCCATGTGGGCCTCATATTCATCATACATACACACCTCCATCCAATTAGACCATAGGACATAACTCTTGTGGTTTCCTTCTTACTAAAGTGGAGTGATATTAGAAGTTTATGGGGAAATCTATATGGTTTACACCAATGTTTCTAACACCTTTCTATATAACGTAATCTATGTTTATAACACCACTCTATGAATAAGTGTCTAGGAAAGGGGATTATTTCTTTGACTATGGGAGATATAATTGTGGGGAGGTTAACCACGGTGAATGTCAAGAGTGGAGCCTTTGAGGCCAATCTATACAGTACAATGAGGAGTAATTTCACTATAATGATCAAATTTTTCATTTGATGGATTGTTGACATGCCCTTGGGTATTGAGAATGAGTCTTGAACATCCTCAATTATAATATTATTGAGAAGATTAGTAATATGAGCCTTTTCATGCATCATGTATGGAATATGATGACCTAAATTTTGGAATTATGTAGGGATATGATTATTTTGTTTGAAAAATTCCAGAACATTATTATAATACTCTGGTGTCATAGGATTATGAGCAGATTGATGAGATGTTTCTGGAATTTTCCAATGAACACCATCATTATTGATAGGAATATGAGAATATCATGAGGCATGTGTCATTCTCACTTACTGAGCCTCTATTAGAATGGGGGAATGAAACCGATCCTAGGTATTTGGAATATGTCGATGGTTTTGTGGAAATAATACAATCTTTCCCTAAGGAATGTGCCACTCTCACATGGTCAGTCCCAGTTGGAACAAGAATATGAGCCTCATTTGAATATGAATTCCAAGACAGAATATTCCAATAGAACTCGAGAATTGGATAAGGGATATGAGTTTACTTCATTATAGCCTTATAAGGATTTCATTTTAGTCATTCATTAGTGGAATTAGTAATATGTGTCTAGTTTTTATGATCTACTACAATATTCTAGGAATTTTCACTAATACAAATATTAACCTCTCTTAAGGCTTGTTCTATTCTCACATAGTTATAAAAAACTAAAAAAGTGGTATGATCCCGATCCTAGGCCCTTGGAGTATACCACTGGTCATCATCAACATGAATATTATCCTGCCCTGAGGCATGTTCCACACTCACATAGTGAGCCCTATATAGAATGAGGATATGAGCCTGATCCTAGACCTTTGGAGTATCCAATAAGACATCTTTGATAGAAATATGATCCAATACCAAGGTATGTCCCACTCTCACTTGGTGTTCTCTGACCAGAATGGGGGTATAATCCTGGTACTAAGCCTTTAGTATATACATCCAATCATTTTTTATAGGAATGTTACCTTGTCTTGAGGCATGTTACCCTCTCACTTAGTGAGCCCTAGTTGGAATAGGAATATTATCTTAGTCTAATGCCTCATCCTTTTCTTAAATATGATAATAATCAACCTAGATGTGACAAAGAATGTGTGCTTTCCCTAAATAAACCACTTTTTCATAATTATCAAAGTGTTTATCTACTCGGAATATAGGGATAGGAATATGCACCTTTCCCATTATATGTACCAGTTTATGAATATTCCATTGTAGTTCTTGTGAAGTTGCAGAGATGTAATGGCATTTTAGCAAAGTTTGTGTAGGAACATAATCCAGCACATTTACCACCACCACTATGTGCTAGTAGATATCTATAATTTAATTGGGGATATGAGACCACTTCTCTCCTCGTACCACCAGAATTTGAGAATGGGCTTTAGGCATGGGTGTAAGGATGTGTGTATTCCCCATGCCTACTACATTAATATGCCCCTAGACTTGTTGCAAATGAGAATTGATATAATCATGCTCATTTTTTACTTCAAGAATATACCATTATAAATCCACATCCAATGTGGGGATTGTCCCACTATAAAGATAATCACCTAATGTGGTTGGTTGTGGAAATGAGGGCCACTGGAATATCAGTATCTTTCCTTGGAAGATGCAGACTCATCTATTTTAGTAATCCAAAACCCTTTTGGTAAGCTTTGATGGTTGAGATTTTATAACTTCGATGGTAGTTCTGGATCATTGTGTCCTCCACCTGAAATTTGACCTATCAGGAAGGTAAGATCATTTTGTGACTTATGGGGTTACATCCATAGCTGACTAGTCAGAATAGTCCCTGGATGATGATATTATCTTAGATCTGGTTATGTTGATGAGATCATTGTCCACATGTTTGTAGACAACAAGGAACAATATCACTAATTAGTGTAATATCTTTTTTATGATGTATGCTCAATCATATTTTCAGGGTTAACATAATTTCCATTTAATTTATGATTCATCCATTATACTCTCATGGATTGTTCAAAGTAAGGATGGACTTATTTCAAGGGATCCCTGGTTTTATAGGATCATTTATAAGATTTATTTTAGGCTTATCATATTTTTTGTGTTGGATATACAAATCATAGATTCTTAATTCACGATTAACTGATAATTCATTAATTTTAGATATTGACATTGAGTTTACCATTTTTTCATGAAAGAGACAACCTATATGTGAATTCATTTTGGGAAAGTGGTCTATTGTGAGGGATGGGGTTAAATATTCTATTGAATCATTTTCATTGGGTTACAATTTTTGTTATTAACAAAAACACCCAATGGTTCCCATGTATGTGACTGGGTACATACCTTCTTTCTTTATGAAGGAGTTCATTTGAGGTTTCAGGCCCAATGAAACTTGGGAACTCACATTGGTCAATAGGATGGGATTTAAGTCTCATAAAATACTTTTTAGAGGAATTTTTTCCTACTATGGAACTCTCTTATATATTTATGAAATGTTTTTGAATCTCTTATTAATCATAATACAGGACTTGTTACCTTAAAAAATGAACATATGTTAACCCATTTTTTGTTGAATAATGGGATCTCATTAGTGAATCCATCTGTGTGTATATAATGTTCTTCACCCATTTCCAAATAAAAAATAGCTTCTTATATGTTGAAGCTTCATAAATAGGCAATTTGGAATTTTCTTCCACACATGGAAGTGGATAATATTCCATGGAGGGGATTAATCCATTATTAGGCATACTACATATCTTGTTTATTGCAAGAATCAAAACCCATTAAGTTTATTAAACCAATGTTGTTTAATGTCAATTGTTAAGGACATATGTGTGGAAAATTATGCACCCAATATGTAATCTTGAGTCTTGAGGAGACATCCTATGTATCATAGTTACATCACGAATCAGATTTATCATAGTTCGACCACACCTTTGGGACTTTCCCCAAGGAATATTCCCTCACATGTGGGTGTTTTATATCATGCCACACATTAGGTCCTACACACTCATATTTACATAGCTTTTGTAGATTCCTTGTGTCAATGATTTGAATATTGTACTGCATACTCCCAAATGACCTATTATCAATGTGAGAAACAAGTGATAATAATTAATCAGTCTCACTACATATGGATATGGGACTTATGTATAGGGAAACCCCATGGGATTTATAATATAGAGACTAGGCCTTAAGAATGAATCCTACGTATCATGGTTATATTAGGAATCAGATTCATCATAGATTAACTGTTTTTTAAAGTCTTCTGATGGTTGAGGTAGAATTATCATCCTAGGGGAATGATTGGGCCCTGATGATTGAAATTTTAGAGACATGAGGGGACTCATACCTAATTAGGTGCCCATTTGAGTTCTGGATGAGGCCATAAGAAGTAATCTTATAAATCATGGTTTTGGAAGGGATTAGAGTCATCGTAGTTAAATTGAGCAGGGCTAACATACTGACACTGCCTTAGTATTTGGGAGATGTCATATTATTTCATTGATCAGAGATTACACACTAAGGATTCCTTTATATGTAGGACATATCATATTATATTATTGACCAGGGAGTACACACTATGTTTTCCAGTATACTGATGGAGGCTTGTCACATGAATAATATAAACATTGTATCAATATAAGCCCATGTGAGTTAGGATTGGTGTAAGAAAAGAAAATGATTGAAAATAATAAATATCATTGCTTGTAGTAGTAGGACCAATGTGTTGGGACATCCCTTTAAATTCTTCATGTATTCCTCGATCCTTATGAAGGTATCCTACATATCCTGGTTATAGAAGGAATCAGATTCATCATAGTGCTTTAATTATGTATTGCACACAAGAATTTCTCTTCTAATCGGGACTAACACATTGAGGGTAGAAAATGATATCAAGTTGTGGGATTCCCACTTGACCTAGCCTGCTTACCTTCCTAAAATGTAGTAATTATCTTCTCAACATGACATTATTTTATACTTTAAATTTCAGAGGATATCATCCTGATGTGTTCGAAGATAATCAAATGATTTAGTTGAATTTTCTGAGGTATGTGACATAATCATGAATGTAAGTCAAATTTTTTCTCATGATCATTGATGGATTGTCTAGAGGACATTGTGAGAGCTGGTAAGAAGATCATGGAAGCCATCACATGATCTTAGCAGACATTATTATATTGTGTTGCACGATTCAACTTACTTTTTCTTATGTCATCATAAAATCTATTTGACACATTTGGATGGAGTCCCAAGATTCCATGCCACATGTCTATAGGTTGATGCACGATCTAATATGACATATCTGGAGGGCACTTAAAAGCCAACTAACTTGTTTAGAGGACATCATGGTTTCTTACTGGCATGTATGGGGGATGCCGTGAGAGACATTTGACTTTTCTTGGTGTTATCACGAGACCCAGATGACATGTACTGATGTTTCCATATGATTTGGGTGACATGACTAGAGGACACTACAAGTCATGGATGGTGAGACTAGAGGGTTTCAAGAGACTAGGGTGTAATTCCCAAGGGGAACCATGTTACTTTCTATGAAATGTCCAGGGGATCTCACATAATCCAAATTATATTCCAAAGGATCATCATGTGACCTGGGCAACATGTCCTAGTGAATTCACATGACCCGGTGGTTCATACAAAGCATAAGAAGATCAATGTATAAATTCATCAGATAATTATCTTCTATTTTAGTTATTCTTATTGAATTTTATTGCAAATTTGTTATATATTTTAGTGTAATATTGTTTTAAGTATCATGTGTTTTAGTAAATATGTGTGATTTATTTCATGTAACCCTCCATAATTCCATCGCATGATCTATGAGTTATCACATGAAGATCTTATAGATATCATGTTGTCACTCTGGTAGTTCCCAGACCTTACTTATGGGATGCTTTCCAATTAATGAGATCATCTACTTTTAGGAATCTTTTATGGTGCTTAGGTGCATTTGTTCGAGGATCCATGACTTTTTTCCTCTATGTGATGTTTCATTTTTTATGATGGGTGGTTGATTTATAGGCCTAACCACCCTAGTTGTTCACCACTTTGAATGGGGAATATCACGTAAATATAGGAAGAATTCGATGAAGGGATTTGTCATCATGAGTCTTTAAAAGGTATTTCCATAGTTCATTATGTGGATGTCTAATGAATTTCAGTTACTATAATAACATCCCATAAATTCCCCATATATTGTATTATAACCAACTAATGGGGTCTTTTTTGGTCATTCGAACATTCCAAGGGACTTTTATATTTCCATATCGACGTGTCCAAGGGCCTTTTCAAGATCATGGCTCCTTTCAAAAGGCCATTTCATGGTCTTAGGCGACTTGTATGGGACTTTTCATTAGACAAGCTTGACCTATCAAGGGGACTTTAATAAATAAGACTGATTTGTCAAGGGGTCTTGTAAGACCATGTCACATATATCCTGGGCATGTCACATGTGTTTTTTTTACTATGATAGGCTCCCATTATTTACCTATTTTATTAAATTTCTTTATCTTACAATGTTTATGGATTTCAGGAGGTTTTATGAGTGTTATACTAGGAAATCACACAACCTATTGGTAATGAATTGTGTGCCCACTAAATTTTCTTGTGGATATATTTGATCATTTCATGGAAATATCCATATGTTTTTTCTTATAGAGGAAATGGGGGGTAATAGGTCTCTTGGACATGTTTTAGGATCTTCGTGTGATGAGGATGACATGGCATCAAGATTTCACAAGATGATATGGACATGTCATTGGGTTCTTGCAATGTCTTGCGGACCTCCAGGGGTGTGTCTCTTGATTTCTATGATCATAATAAGCTCCCACATTCTCGAATATTTATTTAATTTTTTTAAAAATTATGGGTATCTCATGAGTATGTCTGAATATTTTCAAATGCAAAAACTATACATATCAGTGATGCATCGCATGAGTATTACGAATGCAATATTCTCCCATCTTTTGGATATTTTCCACATATTTTCCAAGGATATTGACATGGTTCTTAAGGGTTACTCCAGCTCACAAGTTTCATGACCAGATGGATCTTATCTAGCTTTCTTTCCTGATCAATGACTTCATGGGATGCATTCACCTAGAATGACTTGTCTAAGGTACTTAACGAGGCCTTCCGTAGGCTATGCGCGGCGTGTGAACGTCTATATGAAATTATATTGGTCATGTGATCATGTGTCTCTTAGGGGTTTATGTGACTTATGTGATCATGGAAAACTACATATTTCCTTTCTTTTTGGGGAAAATAACACCCATATTCATTAATTTCATCCTTTTATGATTTTTTGATGATCATTTGGATGGAATCAACATTTTTCTCACATTACCCACTAGTGAGGAATGGTTTTAAATATAAAATGATGCATCCAAAATTGGATTATATTGTGTAATAATTCAAGATGTTAATGTGATATCCTATTCCTCTAATCCATAAAAAAAATTGTGACTATAAATACCCAATTAATGATCTATAATTGATAGTTATGATCTTCATGTTGAAGATTCAGTGACATTATATCTATGGATAAAAGTGTGACATATATATGAATGAAAAAAATCCCCAAGTATGTATTAACACATAAGAAGAATAATATGTTCCAATAAAGGTGGTTAGATCTATTTAAGGATTATGATTTTCTAATTCATTTCTATGTTAGGAAAGTAAACAATGTGATGATTTCTCTTAGTAGAAAAGATCACGATCCTTATCCATGTTGTGTATTAAAATTGATCAAGTATTCTTGGACATTAAAGGGATGGATGTGTGAGTAATAAAAGGATATTAATTATACATTTATCAAATAACTTCTCTACCATATATTCCAGAAAGATGATGTGTTGATATAGAAGATGTTAGTGAATATTCTAGAGTTCAAATTTGATGATGATGGAGTTACATGGTTTGGAACCCAAATAAGTGTCCCATATTAAAAATATCTAAAGAGGTAACAATTATAATATTTTTATAGATAAACATTATCTATTAATCTAGGAAGCGCTAATATGTATAGAGATTTGATGAAATATTTCTAGTGGGATAACACAAAGAGGGAGATTGGGGAGTTTATATCTCGATGCTTGGTATGACATCAAGTCAAGGTGAAATAAAAAAAAGTCAAAGAGAATAATTAATCCATTTCTGAAACCAGTATATAAATTGTAAAACATTACCATTTATTTAATCATAGGACTCCCTAGAACACTTAATAAAAATAACACCATCTGGGTGGTAGTTGATCACCTTACAAAATCAGCACATTTCAATTCTATCAAGGGGGGTTTCTCTCATGACCAAAGTTATAATATACACATAAGATTAGTGGTAATAATTTATTTAAATCCCATATATATTGTATATAATCAAGATCTATGATTTTACATTAGGATTCATAGAACCCTTTTATAAGAATTTGATATATAATTGGGCTTCTACAAGTCTTATCACCCTAAAATGGATGATCAGTACGAAAGGAACATTAAAACTAATGAGGATATGGTGAGATCATGTTCAATAGATTTCCAGGGATGTTGGGACTAGAATACTTCCCTAGTAAAGTTCACATATAAAAATAATTTTATTCTACAATTTAAACGAAATAATATGAGGCTTTTTATGGGAAGAGGTTTTGAAATCAGATATACTCTGATGATGTTGGAGACCAATTGTTGTTAGGATAAGATCTTATCCGAGAAATGATAGAGTAGGTCCCAACCATTCAACAATATATGAACTCAACCAAAAGGTGACAGAAAATCTATGTATAAAATCATCAACGGAACTTGGATTTTGAGGTTAGAGATAAATTTTCCATTCATATATCCCTATGGAATAAATAATGTGGTTTGGGAAGAAGAGAATGATTATCCCAAGATACATAATCCCCTTTCACATCCCAAATTGAATCAGAGTGGTAGCCTATTGTATAGTACACCCACCTAACCTATATTAAGTACATGATGGGTTACATGTATCCCTATAGAAGAATTATATACTAACCCCTCATATGAAATGTATCTTGAGGTGGTACCATTATACAATAATCAATCATGCAAGGAGTAGATGATGAATATTTTAGATTTCAGAGAAAAAGTTCTATGAAATAAGATAACTCACCTGTTCAAACTATTTTAACAGAACCATAATGTTGAGTAAGATACATGGGAACTGAAAGAGGCGATAACACAAAGGTACCATTATTTTTTCAGTGAGTGAAATGAGCGTTTTGAGGGTGAAATATATCACGTGTGGAATTATTTAAGGACATGATCATTTATAATGAATTTCCTTTTTTGAATGAAAAAATCATTTATCAATTATTAAAATTTTAGAAAATACATACACTAATTTTGTTATTTTGGATAGTTATATAGTCTGTAAAATTTTAAAGACCATTTAGAATCATAATCATTGATAATATAGTCATTGTATATGGGAAATTTTTTTAATTAAGGGTTATGTTAAATTCTACTTGACATAGACAAAGGAATTGAAGACCTCGACTAATAGGATCATACCCTAAGAATCCCATTAATAAAATACTCCATGGGAGATGGAATCCTTGGGATTTTACATTGACTAATCACTGGTATAGATTTAATAAAAAAATCATGAACAAAACCATTTATGGGATAAGTTCAGGCTCATCGAGTCTAGGACCCAAACAATGTTCACTGAACTACCCCATGAAAATATCATCATCATATGAATTACCCTTAGGTATTTAATTAGTGTAATAAAGTTATATATATATTGAAATTAATTTTATGATTTTGTATAATTTATTTTTAATAAAACCATGATTATATTTATCCATTTTCAGTTTTACTTTTTAAAATATTAAATAATGAGTTTGATACAAATAATAATTTGATATACACTGATTGTATTTTTTGGAAATATAATGTTTATATCAAGTAACTCCTTCTTATGAATTAAAGAATATTTTAATGAAATGTTATTTTTTAAAAATATTATTATTAAACAATACCTATTAAATATAAATGATAATATAATTTTATAAAGTCAAATGTAATTTTTATAATGGTCAAAAAACTGTTATTGTCAAAAAATAATAATAAAAGAGAATAATTATATTTAAAAGTGTAAATTATCATATTTATAGAATTATTTTTATTGAACAATTATTATTTTTTAATCAGAATTTTAAAATTATACAATTGTGAATTTTTCCTAATTTTTTGAGTCATTCGAATATTTAGGTCAAGATTAAATATTGTATAAATATAAATTATGTTTTATGAAATCATAATGACATCAAAGCGATGTAATATATTTCCTAAAATTTATCCAAGAAAAAAATAATATTTCCCCATTAAATTAATGCTTTTTAAATTGTTTTATTAACTTTATAATCCTTTAATTAATCCACCAATGCCTATATTGTATTTTAAGGTTTTGAAACCAATTGTTCATAAACATGATAGACTTCCATATAACTAAGAAAATTATTTTAATATGTTAAGTTATTAACCATATAAAATATTTAAATTCACTCCTATTTGGTAGAAACCACAGTAAGATCCATGATAGGGTTTGTGGTTTATATTATGTTATCATATGGATTCCAAAACCTGTGTTTAAAAATTAGTAAAGCTTTTTCCTCTATTTTTCAATATAAACTCACCCAACCCCCCATTATTAACCACTCAAAACTCATGGAGTATCAAAAAGCTCTATGTTTCCTTCTATATATCCTCAAAATAGTTCCCCTATTCTCTCAATAATCTCCACCCATTTTTTTAGAAGTTCCCTCTCAAGGTAAGGGATTATCTCATTCTTCTCTTTATTCATGAACCTTGTTTATTTGATGCCTTTTGATTTCCAATTTTTAAAGTTTAAAAATGTTATTAAAAATACCTATTAATATAATTATTATTACCTTGTAATGAGAGAACCATTTATATCTCATTACCCCTTATATAAACATTTATAGACACTCATCAGGTTATATAAATTATCCAAAAAAATTCCATTTGAAACATTTCTGTAGTGAATATCTATCTCCATGGCCACTAAAATTTATTCATATAGTTGTACATATCCTTCATTGAATTTTTATTTACTTTTATTTAACCTACACTTCTTAATAATGGGGTTAAAATTGATTAAATACACCCTTATGTTGAATGACCTATGAGTCCCCCCTATGCTTGCACATGATATAAAAGTGACGAGTGGTCCTAAAATTATATTTCCTTCCAATGAATTAGATAATGTTATAACCACATGAGATTCCATGTACGGTGCATGTGAGGTTATCCAAAGCACCCTTTGTTATCTATTCCTGGTGGTTATCCTTGACTTATGTTTATGATGTCATGTTTTATATTGTTTCTACATTCATATGTTTCCTTGTTGTTATCATTCTATATCAGGCCTCATTATTCGATATAATGATTCTCAAACATTTTATGTAAAATTTATATGACACTTTTTCTCATATATTGATTTAACTTATTCTATTATTTTTTTATTTCCTTACTTGGATTTATATATTACTCTTTCTTTTGTATATCCCTAGGCAATCCTATGCAGTTTTATAAGAACAATAGAATATACGCACATTTTAGGAATTTTTTAAATAATTATGATTTATTTAATTTTTATATTTTTTAAATTTGTACCTAATTACCAAAATATTGTATGAATAATGATATGTTTTGGTTGTATTATGTATATATTTATGTAATAAATCATGCATCAATGTGTTATAAAATATGTGCTACCATAACAGAAATGAGGATAGGAAAATAAAATAAGAAAAATAAAATGAATAGAAAGGATTGTGTTGGTCAGAGTGGACACTCAAGAGGGGGGTAAATTGAGTTCCAATTAAAATTTCTGTTTAAAATATTTATATTAAAAATCCCCCAATTTATATAACAAGATAAACTATAGTAAATTTGTAAATCATTAAAGGTTCATTTAGGTTCTCAAGAGATTGATTAGTTCTCTGTTAATATAATCTGAATATTATATTAGATTTTGAAACTAACCTACTGGGTTATAATAAATACAAACACTTGCTAGTTTAACTATTAGAGTTACTTTAAAACTGATTTTAATTTCAAAGTACTTAGCATCAGAATATTCTCTATAGTTTTAACCAGAATAAAAAAGTACAACAGTTTTAACCAAGAGGTTCAGTCTCAAGCTGAGACTTAGTCCTCTAAAATAGTTTTATATAAAACTTTAATCGACACCCTGGATCGGGGTTCACAACAGTACTCAGACTGTCCGGGTACTCATGCCTCTACCACAGTTCTACATGGGAAAACGAAAAAAAAATAGCTCACAGGCTGTCCAGGTCACACATGACCTATACCACTATCCACAGTGGGATATAAGAATGTAAGGGAAAGATTTAGTGAGGATTTAAAAATACTCATGTTCAACACAGGAGACATGGTGTGTTTAAAATACAGAACACACCGTGCTAAAAATGTAAATAAATGAAACACAATAGAGCTAAACAAATAGAGATGAGTTTAGAGTATTCTATGTGTTTTGAGTGAAGCTCTGGACTCCTTGGATTGAATGCAGATAAAGCTTTGAGTCCCTCTCTGGGTTTAGTCATGAAAAACAGAGTGTCGTTTTTGTATTTGATTTCCTGGTCCAGGTTGATCATCTAGAGACGCATGAGTGTAGGTGAAGTCATTCGATCTCTTTACTCCTTGAATTTTCAGGTTCTACAGATTCAATATGTATTCTTCCTTCTTCTTCTATGCATGTAAGTCCATTTTTATCTCCAAAAGATTGTTTTTTATGTGCATGAAAATATTGATCGACTCTTGTGCACCCACAGTTGTTTTTGAGGTTTCCTTTTTTATATATATATCCTCAGCTCCGGCAATGAGAATGATTAACTTTTTACAGGTACGGGGTGCGGTTTCCAGATATTCAACAGACATTAATTAATTAATAGCATTTGAATTGACATCACCAAATATGACTATTGTTAAATAAATAATTGAACTAGAGTTTGGTGAAACAGTGACTAGTTTCCATTGTTATCTCTTTGTATCAGTGAGCTTGTATCGTTGGACTTGAGTGAGTAGGTCTGTATCGGTATCTTTTACGCTTTATAATAGTAGACTATGTATCAGTGATAGTGACTCTAAATCGGTAGCTCCTCTTATCAGTAGCTCTTCTGTATCGATAGCTCTTCTGTATCGGTATCTCTTCTGTATCGGTAGCTCTTATTATCTGTAGCTATTCTGTATCAGTATCTCCTCTTATCAGTAGCTCTTCTTATAAGTAGCTCTTCTTATTGGTAGATCTTCTTATCAGTAGCTCTTCTTATCAGTGGGTCTACATGAGTGATTTAAAAACGTAATACAAATCTATTATATGAAAATATTATCCAGAGTGAGTTAGTATTATTTCAAAACATGTATATACATAGACAAACATTGATTAACATATCCAAGGTTTATTTTGATATTTTTGTCAACTCACTAGAAGGATGACATAATTTAACATATATATAGGATTATCAAAACATATTAAAACATAATTGATATTATCAAAATAGATGATATCAATAGATTTTTACCTTATCCTTGAAGATAAATCCTTTATTATGTGCATAATTTCATCAAGTACTAGAGTGGGTGAGAATGGAACATCTCCAATACAACTAATATAATAAAAAGGATGGATATTAGTAGATAATTTTAAATTATTGAGTTTTTGAAAGTAGTTCTACATGGGTGTGAGTGGGGTTATTTTTATATGGATGGAATGGGTATTTTGAGGTAAAATATTTAATATAATATTTTATAAATTCCATGAATTTAAATTATGGTTTTCCTTGAGACAATGGAAAACATTTATTTGAAAATTTATATTTTTATAACTTTTAAGACAACCTAAAACCTATGTGAATAATTTTAATGAATTATAAGAAAATTAAAAAAAATATCTTTTAATATAATAAAATATATTTTTTGAATTTTGAAATTAATTTTTTTTGTCATGAACTAATCCGGGCCATCCCTGATCTAGACACCCATGCCGACCCTTGAAAAGTCCCAAAGGGAATTCATGATCCCAACGGGGTAGCGACAAGAGCCTAGGCACCATGAACTAGGTCTCTAAATGATTCATCCCATGGTAAACCAAAAAATAGTTTGAATATATATAATAAATAAAACATTCCAATAAAATTTCAAACAATAAAAAACAATGAGTGTAAGGAATACATGTTCCAAACGAAATTAAGTAACCCAAAGTAATTGAGTCAAACAACAACCCATATCCTTGAGATATAAGGGAAACAACTAGCCATTTTACCACCAATATCCCATACGATAGTAACATAGATACTCATCACACCTATGTATCACATTTACTCTACCTATGATAGATAAAACAAAAGTTGCACACACCCAAAGGTGTTGGTAGGGATTGAGAAAAAATACCAATACGATATCACGAACTATTTCATAAGAAATCAATATAAATCAAACAAATTATTATCATTTTAGGAAAACCCAGACATGAAATATTAATTTTCACATTTAATGACAAATAAAAGAATTCAAATTTTTTCAAAATAATACATAAAGCATTATTAAACATATTATTTTTTAAATATCTTTTAAATTAATTATTTTCCATTCAAATAACATTTTAAATTGATCCATTTCATCTAAAAGACAACAATTTCAACAACAATTAATGAGTAGAAATATGGTAACGTATCATATGGTGTATTAGGACAGAGGAATCTAGGGTCCTCAAATAAAAAAAGTTTTAAAAATCCACTTGGTGTGTCTGTTACACTAGGACACTAGACCTAGTGGTAAGATCCCACTCCCAAGATTTTCCCCTGCCAAAACTATATTAGGCCTCCTAGTTAGCACATTACTCAAGGAAATTTGTACTAGGGGATATGATTCCACCTCTGAGAGTGTCTCTATTCCTTAAAAATTAATATACCTACGACCTACCATTTTTAACAAAAAATAATAATTCAAAGGCCATTTAATATAAAAATCATCATGTAAGTTTTTCAACCATATACAATTTTCTTTTAAATCCATTTTCATCAAAATAAATCATTTTTTGAAAATATTATTAATCAACCAAACCAAAGAGAAATTCCATTTCATACAAATATCCAAAAATAAATCGTAAAAATTGATAAGTAATTCCTTTATAAATTTTAATTAAATCTTAAAATGGGAAATGAAGAACGTTTCATAGATAAGTACCTTAAACTGAATCCACCTACCATAAAATATATGGTATTATCAAATGATCAAGGGATCCACAAGCCATAGTGAGAAAGAGAGATTTATGGAGATAAGAACGAGTCCAAGATCAATAAATACAATCCATTAATCTTACATTTAGATATATATTGATTAATTTAGGTCATTATTAACCATATAACTCTAGAACGATCATGAAAAAAGAAATCCAAAAGAATAAAATCAAGGTTGGATGAGATCAATGGAGGTAATATATCATAGAATTATAGGTAATCCCAAATACATGTTGTAAAAAAGATGAATTGAAAACCTTATATTGGAAATGAATAATATAGTATTAATAGTGGAGAATAAGAATAAAAAATTTCTTACTTATCCTACCTTAATTGTCACACATTCCTCAATAAATGTGCCTAAACTCCTATAAAAGATCAAAATACTGATTTTTTCATTAAAAATTTTAAACCAGTGATAATAGGAAATTGAAGGAATTCATAATTCCCCTGGTGTTCTTGATCAATCCACACCCAAGATCCCAAAATCTCAACTGAACATGATGTGAAGCAGTAATGTTGTCCTTTTTGGACTCACCATTCCTTAAACCATAGTGTGGTGGAGGTCAAACTTGTCATTGTATGCAAGGTAACAACCTACAGACCAGGTTGAAGCCATGCACAGAACTGGGTGTATTGGTCTCCCTCATGGTAAGTAGGTGATCCCCTAGAAAAAATAGTTTTAACTATCGTTTAGTTCAACATGCTTGGGAAAAAATGATAAAAACACATTTAAATTGTCATTTGATGGGAAAAAAATCCATCAGGGGGTCATATTGATATTTTTTAGGTGTGATGGTGTTTTTTGACAGGGCCAAATTCCCATGAATGAGTACTGTTGGTGTTTTACAAAGATAGGTTTTTAAGGTGACACGATTTCCCAGTCTTTGCAAATTTGTTTCCCTTAGAATAAAGAGTTTCTTTTTTGCAATGGGAATTTTTCATAATAGAGGTAAATGGTTTGAATAAATATGAATAAAATTAACAAAATAAGGGAACTATGGACCTTGGAACATGTTCCATATACCATGACTGGAAATGGTTCACAAGTTCATACCAAGTAGCAGGAATGGTACACGGAGTGGAAAAAAAGGTTCATGGAGAAGGGAATGAAGTATGTGGAAGGTGTAATGGTTCATGGGATAGTGGAAGAGAATGACGATGTGTAGGAAAAAAGGAATTATTTGTTCAGCATATGAAAAATGGTTTGTTGGAAGGATTTCAATTCACGGTGATAAAAGTAGTACATGGTGAAGCCGGTGCTGAATAAAAGATTTGGAAAATCTCAATTTTGTGGATTAAGTGGATATATTTTCCTGTAGAGGGAGAACTAATCCCACTAATTGAGCGGGATATTGAATATAAATAGAGAAAATATCTTTGCTCTGGGAATTAGGTGATGTATGAAGGATGTTTGGAAGGGATAATTCCAAGAAGGCTGAAGTAGCTCACGGGGAGGAAATTATGCTAAAGGTTTTTGCGGGGTGTTATAGGATGAAAAGGAAGAACGTATGTGGATTAAGAATGTGGTATGAAAAGTGGGAGATTTAGTAAGAGGAAATGAATACAGTCCGTGAGTAAGGAATAGTTCACAAATAAAGGGTTGTTCGTGGAAGCAGGTGGTTCACAAAAGAGGTTTGCAAGGTTTCTTGCAAAGGCGGTACATGACAGTAATGATAGAGGTTATCTATGGAGGAGAAGCGGTAAGCATAATTGGAGGCAGCTTACTGAGAAGTTGCTCCACATACCATTCCTAATACACCGTATGTAGTTGAAGAATGATGGTTTTTGGTTTTCTCATGAAATATTGAAAAATCATGAAATATATTTGCGAATGTATTTTCTAGTATCTAAAAGTAATCAGGAATGTGGAATTAATCTATGGGTGAAAAGTAACTTCAACAGAGAATCTACCTATAGTTGAGGATTTTAAATTCATGTAAATGAATGGGCCTAAATGTCCATAAACTATGTTATACCTACATGTCTCTAAACAATGATAGGATCATTTCCTAGAGTAGTGAGTAGGGAAAGAGGAAGACGGTGACCCTTTCCCGATATAGTGAGCCATAGAAAGAGGCATATGGACTGACCCTTGGAATTGTAGTGAGAAGTGCATAAATCTTGTATGGGATGCGAGCCTATTCATAGAAGATATACCATGAACATTATACTCATTATTGGTAGCCATCCATAGTGAAATTGGTACATCAACACACCAACGTTTTTTTCTCCTTGGACGTAGCTCATTGACGGTCAACCAAGTAAATTTTTTTATGTCTCATGCATGATTTAAATTCAATTCATACATCACAATGAGAATGAGAGAGAATATTGTTTTGTTTAACAACCAAACAAGATCCAAATGGGAAGCAATTTTAATTGTTCGTACCCTACTTCACCCCCCCCCTTTAGGGTATTCAACCAAGTGAACCAAACAATAGTCAACAAACAATACATCTCGATCCAAAAATAAAATAAATTCAAAAAATTAAAATTTTGTGATATTTTAATCTCTCCCATAAGGAATTATGTTCTTATAAAATATCATTCAAAATGGTTTATTAATAGAAAGAATAAACATACCTTTAAAGATGGAAAAGACAACAAAGGTAGTGTTCCTAAACCCATACACCAATCCAAAACCTAAGAAACTACAAATAAATAACTCTCATGGACCAAACTAAAAGGTTCAACTATTCAATGTAAGAATATCAAGAATAGTGGTCTCCTAATCATCTTGGAATACCATTTGATCATTGGTTCCCAACCCACATACTATTTGGTTATCCCAAATAATTGAAAAAGGAACAACTCAGAAAATATGAAAACTCTCCAAAAAATGCAATAACTGATCTTCCATAATAAACTGGATGATAGATCCTCAAAAAATTAATTTTAAGAGAACTAAATCATTGATATCCCAATGAAACCTCCAAAACACCACACTTCATACACCATAGAAATCATAATAGAAAATATGATCAAGAGGATCACCACCTTAGGAAAGTAACTTATAAAAATTGTAAAAGACTAAAAATGAATCATGAGATAAAAAAAATAAAGATTCTATCATTAGGTCAAGTGAGGGTAAAACAAGACCATGTTTTAAAACACCTTCTTCCAATGAATCCTAATATTCATCATAGTGCCATGAATTCTCGATCTGAGTCATTCCAATACATACCCCAACATTCTTATATACAACAATAAAAATGATGTGGTCCAATACAAGGACCAAATCATACCAATTGAACATATGAATAATAATCATTGAAGCATGATAATTACCAATATAACTATCATATCATACGGGATATTCAAGATAAAAAATTGAACATGAATCACCTTAAATGATTTTTGAGCATCAAAATAAAATATTCATCTCTTACATCATTCCAAACTAGAAAACATGACCCGCACAATTCCTAGTAGTGAAAATTTTTTCCCAAGTAAAAATCACTGATGGGGTGTTCCCTCAACATATAATAATTTCCCCTTAATTTAAATCCTTCATGTAACTCATCAAAAATTAATAAATAAGTATGAGAGAAAGATCATGCTAAAATAAATATAAAATAAATTATTATATCACCACGATAGAATTTAAAAAAACATTGTAAAATTCAAAACATTACCACAAAAAATCAAGGATAATTAAAAAATCTTCTGACATCAAAAGTGTAGAAATCACAAATAGAAAATAAGGATATTACCACACTAGTCGTGCGATGGTTTTACTAATTGTGGAGGTAGAGGAACTTATTTATATGGTTTAAAATTAATCCATTCCAATCATCCAGCCACATATCAGGTGACCCCCCAACCCACCACAAAATCCCTTCCCTCCCTACCTCACTAGGATGCTGGAACCCCTTCACACTCAAACTCTCTTCCTACCTCTCTAGGATCATGGATCAAACCCCTTCGCACCAGAAGTCCCTTCCCTTCCTAACTCAGATGATCGAACCCCTTCCCACCCAAACTCCCTTCCAAGACACTCTCAGATGATCGAAACCATTCCCCAGATACCCTCATGAACAAATTTGTTGGGTCCCAATTAAACTCCCCTTTCTACCTACTATTAGGAGAATGAAACTCCCTTTCACTACCAACTTTCTCTCATGAAGAACCTGATTTGGACCCTTATCTTGTGATATTAGCTCAAGTAAATGATCCATACCTACTCCCTGCTCTCATGACATCAATTTAACCCTATCTTCTCCCTACTCTACCTTCTATCATGAATCGCCCATTCTTGTATATAATAAAAATATTATTTTCCTTTTAATGAAATGAAAAAAAATATATTTCACTTTTCTAAACATAAACCAAATTAGCCTCTCATTAGAATACTAATCCAATTATTCTTTCCCTTATATCGTGATTCACCATCTCATTGTATTCACCATTCATTGCATTTACATTCGTTATATATAACAGCTTGTCCAACTGTGAAACATTAAGGATAATTTGGTCTTCATTCCATGAATTTCTATAACATGGTCTTCTTATGGTTGGTAAGTTCCCTTTTTATTACCATTTACCACTATTTAATTTTTCATTTCATAAAATAATTATATTAGTATTTCCAATGCATCATTTATATTCAGGTTTTACAAATTTTGTACACTCGGTATATGCTAACCACATAAGTTTTATATGAATTTTTCATATGTTTTATTGGAATTTTGCGTATGTTTTACAAAAATTATGCATATACACTATAGGAATATTAAATATATATCATAGAAAATGTCTATATTTTAATAGTTACCCATATCATAATGCATCCTCACCAACTATTGATTTATTTTTGAAAAACTTAAACAAATTTTGGGATATATTTTTACATAAATATTTAATTGGTCTTACTGATTTCTTTTTTACATTTATGTCATATGTTACCTAATTTGGATATACTGATATTTTTAAATCATTATCACACTACAAGTAGTTCACATATTATTTATTTATATATATAATTCTTAAATTCTTAAATCCCATAATATTTTTTGGAAAAACAACTGAAATATTATTATCCAAACTAGAGCAAAACAATTAGTCCATCTAAAATATATAAACAATATATTTCAAATTAATTTATTTTTTGTAATAAGAGTATCTATTAAACTACTTATACTATAGTAACACCTATATCATATAATAATTCTAATTCTAATCAAACATTAAACAATCATCTACAACTTCCATATAACACAATGTTTGATTTTTACAAAAATGAGAAAATAACATGAATATCTATAAACTGAGAATATATTTCATATTTCATCAATTTTTTAGAAAGGATGATCAAATGTTTTTTAGGGGCCACTCATTTATGGTTCCTTGTGCTTTAGATCCTCCAATGACGGTGCGCAAGGAACCCACCTTTAGGGTACCTCAGTGAGGTCGCACTGCCTCACCAATGGTGAGGTGCTTTGAGGGTTCCTCAAAACTCATCATTCCATGTAATGTGACTTTGTATGCCTTTGATATTATTGAATGACTTGAAATAACATAGAGGTAGATAAAGAGATTGATATTTATTATGATTTCTTGAATTATTATCACTTTTATTAAAATACAAAATATATTTCATGGTTTAGTGACATAATGAATTGTTTTTCAAATGGAAGAATTTTTATTCTCTTTAAATAAAAATAAATGACAAAATAGATAGTATAGAAAACTCATTATTTATGTGATGACCTTTTAAATTATATTAAATACAGAGATAGAATCATTCGTTGATGTGTACCCAATCCTCAACTAAAGAGTATTAAAGAATTGTTTAATCCGTTTCAAACTAATGGAAAACATGGTCCCATAAAATAGTGGCAAAGATAATGCAATATTGTTTTTAGGCCACTCTTCATAAGGATTGATGAAAAATATTAATAAAATTGTGATCATTTTCAAAGAATGTGAAATAAAATAAAAACAAATTTTATGCCTCAAAAACCAATTCTTGAATTCATAGTATTTAATGTAAGGGGAATTTATTTATGTAGACTCATTCAAAAATCCATCGAAAATATAAAATATCTTGTTTGTATATAAATTTTTTAAATTGTTCAAATCTAATTTTATATCAAGGAACACAACAAGAAACAAGATTTATATTTTTATGAATAACACTCTTTCTTAGTTTATAATTACTTGATTATATCAGGTAGTTCAACACCCATTTTTCTATTTGGGTATTGTTAATAAATGTTAAAGGTTGTTTTTTTGTAATAATTTTTTTTCTTTTTGAATGCTTTATTAACATTTTTTTTAAATTATTGTATTCTTTATGATTTTATTTCCACGATTGTTTTAAAAAGAAAAATATAAGTCTAGTTGGTTTGAATAACTTTTATAGCTTGTTTGGAATAAGTGAATTCATTCCAATAGGGGAATTTATGAATTTTATTTTAAATTACATTTCTTTTATAAAGGAATAAATATTATTGATTCTATTGGTAAAAACAATGAAATTGATTCCATTTATATGATTTGATTAATTTTATATAAGTGTTGTAATAATATTTAAATAAATTAAATGACTTATAAATTGATAAAAATTAAATGAAAATAATTTTATGTATTCTATAATGAATGAGTCTTACTTTTTAATTAATAATTAGGATAATGAATTTATGAGCCTACATAATGCTTTTATTAAGCATGAATAGGTTTTAATGTTGTTATTTTCCATCAATAATTTTGCTAACTATTTTTCTATTCATATTAAATTGGATAGAAGATGGATGTATAACATTGATCAAATCCCTAAAGAGTTTTAGAGGAGTTGGAATATTTTTTTTTGTATTTTTCATTTAATAATGTTTTAGATGGAATAATTATTCGATGCCCATGTTTTGATATCATTGGGCGACTATGGTTAACACATGAAGAATTGAGTTTCCATATCACTAAAAAGGGTTTTAAAAAGAATATCATGTTTTGTATCCAAATGGGGAAATAGTTAAAATAGATAATGACATAGAATCGTCTAAAAATATTAGAATAGATATTTTGATTTTTGATGGGTTTCAATTTGTATATCAAGATAACCATTCATGTAGAGAAGTTTAATAGGAAATAAATAATAGAACATAGTTTTCATCTAATGATCAAAATGATGATGTTGAGTGTGTCAGAAATATGTGATAAGATGTGGATTCCCAAATAAACTAGTCATGGGAAAAAATTACAAAAACATGAGTTTTATATGTGATTTTATCATGGGAAAATGGTGTATATATTTAGTAATATTGTGATTGAAAATCATCTTATCCTTTTATATACTTATTACCTAATGATGCATGTATTCTTGAAAATCATTATATGGCATCAAAGATGTTTGAAAATTTTGGATTTTCAATTACTAAAATCCACACATTCCCTAAATATCATTGTTTGTTCGGGAATGGTAATGCTGAGTTAAATGAGTGCAATCAATTTGGCACATTGAGATAGATGAATAATAAATACGGAAGTCAATCTGGTGTAACAGAGAATGTGATTTGGAACTTTTCCGTGATTCCCAAACATTATAAACTTTTTATGTCAGAACAAATGGATAAGAATTTTATATGAAATGAGGATGAAATAAATAATTATAAAGATGATATTGTTCCTCCTACCGATGGATCAACATGAAAATAATTTAATAGGATATATTATTATTTTATTACCAACCCACAAAATGTTAGACTGAGATTATCATGTGATGGTTTCAACCCATTTCAGTAGATGCATACTAAACATAGTAAATGGTCTATTTTCATTCATATTTATAATTTTCCTTGATGGATGTGTATTAAAAATCCAATTACTATAATGAGTATATTGACTTACAGACCTAATGATCGTGGAAATAATATTGATAGAAACTTTCAACCATTAATAGATGAGTTAAAGGAGATCGGTACTTTTGGGGAGTGGACATATGATGAATTTAGAAAGGATTAATTTATGTGTCTTGAAAAATTATTATTGAGAAAAAATGATTTCCCAACATATGGAATGGTGTTTTGTTGGATTACAAATGGGATATTATCCTATCCTATTTTTAAGAAAAATAAAAATTCTAAGAGGTTAAGGTTCTGGTGCACTTTCAGTTTCATAGGAAAGAAATGACTTCTACAAATGGATAATCCATAAAAGAAAAATAAAATATAGTTTTATAATTACATAGAGACTGATGAAATACATCAATGAATGTCGAGGGTGATATCCTTGGAGAACATGAATGTTTGAATATTGTTCTTTTAAAGGGTCAGTAAAATTCCTAAAAGAAGAAGATTATTACTTCAAATTTCTACAATTGGAGAAAGAAAATTATAATCTTCGAGTTTCTATATTGGTCATAGAAATTTCTATATCACTACTTGGTTGTAACGAATATTGAGGAAAATATGGGTGAAATCTCACTTGCAATGATTTTAAATGTAATGGGAAAAACAAAATATGTTTCTTTCTCACATCATGATTTAATGGATTAGGGTATAAAACCAAAAATTCATCCTAAGATAATTTGTCAAAACCAGTGGAAAGTACCTTTTTATTTTTTTAATGAAAAATGGAATTAAAAAATAATTTATGCATGTCTTGGAATGTATAATGGTTCTTGATGGTTATTTGAGTAATATTAAAAAATAGGTGAATACATGAGATATGAAACTAAAATCCATTAAAACATATGACTATCATATCAAGTTTCCTAAAATGATTTTTATTGCCATTCATAATTTTCTATCACATAATTTTAGGGTCACAATGATTATATTATGTCACTTTTATTGTGACCTGTGAGATAAAATATTGAACAAAAGTGTTGTGAAAAAATTAGAGAAAGTTTCACCAGTAATTCTTTACAACTTTGAGAAAATGTTCCCCCTATCTATTTACACATATACATTACATATGAACATGAATCTATAGAGACAGGTTTTTTTACTTCTAAGACTTTGAAATATATCTATTTATATTTCCAGATCTTAGTGTTGTGATGACGTGTGATTACAATTCTTGGTGTGCATGGAATTAATTTTATAAAAATATTCAAAATATTTTATATATCATGCATGAATTTTCTTAAATAATGTGGGATAAATCTTAAAATTTTGATCAGATTATAAATATGAGGCCATGATTGAGTCCAGAACCTAGCGTTTACCCTAGCTGTGACATTATATCAGTCAGCTTGGGACGTTCATACCCCTCGCGCATTCGTAGTATGATCAGTGACATAATTAATTATTAATGAAATGAATCAAATTAAATTTACATAGATTAAAAATATATCAATGTTTCACTATGGAAAATTTCCCATGGTTAAACTCATATTCCTAGTAATTTTCCAAAGATCACTGTCCTTATTTCCATTGGAAAATCATGATGAACGATGACGAAACCCCAAAATCTACCAGATCAGGATACAACGAATGCATAAGCTTTTCTCAAATTATTAAAGGATGCATTATTCATCAAATATTGATCCAAAATCAATGTAGGACTAATCAATTGGGTGTGTTTCACCTTTTTTGATTAAATTATTGTGCAGATCCATCCTTTATTCGAGGATATTTTCTAATTGGAGACCTTTTATGCACCTAGCTGTTGGAATAAAAATTAATTTAAATTGTTTATCTAAACATGGATGATCATTCATGATCGTTTTACAAGAATTCATGTTCAATGATATCTAAACCATGTTTTTTATTCTATTTCCCCATCATTAGTTCTTGTTCTTCATTGTTTTGATCCTCGTGGTCCGAGTTGGACTTCTTCGGGAGGTACCGAGCCCGAATGGACCCTCAGATTCACAAATGATATCATGATCGAATCATAGATTGAGGATGTAAAAATAGATCTGGTATGTTTAAAAGTTTTTTATGATTCTTTAAATGATTAGTTGATTATAAATCAATTATAGAAGGCTTTGAAATGTGGGGATTGAATGGAGGATCACTGGAAGCATCATTGGAGCCGATTTACATTAAACGATAGTTGGAAACAATGAAAAATTATTAGATCCATCAATGTCAGATATATTCATTGCAGGATCTATGGAGAATCAGCTTGAACCAAGTGATAGATCAAGGATTTATGGATATGAATTTTCCTATAAAACCTTGACTATAGAACTTCGTCAATGAAGAACACACGGTGTGTAGTCCCTCCTGTGGCATGGATAATGATTGTAAAAATTAAGGGTGACATGGAAGGTAAACTAAAAAGTGTATTTCATGTATACATTTTAGATTGTTTCGAAATATTTATTTATGTGTTTAATGGATGAATCTTTCCAATTTTGTATTTAGTTTACTAGTTTTATTTTTTATGTATGGAAATTATGATTTTTTTAAAATGTAAGAAAAAGAGGAGAGAAAATGAGCAGAAATATACATCACACCGCAAGATAAGAGAAGTGGATTGACATAAAATTTTTAAAGATGAAGAAGGAATGAATTCTAAATAAAGAACAATTACACATCATGTACCTTTTTGATAAAACTAACTCCACGAGAATAAGTCATGAGGAACTTACATTCTGTGAATGATCATTAAACATTGTGTAACTACATTACACAATGTGACTTATTTATGATATGTTTTTGGAGAATAAATAAGATGAGATTCCTAGGATCTAAAAATTTAATGGTTTCACGTTGTGAATCCAGATTACACGTCATCAAAGCAATCAATGTTTCAAATCTGCATATGATATTTTTGCAGATTGAAAATACTCAAGGGAAAACATGGAAAATGATTACATGATGTGTAATCTAATTACACTATATTAAATGTGATCGGATGATCCAAATAAGAACCTATAAATAATGGGTATACCTGCTAATGTGAAATTTTTTCCGAACAGAGTCTCGACAAGGGGTGATGTCAGATGAAGGTGCACCTGTTGTGGTACAATACTTTTCCACCCTCCTTAGGGTTTTTTATTTATTATTTTTCTACATCTACTTATGGTTATCATGAGAGGTTTATTTTATTGTTCTTATGCATATGTGATGAAAGCGTATTGGATGAATTGGGAATTTCATTTTTAATAACAATTTATGTTGGGAAATCATGGTCGTTCTTCATTGAGATCTCTTTCTTAATTTTTCCTACATAACCATTATGAGTGGGGTATGGAATTGGGTTTAAATTAATTATTTATTTGAGCATGAAAATTTCATGAGTAGAATAGATACCATCTTTTAATGTGAGGCATAGTTTGGAGATTTCCTCCATGAATATTTGGTTTGTTTCTTCCCTATGTTTAAATAAGATTTTGGGTTACCCACCATTTACAATCTGAATTACCTACCCATGAGAAAATGACTGTTTTGGATGGGGGGAATTTATCATGACCAATGGACATTCTAGGACCTGATCCTAGAAACTATATAATTTTTAATTAATTTATTTATACCTTTTCATCCCATGAACCTAGATTCATTGTTTCCCAACACTCATTTTTATCTTTTCTTCCCCCACTCTCCACAATTACAATGATCTATATCTTAGATTTAATTTCTTGAAATTAGAAATTAGATTATATTTATTTTATTTAATTAATATTTTCTTCAACCCTCTCTTTGTGTTTTCATCCTCAAAATTATAATTCCAATACAACCCTATAGTTTAGTGGTTTTCTTGTATCGTGTTTTAAATTTCTAAATTCAGTTACCCGGTGAGAATTTACGACGCTTGTGGGGATATCACAACCATTTTTTACATGCCTTATACCCCATCCTAGTTGTACAATCCATATGATGGGTCACATATATGGGAATCCATTTATAGGTACACTAGGTTTGTTACATGATAGTGTATTCCAGTTCATTGATGAGGAAAATCATACATGGCCATAGTCCCTATTAGCTAGAACATTCCATGTAGTCCACACAAACGACATGTAAAACTACATAGACAAGGAATTGTATACTAGATCGGGACATTTCTAGGTTTTGATGTGGTTACACACACCTTCAGGGTCCCCTCACATGTCATATACCCCCATATCCCTTTTTTAGAAAATCCAATTGTGTGTATTTCCTTCGTTTGAACCTAGATTTTGTTCTCTGAGTAGCCTATCCTTGGTTTTTTTCCATAGGATGAAATGGTGCCCTTAGATGTGTATTTTGAGATATGATGTGAAATGTTTAGTGAATGAAAATTTCTAACATGACCCCACTAAAGAAAGTGATCCAGTAGGGTCACCAGATGATTACTCCTGAGTGGAACCCTCTACATGGGATGAGAATGGGTCCTCTATATACTCTCGAGTGAAAACCTCTAGATTGTATGGTCATGGCTCTAGGAAGAGTATCAAAGTGGAAACCTCCTCCCGGAATGGGAATCATTCCTTGAAATTCTATGTGGAATCCTCTTCCAGGGATGGGCATGAGTCCATGAAGATCTAGAGTGGAACCCTCCATCCAGGCTAGGCATGGGACATTGACTGTCAGAGTGGAACCCACCTATTGTACTAAGTCATGGTTCATCTACCTAGATATTGTGTCTCATATAATTTGTGTCATAGTGATGAGGCACGGTTTGACATAGCTATAGACTAATGATAAAGGTGAACACTTTCCCTATTGAGGTTAATTTTTGAGACGCGACCTAAAATAGTGCACGAGAGTTAGTTCTGCCCAAATCATATAGTATAAAAAAGTGGAGAATTAGTTCCTTATACTTGTGTGTTCAGGGAAGACATGTGAGATTCTAGACATCATTGATGGGCTTCTGGAACTTCTGAATACTCTTCTTCTTGGGATTATCTATGAGATGGAGATCCCATGTTTTATCTTTTGGGCTTCTTTTTCTGAGCATATATAAATCCTTCTTCTATAAACAATCATTGGATTTTGTTTCTATCTTTCTATTATAGGTGATGACACACTGGGTATTACATGAGCCCTCTATGTTTTTCTTCTTGTGGTTAGATGAGTCTACTCTCCTGATATGGGTGGAGAAGAATCGAGTGGTTGTTCATCTACTAACCTTGTTTAGCCCTTTATGGTTATATGAGAATACATTCACTCTTTATTGGGGTGATATGTACTCTTTAAATTCACCTTTTTCTCTTTAATGTCTTTATCTTATATTGTATCTCATAATTCTACCCCTTTAGCATTTTGGGTGTCCTACTATGTATATTTATACACACCCATGCATGGGATTTTCTCACATGTATCATGTATTATGAAAACTATAGACAGGTCTACTATGAATTCAAAGTATCTTTGGGATACTAGGTTCTTGGACAATGTATGGTGGACATAGATTAGGATTTAGATGTTGGGATCTATCATTTGTTTACTTCTCTAGTTTTTTCTTGTTGGGAAAGATTCCTTGTTGGGTGTGTATTTTCCCCCTTTAATTTTTAGTATACACTTGCATACTTTTGTAAAGTCTAGAGGTTCATGTATATTTGGTTTAATTAATAGTAGTGTTTCATATTTTATTCTATACCCTTGAAAATTTTAATTTAGTTGGTTGTGTGTGTGTATGGGTTCTTAGGCAAAGGACACACCGAGTTAGTAATGACATCGACTCTTGTTGCCACCTTCTAGCCTATGGAGGAGGGATTGGGGTAGTTGTGACTCAATCCGCATCTTGGGTTGGGTCATGAAAGATTTGTATCATATCAAGTTTATTCTATGGGACATTTTTCAGACAAACCCCCTTAAGGAGGATTCGTTGGATTTAGGGAAAAAGCATCAAAGTGTCTCGAGTGAATCTCTCAGGCCAGGGTGTCCAGTTATAGTGGGACAACCGATGTATCCATTCATTATGAACTTGAATACCTTTTTGAACTCATTTTGACAAGAAATTTGTTTAGAGGATTAATGGTAACTGAATCATATAAGATTGAGTATTGGAATGTACTTCTTGATTCATCATCCCATTATTGTTTATATATATACGCTCATCTGACCATGGTACTCCTATATAAATTTCAGGGAGCCACCCTGATGAAAGCTAGATAAGACACTAGCTCTGGTTCTTAATGAAAATTCTATGAGCAATGAGGGCAAAGTTTAGGGTCCATCAAATGACGCCTGACCTCCAAGTGGGAAGGTAGCAGCACCTGCACCTATTGAGTAGCTGATCATCCGAGTAGAGTAGGATGAGGATGTGAATAGCCTAAGAGCACTCTGTGAGTTATAGATTCACAGACCATTGAGTTTCCATGGTGAGACAGATCCTTATATAGGCTAGAGTCTATGGTCCATATATTGAATCTTTTTCATACCCTCATAGATTTAGTGGTGGAACTAGAATCCATCCTTTTCCATGGAGTAGCTAGGTTTTGGTGGATCTATATTACATAGATGTGCGATGATTCGATAATATCATGGGATGACTTCCAACAACTATTTTCTGAGGGGAACTGTCCCTCCATCTTGAACTCAGTCTAGATCTAGGATCTTCTCGAGTTTTAATAGGGAGGGTTGACAATGACTGAGTATGAGGAAAGGTTCACAGTCCTTATTCGGAACTCTCTTGACATCATCCAGGAAAATTTCTTTCAAGCATAGAAGTTTGAGCAGGGAATCTACAAAGAGAAATGAGCTATCATTGTACCCTTGTTCATCACCCACTAATGTAAATGTACTAAATAGGGAACTGGGTATAGAAAAATATCTGTTATAGGGGAACTAGACAACTTGATATGGTAGTGGGAGACTATGAGTTGAGTCTTCTGCAGCAACTAGTAGACGTAGAGTGCCAGGATCTCAGTGCAAGAGAACCTTCCATGATCAAAATCAAGCACATTATTAGAGGACGAATAGATGACCCCTGAATCCCAAAGAGGGTAAGTGTTATACTTTTGATTAGTGAGGTCACATGGAATGAGACTACCTGACAATACATGCTGAACATTATAGCCAGATAGCTGATGGAACACCACGGTTGAGTCAGCAATGTAATTAGGGATCTCTCAAGGGTGGATAGGTTGGTCCTTATGGAGGAAGAGTTGGAGGAGAAGTAGGTGGATCCATGGTTGGTGGAATCCATCATGAAATACTTCCACCACAAACACTATGAGGCTCACATCAGGCTTAGGGAGCTCGCAGCTGAGGCCACATACAACTGTATGCTTTGGATGTCTATGACCTCGTAGCACACGATATGAAAATTGGTATGATATGTGATTATCATACTACTAATTTGGTATTATAAGGCATATTTTTCAGTCATTATATCATCTCTATACTCATACATTGTGATATAGAGCTCAAAGTCGAGGTGCTAGCATGATATCATTGCCTTGAGGTTCATAAAGGGAACGCTTTTTCTGTATCCTTCATTTTTCAGCAGTGTGCCTTTTCACTAGGTTGAGGGAGGTTCACATAGGAAATATTTTTCATCATGATTGAACATTATGATTTCATCTTTTCCGTTGACTGTATTTTCATGATCCGAGCCCAGATTGACTGTCACTGCAGACAAATCAGATTCCTACATGCTGATGGGACAAGATTCTCCATTTATAG
Organism: Viscum album; assembly: GCA_963277665.1. NCBI lineage: Eukaryota > Viridiplantae > Streptophyta > Magnoliopsida > Santalales > Viscaceae > Viscum > Viscum album. The sequence goes on from OY728146.1 coordinate 1,811,602,702, forward strand.
AGAAGGAGATCTCATGGTAGGGAATATGGTTCTATGTGTTGGAGTTTTCATCCCATAACCTATTATTTAGTGAATATATCCCTTGGTATATCAGGATTTTTAGGTTTCTATATTCCTTCATTTTTGGAGTATTACACGGACATCTTCCCTGAGGACATCTCAGGACAACCTCTTATGTAGGTGATAGAGTTTTTCATCGAATTTCATCCACAAATTCTTTGATATATTATTTGGAATGTAAAATAGAATAGAACGAGCTTTGGGATCTATGGTTTTAATTGGATTACCTTCTTGATAATGGTTTCACAAGACCCAGTGTGTCTCTCTTGGTAGCTCTGATGTTTTTTAGTGAAAAAGACGGATGGGAGTTTATGACTTTGTTTGGATTATCATCGCCTAAATAAAGTAGTGATATATAATAATTACCCCTTACCAAGGATTCATGAAATAATTGATCTATTATTCATTGCAAGATGGTTCCCAAAAGTCGATCTTAGGTCTGGCTATAACTAGTTTCTATTTCACGAGCTCGATGTATCAATGTGGAAATTTTGATGTTGTTAGGCACACTATGAGTTTCTTGTGTTTCCCTTTGGCATGACGAATGACCCCACTATTTTTATGTCTTTGAATGGATAGTTATTATATCTGTACTTGGACATGTTTATTATTTTCTTCATTAGAGACATATCTTCTACTCTATATCAAATGAGGAGCATGAAGAGCACTTGAGGAGGGTTAATGATCTTTTTCAAGAGCATTGGAATTACAGTAAGCTCTTGAAGTGATAGTTTAGGATACATGAGGTTAAATTCTAGCGGTATGTGATTTCTAATCATGTTTTATATGAGGATTTAGGAAATATCTATGAAGTTATTTCTTGGGATCCACCTGATGATTTGTTAGAGGCGCATCTCTTCCTTAGATTGGTGGGGTACTATAGGATATTTTTTGTGAACTTTACTATAATTACATCCTCTATTGCAACACTGACATGTAAAGGGATGAAATTTACCAATAATAATTAGTGCTAGAGGGCCTTTGAGGATTTGAATTAGAGGATGATGAGCACTCTAGAGTTGACACTAATAGAGGAAGTCATGTAGTTTGTATTTTATTGTGATCCCCAAAGAGATGGGCACAATATCATGTTGATGTTCCTGTATGAAGTTATCACTTACAAATAGAGGAATTTGGGACCCCATGAAAAAAACAATGCAACTCAAGACCTAGATCTGGTAGTGTTAGTTTTCTCTCTTAGGATGTGGAGGCACTACCTTCTGTGGGTGTAATTTGTGGTTTACTTAGACAAAAAAATTCTCAGGTATGTCATCCCATATATTTACATGAACCTGAGATAATGAAAATGTTTGGAGTTCATGAAAGACTAGGACTTAGGGATTATCTATACACCATGGAAGGGAAACATTGTAGCAGATGACATTAGTAGGATTTCCTAGTCTTTCTTATTGCAAGAAGTTTTAGAGGAGTTAGATTCCCTGTATCTGACCCAGGTGGATTAGGAAGGTACAACCTTTAGTTATTTGAAGGAGTTATATCCTTCATTACTCATGCATGTAAGAGAGTTCAATATGAAGGACATAAATTATTAGGTCTTACATGATCATATATCCACATGTGACTCACTATACGGACATTTTTAAGGCGAGAATCATATCTTCTTGTTCCATGGAAAAATAGTTGTTCCTGTCGTGATTTGGGAAGAGGTGATGCTAGAGTTCCACACTTCTCCACTAGAATTACATCCTAGTGTGGGTAAGATGTACATAGACCTTCAACATTAGTTTTGGGGGTTCAACATGAGTTTATGTATAGACGAGTTTATCTCTCGGTGCCACACATGTTAGCAGGTGAACGCTATGAAAAAATGTTATGAAAAGATTGTTACAACCCCTTGAGATCCCATAGTGGATGTGGTATGGAATATACATGGACTTTTTCATAGGGATTATACACATAGTGATGTTCCATGATACCATCTGGGTGATAGTTTACAAACTCATAAATTTGGCACAATTCCTTGCTATTAGGGTGCATAGATTGGTGGACAGTTTGGGATAATTGTACGTATAAGAGATCCTTTGCCTTATTAGGGTACCCTAGATGATTGTCTTTGGTCATTTTGTGTGGTTTATATCACAATTAAAGAGAGTCCTACAAGAGGAACTTGGGACCCTGTTGAGGATGAGTAAAAATGTTCACCCCCAGATTGATGGGAAAATGAGCACACTATCATGGTGCTAGAGGATATACTGATAGCATGCGTATTGGACTTCAACCAGAGCTAGGAGGAACACCTACCCATGGTAGAGTTCGCATATAACAACATATACCACTATATTATTGGAATGAAAACTTTTTAGGCCATTTATAGGAGACCCTTTAGGTTACACTTGAGATGGAGAGATATAAGCGGGTTATATTTGGTTAGGCGAGAGTCTGTCTAGGCGATAACAGAGAATTTGAAGGTTATACATGAATGGATGATGAAAACCTAGAGTAGATATAATTTTTATGTATATCACTATCATATACCCTTGGGATTTGAGTAGGGAGACCATGTATTCCAATGAGTCTCTCCATGATGAAAAATGTATAGATTCTATGGGGGAGGAAATCCATCCATAAGGTTCATCGGTATATTTGAGATCATGCATAGAGAAAGAAAGGTTTCCTACAGTTTTCCCTACACCCATAGCTATAGCAAGTGCATGATGTGTTCCATGTCGTCTACTAGAGGAGAAACATGCTCGACCCCATGCATGTCATTGGCTGGGGTGAGCTTGACATTGAGGATATAGCCTCTTTTGCAGACCACCTTGTGCTGATTGAGTATCAGTATGAGCGGACAATGTGTGGATGGACCATCCCTTTTTTCATGTTCTGTGGCAGCACAAAAACATATAGGAGAGTTCATGGGAGCGTGAGAGAAAATTTTTAAATCAGTATCCCATGTTTTCTTCGTTTTTTTTAATTTTTAGGGAAAAATATCTGGAAAGGGGGAATGATGTTAAGTCCCATTTTGTTCCTTGAATTGTTTTGAAATATTTTTATGTATATTTATAAATTTATGATGTAATAGAGTATGTGATTCTATGGAATAATGTGCTTAGAAATATTTTTATTAAAATATTAAATATATCTTATATTGATCGCACACATATTGTCACATAAAATATGATAAATCTAAAATGGTTGATCAAATCGAAGATATGATACCATGGTTGAGTCTCGAACATGGTCTCTTCCCTAGGCATGACATAAAATTAGTTGGCATGGGATGTTAAAACCCCCACACATTGGGGGTATGTTCATTGAAATAATTAATTATTAAATTAATTAATCAAATTAATTTGATCTAGATTGGAAATATATAAATGTATCTCTATAGAAAGTGAACTAGGTTGAGCCTCCTAATCCTAGTAATTTTCCAAAGAGATTTCTCCTTTATTTTGGAAGATCATGATGATTAACAACAAAACTCCAGAATCGATCCAATCAGGAAACAACAAACACACCAGCTCCTCTCAAATGATGGGAGGATGTGTGAATCATTAACCATTGATCCAAAATTGACATAGGACTCATCAATTGGTTTTGTTACACCATATTAATTAAATTAATAAGTAGATCCATCAATTACCATGGATCTGTGCCAATTAATGTCCTTGAATGCTCATGGGTGTTGGAATATAAATTAATTTGAATTGTTTATCTAGCCCCAGAATCTTTTTCTTGATCATTTTCCATTAATTCTTGGATAATCATGTTCAAATGTTGGTTTTTTTTCGCCATCTTTTATTCATTTTCTTCGCTATATGGCTCCCTGTGGTCCCCGTTCAACTTTTAAATGAGGCACAATGCCTGATCGGACCCTTGGATTGGTAACAAAACCATGCTTAAAGCATATATCAACGATGTACATCATTATTAGGGATGTTTACAAGTGGGTTATGTTTTCTGTTTTGATTGGTTGTTTATTAATCAACGAAGGAAGGCTTGGAAACGTGCAAGTTAAACAGATGACCATTAGAAGCTACATCAGAATCGATTTCAATCAAACTGTGGCTGAAAACAATGAATGGAACTTATATCCATCAATATTGGGTACATTCATGTTAGGATTTGTATATAATTGGCCAAAAGTTATGCCTAGAATGTAGATTTGAATATCTAGGTTTTATGGAAAAATCCCGAATACAGACCATGTTTAATGATGAACTGATGTCATGTTGCCCCTCCCATGACAGAGACTAGGGTTTGGAAAAACTAAAAGTGGCATAGAGTGTAACCCAATTTTACATGCCGTGTACACTATCTTAGTTGGAAAAACCATTTGAAGGGTCATAATAATAGGAACCCATATAGTGGAATATTGGGTTTGGTACATGGCTATGTACTCCAATATATAGACACGACCAGCCTCACATGTCCCTGGTCTTGGTTAGCTAGGACATGTCATGTCTTCCACCTACATAGTGTGTACTGCTACATAGATAGGGATCCATGTTCCCAGAATGACACTTTTTGAGGTGAACCCAATGAATAAAATGATCAAGAAGGGACACTAGATGATTTCTCCCAAGTGGAACCCTCTAACTAGGATAAAAATGGGTCTTCAATGGATTATAGAGTGGAACCAGTCCTCAATGGATTATAGAGTGGAACCCACCATCTGGTTTGGGAATGGGACTTATACAGAAATCTTATTGGAACCCTCCATCTTGGTTTTGCATTGTTCCTTGACAACAATTATAGTGGAATAATACACCTAGGATGGGCATGGGTCCTCTACATTCTGATTAGAACCATCTAGAAGGGCAGGGCATGGGTCCTCAAAGACCTATAGTGGAACCAACTTGTCGAGAAAGGCATGGAACCTCAACCATTATAGTGGAACCCTCTAGATATAAAAGGGAATGGGTCTACTACATTGATATTTTGGCTCTTTGATTGTTCATCACATTGAAGAGGCGTGGTTTGGTGTAGCTTTGGACTAACAAGAAAGAGGAATTCCTTCCACACTGAGATGCATCTTTGAGATGCGACCTAAAACCATGTGGGTGTATAATTTCCACCTAAGGTAGACAATTCCAAGGTGTGGTGAATGATTTAATTACACTTTTGTGTTCATGGAAGATACATGAGATGATAAGAATCATTGATGGACTTTTGTAACAATTGGCTACACTTATTCTTTGTCTAATCTATGAGATGGAGATACTATACTATCTCATTTTGGATTCATTAAATATATATATATATATATACTTCATCTATATCTATTCCTTTGAATTTGGTACTCTCTTTAGTTGATAGAAGAATACATGTGGTGTATGCCATGTGATTTCCCTATTTTTCATCTCGGTGTTGTATGAGTCTACTCTCATACTATAGGAGGTGATGACATGATGGGTAGTTCATCTTCTCACTGTGTTTTTTCCCCTGTACTTGGATGAGCTTAATTTTACCCTTTATTTGGTTGATATATACCCTTCAAGTATAACTTTTTCTATCTATTTTCTTTTTCTTTTGTTGTATCTCTTACAGATCCACCTTCATCTTTTGAGGCATCCTACTAGGTATTTATATACTCACCCCTACATGGAATTTTTCTACCCATATCTTTTATTACGAAGATGACAGACAACTCAACTGTGACTTCATCAGATCTTAGGGACACAAAGTTCTTGGATTATGTATGGTGTTCGTGGCTTGGGATTTAGTATTTTGTATCTCTCAACGATTTAAATTTATAGTTTTTTCTGGTTAAGACATATTTTTGGTTGGGAATTTATTTTTCCCCTTTAAATTTTAGTTTACAGTACCACACTTTTGTACTATTTAGAGGTTCATGCATGTTTTGTTTACATTATTTCAATGTTGCATCTTATCTTATTTACCCCTTCACTTATTCATTGTGTTGGAAATATTCATGTGTATAGGTTCTTAGGCAAAGGCCTCACCGAGTTAGATATTCCTTTGGTTCTTGTAGCCACCCCCTGAACAATGGAGGCGAGCTAGGGGAAGTTGTGTCTGGTGCCCAGGCTTGGGTTGGGTGGTTTCAAAATCATCTAGTTTAATTTATTTTTGGTGTTCCTGTTTCTAGTAACTAGATGTATACAATAGAATAAATTATGTTTTTTATTTAAATATTATGTGACAAATAAGAATCTTCTAGAAGGATCTATTGTGAATAGTTGTTTAGTGCAAGAATTCATGGATTTTTATTCAAGAAATTTCAATAGTGTCACCATGAGATATAACCAACCAGTGTTAACTGAAGACGATTAGAATAATCCCATTGATCAAACATTACCATCACTACCCCAAATTTGGGAGGGGGATATCTAGATCATACCATATTTGTACATTGGACATGGATGAGTGGTACGTGGCTCATTGTACAGTATTATTAAACTTTGGTGTTGTTGATGATTACATAAATCAAGTAAAATTATAAATATATAAATTTTAATTTTGTAATTTTGTGGTAGTTTATAACATTATTAAATTGGAATATTTTTAGATAAAATAGTGAAATTATAAAAATATTACATCATTATTTATCTATTAATAGGTTGGTGAACTTATGTAGTAAGGAATTTCCTTCTTCGTTGAAGTCAAAGGTAACATGTACCTTTTTTTACATGACCAATTCATGGGTAGTTTAATATTTTATGTTGATATATTTTGGGACAAATTATTTCCGATTTATTATGTATTAACTGTAATAAGGGTGTTTTAATTTGGTCCAAACAATGTGGTATGTGAGTGTAAATCAATGATTGTCAATGTTTGTAAATTAATTATAAATAGTTTTTCAAAAATAAATAAAAACAGAGAATGATGGTGTCTTGATAAGTGAAAAAATATATTTTTAGCTAGTGTATTATATAGATAACCTTGATCTAATATTTTTTTATATTATGGTATTGTTAAGAGAATATTTTTATTTGATTACTTTGCACATGATCATGTCTCTATGATGAAATGAATGTGGCTTGATTAAATGACATGATAGGGATTGTATATAGATATTTATGGATTTTTAGTGATTTATATAAACCATAACATACAAAGAGACAATATTTACTTTCTTATATCACAATGTAGACAAGTATTTTATGTAAATGACTGTTTAAAACTATAATTTTTTGTAATTTTTTATGTTATTCCATGACATATTTTTAATGAACGAATGGAAGATAGTGATGTTCTGCATGAACTAGTTGTAAATTATTCAAATATATCATTTCATGACATAGATGATTCAATTTTCATAACAGTTTGGGTGCCATAAATAAAAACAGAGAAAGCATAACATTCACGTTTCTAGAATTATTTCATTTATATTATTCTGAAATGGTATGTGTTTTTTTAAACATTATGAAATGGTACATAATTAATTTTATTATCTAGGATCATATTTTTTGATTCATACATGGTTGAAAACTATTTTAAGATATATTTATTATAGAGTCACATTTCTAAAATTTCTTCTAGAAATTGCCAATTGTTTTTTCATTTTTACTTGATTATGGTTAAAATTCATAAAATGTTTTTAATAATTGATAATAAGAATAAACTCATATGAAGTGGATATTATCTTTATCATCATAATAAATTATCATTGAATTTTTTTTATTGTCACATACCGGGTATATCCTCAAAATATGTACCAAATATGCAGTTTTAGGTAATAAGTCTAAATATAATATACTGTTTTTTATAGTAAACTAAGAATAAAATCCCTACCGGAAACTGAAAACAATGATTTTTCTTAGATTTAAATTTAAATTAACAACTTCTGTTGTTGTGTAATGTTTTCATTTTGGGAGTAAAAAACTTAATGAAAATAAACATAATGGAAGTTATAATGTTTTGAAAAATAATATTAAATTTCATTACATATTTATAGTTATTTAATTTTTTATTGTAATTTTATAATTTTCACATCACTTATCACATTTTCATGTTATTATGTCTTACAAGGAAGTCTTTAGAAAACAAATAGAGGTCAACAATCACTAATTTAGGGAAGCAAGACTAAAAAATGTGATTCTTCTTTTGAGTACCATATTTATGTATTGAAAATGAATGAAATTTAAGAAAACATATCTAATATTAATAAGAATCATCAAGGGGGAAACTTACATTCAGGGAGGATAGGTAAGCAAATCTAGAATATAGGACCAGACCAACATGCAGTCCCCCTACATGTAGTACCTCATAGCCAATGGCTTTATAGTCACCCAAGCACTTTCCTTTCATCATTCCTCCCCCTTATATGCCTTACCCATACATGGGTGACCATACTTTTCACACATTTCCTCATACTTTCACGCATAGTAGTCCCTCTACTTCTATCCCTCATCCTTTTTCCCTTATCCACATTTATCTCTACAAGGTATACCTCTATTGTTTTTGGCCCATGTATTCCCTTACCCTCCTACAAAAGTTCAGTATATTCCTTCTACTATAGGGGAAACTCCTCTAGTTTTTCCCCCAACATAGCGTGTTGGATCGAGTTTCAACAAACAAGGCTAATGGATAATGTTTTAAAAGTAATTATGTTGATAAATATTAATTAAATTTTAGTTATATATGTGTAAAAATTATTTGTTTCTTTTTTTTAGGCTCATATGCTAGTAAAATATGTGGTCGTACACATATTCATGCAATGTGGAACAGACACACCTAATTCATGGTTCAATATAATGAGGACGGGGAAATTATTGGACAAATAGATAATGAATTGTGAAATTTCATGGGGAAAATTATCATACATGTCAACAATAATCTAGATCAAGAATTAAAATGGAGAAATTTTAGTTGTCAAATAAAATACAAGGCTTGGGATGAAATATGGGTAATATATTTTTTGAAATTTATTTTCAATTTATTTATAAAGTATTATTGAAAATTTTGTTATAATATTTATCTCTGATATAACTTCTCAGAAGGTCTTTATGCAATGTCAGCTTGGCTAATGGAATTAGGAGATGTGTGGTGGGCCTATAAGAATAAATTTTCTATTGTACGGAAAAAAGAGAAGATGTTCTTATATTAAAAATATAATAATATTCAACAACTACACACATTAACAATAAAAATAACTATTTTCATACTGGAGCATTTTTTCATTCAAGGTAATTTAATGAATTTGACATTTGATGTAATTTTTTATATTATAAATAAATAACTAGTTAACATACATTAAAAAATTGGAATTAAAGGTAAATACATAGCCTTTATCCTTGAATGTCTTTATAAGGATGTCTGAAAATAAAAAATTACATAGTCGTCCTATTAATTTTTGTTTTATAATAGGATTCATCTTAAAAGAACATTATGAATAAGGTTGGAATTAGGTATATTTATTCTCTAGGGATCACAACAATGACAGATCATGAACTTTCATAGGTAATATGGGATTTAACATTAAATATAAATTTTTTTAGTTATGTTTAATTTTCATTCATAAATGGGAATTAAATATTGATGAATCTGTTCCCCAATAATTATGGAATGATACCCTTGATTCCTCTTTTAATTTATTATAATTACTTTTATTAGTGTGGAATTAGTCTTGGAAGCATATATAAACCATTACATGGTTATTTGAAAATATGTATTTTGAGGAAATCTTAGGGTGCTATTTTTAGGATATGTTTATCTTATAGAAACTTGGGTATTCTAATGTTTCTTATCTTAAGGGTTCCATAGGATCCCATCTATAGAGAGGTTTGAAAAATAGTACAAAGAGTTATTTATGAAGACTCTGTAGGATTATCTAAATATGTTACATCACCTTGTGAATGAAAAAATGAGTTGGTATTCTTCTCCACTGGACCTTTTTCCCTATTTGAGACTTGTATAAAATATCTTCTATTATATCTCATATCAATTCCGTCTCTTCATTCAATTCCATATGGTGTGTGATTTCATTCGTACTACAAATTCACATTCATTTATGATAACAACAAAAAAATATAATTTTTTAATAAAAAGTATATATCTCCAAATTGAATATACTTTTATCATAAATAATCACTTCCCCTTATCAAAAACAAATCAACACAAACACAATATGGAAAAATATATTTGAATACATTTTTGATATCCTCTAAAGGGATTCACTAAATTGCACCTAAAATATTGTTAAAACATTTTTAAGATAAAAATTTGTGAGTTCTTAGAGTGGGTACATGATTTTCCCTTCAAGAGTACTCTTAATTTTGGCTCCAGGTGTCGTTCATGGGTAATAATTTTTTTTCTTCAAATCATCTTATTGTCTCTTTTATAGTCACCATCTCTTACCAAGAAACTTCATCTTGGATCATGTTATGAATAATAGAAATATAAGCAAGTCTATTCCTATAGTCGGGTTGTGGGAATTCGTAGTTAGGTTTGGATTTAATGATATCAAACATGGTTTTATTTTTCAATGTCGATGTGATATTTTTTCTCTATTAAAGGTCCCAATCTATCAAAAACTTCCTCATTATTCCCAAATAGTACGAATAGTGGATTAGAAATTTGATTAGTAAGGGTAAGTATAGTATATTATTATCAATTAGGTGATTAATAAGCTACTAGGTTAACATTAAAGTATGTATAATCATATATATATATATATATAGCTTCCCACTAATCAATATAGGGGGTTTATTTCCCATAGAGAGAGTATAGATCTACTATTCTAATATCCATCTTAATAAAATCACATGATGCATCACCAATAGGTAATGCTTGATTTTCTCATTCATAGGGAGAATCAGTCTCATCAATAGTGTACCCTCCACTATCCCCATTTATTTGTTTGATGTCATCGAGGTCCTCAATGTTTCCATCAGGAACATAGAAAAATTATTTAATGGTAAGCCATGGGATCTTAAAAGGAGATCTGATGTTATTGAGAGATATCTCAATATATAGAAAAACCATTTGAATTAGGAGGAAAAAATATATAAATTTTAAAGGAATCAATTTAATTCAAGCATTCCAATTGGCATGGGTCATTCTAGAGTGGTTTTATTTATAGTCTAGAATAACCCAAGATGAGTAAAAGAGGGGTCTAGATGCTGCTAGAGATAAGAGGTTAACAAAAACCTCAATTTCGTATTGTCCTTAAGATAAATTTCAAACTATACTTGAGAATTAAATATAGATTACATAATGTGGGAATATATCATTTTGAATTGAAAACTAGTCTGGCTTAGATCTCTTATACTTAGGTTTTCAATATATAAACATTCATTTCAATGAAAAAAAATTATACAAGGCTTATCAAAACCATTTTTTATGGAAAATAGAAATAAATATGGCAATAGAAATTTGGTTAATGAGGAAACCTATTGTGTCCTTACTCTTACTATATCTATATTTTTTGGAACTATTTAATTTCACAGATTAGTCATATTCCTTAGGGTTCTGACTGAGGAGAAAAATGCATCTGAAACAAACCCATAATGGTTATACACAGTTTTATTTTATGGTTCATTAGTTAATTGGACATACCAACGGATGATTTGATTCAATGGAATGTTATATCTCTTGTTTCTAAATGCTCGTATTATAGTAATGATTAAAATGAGTCATTCAAGCACCTGTTTATTGAAGGAGAGTAATCATGATTCACATGGTGTTTCCTGGGTAGTTTCATGGGTGTGCTTATTTATCAAGGTATCTTATAAAAATTCATTATATCATAATTCAATAATGTGGAGATTACCTATAATCAAGGGTGCATCTAAGTGTTTATTATGTTGCTATAATCTAAAGAATGTTGGTGTTATGCAATGAAACCATACAAATTGGATTTTGGGTGACCACTGTATAAATAAAAAAATTAATTGACTTGATCATTGATATGGAAATCAAATGTCGATTAAATTTATTGATTACTTATCCTATTAGTTACCATCACCTAACTTACTAGAAGCTTCTAATCGAGGAAACTGGCAAAGTATCTAAATGGGTGGAATGGGTAAACCCTTTTGAAGGAATTAAGATTAATATAGGTGGGTCTTATTCAAATAGTTTCATATAGAGAGGTAATATTGTCCACGAATATCTTGGTTTAGGTGTATTAGGTTTCATCGCCCTCTTTAGTGAGGGGATGTGGATCATCATTGAATTTAGAGATATGATGTGTGGTTTAAAAAATTTATGTTAAAGTAAGGGGGGATCCAAGCTCTTAGAGGTTATATACCTAAAGGCTTACGGGGTCCCCATAGGTAGTTGGCCAATGAAACCCAGCCTGTGTTCCCTACATTCTATTTGAGTGGTGGTCATCCCATCAGTTTTTAGGATATATTTATATATATTTGAATATTTGTAGAGTCTATTATTATCACCATAGAAGTTTACTTGGATCTTCTATTATATAGTATGGTTTTAGTAGTTAGATAGGGTATGAATTCTATGTACTTTGTCTAGGGAGCTTCGAATGGTTTGGGGTCTTCCTCACCTGTGGGATTATACTACTATAAGTTTCTTGTTATAATCACTTTTTCCACCTCATTTACTCTCTTTAATACACTAATGTTCATAATTAAATATATGTTCCTTTCAAGGTACTTCAAATACAATTCATGGAGTACCCACTAACACACCAAATCAAGTAAAATTGGCACACTGTGAACCAAAATTAAAAGTCGCATCACTACATTCCAATCAAATAGACTGATTGATTGTCCATATATTCTAATCATATATTTCCAACACTATTATTCCACGTTTCACATGAACATAAAAATCTTTATGGTTTCTTTACTAAACATGCACTCTAATGAATGGAGTGTTCAAATTCACTCCAATATAAGGAGTATTAGTTTAGTGTGTACCCATAACAAAATTAGAATCACCATCCAATCAAAATCATTACGATTTATTTACTTCACATGCACTCCAATGAATTTAGTTTTGATTTTCACTCCAATATAAGTAGTATTAGTCGATTGTGTACCCATAAAAAAATTGGAATCACATTCAATTAAGTAGACTAAGACGTATCCTCTACATCATGAACTTGTAGATATGCACATACTACCCTTCCCATGTCTCCATACCCAACATTTATAATGCATTTAGAGTTAGTAAAACCTAATATTTAAGATGAATGATCTGGTACCCTAGTATATTATCATGATTTTTAATTAATATATTATTTAATAATTAATCAATTATATCTAGATCTATTTGTAATATACAATGTATATGTTATTCCAATAGAATGATATTTTATTTCACTACTTGTATTATAGAAAATTATCATTTTTCTAATCAAATTTATTTATGTATAAATTACTATTCTAAACTAAATTAAATTGATATGCCTTGATCAATTAATTAAAACCATTGACCATGACATTCAATACTATGATCTTATAAAAAATTTCCTCTTAATGGAACTAAAAAGGTTATGATATTTTATTTCAATAGAAAATTTGTTAATTAAACATGTCCTTATCATTATATCTCATTTATAATAACATGTATTATAAAATATATCTCAGGAATCTCCCAAAAAACTGTTAGGTTCCTATTAAATTAATTAAAATATAAATTAAATTGCATCTGATATCCCATTTCACATAACATGTTGTTTAAATATTCTATGTGAATACCAACATAGTATATCTGACAATAATTAATTAAAATATATTAATATATAGGCACAGATAGTAATTATGATAGTATTATACTATTATAATAATGATATTACAATGCTGCATCTCATTATTTAAACTTCATAGTGTTCTATAGTTTCTAAATAATTTGTTTCATGCAATTAAATTTTTTGTTTTTTTATATTTTATATTGTACATTATTGTTTTGAATTTATTATTTCATTTATTATCTAAAAAATGATAAAACCCTTTTATAGTATGATATTCAAGCTCTATAAGTGAAGGAACCGGACACATTTGGACAAAAAAATAATTTACATCAGGTCCAAGGTGACGAGGACGATGATAGAGATCATTGTAAACATGAAAAGAAATTATCTCTATTAAAATATTGGTGTTAAGGTATTGAATCTTCTAGGAAATTTATAGGAATGGTTACAAAATATCATTTACATGTCGCCACTATGATATATAATTAATAAGTTCAGCAAGAATATCAATAAAACTAGATAAAGTAAAATGATCAATTATTCAAAGTGATATATTATATATGCTCTTCACATCCACCTGATAGTGAAGCAATAATGGATGGATTTTAATCAATTATGTGATTGATGTATGAGGATGCTGATTATTGTGCAGTTGATGATGTTAGGGGAGAGATTGATGGTGATGGATAGGGCACTCGTGGAGAGGCTAATAATGATGAATAGGGTACTAGTGGGGAGGTAACTAGTTCCAGTGTTGGTGGGACACATGTTGATATTGGTGTTGATAATGATGAGGATTCAGATGACAATTTTGAGTAAATTTGTTGATATTTTTTGTGTCTATCATTTTCTAATTTTTTTTAAAAAATTCAATTAAAAATGTGTTATTTTTTGTAATTCTTATTTCCTCTTCTTAGTTGTGTAGCAGTTTAAATTTGTTTCATTTAAATAATTTCTTTATTAACTAGAAATGGAGTTTTGGGTATTAATTTTTTTATGTAAAATAAACTATATAACCATTGTTTTAATCATAGACATATGAACATATTTCTATGGTTTTAAATTTGGATATAAAGATATATTTACACTGTTTTAAACCTGGATATATGCTTCATATTTCCACGGATTAATAATGGATATAAGAGCCCTATTTCAAAAGGTAAAATCATGGAAATAGGAAAATCTTATTTTAATGGATCTAGCTGCTATGGTATTGGAAAAGTATGGACATACATTATTGTTGTGGTTTTTAGGCCAAAAACCATTGTTTGAATCCGTTTTCATAGTTAAATTTTCTAATTATTAATGGGAAGTAGATTACATAAAAATAATCCTCAAATATTTTACACACAATAATTCTAATCAATGAGTTGGATTAGAGAATTTTTTTAGGGGTATATTTCACTCCACATTTCATATGAGTAGTAGCTCTAAAAAACCATTAAAAATGACCCAAATGGTAGAAATAATGAAAGGACTTAGGAGTCATCTAAAAATAATGATTCTTTTGTCCCACCTTTCGGCACAAATTACAATCCAAGTGCATGATTCTTGAGAAATATGATGATAATAAATGTTTATGAACTTTTTATAATACTATTTTAAAGGTATGATATGGAACAATGTTTTCCCCTTTGCATATATTTCTCCACCATGCCTAGGAAAAGAAGAAACCTCAAACACCACTGGTTCTCCTTCCAATTCCACTTCATCTTTGATATCTTGTCTGATCATCACAACATTGAATTCAAGGCCAATAGAATACACTAATGATAATAGTTCTGGATAAATTCTTTCCTTGAAACGTCATTCCATTAAGGGATATTTCAAGTCCAAATGATTAATATATGACATCAAATATAGAAAATGGCATGCATACTCCAACAATGATTTTTTTATTTATTGAAGACCATGACATCACATATCCTTATATACCTTTACTACAATAAAAATTACTACTTGATAAAGTTTCCCTTGAAGGATTCCCATGAGTGATCTCTCTATGTTTTAGTCTAGATGAATAATTCCCACCACTTTCTAATCAAACCCTCTAGCATTTATGTTGAAACCCTAACCCTAAATGAATCAGGATTTTCAACATGGATTTAAAATAATAAATCCTCATTATCTAAACATGTTCTTCCTAAGATTCTTATTTCCCTAAAAATTATTAGCATTTAGGTTTATTAACTCTTAAATAAAATCATGATACTAGGGAAAGAGAGGAAGAACATCGAGCTATAAGACTAGAGTAGATGAAAAAAATCACAAGGGAATTGTTATCAAACAAAGAGTCCATTTAAATTCAAATGTGGATGTACTATAATAATTAGTATTGTAAATATCATAAAAATAAACAATAAAATTAAAACCCTATAAATAAAAGAATAAATCAATAATAAATCTTAGAAACACCATTTAAGAAAATCTCAAATCCAATGCTTAAAAAATTCTCAACCAATAAAGCCATTTATTTTTTTTGTTAAAAAAATAATTTCACCTCACTTACAAAAATATTTTTATCCAAACTCATTACCAAATTAATATTCCTTCTTAAAACCAATATTTAAACCTATTTTGAAAATTTTAAAGGAAAAATTCCTTAATAAATGTTTCCAAACCTCCCATTTTAAAAAATTTCACCCTAAAACTCTATTAAAGATTCCAAAATTTTCGTAAAATAATATGAAAATGCTAAAAATAATAAACACTAATCCTTTTTAAACATTATGAACAGATCTTCTAAAAACCAATCATCATTATGAATGTAAAAAAAATTACACACGTTTCCAAAATCATATTACATTTCCAATTGAAAAAAATGAAACTATTCCCAAATATATTTTTAGTGTGTATGTAAACTATTTTCAATATATTTACAAATAATTTTGAAGGTATCCACATTTATTCAAAAAAAAATTCCTTTTCAAAATAATTTTTTGGAACTTCTCATTTAAAAATTTCATTTCAATTTTTGTTTTCAATATAATTATTCATGAAACACCAAGACTCAAAATACTACAATATCAAACCAAAAGTTCATAGATAAAATCCATAATGAATGAAAAAATTCAACAATCATGGAAACACATGATTATGTATTGATTAACCAAACTATCTGGCTAACCATACACTAACCATATGAAATATAATGGAAGTTACCTTGGTTAGATATTTTGCATGTGTTTTATCAAAGCCAATACAGGTATTGTACTCCATTGATCTCTTCCATGTATCTATAAAACATAAAAACACAAAAAATAAAGTCCAAATTCCCATAAAATATGACAACCATTCTTGGTTACATGAAATACACATCCTGGATAACCTTGGAGACTCGTGTCTTATCATGAATGGTTGTGATCGCGCACAAAACCATGATCTAACACATGAATTCCAAATATCCTAGCTCTCATATACAAAAATTCACTATGATACTATAAATAATATAAACCCTCCCTTTTTATACATTAACATTATAAAAATTTTGCGGAATACTTAAAATAGTATTGAAACAGACACCCATGGACTGTATTAAGTCTAGTTCATATAGAATATGGAAACATAAAAAATGGCACCTGAGTGAGCTACATTACATCCCAATAATCAATCCAACACTATCACCCCTCTAAGACATATCATACAAGAAATATGTCTTCATATCCTAGGGAAGGAATCATGAATAGGGGTGATATCAGATGCTCATTAAGGGTAAATAAGGGAGACATGTAAGTATTAACATAGGCATAAGGGTATGAGAACATGATCAAGAAAATATATGCTCATACCCTACATATAAAAGATCATAAACATGAATAATAGAATAAATATAGGTAGTGTATAAGAATTAAATCATAAGTAAATAAAGAACATAATGCATGAAATCATAACATTGGAACAATTCATGGAATTATGGAAGAAACATAGGAATATATATAATTACTTCCAATGTAGTCACCATTCCGGCCTAGGGTTACTAAACTGAGTTCACTAATCATTCCAACCCTCTAATAATTAACCATGTTCATTTCTCATTCTAGTTTCATAATACTAAATCAAGTTCATTTCTCATTCCATTCATTTCTATATCATGAGTTATAAATGTTTACCCCATACATTGGAAGGAGATATAGGTGCCACCCATCTCATAATGAAATCATTCATACATGTGTTAGAAAAACATAAAAATCATATCATAACCCATAAAATGAATGGATTTCACTATCATGTAATCATTTATTAACCTATAGAAAAAGATAGGTTCGGTAATCATTTCATCAAATCCTAACCCCAGAAAGGAAGTAGGTTTCATAAGTATATAACCCGTGAAAAAAGAAATATGTTTCGTTAACATATAACTTGTGAAATAGAAAAAGGGGTTTTTAATCATCATTCCAAAAAAACATAAACCATTTATAAAAAGAATATAACTGATAAATTGAATAATTTCCCCATAAAGGCATGAGTAACACCAACGGGTGTCATCATAGATGGTAAATTATTTTTAAAGATCTTTTAAAAACATTTCTTGATGAAAAAGACCTTTCTTATTTGAAAAAATTTATTTAAAACATAAATCCATTAGAAAAATGTCTTCTTTTAAAATGCATTGAAAATATAGAAATAAGTCTTAAAATAATTTTGAAAACATTATTCCTTCAAAACGTAAAAAATAAGCTCGAAAAAATTTTGAAAAAACATTTCCATGAAAACATATAAAATATATTTGGAAACTATTTTCATTGAAAACTTATAAAATTATCTTCAAAACGTTTTTAAATCTATTTCATTGAAAATAAATTGTAAAATTATAGAGAAATAGGGAAAACATTTTGGAAAACATTTATTTTAAAAGAACATTGAAAATATGTAACAAAATCTTGAAAATTTATTCAAGGGAAATTTATTTAAATATACTTTAAAAACTTGTAAAAAAACATTCAAAACATTTTCAAAAACATTTTACTTTAAAACTTATTAAATAATCTGGAAAAAAATTGGAAATTTTTAAATGAAAATTCCTTTTAAAATAATTTTCATAAAAATTATCCTTTTTAAACATGGAAATTAATTTCACAGAAATTATGGCAAGTAAATATGAACATGTCATACTAGGTAAGAAGAATATTCTTTTTCTATTATAGAGAGGTAACAAAATTGCTTATTTGTAAAGATACAAAAATATTGCACTGAAAACATTATTAAAAGAAATGAAGGGTAAAAATTTCTTTTAAATATTAAAGGATAATTGTATAATATTCTTAGAAACCCTTTTTAGAAAACATGTTTTTCTAGGAACATAAATTTTTGACCGAATATGGGGTAAATCAGGGATTTCTTAAAAACACATTATTAACTATATTTTAAAACAAATAGTAGAAAAATGGTACCAATACATGAATAACTCATGAATAACCAGAGTAGATGAAAATTCATGACTTTGTGTTAGATATGGAACACAATATTTCATCAATTTAAGGTAAAAAAACAATCTCAAAATGTGATGAGATTGTTTCAATAAACTACTACAACTTGGTAACTTTGAACCATTATACCAATTTAAGAAAATGTAATTTAATTAAGCTTCAAAAATCATGAAAAGAATCAGATTCGTGATATTATAATTCAAAGGTAATATATACACATCATGGAAAAATATTGGTTTATAACCTAGCATGTGTCTCAAAGGAAAAAAATTGAGACAAAACTACTCAACAAATTTGGTAACATTTGAAACATAATAAACATAAATTAAAGATAAAAAAATTCAGATTAAACTAACCGTAAATATATTTATATGAATCATATAATTCAACCATGGGTATAATATACACCACTCAAAAGGAATGGGAGGTTAATAAAGTATATATCTCATGAAAATTAAAAGTGAGATAAAATTCCTTTACCTTTTGTCTTGACTCTCATCATACTGCTTCAAACCACCTATATAATAAATATAAATTTATTATAAATCTTTTCAATAACCATATTATTATATCTAATACCATTTATTTTTTAATTACTAACTTATATTACTCGCTTCTTAACCATCCAACGTTAAGGTTCCACTTCAGGTAATATTCTCTTTTTTCGTCGTATGTGTCTTAATTTGTTATGTATTTGGTCCATAAACATATATAATGGTTAGAATATTGTAAATAATTTAAATAATGATATAAATATAATTTGTATTCATTATATTTGTTTTATAATAATCTATATAATATATAAGTATGAAATGGAATACATCGTTCATGGAGTCGATAAGCTGTACGTACAGATGAACATTTTATATGTTTTTATTATAATACTGAAAGAAATATAGTAAATGAAATATGTGTATATATATAATTATTATAGTATAATAATTATATCATATATATCATATAAGTTCACTAAAACCATTCTTATTACATTCCATGTAGTATGTGAATGAATCACATCACTTTGAGGGGGTGGTAATCCACAATTCCTAAAATGAAAGTATCATATTTACCGCAAATGGAAAGTATAAATATACTTTTTTAAAAGGATTAAATAATAATAAAGACAATATATAACATATATAAACATATTTCCCATCATAATTTTCAACATGAAATGTGGTAATAAAAAATGAAGAATCGTCGTTTTGTGGGGCGGCAGTTCACCATAAGCATAAACTATATGTTTGATTCCCATTAGATGGAGGTTTTTTGAAGTGTATGTCTAAACATTATCATAACCAAATACTAGTATATTTAATACTATTTAGTTCTTATACATTCCAGTAATAAATAGAGTTGGGGTGGATAAAGAAAATAAAGGAGGGGATCTTAATAGAAGATGATACCTCTTAATCTGGTAACTCCTTTTGGTTTGTTCCAAAAGGATTACCTGGATTGATTTATGATATAATAGAGGTTTTGAGAAGTAATTTATGTATTTTAGGAGATATTTGGGATGTTATTTTTTGATAAATTTTTTTAGAGGTTTGAGGAAGTGGGAGGAGAGGAGTCCATTTATAGTGGAGGAGGAGTGAGACTCTTAAAAATATTTGAAGAGGGAATTCCACCAACATTTTTCATGTTGAAATTGGATACAATAATAGAGAACTTTTGATAAAAGGTAGTATATGGTCTAAATATGGCTCTAAAATATCTATTGGAAAAGTTTCTAGGTCATTTTATATCTTAAATTTAAGGTTATGTCCTTAGTTAAGCAATTTTTACCTTAATCGATGTAATTAATTTTAATTACATTAACTAATATTTTTTTGATAAAAACTAAGTTAAAATTATTAGAAATTGTAAATTATTATGATTCCAAATATGGAATCAAATTCTCAAAATTCAAAGAATATATGTGGTAGAAATTTGTTTTAAATTAATCTCACTGATAGGATAAATCTTCGGGTATTTAAAGTAAAATGATCAAACATTTGCAATGTTTTTATATAAAATTTCAATGTGAAATTGTTACAAATAACTTAAATTGGATTAATTGATTAAAAAATTATCTACTTAATAATTTATAATATTTTAAAATATAATTTATCCTTATAAATAAAATATAATAAAAAACAATTTTGAATTAAAATTCAGTATTTTTAAATATTCAATAAAAAAATAAAACCTTAAAAAAAATGCCAAAAAAACTCCTAACCTAATTATTTTGTTCCAAGTTAAAATATGAAGTTTATTTTTGACAAATAAAATCTAAAAATGTTCCAAATATTTTATTTAAAATAGATTCTCCATTAAAAGGTGGTAAAACTACCATTATAAAAATATGTGGTTTAAAGCATAAAATTGGGGTTTTCTTATCTTATATCTATGAAATATATTGGATGATTATCAAATAAAAGTAATATATAAAATATAAATTTAATTAATATCACCCACAATTATTAATTAATTTGACTTATTAATATAAATCAGCTTTTTCACATAAAAATAGACTTTTATTAAATATGTACCTTTATATTCATTTGGTTGCTATACTATTTTATAATTAATTACTAACCAATGAATTAAAAAATATTTGATAAAAATTTATTTAATCCTATAATTTTCAATTTAGTGGAAATATTATATCCCATTAAATAATAATATTTTAATAATGAATTATTGTTCGGTAACACTTGGTTACACATGTTATGCAATCCATTGAGGAAAGTAATTGTTGAATTTAATGAAAACTAAGATCAGTTTTCTGTGAAAAGAAAGCTAAAATTAATGTTCTGTGTAGTTCACGATTAACTTGGTGTTGTATATAACATAATCCAAATATATAAAATAATCCTTTTTTAGTGTTTCATGAAATGAAAACCATCAAAATGAATAAATTAATTCGAAAAAATAATTCATAAAATTTCAGCGTGTTACATTCTTCCACCTTTAAAAATGAATTTTTCCCTCGAAATTTGTCTGCATTATCAAAGGTTTGACACTTGACATTTTTAGTGATAGAAACAAAAAATTTAAGGTTGAATATTAAAACATCCCTTAAAAAGGGATATTTGAAACCATAACGGTTACGATATATGACATATAATTGGGTTTCCAAAAAGGATAACATGGGTTGGGAGTAATGATTACACATAGAGGAAAAACATAAATATTTATGAGGAGTGATTGAGTTCATTAATCACAAATAATTTAATGATCAATGAAAGGTTAAGGGTCTTAAATTATTAAATATTTCATGATTTAAAAGGAAACTGATTCAACATAAATTAATGTATTAGGACAACAAATTTTTTTGATCATTATCCTAAATTTGAGTAATTATTTATTGACCAAGAATTTATGGAAATATACATACTTATTATGTTTTGATAAACATAATTTCATTCGATGTTTGTGTTTTTACTTATTTCTAATTCATCCATTACATGAAGAAATGGATTTCTTGAAATTAACATTGATTCCTGATCACTAAAATACACCTTTAGAAGATCTTATAGTCCGTAAAAGAATGAGAAGTATAACTATTTGTCTCTAAAAATCCCTAAAAATCAATACAGTTAATAAATTAATTTGTAAACATAAAAAATAACTCTATGGGTTCATCATTAATGTTTATTCATAAAAAATAACTACAAATTAATAAGGACATCACATATGATATTGGTCGGAGTGAAATCCATAACATCTTTCATTCATGGGTTCAAGACTCGTGGTCTTACAGGACAAGATTGGTTCTCACCCAACATATATGATTCCCTTTTATAAAACCACACTAATGTAATATTAAAAATAAATATGATATACATCCTTGAAACAAGTTTGATTACTAAATGGCCTTTTAATTAAGTTTTTCCATAAAATTTCAATACCCAAATACTTCCACTAAAGTTTAACTTAATCATTTTTTGAATGGTTGTCCTTATAACCCTTAAAAAAGATAAAAACCCAAATACTTAGAAATAAAGTAACAAAATTAAATTAACATTGACCCCCCATATATTAAAGTACAACTTTTCAATCACATTCCAATCATGTGAAAACCTTCATAAATTATTCTCCTAAAACATGGTAATTACCATAAATACTTTCAGAAAACATGAATGATACCTTATTCCTTATATTACTAGAAATATTCCCTAAATACATGAATTTTTAACCATCATCCATGATAACATAAAATAATTTTCAACAATTCCTTAATTAGTTCCAAGGTAATAATCACCATCCAATTTAAATAAATCGAACATATCATTATCCAAACAACTTTATCATAACATAAGAAACATATTAAGGGTTATATTTCCCTTAATCATGTGTTTTCAATAGACATCACCTTATAATTAAATAACTTTTCAATTCCATCAAATCCACTCAACGAAATCCTATAAATCATTACCCAGAAAACACATAATAGACAATCCTTATATACTTCACCTTTTATAATTATTGAATAAAATGTAATAAAACCTTTGATTTATTCATCCTTAAGCCATTAACAAGGATACCTAATCTTATTATTTAAAACTTTTTTCCCTTCACATTTCATCTGTAGTCTCATAGTCATCAACAATGTAACCATTACTCACACCACCTTTAAGATTCTCTTCATGATCATTTCTCTTGGGACATTTAGTTGCATAATGACAATTTCTTCCACATTTAAAACACATAACATTTGATGATTCCCTTGGGAGGATAATATTATCATCCATTTCATTAACCGAACTCTTAATTTTCCCATATAGTCACTTACTTTGTTTCATTTTTTCCACAATCCAAAAATCTTATTATTCCTCTAAGACATTCACTTCGATGATTATTTCCACATTTGTCACACAAAGGAAACCAAATCCTCTTTTATCCATATTCTCTATTACCTGAACTCTAAAATTACTCCATCTTTATCTTCCTTGATGAGTTAGAAGGTTGGTTAAGGTACACATTGTTCATCATGTTCCATTAAAACTGATTAGGCATGATCACAACATCATTCAATCAGATGATTATCCCACTTGACTTCTCATCAAAAAATCATCTATCACATTAAATAATAATCAAGTTCCTTTTGGTTCCCTCCATTGTCTAAAACAATATGTATAGTGTGAGATTTACTTATCATAGAAAAAACCACATAGTCATGAAATAATAAATAATAGGATGTCAAAATAATTACAACTTCCTTATTCTATGACACCCTAAGTTCATCCTAGGTTATTCAGAGCCCACCTATATTTAAATTCATCAATATTGTTTGTGAAGTGTTTTTGAATTCCAATAACATATCCCATGATTATTTCAAACTATGTGTGCGTCAATGATCATTATCATGTACCGTATTACCCCAAGTCAGGCCCAAAACATATTTATGGCTTTTTTACCCCTAGGTACATTTGTTCTAGATCCACATCCACTTCTAGTATCTAAATAGGGATTTATTTCTAGGAAACTAGTCACTCTATCCATCACCAAAATTTTAGAAAATTTTCCTATACTTTTCCTTTCTCTATAAACATATCCTTAAACAAGTCCTTAGGGTTCTTACTAGGTTTTTCTTATCATATCTTCCAAATGATAACAAAAAATTCACTCTTATTCCAAATATAGCGACCCTCGCTTTTCATACTTTAACATTACATAACTTTTACAGAATACATAAATTATTATTCAAAAAAACACCCAAAGACCATATTAAGCTAGTGCCTTTGGAATCATGGAAGCATAAATACTAATACATGGGTGAGATGCATTATCTCACACTAGGGTCTTCAAGACTAGAACCCTTCTTAGAAATTTCATACAATAAATTCTTATTCATAACCTGGGGAATGAATAATAAAAAGGGGTGATCTCAGATTCTGATTAAGGATAAAAAAGGGATACTTATAAGCATAAACATGTGAATAAGGGTGTTATAACTTGATAATGAAAATATATGATCATACCCTGTATATCAAAGACCATAAACATGAATAATGGAATAAATATAGGTAATTCATAAGACATAAATCATAAGGGAATAAAGAACATAATCCATGAGGGAATAACATAGGAATAATAAATGGAATTCTAGAAGACACATAAACACACAGATATATATATATATATATATAATTATTTCCAAAGTTTTCAAGGCATAACTTCCATAGTAATCTAAGTGAAAAAAAGTCTTTTACTGAAACAGGTTCACCCCATGTTCCGAAACTATATTTCTGAAATGAGTTCACTCCTCCTTCTAGCCCTATAATACTAAACTGAGTTCATTTCTTGTTCTGGCCTTGTATTATTGAACCATATTCATTTATCATTCCATCTATGTATATATCATGACATATAAATATTTACCCAATGTATTGGAGGGAGATATAGGTCTAACCCATCTCCAAATGAAATCATACAAACATGTGCCACAAAATAATAAACAATCATATCAAATCACATGAAATGAAATGGGTTTCATAATAATTTAGTCATATCATAACCTATGAAAAAATATAGGTTTCAAAATTATTTTATCATAGAATTACCCATTAAAGTAAGTGGGTTTAATAACCATGTAAAATGGGAAATATAAATGTGTTTCCTAAACATATAACATGTGGATGAGAAACGAGTTTCGTAAACATCAATTCATTAAAACATAAACCATTAAGATAAATAATATGACTGTATACATTGAATGATTTCCCCAAAAAGGAATGAGTAACATAAAAGGATGTCATCTTATATGTTAAATAATTTTGAAAGTTATTTAGGAAAAATTTATTGAGTAAAATATACCATCTTCTTTGAAAAAGTCTCTTTAAAACATACAAACTTTAGAAAACCATTTTCTTTTAAAATAATTGGAAAACATATAAATAAGGATTTAAATCATTTTGAAAACATTTTTTCCATCAACTCATATAAAATAATATTGAAAACACTTGGAAACCACTATTTTATGAAAACATATAAATGAAGTTAGAAAACATTTTTGAAAACTATTTTCGTTGAAAACTTATATAATAAGATATAAAACATTTTCAATTCTATTCCATTGGAAATAATTTGAAAACATATGAAGAAATATTGAAAAAAAATTAAAATATTTTTTTAGAAAATATCATCGATTTTTTTAAAGAAATCATGAATATGTATTGAAAATAATTTCTTTGAAAATACTTTGAAAACTTGTAAGAAAAGGTTGAAAAAAAATTTGTAAAAAGTTTTACGTGAAAAGTTAGGAAATAATCTTGAAAACATTTTGAAAACATTTATCCTTGAAAATTACATTCCAAATAATTTTATTACAAATTATCCATTTTAAATATGGAAAGGAAGTTCATATAAATTATGGCTGGTGAATCCGTACATGTTGTATGAGGTAAAATAATATTTCATTTTCATTGTAAAAGGTATGAAACTGAGGTGTTTGGAAAGTGAAAATATATAAGATTAAAAAATTATGTAAAAGGAAAAAAGGATAAAAATGTATTATATATATTGTTAAATAATGGAATAATATTCTTAGAAACCCTTTTTATAAAACATGTTTTTGAAGGAACATATATTTCTAACCAAAGAGAGGGTAAAGCATGGATTTATTAAAACAATTTCTTAACTATCTTATGTTCCAAATAGTATAGAAATGGAATAAGTACATGAATAATTTCTGAATAACCAGATTATAATATATTTCCTAAATGTACTTATGTTATGGATTCTAAGATTTCATCAATAGAAGGAAAATCATAAATAATCTCCAAAGGTGATAAGATTGTTTCAATAAACACTTACCACTAGGTAACATTGAACCATACTCCCATTTTAGGAAAATGAAACTACATGAAGATTAAAATATCTTGAAAAGAATTAAATTCATGATATAACATTTCAACTTAATTATATACACCTTGTTGAAAAAATATGTGCATGACATGGCATGTGTCTCAAAAAAGAAAAATTAAGGCAAAACTACTCTACAGATTTGGTAAATTATGAAACATAAAACCCTTGAAAGAAAGATCCTAAAATGGATATGTAAATACCCATAAATTTAGTTATATGAATCATAGAATTAACTAATGTTCGGTATACACATAACTCATAAGGAATCAGTGGTGAATAAATCATATCACTCGTAGAAATGAAAAGTGAGATGAAATTCCATTACCTTGTGTGTTAACTCAAGTGTTACTCATTAAAAACACCTTTATAATAAATATAAATTTATTAGACATATTTTTCAGACCCATATTATTATATCTAATACCATATATGGTTTTTTATGACCTTATATTGCCTTCTTGTTAACCATCCTATGTTAAGGTTTCACTTCGGGTAATATTCAATTCGTTCTCCACATGTGTGATAATTTGTTATATCTAAAGTCCTTATACTTATATAATAATTTTTAGAATGTCCATAATCATATTAATATGATTTATATTCAGTATATTTTTACTATAATAATATATAGAATATATATATGTATTAAATGAAATACATCGTTTATTGATATGGTAAGTTGTATGTACGCATTAACGATGTTTCTATTTTTATTGTCATATTGAAAGAAATAAGAAAAACGAAATATGTGTATATATATGTATATATATATAATTATTAATATACCATTATTATATCATATATACCATAAAATTTAACAAAACTTATTCTTAATACATTCCATGTACTGTGTGAACGAATCACATCACTTTGAGGTGGCGGTAGTCTCCACTTCCTCGAATGAAATTATCATATTTACATGAAATGAAAAGTATAAATATATTTGTTTTAAAATTATTAAATAAGATTAAATAAATAATAAATATAATATCAATCATATAAAAATAGAATTACCATCATAATTTCTACCATGAGAGGTGTTATTTAAGTCTGAACAATAATCGTTTTGTGAGGAGGTAGTTCACCATACACATATATAGTATATTCGTTACCCATTAGATGGAGGTGTGTGTAAGTGTAGTTAGAAACCTTAGCATAAAAAATCAAATTATATTTAAGATAATATATTTTATACAATAATTTAATAAAGAGATTGCATGGGTGGATAAATAAAATAAAAGCAAGGAGCTTGAGAGAAGACATTACCTCTAAATCGGGAAACTCCTTTTGGTTTGGGCCTAACAGATTCCTTGGATTAATTTATGAAAAATGGATGCTTAAATGCGTAATTTAGGAATTTTTTGAATCTACTTTGGAAGATATTTTATGATCCAAAATATATTTAGAGGTGTGAGGAAGTGAGAGTATAGGAGGCCCTTTTATAGTAGAGGAGGAGTGTCACTCTTGTAAGTATTTGAAGAGAGAATTACACCCATATTTTTTATGTTTCAAGTGGATCCAATAATTGAATAAAATGAATAAAAGTTAGTATAGGATATTAATGATTCCATTAAATTAATATCTGTTATGTTTCTAGGAATTGTTTGTCTTAAATGTATGTTTTAGTCATTAGTCAAGCTTAATTTTACCATAATCAATGTAATTAAAATTAATTAAACTCACTAATATTTTTGGTATGAAAAATAATTTGACATTATTGTAAATAATTATTATTCCAAATATTTAATCAATTTTTCAAAATTATAATAAAATAAGTGGTAAAAATTAATTTAAAATTAATCCTGCTAACGGGATGACACTCTGAGGTTTCAAAGTAAAAATGATCAATTTTTTGGTAAGTTTTAATATCCAATTTCAATTTGAAATAGTTTACAATTAACTATATTGGATTAATTAAAAAATATATAATATAAGTAAAATTCAAAACAATTTAAAATATAATTTAGCCTTATAAATAAATTAATTGAAAAAAGCAGTTTTAAAATTAAATTTCAATATTTTTAACTATTCATAAAAAATGAAACCTTACAAAAAAATACAAAACAAATTATAATAACCTAATTATTATGATCCGAATTAAAATTCAATGTTTATTTTTAAATATTATATCTATAAAAGTGCCAAATATTGGATATACAGTGGGTTTTCTATTAAGAGGCAATAAAACTACCATTATTAAAATATATGTTTTCAAGCATAAAATGGGATTTGTTAATATATTATATCTATCAAATCTATTGGATAATTATGAAAAAATAATTTTTGAATATATTACATAAAAAATTAATTAATATCATTATTTATTAGCAACTAATTTAACTTATTCATATAAATCATCTTTTTTAGATGCAATAGAATTTTATAAAATCTATCCTTTTATATTCATTTAGTTTCCATATTATTTTCTAATTAATCGGTGACCAATGAATTCAACGATATATATTCATAAGTTACTTAATCCCATAATCCTTAATTTAAAGGTCATGTTATATCCAATTAACTAATAATATTCTAATAATGAATTATTTTTTGGTAACACTCGGTCATGCATGTTACTCAAGCCATCAGGGAAAATAATTGTTACATGTAACACAAGATACCCTCAGTGTTCCGTGTAGAGAAAGCTAAAACTTATGTTTTGTGTAGTGAAAGATTAACTTGGTGTTGGGTATAACATAATCCAAACATGTCAAATAATATATTTTCAATTTTGTGCGAAATGAAAACTATAAAAAAAATATTTAATTATTAAAAATGTAATAATTTACGAAATCACATGGTGTTAAAAACAATCCTCCCTATTATAACAATTTTTTGAACCGATTTGGGTTATCCTTGAACCAAACACCTGAGATGGATCCTATAAGAGCCCTAAATTTTTTCATGATCCCCAAGGGCTTGAGACATTTACCTGGACACCAATAAATACCTTTGGAAATAGTTTACCCCATAGTAAAAATAAATGATAATTGAAATATATAAAATAATGAAAACATTCCAATATATACTCAGATAGTTAAAGGAAAATAGTACAATCCTATACATGTAAAAAACAGGTAAAATAAATTAGTCTAGAAGAAAAAAATCCCATGTCCTTGTGATAGGAAGGAAAACACACTATCATGTAACCACCAAACACCCACATCCTTCTGACACAGATTACCACTACCACCTTGTGGTGCCTTGACATTAACTATGAAAAAATAAAAAGATCTACACACACCCAGTTGTTTGTATAGGGGTAGAGTAAAATAATACCAGTAGGATCTGAGCAATTATTTCTCAATTAATCTTTACAAATAAAATCAATAATGATCATTTTAAAAAAAATTAAGCCTTGGAATTTAACATTTCACATTGTCTGATAAATCATGGAAATATACCTTTTTCAAAATAGTTCACAAATCATTTATAATTATGTTAGTTATCAAAAATATTTTTTATAAATTTTTTTAATTTAATGAAAATTTCAAATACAATAATTTCATATCATTTCCAAGAATTCCAATATTCTTGAGTGAGTAAAAACCTAGAAACATATCCAATTATTTATTAGGTCTAGGGTTTCATGAATCCTCACAACATCTTTGAAATAGAAGGCCACTTAGTGTGTGCATTTCACAATAACATCAGGCCTTGGGAAAAATTTCCACTCCCAATAGTGTATCTTTTACAAAACAATATTAGGCTACCAAGTGTTCACATTACCTTAGAAAACTTCATTTGGGGAGGAGGATTCTACTCTTGATATTATATCCTTATGTCAATAATGACTACGCTTGTGGATTTCCATTTTAACAAAAGAAATCATTGAATAATAATTTCAAATGTAAATAATCATTAATCCTTTTCAGTAGTATAGTACCTAATTTTAAATCTATTTTCATAAAAATGAAACTTTATTTTACAATAATATTCATCAAATAAACAATGGTTAAATTCCATTTTATACCAGTATCCAGCTCATTAACATTTTAAAAAAACATAAATCGAACTATTAATAATTTGAAAACAATTTTTAAAGGATTGTGTAGTATTGGATCATATATAAATGCATTTTAATGAATCCACATTCCTCAAAAAACCTGGTATTATTTAATGATCAAGGGATACACAATCCAAAGATAGGGATATTTTGGGATATAAGAAAAATCACATTATTAAAAAAACCCAAGTAATGAATCTCTAATTCAATAATCTCTTTATTATTAGATTGAAATAATAATCACGCACCTATAGACTGATCACATAATAATAACTACAAAAAATACATGTATGGATTCAGTCTTTTGAGGGAAAACTCAAAGAAGCATGGTTTGTCTAGAATGTACCCAAAAAATTTAATAAATTGAAATTCAGATAAAGGGAATGAAGAAGAGAGTCTTAATAAAGGAGAATATGAATCAAAAACTTTTTAATAATCAACCCATAATAATCACACACACCCTAATAAATGAGAATAACCTCCTCAAGAATACCGAACTACCATTCAAAATTCATAAATTAATGACACCATGACATTGAGGGTGTTAATTTCACTTATAATGGTCTTGATCATGACATACCAAGAATCTCAACACACCGACTGACCATCATGTAGTGTGGAAAAATGGGCCATTTGAACTCACCACACCTTTAATTATAGATTTGTAGTGGTTAAAATATTTGTGGTGCACATGGTCACTTCCAATACCCCAACCTGAAACCCCACCCTATGCTGGGTGTGTTGGACCAACTCACGGTGTATAGAAAATCCCTAGGCTAAATACGGCCTAGACTGCAACATGAACAAATCTTTGTTTCATAGAGAAATTGAAACCCCCATTCAATCCACCTATACACAAATGACACATATCAAACCCAAAATAAAACAAATTTAAATGGTATTTCATGGTCATGATGGTACATTTTCAGGATGTATAATTTATTGTTTTTAAATAGATAAGTTATCTTGGTAAATTTATTTTTTCCTATTAAATCCATTATTGTTTTCATTAGATAATTATTACATAAAAATTATTTCATAAAACTTATAGATTATTAAAAAATTACTACTCCACTCAAAATCCGTATTTTCTAGAAAAATACAAAAAAAAATCTCCCATATATTGTTTTTATGTAATGATCCCAAAATTTAAATTTATATAAAATAAATATTTTTTAAAATTTACATAAATATATTATTTAAATATTAATAAAAAATATGTTTATAAAAGGTAAAACATACTTTAATAAAAATATAAATTTACTCCTTATTTTTGTTAACTAATTCAATATTTAATTTATAGAATTGTAATATTTATTTTTCTTATGGTATTCTTGGTCAATATTATATAAAATTAATTTTACAATTTCAATAACAATATTTATATTCTAAGAGTAATTTTACCCTTATAATTCCTATGAATACACCATATTACATTCATTAATTATTTACTTAGTTTTTAAAAAATGGGGTATATAAATAATTAGAAAAAGTGAAACATTATTTCAAACATTTGTTTTATTTTTATATTTTTGTTCAAAACATTGATATTTTTTTGTGACTATGACCCATGTATTTACAAGGTTTTCTCATGTTATTTACTTATTTTTATTTTCCCGTTATAATCGTAATAATTTATTCAATTTTTATATCCACTGTATATATTTATTAGAATTATTTAAATAAAATATATATTTTTTGTTATGTGGTGTCTGTGATTTTTTATAAAACACCTTTTACTCTAATTTGTAATGATTAAATGTTT
The DNA here is from genome assembly GCA_963277665.1 of Viscum album. Taxonomy (NCBI): domain Eukaryota; kingdom Viridiplantae; phylum Streptophyta; class Magnoliopsida; order Santalales; family Viscaceae; genus Viscum; species Viscum album. The sequence continues at coordinate 1,811,635,398 of OY728146.1, forward strand.
ATACATGACATAAATCAATTTTAAAAAATAAATATGCATTTAAAAATTTCTAATATGGTACATTATTCCCTTATAGAAATTTTACCGCAAAATTTTAAATTATATAATCTTCTAAGAATAGATGAGGATATTTTATTTTTAAAGCACTAGGTTTCCATGTCTCTTCTTGGTTCTCATTATTTGTCCAAAATACATTGACAAGGTGAGTTGCCTTATTTTGTAATGTTTTTCCTATATAATCCATGATCTTCAATGGTTTCTCCTAATAATAGATATTATTTTTTAGTTATACCTACTCTAGTTTCAATACATGTGAGATATCTAACATGTAATTTCTTAGTACAGTCATATAAAATATTTTTTGTACTTGAACTAGGTATAGTGTAAGTTCTAATCATTAAGCTATAACTCCTACTTGATAAAGAATCTAAAAAGGGATAATATACCTATTGGTGATATTTCTCTTATTCTCAAAACTCATAAGTCTCTTATAATGAGATATTCTATAAAATACTTACTCTCAAACATTAACATCAATATCTCATAAATGATTGTAAACACAGATCTTCAATTGAATTTGTGGAGGTTTAATTTATTGTTGAATGGATTTAAAAATCTCTATCATTTTGTATAAATGTTTGGGTCTTAAAAACTTTTATTCCACAAAATTATCCAAAAACATTGAATTTATTTACCACTTTCTATAGATATATTCATATATTTCGTTCTCTATACATTAGATGAATTTTTATTTTTATGATAACTTGACTAGTGGAATATATTAATCTGAAACTCCTTTAAAATATATTAAGTAATATACTAGAATATCTTCAAGGTAATTTTAAATTAACCATATTTTTATGTTTCATAGTCCATACAAAATTTTGACTCCAAAATTACATTATATTGAAGGATTATCAAGGACTTTGATGCGAAACTTAGGTCTTGATTAGACATAATCATAATTGGTTCCCCATAAAGTCTCACCACTTCATTGATGTATATCCATGAAAATTGTTTGAGAGAGAAATTTTATTAAATATTCATGAAGTAAGAAATATTTTTTGATCTATCATAACCCTTATTTTCTAATTTATATAAGATAACATTGAAATACCTATAAAAAACTATGGAGATGATTCCCCATTAAATTTTGGTGTGTGGAGTGGTTGCATTATCCACTTAGACTTATAATAGTCTACCTTAACTTGATAACATACCACTAAATATAAGGTTTATTATAAAATAAATTAATTTTTTTTTCTACCAAGAGTGATTTCTAATATCTTGAAACAACTTATTACTTTTTTAATAGATTGATAATGATAATCTATGTGTATCATTTAATTTCTATGTTCTTTTATCTATTATTGACAATACACATACATGAGTTCTAAACTAAAATGAATCCATTTTTATCTCTTTTAAATTCATGAATATTCACTTACATAGTCATTTTAATATTTTTGGACACTCAAAATAATTCATTTATGTTTCCTTGATTCCATATTGGATTGATAGTCGAGAACCATTTTGGGAAATATAGGATTTATTTACTACATTTATGATTTTTAGATTTATTCTTTCTATATAATTATATATTATTTCTTTATCAATCCTCAACTTTTAAATGGTAGTATGATCTTTTCTATTAAAAGAAAATACTAAAGTATTTTCCTTCCTAGGGTGAAAATGTATTGATCATTTATAGTTCTTGATTAACTCCAACCACATTTGTTTATGCGTGTTTAGTTCTCTAATTGTGAGTACATAGTCTAAACTATTATTATTAGTATATAAGTAACACTTCTCTTTATTTGAAATAAATTTAAATATTTAATACAAATACCACAACTACTAACTATATACCATGAAATATATAGTTCTTTAAATATATAGAACAGAACTAGGAGTAATAAGCTCTTAATTTATTATTTTACATGATTACGCAACCTAAGTCCTTCTTCTATGCATGATAGTATATCACAAACCCTTCTCTATTTGATGGTAGTGGGAGTATAGGAATCAGAAATGTACACTTCTTAAACTCCTTAAATCCCTACTCACATTCCACTATCCATATATACTTTTTTCTAAAATGTTAATTTAGTTTGTGGGCTATAAAATCATGATAATTTAATAAAAAATATTGATAGTGCCTAAATAATTTATGATGATTATAAATATTTATGACATTTATTGGTCTAGGTTATTATTCAATCACCTTTTTTTGAAATATTAATACAACTTACTTTACTAAATATCATTTTACCCAAGAATATTAGTTAATAGATCCAAAATGATCTCTTTCCAAATTTTAAAAATATATTACCTTTACTCAATGTATTTCTTACAATACTTAGATGTTCATAAAGTTCTTATATTATCATTAATTATATTATAATATCATTAGTAAATACCACCACACATTTATTGTGGCATTCTATAAAATCTATTAATATTTATGGGGTATTTTTGAGTCCAAAAGAAATCACTATAAACACATAATGTGTATATCTTATACAAAATCATGTCTATTAAATATTTTCTCTCTATACCATCAATTATTGAAATCCAAAATGAAAACCCCTTATTAATACATATATATCCCCATGAAGTTTTTATAATATGGCATCAATATATTATATAATATTTTTTATCTGCATGATGATCCCGTTTAACTATTAGTAGTCTATAAAAAGATATATTGACCAATCCTTCTTTTTGAAAAGGATCTCTAGTTTACCAAAAGGTAATTCACTATATTGTATAAAAACTTTTTCCAAATACTATTTTCATTTCTTCTTTAAATCCTTTAGTTTAATTTGGGGTCTTCTATAAGGGATATTTAAAATAAGTGTTTCACCAATTGTTTGTTTTATTGAGATCTTTACCTCACATCTTAAGGGAAGACCAATCAGCTCTTATGGAACACATTAGTAATTCTATAATAGTTGGAATTTTTTATGGCCTAAATTTAACTTTTTATTAAATATTTTAGAACATTTTGATTTTTCATATTGAATTAATACCCATAATTTTTTATGGTTTTTATAAAGTAATATCATAATTTTACTTTAGTTTATATATACGAATGGTATGGTTTAGAATACGTAAAGATATTTTCTTTTACAAGAAGTTTATATTATCTATATATAAATATATCCAATAAATTCTATATATTGTTTATAATTACACCAAATAGAGAATTGTTTGATTTGATGGAAGAATTGCTCAATAAATGTAAATTATGGTCTAGTAAAACATTTTGTATAATTTTCCGACCCTGTGTCCACTTAACCATAGCCCTAAGCTAGTGGGTCACCCAACCTGATGTGTGACTCCCCATATGATAGATGCTACCTACTATTAGCAAGGGTTTAAGGGTGTATATTGGGGAGACTATACCATCATATCATAGTGGAATAATGGATATAACAAATAAAAAGATAATAGTTGAATCTTAAACAAGAATACACTATAATGACAGGACCAATAACCCACCATTGATAAATCATATAAAACCTAAATGATAAACAATTGAGGAAGTTTAAATAACCAAAAACTATAATAATAATCAAAATCCAAGATTTTAATTCATATAAATTAAGATTCTATGGAATGAAGATATAAATAGGGGAAACAAGGAAAAAACATATACAACATGCTACAAAAAACAAAAATGATAAAAAAAAATACTCCATAAGAATCCCAAGAATATTCTTGGTTCTCTACTCCCATGATCCATACTATTAGAGAAAACAATGAAGTATCTATGGCAGAGAACTTTCCCTTGTCCATACCTACACACAAGTAATCTAATCTGGCACCAAAGGCCACCTTAGTAGTGTGTGAGATAAAATACCAATAATCCACCACCAAAAATGTCTATTAATATTACAGGGAGTGTACATAGAATTATTAGTGTTCAGATATAAGGAATGATAAACAATTTTCAATAGATAAGTAATCTATAACTCAGGTTTATAAAGGACAAGTGGTAGTTCTACATTCTTCAGCATAATCCAGTGGAAGTATGATCAATAACCATATGTAAATATAATAATATATATAGTATAATATATCCACATATTATCACTATTTATGTGAGGACTTAAGTAGACATATACCTGAAAAATAGGTGTTGGTTGGACCCGGAGCATAACACATGCATCCATAACAAGTCAAATGGGTTGGTAGTCTAAAGTAGAGGGCACATTACCTTAATCTCATAGTTAATGTGATTCGTTATGATCAAAATTCATGATAGTTGGGGTGATACAACAGTCCCAAAAACCTAATAAAGGAACATGTAACATCATTTCCATTGCCTGCATAATGGTATAATTTTGAGAGACATCATTCTCGACACCTGTTGTAATTGTGTATGAAACACCATGATCAACATAACCCTTAACCATCATTCCATAACCAATATCAATGGAATGATCATAATAACAGTAATAAATAATGAATCACCTCATATTAATTTCAATCATCAGATCGAATATAACAAACTCATCATAATTACCATAGAGCATACAATAAACCAAACATCATTAGGTGTGGCCTTTCAACCCATTAACAATTTTTATAATTAGTCTATTTAATTCATTTAATCAAATAAATCCATCATGAAGAAAATATTTTCTATATAAATAATCCATTTAAATTAAACAAGGTATGTAAGTTCCATTACAAGAAAATAAATTCACTTATGATGTGGTATAAAAAGTAAAAAGTATTTATAAGACTGGGAAAATCCATTTATAATCCAACCCAAACACTTAGCTAGTGTTCCGGTCTTTTAATCAATTATTCTAAAAAGGAAAATTAAGCCAGAACACCCAAGGGTATGGAAATGAATTATTTTTACACACTTTAATTACTTATCAAGTGTCTATGGTATTTTAATTACATAGATTTTCATATTTAGAAAGAAGGAACTATTTTTAATTTAACACATGATAATGGATGGCATGCTAAAAATGGTGAAGCTATAAAATCAACATAAATTTTAGGTAAAATAACTAGAAACACAACCATAGGGTCATGGATGACTCCTCATACAATATTGGCCTTATATTTGAGGTATATTGGAAGAAATTATAGAAATGTTCTAGTGCCTTGAAAATTGGGAAAATGGGCTAACAAAAAAATATTTAAAAAGATAAGAATATCAACTTAAATGAGAATCAATTAGATTCGAGATATTACCAACAGATATCCAATGATTCTAATGGATCTTGATTTAGATTCTATAACTTGGAGATATTATATGACCAATATTACCCTTGATGATATCTTATGGTAGGAACAATGGGTTTTCATCTATTTGAGAAGAAAAGAGGAATAAGGGATTTCAAATTAAAATGATATCAATGGAAAAATTGGAATTTAAACCACACAGAAAGGGGTACATAGTTTATCCACATGGTTGGATAAAATAAGTGCCAATAATGAACCATGGAACTTCCCAAGGAGGACTACATACAATTTAGGCACACAGTTTCAGTAATGTTGTGCATCTTGTGAAAATTGACTCTATAGTTTGTCTATGAAAAATCACACAATCTTGCACCTAGGCATGCATGTTTTCAGACAACCATATAGCCTCTTCCCGGACACTGAGAGCCTCACATGGTTAATATGCACGGTTAGTAATAACTACGTGGTAACTGTTCTACAGACCTTATATTCCAAATTTTAAGAGCTTAAATCTCCAAAAAAAATGCTAAATGATCTTAGAAACTTTATTAGGTCATAGTGAACATTCACTAAAATAAAAGGAATGGAATATAATTAAAAAACAAAAGATTTATACCACTATGAGAATATGGGTCTTTACAACCTCCCCTCCTTAAATAAAATTATCCCTATGTTGTAATTTTAATGGGTAAAGTGGTATTATCTAATATACGTTATCGCCACTAGGACTTTATATCTGCTTCCCACTCCCAAGTTTCACCTTGTACTTGGTCGTACTACCATAACACCCATACAAATAGAGATTACCTTCCATGGATATTCATCATGCTTCAATAAACAATACGCACTGGACACACCTAAAATTAAGTATCCATATCCATGTCAACCATGTTGGTTTTTAAAACATCTAACGATTCCAGATAATATCAGTGAAGCAGAGATATGTGAAATAAATAATGCATAGAATGGTATATTTAAGGAATTACTATATGGTATGCCAATGGTCTGATCCATTTCAAAACCCAAAAAGGTTTAACAAAATGAGGTGAAATATTACACTTCCTCCTGATATGAAAATGGCCCAACCAATGTGAACCTTGGAGATGACTCGATCTCAAACCTTGAACTCAAGAGTTCATTGGCATCAATTGGAATGTGATTTTTGTTTGGACATGGTTGTCATTATGGACTTTCAAATAAACAATACCTACTCTATCATCTTATAAACAAGATTCGGTCCTATAAAAGTTGCCTTCCCAAACTCTAGACAACACAGAGGTGATTAGAAAGGCCTACCATATAAGGAATCATAAGGATTCTTATAAATGGTATCCTAAAAGTTTTTATTATAATTTATCTCAATGATGGGTAGGTTTTTTTACCAAGAACCACCAAATTGATAGAAATATTCATGAATCATTCCCCTTAACAATTTAATCATATATTCTATCATCTCATTGTTCTGAGGGTGATAGATCATGATCAAAAGAATCTCTGTAAGAAAGGCCTACTACAACCTCTTCCAGAACAAATACATGAAGTGAGTGTCCTTGTTCAAAATGATGATCATGGATATCTATAATGACATATGACCACTATGATGTATATCCTCCCTAGCTTATATACCAAAACGTCATCTGAATTGTAAAAAATGTGTAACCATTTTCAAATGATCAAAAACTACCCATACTATATCATTTACATGAGTTTATCTATGTAAACTAACAATGAAATACATTTAAACATCATACCATTTACACTCATGAATAAAAAATGTTTGTAGAAGTCTTCCCCATTTCTAATGTTCAAATTTCACTTGATAATAGGTGGAACACCAAGTCATTAAGTTGGAAACCTCTTGTTTCATAGAAGGCCACCAATATTATAAATGTAATCCTTGGGATATCATGGTGACACTAGGATGTACTACCCAAGATGATGCATGAAATTCCATCATTTTCTCCTATATGGTGTCTTTTGGGACCCATACATTCTTATGAAAGCATTGGGTCTCATCAACATACATAGACCAACCAATAGATGAATTGTTATCTGAGATAATTTCCATTAGTTATATGCCCTTGGAACCAGACGAGTTCTTCATTCTTACATGATCCAAAAGGAAAGATGTATCTAAAAAGGATAAGATGATAGTATTCCAATAATCCTCCTAAATCTCAACATGCATCTCTAAAACAAATAATCAATGTGCTCCCACTCACCATTAGCTTTCTGATCTACATGTGCCTGAGTCTTCCATCTAAGAGCATCAGATACTATATTTTTTTCCTTGATGCGTTATAAAGACCAAAATTTAAGGATTTTAGGTACTCAACCCATATGTGCTACCTGAGATTCATATCATGCTATGTAAAGATTTACTTGAGAATTCTATGGTCAGTGTATAACAAAAAACACTCCCTGAAAGTAGTGTCTTCAAAATTTTAGCTCATGAACAATAATATATAGTTCGAAGTCCCACATAAGGCAATTCCTCTCATGAAGCCTCATCTAAAGAGATCTATACACAACAACTCACTCATTCTACATCTGAACATCTCCCATCCTGATACCTTATGCTTAAAATTAGACCATATAATTCTTTTATAGCTCTAGAAATTTTTTTATCAACATTGAAGTCAATATATGCTTCAACTATTGAATGGATCCTTCACAACCATCTGACCATATAAGTTTCACACCATTTTTAGTCAGACCAGTAAAAGGTGCTACATGGAATGATAAAAATTGGATGATGCATCTATAATACACAATTTTCCCCAAGAAACTCTAAATATAAAATTTGTTCATGGGATTCTCCTAGAAAACTATTTATCTCACATTACATAGGTCTACTGAAACTCCTAACTCTAAGATGATATATCCCAATAAGTGCACTTTATTGATCTATACATGGAATTTAATGATCACAACATAAATTTGATTCTCTCTCTGGGTATTCAATATTATATAAAGGTGTTTGGAATGGTTGTGTGAATATTGAGAATACACTAAGATATCTCAAAAAAAGTTTACTGTGAAGGAATCTAGATGTGGATGGAAGACATGGTTCATTAGATCCAGAAAAACTACAGGAGAATTCATGAGAACGAACAATGTGAACAGGTTTCCATATTGAATCTACCTAGTTATAAAGGATATGTGAGGTATTCCTGATGTCCTAAAATTAACTTGATGATAGCCCGAACTCAAATCAATCTTTTAAAACACGCACTCTCATAAAATTTGACAATAGAGGAAATTTATTAGAGGTAGGGGATACTAATTCTTTACTAAGATCTATTTAAAACAAATGTAATCCTTGAAAAGCCTGAGGGTACCATCCTACTTCTGGGAAAAGAGTATGGGTGAACCCCACAGAGAAGTTCTGGGGTGTATAAATCCATTAGCCTCCCGATCCTTAAATGGTTTCATGATCTCTAGAACCTCCATAGGTTCCATCCTATAAATAGGAATGGTCACTAGTGATTCTTATGGAACTAGTTAAATGAAATATTCCACCTCTTACCTTAGGGGTAGCCTCAAATATTTATCACTGAAGATGTCCCTAAAACGATCTACTATAGGGTAGAAATAAGTTGGTCACAACCCCTGATCATCCTAGAAAATTCTCAAAATCTAGGATGTCACGCTGCCCATCCCCTGATGCTCAGGTCCTAACCATGTAACTTGAATATCCCATTCTACCTTATCAACATGCCTACCACCCTCTAGTAAGGTAAACATCACCCTTTTATGATAGTAGTCAATATGGGATTCATATGAAACAAAATATTTTATTATAATGATTAGGTTGAACACTGTCATTTCAAGGATGAAAAGATCCCATAAAAAATATATTTTCCTAACTTAAGGTGGCAGTCCTTATATGGGTGCATGCTCCCTATTCAGATACCAAATGGGGTATTGAGCATCATCATTCCAAACAAGTGTTCTATCTCAATGTCTATAATCTCCATGATTTCACCTAATATAAATGAATGAAAAGATCCTATTTCAAATTAAGTTGACACTAATGTGGAGTCTACTAGTATAATACCTCAAACTATAGAGGTTCTAGAACTCTTCTCCTCTAGTTTAAGCTATACTACATGCAACTAGCGTATACCACATCCCAAATTCATCGCCTGAACATCCTAAGAAATACTTCTCTATTGGTACTAATAATAATGAGTCTGACTACCTCATCCTTGACTACTACCTCTACCTGAATGGCCAGTAGTATTACAATTTCCTATATGATGTGATTTGGAAGGACCCAATCTAGAATGTGAAGTAGATCCTCGCTCACTAAGAATTTATGGAATGGTCCTATAGAACTATAGGACATGTCCAATCCTATAATAGCCACTGCATTATATTGGATCCTATAAACACTAGGTTTTGTAGGTTCTAGATTCATGAACTGGTGACATATCAAAAAGATGTTAATATGAGCTGGATCACTACTGCTACCACTACAAGAACCCTCGAAGCCATTTTTGTATCTACAGAAGAACCATTGCTATGTCTAGGTGCTGAAATACCTTGGTCTACACCATTATCTTCCATTAAATTCCACTCAGAAATATTTTCCTAGTTGATTATCTCATAAATAGTAGTCATCCTATAATCATTGGCTTGCGATTAGATGGAATATACTATCCCATCATTAAATCACCTGGCGGTCATGAGATCATCACTGTATTGAGTCAACCTAAACTATTTTAGCTCAGTAAAATTATTAGAATAATCCATGAAAAACATGGATCCCTACTACAGGATTATAAAATCTCTAGAATGGTATCCCATAGAGTTTGTGTAATGATTTATTCATAGAATATCATCTTTAAATCTTTATATACCATATCATGATGTCGGTCTTCCTGGGTAATAACATACCACCATCTTGGGGAATAATCATGTATCCTATATATAGTATGTTTTACTATTAATTATGGAGGAATATAAAGATAATAAAATATAGAAATCGTGGCCTCTACCTATGAATATCCAATATGTGGTCCTCCATCCCCTGAAAAAGGTGGGAGGATGATACTACTAAATATCTTGAGTTAACTCTGCCATAAACGGAGTATGTCGAGCAACACCTTGCATATTTTTCATCATAAAAAAATAAACCCTCTTAGAATTGGGAACTGGTTCACATATCTAGAGTATAAAGAGGTACCTATTATGACCAATTTGAAGATAAAGGTGATCATATTCATTAATTTCATTTTTTCTTCAAGAATGTTTTTGATGAAAGGATAATCACCTCACTTCATCTTTGATGGAAATTGTATTGACCATTTTATTCAATATAATCGAACTAGAAATTTTGGAAAAGGTCCATCATTTTCATGATAATATCACTGGAAGAAGTTTTTATCAGATTCACTATAGATCTGGTATGGAAAAACTGATCGTATTATTGGAGAATCAAACTCTACATGGATACAATTTAATTGTAATGATGCTTTTCTCTCGTGAAGTTATCATAAATCAAAATTATTATGAAAACTTGTGGTTTAATATTATTATAAGAAAGGGGGCGTGAAAGATATGTTTCCAATCATATTAAAATTTATCAAATCTCAAAAGGGGTGCTAGAGATTGTATTTAGACTGATCCTAATCAGGAAAATTTTATTCCAAACGATTGTATTCCTGATAATTTTATTCAAACTGAGTTGGGATGGGAAGGATGTTTCTAAAGTTGAAGATACTGACATGGTTCCTTCGTATCTGGAATACCATAATATTTAGGAATAAGACTAATGGTAATGTAATTGAGTTGAAGCCAATGAAAAAAGTATGAATGGTGACCGATCAACAATGTAGTCAACCATTTAATATGGTTGAATTGGTTGTCAGAGATTGATCGTGAATCATTAATACATTTAATATTTCTAAAAAATGTAATAAACTGAAGGTACTAGTTTTCATTCAAAACAAAAGCCAAAATATATAAACCCTCAGTGATTTAAGATGATGATTTTTTGAAAATATATATGAACTATGATTTGTTTTCAAGTGTTTTTAATCAATTGTGTTGAAATAATATTTGAAGTAAATGGATGGTTATTTTTTCAATGGGGAATTAAAAATTTTAATAATATGTTCTGTTTCTTTAATTTCGTAAAAATATGAGTCATCCTACTAATTCTAATGACATAATCAGACTGGTGAATTGAAATCGATCTGAAATTTGAAAAATAAAGTCTAAAGCAGAGATGGAGGTTGAAGAAGATTCCAGAATATTTATGATTTGTGATGAAGTCCAAAATTCAAGTGAAAATAAAAGTAAATAGAGATTTTGGGTAATTTGGTTGAGCTGTAATGTTTTTAAGATTCCATATAAAACAATCCTTGGGCTTCCTATAAAATAGAAAAGAACTTTGTACTCTCTCTGATGCATGTACTGTTCACGTGAAGAGAGAGAAGCTCCAAATTTATATGGAGAGAATTTGTTTTCCTGTATTGAGCTATGATTAAGAAGATTCAATGTAGAGAAGTGGAAGGAGAATAAGCAAGATTGTAGTGTTTCTATATGATTATCATATTCAATTAATATTCATATTCATCTTGTTATTGTATTCTATTTTTCATCGTATTCAGATGATCATTGTATCAAGATGGATAATCAGATCAAGATTTATGTATTGGTATTTCCAAATAAAGGAATAAGGAATAATGAAATTTCCCAATCATATTAAAAGAGTGTTATACCTATTATATTGGGAAGTCAAATTTGATGATCATATTGGGAGAACCGGAATTGTCATTCATGATGAAATTCATGTCAAAGTCCTTGATGTTCATATCATATTTTAGATAAGAAATTTGAGATTTTTTTTCATGGAATACATTTTTGGTATTTGATTAAGAAGCACATGTAGCATATTATGTTACACCAACATTGTATTACTCCAATTATGCTAGTGGGTTCACATGCACTATTGTATTGTGTTAATAGTGCTACATGAGTGTAAGGTCATATCCTTATCACTGTATTCTACATCAAATGATTTTCTTCTAGTGAATTTTGTGGTATTGGATCCTTTCCAAAACATACCAAGGATAGAACTATTCTTGTTCAATAATGAACCCTGTATATATTTGTGTTCCTTTGGATGTGTTTTTGAATTATTTTCACATGGTAATGAAATATTTAATAGGAGCTTAAGGTTTTTCCAATGGAAAATAAAAGAAATATTATCACCAATTCACCCCTCCCCCTCTAAGTGAAACAATTATCTGGACTAGGAACTTTCAACTATTATCAGAGCTAGGTTCCCTTCACTTATTCATTGTTGATAGAGAATTTGAATTGCTGGAATAGTAAATGTATTTTGGTTTTCAATGGAAAGAATTGTCATATTTAGAAATACAGAATGCATCCTTATCTTATGTATATTGGATATGATGTTATTGAAACTACAACTAATGGGTTTCCTCCTATTGATTTTAATGTCCATCTGAAATATTTTGATAAGAATAGTCTTGAGAATGATGGAAGGTCCAAGAATGATATATTATCATAAGATTGTAAAATTCATTTCCTAAGGGTTAGAGGAGTTTCCACAACCAAAGTTATAAAGGGAAAATTGAAAAACATATAAGAAGGGAATACAAAAGTGAAGAAGGAAAAATTAAAATATAGAGATTGAAGAATGAATATTTGAATATGGGTGAATATAAAATTTTTGGGGACTTTTTTACCAGTGTAAAAGAAATTTTTAGCACTATCATATGTCTTGTTGAAAAGATATATTATTCAATAGTTTTTTAAATGTTTTTTAGAATCCTTACCAACAAGTTTGATGCAAAAAAAATTCCTTTAAAGATAGAGATCGTGAAACATTATCCTTAAATTATTTTTGTAGTACTCTCATTACTTATTAAATGAGAATGGAGAAAGCTATTAGAAGGAAAAAATGTTGATATAAAAATATATTTCAAGGATGTTAAGAAATAAATGTCAAATAACATTCTTATTGATGATGAAGCTCATGAATCTAATTATGAAAATGATGTATATAAAAATTTTCATGATATTTTATTCTTGTTTTAAAAAAATTGACAAAATAGGTACATAAAAATACAAAGTGAAACATCCCTTGAACATTTTTCAATGTGGGGTAATTGAGAATTTTCCAGCTAATTTTCCTTAATGAAAGAAAGAAGAGGATATTGATGAAGAATAAAGAAGTCCAAGAAGATCATGGAAGAAATAGGGAGATAACAGAAAATCATATTCCATAATAAAAGATAGAGAATTCTTCAAGTCCATAAGAAATGTTTCTTATATAAAGATATTAAAGAAGAACGTTGTTCCATTGAATCCAAAAAAATATTGAGAATGGTATTGAGAATACTTTTATTTCAATAGTGAATGGTGAATAATTCAGAAGTAGTAGTTCTGAAGAAGAACAAACTGAACATGAATTTCATTTGAAAGATTAGTTGAAATAGTTTCTAAGAATGATCATAATGTTTTCAAATATAAACGAAAACGTTTCAAGTTGAATGTTCAAAAAAAATCATGAAAGTTTTATTGATGATAATGTGAAACTAATAAAAGAAACCAACAATTTGAAGAAATATCTTCAGGAAGAAAAGAGTCACAATGAGAATCTGGTGGTAAATCTAAAGGGAAAATAAGAAGAGTTAGAAGTTATCCAAAAAAATTTATATAAATCTCAATTGAAGAATGAAATTTTCAAAAACAATATCTATGAAGTTAGTTAAAGTTCTTGTAATGAGAAACATGAGAAGGTTTAATAATAGTTACCTTCAAAGGTAGATAAGAAATATAGAATTGATTTTGAAAATAATAAAGCTAGAAATGATATGTATATGGCCAAGGTCAACAATGTTGGAATATCAGAAGTTTCAAAATATCCTGAGTCGGAATATTTTTTCAATAATTCTGGATTCGATTATGGTGAAAAGAAAAATAATACTTCAATTGATAATAGAATTGTTGGAAACATAGAAAATAAAGACAAAATGGTTGCTGAGAAATGTATTCACAATTCTAGTTAGTATCGATGTATTAGAGGTAGATAATCTTTCTATAGATACTACTGATATTCTGGTGGATGCGTATATATAGAAAATTTTTGTTGGTTTAACCGAAAAAATTAATACTATTCCACTAATTATGGAATGAAATGTTTGGGGGGATCAATACCCTACAATAATTAAGTCTAATTAGTTTATTTTGATGAAACCTAATAAGGTTGGTGTGAATGTTGAAAATAGTTTCCAATATTTGGAAACTATTTATCAAAGATGTGAACAACCTATAAAACTTTAAAAAGGTTGTCTTGTATTGTTATCATCACAAAAAAATATTTCTTGATGATTCTCAGAAGCTCAAGGTGACGAAAGAAAAAGAAGAATAAAAATATCTTGTTGTTGTAATCGCATTGAAATCTATAAAGGGAAAACAAAATTGGATTATTTATAATGGGTTTTCTTATCATATGATAGGATATTATATGTTGTTGAATAATTTTGAATATTTAAAATAAGGAATAGTGACATTTAGGAATGATGGATATCTGAAAATCAAAGGTGTTGGATCATCCATCGTTGGAAAAAAGTTAAAATCCAAGAAAGCATTGTATTTTAATGGGCCAAAACACAATTTCCTAATTCTTTTATAATTCTTTGATCTGGGTAACAAGGTCATATTTAAAAAAATGAAATATTTTGAATAGTTAATAAGATTGATAGATAGTTACTGGAGGCCAACTTACAAAAGGAAGCTTGTTTCATGTTGGTCAAATACAAAACTCTTTTTACTTGAGTATGATGGAAGAGAATCAATTGTGGTATAAAAGAATGTAACACATGTGACAGAGGAACTTGAACAACTTATCAATGTGTGATATTATCAGAGACATTCCAAATTTTACAAGAATAAGATATTTGTTTTACAATATTTTCCAAAAAGGAATGATAACAATCTCAGTGAATAGGAAAGTTGAGATTTGTTCAAAACCATCCCTGGAGCTAATTAGTTCAAATAATTGTGTGCCAATGATCAAAATATAAAAAAATGTATATATGTACTTCATAAATTCCATTTATTATTGTACTCACATTACTTGTTATATGTATATGAAACATAAACTAGATTCTATGAAAATGTTTAAAAGCTTAAGAAGGAAAGATTCAATAGGAGTGTGAGTATTATGTGTTGAATTTGAGAACTGATAATAGTGGTAAATATAGAAGTAAATAAATATAATTTTATCTTGATAATTGTGGAATTTGGCATGTGTATAGTTCTCCATATACTCCCCAAATTTTTTTTTGAAAGAATGAATATAATTTTGGTGGAAATGCGATGAACTATTTCACTTGAACATGGTCTTTCTCATTACATTTTGTGACAAGATATTAGTATTTCTATTTAAATATGTTACTATTATTCCCATAGGATTAATTTAAATTGACTACATATGAAATTTTTTATGTCAAAATCCATGTTTGAAACACTTAAGAGTAATTGGGAGTCCATGTATTATAAATAAGAAAGATAGAATGTTTGGAAAGTTTGAGAAGAAATAGGAAGATGGAATATCTCCTGGATATTCTCTAGAAGGAAGAGGTTATAGATATTTCAACAAAGAAACCATAAGCATCATTGATTATATTGATGTGAATGTTATTGAAAGGGATAAATAAGAAAAACATACTCAAGAAAATAAAGAGGTTGAGTAGGATAACGAAAACAATTCTGATATAGATACATAAAATTGTAATCCTACTCAAGAAGAATAATAGGACTCACCTATTTCTAGGGATGATAAGGATAATAAAAATTCACATCCTTGCCTGATGAAACAAGTTAAAGCTCAGAATATTATTGGTGATCAACCATAGAAGGTTCAAACACGAATAACAATAAATGATATTATATATACTTTATTGTTTTCAAAGGTTGAGATGAATTATGTAAAAGAAGCATTTGAGTATCCAGAATGGGTTCAAGAAATGAATGAATAATTAGATTAGATTGAAAATAATCATAAATGGTAACTCATAACCAAGACAGAATATAAAAACAATATTGTCACAAGGTGGGTTTTTTGGAAAAAGCTGAATAAATAAGGTGAAGTGATAAGAAATGATGAATGATTTGTGTGAAAGGGGTATTGACATATTGAAGTTATTAATACCGATGAAACCTTTTCTCTGGTAGAAATACATGAAACAATCTGAATTTTTACTTCTATAGTATCACAATGTGGCTACTAGATCTTTCAAATGGATATTAAATCCACAATATTGAGTGGTGATCTTGATGATGAAGTCTAAATTGAACAAACATGCGTATTTCTTGTTTGGAAAGATAAAATTTATGTATAAAAGTTAAATAAGTCTATTTATGGGCTAAAATATGCTTTGAGATCATATAATTTCAAGTCAGATACTTACTAAAGGAATATGAGTTTTCAGAAAGGTAGAGTTGAAAGAAATATTTACATCATATAAAGTCAAGAGTATTACCTCATCATAATTGTTTATGTTGATGATATAATCTTTGCTAGGAATTATGAAAGATTTTCTAAAGTGATGAAAAAGTGTATTTGAATTGTCCATGCTCGGGAAAATTAAATACATTCATGGGTTACGTATTTTAAAAAATACGAAAAAAATATTTCTTTCACAGTCAAAGTATTCTAAGGAACTCTTGAAGGGGTTCATCATGGAAAACTCAAAACCTATTTCCACACCGATTTTAGTGGGAAATTGTTGATAAAATATCGTTAAGGAAAAGAAGCTAATCAAAAATAATTGTGGAAGAATATTGGAAGTTTATTGTATTTGACCTCCTAAAGATTTGATAGTGTTTCTGTTGTTACTTTGTATGGAAGATTTCATAGTGATCTAAAAATCACATTCTATTGCATGAAAAATAATTCTTTGATATATCAAAGGAACAATAAATTTTAGAACCAGGTATGATAGCTAAAAAATTTCTAATATATTAGTGTATTCAGATGCTGATTGGGTAGGAAATTTAGATGATGAAATATCAACATCTAGTCGACTATTATTTCTGGGAAAGAATTGTGTTAGTTGGAATTCAATGAAATAAAATTCAATAACTCTCGGTATGACTGAGGATAATTATGTTTTTCCCACTAAAGATGATACTCAACTTATGTGGATCAAAACTCAATTAGAAGATTTACTTTTTTAAATGAAGTTACCCTTTCACTTGGGTTGTGATAATGAAAAAAAATCAATATCATCAAGAATACACTTTAACATTCTCATTAAAAACATATTGAAATCAAATATCATTTCATTAAAAAGCATGTGGACATGAAAGAATTGAATATGGAGTATGTTCCAACATCAAAACAAGTTTCTATCATTGTCACAAAACTCTTACTGAAGGAATCCTTTTCTAAATTGAGGTTGACCATGGGTGTCCATCCTCTTTCTTATCAGGGATGAAGTATGTATTTTTTTCCTCTCTCATCATACATTTGGGTAATGTTTTAAAGTGTGGAATTATATTGATTCATAAATCTATCCTTTTGTATTTATGTAAACGGAAGGATTTTTGGGTACGGTGTGAATTTAGCATTGTATGTGTGTGAATTATTCTAACAAAATTTTGAGTGGTAGTAGGAAAAATATTTTTTTATTCCAAGAAATGTGAAGAAGCTAAGAAAGAAATTCAGTAGGTTAGAAAATCTAATTATGTTTTCATAATCACTTATTTTGGAAATCATTGTTTTTATATCAATGATTCTTAATTATTATAATTAGTAAGATCATGTTGTATTAGAATTATTGATAAGTGATCCCTTTCATGATTATACAGTGTTCGGTTATTTATGAAACTAGTTTAACAAAATATATATAGTGGTAGATTGTTAGGACAAAGTTGATGATGAAGGTGATTGTATTCAGGTATTTTCTTTAGTTTTCAAGAATTTTATTGAAGAAAGGAGAATCATCTCACTTTATATTTGGTAGAAATCATATTGACCATTGTATTCAAGAGAATCAAAAACACAATGCTTGAAAAAGTCCACCATTTTCATGATAAGCTTGTTGGATGATATGGTCATTGGATTTAATTAAGATTCAGTATGAAATAAGTGATTCTATTAATGGAGAATCAGAGTCTGCATGACCATGATTTAGATGTTATGATTATTTACTGATCTTCAAGGTCTCATAAATCACAAGTATTTAGAAAACTTGTGGTTAAATATTGTTTTAAAAAAGGGGTGTAAAAGAGATACTTCCAATCATTTTCAAATTTAACGGATCTGGAAACGGGAATTACATATCGTATTTTTACTAATCATAGTTACTACTATTGTATTCAAGACAATTGTATTCTATTAATTGTAATCAAGATGAGTTTATAAGTGAAGGAATTTTCTGAAGATGATGATACAGACACTAGTCCATCGTATTCACCATACCATCATATGTGGAGAGAATGTTTTTCATCAAGACTTATGGTAAATAAATTGAGTTAGAGCTAATGAAAAAAATAAGAACATAGACGTGTCAATAATACAGTCAACCATTGAAGATGTTCAAATGTGTTTTCAAAGGTATATCTTGAATATTAAATCATAACGACATCAAATATTTGTGAAAAATTTTAGAAACTAATGGTACTAGTTTTCAGTCAAACCAAAAGTCAAAAGATATAAACCCATGGTGATTGAGGATAATGAATTTTAGAAAAGATAGATGAACTACGGTTTTTTTTAATTTTTTTAATCAAATAGAGAAAAAGAATAGTTAAAGGATATGAATTTATATATTGTCAAGGGGTAGTTTGAAATTTAAAGAATATATTTTGTTTCTTCATTTGGGTTAAGATCTGAGTCATCCTACCGATCATAATGACACAATCAGAATGGAGAATTGAAATTTGACTAGAATTTGAAAAATAGTGTTTGAAGAAGATAAAATTAATGAAAAAGATTCAAGAAGGATCGAGAAGAGTTTAAGAAGTCATAAATGCACCTAAAATCCATGGGAAATTATGATTTTGGGTAATTTGGTTGGGTGGGAAAGTTTTTGGGATTCCTACCAAAAAAATCCTTAGGATGCCTATAAAAGGTAAAAGTACATTATATATTCCCCAACACATAAACTATTCACATAAAGAGAGTGAAGCTCTAACTTTATAGGGAGAGATTTTGTTTTTTCATATTGAGAAAAATTGAAGAAGTTTAGATGGAGATAATTAAAAGTAGAAGATACAAGATTACAATGGTTTCAGTTGATCAATTTATTTAGTGAATCATTGTATTTAGTGAATCTTTATATTAAGTGAATAATCTTATTCAGATAATTACTATATTTTTCTAGTCATATTATTTAGATAATCATTTTATTGGGCAAGATAATTAGATCGATATATTTGTTTTTTGATTTTCAGAATGAGGAAAAAGGAATAATAAATTCTATCAATCGTATTCATACATTTCTATACCTATCATATTGGGGAATCATATTTAATGATCAGATTGTGATAATTAGACTGGGAAATCAGGCTATAATTAATATCACAATCCTTGATGTTCATATCAACTTATCGGTAAGAAATTGAAGATTTGTTTTTAAAGAATAAATTTATGGATGTTGATTAAGAAGAATACGTAACATGTTTTGTTACACCAGCATTGTATTACCACAATTGTGATATAGGGTGTGCTTGCACTATTGGATTGTTTCCATAGTGATACATGACTGTAAAAGAATATCCTAATCATTGTATTCCACATCAAAGGATTTTTTTCTAGTGGATTGTGTGGTATTGGATCATTTTCCAACCATACCAAGGACATAGCTATTATTATTGAATAGTGAACCTGGTAAATTATTCTATTCCAATGGATGTGCGTTTTAATTGTTTTCAGTAGAGAATGAAATATTTAACTGGAGGTGAAGGTTGTTCTAATGAAACATAACAGAAAAGTATCACTGATTCACCCCCTCCCCCAGTCAGGGATACAATTATCCTGACTTGGAACTTTTAGTAACACAGGTGGCACTACCTGAGGAATCATTAGTGGCTCAGTGCCCACCACCTCTGGTGCATGCTCATCATCACCTTTATCACATAGAACTCAAGGCTATCATGATGTTATGATTCTATAATTCCAAAATAAAAACTCATAAGATATTTTAATAGATGAAAAAATTTATAGAGAGTTCATTAGTATAAGTACATATCCTTTATATGAAAATGTCAAGCCTCTATGCCTACTCTAAAATCCATCTATATGTGAAATAAAGAGACCGTAAAAGTCTATAAAAACATAATAGACACTCATCTACCCACCACTAATGTAGGGTCTTAGTATATGTATCATATTGAACAATTTATTTTTTGGTATATGAACTTTCAATTTCATGTTATGGTGGAAAACACTATTTACTTTTCAATTGGAAACCCTATTTAGCGTCAACTATTTTTCTTGAAAGTTTAAAATTCATAGAGTTTTTAATCTCTTATATATATATATATATTATATATGAATCACAATATGGATCCTATGGGTCTGGGACTCAAATTATGGTATAATAAGATAATCAAGGTGGAATCACCAATCTATGTGGGAAAACATCATATACATTGATGTCTGCACTATAATTAATCCAATTATATTCTATGTGTAATAAATGTCAGTACATTTCAATATATATAATAATCAGCGAACTAACCATATGTATTAGGGAAATTCAAACTAAAAATAGATACGGCATGGAAAAATGAATGGAATATTAGTCCAACTATTCCTAAAATGAAGCATTAAATGCAACTACCTCATTTCATAGGGTTGTAGTAAAGGAAATATTATTATAATAATACAATTAGTAATAGCAACACAAAACATGTGCATCACCCAACAGTGAAATCGTATCAACCATAATAGAAGAAAACCAAAACAATAATAACCCATCCTAGATAATTTGGGGTTTCCCTATACATGGGTTATCTACTCCCAAAAAAGTATAATTATAAAATTCCATTACCTCTTAGTTTTTGGTATAATACTTAAATATTAAGAGAAACGGTAAAACAGAATGTTCTGTCACCACTTTGAAACATATCGACCAAGCGTCCAATTAATTGGTCCCCGATCTAATGCATCACATGGCATAAAGCGCACCTCCCAGGACCCCAAAGCAGGTCAACTAGTAGAAAAGGTATAATGTGGAATAGTGGGAATATTATAACCTCATATTAATGTGGTACAACAGATATAAAAATATAAAAATAGTATTGAAATCATAAACAAGTAGACACATTAATTACTAAACTAGTAACCCACCATAACCAAAGTATATAAAGAATGATAAAACCCCATGGAAGAAAAAATAACTAATAACCGTAATAATAATCAAAATCCAAGTCGTAGAGTCATATACATGATGATGTCATCACATGATGATATACAAAAGGGGAAACCTAGAATAAGAATATACAACTTTCTATACAATAATACAACATGAAAAAAAATACTCTTCTAGCATCCCAAGCATATGATCAGTTTTCTTCTCCCATGCTCCATACTATAATGAAAAATAATCAAGCATTTGTGGTGAGGTTCTACCCCTTATCTATAATTGAAGACATGTTATCTACTCGGGTGCCAATGGTCTCCCATATAGGGTGGGAGATAAAATTCATGTAGGCCACCACCAATAGTGTCTAGTTATAGTCCAAGTAGTGTGAATTACATCAATAGTGTGAAGGTATAAGTAATAGTAAATTATAATGAAGAGATAAATACTAGCCGACTCAGGTTCTTAAAGGACACTTGGTAGCTCCAACTACTTTGGCACAATATAGTGGAATTCTGATTAGTAAGCATATATATATAGTAATAATATATATAGTATAGTTATATATTGTATACAACTATATGTACTAAGTACATGACGATGTAATTAGCCATATAACTGGATACTATGTGATAGCTAGACTAAGGGCATAACATAGCCATCCATTACTAGTCTAACAAGCTTGTAGGATCAAGCAGAGGGTATATTCCATGAATATCATAGGGAATCTGAGTCATCCTTATCAACATTTGAGATATGATGGGTAACACATCATTACTAAAAACCTAATTAAGGAACCCAAAACATCATTCCCCACACCCTAATAATAATATAACAGTGATATGCATTTTGTTCAAAACCTGATGTAAGGGAGTGTCAAACACCATTCCCAACAGAACCCTTATCCATCGTTCCCCAACCAATATCAATGGAATAATCATAATAATAGAAACAACTAATGAATAACCTCACAATAATTTTAACAATTCAATCCAACATAACCATGGGATCAATGTTCATATAAAGAATATAATAAAGAATTCAACATTAGGTGTGGCCTTGCCTATAATAACCCCTCTCTTTATTTCATATTTAAACTTTATTTATTACATACACATAAACATAATACAACTCAAAATATCGAGAGGAATAGTGTATTTGGGGCTTTGTAAAATTGCCTAACAACATAAAACATGATATACACATCTTTATTAAAAAATTCTTTTACATGATGACAACATTCCATCGTACTTAGCAATGATTGAGATAACATGAGGACATACAGAGGAAAATGTTGACCTATAAATCCCGGTAAGGGAATAAACATTGAATAAAATGAGGAAGAAAATACATGTTAGTAAATATTGATATCAATGGAGTCTAAAATAAAAATTAACATAAATTCATGATATAGCATGATATTCTTAACATGGAAATGTGGCAACAACATACAACATGATATTAGCATGAGCCAAGGCTCATTGCACATGGATTAGCATGAGTAAACCCACATTATAGATGAATTGGAACTACTAAACCCTAATTTCTTGTGAATAAGAATGAGAAAACCCATATTGATCATATCATATCATGACACTAAACATTACTCAAACAATTGGAGTGCTATAAGGGCACACCCTTCACAATGATTTTAATATCACGTTTAATTGTGCCACATAAATCCTATAACATGGATTCATTCAACATCATATGTTATTATAAAATAAATTAATGTGTAATATGTACAATTAATTCCAAAATCAATATGAATAAATGTATAAAGGTGAATACCCTTGATAGAGAAATTGGTATGGTATTCACTACATGATGAATTTGACAGAGAAAATCACTGTTTAATTTTGACTTAATATGGAAATTTATAAAAAGGGATTAAGAGAGATAAAAATGTATCTTATAATCTAGGAATGAAATTTTAAGTATTAGTGCTATTTAAGAACACATACCAACATATCATATAAAATTTAGATGCATACTATAAAAGAAATACCTAAATGTAAATGAGAAGAGAAAAATTCCTTACAGAATTTTTGCATGTTAACAGGTGTACACGGGAGGGATTAATGAGATATACAGGGGTATCTCATAATTAAAAGATAATAAGGGAAGTATGGGGAGGTGGGAAATAATACCCCATAATTTTTAATCAGAAATAAAACGGTGTAACCATATAAGGAAACTTTGAAAAAAAATTAAAAAAACAGGGAACCCTTACTTGGATCTGTAATCCCAATGGTTTGGGAGAGGCTTATTGCGAAATTAGGGATCTTTTAGAGGACACTATGGAATATATAAAAGATGTTGGATAAGAATCAAGGAGTTTTATTAAAGATTAATGTGTTCTTTTGTGGGTTTATATAGGAAAATATGGGGAATTCTTTATTATTTTGGTTTTGGACACAACACACTAAAATATTCAAAACCAAAAACATTCCCATGGGTTTTTTCATGGTTTATGTGCAGGTGGAGTGGAAAAATATATTTTATAATATCAAGGTATGAATATATTAAAATATTATCCTTTCGTATGTGGAGGTGAGTCACACTCTCATGGAAATTATTTTGAAATCTTAAAATATTTAATTTTTCTTGGAAGATTCACTAATGATTTATAAAATAAAGCAAACATTTATAAAATAAAATTATTTTAAAGTATAAAGATATATTCATCAGAATTTCCATTTTATAGTATTTTATTACATAAATATTGTGCCATTTTTATGTCAAAAAACACATTATTTATTTATACAGAATTTATCATTTACCCAAAAATTAAATTGTCCTAGAAAATTATGGAAAAATCACTGTTGGATATTTTTGACATAATAATTCCAAAAATAATATTCATTTTATTTATTTTTTTATATATGTGACTTTTCACTTTTAAAATTACAACTGAAATTTATTGAAAATTGATAGGTTTTGGAAAAAATAGTTTTCAAACCATAATAAATGTTAATTTTGACTACATAAAAATTATATAATATTTAATATTTAATAAATGAAATTTATTTATAATATTTTAGAAAAATATTATTTATTTCAAAAATAAATTAATTCATCAAAATAGATTCCTTAATTGGATTTTAATATTAACCAAAAATATTGCTTGTGCTTTATGAAATCATTTACAAAGTAACAATAATAGAATGAAAGTATTTTCCTTATTCTATACAATAATAATCATAATGATAGGGATTTTATACATATCCCTTTATTTAACAAGCATACTCCCTAAGCGTAAGGTGTGCGGCGGTGGGGCTTTCTTGGGTATGTGTAGTGAATATGGTTTGTGTCATGATCTTGATGAGCTTGAACCTCTCCCGTAAACAGTTTCAATCATTCTTATGTTGTTGGATATCAGCTTGGGCATGGTCTAGGGAAAATCCCAAAAATGTTATCTCCTTCCCTAGATCTTAAAAAGGGCTTTTATGGAACAATTCTAATGGTAGGGGCCATCGACTCTTCTTTCTGAATTAATTTTCCAATGTCATTTCTATTTATAAAAAGTAATTAAACTGTTAATTTTGTTATTGTTTCCAACTGTCATATGGTTCATCGGTCATAATAGACCAGCGGTCAAATAACGATCAAAAAATGATAGTTAGGTTTCAATTTATTCATAAATAGTTTTAATGAATGTGACCAAGTAAAACATACATTTTTTGGAATTAAAATATTATTCGAAATTTTGGGTCACAACATTCTTCCCCCCTTGAGAAATTTAATCCTTGAAATTTCGTATTACATACCAAGGTTAAAACATGTGAGGGTAATTCTCCTTCATCTTTTCAACGAGGTCTTCTGTCATTCCTATTAGAATTTCTTTTATGTAAAAATGGATCATGTGTCACAATGGTACCTCATGATATTTTCAAAATAATCTACTTCCTTTAGAAAAAAACAACTCAGGCTTCGTGGATTATATTGATGGAATCACTGATATGTCATTAAAAATTTATTTCTTATATACAATTTTGAAATATCTTCTTGAACATGTTTTTTTTATAAAAACATATTACTCATTCGTATTCAAATATTTCAAAATAATTTTTTGTTATATCATTTTTGGTATTTACCCAAAGAAATGAATCTATAATTCGATACATATAGGATTCTCAGAGGTCTATATATTGGCAGTATCTAGAAAATCATTTAGTACCTGATCATTTTGAAATAAAGAAAAGAATTTGAAAATAACCTAATGGTACTTCCCACACATAGCATGGTATGAAAGTTGAGAGTGAAAGATTCCCCATTAAATGGTAATTGATACTTCAAATAATCATTAAATTATTAAGGTATTGGATGCCTCATAAATTTCTTTTCATTTAACATTAATATTTAAAAAGGTTTCAAATTTATCTGAGCATGAATTCAGTATAATATTTACTTGTAGTTCTTCAGGAAGAGAGAGAATAGTTGTTCGTGATCTTCCTCCTTCCATATTTTAACTAAGAAAAAGGAAAAACAATCAGAGGGTTTGAATACATATCTAATAAGAATGTAAAAAAGATAACATTTAACATTGAAGGATAAACATTTATATGAATTGTATATCCTAACTTGTGATACACTAAGTTTCAATATTGGGTATCCATGACCTATTTCATAACATATATTCCTATGGCCTTTTTTTCTTTTTTCTATTAATAATGGTTTTTACTAAGCTTATGAATTTACTAAATCATATCCCCCAAGAGTGTCGAACCAATAGTGCAGCAATAACTATTTTAGTGCACTAGTTCTCGTTCTAGTATAGCTCAATGTGGTGTTTTCGGGTTTCCCCACTAGACTCAATTGTGTTAGAGAAACCTATAATTTTTTGTATCCAGACAAGGATGCATTTTCTTGATAAACCACTTATTATATACTCACCAAAATTTAGGAATTATTTTCTTATACATAGCCTTATCCCTAAGGCTTTCACCTGATTTTTCTAATACTAATCCTAAAAATAACTAAACATATCCTGTGATAACAACAATAACAACCCTACTCTTTATTTCATATTTAAAAATGATTTATTATTTTAATATACAGTTAATACAACTCATAATATTAAGCGTTATAGTTTCTTTGGGTATTACGAAAATTACATTACAACTTAAATCATGATATAGACAACTTTATCAAAAACTTCTTTTACATGACCACAACATTCTTTTGTACTTTTCATTGAATAGGATAACCTGAGGGAATATATAAGAAAAGGGTGAGCTATAAAGCCCAGTAAGGGAATAAACATGGAATAACGTGAGGATGATAGTACATGTTACTTAATAGGCATAATAGTGGAGTGACAAATAAATATTATCATAAAGTCATGATATAACATGATATTCATAACATGGAATGTGGAAACAACACACAACATGATATTATCATGATACAAGGCTCAATGCACATAGATTAGCATGAGTAAACCCTCATCTCACATGAATTTGCATGAGAAACACCTCATTGTACCTGAATTATCTTGAAAAAACTCTCATTTCACTTAGTGTATCAGGACACTAAACATTACCCAATGCATTGGAGCACTATTAAGGATCACCCTTCATAATGATTTCAATCTCATGTTTAAGTATGCCACATTAATAATATAACATAGATTCATTCAACATCATAAGTTATTCCACGATCATGGAATGTAGAATACATACATGTAAGTCCCTAATCAATAAGTATATTTTCATAAAGGTGAATAACCTTGATAGAGAAGTGGGTATGGTATTCACTACACGATGACTCTGGCATGTAAAAGTGCGGTGTAATTTCAGCATCAAATGGAAATTCAATAAAAGGGATGATGAGAGAGAAAGATTTATCTCATCAACTAGGAATGAATGGGAAGTATAAGTGATATTTAAGAAACTATCCCAACATATGAAATATAATTTTGATTCATAATATAAAAGAAATTATTGAATGGAAAAGAGAAGAGATAAATCCCTTATGGAATTTCAGCATGGTAACGAGAGTACACACGAGGGAATAATGAGAGATAAAGGGGTATATCATCATTCTAATATAATAATGGAGTTATGGGGGAGGTATGAAAACATTACACATCATTTTTAATTGTAAATAAAAGGGTGTAACAATATTAGGAAACATGGATAAAAATGGGAAAGGAAGGAACCCTTACTTGGATATGTGATCCTAAAGGCTTGTACTAGTGAAAATAAAGGCATTCCCAACACTTTTATACCAATGGTCTGAACAACCCGTTTGTATACTTGTTTTAGATCAATCATTCCCAATGGTTTGAACAAATCATTGGTATTATATATTTAGAATCAACCTTCCAAAATGGTTTAAGTAAACCCTTGGGAAAGCTTTCATTTTTTTAATGTATACCAATAGTTTTTTAAAACCTTTGGGAATGTTTTCCCCTAAATACACAAGAAGATCCTTCCCTCTTCCACATGATTGAATCCCAAAACTGAAGATCTCTTGAATATCTCTCTTTACCCTAGGCTACAAAACTGCTTCCACCCAATAGATCGATCTTTAGTAAAGCAATTTTTCAGTTCAAAAATTCAAATATGTAAGTTATACATTATTTTTAATGTTCTGCAACAATTTTTTTGTTTTCTATTTTGATTTGGCCTAAACTATTTGTCTATGTGGTATGTGGCATGGTATTCCCAATAAGTACACATTGATTTGTTTTTTGTTTTTGTTCAACACTTCACGTGTCATGGTTGTGTGAATCACCATTATTTGAAGCCTTTATAGCCACTCCTTCCCTGTAGAGTTAGTGAACCGTATGAACTGATGGATATGATGGTGAGATGTATCCCCACTCAAAGATGGTAAAGGATTTGTTTATTCATATTTTCTCGTGGTGGATAATGGATATAAGGATGGTCCATGTGAAGGGATTGGGGATGGTTGGGGTAGTGGTGTCAGTGGTTGTCCATTTTTTAGTGGGGGGATATGGTAGTTTATATTGAAATTAGTTAATTGAAATTTAAATTTGGATTATTTATTTATAGTCATTGTTTGTGTAATAATGGGAAGGGTAGTGGTATTGATGATGAATTGGCTACTATTTGGGTGACTTATTGAAATTGTGATGTTGTTTGGATTGGGTATTGGTCATTTTCAACGTATTATATTGGTATTTCCTCTCATGAACACCCCCACACCCCACCACCTGGATCCCCTAGACACCCAACCCTCTGGATAGCCCCCCCATGGACTACCCTACGCAACCCCCTCCCCTGGAAAACACCACCACCTGGACACCCCCACCCCCTGGATAGCCCCCACCCCCCGGACAACCCTCACCCCTTGGACACCCCTCCTCCAATCCCCTGGACACCCCGCACCCCCATTTACTACCCCACCCTTAGACATCCCCACCCATGGACAGCTCCACCCCACTAAAGACCCCACCCCCCCTAAAGAGCCCCCACCCACCCCCGGAACACCCCATCCCTTTGACAGCTCCCTACCACCCCCTAGACACCCCCACCGTCATGGACAACCCACCCACTCCCTTGGACACCCCCACCTTCTTAGACAACACCCTAGACACCACCCCACCACCTAGACACCCCCCCCCCCCCACCGTAGATACCCCATGGACAACCCCCACCCCTTGGATAGCCCCCTTCCCCCTAGACACCACCCCACCCCTGGACACCCCCACACCCCCAGACACCCCACCCCCTGGACACCACCCCACTCCTTGGACACCCCCACCCCCATGGATATCCCCCCACCCCCTGGACAGCCCCCCCCCCCCCCCACTACCCATGGACACCCCCACCCCCTAGACATCCCCAAAAAAATGAATACATCAGCTTTTGATATTGGGTTTTATGAAATCTCTTATATTTTCAAAATATTTCCATTTTTATGATCAATAACATATTTAATAAACTCTATTTACACATTTGTCATATTTGATAAAAAAGAATTCACTTTATAATATCTTGAACAATTTTCTATCAGGTCCATGGTGTCCTCTTGTATGTGATAAATGAAAAAATTCCAAAACACATTTCACCCCAAATTTAGGCACACATAACCGAATTAAAATATCTTCACATTGTTTTAATAATAAGGTATCAACTCAGGAATAGTTCACTACATCAACTAGAAACCCCTTCCTTTATGGATATCTAAAATGGTGATAGATTTTTCCATTTGAAAAATAAATTTCAATCTCATCATTCAAAATCTCCATGTAAATGGAATCATGCTTCTTTTCCCCATTGATCCTTCATCTTATGACATAAAACCCATCTTAGTTCTATTTAATCATTCCTGGATCATGATCCACATGTATGATGATGATTTTTCAATCCCTGAGGAAAGTTTTACCATAATTTTCAGATTAAACATCAATCTTATTGAATTG
Source organism: Viscum album (assembly GCA_963277665.1). Classification (NCBI taxonomy): domain Eukaryota; kingdom Viridiplantae; phylum Streptophyta; class Magnoliopsida; order Santalales; family Viscaceae; genus Viscum; species Viscum album. The sequence continues at coordinate 1,811,665,359 of OY728146.1, forward strand.
ATTTTGAACAAATGACTTATAATTTTTTTTACAGAATGTATAGAAGTTGGATATTTGAAAGTGATCAGATATCAGGTGACTTTAAAAAAATTGAAGATATTTTTGGATAGTTCGTTTTACAATGCATTAGATAGTGGTCAAATACACTTCCCATGTTACAATTGTGTTCGATGACCTTATTTGAGCTGTGAAAAAGTCAGCTACCACATAACCAAATATGTTTTTAAAGAAACCTATTATGTGTGGTATCACAATGGGGAGAAAATGATTCCTCAAATTTCTGATGTTCCAAATGAGAGGACTAGATTGGAGAATTGTTTTATGACAAGTATTTTTATTCTTCATCATAAAAATAACGGATTCCGACCTAAGAAGACTTTAATATGAGCACACATGATGTGTCTAATGAAAATGATGATGTTTTTTGGGTGAAAAAATTTATTGATGCTACCATGACTCCGGTATATCGATAATGCTGTAAAATGAAAAAGATGGAATTTTTAATTTGATTGTTTCATGGAAAAAATTTCTATGGGATTTCTAAAACATTCATCAATTACATTCTAATCTTATTGAAGGAATTACTTCAAGAAGGAGTATATATTCCCTAAAACCACTATATGGCATGGAAGTTAGTGGAGAATCTTGGATTTTCAAAAACAAATCATGTTTTCCCTAAGATATCATTTTATTCTAGGAGGAAACTGTTGAACGAAATGATTGTATAAAATGTGGTACATCTCACTGGAAGACAAAAGCTAATGAAACACCATCCTTTGGGCTAGTAAAAGTAATGTGTCACTTTCTATTGATCCCCAGACTCCAAGATCATTTTATTTCTAATTAAATATCAATAAAAATGTGATGTCATGTAACACCCCAAGCTTCCACAGTACACTTCTCTTTAAATAATTCTGTAACGTGTGTTGTACGCAACATCTAGTTTTAACACACACCACAACCAATCAAACTAGCCGTTATGAATATTAATACCCAATTTTTAAAATTTTATAAATTTTATCATTCAAAATTGAATTCCTTTTTGGATTTGGAATATCTAAATTATCTTAGGGTGAATTTTTGGTATTTTTCTGAAAACATTCAATTTTTGATGCATACTGAAAAAACACTAAGTTATAGTTTAAAACTGAATTTTATTTAAATAATTATTTATTTTATTGAAATTTAATTATGGTCAAAATAGATACATAATACCTATATACGTTCATTTTAATTCATTGGAGTTGGTTTAGAATAATTTTAGATATATAATAATTTTATTGAACTTTTCACCGTCTTTTACCCACATCCTAGAAGAATTTGGAAATTCAAATAAAATATAATTTTACCTCTTCTGTGAGTGGAATTTCTAAAATCCGAGAGACACGGTTAATATCAAAGAGTAAAATGTGGTTGAATGAGATGAAAATAATTTTTGGTGAATAGTAATTTTTTACTTTTATTTACCACGGTTAAAAGTAAATAGGGTAATTAAGGGGGAAATGGTATTAATATTACCCTAACACATGTCCTAATTCTATTGGACAAGGGTATCTCGACCAAAAACAACCTTAGGAATAAAATATTATCATTTAGGTCCACTTGGATTAGATTATGACATTTATTATTATTTAATTTATAGAATAGTTAAAAGAGATTAAAACAATGTTTATTAACTAAAACATTTTTAATATAGGGTTATACATAAGATAAATTATATTATAAATATTCATTAGAAATATAAAAATATTTTCTACATAATGGAATTTTATTTATAATTTTTCAACATTAAATAATTTAATTTATTTATGACACAATGGTGATACAATAATTACCTAATTAATGAAATATTAAAATAATAGATATTATAAATATCAAAATAAATGTAATATGAGAATTTTTATGAATTCCACTAATTTATAGGTTAATATTACATATTATGATTGGTTATATAAATTTTTTTAAAGTAATAATGTTGTTATGACATTATCAAAAAATAGCCAACAGTGTCAAAATTGACATAAACGAGTTTTTAAAACAAATATTATATTATTTATTGATATTATATTCCTAAAACTATAAGGTTAGGCCAAAAGACTAATATAATTATAGTTGTATCATTAATGGACCACTTGGGGGTCTCTTGGAGCTATACATTAATTTTATTAACTATATAATATAAAAATACAAAGAGACATGGTAAATGCCAAACTATTTTACTAAGAGTTAAATATAAATGATAAGGTTAATATAGGGTCTCAACCCTGTCTAAAATCTATTGGTTGAAATGATTTCAACCCATCCCCACCTTAAACTTTAAATAATCCAATTTTCAGCCATTAGAAACTGAATATGAATTTATTATAAATTAGTACTTTAAGTTTTTCCTAAAGAGGCCCTCCTCCCCCTTATAAAAGGACACCACTTCTAACCAATTATTCATAACTTCAAAGACTTTTGGTTCGGCCAAACCCTGCCCAATTATCCTCTCATATTCCCTCACTTAAACATAGAGGCCTTCTTTTATACATAAATCCAACCTAAGGAGCCCTTTTGATCAAATCAAAAGGAACAACCTGAAGAAGTGGTAATGTTTTCACCACTCTCTTTCAAGTTCCTTTCTTCTTCAACTTCTTATTTCTTTGTTAGTTAAATTATAAAAAAATAAATCCAGTATCTTATATATAATATGATGTTATTATAAATATGTTACAACCATATTCAGTATTCTATCCATACTTTGAATGACATGTCAACGTACGTGTGTACGTACGACCTACCGTCTCCACGTCGTGGTGTAATTGTTATTCAATACATTATTATTTGTATGGGTGTAATAATGATGTTTAATTCATGTAAATAATAAAAATAATATGATAATTATTCTGTATATATGATATACCATCCAATTACATATTATTTTAATATCAAAAGAATGATATTTTCGCTCGTGCATACGTACGGATAATCGTCTCCACGAACGCGATGAGATTAATTCCCCATAATATCCATTCAAGAATAAATTTCATTTTATGATTAAAAATAATTTTTAGAGACAAGATATCATTCTGGATATGAATAATATTCATCCCATTCATAACAAACATGGCTCACATAACAAAGTATATAAAGGATAATGAATCTGTTAACACCCAAAACAACGATAATACTAAGATATTATCAACAAATAAATATTAAAAGATCATATATGATATCATATTAATGTATATGATCCTTGTATAATTCAATAACAATTCTTTCACCATTATAAAGGCAGATAAACTACCCTAGACCAAGGAAAAAGTACAAATCAAGGGGTTTCTTATCTCAATTTTAATTCCGTGAGATTTCTATTGTTCACCACTTATTTATTGCATGTCGTGTGCGTACAACCCATGTTTGTATTAATTGTTTAATATAAATTAATCAATGGATATTTACATCATCATTTTCTGATCCTTCTTTCATGTTTGTATGTTTCTTAATTTATCAAATCGATAATGGAATTTGAAATTTCAATTTCCACTCATTCGGCTTTACGCATACTTCATTGATTATATTACTCCAAGATTATGTGTGGAATCACTATTCATTTTCTTATGTCATAATTTCCACTCCCCTTTATTTGGTTGTACTTTTGATACACATAATAGCTCCATTGATAAATTCTCATGTCATCGGTATGAACTTGATAAGAGTAATTTTTACTCAATCTCCATTTGTTGAGTTAAACATCAAATTTATTGGTGTTGTTTTTACAAGAATATGTGTGAATGTCCATTGATTGTTTTACACTAAATATCCAATAATATTGAGTGTATTTAAATTTTTCACACATAATTATGTCATTTATTTATCCTTAACATAAGGATATGACATTTATGATATATTTGGTCTCAATTTACATTCCATTGAGACTCCTTTGTTGTTATACACCAAAACACTTTTATATGGTTTATATAATGTACTTTGACATAGTATATCTTGAATAACTTTATTCTCATGATATTAAAAAGTTTTTATTACCCCAATTATTTTTATTCTAGTGTCTCTGTTTTGGTTAGGAACTCAAACTAAAATATCATTTTAAATGTTTTTAAAGATTTATTATTCTAAATGTTTATCATTAATGTTTATGTTTTTAAAATGGTTTTAAATATTTATTTATATGTACATTAATGTTTTCAAATAAAAATTCATTTTAAAAGTTTTAAAGTGGTATGGGACACTTTGATTCAAAAATCTATTTTAAATGGCTTCTTGACAAATAGTGTGACTTTTAAATGTTTTAAAAAAAAGAGGGATATTTCTCTCAATAGTTTGATGATTATTTTAATCTATGTCAATATCCTTAATTATTCTCAGTTGAGGTTAATCTGATTCCATACAATCTTCCATATTGTATCTAATGAGTTATGTTTTATCTGTGGATATGCTATTTTATACCATTTATGGTTTGTGGTTAAAGTATTGACATTTTGTATGCTAGTTTTAATACGAATGTTTATGTTATGTTTCAAACTTTTCATTTGAGTAACGCATTGGACTTAGTAAGTGATGGGTGGAGCCCGCTATAGCTGCTCTATGCATTGGTAGGTCTCATGAGACAAACTAGGGTCTTGTAACAAGGCCCTGAAAAAAATATTATTTGTAGTTTTGGCATGAGGCCTTGACTATGTGGTTATGATAGTCTGACATTATGCATTCCATAATTATGAATGTGGTTATTGATATTGCTTGTGGTTATTCGACAAGTAGAATATACATGTGAATAAGTAAATGACATTATTTCATTTTATCTTTTCCATATTATGCTGAAGTTCAAGTTTAAAAGTCTTTTTTTAGTTATACACTGCCTTAATTGTTTATGCTTATTTATGAAAGTTTCCGCTATATTGTTATCATTACTGAGCATCTGAGCTCACCCCTTTTAATGTTTTATTTTTACCAGGATGTGAAGAAGTAATTTATGAATGACATACAGAGATAATATGAGGGAATATAAAGACAATATTTATTTGTAGTTTTTTTCACTGTATAATGCAATGTAAGACTTATGAATATATCTACTGTTACCTAGACTACTAAACAAATCAGCCTTTCGGGACATGATTTCCTTATAGCATGCTAATGTTATGTAATATTGCACCTCCTCTGGGTAACTAGGTTCGGGGCGTTATAGTTGGTATCAGAGGAAGTTTAGTACAATCCTTGGAAACTAGATTTAGATATACTCTGATTAGAGCACAAAGACCTAAGATGGACTTTGAGGATTAGTATAGAAGAACTTCCTATAATTTTGGTATTGTAGATATTTTTTGAGTTTTCCGAGCAATACATCCATGTCCTAATATGAGCATGTAGAGGAAGCTCTGGAACAGATGTACCTAGGGGTAAAACCTGAAAACACCACATTGAGTTAGACTCGAATGAGAACTGGTGCTCGACAATGGGCCTTGCTACACTCTTGGTTACGACACTCCTGGGGGATATGTTTTGGATAATTTACATTTTATTTACAAATAGATTTGAAGTATTTTAATATAAGATGAGAGTGAATGACCTTGGTGAATCCTAAGGTGTTTCAAATTATGAATATGGTGTCATGATATTCTCTAAATGATTTTATGACTACTATTACTCACAAAATGTTTTCTGGTTTTAGTCAATGGTTGGATTCCAAGGAAGTCATAGTAACTTTGAGAATGATGTACAAGGTGGGAATGGAGGTGGAAATGAGAAAAAATGGAATGTTGATAGGAGTAAAAGATATCGTGTTCATGGAAAATCAGTTATCAAAAAATATGATCAACAACATATATATTAACCAACTCATGGACTCAACAAAGAAGAGAAACGTGATGAATGATAAGAGCTCTAGTAGTGGAGACCATGGAGAGAAGAATCCTCAATTTTCATCATGCAATAAATGTGGAAGGGCACACCTAGGAAAGTGACTCAATGGAACAAAGAAATGCTTTACGTGCTGGAGAGAAGGACATTAAATGATGAATTACCGAAGAAAATTGAAGAGTACTATGGAAGAAAATAAAAATGGTCCAAAGAATCCATTTAAAATCATTTTCCATAAATGTAGGGGACATGGCCATTACCCGAGTGATTTCCCTATTCTATAGGATATTTTCCTGGTCAAAGAAGAAGCTATGTAGAAATAAATGGTTGGAGAAATGTTTAAAAGTATTAGTGCTCCATGTTGATGGGATTACTTTGGAATAATTTTCTCTTGTATTTGTAACCCCATAGTTTTCCATGTGAGAATGATATTTGGGAAAGACCTATCGTTTCCCTTGTGGATATAGTTATAAATAACCATTTGGTTTTATATGATCATTAAAATTGAGGCAATTACAAGTTATTATATTTTGGGTTGAAAATGCAAGGTATGAGATAACATTTCAGGTTAAAATTATGTTATGGTTATTTTGAAGAATTTATCTCATTTTGGTAATGTTATTAAATATAGTTTTTGAAAAAGGAAAACTCATAGACCGTGTGACAACCCGTCGCATCAGACAAAGCTGTGGGAATCGAACCCACAACGAATGTGCGATTGGGATTTATTACCTACCACTAGACTACGTGAAGTCCCTAGTTAGTGTGACTACTTATTTTTAGTTAAATGATCTTATTGATCAGTAATAAGTTGATTTGGGTTCTTATGTATTATCAAATGAATACCCTTAGTATATGAAAATGATTTGGTGATTAAGTGATAAATTTTATTTTGGAAGATGTTCACTTTGTTGGGAACACTATATGCCCAAGGAAACGAGAATACTATGGGATTTCATTTGGGGAGTAATGGTGGATTTTTATCTACATTTTTATTGTGGATTTATAGTGATTTGGTTTATTTATGGAAATGATTAACCTATAATAGATAATATGTGATTAGGTTAATTACTTTTAAGTGTGTGACATTAAGAGTATTTGATGTCATTTGGAGATGCAATTTAATGTGGAAGACTACATAACCAAATTCTCCTAAGTTTTGGGTTTCCATATTATTTTGGATTATATTGACGGATTTTAAGGAAAATTGTTTATTTAATGGTATTTATTTAACATTGGAGTATTGTTGGTTTCATTTTATAAATTAAGATTAGTGTTTCTTTCTCTAAAGGAATATCATTTTGGGGGATCGTCAGATCATGAATTAACCGTTTTGTTTTTGATTAATCTCTAAAGACAAGGTAAACATATATTTTATCCTTCGTGGATCATGTGATTCTATAGAAGTTTATTACATCTCTTCCAGTGTGACCAAGTCTTAATCAATACTCATCGTTTAAAAAAATGAGTTCGGGGTGGAAATTTATCAAATAATTAAACTCTACTTAATAAGTACGTATATCTCTTTATTTTCTTAGTCAATATCATAAATGAATTCCTCATCTTTATGTAATGTAACTTAAAAAAACGTTTTCCATAAACTTTTCCTACTGGGAAACTAATGACCGTTTGTCCCATCATAAGTTTATGGCATTCTTGTTGTTAACTTTCTCTTGATCATGTTTTCTATTCATCTCCATCAGATCTTAACACTTATTTTATCTTCCATATCCATTTTTTCTTACAAGGAATCCTAGTATGAGTTTTCTTGGGTGACCATTGTACTTCTCTTTCTTTCTTTTAAGGTGATAGTTCTATTGACTCTTTTTACAATGTGGGACTTTCCATTACATTCCCAAGCCCAATTTTAAAAATTGCGAGGATAAAATTTATTGAAGTATGGGAGAATGTAACACCCCAAGCTTCCACAGTACCCTTCTCTTTGAATAATACAGTAGTGTGTGTTGTACGCAACTTCTAGTTCTAACACACACCACAACCAATAAAACTAGCCATTATGAATATTAATAATAACTTTTTAAATTTCATAAATTTTATCTTTCAAAATGGTATTTATTTTTTGATTTGGAAAATCGAAATTATCTTAAGGTGAATTGTTTGTATTTTTCTGAAAACATTCAATTTTTGATGAATAGTGAAAAAACACTGAGTTATAGTTTAAAACCGAATTTTTATTTAAATAATTATTTATTTTTTTAATTTAATTAAGGTCAAAATAGATACATAATTCCTATATAATTTCAATGTAATTCATTGGAGTTATTTATAATAATTATATATATATATATATATAAATTTTAATGAACTTTTCACTATCTTTTACCCACCTCCTAGGAGAATTTGGAAATTCACATTAAACTTAATTTTACCGCTTTTGTGAGTGGAAAATCAAAAATAGGAGAGAAAAAGTTAATATCAAGGATTAAAATTTGGTTCAATGAGATAAAAATTATTTTTGGTGAATATTAACTTTTTACTTTTATTTACCACGGTTAAAAGTAAATAGGGTAATTAAAGGTAAAAATGATATTAATATTACCCTAAATCGTGTCCTAATTCTATTGTATAAGTGTATATCAACTAAAAACAACCTTATGAATAAAATATTATCATTAGGTCCACTTGGATTAGATTAGGACATTTATTATTATTTAATTCAAAGAAGAGTTAAAAGAGATTAAATCAATGCTTAATAACTAAAACATTTTTAATATAAGGTTATACAGAAGAAAATTTCAATTATACATATTCATTAGAAATATAATTTTTTTTTCTATATAATGGTATTTTATTTATAATTTTTAGACATTAAATAATTTTATTTATTTATGATACAATGGTGATGCAGTAATTACCTAGTTAATGAAATATTAAAATAATTGATATTATAAATATCAAAATAAATGTAATTTGAATCTTTTTAAGAATTCCACTAATTTTATAGGTCAATATGACACAGTAGTATTGGTTATATAATTTTTTTTCGAAGTAATAATGCTGTTATAAAATTTTCAAAAAACAAAATAACCAATAGTGTCAAAATTGACATAAAAGAGTTTTTAAAACAAATATTATATTATTAATTGATATTATATTCTTAAAAATATAAGGTTTGGCCAAAAGACTTATATAATGATATTTGTATCATTATTGGACCACTTGGGGATCACGTGGAGGTATATAGTAAGTTTATTAACTATATAATATATAAATACAAAGAGACATTGTAAATGTCAAACTATTTAACAAAGAGTTAAATATAAATGATAAGGTTAATATTGGGACCCAAACCTATTAAAATATATTGATTGAAAGGATTTAGACCCATACCCACCTTAAAATTTAAATAATCCACTTTAGATCCATTAGAAACTGAATATGAATTTATTATAAATTAATACTTTAAGTTTTTCCTAAAGTGACCCTCCTCCCCCTTATAAAAGGACACCACTTGTTACCAATTCTTCATACATTCAAAGCCTTTTGGTTCGGCCAAACCCTGCCCAATTATCCCCTCAACATACCTAACTTTAACCTTGTAGAGACCTGAAGCTTAACATACAGGGACATTACATTAATTTCGCGGAATACTTAATACATAACAAAAAACAGACACACAAGGACCGTAATAGTTTAGTGTCTTGGGAAACTTGGAACGTAATTTACTAATCGTGGTGAAAGATCTTCAAAATATCCCATAAAGATCTTACACTTTTTGTTTCCTTACCTAAAACATTTATTTATATCCTTGGGAAAAGAAAACATAAAAGTGTGAGCTCAAATTCTCAGTACGGGTAAACAAAAGAAATATCAATCACATCATATTCATAAGAACATAACAATTTGGAAATCTTACACTGCAAAAGAGATCATAATTTCATAACATGGGATAAATCATGGTAATGAAATTTAATCCCAATAATCCTAACAAAAAACATGAAACTTTTTGACATGGACACATAATCATATAGAATCATTTCTTATTAGTCAAGACTCATTTCCAAGACTATCATAGTGGACAAAGTCCATTTTTGAATCGAGTTCACTCCTCATTTCAGTCCTGTTTTACTGAACCGGTTTAACCTGCCATTCCAGCCATGTCTATCTCATGAGATATAAAATCTTTACCCAATGCATTGGAGGGAGATATAGGTCCCTCCCATCTCATAATGATACCATTCTTATGCATGCCACAAAATCATAAACCATACATCATAGCATAACCCATGTAATAAAAATGGGATTCTTAAACAACATGACATCATAAAACAATTCATATAAGATAATGAAATTGATAAAAATAATTCCATCACAACATAATCAAATCAATGTAATAATAGGGATAGAAATAGAACCCTATATTATCTTAGATGGAAAATAATTTTGATAAAACACTTGAACTCCATTCTTGAGGAAAATATCCTTTCTACTTCAAAAAATTTTCCTTTCTTAACATGTCATACAATTTTAAACTAAAAGAAGTTGATTAAAAATAAACTTGAAAACTTGTAATGGAATATTCTTGGAAATTATGTTTTAAAAATCCATTCATGCCGTATAAGTTTAAAACATTCTATTCGTACTTTTGTTGGAAAAGTCAAAAAATACCTCGTACGAAAAACGACAAAAGATTCCTTTCATATCTTTTACTAAAAACTCACCGAAGGATAAAATTGGATTTAAAAAATTGTAGGTGGATGGAAATAATATTACATATTGAGGAAACATGGACGTGGATGATAAAATACACCCCAGTAAATACCAAAGTATAAAAAATCTCAGATAAAAATGAGATTGTGACATTTCCCTTACCTTAGGTACGATTTTCTTCTTAAGTGTCCTAACCTCTTGTATAATGATTTAAATAATGTCATTGGCTTATTCCAGAATCATACTCATTGTTATGACATCATATATGGTTCACTTATTACTTTATATTACCCGTTCTTTAGTAAATTTCATGTTAAAGAGCGTTTTGGGTATAATCGTTTCATTTGTCGTCCGTGTTTTGACTTATAATTATTCATAAGAATACTAATATCATGATTACTTAATTCCAGAATATAGAACATTATTTATATATAATATATATTCAGAATATTAATATATATAATAGATTAGTAAATGGAAATAAATACACCATTCATGGAGACAGTAGGTCGTACGTACGCATGAATGTTGTTTTCGTTTCCTTATTGAGTTGAATGAAATTAAGTAGATGACATACATATATATAAACATAAATCCAGTATCATTATTATGTCATATATTTCATTATTACTTATTATATATACTTTATAATCATTCATGAATGGTAAACGTGGAAAATGAATCTCATCACATCGTGGAGACGGTAGTCCGTACGTACGCACGTGCGATGATATCGTTCTCATGATCGTGGAATTGTATTGGAGTGTATGTATACTATTTAATAATCAATATAACTTTACAATAATCATATATAGTTATTATTTACACCATTATACCAATCCATGTAAGGTGGTGGCGGAAAATAGATTACACCACAGCGTGGAGACGGTATTCCGTACATACGCACGCGTGGTGATTTCGTTTTCCGTAGGACGGATAGATGGTGAAATAGGGTTTTTTAATAATTATAATAACATATAAGTATATGATTGATACTGATGTTATTACTTCATATTGAAACAACCTAAGAAGAAGAAGTGGAAAAAGAAATAAAGTTGAAAGAATCTGTAACGGACATTACCTCTTCTTTGAAGCGCCTCTTTGAGTCCTCCTCTTAGGGCACTAAAATTTTTCTTTAAAGAAGACCAGGAGCTCTAGGATGATGATAGGGAAGTGGAGAAGAGAATTTTTCAGGGTTTGGCCGAGCTTGAAGGCTCAAAGTGGTGTGAGGAAGAGAGGGAGGAGGTTCCCTTTTATAAGGGAGGAGAGGGGCACCTTTGGAAAAACTAAAAATATTATTTTATTATAAAGCCAAATTCCATTTTAAATAGCTCCAAAATGATTTATTTAGAATCTAAGGTGGGGATGGGTCGAAATACTCCCATCCAATATAATTTAGACAAGTTTAGGTCCCTATTTTAACCTTATCATTTATATTTAACTTTAAGTTAGATAATTTTACTTTTACCGTGTCTTATTGTGTTCTTACACTATAAGGTTAATAAACTTACTATAAGAAGCGAAACGAACCCCAAGTTGTTTATTATTAATATATATAACCTTATCTAAGTCATTTGGCTGAAAATTAGATTTTTAGGAATAAAATAACAATTAATAATATAATATTTGTTTTAAAAACTATTTTATGTCAATTTTGACACTATTTAGTAATTGATTTTTTGTGAAAATCATAACAGAATGATTAGTTAAAAAAAAGTTAATTAAATGAATAATAACATTTCATATTAACCTATAAAATTAGGGGAATTCATAAAAAGTCTCAAATTACATTTATTTGGGTATTTATAACATCAATTATGTCAATATTTCATTAATAAGATAATTACTGCATAATATTTGTGTCATAAATAAATTATAAACTTTATTGTCTAAAAATTACAAATAAAATACCATTATGTAGGAAAGATTTTTATCTTTATAAGGAATATTTATAGTCGAATTTATCTTATGTATAACCTTATATTTAAAATTATTTACTTATTAAACTTTGATTTTAACTATTTTATCCCTTCTTTAAATAAATTAATAATAAATGTCCTAATCTAATCCAAGTGGGCATAAATGGTCATATTTTATTCCTAAGGTTGTTTTTGGTCGAATTAAACTTATCCAATAGAATTAGGACATGTGTTAGGGTAATAATAATATCATTTTTACCCTTAATTAACCTATTTACTTTTAACCGTGGTAAAAAAAAGTAGAAAGTTACTATTCACAAAAATTATTTTCATCTCATTGAACCAAATTTTACTTACTGACATCAACCGTGTCTCTCGGATTTTTTAAATTCCACTCACAGAAGCGGTAAAATTAAGTTTTATGAAAAAATTCAGTTTTTTAACTACCACTTAGTGGTTTCACTATTCATCAAAAATGAAAGTTTTCAGAAAAATACCAAAAATTAGGCCTGAGCTATATTTGACATTATGAATTCAAAAATGATGTTTATTTTACCAAATTCAAAACATATCAGTTATATTCACTAATTTAAAAATTAATTCCCGTCGTCAAAACAAATAGCGTGTTTTTAAGAGATAATAACTCTCGAAAGATTGACACTTGTTTATGTCAGGTTTAAATGTGAAATTACATCCAATGAACAACATTGTATTAAATTGTAAAAATATATTCTAAATATACTTTAAAACCACTCAAATTAATAATTTATCACTATTAATTATTTCGATTAAAAAAGTTGTTTTTAATTAAAATTTAGTAATTTTCACTATTCATCAGAATATGAAAGTTATCCGAAAAGTACCAAAATTTCACCCTAAGCTAATTTCGATATTCTGAATCCAAAAATGAAGTTAATTTTGAAAAACAAACTTTAAAAAATTTCAAAAAGTGGTTATTACTATTCATAATAGCAAGTTTTAATAACATTTTAATAGTATATCGTTGTTTAGCGAAACTCAGTATTGCGTACAACACACGCTATTGTGGAAGGTCGCGCTTGCCTGTAATGAAAGCCAAGTCAGGGATGTGTTTTTTGCAAGCTCCTTTTGGTGTAGCATACAACACAAGACATTAATGAAATTAAAAAGAATATTTTTCATAAAATCTCGGGGTGTTACATTCTACCCCCCTTAAAATGAATTTCACCCTCGAAATTCGTCAGGGTTATAAATGGTTTACAACTCAAAAGTTTCTTTAATAGAAACCCACATCGTACAAAGGTATACCAAAACCAATCTTTAAAAACAAAAGTATGAAACATAATGGATACCCAAATAAACTAATCATTGGGTTTCCACATAGGTGAAAATATGGATATGGAAGAGAATTCTAACCATCATGTTATGATAGAGATTGGTAGAGAACATGGCTATGAAAAATCCAATAATAACAAAGCCATAGATTTGTGATGATCTAAGGTACCATATAATTCATCGGATATAAGGTCACTAAGACAAAATTTTTGGTTTTCAAGATCATTTCCCTAAAGTTGATGAATTAAAAGAAATACTTACATGATTTTGGTACAATCTCACTGTTGTTCATGAATTGAACAATTTCCACTTCATCCCTTAATTAAATGAAGTTGAATTTTTCATTCGTAATGTGTTAGCAGATCATGTGATAGAATTATGGGTCATTCCATCTGTTAGAAACAAAAGGTTAGAAAAGTTATCAAAAAATACATAAGTCCATCTATAGTGAGATTAATCATATATGGTTCCTAAAATGGACTTATACTTCATATATCATACTACTTAATATAATAAAACTATTTTCTACTAAACAGGGACTTCCTGTAGGCTAGTGGTAGGCGATAAAGGCCAGTCGCACTTCGATTGTGGGTTCGATTCCCACAGCCTTGTCTGACGCGATGGGCTGTCACCAGTCCTGCAGGTGGTCCTTTTTCTAAAACTACATTACTATAACATCCCATCAATAATATCAAAAAAAGTTCTATCCTTAAACAATACTAACTTATGTCCAACATAATCCATTCCAATCTTTAGGCTTATCTAAAATACTTCGGTCCAAGCTCATAGTATAAAGAAAATGATTACTTGAAATGTCACATAACAATCAAGTGAGTGCCATCATTTATACCCAATATATCATAAGATATATCTTGTTGGTCAAATTACAAACATTTGAATACCTTAATCATGTATTCTCTTGAAGAATGAATACCCATTAATTGAACCATAGTGAAAACATGAATGCATTTAAATGTTAACACTTTCCACATACCAAAATCCTCAATATTCTATATACTCAAGCCATGATATCACTTAGTCCTTATATCAATCATGAGCTCATGAATACTGTCAAACATTTCATTTTCTCCTTATCCCTTCAATATGCGCATATCATCTTCTTTCCAAAATTTTTGAATCACTTTTCATGGTTACCGGTACCTTAAAATTATTGAAAACCACAATAGAATAATAAAAAAATATTCTAATACACAATAAAATTACCTCAACAACATTATTCTTGAATACCAATACAAAAACACTTCAATCCATCCTCTTCAATTATTGTCCTGGAATAAGTCCTTCCTTGATTTAGAAGTAACTTTTTACGTCAGGGAATTGAGTTGGGTAATGCCCATGTTCTCCACAAATAATACATTGATCACGATAACAGTCTATCAATCTATGACCCTTTTCTCCACACAGATAACACCAGTCCCTCCATTTGAGGTATTCCTGAAGGTTCTTCTTCCCTTCTTTAGAAATCTCAATCTTTCTTTCTTTATGCTCCTCAACATGCGAACATGCATAATAGTCTATCTTCCTCTTCTTTGATGAATTAGGCATACCACTAAATTTCACCTTGTTAATCATATATCACGATGACTGATCCGGCATAATCAAAATATCTTTCTCTCTAGGCATTACACAATTTTGTTTCTCATAGTCACCAATTTGTCCATTGGATTCAAAGTTAACCGAATTTCTTCTGGTTCCCACCATTAACTAAAACACAAAGACAATTCTGTGAGAGGAAAAAATCATGATAGAGAAAACTACATAGTAAAGGGGGAGTACCCTCAATATCTAACATCTTAGGTTAAATTCTAAGATCGTTAGTGCAATTCTTGGACTATAACCTATACTTATACTTAACCTTAGGGACATCCCTAGACATACCTTAGAAATATATCTAGGAATCTCACTAAAGTTCTTCTATCACAGTTTCCAAAGGTTGACTAAACCTTTCCTCTGATACCAACTGTAGAGACCCAAATCTTAACATACATGGACATTACATTACTTTTGCGGAATACTTAATACATAACAAAAACAGACACACAAGGACCGTAATAGTTTAGTGACTTTGGAAACTTGGAACGTAATATTCTAATCATAGTGAAAGATCTTCAAAATCTCCCATAAAGATCTTCAACTTTTTATTTCCTTACCTAAAACCCTTATTTATATCCTGGGGAAAAGAAAACATAAAAGGGTGAGCTCAAATGCTCAGTAAGGGTAAACAAAAGAAATATCAATCACATCATCTTCATAAGAGCATAACAATTTGGAAATCTTACCCTGTAAAAGAGATCATAATTTCATAACATGGGATAAAATATGATAGTGAAATGTAATCCCAATAATCATAACATAAAACATGAAACTTTGTGGCATGCACACATAATCATAGAGAATCATTTCTTATTAGTCAAGACTCATTTCCAAGACTATATTAGTGGACAAAGTCCATTTCTGAACCGAGTTCACTCTTTGTTTCAGTCCTGTTTTACTGAACCAGTTTAACCTGCCGTTCCAGCCATGACTATCTCATGAGATATAAAATCTTTACCCAATGCATTGGAGTGAGATATAGGTCCCACCCATCTCATAATGATACCATTCTTATATGTTCCACAAAATCATAAACCATACATCATAGCATAAACCATGTAATAAAAATGGGATTCTTAAACAACATGACATCATAAAACAATTCATATAAGATAAAGGAATTCAAAAAATAATTCCATCACAACATAATCAAATCAATGTAATAATAGGGATATAAACAGAACCCTATATTATCTTATATGGAAAATAATTTTGATAAAACACTTGAACTCCATTCTTGAGGAAAATATCCTTTCTACCTCAAAACATTTTCCCTTCTTAACATGTCATACAATATTAAACTAAAAGAAGTTGATTAAAAATAAACTTTAAAACTTGTAATGGAAGGTTCTTGGAAATAATTTTTTAAAAATCCATTCATGCCGTATAAGTTAAAAAACATTCTTCTTGTACTTTTGTCGGAAAAGTCAAAAAGTACCTCATACGAAAAACGACAAAAGATTCCTTTCATATCTTTTACTAAAAACACACCGAGGGGTAAAATTGGAATTAAACAATTGTAGGTGGATAGAAATAATATTACATATTGAGGTAACATGGATGTGGATGATAAAATACACCCCAGTAAATACCAAAGTACAAACAATCTCAGATAAAAATGAGATTGTGATATTTCCCTTACCTTAAGTCTGATTTGCTTTGTAAGTGTCTGAACCTCCTCTATAATGATTTAAATAATGTAATTGACTTATTCCAAAATCATAATCATTGTTATGATATCATATATGGTTCACTTATGACTTTATATTACCCATTCTTTCGTAAATTCCATGTTAAAGAGCGTTTTGGATAAAATCATTTCATTTGTCGTCCGTGTTTTGACTTGTAATTATTCGTAAGATTATGTAGATCATGATTACTTAATTCCAGAATATAAAACATGAGTTATATATAATATCTATTCAGAATATACATATATATAATAGATTAGTAAATGGAAATAAATACACCATTCATGGAGACGGTAGGCCGTACGTACGCATGAACGTTGTTTTCGTTTCCTTATTGAGTTGAATAGAATTAAGTAGATGCCATACATATATATAAACATAAATCCAGTATCATTATTATGTCATATATTTCATTATTAATTATTATATATACTTTATAATCATTCATGAATGGTTAACGTGGATAATGAATCTCATCGCGTCGTGGAGACGGTAGTTCGTACGCACGCACGAGCGATGATATCGTTATCATGATCGTGGAATTGTATTGGAGTGTATGTATACTATTTCATAATCAATATCACTTTACAATAATCATATATAGTTATTATTTACACCATTATACCCATCCAAGTAAGTTGGTGGTGGAAAATAGATTACACCACAGCGTGGAGACGGTATTCCGTACGTACGCACGCGCGGTGATTTAATTTTCCGTAGGATGTATAAGTGGTGAAATAGGGTTGTTTAATACTTGTAATAACATATCATTATATGAGTTATACTTATGTTATTACTTCATAATCAAAAAATCTAAGAAGAATAAGTGGAAGAAGAAATAAAGTTGAAAGAATCGGTAACAGACATTACCTCTTCTTTGAAGCGCCTCTTTGAGTCCTCCTCTTAGGGCACTAAAATTGGTCTTTCAAGAAGACCAGGAACTCTAGGATGATTCTAGGGAAGTGGATAAGATAATTTTTCAAGGGTTGGCCGAGCTTTAAGGCTCAAAGTGGTGTGAGGAAGAGAGGGAGGATGTAACCTTTTATAAGGGAGGAGAGGGGCACCTTTGGAAAAACTAAAAATATAATTTTATTATAAATCGAAATTCGGTTTTAAATAGCTCCAAATTGATTTATTTCAAAGCTAATGTGGGGATGGGTCTAAATACTCTCATCCAGTAGAATTTAGACATGTTTATGTTCCTATTTTAACCTTATCATATATATTTAACTTTAAGTTAGTAAATTTTACTTTTACCGTGCCTTTTTGTGTTCTTACACTATAAGGTTAATAAACTTACTATAAGAAGTCAAAATAACCATAAGTTGTTTATTATTAATATATATAACCTTATATAAGTCATTTTGACGAACATTATATTTTTAGGAATAAAATAACAATTAATAATATAATATTTGTTTTAAAAACTATTTTATGTCAATTTTGACACTATTTAGTAATTGATTTTTTTGAAACTCATAACAGAATGATTAGTTCAAAAAAAGTTAATTAAATAAATAATAACATTTCATATTAACCTATAAAATTAGTGGAATTCGTTAAAAGTCTCAAATTACATTTATTTGGGTATTTATAATATCAATTATGTCAATATTTCATTAATAAGATAATTACTGCATAATCTTTGTGTCATAAATAAATTAAAAATTTTAATATCCAAAAATGACAACTAAAATACCATTATGTAGGAAATATTTTTATATTTATAATGAATATTTATAGCCGAATTTATCTTATGTATAACCTTATATTAAAAATGATTTACGTATTAATCATTGATTTTAACTATTTTAACCCTTGTTTAAAAAAATTAATAATAAATGTCCTAATCTAATCCAAGTGGGCCTAAATGGTAATATTTTATTTCTAAGGGTGTTTTTGGTCGAATTACACTTATCCAATAGAATTAGGACATGTTTTAGGGTAATAATAATATCATTTTTACCCTTAATTATCCTATTTACTTTTAACCGTGGTAAAAAAAGTAGAAAGTTACAATTCACCAAAAATTATTTTCATCTCATTGAACCACATTTTACTTACTGACATCAATCGTGTCTCTTAGATTTTTGAAATTCCACTCACAGAAGTGTTAAAATTATGTTTTATGAAAAAATTCAGTTTTTTAGCTACCACTTAGTGGTTTCACTATTCATCAAAAAATGAATGTTTTCATAAAAATAAAAATAATTAAGCCTAAGCTATATTTGATATTATGAATTCAAAAATGATGTTTATTTTAACAAATTCAAAACATATCAGTTACATTAACTAATTTAAAAATTAATTTCCGTCGTCAAAAAAATAGCGTGTTTTTAAGAGATAATAACTATCAAAAGATTGACACTTGTTTATGTCTGGTTTAAATGTGAAATTACATCCAATGAAAAACATTGTATTAAATTGTAAAAATATATTCTAAATATACTTTAAAACCACTCAAATTAATAATTTATAACTATTAATTATTTCGATTAAAAAAGTTGCTTTTAATTAAAATTTAGAAATTTTCACTATTCATCAGAATATGAAAGTTATCCGAAAAGTACCAAAATTTCACCCTAAGCTAATTTTGATATTCCGAATCCAAAAATGAAGTCCATTTTGAAAAAAAAATTAACAAAATTTCAAAAAGTGGTTATTACTATTCACAACGGCTAGTTTTAATAATATTTTATTAGCATATCGTTGTTTAGCGTAACTCAGTATTCCGTACAACACACGCTATCATGGAAGGTCGCGCTTGCGTGTAATGAAAGCCAAGTCAGGGATGCGTGTTGTGCAAGCTCCTTTTGGTGTAGCGTACAACACAAGACATTAATGAAATTAAAAAGAATATTTTTCATAAAATCTCGGTGTGTTACAAACCTAGAGGCCTTACCTTAGTCAGAAAGCCAAACTATGGAGCCCTTTTGATCAAATCAAAAAGAAAAACCCAAAGAAGAGGTAATGTTTTCACCACCCTCTTTCAAGTTCATTTCTTCTTCAACTTCTTGTTTATTTGTTATTTACATTCTAAAATAATAAACCTAGTATCTTCTATATACTGTGATGTTATTATAAATATGGTACAACCATAATCAGTATTCTATCAATCCTTTGAATGACATGTCACCATATGTGCGTACGTACGGCCTACCGTCTCCACGTCGTGGTGCAATTGTTATTCAATACATTATTATTTAGATGGGTGTAATAATGATGTGTAATTCATGTAAATAAGATATATATCATGATAGTGATTCTTTATATATTATATACCATCCAAATATATTTTATTTTAATATCAAAAGAATGATATTTTCGTTCGTGCGTACGTACGGATTACTTTCTCCACGAACGCGATGATATTCATTACCCATCATATCCATTCAAGACTAAATTTTATTTGATGATTAAAAAAAAATTTATAGGAAAGATATAATTCTGTATATGAATAATATTCATCGCATTCATAACAAATATGGCTCACATAACAAAGAATATAAAGGAAAATGAATCCGTTAAGACCCAAAACGACGATAATACTAAGATATTATCAACGAATAAATGTTAAAAGATCATATATAAAATCATATTAATGTATATGATTATTTTATAATTCAATAAAAATTATCTCACTATTATAAAGAAGTTTAACCTACCCTTGACCAAAGAAAAAGTACAAATTAAGGGGTTTCTTATCTCACTTTTAATTCCGTAAGATTTCCACTGTTCACCACTTATTTATTGCATGTGGTGTGTGTACTGCCCATGTTTGTATTCGTTGTGTAATATACTTTAATTCATGTATATTTACATCATCATTTTATGATCCTTATTTCATGGGTGTATGTTTCTTAAGTTACCAAATCGATAAGGGAAATTGAAATTTCAATTTCCACTCATTCGGCTTTACGCATACTTCATAGATTATTTTACTCCAATATTATGTGTGGAATTACTATTCATTTGCTTATGTCATAATTTCCAATTCTTTATCTGTGGATATATGTTTGATACACATAATCACTCCATTGATAAATTCTCAAGTCATCGGTATGAACTTGATAAGAGTAATTTTTACTCAATCTCCATTTGTTGATTTAAACATCCAATTCATTGATGTTGTTTTTACAAGCATATGTGTGAATGGCCTTTGATTTTTTTACACTGAATATCTAATCATATTGAGTGTATTTATATTTTTCACACATAATTATGTCATTGATTTATCCTTAATCTAAGGATACGGCCTTTATGAGAGATTTCATCTCAATTTACATTCCATTGGGACTCCTTTGTTGTTATACACCAAATCACTTTTATATGGTGTATATAATGTACTTTGACAAAGAATATCTTGAATCCCTTTATTCTCATGATATTAAAAAGTTTTTATTACCTCAATTATTTGTATTCAAGTGTCTCTCTATTGTTTATGAAGTCTAACTAAAAAATCATTTTAAAATGTTTTAAAGAATCATTATTCTAAATGTTTCTCATTAATGTCCAGGTTCTAAAAATGGTTTTATGGATTTATTTATTTGGACATTAAATTTTTCAAATCAAAATTCTTTTTAAAAGTTTCAAAGTGGTATGGGACACTTTGATTCAAAAATATATTTTAAATGGCTTCTTGACAAATAGTGTGACTTTTAAATGTTTTTTAAAAAAGGGGGATATTTATCTCAATAGTTTGATGATTATTTTAATCTATGTCGATATCCTTAATTATTCTTGAATGAGGTTAATCTATATAATACAATCTTCTATATTTTATTAAATGAGTTATGTTTGACTATGAATGTGCTATTTTTATACCATTCATGGTTTGTGGTTAAAGTATTGACATTTCGTATGCTAGTTTTAATACAAATGTTTATGTTATGTTTAAAACTTTTCATATGAGGAATGCATTGGACATAGTAAGTGCCAGGTGGAGCCTGCTATAGCTCCTCAATGCATTGGTAGGTCTCATGAGACAAACTAGTGTCTTCTTACAAGGCCTTGACAAAATCTTATTTCTAGTTTTGGCATGAGGCCTTGACTATGTGGAGATGATAGTCTGGCATTATGCATTCCATCATTATGAAAGTGGTTATTGATATTGCATGTGTTTATTAGACTAGTAGAATATCCTTGTGAATATGTAAATGGAATTATTTCATTTTGTCTTTTCCATATTATTATGAAGTTCAAGTTTAAAAGGCTTTTGTTTTAGTTATACACAGCCTTAAATGTTTATTCTTATTTATGAAAGTTTCAGATATATTGTTATCCTTATTGATCATTTGATCTCACCCATTTCAATGTTTTATTTTTCCTAGGATGTGAAGAAGTAATTTATGAATGACCTGCATGGATAGTATGAGGTGATATGAAGACAATATGTTGTTGTTGTTTTTTTAACTTTATGATGTAATGTAAGACTTATGAATATATCTAGTGTTTCCAAGACTACTAAACTAATTGGTCATTCGGGACATGATTTCCTTGTATCATGCCAATGTTATGTAATAATGCACCGACTCTGGGTAACTGGGGACGGGGCGTTACATGGCATGATACCAAGAGAATGAAGACTAATGATGAGTTGTTTCACCTAGAAGATGTATTTTCATGGAATAGATTTGATGCTTGATATCATGATTTTCCAGATGATGTGCATAATGTGAGGTTGGTTCTTTGATGTGACGGTTTTAATCCAATTGGGATGATTATTACTTCAGAATGCACATGGATGATTTTTGTACACATTTATAACCTTCCCCCAAGGTTGTGTATGAAAAAAACATTCACTTTCATGAGTATACTCATATCTAGCCCTTCTGATCCCATCAATGATATTGACTTATACATGCTACATTTAATAAAAAAGTTGAAACATATTTGGGATGTGGGTGTGTGCACATATGATGCATGTTTGGAAGACATATTACATATGTTTTCTACACTTATGTGGACAATCAATGATTTTATTACTTATGTAATGATTTCTGGATGGATCACAAAGGGAAAACTATCATGTCCTATTTGTATGGACAATGGACAATCTAGAAGACTGAAACATCACTGTAGTTTTTGTTTTACGGTACATCAATGATTCCTTCCAATGGACCATCCATAATGAAATACTCATTATATATTTGACAATACCATGGAGACTAATGATCCACCTTAGTGTTTTTCTAGAACTGATGTGCTTAATGAATTGAAAGATTTCATTTTTTCATTCGGTAAGGGTCAAATGAAATCTGGAAAGAGAAAGAATGTTTCCACTTAAACCTAATATAATTGGAAGAAGAGGAGTATTCTCGTGTATTTTCTTTATTGGTCAACCGATTTGTTAGGTAATTTATTAGAAATAATGCACATTAAAAAGAATATATGTGAAATGTATCTTTGGATTCTTCTAAATGTTAAGTCAAAGACAAAAGATGATTTACGGTCTTGGTGTGATTTAGTGGATTAGGGCATCAGACCAGAATTACATCATGTGCGTATCAGTGAAAATAAATGGCAAGTTCCCTATGCTTCTTATGTGATGACGCCTAGAGAAAAAAAAATGAAATTTCTAGAAGTACCATTGCATATTAATGTTCCTGATGGATATTCAAGAAACATTGCTAAATGGTTCAATAGAAGATTGTTGAAGCTAAAATCTTTGAAGAATCATGATTACCATGTCTTTATACATGAGTTGATTCCAAAAACAATCCATCATATTTTTTCCAATAATGTAAGGGTGGAAGTTATTCGGTTGTTTTATTTGTTTATAGATCTTTGTGCTAAGAATTTTTCCCAGTCTTTCTTGAAAAAACTGTTGGCAGATGCCCCATTAGTATTTTTTGAGTTAGAGAAATTATTACCTCCGTCATTTTTCACATTCTTGTTGCATCTGAAAATCCATATTCCAACTGAAATACTTTCTCGAGGACTTATTTATTTTATTTAGATTTATCCAACTGAAAGAAATATATACATATTAAATTCTAATGTCCGAAATAGGAATCATCCTGAATGTTCTATCATGAATGGTTACTTGGATCAAGAATGTATAGATTTTTTCTCTATGTATTTTTCTAATCTTACTACAAAAATGAATAGACCAATGAGAAATGAAGAAGAATAGTATAAAAAAATGATCCAGTTTTATATTGCTTCCTCAAAAAGAAATAATTCATGGATCATAAACATTGACGACATTAATACTTGAAAAGCATGAGATTTCACATTGCACAGTTTTATTCAACTGTGATTTGTTCAATGATGACATCAGGTAAGTCAATTGATTATGTAAATCTTACATATATATTTGATAAAATATTTTTCTATCTATAGGGAACATAAAGCAATTATAATTATAAATCATTGTTTTTTATCTTTGAGAAGGAGGGAGACTATGCATTGTGAAGAGTTTTCTGCTTTGATAAAATTCATGGTAAAAATATTATTATTTAAAATAATTATAATGTTATTTATTTAAGTTTAGTATTTATTTATATTTCAGGTATTGAGTTTTCCTGATGAATTTGTCTATGAGAAAATAAGTTCTTTGAATTTTTGTCCTAATTATGTGGTTAGCGACTGTAAATTAACTGATATCAATGGGTACAGATTTATTATCAGTGAATGAGCAAAGAAAATGAGAAAAAACATTATGGTGTTATGGTTACTGCCACAGTAGACTATTATTCTAGTGTATCATATAGAAGACCATGGTTTAAAAATATAGGTTATTATGGAGTTATTGAAATAATAATATAGGTTTATTACTCTCTTGGATGAGTCATGATGATGCAAGGATAATGGTTTGATTCGATGACTAGTAATGGCCCATTTATTGATGATTTTGGATTTTGTGTAATTGTTATGACTCACACTCTTATTATCAATGAACCATATGTATTGGCATTAATGGGGAAACATGTTTTTTATGTCAAAGATCATCTTCAACCTGAATTTGGTATCATTATTGATGTAATTCGAAGACATATTTCTGATTATGGTGATGATGGAATTGACACCATTCCTACTGTTTTTGAAATAATCCATTTATTACTTTTGATAACTCCAATATCTCAATAGTCAGAGTTGACTGTGAACCAGAAGTTGTGGTGGGAAATATATAGAATCATTGATCCACGTTCTCAATCCATTTGGTTTAGCTCGCCTTGGGTTGTTAATATTGGTACTATTAAAATTGATTTAATATTTATTAAAAATATATTGTATCTGAGTTGACCGTTATGTGAATTTTCAATGTCTATTTGTTGTAATTTTGTTTGAATTACATTTTTTAATTTGGAATTGAACAATATTCAAACCTATGAAACCAACATTTACAACTAGATGAACATTTAAATGCTTTATTGACCATGTATAAAATTATTATAACTCTAATAACTCCCTTTTTCATTTCACCATATAATGAAAATGATGGTTTTTCTTCTTCTGCAAAACATGTATAGAAACCAGCCTCATCTACCTGGGCTAAAGAAATTAAATTTTTTCTAAATTTTGACAAGTTATTTACCCCTTAGGATTCTTGTAGATATCTTATCCTTGTTCATATGTTTATATCATCATTTAGAACTATCATAAGGGTTTAATGCCAAAATAAAATTTTGTTTTTGGGTTTATACATTAGTTATCATTTTCTAATTACTTCCATATTTATATTCAAATACAGGAAATGCAACCAATTAAAGAGTGGTGACAAAAAAAGATGATGGACAACAATTGTCACATGGCTGAGATGGGCGTTCCACCAGTAGTTCTTGTAGTGAGTATTTTATTTCAAATATATATTTAAATAATATATAATGTCATGTGATAAATTTTTTTAATTTTTTTCTAGGATCCACCTCTTAGGCGAAAATTATTTGATGATAAGACTATTAGTGGTCCCAATACTCAAGGTGTTCGTATAAGGGGGTGGTATGAGTGCTAAGAAATCTGGTCGACATACTCGATTAGACCCTACCCCTCCCACCAACATACCATAAATCCCATATTCTGACCTCGATACATCGTTAAGGACACACAAGATATTTAGGCCTCCAATGTTTTCCCCACCCTTTACATCTGAGTCTCCTCACCCATATTTACCATATCTGATGATGATTCTCACTCCACATCCATCATTCGGTCGATCTTCTTTTTCTTCTACATCCATCTCTCCAAGCTTCTATATTCCATATTATTCGACTCATGTTATGCCACAGTCTATCCCTGCGGAGCATACACTGGGACCCACTCCACATTGACACAATTTTCCTTCATTTTTTTGTGGATCCAGTAGCACCCATTGATAATAATTCCACAGATATATTTATTGAACCCTAAAAAACTTTTATACCCTTATTTATTTTCATTATAACATGAATTGATAAAATATTTATTTTTTCCTTCATAATAAATACATATACTGATAGGTGGTGGGGGAGGGGGCATACATGCATGCATGTAGTGTGGAACCACCACACGCACTTGATGGTGGACTACAATGAAGACAATCAAATAATTGAAAAATAGGGCAGTAATGTCAGATTTTTTTGGCGACGCTTTCCAAATAATCTGACATCATTCTTATCAGCCTGTTGTCATGGAGAAAGTTTCCAAATGATTTCAAGGATAACTCTTGGGCATAAATATGGGTAAGAAAATATGTTGTATTTAATGAAATATATTATTTTTTAATTATATTAACTAATATTTTGGTGCTAGCATCGGTTTAATTTCCTCGTTTGTGAGGGTGCATAGCCAACCCGTCTAAAGGATTTAAGTGAGATTTAGAGAGCCTATAAGCATGAGTTGTATATTGGATGGCATGATATTTTTGTAATAGAGTTAGAGGTGGTAACTATCATGGGTAATTTTCTGATAGAATAGTATCAGAAAAAGATTACTCATTTGAAGACTATCCAGTTTAATGTATTAATCACATTTGAGTTATTTAAATGAAAATTTTCATGTTTTTCATTAATAATATCTTTTGTATTATTGAATATTATTTAGGAATCATCTAGAAGAAATAAAAAAACATTGATGGTAAAAAATACCTCCACACATTGGGATGTACCATGATGCCAGATCATGAGAGGAAGTAGGTATGATAGTTGTTTATAATTTTTCATTATGACATGCACATTCTATTATTTCCTCCATAATTTATTTGATTACTAATGTTTTTATATAATTTTATTTGTTAAATTAATTTTTGGAACCCTATTTTTAATCATGGGTTCCTATATTCAATGTCATTATGGAGGCCAACATTGAATATTAAAGGATGAGTGGCTCGATAAAAATTGTTTTGCTCATGTAGAATGAAGAAAGAGAGAAGTGTGGTTAACAAACTGAATCAGTAGATAATTGTAAGTTTTAAATTTTTGATTTTGAATTTTAATATCTATTTTAAACATAATAATCTATTTATATTTTTAACAAGATACTTTATAGGCCCTTGATTCCTAGGAACCTGAAAATTTTGTGCCAAATGATCACTTACATCATGTGTAGGGAGATGAGCACCCTAGTATAGTACACTGCTGACCTGGGAATAGTATAGTCCTAGCGAGGTATTGTCCCTTATTAGGTATGATTTATAGTGAAACCAAGTTCTAGAAAGTTAAGGCATAGGAAAAACATGTAGAAAAAAGGTCCATAGAGATAGTAGAACAACCTGCTAGGGAAAACAATGCATTTATGAAAATGATGGAAATTTTACGTCCAACACTTTCACAAGAGGCCATCACAGCTTGTGATGAATATATTTCGTCGATGAATTCTATATATGGTTCAATAGGTGGAAGTTATAGTGGTGGTTGAGACCATGTCGTTCCTAGCAATGACGATGGCGAGGAGGAGGCCAAGGCAGAGGAGGAGGGAGAGGAGGAGTATGAGGCAGAGGGGGAGGGCGAGGAGGGGGGAGAGGAGGAAGTTGAGGTGGAGTACGAGGGCCAGGAGGAGGGTGTTGAGGAGGGTGGGGGTGATGATGGGGCTGACTATGAGGATGGGGATGATTTTGATGATGATGGTGATGAAAGTGATAGTGATGAAGGACAAATTGATCTGTTTCATTTATTACAGTTATTACTGACATTTGATATTTGATGATTTTTTATGCCTGAATATAGGTGTGATTAGATAGGTCACATTATCTTTATTTATTTATCAATAAATAATACAACTTGAATTGATTATTTTTTGTGACTGAATATATGTTTGACAGATTCACCCCTCCCCTAGACACCCCCACCCCCTTGAACAACCCCTCACCACCTAGACACCCACCCCACCCCCTGGACACTGCCACCCCCGTGGACACCCCCATAGACACCTCCCAGTATAGACCCCCCCCCCCCACCACAACCCATCCTGGACAGCCCCCAACCCCCTCGACACCCCCACCCCTTTGACACCCCTTACCCCCCACAGACAGCCCCCCATCCACCCCACCACCAACCCCAACCCACCACCCGACACCCCCACCACCTGGACACCCCTCCACCCCATAGACACAACCGCACCACCTGGGACTCCCCCACCCCCTTGGAATCCCACACACCCTTGGACACCCCCACCCCCTAGACACCTCCCGAACACCCCACCC
This sequence comes from Viscum album, assembly GCA_963277665.1. NCBI lineage: Eukaryota > Viridiplantae > Streptophyta > Magnoliopsida > Santalales > Viscaceae > Viscum > Viscum album. Next base: position 1,811,694,041 of record OY728146.1, read on the forward strand.
CCTTGGAAAACCAATACCCCCCCCCCCCGAACACCCTCCATCGACACCCCCACCCCCTTTTGACAACCCCCGCCCCCTTAGATAGCCCCCCCACCCACTGGAAAATAACCCACACCCCCTATACACACCCTTAAATAGTCCCCCCCCCACCCCTGGACACCCCCACCCCTTGATAACCCCACCACTGTAGACACCCCCACCCCTGGAAACCCCCAACCACTGAACATCCCGACCCACTTGGAAACCCCCTAAATATCACCCCCACCCCCACCCCCATGGACATCCCCAACCCCTGGACACCCCCACCCCAACTGAACACCCCTTCCCCCCATGGACATCCCCCACCCCTACCCCCTGAACACCACAACTACCCTAGACACCCCCACCCCACGGACACCCCCACCCCTGGACAGCCCCCACCCCCTAAACACCCCAAAACCTTAGAAAACACCCCTAGAAACCCCCACCCCCTGGACTCCATGCCCCCTTGGAAAGTCCCCCCCCCCCTCACCCCCTGGACACCCCACCCCCGTGGACAGCCTCCCCCCCCACCCCACCCACCTAGACACCCCTCACCCCCATACACCCCCCCCTGGACACCCCTCACCACCCATGGAGAGCCCCACCCCACTGGACACCCCCAACCCCATGGAAAACCCCCACACCCTGGACACCCCACCGCCTTGGACATCCCCCCCACCCCAACCCCCTAGACAACCCCCACCCCCTCGGCACCCCCACCCCCTAGGTACCCCCACACCCTGGACACCCCCACCCCCGGAAACCACTCTTCGACAGACCCCCCCCCCCAAACCCCCATGGACACCCCCCACCCCAATGGACACCCCCACCCCCTTGGAAAACACCCCCTATGACACCCCTCACCCCCTGAACACCCCCACCCCCAGGACACCCCAACCCCTTGGACAACTCCGTACCCCCTTAGACACCCCCCAGACACCACCCCACCCCCTGGACACCCCCACCCCCTTGGACAGCCCCCACGTCCTGGACACCCCCACCCCCTTGGACACCCCATATTTTGAATTCAATTTTGATTTCCATATTCTCTATGTGTTATACATAATTAAATTATATATGTAATAAATTCATAATTTAATGCATTGTCAGAAATTTGTATATAATTCATAATTTATTTTGTATGTGTTATTCATTCACAATTCTAAACTATTCAATTGAGAATTAAATTCTGAATTCTGTATTGAATAGGTTAATTGGGTTCTCAATTGATTTCTCAATTGGCAGGTCCACATGGGATTTCATAGTGGGGGGGGGGAGGTCGGTATGCTGTTGAAATTGCAGTAAGGCTATACCAACATTTGTTAACAGTTTGTATATATGTAAAAAGTAACATTATACCAACTATTTACATAAAACCGTTCATACAAATAAATAGAAACGGTTAATAAACCATTTCTATAGACCCTATAGTAAGTCTTTGCCCGCATTTTTATTCATACTATTGTTAATGTCTTATTCCAACAGTTTTGAAACTGATGGAATATATCTGAAATTCCTTAATCTCCCACAGGTATCAACCATTAGTATAAAGATATACCAACGTTTGGCTGAAACCATTGGTATAATGTGCATTCTAGATCTATAAACCAATTATTATACTATATCCATTGGTATATATCTATCCACATGGATAAAATTCCAATAGTTTGAGAAACCATTCATATAGTTTAGACCCATGGTTTTCAGGCCTTTCCCAACGGTTCGAAATGGTTGGTATAAGTCATGTTTACAGCAGTGTAGGGAGAGGATTCATGGGAATTTAGGGTACCATAGGAGGACTCTAGGGACTAGAGATAATATTTTTGAAGAGCATAAATGATTTTTAGTGAATATGAATAAGGTGTTGGGTGGGTATATATACGAAATGTCGTATAATTCTTTATTAGTTTAGTTTTGGAAACTACACACAAAAATATTCAAAAATCACAAACCATCCCATGGTATTTTACCACTATTTCTGGCAAGGGGAGTGGAAAATAATAATTTATAAACCCAAGGGACTATGATATTAAACTATTAGCCTTTCATATATAGAGGTGAGTCACACTCTTAAAGAAATTATTTTATAATCTTAAAATATTTAATTTGTCTTGCAATATTCACAAAAGATTTATAAAATAAAAAAACAAATCTAAAATAAAATTATTTTAAAGGTAAAACATATATTTATCTGAATATAACTTTTATAGTATTTCTTTACATCACTATTGGGTCATTATTATAATATAAACACTATAAATTTATACTTTATTTAATTTTTATGCAAAAAAATCCATTATCGTAGAAAATTAAGTAAAATTCAACATTTAATAAGTAAGACATCCTAATTCCAAAAATAATTTTTATTTTATCTAAATAATTTTCATTTTATCTAAATAATTTTCTTAATATATGAATTTTCAATTTTAAAATAAAAACCAACATTTATTAAAAATTTAAGGGTTTTGGAAAAAATAGTTTTCAAACATTAATAAAAGTTATTTTTGACTTCATAAAAATTATATGATATTTAATATCTAATAAATGTAATTTTATAATAATATTTTTTTAAAATATTATTTATTTCAAAAATAAATTAATTCATCAAATATATATTCCTTAACTGAATTCAAATATTAACCAAAAATACTATTTGTGCTTTAGAAAATCATTTACAAAGTAAAAATAATATAATAGAATTATATTAATTATTTTATAAAAAAATAATCATAATTTTAGGGTCTTGATATATTTCCCTTTACTACACAAGCATACTCACTAAGAGTAAGGTATGTGATGGTGGGACATTCTTGGGGTTGTTCGGTGAACATGGTTTGGGTCCTGATCTCAATGATCCTGATCCTCTCCCTTAAATGGTTTATCTCATGCTTAAGTTGTTGGATCTTGGGTTGGGTTTGGTCTAGGGAAAAGGATTGAAATGCTGTCACCTTCATGAGAACTTTAAAATGGGATTTATATGGAATAATTCTACTGGTATAGGCCATCAAATATTCTTTCTAAATTAATCTTCCATTGTCATTTCTATTTATAAACAATACTTATAATGTTAAATTTATTATAGTTTCTAAAAATATTATTCATCATCGATCATAATTGACCAATGATCACAGAACAGTAAAAAAATGATAGTTACATTTATATTTAAACATTTATAGTTTTAATGAATTTGAAATTCTAAAACATACTTTTTTAGAAAACAAAATATTATTCAAATGTTTAAGTTGTTACACTACAACCCATTAACATTTATTATAATTAATCCATTTAATTCATTTATTCAAATAAAACCATTGTGAAGCCAACTTATTCTATATAAAAAATCCATTTAATTTAACTAATGTATGTTAACTCCATTCCAAGACCGGCCAAGAACTTATGTGGAGCTTTTTAAATGAACAATTATTTTAATGACTATGCAAATACATTTAAAATCCAACCCAAACAATTAGGTGGTGTTATTGTCATTTAATAAATTTTATTAAAAGAATTATTTTGTTGTCACCTACAATGGGTTTGAAATTAATGACAGAGACATCATCATATTACCTATCAAGGGTCCACAAAAGTGTAACTACAATATTTTACTTATTTAGAAAGAAATAAGTCATTTTAAAAAAAATGTTCGAAATGGTCAGCAAGTGGAACAATGACAGAGCTATGATATCAAAATAACTTTTATGTAAAACAATTATACCACCTTTATTAGGTTATTCTATGAATACTATTCAGATATAAACCTCATATTTTAATTATATTGGAATAAATCAAAGAAATAGTCCAACACCATTAAGATTGGGAAAATGAGATTCCACCAAAACAGTACAAAATATATGAAGAGAAACTACAATAGAAAGAAAGATGATTGAATATATTACTGATAGCTATCCAAAATTTCAAATTGATCATTATTTGCATCCGGATCTATGAGATATAAAATTACATAGATTATTTTTTGAGGAGAGAATACCAGAGGATTAAGGGTTTCTCAATCATTGGAGAAGAAAATAGGAATAAGGGGTTTAAATTTAAAAATATTTTGAGTGGAAATTGTAATTTCACCCATATAGAAAGGGGATAATTTTTTGGCTACATGGTTGGCAAAAATTTTATACAACTTTGTGCCCTGGAACTACCTAAGGAGGACCCTTCTCGAGCTAGGAGCACGGTTTGGGTAACCATGTGCAGCCCGTGTATATTGACATTGCAATTTGTTTGAGAAAAAATGCATGTTCAGGCACCGAGAACCATATAGTTTCAAAAAATTATGCAGCCTTATTAAGGCCACTGATAACATCATAGGGTTACCCAACATGGTTAGTACTAATCATGTGGTAATCGAGTAACCAACCATATTTTCCAAATTATCAGAGCTCTGAGATTCGTACAATCCCTAGATGCTCTAGGAACCTTTATTGGTCCATATTTCATATTTAACAATAGAAAACAATGTAATTTAAATGAAAAATAATAAGTAATAACTTCATTAAAAGAAGTTTTGTTAGAAATTTGAATACAAAAACTTCATAACTGTGTGATTTCAAAAATTGTTAAAATTTAAACTTAACTAGGAGAAGATTCAATATTTATAGATAAATTTAAACATATATATGAAGGAATTAGAAAATATTGAAATAATACATTTCACATTTTGAGTGAATATTAAATTTACCTTTTACCACTTCATTTTGTTGTTCCACCTCAGTATTTGTGATGGTGTAAGATTTTATTTTCTCTCTTTTTATTAGGTGGTTGATAGAATCTCCTATTTTTGTGCAATGACTTGAATAGTTGCAAAGGTCTTTTTAGTTGAATCACTGAATCATAGGTGTTTTTAGTGGATCCTTACATTCCTCTATTATATTGTGTGTACACTTCATGTCCCTTTGAAAATATTTTCATTGATTTCTTTCTTGTCGACACTTGAAGCGTTTCCTAGTTCCCTTAAGGTAGTTCCTTGGGTACTTCTTTACATATTTTTGACATTTGGGTTATTATATATTCTCACCTCTATATTCTATGTCATTGTATCATCCATTTTGAAACATAATCCTTTGTTTCTTCTCTTTATGTCCATGAGACCATTCTCTTTTCTCCAACTCTACTTTTAGATAATATTGAATTATTTATTCCTAACTCTCAAAATATGGAATACCTAGAGATTTATAAAAATATGGTTTCAATAAACTAAATAATATATATATATTTACATAATGGTTAATAAGAAACCAAATAAAAACCATTAAATCCTTGTGAAATATATATTATATTTCATAGTAGATTCACTCTCTTTTTTCATGAGTTCTGTAAATTTACTTTCTATTTTTTATGAATAATATGAGTAAAATAATTGTTAAAAAATAATTTCATGAATTCTTACCACTTCTTTGATAAAAATTTATTATTCAACTATATATTCTTGATATATGTACACCACTTATCAATATCTCAAACTAAATAATAGAGAAACATCACAACATGCTCTTTATTAGAACAATAAAACTTAGAAAATATCATTTCTAGGGTGTCAATCCATTTTTAACAAATTATTGGATGTGAAGATCCACCATGTTAATGGGGTTATTTCTTCATGAATGACTCAATGTAATATTTCTCTTGAAGGTGGATAATCTACATGGTTTAAGTTACTATTTATAATCTTAGATATATAGTTAATCACCACCTATAGGTTTTACACTATGTCTCCCATTGTATAAAGAATTCAATTTAGATGATAATTACATTATTAGTCACAAAGTTTTTTGGTTCAGTTTCTTTTCCCACGTAATTTTTTAAAATATAAAGCGTTAAAATAAGTCATAAGTAAAAAATTCATGGAAAATTAATTTATTAATATAAAAAAATTAAAATTTTAGAATAATGTAATATATGAATGAAACACTTTATTATAACTTAGGTTATGATTTATTATCTAATATAATTAATAAATTAATTAAAATTTCTTTCAAAAAAAGTATATTTACCTGTATATCACATACATAATTTATACATCATTATATAAAAAACATTCATAATAGTAAACATCATATAATCAATGGGTTTTATGTCTTGTAAAACTAGGTTTATACAATATTAGTGAACAATATTTTTTAAAATTATTGAAATAACTCATCATAGTCCTGCTATAGAACATCATAATCTTTGTGAAGCACATGATCACCTAGGGACATACAAAAAGAAAGGGTAAGCAAAAAATTTATATAAGAAGATTAATACAAAGGAAGAAATAGATAAATGAATAAATATAATTATACGAGTGATTGTAAAGGTAGTCATCATAGTGTAATAATCAAAGTATCATCATAATAACTTGGATATAATGGGGTCATGGCATGAAATATGTCACATGTATAAAAGAGAAACATCATAAACATGAATCATGGATTTATACAAAGAAATCATAACCACGTTGGGCTAGAGTCACTATATATAACCCATACCTAGTATGTCATGAGATAAAAACATTACCCAATGAGTTAGAGGGATTAATAATTTTTATCTTTCTTGTCATATATTATTATTTTCTATTTCATGTTCAATATATATAAAATAAAATATTCTCTAATAACACATCGATCTATAACCATAACATTTATAACCCATTACAAAGTCGAAATTGGTTTCATAATCAACTCATTCATCATAACATATCAATGAAATTATGTGATCGATGATAATATGTTTACATAAACATGAGAGAAAATATATTAGAGTCTAGATGGATAGATATTAATTTAGCATCATATAGAATAGAGTTAACATTAATGATATAAAGAAACCCAAAAGTATAAATTTCACAGAATAAAGGGAATAATTATGAAGACATTCCACAAACCAAATGGGGTTTCCACTGACCTATGTACACAAACCAATATAAGACAAGGATGAAATGGCAGCCTTGAACCCCATGAGAATACAACTAGCACTTTGGAGTCAATTACACTCTTTCATAATGGTTTCACAGAAATGAATAATTGTATATATGAAATTCTAATTAAAGGACCAAGAAAAATTGTCCCATGCATTTGACATTCATTCTCTAAATGATCAAATAACTATAAGAAACTCATCATACAACTAAACTAAATAGAATGCATAAGTAAACATATTAACATGTTAATGCCAATAAAATTCCAATACAACCAAAAAAATTAAAGGATATGGGATGGGAAGATGGATAGGTTATACATACTCTGGGTAAATAGGCTTCCACTAGGCTAAAAATAAAGAATATGGTGTGATACCCATATCCATTTGACATGAGGGAACCATCTCCACATTTCACCTCCATAAATATGAAAGAAGCTAACTTGAATACCCATTTCCACCAAGAGGTGCTTTAACTTTTACTAAATTATATAATATATGTTCTTTATACACTCATTAGTTTATAAAACATATTAGCATAACCTACCCAGTAGGATACCTTGAATTTTTCTAATAAAGGATTTATTATAAAAACTGAAGCATGCTAGTTTGAAATAATAATATTAAAACAAACTTTGAAAATTTTCACGAAAAAATAACATGTTATATTTATTTGATCAATTAGAAACTATTTATAGAATAAAAAACATCCATTATAATAAAAATTATGATGGGTGTACCCTAATGTCACTAATGTTAGGATCTCCTCATAAATAACTTCACAGGTAAGTGGTATTCCTTTAGCTAAGATATGGATATAAAATGACTTCATTGTCTAGTGAGGGTATTTATGTTACAATAATTCAATAGTAAAGGTGTCTAACATCCTTACCAGAATCACCTTGACCCATCCAGAATTCGACATCACTGAAGTGCTCCTCCAAATACACTAGAGGCAACTAACTAGTAGTGAGGGTCTAATTGAAATAATGGAGTGACTATACCCTCAATCAGAGAATTCAAAAACAATAAAATAACAAAATAGATAATTAGTTTACAACTAGACTACGATGAAACCAGAAACATTCCGAAAATATGAATGAATGCATAAATTAAAGAATAAATAGTCAAAACTCAAACGAAGTCATTGATCACCCATTAAGCCAAAAAAATACATGATATATAATAAATGAAGTAAAAGAGGCTCTACAACTCCAAGCCTCACCTCATCTCAGTCTCTATTGTCATAGTGATTTATCCCAATAGATAATCAAACTCAAGCCTTAACCTAGCCTAGGACTACCAAATTTTGGGTGTTCTTGGGTACCCTAGTGTCACATCTACCTAATAAGAGTTTGCGTATAACTTAGTAGGAAACCAGCAACGTATTCTAGTACTCAACTAAAAAAAATTACGTGTTCAAGTTTAAATCTCAAAAGAATTAAAAAATAAATACATAATTATAAAAAATTATCTGTAATCAATAATAAAAAAACAAGGAAAAACAACCATATACTGAATAATCATGAACTTATCAAGACACCATGAACCCCTAGTGGTACCTTCTTTAGCTACTCGATAGAATGTAGTCTTAAAATAATTAGAAGTAATCAATATCTATCCATAATGATAGTAAACATACTATTCGAAATCAACTAAATAAGATACTTCAAATCCATTAGGAATCAAGTGAGTAATTTTTTTACTATCCACTAGGCATCGAGTGATTGTTCTACTCATCATCCAATAGACCTCCAGAAACATGAAACCTATAATTCACTTTGAATCGAGTGAATCACACAGCATCCATGATACATCATTGCATCCTTACTTTGTTTTTAGGTCCATCATCACAATTCATGCACACTCCCCCACTAATGGAAACCATCTCATGACTGTCCACATATTTTTATCATTAAGAAAAATACCTCCAAGGGAATTGTGACATACATAAAAAACCATGGGATACAAGAAAACCATATCATACAATCATGAGAAAATAGTATAAACATAAAATACATGTGATCAACATAAAACATGAAAAAAAGGATACAAACATACTCCTAGAACCAAGTATCAAAAAGGTTATCATGATCAACATAAACTACCAAATATGATCACTATCAACAATGGTAAAAAAGATATACTAATACAGGAATCACAATAATTAAAACTAGAGTTCATAAAAAATAGAGCATGAATTATCATCATGAGTCACAATAACTACACATGTGATGAAGATCAAACATGTTATAACATGATATGTAATCATACCCACAGAAAAGATCATCATACATGGTATCATGGGATATACTTTCACACACTGTATGGAATCCATTTAGTTTTAGGGACTCATTAATGGTAACCCAACAACCATTAACAACTATTGTTAATCCAATGTACAAAGGTCCATCATGGCCCATTCCACCTTGTCCAATTAAACTAGGAACAATTTTATTAATTAATTAATACTTTAAGATCAACCAACATACAACACATGCAATGGATAAACACCACAAAAGGGAAACCAATTAACATATGCATCAGAATCATCTACTACATAATACTAATGACCATAAAACATGGGATAAACTGATGTTTGGGAATAATCTAGAATGTACTATACATTAGACTTATCCAGAGGGATTTCCCAGCCTGATGATGTCATAACACTCCAACTCCTAATCATCTCCCTACCTAGCATGACCGAGGGGCCCAATCCCGTAGCAATGATAAAAAAATAACCCCTGCTATGGGCCACTAGCCAGTACATAATCTAAAATAGGGAAAAAATCATTCACCAAAAATTCACTTGTTATTCTCAGTTCCTATGTTCAGATTAAAAAGGGGGATGATCCCATAATGTCCAATAACCAATACATCACATATACATGCATCACAAACAAGTAACATATTAAATAGTCACCACAAAATCACCTCAAGGGAATTCCCCTGTCTCTACTTCAATCATCAACACACGAAAGAAGTCCCATATTAGTACCACCCACTCATGTCAAAATCCAACAAGGAAAGAGGTTCATCCCAAATAGAGATTCCAAAGAAAATTAATTTTTAAAAGTACCAATTCAGCCTCAACCAACCATTTGACACTAAATCATTTCCAAAGATCCAACACAAACCACTTTTAAAACCAAAAATCACCTTATACACTCTATTAAGAATCCAAAGTCACCACTTTAAATCTAAAAAAAATTAAAAAAGGAAAAATTTCATTTTATCAAGCACATGTTTTAAAAATGCAATCAAACAGTTTATTGAAATACTTTACAAGAAGGAAACTGCTCCACTTCAAGGCAGTCAATTTTACTAACAATTCTATATCAACAATGAATATAAAAACTATGTTCAAAATGAAAATAAAAAATGATTCTTAAATTTAATGGATAATATATAGTGATCATACCACAATGAATGTCCAATCCAAATATTTAAAACTCATGAAGAAGCCCAGTCGCATACAGGAACTTCCATATATATATACATATATATATACTTAAACTGATACACGTCTTCCCCACACTATGAGGTAACATTCACACCAAAGATTTATATATTTATATTTATATATATTCATACATAAGAATATGTGGGTGCCCCTTTGAAACTGATCGTAACCCCCTGTAATAAATCATCGGGACTCGTAAACACCATAAGATCCATAACTAGATGGTGTGAAACCGACAATGGGTTTAGATGCTTACCCCAAAATGAGTATTCCCAAACATTAATAAAAACATGAAATTTTTATAGATCATGTTAAATATTCCGTTAAGTTCAACTTACACACTCCAAATGTGTTCTGAGGCCAAACAGGCCAAACATTGAGGAATAAATTCAAATTCATATCTTTAGGAAACCATGCCGAAAACCCATCAATATTTTGAATATGAGTACCATTTAGGAAAAAATGTTTCGAGAAAACACCATCTTTAAGCACCAACTTCATTTGAGAGAACATACATGTGTGAACCTAGTGCACCCATGGATGTGCTAACATCGAATAGGACACCAAAATTTTAAAGATGAAACCCAAAAAAAAATTCCCACAAAACTAGTTTTTTCATTAAAACCATATTCAGCCATTCATTTCATTAAAAGAACACAATCCACCCCCCTTAAATCCATAAAAAACCCTTTTCAAAACATTTCTAATACCCTTGTAAAACTATACCATCACTTAATTACACACACCACATGAAGATCACGTGAAAATAAATGTTAACACAACAACAAAAGAGATAAATATTTCATAAAATAAACAATTCCAATTTTAAAGACCAAAGTAATTTTAAACAAGCATCTTAGGTGTCTTAAACAAAGACATTTCACACAAATCATTTTGGAAAACTATTTTTTTTAATTATATCGACAAAAAACCACCATTCCCATTAATCCATTGTTATATCATAGGTTATAATAACATTTAAAATTTAAATAAAAACAGTGAAGTGCTCATGGAGTGTTTTAGAAAGGAATGGTTGTAAACGCCTACCTTAAATCAAGTACAGACACAATGAAGCATCAACAGAATGAAGAGAGACACGTTGTGGACCAATTTCACACCATAAACAATGGAAAAAATACACAAATAAAAACCCCATGATTAGGGCTTAGAAAAAATTATGGAAACCCCAAAAATATAGAAGAAAATACACCGGATATGGTGCTCCCTCTGAGGGAGATGCACGTCAGAAAAATATGGTGGGGGCTGCACAGATGTAGGACCCTGGTCAGAAGCTTTTTTCCGGTAGGAGGCCACCAGACATGAGGTCCGCATGCCGAAGTAGGGTGGTTCGGCTGGAAAGTCGAGCCTCTAGGAGAAAGGCACTTCCATGAGGCTTCGATCCCATATTGTTTTTGTCCAAGATTATGTTCTTCTTTAGTTGAAGTTGTCGCAGAACATCTCCAGTGGTATCTCACAGCCATGTTAAAAACCCCAAACCAAGCCTCAATTAAATATTGGGGAAAAATATGTTAATTCAGTGAGAGATTAACGGGGGTCATTAATGAATGAGCCTCTCAACCTCTCAATGGTCTGGTTACAAACTGAAGAGTCAAGCCACTAAATGGCCTGACAACCCATCGGTCCCAACACCATCGCACAATATGAGGTAGGAAAATAAAATAAAATAAATTATGTTTTTTAATTATTTCCTTAAAAGTTTCAATAACTAAATTTTTCACCCAACCTACTATGGTTGAAGTTAAGCCTTAAGAGAATCTTGGAATTTCAGATTCAATGGTGACCTCAAATTTTTAATTCGATCACCGGTTCAAATGATATAAAACACCGAACGTGTATTTACTGAACGTTACTTCAAAAATGTTCAAAATTCAGTTTTGATCACATCAGGACTCAGAATTAAGTGCCGTCAATTTTAAAAAACTTGTAGTAATCCCAAATAATTTAAAAAAATATATAGAATTTATAAATATTTAAATTATCCCCACCTTAAGATATTTTCATCCCAAAAATCTAAAACAAAACTAGGGGAAAAAATGGGTTACTGAATAGCTATCTAAGCCTCCCGCTCCCAGGTTCTCTCCTGAACATTCTCATGATGCCAATGAACTCGCACTAGTGGAATCGACCACCAATGGAAGACTCGATTCTGTTGATCCTCTATCTCCACTGGGAACTCCACAAACGTCGCCCCATCATCGATATCTAGATCACCCCAGTTGATAATGTCTGATTGATCATGCACGTACCTCCTCAACTGTGGCAATGGAAAATATTATTCACTCGGTGCATATGTGGCGGAAGAGCTAAATGGTATGCCACATATCCAACTCTACTGAGGATCTATACTGGTCTAATGAACCTTGGAGATAGATTTACACCCCATCCAAACCTCTGTAATAATTTTCGGGGTGAGATACATTGGAAGACATGGTCTCCCTCCTCAAACACTAAGGGTCTCGCTCTTCTATTGGAATACGACTTCTTTCGGCTTAGTGCAGTCGTCATCCTCTCTTGGATGATCTGCACCTTCTTCGTGGTAGCATATACCAGCTCTGGACACATATGTTCTAACTCCCCTGGGTCTTTCCAGCATAGAATTGATCTTCAAGGTCACCCATACAGGGACACAAATGGAGCCATTTCAATGGTGGAGTCATAACTGTTGTTGTATGCGAACTCCACTAGTGGTAGGTGGTCCTACCAACTGCTGTCAAAATCAAGGACATAAGCACGAAGCATGTCCTCGAATGTCTGTATGTTCCTTCCATATGACCATCTTCCTGAAGATGAAATATGTTTCTCAAGCATAGCTGAGTCCCAAATGCCTCTTGTAATCTCTTAAAGGGGCCACGATTCCATCTAGGTTGTGTTGGACGATGGGTGGTGCATCGTTGCGCACCGTAGTTGGAGGTCATGAGTTCAAAGGTGCAGCAGAGGGGGACCCACTCCCCATGGGTCCCAGGGACAACAAGGTGGTGCTACATGGCGCAACTGGTTGAAGAGCCAAACCTCTCTTTGAACCCTTCAGAAAAGAGGGGCCGCACGGCCCCTCGCGCAGGTCGCACCAGCAGGTAGGCCAGGCATGTCTGTTTCCCAGCCGGCTGCATGGCCCCTTGTGTGGTTCGGGCCAGGCCGGTCCCCATCCCCACCAGGTTCGAGCCGGGCTAGGTCAGAACTAGACTGGGTTGGGTCGACCTGAACTGGGGCAGATCGGTTTGAGTCGGTTTGACTGGGTCAAACCATACCCAGACCCATTTCGACCTAGATATGCTTAGAAGACCATTTATCGCAAACCAGGCGTCCATTCAACAAACTTTCTATGGAACTGGAATCCTTGGGATAGACTGTCATTATGAGATACTCCACCTGAGTTTTTGATAAAGTTTTATTATAGCTGGGTATGATCAAACTTGAATCGAACCAGTCCCTCGGTACTAAAGTGCCTATAACTCACAGATCATGCATCCGATTGATGCGCTGTCTATTGTGTTGGAACCCTTATGACATGACAGATCATTGGGATACTTCTTCATGGTACTTCACGCTTATTGGATTATGATGGATTGATTGAGTATCAGATCCTCCCCGAATCAAGAATACTATGTACGGGAATCTAGTGGTTGTATGAGACATTAAAAATGAATAGGGATCCTGTGTGAATCCGCACCTACCGATCTAGTGATGATCAGCACCTAGAAATCCTATGTGGATCAACACAAAGCGATCCTATTTGGATCAACACAAAGCAATAATATATTGATCAATAGTAGAACCTTTCACATAATAAGATGATATAGATTTACAACTAATCATTTGTACTTGTCTACTTAAGTTATACCTGGTCTGAGATGATACTTTTCTTTATTCTTTGTTATTGAGATCATGATTTTTGGTTTTTCTTTGTGAAATTATGAGAGACCTTTGGGGGAATTGGGGCCCCTACTGGGTATTGTTATACTCACCCCTACATGGGCTTCACCCGCACCTTATTGTGTCTTGTTGAGATGATGAGAAACTCAGCTGAGACTATAGGCTCAAGGACCATGTGGTACACAGAGGTGACTCGATAATGTGGAGAGCTGTAGAGGCGATCTATACTTACCCTTCTGGTATGACCCTTAGTGGATGATATCAGGAGTGGTTTACTATTTTCTATTGTAGTTGTATCTTTCTTTTGGGCTTGTATTCTAACCCCTTTACTTTCAGTACAAACTTTTACTACTACATCTTTATTTCGTGATTGCATCTTGTTTTTTACTTGTACTATGTGTTGTATAGGTTTAAATGAAATGTATTCCTGTTTTAGGGATATTCCATTCCAATGCAAGTCTCCAACCCCTGTCCTATTGAGGGAAGGTTTGGGGTAATCACGACACGGGCCATGAGGGATGGGTCCTGACAATGTCACCGCAACTCTAATTGATGGAGGAGGAATAACCCCACTTGTCCATGATTGGACCCCCAAACGGACCTGAGACAAAACAAACTCTAACAAAATCAGGAGTTCCCAACAACCTCAAGACATTATCTTCTTCCAAAAACCACAAAACATCCTCCTACAGACCTCGACTACCTCGATAAACAAGAAACACTCAATTAGAACTAGAATTGGGCATAACTAATCACCAAATTTTGGATTCCTTCTGTACAACACATCCTAAACATCATGATTAACAGAATCTGAAACCGGAATCAATCCAAAACAAAATCAAAAGAAACACCCTGAGCTCAAAACAACCGGCTCGGAAGCCAAACAAACTCAAGAACAACCAAAAACATCGTTTAAAAATACCATTTCAGATTAATTTTAAAAATCACCACATTTAAAAGTGACTTTAAAAATATTGAAACAATATTTTTAAACCAAATTATTTTCCAAAAATCCCATTTCCTTTTTCAAAAAACCCAATTACATTTAAATTTGATAACATCCTTCTTCCAAGGATAATTCTCGAAATCATCTTCTCATCCAAATCCACTTTAAAAAAAACCTAGTGAAACCTTTAATTCCAAAACCCACCCATGGAATCCTATGAACCATTACATGTATGTCTGTCCATTTTCCATCCACATCATCCATGAACAATTCCCCCCCCCAAACTTTTCGTATGTACCCTACCCACATGAAAAAGTATATAAGGGACACCAAGGTTCATACCCAATCCACATTCTCAAACCCAAAATGCTTTCAATTTTAAACCCCACTTTACCAATTTAAATCCATTTTGAAAAAAAACACCTCCATTTTTAAAACTATTTCCCATTTCAAAATCCACTTTCATTTTCAACATACTCACACCAACCAAAACCAAAATGAAACACAACCAACAATGAACCATTGTAATGGTTAACTAGTTCCTATGCCAAACATGGTGACATTATTGTGGGCCATGCCCCATGTAAGGCATAACATGAATAGGACCTTGAACCAGGCCCATGGAATCCACATGGGCCACTACTCTATGTGAGACTACAACATTACAATGGTTTGCCTCTATTGTCATCTTTCAATCCAAAATAAGATCAAAAAACTCAAATCTTGGACTACCCCTGGTAACTCGAGGATCACTCTGAGAAAGAGTTCATGACACTCTTCTCGCACCTACATCCTGAGTAACAATAGTCCTAATATCTATCTACCAAACACCCCAAAATAACATGGGCCTTCATTGATACCATTTTTTCATGACCCAACCCACTTTAACCCTAAATCGATCACTCGTGTTAGTCCACAGCATGACACGAAGGGTATTTTGGATCCCCATGGGCTGGAAACTGGTGTCAAGAAAAAAAATAAACTAGTGGGAATGATTTTGATTGTAAATTAAATACAATGAAATAAATAAAGACAGGAAATAAAAATGAATAATATAAGTGGAAGGAAAATTTATGTTGTATGTACCTCTATGTGACCTGATAGGTCACCAAAGACCTCAAAACAACGTCACACTATTGCAACCGAATCTAACCAAGGTGCAACACCCGAAGATAAAAAACAAGAGTTAACTATTGGTGTGAATATTAAAACTGAGTAGGAATTCCAAAAATATATATTCCCATATGAATTTCATTTAAATAAAAGATCCAAAAATTTAAATTTTGATATAAAATGTACAAAAATTGGTTTTCACACATTTTTGTTAAAAAAACCATTTCCCCTTTTCAATTTAAAACTATATTTCCTTTTTAAGAAGAATTCCTTCACATTTTAAAGGAGGTGATTATGACACTAAAAAGAAAGGAAGGAAGTGTAAAACCTTCTAAAGCTTTTTCAATAAACACTTAAACCATTTTATCACCTTAATAATGAAGCTAAAATACGTAAGGAAACAAGATCAATAAACAAACAACATGGGAAATGGGGAAACACAACACAAGAGATACTAATAAGCATATTAATGAAAATCATTGCTATATAATACTAATTACCATAAAAAATAGGAGAACATAGGATCTTGTGAATAATCTAGAATGTATTATACATGTGACTCATCCTGAAGGCATACCCTACCTAATGACATCATAACCCCCAAATGCTTGATCATCTCCCTACCTGGACTGACCAAGAGGCCCAATACCATAGTAATGATAACAAAAAAACACCATTCTATGGGCCACTATCCTGTATGTAATCTAAAAAAGTTATGAAATTTTTCACTGAAAATTCACTCGCTATGCTAGGTTCACATGTTCAGACTAAAAAGGGAGATGATCCAACAATGTCTAACAAGAAATCCATCACATACACATGAATCACACACAATAAACACATGAAATAGTAACCACTAAATCACATTATGGTATTTTCCCCATATTGAATTTAACTATAAACACAAAATGTAAGCCCCATCCGAGGACCACCCATTCACATCACCATCCAAAAAGGAATGGGGTTCATCCCAAAGAGAGTTTCCAAATAATCTTATTTTATAAAAGTACCAAAGGGCCTCAACCAACCATTTAACTCTAAATTATTTCTAAATAACCATAACACACAACTTTTAAAATAAAAAATCTACTTATAATTTCATTTATGAAACCCAAGTCACCATTTTAAAAATAAAACACAATAATAAAGGCCATCAAGGCATTTTATAGAGCACATGTTGTGAAAAAAGAAATCAAACCATTTGTTGCAATAAATTACAAGAACAAAACCACTCGAATTCAAGATGGTAAATTTTACTGATAATTCTATATCGATAATTAAAATAACAAATATGTGGAAAATGAAAGAAATAAACAATAATTAAATTTAAAGGTCAATTCATAGATATCCTACCTCAAATAATGGAAAAGAGAAAACTTTCTAACTCAAGAATCTTCCCATTCACACACATGCACCTCCTTATATATATACATATATATATGTATATATCTTTAAAATCATGTGTGTCTTCTCTGTGCCATGATGGAACATGCACACATAAGATATATATATTTATATATATACATACCATGCAATATGCATGTGTGCCTTCAAAATCAATCGCAACTCCCTCTAATAAAACCCCACGGCTCATAAACAACATAACATCATAAAATATACTATTTGAGAACCACCTATTGGTTTAAAAGCTTACCCTAAAATTATTATTTCCAATCTTTAGTAAAACAAAATGAAATTTTTATAAAACATTCCAAACATTCCCTTAAAGTTGAACTTATACACTCCAAATGTGTTACAAGGCCAAACATGCAAAACCTTGAAGAATACATTTCAAGCCATTTATTTTGGAAACCACACTAAATACCCAACACCATTTTGAATACGAGTTCCATTTAGGAAGACAAGGTTTCAAGAAAACATCAACATTAAGACCCATCTTCATTTGACGACACATCCATACGTGCACCTAGTGCACCCATGTATGTGCCAATATACAAACACACACCATACATACAAGATGACACCCAAAAACACCATTCCCACAAAACTAAAATTTTCTTTAAAACCATATTCAACCATTCATGTCATTAAAAGAACAAAATCCATCCACATAATGACATGACACCCTTTTTCAAAACATTTTTAATACCGTTTCAAACTATTCCATAACCAAATTACATAACCCATACCAAGATCACAAGAAATTAAACGTTAATACAACATCACAAGGGATAAAAATTTCATAAAATATCCAATTCTAATTTGAACGTCCGAAATCATTTCAAAACAACATCCTAGGTTCTTTAAAACTTAGAAATTTCACACAAATCATATTGGAAAAATATTATTCATCAATTATACCCACATGAAGCCACTACTCACATAAATCCATAGTTATATTATAGTTTTGAATGAAATTTAAAATTTAAATAAAAACAAACAAGTTCTCATGGTGTGTTTTGGAAAGGAATGGTTAGAAACACCTTCCTCAATTATAGTTCGAACACAATGATACATTGACAGAAGGGAGATCGAAACATCATGGTCCAACCACACACCCTAAACAATGAGAGAAACACACAAATAAAAACCCCACGATTACATTTTGGAAAAAAAGAAGAAAACACAAAAAATCTAGAAGAAAAATGAACCAGAGATAGAACTTCCATTGAGGGAGACACACTCCGCAAAAAGGGGGTGGGGGTAATGCTGGAGCAGGCCGCCGGTCAGGAGCGTCATTCCAATATAAGGCCACTTTTCCAAAGGTCTGCGCACTGAAGAAGGGTTGTTTGGCCAAGAATTCGGACCGCTGAAAGCAAGGTTCTTTTATGAGGATGTAAATATGCCATACAAGAAGCTGTTCGAATAGAGATTTTCACCACTGGAGTACGCTAGATGGAGGTTAGAGCTAGGTTTGGGGGTTCATGTGCGCACAAGGGGGAAGAGGGGGAGTGATGGTGAGCCATTAGAGAGTAAGGGGAACCTTAGGGTTCCAAAAAACAATGACCAAAATAAAAAACCAATAATAATAATAATAATAATAATAATCATCATCATCATCATCATCATCACATTAATATCAACTTAAAAATTAATACTATTAATATCAATTTTAAAAAAAAATTGTATTAAAACAATTTAATAATAATATTATTATTATAATCTACACAATAGTAATGTTATTATTTAGGTATAAATTTTTATAAAATTTATTCATTTTTTGAATTGTTTGGTTGCACAGTCGTATGGGCCGACCACATAGTTACTACTAACCATGTGTTGCTTGTGCATGAGCTTAAACCCACCAAGGTTGAAAAACATGAAAATTTTTAAACATGGAGCCGAACCTGAACATAAACCAAAAATTCAATATTGAAAGAGAATTATAAATAAGAGAAACTTGCGGTTAGGGTGTCAAATCTATAAATGAAAATATAAATCTCCACTATTCTTAGACAATTCCATTAAGATTTGATGGAATTTTCTTCCAATTATTTAATATGTATCTATTCAATGATAAATTGGAGATCTATATAACAAAAGATAAGAAGATCTGAAATGAATTGAGACATTAGAGTGATCACAAGGGAAACAAATTACCAAGTGGATCGTACATGGTGATCAGTACTATGATCCTCCACCTCATTGGGAAGGAGGAAGGAATGATCAACTAAAAATGAAGGATATTTCTTATATTCTCCATTGGAATGCATAGAGATCCACCCTAGATCAAATGAGACTATTAGAATGAGGAATAGAGGTTAGTCTAGCAAAATTCATCTCAAAAAATCGATTTAGGGCTAATAATCATGACGGAGATACAGTGACTAAAAATACCAAACAAACCCTACCTAAAGAAATCCCAACTCAACCTATAATTTAATCGATGTCCCATCATCCTTCTAGTGTAGGAGCACTGGTTGGAAGGTGAGGATTCCTAGGAAACCTGACTATTGATTTCCCCATCAGTTAGCTAATGGGGTCTACTTACTATCCAATCGCTACAACAACAACCATTGATAATTTGGGCTTACTCTACTAAAATTATAATATCTATCCACCCACTGATTTTCTATTCTATTATAAGAACAACATTTTTGGATATTTAACCAATTTTTGTCTCATTTTATCCGTCAGTTCTCTAAATGACCAATCAATGAGATGAAAAATTCAAATTCCCATAAAAAAAATATAACTCATAATGATGTTGGTTATTACATAGTGGAAGACATAACTAGTGGGAAGGGATATTCTCTCATTTTATAATATCTTTCCCAAGTACCCTAGGATTCCAAAAAAGTTTAATCAAAGCATGAAATCCATCTTTATTATGGTATTTTAACAAAAGAATATTGGGCATCATTTATTCAACTTTTCAAAGGATAATAAACAACATTAAAATTTTAAAATGAAGGAAATAATAAATAAAATTATAATATAATTAAAAAAGTCCTTAAAAATAAATGGACACAATTTTATAATTTTTAAAATTTAATTATAAAATCCCAGTGTAAGGGTTTTAAATAAAAATTTTATAAAACCATCTACCATAGTATTTTTTAGATATGGATATACGTGATAAATCCACATGAATAGATAGAGAGAGAGGAATCCTTTTAAGGAAAATAAAAACCCAACACATCAAAATTCACATCAATGATTTTAGACAACATAGACCCTATGCCTCTATGGCCTTAGGAAAGAATGGAAATCATGAAATAAAGATATTAAGGCTATTGAAGAATAAGGGAGTCACTTATAGGGTGATTTATCATAAGAATCTTGAATAATGACCATAAAAACACGACATATGAGAGAGGGATAGTTCATATCGAGCATGCTATGTCACTTGGGTTCAAGTGTGAGAAAAGAATAGGGAATTTGCATGTTTAATTCGAGTGGGGTTAGTTTATGATTTTCAATTTTCTATATGACATAGTAGGCTGAAATATTTATAATACTGAGTTCCAACTGTAGAAATAAAACATCAACCAGCTGAGAAATTCACATGGTTTTACCATATAGTAAGGATAAACAAACTTCAAACATGTTAATTCTCATTGGTATAAAATTGTAGGGTTTTCATGGTTGTCGTGTGGTTAGACCTGCCTATGGTCCCACAATCTGATAGTCATTATCCCATGTTTTGGATTTAATTCAAATGAAGAGACCCAAAAAAATGTACATATAAAAAAAATATTTCATACCAAGATATGATATCATGGGTCCGATAATTATCCCTACTATATCACTTTTTTCCCATAGAAATTCAACTGAATTATTCATTTGAGAGTAAATGTGATCATTTCTCTCTCATAATCACTTCCTACTACCAATTATCGTGAATTTAATTCTTGTGATTCCATGATAACATAACCAA
Organism: Viscum album; assembly: GCA_963277665.1. Taxonomy (NCBI): domain Eukaryota; kingdom Viridiplantae; phylum Streptophyta; class Magnoliopsida; order Santalales; family Viscaceae; genus Viscum; species Viscum album. The sequence goes on from OY728146.1 coordinate 1,811,715,725, forward strand.
TTGAATATAATTTTCATGTATTACTTTTTCCTATGATTAAATAATATAAATTAGTTAGTGGGTGATTGATACATGTAGTTCCAATTCAATATCTTCCCATTTAACACATGGGAGTGATTTATCCAATACATCTTTAGTTGAGAGACATGAAATAAATCATGTATATTCATAAACTGAGGGGATAAATCCAATCAATAAGCAAGATCCATAGATTTTTCTAAAATCTTAAAGGAGACTACAATCCTCGGTGAAATCTTAATTAGTTTTCCCAATTATTGGTAGACTAGGTGTGGTGATACCCTCAAAAAATACAATCAGACATTGAAAATTTTGAGGGACGATGATGGTGGGAAGCATTGGATTTATGGTGACTCAAGGCTATCTCAAAACTCTATAAAATAGTATGAGCCTTCCTATTAATATCCTAAACAATATATAGTCCTACTAAATGGGTCTCACCCATATCATTCTCATATAAAGGATATTATAATGGATGACTATAAAGGGCCTCGAATGGGGCCATACAAAATGAGAAATAGTAACTATAATTATAAGAAACTTAACTAGATTCAAATGATTGTCCCATAACGCATCATAATATATAACTTAGGCCTGAAGTGTATCTTCTATTATCTATATAAATCACACTATATGACCATCTTTTTTTTGTTTTTATGCTATAATTAAATTTACTTTGGATCCCATTACCTCCTAGATGTTTTTCGAAAATTTAGAGGTGAAACAAGGGTCTCAGTATGAAATAATGGTAGAAAGAACACCATGAAGTAATATAATCTCTGTACGTATAGATTTAAATAAATTATACCTTTGTAATATCATTAATCCTTATTAAGTGATTATATTTCATCAAATGATCAGTCATGAACCTTATAGAATTTCTTCCTAGTGGGGGTTGAGGTAATATGATAACGAAATTAATAGAAACCTCATCCCATTTACAAGTAAAAACATTAAGGGACTTGAGAAACCAAAATGGTTTTTGATGCTCAGATTTAATCTATTGATATAAATAACATTGGAAAACAAAAACATCTATGCCACACATATTCTTGGCCACTAGAATTGATGTCTCATATCATAACAAATTTTGATATCATTATGATGAATGAAAAACTGATATCCATGAAAATAATCCATAAATAATTTTCTCTCTATTAAGGGAGCCTCATATAAGTTCCTAAATAAAATAATTCCCTCATAAGTGAGATACCACCAATGGGTGTCCTTCTCACCATATATAGTTCCTTTGATACACAAGAATTATTTATATTATGATTTCTACTAAGAAATTATTTCTATGAGAGAAGGAGTTATTATATCATTAATAAGGAATATACCCACCTTATACTCCTTAGATGAAATTCTGAAAAAGTGATTATAAAGTTCCACTTATCTCTAGATTACTTCAAATCCTAAGATGAAAAATTCTTTCTGAGATCTTAAAAAACAAAATTTCCATAATTAGTTATAACAATGAGATTAAAACCGAACATTTGAAGTTATTCCACCCACAACCTCTATATGAATTTTAAATATTCTGAAGAGAATATATATCATAAGATTTTTGTGTTGTTTTATACTGTAATCTTCTCACAAAATTAATAATGTCACAAATACTTGAGAGCATGAATGATAGGTGACAGCTGAAGGTCATGGGTGGGGTAGTTACTATCATGTGGTTAATGTTTCAAAGAGTTGTAATACACCATGTGATCACTCTATATAAAGTAAGGTCCTAAAATTTTCCATCACTAAAAACTATATAACACTAATTGCCCTCAGGTTGGATTGTGATAAGATCTATGGTCAACCACTGATTTTATCTCATCAAATGGGGATTTACATTTTGACATGCATATAAATTTCATTCCATTTTGAGTATGTGTGGTTGCTGGTAATTCCAAATAGAGAATTCCCTGATGAAATTTTATAAGTATCTTTCCAATCATAATAAGCTATATATCTCAGTGAAATTCATTAGATTCTACCAATCCATAATGGATTTCCACCCTCTCTAGATAGACTGATATACCATCTTCAAATGCAACATGGTCCATGAAATTAGCTTCATGAATCTATAATATAATTTTGGATAGTTTAAAAAATTGGTGATGATGTTGATGAATTTTGAATACAATACTCAAATTTCATCTATGATCCTCTTCCATCTTAGTGTTGTCTAGAATATCATGAATGAATACCATAGATAGGGAATCTAGATATTAATGTAAAATTTAGTTCATTTGTTTTATAACCACTCTAGAAGTGTTAGTAAAGCCAAAAAGTATATCCATATATTCATCATGGTCATACTTTTGTTGAAATCCCATCTTTAGAATGTGTTCATTCCTTACCCTAAGCAAGTGATAACCATACTAATGTTTAATCATAGAGAATCACCATTCTCCATTTATCTAATAAAATTAATCATTAATTTGGGAAGGGATATTTATTCTTGATAGTGACCATGTTCGGCTTCCTATTGTAAATATATATCCAAAGAGAACCACACATGTAACACCCCAAGCTTCTACAATACACTTCTCTTTAAATAATGCAGTAGCGTGTGTTGTACACAACTTCGAGTTCTAACACACACCACAACCAATCAAACTAGCCGTTATGAATAGTAATACTTAATTTTTAAATTTTATAAATTTTATCTTTCAAAATTTATTTTATTTTTGGATTCATAATATTTAAATTTTCTTAGGGTGAATTTTTGGTACTTTTCAGATAACTTTCATATTTTTATGAATAGTGAAAATTACTAAATTTTAATTAAAAACAACTTTTCTAATCAAATTAATTAATAGTGAAAAATTATGAATTTGAGTGATTTTAGAGTATAATTAGATTAAATTTTTACCATTTAATCCAATTTTTCTCATTGGACATAATTTCAAATTTAAACTAGACATAAGCATGTGTCATTCTTTTGATAATTATTATCTCTTAAAAACATGATTTTTGTTTTAACAACGGGAATTAATTTTAAATTAATTTCTGCCACTTCTGTATTTTCAATTTAGAAAAATGGATTCCATATTTAGAATAAGGAGGTCCAAATTGTGTAAATTAGTAACTTGTATTTTTAGAAATTTTGAATAATTACTTCGGTGAATATTTTATTTACCATGGTTGAAGGGTAAATCCCGGAAATAAGGGTAAAAAAATAATAATATAATAATAATAAATTACACTAAAACGTTTCCTAACACTATTGATTAATACATGTCCGACCATGGGCATCTTTGGTTCGATTTTAGGACCCCATGGATCCACTTGTAAGTGATAATGACACGTTATATTATTTAAGTGAATGTAAATACAAAAATGACATAAGTGTAATCTTTTAGAAAAACGATTTTTACATATGGTTATATATGTTATATTTTCAAATATAAATATTCATTAGAAACATACAAAGATTTAAAACATAATGGTATTTTATTTACAATTTTTAGACATTTAATAATTAAATTTATTTATGACAAAATAATGATGCAGTATTTTCATTATTAATGAAAGAATAAAATTATTTGTATTATAAATGATAAAATAAATATAATTTCAATGTTTTGAGGACTTCCAAAATTATTATTGGTTAATATGACATGTTAGGATTTCTTAAATGAATTTTTTTTTAATTATATAGTTGTTAAAACGTTAAAAAAATAAAATATTAAATAGTTTCAAAATTGACATAAAAATGTTTTTAAAACAAATATATATTATTAATTGATGACCTATTCCTAAAAATATAAGGTTCATAAAAAGGACTTATATAATGATAGGTGTATTATTAATTGACCACATGGGGGGTCTCTTGGATGTTTATAGTTTGTTTATTGAGTATATAATATAAAAATACAAAAAGAAGTGGTAAATGTAAAACTATTTAACTAAGAGTTAAATCAAAAAGATAAAGTTAATATAATGACCCAAACCTGTCTAAAACCTATTGGTTCAGTGTTTTTCGACTTATCCCTACCTTATCCTTTAAATAATTCACTTCCGAGAAATTATAAACTGAATATGAATTTAATATAAAATAATATTTCTAGCTTTTCCAAAGGTGTCTCTCACCCCTCTTATAAAAGGTCACTCCCCCTTATCTCAAATTCATAACTTCAAATCCTTTTGGCTTGGCCAAAACCTGCCCAAATATTCACTAAAATTCTCTCACTTCAACCGAGAGGCCTTAGTTTGATCATAAATACAACCTATGAATCCCTTTTGATCAAATCAAAAGGAACAAGCCGAAGAAGAGGTAATGTTTTCACCACCCTCTTTCAAGTTCCTTTCTTCTTCCACTTCTTATTTATATCTTATTTCCATTCTAAAATAATAACCCTGGTACCTTCTATATACTTAAATGTTATTATAAATATTTAACAACTATATTCATTATTCTATCCATCTTATGAATGATAATGTCACCATGCGTGCGTACGTATGGATTACTGTCTCCACGTTGTGGTGTAATTTGTTATTCAACACTATATTATTTTGATGGATATAATGTTCAGTAAAATGTATATAAATATTTAAAATAACATGATAATGTCTCTATAAAATTAATATACCATCCAATTCCACATATTTAAGGAAATGATATTGTCTCTCATGCATACATACGGATTACCGTCTCCACGATGCGATGAGATTCATTTCCACATTCACCATTCATCGACAATTATAAAAATATATATTACTAATATATTTGTAATATATTAAATAATAATGCTTCTGAAGATATATATATATATATATATGTACTAAAATATATTGTATTAACTTAGTTCTGTTCAATACGTTATGAAAATGGAAACAACATTTATGCATATGTACGGACTACTGTCTCCAGAAACGGTGTTTTCCATTTCACATATATATCTATTATACAAAATTATATTCTAAATATATATGATGTATAAATAATTTTTTATATTCTGTAAGTATTTAAATGATGATCTATGTGATACAATCAACAGTAATAAGTTAAAACACGTATGATAAAGAAAGCGATTATTACCCAAAATGTTAATTTAACATGGAAATCCTTATTAAATGGGTAGTAAAAAGTCATAAATGAATAATGTATGATATCATAAATCTTAATATGGTTCTGGTATAATTTGATAACATACTATGGTCTTCATACAGAAGTTTAAACGTACCCTCGACTAAAGGAAAGTGCAAGGTAAGGGGTTTTCATCTCACTCCTTATTCCCAGGAGATTTGTTCCATATTGCCACAATTACCTTTTGTGTGGTGTATGTACTTTACATAATTGTATTCTTTGTGTAATACACTTTAATTTATGTGTATTTACATATTAATTGTATGATACCTCTTTCATGAGGTGTATGTTTCGTAACTTACCAAATTGGTAAGAGTTTATTTCACAATCTCTTCATTATCCGAGATTATTTATACGTAATTATCTATTAGGACCTCTTTATCATCCAAATCCATGTTTTTTTCTTAAAAATGTATTTCAAATCATTCTTACTATTTTACAGACTATGGGTTAAAGTCATTTATTCCCATGTTTGACTTTTTATAAAATGGTTTGAAATTAATCTTTCTATCGTTTTCCAAACAAGGTCCTTTTTAACCTTTTCGACTAAATTAAGGTAAGAATGTATTTTTTTAACTTATAAAGCGGGTGAATCTATTTTCCACCGTTATAAAATCTTCGAATCTTCCCTTACAACATTATAAAAATATTTTCAAAGTAAATGTTTTGTTTTATAATTATGTGACTTTTAAATGATTTCAAAAAAGAGATATTTCTCTCAAATAGTTTTAATTTCATCTATGTCAACATCCTTTGATGGATTTTAAGCTTATTTGAAGTTGATTTATTATGATACAAAACATCTATTTTGTATAGAAGGTTTTGTGATAGGTTTAACTGTGGATGTTTTATTTTTATACCATTCATGGTTTATGGAGAAAGTATTGACATTTCGTATGCTATTTTTAATATGAATGTTTATGTTATGTTTAAACCTGTTCATATGAGGAGTTCATTGGACTTAGTAAGTGACAGGTGGAGCCCACTATAGCTCCTCAATGCATCAGTATGTATCATGAGACAAACTAGTGACTTTGAATAAGGCCTTGAAAAAATCTTATTTGTAGTCTTAGCACAATGCTTTACTATGTGGTTTTGATAGTTTGGCATTACGCATTCCATCATTATGAACGTGGTTAGTGATATTGAAAATGATTATTTGACTAGTAGAATATCCATGTTAATAAGTAAATGGAATTACTTCATTTTAATTTTTCCATATTATACTGAAGTTCAAGTTTAAAGGGCTTTTATTTTAGTGATACATTGCCTTAAACATTTATGATTATTTGTGAAAGTTTCTATTGTATTGTTCTCCTTACTGAGCATCTGATCTCACCCCTATCTATGTTTTATTTTTCCCAGGATTCCAAGAAGTGTATTGTGATTGATATGTAGGGTTAAGCGAAGGGAATAATGGCGTTCATAAAGGACTATCTATGTTGTTTTTTTGTTATAAAGGGTAATGTAACATTCATATATGTAATCTATTTTCTAAGACTGCTTAACTGATCGGTCCTTCAGGACTTGATTCCTTGTAATCATGCCAATGTATTAAAATAATGCACCGACTCTGGGTAACTGGGTTCGGGGCGTTACAGTTGGTATCAGAGGAAGTTTAGAAATAACATTGGAAGCTAGATTATGATAAACTCTGATTAGAGCACATAGACCTAAGATATAATTTGATGATTATTATACAAGAAATTCTTAGAATTTTGGTAATGTATAGATTTTTTGAGTTTTCCAAGAAAATACATCCCTGTCCGAATACGATCAGGTAGAGGCTGCTTTGGCACAAATTTACCTAGGGGTAAAACCCGAAAACACCTCTTTGAGCTAGACTCGAATGGGAACTGGTGCACAACAATGGGCCTTGTTGCACTCTTGGTTAGGACACTCCCGGGGGATATGCTTAGGATAATTCTCATTTTCATTACAAATCATTATGAAGGTTTTATGAGTATATACATACTCAATGAAAAATTCTTTATGATTATGGATTATATCCATAAACCATTCAATTTACGTTAGGTATTTTACCAGTTTGGAATTATTCATCGTAATTCATAAACAGGCCTAGTTTATGCCATTATATAGAAATGGAACCCAGAAGAAGGAATGTGAACTCCATCAATATGTATGATCCAAAGAGTAAGAAGGATCATATCTTTCATGGTATTAAGCCAACATTTAGAAGAGAAATAGTCTCCCATGTATTCTCAACATATGATGAAATAGTATCATGTGTTAATATGATAAGTAAATAATTCTCTGACTCCTATGGCTTTGAAGGTAAGCAATAGAAGAAAAGGATAGAAGAGAGAAAGATGGATAAAGGGGAGAGGGAAAAGAAGAATTTTCCCATATGTGATAACTGTGGGAAGAAACACCCTGGAACCTTCCTGAAAGGAATGAGATTTTTTTATAAGTGTGGAGAAAAAGGACACCATGTACATGATTTAAAGGGTAAGAAAAAGGTTTAAAATGTAATATACTTCATCTGCAAGGAGTTGGGACACTACGACTGAAAATTGCTTTTTTTTATCCAAGCACTTTTGGGAAGTAAGTGAAAAACCAAACAGTCTGAACAAAGCTTATGACAGCACAGGAAAAAAACCAAGGAAAACCACCGAACCTACCCCCCAGTAGATAATCCTACAAACAAGCCTTACCGATACAAGCCCTTTAGAAATCAGTCACGTACAGAAGTTCACGAGCATGGTACCGATGGCAAAGCCATACCCTCTCATCATCCCACTCCAAAAGGCCTACATCAATGAAGACTTCATGCTCATGTTCCGCTCTGGCATAGGTCCAAGAAGAAAGCTGGAAAAAAACACCAAAGAACCAAGAAAAGAAAAACAAGCAGAGCACAAGGGCTTCACCTCAACCAACCCACTCAGAACATGGAAAAATCCACCCTTAACCAGGATCATTAAAGATTAACTTTAAATTACCTGAATCATTCTCCCTGAAAAGATTCCAGGATTGGAATGGGAAAGGAAAATCAACCACCTCAGAAATCATTTTCTCTAGCGTAGAAGCAAGTTGATCCATGTCTGAATATACTCTTCAATGATGATTATCCCTATATTGAACCCCCCAACCAGAATGGAGTCCTCTCTGTCAATCCATTTATATTTTTCCTCATTAAGAGACACCTCCAGTGACCTCCCAATCATCCTAGATGCCTCCTCCTCTGATGCATTAAGCATTAAGGTCTGATCCATCACATCTTCTTCAGATCATAAAAGAAGAACCATGTCTTGTTCTCCATTTTCCACTAGACTTGGAGAATACAAAATCTCCTTTTCATTATTTTTGTCTTTCATCTTCTTTGCAGATCAGGTCTCTAGAGGCGGAGGTAACGAGTAGTAGTCCTTCTTCCCCTTACTCTTTCTGAAACCCTTATTACTTTTCATGGGTGACTCCTCATATGCAATTTGTCCATGCTCTATTCCCTTGGAGGCCTTCTCTACGGCCCCATCTCCTAAAGCTGTGGAAATAGGGATAACATGCACATTGGCCTCTAGGAGGCCTTCAAAACTATTGCACAAGGGAACCGTGGTTCCCCTTCCCCCTACACCATTTGAAAAATCATTTCATTCCTATTATCATTTTCACCCAACTGGATATTCTCCAAGCTTAAATCTGCTTCCCCATCCAACGGCATTATACCAAGATTATCTGCCTGGCTGAGTTTTATGAATCCACACCCCATTAACTATGGTTGTGTGCAGAAGTCCTCAAGAACCTCACTTTGTGTAGCACAAGAGGTCATCATTCTAGGAAACTCCACATTGCTACCAAGATGGGAGTCATCTGCAAGTTGATATTGAACATTCATGGCCACTACATTTCCATTACGTCCTGTGATAGGTCTTCTCCCACCACTGAAGTCTCTTTTTAGTCTGCTAAACACCACTTGAATTTTTGGGTTAGTAGGAAAAACTGTCAGTTTCTCCTGCCTCTCTTGGTTGTCACCGGAAGAAAGTCCTGTTCCAATTGAATTTACTCCATTCCCTATGTCACCTTTGTCTAGATCTACAATCTGGGACACCGAAGTAGCATTCACTGGATCACTTCCCTCACCTAGCCCACAACATCTAACACCGTCAATTCCTTCTGCTAGAACGCCCTCCACTGCGCCGTTCTCCGGAATGCCACGATTAACATTGCACACCTCCTCCGGACATTCAGAATTCTTTTCTTCCCACATCCAATTCTCCAATGAATGACCCAGCCGCATGTAAACCTAGATAAAAAAGAACCACGAATTGTATACCACAAGATGCTTACACTGGAATTCTTCCCCGAAAGTAATCCAGACGTAGTCTAATAGAGCCATTGATGTGTCCACCTCCACACACACACGAGGATTGATCGGGTGGGAGACCGGATTGGTCCGACTATCCAAACACAAGAATCTACCCAGAAGGTTCCCAAGGATTTTAAAAATCAATGGATTCTGAAATGGAAGCCGATGATTCGAAAAACTTACCCAGACTGCCACTGATGGAGAGTCACGCTTCATGTGAAAGTCATACGACCATCGGGACAGGAAGAATCGTGAGCCGTTGTAGAAGCGTGGAGCACTCGGCAAAGCATTTATCAGATCTTCCTCTTAAGAAAAACGAATCAAGATGGTTCTGTTGTCCAGAAAACCTACGGTGTCCCTCTCTTGCAAATCCCAAGAACCGAACACGAATTTGTCAAATATATCTACTGAAGGCCATCTCTTCAAGAATCAAGCGATTAATGGCAAGTTATGGAGGCCCGACGCTTAGTTAAACTCAGTGATCAAAATCGGAATATTGGGATGCCCATCATGGAGATCTTTCACCTTATGATACTACCATAAATGAGGAGGAATGATTAGAGTTATTATGTTGTTATTAGAGAATTATGTCATTTGATTGTTCTATCAACAATGTACTGGTTATAATAATTATGGACACTGCTGGAATGGGAGGTTTTCCCCACACTTCTTGACCAACGGTTTCCTTAAACCGTTTGTAAAGAAGGGTCGTGACACCCTTTACCAACGGTTTCCTAGAACCGTTGTTAAAGGGGTGTTTGACTCACCCTTTAAAAATGGTTCTAGTGAACTATTGGTAAAGGGTGAGTCAAACACCCCTTTACCAAGGGTTTTTAAAAACTGTTGGTAATGTTTTACCCCAAATACACTCGGCCTCACCTCCCACCTCTCCCCCATTCACGACAAAACCCTAAATCTATAGCGCTCGGCTCCTCTCGCGACTTCCCCCATCCGAACCGCTGAAACTCTATTAGATTCATCTCAAATCAGGTATTTTTTCTTTATACACATAAAATATTTGTTTTCTACCTTTTTTATTGTTATCCATCTAATATTTTAGTTTTATGTTTTGATTTTGATGTGTATATCATTTTTCTGTGTTTTGATTTAATCTATACTTTCTCCAATCGAATCCATTTAAATAATTAAATCCTTAATCCTCCATTGAAGAAGAAACATCTCAAATTCATTGCGATTGGATTCCAGATTTCCTAAGTACGTGTTTTTATGATTTTTCATCAACTTGTAATTAATTGTTACATGGAAATTTATTTATATATGTTTATTAATTTTTAGAAAAGTTTCTATGAATGTTTTTTTTAATTCCTTGTGAAATATTATTTAACCCTATTCTCATTGAATTGACCAAGTCATGAATTTGATGACTATAATTTTGACAAATTTCAAGTATATAAGAATTATTCAATTCCATGAGTGTTTATATTTCTTTTCAAATAATATTTAAAGAATGAATTGGTGTAATTGAGTCTTTGTCTCGTGTTTTTATTGAAAAAATGAAATAAATTAATTTTAATAAAATGAATTGACCTGTTTAATGTTTTCTAAGTAGTTTCAAATGATTTAATTTGTGAAATGAAAATGAACCCTCTTGGAATGATTATTTTTTTGAAATGAGATTTATTTGGTAATTTTGAATTAGAAATTTATTCATGTGGAAATAGGTTTTAATCCCATGTTTTGAATTAATATTGAGAATTTTTAATTGTAAAAAATCCTTTAATGCCTTTGGGATGTTTTGAAATAAAGGATTTTTAAAAGCCCTATTTAGAATTAAATGATAATTTTTGGAAGGAAGTTGGTATAGATGAACTTTCTAAATATTGAATTAAATAAGGGGTTTTGAATTGAATGAATACTTTTTACCACTCAGTTGGAACTTTATGAAGATCCTCAATTTTAATAATTCATTAATGTAACTTGCTCAATTCTTGTAATTACAATTGATGGATGTAAAAAATGGGATTATTCACATCGATGGAGATTAGGGTAAGATTGAGATATGATTTGAGGTCTGAATAATATGATTGATATTGATAAGGATCCTCATTGTGATCCTCATAACTTCATTATCTTACTCACCTCTTTTGACTAGTCATGGTGACATATATAGTTAGATGGGAAAATATAGATTTATGATTCACTAGTGGACTCATACCTCATCTAGTGAAATCCACTACAGAAAATCTGGGTTTTCCCATCGCTCATATACCAAAGGTTCATCAAAAAGGCATTTACCAACGGTTTCATAAAACTATTGGTAAAGGAAGACATAGGTGATTTAAAATGGATTTCAAAAGATATTTCAGAAATGATTTAATCTTGAGTAAAGTGTTTTATTAATATGAGAATTTTTTTAATAAGGCTTGTGTAATGTAATTTGTTATAATACACTTGTTATGTGACTATGTTTGGTATTTAGTAACACATGAGATAACTGGTGTGTGAGAATGTGTTGTGAAAGAGATTCCATGGCTGGTTCAAGATTATATGTACGTTTTGATCCTATTAATGAGTTAGTTTAAAGATATTTTGAGATATTTACATTATGTTAATTGGTGAAAACTGGGAGTTTTAGAGGTGGTTTATGATTAAGACTTATAATTACTGCTAAAAATGTTGATAAATCATTCATAGTAGTGAATTCTTGAAATGTTTGATTTTGTTAGTCCTTTTTTATTTGGAGTTTTTTATGCTAATGTTTCTTATTGATACCTATGATGGGAATTTATTTTAGTTTTTAAATCGGCTGAGACTCCCCCACCATGCACATGTATGCAACCTCTACCCTTATTTAGTCATTCTGTTTACACTACTTATGCATCCTCTACACTTATTTAATTAGTGAACTCAATTCATTAATTTAATCCCTCATTCTCACTAGAATTTAAGAAATTGAATGATTTCTACCAATCCTCACATGATTTCTTACCTTAGAGAGTGTCCAACATATGGAATATAAGCTTCTAAATTCATCAGTTAACTAGGATCATATATTACATTTCCCCCAAGTGACGGTACTAATTAAACTTTTTGGTCAATTAAATATGGTTCTCATTGTATGTTGTATATTATGTGTACTTCTTGTCCAATACTCACTTTTATGAGGGTGGGTGCTTTTCACTAGCCATGCTGGTATGTGTAGACATCCATAAAAATGTTAGATAAGTCACAAGTTTAATTCATTGATGTTGTTATCATTGTCATACTTTATTATTAATCTCAATTTTAAAAATAAATGTTTTTGTCTACACTTTATGAAATTAAATATTTTTACAAGCCATGAAAAACCTATTAGTGTAGAAGCCTAAAATTTATTCACCCATGGGGTGCGCTTGACTTGGGGAAGTAATTGGGTAATGAAAGGTATTTCCATAGAGGTTCCAATAATGATTTATTGAACATGGGTGAATGATTTTGGAAGCCTGTAACACATAATGGGGCCAGAGGCATGTGCCTCTTATAGACCTAATGATAATAAATATAAATAATTTTTAATTTAATTTTTGAGTACTGGTTCTTTACAGTATTTTAATAGTTCACTACATCGACTAGAAAATTCTTCCTTTATTTTATACTTAAATGTATTTTATATTAAAGTTCAATGTTATTGAATTGTTTTTGACAAAATGAATTATATAAATTCTTTTTACAGAATGGACAGAAGTTGGATGTTTGAAACCGATTGGATATCAAGTGATTTTCAAAACAATTTGGAGAGCTTTATATATTTTACATTTCACAATGCTTCATATAGTGGTCGCATACACTGCCCACATTCCAATTGTGTTGGTAGACCTTGGTTGAGTTGTGAAGAAGTCAACTACCACATAACCAAATATGGTTTCCAAGAAAACTACATTGTGTGGAATCATAATGGGGAGAAAATGAAATCTAAAATTGGTGATGATCGAAATGAAAGGACTGGAATGGAGAATTTGTTAGATGATCGGTTTCCATTTATTCGTCATCATGAAAAAGGAAGGATTTCGACTCAAGAAGACATCAATATAAGGACAGATGATGCATCTATTGAAAATGATGATATTGATAGGGTGAAAAAATTGAATGATGTTTCCAAGACTCTAGTATATCGACAATGCGATAAAATGAAAACGCTGGAATTTTTAATACGATTGTTTCATGGGAAAACTATATATGGGATTTCTAATAAAGTAATCAGTCAAATTCTTACCCTCTTGAAAGATTTACATCCAGATGATGCAGATATTCCCTCAACCCACTATATGGCATGGAAATTAGTTGAGGAAATTGGATTTTCAGGAAACAAAATTCATGCTTTCCTGAAAGAATGCAGTTTATTTCGGGAGGAAACCGCTGAATGAAAAGATTGTATAAAATGTGGAACATCCTTCTGGAAGTCAAAATCTAATGGAACACCATCCCGCATTCCACAGAAAGTAATGTGGCACTTTCCATTTTTCCCCAGACTCCAGAATCTTTTTATGTTTGATGATATATCAATAAAAATGAGATGGAATGATACTGAGAGAAAGAAGACTAATGATGAGTTTGTTCATACAGAAGATGGATTTGCATGGTAGAGATTGGATGCTCGACATCCTGATTTGGCAGCTGACATGCGTAATGTGAGGCTGGGTCTTTCATACTACGGTTTTAATCTGTTTGGGCAGATGCTTACTTCGTACAACACATGGCCAGTTTTTATACACATTTATAATCTTCCCCTATTGTTTTGTATGAAAAAACCTTTCACTTTCATGAGTATAATCATATTTGGTCCTTCTAATCCTGGAATAGAAATTGATGTATACATGCAACCTTTAATAAAAGAGTTGAAACTTCTTTGGGATGTGGGTGTGCGCACATACGATGCATGTTCAAAAAACATATTTCAGATGTGTGTTGCGCTTATGTGGATGATCAATGATTTTCTGGCTTATGCAATGATGTCTGGATGGAGCACGAAGGGAAATTTGTCATGTCTAGTTTGTATGAAGAATACATGATCCAGAAGATTGAAACATCGTTGTAGTTTCAGTTTTATGGGACATAGACAATTCTTGCCAAAGGATCATCCATATAGAATGAATCATCGAAGATTTGATAATACCATAGAGACTGATGATCCACCTCAGCGTATGTCTAGAACTGATGTTCTTAATGAATTGAAATATTTCATTTTTTCATTTGGGAAGGGTCAAATTAAATCTGTAAAGAGAATGAATATTTCCACTGAAACCTGTTACAATTGGAGAAAGAGGAGTGTCTTTTTTTATTTTCCTTATTGGTCAACCAATTTGTAACGTAATTGCGTAGATGTAATTCATATTGAAAAGAATATATGCGAAATTTTCATTTCAGTTCTTCTAAATGTTAAGGGGAAGACAAAAGATGATTTATGATCTTGGTGTGACTTGGTGGATTGGGGCATCAGACCAGAATTGCATCCTGGGTGTATTAGTGAAAATAAAGGGAAACTTCCATTTGCTTTTTATGTGATGAAACCTACGAAAAAAAACAATTTCTGAAATTATTAGAGACTATTAGAGTTCCTGATGGCTATTCAATCAATATATCTAAACGGGTCAATAGAAGAGAGTTGAAGCTAAAATCATTGAAGACTCATGATTATCACGTTCTACTACATGAGTTGCTTCTAATAGAAATCCATCATCTTTTGTCCTATAATTTAAGGGTGACTATTATTTGGTTGTTCCATTTGTTTAGAGATCTTTGTGCTAAGAAGTTGTCAAAGTCTTTCTTGCAAAAATTGTTGATAGATGCCCCATTAATTTTGTCTGAGTTGGAGAAAATATTTCCTCCATCATTTTTCACATGCATACTGCATCTGACTGTCCATATTCCCACTTAAATACTTCTTAGAGGACCTATTTCTTTTTGTTGGATGTATCCAAATGCAAGAAATAAGGACTCATTAAATTCTTATGTCCGAAACAGTAATCATCACGAAGGTTCTATCATGAACGATTATATGAATCAAGAATGTATGGATTTTTGGTCAATGTATTTGTCTGGTCTTACTACAAGAATGAAAAGATCAATGAGAAATTATGAAGAACGGTATGACAAAATTGAACCCATTTTTTCATCACTTCCTCAAAAATGAGGAATTCCTAGATCAAATACATTGAATACATTAAGCCATGAAGAGCGGGAGATGGCACATCACACAGTTTTGTTCAACTGTGATTTGTTCAATGACTATATTAGGAAACTAAATTGAATATGTATATCTTAAATATATATCTGTTAAAATATTCATATTTTTTATCTATAGGGAACATAAAACAATGATAAATAGAAAGTATCATTATGTATCATTATGAAGGATGGAGACTTTTCATAGAAAAAATTTATCTGCTTGGTTAAAATTGATGGTAAAAATATTAAAGTTTAAAATAATTATATCAATATTTAATTCAGTTTTAATAGTCATTTATATTGCAGGTATTGAGTTTTTCTTCTAACTCTGTCTATGAGGAAATAAGAGCTTTGGCTTTTGGTCCTATAAAGTGGTTCGTGACTGTAAATGAATTGTTATCAACAAATACAAATTTATTATCACTGAACGCGCAAAGAACATGAGAACACAACATGATGGTGTTATGGTTACGGCCACAACAGACTGTTATGACAGTGCATCAGATAGTAGACCACAATTTGAAAATGTGGGTTATTATGGATTCATTGAGAAAATAATAATATTGGATTATTACTCTCATGGATGAGTCACAATGATGAAATGCTATTAGTTTGATTCGATGACGAGACAGAGCACATTTATTGATGATTGTGGATTTTGAGTAATTAATATGACTCGCACTCTTGCTGCCGAAGAATCATATGTGTTGGCATCAATGGATAAACAAGTTTTTTATGTCAAATAACAACTTCAACTTGAATTTGGTGTCATAATTGAAGTAATTCCAAGACATATTTTTAATGATGGTGATGATGGAATTGAAACTTTCCCTAGTTCTATTAGAACCAATCCATTTATTTCGTTGGATGACTCCAATATCTCAATTTTCAAAGTTTGTGAAACTGATGTTGTGGTTGAAAGTATATAGAATCATTTATCCATGTTCTCAATTCTTTTGGTTTACCTCGATTTGAGTTGTTGAGGTTGGTAATATTCAAATTGATTTAGTATTGATCACAAATACGTTTTAGCTGACTTGACCATTATGTGAATTTTCAATGTTTATTGGTTGAAGATTTATTTGAATTGAATTTTATAATTTCCAATTGAATTATATTCAAACCTAGTCAAACAATATTTCTAACTTGGTGAACATTACAACATTTTTGATTTATTAAATCCATTCAAGCTCTTCTAAAACAATTGATAGCTAAATTACCAATGAATCCCCTTATTCCCTCGTATATTTAGTTTTTTGTGCTACACATTAGTTTCCATTTTCTAATTAATTACATATTTGTTTTGAAAAGCAAGAAATGTAGCCAATTGAAGAGAGTATAAGGAAACAAATGATGGACAACAGTCGTCGAATGGTGCATATGGGTGTTCCACCATTAGTGCCCGTAGTGAGTACTTTATTTCAAATATATATATTTAAAAATATAAAATTTCATGTGATTAATTTTTTTGTAAACATTTTCTGCAGGATCTACCTATACGTCAACAACTATTTGATGAGGAGCATAGTACTGGTCCTAGTACTCAGGCTGGTGTTACGAGGAGGGTTTGTACCAGAGGTAGATGAGCTGCTTCACGTACCCGACTAGACCCTGCCTCTCCCACTAACATGTCATACTTCCCAAATTCTGATCCTAGTGTGTCATTAGGGACACACAGGATATTTAGGCCTCCCATGTTTTCTCCACCTTTTGCATCTTCTTACCCATCTTTTTCATATCTCATGACGATTCCCACTCCCCATCTAGAATCCGGTCATACAGCTATGCTATCTTCTTTCCCTTCTGAACCTGTCTCTATAAGATTCCGTATTCCTTCTTCTTCGACTCAGGTTTCACCACAGGGTGTTCCTTCAGTTTTTCTAGATCCAGCGGCACTCAGCGATCATACTGGTGCAGGTATTTTTATAGAACCCTAACAAATTTTTATAGAAAAATATTTATTTTCATTATAAAAAGTTTTGAAAAAATATTTGTTTTTCTTTCCTGACAGATACATCTACTGATAGGAGGCGGGAGCGGGGGTGTACATGGATGTGTGTGGTGTGGAACCTCCACACATAGGTTATGGTGGATTACAATGAAGACAACCAAATGGCTGAGGAAACAGGGCAGCAATGTCAGAGTTTTTTGGCGACGGTTCCCAAATACTCTGACATCATTCTCGTCAGCCTGCTATTGTGGAGACATTTGCCACACGAGGTCAAGGATAGAGCTTGGGTAGAGATATGGGTAAAAAATCTTTTGTATTTAATGCCATGAATTATTTTTGTATTTATATGAATTAATATTTTGATGTCAGCTTTGATTTAATTTTCCCAATGGTGAGGGTTCACGACCATCATGTCTAAAGATCTTAGGTGAGATTTGGAGATCCTAAAAGAAAGAGTGGTATATCGGCTGGAGTACTAGAGTTGGAACTGAGTTAGAGGCGGTGACAGTCGTGGATGATTTTCCTATAGAGCAGTATCGTCAGATGATTACTCATTGGACGACTACTCAGTTTAAGGTATTAATTACATTTGAGGTATTTAAATAATAATATTCATGTTTTGCATTAATACTATCTTTTTCATTATCAAATTTTTCTTAGGAATCATCTGGAAAAAATAAAAAAAACATTGATGCAAAAAAATACCTCCACACATTGGGACGTACTATGATGCCAGATCTTGAGAGGAAGTAGGTATGACAATTGTTTATAAGTTTTCTTTACGACTTACACTTTATTTTGTTTCCTCAATTACTTAATCGTTTACTAAAGTTTTCATATAAATTTAGATTTTAATGTCATTTTAGAGGCACATATAGAATATTGAAGGACGCGTACCTCGAGAAAAACCGTTTTGCTCGAGTAGACAGAAAAAGGAGGGAAGTGTCGTCAACGAACCGACTCAGAAGCAGATTTTAATTTATAATTTATTCATTTTATATTTTAATATCTGTTTTTTAACTTAATAATACATTTATATTTGTAATAGGATACTTTAGAGGCACTCGATGCCCAAGAACCAGACAATTTTGGGCCAACTGGTCACTTACATCAGGTGTTGGGAGAGGAGCATCCTAGCAGAGTACGCTGCCGACCTAGGATAGCCCCGATGAGGTATTGGCTCTCCTTATGAATGATTTGTAGTGCCGCCGAGCTGTATCATGTTAGGGAACATGCAAAAAAAGATGATAAAAGGGCCATAGAGATGGCAGAATAGTCTTCTAGGGAAAACAATGCATTTATGAAATTTATTGAAGTTATTCATCCAAAACATCCACCAGAGTCCAGCCTAACTTTTGATGAATATATTTCGTCGATACGTTCTATATATGGTGCACCAGGTTACAGTTCTAGGGGTGGTCAAGGTGATGTCCAACCTGACGATGATGATGGTGAGGATTCTGATGCAGAAGAGGAGGGAGAGGAGTAGGGAGAGGCGGATGGTGAGGGCAAGGAGGGAAAGGAGGATGGCGTTGAGGAGGGAGAGAACGGGGACGAGGGTGATGATGATGGTGATGATACTGATGGTGATGTGGGATAAATAGATCTATTAAATTTTTCACTAATATTAATGAGATTTGATTCTTAATCTATTCTAGTTCTTGGTTTTATCTAGAACCTTAGTATAGTATTGGAGTTGAGTTATTTTTATATATTGTCTTCTTTCATGGATTTTGATGTATTGTTGTGGTTTCGGTGTATCTTGTGAATGTTTATAGATTTTTGTGTGTTTGGGAACTCCCTGGACAGCCCCCTCCTTCCTAGACCCTGGACAACCCCCACCAACCTCCTTGGACCCCGAACAGCCCCCCGAAAAGCCCCCCGGACATCCCCCCAGACAGCCCCCCCCCACCCTCCTCCTTGGTCCCCAGACAGCCCCCCAGACTCCCCCCGAACCGCCCTCGGACAGCCCCCCAGACAGCCCCCGGACATCCCCTCACCTCCTCCTTAGACCCCAGACAGCCCCCCGAACCCCCCCCCCCCCCCGCACAACCCCCCGCACAGCCCCCCCCCCCACCCTCCTCCTTGGTCCCCAGACAGCCCCCCGGACACCCCTCAGACTTCCCCACAGATAGCCCCCAGACAGCTGCCCACCCTCCTCCCTGGACCCCGAACAGCCCCCCCGGACAGCCCCCCCCCCCCAACCCCCCCCCTGGACCCCCTGACAGCCCGCCACCCTCCTCCTTGATTTCATATGCCTTTTTTATTTCTCAAATTATGAAATTTTATTTAGGATTGATCCATTTTTGTATGTCTTGAATTATATAAATGTCTTGGAAAGCTTATTATCTCATGATCATCAAATGCATGTGATGATATGATTTAATTTGAATACAAAGCCTTATTGTACATTATCGATGTTATGTTCATTATGCCTTGTTTGATTTGGTTTACTTGTCAATTGTTAGGATAATACATGGGTTACATGTTAAGGACTCATGGACGGACTCGTCATAATCAAAGAATTTAGACTTGAAATTCCAGGATGTATGCTTTGGTTTCTAGGTGAGGGATACCCGGATGGTTTTTATTACTCATGAGTTATAATGGTTCCTTGAAGATAAACCGAGGAAATGTCTGTTTTTCAAGATGGTAATACCATGCCTCAGGTGTGGATGACACCACTCAAAATGTCTCAGGTTTATTTGAAATAGACAACATTTTAAGAGAAAATAACAACTGGCATACGAAAAACTGACCAAACACATTCGGATTGTGTTGATAATTTAGTAAAATGATTCATGGGTCATTTGGGATGTGTAAGAGTCAACCCCATCTAAATATTAGGCGCGGTGTGGCCGGTATCACTCTAATTGTGTCTCTTTTGTTTAAAATGGATGAGATTTTAAGTGAAAAGAACAACTAGCATACAAAAAACTAACCAAATGCATTAATATTTTGTTGATACTTTATCACAATGATCCATGGGTCATATTTGATGTATAAGTGTCATCCACGGCTCAATCCAAGTTGTGGTGTGCTCGGGATCACTCTAAGTGTCTCTCATATGTTTCAAATGGACAACATTTTAAGTACATACAGAAAACTTACCAAACGGATTCTGATTATGTTGATACTTTATAACAACGATCCATGGGTCATATGTGACATGTTGGAGTCAACCCTGCCTCAATCGGAGGCACAGTGTGGCCGGAACCATTCAGAGTGTCTCACTTTTGTTTGAAATGGATAACATTTTAAGTGGAAAGTAAAACTGACATATATAAAACCAACAAAACAGATTAGGATTGTGTTGATACTTTATGAAAATGATCCTTGGGTCATTTTTGATGTGTACGAGTCAACCCTGCCTCAATCCAAGGCCCAGGGTGGCTGCCACCACTCCAAGTGTCTTAGGTTTATTTGAAATGGACAACATTTTAAGTGAAAATAACAACTTGCATACAGAAAACCAACCAAATGCATTCGGATTGTGTTGATAATTTAGCACAATGATCCATGGGTCATATGTGATGTGTACGAGTAAACTCCACCTCACTTCGAGGCACGGTGTTGCTGGAACCACTCAAAGTGTCTTTCTTTTGTTTAAAATGGACATCATTTTAAGTGAAAACAACAACTGACATATGGAAAACCGACCAAATGAATTCGGAAAGTGTTGAAACTTTAGTAAAACATTCCATGAGTCATTTTTGATGTGTACGAGTCAACCCTGCCTCAATCCAAGGCCCAATGTGGTCGGAACCAATCAAAGTGTCTCAGGTTTATTTGAAATGGACAACATTTTAGGTGAAAATAACAACTAGCATACAGAAAACTAACCAAACACATTCAGATTGTGTTGACACTTTATCACAATGATCCATGAGTCATATGTGACGCGTAAAAGTAAACCCTGCCTCAATCCGAGGCCCAGTGTGGCCGGAACCACTAAATGTGTCTCTCTTTTGTTTCGAAAGGACATCATTTTAAGTGAAAACAACAACTGACATACGGAAAACCAAAAAAATGCATTCATATTCCATTTAAACATTAGGGAAACGATCCATGAGTCATATGTGACATTTAAGAGTCAACTGAGCCTCAATACGAGGTGCGTTGTCGCCGGCACCCCTCGAACTGTCTCTCTATATATTAAAATGGACAACATTATAAGTGAAAACAACAAATGAAATACAGGAATCTAACCAAACGCATTCATATTCTATTGAAATCATAGTACAATGTTCCATGAGTCATTTTTGACGTTTATGAGTCAACCCAAACTCAATCTGAGGCCAGGTGTGGCCGGAACCACTCAAAGTGTCTTAGGTTTATTTCAAATGGACAACATTTTAAGTGAAAACAACAACTGACATATGGAAAACTAACTAAACGCATTCTGATTCTGTTGAAGCTTTAGGAAAATGATCCATGGGTCATATTTGAAGTGTACAAGTCAACCCCATCTAAATCTGAGGTGTGGTGTGGCTGGTAGCACTCTTACTGTGTCTCTTTTGTTTAAAATGGATGGGATTTTAAGTGAAAAGAACAACTGGAATACGGAAAACCGAACAAACGCATTCATATTCTATTGATACATTATCAAAATTATCCATGGGTCATATGTGATGTGTACAAGTAAACTCCGACTCAATCTATGTCGCGGTGTGGTTGGGATCACTCTAAGTGTATCTCTTATGTTTAAAATGGACAACATTTTAAGTACATACGGAAAAC
This sequence comes from Viscum album, assembly GCA_963277665.1. Classification (NCBI taxonomy): domain Eukaryota; kingdom Viridiplantae; phylum Streptophyta; class Magnoliopsida; order Santalales; family Viscaceae; genus Viscum; species Viscum album. Next base: position 1,811,738,009 of record OY728146.1, read on the forward strand.
CGACCAAATGGATTATGATTGTGTTGATACATTCACAAAACTATCCATGGGTCATATTGATGTGTATGAGTGTACCCCAAGATTTCATGGTATGCTTCTCTTTGAATAATGCAGTAGCGTGTGTTGTATGCTACTTCGAGTTCTAACACACACCACGACCAATCAAAATAGCCATTATGAATAGTAATACCCACTTATTGAAATTTTATACATTTTATCATTCCAAATGGAGTTCATTTTTTGATTTATAATATTGAAATTATCCTAGGGTAAATTTTTGGTACTTTTCGGATAACTTTCATATTTTGATGAATAGTGAAAATTACTAAATTTTAATTAAAAACAACTTTTTTAATAGAAATAATTAATAGTGATAAATTATGAATTTGAGCGATTTTAGAGTATAATTAGATTATATTTTTATTATTTAATCCAATGTATGTCATTGGAAATAATTTCAAATTTAAACTAGATATAAGAAAGTGTCAATCTTTTGATAGTTATTATCTCTTAAAAACACGCTTTTTGTTTTAACAATGGGAATTTATTTTATATTAATTTCTTCCACTTCGGTGTTTTGAATTTACAAAAATGGATTCCATATTTAGAATCAGGATTTCCAAATTGTTTAAATAAGTAACTTTTATTTTTAGACATTTTGAATAATTACTTCGGTAAATATTTTATTTACCATGGTTAAAGGGTAAATCCGGTAAATAAGGTTAAAAAAATAATATTATTAAAATAATAAATTAACCTAAAATGTTTCCTAACCCTATTGGTTGATAAATATCCAACCATGGGCATCCTGGGGTCGATTTTGGGACCCCATGGATCCACTTGTAAGTGATAATGACACTTTATATTAATTAAGTTAAAGTAAATACCAAAATGGCATAAGCATATATATTTTAGCAAAAAAAAATTACATAGGGTTATATATGTTATATTTTTTACTATAATTATTCATTAGAAATCTAAAAATATTTCCTACATAATGGTATTTTATGTATAATTTCTAGGAATTTAATAAATTAAATTTATTTACGACACAATAATGATGCAGTATTTTCTTTATTAAAGAAACAATAAAATAATTAGTATTATAAATGTTAAAATAAATAAAATTTGAAAGTTTTGATGACATACAAAAATTATATTGGTTAATATGACATGTTAGGATTTCTTAAATGAATTTGGTTCTAATTAATAGAGTTGTTATGAAAATAATAAAATCCATTATTAAATAGTGTCAAAATTGACATAAAGGAGTTTAAAAAAAATATTATACTATTAATTGATATTCTATTCCTAAAAATATAAGGTTCTTCAAAATTACTTATTTAATGATATTTGTGTTATTAATGGATGAATTGGGGGTATCTAGGATGTTTATAGTAAGTTTATTGACTGTATAATATAAAAATACAAAAAGACATGGTAAATGTCAAACTATTTAACTAAGTGTTAAATTAAAAAGATAATGTTAATATAGTGATCCAATCCTATCTGAAACCTACTGGTTGAGTGGTTTTTGACCTATCCTCACCTTAAACCTTAAATATTCCACTTTGAATCCATTAGAAGCCGAATATTAATTTATTATAAAATAATATTTCTAGCTTTTCCAAAGGTGCCCCTCACCCCTCTTATAAAAGGGCACTCCCCCTTCTCTCAAATTCATACCTTCAATGCCTTTTGGATCGGCCAACACCTGCCCAAATATTCTCTCAACTTCTCTCACTTCAACCTAGAGGCCTTAGTTTGATTAGAAAGCCAACCTATGGATCTCTTTTTATCAAATCAAAAGGAAGAACCCGAAGAAGAGGTAATGTTTTCACCATCCTCTTTCAAGTTCATTTCTTCTTCAACTTCTTATTTAATTGTTATTTCTATTATAAAATAATAACCCCAGTATCATATATATACATTGATGTGATAATAAATATTTCACAACTATATTCATTATTCTACCCATCTTATGAATGATAATGTCACCATGCATCCGTACATACGGGTTACCGTCTCCACACTGTGGTGTAATTTTTTATTCAACACTATATTATTCGGATGGATATAATGTTGAGTAATATTTATATAAATAATAAAACTTAACATGATAATGTCTCTATAAAATTAATATACCATCCAATTCCACACCTTTTACGGAAATGATATTGTCGCTCGTGCGTACGTATGGATTGCAGTCTCCACGACGCGATGAGATTCATTTCCACATTCACCATTCATCGACGTTTATAGAAATATATATTACTAATATGATTATAATATATGAAATAATAATTATACTAGATATATATATGTGTGTGTGTGTGTGTGTTTGTGTTTGTGTGTGCGTACTTACATATATTTTATTCACTCAGTTCCATTCAATACGTTATGAAAATGGAAATAGCGTTTATGCGTACATACAGACTACCGTCTCCATAAACGGTGTTTTCCATTTCACATATATATCTATTATACATAATTATATTCTAAATATATATGATATATAAATCATATTTTATATTCTTTATGTATTTAAATCATGTTCTAAGTGATACAATCATGAGTAACAAGTTAAAACACATACGATAAAGAAAGCGATTATTACCTGAAATGTTAATTTAACAGGGAAATTATTATTAAATGAGTATTAAAAAGTCATAAATGAATAATTTATGATATGATAAATATTAATATGGTTCTATTATAATTTAATAACATACTACATTCATCATATAAGAGGTTAAACATACCCATGACTAAAGTAAAGTGCGAGGTAAGGGTTTTTCATCTCACTCCTTATTCCAATGAGATTCGTGTCATATTGCCACTATTACCTTTTGTGTGGTGTATGTACTGTACATAATTGTATTCTCTGTGTAATACACTTTAATTTATGTGTATTTACATGTTCATGGTATGATACCTCTTTCATGGGGTGTATGCTTCGTATGTTACCAAATTAGTAAGGGTTTATTTCACAATTTCTTCATTATCCGAGATTGTTTATATGTAATTATCTACTAGGACCACTTTATCATCCACATCCATGTTTCTTAAAAATTTATTTCAAATCATTATTACTATTTTATAGACTATGGGTTAAATTTATTTATACTCTTGTTTTAATTTTTATAAAATGGGTTGAAAGGAATATTTCTGTCATTTTCCACACAAGGTCCTTTTTAACCTTTTCGACAAAATTAATGTAAGAATGTCTTTTTTTAACTTATATGGCGGGAGAGCCTATTCTCCACCATTATAAAATCATCGAATATTCCCTTAAAATATTATAAGAATATTTTCAAAGTAAATGTTTTCTTTTATAATTATGTGACTTTTAAATGATTTCAAAAAAGAGATATTTCTCTCAAATAGTTTTGATTTCATCTATGTCAACATCCTTTGATGGATTTTATGCTTTTTTGAAGTTGATTTTTTATGAAACAAAACATGCATATTATATTGAAGGTTTTGGGATATGTTTTACTATGTATGTGTTATTTTTAAACCATTCATCATTTATGGAGAAAGTATTGACATTTCGTATGCTAGTTTTAAAACGAATGTTTATGTTATGTTTAAGCTTGTTCATATAAGAAATGCATTGGACTTAGAAAGAGATGGGTGGAGCCTACTATAGCTCTTTGAGGCATCGATAGGTCTCTTGAGACAAACTAGTGTCTTGTCACAAGGCCTTGAAAAAATCTTATTTGTAGTCTTGGCACAAGGCCTTGACGACGTGGTTATGATAGTCTGACATTATGCATTCCATCATTATGAAAGTGGATAGTGATATTGCATGTGATTATTCCACTAGTATAATATCTATGTGAATAAGTAAATGGCATTACTTTATTTTATTTTTTTCCATATTTTTCTGAAGTTAAAGTTTAAAAGGCTTTTGTTTTAGTAATACAGTGCCTTAAACGTTTATGATTATTTATGAAAGTTCCATTGTGTTATTATCCTTACTGAGCATCTGAGCTCACCTCTTTCTATGTTTTATTTTTCCCAGGATTCCAAGAAGTGTATTGTGATTGATATACAGGGTTATGGGAAGGTAACAATGGCATTCATAAAGGATTATTTATGTTGTTTTATATGTTATAGATTGTAATGTAACATTCATTAATGTAATCTATTTTCCAAGACTACTAAACTGATTATTCATTCAGGAATTGATTCCTTGTAATCATTCTAATGTATTATAATAATGCACCGACTCTGGGTAAATGGCGTCCGGGCATTACAACACACATTCTTGTAAAAGAGCATTGGGGCAGCCCAAGAAGACCAGCTTGGGAAAATAAACCTATTAAAATCTATGTCAGCGAGCAATATTTTTAACTCCTTAAATACTATTGGAGCTATATAATATGATAACATGGATATCATCTACATTCATATAAAAAATAGATTGAGATAACAACCTCATATTTAGGTGAAAACACTGATGAATTTTTAGGAAATACCTCATAGAAATCCCAAATCCTGGGAAGTAACACACTTAAGTAATTCCCCTCGTCGTCTTCTAGTAATATAGATAAAACATTCTCTATAGAAAATTCAGATTTTTTTGGGTCTGTTTTCAAAGGTTAGAGGACCCATCACTGATAGCCCATCAAAATATACTGTTTTTAACAGGAGTCATATCCTGTCAAAAATAGTTAATAAAAACACGTATTTGCAATGACAATTTATTCTCATCACAAATACCTTTGGCGTATTGTGTGTGCCAAAGTACAGGATGAGAAATTATGATGGGGATAAACCCCCAACCCAATCGCTCATCCCATTTTTTGTTTGTTTTTCCAGGGTTTTACTTCTGTCAAAAATGATGTGCTGGTAGGATAGTATTTACTAGGGGACCCATAGAAAATAATCCCATCACAACTGATCTAACCAATATATACCCCCTAAATTTTATCCATTCCCATCTCCTCCAAATTTTTTTGCTCTTATATGTTGGGTATTGAATTCCTTATTCCCTTCTCTTCCTAAGGTGTTTCAATATCATCAACAAATAAGACATGATATCTGTAGGAAAATTAAATAGATACATGGTATGAGTAGTAATAAACGTGTGATAAGAACTAGTATCAAATAAAGTATGATTCATAAATGTTTTAATAAGAATAATACCACTCACATTCACTGGTCCCACATATGATTCTGTGGGACCCTAAACAACCCCATTAATCTTACAACTCCCAAAACAATTTAAGGCCTATCACTATCTTGGGGATTATTACTCATCCCAACATTCCTATATGATTACTCGGCTCTATCACCACATCCAAGATAATTACTCTCACTTTCTGTGGAAACATTAGACTTTGATGTTGATTCCATGGGATATGAGAATCAGAAAGTACTCCCCATTGGAATATTATTCCTATATAATCTATGGAGGAGTCCCAAAAAATAAGATAATTGGTAGGACATTGGAATCACAAGGAAATAGGGTTTAATGTGATCTACCGTTCCATAATGGTGAAAAATTAGGGTCTTATATACCATAGGGGAAGAGGAAACTGGATGAGGAAAATATCTTTAAATCCCACTACTACCTCTACAATATTCATCTCGCATTCTATTTCTCTTAGAAAGGGAACCTTCACTACCACTCAACCTTGTAAATTTTTTAAGTACCCCATACATCCTATCACGGTTGATCATACCATCATGGATTGATACACAGCTTCTATAAAAGATTAGGGATTTAAAATGAATACTTGAGAGATAATGTCCAATCAAATACCCATTTAAAATCAATGGACTTTTAAATCATCATTTTAAACAATCTCTAAATTAAAATTAAAAATATCAATAAACCGATTTTCAAACTCAAGTATGGTTATTTTACCTTATTGAAGGTTCATTAATTCTTCATATTTAGAAAGAGAAAATGTTTCCCAATAAAAATTATTACTGAACATAAATTTGAATTCCATTCACTATATATTTTCATATGTCTTGTCTTGGACAAGATATACCTTCCATTTAGGACTATGCTCCTCAAGGATGAAGGTAATATATCTCAATTAATCTTCCCTAGGATTTTTAATAAACTAAATGATCCTTTTAATCTTTTACAATCATCATTAAACTTCTTGGGGGTTATTAGTATATTAAAAGGATGGTTGTTGATGGAGAAGTAACTCTTAAGCCTGGTCCTTATCTGAGTTTGGTTGTAGACCTATTACTTAAGGCTACACTAGACCTGTTATTACTCCCTTATCCATAGTTCATACTATTATTCCAACCATCTCAGTTGAATTTTGATCTATATGACAACTCCTGCACAAAATTATCTACAACCCCTTTAGGAGGGTTCAATCAGGGTCTTCAAGGGGGAACACCACCCAATTTAATTAAAATTATAATTAAATATATCATTATAGGTAATCATCAACATCAATTTAAATTATAAATATAAATTAAATTTAAATACAAACTATCGAAAAAATAACATAAAAAATAAATCCTTATAAAATACAACATATTACTACACTTTCATCATCCCTTACACTCTACCCATTATGTAAAATATAAATCTAATCCTGAAACACACCTGTGAAACCACAACATCCCTTAGAACAAAAGTTTTAGTTCAATTTTTTTGACCAGACAGTTAACATTACCATCCATTTTATATTTGATGGTCACATCAACAATCTACTAATACATCCCAAATAATATAACCAAATATGGGTTTTGATACCACTTCTTCAAGAACAAACCTGGCCTTCACCTGACATGGGAACTCAAGTTATTCCTTGAATAGTCATGAAGGAAATCCTCAATCTAGATAGGATAGAACCCAATTTCTGGGATTCTAGACCAATATTTAGAAATGTTTTGACCCATAATAATAATTTAATACAAAAAAAACATAATAAGGACCAAGAATGATCTAATTATTAATTAGTGGGTCACACTCTCAATGATCAGATGACACTATAAAATTAAAATTCTACATGAATAAATAGAACCCATAAGTAAAAATATTAACATGTGAAATGTAAAAAAAATACCAGAAATGATCCAAATTAAAAGATACGTAATGGGAATCCAGATGGGAGATATATAATCAATGTAAATAGTCATTCACTTAACCAGAAATTAAAAAAATACTCTACTGACCATCTGTTTGTGACATGAGGGTATTACCCCACCATGTAACATCCATAAATATAAACTATGAAGTCATTAATACCCACCACATCTAGGTGGCTCCATGTGTTTTTCTATATTAGATAAAACATGGTTTGTATACACCCCTTGATGTGTATAGGGTGTTGGAATAAATATCCCAATAGTATCCCACAAAGTGTTCTAAATAAAACCCTCTTTATAAAAATAAAAGTACTCTAGTTTTAAATAAGAATATTAAAATAACCTTTTAATATTTTCATGAAAAAAATAGCATGTTAAATTTTTTTAATAACATAAAATCTAGTGATATAATAATTTTAGAAACCTTTCTAACACACATCTTGGAGTGCACCCTAGGGTTAGTAAGGATTTTATATCATAGTAAATTGCTATATTAGTTAGGATTATAGCTTCATATAATCAATGGATATAAAATTAATTCTATGTCCATTTGGGGTTTTCATATGAAATGACATCATTATTCAGGGAAACACACATAACTTGTGAGATGTTACCTTCATCCATGTTTAGATATCCTACTGAAGTACTCAAGGTTTCCCATTAAGTATAATTAAACATAAAAATAATTAATTATCATGTAATTTTATCAAACAATTGACAATTTTTGTTTATTCTACTTTTAAATATATTCTAAACCACTTTAATCATCCAAAATTAAGTAAATAATCAAAAAATTCAAAATATAACTAAAACAGTCTCTAACCAACCAAAAATATATATATTTTTACAAATTTAATTTTAAACACTGAAATTAATGGTTCAAATAAAAAATGATTATAGGGAACGACCTCCCTTATTTAGTAATAAATTATGATACATGGGTTAAATTCACTTGAGAGGAGAGGGAAGAATCCTTTATAGTAAAATTAAAATATTAAACATCCAAACAAAAATCAGTAATTTGTTCGAACATGGGCATTAACTCTCCATGGCCTTATGGTAGAATGGAAATAATGAAAAATAAGATATTAATTCTAATAAAGAAGAAGGGAATCACTTACCTGGAGATTTATTTGAATAATCTTGAAAACACCCACCATCAACAAGGCCTACAAGATGGGGAGAGAGATGCTCAAGTGGTTGAATAATGATAAGATACCTTCCAAAAAAATCATCACATGTGAATGAAGAATAAATCCAAAATATAGTACTGTAATTACATGTAATTCCATAGAAAAAATAAATTATGAATGAAGTTGAGTAGTGGAATAGAAACTGTACATAATTCTCTAGAAAGAAGATAGAGAAAATAAAGGTTTTCAAAGAGAAGTGGGAGAATTTTCATACAATATTGTAATAAATGTGAATAGTTTATTGAAAAGAAATAATATCCTCATATAGAGGGTAAATATATTATATGGGTTATAATACAAATAATTAAATAATAAAGCTTAATAAAAAATGTAAAATCCGAGTTAGAGAAATTAAATGTGGATCCCCATTTCTTTAATACCTATTTTTGTTCATGAGAGTTACACCTCCTATATAAAAAACCTTTTATATAAGAAAAATTATTAAAAAATTGTTTTAAAATAATTTAGGCTATTTTTAATTACAAATTTAAAATTTTAATTAACCTTTCATTAATGATTTAAAAATTAATGATGATAATTTTTTCGAATTACTTTATCATTTTTTCAATATTGTGGTTTTGATATTTTTTATTTATCTATTAATTTTATTACCTAAATAATATTAATTATAGATGGAAATATATAAAATACACACACACAAACACATAGTATATAATCAACACTAACAATCCTTTAATGTGGTGATAAATTAAGATATAATGTAACCTTATAAGAGATAGAAATGACCATGTATGGATTTGTCAGAGGAGGAAGATATATATATATATTACAATTAAAATATATAAAAGAAGTAATATAATAATATCAGTTACTTGTTTATATATTAACGAATCAGATTAAAGGGTTGGTTTAGATAATTTAAATAAACATAGTGGAATAGTTGAAGAAAAATAAAATGAATAGAATTGATTGATGGATGATACATGAAGATTACTCTTTCGATAAGGGACAGATTCTCTGAAGACTTGAAGTGGGATGAGATATGAATTTATTAAATACACTACAAAGTATTATGAGTAGGAATGCGGTATAACATAGTTAATATTATATATTTTTGAAGTTTTTTTCCATGAGGGAGAAAAGGGGTATTTGTATTACGAGTAGCGGGGTATTTGGAAATAAAAGAATAAATTTAATATTATTTAAATTTCAATACCTATATTGGTTGTTTTAATTAAGACCATGAATATTATTTAATTAAAAATATGTTCTTCCATGAATTTTATTTCCTTCATAAACAAAAATTCATAATTTTCATAAATTATAAAAAAGATGAAATAAAGTAGTTTTTTAATGTGTTAAATAATATTTTTAGACTTTATAAATTAAAATTTAAGTTTGAAATTTGAAATTATTTTTTTAAAATTTATTATTTATCTTTATTAAAAATATATTGGTACATAAATTTAATTTTAGAATTAATTTTATCATTATTATATTTAAATTATTACATTAGACATACCATACATAGGATAAATATATTTCTACTTTTCACCCAAAATTCATGCACTAAAAAATACTAAAAATTCACACTTAAGTAATTTAAAGATTATAATTCCAAAATTAACATTTATTTTATCTAAATAATATTTAAATTTATGTAATTATAATATTTAAATATTAATATAGAAATTAATTTTATTAGAAAATAAGTTAAAACATGCCTCATTACAAATATAAACTTATTCATTCCTATTATTAAAAAATTTAAATATTTATATTATTTATATATTATATACTTATTTATGTATCAATGTTTTTCATGAATTTAATCTATAAATGGAGTTAATAGTGTCCAATACCTATTATTTTTAGTGATTTATAACAGGATAAAGCATGGTGATGAATTTTGGACATAATTAGATGATTTTGGATAAAAAGGGAAAACATCATGTATTAATGCATACCATTATGACATGGTTATTTTGGGAGGAATTTAAAGATGAATATTCAAATTAATCATAATAAAACACATCAAAATCACACTATAAGTTTGACGTATTAATAACTCTTTGATGAACTATTCAAGAGTACTTTTCATTGTTACTCACCATTTTACACTCTGATTGCTCGGGTATGAGTAAATATGAAGGACTAGAGGAAGAAATCCTTAAATTGTGATGATGAGTGTAACACCACAACCATATCATATAAATAATTTTTTTTTAGGATTCGATTAGGTAAAAATTATACCATGAAGAAGAATAATCATGTTATAATATAGGTGGAATATCAAGGTAGTGATGCACCACTTTTCTATGTTTTAACCTAAGGCTACTCATAGATTAATCCCATTCATGAAGATATTATATGATTTAACCATAAAGAAAAATATGGAATATTTCACCATCATTATTAAGGATTTATAATTAAAAAATGAGATATGAAAACAATGTTCCAATGTGTACTTTCATATTTCAATATATAAAGATAATAAGGAAGCTTTAGGATAAAAATATTCACTAATGATTACATGAAATTGACCATCATGTTGGGATTTCCATAGATTAAATGGAAAAGTGTTTAAAATGATAATTTTTGAGCTCTAGCAAAATATAAAATTTAAAATATTGAGAACATTTCTTATGGTTTAAATTTTAGTCCATATGGAGTCGTATTGTGATGTTTTGGATATTTTAATGCATCATGGGGTAATGTAAAGGGGAAAATATGTGTTTTTTATGTCACTACCATTTGTAATTAATCATAGACTAAAAATCATCATTTTTGTGCAAAATTACTGAAAACATTATTTCTTATGATATAAAATCCTAAACAAATATGGGTCCCACCAATCCTTTTTAGGATATCATGAGATTGACCTAGAATGAACTTTTAATAAAATTTTGATTGGTATTTTATCATTATTAATTGATTATGTTATAGATTTATATTTATAAATATTTATAAATATATAATAAGATATAAGATATATCTTTCTCTATAAAATGATGGGAATTCTACATGGGGGATACGTCAACCACTTATTCTACTATAATTGATGGATATTTTCTACTACCAGAAGCATTCACACATATAGTTTAAGGATTCATATAAGAATGAAAATATATATAGATATTGATAAAAAAAAATTTATATCCTTTTATTTAGATATTCATTATGAAATCTTGAGATTCATGGTTTGTGTGATACTTCATTAATGTAATTATTCAATTATTACTGAACATTTTTTAATTCATTCTAAATTATCTTATGTTATGTATAGTTCGTTCATTATTGATGAAAAAAACTATGTGTGGATAAAATCATAAAGTTAGGTATGATATAAGGAAAATTTTCATAAAAAAATTTAAAATTAGTTTTTTCTAATGAATTAATATTGTTAAATAATATCATGTTTTTTCAAAACATTTTATTTGTTATTAATTATTAAATCATAGAGAGATCTGTTTATTATGTAAAAACCCAACATGGTGTAGGTAATTAATTAGTGATATAGAATTATATTATACTTTTTGTTTTGATATTTAATTTTAATTAAATTTAATTATTCTAATTCTTTTGATAATGAATCATTGATATTTTAATTTTATACTGATAAAAATTTATCACATTGATTTTAATTAAAATTATAATCAATCAACTTTTAATTTGGTTGATTTCAGGGGAAAATTTTAATTGTCTTCATAAAAGAAAAAAATCCTTGTAAATTTATTCCCCTCTATTAGTTTTCTTAATTTTTTGTTAATTGATTAGTTTAACTTTAGTTTACTTTTTAATTCACAATCTAGAAGACACTGGGTTGAAATAACAATTTTTATAAATTTCCATTTTTAATTATTTTTTTTATTTGGTATCGAACTCATAAATACACTAAACTATTCTTTTTTAGTTAGATTTTGTTTGAGAAACATAAATTTCCATCCTTTTTTCTCTTGGATAAGTAATGACACTCAAAATCAATCTGGTTGTTGATTTCATCTTCAATAAAAAACTGATATTAGTAACAGTCAAACACCAGTTGATCAGATCAAAGTAATTTCTTATATCATTACCTTTTCTAAATTTATATTTAATATTTTATTCCTTCTTATGAACTCAGGTATTTTTATATATTTTTTGAATATTTTAAAAATTACTTGCCACACACACATGTTTGTAAAACATGATCTCCATAATAAAAAAAATAGAATACTCAAATACATGATATAAAATCAATCATGGGGGATAAATTCATATAATTTTTTATTATTTGAATTCTAAACCCAAATAAAATATGAAACCTTATCATTTATATGTAAAAAAATAAAATAAGTGTTGGAAGTCTGATAGAAAATGGAAAATGAGTCATTCAAACCAAATGAATTCTCTAAAGATAAGGCTGAATTTCAGGTTATTGGAACTAAGATGGTTTGGAATGGAGTTTGGTGTTTATGTTTGGTATACTAAAAATTATTTTCTAGGTTGATCAAAGGAGTTTTAATTACTTAATATATGGTTCATAGATAAAAGAATCATGATGAATGACTTCAAGTTATTTTTTTAATAACAATGTTTTCCAGTGTTGAAAACATTTTTGCGCTAAAAAATATATAGGTTTTAGTGATGTTCAGAAGAGTTATTTAAGTGAAGGATAATTGGACCTGTGTTTATATATTTCATACATGTAATGAAATATAAACCCTGCATGGTCAACCATTTCGAACACTAATAGAGTATTTTTTTCATAAGTTAGTAATTTTTTGGTGTTTGTGATGTTGAAGTACATAGTGAAAGAGCATTGTTTTTTAGACAACTATAAATTCGAGTAGGAATTTGGGTAGTGGAGCTCATGGTATGCTAAGGACGTAATGTGGTGTCATATTGGTGGTATCTAGATGACCCATATAGGAGTACATAAAGGATACTTAAAAACAGTAAAAAATTAAATCCCATTATCAGTGAGTTTCACAGATGTAATTTTCTATAAATACTATGAAAAACAATTTAATAGGAATATTTAATAGATTAAGTAAATATAGAGATCATTATAAACATTTATGAAGGTGATTATAATCCATAGAGTAGTTCTGTGTATGGATTACATAGTACGTGAGGTTTTTTACATTGCCTTCTAGTGAGTATATGGTTAGGGAGGGTGGTTACGATGGAGGTCAATATTGTTGAGTATATAGTCTCCATGGTGGATTCATACATTAATGGGATTTTTTTACAAAATTTAGGTAATAATTTTTTGGGGGTGTTCTTTTAAGTAAAGCATGTGATTTTCTAAGAGGATTAAATTGTGTAATGGGGGAATACATTGTGCACTGGGTTCCACTTGGCGACATCACATATGGTAACTCCACATACGTTTTTTATTAAAAAACAATTTGTGTGAATTTATAGAGACCCTATAATTTATTGGAGATTATAATTTAAGCAAGCATGATTCAAATAAAATCATAAATTATTGAATACATAATGGATAAATTTAATTCATTAAACTCAGGAAAACTAAATCTAGATAAATGAAAATGGAGGATCCAATAGTGGTGTTTTCAATGGGATTCAGTGTGCTATCTCTAAATACATTATAAAGGAATCCCTCTTGGTAGAGATGGAATGTGACCAAAAATGTAATCCATTGTTACTAGTGAAGATTAGTGGTTTCTTGTACAATCAAAACTCTATTTATGTATGCTCCTTGGACTATCCCTTAGTGGTAAACCAAGTAAAATTATTATGTTCTACTTTAATATATACATTTATAATTATGATAAAACTGTGAATAGATTAGAAACATTTAACATGTTCCTTCCAATTTCTAGAAAATATCATATAAATACAAAGTAAAATTTGAAACCTAATGCACCCCTCCCCTCTCAATGTTTCATGGGGTATAACAAGTCGTATTAGAGCCTTTTGGTAGTTGGTGTTAAATTTATCATCAAGTATTACTCAAATTTGATAATTGTATGTTGTATAGGGGAGTACCAATAGTTTTATGAATAACTATTACATTTTGATGAAAATAATGGGTTATCATCTATAATCTCTTAGGATTGATTTTCCTTTTTTACAATTAAAGGGACTTCAGTTATTGATATAGGACTTTCTATGATTAAATCTGAGAGGAAAATTTTGGATGTTGATTCCAAATAGAAAAATTATCTTACTAGAAATCCATCCAATAATTTTTTTTTATATTTAATGAGTTTCAATATGGAAAAATCCATGCGGGAAAACTGAAAAATATATATAAATTAATTCTCAATGTTAAAGATCCGTAATTAAAAGTTCTTTCACAAAAATTAAAATAATCTAAAAATTCATCCTAATGTAAATATAGATGGTTTTTTCAATCAGGTTATTGATTTTGTTAGAAATATTATAGGTATTAGTGAATAAATTAAAGATATTGACATTCTAAAAAAGACCATGATAAGTATTCCACCCCTATACGATCTAAAAGTTTAGTCTCTTAAATAAATTTATTTGTCTAAAATTTCTCTTGATGATATTATAAGAAGTTTGGTGACCTATTAAACGAGAGTTAAACTAGAAGAGGAACCAGTTCCTGATATAAAGGACATGTAATTTAAATACATGTAAAAACATGAAAAATATAAAGGTAGTGATGATAAAGAAGATGTGGATGATGGATTTATTTCTCTTATGGATAGAAGATTCTAATGTATATAAGGGTTATTTGAAGGCAAGTTTATATTTCCATTTTTTAGATGGGGTAAAGCTAGGAACATTTATACAAGGTGTCCAATAATATTTGGAGGTGGAGATATTGAAACATAAGTCACTCAAAATCCCTATAGAAGATTCCCCAAAAAGAGATTGCTTAATTCCAGAGGTCCATATCAAAATAATTTTTAAAGAAATATTACTGTGAGTAAATAAGAAGATAATTGTGAAAAATATAAGGAGGAAGAATAATAATAATTTAGAGAATATATGGAATATATCATAATGGAAATCAAAGATAAGGAATAAATATATGTGGATAATGGATAACAAGGCAATTTTTTTGATCTCAAGGTTTAACCTGTGGGGGAACCTAGGGAACATCATATCCGAAGAATGAAAAATAAAATATTGTTTCTTTTTCCAAAGCATAATTAGATTATGAGTATTATCTTGAGGATAAGACTCATTAGATACAAGGTTATATAAATAATAATTTTTCAACTTCGTAAATCTTAATAAAGGTTGTGGAGATAAAAAATATAAAACAACATAAAAATGTTATCAATGACTATAATTAGAATTTAGAGGAAAATTCTAAGAAATTTTAGCCTCTTGATGAAAAATTCATTACCTTAAGAAGTAAACTAAAAATGAAAAAAAAAATTGATCCAATGAGGAAATTTTAATTTGGAAAGTTATCAAATGAAAATCTATTTAATAGTGTCAAATAAGGCTCTCAAGGATTAGATAAATATTTTAATGATAAAATTCCCAGATTCATAGAAAAAATAGGAATTGGTTGTAATGCAAAAAACATCGATGACCGGAACACTAATGGGTCATAATAAATGGAATTATAAATTTGATCATATATGAGTTGACAAAGCGGTGCCTAAAGAATATACACATATATGTTCAATCCAAACAAATCGAAGTATTGAAAATAATACTCAATTATCATGAGTTAATCATCAAGAAAATGGTTATTTAAAATCCAAGTATATGTGGAGGAATGAAAGTGAGAATATATTTCCTATTATGAAATTTCAATTGTTTATCATCGCCACACCATGGCGTATTGTGAAGAGGTTAGGAAATACTTTAATGGAGAAGTTTCTGAGAGAAAATAAAGGTTAGATGTCCATATCCTTTATATAGAATAAATAATTAATATTGATATTTTTTTCATTGTTCTAACTTCGAACATAAATCAATTTAGTGTAGGAAAAGAAGAAATAGGAATAGTAGTAATATATGACAAATAAAAATAAATGAAATACATCCGATAAATTTTTCTAGATAAATAGATTCACAATATTATAGGAAGAAGAAAACGAGTATTATTACATCATATATACTAATGTGATTCCATCTTAGGACTCAAATCAACATAACGTCTCATGGAAGGAAAAATAGAAAATAGATAAGGCTAACATGGTAGCTATTTATCTCAAAGATTCATAGAATATTAGATAATGGATCCCTGACAGTGGGTGATCATCCTACATGTCATGAAATGTCATTTTCTTAAAAATTTAAAGGGAAGAGTTCATAAAATTATTTATTTTAGAAATGAAAGGGGATTTAAGATCAAAGGTAGTGGATGTACTCAGTTGGAAGGGGATGAACTGAAGAGGGTAGAAGTTATCTATGCGTATAGCTTTTACCACAACCTTTTGAGTGTCAGTTAACTCTATGACTATGGTTTTTAAGTCAATTTTAATAATATTGTATGTTGTATCAAAGTAAGAGTATGGAATTATCTCATTAAAGGATGTATATCAAATTTAAATTTATACTAGGTTTATAATTATGAAAATTCTTGTCTCTTAACATTTTAAGAGGATAATAACTTTTTCCCTAGAAGGTTAGGCTATATTAATGAAAAAATCATGGAAACCCTATCCAAGATAAAGGATGCAGTTGAAATACCAAATATAAATCATGATAAATAAAATACTTTTGTCTATTTTCTATAATTAAAAATGGTCCAAACTACTTATCTTCCAAGGATCATAAGATAATCAAATTTTTTCAGTCCACTAAATAATGTTTGTAGTCCAATGAATTTAGTTGATACATTAGAAGAGGGATACATCATTCTATATGTTGAGGATTATTGTAAAATGTTGTGTTAGATGTTTGTGTAGATAAAAAATAAGATATTGGATCCATTAAAATATACCTCCAAAGGGTTGAGAATGAAACTAGCCAAAAAATAAAAATATCATGCTACAATAATGGAACAGAATACAACTATATTGATTTTGAAAATTACCCTTAAATACTTGGGATCAATCATGAAGTGTCGTAACTAATAAATCTACAAAAATGGAATTATTGAATAAATATATCGATAGGTCAAAAATATTCCCAAAATCATGTTGATAGAGGGAAATGTTTCTTTTATCTAATAGAAAGAGGAAGTTCGTATTTTAGTATACACAAAGAATAAAGTTCTGTTATGTATGGGAGTGGAAATGATAGCATATTAAATTTGGTATGGAAGGATGTAACACCCCGAGATTTTATAATATATATTCTTTTTAATTTCTTTCATATCTTCGGTTTTACGCCACAAAAATATTACCTTGCGCTATACGCAACACCGTATTAGCTTGCAGTATACGCAACACTAATCTTGGATCGTTTTAAACACATTTTTAAGTTTGTTTGATAGTAGTTATTCTACCCAACATTGAGTATATATATATATATATTCAATGTATAAATGAAATATGGTTAGATTTTGTTAAACACAACAACAAAGGAGTCTTTCACTACACGCAGCCCTGACTTGGCTTGCGTTACACGCAATCGCGACCTTCCTCGATAGCGTGTGTAGTACGCAATACCGTGTTTCACTAAACAATGATATATAGTTATAAAATTATTATGGACTAGCCGTTATGAATAGTATTAACTAAATTTTTAATTTTATAACATTATTATTCATCTTACACATTTTCTAGAACATGGTATGGGAACAAGATAAAGGTAAAATAAGTATTTTTCAAAAAAATGTTGTTTTGCCCCCTTTTGATGGCGCACCCATTTTAAATATAATTTTTGACAAGTTTAAAAGTTAAATTTTACAAAATAAACTTCTTCTTTTGAATCAGTATGTAAAAATTTACATAGGATAAAGATTTGATATTTTTCCGATAACATTCATATTTTAATGAATAGTAAAAACACGCTATATTTTAATTAAAAACTACTTTTTTCATTGAAATAATTTATATGGTCAAATTATAATATTGAATGATTTTAAAGTATAAATAGAATATATTTTTACCATTTAATATAATTTATGTAATTAGCAATAATTTTACATTGAATTCATAAGTAAAAAAATTTCAATGTTTTCCAATGTTTTAACTTTTAAAACTCGTTTTTTTAAAAATGAGATTAATTTTAAATTATTTTGTGAAACTTTTTTGTATTGAATTTAGAATAATTTATTCCATATTTGGAATCAGTGGGTCCAAATTATGTTAATAGGCTACTTTTTATTTTTGGGCATTATGAATAGTAACTACGGTAAATTTTATTTACCATAGTAAAAGGTAAATCGGGTAATTAAGGGTAAATATAATATTATAAAATTACCCTAACACTTGTATTAATATAATTGGATGCTTATATTTCGTCCTAAGGCATATTTGGGTCGAAATGGAATCCATTTGAATCCACTTGGAGGTGATTAAGACCTTTAGTTAATTTTATTTAAAGGAAAGTGAAATATGTCTCACTCAACTTCAATAATTAATGTATTTTTAATATAATTTTATACAGAATATAAATTCGGTTATAAATGTTATTTTTAAATAAAAAATGTTTTTATTTATCATGGTAATTTATTTATAATTTTTAAGAGATATTTAATTACATTAATAGCTCATAAATTAATGATGCAGAAATTATTTATTTAGTGAAAAATAAGTAATATAGTTTTTATTGAAATAATAATACCCACTAAAAGGCTCAAAAACCTGACCAAAACTTATTGGTAGTGTATATATACACCATAAGAATACATTTATCGAATATATGACCGTTTTGGGTCTTATAAAAGTGATTATGACACTTATATTATTTTATTTTAAATGATGTCAAAGTTGTCACTTTAATAATTTAATCAATATAACATTTTAAAAGTTGGATGTTTTAGAATATAAATCAGACTAAAAGTATTCTTATGAAATATAGAATATTTATCTTCATCATAGTATTTTATTTTAAATTTTTATGCAACAAATAATTATATTTAATAATTATAAAAAAATATTGTAGAAATTATTTTATTAAAAGAAGTATCAAATAAATGGATTTAAAAATATTAAAATAAATATTATATGAACTATTTAATGTCCTCCACTAATTTCATAGATTAATATGATATTTTAGGAACCTATTAAATCTTATATTTTGAATATATCCTCTCTTTGTATTTTATTTAAATTTAAATCAATTAATAGTGTCAGAATTGACACCGTTGTTATTTTATAAAAATAACATATTATTAAATTGTTTAAAAATCAAAAAAATATTTAAAAATTATAAATTGAAATTTATACAGTCGAAAATTTCATAAAGTATCCAATTATGGAAAATTAACAACACATAAGTGATTATTTATAACCATTTATAATTTATAATTTTATTAGCACAAACAAAATTAAATAGATTAAATAATAATAAATCAAAATGATAATGTTTAAAATAAGATCAAAACATGTCCAAATATTATTCGTCGATGAGATGAAAACCCTATCTCATCTAATCTTCTAATTGAGTCATTTTTTGTGGTTTTAATGTGGGTTTTGAATTTATATTAAACTAGTATTTTTGAGGATTCCAAAGGTGCCCCTCTCCTCCCTTATAAAAAGGCACCTCCTCCCTCTCCTCCTCACACCATTTTGAGCCTTTAAGAACGGCCAAACACTACCCATTTACCTTCTCAGCTTCCATAGAAACATAATATAGGTCCATTTATTCTTCAAAGACCAATTTTAGTTCCTTAAGAGGAGGTTTCAAAGAGGCGTGTTGAAGAAGAGGTAATATCTTTTACCAATTCCTTCAAATTTATTTATTCTTCTACTTCCTCTTATTTAGTTGTTTCATTATAAATTATTAACATCAGTATTAATTATATAATGATATGTTATTATAAATATTAAACTACCCTATTTCACATTCTATCCATCCTACAGAAAACGAAATCACCGCACGTGCGTACGTACAGAATACCGTCTCCACACCGTGGTGTATTCTGTTTTTCCACCACCACCTTACTTAGATGCGTATAATGGTGTAAAGAATAACTATATATGGTTATTATAACATCATACATATTCTAAGATATTATATCATCCACTTCAATTCCATTAAATAAATATGGGAATGATATCATCGCTCGTGCGTATGTATGGATTACCGTCTCCACAACGCGATGAGATTCATTTTCCATGTTAACAATTCAAGAATGATTATAAATGATATATAATTAGTAATCATGAAATATAGGACAAAATAATTCTACTTAATTTATGTATAAATATATATATATGTATGGAATCTACTTAATTCCATTCAATTCAACAAGGAAACGAAAACAGTGTTCATGCGTACGTACGGCATACCGTCCCCATGAACAGTGTATTTATTTCCATTTATCGATCTATTATATATATGTATATTCTGAATATATATAATATATAAATCATGTTTTATATTCTGGAATTAAGTAATCATGATCTAATTAATCATATTAATAATTACAAGTCAAAACACGGATGATAAATGAAACGATTTTACCCAAAATGGTACTTTAACATGAATTTACAAAAGAATGGGTAATATAAAGTCCTAAGTGAACCATATATGATATAATAACAATGAATAGGATTCTGTAATAATTCAATGACATTATTTAAATCATTATAGGGGAGGTTCGGATACGTACGAAGCGTATCGGACCTAAGGTAAGGGATAATGATGAAATCTCAATTGTTTTCTATCCGAGATAGCTTATACGTAAGTATTTATTGGGGTTATATTTATCATCCATGTACAAGTTTTATTAAAATGTTTTCATGTATGTTTAAAGTATTTTTTACCCATTTTTTACTTTTACTACATGGTATGGAATAAATATTTTTTTTGTTTACCATACGAGGTACTTTTTGACTTTTTCGACAAAAGTACAAGAAGAATGTTTTTTTAACTTATACGGCATGAACAGATTTTTACGGTTTCATAACGCCTTATTTTCATGAATCTTACTCTACAAGATTTTATTACTATTTTCAAAAAATCATTTTCTTTTAAAATTGATTTTATTTTTTTGAAAAGAAAATGATTTTTAAGAAGAAAGGATATTTTCCTAAAGAATTCATTTCAAGTGATTTATCAAAACCATTTTCCTTCTAAGATGACATTATTTCATATGTGTATGTTTCAAGTATAATGTCTATGTGATTTATATGGTTTCACTTTTCTTATGATGAAATGATGTCCATTTGTTTTATATGGAATATGTTATGATGGAATGATGTTTATAAAACCCAATTTATTCTTTGGGTTATGATGAATGATTTATGATTGCTTTGTGTCACATCTATGAATGATTTCAATATGAGATGGGTGGGACCAATATCTCCCTCCAATGAATTGGGTAAAGATTTATATCTCATGAGATAGACATGGCTGAAACGGAATGTAAATCTGGTTCAGTAATACAGGGCTGGAACGTCAAGTATACCCGGTTCAGTAAGGGACTTTTTCCACTAAGATGGTCTTGGCAGCAATGCCTTGGATATTATAGAAATAATATCATGTGATTAATGTTTTTTCACAATTAAAAGTTTTATTATCATGTTATTTTATCAGGATTAATGTTATTTTTATGATCTATGCCTTACATAATGCCATGTTTTATGTCATTTCTCAAGATCTTGATGTTTAAAAATTATGTTCATGTATTTATGTTCAAATGTACATGATTTGTTTTATTTATATATTCTTACCCTTA
Organism: Viscum album; assembly: GCA_963277665.1. Classification (NCBI taxonomy): domain Eukaryota; kingdom Viridiplantae; phylum Streptophyta; class Magnoliopsida; order Santalales; family Viscaceae; genus Viscum; species Viscum album. The sequence continues at coordinate 1,811,759,972 of OY728146.1, forward strand.
ATGAGCATTTGAGCTCACCCTTTTATAAGTTTTATTTTCCCCAGGATTTAAAGAAAGGTTTTAGGTAAAAAAACAAAAAGGGGAAGATCTTTATGGGAGATATTGAAGATCTTTCACCACGATTAGAAGATTTTGTTCTAAGTTTCCAAAGACAGTAAAATATTACAGTCATTGTGTGTTTTTTTATGTATTAATTATTCTGAAAAAGTAATGTAATGTCTATGTACGTCAATATTTGGGTCTCCATAGTTGGTATCAGATGAAAGGTTTAGTTAACCTTTGGAAAATAGGATGCGAAAACATTAGTGAGATCCCTTGTGATATTTCTAAGATATGTCAAGGGATTTCCCTAAGGTTAAGTATAATTATAGGTTATAGTCCAAGAATTATGGTAACAATCTTAGAATTAAACCTAAGATGTTAGATTTTGAAGGTACTCCCCCTTTATTATGTTGTTTTCCTAGCATGATTTTTGTCTCTCACACTATTCTTTTTGGGTTTTAGAAAATGACTGTAAATAGGAAGATTCATGATAATGGAGGATATGATGGACAATGGAATGCTATTCTTCATGAGAAACCAAATGAAATTGGATTTGGAAGTCCAAACATCATTATTACTCATAATCAGCAATCCCGTAATATGATCAATAATATAAGCTTTGGTAAGTTTCCTGACTCGACTAATAAGAGAAAGATGGAGTTTCATGATGATCATAGAGGAAAGAAAATTCAATTTCCCTCATGCAAATCATGTGGGAAGAGGCATCAAGGAGAATGTTTCAAAGGAACTGAAAGATGATTTGGGTGTGGAAAAGAAGGGCACAAAGCCAGTAAGTGTAAAGGAAAAGGTTCAGTTAACACCGTGGACAAGGATAATAGAATTTCTACGACATCAATGACGATTAAAATGTTTTAAATGTGGAATGTATGGAAATTATGCAAACCAATTCCCTAAGGTAAAGTCTCATGGATAAAATCAGCATGGTCATATGTGTAGTATTTATGTTGATGATGATGAAGAGACTACAAATGATCTGTGAGATGAAATAATTGTTCAAGTTCGGTAAATGGTTTTAGAAGGTAGTGGAATGATTGTATGTTTATTAAGAGTTATGTTGTATAGGTAATTTAATGATACTATGGAATAAATAATCATCTAAGGATTGTTACATTTTTGTTTTTCCTTATGTTTTTGAAAGTATATGTTGAATTGTACTGGTAACCATGAAAGGTTATTTAGATATTTTTGGAAAGTAGATGATATGTGAATAATGAAAGGATAAAGAAAAAATGAAATGATCTCATGAATGATATATGGACAAAGTTATATCATGGTTTGAGTATATAGAAATTTTGGGATTTTGGTATGTGGAAAGTGTTGACTTTTGACAGCATTCATGTTTTAACTAAGGTTCAATGGGTATTCACTTTTCAAGAGAATACATGATTATGGTATTCACATGTTTGGAATGCAATCAACAAGATATATCTTTTGATATATAAGGGATAAATGATGGTATTCATGTGCTTGTTATATGAACATTTTTGTAATCGTTCTTTTTATACTATGAGTTTGGAAATAAGTATTTTGGATAAGCCTAAAGATTGGAATGGATTATGTTTAACATAAGTTAGTATTGTTTAAGGCTAGAATTTTTTTTCAATATTATTGATAGAATCATATAATAGTGTAGTTTAAGAAAAGGGAAAACCTTCAGAACGGGAGATAGCCCATCACGACAGACAAGGATGTGGGAATCGAACCTACAACTAAAGTGTGATAGGCCTTTATCGCCTACTACTAGCCTATAGGAAGTCTCTGGTTAGTAGAAGCTAGTTTTATTATGCAGGATGATAGATGAAGTATATTTCCATTTTGGAACCATATCCGATTAATGTCACCATAGATAGACTTCTGTATATATGTTTTTCTAACCCTATGTTTGAGACCAATGGAATGACCTATGATTCTATCGCATGATCTGCTAATACTTCATGAAAGACAAATTCAACTTCATTTCTTTAAGAGATGATGTGGAAATTGTTCGAGGCACAAGAAACGTTAAGATTGTACCAAAATCAAGTACGTATATCTTTTAATTCAAAAATTATTCAACTTTAGGGAAATTATCTTGAAAACCAAAAATTATGTCCTAGTGCTCTCATATCTGATAAATCAGATGTTACCTTAGATCATCACAATTTTATGGCTTTGTGACTATTGTATTTTTCATAGCCCTGTTCTCTACCAATCTCAATCAGAACATGATGGTTAGATTTCTCTTCCATATCCATATTTTCACCTATGATCTCATATGTGGGAACCCAAGTGATGAGTTACTGTGGGTATCCATTTTGTTTCCAACGTTCATTTTTTAAAAATAAGTTTTATTATTCCTTTTTACGATGTGGATTTCTATGAAAGAAACTCTCAAGTAATAAACCATTTATAAACTCGATGAATTTCTAGGGAGAAATTCGTTGTAAGGGAGGTAGAATATAACACACGGAGATTTTATAAGATAAAGTCTTTTTAATTTCTTTCATATCTTCTTTTGTACGATAAACCAAGATTATCTTGCACTGTACGCAACATCGTAGTAGCTAGCAGTATATGCAACACTAATCTTGGAGCGTGTTAAACACAATTTCAAGTTTGTTTGATAGTAGTTATTCTACGCAACATTGAGTATATATATATATATTCAATGTATAAATGAAATATGGTGAGATTTTGTTATACGCAACAACAAAGGAGTCTTTCAATACATGCAGCCCTGACTTGGCTTGTGTTACACGCAATCGCGACCTTCCTCGATAGCATGTGTAGTACGCAATACCTGGTTTCACTAAACAACAATATATAGTTATAATATTATTCTGGACTAGCTTTTATGAATAGTATTAATTACATTTTGAATTTTATAACATTATTATTCATCTTACACATTTTCTAGAACATGGTATGAGAACAAGATAAATTTTTCAGGTAAAATATGTATTTTTCAATAAATGCAGTTTTGCCGCCTTTTGATGGCGCACCCATTTTAAATATAATTTATGAAAAGTTTATAAGTTAAATTTTATATAATAAACTTCTTCTTTTGAATCAGGATATAAAAATTTACATTGGATAATGTTTTGATATTTTTTCGAAAACTTTCATATTTTAATGAATAGTAAAAACACGCTATATTTTAATTAAAAACAACTTTTTTCATCATAATAATTTATATGGTTAAATTATAATATTGAATGGTTTTAAATTATAAATATAATATATTTTCTCTATTTAATATAATATATGTAATTATCATTGATTTTACATTGAATTCGTAGGTAAAATCATTTCAATCTTTTGCAATGTTTTAACTTTTAAAACTCATTTTCTTAACAACAGGATTAATTTTAAATTATTTTCTCCAAATTTTGTGTATTGAATTTAGATAAATGGATTCCATATTTTTAATTAGTGGGTAAAAATTATGTTAATAGGCTACTTTTTATTTTTGGGTATTATGAATAGTAACAATGATAAATTTTATTTACCATAGTAAAAGGTAAATCGGGTAATTAAGCGTAAATATAATATTATAAAATTACCCTACCAGTTGTATTAATATAATTGGAAGCTTATATTTCGTCCTAAGGCATATTTGGGTCGAAATGGAATCCATTGGGACCCACTTGGAGGTGATTAAGACCTTTAGTTAAATTTATTTAAAGGAAAGTGAAATATGTCTCACTCAACTTTAATAATTAAAGTACTTTTAATATAAGTTTATATAGAATATAAATTCGGTTATAAATACTCATTAGAAAGTTAAATTTTTTTATTTATCGTGGTAATTTATTTATAATTTTTAAGGGATATTTAATTACCTTAATATCTTATAAATTAATGATGCAGAAATTATTTATTTAGTGAAAAATAAGTAATATAGTTTTTATTGAAATACTAATACCCATTAAAAGGCTCAAAAACCCGACCAAAACTTATTTTTAGTGTATATATACACCATAAGAATACAATTACCGAATATATGACCATTTGGAGTGTTATAATAGCCATTATGAAAGTTATATTATTTTATTTTAAATGATGTCAAAGTTGTCACTTTTATAATTTAATAAATATAACATTTTAAAAGTTGTGTGTTTTAGAATATAAATCTGACTAAAAGTATTATTATGAATTATAGAAGATTTATCTTCATCCTAGTATTTTATTTTTAATTTTTATACAACAAATAAGTATATTTAATAATTATACAATAGGTGGTAGAAATTATTTTATTAAGAGAAGTATCGAATAAATGACTTTAAACATAGTAAAATAAATATTATATAAACTATTAAATGTTCTCCACTAATTTCCTAGTCTAATATGACATGTTAGGAACCTATTAAATATTTTATTTTGAATATATCCTCTGTGTATATTTTATTTAAATTCAAATAAATGAATAGTGTCAAAATTGACACTATTGTTATTTTATAAAAATAACATATTATTAAATTGATTAAAAATCACAAAAATATTTAAAAATTTAAAATTGAAATTTATATTGTCTAAAATTTCATAAATTATCCAATTATGGAAAATTAACAACACATAAGTGATTATTTATAACCATTTAAAAATTTAAATTTTATTACCACAAATAAAATTAAATAGATTAAATAAGGATAAATCAAAATTATAAGGTTTAAAATAAGCTCAAAACATGTCTAAATTTGTTTGGTTGAGGCTATTACAAACCTATATCATCTAATATTATAATTTAGCCATTTTTTTAGGTTTTTATGTGGTTTTTGAATTTATATTAAACTAATATTTTTGAGGATTCCAAAGGTGCCCCTCTCCTCTCTTATAAAAAGGCACCTCCTTCCTCTCCTCTTCACGCCATTTTGAGCCTTGAATCTCGGAAACCCCTACACATTTCCCTTCTCAAATTCCTTAGCAACATAATATAGGTCCTTTTCATCTTCAGATACCAATTTAAGTTCCCTAAGAGGCGGTTTCAAAGAGCCGTGTCGAAGAAGAGGTAATACCCGTTACCGATTCTTTCAAATATAATTCATCTTGTACTTACTCTTATTTAGTTGTTTCATTATAAAGTTATAACATCAGTATTAATAATATACTGATATGTTATTAAAAATATTAAACAACCCTATTTCGCCTTCTATCCATCCTACTGAAAATGAAATCACCGCGCGTGCGTACGTATGAAATACCGTCTCCACGCCGTGGTGTAATATGTTTTTACACCACCACATTAATTGGATGGGTATAATGGTGTAAAGAATAACTATATATGGTTATTATAACATCATAATGAATCTATGATATTATATCATCCTCTCCAATTCCGTAAAATAAATATGGGAATGATATCATCGCTCATGCGTACGTACGGATTACTGTCTCCACGACGAGAAGAGATTCATTTTCCATGTTAACAATTCAAGAATGATTATAAAGTATATAAAATAAGTAATCATGAAATATATGACATAATAATTCTACTGGATTTATGTATATATATATATTTCATCTACTTAATTCCATTCAATTCAATAAGGAAATGAAAACAGCGTTCATGCGTACGTACGGCCTACCATATCCATGAATGGTGTATTTCTTTCCATTTATAGATCTATTATATATATGTATATTCTGAATAAATATTATATATAAATCATATTTTATATTCTGTAATTAAGTAATCATCATCTAAGTAATCATATTAATAATTACAAGTCAAAACACGGATGATAATTGAAATGATTTTACCCAAAACGCTACTTTAACATGAATTTACAAAAGAACGGGTAATATAAAGTCATAAGTGAACCATAAATGATATCATAACAATGAATATGATTCTGTAATAATTGAATGAAATTATTTAAATCATTATACATGAGGTTCAGATATGTACGAAGAATATTGGACCTATGGTAATGGATAATTTTACAATTTAAATTGTTTTCTATCCGAGATTTCTTATACGTAAGTATTTACTGGGGTAATATTTATCATCCATGTCCAAGTTTTATAAATATGTTTTCATGTATGTTTAATGTCCTTTTACCCATTTTTGACTTTTACTACATGCTATGTAAGAAAACTTTTTTTGTTTACCATACGAGGTACTTTTTTACTTTTCCAGAAAAAGTACGAGAAGAATATTTTTTTAACTTATATGGAATGAACGTATTTTTTTGGTTTCATAACGCCTTATTTTCATGAAGATTACTGTACAAGATTTCATAAAAATTTTCAAAAAAAATTTTTTCTTTTAAAATTGAATGGAATTTCGTGAAAAGAAAATGATTTTCAAGAAAAAAGGATATTTTCCTCAAGAATTCATTTCAAGTGCTTTATCAAAACCATTTTCCATCTAAGATGACATTATTTAATATGTGTACGTTTCAAGAATAATGTCTCTGTGATTTATATGGTTTCAATTTTCTTATGATGAAATGATATCCATTTTTTTTATATGGATTATGTTATGATGGAATGATGTTTATGAAACCCAATTTATTCTTTGGGTTATGATGAATGATTTATGATTGTTTTGTGGCACACGTAATAATGATTTCAATATGAGATGGGTGGGACCTATATATCCCTCTAATGCATTGGGTAAATATTTATATCTCATGAGATAGACATGGCTGAAACGAAAAGTAAATCTGGTTCAGTAATACAGGGCTGGAACAGAAAGAAAACCCGGTTCAGTAATGGACTTTGTCCACTAAGATGGTCTTGGATGAAATGCCTTGGATACTATGGAAATCATATCATGTTCTTAATGTTTTTCCACAATTACAAGTTTTAATCTCAAGCTATTTTATGAGGATTAATGTTTTTTATGATCTATGCCTTAAGTAATTCCATGTTTTATGTCAATGATCAAGATATTGATGTTTAAACATTATTTTCATGTATTTAAGTTCAAATATATATGATTTGTTTTATCTTCTCCTTGCTTACCCTTACTGAGCATTTAAGCTCACCCTTTTGTAAGTTTTCTTTTCCCCAGGATTTAAAGAAAGGTTTTAGGTAAGAAAAAAAGGGGAAGATCTTTAAGGGAGATATTTAAGTTCATTCACCATGATTAGATGATTTTGTTCTGAGTTTCCAAAGACACTAAACTATTACGGTCCTTGTGTGTTTGTTTTTATTATGTATTAAGTATTCTGGAAAAGTAATGTAATGTCTATGTACATCAAGCTTTGGGTCTCTACAAAGGATTCCTTCACTTAATCACTTTTGAGTCTTTATAAGTAATCACTACATCAAAAACTAAGAAGGATGTTATGAAAAGTATAGAAATGCTATATATAAAGAAGTGTTCCTTGTATACTTCACGAAGAGTAAGGCTAATAAATGTTATAACAACAGGCGTAGATATATTATGGAGACCAATGATGTTACTATCATTTAGGATAAATATAATGAGATGTAACACACTTGGTTTGAGGTATGCGATCCTCTTTTTAGTGTTTTTGAGATATAGTTTGGTTTTTCATAGTCTTCGGATGTTTTTTTAAGATTTTGGCATGTTTTGGAAGTATTTCTGAGGTTGAGAAGACGGAAGAAGATTAGGGGAAACCATTATGATTACATAGGAAATAGTGATATATCTTGAGAGATTTAGGAATACACACATATTTTGATCATATTTAGGTGAAACCACAAAAATTCACTCAATAAGTATGGAACCTGGGATAGTAAAATTTATCCCAGTTTCCACATGGGTTTTCAAATTTTGGAGACAAGCCATGAAAGGTGTGAGTATTGAGGTAGTGGTTCCAACACTATTGGAAATAAGATTAGTAAATTTTAGGACAGAACCCTATAATTTGATTAATTTAATAAAAAAATTAAATTATTTTTTAACATGAAAACTCCTATAAAACCCACATTCTTCGTGTGTCTTCTAAGGTATTGAACTAGAGGACGCCTCTAGGAATTCTTGGCCATTATATTAGATATTGAGCTAATTATAATGGATATTGTTCTGTTAAATTTATGGAATCAATATATTTTTTATATTTCTCTTCCTTATTATAGATCTACATATTTTCAATTGGGTTTAAACCAAGATCAGAACTATTATTATTTGATCCATGGGTTAGGCAATATTTTTTATGGGTTTTATTGGGAGTTTCTGAATTAACGGAAGAATAAAATATGATCTAACTTTTTCATTAGGTTATTATTTTTTAATAGAAACCACAAGGTTGGTGGTTTCATTATCACTCCAACTCATATAGAACTTGAAGGATTTTTCTTTCTTAAATTATAATAATATTTTCCTGGAAAAACCAAGTGAAATATTTTTTGGAAATTCTCTTTTCATATGGTTTTCAAATTACTGTTTAGAAAGACGAAAACAACATGTTTTATTAAATTCATTAAAGATATATAATTTTAAAAATTTATGTATTGAAGATAATTTGGCCTACACTTTTTGGTGTGAGTTCATGATTTCATTATGAGGGGCATTGTTGGATTAAAACCATGTTTTTATGTTAATTGGGGCATGCATGTGCATGAACAAGTGATGAATTTGTATGGAAGATGACTTATATCTCATTTGTATTGAAACTTTTTTATGGTATATAGTAATATTTTGGTGAGTATATGGAATGTGTATTCTAAGAGGAAATATTAAAGTTCAGGTCATAGTGATAGAGGTGGAAGGTGCATTCCCATCTCATGTTTTTTCATGATAGATTATTAATCTGATATTTTCATTATGATAAACTTCATGACTAATGAAATTTAATCAAATAATATAGAAATTAGAAAAATTCCATAACCAAACGGCAGGATCATAAAATATTATTTTAATTAATTTACGCAAATGAAAGTATTACCTTATGAGAAATTATTACTTTGTCGATTTATTTACCAATATCTCTACACTGTATTGTCATTGTATTATGGGAATCCATGGTAGAATCCCTCCAATGGAGATCCAAACATGTTCCTTGAAACTTTGAATTCCGCCATAGGATTATCATGGTGCTATAATGGTAGATTTTAATGATAGCATCATTTTCCTTTGAATTCCTTGACAATTGTTTTAAGGAAGGGCTCCATTAAATCTCTTTAGACATGAGAGTGGTGGTGGATGAGAATCACTCTTTTTTATTTAGATATTTCTCAGAGAGTCATATATCTAGGTCATTGAGATTATTCTCTTTGGATATTTTTGTGCACAACAAATGACTTTGATCTATTAAGGAAATATAATAATTGGGTTTATATACTAATAGGGTTAGAAAGTAATTATTTCACATGTTCCCATTATTATTATTGTAATCCCTAAATAACCCCATGTCCATAATAATAATAATATTGTTATTATTATTATTTATTAACACAACCTAAACACACAAATTAAATTAAATGTCATTTATTCAAATAATAGTCAATATATATTATTTCTTTTTAGACCATTAAATTCAGTCTTTCATTCCTCTATAATATTTATTAGGCCTTGAATAAGGATTATATATTTAATAAATTTCATTATATTATTCACAAATAAGTAAATAAATATTATTTTTCAAAAATATATAGGAAGTTTTTATTAAATATTATGCTCATATAATATTCTCATGAATAATTGGTGACAAATTATATGCGTTCAAGAAAACGTGAATAATTATTAAACTAGTTGTGTGAATATTATTTTAATCAACTTGTTAAATAATATTATTATTTAACAAAGATCCTGGATACACTTTATTTGAGACCCACTAGGAAAACGTTTCATTGACATAAAGTGAAGTAGCCTAATTTCCATGTTTAGAATCTACAAACATGCTAAGGAACCCATAGAGAAGGAATTTTATGATGCAATGACATAAAACCTTGTACGTAAGTTTACTATGTAATGTAATCTCATTATCATTATATCTCCAATAAATAAGGTTGCATGATTGGGAAATCCACCTATGTGCTCAATCTCTCTTTCATTAAATTATCTGAAATTGAACCTATCTATAGAACACCATATCCATGGATTTATTTAGTATATATCATTTCCAACAAAGATTATGAGATATCAATATCCATTAAATAATAGATGTGATTTTTTTTTCACATTATTCAGTAATGAAATATTACTCATGATGTACCCAACATATCCTACCTCATCGTGAACATATGTTCTCATGGTATTCATCAATATATAAAGGTACATTCCTTATAAAACTCATTAATAATAATCTTAAAGACTAAGGATCAATACAAACATTTTTTTATAGTAACATCCAATGAAAAATATAAATTTGGATTTCATAGTGGCCGGTCTCATTCTCATAATATCCTATAATATATATTACAAACGGAATACACCATGATAAGTCAACTCAAATTCATATGATTCATCACACTACATACCTTATATCATTTGTGTTTGTAAAATGATTTCATCTGGTTGTAGAACATATTTTTGATAATACATTCATAGAACATCTGGTTTATAATCATAGTCTTGAACGACCATGACATTTCATTGTAATATTTACAATTATAACATTATCACATGCTATTTTATATAGAAAAAAATAATTATGTGATAAAGATTTTATTAATATTGAAAAAAATTAATTTATATTAACAAAAAGAGAACAAAAGCTAGTCATATGGAACCACCTCCAACAGAATCATGCGTTCACTAGATACAACTCCTAACAAATTTCGTCTCTTAGATCTAAAATGATACTCCTACTTATGCTGAGATAGGAGTTCAGTCAAGGGGTCCACTATGTTTTCTTTTGTGGGAACTATTCTTACTAAAACTTCACCCCTTTGATAAAAATACCATATGAGGTGATACTTCCAAAGCATGTGATTTTTTTGTTGGTGTGAACTTGGATCTTTTGAAAGTTTCATCACTATAGTATTATCACAATTCAATGTGGTATATCCTTTACTACTAGGTACCACATCAAGATCCTAGAAAAAAAATCATATCCAAATTCATTCTTTGGCTGTATCACAATCAACTATATACCTGTGCTTCTCTAAAGAATCAACAAAAAATGGGATGCATTGAACTGTTCTAGATCGCAGATCCTTCATTGAGATATAAAACAAATCATGACTATGCATTTAGATAATTATGATATATTTAAAAAATTGAATCAGTATAACCTTTGAAAACTAGCTCCTCATCTCATGTATACAGAAGGAACATATCCTTATTTTTTCTTAGATTACTAATGATATCCTTAATAATAAAATGATGTTTTTCCCATAGATCATCTTGATATCTAATAACCAAGATTAATGCATTGGAAACCTCAAGTATAGTACATAATATGGAATAGATGATTGATTGTATTGCTAAAGATTATGGGATGTTACTCATTATGTGATTTTCCTATTTTTATAGAGGAAAAGTTTTATTAGAATGATTTATACCAAGTGACATTGGAACAAATAACCTCTTATATTGTTCCATACTAAATCTCTTTAGTATGTATTCAATGTATATACTATGACTCATTCCATGTGGCCTCTTGGATCTATCTTGAATGATATTTATCCCTATAATATAGGCTACTTCACCTAAGTTCATCATGGTTAGACACTTGTTTAATTAGTCCATAGTAGAATGTAATACTGATAGGTTGTTTCAAATAATTAATTTGCCACATTCCTATACTACTAGGATAACGAGTGCATTCCCACTAGTCCTTTTGTAAATACGTTTCGCAGATTCATTCTTAATGAAACCAAATTCATTTATAGATTAATGAAATAAAATTTTCTATAACAGAGATTCTTGATTCAATTCCTAAAAGGATATATGAATGTTACATATCTTTTTGGAAAAACCTGGAGTCAGAAACCCCTCCAATTTTTCCCTGAAGACATATTTGTAAAGGTTCCCATTAATGAAAGATGTGTTAATATCCATCTTCCAAATTTCATAGTCGTGGTAGGATACTATAGGAAGTATAGTTACAATGGATTTAAACATGAAAATTGGTGAAAATTGATCATCATAATAAATACATTTACATTGTTAAAACACCTTTTCCACTAGCCTATCATTATCTTTATTTACTTTACATTCCAAGTCCATTTTTCTCTTTAATACCAATTTACAACAGACAGTATTAACATCAACTGGTGCATTGACCAAAACCCAAATTTAGTTTAGATAGATTAAATCCATTTTAGATTTCATGTTTCATTTCCATCTTGAAAATTTGGATATATCTAAGGACTCTTTGCAGTATAGGGGTTCATCATTGTAAACTAATACTGATTCACCATCTTAGATGATAAGAAAACCACATCTCTCTAGTTTTCTTACCTCTCTAGTGATCAGAAATCATACCTGTGTTTTAGTGACTATATATTCTAAAAGTACTTTTGGAATTTATTCCTACACCAACTCATGTGTATCTTTAGCATCAACATCATTGAATTGAATCTTAATCCCACTATCCTTTTGAGTATGTACTCCCTCTCAATAAAAGATACTTGTCTAGAAATAGTCACTTTCCTTTCAGAGAGGGTTTATAGGTAGTATCCCTTTGTTTTTTATTGAATTCTCCATAATGATAAACTTATTCCCCCAGGATTCTAGTTTGTATTTTGAAAAGCCCTTTGTTTTATATTTTCCACATGATTTGGTACTCTTTCTAGTTTGTATACTATATTTTTTAATGTGTATCCCCAAAATGATAATGGAATATCTTCAGGAATCAACCTCAACCATACCATATATAACAAGGTATACATCCAACTTCCACTAAAAACATTCCATTATGGTGTGTAAGTTGGAGTGAGTAGAGATAGAATCCCAAAGTCCAATAGAATGTTGATAAAATATTTGTTAATATATTCACAACCTTGATCTAATTGAATCTTATTTATTTTTTCCATATTGATTATCGAATTTATTCTTGAATTAATTTATTTTCTAAAACTACTCAAACTTATACCACATAGGGTAGACATATCCAATCTAGTCAATTCACCATTAAAAGTTATAAAGTAAATATAACCACCACAAGATTATACTAGAAATGTTCCACACACATTAGTGTGTACCAATCCTAAAATTAATGTAACACTTTCTATCTATCCACTTAATAGAAATTCATCCACTTTACCTTATAAACATGAATAAAATATTAAAAGTAGGTTGAGCTCAAAATATTTTAAATAACCATCTTCCCAGAGCTTTGTAGGATTATTCTCATGTAAATAACCAATACATTGATTTCATTGTTGGGTGTTATATGAGTCATGTAAACATGATTCATTATCTATTTCAAATAATTGGTTTCCATAATTTTGTACAAAAAAAACTCTCTATTAAAATTTATCAAACCAGAACATATGTTGTCTTTATAAAAGAAACAACTTTTATTTACAAATTTAAAAATAAAAATTATTTGTATTAGAATGATATATAAATGTTGTTCTTGGTAATAGTTGGTACATGATAATAATCTCATAAAACTAATAACATTCTTATTAAAAATGAAATGTGGTAGTCTCCAATGGATAGAGAATCCATCCTCACACCATTATATGTTCAAAAATCCACCTCCCCTCTAGAAATATTTCATAATATACATGCTTCTTGCACTTGGATACAAATTTCAGCACTATAAGCTATATATATTTCCAATAATGCATATGTTGAAAGATTACACTGGACAATGAATGAACCTATATCATACCATTTCTTTTGGGTGAAGTCACTCTTCTATTATCCTTTAATTCCACATGAAAAACATACTTATTCTATTTCCTTTTCATACTTCTATAAAATCCTTTTCTTAAAATGGTGGTACTCATGAGCTTTAGAATTGTTTTGAGTATTGGACCCCTTTTTCTTGTTCTGAATTTTCTTATTCACCATAAGGAGTGTGGCATTGTCACACCGCATGTACTTATCCACTTATTGAATAAGAGTAAGATTTTTTGAAAGGATCCTATTATTTTTACTCATGTTATTAGTAATAATGAAATAGTAGATGGACTTGATAGTGAAGGAAGTGTTAGATTCATGTACAAATCATCTAGGAATTTAACTCTTAAGATGTCTTAGTGTTCATTGCATCCAATAAGCCTAACTACATGAGGAAATTATGATGAATAATCTATAATCTTATTTGTAAACATAGAATTGGATATCTTATATCTATCTTTTCTCCCCTTCTCTTGATAGAGATCCTGATGGTGAGATATTATTCTATAAAAATCCATGTCCTCATGTTTCTTCAAAAGCTTGTTGTTCATGTATTATAGAATTAAATAGTTAACATGTATGGAATTATTCAAAATCTTCTCATATAGAGATAACTCTTCTTCACTAGCCTCTTTTCTAGGCATATAGGAATAGCTTCTTCCAGAACATACAATCTCCTTTCATGGTGTAGGGTAAATCGTAATTTCCTTTTTCAATAATTGAAATTTGTGATAGTGACAAAGTTATCCTTAACATGTATCGGTCAAAGTGATATGTTTGAAATAAAATTCTTTACTGCTTCTACAAATAAGATGAGCATAATTTTAATATATTCTCTTAGAAAACTCATAAAAATAAATAAATATTATATTTATGAATCACCTTCTATTTTATAGAAACCCAATATCCCTCACCATTAGCTTTGTAATATATTGTTACTTGTATAATCTTGTGTAATGTATCCATATTACCCTTATCATCACCCCAACATTGTCCGGTCAAGTAATTTGAAGGTTTTAGATAGAAATTCCCAATTCCAACCGTATTATCTCACTATTCCTTGATATATTGAGTGGACTCCCTAATCTAGAAATCCTTAAATTGTATTTTCTCAACCCTTTCCTATAAGTTATTCCATTTAATTATTTGGTAGTTAACCCTTTATGTGAACTAATTTAATTCAACCCAAAACATTATGTTAGAATTACCTAATAATTGAAAGCACCCCAAACTTTTTTTGGTCAGACACTTTGAACTATGGTTCGATTTTAGCTGAAGTAGTGGAAGGTTTTACCAAAATTATATATATAATTTAGGGATTTCATCTTTTATGTGTAAATTTATAATTATTATATTTATTAAATTCTTATAAATATTAGGAGGATTTACCTACATGATTAACAATGTCTTAGATAATGTTTACACAAAAGTCAGTTTATTTTAGTTCGTCCTTATATCCTTGTTAATTAATTAACTCAAGTGATTGAGACAAAACGTCTATAATTAAATGAAAATGCTACTTGATAGAAATAATATCATAAAGTGGTATAATCATAAACTTTTACTAATTTTTAGTTTATCTTTAGTATGATAAACTAACCATACACCTAGTGGGAAAACACCTCGAACCATTTATGGTTCATGTTGCTACATTCCACATGTCCACCTATGTATCCATCTTGGATTTATTTCTTCTCATATCTATACTTGAACTATCTACACTATCTTGGGAGTTTCATCCATTAAAAATTCTTTTAATCTCATGCATGTGAAGGGATAAAAAGGATTGGTTATAGGCTTTACATAAAGGAAACCATGGGCATGAAGTCTATTACATAATGAAAGAAGGGATTACATGCTGGAAAAATATTTAATTTAATAATAAATTAAAAGAAAGAAATCAAATAAGAAGTTCTAGTTTATCCCCTTGATCATCAATATACAGGCAATGAATTACGCATTTTATAAAATAAGCATTCAATTCTAATCATTTTTTATGATCAATTATGTTTAAATTAAATATTTATCTTCTTTAATTGATCACTTATTTTATAATAATTATCATCTAATTTTTTTTGAGAGTCTCATCAATTATAATTTTAATCAAATTAAATAGTTTTAAAAAAATTACTATGTACAAAAAAATGTACCTTTGAAGCAACATGGTGAGTACATGCATGAACTACTAATCATTTATTGTACTAGTATACTATTTACTTTTTCGACATGTGGTATATATGAATTAACAGGTAATTTCATGTTATATACTATAATCATAATGACCACATGGAACACATGGAATTTATGTATAGTTTTATTATTTAATTCTCGTAGATTAATAACTATATTAAAACATATAAATGATATGAAAATCAGAACATTATAATGAAATTAATTAGAAATTTATACATATATAACCCCTAACATGGTGTGTAGTATCAACATAATTACCCTTTGACCACATGTTGATATGGTTTGAATGATATAGTAAATTAATTTTAAATTCTGTAGAATTTGGAAAATGTACACAGTGTGTACATTATAACTACACTACATGCTTTATTCACATTTTTTATCTGTGACACACGCCTAGGGACCCAGTGTGTAACCGTTCCCTAGAAAATATTTGAGTACATGTATTTTTCATGGGATACATGGTGTGTGGTCTCTATTTTACGAAGTCACTAGTCATTTAGTCCATGTAATATGATAGATGTCCATATGTGACTAAAGGACTACACATAATATACAAAAGTTACATGACATGTACTCCGAGTGACATGTGTTAGGATGGCCCATCAAAAAAAATGTTTAGTTAACTTCTTAACGTGTAATAAATACACATGACTGGAATTAATGATAAAATAAATAATGGTTAATTAAACACAATTACACCACTTATACCTCTAGGTTATATGATATGTACTCTTGTGTTGTCCATCTTAACTACTCGAAACCTTCAAATGAGATCTTAAAATTTCTTTCATTGATAAAATTAATGAATTTGATTATATTTATGAGAAATGAAGTTGAATAAAACATATATAAAAACTCATATTAAATAATGATTAACAATTAATTTAAAAAAATGAAAAATAAATAAATTTATCAACAATTTTTAAAGAATTATAATTAATTATGTGATCGGCCCTGATACCACGTGAAGGTTTAGAGTGAATAAAAATTGGTGGATTGGAAATTCCAAACTCACAAGTTTTTCATTATTGATGATTAATATAATATTTATAAGATGATAAAATTTTCGATACATGATATTGAATCAAAAAATATAAAAAATGAAAAAATGGTAGAACCAAAGCATATGATCATCACATATTATTTATAATTCATTTA
This sequence comes from Viscum album, assembly GCA_963277665.1. Lineage (NCBI taxonomy): Eukaryota > Viridiplantae > Streptophyta > Magnoliopsida > Santalales > Viscaceae > Viscum > Viscum album. The sequence goes on from OY728146.1 coordinate 1,811,777,082, forward strand.
ACCAAATAAAGATTCACATTATAAAAATTATGTCCTGTTTGATGGATCATCTAAGGTATCTAAATTTTAAAATCGTTTTATTATAGGAATCAAGATTTTATTACCTCAAATGTTAATCAACACGAGTTCTACAAACCTTCAAACATTGGTGTATGAATCTCAGGGGGCCAGCACGGAAGATCATAATGCTTGCATCATTTATTTTTGAATGCCTTAAGGGTTTCTTATGGAAGAATTCTTTTTGATCTCTCAAGAATTAAGAGTGGTCGTGGAGGAGGATCACTCTCTGTTATTGAGAGTGTTCTTGGGGCGGTATCCCTTTATGTCTTTGAGAGGATTCTCTATGGATCTCGTTATTCAAAAAAATGAATTTGATCGCTTAAGATAATAATGTAATTTTGTTTATTTACTACTAGGGTTAGGAAATAATAATTATACATGTTCCCTTTATTATTTCTATAATTCATACAAAACACCATGTTTATAATAATAATATTATTATTATTTCTTAACATGTTCTAAACTCATGAATTAAATTAAATATTGTTTATTCAAATAATATTCAAAATATATTATTTATATAGAGACCGTTAAACTTGGTCTTACATTCCTCCATAATATTAATAAGGCCATTAATAATTACTATTTATTTAATAAATAAATATCATTGTGTGATTCCCCAATAAATAAAGAAATATTAAATTAAGTAATAGAAAATAAATATTTATTAAATATTATGCTCAAATTTTATTCTCTCAAATATCTAGTGATGAAATATATTAGATCAAGAAACCATGTGAGGGAATAATATTTATTCAAATTTTTATATAATAATATTATTTAATTGAGATTCTGGATGTGTGACCCTCTAGTGCTCTTTCTTAGAGGCATTAGGTGAAACATCCTAAAGTCCAAGGTTACCATCTAGCAACACAACAAGGAATCCATAGAGAAAAACTTAATGTCTCAATGAACTAATACCTCATATGGATGCTTTATATGTAATATAATTCTTTTATCGCAATATCTCTAATCAAGAATCATTCATGCTAGTAACGTTAAACTATGTTCTAAATGTATATTACTTTGACTTTTTGGAAATATAACTTTCCTAAAGAACACCATGGTCGTGAATTTATTTTTTTCTATATAATTTCTATTAAAGGGTGTGGATATCAACATCTATTAAATAACGTAAATAAAAAAATTCATTCTCACATTATTCAATAATGAAATATTACTTGTTGTGGATCCAACATATCCTACCTCTCCATGAAGATATGTTGGCATTGTTTTAATGAATATAAAAAAGTATCTCATTTATAAAACTCATAAATATTAATATTAAATTCTATGGATCAATACACATTTCCTCATGTAGGAACATCCAATGACACATATAAATGTGGATTACCTAACGGCATGCCTTGTTCTCAGAATATCATACACCAGATATTACTCAGGGTGTACACTTTTTAAAGGTGACTTAAAGTCCTATGAGTCTCCACCCATGATATACTATGTCATTTGTGTCCTTAAAATGATTTCAACCTACTATACAACATATATTTAAGAGTAATTTGATGGCACATCTAGGGTCTCATAATAGTGGAATACTTCTACGACCTTTCAGTGAGACAACCACTACTAATACAATATTGCGTATAATGTTACATTAAAGAGAAATCTTGATGTGATATAGACTTTATTAATATTAAATAAAATTAATAAAGGTTATAATAAAGTAAAAAGAAGTTAGTTTTTTGGAACCAAATAAAAAAATTATGAATAAAATATTTAAATAATGATTGTTTTATAAATCAGTTGTTTTTGAAAATCATATTAAATTGTCATTTGATATAAATTTTTTTATATGTCTCTTTCCTATTATTTTAATTTCTTTTGATAACACATTTCATTCTCTTGATTGTTTTATAAAAATTGCGCCAAATTTTTTCAGTCCTATTGGATTGTGTCTGATGATTTGGGTGGATTTCAAAATGATTCGATATAATCACCCCTGTATATTCAACGTGTTTTATACTAATACACTATTTATCATGAAAATATTAAACTAGAGATTTAATTTTTTTCCTATCAATTAATCATGATGTTTTGATTAGGGATTATGAGAGAAGAATCATGGCATTTGACCGATTCTTAGTGTTTGTAGTGGTTTCACCATGGTTCCCAGCAACATATGTGTGTTTGGATTTATAGTATCATATATTTTTTTATTTCTACCACACTTTGATCCTATTATATTGTTTTTTATATTGAGTTTTTTTGGCTACCTTCGTGCATCATATTATGTTTTTTCATTGTTGTTTTATATTTATGCAACATTATGTCGTGATTTATTTTTTTTAATTTGTGTAGATGTGCATATAAGATGTTAGATATTGCAGGATATAATAAATTATCCATCATGTTAAGGAAATTTTTTCCCTATGAAGGTATTAATATTATGATATTATTTTTGAATTCTATATACAAATTAAAGTAATTCCTTGAATCTTAGAAGTCATTAGTGCCATTATTTATGTGGTAAAGAATAGAATTAATATGTACTTCAATTATATTTATTTATATCCATTTACATAGTAGTAATGATATTTTTTTGTTGGAAATAGGACATAGAAATATCTATAGATTATTAAAAATGGTTAAATCACTAACTCTTTTATGATAATATTTAGGGGGATCCATATATATTCTTTCAATATAAAAAAATTTATTGTTTATATTTGTATGAATATGAAATTTAATTGTGATGATTGTTCAAATATCATTAACTGGTCAAATTAAAATGTGATAATGGGGATAGGATTAAGCAACAATCTTTCGAAGTGATACATTATGAATTTTCAATGTTGGATGAAGTATTTAAGTTGAATGAATAAAATCATGTGTTGAATATTATTTTAGATGGAATTTGAATTACATGTTAGATTGGAAAAACAATTTTATTGGTTTTAGAAAAAATTAGGCCAACCAATTCTTAACTATAACACCCCAAGCTTCCACGGTACATTTCCCTTTGAATAATGCAGTATCATGTGTTGTACGCAGCATGGAGTTTTTACACAACACGACCAATTAAACTAGCCATTATGAATAGTAATACACACGTTTTGAAATTTTATAAATTTTATTTTTCAAAATGGACATCATTTTTGAATTCGGAATATCAAAATTATCTTAGGGTGAATTTTTGTTACTTTTCTGAAAACATTCAATTTTTTGATGACTAGTGAAAATACTAAATTTTAATTAAAAACAACTTTTTAAATCGAAATAATTTATAGTGTTAAATTATAAATTTGATTGGTTTTAAAGAATCATTAGTTTCTAATTTTATCATTTAATATAATTTAGGTCATTGTATGTAGTTTCACATTTAAACTGGAAATAAACAAGTGTCAATCTTTTGACAGTTATTATTTCATAAAAACATGCTTTCTGTTTTGACAACTGGAATTTATTTGAAATTAATTTCTACTACTTCTGTGTTTTGAATTTAAAAAAATATATTCCATATTTGGAATCAGGAGGTCAAAATTTTGTAAATAGATAACTTTTTTTTCATACATTGTGAATAATTACTTTGGTAAATATTTTATTTCCCATGGTTAAAGGGTAAATCCGGTAAATAAGAGTAAAAACTAATATTATAACAATATTAAATTACCCTAACACGTTTCCTATTATTATTGTCTGATACATCTCTGACCATGATCATACTTGAGTCAATTTTGGGACCCCATGGAGCCACATGAGAGTGATAATGACACTTTATATTAATTATTTTAAATTAAAATCAAAAATGACATAAACATATATCATTTAGTAAAAAAATTAAATTGGGTTATATAAGTTATCCTTTAGACTATAAATGCTCATTAAAAATATAAAATTATTTCCTATATAATGGTATTTTATCTATAATTTTTAATCATTAAATAATTTAATTTATTTATGACACAATGATGATGCAGTAATTACCTTATTAATGAAATATTAAAATATTTGATATCATAAAGATCCAAATAAATGTAATTTGAGACTTTTTATGAATTACACTGATTCTCTAGCTAAATATGACATGTTAGGGTTGATTAAAAAATTTAAAGTAATCATTTTCTTTTGATTTTCACAAAAACCAATAACTAAATAGTGTAATTATTGACATAATTGAGTTTTTTAAACTAGTACTATATTATTAATTTATATAAATTTTCGAAAAAAATGTATGGTTTAGTCAATGGAATTTGATAAGGTTATATATATATTAATAATGGACCACTATCGGTTCTTTTGTCTTGTTATAGTATGTTTGTTAACCATATAATGTAAAAATACAAAGAGACATGGTAAATGTCAAACTTTTTAACTAAGAGTTAAATCTAAAAGATAAGGTTAATATAGTGACCTAATCGTGTCTAAAACCTATTGTTTGGGAGGTTTTATATCCATACCCACCTTATCATCTAAAGAAATCATTTTGGATCCATTAGAAACTAGAAAATATTTTATTATAAAATAATATTTCAATATTTTTCTAATGTGACCCTCACCTATCTTATAAAAGGATAATTCCCCTTCTCTTAATTTTACACCTCCAAATCCATTTGGCTCTGCCAAAACCTACCCAAATATCCTTCCAACATTTCTACCTTCATCCTAGAGGCCTTACTTTTGTCACAAAGCCAACCTATAGAGCTCGCTGGATCAAATCAAAAGGAAGAACCCCATGAAGAGGTAAATATTTCATCACCTTTTCAAGTTCTTTCTTTCTTACACTTACTCTTTCATTTTTTGTTTCGATTGTAAAATAATAAATCCATTATATTATATATACTATGATGTTATTATAAAAATTGTATGACCATATTCATTATTCGATCCATCATATAAATGACAAAGTCACCATACTTGCGTACGTCTGACTGACCGTCTCCACATCGTGGTGTAGTTTGTTATTCAAAAACATCATTTTTTGGATGGGTATAATAATTAGTATAACTCATGTAAATAAAAAATATAACATTTTAATGATTCTGTATATATAATATACCATCCGATTAAATATGATTTCACCATCAATATACTGATATTTTTGCTCGTGCTTACGTACGGATTACCGTATCCATGAACACGATGAGATTCATTCCCCATCATAATAATTCCAGAATAATTTTCATTTTATGATTAAAAATAATTTTTATGAACATAATATAATTTTGTATATTAATCAAATGCATCCTATACATAACAAACATGGCTTAGGTAACCAAGCATATAAAAGAAAATGAATCAATTAACACATGAAACGATGATACTACTGAAATATTATTAACAAAGCAATATTAGAGGATCATATATGATATCATATTCCTGTATATAGTTCTTGTATAATTTAACAAAAATGTTTTAACAATTATAAATGAAGTTAATATACCATCTACTAAGTAAAATTACAAGGTAAGGGTTAATTTCATAATCACTTTATTATCTAAGGTTGTTTCTACGTAAGAATCTACATGGACGTCTTTATCATCCACATCTATGTTTCGTAAAAATATATTTCAAAACACTTTTAATATATACAATAATATGTGTTAATGTCATTTATACCCTTGTTTTTCTTTTTATAAAATGGTTTGAACGAAATCATTTCGTTGTTTTCCAAACAGGGTACTTTATGACTTTTTCGACAAAATTATGGTAATAATGACTATTTTTACATATATAGTGGGTGTGGATATTTTCCAAAATTATAAAATTGTTGAATCTTAACATAAAAAATTATATGAATGATTTAAAAATAAATGTTTTCTTTTATAGTTATATGGGTTTTAAATGATTTTAAAATAGAAAGAGGTTTTTATTTCAAATAGTTTTGATTTCATCTTTGTGAATATCCTGGGATGGATTTTAAACTTGTTTGAAGTTGATTTATTATGATACAAAACATCCATATTGTATTGAAGGTTTTTTTATATGTTTGACTCTGGATGTGTTAATTTTACAGCATTCCTGGATTATGGATAAAGTATTGACATTTAGTATGCTATTTTTAATACGAATGTTTATGTTATGTTTAAACCTTGTCATATGAGGAATGAATAAGACTTAGTAAGTGACTGGTGGATACCACTATAGCTCCTCGATTCATCGGTAGGTCTCATGATACAAACTAGTTTCTTGGCACAAGTTCTTGACAAAATATTATTTGTAGTTTTGGCACAAGGCCTTGACTATACAGTTATGAAGTTTGACATTATGCATTCCATCATTATGAATGTGGCTATTGATATTGCAAGTGATTATTAGACTAATAGAATATCCATGCGAATAATTAAATGGAATTATTTGATATTATCTTTTCCATATTATGTTGTAGTTTAGGTTTAAAAGGATTTTTTTAGTCTTTCGTATTGCCGTAAATGTTTATGCTTATTTATGAATGTCTTTTCAATATTGTTATCCTTACTGATCATCTGATCTCACCACTTTCTATATTTTATTTTTTCAGGATGTGAATAAGTATTTTATGGTTCACCTGCAAAGATAGAATAAGGATATAAGTGTGTTCAAAAGGGGACAAAATGTTGTTGACGTTTTTATTTCATGATATAATGTAAAACTTATGAATGTATTTAGTAATTCCATGGCTACTAAATTGATCAGTCTTTTGGGACATGATTCCTTGTATCATGAAAATTTTATTTAATAACGCACCAACTCTGGATAACTGGGGTCGGGGCATTATTGTTGGTATCAATGGATGTTTATTACAATCCTTGGAGGATAGAGTTAGAAAAACTCTAATTATAGAACATTACCCAAAGATAGTATTTGAGGATTAGTATAGTATAAATTCCTATAATTTTGGTAATGTAGAGATTTTGTGAGATCTCCAAAAAATACATCCATGTTTGGATACGAGAAGGTAGAGACGGAACTAGAATAGATGTACCTAGGGGCAAAACCCAAAAACACTGCTTTGAGCTAGACTCAAACAGGAACTGGTGCATGACAACGGGCCATGTTGTACTCTTTGTTAAGACACTCTTAGGAGATATGATTACGATAACTCTAACTTTATTTAAAACCCATTATGAAGGGTTTATGAGTATATACTTCCTCAAATAATTTTTTTTATGATTATGGATTATATCCATAAACTGTTTAATTTATGTTAACTGTTTTACAAGATTGGAATTATGTATTATTATTCCTAAACTAATCTATTTTATGACATTATTTAGAAATGGTTCCTAGTGGAAGGAATGGAAATTGTATAAACCCACCTAATCCATGTAAGTATTTACCTCATACTCCAGATAATTATAGTTGAGTTGGTAATGCAATTGGTGCTGATTATCTTTTCACCATACTGGGACAACTCACTTTAGTTATGAGTAAAAAACTTACCTGTATGGAGCACCCTGATCCACAATGTGGAGGATAAATGTTAGAATGCTTCATGAGGAAAAAACCACCGACATTCATTGGGAGTACAAATCCATTATTATATGAGCAATGGATAAATTCCATAGAGAAAATATTTGATGCTTCGGGGAGTAGTTAAAGAGAAAAAGTTTTCATGGAAGTTTATCGCCTCACGAGAGATGTAGATCAATGGTGGACATTAATCCAAAACACAAAGGAAGATGAAGAAGTATCAGACATAGAATGAAGGGATTTTAAATAAATTTTCCTATAAAAATACTTTCCTTATGGCCATCAAGAGGATATGGAAAGACAATTTCGAACTCTGAGAAAAAAAGAGGATGAGAATGTCGCAAAGTATCAGGCTATATTTACAAGGCTAGCAAGGCATGCATCAGATTATATGCATAACCCAAGGAGTAACATTTATTTATTATTTTATGGGTCAAAGACATTTCTCCATCAAGAATTAGTCACAAAATCTTTCTCATCATATGATTATATTGTCTCATGCACTATCAAGACATAAAAGGAATTCTCTAAGTATTAAGACATCAAAGAAAAGAAAGATAAGAAGATATCTGTTGAAACCTCTAGAAATAGAAATAAGGGGTAGAAGGGAAGAGTTGAATATCCATACTGTGGTAAATGTGGGAAGAAACACCCTGGTACTTTCCTGAAGAGAATGGGAGGCTATTACAAGTTTGGTGAAAAGGCCACCAAGATCGTGATTACAAGGGGAAGAAAGAGGCTATCAATGTTGAATTCTACTGTTTTAGAGAAAAGTGGAATTAAGAAAATGAATGTCCTAAGCGCCAAGGGAAAATACCTTAGAAAAGACCAAGGGAGAAAGGCCAGGATTATGTGATCGTGACTGCTGAGGTTGAAGCTCCTAAAGACGTGGTGGTAGATAATTGAATGGTTTCCTTAAGTTTAGCCAATGATTTATTGGATTCTGGATCATCACATTGTTTCATATCTTCTCAGTTTGCTATGAAATTTAGATATTTTCAATTTAAATTAACAAGGAATTTTTCAGTCAAATCACCTAAGGGAAGTATCATCACAACAAGGTTTTATGAATCAGTTCCATTAGGGCATATAAATGTTCTTTATCTGCTGATCACATCATCATACCCATGATTGAATTTGATATAATCCTTAGAATGAATTTTCATTCAGACCATGATGCAAAAATTTATTATAGGGATAAGGGTGTTACAATTTTTGATGATGATAAAGAGTACCTTATCTTTAGAAAAGAAACATTACCACCTGATTCTTATCTAGATCCACCCCAAATAAATCTACTAAATTCGATTATTGGCGAAGAAGAGAGAGAAATAGCTATGGGTGAGGAAAATAAAATTCAAAAAGAGGATATACCTATTGTGAATGAATATGTTGATGTGTTTCCAGAGGATTTACTTTGACATCCTCCAGAATGAGAAATTGAGTTTTCCATTGATTTAATTCTTTGTTCAAGGCCCATACTGAAGACCCCTTATAGAATGTCCAATGTGGAATTAGTGGAACTAAAGAAACCCCTAGAGGAATTGAATAATAAGGGATTTATATTTCCTAGTGTTTCTCCATGGGGAGCCCTATACTTTTTTGTAAAGAAGAAAGATGGATCTATGAGGTTGTGGATTGACTACAGGGAGATCAATGTAGTAACAATAAATAAAAAGTATCCCCTACCTCACATTGATGATTTATTCGAAAAACTTCATGGATCTCAATATTTTTTACTGATTGACCTACGATCTAGATAACATCAGTTATGTGTGAAGAAGGAAGACATTCAAAAAACAACTTTTCAAACTAGAAATAAGAATTATGAGTTTACAGTAATGCCTTTTGGGCTGACTAATGCATCCTCTATTTTCATGGATCTAATGAAAAATGTTTTCAAGGAATATCATGATGACATTATAATGGTATTTATTGATGATATCTTCGTATAATAAAAAATCTATGATGATCGTGAAAATCACTAGAGAATTATTTTAAAGACTCTTAGAAGAAATGATTATATGGGAAATTTAGTAAGTGTGAATTCTGGATTCATGAGATTTCTTTTCCTGGCTATATTTTCTCTGAGTATGGAATCTTAGATGATCCTTCAAAGACCAAGGCAATCCAAGAATGGACATCACCAACGAGTATAACTAAGTTACGTAGTTTTATTGGTTTAGAAGGTTATTATTAACATTTTGTCCAGAATTTTTCCCTGTTGGCTAACCCATTAACCAAGATCACACATGAAAGGGTTAGATTTTTTTGAAAAAAAAAGAGTGTGAAGAATGTTTTGAAGAACTAAAGAGAATATTAGTTAATGATCCTATCTTGAAACTACCATTGAGGAATGATCAGTTTCTTATTTATCATGATGCATCAAAGAAAGGACTTGGTTGTGTCTTTATGTAGAATGATAGAGTTATTTCCTATGCATCATGATAGCTAAAAACTCATGAACAAAACTATCCCACTCAAGATCTTGAGTTAGCAGCTGCAATCTTTTCTTTGAAAATATAGAGACACTATCTCTATGGATAAAAATGTGAGATTTATAATGATCACAATAGTTTGAAGTATATTTTCTCATAAAAAGAACTCAACATGAGAAAATATATATGGATTAAACTACTCAAGGATTATGATTTCACTATACACTACCACACATGGAAGAAAAATAAGGTAACAGATGCTTTGAGCAGAAAGAATCATGGAGTTTTGAACAATATGAGAGTTGAAAAGGATACAATATACATGGATCTAGTAATGATGGATATGGGAATAACCATGGAAGGTGAAACATAAATTCTTTTTCAAATGGTTTCCAAACCATCATTACTAGAAAGGATAAAAAGTTCTCAGACTGATGATGAGAAATTTCCTAAGAAAATTAAAGCTATGCACGATGGGAGATTGATTGACATCATATATAAAGATAGAATTTTTAAATTTGGGAAGATAATTTGTGTTCCTAACACACATAATATAAAAAGTGAATTGTCAGATGATTCTCATAGCTCTAATTTCTCTATACACCCTGGGAGCACCAAGATGAATAGATATTTGAAGGAACAATTTTGGTAGGACAACATAAAGAGGGAAATTGGTAATTTTGTGTCAAGATGTATGTTTTGACAACAAGTGAAAGCTGGAAGGCAACAGCCTAGAGGAGTCATGCAACCCCTTCCCATACATGATTGGAAATGGTATAATATTATGATGGACTTTTTCATGGGGCTACCAAGGATTCCTAGAAGCAATAATGCAATATGGTTCATTGTTGATTGTCTTACCAAGTCAACAAATTTTTTTTCTATAAGAGAAGAATTACCACTTAAACTTCTGGAAAGACTATATATTAATGATGTTTTAAGATCCTGGGTGTGCCCCTATCGATTGTTTCTAATCGTGATCCCCGTTTTACATCAAGATTCTCTAAAATTCATCAAAAATCCCTAGATACTGAACTTCGCTTGAGCACTTCCTACCACCCTCAAACCGATAGATAATAAGAATAGACTATTCAGACCATAGAAGAAATGTTGAGAACTTTCTCACATGACTTTAAAGGTATGTGGGATCAATATTTACCTCTAGTAGAATTTTTCTATTACAATAGCTTCCATTAAAGTATTCATATGGCACCGTATGAAGCGTCATATAGAAAGAGATATCACACACCAACTTGTTAGGACGATGTTTGTGAAAGAAAACTTTTAGGCCCATAATTTATTGAGGAAATAATGGAAAAGGTGAAGATTATTCAAACCCACATCAAAGCATCCTAATGTAGGCAAAAGAGATATACTGATAATCAGAGGAAGGATTTGGAATTTCAAGTAGAAGATCATGTTTTCTTGAAGGTATCTCCATGGAAGGGTGTTATACAATTTGGTAAGAAGGGTAAATTGAGTCCCAAGTACATCAGAACTTTCGAAATTATAGAACAAATAGCCAATGTAGCTTATCATTTGGAAATGCCTCCAAATCTCCCCAATGTTCATGAAGTGTTCCACATATCGTTGTTGAGAAAATACATATCTGACCCAATTCATGTACTCACCTATGAGGAAATTGAACTGGATCCTGATCGGTCATATCGTGAAGAGCCTATCAAAATTCTTGATACTAGAGAATAAGTGTTGAGAAACCAGACGACTCATCTAGTAAAAGTTCAATGGAGAAACCATAAGATGGAAGAGGCAACTTGGGAACCTAAGGAACATATGATGAAGAACCACCCGAATCTATTTATGCAATAATATTCTAGAAATTTTGTGGATGAAATTATTTTAAGTAGGGGATAATGTAACACCCTATGCTTACACGGTACTTTTCCCTTTGAATAATGCAGTATCTTATGTTGTACGCAACTTGAAGTTTTAACACAACATAACCAATCAAACTAGTCGTTATGAATAGTAATACACACTTTTTGAAATTTAATAAATACTATTTTTAAAAATGGACTTCAATTTTGAATTCAGAATATCAAAATTATCTTAGGGTGAATTTTTGGTACTTTTCTGAAAACATTCATTTTTTTGATGAATAGTGAAAGATACTAAATTTTAATTAAAAACAACTTTTTAATCGAATTAATTTATAGTGTTAAATTATAAGTTTGAGTGGTTTTAAAGTATAATTAGATTATATTTTCATCATTTATTATAGTTTAGGTCATTGTATGTAATTTCAAATATAAACTGAAAATAAAAAAGACTCGATCTTTTGATTGTTATTATTTCATTAAAACACGATTTCTGTTTCGACAATGGGAATTAATTTTAAATTAATTTCTACCACTTTTGTGTTTTGAATTTGAAAAAATAGATTCCATATTTATAATCATGAGGTTGAAATTGTGTAAATAGGTAACTTTTATTTTTAGACATTATGAATAATTACTTTAGTAAATACTTTATTTACCAGGGTTAAAGGGTAAATCCGATAAATAAGGGTAAAAAATAATATTATAATAATATTAAATTTCCATAAAATGTTTCCAATTCTTACTTGATGATACATGTACGACCATATTCATACTTGGGTAGATTTTGGGACCCTATGAAGCCACTTGAGAGTGATAATGACACTTTATATTAATTTATTTAAAGTAAAGACAAAAATGACATAAAAATATATCTTTTAAAATAACAATTTTTGATGGGGTCATATATGTTATATTATTGAATTTAAATACTCATTATAAATCTAAAACTATTTCCTACGTAATGTTATTTTATTTATAGTTTTTATACATTAAATAATTTAATTTATTTATGACACAATGATGGTGTAGTAATTACCTTATTAAAGAAATATTAAAATATTTGATTTTATAAATATCAAATTAAATGAAATTTGAGACTTTTGATGAATTCCACTAATTTTAAAGGTTAATATGACATGTTATAGTTGATTAAATATTTTTTGTTTGAAGTAATCATGCTGTTATGATTTTCACAAAAACCAAATACAAAATAGTGTCAAAATTGACATAATTGAGTTTTTAAAACGAATACTATATTATTGATTGATATAATATTCCTAATAATATATGGTTTATCTAAAAAAACATAGATAAGGTTATATATATTAATAATTAACCACTTTTGGTTCTCCTTTCTAGTTATATTAAGTTCATTAACCATATAATATAAAAATACAAAGAGAGATTGTAAATGTCAAACTATTTAACTAAGTGTTTAATCTAAACGATAAGGTTAATATGGTGAGATAAACCTATATAAAACCAATTTTTTGAGTGTTTTTAGACCCATACATACCTTTTCCTCGAAATAAATCATTTTTTATGCATTATAAACTGAAAATTATTTTATTTTAAAATAATATTTCAAGCTTTTCCTAAAGTAACCCTCACCTCTCTTATAAATGAGTACTTCCCCTTCTCTTAATTCCACACCTCAAAATTCATTTGGATCGGCCAAACCCTGAACAAATATCCTCCCAACATTCCCCCCTTTATCATACATTCCATACTTTGGTCAGAAAGCCAACCTAAGGATCAATTTTGTTCAAATCAAATGAAGAACCCAAAGAAGAGATAAATATTTCCTCACCTCTTTCAAGATATTTTCTTCTTCCACTTCCTCTTTCTTTGTTGTTTCCATTATAAAATAATAAATCCTATATCTTCTATATACATTTATGTTATTATAAAAATTTTCCAACCATATTCATTATTCTATCCATCATATGAATGACAAAGTCACCATACGTGCGTACGTACGGCTTACTGTCTCCACGTCGTGGTGTAGTTTGTTATTCAAACACATCATTATTTGGATGGGTATAATAATGAATATAACTCATGTAAATAATAAATATAAAATGTTAATTATCATCTATATTTAATATACCATCTGATTAAATATGATTTCACCATCAATATAATGATATTGTCACTCGTTCATACGTACGGATTAAAGTCTCCATGAACGCGATAAGATTCATTCCCCATTTTAATCATTCATGAATAATTTTCATTTTATAATTAAATATAATATTTATGAACATAATATCATTATGTATATGAATCAAATACATCCATTCCATAACAATCATGGATTACAATACCTAGCCTATAAAAGAAAATGTATCAGTTAACACCCAAAAAGGTGATTCTACGGAAATATTATTAACAAACCAATATTAAAGGATCATATATGATATAATATTTATGTATATGGTTCTTGTAATATTTAATAACAATGTTTTAAGCATTATATTGGAGGTTAACATACCATCAAATAAGTAAAAGTACACGGCAAGGGTTAATTTCCCAATCTCTTTATTATCTAAGGTTGTTTTTACGTAAGAATCTACTAGGACCTCTTTATCATCCACATACATGTTTCTTAAAAATGTATTTCAGAAAAATTACTATTTAATAGACTATGGGTTAATGTCATTTATACCCTTGTTTGACTTTTTATAAAATGTTTTGAAAGGAATATTTCCTTTGTTTTCCAAACATGGCACTTTATGACCATTTCGACAAAATTATGAAAAGAATGTCTTTTTTTAACTTACACAGCGGGTGTGGATATTTTCTGCCATTATAACACCCTCAAATCTTTCCATACAAACTTATAATAATATTTTCAAAATAAATTTTTTCATTTATAATTATATGACTTTTAAATTATTTTAGAATTGAAAGAGTTATTTATTTTAAATAGTTTTGATTTCATCTATATCAAAACTCTTTGATAGATTTTATGCTTTTTTGAAGTTGATTTATTATGATAAAAAACATTCATATTGTATTGAAGGTTTTGTTATATGTCTAACTATGGATGTGTTATTTTTATACCATTCATGGTTTATGGATAAATTATTTACATTTCATATGCTAGTTTTAATACGAATGTTTATGTTATTTTTAAACCTTTCCACATGAGGAATGCATTAGACATAGTATGTGACAGGTAGAGCCCGCTATAACTCCTCGATGCATCGTTAGGTATCATGAGACAAACTAGTGTCTTGGAATAAGGCCTTGACAAAATCTTATTTTTATTTTTGGCACAAGGCCTTGATTATGTGTTTATGAAGTATGACATTATGCACTCCATCATTATGAAAGTGGCTATTGATATTACATGTGATTATTCGACTAGTAGAATATCCATGTGAATATGTAAATTGTATTATTTGATTTTATCATTGCTATATTATGGTAATGATTAATTTTAAAAGGGTTTTTTTTAGTCTTATACATTTCATTATATGTTTATTCTTATTTATGAAATTTTCCACTATATTTTTATCCTTACAGAGCATCTCTACTCAAAACATTCTATGTTTTATTTTTCCCAGGATGTGAAGAAGTATATTATGGTTGACCTGAAAGGATAGGATAAAGATATAAGTGTGTTCAAAAGGGGAAAAAATGTTTTTTATGTTTTTATTTCACGATTTAATGTACAAATTATGAATGTATCTAGTACTTATAAGGATACTAAACTGATCGGTCTTTTGGGACATGATTCCTTGTATCATGCCAGTGTTATGTATACTGCAATAACGCTGGGTAACTGGGGTTGGGGAATTTCATGACCAATCAATTAAATATTGATCTTGTACATGTGGGAATAAGCTCAAGCATAGAGTAAAGCCATTCATGTTTTCCCAGCATGGTGGAAGGTGATCATAGTTGATGCAATGTGAATTTGCAGGTGGGTAGGCATGCATACAGGGTGTGCACATGTATAGGGATGCCATTCCCTTGGGCAGTGTTATTGTAGGTACCATGAAGTGGACCTAGTTACTCATAATTGGTTGTCTTTGGAGACTATAATACTGATAAATTTGTGGTACATAAGAAAGTATTTTGATGAATGATGTAGATTTGTGGGAATTTTCATCATATTTAAAATGTTTTATTATTATCAAGGTCTCCTAATTTGATTTATCAATACCATCTAATATTCTTCCCAATCATCATATTCTTCTTTCATAAACTCTTAATTGGTCTACAAGAAAATAGTCTGAACAAACATGAGTTCAATTGCTGATTTACCATACACACATCTGAAGTTCCACCGCATGAATATTGTTGTGGTTTAAAGTATTTGATGCCACATCAAAATCATACTGCTACCATGGAATGAATAGAAAGATTCTATATAAATAACTAATATTACTTAAATATAGAATGTGTTCTTATAAATATTTTCTACATTAAATTTTTTGAGCTTCCATGAGTTCAATTGATGATCAACCACATATTGAATTGATGTTCATTGAGGTTGGATGATAACACATATCTTTTTTGAGGAAATTGATCTTCAATGAGGTGTGGACAACATAGATTATTCAAAAATTTGAGAGATATCGTTTTTTATCATCTATAATTAAGGACACTAATAAAAATATTCAATTATTATGATAAATAGGATAGGCCATCAATAAGATAATGCTTCTCCCATGAGAATCCATCATAAATCTTTTGTGGGGTGTCAATTGGACATGATGAAAAAATAGGGCATATGATATATTCTGCAGAGAATTTAGATCATTATTTAGGCATAAAATAATGTATACATGAGTTTAAAAATGCTCTTACATTCATGAAACTTTGTATTAATGCATGAAAATTTTATTAAGAGAAGTTTTGCATCATTCATGATCACGTATAGTAAGATGGAGAGCTTGTACCTTCAATTCAGTGTAATAAAATGTTGATGGTAACAAAAAAATATCCCCAAGAGAATACAGTTTTATGATAATAATGAACCCTTCATTAATTTTACTTAATTATTTTCCATTAAGGTGTAATAATGATAAATTAATTTCCAGCAATGTTTACTGATGTAGGTTGAGAATGCATGGAAAAACTAAAATAATTGCCCATGTATTAGTGGGAAACTATTATGATATCGTAATATTCCATGGGAATGAATCATGATGAATTGAGAATCATGAATTTTGTTATTCATGATATATTTTGTTATATATTATTTATAAAGTTCTTCTTGAGGTTTTTTTCTCCATTGAGAAACACACTGGTTTCTTCCCAAAGATATGATTTATATGATATGAATCAACCAAGATACATGTATGCATGACATGCAATATCATGAATTAACAAATTGGAGGAAATGGTGAAATTATAATGAAATAAAACATCATTATAGTGATTTATTGGAATTACAATATTGAGAATAGTATTCACATATAGTGAATATATATATGAGAATAATTAGAATGAATAGTTACAGTTTGACAACTTTATTTTGAAAAGACTGTGGCATACAATAAATGATTTAACATTCACTAAAGTACTAGCTGTCTAGCAAAAAATATAAAAATATATTGATGAATTTTGAAGTACCTTAAGAAAGATATTCAGATTTCTATAATCTGAGAAATAATATTACATCACTATGTTAAAATAATGTGGCAGTTTATTTTATGCGCATACTTCCTAAGTTTAATTCCAAATATTACCATTTATCAGAAAAAAAAATATGTTCAATTGGTTCCATCAATTGTACCTGGTTGGTTATAGGAAAAATATTACAGGGAAATACCCTTTATCATTCTTATTTTCATGATAGGAATGAATATATCTATATATGGGATAAAACCCACCATACACTTGTGATATATTCATCCTTCAAGAGGTAAAACTCATAAAAAACCTAATGTTTTCTTATGTTTCATTAATATATCAGATTATTATTCTTTCCAACCAAATATAGGCTAAATATTAATATATTGAAATCCAATCACTGGAGAAGTGATGAGGTAACATAGGGGTAATGTTTTTAATAGATCAAAATTAGTCCAACACTAATCTACCGCCAATCAATTTGGTCACATCCTAGTGTGATCCTATTTTAACTAGTATCAGAACTTAGGTTAAACCTATTCTAGATTCTCTTTTATATTGATGTTTTTGGTTATTTTTTAATTCTCTTCATAAGGAAATACAAAATTAAAATATGGAGGTATTTTATCGATAGATAATCAAAATTAAATTTCTTCCAAGACTCAAAAAATATATGCAATAATTAATTAAAAAAATGAAGAATGTTTCACTCTTGATTAAAGAGGAATATATAGTGTTTTCTCAATTATGTGATTCAATTTAATAAAACTATGACATGGAGAAGGAATCCCTAGTAGTAACATCAACTAAAAAGGATTTGTAATACCTCTCTACCTTAGATGAATCAAACCATGAAATTGGGGAAACTGATATATTTTTTCAAAATTTTCTTTTAGGTGAAACAAGTATAAGTTATAAAGATTACAATATATTTAATGACCTCCTCCATTAAAAGATGAAATAATGAAGGAAGATAGATAATGACCCCTGAGATGTGCCTATAGTAGGCCCTGAGTTGGTGACTGATGGTAGAGATTATTAATAATAGGATGAAAATTGATTATGAAATATATATATTTTTCAAATTCAATGAAATAATAGAAGTGAAATATTATGACATAAAAAATAAAATAAATTATCATGTAGGATTCATAATTTGGAAAACCCCTTTGATATAGAGTATTAAAAAACCATAGGGTAATTATGAAATATTTACTATTAGCCCAAGTGTAAAAAATCCATATAATGTGTAAAAATGAATTATAAATAAAATAATAGAAAAAACTATGTTAAAACCACACCCCGATATGCCTTATTCTTCTCTCGGAAGATAATCTCACTCAAAATGAAATTTTCATAAGATACATCTATAATAAAATGCTTCCCTTTTGTCAATAAAAATCCACTACCTCAAGGATCGTTATCTGAACACGCATAAGCCTCACATCATCTTGGGACACCTAAAGAATTTTTAGTTGTTATGATCTCTCCATCATGATGTACTATTTTTCATCAACTAGGACACTCTGCCTGACCACCAAAATCAAGAAGTCTTTCGATACATGGCTCCAATCAACAATATCGTCTCTCACTACCATGGATCCACCATATATGCCTCGTTCTCTATTATTGAAAATCCACATGGGCTATTGAAAACATGGTGAACACTATACTATTGATCTTAGTGGATTACATATTGGGAATCAATATCCCTCTATCTCTATTCACGACCACATATTAACACTTTTAAAGACTTCGTATTTTCCATTTTAAAATATAGATAATATATAAAATATTATATTTTAAATTTCCAAATCAACATATATCTTCCTTGACAATAATCAACCTCTTATCCAATTTAATTGTAAATAAAATATATATCTCCCCATGAGTAACATATGAATCTTTATCTATGTGATAGGAAAAAAGATATCTCTAATTCAAAAACTATCTTATCTCAAATTTAGATACACCCATAGGATTAATCTTATCAATATACCACATTGGTCCCTCAATAGAGACCCCATCCAAAAAAACAAATTTGGATAAAAAACATATTGGCATTACAACACCTAACATCTTTTATAGAAAAAAATTATGACAGCCTTTTGAAACTCCAATAGAAACATGATAGCTCCCCTTGTAAAAGAAATTCAAAAGTTGAAGTCTTGTTCACATATAAATCCACACTATCCTTTCACCAATTTCGAAACTAGTAATATCTAGATCCCCTTTAATTGTGATTGCTACATAATCTAGAGAATTTAAAAGAAAAAATTTCTCCCCGTGTCAAAATCATGAGCTACCAGTGCATCACCTTGATCTTCAATTGTTAATTTCTTCACGAATTTCATGTTCTGAAGAAAAGAATTAGGTGTACGACCCAAAACTACTCACTTAACCTTGTTTTACTTACAAACCATATAATGCATCATGTGCCATATATCCTATTGAAAATATAAAATATTATCAATACTAATTAGAAGCCCAAAACACCAACTCAAACACGACTTGTTGGGAGAGATTCTTGATCATAGGAAGAAAATTGGTTGTGTGACTATTATTTATAAATTCGATGAAATAATTGAATTGAAATCTTGAGGAAGAATAAATAAAATAAATCAAAATGTTGAATTTATAACTTGTAAAAACCCTCCTTCGTGGAGGATTAAAAAACATGGAAAATTTGAAAATATTTATTCTGAATCATAGAGTACAAAATCGAATTAATTTCTAAACATGAATTACGAATGAAAAAATAGAAAAACTTATTAGACTTCCACAACCCAATATGCCTATATCTTCTCTCTTAAAATAATCTCTGTCAAAATGCAATTTTCAAAAGACCTATCTATTACTAAATGCCACCCTTCTTTTGACAAAACAACACCTCCTTGTGGATCTTTATCTAAACACACATCATCCACACATAATCTTGAGACACCCAAATGATTTTTTTTTTCTCTCATGATCTCACCATCATGATGTATTATTGATCATCAATTAGGAAATTTTTTTTATCACTAAAATCAATAAGACCTTTAATGCATGACCCTGATCAATGATCTCACCGCTCACTATTATATATCCACAATTTATGCCTCGTTCACCATTATCGATGACCAAACAAATTATTTTAAATGCACCGACCCAATTCCTATTAATCTCAGTGGACTACATATTGATATAATCATTCTGTCTCTCTCTCTATCTCTCACTATTCACCACTGGTTGTTTCCCCTGCTAAGTCCTTCATAGTTTCCTTTTCCAAATACTGAAAAGGTACAAATTTTATATCTTAAATTTCCAAATACCTATCTCAAAAATGGAAGGAATTACCCCCAATGATAAATATGATTGGTAGATAGGAAATCATTGATCAATAATCTTCATTAAATAATTTCAAATGGGAACCGAAACCATCCCAAATTTCATATATAACTAGAACAGATACTTATTAAAGTCTCCCAATGAAAACCCAAAACTAAATTTAAACCAACAACACAGAAACAACTCTTAGGTTCATTCTAGTAATATCAATCATGGTCCTTGAAGTCATCATGGAAACCTGAAAATTATTTTATATACATATGGTGATCATATAAGAATAATTATTAGGGAAAAAATTACTCTTGTGAACATGTGAAAAGATCATACTAGTTCACATGTAAACAAACAATAAAACCAACATCACCTAAATATGTCAACTCTCAGAACCCAACCTCATTAAGGTGAACCCAATATAAATTACATCTGTGTATAATAACATAATATGAATCATATTAACAAAGGTTACCTTGAACTGATTTCCCATTGATATGGTTATATGACGCACCAATGTCATATGTCCTAGAGCTTCAATCTCTTCCACACATCCCAAAACTACACCAACACCCCCACAAAATGACAAAATCACATCACCTATCAAACATATACACTTGGGTCATCACATCACACCTCACACAATGAAACTTGGGCCATCACATCACATCTCATCCACAACAGTAACCCAAATAGTAGGATTTCATGAGCATGGAAGACATCAATCTCATGCCCCTCCTACCAAGAAATACCCCAACCATAATCCATCTCATCATCTCACATCCCATCCGTAGACACCTAGTTTATCACAATATATCACTATTATTTCACTTTTGCCTTATATCCATCAAAACCCATACATATCAGCTTCTCTTATAAGCGAGAGTGGGAAAGATGGGGTATCCACCCATCCACCCTCATCACCAGGATATTGGGGGAAAACACCCACCTATATATATATATATATGGGTATCAACATGTAGTTATCAACATATGTTTAGAGTATATAGAAATAAAAATATTATAAATAAATAAATATATATATATATCCACACAAAATTCCAACCTAGGGGTTCACAAAAAAGGAACCAATCAACTCACAATGTTACCCACTTTATGTACCATATCTAAATTTACAACAACACACAATAAGCCACTAGCAACATTTCATATTCCAAACCACCTTTTAAATTAATCCATTTTCCATATTTCACATTATTATCCAATTTTTATTTAATTATGAAATTCATCCTATCATTTCTAGACCATTTAATTTTACATTAAAAATTAACCACACTTAACCATACTTCCCTTCATTTTAATTCATTATTAATTTCCATATCATTAATAAAACCAACCCATTCATTTCAATTCCAACACTATCATTTAATTATAATACTAAAAAGGAATCTTAGAACAACACAACTGTAAATCACCACCCTATATCATGGTCACATCACAACATAAATCAAGTCCACACAACATTTTTCAGATTTATCAAAGGTAATTTAATCACTTCGTCTTCATTATTTTATTATAATTATCCTGCAATGCATATTTTTAATGAACAACTAATTTAATAGCTAGATATAAACAATTTTTCAATTTTAATAATGGTAAATAAAACTAATATCAAAACGTGATTCCATAACATATCGAATAATACACAATCAAAGTCACCGACAAACTAGGTGTTTAGCATGGAAATAGAAATAAATAATTATTTAAATTATATTACAACAAATAAAAAAAATGTGAGAGTTCCATTCTCATTATAAACAAAGAGAATCAACTTTATAATATTATAACTTTTTCTCTCCATGATAATAATTCAATCATATAAATTAACAGAACATGTGATAATAAAGATAATAATTCTATACACATGTGATAATACTTTCTAGGGTAAAAATTATCAGCAACATGAATAAATCATATAAAATATAGATGAAAGTCATCATTACCCATAAATTCCAATTAAACAATAAATTATTGTTGTTAAGAAGGTACATAAAATCATCCTACAGAATATAAAAACAATTTTATATCCTATATGTCACAAGAAGAAGAGAAATGAGGTATCCCCTAATTGTATTAACAAATCAAACTTGGATTATAAATTACATTTTCAATGCCCAATGTGAACTTATAATCTCCTGATTCTCCATATTCAACAATTTAAATAAAAAATCAGATTTAATTAGTTCATGAAAAAGAACCTCAATGCTTGTGGAAAAGACATGGATCATACCTTCTACATGTCAATAAAAATAAAACGGAACTAAAAATAAGTCAATCTAATTAGTATATAAGTATATATTATAGTGGGATGTTATGGAATTAAGGGTATCTTATTATACCTAATTTTCACACCTATATTTTTTCCAATGTTACATTTCTTTACGGGTCTCCTCTTACACACCTATATCATCACCCTTATTTACATTCCATTTTTACAATTAATAATTCTCTCTTTAATATATTTAAATCCCCCGAACCATACTCTATTTTAATAATATTATTCTTTCCTTATTCCCATTCCCAACTCCCCATTTTCTAATTAATTGTTCTTTTTTCCTTCATTACACTTATCACACTTCTCTATCCAATCATCCTTCCATATGTTTTTAAATATTATCACACTTATTTAATTTCTCTCTCCCAATTCAATAATTCCCCTTTTATTTTAATTATTTATTCTATTTGATCTAAGTTTCACATTTTCTATTCTTAAATTCTCACTTCTCTCTCTTAAAAATACAAATCCCACCACATTAATTTATTTTTTTTAAACATTCTAATCTCACATATTTTTCATTAAAATTAAAAATACTTATATTTTATATGCACATTCAAATACATATATATATATAAACTTTGTACAGAAAACTATATATTCATGTTTAGCGACATAAATATACACATAAAATAAATGAATTCATTTATATATACATATTTTTATATATTCATATGTACAATATAATGTACACACCTTAATTTTTCTAACAGATGAAATAAACATACATATAAGCATGTTTGTGTATATATATATATGCATAACATATAACTTTGAAAGATGTTAATAAATATATTTAAATGTGATACATTAATGTCTACACACATTCATCTATATACATGTATTCATATATAAGTATATATAAAATTTTCTACTAAAATATTGTTTTAGTATTTAATATTAACAAAACTCATATAAATACATATTTACTCACATATATAACATATCACATGATGTGAATTATTTTTTATTAACATGTTGAGTTTGTGGTTCTACCAAAACCCTATATGAAAGGTCTCTATTTTATATATAATATTCTTAAAATTTTAGTTATCAAAACCACTTCAAATATTTATTAATCATTGTTTGTGTCACATGGGTAATAAATTATTAGGATATTGCTTTGAGAACCGTCTCCCACCAGGAAAGAGAAATCATAAGAGCACAAAAAAATCTATGCTCTAATATTAGATACCTCTCAAATAAATTCCCATCCTCAAGATATAAAAAACATTCAGGAAGGAAAGAGAAAGGGGGTCCAAACAAGAACCCTAGGAGTTTTTTCTCAAGGAACTAACCACATCTAGAAAACAACCACCATAAGGTAAATGATGCGAAAAGATAAATAAAATTAAAAATTATTGCTTGGGGGACATACCTCTCAAACATAAAGGGAGAAAAGTCATCTAATATGTCGCTTGAGATTAAATAATCCATCCCAAAAAAAAACAAGATTAGAGAATCTTGGAATTTTGATCATGCATCCATGAATTTTATTCCAATTCATGCTCACATAGATAAACAACACTAAATCATCATGCAATAAAAATCATTTAATTATGTGAAAATTTTTATTTTTAACTCAATTCATCATTAAAAGTATAAATTCCCAACTCCATGTTGAAAACCAAATCATATTTTTGAACAAGTTCATACATAGCAAACTCACCCTTCATTTAATGAAAATTATTTAATATAAAAAACACTTCATCACATATCTTTTCAATTTAATTCATTATTTTATTCACCCTATATTTTCAAGTCCTTTTAAAGATTGTTTTATTTCAAATTCCATGAATTTTGTTTCAAACAAACACCAAATGGTCTTTTATGTCAAAAAATTTGTGCCTCTCATTTCAAATCATTCCAAATCTGATAATAAAAATTTCACACCCTTTTTATTTCATCAAAATTATACTTCAAAACGTAATTATAACTCAATAAGATTTTCAATGAAATCGGTAAATAAATTCTTCAAAAAATAATTATCAAGGGTTATCATCACAAACTATGGAATTTTAAATCATTGGCCAAGAGTCTCAAATTTTGAAAAAGAAATGCAATGTAAATGAAAAATGAGGTTGGGACAATAAATTTAATTCACCTTTAATGAAATCCATGTTTTCTAACGAAATTACTCATCACAAGAATACTCATAAAAAAATCACATAGAAGCTTTCAACCAACACAAGTACTCATATAAAAATAGACAGAGGTGCCTAAAGCATATAGATCAAAGGAACCTGTCCACCACACTATGATATTATTCTTCTTGGGTAGAAACAACTCAACAACATGATTTTAAAACATGTCATGATATAAAATATCTTGATATGTGAAATGGTTTCCCTCTGTTGATGTGTTTGAGGCCAAAATACATTCCACTAAAATAATATCAGTCATAGAAAACCCAAAAAATAGAATAAAATCCAAATAATTCCATCACTATATAAAAATATTTAGTTTTGGTAAGAAACACCATAATAATTAATTTCATGATTTTCCAAATAGCGATTTTCTTTTCTTACTGACATTAAGTGATTATCCTTTTTATAGGGTTGGGGGATTCCAACAATAAAAACACTTCACATTACAATAACATAAATATTTCCACAGAAAACACACATCTCAGCCACCACACATAACCACTATTGCACAAAACTACCACTAGCCAAACATACCAACTAGCGAAAACATCCACAAAACAATTCAAACAAACACATGACCTCACAAAATTACCATCTCTATGAAATTACCTTTTTCACATAAACACTTAATTTTTCTCATCCTCCACACTATCCAACCCAAAAATAACCAGTATCATCACATATAAAATCCCCAAGCATGAAATTCAAGGAATTCTTTGTCTCGGGTAAAAATATTATCTACTCTGGGTGGAACTATCTTTCCCTCATGGTTTTAGTCACATCAATGTATAACGAATATTGATTACGGATCATGTTTCCTCCTAATTCTATGATTGATTTTTTTTAATCAAACATCACATAAGGAAACAAAAAAAGAGAAACCACATGTAACAACAATACATTTTTGATTCCACAATTATTCAAGGCTTATATTAATTAACCTTATTATTTTTCATGGGTATTCTCATATAGTTTCATATTTTACATTAGAAACTAGTTCATTAATAATATATAAGTGATTATAATTTTAATTCATGGTGAGATTAACGAATAAGTCATATAAAAGGTCTCATAATCCTTTGTAATCATTTATAAGTAATGGTTTCCAACAACTATTATTTTCTTAAAGACATATCAACACCACAATGAAATAATAACAATAAAGCCACGAACAACACAA
The DNA here is from genome assembly GCA_963277665.1 of Viscum album. Taxonomy (NCBI): domain Eukaryota; kingdom Viridiplantae; phylum Streptophyta; class Magnoliopsida; order Santalales; family Viscaceae; genus Viscum; species Viscum album. The sequence continues at coordinate 1,811,803,364 of OY728146.1, forward strand.
AACATTCACAAGTCATTTCTAGTGGAACATCATGCCATGGATTTAAATATCTCTTATATGATGCCATGTTAAGGATGAAATTATTTACATATCATCTCACATATCATTTTTAATCTACTAAACTGAGAAATATTTGGTTCATATTGTTATCAAGGAAATATGCTTCAAAATTCAGTTAAAATTTTGTACATTATATATTCTTATATTAAATTACAATACCCCATTACTTATAAAACATGTATAAGGAATCATCAAAATAAAATGTTCTTTTTCTATATAAAATTAATATCATACATGTTGTGGTAATATGTTTTATGATTTATCAAGATCGTACTAAACATTCATTAATCGTATCATTGATCAGTAAAACATTCTTATATACTTTAATAAGGGTTAAATAATTTTTCTACTATATTTAGGTATAACATATTAATAATTCTACATGCTGAAGTATCACATAATAGAAAGACCATAGTTACCACAAAAATTTTCTCAACATCAAACATGCTTCCCACAACAAACTAATCATTAATTAACATAAGAGGCAAATTTATTCCCGCATAACAAATTATTATCATTCATAGAAATAATATTTTTAATTATTTTAACACTTTTAAGTCTCAATAGGTTACTACAAAGAATTATTATCCTTTTAAAAACTACATATAAATGTCACACGAATTTCCGCCCCAATACAAGCATACAATGAGTTTTTATATCAATATTGTAAAACATAATGAATTCTAAAATAAAGAAAAAATTATTCGTGTAAATAATTCAAAATTCAAAGTAATTTTCAATAATCAAGATGGTCATTTTTATAAATTTCATAATTTAAATTTCCAAATCCATGTTTTTTACAATAATTCCATAACACATCCCCCTGATAAATTACAAATTTTAAGTAAATAATGAAATATTAACTCTCATGGAACTAGAATACTTATAATAATGGTTTAAAAATAAATAATTTTATCATGATAGAAAGAAATCTACTTGAGGTTCATGCTTCATATGGATTTTAAAAATTGAGTTGATTTTCGAAAAAAGTAATAATTCTTCTCAAACTATTTCAAGCATTAGTAAATCAAGATGACATGTTATAGATTTTAATAAGGGAAACAAAATTAAATTCATTCGGAATATTTCAATATTAGGAAAGAAAAAAACCCCTTCAAGCCTTGAAAAGGTTTCTAAAAAATCTTAGGCCACTTAACCATCATATTAATCTTTCTGTTTAGGTTATATGTTTATTTCAAAAAAAAATAACATTTCATCAGTAGATATAGCATTGTAAAATTAATATAAATAGACACATAATTTCATGATTTATTTAATAAATTTCCTCATCTCCCTATAACTACTTCATAAAATCACAAGTGTATACAATCATGATGCATGCAATCCTCCTAGGACACTATCCTACAAGCAATTAAACCACACTTGGCCATTATATAGACTCTAATTCAATGCATAAGATTATGACGGACCCTAAAATATCATCTCTTAGATAGCCTCTCTAGCCTATATCAAGCACCAAGATTGAATGTCACCATTTCCCTACCAACATAAGTAATCATCATATTTAAAAATTCTAAACTTCACCCTATATGTCAAAAATTACATATTATACCACTCTATCATGCTCCCCTCCAAAATATGTAACAATTAAGGGAAAGAGATAATGACCTCTGAGTCACACAACCAATATTCCCTGAATTGGTGACTAGCACTAACAGTATAAGAATCTCGTAAATGGGAGGTATTATCCCCAATAATAAATAAGACATACAGATTGAATCTCATTGATCAACCTACTTCAAGAAATAATTTATCAAGTAATTTAAAACGATCCCATAATTCTGGTATAAATAAAATATATGCAGATAAAATTCTTCAAATGAAAACCTAAAATAAATTCTAATAGAGAGACACATCAACAGCTCTGAGGGTCTAAACTACTAGTTTCTAGCATGATCCATGAAGACATCATAGAAACCTAAAAATGAATTTATATTAATAGGGTGATCATATAAGTATACTCAAATAGGTAACCAAATTCTCACATTCACATGTGAAAAGAGCTCACTAATGCACTTGGGAGAAAATATCTAAACCAACATCACCTAAACAGGTCAACTATCCAATCCAATCCTGACCAAGGAATGCTCACTAAATAACTCTTCCAAGTATAATAACATAATGTGAATCATGTTGAAAAGGTTACGTTACACTGCATTCCCACTAATTGTACACTCTCAAACCCCAACGTTGTATGTCCTCACACTGCAATCTCTTCTGATATAACAACACTACAAAAATTTCCCACACCATGGTAACATCACATCACATCTCACCTATAGACACATTGGACACTATATCAAAACTTTCTTGAAGACACATAGGCTATCAAATCACATCACATCCATAATAGTAACTAGGGTAGTAGGGTATCCTGAAAATGAAGGACATCAACCACGTTCCATCCTCCTATCATACACGAACTCCACCATATGCCATCTCATCATCACACATCCAACCTATAGAAACCTAGGCCATTAAATCATATGACCACTCTTTCACTTTTCACTTTTGGTCATCACATCACATGTATATCAATCTCGCATGGAAGACAGAGCGGGAAAAGGGGTTTTAGTAATACATCCGAACTCAATACTAGGATATTGGGAAAATACCCCCAGTATATATATGGGTACTATTACATAGTTCTCGAAGATTATTGGATGAATATAGAAATCAAAAATAATATACATACATATATATATCTTCATACGAACCGAACCCAGGGGTTCCCAACTAAGCTACCAACCACATAACATTTGACACTTTCACTTATGCCTAAAAATGCACAACTCCACACAAAAACCCATACGCCACATTTAATAATCCAAAACCCCTTTTAAATTAGTCCATTTTAAAAATATCACATTTCCATAAAATTTTTATTTAAATGGTTAATTCATTCCATTATTTACAACCCATTTAATTCCACATTAAAAATAATCCACACTTAACTATATTTCCCTTCTTTGTAATTCATTATTAATTTTCATCTCCTTAATCAAACCAAATAATTCATTTCAATTAAAACATTATCATTTAGATCCAATTATACCCAATCATCCTAGAGCAACAAAACCACACATCATGGACCGAAAATATTGTTGCATAACCACAGACATCAAATCAACAAAACATTTTTCAAATTTATCAAGGGTATTTTCATCAATACCACTTATTGTTTTTAGGTTATTATCATACATGACATATTTTCCTTGTAAAACCAATTTAATTTCTTGATATATGTAATTTATCCATTTTAATCAAGGAGATACAAAAAAATCACAAAACATGGTTCGAAAACATATCAACTAATATGAAACAAATTCCCCCAAAAACTAAGATTTTTACCATGGAAATGAACATGAATAATCCATTAATCAATACTATAACATAATAAAAAACATGCAACAAAAACCTTCCCATTATAAACAATAATAATTAACTTCTTGATATTATCACATTCTCTCTCCATTATAATCTTTGGATCATCTATATTTACAAAACATATAATAATAATGAAAATAATACTCTATGAATTTTATAATACTTTCTAGAGAAATAATTATCTAGAACATGGAGAAGTTATGTAAAATATAGGTGAAATTACCCATTCCCTGTCAACTCCAATTAACCAATTAATTATCATTACTTTTATAATGCATACCATCTTCCAAAAAGAATAAACAAAAGCATGATCCCTCTTGATTGTTAAACAATGAATAGAAACAAGGATACCTCTACCAAGATTAATAAACCAAATTAGTAATAGAGACAATGTTCTCTAGGCATGACAGTAGTCTATAATTGAATTTTTCTCTATATCCAATGAATTAAACAAAAAAAATATTTTATTAATTTTGAAAAATAACCATGATGTCTATAGAAATAAACAAGGATATTTTAGTTTACTCAAAATATTTAATCCAATAGAACAAACGGTGCATCAATAATTCTTTTATTGAGTGATAAATGATATAGATAAGTTAAAGAATTTATGGTAATTTATTTTAGCACATTTTCACAAATTAATATTTGTTTTTGTGTCTATTGAACTCCATTTTTTTAACAAGTGTCAAATTTTTAATATGATGTTATAAAGAATTTTTTTTAGACTATATTTATATTTTGAAAATATAAAATATTTATCTAAATACACATAATTTAGAATTATGTTTTAGCGAAGAAATAATTACCATAAATTCTTACACAACACTAATGCGGTAATTATTCATATAATGGGAAAATAAAATAAATGATATTAAAAATATTAAAATAATTACAATTTAAAATAATGAAGGAGATACATATGTTTTATTTTTTAATATGACATATTTTTTATGTATTGAAATATTTTTTATAGTTATCTTATTGAAATTGATATTTTTAAAGTCAATGTAACAAAGAGAGTCAAAATTGACAATTATAATATATTATGTATATAATATTATAATTAGTCATTTAAAAATAATAAAATTGTTAAATAATGACAAATAGGATAATATATGGTCAAAAAATCCATATTTTATGAATTTATAGGCTATTTGGAATCATTTTGTCCCTAGATTATTCTTATGGCAGTTTAATCTTTTTTTGGAAACTCAAAAGTACACCTCACTTAAATTATATAAGGAAACCACCTTCCTTAGTTAATTACACCACTATGAGCTTTATATATCAAAAATCCTATAAATATTTTCCTTCTAAACTTACCTATACAAATTATAATGGTTTTATTCTCTTGAAAAGACGAACCCTAGATCCCTTTGTATGTGACCTATCGGAGTCATCTCGAAGAATATGTAATCGCTCTAACCGATCACTTTATTTTTATAATCTTATTCAACACATTTAAATTTATGAAATAAATCATAAAATAATAAAATAGTTAACCTAAATATTATTAAATGTTTTTATGATTATGAAAACATTATTATTCACCCTCTTTATAATCAAAAAATAAGTTAATGTATCGCTCGTGTGTACGTATGGCTTATGATCTCCATGTTGTGATACAATTCCTTTTTCTTCACCATATTTTATGGATGGGAATTATGATGGGTTTTATATTTATATATGATATTTATAACATTATTATAATTTTTTATTGATAATGTAATTTCTACCTTCTTATCATCACAACTTTTAAGAAACTACAACATTGCTTGTGCATACCTATTGAAACCCATATCCATGATGGGATAATATATTTTTTCATTTATATTTCAAATGGATGGAAATAGGGAATTATTTTATTAATATATATGGTATATATGAAACAATATAGATTCTATAAAGGATAATTATTATTTACCATCCTTTTAATCTATCAGTCGAAAAATGGAAACAACGTTCATGCGTATGCACAACCCACTATCTCCATTAAAGATGTCATTAATTATTTTATATGTAATTTATATGAATGATTATAAATATGTATACAATGAATATATATTTTTTTATACCATGATTAATATATTATAAATGATGGTACCATGATCAGATTATGAAGACTAGGACTATCGATCCGAAACATGCTTGGAAATTGAAGTAGTTGTCACCTAGAACAATGATTTTAAGAACAAATTACTAATTAATAGATGATAATATGTTATATGTAAATAATAAATGGAATGATATATATATATGGAATAAATCCATATCTATTATACATGAGATTTTTATTTTAATGAGGAATGTATATACTTGAGGTAAGGGGTTTTTCTCTTACTTTTATTTATGTGGGACACATGCCTTATACATACATGTTTATTTTGTGTGGTGTAAATAAATCACATGAATGTAATTAACTATTATTACCATGAAAATTCGTGTGTATACTTACCGAGATAAATTTATTTCTTTTATTAAGCTTATGATTAAAATGATACCAAAGTAGTAAGGTTTTATTTCACAATCTCATCGTTATTTGGATTGTTTGTGTTAAAGTTTCCAATGGGTAATATTTATCTTCCATGTAAATGTTTTCCAAAAATATTCAAAAAGATTTTAATATTCTCTTTAAGTTTTCTGAAATATTTTTTACTAATTTGTTACTTTTTAAAAAATGGTTTCAATGGAATTCATTTGAAAAATGAGGTACTTTGTGACTATTCTAACAAAAATATGGAAGAAATGTTTTCTTAAACTATTTTAGAATGAGTGAAATTTCCCACTATCATGATTCATTAATTATTTAAAGATAAATTTATAATATTACAAGGTTCTTTTCAAAGGAAATTGTTTCTATTATAATTTCACAGAATAAAAAACGACTGCTTTCAAAATGGAAAGAATATATTCTTGATGAATTATTTTAAGTAATATTTCAAAATAATTTTCAATATAATATAAATTTATTTGATGTTACCTATGATTAAATTGGAATATTCTATAATGATACTATACTTACTATTTCTCTTGTTGGTTTATGTTTATGATGGATTGATATTAATAAAACATACTCCTTTTCCATGGGTTATGAAACGATGAACAATTTCTAAAAATCATTTCTTTTTCATGGGTTCTAATATGAGGAATGATTTATGTTCATATGAAAAAAAAATATATGGTTTTCATTCTGTGATGGGTGGGCCTATACCTATTTCAAATTCATTGGTTAATGAATTATATATCATGAGATAGACATGAATTGAATGTGGTGTGGCATCAATTTAGTAAAGGACTTTCTCCACTAATATAGTCTTGGGGGTGAACCTTGTCTAAAAATATGGTTTTGGGAGTGAACCCAATCCATTATGATAGTCTTGGGAGTGAACCACAACTACTATGATTGTTTTACGAGTGAACCCAATCCACTATAATAATCTAGTAAATAATCCTTAACTATAATGGAAATGATTTTCTATGCCTATGTGTATGCCATAATTTAGTGTTTTCTGCATATGTTATGTTCTCATAACTGATGTTCTTTACTTATTTTATGAATAATACTTTATTAAATTAAAATATTTATTTCATCACTCAATATTATGATATTTTAGTTATAAGTTTTCTATTTTAAATGATAATCACATTTAGTCATCCTCTTTTTCTCATGTTATGCTTATATGATCCTTGATTTCTCACTTATTTACCCATACCGAGAATTTGAGATCACCATTATTATTTTTTCTTTTCCCTAGGTTATGAGGAAATATTTTAAATTAATTATGTCTATAAGGATTCCACATGGATTATGTTGATTACATATTGTAAAATAAGAAAATCAAGGCATAATGGGAGCTAATTTAGATCTCTATCAGCCAGTTGGCTATGAATTTAATTTGTTATGTGTTTCCCTAATTCTATGAAACTCTAAACCAAAATTACCTAGGGTATGTATGTGATCCAATATTTACTTTTTATTTTGTAATTTTTTGGATGAAAAAGGTGTCATATTTATCTATATGAATGATATAAATGAAAATTTTATGTTTTTAGAATAGAATCAAGATGTGTGGGTTCACATATATAACAGATGGTATTAGATAAGGGTTTAAATAAATTTATATATTTGGATGATTTCATGTGATTTCATATTAAGAGTTATAGATATCATCATGGGTATATAAGTTTGAGGTTGATCATATGTTCATAGTCTTAGAAATTCCCATTTTTTTGTCTTAATTTTCGGAATTTTTAGGTGACTAATGATATTTTTGTTATGTGTCATTTAGATGTGGTATATGTAACCCTTTTCATTAACACTAATTATTGTTTGAGGAATAATGTGTTTATATTTTTTGGGTAAAAAATTAATTATATTTATCAACATTAGGGTTTATATGACCTTTTATTTTGTGGTAATTATGTATTATTACATTTTTGGGATGAAAAATGAAAGGTATGATGTAAATTTGAGGCTAAAAATTTCTTTAAATTTTATAAGTATTATAGTTTTAGAAAAATAACAAATCAAAAGTCAGGTGACAACCCATCACTTCCCGAAAGGTTGTGAGGTTTGAACCCATAATCGAAGGGTGATAAGGGTTCATCACCTACTAGTAACCTACATTAATTCATATTTACTATGAAATTGATTTTATAATTAAATTATTTATAAAAAATAAATATTATGTTGATTTTGGGAATATATTTTTTATTATATAGATAAACATGCGATTAACTGTTTGTTTGGTGATTAAGTGATTAATAATATTTTGAAATAAGACCCCTATAAATTTTATGAGTATTATAGGATAATGGTAAACTAAATAGTATGGTATTTTCTTTGATTAATAAATGATGATTTATCTTTTAGATGTATATACGATTTTATTTTGGTTTTCTGGTTATTTAGTTCATTTATGTAAATGATAATCCTACATTAGATATTTCATTATTATAGCATATATAATATTTGTTATGATACTTTAAATGATATTAATGTTATTTGGAGATAAATAATAAATTTAACTTTGAATACTAGGTGATTAAATCCATCTAATTTTTTGGTTTTAATCTTAGTAATGAATATTTCTAGAAATTTTAATGGTGGTTATTTTTTGAATGATCTATGTTGAAGATTTTGTACTGCTGCAGAATTATTGACATTAATGTATTTTTGTAATTAAATTAAATCATGTTAACTAATTTTATTTTTATTAATTTATAAATACATGGGGGATATAATGATATTCTCTTATGGATATTTTGATTCATAGAAGATGATTTTAGTGCTTAAGGCATGAAAAATTCATCTTCAACACTCATCGTTTGGTGAAAAATATGATATTCGGGTGGAAATTGATTAAAGGATGAAACTATTCATTTCAATTAAGTATATTTATTCATGTTTATAGAATACGTAGTTATGTAATTCTTAAACTCTAATAAATGGATCTTAATAAAAATTCATTGATCTATATCATTCAATTATGATGAATTGTTTGTCTTTTCCACATTTATGGCTTATGAATTTCGGATTTTTTACTTTATCAAGATCATTCACTTTCTTATGATCAATGATATCATGAAATTAATTAAATGAAAATTAATTTTATTTAATTTTTACTCATATTCTGTACAATCAAATATGATCTTCATTCATCCATTAATCTCTTTTCATGTGGAAGTTTTATTATCCCTTATTGTGATATGGGTTTCCACAAAGAAATTATAAAATGGAAAATCATTTTGATTACCCAGAACAAATTGTGAGGAAACAATTTATTAGTGGGGGGAGGGATAATGTGACACCTAAATATTTTTATGAAAAAATAATCTTAAAATAATATGATTTCTTTGATAGCTTGAGTTGCATGTAACAATGAGGTTTAACAAACCGTGAAGCCTTATTAAAATATTATGTGAACGTTATAACATAACAATTTAATTATATGGAATGAATAGTATTTACTAAATTATGATATATATATATATATATAATGTACCTAATCAGTATAAATTTATTTATAAATTATTCAAAAATAAGTACTTAATTCTTAGTAATTTGGTTTTTTTCTTTCGAAATATGTCTTCATCAAAAATGATTTTTATTGAGAAAATATTATAATTAAATTCTGAAGTGTACATTAATTTTCTTTTATAAAAATAAAATAAATTTTTAAATAATAATATTAAAATTATATTAGGGTTGATTTTTCATATTTTTCTGAAAAGATTTATTTTTTAGTGTATAATGAAAAATATCAATTTTTATTAAAATTTGTATTTTCGATTAAACCATTTGAAAATATTCATTTTATTTTGAAATTATTTTAAAGATAAATTAGTTATATTATATTATTAATAAACTAATTATGTTAATAGAAATCAGTTTCATAATTGAATTTGGTATAAAAACATATTTATACTTTAAAACAATTTTTTTCTGAAAAAACTATTTTTCATTGCATTTTACCAGTTTAATTTTTAACAAAACTCAAAAATATATTTGTTTTTAATTTTTAAAAATTAATTTCATATTAATATATAGTGTGTAAAAATTTAGTACATGTATTCGTTTTCTATTTTGTCAATATAAATAGTGACCTCTGTATTTTTTGTCACCATGGTAAAAGAAAAATCTAGTTAATCTAGGATAAAACTAAGTGATAAGGCCCTAATTAATAATCCTAATTATTATTTAATGAATTAAATTATATCCAAAATACCAAGTTTTATATATCGATCCATTTAATTGAATCTTATTTAAGGCAATGCTTGTGAAAGAAAAAGAAAACCCATTAAAATGATTTTAAAGACTCAAAAAAATATTATAACCATTAAAGGGCTAAAAACATGAATAAATATTATTTTGTGTGTATATCACAAAAATAAACATCCAAGGATATTATTTAATAACTTTTTGGGCCGCATAGATAAGATTATGACCTTTATCGTATTTTATTTAATTAAAATTCAAACATGTCACACTCTTGTTTTTAATAAGTGTCATATTTTTAATGTTATGTTATATAGAATATTTTTTAAACTATAAATAGTAATTTTAAATATAAAATTTATATATACATCATGGTAATTTACATGTAATTTTTAGCGAAGGAACATATATAATAAATACTTACACAAAGCTGGTGTAGTAATTATTCGGCTAATTGGAAAATCAACTAAATGATATTAAAATGACAATAAATATATATATTAAATTAATTAATGTAATAAAAGAATTTTATATATTCATATGATATAATATATATGCATTAATTTTTTTTAAATCAATTTATTTTATTTATATTTTTAAATTCAATGTAGTAAATTATGTCAAAATTTTAATAATCATATTTTATGAATATAATATATTAATAAATTATTTAAAAATAATAAAAATATTTAATAAGGAAAAATTGGAAAATATATAGTCAAAAATTTACCCATATGTTCAATTATATACCATTTGGAAGAATTTTGCTTTATAATAGTCTAATTATAGGTTAATCTTTTGGGAAATTCCAAAAGTACCTCTCACTTCAATTATAAAAGGGAACCACCTTACTCACTTCATCACACCACATTTTTCCTTATATTTCAACCATAATATGAAAAATTATGTTATAAACTTATATATCCACATTATAGAGGCTATTGTATTCCCAAAAAACCATCCCTGGAGCCCTTTAGAGGATATCTAAAGGAATCATCTCGAACAAGAGGTAATCATTCAAACCATTCACTTTCATTTTATCCTCTTATATTGCTCATATAAGTATATGATATTGGTAATAAAATAAAATTATTAATATCATAAATATTAATAAATGTTATTATTATAATTATTTTACCAGTATACACCCTCCTCCCCATTAAATTAGAAGTAAAAGTATCGCTTGTGCGTATGTACAACTTACTATATCCATGTAGTGATACAGTTCATTTTCCATCTCTATATTTTATGGATGGGAATTATGATGGTTTTAATATTTATATATTAAATATATAAAAATATTATACAACTATAACGATAATATCATGTATACCTTCTAATCATCTAATCTTTTTAGAAACAATAACGTCGCTCGGGCATACGTATGGACTACCATCTCCTCGATGTAATGTGATGTGTTTTTCATTTATATTTCACATGGATAGTTACAAGTACTAATTTTATTAATGTATATTTATTATATATTATTAATTGTAAAATGGTTAATTATTATTTACCTCTCTTTTATTCTATCAGACAAAAAAAAAGAAACAAAATTCCTTTTGTATATGGTCATCCATCTTCATGAATGATGTAATTCATTTTTATATATCTTATTTTTATTAATGAATATAAATATGTATGTAATGAATATATATGATGTTTAAAACATGATTAAATTTTTTCAAATTATGCAACCATAATCAATGAATAAGGACTGGGACTTCTGAACTAAAACATGCTTGGAAAAAAAAAGCAGTTATCACGAACAACAGTGATTTTAGTAAAACAATTATTAACAAAACTGGTGAAAAAATGATTTAAATAAATTATATGTTGTATTATATAAATATTTAATAAATTTATAATACACCTGTATTTATTATAAACGTTTTTTGAAAGTGAATGTGGATAGGAATGTATTGGGGTAATTGTTTTTTTTCACTTTTTTTGTATGGGACACGTGCATTATACACTATATATTTCTTTTGTACCATGTATATACTAGATACGAATGTATTTTATGATTATTAACATGAAATTTTTGGTATATACATATATATTTAAATTTATATTTTTCACGTGGGATATGATTCGAATGTTACCAGAGAGGAAAGTCTTTATTTCACAATCTCATCCTTATTTGGGATTGTTTATATTTAAGTAGTTGATGGTGAATTTTTCTATTCCATGTCCATGTTTTCTAATAAAATTGAAAAAGTTTTTTCTATTCTAATTAAAAAAATTAGATCATTTTACCAATGTTATATATTTTTTAAAACATATTGATAGTAATCTTTTTTGGGTTACAAACGATGCACTTTGTGACAATTTTGAAAAAAAGGAATGCTTTTTAAATAGATATTGTATAAGGGGATTTTACTATCACCATTGTGCCTTAATGATTTTAATATTCCTTTATGATCTTTCAAGTTTCTTTTCAAATATATTTAATCATTTATAACTCTTCAACTTTTAAAAAAATAATGATTTCAAATTGGAAAAGAAATTTTCCTCAAGAATTGTTTCATGTAATGTTTCAAAATAATTTTCTATACAATATAAAATTATTTGATGTTACATATTATTTACAGGGTAATATTATTCAAGTATATAATCCTTAATTTTTCATTTTTTGTTAATATTTGTGATGGAATGATATTTATAAAACCAATTCATTTTCCTTAGTATATGCAATAATGAAACATTTATGAATCATAATGATTTTCATGAGTTATGATATGACGAATGATTTTTTTCCTTATAGGACACATATGTATGGGTTTAATTATTTGACAGGTGGGACCTATATATCCACTCAATGTAATGGGTGATATTTTTTATCTCATGTGATATATAGGATAGGAATGGGGAGTGACCTCAGTTCAGTATTGGACTTTATTCCCTATGATAGACTTGGGACTGAACCATGGATACTACAATGGTTTGGTGAGTTGAATCAATCCAATCTGATAGTATTGTAAGAGATCCATATATACTATGATGGTTTTGAGAGGTAAACCAATCCACTATGAAAGACTTAAAAATGATCCTTTACTACTAATGAAATGAATTTTTATGCTTGTGTGTATGCCAAAATTTAATGTTTTGTACCTATGTTATGTTCTCATGGATCTTGTTCCATAATTTCATTATACCTCGTATATTATGAACTAAATTTTTTTTTTATCACTCAATATTATGATCATTTATTATTTGGGTATTTATTTCAAATTATAATCTCATGTTCACGTACCATTTTTCTCATGTCAGGATTACATAATATTATTAATATCACTTATTTAAACATACTGAGCATTTTAACTCACTGTTTTTATGTTTCTTTTCCCAAATTTATGAGGAAATATTGTAAATGTATTTTTTTAAGACGTATTCTACATTGATGATGTTCATTACCTGTTGTGAAATATTAAAATATGGTTACAGTGGGAGATAATTTGGATCTTTATGTGCGAGTTGTTTTTTGAATTCAAGTCATTATTTGGTTGTCCTAATTTTCTAAATTTTTTATCCTAAAAGGTTCTAGGGTATGTAAGTGATCCAGGATTTCTATTTTAGGTTTCATGTTTTTGAATAAAAATGGTTCCCATTTATCTATATAAAACCATAAATGTAAATTTAATTTTTTAATAACTGAACATGCAAGTACAGGTTTGGGAATGTTACAGTGAGGAATGCACCATAATATATTGGTGTATGAAATAATATATATAATTATTTCTCCCAAAATATACCCATTCAATGGATTATAAGGTAATAAAATCATACAAAAAATTCTATATAGTTTATTTCACATAGAAAAGAGAAATATTTGTTGGATATTTTTTGTGTTTCTATATGCTTGGGAACAAGGTTTTTAATTATTTGTATAATATGTGAAGACATGGATTTCTTAGAAATTGTACATCAAGGGGGAGAAAATATGAGCTGGATAAAATAAAAAATTATAAATAATAAAATCTCTTTATCACAAATATATTTTAAAAAATTTGTGAAATCTATGTTATTTGTAACGGTTGGGGTCATAATAAAGAAACAAGCATGAATAAATCATTGAATATTGAGATTGAAATAAGTGAGAATAAAATAAAATAAAATTTAAGGAATGGATATAATATTGTCTTGGAAAAAATGTTATAAATTTTTTGAAAATAATATTCCCAATAATTTTATAATGAAGTTCAGTTATTCTTATATAGTAAGAAAAAAAATCTATTCAAAATACATCAATGAAATATAATAAGGGAATTGTACCAAATATGAAAATCAAATTATTTTGTGGAAAGAGAGTCCAAAATATAAACATTTTTAAATAATCCTTGGAATATATATATTATTTAAGTAAACCTAAGTGACAAAAATAATAATATTTAAAATGTATAAATGGATTGGTATGGTGGAACACATTACCAATATTTTATGTGAAAAAACCAAGTCATAGGTACATATTCCAAATATTGCTTAATTATTTGGCCAACAGAACCAAAAATGGAAAAATAAAAATTTGAATAATAAGATAAATAAAAATATTTTACATAAATGAAAAAACTGATTTCATGAAATATTTTCAAATAATAAAAATATTATATCTCATGAATTATTGTGTGGGGAGTACAAGCTGGTTTGAAACATCTCGAACAAATATATAAAATCACACCTATGTAAGAGGAAATCATAAAAAATATAAGGATGGATCTGGGTAATTCATGTTAATAAAATTTTTAAATCATGAAGAAAATCCCACACAAGGATAAAACAAAATTACCAATACAAAAAAATAAAACATAAAGATATTAAAATTATTTCATGAAGAAATTTGTCAAGTAATAATATGAAAATAAAAGTGTTTCATGGATGAGAATAAATTCTTATCCTTGTTTCACAAACTAATGAAAAACATAGGTTCCATATTATCCCCTTATTATTTATGTTTTAATTTTATTCTAATCATCTAGTTAATTGAAGGTAAAAATGGTTCTCAAAATTATTACTAAAGTTGAAATGTCGGCTAAAATAACTATTTCATATATAAAAATTATTCACCTTGGCATGATTTATCAAGTGGTATATCCAATAATATATGAATAAAAGGTCTACCATGATGATTTGAATATAATATAATATATTTATGGGTATTTTGTTGAGAAAATTCAACAACGTCATATCTCATGAAAATATGACATTTTTAGAAGGTGCTTGTGATATTTTCAATGAAAAGTTATGTTTTTCTATTTTCATAACCTTATTATTCTAGAATTTATCATAATATTTAGGGGGAGAAAATTATTTCCCTAAATTAAAATAAAAGTTTAAGGTTTTATGATGTTCTAGGGTTTTATGAAATGAATTCTTATGATTATACATGAATATTTTTTATCTACAAACTATGTGTTATAGGAAATCTTGGTTGAAAATATCTATATTTATTTGCATCAGTTTTCATCAACATGTGTCAAATTGAATAAATGTGAAAAAACATATGAGTAATATATTCTAAAATTATTAATGAGAATTTATTATAATCATTCTCAGTTTATAAATGGATATTTTTTTGTCTAAATCCAACCCTCTTGTTCTCTACATTGAGCAAAAATCAAGTATTCTTAGAGTGGAATGATTAATGGAATTTTCTAAGAGATAATTGATTCCATACTTTCTTTCAGAATTAATTTTATTTGATATAAATAATATAGAAATAATAAAATATAAATATATATTAGAAAAGTGGAGAAAATTTAAATTTATATGGAATTGGAAAGATCATATTGAAGTGAAATTTTCTAGTTGGTGTTTATAGTAAATACAATGTGGGATATTATTAAGATGACATTGTGTTGTGTTGCATTTTCTTCAATGTGTTTACATATATTTGTGAGAAGTTGGAGATTTTAAAATAGAATAAAATATTAATAATTTTAAGAAAATATTCTTTTTCAAAAAAAAATATCATTATTATTTGATGGTTTATTAATTCTATAAAATAATTGAAATATTCCCTTGATTCATGGAAGTTTTTAGTAAAATTATTAATGCTTCATATAAGATTATTATGTGGAACTTACATTTTATTTATTTAAATTCATTAACGTATTAGAAATGAAATTTGGAAATAAGAAATAATATGCAAGAATATCTATAGAGTATTATACTTACAGAAATCATTATCTCTGTATTGAAAATATTCAAGGTGGTCCATACATATACTGGAATGACATAAAAATATATATGATTTTATTTCAATGATGTTGAAATATAATTATTATTATTCTCAAACTATTCTTCAATGGTCAAATTAATATATGCCAATGGAAAATGGATGAAGGAACCATCCTTTGAAGTGTTTCGTCTTTAATTACCAAATATTCATGATGTTTTCATGTTAAAAGAATAAAAAAATATGTAAAATATTGTTTTATATAATGTAGTAATTATATGTTAGATTTCGATAACTCTTTTTTGAAAACTGTATGAAAAACATGATCCAACCACATTTGACCAAGCTAATATAGCTCGATATTGCACTTGTGGGAGCAATATCAACCATGATGGAGAGTCAATATTATTTTCCAGGAATAGTAGAAGGTGATCATAGTATGCATAATGTTCTTGTACATGCATATAGGTATACATGTAAGGAATACATAGGTTTTAGTAAGCCACTTGTTAGGGTGGAAGTGTAGAGGATTCATAGATTAGACCCAGTTACTCATAATTAGTCGGCTTATGAGATGAGATTATATATAAACTATCTTCACATGTGAATATCATTCATGTGTTATATTTATCTATGATAACTATTCATATACTTTAATGTGTATGAAAGTAAAGAAGGTTATCCGATCATCATTTTCTATTCTATCTTATCTTCTTCATAATCGTCTTCTACCTCTCATAGAAACACCCGATTGATCTGTCGGAAAGAAGATAGATCGACCATGATTTGATTTGATGATAAACCATAAGCACATTTTATGTTCGTGTCATGATTATTGATTTTTTTGACCATATGTGATGTGTCCACACAAAAACAAATATTCCATGTGAATAATGGAGATCTACTGTATAAATAACTGATATTCCATCAGTGTAAGGAGAAGTATTGTGTTTTTTGAAGATTGAACTCATGAAAAATTTGATCTTCCTTGAGTTCAATTAATTATTAGAAAATTGTGGCTAATATATCCTATAGAGATTGATATGATCATAGATCTCCAATAAGTGAAACATATATTATGATTCTTGTGAATAATATGGATCTTATGTTCCATTAAGATACTAAATTCATAGATATTCCATGAGAATGGAAACTCGCAAGTATCTTCCATTCATATTAGAACATTCATGGACCATCCATGTGATGAAGAATGTTCCATGAAAAACATTAAAGGATCTACTATAATGTTTTTTAATCAACCAGGATGAAAAAATAGTGCATTTGAGATATCCTATTAATAATTAATATCATGTATCAGGCTTTAGATAATTTATGGGCGAGTTTAAAGTAGCCTATATGATTGTTGTAGGGGAAGAAAATGATCAATTCATTTTTTTTGGATGGACTCAAGTCAACATCAGTGATCATGATTCAATGTGGTCCCACACAAATCTATTTTATAAAGTGACATAAATCCACTCATTCATTGTACATAGTGGATTCTAGGATAATGAGTTCAAGTACATAACATTGATCATGGTTTATTTTATGATAGGAAGGAAGTTATGTGTGCATGGTATAAAAACCACCATACACTAGGGATATAGTCATCCATAGGGTGTAAAAATAGTTCAATAATTTTGGTGGTCTCTTATGATGGTTTCTTATTCCACATATACATTAAAAAACAAAATAAAAGATAAAAATGGATAGAGGGAAGTCCAATTATTGAATAAGGTGGGATGTAACAAAGTGATAAAAGTTTTAATATGTCAAAATAAATCCAAAAATGTTTCACCCCTCCCCCTCAATGTGTTTATATACCTTTGTGATCATTTTCATATACTATAAGATGTTTTTAAGAGAAAAACAACCCCATATAGTATTAAAGCCCTCAGATTTTATTTGTAACATTTAGTGTATTTGGGAAATCACCTATGGGTATTAACACCGTAACCACTTCCCAAGTTACTGAGTTATAGAAATTATGTTTTAAATGGAATCATTTTGGTCTATTCCATCTATAGGGATGATTTTCTAGAGATAAGACAAGTAAAAACATAAAATTTAGATCATAAAAAGGCACAATTAACCTCATTATTTATAATGTAGTGACTATGTTGAAATCAATTATGGTTATATAGAAATGGAACCATTATGAAAATTGAGAAACCAATAGGAGGATGAAGCTGGAATTACGAGTCCACCATATCCTTGGGTGAAACAACACCACCCCATGAAAGTAAATCATAAAAATTATGGAAGTCAAGACTTCTAAACTATTGATAAGGGAATTCAGATTCAAAAACAAAACAGTGGAAATAAATCACTGAAATATTAGAAGTAGAATCCCCCAATATTTTAGAGGAATTTGGAACTAAAAAATTTAGAGGAATCGATTTGTTAGATTAATAGAATATTTAATTTTCTGGGAGCCTTAACTAATTTCATGTTAAATATGGTGGTATACATTCTCAAAGTCATTGTATTAAATTGGTTGGATGTATTTTTTATATTAAACAATACCATGAACTTTCTTATAATTTTTTTGGGAACTATATAACAAGTAATTATACCCACATACCTTCAAGATCACAAAAACTATAGATATATTTATTCTCAAGAAAGAAAATATATCAATCATGGATCATGAGAATAAGTCCATGCATCTAGATCACATTGATTCAGATGTCACTACTAGTAAGTACCAGAAAACATTTATCATTGAGGTAGGGTTATGACCAGAAATTTTCTTAATAGTAGTCCTCTTAGGTATTGATGAGTATATAAAGATAGTAAATAGAGTGATTATGTCGGAAAAAAACATTACGGTAACCATTGGTGGGGGTAGAATTTTACCTGCCTAGGTATAAGTGGGAACATAAATGATGGAAATAAGCAAAAAATGGAGACCATTCTCAATTAAACATGACACCAAAAAACCAATTGATTGGATTAGATTCATTTTTTCAACATCAGAAAAAAATATTATTTTTTATTAGTTTGGACAATTTGAATGGAATAAAAAAATATTGTACAAAAACATATCAGAAGTGTCACAATTATGTTCTAATGAGACACCTTATAAGTTATTTTGTTGTCAGCCAAAGGAAAAATATTGTAAATAGATCTATCATGTCACTATCTTCATATTATTAGATGGTTCGATCTCAGAAAAATAGTTCTCTACCTCATAACCAGGAAAGTCAAGGTGATTCTCAGAAAACCTCGACATCATAGGTGATTAAATAGTAAAATGGAATGAAATAGTATTTTGGAAGACCATGTATGTATTTTTTTAGAGAGAAAATAATCACAGATAACTAATATTCCTCTTTATCTATGTGAGTTATCATCCTCCACTACTTTATTTCTTCTCATGTCATAAATATTTGGGGGTTACATGCATAAATTTAGCCTTTGGTTATGAGAATTCAAATACCTCTTGGGTAACAAGAGTGAAGTGACTTTAAGTGCATAACATGTTATATTTATAAATATGGATTAGTTTGTTTGGGATTTTTCCTTTCTAGAGATCAAAATATTTGATCTAATTATAGGAATGAATTGGTTTATATCCTTCAATTACCAAATAAATTATTATTCCTAACATGTGTGTTTTAACCCTTATATGGAATGGGGCTCCTATTTAAGGGTTATGTTTCAAAATGCTAGTAGATAAGGACCTACGGTAATGATAAATAGCACTATCTCTTATCATGTGGCTGTAGTAAATTTACTAATTATTGATTAAGTTAAGAAAAATTATTTTAAATCCATTATAGATCGATTTCCTTGTGTTTTACCTAAATGTTTCTCTAGATTATCACTTGAAAGGGAAGAATTATTTTGATTGATCTATTACCACATACAAATACAATTTCACTTATTTACTATGTGATGAAGTTAACAGAATTGATGGAATCAAAGGACCAGTTAGAATAGTTGGAAATAAAAACATTTATAATACCTAGTACATCACCTTGGGCTTTACTAGTTCTTTTTGTGAAGAATAAATGTGGTTCTCTCCATCCTAATATATATTATCATCTATTAAATCAGGTTACTATTAATAATTGGAATCTTTTTTCCTAAATTGATGAACTCTTTGATCAATTAATGGTATCCAAATTGTTCTCTACAAT
Organism: Viscum album; assembly: GCA_963277665.1. Taxonomy (NCBI): domain Eukaryota; kingdom Viridiplantae; phylum Streptophyta; class Magnoliopsida; order Santalales; family Viscaceae; genus Viscum; species Viscum album. Next base: position 1,811,823,873 of record OY728146.1, read on the forward strand.
TTATTTATGATCTGGGTTTCACTAAATTTAGTTTAAGAAGGAGGATATCTAGAGGATAGATTTTATAAGCCATTATGGTTATTATGAACACATTATTATTCCATTGGATCTCATGAATTGACTAAATATTTTCATGAAATTAATAAATTATATCTTTAAATGGTACCTTGAATCCTTTTTTCTGGTATTTATTGATAATTTCCTAGACTATTTATAGAATAAGAGAGAATTTAAAGAACACTTGTATGTAGTATTGAGGACCCTATAAGAGCATTTAATTTATGATAAATAATATAATTTTAACTTATGAAATCATGAAGTATGCTTACATTCCCATGTTATTTTTGAGAAATGTGTATTGGTAGATCTAGAAATGATATGATTTGTTATATATCAGAATCATCCATAGAATCTTATTCATATATATAGATTTCTCATCCAATCTGGATCTTAATATATATATATTTAATATTTTTCACATATATACTCTAAAATAAAATATTTAAAGAGGAATGTTATTCCCTTCTAATGGAGTGTTGACTATGTAAAATCCTTCTTGGATCATAAATCTAGACATTCATCGAAAACCAACCCTACCTTACTATAAGCATGGAAAGGTTATGTGGTGTATTATAAAGTATATATATCTAGTTTTGGTTGTGATTTTAAGAAAGGAGATCATGTCATAGATTAAAATTCATAAATATTTCTTGTGTATAAAAATATTTATCTAATGCTTGATCTATAAGTAGTTGTGTTAGTTTATTCTCAGAAAATAGGCTATCATTATCTATTTAGTTAAAATTTAACAATGTTTGATGATCATAAAAGATTAAAAAAAATTTGACCTAAATAGATTCAGACTATAAAAAATGATGATCGATAGGATGTCTTCAGATATTCAACATTGACATAGTTTATAAACCATGTAAATATAATTATATATTGGATGCTATAAGTCAAAAGTTTTATAATCAGTTATCTAAAGAAGCATCCAATCATAGGTAGTTGATGATCATGATTGCATATATACATACGGATTTCACTAATCAATATAGAATTTTAGTTTTCTTCCTAGTGTCTCTTGTTCTTTATTTGGATCAGTGGGTTAAGGATGCTCAAATATCTATTCAAAATTTTTTAAACATATTTTCAAAACTCAATGGTGGTGAGATGAATAATGGATGGAAGGAGGATGGAAACTTGGGGTTGTGTTTTCAAAACATAATATTAGTTCCTCCATCTTATCAAGAAAAACTTCTTCCATCTTATCACCATTCAATATGGACTATTCATAAATACATCCAAATTATGTGAAAGGGATTAAGAGCACACTTTTATTAGTTTAATATTAAAAAAATAGTCACTGAATTTCTTTTTAGGTGCCTCACATGTCTGCAAATCAAGGAAAAAAATAAAATACTAGCTGGAATGTTGCAATACATACCTATAATGGGATGGAAATGAGGGAAAATAATCATGGAATTTTTTATAGGTTTATTAATACTTCTTTGGATGCATGACTCCATTTAAGAGATTTTAGATTAACTAATAATTTCATCCTACTTCATTTAGATTATTGGATCTAATGGGGTAGATGACCTAAGAAATATTTATATTTGGGAAGTAGAAAAGTTTCATGGTATAAAAGTCACTACCATATCTAACCAATAATTGAGGTCCACCTCTTAGTTTTGGTGGTCTTTATTGGAAACTCTTGGAACCCAATTAACCATGAGTATGGTATATCATCCTCAAATTGATGGCTGGTTAGAAAAAATTATCATTATATTGGAAAACATGGCCAGTTCTTTTGTTATTGATTTTGGTGGTTCATGGTTTAATCATTTACCTTTATTCATGTTTTTTGAAAAATAATTTTTATCGTAAAATGATACATATTGTTCCATTAATAGCATTGTATGATCATTCTTTTTACTCTCTACTTTATTGGGTAGAGAATAGATAGAATTATTTAATGGGAACTAGCCAAGTTATTAAGACAAATAATAATATTGAGACAATCAATACGACAATTGAAATGAAACAGAGTCAATGGAAATATTATGTGAATCATCATCATTACATATTATTGTTTGTATTGGGGGACCATTATTTCTTAAAGGTCTCTCAAAGGCTAAGGCATCATTGTCTAGGTAAGCAAGGGATACTTATCCTCTATATAGTCAACATTTTGAGATAATTGAATGGATTTTTGATGTTTCCTGACAATTTTAATTACCACAATTTTTTATTTTAGTCCATAATTTTTTCACATATTTCAGATGAAGAAGTACCATCCAGACCCTGACCATGAAATTTGATGGGATACTGTTAACTTTGAGCTGAATGATATATTTATCGATGCACTGATACATATTATAAACAAAAAAGAGAAGATATTTCAAGGTAAATGTATTCATTTAGTAAGTATATTATAGATACATGTTCATGTTCAGGAGTAGAAGTTGCAATGTAATTAATTCATGCTGGAGCGATGCCCATACCTCTTCTAAAGTACCAACAATCTCTATCTTTCTAAGGATAGATATCCTAATAGTAGGTAGAATATAACACCCATATTTTGAGGTAAGTGACACTATTAATTGTGTTTTTGAGCAACCTATTGGTTATTCATAGTCTTGGGAATTCATTGGGATATTTTGGTGTGTTTTTGAAGTATTTGATAGGTTTCAAAATTGGTGCATGATTAGGAAAAATGGTTTGGATTTCCTATGTAATTGTTAAATGTCTTGAGAGAGTTAAAGAAGAAGAACATGATTAGAACATAATTAAATTAAACCATATATATTCCCAAGATAATTTTGTGACATGGGATATAGGTATTTTAATTTATTGGTGCATGGTTTTCCAAACTATGTCGATAAACTATGTGAACTGGATGTTTTGAGGTAGTGAAACACACATGGTTGGAACATGTATTAGAAATATGTGTGGTATAACCATGAAACATTAATAATTAGATCATAAAATTTATTTTTTTTTATCCTTAAAAACCTCTTAAAACACTCATTCATCCTCCCTTTTCTGTGGATCTCAAACCAAATGACTCTTTTAAGAATTATTAGCAATTTTCCTCGATCTGAAGTCATTTTTAAAGAATCATATAATGTTAAATAAAATGATAAAAGGTGTGTTTTCCATTTCTCATCCTTGAATATCTATTTTATTCCTATTGGGAAGAAATATATATTAAAACTCTTATGTACTGATCCATGGATTAAGACATGTTTTTGATGGTTTTTTTGGGGATTGTTTAAGGGATGGATATGGAGACTAAAATATACCTAAATCTTTGTGATATTATTCTAAAAGGGAATCCTTTTGAGGTAAGTTAATTAGATATCTCTTCAATTCTTATAAAAATTGAATTATTTGGATTTATAAACTCTTAGTCACGTTTTCATGAAAAACCTCTGGATGAATGATTGTAGTAAATTCTCTTGTTCAATGGTTTTCAAATCAAAATTTTGAAAGGTGAACACAATGTATTGATTTAAATGAATAAAAGAGAAATTATTTTAATAAAGTATGTTTTTAGGAGAATTTTTCATACATAGGTTCACATGTGTTCATGATTTCTTTATGATGGGACTTGACTGATTCTAACATGTTTTATAATTCCAATTGGGTCATGTGGTTACACAACCAAGTGATGACTTGGTATGAATGACGAGATACCATTCAAGAGTATTGGAACTATAAACATGGATACATGCATGAATGTGTGAGTATATAGAATGGGTATTCCAAGATAAATGAACATATACACCATTTAAATATTTATTTTATATAAAATGGGTTGTCATAGAATGCTAGTTAAATTATTCTTTAATGTAATCTATTTTTTTATTCCCTTTTCCTACTTTTTGTGAAATAAATTTGATAATATTTTTCATACTCCTTATTTTATATAAACTTTTCTAATGTGTTCTTGAATTAATTGTGTGTGGGGGAATATAATAAATGGATTCCTACTGATTTGATATAATCACCCCTGCATATTCACCTTTGTGAATAGGAAGACACATTTTATCATGTTAGATAAAAGAAGAAGATTTAAATTTTTTATAGTGTAGTGTCATGATTTTTTAGTTGCGGGTGATAGTAGAAGAAGCTTTGAAGTTGATCAATAATTGTTCACTGTCAGTGTAACACCTGGTGCACAGTATCATGAATTTAATCATATTATTGGTTTCATATTTTCATTCATTTCTACATCCAAATTGATCTTGTTTATTTTTTTATATTTATTTTATTTGGATTCCTTAATGAATCATATTATGCCTAGTGATTGTTTTTTCTATATGTTTTCAGGGAAAATAGCCCCAATGTTTTAGTAAATCCATTGGAATTTATTTCCAAACATCAGTACACTAATAAATTCACTTATGGTCAGTATAACCAACACCTCATCCAAATATAATGAGTTCTAGGTGGGGTATTATATATGAAATATAGGAACTCAAATTTTAATGTATTTTATAATGTATAATTATGTGAAAATAAAACTTTTTTAAATAAAATGTTATGAAAAGTTAATATAATATTTAGGGTTCTCAAAATGATAATGATTCTGAGGTGGAATCAAAAGTGGAATACATTGATGAGGACACCCAACCAACAACACATAGAAGAATAAAAACAATAGAAGTTTATCTGTCCAAAATTATAGGGGATAGATCTACATCTATGAAAACTCTATGATGAGTAATTTTGTTCACACTGTTTTATTATCGATAGTGGAACTGATATTATTTGAGGGAGTAGTAAAAGATGAATCATGGGTTCATTCCATGAATGAAGAGTTGGATAAAACTGAAATAAATTATACTTTGTAGATTTGGAAGAATCTGGAACATCACAATGTGATTATAATGAAGTGTATATTAATAAATGAATTTAAAAAAATGGAAATGTGGTATGAAATAAATCATGACTGGTGTTCAAGGGATATGCTTAAATTAATTTTTTGAAGTTGAATAATCCTTTTCCTAATTGGTTAGACTTTATTCAATCGGACTATTATTAGGAATGGCTATATATAAAGGATTAATGATTTATTAAATAGATGTTAGAAAATAAATTGAATGGTGTGTTCCAATAAGAAGTCTATATTGAAGTGATAGTGGGTTTTATAATTTTTCATAATGAAAAAAATATGTGTAGGTTTAAAAAGGACATATCAGTTCAAAAGAAGCCATACCAAACATGATATTATTGAATTTATTAATATTTAAACAAGTTAGTGTTATAGATGGAAGATTTTGACTACAATCTATACATATGAAAATCTAAATATGAACAATTAATGGTGCTTACGTATTTTGATGATATCATATTTGGAAGAATAAAATAGAGTTATATTGATTAATTTGCTAAGTTAACAATAAAAGAGTTTAGAATGTCTAAGATAGGTAACCTTACATATTCTCTATGATGTCTGGTGGTCTAAAAGGATAACTATAAATTAATATCTCAAAAAAATTAAGTGAGATAATTGATGAAGAAGTTCAACATTCAAAGTTATAAATCAATAGAACCCCTAATTAAAATTGAAACCAAGATTGGAAAGACCTATGAAAGAAATTATACGGATCATATCCTATACAAGATAATTATAGGAAGCCTATTATATAATACTACAACTCACACAAAAATAATTTTTAAAATTGGATTAGTGTCTTTAATTCATTGTAACCTGAAGGAATATCATCTCATAATGTTAAATAAGTTATGAGATACTCAAAAGGTAATAATAATTATGGCTTAATGTTTTATAAAGGGAAAGCTTAGGATTTACCAATATTTTATGATAATGACTAGGTCAGTGATACAGAGGGACATACATCTACTAGTGGTGGGGATTATTGTATTGGAATAAAATTTTAGGGATGGATGAGTGAGAAGTATGAAAGAACATTCCTTAAAAAAATTTATGTATAATATATCATAGTGAACAAGTCTTGTACTAAAATCCATCGGATAAAAAATCATTAGAAGAAATTGATGTTTTAGTGAAACATCCAATACTGATCTACTATAATAAAAAAGTGAAATTGAGAAGACAAATAATCTATTTTAGCCCTCTTATACAAAACATATCTAGACCTGGTATAATTGTATAAAGGAAAATGTCAAGCAAGGAATTGTCAATATTGAGTATTTTGATACTAGTTATCAAGTGTTGTATGTCATCAATAAACTATTAAACACTTATATATTTGATAATCATTGGTTAAACATCAGTGTTCAACCACTTTCCTCAACCTGAGAAGGTTTAGATTTACCCATCCCCCATGTATTTAGCAGCTTATAACTATTTGTTAAGTGATGTAGGATAATGGGGGAGATATGATCCATTCGGTCTGTTATCTTGAAATATGTTCATATAAATCATTATATTTAGTTTTATTACCAAATTGTGAGGCTGATAGGTGAAATTCAATTCAATAATGTGAATATCGAGACTCTCCAATTAAGTTGGGAGTATAAGGTTTGAACAAAAGGGGGTTTTTGGGCTATGTAGCATGGGATACTATCTTGAACTATTATTTTCAACATTGATCCTTGATTACATAGACTTATAGTGATGAATGGGTTATTCTGGTTCTTTCTAATGGTTGTGTGGAATTTAATTTTAGTTTGGATTTACAACAAACCTAAAGGGGGAGAATATTGGAGAAAAGGAGATCTAGAATGTTGTTTGGTGTTGATGTTGTTTTTCTTGAAAATCCATTTATATGTTAAAAAAGGATTTTGAAGTACTTGAAACATGTTTCCAAGATAAAAGAATACTAATGGAATACTTGAGCTTGTTTTTTCAATGGAATTGTTTTCTGGTGTTTTCTAATTTTTTGGACTCAAAAATATGGGGCTTTTAGTGAAATTATGAAAAAAAAATTGAGGTGAAGGACAAATATCTATATAGTAATACATGAAACCTAACAATTAAAATATACAGCCTGGGAGGTTAGGAACATAGCCTGTATATACAAGAATGTGGTCCATAAAGGGAGATTTTAGTTTCAGGGCGGTAATTTTTGGGATGTTGTGAGGTTGAAGTATGTGGTGAAAAAGTGTCTTTTTGGAATGAATAGAAATAATACTAGGAGGTTGGGTAGTGGGGTCCAAGTCATAAAAAGGTAACTGCAGAGTATTATAGAGGTGGTTGGGATGTGATGTGTATAGAAGTATGTTAAGGGTATTTAAGAAAGTGTTAACAATGAAATCTAGATATTAATGAGTTTCATGTAAGGATTTTCCTATAAATGCCCGTTTAACCCATTAATTAAGTATTCACTAGATATTCAGAAAATTGAGAGGTAATTCGTAACATTTTGGAATGAAAGAATCATCCATAGTGTGTGTGAGTGATGGGAGTATTTTTTCCACAATGTGAGTACATGATTGAGGAAAATGGACTGAGATGGAGGTCTATATTACAAATTAAATGGTTTTTAGGGCATAGTATTTACTCAACTCTGTTTCTAGATAGAGTTGGAAGGTAGGTTTTTTTGGTGGATCATGAATTGTAGTATATAGTTTCTTATGGGGACTGTGTCGTGCATTGGGTTTCTCATGGTGACATCACGTAGTGAATCTTTTGAAAGTTTTTCATTATAAAATCACAAGTTGAAATTTTTGGAGAGCATATAATTTTTTAGAGTTTAAAATTTTTTCCAACATGATTCAATCCAGAATATACATTGTTGAAAATATGAAGGTGTCCTTCAATTCATTAAACTGAGGGATACTTCATCTATATTAGTTTATAATGAGGAGTAAACAATGGTGATCTAAGAGAGGTAGTTCACTATCGCTGAAGACATTATTAAAGTAGTGTGCCCATTATGGAGTGAATGTGACCAGAATTTTTAGTCCATGAAAGATAGTTATGTTTATTAGATTCTAGTCTAACCAATACTCAATTGTCATATTGTCTTTATACTAACCCAAAGCTGTGAACAATGTAAAATTTATATTTTATATTTGACTTTATGAATTTATGAATTGATGGATATTTCAATCCATGAGACAAATTTAACACGATTCTATGAATATGGTAAAGATATAATATAAATCTAAATGAATATTTGACACCCTAATTCACCCACATCCTCTCATAGTGTCTTGGTATATATCAGATATTGAACTACATGAGACATATGATAATGATTATGGGTTTAATGGTGAATCTAATATATTTTATAATGATAAATATAAAAATTGGACAGAATCTTGGAAGAAATATAACCATACATATGATAGAATTTAAGATGAGTAAATTTAATAGGAATAAACCAAATAGGAAAGGGTAAAAGAGATAGATAATGTTATATAAATTAATGGTCACGTTAAATTATTTTAATAAGTGTAATAATAAGAAGTGGTGATAGATTATTATTATCCAATTTGGTAAGTTCATGAGTTTTTTCATCATTATTTAACACATGAATACATTTTCACCATAAGAAAGAGTAAATATACTATTAAAAAAGTTAAATAGAATTACAAATAAGTTTGATAATAAATTCAAGTCATGATTAGACCTGGAATAAGTAACTTATTTTTATTTATCTATTATGAGACACACAATGAGATAATTTCAAGCTTAAAATCTTTAAATAATGTTTTTTAATGTAACCTTATATTTAAATTCCTATAATAATAATAATTTTATGGATTTATTTTAGGAACACTATACAATGTTTCTATCAACTCCTTTATCTTTTTTAGATTCAAAGGAATAGTAATTTAAATTTACTTAGTTTATTATTTATTTATTTAGATTTAGTAAATAAGGATCCATGAAGAATATAATAATGTACCAATAGTCCAAAAATTTTAAGGAACATAAATTAAATCAATTCCACCATGTGATCATGGAAAGGAATATTATTTTAACATGTTAAAATTTCAGTTTATTTCATTATTTTTAGGACGTTCCTTTTCTTACATTGAAAATATATTATTTAAAGTCTATATTTCCTTGAGTTAAAAATTATGTAAAATGTTTTATTTATATGTGGGGGGATGTTTCTTTAGGCCCACATGAATTTTTCCCCTATTCGATCTAGGAGACATCATCAACAAGTAGAAATAATATTCCTTCTGAAAGGTATTAATTGATCATTCTCATAATTGATAAATAAAAAGGTGAAACTTTTTGAAGGTTTAATACTCATTACAATTTTCAGTTACTTTTAAAATGATTATTTTTATGATAAAATTTATTGATTATAATTTATATAAATTGTAATATCATTGATTATTATTTATTTTATAATATGATCAACCAATGTATTTTATATTTATTCACATGAGGTGATCCTACCACTCGTGAAATAGTTTATATATTAACCTCTTTAATGAGAGATTCTTGGGATATTTATCACTATTAGAAAATTTTTTTAATATTTTTTGAAACAAAATTATTTTAAAAGAAGATAAAACGATTGAGTTTATCATTAGTTACTATTTATCATATTTAATGATTAGATATACCCCATGTTTGATATTTAAATAAGACCATAGAGGCCATGAATTACCTTATAGAAAGAAAAATTAAAAGATAATTTATCCTTTTACTATAATTATTTTATATTTTTAAATTGATTAATAAATTTTAATAATGAATTTTAGATTTATTCAAGGAGATTCTCGTTTGTTGTATCATTAGAAGAGAAAAAATTAATATTATCTTGGTTTTGGGGAAAATCAATTACAAGTTATTTTTCAATGAGATTAGATTTTTCCACTATTATTCTATCAAATAGATAAATTAAAAAGAGGCACCAATTCTAAAAAAAACAAAACATATTATTTTATATAATGTTTTTTTGTGAAGATATAATTAAAGAAAACTTGAGAGGAAATAAAAGCTATTATAAACTTTTTTAAAGTGGTAAGATGAGAAATATTTTTCAAAAATTTTAATTTAATATCATGAATTACACATTAATGTAGACATAACTACTTTTTTATCTTTAATTTTAATTTTAATATATGGGCAACAAATTTTAACCCTTAGAGAAGAACCTTTGAATAGTTATATTTATTTTTTTAGTTTTATTTGATAGTGCATATTTAGATAAATTATAAGCCAGTGGATTTTTTGAAAATACTTATGTTTTATAATAAATCTAATTAAATCATCTTGATTGATGAGAACAATTATTTTTGAGTAAGATAAATGATAATTATCATTGATATTAATGAAAAGATAAGTAATATAAGTAAAAGAGTAGATTAGCTTTGAATGGGTATCAAAGAGAATATGTGATTGAAGAAATATTAATTGGATTAGTTATAAAATTTTGAAAATATTAATTATGAGTTAATCTTTATGAGTGTGACAAATTTAGTGTTTTTATTTTTAGTTAGTGGATTCTTTTTGACTAGATGTTGATATTTTATTAGGATATGAAGTGTGGGTGAATTTGATAAATTAATTTGTCTATATATTTTTATTAATAATTTCATTGACAATTATACTTAAAACTGAATAATTCGTATTTTTTTATTTATGTAGGATAAATATTGGTGATGAATTCAGATATGTTTGTATAAATTTGGATAAAATGGTAAACAAATACCACCATAATAAATAATATTATGGACTGGTTAATTTGAGAGAAATTTTAAAATAATGATAAAAAGATCATGATGCTATATATCAGTGTCATGCATCAATAATTGTGCATAAAAAACTCTTATATGAAATATTGAATATTACACTACACCATGAATCACCACTTTGCTTCATCACCAAACATATATGAGTAACTCTTAAATATTCTGAGTAAGGAATCATTGTTCTATGAACATGAGTATTAGAATGAAACTTTTTTATATAAGTAAAATATTTGGAAGATTTAATTAAGTAAAAATGACATGTAGAAGAATAATGAAATTAAAACAAGGGAGGAAGAGAAAGGAAGTAGCGAAGAAATTTTTCATGTTTTAACCAAAGGCCATAAATAACATAATAAGAACAAGATATTTTATTATTTAATTATACATAAAACATTTATAAGGTTTCACAATGGTTTAGGGGGTTTGAAATTCAAAAAATAAGAGAGAAAGGCCATGAATCAATGTATACTTTGACACCAAAACATGTGAGTACATGTATAAGGCTTAGGGACCGTGAGATACACCCATTACATTGTGAAACGTATCATCAAATTGTGATTTAATTTAAGGTAGTGGAAAAGAGATAGAATAATGAGTATTTTTTTATATTTAATAAAATAGTGATTAATAATCATAAAGAAATTTACATTTACTACATTATGATATGGTTCAAATTTTTGGTTATATGGGATTGTATTGAGGAACTGAAGACCAATTTAGTGTAATGTTGGTTGATTTTAGGGGGAAACACATGTTTATTTTTTATGTGACCACTATTTTAAACTAAATCACAACATATCCATCAATATTTAATTGATAAAATAAAAAAAGTATAATTTTTAAGGTAATAAAATCTATAATATATATTATAATGCCTTCTATATTTTTGGAATGATATATGGTAAACCTCAGATGAATCACAAGGCCTATTTTGAGTGGTATTTTTCCATCATTAAAATTTAATGTGATTCCATATGATTTAAAATATTTTCAAATATATACAATGATATAAAATATTTCATTCTCTATGAAATGGTGAATTTTATATATGATTAAAATATCTACCAACTTGGGCCTTGTAGATCATAGATCTTCTTTTACCAACGAAGGAGTTTACAAATGTAATTCCCTGACACTAGTTACCCAGATTCGGTGCATTATTACATAACATTTTCATAATCACAAAAGATCAAGTCTCGAAAGAGCGATTAGTTTAGTAGTCTTGGAAACACTAGATATATTCATAATGCTTACATTACATCATAAAGTGAAAAACTACAACAAAATCTTGTCTTCACAATCATATCACCTTATACTATCCCTACAGGTCATTCATAAAATACTTCTCCACATCCTCGGAAAAATAAAACAAAGAAAGGGGTGAGCTAAAATGCCCAGTAAGGATAAAAATATAGCGTAAACTTTCATAAATAAGCATAAAAATTTAAGGAAATGTATAACTAAAACATAAACCTTTTAAACATGAACTGCAGCATATCTTGGCAAAAATAAAATGAAATAATTACATTTACTTATTCACATGGATATTCTACTAGTCTAATAATCACATGAAATATCAATAACCACTTTCATAATGATGGAATGCATAATGCCAGACTATCATAACCACATAGTCAAGGCCTTGTGCCAAGACTATGGAAAATATTTTGTCAAGGCCTTGTGCCAAGACACTAGTTTTTATCATGAGACCTACCGATGCATCGAGGATCTATAGCGGGCTCTACCCATTACATACTAAGTCTAATTCATTCCCATAAGAAAAGTTTTAAACCTAACATAAATATTTGAATTAAAACTGTCATACGAAATATAAATACTTTATTCAAAAAACCACGAATGGTATAAAAATACCACATCTACAATCAAACATATCACAAAACATTCAACACAATATGGATGTTTTGTATCATAATAAATCAACTTCAAATATTCTTAAAATCCAACAAAGGATGTTGACATAAATTAAATCAAAACTAATTGAGAGAAATATCTCTTTTTTTGAAATCATTTAAAAGTCACATAATTATAATAGAAAACATTTAATTTGAAAATATTCTTACATTCTTGTAAGGGAATCTTCGACAATTTTATAACGGCATAAAATAGCTGCACCTGCCTTATAAGTTAAAAAAGACATTCTTACCTTAATTTTGTCGAAAAGGTTAAAAAAGGACCTTGTTTGGAAAATGACGGAAATATTCCTTTCAAACAATTTTATAAAAATTTTAACAAGGGTATAAATTACTTTAATCCTTAGTCTAGTAATTTGTAAAAAAAATTGAAATTCATTTTTAAGGAAACATGTATGTGGATGATAAATAAGTCCTAGTAGATAATGACGTATAAACAACCTCAGATAATGAATAGATTGTGAAATAAACCCTTAACTTGTACTTTTCCTTGGTAGAGGGTAGGTTAACCACATTTATAATTTTTAAATAATTGTTATTAAATTATTCAACAATCATTTACATAAATATGATATCATATATGATCTTCCAATATTTCCTTTTAGTATTATCATTGTTTCGGTGTAAACTGATTCGTTCCCCTTTATATGCTTGGTTATGTAAGTCATGTTTGTTATTAATAGGATATTTTTTTTATATACATAATGATATTATGTCATTAAAAATTATTTTTAATCATCAAATTAAAATTAGTCTTGAATGGATATGATGGGTAAATGAATCTCATTGCGTTTGTGGAGACGGTAATCTGTATGTACGCACGAACGCTACTTCCATTTCATATTTCATTCTAAAAGGAATCAAAACCAAATGATAAAAAGGTATATTATTATTCCAGTATAATATAATATCTTATATATATTACTTAAGTTCATTAACACCATCCTTTATACGTTCCATGTATGGTATGAACGAGTCATATCACTTTGAGGGGGCGGTAGTCCGCACTTCCTCAAATGAAATTATCGTATATATATACAACATGAAAAAAATAATGTTATGATATAAAATGGAATTAAAGAAGCATATATATAAAATAAATATCATTAATATCATATTTAATTACAGTTCCATCATAATGGCCACCATGAGAGGTGGTAGGAGATAATTGAACAATCATCGTTTCGTGAGGCGTTTGGTTTCCATCCAGAGAAACATTATGTTCTTCAGCAATTAGATGGATGTGTGTGTAAGTTTAGTTTAAATACATATCATAACAATATCATAGTATATTTAGGATAATGTTTATTTTTACAAAATAAAAGAATAATAAGATTTTAGGGTTTGGAGAAGTATAATAAAAGAAAATAAGCTAAGAGAAATCGTTACCTAGAATTTGGGAAACTCCCTTTGCATTGAACCAAAATGACTTTTGAAATGCCTTTTTGCCTATGTTAAAGCTTCTAGGAGGAGGATAGGGATGTAGGGATATTAATTGGTCATAGGTTGGATGAGCCAAAAGGCTTGAGAGCTGTGAGTAATTGGTTAGAAGTGGTGTCCTTTTATAAGGGGGAGGATGGTCTCTTTTGAAAAAACTTAAAGTATTATTTTATAATAATTCATATTCAGTTTATAATGGCTCCAAACTTTATTTTTTAAACTATATGGTGGGGATGGGTCGAAAACCACTCAACCAATAGGTTTTAGACAAGTTTGGGTCACTATTTTACCCTTATCTGTTAGATTTAACTCTTAATTAAATAGTTTAACATTTATCATGTCTCTTTGTATTTTTATATTATATGGTTAATAAAATTACTATAATCTTCCAAGAGAATCCAAGTGGCTCATTTGTGATATACTTATCATAATATAAGTCCTGTGGCCGATCCTTATATTTTTAGAAATATTATATCAATTAATAAGATAATATTGGTTTTAAAAACACCTTTATGTCAATTTTGACACTATTTAATAATTGATTTTTGTTACAGTCTTAATAACTTTATTAATTAGAACCAAATTCATTTAATAAATCCTAACATGTCACATTCAACAAAAAAATTCTTTGAATTCATTAAAATTATAAAATTATATTTATTTGGGTATTTATAATATCAATTATTTTGATACTTCACTAATAAGGTAATTACTGCACTATCATTGTGTCATTAATAAATTAAATTATTTAATTTATAAATATTATAAATAAAATACAATTATGTAGGAAATATTTTTATATTTCTAATGAGTATTTATAATCGAATTTATCTTATGTATAACACTATATTAAAATTGTTTTTAGTTATTGAACTTTGATTTTAACTCTTTTAACTATTCTTTGAATTAAATAATAATAAATGTCTTAATCTAATCTAAGTGGACCAAAGAGGTTCATATTTTATTCCTATGGTTGTTTTTTTTCAAATTATACTAAGCCAATAGAATTAGGACATGTGTTAGGGTAATAATAATATCATTTGTACCCTTAATTATCCTATTTACTTTTTATCGTGGTAAATAATAGTAGAAAGTCACTATTCATCAAACATTATTTTTATCTTATTGAACCACATTTTAATCCATTATATTAACCATGTCTCTTAGATTTTTAAGATTCCACTCATATAAGTGGTAAAATTATGTTTTATGTGAATTTTCAAATTCACCTAGGAGATGGGTAAAAGACGGTGAAAAGTTCAATAAACTTTTTATATATCTAAAATTATTATAAACAGAATCCAATGAATTACATTGAACGTATATATTTATTATGTATCTATTTTGACCTAAAATAGTTTTAAATTAAATAAATAATTATTTAAATAAAAATTCGGTTTGAAACTATAACTCAGTGTTTTTCACTATTCATCAAAAATTAAAAGATTTCAGAAAAATACCAAAAAATTACCCAAAGTTAATTTTGATATTATGAATTCAATAATAAAGTCTACATTACCAAATTCAAAAAATAGAAGTTTCATTTATTAATTTAAAAATAATTCCCGTTGTCAAAACTAAATGGCATATTTTTAAGAAATAAAAACCATCAAATGTTTGACAGTTGTTTATGTCCAATTTCAATGTGAAATTACTTATAATGACCATCATTGGATTAAATAGTAAAAATATAATATATTTATACTTCCAAACCATTAAAATGTATAATTTAACACTATAAATTATTTGGATTAAATAAGTTGTTTTTAGTTAAAATATAGTATTTTTTCACTATTCACCCAAATATAAAAGTTATCAGAAAAACACCAAAAATTTATTGAAATTAAATTCATAGGTCCTAATTCTAAAGAAGAAGTTTATTTTGCCAAATTTAATATATAAAATTTCAAATATTGGATTTAAAAAGGGTTCTCTATTAAAAGGCGGTAAAATTTCATTTTTTTTAAAATACTTCTTTTATCTAAAAAAATTAATTTGTTCTTACCTTATGTCTAAGAAACTCATAATATGGATTCTAAAATTATAAGGATTATATAAAGTTCAAAATTCAGTTAATACTATTTAATAACCGCTTTTTAACGGCTACTTTGGTAAGTAGTGGGGTGCTTGAACTCAGTGTTGCGTGCAGTGCACGTTATTGAATTACTTTGAAGAAATAACGTACTAAGAAATCCTGGGGTGTTACATTCTTCCCTTCATCAATAAATTGCATCCTTTCAATTTGAAATTTTTCTTAGAAAATACAAGGTTGAAAATAGAAAATACCTTTCGGAGGAAACCCACATTGGAAATTGGGTTAATAAAATTTAGTGTTAATAAGAGGAAAAGGGGAATGAAAAATTCACCACCAAATTATCATCTCGATTAGAAGAACATTGGTTGAAATTAGAGACACATAATTGGAGGAAAAATGTAAATATTTATTGGGATTTATTGAGGTTATCAATCACAAACAATTGTAGAATTTAGTGCCTCAAATCCATCAATCTATGATGATTTAAATTATCATCGGTTCAACAATACATAAGGTATTAGGATAACACATTTTTAGTTTTAAGATCCTTTACCTAAAGTTTAAGAATTAATTTCTTCATAGAATAAGAGATGAAAACAATATACTTGACAAGTAGAGTTCCATCCTTTAACTAATTTCTATAACAAACTCATCTTTCACTATAAAAGATAATAGAACTTCAAAATAATATTCTATTTATCCTATTCGTATAGGGTTCAAAAAAATGAATTTAAAATTCATCTACCAGATTTTTTTTAAAAACAAGACTACATTATTCAATCTAGGACATCACATGGGCCACTAGTAAGAGATACAACCTTGTCACCCTTCGGTTGCAGGTTCACGTCTCACGGCTTTGTTGGATGCGACGGGTTGCCGCCCGACCTCCGGCTTGTCCTTTTTTGGAAATTCAAAAATAATATCAAACAAGAATTATCCAAAATACCTTTCTCCAAACTCATAGTCCAAAATTTATAAAAAAGGTAAACACAATGAACATCCTTTTTTCCGCGTAATAACATGTGAACACCTTTATCATGTATTCTCTTAAAACACTGCTACATCCTGAATTACTATAAAAACTTGTTGATTACATTCATGATACCTTATTACTTATAGAATACTGGATATACTCCTTCTATCCAAAAATGTTTTGAACAATGATGGAATTTACAAATCATTAATCAGTTTCATGGTAGTCAAGAATATCCAATATAATTTATCCAAATCAATCTTGTATTATTCCAAAATCACTAACTCGGTATCAGAACCATATTGTGGTTTATCTTTCTCTCAACCATATATTTTCCAAAAATTTAACCTGCTATTGAATCGCTTTTTTTGGTTCCACACAATCTCATATTTTTAATGAAATTGTACTGAAGTACAATCCTTATATACTCCATAATTATTATAACCAGAACATTTTGGATACAACACTCAAATGAAATAATTCTCTAATAACAATATAAGAACTCTAATCATTACTCCTCATCTGGGGTAGTTTAAAAACTTGATTATTATCCAATAGCATCATTTGGGGCATACTCTGATGATTTGGACATCGGTTCGCGTAGTGTCCCTACTCCTTGCAGAAGAAGTATTGTTCATTTGAAACCTTTTTCTTAACCTTGAATTCACATACATGTTGTCATTTTTCTCCATACTTATAACAAACTCACATTCCATTTAGGAATGTTTTAGGGTGTTTCATCAAATAGTTATCACATATGAGAAAATTATTCTTTTTCCTCTTCTATTTATCCATTTTTCTATCTTCCATCCTTTTCTTTTCATGCTTCCCTTCAAAGCCATAGGACTCAAGGAATTATTTACTTATTCTTTTAACACATGATACTATTTCTTAATATGTTGAGAATACATGGGAGAAAATTTCCCTTCTAAATTTTGGCTTCATACTATGAAATATATGAACCTTCTTACTCTTTGGATCATACGTATTGATGGAGTTCTCATTCCTTCTACTGGGAACTATTTCTATACAATGGAATACACTAGGTCAGTTTATGAATTGCAATGAATAATTTCAAACGTGTAAAATACCTAACAAAGACAGAACAATTTATGGATATATCCATAATCATAAAAAAAATTCATTTAGGAAGTATATACTCATAAACCCTTCATAATGGTTTGTAAAAGAAATGATAATTATGCTGAGCATATCCCCCAGGAGTGTTGTAACCAAGAGTGCAACAAAGCCCGTTGTCGTGCACCAGTTCTTGTTCTAGTCTAGATCAAAGTGGTGTTTTCTGGTTTTACCCCTAGGTACATATGTTCCATAGCCACCTCTACCTTCTCGTATCCAGACAGGGATGTATTGCTCAGAAAACTCATAAAATCTCTACAATACAAAAATTCTAGGAAGTTCTTCTATAATAATCTTCAAAATCCATCATAGGTATATGTGCTCTAATCAGAGTTTATCTCAGACAAGCTTCCAAGGTTTGTACTAAACCACCCTCTGATACCATCTATAATGCCTCGACACCAGTTACCCAGAGTCGGTGCATTATTAAATAACATTGTCATGATCACCAAAGATCATGTCTCGAAAGACCTATAAATTTAGTAGCCTTGGAAACACTAGATACATTCATAAAGTTTACATTACATCATAAAGTGAAAAACTACAACAACATCTTGTCTTCACACTCATATTCACTTATACTATCCCTGAAGGTCATTCATAAAATACTTCTTCACATCTTGGGAAAAATAAAACATAGAAAGGGGTGAGCTCAAATGCCCAGTAAGGATAACAATATAGTGGAAACTTTCATAAATAAGAATAAACATTTAAGTCAATGTATAAATCAAAAAATCCTTTTAAACTTGAACTACAGTATATCATGGAAAAAATAAAATGAAATAATGTCATTTACTTATTCACATGGATATTCTACTAGTCGAATAATCACATGCAATATCAATAACCACTTTCATAATGATTGAATGCATAATGCCAGACTATCATAACCACATAGTCAATGACTTGTGTCAAGACTACAAATAAGACTTTGTCAAGGCCTTATGCCAAGACACTAGTTTTTCTCATGAGACCTACCGATGCATCGAGGATCTATAGCAGGCTCCACCATTCACTTACTAAGTCCAATGCATTCCCATATGAAAATGTTTAAACATAACCTAAACATTCGTATTAAAACTAGCATAAAAAATGTAAGTAATTTATCCATAAACCATGTATGGTATAAAAATAACACTTCCACAGTCAAACATATTACAAAACCTTCAATACAATATGTATTTTTTGTATCATAATAAATCAACTTCAAATATGCTTGAAATCCATCAAAATATGTTGACATAGATGAAATCAAAACTTTTTGAGAAAATATCTCTTTTTTTGAAATCATTTAAAAGTCACATAATTATAAAAGAAAACATTTACGTTGAAAATATTCTTATAAGCTTGTAAGGGAAGCTTCGATGATTTTATATTGGCAGAAAATAGCTACACCCACCATAAAAGTTAAAAAAGAAATTCTTACCTTAATTTTGTCGAAAAGGTTAAAAAGGACCTTTTTTGGAAAATGACGGAAAGATTCCTTTCAAACCATTTTATAAAAATTCTATCCAGGGTATAAAAGACATTAACCCATAGACTAGTAAATAGTAAAAATGTTTTGAAATAAATTTTTATGAAACATTGATGTGGACGATAAACAAGTCCCCGTAGATAATCACGTATTAAGAACCTCGGATAATGAAGAGATTGTGAAATAAACACTTACCTTGTACTTTTCATTAGTAGAAGGTAGTTTAACCTCTTGTATAATTGTGAAATAATTTTTATTAAATTATTCAATAATCATATACATTAATATGATATCATAAATGATCTTCCAATATTTCCTTTTAGTATTATCGTTGTTTCGGTGTTAGCTAATTCGTTCTCCATTATATGCTTGGTTATGTAAGTCATGTTAGTTATGAATAGGATATATTTGATTTATTTAAATAATTATATTATGTCATAAAACATTATTTTTAACCATCAAATGAAAATTAGTCTTGATTGGATATGATGGGGAAATGAATCTCATCACGTTCGTGGAGACGGTAATCCGTACGTATGCACAAACGCTACTTCCATTTCATTATTCATTTTAAAAAGAATCAAAAACAAATGATACATTGGTATGTTATTATTAAAGTATAATATAATATCTTATATATGTTACTTATGTTCATTAACACCATCTTTTATACGTTCTATGTATGGTATGAATGAGTCATATCAGTTTCAGGGGGAGGTAGTCCGCACTTCCTCAAATGAAATTATCGTATATATATACAACGTTAAATGAATAATGGTATGCTATAAAATAGAATTACAGAAGATTATATATAAAATAAATATCATTAATATTCTATTTAATTATAGTTCCATCATAATGTCCACCATGAGAGGTGGTAAGAGATAATTGAACAATCATCGTTTTGTGAGGCATTTGGTTGCCATCAATAGAAACATTATGTTCTTCACCGATTAGATGGAGGTGTGTGTAGGTGTAGTTCTAATACTTCTCATAAAAATATCATAGTATATTCAGGATAATATTTTTGTTAAAAAGAAAAGAATAAGAAGAGTTTAGGGTTTGGAGAAGTAAAATAAAATAAAAGAAGCTAAGAGAAATATTTACCTTTAATTTGGATAACTCCCTTTGGTTTGAACCAAAAGGACAATTGAACTGTCTTCTGCCTAAGGTAAGGATTCTAGGAGGAGGATAGGGATGTAGGGAGATTAATTAGGTAGAGTTTGGACGATCCAAAAGGCTTGAGAGGTGAGGAATTGGTTAGAATTGGTGTTCTTTTATAAGGGAGAGGAGGGTCTCTTTTGGAAATACTTGAAGTATTATTTTATAATAAATTCATATTTGGTTTATAATGGATCCAAAATAGAATTAAATTATAAGGTAGGGATGGGTCAAAAACCACTCAACCAATAGGTTTTAGATAATTTGGGGTCACTATTTTACCCTTATCTTTTAGATTTAACTCTAAGTTAAATAGTTTGACATTTACCATGTCTCTTTGTATTTTTATATTATATGGTAAATAAACTTACTATAAGCTGCCAAGCGAACCAAAAGTGGATCATTAATGACATACCTATCATCACATAAGTCATTTGGCCAATCCATATATTTTTAGGAATATTATATAAATTAATAATATAATATTGTTTTTAAAAAACCTCCTTTATGTCAATTTTGACACTATTTAATTATTGATTTTTTAAAAGTCTTAATAACTTTATTTATTTGAACCAAATTCATTTAATCAATCCTAACATTCCATATTAATATATAAAACTCGTGTACTTCATTAAAGTCTCAAATTAAATTTATTTGGGTATTTATATTATCAATTATTTTAATATTTCACTAATAAGGTAATTATTGCATCATCATTGTGTCATAAATAAATTAAATTATTTAATGTCTAAAATTTATAAATAAAATACCATTAAGTAGGAAATATTTTTATATTTCTAATGAATATTTATAATCGAATTTATCTTATGTATAACCCTGTATTAAAAATGTTTTATTTATTAAACATTGATTTTAACTCTTTTAACTCCTCTTTGAATTAAATAATAATAAATGTCATAATATAATATAAGTGGACCAAAGAGGTTCATATTTTATTCCTAAGGTTGTTTTTGGTCGAATTATACTTATCCAATAGAATTTGGACATGTGTTAGGGTAATAATAATATCATTTTTACCCTTAATTATTCCATTTACTATTTACTGTGATAAATAAAAGTAAAAAGTTACTATTCACCAAAAATTATTTTTATCTTATTGAACCACATTTTACTGCTTGATATTAACTATGTCTCTTGAATTTTAGAAATTCCACTCACAGAAGCAATAAAATTAAGTTTTATGTGAATTTTCAAATTCTCCTTGGAGATGGGTAAAAGACAGTGAAAAGTTCAATAAAATTTTTATATCTAAAATTTTTATAAATTGACTCCAATGAATTACATTGAACTTATATAGGTATTATGTATATATTTTGTCCTAAAATAAATTTAAATAAAATAAATAATTATTTAAATAAAAATTCTGTTTTAAACTATAACTCAGTGTTTTTCACTATTCATCAAAAATTACAAGTTTTCAGAAAAATACCAAAACTTTACCCTAAGATAATTTTGATATTCCGAATTCAATAATGAAGTATATTTTACCAAATTGAAAACATAGATGTTTCATTTATTAATTTAAAAATAATTCCCGCTTTCAAAACCAAATGGTGTATTTCTAAGAAATAATAACTATCAAAAGTTTGACACTTATTTATGTCCAATTTCAATGTGAAATTACTTACAATGGCCATCATTGGATTAAATGGTAAAAATATAATTTATTTATACTTCAAAACCATTAAAATGTATAGTTTAACACTATGAATTATTTTGATTAAAGAAGTTGGTTTTAGTTAAAATATAGTATTTTCACTATTCACCCAAATATGAAAGTTATCAGAAAAACACCAAAAATTTATTGAAACTAGATTCTTATGTCCCGATTCTAAATAACAAGTTTATTTTTTCAAATTGAATATATAAAAGTTTCAAATATTGGATTTAAAAAATGGTTCGCCATGAAAAGGCGGTAAAATTGCATTTTTTTTAAAAATGCTTCTTTATCTGAAAAAATGAATGTGTTCTTAAATTATGTCTAAGAAACACATAATATGTATTATAAAATTATAAGTATTATATAATGTTCAAAATTCAGTTAATACTATTTAATAACCTCTTTTGAACGGCTAGTTTGGTAAGTCGTGGTGCGCTTGAACTCAGCGTTGCGTGTAGTGCAAGTAATTGAATTACATTGAAGAAATAACGTTCTAAGAAATCTTGGGGTGTTCAAAAACAACTAGTTCAATGAATCAAGGGAGGATAAAAATTTATATATATTTACATAATATTATTTTATTTCCATTTTAAATATTTTTTCATTTTGTACTAATAGTATTCTTTTGTTAGATGATTCTACATTAAGTCGTGTTTTTCATTATTACTCAATCATTACATAGATTTTTCCAAAATATATTCTATGATGTAAAGTTTATTTATTAATGATAAAAATTCTAGTATAAATGGATAAAATTGTAGAATGAGGTGTGATTCATAGAAAAGGGTGTATGAAACAAGTTGTAAATGTTTCTACCCATGTAAATTAGTCAAATTAAATAATATCATGTTGTGAGTAAACTTTTTATATCTCATTAATTATTAAATTAATGGGGGATTTATTTAGTAATTATAAGACCCCAATATGATAGAGGTAATTAATTAATTAAAGTGAATTTGATTAATTTTAATCTTCTTATTTTTAAACATAATTCGTATTGATTATTTTTTTATTTTAATGATGAAGATTTTGCATGTTAAAGTATTACTCATTGAAATTTATCACATGGTTCTCAATAACATTTATAATTAGGTAACATTTAATGTTATTGACTTAATGAGTGAATTAAATAGTATTAATTATAGGAATCCCATTCTTAGAGATTGGTTACCATATATTTTTATTCTTTTTTTGTTAATTCATTATTTTATCCTTATTTTGTTTAATTTTCACACATGAAAACATTGAAAAGACATAATAATTGGATTTGTAATCAAAATTATAGTTCTTATTCTCTACGGTATAGACCATGTAATCAAACTATACCATTACTTTATAATCAGTTTTTTTAATATATATTTTAAATATTTCCCACAATTAGAAGTAATGATTTATACATGAGGTCAAATTCTATATTGGAACCATTGTGATTTTAGCTACTTTTTAGAAGGTGTGTATTTTTTTTATCGATCCCAGATGGGTTTATCATGGATTTTTAACACCAAGGATTATTTTTTATAGAATATTAATCTCTAAAAAACTTTGTATAATGGAACTATTTTCCATTATTTTCCTAATTTTTAGGCGTGATAATCATAGAGGTGCTTCAACGATTTAGTAAAGTTTCACAGTGTTTTCAAGGAAATAGAAGTATTTACATGTGGTATGTGTATATATCACTCAATAGTTGTGTGAATCATGTGGTTGGATAATATATATTTTGGAAGGTATTTAGATCACATGGGAAGAATATGACCCATGAATGGAGTACACATCAAAGATTTCTTAAGAAGAAGAGTACATGAACTGTAACACCTTGATATTTTGTAAATAATTTTATTCAAAAAAAATTAATATTTTAAATGTTTTTAATTAAAAATGATAATTTAATATTTTAATACATTTAAGATAGATTTTTTCTTATGTTACAAAGAACCCTAAATTTCTCTTTTGCTTCATGCAACACTAAGTTTATATTTTGTTACATGAAACATTAAGTTTAAACAAAACATGACTTACCATTAAGAAATTATTTTTTAATATGATAATTATAAACATACTATTGTAATTTTTGGTATAAATAAAATTAACTAAATTATGAAAATATATGGTTTACACATGTCTATAAAATTAATTCTTTGCTGTAAAATTAATTATAAATTAAAATAAATACTATATGAAAATAAAGGGAATCTTTTTTATGAAAAAATAATTTTAAGGGAACAAACCTATTTTACCTAAATTTATTCAAAAAATAATATTATGAATTGAATTAATTAAATTTATATATATTATATATTCAACAAAAACATAAAAATTTATATTATGTTTTTTCTAGAAAAGTGATAAGAATAATCCTAATTTATACTTAAAAACTATATTTCTCTAAATACTGGTTTTGTCTCCTTTTGAAAAGTGAGTTTTAAAATTAATATTTGAGTCATATAGAAGATTTATTTGATAAAATAAACTTCATTATTTATTTTTTATTTCAAAATTAACTTAGGGTGATTCTTTTTGTTATTTTTCTAAAAAGAATAATATTTCGATGAAAAGAATAAATTAATGATTTTTATTAAGAATCATCATTTATTTTAATGATTTTAGGAAATTAAAAAAATTAATATGGTTTTAAAAGAAATAATAGTTCTTTTCTATATAAATTAATATAATTTAGATAATTTAAATCATTTTAATATTGACTTTTATATAAAAACTTTTTAAACTTTTGAACATTTTCCCTATGAAAACTTACATTCTTATCACTTATGCAGGATTAACCTTAAATTTAATTTTTCCACATATATGAATGTAATTTGATAGAAATGATTTAAAATTTGGATTATTGTAATTTATTTTTTATAATAAGGTAAATGTAAATTTTTACCCTAATGAATAGTAAAAATAGTAAATATTATTATTGTGGTGAAGGTAAAAATGGGTTTACTGAGGGTTAAACTAAAATAATAAATGTTAAAAATTTACCAAAACATGTCAAAACTAATTTTTTGTCCATATTTTCTCATAATATCTTATAATTTCTATAATTTCCCATTTAGGATCCCTGTTTCTGGCGAAAAATTTGGGTACACATTTTTTCTTTTCCAAAAATATAATTGTGCCACTCGCCATTCTTATAAGGGGACACCCCTCCCCTCTCTTATTCACACTTCGAAAACCTATTTCTGGACAATACCTACTCAATTCATTTAATTAAATCCCAAATCTCTTATTATGTTCCGTAGTTTGGACAAAAATTCAACCTAAGAATCCTTTTGATGAAAACAAAGAAATGTTGTATGAATAAGATGTAACATCCCTAATAAATAGATATATTTTATATCCTACTCCACCTAGTTAAATTATTTTTAAACAATTATGTTATAATAATACCAGTAAATTTAAAATACTTATATTTTTTATGTTAATTCCATGACCTAGATCCATTTTATCTTCCATCAAAATGGATATGAAATCACCGTTTTTGTGTATGGTGGACTACATCCTAGGAAACATAGGTCAATAGTTTTTCCATTACAACCTCCCACAGATGGATTTAATGGTGGATGTATTATTTATATATAATATTTATGAAATTTTTATTCTTGTGGAATAATTATATCATATTTTCCTCATTAATTTCCATTCATTGGAAATATGATAATGTCGTTCGTTTGTACATTGGAATACCGCCTCACGAAGTGATGTCATTTATTCATGATTTATATGGTAGTTAATAGGGATGGTTTTAATTAAAAAATTTGATATATATTATATAAAAATGATTATTTAATGAAAATTTATTATTTATGTTTCTTTTTTTATCCTTGGAAAATGGATGCAACGTTCACGCAAACATACAGTCTACCATCTACATGAATAGTGTATTTCATTTTTATCTCTAACTATTATGGATCATTATAAATAAATGTATAATGAATATATATCATATTTATATCATGTTTTAAATTATGTATTTTATATAACCCTGATCAATGTAAGATTAGCTAAAATTAAAAATCAAAAAAATATAAGAAAAACAATGCAGGTACTACATAAAACATAACATTAACACAAAATTATTAATAAACGGTAATAGAATGTCACATTTAAATAATATATGGTATGAAATACATATTTATGTTCATTTAATATTTTTATAACAAACTCATAGTTATTATACATGAGGTTCTAATGTGTAAGAAGAAAGTCAAAACTTATGGAAATGGATTTCTGTCTCACCTTTTTTCTGTGAGATGCATGCCATATTCACCACCTATTTATTTTATGTAGCATATATACTAACCCTGAATTTATTTTTTAAAAATTTATATTTAAAAATTCATGGTTTTACATATCCATTTTAGGATCAATCTTTCACGGGGTTTATGTTTTTAATTCTTCCAATATGGTAAGGGATTATTATATCAATTGTCATTCCTTGAGACATATGTCATATTATGAAAATATCTCATTTTATGAGGTGTATATATATCCCTTTGAAAAAAATATAATGAATTTATTTATTATCATGATATATTAAGTTTCATTTAATTTTATTCCTTCATTGTTATTACAATTAAATGTTACCAAAGGGGTAATGATTTTAAGTCACTTTGACATCATTTTTTAGGATTTTTTATGATTATGTTCGGATAAGGAAATATAATGATCCATATCCCAAGAAACTTATGAATTTTATTATCAAATTTTTATCGAATTAGGATACCTATTTACCATTAATTTTCCACTTATTATGTACTTAGGATTCAAAAATAATATTTTTAATGTAAGCCGACTTTATTACTATCTTTAGTCAAAAAAAATTCCATTCCTATCCATGTTTTATAGTAATGTTTTCAAAATGATCTAACATTATCAAAATGATTTATTAAATACCATTTTAAACATAATATAATTTTTTTAAAAATGTTTTAAAAGTAATCTTCATGTTATTTTAAAAAACAATTCCCATTTGTATTTTATTGAAAATGTTAAAAGAATCTTTTTTTAAAATCAATACATGAACAGTATTTCCCACTATCATGACCACCAAAATATTTCAAGATTCTATTAAATTTTTTGATTGTTATTTTAAAAAAAAATTGTTTCCTTGATATTTTTGAAATTATTAGTTTTTAAATAATATTATTTCAAAGTAAAAAAAAGTATTTTGAAAATTTTCTAAAAATTATTCTTCAATGTGGAAAGGATATTTTCATTAATAAATGTTTCAAGTGATATTATGAAATCATTTTCAATATAAAATTACATACTTTTATGTTACTTATGATTTAATAGTTATATAATACAATGATATCATTCTTATTCCTTCTCCGGATGGTCAATGTTGTTGGTAAAAATATATTTATGAAACCCATTTCCCTTTCACAGGTTATACCATGAAAAAAATACTTATGAAACCTAGTTATGTTTTCACAGATTGAGCTTGGATGGAATGATGAAATGTTTATAAAACCTGTTTCTTTTTCATAGGTTATAATATGATGATATATTTATGAAACATATTTATTTTCATGAGTTCTAATATAATTAATGATTTATGATCTTGTAGAACACATAGTATTATTTTATTATTGTGATGGTGGTATGGTTATAACCAATATTGTGGGGACGGATATATATGTCTAATTAATTGGGTAATGATTAATGTTATATGAGCTCGAAGGGTACATGAGTGGTTAACCTAAGCCCAAACCAAGAGGGTATATTGGAGGATACACAAATCTTGAATCATGATGGTACATGGGAGGTTATCGAATTCCCAAAACAAGAAGGTATATGAGAGGTTATCCCAAACCCAAAACAAGAGGGTACATGAGAGGTTATCTCAACCATGAAGCAAGTACAGAGGAGATTATTCCAATAATAACCAGTTATGAATGTATTGGTAGATATCATAGACATAAGATTTTATATTCATATTTATATGCCACAAATATATGTCTTGTGACATTTTTATGCTCTCACATCTCACATTATTCAATTTAATCATGATTCATATCCTACAAACCCACATGTTTTATTACATGACTGAGGTTTTTAATCATTGATATACAATGTATAGATTTCATATATTATTCTCAAGCACTCATACATATATTATCATGGTATATAAATATATTACTTGTTTACACTCACTAAGAATATTAGATCACCCTTTCTAATGTCTCATTTCCCCATGATTTTACGAAAGGTATTATATATGATATGTATAATAAGGGTGCTAGTTATAAAGAACATATTGAGAGATTAAATATATCCCTTACGGACTAGTTATTTATGTGTCAATTTTTCCAAAGTCATTATACATTTTTGACCCTCATGCATGTTTTTTTTAATGTAATAAATACTCATCATAAAATACGTAATATCTATATATAAGAATCATGGGTTGATATAGTTGGTCTTAGAGTAAAGTTTTATTTAACATTTTGAAAGTAGGATGGTAAAACTTTAGTGAGATTACTAGGGGATATTTCTATGTATATTTATAGGGATGTATCTAAGGATAAGTCTACTGAGGATTAAACATATAAGAAAACATCCAATAGTTTTTTTAAAAGAAAGACCGAGTGGTTTCAAAGAAATTATATCCATTTTTGGATACTAAAAGTGGATGTGGCTATGGAATTGAGGTACCAAGGTTTAATAATTTCGAAAAGGTTTCATTGATCTAGACTTGATCTCTACGTAGTGCATGAAAATGGGCCTTATTTCACACCATGTTTGTCATTCCCAGAGGATATTATTTGGAAGTTCGAAAAATCCTTACGAACCATCGTGAATGATTTAAATAGATGAAAAATATAGAAAACTAAGGATATATTGATGTTTACTCTATTAAAATGGATGTTTCATTATTTAAATCAACTAAGAGTGATTTTCCATGATTGTGTGGTTCCACACTATGATTAATATTTATCACACTATTCTTTTAGTTTTAGTTGATGGTTGGAACCTAATTAAATCATGTTAATACTAAATGAGATAGAGAATGAAATCATTTTATTCATGTGAAACTAAATTTAATGGGATATGGAAAGAAAAATATCATTACTATACTCTCAAAAAATTTTCATCGTATAAATCACGCTATAATTACAAGAATACAAATGAGGGAATATCCTTTTGTTGATTCCTTCATAAGAAAATGTCCCATTTTTTTAGTGGTTATTTTGATCCAATATTTACTGAGAAATGGATAAGCACCACTGAAATATATTCTCTATTATCCATTGTTTTTTTAGGATAAATTAATTTTATTTTTATATCATTTGGAATGTGATGAAAATAAATGGTGGAATGTTTTCAATAATACATTAAAACATGATGAAATTGACTACATGGTTGGGATGTATTCAAGAACTTATTTTTCAATAATTACATCCCTCATATTATTCTCAGGAATATGGAGAATGAGTTCTTTATGTTGAAGAAAATTGTGATTAATCTATTAGTACCTATGATTAAAATTTTAGAAGACATGTAAGGTAAGCTTTTGGGATTATCATCCAACTAGAAAATAAGGTTGATTGATTCTTCTTTGAAAAAAAATTGTCTTAAGGAAGTTACCCATAAGACACTTAAGTAGATATGAATAAGTTGTTCTATGTTATATCACTGTAGAAATGGAGGTTGATGTTACGCATTAATTTCATGGTATTTATAAAAAAAATTGAATTCATAGAAAATATAAAAACCATGGAGAGAATAAGATGATATTTACATTGTTCTCAATGTGTGGGAATATATAAGGAAGAATTTTTCTTAAGGGAACTGATAAATGATTTATGTTTATAAGTTAAATTCCTTGTGAAATAAAATTATAAAGTGATGGGGTGAAGTTTGAAAATGATGAAAATTGGGAGAAAGTTTCATAGAATGATCCACCCATACTCTAGTGTTTCAAATACATGGAGTACGACCATTATTTGAATTAACGAAACACTATAAGGGATAATGAGTATTATATTAAAAAAAACCTATGAAGATAAAAGAAATTAGAAATATTATCAAATAATAATGGTTAATGAGAATCATGACAATTAGGTTACACTTATCCTCCAATTTATATTAGGTAATTTCATGTTTTATTTTTTGTGAATGAACCCTACGAAAATAATATTGATAATTATTTAGTGAAATTTCATGTGATTTTGAGACTTTATTATCTCCCTCTATATGGGTTATGGATTAATGAAATTACATTTTGTATTCTACCAATATAAGGTTAACCCGAACACTCCAATGGAAATATTTTTTATAAGATAAGAGATTATTTAAGGAATAAATAGTGATTTATCTTCTGTAAGAATACATGTCTATATATAAGATTAACATTAGAGTAATAGATACCATAATGGGAATATGAGTTTAAGTTTTTTTTATATGTTCAAAGTCATTAGTACCCCTTTTAATGTTTTATGTGATGGGAGTTTATCAAGACAAATGATATTTTAAGAGATATTAATAGAAATAAAACCCTTTGGTTTTCTGTATGTTATAGTAACAATGTCAATTTAGAAGGAATGAATTTACACATTGTGGTTATATGATTAAAGGAAACAGAAACCTTTATGGTTCATCTTATCATTGATGTTGATATAATTAGGGGTTTTAGTTGATCACCCTACAAAGTCATCACACATAATTTCTATCAAAAATATTTCCATCTCGATCATCTTTCAAAAATATAAATTAAGGAATTGGTAATGTTTCATGGGGTATAATATTAAACTATATCTAAATAGGATCTACTGTTTGACTTAATGATGTGTTGAACACTTAGGAAATCACTTTATTCAGAGTTTTGTTTCATCAATATGTATCAACCTTCATTATATGGTCAGTCTGATTGAATAATTCCAACCCTAGAAGATATAATAACAAATTTTTCCATGGATTTAAAATGTGGTTGGAATGAGATCATTCCTCAAGTTGAGTTTTATTAGAATAATAACATTCACTTAATAATTAATATGGATCCTCATGGAAACCTTTATGAAAATCAGTGTTGAAATTCAATATATTAGATTGAGGTTGTAGAAAAAAAGCTAGGGGGACTTGAAAAATGTGATGAGATAAAAGATAAGGATATAGTTATTCAAAAACATGTAAGGAAAACATGAAGTTAACATAAATGTTTTTCTGATAATCATCCATGTGATCTATAACTTTATGTTTGTGATAAGGACTTTCCACACCTTTATCCATTAAAGACTAAATAGAAAACTAAGCCCTAGGTATATAGGAACCTATGATATACTTGATCGTATCGAGATGGAATTTTATTTCTTTCTTCCACCAAACCTCTCTCATATTCAACATGTGGTCCATATATATCTCTGGAGGAAGTAAATACTTGATCCTTAAAATTTACAGAACTTAATGGTCATACTATTAGATAATGATCTTTCTCATAAGAAATAATTGGTTTGGATTCTAGATCATACATTGAAAATGATAGGAAACAAGACCACTCACCAAGTTAATGTTTTGGGCGAAACCACTAACTTCAGTAAGATATGTAGGAACTTAAGGATATAATGTTGTTGAAGTATCTTTAGTTTCTTGTACAAAAAATGTTGAATTTTTAGGGAGATTTTCATTTTAAGCGGGGGGGGGGGGTAGAATGTAACATTATACTATTTTGTGAATTATTTTTTTCAAATAAATTTATTCTGTCTGAAATTTTCTTGTTATACACTAAATTGAGTTTATCTTATGTTATAGGAAAAATGGTTATATATTTTTTTACAAACAACAATGATTTTATATTATAAAATGACTTACTCTTAAGAAACTATTATTTAATATAGCATTTATCACTAACCTATTGGAAAATGAAGTATGAATATGATTATCAAAATTATAAAAATATAATTTTTACACATGTATAAATAATATATTCATTGGTAACCAATTAATTATAAATTAAAATAAAAAATATTTGAAAATAAATGAATCATATTTATTAAAAAAAATATTTTTTTATACAAACATCTTTCCTGAAAATAAATTAAAAAAAATTAAAATTTTGAATTATTTAATGAATTCGATATACTATATATTAAGTAAAAAATTTAACATTTATATTACATGTTAAATACACAATAAAAAATAGTAAAGAAAATTTTATGCTTAAAACTGTATCTTTTTTCTAAAAACTGTTTCTCTCGCCTTTTGTGAACATGGTTTTCAAATTTATTTTTGACACATTTATAATATACATTTTATAGAATAATATTCATTTTTTAAATCATAATTTCAAAATTATATTAGGGTAATGTTTTGATTTTTTCTAAAAATATTTATTTTTTGATGAATAGGGAAACATCCTTGTTTTATTAAGAATTACCATTTATTTTAAAGCTTTAAAAAACCTAAAAAAATTAATATTTTTTTAAAATAAAAAATAGTTCAATTATATATCTATTAATCCAATTTATGTAATTGTAAAAATTTTACTGATGTTTTATATAAGAATTTTTTAAGCTTTTTAACATTTTATCTTGGAAACTCACTTTCTCATCACATTCATGGGATTAATTTTAAATTAAAGTTTTCGTATTTAATGAATTTAAGTTAAGGAATTTTATTCCAAATTTTTAATCTAAATAATTTATATTATCTAAAAATTTCAACATAATTTTTTACCATAATAAATAGTCAAAAAAATAAAAAAATATATTTTTTATAGTTAAGGTAAAAACGGGTTTACTTGGGGTTAAACTAAAAATAAGTTTGAAATGACCAAAAACATGTCCAAATCCCATTTATGTCCATATTTTTACCTCATTGTTTCTATTTTCTAATAATTTCCCATTTTGGATCCTTGTGGCAGGCGAAAAACCCGAGTACACCTTTTTCTTTTCAAAAACTACAAAACTGCCACTCACCTCACATATAAAAGGCCACCTAATATCCTCTCCCCTTCACACGTCAAATACCATTTGTTTCCAAAAATACTTGATAAAATAACTTTATTTTATAATATCATCTTATAGTCTTTATTTTCATCAGAAATACAACTAAAAATGGTTTTTTCCAAACTTGAATAAGTTGGCTGAAGAAGACGTAACATCCTTAATCAAGTATTTTATTTTATCTATTCCTCCACCTCATTAAATTATTATCAAACCATGATGATATAATAACCTCACTGTATTAAATATAATTTTATTTTTATTTTGATTTCATTACCTACAAATATATATTCTTCTAACAAATGGGTAACAAAATCATCATTCATGTGTACGTTGAACTATCACCTCATGAACCGATTTTATTAATTTTTACATTGTCTCTCATCAAGGATGGATATAATGATGGATTTTTTTATTTATTATAATTATGATTTTATAGTTTTTATATAATCATTATATCCCATGTGACTTATCACTTTACCTTTGTGGGAATACAAAAATTCTGTTCGTTTGTATGGTGGACTACCGCCTCACAAAGCGATGTGATTTGCTCAATCATTACATGGATGGTAATAAGTATGGGTTTAATGAACATATGTGATATATATTAAATAAAAATTATTCTATAATTATAATTTATTATTTAATTTTCTTTCCTTATTTTTATCTAGAAAATGGAAACAACATTTATGTGTACGTACGACCCACCATCTCCATGAACGTTGTATTTTATTTTTATCTCTAACCTTTCTAGATCACTATAAATACATGTATAAATAATTTATATGATATTTATATCATGTTTAACATTATTGATTTTATTTTACTATGATAAATGTAATTTTACCAAAAAAAAATCAAATCATACATGAAAAACAAAGTATTTATTGCACAAAATGTGACTATAACATGGAATTTTTAATAAATGTGTAATAAAATCTCATAATTAAATCATATGTTGTATTGTACATATATGGTTTTCTAATATATGTATACGAAATATATATATATTATACATGATCTTCCAATATTTATGAAGGCATTTGAGACTTATGGTAAGGGATTTCCATCTCATTTTTTACTTCTTTGAGACACATGCCATATTCACCACTTATTTATTTTATGTGGGATATATAATTACCATAAATATATTTTATGCTTATTATAATTATATTTTTTTAATTTAAATATCCATTTTAGGATCTCTCTTTCATGGAATTTACATTTCAATGCTACCAACGTAGAAAGGGATTTTTTTTCCACAATTTACCTTCCTTGAGACATATGTTGTTTCATGCACATATATTTTTTAGGTGTATATACAACACTTTTAAATTTAATATAAAAAAAAATTTATTCTCGTTATATTTTATGTTTTATTTAATTTTTTTCATTTATGGTTTTTATAATTAAAATTACCATTATGCTAAATATTTTATGTTATAATCTCATTGTTTTTTGGGATTGATTAGGATTATGTTATGATGTTGAAATTTAAAAATTAATCACACAAAAAAATCATGATTATTCTTATCATTTATTGATTTTATTATAATATATATATTTTAAATTATTTTTCCTCCATTTATGTAATCATGTTTCAAAAATATTTTTAAACTAAACTGAGATTATTTCTATTTTGGTCAAAAACCCATTTTATTCCATATTCATTATTTATAAAAATGTTTCCAAAAATGATTTAACATTATCCAATAGATTTATTGAATCAATTTTTTTCCATGTTATATATTTAAAAGAAAAAAATAAATATTCATTATATTTAAAAAACACATGTTTGGATTTTAATAATAATGCGAACATAATCTTTATTTTTAACATGCACAACATGAATTGTGTTTCCTATTGTCATGACCTCTAAAAGGTTTTAATATTATCTAATAAATTTTAAAAAAAAATTGAAATAAAATATTTTCTTTAATATTTATAAAATTATTATATTTTAAAGAAGTTATTTCAATGAAAAATAGGATTTTGAAAATGTTTTATGAAGTGTTTTTAAAGTATAGGAGATATTTTTCTAAAGAAATGTTTTATGTGATATTTAAAAATAATTTTCCATTTAATATGACATATATTGTTATTAATTATGATTTAATAGTTATATTATCAATGTATTCCATTCTTATTATTTCTCAGGATGGTTTATGTTTGTGAAAAAAGTATAGTGGTGAAACCCATTTCCCCTCTATGGGTTATACCATGATGAAATTATTATGAAACCCGCTTTTTTTTCATAGGTTATGATTTGATGAAACGATAAAATTTTTATGAAACTTATTTTTTTTATAGGTTAAAATATAATGATCTATTTATGAAACCCATTTCCTATCAGAGGTTCTAATATGATGAATGTTGTATGATTTTTTACACACATATGTATGATTTTCACTATGTGATGGTGGTTACATAAAAACTCAGATGGTTGGGACCTATATCCCCTATAAAATATTATGTAATGTTTAAGGTTTTATTAGATTCAAGGGTACATGGAGGTCATCAAAATACCAAAACAAAAGGGTACATTAGAAGTTACCCTAGTTCTAAAATAAGAGGGTATATGAGAGGTTGTCCAAATCACAAAATAAGAGGGTATATAGAAGGTTATCCCAAGCCCAAAATAAGAGGGTGCATGAGAGGTTATCTTATGTCCTAGTAAGGTCCATGGATGATTATACCAAGACAAATATTTTATTAAAGTCATGGTAGATATTCTTCACATATGATTTTTTATGCTTCTGTTTATAACACAAATATACGTCTTATGAAATTTATATTCTCTCATGGCTCACATTCTTAGATTCCAACAAGATTCATGTCTTATTAACAAATAAGATTAATTCCACAACTCTTGTTTTTTATTTTTTTTATATGATGTTAAAGGTTTTCATATGTTATTCTCATGTTATCATATATATATTCTCATTTTATAATGATATCTCCCTTTTTTACCATTACTGAGAAACTAATCTCACCCAATACAATGTTTCATCTACCAAAGATATGAATAAAGTTATTATATAAGATATTTATAAGAAGGTTATTAGTTATTAAGAACATAGTTGGAGATGTTGTAGCTCACTTATGGACTAGTTTTTTATGCATCCATGTTTTCATAGGCATTATACCTTTACGATCCTCATGCACGTGATTTTGTAATATAATGAATATTCATCCTAAAAGGTGTTATATCCATGTATGATAAGTCTTGGTCGCTACATGAATAGATTATGAGGTTGAAGGTTAGAAGGATATAATTTCATAGGGGATTCAAAAGAGGATCATTCACCCCATAGGTACGTAGATTGGTTTTATAAGAAGGTGTAATAATAAAAGAGGTTCACGGTTAGATGGTGTGATCCTATGAATAAAACATAGTGGATTGGTAATGTGTGTTTTGATATGTTTTAAATAGTATTCTCAGTGATTTGTAATATTTTTGGAGGTATTTGGCTTTAAATACCCCTTTTATCTCATTACTAAAGAAGGATAAAAACATAACATAAATCTATACATTAATCAGTGCGCATGGGATTCTAGAAAAGTTAGGCAATATGGAACTTTTCATTGTAGTCGTTTTATAGTTTAAGTGTGTGGTGTATTTTCCTGGAAGGTAATGCATGTGATTCGCATGTAGAAAAGAAGTCAATATATAGTTTTCAATCCAATAAATCGGTTCATGGTAGAATAGTTGTGTATGGAATGTACATAGAGTATTTAGTGCATAGAGTAATAGTGAATTAGGGTTGATAAAACGTTGTGTTAGTGGTGGTATTATGATCATATAGATAGTATATGAAGTCTAATGGACCTTTTGGATAGTTTGTGATCAAATTTTTTTGTATGGTATGTTCATAGAGGACAGGTTTTTAGGTGTTAATTTCACATAAAATAATTTCTACTGTGGAATTTGGATACTGTTGACTACATTAGAGAATCATACTCTAGTTATAATGTTGAAAATAAAATCATAAAATCCTGGGTATTTGAAAGATATTTTTATGTCAATAAATTAATGAAAATATAATCTAGAGTAGTTTTCAAAGTGGAGTCGACGAATGTGATCAAATGTAGGAATTTAACTTTCCATGATATAATTACAAAGGAAGTGTTCCAAGAATGAAGTGACCTTTGTGGAAAAAAAATTCCATATAAACTAGTTAATAATAGTGGATTTTTGTAGGACTTAAACATCCTTATCTTTTGATCCTTCAAATAACTCTTAGGGGTGAACCATCTAAAAATTACTATGTTCTATTTTATTTATACATTTTTATGTTAATGTCCATTATAATTAGATAGGTTTAACATGTTCCAACCAACAAGCGGAAATATCCATCAAATGTGGAAGAAATTGTCGACACGTTGATTCACCCCTTTACCTCATACAAAATCACAGGGTACAACAAGTGGTATCATAGACTAGTTTACCAGTTTAAATCTATTTTTGAATTGAATCATCTTTTGAAATTAAACTAATATCAAAGGAATTACACTCTTTGAGTAGAAAAACTATCAAATGTAGAAAAAATTTGGTGTTTTTCTATCACTAATCTCTTGGGATTTATGTATTATCTGCCACAATTCATGGATTTCAAGTCAGTGATGTGATAAGAAAATATAACACTAAAGATGATGGGAAAATTCTAGATGATGGTTTTGATGCTTGAAATTCTCTAACTATAGCATTTTCATAATAGACTTATATGTTGTTGAATCTTTTTATGAGTTTCAAGGCCATGTGGAATAAATTTTCCAATAGATATGAATTGGATAGTAAGGTGAAATACTCTAATAAACAAGATCTCTAAAATATATTTGTTGATTTGAAAATATTTCCTAATGAAAATAATGATAGTTTCCTCAACCGAATCAACGAGGTTATTAGTGATCATTAGGGGCCTAATGAAGAAATTAGGGATATCTATATTATTATATATAAATTTAGGTGACTACCAACTCTATATAATCCAAAATATTCAACTCTTAAAGAAATATTTTTGTCTAGGTTATCTATTTAGGATCTATTGAGAATATTTTTGGATTATAAAATGTATGTAAATATGGAAAGAGCATAAAAGCATTCAAAACAATGATATGGATTTCAAAGAAATGAAAAATCATGACACTACTAAAGGTCGTAATGATGAATAATATACAGATAATGAACTCACATACCTTTTGCATATAAAATTCATGAAAGGAAAAGGGATTTTATAAGAAAATATTCCCTTAACACGTTTTTGATGCAATAATATAGTGTAAATTTCTCCAAGGTGCTAAAAAAAATTGATGATAAATAAATTGGACAAGAAATATTTAAAATGCCTCCGAGGAGGATCCCACAAAAATGTAACATTAAATTAAAAAAATACTAGAGGGGGAGAATCATAATAAAAGAGGTAGGTTTTCGTGAAGAATATTTGGAAAAAGTGGAAATAGAGTTTAAATTTTATATCAATGATTCCATAATGGTTATAACTGAAAAAGAAGAACCTACAAAGGAGGAATACAATCAACCAAAATGAATATTTAATATCAATTTATAACCCAAGGGGTATCATGAAGAAATAAATATCAAAAGAAGAAAAAATCCGATGTTCAATGAACTATTGAAATAATTTTATGAATTTATGATTATTCTCAATGAAAATATTGAATGGATTCAAGAATAATTATAAAATCAATTATTTAGTGAGGTAAATTAAGAATAAGTTATAAATTTAAAGGTAAATATTTATTTATAGACTAATATTATTGATGACATTAATGGTTGTGTAACAAATAAAATTAAGAAGGTGAAATCCCTAGAAAAATATTTTATTAATCTTAGAAACAAAATAGAATTAGAAGTGAAATAAAGTGGTCCGCAGAAGAAGAAAGACATTGGTAGGCTCCCTGAT
The DNA here is from genome assembly GCA_963277665.1 of Viscum album. Lineage (NCBI taxonomy): Eukaryota > Viridiplantae > Streptophyta > Magnoliopsida > Santalales > Viscaceae > Viscum > Viscum album. Next base: position 1,811,863,234 of record OY728146.1, read on the forward strand.
GGATAACTCTTTTAAATATTCAAGATATAGTTGAATGATTTCATTAATATTATAAATCAATAAGTGCCTAGTCCAATAGATAAAGTTTTAATCTCATGTGATTAAATGATGAAAGTATAAACGAAAAAAGATCAGATTAAAGGGAATCATAATGTCAGTCATACAATTGTCAAATATAAAACCAATTTTGTTTATAATAATACTAATCCTATCAAACAAATTTAAAGATAACAAATAATATTAAATCCATTATGGTTAACTACTGATATTTATTAATGTTTTATGAAGGCTAGGGACATATGTTGTAATGATAAAGAGATGGTTTTTCATCTTTTTATGTGTTAATTTAGTGGCTTCATTGGCCACACCATGTCATTCTACGAAGCAGTGATGATATATATGAATACATATGTTCCTTCTAGTCAAAAAAGGAAAATGAGACCAAACCATCCATCATAGAAAATAAATACATGCTAAGGATATTTTTTATTATTATGACATTTTTCATGTTTCCATTTATTATAGGAAAAGAATACGGGGTGATTATTATCATGGGAGATAGAGGAAATGGAATTATAAAAAACATGAATGATTTATTTGAGTAATTTTTTATTTCACTTAAATGGAAAATATTAATATGACTATAATACAAGTTTCAAAGATTAATAGGATATGTCATATCATTCCTTTATTCTATTAAGGATCCCATGGAATAAAAATATGATGTGATTGAAGAACAATTTTTCATAAATTACAATGAAATATATAAAGAAAAACATCACTAGGATCCTTGATATTAGGTGTTCATCTCATAGGACTATGAATTCCAATCTCCTAAAAATTTTATGGGAAGGATTTATGGAATAGTTTTGTTGGTAAATGACCAAAACATAAAGATTAATGGGGTTAAAAATACCTACCTCATAGGCAGTGAACTTAAGAATTCATAAGTTCTCTATTTGGATGTCCTATTTCATAATATTTTGAGCATGAATCAATTATTTGTAACTACACTTGAGGTTTCCTTTAACTAGAAGTGATTTTCAATCAATGGAATGGACAAAACCCATTGATGAATGATTAGAGGAAAAAGGTAATCTTTACTAGGTAGATAACAATGGAATCAATTTTCTCATAATATTCATTAGGATAATATATTTTCGCATAATATTCTAAGCCATATTCATCAACCAAACAAGGATGATTTATTAAAGATAATGGAAATATAAGATATTCCGAATCTAAAATAAGATTGGGAAAAGACATGTCATGCTTATGTAAATATAAATAGTGTATGGAATCCATATTTTCTAAAGAATAATATGTTTTCAAATTTTCATGATATTTTTTATGATAATGTGCTTGTTGTAACTGTAATAACCCAATATTTGGAATAGTATTTGTTTCCAGAATTTGTATGTTATTTTATAATCAAAAAAACTATATCCTTTAATTAATTAAGAGTGTATAATTAAAATGTGACCATTGGGTTTCAACTGTTATATAACCATTATTTAATATGACCGTTGGTCAATATGACCATAGGAAACCATACTCATAACATTATGATTATAGTTAATGAATACAAATTATCATGGTTATTAAATATATAAAGAAGAGTCGATGTCTTAATCAAGTAGACTCAGACCGTACAAATCCCGTCTGTTAGAGCTTGGGAAGGAAGTTGCATCCCTGGTCTTTTCTCTAGAACAATCCCAATCCAAACTCCAACATGTTATACTTGAATAGAATCACTTAAGGGATAAGTTCATACTGATAGAAATCACCAATCGGGCAATGTTGTCTGGGCCACCCCAAGATTCTATCACCTTTTCACACCTTACACTTAGGTCCTATGCAGGTGTTATTAGGGGCTATTTAACAGGGCCTTAGTTAATTTGTGTAACACTTATCTATAAATAATATTTTTATTTCTTATTATGGTAAAATTTCGGAATTTCAAATATCAAAATAAACATAGAATGAATTTATAGAAGGTCCATATTATTGATTAATATTTCAGAAAAGTAATTTTAAAATATATTTTTTTATACTTTAAATAATTAATAATGTGATATGATTTTCAAAAAATGGTCTTCTTATAGTTGTGATAAGTAAGAAATTATTATTCTAATAAGATCAACAAAATTTTTGGTGAATAGTAAATTATGAATAGAAATAGTACCTTTATAAATAGTAATGTGACCAATGGGACAGTAACCTCACTTAAGAAAATATAAATATACTTTAGGCGTCTTGATTGGTAATGTGATATCATAGAATAAGTAAATAAATTTTTCAGAAATTATTAGTTCAGTGTTAGTATTTGTTCAGGTAAATAGCGTTTTTTACTTAAAAAATTAATTGTCTCATAATTAGAAAAATATTTTTATAAAAAGGATTTCATTTTAGAATTCATATCATCGATATTAGGTTAGGGTGAATTTATGATATTTTTATAAAATGTTTTGTTTTTTGGGGAATAGTAAAAAATACAGTTTTGAGTTTCAGTGTGTTTAATGACATGATTAATTATTTAATCATGATATAATAATTTTGGTAGACTTGTATATAGTAATATATGTTATGAGGTGTCCCAAGTGTCTAATACAATGGGAAAATCCCATGGGAAAGCCCATGTATTTTCAAATACCACTTATGAGTTGTCCCTTGGATGTTAATAAAATATTACATCACTTTTTCTATAAAAACAAAACCATTCCATCATTCCATTCATTCAAAATTCCCCTCAATGAATATCAGGTCCTTTTACCTCCCAAGTATTCCTTCCAAGGTTCCATCAACCCCCCCGTGCTCCCAACCATTGAGATTTTGATGTTACTCTTCAAGGTAAGGGAACCTTTCACCCTCCTTTTTTAGTCATGACTTCCTTTATGTTATGTCTTCTAGTTTAAATTTTATTATGTGGAGGTATGTTATTATATATATTTATTTTTTTAATTTTATATAAAAATTATGAGAGTCCATTTCATCTCTCATCAACTTATTTTCTAAATTTTTAAGTGACGCAGTTAGGCTGTTGAATTTTCATAAAAGAAATCACATCCTCTCTTTTCATTGAAGTTTCCTTTTTATGTGGTTTGATATTAAAAAATTCATACCATGAAATTATTAACAATGTATTATTTACCTATACATTATTATGAGTTGGTAACCCTATTCAACTCTCATTTTAATGTTTTCTGAAAACATATTGTATAGTCGTTATGCTGCAGAATTTCTGCCTCAAAATATCTCTCTCTTTCTCAAGAAATTCTCTCATTTAATTTATGTTAATACCCATTCCTATTTAATTTTATGGGGAATTCATCAAGAAATAAAAATTATATATTTGATTCTAGAATTAACATACATAAAACCCTTATTCCCATTCAACGGGTTATAATTGACAAAATGATTTTGTTTTTAAGAACTTTTTTATAACATCACAATTTTAATATTAAAACAATTTATTTTATTCCCTTTTGGATATTTAAAAAATTTATGATTATGAACTATGTGGATAACATGAAAATAAATACATATTAATGGTGTGCCCTAATATCTCTCCAATGCATTTGGTAATGAAATTAATCTCTAGAGATTACTAGTTTTACGAAACCTTGGTGAATAACCTTGGTAATTTTTATGACACCTTAGGGTTAGACCTTGGTGATATGTTCATGAATGTCTAAATTAAATTTTATAGCCATATTTTTATGTTATTATTCATGTTATTATTTCTATTATATTCATATTTATCATTCTTTTATGATATCTATCATGTTATTATTAATTTTTCTCAAGATCACATGTAAACTTTTTCACTTCTTTTCTTTACTCGGCCTTCTACTCATAATTTCGTTTAATGTATGTCTCTAGGTTATGAGATGTTGTTATAGTACTTAGGATGATCCTATGATGACGTCTTAAAAGTTTATTTGAATAATATTTTATGTTTTCATGTTTATTATTCCTGATTTCCAAGACACTAGAATTTAAATATCATTTGTTTGTAAAATATAATGAAAAGTTATGTAATAAAAAGGTGAGATGCCATAGTTGTTATCAAAGGGAAGTTTTGTTATTTTTGAAAATTAGAAGATGAAAACTTTAATAATAACCCTATTGAAAGGTTTGAATATTGTTAAACTTTCTAGTACTTTGGTGAAATATTAGGTAATTGGTTTCCAAAGAAATAAATTCCTATCTTGATATGAATAAGTGGATGTGGCTCGGGAAGAGATATACCTAGGAGTGAAAACTATAACAAGGAGTTTCAGGCTTGACCCAGGGTATCCTGGTACACTATAAAAGGCCTTTCCCCACTCCTTGTTTGACACTCCCTAGGGATATTTATGGTTAATCACAAGATTTTTATGAAACATTATAATGGATTTATAAATAATTGTAATTGTTGTTAAAAAATACTATTTTTAATCAAAAAATTTAAGATATAAAATTACTTTATAGTAAAAAGATTCATAAATTTAATAATATTGTAACTAAGGTTTTATTATTTTAGAAAATGGTGGCAAATAAGAGGAACCGTGCAAATGGTGACTGTAATGGACCATGCACTGACGACCCTCCAATGTAATATGGAATGGAAACATTCATGAGAATGATGAACCAACATACTCACGTTATGTGAAATAACATGAATTAAGATGAGAGACTAATTTCACCATGAATGGAATATAATTCTACTGAGTCCTTTATGTGTTAATGACCACCAACCATTAGTGTATCTACCAACCCATTGACTTATGAACAATGGATCATCTCTATGGAGAAGATATTTTCTATTCTTTGTTGTTAGGAACAAGAGAAGGTCACCCTAGATATTTATTTCTTAGTGGGATAAGATTCTTAGTGGTGGGATCTGATTAAAAACATGAGTTCAAGACTGGAGGTTGAAGCTATGGGGTGGGAAGGGTTCGGAGGGATCTTCTTTAATAAGCAATTCACTCATTCTATGAGAACAAAAATGGAGAAGGAATTTTTCGAGTTGAAGTGGAAGGAAAATGAGTCTATGGGAATTTACAATATGAACTTCACAAGGCATTCACATTACACCTATAGATTTTTCATAGATATAAATGGGAAGGTTGATAGATTCTTTGGTGGAATAAGACCTCATCTACAAAAGAATCTTGCAAACCGAGAATATGAAATCTTTGAGGAGATCATACGGAGTGCAATGAAAGTCAAAATGGAGTTCTGTGAGACGTAGTGGTCTTATAAATCCAATGAAAGGAATAGATCAATGGATTCCAATATAGGGAAGACCTTTGATCGGGGAAGAGGAGTCAATCAAGTGCAACATCTCACATTTAATAAATGTGGGAAGAAGAATTCAGGTTAGTGTCTTCTCAGGAGTGGGAAGTGCTACAAGTGTGGAAGATATGGCCATATCGTAAGGAATTATCATAGTGAGGTGAGGCCTCAACTCCCAAAAACTAACGACAAAGTGAAGATGGTGTCATCTCTACCTATTTTCCATTTCTACAAGTTTGGAAAACTTGATCACTTTTCCAATCACAATCCAAATCTAAGAGTAGTGGACGGGAACCACCATACACCTCAACAAGTACTTTGTTTGATTTTCATTCTACGAATTATAATATTTCCTCCGTGTTTGAAAATAATTTACAATCAACACTTGAATTTTTAAAATTAGAGTTATCAGTGAAGAATCCCTATGAAATTATCCAAGTATCTTTAGTGTTTAAAAACTCTAGTATTTAATTTAGCGAGTATAATATTATCTTAAATATAGTAGTCATTTCCATTTTGTAATTCGACATTATACTTGTGATGGACTGGCTCTCAAATTATAATGCCAAGTTCAAATACAGAAGCATGGAAATATCAATAGTTTTGAATGGAAAACCTATAGTTTTTTTTCAAGGAGAGATATCTCAACCAGATATATGTCTATAAGAACCTCCTATATCATTCTTTATAGTGTTGATTAGTGAAAAAAATAATTAAATGAGAGTATATGGATAGAAAATATCCCCATCATCCAGGAATACAATGACGTATTTCCTGAGGAGTTTACCAGACCTCCCCTAGAAAGAGAGGTAGAGTTCCCCCATTGAACTCACACCTGGATCACATCTGATATCAATGACCCCATATAGGATTGAAAATGTGGAGATGGAGGAATTAAATAAACAACTCCATGATATTCTAGGGAAAGAGTTTATCAGAACGAGTGTGTCTCCTCAGGGATCACTTGTTCTCTTTGTGAAGACGAAGGATGGATCAATGCGATTATGAATTTATTATAGAGAACTGAATAGGGACATAGTGAAGACCAAATACCATATTCCATGAATTGATGACTTATTTGACCGACTTCATAGGGCTCAATTCTCTTCTAAGATTGAACTTTGATTTGGTTATCATCAATTGAGGGGGTAGAAAGAATATATTCCAAAAACTTCCTTATGATCAATATATGGGATTTATGAGTTTATTTTTATGCCCTTAAGATAGAGTAATGCACATTCAATTTGTATGTATTTGATGAATATCATATTTAAGGACTACGTTGAAAATATTTTGGTTGTTTTTATTGATGATATTATGATATATTCCAAAAGTCGTGAGGATCATGAGGATCATATAAGGGTCATTTTGAAAACTCTGTGGAAGGAGAGGATTTTTGGAAAGTTCATAAATAGTGAATTTTGGTTAAAATAAGTTTCTTTCTCCGGGCACATTCTAACCAAATAAAAGAATCACATGTGACCCTACAAAGACAAAGGTTGTAGAAGAGTGGCCTCATCCCAAATCAATATCTGAGATTCGTAGTTTCCTTAGATTAGTGGGATATTATAGGAGGTTTGTGAAAAACTATTAATGAATTTCTACTCCATTAACCATGTTAACTAAGAATGGGGTCATGTTCATATAGGAAAAAGAGTGTGCAAAAAGTTTCAAAGAGTTTAAGAAAAGATTGGTTACTTCTATCGTGTTAAGTATTCCCTTAATTAGAGAAGGATTCATCATTTTTAGTTATGAATATCTGAAATGGCTTGGGTGTGTCCTCATAAAAAATGAAAAATGCATTGCTTATGAATCTCGATATTCAATGACTCATGAGTATAACAATCCTACACATGATCTGGATATGGTTGTGTTCATTTTTGCTCTGAAGATATGGATGCACTATCATTATGGGCAAAATGTGATATATACATAAACCATAAAAGTTTGAGATATATTTTAACACAAAAGGAATTGAACCTGAGATGAATGATATGGTTGAAAGTTCTTAAAGACTATGATTGTTCAATTCATTAATATCCTGGAAGACCAAAAAAAGTCATTGATTCAATAACCAAGAAAGACCCAGTTGTTCTATCCATGATGAGGATTCAAATAGATCCTTTGATCAATGACCTAGTAAAGTTATACATGGGAATTATAAGGTAGTGGACATTATCAAACCTAATTCCAATGATTTATCAACCCTCATTACTAGAGAAGATCAAGAAATGTCAGAAAGAAGATCCTTTGTTATAGAAGAAGTTTGAGGCTGTGAAGTTTGGGATGTTTCTTGAGTTCAATATTGGTCAAGGTGTACTGAAATTTCATACAAGAGTATGTGTTTGGTCTATTCCACAAATAAAGAAGGAGATGAAGGATGAATCTCATAGCTCTAATTTCTTTATACATCTAGGAAGCACGAAAATGTATAGGGACCTTTGTGATCATTTTTGGTGGGATAATATGAAATGGGATATTGTTGACTACACTTCAAGGTACCTGGTATGTTAGAATGTCAAGGCAGAGTGACAACTTCTTAAAGGGGTATTGCAACCACTACCCATACCAGCAAAGATATGGGACAATATCACTATGTAATTTGTCCCTGGTCTCCCATGAACTTCCAAAGGAAATAATGTGATATGGTTTATTTTGGACAATCTCACCATGATATCCCATTTTATCTCTATTCGGGAAGATTTATCTCTTGATCGACATGCTAGGATTTATGTGAAGGGGGTGGTAAGGATGCATGGATTTCCACATTCTATCATATCTGATCTTGATCCAAGGTTCACATAGAAATTATAGAGAAGTATTTAACATGCACTATGTATGGAATTGAATTTCAGTATGGGCTATCACCCCCAAACTGATGGTCTATCTGAAAGAACTATCCAAAAACTTGAAGACATGCTGAGAATATGCTCAATGGAATTTAATGATGGATGAGATCAAAATCTCCCATTAGTTGGGTTCTCTTAAAACAACAGATTCCACTAAATCATTCAAATAGAACTCTATATAGATCTATAAGGGAACTGATATAGAACTCCTACTTATTGGGATGAAGATGGTGATAAAATTCTGCTTGGACCTTATCCTGTGAAAGAAATGGCATAAAAGGTCCATGCCATCCAGCAACACATTAAGGCTTCACAGAGTCAGCAAAAGATCTATACCAAAAACAATCTAAAGGGACTTGGAGTTTGATGTTGGTGACAAAGAGTTTCTTCTAATTTCACTTTGGAAGAGAGTATTGAGGTTTGGGAAGAAAGGGAATCCCATCCCTAGGTACATTGACCCCTATAAAATACATGATCATGTATGTGTAGTGTCCTATCGTCTTGCACTTCCTCCAAATCAAGAAGAGGTTCATGATGTCTTCCACCTATCCCTCTAGAAGAAGTACATACTTGAACCTTAACATGCACTAAATCCAGAGGTGGAACAACTAGAACATGAAATCTCTTATGAAGAGCATCCGGTGGAGATCTAGGATTGTAGGGACAAGGTTTTACACAACAAGACTACCCACCTTGTTAAGGTGTTATGGAGGAACAAAAAATGTGAAGAATCCACTTGAGAACTAGAGGATTATATGAAGTAGAGGAACCCACACCTTTTATTTTTTAATGGTAGGAGTTGAAATTTTATGGATGAAATTTATTAAGGGGGGAACAATGTAAAGACCCAAACTTTTGAATAATATTCGTTTCCTAAAATTTTATGTTATTTTATACTCAAAAAAACTATATCCTTTAATTATTGATGTGAGTATAATTAAAATTATACTGTTGGGTTTCAGCTGTTATATAACTATTGGTCAATATGTCTGTTGGAAACCATACTCTTAACATTATGATTATTGTTTATAAATACAAGTGATCATGTTTAATTAATATATAAATAAGTGTTTATGGCCTCATATTGTAGACTCAGACCATATGAAGTCCATCTATTAGAGCTTGGGAAGGAAGTAGCATCACTGGAATTTTCTCTGGACCAAGCCCAAGTCGAACTCCAACACATTAAGCTTTAATGGAATCTCATAAGGGAGAAGTTCAAGATAATATAAATCACCACTTAGGTAATGTTGTATGAGCTGTCCCATAATTCTATCACCACTGCACACCTTAATATTAGGTCTCATGTAGGTGTTATAAGGGGCTATGTAATGATCCCTTAGTTACTTTGTGTAATCCTTTTTCATAATAAATTTTTTTATTTCTTATTATGGTTAATTTTTTTAATTTAAAATATCAAGATAAATATAGGATGAATTTATAGAAGTTCTATATTATAGAAGAATATTTTAGAAACGGTATTTTAAAATATTTTGTATACTTTAAATAATTAATAATGTGAAATTATTTTCCAAAAATAGTGTTCTATAGTTGTGATCACTAAGAAATTTAGATTTTAATAAGATCAACATAATTTTTGGTGAATAGAAAATTATGGATAGTAATATTACCCTTATTAATCATAGTGTGACCAATGGAATAATAACCTCACTTATGAAAGTGTAAATATAATTTAGGTATCTTGATTGATAATGTGATATGATTGAAAAAGTAATCAAAAATTATATGTTAAGTATTAGTATTTTTTCAGGTAAGTAGTGTTTTTACTTAAAAATTAAATATCTCATGTTTAGAAATTTATTTTCAAAAAATAGAGTTCATTTTTTATTTTATATCCTTAATATTAGGTTAGGTTGAATTTATGATATTTTTATAAAATGTTTTGTTTTTAGTGACTACTAAAAATACGGTTTTGAGTTTTGGTCTGTTTAATGACATCATTAATGTTGTAATCATGATATAATAATTATAGAGCACTTTTGTATAGTAAGATATGTTATGAGGTGTCGCAAGTGGCCAATACCATGGGAAAATACCATGGTTATCCCATGGGTTTTCAAATACCACTTACGAGGTGTCCCTTGGAAATTAATAAAATATTCCCTCAGTTTTTCTATAAATACCAACCCATACCTTCATTAATTTCATTCCAAATTCATCCAAAATGATGATCTGGTATTTTTACCTCCCAATGAGTCCTTAAAAGGTTCCCTCAAGCCCTCCAAAATACCAAACATTGAGATTTTGAAGTTACTTTGCAAGGTAAGGGAATGATTCACCCTCTTTTTTTAGTCATGACTTCATTTATGTTATGTCTTATAGTTTCCATTTTATTACCTTGGGGTATGTTCTTATATATCCTTATTGTTGTAAATTTTATGTCCAAATGAGAAGATACCTTTTCCTCTCTCATCATCAAATTTTATGAATTTTTAAGTGACACCGTTAGGCTGCTGAATTTTCATAAATGAAATCACATCCTCTCTTTTATTTCATGTTTCCTTTTCATGTGGTATGTCATTCAAACATCCATAACATGATCTTATTTAAATTTTATTTTGTCCTTATAATATATTATGAGTGGGTAACTCTATTTCCCTCTCTTTTTATTTTTTTCTAAAAACAAGTTGTTTAACTGTTATGCTGTAGAATTTTTGTCTCAAAATCTATCTCTCTTTTTCAAGAAATTCTTTCATTTTATTTATGTGAATACCCAAAACTATTTCATTTCTATGGGTATTCATAATGACATAGAAATAATATATTTTATTCAATAATTGACATACATAATGCCCTTATTCCCTTTCTAGGGATTATAAATTACATAATGATCTTGTGTTTGAGCACTTTTTTAAAGCATCACAATTTTGATATGAAAAATCATTTATTTTATTCTATTTGGGTTATTTATGAAATTTATGATTATCATATATTTGGATCAAATGAAAATAAATACATATTAAGGGTGATCCTTGATAGTGCTCCAATGCATCGGGCAAAGAAATTAATCTCTAAAAATGACAAGTTTTACAATACCTTGGTGAATAACCTTGGTTATTTTTATGAAGCCTTGGGGTCGAACCTTGGTGATAGGTTCATGACTATCTAAATTAAATGTTTTAGACACATTTTCAAGTTATTATTCACGTTATTATTACTATAATATTCCTCTTTATCATTCCTTTACAATATCCCTCATGTTCTTATTGATTTCTCTCAAGGTCACGTGTAAATTTTTTTACTTTTTTTATTCCTGGGCATTCTACTCACCCTTTCCTTTAATGTATTTCTCTCGGTTATGAGATATAGTAATTTTACATAGGATGAACCTATTATGAATCCTTAAAACTGGATTAGAAGAATGTTTTATGTTTTCTTGTTTGTTTTTCCTGATTTCCAAGACACTATACTTTAAATATCCTTTATTTGTAAAATTTAATGAAAAGTTATGTAATAAAAAAGGAAAGATGTCATAATAACGACCCATGTTTTTTACCCAATGTGAAATTCCAAAAGAATTAAAATTTTGGAATTTACTGAATGGGTTGTTTTTTAAAACTCTGCTTTGGAATAGAATTAAAAATGATGGAAAACTTCATACTATTTTCTTTAAAATTGGTAAAATATATGAAAGGTTTACCATGTGTCTTTTTGAGTTTAAGGAGAACCACGGTCTAAAAATAAATTTCTGGAGGGTTTGTATAGGGTGAATGGTTATTTCGAAACCATGCGGCCCCTCATAAACAAGTTGTGCAGCTGTAGAAAAGGAACCGAAATGCGCCGCACAAGCTGCACATGATTTTACCAAATTGTGAACCTATCTTGCATGGGTAATACAACTAAGGCAATACCCACTCACTATTAATCACACAGTTTGTGCATGGCTAGGGTAATAGTGTAGGACAAACAGTGTGTGGTGATTTCATAAACAGGGAGGGTTGCTCGGTTGGTGCATGGTTTGGCCAAGACATGTGGCCAAACCATGTGCCATTTTAATGGGTGAAATTAAAAAATACTATTAAACATTTTTAAATATATATCCCACTTTCACTTCTTCTTACTATTGATACGTGAGGCTTCTCTATGCAATGTGGGTTCCTCCTCCTCCCTCAGCTATGATTCATGTTAAATCTTTCATCCATTGTCTGAATTAAATGACATCAATATCTATGGATCGGTATCAATAATATCTAAGATCCCATTTAATATATTCCAAGTTCATCATTCCACAAACTGTAAAATTTTGGTGTGACCTAATTTTTTCTATTTTTAGGATGAATCTCTATTTCATATATTTCTTCCAATTCAGATGGAATCAGACCTTCATATTGGATGAGGGGGTCATCCTAAGTATGAGGTAGGTGGTCTATGAATTCTTTCACAAATTCCAATTAATTTATGAATAGGTCTTTTGTTCCATAGGATATCTTTTTTATCATGTTTCTTTATAATTTGTTCATTCATTTTAAATTAATCATCATACCTTTTATTACATTGTTTCTCATTAATTAGTTAATTAGATGATGATTTCGTCATATATGGTCACCCCTTGGGTGTGACGATGTGATTTTACCTTTATAATTAAATTTTTTAAATGCCCAAAATGCCTTTTATGAATTATTCTTGGATTGATAATGGTTATTACTCTTATATACACTCACCCAAGAGAGAGTGTAACCTTCTAAGTTCTATGTTGAACTTTTATATATTGAATTTCAATGTTGGGTAGATTTTATAAAATTCATCTTCGATGATTTGAGTTTGGTTTCTTAAATGTAATGCTTAATTGGATTTAATGAATTTTTTATTCAAATATTTCATGATTTTATAATAAAATAACTGAAATGAGGTGAGTTTTATTCTAAACTATAAAGTATTTTTTTATGTTTGATACATTCTTGCCCATATTACATTGGATTTTCTTGATACCATTTTTACATTTTTTGAATTCAGGTGTGTTTACTACATGGCCTTTTCTAATGGTTTGAAATGAATTTACCATATTTTATAAATGTTAAATGGGACCGATGAACCTTTTAAGTGTCTGAAATAGCCGAAACTATAAAGGAAATTACCCATTTAGGTAATTTCTTTAATGATGAGAACACATTCTAAGTGTCTCATTGAGCCTTGTAATTTAATTTTCAAGGTTGTTTAATAATGTTTCAGGATTTTATATGAATTTATTATTCGTGATGGATTTCCCTTTTTGACTATATTAAATGGATTATTTGAAATGGATTTGAATGGAGTGGTATGACCAATCCAATTGTTTTAATATTATAAGACAGAATTTATATGAATGTTTTTAATTGTGATGACTTGATTAAAAGGGTTATTTATATAAAAATCATGAGAAGTATTACCTCATGAATTTTGTTATAAATATGATGTCACCTTTATATAGTACTGATAAATGTAAGGTAGGATAAGTATTTCCCCATAGAAATTTTTATTAAATATGATTATTCCTTCACATAGGATGTGGACAATTATAAGGGTTTTATTGAGAATGGTGGCATCATGCCACCTTATATCTAGTGTTGATCGAGACATCACACACCAATGATACTATATGGATATTAGGTCGAAGCTCCACATTCTGTGATTAGAGTATTTCTATGGTGGATCACTCTCTATCCCAAGTGTTATAGCATGACGTCTGTCACTTTATTGGGATGTATAGAATTTACCCTATTTCTTTAGGTTATAGGTCATTCATACTAGTTATGGATGACTACGTTATGCCCCGGTCTAGCTATAAACCATTATTCCAGGTATATGGACACTTATGTCTTCGCGTACTTGGTTCATATAGGTGCGTGAAATATAAATATATATTATATAAATATATATTATTACAATATATGTATTCTAATTGATCAGACACTTATTATGACTATGAGATGAAGAAGGTATAGCCACCAGGTGTCCCTTAGGAACCTAGGCAGATTGTTGTTTATTTATTTAGAACTTATTGTTCATCTTTCTAATTATACCATCACATTCCTTTACATTATATTTAATATATTGTATTTAGTTATAGAAACCATGGGTGGGAACATACTTGTAATATACACTCACACCATTCTTGGGCCACCATTGCACCGGGGTACCTTAGTAGACTTTTTTTTGAAATAACCTTAGTTGTTTTGTGAAGTTATTTTTTTTATATATGGGTGGTGCCTTGGTCAAAGACCAAAGATCATTTTATTGAATAAAAAAGAAACAAGGTTACATAGGATGAAAGGAAGGAAGTTTTTTACAATATTTGTCAAAAAAATGAAATAAATCAAGAGGAAGGTAATTCATCCAAATCAAGTCATGGTGAACACTTTTGTTGGCAAGTGAATCAGAAACATTGTTCTCTTCACGAAAATAATGAGTGGAAATGTAATTAATATCCATGAGTGAATCAAGACACTTCATCCAAAGGGTGGTAAGAAGCCAAGCCTGATGAATCACACGCTTCTAGATTTCCTGGACAATAGTGGTCAAATCACTTTCAATCCAAAGCTTCCTCCAGCCTTTTTGAAGGGAAAAGTTGATGGCATGAATTACACCCATCATTTCTGCTTCCAGACACAATACAACACCACATCTGCCAAAGAAACAACTGTGACACTGGCCAGAAGAGTCTCTAAAATCACACCTCATCCTGCAGGACCTCGGTTTCCCTTTTAGGCACCATCAATGTTCACTTTGATCCATTATGGCATCGAAGTTTTCCATAATACTTCAAAGGTGTGTTTGGGTTGGGGATAGAGGCCATCAACCCGAAGTTTTCTAAGCTGTTTAGCTAGTACATGGGAGTTAAGAGCATATGACGGAGTTGGATCTCATGACACTCATGGAGATCCACCTTTGGGAACTTCTTTTATTTATTTTATTTATTCATGTACAGTATTGTATCATTACATATTGTAAATCATTTGTTTTAGTTTATGTATCATCGTATGACATGAATTCATCTATTGTAATTTGGTATTGGCCATCCTTTGTATACAATTTATATATTTTTATTCTTCATTGGCATTCATCTATTACATTTTCCATTATTTCCTTTTATTTATTTCCTCATACACCATTGTGCTACTCTAACATATGGGAATATTCTCCCCACTATACCATCTTTACACCCTCACTACTATTCAGTAGCCTCTAGTGTATAGGGAGGTGTTCTTGAGGCCAAGTGCCCCACTGGTCTAGCTACCATTTTATTGGTCACTTGGTTCAGAACATTACAACGTGGTATTAGAGGGTATTTTATTTTAAATGTATTACTATTTTGGACTAGTAGAAAAGAGATTAGGAATGTGTCATTACATGGTAAATAGTCGTGTTTTGGACTGATCACCCCACAAGTGGGGAAAAATCAATGTTCTCTGGTATAGGAATTTTGTTCATGTTGTTTTCTATTACAGTTGATTATGATTTCACATTGAGTTAATAGTGTACTTTTTTCTGCGTATTAATGTATGAAATTATGGTATTTTACCCTTGTCCTAGTATTTAAAGTATGAATCTTTTCAAGCATCATATTAGGCACAAATAAATTCACATTCCTTACATATACCATTCCATATAGTTTCATTTGTAGATTACCTGCAAAATTGATTGTGTTCTGTGAATGGTATGACTTGATTTTGTTTTTACTATCATGATTTTTATATTCCATGTAAGGGATTTTAATATCATTATTTTTTGTACATTCATAGGTAATTCTTTATCATTCATGTTTTTATAACAGACTTAGGTGATTATATTCCATGATGTGTGTTTACATAGCATGTTTTTCATGTATATCATGCTTCTTTTTTATAGCAGGTGCCTCTGTGTTTACTACTTCTGACAAAGTTCTTAATTATGATGAAATAAATTCATTATATTGAATTAATTTATTGGTTTATATTAAATGGGATCCAATTTTCATCTATAAGTTGTATCGGTGCCTTAAAATTGGGCAAAGTTGACCCATATACTCAAACCATCGTTGAGATTTATATACCTAAATACCTTTATTAAAATAGAAAGGTTTTTGTAGTTTAAATTTTAATGTGAATTTGTTTCAAATAAAGGGATCCAAATTCTAATTTTTAAAGTATATAGGTGGTTTATGGATTGGTAGATCTCCACCCATATTTCTAAATTGTTATATATGAGCATGTTATATTCTAAAATGGAATTGGTTTCAATTAAATGGGATATATACTTCAGTAAGAAAGTGTGTATTGGTACTTAATGGATTGGGGTGGTGGAAACCCATGTAATTTAACCATTGTATGTGATCATGGTATATATTTTTAAATTCATGAAATATATGAGTTGATTTATTTTGATCTAAAATTACTTGGTTAACTTCTAAATTCACATCTAGAACCATGTAAGTTAGTTAGGGACTGTTTCTTATGAGATGACCTATTTTGGTATTTTTAATTTCAATAATTATAAAATAACTATTTCATTTCATTCTGATGAACCAATGTTTCATTAATGAGACCCTTATAAGTCACCTTATGTGTTAAAACATAAAAAAGATGTTTGATATAGCATGACACTTTTTTCATATGGCATTAATTGAAAAAGTCTCGAATTGATTTTGATTTATGATTTATAGTTGATGTTATGGATTAAATCTTTAAAAAATATATTGTGAATCCATGAAATGGCCTTAAAATAGAACATTTGGTAGTGTCCTCTGTTTAAACAATTGGGTTAGGGCAGTTTGGGATTCTATTTGATTTGAATTGGAATAGAACCATTGGCATTTTACATAGTCCAATTTCCTTTTTAGAAATTTCTTAAATGATTGCATCATAAGCCTAGTGAATTCTTTAGGAATGACAGCATTATGGGTTGATTATTTATGGTTTTTATGGGGCTAGTCCATGGTTTCTATCACCCTTATCGGTTAAATTACTTTCTAAATTATTTTATTTTTCTAACACATGGTTCCATTTGGGTGTCTTTGTCATTAGTAGGGCTCTTAGTTTTTAAATTACACCCTTGATTAGATGGGTGTCCATGGTATTATTGACCCTTAGTATGGATGTGATCATCGAATAATGCCTGTTTTTAGTAGGTTAGGCATTCCTCATGCATGGTCGTATGCTTCGTAGGTCACTTGTCCCTTTCTTTTCCTCAATGTTGGATAAATTTTCATGTCGTCGTCTTGGTTAATTTTTATATGGGGTAGTATGAATTTGGGTTAAATCTATAGTATGGTCCATTAGATACCAAAATTAATAGGGTTGATAGCCTATGGATATAATTTGGGATGCTCCATATTTTTTTTGAAAATCTAGATGTTGTATGCATTCAAATTCATGATTCCCATTGAGTGATAAATTATGTAATGAATTGGTTGAGTTCAGTGAAATCATTGACCCCTAATCTTTTGAGCACAATATTGGGTCATATTTATGGTATAATAACATGGAAGATAAATGGAATCATGTTCATTCGAATGATTGGGATGACTTCCTTGATACTCTGGAGTTTTGACATGCTGTTACGGTCTGTTCAGAATTACATTAAAAAATGCTACGATATACATGATCATAGATCAAAGGATTTTAATTAGTGTGTCTAAGGTAAATATGGAATAGTGAGATTTTGATAGGTTGTTATATCTATTATTATATGGAAATAACTCTCGTATGGAAGGGATCATCGCATTAGGTTTAGTGAAAATGTTTCCTTCCATGTAGAAGGAGAACATCCAAAGAGGAACATTTAGAAATGGTTGTTTTTTCAAGAATTTCCTTGAGGCTTGTGAGTTGTAATCACACCAGTGATTGCTTCTAAGAATGAAAATGAAATGATTTTTTGTGTATGCAAACATTGAGAAGTTTTATTGGTCCTAGATGAATGTTTTTGGTTGATATTGAATGAGCATAGAAAGCCTTAGGTGGTAAAGACATCATGTTTCGGTTGATCATGCATAAATATGTGAAGCTGAGCTTATATCAAGAGTTTCACCAGCAAGGGTTTTGACTATTATTATTTTTTTCATTGGTTGGAATCTATTAAAATACTCATAGTGTACTCTTCTAAAAGAGATGATCATGTCCCTTATCTTGATGTCTTCCTTGATACACTAAGTGATCATTGGTCTTAGGTCGTGTTACTGTTTTAGAAGTTTTTTTTATAGTTTGGGATTTTAATCAATGTTTCATGAAGGAAATGTGGGTTTTTGTTAAGTCTTGGTTAGTCCTGAGTGCTACATGGGTTCCCAAGTAGGAGCACCTTGTAAGGACTCTTGGAAATAAGTTATCCCTTCCTTTGACTTCAAATCCTGTTGGATGTCGCTCTAGGATCATTCAGTGATAATAAGTAGAAATTTTGGCCTTTTACTAATGTATAAATTTTTAACATGAAGTATGAAATAACATGGGTGTGTTCCTTGAAATCTAGTTCATTAATTTCAAGACTATCTTTGACTAGTTTTAGGCTCAAAAGTGATTTTTAAGGGGTGATGATCCTAGTGGGATAAAAATAGGTTACCCCACTTGTTTGTGTTGAGTCATGAGATATTAAATGGTTAAGTGATGATTTTAACAAGAAACATCACTTGAAGTCAATTATGGACTTCAATGAATGTTCTGGTTTGAAAAAAAATATTCCTTAGAGGAAGGCATTGTATTTCAGTTTGAAATACGCTGGCCATCTAGGCCAAGCATCTTAGGAATGGTCTGTCAGTGGTGGATGGAACTTTATTCCTTCTTGTTATATGTGTAAAGTTAGTGAATAACTATTTTAAATAATTTCATTAGGTGGATATGAGTGTGATGTGTCTTGGCTTATGTTATTCATTAAAATATGTCTCAAATTGTCTAAGTGAGTTCGGTAGGAAATCAAGTGTTTGACCATTTCCAAGCCACACTGAGAGCATCATTAGAACACATTAGGGGTGCTCTATAGGGAATTCCATGGGTGGAGATTTTGTGTTTTAGAATTGGCCTATTTTTGGTATTAAATCCTAAGGTGGGGAGTGCTATCATATATTTTCTTAAAGATGTATTGATGTAACCATATCTCTTTTTTGATTAGATTAAGTTTCATCCATCTCGTTGTTCTAATTAGAAATAAACCATTAGCTCTGGTTTTGATGGCTTAAGTGGTTTATTCTTAAGTAATTATTAGAGGTGCTTTGGGATTTTAGAAATGAAACATGAATGGTTTAATGATACTTCTTGATCTTTTTAGTTCAGGTGAGGTTTCCTTTGTTCTCAGAGGCTTCCCAGTGACGAGAGGTTATATATTAGCAAGGCTGTGATGAACCGTGATATTTAGCCAAGGTGAACTTTCAAAATAATTTAAATTTTGGAATTTATTAGACATACCATTTTTAAAACAGAGCATCAAAACAAAATTCTGATAGTTATAACACTGTAAATATTTATTTTTAGGCTTGGGTAAAGGCCTGATAGGTTTTTTGGGTCTCTTTGAGATTCGGTAGTGTCGAGGTTTAGAAATCAAAGTTTCGATGGTCGGTATAGGGTTCATGGTTTCTCTCAAACTTTGAGGCCCCTCAATAGAAAACCTGGTGGCTGTAGAAAATGAGCCTAAATTCACCTCATGGGTTGTGCATGGTTTTCCCAAACTGTGCACCTGTATCATACGAGTAGAGCCACATAGGCAGTACCCTCACACTATTCATCACACATTTGATGCATGATTATGGTAATAATGCAGGTCAAATAGAGCAAATGTGGTTTCCAAACAAGGGGCTCACATGGTTGTTTCACAGTTTGGCTAAGCCGTGCTGCCAGACCATGTGACTTTGTTTTTTGGGTGTGAAATTCCAAAAATACCCATAATGATCATTAAATCTAAATATATATTTTCTTCTTCTTCCTCCCATCATGTGAGGCTTCTCTATGCATTATGGATTCCTCCTCCCTTGGCTCAGCTTCATGTTAACTCATTCATCCATTATATGAATAAAATGATTTCAATCTCTATAGATACACATTGGTAAGTTCTTTATTCCTCTCAAATCTATTTCAAGTTTTTACTTTTACATGTTGCACTATTTTGGTGTGATCTTATTTTTTCTATTTTCAGGACAAATATCCATTTCTTATATTTCATCCAAACTAGACAAAATAAAACTTTGATATTAGGTAAGTGTGTTATCCTAAGCATGACGTAGGTGTTCTAAAACTTTTTCCTCATATTTACATTGATTTATAATTAGTTTCATTGTGCCTAATGAATACCTTTTCAATGTATTTCTTTATATTAGGTTGCTTCATTTTAAATTATCCTCATACCTTGTATTATACCACTGAGAATTATGTATTAAATTAGGCGATGATGTCCTCATATATTGACCCCCCATGGGTGTACAGATATGAATTGACCTTTATAATTAAATGTTTTAAATTCCCAAAATACTTACAAAGTATTCGACTTGGATTGATAATGGTTTTCCCCTTGTATACACTCTCCCATAAGTGAATAGATACTTTTAAGTTCCATGTTGAACTTTTATAAATTTAATTTCCATGTTAGGTAATTTTAATAAAATTCATCATTGATTATTTTAGTCTTCTTCTTGAATGTAATGCTTAATTAGATTGAATGAATTTTTTGTTAAAAAATTTCATGATTTTATAATAAAAACTCTCGGATGTGGTGCAGTATCATCTGAACTAAAAAGTATTGATTTGATGTTCAATACATGCTTGGTCAGATTTTTGTGGTTTTTCTTTATGTCTTGGTTTTATTATTGGAATAAGGAATGTTTAGTATACAACCTATTTTGATGTTATTAAATTATTATCCCTCCTATAAATGTTAAATGGGACTGATACACCTTTTAAGTGTATTAACTGGCCCATCCTGTAAAGGGCATCACCCATGTAGGTAATTTCCTAAATTTCAAGACCACAATTTAAGTGTCACCTTAAACCTTATAATTGAATTTTTATGGTTGTTTAATTAAATTACTTGACTTAATTTGAATATCATGTTAATTGTGGATTTTCCTCCTTGATTGTATCAAATTGATTAGTTGAAATGGATTTTAATAGGGTGGTACGACCATGGATATTGTTGTAATATAATAAGCATAGCTTATATGAATGGTTATAATTTTTAGGCCTGGATTATAATGTGTTATTTAGATGCAAAGCATGAAGAAGTATTTCCTCATGTGTTTTATTGAAAATATAATGATGCCTTTATATGGTCTTCATAAATGTAAGGCATGTGAGGTATTGCCTCATAGACTTTTTATTAAATATTATTACACATTTAAATAGGTTGTGGAATGATGGTAAGGGTTCAGTTGAACATGGAGGCATCATAATCCCTTACATCGGGTGTTCAGTATGATTTCTTCTACTTGTGATAAAATGGATGTTGGGAGAAGTCACCACTTCCATAATTAGAGTGTTTCCATGGAATCTCACTCGTCATTCAATGTGTTCTAGCATGATGTCTCTCACTCTATTGGTATGGAGAGAATGTACCCAATTTATTGATCTTATAGGATCATTCAAGATAATTATAGATGACTGAGTTACGCCCTGATCCATCCATCTACTACTATTCCAGGTACATGGCCACTTACTTCTTCACCTATTTGGTTCATATATATTGATCCAATATAAAACTATATTATATACATATATATTATTACTATATTTGTATGTTAACTGATCAGACACTTATTTCGACTATGATCTGAAGCATGTATAGCTGCCAGGTGTCCCTTAGGAACCTAGGCGGGTTGTTTTTTATTTAGTCATCACTACTTGTTTATCTTTATTATTATAAATTCACATTTTTTTACATTCTATTTCACAAAATGGATTAAATTTTAGACACCATGGGTGAGAATCTACTGGGATTATTATCTCATGCCCTACTCGGGCTGCCACTGCAATGAGGTACCTTACTAGACCTTTTGTTTACAAGACCCTGGTTATTTTATTGAGATGTTTGGCTATTATCTAGGAGTTTGGAGCACAAGAATGGTCTAGAGCTTGGGGAAATCATGGAGATCGTCCTTGTGGATTTTATTTTATTTCGTTTCTTTATTCATGTATTATTCTCTATCACTGCATGTTTTATTTCTTTTGTTTTAGTTTATGTATCATCATATGACATGATTGCATCTGTTGAAAAATAGAATTGGCTATCATTTGTATAATGTTTATATTATTTGTAAACTTATTTGGAATTAATCTATTACTATTTTAACTATTTCATTTCATTTATGTCCTGATACACCATTGCGATACTTTGACATGAGGGTTTAGTCTCCCTAATGTACCATATTTACAACCTCACTGATAGTAGACATCCTCTTGCATATGGGGAGGCATGCTTGAGGCCATGTGACCCACTGATCATGCTACCATATTAGTGGTCATTCAGGATACAATGTTACGTGTGTTCTAAATAATATTTATATCACATATGTATATAGATATTTCGTTCTTTTCATTGATTACTACAGCCAAAGGGAATGTTCCATATTAATGTAAAAAAAGAGAGAATTCAAGGGGTGAATGAAGATATATCTACGATGAGTGAAAAATGAAATTAAAATCTCCATCAAGATATTTTTATCATATAGTGGAATAAAATAAACATCTATTGAATTCAAAAACTACCTTCAAAACATAGAATTAAGCATTAGTTTCCCTTTGTGATAAATCCACAGTAAAATGGAGTTATTTAATTAATGAATCCTTAGGTGAATAATTTATAGACCCCAGATCATTTTCTTAGAGTTAGTGGTTACTTTGTTACATTGGAACTATATTCAAGCAATCATATCCCATAGAAACTAATATTTTAGTAGTATTTTGAAAACAACACAAAAAGTTGAATATTAAATTGTAATTGAATAAAATATAAAAAAATGGTATTTTCATTGAGTAAACCACTATTCCCTTTATCATTTCTTTATCAATCATAATAAACATCCTAGAATTATGGGGGGAAATAAACATAAGAAATAGGGTATATCTGATACTTAGTAAGGGTATGTATAAATTGGAAGCTAAAATTAATAAATATGGCCTAAAAATATGGAAATGTGAATATCTGACAACACATACCATTTACCAAGTAACATAATAATGAATCATACTCTAGAATGAATAAATGATGATAAAATAATATCATATAAATTATTAAATGATCTAGAATCTTATCCATGGATAACATAACAAATAAAATAATTACATAGACATAAAATTATTATACTCATAATGAGGAAATAAATAATCTTGGACATCACAAACATACCATTGAGGCCTCATGAAAATACATCTAATATAAAGGGGTAGGCATCAGCCAATACCCAAACTATTTTTCCTTATGAGAACTACCCACACATCAAGGATCTATAGATGCATTTGACAATAAATTACTAAGTCTAATACATTCCTCGTATAAAAGGGTTGAAACATAATCAATATAAAAACTAATATTAAAAAACAATAATACTAACTGTTAATAATTTCCCCCATCAATAAAGATAATTTAAACTATTTATAATAATATAGAGAAAGAAATCAAAATAGTAAATCCCCAGACAAACTAATCATAAAACATATAAAGAAATAATAAAGACAGTATCCTTACCAAACATTCATAGTATACCGTATGTAAAATAATTATTTTTTATTGACGAATAGAAATAACTTTAAATTTTCATCTAACATTATTGAGGAAAATTACTTTTTCATTTAGAATATAATTTTTTTAATATTAAAAACCTACAAAAATTAAAGAATTTTTTTTAAAAAACTAACCTAGTAAACTTGTAAAGTATTATTCGAATATAAAATTATTCATGGCCTTGGGAAAGACTTTTTATATTGGATAAGTTAAAAAAATTCCTTAACATGGTTATAAAAAGGTTAAAAAGTACCTTGTTTGGAAAATGACATGAATATTCCTTTCAAACAAATTTTTAAAAAGTAAAACATGGGTAACAATTTCATTAAAAAAAATTATGTAGTAATATATATATTATTTGAAACATTTTAAGTAAAATATTTAAATGAAAAAAAAATTCTCCCAACAGGGGCTTAATCATAAACAATCTCGAATAATGATGTGATTGTGAAATAAACCCTTAACTCAAGTTTGAATTCCTTGAAATGTGTCTAAAAATCATGTATAATAACTTTAGATTTACTATAAATCTCTTACAGATCCATAATAATATTTATCATACCATATATAATATTATATAATCTATTTATTAATAACTCTATTAAAATCATTGTTCTGGGTGATAATCGCTTTGTTTTTCAAGTATGTTTTGGTTTTATAGTTTCCACTACTATAATATAAATATGGTTACCAGCTCTAAATAATGTTTATAATTATATAAATATAATATATATTCATGATATATTTCTTTATAATATTCCATTAAATTTTTAGATATATAATGAATTACACTTTTCATAGAGACGGTTGGTCATATGTACGCAAGAATGTTATTTTTACTTTTCAAATAATGGAATGAAAGTAAGGTAAATAATAATTATCATTTTAAGAATAATTATTTTATCATATAAAATATATATATTCATAAAATCCATCCTTTTTACCATCCATGTAAAATATAAATGAAAAATGAAACACATCACTTTGTGAAGGTGATAGTCCACACTTACGCACAAGCTTCATTATTATTTCCCAACGGTTTGGTAGGTAAGAGATTATATGTGATATTAATATTATATAAGTATATTATTTTATAAATATCATATATAAACATTATATCAATCATAATTCCCATATAAAAATATTTAAATGAAAATGTAATCATATCACTACGTGGAGACAGTAATTCGTACGTGCGCACGAGCGATACTTTCACTTCCCATTTGACAAGTAAGAGGGTTTGAAATAATTTTTTAATAATAATAACTAAAATTTAGTATATTTGAAATATTTAATTTATTATTTTATAAAAAATGCAGGTATTTAGTATAGGTATAACAATAAATAAATTGAAAGATGTCGGGTAAGATAACTAACTCTTCTTTGATCCTTTCATTACAAACATAAGGCTGGTATTTTAGGTGAATTTTTTTTTACAGAATATGGATAAGGTTTATTATAATAAGAATGGTCAAGGATTTTTGGATATAGGTATCTAAATGTTTTGAGAATATGGTATGTAATGACTAGTGTTTTATAATTGGGGTTAGAGGAAATTTTAGAATTCTTATAATATTAAACTATCATAAGGTCATTATCTAGACCAAATGTATCCAAATAGACAGTTTTTAGAAACTAGGGTAGTATATGGTTGAAATATCATCATCTATTAAAACTTTTATAGGTTTTATGGTTTTTAAGCCTTAAATTTTTGTTTAACCCCCTACTTAGACAGTTTAAACATTAACCGTGATAAAGTATTTTTCACTCTTAATGGGTTATAATTTTATATAAAAGGTAACTATTTAATAATAAGTGGAATAAGGATGAAATATTTGACAATATCTCACCATTATTTACATACTCTGTGGTTTTTATTTTTTAAAATAATTTAATGAAATATCACATTGGTAATTTATCATTAATGTCAATTTTGACATTATTCATTTACTTTGATTTAAAATACATAAATAAAATGGACAAATTAGAATATACTTATTTAAAAACATTTTAATATTTCGCATTTATCTATAAAATTAATTGTAAACACTAAACCATTTCAATTATATCACTTTTAATAATTTTTATAATCATTTATTTTATTTTTCTATTAATTAAATAAATATTTTTTAATGTCTCACAATAATTTAAGGTAATTATATTTTTTATAAAAATGTAAAAAAAATTCTACAATGAAATTAATTTCATTCATCTAAAAATATACCTTTAGGTTCATTTGTGTCTTTTTATCCAATTTGGACAAATAATAGATATATAAAACTAGGAAAGTTATATTTTGTAACTTTATTTGTTTTCAATATTATAAGGGAGATTTTCCGGGAAACATTTCCATTAAAAAATTACATTTAGAGCCTAATATGATAAGGGTATAATAATATTAACCCAATAATATTTATGATGAATAATTATGTCCTTTTTAACTTAGTTTTAACCTATATTAACCTGATTCTCCCTTTATCGAGGTGATAAATTTCATTGTGGTTACTATTCAATATGCCTTACAATAAAAGGTACCTATTTAAGAAATTCAAGACTCCAGTTTGAAAATTAAAAATAAATTTTATCTTATTAAATCTATATATATGGTAAAAATGAATTTTAAAATATGTTTATAAAAGAAGATGAAATTTTCTTTTTATAAAATATAGCTTTTAGGGATAAAACTAGATTTATTCTTATCATATGGATATTAAAAACTCTTTATGAATGTAAAAATATTTTATGGAATATAAAATATATAAATTTAATTAAAATCATTAAAAAATATTGAATAATTAATTTTATTATGATATAAATATTTTACGCAACATAAAAAATGTTTTCAAAAAAATTATTTTATTTTATTTTCAATTGATTTTTATTTTTATTGATAACCAAAGGATTTATTTTATAAATTTTTAAACCATAAACTTTTCCTAATTTAGTTAATCTAATTTATTCCCACCATGTTTAACACCTGGTTTATAATGGTCACATAAAAATACATCGTGGTTCGTTTGAATTCGTTGTTGCATGTAGCGCAAACTTTCGAATAGATTAAATTTATTTTAAAATGAGACATGTCATAAGATCTTGAGGTGTTACAATCTTCCCTACATAAGAAAACTTCAACATATAAATTTCCATAATTTCAACTAATTTTAATATATTGGTAGTTCTTCATCACATTTTTTTAGTTTCTCATGTCACTTATTCTATCATATGATTTTTACAAAGTACTATAACCAGTGGAGTCATCTGATTCATCAACACATCCTCCCTAGTGTCAAAAATATAAATGGGGTATTAATAGTAAGATCAAACAAGTTCCAATTATTTTTATTATTAAGTAAGTAGATGCATCAGGTCTGGAAGTTACTTCATTAAAAAATAAACATAGAGCACATCATGTACTTTAGAAAAGCTATGTGGAATTTACATATGATAAGAAACAAATCGAATTATTTCTAGGATTTCAAGGGGTATGATGTAACTGGGGTTCATTATTCTTTTCCTATCAAATTTTGTAAAACCCTTCCATGGTGATATATTTTAATCAACATGATCTCCCATTTGAAATTCAAAAACATAACTCTTATTACCAGTATAGCCATTTTTCCTGCTTTGAGGTACATTGATATGGGTTTAAATAGTAATACTTGTTTCATTGTCTCCTCATAACTTTTTTGCCTATAAGATTCCTTTCACCAACTTCACCTCAATAATTTTGAGTATAGAATATATTTCCATATAATGCTTTATACAAAACCATTTTAATATGAAAATGGTGGCTATAATTTTTGGAAAACTCTATCAAAGGTAGATACTTGTCCCACATACCTTGAAATTCAAGAGATAATGACCTCAAAATGTCGGATAAAGTTTGGATAGTCCTTTATAACAGCCTATCAGTTTTAGGAGGATATTTTGTGCTCAAATGAATCTTGGTATCATGGTCCTTAGAGAAGTATTTTCCATAATTTTATTGAAAATCATGGATCGTGATCAGACACAAATCAAAGCGGTGTTCCATAAATCCTTACATCTTTCTTAATATAAAGTAATCTAGGGGTATAATGAGTATAATCTTCTCTTATTGAACTAATAGTAGAATATTTGGTAGTTTTTCCAATTATACCCTATATCACGTAATCTTTTTAGGAGTATTTGGTAAACCAGTGATAACTTCCACAATAATTTCATCCAATTTCCATGTAGGAATAAGCATAGGTTGCATGAATCCTAGAGGATGTTATATCTCAGCCTTCACCATTTGATAAACCAAACATCTGGACACATAATCAAGAATTTCCAAATTCATATTATCCAACCGAAAATGTTCCTTCAAATATATATACATTATAGTATGGCTTGGGTGTATAGATAAATTTGAGTTATGAGAATCTTCCAACAATTCACTCTTAAACTCAAGTATAGATGGAACATATAGTCTCTTTTTAAATTTTAGAACATCATATTCAAATATGTAGCCATAAAATTTCTCATAATTCATGAATTTAATTTTCTTTTAGAAACTCTCATCATCAAACTGATAACTTTTTATCTTTTCTAATAAACATGGATTAATAATCATTTGAAAAATGAGTGATGTTTCCCATTCCTTAATAATTCAAAATTCATCCTTATTAAATCCTTGAACATTGGATCCCTATCAATCCCCATTTTGGTCACAAATCTACTATTATTTATTCATAATGCATATTCTACCTAATTTACCTTCCTTGGGTTTTAGGGTATCGAGAAATCATAATTCATGAGTAACTTGAGCCATCATCTTTGCCTCATGTTGATATTTTTCTATAAAAATATGTATTGTATGCTATTATGGTTATTATATATTTTCACCAATGAGATAATGTCTCTATATTTTCAAATGAAATATTAAAAAACTAATTCAAGATCATGAGTGGGATAGTTATATTCATGAATCTTTAACTATATTTATGCATAGGAAATACATTTATCAATATACATAACGAAACAACCAAGTCCCTTTTTTGATGCATCACAATACATCAAAATCCATCATCTCTTGATGGTAGAGTAGAATACACTCACTAACCTATATCCTATTAAAATCTTCAAAACATTCTTTACATTCCTTTTTCCATATAATCTTAAACCCTTTACAACTAAACCTAGTTAATGGGTTATCTAATCAAGAAAGTATTTGGAAAATAAAATCTATAGTATCCTACCAAAACAAACAAATTATGTGATTCATTTATATTAATTGGTGTAGTACATTCTTGTATTTCCTTTTTATTCACATAATCATGTGAAATTCCATCATTGGAGACAATATGGACAAGGAAAAATACTTTTTAATCCATAATTCACACTTTCTGAATTTTCCATGTAACTCTTTTCATATAAGAGTCTCAAGAATAATTTGAAATTTATTCACATAGTCAACATAGAACATAGAGTACACCAAAATATAATCAATAAATACATTAAAAAATGATCAAGATATTCATTGAATACTCTATTCATTAGATCTATGATAATAGAGGATGTATTGGTTAGTCCAAATTGAATTAGTGTAATCTTATAATGTCCATACCTCATTCAAAATATTGACATGGGAATATCTTCTATTTTCATTCACAATTTTTGATATCCATGAAAATTTTAAATCTTTAAAAAATATGTCTCTCAATGAATTTGATCAAATAAGTTATCCCCACAAGGTAGATGATACTTTTTAATTCTTATAATAGCATTTTTTTTCTGATAATCAATTTATAGTCACATAGATCCATCTTTCATATTAATGAAAAAAAATATGGTATTCCCATGGTGAAACACTATTGTGTATAAACCCATTAAGAAAAAAATTCTCTAATTGTTTCTTTAATTCTTCCAATTTCATAGTGTAAATTCTACAGGAATTATTTGATATAGTTCTTGCATTAGGGATAAAATCAATGGAAAAAATCAAACTCATCCTAAATGGGTGTTTGGGTAATTCTTCAAGGAATACATAAATGTATCCATGCATGATAGTTACATACTAAATTTAAATATTAAACTTTTCATCCTTAGATTGTATTTTATCTTCTCCCCTTAGAATTTTATTTACAAGAGCTATTATGGTGGATCCAAACATGACTTTGATTATGACTATCCTCAAAAGATGATTAATTACACATCATTATCAAGAATCATAATTTCATTATCTTGGAAATAATTATTTTAATTATGTTTTGAACACCAATCTATACTAAGTATAATATTAAAATTTACCTTAGGTGTAATAATAAAGTCAGAAAAAAAGGAAACATTTATGTGTCAAAATGGGAACTGACTAACAAATCGTTGATGCATTGAGACTTCCTCTAGATGTCTTGACTTGTCACACACTTCTTAATGTTCTCATGGAATATCTAATTTTTTTGGAAAACATTGATGATATAAAAGAATAAAATGTTCCAAAACCAAATAAATCATTGGATAAATTTAAAGATATGATTAAAGTACCTACCACAAAATAATTATAAACATAAACCTTAAGAGTTGTGATAGAATATGTTCGGTCTTTTCCCTTGTAATTTTCTAAGGAATTTTCCCTTGATGCATGGTGAAATCATTTTCATAGTGTCTCATCCCCTTACAGTTGAAGAACTGAACAATAGATTCTTCCTTATATTCCTTTCATTCATGACCCTAGTGACATTTCTCCACACACTTGTATTATACTGCCATTATGAGTAATCATGTTCCATGGTGTTTTTATACACATTTCTTAAAAGTTGGAAATTTCTCCCCATCCCTAATTACCCTATGTCTTATTTTATTTTTTAAAGTGCTCAGAATCCATTTTGTTATCAAAAATCCCTTCAATACAAAAGACTTCGGAAATTAATTCTCTATTTTAATATGACAGGATATTATATCCTCATATGAGAAGAATAAATGGGATACTAGTTCCTTGAAATGTTTTGGTTTAATCCTATCAAATAACTGATCAATCTTGATCTTTGTATTATGTATGTTTTCCACCACATATCTTTCTAAACTTGTAAATTTAGATATATATAGAATCAATTTTATCTTCTATTTTTCATACATTAAGTAATTGATATTATATATCTTCTCAATGTTCATGAGGGAAATATTTTTCTAAGAAAAATCACTTGATATCCTTTAATTCCATGCCCTTTATTTCCACCTCATCCTTAGTGTTTTGGATCAACGACCACAATTGATCTGCATACCCTGGGACATGATAAACATCCATTATAACCTTCTACGTTTCATTACTTCCCAATGTAAGAAATATCTTCTCTAAGGAACTTATACATTGATAATCCACCAAATAATTTTTATATTCATTAAATGATAGAGGATTTTGAAGGAGGAAATTATCTAGCATTATCACAACAAGTTGTGGATCTGTATGATTCTCCATATGAGTAATTTTATTGGTTATAAACTAATATAGATATACCAATATAGTTATAATTTTTTAGATCCAACTTTAGTTATATCTCTAGATTCATTATCATTTATATATGGGTAATACCTACATATATTAAATGCATTTATATGGTTTCTAATCCTTTTTCTAGGTTCCATTTCTTAATATTGGCATATACTAGCTTAGATAATAATACATAATTCCAAAACAATTAAAACACTTAATATTATTTGAAAATTTATATAGAACTAATTTCTAAGTAATAATATTTTTTTTCTTTCAAAATATCCTCAAATTCAATTATTGTGTTATATTCTTTTATCTATGATTTTCTAAATTTAGTTCCCAAGATGTCTACTAAACATTATCTCATACCAACTATAAATACCCCAAACCTATTAGCCTATATTTGGTGGTTTCATTATTACATTGGAAATAGATATATGAAATTACACCCCATAAGACTAAATATTTAATTAGTTTTGGAAAAAATAGACACATAGTTTAATATTACATTACATTTTGAAACATAACACAATATATTAATTTCTTTGAGTACACCATTATTCTCTTTTCCATATCCATGAATATCAATCATAATAAACTTACTGGAATCCTAGGAAAAATTAACAAAAGAAATGGATGAGTTTTGATGTTATAAAAGGGTATGTGTACAACTGAAGTTAATATGAATAAATAATAAATAGAAACATGGCACGGTAAATATCTGAAAACACATTTCTTTTAATCAATGACATAAGAATGAAGAATAATATAGTAGGAATGAATGATGATAAAATAATTCTATATAGATAATCACATGTTAGTAAAAATTATCTATGGATATAATAACTAATCAAATAATCACAGGGATATAAAATTACTAATCTCATAACGAGGAAATGCATAATTTCAGACATCATAAACATACAATCGATTTAATATCGAGATATTTTGGGAAATATATTCTTTCAAATTAACCTAAACTCATTAATAAATTGTATTACATGAAAAATTTTATTTATATTTCATGAATCTCAACACCAATTTTTATCTTTCATTGCATAAAACATCGATTCCCTTTGATGACTTATGCCACACGCAAGGTCGAGTCTTACCGGACATAAATATACTATTAATATTATGTATTTAACCTAATAGTTATCACCAAACCATTTGGATGGTGATAATCAATATTATTAAAAAAATTATGAAATCAAAGTTAAATGTATATAAAATGAATTCATTGGTTATCAATTAATTATAAATGAAAATAAAGACCAATTAAAAATAAAGGATGTGTTTTTATGAAAACTATTTTTATGAAAAGAATGGAGTTTTACCTTAAAATTATAATTAATCACTATTGGTGAATGATATTAATGAAATTTATATGTTATTTATTTAAACAATTGTTTTTAAACTCTTTCATTAATATTCATAGTGTTAATATAATAATAAATCCAACTTTACGTATAAAAACTTGCATACTTTTAGAAGGTAGTTTTACCACCATTTAAAGGAGCACATATTTTATGTCTAATTTTTGATGATTTTATAAAATTTATTTGAAAAAAATATTATTTTTTTAAATTGGAATATAGAAATTTTATTTCGGTGAATTTTTAGTGTTTTATGAGATCTTTCATATTTTTATTAATAGTGAATGATGCCAAATTTTAATTGAAAAATTGTTTTTCTTATTAACTATATATAGTGTGAAATCATTTTTAAATTTTTTTTGTAAAGAACAATCAGATAAATTTTATATAATTTAATACAATTTAGGTATTTTTAGTCATTTTAATTGTGACCTTAAATGTAAAAACTTAGCAAACATTTGAACATTTTCACATTAAAACCCCACTTTGTGGTCACATTTGAGGGATTAATTTTAAATTAATTTCTACCACTTAGATGAATGGAATTTGGAAAAATTAATTCCATATTATTAATTATAATAATTTCTTATTTTTAATAATATAAAATATTTGTTAACCAAAAAAAATGGCAATAAATACAATTAATTACAGCGATTAAGGTAAAAATGTGTTTACATAGTGGTTAAACATTAATCTTAAGGGATCAAATGACCTAAAAATTATCCAAAACCAGTTTTATGGGTATTATTCGACCATATAACCTATTTTATATAGTATTTATCATTATTGGAGGAACATTATTTAATATAGACTTTTTAATTGAGTTAACCTTTATATATTTACAAGACTGTCACTCCCCCTCCACTATAAAAAAGAACTCACACTCCCCCATTAATTCAGACATATCAATTGATTTTTATCATCCAATACCTGATCAAATAATCTTTAAAAATCACTACCCTATCCATAAATTCCTATCTTTTGGCATAAACTCGTATAAGGAATCCCTTTGGTGAAAACCAAAAGGAGTTACCCTAAAAAGAGGAAACATTCTTCAATGTGCATTTATGATTTATTTCTTCCTCCACACCTTAAATTATTATAATTACATGATGATACAATAACATAATTATCCTAAATATACATATATTTTTATATTTTAAGGGTTATATATACACATACACACAAATCAATCAAATGGGTAATGAAATTACCATTTGTGTCTGCAAAGGAATATTGTCATGCGAAATGATGTCATTCATTTTTCCTTTAACACCTCTCATGATTGGTATTTTTGATGGAATCACTGTATTATTATCATATATGTGATATTTATATTTTATAAATATTTATATAATTTTTATATAACACATACCTTCATCCTTACCATTTTTGGTAAATACGATAGCATCGTTTGTGGACGTGTGGACTACAGCCTCCTCAAATAGATGTGATATGTTAACACATTACATTGAATATAATAAAAATGGTTTTAATAAAATTAAATTATATAAATGACATGAATATTATATTAATGAAATAATTACCATTATTTAATGATAATATATCATTTTTTTATTACCCATTTCACACACTACAAAGTGATAACATAATTCGTGGATGTGTTGACTCCCGCCTCCTCGATCACATATTCTTCCTTTTAAATCAAAATAATTGTGTATATAAGTATATATGATTAAATAAAATTTTATTTATGATATAATTATAATTATTTAAAGATAAATTTGACTTTCCTTCTTTTCATAATGATCATTGAAGAATGAGAACTTTACTCATGCGTACATATGACCTAACATCTCCATGATTGTAATGTTGGTTCATTTTTTATAAAAATCATTCTTGATTGGTTTTAAAAGATTAATTTATGTATAAATATGATCATTATTTAATGATTATTATTCCAGATATGTTTTAATCAAGGCCCCTTTGTCCATATTTTTCCAACCAAATTTGTTTTTGACACCTAAAAAAGAATATGGTCAAAACAAATGACCTAAACATTAATGAATATATAACTATATATAAACTATTTATAAGTGAAATAAAAGTAATAATAAACTATAAAAGTTCTATTAAGAAATTATATAATTAATATATATTTATTATTTTGTAATATAGAGGAAAATCATGACAAATTGGGCTCAAGGTAAGAGAATCCTTAACTCAATTTCCATTCATTGGGTTAAACTTCTATTCAATTGGTTATGTTAAACCAAGAATATGTGTGAAATGACCCCTGAATTTATTATTATGTATTCCCATTTATTTAGATTTAAATTTACCATACATAATTATATCATTGATTTAGTCTAACTCAAATGATATGATGTTTGTAATTATTTTGTCATCTCACTTTTATTTATATGAGATATATTCCATATTCACAGCTTATATTGGTTGGGTAATGTATATTCTTCATATATATGTATTTTAAGATTTTTATCCTCTAATTTTAGGGTTTAAATATCATTTTTATGATCTCTCTTTCATGGTCTTTATATTTTTAATGTTACCAAAGAGGTAATGGATTTCTATCACAAATTTGCCTTCATTTATAGGTTTATTATATTATACATCAAACTTCTTTTACGAGGTATATATACATCTCCTTTTACAAATTATATCATGAATATCATTATTATCATGATATTATAAGTATCATTTTATGTTATTCCATTCTTGAGTATTCTGATTAAAATATTTCAACGTGGTATGAGACACAATGAAATTATTAAAGATTATTTTCCTCAATAATGTTTTTAATGATATTTTAGAGTCATTTACATTCATAAATGTCAAAAACCCTTATTGTTACTTATCTCTCACTTTGGGTATTTTTTATTGTTACCATATTCAGTAATTCTTCTGATGGATTATGTTTTTTTCAAATATATTTTTTGAAATCCATTTCTTATCAATGGGCTAGCCATGTTTCAAAGAGATTGTTTTGGATCCCATTTATTTTCTAGGTGTTAATCATGTTTTCAAATATATTGTTTTGAAACCCTTTTCTTTTCCATGGGTTAATAATGTTTAAAAGAGATTATTTTGAAACTCATTTCTTTTCCATGGGTTAACCATGTTTTAGATAGATTTTTTAGAACACAATTCTTTTCCATGGGTTAATCATGTTTCAAAGAGATGTAGTGGAACCTATTTATTTTTCATGGTTTAATCATATTAAAAAACAATAAATGTTGTTTCAATGTGTTTGGATAAATTCTATATATAGTTGGTTCTTACAAATTATAAATTATGGGTGTTCCTAGATATCACTGGCTAATCCTATTATAAATTATATGGTGGCTGTGCCCAGATAGCACTCTGATGAATCTGTTACTCTTAAGATGGAAGTTGACCATATTGTTTATTACATTTTTAGGGGTTATATAAGGGTTATATAAGGGGCCTATAAGGGTTAAATTGTAACACCCCAACCCCAATTACCCAGAGTCGGTGCATTATTACGTATCATTGCCATGATCACAAAAGATAATGTCTCGAAATACTGATTAGTTTAGTAGCCTCGGAATCACAAGATTCATTCATAAATGTTACGTTACATCAGAAAGAGAAAAAATACAATATTATAGTCTCCATGGTCCACACTCATATTCCCTTCAGACTATCCCTGCAGGTCAGTCATAAAAAATTTCTTCACATCCTAGGAAAAATAAAACATAGAAAGGGGTGATCTCAGATGCTCAGTAAGGATAACAATATAGCGGAAACTTTCGTAAATAGGCATAAAAATTTAAGGAATTGTATAACTAAAACAAAAGCCTTTTAAACATTAACTTCAACATAATATGGAAAAAATTATTTTAAATAATGTCATTTACTTATTCACATGGATATTCTATTGGTCAAATAATCCCATGAAATATCAATAACCACATTCATAAGGATGGAATGAATAATGCCAGACTATCATAACCACATAGTCAAGGCCTCGTTCCAAGAATACAAATAATTTTTTTTCACGGTCTTGTGCCAAGACACTAGTTTGTCTCATTAGACCTACCGATGTATCGAAGAGCTATAGCGGGCTCCACCCGTCACTTATTAAGTCTAATTCATTCCTCATATGAACAGGTTTAAACATAACATAAACATTCTCATTAAAACTAGTATACAAAATGTCAATAATTTCTCCATAAACCATGAATGGTATAAAAATAACACATCCACAGTCAAAAATATCACAAAACCTTCAATACAATATAGAAGTTTTGTATCATAATAAATCAATTTCAAATAATCTCAAAATCCATCAAAGGATGTTGACATAGATGAAATCAAAACTATTTGAGAGAAATATCTCTTTTTTTTGAAATCATTTAAAAATCACAAAATTATAAAATAAAACATTTACTCTGAAAATATCCTTATAATATATAAGGGAATCTTTGAAGATTTTATAACGGTGGAAAATAGTTGCACCCACCATATAAGTTAAAAAAAGACATTCTTACCTTAATTCTGTCGAAAGGGTTAAAAAGGACCTTGTTTGGAAAATAACAGAAAGATTCCATTATAAACATATTATAAAAAGTCAACAAGGGTATAAATGACTTTAACCCATAGTCTATAAAATATTAAGAATTATTTGACATACATTTTTAAGGAACATGGATGTGGATGATAAAGGGGTCCCAGTATATAATTATGTATAAACAACCTCGAATAATGAAGAGATTGTGAAATAAACCCTTACCTTGAACTTTTCTTGGGTTGAGGGTAGTTTGACCTCCTGTATAATGGTGAAATAATTTTTATTAAATTATACAAGAGTCATATACATTAATATGATATCATATATGATCTTTTAACATTGATTTGTTAATAATATATTAGTATTAACATCATTTTGGGTTTTAACTTACACATTTTATTTTA
The DNA here is from genome assembly GCA_963277665.1 of Viscum album. Taxonomy (NCBI): domain Eukaryota; kingdom Viridiplantae; phylum Streptophyta; class Magnoliopsida; order Santalales; family Viscaceae; genus Viscum; species Viscum album. The sequence goes on from OY728146.1 coordinate 1,811,900,775, forward strand.
TATGTTGTGTTACATAAGCCGTGTTTTTTATGGATAGGTTGTATCTTATTCCTATCCAGAATGATATCAAGTCCACGAACGCTACTTCCATTTCAGTTTTCATTTTAAAATTAATCAAAAACAAATGATGCATACATATATTATTATTACAGTATAATATAATATCTCATATGTGTTACTTATGTTCATTAACACCATTCTTTATATGTTCCATGTATGGTATAAACGAGTCATATCACTTTGAGGGGGCGGTAGTTCGCACTTCCTCAAAAAAAATTATCGTATATATATACAACATTAAACAAGTAATGTTATGCTATAAATTGGAATTAAAGAAGCTTATATATAAAATAAATATCATAAATATCACATTTAATTATATTTCCATCATAATTTCCACCATGAGAGGCGGTAGTAGATAATTTGAACAATCATCATTTCGTGATGCGTTTGGTTGTCATCCACAGAAACATTATATTCTTCACCCATTAGATGGAGGTGTGTGTAACTGTAGTTAGAATCCTTATCATAACAATATCATTGTATATTTATGATACTTGTGTTGTTGCAAAAGAAAATAATAAAAGGAGTTTAGGGGTTGGATAAGTAATATAAAAGAAAAGAAGTTAAGAGAAATCGTTGCCTTTCATTTGGGTAACTCCATTTGGTTTGAAACAAAATGGACTCTTGAAGTGGATTATGCCTATGTTAAGGCTTCTAAGAGGAGGATAGGGATGTAGGGAGCTTAATTGGGTAGAGTTTGGACGAGCCAAAAGGCTTGAGAGGTGTGAGTAATTGGTTAGAAGTGGTGTCCTTTTATAAGGGGGAGAAGGGGCTCTTTAGGAAAAACTTAAAGTATTATTTTTTAGTAAATTCATATTCGGTTTCTGTTGTCTCAAAACTGGATTATTTAAAGTCTAAGGTGGATATGGGTCTAAAACTACTCAACCAATAACTTTTAGACAGGTCTGGATAACTATATTACCCATATCTTTAAGATTTAACTCTTAGTTAATTAGTTTCGTATTCACCATGTCTCTTTTTATTTTTATATTATTTGGTTAATAAACTTACTATAAACTACCAAGAAAACCCCAAGTGGTTATTTAATGACATACCTACCATCATATAATTATTTTGGCCGAACCTTAGATTTTTAGGAATATTATATCAATTAATAATATTATATTTGTTTTTAAAACTCCTTTATGTCAATTTTGACACTATTTAATAATTGATTTTTTTAAAGTCAAAAAAACTTTATTAATTCAATAAAAATTCATTCAATTAATAATAACATGTCATATTAACCAATAAAAGTTGTGGATTTCATAAAAACATTCAAATTATATTTATTTTAACATTTATATTACCAATTATTAGATTCTTTCATTACTAAGGAAAATACTGCATCATTATTATGTCATAAATAATTTAGTTTATTAGATGTATAAAAATTATAAAACAATACCATGATGTATGAAATCTTTTTATATTTCTAATTAATACTTATAGTTGAAAAGATAACATATATAACCCTATGTAAAAAATATTTTTCTAAAAGATATATGCTTAGGTCATTTTTGTATTTACTTTAACTTAATTAATATAAGGTGTCATTATCACATACAACTGGCTCCATGGAGTCCCAAAATAGACCCAATGATGTGCATGGTTAGACATGTATCAACCAATAGTGTTAGAACACATTTTAGGGTAATTTAATATTATTATAATATTATTTGTTTACCCTTATTTACCGGATTTACGCTTTAACAATGGTAAATAAAATATTTACTGAAGTAATTATTCAAAATGTTTGAAAATAAGAGTTACCTATTTACACAATTTGGACCTCCTGATTATAAATATGGAATTCATTTTTCTGAATTCAAAACACAGAAGTGGCAAGAATTAATTTAAAATTAATTCTCGTTGTCGAAACAAAAAACGTGTTTTTAACAAATAATAACTATCAAAAGATTGACACTTTCTTATGTCCAGTTTAAATATGAAATTATTTCTAATAACAACCATTGGATTAAATGATAAAATTATAATATAATTATACTTTAAAATCACTCAAATTCATTATTTATAACTATTAATTATTTCGATTAAAAAGTTGTTTTTAATTAAAATTTAGTAATTTTCACTATTCAACAAAACATGAAAGTTATCAGAAAAATTCCAAAATTTCACGCTAAGATAATTTCAATATTAAAAATCCAAAAATTAAGATTATTTTACCAAATTAAAAACATAAAAGTTGGATTTATTAATTTAAAATTTTTTCCCGTTGTCAAAACCAAAAGGCGTATTTTTAAGAAATAATAATTATCAAAAGTTTAACACTTTTTTATGTCCAATTTCAAATAGAAATTACTTACAATGACCATCGTTGGATTAAATGGTAAAAATATAATCTATTTATACTTAAAAACCATTAAAATTTATAATTTAACAATATATATTATTTTGATTAAAAAAGTTGTTTTTAGTTAAAATATAGTATTTTTCTCTATTCACCAAAATATGAAAGTTATCAAAAAAACACCAAAACATTATGGAAACTAAATTATTACGTACTGATTCTAAATAAGAATTTAATTTTTTCAAATTTAATATATTAAAGTTTCAAATATTGAATCTAAAAATTCTTCTACATTAATAGGCGGTAAAATTGTGTTTTTTGAAAAATACTTCTTTTTTCAAAAAAATGTATTAGTTCTTACATTATGTCTAAGAAACTCATAATATGTATTATAAAATTATAAGTATTATATAAAATTCAAAATTTTGTTAGTACTATTCATAACCGCTTTTGAATGTCTTTTTTGGTAATTCATGGTACGCTAGAACCCGGTGTTGCTTGTAGTGTAAGTTATTGAATTACTTTGAAAAAATAACGTACTATGAAATATTGGGGTGTTAAATTCTTCCCTACTTTAATAAATTTCATCCTAGAAATTTGAAATTATATTTCTAAAATAAAAGGTTGAAAATAGAAAATACCTTTGTGAAAACCCACATCGTAAATTAGGTTAATAAAATTTAGTCTTAATAAGAGGAAAAGGGAAATGAAATAGTCACAACCAAATTATGATCTCGATTAGGAGAACATTGGTGGAAATTAGAGACATATAATTGGAGGTAAAACGTAAATATTTATAGGTATTGATTGAGGTCATCAATCATAAACAAGTGTAAAAATAAGGGCCTTAAATTCGTCAATCTATGATGATTTAAAATATCATCATTTCAACAAAACATATGGTATTAGGATAACACATTTTTTGTTTTAATATCCCTTCACTAAAGTATAAAAAATAATTTCTTCATAGAATAATAGAAGAAGAAAAATTTATACATGAAAATTAGAGTCTCATCCTTTAACTAATTTCTACCACAAACTCATCTTTCACTCAAAGAGATAATAGAACATAAAAATAATATTTTATTTATCCTATTCGTATAGGGTTAAAAAATGAATTTATAATTCATATACCAGAATTTTTTTTTAAAAAAGTGTACATTATTCAATCCAAGACATCACGTGGGCTAGTGGTAGGTGATACACCCTTGTCACCCTTCAGCTACGGGTTCAAGTCTCGCGGCCTTTCCGGACGCGACGGGTTGCTGCCCGACCTCCGGGTTGTCCTTTAATGGCAATCCAAAAATAATCTCAAACTATAATTATCCAAAATACTTCTATCCAACCTCACAATCCAAAATTTATAAGTAAGGTAAACACAATGAAGATCCTTTTTTCTTCTTAATAACATGTGAACACCTTCATCATGTATTCTTTTAAAACAATGCAACATACTAAATTACCATAAAACCTTATTGATTACATTAACAATACCTTATTACTTATAGAATACTAGATATAATCCTTCTATCAATTTTTTTTTAAACTCCAACAATGATGGAATATACAAATCATTAATCAGTTTCAAGGTAGTCAAGAATATCAAATATAATTTATCCAAATCAATCATGTTTTATTCTAAAATCACTACCTCGATATCAGAACTATTTTATGGTTTATCATTCTCTCATCATATATTTTACAAACATTTAACCTACTATTGAGTCACTTTTCATGGTTCCACATAATCTCAAGTCCTTAATGAAATAGTACTGTAGTACAATCCATATATACTCCTTAATTATTATTACCAGTATATTGTTGATACAACACAAAAATGAAATAATTCTCTAATAACAACATAAGAACTCTAATCATTCCTCCTCATATATGGTAGTATCATAACTTGATTATTATCCAATAGCATCATTTAGGGCATACTCTGATGGTTTGGACTTTGGTTGGCGTAGTGTCCCAACTCCTTGCAGATGAAGCATTGTACATTTGAAAGCTTTTTCTTACTATTACAGCAACGTACTTGGTGACCTTTTTCTCTAAACTTATAACAAACTCTCATTACCTTCAGGAAAGTTCCAGGGTGTTTCTTCCCACAGTTATCACATATGGGAAAATTCTTCTTTTTCCTCTTCCCTTTATCCATATATCTCTCTTCCATCCTTTTCTTCTCTTGCTTCCCTTCAAATCCATAGGACTCAAAGATTTCTTTACTTATCTTATTAACACATGATACTATTTAATCATATGTTTAGAATACATGGGAGACTATTTCCCTTCTAAATGATGGCTTAATACCGTGAAAGATATGATCCTTGGATCATATTTATTTATGGAATTCACGTTCCTTCTACAGGGCACCATTTCTATAAAATGGCATAAACTAGGTCAGTTTATGAATTGCAATGAATAATTCCAAACATGTAAAATACCTAACATAAATTGAATAGTTTATGGATATAATCCATAATCATAAAGATGTTTTCATTGAGGAAGTATATACTTATAAACCCTTCATAATTATTTGTAAAGAAAATGAGAATTATACTAAGCATATCCCCTAGGAGTGTCGTAACCAAGAGTGCAGCAAGGCCCATTGTCGTGCACCCGTTCCCGTTCGAGTCTAGAACAAAACAGTGTTTTCGGGTTTTACCCCTAGTTAAATCTATTCCAGATCCGCCTCTAGCTGCTCGTATCCAGATATGGAAGTATTATCTTGAAAACTAACAAAATCTCTACATTACCAAAATTCTAGGAATTTATTATATACTAATCCTCAAAGTCAATCTTAGGTCTATGTGCTTTAATCAAGGTTTATATAAATCTAGCTTCCAAGGATTGTATTAAACTTCCTCTAATACCAACTGTAACGCCCCAACCTAAGTTACCCAGAGTCAGTGCATTATTACGTATCATTGGCATGATCACAAAATATCAAGTCTCGAAAGACCTATTAGTTTAGTAGCCTTGGAATCACTAGATACATTCATAAATTTTACATTACATCATAAAGTGAAAAAATACAATAATATAGTCTCCATGGTCCACACTCATATCCCCTTCAGACTATCCCTATAGGTAGATCATAAAATATTTCTTCACATCCTGGGAAAAATAAAACATAGAAAGGGGTGAGCTCAGATGCTCAGTAAGGATAACAATATAGAGGAAACTTTCATAAATAAGTATAAACATTTAAGGTAATGTAAAACTAAAACAAAATCCTTTTAAACTTGAACTTCAGCATAATATGGAAAAAATAAAATTAAATAATGTCATTTACTTATTCACATGGATATTCTACTGGTCGAATAATCACATTCAATATCAATAACCACTTTCATAATGATGGAATGCATAAAGCCAGACTATCAAAACCACATAGTCAAGGCCTTGTGCCAAGACTACAAATACGTTTTTGTCAAGGAATTGTACCAAAAAACGAGTTTGTCTCATGAGACCTACCGATTCATCGAGGAGCTATAGCGGGCTCCACCCTTCACTTATTAAGTCTGATGCATTTCTCATATAAACAGGTTTAAACATAACATAAACTTTTGTATTAAAACTAGCATAAGAAATGTCAATACTTTCTCCATAAACCATGAATGGTATAAAAATAACACATCAACAGTCAAAAATATAACAAAAACATCAATACAATATCGACGTTTTGTATCATAATAAATCAACTTCAAATAATCTTCAAATCCATCAAAGGATGTTGACATAGATGAAATCAAAATTATTTGAGAGAAATATCTCTTTTTTTGAAATCATTTAAAAGTCATATAATTATAAAATAAAACATTTACTTTGAAAATATCCTTATAATCTTTTCAGTAAAGATTCTAAGATTTTATAATTGTGGAAAATAGCCACACCCACCGTATAAGTTAAAAAAAGACATTCTTACCTTAATTCTGTCGAAAAGGTTAAAAAGGACCTTGTTTAGAAAATGACGGAAAGATTCCTTTATAAAAATATTATAAAAAGTAAACAAGGGTATAAATTACTTTAACCCATAGTCTGTTAAATTGTAAGAATGATTTGAAATACCTTTTTAAGGAACATGGATGTGGATGATAAAGAGGTCCCATTAGATAATTATGTATAAACAACCTCGGATAATGAAGATATTGTGAAATAAACCCTTACCTTGTAATTTTCTTTGGTTGAGGGTAGTTTGACCTCCTGTATAATGGTGAAATAATTGTTATTAAATTATACAGGAGTCATATAGATTAATATGATATCACATATGATCTTTTAACATTGCTTTGTTAATAATATCTTAGTATTATCATCGTTTCGGGTGTTAACATACACGTTTTGTTTTATATGTTTTGTTACATAAGCTGTGTTTTTTATGGATAGATTGTATATTACTCATATCAATAATTATATCAAGTCTTTAAACATTATTTTTAATCATAACATAATAATTATACTTGAATGGATACGATGGTAATGAATCACATCGCCTTCGGGGAGACGGTAGTCCGTACGTACGCACGAACGGTACTTCCATTTCATTTTTCATTTTAAAAGTAATAAAAACCAAATTATACATAGGTATATTATTATCCCATTATAATATAATATCTAATATGTGTTACTTAGTTTCATTGACAGCATCTTTTATACATTCCATGTACGGTATGAACGAGTCATATCACTTTGAGGGGGCGGTTGTCCGCACTTCCTAAAAGGAAATTATTGTATATATATACAACATGAAACAAATAATGGTATGTTATAAAATGGAATTACATAAGATTAAATTTAAAATAAATATCATAAATATCATATTTAATTATAGTTCCATCATAATGGCCACCATGAGAGGTGGTAAGAGATAATTTGAAGAATCATCGTTTCGTGAGGCGTTTGGTTTCCATCCATAGAAACATTATGTTCTTCACCCATTAGATGGAGGTGTGTGTAAGTATAGTTATAATCCTTTTAAGAAAAACATACTAGTATATTGAGGATACTGGTGTTGTTACAAAAGAAAATAATAAAAAGTTTTTTGGGGTTGGAGAAGTAAAATAAAAGAAAAGAAGTTAAGAGAAATCGTTACCTTTAATTGGGGTAACTCCCTTTGGTTTGAACCAAAAAGAATCTTAAAGTTCCTTATTACTAATTTAAGGCATATAGGAGGAGGATAGGGATTTAGGGAGATTAATTGGGTAGAGTTTTGATGATCCAAAAGGCTTTATAGGTGTAAGGAATTGGTTAGAAGTGGTGTCCTTTTATAAGGGGGGAGGGACTCTTTAGGAAAAACTTAAAGTATTATATTATAATAAATTCATATTCGGTTTATATTGGCTCTAAACTGGATTATTTAAAGTCTAAAGAGGGGATGGGTCGAAAAAAACCTAACCAATATGTTTTATACTGGTTTTTTCACTATATTACCCTTATCTTTTAGATTTAACTCTTAGTTAATAAATTTGGCATTTACCATGTATCTTTGGATTTTTATATTATTTTGTTAATAAACTTACTATAAACTACCAAGAGAACCCAAAGTGGTTAATTAATGACATACCTATCATAATATAAGTCCTTTGGCCGAACCTTAGATTTTTAGTAATATTATATCAATTAATAATATAATATTTCTTTTAAAAAATCATTTATGTCAATTTTGACACTATTTAATAATTGATTTTTTTAAAGTCTTAACAACATTTTTAATTCGAAACAAACTCATTTAAGTAATAATAACATGTAATATTAACTAATAAAATTTGTGTATGTCATAAAAACTTTCAAGTTATATTTATTTAACATTTATAGTACCAATTATTTGATTCTTTCATTAATAAGGAAAATACTACATCATTATTGTGTCATAAATAATTTAGTTTATTAGATGTATAAAATTTTAAAAAAAATACGATGATGTAGGAAATATTTTTATCTTTCTAATGAATATTTATAGTCGAAATGATAACATATATAACCCTATGTAAAAAGTGTTTTTCTAAAAGATATATGCTTATGTCATTTTTGTATTTACTTTAACTTAATTAATATAAGGTGTCATTATCACTTAAAAGTGGCTCCATGGGGTCCCAAAATCGACCAAAAGATGTCCATGGTCGGATATTTATCAAAAAATATGGTTAATTTACATTTTAGGATAATTTAATATTATTTGTTTACCCTTCTTTACCGGATTTACCCTTTAACCATGGTAAATAAAATATTTACCAAAGTAATTATTCAAAATGTCTAAATATAAAAGTTACCTATTTACAAAATTTGGAGCTCCTGATTCTAAATATAGAATCCATTTTTATAAATTAAAAACACATAATTGTCAAAAATTAATTTAAAATTAATTCTCATTGTCGAAACAAAAAGCGTGTTTATAACAAATAATATCTATCAAAAGATTGACACTTTCTGATGTCTAGATTTAATATGAAATTATGTCCAATAACCAACCTTGGATTAAATGGTAAAATTATAATCTAATTATACTTTAAAATAACTAAAATTTATAATTTATCACTATTAATTATTTCGATTAAAAAATTTGTTTTTAATTAAAATTTAGTAATTTTCACTATTCATCAAAATATGAAAGTTATCAGAAATGTACCAGAATTTCACCCTAAGATAATTTTGATATTATGAATCCAAAAATGAATTCTATTTTAAAAAATTAAAAATATAAAAGTTGAATTTAATATTTTAAAATTAATTCCCACAGTCGAAACCAAAAGGATTATTTTTTAGAATTAATAACTATCAAAAGATTGACACTTGTTTACGTCCAATTTCAAAGTGAAATAACTTAAAATGATCATCATTGGATTAAATGGTAAAAATAAAATCTATTTATAATTCATAACCATTAAAATTTATAATTTAACAATATAAATTATTTTGATTAAAAAAGTTGTTTTCAGTTAAAATATAGTATTTTCACTATTCACCCAAATATGAAAGTTATCATAAAAACACCAAAACATTATTGAAACTAAATTATTATGTCCTGATTCTAAAGAAGAAGTTCATTTTGTCAAATTGAATATATAAAAGTTTCAAATATTATATTTAAAAAGTCATCTCTATTAAAAGGCGGTAAAATTGCATTTTTTGAAAAATACTTCTTTTATCTGAAAACAATGTATTTGTTATTACATTATGTCTAAGATACTCGTAATATGGATTCTAAAATTATAAGGATTATATAAATTTTAAAATTCAGTTAATATTATTCATAATCACTTTTTAATGGCTTGTTTGGTAAGTCATGGTGCTCTAGAACTCGGTGTTACGTGTAGTGAAAGTTATTGAATTGCATTGAAGAAATAGTGTACTATGAAATCTTGGGGTGTTACATAAATGAGATCATTTTACAAGATAAAAATATTTTTTCTTTATTCATTCTATTTTTTATAATGTCTCTAATAATTGAGATTGATATCACATGGTTCATGATTATTGATTCTAATGACTCCTTTTGTTTCCATGTTTGTATGTTTTATGATCCATGTATTTATGGGTATTAATGTTCATATGTTATACTCATGTATTTTTATTATGTCATCATACCCTCATGCTCTTATTATGTTTACTAATTACATTCATTTGTTAATTCTTACGTTTTACCTTACTGGGCTTCTGATATCACACTTATTATATTTACTTTTCCCATGATTTTAAATAATGATTTTTCATGACTTATTCCTATAAATTATTTCACCATATCGATGTTGATTAATTAATATGAAATAATGAAATAAGGTTATAATGGTAGATGATGTTCAAATTCGTGAACCTCTTGTTTATGAGTCCATATTGATGTGAATTTTTTATTTCATATTTTTTCCTAATTATCTAAAACTGTAATCCTAAAAGGTCATAAATAGTGTAAGAGATCCACATTTTACTTTTTATGTTCTATAGTTTTGTTTCAAAATTTTGGGTCACAGTTATCAAAATCATTACTAGATATGAAAAGTAATGTATTTTAGCCAATGATCCAGGAGTAAGGGTCCTGGTATGTTATAGATTGTATCAAAGTTGGGCTTAGACAACTTTAGAGATTATAATTTTTTCTTATGAGGTTATCTTAAGAGTTATGGATACAATCATATGACTATTAGCTTGAGGTTTATCATAATTTCCAAGTCTAAAGACACCCCACTTGAGGTTTTTATGTATTAAAAATTTTTAGGTCATCAATGAACTTTTTTATATGTTTTTTTAAGATTAAGTATTTGTAACGCATAGAACTAACATGAATTGTTTTTAGGGAGGATTTATTTCTAAGTATCAAAGAAAAAAGTGGGACATATCATATGTCGGGTGAAAATCTATCACATCTATCTTAGCGGTGGGGCTTGAACCAATGACCAAATGACAATAAGGGTTTCACACAATACCACTATCTGACATGATGTCCCAGTTAGCATCACATTTTTATAGGTAAATATTATTTTATAAAAAAATGGATTTTATTTGAGGAAGAATTGTTGATTTATCTAGTAAATAATATATGATCAAATCCTTCTAATCATAAGGTTTCAATTTTAGTTAGGAAATGTTTGAATAATTTTAAAGAAATTTATTTATGTAATAATTTAGTTCTAACATTGGGTATTAACATTGAATTTCGAATATTATTGTATCATTTAAGGTTTACACTTTTATGGAATTATCTTACCATGTGCAAAACATTTTGGGTTAGTTTGATGTTTAGGTATATGATTAATATCTTGTTATCTTTTTTATGATTATGTGTCAATTCAAATTTGATTTTTCTGATTCATGTGTGAAAAAAATTCTTTTTATGTATAACTAATCTATAATTCATAATCATAGTTTCTTTGAGAATATCCTTAAATTCTGGTATAAGGTTACATTCTCTAATCCATGTTTTCATATATCTATTTCCCAAGGAATCCACTGATCTTTTATTGATAACAACTATAAATTCCCCAAACCTATTAGCTTATAGTAAATGGTTACTTTATTAAATTGGCACTGGATAAAAGAAATATAATTACCCGTGTTTTGAGCTAAGGTGAAATTCCATGGGAATTTGAATTTTGGCATTTAGTGGATTGGAAGTTCTTTGAACTGAGATTTATAATGTAATTATGAGAGATTTAACACATCAAGGTGTTTTTTTAGACTTTTGTAAAGTTATATAGGGTTCCTTGGGTGTCTCACTGAGTTTTGGAAGCACCTAGCTCTAAAAATACCATGTTTGGTGGTCTAATAGAGGCGAACTGTTTTTCGGAAACTGTATAGGCCCCCAGCAACAGACTGTGCAACTTGTGAAGGTTAGTAGATGTGAAGAGAATCTTAAGCACATGGTTTACCCAAAACATTTCCCTATCCCATCTGTTTAGTTTTACTTATTTAGTAACCTTTCACTATTCATCACATGGTTGACATGTGATTAAGAAAATATTGAGACACAACCATTCAAGGTGGTCTTCCAAGGAAATGGTTGTCACACGTTTGGTGAATGGTTTGGATAAACCATTTAGAAAAATCATTAAACTCGGTTTTTAGGGTGAAAGCACCAAAATTCCCTTAATGATTTTTTAAAATTGTTTCCTCGTTTCCTCCTCTCTTGGGAGCCATGCAAGCCTCTCATCTTCCTCGATGGGTTCCTCCTCATGCCTAACCTACGCATGGTGATAAATTCTTTGTCTAAATTCTGAATCAAAAATTATTGGTATCTATGAATCCACATTATTATGCTCCCTATTACTTTAAAATAATTCATAGTTTAATATCCCCTCTGTTGAGTTATCATGGGGAAATCTCATTTTCTCTATTTTTAGGACCTATATTTTTTTCTTATATTTTTTCCAAACCAAACTGAATCTGACCTTGGTATTGGATGACAGGAATGTCATAATTATAAGGTAGGTGTTCTATGGATTTTTCCTCGAATTTATGTCATTTTATAAATATCTTCATTGTGCCACACGCTGTTATTTGCTGAGAATTTTTTTAAAAATATTTTCTTCATTCTGAATTTGTATACGCACATAGTATTATGTTTATTCAGTGTTATTAAGTATATAGAGGATTTAAACCTCTATCACGGACACCCCATGGGGGATATAGATTATTTTTACCCTTATTAATTAAATTAATAATTTCCTTGAATTCTTTCTAAGAGTTCATATTGTAATTTAAATGGATATGACCCAGGTAGGAAATTTTCTAATTAATGATAACACCTCCTAGGTTCTGCAATAAACATTATTAATGAATTTACATGTATGGTATCCTTATAAAATGTTTTTATTTCGTGAATTGAGATATTTTATTGAATTTTATGCTTAATAGTGATTAAATTAATTATTGATAAAAGATTTCAGGTTTTTATAATAAAACCCCTTCTATGAGGTGTGTTGTCTCTGAAATTACAAGAGGTAATTAGCGAATTGCATATTTCTTGGTTTTATGTAATTTCTAGTTTTACTATGGTTTTATTAATTTTATACATAGGTCATGTTTTGTGCATGTCCTCCATGGTTATTTCTAAATGGACTTTCCCACTTTTGATATAAATGTTAAATGAACCAAGGTACCTCTTTGTGTTTATCCCACCATTTAATTAGAATTACCCATGTATGTAATTTCACTTTTTCCAATGACACCTACTAAGTGATTCATTGAGCTTCATAAATTGATTTTTATTTATTTAATAAATTAAATTGATTTTATTAAATTGAATGACTAGTCATGATGGGATCCCTTCCTTTATTTATTTAAACGGTATAAAGTAAATGACATGAATAATACTAAAGGATTGCTTCATGATGGTTTCCATGCCTTGAATGAATTAAATGTTTTTAAATGAAATTAATTGTAAAGGGTGGAAATGGTATTCCATTCATTTCATTCTTAGTACATGGAATAATTTAAATTTGAATCCCTTTTTGTTAAATGAGATTAAAAAATTTAAATCATTAGATGTAATGCCTCATGGATTCAATTATTGTTTTTATATGATTACACCTTATATTCAGGATATGGAATGATAGTAAGGGATTTGTTGATCATGTAGAAAAACATGCTCCCTTACATTGGAATGTTGAGTCATGAAGTCTCACAGCATTGATACTATGTGGAAAGTGAGCTTGACTTGGAAAGTCCCTTATTGAGTGTTTGTATGACGGCACACTCACGACTTTGAGTGTTGAAATGATGGTACACTCAGAATCTCATGTAATGAGTATGATGTCTCCCACTTAATATGATATGTTTGGAATGTACCTATTTCAAGAGCTTATTGGCTCACTCAGGCTGGTTATGGTTGACTGAGTTATGCTCCAGTCCAGCAAACACCTAGTATTCCACATATATGTCCACTTATATCCATGCATACTTTGTTCATGTAAGTGGATAAAATATATAACTATACTATGTATATATTATTACTATAAACATACAATTACTATTGAAACATCTTTTTCTACCATGAGAAAAATCAGGTGAGCTGATAGGTGTACTTTAGGAACCTAAGATGGTTAGTTGTTGTTAATTTCAATATTATTGATAATTCACATTACCTACACACTACTTTACTTATTATTCACATACTATATGTAGTTGTAGATACCATGGGTGGTAACCTACTTTGATTTATATCCCACACCCTACATTGGATTCCATTGCATTGAGGTACCCAAGTAGACATTATGTTCGTAGGACCATGGATTCTTTCTTTTGGATGTTTTCTTGGGATAGAGTCGTAGATCGAGATGCTCATGGAGATCACCCTTGGGTATTTTACTTATTTTCATTATTCATGTAATAACTTGTATCTTATTTCTTATTGTATGTATACTATTTTTGTCATATATCACCATTTTGGCATGCATGTATAGTTTATTGGCACATTCCATTAATTATATTCAGTTTATATTATTCTTCCAATACTTTATCTTTATTTTGTGTTTGATTCTGCTATTTTCTGTTATTTACCTTATGATATACCACTTTCTACTCTAATATGACGGTACATTCTCTCTATTGTAACCTATTGAGACCCTAACTACTATTCAGAATTCTCTAGCATACAAGGAGGCATGCTTGAGGCCATGTGACCCACCAGTCTAGCTATCGTCATAGTGGTCAGTCGAGCTAGTACGTTACAAAGTGGTATCAAAAGTGTTATTTTCCATTATCTTACTGTTGCGGGATAATAGAAATGAGACTCAAAATTTTTTAGCACTTGGTAAATATTCATGTAGGGGACTGATCACCCCACCCATGGGGGAAATTACAGGTGTCCAAGGTTAGGATTGAAATTCAGGTTGTTTTCTATTATAGTTAATTATGATTTCACCTTGATTGAATGGTGTAATTTACGACACTTATTGATTTATGGAATTTATGGCATTTTTTACGTGGCATGTTATGGTAAGGATGATGAATTACGTGCATCATTATAGACACATATAAATTAACATGTCATACGTTTTCCATTTCATGTAGTTGCATTTATAGGCTACTTGCTAATTTAATTGTGTGCCTCAAGTGTTATGACATTATTAGATTGTACCAATTAAGGTAATATTCTTTAGCATTCCTATTAATATTACATGATTGGGTGTTTATTTAGAATTTTCATATGTTTCTATAATTAGGTAATGTTATTTCATGTTTCTTGATTTTTTATATGTTTTTTCTATGTATCATTATTTTATGCTTCTTATCACGTTTCTCTATTTTTAATTCTATTAATATAATTCCTAGGTTTTCTGATAATATGTAATTGGTTTCATGGGATAAAATGTATTGGTTCTGATTAAATGGAACCATTTTTCAGTTGTACTATTTATGGGTCCCTTATAATTAGGAAAAGGTAACCCGTATACTCAAACCATCTATTGAGATTAGTATGTATATATAGATACTTTTGTTAAAATGTAAAATATAATAAAGTGAAAACATTTAAAGTTAATTTGTTTTGGAAAATGGGAAGAAAATTCCAACGTGTAAGGTGTATGGGTGGTTTTTATATTGGTTGATGGCTACCCATATAACTGAAACATTATACATGATCATGACATATATATAAATGGTTTAGATGTAAAAGCGATTTATTTTTTCCACTAAAATAAATCAGTTTCCTCTATAATGTTTTGTGACTCTATCACACATTCATGATGATCTGGTGATTAGATTCTTAAATGCATAACTTGTCCCATGTAGGTCAGTTTAGGCATGTTCCTTATGAGATAACTTGCTATGCTAGTTTTGGTACTTTAATAATTTGAAAAAATACTATTGGGTTGCAATCTGATGAACCCAATTTTTTTTAATAGTTCCCTCATAGTTCTCATTATATTTTATCACATAAAAAGGAATTTAATTCATAAATTTAAAAATTATGGAAGGATTTCAATAAACGGTTAATGGTTTAAAACATAATTTTTATAAGACATTCATGTATTCCCCAGTGTTTTGTTTTAAATGTTGTAAATTTTTAAAGTTTATGTGAATAAATTTAATGACATAAAATGGAACTTAAAGTGGTCTACTTTGTATAAACCCCCATGTAAAGTCATATAATTATCTCTTTGATTTTCCTTGGAATAAGAACACGGCCATATTCTATAGGCCTCTTTTTTTTAGATCTTAAATGATTGGCATTGGTCCTAGTAAATTCTATTTGTCATGAACTAATTATTTGTTCAACTCATGTTCATCTATAAGGGGATAGATTGAGGTAAGTATCACCCTTAGAGATTAAATTCCTTACTAAATTTCTTGATATTTTTATTTTATGGTACTGTTTGGGTGACATTATTTCTAGTTGTACCTATAGGTTCAAAATTAAACCATTTTTCTGATGGTTGGCCATGTTTTTCTTGGATATTTTTTTGGGTATGATCATTAATTAATGCTTTGTTACAGTAGTTTAGACATGCCTTAGGCATGGTCACTCATTTAGTAGGTCACATTACCCTTTGTTATTCCTCATTATTGGATTAATTAGTGTTTCATCATCCAATTTAATGGTCATAAGAGGCAATTAGACTCTGGGTTAAATATCTTTTAAGGACCTACCGATGCTTGGTTTCATAGGGTGGGTAGCCTATGAATAGTATTGAGGATGGTATCCTTGCTTCTGAATCCTTGGGGTAGTGTTCGTTATTATACGTTGGTCCGATTGAGTTTCTAAATGGTATAATGAACCGCTTGAGTTTGGTGAAATCATTGAGCCTTGCATTTTTTTCATACAATATCGAGCCATCTTTGGAGTAGAGTTTCATGGGTGTCTAATGGAATCAAATTCATCCTAATGATCAGGATGGTGTTTCTATATAATTAGGTGTTTTGACACACTACTCAGTTTGTTTTTGGCATTCATGTCAAATGTTTTAACATTTGTTATTATGACTCGAAGGAGTATCACACACACATTTAAGGAGAATCTAATCTAGAATGATTATGTGTGTCTTTTCAATCTCTTCTTCTATTGACTAGGATACTCTTAAGGTGGAGAGTGTCATGTCAGTTCTATTATACATGTCCTTCCATGTATAAAGAACACAACCATGGAGGACGATTGGAAATGGATGGGCATGCAAGTTTGAATCATGTCATTTCATGCTTATCATCACAATTTAGATGTAGTGGTTATGTTTGAAATCATTTAAAAACTTCATTAGTCTAGAATATACTTTGGTGGTTAATCTTGAGAAGTCATGGGATGCCTTGGGTGGTGAAGGCATGTTATTGGTTATTGGTGATACATCAACAAATGAAGTCAATATTTTTAATAAGTTGACCAGTAGTGGTTCATCTATTCTTCTTTCTAGTTGTTGGGTATGGTTGGTTGGAAACCATACCAATAACCACATATTGTTTATAATAAAAGTGTCTCAAATCATTTAATTACCCGTTATATCCTCTTAGTGTACACTTTTTTAGTGATGATCATGCCCTCTAACTTGACGTCGTCATTGATACACTAAGAGAGCATCGATTATACACCGAGCTAAATGTGTTGAATGTCCTTCTGTTTAAATAAAAATGATTCATTTTTTTTGCTAGATCCATGTTTTTTATCAAGGCATGGTTAGTCCTGAGTGATACTTGGGATCCAAAGTAGGAGCGTCTTAGATGGACTCTTGGACACCATCGGTTATCCTATGACTTAACTACCAGGCATAAGTCATTCTATGCCTTTCAATAATATGTTGTGGATGTCCTGGCCTCAAACCTATGTATCTCTTGTAAACATGGAGTGTTTACTTCATAGGGATAGTTCATTAGACTCCATTCCCTTGAATCTAATGTTAACTTGGACCTGTGTCTACCTCAGAGGTGATGTTTAATGGGTGACACGCCCACATGAATTTTTTGTTTCATACGGGCTGTTGTAATATTAGATTTATTGATTTCCAAAACATCACTTACTACTTAGGCATAGTATAGAAATAGACTGGGCTCAATTCCACAGGGAGGAAGTTAGCTCTTGGAGGTATTAGGCTTCAGACCCTTTAGGTTGGATTCCTTTCTAGTTGCTTTTAGTTTGGGAGTCACTAAATCTATGATAATTAATGTTTATTTAAATGATTAAATAGGGTTCTTGATCAATTTCAAGTATCTATAGCAAGTATGATCTTAATTCTAATCTTGAAAAGGTCCTAACATTTAATATTTGAATCAATAAGAAGGTTCTAGTGAAATTTGGTTGAGTCAACTAGCTCTACCTAGGAGGTAACTATTCCTTGATTGGGAGATATGATAACCTAGGTGCATTAAGCTTGGATTATATGAAAAAATATATCGTATACTAGTGGTTATAGCCTAATCTACTCTAATTAGGATAAGTCTATCCACTTGGATATCTCGTGGTTAGGGGAATTAAAATGAATTGGATAGACATTTGTCATCTATCCAAATTACTAATCCTTTAGGGTTACCAAAAGTATAATTAACGATTTATTATGAATGCATATACATCAAATCTCGAACCCTACCTCCAAGCAGTTTAGCTACTCATGGTAGGAGGGGATGTTAAGAAATAAATAAACGGAACCATGATCAACATTCTTAGAACATTTGAATCTAAATAATTCCCAATCAGGCAGCGGTTTGGATTCACAAGTGGGATGATCACGCAGTCGAATATGAATCATAACCTTATAAAATAATTACTTGTAATTAAAAGGTAGAAATGTATTTTAAAAGTTTAATGATGAAAAAATGTAAGTGAGGTAACAGAAATTAGAAGTCGATTAAGACAAACACAATCCAAATCTCTTCAATTGAAATAAAAAATGAAACAATGAAGAAATTTGGTTTTGATAGAGAGAAGGGTAAATGGAAACACTATGGGAAAAAAAGAGAAGTTCCTACTCTGGATATACTCTCAAATACACTATCGGACTTCTGTATATATAGAAGAGATGGGTCACGACATGTAACAGATTACACATTTTTAGTGCCAATCTGCATACTTCTCTAGGAATTTTGAATCTTTCGCGTATCCTACACATATCTTTCCCGAAATATGAGGTTTTACCATTTACACATCGTGTACTGATAACTCATGAGGTGGACTGGCTTTCCAATTATACCTTTGGAGAATATTTCTCATTTAATTGTTTTTATTGAGTTCACATCAAGTATTTTACATTCACGATGTGTACTGGCTTCTTTCTTTGCAGACTTCATGACCTGGTTCACCACTTGGCTCATGACTTGGTCGATGCAGTGAAATCCTATTACATGATGTGTGCTTATGGTTCACGAAATGTAATAGGTAAATTCTTCACTTATTCTACATTTCTTCCTTTGAATCCATGTTAGCCTCATTCCTGTAAAATAAGCACATACCAAGTGCATTATTGCATAAAACAAGTAAATTTTTTTATTAAATGATAGCAGAATGTATATATGAATTCGGCTTATCAAATTCCCAAACACTTGAACAATTTGTTTTCCTCATGAAAAAATGTTTCAACAGTGATTTCAAAAGATAAGAAATTTTTAAATAGGAAACATTCATTATGTCTAGGAAAATAAAATTATGTTAAAGATGAGAAGGTTAGTTTCCAAAATCATCCCTGTATTGAAAATTGTTCATGCCTCATAGATCATTTCTTTTAAACAAATTCTATTCTTTTTATTTCATTATTTTAAATATTCCTTGAATTCTATACCCATTTATAATTTACCCCACAATGCATTTTCCCTCATTACTCAGGGTAAAATAAAATAGGAGTTATGCTCATACCCTAAGTACATTCTCCTAACCATAAGCACTCATTGGTTCCATCATATCCACTTTGTAAATACAAGTACAAAATTAATCATGATGGCATCAGTAATTAGGATATGATGACTCTATGGTTGCAGGTAGGTGGGTAAAAAGTGAAAATAAATCTCAAAAGGAGGGTAAGATATGAATCACAATGCATTATTGTTAGTATAAGTGTAATACAATGCATCCTCCCATCTAATCAAGTCCACACTACAACAAATCCAATTTGATCCATATATATGTCATGTAAGTACAAAATGAGTATTCTGTTCCTTTCCTTTTTATTTTGTATTTCTATTAACTGAAAATCATGTATAGGTCTAATCTCACATCCATCCCATAACCACATATGCTCTTTTGATGGATTCATTGGTCTATAAATAGTGATTTTGGACCTTCCGTGTACACAACCCATGTCATTTTTTCTTTTATTTTTATTTTTAAAAGGAACAGGAATAGATTGAAATGATATAATGTAAATATGGATCACAACCAAATATTCTGATGAGTACACCATACATATTTGTAAATAGAAGCAACCTATACTATTTGAATGCATCCCCCCTCACTTGTTCAATAGTAACATCATGTATTATACAAGGAGCAGGGTAAGAAGGGAAAATAAGCTTGGAATAAGTTCATTCGGTATGGGCATTCATGGAATATATAGGCTAAACAATGGGAAAAATGTATGATGGGTCTCAGAAAATAGTTTCTGAACCAAGACCACCTCAATAATTTTTAATTCATTACTTGTTCAGTAATAGCATTGATTAGATCTTACTAAACATTCTCAAAGGTTTACATGTCATAGGTATCACTCATGAAATATGCTTAAAAAATAATATGAAATTTTATGCTTAGAGTCCTATTAGGTAACGAGAATAAAAAAGAATTAATCAATTACAATGGGTATAAAAACATGTAATAATCTTATTAATCATAATTTCAGAAATTTTGAATTTGAATTAAATTTATAAGCTCAAAAATCATTCTAAAATTAAAAACATTGATAAAACATTTATTTTATCGTTTATCAACTTAACTTTTTCTTTTATTTAAATGGGAATAATGTATTTTAAGTTAAATAATGCTTATAATTTTAAAAAATGTCTCTTAAATAGGTGAGAGGAAAAAATATTATAGTGTATCGATAGTGAAAATAACGAGAAACTCCCCAAAACATAGAAAGAGATAGTCTCCATACTATCCATGAATTTCTTGTAGTAGTTCTATAGAATGTAAAGCTCAGAAAAAATGGAAATGGTAATAAAGAATTAAAAAATATAGGTAATCAAGAGATCTCATGATAGTTTCATTCCCTGAGGGAATTTGGATGTCAATGTGGTAAATTATGGTCACCTACAAAATTGGTTAGGAAATAGTTCCTTCACTAGAAAAAAGATTAGTCTGGATGTATTATGTATTTGAAAAGAAGAATAATGGGTAGGTACATAGTATATTGAACATAAATAACCAGTTTTATTAGAATTTAGCAGGTGTTCTCAATAAAGCTAAAAAAGGGACTCAAAATTCAAATGAAAAAGACTCAAAAATGGAAAATTAATCTAAAAAAATGATCATTCATGGTTTTTCCCATAAATTGGTAATAGGAGGTTGTCATCCAGACAAATGGATCAAAATCCCATTGTGGGGTCCATCAGCTCAGGTGCTCCTATTGAATTTGCAGTTACTTGTTGTCGCGTATTCTAGTTCTCGAAGTCACTTGAAAGAGATTATGACTTCTGGGGAAGTATCATGAGTGAGAATAAGATTTGGAAGGAATGGAATCATAGCTCTATATGGCTTCTGTTTTTCATGGATCTCTAAGGAATGTTCCTAATATTTTCGTGCCATTTTTGCGACTCGCTGGGTAACTCGTTGGGCTAGAACAGAGGGTGGAATGGGTCCAACAGCAACCATAGATGATGTGGGGATATATACATGAAAATTTACAAAATTTAAATATAGGATAATAAATCTAAAATAAAAATAATGATGAAAAAATCAATCTCCATATATATATATGGATAATCAGTACAAAAAGAGGGAATAAATAGCTAACAAAAAAATTACTAGTCATTTCAAAAACGTCATGTTCCCATAATAAAACAGAGAGGACACATCAGATATATGGGCCAAAGATATCCTTTATCATCAATATTCCCTCGATTGGTGAAGGTAGCTATTGGTCGAGATCAGTGGTTGTAACAGAAGTAGATGATGGAGTCGTAATGGTGGTAACATGTGATGGATTGGTTGGTGGAGAGGTCTTAACCCATAAAGAGGTCATGTGTCTAATAGTTGGATTGGAGAAAGGGACCTCTATAGAAGAGTCAGCGGCTAGTCCCTTTCCTCACCAGACCTTCTTAGCTAAAAACTCCTATCATGTAGTTGTATCTTTGATGTCGGATGGCCGGTTGGGATGGGATATGGGTGATGTGGGGATGACCGAATATGATGGGAAGATAGGGGTGGGTGTTGGAGGTATGATGAAATATGAAGGAACCATAAATGAAAGATTGATGTGAGTGAAGATCTAGGATAGGTTCTCCATGATTCACTGCTGGGTAGTCAAGATTTCTGCCAGGGTTGGAAGGGTGGGTGGAGGAAGTGTAGATGATGTGTAGGAATCGGAGGTCAGAGGAATGAGTGGTACATGTTAGGAGGTGGTGTGGGGATCAACTAGAGGGCCAGATACTACATTTAGTGGGTCCTCTTGTGGTGCTACTAGCGATGGTGGTATGGCCTCCATCACTCCCGGTTCCAAACTATAACGATCATCCTTCTTCACCAGTAACTGCATCTTGTACAACATCAAAACTTCAATGAGCTCAATAGGGGTGAGGAAGGTGAGGGTAGTGTTTTATAGACTATGCCAAGGTTACTATACATATGGTTAATGAAGTAGCTTCCCATCAATTTTCCATGATTCTTCTAGTTGTGGGATTTGTAATAATGGGAAAACTAGGAAGCCATATTGATGGTTAGACCACTCATGGCTGCTAGGAGAATGAGAACATCCATCTGTCTGACACTATTATGCGACTTAGCCCTAGTGAACCATCCATGGGTTATATCTCGATGTAGAATACATAAGGATGGTCCCCACATATGGGTATATTTCATGATGTATGGTTCTTGGTGAAATTGGGGATTTTGTGCAATTATCTACCACAACCGCTGAGACTATGATCGATGTGGATCAAGCTACAAATCCATATAGATCTCTAATATGAAAAAGACCTATGTAAATATGTTAAGGCCTATGGTAAACTTGGTGAAGGAATGTTAATGGGGTTGGCCACCCAAGAGGAATATGAGGATGTCAATGGCCATCTCGAATGTCATCGTGAACTCTATAAATAACTCTCTATAGGTATCTTTGTGAACCTTGATAATGCTGCCAATATGAAGTGTCTATAAGAAGTCAAGGAGGGAATCACTAATGTCTAGCCTGGATAAAAGTGGATGTTCAAGGTTCTTGTTGGTGGGCATCATATTTTCCATCAATTTTATGAGATTTGCCCAATAATGTGGGTTGGAAACATACAGAATGGTATGCAGGTGTAGGTTTTCATCACTGGAGAAGGATGGGTCATTATAGGCGGTGTAGAAGGTATAGCAGTCAATACAGATGTGGTGCCATGTTGACTCTTCTCAGGTGGTTTCTCTTTAGAGGCTAAGGATGAGGAGGAGGAGGGTTTGAGTCTTTTGGTTCCTACCATTGAAGAAGGGAGGGAGGTTCTTGTTGTTTGCGCTTTAGGCCGAGAGAGAGGGGTGATGTTTTGGGGTGCTCTCAACCATGAAGGAATAGGAGGGTTGGTGGTTCTTAGAGAAGAGTAGAAGAATGTAGGTTTGGGTATTTTCAAAAGAGATGAGTGGAGGGAGCAGGTGTGCACAGAAGAAGGAATGTAGGAGGAGGCGAAGGTTTGGTGGAGTTGGGAAGAGGCAATCGAGAGGGATTATAAGGGTTGGGTGATGTGGGTCCTAAACCTAGGGTTCACAGCCTAAGTATTTAAAAATAAACCCAAAATACTAAATTACATGTACCGATGGTTCCTGTCGTGTATTTTTTAATTAAAATTAATTTTCGATCGAAAAGGTTACACATCGTGTAATTGGATTCCACAACGTGTAATTGGAATTTTTAAATAGAACTTGTTCATTAATTTAAATTAGTTCCATGGACTTCCCTAAACATTTACTAAGGCTATCATAATATAACCTAAGCTATGATGTCCTACCCTAGTTTGCATCCCAATCAGGACATCCTTTTAGGTCAATATCATGACACAGAAAAGACTCAATTGAATTTTAGGCTGATGACATAGCCCTCTCTGAAATGTTCTTAGAAACTTTTCTTTCATGGACCATTAAATTTAAAGGCTGGTTCACCATATCTCTAGATTTATATGGTCTTGTACCTAAAGAATTTAAGGACTTTGAATGGGCATAAGCATCGAGATTTTAGCTTACCAGGGAATAGCTTTAATCATGAGTTGAACATCATGACCTTATTCCCAGGTATAAATATGAAACTAGGAAAGTGATGATTATTCTATTTCGTTGTATTTTCCTTATAGATCCTTTTATTTTTATATGGGTTCCTTCTGATCAATTATAATGTCATTAATTATAGCATCCTAGCTTCTCTAACCATCTCAGAATCTAGATTAAATTTCGTAATTTCCCAAAATGAATGATTCTCCAACTCTACTAGGAGATGGAATAGTTTTCCATAAATCAGAATGAACAGTGTAGTTCCTATGGGTGTCTTGTAGGATTTTTTGTATACCCATAGTACATTTTCCATTTGATACTCTAATCACTTATTCTTGAATTTAGAGTTTTTCTAGAATTTTCTTTATTGCTCTCTTTGATAGTTCTGTTATCCCACTTATTTGTGGGTGATAGGGAGTTCCTATATTTCCATAATTCTACAATAATTTTCTCATATCATGATTTTTTAAATTTGTTCCTTGATCAATAATTATTAATCGTGGAAATCCAAATATTAGAAACCCATTATTTTTTAGAAAGTTCATGACTACTTTCGTTGTGTCATGTGATGTTGCTTCAGCTTACTCCCATTTCGAGACATATTCAACACCAAACAAAATGTAGGATTTTCCATATGAATTGGGAACTATTCCCATAAATTATATGTCCCAAACATTGAATATTTAAACTGACATGATGGGTTTTTTGTAGAAAATCATTCCTTTTTCCAATTTTTTTTGTCCACTGGCATATATCACATTTTTATAGAATTCTATCTTGTATTGATGTAGCATGGGCCAAAAAGTACACATTGTAGAATTTTTTTCACTGTATGCTTGGTTCTATGATTTCATCTATCTAGTGATGTTTCACATATCTCAATTACATTATGGGTTTCTTCTTTGAGGATGTAGTGTCAGATCAAGCCATCAACACAATGTTTTAACAACAGTGGATTATCCCATTAGTAATACTTGGAATCAACTAGAAATATTTTCTTTATTTTTAAGAAATATTTTGATGTAAATATCTCATGTAAATATAATTGGTGATATCAGAGAACCATAGTTGTACTTTGATACTGAATAGCGTTTCATCTGGGAAGTTTACTTCAATGTTGGCCTCCTGATCTAGTTTAATGATAGGTAGAGGAAGTCTAGATAAATGATCCACAATCACATTCTCTATTTCCTTAGTATCCTTGATCATGACATCAAATTACTTTATAAGGAGGTTTCATTGTATTAGCATTAGCTTTTCATCCTTCTTGTGCAACAGATATCTTATGGAAACATGATATGTGTGAACAATAACCTTAGAAATCACCAAATATGATCATAAATTTTAAATGGAATACACAACTTCTAAGAGTTCCTTCTCTGTATTTGTTTATTTTACATGAACCTCATTCATCATATGGTTGGTGTAGAAGATAAGACAAAATAAATGACAAATTCATTGTCCTATAACTACACCAACAACAAGGTCACTAGCATCACACATTAGCTGAAATTCCTTATCCTAGTTGGGTGTAATGATGACTGGTGATTCTATCAGGAGTCTCTTAAACATATTAAAATCATTACAATAGTCCTCAGTGAATTTTAATGAAAAAACATTTGACAAAAAATGTGTTAATTGATGGGAAACTTTAGCAAAATCTTTCATGAATCATCTGTAAAATCAGACATGGCCCAAAAAACTTCTGATACCTTCTAATTTTGAGGGTTTTAGAAGATCCATGATGACTTTGATCTATTCTAGATCGACCCTTTTTTCCTTCCTTGGATATTTTATGGCCAATAACTATTCACACCTTCCCCATGAAAGGGAATTTTTACCAATTCAGTACCATGCATTTTTCTTCATAGCATTGGAGAACTAAATACAGATTACTTAAATAGACATTAAATGATCTTCAATAGGTTGATAATTCGTCCATGAATTTATTTAGGAAATATTTTCCCATGTCATGGAAAATATTTTTCATGAATATCTAAAATGTTTCTGGATAATTGCACAATCTGAATGACATTTTCTTGTAGGAAAAAGAACAAAATAGGCATGTGAATATGGTCATTGAGTAATTAGTGGGATCAACTTTAATTTGGTTGTATCATGAATATCCATCTTGGAAATAGTATAATCCATGTCCCAAAAGTCTTTCACCATCTGATTCATGAAGGATAAATGAAAATGATCCTTTCTTATTTCTATATTCAAGAATCTATAATCCATGAAAACACTCCATCCAATGATGGTTTGTGTTGAAATAAATTTGTTTTCCTTAGTTTCATATATTATGAGTCCTTATTTCGTAGGCACAAATTATATAGGGTTCACCCATTCACTCTCTGATATAGAAAATATTATCCCTACATCCAGGAGTTTCAACACTTCATTTTAGACAACTTCCTTCATCTGTGGTGTGAGCCGCCTTTGATGATGTTATTTTAGGTTTGCATCTTATTCAAGTAGGATATTGTAAGTGAATTCAATAGGATATATCCCTTTTATGTCTTTCACTCTATAGGAATTTATTTCTTATGTTTCATCAAAACTTTAACCAATTTTTGTTATTTTTCTTGAGATAGATTAGATTTTATAGTAACTGGCAAGGAAGATGACTCTCCAAAATATGAGTACTTTAGAGGACTAGGTAGAGGTTTTACTTCCAACATTGTTAGTTGAATTATGGAAGGGATGAAAGGTGGAAGGTTATCACTTTTTAGAGGTTTAATGAAGCTTACTTTTGCAAAATCATACTATTATCCCTTTGATAAGAGTTACTCTTCGCATTCTTTTTCAAGGGCCATGTACTCGTCTCCCTTTTAGGTGAGGGAGATAGTGTCGCAATCAACAACATCATCTAATTTTTGTGAATATTTGACTACGTTGAAGACTACTTTTTCTTATCCAACTCAGAAGATCATACATCCCTGATTTACATCAATCAAAGCCTTACTTGTGGAAAGGAATGGTATTCCAAGTATAATGGGGACATAATCTTCTTCATCCATATATAGAACTAGGAAACCTACTAGGAAGATGAATTTTTCAACTTTAACTAAAACTTCTTCAAGAATTTTCCTAGGGTACATTACTAATCATCCAGTGAATTGTAGTGATACTCCATTTTTTTTGAGTTCTTACAGTCTTATATTGTGAAAAACACTCATCATTATTAAGTTGATGTTGGCTCCAAGGTTTCACAGAGCAATTCCAAAATTGTATTCTCCAATAGCATAAGGAATTGAGAATCTTCTAGGATCCCTGATTTTCTGTGGGATATTATAATGAATAATAGAAAATAATTCATTATTTAATGAGATGACCCCATGATCTTCTATTTTTCTTTTATTAGATAAAGGATCCTGGAGAAATTTTTCATAAACTTTTGTATGGGAAAAGGCTTCTGCAAATGGTATGTGGATGTGCGGTTGCTTAAAAATCACCAAGAACTTTGTATATTGTTCCTCCTATCTTCCTTATTTTTCTCTCTCCATAAAGGTAAGATGTCTCTTGTATAGATATGGGGAAATATTACATGGTTCTTTTAGATACTGAGGAGTTTGGGTCTTCTCAGCTGGTACTTATTCTTCAGGTGTAGTTGGTGTAGTCTTATCAACTTCTCTATATTCTATTGGTTTATCTTTATGCTCTTCATGTTGCCTTTAATCTCTTACACTGGGTTGTTGAAAGTCCAAAATCATCCCACTTCACAACACTACTTCTGTGGATTCTTCCCTTTGGTACATCTTGGTATTACCAGGTAGGGTGCCTAGTAATCTATTAGACAATGTCTTTGAGATTTGGTCCATTTGTACTTCAAGGTTCCGCAAGGCGACTCATTGGTTCCACATATACATTTCCAACGTAGTCATTCATTGGTCTACCTTTTGAAAAAATTTATTAATGAGGTTCTTGAGTTTACTTTGTGGAGGAACAGGGTTTTTCTAAGGTTTAGGATAAGCGGGTTGGAATTGTTGCTGAGCACTTTGTGGGAATGGTTGTTATTTCATCTATTGTGGAGGTCTAGTTACTAGGTTCATAGTTGGATATCCTAGTGTTCTGTGATTTTGAAATGGTGCTTGACCACTTCGCTGTTGAAAATATCCTTGCTTTTTATGAGGATACTGTTCAGAAGTTTCGGACTGGTAAAATTGTTTCTTATGTGGGAAATGAGGGTTCTATTAAAATCCTAAGCTTGTTATTCCTCAACACCTTCTTTTAATTATTGGTAGAGATATAGGCTACCACACATCTCACCAAATTTTATCTTCACTATGGGGGTAGCAGGGGGGTCATGCAGCTGGCATCTGGAATGATTTCAGCTTTTTTCTAAGAACTTCCACTTAGGATACTAATCTAGTTTTCTCATCCACCACATGGATACCATGAAATGGTTGTCCATGATCACATTTAAACATGAAGTAATTGTGTGAAATTTCATCAAGAATTTCTCTTCCATCATTCAGGGTCTTATACATTAATCCTACATTATCCGCAACATAGACAACAGTTCATGTGATTGGTTGGAGTCCTTGGAAGAACATATTCAATGGAATCCATATGTTCAGTCCATGATGTGGGAACTTTTTCATTAGCTATTTGACTCTATCCCACGCTTCCCATGATTATTAAATGTTAGTCTAGTAAAGGTTATGAATGTAATTACAGAGCTTCCAAGTCTGGATCGGTGGAAAATATTTTTCCAAAAAACATCTTGAAAATATCATCCCAAGACGTGAATGAATTGAGAGTTTGAAGTTTTAGCCAATGATTACCATGGTATCTTAGGTATAATGGGAATACATGTTTTATTATTGCATAAGAAGAAACTCCCTTGTTAAAAAAGGTATCACAAACATCCAAAAAGTTAGAGATGTGTTCATGTGGGTCTTCACTTTGGAGGCTATTGAATTTCCCCTTGTGCTGGATCATGTGAATGAGTCCAGGATTAATTTAGAATGTATGACCATGAATGGGGGGGTGCACTATTCTTGTGGTTGCACCATGGATTGATATAAATCAATAATCCATGATGGTATTCTCTTGATGCATCAGGTGATACTTTAGAATATGTTGATTAGGGTTAAGTGGGTTGGGTCCTAATTGGTGGTGTTGATTATCCATGGTTTAACAGCGGTGTGTAAAGAGGTACGTTTAGATCTTGGGATCGAAGGCTAAGGTATCTTCTAACTAAAAGTTCCTTGGATGAGTCAAATGACCTTGGAACAAGAAGTATACTACAGAAAATGGGGGCGTAAGGGAATCAGGTGTCATTGGTTTCATACAGTCTATGGTCAGATTAGATTTGTGGATTTCCCAAACATCACTTACTACTTACTCATAGTATAGATATATTACATGGTCAATCCCATATGGAGGATGTTTTATCATGGAGGTCTTATACTTGAGACCCTTTATGTAGGATTTCTTTCTAGTTGCTTTTAGTTTGTGGTTATGAAATCTATGATAATTGAGGGATGCTTTAAATGATTAAATAGGGGTTAGGATCAGTTTTTAGTATCTATAAGAAGGATGATCTTAATTCTAATATGGAAAGGCCCTAAATTTTAGGGTGTGAAGAAAGTGGAAGTCACTAGTTGACATTGGTCAAGTAAACTAGCTCCACCTAGGAGGTAACTATTTCTTGATCAGGAGATGGAAATAACCTAGGTGCATTAACATTGGATTAGATTGCAAAAAATATCCTAGGATAGTGTTTGTATCCTAATATACTCCAATTAAGATAGGTTCTTTCACTTGGATATCCTGTGGTCAGGGGCATTTAAATGAATTGGTTATACATTTATCATTTATTCTGATTAATAATCCTCTAATTTTACCAAATTAAAAATTAATTATTTATTATATATTTAGATAAATATACTCTAAATCCCTTCCCCTAATAGGTTTAGCTACTCATGGTAGGAGGGGATGCTAAGAAATAAATAAATAGAACCATGGTCAACATGCTAAGAATGTTTGAATGTAAATAATTCACAATCATGTATTGGGTTGGATTCACAAGTGGGGTGAGCATGAAATCGAATATGAATCACAACTTAATAAAATAGTAACTTGTAATAAAAAGTAGAAATTTATTTGAAAAGTTTGACTATGAGATAAGGTAATAGAGGTGATGGAAATTATAAGGCAATGAAGAAAACACAATCCAGAGCTACTGAATTTTAATAAAACATGAAACAATGAATACATTTGAATTTTAAAAAAAATAAGGGTTGAAGGAAACTCGAAGGGAACAAAAAAAGAGAAGTATATGCTCTAAAAATACTCTGAAATTCATTGTGGCGATACTATATATATAGGTGAAATGGGTCATGAAATTTAATGGATTACACTTAGTGTAACTCAAGTACCCATAATTTCTCCATGGATGTTGAATCTTGTGCATATAACACGCTTATCTCTCCCAAAATCTAAGGTTTCACCAATTTCATGTCATGTACTGATGACTCAAAATGTGTACTGTCCTTCCAATTTTTCCTCCATAGTGGATTTCTCATTAAATGTATTTGACTGAGGTCACATTGATTTATTGGAAATTCACGATGAGTACTGGCTTCTTTTTCTAAAGACTTCATGACTTGGTTCATGACTTGGCTCCTAATTTAATAGATACTATGAAATCCTATTACAGGATGTGTACTGATGTTTCATGGCTTCTAATAGGTAAATTATACACTTTTTTCATTTATTCCTTAGAATATTTTTAAGCATCATTCTACTAAAATTAAGCACATAACAAATTCATTATCTAATAAAACAAGTAAAATCCTTATGTAAATGATAGTAGAATGTATATATGAATTTGACATATCAAGGGGTGGATATTATAGTGGGTTGAATCTAGATTACAACCTTTTTGTGTCGATTAATGATTGTTTAACTATATAGGTGATGGTTTGATAGAGAAACATCACCAGGAGTTAGTTACAGACTTCTATAAAAGTGTTTGTGGAAGATGCAAGATACCCTAGAGGAAGGAATTGTGGTTAATTCTATTATGTGTCAACTATCTATGTTTGGAATCATCATGTTAATTTTTTCAGAGTTCCTCAACTCAATTTACATTTTTTTCAATGAGTACAGTCGGTGAGGGACCATTTTTAAACACATCCCTAGCTTAAGGTGGATGTGGTGTAAGGGTCAGCAGTGCCTTCTAGTAAAGTTTTCCTGAATTGTTTCAGATATTGTGGTCAAAATTTTATAATTTTCTTGTGGTGAGGTCCCTAATATGACCTCATAAGTAATTAGACTCTTCCAATTAATGAAATCATGCCAAGAGTGTCTGTAAAATTCTTAGATGCATTCTTTGGAAGGAAATTCTGACAGTGGAGCTATTGTGGCTTAGAATTGACCCCTTATTGTTAAGACCTGTGGTGGGGAGCACCATCATATAGATGTTTAAAGATTCAATGGTAATATCATGTCTCTAGTTAAAAGGCCTTGGGTAAGCACTATTTCAATGTTCCAATCTAAAAATGAGTGGTGGGTCGAGTTTTAATGTTGTAAGTCTCATACGCTTAAGTAATGATTGAAGGTGCGATAGGCATTTGGGGACACAACATTACCATTTTAATGGGGATTAATGAACCTTTTAGATATAATGATGTTTTTGTTTTTCCTAAAGGATTATCAGGGAATATAATTTGTATGGTGGGGAGGTTGTAAAGACCTGTGTTTTGAGGCATGGTAAAATTTCAAGGGAATCTGAAATTTGGCATTTAGTGGATGGTCCATTCTTGAATTGAGCTTAAGAACGTAATTTTGAGAGTTCGAAAACTTCAAGGTGTTATTTTTGTACTTGGGTAATGTCCATGGGGTTCCCTGAGTGTCTCTTGAGTTTTGGGATCACTGAGCCCCAAAAATCCCATGTTTGGGTGTCTCATAGAGGTGCATGGTTTTTCTATAATTGTACGGCACCCAAAAACTAACCATATGACATATGAAGGTGATCATATGTGAAGCACACTATATTCACATGGTTTACCCAAATCGTGTGCCTATCCTAAATAATTACTGCTGCTTAGGTAGTAACCTCGTACTATTCATCACACAGTTGGCACACTGTTAGGTAAAACGTACGACACAACCATGAATGATGGGTCTCCAAGGCAGTGGGACCCATATAGTTAGTGCACTGTTTTTCCAAACTGTGTGACCCAGTTTTTAGAGTGAAATTACTAAAATACCTTTAATGAGTTTTAAAAATAATTTCCATATTTATTCCTTTCATGGAAGCCACATGATCCAATCCTCTTCCTTCGTGGGTGTTGAGTCAATAAGGTTTTCTTTATGACTTTTGCATTCCTTTATACTTGAGGGAGATTGTTGTGTCAATAAGGATTCCTTATGAATTTTTCATTCCTTCTTGTTTTGAAAATCACAAACACCTTTTCGTAAGAAAAATTTCATTCTACCCTATTTTTTACATTCATAAGGAAAATTTTCCTTCCCCAAGGAAATTTATCCTTACCATGTTTTTTGTTTTTCATTTTGTATAAGTATAAAATTAGGTTTCATAGAAAAAACCTTGGAATCATATAATACTTAGATACAGAGCATTCTGTTTTTTGGATCCAAATTCAGGTACCGAGTTCTCTGAATTTAGACTCCAAACTCTTATGAGTTCTGACTCCGAATTCTAATGAATTCAGACTCCGAACATTGTAAGTTCAGACTCCGAATTCTGATCAATTCAGACTCTGAACTTTGTGAGTTCTGACTCTGAAGTCTCTGAATTCAGACTCCGAACATTCCTGAGTTCAGACTCTGAATTCTTATGTATCCAGGTTCCAAATTCCTTAAAAAATTGAATCTGAATATCTATATATTATAGACACTGAATGCTATTTGGTTAGACTCCGAACTTTAATTTTTTCTTGCACTCAGAATTTTTTTGGACTCATGTTTTGGTTATAAAATGGTGTCGTGCATTCAGTTACTAAATAACCATTGTTTAAGTGACACGTGCATAGGTCCCTCTGAAATTCAAGGAAAAATATGACCGGTCGAGGAGGGATTAGACCCTTGAAGTCGTGCCTATAAATAGGATCTCATTTGAACGAGCTCATAATTATAAGAACAATAACTTTGACAAATTTTCATACATGTTGTTGAAGTGATTTCTAAAGAGAGAGGCTCTTATAAACTCAGGATTCATGCAGAATGTTTGAACGACTTGTTCAAAATTTTCTCCGTGCGGATTTTCTTTGTGCAGAGGTGAGATTTCCTTGAAATCAGAGACTTCAGGTTGTGAATTCAGAGGTGTTGATTTCCTTACAAATCGACGTCTTGAGAGGATAGAAAAATAGATACCAGTATTCAGATTTCGGGCCTACCTGGGTTTGGGTAAGATAGACTTTCTTGAAAGTATAAATCAAGGGAACTTTATTTAGGGTTGTTGGATACCCTTCTCTTTTGGTTAAAAGAGTTACTACTTGTTACTAGTCGTGTTTTAATTTTGTTTTCTGCTATATTTTTGGTTGTTGAGGAAAGTATAAGTATCTTATACTTCCATATACATGTAATATAATTATATAAGATTCTATACGCATTAAGTTAGAATCATAATTTTTGTAAACTTTTATTAAGTTTCATTTTGGGATTCACTTTTCTGGAATCAAGAAAGTTATTAGAGCTTAGAGGTGTTGTGAATTTTGTTTATACAAAATTTCCTTAAGGTTTTTTTAGTATACAATTCACCCCCCCCCCCTCTTGTATATTGATTATCTTCACCATATTTTGATACAATAATCATTATCATATCTATATTACTATTGATACAATAATTGGTATCAAAGGAGGTGACCTTGAATCCTGAACTAATTCAACTATTGGCTTCAGAGTTGGTTAAATTTGAATTAACATCATGATTAGATTTAGGAGAGAAATCTTCTTCATCACTTTTTCAGAATCATATTTTTGAATCCATAATGTTCAGATTCATTTTTTCTTAGAGATACTCTAGTTCTATTTCCCTTGCATAGGATATTTTCTTTTGTTTACAAACTTTTATTTCTAACAAGTTTGTGTGCCAAGATTTTCCTTAAGATGACAGGTTTAAGTGTTTGTTCTATCAAAAATCTAAATCCTACCAGACCACCTATTTTTTATGAAAATGACTGTGAGTACTAGGGAGATTGGATGAAGACTTTCGTTATTAACACTGGAGTTGATAACTACCTAATGCTGATAGGAGACTATAAGATTCCTGATAAAAAATTGAGAATTTTTAATAATCCAGAGAAATCATAATATCAAGCAAATTTCATAGTCATAAATACATTGTTATGTTCCATGACTAGGAATATCTATAGTCAAATATCTTCATGTGAAGCAGCAAACAGTATCTAGATGAAACTTGAAGTTACACATTTTGGTACTTCTAAAGTCATAGAGACTAGAAGAGCTATGTTGAGAGCTAAATACCATGTCTTTAACTTTCATTATGGAGAACCTATAAGAAAATTTCAACAATTGTTTATGAATATTGTGAATAGCTTACAGTCTATGAGAGAATAAGATTTGGATGATGAGGATCTTGTAGATATGATCATTGAAATTATGCCAAATGAGTGGGAGTCCAAGACGACAGCAATTGATGAGAACAGGAATGTTACTCATATTTCCTTAGATGAGCTGTTTGAAACTCTTCTTCAGCATGATACTAGAATGAAGAGAGATGATGATAATGTTAAAAAGAAGAATGGCAATGGAGGAGTTTCTTTTACAACTACTACTAAACATATAAAATACAAGACTCTAAAAAGAGTAACTAGATCAAAGTCAAAGAAAGTCACTATTCATTCAAGTTCTAGTGATATAAAAAAGTTTGAGAATGAATTAGCTAATCTTGATCAGAGAATGAACAAGATAGTAGCTCAGAAGAACTATCAAAATAAGTACATGATGAGATACTACAAAGATAAGAAATATGGTGAAGTTACTTGTTATGAATGTAGAAGAACAGACCATATCAGACCTGATTCCCCTCTATTGAAAAAGAAGGATGAAGGTAGAGAAAATTTTTCATTTAAGAGCTATGGTAAGACTTCTGCTCTTTCATATACAGAGGTAGCTAGATTGGTTGGAATTCCATATGAAGGGGAAGTCGAGTTCTATTCCCAAAAGTTGACGGATGTCAAAGGAAATTTTGTTAAGGTGAAATCCATGGAGTGCCTCGGTCTTACTGATGTAAAGACTCCAAATATTGCGCACCTTTTGAAAAATAATCAGATCCTTGAATTATTGGTTCAAGGATTTATCATTCCGAGAAAAGGTGAGAAGGACACATTGAAATGGAGTGATATGTGCATCTTAGATTTTATGGTGAACCTGATGACGGTTAATTTGGTAAATTATATTCTGATTATGATTGAAAATATCAA
This sequence comes from Viscum album, assembly GCA_963277665.1. Classification (NCBI taxonomy): domain Eukaryota; kingdom Viridiplantae; phylum Streptophyta; class Magnoliopsida; order Santalales; family Viscaceae; genus Viscum; species Viscum album. The sequence continues at coordinate 1,811,936,365 of OY728146.1, forward strand.
GAAGGGGAATATTAAGGCTCATATTATCATGTACCCTACCATTCTTTCTAATATGATTGTTTGGTGTGTAGAATATTTCAAAATTCCTTACAGTTTGAAGAATAGAAATTGAAAATTCATGCTAGTCAGTGATGAAACCCTGAAGAGGATGAACATTGGTTTTTCTAAAGACTCCAAATAATTTTATGACCAACCATAGGAAGAAGCTGAAGCTGTTTCAAAAAATCAAGAACTTGTTAAACCATCGAAAAAAGTTGTAAAGAAGAGTAAGTTGAAGGAAGTATAAGAAGAAGAAAAAACCCCAAAAGCTAAGGAAGCTCAATCCGCACCACCAAAACCTAAGAAGAAAAAAAGGCTATCCAGATGAGGTTATAGCCAAGTGGATGAAAAATAAGAAAAACCTGAAGGAAGGAGAGTCACAGTTTGTCTTAGATCCTGCAGAAGCTAAGTCTTTGAAACAAAAGACTGGTGATGATATTGAAAAACAAGCTAAAGAAATGAAATTAAAGAAGAAGATGAATAAAGATGAGATTGTTCAATCCCTTATAAGGGATAATGAGAAAGAGTCTGAGAATATCCCGGTACCAAAATCCTTCTTGGTAGAACCCTTACCTAAAACCCCTGGGAAGAAATTTTTCACTCTGGAAAAAGTCAAATAAAAAGAAGAAGTAGTACAAGAATTTGACGAAGAAGATGAAAGTAGTGGTGATACTGAAGATTTGAGTAAGAAAGTGGAGGAATTTCATGAGAAGGAAATCCCATACGAGAAATTGTCAATTTAAACCTCTCTATCTGAATCTTCGAATCTTGCTACTCCTAGGTTGGATGACTAGTATGAAGATCAAGTGAACAAGATGTTTGAGGAAGAAAGTTATAATCGTCATTTTAATCATCCTGAAGTTGTTGAGGCAGGAGCTCAGAAAAAATAAGTAGATGAAGATAATATTGTTCATCTATCTGATAGAGAACATGAATCTTCGGATGAGGAAGCCATTCTGAAATCTAATAAATGGAAAACATTCATTTGTTGGTACACCTACTAAAGTCATTTTAAAAAAGAAGGAAGTCGGTGGATCTTCTAAGTGTAAACTTGCTGAGCTAGAAAGAGTCCTCTCCTAGAAAAGTATCATATTTGGAATCATTATCTCTAGGACATGATTTCATTGTCCAGTCTTTGAAGAAGATGGTTGGAACCAATCCTATTTTTCTAAGTATAGACTCCAGATGCCATATACTTCAACACACATTAAATCAGATATCAGATTTTGTGTCCATGGTGATTGACAAGTGTGTCAATCTTGAGGCAGATTTTAAGAATTTCTTTATTAACTACGATGCCCACAAAAGGACCTGTAAGAAAATGGTTGGCTAGTCAATGAAGACAGTAGAATATTTGAGAGAACTTGATGAATTCAAAGATGGTGTCATGGAGGATTTTGACATAGAATATGGTAGTATCCAAGATCTTACAACCTGTTTTAAAGAAAAGCTTACTCTTGAGAAGAATACTCATATTCAAGAAGTGAGGGATATGAATGGGAAATTTTATTCTGTTCCCCAAATCTTGAAGAGAGAAAGAGACCTTTGGATTGAGATAACAGAAAAGCTTGTCAAGTAGTAAGAAGTTTTTAAGGCTCAGGTATAGGCTCTTATGTCTCAGGGAGAAATAATCAAGGATTTAGAGAAGAAAGTTGAGGATCAAGATCAGTTTCTTAAGCGAGTATAGGTAGATCATAAAGAGCTCCAAAATTTGAATACTATAGTCAAGAAGTTGATGCTAAAGGAAAAGGAAGGATAACTATGTTGCAATCCGATATTTTGTTGTATTCGTTTCCTTGTACAAATTCTTCTAATCATAATAAAAAAATTTGGTTTCTTTTCATTTAAAAGTGTTGTACTAATCTTTAATGTCCCATAATTTCTTTTGCATTACCTCAAATTCTTTTTGAAAATCACAAAGGGGGAGAAAGGAAAATGAATTCTAAGTAAATAAGAAATATCCCTAAGTAATGGGGAGTTTTTGTTATGAAGATTTCCGTATTCAAGAGAATGAACAATCTCATTCTGGAAATCTAGAATATGATCCTTAGAGTTCCAAAGCCTAAGGGTGAGTTAGTATTATTCATCATTTTCCATGTGTAAAGGGAGATAAGTTTTATTTCAAAGTCTAGAAAAATATTTTCTAAGTCTTTATATTCTTTTTTTAAAGGATGTTTGTGCTTTCCAAAAAGGGGGAAATTGTTCAGTCAATGAGGTTTTCCGTATGACTTTTCTATTCCTTAATACTTGGGGAAGATTGTTGAGTCAATAGGTTTTTATTATGACTTTACCATTCCTTCTTGTTTTGAAAATCACAAATACCTTATCCTAAGAAAAATATCATTCTACTCTATGTTTTACTATCATAAGGGAAATTTTCCTTCCCCAAGGAAATTTATCCTTACCATGTTTTTTGTTATTCATTTTGTCGAAGTATAAACTTCATTTTTGTATCCAAAACCTCATAATAATGTAATACATAGATATAGAGCATTCTATTTTAAGGATCTAAATTCAGGTTTCATGTTCTCTAAATTTAGACTCTGAACTCTTATGAGTTCTGACTTTGAATTCTAATGAATTTAGAATCTGAAATGTTTAAGTTTAGACTTCGAATTATGATGAATTCAGACTCCGAACTTTGTGACTTCTGACTCTGAACTATCTGAATTCAGACTTCGAAATTTCCTGATTTCAGACTCCAAATTCTTATATATCTAGGTTCCTAATTCCTTGAAAAATAGAATCTTAATATCTTTATATTATAGACTCTGATGTTATTTAGTTATACTCCGAACATTCATTTTTTGCTTACACTCCGAATTTTTTAAACTCATGTTTTGGTTATAAAATTGTGTGGTGCATTCAGTTAATAACTAACTGTTGTTTGAGTGACACGTGTACAAGTCCCTCTGAAAATCAACAAAAAATATGACCATTGGAGGAGGGATTCGACTGTTGAATTTGTTCCTATAAATAGGAGCTCATTTGAACGAGCTGATAATTAAAAGAACAACAACTTTGAAAAATTTTCTTACATGTTTTTTAAGTGATTTCTAGAGAGAGAGGCTCTTATAAACTCTCAAGCTTCATACAAAAAGTTTGAACGGATTGTTCAGACTTTTCTTAATGCAGGTTTTCTTTGTGCAGAGGTATGATTTCCATGAAATCAGAGACTTCAGGTTATGAAGTCAGAGGTGTCGATTTCCTTAAAAATTGAAGGCTTGCAGGGATAGAAAGATAGATACCAATCATCGAATTAAGGGCTTACCAGGGTTTGGATAAGACTGACTTTTTTGAAAGTATAAATCAAGGGACCTTTATTTAGGATTGTTGGATACCCTTCTCTTTGGGTTAAAAGATTTACTACTTCATACTAGTAGTGTTTTAATTTTGTTTCCCGCTGTGTTATGGGTTGCTGAGGAAAGTATAATTGTCTTAGACTTGTACTCTGATTATATAAAATTCAATACGCTTTAATTTAGAATCTTAGTTTTAGTAAACTTTTATTATGTTTCATTTCCGGATTCACTTTTCTAGAATCAAGCCAGTTATTAGAGATTATATGTGTTGTGAATTTTGTTTATAAAATAATTATTTAAGGTTTTTTTAGTATACAATTCACCCCCCCCCCCACTCTTGTATATTGAGTATCTTCACCATAGTTTGATACTACAATCAGTATCATATCTGTAGAGACCCAAAGCCTGATGTACATGTACATTACATTAATTTTTGCAGAATACTTCATACATAACAAAAACAAACACACAAATACCGTAATAGTTTGGTGTCTTTCGAAACTCGGAATATAATCTTCTAATCATGGTGAAATATCTTCAACATCTCCCATAAAGATCATACCATTTTGTTTTCTTACCTAAAACATTTCTTTAAATATTGGGGAAAATAAAACATATAAAGGGTGATCTCAAATGCTCAGTAAGGGTAAGCATGGAGAAAATAAAACAAATTATATACATTTGAACTTAAAAAAACAAGAACATAATGTTTAAACATCAAAATCATGAGCAATGACATAAAACATGGTAGACATAAGGCATAGATCATAAAAAACAGTAATCATGATAAAAAAGCATGGGAATAAAACATTTAATTGTGTAAAACCATTAATCATATGATATTATTTCCATAGTAGCCAAGGCATTGCTTCCAAGACCATCTTAGTGGACAAATTCCCTTTCTGAATCGAGCTCACTCCTCGTTCCAGTCCTATATCACTGAACCAGATTAACTTACTATTCTAGCCATGTCTATCTCATGAGATATAAATTGTTACCCAATGCATTGGAGGGAGATATAGGTCTCACCCATCTCATAATGAAACCATTATTATGTGTTCCACAACATAAACATAAATCATTCATCATAATCCAAAGAATAAAATGGGTTTCATAAACATCATCCCATCATAACATAATCCATATAAAACAAATAGATATCATTTCATCATAAAAAAAGTGAAACCATGTTAATAATAGAGACATTATACTTGAAATATACACATATGAAATAATGTCATCTTAGATGGAATATGGTTTTGATAAAACACTTGAAATTAATTCTTGAGGAAAATATCCTTTCTTCTTCAAAATCATTTTCTTTTCACAAAATGCCATGAAATTTTAAATGAAAAGGATTTTGTTGACAATAGTCATGAAATATTTTAGAGTAAGCTTCATGAAAATAAGGCGTTATAAAACTGTAAAAATTCGTTCATGCCGTATATTTTAAAAAAACATTCTTCTTGTACTTTTAACGAAAAAGTCAAGAAGTACCACATATGGTAAACAAAAGAAAGATTCCTTCCATAACACAAAGTAAAAGTCAAATAGGGGTAAACATGACTTTAAACATGAATGGAATAATATTAAACACTTTATGAAAATCATTTTATGGACATGAATGAAAAATAAAACCCCAGTAAATACTTACGAATAAACAATCTCGGATAAGAATGAGATTGGAATAATTATCCCTTACCTTATGTCTGATATGCTTCGTATGTATCTGAACCTCCTGTATAATGATTTTAATAATGTCATTGAATTATTAAGGAATCATATTCATTGTTATGATATCATATATGGTTCACTTATGACTTTATATTACCAATTCTTTTGTTATTTCATGTTAAAGTAACGTTTTGGGTAAAATCGTTTCATTTATCATTCATGTTTTGACTAGTAATTATTCATATGATTACTTAGATCATGATTACTTACTTCTATAATGTAAAACATTATTTATATATAATATATTTTAATAATATACATATTTATATAATAGATTGATAAAAGGAAATAAATACATCGTTCATGGAGACGGTAGGCCGTATGTAAGCATGAACGCTATTTTTGTTTCCTTATTAAATTGAATGTAAGTAAGTAAATAACATATAAATAATTCTAGCATAATTAACATGTCATATATTTAATGATTATTTAATATATATACTTTATAATCATTTTTGAATGGTTAACATGGAGAATGAATCTCATCGGGTCGTGGTGACGGTAATCCGTACGTATGCACGAGCGATGATATTGTTCCCATAATTACTGAATGGAATTAGAGTGTATGATATAATATCTCCGAATTATTATCGCTTTTATAATTACCATATATATATTTATTCTTTACACCATTAGTAAGGTGGTGGTGTAAAAACAGATTACACCACAGCGTGGAGACGGTAATCCATACGTGCGCAGGCGTGGTGATTTTGTTTTCCGTAGGATGGATACAAGGTGATATGAGGTTGTTTCATATTTATAATAACATATCATTATATTATTGATACTGATTTTATTACATTATATTGAAACAACTAAATAATAAGAAGTTTAAGAAAAAATAAATTTTAAAGAATCAGTAGAAGAGATTTCCTCTTCTTCAACGCGCCTCTTTTAATCTTTCTCTTAAGACACTAGAGTTGGTCTTTTCAGAAGACCAGAACCACCAGAATATTTCTAGGGAAGTGGAAAAGAGAAATGGTCAGGGTTTGGCTGAGCATGAAGGATCATAGTGTTGTGAATAGGAGAGGGAGGAGGTGCCCTTTTTATAAGGGAGGAGAGGGGCACCTTTGGAAACATAAGAAATATTAATTTAAAAAAAATTCAAAACCCACTTAAAAACCACCAAAAATTACTTCAATCTGAATATGAGATGATATAGGGTTGTCGTATAATTATACAATAAAATTTATACATGTTGGGAATTTATTTGAAACCTTATCAATTTGATTTATCCTTATTTAATTTATTTAATCTTATTTGTGGTAATAATATTCTAAATTTTAAATTGTTATAAATAATTACTTATGTGTTGTGAATTATCCCTAATTTGGAACTTTATGAAGTTTTAGACCATATAATATTCAATTTAATCTTTCTAAATATTAATGTGATTTTATAACAATTTAGTAATATTTTATTTTTATAAAATAACAACAGTGTTAATTTTGACACTATTCATTTATTTGAATTTAAATAAAATCCAAAAAGAGGATATATTCAAAAAAAATGTTTAATAGATTTATAACATATCATATTAATCTAGAAAATTTGTGGAGAACATTAATTATTTCATATAATGTTTATTTTGATATTTATAATACTATTTATTTGATATTTCTCTTAATAAAACAATTACTTCATCATTTTTGAATAATCATTTAATATAATTATTAGTTGGATAAAAATTAAAAATAAAATTCTATGAGGAAGATAAATATAATTACTTTAATAATAATATTTTTACTAGAATTTATCATCTTAAAATGACAACATTAAAATTTTTATATTTATTAAATTATGAAGGCGACATCTTTGACATCATTTTAAATAAAATAATATAATTGTCCTAATCGGTTTTAGAAGACTCCAAATGGTCCAAAAATAGTTTCTTGAATGATTAGGGTATATATATACTCTAAAAATAAAGTTTTTTCATGTTTATGGTCCTCTGGATAGGTATTATTGTTATAATAAAAACTATATTATTGATTTTTCAATAAATAAATAATTTTTACATCATTAATGTATAAGATTTTAAGGTAATGAAATATTTATTAAAAATTTCACATAAATTACCATGATAAATAAAAATATTTTATCTTTAAATTAGTATTTATAATCTAATTTATATTATGTATAACTATATATTAAAAATAATCTAATTATTAATGTTTGAGTGAGACATTTCACTTTCCATTAAATAAACCAAATAAAAGGACTTAATCAAATACAAGTGGGTTCCATTAGATTACATTTCGACCCAAGTATGATTTAGGGTAAAATTTAATCATCCAATTACTTTAGTACAAGTTTTAGGGTAATTTTATAATATTATATTTACCCTTAATTACCTAATTTACCTTTAACTATGGTAAATAGAATTTACCATAGTTACTATTCATAATGACTAAAAATAAAAATTAGCTTATTAACATAATTTGGACTTACTGATTACAAATATGGAATCCATTTTTTCAAATTCAAATCACAGAAATTGCAGAAATCAATTTAAAATTAATCTCGTTGTTAAGAAAATAAGTTTTAAAAGTTAAAACATTACAAAAGATTGAAATGATTTTACCTATGAATTCAATGTAAAATCAATGATAATGGAATAAATTATATTAAATGGTAAAAATATATTCTATTTAAAATTTGAACCAATTTACTATTATAATTTAACCATATAAAATATCTCGATGATAAAATTTGTGTTTAAGTAAAATTTTAGTGTGTTTCTACTATTCATCAAAAAATAAAGTTGTTAGAGAAATATCAAAACTCTATCCAATATAAATTTTTATATATTGATTCAAAATAAGAAGTTTATTTTGTAAAATTGAACTTATAATCTTTTGAAAAATTTTATTTAAAATGGGTGCGTCATCAAAAGGCGGAAAAACTACATTTTTTAAAAAATACTTATTTTACCTGAAAAAATTATTTTTTTCTCATACCATGTACTAGAAATTGTTTAAGATGAATAATAATTTTATAAAATTAAAAATTTAGTTAATAATATTAATAACGGCTAGATCATAATAATATTATAACCATATATTTTTGTTTAGTGAAACCCGTTATTGCGTGCAACACACGCTATCGAGGAAGGTCGCGATTGCATGTAATGAAAGCCAAGTTAGGGTTGCGTGTAGTGAAAGACTCCTTTGTTATTGTGTATAATAGAATCGAACCATATTTCATTTATACATTTAATATAAATAAACATATACACACTCAATGATGTGTAGAATAACTACTATCAATCTAACTTGAAATTGTGTGTAACACGATCCAAAAATAGTGTTGCATATACTGTAAGCTAATACGGTGTTGCATATAGTGCAAGATAATATTGGTGTAGCGTACAATAGAATATATGAAAGAAATTAAAAAGAATACATCTCATAAAATCTTAGGGTGTTACATTCTACCCCCCTTAAAATGAATTTCTCCCTCGAAATTCGCCGGGGTTATATATGGGTTATTTCTTGAGATTTTCTTTCATAAAAACCCACATCATAAAAATAAATACTAATAATTAATGTTAAAAAGTGATGTATAAAACATAACGGTTACCCAAATTAACTCATCACTGGATTTCCACATATGAGAACATAGGTGAAAATATGGATATGGAAGAGAAATCTAACAATCAGGTCCTGATGGAGAGTTGTAGAGAACATGGATATGAAAAATCCAACAATCACAAAGCCATACATTTGTGATAATCTAAGGTACCATCTAATTAATTGGATATGAGGGTACTAGGATAGTATTTTTGTTTTTCAATATCATTTCCCTAAAGTAGAAAATTTTGAATTTGAAGAAAATATTACTTGATTTTGGAACAATCTCGCCGTTGGTCATTCCATGAACAATTTCCACTTCATATCTTAACAAAATGAAGTTGAATTTGTCATTCGTGAAGTGTTACTAGATCATGCGATAGAATAATGGTTCATTCCCTCTATCTCAAACAAAAGGTTAGCAAAAGTTATCAAATAAACATAAGTCCATCTATGGTGAGGTTAATCGTATATGATTCCAAAAATGAACTTATAATTCATCGCTTAATAAAATAGAACTAGTTTCTACTAACCAAGGACATCCTGTAGGACAGTGGTATGTGATAAAGGCCTGTCACACTTTGGTTGTGGGTTCGATTCCCACAGCCTTGTCTGACGCGACGGGTTGTCGCTCGTCCTACAGGTTTTCCTTTTTCTAAAACAACACTGTTATAACATTCCAGAAATAGTTTCAAAAAAAGTTATAGCCTTAACAAAATTCTATCTAATGTCCAACTTAATCCATTCCATCCTTTAGGATTATAAAAAAAACTTTTTTCCAATCTTATAGTATAAAGAAAACGATTACTAGAAATTTCATCAACAAAGCATGTGAATACAATCAATTTTCCCCCATATATCATAAAATATATCTTATTGGTCACATTCCAGACATGTGAATACCTTTATTATGTATTATCTTGAAACATGAATTACCATAGAACCTTATTGAAAACATGAATGTTGTCCAAAGGTAACTCTTTCCACATACCAAAATCCTAAAAATTATATATACTAAAACCATGATTTCAGTTTGTCCTTATATCAGTTCTGAGCTCATTAATACTATAAAATATCTCATGATCTTCTTATCCTTTCATTATGCACATATCATCTACCTTAAAAAATATTTGAATAACCTTTCATGGTTACTATTACCATTCATCATATACTTTAAAAATCCCAAGGAAAGACAACAGTGTCACAATTCTTAGATTTTTCTTTATTCCATAGTACCATACGTTAATCATGGTAAACATACAATCCTTCCACCACCTTCTTAAACCAATGACTATGCTTCATCATTTCTTTCATCTCATATATCATTTTTAGTCTATTCATCATCATCCGCGTAAATACTACCCATATGACCATGCTGATTCTCTTCATGAGATTTTCCCTTAGGGCATTGGTTTCCATAATGCTCGTACATTCCACATTTAAAACATTTAATCGTTGTTGATGTCGTAGCAATACCATTATCCTTATCCATGGTGTCAACTGAAACTTTTCCTTTAAAATTAATGGCTTTGTGTCAATCTTTTCCACACCCAAAGCATCTTCCAGTTCCTTTAAAATATTCTCCCTGATGCCTATTCCCACATGATTTACATGAGGTAAATTGAACTTTCTTTTCTCTATGATCGTCATGAAACTCCATATTTCTATTATTAGCTATGTTGGGAAACTTACCAAAGTTGAGATTATTGATCATATTATGAGATTTATGTATAGGAAAAATAACAATATTGGGACTTCCAGATCAAATTTCATTTGGTTTCTCATGAAGAATATCGTCCCATTGTCCATTATATCCTCCATTATCGTGAATATTCCTGTTTCCAACCATTTTCTAAAACCCAAAGAGAATAGTGTCAGAAGAAAAAATAATAATCAAGGGGGATTACCATCAATATCTATCATCATAGGATAAATTCTATGATTGGTACCATAATTCTAGGACTATAACCTACACTTATACTTAACCTTAGGGACATCCCCTAGACATCCCTTAGAAATATTTATTGGGATCTTACTAAAGTTTATGCATCCTAGTTTCCAAAGGTTTACTAAACCTTTCCTCTGATACCAACTGTAGAGACCCAAATCTTGACATACATGGACTTTACATTAATTTTTTCGGAATACATAATACATAACAAAAACAGATACACAAGGACCGTAATAGTTTAGTGTCTTTGGAATCTTGGAGTATAATCTTATAATCGTGGTGAAAGATCTTCAAGATCTCCCATAAAGATCTTACACTTTTGGTTTCTTACCTAAAACCGTTCTTCAAATCCTGGGGAAATGAAAACATATAAAGGGTGAGATAAAATCTCAGTAAGGGTAAGCATGGAGAAAATAAAACAAATCCTATACATTTGAACTTAAAAAAACATGAACATAATTTTTAAACATCAAAATCTTGAGCAATGACATAAAACATGGCAGTACGTAAGGCATAGATCATAAAGAAACATTAATCATTATAAAATGGAATTGGAATAAAACATTTAATTATGGAAAACCATTAAGCACATGATATTATTTCCATAGTAGCCAAAGCATTGCTTCCAAGACCATCTTAGTGGACAAAGTCCCTTTCTTAATCGAGTTCACTCCTCATTTCAGTCCTATATCACTGAACCATATTTACTTACCATTCCATCCATGTCTATCTCATGAGATATAAATATTTACCCAATTAATTAGAGGGATATATAGGTCCCATGCATCTCATAATGAAAACATTGTTATGTGTGCCACAACATAAACATAAATCTTTCATCATAACCCAAATAATAAAATGGGTTTCGTAAACATCATCCCATCATAACATGATCCATATAAAACAAATAGATATTATTTCGTCATAAGAAAAGTGAAACTATGTAAATCATAGAGACATTATACTTGAAATATAAAAATATAAAATAATGTCATCTTAGATTGAAAATGGTTTCGATAAAACACTTAAAATGAATTCTTGAGGAAAATATCTTTTCTTCTTAAAAATCATTTTCTTTTCACAAAATTCCATTCAATTTTAAAAAAAGCATTTTGTAGAAAATATTCATGAAATTTTGTAGAGTATGCTTCAGGAAAATTTGGCATTATAAAACCGTAAAAATCCGTTCATGCGGTATAAGTTAAAAAAACATTCTTCCCGTACTTTTAACGGAAAAGTCAAAAAGTACCACATATGGTAAACAAAAGAAATATTCCTTCCATAACACAAAGTAAAAGTCAAATACGGGTAAACATGACTTTAAATATGAATTGAAAAACATTAAACACTTTATGAAAAACATTTTATGGACGTGAATGAAAAATAAAAACCCTGTAAATACTTACGAATAAAATATCTCGGATAAGAATGATATTGGAATAATTATCCCTTACCTTATGTTTGATATGTTTCGTATGTATATGAACCTCCTGTATAATTATTTAAATAATTTCATTTACTTATTAAATAATCATATTCATTTTTATGATATCATATATGGTTCACTTATGACTATATATTACCCTTTCTTTTGTTAATTCATGTTAAAGTAGCATTTAGGGTAAAATAGTTTCATTTATTGTTCGTGTTTTGACTGGTAATTATTCATATGACTTCCTAGATCATGATTAATTACATATATAATATAAAACATGATTTATATATAATATATTTTCAGAATATACATATATATAATAGATCGATAAATGGAAATAAATACACAGTTCATGGAGACGGTAGTTCGTATGTACGCATGAATGTTGTTTTTGTTTCCTTATTAAATTGAATAGAAGTAAGTAAATAAAATATACATAATTCAAGTATCATTAATATGTCATATATTTTATTATTGTTTAATATATATACTTTATAATCATTCTTGAATGGTTAACTTCGAGAATGAATCTCATCGTGTCGGGGAGACGGTAATCCGTACGTACGCACGAGCGATGATATTGTTCCCATAATTATTGAATGGAATTAGAGTGAATGATATAATATCTCAAATTTATTATCATGTTATAATTACCATATATATATTTATTATTTTCACCATTATACCCCTCCAAATATGGTGGTGGTGGAAAAACAGATTACACCACGGCGTGGAGACGGTATTCCGTACGTACGCACGTGCGAGGATTTTGTTTTCCGTAGGATGGATAGAAGGTGAAACATGGTTGTTTCAAATTTATATTAAAATATCAGTATATTATTTATATTTATTTTATTACTTTATAATGAAACAACTAATGAAAAAGAAGTTGAAGAAAAAAAACTTGAAAGAATCGGTAGAAGAGATTACCTCTTCTTCGACGCACCTCTTTTAATATTTCTCTTAAGGCACTAGAGATGGCCCTTTGAGAAGACCAGAACATCAAAAATGTTTATAGGGAATTGGAGAATAGAAATGGGTAGGGGTTGGCCGAGCTTGAAGGGTCAAAGTTTTGTGAAGAGGAGAGGGAGGATGTTCCCTTTTTATAAGGGAGGAGAGGGGCACCTTTGGTAATATAAGAAATATTAATTTATAATAAATTAAAAACCCACTTAAAAACCACAAAAAATAACTTAAATACGAATATGAGATGATATAGGGTTGAAATATAATCATACAATAAAATTTATACATTTTGAGAATTTATTTGAAACCTTATCAATATGATTTATCCTTAATTAATTTATTTAATCTTATTTGTGGTAATAATATTCTAAATTTAAAATTGTTATAAATAATTACATATGTGTAATGAATTATCCTTAATTTGGTACTTTATGACATTTTGGACCATATAAATTTCAATTTGTAATTTTTAAATATTTATGTGATTTTTTAAAAATTTAATAATATGTTATTTTTATAAAATAAAAATTGTGTTAATTTGGACACTATTCATTTATTTGAATTTAAATAAAATACAAAAAGAATATATTTTCAAAAAAAATGTTTAATAGATTTATAACATATCATATTAGTCTATACATTTTTTTAGAACATTAATTAGTTCATATAATGTTTATTTTTCTATTTAGAAAACCATTTATTTGACATTTCTCTTAATAAAACAATTACTTCATCATTTTTGTATAATCATTTAATATAGATATTAGTTTCATAAAAATTAAAAATAAAATACTATGATGAAGATAAATATAATTCATTTCATAATAATATTTTTACTAGAATTTATCATCTTAAAATCAGAACATTTAAATTGTTATATTTATTAAATTATGAAGGTGACATCTTTGACATCATTTAAAATAAAATAATATAAATGTGATAATCGGTTTTATATGTCTCAAAATGGTCCAAAAATATACCCTTGGATGATTAGGGTATATATATACACGAATAATAAATTGTTTTCAAGTTTATGGTCCTTTGGATAGGTATTATTATTTTAATAAAAACTATATTATTGATTTTTAACTGAATAAATAATTTCTACATCATTAATGTATAAGATTTTATGGTAATGAAATATTTATTAAAATTAAAAATAAATTACCATGATAAATAAAAACATTTTATCTTTCAAATTAGTATTTATAATCTAATTTATTTTCTGTATAACTATATATTAAAAATAATATAATTATTAAAGTTTGAGTGAGAAATTTCACATTCCTTTAAATTAACTAAATAAAAGGTCTTAATCAAATACAAGTGGGTTCCGTTAGATTCCATTTCGACCCAATTATGATTTAGGGTAAAATATAACCATCTGATTACATTAGGACAAGTGTTAGGGTAATTTTATAATATTATATTTACCCTGAATTACCCAATTTACCTTTAACTATGGTAAACAAAATTCACCATAGTTACTATTCATAATGACGAAAAATAAAAAGTAGCTTATTAACATAATTTGGACCTACTGATTCCACATATGGAATCCATTTTTCTAAATTAAAATCACAAAATTTTCAGAAATTAATTTAAAATTAATCCCATTGTTTAGAAAATTTTTTTTAAAAGTTAAAACATTAGAAAAGATTGAAATGATTTTACCTATGAATTCAATATAAAATCAATGTTAATGACATAAATTACATTAAATGGTAAAAATATATTATATTTATACTTTAAAACAATTTAATATTATAATTTATCCATATAAATTATCTCGATGAAAAAAGTTGTTTTTAAGTAAAATTTTAGCGTGTTTTTACTATTCACCAAAATAAGAACGTTGTCAGAAAAATATCAAAACTTTTTCCAATGTAAATTTTTATATCCTGATTCAAAATAAGAAGTTTATTTTGTAAAATTGAACTTATAAACATGTCAAAATTTATATTTAAAATGGGTTCGCCATCAAAAGGCGGCAAAACTGCATTTTTTTAAAATACTTATTTTACCTGAAAAATTTATTTTGTTCTCATACCATATTCTAGAAAATGTATAAGATGAATAATAATGTTATAAAATTCAAAATTTAGTTAATACTATTCATAACGGATAGTTCATAATAATATTATAACCATATATCATTGTTTAGTGAAAACTTGTTATTGCGTACAACACACGCTATTGAGGAAGGTCGTGATTGCATGTAATACAAGCCTAGTCAGGGTTGTGTGTAGTGCAAGACTCTTTTGTTGTTTTTTATATCATAATCCAACCATATTTCATTTATACATTGAATATATATATATATACTCAATGATGCGTAGAATAAATACTATCAAATTAACTTGAAATTGTGTGTAACAGGATCCAAGAATAGTGTTGTATGCACTTCAAGCTAATATGGTGTTTTGTATAGCACAAGATAATATTGGTGTAGTGTACAGCAGAAGATATGAAAGAAATTAAAAAGAATATATCTCATAAAATCTAAGGGTGTTACAATATCTATATTACTATCGATCCAATAGTGGGTTCCTCCTAAAGCCTAATATAAGAATAGAAATAACTCCTCCATATGAAGTTTGAATCAAACACTATGGATCTTTATAGATATCCAGTAGTAATCAATTGATTCCTTTTGAATCATTCATTGTTTAATCTCTTCTTGAGTGACTTATCGTGGTGGAACCTCATTTTCGCTATTTTTTTAGATGTATGTTTCTTAGATTTATTCCCAACTAGACTAAATCAGACCTTGATATTGGATGATTCAAATGTCCTAAGAATAAGGGAAGTTGTATAAATATTTTTCCACAAATTTCAATAATTTAATAAATATCATTGTTGCACTGCATGATGGAATATTCAATGAATTTCTTTAAAAATGTTTTTTTAATTCTAAATTTGTATACGCACCCAGTATTACACTCGTTTAGAATTATTAAGTGTATATAAAATGTCAGCCTCAATCAAGTATACCAATTTGGTGTGTAAGCTTGTTTTTCCCTTTATAAATTAAATATAATAATTTTTGAGAACTCCTTCCATGAATTTGGATTGAAATTTTAATGGAGTTTCCCCTGGTAGGAAATTTCATAATTAATTAGAAATTATCATAGGTGCTACATTGAAATCTATTAAATGTCTTTCCATTTATGGTATCCTTATAAAATCAATTAATTTGGTGAATTGAGATGTAGTTCTTGAATGTCATGTCTAATTGTGATTAAATGAATTGTGGAAAAACAATTTCATATTTTTATAATAAATCCCCTTGGATGAGGTTCCCTATCTCAGAAATTAAAAGTGAAAATTTTTGAATTTCATCTTTCTTTATTTTAATGAATTTATAGTTTTCCCTATTATTTGTTTATGTTTAGACATGTGGAATGTTTTTCACATGACCCCCTTGATTCTTTCAAAATTGGTTTTCCCTCTATTGATATAAATTTTAAATGAACCAAGGCACATCTTATGTTCTTGTCCAAATGTAGGTAATTTCCATTTTTCCATTAACACCTTATAAGTGCTTCATTGTGATTTAGAAATTGATTCATATTTATTTACTAAATTTAATGGCTAGTCACGAGGGGACACATTCCTTGAATGATTTAAATGGTATAAAATAAATTACTTGAACATTGATAAAGGATTCCTTCTTGATGGTTTTCGTGCCTTGAATGAATTAAATGTTTTTAAATGAAATGAATTATAAGGGGTGGAAAGGACACTCCATTAATTTAATGCTTAATACATCTGATAATTTAAATTTGGGGTCCTCAATATTAATTGGTCTTAATAAGTGCAACGAATGAGAGGTAATGACTCGTGGATTATCTTATTTTTTTTATAAGATTAAATCTTATATTCAGGATTTGGAAAGATGGTAAAGGATATGTCGACCATGGGGAAACTAATTCTCCCCCATATCTGTTATTGATTCATTACATCTTTCACCATTGATATTATGTGGATAGTGGGATTGGAACACCACATCCATTGCTGAGTGTTGGCATGACAGCTTTCTCACGACTTCGAGTGCTAACATGACAACACACTCACCAAATTGAGTGAAGAGTATGATGTTTCCCACTAATTATGATATGTATGTTATTTACCATTTGTTGGAGCTTATAGGCTCATTCAGACTAGTTATGGATGAATGAGTTACACCCAGGTCAAGCAAGCACCTATTATTCCAGGCATATGGACGCTTATGTTTGTATGTTCTTGGTTCATATAGGTGGATGCAATGTATAACTATACAATGTAAATATTATTACAATATACAAATTAATAGTATTTATTCAATATTTTTGTCCATGATCCAAAGTAGGTAAAGCCTTTAGGAGTCCATTTGGAACATGAGAGGGCTGGTAATTGTTTATTTTAGTAGTGTTTATAATTCAAATTACCTACACACTACTTTAAATATTATTCATGGAATGGATTTAGTTTTAGACATCATGGGTGTTAACCTACTAAGATTTATATCTCACACCATGCTTGGGTTGCCATTACACTGGGGGTACTCGAGTAGACCTAATGTTAATAGGACCATTGATTCTTTCTTATGGATGTTTTCTTAGGACTGGGCTAGAGCTCGAGATGCTCATGAAGATCCCACTTGGGGCATTTACTATGTTTGATTTGTTCCTATATTGTATTGTATCTTAATTCCTTTTTTATGTCTACTATTTTAGTTATGTATCATCATTTTATATGAATGCATTGTATATTGGAATATCCCATCATTTATTTTCAGTTTATATAATTATTCTGCTGCTTTATATTTCTTTTATTACTTATTATGTTGTTGTCAATTATTTACAATCTCATATACTACTTTTCAAATCCTATATGAGGGTATATTATACATGTTATCCCGTCCTGAGACCCTCGCTACTAGTCATTAGCCTCTGTCATATGAGGAGGCACGCTTGATGCCTTGTGACCCACTAGTCTTGATACTATCCTAATGGTCTGTCAGGAAAAAATATTAAAGGAAATCACATCCAAAAGGACCAAATAGATTTATATTTTTGAAAAAACTACACAAACAGTTGAATATTACATTAATATTTAATACATAACAAAACATAGTGTTTTATTTCAGTACACCACTATTCCCTTAAATATATCCCTACATATCAATCATAATACACTTCCAAGAATCCTAGGAAAAAACAAACATAATAAAGGGGTGAGATTTGATAACCAGTAAGGGTATTCATACAAAAGAAGATAACATTAATAAATATGGAATAACAATGTGGAAATGTAAATACCTAATAGCACATTCTATTTAATCAATAACACAAGAATGAATAATAATATTTCATAAATTAATGATGATAAAATAATTAGATATAAATAATCCCATGACCGTGAAACATATCAATGGATGTCATAACTAATAGAATAATCACTTAGAAATCAATTAGATAATATCATAATAAAGAAACTAATAATTAGAGACACTATAAACATACCATGGAGGAATCATGCCAAGACATCTTACATAAATGGGTAAGGACTCATCCAATACTCCAACTAGTTTGTCTCTGGAAACATATTGATGCATCGAGGGGATATAGTTGGAATTTTCCATCACAAAATAAGTCCAATTCATAACCCATAGGAATGGAGTGACATATAATCTATATAGAAATTATTATTGCAAAAAATAGCTTACAAAATGTTAATAATTACCCTAATCAATAAATGGAATCAAAAACCATCCAGAGTAATATAGAGAATCACATCAAAAACAGTACATCCTCAGTCAAACTGAACATATATCATCTATATAAATAATATTTATAGTATAATTATAAAATTTTCATAGAATAGATTATGTAAAATAATGGTTGTTTTCATTTATGAATAGAAAAAACATAAAAATTCTATTAAAACGTTCTTGAGGAAAATAACCTTTTCACTTTAAAACAAATTTTTTAAAATATAAAAACTTTTCACATACTAAAGAAACCATTTTCTTTGAAAATAACCTTGTAAAATTTTAAAATAATATTCAAATAAAAAATTAGTCATAACAGAATATAAGTTAAAAAAAATTCCATTCACAGTATTTTTAAAAGGATTAAAAGTACCTCATTTGGAAAATGATAAAAATATTTCATTCAAACTATTTTAAACAAATTAATACACGGGTAAAGATTTCAATAAAAATCCTTGGATATTATTAAAAATCTTAATTTGAAACCTTTTAAAATATATATAGATATGCGAGAATAATATTCTCCCAGTAGGGACTTAAACATAATTAATCACGAATATTGATGAGATTATGAAATTAACTCTTAACTCAGGTTTAAAGTTATTAAAATGTGTTTAAATAACTAGTATAAAAAAATTTAGTTAGTATAAATCTATTAGAGAAAATTATCATGTGTATCATACCATATATAATATTTTGTCTCCCATTTATTAACAAATGTTTGTTAAAATTGCTGTTTTGGGTGATAATCGCTTGGTTTTTCATGTGTATTTTGGTTTTGTAGTTTTGACCCTTATACATTCATTATGGTTCCATAATATCCTAAAATGTTATAATGATATAAATATAATACATATTTATTATATATGTATTTATAGCAATCCATAAAAGGTAGACATAGAAAATGAATTACACTGTTCATAGAGATGGTAGGTCGTATGTACGCATGAATATTGTTTTCACTTTTTAAAAAATGGAAAAAAAGAACGGTAAATAAAAATTGCACATTATATAATTATTATTATATTATATAAATTGTATATATTCCTAAAATACAACCTCATTATCTTTCAAGTAAAATAAAAATGAAAAATGAATCGCATTACTTTGTGGAGGTGGTAGTCCACACGTACGCATGAGTGATGTAACGTCCCAGTTCCAGAAGCCACCCAGAGGTGCCCCGTGCCCGGTTCGACACATGACCTCAAGAACATTTCCCCAAACTCAAGAGGATGTCGACTAGCAGTGAGGGCCTTGGTAAGTTATTAGGGAAACTATGTCCTCATTTGGTAAGGTATACAAAGAAAATAAATTAACAGTAAATAGTTGAAGCAGTAGAAAATACGTAACAACTAAAACCAAACAGAAAAAGAAATGAATATATAGTAATGATGATAATTATGTAGCAGGTACAAGTATATAAGGAATGTAGAAAACACAACAACGTGCTTAATACAAGTAAAAACAAATTACTAAAATAACAGCAAATCCTGCAGCATCGCAAACCTAAGCTTGGTCCCTTGCTCTCTAGCTCCAAGCCATCAAGTACCAGAAGTCGAAGGGCGCTTGCCCTTATCTATACCTGTAACAACAAAGTCTTATTGGGCCCAAAAGCATGTCCCAAACAGGATGTGAGATACAATCTTAATAGGCAATCACCCAAAGATATGTGCCTAATAGTCAATGAATACAATGCAAGTAAAAGTTCAATAAGCAGTAAATAGAGAAGCACATAGTAGCTACAATCCACAGTTCGAGCATATAAATTACTCAAGTAAACAGCCAACCAAAAGTATAAAATAGGTAATCCTGTGGGTAGCTCTCACAGCCTAACCCCTATGGTTCAAACTAAAAGTACTGGAAACCCTCTAAGAGGCACACACCGTCTCACCCCTTTAGTTCAGCTAAGAGTAGACTTTCTGAGGAAGCACTCACCGTCAATCCCCCCTATAGTCTCATATTGTACTAAAGGATCTCTGGGGAAGCACTTAATGTCTCATTCCCCCTGTGGCCCATGTCGAGGAACTACAGACTCTCTGAGGAATCACTCATCATCAATTCCCCATGTGGTCTCACATCGTATTAAAGGACACTCTAGATAATCCCTTACGCCCATTATCCCTATGGTCTACTACACTAGGTTCTCATAGTACAGTGTGAAATAAACATGCATAGCGTGCATATCGGCCCCAGTAAACCTCAAGAACTACTTGGATATCAATCTAAGGCACAACATCATAATAGTACAATAGTTACACTCTCCTACAACTAGGCATGGAAACTGGAAAAACACCTAATAAGAAAAACATGCAAGGTGAAGCATAATAATACAGTATAGATTATCCAATTTTTCAAGAAATGATCTTTACTGAAGCAATCAATCAAAGCAGACAAACAATAGGAGAAAAACAGGAAACCCACAATTCCTCGTTCAAGGGAATTGGTGGAATTTGCACAAAATATTCACAGAATTCATATGTAAAGGCACAAACCACCTACCTTGGTGCTAGGAGATTGATATACGTGAACCACGACAATTGATTCCCCATAGAACGTCAAATATTTGAGAGAATTTCAAAAACGCTCTACCTAGGATAACTTGGAAACGAGGAGGGAACATGGAACAAGGATAAAGAAGAAGAGAAAACTCACCACTGTGATTCAAATGAAATCAATGGAGATCGATTCGGAGAACAGATGGAGGAATGGAAGCTCGTTGAAGATCCATGGATTCCCAGTGCTCTTAGACGACGAAGTTGTAGAAGAAGATCTTTTCGTCGATTAGGCGTGACCCCGATCCGTTTAATGAAAAAAAAGAAAGTACGCGTCGTGTAATTTTAGAGTACATGGAGTGTACTAGGTTTTTCTGTAATCTGATTTAAGCGGCCTCCACGTCACCCCTACACCCCGTGTGTGTGTCCTGGGCACGGCCAAAACACAGCTTCGAGCCAGAAAAGAGTACACGGCTTGTACTCAGAATGTACATGGCATGTACTTCAAAAATTTCCAGAAACTCCATTTTTCTTAAAAACTCCCGAAAAGGAAATACATACCTAAAACGAAGATCAGGGTTCTTAAAAACTTCCCCCCTTAATGAAATTCGTCCCCAAATTTCCCTAGTGATGTGTGGAAGAAGAAACCCCAAACAGCTCTGGCCACTACAATCGTACATCGGCCTCCCTTTCCCAGGTCTCGTCCTGTACTCGCCCATGCTGCCATAGAATCTGTGCTAAAGGAACAGACCGCCCATGGAGAACCTTCGTACTATTATCAAAAATCTGGATAGGATGCTCCTCAAACGATGAATCCACTTCGAGTTCAACTTCCTCGGGCTGAAAGACATGATATGGGTCTAAAAAGTAACGTTGGAGCTGGGAGACGTGGAAGACTTCGTGCATACCCCGGTACCTCTGAGGTAGCTGCAACTGATAGGTGACCGGCCCAACTCTGTCCAAAACCTCAAACGGCCCGAAGTAATGTCGTGAAAGCTTACCATGTCTCTGAATCCTCTTATGTCCCAACCTCGGTGCGACATGCCGAAAAACCTGATCCCCGACCTCGAATTCCAGAGGTCATCTCCGATGATCAACATAAGACTTTTGCCGAGACTGTGTTGTAGCCATCCTATTCTGAATCAACTCTATTTTCTCTAAGGTCTCCCGAACAAGACGAGGTCCCTGCGAAGTTTCATCTCCTGCCTCTAGCTAGCATAATGGTGATCGGCATGGCCTACTGTAAAAACATCATAAGGTGCCATCAGAATAGTTGCCTAAAATCTTTTGTTGTAGGCGAACTCAACAAGAGAAATATTCTTCTCCCAAGTACTGCCAAAGTCTAGAATGAATGCTCTGAGCATATCCTCTAGCACCGGGATCGTATGCTCGGACTGGACATCTGTCTGGGGATGGTATGTTGTACTCAAAAGTACATGTGTACCCAATGGCTTCTAAAGCCCCTGCCAGAACCGAGACATAAAGCATGCATCCCTGTCTGAGACGATGGAGTGTGGAACTCCGTGTAGACGTACAGCCTCTTAGATGTATAGTCTTCCCAGATCATCAACACTGAAGGTCTTCTTTATCGGTAAGAAGTGAGAAACCTTCGTAATCCTGTCGACGACAACCCAAACAACATTGTTCCCTCGATGTGACCTCGACAATCCGGTCACGAAGTCCATCGTGACATCATTCCACTTCCACTCCGGAATGGGTAACTGCTGTAAAAGGCCTGTTGGTCGGTGATGATATGCCTTCACCTGCTAACAAGTAGAACACCATAAGATGAAACCAGCAACATCTCTCTTCATACATGGCCACCAGTGTTGGCGATGAAGATCCTGATTCATCTTGGTGACGCTGGGATGAACTGCCCAAACTGAGGAATTTAAATCCCGCGTCAGCTCCTAGAGTATGTCTTGTGGAACCCATACGCATCCCCGGAAACACAAGATCTAATTCTCACCCACTTTCCATCCAGGAAGAGGGTGCTCTTCTGACACACTCTCCCCTAGGACTAAGCCTTCTGAGTCGGATAGCTGCCTCATCCGTACTCGATCAAGTAGTGTAGAGGTAATGGCTACAAAAGATAGAAAAGTATGTCCATGTCTGTTGTGAACCTCCATATGCATCTCAGAGAACAGATCCATAAGCTTCCACTCACTGCTATCCTCCTGAACTGTCCGAATCTGAGTTCTTCTGCTCAATGCATCTTCCACCACGTTGCCCTTTCCCCGCGTATAGGAATGCTCGAAATCGAAAGACTGAAGATACTCGACCCACCTGCGCTATCTCAGATTCAGATCACGTTGAGTGAAGATTTACTTTAGAATCTTGTGGTCAGTGAAAACCACAAAGTGATCTCCCATAAGGTAATACCTCCAATAGCGTAACTCATGAACAACAGATGCAACTCCAAATCATGCATCGGGTAGTTCCTCTCATGTGGCCTCAACGGCCGAGTCCTGTACGTGACAACTGCATCTCCCTGCATAAGAACAAATCCTATCCTGACACCTGAGGCATCACAATAGACTGTATATCTCTTTCCTGGATCTGTAAAGATGAGTATCGGTGCTGAATTCAACCTTCCATTCAGCTTTTGAAAGGCTGACTCACAAGAATTCTACCATAAGAACATCACTCACTTTTTGTTCAGACCTGTCAACGGTGCTGCAAGGCGTGAAAAGACCTGAAGGAAGCATCTGTATTATTCATCCAGCCCTAGGAAACTCTGTACCTCAAAAACATTCTTCGGCTACTCCCAGGAAACTATAGCTCCCACTTTCTCTAGGTCCACAAATACTCCTGCCTCTGAGATGACGTGACCCAAGTGAATTTGATACATCCAAAAGTGGTACTTCGAGGTTTTAGCATAAATTCAATGATCTCTCAGTGTACTCAGAACAATCTCAATATTGGTAGCATGGTAGTGTCGAGTGTGAGAGTACACCAAGATATCTTCGATGAAGACCACGAAAACGGAGTCCAAGTAAGGATAGAACACTTGGTTGATCAGTGCCATGAAAACTGCTGGTGCATTCGTGAGACCAAACAGCATGACCGTATACTCGTAGAGACCATACCTGCTCCTGAAGGCTGTCAGAGGTATATCTGATGGTATAACATGCAACTAATGATAAGAAGACCTCAAATAGATCTTCGAGTACAACCAGGCTCTTCAGAGCTGATTGAAAAGATCATCAATCCTAGGCATGGGATACCGGTTCTTGACCGTCAACTGGTTCAGCTTCCGATAATCCATACAGAGCCTAAGGGTACCGTTTGCCTTCTTCGCAAACAGGATAGGCAAACCCCAAGGATAAGTACTGGGTCGAATGAAACCCCTTACCTGAAACTCCTCCAACTGCTTCTTGAGCTCCTGAAACTCAGGTGTAGCCATCCTATAGGGAGGAATGGACACTAGTGCCTCTCTTGGCATGAGCTCATTAGAGAATTCCACCTCACGCTATGGAGGAAAACCTGAAAAGTCCTATGGAAGGACATCCCTGAAACGATCCACCACTGGGGGAAAGTCCAACTGTTAAGTCCCCTGGTCATCCACATAAAGACTAAAAATGTGGGTCGTCACCCTTCCTAGCCCATTATGCTTGTGTCCTTTTCGACTCGCCTGAACATTTCCTTCGCCTCTATGAATAAAATATTTACCCTCTGGTGAAATGAAACTCACCCTACGACGATAACAGTCGACGAATGCCTGGAAGGAAACCAACCCATTCATCCTGAGAATGACATCATAGCTTATCATCACTAGGATGTAGAGATCCCATAATAAACAATACCTTGCAACCTTGAGAGGGTGCTCTCTACACTGATGTACACTAGATGTCCTTGTCCCCAAATGTGTGTCTAGTGTCAACGAGACGGCAGAAGAAAAGATACAGAGCCCAAGGCTCTCCATGATAGCAACAGAGATAAATCTATGTGTAGCACCAGTATTGAAAAGAGATGAAGATAAAATTGGGGCTACTAAAATTGTACCTCACACGGTAGAACGTCTGGGATCCTGCTCCTGATAGTTCTGTTCCATGATGAAAAACTGGACTGCACTACGGCCCTCTGACCCTGCCTGACCACTCTGAGCTGATCCACCCTACTGACGCTGAAAGACTGGTGGCTGACTTCCACATCTTAGACCTCCACCTCGGCCCGAACGGCCGAAATAACTCCAGTTCCCCGACTGGTGATAAACTGGTTGTGCTGCTCCTGAACGAGGAGTCATAGAAGAACTCTCGTCGCTAGCTGCTGGTGAGAAAACCTGGCAGAAACGCTGAAGGTGAATCATCTTGCAGCAAGATCGGCACTCCATGGGGTCTCTCTGGCACTACGGCCTCATGTGCCTTGACTGGCCACACTAGTAGTATATCACCTGGCTTCCTGACGATGCATCTTGCTTCATCGGATCACCGCGCGTAGACTCCCTATGGTGTTTCTTACTGTCATCTAGAGGAAAACTAGCTCTGGAAGCAGAACTGCCCTGGCTCGCAGCTCCAGAGTCTCTCAGATTGCACTCCACAATCAGTTCATGGTTGATGATGGAAGCGATGGAAGTCAACTGGAAGAGATTCACCTACGAGAGGATCTCCCTCCTGAGACCATCCTCAAACATCCTTGCTAAGAACATCCCATCCCCACCCCGAAGGGTTGTGAAACACTGCAGCTTGGTGAAACAAGAGGATTAATACATAACAGAAAGAGTACCCTGCTCTAAACTCATGAACTTTTGGGCTCAATCAGCCATTAGGGTCTCCGGGTACGAGTAGTAGTAGAACACATGCTGGAACTCCTCCCAGGCCATAACCTGCTGATGACCCGCCTGTGAGATCACATCCCACCACCTCTTGGTAGAGTCTCGGAGCATGTATTTAGAGAGCTTGACTCACCTCTCTGGAGGTGTCTCTAGATGCACAATGATGGTCAATATGGCTTCCAGCCATGACCCTACAGCCTGATGCCCTCCTTCCCTCGAGAGAGTGGGAGGATTTTGTTACTAGAAAACCCGCGTCATGTCTACCATAGTCGTGGAAAGAGGTGGTTCTCCCTGAATGGTTTGCATCATCCTCATAAAACCTTCCCTGAACTGCACATTAGTGCCTGCAACTAGTATGACAGCTGGTGCTAAGGCTGTCCTGACTGGAGGATCGGCAGGAAGTCCTTGATCAGCCATATCTGGCGTCTGATCACTGCCTAACAACTGACATACAACCGGAGGACGTCTCAGAGGCATAGCTCTGAAAGATCAAAACACAACTTAGATTAGGAAAACAAGGATAGAGGACCAAGGAGTAAAAAACAAAGACAAGAGAAGGAAACACACAATATTTACAAAAACAGGACTACACAGCATTTATAAATTCTACATAGAGTGTACATAACTTTTTTTCCCTACTCGTGTCTCCTTGCACGGCTAGCCCACATGGACTTCTTAAACTGAGACTACACGGCGTGTGCTTGGTGGACACAGCATGTAGTAGACAAGATTTCAACGACCCATGTTTCTAGATACACGGCTGGCCACACGGTTGAGACTACACGACGTGTTCTAAACAAACATGGCATGTACTTGAATATTTTTCACGACCTGTGTTGTTGGATACACGGACAAGTACATGGATGACCCTTACACGGCGTGATCCAATCAAACACGACATTTATGGAAGAAGATAACACTAACCTGTGTTTCTTGTGACATGGCCGAGTACCTGGATCAAGACAACACGGCGTGTTGCTATTTAACACGGTGTGTTCCACTCGAGCTTCCCTGACCCGTGTGGTTAGTTACACGACTGGGTACATGCTCACTACTACATGGAGTGTACCTACCGTACACGTCATGTTCCTGGCAATTTTCACAACCTGTGTTTCTGCTCACACAGTCAAAGACACAGTTTTAAACTACACGACATGTATATATAAAGTACACGCCATGTATTCTCGGTTTTTTCCAAGTAGTAGCTCTGAAACTGCACCGAAGCCCAAGAAACACTGAATTTAAGGCATGATGGTGCCAAATTCTGATCCGTGAGGGCCCATACTCCCCACTAATCAATGTTTTGAATCCAATAGAGTCATATACAATGAAAAATAGGTCAATGATTCACCAATTTCCAATTCAAGAGGCCCATAAAACCTGAAGAATCAAAATTTGGCGATCATTCAAGCAAAGTAAAATACAAACAGTCCTCTATCAAGGAAAATTTTTTTTATCAAACCATATATCACAACAGCATGAAAAATCTACACAATTCTATCACAACAACAAGAAATCGCTAATGCACCCTAGATGGTATGGCAAGAATTCATGGCATGTGATTTATAACAAGTGTCTGTATGATGCATGAGATGGAATACCCTCATATCATCGGGTTGTGACAGAAATATAATCACAATAACAAAACAACAACATTGTAAAACTAAATCACTTTGGGTGAAATCATATCAACCGTAAATCTCAAAACTAGAAAACTACAATAAATGAGGTAGTATGGCTTTTCCCTGTACACGGGTTAGCTACTCCCGGTAACAACTTAACACCATATACCAGATCCGTCCTATCCCTGGATAAAGCTCCAAACAATAAGTAAAGAGAAAGGAAACCCTCTGTTACCACTTTGTAACGTGTCGGTTCTGGAAGCCACCCAGAGGTGCCCCGTGCCCGGTTCGCCACATGACCTCAACCCAATTTCCCCAAACTCCAGAGGCTGCTGACTAGCAGCGAGGGCCTTGGTAAGTTATTGTGGAAACTATTCCCTCATTTGGTAAGGTATACAAAGAATATAAATTAACAGTAAATAGCAGAAGGAGTAAACAATACGCAACAACTGAAAACAAACAGCGGAAGCAATGAATATATAGTAATGATGATAATGATGCAGCAGGTACAAGTATCAAAGGAACTCAACAAACACAACAACATTCTGAATACAAGTAAAAACAAAGTACTAAAATAAAAGAAACTCCTGCAGCATCGCAAGCATAAGCTTGGTCCCTTGCTCTCCAGCTCCAAGCCATCAAGTACCGAAAGTCAAAGGGCGCTTTCCCTTATCTATACCTGCAACAAAATAGTCTTCTTGGGCCCAAAAGCAAGGGCCAAATAGGGTGTGAGATACAATCCCAGTTGGAAATCACCCAAAGATCTGTTCCTAACATTCAATGAATACAAGGCAAGTAAAAGTGCAAGAAGCAGTAAACAGGGAAGCACAGAGTAGCTACAATCCACAGTTCTAGCATATAAAGTACTCAAGTAAACAACCAACAATAAGTAGAAAACAGGTAATCCTCGGGGTAGCTCCCATAGCCTAACCCCTATGGTCTAACCTACAAGTACTAGCAACCCTCTAGAAGTCACACACAGTCTCACCGCTCTGGTTCAGCTAAGGGTAGACTTTCTGAGGAAGCACTCACCATCAATTCCCCTTATAGTCTCGTATCGTACTAAAGGCTCTCTGGGGAAGAACTTAATGTCTCATTCCCCCAGTGGCCCATTTCGAGGAACTACAGACTCTCTGAGGAAGCACTCATCATCAATTCCCCATGTGGTCTCGCATCGTATTAAAAGACACTCTAGAGAATCCCTTACGTCCATTCTTCTTATGGTCTACTACACTAGGTTCTCACAGTCCAATGTGAAATAAACACGTATTGCACGTGTATCGGCCCAAGTAAACCACAATAACTACTTGGCTATCAATCTAAGGCACAACAGAATAATAGTACAATAGTTCCATTATCCTACAACTAGGCTTGACAACTGGAAAAATGCCTAATAAGAAAAACATGCAAGGAAAAGCACAAGAATACAGTATAGATTATCCTATTTTTCAAGAGATTATCTCTACTCAAGCAATCAAGCAAAGCAGACAAACAATAGGGGCAAAACAGGGAACCCACAATTCCTCATTCAAGGGAATTGGTGGAATTTGCACAAAATATTCACAGACTTCCTACAGAAAGGCACATACCACCTACCTTTGTGCTAGGAGATCGAATCACGTGAACCACAATGATTGATTCCCCTTATAATTTTGAATATCTGAGAAAAATAAAAAACTCTCAACCGAAGATAACTTGTAAATGAGGAGGAAACATGGAACAAGGCTAAAGAAGAAGAGAGAACTCACCATTGTGATTCCAACGTAATCAACAACGATAGATTCGGAGAACAGACGGAGGAACAGAAGCTCGTTGAAAATATGTGGATTCCCGGTGCTCTCGGACGAATAAGCTAGAGAAGAAGAGATTTTTGTCGATTAGGTGAGACCCTGGTCCATTTAACGAAAAAAAATAAAGTACAAGGTGTGTAATTTTAGAGTACACGGTGTGTACTAGGTTTTTCTATACTCCGCTTTAAGCGGCCTCCACATCACCCCTACACCCCATGTGTGTGTCCCGGGAACAGCCAGTACATGGCTTCGATCCGGAAAAGATTACACAGCTTGTTCTCAGAAAGTACATGGCGTGTACTTCAAAAATTTCAAGAAACTCTATTTTTCTCAAAAACTCCCGAAAAGGAAAGACATACCTGAAATAAAGATCCGGGTTCTTACAAGTGATGTTTTTGTCTTCTAAAAACTTGGAAGGTAAGAAATTAGATTGATATTTTAATTAAATAGTTATATTAAATATATAAATGTATTATATAAACATTAAAACCATCGTAGTTCACATCCCTAAAATATGGTATTGAAAAACAAATTGTATCACTACATGGAGAAAGTAAGCCATACGTATGAAGGAGTGATAATTTCACTACCCATTTGAGGGGAAAAGGTTGGGTAATGATGGATTCATAATATTAATAATATTTAAGTATATTGATGATATTTATTTTATAATGTTTTGATAAATTAAACATATTTATAGGATGTATATGAAGAAATAAATGAATGATTCTGTGTAAGACAATTACCTCTTCTTCGAGTGACCTTCCTTAGATATTTTATTAAGTAATATAAGGTTCATATTTTAGTTAAATCAAAACCTCAAAAACATGTAAAAGGGTATTGATAAAAATAATTTTTAGGTATTGGTTTATCCAGTTTTCTCAAAGTGGTGTAATTATTTTAAGGAATTAGTGTCCTTTTAAAATTGAGTTGAGGGGTACTTTTGTAATTCTATAAAGATTAAATTATAATAAAGTAATTCAATATATAAAACGACTCCAAATGGATAGGGATTTGAAACTAGGGTAGTATATGGTTGAAATATCACCAAAAAATGAAATTATTACACGTTTTATGGTGTTTTAAAACTTATAAATTAGTTTAACCACTTATTTAAGCTATTTTAACATTTAAAGTGGAAACTTATTTTTCACTCCTAAAGGATTATAGTTTTACATATATGAGAATTATTTACTAATAAATGGTAAATTTTTGAAATTTTTTACAATATATTACCCATATTTTCCTCTTCCAGGATTTCAATGACTTTTAAATAATTTGAAAAATATTATTTTGGTAATTTATCATTAATTTCAACATTGACACTATTCATTTAATTATACTTCATATACATCAAGACAAGGGAGTAATTTTAATATACATATTTAACACATTCATAATATGTCTCATAGATCTAAAAAATTAATGGTACAGATTAAATCTTTAAAGAACCATCATTTCATGAATGTACGACGTGTTTACTTTTTATTTTAAAACCTTGGTTTAATCATGGTATAGGTGTAGTGTATACTAAGGAAGATCCTAGGACCATCTAGGGCTTGTTCGAAACCTAAAATTTCAAAAAAGGGAAAAATTATTGTGCCGCATGGTTACTAGAAACCATGAATCCTAGTCTACAAAGTTTTTTTAATCGTGCGGGGTGAAACATAGTTGCAGCATGAGACACACAGTTTTTCAAAAACTATGTGACTCCAAGAGAACAAATGTACAAGATTTTAGAGTTTCTTAAAAGTTTGTTTTATCATGATTAACACACATTTTTGTGAACCGTGCACCTTAATTGTGCAAGGTCTATCTTTAATCAGTGGCTTGGAAAAAAAATTCTCACGGTTTGGCCAAAATATGCAACCAAACCATGTGCCCCCTATTTTGATAGTGAAAGGAAATTTTCACCCTTAAATAATCTTTTAAACTATGTTTTCTTTTATCTAATCACATTTTGCAGTGGATGAGGGAGTTATTCTTCTCTCGTAGCTTCTCCTCCTCCTAAATATTGGATCATTGATGACTTCTTCATTTATTTCCAGAAACTAGATTTTTCAAAGGCATTGGATATTTAGAGGTGGGATCTCAAATCCTATTACCTTCGATCTATGTTTAAATTAAAAAATATTTCACTATTTACGTGAAATCACTTTTTCCCTAATTTTATGGTGTTGGACCTTTTCATTGTTTTCTTCCAACATACAATTAATATGAGGATAATATTGAGTGAGGATTCGTCTACAACATTGCGGTAGGTGTGATATTTATTTTCCCCATGAGTGTTGATGTTTCATAGTTATGTAGTTCTTCTGGATGAAAAATTGTGTAATTTTTCACCTTTTAATAGATTTATTTATATCAAATTGATCAAAAAACATATATATACTCCCTTTTATCTTTGTTTAGTAGTTTAGAAAATGTCTACCTCATTTATGGAAAGCAATTTGGGTGTTCCATGTGGAATTTCCCATTGTGGTTAATTGTTCCAAATTCCCATAACTCCCTTATTTCTTTCTTCATAGTTTCTAAATTGGATTTACCTTGATATATGAACAATTAATAGAACCCAAGTCACATCCTAGGTGTTTTTACCAACCTATACTAGGAATTTACCATTTAGGAAATTTCAATATTGACCATAAATCCTTTCTAAATGAATAACTGACCCTATTAAATTGAAATGGAATGTTTAATTAACTAAATGGATAATATTATCGAGGATTCCTTATATATGATGGGTTGCCTTCCTTAAATGAATTTAAATGGTTTAAAAGTAATGTTTAGATGGTGGAAGTTCGTGAATAATGTTGCTTACCGTGTCAAATTCTTAATTGAACTTTTATGCCTTATATATATATATTCTTGGTAAACCTAAAAGATGAGAGGTATTTTCTCATGAATAATATAAAAAATTTGATTATACCTTTTTATTGTTTATCATACGATTCTAAGGGATATTTTAAGCATGATGGTGTCACACTTCCTTACATCAGGTGTTGAGCATGA
Organism: Viscum album; assembly: GCA_963277665.1. Taxonomy (NCBI): domain Eukaryota; kingdom Viridiplantae; phylum Streptophyta; class Magnoliopsida; order Santalales; family Viscaceae; genus Viscum; species Viscum album. The sequence goes on from OY728146.1 coordinate 1,811,968,809, forward strand.
TTCCTCACACCATTAACACTAGTTAGACATTAGGATTGGCATGTCATATCCCTTTTTGAGTGTTGAACTGATTACACACTCACCATCTCAAGTGAAGATAATTTCTTCTCCAAATAAATATGAGATGTAGGGAATGTACCCTATTTATTAGTATTATTTTCTCATCAAACTGGTCATTGATTTTTGAGTTATGCCCTGGTCTAGCCAGAAACTAGTATTCCATGTATATGGATAGTTATGTCAGCACATATTTGGATCATATAGGGGAAAAAATATATAATAAACTATTTATATTATTAATATATATATATATATATATAGTCACTCATTCTACTCTTATTTCGGCCTTGAAATGAAACTGTTAGAGTCATCATTTGTCCTTTTGGAAACTGAGTATACTAACATTTATATATTCATCTTTGGTAAATAAGTTTTATTACCTATATGATGTTCAGTTTTGAGAACTTCTTGGATTACTTCTAGACAGCGTTGGTCGTGGACTACTAATATTTTATCTCATACTCTATTAATGGTACCTTTGGTACCCGAGAAGATTATATGATTGTAGGTATGGATAAGGGAAAAGTCCCTATTATAGGTTTCTGGAATGATTTACTTATAGATAGAGTATGTAAGTAGAGGACTAATTATTTTCTTGAGATGATACAAGAGAAGATTTTTATAATTTTTGAAGTTTTTGTTTGAGTGTGTCCCCTATTCCCCTTTTGTATATCGGCATGCAATTTTTCTCTTTATATGACATTTCCTAGAGGTGTTTTGATTATTATTCAGTTTCTTGTCCATTTATTCTTTTACAACATATTATTCTGTCTATTTATATATTATTTAATTGTTATATGTTTATCTTGAGTCTCGTTGTACCATTATTATATGATTCTATAGTCTCCCCACCTTTCCACCTTCACACCCTTGTTTCTAGTCTATCGCCTCTATAATTTGGGGAAATGCAGTTGAGGCCATCTGCCCCACCTGCTCGGGGAATAGGTCATGTATATCCCAGATTGGGATTTTACAAAGTGGTGTCAGAGAATTTGTTTTCCTTTGAATTATGGTTTGGGTATTTGACAGTGGACTAGGATTTAAAAGTATTTTTAAATGATCATTTTCATGTTCATATCTAACCCACATAAAGGGGAAATCCAAATTACCAAAGATAGGATTGTTTTGTTAATGATTATGCCATATATAGTTGACACAACTTCTCTATTGGGGGAAACAATTGTTTTATGTTGTTATTATTAATGGTATGATAGAAATGGAATTTCATTACAATGGCCTTATTAAATGAGGCAACCGCATAACATGCATAATTATGGGCTTAATATGACTAATATTCCATGTATTTTTACATGACACATTTATTTTCAGCATGCATTTTCTTGTGAATATTTTCAGATCCTTAAATATGTATTGAAATATGATAATACATCTTATAGGGATTAAAAAACATAATTGATAATTAAAGTGTCTGCCTTATCCTAATAGTTTCTTCTTGAATAGGTTAAAGTATAAACCTTAAGCATTCAATTAAATCACATTGATCAATGGACCATTGGTTACATTGGGTTGGAATGTGTTGTGGTATGGGTTAATTGGATGCAATTTTTTGGTTCATAAAGAGTTTGGTCCCCTATGTATTAGATATGTTGATCCAATTAATCTATCCATTTTAAGAGGTTTAAATGTTTGAGAAAGCAAAAATATAAAATGAAAATTATTTTTAATGTGAAACTAGTTAACCTATACTTGTGGATTTGGGAATCAAACCTGAACTCGACCATAGTAGCGAGTAGTGTGGTTTCTCTCACATTCTTATGGCCATTATAGTCTCTTTTACCACCTAGACTGAGATTATGGAGCTGTAGGAGAGGTGTGGTAGATTCTATAGGAAGTATTTAAACATATCCTAGCTTTCTATCAGCAATATTTATAATTTCTAAAAATCTATTTCAAGAAACGTTTTTGGAATTGTATTATAATCCCTCTATTATGTCCCCTGATCACTCTCCCTAAAGGCGGTGGTGAGTGTGATCCTATGGTAGTGGGCCCTAATCCACTGGTAATTCCTCCTTGTAGTACCACCTATGGAACCTATTAATATACTTTACCTGGGAACTGACGCCAGTTTTATAGAGGGATTTATATATACATTAAATTCAATGCAAGGTGTTGTTCGACTTGCCCTGAGTATGGTAGAGTTGACTCTAGAATTCCAGCGGCGGCATCCTCCCACCTTTTCGAGGGATTTCAGACCTAATGCTTCTAAGTCTTGTCTTGAAGCAATCTTATCTATGTGAAAGAGTCTAAATATACTTCAATATCGAAGGTTCAAACTGGCTGCGTATATACTAAGTGATTTTTCTAATCGGTGGTGTGACTTCATCACCTAGGAAGATCGACATGGATATATGGTCTGGGGAGATTTCCAAACAATACTATATAAGTATTTGTTTCCCCAAACTCTGAGGGATGATAGATCTAGATAATTCATAAACCTATATCTAGGATGTATGTATGTTATGGAATACTCCACTAATTTGATAGAGTGGCATCGTTTTTCTCCTACTCTAGTTGCTGCTGACCTCATGACCTCCAAGCAATTCAAGGATCAGCTAGTATACACCATCTAATCATAGGTAAATGTCTTTATATTTATGAACATATCTAAAATCATCTTCCAAAACATTATTACTGAGAGTAATTTTAGGGAATATAAATATGGGAATTAGGGTGGTTCATCGCCTAGATCTATCAATACATATTCTTCTGGTCGAAAGAGACATTACAAGGGTTCTTACAGAGGTATCATTAGTTTGGATCATTGTGTTGATCGCTCTATGATATGTTACTAGTGTGGGAAGTTGGGACACATGAAACCTCATTGTTTAAAGGATCCGTTGGAATATAGAGGAAACATAAGGATGGTACATATTTTTCATTTATACAATACCTTACCATTAGTGCCTAGTGAGAGGGGATTGACGCCTACCTCGTGATCAAGAGTAGGGCTAGTAGGCTCATTCCGGGAAGACTGCTAGAAAACCATCGACCGATCAGGCCAAGGTGGTGGTTGAGGATAAGGTAATCGGAATCATAATATTCATTTCCAGTAGAGTGGGCTTGCATACCGTATTCAGTCAGTGACCCAGGGCCATGGTACACACTAGTTACATGCAGTTTAGCCTACACTGGAGGATCAGAGCACCAGACCATCGACTGTATGAGATACTATTCTAGAAGCCTCCACTTTAGTGTCTTCTTTTTTGAACATAGATGTGTCTCACTCAATAATATCTAAGAAAATCAATGAGATTCTGGTACATGAGATCGATAACTTTTATGGTTTTATGATCCTAGATATCCCGTTAGGTATCCAATCAGTTGAAATTCACTATTGTAAGGATTTTCCCCTTGAGATGGTGGATATCTTTTTGTATGCAATATTTTCATCCTCGACATGAAGGGATTTGATGTAATCATCAGGATGAACTAATTAGTTCTCTATATAGAGACCCAAGCTTGAGATACATAGACATTACATTACTTTTTCAGAATACATAATACATTACAAAAAAAATGACACCCAAGGACCGTAATAGTTTAGTGTCTTGGAATACTCGGAACATAATCTTCTAACCATGGTGAAGGATATTCAACATCTCTCATAAAGATCTTTCACATTTTTTTCTTTCCTAAAACCATTCTTTATATCCTGGGGAAAATAAAACATAAAAAAGGGGATCTCAATTGCTCATTAAGGGTAAACATGGAGGAAATAAAACAAACCATATACATTTGAACATATAAACATGAACACAAAGTTTAAACATCAAGATCTTGAGTTGTGAAATAAATCTTGGAGTACGTAAGGCATAGATCATAAAGGAACATTAATCATGATAAAATAAAATGGGAATAAAACACGTAATTATGGAAACCATTAATCACATGATATGATTTCCATAGTATCCAAGGAATTGCTACCTAGACCATCATAGTGGACGAAGTACCTTACTGAATCGATTTCACTCCTCGTTCCAGTCCTGTATCACTGAACCGGATTAACATGTTGTTTCAGCCATGTCTATCTCATGAGATTTAAATCTTTACCCAATGCATTGGAGGGAGATATAGGTCCCACCATTCTCATAATTAAATTATTCTTACTTGTACCACAAAATAAACATAAATAATTCATCATAACCCAAAGAATAAAATGGGTTTCATAAACATCATCCAATCTTAATGTAATCCATATAAAACAAATGGGTATCATTTCATCATAAGAATAATCAAACCATGTAAATAATAGAGAAATTATACTTGAAACATAATAATACTAAATAATATCATCTTAGATGGAAAATAATTTTGACAAAACACTTGAAAATAATTCTTGGGGAAAATATCCTTACTTTTTCAAGATCACTTTCTTTTCACAAAATACAATTAAATTTTAAAATAAATGTATGTTGTTGAAAATAATAATGAAATCTTGTAGAATAAGCTTCATGAAAATTAGGCATTATGGAATCGTAAAAATCCATTCACTCCGTATATGTTAAAGAACATTCTTTTTGTACTTTTGTCGGAAAAGTCATGAAGTACCTTATATGGTAACCAAAGGAACTATTCCTTCCCTACAATGTGGTAAAAAGTCAAAAAAGGGTAAAAATTAATTTAAAAATACATGGAATAATAGTGAACATTTTATGAAAAAGTTTTTAGAAAACATGGAAATGGATGATAAACATAACCCTAGTAAATACTTACATATAAGTAATCTCAGATAAAAATGACATTGCAAAATTATCCCTCACCTTAGGTCCAATTTCTTCTGTACGTGGCCAAAATTCATGTATAGTGGGGTTAAACATATTATTAACTTGTAACAGAACCATAATAATATTAATGATATCAAATATGATTCACTTAAGACTTTATATTACCTTTTCTTTTTTCAATTCCATGTTAAAGAAGCGTTTTTGTTTAAAATTGTTTCATTTATCATACGTGTTTAGACTTGTTTTTCTTGATATTATTATTACTTATATCATGATTTACTTACTTCCAGAATGTAAAAAATTGTTTATATATCATATATATTCATTATATGTATACATATATATAATAGATAGATAAATGAAATGAAAAACACCGTTCATAGAGACGGTAGGCCGTACGTACGCATGAAAGCAGTTTTCCTTTACTTATTGACTTGAATGGAAGTAAGTATATTACATATATATATACTTAAATCCAGTAGAATTATTATTTCATATATATCCTGATTATTTATCATATATACTTTATAATTATTCTTGAATGGTTAACATGGATAATGAATCTCATTGTGTCGTGGAGACGGTAATCCGTACGTACGCACTAGCAGTGATATCTTTCCCATAATTATTGAATGGAATTGGAGTGGATGATATAATATCTAAGAGTCTGTATGATGTTTTAAAAACCATATATAGTTATTCTTTACACCATTATACCCATCCAAGTAATTTGGTGTTGGAAAAACAGATTACACCACGGCGTGGAAACGGTATTCCGTACGTACGTACGCGCGGTGATTTCATTTTCCATAGAGTGGATAGAAGGTGAAATGAGGTTATTTCATATTTATAATAACATATCAGTATATTAATTATACTGATGTTATTATTTTATAATCAAACAACTAAAGAAGAGGAAGTAGATGAATAAATAAACTTGAAAGAATCGGTAGAAGAGATTACCTCTTCCTTGACGTGCCTCTTTTAAACTTCCTCTTAGGGCACTAGAGTTGGTCTTCTGAGAAGACCAGAACTTCTATGATATAACTAGAGATATTGAGAAGAGAAATGGGCTGGTTTTGGACGATATTTAAGGTTCAAAATTTTGTGAAGAGGAGAGGGATGAGGTTCCCTTTTATAAGAGAGGAGAGGGGCACCTTTGGAATCTTCAAAAATGTTAATTTAATATAAATTCAAACCCCACTTAAAAACTTCCAAAATGAAAAAAATACAAAGGTTAGATGTTATAGTGTTTTAATCTAATAAACCAATAAAATTTATACATGTTGTAAATTTATTTTAAACCTTATCAACATGATTTATCCTTATTTAATCTATTTAATTTTTTTGTGGAAATAATATTCTAAATTTTAAATTGTTAAAATTAATTATTTTTGTGTTGTGAATTTTCCATAATTGTATAATTTATGAAATTTTAGACTATAAAAATTTCAATTTATAATTTTTAAATATTTTTTTGATTTTTAACAATTTTATAAAATTTATTTTTATAAAACAACAATAGTGTTAATTTTGACACTATTCATTTATTTGAATTTAAATAAATTCCACACAGAGGATATATTCAGAAAAAAATTAATAGAATCATAACATGTCATATCCCTCTAGAAAATTTGAGGAGAACATTAATTACTTCATATAATATTTATTTTAATATTTTTTAAACCATTTATTTGATATTTAAATCAATAAAATAATTTCTATATCACTATTGTGTCATCATTAATGATAATTATTTAATCCTTAAAAATTCTAAATAAATTCTAATGATGTAGATACTTTTATTAGATTTCTGTAGACTATTCATGTTTTATGTTTTATTATGTTTATCACTAAATTAAAATTTTTATACTTATAAGATATAAGAGAGTGACATGTTGTCACTTTCTTTGGTTTTGATAATAATTATATAATTTTTGTGGTCAAAAGTCCATGAAACGAATCTATTACAACCCTTAAGTGATATGGGTCTACTTTTATTCATCCAATATAATTTTCACAGGTATTAGGGTAATTTTATAATCATATTTTTACCCTTAATTACCTGATTTTCCTTTAACTATAGTAAATAAAAATTACCTTAGTTACTATTCATAATATCAGAAAAATGTAACCTATTAACATAATTTGGACCCACTAAATCCATATATGTAATCCATTTTTCAAAATTCAAAACACAGAATTTGTAGTAATTAATTTAAAATTAATCCCGCTGGTGAGAAAATGGGTTTTAAAAGTTAAAACGTTGCAAAAGATTGGAATATTTTCACCTATAAATTAAATGTTAAATTAATGATAATGACTTAAATTATATTAAATAGTAAAAATATATTCTATTTATAATTTAAAACCATTAAATATTATAATTTAACCATATAAATTATCTCGATGAAAAAGTTTGTTTTTAATTAAAAGTCAGCGTATTTTTACTATTCATAAAAATATGATGGTTATCAGAATAATCTCAAAAAATGATCCAAAGTAAATTTTTTATATCTTGATTCCAAGAAAGAAGTTATATTTGTAAAATTGAACTTCAAAACATGTCAAAAACAAGATTTAAAGTGGGTTGCACCATCAAAAGGCAGTAAAACTGTATTTTTTGAAAAATACTTATTTTACCTGAAAATTTTATTTTGTTCTCATACCATGTACTATAATATGTGTAAGACGAATTATAATGTCATAAAATTAAAAATTTAGTTACTACTATTCATAATGACTAGTTCATAATAATATTATAATAATATATCGTTGTTTAGTGGAACTCAGTATTGCGTACAACACACGCTATCAAGGAAGCTCGGTCTTGCGTGCAACACAAGCCAAGAATAGTGTTGCATATACTACAAGCTAATACGGTGTTGTGTATAGCGCAAGATAATCTCTGTGTAGTGTACAACACAATACATCAAAGAAATTAAAAATATTATTTATCATAAAATCTCAGGGTGTTACATTCTACCCCCTTAAAATGAATTTCGCCCTCGAAATTCTTTGGGGTTATAAATGGTTTACTACTTGAAATATTCATTCATATAAACCCACATTCTAAAATGACGTATGAAACATAACAGTTACACAAATTAACTCAACACAGGGTTTCCACATAGAAGAACATAGGTTAAAATATGGATTTGGAAGAGAAATCTAACCATCAAATTCTGATGGAGAGTGGTAGAGAACATGGATATTAAAAATCCAACAATCACAAAGCCATAAATTTTTTATGATCTATGGTTCCATATAATTCATCAGATATGAAGGAACTAGGACAACATTTTTTTTCAAGTTCATTTCCCTAATGTGGAAAAATTAAAAGAAATACTTAATTGATTTTGGTACAATCTCACTGTTGTTTGTGCCTTGAACAATTTCCACTTCATCTCTTAAATAAATGAAGTTGAATTTGTCATCTGTGAAGTGTTAGTAGATCATGCGATAGAATGAGAGGTTATTCCATCTGTCTCAAACACAATTTTAGAAAGATTTATATACATAAGTCCATCTTATGGTGAGATTAATCGTATATGGTTCCAAAAATAGACGTATACATCATCTATCATACATATTAATAAAATTAATCTAATTTCTACAAACTAGGGAATTTATGTAGCATAGTGGTAGGCGATAAAGGCATGCCGCACTTCTTTTGTGGGTTCGATTACCACATCCTGGTCTGATGCGATGGGTTGTCACCCATCCTGCAGGTTGACCGTTTTCTAAAACTATACTATTTTAACATTCCAGAAATATTATCGAAAAAAAGTTCTAGCCTTAAACAATACTATCTGATGTCCACCATAATCCATTCCAATCATTAGTCTTATCCAAAATACATCTATCCAATCTCATAAAGAAAAAAAATTACTGGAGAGGTCATCTACCAAGCATGTGATTGCCATCATTTATCCCCCATATATCATAAGATATATCTTGTTGTTGGTCACATTAAAAACATGTGAATACCTTAATCATGTATTCTCTTGAAAAATGAATACCCATTAAACCTTAGTGAAAATATGAATGATGTCAAAATTTAAATCTTTCCACATACCAAAATCCCAAAATTTCTATATACTCAAACCCTGATACCACTTTGTCCTTATATCAGTCATGAGCTCTTGAATACTATCAAACATATTATTTTCTCCTTATCCCTTCATTATCTGCATATCATCTTCTTTACAAAAAAATTCAATCACTTTTCATGGTTACCGGTAACATATAATTATTTAAAACCACAATAAACCAATACACAAATATTCCAATATTCCACAATACTATAAATGAGATTCCACAACATTATTTTGGAATCCCGTTACACAAACACGTAATCATTCCACTATATCATTGCCATACTCAAAATCACCAATAGTGATCGCATGTGACTTCCCTTTTCCCTTTTCCTTAAAAGGTTTTTGAGGTAGATAATCATTAAACCATGGATTAGGGCATTGGTTAACATAATGCCCCATTTCCTTTCACTTGAATAATTGAAGTGTTGGTGATGCATTCCCTGTTGTCTTTTCTCTATTATCATCATTAGCTACCTTTTCCCCATTACTTCGACTCTCAGCTGCTCGATGACCTTATTTTCCATACATACAACATTTTCTAGTCCCTTTAATAAAATCTCCACCATGATACATTCCAAACTTTGAGCATACCGAACAATTCATATTCTTTTCACCATTGTTGAGAGATTTTTCCTTGAACTCCGTCTTTCTTTTCTTGTAAAAACCATGAGATGGATATGTAATACCAACTTCTAGTTCTACCCTGATAGCACAACACAAAATTTCTTCATAGCTACTGAAGTCTCTTATAGCTAATTCCCTTCAATTACTTGGTTTTATGCCATTGAATAATCGATCAACTTTACTTTCAGGTTGGATGATAAAGCCAGATGCATAGCTTTCAAGCCTTGTAAAATTTTCCTCGTATATACCAACATATTCATCATCCTTTTTCATAAGCTCAAGGAACTCCTTTTCCATATTTGTTCTTAGAATACTAGGGAAGTAATTATTGAAAAACCAGTTCTTGAACTCGTCTCATTCCATGGATTCAATTTCATCTTGGGGCCTTATATTTTTAACAAGAGTCCACCACTGTTCTGCTTCACCATCTAACTGGTAAACATCCAAAATGACTTTTTCATGCTCTAAACATCAAAGTATCGAAAATATCTTTTCAACGGTACTAATCCATTGTTCAACAACAAGTGGATTAGAAGACCCACTGAAAGAAGGTGGGCATTTCCTCATGAAGGACTCAATAGAATATTGTTCTTTTCTCTACTCATTTGGAAGTCCAGAATGATTCATAGCTTGTATAAGTAGAGAAATAAGATTTTTCACTCTATATTCTATAACATTTGGTTTTCCAGGAGAACAATCAATGAATTGTCCATTACATAGATCAACACGGTTCCTTCAGGTTCCATCAATCGTCTAAAACCCAAAAAATAGTGTGAGAGGAAAAAATGATGCTAGGAACACAACATAATAATGGGGGAGTACCTTTAATATATAACATATTAGGTTTAATTATAATATAGTTACTGTAACTCTAGGACTATAACCTATACTTATACTTAACCTTAGATACATCCCTAGACCTACCTTAGAAATATCTCTAGGGATTTCACTAAAGTTTTCGCATCCTAGTTTCCAAAGGTTAACTAAACATTTCCTCTAATAAAAACAATAGAGACCCAAGCTTGACATACATGGATATTACATTAATTTTTTGAAATAATTAATACATAAAAAAAATGAAACCCAAGGACCGTAATAGTTTTGTGTATTTGGAAACTCGGAACATAATCTTCTAATCATGGTGAAAGATCTTCAACATCTCCCATAAAGATCTTCCACTTTTTTTTCTTACCTAAAACCTTTCTTTATATCCTAAGGAAAAGAAAATATATAAAGGGTGAGATCAAATGCTCAGTAAGGGTAAACATGGATAAAATAAAACAAACCATATACATTTGAACATATAAACATGAACATAAAGTTTAATCATCAAGATCTTGAGTTGTGAAATAAATCATGGAGTATGTAAGGCATAGATCATAAACGAACATTAATCAGGATAAAATATAATGGGAATAAAACATGTAATTGTGGAAGCCATTAATCACATGATATGATTTACATAGTAGCCAAGGCATTGCATCCAAGACTATCATAGTGGACAAAGTCCCTTACTGAGTCGAGTTCACTCCTAGTTCCAGTCCTTTATCACTAAAGCAGATTAAATTGTCATTCTAGCCATGTCTATATCGTGAGATATAAATATTTACCCAATGAATTGGATGGAGATATAGGTCCCAACAATATCATAATTAAATCATTCTTACTTGTGCCATAAAATAAACATAAATCATTCATCATAACCCAAAGAATAAAATTGGTTTCAAAAACATCATCTATTATTAATGTAATCCATATACAACAAATGGATATCATTTCATCAGAAGAATAATCAAACCATGTAAATAATAGAGACATTATACATGCAACATAATAATACTAAATAATGTCATCTTATATGGAAAATATTTTTGACAAAACACTTGAAATGAATTCTTGAGGAAAATATCATTTCTTCTTCAAAATCATTTTCTTTTCACAAAATACCATTCAATTTTAAAATAAAATGATTTTTTTGAAAATAATCATGAAATATTGTAGATGAAGCTTCATGAAAATTAGTCATTATGAAACCTTAAAAATAAATTCACACCGTATAAGTTAAAAAAACATTCTTCTCATACTTTTGCCAGAAAAGTAAAAAGTACCTTATATGGTAACCAAAGGAAAGATTCCTTCCATACAATGTGGTAAAACGTAAACAAAGGGTAAAAATGAATTTCAAAATACAAGTAAGAATAGTAATATTTTTATGAAGACATTTTTAGAAAACATGGACATGTATGATAAACATAACCCCAGTAAATACTTACATATAAGGAATCTCGAATAAAAATGAGATTGCAAAATTATCCCTTACCATAGGTCCAATTTCTTCCGTACGTGTCCAAAACTCTTGTATAGTGGATTTAAACATATTATTAACATGTAATAGAACCATAATAATATTTATGATATCACATATGATTCAATTATGAATTTATATTGCCCGTTATTTTGTCAATTCCATGTTAAAGCAGCGTTTTGGGTAAAATTGTTTCATTTATCATACGTGTTTGGACTTGTTTTTCTTGATATTATTATTACTTATATCATGATTTACTTACTTTCAGAATGTAAAACATGATTTATATATCATATATATTCAGTATATATATATATATTTATATAATAGTTAGATCAATGAAATGAAACACACCGTTCATGGAGACGGTAGGCCGTACGTACGCATGAACGTTGTTTTCCTTTCCTTGTTGACTTGAATGGAAGTAAGTAGATGAAATATATATATACATAAATATAGTAGAATTATTTTTTCATATAAATCATTATTATTCATTATATATACTTTATAATTATTCTTGAATTGTTAACATGGAGAATGAATCTCATCGCGTCGTGAAGACAGTAATTCGTAAGTACGCACGAGCAGTGATATCATTCCAATAATTATAGAATGGAATTAGAGTGGATGATATAATATCTAAGAATCAGTATGATGTTATAATAACCATATATAGTTATTATTTACACCATTATACCCAAACAAGTAAGGTGGTGGTGGAAAAACATATTCCACCATGGCGTGGAGACGGTATTCCATACGTACGCACGCGCGGTGATTTAGTTTTCCGTAGGATGGATAGAAGGAGAAATGGAGATGTTTCATATTTATAATAACATATAAGTATATTATTTATACTGATGTCAATAATTTATAATGAAACATCTAAAGAAGAGGAAGTAGAAGAATAAATAATCTTGAAAGAATCGGTAGAAGAGATTATCTCTCCCTCGACATGCCTCATTTAAACATCCTCTTAGGGAAATAGAGTTGGCCTTTTGAAATGACCAGAACATCTATGATATAAATAGAGATATTTAGAAGAGAAATGGGCAGGGGTTGTTTGAGCTTTAAGGCTCAAAATTGTGTGAAGAGGAGAGGGAGGAGGTGCCCTTTTATAAGGGAGGAGAGGGGCACCTTTGGAAACCTCAAAAATATCTATCTAATATAAATTCAAAACCCACATAAAAACTTCCAAAATGACTAAAATATGAGTTTTAGATGAGATAGGGTTTTAATATCATCAAAAAATAAAATTTAGACATTTTGGAAATTTATTTTAAACCTTATCAACTGGATTTATCCTTATTTAATCTATTAAATTTTTTTGTGGTAATAATATTCTAAATTTTAAATTGTTATAAATATTTAATTTTGTGTTGTGAATTGACAATAATTGTATAAATTATTACATTTTAGACCATATGAATTTAAATTTATAACTTTTAAAATTTTTTGTGATTTTTAAAAAAATTATCATATGTTACTTTTATAGAACAACAATAGTGTCAATTTTGACACTATTCATTTATTTAAATTTAAATAAATTACACACATAGGATATATTATAAATTTTTTTAATAGAATCATAACATGTCATATTCATCTAGAAAATATGTGGAGAACATTAATTAGTTCATATAATATTTATTTTAATATTTTTAAAACCATTTGTTTGATATTTCGACCAAAAAAATAATTTCTATATCACTATTGTGTCATCATTAATGATAATTATTTAATCCCTAAAATGTGTAAATAAATTATAATGATTTAGATACTTTTATTATATTTCTGGATACTATTCATCTTCTAATTTTTATGAAGTTTATCACCAAATTAAAATTATTATACTTATAAGATATAAGAGAGTGACATGTTGTCACTTTCTTTGGTTTTAATAATAATTATATACTTTTCATGGTCAAAATTCCATGAAATGAATCTATTTCGACCCTTAGGTGATATGGGTAGACTTTTATTAATCCAATCTAATTTTTTCAGGTATTAGGGTAATTTTATAATCTTATTTTTACCCATAATTACCCGATTTACCTTTAATTGTAGTAAATAAAAATTACCGTAGTTACTATATATAATATCAAATAAAAGTAACCTATTAACATAATTTGGACCAAATGAATCCAAATATGGAATCTATTTTTCAAAATTTAAAGCACATAAGTTTCAGTAATTAATTTAAAATTAATCCTACTGTTGAGGAAAAGGGTTTTAATAGTTAAAATGTCACAAAAGATTGAAATGTTTTTACCTATGAATTCAATGTAAAATTAAAGATAATGACTTACATTATATTAAATGGTAAAAATATATTATATTTATAATTTAAAACTATTAAATATTATAATTTAACTATATAAATTATCTTTAAGGAAAAAAGTTCTTTTTAATTAAAATTTAGTGTATTTTTACTATTCATCAAAATATGAAGGTTGTCAGAATAATCTCAAAAAATTATCCAAAGTAAATTTTTTTATCCTGATTCCAAGGAAAAAATATTATTGTTCAAATGGAACTTATAAACATGTCAAAACAATATTTAATGTGGGTGTGCCATTAAATGGTGGTAAAACTGTATTTTTTGAAAAATAATTATTTAACCAGAAAATTTTATTTTATTCTCATACCATGTTCTATAATATGTGTAAGATGAATTATAATGTCATAAAATTCAAAATTTATTTACTACTATTCATAATGGCTAGTTCATAATAATATTATAACAATATATCGTTGTTTAGTGAAACTCAGTATTGTGTACAACACACGCTATCGAGGAAGGTCGCTCTTGCGTGCAACACAAGCCAAGAATAGTGTTGCATATACTACAATATAATACAGTGTTTCATATAGCACAATATGATCTTGGTTTAGCGTACAACACAAGACATCAAAGAAATTAAAAAATATATATTTCTCATAAAATCTCAAGGTGTTACACTCTACCAGGACCATATTGACTTCTATAATTAGATGGTGGTGTTTACATCAATAGAGGGCATTAGGAATGCACATAAGGGAGAATGAGATGTCAGTGCGACTAGAGTAGGACCCAAGTATCCGAGGCTTGTGATTGTGACAGATCGTATATCCAGTATTTTTTCGGATGATTGGGGGTTATTACCCACTCTTTTCTATCCTATAGTGGAGTGTTTCAAAGAAGTATTTCCCAATGAGTTATCCGGTGTACCTCCAATGTGAGAGGTAGAATTCAATATTGTTTCCTAGTACCAAGAGCAACATTAGGGTCCATTCCTTCTTAAAGGATAAAACCTAAAGAGCTTCTAGATCACAAGAAGTAATTATAATATATATAGGATAAAGGGTTTATATGGCCCATAAATTCTCATTGGGGTTCTCATTGAGTTTTTTTTTCAATCTGAAAGATGGTACCTTCTTAAATTACATGTAATACCATTATTAGAACTAGCCCACAAAAAAATAATCGGTATCCAGTTCCTTGAATAGAAGACCTTTTTGGAATTCTCCAATGAGTGAGTGTTTTTTGGAACATAGTTCTATGGTTGGGTTATCACTAGGTTCATTCTAGGTCCTTATACATACTTGAAATAGATTTCGAGAGTATTTATGTTCTATAAAATTACATGTTCATGTAGTTTGGACTCATGAACGCACCTGTAGTTTTTCTGGATCTTATGAATCGTGTTTTCCATCCATTTTTGGATTCATTAATGGTTTTCATAATTGATAATATCATAGTGTATTAATGATCTAAACAAGACCATTCCAACAATTTTGATATCATTCTAAATACACTAAGAGAGAATCAACTCTATGTTATTCTTAGTAAATTCCACTTTTGGATCGATAATGTCCACTTTCTAGGTCATATCATTTCAGAGTCAAGATTTTTAGTTGAACTATAGAAAGTAAAAGATGTAGATTCTTGAGAAAATCCAAAGAACTTCATTTACATTAAAAGTTTCTTAGGTACTTCTAGAAAATATAGACTATTCATATATTATTTATCATATCTTGCATCACAGTTTACAGGCATGAAAAATAATGATGTGAAATTCATATGTTCAGAATCGTTTGAATCATCATTTTGGGATTTGATGGGTCATTTGACTTTAGCATCGATCCTGATTCTTCTAGGGCTATGAGGGAGTTATACTACATACTGTGGCACATCAGGTATCAGTATTTCAGTTGTTTGTATGTAGGATGAGTGAGTCTTCACATATGGGTCTCATCATTTGAGGCCTCATGAGTAAAATTACCTGATGTATGAACTTGAGGACACTAATTTTGTACATGCTCTATGTTATTAGAGAAAATATATAATTGGAGAGTGCTTTTTGGTACAGAGTAATCACAATAGCCTCAAGTACATCTTTACACAATGGTATCTAAATCATGGACATCGTAGGTGGGCTGAGTACCTACAGTCATTTGATTTCAATCTTGCCTACATGCCTAGTAAAGGAAATGTAGTGGCTGATGCTCTAAGAAAAAAGACTTGAAATTAGGTGGTTCAGAAGGCCAGTGAAGAATAGTATCGACCAAAAATATTATCAATGGAATTTATCCCACCATATAGTAATTTCATATAATATAAATTCCATAAAATCACTTATAGTCTATAATAAAAACTTTATAAATGAAGAATTAATTAAATAAAAAGTATTTCTAGAAGTTAAGGAACCAATACTGATGAAATAATAACCTGAACATTGGAATAGTAATATGAACCTTATGATTAGTAAACTGTTCAATAGAATAGTAACATAACCTTTCAAAGTAAAAAAAAAAATTAGGCTTCTTATAAATGAAATAATTGTATAATAATATCATATTTTAAGTAAATAATTGTTTTTAAAATTATTAATCAGGTGTTGGTATTTTTGTAAGTCCTAAATATTTGATTAGAATTTTAGGATAAATTAAATAATTTAAAAGAAAATTTAATTACCTAAAATATATTCATAAATTAATATTTTTCTATCTTATATATTCAGATACTTTTATGAGCCCATAAGTAAATTTTCAACGTGTTTTAAAAGCAGTTATAAATTTAAAATATATATTTTCTTAGTAAATGATGATTTTAGTTAAAAATAAAATTGATAATATATATAAATTTATTTTCCTAAAATGGGGTTCATTTTTTGATTCAAAATGTCTAAAAATAGTTTGGGTGAATTTTTTGGAATTATTCTAAAATACCTGAATTTTTTTTGAATAGTATAATACGGTAATTTATAGTATAAATATATTTTAAATTAAATATATTATTCCTTGACTCATCAATGATGTCCGAAAGATAATCTAGAATTAGACTTATCTATTTACTATATTTAGTCATGGAATCATCACTATTTCTTATCTTGAGGAAAAATAGTAAACTAATGTATAAAATAATGAGAAAACTCCCCTCCTCTCCACTATAAATACAACCCTCACCACCTCTTCCTTCACTCCTCTATAGCCTTGAGACTTGTCCAATTTATACCCAATAATTTTACCTATCCCCTACGCCATGTATAGGATATATTTTTCTCATAAAAAGTCCAAAACATTTCCCTACAGAGGTTCTCAATGAGGATAAATTCAAGAGGAAAATTCTTATTTCTTTTCTTTTAATTTCTTTTAAATTTAATTAATTTTCTTCTTTTATACTCACTTTATCTTATCCAAATGGAATGATAACTCCATTATGTTTGATATATTTTAATTATATCACATTAATGGATGATCCATTATCAGACTCTTTTCTCTCTCCCTCTCTCTCATTATAGAAAAGATATTGTCGTGCGTGATGTGTCAATTTACCGTCATCATGGGCGATGAACTTTCATTTTCATTTAACACCTATAAGGATGTTAATAAAACCATATTTATGTTTTGGAACTAAAAAATATACATAATACTAAATGGTAAAACAAAATGAGTTCATTGTGAATGAAAACCCCCCTTAATTAATATAAAACGATCATCATTATCTTTTATCGAATTATTCATCCCCATACCATATAACCAAAATATTTATAAGTACATATAAAATTCCTAATTATAATTAATAACATATAAGAACAATTCAGGATATTTATCTGCATTTTATACCTTCTTCTATTCATGTATAAAAGAGAAGCAATCATGAAAACTAAGAAAACGAACACTCTTGAATGATGAAGTTAATCCCTATAACTCATAAAAAAGCCCAATAATGAACATAATAAAACAATACTGAATAAAAAACATTTATTAATGGTTCTTTATTTGTAATTAATGAATCTAATGTGATTATATGGGATATTAATGTGAAGGAATAATTTAGGCACAAGGTAGTGGGAATTTTCGAACCCTACTCTCTTTATTTGGTTTCCCTATTTGACTCAATTTTAAGTATGTATATTACTTTAGGGTTCCATATATATCATATCTTAATCATTACCTTATATTTTCTGGTATATACATGTTACCAATATGGTTTTATTAAAATTTCAAATATTTTTCAAAAAGAACTCTTCTTTAAAAAATACCCCTTTTACATCTCATGATATTTTTTATTCTTCAATCAAGATTGATACCCAACATCTTATTCCCTTTTTATATGTTAAATAAAAATTTTATGAATGTATACTTCAAAATATTAATCCCATCCATTTTAATCGGTTATTTTATGTCCAAGGATTATATACTTTCTATATGGCATGCATGATAATGTAAATGTTATGATGTGACGGGTTCACCTAGAATTATATAGCACAATGTAAATGTTATGATATGGCAGGTGCTCCCAGAATTATATATCACTCCAATTAAGTGGATATTGTGATGTATCTTATGAGAAAAAACAATATATGTGTGAACATGATGCTAGCTTAGTTCAAAAACGTGTGTGGTAGTTGGCCACTAAGACATGATGTTTCATTTTTATGCATTGCCACATTCCAGGCCTTTATCTATTACTTTTAATCATTATTATGATGATGATCCCATGATTATGTTATGATTATGATGATAATACTCACCAAATTTTATATTATTTCATGTCTTTTTTATCCACTTAAATGGATTTTAGCTCACCCCTTTTGGATGCATATCCTTAGGTTATTACATGTACTAAGGAGAACATGAAGGCTACTAAGAAGCTAGAGAAGATGGAGTTAAATAATGTTTATGTTTTATTTTGTAAAATTTATGTATGGTCCTAGTTTTTCCAAGATACTAAAACTTTGGATCCTGGTTGTGTAACTATGTTTTTTGTTTAACTTTAAAATGATTCTGTAATCATGTAAGAAAAGTATGGTCACTATAGTTGGTATCAAAAAACAGTTTGGTTAATTTTTGAATTAGGATTAGAGAACATTGGTGGAAACCCTTAGTATGAAACTAATTATAAGTAATCACCCAAAAATATTTGTTTTAGTAAATTCTAAACATAGGAGACAAACAATATATTCATTTAGAGTTAATTACATAAAAGAATAAATTATTTATTCATGAATTGTTGAATTGTGTTTTTTTCTATCCTTTTCTATTTTAGAAAATGGAGGGAACCATGAGAAATTAGACTAAAAACCTTTGCGATGTACAATATAGTGATTTCCAAAATAAAATCCACAATTCCATGGGTGGTGGAGTTAAAAATTTCATGGAGATACTTACCCAGATGACTCATGTTATGAATAATAACACGAATAATGTGGAAATTATGCCTTCACCTAAGAGGAAGAAACTGGTTATCGAATCCTTTATGTTGTAATGACAGCCAACGTTTAGAGGATCTTCTAATCCACAAGTTGAAAAATAGTGGGTCAACTCAATAGAGAGAATATTTTATATACTCTACTGTTCAGAGATAGAGAGGGTGACTCTCGCCCTTTACCGTTTTGATAGAGAGGTTGATCAATGGTGGGTGTTGATTGGGAAAATCCATTTGACTGACGAAATTTAAGAGATGGAGTGGGATGACTTTACGATAATTTTTCATAACAAGTATTTGCATCGAAATCTTTGTAAAAATATGAAGATATAATTCATAGAGACGAAGAAAAAGAAAGGTGTCATGACCTACTTAAAAATTTTCACAAAGCCTGCAAGGTATTCTATAGGTTTTTTTAATCAATAATGATAGAAAAATTGATACATTATTTACTGGTTTAAATTCTCACCATTAAAATTATCTAGGAATTTGAGACTTTTGGAGTTATAAAGAAGTTGTTCAATGTTCTCTAAAAGTGGTGATGTAGTTTGGAGGTTGTACAATGGGTATGGTGATAATAAATGGGAAAATGTCACTATGGACTTTGACATGGGTCTCCAAAAGATA
This sequence comes from Viscum album, assembly GCA_963277665.1. Classification (NCBI taxonomy): domain Eukaryota; kingdom Viridiplantae; phylum Streptophyta; class Magnoliopsida; order Santalales; family Viscaceae; genus Viscum; species Viscum album. The sequence continues at coordinate 1,811,988,963 of OY728146.1, forward strand.
TACAAAGGAAATAATGTCATATGGGTTGTGGTGGACTAACTCAGCAAGACGTCCCAATTTATCTCCATTCGAGAAGATATCTCACTTGAATGTCTTAAATAATACATGTGAAGGAAGTAGTGAGAATGTATGGGGTTCCACTATTGATTGTCTCTTATCGTGATCCAAAGTTCACATCTAAATTCTAGGGCAGTCATCAACATGCTTTGAGTAATGAATTAAATTGTATCATGGACTATCACCCCTAAACTAATGTAAAATCTAAAATGACTATTCAGGCCCTTGAAGATATGATAAAATACTATTCTTTAGAATTCAAAGGTGGATGGGATCAACATCTCTCATTGGTTAATTTATCATATAATAATAGATTCCACTCAAGTATTCAGATGGATCCTTATTAAGCTCTGTATATAAAAATATGTAGAACTCAAACTTCTGGGATGATATTGGAAAAGTAAAGATACTTGGACTTAATATTTTCAAAGAGATGATAGATCAGGTTCAATCCATCTAGGAATATATCGAAGCTGATTAGAGTTAGAAAAATAGTTACATTGAAAAACATAAAATGGACTTGGAGTTCAATGTTGGAGATAAATTCTTCTTCGAATATCATCATCGAAGAGAGGGATGCGGTTTGGAAAGAATGGGAAGTTAATCCTAAGGTACATTGGCCACTTTAAGAACCTTAATCGCATAGGATTTGTGGCCCATCTTCTTGAACTTCGAATGAATACGGATTAATTTCATGATGTGTTCAACATATCACTCTTGAGGAAGTACATACCTGATCTATCACATGTACTGAACTCAGAGGTGGTACAGATAGAAGATGACATCTCTTATGAGGATAAACTCATAATGATTTTGTACTGAAGAAATAAAAATCTATGAAACAATACAACCCACCTCGTTAATGTATTGTGGAGGAACTACAATTATAAATAATCAACTTGGGAACTATAGGTGGTGAAGAAGGAGAAGTACCCTCACCTATTTATGTGAAATGAAATTTTGAGGGTAAAATTTGAAAAGGAGGGGAAGAATGTAATGACCCAAACATTTATCAACGAAATATCTCCCTTATTATATAAATTTCATATAGTATAAATAACCTAAAATCACTCATAGACCATAATAAAAAATTTATAAATGAAGAATTATAGAAATAAGAATTATTTCTAGAAGTTAAGGAATCAATACCGATGATATATTAACTTGAACTTAAGAATAGTAATATGATCATTATGAATAGTAAACCATCCAATAGAATTATAAGTTTGCCATTGAATGTAAAAATAAAATATAGGCATATTATAAATGAAAGTATGTTACAATTATATCATAGTCTTTGTAAATAAATGTTTTTAATATTATTTATTAAGTGTTGGTATTTTTGTAAGTCATAAATATTTGATTAAAATTTTATGATTAATTAAATAATTTAAAATAAAATTTATTTACATAAAATATATTCTTTAATTAATTTTATTATTTCTTATGATTTTAATATAATTTTACAATACTTTAAGTAATTTTTCAAAGTGTTATAAAATAAGTTATAAATCTAAAATATGTATATTCAAAGTAAATGATGATTTTAATTAAAAAGTAAATTTTACATATATAGAAATTTATTTTCATAAAATATAGTTCATTTTTGGATTCTAAATGTAAAAAATTATTGGGGTGAATTTTTGGGATTTTTATGAAATACATGAATTTTTTGGGAATACTAAAATATGGTAATTTTCAGTATAAATACATTATAAATTAAATACACTATTACTTGAGTCATAACTAATGGAATAACTATAATCTCGAATTATATTTCTATCTTTACTGTATTTAATCATGAAAATATCACTATTACTTTTATTGAAGAAAAATAATAAATTAATGAATAAAATAATGAGAAAGAACTCCTCTCCTCTACTATAAATACAACCCCTCACAACATATTTTCCTCACACTATCTATCCTTGAGCCTTGTCTAAATTCTACCCAATAAAATTTCTTAGCCCTTTACCCATGTCCAGTATCTCTTAGTCTCGTCAAAAGACCAAAATATTTTCTCTAAGGGGGATCTCAAGGATGAGAAATTTAAAAGCTAAATTTCTCTTTCTTTTCATTTAATTTCTATTTAATTATATTTATTTTCTTATCTTCTCCTCACTTTATCTTATAAAAATGGAATGATAACTGTAGTATGTTTGATATACTAAAATTATATCTTTTAAATGGAAGATCCATCATCAAAATCCTTTCTATATCTCTCTCTCTCATTTTAAAAATTAAATTTTCGTCTGTGATGTGTCAATTTACCATCATCCTGGGTGATGCACTTTCACTTTTTCAACACCTTCAAGGATGTTAATAAAAAAATTATAATGGTTAAAACATATTGTAAAATTTATGTTAAAACCATATTTATGTTTTGTAACTAACTTATATATATAATACTAAATGATAAAAGAACACGAGTTCGTTGTGATCGAAAAACCGCCAAAATTAATTTAAAACGACAATCATTAACATTTATCTAAAGATTCATCCTAACACCATATAAAAAATTTATTTATGAGATCATTTAAACTTATATATGATCATTAATAAAATATAATATCAATTCTATATATTTATCCACATTTTATATGAACATCCATTCATGTATACAAGTGAATCGATCATGAAAACTATGAAAATGAACCCTCCGAATGGTGAAATTAAACACTATAACTCATCCGAAATCCCATTAATGAACTTAATAAAACTAAAATGAATAAAAAACATGTATAAAAGGTAATTTATTTATTATTAAGGAATATAATATGATTATACATGATATTAATGTGAAGGAAGCATTCAGACACAAGGAAAGGGGAATTATCAAACCCAACTCTCTTTATTTGGGTTTTCACTCTTTCACCCCATTTTTAGTAAGAATATTCCATTATGTTTCCATATATATAATTTGTTCATCGTAACCTTATCATTTCATGAATATACATGTTACCAATCTGGTTTTATGAAAAAATAAAATACTTTTCTAAAAGAACACTTCTTTCAAAAAAATGTGTCTTTTACTTATCATGATATTGTTTCTTCTTCTATCAAGAATGTTACCAAGCATCTTATTCACTTTTTATCTTGGGAACTACAAATTTCATGAATTTATACTTTATTATATGAAACTCAATCCTTTACATGGGATATTTTATGTCCATGGTTGATATGTGTTCTATGTGGAATGCATGATAATGTAAATGTTATGTTGTAATGGGTGCACCCGGAATTATATAGTATAATGTAAAAGTTATGATGTGATGGGTTCACCCGTAATTATATAATTCCCAAATTCAGTGGGTAATTTTATTTATCTCATGAGAAAAAGTAAAATATTCATGAACATGTTGTGAGCTTTGTTCACAACCATTTTTGGATGTTGATCCCAAATACATGATGTTTCATTTTTATGCATTTCCAAATTACATGACTTTATCTAATTCTACCACTCATGATTATGGTGATGATACCGTGCTCATGTTATGATGATGATGATTATTCCCACCTTATGTTATATTAATTCATGTATTTATTTATCCTATTATTGTGCCTTTATCTCACCCTTTTTTTGATGTATATCGTTAGGTGATTACTTGTACTAAGGAGAATGTGAGGGACACTAAGAATATAGAGAATATATAACTAATTAAATGGTTATGTTTTATTTTTTAAAAGTTATGTATTTTCTTAATTTTCCCAAGATAATAATCCTTTGGATCCATGTTTTCTATCTTCATTATGTTTTTTATCTTTAAATTTATGTAATAATCATGTAAGAAAATTAGGGTTTCTATAAGAATGGTATCTCATGGAATTGTTCTCAGAGATGCACATTGAGTTCCAGGAGGACCATGGTCATACTATCCTCTCAGCCTTAGTAGTGAATTATAATCTTCTTCAATAGGTGAAAATAAGGCAAATTTCTAATCCTGAAGTCCTCATCATAAGGGAAATAATCTCAGATGATGATACATATTTTGGTTGGACCTTGTATGGAAATTATACATTACTATTAAATGGGAATATATGGGTCCTATCAGACATCAGAGAGGAGATGATAAAATAATTCCATGCTTCAGCATGGTTAGTTCATCTCGGTGTAACCAAAATGTATCAGGATCAACAGTGCCAGTATCGGTGTCCGGTTATAAAATGGGATATTACTCAATTCATCACTCAGTATTCCACCTAGAAGTAGGTGAAGGAGTAATATCAATGAAAGATAGGGATTTTACAACTATTTTCCATTCATGAGTTTAAATTGGACAATGTTTCGATTGATTTCATGACTTTTCTACCCAGATTACCTCATGGAAATGATGTAGTGTGGGTTTCCCTTGATCATTTGACAAAGGTCACACACTTTCTAACCATGTGAGATAATTTCTTGGTAGAATATCTAGGAATGTTATATGTTAGTGAGGTTTTAGATCTTCATAGATAACTGCATTCGATCATTTATGATAGAGATGGTCACATCACATCACATTTATGGAAGGGGTTATAGAATGCCTTGGGTATATAGGTCCTTCTATATTTATACTATCACCCACAAACTGATAGAAAGAAAGATCATATGATTCGAGTACTAGAGGACATGATTTGTGCATTTTTCCCTGACTTTGGGGGTTCCTGAGAGAAACACATTACCCTCATTAAGTTATCTTATAATAATATCTTTCAGGATTCCATAATGATGGATCCTTATGAGGACATATATTATAGAACTTTTTTCTCATCTCTATGGTGTCTATAAGAAGGGGGTTTGTGATTATTGGACCATGTCTCGTGTAGGAGACTACTAAGTAGGTTTATCAGCTCAGAAACCGCAATATGATAATTCATTCTAGACATTAGTCATATTCCAATAAATTTCAGTGACCTCTTGAGTTCATGGTTGGAGACTAGCTTTTCTTATAAGTCTCACCTTGGTTGGGACACAGATGTGCTCGTAAGTAGGGTAAGATCTCACCAAGGTTCATTAGACTCGTTCGAGGTTGTGAAATAGATCAGACCAGTGGATTACCAGTTGGAACTTCTTCAAACATATCAATCTATTAATGATTTATTTCATGTATATCATATTTTATAATACTATTCAGACCCATCACATGTCTTTCATCCTAATGAGGTTGATCTGGATGTGGATGCTTCCTTTAAGAACTATCAAATTCATATTGTTGGTCAAATCATAAAGACACTCTAAGATAGGCCAGTTCCTTTGATACGAGTGATATGGAATCACATATAAGTAGAGGATGAGACCTGGGAATGTGAAGATGATATACAGTCTCAGTGTCTAGAACTATTTTCATGTAATACCTATTTACCCTCAGAAGTACAGCTGGGGGAAAAGTTTCATTAAGGAGAGAAATTTGTAATGAACATTCTTTTCAAGAACATATAAATCATTTTTTTCATTTTAAAACCATGGATTAATCATGGTAACTATGTAATATGGATAAAAGAAGTTCCTATGAGTGTCCAGGATTTGTTTGAAGCCTAGAGTTACAGAAAATGGGTCGAATGATAGACCATGTAGATAGGAGAAACATGGCTGACCATCCTGCATGGTTTCTTCTAACCTTATGGGGTGAAAAATATGTACAACTGGATCCAAAAGAATTCTCAGAAACCAGGAAACTATTCATGCATGACCATGTGCGGTTTCAAGGTTTCTTGACATTGGGGATTAGCATGTTTTTCACAAGGTTTTAGAAACTATGGGCCTTAACCCTGTGAGTTTTATCCTTAAGGAGTGGATTGAGCACATTTTGCACATAGTTTGGCCAAACCATGTGTACCCTATTTTTAGGATGAAATGAACTTTTCACCCCTGATGAATCTTATAAACTAAGATTTTTTTCTCTACTATAATTTTTCAATGGCTGAGGGAGTTCTTCTTATCTCGTGTCTTCTCCTCCATCAAAATCATAGATTCGTGATAAATTTTTCATATATTTATAGAATCTTGATCTGTCAAATGAATTAGATTACTAGAGGTGGTCTCCAAAATCCACTGATATTTTATATTAGTTTAACTTCAGATAAATTACTATATTTAAGTGAAATCCCTTTTCTCTTTTTTCAAGGAATTAAAATATTTCATTATTTTCTTCCAACCTACTCTGAATATAAGACTAATATCAAGTGACGATTCATAAATGACCATAAAGTAGGTGGTATCATCATTTTCCCCATGAGTTTTTTTTTCGGTAGCTATGTCGTTTTGTCTCACACTGTATTTTCTGTGTGTAAACTTTAAATTGAGTTGATCAAATCTAATCGATCATCTCACTAAGATAAACATCCATTGATCTTTTTTTAGTAGTTTTGAGGATTTATACAATGTTTATTGACACCCCTTTTAGAGTTCCAAGTTTAAAATAACCCCATGGATAATTATTAAAAATTCCAGGAACTCCATTTTAGCTTTCAGATTTGTTTTTAATTGGGTTTTCCCTTTATATATGAATGATAAATGGAACTAAAGGGACCTATTAGGTGTTTCTCCCAACTTGTACTTACAATTTCCCATGGAACCAAATTTTATATTGACCTTGGAATATTTATAAGTGTCTCCTTGAGATTATTAAATTGAAATTCCATGTTAAATTAATTAAATGGATTAGATTATAGGTTATGGATTTTACATGATGGTTTCCCTAGCATAAATGAACTGAAATGGTTTAATGTAATGTTTAGAGGGTGGAAAGGGCATGATAAATTTCTCTTACCTTATAAAATGATTAATTCAATGGTAATACTCTTTATATATATATAATCTTGGTAGGCATGACACATGAGAGGTATTGACTCATGCATAATATGATTAATGTGATTATGCCTAGTTATGGGAACTAATATAATGGTAAGGTATCTATTGGCCATGATTTTATCACTATCACTAACATGAGGTGTTGAGAATGACATGTCACACCATTATCAGAAGTTGGGCATTGGGCTTGATGTGTCATGTCCCTTGTTTGAGTATTAAAATGATGGCAAACTCACCATCTCAAATGAAGAGCAGGTCATGTCCCACTCACTAGGAGATATAAGACATGTACCCTATTGTTTAAGCTTATGGGTTTGTTAAATAGGTCATGAATGTCATAGTTACTCCCTGGTCTAGACAACAACTAGTATTCCATGTATATATCCACTTACATCAGCATGTACCTGGTCATATAGGTGGATTCAATATATAATTAAACTATATATATTATTACTATGTATATATAGTCAATATTTATACATTTATTCCAGAAATTAGCCAAAACAAGTAGAGCCGCCTGGTGTCCTTTAAGAATATGAATGGTATATCATTTATTTATTCAATATTTTTATATAATTATTATTTCATACACACTATTCAGATATTATCACTAATTAAATTACTTCAAGATTTCATTGTCAGTGGCCTACTACGATTTTATCACACACCCTACTGGAGCTACCTTTGGTACCCGAGAAGATTATATGACTACAGGTAAAAATAAGGATAAATTCTATGATTCAGGTTGTTGATATTATTTACTTATAGATGGATCATATGAGTATAGGTTTAATATTCGTCTTAGATTCTAGTGGAGACTCTTTTTTTACTTTTTGCTGTTTATTTATACACATAACCCATATTTACCAAATTTGAGACTCCAAATTCAAAATAATGAAATAATTTAATCAAATCAAATATCTAAATGTAAAATAATATAATTTTCAAATACATCCATGGAACTTAACAAAAAATTATTTTTAACAAAATTATTTTTTAAGCATAAAACTAGATTTATACATATTCATTGCCTAGTAAAAACATTGGATGAATGTTAAAATATTTTTTTGATACTTAATATTTATATTTCATTAAAATAATTCATCATTACTAACTAATTCAATTTATTATTATATAAATATATTATGCACACAAAAATAGTTTTCATAAAAACATTTCTTTACCTTTAAAATGTTTTTATTTTTATTCACAACCAATGAATTTATCTTACAAATGTGTAAACTGTAAACTTTTTATAATTTAGATAGTCTAATTTATACATTAATTTTTTAATAACTATGTTATAATAGTCTCATAATAATATATTTTGATTTTTTTGAACTCAGTTTCACATGTTGTACAAGCTACCAAATAGCTTAAATTTATTTTAATAATATACATACAATAAATTATTGGGGTGTTGCAATTAATATGAAAAATATAACGCTAGTTGAATATGTAATATATCATCTATCTTGAAAGGTAGATGTGTTATATGGGTGTAAATATAAAAATGATGGGTTCTTAGCCTAGGTTAATAGAGGACACCATATGAAATTTCGAATGGATAGAATTACACTCTAAGACATTTTATGGTCTTTGGAATCAAATGGTACATTCCAAATAATAAATTAAATCAAGTAATGTTTAGAGATTATTAATATGAAGGAGTGTTTCATGATTACCCTATGAATATTAAGACCTAAAAATTCCTTAATCATAGGGTAAATAAACATAGGTATAGTCATCAAATCAAATTCATTGAGCTGAAAAATGTGACAAATTCTATAAACCCAAGCATAGATGTTTTCTAGGATAAAAAAGAATAATAAAATGAAAATAGTATAGATATTGAATTTGTGCAATTTTGGGAAAATTATGATGATTTTGATACCAAATAATTGGAATATATTGATCTTAAATAAAGTCATTACATGCCTATGAGAAGGAAAATAAAAAAAATTGATTTATGTAACATTATTTGGAATGGATCCAATCCCACTAAAACAAGGATAATTAGGAATATTAAGTATGTTTCCCTAGTTTCCACAGTGTATCCATCCTCATTTGAATACATAGTTAGAGGAAAGTAATGGATTAAGTCAATGAATTATTAATTGGATCAAATTAACAAATATCAAACTTGGGATCATGTTCAAAGACTAGAAAACCACAATGTGATCAGAACCAAATAAATACTTTGGGAAAAATCCCTAAGAATGGAAATGTGGATGGAAAAATCACACCTAATTTGTATGGTAAATATACAAATTAATGGTATTTATAATAAATAAATATCAACATCATTCACCCAATTGGGGTCCAAGAATATATTTTTGGTTAAGGACATTCAATTTGGATAAAAGGTTTTTCTGATGGATATAGAAACAATTTTTTTAAATAACAATATTAAATAATATGTTTACATTTGAAAACCAGTGGGATTTATAATTGGAAATTATTGAACAATTCTTTTCTAGATAGAAAAAGGCTCTATATTATCTATCATAGCACAATAATAATATTATTAAAAAGTACATTAATATATTAAAAAGTTTTAATTCAAATTTTTTGGTTTCAAGAACAATCTCTATGTGAATATGTACAAGTAAGATCAATTTATAGGGATTTTGGTTGGGGATGATATCGTTTTTCGTGGAACAAAGAACAAATATATGGAATAATTTTATAATTAGATAAAATTGGTATTGTAAATATTTATTATTGAAAACCTCAAATACATTATAGGGATACATAAAAAAAGGGAATACAATATCATAAGTTTGGTGAAATATTCAACATAGTTACTAGAGTAGTTCAATGTGAACGATTCCAAAACTATCTCAATTATAATTACTATTGGAACAAAACAAGAGAAGTAGGATCATAGGAAATGTATGGATCCCAACTTATATTGGATGATAATTTTAATATTTCTATATTTTGATATAATGAGGTTAGATATTATCATTTTGATGTGTTTGGTAGCTCATTTAAAAAGTAATACAAAGGAAGATAATCTTTCAGTGGTTAAGAGAATAATTACGTATATACAAAGTACACTCAATTTTGGATTTCTCTTTGATGAATAAAAGGAAAGTGAACTATTATATATTTTTTATGCTGACTGGGTTGGTGATTTAATGGATCAATAATTTATGAGTGGTGGTTCTTTTTTCATTGGAAACAAATGTGTAGTCTAGTTGAGCATGAAGAAAAAAATAACTTCACTAAGTGTGATTGAAATAAAATATATCTAAATGACTTAATCATTCATTCAACTTTTATTTCGGAATAAATGATTGTATGATATTAGTGAGGAGTTAAAAAACCTATGGTCATTTGTGTGATAATATAAGGTTAGTTTATCTCATAAAAAAAATCCATTACAACACTTCCATACCAAGATTATTGATATGAGGCAACACATAATTAAATAAAAGAAGAATAATTAATGGTAAAAATGGAATATTTTGGAATTCTGGACCAAGTATAAAATATCATAACTAAGCCTTTGGATACACAAATGTTTGAGAAATATTTGTTTAACCTTCATGTTCAAACACCTCCCTCTTATATAAGAGGTTCTTAGATTACCCTATCAACATTGTATTTATCACTTTACATGTTTTTTTATTTATAGGCTCTCCCCATAGTAGGGTTCATCATCAATGGAGGTTAAAATTTCATGAAAAACACGGGAGTTTTAGGATGTGAAAGTTAGAGAGAGATATGATCCATGATGACATTTATTTTTTTGTGTAGGGTAAATGTTATTTTCACATAAAGATATAGTGAGATCCATAATTAATAATGTCACAAGGAATGTAATTATATCTTTATCTCTTGTTTTCACCCTAATAATTCATCACATAAACATAGATTCGGGTTAAATTAATTCTATATATATATATATCTGAATTTCACCATGGATTTTGAATAAACCAAAAGGGAAATAATATTAAATAATTGGTAATACTTTTTTGAAGGTTATTTTATATTTTTTCAATCCTCTCTAGGCTGATCAAGATATTTTAACATTGAAGAATATTCTTTTTAGTAGATGGAAACTCTAATTAATTTTGTTAATGGAGTTATTTTCCAATGTTTTCCAAATTATTCGGTGTCAAAATATCCGGGCTGTTTTCAAGGATCTATTCGTTTTTTTAATTTTTTCTTGTAAAAAAGTGTATTTTCAGGTGGTAATGGTGAATATCACATAATAATAACATGAATCGCTTGGTTGGTCAGAAACTATATTAGAATGTACCAAAATTGTGTAAAAAGTAGGCATCTTGGATAGGTGTTTCATGAAAATGAATTAATTTTAATATTTTTATGTGAATTTCTTAAGGGATTGGTAGTTAAATAGAATTAGATTATTATGGGATTACTATGATGATTTTTCTCTTAGGAGGTATGAAGATTGGTTCTCAGCTAAGGAGGACTCACACAAGATACTCGCGATTGAAAGGAGGTGATCTTGATCAGATGGTTTAGTGGATTAATCATGTGTGTTTTTAGAATATTTTAATAGTAATAATAGTGATTTTTAGGATTTATGGCGTTATTTTGTTATAAATACAACCATTTATCTCATTGTTGTAATATTAGAAAAAATTAATTAAAATCTTGAGTATAAGTAGTGCATGTGTTATTCAAGAGGAGTAGCATAGTAAGTTAGTGTATGAAGCAGTCATATCATGAGGGAGTGTATATAATATTTTCATGGAATTTAGTAGGAGGGAGTCTAAAATAGTATGATACTATGAGTTTTTTAACCATATAGTAGGTTTTCATTTAAGTAGTTAGATGCAAGTTTCACTTGGTGGATTTGGTGTGTACAGTGGTGTATGTAGTTCAATTATGCATTGATTAGAGTATTTCATATATAGATCACATAGGTGGGTATAAAACATGGTTAGTTGTAGGTGAAGAATTATTTACATGGTAATTTCACATATGATATGATTTAATTAGTGATTCATTACGTTGAAATTTCTTGTGATCATTATGGAGATCATGAAGCACATTGGAGTATCATACTTTCAATATCATGATGAAATTAAAATAATACATTTTTTAATATGTGAAGGGGGCCTTTAAGTTGATAAACTAAGGAATAATTCATCCAAATTAGTGTGCATGTAGGATTCAATGAATGTTATCCAATGAAGCCAGTGGACTTTCCCTGAATTCATTGTAAAAGAAATTCTCCTGGCATAAAGTGACCATGGATAAACAATCATTATCCACATAAACTATTGAAGAATATTTGATTCTGGTATAGATGACACATAATTTAAATATAATGCTTGGACCATATTATAGTGGTTAATCAAGCCAAAAAATTGTGTTTACTATTCATTTCATTTTTTGAGTTTACTAAATGTGAATTCAAATCAAACCGATTTAATGAGTTCCAACCAAGGTGGAGATATGATCCACCTAAAATGAAAGAAAAATTTAAAACCATGATTCACCCATCCCTGTCATAGGAATCTTGAGGTACAATATTATAATACTTATATTCATTTATTTTATTTCTTTTAAATATCAATTTCTAGTCATTTTACTATTCTAATAGTCATATATCACTTATATACCATATAAATACAAATTTTTTATTTATTCATTATTTACTTATTTTTCATTCAAGGTTATCTATGCGTTATTTATTAAATGAAAATATTGTTTCTATTTTAATCATTTTATTGTGATTTTCATGAATATGATATTTCTAATAGATGAAAAAAAATATTATTTTTAAATTTTAGTCATATTATTTACTTATTTTTATTATCCCGCTATACTTTTAAAAAATTTATAGAATTTATTTATACATTTTATGTAATTTTCAATATTAATAAAGTAAAATGTTTTTAATTTTCTTAAATGGTTCATGTGATTTATTTATACTTTGTGTTATACTATGATTTATAAATAGAATATGTCTATATTTTACACACATATATGTCAAGATTAAAACATAAAATAAAAATGTATGGGTTATTACTCATGTTCTACCACCATTCCCATTTAATCAAAAGCAGTGCCTCTCTAATGGATAGATTGGGTACATATGATGATATTATTAGAGGATTTATCATCTAAGAGGTGTGTGATATTCTGAAATAACATCAACATCTAAGGATTAGTTAGGAAGATTTCAGCATAGTTATAGATGATTATCACTTAGAAGATTCGCATAGAGTATTGGGGATGATTATAAGGACTTGTATAATAATAGGTAATAGATTAGTAATTTTTTAATATTTCTAAAGGGTGGGTCCCTATTATGGATGAAATATAAAATTTTTCATTATAGTGGTCTCTTGGTAATGATGGTGAGGGAACTTCAGTAGTACTAAACATGATATCAGTACCGTCCACTTTGGTTGATGTTTTATTGGATATAGGTGTTTAAAATTTTTTTATCTAATTTGATCTATTTTAGAGTGCTAAAAAGGTATATTGAATTTGGAAACTCCCTTGGAGAATATATTTGACTATTTAAGGACGTTTATAGGATGTGTTTTGGTAGTGAGAAAATGAAATCATCTATGGGACTTCTTCATGCAAGATGGCCCAAACTTTTGCATGATCATTAATTTGTTTTAGTTTAATCACGTCTAGGATCACATTGGTTTTTATTGAAGGCGAGTTTATATCCATTATCCATTGATAAATATTTATATTTTGAATAGAGAGTGATATTTACAAGATGTTCATATATGACCCTACCTTTGGCAGTTGTGAACTATTATTACTTAGATGTTGAGGATGATCCTTGGGTGGATGAGATGATAGGGCATCTTATTTTCCTTTATATGGTAGATAATTCTAAAGAATTATACCTCATGGAATTCTAAAATTTTCCACAGAAGAGAGATCTAAATTTTTCAATGATCTAGTTTTAGGTGTATATCCCATATAAAAACCATCATATTAGAGGCACTATCTCAATTAAGGGAATTGAAGGTCCAAAATGAGGACCTTAAGGAGGATGTGTTTATTCATCAGAGTATTTCTAAATGGACAATTATGGTGTTATTTTCCAAGAACTATAAAATATGATTATGAATTTTCATGTATTACTACAATTAAAACTAGGAAATGGTGGAAGATAGGTATCCCCTTTTATAAATCCACTATATATTCAATTAGTTGATGGGAGCCTAATGGTTCATTATTATTGATCTATGATTAGTCAATCATTACCCGTATTGAGAGATGAATATTTTATATAAACAACCTTTAGGAATAATTATGGTATATATATGTTATTTGTGATATTTTTTCCTCTAAAGAACACACTACCAATGTTTATGGATCTAATAAAAAAGATAATTCACCCATACCAAGATTCATTTATATTGGTTTCTTTAGATGATATTTTTTTATATTATAGACTCATAATGATCATGGTGTGCATTTATATATATTTTTAGTTATACATTATGATAAATAATTTATGAATACCCCTTAAAGATCCATTTATATCTTTTAGAGGAGAAATAATTAGTGGAATTAATACTAATGTTCCTTGTTTTTATTATCCCAGAGATGGTTGTGATGGTGATCTTTTAGAAGAGATCTATAAAAATGTTTTATATAAATGGATTCATTGGATTACTTAGATATTACAAATAATTCATTTAATATATCTCTATATTGGAAGTGATGATGTTGAACCTCACCCAAAATGGGATGTGATTCGAGTGGGGAAATAATGGGGATATTATTTAATGATCTAAATGGAATACTAAATTTTGCTCATGTTTTTATATTACCCAAGTTTGGTATGAATTATATAGCATATTATGATAGATTACAGATTGTTATTATATAATTATGATGTAGGATGTCCATATGGTAATATATGGATCTCAATAATTGGGAACACATTGGAGTAATAATCTAAACCATGATTTGGAGTTGGCTACTATAGATCATGAATTAAAAAATTTGGAATATAAACACTTTAATAAAATATTTGTGTCATATACCAACCATTATTTCCCTGAATATATCCTTTCCTAGTGTGTTTCGAATCTTAGGTAGAGAAAATAAGTGAAGTACATATAGTTTCTTAACATTTTGAAGATCTCTATCTTGATAAAGGGTAATTTAGTAGAATAAATTCCTATTAGTAAGTCTTAGGACTAGGTATTTCACATATATCTAGGGATTGGAAAATGATGTTCCTTTTATTAAATATGTATTTATATGTTTAAAAGGAACATAATGAGGTTTAATTTTCTCTTTTGAGTATCACATCTATAACACCAAAATATTTTATCATATTTTTCTCTTCAAATAAATTTAATTTCTTTGATATATTGTGAACCATGAAACACTAATTCTAATTTAAATATAATATACTATGTCATTATAAAATTGCTTTTAAATTATAAGACTGAATAATAATCACTAAATTTTTAAAATTATGTATAAAATTATTATATAAGTCAAATATATTAATAAATAAGTACATGATTTTTAGTATTTTCATTATATGATTTTAAAATACATTTTCCCACCAAAAATGGTTTTTATTACTTTTTCTGAGAAAACAATATATTTAATATTTCACAATTTTATAAAATTAATTTGAAAATATTGAATTAATTTTTAAAATAAACATTTCAAAACTATATTATAGTGAATATTTGATAATTTTTTTGAATACTATATTTTTTATGAATATTAAGAAATACAATTTTTTTGGAAAAGTGATTTTTATTTAAATAATTTAAAATTTTGAAATTGTTTTAAATTGGTTTGAAGAGTAAAATTAGTTCATTTATATTAATATTAATCCAATTAATTTAATTATAAATAATTTTATATTGAATTATTGTTTAATTTTTTTTATACATCAGAAAGCATTTTTTCTCGAAAACTCTTTTTCATTGTGTTTTTCGGGTTTAATTTTAAAATAAATTATAACACTTCTATGAATTTAATCACCAAAAATAGATTCCATGTTTGAAATTATGTAGATAATTTTTTTAAATAGAAAAAATTTATTTTTGGACATTATTAATAGTAACCATGGTAAATATTTGTCTCCCTAGTAAGGGTAAAATAGGTACAACAGGGTTAAAACTTTCGGATAGGGCATTAAAATTTCTCTAAAACTTGACTTTATCCCATTGGATAACTTTAGTTTTAAATTCATCATCCATGATTTAAAATATATGGAAAATTGGTACCAATTTTGGTTGATTATGACCTTTATATTATTTTAAGAAAAGAATAAATTCAAATTGTCACCCTCTAGTCATTTATATATCTAAAAAATTTACGTAATTCTAAAATGAGGTTATGTTTGATTGAATTTTTTTATTTTATATATAAAATAATTTTTATTATAAAAACTTATTTTTAATTTTTAACAATTTAATAGTTACCTTAATTTCCTATGCAACGCCAAAATAGTTTTTATTCAATTGATAGGCAAATAAAATAAATGATTTTAAAAATATTAAAACTAAAAAATTTGGATGAATTACTTTGATCCGTGAATTTTTTAGATAAATATAAAACTTTAGGGATGTTTTAAGGGATTTTATTCAAATTAATTTCTATCAAAATGACTTTAAATTCAAGGTAAATTAATAGTTCCCAAAATGACATTTATTATATTTTATAATAAAAAAATTATTCAATTATTTGAAATTCAAAAAAATAACATCTTCAGAGAAATTTATTTAATAAGTTTTAAAATTTCAATCATGGTTGATTTATTGGTTTATATTCATTTCATGATAATATTTTTTATCCTTAAAGAGAACAAAACATTGATATTTATGTAAATGTCAAAAGGATTAATGAGGGATAAAACTACAAGATAATAAAAAATAAATCACATAAAATTATATAAATATTATATTATGAGAGTATTTAGAATTATAATAATAATATATTTTAAATATATCAATTTTGAATCACATTATTATAAAAATTAATTTATATCAATTTAATACTTTAAGTAATATCAATAGTGCCACTCCCCTTACTTATAATATAAAACCTCTTCTCTTATCTTCCTCACAAATTTTGAGCCTTTAATATTGGAAAATACCTACCATAATACCTTACAATATTATTTCAACATATCCTTGAGCATCTGTTCTATCCAAAGTACAATCCCTTCAAGGAATAGTGTGTAATAAAAAAGGATTCTCAACGAAGAGGAATAACTCTTAACTGAGCATTTTCACTTTTATTTCTTCTAGTAAAACCTATAAATCCATGATATATATTTTAAAATAATTAATTAAGAATCTTCAATATATAGAATTTTTATTATTATGATTTAACGACTATTATCCACCATATTTATATCTTGTGGAAAGCAAAAATATCACCCATGAATACGTAGAACATTCCATCGCCACATAATGGGGTAATTCACTATTCATCACTAATTTAATTGCATGGTTATAATTAGATATTTAATATATATATATATATATATATTAATTATGATATTTTTATGATTATAGAAATTTTATTTTTTATTACTTTTTTTCATTCTATCCTTTGATAAATGGAAACAACATTCATGCATACGTACGACCAACCATCTCCATGAACGGTGTAATTCATTTTTCTATCTCAATATTTCAAGTATGATATTAAATATATAAATAATAAATAAATATTCTATTTATATAATGGATAAATTATTATTATAATATGTTTCCATGATCAAAGTACAGTGATGAGAACTGTCAAATTGAAACTTCTATGAAAAACGAAACACTTAACACCTAGAAACGATGATTTTAAGAAGAAATTACTAATAAATGGGTATTTAAATGTCATTAGAGGATCATATATGATATTATAAGTAATTAAATTATTATTTAATATAATTATAATAAAATAACATTTATTATACATGAGGTTAGATAGATTTCAAAGAAAGTGAAACTTGAGGCAAAATATTTATGTTATAATCTTATTGTTTATTAGTATATTTTATGATTAAGTTTTGAATAATTAAATTTTATGAAATATCTCTCAAAAATTAAATGAATTATTTTATATATTATTTATTTATTTATATTATGTGTTTTACTTTCATTTTCCTCTCTTTATGTACTCAAGAGACTAAAAGAATATTTTTAAAGAAAACGGACTGTATTTATCTCTTTAGTCAAAAATCCCTTTTCTTCCATTTTTATGTTTTATAAAAGTGTTTATAAAAATTTCATAATATTATAATATTATTTTCTAAATTCAATTTTACCCATGATTTAATTTTTAAAAAAAATTAAAATTAATCTTCTTGTCATTCTCTGAACAAGGTACTTTTAACATTTTGCTGATAATTTGAAAGAAATATTTGTTTTAACATACACAGTATTAATTGAGATTCCCTCTATCAGGAAACTACATTTTTTTAATATTACTATAAAATTTTCTAGGGTTATTTTCAAATAAAATTTTTTCCACAATAATTTTTAAAATTATGGATTTTAGTGAATTGATTTCAAAATTAAAAGGTTTTTTTCATAAGAAATATTGAAAAAATATTTTAAATATATTTTTCATCTAATATAACATCTATTGATGTTACTTAAGATTTAATGGGAATATAATCCAATGATTCCATCCTTATTCCTTTCATGGATGAATTATTATTATGATTAGAATATATTTAAGAAACTTGTTTCTTTTCAATGGGTAATGTTATGATGAAATGTAGAAATGTTTATGAAACCGATTTATTTTATAGGGGTTATGATATGATGAATGCATTATGATCTTCTAGAACACATTTTTATACTTTTCATTATGTTATGGGGTCCTTGAAATTATATCTCTCTCTAATTCATTGGGTAAAGATATCTATCTCGTGAGATAATAAGGACTAGATTGGGGTTTTAACCCAGTTCAGAAAGGGACTTTGTCAACTATTATAGTCTTAAGAGTGATCCTAGATTAAGGATATAATGGAATGGGGAGTGAATCAAATCCAATATGATATTCTTGGAAGTGATAATTAACTAAATAAAAGATTTTCTATTCTTATGTGTATGCAATAAACTTATGTCTTGCGCCAATTTTATGCTCTCATGGCCCATGTTATTTGATTTTTTTTTTCTTTATGTCTTATTAACTGCCAATATGCTATCCATGATTCAAGATTTTAATCTATGTTATTCCAGGTATGCTTTTAAAATATTAAGTTCAACTTATCATAATCATACTCTCATGTTATGCTTAAGGGATTATAATGACCCAAACTTTTATCAATAGAATTTATCCCTTATTATAGTAATTTCATATAATCACTTATAGACCATAATAAGAACTTTATAAATTTATAATTAATGAAATAAGATGTATTTCTAGAAGTTAAAGAACCAATACTTAGGAAATAGTGACTTGAACTTAGAAATAGAAATATGGCCTTTATGAATAGTATACTGGCCAAATCGATAGTATCCTCACCCATGAAAGTATAAATAAAATTTAGAGATCATATAATTAAAAATATGATATAAATATATCATAGTATATGTAAGTAAATATTTTATAAATTATTAATTAAGTGTTGGTATTTTTATAAGTAATAAATATTAAATTCGAATTTTATGATTAATTTAATAATATAAAAGAAAATTTATTATCACAAAATGTATCCATTGATTAATATTTTGATGTGTTGTTATTCTAAAACAATTTTATGAGACCTTAGGTAATTTTTCAAAGTGTTATAAAGATAGTTTTAATTTTAAAATATATATTTTTTGAGTAAATGGTATTTCTAATTAAAATTAAATTAATCATGTTTAAAAAAATATTTTCATAAAATGGTGTTCATTTTTCAATTCTACAGGTTTAAAAACGTTTATGGTGAATCTTTGGGTTCTTTCTAAATTTCATGAATTTTTGGTGAATAGTGAAATATGCTAATTTACAGTATATATACATTATAAGCTAAATACATTATTCATTGAATCATTGATGATGTAAGATCCTTTGGTACAAACTCACAAGACCAAATTAATGTATTTAGTCTCATGAATCAACACTATTTCTTTCCTTGTGAAAAATAATAAACTAATGAATTAAATAATGAGAAAACACCCCACTCCTCCACTATAAATATCACCCCTCACAACCTCTTCTCCTCACACATATCAAGTTTTTATCCTTATATAAATTCTTCCCAAATCCATCCCTAATACCTTATCCCACATCCATGAGCACTTTGTCTCATAAAAATACTAAAACCCTTTCCCTAAGGAGGTTCTCAAGGTTGAGATATTTTAGAGGTAAAATCCTCTTCCATTTTCTATTAATTTCTTATTAATTTCATTTCTTTTTTTCTATTATCCTCACATTATCTCATAAAAAAGTCATGATAACTCCAATATTTTTTATATACTATACTAATATCATTTTAATGGAGGATCTATAATTATACTTTTCCCTATCCCTCTTTTATTCTAAAAATGAAATCGCCATCCGTGCTGTATCAATTTACTGAAATTGTGGGTGATGCACATTAATTTTCCTTAAAAACCTTCAAAAATATTGTTAAAACCAATAAATTAATGTTTTTTTAAAATTTTATGACATAATCCATTTTATGTTATGTAACTAACTTATATACATAATATTAAATGATAAAACAAAATGAGTTCATTGTGGTTGAAAAACTACCAAAATAAAACTAAAACAATCATCAATAATTTTTATCTAATGATTCATCATCATGACATATAACCAAATAATTTATAAAAACATTAAAACTATGTAATATAATTAATAACATATAACCAAAATTCTGGTTATTTATCCTCATTTTTCAGAAACATACATTCTTGTATACAGGTGAACCGACCATGAAAACCATGAAAAGGAATTCTCCCGAAATGAACAAATTAAACTCTATAACTCATCCAAAATCCCATAAAAACATAATGAAATTAATTTAGGGCTATTTAATTTTTAATTAATTAATCTAATGTGATTATATATGATATTAAAGTGAATGAATCATTCAGACTCAAGGTAAGGGGATTTCTCAAACCCAACACTCTTCTGTTGGGTTTTCCATATTTCATCCCATTTTTAGTATGTATATTCCTTAAATGTAATTTATTAATTATTATATTAAATTTTCTAGGATAATCATGTTTTCCACATGAGTTTATACAAACACAGTGTTTTAAAAAAAACTCTTCTATTAAAAAACACTCTTTTTTACTTCTTCAGATTATCTCTTCTTGACACAAGGATAATGATTCAAGTATGTTATTCCCTATATCATTTGGAAACTCGTGGTTTATGAATGTATGATTATGAAATTAAACACATTAAATTACATGGGTTATTTTATGATTGATATATGTTCTATATGGTATGCATGATAATGTAAATGTTATTATGAGACTAGTGCGCCCAAGATTATATATCACTCTAATTCATTGGGTGATATGATGTATCTCACGAGGAAAGTGGAATATGTGAGAACATGGTGCTATATTTTTTCAAAACTATGTGTGGTAGTTTACCACTAAGACATTATGTTTCATTTTTATGAATTTCCATATTCCATTCCTTTATCTAATGCTTCCTCTCATGGTTATGATGATAATGATGTTATGATTATGCTCACCCCATGTTATATTGTTCTTAAATATACTATTACTAGGATTTTAGATCACCCCATTTTTATGTATATCCTCATGTTATTACATGTACTAAGGAGAACATGAGGGAAAATAAGAATTTAGAGAAGACGAAATTAAATAAATGTTTATGTTTTGTTTTGTAAATTTTATATACGGTCTTAATTTTCCCAAGACACTAAACCATTGGATATTCATTATATAATGATTAGATGTTGATTGTATTTAAAATCTCAAGGATAGTTTAGTTAATTTGGGAATTATGATAAGAGAACCTTAGTGAAAAACCTTAGTATAAGACTATGTATGAGTAAGCACCCAAGAAGCATTATTTTATAAAATTCTAAACATATGGATCTGATAAGAGAAGCCTTTAGAATTAATTTCACAAATTAATAAATTATTTATTCATGACTTGTTCAATTATATTTTGTTCTAACATTTTTTATTTTTTTAAATGGTGGGAACCAGGATAAACCAGACCAAAAACATATGCAAGGGACAATGAAGTGATTTCTAGAATGACATTACCAATGTCTTGGGAGGTGAAGTTTAAAATTTCATGGTGATGCTTACCCAAATATCTCAGGTTATGAACAATAACCTGAATAATATGTAATTTACACCTTCACCTAAGAGGGGTCAATTATCTAATGAGTGTTTTATGCAACAATGACCACCAACATTTAGTAGATCTTACAATTCACAAGTTTCATAATAGTGGGTCATCCCAATAGAGAAGATATTTTTTGTACATCACTATTATTATATGGAGAAGGTGACTCTTGTTGTTTATCTTTTATATATAAAGGTCGATCAATGGTGGTATTTGATAAATAACACTAATACAAAAGAATAAAATGACAAGATTTAGTGGGAATACTTTAAGATAATGTTTCTTAACAAGTATTTACCTTGAACACTTCATAAAAAGATAGAGAGAGAATTTATAGAGCTGAAGAAGACTAAAGGTGAATCTTTCACATCCTACGAAGAATATTTCACATGTTTTTTAAGGTAAAATTTGGTTTTTTATCAATAATGATAGAAAAATTGATATATTCTTTAGAGGATTAAAAGGAAACCTTCAAAAGGCTCTTGAAATGTTCTCTCATAGTGGAGATGGATTTTTTAGAAATGTCCAATGGCTATGGTGATAAGAAATGAAAGATGGAGTTTCAAGTAGAAGGATATAATGAGAAATGTGGAAAGAAAACTCTACCACCCACATGTCAACAGTGTGGGAAGAAGAATCATGGGAACTGCCTCAATGGGATGGAGAAATTCCTCAATTGTGAGAGAAAAGGCCACCAAGATCATGAATATTGAAAAGACATGAGGAAGCATGAAAATTTGGTGAAGGATTGGAGAAAACCACCCATGGTCTAATGGTACACCTGTAGGGAGAAAGGTAAAAATGAAAGCTAGTGCACTAAACCTTGAGTCCTAGGGGGTAATCAACATCATTTTACACCAAAGACAAGGGAGAAAGGAAAGGATTATGCCATCATTACTGCTAAAGTTGAGCAAGAAAAAAATCATACAAGGTACACTTCATATTCACTCAAGAATGGGAAAAATTATTATTTGATTTTTCTTCTATTCAATCCTTTATATCTTGTAAGTTTTCTAGATCTATTGAATCAAAGCATGAAAACCTAGAAGTAGAGATATCTATAAAAACAACTATTGGTGAAATAATTTCAACCCATGTGTTGAACTCTTCTCTTATTGGCGTATGTGGGAAAAAAATTTCATGGAATATCATAATACTACCTGTGGTGGAATTTTGCTCTATACTCGGGATGGATTGTATCTCATTATACAGATCACTAATAAACTATTAGTGAAAGGAAATATCTTTTCATATTCCAAACCATCCCATGATCCTCTACAAATGAAAGGATGATCATGAATCTCTTTTTTAAAATCCTTCAACAGTTATGGTGTTGATTCCCTATGAAGAATAATAACTCACAAAAATGGTTGAGTAAAAGGAAGTTATCAACATAGGGGAAATTTCTATCATGAGAGACTAAAATTACATATTTTCTAAAGAGTTAATCAAACTCCCCTCAGATCATGAGGTATAGTATTCAATAGAACTCATAACGGGAGCTACTCTTATCTCAAAGTTTACCAATAGGATGGATCCTATCAAATTATAGGAGTTATAGAAGTAGATTCAAGAGCATTTGAACAAAGGGTTCATATTCCCTAGTTCACCGACATGGGGTGTGCTAGTGCTCTTTGTAAAGAAGAATGACAGATCAATGTAGCTATGTGTCAATTATTTTAAACTCAACAAGATAACCATAAACTAAAAGTATCTTATTCCAAGGATTGATTACTTTTTAAATTAGTTGTGAGGATAATAGTACTTCTCCAAGGTAGATCTTCACTCGGGATATCACCAGATAAAGGTGAAAAGGGGAGATTTTCATAACACTACCTTCCATACAAGGTATGGGAACTATGAGTTTCTATTTATTCCCTTTGTACTTACTAATTCCCATAAAATATTCATGTATTTTATGAATAGAGTCTTTAGAAATTACTTCAACATGTTTTTGGTATTGTTTATCGATTATATTCTCATCTACTCAATGAGTAATCAAGAACCTCAAGAATATCTAAGTCTTGTGTTGGAAACATTAAGGAAGGAGAATTTGTATACCATGTTCAGAGAGTGAGAATTTTAAATGTAGCAATTCACATTCTTGGGACATGTGATCACAAGTGAGCTAATTTCCATAGAACCTTAAAAAGGTAATTGAGAAATGGACCCGACCCTCTAGTGTCACAGAACTTTGTAGTTTTCTTGGATTAGTAGGGTATTACGGACATTTTAAGATAAATTTCTCACAATTGTATAGCCCAATAACTAAGTTAACAAGGAAAGGGGTAAATTATATCTAGATATAAGAATGTGAGGAAATATTTGAGGAGCTAAAGTGAAGGTCTATCACTGCACATGTACTCACATTACCAAAAAGTGGAGAGAATTTTGTGATATACGGTGTTTCTATAAAGAAAGGATTGAGTGGTGTACTCAAGATAAATGATAATCTTATATCCTATGCATCATGGTAGTTGAATATCCATAAGCATAACAACCTAACACATGATCTAGAGTTAGAATCTATGATTTTTTCCCTTGAAAATATAGATGTACTACCTCTATGGTGAGAAGTGTGACATATATACCAAGCACAAGAATGTAAGGTATATATTCACACAAAAAGAGCTCAACATGAGCATATGAGATGGTTAGAGATAATAAAATACTACAATTTCTCTATTCACTATTATCCTTACAAGGAAAACAAGGTATTTAATGCTCTAAACAGAAAAGAACATGCTACTTTATCCATGTTGCAGCTTCAAAAAGACCCTATCTTAATGGATATATAAAGGATGGATTTGTAAATCACAACCATAGTGAATACATCTTACCATTCCCAAATAATTTCTCAACCATCTTTCCAAGATAAGATTAAGGAGACACAAAGTGATGAACCATATTTACAAAAGAAGGTAAATGTAGTAATGGAAGGGAAACTGTAAGAGTTCTATATTGCTGATGATTTTTTGATTCGGTTTGAAATAAGGATGTGTTTTTCTTCATCAACTAGGATAAAAAAGGATCTATTGTATGATGCACATAGCTCAACTTTCTCTATCCATATTGAGAGTACCAAGATGTACCATGTTATCCGATAACACTTCTGGTGGAAATATATGAAGAAGGAGATTCCATAGTATATCTCAAGGTGATTGATATGTCCACAAGTTAAACCTATGTGAAAAAAGTCTAGAGGTACGATGTAACCATTACCTATACCCATGTGGAAATGGGAGAATGTCACTATTTACTTTTTCACAGGTCTCCCAAATACATCCAAAGGATATAATGTGATATGGATTTTGCTGGACCGACTCACCAAGACTACCCACTTAATCTCTATTTGGGGATACCTCCTGCTTGAACAAATATCAAAGATATATGTGAAGGAAGTAGTGAGAATTCATGGAGTTCATGTTCACATCTAAATTCTAGAGGAGTGTTCAATATGATTTGACTATTGAATTAAATTTTAGCACTAACTATCACCATAAAACTATTGGATTTTTTGAAATGAATATTTAGATGATTGAATATATTCTAAGAGCCTACTCTTTAGAATTCAAAGGTTAATGGGATCAAAATATCCCATTGGTTGAGTTCTCATACAATAATAGCTCTTACTCGAGTATTCATATTGCTCTATATGAAGCTCTGTATGGAAGGTGATATAGATCTCTAACTTGTTGGGGTGATATTGGTGAAAGGAATAAACTTGTACTTGATATTATGCAAGAAATTATAGAGAAGGTTCAATCCATCCAGCAACATATCAAAGCTTCTCATAATCAGAAAAAGAGCTTTGTTAACAGCTGTTGAAGGGACTTGGAGTTCGATGTTGGGGATAAATTCATTCTTCACATATCACTATGGAAGATATTTAAGAGGTTTAAAAAATAAATGGAATATATGCCCACGTTACATTAGCTCCTTTGATATATGTGATCTCATAAGATTATTGGCCTATCATCTTTCACTTTCAATGAATATGGATCAATTCATGATGTGTTACACATATCACTCCTGAGGAAGTACATACCAGATCCCTCACATGTATAGAAATTTGAGGTGTTACATTCAAAAGATGATCTCTATTTTTGAGTAGCATCCAATAATGATTTTGGATAGGAGAGATAAGGTTCTACACAACAAGACAACCAACATTTTCAAATTTTTGTGAAGGCATAATAACTTTGAAGAAGAAACTTGGGAATTATATGAGGAAATGAAGGAGAAGTACCCTCACCTATTTATGTAAAAACAAATTTCGAGGGTGAAATTTAAATAGGGGAAAATTTAACGACGCAAAATTTTATCAACAAAATTTATACCTTCATATAGTAATTCTTTATAATCACTTATAGACCATAATAAAAACTTTATGAAAAAATAATTAATGAAATAAAAAGTATTTCTAGCAGTTAAAGAACCAATACTGATGAAATAGTAACATGGCCTTAGGAATAGTTATATGGACCTTATAAATAGTGAACTACCTAAACAAATAGTTTCCTCACCCATGAAATTATAAATAAAATTTTGGGATCTTATACGTTAAGATATGATATAATCATATCATAGTATAAGTAAGAAAATATTTTAAAAATTATTAAATAATTGTTGGTATTTTTATAAGTAAAAAATATTTAATTACAATTTTATGATTAATTTAATAATATAAAATAAAATTTACATTCACAATTTGTATACCTAAATTTATCCTTTTTTATTATGATTCTAAGATAATTTTAGGACACCTTAAATAATTTTTCAAAGTGTAATAAAATTAGTTAGAATTTTAAAATCTGTATTTTTAAATTAAATAGGGTTTTTAATTAAAATTAAATTACTCTTATTTAGAAAATTATTTTCAAAAAAGTGAGTTCATTTTTAAATTATAAATTTCAAAAAAAATTAGGGTTATTTTTTTGGTTTTTTTGAATTACATGAATTTTGTGAATAGTGAAATGTGGTAATTTACTATATATATACATAATAAGATAAATATACTATTAATTGAGTGATAAATGATGTTATTACCATTGATTTTAAACCACATGATATTATTACATCAGTCTCAATAATATTCATTATTGATTGTCTTGAGATAAATAATAAACTAATGAATTAAATAATGAGAAAACACTTCTCCCCTCCACTATAAATGTCACCCCTCACACCCTCATCTACCCACACCTGTCATGCTTGAAGACTTGTCCAAATTCTACCCAAACCTCTCCCCAAGCCCATACCCCATGTCTAAGAGCTCTTGGTCTCATGAAAAGACCAAAATCCTTTCCCTAAGAAGGTTCTCAAGGAGGAGATATTTAAGAGGTAAAATCCTCTTCCTTTTTCTACTAATTTTGTTTTAATTTCATTTATCTTCTTATCTTCACCAAAACATATGTTATTAAAAAGGAATGACAACTAAATTATTTAATACATACTATAATAATATCATATTAATTGAATATCCATCATTAAAGTTCTCTCTCCCTCTTTTATTCTAAAAATGAAATTGTTTCCCATGATGTGTCAATTTACTGACATCATGGGTGATGGACTTTAATTTTACTTTAACGCCATAAAATACATTAATTAAAACATTAAATTTCTGAAAACACATTTTAGTTTTTATTTTATAACCCATTTTATGTTCTAGGGCTAAATTAATTATATAGTATTAAATGATTAAACAAAATGTGTTCGTTGTGATTGAAAACCCGCCAAAATTAACCTAAAACGTTCATCATTAATTTTTATATGATGATTCATCATAATTACATATAATTTTTTTTATAATACCATTAAAATTATTTAATATAATTAATAACATATAATTAAAAATCTAGATATTTATCCACATTTTACATGAACTTCCATTCGTGTATACAAGTGAACCAATCATGAAATCAATGAAAATAAATGCTCTCAAAACGATGAAATTAGAATATATATAACTCATCCGAAAGACCAAAAAAACATAAAAAAACTATAACGAATAAAATTAATTTATAAAAGGTTCTATAATTGTTTATGAATTAATATAATTTGATTATACATGATATTAAAGTGATGAGGGCATTCAGACTCAAGGTAATGGGATTTCTTGAACTCATCAATTTTTCTTTGGGTTTTCCCACTTTCACCCCATTTTCAGTATGAATATTCCTAAAATATTATTTCCTCATCATTATATTAACTTTAATGGGATATACATTTTTATACTTAGGTTTATGAGAAATACAGTGTTTTCTAAAAGAACTGTTCTTTCTAAAAAAGACACCTTTTACTTCTCGATATTGTTTCTTCTTCAATAAAGGTTGATGGTACAAGTATATTATTCCCTTTTTCATTTGGTAACCCAAGGTTTATGAATGAATGCTTCTGAAATCAATACCATTCATTTCCATGGGTTATTTAATGATTGATATATGTTTTATATGGCATGCATGATAATGTAAATGTTATGATGTGTCAGGTGCACCAAGAATTATATATCCCTCCAATGCATTGGGTAATGTGATGTATCTCATGAGAAAAGTGAAATATTCCGGAAAAAGATGCTATATTTGTTCACAACTATGTGTGGTAGTTTACTACTCAAACATGATGTTTCATTTTTATTCATTTCCATCTTCCATGCCATTATCTAATTCATCCCCTCGTGATTATGATGATTATGTTATGATTAAGCACAACCTATGATATATTGTTCATATATATCATGTTATTGGGATTTTAGATCACCCACTTTTGATGCATATCCTTAAGTGATTACTTATACTAAGGAGAACATTATGGAAAATAATAATCTAGATAAGAAGAAATTCAATAAATGTTGATGTTTTATGTTGTAAATGTTATGCATGGTCCAAATTTTCCCAAGACACTAAAACAATGGAAACTTTTTGTGTAATGATTTTATTTTGATCGTCTTTGAAATGATGTAATAGTAATGTAATAAAATGTAGGGTCACTTTTGGGATCATTGATATCACATTTTTTACCCATACTAAACATCTAAGATAACACTTTCTTATGTTTCCCTACCCCTAGATATGAATAAAATTTTAATTCTGATATGTCTAATTAGGGTGTTAGTTGTGAAGAACTAAGTGGGAGACGATATAGATCTCTTATGAATAATTTTTTTATGTATAAAAGTTTCCAAATACACTAAACCAATAAGATTTTATCCTAGATGATAATTTTATGTATTGAATATTCATATATTAAGATGTTGTACTTATGTATAGAAATTTTGGGTGGTTATTTTTGGCATCCAAACAAGATTCAATAACCTCTAGAAACTAGCATGAGAAAAGTTTAGTGAGGACCTTTAGGATAATTTTAAGCAAAATATAACACCCTAAAGCTTTGGAAATGTGGATATTATATGGTTTTCCACTATTATTATTATTTTCCACACTATGAATATTGGATTTAGTCAATGGATGGAGCCCAAATGAACCATGTTAATGATGAATATGAAAAAAAATGAAATGATTATCCTCTTGATAAATAAAATGTTATAGGAACTGGAATGAAAAATATTTTTGTTATTTATAAAAAACATTCTTAATCAATGAATCATGTGTAGCTTAAAAATGATAAAATGGGTGAACATTGTTCCATTGATTCCTTTATAAGGTTAAATACTCCTTTTAGAGTCTCTGTTGATCCTCTAGTTGTTGATAAATGGATCTATACCACTGAAAAAATATTTTTCATCCTCTAGTGTTCAGAACATGAAAAGTTTATTTTGGTTATTTATCATTTAGAAGGAAAATAATATCAATGGTGGAATATTATGAAGAACACGGGGCAATAGTTAGAAATTAAATCCATTAAATGGGATTATTTTAATAGATTAATTTTCAATAAGTTATTTCCACATATTATTTTTATTAAAATGGATAATTAATTCCTTTATCTAAAGAATAAGGATGATGAATACATTAAAAACTGTGGGAAAATTTTACAAGATGTTTGTTGTAGACTTTTGGTATTATTTTACAATATGATAGTAAGATTTATTGACTCTTCGACATCTAAAAATTATTTCTCTAAATTGTGTTATATGTAAGGTATTTTAGTAGCTATGAATAAATCATTTGTTGTACTATCAAGGTTTAAATTAATATTGGTTTCACCCATCAATCTCATGTTTCTGAAAAGAAAAGATAGAAGGAATTAACAAGAGATGCTAAAACCCATGTACAGAAGAAGATGATATTTCTTTTATGCTCAAATTGTTGATGGAACTGTAGAATAAATTTTATTCAGGGGACTAGAAATGGTTTTTGATTGTGGAAAAGAATTTCATAGATAAATAAAATTTCGATTTAATTGGAAGAAGTTATGTAATGATGGAGGAAGAAGATCATAAAATTCACTACCCACACCCCTAGTGTTTCAAATGCAATGATTATGGTAATTGTGCTAACTAGTGATCAGATACAAAGCTTAATGATGATGTTTAGAAATATATTCCTTTTAAACCCAAAGATAAAGTTAAATCTCATGAGATCACTATATTCAATATAGGGTATGATAATGAAGTGGTGAAAGGTATACTTACCATCAACTCTATAACTGCTAGTGTCTTATTTGACTCTAGATCTACCCATTCTTTTATATCATAAGAATTTTCAAAGGGTATCACAATACCACCCCAATTATTAAAAATAAAATTAGTATTGAAAACTCTTAACAGTGTGATGATCACAAATAAAGTATATAATTCTTCTCGGGTTAAAGTTTTTGGGAATGTATTTCCTATAAATATCATAATTCTCTTTATAGTCAAATTCGATGTTATTTAGGGAATGTATTGACATTATTTATATAAATATATCATCAATTTCCAAGGAAGTTAAGTCACATTTTATTTTTCAAATGAACCTATGATCTTATATAAATGCGATGATAAATATTTACATCTTGGGAAAATTATATCCAATATATAGGTGTTGATTCTTATTCAAAAGTAGAGTTTATCTGAGATAGCAGGGGAGAAACTCAACATTGATGAAATTACATTTATATAAGAGTTTTTGAGGTTTTTATATAATAGTTTTCTTGATTTTATCAAAATTATGAAGTTCAGTTTTCAATAGAACTCAGACCTGGTGCTACACTTCTTCCAAAGACTCTATATAGAGTAGCTCGTATTGAATTGTGGGAATTGAAGAAGTAACTCTAGAATCATGATAAGGGATCCGTTCAGTAAATTGTGTCACTATGGGGTGAAACAATTTTTTGTATTAAGAATAATCATGGATCAATTCGAATCTATATTGATTATTAAGAACTTATAAATATCACAATCAGGAAATAGTATATTCTCTCTTGTACTATTAATTTTTTGATCAATTATGTGGAGAAGAATATTTTTACGAGAATAATATATGATCTCTATATTAGAATTTTAGGGATAAATGTGAATAAATTCCCAAGAAAACAATTCATATGATGTATTGTTACTTTGAATTTATTGTCATTTCATTGTGTCTTACTAATAACCATGTTATATTTGTGGATTTTTTGAATAGATTCTTTAGATATTACCTTGATCATTTTGTTGTAGTCTTTATAGATTAAATCCATAAATATTCCAACAGTATGAAAGATCATTAAGATAAATTGAGGATTGTACTGAAGGCCCTATGAAAGGAGAGGATATACACAAAATTCAATATGTGTGAATTTTTTTCTATAGAAAATTTCATTTTTTGGTCAGGAAATCTCAAGAAATGGTATATCAGTAGATCCATCAAAGAAAGAATATATTGAATGTTGGACTAGATCGACCAATATGGCTGAGATCTATATTTTTTTTAGTTTGGATAGATATTATTTTTTTTTTTGATAATTTCTCATTATTATAGAATAAAATCACCAAGTTAACTCAAAAGGTAGAAAAGTTCCATTATACAGACAAATGTTAGGAAAATTCAAAGGAACTGAAGAGAACATTAGTCAGTGCACCTATACATAAACTACCCTATAGTGGAGAAGGGTTTTTAATCCGTTATGATGAAACAAATAAGGGAATGATATGTTTCCTTATGTATAATGATATGTTGAAAACTTCTGTCTCATCAAAATTGACGATTCATGTGAAAAATTACCCAACCCGTGATTTGGAGTTAACTGTGGTAATTTTTTCATTCAAGATATTCATGAATTACCTTTATGGAGAAATGTGTGATATATATAATGATCATAAAATTTTAAATTAATATTCACTTTGAATGATTTGAATATGGAAAAAAAATATTGTTTTATTTGATTAATGATTATGAGTTCTCAATACATTACCACCCTAGGAAAGTTCATTTGGTGGAAGATACACTAAGTTAAAATGATCATGGAAACCTATCTATGATTAGGATTAAAATAGATATAGTTTTTCTATATTTTTAAAAGTTGGACCTTAAAATCATGAAGGAAAGGGATAAATACTATCATTATCAAATGAGTTTCTAGCCATCTATCTAATTGAGGATTAAATAGGGATATAAAGAAGATTTGTAACTATAGAAGAAGGTAATAAATTTTCCTAAGTTTAACCTTCACTATGGTGTAATGATAAGATTCAAAAATCGTGTATGTGTTCCAATTATACCATATTTGATTAATCATCTATTGGATGAATCACATAGTTTATCATTCTCTATTCATCAGGGTGGTTGGAAGATGCATAAGGGACAAAAAGTGTGTTTCTGGTGGTACAACATGAAGATAGATATTTCAGAATATATATCTTAGTTCTTAGTATTCCAAAAAGATAATTCCAATATATATAATCCTAAAGGGATGTTAAACCCATTACCCTTACCAGAATATAAATTAGGAAACATCACTAAGAATTTTTTTCATCAGACTCCCCAAAACATTTAGAGGTCGTAATGTTATTCGGGTAGTAGTTTTTCGCCTTGATAATAAAATACACTTCATTGGTATCAAGGTGTATTTCTCTCTCTATAAACTTGCTATAATATATATTAATTAAGTAGTAAGGTTTCATGGTGTACCACATTTGATTATATTTGATCAATATATGTGGTTTTTCTCAATGTTTATGAAAATTATTCAGTAAGATTTGGAATTAGAGTTATGTTTAAATACAACATACTATCCAAAAAAAAGTTATTTAGAGCGAACCATTCAAACCCTATTGGATTTTCTAAGAACTTATTCTATTGATTTCCAATGTATTTGGGATCAACACATTTCTCTTTTCTAGTTTTATTTTAACAATTTTTTTCACTCAAGTAGTTAGATGGATCCCTATGAATCCCTATATAGTAATAAGTGTACAACTCCTACATGCTGGGATAAAATTAGAGAAATAAAGTTATCAATATCTTCACTTTATGGGGAAATGGTAGTGAAGGTTATCTCCATTCAACATCACATAAGATAATCTTAGAGTCAACAAAAATGATATACTGACAATCATTGATGAATTATAGAATTAAAAGTATGTGAGAAGGTATTACAATAAATTTATACATTTATAAGGTTTATGTGATTCAAAAATATAGAAAAGTTGAGCCATATTTATATTAGATCCTTCAGGTTTATTGATTGTTTAGTGATGGTATCTTATCACTTAGTGCTTCCACCAAACCTCTCTCAAGTTCATGATGTGTTTCAGTTGTCACTATTAAGGAAGAACATACATGATACTTCACTTGTAATAACCTATAATATTGTACCATGAGAGTATGATATTTTCTATGGATATCAATCAACAAAATGCTTGGACCATAGATATAATGTTCTATGGAAAAAGACTACTCACCTACTCAATGTTCTATAGAGGAATCAAAAATATGAAAAAGATACTTGGGAACCTCTGGATGTGATGAAATACAAATATTCTCATTTTTTATCAATGTTATAGAATTTTAAGGGTGAAATTCATTTTAAAGTGGGTAGGATGTAACACCTCCTTATTTGATGATATATATATATCTAAATAAATATAATTTTTTTCTAAAACTTTTGACACATGAAACCTTGAGTCTAAATGAACTATAATATTTTATAACATTTTTACCTTACTATTATAATATAAGATTTTAATAGGGATGATAATTTTTCAATCTTATGTATAATGGGTTTTTATAAAGAAATTATTTTGATAAATAAGTTATATATTTTTAGCAAGGTCATTATATTCTTTGAAAATACATTTTTCCCTAAAATAGTTTTTATTGTGTATTCATATAATATAATGTGATTAGTTTATTAAATTTTTAAAAAATTTATTTTAAAAAATGAAATTTATTTTTGAAATTAGCATGGAAAAATTATCTTAATGTTATTTTTTTTATTTTATGAAAAGATTTATTTTTCGATCGAGAGTGAAAAATACTAATTTTTATTTAAAATTGTATTTTCATTTAAAGAATTTACAGGGTTATATTTTATCATATAATGGTTTTAAATGTTTAAATAGTTAATTTATATTTTGAATAATACAATTAATGTCATTTTAATTAATTTTATGATGGATTTTTGTATAAAAACTTTTTATACTTAAGAAAACTGTTTTTCCTGTAAAACTTCTTTTCCTTAAGTATTTTGAGTTTAATTTTAAAATAATATCTTACAATTATATGAATTAAATATTAAAAACAATTATTCCCTCTAGGGAATCTTGAAAATAGAATTTGGTAAATAGGGCCATTTTATTTTTGACATTATGAATAGTAAACATGTTAAATATTTGTCACCTTGGCAAGGATAAAACAGGTAAAATAGAGTGAAACTTTTCAATAAGGCTTTAAAGTTTCTATAAACATTTATTTATCCTATTTTATTAGTTTAGTTTGATTATTTTTTACCAATTTTTGGAAATATATCCACTTGGTTCCATATTACTTTGATTATAACCTTTATAATATTTTAATAAAAAAATAAATTCAAAATGTCACTCTCTTGGCATTAATATCACTAAAATTTTTACATAAGGATAGAAAAAGGTTATTTCTAGTTATAAATGACTATATATAATTTAATTTTTATGCCATAGTAATTTATTTTTAAATTTTATTTATTGAATAATTATTTTAATTGCTTACACAACGCTGACACAATATTTATTCAACTAGTAAAAAATAAAATAAATAATTTTAAAAATATTAAAATTAATACCACTTGGGTGAATTACTAGGTTCCATGATTTTTTAGATAAATATAACTTATTATACATGTTTTAAAGGTTATATTTGAATTTCAATTCTATACTAAGTACTTTAAAGTCAAAGTCAATGAATAGTTCTAAAAAGGAAACTATTGATATTTTATATTAAACAATATTTTATTAAATGATTTAAAAATAATAAAAATATTATATTAATACAATTTAATTGGATATGGTTTAAAATATCAGCCATGTTGAATTTATGGGCCACATTTTCTTTTATTGTAACATTCTTGACCCTTAAAGAGATAAAACATTGATATTGCAGTAATTGCCAAAAGAAGTAACGAGGGAGTTAAAACTAATAGATAAAGGATAGAACAACACACAAACATTTATAAAGATTATTATATTATATTATTTATACTTATCATTATCATGTCATTGAAATATATAAATTTTGAATCACTTGATTATAAAAATTAATTTATTTCAATTTAATACTTTAATTAACTTGAAGAGTTCCTTACCCCACACTTGTAAAAGGGAATCACTTATCCTTTCTTCCTTGATTATTAAGACTTATATATCAACAAATAAAAAAATACCTTAATAAATTCCTTTAACACATCCTAGATATTTTTTCCTTTCCAAAATACCATTCCTTCAAGGCTTAAAGTTTAATCCAATACATGTTTCTCAATAAAGATGTATAACTCTTAACATAGCATTTTCATTTTCATTTATTCTTATAAATAATTTAAATACATGGTATCTATTATAAAATAATTAAATAAGTATCCTAAATATAATTAATTATTATTACTATGGTTTAAAACTACTGTTCACCTTTATTCCATCCTATGGAAAGAAAAAATATTGATTTTGTGTACATACAGCTTCCCGTCTCCACGTAGTAGTGTAATTATTTTTTCATCACCACATTAATTTGATGATAATAATGATGGATTTAATATAAAAAAATATGTTATTTACTATATTATTATGATTATATGAATTTTACTAATTATTTATATTTCCTTCATTCCATCCATCTAAAAATAGAAGAAACATTCTTGCGCACATACAACATATTATCTCTACAAATGGTGTAATAGAATTTTATATCTATACCTTTAGTGGGTAACAATAAATATATTTATATATAATTAATATATATGATATTTATATCATAGTAAAAATTTTATAGATTATGGAATCATGATCAAATTTCAGGGACAATAACTATCAAACTGAAGCTTCCATGAAAAATAAAATAGATAACTCCTGGAAACGAAAATTTTAATGAAGAATTATTAATAAATGGGTGTTGAAATGTTATAAGGATAATATATGATATTATACATATTTAAATTATTATTTTATAAAATTATAATGTATTTATATTTATTATATAGTAGTTTAGATCTCTTTCAAAGAAATTAGAACTTGAGGCAAGGGACTTATGTTATAATATCATTATTTATCATGATTTTTTATGATTATGTTTTTGATGATGAATGTTTATAACATATCTCTCTATAATACAATTAATTTTATTATACTATGTATATTTATTGGTATTACATGTTTTCATTTCATTTTATATCTTCAAGTACTCTGGATAATGAAATAATATTTTTAAGGAAAACACACATTATTTCTCTCTTTGATTGATAATCCTTTTTCTTCCATAACCATGTTTTATAAAAAAAATTATAAGAATGTTCTAAATATTATCCTATTACTGTTTAAATTAATTTTCACTCATTATTAATTTTTTTCAAAATTCTTTACAATCAATCATCTTGTAATTTTCCGAACAAGGTAATTTTGACTTTTTACAAAGAATATGAAATGAATCTTTTTTTAACATACATGTCATGAATATAATTTATCACCATCATGACCACTCAATTTTTTGGAGCATCCTATAAAATTTTTCATGTTTATTTTCATAGAAAATATTGTCTATAATATTTTGGAATATTTTTTTATTTTAAATAAGTGATTTCAAAATGAAAAATGGTATTTTTCTTGAGAAATATTATAGCGAAATTTTAAAGTTATTTTTCATCTAAGATAACATCTTATGATGTTAATTATAAATTAATGTGGATAAGATACAATGATACCATCCTTATTACTTATCCATATGGTTAATTATTATAATAATAATAATATGATTATGAAATTCATTTATTATTACCAGGTTATGTTATGATGAAATGTTGAAATGTTTATGAAACTCATTTATTTTCCATGAGTTATGATAAGATAAATGTATTATGATATTTAGGAACAAATATATATGATTTTTATTATGTGATGATTGTATAATAATTATATATCCCTCTAATTCATTGGATAAATATAGATATCTCATGCAATAATAAAGACTGTAATGGGGAGTAATCCAAAATATGTAAGGGGCATTGTCTGCTACGATAGTCTTAGGAGTAATACATGACTAAGGATATGGTATAATGGGTATTGAACTTAATTTTCTATTATAGTATTATAAGTTATACTTATTTAAATAATTTACTTTCTATTCTTATTTGTATGCCAAAAACCTATGTTTTATGCTAATATTAGGCTCTCATGGCTCATGTTCTTTAATTCCCTTATGATTCTTATCTTATAAACAACCAAGATTTATTACATGATTGAGTATTATGGTCTATGATATTCTATGTATGGTTTTAAAATATTAATATCATGTTATTAAACACTTATTCTCATTTTATGCTTAAATGATCATCGATATCACCCTTGTTTAACCTTTATGAGAATCTGAGATCATTGTTTCTTATGATTCCCTTCCCCATGATATGAAGAAATATTTTAAGTACAATATATCTAATAAGGATTATAGTTAGGAATAACTAAGTGGGAGATAATATAGATCTATTATTATCAAGTCATTTATGTAACCAAGTTTCTTAATACACTATAACAATACAATTATAACAATAATTGTAATGTTATGTATCAAATATTCATATATTAAGATGTAATATTTATGTATGAAAAGAATGGGTAGATATACCCAATATCCAATCTAAAACTCCAATGACTGGTGATGGTGGTTTGCAAATGATTTTTATTAACATTGAGTAGTCTCTAACCTCTTCTATATCAACTTTTCAATTTCTGTCATCACCTGCACAAGGGTCATCCCAACTAAAGAACATTATTCCATTTCCTCCCAAAACAAAAGTGATGTATTTAGACACCCATAAAATACATTGAAGGATGCCAATTTGAACTAGTAATGATAACTATTATTATCAAAAAATTCAACCAACGGAAGATTATTTTCCAAATAACCCCTAAAAACAAGAATCCATGCCTAAATCATATCCTCAAGAATCTTAATGGATCACTTAGTCAACTCATTCCTATTGGCATAATACATCATTAGTAATTTCAAATGGGTGATCATCCCCTGTTGAAAACAGCTCTAAAACCAAGATATAAATAGAGAGTCTCTATTAGAAATAACAGTAGAGGGAACTCCATATAGCACCATGATCACTCAAACATACTGGTTCCCAAGATCTCCCACCTTCATCATATACAAAATAAGAATGAAATGAGATGATTTCATGGTCCAATAAAGCATCAAAAATTCATCTTTCTTAAAATTATTCTATATAAAATTGATAATAAATCTCATATATATCTCATCCTACTTCCAAACTATAATGGGTAAAGGTTGCAACAAATCATTATGAATCTAGTTCCCTACCTTAATATTCTATAAAGTAAGTCATAACGCCATGAAGAATGAAATTGACCACCTCATCACTGACCACCAATATCTACATCTTAGATCATGATATGTCTTGGTAGTCCTAGGTTGTATAGACCAAAAATATAGGTTTCTATTATCCATAAATACCTACCCCAGATATATCATAATGACCAATTAGTATTAAAAACAAAAAGTACCAACATGATAAGGAGAATAACCAATCAAGGTCTCCCCACCATTAAGTATTTTACTTAATCATTGAAAATTGGGTTCTATTACCATTTCGTGTTGAATCTGATCATCAAATGTTGATTCATCTATCATAGAAGATAAAAACATATATCCACAATTATCACCCACTCCCAATATCATATCTAGGAAAAAACTCATCAGAGACCACTCCTCCACTGAATCCTTCAATATTTGAGTTCGTAACTTCCTACTCAATACATCAGTGACCGCATTCCCTTTTCTTAGTGTATATGAAATATCAATATCAAGTATCTGAATATATTTATCTCAACATATTTTTTCATGTTTTTATCCCTCTTTGTAAAAATACACTAAAATCTATTCTGATTGGATTATACAATAAATGGATCCCCAAATAGAAAGTGTTGTTATGTTTTGAGATCATCCATCATGAATTCAATATAAAGGTCATTGGTAGGACAACTCATCTCATGAGGGAATAATTGATGAGAAACGTAGGCCACCACTTATTTTCCCTATATCAAAACATATCCCAATCTCATACTTGAGGCATCATAGAAAATATCATATCCAAAACCTAGTATCATAAGAATAAAAAGTGATGATTATGTCAGCCTCACCTTTAGTTCCCTAAAAGATATCCCAAATTTCTCATTCCTAAAAAACATAACCCCCTTGAGGGTTAATAGTATCATTAGAGTAGCAATATTGTTGAAATAAAAAACAAACCACCTATAATAACTATTTAAACCCAAGAAACTCAAAATATAAAACACATTTTTAGGTTTCTAAAACTATATTACAATGTAAACATTTTCAAGATCCACAGATATTCCCCTCTAAAATATAAAATGTCCAAGAAACATCACTTTATAATCTAAAATTCACATTTAGAAAGATTTTCATACAAATAATGTTCATCCAAAAATCCAAGGATGATATCCAAATGATCTATGTGCCCATCCTCTAACTTGGAGAACAACAAAATATCACCCATAAATATATCAATGAATGTGTCCAAGAATCAGTGAAATATATAGTTCATCAAAACCATGAATATTAGGGGAGTGTTAGTATGAATAAATAGAATAACCCAGGACATTAAATTTCCATACCAGATCGTAAAATATTATTTTTGATAGATTCACCTTTTATAAAGGAGTATTTTCTCTTAATAGATGCCTAATTATGATTTTTGTAATCAGAAAAAATTTTGTTGACTTTGTCTATCTTTATTTAAAATGAAACTAGTAAAGCCTAAGGGGACACACTAAGAATGACAAATCCCTTGTCCTCAATATCAGAAAGCTAAATTTTATGCTCCATTAAATCACTATATGAAATAAGATATGATGGCATAGAAAAAGAATCAGCCCAGAGAGAATGTCAATAGAACACTAGACTTCTCTCTAGGGTAGTAATATATAAAATTTATCAAGGAATACCTTATGGTATTCACTAACCACTACAGGAATCTGACTGGTCAATTTTTGATCAATGATGTTATGTAATAAATCTAAAAACTGACGTTAGATCAATCCAACAAAAGGGACAACATTCCCTTCTATCCCTGATCTAGAATTCCACTCACACTGAAAAACAAGAGGGACCCCATCAAGAGCTAGAATCTAAATTCAATGATGGTAGAGGTCAATATGTTCCTTAACAGTGATCATATATTCCATAATAATGATAAGGACGAAGATATAAAAATCAATAACTTAGAAGTCCCATACAAATTTGAGTTTGGAAATGATCACTTGACACATAGTACACTTAAAGCATTATACCTTCCCCTTTTCTAAGGGTGTGGAAAGATCAAAAATTAATGTAATGATATCCAAGAATAATCCCAACACATCAATAAACTTAGATGATTTAAAATAGTTATATGAACCTATATAAAACAAATCCAAAACCATAGAGGCTGAAATGAACATTGTACTCACAATAGTTGATCCTAATTCAGATTCTTCTAGTGCATACTCTACTAAATAAATATGCTCTGTATCAAATCCTCCTTAAGATCTTTTTTCTATATGGGAATCTCCCTTAGAATGAAAATAATATCCACCTACTATTGATGCATCATAATAAAACTGAGATCCTC
Organism: Viscum album; assembly: GCA_963277665.1. Classification (NCBI taxonomy): domain Eukaryota; kingdom Viridiplantae; phylum Streptophyta; class Magnoliopsida; order Santalales; family Viscaceae; genus Viscum; species Viscum album. The sequence continues at coordinate 1,812,030,340 of OY728146.1, forward strand.
CGGTAATAGTGGATACAACTCTACTACCTTGGGGAATTTTTCCAAAAAGATACTTAATTTGATTGTATTGTCTACAATGATGTCATGTATTGGGTGCTTCTATATAGTTAGGTTTGGTATGAATAGGACTAACACCTTTATAGCATACCATCTTATTTTATCCTGAATAATCCCTGAAAATTGGTCCATATGTAATCTAAACATCCTTATGTTTCCTTTTCTATCTAGATAACACACCTTGGTAACCACATGCAGTAACTAAATCACTACCTAAAACCATTTTCCTCGCCATGTCTACCTCATCCATAGATTATTTTTTTAACCACCTAATCAAATGTACGTAGGAAAAATAGAATGAATTTAAACTAATTATCATCCCTCAAACCCATCTAGATCCTTTAAATTTAAATGAAGTCATTAGAAACAAGCTCAGGTGATAAGTGAATAAACTCTATGAAATGAGTGGCATATTCCATAACTGTGTGGCCCCCTTTCACAATATTCATAAATTATTGAGTATTTACCACTTGAAATGTTTCAGGATAAAATTCTTGGTTGATGACCTTCTTGAAATTTGTTCGGTAAAGATCCTCATTTAATAAATCTCGATTGATAGTGCCCCGAAATTTTCTTCTTAGTTAATTAATAATTAAACTAGAAACCCTACATTAGACTCCTCTAATGTTTTAAAAAAGTATAATCCTATCAATTCAACAGATCTACTCTTTGAATTACTAGTGTCTCTTTTCACCATATAATAATGGTGGATTATGCTTGGTAAAATGAAATTCCTAATTCACATCCTGTATTTGGTTTCTAACACCCTCTTGATCAAGATTATAAATTGTGTGGATAACAACTTCCACCAATAAATGGTATACAAGAGTATTTTTTATGGAAATTGTCACATAGATTTCTATCTTGGATTCTAAATATCTTTTCTATGTGGCATTGTATAATAGACACATATTAAAAAATCTAATTTACTTAAGTGAAAATCTATGAATCAAAATATGAATAAAAGAATCCATATAAATCCTTTAATCAATAGGAATTTAAAACAAACACTTATTCAACAAATTGGAGGAAGTTTTTTTTAAACAATAGGTTCATCTAAATAAAACCCAAACATGTTCATTTAAATAAACTCAAAATTCAAGATCAGGCTTGAAGAAAATTTTTGACCACCCATGGTAACTTGAGTCCATATACCAAAGTGATATGGTCAGGCACCCCTCGTCAGTTCTAATCAAATTTAGATGATCCTAACACATGTCTATCATAGACCCTAAACCAAAACTATGTAGTTTCATCACAATTATTAACATAAATTGGTTGTGATACCATTTTTTAATGATCCAAATCAGTTCAACCTGCCATGTCACCCAATATGACCCAACACAAGGTGATGATCAACACATAAACCAAAACATGTCTCATGAGTAACTCAAATGTGATAAAACAAATAGATTATAAAATGTTAGAATAGTAACATCCATGATACATAAAATGAAAATTCCAAAAAGGTTAAACCCGGTAACATAAAAAACATGAACAGATGCATGTCTCTATGTGACCAACCATTGCCATGAATTCATATCACTAAAAAGGTGACAAGATAAAAGAAAAACTAGTGAATTATTTGATTCCCTCCTCTTTACATGCATCCTTAAAAAATAAATCAGAATACACCCAAAGTAATATTCATGGTTTGAGGAAAATCACAGGTGGGATACCACCATGAATATATAAAATGTCTGTCACCATGAAACTGTTAGTTATTTATATAAAACAAAGGATTTTATAAATAAATTTCAAATGAAACTCATTTCTTAATTCATCCTTTGGTTTCCTTTAAATATTTTCATATTCACATAAACAAAGAATATGAAAAGTATAGTAAATATATTATATAGGCATAAATATAATCGTCCATGAAAATACCATCTGATAAAAATGTGATAAATAAAACATGAAACAATGCCATCATTTATAAAACTAAGCATAAGTTAGGATACAGCCTATGGGAATATATATGAGGGAACACAAATGAAAACAAATCCATGAATACCATTAATCATACTAATGTTGACTCCTACCATAGTCTATCGACATCGCAAGGATAACACCTAGTGGTTTCAGACTTGCTAAGGTTTACATATCCCAATGTGTTTTGTTTTTCAAAATAATTTGAAAAATCATAATCACAATTTTATAAAAAATTTAATATTATAACATCACCACTAACATGATTTAAAATCCACTTTTTAGTCAAAATCATCTTTGATGAATTTCATTGAACACATAAAGTGCATAAACATTTTTTAAATTAAAACCTCTTTTCATGCCACTAAATATACATATCATAAGAAAAGTCATATTTGATATCAAATAAATGAATTTCAAGAACCAAACCAAATATATTCACAATATCATTATGTAATTCATGTTTTATCACCATTATGCAGAGACATTTACCTTTCCAATGAAGGATTACTAGTCACCTTTGAGAAAAAAATATTTGAATGAGGTGATCGAGTCCTCAAAATCCAAGATCCATGAGAAACATCGTTAATTACCCCATAAAACCCACAATATTATAAAATCAAATCCCAATTGTGTTCCCATAGAATGATGTAGAAAAAGATCATAGGGAGATCTTAAAAGAGGAGAGGATATAAGATAAAAAATGGAATATACCTTAAATAGATGCACTGAAAACAAAGTTAAATCACCTAGGATATAAGGAGTAAAATATATACATTATTGGGAATACGTTATGTTGGGAACTAGAAATAATATAAGAGTATTAAACTTAAAATGATAATTTCCATCTGGGAAAATTTTAATTTTAAGTGTTTCAGGTCTTGGTGTATAGTTAGGTCACACAGTTTAACAAATCATGCACTAACCATGAAGTGGTATAACAACCCATACTTTACATAAATTGTTATTAATTCAGAGTTGAAGCATACTTATTACATCATATAAAAAACCATTAAAGGACCGTATAGGTATAGTGTCTTTAGAAACTGGGAAACATAAAAAACTGGTTCATAAATCATCTACATTGTATCCCATTTATTTCATCATATCTAGAGTCCCTTTTTGGAATATTCTACTTTATATCCTTCTTCCTGACCTGGGGAAAAGAAAACATACAAAAGGGTAAGCTCAAATGCTCAGTAAGGGTAAACAAACGAAATATCAGTCATATCATATTCATAAGAACATAACATTTTGAAAATATTAACCTGCAAAAGAGTTCATAATATAATGTCATGGGATAAATCATAGTAATGAAATGTAATCCCAAATAATCCTAACTTAAAACATGAAATGTTGTTGCATACACACATAATCATAGAAATTCATTTCATATTAGTCAAGGCTCATTTCCAAGATCATCATAGAGGACAAAGTCCACTACTGAACCGAGTCCACTCCTCGTTCCAGTCCTGTATCACTGAACTGGTTTAACTTGTCGTTCCAGCCATGTCTATCTCATGAGATATAAATCTTTACCCATTTCATTGGAGGGATATATAGGTCCCACCCATCTCATAATGAAACCATTCTTATGTGTGCCACAAAATCATAAATCATACATCATAGCATAACCCATGTAATAAAAATGGGACTATTAAACATCATGCCATCATAACATAACCCATAAAAGATAAAAGGACATCATAAAATTAATTCCATCATAAAACAATCACATTAATGTAAAAATAGGGATAGAAACAGAACCATATTTTATCATATATGGAAAATAATTTCGATAAAATACTTGAACTCCATTATTAAAAAAAATATCCTTTCTACTTCAAAAACATTTTTCCTTTCTTAATATGTCATACAATTTTAAACTAAAAGAAGTTGGTTAAAAATAAACTTAAATACTTGTAAAGTAAGCTTCTTGGAAATAATGTTCTAAAAATCCATTCATGTCGTATATGTTAAAAAAACATTCTTCACGTACATTGGCCGGAAAAGTCAAAAAGTACCTTGTACAAAAAACGAAAAAAGATTCTTTTAATATATTTTACTAAAAACTAACCGAAGGGTAAAATTAGATCTAAAAAATTGTAGGAGGATGGAAATAATATTACATATTTAGGAAACATGTATGTGGATGATAAAATACACCCCAGTAAATACCAAAGTACAAACAATCTCGGATAAAAATGAGATTGTAAGATTTTCCCTTACCTTAGGACCGATATGCTTCGTATGAATCCTAACCTCGTTTAATATGGTTTAAATAATGTTAATTAACTTATTACATAATCATATTCATTGTTATGATATCATATATGGTCATATTTGTATCTTCTTAGTAGTAATACTTCATTGCTACTTGTTATTCGGGTGTTTATTGCTTTATGTTCTTATGCATGTTTTGTCGAATAAATTCGTATTCCTCTTTGTAGGATATAGATACAACATTTACAGAATGGTATTAGGGTAATATATATCGTATTCATTCATTCATTTCATTTATAAAATCATTATTCAATGAAGATCATATAGAACGAGTGACATCACATCGTGAAGACGGTAGGCCATACGTACGCACGAGCGATGATATCGTTCCCATGATCGTGGAATTGTATTGAAGTGTATGTATAATATTTCAGTATCAATAACACTTTAAAATAATCATATATAGTTATTTATTTACACCATTATACCCATCCAAGTAATGTGGTGCTGGAAAACATATTACACCACGGCATGGAGACGGTATTCTGTACGTACGCACGTGAAGTGATTTTGTTTACCGTATGATGGATAAGAGGTGAAATAGGGTTGTTTCATATTTATAATAACATATCAGTATATGAGTGATACTTATGTTATTACCTCATAATGAAACAACTAAGGAAGAGGGGGTAGAAGAAGAATGGAACTTGAAGAAAACGGTAGAAGGTATTACCTCTTCTTCGAAGTGCCTCATTTAATCTTTCTCTTAGGGCACTAGAGTTGGTATTTTGAGAATAAAAGTACCTCTAATAGGTTTTTAAGGAAGTGGGGAAGTGAAATGGGCAGGGTTTGGCCTATTTTTAGCGATCAAAGTGGTGTGAGGAGGAGAGGGAGGAGGTTCCCTTTTGTAAGGGAGGAGAGGGGCACCTTTGGAAAGTGTGAAAATATTATTTTATTATAAACTTATCTTCAGTTTCAAAAGGTCCAAAAATAATTAAAGATGAAGATAAGATGACTCATGGTCAAAATAAAATCATACAATCAGAATTGGACATGTTTTGGAAAATATTTTAATCATTATAATCTTATTTATTTAAATCATTTATTAATCAGGTAAATACTGCATCATTATTGTGTCAAAAATAATTTAATTTATTTGATGTCTAAAAATTATAAAAAAATATCATCATGTAGGAAATCTATTTATCTTTCCAATTAATATTTATAGTCTAAAATAAAATTTATATAACCCCTTATAAAAATTAATTACTAAAATATTTTTTTGTTAATGTCAATTTTGTCTTTACATTAAATTAATTAAGCCAAATTGTCATTATCACTACCATGTGGCTCAATGGGGTCCCAAAATCGACCCAAGGATGCCCATGGTCGGAAACTACTCATCCAATAAGGTTAGGATAATATTAACGGTAATTTGGAATTATTATAATATTCTTTTAACCTTGAATTACCCTATTTACCTTTAACCACAATAAATAAAAATTACCGTAGTTACTATTCATAATCTAAAAAAATAAAAGTAACCGTTTAAAATAATTTAGACCCACTAAATAAAAATATAGAATCCATTTTTAAAAATTCAAAACATAGAAGATGCAGTAATAACTTTAAAATTAATCTCATTGTTAAGCAAACGGGTTTTTAAAAGTTAAAACATTGCCAAAGATTGGAATGTTTTTACCTATGAATTCAATGTAAAATTAATGATGATGACATAAATTATATTAAATGGTAAAAATATATTCTATTTATACTTTAAAACCATTAAATATTATATTTTAACCATATAAAGCATTGCGGTGAAAAAAGATGTTTTTAATTAAATTATAGCGTGTTTTTACTATTCATTAAAATATGAATGTTATCAGAATAATATGAAAAAATTATCCATAGTAAATTTTTATATCATGATTATAAATAAGAATTATATTTTTTCAAATTTAACTTATAAACTTGTCAAAAACTAGATTTAAAGTGTGTGCGCCATCAAGAGGCGGCAAAACTGCATTTTTTTTAAAAAATACTTATTTTACCCGAAAAATTTATTTTGTTCTCATAACATGTTTAGAAAATATGTAAGATGAATAATAATGTTATAAAATTTATAATTTATTTAATACTATTCATAATGTCTAGTTTATAATATTATATTAATATATCATTGTTTAGTGGAACTCGGTATTGTGTACTACACACGATATCGAGGAAGGTCGTGATTGGGTGTAACGAAAGCCAAGCTACTGTTGTGTGTCATGAAATATTACTTTGTGTATGACATAATACATAAAAAAATATACTTCTCATAAAATATCAGGGTGTTACATTCTACCCCCCTTAAAATGAATTTCGCCCTCAAAATTCGTCACTTCGTAACAAACAGATGCGGATACCTCTCCCTCATCATATCCTCAAGCTCCCATGTAGCTTCTTCTAATTGGTGGTTCCTCTATTAAACTTTCACCAAGCGAGTGGTCTTGTTTCGTAGAACTTTTTCTCTACGTTCCAGAATCTCTATCGGTTGTTCTTCATAAGAAAGATCTTGCTCTAGCGGTACAACTTCTGAGCTTAGTACATGTGAAGGATCAGGTATGTACTTTCTCATGAGAGATACGTGCAACACGTCATGAACCTGATAGAGATTTGGTGGAAGTGCCAATCGATAATCTACCTTCCCAACACGATCCAGTATTTCGAAAGGACCGATATACCTAAGGCTTAGCTTTCCCTTCTTCCCAAATCTCATTACTCTCTTCCAATGAGATATTCGTAAGAACACTTTATCACCCACTTCAAACTCTATGTCTTTTCTACGGTTGTCGGAATAACTTTTTTGTCAACTCTGAGCTGCTCTTATGTGTTTTTGAATAGATCGGACTTTTTCTGCCATCTCATCAACAATATCAGGTCCTAATAGCTTCTTTTTTCCAACTTCATCCCAGCATGTTGGAGTTCTACATTTCTTTCCATAGATAACTTCATAAGGTGCCATCTGAATACTGGAGTGAAAGATATTATTATATGAAGATTCCACCGAAGGTAGGTGTTGATCCCAACCACCTTTGAAATCCATATAGCAAGATCTTAACATGGCTTCTAGAGTTTTAATTGATCTCTAAGACTGGCCATCTGTTTGTGGATGATAAGTAGTGCTAAAACTCAACTCTGTATCTAGAGTATGCTGAAGACTTCTCCCGAACTTCGAGGTAAACCTTGGATCCCGATCAGATATAATGGAAAGTGGTACTCCATGCAATCTTACCACTTCCTTTACATATATCTTGGAAATCTAATCCAGAGAGAAATCTTCCCTAATAGAAATGAAGTGTGCCGACTTTGTAAGACGATCAACTATAACCCAGATAGCATTATTGCTTTTGGATGTTTTAGGATGTCCAGTGACAAAGTCCATAGTGATGTTTTCCCATTTCCATTCTGGTATGGGTAATGGTTGTAACATCCCTTTAGACTTCTGTCTCTCAGCTTTAACTTTCTGACAAACCAAGCATCGAGAGACATATTCATCCACTATCTCTTTTCAGGCCATCGCACCAGAAGTACTCTTTCAAGTCCTTATACATCTTCGTGCTTCCAGGAAGAATAGTTAATGAAAACTATGAGCTTCATCCAACAACTCCTTCTTTAATTTGGGGATTGGAGGAACACAAACCCGATTCCTGAACCTTTTTATCCCATCACAATCAAGGTTGAATTCAGGAACATTTCTCACCTTCTTTTGTAACTCTACATCTTCTTTTTGTGCCTCTTTAATATTCACATGTATAGATGGTTGAACATTTATTTGAGAAAGATAAGATTTTTCCCCTTCCATTATAATTCCAAGATCCATAAATTGTAAATCCATAAATATCAGATCTTTTTTTATCCTCATCATGGATAATATAGCATGGTCTTATCGACTTAGTGCATCTGCCACCTTGTTTGCTTTCCCAGGGTGGTATTGAATTGAGCAGTCGTAATCCTTAATCAGCTCCAACCATCTTCTTTGGAGCATATTCATCTCCTTTGGTGTGAAAATATACTTTAAAATTTTGTGATCAGTATAAATATCACACCTTTCACTATAAAGATAATGCCTCCAAATATTTAATGAAAAGATTACCACAGCTAACTCCAAATCATGAGTTGGGTAATTTTGCTCATGAATTTCCAACTGTTGTGAGGCATAAGCTATCACTATATCATTTTGCATGAGAACACACCCCAATCCCTTCTTGGATGTGTCACTGTAGATCAAAAACCTTTCTCTACTACAAGGAAGTGTGATCATAGGTGCACCGGATAACCTTCTTTTCAATTCCTTGAAATTTTCTTCACACTCCTCCGTGCACACGAACTTAACTCCTTTTCGAGTCAACCTGGTGAGTGGATTATATAATCATGAAAAATCTTTCACAAAACGTCGATAATATCCAGCCAAACTATGAAAACTTTGGATCTCAGTTATTATTGTTGGTCTCGACCATCTTTCAATAACCTCTATTTTTGCTGGATCCACAGATATCCCCTCTTTTGATATTACGTGACCCAAAAATGGAACTTTTTGAAGCCAAAATTCACACTTGGTAAATTTATCATAAAGATTCTCCTTTATCAGGGTATTCAATACGATTCTCAAGTGATCTTCATGTTCTTCTTTGCTATTTGAATAGACAATAATATCGTCTATAAAGACTACCACAAACTGATCAAGATAGTCTCTAAAGACTCTATTCATCAGATCCATGAAGATAGCAGGGGCATTAGTAAGACCAAATGACATCACTATAAATTCATAGTGTCCATACCTTTTACGGAAAGCCATCTTTGTTATATCCTCCCTTTTGACCCTTAATTGATGATACCCTAAGAAAATATCATTCTTGGAAAAGTATTGAGCTCCATGTAATTGGTCAAATAAGTCATTAATGCACGGGAGAGGATATTTGTTCTTGATCGTGATCTTGTTAAGTTCTCGATAATCAATGTAGAGTCTCATTGATCCATCTCTCTTCTTAACAAACAGAACAGGTGCTCCCCAAGGTGATTCACTTGGACATATGAATCCTTTATCAAGATTCTCTTGGAGTTGCTTCTTCAATTCCTGCAACTCAATTGGAGCCATTGTATAAGGTGTCTTTGAAATAGGCAAAGCACCTGGTACGAGTTCTATTGAAAACTCAACTTCACGATTTGGTGGAAGACCCGGAAATTCCTCCGGAAAGACATCATCAAACTCTCGTACAATAGGAATATTCTTAATCGTGAGTTTCTAGCCAACCATTTGAGATAAATAACCTTCATTTATTGGAATCTAGACCCATAAGATGGAAGAAATTTCCTCTGGAAGGTTATGTTCATCCTTGCATCGATAGACGATCATAGATTGATCTGAAATATTAAATGCGATTTCCCTTCTTTGGAAATTTATATGAGCTCCATATAAAGAAAGTCAATCCATGCCAATAATCACATCAAATTCCACTATAGGAAGGATCACAAGATTTGAAGGAAGCACTTTCCCAAAAACTTCAATCGGAGAAGAATTATAAACTTTTGATGTGACCGTTGTGCCATTAATAGTTGTCACAGCTAAATCAACATCTAATTGTTGAGGTAATATGTTGATACCCTTAGAAAATTCTTTAGAAATAAATGAGTGGGTGGATCCAGAATCAAATAAAACATTTTCTACTTTATATTGGATGGTAAGTGTACCTTTAACCACTTCATTATCGTACTCCACATCGCCAATAGTAATTGCATGTGACTTTCCTTTTTCTTTGGCCTTAAGAGTTTGTTGACGTCAATCATCATCAATAACCCTTGGATTTGGACATTGACTGGAATAATGCCCCATCTCTTTTCACTTGAAACATTGAAGTGTATGAGGTGCATTCTGTGTATCTCTTTCTTTGTTCACATCATTAGACATCTTCTTCCCATTATTTCGAAATTCAACTGCCCGATGACCTTCATTTCCACACTTAAAACATTTGCTTGTCCCTTTAAGAAAATTCCCTCCATGTTTCTTTCCACAATTTGAGCATAAAGGAAAACTCATCTTCTTTTCATTGTGGTCTTTAGATTTTCCCTTGAATTCCATTTTCCTCTTCTTATCAAACCCATATGACTGATGGTTTACTCCAATCTCCATCTCAACCTTGAGAGCACATCGAAAAATTTCCTCATAGCTATTGAAGTCCCTTATGGCTAATTCCATTTAAAGACTTGTTTTTAAGCCACTAAAGAATCGATAGATTTTAATCTCATGTTGGATAATAATTCTGGAAGTGTACCTTGCAAGTCTTGTAAAATTAGCTTTATAGGTACCAACCGATTCATCATCCTTTTTCTTCAATTCAAGAAACTTTTTCTCCATCTTTGTTCGAAGAATATGAGGGAAGTACTTACTGAAAAATAAGTTATTGAACTTGTCCCATTCCATGGACTCAATTTCATATCTTTGCCTCATATTCTTGATAAGATTCCATCATTGATCAGCATCACCTTCCAAACGATACACTGCTAAGATGACTTTTTCATGTTCAGAACATTGTAGAACTGAAAATATCTTTTCAGTGGTACTAATCCATTATTCAGCTACTAATGGATCAGAATACCGCTGAATGAAGGTGGACGCTGCCTCATGAAGGATTCAACAGAATGTTTCTCTTTCCTTTGCTAATTTGGAAGTCTTGCATGGTTCATAGATTGAGAAATTTGTGTGAGAATGGATACAAGATTTTTATTCCAACTCCCATAACATTTGGTTGCTCAAGGGGACAATCATTTCATTTCCCATCGCATTCATCATTAACACGGTTCCTTCGGGTTCCAGCCATTGACTAAAACAAAGAAGCATAGTGTGAGAAACACTAATCATAATAGGAAGACCGCATAATCAAGAATAAAATTTTACACTTTAGGTCACATAATAGGTTCTTCATGGCCATTTCTAAAACACTGTTATTGTGTTCTATGCTTAGACTTATCCTTTGGGTTCTTACTAAGGCTTTCATATCCTAGTTTCCATAGGTTGACTATACCATTACTCTGATACCAACTATAACGACCCATACTTTATATACATTGTTATTACTTCAGAGTTGAAGAATACTTATTACAACATATAATAGAACCATTAAAGGACCATATAGGTATAGTGTCTTTAGAAACTGGGAAACATAAACAACTGGTTCATAAATCATCTACGTTGTCTCCCATTTATTTCATTATATCTGGAGTCCCTTTTTGTCATATTCTACTTAATATCGTTTTTCCTGACCTGGGGAAAAGAAAACATACAAAAGAGTGAGCTCAAATGATCAGTAAGGGTAAATAAAAGAAATATCAGACATATCATATTCATAAGAACATAACATTTTGAAAATATTAACCTGCAAAAGAGGTTATAATATCATGTCATGGGATAAATCATAGTAATGAAAAGTAATCCCAAATAATCATAACATAAAATAGGAAACTTTGTGGAATACACACATAATCATAGAAAATCATTTCATATTAGTCAAGTCTCATTTCCAATACCATCATAGAGGACAAATTCCATTACTGAATCGAGTTCACTCCTCGTTCAGTCCTATATCACTGAACTGGTTTAACTTGTCGTTCCAGCCATGTCTATCTCATGAGATATAAATCTTTACCCAATGAATTAGAGGGATATATAGGTCCCACCCATCTCATAATGAAACCATTCTTATATGTGCCACAAAATCATAAATCATACATCATAGCATAACCCATGAAATAAAAATGGGATTCTTAAACATCATTCCATCATAACATAACCCATATAAGGGAAAAGTACATCATAAAATTAATTCCATCATAAAACAATCACATCAATGTAAAAATAGGGATATAAACAGAACCCTATTTTATCTTAGATGGAAAATAATTTCGATAAAACACTTGAAATCCATTCTTGAGGAAAATATCCTTTATACTTCAAAAAAAAATTTCCTTTCTTAACATGTCGTACAATTTTAAACTAAAAGAATTTGATTAAAAATAAACATGAGAACTTGTAAAGTAAGCTTCTTGGAAATAATGTTATAAAAATCCATTTATGCCGTATAAGTTAAAAGAACATTCTTCTCGTACTTTGGCTGGAAAAGTCAAAAAGTACCTCGTACAAAAAATGACAAAAGATTCCTTTCATATCATTTAATAAATACTCACCAAAGGGTAAAATTGGATTTATACAATTTTAGGAGGATGAAAACAATATTACATATTGAGAAAACATGGATGTGGATGATAAAATACACCCCAGTAAATACCAAAGTATAAACAATCTCAAATAAAAAGGAGATTGTGAGATTTTCCCTTACCTTAGGTCTGATATGCTTCGTATGAATCTGAACCTCCTATAATATGGTTTAAATAATGTTAATTGACTTCTTACAGAATCATATTAATTTTTATGATATCATATATGGTCATATTTTTATCTTCTTAGTAGTAATATTTCATTGCTGCTTGTTATTCGGGTGTTTATTGCTTTATGTTCTTATGCGTGTTTTGTTGAATAAATTCTTATTACTCTTTATAGGATATAGATAAATCATTTAAAGAATGTTATTACTGTAATATATATGATATTAATTCATTCATTTCATTTATAAAATCATTATTCAATGAAGATCATATAGAACAATTCGCATCACATCGTGGAGACGGTAGGTCGTACGTACGCACGAGCAATGATATCATTCCCATGATCGTGAAATTGTATTGAAGTGTATGTATAATATTTCATAATCAATACCACTTTACAATAATCATATATAGTTATTTATTTACACCATTATAACCATCCAAATAAGGTGGTGGTGTAAAACATATTACACCGCGGTGTGGAGACGGTATTCCGTACGTACGCACGCGTGATGAATTTGTTTATTGTAGGATGGATAAGAGGTGAAATAGTGTTGTTTGATATTTATAATAACATAACATTATATCAGGGATACTGATGTTATTTCCTCATAATAGAACAACTAAATAAGAGCGAGTAGAAGAAGAATGGAACTTGAAAAAAACGGTAGAAGGTATTACCTCTTCTTTGAAGTGCCTCCTTTAAACTTTCTCTTAGGGAACTAGAGTTAGTCTTTTTGAGAATACCAGTACCTCTAGTAGGTTTCTAAGGAAGTGGGGAAGTAAAATGGGAAGGTTTTTTCCGAGCTTGAGGGCTCAAAGTGGTGTGAGGAGGAGAGGGAGGAGGTGTCCTTTTATAAAGGATGAGAGGGGTACCTTTGGAAAGTGTGAAAATATTATTTTATTATAAACATATCTTCGGTTTCAAAAGGTCCAAAAATCATTAAAGATAAAGATAAGATGACTCATGGTCGAAATAAAATTATAAAATTAGAAATGGACATTTTTTGGAAAATATTTTAATCATTATAATCTTATTTATTTAAATCATTTATTAATGAGGTAAATACTGCATCATTATTGTGTCACAAATAATTTAATTTATTTGATGTATAAAAATTATAAAAAAAATATCATCATGTAGGAAATATCTTTAGATTTCAAATTAAAATTTATAGTCGAAAATATAATTTATATAACCCCTTATAAAAATTAATTACTAAGAGATTGTTTTAAATGTAAATTTTGTCTTTACATTAAATTAATTAATCGAAATTGTCATTATCACTACCAAGTGGCTCAATGGGGTCCAACAATCCACCCAAGGATTCCCATGGTAGTCCACTACTCATCCAATAATGTTACGACAAGTGTCAAGGTAATTTTGAATTATTATAATATTCTTTAAACCTTGAATTACCCTATTTACCTTTAACCGTAGTAAATAAAAATTACCGTAGTTTCTATTCACAATCACAAAAAAATAAAAGTAACCTATTAAAATAATTTGGACCCACTGAATCCAAATATGGAATCCATTTTTCATAATTCAAAACACAGAAGTTTTAGTAATTAATTTAATGCTAATCTCGTTGTTAAGCAAACGAGTTTTTAAAAGTTAAAAAATTGCCAAAGATTGAAATGTTTTTACCTATGAATTCAATGTAAAATTAATGCTAATGACATAAATTATATTAAATGGTAAAAATATATTCTATTTATACTTTAAAACCATTCAATATTATAATTTAACTATATAAAGCATTACAGTGAAAAAAGTTGTTTTTAATTAAAATATAGCATGTTTTTACTATTCATTAAAATTTGAAGGTTATCAGAATAGTATGAAAATTTTATCCAAAGTAAATTTTTATATCCTGATTCTAAAGAATAATTATATTTTGTCCAATTGAACATATAAACTTCTCAAAAACTAGATTTAAAGTGGGTGCACCATCAAAAGGTGGCAAAACTGCATTTTTTTAAAAATACTTATTTTACCCGAAAAAATTATTTTGTTCCCATAACATGTTCTAGAAAATATGTAAGATGAATAATAATGTTATAAAATTTATAATTCAGTTAATACTATTCATAACGTCTAGTTTATAATATTATATTAATATATCATTGTTTATTGGAACTCGGTATTGCGTACTACGCGCGCTATCGAGGAAGGTCGTGATTGTGTGTAACGCAAGCCAAGATAGTGTTGTGTGCCATGAAAGATTCTTTTACGTATGACATAATAAATAAAAAAATATACTTCTCATAAAATATCAGGGTGTTACAAGTGGACTCTATCCTCTGAATATTGAGGAACAAGATTTCCTGGGGTGAGGTGCATAATTTGAAAAAATATTCTCAAGCCATTAAATAGCCCCTGTATGAACTCTCTGACACCCAAATGGTTTGTCTCACATAGTTTGACAACTTGTGCTCAAGACATGAAAAATACCACTAAGAATCATAGTTCCATACCATAAAATTATTACTAACCATGCACCTAAACCATTTTCTAGGCTTATTTTTTCTGAAACTCTAAATTTTCATCCCCCAACTCCTAAAAGACACTAGAAGATGATAATAGTTAAATCGATCACAATGTAAAGTATATATGAGACACAAAGGGCATCACACTTTTGATTATGGATTTAAGGGATATTTTAATCACTAAGGATGTTTCCCCATATGATCCATACATTTATTTTGAATTAAATAAACATAAATAACAACAATATACATTTTATCAAGTGTTATCAATCACATCCTCCCTATTTATTATGATTAAGGGAGATCATTAAAAATTAAGAAAATGGATCCTTCCTCTAATGATAACCATAGGTTTTTTTGAATATCCAAATACTTGGGAAGTTTTTTCATTATTCCATGATTTTAAAGAACATTCAGCTTATGGTAGGAAGAAAAGATATATTCTACTTTAGAGTTTCTCAAAAAAACATTCAAATAAAACTTTTGTACAAGAATTATAAACATCTTGAATAAATTTATATATCCACTAAGGTCATTCCTTGTATCTCAAATTTTACATAAATATTTGATCATGAATGAAACATTTCACAAATGTTTTAGAAAATCACAAATATTTATAACTTTTGATTCAATAATATTGTTTGTTAGTTAGTTTTTAAATAATAAATAAGATGATAAAACTACTTTGAATTTCATTATTTAGGACTCATAACTGATCATGATAGATTATAGTGGGAGAAATAATATAAAATAGGTGTAGAATTTTGTCGAACAATTTTTTCATTTTCATATAGTAAACCATGTTGTAATATCCATCATTACAATCCAGTAAACTATGGAAAACCATAACACGGTCAATATGACCATGTCATGATTTTAGATTTTGTTAAAATTTCTATCAAATGGGTCTTCAAAAATTAGATTGATGACTAAGGGAATGTTATGAGAAATAAGTACATACATATGTACAATAGATTTGAATAGATTGAGTGCATTGATGTGGAGGATTTCTTTTAAATTTAATGTCTTAAAAAATAGATTATTCATAGAAATTTTTATCCAAATGAGATACAAAATTTTACAAAATAATTTGAATTTTTTTAATGGTGTGCTTAAAGAGGAGGTATGAATTAAATGACCAAATAAATTTCATCATAACGAGGATGAAAAAAAAATCTCTTGAAGAAGAAACTTTAAGGGATAAAATAAGTACCCCATTCTTGGTATGTGAGACTAGATTATTTTAATGAAATGGAATTTAAAAGAGTTGGTTTATATCACATATTTTATGTAAAAAGAACAAGGAAAGAAAAAGTGTACATTGATAATATCATATTTAGAGGAAGAAATATAGAATCCTGTAAATAGTTTTATAATTTTATGAAATGTTATTTTGATTGGATAACTCACTTTTTTCTTATATTAAAAGAAAGTCAATATAGTGAGTGAAAATTTATGTCAAAAAATAATTATGCTAATAAAATATTAATTTAATTTAATATGTTGGAAAAAATGTTAACACCTATCCTAGGGGACGCCTAATTATCCATGTAAATTGAATAAATTTCATTTCATTTTGATTCATTTTCACGTGCATCATTTTTTAAAAAAATTAAGGGTAATGAATTTTATGGTTTGAACTTAAATTCTCATAATATGTGAAATTATTGATTAAAATTAATTAACTTTAACCTAATTATACATCAACTTGTATAATAGTATTTGATCATGATATTAATTTGAAAGATTTTTATGTTAATAAATTTTTAAGGATTATTTATTTCTTTCTCGGTCAATTAATGATTCACATAGGAAGATAAATGTTTTTTCGTCAATTACATAAATTTATAGTTAAAGAAAATTAGAATTAACTATAGAAAAATGGATGTAGATCCCACAATTCCTATCTAATAAAGTTAAATTTAATACTAAAGATGGAAAACTTCCTGAGAATAATTTCATGAATGTATGGTTTAAAATAATTCAATAGTTTAAAATTTGGTCTAGAAATCCCAATGTGATGTTAAAATTTTGGTCATGATTTTATTTCCCAAGAAAGTATCCCATCATTTTAGACATAAAAACATCATGGATATGCAAATTTATTTGAAATTTCATGTGAATATATAAAAACTATTTGGAAACATTAAATATTTGAATCATAAACCAAATTTATTCCATATTTAATGTATTCCATGCATATTATGGAATATAAAGTGATTTCATGAAATTTTAGGAGAGATAGAAATTAAAATATACACACAATTTCCACCTCACATCTTCATATCATAATTAATGGGATTAATTTCATAGATGTTTTTAACCAAAGGAACTCCAAAACACTATGTAAAGAATATTTTTGGACGAAAATAGACCTATTTTGTTACTTTTTCTTCTTCATAATGTAATATATGAATTTTATCACTGTAAGTGTGTTCTTTAATTACAAGTTATATAAAACGAACTCTTATTTTTTAATTAAATGATTTCCTTATTTATAATTATTATTACTCATCTCATTAGTGATGGGATTCCATTTATTCATAGTTTCCAAACCCTCATACAATCATTGATTTCCAATTAATTAAATGTATTCTCTTCTTCAATCTCACTTATATGAGTCAACTTCTATCATCCATTAAATTATTTCATCAATTAAGGGTTAACCCTTTGATGAGTTGATTTTATGGAGTTTAATGGGTTATATTATATGTTTTTTTATGTTATTTAAACTTCTAATTAGTTCTTTAATTTTAAATTACCATTTTTTACTTAATTCTTAATTGTTTTTTCTTAAATTTAATAACTATATATAATGAGTTCTAATAAGATCCTTAACCTTAGAGTGATCATTAAAATCATTCTATAAGTTTTGAGGTTATTAGTATTCATTTTTATGGATTAAATATTTTATTAATGAGGTAATACTTGTTGTGTTGAATGGATACCTCTTAAATTAATGAATCTAAAATTTCCTATATAAAATTACTCTCAATATTGCACTAACAACAACCTAGGATAGACCCATATTACATAATTGTTTCAATTTGAATATTTCTATGTTTTATCCTTCAAAAATATAACACTAGAAAATTTTTCCACTTTATAAAAAAAAATTCTTTGACAATTATATGTGTATTAGTTTAATTATTTTTTATCTATGGAATCAATACCCTCCTTATATTTCAAGAAACTACTTTATCCTATATGGTAAGTTTAGGAAAAATAAATTTTTGAAATATTTTTTGGACCCAAGTAAGTAATCTTAGATACTTCCATTCTATTCTCATCCCAAGTTATCTATTTCTCCCCCATTTCTCTTATCATTTTCCCTTTACTTATATGCATATACCCTTACACTTGGGGCCATTTTAATAGATTATTTAGGGTTGATAATTTTTTGGTAGAGTAATCAAGTTATTATAGGAGTCTTCTATACTTAGTTCTCAATATTTCTATGATATCAGAACTAAACATGTTTCCACTCCCACTACAAAAAAATATATAATTTAGCAATATTTTTTAAAAACATCCACAATTTTTAAATTTATAAACTCTCTTTATAGAAACGTTACTAAATTAGCGATGTTATCGGAAAAAGTTTCTAATTTAACCATGTTTCATGAAAAATGGAACTAATTTAGAGATTTTTTTTGAAAACATCACTAATTTAGTGAAGTATCGTTAAAAATTTAACTAAATTAGCCACATTTGATGAAATGTTCCACAAATTAGCAATGTTCCATGAGATATTCACTAAATTAGTGACGTTTTTCATAAATGGTCACTAAATAAGCAATGTTTTTTTCTAAAAGCATCTCTAAATTATAAATATTTATATAGATCATTTCACTACATCGATGTATATATATATATATATATATATTAATCTATATATAAACAGAGAAACACATATTTAACACACACACACACAAATATATATATATATATAAACACACACACACACACACATATGTATACATATACATATATTTATATATATAAATACATATATATTTTAAATTTAGTCATGTTTTTAATAAAAATGTGTCTATTTTAGTGACATGTTTACTAGTGTTTTAAAATGTGGTTAATTATATATATATATATATATTTATTTATTTATAATTATAATTATATATATGTACAAATACACATATATATTTACACACACACATAGATAAACACACACATATATATATATATATAATATAACCAAAAAATATAAACATATATATATTACATAAAATATAAACATATATATATAAACATTAAATATAAACAAATATATATAATACTAAATATAAACATATATATTTATAAAAACACACATGTATATATATAAATATATAATATAAATATATATACATATAATATAATATAATATAATATAAACCTATATATATATAAACATAAAATTTAAAATTTAAAATTTAAAATTTAACCATATATATTAATATATGAATATTAATAAATAAAATTATATATATAATATTAATTTTTTAAATGATGACATGTATATATAAACACACATATAAAAATAAATATTTATATATATCTAAACACACACAGAGATATATATATATATACACACACATATAATTGTAAATAAAAACACATATATTTTAAATTTAGTCACATTTTTTAGAAAATGTGGTTATTTTAGTGATATTTTTACGAGTGTTTTAAAATGTGTCTAATTATAAATACATATGTAAATATATATAATTATCATTATCATTATATATATGTCTACATACAAATATATATTTGCACACAGACACAAATATATATATATAATATAAACTTCTATATGTATACATAGAATTTATACATATATATAAACATAAAATATACCCATAAAATATGAAAAAAAATATAAACATATATATATATAAACATATATGTAAAATATAAACACATATAAATATAATAATAAAATATATAAGTATATCGATATAATATATATATATAATTATTTATATATATATAATATTAATTTTTCAAATATTGATATCTATTTATATATATATATATATAATAATTAAATTTTATATTCATAATTGACATAAGTGACTTGGTCATGTATATGGGTGTGACTTCTGGTTATCTTTTTAAATCCTTGAGGATGCATATTTAATTACCTTGGCCTTGGGATGTATGTAGTGATGGAATGGCATGGAGCATGGATGGATTGGGGGGATATACAATCCTGGAGGAGAGCGTGGAGGGTTGTAGGGGAGTGTGGTGTTTGGGAGGGTGAGAGGGGTTGGGGTGTAGTGTAATATTTTATTTTTTTATTTGAAAACAAATTTAAATTCTAAAATAAATACCAGAGTTTCTTAGAAAATTTATTAAATGATTTTTTAATTTTAAATAAATCTATAAATTTCAAAAAAATTACCTATGTTTTTTAAAAACATCATTAAATGAGGTTTTATTTACGAATGTTTTTAAAAAATGTTCGTAAATGAGATGTTGCTAAATAGAGATGTTTATAAACATCACTAATTTAGTGACATTTATTTAATGATATTTATAAAAAATGTTGGTGAATGAGGTGTCTCTAAATAGAGACATTTATAAACGTCACAAATTTAGAGATGTTTATTTTCCACTATTTATGAAAAACATAGGTAAGTGGGGTGTTTCAAAATAGAAACGTTTATAATAATGGATAATTTTTCGATGCTAATAAAAGTTGTTAATTGATGATGTTTATAAATGGAACTAATTTATGACATTTTTAAATTTCACTAAATTCATGACATTTATGAATGTTGCTAAATTAATAAAACCTTGTTTAACAACATTTTTCATAAACATTGTTAAATGAATTAGCAACATTTAGAAACATCGCTAATGAAAAAAACGGCACTGATTATAATTTTTTATCGTGTTATATTTAGGTTTATCTAAATAAAACTATAAAAAACATGGGTGTGAATTAATTGGAAAATCTATATGAGGTATCCCATAATTTGGGGAATCAAACAGATAAAAAGATGAATGACTACCTCATGAATTCTTGTACTAATAACCCCTCATACTTTAGTTATACAACCTAAGAAGAAGATAACCATGTCTTTAAACCCCCTTCAATAAACCATATTCCAACTACTTATGGGATGGAGTTAGAGATTTCCTACCTATAAGTCAAGGATTTTAATGACATCATTGATAACATTTTACCTCATCATCAAATCCAGTAATCTAAGATGAAAGTTTTCTCTTTTTTACTAAAAGATCAAGATAAGAATCAGTTAAACAATTTGACATCATCATCCATCTATTCTTGGGACTAATTAAAAATGTTGTTTTATAGAAAATATTTTCCCCACCCTATGTAAATTAATCATAGAAAGAGTGTTCAAAACTTTATTGAAAAGTGGGGGAATATTTTTATGAATCCTATGAAAGTTTTAAGACACCTAACACATTATGTTCAAGGATATTACTTAGTGTATTCTTTCTATTTATCCTTATCACTTAATTTACTTATATTTTTATAATTATAAAAATGGATTTATTAATTATTAATTACAAAAATACTCTTTATTAAAAACATTTAAGTATTTATGTTCATTATGTTTCCAATAAAGTTATTTCAAATGGTAATTATTTTACTCTTATGTATTTTTACACTTAACTATTTTAACTAATATTGTTTTTTATATTCTCAAGTACATAATTATAATTTCTCTAAATTATAGTTACTTATTTCTTAGTATAATGTTTTTATAAAGGATTTTTAATTATAGTTCTATTATTTATTATATTCTATTTCAAATAATTTAAACACACTAAAAAAATGATCATTATATTTTTTAATAGAATCATCGTTATATGGATTTATCCCCATGTAAATTTTTCCTTATATGAATTTATGATTATGTATATTCTCATCATTATGTGGTGATTTAGGCTTACGTTATTTATCCTTATGTAGATCAATATTATATAGAATCATATTTAAAAGACTTATATGATTACGTGAATTTTTATTAGAAGAATAAATGCTAGTATAGATATGTTCATACATGAAAAATATTTTTTTATAAAAATGAACTTTTCAGATATATATTATTGATTTCTTATCTATTTATGATTTTGTTTATTTATTTGAATATGAATTGTTTTTTGTATCTAATGATCATATTCAAATTTATTTTGATGTTTTTAATATACATATTATATTTGTTTATTTTTTTCATATAGAGTGTATTTTTTTAAAAATTAATTTCAAACTTCTAATTTTTGAATAATGAAACTAAGTTGTGAGTTTCAGTGATACCTTGATCAATTATTATGGTGGATATTTTGAGTTTGTTCAATATTCATAAATATCATTTTTATGAGTTGATAACTATAAAGAATGTTGTTATCATTCAAATTTTTATTCTATTTATGGTGATTTTTTATCTTGATATTATTATTATTTTTATTTATTCTAACCATTATAGAATGTTGTTTACCTATTACAGTTCTTAATTAAAGAGGAAAAAACCTATATAAAATATATCAAGACACATATAGAGACTCTAAAATGATAGATATTCTTGACTATTTCGTTTCACTACACCACTAAAATAATTTAATGATCATATATGAATAACATTAAAACAACATGAGGAAACTCGAGGAATAAAAAAATATTTTCATCCTTACATACTTTGGGAGACACCTTGATCCACTTCTCAAAATAGTTTTTTGTGCTTCAATTATTTTCATTGACTTCTACAGTCTAGTTTCTTTGAGTTTTTACATTTTTTTGTTAATCTTCTGTATCTATGATTAAACATTTGGTTTATTATTTTCCCCAAATGGAGCATTATTCTATTTAGGTTTTGATGCCTAGGTTAAAAAACTATGTTATTGGTTGTCACTCCATGAAAAAGGTCGGTGTTGTGGGTATCTACATCCCATTAAAATTCAGTGTTGGTGTGTGGTTGTGCCTCCACTAGAAGAGGTAGGTTGTAATTGGGTTGTAAATCCACTTTAAATGTTCTTTCATTTAGAGAATACCATATAAATAAAGGTGTGTAGGGTGTAAAGAGTATATACAGGATCACTTTGATCCAAACGACTATAAAATTGCCTTTGAATTTTTTTTATTTTTCACTAATTGATCTCTTTAATGTTTAAATTTGATTAATTAATTTATTAAACTGGCCTATTCACCCCCACCCCCACTCTAGATCATTTATTATATTAAACAAGACCTAACACATGGTACCTCACCATTATTTTTTAACCCCATAAAAAATTTGAATCTTTTATTAAGGGTTAGGGATAAGAGACAAATAATTTATAGATGTGATGTGTAATGAGACCTTAAAAACCAAGCCCCAAATAATGATTATGAGTATCTAAAAGCTCTTTTTGAACAAAATCCAATATGGGTAACCTCTACCTATTATTAGAGACCTATCAATTCATGTGTGAATCATGCTCTTAGGGATGATAAAAACCTCTTTGATAAAATTTCAACACCCTCTAAGAAAGTCAAGAAGATATATCTTATAAAATCCAATTAAGTTCAATTTTTTAACCCTATTGGTATACTTTGAGACAATCATAACAATAATAAAAACAATTTACTAACCATTCATTCAATCATGGAGGATCTTCTAGGAGGACCACATGAAAAGTTTAATTCTCTAAATATTCAAAAGCCTTGGTATCAAATAAAAATTAATCTAATGTATAATGACTATTCTAGATTTCGTTTGTAGAATAATCAATAACCTAACAAGTATTAGTGTCCAAATCTCTATCGTCCATAAAAATTTACATTTTATATCCATTTTTATTCCCAATAATAATAATAATTTCTAGATCATTTAGTGAAATTCCAAAAACTTCTAAAACACCCCATCCAACATTATAAATATCCTCCTTGGATAAACCAAGGAGATCAAACCCTAATATAATGTTTACTTATCCCATTACATCATAAACTATTTAAACAATTTTATAAAATGAATTTTGATATTTCAACCATAATATTTCAATTAAAAATAATTAAAACTGGTATGGAACCCATTCCCACTCAATGTTTCTCTTCTTAGACCTTAAATAGAGAATCTAGTCACATGTAATCCTCTCATGGAAAACACAAATATTTGATTATAAGAAGGGTTGGTAAAGCAAATGAAAAATATAAACCAATCATTTAAAAATCATATAAGGATTAAAAATATCATGATATTTCTGAATAACCACCCTTATTTTTTGAGAAATCTAATAATAATGTAGAGGAACTATAACCTCCCAAAAAATTATTAAACTGCTTCATTCCCTTGAATAATCAGAAGAAATTTTAAACTAGAGTTAAGTTAACCTTTAAGGGAAATATTCTATCATATTGAACTCAATGCCCCCATATTTATGCAATCCAAACCATACCCACGTACTCATGTACCTTAAGGACTTGTATTCTTCCCAAAGAAAGTTATCTCACATAAATCAAGTCATTCTGGATGCTAACCTCAGAACCATCATTCACGGAACCATTATTTCAAATTTAAATTACTCTATTAGTCTTTATATTAATTTTCAGCATGGAGAGAAAATGGTAGTCAAATCCCTTTGTTATCTTGAATCTAGTGTTAACCTCATTCCATATATTTTTTGCTTTTAGTTTTTTACTTAAGGAACTCTATCCCACATTTATCACTCTCCAACTCACTGATGATAATATTATAGTACTTAAGGGTATCAAAAAACATTATTGTAACAGTTAAAATTTTAATTTTTCCTACTAAATTATTTTTTCTTCACAATCATCCAAACTTATGTTACAAGGAATAAACCCATATCATACTCGGTTATCCCTTCTTATAAAAAATCAATTCATTCATTCATGATTGGAATAAAAATGTGACGATAACATTAATAAACATTATCCTTGATCTCAAAATCTAAAATAAAATATCTCAAATAGGTTATGGGGAGTATTTTCATGAGGTGAATTAGTTAGTTATTGTTGAATGTTGAACCACGGAAAGTCAAGGAATTATTGAAGTATTTTTAAGAAAAGACGAGGTGTATTTACTTCATTCACATGAGGCCGATTTATCTCCTTATCTACAATAACTTTTATTTATCTCTTATGATGATATTTTGTGATTTCCATTAAAAACCTTAGGATAAATCATTAACATTTACATTATACCATTTATTTACACTTGAAATATATGTTATAAAGGAATCAATTGAGCCTAATACCAACCCCTATTTTTTATCATGGGATTTCAACCAACACAAGCATGAAATTTTGTTTCTTCCTTACTCGATCAATTATGATTTATTAGGGGATAACCAAAACCTTCTTGTTTTCATTCCTTATTATCTCTAAGAAAAAAATAGAGAATGATTCTTAATGTATTAATCATGCATAAGAAATAAATTAAGTCAAACCTTCTTTATATTCTTAGGATTATTATTATGACCCATTGGATTATTATCAAAATAGATTTTAAAACTTCCTACTAACATTAGTATAAAATATATACCAATCTAATATAAGTGATTATAAATTAAATCCTTAAGATATTGGAAGATGGTAATGGGTAAATTAGGGATTTACTAAACGGAAAATAACTTTAAACTAAGCGCTTTGTGTGAGGAAAAATAGATTCATTTTAGTAGTTCCATTTTTGGGTTTTTTTATTAAATTATCCTAACTAGGTTAAATACCTTAATAGGGGTGTGAAAAAGGGTATGAAATATTAAAATAAATTCCCCTTCCGATCATGTTTCTTTGTTTAAAAAAATATTCTTCTCTCCCTTTACTGATGAAATATATGAACAGAAATGAAATCGTGCACAAGGCACAAAAATTTTACTTATTTTACCCTCACTGGGGTATGTCAAAGAAGCATACAATGACAATGTGAAATTGTACCAAATACACCGAGGATCAATAAAAAATTCATGGTTAATGGTAGATAACATCTAATCCCAGCCTCAATAACTCTAAAAAGTTTATATTAGACTCATTATCCCTCCTGGTTAATAACTAATCAAAATTTGAAAGGTCACTTCTCTCTCAAATTTTGTGTGTTTACTACTCCTTCTTAAGAAACCAATTTGATCTCTTGAATCAGTATGTTTTACACCTAATTTAGTGTATTGTTAAGTTCCACTTTCATCCACTTTATTAATATAATTTAATAACAAAATTACTCGGAAAATTCTATCTTACATGCAACCTTGGGATGTATTTCATGTAATTTTAAAACTTTGTGAACAAAATTTCAGTTTGGGTGTTGAACTCCCAACATCTACACACTATTTTGGAACAACCTCTTGTGCACAAATGATTCTTTGTGCACAAAACTATATATATATAACTCCCCTTTCACAGAACACTTAATTTATTTAGAGCCTTGATATTCTCTATGGGTTGATTTGTTGAACTGTAGGGGTAGCTACTAATTTATTAACATTTTCAACCTTGTGCTCAATTTTCTTTCCCGCCAACAACTTTTCATGCAACATTTACCCATGTGTTTAAAACCATTTTTGAAATAACATTTATCATGTAACCCTATTTCATATAGATCACTGCATCTTTATTTCATGTATGCACGCAACTCTTCATTTTTCGTGCAAAACCATCTTTCATGTATATTAAAATATTTCACACACTTTTTTCGTTTTCCAAATTGTGATGTTATGATCCTACAAATTAAAATCCATGATATGTTATGAATCTCCTTCAACCTTGCACACAACAACCATTTCTAATAAAATCCCCATTCTCCAAATTATGGACCCAAAAATTTTGAAAAAACTGGAAAATGGAACCACATTTTATATGAAATTTTTGTACCACCTCTAGAGTGTTCATTCATTTATCTTGTATCATTGTCAACATATCTTATTAACAATATCTCTGTCACTCCATAACTAATCATGGAAGAATTACTTTTTTAGAAACACAATCAACCCAAAAAACATGATAATGTTACCTTGTGGGATTTTTTCCCAGCATATTCTTATTCATCTTCTTTATCTAATGGAAATGAAACAAATTACCTTTTTTTGTTTTTTTTGTTTTGTTAACCCCTTGAATTTTTTATATTACTCTAATTATATTTATATGATATATTCATGATTTAAATAATTTGTAAGATTCTTTATTAACATGCATGTATTTTAGAGTTCAAACCCAATCATCAATCATCTGTGAGATGTTTATGGTAAGGTAGATCATGAATTATAAATTAACTATTTCTTGGAAATTATATTCAAACATGGTTATTTTTTTCTATGATTTTTTTTCAAATATAATTATTGAACTTATCACCTATACTCAATTCCCTATTCTGAACTCTTTCTTCTATTATCATTCAATTCTAAATGCGGATTCATTATAATTTGGGAGGTGAAATTTTTTAATTTTATAAAAACCATTTGTGATTTAATAGAAATTTTAATTACTTTATCCTTGCAATAGATAATTTAATTTCGAAAACTCAAAAACTAAATGTATGATAATATTTCAATCATTGATTATGATATTTAATAAATTTTAAGTTCATGAGGTTAAATTTTGATATCCATGGTTGATAAACTTGATTTTTTTCATCATCTATATTATCATCCATATAATCATAAAGTCACAATGCATGTTATTTTGATTTGGGTGTGTAATTTAGAGTTATTAGGGTTTATATATTAATATAATATGTTTTTAGATTTATTGAAGTTTAATTTGAGTATCAAAAATGTCACAAACTAGACTAGGATAAAATATAACTCGACACCCGACCTAGCCCATGGAAAGGTCCAAAGGGAATTCCCTATCCCCACAAGATGGGTTTGGTGTCGTGATAGATGGAATCCTAGACCTGTTTGTTAAAAAATGGTATCAGATGAGGTTTCAACCTTTATTTGGTCCATGTTATTTGGTATATTCTTGATAGATGGGATCTAGGGATATTGGGGATTGAGGTTCTAGTTGATTGTGGGGTTTTCGGCCAACCCACCTCATGACAGACCTTCAGTAACCATGGGATTTTGGGAATTGGGTTTGACTCTTCTTCTAGGTGAGATGTATAGGTTGTCGACTGTGCATGGACACCAACTGGGTGTGGATTTCTAAGACTTGTAATTTTGATTGTTTTGTTTTTTGATTTGATTGATCAATATGATTAAGGGTTGAAATTACTAAAAAACAAGAATGGTATGTTGATAGTTTTCTACATTTTTATTGAATGATGTAGTGAGGTTACTCCCTAAAGATGTCCTAAACAATTGTGGGAAGAGGTAGGAGAGATTTCTCACTCACTATGAATCATAGACTAGTGGAATTAGTGGTTTTAGATTTCTATGCCTTTGGATAGGGAGTGGGCCCTGGTTTTTCTTAGGTCATGGAAGCCGAACATGTATGGTAAAGAACAAATATCAAGAGTTCCTTAAGTACAAGCCACTTTCATTTCAAGGTAGAGAAAATTCCTAGGAAGTATAGGACTAGATTGACAAATTTAAAAGTATGTTTGGGTTCCTTGATGCTCTTGTGAAAGTCAAGGTGAAGTGTTCTTCATTTCTGTTGGAAGGTCCTAGTGGCAGATGGTGGGACTCAGTGGTTTTGGCTTGGAATCCTGAGAAAATATGTTTGAAGGATTTCATTTTCATTTTTAATGAGAAATATTGTCTTGCGACCTTATCCTTCTTCAAAACCTGGTAGTTTCTAGACATCCACCAGGGGATTGAACCGTGAGGGATTATGCCAAACACTTGGAAGAGTTGGTTCAGTTCAGACCATAGGTAATTTCTAATGAGTAGATGAAGGCTTGGAAATTTGAAATGGGGTTTCAGCTAGATATTTGATTCTAGGACTTCTTATTTAAGATGAAGATGTTTTTTGAGGTGGTTGATCATGTCTTGATGTTAGAGATAGACCATGGTGGAAATATTGGGTTTCTAGCATGGTTTCAGTAGTGAGAGAGATGATCATGAAAAGAGGGGGGTATTAAGTCAAGCCATATTTCTCGACCTCCTTTTTCTGTGGCTACGGATGTTGGAATAGTTATATAACATTAGTTTTAGAAGGCAGGGAATGTGTGGTCAATGTGTTCAGATCCACCTAGGCCTTTCCATTGATGTGGAGTTTTAAGGCACTTATAGATATTTTTCAAAGCTACATGTACTTGTTAGGGTGTTCTAGATTTTTTAGTTTCTAGGGGAATTTTGTCCCAATCATAGACATCCAGGATAGTGGGATATTGGTTTGGTGGTCATGGTGGTAGGGATGGATCGTATTCTACTCAAAGACATCTTAAGGAATAGTCTTAGGTCTATGTTCATTCTCATACATAGTAAAAGGAAAGTCATATTAATGTTATGGATCAAGAACTAGTTTAATATCATGCTAGTCCTGTGACATTTTGAGACAATATTTTTATCGCATCATCTATAGTTATTACTTTATTTGACCTAGGTGTATCTTTTTCTTTTATTTCTTCCACACTTGTGGACCTATTAGAATTTCTAACTGAGATCCTGTTATATGTGATGGAGGTGGTGATACCACTTGGTAAGAGGAGGGAGTAGGGTTTCATTTTTCTTTCATGTACACTGAATCTTTCAATGCTCGAGTGTGAATGGGATTTCTTAGTTTTGGGATTAGATATCTTAGACAAGATATTCCGTATGGATTGGATGGTATGCTTACAGGTGCACATCAATTTTTATCAATGGTGAGTGAGTTTCATTTAACCTGATGGGAGTACCTAGATCTTTCAAGGTGAATGGGATCCTTGTTCAGGATGTATAGGACCTCCGCTTCTAGTTTTGGGAATTATTCCATTTAAAATATCATTGCTCTTGTTGGAGGAAAACAATAGTGGTTATGTGGATGGATTAACTCTCATGGTGGAATATTTCTCAGAGGTATTTCTAGATGATTTCTCTAGGTTTCCTCTAGATGGGTGTGTGTAGCCTGCTATAAATTTGGAACAGGGACATATTTGATATCTCTTCCCACATATAGTATGTCCCTCACTAATATAATGGAGTTAAAGGTGCATCTAGATGATTTTTAATCCAAAGGTTTCATTCGCCCTAGCATCTCAACTTGGGTATCCCCTATTCTATTTTGTAAAACATTTGATGGATCCCGCATATTTTGAATTGATTACTAGATGTTGAATAAGGTAAAAATCAAGAATTAATATCCCTTTCCCATATTGATGACCTTTTTTATCATCTTAAGTGGGAAAGGAGGTTCTTCAAGGTCGATTTGGGTTTTGAGTATCACTAGGTCATAGTCAGAGAGGCAGATGTTCTAAAAAAGGATTTTTGAAGTAGGTATGGATACTTTGAGTACATTCTCATGCCTTTCAGGTTGACAAATCCACTAGAAGTTTTCATGTTTCCCTTGAACAGGTTTTTCACCATTATCATAATTCCTTTGTCATAGTATTTTTGGATGAAATATCGGTCAACTCTGAGACTGAGGAGGAGCATGAGCTTCCCCTGAGGATTGTGTTAGGAACTATTCAAGATCATCTCTTCTATACTAATATTTGAAATTTCACCTTCTAGATCAGGTAATTAAAGTTCTAGGGTCATGTGATCTTAGAGAGTGGGGTCTTGGTGGACCTTGAGAAGATCAAGGTCATGATGTAATGGGAGTAGCCAAAGAATTTATTTTAAATTAGAATCATTTTGACCAACATGGGTATTATAGGTGGTTTTATTAGGATTTATTTTTACTTGTTTCACCCATGATTATGCTTAATAAAAAATGGTTAATATTTTAATAAATACCAAAATGTCATGTGTCTTTTGAGGAGATTAAGTGGTGGTTGACCACATCCCCGGTGTTGATTTTTTCAGAATATGGAGAGGGATACATGGTCGAATTTTATGCCTCGGTTATGGTTCTTGGGTGTGTATTGATGAAGGATGATCATGTGTATGGTTCATGATATCTTCAACCACACAAAAATAATTACCCAACCGATAATATGAAATTAGTGGTAATGATGCATCACTTGAAGAAGTGGTGTCATTACCTCTTTGGAGATAATTTTTTGTTCTATTCTGATCACAAGAATTTGGATTATATTTACTCCTAGAAGGATCTGAATTTGAGGCAGAACCATTGGGTAGAGTATCTTCAGGGGTTCTGTTTTGATATCATGTATACCCTAAGAAAGGAGAATGTGGTAGAAAATTCTTTGAGTTGGAACATGTCGGTGAAAGATTTGAAAGAGTGCAATGATGAGTGTAATTTGAAGGGGATTTTTTCCAGATTCATTTGGAGACCAAGAAGCACATTGGAGGTATGTTATTAGTCATTTTCCAGGTGACAACCTCCCTCCTGAAGTTTATTTGGTATGATAATCATAGTGATGATATATTATAATGTTCTATACAATTCTTAAAAGGTTTCTAGGTTCATAGTGAATGGTCATTGTCTTGAGATGGATTTCATTGATTCAAGGTCCAAGTGGTAGTGATATTGTTCTTAGGGAAGGTAGTGATTCTAGATAGCCAAAAATATCATTAGGTCATTCATCTCGATACTAAAAAAATGTATTATGATGTAAATTTCCAGGTATTGTGGTTGGGTATGAGGTGGGATTGATATGAATTTTTATATTTCTATTATACATGATAATAGGTTAAAGAAGAGCACCAAAGACCCTATGGTTTTCTTCCTCATTTACACATTCATTCTTATAAGTGGGAAAAATTCCCCATGGACTTCATTATTGGCTTACCCGATACACCCCAATGGAGTAATTCCATATGGGTAGTGATTAAACGTATGGCCAAATCATCCCACTTCATCCTGATTTGGGATTCATCCAAGGTAGATGAGTTGGGTTGATTATATGTTTAGGGGATAGTGAGGCTTCATGATGTTCTATCATCTAACATTTCAGATAGAGATCCATGTTTACTATCAATTTTGGAATGTCCTTTAGAAGGAAATGGGGTCATAGATCAAGTTAAGCAGGACATACCATCTGAAAATAGTTGGTCAGGCAGAGTGGGTGAATCAAATCTTGTAACACATTATGGGTGCATGTGTCTTGGATTTTGGAGTCTCATGGAATATCTATTTGGGGTTGGTGTATTTTTCAAATAATAATAATTACCAATCCATAATTCATATGGATTTCATTAAGGCACTCTATGGTTGGCCTTGTTAGTCTCCTTTATACTGGGAAGATATTGGCAAGCCTTCATTATTGGGACCCAGCCTTATGAAGAGATGTATGATAAAGTCAAGTTGAGTAGGAAGTATTTTTTGAGAGTTCAAATCTGTTATAAGTCCTATGATGATCATGTATGTCGAGCCATAGACATTTTTTCTTGGTAACCAGGTGTTTCTCAAAGTGTCACCTCACATGGGTCGCCTTTTTCATAGTAAGAAAGAGATTCTAATGTGAAGGTATGTCAAACCTTTTGATATTACCAGAATAGTTTGTAAGGTGGAATACTAGTTAAATTTTCCTTCTCATATGACATTAATTCATGATTTTTTCCATTTCTCATGGTTGAAAAATTAAAATATGGATCTATCTCCTGTGTCAAATTGTTAATAATTAGATATGGAATCTGATTTTTCTATGCTTGAGAAGCTAGTACTAATTGTGGATTCCTTAGAGAAAGTGATTTGTGGGAATTCCATATCATTGATCCATGTTATTTGGTAGCATGGTAATGAAAGGCATGAGATATGGGAGTAGAAATCTTTGGTTGAGGAGTGGAAATTTTGTTTATTCTCTAATCAAACATTGATTTGAATGCTTAAGGGTCGAATGTTTTTATGGTTGGAAGAATTTTTATCTTCAGGATTTGATTTTGAGGTTTTTTCTTTTTTTATTTTGGTATTATCTTGGTTCTATATATTTTCCAGTTATTTTTAGTGAGAAATGGAATTTTTAGACTCATATTCAGGTGGAACATTGTTGGAAAATGGTTAGTAGAAATTGTGTGTCATCACATGATAGACTGTGTTCCCTGTACAGTGGCATTGTCCATGTCACGCCACCTTCCACATAGGTATGCTACTAACCATTCACCCAGACCAGTGGTCCTTTCTAGGGTTCATGGTCAACCACACAATTTTGTAAAATCCCCTAAATAATCATTCCACCTCATTCATCTATGGATATAGAGGTATTCAGGGTTTGTACAAGGTTTGGAAAAACATGTGGCATGTCTAGCTTACTAAAAATGATGAATTTACAATTTTTTATTGCCCCGATTTTAACCCAATTCACCCTAATTCATCCCATTCGATATTCTTCCCCTAGGTGCACCTCAAATCCCACTTATCTCCCTTGGAACCTAATTTAATGGTAGTTTTAGACTTGGATCTTTAAATTATAATCATGCAATCCCATCCTTTCTTGTTTTACTCCTCCTTCTTGGTCTTCTTCCCCTTATTTGTTGGGTTACTCTTTCTCTAATGGGTTGGTTTTCCTCAAATTGGTTGAACCTTGGTCCTTCGAGTCTAATATTGATGTTTATGTTATGATATTGATCTTATAGGGTCTCCTTGTGGTGTGTTTTTGGTTTTCTATTAGATTTCAAAAGATTCTAAGCTTGAGGTAGTTGATTCCATGCTTTGGAGTTATTAGATTATTTTGGTATGCTTTCTTTTCTTACAAAATGTGTACTATGGATTGGTTGTATTGTGGAATAATTTTTTCAAAGGGTTTTTGTGTGTGTAAGGTTTTTAAAGAGGTTTTTCCTTTATAAAATATTGGTTTTCATGTGTGATTCCATTATTTTGTGTGTGTTTTTGTGAATGTGTGAGTGGTGGTTCATATGAAATGGAGAATAAAAATTGAGCACAAGGGAAACCTAGGTGAATAGTTGGGTAGACTAGGACTAATAAACTAATTGGATCGGTGGGGCCATGTCCCAGTTCCCTCTAGTAGGATGTACTCTACAACACTAACTAAACTATGATGACGATTAAAGTCCACTATAACCTTGTATGGATTCCTCTTCAGTGGATCATACACAATGACATTGTGGGTTTTGGTTTTTATACCATTCTCACTAGGATATAAGGTTCTTAGGGTCCCACTAACACTACTGCCTTAGGGATTACCCATGGGTGCTAATCTCATATGATTTTATTCTTACCATCGACATATGGTGGAAATTACATGTAATTTATATTTAAAATCATGTTTCCAATAAATTTTTTCCCTGAAATGTTTTCTTAAAGTTTATCTTTGATATGGATCCTTTCCGTTTTATAAAACCATTCATGTGAATTTTTATTATAATGTTATAGCATGGAATCCCTTTGGGTGGTATCCTATAAGGAATTGGTTCACACCCTACATATACCCTTGGTTGTATATATATCTTTTTATGTTTGACCCAGGTAAGGGAAAGATGTTATATAGTGGTGATGGTGGATCTGGTTGCTAATGGTTCATCTTCTCACAGATGTTGGTGGAGGTGGAATGAGGATAATGACCCTCTATTTCCATGGAGTTTTGGTTGTACATTTGATTCCCCTCCCTATCTTGGTTTTTATTAATGAAGTAAAATTTATTAATTTTGATAGTCGTATTTTTTTATTATGGTTATTGGTTATCATGTGATGTTCTATTATTGTGGGATATTTATGGACTTTTATCTTTGTCAAAATCATCCCCAAATGTGTTATTCGATGCCCATTAACTAGTTTCCAATCTGTGGGGATTGGGAGTTCCCCAAGGGCCTTGTCATGGGTTCGGTCAGGTGTTGGGTTGGATGGGATCCTAGACCAGTTCATGAAATAAAAAATGAAAAAAAACTTAAAAACCAATAAAATTATCATGTCGAGTCATGGATTTATCTAATTTTTTGATATAAAACTTGAGGATAGTGAATCCATAATTTTCATGTATAGAGTAAGGATTTGTATCTATATTATAGAGCATTTAAGTAACTAAATTTATGGCATAAGACACTTTTAGAAAGTGACTCTATAATGTTCTTTTCTTGAGTTATGATTTTCATCTATATTTTTGTAAATAAACAAAAAAATTGATACTCATCTTAAAGTTAAAATGTGATTCCAAAAAAGTGGTTACATCTTTTTACTCTTCAAGAAAAATGGACAACCTTTGTCTTTTATAATGAAAAAACAAATTTTAATATAAATTCACTAAAAAATATAATTTTATAATTAGTCTATCTTATAGACCTAGATATTCATATAATTCATATCATAGGATATGACATTCTTATGGTGTAATGGAATTTATATGCTTCTTATTTTATCATATGATGTGATTGAGATATGTGTGCATGGTTATTTTCACATATTCCAGTAATTTTTCTTTCGTTATGGATCATTTATATAATCCATTCATTGATTCACATAAATATAATAATCATTTGAAAGGTTCAAATTATTACACAACAACATGCATGCATTATGAGTAACACAATTCTACATCCAAGCATTGAAAGCCAACCCTTAGCTCCATTAATTAAATTAAAGGACACTATATAACGGATGTGGATCCTCATTTTGGGTGTTAATGATTCAATATTTTAATTTTTGATGCTATATTATATCATGTATCTCTTTTTTTCATTATTAGAGAAGGTGTTGGAATACATTTGGAGTTCATAGGATACTCTCATGTCATACGTGGATTCTAGTAGTCGATGTACATCGTTATGGAAGCAAGAGCCTTTCAACAATTTATTTTTTATCTCCATAAAACATTCTTCATAAATAATTATAGATATGGATTATTCTATGATAGAATAATTCATGTTTATCTTTTGTCTTCATCACTAAATTTAAATTTGATGATGATATATTGAGAAATAAAATTGGTTTCTTTTGATGTTTTGATCCTGATATGATCTTATAAAACTCATTAGTGGTATCATATCTATATTAATATTTGAATTAATAATTTTTTTCGAATTATTTCATGATGAACATATATATTATTATACGTTTAAGGTGATATCATAGAATATGAAATGATTTGGACTATTTCTAGTCATTAGGTCATTTTATCTGGATTTTATGATATTGGATATTTTAATGTGTGATTGTGTTTTTAATTAGTGCATAGTGTATGGTTGGTTTGTATCATAATGTATGATACATAAAAATAATGTGGTTTTATTTGAACCCACCTAAGGATGGTGTTTTATTTTTTAAAAAATGAATGTTAAGTGAGCCTATTATTGAATTGATATTCATAGAGATATGACATGTGATAATAGATTTGAGAGCATTATTTTCAAAAGGTACATAGGGGTTTCTAAATAATGGTTTAATGGGATAAAATAATGAATAATATATCCATGTGGTGTGGTGATTTATGATTATTATAACCATTGTAGAGATACCATGGATATAATTTTAAAGTTATTGGGAAAGGATAGAGTCTTTTTGAAGAATCCTAGCTGTGTTTTGAAGAAATGATTGAAATAGGGATCAAAAGCAGGAGAAGTGAAAAAATCATGATCATAATTATTTTCCTTCTAAATGTATAACATTGAGTGTTAGTTATGAATTTAAGTCTTTGTCAATAATAATTAATTAGATTTATAATCAAAATACTTTGAAGTGATTGTATGACTTATGAAGTATGGCATAAAATTCACAACAAAATGAGTGTAAGCCTTGTTTTTAGATGTAAGTATTTGAGAAAGAATCTAAATCTCCATTATAAACCTTTAAGTCATTTTTAATTATTTGATCATAAATATTCATCATCATAGGTCTTCATTATAATACATTAAGATCCATTATAGGACTTTAATACTGATAATAAGGATTCAATACTTAGTGATTTTTTTGATGATCCTACGCGAAGAAAAGTTGAGATTATAGAATATATCTACTAATGAAATAAAAGAAGAAATAACTTAGATGATTCAAGTGTAATGTTCTTCATGAATAAAATAGTATAATCAAACATAGGATCATGATCCATGATAAGATTAATGAGGATTAACCAGATGAAGAAGAAAATGGTTATAAGGGAGTTCCATACCATATAATGAGATTCCACAACATTGTACCTACATGAAAATTTTAAGAGAATAAAATTATATTAATTTCATGGGATTTTTTTAATGAAAAATAAGAATGTGATAATTTAATTTTCCAATGGAGGAAACAACTTGAGTCATGAAATAATAGTTTAGGATAAGTTTAAGGATTCTCGTGGAGCCACTGAAAATGAAGGGAGGTTTCCATAACTGAATATGAAAATAAAATTCATGCAATATGTAGTGAATATAAATAACAAAAAATGAAGAAAGGGAGAAGTAGGGAATTCTAAGAAAGTGAGCTAATACACTACTAAATTTAAGAATAATAACAAATAATGAGAACAATTGTATGATATCAATATAAAATGTAGAGGAAGAATATCATCATTTGGGTTCAGTGTGGAGGCTCATACACTAATAAATGATCATTATTTAAAGGGCGTTTTTGTTTTGGTTTTTGTGAGATTTTAACTGGTTAGTACCATTAGTTTTACAAGTTCATGTTCATACCCCTTATCAATTTAATTTTAATAATAATAATATGAATTTATGTGTTGGATAATAACCATGACACAGAAGGGATAAAGTCATCTAAAAGGAGTTCAAACTCATTAAAAAACATCCAGTTTCATTCTGATATTTTTCTTCATTGAGTAACTTGAGGGGGAGGTGGAAAAAAATATTGAGTGGAAGTTATTTAAGATTATTATAAAATTATATTCACCCCTAGTGTGTATCATCCATTGTTTCATCCAATAATTAGTATCAAATCAAGGTATACTATTTTATCTCTCAAATTCCTAATATGGATCAACACAATTATATTAAAAGTAAATTCATAACAATATTTTATGAAAATGGATTCACTCTTAAAAAAGAGGGAATGGTTCCATAAATTCTTTCTCCGGGGATGGATGTTCTCAATTCCATTTAAAATGGATTTACATTGCCTAATGGAAACTCAGTGTGATATCTAACAGACAAAATAAATATTAAAAATGATGGGATGTCTATAAATTATTATATTTATCTTATTTATTAGAAAATTAGTTTACCAAAGTCACATATTGTGTAATTCTTAATACTATTTGGAATAATCTGTATAGAATTTTTGATGGAAATAAAAAGATTAAAGAAGAAATGTTGCAGATCAGACAAAAATAGTTTAAAGATGTCACAGTGTATGTGGATGAAACTATTGATGAAAAATTTTACATAGTAAATCTGATTGTAACCACTATTATAGGATTGGTAGAAAATCATGACGAATTTAATATTTTAAAAAAGTTAATGAGAATAATGTGATAAAATTTTGGTTCTAATATCTCATTACATGAAGAGAAGGATCTTGATGAATTTACCATCAAAGACCTTTATAGAACTATAATTAATTATAAAATAATAAAAGGACATAATCATAAAATAATGGTAATAAATAAAATGATATTTCATTTAAATGTTTCAAATTTATAAATATTGAGTATAATCTAGACTGCTTGAATAAAGAAGAAAATATGAAAATATTTTTTGAAACTCTCTCACACATGTCTATAAATCTTTTGAGAGGATGGCGTGGTAAATATATAGGTAAAATTAATTAAAAATGTCTTAATTATGAGATTATTATCCATTTTTTAGCTAAAAACATAATGAAAATTAGAGGATAAAATGATAATCAAGAATCCATTATGTAGAAAATGAATATGGAATATTCTTTATGATTCTCATCAAATGGGAAGAAGAAGTTATCACCTAGTTCCTTCAGAAGAAACTTTTTATTGATAAGAGAAGGTGTGGAAGATAGTGAAGAAAGTGTTGATGAATAATAAGATTCCAGATATGTATCTCAAATAGTGATTATGGCACTAGTGGACAAATATTGAAACCCATTAAAAATGTGTTTCAATACAATAGTGATATTTTCATCTCGGATGAAAAAAGCTATAAAGAATATAATATAACAATGGATATAGAAATGTGTGAAAGAAATTTAAAGGTATAGAGAATAAAATAATCAGATAAAAGGAAATTTATAAAAATATTAACTTGTACAAATAAGAAGAAAAAACCAGATTAAATAAATTTATATGTTGAATCATGATATTAAATAAAGGGGGACAATGAATGAAGATAAAATTCTACCATTATACTTTGGGATAAAGAAGTGGATAAACTAAAAAAACTGATTTTTAAATTCATGAATTAGTGAGAGAGAGAAAAATAAATATAAGTAAGTCAATTAAAGAGGAATTTTAATTCACTAAACAACATGTTATGAGTAGTTTTTTCAACAAGATTTAATACATGAAAAGGGAATGTCCATAGAAGTACTATTATAAAGGTAGATCACTTATAATAAAGATTAATATGACATGTTACAATATATAACTAATGATTTGTCTAAAGAAAAATCCAAATCTTCTAAAATATGGAAAAATGGTAAATGAGTTCACAAAGGCCACAATTTTCAGAAAAGAATTCCATAAAAGGGCTCTGTGGGGTCCTCATATTTAAGGGATAAAACCAAATATAGATAGTAATTTTTTTGTAGTATAATTTTATAAATACAAATTTTTATTGGGATAATATTGATGTTATGATGTGTTTAGAACCTAAAATTATAGTTATTAGTATAATAGGTCACTACCTAGACCAAGGAGAGAGCATGAATCAAGTGGAATACAATAACCACGGGTGAGAAATCAAAGAATGATTTAGTATCTTGAGTTAAAAATTGATGTTCAAAATAGATTTAAAATCTTATAAGATGTTTTTAAAAGATATGATCAAGTAGTTAACACCTCAAATGTATGTCTTTATTTTATCCCATGTCATTTGAACATGTTTCAAATTTTTGGAAATAATCATAATCAAATCCACATTGGGAAGAAAGATAATTTCGTTAAAGTAACATTTAAAGCTTTCGAATATAAAAATAATTGGTTCATAGATATTGTGTATTTATCTCACATGATATGTGATTTGAGCATTCATCTAAATTATGGAAAATATAAGGGATCATCGGTTACATTTGGAAATTATAGTTTAATTAAAATCAAAGGTAATGGGACAATAAACATTCGTAAAATATAAATCAATCAAGATAGTGTGTTGTTTTATTTATGGACTAAAGAAAAAAAAATTAGTGTATCACAGGTGTTTAATTCTATAAATGAGTTAAATTTAGGGAAAATTGATATATATTAATAATAATGAAATATGAGGTTATAATTATAAGGGGTATAAGAACCCTAATAAATTTGTTTCTAATTGGGGAAGAAAGTTCATGTTGTTACTTGATTAAACAAACTAAAAATGAGATATGGAACAAAATACTTCGTTGCCTTGAAAAAAAATTTATAAACAATATGATCTAAGAATAAATAGTGAAAAAAAATATTTGTACTAAAAGAATAAATGGTCATTATTTGTAAGTTATAAACAAATAGCAAAATGATAAAAAAACATTTGTGTGTTCAAATTAAAACCAAAATATCATTTGAGATGATTCACTGGGATTTATATAGTATAATGACCAGGAAATAAAAAAAATAGAGATATATTTCTTTACCTTCATATGTTATTTAACAATGATTACATGCATCATAATCATGCAATAAAAATCATAGGATTTGGATAGATTTCAGATTTTGAAAAGACATATAGATAATAAAATGATATTATAATAGAAAATATTGAGATTGGATAACTTGAGTGAGTATGTTAATATATATTTCAAAAAATATCTTAAAACACATGCTATCACACATGAATATAGTGATCCATATACACCTAAACAAAATGAAGTGACTGAAAGGAACAACATGAGTCAAGTTGATATTTCTATAAATATGATTGAAAACTTGACTCGTCAAAGTATTTCTAGTTGTGGGACATCACAGCTACTGGAAAAATTCATAACAAATTTATTTCAATGAAAAAATTATAAAATACCCCCTATTATATGTATTTTAAAATAAATCCAATTATGAAACATGTTAGAAAATTTGGAAGTTATTTCTGGATCAAGACAAAATATAGGAGTGGATGAAAGTTTGATGATAAGGTTGAAAATGGAATATTTCTTGTGTATAACCCAAATGAAAAGTATTATAGGTTTCACAATAATAAATTTAAATACTTATTAATAGTGATGATATCATAGTTTTTAAAAATTAAGAAGGAACTAGGAAGACAATCATTGTGGATGATGAGGATGATGTTATAATTTCCAAATTATCAAAAAACCCAAGGATCAGATAGAGGATGAATATTCTTCTTTCTATAGTGATGAATACAGAGAATTAAAATATAAGTAGACAAATAAATGGATAAGAACACATTTTATTTATGAGAACATTATTTAAAACTATAAATAATGTGTATAGACAACAAGGATGATTATGGAGACTAGTTATATGAGTATTTTGTTAATATTTTAACCCATGATAGTTAAATAATATTATAAAAATAAGAATTTTATTAAGTCCATGACTGAATAACTAGACCAAATTAAAAATAATGAGACTTTGGAACTTATTATGATACCCAATGAAAAAAATGATTAATGAAAAATGCATTTTTAGAAATAAGATTGGTGAGGGTAGTGATGTGGGTGAAAAGAAAAAAAATTATGTGTGGGATACAAACAATTATAAGGGATTTAATTTTATGAAGAATTTTCTTCAATTTCATATCTTAATTCCATAAATATATCCCATACTATTATAACTCAGATACATATGATGATATTCTATATATATTTAAAATTTTATTTTCTAAATTTTAAGCATAATGAGGATATGTACATGGAATAGTCTGAAGCCTTTATGATTGACACATATGATAGTATATTATGTAAGTTAAATTAGTATCCATATTGTTTGAATTAGGATTTAAGAGAATATTATTACAATATTGATAAATATCTTAAATGGTTGATTTTTTGAAAGGTCGTGTGGATAGAAATTTTTATGTAAAAAAGATAGACACCGCATAACTTTTTGTAATTATTGATGTTGATTATATAATTTTTTTCTAGAAATTAGATAACTTTATGTGAGGAGTTATCAAGTAGCATGAGATTAATATTTTAGATTTTACTTCTTAGGTAAATTAATTTTTTCTTAGTATTAAAATTTTTCCAATCATTAGATTTCATTTTTCTTTAAGAGAAAAATATTCTAAATAACTCCTAAAGAAGCTTTATATATAGGATGTTATAGGGGTATCTACTCCAATTTAGGCGGGAACCAAGCTGATAAAGGATGATAAAGGGATAAATATTAATGAGAAGTAGTTAAGAATCTTGATTATAAGTCTTTTGTATTTGTTAGCCACTAGATCAGATATTGTCTATATTATCACAATTTGAAATAGGTTACAATACAATCCTAAGGAATCACATCTATTTTCTACAAAGAGAATCTTTAATATATTTTATATAATTTTAATTATGGTATAATGTTTAAGAAGAAGGGTGAGCAAGATTAGAGAGGATTTATTGATGTAGAATGGGTATGAGTTGAAGATGATAGAAAATTCACATCTAGTATACCAATTTTAATTAGAAAAGCTATGTTTATTGGCATTAAAGAAATCAAAACTTAGTATAAATAAACTATATAAAATTTAATAATGTGGCTACATCACTAGAAATTACATAAATGATATGAATGAATACACAACAACAAGACTTAAGTATTGAAGCTAATTATACTTTTATTATAAGCTTTGAAACCCAAAGGGCCATTGATCTATTAAAATATCTATTGAATCACTTAAAATCAATGAAAATATAGATAACTTCCATTTTGTAAATTATAATTTTTAGGAAGGAATTTTGAGGCTGGATTTTTTCTACTCTAAAGAACATATTGATGATATTCTCAAAACTGAAAAGTTTATGAAGCATAGGATATAAATGGGAGTGCAGTACAACCCTCTAATTTAGTTATGTTTGTTTAGATTCCTTCTCTATTATTTATTTCCATTGTTCTATAAAAAAAATTTATAATGGTATAACATTTTTTACCCTAATTATGGATTGTTTTAATGTGTGTTGAGTTGTGAAAGTAAATTTTTTGAAATCTGTTACTTTATGTTGTAGTGTATTTAAGAGGTTTTGGTAGGGTTGAGTTGAGTAATCTTAATTGAATAATTAATGATTGATTTAATAAATATTTTATCTATAAAGATATATCCCACTTCGTCTTAGGTATAATTTATTCATGACTCATTTTATTTTATGATCTTCCGT
Source organism: Viscum album (assembly GCA_963277665.1). Taxonomy (NCBI): domain Eukaryota; kingdom Viridiplantae; phylum Streptophyta; class Magnoliopsida; order Santalales; family Viscaceae; genus Viscum; species Viscum album. The sequence continues at coordinate 1,812,073,733 of OY728146.1, forward strand.
TAGACCCTCACAGTTTTTTCATTTCTCTTCATTATCAAGAAGCGGGAGTGAAGTTTGGGGTATTGAAAATAAATAACAAGGGGGGATTTTTGAAATCACCTAAGGGTGTAATTTTACTTTTTTTAACACATATTATGTTTGATTATTATTTAACTAATCTTCATGGAGATATAAAAAGTGTTAATGGAGATGATAGTATTTATTTCAATAAGTGCAGAGGGCTATCCAAATGAATTTTTTATGGTCTAAAGTAATAAATAATAATTTTATGTAGTGTGGAGATTTATGATCATTGAAACTGTTGTAAATATAACTTGGATTTTGTTTAAAATTTATTTAGAAGGGTTGGATTTATTTTAAATAATCCTAGAAGTCAGATGATGAAAAATCTGTAACTTGTTTTCTAAGATATAAAAGTGGTAAAGTCATTATTATAAGTCTTTTACCTCTAAATTTGTGACTTTGAGTTATATTTCCAAGTATAAGTATTTTTACTTTATAATAATTTGATGTTTAAATCGTATTATACATAGGTGATCATATGAATTTCGATATCATTCTAGAAAACTGAAAATGGCATGAGTGTAAGACTTTGTGTTAGACATAATTCTTTAAGCTAAAATATAAATCATTTCCATAAAACTTTGATCTAGTTTTGATTATTTGATCATAAATTTTAATCATCATGAGGATTGAACATATTTCATTAAGTTCAATCATAATAATTTAACTCTGATTATAAGTGTTCAACACTCCTTAATTTTTTTGAGAATCTTGTTAGGTGATAAGTTTGAGATTCTAAAAAAATTATAAATAAATAAGAAAATTAATATCTTAGATAATTCAAGAGTGAGGTTATTCATGATTCAATCATCATGATTAAACACATGATATTGATCTAATATAAGATCAAGGAGGATAAACTAGGTGAAGAAGAATCTGATGTTGGGGGGGTTTCATCCTCGAAATGAGATTCCACATAATTTTCCTTATGTGGAAGTATCAAGAAAAATAAATTCTATGTATTTTTTGGGAGTTTTTAATGGATAGAAATAACATGATAATTGAAATATCACACAGAGGAAGGAAGCCAAGTATTGATCCATTTGTAGTAAAATTTGGATAAGTCAAGATGATCCACTGAAAATCAAGAGAGGTTTACACAAAATAATATGGAAATAGTTTTTCAATATATAGTGAATATAATTAAAAATTAGTAAATAAATTGATAATTATAATATTATTAGAAAGTGATATGATATTCTACTCCCTTTGGAAATAAGAATAAATACTAAGAATAGTTGTAGGAGATCATTGTGAAATATGGAGAAAGAGGATAGCCATATGGATTCTTCATGTAGGATCACAAAACCACCAATGATTATTATTTAGAAATATTTTTTTTGGTTTTCTGGGTATGATATTTTAACATTTTCGTTCCTTTAATTTTATGATTTCATGTTCTTAACCTTTCTCAGGTTCCTTTTGATAATAAGAAGGGGATTGTGTGTATGTGATAATAACCAAGACACAATGGTGACATATTAATCTAAAAAGAGGAAAAACTCTTTAATAAAATTTATATGTTATTATTATTTTCTTCATAAATGATTATATTGAGGGAGTGTTATGTAAAAAAGATTGAGATAGGAATGGATTTAATTTTTTTTTACAAAATGATTCACCCCCTCTCTCCCAACCCTTAATGTGTATCACCCTTCATGTGATAAAACATTTTTTCTTCCATAAGTTATGATTTATGATATTATAGGATTCAATTTAATCTCGTGTTTTTCAAAAATAGAAAATCAAATTTTAATGATGATATTATAGATATAATTGATTATTAATGGTATCCTATGATAGTACTTAACATAATCACTAATATTAATCATGGGTTATAATAGCTCATTACCATTATTTATCATAAATTAAAATATGATCCAAAATAAAGAAATTTTATTATTTTTTATAAAATAATTATGTTTAATAACATATATATGTATATAATATAACATTAAGGCATTAAAATAGAATATTTTAAAGCCTAGAAAAATATAAAATGTATATATTAATTTCTATTATTGATTAAATAAATTATTTTTATTAGTTTTTTATTCCTTTCAAATATCCATGTTTATAATTTTTTTATAAAATTTGAATATTGTATATACTTTATTTTATATGATAAATTACATCTTATAAAATAATCATGTAATTCATTACATTCTAGGTACAAAAATATATGATTTAGTTATCATGTACCTTGATTTTTTATTATAGTTATTAGCTTGAAGTTTGATATTAAATACAGTTCATATATGTTTGGTGTTACAGTTATGATGAATTTGAAATCTATATATAGTAAAGTATCCTTGGGTAGAGGGTCTTTGGGTTAGACATACTGCTAGACTAGATACTTATGACTTATACTAGAAAATTAGGGTTTTTATATCTATGACTCCAAGATTACTCATTTAGAGATTTTCAATTTCATATAATTCTAAACCTTCATATAAAAATAGTTTTATGTACCATATACATAGGATAAATATGGATATGTTTAAATATATTTGGATTCTATTTTTGGGTTAGCAACAAAAAATACAAGTTGTGTAAAGAGTTATACATTAATATGGTTTTAACATATTAATTTGGTGGATAGAATAGTGATCCCCAAACTAATTCATTAAAATCATGAATTAATAAAGGGATAAAAATGAGATGATAAATATTGTATAAGATAAAATAGTGATGGATTTAGTATACATGTGTGGTATATTAAATTTTTAATAATTTTAGAGTAAAACCCATCAAATAATAATTATGTGATTGTTTCTAAATAAAAAACATATTATAACTTAGATAATTCAAGTGGAAAGGTTCTTAAAAAGCAACATACCCATATATTACCTTCTGTATGGAATGGTGGAAATGGTTTACCTTAAGAGTTAGGTAACAATATTTTGTTGTGATATTTGCGTAGAACATTTTTATAAAATCATATATGTTATGATAAAAGGTGAATATAGCTGAGTTTATTTTCATATGATATATTTGAAGAAAAAGTTTTTTCCACTCAACTATCCAAGATTCATAAGTTATATTGAAGATAATTTTGGTTTTTTATGAAAAGTTTTTTATTTACTATCAATATATTTTTTTTATTGATTTTGTTAAATAAGTGAGAAAGAGTTGCGGATGTTGTTAAAGAAATCTTTTATTTTGATGTACTGGAGGAGGTAAAGGATGTTTCCTTAACCATGTTTGGAAACTATCCTTATATGAGATGATTTTATATTGATGTTAATTTTCCTAACATCATAATGATTCTCAGGATCTAAGATGCAGTTTTACACTTTTTTGTAAGTATAGAAAGGAATAAACAATTACACAAAAAACCATAGCTGAGGTTATTAGATGGAGATTTTCTTTAAGTTTAAGTTTGAACAACGATGGATGATGCAAAAAAAATCCACAAATAGTCCATGGTGATTTTTACTAGTCAGATAATGGAAAAAATTCCATGTTGCTGATTTTTTTATAGGGATTTACGAACAAATAAAATGTAATTTTTTTAGAAGAAGTATATAGGGATATGGATAAAATTTCTAGTCAATGTAACCCAATGTATATGTTTCTTATTACTGGAGTTTTTAGAAAATCCAATAATGTTACCAAATATTCTACCACTTGAGTCCACCAAAAAGGAGAACTTGAGGTGACCAAATAGACATGGAGTAAAATATGGATTATATTTTCTAAAGAAATAATATCAAGTCCATCAGATGAATATTTATATTTTAGATTTCATTCATCTAAATTTTCATCGGATTGAGTTTTGCAATGATCATTGGTGGGATGAGCATCATAGAAACATTAACAATGTCAGGAGATGAAAGTTTCCATGAAATTTTATTAGAATGGGTATTCAAATAATATAAAGTATACTATGAGGTCTGATGATTATATATACTCATGCTAACATATTGGTCAGAGGAATAATTCGAAGAGCATCGGTCGAAGAGAATCTGAGTAAACTAGACATTGTTAGTCAGTCAAAGAAAATAGTGGAGATGTGGATAATAATAACCTACAAGAGGAGTTTATAAAAAATAATCAAACAAACCTCAACCATGTAGGATTTTCAAGAAGAAGTATCTAAAACTATATAAAATTATCTAATGAGGCGATGTTTATTTAATCATTCAAATAGTGTTATCTGGATATGATAATCAATCTCGAAGAAGTTACTTAATAATTGGTTTAAGTAAGTTTGAACAAGGTTCTAGATACTAGATAATTTTAGAATATTCAAGAATATTATTTAAGTCCAGAGAAGAATCTAGTGAAATTTAACTGATTGGATGTTTTGATATTTTATTTCTCATTTATCATGAAAATTAATTTGAGTTCCTTCATATTTTGAACTAGAGAACCTATAAAATGGGGGTGAAAGTAAAATTTATAATAAAACTATTCACCCATACAAAAAAGTACATACACAGATTTTTTTCAAGAAACATGAATTTCCAAATAGGTTGATATTTCATTGAGGTTAATTAAAATTTGATATAGGTGTAGTAATAAGTTATACCAAATATATTTTTTGATCAAATACATCAGTTAGAGCCATCAGTTAGTGAATAATGAATAGAGATTGTATTAGAAATAGTTTCTAAATAGGTTTAAGGCATTGTGGTTTCATTTCATCGTAAAGGATTTAAATTAGAGGTTCAGTTAGTGAGTCACAATGAATAGAGTACACTAGATAAAAGTTAGGTTCACCAAATGGAGAAAATCAAATGGCTGATTTTGAGATGGGAAAAAATGGATTAATGACTTCCAGATGATATTTTTTGGAGATATTTTATAATTTTTCACATTATTTTGGTGGATTAGTTTCACAAGAAACCCACTGTAATTTATGAGTGTTGGTATAATATTTCTTATCAAGATATAGGAGATTAATGTTAGTTGGATGATGTTTTATTCATAAATTATAATAGTGGGATTTCATGGACTAACTGGAGTCACCATGGTAAGGATGTAATCACCGAAATTGGGGGTGAACCTTGTTAAAATTATTTTTCAATATTTACTTTATTATCTCTTAATAAATTTGAATATGTTATATAAGGTTAATAAGGATATAAAAAATACAACAAGCTTCATAGAATAATTTATTGAGATTTGAAATTTTAAGAGATTAACACTTATTCAACACCACTTCACCTTTCTTAGTGGTTCTCATGATCTTAATGAACTTAAATTGGTAATATAAGGATGTATTACCCTATTTTTTCCTTATCAAGGATAACATCAACTAGTTTAATAGAATAGGTGACCCTATCTTTGATGAAAAAACTACCATGGTTAGAAAAATAGAGTAATAACCTATCTTCTATATCATTACTTGGAGGTAATTGATGCATCTGAATTTTGGTTTCCACCCACTGTGAATGATTTCTGATGAACATAATTTATAAAAGAAATATTAATTTATATTGGAAATCAATAAATTTTATTCTAATTTCTTTGTTAGAAATTTTTTGATGAAGGTGATGGGTCTCAATATAGCTAAGGAAAGACGGGACAAACTTGAAAGTATCATCAAGGTAAATATAAAAGTTAAGAAAAAAATCTAAAAATCTATAAATGAAATTTTGAAGATGTAAAAATAACATATGATTAAAATATTAATTAGTAATTTACCAAAGATAATGATTTTTTTTAAAAATGTTATAGGATTCAACGATTTATTGGGAGATTCTACCACTATTGAGAAACTTATGAGAAACTTTTTAAGCATGTTTCATTCTAAAATATCTCCTTATAAGATAATTATGAATTAACTCTTTATTAATTACATAACATTATTATTTTCATACGACTTAATTATATATTTAGAATTCAAAAAGAAGACTATGGATGAGATATCCTTTAAGTTTTTGAAAAAGTTGGGAAATCATAGATATGAACATTAAATAATGGACATTAGTGATTCAAAATATAAAAATGGGTTTGATGAAATTAATGAAAGCATCTTGTATCATATCTCAAAAAATTACTAGAGAGGTTGAGGAAAATTTAGAAGCAAAATCCCACTTCAATTTTCAAGTATAGAGGAATTAAGAATTTTTCTATGAATTCTACTAAGAATAGATTTAAAGAATATAAATAGGACTCTGAATGAGGCCCTCAATGGAAGAAGTGTAGAAAAACATTAAAGGAAGATAATAAATCCATTGAAAATTAGATAAAATTTCAACAGAAATATAAGAATAAGTATATTGAGAAAAAAATATGAATACAAATATACTAATAATAGTTCTTCAAAATATTAATATCCAGATAATTTTAAAAAATTATTTTAAAATATTGAGAAAATGGAATATTTTTCAAAAAATAAAGAAAAAATGGTGATTAAACCTATAAATAACATTATCTAAGGTTAGAACTTGTGAAATGTCTATTGAAAAAAATCCAATAAAAAACTTATAATTATAAATAAATAAAATGAGACAAATAATATAGGAAAGGAAGATTTTATTAAAAATTAATATGTGTATATTTATGAGATAAATAACCTCATATTGAAAGATGTATCAAAAGAAAATATGCATGAAGAATCTATTTAAAAATTATGATAAGAAATATAAGGTTTAGAAATCTCATTCTATATTTCTAGAGGTCTAAATTTCCATAAATAATATGTGAAAAAATTCAACAAGTCAACATAGGTAAGGTATGAAACATTACAATATACTGAGAAAAATCATTCTATGAATAAAGTGATATCTTTACCTACTAATAATAATAGTTCATATGATCTTTTTAATCATATTGGTGTTAGAAAAAATGGTAAAGAATAGATTGATAAATTTTATGAAACAAATTACATCAAAAAAATTTAAATGACCTTTATAACAAAGATATCCCATAACAGGGGGAAAACAATTTGTTACTGACCAGAACACACTATTTACAAGGAAACATAATACTTCTATAAAACATCCAAAATTATTGGAAAGTTTTTTGTTGGGTTATATTTGGTTATAAGGCATACATTTTTTGGAACAACATGTCTCATTCTAGAAATTGGAATGATGTAATGGGGATAAATTGAGGAAGAAAAGATAGAAACATTCTACAGTTTCTTGAAGAAGTCAAAGTAAGTATTTTAAATATATAAAGTTTCTAATTAAAAACCAATTTGATTTAAAAAATTAATTTTCTTAGAATATGGAGAAAATTGAGTCACTATTTTGAATAATGCATGATAACTCTTTCATGACAAGTTTCATATGCTATAAAATAAAAATTATCCAGAAATAAGAAATTTAAGGAAATGGATTTTATTATTGACACATCTCTAAAATATAGAAAAAAGATAAAAACTTATATTATTTAAAGTGGTAGTTCCTCATATAATATTTTTGATATAAATATCCTAAAATATATTGAACAATGTTAAAGATAATTAATTACTTTTAGAAATGATAGTTCCTTAAAAATTAAAGGAATATGAACTTCTAAGATTAAAGCTCAAAAAATAAATTCAATGGATTTTTTATAAATGGGGACAAAAAAACATACTATGTTTTGATCAACATTTTTTTGATGGTATGTAAGTGGTCATTAGGAAAACATTGGTTTCATTAAAATATTGAAATATGGAAAAGTTGTTACTAAGGGAGAAATAACCAATGAAAATATTTTTCATATTAGAGGTCTTTATAATTCATGTTACCTTAGTTTTCAAGAAGAAAATAATTTTTTCCACTCAAGACATGGAAATCTTGAACAACATAGTATGATCATACATTTTATGGAAGATTTTCTTAGAAACATACCACAGATGAATAAAATAGAATATGATTTTTCACAACATTTCAAAAAGGTAAGATAGCTAGTAAAAGGAAAAAAGAAATTAAATATTTAATTAAATAGACCTCTTTAACTCATACATGTTGAGATGCATGGGATAATAATCCATCAATAAATAAATGGGGTTTTTATTTTATCACTTTTATTAGTGAATTACTGTGGATGACCAATATAATATTTATGAAAAATAAATCTGATAATGTAAAAAGGTTTAGATTTTTATTAAGGGAAGTTGAAAGAGATATTAGTCCCTATATACTGAAATTGAGAACAAATAATGGTAATGAGTACATAAGAAATTATTTTGAATCATATATGAATAAACATATAATAAAAATACAATATTTTCTTTCATAAACTCCTCAAAAAAATTGAGTAGTAGAAATTAAAAACAAATGTTTAGTTGAAATGTAAAGAGAATTCTTTCTAAATAAAAACATTCAAAATTATTCTGGAGAAAATCTATAATTTTGGTTTTTCATCTTTAAAATAGATTTTTGTTGATTTCAGTATCTAAAATGACTTCATATGTTATATAGTATAAGAAAATATCTATGGTGAATTATTTTAATGATTTTTGGAGTCATTTCATTCTTAACATCAAAAATATGAAACCAATAATGTTTAATGAAAAAGTTGAGGAAGGAATTTTTAGAGGATATTTATATGAAAGAAGTATATATAAGTGTTACAATAAACAACTTTAAACTTTTATTGATTTCTAGGATGCTAAAGTTATTCAAAATCATAATTCATTTAGAAAAATTATTGAAGATGGAAAGGAAGATGTTTTGGAAGAAAAATTTATGAATTCTAATGAAAATAATAATAAGGAAGTAGAATGTGATACAAAATGTGTAAAATATGATTTATATGATTCTTGTTACAAAAATACTGATATAGGAATAAAATATCTAAAATATCATGATTTATAGAAATAGGGTGAGTCAGACAACATCATTACAAATTAGAAACATCTGCTCTAGAGCATAATGTAGTTGAGGTTAGAGAATCAGACATCACCTATCTTGTAAGTGGAACCAAAATTTATTTCATAGGTTGTTTAATATCAATAGTGGAGAAATTCAATTAATGAAGGGTTATATTAGATTAAGAAAAATGTCAAATGGGATATTCTTTCATGACTAGTAGAAAATATTGTTATTAGAACAAAGTGAGTATTTAAAAATAATCTCAATAAACATATATAAATTTCATAAAATAAATCATTCTTTTATTTCTAATTTTACAGGTAGGTGGAAGGTGATTGTTGTGATGAAAAAATTTCCTCATTTTTGAGGATTGAAAGTATTATAATTTTCATAGTAGTTAATTAAAATCTATGTTACAAAGTATATTAGATGAATGTTAAGTAATATTTCTTAAATATATAAATTAACTAATAATTTTATATTAAAAACCTAGTGGGTTATTATTTGAAAAATATGAAACCATGGTGTGTAATCTAAAGAAAACTTTGTATGGGTTGAAATAGGTACCCCATTCATGGTATTCTAAACATTAATGTTTTATGATGTATGTAAACTTATTTAATGGAAAATTTGATAGAAACATGAATATTAAAGAAATGATCATAGGTACCCTAATCATAATTATTTATATTTATGATATATTTTTTCAAGTGATAGGGATAAAATTTATAAATATTTTTTTGAATAAATAAAGTAAAAAATTTAAATTGAAATTCCTGGAGAGTTAAATTTATTTCTAGGATTATAATTTCAATAGAAGTAAATATATATCTTTCAATCACAATAAAATAAGTTCAAGGTGTTTTTATACAATTTTGGCATGGTATAATCAAAAGAAGTTGTTATACCAATATCTTTTGGTGTAAAGTTGATTAAAGATGATTTGAAATGTGTGAATTAGAATTTCTTCTTGAAGATGATTAGAATATTGTTCTATCATATAGCTTAAAGGCCATACATTTTTTAGGTTGTTATATTATGTGTTAAATATCAAGGTGATCCTAAGTAATCACACATGATGTTATCAAAAATAATACTTAGGTATGTTAAAGGAACATCATATTATGGGATATTTTATAAAAGAAGTTGTGATACTAAATTTATGGGATATATTAATACTGGTTGAGTTGGATATTGAAATGATATAAAGGGGGAATTTTGTTTGATATGTCTTGTAAGAAATAATTTTTTGTTACTTTTAATATACTAGAAACCTAATATGTTTAAACAAACCATTCTTTCACAAAAATGATATGGATAAAAGTTCAGATGGAAAATTTAGGAGTGAATGTTAGAAAACAATAGAATATTATTTGTGATAATTAAATATCCATTGATCTTTCCAATAATCCTGTACAGAATTCAAGATTAAATCACATTTATATTATTTAAAATTTCATAAAATATAAAGTGGCTGATAGAGATGTTATTCTTGAGTATATTTAAAAACAAATATCAAATTGATTATTTTTTCCCAAATATTTTATGAAAAAAATATTTGATTAATTTAGGATAAAACAAGACGTTCATACTCCAATAATTACTTCCTAAAGATCATTAGGAATGCCCCAAATATCCTTTGAATTCAATTGACAATGGGGGAGAAAAATTGCAAATCTTTACAAAAATATTTTTTGAATCAGATGCTATTTTTATCAAAAAAATAGGGGTGGGAAAATTTAGTGCTAGTTGATCTTATCCTAGATACAAATTTTTTTATTCATTGATGGATTGAATTCTTTCAAAAATATTATTGTATCCAGTAGTGTGGTGTTAAAATATTCTATATGAGAAAGGTTGTAGTTTGATAAAAAATTTGAGAAAAGGTTTGTTTAAAATAAATAAAGAAGTTATTGTGAATTATACCAACAAATCCAAAGGGGGGATTGAATATCCATTGGGATGTTTTTATAACATGTTTTATATTTTTTAACAAACAATTTTGTGAATGTTTTTTAAATGTAATAATGGCTTACTAAATTTGTTAAGAAATAGTTTTCTTATAGAGTATTAGAGGTGGTTAAAAAAAATTAATCATGTTAGGAAAATTACGTAATCCAAAAAATTAATTTTTTATCATGAAGTTTATAAACATATATATTCTCATAATCCAAGATAAAGTATTACACTTTCATAAATGGGGGTTAAAGTACAAAAATTACATTGTATGTATGCAAGAATGTTGTTCCACTTTTCTCAATGGATGGAATAAAAGAAAGATAAAAATTAATTCACCTTTACATATTCATTATTATGTGATATATATCATATATATATTCATTAAATATATCATCATTAGTATCTATGTCCAAAAAAAATGAAAATAAAATAGCATCGCTTCTTAGAGGTGGTAGTCTGCAGGTACGCACGAGCGATGTTATTGTTTTCCAATAGATTGGAAGGTGAGAATATATATTTTATATTATAATTAAATTATTATAAATATGACATAAATATAATATGTTAACATTAAATTTATCATTATCTCCATCCATTATAGGTGGTGATGGAAAATGAATTACATCTGTTCGTGAGGGGGTAGTCCTCCGTACAGATGATCAACAATATAGTTTCCCATTTGATGGAAGAGGAGATGGGTATGAGTTATTCCAATAAAGTAAAAAAGTCTCTATATATATGAGATATTTATTTTATTATATCATAATACTTCAATAAAATTTTAATGTTCTGTAAGAATAAATAAAAAAGAAACACTCGGTTAAGAACAATACCACTTCTTCAGACAACCTCCTTAGGTTATTACCAAAACCCTTATTATGATAGTTTATTAATAAAAATAAGGACTATAAGACATGGATTTGGAATTTATTAAGATATTGTTGTAATTATTTTCTTAACCAAAAGTCTTTGGAAGTGTGAAGAGAAGGGGATAGGGGGTTCCCTTTTATAAGTTAGGGAGACAACATACTTGGAATTTTTGAAAAGAAAAATTTATAATCACATTTTATAAATGACAAAAGGCTCCAAAATGTCTCATTAAATAACCTAATATGAAATAATGTAGAAATATTACAATAAAATTGTATTTTTACATATTTTTAGGTCATTGTATCCCTTATCATTTTAATTTAACCCCTGCTAAACATGTTTTAACCTTAACAGTAGTAATTAAATTTTATTATTTTTAGAATTCGTATTTAAAAATAATAAGTTGAACTTATTATATAATATTAATTATTTTGATTCCAAATGTGGAATATTTTTTTTCAAATCCCATTCAATGAATTAGAAAATTTTATTTTAAACTTAAACCGATATACATGATGATAATGTGGTTTTCCAAAGATTAAAGTTTGATTAGAATAGAATGTTTTAACATCAAAAATCAATATTATATTGATTATAATGAACTAAATTGGGTAAATAATGATTTTATTTTACTAATATTACTTTTAAAACAATATTAAAATAATATAAACCTTGTGAATTCATAAAATTAAATATATTTTTTTAATAAAAATCAGCATTTTCACTATTCATTAAAAATGTAACTTTTTAAAAAAAGTACAAAAAATAAACCTAAGATAATTTCAACATGATGATTCCAAAAATAATGTTAATTTTCTAAAAACTCTAAAATTTAAAAAAATATTATTTTTCAGAAAAAGCAATAAGAATCATTTTTTGAGAAAAAATAATTTTTTGAAGCATATAAAGACTTTACCAAAAAATAAGTACTGATTTGATAATATATATTATTTATATAAAAAATACATAATTATTTTCCAAAATATGCTTATTCATATTCAAAATAAAAAGTTTAATAGATTTTTTATAATGGTAATTTTTAAATAATAATATGAATACTATATCATGGTTTGTTAAAACTAGATGTTGGGTGTAACTCAAGATATCAATAAATTCAATTTATTTGAAGAATTTATATTTCATAATATCTTGGGGTGTTGTATTCTACCCCCATTCAAATTAATTTATTCCTCTAAATTCCTTCACATTTATATAAAAAACCATGGGTATTTCTACCTCATCATATACTCAGGTTCCCACGTAGCTGTTTCAAGTTAGTGGTTTCACCAATAAACCATGACTAGTTGAGTGGTCTTATCTAATATAAATTTATCTATATGAACCATAATATCCATAGTTTGTTCTTCATAAGAAATATCAAGAGACAATATTATGATTTCTAAGTTTAGTAAATGTTCTTGTTCATGTATTTAATTCCTCAGGATAGAATCACGTAACACATCATTATTGAGAGAGGTTCAGGGAGAGTGCCAAGAGATAATCCATTGTCCCTACTCAATAAAGAATCCTCAAGGGGAAAATATGCCTAGGTCTCAAATTTCTTTTCTTCCTAGTTCACCTAACGTATTCCATGTATAAATTCCTAAAAACCTTCTCACTAACTTTAAACTTTAAATCACATTGATGAATATCAGTATAAATTTTATTTCAACTTTTTTTTCCTATATGTGTTATTGAACGAATATATCTTTCTCTATCATTTATTTGACCAAATCTGGTCTCAATAGCTTTCTTTATACAACATAATCACAATACATTTGATTTCAAAACTAATTTCCACATTAGTCTTCATAAGGATCTATCTGAACTGTTGAGTGAAATTAATTATTGTGATAAAACTCTATTAGAGGAATATGTTGATCCCAAACACCATTTAAATCCATAGAAAATGATCTCATCATATCCAATAGAGTATGTATTTTTATCTCATGTTAAACATATATATGAGGATGATCCATAGTGTTGAAACTTTACTCTATATCTATAGTTTGATAAATAGTTCACTATAACTTCAAGGTAAATATATGATCTTGATTAGATACCATATAATATAGTACTCCAGGAAACCTTAACACTTCTTTAATTTATATCCTAGAAACATGATCTAAATATAAATATTCTCTGATAGTGATGAAGTGTGATAAATTCTTAAGGCGGTTGACTACAACCCATATATAATTATTCACATTAGAAGTTTTGGAAAGTCTAATGACAAAATACATTGGTATTTTTTGCCTATTTTCATTCTAGTAAGTATAATGGTCATAATATCCCCTTAAACCTTTTACTCTCTCCTTAACTTACTAAAATACCAAGCACTGAGATAAAAACTATTCAATATCTATCTTGATTTTATATCACTATAAATACACTTTCAGACCTCTATGAATTTTTGTACATCCATGATGAATATAGAATAAATAACTTTGATATTCCTCTAATAGTTATTTTATAAAATATTTTATGGATAAGACATATACAAGGTTCCTAAACCTTGTCATTCCATCACAGTAAATATTAAACTAAAAAAATATCACCTACTTTTGTATCTCTACATATTCCTTTTGTGCCTTTTTAATGTTTTCATGGATTGATTGATCAACAATTATGTAAACTAGATAAGATTCTCCCGCATTCATCATGATTTCTAGACCCATCATTTTTAGATCCAGAAATATTGGACCTTTTTTTATCATCATCATAGATAAGCTAGCATGGTCCTTATGCTTAAAAGCATTAGTCACCTTGGTAACATTCCTATGGTGGTAATGTATTGACCATTCATAATCTACAATCGGATCCAGCCATATTCTTTGGCCATGATTAACTCTTCTTGTTTGAATATATACTATAAAATCTTATGATAATTATATATAACACACCTTTATCAATAAATACAGTTCCCCCAATTATTTAATTGAAAATGTACCGCACCTAAATCCAAATCATGATTTGGGAGATTTTTCTCATGAAACTTCAATTATAGTGAGGAATAATAAAAAACCCTATCGTTATACAAGACCACGCATACCACTCCCTTATTTGTTGCATCACTATAGATTATAAACCTTTACCAACTATTTTTTAATGTAATTAAAGGTGTGATGAATAATATTATCTTGATTTCCTTGAAATTTTCCTCATATTCCCTTTTCAAAAGGAACTTATATCCCTTATAAGTTAACTTGGTGAGTGGATTATTCATCCATGAAAAATTTTCCACAATGCATTGATAATATCCTACCAAGTTAAGAAAACTATAGACCTCAGTCAATGTGGTTGGTCTGGTCGAATTTTCAGTAGCCTCTTTATTTGATGGATCCACAGATATACCATCCCTTGGGATTATATGACTCAAAAATGAAACTTTTGGTATCCAAAACTCACACTTGGAAAATTAAACATTAAAATAATCCTTCCTCATGGTCTTAAATACAATTATTAAGTGATCTTCACACTCTTACTTTCTCATTGAATATATATAAAAATATAATCTATAAAGAATAACAAAATATGATCCTTGAAATCTTTAAAGATTATATTCATTAAATCCATTAAGATAGTAGAAGATTCACTAAGATCAAATAGAATAACTATGTATTCATAATGTCCATAACTTATAAGAAATGTTATCTTGGGTATATAATTATTATTGACACTCATTTGATAATATCTCGAACAATGGCCAATCTTGGGAAAGGATTCAGCTCTTCACAGTTCATCAAACAAGTCATCAATATAGGGTAGAATATACATCTCCCTTGATTGTGATCTTGTTCAGCTCTTGATAATAAATGTATTATTTCATAAATCCATCTCTATTATTAAAAAACAATAGTTTCACCCCAAGGTGACACAATTGGATGAATTAATACCTTATAAATATTATCATGGAATTTCTTATTCAATTACTACAACTCAATTAGGGACATTCTATCGAGAGTATTTTAAATATGTGTAGCTTCTGGTATGATATCTATTGGAAAATAAACTTCATGGTTCAGTGGAAGACTATGAAACTCTTTTTGAAAGAAATCAATAAACTCCCTCACAAAATACATATCATTTATATTGAGTTTCTCCTTAACCATCTGAAATAAACACCCCCTTTGAATAAAAATAAATGCCCATAAAATGGATTTGATCTCCATTAGAAATTTATATTTATCATCACATTGATAGAAGATCCTAGTTTGGTTTGAAATATAAAATGTGAGTTCCCATCCTTTTATAATATTTTTATTGATAAATCCAATCCATAACTAATTTAACCTCAAATTCAACCAAATAGAGAATAAAAATATTTTTAGGAAGCATATTACAATAAAAATTAAATGGAAAAGAATCATATATCATAGATTAAATCATCATACCATTAGGGTTTTCACTAATAATTAAATATAAAATAGTTGGAGTGGAATTTTGATACCCTTAGAAAATTAATCAGATATAAAATAGTTGGTAAATCTATATTTAAATAAGACATGAATAGTTTTGTATTGGATAGTAAGTTCAACTTTCACAACAACATTATTACACCCCATTTCAATAATAATGATCAAATGAGATTCCCCTTTGTCCCTCATCTTAAGGGTTTTTATGTCAATTATCATCTTAAATATTAATATTTTATCATTGGTTAGATTAATTCCCATACTCCTTTCATTTGATTCATTAGAGCATGGTTGTTGCATTAGTGCACACCTTCTTCTCTTCTATTTCATAAACCAGACCATTCATTACCTTTCAACATTAACTTGATTTATAACCCAAAATTATACATTTAAAGAACCTCCTAGTTCAATTCAATCAATTCCCTTGACATTTATTCCAATATTTCTATCATCTAGATGTCTAGAATTTATTTCCACCATGTGATTTATTCAAGTTCTCTTGATTCTTGGTCATTATTTTCATATAAAATACCTGGGAATGGTGGGAATATCATATTTTCCATTTCTATATTGAATGCACATTGAACAATTACTTTGTAGATACTAAAGTCTCTTATTTATAGTGAATTTGAGAGAATTAATTTTAGGCCACCAAATAATCAATCAAACTTACTTTCTAGTTGGATGATAATACCATAAGTGTACCTCACAAGTCTTGTAAAATTTTTCTCATAGGTACAAATGGATTCATCTTTATTATACTTCATCTTAAGGAATTAATTATCCATCTTTTTATGAATAATAAGAGGAAAATAATTATTAAAAAAGACTCTTAAACACATCCCACTCAGTAGATTCAATTTATTTCAATTACCTGGTGTTCTTGATAAGATTTCACCATTGTTATGTTTCTCCTTCCAAATGATAGACAACCAAAATGAAATTTTAATTCTTCAAACATAGTAGAATAGAAAATATATTTTTAGTGGTGTGAATACTTTTCTTAACAAATAATGAGCTAGAAAAAATCACTAAAATAAGGTGTTAATTTCCTGTTGAAGGAGTCAATATAAAATTGTTGCTTCCTTTTTATCATTTATAAGTTTAGAATGATTCATAGATTGAAAATTTTTTTGAGAATAGAAATAAGATTTTTCATTCCATCTCTCATAACTTTTGGTCTCTCATTTTGATAATAATTTCATTTTACATCTCATTCATCATTAACATGGTTCATTTGGGTCCCAATAATTGAAAAAAAACAAAAAAATATTGAGGAATAATAATCATATTGGGACACCACATAATAATCATTTTTTTGTAATTTCTAAATCATGACACCTTCCTTTCAATATAAAACACTTTAGGTTTATCCTTGGTCATTCATGGTAATCATTAATGAAAATCCTACATGATAGTTCATACAGAGTTTGTGAATTTAGAAAAAATATCCCCCAGGAGTGTCAAACCCAATGTGTAACAAGACCTGTTGTCATGAACCATGTGATGATAAAGTCAGGCTCAATACAAAATTTTTAAAGTTATTTCCATTGGTTATAAATATTCCAGAGGCACATCCGCTTGTAGTATCCATAATGGGATGAATTTTTTTGAAAACCACTTGATCTATCCCTGACCAAAATTCTTGATCATTTTCCTATAAATTGGATTATCCGTACTCTTATCATTAGACATATCCCTAGGTATATCACAAAATTTTTCTTATCTTAGTTTCCGAATTTTGACTAAACATTTCTCTGATAAAAAATTTGATGGCCCAAGCCTTCAATACATAAATGTAATAAATTTTTAGATGAATATTCAATACAATTCAAAAATACACACCTGAGGATCTTAAAGTTTTAGTGTCTTCGGATACCAGCTGCACAATCATCTTATTGCATGATAGATATTCAAAATCAACCATAGAGATCTTTCTATTTAGTATTATTCAAAAAAATATCCTATTTAAACATTTATTCACAACCTAGGGGAAAAACATAATAAAGGGTGTGTTTGGATTCTTACTAAGGGTAAACATCGGAGATATCAATCGATGATCATGAGAAATCATAAAATAAGCATAAAGATATGAGATTATTAATATAACTTAAAAATTTCATACCCAATCTATCATAGATCGTAAACATGATCTATGGAATAAAACATTATCATTTTAAAAGATATTAATTATAAAAGTGATAAATCATCAAAAATTAATCATGAACCATAAGTTCATGTCATATAAGTGGAAAACCATCATAAGTATAAAAACCATTTCACTTGTCAAGGTTAAAAAACAAGAGAATAAAATCATAATAGATGATACATAAAAACTTATTTTCCATTTCATAATGGATTAGGCATCAACACCTATTTACCATAGTTTATTAAGCACATCATCTTTTATCCAGTAAAAAATTAATAGCATCAGTTTGTCTCCCATCATTATATCATGACATATATAACATTACATATTAATTGGACGGAGATATAGGTCCCACCCATAACATAATAAAAATAATACATATGTACACCATAAGATCATAAAACATTCACCATATCTGAACTCTAGAAAAGAAATGGGTTTCATAAACTTTTCATTAGAGAATATATTGTGGGAATGAAATGGGTTTCATCAATATTTCATCATTTAATCATAGTAGAACCCATATAAAAGGAACATGTTTCATTAAAATTTTATTAATTCATCATAGCATAAACCATGTGAAAGAAATAAATTTCATAAACATTTCATCATTTAATTATAGTATAATTCATGAAAAAGTTATAGGTTTCATAAACATCTCATCATGATAAATAAAAACCATCGATAGAATGAATAACGATAGTATAATTAAATCATATCCCATATAAATATTAATTAATATAAAAGGATAATATCTTTAATGGAAAATTATTTGGAAATATCACTTGGAATATTTCTAGAGGAAAATGTCCATTTCACTTTGAAATAGCTTAATTAAAATATATAAATTTATAAAATATTGCAGATAATATTTTATTTTAAAATAATATTAGAAACATGAAAATAAATATTTAAATCATTGATTCTTCATGAAAATAGGAAATATCGTCCATGTCATAATGGTTAAAATAAATATTCTTTTCATATTTTCGGTAATATTTCAAAAGTACCTTGTTCAGAAAAATATAAGAAGATTCCTTATAAACCATTTTTTAAAAATTCTAACATGGGTAAAAATTACTTTAAACAATATCTTTATAATTTTAAAAACATTATTAAAAACATTTTTAGAAAAAATGAACATGTTAGAAAAAAGATGTTAGACTGAAGAAGGAAATAATGTTTATTTTTCTTAAAACCATTATTTTGGACCCTTGATTACAAAAAGGTAGGAAAATGAAAAGAATAAATTTATTTTAATGAAAATACTTGAGGTGAAAAAATTTTATAAGTTTCTTGAGAGATAGATCATAATAATTCATCATCAAAAACTTATTCATAAAAAATACTAATAAACAATTAAATTCTAACATAAAACATTTGCCACTTTGGTATATTTTGGAACATAATCACCATCATGAAAATAATATTAGATGGATATATTTTCTTAAATAGGTTGGATATCAATCCCCCTTTATTGAATAAATACCAAGACTAACTCTTTTGAAAATGGGAATAGAGGTAACCCATTATAATCATTGAGCTAAAAATACCTTAAATAAAAATGAAATGAATTTTAATATAAGATCCTGAGTGTTCAATGGGAAGAAATTATCAAGGTATGAAATAGAAAAACTATCATCACCCACTTGATGGAAATTAAAATAGTGAAATCAGACGATGAATATGTTTCTCCCTTGACAAAAAGTGGAATTATGTTGGTCGATTACAATGTGTAAGAGAACCCATCCCACTCATACTAACATCTAGACATAGGAATAGATGATAATTGATAGCACACTTATCCCTCTTGTGAGCCACCCACACAAAAATTCATGTGATGAAATCACCACATTGTCAACCTTATGCAATAAAGTCCAAAGACATTGTGAAAAAGAAAATCGAGGTACCCATACATCCAAAGAGGATAGATATAGAAATGATAGATGTTAGTACATCCATCCCTCTTTCATGTCTGGCCAACCAGCAATGCCTGTAAAATGATTCACCGCCAACCAAATGAAACAAGATAAAATCTAGTGAACATAAAGATATTTTCAATCCATTCAAACAAATATTCTCAACGAACATGAAGGATTTATGTAGAAACATTCCTAAAGCCAGCTCCACTCAGTTACTGGCCAAAAGACCTATGACATCATTGTCTAAACAAGCCACACCTCTGAGTCACTGGAAAAAATAACATTGGTGACTCTATCCTGTACACATTTATCCATGTGATCCCCCACTATCATCAATGATCTCACTTCAATACTCCTTGCACGACCCCTAGATGATGCTTGAAAATTGAAATTGGTGCTTGATCACTAAAATAATTATCTTCCACCTGATATTCAAGCACCACCACTCATGAGAGACTCTGGATAGATTCCACCATTCATATTTCTACCGCTTGAAATATCCATGAACCATGGACCTCCACACAAACAATGATCAATGTCGGGAAGCCTATATCTGAAACTAGATCAAGGGAAGAGGGAAGCTAATAAGGTCACAAATAAAAAGAGACAAATAATGATGATAATGGTCACCCAGATGTTATAGAGACAAGAGAAGTATTTAAATGAATAATGGTGGTCTTAATATTATTCGGATCAGACAGCAATAATATGAATAAACAGAACATCCACCAAACCTCCACTAATAAAAGGGGAAGTGTATATATAACGACTCTGGCCATAATAGCCTAGAGTTAGTGGTTACATTATTACAATGGTTCTAGATATAGTAAATCACATCCCAAATGACCTCATAGTTTAGTAGTCTTGTAAAAACAAGACACATATTTTAATATTAAATTACTATTGAAAACATAACAAAAATAGTATTTGGTTTGAGTACACCATTATTCCCTTTACAATACCTCTGGATATTAATCATAACAAACTCCCACGCATCATAGGGAAAAATAAATATAAGAAAGGGGTAATATATGATGCTATGTAAGGGTATGCATATAATGAAAGCTAACATGAATAAATAATGAAAAACATTATGGAAAGGTAAATATATGACAACAAATTCCATTTAATCAATAACATAATAATGAAGAATAATATGGTCGGAATTAATGAGGATAAAATAATTCCATATAAATAATCACATTATTCATAAAAATTATCCATGGATATCATAAATAATAAAATAAACACATGGAAATTAAATAAATAATCTTTTAATGAGTAAATTTTTAATTTTATATTTTATAAACACACCATTGAGGCGTCTTTCCAAGACATCTTATATAAATGGGTAAGTCCTCATCCAATACATAAATTAGATTATATCATGATACCTACTAATGAATATGTGGGATATTGTAGGCCCCAAACATCACTTTATAAGTCAAATTCATTAATTTTTTGAAAGGGGGGAAACATAATTAACATAAATATTCATATTTAAAAACTACCATGTTAAATGTTAATAATTTCCCTAATCAATAAACATAATCATAAACCATCCAGATGAATATGGAGAATGGTAGAAAAATAATACTTCCCTAGTCAAAAGGATCACAAATCATCAATATAAATAATAATTATATTATCATTACAATATATTCATAATATATCAAAAGTAAAATAAGGGTTTTTGTTACTGATGAATAGAAATTCCATAAAAATACCATTTAAACATTCTTGAGGAAAATAATATTTCCACTTTGAAATTCATTTTTTTAAACTATAAAAAATTCACACATATAAAAGAAACCATTTTTTTAAAATAACATTGTAAATTATAATATAATATTCAAAGTGAAAAATTATTCGTGACTTTGAGAAAATTCATTCATTCCATATAAGTTAAAAAACATTCCTTTCACGTTGTAAAAAGGTTAAGAAGTACCTCATTAAGAAAATTATAAAAAGATTCATTTCAAAAAAAATTAAAAAGTAAAATATGTTTAAAAATATAATTAATAAATAAATTTATATTCATAAAATATTATTCCAAAAAATTTTGAAAAAAATATTGATATAGAACAAAAATATCCCCCAGTGGGGACATACTAAACAATCCCAAATAATGATGAGAAACCTTACCTAAAGTTCAAATTCGTTAAAATGTGTTCCAGAATCGTGTATAATAAATATAGATTTATTATAAAACTCTTAAAAATCATTCTCATATTTATCATACCATACATAATATTTTATCTCCAAATTATTATCAACTCTTTGTTAAAATCATTATTCTCGCTGATAATCTCTTTATTTTTCATGTATATTTTGGTATGATAGTTTTTGAACCCAATAATTATATTATGGTTCCATTATATCCATAACATTAATAATTATATAAATATAATATATATTCATTATATATTTATTTATATTATTCTATAAAATTTATATATAGAAAATGAATTACACAATTCATTGAGACAGTAGGTCTCACGTTCACATGAATATTTTTTTCAATTTTCGATGGATGGAATAAAAGAAAAATTAATAATAATTTTAATTTATAGAATAATTATAATAACCTATAAATCATATATATTCAAAAACTCCACCCTTTTTACCATCTAGGTAAAATATAAATGAAAAAATAATCACATCACTTCATTGAGGTGGTAGTCTACAAGTACGCATGAGTGACTTTATCATTTCCCAATGCTTTGGAAGGTAATAAAGTAGATATTATATATCATTATAGAAGTATATTAATTTTATAAATATATTATATAAACTTTAAACATATCATAATTCTTATCCATAAAATATGGTAATGAAAAACTAATTATTTCTCTATGTGGATATGGTAAGTCATACGTATACATGAGTGATAAATTCACTTCCAATTTATTATAAATATGGTGGATAATGATGGTTTAATAATCATACTAACATTTAATTATATTTATTATACTAAATTTGTTATTTTTGACAAATTCAAGAGATATATAATTGGTATAAGAATAAATAAATTGAAAGAGGTTGGGTAAGACTCTTCTTTAGGATACCATCTTTAGATCCATTATTAATGAACTTATATTTGGTCATTTATGGGATCCAACACCTCCGAAACAAGGATGTTTATGTTTATAAGAGTAATGGGTAGTGATTTGTTGATTTAGGTTACACAATGTGGTGTAAAATTTAAGTAATGGTTGTCATTTTATAATTAATTTGGGGGAGACTTTTTGAATTCTAAAAATATTAAATTATAATAAGGACATTTTCTAGAAACAATTCATCCAAAGGGATAGGTAATAGAATATATGGTCAGATATGGTTAAAATATCATCAACCAATAAAATTTTTATTGTTTTTTGTGGTGTTTTAAACATTATATTTTTTTTAACCCCTTTGTTAATTTATTTTAACATTAACCACGATAAAATAATTATCACTTTAAAAGAGTTATAATTTTTCATATAAGGTGAAAATTTACTAATAAAAGGAAAATGGATAACATTATAGACTATATAATACCCCTCTTTTCCTAATTCAATATTTCAATTATTTAGAAATACTATAAAAAAATATCATTATGATAATTTATCATTAATTTCAAATTTGACACTATTCATTTAATTTGACTTAAAATAAATAAAAACAAGGAAATTATTATTATATAATGATTTAAAACCTTCCTAATATTTCATATTTATCAATAATTTATTTAACATTAGAATTATTACATTACATCACTTTTAATATTCTAAAAATCATTTATTTTTTATTGAGGAAATAAATATTTTACTAGTGTTTCACATGAATTTGAGGTAATCACATTATTTATAAAAATTATAAGTAAAATTATATCATAAAAATAATTTTATTAATCCCAAAATAGGTAATTATTTCATTTATATCTTTATTTTTTCCTTATGTAGACACATAATAGATATTTAAAATTAAGAGAGTGTCATTTCGTAAATTTCATTGATTTAAATATTATAAGGGTCATTTTCATGAATAAGTGACCATTTAACAAGTAAATTTCAAGAATAAGGTGATAAGGGTTGAATTACACTCACTAAATAAGAATTAAGATGAATTATTATAGTCTTATCACTTAGTTTTATCCAAGATTAACCCGGTTTACCCTTTACCAAGGTGATAAATTTTACTATGATTACAATTCATAATGCCTAAAAATAAAAGAGACTTATTAACAAAATTTGAGCCTCATTATTAAAATTATAGAATCCATTTGAAATATTAAATCTATAAAATTTCAGAAATTAATTTTAAAATAAGTTTTGAAAATTCGATTGAAATCGCTTTTTTGAAAAATACAGTTTTTAACCATAAAAATGGATTTATTCTTATAACCTCCCGAGTGAAAACTCTGGATGAATGATAAATTTTTTTATTGAATATATAATCTTTAAATATAATTAAAATAATTCAACAATACTTAATAATTAAATTTATTATGAAATAAATATATTGTGCACAGAAAAATAGTTTTTCTTATAAATGTTTCTTTTACCTTCAAAGGTTTTTTATTTTTATTGATAACCAATGAATTTATTTAATAAATATGTAAAAAATATAAATTTAACCATTTATATATTACTATTAATACCCAAATTTTTTTTAATAGGATATAGTGTTCACATAAATATAGATTGTGGTTTGATTGAACTCGGTGTTGCATATAGAGCAAGCTGTCAAATAGATTAAATCTATTTTAAAAAGACACATGTCATAAGATCTTGGGGTGTTACATTCTTCCCTCATTCAAAAAAAATTCACACTTTAAATTGAAAAAATTTCACCCAATTAATATATTTGCAGGGCCCTTCATCATAATTTCATTTGGTTCCCACATCGCTGCTTTTATCTTATGATTTTTACAAAGTATCTTTACCAGTCAAGTCGTCTGATTTCCCAACACTTATTATCTAGTATCCAAAATCTGGATAAGCTCTTTTTAGTAATAAAAATATATTTCTAATTCTATTACTTATGAATTAAGTGCATTTTTTGGTTTTGTCTTGAACTTCCTTAACAAATAGGCATGGAATAGATTGTGTACTTTAGAAAAGTTTGGTGGAAGTTTTAAATGACAAGCCACAAATATAATTAATTATTTGATTTAAAAGAGTTTTATATAAATGGATCTAAATTTTCCTTTCATAAAAAATCTTATAACACAATACCATGGATATACCTTCAAGAAAACATGAAATCTCACTTGAAATTCTAAATTTTTCCTCTTATTATCGGCATATCTCTTTTTTCTACTTTGAGCTACATAGATTTGGGTTTGAATAGTCTTTACCTTTTCCTTTTCCTCTACATTATTTCTAGGCCTATATGATTTCTTTCAATAAATTTATCTCAAACATTTAGACTACAGAATGTATTTCTATATATTTCTTCACATTACACCATTTGAGTACTGAAATGGAAGCTATTGTTATTGGAAAACTCCAAAAAAGGTAAATACTTGTCCCACATACCTTTAATGTCAAGTGATAATGACCTCAATATATCTTATAAATTTTTTATAATCCTTTCTGACTACCTATTAGTTTTAGGATGATAATCGGTGCTCAAATAAAATTACGTACCAGATCCTTCTGAATAAATTTCAATAATTTTGATGTAAATCGTGTATCATGATAAAAAATAATTGAAATAGGTGCACCATGAAGTCTTTAAAATTTTTTAATATATAGTCATACAAGGATCTCAATAATAAAATATTATCTTATAATGATGAAATATTTGGATTTGATAAATCGTTCTATAATAACCCTTATCATATAATTATTTCTAAGAGTATTTTACAAACCAATGACAAATTCCATAGTAATGGCATCACATTTCCTTATTAGAATAGGAAAAGGTTTAATGAATCCAATATGATGTTATCTATCATCCTTCACCTATTTACAAACCAAACAACTTGACAGAAAATCAATAATTTCCTACTTCATGTTATCCCAATAAAAAAGTTCCTTCAAATATCTATACACCTTAGAGCTACTATGGATTGTATAGGAATTTGTTCTATGAGAATCCTCTAATAATTCCATATTCAACTCATGTATATATGGAACACATAGTCTCTTTCCAAATTTCATAACACCATATTCATATAGAGATTCTTCCATTTTCCCATCATTTATTGCCCTATTTTTCATTTGAACATTTTCATCTTCATACTTTTAACTTTTTATTTTTTTCAAATAAAGATAGTTTATAAATTTTTTGAAAAAGGAGTGATGTTTCCCCTTCATTAATAATTCACAAATTCATCCTTATTCAATCTATAAATAATAGATCCATATCGATCCTCATTTTGGTCTGAACTTCATGGTCCTTTCTAGTCAATGCATATGATATATTATTTTCCTTCCCTGGGTGGTACTGAATTGAGAAATAATAACATTTGAGTAACTTGAAACATGTAATTTTACTCATGTTGATCTCTTTATTTGAAAATATTTATTTTCTGCTCTTATGGTAAGGGTATCTCACAAATATTTCACTATTGAGATAATTTCTATATATATTCGATGAAAAGATTATGGTATCTAGCTCATGGTCATGAGTGGGATAGTTATATTCATTATTCTATAAATTTATTTATGTATAGTAAATAACATTATCATTATACATGAGGACATAACTAGGTCTCTTATTTGATGAATCATTATATATCACAAATCCATCATTTTCTGATGGTAGATTCAAAATAAGATAATTCTCCAATATCATCTTCAAATATTCAAAACATTCTTCACATTTCATTGTCTATATAATATAACCTCTTTATGAATAATCTTCAATAATTTTTTATCCTGTTGGGAAATTTTTTGAATTAATCATTGATAGTAACCTGCAAAACCGTTGAAACAACATACTGCAGTTATATTCATTACAATTGGACATTCATGTAATTCCTTATTATTCACATGATCAATTGATATTCCATCAATTGAGATAATAATTACAATTAATGAAACTTTTTTAATCTATAATTCACACTTGATAAATGTCTCATATAAATATTTTCTTATAAAATTTTCAAGAATGATCAAAAAAGTGATTCTCATAGTCTTTATATCACATAGAGTACACTGAGATATCATTAATAAATACCATGAAAAAATTATCATGATATTCCTTGATTAATCTATCCATTAGTTCCATGAAAATAGAGGGTGAATTAGTTGCTCTGAATGGAATTACTATAAAATCATAATGATTGTACCTCTTTTGAAATGTTTTCTTTGGAATATATTCATTATTTATTCATAACTGATGATATCTAGAATGAAGTTAAATCATTCAATAATATTTAGATCTATTAATTTTATTAAATAAGTCAATATTATGAGGTATAAGATATTTTATTTTATCATAATATCATTTATTTCCCTACAATCAATGCATAGTCTCATAGATTTATCATTTTTATTAATGAAAAAAATAGGGTCTACCAAGGTGAAATACTAGGGTTTATAAATCCCTTATTACCCAAATTATCTATTTGTTCCATCAATTCCACAAATTCCATAGTGGCCATTCTATAGGTAATCTTTGATAAATCTCTTCTATCAAGTATAAAATCCATGGAAAAATAAATATCATGTGTTGGTGGGTTTATGGGTAATTCATTATGTAATACATCAATGTATTCATGAATGATATTTATATCCTCAATTTCAAAAATACCTTTTTCATACATAGATTTTTTCATATCTACAACCCTAATAAACTCATTTATAAGAGCTGTTGGAGTGGATCTAGACATAACTCTGATGAAGTCTCCCATCCAAAGATAAGGAATTTCACATATTCATCATGAATCATAATTTCCTCCTCTATGAAAAAAATGTTAATTATATTTTGAATTCTAGTCTTTACCAAGGATTATATAGAAAACTACCATCAATATAATAATAAAGTTAGCAAATAGGTCATTTTTAAATGTCAAAATAATAACTAACTAACATGTACTTGTTATTGTGAGACTTCTAATAAAATTATTTAATGATAACTTACTTCTAAAGGTCATGGTAAATATCTAATTTTCATAAAAAACGTAATAAGATATTAAAGAATACGATGATCTAGAATAAAATAAATCACTAGATAAATTTGAATGTATGATTAATGTACCTATGACCGCATCATTAGGAACTTCAACTTCATCTTTTTTGATTACCTAATCTTTGTCTTTCTCCCTTGGAATTTTTTAGGGAATGTTCCCTTGATGAAAGGAACAATCATTTTCATAGTGTCTCATCTATTTACAGTTGAAGCATTGTACATTTATAGATTCCTTCTTATCCTTGAAATCATGATCCTAGTGTGGTTTCTCTTTACACATATAGAAAAATCCCATTTTTAGTAATCATGTTTTGTATATGCTCTTGTTTCAAAGTGACCAGTCAATGTATTGTATCACTAAGAGGGGTAGGGTTGAATCCATGATACCCTTTTTCTTATATATTTCTTTTCAATTCAAACAAACTTAACCTCCTGTTAGATATTTCAATTCCCTACTAAAAACAAACTCAACACACATCCTCAGAAACACAAATATTTACAAGGTTCACTATTCTAAAAGAATAGTTATGCCCTTGGTATGGTTTGGAAATGATCCAATTCCATAAAATCCACTAATAAAACAATACTTGGATTAAAATGAGTTTGATATACCCTTGCACTCATGTAACACTATGAAAAAATCCCTCTAGTGTGTGTGCACCCTCCTAGAATAATAGGACAATACAATTTATTTTGTAACAAATCATGTTACATGTGCTTATTTTAAATTCACAAAATGTATTCAATTTTAAAATTATTATTCTTCTCCTAACCCAGAAGAAAGGTAATAACCTCTTGGAATACGTAAGACAATCTATATGATTACCCTGAGTATGATGCTCCCAGTCTAATTCTTCTCAGTCGGATATTATTTCAATTGAATACAATATAATAGAATTGACACGACTATAATAATTGCATACAATAGTCAAGAAAAATAGAATCATCACCACTTTAAAACATTTATTTAATGTTCAAGACAAATAGAATCAGCACCACTTAAAAACATATACGCAATAGTCATGAAAAATAGAATTGGAACCAATTTAAAACAGATAAAGAGACTCAGTATGATTCTTCCTCAGCATGAGAATCCCAATATAGAAAAATCAAAACTAATTAAATTCATCGGGATATGATGAACACTTTAAAACAAAAATAAAGCTGAATACTCTTCACTACTTCTTCTCTCTCTAAAACATGGAGCTTCTCTCTCCATTGCTATGAATAGTGCTCGTAGTAAGAAAGTAAAGAATGCTTCCTCCTTTTATAAGTGACCCAAAACAAGTTTAGGTAGGAATACAAAAATGGTTCCCACTCACATAAATTCCCCACATTTGAATTTCTCCTGAAACATCAGAGCAATTCTAACTTCATCAATGCTTCACGATTTTTCTCTTAACATCCAAAATCATCACCTCTTCTTTTCTAGGATCCTATTTTAATTGTAGGGATCAATTTCAATTGTAATGAATATGTGGTTCTAATAAACTGAGTCTAGTTTCTCTCACTAATTTCTAAATATGATTCTCATAACCAATATGAATCAAAATCTTATATTTGAATGATCATCTCCCCATCAAAAAATTGTTCAACAATCTTTTTCTCGTTCCTTTTATCTTAAACTACTTGAGAAACAAAACTTCATTCAAAAATCAGTTCTTGAATCATGAATACCTTCATGACTTTTAATTCATTGAGGATTAGCTTTAGTAGCACCTGACATCAATTAGAGAGTATTGTAACTTTCCTTTCATTCTAGTAAACTCTTTCCTGCACACAACTCTTGATCCACTTCAAATACAAAATTATTCTTCCCCTCTTCTATTAATGGACCTTATCCCCATTGAAATTTTATATAAAGAGAACATAAAACAATTAGAATCTTACCCCACTTGATGAAGTCATTTGAAAACAAAACAGAGTATGATACTTTCTAGATATGATCATTTCTGGTTACAATCATTTCTTACGATCATTATAGATACGATCATTACTGGTTACGTTTATTCCTTGTTACGATCATTCCTGATTATGATCATTTCTGGTTGTGATCATTTTGGATACAATCATTACGAGTTACAATCATTCTTCATTATGATCATTTCATAGTTACGATCAAATACAATCTGAATAAGATGATCAGGTCGAATACAATCAATTACATTCTGAATTCGATTTCTTTTTTGATCGGTATCATCTCTTATCTTCTACCCAGATCTAATCAAGTACAATCTAGTAACGATGATCTTTGATCGGTACCATGTATATTATTTCACTTTCATCCAGATAATATGATTTTGAAAAATAATAAGCACCACTTTTCAATTGGAACCACTTTTCAATCAGTACCACTTTTTAATCTGCACCACCTTCCATCAGCACCACCTTTCATTGGCACTAATTTTCATTAGCACCACATTTCATTCGGCGCCATTTTTCATCAGTAGCACTTATATAACTTTTACCTAGAATCCAATTGTTTTGAAATACAATTGATATTGTCTCTGTCAACTCTTATCGGTATAGCTTCTTCAATCTATATATGATTTATTTGGAAAATAATCAGTACCACCTCTTTCTCTCTACCATCTGGATAAGATAAATATGAATAAGATTCTTTTTCGATTAGTATCATTTCTTTCACTCCCCCTTTATTCCATTAATCATGCATCAAATGTTATCAATCCAACTTATGATTTATATGAAATAAAAATTTGTAAAGCATCATTATAATTAAAACACATATTTCGCATCAGTTACAATGTGAAACCGATGACAATTCACATACAACAAGATACATCTTCCATAAAAATGATTATTTCTTTTATGAAATTGATCAATTCCTCATAATAATGGAAAAATAGAATGAGTCTAATTATTTTTAAAGAACAAGTATAATTCTTTTGAAACCATTGATCTGATTCTTTTGAACACATGGATCTGATTCTTTCTTCTCTTTTAGAAAAACTGATCACCAATAAAAATTATTTCTTTCAATCCCTTTTGATCTGAATTCATATTCATCACCTTTCTCAACATCCTTTCTTTATTCATCATATTGATCAATTGAAAACAAATACAACCAAAACACAACTTTTAAATAACAATGTTTAGTGAGGGAAATACTTTTCTAAGAAAATTTCCTTGAAATCCTTTCATTCCATGCCTGTAGTTTCCTTATTTTCCTTAGTGATTTGAATCAACGAGGGCCATTGATCTTAATTACAGAGAGATGATAAACCACTATAATAATCATTTCCCTTTTATTACTTCCCAAAGAAAAAAATATCGTCTCTAAGGAACTTATCAATTTTTTAGATACTAATAGATTTGTAGTTTCATTGAATGATAGAGGTTGTTGATGCATGAAACAATATAACATTGTCACACCTTGTAGTATATTAGTAGGATTATCCATATCAGAAATTTTATTAGTCATAACTTGAATAATATATCCCAATATAGTTATAATTTGTTTATCTCCAGCTCTAGATGATGCTCCAGCATCATTATATTTCCATAAAGGTAAATCCCTATTTAGATTACATGAATTAATATGTTTTCCATTCCTTTTTCTATGTTCTATTTCTAAATAATGGAATTTACTATATTGTATAATTATATTATGAATCAAAATTTATATTTTTAGAACTAGTGAAACACTTATCATTAATTAAAATTTTATATATAACTAAAATCTAAGTTATAATATTGGTTTCTTTCAGAATATCCCCAAAGTCCATCATAGGGTTATATTCTCTAATCTATGTTTTCAAAAATTTAGTTCCCATGGTTTCTACTAAACTTGATCTCATACCAACTATAAATAACCTAACTATAATATACTAGATTCAGTGGTTACATTTTTAAATTGGAACTATATACAAGGAATAACATCCCAAAGGAAAAAACTAGTTTAGTAGTCTTGGAGAAAATAGAGAAATAGTTTAATATTACAATATAATTAAAAACCAAACACAACATAGTAATATCTTTAAGTAAACCATTATTCTCTTTAAAATATCCATTTATATCAATCGTAATACAATTCCTGACATCCTAGAGAAAAATAAACACAAGAAGGGGGTGAGATATAATGATAAGTATAGGTATGAGTAAAATTGATGTTAACATGAATAAATAAAAAACAATATGTAAAGGTAAATATCTAACAACACATGAAATTTAATCAATAACATAAAAATAAATAATAATACGGTAGAAGTGAATGATGATAAAATAATTAAATGACCTTAAAATATATCCATGGATATCAAAAATAATAAAATAACCAAATGGACAAAAAATTAATAATCTCATAATAGGAAATGAATAATCTCAAGAGTCGTATACATAATATATAGGCCTCATGCCTTGTAATATTAAATAAATGATTAAGGCCTCATCCATTACCCAGACAAGCTTGTCTCATGAGACCTACTGATGCATCAGGAGGCTATAGCAGGCCACTACCATCACGGACTAAGTCTAATGCATTACTCATATAAAAGGGGTAAAATATAATCAATGAAAAACATTTATATTTAAAAACTATCATATGAAATGTTAATAATTACCCCAATCAATAAACATAATCATAAAGCATCTAGAGTATTATAGAGAATAGTATGAATATAGTACATCCCTGGTTAAATTGATCATAAGACATCTGAATAAATAATAAGGATACTATAATTTTAGTATATTCATATTAAATCACATGTAGAATAATGGTTTTTTCATTATTTAGTATAAATACCATAAAAATTTCAATAAAACAATCTTGGGGAAAATAACCTTTTCACCTTAAAATAATTTTTTTTAACTAAACAATTCACACATATTAAGGAAACCATTACTTTGAGAACAATATAAAATTGTAAAGAAATATTCAAAGATGAAATTATTCATGACAGAATGAAAATTCATTCATACGGTATATGCTAAAAAAATTCCTTTCACACTTTTGTATAATGTTTAAAAAATCACCTCATTTGGAAAAGGATACGAAGATTCCTTTCAAACCATTTCATAAAAAGTAATACATGGATAAAAATGTAATTAATAAATCATTAGTGATTATTATAAATATTAATTAAAACATTTAAATAAAATTTTTATTTAAAAGAAAAATATACCCCCAATGGGGACATAAACATAAACATTCTTGAATAATGATGAGATTGTGAAATAAACCCTTAGTACATGTTAAAATTCCGTAAAATGTGTTATAAAATACTATATAATAAATTTCTATTTATATAAATAACTTATAGAACCATAATAATGCTTATAATTATATATATAATATTTTAACACTAATTTATTAACAACTCTTTGTTAGACTCACTATTCTAAGTGATAATCACTTTGATTTTCATGTATGTTTTAGATTGTAAGTTTTTATAATTTTATATTGATTATGGTTCCATCATATCCATAATGTCAATAATTAAATAAATATCAAATATATTTATTTTATATTTATTTATAGTAATCCATAAATGATAGATATAGAGAATTAATTACATCATTCGTGGAGACGGTAGGTCGCACGTACACATGAACATTGTTTTCACATTTCATCGAGTGGAATAGAATAAATGTGGATAATAATTATCCTTTAAAGAATAATTATTATATCATATAAATCATATATATTCATAAAATCCATAATTATTACCATCCAAGTAATATATAAATGAAAAACGAATCAGATCACTTTGTGGAGGTGGTAGTCATCATGTTTTCACGAGCGATGTAATCATTTCACAACGGTTGGGAAGGTAAGTAAGTAGATATGTTATTATCATTAAAGAAGTATATTTATGTTATAAATATAATATATATTCATTAAATCCATCATAATTTTCATCCATAAAATATGGTAATAAAAAATTGATTGTATCGCTACATGGAGATGGTAAGTCATACGTACTAATGAGCGATACTTTCACTTCCCATTTGACAAAGAGGGTGGGTAATAAATTTTTCATAGTAATAATAAAATTTAATTACATTTAGGATAAAAAAATATTATTTTAGGATGAATTCAATAAATTTATAAGAGGTATATGAAGAAATAAATTATATGAGGTCGGGTAAGATAATTACCTTTTCTTCAGAAGACCGTCTTTAAATCCTTTACTAAGGAAATTAATGTTGGTATTTTAAGGGGGTAAACATAAAAAACATGGATAATTATGTTAATAATAGTAAGGGTAAGGTACTTTTCTATATATATTTCTCTAATTAGTGTAAATAATTGAAGTAATGGTTGTCCTTTTATAATTGAGGTCAGGGGAAGTTTTGGAATTCCAAAAATATTAAATTATAACAAGGTCATCTCAAGAAAAAATTCTCCAAATGGATAGGTATTACAACCAATGGTAGTATATGGTTTAAATATCATAAAAAATAAAAATTTTACAGGTCTCTATGATATTGTAAACCTTTTATTTTGTTTAAAACCCTTAGTTAACCTATTTTAACATTAATCATGGTAATGTATTTTCACTCTTAAAGGGTTATAATTTTACATATAAGGTAACTATTGGATATTAAATGGAAAATTGTTGAAATTGTAAACCATATATTACCCATATTTTCCCCTTAAAATATTTTTAATTACTTTTAAAAAATATAATGAAATATTGTTTTTATACATTTTCACTAATGTCAATTTTGAATCTATTTATCTAATTTTCCATCAAATAAATAAATAAAAGATATTAATTTGAATATAATTCTTTAAAACCTTATTAATATGTTAAATCGACCTATAAAATTTTTTGGGCACCTTAAATCTTTCAAATTATATCACATTTAATATTTATAAAATTATTTATTTTATTTTTTATATAAATTAAATAAATATTCTATTAGTGTTGCACATGAATTTAAGGTAATCATACAATTTATAAAAATTATAATTAAATTTATATCATGTAATTAATTTCTTTAATCTCAAAATATACATTTATTTTTGTTAATATCTTAATTTTTTCCAGTGTGGACATATTATAGATATTTAAAACTAAGAGAGTGACATTTTATAACATTCTATAATTTAAATATTTTAAGGGTCATTTTCATGGACAAGATTCAATTAAAAAGTAAATTTAGAGAATAATATTATTATTGTAAAATTAATTTCATCCAATTAGGTTGAAAAGTTATGCCCTTATCACTTAGTTTTACCCTAGATTAACAGTATTTACCTTTTAGTAAGGTGATAAATTTTACCACAACTATTAATCATAGTACCGAAAAATGAAATAGGCATAATTTCCAAATTTAATCCTCTTAATTAAAAATAGAAAACCAATTTTATCAAATTCAGTCTCTATAAACGGTAGAAATTAATTTAAAATAAGTGTACAAAATATGACAAAAATTTGTTTTTAGAACAATATAATTTTTAAACATAAAACTAGATTCATTCTTATCATATTCCTATTAAAAATAATAAATTTATTTTAAAACATTAAATTGAATATATAATATGTTAATTTCATTATAATAATTCACCAATAGTGACTAATTCAACTTATTACTATATAAATATATTGCGTTCAAAAAAATAGTTTCTCATTAGAACATTTTTTTACACTCAAAAGTTTTTTTATTGAAAACCAATGAATTTGTTATATAAATGTTTAAAATATATAGTGTTCATAATTTATTTATACTTATTAATACCCTATATTTTTATTTTCTAGGTTATAACAATCACATAATAATAGATTGTGGTAAGATTAAACTCAGTGTTATGTGTATAATAAGATATCAATGAGATTAATTTTATTTTAAAAAGAGACAAACCAAAATATCTTATGATGTTACAATATACACCACATGAATGAAACTGGTGGTGAATATGAAATATACCTCCTAGAAATAAAAAGAGAGACCACAAATCACTCACCTCAAGTCTTGAATTTCTGTGTGCATGTTTCAACCTCTTGTATAATAAATATAGGTTTATTATAAATCCATTATAGAGACATAAAAATATTTATCATACCATATATTATTTACTTAGTACCTTTTTACCCATTTATTAATAATTACTTGTTAAAATTATGTTTTGAGTACTAACTTCTTCATTTTTAATGTATATTTTGGTTTGGTAGTATTAGTCTTTTTAATTTGATTATAGTTCTATAATATCTATAATTTTAAACATGATATAAATATAATTTATATAAATTATATATTTATTTATATTAACCCATAAAATTTTGATATATGGAATTAATTACATTTTTCTTGGATATGGTAGATCGTACGTACACATGAATAATGTTTCCATTTTCTTAACTGATGAAACAAACAAAAGGTAAATATTAATTCACATGTATAAAATTATTTTTATATAATATATATCATATATATTCATTATATATATCCTTTTTACTATACATGTCAAAATAACCTAAAAAATAAATCACATCACTTTGTCCTTCTCTAATGTATTGAAATGTAAGATGGTAGATGTGAAATTAAAATTAAATGAGTATAAATATTTCATAAATATCATATATAACATTAAATATTTCATTTTCTCCAGCTAACATAGGCAGTGATGGAAAATAAATTGCATCAGTTCGCAAGGCAGTTGTCCGTCATATAGAGAATCGATAATTTTTTTCCCATTTAATGGATGAGAATATGGATGTGGGTTATGAAAATAACATACTAATATCATATTATATAGTATATTGTGGTTTTGTTATACCATAATATTTAAATAATATTTTAAGGAGTTGGAAGAAGAAATAGAATAAAAAACGCTCAAGTAAGAACGATAGCTCTTCTCCAGACAACTACCTTAGGTTAGCATCAAAAACCTTCTTAGGAGGGGTTACTAATAAAACTATAAACTCTATGACTTGGATTTGGAATTAAGTAATATATTTTTTTATTCATTTTTAGAACCAAAATTCTTTATAATTTTTAATAGGAGAAGATTGGGGGTACACTTTTTAAGTGGACGAGAGTGCACACTTGGAATTTTTAAAAAGAATAAGGTATGCCCACATTTAACACATTCCACAAGGCCCCAAAAAAATCATTATCAAACCTCATAAACTATAAGGTAAAAATGGGGCGATAAAATTGGATTTGGTCTAGTATTTAGCTCATTTTAACCCTTATACTTTTAGTTTAACTCCTCAGTAAACCCATTTTAACCTTAACCACAGTAATTAATTTTTACTGTTTTTACTATTCATTTCGACCAAAAATTAAGGTTAAATTATTATATAATATTAATTATTATTTTAAAATATTGAATCCATTTTTCAAAATTCCATCTATTGGAGTGGAAAATATTAATTTAAGATTAATCAAACAAATTCTATGAAAAGACAGTTTTCCAAAGAGAAGATGTTCATAAGTATAAAAAAATAAATATAAAAATTTCATATGGGATTGATTAAAACGACCTAAATTGGATTAATTATGATATAATTAAACTAATTTTACTTTCAAAACCATATTAATAAAAAAAATAAACTTCTAAATTCTTTAAAATAAAAGGTATTTTTTAATATAAATCATCATTTTTTACTATTAATTTTAAATTAAACTTTCCAAGAAATCCAAAAAAATTACCCTAATCTAATTTTGACATGATGATTCCAAAAATAAATTTTATTTTAAAAAATAAATTTTCAAAAATTAGTAAAAAAATTACTTTTATTATTTGTTTACAAAAAAATTATTTTTTAAGAAAAAATGTATTTTTAAAAAATATAAATACTTTACCAAAAAGGCAATAATTTTTTAATATATTTTATTTATATAAAACATTCATAATTTTTTAACAAATTTGTTTATTATTATTCATACCTCCAATTTTAATGGCTAGGTTTTAATGGTTACATTTAAATATTATTGTTAATAGTATATCATGATTTGATAAAACTTAGTGTTGCATATAATGAAAGATATTGAAGAAATTAAATTTATTTGATAAAAAATATTTCATTAAATCTTGGTGTGTTCCAATAATTATTTGAGATATTGTATCTTTTTTCATAAATCACTCATATTATAACATTATATTGTAATGGTGTGTCTAAGATTTGGAATCATACCCGTTTATACATGGTTTGATTGAGGATGAGTTAGTAAGACCATCCTATTTCATTCTGGGGATATTCTCTTGAAATTGTTTAATTCCTACTTAATATCATTCCAACTGAAATAGTCTTAAATACACTATATGATATATAAACTTAGAAACATCCCAATATGACTTTGAAGGTGATTTTGTGGGTTCTCTCAAATGATGTATAAATTTTTAGTACTTATGTGCAACATAGTTGAACACCAAGGTTGTTGTATATGAAGTTAATAATTTAAAACAACATATTCAAGGTATTTTAAAAAAAATTAAAATAAATCACTACTAAAAATGATGGTACTTTTTTTGGTTTATAACACAGGCATAAGTATATTGGGAAAAATTTATATTTGGTTTTTGAAATTTAGTTAATAAAGTGAAATGAGAATATATTTTTTTAGAAAATTATTTTAAATAGTGTGGTCAATATAAACATAATTTTTCAATAACATATTAACCATTATAATTCAAATTAAAATCTACTTAATTATGATCCCATAATTTTTTATCCCTCCAACCTTTAGAGAATTAATCTCAACCATGAGGAAGAAATGAATTGAACCCTTGGTTATCCACAGAACTTGCAATGGTATCAACCTTATTTGATTATCATTCATAAGAAACACTAGTGGTGAATTAAGTATCATATCCATATTTTAAATGAGTATAAATTGAGTTTTGGTATTATTTTTGATCCCTATTAAATAACCCCTATTGTTTTTGTTTTTATGATTATTTTCATTCTCATATAATTCTCACATACTTGACCTCGCGTTTAAAATGAATACTTCTTGAGTGTTTATTTTTAAATTTAAAAATAAATTAAAATATAATATTATTATGAATAATAGTAAACTCTATGATTCAAATAAAATAAATTATGATGGTTAGAATTAGGGTGATTACTAATAAAATATATTCTTCTATGATAAGAGTAGCCGTCATAGAAACAACTTGCATTCAAAAAGGTATAGAAATGGTAAAACCCAATCACATTTATATTCCTGATTTATATCCCAAATAAGATATTTAAATAAGAATAAAAATTTATCTATATAGGTTAAATGAAAGAGAAATGGAGAATTTATTTCAAGATCAACAAAACTACCGTAAAGAAGAAGAAGAAAAGAAGGTAATTGGGGTGGTTATCCTAGCATGAGAGATTAACTCATTCTATAGTGTATAAAATAGAAATGTTTGACTTAAAATCTTCTCAAAAACATCTAATTAAATTGAAAAACCATAAAAATTATAAGAAAAATCACTTATAGAGGGGTGTGGAGGCTGGGGTTACATGTTGTTATAGGTATGATATGGGAAATCTTCCAAATATTTTAATCAAAAAAAATCATCGAAACATTTACCAAAAAAATGTATGATATAACAATTGTTCTAGAAGGATGATTTATTTTTAGTTTGGTTCCATATTTATTTTCCAATGTTAATCCTAATCTAATATTGAATATAGAATATATGACCAGAATGGTTAAGTGGTTTCCAAGTTGATAATTCTAGTATAAACTAGTATTCATGACCAATTTTATTTAATAAAATAGACAATCCATCATGAGTAGTCAAAAATAACATTTCATCGTAATGAGAATAGAATACTTTCATAAACTATCATGTCTAAATAATCCTGAAAACAATAGTCATTTCTAAAATACATTAGTAAACTTTAAAGGGTTAAAACTTGAAATTTAAAAAAAATGCATGATATAATCTCTTATTTTACACAAATAAAATATATTTATCATAATTTTTTTGTGGAAATATATCATTTATTAATAATAGAATACTCAATAAAAATGTGTTTTATCAACACCCACACACTCACCCTTTTGCACTCATGGGAAAAATCATATATCCAAATCATAATCTATACCGAAATCAAAAGTTATAAAATTTCCGAGATTTATTTTTAAGTAATTCCATAATTTATATTATATGAAATCAATAATCCTTTATTTTCATTTTATCACATTCAAATTTTTTCAACATCATTCATTCACCCATGAAACATGTTGCAGCCTACCTCACCAGAAATTCGATGTTTCTCTTTAATAAAGAGAATTTATTTTTATGGTGTTATAATCACACTTGGAAAATGAATATTAACCATAGAATGTTTAATAATATAATCTCTCCACACAATGATACATGAAAATATAATCAATCAAAAGGTCTTGAAAAAAATAAGTGGATTAGGGTTGGTGTGTATGTGTTTAAAATCATCATCTGAAAAGAGAAATGTTTTACGCTTTAAATAAAATCCATGATCATTCGTGTTAATCAACAAAGGTCCGCTTCACTCAATCCCCATTAAAAAATGTGACTCTCATACATTCCCTTTCTTTTAGTCCATGGCTCCTAAAAATGAATCTTATGTATGAATTCATCCTTATACTCCTTTTTATTATTATTTTTACGTACATTTTTTCATTCTTAAGATAATGAGTTGTAAATTCATTAAAATTAATGGTTATTTATACCTTTTATAGATTAAGGTCATGAATCACATTTGTACGAATAATTATATTTTTTATCTAAGGTACTTAATTTATTTTATTTTAATTTTTC
Source organism: Viscum album (assembly GCA_963277665.1). Lineage (NCBI taxonomy): Eukaryota > Viridiplantae > Streptophyta > Magnoliopsida > Santalales > Viscaceae > Viscum > Viscum album. The sequence continues at coordinate 1,812,114,709 of OY728146.1, forward strand.
CCGAAGAATATAGACAAAAATATCATTAAATTTTATGCAAATTAATTATTTAAAAGACCTACTAACTATTAGAATCATGTAGAGTAGGGATCAAACCAAATATATAGAAATTTTTGTGACCAATATGAAAATAAAACAGAAAAATAAAATAGAAAAGTGAGTGTAATGATGGTGATGAATATGGTGGGATAGAGTTTGGGAACAGAGAGAGAGGAAGGCATAGAGGATGAGAAAGAAGGAAAAGTAAGTGTAAGGACTTAAAAAACTAAAAATGGATAAATCGATTAGATGGAAGGATTATTTTTTTTGTTGTTTCTTTTTATTTTATTTTATTTTCACCGAGGTTCAGTCACTATAGGACTAGGATAAGTGGATTCCTAACTTTCTAAAGTGGTCAGTCTATAGGTGAAAGATCCATTTATCTTCTCAACTAAATACCCCTCTTACATACACAATGAAGCTCCATAGTGGACCATCCTTGTGTGGTATGTTCTATTCATTTTTAGATTTCAAAGAAGAAATTTTTTATGATAACAACAATAAAAATAGTTCCCACTGAGTTAGGACAATTGAAGTTCATAAAGTCTTGATTCGTGAAAAAAAGACTAACTTCTACATCTCTCAACACCTAAACAAGGTAAAAACTCCTACCAAATAAACATCATTCACCCAAAAATAATTTCCATAATAATATCAGAAAATAAATTCATTAAATTAAATTTATTATTATAAATAATTTAAGATAATAAGAAGATAAATATAAATATTTCCCACATGGGGAATTTAAAATAAAACAGATCTATTTTTCTCATTCCAAATCCTCATTGATGCCTTCTACCCTCTCGACCTTCTACCGTCTCCACCTTCTAATCTCGACTCTCCCCTAAGTGTATCTCCTCCCCTTTTTTCTTCCTCCTTATTCTATATTTTCTGATTTTATTCTATTTGAAATCAACTACCTCCCAACACTCGCTTAACAACTCCCACCTTCTTCCTTGAATTTATTGCAGGCCACCTCACACGAGTATAATTAGCAGGAGTTCCAACTATCCAACAAAAGGATATTTCATCTAAATGAAAATCATGGAAAATTGGATTTATATACATGGATTTTACATGTATTTTTTATAATTTCCAAACTTAGTTTTAGTTAATTAATATAACCAATTTTTATATTTTTAGTTTATTTTTTGATGTTTTTTATTAGTTTAGATATTTTGATAATTTTTAGTTAATTTATATACTTATAGTAGTAATTTAGTATTTTTGTTAGTTATATTAATTTTATATATTATATTTAACACTATTTTATTATTATTTGTTTCTCTAATTTTAGTTTAGTTTATTTTATTAATATTTATTAGTATGTATATTTTAATTTGAATTTTATTTTATTTCGTTATTTTTTTGTATTAATAAAATAGTATTTGTTATTAGTTTATTATTATATTTAATAGTAGTATTATATTTAATAACATGTGCATTAATATTTAAATATTATTATTATTATTTAACTTTTAGATTAATAAATTATATTAAATTTTAATTTTTAATTTTTTTATTTAACTTTTTTCCCCTTATCCACGCACCACCCCCTATCCTTTTGACCCCTTCCCATCCCCCATGTCACCCATACTTATTCCCCCTTTTCACTCACCAATTACCCTCCCCTTCGACCCATTCCTCCCCTCTCTCTAATCCCATACCCCACTCATTCCTCTCCTCTCTACAATCAATGAATCCCCCTCATATCTCCTCTATCCAATACCCAACCTCATCACCCTATTCCCCAACCCGCCTCTCCTTTCCTCACTCACATTCCTAGCCTCCACATCCCCCTTATCCCTCCATGCCACCCCACCTCATCCTCTCTCCTTTACGCAGCTGCCCCTCTCCTTACCCACGACCCCCTCTCCACTCGCCTGGCGGTCATCTCCCCTACCTAACTCGCCGCCCTATATTCTCACTCACCCAATCACTTGCCCCCTCCCCAGATTCCATAGCCCCAGCTGCCCCACCCCACTTATCCCCCTCATACCAATTCCCAGCTCCCCGACCCCATATATCCCATAACCTCCCAGCCACTTCAGTGAGCACCCACAGTGAGTAGACCTCCTCTGTCAGAACCAACGACAAACCATCATCAAGACCACTAAAAAGGTTCGGACACATCATTGACTTGCGTATCTATTCGCTTGGGAATCTAGATATTTACATTGCACGGTGAGAGCAAGCGCAGATCAGATCATATATTCAGCGGTGCGGTGGTTTGATTCGGGTGTGGCGTCAACGATTTCATAGAGCAGAGTGATGATTATTATTTTGCGATCATTGACGGCATATCGTAGTGACCAAATCAATGACAAGAGCATGGTGATTTCTTCAATTTATTATTTTATGTGTCGTTTCGTCGCGATGGCAGGCTAATTCTATTTGTGTTGGAGTTGTGACGAAAGTGATAGTTATTGCATGTCTTTAATTTATCCTCATGTTTGATTGCCTTTTGAATTAATTTCATTTGAATGTTTATTTAATTAATTGTATCTGCATTTAAATTAATTGTCATTTGGGATCTTCCCATATGTTTTTTTGCTCGTTCGTGTGATACATAATAAGTAATCACGAACAAGAGTTTATCAGAGAATCTATTTATTCGTAATTCGATCAAGCACGCGAGCAAATTCTAAGTAAATAAATATATTAATTATTAAATTAATATTTTGTGTGTGTGCTCCTACAAACTTGTGTGAGTGATACTGAATAAGTGATCTCATGTGAGATAACCCAATGTAGGTAGATACTTCAACTTTGTGAAAAATAGGTCATCGTATTTCACCAAGTGATTCAGTGCAATAATGATGCGCAAATTATTCATCAGGACAGAGATTGAAGTGACGGATAATTTGTGTAAACATTAAAATACTATCTAACATCTGAGAACGAGAACAAATAGTATTTTGATTAAATTTGGAATCAGTGATAATTGAATGAATAAATATTCAAATGTGGGAATTTAATAATTGACGTTACATGAACATGAACGGACGTCACGACTGTGAAAATTCCATCTCTTCCAGTTTATTTCAGAGCTTAGTTCACTTAGATTGTTTTAATTAATTTAAATAGTCATTATTAAAATAGTCATTTAATTTTTAGAACATATTTTTTAATCACACAATTAAAGAATATATGCCTGAACATTCCTCTAAAAGGACATTTCTAGTGTCTAATCACATTTTTTATGTGGTTCGACCCTGCTCGCCACTTCTATAGTAGTTAGTAGGTAAATAAATATTGAAAATTTTCATGTATTACGACGCTCATGGCAAATTTCCGGCACCATTTCCAGGGAGAATAGTATCATTAGGAGTTCCTTTAAAATAGCGATTTAGGTAAAAAAACTAAACCAACAAAAAAATAGTTTACTACTCTGGGAGTTTTTCATTGCAGGGATTTTCAAGACACCCAGAAGTTCAAAATGATATATTCCACACCACACAATTACAACCATTACCCGCCCTATGCCGCCACAACTCAAGGTATGATGTATAATGATTCCCCGAACCAGAGCTTTCTAGGTAATCCTGTTTATTTCAATGATCTTTATTCAATTAAATTATACAATTCATATGAGAATGTTTTTCCATGATATGAAATAAGTCCTTATACATCTGTTAATCATTTTCAATGTTAAATAATTCCTGAAAATTTAGAACTAGATAATTCATGTGAAACTAATGATTCAATAATTGAGTACATGTTGAAATCTGCAATCACTGAGACAATAGGAGGTTTGAACTTCAAGATGAGCATAATGAAGAGTTTATTTCCTCAATAAAGGATCTATAAAATCAATTGAACAATTTAATAAATAAAATGAATCATATTTCTAAACTATCTATGTAATTACCACTTGATGATCTAATTCAAAACAATTATTTTTAGGAGAGTTCAATAGAGGTTCCATTTGAAAAACATCTATGTCCTGAGTCTGATAATGAGATTGATCTGCCTTCTTATCATACAATTGATGACTCCCCTCCAACACAAATTAATTATTCCAATCAAATCACATTTCAAGAATATGATAGCGTAGTCTTCTACCCTTTTGAACATAACGATCCCTCATAAAATGTGATTTCATGTCCTTCTATGAGTTCACAACCCAGTCATCCCAAAGTGAAAAAGGACACATTCAATTTCTATCAAATTGCACCTTTTGAGGAAGAATAGGACATTGAACTAGGACCATTATTTACCCTGATATATTCTTAATTGAACCAAGATACGGTGGATTTATACATGCTAAAATACATCACTTCAAATCATATCGAATCACCTGCTTTGAAATCTTTGTGAGTTTGAAACATTTTTTAAAATGGATAATTCTGAAACATTTCTTGAATCAGAGAATCAATCATCAATGGTGGTAGAGAACACTCATAATTTTCTAGTAACAATGGTAGAAAGGGATTTTCTGGAGGATCCTAAGTTTGTGGTGAAACATGTACTAACAGAAAAATAAGATGAGGGTGGTATAGAAGAAAATTTTGAAAAAGATGTCATTCTTGACACAATGGAGTCATCTGCTCCAATTGAGCTCACCCCGCTTGCTTCATGCCTTGAGCATAAATTGAGTTGGAAACCAGTGGATTTACCTATGTTAGTAGTTGGATGTGAAAATGAATTTGTATACATCCTCATCTCAGATATTACATTCAAGGATGTGATGGATATAAGCCACCCACTAAAGGAGTCTGGTAAAGGAACTTTTTCACCTGTGTATGTTCATGGAGGTAAACTTCTTGATCTTTCTATTGATGGACTTTTCCTGAAATTCAATTATTCGATGAGTCTTTATTCAGGTGAGGTATATTCATTCCCTTATGAGTTGGCATATTTTCATTTCATTCCACACATCCATTATTCTAACAAGATTCTATTGAGATTTTGTGTAGCTTATACGATAAATTCATCTTAAACGAATGAACTCCACACTCCTACTAAAAATGTAGCAGATGCATGGTTTACATTTCTGTTCAATCCTGGTGGAGTTGCAACAACTTCGGGATGAAGACGAAGTAAACTTAGTGCTCAATAGGAGGCAACCCATCATTTTATTTTCTATTCACTGCATTTAATTTCATTTAATTTAGTTTTCTTTAAAAATAAAATAAAATAAAAAGGTATGCATTTACTGCAATCTGTTTTCTCTTAGAACTATAGTGAATTTAAATTCTTCATAAATATTTTTATCATCCACATGATTTTTATTAAGGCGTGACTTCTTTGGAATTATGTGAGTATGTGTTGTCAATGTGTAGTTTTTATAGGTATACCATTTCTGGAGCTTCATCCGATACAAAAAGCCTCTCCTCATCTATCTACACTTACATAGGGAAGTATTTTATTTTTTCAATATTTTATGCTTCCAAAAACACCATGTAAACTAACAAAAAAAACAACAAGAAAACTTTGAAATATGAAAAAAAAACTAACATTCATGTCATTGACGAACCCACATTAAATCTGCTATATTTTTTTCGCAACACAGTCGGGAACATACCGCTTATGTCCCTAGGTAGTTTGAGCACCTGATTCTTGTTTGAAATTCATTGATCCTTGATCCCGTGACTTAGATGATTGCTGATGTTATTTAATGATTTGAAAGAAAACTCAAAAAAAATTATATTTTTGAGACACTTATTTGCATTCATGCTCATCTATGATGTCCAATACTATATTTCCATACCCATGATTACTCATATACATTTTAAATCATCTTTTATTTATCTTTTTCTTGAGGGAAATCTCAACCATGTTATGTCTTCTATAACATGCCATGTTTTTCCATCAAAGCGATAAGAATTTTGATAGCCTCCCTAAAATGATTGAGGCATCTGTTTGATTATTCAGCCATGTTGACCCACTGATCCACCCATACATTTTCTCCATCGTATAGGCATTACAATCTATGAAGAAATATTTTAGGATGAGCCCATGGATGATACCCTTACCAACCCATTACATTAATTTTTTCATGATAATTTTCAATCTAAGTGTGGGGGATTGATTTACTCATGGAGAGGGTTATTTGAGGGGAAGTGATTCATTTGATACACATGGATTGACATTAGATCCTCATGATCATATGTGTTATATTTCATAGTAGCCACATTCATTACATGTATTTTGATATAGGAATATAGAATCCTTTTGGTTCTAACATTGATTGCATTGGTGGTCATTACATGGCAACCCTCGACTTTGGGGATACCTATAAAAGTGATGATTCAATACTCTAGGAGCTAGAAAGATTTCTATATGACCTACTTTCACTGAGATGTTACAACATATGTGTTATTTGTGTACCATTATTTTGGATTGTTTTCTGACATTTATTTCAGGGGGTTCTACAGTTGACACTCAACTATTTTTCATAGCTATATTATTTGAGTGAGTGGTGTCTTAAAAAAAGAGAAAAACATTAGATTATCACATGCTTGGGGACAAGTAGTGTTTTAAGTGTGGGAGAGTAAGATTTTGAGAGACACATTTGGGTTGAAATTTATCATGAATTTATTTCAATATTCAACCCTCGTTTTTGCTGAAAAAACTATCACAAATTTTTTTTATGACCCACCGTCCTACAACCTCAGAGATATTTGAACCTCATGTAATGTCCTTGATATTGGTGCATTCTATTGTTTTCCAATTTTATAGATGTGAAATTCATGGAAAGCCTATGGTATGAATGCATGTGTATGAGATTTTAGTAAAACTTTGATCATATATTTTGAGAGATGAGAGTAATGGAAAGGTAGGTCACATGATACAAGAGTGAAAGTACTTGTTTTGGAAACAATTCGCATGGAAGAAAAATGAATTTTAAAAATTTTAGTTTTAAATGAAGCATAATATTTTATGGGTAAATGATATTGAACAATTTTGAACTTGTAATTTTGATGTTGTGATTTTTTTACGACTACTTGTGTTTTCTTTCTGATTATTTTTTCCAAGAGTGGAAAAGTTTATGTGTGGGGGATTTTATGTACATGGATTTTCCATGTATTTTTTAAAATTTTCTAACTTAGTTTTAATCAATTAGTTTAACCAATTTTTATATTTTTAGTTTATTGTTTTAGTTTTGTATTAGTTTAGATATTTTGATAATTTTTACTTAATTTATATACTTATAGTAGTAATTTAGTATTTCTATTTGTTATATTAATTTTATATATTATATTTAACACTATTTTATTATTATTAGTTTCTCTAATTTTAGTTTAGTTTATTTAATTAATATTTATTAGTATGTATATATTAATTTTAATTTTATTTTATTTCCTTTTTTATGATTAAAATAGTATTTGTTATTTGTTTATTATTATATTTAATAGTAGTATTATATTTAATTACATGTGCATTAATATATAAATATTATTATTATTATTTAACTTTTAGATTAATAAATTATTTTAAATTTTAAATTTTAAAATTTTTATTTATCATTTTTCCCCTTATCCACGAACCACCCCCTCTCCTTTTGACCCCTTCCCCTCCCCCATGTCACCCATCCTTATTCCCCCTTTTCTCTCACCAATTACCCTGCCCTTTGACCCATTCCTACCCTCTCTCTAATCCCACACCCCAATCATTCATCCCCTCTCTCCAATCAATTAATCCCCCTCATATATCCTCTCTCCAATCCCTAAACGCATCCCCCTATTCCCCTACCCGCCTCCCCTTTCCTCGCTCCCATTCCCAACCTCCACAGCCCCCTTATCCCTCCACGCCACCCCGCCTCATCCTCTTGCCTTTACCCAGCTGACCCTCTCCTTACCCACGACCCCCTCTCCACTCGTATGGCGGTCATCTCCCCAACCTAACTCACTGCCCCCTATTCTCACTCACCTAATCACCTACCCCCTCCCCAGATTCCATAGCCCCAGCGGCCCCACCCAACTTATCCCCCTCATCCCAATTCCCAGCTCCCCAACCCCATATATCCCATAACCTCCTGGCCACTTCAGTGAGCACCCACAACGAGTAGACCTCCTCGGTCAGAACCAATGTCAAACCATCATCAAGAGCACTGAAAAGGTTCAGACACATCATCGACTTGCATAGAGATTCTCTTGGGCTTTCGGAGATTTGGGTCGCACGGTGAGAGCGAGAGCAGATCGGATCATATATTCAGTGGTGCGGTGGTTTGATTCGGGTGTGGCATCATCGATTTCATAGAGTAGAGTGATGATTATTATTTTGCGATCGTTGAAGGCATCTCATGGTGACCATATCAACGACAAGAGCATGGTGATTTCTTCAATTTATTATTTTATGTGTCAGGTCGTCGTGATGGTAGGAAAATTCTATTTGTGTCGGAGTTGTGATGAAAGTGACAGTTATTGCATGTTTTAATTTATCCTCATGTTTGATTGTATTTTGAATTAATTTCATTTGAATGTTTATCTAATTAATTGTATCTACATTTAAATTAATTGTCATTTGGGATCTGTACATATGTGTTGGTGCCCATTAATGTGATACATAACAAGTAATCACGAAGGGGAGTTTATTAGAGAATTTATTTATTCAGAATTTGATCAAGCACGCGAGAAAATTCAGAGTAAATAGATATATTAATTATAAAATTAATATTTTCTGTCTGCGCTCCAACAAAATTGTGTGAGTGATACTGAATAAGTGATATCATGTGAGCAAACCCGATGTAGGTAGATACTTTGACTTTGTGAGAAATAGGTCATCGTATTTCACCAAGTGATTCAGTGCTATAATGATGCGAAAATTATTCGTCAGGACAGAGAATGAAATAACGGATAATTTGTGTAAACATTAAAATACTATCTAACATCTGAGAATGAGACCATATGGTATTTTGATTAAATTTGGAATCAGTGATAATTGAATTAATAAATATTCAAATGTGGAAATTAAATAATTGGCATTACATGAACTTGAACGGACGTCACGACTCTGACACTTCCATCTCTTCCAGTTTATTTCATAGCTTTGTTCACATAGATTGTTTTAATTAATTTAAATAGTCATTATTAAAATAGTCATTTAATTTTTAGAACATAGTTTTTAATCACCCAATTAAAGCCCATATGCTTGAACATTACTCCAAAAGGACATTTCTAGTGTCTACTCACATTTTCTCTGTGGTTTGACCCTGCTCGCCACTTCTATAGTAGTTAGTAGGTAAATAAATATTGCAAATTTGCACGTATTATGACGCACATGCCATATTTCCAGCACCGTTTCTAGGGAGAATATTATCATTAGGATTTACTTTAAAATATTGATTTAGGTAAAAAATTAAAAAAACTAAGCCAACAAAAAAATAGTTTACTACTCTGGGAGTTTTTTATTGCAGGATTTTCAAGACACCCAGAAGTTCAAAATGACGTAGGCCACACCACACAATTACAACCAGTACCCGCCCTACACCGCCCCAACTCATGGTATGATGTATAATGATTCACTGAACCTAAGCATTCCAGGTAATCCTGTTTATTTATATGATATTTATTCAAGTCCATTATACAATTCATATGAGAATGTTTTTCCATGCTATGAAATAAGTCCTTATACATCTGTTAATCATTTTCAATGTCAAAGAATTTCTCCAAATTTAGAACTAGATAATTCATATGAAACAAATGATTCAATAATTGAGTACATGTTGAAATCTGCAATTACTCAGACAATAGGATGTTTGAACTTCAAGATGAGCATGATTAAGAGTTTATTTCCTAAACAAAAGATCTATAAAATCAATTTAACAATTTAATAAATAAAATGAATCATATTTCTGAACTATCTATGTCATTACCACTTGATGATCTAATTCAAAACAATTATTTTGTGGAGAGTGAAATAGAGGTTCCATTTGAACAACATCCATGTCCCGAGTCCGATAATGAGATTGATCTTCCTTCTTATCATACAATTGATGACTCCCCTCCATCACAAATTAATTATTCCAATCTAATAACATTTCAAGAATATGAGAGCTTAGTCTTCCACCCTATTGAACATAACGATCCCTCGGAAAATGTGATTTCATGTCCTTCTGTGAGTTCACAACCCAGTCATCCCAATGTGAAAAAGGACACATTCAATTTCTATCAAATTTCACCTTTTGAGGATGAATAGTACATTGAACTAGGACCATTCTTTACCATGATAGATTCTTAATTGAACCAAGATACATTGGATTTCTACATGATAGAATGCATCACTTCAAATCATATCGAATCACCTCATTATGAAAATCTTTGTGAGTTTTAAACATCTTATAAAATGGAGAATTCTAAAAATTTCTTGAATCAGAGAATCAATCAGAAATGGTGGTAGAGAACACTCATCATTTTCTAGAAACAATGGAAGAAAGATATTTTATGGTGGATCATGAGTTTGTGGTGAAACATGTACTAACATAAAAATATGATGAGGGAGGTATAGAAGAAAATTTTGAAAAAGATGTCATTCTTGACACAATGGTGTCGTCTGCTCCAATTGAGCTCACCCCACTAGCTTCATGCCTTGAGAATAAATTGAGTTAGAAACCAGTGGATTTCCCTGTTTTAGTAGTTGGCTGTAAAAATGAATTTAGATACATCCTCATCCCAGATACTACATTCAAGGATGTGATCGATATAATCCAACAACTGAAGGAGTCTGGTAAAGGAACTTTTTCACCTGTGTATGTTCAAGGAGGTAAACTTTTTGATCTCTACATTGATGGAATTTTCCTGAAATTCAATTATTCGATGAGTCTTTATTCACGTGAGGTATATTCATTCCCTTGTGATTTAGAATATTTTCATTTCATTCCAGACATCCATTATTCTAACAAGATTATGTTGAGATTTTGTGTAGCTTACAAGATAAATTCTTCTTCAACGAATGGACTCCACACTCCTACTAAAAAAGTAGACGATGCATGGTTTACATTTTTGTTCAATCCTGGTGGAGTTTCAACAACGTTTGGCTAAAGACGAAGTAAACTTAGTGCTCAATAGGAGGTGACCCATCATTTTTTCTTTTTCTTATCACTGCATTTAATTTCATTTAATTTAGTTTTCTTTAAAAATCAAATAAAATAAAGAGGCATGCATTTACTACAATCTCTTTTCTCTTAGAACTATAGTGGAATTAAATTCTCCATAAATATTTTTCTCATCCACATGATTTTTATTATGGTGTGACTTCATTGGAATGATGTGAGTATGTGTTGTCAATGTGTAGGTTTTATAGGTATACCATTTTTGGTGCTTCATCAGATACAAACAGCCTCTCCGCGTCTATCTGCACTTACATAGGGAAGTGATTTATTTTTTAAATAGTTTATGCTTCCAAAAACACCATGTAAACTAACAAAAAAAAACAAGAAAATTTTGAAACATGAAAAAAAACTAACATTCATGTCATTGATGAACCCTCATGAAATCTGCTGTACTTTTTTCGCAACACAGTCTGGAACATACCACTTGTGTCCCTAGGTATTTTGAGCACCTGATTCTTGTTTGAAATTCATTGATCCTTGATCCCGTGACTTAGATGATTGCTGATATTATTTCTTTCTTTGAAAATGTTTTTCAAAAAAAATTATATTTTTGAGACACTTATTTGCACTCATGCTCATCTATGATGTCTAACATTATATTTCCATACCCATGAAGACTCAGATACATTTTAAATCATCTCTTATTTATCTTTTTCTTGAGGAAAATCTCAACAATGTTATGTCTTCTAGAACTTCCATGTTTTTCCATCAAAGCGATAAGAATTTTGAATGTTTCACTAAAATGATTGAGGCATCTATTTGATTATTTAGCCCTGTTGACCCACTTATCCACCCATACATTTTCTCCATCGTATAGGCCTTATAACCCATGAAGAAATATTTTAGGATGAGCCCATATCTGATACCCTTACCTACCCATTACATTAATTTTTTCATGATAATTTTCAATCTATGTGTGGGGGATTGAATTACTCATGGAGAGGGTTCTTTAAGGGGCAGTGAGTCATTTGATACACAAGGATTGACATTATATCCTCATGATCATATGTGTTATATTTCATATTATCCACATTCATTACATGTATTTTGATATAGGAATATAAAATCCTTTTGGTTCCAACAATGATTACATTGGTGGTCATTACGTGGTAACCCTCGACTTTGGGGATACCTATAAAAGTGATGATTCAATACTCTAGGAGCTATAAAGTTTTCTATATGACCTAATTTCACTCAGATGTTACAATATATGTGTTATTTGTGTACCATTATTTTGGATTGTTGTCTGACATTTATTTCATGGGGTTCTACAGTTGACACTCAACTATTTTTCCTGGCTATATTATTTGAGTGAGCAGTGTCTTAAAAAAAGAGAAAAACATTGGATTATCACATGCTTAGGGTGTGGGGGAGTAAGAGTTTGAGAGACATTTGGATTGAAATTTATCATGCATTTATTTCAATATTAAACCCTCCTTTTTCTGAAAAAACGATCACAAATTGTTTTTATAACCCACCGTCCTATAACCTCAGAGACATTTGAACCACATGTAAAGTCATTGAGATTAGTGCATTATTTTGATTTCCAATATTAGAGATGTGAAATTCATGGAAAGCCTATGGTATGAATGCATGTGTATGAGATTTGAGTAAAACATTGATCATATATTTTGAGAGATGAGAGTAATGGAAAGGTAGGTCACATGATACATGACTACAAGTACTTGTTTTGGAAACAATTCCCATGGAAGAAAAATGAATTTTAAACATTTGAGTTTTAAATGAAGCATAATATTTTATGGGTAAATGATATTGAACAATTTTGAACTTGTAATTTTGATGTTTTGATTTGTTTATGACTACTTGTGTTTTATTTCTGATTTTTTTCCCAGGAGTGGAAAAGTTTATGTGTGGGGTATTTTATGTACATGGATTTTACATGTACTTTTTAAAATTTTCTAACTTAGTTTTAATCAATTATTTTAACAAATTTTTATATTTTTAGTTTATTTTTGTAGTTTTGTATTAGTTTATATATTTTAATAATTTTTAGTTAATTTATATACTTATAGTAGTAATTTAGTATTTCTATTAGTTATATTAATTTTATATATTATATTTAACACTATTTTATTATTACTAGTTTCTCTAATTTTAGTTTAGTTTATTTTATTAATATTTATTACTATGTATATTTTAATTTTACTTTTATTTTAATTCATTATTTTGTTGTATTAATAAAATATTTTTTGTTATTATTTTATTATTATATTTAATAGTAGTATTATATTTAATTACATATGCCTTAATATTTAAATAATAATATTATTATTTAACTTTTATATTAATATATTATTTTTAATTTTTAATTCTAAAATTTAAATTTAACATTTTTTATTTTTTTATTTTTATTTATTTTATTTATTTTTTCCCTATACACACACCACCCTCTCCCCTTTTGACACCTTCCCCTATGCCATGTCACCCCTCCCTATTCCCACTTTTCTCTCACCAATCACCCTCCCCTTTGACCCATTCCTCCCCTCTCTCTAATCCCACTCCCTACTCATTCTTCCCCTCTCTCCAATAAAAAAATCCCCCTCATATCTCCTCTCTCCAATCCCCAACCTCATCCCCAAATTCCCCTAACTTCCACCCCTTTCCTCACTCCCATTACCAACCTTCATAGCCCCCTTACCCTTCCATTCCACCCCACCCCATCCTCTCGCCTTTACCCACCTACCCCTCTCCTTACCCGCGACCCCCTCTCCACTTAGCCAGCGGCCCTCTCCCCTGCCTAACTCGTCACCCCCTATTCTCACTCACCCAATAACATGCCCCCTCCCCAGATTCCATAGCCCCAGCCACCCCACCCCACTTATCCCTCTCATCCCTATTCCTTGCTCCCTGACCCCATATACCCCATATCCTCTCGGCCACTTCAGTGAGCATCCACTGCAATCAGCCCTCCTCAGTCAGAACCAACAACAGACCATCATCAAGAGCACCGCAAATGTTTGGACACATCATCGACGTCCATCGTGCTTTGCTTGAGATTCTGGAGATTGACGCCACACAGCAAGAGTGAGCGGAGATCGGATCATATTTTCAGCAGCGCGGTGGTTTTATTTAGGTGTGGCATCGACGATTGCACAGAGAAGAGTGATGATTATTATTTTGCGATCATTGATGACGTCTCGTGGTGACCATAGAAACGACACGAGCATAGTGATATCTTCTATTTATTATTTTATGTTTCACGTCATCACAGTGGAAGGATAATTCTTTTTGTGTAGGAGTTGTGACTAAAGTGATTGTAATTTCATGTCTTCAATTTATCCTCATGTTTGATTTCCTTTTGAATTAATTTCATTTAGATGTTTATTTAATTAATTGTATCTACGTTTAAATTAATTATCATTTGGGATCTGCACACATGCTTTGGTTCCCGTTGATGTGATACCTAATAAGTAATCATGAATGTGAGTTCATTAGAGAATTAATTTATTCTGAATTAATTCAAGAACATGAGTGAATTTTGAATAAATAAATATATTAATTGGAAAATCAATATTTTGTGTGTGCGCTTCTTCAAACTTGTGTGAGTGATACTAAATAAGTGATCTCATGTGAGAGAACTCGATACAGGTATATACATTGACTTTGTGATAAATGGGGCATCATATTTCACCAAGTGATTCAGTGCTATAATGATGCACAAATTATTCGTCAGGACAGAGAACGAAATGACGGATAATTTGTGTAAACATTGAAATATTGTCTAACATCATAGAATGAGACCAGATAGTATTTTGATTAAATTTTGAATTGGTGATAATTTAATAAATAAATATTCAAATTTGGGAATTAAATAATTGAAATTGCATGCACATGAATGGACATTACGACTCTGACACTTCCATCTCTTCCAGTTTCTTTCATAGCTTAGTTCACTTAGATAGTTTTAGTTAATTTAAATAGTCATTATTTAAATTGTCATTTAATTTTAAGAACTTAGTTGTTAATCACACAATTAAATCCCATCTGCCTGATCATTCCTCCAAAAGAAAATTTCTAGTGTCCACTCACATTCTCTCTATGGTTCTACCCTGCTTGACACTTATACAGTAGTTAGTAGGTAAATAAATATTGCAAATTTTCACGCGTTGTGACTCGCGTTCCAAGGATATATCACTATTTGTATCAATGTAGGAATTTTTCATCTACGTAGCTATTTTCATCAATGTATGTGATTTGCCATGTAGTTATTTTCCATATATTCATTTGAGTTTCTACATCAGAATGATCCACGTAGACAAATGGATCATGTAACCAAATGTTCTATGTAGTCAATTTTCCATTTATTTGTTTTATTTGAATTTTATTCCCTTACGTAGCTGATTTTTTAGACTTAATGAGAAAAGGATTAACTCCTATAACTATCAAAAACTAAATGAGGTAAAAATTCCTACCAACTCAAATTCATTACCCTGTAACAAATTTATCCAACCACCTAAAAAGTTATTCATTAAATTTAATATATTTTTAGACACAATGTTATAAAATGAGACTATTAATACAAATATTTCCCATACTGGGGATTAAAAATAAAACAAAGAAATTATTCTTGGTCTTCCTCCTCCTTGATGCCTTCTACCCTCTCTGCCTTATGCTCTTGGATCTCCCTTGGGTGTATCTCCTACCCCTTTTTCATTCCTCCTTATTTAATATTTTATGAATTTAATATCTTTGATGAAAATTGCCTCCTAAATTTTGATCAAAAACTCCCACATTCTTCCTTTAAATTGTTGTTGGCCACCTCACATGAGTTCACATGATAAGAGTTCAAGATGTTCAACAATAAGATCATTTATCTGTATAAATAGTGTGACTGATGGGTCATGACTCCATTTGTATCAATGTAGGTGTTTTTTTCCTACATAGCAGTTTTCACCAATGTTTGTGAATTCTTACATAGTGGTTTTCCACATATCTATTCAAACCATGTAGAAAAATAATCTACATAACTGAATAGACCACGTATCCAAATAATTTACGTATTCGATTATCCATGTATGTGTTTTACACCACATGGTTGTTTCCATATATGGTTGCTTGTTTGAATTAAGAATTTCTGAAAAGGTATAATCCTTTCGCAAATCCATTTTATCTAACATAGTTATTTCCTGATGTAGGAGATAGAGCTTCATATAGCTGATTTTGAACAAATCCTTGGCTGGAATTTGAATTATTCCTGATATACATAGTTATCCATGTAGTCATCTATCCATGTATCTGATATTACTTTTCTTATCTAGTTTTTCTATCGAATTTAAAATGGCACACACTATAAAATTTCAATACAAACCTAATGCCTTCTCAGTCAGATAAGATTCTCACCACCCTAAAAAATGAACCCTCCATAATCATCCATTTAAATGGAAATATACATCCTTATTCAATTTATTCCTTAAAATGGGAGAAGCGATATAGGATGTGGGATCTTAGGTGGCTATGTTCACTTTATATTGAAAGTAAATGCAATTCTTGGTGGATCATTAGTTTTAACTCATTTTATATGGGGAATAAAGATGTAGTAGAGGATTTTCCCTCATCTACATCGACAAGCTCTTCACAAACAACCTAGGAAACTTGCATCAGATATTTGGGACCAGTAAGTAATAGATACATTAGTATCTTTTGAATGAAAATTACACTTTAGGGATTTTGGATTCAAAGTACTTCTAAGATCCGACGAATATGTTGATGATCCATATGAAAGAGGAAAAATCAAGATCCATGATACTCTGCTTTTTTATTTTTTAATTTCTATGTATAAATTCTGAACTACTATCATTTTTTGTTCTAGGAATCAATTTATAGGAATAATAGCCTTAGTTAAAATTTAATTTGATTTAAAAGAAATATTTCATCACCCAGAATAATATATTTACACTATAAAATTTAAATAATACCAATTAGTGGTAGATTTTTTCCCAACATAACAATTCTCCACAATAAGCCAAATTATCAATTAAAAATAATTTTAATTAATCAAAATATATGTATAAAATTATGAAGGAATTATTCCCCATCAAATTCCCCCACACTTAAAACATTGAAATCATGGGAAATTTTTAATTCAAATGATTTTTTAACAAAGGATTTAGTGTCAGTGAACATCATCTTGCCTGATGGAGTACCAAATAATCCACTGAAAAAGATTTTCATGCCACCTATGTGAGACCATCACACTACTCAGTTTCAACAAAAACTCAAATACCAATTCAAAAGAAAATACGGGAGAGACTCAAGTGGAATTATATATATAACAAAAGGAAAAAAACATTAACTCTCCCCTAGGTTTCTCAAACCAATATTTAAATTCACACTTTTTTGAAACAACTCAAAATAATTTCTTATAAATCAATTATCCCATTAATCAGGTGGGTTCAATATTCCCCTCACTATCATAAGATCATTTTTTACAAGGGTATATTATTTCAATTTTTACCATCCATGAATTTTTTAAAGGAACTATGAAAATAACTTATTGGTTTGGATTTTATTTGCATAAAAACACTTTTTACCCTTATCTCAGATACTCACTGTGGGATCATAATTACCCATTTTACTCCATATTCAAAATATTTATAATATTTTTCAAATTTTTTTGGATTCATAAGGTGTTCCATGTAACCCATTATAATTAGCTAAGTTCAAACTCAAGTTCAATTTTCCTAATGTTACCGTAAATTCCAATTCCAAATGATTATAACCTATTAGGCTTTCTTTATATATTTTTCAAGAAATATTTCTATGAAAATAAAAAACATCAACACTCATCAATCACTCAATATCTACAATTTAGTATTCAATGGAATCCCCCTAAATTGTTCAAAGAAATTTCCCTTAGGAAAAAAAACATTTGTGGGATTTTATTGGTTGAACTGAGAGACAACAAAAATTTTAATTTACATAGATCGTAACATGTTTAATTTCTCAAAAGTGGAGTCATTTTTAAAAAAATACGACATTGGATTTTTTTGATGTGGTGGAACTAAAGTGCAGCTAAATAAAAGAATTAATTTCCCTCTCCCAGACACATAAAACCCAAAATTTTCCATAATTTTGAATCATAAAGTGTAAAATATTAAAGAAAATAGATGATATAACAATTTGGCAATGAAAAGAGTAGGGAGAGGGTTTCATTAGATTTCAAAGACAACATTATTTCAATATTTTCAATGAATTTAAAAAACATCATTAGTGTTTAAATTTTATAATTTGTATTTTTGTAGGATAAATCAAATTATTTTTTATGAAATTTGAAGTGGATCATGATACACAATAAATTAGTAGAGAAAAAAATTAGATACACAATGAGGGACCCCCACACATAGCTTCAATCTATAAGAAGAAATACATATAAATAATTAGAACTAACACTTACCTAAAAAATTAAATATTGTTAGATCTTATTCATGAATACTCTTAGCCTCATCCAGAAAGAGAACCATATAGATCAAATAAATATCACTGGAAAATAAAATTGGTATAATACAACATAATTAAGCAGAAAAAATCAGAAAAAAATAGTCTAAAAATAAAGAAAAAGTGAAAACAAGAAATCATGGTTTAACAACCATGAATCCCTAAGTTTATATTATTTAAATGGAAAAAAGGTACTAATTATTTAATAGAGAATATGGAATCCAAAAACCTTGGTCTTCCCATAAAAATAATGTTTCACCCTTTGGGCGTTGACCAGAAATGGCTAATTGTCATGTAAATCACTATTATCTTTCTATCAAGTATGTTTTATACTTTTCTTTTGGTTTCCTTTTATTAGTGATTAATTAAAAAAATTAATTTTAGAGGATACCTTAAATGGTGAATTCAGGTATTTTTTTGAATTTATAGTATAAACCTACATTTTTTTCTGTTTGTTTGGTGATTACACACCATGTAACGGGTGTACACACCATGTAATGTCCTTCGGGCAGAATCCGTGAACTAGATGCACATCATGAGTGGTTTACATGGAATGTAAATGGTTCGTGTCATATAATGGGAAAAATAGGGTTTATAATATAAATTTGATGTGCTTTTTTTATATTCTATTATTCATGGATTATAAAATGTGTAATGAGATTACGCACTAGGAAATTATCATGAGCAATGATGTTTTGGGCTTTGTATAGGTTTTTTGTTCATTTTTCTACTGTACGGTCTTCCTCTCAGTACTCGAGCACTTTCTAGTCAATTTTTTGTGATTATTCTCCTTTTTTATCACTTTTTTATTGATTGATCACATTTTTGGTTGGATTTCTTCTCTCTAAGTATGTAATCCTATCAGTTCTTCTTTGGTTTTGGATTTGGTTATGGTTTTGTCTATGTTTGTGTTGGGAATTGTGATCATATAGTATTTTATATCGATCCTTTTTAGTTCCTTGGAATTATTTATCATTCAATGGTCCTTCTCATTATTCTTGGTCACATAGTCAAAGGCATCTAGGTTTCTAATATATTTAGGTAGGTTTTTATATATAATGGGTTAATTTGAATAACTGAATATCACTATTGATAAATTCCTTTGGTTTCTTCATTTATTTGAAGTGGTAAGAAGTATAAAATGATTTATGGTAAAGGAGAATGCTTTCAAAAGGGTGTTTTATTTGAAAATTAATTTTCTTGATTTGGAAATGGGTTTTGAAACTCTTAAGTGGATTGGCATGTATTTAAAATTGCATTATTAAATTGTGAGCATGGTTTTGAAAATGTATTTGGAAGATTTCACATTATGATCCTTGGTCACATTGTGAGAGAGACATGGGTAGTATTAGTGTACATTTCACCACTATGTGGTAACCTTTTGTGATATTGAATGGTAGTAATCGATGTCGATCAAATCCAACATATTCTTATTTAGGCTTTTGAGTGTCTAGAATCCATTTTCCAAAAGGCTAGAGCCCAATACGAGGTTTTTTGTCATTTTTAATTTGACATTTATGGTTATATATCGCATAATATTTTTATCATGGATTGATTCTCATAGGTTTTTATATGAGGTTGTATTGCATAGATTTTCATGATTGGTTATTTCAATGAAATGTGTATCTCTGGATTCATTGATAAGATTTTTTGTCTTATCACTTACACTTTTCGTGTTTCTGTTTTGAAAATATGAAAGGATTTTATGAAAACCAAAGGGAAAGTTATTTACAACTTGATTTATTTTATGATAATGATTTCCAAAGCCATATTATTTTAAATTGTATAATTGTTGAATTCTTGATATTAAACCTTGTGTAGAAATGGTGGTGGTATCCTATTGGTATTTGGATCACACCCAACGTGTGCCTTTAGGAATTTTTAGATGTTTTATTACTAGATTCAGGTAAAGGTAAGATTATCTTGTCCCATGCTAGATTATCCTATTGATGCTTATTTCAGTCTGATTTGGTTTGGAGGTGACTATTGGTCACATGGGGATTTGATATACATTATAGTCTAGCATGTTTTGGCTGGCATTGTATGTCTTTTTATATCTTTTATGTTTCCTCTTTATACTCTGGTTGTATTTATTGTTTTTATTATAATCAATACTAGTTTTGGTTATCATTTTTTACCTATATTATATGATTGGATGGTTAAAGTGGCTTGTCTAATTGATCTAGGATGGTTCATTACAATTTGGTATCAAAGGGATGCTCATCCTGAAGTGTGTTAGGACAACCTAATTTTGGTTTTGTGTCTTGTGTATATAGGAGTCAGAACAGTTCAACATTAGATAGTATGTGTGGATAAGAGGCCTAGCCAGCTCACTTCCATGACTAAAACTGTGTTATAATAGGTGATCATGGAATTTTTATCAGGTTTCAAACTTGGAGTTTGGATTCTTTTGAATAAATTGTATGGTATGTTTATTTAAAATGGACTGCTCTTATTTAAGTAAGGTTTTTCATAGTTTATTTAAATTCTTAGTGTTTTGAATATTTATTCTCAATTCTTAATTTTGGTCACATTATTTTGTAATTTTCTCATGACTAATTGGTTTTTGTCATTTTTTGAACAGTACCTCTAAGAAGAGCTCTTACAAATTTTGGAGATGATGTTGTGGGATAGGTTTTGTAGACGAACCCTCCAATGGACCCTACTTTGGTAAAAGTGGTTATCTACAATGTTCATACTCAAGGTCAGGTGGGTCTCAGGAACCCAAGATTTGTGTTGGATCATTAATATGAATTTACAAGGTATCACCCACCCATATTTCATGGTGACAAAGGACACCAATAATCCAAGGAGAAAATTGAGCAAATAGAAAGGATCTTTAACTTCATGAAGACTCTTGAAGACTCCATGGTGGGTTTTTCTATGTATATGATTGAGGGATGGGGAAGGAGATGGTGGGACTCTATTGTGAATGCTAATTAGTATGAGGGTCTTACCTACCCTTCCCTCAAGAAAATATTTAATAAGTAGTTTTACCCTAAGAAATGTCATGAAATGAAGACCTAGTATTTTCTGACCATAGTGCAAGGGGAGCATATAATTCTGATGTATTCTATTAATTTTATTGAGCTGGTGCATTTGGAACCAAAGCATGTCACTAATGAGTACCTAAAATCTCGGAAGACTGATTTAGGACCGAGACCTGATATTTGGTTGATATTTATACTCTTGTACCTTCCAACCTTTATGGAGGTAATTTTAAAGAAAACTTTATATGATGAAAACATTGTTGGGAAGACAGGTTTGGGTGGAGCTTCAATTGATTCAGTGGTTAGACAGAGTGTACCTTTTGGTTAAAAAATGAATCTTAAGATCTGTCAGTTTTCCTCGAGAAAAGTATTAGGGTTTCAACAAGTAATCAATAACTTGTCTACTACCAGTATGGGAGGCATTGTTATACTAGGCCTAACTATACGGATGCTCTAAAGACTTGTCATATTTGTGGATTATCACAACATTTTAAACATTTATGTGAAAGTATTTCCTAAGAAAATAAGGTTGGATCCACATTCACCCTGTGTTCATAGGTTTATAATATTTCTTCCAATGGTGGTGGGTCTAATACATGGGCCAAGGGGAGTTTTCATGTTTCTAAGACCAAATAACTTTATGCAGTGGAGTATGATCTAGAGGAATCTGAAGCAGGGATAGTCACTTTTAGAGGTACAGAGTTTATCTCTTATTCTATAGTGATGTCTTTATTTGATATAGGTGCTAATTATTCTTTCATATCATAAAAGTTAGTTGAAATTTTTGGATTTTGTTATTAACATATTTCGTTCTTGTTGGATATTTCTATGCCTTTGGGAGAAAGGTCCGAACAAGGTTTTAAATTTTCTTCTATATCGAGTGATGATAGCCAAATTTGAGGTGTTGTAGAACTTTTTAGTGTCGATCATGACATCTTTAACTTTATTATTTAAATGGATTTGATTATTAGTGTTAAGACCCAAATATTCTAGTATCACTATCGATTTTAATTATTATCTACTTATTGGGAAACTCAGGTTTTATAGGTTGAGTGAAACTCTAGAATGGGAAGGGCATGACATGTTGTTCCTTATGCTAGGGTAATCTCATGCCAGTTGTTATAGATGTTTATTAATTAAGTTGAACCATTTTTTTGTGGTAAAAATCATGTATTGGTGTGTGTATACCTCAAGGTCTTTTCCAATCATTTTTCTAGTCTACCACCCCAGAGAGAGGTTCATATTACTATATAACTACTCCCTTGTGTGATACCCATTTCTATGTCATATTACCATATGGAACATGTTGAGTTAATGAAAATTTTGTTCCCGTTTCAGGACCTAGATACTAAAGGATTTATTCATCCTAGTTTTTCACATTGGGATTCTTTTTACTCTTTTCCAAGAAGTAATATGGGAGACTTATACTTTTTATTGATTACCAAATGTTAAATCGGGTGACTGTTAAGAAAACATATCTATTGGTAGGGATTTATGGTCTATTTGATCAACATAATGGAGCTAATTAGTTTTCTAATATTTTCCTGAAATCAAGTTACTACAATTTGAGAGTTTTATAAGGGGATATACCTAGGATGGAATTTTATATTTGATATGGGAATTTCATATTTTTTGTTTTCCATTTAGTCTCACAACCGATCTTACAGTGTTTATAGATTTGATGAATTGGATTTTTCATTAAATATTATACACTTTTTTTTTGTGTTCATCGATGATATTTTAGTGTATTCCAAGTCATAGGTGGAGCATATAGACTATCTAGATATAATTCATTGAACCTTGAAAGTACATATTCTATATGTTAAGATTTTAAAGTGTGAGTTATGGATCTACGAAGTGTAGTTTCTAGGGAATGTGATATCTAAAAGGGGTATCTTAGTAGATCTTGAAAAGGTATATGCAGTTATTTTTTATGAGCAACCTAGAAATGTATTTGAGATTTGAATCATCTTGTGTTTGGCTAGTTACTATAGACGGTTTGTTCAGGACTTCTCCAAGATCACATATTCAACTATATCATTAACTCATAAGGGTGAAAAGATTGAATATAATGATATGTGTCAGAGATATTTTGAGTTGTGGAAGGTGAGGTTGACTTCAGAACCAATTTTTATTCTTCCAAATATGGGATCGAGTTATGATGTTTTCTATTATGCTTCTGGTACAAGTTTGGGATGTGTCTTGATGTAGGGAAAATAGGTTTTGGATTATAGAGCATGTATGTTATGAACTCGTGAAAAGAACTACCCTACCAATAATCTTGAGTTAGAGGTAGTTATGTATACACTCAAAACATGCGATCACTATCTCTTTGGGGAGGGATTTATGGTATATTCTATTCAAAAGAGCTAGAAATATATTTTTACTCATATGGATAATAATTTTCAATAGATAAATTGGGTAGAGTATCATCAAACTTTTTATTTTGATATTTCTTATACACCTAGGAAAGGTAATGTGTTTTTAGATGTATTGATAATAAAATTACCAACATAAACAATGAAGGAATCAGTTGATAAGTGGTCTCTAATTAGTTTTTTACTGAGATGATTGTAGAAGTAGAATATTTTGGTGGAATGTTTTTCTTGGATTTGATGAAATATAACTCATCTTTTGATGAGATAGTTCATCTCAAGCTAGTGAAAGACACTGAGTTCAAACAATAAATTGAAACCATTTATGGTGGGGAGACCTTGGGTTAGTGTTCTCAGTCTTCTAGTGTAGGTCTATGCTTTTTTAGTAGGTTGGTTGTTTATTTTTCTACATGTCATAACTTATTGTATAGTCGACATTGTTCTTGTTGGTACATGTACCATGGATTTACCAAGATATATCACAACTTGATTCATTGATATTTGTTTCATGGGATGAGATGGTCAATTGAAAATTTTGTATCACGATGCCTTACTTATCATAGAATTAAGGCCCAACAATAAAGACCTGTAGGGTTGTTTCATCCCTTTACTGTTCTGGTATGTATGTGGGATGGGATTGCCATGGATTTAATCATTGGTTTTCCACAGACCACTGGTGGGAATGATGAAACATGTGTGATCATTTATGTACTCACTAAATCTATGAATTTTATACCTATCAAGGGGATGATGAAAGTTTAACATATTAGGGACTTCTATGTCCAGTGATTGTGAGACTTTATAGGGTTCACTCGCTGATTGTTTTTGATAGGGACCCAAGGATCACATCCAGGTTTTGGAAAGCTTTATCGGAGGTGATGGGTTCCCAGATTAAATTAAGCCCAACATATCATATGTAGAACAATGGAAAAGAAGAGATGGATATACAAGATCTAAAGGTTATGCTTTGGTCTTCTGTGATTGATTTTGTAGGATCTTTGTAAAACCACTTTTCATTGGAAAATTTTTTCTAAAAAAATATTTATCAATATTTGAAAAATATGGTGCCCTTTAAAGCATTGTATGGGTGGCCATATAGATCTCGCTTTTGTTGGATAGAGTTATGAGAGTAGTAATTGGTTGGGCAAAGTGTTGTTTAGGAGATGACATAAATGGTCTAGTTGATCTGGAAACATTTAATCAAGGCATAAAGTCATCACAAATATTATGTGGACCATCATCATCAGCCAATAGAGTCTGGGTTTGTTGATTGGATCTTTATCGATGTTTAACCTCACTTAAGAAATTGTCAGGTGTGTAAGTCGGGTAAGTTGTCACAAAGGTTTGTGGGCCCATTTGAGATCGTTTGATGACTAGGAAGGGTTTTTTATTAGTTGTAATTTATATCTGTATTGACTTCTATTCATGGTTTTTTTCAGTTTTTCTCATTTGAGGAAGTTTACACTAGATCCTTCCCATGTGATAAGATGTGAGGATGTTAATCTTCATCCTAATACCACTTTGGTTGAGTATCCAATTAAGATTATGGATCACCAATATAAGTTAATGTATGGTAAAATGATCCCCCTAGTTCAGGTATTGTGGTAATGAAGATAGGATATCCAAAAGACATGGGAGTGGTAGTTGATGGTGATACAGCAATGGCAATCTCTTTTTGTGGATCTAGGATCTTGAGGGATTTCTAGGGGAATAAAGTGTTTATAGTGGAGATATAGTAACACCCTCTTACCTTTCTATCAACTATATTTTATCCTTTTATTTTGGTTTCATTTTTTATTGGGTGAGTAATTCCAAAAAAGAATCTTGGATAATACCTATAAAGGTTAGGTTAGGGATTTTTTGGAATTTACAGCATAAACCTATAGTTTTTCTATTTATCTAGAGATTGTGCATCATGTAATAGAATTAAATTCCTTGTAATTTCCACTATGAAGAATCCATAGCATGGATACATAGCATGATATGATTACATGCTGTGTTAAGGGTCTATGTCATTAAATGGGGAAATTATGGTTTTAATGAAAAAGGTTAAAAGACTTTCATTGATTCTAGTATTTATGGATTACATGATGTGTAGTGGGATTACACGTCCTGTAATTATTATTAGTAGTGATTTTTAGGGATCCATACATGTTTTTTATTCATTCATCTACTATGCAGACTCCCTCTCATGACTAAATCTCTTCCAAGGTGATTTTGGTTGATTATTTCCCTTACAAATCACTTCATTTAGCGATTGAACGCCTTTTTTACTAGATTAAATTTCTCTAGGTATGTAATCCTTTCATTTCTTCTTTGGTTTTGGTTACGTATATGGCTTTTGGCTATGGTTGTGTTTGTATTTATGATCAAATACTATTTTTTATTGGTACTTTTTAGTTTCTTGGTGGGTATTGTCATTATAACGACATTCTCTTGGTTTTCGGTCACCATTGTTGAAGTAAGATAGCTTTCTACTGTGTTAAGGTAGGTGTTTTGATAAAATGGGTTAATTTTATGAATTTTTTTGGTTCTTGATAAATTTCTTTGGGTTGTTATTTAATTAGAAGTGATAATTGGTTTCAAATGATTTCGTGGAAATGAACATGTTTTTAAAAGAGGTTTTTTCTTTGAAAATGAATTTTCTTGAATAAGAAATGGGTTTTCAAACATAGAAATGGATTGGATTGGATTTTAAAAGGTTTTATGAAATTTTGATAATTGTTTTGAAAATATATTTAAAAAAATACACATTAGGAACCTTGGGTGCATCAAGAAAGATACATGATATCCTTATTGTGTGTTTCACCACTATGAGGTAACCTTTTGTGATATCTACTAGTATGACTCGATATCTATTTGTTATTTAGGATTGTGAGTGTCTAGTAAGCATTGTCCCATATTCTAAGTCCCAATACAAGGTGATTTTTCATTTTTCATTTGACATTTATTATTATTTATCACATGATTGTGTTTATCATGGATTTTTTCTCACATGTTTTTATATGAGGTTGTATCACATAGCTCCACATGATAGGTTATTTCATGGATATTTGTACCTCTTGATGCATAGATATTATTTTCTGTTTTATCACCTCTAATTTTTAGATTTCTGGTTTGTGAATATAAAATTATTTTATGAAAAACAAATGGAAAATGATATACAAATGGATTTAATTTAAGAAAATTATTTTTAAAACTATTTTCTAAAATCTAGAATTATTGTATTCTTGATATTAGACCTTGTATAGAAACTATTGAGGTATCCTAATGGGATTTGGCTCATAACCTACTTATACCTTTGAGAATTTTTAGATGTTTTATTGTAGGATTCAGGTTAAATGAAGTGTATCTTGTAGCATGATGGATTCTATTGTTGTTGTTACTTTTATTTTGGGTTGGTCTGGAGGTGAGTTTTTTTCATGTGGGGATTTGATATACTTTCTGGTTTAGCCTATTTTGACTTGAATTGTATTTTTTTGTGGTATTTCGTTTTTTTACTCTGGTTTTATGTCTTTTTTCTGATATTCAAGACCAATTTTTGTTATCCTATTTTACCTACATTATGTGATGGGAAGGAATGTGCGGATTTCTAAGTTGAACAAGGTTGTTTAATTACCTGTCATGTTCAATTAATTAGACTGATCCACTAACTAGCACTCTTGAAATTTGGAATGAGCCCGACTACTTAGAATGAAGCTTACCAGGAAACAATTTCAATCTTGAGTTAAAAATAAAGACCTTATGACCAACTTTAAATTTACTATTTTTAATTATGAAGTCATGAAATTCCTTTTTTGTTTATTTATAAATTATATCATTCTCATAAGACTCTCTTCTAGTTTCTTCTATCTCACTTAAATCCAATAAATGCATTTCTCTAGCAGACATGAAATTGGATTGAGGGTCTTACCTCCTAGAATGATTTATTATAAAGCTCTAAAGGAAAATTAAATGACTTATATAAAAGGATCCTATAAGGATACATACTTATATTATATTTATAAGCTATCTTACAGGCCCATAATTCCCCATCAAACTTCACAAACTAATCCTTCCATGAATTACCCATATTTTTAATCAAAATTATTTTCATCTATCTGTTTGATACCACTTCCTACCCACTTGAATTTGGTTGAAAGGTATTTGAATTTATATAAAAAAATACCTATTTTTTCATAAATGGTTTGAATTTAGAGTTCTTCAAATGTGTACCATTTTATTTGATTAAATATCTCGACACACTTAATAAGGAGAATATATTCTTCTTGATCAAATTCACAACACTCCTAACAAGTTTTTTTGGAAGCACAAATACCATAGCCCACTTTGATACATAGTATACAACCACAAGGATGTAATAATTCAAATAAGAATATGGAAAATTAACCATTAAATCTAATCCTCAAATATAAAAAAATTCCAATTCTAGAATACCTTTCTATGGAAACACCTATTTTCTACCCACATTTTCCAACCTTTTACAGTTATTATTTCTTATAACAAAACTTCTTACATCGTTATATAGGTTAACACAGTAAAAACATAATTGTAGAATCTTTTAGGTAGTATTCTCTACCCCATGGTCTCCACCCCATGGAGAGTAGTTACAACTCACTAAAATAGCAAGCATTTCATCCTAATGAACACAACTCCTAAGTATCCAATAATCACACCTCCAAAAAAGAAATTGATCACCCCAAAATTAAAAATTTATGATCTATAATGAACTTATTCCTTTGGATATGTGAAGGGTATTTTTTAATGACATCAATACCAAAAACATTGGAAAATTTTGAAAACCAGGCAGATTGTTTCATAGACACACCAACAACTATTCATCGAGAAATGAAGTATTGGTCTCTATTGGATCAACTGTTTGGATTATGGTTGTATATAATTGAGAAAAGTGTCTATATACCACATTTTTAGAACCTATTTTATCTTTAATGACCAAATATAATTCCTTCAACATCAAATTACACCTCATAATTCTCGGTTTTGATTCATTTTTCACCAATAGATATTTCAAAGAAGAATGATCAGTGAATACTATGACTTTTGAACCTATAAGGTACTACATAAACATATATAATGAAAATATAACCAAAATAAATAGTTTCTTAGTGGTAGACTAATTTTTATTGGAATTATCATGTATTCATCTAGAATAGTAAATCACATTCAACCGCTTTTCTTTTTTTTGCCTAAAATGGCCCCTACCATGAATTGAATTTCATCACACATAAATTCAAATAGAATATTCCATTAAAGATATGTAATGATTTGTGAGGTTGTGAGATTTTTATTCAACAAATTTAATGATATTTTATAGTCCTTATCAAACAAAAAATTTGATTCCTTGACCAACAGAAAGAAGAAATTATTTGATGAATCCTTGGTAAAAAATTTGTATGCCATAAGAAAATTATGATGGATTTTAAATTTTTAGGATGTGGAATATTTTTAATAACTTCAATCATGGAATTGAAATTTCTACCAATTTATGACTAGGATTTTCTCCTCACATCTCTATAATAAAGTTCTTATATTCTCAAGATGGATCTCAAAATAATAACCAATGATAGAAAACTAATCCATGAACACCTTAGTAATTCTCTCAATCGTGTAAGAAAATATATCCACCATACACATTTGAAAAGTGGTAGGATCAAAAAACAAGCCAAAGGGAATATATCTATAAGAAAATGTCCTAAAATTACAAGTAAATGCATTCTTTTCATGTTATTCTGTAGTTACGGTAATCTGATTTTAATGTAAATATCCTTCTAGAAAACATAAAAATGCGTTTACATTCAGATTTTCAAGAATTTGGTCTAGTAATGACATTAGAAAATGATATTTTATAGTGTAAGAGTTAAAAATTCCAAAAATTAATACAACCCCTCCATGTGTTATCCTTTTTTACTTAAATGTTTTCATTCTTCTCATTTTTAACAGTTGAGAAACTTCATTTTATAGTATAGCATTAATTGGGCTCACCCAAGGACTATAATAGATATAAAAAATTATAACAATGTTTATAATATTTATGACTTCCTCTCTAACTACCTCTTTCATGTTTCGATTTTATATTCATTATTCTTATACTTTGTACGTATGGTCTGGACCCATTCATATTTTATGGATCAAAATATATGGAGATATACCTTTGATGTCTGAAATAGACTAGCCAATAATATATTTCAACTATTTAAAAATTTACAACAGCTTAGCCTTTGGAAATTCCTCTAGTTATAAAGAAATAACGGTAGGTAAAGTTGAGTATTCCCCAATAAAATCATACTTCACATGAGCTAATAGAGTTTTGATCTCTACAATTGGAGGGACCTGGCTTGAAGGTAGACACATAGGTCAGGGGGTTCGTGGTCCTCATGTTGTCTCTTGAAGAAGTATGTGAAGAAATCCTACTATTAATCACTATTTTTTCTAAACAATTATTCTACATAGCTTGATTTATCTTGTGGGGATAATATTTATTCTAAAGATAAATCATCTAGGTGATCCAATATTTCTCCATCAGACTCATCTAAAGGCTTCTGCTCTTTACTATTTCTAGTCCCTGGGTAGGTTTCAGTGGGGATCTCAACTATACTATTAATTTTGTCCAACATCATCAAAAACTCATCTTCCACCTTATCAAAAGAATATTTAACTCCAAAAATTTCGTCTCTAGAACATTTTTTGTCCTAGGTTGGTTATTTAAAAAAAATAAATTTGTAATTAATCTTTTTATTCACCCATGTAAAAATTAAATTTCCACCTTGAGACATCAATGAAAGATCCTCCTATGGGTATAAAGGTCCTATTAATGATGATATGTACCTATTTATCAATACAAATATCCAATATTATAAAACCAATAAGAAAAAAAGAGTCTTTATACTCCCACTAGAAATTCATCTACCCTATCTACTAGGTGACTGATAGATTGATCACTAAGTTTTAACACAACAATGGTGGGTTAGGGAAACACTAATCTAAAGTATTATAAAAAAGGAATTAAATTAATTATTTATCCAAGACCACACAGATATTTGAACTGGACACCTCAATCTCCAAATTTTCAAGGGATAACAAATATCCATAGGTCTTGAAGTTTAGGAGGTATCCTACTCTAAAATATAGGACTACACTCATATGTGAGATTGTAATTAGAAAAATCTTCCAAGGCCTTATTCTTTTAGAATATTTTCTTGAGGAATTTTATATAATATGTTCATTTAATCAAGGCTTCCATGAATAGAATATAAATGTTTAGTTTTTTAAAAACATTGAGAAACTTTAACAACTAATAATCTCAGTTTTCGTTTCTAAATATTTGTGTTAAAGGAATTGTGGGAGAAATACTCCTAACAACATTAGTAATCCCTTCAACTATATATTAAGGATTTTTTCCCTTATGATCATTTTTTTACCCCATTTGATTTCTGTTTTTTAGTTGTAACAATAGGGTTTTGGGTGTTTCCAGTGCTATTTTACAAATATCCAAATTGAACATTATCCAGGATTAGATTTCTAGGTTCTTAAAATTTTTCTTTTTCATTAGGTTTGGGTGGTATCCTATATTATTGGTGAATTTGGATACCACTTCTAGTTTTCAACACCATTTCATTTTTATTAGGTTTTACTTTAGTGGTGATTGGTATCTTCCCTTTGTCTCTACATCCTAAATTTCTAACTAGAATTCTAATTTAAAACTCTTGGTTTTTGTACCTAAATTCTTGTTGTTAATCATCTAAATAATTCATTTACTTTTTTTCATCAATAAAGACCATTAATTTTTGGAACTTCCCTTTATCCTCATCATGGAAACTTCATGCCTTATCCCTTGGTTTGGGTTATAGCTACCAAAACGGTTATCTCTTATATTAAAAAGCATGTGGCATAGAAGGTATTAGTACTCCCTATTCCCTCCATGACAAATTGAGATGATTTTGAAAGACATTATTACAATATATTTAGAAAGTATGATATCTTGGTTGAATCATAAGACCATACCAATTAGAGTTATAATTTTTAGGGTTTTGGGAAGACATATCAATTTTGGGGAAGTAGGAATGTGAATTGATGAACAATACACATTTAAGACAATGATCACTAAGATTATATTGAGTATTTTAAATGTAATAACCCTTATAAAGTGATTTATCTTGATATGTGGGTGCATTTTATTTTCTAAAAAATGTCATCCTCCAAGAATATTTATGTTGGGAATTCTATGCCAAATTTTTGAAACTTTTCTTGATCTCCTCATCTATTTTTTCAGAAAAAACTCCTCTAGATGACTGATGACCTTAAGTTTGATGATACAGTGAAATATTGTTGTAAAAGGTATCTTTAAAAAAATATGGTTTTCATTTATGATTGGGTAACTCGAAAATAATACCTTTTAAACTATCCCAAGATTCATGTAAAAATTCCCTTTTATTCATATAAATATCCAGTAATTTTTATCGAATATCATAAATCATTGTACTTGCGTAAAAATTCATAACAAATGCATCATAAATTTGATCCTATTTATCAAAAATATTTTCAACCAATTTTTGGAAATAGACCTTCACATTTACCTATAATAATAACAGAAAGATTCACAAATTTTACTCTTCCCCACTTAGACCTCAAAGTGGTAACTGCTAGATGATACAATAAAAATATCTTATAAAATCTAGAGAAACCTTAATGGGAAGTCCATGGTATGATGGTAGCATAGAAATGTGGAATTTATTAATTTAATATGTTTTGGATCTTGGGTTCTATATTATATAATATGTATAATGACCCATACTTTAAATACATTGTTATTACTTCAGAGTTGAAGCATACTTATTACAACATATAACAAAACCATGAAAGGACCGTATAGGTATAGTGTCTTTAGAAACTGGGAAATATAAACAACTGATTCATAAAATTAAC
The DNA here is from genome assembly GCA_963277665.1 of Viscum album. NCBI lineage: Eukaryota > Viridiplantae > Streptophyta > Magnoliopsida > Santalales > Viscaceae > Viscum > Viscum album. Next base: position 1,812,147,567 of record OY728146.1, read on the forward strand.
TACAATGTCTCCCATTTATTTCATCATATCTAGAGTCCCTTTTTGGAATATCCTACTTAATATCCTTCTTCCAGACCTAGGGAAAATAGAACATAAAAAAGGGTGAGCTAAAATTCTCAGTAAGGGTAAACAAAAGAAATATCAGTCATATCACATTCATAAGAACATAACATTTTGAAAATCATAACCTGTAAAAGAGGTCATAATATCATGTCATGGGATAAATCATAGTAATGAAAAGTAATCCCAAATAATAATAACGTAAAACATGAAGCTTTTTGTCATACACACATAATCATAGAAAATCATTTCATATTAGTCAAGGCTCATTGCCAAGACCATCATAGAGGATAAAGTCCATTACTGAACCGCGTTCACTCCTCATTCCAGTCATGTATCACTGAACCGGTTTAACTTGACTTTACATACATGTCTATATCATGAGATATAAATCTTTACGCAATTCATTGGAGGGAGATATAGGTCCCACCCATCTCATAATGAAACCATTCTTATGTGTGCCACAAAATCATAAATCATACATCATAGCATAACCCATGTAATAAAAATGGGATTCTAAAACATCATTCCATCATAGCAAAACCCATATAAGATAAAAGGACATTATAAAATTAATTCCATCATAAAATAATCAAATCAATTTAAAAATAGGGATAGAAATAGAAACATATTTTATCTTAGATGGAAAATAATTTTGATAAAACACTTGAACTCCATTCTTGAGGTAAATATCCTTTCTACTTCAAAAACATTTTTCCTTTCATAACATGTCATACAATTTTAAACTAAAATAAGTTGATTAAAAATAAACTTGAAAACTTGAAAAGGAAGCTTCTTGGAAATAATGTTCTAAAAATCCATTCATTCTGTATAAGTTAAAAAAAATTCTTCTCATACTTTGGCCGGAAAAGTCAAAAAGTACCTCCTACGAACAATGACAAAAGATTCCTTTCATATCTTTTATGAAAAACTCAACGAAGGGTAAAATTGGATTTAAACAATTGTAGGAGGATGGAAATAATATTACATATTGAGAAAACATGGATGTGGATGATAAAATACACCCTAGTAAATACCAAAGCACAAACAATCTCGGATAAAAATGAGATTGTGAGATTTTCCCTTACCATAGGTCTGATATGCTTCGTATGAATCTGAAACTCCATTAATATGATTTAAATAATATTAATTTACTTATTAATGAATCATATTCATTGTTATGATATCATATATGGTCATATTTGTATCTTCTTAGTAGTAATATTTCATTGCTACTTGTTATTCGGGTGTTTATTGCTTTATGTTCTTATGCATGTTTTTTCGAATAAATTCTTATTCCTATTTATAGGATATAGATACATCATTTACAGAATGTTATTAGTGTAATATATATCATATGCATGCATTCATTTAATTTATATAATAATTATTCAATGAAGATCATATAGGATGAGTCGCATCACATCGTGGAGACAGTGGGTCGTATGAGCGATGATATTGTTTCCATGATCGTGGAATCGTATTGAAGTGTATTTATAATATTTCAGAATCAATACCACTTTACAATAATAATATATAGTTATTTATTTACACCATTATACCAATCCAAGTAAGGTGGTGGTGGAAAACATATTACACCACGGCGTGGAGACGGTATTCCGTACGTACGCACGCGTGATGATTTTGTTTACCATAGGATGGATAAGAGGTGAAATAGGGTTGTTTCATATTTATAATAACATATCAGTATATGAGGGATACTGATTTTATTACCTTGTAATGAAACTACTAAAGAAGAGAGAGTAGAATAAGAATAGAACTTGAGGAAAACGGTAGAAGGTATTACCTCTTCTTCGAAGTGCCTCCTTTAAACTTTCTCTTAGGGCACTAGAGTTGGCCTTTTGAGAATACCAGTACCTCTAGTAGTTGTATAAGGAAGTGGGGGAAGTGAAATGGGCAGGGTTTGGCTGATCCTGAATGGTCAAAGTGGTGTGAGGAGGAGAGGGAGGAGGTGCCCCTTTATGAGGGAGAAGAGGGGCACCTTTGGAAAGTGTAAAAATATTATTTTATTATAAACTTATCTTTGGTTTCAAAAGGTCCAAAAATAATTAAATATGAATATAAGATGAATCATGGTAGAAATAAAATCATCCAATCACAATTGGGCATGTTTTGGAAAATATTTTAATCATTATAATCTTATTTATTTAAATCATATATTAATGAGGTAAATACTGCATCATTATTGTGTCATAAATAATTTAATTTATTTGATGTATAAAAACTATAATAAAAAAACCAACATGTAGGAAATATTTTTAGCTTTCCAATGAATATTTATAGTTGAAAATATAATTTATATAGCCCCTTATAAAAATTAATTACTAAATGATTTTTTGTTAATGCCAATTTTGTCTTTACATTAAATTAATTAATCTAATGTGTCATTGTTTTTCATAAGTGGATCCATGGGGTCTCAAAATCGACCCAAGGATGCCCATGGTTGGCCATTACTCATCCAATAAGGTTTTTACAAGTGTTAAGGTAATTTTGAATTATTATAATTTTCTTTTAACCTTGAATTACCCTATTTACTTTTAACCGTGGTAAATAAAAGTAAAAAGTTACTATTCACCAAAAATTATTTTTATCTACTTGAACCAAATTTTACTCCTTGATATTATATTTTTGTCTCGAATTTTTGAAATTCAACTCAGAGAAGCGGTAAAATTATGTTTTATGAACAATTGCAAAAGCTCCTAGGAGGTGGGTAAAAGACGGTGAAAAGTTCAATACAATTTTTTATAAATCTAAAATTATTATAAAATTATTCCAATGAAATTCATTGAGATTATATAAGTATTATATATCTATTTTGACATAAAATAAATTTAAATCAAATAAATTATTATTTAAATAAAAAGTCAGTTTTACCCAAAAACTCAGTGTTTTCGCTATTCATCAAAAATTAAAGTTTTTCAGGAAAATATCAAAAATTCTGCTAAGCTATATTTGATATTCCAAATTCAAAAAATGATGTCTATTTTTTCAAATTCAAATCATAGTAGTGGAATTAATTAATTTTAAATGTAATTCCCGTTATCAAAACAAATAGCGTGTTTTTAAGAAACAATAACTATCAAAAGATCATCACTTGTTTATGTCCAATTTCAAAGTGAAATTAATTCCAATGAACAACATTGGATTAAATGGTAAACATATATTCTAATTATACTTAAAAACCAATTAAAAATATAATCTATCCATATAAATTATTGTGATGAAAAAAGTTGTTTTTAATTAAAATATAGCGCATTTTTACTATTCATCAAAATATGAAAGTTACCAGAATAATATGAAAATTTTATCGAAAGTAAATTTTTATATCCTGATTCCAAAGAAGAATTTTATTTTGTCAAATTGAACTTATAAACATGTCAAAAACTAGATTTAAAATGTATGCGCCATCAAATGGTGGTAAACCCGCATTTTTTGAAAAACACTTCTTTTATCCAAAAAACTGATTTTGTTTTCATACCTCATTCTAGAAAATGGGTAAGATGATTTATAATGTTATAAAATTTAAAATTCAGTTAATACTATTCATAATGTCTATTTCATAATATTATAATAATATATCGTTGTTTAGTGAAACTCGGTATTGCGTTCTACACACGCTCTCGAGGAAGGTCACGATTTCGTGTAATGCAAGCTAAGATAGTGTTGTGTGCAGTGAAATATTCCTTTGCATATAACATAATACATAAAAAAAATATAACTCTCATAAAATATCAGGGTTTTAAATTCTACCCCCCTTAAAATGAATTTCTCCCTTGAAATTCGTCACTTCGTAACAAACAGATGAGGATACCTCTCCCTCATCATATCCTCAAGCTCCCATGTAGCTTCTTGTAATTGGTGGTTCCTCCATAAAACTTTCACCAAGTGAGTGGTCTTGTTCCATAGAAATTTTTTGCTATGATCTAGAATCTCTATCGGCTGTTCTTCATAAGAAAGATCTTACTCTAGCGGTACAACTTCTGAGCTTAGTACATGTGAAGGATCGGGTATGTACTTTCTAAGGAGAGATACGTGGAACACATCATGAACTTGAGAGAGATTTAGTGGAAGAGGCAATCGATAAGCTACCTTCCCAACACGATCCAGTATTTTGAAAGGACCATTATACCTAGGGCTCAACATTCCCTTCTTCCCAAATCTCATTACTCTCTTCCAAGGAGATATTCATAAGAACACTTTATCACCCACTTCAAATTCTAGGTCTTTTCTTCGGTTGTCGGCATAACTTTTTTGTCGACTCTGAGAAGCTCTTATGTGTTGTTGAATAGATCGGACTTTTTCTACCATCTCATCAACAAGATCAGGTCCTAATAGCTTTCATTCCCTAACATCATCCCAGCCAGTGGGATTTCTGCATTTATTTCCATAGAGAGCATCATAAGGAGCCATCTGAGTACTGGAGTGAAAGCTATTATTATAGGAAAATTACACCAAAGGTAGGTGTTGATCCCAACCACCTTTGAAATCCATAGAGAAAGCTCCTAACATGTCTTCTAGAGTTTGAATTCTCCTCTCAGACTGACCGTCTATTTGAGGATAATAAGCAGTGCTGAAACTCAACTCTGTATCTAGGTTATGCTGAAGACTTCTCCAGAACTTTGAGGTAGACATCAGATCCCGATCAAATATAATGGAAAGTGGTACTCCATGCAATTTTATCACTTCATTTACATATATCCTGGAAAGTTGATCCAGATAGAAATCTTCCCTAATAGAAATGAAGTGTGCCGACTTCGTAAAACAATTAACTATAACCCAGAGAGCATTATTGCTTTTGGATGTTTTAGGAAGTCCAGTGAAAAAATCCATAGTGATGTTTTCCCATATCCATTCCGGTATGGGTAATGGTTGTAACATACCTTTAGAATTCTGTCTCTCAGCTTTAACTTTCTGACAAACCAAGCATCGAGAGACATATTCAGCCCCATCTCTTTTCAGGCCATCCAACCAGAAGTACTCTTTCAAGTCCCTATACATCTTCGTGCTTCCAGGAAGAATAGAGAATGAAGAACTATGAGCTTCATCCGGAAACTCCATCTTTAATTCAGGGATTGGAGGAACAAAAACCCAATTCCTGAACCTTATTATCCCATCACAATCAAGGTTGAATTCTGGAACATTTCTCACCTTCTTTTGTTACTCTACATATTCATTTTGTGCCTCTTTAATCTTCACATATATAGATGGTTGAACATTAATTTGAGAAATATGTTATTTTTTCCCTTCTATTATAATTCCAAGATCCATACTTTGTAAATCCATAAATATCGGTTCTTTTGTGATCCTCATCATTGATAATCTAGCATGGTCTTGTCAACTTAATGTGTCTGCTACCTTGTTTGCTTTCCTAGGGTGGTAATGAATTGAGCAGTCGTAATCCTTAATCAGCTCCAACCATCTTCTTTAGCGCATATTCAACTCCTTTTGTGTGAAAATATACTTTAAACTTTTGTGATCAGTATAAATATCACAAATTTCACCATAAAGATAATGCCTCCAAATATTTAATGCAAAGATTACCGTAGCTAACTCCAAATCATGAGTTGGGTAATTTTGCTCATGAATTTTCAACTATCGTGAGGCATAAGCTATCACCATATCGTTTTGCATGAGAACACACCCCAATCCCTTCTTGGATGTGTCACTGTAGATCACAAAACTTTCTCCACTACAAGGCAGTGTGAGCACAGGTGCATTGGATAACCTTCTTTCCAATTCCATGAAATTTTCTTCACACTCCTCCGTCCACACGAACTTAACTCATTTTCGAGTCAACCTAGTGAATGGATTAGATAATCGTGAAAAATATTTCAAAAAACGTCGATAATATCCATCCAAACAAAGAAAACTTCAGATCTCAGTTATTGTTGTTGGTCTCGACCATCTTTCGATAACCTCTGTTTTTGCTGGATCCACAGATATCCCCTCTTTTGAGATTATGTGACCCAAAAATACAACTTTTTGGAGCCAAAATTCACACTTGGAAAATTTCTCATAAAGATTCTCCTTTCTCAGGTTCTTCAATAAAATTCTCAAGTCATCTTCATGTTCATCCTTTCTATTTGAATAGACAAGAATTTCGTCTATAAAGACTACCACAAACTGATCAATATAGTCTCTAAAGACTCTATTCATCAGATCCATGAAGATAGTAGGGGCATTAGTAAGACCAAATGGCATCACTCTAAATTCATAGTGTCCGTACCTTGTACGGAAAGTCGTCTTTGGTATATCTCCCCTTTTGACCATTAATTGATGATACCCTGAATGAAGATCAATCTTGGAAAAGTATTGAGCTCCGCGTAATTGGTCAAATAAGTCATCAATGCGTGGGAGAGGATATTTGTTCTTGATCTTGATCTTGTTAAGTTCTCGATAATCAATGAAGAGTCTCATTGATCCATATTTCTTCTTAACAAACAGAATGGGGGCTCCCCAAGGTGACACACTAGGGCGTATGAATCCATTATCAAGATTCTCTTGGAGTTTCTTCTTCAATTCATGAAACTCAATTGGGGTCATTCTATAAGGTGTCTTTGAAATAGGCAAAGCACCCGGTATGAGTTCTATTGAAAACTCAACTTCACGATTTGGTGGAAAACCCAACAACTCCTCCAGAAAGACATCATCAAACTCCCGTACAATGGAAATATTCTTAGTCGTGAGTTTCTCGCCAACCATTTGAGATAAATAACCTTCAGTTATTGGAATCAAGACCCATAAGATCGAATAAATTTCCTCTGGAAGGTTATATTCATCCTTGCATCGATATACGATCATAGATTGATCTGGAATATTAAATGTGATTTCCCTTCTCTGGAAATTGATATGAGATCTTTATAAAGGAAGCCAATCCATGCCAGGAATCACATCAAATTCCACTATAGGAAGGATCACAAGATTTGCAGGAAGCACTTTCCCACAAACTTCAATCGAAGAAGAATTATAGACTTTTGATGCGACTGTTGTGCCATTAGAAGTTGTCACAGCTAACTCAACATCTAATTGTTGAGGTAATACGGCGATACCCTTAGAAAATTATTCAGAAATAAAATAGTGGGTGGATCCAGAATCAAATAAAACATTTTCTACTTTAGAGTGGATGGTAAGTGTACCTTTTACAACTTCATTATCGTACTCCACATCGCCGATAGTAATTGCATGTGACATTCCTTTGTCTTTGGCCTTAAGAGTTTGTTGACGTCGATCATCATCAACAACCCTTGTATTTAGGCATTGATTGGCTTAATGACCCATCTATTTCCACTTGAAACATTGAAGTGTAGGAGGTTCATTCTGTGTATCCCTTTCTTTGTTCACATCATTAGACATATTCTTCTCATTATTTCGACATTCAACTGCCCGATGACCTTCTTTTCCACACTTAAAACATTTTCTTGTCCCTTTAAGACAATTCCCTCCATGTTTCTTTCCAAAATTTGAGCATAAAAGAAAATTCATCTTCTTTGCAGTGTGGTCTTTAGATTTTCCTTTGAATTCCATTTTCCTCTTCTTATCAAACCCATATGACTGATGGGTTACTCCAATCTCCATATCAACCTTGAGAGCACATCGAACAATTTCCTCATAGCTATTGAAGTCCCTTATGGCTAACTCCCTTCAAAGACTTGGTTAAAATCCACTAAAGAATCGATCGATTTTACTCTTAGGTTGGATAATAATTCCGGAAGCGTACCTTGCAAGTCCTGTAAAATTAGCTTCGTAGGTACCAACCGATTCATCGTCCTTTTGCTTCAGTTCAAGAAACTCCTTCTCCATCTTTGTTCGGAGAATACGAGGGAAGTACTTATTGAAAAATAAGTTCTTGAACTTGTCCCATTCCATGGACTCAATTTCATCTCTTTACCTCATATTCTTGATAAGATTCCACCATTGATCAGCATCACCTTCCAAACGATACACTACTACGATGACTTTGTCATGTTCAGAACATTGTATATTTGAAAATATCTTTTCAGTGTTATTAATCCATTGTTCAGCTACTAATGGATCAGAAGACATGCTGAATAAAGGTGGACGTTTCCTCATGAAAGATTCAATAGAATTTTTCTCCTTGCTTTTCTCGTTTGGAAGTCCTGCATGGTTCATAGCTTGAAAAATTTGTGTGAGCATGGCTACAAGATTTTTCATTCCATCTCCCATAACATTTGGTTGCTTAGGGGGACAATCATTACATTGGCCATCGCATTCAGCATTAACACGGTTCCTTCGGGTTCCATCCATTGACAAAAACCAAGAAGCATAGTGTGAGAAACACTAATCATAATAGGAAAATCACATAACCAAGAATAAAATTTTGCACTTAAGGTATTATCATAGTTTGTTCATGGCCATTTCTAAAACACTAAGATTGTGATCAATTCTTATACATATCCTTAGGGTCCTTACTAAGGATTTCACATCCTAGTTTCCAAAGGTTGACTAAACCTTTCCTCTGATACCAACAATAATGACCCATACTTTACATATATTGTTATTACTTCAGAGTTGAAGCATAATTATTACAAAATATAACAAAACCATGAAAGTACCGTATAGGTATAGTGTCTTTAGAAACTAGGAAACCTAAACAACTGGTTCATAAAATCAACTACATTGTCTCCCATTTATTTCATCATATCTAGAGTCCCTTTTTGGAATATCCTACTTAATATCCTTCTTCCTGACCTGGGGAAAATAAAACATACAAAAGGGTGAGCTCAAATGCTCATTAAGGGTAAACAAAATAAATATCATTCATTTCATATTCATAAGAATAGAACATTTTGAAAATCACAACCTGCAAAAGAGGTCATAATATCATGTCATGGGAGAAATCATAGTATTGAAAAGTAATCCCAAATAATCATAACATAAAACATGAATCTTTGTGGAATACACACATATTAATAGAAAATCATTTCATATTATTCAAGGCTCATTTCCAAGACCATCATAGAGGACAATTTCCATTACTGAACTGAGTTCTCTCCTCGTTCCAGTCCTGTATCACTGAACCGGTTTAACTTGACTTTCCAGCCATGTCTATCTCATGAGATATAAATCTTTACCCAATGCATTGGATGGAGATATAGGTCCCACCCATCTCATAATGAAACCATTCTTATGTGTGCCACACAATCATAAATCATACATCATAGCATAACCTAAGTAATAAAAATGGGATTCTTAAACATCATGCCATCATAACATAACCCATATAAGACAAAAGGACATCATGAAATTAATTACATCATAAAACAATCAAATCAATGTAAAAATAGGGATAGAAACATAACCCTATTTTATCATAGATGGAAAATAATTTTGATAAAACACTTGAACTCCATTCTTGAGGAAAATATCTTTTCTACTTCAAAAACATTTTTTGTTTCTTAACATGTCATACAATTTTAAACTAAAAGAAGTTGATTAAAAACAAACATGAAAACATTTAAAGGAAGCTTCTTGGAAATAATGTTCTAAAAATCCATTCATGTCGTATAAGTTAAAAAAAACATTCTTCTCGTACTTTGGCCGGAAAAGTCAAAAAGTACCTCGTACGAAAAACGAAAAAAGATTCCTTTCAAATCATTTACTAAAAACTCACCGAAGGGTAAAATTGGATTTAAAAAATTGTAGGAGGATAGAAATAATATTACATATTGGGGAAACATGGATGTGGATGATAAAATACACCCCAGTAAATACCAAAGTACAATCTCGGATAAAAATGAGATTGTGAGATTTTCCCTTACCTTAGGTCCGATATGCTTCGTTTGAATCTGAACCTCCTATAATATGGTTTAAATAATGTTAATTGACTTATTACAGAATCATATTGACTTTTATTATATCATATATGGTCATATTTGTATCTTCTTAGTAGTAATATTTCATTGCTACTTGTTATTCGGGTGTTTATTGCTTTATGTTCTTATGCGTGTTTTGTCGAATAAATTATTATTCCTCTTTATATGATATAGATATATAATTTACAGAATTGTATTATTGTAATATATATCATATTCATTCATTTTATTTCATTTATATAATCATTATTCAATGAAGATCATATAGAACGAGTCGCATCACATCGTAGAGACGGCGGGCCGTACGAGCGATGATATCGTTCCCATGATCGTTGAATTGTATTGAAGTGTATGTATAATATTTCAGAATCAATAAAACTTTACAATAATCATATATAGGTATTTATTTACATCATTATACTCATCCAAATAAGGTGGTGGTGGAAAACATATTACACCATGGCGTGGAGACGGTATTCCGTACGTATGCATGTGCGGTGATTTTGTTTACCGTAGGATGGATAAGAGATGAAATAGGGTTGTTTCCTATTTTTCATAATATATACATATATTATGGATACTTATGTTATTACCTCATAATGAAACAATTAAATAAGAGGGAGTAGAAGAAGAATGGAACTTGAAGAAAACGGTAGAAGGTATTACCTCTTCTTCGAAGTGCCTCCTTTAAACTTTGTCTTACGGCACTAGAGTTGGCCTTTTGAGAAGACTAGTTCCTCTAGTAGGTTTATAAGGAAGTGGTAAAGTTAAATTTGTAGGGTTTGGCTGATCTTGAAGGCTCAAAGTGGTGTGAGGAGGAGAGGGAGGAGGTTCCCTTTTATAAGGGAGGAGAGGGGCACCTTTGGAATGTGTGAAAATATTATTTTATTATAAACTTATCTTTGGTTTCAAAAGGTCCATAAATTGTTAAATATGAATATAAGATGACTCATGGTCAAAATAAAATCATCTAATCATAATTTTACATGTTTTGGAAAATATTTTAATCATTATAATGTTATTTATTTAAATCATTTATAAATGAGGTAAATACTTCATCATTATTGTGTCATAAATAATTTCATTTTCTTGATGACTAAAAATTATAAAAAAAATACCAACATGTAGGAAATAGTTTTATCTTTCCAATGAATATTTATAGTCGAAAATATAATTTATATAGCCCTTTATAAAAATTACTTACTAAAGTATTTTTTTTCTTAATGCTAATTTTGTATTTACATTAAATTAATTAATCTAATGTGTCATTGTCTTTCACAAGTGGCTCCATGGGGTCCCAAAATAGACCCAAGGATGCCCACAGTCGGCCATTACTCATCCAATAACGTTTGAACAAGTGTTAAGGTAATTTTGAATTATTATAATTTTCTTTTAACCTTGAATTGCCCTATTTACTTCTAACCGTGGTAAATAAAAGTAAAAAGTTATTATTCACCAGAAATTATTTTTATCTAATTGAACCACATTTTACTCCTTGATATTAACCGTGTCTCTCAGATTTTCAAAATTTTCATAGAAGAGGTAAAATTAGGTTTTATGAATAATTGCAAAAGCTCCTATAAGGTGGGTAAAAGACGGTGAAAAGTTCAATACAATTTTTTATAAATCTAAAATTATTATAAAATGATTCCAATGAATTTAATTGAACTTATATAAGTATTATGTATCTATTTTTACCTAAAATAAATTTAAATAAAATAAATTATTATTTAAATAAAAAGTCGGTTTTAACCAAAAACTCAGTGTTTTCACTATTCATCAAAAATTCAAGTTTTTCAGAAAAATTCCAAAAATTCAGCCTAAGATATATTGAATATTCTGAATTCAAAAATGATGTCTATATTTTCAAATTCCAAACATAGAAGTGGCATTAATAAATTTTAAATGTAATTCCCGTTATCAAAACAAATAATGTGTTTTTAAGAAACAATAACTATAAAAAGATCATCAATTGTTTATGTCCAATTTCAAATTGAAATTAATTCGAATGACAAAAATTGGATTAAATGGTAAAAATATATTATACATACACTTTAAAACCAATTACAAAGATAATCTGGACATATAAATTAAAAAAGATGTTTTTAATTAAAATATAGCTTGTTTTTACTATTCATCAAAATATGAAAGTTACCAGAATAATATGAAAAATTTATCCAAAGTGAATTTTTATATCCTGATTCAAAAGAAGAGTTTTATTTTTTCTAATTGATCTTATAAACATGTCAAAAACTAGATTTAAAATGTGTGTTCCATCAAAAGACGGTAAAACTACATATTTTGAAAAATACTTCGTTTATCCGAAAAAGCTGATTTTGTTTTCATAACTCATTCTAGAAAATGTGTAAGATGATTTATAATGTTATAAAATTTATAATTCAGTTAATACTATTCATAACGGCTAGTTCATAATATTATAATAATATATCGTTTTTTAGTGAAACTCGGTATTGCTTACTACACACGCTATTGAGGAATATCACGATTGCATGTAACACAAGCTAAGATAGTGTTGTGTGCAGTGAAAGATTCCTTTGCGTATAAAATAATACATAAAAAAATATACTTATCATAAAATATCAGGGTGTTTCAATGTGGGTTCTTTGAGATTATTAGCATATAAACCTCTTTGGGCCTTACTCTATCAAGAACTGCATTTCCCATTGGTTGTGGGTTGGAATTTTCCCCTTGGTTGATATTCTGATTTGGTTGGTTGAGAAATATTCCCTTATATTTTTCCATTTTATATTTATTATTATGTACTAAGCCACTCATATTCTTATTACGTTTGGGGATGAATTCCTCCTGGTCATCAAATGACGACTAAATTTACATTCACCCCTTTATAAAACAATAAAGTATGAAAAAAAATTATTTTTCTTCTTTTATTTTTCTTCAAACACACACTTCCTAAGAAATAGAACCATAATTTTACAAAAACAAATCATTTAATTTCATGAAAATTGATTATTCATAAACCATACTAACTATTACTATCAACAAAACTAGTGATCTTGCCTAAGAGAAGAAAAATTTTAAAAACAAAATGAAAATAAAACAGTAATGAAAAAATAGATTAGTGGGTGAAATAAGAGTAAAAAATCAGGTTGGATAGATTTTTGGAATAGAGAGAGAGGCAAACTCAAAGGAATATAAATATGGAAAAGAAAGTAGAATGAATTCAAGGACTGAAATGGGAGAAATTTATTGGATGGAAGGCTTGTTTTTTTGGTGTTTCCTTTTATTTTATTTTCATCTCACCTAGTGATAGTCACTCCTAGACCAGGAGAAGTGGATTTCCAACTTTTTCAAGTGTCTAGTCTATAGATGAAAGGATCATTTTATACTCTCAAATAAAGACCTATCTTACCCACACATTGAATCTCCCTTTTAGCCCATCATTGTGTGGTATGTACTCTTCTCTATCAGAATTCCAAAATGAATGTTATTTATTATAACAACAACCAAAAAATATCCCACTAAGTAAGGATAATTTATGTTCATAAATTATTCATTACTGAAAAAGGATTGACTCCTACAACTCCCAGCACATAAATGAGGTAAAAATTTCTACCAAATCAACTTCATTCCCCCAAAACTAAGTTATATAACAATCTTAACAAAGGTATTAATTAAATTCAAGAGATATTCACACATAATTTAAGATAAAGAGACTCTAAATACAAATATTTCTCATGTAGGGGATTCAAAATAAAATAAAGAAATACTACTCGGTCGTCCTCCTCCTTGTTACCTTACACTCTGTCTACCTTCAATGCTTGGATCTCTCACGAATGTATCTCTCCCCCTTTTTTATTCCTCAATATTCTATATTTTTCACTTCATTCTCTCTAACAATAATTTCCTCCTAATAGTTACTCAAAAACTCCCACCTTATTCTATAAAATTATTGTTTTCCACCTCACATGGGTTTGAACGGCTGGAGTTCTAGTTGGTTAGAATTAGGATCATCCATATATATGAACAACATGGTAGATGGGATACCTCTCCATTTGTATCAATGTATGAATTTTTTTTATACATAGTTTTTTTTCATTGACATATGTGATTTCGAACATAGTTGTTTTCCATGTATCTATTTGAGAAAACATAGCCGAATGATCCATGTATCTGAATGGACCGTGTAACCAAATAGTCAATGTGATGGATTCTCTATGTATTCATTTTTCTTCATGTATCCATTTCTCTATGTATCTAATTATTTTACATAAGTGTCTATGATGTAGCATAATAATTTTACATAGCTATTTTGGATTACGTAGCTATTTTTCGATGTAGGGGATTGAGGTTCCTGTAGTCAATTCTGAATGTTTCCTTTACTAGTGTAGGTGTTCTACCTAGTGTACATAGTTCTCGATATAGAAAACTATCCACATATCTAATTTTAGCTTTCTTCTCCAGTTCTTCCAGAAAATTTGAAACATCGTTCACCATAGTACTTTAGTCCAAACATGATATCTTTTTAGTTAGATAATCATAGCTCGAACCTGATAAATGTGCCCTTAACAAACATGATATTAAATGAAAATCTACAAGCTTGTTCAATTGTGTTTGGTGAAAATGGGATGATCAGCATTGACCAGAACACTAATGTAAATTTAAGATATACCCATGGACCTATATCCACGGTTTTATAGGTCTGTGGCTATAGCTTGGTTATACCCACGGTTCAATTTTCATTCGTGGCTACACATTTGCGTTTTAATTTCTTTCCTGATTCATGTCGGGCTCCTCCTTCCCCGATATGAAACCCTCATCACAACCTTCTCCCCTGACGACCTCTCCTCCGCCCGATGACCTCTCTCACCACACCCTCCTCTCTTCCCTCATGGCTGTCATCTCTTTCACTCACTGGTGTCCTCTCCCGTTGTCCTCGCCATCTTCGGTTCCTCCATCCCTCTTCGCAGTTCCTTCATCCACAGCGCGGATTCTCCAATCGTGGATCGACTTCTCCATTCGGGGTTTCTCCATCCCCCACACGGTTCTCCCCTCCTCTATACCCTCATTTGGGTTTTCCTCATCCATTCGGTGCATCGGCCAAAGGGTTCCTCCTCTCCTCCACACCCTTATTCGGGCCTTTCTCTTCTCTACGATGTGTTGGCCCTACTAATTTACTTAATTCTGTTATGTGGCTGTTGTTTATAGTTTTGTTCACCTGTTTTATGGCTCCCAAGATGATGAATATTGTTTGTATTTTCAGGAGGATTTTGTTTTTTGTGGCTCCTAGTTTGTAGTATTAATTCTATTTATGTTTCGGTGCGTTTTCTATTTTGTGGCTCTTGTTTTGTGGGTTCTTTGAAAATTGTTTGTAGTATTTATTATGTTTAAGAAGTTTTTAGTTTGTAGGAGGAGTTCAAGGAGGGGTTTGTGTTTATTTCCAACTATTTTGTGGCTCTTGTGTGTGGACTGGTATTCTATCGACTGTTATTCACTGGTATTTCATGGTTTATATTTCATTCTAATTCTCATAATTAATCTAGTATTTTGGTATTCATGGTTTAATCTATTTAATATTCTATCATATATTTACTATTCTAGAATTATTATGTTTTCATTTACTATTATGTAATTATTAATCTGTTTCTAAGTGTTTTGTGTAATAGACTTTGTATTTCTGAAATTTACAGAATTCAGAAGTTGGATATTTGAGTCATAAATTCCAAAATATAGGATTTCCACTATGTAAATAACCTTACTTATCAAATTTTTACCTTTTTATATCAAACATATTCATAGAATACCCTTTTATATGATTATGATCATGCTATAAAGGGTATTGTTATATCTTTCCTTTTTATTATATTTTGTTAAGCATGTTCTCTGTCCATTTATGTACATGTAAATTACATGGGATATGATTTTGAGTTATAAATTAGTATACCCATTTAATTATTCCATGGGATGGGATGAGGCCTCCACTTTGAATAATCCTTCCCCATTCCATGGGATGGGCTTAGGACCTGACTCTAGAAGTGCACCAGGGGGGATGGCCTATAATATTTCCCTACACCTAACCTAGACAAGTTGTCTTACAATATTTTTATATCTCTAGATTGACATAGATAACGATCCCCATTAAAGAATATAAACTTCAGTAAGTTCTAATATGCATTTTCCTAGTATATAGATTTACTTGATATAACTTTTATTTGTCTTTCAACTACCTATTTACAATTATTTTAATATTTTTTTGGTTATTTTCCTAAAAATGTTTTTTATTTAAACATGCTAATTAGTATACATGTTCACACTTACACTTGGTTATTCACTTGTGTTTTTAGGTATTTCATTGGTTCCCTATTGAGTATATAAATTCTTATACCCTACATTAACAACTTACTGAGCATGAAACATTATTCCTTATACTTAAAGTTCCTTTTTAACAATAGATGTTTTTGGAATTGACTAGTCTTGGGTTGATTGAAAGTTGTGCCCTCTTAGAGATTGGATATTTGGAGGAGCATTCTTTTAAGTACCAACACAAATAAAAAAATAGGATTTCATATTGGCTGTTAGATGATAGTTATTTTATAATCGACCTAAAAAAATTAATGACAGTTATTTAGATAATCAATGTTAAATGCATTTTACCAATGGTTTTTAATGCTTCTTATCTACTCATTTCTCTTGCAAGAATGCCCAAGCTAAATTGTTCTATATCTACCGTGTGAAGGTTCAAATCCATTTATTCAACACTAGTAATAATTCTCAACAACTTTGATTGGTTTAATTATTCTATATTCATTATAATGAATTTACTTTGTGGTGTAAAGTTTTATCGAGTTTTAATCACTCAACTCACACATGGTAGTTCCTCCATCAAAAGGTAGTGTATTGGTTATGCTAACCTAGGAAAAAATTAGTTCATAGGTTCTACTTTATCCCTAAAAAATGTAGTTGTTTGGGTTGTGCCTTCAACATTGAAAAAGGTAAGTTGGTTTGTTTTGGTTGTTGGGTATGATAAAAGAAGATTATAAAGAGTTTTCAATCTCTTTAACCATGATGCGGTGCTATACTCTATGATTAAAAGTCAACAATGGAATGATGTTGCGTCCTTACACTGTGGTGTATGATATGGTTTATATTTTCAAAATGTCCCTAAATTTCAATAAATCTTTATAGAATTAATAAAAAACATCACAACTCATTGTGAATCTATCCAAACACTTTCTGTAATTGATTATTATTATCTCTTAGATTTCATATAGACTCTTTTTAATATATTCCACTACTAGAAAAACGACCTATATCTGTGGTTTACTTGGTTTATTTTTTGGTTATATGATTTGGTGTTCACGGTTTACTTGGGTTCTTTATTGGGTGTTCTTCATTATGTTTCATGGTAAATAAATCATGGATAATGATTATGATGCATGAAATTATCCTCCTCTTTGTTTTTCATGTTTATTAAGTTGTGGCTATGGATTTACCTGGTGAAAAATATTTTAAGTTTGTTTTGAGAAGTTAAATACACTAAATACTTGGGTTATCTTCCAAATGGTTTTATTTAAAGAAATTATAAATTTTAAGAATGTTTTGGCCTTCTGGCTTATATTTTTAAAATGGTTTAATGACTTGGTCGATTTTCTAAAGATATTTAAATTAGTTTTCCAAATTGAAATTATTTATTTTCAAATAATGAGTCCCATTTAGTGCCTTAGGGGGTTTCTTGAAAAAGTAGGCACCTCTATACGTATTATCCATTTAGGGGGAATTCACATGGATGGTGTCAGGTGGGGGGCTTAGCATAGATGATGGATCTTATGATTTAGATGTAATATATACATTGTTTACTCACCTCCAACATTTATTATAGTCACGGGATCCTAGGTGTCATAGTGAGAGTTGACTGATTTAGTGGCAATGTAGTGGTTGGATCGATTAAGTGAGGATTTTAATTGACTGTCCAACTTATCGGTCATCTCTACTAGGAGATTATTTGTGACAATAGAGAAAATTTGGTTCTAGGACCACCTCCTCACAACTTGGTGTTCGGTTGCAATATGGGGATTCTATTTTTTATTATTCACTACCATTGATATATAATCTAGTAGTGAAAGCACAATAGACATATTTTTATTAAATAATGAATCAAGAGTAGAAAAATATTCCATTTCTGCATCCTGTCTAGCTTTGGGATCTGGATAATAGGACCCACATCAATTGATGGGGTTCCCATTGTTGATTCATAGGAACCAAAGTTGGTAGGGATACTAGAGGAATAAGATAAGAATGTCAAATATGCACCATATCATATAAGAAGGTGGTTAGAGGTTGAAGTTCCCCTGAGAGGTTTAGATTATTTGGATGTGATTTGTTCTCCCATTGAAATCAATAAAGAGGGTGCATCAGACATAGGAGTAGTGGATGCCAGAAGCTTGAATACCTATCAAACTGACCTTTCCAGTACTTTTTTAGGGTAATAATCCACCAAAATCTATGCATACTCCCATGAAAAGTAAATTAAGGATCCCATGTGAGGGAAAAATATTTTCATTATATAATCCTCCCACAACATCAACAATCATAATTGATGAATAATGATTGAGTGAGATTCTATTTTGATCTGGGTAATTGGTAAAAATGAAAATTGCTATAATCATCCTAACCTCCTTTCAAATATTTAAGGAGTGTAGGGTTCACAAATGGTTACCCTATCCACCTTAGAGGTTAATATCTTATCTTGCGGAATGATGATATAAGATATTTCTTTTAAAGAACCCCTTCCGTCATCTACCACTACTCAATGGGGTGCGGGGTAAGGCATAAAAGGAAACTGAGAAAATCACTAAACAACTCAACCACACTAGAAATTCCAAAGGATTTTAGTATAATGAAAACAATGTAGAGTATGGTAGGATGAAAGTTAGAGTGGGGGACTATTGCGGTATACTAGTACCCATAACATTGATATCACTTCACCACTCATCCATACAATAATTAAAATGGACCACTGAGGTGATGTGGGGATCTTCATTCCTGTATTTGACCCAACATTTCATAGATACGAGCAAGGGTGGGAACAACCAAGTTGATGGGATATCCCTTTTCTAAGGTTACCACCATCATTAAAGTATAGATTCAGACACTAGTTATTATTCTCATCTTCTTACCATTGTAATTCTCATCTAATTATTTAATATTAATTCTTGGTATATGATATGGTTTTTATTTTCAAAATGTCTCTAAATTTCAATAAATCTTTTTAGATTTAATACAAAACATCACAACTCGTTATGAAAAACACTTTTGGGAATTGATTATTATTATCTCTTAGATTTCATATAAACTATTTTTACTATAATCAATCCTCATTCTTGGAAATTATGTATGACTATTCGTGAATTTTTATAATTTAAAACATTTATGAATTCCCTAAACCATAATTTTAATATATTTGTTACTATTTTTTATTAACTTGTTATTGATGATTACTTAATATCTTGTGAAACAATACATATAATGTTAAGTCATTTTCGAGATTATTTATTTAATTTATGTTTATCTGCCTCAGAATAGATAGATACTGGATGTACAACATTGATCGGATCACTGATGAATTTTAAAAGGAGTTAAAATATTTTTTGGACTTTACATTCACTAATGATTCAGATGGCGGATTGATTTGATGCCTTTGGTTTGATTGTGTTGGAAGACCTTGGTTAACTCGTGAGGAAGTGAGTTACCATATCACTAAAATTGGTTTCCAAAAAAATTATCATGTGTGTTATCACAATGGAGAAAAAGCTCAATTGTTGAATGACATCGATTCAGCAGAAAAGATTGGTATGGAAAATCTAATTTCTGATCGATTTCCTTTTGTTTCTAAAGCTAGCTCCTCATGTAGACCAGTGTAAGAGGAAATGAATACTAGAACATAGTTCTCATCAATTAATCAGGATGATAACGTTGAGAGTGTTAGAAAGATAATGGAAGATGAAATACCCCAGTATATCAAGCATGTGGAAAAATTAGAAAATTTGAGTTTTTAATGCGATTATATAATGGGAAAACAATGTATGGATTTAGTAATACTGCGGTCGACTATCTCCTTACATTTATTAAGGATTTACTGCTTGATAATGCATGTATTCCTGAAAATTATTACATGGCATTAAAGTTGGTTGAAAAATTTGGATTTTCATCTAGTAAGATTCATTCTTGTCTCAAAGACTTTTGTTTGTTCTAGAAGGAGAATGCAGACTTGAGTTAGTGAAAACAGTGTGGCACATCAAGGTGGATGACTAATAAAGACAGATCTCAATCTTGCATACCATAGAAAGTGATGTGGCACTTCTCTTTAATTCCCAGGATTCAAAAAAAAATGTCAGAACAAATGGAAAAGAATATGAGATGGCATGCAGATAAAAGAAATAAGGATAATGATGAAATAGTGCATCTTACAGATGGGTTGTCTTGGAAGAAATTTGATAGGTTACATCCTGATTTTGCATCCGACCCACGAAATGTTAGATTGGGATTATCCTGTGATGGTTTCAACCCATTTCTGTAAATGCATACTGCACACAGTACTTGGCCTGTTTTCATTCACATTTATAACATTCCTTCATGGATGTGTATAAAGAATACGTTCACTATCCTGAGTATATTGATATATGGAACCAGTGATCCTAGAAATGATGTTGATATATACTTGTAGCCATTAATAGGGGAGTTAAATGAGATTTGGATTGTTGGTGCACAAGCACATGATGTATTCAGAAAGGAGTACTTTATGTTTCGTGCAGATTTATTATGGACGATAAATAATTTCAATGCTTACGGAATGATGTCTGGTTGGAGTAATAAATGGAAATTATCCTGTCTTATTTGTATGAAAAATGCACATTTCCAAATATTAAAGTTTCGACGAACTTTTAGCTTCATAGGGCATCGACGTTTTCTACCAATGGATCATCCATACAGAAAAAATCGGAGACAGTTCGATAATTCCATCGAGACATATGAGACACCTCAACGAATTTCAGGGACTGATATTGTTAAAGAACTTGATGATTTGAATTATGTTCTTGGAAAAATTTAATCAAATATCAGAAATCAAAAGCATGATAATTCGAATTCCAATAGCAATTGGAGAAAGAAAATCATATTATTTGAGTTGTCGTATTGGTCATCGAATTTATTACGTCATTGTTTAGATGTAATTCATATTGAGAAAAACATTTTTGAGATGTTACTTTCTACTATTTTAAATGTCAAAGGAAAAACAAAAGACGATTTGCAGTGTAGTCGTGATTTGATGGATTGGGGTATAAGATCAAGACTTCATCATGAGTTAATTGGTCAAAATACGTGGAATGTCTCTGTTGCTTGTTATTCGATGACAAATGTGGATAAAAAACTATTTCTTTAGGTCTTGGAAAGTTTTAAGGTTCCAGATGGTTATTCAAGTAATATTTCGAAAAGGGTGAATACACAATATGTGAAACTCAAATCTATTAAAACTCATGATTACCATGTCTTGTTACACGAGTTGATTCCCATTGCCATTCTCCATTTACTTTCACATAATGTTAGAGTTGAGTTGATTAAGTTATGTCAATTTTATCAAGATCTTTGTGCTAAAAGATTGAGCAGAAGTGTTGTTCAGAAATTGCAGAGAGATGCACCAATAATTCTTTATGACATGGAGGAAATTTTCCCACCTTTTTTTTCACATGTATGTTACATTTGATTGTGCATCTTCCCATGAAAGTTCTCTTTGGTGGTCCTGTTTCAAGTCGGTGGATGTATCCTACTGAAAGAATGATTTTTACATTGAAATATTATGTGAGAAATAAATATCATCCCGAAGGCTCTATTGTGAAATGCTATTTAGCACAAGAATGCATGGATTTCTGTTCATCGTACTTGGCTAACGTCACAACGAGGTCTAGTCGACTAATGAGAACTGAAGATGAGCAATATGATTCCATTGAACCTGCATTTCCTTCACTGCCCCAAACAGGGGGGATATCTGGATCGTACTCGTTGTGTACTTTAAGCAGGGAAGAGTGGGAAATGACACATCACACAGTATTATTCAACTGTGGTGTGCTTGATGATTATATCAAGTTAGTAAACTAGTAAATATGTATTTTTTCATTGTGTGATTTCTTTATATCTTCTCACATTTTAATTCTTTCATATCTGTAGAGAACATTTAGAAATTATAAAAAAGAGACATCACTCTCTATCTATTAAGAGGAAGGAACTATTACACAGAAAATAATTTGTTGCAGGGTTAAAGTCAAAGGTAATAGATTTCTTTTTCTTCTTCTCATAACATAATCACATGTATTTGTTTAATATTCTATGTTAGTATCTTTTAGGTTTTAACTCTACCAATGATTGAAGTATCAGATGAAATAAAATCATTGTCCTTTGGTCCAAACGATGTGGTACGTGATTGTATGTCAATGGTTGTCAATGGATTTAAATTTGTTATAAATATATGTGCAAAAAAATGGAAACACAGCATGATGGTGTAATGATAAGAGCCACAATAGATTTTTAGGCGAGTGCTTCGGACAGGCAACCTCGATCAGAAAATATATCATATTACGGTGTTGTTGAAAGAATCATTTTATTAGATTACTATGCACATGGTCGTGTCACAATGATGAAATGCAAGTGGTTTGATTCAATGACAAGACAAGGAAATCATATTGATAAATATGGATTTATAGTGATTGATATGAACCACCACCTTCGTACCAATGAACCTTATATTCTTGCGTCACAAGCTAAAAAGGTGTTTTATGTAAGTGACCCGTTACAACAACAATTTGGGGTTATTGTTGATGTTATTCCTAGACATATTTTTGATGAAGGCATGGATGACAATGATTTTGTAGATGAACATGTCAGTATTTATTCGAATATTGCATTTGATGATACAGATGATGCAATTGTTAAAACAGATTATGAACCAGAAATTGTCATAGACCCCACATAGCATTGACACATTTGTAAGTATTTACCTGATATTATCGCAATATTGTATGTGTTTTTTTAACTTCCATACATGATATCAAAATAACTAGTATATTTTATACCATTATCAAATATAAAATTATTAATAGCCAAACCAATTTATGTTTAACCACTTATCTAATAAATCTTGAACATTGAAAAGTCTTGATATTTTATCAATATAAATATCACACATGAAAATGTATCTCATTGTTTTATGATACAATTGTATTATTTAACATTTTGCATTATTTCTATTTTTGAGAATATTATTTTAAATTTCCTTGTCAAAATGTCTGATTATGATGATACTAGAAGGAGTATAAGAATACCGAGAAACGAACAATGTGGTCTCCTCCTGGAAACAATGTAAGTACAAATTATGTTTGAACATTATGGTCTTTCATATTATTTATCTTGTTATCGTTAGTTTGATTTTATCATATATGTTATTTTAGGCTGCATCATCGAGAAGACGCTTGGATTATGCCACTGAGGATGATATTGTGGTGGGGGGTACTGATTCTATAGGTCAGCCTACTACTATGTCGCTTGAGACACCAAGAGGCCATCCTCCCATTATGCCACCTCTATATTATCCATACCCACCTTTTCCATATCCCTTTTTCCCGCACCCACATTGAATGGTAGTTCTCAGACTCCCATCCCTCATTTTCCATTCCCACCATCCACTGTACAGGGTACTGTTCCCCCATATATCCCACTGCCATATCCATATCCACATCCACCCTCATCTGTACAGGGTTATTCATCGAGTTTTCTACCTCCATTAGTACACTTTGCATCTATTATACATAGTACTCCACTAGATATCTCACCTACCATGGAGGCTGCCCCCCCTCCAGACGCAACACTTCAGGGGTCAGCAGATCGCCCATCTTCTGGTATTTGTTTAAACATTAGCGTTACTGATTAATGATAAATTCATATATATTATTTTCTTTTATTTTTGGTTTCATTATTAGCTCCATCCTCTACCAAACAATGGGGCCACACAAAAATGCGCGAGGTTTGTAATCGGCACATGCAAATGATAGTTGATTACAATGAGGGAAAAGCTATAATTAATAAAAATGGCACGGAATTTAAAAGTATTATGGGAACACTTTCTAGACACAACAATATCATTCCGGTTCAACTGATAAGTTGGAAGGAATTTGGACGAAAAAATAAAGGACAAAGCCTAGGCATAGATTTGGTTAAGTAATGTTAATCATCTTATATATATATATATAAATTTATAATATTTTCTTAACAAATATTTTGTCCATTGCAGCTTCGATATAATTTTCCCGATGGATAAAATGCAAAGGCTGCAAGGATAATGGATCTAGGTGAAATGTGGCGAGCCTACAAGTATGATTTATATCTTGGTTGTAAAAAGAGAGTTGGTACAGAGCTTGAAGAAGTACCGGTGATTCATGATTTCCCAATATCACAATATAAATAGATGATCAGCTATTGGAAGGGTCCAGCATTTAAGGTGTTTGTTAAATTTATATATATATTCATTTATTTATATGAAAACGATTTTACATTACTTGTTTTATTTCTGTTAATGAATTTATATAATTATTTGTTTATAGGAGAAATCAAACAGAAATAAAACAAACAAGAGTGCAATAAAACACATTTATACTCGTGGACACACTTCATTACTAGATCATGAGCAGACACAGGTAATTTAACATTTAAAATATTTAGATTTTTTTAGTGTAATTTTTTTAACTTCCAATTTTGATCTATTTATTTGTTTTTTTCCAGAAAAAGGCATCGAATATTGAGGGTCACATTCCTCGCTCAACTTTGTTTTGTACAATCCGGAAAAAGAAAGATAGTATTGTGCCAAATACCGACACCGAGAAGGCGATTGTATGTATATTTCAATTTATTTTATTTTTACTAAATTTAATTCCTTATATTATTTTATCATTTTAATTTATGTTATATATCAATCAAAAGAATGCTTTAGAGACATTGGCAGAAAAAGAACCTGACAATTTGGCCCCAAATGATCATCTACATCAGGTATTAGGAGAGGAGCATCAGGGTAGAGTGCGTTGTCGACCTGGGAAGAAGATTGTACCATATCGATACTGGTCTACCAACGTCTCTTCGAGTACCGGTTATGGTTTTGTCACAGTGGAACAAATGAATAATGTAATCAAAGAAGAAATTCAAAAATCAGAACATGTGATAACTACAAATATGGTGAAATTTATGTCCGCCCATTATTCTACACTTCCACTAGAATCAGCTGCAACAGTTGATGCCTTTTTGATGTTGATGTGTTTTTATAATGTATATTCTTCTATCGACGCTGAAGCCAGACCTAGTGTTGGACCCAGTGCTGGTACCGGTTTGGATGCAGATGTCGATGATGATGTTAGTGGTGTGAGAGGTGGTGATGGTGTTTCTGTAGGAGGTGTGGATGAGGGTTATCATGATTTTGCTGATACTGATATTGAGCCTCACTTTTGATGTAAATTGTATTTTTAGATTGGTAATGTACGACTAGTTCCTTAAGACATAGGATTGTGTGTTTCATGGGAATGTTCTTTAATGGGTTTCTTTTCCTGGTAAGGGATTCATGTTTGAGGATACAAGTTAGCATGTCAGTGATGGAAGATTGATTAGCCGAGTGGTGACTACATAATCTATCAATAAAGATTATTTCATGGCCATGTTCTTGAATGGGATTCATGTTTATCTCTCACGGACATGAAAATTTAAGCAGATTAACACTCACTGTAGTCTAATCACAAATGTATTCTTGGCCTAACACAACACCAACATTGAGATTCCAGCACAACCCGCTTGTTCTAAATGATCTCTTTCGTGGGTAGTTCTTGGTTTTGGGAACAACCTATAAAACATTTATCTTCACCAAAATCCATATGCACCAAAGGGTTGATGCCCATACAACAGTTCAATATCCAACATGAAGTAATTCTTGAATCTCTTTACTGTTGAAGCTCCTCGATTTAAAAAAGGAAAGGATTCATCTATTAGGATCTTCATAAATTGTAATAATATCAAACATCTCCTACTTCTGCACATTGAGAGTCATTTGGACAATCACTTGATAGCTTAAGGATTCTATGAATTCCATATGTAGAGTGAGGCATCCTGGGAAGAACAATGGATTGCCACTCTAGTTTCACTCCAGTAGCTAATCTCACCATGCTCACCACCATGTGAACATCATCTTCCAGAATTTCCAGTAGATCAACCATTAGTTTTTCCAACATCGACAACCTCTTTATACCAGATGATCACTCATTCCATCTCTCCACATACCAGGGTTTCATTAGTTTGTCCAATGTTTCTTCCCTTGAATGACTTCTCTGGCATGTTTTGCTTGCATTGACTTCATCATAACCGAATTATCACGAAGACCAGCTCCCCATTCTTCCACTAGATTAGCCATTCTTTTCCAACTCGCCTAGTGACATTTTCTTGTACCATTAGCATACCAAATGACCTTAGATAATATTTTTTAATTTCAGCCTATTTTACATTTCAGTGATTTGAAGAAAAAGAGCACATTCATCATCATGGAGGATAACACACTATTTATCAGCATCATAAAACAACTAAAGGATAAGAAATTAGTTTTCTAGTTGTAGATAAGTAAAATTAGTTTTCTAATAAACTCATAAAATAAACTAATATTTATTATTCTCTTATAAATGGGCCCCCAAAATATAGTATAGGGAGATGCCTCTCATTCATTCCCAATTTAAATTGGATGTCCATGGCTCAATAATAACCACAATTATTTGAGATATAGACATTACTTTTGTATGAGTTCACCTAGTGAAAAATTCTTTTTATTTATACTCACTTAGTTTTATTCAATCCGTTAATATATTCCTTCATTCCATTCATATAAAACTATCATATCATTAGAAAACATCAAATAAGAGATGATTTTATTTCATTCTCTATTCTTATAAGGAATAACATACACCTCCTCCATGTGTTTCTTTATACTCTTCAAAAGTGCATCCTTTTCTGGGATAAAATTATTTGGAGAAATAGGATCATAATTTAATAAACCTTGATCTATTTTGAAGAAATAAATATTTATTCCTGTGAAGGAAATGGACAACCACAGAGAGACGAAGCACCAAAAAACCAAACCACAAGCCTATGCACTGAACGCAATGCTGCTGAAAATATGGAGCATGTATTTGAACTCATGTCTATCACATTCTTTGTCCATGTCCTCTATTAGGATTATATTTGATCACAACACCTTTTTTAATGTCCTCTACCATTTCCTAGGAAATAACCACCTCACATTGTACAAAGCACTGAGGCTTTACTATGTTGAATGTCTGCTGGAATCCAGACTGATTTCTCCCTGTTGAGGAATGTTTTGAAGAAAGTGTAGGTCTGGAACTCACTTCCCTGTTTTTCATTGGATTTAATGGGAGAAGCTGACTTCATGAGTCCTATTTTCCTCCTCATGAGGGTTGTATTTCATGGTTCATACTGCACCTATTGAAGATTTTGGGTGATCAGGTGGGGGAAGGGGGCAGGGGGTTGCTGGGGGGAGGGGTGTGCAGGTGGGGGTTGGGGGAAGGGGGGTGTGTTGGGGACAGGGGGAGGGGTGTGTGCAGGTGGGGGGGGGAGGGGCATGGGGGTAGGGAGAGGGGGTGTGCAGGTGGGGGTAGGGGGTGTGTTGGGGCAAGGGGAGGGGTGTGTGCAGGTGGGGGGGTCAGGTGGGGGGAAGGGGGAGGGGGTGTGCAGGTGGGGTGGCAGGGGAGGGGTAGGGGGTGTGCTGGTGGGGGTCAGGGGGCAGGGAGAGGGGGCAGGGGGTGTGCAGGTGGGGGGTAGGGGCAGGGAGAAATTCTCATTTTCTCCCTTATTTTTTTCTCCCAAATCAAATATAAACAATTGTTATTACTATTGTGATTGATTCCAAGAGATTTTGTGTGTTCTACACACATTCTACATATTTTTAATTTACATATACTATTTTGAAATTCATCTAACATTTTCATTTCGTTCTAATAGGGGCATGGGGGAAGGGGGTGTGCAGGTGGGGGTAGGGGGTGTGTTGGGGCAGGGGGAGGGGTGTGTGCACGTGGGGGGGCAGGTGGGGGGCAGGGGGAGGGGGTGTGCAGGTGGGGGGAAGGGGAGGTGTCAGGGGGGTTTGCAGGTGGGGGCAGGGGGTAGGGAGAGGGGCAGGGTGGTGTGTCAGTGGGGGGGCAGGGGGTAGGGAGAAATTCTCATTTTATCCTTTATTTTTTTCTCCCAAATCAAATCTAAACAATTGTTATTACTATTGTGATTGATTCTAATAGATTTTGAGTGTTCTAAACACATTCTACATATTTTTAATTTACATTTACTATTTTGAAATTCATCTAACGTTTCCATTTCGTTCTAAGATGGGAATCACCAATGTTCTTGTGTTATTATTATTTCATGTTAATGTTTTATTGATTTATTGATTATTCTGTTTGAAAACTACTTTATTCTTAAGAAAAGAATTGAAAACTACCATAGTTCATCTATTATATATGTATATCATATCCATGTATGAATTTTTTTCTTTGATATTAATTATCACAGTCTGGAGTGGATAAACCACTAAGGGGAAGGGTTGAGTGTATGAGTCTTATGGTCTTATTGAATTTCTAAATTAGAACCATCTAACACAAATGATAGTAATAATGTAAAATAAATTATATGTATTAAATTATCTTATGAATCCTTTACAATATTATATTTATATGATTTAACTTGGCCTGATTAGAGTTGCATTGGCTATGACTATTAACATTTTCCACTTTCTTCTATTATAACTAGGATTAAAGAATCATCGTTTTTAGCTATATCAAAACTAAGGAATATTTAACTCTTATATAGATCTATTTTGGGTTTTCCATGATAAAATAGTGATTTAAAATCCACATTGAAGCCTAATACCTAGGATTATTCCATGTTAGGACCAATGTTATCTTTTTTACCTCAATCCCAAAGTAGACCGTGATCCCTATTTCTTACTAAATGTTAAACCAAACTCAATAGCATCAATCATATCCCAAAACCAATACAAATTTTGAGGAATCCTAAAAAACTTTTTAGAGTCCAATTTTCTATTCTACCAAAAATTCTCCATGGGTTCGACCCCACACTGTCAACATACAAAAAAATTATAGTATGTGTAGTTTGGGATAAAAGAATTATAATTTGACTGCAGCCCATGTAAAGTAAATAATAAATATGGGAACGTCAAATTTTGATGATGATTACAAGAAATATGTTTACTATACTTATGCATAGGGACATTTAGCACAAACCTAGGATAACCTCACCCTCCCCATATTCTATTTTCAATCATTCCTTTTTATTTTGAAAGCCACTATGTCATTATTTTTAAAGCCTAGTTCATGTGTCATAACCTTTTAACATATTCAAATGATCATGAAACCCATTAAATGCTTACCTTCATGCCTAAAATTGCATGGTACCTTTCCAATTTCTTCCATTTATGTATGGAATACCACAACAAACTAGCCAGTCCCAACCGACCCAACATTCGATATGTTCCAACAATACATCAAAGAGATCATCCTAATATGAAACTGGA
The DNA here is from genome assembly GCA_963277665.1 of Viscum album. Lineage (NCBI taxonomy): Eukaryota > Viridiplantae > Streptophyta > Magnoliopsida > Santalales > Viscaceae > Viscum > Viscum album. Next base: position 1,812,177,126 of record OY728146.1, read on the forward strand.
GTGAACCATTCTGGATTATTTAGATCCATGAATCAACATTCTCACACCCAGTATTGTGCTCCCTCTTCTCTAGTCTGATTCATTTGAAATAAAAAATGGTCTCATCAGTATAAACTATAAAATAGTTCATCTTAGCAAACAACAGAGTGAGAATCCTCATGAACACATATCTAACTTCATTGAGGTCTAAAATACCTTTTCCAACCTAAGTGTATCATCTGATGTAATATAATTATCTATATTCCAATTTTCTGTGCATGATTAATCAAAGGATTGGTTTAAAATTTGACCCCCTGAATCGACCGGGGGGGTTGCTGTCCAGCAGGGGGGTTGTCCATGGGGCCCCAGCAGGGGGGGGCTGCTGTCCAACAGGGGGGTTGTCCAGGGGGGGTCCAGCAAGGGGGGATACTATCCAGTAGGGGGGCTATCCAGGGGGTTCCAACAGGGAGGGGGTCTGTCTGGGGGGGCTTCTGTTCAGGGGGTTGTCCGGGGGGGGCTGCCCTCCAGGGGGTCCAGCAGGGGGGTGGGGGGGCTGCTGTCTAGGGGGGTCCACCAGGGGGGGCTGTCCAGGGGGTCCAGCAGGGGGAGACTTTTGTCCAGGGGTGGCTTCTTTCCGGGGGGGCTGTCCAAGGGGGGGCTGTTGTCCAAGTGGTCCAGTAGGGGGGGCTTCTGTAAATTATCCTTTTAGAGTTCTTTCAAATATTTATTTTCATTTATTGAGTCCACTTTTTCCTTTTCTTAATCTATTATTTTAGAAGGTTCTTGTTCAATTGAATATTATTTTATAATGATTTGTTTCACATACAGGGATCTCTCATACAACTCAATGACGGGTAACATACCTCACAGTTTCGGGTCGCTTTCAATCCTTGGTACACTGTAAGCAACTGAGACATTAGTTAAGATAATTATCATTTTATAATGTATTTATGGCTTTATTCAGGTATTTACAGATCAATCAATTCCCTGGTCTAATTGATTCCCTTGCTAGTGTTCCCCTTGATGATTTGTAAGTTGATGGTATGTTTAAACAACACTTACTTGAATTGACATCATTCTAGTTTACATAGTTTTTGTTACCATGTAATTAATCAGATTTCACTACTTTAGTTTGTATGAATTCTGAGCATCCTTAGTGCAAAGTCTTTAATCTTTTCTTTCTTTTACTGATGCTATCATGAATTTTTCAATCAATCAATTTATTGGATCTTATTTGTGTATTGTTGTGACATTGTTAGCACTTGGTGGACCACCCTTGTTATCTGTATATAGATTGTTACTATTTTATTTATTTTACTTTATATTCACTAACACAGCATATTATGGGATATATTAAAGTAATTATTTATAGTGAACAAATTAAGTTTATGATCATTGCCCAGACATGTATACAGATTGTTACTATTTTATTTATTTTATAGGTCTTGTGTTTTTTTACTTTATATTCACCTCCACTAGGGGGTGCTGGTGTAGGGTGGGGGCGGTCTAGGGGGAGGGAGGTGTGCAGTGAAGAGGGGGTAGGGGGTGGGGTGCAAGGTGCAGGGGGTGGGGTAGGGGAGGTGTGTAGGAGCAGGGAGTTCATAAATTTCGTTCATGTAAGATGTGGGATAAACGAATGGGATTTGAAACTCTGGTACAAGGATATCCCAAACCAGATGATTTTTCTTATTTGCTGAATGAGACAACAAGCGCTTCCAATGGAGGATAATATTTAGAATTAGGGGGTGGATCTGGCCTCTGGATGTCACTGTTGTACAAAGGCCACACTATGAATCTTCTTGGAACTTATTTTTTTAGAGTGACTGGGTGAGGGGGATCTGGGAGTTTATGGGAAAATTTCTGAATATCAACAGCAGTGGGAAATCCATGTAGGAGATTATTGAGGCCTTGTTCAAATGGGAGATCCAGGGGTGGAGGTTATGATTCATTTATGTTTTTTCTTAGATGTGTGTGGGACTATTTGGGATGGTAGGAATAATGTAAGAGAAGGAAAGAGGAATTGTTTAATCTATTTTCAGGTTCAAGTGAAAATGATTGGGGCAAAGTTGGGAGTGATTATCAAGGGAGGTATTTTTTCTACTACCCTGATAAGATTTCATCCATGGATTTGTATGAATAGTTATTCTTTCCAAGGTAGTCAAGGAAGGGTGGATTCAATGGAAGCCTCCTGTTATGGGATTATAATTGAATGTGGATGGATCATGTATTGCAGGGGAGATATGGGGAGGTGGGTTGGTTTAGAACAATAGGGGCTTAGCATTAAAATTGAATGTGGATTGATCGTGTATTGTGGGGGAGACGAGGGGAGGCGGGTTGGTTCAGAAAAATAGGGTCTTGGTGATTCTGTGTTTCAATTCCTTTTACTGAATGGGTACCTCCATTGGGGCAGAGGTGAGTACGATTAATACTTGCCTTATGTTGTGTAATATTTTCAATGAGGAGATTGATGAAGTAGAATTCGACTCAATTGTGTTGGTTCATCTATTTCCGAAGAAGGTGGTGGTTCCATGGGATTTGGATTACCTTGTATGGGGGGTGCTGGTGCAGGGTGGGGGTGGTCTAGGGGGAGGGGGTGTGCAGTGAGGAGGGGGCAGGGGGTGGGGTGCAAGGTGCAGGGGGGTGGGGTAGGGGAGGTGCGCAGAAGCAGGGGTGGGGGTGCTGGGGGGTCCTGGTGCAGTCCTCCCAACAGCCAGCACGGCCGTGCTGGCTTTTTTTTATGTAGTGGAAAGGCCTATAGCCACAGTTTTAAACCGTGCCTATAGGGTTTTAGCCATGGTAACCATGGCCTTTATTAGCATCTATAGGGCTGACCCTATAGCCCCAGTTTCAAATCGTGGCTATAGGGCTATAGAGACGGTTGGAGCCGTGGCTATAGAGATGTAGCCACGGTTCGAACCATGGCTATAGGGCTATATCCATGGATTAAAACCAGGGCTATAGGATCTGACATATAGCCATGCCAATACTAGCCACGGTTCATGAAACCATGGCTATAACCTATAGCCACGGTTTATGGGCCTATAGACACGATTTAGAACCGTGGCTATAGATTAAATTTCTAGTAGTGGAAGTAGGGGCAGTGGGCTCTTAGGTGAATTAGTTCACTTTGACGCACAAGTTAACACAATCCTCAGTGGTTCCCATAGTATAGCTCATTTCAGATGGGGAATTCATAGGTGACATAGTCTTTACCCTAATTAACACCAGCAATCTATTCCTAAATAACCTAGGTTATGTGCATCAGAATGTTAAGACTAGATTGGAATGGTTGTATCTGCATCTTTTGGATATAAATTCCACTCAAAGGAGTTCAGAGTCAAATTATTTTTAGGATCCTACCAAAAAAAAGATGATCTGGATGAAGTATATTGAAAAAAGTTCCATTATGCTCTTCTTCTATATTTATGTAATTCCTATACTGAAATTCTGAACGGTTATTAATTTGTTTGTTCCATAAATCAATTTATTTGCATAATAGACTTAGTTATATTTTAATTATAGTAGCAGGAAGTAGTTAATCCACCATAAATAGATATTTACATTATAATTCAATGAATAGTAATTAGCGGTATATTTTTTTCAAAACTTAACAATTATCTATTATAAGCCTAATTATCCATTAAAAACAAATAGAATTAATTAAAATAGATGTGGTAAAGTTTAAAAGAATGGTACTAAATCAAATATTATGATAAAATGGAATGAAATATATGATAATGATACATTCCCATTGACACACACCTCTCACAGTCCCATTAATATGAAATTCATCCTAAATAAGGATTCATGGATATCCCTTTCCTCACACATATACTCGAATTAAGCATAAAAATGGATTTTAGATTAAAGGTATGTAAGGTATAATTAGGCTTGTATTGTGGATTAAACCTATAACATCATTCATAGTGATTTAAGGGACAAATATGGATTGATGTTCAAGGTAGGTTCAATGATAAATGAGGGGATATCCAATTGAATTGCCTTAATTATGTTGAAAGTATCCCATGGGCTCCAAATATTTGTGAGATAATCACCACAAGTTATTATTCAAAAAGAAATTTCAATATTCACATAATAAGTGAGGGTATTGCAAAGATGACATCAATGTAGTTTATAATACCACTCAATATGGAAAATTTAAATTTTTTGAGAGTTCTATTGATGAATGGGTCTATAAAATAAATAAAACTCATAAGAATGATTTAGAAAATAAACAACTCAAAATAGATCGCTTATCAACACTCATGGGTTTCCTTTGAAAAATGAAATAATTTCCTCACAAGTGAATAAAGAATGTAAAATAATTTTGGATATTAAATTTGTGGTCAATGTTTTTTTAATAACAAACATGAAAAATAAAATTTTAAATAATCTACCTAAAATGTAAAACCATCCCCCACACTTAAAATATTACATTATCCTCAATGTCACTAGGAAATGATATATACACATGAAATATAGAGTTTTAAATAGGGTAAATATTATAAATGTTAAAGGGTTTGGGATATCATAATGTTCTCAAATGATGATGGGGCCATGTAGGGTGATAACTTCCACTGCATATGTGGGAATCCCCTTAAAGAATTACTTAAACAAATACCCATTAACTGTAAAGATCCTTAATATGGCCTCTTGTGTTATTTCCACTACACCATAAGTCAAAACATATAGTATAACATAATAGACCAACCATCTATAATTAAACTTATCATAAATTAACTTCAGTCATGAATTGTAGATAAAGACACTTTCTTCCTCATAAAATTGACACTTTTGAGACATATTCTCATGGATTTCTTTTTCCTACCCATTTTAGACCCTTTAGTTATAATATTATGATAATTAGGTCTCCCAGATGTCTTGAAGTGTCAACTTTCTTCGACCTCCATATTTTTATTAACCTATATTTCACTTCTTTATCACACAAAATGTTTGATGCTCAACTTCATTGGGGATATAAAAGGATTTATGAATAACAATTTGAAATTGGTACATATAGATGGGAGCTTTTAAAAAAATCTTATAAGCCCAAATAAGATCATCTATGTTCTTTCTCTCATTGTTTTTATTTAGATGCACATTTTTCTCCAATATCTACTTCAAATTTTGATTTGAAACATTACCCTGGTTATTTATTTAGGGGTGGTAATTATTTGAGGTTTAGTGTGTCCCCCCATACTTTTGATGGAGGGAATCTAAAATATTGTTTCCAAAGTATGGCCATTATTCATTGATGATATCCTTCAGTATTCTAAAATTGCAAAAAAATATTCCCAATGTTAATTAACTATAACATGATAATCTTCTATCTTGTTTGTATTGGCACCCACCCATTTTCTAACAAAATAAATAGAAATAATGATATATAAGAAACTGAATGTGGTAGGAAAAAAACAGATATAAACAATTACCCACTCATAATGAATCTCATAAAATAATATCATTTTTTGATTCATCTCATGTCTCTTATAAATATTACCCTTGTATTAGTATTGAGAACAGGACTTAAAAAACATATTGGTATCATGGAATAATCTAAGAAAATATAAACCCATGTATAAGCTCATCATAACTATTCATTATGTCTAGGGTTTCCACCATAAGAAATTATATGGTATAAATATAAAATAGACTCAAAATGGAGATCAGGTATGAGACTCCTAATGATCTTGTCACTAAACATACACTAATCGTATGGGTCATCCCACACATAATACATAATCTCACTTTTCAATCTTTGGACACGGTGTTTCTTTAGGTTTGTAATAATTTCTTAGAAAATCATGTAATTCACTAAATCAACATACCAAGGATCTATACCTATGAGGAAATAAATATGTGCATTAGTAAAAGTGTCTTAAAATTGTACTTGATTTGGGTTATCATTTTATAACTTGGGAGTCATCCTGATTATGTAATCACACACCAATTTTTCACACCCTTTAATTTCTTTTATATCAATTTAAAACTCCAGAAGCAATAAAATCAAAAACAATATGTATTTTATTTGTATATAGTTTCTTCATGAGATATATTAAAGCTTCACGGTAAGAGAATATTACTATTTTAGATCCCAACAAATAAGAAGGGATTTTATCGAAATAAAATATTATAGAAAGAAACTTGTTTTCCATTGGTTCCTTAGGTTGTATCTAGTATAATTAAAGTAGAAGTGATCAAATATATATTTCCCTCCACCCTATGTGACAAGGTGTCTCAAAATACAATTTTTAAATCATTACACATAAACTCAAATGGAATCTCCCATCATCATAGTTTTATGATCAGTGGAGTGGTGAGATGCTTCTTTATCTCATCAAATGATACACTACAAGAATAATTAAAAATGAATTCAATATCTTTTAAAATTAATCATGATCAGGGTAGTGATATTTTAATAAAATCTATGTTGAATCATTCATAAATACTAGTGTTTCTAAGGAATTATTGAACATCATGCACAAATTTAGGATATGGAAAGGAAAAAATATAAATTCTTAAATTATATCTATCAACCTCAATTATATTTTGTGGCATTGCATGACCTAGATAAATTTAATTCTCTTCCATGAAATGGAATATTTCAAAGTTCAGACCTAGTTTTTTTTTCAAGGAAAGGATGAAACACATTACTCAAACTCAAGATACACTCATAAAATGAGGAACTGTAAAAAATAAAACAAACCATAAATACCTATATCTAAGTCTCAAGTAAATTATAAATTATACAAAAAATTCATATTTGGAAGGTACTTGGGGAGTTACAGAGTCTGAATGACATAGTTTTGTAAGAAAAATGTATCAAGTAGGTAGGATATTGTTGTCTTCTCTTAGTCCTCTATTGCAATAGGAACCTAAAAATGGCCATATAAACATACAATAAATAATGGTTTCTCCCACACATAAGGGTATCAAGCATATATTAAATGAATGTATGGGGGAAATGATCCTTATTATTTGATTGATTTTGTTTCCTATAATATATATACACTTACCAAATATTTTTCACTATCATATGAACTCACACTGAATTTTAAATTGTTATAACAGTGAAACCGATTTTATTGGGTACATCCTAGATAGGGATAACCCAATAAGACTTGGAAATGAGGTAAATGATACCCACATCAATCAATTTATCCATATATCTATTTATGACTTCTAATAGTGTGGGGTTAGTTATCCTTTTGGGTTACCTGTCTTATTTATAATCATCCTCAAAAAATAATATTACATGAAAATGGTGGGGTTAATAACTTTTATTTCTACTATGGTCCATCCATTTTCCCTAATATTATCCCTCAAAGGCTTTAAATTTCTTGTTTACTATTTATGGATAATATTATTATAAATAATTACAATTCATTTTACATCATTCAATATGTACGAATATTTCAAATTTTGGGAAAAAATATTTATTTCTAGTTTCGGTGGGTGTTGTATTTAGGGAAATTATGTGAGAACTAAGATATGTGAACATTATAAATCATAAAAATATATAAATAATTCATCAAATCTATCTATAAATTCAATATAATTGTTTTAATTAGAAGTAATGGGCCCAGAATGAGATAAATAATTCATAAATGAATCCTAACCCTGAGTGGTTTAACCATAAAGAATTTGTGGGGAAATGTTTTGAGACATAAAACTAGACCTAATTATAAAAATATACCTTATCCTAGAATAATCACCATTTATAAAAGATTGAAAATAAAATTTTCAAGAATCATCAAAAGATGAATTGGAATGGGATATGAAGAGAGAAAAATTGTATTTTGTAGGGTTCTTTATAGAGTATAAAATGTTAAATCATAAAATATATTCTCTAAACCTCCTAAAAAGTGTACCCTCCTGGAAATTCCTGATTCTCTTAGAAATTTTGAGGAATATTGTACCAAGAATGATGGGAGGAGCAGAACTTACCTGATCATCCTCTATATTTAGCATGCAAAAAATAATAGGAAATATCATGTTTCTCACCTGATCAAGTACATCATAAAGGAATACAAATAAGAATTTCATGGCCCTATTTTCTAATTGTACCACCACCATTAATGTATTAATCTATCCAAACTATAAGGAAGTGAAAATGGGGTAAGGAAAAAAATTAATTAAGGAACCCAAATCACATAAAGAATAAGATAAATAGAACTCCATTATGGTGCATAGAATAGTAAATGTTACAGGGTCCTTTAACTTTGTAATAATTATCAAGGTGAGTGGACTGAGGGAAGATACATTCCTCCTAGTGTTGACATTCTCATTTTCCATTAGACCACTTCTATTTTTACACAGTTCTTTCAGAAATGTGGTATAACTTAGAATTTTTTTGATTTATTCTAGTAGAGGGATATTAATATCTACACACATTAATTTATCTAAAACCTTTTTTTACATCACCTCTTCATCTATATTATTGGTTTGTACAAATGTATTTGGAAATGGAAGAGGTTTAGGAGGAACATCATCAATCTTCTTCTTGCCTTTGTCTTTACTCATTGGATTTTGTTAGATAAAGTTTTTTCATGCTTATTTTAATATAAAACATATTTTTTATACAATTTAAATGATTAATTATTCAAGTGTTTAATTTATTTATGTTTTGGGGTAGGATGTAGAGTTTGATAAAAAATGATCAAAATTAGTTGAATATATTAATCAGAAATACTTTACGTTGTCCTGCTTCACAGTGTGGTGTGAAAAAGGATTTTTGAATCTAAAAGATGATGATTTGATGATGTATATGATGGCCTGTGATGAAGGTATAAGTCAAAGACTAATTCCAAATATTTAAAATGAATATTCAGGATGATTCAGAGAGAATGTATCTTGAAATCAAATTTACACATCATGTAAGTCATTCACATTGAGTAGAATAAAGAATTACATAGTGTAAAAACAATCCATGAAAAGGAAGGTCATGAAAATAACATATCATAAATTCAATTTTCATGATATATAATATTTTTTAAATTAGGTGGTTAGTTCCACACATTAAATTTCATTAATATCACTTGCATGACATAAAACTTTTGACCATACAAAAAAATGGATGTTTTCAGGTTAATTTATATTTTCATCCCTATTTTATAACCTGAGATGACCCATGAAGATTCAATGGGCCATTATTGTACCACTTTAATGATTTATGCCAATAAATAAGAGTCCATGGGAGGATTGAAGAGGATCGGTCGGTGAAGGAAGCTCTAGAAATGGCATACTATAAAATTTATTTCCATACTTCCCTTTTCTTTTCATTTCTTCATTCTTTGATAACTCCCCTCTATATAATCAAATTGACTTCTCCATCCATGGAGGGGTAGTTCCTATGAGTGATCATAAAAGGGGAATATTTACCATCTATAATTTTTGAGTTTTTGTATTTAATACATTAATATTTTTTTTATTTACCAGCTAGTTTCAATTATTAATTAAGTTTTTAATTCTTATTGCATTTGTGCTAGGGTTAGATTATTTTTATTTAAATTCCCTTGTTCGATGATCCATATCTCACTCCATGCAATTCTTATATTTTTTCTATAGAACTGATTAGGTCTGGGTGGTGAGTGTTCAGAGATCGCCATCATTTGCGAAGAACTGTGATTGGGATTGTTGTTAATTAAGGAATAAAATTCAAATTTTAAAAATTAATTTAATTTAACAAAAGTTCTTGTTACAATGACACACACATAAGTAAAAGGCTAGACCAATTTATACTTTATTAATAATTCCATTACCTTCACTATCTAGCTAGGGGGAGATGAATCAAAGTAATAATCTCTCTCTTACCAACAAATAGAACTAGAATTGATAAAATTGGAAACAATAATAGCATATCACTAGGTTTATCCAAACCCACTCCAATCACTACTTCCATCATATGATTTAAATTCAATCAATTTAAACTTTTTTATATCTTTAATTTCTCAAAACAATCAAAAATTATTTTTTTGAAAATCAATCAAAAGTGAAAAATTATTTTGTGTGCAATCCACATCCGGATACTACCTAGGGTTAACCAAATATACTTTACCTAGGTAATTATAATTTTTTTTCCATTCCCCATGAAAAGTTTTTGTTATATGTTCAGTGAATGGTCTTGAATGGAGCATCTCTGGTGTTGAGTTTAATCTTGGTTGAGAGATAGGAGTATATTTATTCTTTTTTTACCTCCATATTTTTAGTGTGAAAGTACTTATATTCCCCTTTTTATTTGGAGTAGGTTTGGACGGAATGTTTATAGGGTTATTACTTATCAATTCATGGAGGGTGGTCGAAATCTGGCTTTGTTTCATCTTCAACTTCCTAAAATTCAAACCTCAACTCTTCATCTCATTGTGTTGATTAAGAATAATTTGATTCAAAATATCATCACTATTAGAATCTTCATTTGGTTGGGATGAACTTTTTTGTTATTTACTTATTTATTATTATGATTCAAATCTCTTCTAGTGTTGTTGAAAATATCATTGGTAAGGAGGAGGCTACAAGAAGTTTTTTTGAAAAGGTGGCATTTATTATTGTACAGATTCATTCCATGAGTTTATGTGATATTTCCCTCCTAGGTATTATGTTAGTAGGAAAGGGATCGTACTTTCTTTTAGGTGTTGGTTTGTTTGTTGATATGGTCACCCAATTAATATACTTATACAATCCATTGTCTCTTATAATTGAGGGTAAAACCTATAGGGTGTTCTGTTTTAGTAAAAATGTCACAAGGCCTTTTAGGAGTGGGTTGTGATGTATTTTAACCCAACACAATTTGTATCACCATATTAGTTAATTTGTCTATATTGGTATTTATTAAATTATTTCCAAGAGAAGAAATATTTACCTGATATATTCCCCTAACAAGTTATGTGCCTCTATTTCCAAATTGTTGACTATTTGGTGACATCTTTTCAATCAATACTCATGAAACTAATACTATTTTATCAATCAATTACACTTCTATCATGGAATCCCCCATGATCCAATCCATGAGTTTGAGACCTTTATAAAATTACTTTATGAGGAGTTTCTCACTAATTTATTGATGTAAAAAACATGGGCACAACTTTTTGAATCACTCTCAATACTCATATATTGAATCCCCTTAGGATTTTTTATCCCTAATATCTCTTTATAAATAGAAATTGTAATTGATGTTGGAATAAATATCTAAAATAAAATAACTTTCAAATCATTATATCATGCTATGTTTTGAGGTTATAAATAACACATCTAATCTTTTTTAATTCCATAAAGTGGTAATGGGAATTCTCTTAGTTTATATTGATCCTTAGAGACATTCCTTGGTTTCAATGTTCATTTGACCACATTGAATTATTTTAGGTGTTTCATGAGATCCCCATTATAGAGAAAATGAGATTTTTGGAGGTTTATTAACCTAGACTTTAATTGAAACTCTCATTCCATATTTGGGTATGCAATAAAAGTTAGTTGATAATTAATTTCTGGAGAGCCAATTATCTAATGGTTCTATCATGTTCATTATTGTTATTTTCAGGTATTGTTTCTTGTTTTAAGTTGGATCCAGATGTGCTTCCAACTTCAATGTTTCAAGAATAAAGGAATTACAGAATTGGGTTAATTTTGACACTTTCCATAGATCTAGAATTTTTTATTCAATCCATATGGTTACATTAAATATTATGGTCAAGTTCAAAGAGAAATCTAGGATAAAATCATTTCATAAATTAGAGTAAATATAGAAAAGAATAAAATTTCTATATAATATCATGATAATAAGTATCAATTTATGGTCGAGAAAACATAAAATTAGAAATGGGAAATAGTAAAGAATAAAAGTAGAATAATGGAATATAAAAAAATTAAAAAAATACTCTAATTAATTGAACTAAAGTACTTAACTCTCTTTAAATTGTTCCAATTTCAAGGCATTATCATGGTGGTTCTCAAATGATGTTTAATTTTTTTCTTAGTTGTGGTGTAGTGGTTTACTAAGATCATTCTATAAAGAGGTACTAATAAAAAATATATATTAAAGTTATTTTCTTAAAAATAATAAAACAAACTCACTACTAAAATTATGGGGGTTTGTTAGGTTTATACAACACACAAAAAGTATATTTAAAGAAGATTATATTTTAAAAAAATTAATTGATAAAGTGCAATGAGATGATATTTTTTTAGAAAATATTTTGAGAATGTGAAATTGGACTGACTTTACCCATTCACTCACTTAATAATTACTATTAGCCAAATTAAAATGTACTTAATTTGATCCCCAAATTTTCTAACCCTCTAACCCTACTATAATTAACTTCAATTACATAGATAAAATGAATTAAACCCTTGGCTAACTCTAGAATATACAATCATAACACCCTACTTTGATTGTCATTACATGGATACCTTATAGTAAGTGGTAAATTAGGGATCATATCTATATTGTAAAAGATGATTAATTGACTTTATGGATTATATTATAACCCTACAAAATTGACACACATTCATTGATTTTTTGTTTAAGTTCACACACTTACGATACACACATATTCGACCTCACGTGTAAAATAATTACTAATTGAGTGTTTATTTTAAAATTAAATACTCAATTCAAGGATAATATTGACGTTAATTAAATTAATAAAACTAATTTAAAACAAAGAAAGTAATAAGATTAAAATTACGATAATTTCTATGAAAATCTACTCTTCCATGGGAAAAGTGTTCTTCATATAAATGATATACATTCACAAAGGTCTCAATGGGTTATAACCCAATCATATTACTACTATTAATTTCCAACCCAATTTAGGATAAGTATAGAATAAGAAAATTTTAATTAAACAAAATAAATGGAATCTAAATAGATAATTTACTATAATATCAACAATACTACAACAAATAAGAGAAAAAGAATATCATTATGGAGGTGATACAAGCATGAGAACAAACCTCCTAAAATTTTGTATAAAAGTATAAATTCACAACATATACCCTACTGAAAATCCTATAATTAATGGAAAACCCATTAAAATTAGAAAAATTTACATTTATATAGGGTAGGGGAGGCTAGGTTTAGAATTTTTCATATGTTTTAAATGGAACAATCATCCAAATATTTTAATCCAAATTAAATCTAATTTTTGACCACCAAAATGTGTGAAACACCAATTTTTATGAATGTATTATTTTTTTAAAATTTATTTCTATATATAATTTCCAAATTTGAGACCAATATAAGCTTGAATATAGATTATGTGTCCAAAATTTTGAATCGTCTTCCATGTTGATGAGTCCAATCTAGATTTTGTCTTCATAGACTATATTCCCTAATCAAATGTATGATACATCATAATTAGTCCAAATTAACATTATAACTCATTGAGTGTAGAATAGTTTTATGAAATATAAAGTTCAAATAATTCTTATAGAAATATTTGTGTTCAAAATACTCTAGTTAATTTTAATGGGATAAAACATTAATTTTTATCAAATTTTAAAATTCATGATATAATACCATATTTTCCAAAAAAAAATATTTAGGAAAATTGGGGTAATATATATCATTTTTTAATAATAAAATATTAAATAAAATTTATTTTATTCTTATTTTATTAGTATTGTTAGTTTTGGAACATATATAATACATTTTTTTTTTGAAAAAGATGATCTTAAATCAGATATATGCTTATTTTTTCATTATCCTAAGCAAACTAAGATATATTATTTCTATATTCTTATTAATAAAAATGTTTATGAGGCCCAATTTTATAAATTCCTTGATAAGGAATATATCATATGAGGAGTTATTGGAGTAAATTTAAACTAGAATAAGTTCAATACCAATTAATATGAAGTGTTCCTAAAATGGAAATTTAATCGGTTCTATAAAAATTTTAAAAACAAAAGACATAATCAGGTTGAAAAAAACCATGAATGTCTTGTAGGATTCATTAGAAGCCTCGTAGATATATATTTCTTATATGAAATATGAAAATGTAATTTTCATGGATTCTGAATAGAAAATCTACTAAGAGTCCATTGAAACATCTTATTTTAAGAAATGGATAAGTTTTGTGAACTCAAAAAATAGACTCCATGTACACTAACTAATTTTGGAACATAGTGGATAAACCAGAAGGTGGAGACCCATAAGCTGCAAGTGGGTTTTAAGTACTAAAACTTATACAGAAGGTAGAGTGTCTGCCTATATATCTCACCCAATGGTAAAGAGTAACAAACTAATTCATGGTATTTAATACAAACAAACCTTTTCTACAATTTAGATGATAATTCCCATTTGGATTTTTATTGGAATGTTAGCTCATTATGATTATGAGATATATAAAATGTATGTCAAATCTACTTTCATTCATTATAATTTAGTTAAGAATGTGTATATGATATAGCCAAAAGGTTTTGATGTTACAAATCATTTTTATAAGTTCTTCAAGTGGTAATGATCCATTTATGGATTAAAGAAAGACTCTTGAAGTTGAAACATTTGGTTTGATAATGTAATAAAATATTTTGGTTTCATCAAGTACAAGGATGATTCTTGTGTATATAATTAGATTACTGGGATTGTTTTTTATTTCTGAAATGGTGTGTGGATGACATACTATTTATTAGAAATGATATTTTATCTTTAAATTCTATAAATTTATGGTAGGGAAAACGATTTTCAATGAAGAAAGGGTGAAGTAGACTACATATTAATTATGAAAATTTATTGAAATATATAAAATAGTTTCCTTATATTGGGTCAAAAAACATGTATTAGTAAATTGATATAGTGGTTCAGTAAAGAGAACTCTGAGAAGGTGTGTTTACTAGTATTTCATTGCATGAATATTTGGAAGATTCGATATCCTTTAAAAGAGTTAGAAGGGTTGGATGGTATACTTTATACATATTCCATAGGATCTATATTTTATTAAATGTTGTGTACTCAACCTAATGTACATTATTATGTGATCATAACAAGTATATACCAACCCAATCCTAGTGAGATTCACAAGATTTTTTTAAGAACAAACCTATGTTCTTGAGAAGAAGTAAGGATACGTTCGTAGTAATTGAAGGTGAGGAAGATATCATTATAAGGGATTACATGGATACTATTTTCCCATAAAATAGAGATGATATTAGATATAAATATAGTTTTATGATATTTAAAAATATTGGAGCTCTCAGTTATAGGAAGTATATATAAATCATCATAGAGGACTAAAGAATAGAGCCAAAGTACATCACTGTATTATATGCTGTGGTGGAAAATGTTTGGATGAATAAGTTTATTACTAAACTTGAGGATGTTCCTAGAATTAAGGAAGTGATTAATAATTACTATGATAATATTGGATCTATTTATTGGGTCAAGGAACCCTAGTCTTACTAAATTAACAAACACATCCTTCACAAATACTATCTAATTAAAAAGATCATTGAGAGGGTAAATGTAAAGATCTATTGGGTGGATATATATAAAAATGTAGTTAATCCTTTTAAAAAACCATTGGAAAAAAGAATGAGGGTCATGTTGAATATATTAGTATTAGATACATGAGAGATTGGATGTAATAGTTAGAAAATGAATCATGGTTTTATAATAAATAAAGTTATATTTATCATTGATTCATGTGTGTAGCATTTATATTACATGAACAATAAAATGATAATATCCCCCCAAAGTACAAATTTTATTTGTACCTAATTAATGAGTATTATAGTTTGTGATGATATTTTAGGATTAGTGTGAGTAAAATATTTTATTTTGTATAAATAACTGTATATAATATATAAATAATACACTCATGATTTAATAAGTTGAGACATATTATTTGGGATCACTCACCGAATTATATCACATAGAATATCATAAGGTCATTGATGTATTTAGTAATATATAAATATTATGAATTACCATTACCTGAGGTTGGTGAGATACCTAAAATTATAACTTTCATTATTTGATCATTTTATTATGTAATCCTTAAGTATTAGCTAATCAGGGGTTGGTTGGGTATGTTTTTGGTCATGTCATTAGTTGGAGCTTAACTAAGATGGGATTTTTCCTCTTGTATAACATGAAAAAAAAATCTATTACCTTGATTGGATTAGACTAATGAAAGTTATGACCATTATTATTTGAGTGAAATGTGATGATCTAGGCTCCTTGGAAGAAAGATATGTGATGCATCCATTCAAACTAGTCAGACTATTTTAAAGAATCATGGATGTATGAGTAGAACAATAAAAAATATACACGTTTCATGTCTATTGGTCACTTTATTTCATGGAAAGAAGGATTATATAAGTGTATATACAATTTTTATGATATATCTTATGGTTTACTTGTTAATATGGAGATATAAATATGTTTTTTCGAGATCACACCAGCTGCCATTATAGTTTTAGTAGCACATACATTTTTCTAGAGGTGTCTATTTTTTTATATTTATAAAATTAGGATTTCACAAAATTTATTAATACTAAAAATACCCATATGTTCAAATAGTTTGGTCATAGAATAGGGATTAAATTTTAGAACAATTTTTTATTCCAAAAAAATAGTGGTTGATAAACTATATCAAAAATAGTTGGGATGTATCTACAAAGAGTTGTGAATTTTTTTTAAAGTTCCTTATAGATTTTAGTGAATGTCGAAGATTTATGGAAATGAATAAAAACAAACCAATAATATTTTATGACTTTTTATATCATAGAACAATATATTCATATGATACAGATCATAGGCTAGTATTTTCTTATGTCATAATGGTCATGAATTTCATCTATCATAGAGTACGATGGGGTTATGATATGTGTGCATAGCTATTGCCACATATTCCACTAATTTTCCTTTGGTTATATATCATAAATATGATCTAAGTATGGATTAAAAATATATAATAATAATTTTCTATTTTCTATTTTTTATACCCTAGAAATCATGAATTATGGATAAGGCATTTTAACTATCCAGCATTGGAAGTCACCTCTTGACTTACTTTATTAAATTAAATTATCTAGTGTAAAGAATATAGATCCTAATTATGGGTGTGTTTAATTCATTTTTACATATCCAAATATCTCTTCCAATGTGGATATTTTTTTTATTTTTCAGAGAAGGTTCTTTCACACCGTTGGAGTTTATAGGATCCACTCATAGTGTATTAGGATTCTAGTGGCCAATATATATCCCTATGGAGATGACAGTCTATTGTTTGTGTCTTAGTGATCCCTAAATGACATTATTGTTTGAGATTAACAAATATAGAGTGTCTTATGATATAGTTATGATTTTTATGATTTTTTCTTCAATACATGTTGATTTTATGATAATATATTAAGAAATAAAATGATCTTCTTCCACTGCGTTGATCATAAGATTATCCAACAAAAACCCATCATCTGTATGACTAATTAAAATTGGATTAAAGTTGGGGATAAACTTGACTAATGTAATGGGCTTAATATTGGTTTTTCTCTTCTACTTGGTTTGATTTAAAGTATTTTTATGGTCTTAAATGTTTTTTATGTATAATCACAGTGGTAAGCATTATATGTTAAAATTAATTAGGAGAATTGAATTGAATTTTTATCTTTTTTGGGTAGTAATATTCTAGTAAATTTAAAAATAGAACTTTTTAGGTGTTTTTATTCACTAAAAGTGGAAAATTTTCATTTAATTTTAATGTAATTAAAATTTTATAAATTCATAGGTTAATTAATTTTTCAATTTAAACATTTTTTCTCATTATATTTTGAATTATTGTCTAAAATTAATTAGTCTTCCCCCATTTAAACATCACATCATGGAATATTATTTGGTCATTATTTGATTTTAAATTTTTTGAATCTAGTTAATCAATTTGGGGTGAGATTTGTTCCTCCTAAGGAAATAGAAGATGGACATTTGGGGCCTCAAATCCTGAAAGTAATTAGTAAATAAAATTGGATAAAACACCATTAAGTATATATAGATCCCAAAATTCACATCCAATGAATCGAAAATTTTGAATAATGATATATAAATTGCTGAAGATATTTCATTCAATTATTTTCTAAGAGAATTTGATTGTATTTAAGGTTATTTAGGATTTCTAAGTTAAATATATAATTTGGGACACATTTCATAGATGAAAAAAGAATCCCACTTTTTTTGAAGAACCTGTTCGTGGAATCTTCTAACAATCCACCCAAATTCATCCATCTTCATGGTGTTTCTATAATATTGAGTGGAAGGAGATAAGGGTTTCATATAGTCTTGGTAATGATGTAAATTCATATTTTTACCCACTTTCCACCTGAACATGTCCTACCATAATTAATTAGATTAATTACATATCCATTTTATTTACCAAAGGGACTCCAAAAATCTATTTAAGTCAGATTTGAGGAGGAAAATTGAACTATTTTTTAAGTTTTCTTCTTTGTAATTTTGTGTTGAAATTTTATATTTTTATTTTTATTGTTCATTTATATGTTTTCCAAACCCTTTCCTTTTTACGAATCAAAATATTTCCTTAATTATAATTATTATTTTTCATTTCATTATCATTATGATACAATTTATTCTAAGTTATGAAAATCCCACATAGTTGTGTAGTGTTGGTTACTTAATTTTTTCCTCTTGTTCAATCCCACTTCTATGAGTAAACTTTCATATTATATTGATATTTTTTTAATAATTGGATGGATAACCATCTTATGAGTTTATTTTATTTAATTTCAGGATCTTTAATGGATTTTATTTTACATCTATTAAAATTCCAATTGGTTTTTAAATATTATATTTCCATTTGATGAATTAATTTTTATTTGTATTTGATGAATTTTAAAACTACCTTTTGGAGTGTTGATACAATCTTATAAGATAGAATGATTATGAAAAGATACTCTAAGTTTTTATGTGATTAAAACTATAATTTCTCAGTAATTATACCTACGAATTATGAGGTAGTTCTTATCTTTTTGAATGGATGCTATTTAAATTAATGAATCTATAATTATTTATAAAAACTTCTTCCCAAATATATCCCTAAAAACAATATTGGATCAACCCATCTTCATTAATTATTTTAATTTGAGTATTTGGGTATTCCATCCTTCTAAATTAACATATACAATAATTTATCCACTTTGTTTCCAAATACCTAAAAAAATATGTGTGTCTTAGTTGATTTTTTATATCTCTATGGAATCAAAACCATATAAATGATAAAATTAATCATTTTATCAAATTGTTTTAATTTAGTAAAATCAAAACCATACGAGGTATAAGTCATATTAGATATAAATTAAAATCAATAAATTATTGAATAATAATTATTATTTCTCTTTATCTAATTAAAACATGACCAAAAATTGAATTGGTTTCATGTTTTCATAGTGACCTAATATAAAAACACCTCATGGTTCTCAATATAATATTTAGTTATGTGAAAGGCACAAATAAATATGCATTATTTTATTTTTAAGTAAATATGTATTATTTAATCATATATAGTCATGATGATTTAGTTGTAGATGTGTTAAATAGAAAATTCAAAAGTTATGTATCATTTTATATTATAGGAAACTGTATTTGTTGAATGAGTAATAATAAATAAAGCACATCATTTTATTACTTTAAGAGTTGAATATATTTTACATGCTATGTTTTTTACTCAACTAATTTAGATAAAGAAAAAAATTATGACCCTTTTAAAGATATAATGTTTCCCAATGTGATTATATATTGTAATAATGTTTTTATTAATATCATAAATAATCCATACATATTGAGATAAGATATCACTTTATTAAATAAAATGAAAAATAATAAGTTATGAAAATTTAACACATTAGGACCAATGATCTAGTGGATGATATTTTTATGCAACCATTGAAAAATGATACATGTGAGAAGTTTTTGTTGAATCATTGAGACCAATTATCTCCTTCGACTTGAGAATAGTTATAAATAACCCATTTTCCCAATTTTTATTTTATTTTAGTAGGTAGTTAGATTTTTTTTATATTAGTGGGAAGATATAATCCATAGAGATTATTGTAAATAAATACATAAAAATGAGAATTTTATTAAAAATGTAATAAATTGAATCTTTGAGGATAAAGTAATAAATAAATTCAAGGGATAATTTAATGGTAAAAGTTAAATACCTTTCAAAGTCATTTTTCTTTTTCTCTTATATAGTTCCTTGACTTAATTGATAACATAGAGGGTTATGAAGATTCCTTTTTTTTTTGAATGAATCCCAATGATGAATATATTATTATCTATCCTTTTTATTTATGTTTCAAAAGGAGATAATATTTATAAATAGTTTCTAAGAAATGGGTTGAATTATTGAGCTTTATTAAAGTTTTTCAAATGTGGAGAATAATTATGGAAAAAATTTGAGGAATATTTCTCACATATACTCTCGTCCTTAATTTTTCAAAAATATAATAAATGTTTGGGGAGAAACACAAGTTTAGTTAACAGATTTGTATAAATAATATTTTAGTAATAGGTTTACAAGAAATAATAAAATATGAAATAAAAATGGTGCAATTAATAAAGTGAAATTATTATAATAAATGATTATATGTTTAAAAAATACAAAGTGGAATATTTTTTAGACCTTTGATCTAACTGGTTATACTGGTTATATTTTTATCAACATTTATTTTTTATGGATAGAATTATCATTTATAATTTTAAAAGGATTTAAAAATGTTTAAATTTCTTTATGAACGTTGTAGTTGATATGTAATTATAAAATTGAAATTTCACTATGTAATAATAAAAATTATTTTTTATGGTTTCAAAAGATTATTTTTATGAAGCGCAAGTGTTATTTGAAAATATTTTCATTGTGTAATTTTAGATTGAAAATATCACTTGTTTTATAAGATTAAAATCATGGAAGAAAATCTTCCTGAGTGAGTCTTTATTTTTGAACTGCATGTATATGTTTTGTCACTACATAAGTGTTTATATATATTGTATGATGATTCATAAAGTTTGTGTAATGGTGGATAAATATTTTCCAAGATTGTTTATGGTTTTCTTTCAACCCTGAGTATCAATGAGATAAATCATTAAATGATTTCATAAGTTAAATATGGAGTTGAGTAACAGTAACTCAAAGATGTGTATGTCATATCTACTTGAAATTATGAGAATTAGTTTAATGATTTTAATATAATATTTGTAATTAATTAAATAAAAAAATTAATAAATAGTATTTCTAAGTTATATTATTTAAAAGTATTAAAAAAATATGTATTTTCCTGATATGGAAATAATGGTTGTCTTATGTAAAGATCACAATGTGAGAAGTATATCCATGATCATAGGTTTTATCAAAGAACATGGAACTTTTTATGTGATATTATGTTTCCATATTCAGGAGGGGAATGTCAAAAATATAAATGGAAAATGAGAATTAAAATTGGAATTCATATGGATGATTATGATATTAATATGAGATCTTAAACATTGATTATATATTTTAAGTAATGGATTATTTTTTTTGTGTATGTGTTTCTATATTAGAAAATTGGATTATATGAGTGATTTACAAAGTTAATAGGGAATGGTCAGGGAAAATACAATATTTTTGGACTAAATTTTATTTCTTAAAGATATGGAAATTTAATAATATTAAATTATATATACATTATTTTATTATGCTGAATAGAAAACTCCCATGTCAAATTGTTTTCTACTTCACATTTATTCTTTTTAAATTTATGGAATGTGGTCTAATCTTAATCATTATCCTTTTGAAATGGTTCTTAGAGAAGGGATGTAACCACCCAGATCTTCATTTCAAGTATGTATCTTGATTACAGGTTGTTTTGTGGAAAAAGGAAGAAAATATGTTTTCCTATGTATATGTCGTGTACTTCTAAGTACACACCATGTACCTAGCTTGTCATGTATAGCTGCGTGTTGGCCATGTAACAGCCGAGTACATGGCGGTGTGGTGACCTGGTAGACCCCTTAAGTTAGGGGTTGGTAAATTCCACTATATGGTGTGTACGTTTAATAAAAATTCTGTGTAGTTATATTTATATTTGATAAATCAGATCAGGGTCACGTCTTACGTTCGTAAACATTTCCTTCTCCTTGTGTTTCGTACATGATAGTGACGGAACAACCGATGAACTTTGAACCCCTCCCGATTCTCCATCTGAGCTCTGATCGAGACATTGTTGGGTTCGATGGAATCCCACCAGTGATTTCTCAAAACCCCTAGATTCCTTCTTCATGATTATTTATCTCTCATGAGTTATTCAAGGTTAGGTTTTTTTCATTTTTTTGTAGATCTAGGTCGATTTTGTCCGATTCAAGGGTCGACGTTCAATTATACTTATCGTACGACATCGAGGTAGGTGGTTTGTGTCTTTCATTATTTGTCTTTGTATTATATATGCTAAAAGTTTCACATACCCACGTTTGGGGTATTTCGTGATTTGGAATTTAACACTCTTTATCACTTGATATTTTTTATTTAGTTGATAAAGGGTAGTTGCGTATGCATAAGGTGGGATAACTTGTTTATGGGACACCTTGTTTATGGGACACCCCATTGGTGACTTTCCCTTGTTTGATTAATTATGGCCATTTGGTCTAGGATTCCTATTAGTATTTCCCTGTTTTCCACACTTTGTATTGTTTGGATGGAGTAGTTGATTATATGAAATGATTTTTAAATGAATAGTGAATGTTTAGCCATATAGTACATTTAGATTACATGAAATTATTTGATATAATATGTGTTCATGTTTTCCAAAGGACCATGAGATCATTGGACCATGAAGGCTGAGGGGAATTCCACATTATTTACACAAGACCATGAGAGCCTTGGTGTAGATGTTTGAACCAAGGGTATTGACCATGAGAGCTACCCATATGGTCCTTTATAATTTATTGAAGCCATGTAGACATAGGGGAATTGATAGTTAGAGCTTCCTAACTAGTATTTATTAATTGAATTGGTGCTATGCTAAACCAAAGGGGTTAGACAATGAGAGATTTCCCAAAGGATTGTTTATGAATAATTGAATGATTGTGACCATTCTAGAAAGATGAAGTCCTAGCTTGGACACAGTCTTACTTTATTGTTTAGATAGTATTCTGAGACATCTATTTTGTTACTTACTTAATGGATATAGAGATTAGGATAGATCCCAAGGTTTACAAGATTCAACATATTGAATAATAAATGTAAAGGAATGTAATTGAAAACTGTGTGATTGTTTTCTTTTGAGTACTTCCTAGTTTATTGCTTCATTCTTTCATATTACCTATTATATATATTCACTGAAAGTTAGGAACAGATATTTTGGTGATTTCCTATTGGGATTTTTCTCACATCGTATTTGGGTCATGTGTTCGACCCAATAAGATTATAGGATTGTAGGTATAGATAAGGGAAATTGACCTTCTTCATCAGGTACTTTATTTTTGTTAGAGTTGGAGAGCATCGGACCAAGCTGAGGCTTGCAATGCTATTGGGGTTATTTTATTTTCTGTACTTTGGCATATTTTATTTCCAGAAATGTGACTTGTTTGGTTTCTTTCCTAGACACTTGTGACATGCATCATTTATATATATTCTCTAGTTGTTTTATTACACTCAGTCTTTCATTGTTTACATCTATTTTATGGTATTAATGCTTCTGGTATTGTTTACTATTTGTTTTTATTTGCATATACTCTGTCAATGAGTTCATAGTTTCACCATTATCACACCTTCTCCCTCGCTGCTAGTCGGAACCCTCTGGTGTTTGGGGAATTTCTCTTGCGTTAATGTGACCAACATGGTTCGGGGAACATTTGGGTGGCACCCAGATCTGAGATGTTAAAAAGTGGTATTACAGGGGTTCTCTTCTACTTTGACTTACTATTTGGATCCAATAAAATAGGATAGTGAAGATTAGATAGTTATTAATAAGTTGTTCTTGTGAGTAGCTAACCCGTGTATAGGGAAAATCCATGTTACCTCGAATATTGAAAATTTTCTGGTTTTTCAATTATTCTAATTGATTTGATTCCACCATTGGGTGATTCACTTGTTCTTTTCTGTTATGATTAAAATCATTATGGTTATATTAATATTGAAACCCAGTGATATGAGGTTATACCATCTCATGAATCATATAGGCACTTTCTAGATATCACATGTCATGCATTATTATCATGCCATTTAGGGTGAATTACTGATTACATGTTATTGTGATAGATGTTTTTCTATATATGAATTTTTTTTGATAGATATTGTGATAGAAATACCTGATGTTTTTGTAGGGTATTAGTATATGTACAGTTTCATTTGGATGGATGCCAAGCTTTGGTCCCTAATTTGTTATGATCCCTCTTGGATCGTAATTTGGTGGATCATGTTTGAACATTAATTGAATTATATTAAGTTATAATGTTAATAAGGAAGTAAAATTGTGATTCACAGGGAGTATGGGCTCTCACAGACCAGAACATGGCTTTCCTTGGCCAAATTTTATGATTTTGGGGTTTTTGGAAAAGTTTCAGAGGCTTACTATCTGGAAAATCCAAAAAAACGGTTTGTGATGCTATGAACACACGCAATGTGTTATTCTATTCTAAAAAATGGCTTTTCTTAAGTACACACCATGTACTACATGTACATGATTTTTAGTTTTTAACCGTGTGACTGAATGTGTGAGAGGAGACATGGTGTTGGTAAACTTTTGGTAGAACATGTTGTGTACTGGTAGTACACACCGTGCTATAGTCGACCATGTATGCACCCATGTGACTAACGACATGGTTGGATGGGACTTTTGTGGTACATGTCATGTCTAGGGTGAACACGCCATATAGTGTTACACCAGTAAGACTGTGTATTCCTAGACATGTAAAAGTACTTGGGAAGGACGAAATATTCAATTAAACATTGTGTATATATAGAAACATGTTGTCTGTATGTGGTGTTACACAACCAAGTTGGAAGAGGTACATGCCCATGTTAAGGCTTAAGGGAACATGTTGTGTATTGGTTCTGCATGTCGTGTAACTCTCCTTTTCAAAAATATAATGTTTTCTTTCACTTGTTTCATTTTTTCACTTCTAAGTTATAGTCATTGATAATATTGTACTAAGGTGTGTGCTTGACCTTGTAGAGTCATGCCACTGAGATTTCCTCTAGTTGTATGCTAGGTATAGGGCGATGACCATACACTAAATATAGTAGTTTAGGGACTACCAGTAGATCATCCTGATGTGCCTGTCTTAGCACCAGTTGATATACCAAACACAAGTGTTGATGCACAGTTCCATAAATGATTTATGTGGATGATGCAGAATTTTTAGGGAGAACCACATCTGGCCCAACTATGGAAGAGTTGACGCAGGTGTTCCAACAGAAGAATCCTCACACTTTTTCAGGGGTTGGAGGACCTTAGGCTAAAGAGTCAGGGTTGGAGGCCATTCTTTCTATCTTTTATCATCTAGAGACACCTCCTGAGAGAAGGGTGAAGCTCACAACTAACATGCTACATGATTTAGCCAAGATATAGTGGGATGTTATCTTAATGGAGGGACATCATCAGGATTTACCTTGGGAAGAGTTTTAGAGGACCTTATATGATTACTTCTATCCCGAGATGTTGAGGACTAACCAAAACTGGGTGTTCATGCATTTGGAGTAGGGTGCTCTTTCTGTGATGGATTATTCTTCTAGTTTTATAGATCTTCAGTGCTTTTCACCTGTTCAAGGGGGTGACGAGTTATCACTCACTATGAGATTTAAGGATGGCCTTAGGTATGACATCTGATCATAGGTGAATGTTTTCATGCTAAATTCTGTGAATGCTATAGTAAATCAGGAACTGATTACCGAGCGCAATCTGAGGTAGTTTAGAGCTTCGAGCTAGGGAGGTTCAGCATCTAGAGTTGGTACTCCTTTTACTGATATAAGGAAGCATCGTAGGGATGCTTCTCTAGGTACCCAAGTTTTGTGATACCAGTGAGGAAGGAGTGGGAATAAAAGACCACGGTTCTCTAGGGACCCAGTCGAGTGTCTTTGCGGCAAGATGGGTCATCTTAAGCATTTTTTCTGGATGTTCTCGCCAACAACTAGTGAGAGGGGATCTATTATGACTCCATGATTAGGAGAAGGACCACCAATTTCTCCTCAATTAGGGACTTGGAGTTCGTCAGGCCATTTAGGCCGAGGAGGTGGTTATGGCCATAGAATCTAGACAATAGGTTTTCAGCAACAACAGGGTGGATCAGCTCAAGATATCTAGTGAGGGTTGCAGGGCTATGGTACAAGTCAAACTTTTGTTATGAAGCAGACCTAGTAGGAAAAGGATCTTGGACCCTCTATTATTAGAGGTATGATTCTAGTTGACTCATTTTTAGCTTCTATGATTTTTGATATAAGTTATTACAATAGTTTTATATCTTTTGTTGTTGTGGAAGGCATGGGGCTCAATATCTTTACTTCTAATGTTGTTGTGATTCTAGACACTCTATTGGGGATTAGGATGGCTAGCATACGTCAATGAAAGGAGTGCCTTCTTGAGGATGGTGGGTGTCACTTTTTATGGTACCTCTATGTCTTAGAGATGACATGCTTTGATTTCATTCTCATAATGGAATGGTTGGTCACTTTTCTATCGTATTTTGACTACTATCACTGTAGGGTGGGTTTCACATCACCAGAGGGTGGATCTTTACTACACAAGGAAGAATGGGATTTCCATGCAAGAAAAGTTGGACCCGAGCATCATGGGGTGGGAGGAGTTACAACCCAGATTTTTAGTTTATATCTAGTTGACCATGGAACTTCACATATGGACTTTCCTCTAGTGGAAGATCATTTCAGAGATGTATTTCCAGATGAAATTTTAGTTTTACTTCCAGATCGAGAGATTTATTTTCTATTGATCTTGTACCAAGAGTGGAACCGGTGTCTATTAATCCTTATAGGATGGATACAACAGAGTTATAGTAGCTCAATAAGTAGTTACTGGAGTTACAAGAAAAGGGTTTCATCTGACCCAATACTTCTACTTGGGGTTCACCTGCTCTTTTTGCAAATAAGGCATATGGTACCCTCAATCTTTTTAAGGATTTTCAGAAGTTCAACCAGTTGAGGGTTATGAACCGATGCCACTTTGTCAAGGATTGATGATCTCTTTAATCAACTTTGGGGAGATAGAGTGTTCTTAAATATTGAATTGAGATCTAGTTATCATCAATTTCACATTAGACCATCAAATATACCTCTTACATCCTTTTGGAGTAGTTATGGTCTATATGAGTATTTGGTTATGCCATTTTGTATCACGAATGCATTGGTAGTTTTCATGTCACTAATGAAATGAGTTTTCCATCCTTATATTAATTTGTGGTAGTATTTGTGGACAATATCTTAGTGTACTCTCACACTCGACATGACCATGCCACCCATATTGAGATTGTATTGAGTACACTGAGAGAGAATCAGTTATATGATGTACTCTAAAAGTTCTGCTTTTTGATGGACAATATTCACTTCTTGGGTCATGGCATATCATAGATAGGAGTATC
Source organism: Viscum album (assembly GCA_963277665.1). Taxonomy (NCBI): domain Eukaryota; kingdom Viridiplantae; phylum Streptophyta; class Magnoliopsida; order Santalales; family Viscaceae; genus Viscum; species Viscum album. The sequence continues at coordinate 1,812,204,679 of OY728146.1, forward strand.
AATAGACTCAGATAAGGTGAGAGTGATAGTTTCTGAGAAGCATACGAAGAATGTATTTGAGGTACGGAGTTCTTTAAGGAGGGATGGATACTAAATATTCTTTATTTAGGACTTTTCATTCTTAGAAACACCACTTAAAGGATTCACTAAGAATGGTGAAAAGTTCTTACGGGTAGATTCCTTTGATTCATCCTTTCAGAATCTAAAAGGAAGGTTGACTTCAGTGCTGATACTAATTTTGCTGGAGCTGGGAAAGAGTTACATTGTTTACTATGATGCATCATGTATCAGTCTAGGATCAGAGCTTATGAAGGGGTAAGGATTCATTTCATATGGGTCTCGATAGTTGAGGCCGCATAAGAGGAATTATCTGATGCACGATCTCAAGTTAGTTGTAGTTGTGTCTGCTTTATGCAGTTGGCGACATTTTCTTTTGGGAGAGCATTTTTTGGTATACATTGACCAAGAAATCCTCAAGTATTTATTTAATCGTCATTATTATAATTTGAGACAACAAAGGTGGGTTGAGTACCCTTAATCTTTTGACTTTGAACTTGCCTACACACCTAGGAAAGGCAACGTAGTGGCTGATACGCTGAGCAAGAGGACTAAGATATAGGCAGTTCAAGAGGCCAGTAGTGAGTGGAAGCTTATGGATTTGTTCTATGGGATGCATTTGGAGGTGCATGACAAATAGGGGTAGACATTTCTTTCTTCTATAGTTGTTACCTATACTTTATTGGATCATGTGCGAATGAGGAAGCTATCATATTTTTAAGGACTAGTCCTATAGGAGAATGTGTCAAGAGAGGACCCTAATCATGGGTGGACCATAGGCAAGGACGAGGTTTTGTGTTTTCATGGGTGTGTATGGGTTTCAGCAGACATATGTGAGGAGTTATTGTGAGATTTTTGTTCCTCTGTATGGGAATTTCATCCTGGTGTCACCAAGATGTATTGAGATCTACATTCTCAGTATTGGTGGCCTCATATAAAGAGATATGTAGCTTCTTTTATTATGATATATTCCACCTATCAGCGGGTGAAGGCGGAGCATCAGTGATCGGAATGGCTATTACATAATTTACCCATTCATAAGTGTAAATGGAATGATGTTGCAATGGATTTCATGATGGTTTTACCAAGGTCTCCAAGAGAAATGATGTTGTATGGGTTGTTGTTGATAGACTCCTGAAGGTAGAACATTTCCTGCTAATCAAGGAAACCTTCAGTTTTGATGAGCATAAAAAGTTATACATCTGAGAGATTTTAAGTTTTAATGGGGTTCCACCCTCTATCGTTTCAGATAGGGAGACCTGGTTTACTTCTCATGTATGGAAGGGACTACAGAGGGCTTTGGGTCCATAGGTACTTCTGAGTATAGCTTACCATCCCTAGACAGATGGCTAGTCTGAGTGCACAATTCAAGTTTTAGAGGACATGCTCTGAGCATGCATCCTGGATAACGGGGGCTCTTGGTATACCCGTACCCCTAGTGAAGTTTTCCTTCAATAATAGTTTTTAGGTAATGATTCATATGGCCCCTTACGAAGCTTTGTACGGTAGGCTAGGCTGATCACCCATATGTTGGTTAGGGGTATGAGAGGCAGCTTTACTAGGACCTCGTCTTGTCCATGAGACCACTAATTAGTTGTATTTGATTCAAAAAAGGATGGATATTGCCCAATATCACTACAAATTATATATTTATTGATAGATATGGCCTCTACAGTTTGAGGTTAGACATCGGGTTTTCCTACGTGTCACATCGAGTTTGGGACACATGAGGATTAGAATATAGGGGAAGCTTTCCCTAAGATATGTTTTTCCTTCTGAGGTTTTCGAAATAGGCAGGACGATTGCCTATCGGTTGCAATTACCTTAGATATACTGGGCTATTCACAATGTCTTTCATGTTTCTCAGCTACGACATTAAATTTCAGACCTGTCTCATGTTTTTAAACCCAATGAGGCTGAGTTAGAGGTGTATGAATTCTTTGAGGATCAACCTATTTGGATTTTGGATTGTATCATGATGGTTCTCCATGGATGGTTTGTTCCTTTTGTATGGGTGATATGGTAGCATGGGCATGTGTAGGATGAGACTTGGAAGAGGGAGGCAGATGTGCAATCACACTGGCTAGAGTTGTTCATAAATTCATTTTCACCACCCTTGGATGGGCAATTCGGGGATGAATTGCTTTAAGGGGGAAGTTTGTAAGAACACGGATCTTCATTTCAGGTATGGAAGACTGCTTAAGTCAGGGTTCGGTTAAGGACACTAAAATTCATGTACTTTTAATGAACACTCTAGGTAGTTTTATTATTATTTGATATATTAGATCAGGGTTGTGTCTTATGTCAGTAAACATCTTCTTCTCCCTGTGGTTCATACAAGAGAGCGACAAAATGAATGATGAACATAGAACCCCTCCCGATTCTCCATCTGGGCTCTGATTGAGACATTTTCGGGTGCATTGGAATCCCACCGATGAGTTATAAAAACAAATAGAGTCTTTTTTCTTGGTTATTTCTCTCTCATGAGTTATTCAAGGTTAGTATTTTTTCATGTTTTTATACATCTATGTCGATTTAGGATGATTAAAGGGTTGACATGCATTTATATCGATCGTATGACATAAAGGTAGGTGTCTTGTGCCTTTTATTATTTGTATTTGGATTATATATGCTAAAATTGCTGCATACCCACATTTGGGGTATTGTGTGATTTGTAATGTATCCCAATTTATCACCTGTTATGGTTTATTTAGTTGGTAAAGGGTAGTTTCTTCTACATAAGGTAGGATACCATGTTTATGGGACAACCCATGGGTGTGTTTCCATTTTTTAATTAATTATGGTCATTTTTTCTAGGATTCCTATTAGTATTTCCTTGTTTTTTATACTTTGTATTGTTAGGATGGAGTAGTTGATTATATAAAATGCTTGTGATGTGGATTTTAAATGTTTATCCACGTAGTAGTTTTAGATTACATGATTTAATTTGATATAATATGTGCACATGTTTTCCAATAGGCCATGTGATCCTTGGAATAGGAAGATGAAGGGTACTTCCAGATTATTTACACAGGACCGTGAGATCCTTGGTGTAGATGTTTGACCCAAGGGTATTGACCCTGAGAGCTACCCAGGAGGTCATTTATAATTTATTGATGCCATGTTGACCCAAGGGTATTGACCGTGATAGCTACCCAGGTGGTCGTTATTAAATGAATTTGTTCTATGTTAAACCAAAGGGGTTAGACTATGAGAGATTTACCAAAGGCTTGTTTATTAATAATTGAATGATTTTGAAGTGTCTTCCAAGCCAAAGAACAATTTTGGACTCGGTATTACTTGATTGTTTAGATATTCTTCTAAGACGTCTATTTTTTTACTTACATATGGCATACAAATCTTAGGCTAGATCCCAAGGTTTACATAATTCAACAAATTGAATAATAAATTTAAATAAATGTAATAAAAAACTATGGGATTGTTTAATTCTGAGTACTTCCTAGTTTATTTCTTCATTCTTACATACTACATGCTATATATATTCACTGACAGTTAGGAATAGATATTTTGGTTATTACCTACTAGGATTTGTCTCACACCTTATTTGGTTCGTGTGTTAGACTCAATAATATTCTAGGATTGTAGTTATATATAATGGAAATTTCCCTTCTTCGTAAGGCACTTGATTTTTGTTGGAGCTGGAGAGCGTGGGACCGAGTTGAGGGTTGTGATGTTGTTGGAGTTTACATGATTTTATGTTCTTTGGTTTATGTATTTTATTTCTAGAATTTTGACTTGTTTCTATTATTTCATATACATTTTTTAGATGCATCATTTATAAATATGTTCAAGTTGTTTTATTACTATCAGTCTTCCATTGTTTTCTTTTGTTGTATTATATTACTACTTCCGCTATTGTTTACTATTTGTTTTCTGTTTATGTATACTCTGCCAATGAGGCCATAGATTGCCCATTATAAAACCTTAGCTCTCACTGCTAGTAGGAAGCCTCTTGCATTTGGGAAAATGTGCTTGATGTTATGTGACCAATCTGGTGTGGGGCACTTTTTGGTGGCACCCTGATTCGGGACATTATAGGGGAAGAGGGGGGTGTCTTTGGAAAGCCATGTGCAAGCCCTGAATTATAAAGGTGATGAATCTTATCTAAGAGAACCCTTTCACAAATCATATAATCACAAAATAAGTTATATAGTGATCAATTGGTATTCCACTACCCTATAAATAAATTTTGTGTGTCTTCTCATACTATAGCTTCATTTTTAGAATGATTTGTTTTCATGATTTTTTTCTATGACAAGTGATCATACATGTATTTATTCTAATAAATATATGATATCAAATTTAAATAATTTTTTTTGAAAAGTATTTGATTCCCAGATTCACCATCACCACCATCTCATAGGGTGTCATTATAGATCCTTAGCACCAACATCTTTCATTAATTAAAATTTCACCTACTTAAGAAAAAGGATCAAATGCACTAATGGGATTATAATCATTATCAAAATTTAGTTTTTCAATTACGTGAATGGTTATTAATATTTTTATACCACATATAAAATAGACACTAACCAATTAGATTAGTTAAAATCTATCTCCGTCATCTTTTATACCTTTTTGTATTGAAAAAATATGACATATATCTTACTTCATGAAAATAGCCAAAACCACTTATGTTCGCTCATTTTTTCATTTCTCCCAACATAAAAAGGGTGTTAATAATATTTTTTTCTCCAAAAACCTTCATAATGTCATCGAAATGGACTTCCATGACACTATTTACCCATAAAAATATTTTGGTTTTCAAAAAATTTTAAAACATGCCATAGAGATTCTACAATGGAATATACAATAGCATGAGATGTCTATTTAAAAATATACTTGGAAATATTTTTTTGTCCTAAAAATATAATTTTTGGATTTTATTCTATAGAAAAATACCAACATCCATGTGTGAGGTGGCCCAATGAAGTAAATTGTATACCAAAATATGAATGGAAAGAAAACACACACCAGATAGGTATATTATAAAAATATACATACACAACAGGTGGTTTTTTGGGTTTCTAAGGATCTAGTAACATCTATTAAATGAAATGGAATAAACTAGAATACAAGATCCAAATATCACCATTCTATAAAAAACATAAACTATGTATAAACAAATTAAGAATATGTTCCTTTCACTAAGGGTGGTCACTGTTGTTATCTTCAATCATATTATTAATGAATATCCCTTAAATAAAACCATTGGGTTCTTTTGTAGTGTATCTTTGGGATAAAAAAATAACACAAAACATGAGTGGGGTCATCCTCAGATACACAGTATTCTAGTACCACATTGGGAAAAGGAAGAATGAATAATAAAGCTATTACAGGGATAAATTAACTAAAACTATGTATGAATTAAACCATAATATAAGTGGTTTCTATATCAGTATATTGACCTATAGAATTCTCCATAATCCTCTCAATAATTTAATTATATGTTATATAAGGTAGGATTAAATGGATTCAGTTACACCACTTCTAACCTTATGTTGATACAACTATTCCAAATATTTCATTGTTTGAAACATTATCAATAAATAGTATCTATAGAAGATTCCTAAACATTAACACTTTAAAATTGGAATTCTATAATCAATTGTAGAATGTATTTCATATCATATAATATGATTTAATACATTAAAATAGACCTATGTCATACAATAAGGCTAGATGAAGGAGTGGTATTATGATATATATATATATATATATTGTTAGTAATAATATCCGCACAGGTCATAAAATATTACTTTTCAATATAGATTCCCACTATACAGTATCCTCATATCATTTCATATGATATAATAGATATATATAAATATTTAGGGAATATTTCCATCAATATCCCACTTTAATCCAAAGGTTGATTTTGAAAAATTCTTAAGTGGGGTGAATTGAGTCCCTTTAAAAATCTTGTCCAATTAAAACTTCCCTCTTAAATTAGTTCTAATTTTACCACTCTTTATTGAAACATTTATGTAATAAAAATTTAAAGAACATAAATAGTTAAACATATGATATTTTTTATATTTTATGGGATGAAAAAATTTCTCATAATCCACTCAACCAATTCTTGATGTGAGCTTGGTAATTTGTATTCTTAACCTTTATCCTAGGATAACACAAATGAATACAAGTAGCTAACACTTGGTATAATAAATATTTTTCTAGTCCTTCAAATACTTTTATATGGGACCTAAACAACTAAGTAAAATTACAAGATGCCTCCAAAATGACTTAGTACATGAAGTCATCACTTCTTCCACAACTAATTACAAGTAGAATTCACTTAGAAGAAATTGATGAGATTTAGAGAATAGATCTTTAGTACACGGTTTCAATAGTAGTAATTGGAAAAAGATTAATCTTCCTATAAAGAATGAATAATCTTTAAGGTGCATCTTTATAAAATATTTAACTATAATTGATATTAAATTGGAATAACAGAGGTAACAAGATATTCTAATGTTTTCGTAGGCTTCCTTCTTCTTCATCTTTCCTCCCATTCATAAAATACTTTTTAGTAATGAAAGATAATACTATATATTACATTTTTTATATTAATATGTCAATCCAATATATCCATAGAAATATAAATATAAATATATAAATAAATAAAATTATCTATTTTATAATTTATGCATTAATTTAATTTTTCAAAATAATAATAAATTATTCAAATAGGTTACATAGATTTCTTTCTGATTATAACACACTATTTGCTATCTTTCTTCCTCAAAAATAAACTCTGAATAATTTTTATTCAAAATTATCCTTAAAATTATCTATAAGTTTAGCAGTAAAAACTAAATCTTAAAACATCATTTAACTATATGAATCAACCCTAAAAACCCACAATAGAGATTCAACTATAATTAAAATATTTAAATTTGAGTATCAATATTTCAATCGTACCTTCCAATTTCCCTATAAAGCATATTTAAACCATTTGATCATAAATCTCTCTTACTCCTTCATAAAACACTTCACAATCACTTCAATATACATTATTAGAATAAAAATTAATATCAAAAAAATAAACTATATGGAATAAACAAATTAAGATTGCAACTAATAGAAATATCAAAATCATAAGAAAACGCAATCATTATCATAAGAAGAGTGAGAAAATCATAAACTACAATAAACAACCACAACTTCATATTTTAAAATTACCATATCTTATTATTTACATGAGTCAAAAAAGTTATAAAATATTAATGTAAAATTAATTATTATGTGATTTGAATTTCAAATTAATGATCTAATTCATGCATTGTATGCTTTTATGTGTATTTCAATCTTCATGAGTGAAAGTGTCAATGTTCTTCATCAATCGTTAACTAGATTGCTCTATGTGACATTTTATAGCAACACATGGCTAATATTCCAGTTTGATTTCTATCATATGACTCATAATCAAGGTGGAGATTTTATTATAATCAAATTTTGAAATACCTTTTCCATTAGGAAATTTTTTATGTTTCCTTCTTCTAAATCAAGTCGTAGGAGTGTCATATTCTTCATTTTATTTTCATAGGCCATCTATTATTCACATTGAAATCATAGCATATATTTCTAGTATTTTATGATGATATTTTTGGGTGAATGAAGATATAATTTGAATTTATATTGAATAAAATTGTAAATATAGATCCTACTCAAGTCAATACTCTGATATCATGAATCTACATAGGCCAAGGCAATTCCTCTATTCTGTTCCAGTTCAATTATCAATGTACACTAATACAGAACACGAGATAAAAATTGATACCCTTTATCAGCACTACATAAAAACATAATAAATATTTTTAATTTATTAGATATAGAGAAAAGAAATGATAAAGGGTACCTTTATCAGTGCTCATAAAGGCACCCCTTTGTCAACACTTTTTCTAGTGATGATAAAGGGAACCTTTATGATCACTTTTATAATACTATGGAAGGGTGGCATTTATCAGCATTATTTTAACAATAATAAAATGTGTATTATATAAAAAATCATTTTATATCACTAAAAATTAATATATTAATATATTAATATATTGATATCGATATAAATATAATATATTTTATTAAATATGGTTTATATAAGACTAAATATGCATTTAAATTTAATATATAATATATTTAGTGAAAATGACTTATAAAATAATTAATATTAATATTAATTTATAATTTTATAATTATTATTGAGTAATATCCATTTAATAAATATCATATGATGTAAAAATTAAATTAATTATTGAAGAATCTATGTTAAGTTGAAAACATTTCTTCAAATTCAAATGGTTGTAACTTTTAATTTGGGTGTTCTTTTGGCCTCTACAACATATGAAATTGAATATTTTGAAAATACCAACAAAAATATGACCATGGAGATCCTAATAAATAAATTTTTGAGGTGAAAAGAACCATAATTCTGGAAAAACTTTTTTTTGGTTGAGATACCTTAATTTAAAAATAATTTATGGAATTCCATCCTTGTTTGAGGGGGTCTTATTATCCTTTTCCCATGGAGAAACAATTTATTATTAGGTATTAAACTAATAAGGAAATTATAATATTTAAATTTTATGATGTTTTATTTTATAGTGTAATTTATCATGAAATATATACATATTTTCATATATTTACATATAATAAATCAATTGTACATAAAAATATTTCAACATATTCACATAAAATGTATTTTTAAATATATAAAACATATGGAAATAGATTTTTATTATTAATTCTATTTAAAATAAATAATTATCCTTTTTATTTACATTATAAAAATTTATTAAAATATATATACCTATATAACCGTATATATAATATTTATATATAAATATGTTTGTGTCAATAAAAAAATATATATTTGTGTGTATATTTTAATACATGTTAATAAATATACGCACATAAGGGGTACCTCACATATATATTTTATATATTAAAATTTATATATTCTTAAATATGATACAAGAATTAATATATATATATATATATATAATATATATATATATATATATTACTTTATAATTATATATTTATAATTATAATTACATCTATATATTATAAAATATAGTGATATGAACTGTATAGATAAATTTATAAATATATCTGTATGTGTATGTAGTATATAAATATAAATATAAATATTTGGGTTTTTGTGTGTATGTGTGAAATATAAATATAAATATGTGTGTATGTATGAAGGAAATATAAATATTTTTACGTGTATGTATGTTTAAATAAGTGTGTGTATGTGTATGGATGTGTGTGTTAATATTGTGTGAATCCATCAAATAGATGAATTTTTAGAAATATATCATTACCATTAAACATATAATATAAATGTATATAAATGCAAAGATGATAAAATTATTCATATACATTATAGAAGTATATTATATAAACATATTTACAATAAATATTTATAAATAAATTACAAAAAAATATATATAAATATATATTTTAAAAACATATTTAAAAATAATTATATAAATTTATATAATTATAGAAATAGATATATAAATAAAAAAAGTAATTCTTTTTGTATATATATAAAAAGATATATCCTAAAATATTACAAAACTCTAGATGGATTAGTGGTAATGTCTTTGGGCAATGAAGGCTGATATCCAAGGTTTAGATCCTAGAATGCAAGTAGGGCTGGATATGGCATATTGAAATAATGATAAATGGTGGTGGGAGTGATAGATGAGGGATGATAAATAGGGTTAGGGTGGGGGTTTTTAGCACTGACAAAGGTGGTGTTGGAGTACAAATAAAAGTATAATTTGAGGAGTGCTATTATCTAAGAATTTTAACATATATATATAACTTTTATCAATGCTTTTGTGTCGCGGTGATAGATTCCCCATTTATTAGTGATTTTTTAGCATTGATAATCTATTTTAACTTTTAAGGTAACATATCATGTTAGTGATTTTTTTATCACTTAAAAGGAACATTTCTTGCACTTTTAAAAGCATGATCAGTAGTAGTAATAGTTTACTTGTCTTTTTTCAGGTAACAACTTTCAGTTTTTTTCTCATACTTCTCAAGATACTAGAAATTAAAATTGGAAAAATTATGAGAATTTAATATTTAATGTTCTTATGCCTTCCACATACTTTCAACTTCAATTTAATATGATTTTACATGAGTCGTAACATTAATATTGCAGTCAAGCAGTTGTATCCATTGTTTTTAGTTGGATTTATAGTAGTGTGTCAAGTTTTCTTTATTATGCAATTAGTATGAGTCCTAGAATATGTCCTTACATATATAAGTCATTTTATAGAAGTGTATGATTCATTTTCTAAGATCATATGAGTCATTTAAGTAATCCTTCTATGTATGATCCATTTTTTATGAGTAAATAATTTAGTTTATATATGCATGTAATAGTTACTCACTTATGCATATGAATCATTTTGTGTCTATGTATGAGTCATCTAGATATCTATGTAAATTCCTTTGTGAAAATATATATCACTAACCTAATATTCTATATTATCTTAATATCACTAGTTTTGGTTAGATTTTAGAGCCTCTAAATAGAATATTCATCTTATGGTCCTGTTTACTTAAATTCAGATAATTTTTTTATCTTTCAAAATCATCAAATATCTCTACAATATGAATTATAAAGTTAACTAGTTCAATGAAAATGTGTATAAAAATAATCTAAAAACTAAAAAATTATTACAAAAATATTACAATGAATTTAGACTAAATTTTGAACATCCAAAAAATGATTCATCCATACTTGTAGTTGAAGAAAATGTAGATAATATTCTTAGTTTTCTAATGCAATAAGATGAGTGAAATTTAATGGTTTTTACCTCATGTTATGATCAAAATAAATTTAGATAATAAAATTTATTTCCAATTTTATAATTTCCATATTTTTTCCTCACCCAATATAATATATTTTAATCAAAAGTTCTCAAACATAAAATATACGAACTATGATAATAATAATAGAATAAAAAATATAAACCATGAATAACAAGTAATAACTTATATAACAGTAGTTAACATATATAAGTCGATTTAAATTGAATAATAAAATTCCTCATAGAATAATATTATATAATAATATTCATGGGAAAATCTATAAAATAAAAGTGGGTGAATTAATTGTGAAAAAATAAATGAATAATGGAAAAGATCCCCTCAAAACGTTCACTAAATCCTCATATACATTGTTCCCTTTAAACTTATATTTTTTTACATAGAGTAAATTCAAAAATAATATCCAAAACCTCTTTTTTATATCTTTGAAAACACTTTTGGAAAGCTATCTTCAATTCACCATGTGCTGCATCCTATGTATTTCCTTATTAATATTCATCCAATTATCATTTTGGATAAACTCTAAACACTTATAGAGAATCTATCTAAGTTTTTTAAATGATCAATACCATTACTATTTCACATAAAATATAACCCCACATTCCTTCTTATCATTGAATACAAATATGAATTCATAAATTCACAAATGTAAGTAGATAGTGCCCTTTATAAAAGCATCAATGCTACACAAGTTATGAAACAAATATGGTGTGTTCTTCATAAAACACATATAACTTCAAAACTATGTACACTATTTGTAACATATACAAGTATTTATGATCATATAATACATTTTTCCAATTAATCAAGTGACCATGGGATATAATGTGTGTTAATCCCAAATAGCCTCCTTACATATTCCCAGTTATCCGAGTATAGATTGACCATGTAATTTAATGAATTGCATTTCATTTATCTAAGTGGATGAGCCCATCACATGTACCTATCCAAAATAGATAATTATATCACATACACCTTATTTAGGTATGGACATACACATACTTATTCTATTTTATTCAAGGACCTATATTTCATACTAATCATATAAGATTAAAAATACCATCTTAGTTAAGCCTCAACTAATGATATTGTTAACAAAATACCCAACTACCAATGAATAGATAATACTAAAGAATTATTAAATAAATGTATAAAAGTATGAAGGTTATTATTATAGGTAACTTTACAACTTCGGTTATGGGGAATCAATATGAAATATATACCCCAAGTATAGCAAAGATAGCATATAACACACATTTTCATATATTTGGTTAGTCATCCAGTGCATAAAACTCATTTTATATCTCATAAGCATATTTTATATCTCTATACAAAATTATAATCATGTTAAACATAACATTTCATCACCACCTATAATAATTAATGATGAACATCCATTATAGATAACTCAATGTTGTACTTTGAGAGTCCAAATATTATTTTACTTTATGCAAGATATTCAGCTGATGTGAAAAAAATAATAAAGTGGATATTTTTGTTTGTATAACATGATACATTTTATATTCTTAAATTTATTAAAAAATACTAAAAAATCATACATAATAACCCATCTAGTTGTATCACATTTGATAAACCACTAGAGAGGCCTTATGTTTGCTATACTTTTCGGGTTTTGTTAAAAATAATTATATCTATATGTAATTACTTCTAGATCTCTATGTGATTATATGATAAATAATGCCTCTAAGTTATTAATGGTAACCATATATAAATAAATTATTTTCAAATAATGGTGAATCTTTGGAATCATATTCAGAGTGTCCAACTCATTTTACCGGTATACAAATTCCTATACCTCATAACAAAAAATGTTATGATATTAATAACATCTATTATCTACTTAGAACTCTTCTTAGTTTCATCATCATCATTATTCATGGAAATTTTTACATCAAAATTTTACATTGATATTGTCTTGGTAACAAATGTAACTCTTTGTGTCATTTATTTACCAACACACATTAAACTCCATTATAATTTAAAGTGATGTTCACTTCATTATGTTAATTAATTGAAACTCTTCACATTTATATATATTGGTATTACCTAAACTCTTTTTGGTATATTAATTAAAATTAAATTTTAATCTTGATTGGAATAATATTTTATCTGTTAACTTTAAACTTTTCTAAGTATAAATATACTCCCACTAGCCTATTAAGGACTATATTCCCTTTAGAATATGATTTTAAGATATAATAAATATTTTATTTTATGAAATAATACTTATTTCTTTCTAGTAGAAATATTTTAAAAAAAATATTAAAAATAATATCTTCTAATGTACTATATGGGTTTGAAAGACTATTTTAAAAAATAAGATTATATTATTTAAAATATTTCATTTATGGGTCAAGGGATCACATCCCTCACATTTAAAAAAATATATTAGATAACCTCATTTAGCCTAAATTAAAAAACTATATTTTTATCCTTTTCAAACATGTTACAGATACTGATGAATCATAAACCATGTGTATTAAAGCCATAATCTCATATTTTTAACAAAAAATTCTATTTTATATTTTCAATATATCTACTTTAAGGATAAACATGAACTAAATACATCACTCATCAATCTAAATACAATATTCTTAAATGAATTTTGAAATTCAAAACCCCACACCAAACTTGAGGAGACCTCTATCCAAGAGTCATCGCATCATTTGGAGTCAGTTTGCTACCAACTACCATCGTTTCCATGGTAATACATCATAATCATCAACATCCACACTACCCAAACTACCAGAGCTGATGACTGGAGTATAGAAAACTAAACCGAAATGAACATCATCACAACAAAAACACGATCTTTCGCATAAAAACCACAACAAACATTCATGGGTGTCTTTGAGGAAGAAACACCAGAAAACAACTCATCATAGTCTCCCATAACACCACTTTCAAGAAGAAAAAACCAAAAAATCAAGAAAAATAGAAACAAGAAAAAATCCCTTTATGTTGTTAAAGCTAACCCAAAACATATCCATCATTGAAGAGGCCACAAAAAAGAATCCATCCCTACTCTATTCATGCTCAGAACCCTGATGGACGCCTACATAAATTTTTAAGTGTAAATTTGGTATCAAATACCCTTAAAAATAAAGAAAGTTAAATTCTATAACAACCATACCTAACATAGACATTCTATATAGTTTCTTAAACCATTTTTGGTATTCCAAAAAAATCATCTTATATAATAATTTTCCAGCCTCCCTGACTCATCCCTTAAGTCTCTATGACTGAGGCTCACTATTGGTCCATCTAATCTACTTTATCTAGATTAAAATTTTAACCTGAAGTATTTTAAATATTTTAATAGGTTCTAGATATCCAATTCCATTCTCATTTATCATCAATAATTTGGGAAAATGAGGAAATAATTTCTTGAATTCATTCATTATGATCAAAACATTTCTATATAAATAAATTCTATTATCAGATCAATTCTTAATGGAAACATTGAATCTCTCAACATCATAAATATGACCAATCATATTTAGTCCATGAGTAGTTACTAAATCACCTTCAGTAATTTCATTTGTAATGCATTTTAAACTGTTTTTGAATATATCTATACTTCTCATAAGAATCTAAAATCATTTATTTAAAAATATAAACATTTTCTTTCTTAGTAAATGGGTTACTCTAACATATAGAATTTTCTTCTTTTTCAATAATAAAACTTAAGTATTATACTAATCTAATATTATTCTATTTATTAATATCCTATTTTATTTAGTATTAATCTCAAAGTAATGTTTGATGATTATGATGATTCCATATATACCACTGAATATATTATCATATGAGTATCATGTTTTACATTCATTTAATAAGGATTGTTATTAAATTTACTCTCACTATATGATGTCCTCTTTAAATTACATCATAACCATTCGTGTTCAAATATCCATATTTCACTAATTAAGGACCCCTCTTTAGTAATAACATCATAACTTTAGTTATTTACATATGAAATTTAATCTATCATATAATATATGACTATTATGTGGTTGAATGTATAGCTCTTTATCCAGTAAATTATAATGTCGCAAACCTTCTAATCCCATTTATTTAAGTTTTTTGGGTGTTGTTGTTTTCAAGAGGAGGTTTTAGTAAGAAATGAGGATTTGAGATGGTGGTAAATCACAATGTACCTCATAGAACTATGGAATAAGTGTCAGGTGGTATGAAATGGGAAGCGTTATAGTCTAGTAGACCATAGTTTGTGAGGATGATTTTTAGTGTGAGGGAGATATAAGTATTGGTTGTACTTTAATTTGGATGAGAGTCATATAATGGTCATATTTGTTGTATCATGAATACCTAGAGGTTGGATCCTGAGTGCTTCTATCTCAAGTGATATCATGGAATGGTGGTATGAGTCATAGTGTAACCCTTCTTCAGTTAAATTGAATTAGATTGTTTCATTATGTTTAAGATGGGAAATATTCTAGATATTCAAGATATAAATTTTGGATCTTGGGTGGATGTTGACATATCGTGGTTTGACCATAATTTTTCAAGTCACGGGTTAATGTTTTTTTTGGTGGTGGTAGTGTGGAGATGACATATCACTCCACACCATGTTTTTTCCATCCAATATATAAATCTGTTATCCCCTTAAATTTTCTTTATTTTCTCCAATTTCTCACAACCCATCACTACCACAAAACTGGGCAAGGCATGCGCCTGCCTTTATCAGCGCTAACAGTAAAGCACTGATAAAGGGTTGGGCCTTTATCAATGCTAACAAAATCCCTGATAAAGGTCCCCTTTATCAGCGCTAAAGCAAGCGCTGATAAAGGCTTGACCCTTTATTAGCGCTTTTTTTAGCACTGATAAAGGTTGTATTTATCAGCGCTTTTCATTTTAGCGCTGATAAATACACCCTTTATCAGCACTTTTTACTATCACTGATAAAGGCTCACGCCGAATTGTTAAAAACCCGTCGGTCCTCTTCCTCCTCCCTACACCCGGTCAAGCTCTCGCGGAAGCCCTACTCTGCGCCGCTGCCGCCGCCTCCTCCTCCTCCGGCCGCCTCCTCCTCCTCCTCCTCTACTCCTCCTCCTCCTCCTCCTCCACCACAGCCTCATCCTCCTCCTCCTCCACCGGCGCTTCCTCCTCCTCCTCCTAGTCCGCGGCCTCATCCTCCTCCTCCTCCACCGACGCCTCCTCCTCCTCCTCCTCTGCCTACTCTGTTGCCTCCTCCTCCACCGCGGCCTCCTCCTCCTCCTCCTCCTCATCCTCCTTCGCTGCCTCCGCTGCCTCTGTCCTGCCTCCACCCTGCCTCCGCGCTTCCTCTGTTGCCTCTGGTGCCTCCGCTGTCGACACCTCATTCTTTTCCGCCACCGGGTCCTCCTCCATAAAGTTATTCAAATTGAATTTTCATGAATTAATTATGTTTGTAATGGGTAAGTGTTTGGACAACTGTTCTTCATGTTAAATCTTCTGTTTCCATGGGTGGTTTGGGATTGTGGTTATGTTTTGATCCTGACTATGGGTTGTTTTTATGATTTCCCACTACATCATTAGATTTATTTAGTTATTCTTATGTTTTGGTGTTTTAATTTAGTTCTTTTGTTTTGATTTGATGTTGGGTTTTCCATGATGGAGGATGTTCATGTTTCTTGTAGACAATACCTCCTAGAAGGACCATGTAGAAGCATAGAGAGTGTGAACCAGAGTACCCCAAAGAGGAACCATCCCACTGATAAGAATTTTTTTGGATTAAATGATTTATAATTTCAAAAACATGGGTTAAATTGGTATCCATGATAAGACATGAACTATGGACCACACTCAAGAATTTTTAAAGAATAATTCAGATTTTTTCCTTACTGAAAAGAAAACCAAGTAATTTAAGGAGTAGTTGGACTGTATCAAGTAGATCTTAGAGTTTTTGAAAACCCCTAAGACATCTAAAGTGTTATTTTTTGGTTCCTTTTTAAAAGAATTTATTTGAATGTGGTACGATTCAATGATTCTTTCAAGGAATAGAGAGGATCTCACTTTTACCACTTTTCAAGTGATATTTCTTCATAGGTTCTACCCAGATACCTTGAGATTGATGAATGACTATGTGTTTTTAAAGCTAGAGTATGGTGGTCATTTAGTCATGGATTATGCCACTATATTCCATAATTTGGTTCATGTATCTCTTTATCTCCCCACGAATGATTATCTTATGGATATTAATTTTGAGATGGGTTTGAGGAAATATATCAGATTTATTCTTATTGTTCTAAGTCTACCAACCTATTTTTAGGTGTTTCCCAAGGTATTGATGTGAGAATCATATTTTAATTGAAATATTGGTCTCAATGGTGTTCCATTAATGGCTGGTATTCATAGTTATTTTTCTGGATAAAATCTAAAGCACGATGAGTCTTAGAGAAGTAGTGGAAAGGGATTTTAGTAGTCTTTATGAACATATTATGGGGATTCTATGAACAATGGACCTATTTTTTTATCAGATTAGAAATGTGGGAAACATCTGGATGATTTTACCAAAGACTCTGAGGGTGTTCCACCTATTTGGGTAGTTGGGGAATATCTTGTGATTTTTTCAATTGGCTCCTAATGGGAGTGGTGTAGGCTCCACTTTTTTAAGGGCTCTTAGTTAAAATAAGAGGCTTAAAATGGTGGAGGATCACATCTTAAAAGAAAGGGGGATTCTTAATAGGGAAATAATACATAGATGAGTCTAATCCAGAAAAAATCTATGTAGTAGAGGTCATTCATGAGGACTCATAATCTTGGACAACAACAATTCGAGGTGATTTTTTTTTAATTCTTCTATAGTATTGGTTTCATTTCAAAATGGTGAATCCTAGTCATTAATTTCTCATATTTTTTTATTACTTGTGTATGACGGCAGAGTTTATGAATTATTTCATGTATTGCCTAACCCTTTTGGGTAGGAAAAATGGTCATGGTTTCATGTTCTTTGAGAGTTGTGTTGTGGTACTTGGCATGGAGGACATTTCAGAATTCCATGTTTTGGACCTGGTCTTTTCCGACCTCATTATCGTCTTGGATTTTTTTTATTGGATTTAGTGCACTAGATGACTATTATCACCATTGGGATCAGTTACTTACTCTTAACAGGAGATTCCATGTCTTTTATGGGGATTGTGATCTATAATCATGGTGGGTATGACAAGTTGCTTCTATGTTATGGTTCATGTCATGTCATTTTTCCAAGGTTTTCCTTGGGGTTGTTTAGAAGTGTTCTTCATGTGAAATTCCAGTGGTCATGGAAAAGTACAAAAAATCATTTCTAGAGGACTTCATGGGATAACCTCCCCAATGAGTGTTTGCCTTTTATATCTATTTTCTTCACAGGACGATCCCATTTTCCATTCCATCACATCATAAGGCTCTGGCCGATTTAGAGGAGCTAAAAGATCAGCTAGAAGATCTTTAGGGAAGTGGTTCTTTCTATATGATCATGTCACTATACGATTTTCCAATTCTGTTTTCAATGAAGTCATATCATAACCTATTAATTTTAATAGTCTACCATAGTCATAGCCAGGTGACAGTAATGAATAATTACATATTTCCTATAATTGATGATTTGTTTGACCATCTTATAAGGTTCTATTGGTTTTTGAAAATTTTCTAGAGATCAGGGTACCAACAGTTGAGGGTTTGGGAAGAGGATGCTCAAAAGATAGATTTTTAAAGTCGATATGGAAATTTAAAGTATTTATGAATTCCATTTGGGATCACCAATGCTCTATCTATTTCATGGAACTAATGAAATAGGTCTTTAATATCTTTCTAGACACCTTCATTTTCGTTTTTTTAGAATACTTCTTGGTGTATTACAATATACAGGAGGAGTACTCCGATAATCTGGAGGTTGTTTTGGGTGTTTTTAGAGAGCTTTGTATTTATTAAAATATTATAAATTCCCCATATTTTGTTTAAGAAGTATTGTTTCATGGTCACATTATTTCCTTGGAAGGATTTCTAGGTTATCCAGAAAAGGTTCGAGAAGTCATTTCTCCAAATCAGTCAAAGAATGTATTCAAGATCCACAACATTCTAGACTTAGTCATTTCATGGTCACGTTATTTCCTTGAAGTATCTTGTTTTTTATCTAAAATATACTCATATTCCTTCTCCTCTAACCTATATACTCATCCTATGGATTTCAAATATGATGAATATAAATAAAGAATGGATGAATGCCAATTGGTTGACAAAAGAGTATGAAGAAGGCGTGAAAGAATTTATCAAGTTTGCAAAAGATCATGCATGCGACTCTTCTCAAATCCTTTGTTCGTGTTTACGCTATTTTTATTCAAAACAAATTAGTCCAGATGAGTTGGAAGTACACTTGATCTGTCACGGAATAGATCAAAGTTATACATGTTGGAATAAACACGGGGAAACAATGAATGTAGGTAGTGACTGGGGTGACACTGTGTTTTATGGATCATCTGATATGATTACAAACATGAACAATGAAGATGATCGTATGGAGGATGTGATTACAGATGTGAATGATGATGAAGATTGTATTGAGAAAATGACAAGGACCATCGAAGATGAACTTCATGATTGCCCAAAATTGTTTGAGAAGTTAAAAAGTTGTGCAAAGACGCTGTTGTATGCTGGTTGCACTAAATATACAGCATTGTCAGCCGTACTGAAGCTGTATAATTTGAAAGCAGATAACGGGTGGAGTAAAGACAGTTTTATGAAAATACGTTCCCTCTTGAATGACATGCTCCCAGAAGATAATGAGCTCCCGAGACGAACATACGATGCCAAACGAATGCTATGCTCTATGGGTATGATCTCTGAAAGAATACACGCCTGCCCGAATGATTGTATACTGTTTCGCAAGGACCAAAAATCACTTAAGGAATGCCCAAATTGTGGTGCTTCTCGATACAATAAAGATGAATCCAGTCCCACTAAAGTTGTATGGTACTTTCCAATAATTCCAAGGTTTAAACGCCTATATGGAAGTGAAGAGACTCGAGAATAATTAACATGGCATGGAGATACAAGAATAATAGATGGGATACTACGTCACCCGGCAGACTCTCCTCAGTGGAAGAGAATCGATCATGAGTATCCTGAATTTGGAAACGAGTCGAGAAACCTTTGTCTTGCATTATCTACAGATGGAGTGAATCCTTTTGGTTTTCAAAGAAACAGTCACAGTAAATGGCCGGTTATGTTGATAAATTATAACTTACCACCGTGGTTATGCATGAAATGAAAATACATCATGTTATCTATGCTTATATCAGGACCAAAACAACTGGGTAATGATATTGATGTTTATTTAGCTCCATTGATCGAAGATTTGAAATTATTGTAGGATTCAGGTGTTACATTGTATGATTCTTACAGAAAGGAAGATTTCACTTTGAGAGTCGTGTTGTATGGGATGATAAATGACTTCCCTGCTTATGAAAATTTGTCATGATATAGCATTAAAGGAACTCAAGGCTGTCCTGTTTGCGAAGAAGGTACACAATCAATTAGGTTGAAACCTTCATCGAAAACCGTGTTTCTAGGACATCGCAGATTTCTACCGCGACGACATAAGTACCGTTCTTGGAAGACATCATTCGATGGAAGTTCAGAAGAACGTACATCACCGTCTCCACTAAGAGGCGATCAATTGTTTGAGAAAGTTAAAAATGTGGACACTACTTTTGGTAAACCGGCTTCGAAAAACCATACAAAAATCGGTTGGAAAAAGAGATCAATTTTTTTTGTATTACAATACTGGAATTGTCTGTATGTAAGACATTTTATTGATGTTATGCATGTAGAAAAAAATGTATTTGACAGTGTTATCGGCACGTTTCTAAATACATCTGGCAAAACAAAAGTTGGAATTAAGGCTAGGTTGGACATGGTTGAGATGGGAATACGAGAAGAGTTGGCACCAGTGAAGGGTGAAAAACGAACATTTCTTCCTCCTGTTGCTTACACTCTTTCCAGGTAGGAGAGATATTAGTTTTGCAACTTCTTGAATGACGTAAAGGTTTCAGAGGGGTATTCGTCAAATATCTGTAACCTTGTGTCAATGAGTGACTTGAAGTTAAAAGGTCTGAAATCACATGACTGTCATGTTTTGATGCAAAATCTCATTCCAATTGCTTTATGTTGCAATTTTTCCAAGAATGTCTGCCATACATTAATGAAACTGTGTTTCTTCTACAAAGCTATATGCAGCAAAGTTATAGACCTGGCGAAATTGCCAGCTATGGAAAAAGAAATTGTCTTCATATTATGTGAATTAGAAATGTTCTTCCCGCCTTCATTTTTTGATATGATGGTTCATTTTATGGTCCACTTGGTGAGAGAGATTCGACTATGTGGTCATGTATAACACAGATGGATGTACCCCATTGAACGGTATATGAAGATTTTGAAAGTGTATTTCAAAAATCGAAGTCGGCCAGAGGGTTTTATTGTAGAGCGATATATTGTTGATGAATCCATTGAATACTGTATCGAATACTTGTCTGGTGTGGAAAGCATTGGCTTACTGAAATCTCGTCACACTGGGCGGCTTGAGGGTGAAGGAATTTCTGGAATAAAGGTTGTCACAATCAATATTACAGATCAGGAGTAGGCCCACCTTTATGTTTTTCATAACACTTTCGACGTTGACCCATATATTGAAATCCATAACGAAATTCATAGGCATTTGAATCCATCAAGGGCTGAAAAATGGATATCAGATACACATAATCGACAGTTTATAGGATGGTTTCGAGATCATATTTTTAAGAAGTCAGATGAAAATCCAAAGTCAATTTCGGAACGACTTCGATGGCTAGCCGGAGGACTAAGTGTGTATGAATTATCTTACAATGCTTATATAGTTAATGGTTATACATTTTACACTAATGAACATGATGAAGACAGTACCATACAGAATAGTGGGGTTACACTTGTGGCTAAAGCAATGCACGTTTCCGGTGCTAAGAACAAAAATCCAATTTATGCGAATATGTCATACTTTGGCATCATCAAACAAATATGGTAGTTGGATTATACGGAATTTCAAGTTCCGATATTTCAATACCAGTGGGTTGATAACAGGAGTGTTGTTAAAATAGATGATTTGGGATTCGTGAAAGTTGATTTTAGTAAGGAAGGAGAGAAAGACGAACCATTTATAATGGCATCACAGGCAGTGCAAGTATTTTATGTTCTAGATCCCGCAAACTGAAACTGGTCAATTGTTCTGTTATCGACCAAAACAGCTGAAGGGTCAGATGAAACTTCAACGGAAGATGACCCTTTCATTGGGACTTCACAATCATTTTGCATTGGTCCCAATGTAGACGATGTTTTGTATGTTAGAGGAGACCACAATGAAGGGATATGGATAGTTGATAGAGGGGTCAAATCCCTTTAGTCTTTTAAAAAAAGGAGTTCAATAACCAGGTTATTGATTTTTATTGTAATATAGATTTTTTTACATTATGTTATTATCTGTTCGTTGCTACTTTTATGTGATCTAAATTAAATTTTAAACCAGTTCTACAGATAATGACTTCTTCACCTACTGATGCACCCAATCCCGAGACACAACACGTCTCTCAACCTGTTGTAGCTGGTCCCACTGTTGAGAGACAACAGGTCTCTCAACCTGTTGCAGCTGGTCCCACTGCTGAGAGACAACAGGTCTCTCAACCTGTTGCAGCTGGTCCCACTGCTGATGTACAATAGGTCTCTCAACCTGTTGCAGCTGGTGTCAGTGCTGATGCTAGCGCTTCAGAGAAACATAATGATGATGTAGAAATTGAGTAAATGGTAGGCGATGAAACCCCATCGACACAAAAAAAACAGGTGCGCCGTAGTTTTACAGTTTTAGAAAAAATCCTTAAGGCAAAAGAAAAAGGCATTAAATATGAGGTGGGATGGAATAAGCTAGGTCAGCATGTAAACCCCAACAAATCCATGTTTAGTAGCTACATTGGAATCGTCACTCGACAACGCGTGCCGATTGACGTAGAGTCGTGACACCATGTTGTCAGCGGGTTGAAAACATTAATGTGGGAAGAGATTACAGTAATATTACGATATCATCTATTTAATTTATTAAAATAAAATAAAATATTGAAATATTGACTAACACTTCATCATCTCTTGCAGAGTGCATTTATAGTAGATGTTTCGCACAAAGAATATGTTTTCAGACTGGTAGGAAGGATTCATATAGGCTTTCGCACCATTTTAACGAAACATCATCTGAAAGATGCCGAAGGGAAAATCAAGTCGCACCCACCTCCTCTTTATGTATACTTGATATCCCAAGGAACATGGGATGCGTTTTGCAACCGTCGTGCGGAACAGAATTTTCAGGTACATTTTGTTTGGTTACATGTTGTGTAACGTTGCTTGTATTCATCATGTTGATTAATATGTTTTTATTTATGAAACAGCAACTGAGTGCTGAATATAAAGAATGGGTAGAAAAACCAGCATAACCCTACCGTAAAGCAAGGTTGGGGTACGCTTCAATTGAAAACAAATTGGTATGTATTTTAAAAGTACTGTAATAATTTTATGTGACATAAAACAACACTGTAACCATGTTTCTCTGTTTATATGCATATTGATGAAGCAAAATATCAAGTCACTTCCATTCCACGCCATGTGCTATGGAAGGAGGCTCGTGTTAATAAAGAGGGTAAACTGATAGATGAAAACACACAAAAAGTGTGGGAAACATGTGTAAGTATGACATAATATAAACTTGTTTTGCTTTAAATCACTATTACATAACTATGCTTACTTATTTTTTCATATTTTCTATTTGACATAGTCACAGGATTCAACAACACCCGCACCGGATGTAGACATACTTTCAACGGCCTTGAAACAACCAGAATAGTATGGTCGCATCAGAGGTGTGGGTTTTGGGGTGTCACCCCGAACATATTTTCAGAAAAAAAAACAAGAGGATGAACAAACTAAATAATTGCATGTAATGAGAGATAAAGTAGCTACCCTTGAAGAACTAATCCAGACTCAGGAAGAGATGCTAAAGAGTTCTATGGAGGAGAGGCGAAGAGAACAAACAACTCAAGAACAACCCCTGCGAGAAGATCCACCCCTCACCAGCTTTGAGGCGAGCCATTCCCCTCAAAGACCTACCTTAACCGAGGTAATCAATGTTATAATATTCGTTTTTGTGAGATGTGAATCACATAGACACTGATACCTTTCATGTAATGATATTCTGCAGGGTGAAAATGACTGTGATTTATATCTGTCAACTCCCACCCATCGCCTTGTAGCGAGGGCTACGGTGTTCAATATGCAGAATGACACGCTACACTCTAGAACACTTCTAACTGGTCATGTCAAAGTGTCGATTAACGTAGCTCATGAGCCGAGCATCGAGATATCCGTGCCAAATGATGATGAAGACATTCATACGGTGGAAAAATCTGTTGGAACATTCGGTGCATGGCTGTCGAATCTTGTAAAAAAACATGTCGAGCAGGAGGTATTCATTTACAGTTCATTTTTCAAGATGAACCTTTAACATTAAATTATAAAATGGCTGAACTGATGAATGTTATTACAGAAGGATAAAATGGAGAATCTAAAATGAAAGAGCATCTCCAACATTGGATCAACCAACCGATCAAAACGATCTACTGAGAGTGTGTTCACCCCGCCCGTTCTATATCCACATTTAATATCATTGCAAGATCATGTGGATACGAAAATGAAAGACGGAAAGAGTCATACAATTGTTTGCGAAAAAGATATGTACGGAGAGGAAAAAATATATTTCGTTAGTGCAGACGTTGTTTCTGAGATCATCGCATACGACTCGCTAGGCGCCTCAGTTATAAATGTATACATGAGGTATGTTTTCATTATTTGATTTTACAGAAGCTGATATAATTTGATAATTATGGATAAATACATCTCATATTTTTCACAGGAATATATATGAAAAAAAATTGAAGGGATTTTCCCATGAATACAAATTTGGACTCGTTAGTCCTCACACCATTTCTACACAACGAACAGAAATAGATTCTAATTCTCAGGCTGAATTGATTTCAAATCTGCTCAGAACGTTTCAAAGAAGAATTACGACTGACAGACTCTTTTTAATACCAACGATGCAAGGGTAAAACACTAAATTTTAATCATATCAATTATATTTTCATTTCAATCAGTACTTATTTCTTTTTGTGTTTTTAGGGAACATTGGATGCTCATTGCAGTCAATTTGGATACTCCAAAGATTTATTTTCTAAAGTCAATGCATGGATATCCAGCTAACCGACCATAGATGATGGCGATTTTCAATTAGTAATACACTAAATCCAACATTTTAGAACTAAATATCTAGTTATATAATTTATAGTATATTTTAATGAGGATTTTGTTATGATAGGGCGGTGTATGAATATCGTCTAAAGGCTGGAATGAATCCAGGGCATAAGGATGACAATGCCCACAAGATCTAAAAATGGAGAATTATCTGGGTATATATAATTATATTTCACTATCCAAATACATATCAAAACTAATTACTTATTTTTCTCGATGTTTCTGCAGTGTCCGAAACAAACAAATGACAAGGACTGCGGTTATTATGTTTGTAAATTTATAAAATAGATCATATTTCATGAACAAAATAGCATCCATGAAGAGGTATTTTTGAAAATAATTACTAATTTATTTAAAATAATTATTAATCCTTTGTGTATTTATATTTTTCCAGTACTACTATGACTGTCGCAAAAACTCCTATTCAGAAGATGATATAAATGTCTTTAGAAACGAATGGGCATCGTACCTGATGGAAGAATGTAAACAAATAGGACATTGAAGGTGAATTCCTAATACTTATGTTATCATTATATGGTCATTTATATCTCCCTTTACACTTATTGAGAATCTATGATCTCCCTTTCTTATGTTTCATATCCTTAGATTAGTGAATTCATACTACTTAGTTTGAAAATGACATAAAATTTGGAAAACAACACCAATGACATACGACAAACCAAGTAAACGCGTTCGTATTGTTTTGATACTTTAGGAAAACGATCCACGAGTCATTTGTGACGTGTATGAATCGACCGCATCTCAATATGATGCACGGTGTGACCGGTATGGATAAAAGTGTCTGATATCAGTTTCAAATTGAGATAAACTTTGGAAAACAACACCAATCACATACGCCAAACTGAGAAAATGTGTTCGGATTGTTTTGATACTTTAGTACAACGATCCATGAGTCAATTTTGACGTGTACAAATTTACCACACCTCAATCCGACGCATGGTGTGACAGGTATGGCTAAAATTGTCTGATATCAGTTTCAAATTGAGATAAACTTTGGAAAACAACACCAATGACATACGCCAAACCAAGGAAACGCGTTCTAATTGTTTTGATACTTTAGGAAAATGATCCACAAGTCATTTTTGATGTGTATGAATTGACCGCACCTCAATCCGACGCACGGTGTGACCGTTATGGCTAAAAGTTTTTGATATCTGTTTCAAATTGAGATAAACTTTGGAAAACAACACCAATTACATAAAGCAAACTGATCACACACATTCGGATTGTTTTGATACTTTAGTACAACGATCCACGAGTCATTTTTGACGTGTATGAATCGACCGCACCTCAATTCGACGCACGGTGTGACCGGTATGGCTAAAAGTGTATGATATCAGTTTCAAATTGAGATAAACTTTGGAAAACAACACCAATGACATACTCCAAACCAAGCAAATGTGTTTGGATTTTTTTGATACATTAATACTACGATCCACGAGTCATTTGTGACGTGTACGAATCGACCACACCTTAATCCGACGCACGGTGTGACCAGTATGGCTAAAAGTGTCTGATATTAGTTTCAAATTGAGATAAACTTTGGAAAACAACATCAATGACATATGTAAAACCGAGAAAACGCGTTCGAATTGTTTTGATACTTTAGGAAAACAATCCACGAGTCATTTTTGACGTGTAGGAATCGACCTCACCTGAATCCGACACACGGTGTGACCGGAATGGCTAAAAGTGTCTGATATCAGTTTCAAATTGAGATAAACTTTGGAAAACAACACCAATGACATATGGAAAACCGAGCAAACACATTCGGATTGTTTTTATACATTAGTAAAATGATCCACAAGTCATTTGTGACGTGTACGAATCGACCGCACCTCAATCCGACGCATGGTGTGACCGGTATGGCTAAAAGTGTCTGATATCAGTTTCAAGTTGAGATAAACTTTGGAAAACAGCACCAAGGACATACTACAAACTAAGGAAACGTGTTCGGATTGTTTTGATACTTTAGGAAAACGATCCGCGAGTCATTTGTGACATGTACGAATCAACCTCACCTCAATCCCATGCATGGTGTGACCGGTATGGTTAAAACTGTCTGATATCAGTTTCAAATTGAGATAAACTTTGGAAACCAACACCAATGACATACTCCAAACCGAGAAAACTCGTTCGGATTGTTTTGATACTTTAGGACAACGATCCACGAGTCATTTGTGACGTGTAAAAATTGAGCGCAAATCAATCCGACACATGGTGTGACCGGTATGGCTAAAAGTGTCTGATATCAATTTCAAATTGAGATAAACTTTGGAAAACAACTCCAATGACATACGCCAAACCGAGGAAACGTGTTCGGATTGTTTTGATACTTTAGGAAAACGATCCATGAGTCATGTTTGATTTTTACGAATCGACCACACCTCAATCTGACGTACGGTGTGACCGGTATGGCTAAAAGTGTCTGATATCAGTTTCAAATTGAGATAAACTTTTGAAAACAACACCAATGACATACGCCAAACCAAGCAAACGTGTTCGGATTGTTTGGATACTTTAGGAAAATGATACACTAGTCATTTGTGACGTGTACGAATCAACCGCACCTCAATCTGACGCACGGTGTGACCGGTATGGCTAAAAGTGTCTGATATCAATTCCAAATTGAGATAAACTTTGGAAAACAACACCAATGACAAACGGAAAACTAAGCAAACGCGTTCAAATTGTTTTGATACTTTAGGACAACGATCCACGAGTCATTTTTGACATGTAGAAATCGACCGCACCTCAATCCGACGCACGGTGTGACCGGTATGGCTAAAAGTGTCTGATATCAGTTTGAAATTGAGATAAACTTTTGAAAACAACACCAATGAAATACGACAAACCGAGCAAACACGTTCAAGTTGTTTTGATAGTTTAATACAATGATCCACGAGTCATTTGTGATGTGTACGAATTGACCACACCTCAATCCGACTCACGCTATGACAGGTATGGCTAAAAGTGTCTGATATCAGTTTCAAATTGAGATAAACTTTGGAAAACAACAACAATGACATACTCCAAACCGAGAAAATGCGTTCATATTGGTATGATAATTTAGGAAAAAGATCCATGAGTCATTTGTGATGTGTACGAATCGACCTCACCTCAATCCGATGCACGGTGTGACCGGTATGGCTAAAAGTGTCTGATATCAGTTTCAAATTGATATAAACTTTGGAAAACAACACCAATGACATACGGCAAACCGAGCAAACACGTTTGGATTGTTTTGATACTTCAGGAAAACGATCCATGAGTCATTTGTGACGTGTACGAATTGACCGCACCTCAATCCGATGCACACTATGACCGTTATGGATAAAAGTGTCTGATATCAGTTTCAAATTGAGATAAACTTTGGAAAACAACACCAATGACATAATCCAAACCGAGCAAACGCTTTCGGAATGTTTTGATACTTTAGGAAAATGATCCACGAGTCATTTTTGATGTTTACGAATCGACCACACCTCAATCCGATGCACGGTGTGACAGGTTTGGCTAAAAGTGTCTGATATCAGTTTCAAATTGAGATAAACTTTGGAAAACAACACCAATGACATATGGAACACCGAGAAAACGCATTCGGATTGTTTTGATACTTTAGGACAACTATCCACGAGTCATTTGTGACGTGTACGAATCAAACACACCTCAATCTGACACACGTTGTGACTGGTATGGCTAAAAGTGTCTGATATCAGTTTCAAATTGAGATAAACTTTGGAAAACAACACCAATGACATACGCCAAACTGATCAAATGTGTTCGGATTGTTATGATACTTTAGGGAAATGATCCACAAGTCATTTGTGATGTGTACGAATCGACCGCACCTCAATCCGATCGACGCACAGTGTGACCGGTAAAGCTTTTCATTAGATAAAGAATCAGTATTTATTAAATGAGATAAATCAATCAAAAACATATTGATTTTACATTGTTCCCTTTCATTATTATGAAAATGAAATCTTTTGAGTTTAAAATTTCAAATTTTAGTTTCACATTTCCATATTAATGTATTCTTTCGTATTACTGTTTTAATTTCTTTCATTATTGCATTACTAACATAATATTTGTTTTCTTATATAGGTGAATTTTTTTCCTTGAGTTCGGATGCTTTGTTCAGCAAAAAATTTAAAGACCCGTAAATTTCAAGGAAATTATTATTTTCTTAATTTTGTTTGGAACTTTACAAGTGCGCAGTTTCGGATGGCACCTGATTCTGAGGCCCGGTGTGCCCGGAATCATTTTCCGAAGTTTGGCTCGGGTACGTTCAGTGAACGGACGAGCGGGTTTTTTCTAACTTTTGAACCGGTGCTCGGAATCGAATTCTGAGGGTACCGATGGAATCGCAGTGCCGGTACTTGCTTAGAAACGCCTCTTCCGGAGTAGTGTTTGCTCAGGTGTGGTTTTTAATTTTCGGGCATAAAGTTAAGAAATAAAATAATTGTACGACAAACTTTATTTTATTTCACTTAAACCACTTGGAAGCCACTTGAAGCCACTTAAAGCGGCTTAAGATGAGTTGATCTGGATAGGATGCTATCCAAAAATATCCTACCCTCTTGGTAGGATATTTGTGAGGTGGGGCCCGCACGAGCCCCACCGTTTCTTTTCTGCTAAGTAACGCACCCACGAAAACCCGTCATTATGAAAGTCAACTGATGCGTTTTCTTAATTTTTAATGCACCATTTAATTGGGCGGTTTATTTCGTTGAATTAATTGGACGGTTTATTTCGTTGAATTAATTCTACGATTTAATGCATCGTTACTTATCTCTTTTTCGTTTGTTGGCGTAATAATAAAATAAGACCAACGCATGACTTTTGAAGGATTGCACGTTGAGAAGCTTTGACAGAATTCTTGTGCCTTCATCCTCCTTCGCGAAGAACACGAAGAACGCGAAGAACCCGAAGAACGCAAAGAAAGCGAAGAACGCCGTCACCCTCGGAGTTTGATGACGCTTCATCCGAGACGTTCTTCCCTGCCCCGATCTCCAATCACCAACTGCTTGAGGTAAGAGATCTCGGGTTTCTTTTTAGACTTCCTTGTGTTTTATAACAACACACAAATTTAATTATTTACAATTAAATCTGTTGTCTCTTGGTATGTTGAGTTCGTCGATGCAACGCCGGATTCCGCGACGACGCGACGCCCTTCCGCAATGACATGACGCCTTCCACGACACGACAATCTCCTTCTTCCACGGCGATCAATTTCTGCGAAGAACCCGCGGACGACGACTTGACGAGGTAGGAGTTGTTGTGAATAATCCCTTTTATATTCCCGTGAACGTTCTTTAAAATTAAAGAACCGGATTCATGTGAACAATTTTAATTTATTAAAATTGTTATTTCATGTGTTGAATGTTTTCTCCCGTTGTTATTATCTAACACGGAGGGTGCGGGCCAAACGAACGCGGCCCGACAACCCTCCGTCGTTCTTCATTGTTGTGCGGAATTGACGGGTGACGACGGAATGTGCCGCAAAGGAAATTTGATGATCCCGTAGTGAAGAACGGAACCCGGGAGGGGCAACGCCGCAGATGGGAAGAAAAACGGACCATCGGAGAAACTCCGGTGGCCCGCGGAAGCGGCCGGCGGCGCGGGTCACCGGCAGCCGGAGGCGGCGGCGCCCCGACGCGCCGCCGGACAGAGCCGTCGCGGCTTCAGCTGCGGCGGAAGCGGCCAGCGGACCCGCAGCCGCACGGGTCCGGCTTGACCGCATGGGACGTGGCGATATGCCGCGTCCGTTGAACCCACACGGCCCCACGAGGGGCAGCAGCACCTCCAAACCGCGGGGGCGGCGCCCCGCGGTGTCCAGCTGCTCGGCCGCTCGGCCAAGCCAAACCAGGCCGGTCCGACCGGCCGGGCCAGGCCCTGGCCGGGCCGGACCGGGTCTGGTCGACCCGGTTCGGCCGACCCAGGGGGGTCGGGCCGGGTCGGCCCGGGCCCGGACCCCCCGTCTTCGGCCCATTTTCGGTCTTTTGCCCGTAACTTGAGCTACAGGCCTCCGGACGACGCGCCGTCAGCGGCACCGTGATCCTTGGATCGAGACGGTCGTTTCGGCATATCTCACTCAAGGTTTCGGAATACCTTGGGTTCGTCCGGGTTGGTTCGTACACGAAACCAACCGGGCCCTCGGAGCGGGAACACTCATATCTTCAGCTAAAGATGTTCGATTGACGTGCCATCAGCTTTGGTGGATTCCTCTAAGTGAGACGGATCTTTTGGCCCACTATGCCCGAGGTTTGGATGCAGTTGGAGTACGGTCGGGTTGGTTTTGCCTTAAAAACCAACCGGGCCCCTGGGACGAAAAACCCAATAACTCTCAGACCGGGCGTCAAATTGACGCGCCGTCTGCGACGTTGAGTTCCTATTGACGATACGGAACTTTTGGATACATCAACTTCGGACTTTCTGTCAGTTGATGTATCAGCCTCTCGGCTCGTGGAGCGGACCCTCCCGAACGAGCTGGCTGTGTGCGTGAACCCTAGTGCTGGCTGTGACTGCTACTTCGACAGCGACGACCATGCAGAGATCCTCAGTGGACTGCGACGACGACTATGCAGAGATCCTCAGTGGATTGCGACGACGACTGTGCAGAGATCCTTAGTGGACTGTGATGACGACTGCGCAGATATCCTCAGTGGACTGCGACGATTACCGCACTCAGCGATCCTTTGTGGATCAGTGCTACAGGTCCTTTGTGGGCCCGATCCTGTGTGGGTCCGATCCTGTGTGGGTCAGCGCTCAGCGGTTCTGTGTGGGCCAGTGCCTACAGGTCCTGTGTGGGCCCGATCATGTGTGGGTCTTTTCAGGGGTTAGTACCTTTCGATCCTTTCGGGTCCGACGACTTAGATGGATCAGTGATCATCTTTATTGTCATACAAGAAGTATACCTGTGTGAGCTGAATCTTGTGTTACTCTCCTTTGTGGATTGTGTTGAACTATCCTGTGTGGATTTACTGTTTATTATCCTTTGTGGATTGTGTTGAGCTATCCTGTGTGGATTTACTGTTTTACTCTGATTTGTGGATTGTGTTGTGCTATCCTGTGTGGGTATACGTTTTTCTTTCCTGTGTGGACTGGGTTGTGCTTGAGCTCGGACGTTGGAGCCGAGTGGGAATTGATGACTTAGGTATATGTATGGGCATATACCTAAGCAGTGTCGGATGTTACTTTGTGATTCTATCTTCCCTTGTGGTTTATCCTTTGTGGATTTAGGGAGACCTTCGGGGTCTCTGGGTCCCTACTGAGTAGCTTATACTCACCCCTGCACGGGCTATGCCCGCACTTCGTTGTGTTGGTTGCAGACGACGGATAGCACTGATCGTGGTGGAGGCTTGCGGAGGAGAACGGTACCTGGAGGTGGACCACTGGGCGGGACGTACTCAGAGCAGTCAGGTGGAACCGAGGAGCAGTAAGGGCTATCTGTACCCACCCTTCAGGTGGGACTTCCAGACGACGGCTCGACGCTACGGCTTTTCTTTTCAGTTTCGGTTTTTCCTTTCAGTTGTACTTTACAGTTGGGCTTGTATTTCCGGCCCCTTTTACTTTCAGCACAGCTTGTTACAGTTTTTACTTAGTGTTTACTTTTCCTCTTGCTTACTCTATGGTGGTTGTTTACCTTTCAAAGGCAATGCCTTCCCTTTTGTTGGGATTTATGCCTTGGTGCTAGTCACCAGCCCCTGGCCTATGGAAGGCAGGCTTGGGGTAGTCACGACACGAGCCCTGAGGACGGGTCGTGAAAAATTGGTATCAGAGGGGTTCGGTTCTACCGCAGACTCTGATCTTTCTTTTACGTAAAGCAATAGTGTTTAGCGTATTGGGTGTGGTTATCAGTCCAGGGAGTCCAGTGTTGGTGCGGCGGCCGATGTATCCTTACACCAGGACCCTGACTTATGATTTCCGACTTAATGCACGAAAACATTGATTGCATGTGTGTTTCAAGTTTTCTTTGTGATTACTTGTGTCAGCTCACCAGGTATACTATTCTGACTGTGGAGCACTTGTTCCCTTTTCAGGATGGCCCGACGACAGCAGCCAGCTAGGGTTCCGAGAGTAGAGCGCGACGACAGCCCGCCGAGCGACGAGGCCTCCGTACAGGGCCTGTTGATAGTAGAGGCACCGGAGGTACCTTTACCTGCCGAGCCCCCAATGCTTCCAGCACCGACCGCTGACGATGCACGTCGCCTCAGAGCTCTGCACGAGTTCCAGCGCCAGCGACCACCCAGGTTTCGTGGGGAGACGGACCCCCAGGCATCCGAGGACTGGCTTGAGGCAGTCGTTTGAGTTTTCAGGCTAGTGAGGACACCAGCAGACCTCATGGTGATCCTCGCGGCGAGCCTACTGCACGTAGCAGCAGGACGATGGTGGAGCTTGATGCTCCAGGTGCACTATGAGGCCTCTCTCATCTAGAAGGACTTCGAGAGCCTTTTCCGCTCAGAGTTCTTCCCGGCCACCCTCTGTGCGGTGCGCATTCAGGAGCTTCTTCAGATGCGGTAGGGCAGCTTGATGGTTGCCCAGTAAGCGGCGAGGTTCACCGATCTTTCTTGCTACTCGACCGACATGGTACAGGACCCCTTCTTCTGGGACCGGACCTTCGAGCAGGGATTGAGACACGAGATCAGGGCATCGCTTATATCCCTCAGCATCCCGACCCAGACAGGAGTACTGGAGCGAGCCCTTCTGATCGAGATCTTTCTGGCTGAGTCCACAGCGAGACCTACCGCAGGGCGGCAGGTAGCGGAGTCTTCGGCAGCAGGTAGCTGACAGATGACTCAGGGTTCCAGGAAGACCAGACCCTCTCGTAGACGACCTCAGGACACTAGCTCAGCAGTGCGGGGCACACAGCGCGGAGCCAGTCTTCTGAGAGGCAGGCAGTGCTACGCCTATGGTGGGCAGGACCACATGGCTCGTGACTGCCCGACCCGCCATGCCGAGGAGCAGCAGACGGTGGAGGGGCCACCCAGGCAGAGGCAGAGGGTCGACCGTGGCGGTCCGCAGGGAGGAGGCAGACGAGGTAGAGGAGCTGGCCGAGCAGCATGTGGTGGGAGACGCTTTGAGGCTCTGCCACCACCACCACCAGGAGGTCCGCCCCAACCACAGGGAGCTGGCGGGCAGAGACAGGAACAGCTCCAGGTAGTGGAGGCCTATGACCAAGGCACACCAGAGATGATTCGAGGTATAATCTGTGTCTATTCCACCCTTGATACAGTTATTATAGACATAGGAACGAGTAACTATTTCATAACCACTGCCCTTGTTCGGAGCTCGGAGATTCCGACAGAGCCGTTGGCTCGATCCTTACGGCTAGAGACCCCTATGGGAGCAGACTCGATGATTACGCACTAGTGCCGGTAGTGTGAGCTTACTCTAGGAGGTGAGAGATTTGGCTGGGATCTTCTTGTCGCGGCGTCGAGGACTTACGACGTCATCTTGGGCATGGATTGGTTATCTACAGTCCATGCTCAGATTGACTGTTTTAGGCACAAGGTGCGATGTGTATGCACCGACGGGAGCAGGTTCACCTTCACCGATGAGAAGGGAGCCTTTGCAGCACAAGAGGGACTCTCGTAGAGGAGGGGACAACCCATCACTCATCAGTTCGATAGCCTCATCCTAGGAGAAGTGGACGTGCAGATTCCTAGTTTTCCTGCAGTGGTGGATCAGTATGCGGACGTCTTTCCCGATGACGTTGCAGGGCTACCTCCTCGCAGAGAGGTAGACTTTTACATTGATTTGTACCCCAAGACAACCCCGATATCCACTCCAGCGTATCGGATGGCCCCCGCTGAGCTTCGAGATCTGCGGGTACAGTTAGAGGACTTGCAGGGCAAGGGGTTCATCTGACCCAGTGTTTCACCCTGGGCTTCCCCGATATTGTTCTCCAAGAAGGCGGATGGGAGCTTGCGACTATGTGTCGACTATCGTCGCCTGAATCAGGTGACAGTGAGGAACAAGTATCTGCTACCGAGGATTGATGACCTCTTCGATCAGCTCAAGGGAGCACGGTGGTTCTCGAAGATAGACCTCAGGTCAGGCTATCATCAGCTCAGAGTTCGAGACGAGGACATGCAGAAGACGGCCTTCAGGTGTCGGTATGGCCACTATGAGTTCTTGGTTATGCCATTCGGCGTAACCAATGCTCTAGTAGTGTTCATGAGCCTCATGAATAGGATCTTCCAACCATACCTCGATCGATTTGTCATGGTCTTCATCGACGACATTTTGGTGTACTCGACCACGGAGGAGGAGCACGCCTACCACTTGCGGGTTGTACTAGACACACTCCGAGAGCACCAGCTTTATGGAAAGATCTCGAAGTGCCAGTTCTAGTTACGTGAGGTCCACTTCTTGGGGCACGTCATTTCTGAGGCGTGATTTGCAGTGGATCCTGCGATGATCTAGGTAGTGCTAGCTTGGGAGCCACCCAGGAGCATGACGGAGGTGTGGAGTTTCTTAGGTCTAGCCGGATACTATTGGAGATTTGTGCCGAACTTCTCCAGAGTTGCGGCGCCACTCTCAGCTTTGACGAAGAAGGGGAAACCCTTTGTGTGGTTAGAAAGATGTCCGCAGAGCTTCCAGAAGCTGAGACAAAGATTGACCAGCGCACCTATCTTGAGGTTGCCTGAGGAGGGAGTTGGATACGTAGTCTACTGCGATGCATCAGGGACCGGACTCGGATGTGTCCTGATGTAGGAGCGGGCCGTGATTGCCTATGGATCACATCAGTTGAGTCCGCATTAGCATAACTACGCTACCCATGACCTGGAGTTAGCAGCAGTGGTCTTCGCACCGAAGACTTGGCGGCACTATCTGATGGGCGAGCGCTTTACAGTCTTTTCTGACCACCAGAGTCTCAGGTACATCTTCTCTCAGAAGGACCTGAACCTAAGACAGCGGAGATGGCTCGAGTTCCTCCAGGACTATGACTTTCAGATATTCTATACTCCTGGGAAGGAAAACGTAGTAGCTGATGCCCTCAGCAGGAGGACGGGCATTCATCTACTTGAGGAGGCGACATAGCAGCTAGCCGCCTTGCAGATATCCTTCGTGGATAGAGATGGAGGAACCTTCCTTCAGTCTCTCACAGTCACTCCTCCACTACTGCAGTGGGTCAGAGAGGCACAGCGTGGGGACGCCGACTGTGAGACGCGGCGTGCACAGATATCCTCGGGACAGGCACCTGATGGTTTCTCCCTTAGAGCAGAGCACGACGTCTTTTTCAGAAGACGTACCTTGGTACCAGTCGCTTTACGAGAGGAGGTGCTGAGAGAGTTTCACACTTCCCCTTTGGCGGTACATCCTGGGGTGGCGAAGATGTACCAGGATCTTAGACGACAGCACTGGTGGCCAGGCATGAAGAAGGCTGTGGCAGAGTTCGTTTCACGGTGCCTCATCTGCCAGCAGGTGAAGGCAGAGCATCAGGTACCAGCAGGCTTGGTACAACCCTTGGAGGTCCCGGAATGGAAGTGGGACGGCATATCTATGGACTTCGTGACTGGACTTCCACGCACTTCCATAGGTCACGACTCCATTTGGGTGATTGTTGACCGACTCACCAAGTCGGCACCCATCTTACCCATCAGAGAGAAGGGCTCAGTGGAGAGCTTGGGGCGTCTCTACGTTCAAGAGATTGTACGGCTTCACGGTGTGCCATCGACTATCGTCTCCAATCGAGACGTTCTCTTTACTTCCCGACTTTGGAAGGGGTTGCAGGAGGCGTTCGGGACGCGGCTACGTCTGAGCACCGCCTTTCACCCTCAGACGGATGGTCAGACGGAGAGGACCATTCAGACTCTCGAGGACATGCTCCGCGCATGTGTCCTCGACTTTGGTCATAGCTGGGAGGACCACCTACCCTTGGTGGAGTTCGCGTACAACAACACCAACCACTCCACCATCGGGATAGCACCATACGAGGCGTTGTACGACAGACCTTGCAGATCTCCTTTGTGCTGGACAGACCCAGGGGAGTCAGCACTTGTGGGACCAGAGATGGTCCGGGTCACGACAGAGAAAGTCCAGGTCATCCAGGAGTGGATGAGGACAGCTCAGAGCTGGAAGAAGTCTTATGCTGACAGGAGGCGGAGGCCACTAGAGTTCGAGGATAGCGACCACGTCTTCTTGCGTGTCTCACCTCGGCATGGATTACAGAGATTTGGCCGAGGCGACAAGTTATCTCCACGCTTCATCGGACCTTTCTAGGTCCTCAGCAGGATTGGCGAGGTGGATTATCGCCTGGCTCTACCACCTCAGTTGCACCGGGTGCACGACGTCTTCCACGTATCTTAGCTGAGGAGATACATGCACGACCCGACACATATCATTGACTATGGGGAGCTAGACGTGGATAATGGGGAGACTTTTGCGGAGGTCCCAGTGGAGATTGAGGATCGATAGGAGTGAGTCCTACGTGGATGATTGATTCCTCTTTTGCGCATCAGATGTTAGAACGGGAACCTCCAGGAGAGCACATGGGAGCAGGAGGCTCAGATGTGTGCTCAGTACCCACATGTGTTCCCTAGTTTATGATGTATCTTTACGGGGACGTAAATCCCTGAGGTGGGAGTAATGTAAAGACCCGTAAATTTCAAGGAATTTTTTTTCTTAATTTTCTTTGGAATTTTACAAGAGCGCAGTTTCTGACGGCACCTGATTCCGAGGCCCGGTGTGCCCGGAATCATTTTCCGAAGTTTGGTTCGGGTACGTTCAGTGAACGGACGAGCGGGTTTTTTCTAACTTTTGAACCGGTGCTCAGAATCGAATTCTGAGGGCACCGATGGAATTGCAGCGCCGGTACTTGCTTAGAAACGCCTCTTCCGGATTTGCGTTAGCTCAGCTGTGGTTTTTAATTTTCGGGCTTAAAGTTAAGAAATATAATAATTGTACGAAAAACTTTATTTTATTTCACTTAAGCTACTTGGAAGCCGCTTGAAGCCACTTAAAGTGGCTTAATCTGAATTGATCCGAATAGGATGCTATCCAAAAATATCCTACCCTCTTGGTAGGATATTTGTGAGTTGGGGCCCGCACGAGCCCCACCGTTTCTTTTCCGCTAAGTAACACACCCGCGAAAACCCGTCATTATGAAAGTCAACTGACGCATTTTCTTAATTTCTAAATGCACCATTTAATTGGGCGGTTTATTTCGTTGAATTAATTGGACGGTTTATTTCGTTGAATTTATTCTACGATTTAATGGGTCGTTACTTATCTCTTTTTTATTTTTTGGCGTAATAATAAAATAAGACCAATGCACGACTTTTAAAGGATTGCACGTTGAGAAGCTTTAACAGAATTCTTGTGCCTTAATCCTCCTTCGCGAAGAACGCAAAGAACGTGAAGAACGCGAAGAACGCCGTCACCCTCGGAGTTTGACGACGCTTCATCCGAGACGTTCTTCCCCGCCCCGATCTCCAATCACCAACTGCTTGAGGTAAGAGATCTCGGGTTTCTTTTTAGACCTCCTTGTGGTTTATAACAACACACAGATTTAATTATTTACAATTAAATCTGTTGTCTCTTGGTCCGTTGAGTTCGTTGACGCAACGCCGGATTCCGCGACGACACGACTCCCTTCCGCGACGACACGACGCCTTCCGCGACACGACGATCGCCTTCTTCCGCGGTGATCAATTTCCGCGAAGAACCCGCGGACGACGACTTGACGAGGTAGGGGTTGTTGTGAATAATCCCTTTTATATTCCCGTGAACGTTCTTTAAAATTAAATAACTGGATTCATGTGAACAATTTAAATTTATTAAAATTGTTGTTTCATGTGTTGAATGTTTTCTCCCGTTGTTATTATCTAACATGGAGGGTGCCGGCCAAACGAACACGGCCCGACAACCCTCCGCCGTTCTTCGTTGTTGTGCGGAATTGATGGGCGATGATGGGATGTTCCGAAAAGGAAATTTGATGATCTCGCAGTGAA
Source organism: Viscum album (assembly GCA_963277665.1). Taxonomy (NCBI): domain Eukaryota; kingdom Viridiplantae; phylum Streptophyta; class Magnoliopsida; order Santalales; family Viscaceae; genus Viscum; species Viscum album. Next base: position 1,812,243,972 of record OY728146.1, read on the forward strand.
GAACGGAACCCGGGAGGGGCAACGGCGCAGACGGGAAGGAAAACGGACCACCGGAGCAACTCCGGTGGCCCGCGGAAGCGGCCGGCGGCTCCCTGGCGCGCCGCCGAATAGAGCCGTCGCGGCTTCAGCCACGGCGGCGGCGGCCAGCGGACCCGCGGCTGCGCGGGTCCGGCTCGCCTGCACGGGAAGCGGCGATATGCCGCGTCCGTTGAACCAACGCGACCCCACGCGGGGCCGCAACACCTCCAAACTGCGGGGGCGGCGCCCCGCGGCGTCCAGCTGCTCGGCCGCTCGGCCGAGCCGAACCAGGCCGGTCCGACCGGTCAGGCCGTGCCCTTGTCGGGCCGGACCGGGTCCGGTCGGGTTGGACCGGGTCGGGTCGACCCGGTTCGGCCGACCCAGGGGGGGTCGGGCCGGGTCGGCCAGGGCCCAGACCCCCCGTCTTCGGACCGTTTTTGGTCTTTTGCCCGTAACATGATCTACGGGCCTCCGAACGACGCGCCGTCAGTGGAAACGCGATTCTTGGATCGAGACGGTCGTTTCGGCATATCGCACTCAATGTTTCGTAATACTTTGGGTTCGGCCGGGTTGGTTCGTACACGAAACCAACCGGGCCCTCAAAGCGGAAACGCTCATATCTTGAGCTACGGACGTCTGATTGGCGTGCCGTCAGCTTTGGTGGATTCCTCTAAGTGAGACGGATCTTTTGGCTCACTCCTCTCGAGGTTTGGACGTAGGTGGAGTACGGTCGGGTCGGTTTTGACTTAAAAACCAACTGGGCCCCTGGGACGAAAAAGCCAATAACTCTCAGACCGGGCGTCTGATTGACGCGTCGTCTGTGACGTTGAGTTCCTGTTGACGATACGGAACTTTCGGATACATCAACTTCGGACTTTGTGTCAGTTGATGTATCAGCCTCTCGGCTCGTGGAGCGGACCCTCCCGAACGAGCTGGCTGTGTACGGGAACCCTAGTGTTGGCTGCGACTGCTACTTTGACAGCGACGACCGTGCAGAGATCCTCAGTGGACTGCGACGACGACTGTGCAGAGATCCTCAGTGGACTGCGATGACGACTGTGCAGAGATCCTTAGTGGACAGCGATGACTACCGCACTCAGTGATCCTTTGTGGATCAGTGCTACAGGTCCTGTGTGGGCCCGATCCTGTGTGGGTCTAATCCTGTGTGGGTCAGCGCTCAGTGGTTCTGTGTGGGCCAGCGCCTACAGGTCCTATGTGGGCCCGATCCTGTGTGGGTCTTTGCGGGGGTTAGTACCTTTCGATACTTTGTGGGTCCGATGACTTATATGGATCAGTGATCATCTTTATCGTCATATAAGAAGTATACCTGTGTGAGATGAATCTTGTGTTACTCTCCTTTGTGGATTGTGTTGAACTATCCTGTGTGGATTTACTGTTTATTCTCCTTTGTGGATTGTGTTGAGCTATCCTGTGTGGATTTACTGTTTTACTCTCCTTTGTGGATTGTGTGGTGCTATCCTGTGTGGGTATACGTTTTGCTTTCCTGTGTGGATGGGGTTGTGCTTGAGCTCGGACGTTGGAGCCGAGTGGGAATTGATGACTTAGGTATATGTATGGGCATATACCTAAGCTGTGTCAGATGTTACTTCGTGATTGTATCTTCCCTTGTGGTTTATCCTTTGTGTATTTTGGGAGACCTTCGGGGTCTCAGGGTCCCTACTAAGTAGCTTATACTCACCCCTGCACGGGCTATGCCCGCACTTCGTTGTGTTGGTTGCAGACAACGGACAACACTGATCGTGGTGGAGGCTTGCGGAGAAGGACGGTACCTGGAGGTGGACCACTGGGCGGGACGTACTCGGAGCAGTCAGGTGGACCCGAGGAGCAGTAGAGGCTATCTGTACCCACCCTTCATGTGGGACTTCCAGACGACGGCTCGACGCTGCGGCTTTTATTTTCAGTTGCTATTTTTCCTTTCAGTTGTACTTTACAGTTGGGCTTGTATTTCCGGCCCCTTTTACTTTCAGCACAGCTTGTTACAGTTTTTACTTAGTGTTTACTTTTCCGCTTGCTTACTCTGTGGTGCTTTTTTACCTTTCAAAAGAAATGCCTTCCCTTTTGTTGGGATCTACGCCTTGGTGATAGTCGCCAGCCCCTGGCCTATGGAAGGCGGGCTTGGGGTAGTCACGGCACGGGCCCCGAGGACAGGTCGTGACAACAAATACTATCGAGAGCGGATCACAGATATGAAAGGATGAAACAAGAATGTTTATAACTTTTTTTGAATAATTGTAAATGTAACCATGTAAAACAATGTTTGAAATGTATATAGCAATGCGTTTTTTTGTATTCATGATGTTAAGTAAATGTATATACCATTGTCGGTCAAAATATTGGGTGTGGGTGCTATGGTGTGCAGGTGTGCATGTGCTACTTTGTGCAGGTATTCTGGTGTGCAAGTGTGCAGGTACTGTTTTGTAGGTGCAGGCAATGGGGCCTTTATCAGTGCTTTTTTAGCGCTGATAAAGGACACCTTTAACAGCGCAAGAGGAGCGCTGATAAAGGAACCCTTTATCAGCGCTCCGTCAAGCGCCGATATAGGATACCTTTATCAGTGCTAAAATAAGCGCTGATAAAGGGGACCCCCCCCCCTTTATCTACACCAGCATTAACAGCGCTTTTCTAGCGCTGTTAATGCCTGTTTTTAGCGCTGATAAAGGGCCAGGTTGTAGTAGTGCATTAGTGACCATAAGTGAATTTTGAGAGACACTTTATCCTCCTTTAGTATCTTTTAATCCTTGGATTCCTAATATCAATAATCCTTCTATCCAAGGTGACTTCTTACCCTTTTCCCTTCTAGTTTTTTCTTTATTTTTACCCAGAGAAGAATTTTTCTATAGGAGTAGTTCATGTGGGTGATGTTATAGAGATTCACTAAGTTTTATGGATATATTCTTAATTTTTAAGGTTCCCTTCATGTGATTTCCACCTCAATATCATATTTTCTTCACATTATACTTACACAATGATCATTGAAACATAATTTGAGGTAATGGATTTGAGATATCTCCCTACTTTAGTGTATAATATGGGATTATAATTACATTGAATTAATTGGATGGTTAGTATGGATTGTATTAAGTAATTTAATGAATCATGCCAAATAAAATGAATGGAATGGGGTGAATTACATGTGTGTATATTTTTATTTTATATTGATCATGTGTTTGATTCCTCTCCATTATTGTTGCAAAAAATCATTTTTATTGTTAATACTTGTGTGTTGGTTTTGTGATTTACTTATTTTAATCCTATTTTATAAAAGGTTAATTGATTAAATATGGTAATTGAACTAGTTTCATAGGAATTGGATATTTAAATTATGTATCTTAAACAATAAAGGTTTCATGGAGGTTTTCATGGTTGAGGTTGGGTTTTATGAACTTGTTATAGTTTTATAGACTTTTTTGTTTATTTTTTGTGCATGGTTTAAGATTATATCTATTGGGAAGTTAGGTTTTGATATTTAGTATGGGATGTGTTGTGGTTTGGTTTGGTAGTGGTTTATTGATGTTGGTTAGTGAGGGAATTTTGAGATTTTCATGGGGAAATAGAATGGCTGGTTGATGTGGATTTTTTTAGTTTCTTCATCATAGTGGAAGATAACTGGTAATATTTAAATAGTAAATGGATAATGGATGGAATTTAACATGGGAAATTTCTATAATTATTTTCCATTAAATATTTAATTTAAATGGTTAATGAACATAACATGGCTAGTAATGATAAAATAAGAAATGGTATAATGGTTTGATTAATTTGTCCTTGTGAATGTTTTTGGATTCTATTTTGTTACACAATCAATTTTAATGTACACCATGTTTTAAGATTTAAAACATCTTAAAGGGTTTAATAAAATGATTTTTGGTATGTTATGAGTGGTTATCGGATTAGATGACTCAAAAGATAGAAAACTTTCTACATGAGTCGGTGCACACCATGAATTTATATTCCTCGTGTGAATAGAACCTAGGCGTAAACCATGAATATGTATCCAAAATTTGAAAATTCATTCATTCAATGAGATATTTTTCATATCATGAAAGGGTATTTCATGCTTTTAAGTTGAAATGATTTGATTTTCAGTGTATCATCCATTCTGAAATCTCATGATGTGAATCTAGAATTCACATTGTGAATGGTGTTTGTTCCAGATGATTAAATATTTTAGATACCTAACTCCTTTACCATTTTCCTTGATCCTCACTTATATAAACCCTATGTCCTCTCTTAATAATTTTGTGTGATCTAGTTCTCTCTGAACTTCTCTCTCTTAGTGTTTCATTATTGGATTGATCATTTTTCATCTAAGAGGTAATTTAGATCAAATATCTCACATTCTTTGTAGATATATTGGTTTCAAAATAGTTCAAGGATACATTATTATAATTTATTGATCACTTTTTTATCTATCTCAATACTAAATAGATTCTAAATATATTTATATATTGGTGGTTGAACAACTTTTTGATTATTGTGTTGTGTTAATAAAATTACAGTTGTATGATGATCCAACTTCCTTATCTACTTTTTTCTTTTAAAACTCGATTCTAAGATTTGGGAATCATTTTTTAGGGTCACATCTTAATTTACTTTTCTTTTCCTTTCATATAATTCTATGGATCTCATTATGGTTACTGTGTGAAATAAATATGAGGTGGGTGGTTCAGTTTGTAGCCTATGTTCTATGAACCATTAATGCACTTTGTTTGGTAAATTGTTTTCTAAACAAATTTGAATGGTACTTTAATTTCTTATTATGCATGTTAAAAAATGGTATTAAAAAAATATGGTTTTCCACTTGTTTTGGTAAAAGGGAAGTTATTTTCAAAGCACCGTGAAATGGATTTTGATATGTGTTTTCAAAGAATGATTTTGATGAAAAGTGGCTATCTGTAATTTTTTTAAATGTGATAATACCTTTAAAATTGATTTGTTATATACCCCACATGGGATCCTTGGGTACCTAGGTGGATGTTTTAGTATTTGGATTTGTCCATTGAAATTGTAACAGGGATCACTTTCTGGGGTGCTCCTCCCATCCTAGACCATTGATACATTGGATATAGAAACATTATCTTGACATCCAAGGGGGTACACTTTCTATGATGTTCCTCGATCCTTATTTTATAGATGCATTGACTCTAGGTAATTTATGATGATCTGGTATATTTTTCTTTTGGCTATAATTAATGTAGCTAGCCTAACCTGTGTTATCCTAGGGGTGATTACCATTATGAATTTTCATTATAATATTTTGGCTTTGATATGATATAATAAATTCTTTGATAATTTTGAATGTTTTATGGAAATTATAATATGAAATTGTATCTCCTGGTAATGTAAAATATTTAAAAAAAGGAACAGTTTACCAATATTTTCAGATAAAACTATGTAACAACTTATCATGCCATGTTTTCTTTTAAATTGATAATATTTAGATTATTGTATTGAGACTTGTTATAGAACACCATGATGGATTCCTACTAAGACTTTTTATATCACACCGTATACACTCCTTTAGGGGTTTGTAGATCTCATTTTATCTATTATAGGAATGGTAATGGCATTGTAGTGGGGTGGTGGGGAATTTGGTCAGTTGTATTTGGGTAGTAAGTTGTGAGATGGGGGATTCTACCCATATATCGCATTGAGTGGTGGTGGATAGTTTGGGTGACCTTTTTTTGTTGTTTTGAGGATATGTACTTTTGGATTTTTCTTTTACCATTTGTTGTATCACTACCATTGATACTCTTTTGTTTATGGTTTATTTATTTTATAGTTCTATTTCAATATATATATATATATTCCATGTTTCTTCTTTCAGGCTGGGAAAATTATTCCCTATGGTTATTATTGTATGCCCATGTGTTAGTCACCAGCCCATAGGGGTTAGGAATACCCTTTGGGACTTTCTATGGTTTTTTTGAAGACTAGATCAAATGGATTATCTATGCTAGGATGTGAAATTTTGGTATCATAGCATGGTCATTCCCAGTCTTGGGATGTTTTTAGATAGGAGATAGGATTATCGAGAGTTGAGGGGTAGGTTGTGGTAATATCATGGCTATATCTTGTTGTGAAAATATTTAAATCACCACATATTGTTAGTAAGTGTCTCTCATGTATTTTTTTTGACCTTGTTCTCAGTTTCTTCTCATGTTTTTGTATTTTAAACTGAGATTTTTTATTTTATGATCAATTATTTAAAATTTGGTATGTAGAAACATGCCTCAAAGACTTCTTCAATGGATTCCTAAACAGAGCATAGTAAGATATTATCCATATTTAAATACTTATATATATTAGAATATCGTAGAGGTTATCATAAAGATAGTTTTTTCCACATACTAGAGTGTCCACAGGTACAAAACTGAGCTATTGAGGTTCAACCCAGAGCTATACGAAACAAGGATCAAGTGAGAGAGTTAGATGAGAGAATCCCCTATAATTTAACAGTATGAATGAATCCAAATTATTAAAGTAATGGATAGAAAATATCAATCAGGTCTTCAAATTCTTAGATATGTTTGAGTCTGTCAAGGTGAATTACACAACATTCAAGATTGAGGGTCCTAGAAAGTAGTAGTGGGACTCCATATTTCAGGAAAACCGACAGGTGGGATTGGAGTGGAAGGGATTAAATATCCTTTTCTTTCAGAAATTCTACCATGAATATTTAAGGATATAAAATTACTTGGAATTAATCTTTTCATAGTAGGGAGAAAGTTTGGTGTCAGAGTACGTCAACGGTGTTGTGGTGATGGTTTGTTTTTCTCTATAGGTTTTGATGAATGATCATATGAGGGATCAAAAATAACTACAAGAATTTCAACCTAACATATGATAATAGATATATATACTAAATCTCACCACCTACGCTGATAGGTAGATAATGGAAAAAATGGATATGGTAGGAAAGATTGGCCTCTCTAGATCTTCTCTTCCACTTAATGGCAATTTTAGTGTCACATAGGGAAAGAAGCAGAATTGGTGTGATAATTATAAGGTTGGTGGACGTGGTTCTCATTAGAAAGCCTCCTAGGTACCATAAATAGTATCCAAAAGTGTTCCCTTAATATTTTATAAGTGTGGAAAGGTAGGACACATCTGACAGTCTTGTCCTACATCCATGAAAAATTACGCTGCTTCTGGTTCCCAATCCCATCTTTTGAGGTTCTTATAGGATTTTTCTATAACCTATTATGGTCAAGTAACTTTGGATCCAAAGGCCAATATGGAATATTTAGAAGCATCAAAGTCTATAAGGCTCAAGATATATGCCTCATGAGTGAATCACCTTCACACTTTGGATGAGTTTCCAGTGGAGGTTAGTGTGGACCCAACTATAGTGAGAGGTAAAACATTTATTACATATTATATAGTTACTAATCTATTTTATACAGGTTCCACATACTCATATATTTTCATTTTTTATTAATGTTTTGAGAATTCTAATGGACCTTAGATACTTTTTTATAAATTTAGCGATAAATCCTATAAATTTGAAATAGAATGGTGATTTCTTGTTTTTATTTCTCTATTTTGATAGCTAATGCACAGTTATTCTGGGAAATATTTGTTCTGGATATGGATATTTCTTATTTCATTATCAGGATGGATTGGTGTGTCACTTACTAAGATGATATTTATTAATATCATCATCATGTTTCATTATCTTCTGTTGATGGGAGCTCTCTGGTGTTTCAAGAAGAGTAGGACCCATGGTCTGTTCATGTGGGACTTTTTTCCATAGCTGAAGAGTTTTTTATCTATCATTTAAATTTATCCTGATAATTTTTTCTCTCTTAGTGATCTTCACATGGTTGTTTGGAACATCTTTAATGTTTTCCATGTTGACTTATCTGGTCTTCCACCATAGAGGGAGGTAGATTTCATGATCGATCTGGTTATGTGTATGCATCTAATTTCTATACCCTCTTATGATATCAAACCTACTAAGATGAAATATCTCAATATCTAATTGGGAAATATATTGTATAAGGGATTTATTAATACTATTATTTCACCATGTGTGGACCCTGTGCTCTTTTCCAAGAAGGATGATCATTCTTTACATCTCTGTTTCGATTATTGAAAGATGAATTGGGTGAAAATTAAGAATAAGTACCCTTTACCCATGTATATGAAATGTTTGATTATTTAAAGGGGTGATTTAGTTTTCAAAAATTGATCTTTGGTTGGGGTATAACCATATCATTGTTCGAGAGTCAAATATCTTGAAGGCTACTTTTTGGAGCAGGTATGGCCATTATGAATATATTTTAATGCCTTTTGGAATAACTAACACTCATACAATGTTTATGGATTTGATGAATTATATATTCCACCAATATCTCGACAAATTTGTTATGGTATTAATTGATGACATCCTAGTTTATTCGAGATTTGAACATGAGTATAAGAACCATTTGATTTTTTTTGGAAATCTTGAGGATTCTCCACCTTTATGGGAATATATCAAACTACAATTTTTAGATCCAATAATTGATGTTCTTATGGAACATTATTTCATAACATGCACTTTTAGTCAAACCTGAGATGGTGAAGGTTGTATTTTCATGGGAGGGACCACAAAATGTCTTTCGGATATGGATATTCCTTACTATGGATGGATACTATCAATAGTTTTTCAAGGATTTATCAAAGATAACACCACCTTTGACTACTCCCATCAAGAAAGAGGTTAATTTATTATAGGATTCTAAGTGTCTGACCTCTTTTGAGGAGTTGAAATTACTTCTAACTTTTAATCCTATTCTAATCTTCTCGAAACCTAATTAGGGATATATGGTATATTGGAATAATTATGGTGATCGTCTGGGGTACATTATTATGAAATATGATCATGTTGTGATGTAAGGGTCTCTTTATCTTCAAAAAAATGAGAATAATTACCATACACATGACTTGTAACTCATTTTTTTATGTATATGCATAAGTGTTTGAAACATTATCTCTTTGGGGAGTCGCTCGTGGTTTTTCAGATCACAAGATCCCAAGGTACTTCTTTTCTTAGTAGGACCTGAAAATTAGATAGAAATGATGGTTATAATACGTCCAAATATTTCACTTTGACATCATCAACACCATGGAAAAGGGTAATGTCATTGATAAGCCTAATTTATATACACATTTTCTAGTCAATTGTTTATATTCTTCCATTAAATTACTCGATATTGCACTAGTATGTGGCTAATTTTTCTGGAAAAAGAGATTTATAAGTTTCTAAGGAAGATAAGGTAGAAAAGGTGAAAAAAATGCCATGTAAACATCGTGATCTGACTATACACGTCATGTACCTAAAGATCACAACATGCCCCAAGTAGTGAAGCCAATTCGTGACCATGCCATGAAGCCTGAAAAAAAGATGCTACATATCATGAATGAACCGTTCATGTCCTAATTCCATTCAAATCCCCAGAAGAGAAATATGTGATGAATCTATGCGAAATTGGATAGAGATGAGGTACACATTTTCAATGACCCTCTCATGTCGTGTACACAATCAAACCTCTTAAACTTGTGAGAGACCTGTGTTCCATGCTGTAGATCCAACATCCACAGAAACTGGCGCAGATCAAGGCAACACGTCATGCACCTATGGTAAACGTCATTGTGAAATATGCCTATATAATAATGGGATTGGCAGAGTAGTTCATACAATTCCCAAACGTGCTTCTCTCCTCCCTTTCATCTCCTTTTAGAATTATTTCACCCTTTCCCCTCTCAAACTCTCAAACTCTTAGTATTTGTGATTTTTTATTAATACAAGATCAGTGGAGATTCCATTATTCAATGTATTCAATTCCCACCATCGCATTTAGATTCAATTTCTATTTCTCTTTATCACGTAAGTATTTTATTATTAATTGTGATTTACATAGTACATGATTATTTCAGTTAGAATTCATAAACCTTTTCATGATAATTAATCCATTAATGTCAATCAATCCATCATGCATGATGTATTTCATTTATTTAATTATGTCCTACCCCAAAATGAGTAACTAAATTTATTAGGGGTAGGGATCAAGAAATGTATCTTCATAACAAAATATACCTTTAAATCTAAACTTGGAAAGCCTAATTGAATTAGTAATTAGGATATGAACCCTCAGTCTATCCCATTTGTGTAAACGTCCTTGGCCACGGGACTATCAAACCAAAGACCCTATCCCAATTAGAGTAGACCCAGCTATGACCACTAGTATAGGAATCGTTCTACCCTAAAGAATCCAAACATAATACACCTAGGATATTTCTATCTCCTAACCACTAAATAGATACTTCCTAGGTAGAACTAGGAGGATAAGACTAAATTCAACTAATGATCCATGTTTTCTTCATAGACTAAGACATAGGATCTTACCAAGGTTATAATTAAAGGACACCCTTCAATCAGATACTCAACTTGATCCCACCCCTTATCCCATCATTTAATGTCATCCCAAAATATAACATAGATCAAACTCCCATGAAAAGACTTCAAGATAGGACTCCCTTATAGGTTTAGGAATCAAATTTCCCCAATATAAAATGGCAGTCTCTCTATGGATTCAACCCTATAATGACACTACATTATGTCTCAGTAGTTAGTAATTTTTTGGGACCAATTATAAATTATAAATTTGATACACACCGGAGGATGTAAAGACACTACTACATGGGATGCATCAAATTTCTGGCGCTATTGCCGAGTAGAAAACACTACTTTGAAAAGAAAATAACTCTGGTTTTTTTATTCTAGTATTACCTTTCCCTCATCCTCTTTCTTCTTGATGCCCTTGTATCTTATTTATTATTTATAGTGCATGTACCAATGTCCCCTCTCCCAATCAAAGAACCTTGAAGCACTCAACCCCTTGGATTTTGATCCTGAGATTGAAAGGCGTTTGTCTTCACTCTACCCGTCGGTGATGGTCGAGCAACATCACCCAGCGGGACCAAACCCACCAAATCCCCATCAAATGGTAGAGCTCCCAATGCACCCAGAGAAGACCATCATGTACTATGGTGTACCATCGATCCATGGTGCGACATCAACCATTGTGAACCAACCTATCCAATCCCACATATTTGAAATTTAACCGAGAATCATTCACATGATCCAGAACATGTGGCGGTTAAGCAGTCTTCAATGTGAAGAACCCCACAAACATATTTATAACATCCTCAAAGTCTGTGATACCTTTTTCCACAAGGGAGTATCATTCGATTCTATAAGAAGTCATGTATTCCCCTTTTCACTCAAAGAAAAATAAAAATATTGGCTCCAAATCCAATATTCCATGTCAATTACAACTTAGGATGAGATATCAAAAAAGTTTCTTGATAAATACTTTCCACCAATCAAGACCTGGAAGCTCTAGAATGACATTGAGAACTTTCCAAAAATGAATGGAGAATATGTATGGGATGCATTGTATCAAATCAAAGAACTAATGAGGAATTTTCCACATCACTAACTTGACACTTGGATTCAAATGAAAACTTTAAATCAAAGATTCAATCCAGTGGCACGAATGATCATTGATTTTTCCACTGAGGGAGTTTTGATTTTTAAAACACCTAACACAAGAAGATATATTTTGGATAAAGTATCCCAAAATACCAGTGTGTGGAAGAGTGACAGTGGAACACCGTGATGTGTAATCCACCAAGTTGATGAGACCACCTGGTTATCAACGTAAGTTAATGCAATAACCAAAATCCTTCAGTCATTTCATATACCAACCACACAACCTATTCTTACCCCAGTCAGGGAGATTCAGTCATGAGAGATATGAGGTGGACCAAACTTATATGAAGATTGAAATGAAGGATATGAAGAGCCATAGTATTGTAATTATTTTAATTATAATCAACAAAATAATACATTTCAGCAGCAGCAACAACAACCATTTTATCAGCATGGGCATGCTCAACACCCACCTCAAAAAAAATTAAGGATATTTTTAGTGGTGTAGTGTTAAAACATAATTTCACAATCAGTGACCACTAGAGTATCCACCAATAAAACCTATCCGGATACCACAATAGAGGACATATCTACAACAAACCTTTCTGAGGCCCCAACAATAACAACAATTTCCACCCACCCATACAAGACCACAACAACCACCTCCACTACTACAAAGTACCTTGGGGAACCTCCTGACATCTTTTAGTCAAAATTTAGATCAAAAGATGACCACACAAGAAACATAGATGCAAAACCAATGATTATCTTTGAGAAACTTGTAGATTTAAATGGTCCAGATCTCAAAAACCGTGTCTGAATGATTACCAAGAACTATAATGGTAACACAGATTCATACCCATGAGTGGAAGGTAAGTTTTTAGTGTTGAGGATTGGAAAAGTATTATAATTCCAACAATCAATAGAAAAAAGTCCATAGGAATATCCCAAGCAATAATAGAAAGAAGTATAAGAAGACATTCCCAAAGAAACACAAGAAGCTCTACCAGCTGAACAAGAGCAAGCCCTAAAAAAATAGAAGGAACTTGTTTTTGTAGAACCACCTCCATAAAATCCACCTCTTCCCTTTCCCTAAAGAGCATAGTAAGGTAGAAAGGAAGCTCAGTGCAAAAAGTTCCTCAAAAAGTTAAAAAAATTTCATATCAATATTTCTTTTGCTGAAGCAATCACACAAATGACTTTATATGGAAAATTTCTCAAATACTTACTATCAAACAAGATAAATATAGAAGATTTGGGAGTCATATCATTAAACAAAGATTTACCAACTATTATACAATAGAAAATCACACCAAATATGAGAGATCATGGAAGCTTCTCAATCCCTTGTATGATAGGAGAGTGGAAATTTGGAAGAACACTCTATGATCATAGAGCTAGCATTAACCTAATGTCGATGAGTTTTTTCCACAAGATATGACTCCAAGAGATTGAAACAAAGAGGGTATAATTTTAGTTATTTTATCATTCAGTTAAGTACCCAATTGGTATTCTTGAAGATTTCCTGGTTAATGTCGGAAAATTAATTTTCTAAGTACACTATCTTGTCTTGGAAATGGAAGAGGAAGGAGATATACCAATCATTCTTAAAAGACCCTTCCTGGAGATAGTAAATTACTTGATTGATGTTAATCAAAGACATCTCATCTTCATGGTTGGAGAAGAAAAAGTATTATTTAACCAGATAAAGGCTACACAACAATCAGACAATATGGTAGACTGTAACATTATCTCTCTCGCTCAGTAAGGAGAGGATTACATGGATATTGAGGAAGAGACTAATGATTCATGTTCTAAACTGGAAGAAGATAATGACTTTGAGGAATTCATATTTATTGAGCTACCCACCAAAGACACCATTTTACCATTTATCCCATCCATTATTCATCCACCCCAGTTGGACATGAAACCTTTACCCAGTATGTTGAAGTATTCTTATTTAGAAGAGTCATTCTATTTACCCATCATTATCAATTCCAAACTATCCCAGGATCAGGAAGAAAAACTAGTTTATGTCCTAAAAAAACACAATCAATCAATTTATAGGGGAGTGGGAAATAGTATGGTGGCCTATCCATCAGAGTGAACCAACCAAATTTTATTAGGAGAGGATGAAAAACCATAAAGACAACTTCAGAAGCAGATCACACCGCCAATAAAGGAGGTTGTCAAGAAGGAAGTACCAAAGCTTAATGATGATGGAATAATATTTCCTATATCAGTGGGTGAATTGTTGATTCCCCTCTAAATATTACCCAATAAATAAGGACTAACAGTAGAAAAGACATATGATAATGAACTCAATCCAACACGCACCATCACTGGATGGAGATTTTGTATGGACTACAGATTTTTGAATACAACAACAATGAAAGATCATTTTCCATTATAGTTTATGGATAAAATTCTAGAGAGACTAGTAGGTCATGATTTCTACTATTTATTAGATGGCTATTCAGGATAAAATCAAATTGTTGTCGACCCTACTGATTGGCTTAAACCCACATTCACCTACCCATTCAGTACTTTCATGTATAAACGCATGTCATTTGGTATGTGAAATACACCAGAAATGTTCCAAATATGCATGGAACACATATTTCATGATATGGCTTAAAAATTTCTCAAAATATTCCTGGATGATTTCTTATTCTATTGGATATCATTTGATGTCTATCTAAGGAATATAGAACTGGTTCTCTAACACTGTGAGGAGAGAAAATTAGTGATGAATTGGGAAAAATTTCACTTCATGGTACATGGAAGAATTGTACTAGGACAAAATATTTCCAAATTAGGCATTTTGTTTGATCCAGTAAAGATAAAATTTATGAAATATCTAACTGATAAACCAATTATTAAAGGGATGAGAAGTTTCCTTGGGAATGTTGGGTTCTAAAAAAACTTCATAAAGGATTTTTCTAAAGTCACACATACACAGAAACACTTATTGTCAAAATATATTACTTTCTAATTCAACTAGTAATTTCGATAAGCTTTTGAAACACTGAAAATAGTCTGATTTCATCTCTAGTTATCATTGAACCAATTTGGGAAATAGAGTTTGAGCTTATGTGTGACGCCAACGACCTAGTTATAGGATTTATGCTCGGAAAATTCATTAAAAACACTTTTTTTCCAATATATTATTCCATACATACTTTAAATGAATCCCAGATCAATTATATGATTGAAGAGAATTAACACTTAGTCGTATTATATGCCTTTGAAAAGTTATGTTCATACCTCATTCTATCAAAATTCATTGTCCATATAGATCATGCCACCCTTCGATACCAAATGAAAAAGAAATATTTAAAACCAATATTGACATGATGGATTATTTTTTTGCAGGATTTTGACATTGTATTCAAGGACACAAAAGGAATAGAGAATGTCATTGCAAACCACCTCTCTCGATTACCCTTAGCCATCATTAATGAAGGCAGTGAGACTAATATTGAAGTAGATTTTCTAGATGATTAATCATTCAGTGCTAATACCTAGACCTGGTTTTCAGATAGGGACAACTATCTTGCCACATGATATCTCCATCATGACCTCTCATACAATAAGCACAAAAAGTTTTTTTCTGATACCAAGCACTTCTTTTGGGATGAACTGTTTCTATTCAAGCATTATGTTGATGGCCTTTTAAGATGATTCATCTTAGAGGAATAGATACTGAATGTCATAAAAATGTACCACACTTCACCAACTGGCACAAATTATGGACCTAAGTTCATAGTGGAAAAATCCTACAAAGAGGGTTTTTCTGGCCATCGTTTCATCACGATGCCATGGGGTTTCTGCTATCTATTTGATAGATGCCAACGAATGAGAAACATCAGTAAAAGAAATGAGATTCCAAAAAACCCCATTCTAGAAGTTTATTTTTTTAATGTTTGGGTTATTGACATTATGGGACCATTTCCTAAATCATGTGGTAGGAGTTACATTCTAGTTATAGTAGACTATGTCTCAAAATGGGTTTAAGCTGAAGCCACGCCACATGGTACAACAAAGATGGTTTGAATTTTCTTCAAAAGAATGTGTTTGCACATTTTTTATTTCCTATATTACTCATCAGTGATCATGGAACACATTTATTAAATCATCCATTGTGAATTTTTTTTGAAATATATGGCATTCGATACAACACTCGAACTCCCTATCACCCACAAATAAGTGGGAAAGTTTAAATTTCAAACAGAGAGGTGAAACAAATCTTAGAGAAAACTATAAACACCCACAGAAGTGACTGGAGCCTAAAGTTTGAAGATGCATTATGGGAATATAGAACTGCATACAAAACACCTATAAGAACCACCCCATTGAGACTGGTATACGGTAAACAATGTCATCTTCTGGTGGAGATAGAACATCATTTATTCTAGGAAATCAAAAAGAATAATTTTGATGTAGAAAATGCTGGAGAGAATGGTTATTAAAATTAATTGTGTTGGAATAAATTAAGATAAATACATATGAAAATGTAAGGATTTACAAGGCAAAAATGAAAAATGGCATGGACAATGAATGTACCTTCATCCCAGGGAATAAGGTTTTTATTTTCAATTCAAGATTAAAACTATTTCTAGGAAAACTGATTTCAAGATGGTCTGGTCCTTTTGAGGTTGTCCAATTTTTTACTTATGAAAGAATTGAAATTCAACGAGACGGAGGACCACCACTCAAGTTGAATGGTAAAAGGTTGAAGATAATTGAGGATCCATTCCATGAAGTCTTTGTCATCACCCTCAAGTTCTACTAAGCTTTTAAGGATTCAAGCTTCTAACTATAAAGAAAGTATTGACTGGGAGGGAACCCAGGTTAGGAAAGTTTTAGATTATTTAGATTAGGATCTTTATCAAAGAATTCATTATATAAAGGAGAATGAGATGTGGAAGGAATAGAAACATTGGTCCAAACACAATGCAGTACACGTTGTGTACAATATGTTCACGATGTATCACTTTTTCACCCAAAAATCTAAATTCACTTCCACATACATGACGTGACTCACTTGTACACATCTTGTACATGGTCGGTTCATTTGTTAAAATTGCAGGTCATGACCCACAAGTCACATCCCACACCACCTCAACCCAAACCCCTCATATCCCTCGACTCCCCCATCTCCCATTACACCTGAAGCACCTCCCAAACCCCTCCTCTACTCTCAAACCCATGCCCCACTTCCCTCTTCCATTATCACCCCCCTTACCTAACCACCCAACCAGGACACCACACCTTCAGCCTTCTCTAGTGTGCAGCCTACACCTTCCTTGTGCACCACACCTCTACTTACAGGGCATGCACCAATCAACCCCAACCTAAGCCCACGCCCTTTATTTCTTTCTCTAACTCCGAGAGCGAGCAACCAGCTGGTGAGCTCCCCCGCGCTATATATGAATCTCAGGATGAAACATTCCTTTAATCCACTGATGAGAGCCTTTATTTACACCCAATGCTTTTCTTCAGAAACCCACATCATCGGGTAAACCTTATTCACCTACAGGTGAAGCCGATGCAAAACAAAAAAAAACATTGAACATGGGTGTGCTCTCTAAGTTGAACGTTGTTGATGATGTCTTGCTCCTCTTAGAGACATTACATATTGATAGAATTATCGCAGTATGATAGTAGATATACTGGGAGATATTCCATGAGTTCTTGGCTACATTTGATATCATCGTTGACTACCTACATTTGTGTCTTGGCAGTAGACCTCGCCAGCTTCGTTTTGCTGATATCAGAGTTGGAATCTGTATCTACACAAAGGAGTTCATTATCTCATATGTTTACCCCACCCTCCAAACATGGACATCCCACGATACAGCACCAAACCTATGGCCTCTCATCACCCATGACCCCTAGTTGTATCATGAACCTCAACTCATGAATTCGACTCAGCTACGGGGCCCGACATTGCTCAACTCGCATAGAGCCATGGGGCATGGATGGTTTACACGAGGAGATACCCATGGTAGCGTCATCCAGATGGATATCTTGATACTAGGAGCTTCCATGGCTGGGCCACCAATAAATATGGACACCTAGTTCACTTCATATTTCAGATTCCTAACTCAGAGGAAGCGGGACACACTCATGGGTGGATCCTTTATCACCCACCTAGCTGAGTGCCTTGGAATCTTTGATGCCTCGCTTCCCATCACCTCCATTGGAACCATAGATCTGTTTGATCTTATTCTTACGCAAAATATTCAAATGCTCATGTGAGAGGAAAACATCTATTTATGGGCACCATGCATCCAAGAGGTCTCACCTCAGGAGAAGCCAGCTGGAGCAGTAGCAGCAGAGCCACCAAATCCTCCTTAGACATCCACACATACTACAACTATACCCATAACCACCTCAATCACCACCCCTTTTATCGTACAACCACCATCCTTTAACACCCTCACTAAGATCCATGCCAATATCCAGTGTGTTTTGGTGAATCTACACCAAATAACATCCCACCTCCATCTCTCATTCATTGATCGCACTGCATTTTCAATTTCACCCTCTCTTATCCCAAATGGACTTTCTTCCACCACCATTCCACCACCCCCTTACACCCAGCCAGAACTTCCTCTTGATCTCACTAACCCTGCCACCCAATTGGATTTCTTGGAAGAGTTGGCTTGGAGGGGCAAGGGAGTTTCCACTGAGCCCATCCCCAAGGTTCCATTCATTTATCTAGTTTCTAGACCCACAACCCCTATACAGATCGGTACATCTCCACCTACCATTCTAGCTCATCTTCATACCTCCATTACCACACCACCCATAATCAATGCGCCTCTATCCTATATAACGGATGCTACTGATGCAGATACACTTGACCAGTCGATCGATACACCTGGCAGTGGGATAACGCTCGAGGAGATTTTTAGGGAACATGTATAATCCGGTTTTGATCTATCTTTATGGATTTTTGGGAATCTTTTCATGTAATTGGAAGGGGTTGTTGTTTAATTCAGGTTGCTTCCTACCCATGTACGCACTTTGGATATATATATATATATATATATATATTTATTTATTTATTTATGACATTTTTTTTACTTTCTATTGTGTTTTTAGTTCCTTTTTCTTTTCTTTGTATCTTTAGAATCTCAAGCTCCTCAGAATCATCTTTCATCCTTAATGGTCCAGTCCTTCCAGTGGTCTTAGAATAATGAGTACTCAATAATTTCATTGATATTTCCCGATATAATCACGAGCTATCACTCACAATTCACCACCAGCAATAGCTTATGTGACCAATGATTCCATTCTTACCACATCACATTCTTTCTCACGTGACTATAGGTGAAGTGATTAACCCACCAAACCGACCATGTGATCTTGATGAAATATCATGTAGTATCTATAATAGGAGAAGGAGCAACTAATTCAGTGGACCATCGAACAACAATATTTGTTCACCTGTCTGGCTGACAACGTTTAGTTAGTGCTTTATGGGATGCAACTCATAGTTTATTTCTTGATTTTTTGAGTCATCCTTTCCATGTCTTTTTCATCTCCTTTTTATTCTTTATTTTCTATCTTTTATGAAGATACATTATAAAAATAGCACAATTTGAATAAAATGCATATCCCACTTTCTCACTATCTTTGCCCAGTTATTTTATCTGATATTCCGAACTTTTATACCTACTAACTAATGTTTTTTATCTAATTTAAGATTTTCTCTTCTAAAAATTTTATAGGTATATTGTATTTTCATGCCACAACAACCCAGAACACCCCCCCATGAAATACCACTTGTACCAGATAGCTCTTGATTCCCTTTTATTTTAATTTTCTCTAATATTCCATTTAAAATACATTAAAATTCACTACCATACCGCTCCCACAATAATTACAGGGGCAGTGGGGACACTGTCTCTTACTAAGTGTGGGGGGTATTCTCACAGTTTCACTGTTGATGCACTTGAATTTTTAATGTTCTCACTTTTGTAGGAGAAATTTTTCTAAATAAAAAGACTTCTTTAAACTCAAAATTCATTATTCCCTTGTAATAAAAGAAAAGATTAAGTGTAAAAGTGTTACGGATCATGTTTAACTACTTCTTAGATATTTTTAAAATTATTAATGAGTTTAAGGAATTAATTAAAATTCAAAATCTTTGAAATTATGATTAATTGACCTATTAATTAGGATTTAGGCCCTTTTTTATTTCCAGCTTGTTTTTTATTCTCACTACCCAAGAGGACTCTAAGACTACAAGTTCATACTCTTATCTAAGAATATTTCTTGAGAGATACATGGGACATGTAAACTGACTAGAACTTACCCTGAGATCTTATGAAAATTAAGACTGAACAAGTATGGATTTAAAATGATTTATTAATTATTTGATATCCACTTTCCTTGAGACCCACATAACATCTATCCTTCATTTAGTCCATTCTTTCCATGAATGGACTATTAGAATGAAGTAATTTCAAGCCTATTTCCCTTCATACCTTACTCCTTGAACAATTCTTAAGGATATATTTGAACTAGTGTGGATGAGATATTCAGACAGCATGGGATACTTACACTTTTCAAAGATGTAAAGTTTTCTCACCCAACTAATTGGTTGTGATCCATGTCTATTTTTTTAATTTAATTCTTATTATTTTCCTTTAAAAATATAGAATGAAAGGAAAATTTGATATGGGTTATGCACTATGAGGGTCAAAAATCACCATTTTCGAGACCAATAAATCCCTTAAAGGATCATATATGGTTAGGTGAAAGATGTGAGATAATCCCAGTCACAAATTTTAAAAAATAAAAACATAAAAGAGAAAGAAAAAGGAAAGTAACAAAATCATTTTTGTATACATACTTGATACACATATGGATCCAACTCGAGTTAATGGAGTACAGATTTGACCGACCACAAGTAGGAACATCATCACACTTGTTCTTTCACTTTCTTCACTGTACTATAGACATTACCCTCCTAATTCAGCCTGTTTTTTTATATTTTTCCTATCTACCCACATCTGTAGAGTCTTCAAAACCTGATTTCTTAAATCCCCCAAGATTAATTTTATGCTTGTCTTTATATAGTGGAGATTATATAATATGTTCAAGGTTATGGTTAGGAACATGTACTCAGGGTACGAGCATACCTCCACTTAAATTTTCTACCCTGGGTGATGAGAGAAAAGAATGGTGAGATAAATTAAAATTGGCATATAAATTAAGGAACATTTAAGAGGTTATGATTAGAAGACTATAATTTGTTTTGAAAACTATACTGTGAGGAATTACTAACTTTATATGTAGGTTTAATTCTAGAAATTTATTTTTCTCAGGTTACACCTAATTTTTATTGTATGGACATAATGAATATTTCAAAATTTAAAAATTGATTATCATTCAAAAAATATTTTTTGAGACATTATTTCTTGATGAAAATCAATTATTCAACTCTGGGGGGATTTGATAAGCCTAATTAATATATACATTTTATTGTACATTGTATATATTTTTTCATTAAATTACTTGATAATGAATTGGTATGTATCTAGTTTTGTAGGAAAAAGATCTTCACAGGTTGTTGAGGAATAAAAGGCAGAAAAGTTGAAAAACAAGCCAAGTACACATTGTGATCCGCCTGTACACATCGTGTACTTAATGACCACAACCTGCCCTAAGTTTCAAATCCAAGACATGACTATGCCATGATGCCTGAAAAAAATATTCTACACGTCGTGAATGACCCTCTCACTTCGTGATTCCAATCAAATCCCTCGGTGATAAATCCATGAATAATCCATGAAAAATTTAGATGGAGACTAGGTACACGTCGTGAATGACCCCCTCTATCATGTACCTAGTCAAACCTATTAAATTTTTGTGAGACCGACACTCCATGTTGGTGATCCAAAATTGGTAGAAACTGACGTGGATCAAGGATACACGGTGTGTACCTATGGTACACGTCATGAAGAAGTATTACTATATAATAAAAAGAGTGGCAGGGAATTTCATACAATTCCCAGACATGCTTCTCTTCTTCCTTTTATGTTCTTTGAAAATTCTTTCTCCCTTTCCCTTATCAAACTATCAAACTCTTAGTATTTGGGAATTTTTATTAATTCAAGATCCATGGAGCTTTCGTTCTTCAACTCATTCAATTCCTACCATCACATCAAGATTCAATTTCTCTTTCTCTTTTTCAAGTAAGTCTTTTATTTATAATTGTGATTTACTTAGTACATGTTTATTTAACTTACCATTCTCAAACCATTACATGATCCTGAATCCATTAATGTTAATCAATATATCATACATGTTGTCTTTCATTTATTTAATTACACCCTAACCCACCATGAGTATCTAAATTTACTAGGGGTAGGGGTCAGGAAAGGTATTTTCATTACTAAATAAACCTGTAAAATCTATACATGGAAAGCCTAGTTGAAATAGTAATTAGGATATGAACCCTCTATCTATCCCAACTGTGCGAATGTCCTTGACTATGGGATGGTCAAACAAATGACCCTATCATAATTGGAGTAGACTAAGCTATGACCCCTATTCTAGGAAACTTTCTTCCCTAAAGATGCCAAACATAATGCACCTAAGTTGTCTCTATCTTCCGACCATAGAATAACAACTTTCTAGGTAGAACATGGAGGCTAAGACCAAAAGAAACTAGTGATCTCTATTTTCTTCTTAGACTAAGACATAGGATCCTTTCAAGGTTTTAATTAACTGAAATACTTCACTCAGATACTTGACTTGATCCCAACCCCTCACTCATCATTTAAATTCATTCCAAAATTGAACTTAGATCAAACTCCCAAGAATAGAATTCTAAAAAGAACTCCCTTATAGGTTTAGGAATCAGATTTTCCTAACATCAAATGGTAGTCTCCCAATGGATTCGACACCATACTTCCACTACACTATGTCTAAGTAGTTAGTGAATGTTTGGGACCAATTCTAAATTTGATACACATCAGAGGAAGTAACGACACCGCTGCACGGGTGCCATTAGTCATCAAAGACACTCTCAATAGGAAGTACCCATATTAGTGAAAAGACCCAGTGTTTTATCAATAAAAATTATTTTATTTTAATTATGTCATATAATCACCTGAAATTACAACACAATTAACTACTAAGAACTATGTGACCTTTAAAAATAATAATGTCACTTCTGTGCTTTGAATTTCAAAAATCTTACATACACGGTTGCGATCAGTAACCTGTTTGGAGTCCAATGAAACAATCATAATTTTTGGTGAATAGTAACCTACCCTTATGAATAGTAACCTACCCTTATGAATAGTATTATGTCCCTATGAATAGTAAATCGTCCAAAAAAATGTAAACCTTACCCTTGAATGTAAAAAAAAATTTTGGCATCATATAAGTGATAATATGATCATAGTAAAAGTATTGGTATTTTTAAAAGTAAAAAATAATTAATTAAAATAAATTAATAAATTTAAAATAAAATTTATTTTATTAAATGAGTTAATAAATTATCAATTTTATTTCTTCTGGTTTTAAGATACTTTTATAAGATCATATGTACTTTTTTGAAAACATTATTAAATTAGTTATAGTTTTAAAATCTGTATTTTTCATGTAAATTATGATTTTAATTAAAAATTAAATGAATCATATTTAGAAAATTATTTATGAAAAAGGAGTTCATTTTTTGATTCTACATGTTCAAAAAATTTTGTGGTTAATTTTTGGTATTTTTCTAAAATACTTGAATTTATTATGAATTTACACAATAATTTGAAAATTAAGCTAAATACATGATTTATAGAGTCCTGGATGATATTATGCTAATGAAATCCCAATTGGTTCAAACTCACATTCACCTATTACTATTTTTCATCATAAGAATAGTTACTATTTCTTTTCTTATGGAAAAATAATAAACTAATGATTAAAATATTAATAAAATCATCCTCCCCTCCACTACAAAAACCACCCACACTCCCCTCTTCTCTTCACTCCTCTCAACCCTTGTGCATTCTCTAATTTCTGCCCAACTCTCTCCCAAAGATCCTTCCAACTTCCAAAAACCATTCGTCTCCTCAAAAGACCAAATCCTCTTCCTTTAAGAGGCTCTCAAGGAAGATTAAATCAAGAGGTAAATTCCTCTTTTCTTTTCTTTTATTTTCTTTTTATGTTCTTTGTTCTCTTTTATTTCCTAACCTCTCATCATCCAAATGGTATGACAGATCTAGTAACATATATGTACTAGAATGTTTTTATGCTAATGGGATAGTTCATTATCATCTCTCCTTTACTCTTATTTTATACTAGTAGTAAAGACACCATCTGAGATGTGTTAATTTACCACATTCAATGATGATGGGTTTTCAATTTCATTTACCATATTCAATTCTGGTAATGAAACCATTTTTTGTAATTTTTGAACCATAATATTTGGTAATATATTCTATATAAGTTCATATAATATTATTTAACACATTATATTAAATTATAATAAAAAATGAGTTTGTACTGATCAAAAAACCACCAATAAACCCAAAAGGTTATCACTAAAGTTTTATATAATGATTAAACTTCACTCCAAGTAACCAAATTAAGTTTACAAACATGTAACCTTCTAGATGTTAAATAATAAAATATTACTCCAATTCTAGATAACCATTACCATTTTACTTGATTATCCATTCATGGAAATAAGTAAACCGATCATAGAAACCAACAAAACAAATGGACCCAAACAATGAAATTGAACCACTTATTCCGCCAAAAAGGTCATGAATGAACTTTAAAAGGTTATAACAAATATTTAACATATAGAAGAGTTTTTATAATTATTAATTAATGAACCTAATTTTATAATTCATTTCATTAATATCAAGTGCAAAACACCATCATATTGAATGTAAGGAATCCTCTCTATTTCACTTTTATTCAAGAATGTCCTCCATGTTACACCCTTTTATGTGTAATCCCTAATGATGGGTTATGATTTTTCACCACACCCATACTTCCATGATGATGTATAAGTGATTATAAACCCCTATCTCTCCCATTAATCCCTCTTAAGTACACCTGATACCATGCTGATAATCTGTAAGGAATTCTACCCAAATCTCCTGTGTTCCTTCGAGTTGCCTTATCTTTCTTTTACCAAAATGAAGTTATCTTATCTTTATATGTGCATCTTAAAACTTTTCTATAAATGTACCAATTTTTTTAACAATACCCTTCCATCATTCTCTTTTTTTGATATACATGTTTTTAAGTGATTCCCTCCTCAATAATTCCTCATAAGAAACCCATTTTTGAGGGAATTTCCCAAATTCTTACCCAATATCAAGTGCAATCTATCTTATGTTTTAATCAAACTTGAATTTATAAAATCAATCCTTTTTATAATAAAATTCTTCTTGGTTCACTTCTAGTTTAATATAAATTATTCTTTCCTTTTCTATTTTAAAGGCCCTATAGTATTTTCCTTAAAACCACACAAAAATGTTTTAAGGCTAAAATTTCTTAAATAAATTTCTTACATGTTGTCGCTTTTAGTTGAAATCACTTACCATGATATATTCTTATTTTCACTTATGAATTTCCATGTATATTTTAGTTCTTTTATTTCATGGACACTTTTATGATATGCCTATTTTGTATGCTTTATGACATGATTGTGGTACCCAATTCCTTCCATGGGTTACCATTATGTTTATGTAAGATTGATTATGTATGATTCTTTATATGGAAAACATATTAATGAAAAGTTAATATGGGTGTTATTAGATATCACTCCAATGCATTGGGTAAAGTTGAGTCTCATGAGACATTGTGTGATATTGTCTTTGTAGTTAGCCTTGGCTTGTTCTACCATGTGTGATGGTCTTAGTAGTTAGCCTTGGCTTGTACTACCATTTGCAATGGTTTTTGTGGTTATCCTTTACTCATGAAAGATTCATGTTTTATCTCATTTCCACATTATTATGACTCTACTTTTATATGATTCCATGTTTATATGTTATTATTCTATATGTTACACGCCTTTTATATCATAATTTCATTCCTTCTATCCCATGTGCTAATGATTTATTCTTATGGTTATTACCTTACTTTTTGGACACTCTTGGGGGATATGATTTAGTAAATTTATGAGCTTAGTACAAACCATTAATAATGGAATAAAAAAATACCATAATAATATAAGTTAATAAATATATCAAGGATAACCTTTATTTAAACCTAGGTAATCACAAGTTAGGATATAATTCTTCTTTACAAGTGTATCATCTTATATTCAAAGTTTCCTTTTTATGCTCAATATCTAAGTAATCTAGACCTATAATTGTACATTATTTTTATTAGTTAATGGTAGTAAATTAAATAACATGTGTCAACAATCAATGTGATAGGGAATGTGAATATTTTCCTAATGATTTTCCTGATATTGTGGGAACATGTAGTCAAAACATCACGGCAACACTTGCTCAGCTGGCTCAAGTTATGAATAATACCTTAAATAATTTGGAACGCCCTCGTCCTCTATGGAATTATCAAGTTGCCATTGAATCTTATATGAGGAAATAACCTCCCATTTTTAGTGGATCTTTTGATCCCCTCCTCAAGGAGTAGCGGAGTAATTCCATTGAAAATATATTCTCTATCCTCTAGTGCTCAGAAGAAGAGAAAGTTGTATTGGTGGTCTATCATTTTTATGGGGAAGCTGATAAATGGTGGAAAATGATCAAGAATATGAATCCCTAGGAGGAAATTGATTAAATGGATTGGGAGGAATTGAATAGAACGTTTTTCAATAAATATTTTCCTTGAACCCTCCATATCAAGATGGAAATAGAGTTCCTTAGGCTCAATCAAAAGGAAGATGAGTCAATCAGGGCGTATAAAGCATGATTTACAAGGATTTCAAGGTACGTCTCTCTCTTTTTCATGAACATTGAAAGAAATTTAAATCAATTATTTAGTATACTTAAGCCAAGTCTATAAAAATCATTGGAAATTAGAGACTTTGATAGTTATGAAGAGATTTTCTATTGTGCCCTCAAGGTTTAAATGGAGATTGGATACTCTTAGTGGTATCGTGGGTCCAGTGACAAAAAGAGAAAAATGGAATCTAATTTGGGTGGTTCTGCAAATAAATTCCATAATTTAAAGAAGGCCGATCATCTCACGTGTAAAAATTGTGGGAAGAAGCATCCTAGGAACCATCTAATGGGAACTAGGAATTTCTTCAAATGTGGGAAGTTGGGACATTTGGATAAAAATTGTTGAAGGGATATGAAAAATCCCACTAATATGAAAGAATAAAAGAAGGTTCAGATCAGTACCCAGCCTTTAGTTTAGTGTTACAAATATAAGGAGCATGAGAATTATGCAATCAATTTCCCCAATCTTAGGGTTATTGAAGGAAATCAACAACAACATCCATGGAAACAAGGAAGGAATCATGCTATCAATACTATTGAGGTGGAGTCATAAAATTAAGTGTTGATAGGTATGCTAGTTATTTATTCAATAATATAGAATGTACTATTTGATTCTATTTCTACACATTCTTTAATATCTTGAAAGTCTATTAGAACTATTCAAACACCACCTCAAAATTTGGAGGATAAGTATCTGTGGGAATAGATAATGAGGAAATTATTGTGTCCATGGTTTGTAAATCCTCCCAAGTTAATGTTTTTGGACTGAGCCTCCTAGAAATTCTCTTCATAATTCCTTTAGTAGATTTTAATGCAATCTTGGGCATGGATTGGATATATTTATACAAAGCCAACATCAACTATCGGGAAAGGGAGATCACTCTTCACATCCCGAAGCATCGCCCAATTATTTACATGTGTATGGAGGAAGTTGAATCACATTTAGAGTCATTGTCTCAATTGTGGATATTAATTCCTTATGAGAAAGTATTTCTAGCTCAAATGATTGAGACAAATGAGAGAATCTCGCTCAAAGATATACCCATTGTGATGGATTACACTGTTGTATGCCCTGAATAGTTTCATGGTCTACATCATAATCAAGATGTTGAGATATCAATTGAACATATTCCTAGATCTCTGCCTATATCAAAGACACCTTATAGAATGGCCACCATAGAGCTGGAAGAGCTGAAGAATTAGTTACAAGAGAATTTGGAGAAGGGTTTTATACTCTTCAGTGCATCACCATGGGGTGCACCGGTCCTCTTCATCATGAAGAAGGATGGATCAATGTTCCTTTGCATTGATTATCGTGAGATCAATAAAATCACGATAAATAACAAGTTTCCCCTCCACATATAGATGACTTGTTTGATCAGCTTCATGGGGCCAGTTATTTCTCTAAGGTGGATCTTTGGTCGGGATATCACTAATTAAAGGTGAAGAAGGGAGATATTACCAAGACTGCCTTTAGAACTATGTATGGACACTATGAGTTCATGTGATGACCTTTGGAGTCACTAATGATCTAGAAATTTTCATGGATTTAATGAATAGAGTCTTTAGAGATTACCTTGAAAAATTTGGGGTAGTCTTTATCGATGATATTCTGATATACTCTAAGAGGAAGGAGGAACACGAGGAGTATTTGAATACTATGTTAAAGACATGGTGAAAGGATAAGATATATGAAAAGAATATTATATGTGAGTTCTAGATGGAGGAAGTATAATTCTTGGGGCAAGTTATCATAAGCAAAGAGATATCTGTGGACCCTTCCAAGATAAATGTGATTGAAGAGTGGCCCAGGCCAACATTTGTAATGAAGATCCGAAACCTTCTTCGTATATATAGGTATTATAAATGATTTATGAAGAACTTTTCATGATTTTCAATCCTAATAGACAAGCTTAAATGGAATGGAGTAATTATTTTCGTAACTCGGGAATGTGAAGACTGTTTTAAGGAGTTGAAAAAGAGGCTCTTCACTATGCCAGTACTCACACTCAAAACAAGTGGAGAACTCTTTGTGGTGTATAGTGATTCTTAAAAGAAGTGATTAGGTTTTGTGCTGATAAAAAATGATAAAGTGATAGCATACACTTCAAGGAAGTAGAAAATCCATGAAAAAAACTATCTTATGCATGATCCAGAGTTGGTGGCTCTGATCTTTGCATTAAAAATAGGGAAAATTATCTCTACGGGGAGAAGTGTGAGATATATACTTACCATAAGAGTCTTAAATATATATTCACAAAAAAGGAGCTTAATTTGCACCAATGAAGATGGATATAGATCATCAAGGATTATGAATGCTCAATCCACTACAATCTCGGTAAGGCAAACAAGGTGGTGGATACTCTAAGTAGAAAGGATCCTGCATATTTATCAATGAAGATAATTGATAAGGATCCAATATTATTAGTTTTTTAGATCATGGAAATGTGAATAACTAAGGTAGGAACATGATCAATCTTTTCTCAAATTATTTCTCAACCATCCCTTATGGAGAAAATAAAGGATACTCAATGAAAAGATGTAGAAATTTAGAAAAGGGTAGAAGCCATTAAAAATTGGAAATCCTTTAAGTTCATGATTGGTGAGGAAGGAGTTATAATATTTGGGTCACGATTATGTGTACCATCTGATCCAAAGATAAAGAAGAAGATTTTGAATGACATGCATAGCTCAACCTTCTCTATCCACCCAGGGAGCACAGAGATGTATCAAGATCTCTGAGTGATCTTTTGGTGGGACAATATGAAGAAGAAGATCACTTAATATGTAGTGCCTAGTGTGTCAACATGTGAAGGCTGAAAGATAGAACTCTAAGAGAAGGATGAAACCACTACCCATACCAACATGGAAGTAGGAAACATCACCATGGACTTTTTCACTGGACTTCCATGGAAATCCAGAGGAAACAATGCTATATGGTTCATTGTGGATTGTCTTACAAAGACTGCTCACTTTATTGGAATTCAAGAGGACATCTCATTACATCAACTTTCACACATATATATATATATCAAAGAGGTGATAAGGATACATGGAGTACCAATATCTATTGTATTCGATAGAGATATTAGATTCACATCGAAGTTCTTGAAAAGGATCAAACATGGTCTAAGCACTGAACTAAACTTTAGTACATCCTGTCATCCTCAAATGGATATCCAATCTAAGAAAAAAATTTAGACAATAGAATATATGATGAGACCATGTTCCATGGACTTAAAAGTTGGATGTGACCAACATCTTCCACTAGTTTAATTCTTCTATAACAATAGTTTTCACTCAAGCATATGAATTTCACCATACGAAGCCCTCCATGGGAAAAGGTGCAGAACACCAGTGTGTTGGGATGAAGTCGGTGACCATACGCTTCTAGGACTTGAAATGGTTGAAGAAATGGTGGAGAAGGTGAGAACTATTCAGCATCACGTCAAGGCATCCCAAAGTCAAAAAAAAGTTATGCAGACAATCGTCGATGAGAACTTGAGTTCAAAGTTGGAGACATGGTATTTCTCCGCATATCTCCATGGAATAAGTTCAAAAGATTTGCGAGGAAAGGAATGATAAGTCCTAGATAAATCAGCCTCTTATAGATCCTTGATCGAGTCGAGTTGTGGCCTATCAACAGACACTTCCACCTACCACAGAAGTACATGATATCTTCCATGTATCCCTCTTAAGGAAGTACTTACCAGACCCTTCACATGTACTCTCTTTAGAGGTTATACAGTTGGAGAATGATATTTCTTATGAGTAGCATCCAGTGAAGATCCTGGATCCTACAGATAAAGTTATACGTAAAAAGAATACTCATCTAGTAAAACTGCTATGGTAGAACCATAAGTACAAAGAGTTAATATGGGAACTATAGGAGGAAATGAAGGAAAAATACCTGTACCTGTTTCTATCTTAGATTATAAAATGAAATTTCGAGGGTGAAATTTCATAAGGGGGAATAATGTAATGACCCAATGTTTTATAAATTGAAATTACTTCCTTATAATTATGTCATATAATCACATGAAATTATAACACAATGAACTAATAAAAACTATGTAACCTTTAAACATAATATTGTCACTTATGTGTTTTGAAATTCAAAATTTTAACATATACGGTTATGATCAATAATCTGTTTGGAGTTTGATGAAACAAACTTAATTTTTGGTGAATAGTAACATACCCATATGAATAGTAACATACCCTTATGAATAATAATATGACCCTTATGAATAGTGAATATTATGAAATAATGTTAACCTTACCCTTGAATGTATAAATAAAATTTAGGCATCTTATAAGTGATAATATGATCATAGTAAAATTATTGGAATTTTTGTAAGTCAGAAATAATTAATTACAATTAATTAAATAATTTAAAAGAAAATGTATTTTCCTAAAAGGTTTTCATAAATTAACAATTTTATGTCTTTTGGTATTAAAATAATTTTATATGACTTTATGTAATTTTTTTAAAACATTATAAAATCAGTTATAGTTTTAAGACTTGTATTTTTCAAGTAAATTATTATTTTGATTAAAATTTAAATTAATAATATTTAGAAAATTATTTATGGAAAATGTAGTTAATTTTTTATTCTACACATTGAAAAATGATTAGGGTAATTTTTTTGGATTTTTCTAAAATAGTTGAATTTTTATGAATAGTAGAATACGTTAATTTAAAAATTAAGATAAATACATGATTTATAGAGTCATGGATGATTTTTGCTGATGTAAGCCCAATTATTTTTATCTCAAATGCACTTATTACTGTTTTTTGTCACAATAATCTTTACTATTTCTTGTCTTATGGAAAAATAATAAACAAATGATTAAAATATTAAGAAAACCATCCTCCCTTCCACTATAAAAACCACCCACAGCCCCCTCTTCTCTTCACTCCTCTGAAACCTTGTTCCTTCTCTAACTTCTACTCCAATATCTTCCAAATATCCTCCTACACGTCCAACATCATTTGGTCCCATTAAAAGACCAAATCATCTCACCATAAGAGGTTCTCAAGGAAGATTTAATCAAGAGGTAAATTCCTCTTTTCTTTTCTTTCATTTTCTTTTCATGTTCCTTTGTTCTCTTGTTTTTCCTAACCTCTCATCATCCAAATAGTATCAAAAATATAGTACCATAAATTTACTGTAATTTTTTTATGTTAATGGTATAATTCATTACCATATCTCCTTTACTCTTCTTTTATACTAGTAGTAATGACACCATCCGAGATGTGTTAATTTACCACATTCAAGGATGATGGTTTTTCAACGTCTTTTACCATCTTCAATTCTGGTCATGAAACCATTTTTGTTATAGTTGAACAAAATTATTATGTAGTATATCTTATGTAAGATTCTATAATATTTTTGTAAACATGATATTAAATTATAATGAAAAATGAGTTTGTAGTGATTAAAAAACATCCAATAAACCCAAAAGGTTATTACTAATGTTTTATTTAATGATTCAAATTCTTTCCAAGTAACCAAATTAATTTTAAAAATATGTAACCTTATATATGTTAAATAATAAAATATATCTCCAATTATGGACAACCATCTCCATTTTACGTGATTCTCCATTCATGAAAATAAGTAAACCGATCGTAAAAACCAAGAAAACAAACGGACCCGAACAATGAAATTGAACCACATAACCCATAAAAAAGGTCATGAATGAGCTTAAAAAGTTTATAATAAATCATTTAAATATATAATAGATTCTATAATTTTTAATTAATTAACATTTTTAGATTATTCTGGTCATTAATATCAAGTGGAGAACACCATCAGACATAAGGTAAGGGATCCTTTCTATTTAACTTTTATTCAAGAATGTCCTCTATGTTACACCATTTTATGTGAAATACCTAATGATGGGGTATGATTTATAAGCTCCTTTATACTTCAATCATAATTTATAAGTGATGAGAAACCACTCTCCCTCTCATTAATCCCTCTTAAGTACACCTAATACCATGCTGATAATTCGTAAGGGATTCTACCCGAACATCCTTTATTCATTCAGGTTGCCCAATCTTTCTTTTAACAAAATTATGTTATCATGTATTTTAATTTTAATCTTATAAATGTTGTCTACATATACCAAATTATTTTATCAAGACAGTTTCATCATTTTATTTTGGGTATATACATGTTTTTAAGTGATTCCCTCACCAATTCATCACAATAAGCAAACTTGTTTTGAGGGAAATTCTCAAATTCTTACCTGATTTCAAGTGCACTTTATCTTTTGTTTTAATACAAAATTTTCTTCATAAAATAATTTTTTTATTATGAAAAAAAATCTTGGTTCACTTCTGGTTTTATATAAATTATTGTTCCCTTTTCTATTTTAAAGGCTCTCTAGGATTTTCCTTAAAACCGCACAAAAATGTTTTAATGCTAAAATTTCTTAAATAATTTTCTTAAATGTTTTCATTTATACTTTAAATCACTTTACATGACACATGAATATTTTTCCTTATTAATTTACATGTATATTTTAGTTCCTTTATTTCATGGACACTTTTATGATACACCCATTTTTTATTCTTTATGACATGACTGTGGTACCCAATTTTTTCCATGGGCAACCCTTATGTTTATATAAGATTGATTATGTAGGATTATTTATATGGGAAACATATTCATGAAAATTTAATATGTGTTCAACCATATAGTTCTCTAATTAATTGGGTAAAGTTGATTCTCAGGAGATGTTGTGTGTGACAGTCTTGGTGGTTATCCTTGGCTTTTACTATCACGTGCGATGGTCTTCACGATTATCCTTGGCTTGTGATACCATGTGCAATGATCTTGGCGGTTAGCCGTGACTCATGTTAAATTCATGTTTTATGTTTCTACTACATTATTAGGACTCCATTTTTATATGATTCCATTTTTTATGTTATGATTACATATGTTACATTCCTCTTTATATAATGATGTCATGCCTTCTATATGATGTGTTAATGATTTGTTCTTATGGTTATTCCCTTACTGGTTTTTTAGCTTATCCATTTTTTCATGTGTTCCCCAGGTTACCCTATGAATATTGTTTAGAACAATTCAAGTTTGGATATCAATTTGAAGATTAGATATATAAATTTTTTATTTAGTTCTATGTTTTTAGTTTATGTACCTAGTCTTCCAAGACACTAGACTTCACGATCCTGGGACTGTGCTCTAATGTATAATTATGATTAAAATCATGTAATGTTTTATGGAAAAGGTTAGGGTCAGTATAATTGGTATCATAGGATGGTCTAGTTATTTTTAGAGATTATGAATATAGCACTTTAGTAAGATCTTTAAAGATGATATTAAGTATAAAAAAACACCCATAAATTGTGGTAAGTATAGAGTAAGTGGTTTATCAAGAAAATAAATCCCTATATGGATAAAAATAGGTAGAGGTGGATCTATAAAAGATGTATCTCAGGGTAAAACCCAAAAACACCACTTTTCACTAGACTTGAATGGGAATCGGTGCATGATAATGGGCCTTACTGCACTCTTAGTTTGACAATCCAGGGGGATATGCTTTGGTAAATTCATGAGCTTAGTAAAAACCATTATTAAGGAAATAAAAAATCCCATAAAAATATAGGTGAAGAAATATATCAAGGATAACAAAGATTTAAACCTAGGGAATCACAAGTTAGGATATAATTCCCCTTTACAAGTATATCCTCTTATGTTCAAAGTTTCCTTTTTATGCTCAATTGCTAAGTATTCTAGCCCTATAATTATATGTTCTTTTTCTTATTTAATGGTTAGAAATAGAAGAAAACATGCCAACAATAAAAGTGATAGGAAATGTGAAGATTGCCCTAATGATATACCCGATATGATGGGAATGAGTGGTCAAAAATTCACGACAGTACTTGCTCAGTTTGATCAATTTATGAACAATACCTTGAATCATGTGGAACACCCTCCTCCTCCAAGGAAAGATAAATTTGTTGTTGAATCCTTCATGAGCCAATGACCTCCCATGTTTAGTGTATCTTCTGATCCCCTCCTCGTGAAATGGTGGATTAACTCTATTGAATAGATATTCTCTATCCTTCAGTGCTCATAAGAAGAGAAAGTTGTATTGGAGGTCTCTCATTTTGATGGGAAAGTTGATCAATGCTGGACACTGATCAAGAATACGAATCCCTAGAAGGAAATTGATTCCAAGGATTTAAAGGAATTCAAGAGAATGTTTTTCAATAAATATTTTCCCCAAACCCTCCATCTCATGATGGAAATAGAGTTCCTCAGACTCAAGCAGAAGGAAGATGAGTCAATCAGGGTGTATGGAGACAACTTTACAAGACTTTCATGGTATGCCTATGGATTCATCATTAACACTGAAAGAAATTTAGATCTCTTCATTAGCGGGATAGATCCGAGTCTATGAAAAGAATTTTAAATTCCAAACTTTGACAGTTATGAGGAGATTTTATG
Organism: Viscum album; assembly: GCA_963277665.1. NCBI lineage: Eukaryota > Viridiplantae > Streptophyta > Magnoliopsida > Santalales > Viscaceae > Viscum > Viscum album. The sequence goes on from OY728146.1 coordinate 1,812,278,930, forward strand.
TGTGACTTCAAGGTTGAAATGGAGATCATAGACTCTCAGTTGTATCATGGGTCTGGCTACAAAAATAGAAAAATGGAATCTAATGTGGGAAGTTCCACAAATAAATTCCATGATAGAAAGAAGCATGATCATCCCACCTATAAAAATTGTGGGAAGAAGAATCATGAGAACTATCTAAAGGGTACCATGAATTTTTTAAAATGTGAAAATTTGGGATATCTGGCTAAAAATTGATGAAGGGATATAAAAAATACCACTAATGTGGAAGAATAAATGATGGTTTAGATCAACAATCATCCTAGAGTTCAGTGTTACAAGCTCAAGGAGCATGGGAATTATGAAAACAATTTCCCTAAGATGAGGGTTATCGGAGGAAATCAACTAAAACATCCAAGGAAACAATAAAGGGATTATTATATCACTACTAATGAGGTGGATCCAGAAAATGATGTGGTGACAGGTACGCTAGTTATTAATTAAATAACAGTGAACGTACTATTTGATTATAGTTCTAAAAATTCTTTTCTATCTTGAATTTTTAGTAGAACTATTCAAACACCACCTCAAAATTAAGAGGATAAGTTATCTTTGAGAACAGTGAATATGGAAATTATTGAGTCCATGGTTTATAAATATTCATGGGTTAACTTTTGTAGACTAAACCTCCTAGTAAATCTCTTCATACTTCCTTTAGTGGTATTCAAAGCTATCTTGGGCATGGATTAACTATCTTTATACAAATCTAACATCAAATGTCAGGAAAGGGTGATCACTCTTCAAATCCCAAAGAATCCTCAAATTCATTACAAGTGTAAGTAGGAAGCTAAATATCCTTTAGAATTATTGTATCAGGTGTGGATATTAATTCATTATGAGTAAGAATTTTTAGCTCAAATGATTGATATAAAGGAGAGAATCTCGCTCAAAGATATGTCCATCATGAGGGATTACACTGATGTATTCTCTAAAGAGTTGTCTGGTGTTCATCCTAATCGAGAAGTTGAGTTCTCAATTGAACTTATTCCTAGATCCATGCCTATATCAAAGACACCTAATAGAATGGCCACCATAGAGCTGGGAGAACTGAAGAAGTAGTTAGAGGAGAATCTAGAGAAGGTTTTTATTTTCCCTAGTGCGTCACTATGGGGTACGCAAATCCTCATCTCAAAGAAGAGGTATGAATCAATGCGCATCTGCATTGAATATCATGAGCTCAATAAAATCATGATAAAGAACAGGTATCCCCAACTATGGATAGATGACTTATTCAATTAGCTTTGCGGGGCCAGTTATTTCTCTAAGATGGACCTTTGGTCGTGATATCACCAGTTAAAGATGAGGAAGGATGATATTCCCAAGACTACTTTTCAAACGATTTATAGACAATATGAGTTCATAGTGATGCCCTTAAGACACACGAATGCTCCATAAAGTTTTATGGATTTAATGAATATAGTCTTTAGAGATTACCACAATAAATTTTTGGTAGTCTTTATCAATGGTATTCTGATATACTCTAAGAGTAAGGAGGAACATGAGGAGTATTTTAATAGTGTGTTAAAGACTTTGATAAGGGTGAATGTGTATGAAAAGTGTAGTAAATGTGATATCTGGATAGAGGAAGTATCATTCATGGGGCATGTTATCACCAGCAAAGGGATATCTGTGGACCCTTCTAAGACAAAGGTTATTGAAGAGTGGCCCAAGCCAGTATCTGTAATGGAGATCCCTATCTTTCTGGGTATAGTCGGGTATTATCGATGATTTGTGAAGAAATAATCAGTATTTTAAAACCTAATGACGAAGATAACATATAAGGGAGTCAATTTTGTCTAGAATAAAGAATTTGAAGATTGTTTTAAAGAGTTTAAAAAGACTCTAATAGCTACGCCAGTACTCACACTCTCAAGAAGTGGAGAACTCTATGTGGTGTTTAGTGATGCTTAAAAGAATGGATTAGGTTGTGTGCTGATGCATAATGATAAAGTGATTTCTTTCACCTCAAGGAAGTTTAAAATCTATGATAAATCCCATCATTTTCATGATCTGGAGTTGGCGGTTGTGATCTTTACGTTAAAAATATAGCTGCATTATCTCTATGAGGAGAAGTGTGTAATATATAATGATCATAAGAGTCTCAAATATATATTTACACAAAAAGAGCTTAATATTCACTAGTGAAGATGGATATAGATCATCAAGGATTATGAATTCTCAATCCACTATCATCTCAGTAAGGAAAATATGGTGGCAGATGCTCTAAGTAGAAAATATATTGCATCTTTATCAATGAGGAGAATTGAGAATGATACAATATTCTAAGATTTATAGAGGTTTCACATGGGTATCATTAAAAGAGGAACACCATCAATCCTTTCTGAAATGATTTCTCAACTATCCCTCGTGGAGAAAATAAAATATTCTCAAAGAAAATATATGGAAATTCAAAAAAGGGTGAAAGCCATTAAAATTGATAAATACTATAAGTTCATGATTGATGGAGAAGGATTTTTAGGATTTAGGTCATGATTAGGTATACCATCTAATCCATAGATAAATAAGGAGATTATAAATGATATACATAGCTCAACCTTCTCTATCTACCTAGGTAGCGCAAAGATGTATTGAGATCTCTGGGAGAACTTTTGGTGGGACAATATGAAGAAGGAAATTGATGAATATACATAAAATTACTTGTTATTTCAAAAATTGGAGGCTAAAAGATAGAAGTCTAAGGGGATGATGAAACCACTAGCCATACCAACATAGAATTGGGAAACATCACCATGGACTTTGACACTTGACTTCTGTGGAAATCTAGAGGAAAAAATGCTATATGGGTCATTGTAGATCATCTTACAATGACATATCACTTTATCAAAATTATAGAGGACTTCACATTGGATCAAAATTCATTGATATATATCAAATAGGTGGTGAGGCTGCATGGAGTACCACTATCTATTATATCTGATAGAGATCTGAGATTCATCTCGAAGATCTGGAAAAGTCACTAACATGCTCTAAGCACTAAACTGAACTTCAGTACAACCTATCATCCTCAAAATGATGTCCAATCTGAGAAAACTATTCAGAAACTATAAGATATGTTGAGAGAATATTCCTTCGACTTCAAAGGAGGATGGGACCAATATCTTTCACTGGTTTAATTCTCCTACAACAATAGTTTCCACTCGAGCATTTGAATTGCACTATAGGAATCCCTCCAAGGGAAAAGGTGTAGAACACCGAAATTTTTGGATGAAGGCAGTGAGTGTAAGCTTCTTGGACTGGAAATGGACAAAGAAATGGCGGAGAAGTTGAAAATCATTCAATATCACATCTAGTAATCTGAAATTCAACAAAATAGTTGTGCATAAAATCATCGATGAGACCTTCAGTTCAAAGTAGCAGACATGGTATTTCTACGCATATCACCATGTAATAATGTTATGAGATTTGGGAAGAAAAGAAATCTAAGTATGAGATTCATCAACCCCTTTAAGATCCATGATCGAGTCGGAGATGTGGCATACTGACTGGAACTTCTACCTTCCATGGCCAAAGTACATGATGTCTTCCATGTATCCCTCTTAAATAAGTACATACCAGACCCTTCACATTTACTCTCTTTAGATTTGGTATAGTTGGAGAATGATCTCTCTTACGAGGATCATCCAGTGGAGATCTTTGATCATAGAGATAAAGTTCTACATAATAAGATTACTCACCTGTTCAAAGAGATGTGGTGGAACCATAAGTACGAAGAGGAAACATGGGAACTGGAGGATGTAATGAAGGAAAAGTACATGCACCTATTTGTGGCATAGAATGTAAAATGAAATTTTGGGGGTGAAATTTCATAAGGGGGGAATAATGTAATGACCCAATGTTTTACCAATAGAAATTTTTTACATATAATTATGTCATGTAATCACATAAAATTACAAAACAATGAAATAATAAGAACTATGTGACCTTTATACATAATATTGTCACTTCTAGGTTTTGAATTTTGAAAATTTGACATACACAGTTGCAATCAGTAAGTTGTTTAGAGTCTGATGGAATAAACATAATTTTTGATGAATAGTAACATACCCTTATGAATATTAACCTACCCTCATGAATATTAATATGGCCCTTAAGAATAGTAAATCATTCAAAAGAATGGTAACCTCATCCTTGAATGTATAAATAAGATTTAGGCATCCTATAAGTGATAATATGATCATAGTAAAAGTATTGGTATTTTTGTAAGTCATAAATAATTAATTAAAATTAATTAATTTAAAATAATATGTATTTTTCTAAATGGTGTTCATAAATTAACAATTTTATGTCTTATGGTTTTAAAATACTTTTATAAGACCTTATGTAATTTTTTAAAAAAATTATAAAACCAGTTGTAGTTTTAAGATCTGTATTTTTCAATTAAATTGTGATTTTAATTAAAAATTAAATTAATCATATTTAGAAAATTATTATTTTTTAAATGGAGTTCATTTTTTTATTCTACACATCTAAAATGGTTAGGGTTAATTTTTGGGATTTTTCTAAAATAATTGATTTTTTTATGAATAGTAAAATACAATAATTTTCAAATTAAGCTAAATAAATAATTTATAGAGTCATGGATGATGTTTTGTAGTTTTAAGACAAATTGTTTTAAACTACCATGTACTTGTTAACTTTTTTCATAAGAATCATTAGTATTTCTTGTATTATGGAAAAATAATAAACTAATGATTACAATATTATGAAAACCCTCCTTCCTTCCACTATAAAAACCACCCCCACTCCCCTCTTATCTTCACTCTTATTAAGCCTTTTTACTTTCTAAATTATACTCAAATATCTCCCTAAGATCCTCCTACATTTCTAACATCCTTTATTCTCCTCAAAATACCAAATCATCTCCCCTTAAGAGGCTCTTAGGGAAGATTAAATCAGGAGGTAAATTCCTATTTTCTTTTCTTTCATTTTATTTTCAACTTCCTTAGTTCTCTTTTCTTTATTAACCTCTCATAATCCAAATGGTATGAAAAATATAGTACTATACACGTATTGGAATTTTTTTATTCTAATGGTATAATTCATTATCATCTCTTCTTTGCACTTATTTTATAATATTAGTAAAGACACCATCTGAAATGTGTTAATTTATCACAATCAAGGACGAAGGGTTTTCAATTTCTTTTACCATCTTCAATTCTTGTCATGAAACCATTTTTTATGGTTCAACTATATTATTATTAAATATATCATATGTAAGGTTCTATAATCTTTTTGTATACATGATATTAAATTTTAAGGCAAAATGTGTTCGTAGTGATCAAAAAACCGCTAGTAAACCCAAAAGGTTGTCACTACAGTTTTATATAATGATTCAACTAATATCCAAGTAAATGAATTAAATTTAAAACCATTTAACCTTATATATTTTCAATATTAAAATATAACTCCAATTCCGTACAACCATACCCATTTTACATGATTCTTTGTTCATGTAAATAAGTAATATGTTCGTAAAAACCATGAAAACAAACGGACCCAAACAATGAAATTTAACCAATTAGACCATAAAAAGATCATGAATGAACTTAAAAGGGTTATAAAAAATCTTTCACATATATAATAGGATCTTTAATTTTTAATTAATGAACCTAATTGGATTATTCAGGTCGTTAATATCATGTAGAGAACACCATCATACTTAAGGTGAGGGATCCCCTCTATTTCACTTGTATTCAAGAATATCCTCTATATTATTCCCTTTTATGTGCAATCCCTAATTATGTGGTATGATTTAACACCTCCCCCATACTTCTATAATTATTTATAAGTGATTATAAACCCCTTTCCCTCTCATTAATCACTCTTATGTACACCAAATACCATGTGGATAATTCGTAAGGGATTCTACCCAAACCTTCTTTGTTTCTCTAGGTTACCTTATCTTTATTTTACCAAAATGAAGCTATCTTATCTTTTTATGTGAATATTATAAATGATTTGTGCATGTACCAAATTCATTTATGAGTACCCTTTCATCATTCTCTTCTAGGTATATACATGGTTTTTAGTGATTCTCTCCTCAATACTTCCTGATACGAAAAACTGTTTTGAGGGAACTTCCCAAATTATTACCTGATATCAAGTTCACTCTATCTTATTTTTAATCCACCATTTTATTTATAAAATATTACTTTTTTATTATGAAAATATTCTTGGTTCACTTTCGGTTTTATATAAAGGATTGTTCCCTTTTCTATTTTGAAGACTCTATAATATTTTTCATAAAGCCGCACAAAAAATTTGTAATGCTAAAATTTATTAAATACTATTATTACATGTTTTAATTTATACTTGAAATCATTTACCATGATACAATCATATTTTTTCTTATGAATTTACGTGAATATTTTAGTTCCTTTCTTTCATGGACACATTTAGGATATGCCCATTTTTTATGCATTATGACATGATTGTTGTGCCCAATTCTTCCCATGGGTAACCCTTATGTTTATGTAAGATTGATTATGTATGATTTATTAAGTGGAAAAAATATTCATGAAATGTTAATATGGGTGAAACCAGATAGTTCTCCAATTCATTGGGTAAAGTTGAGTCTCATGAGATGTTGTGTGTGACGGTCTTGGTAGTTATCCTTGACTTGGGCTACCATGTGCGATGATCTTGGTGGTTAGCCTTGGTTTGTGCTACCATGTGAAACGGTCTTGGAGGTTAGCCTTAACTCGGGATAAATTCATTTTATATGTTTCTTCCACATTATTATGGATTCATGTTTATATGATTCTATTTTTATATGTTATGATTCCATATGTTGCATGACTTTTTATATCATCATGTCATGCCTTCTATCCCATGTGCTAATGCTTTGTTCTTATGGTTATTACCTTACCGAGATGTTTAGATCATCACTTTGTTCATATTTTACTCAGGGTACCCGATGAAGATGTTTGAGTACAATGGAAGTTAGGATCTCAATTTGATGATTAAATAAATAAATGTTTTATTTAGTTTCATGTTTTGAGTTTTATGTACCTAGTCTTCCAGGACACAAGACTTCACGATCCTTGGCTTGTACTCTAAAGTATAATTATGCTTAAAATCATGTAATGTATTGTGTAAAATTCTAGGTTCTTTGTATTACGGTGTCTTATAATATAAGGGGAGCATAAACTTATAGTTTTTTCACCCAACTACATATGTACATGTAGAAGGATTATTCATGAATAGTTTTTACTAGTGTTTAATTATCATCTTCTCTCCTTGAGTCCATTCTATAGGACCAGAAGTAGGATGATGAGTTTATAGGAATCAGGGAAACCTTATATGTTGGGGAGACCATTTTTTATTGGTTTCTCCCTTTTTATTAGATTATTAACTTTGGGAATCATTTTATAATCTCATGATCTATCAGGAAATCATTTTCTCATGATTTTCATAATTATTTTTTTACATTAATCATGAAACTAAAAATATGTATTAATAAATGAGATTGAGTTTTTGGTGGCTAGGTATGTAGTGAAACATCCTGGATTATGTTTCCCACTGTTACACCAACCAACAGATAAAGGTAGAGCACCAGAAGAATTTTGGTATAATCTTCCCACTTCCTGTGCTTCTATTGAAATGGTATGTGGTGTCCATTGAATTTATTATTCTATCATTATGCAATCATGATAAAATAATGTTATCTGGGTCGTATATTATCGATTGATCAAATCATATCATTTTATTCTGATCAATGACACCACCATGGTTAAAAATCTATCTAAGTTGTACATGAATAAGGTTATGTGGTTTTATGGGGTACCATATTTCATTGTCTCTAATAGGGATTCTATGTTTAATTTTATATTCTATAAGGGAACCCAATATTAAATGGGGACTCAAATTAGATTGATTACAGCTTACCATCCAAAAATAGAAGGATAGACGCAGGGTGCTATAAACAATTTTGGAGGATATTATTTGTTCTTATGTCTTAGATATTGGGGATTATGGGATAGAAATCCGGGACTGATTGAGTTTTATTATAATAATATTTACTAGCCATAAATTGGGATGGATCCCTTAGAGTCTTTATATAGTCTCACATACTGGTCTCATCTTTATTGTTCTAAGGTGGGAGAGACCTCTCTTATGGGAACAAGTATCATTCAAGAGATATCTATGAGGATTTATGATATACATCAACATTTGGTTATATCTAAAATTTGGAAAAAGTATTATGTAGACCATTTACACCAACCTTTGGAGTTTTCTATTGGTGACTAGGTCTTCACGAAGTATTCTCTTCCGTTGTGTCACTATCATCTTGGGAAAAAGGGGAATTTGGCTCTAAGATATATTGGACCATTTGATATTACTAATTCATTTGGACAACTTTCTTATCAGTTGGAATAACCAACCTAATTTAAAGTTAGTCATGATTTTTTCCATATATCTCAGCTTAATAAGTACCACCCCAATCCTTTCCACATTTTTTATTAGGTATGAGGCTAAGTTGAAGAGAGATTTTTATTTTGTGTAGAAATTAGTGAATATCATTGATTCTTAGATTATGGACTTATATTAGAATTATATTCCATTTTCCAAAGTGTTATGGTGGCACATTTCTGATTCACAAAAGAATTGGGAGAATAAATCCTTGGTGATTTAATAGTGTCCTCACCTTCTTTTAGAGAATCCTCCATCTATGAGACTTCCTTAGGATAGAAAGTCCTATGATTGGCAGAATTATTACATCCTAAATTTTAATTTACATACCTTTTTAAGATTCAATGCCACTTAAATTGTGTAATAAAATTATTTAATGTATGTTAAGAGTGGTTAAAGGAGGATATTACTTAAAAGGTGTTAAACTGGCTACATGAGTCAGTTCATGCCATGGCTGTATATTCATGACATGAATGGAATATTATAAGAATCCATGAATTTATATTATGGACATGAAAATTCATTCTTGATAAGAGATATTGTTCATGGCATGAATGGTTCCTATTGGATTTTAAGCTGAGATGACATGGATTTTGGCATATCATATATTCTGAAAGTTTAGGATGTGAATCTATAATTCACACCTTGAATGGTGTTTGTTCTAATAGATTAAATTTTTTGAAGGACTAACTCCTTTTTCATTATCCTCATTTATCCCTTTCTTGAACCATAGGTCTTCTCAATGTGAGTTTAGGTGATCAATCTCCCTCAAAACTCCTTTTGTTGTTTTGATTCCATATCGATCAGTTGTCATCAGAGCGGTAATTTTGATTGAATATCTCGTGTTCCTTCTTGATCTCTTAGTTTGGAAGTGGTTTTGGGATGTGTTTTTGGAATTTATTGATTGTTTTTTTATCTCTATCAATCCTATATATATTCTTCATGTGTTTATATCCCAGTGAATAGATCTCTTTTTAATTGTGGTGGGGCATGTGTGACCTTTGAGTTATGTGATGATATAACTTCTCCACCAACACATTTCTTTTGGAATCCTGATTATATGTTTTTGGAATCATTTTTTATGGACTCCTATTTATTTTCCTTATTTTTTCATTCCTCTTGGTGTGTGAATCAGATTGTGGTTCGCGTGCAACCCAAGTGTGAGGCAGTTCGTTCCATATCTAGACTATGTTTTATGAACTATTAATGTTATTTGTTTTATAAATGGGTTTCTAAATGAATTTTCACAACCCTGAATTTTTTGTTACACTTTTTTAATAAAGGGTTTTTGAGAAAATATGGTTTTCCGCCATTTTATTAAAATAAAATTTGTTTTTAAATAACTGTGAAATAGATTATGAAACAGGTTTTCAAATGATGTTTTTGATGGAAAATTGTTGTTTTGAATTATCTGTGAAATGTGATGAGTCCTTTTGAAATCTATTTGATATATACTGAAAATTGATGCCTTGGGTACCTAGGGGGAGGTTTTAGTATTCTTCCTTATCTATTGAACTTGTAAGGGGTTCACTTTCTAGGGTGCCCCTACTTTCCTAGATTATAGATACATTAGATTGGAGAAATTGATCTTGACATCATAGGGGGTTCATTTACTTGGGTGTTCCTCCATCCATAGTTTATGGATTCATTAACTACAGGGACTTGAGTACATGCTTTTCATTGTTTGTATTTTGGTTACAAGGGATCTAGTCAGCCTAACCTATGTTATCGTAGGGGTGATTACGAATTTTCTTGGGCTTTTTTTGCTTTTATATGATATAATAAACTATTTGATAAATGTAAATGGTTTATATAAACTATGATTTGAAATTTTATCTCCTATTTTTGTGAAAGATTTTCAAAAAGTGGAGCTACTTACCATGCTTTTGAGATAAAACCATGTAATTTCTTATCATGGCATATTTTCTGTTAAATTGAGCATATTAGGACCATTGTACATAGACTTATTATATAACATGTAGGTGGGATAATACTATGTCTATTTATCTCACACCCTACACAATCCCTTGGGGGTGTGTAAATTTTTTTTATCTAATAAGGGAAGGGGAAAGGCATCATAGAGAGGCGGATAGGTTTTTGGTCAGTTGGTATTGGGTACTTTTTGGTGAGATAGTGAGATATTTCTAATATATAACATTGATTAATAGGGGATCATTTGGGTTTCCTTTATTTTTGTTATTATAAGGACATTTAATTTGGGTTTCATTTGCAACCTTTATTGTATCACTACCATTATAACTCTTTTGTTTATGGGATATTTATTTTATGGTTTTATTTTGATTTATATTCCTTGTGTCTTGTTTCACATTAGGAAAATTATTACCTCTATTTGATTTTGGATATCCGAGTGCTAGTCGCCTGCCCATTGGGATCATTAATTCCCTTCAGGTCCTTCCATATTCAGATTCGGAGCTTAAATGGATGGGTTTTCGGGGTCCGGATGTGATAGTGAAACACCCTGATAAAGGTGGGACATAAAAGGCTAAATATTACTACCCTTGTTGAAAATATGCACCTTTCCTTTTGGGGTCCAACCTGATTAAAAATCCATAATTAATCATGATTTTCTTAGAGTAGTGTTAGGATGGGAAACCTTCTAGGAATTTTTCCAAGGTATACGTAATTTAGGATAAAATCACACAAAAAGAAAATATATTTCTTATGGGGACAATTGTTAGTCTGATAAGTTAAAACAGAGGGAAATTTCCTATGGTTTTTTGGGAAGACAATCATGGTATTATAAGAGATACATGGATTTAGTTGTCATGTTTTATAGCATGGGTATGTTAGTCTCATGAAAAATTATAAATACCTTGACCCTAGTATCACAGATTTGATGGTTACTTTATTAAATCAACACTAGATACAAGTGATCGCATCCTAAAGGACCAAATAGTTTAGTAGTCTTGGTAACTAGATAGATACTTGAATCTAATATTATATTTGAAAACATAAAATAAAAAACATTGTAATATTGAATATTAATCATCCTTAAACTCATTCAAATATTCTTTCTTCTTATATTTGTTAAAAGAAACAAAATAAGGGTGATATCATATGCTCAATAAGGTTGTTTATAGTTGACACTATCATGAGTAAATATGTCATAATAAATACGGTAATGTAAATAAATAAAAACAAATAACTTTTAATAAATAATTTGAGCACAAAAATAATATAGAATGTGTGAATGAATATCAAATGATTTCATATAAATAATCACATGATCTTGAATCTTATCCAGGGATATTAGTAAAAATAATCCCATAAACATCAATAAATCATTTCATAATGTTGGAATGAAAAATACCAGAAATCATAAACATAGCATTAAGGCCTTGTGGTGAGACTTATAAAAATATCATCAAGTACTCATGTCAAGACATCTATATAAAAGGTTGAGGCCTCAAGAAACACACAATATATTTTTTATTAAGAGAAGTACCAATTCATAAAGGTTCTATGTTATTGTGGGTCCAACCCATCACTTAATAATTCAAATGCATTAATCATATGAATATAAAATTCAACTTAATTAACAAATAAATAATTTTCTTTATTGAAATAACTGACATATGGAATTTAAAAAAATTCACAAGTAAAACAATTCATAAATCATCCATAAAAATATTTTGGATTTTATCTTTGGTTTATATCAATATTAAATCATAATATTAAACAAAAGATGTTGACATAGATTTTAATACTTCCAAATTTAAATAATTCCAAAAAAATTCTAAAAATTTTATTGAGGAAAATGAACCATTTCACTATAACTTATTTAAAATATAAAAACTTCCCAAATATTAAAGAAAACATTTTATTTGAAAAAAAACATGTAAAATATTAAATTATTTTTTAAATTTTTATTGTTCATTATGGTGAAAAATTCTGTTCATATCATATAAGTTAAAAAAACATTCCTTCTACACTTTCGTATGAAAATTAAAAAAGAACCTCATTCTGAAAATGATGAAAATATTAATTTTAAACCATTTTTTAAATGTTAAACATGCGTAATTTTTTTTGATAAATAATTGGATAATAGTAAAAATATTATTCAAAACATTTTAAAGAAAATATAAATGTGGAAGAAATAGATTTCCATCCAAATAAAAAAACAAATCATGTTTTCCATAAAAACATTAGTTTGGTGTCTTGAGTACTTAAAGAGAGAAAAATGAAAGGAAATGATATAATTTATTAAAATAAAAATAGTATAATAAAATATATTGGTTTTAATATAGAAAGATCAAATATTTCCCGCAGTAGATACTTAAACATAAACAATTCAAAATAATAATGAGATTGTGAAATAAACTCTTACCTCAAGTCTAACTTCCTTAATATTCTTTTTAATATCATGTATAATAAATATATATTTATTATAAATATATAAAATAACTATAATAATATATATAATATATTATATTATTTATTTATAACATTGTATCACCTATTTATTAACAAATATTTTTTAAAATCATTGTGCTGGGTGATAATTACTTCATTTTTCATATATGTTTTGGTTCGATGGTTTTAGTACTTGTATTTTTTTCATACTTAAATAATATATAAAAATAAAATAATTATATGAATATCATATATATATATATAATCATCCAATATATATATATATATATATATATATATTAATTACACCGTTCATGGAGACGGTAAGTTGTATGTAAGCATGAAAGTTGTTTTCACTTTTCGATGGATGGAACAATGGAAAGGTAAATAATAATTCACATTTACAAGATAATTTTTTATCATATATATCTTATATATTCATTAAATATATCATTATTATAAACTATATAATATTTAAATAAAAACAAATCACATTGCTTCCTGGAGGTGGTTGCTCACACGTACGCACGAGCGTCATCATCATTTTCAAATAGATTGTATGGTTAGAAGATTGATATTATATTATCATTAAAGATAAATAAATTATATCATAAATATAATATATGAACATTAAACCCATCATAATACCAATTCATAAATTATGATTATGGCAATTTAATTTTATCGTTGCGTAGAGATTGTAAGTCGTATGTATGCAAGAGAGATACTTTCACTTCCCATTTGATGGAAAAGCGAGTGGATAAAGGTGGTTTAACAATCATAATAATATTTAAGTATATTTAGGATACTAAAGTTATTTTATTATGACAAATACTATGGATTTAGAGGATTTAAAATAATGTGTAAAAATAAAGTCATCGGTTAAGGCGATTACCTCTGCTTTGAAAGAACTCCTTTAGATCCATTCGTATGGAACTTAGGGTTGGTCTCTTTGGAATAATATCACCACAATAACTTTTATAAAAAAATTATAATATAAATTCTTATTCTTTGGTTGATATATATTAATCAATGATATGTAAATAAAAAGAGAATTGGTATCCTTTTATAAGTGAGGGGAGGGGCATTCTTAGAATTTGTTAAAAGATTAAAATATAATAAATTCATTCTCAAGAAAAATGCTTAAAATGGACATATATTCTAATATAATTTAGTATATGGTTTAACTATCATCAAATAATAAAAAATTTATAGTTTTAAGTGATATTTTAAACCTAATATTTTGGTTTAACCCCTTATTTTACATATTTTAGCACTCACTACAGTAACACCTTTTTCACTCCTAATGAATTATAATTTTACTTATAAGGAGAAAATTTTACCATAAATAGAAAATGCATGAATTTTTAGACCATATATTATACCCCTTATCCTCTTTCAATATTTTTATGATTTTTTATAATTTAATAGAATAATAATTTCATAAAATTTCCTTAATGTCATTTTGGACACTATTCATTTAATTTGACTTTAAAGACATCAAGGAAAAGATGGAAATAAAATATAAAACTTTAAAACTTCTCTAATATTTTATATTAAAATAAAAAAATTAAAAAAAATAATTAATAAAAAATTTATTAATTTTGATATTTTTAAAATCACTTATTTTATTTTTCTATTAATTAAATAAATACTATATTGGTGTTGCATACGAATTTAAGGTAATTATTTATCCAATAAAAACTAAAAATAAATTAACATGATAAAAAATTATTTTTTATTTAAAATAAACATTTATGTCCAAAATTTTCCTATTTTATCGTTATAATAAAAATTTATAATTATTAAAGTCAATAAAGTGACATTTTGTATTTATTCTTTTCTTAAATTTATATAATGGTCATTATCAAATAAATATGGAATTAGGAAACAACATATTTTATAAAATTTTGTAAATTGATTAAATCCACCAATCCAATAGGATAAATGTAGCTTTTGGGTTGATTTTGACAACTTATCTCATGGTTTTAACATTATTTTGCCCATTTTAACCTTACCGAGAACACAAAAATTATCTAAGGTTACTATTCATGATGACTAAAATTGAAAGGGAACTATTTGAAAAATTTACACCTCCTAATTTAAAGTATATAGTCCATTATTAAAGATTCTATTTCTATATGTGATAGAAATTAATTTTATGAGAAAAACTCAAAACGCAACAAAAAAATGTTTTTTATAAAAATACTATTTAAGTATAAAAATTTTTTTATACCAATTTCAAACATAAAATTGATTAAAATGGACTTAATTAGATTATAAAACTATATAATAACTAATTTTACTTTTAATTTTTTTTTAGAAAAAATGAAATTTTGTAAATTCTTAAAAAAATACAATTTAAAAAAACGGTATTTCCATCGTTTACTGAAAAATTAATCATTACAAAAAAATTAAAACAAAATTACTCTAAGATAATTTTGACATGATTATTAAAAAAATTATATTATTTTTAACAAAAAAATTAAAACTCCCCTAAATTAATTATAATATTCACTCACAATAAAGTAATAATACCGTATTTCAAAATGTATTTACTAAAAAAAATAAATTAAACATATTTTTAATAAAAAATATATTTAATAAAAATTAAGTAATTATTTCATAATAATTAATTAGAAATTTTTTATTGATTGGGTCCTCTATATAAAAATTTCATAATATGTATAATCGTATTCATACCCACCAATTCAATGGCAAGGTTGTGAGAGTCATATATAAATAATAATATTTTGTGGTTCATTTATGCTCAGTGTTGTGCATGGTATATGATATCAAACAAATTATTCCTTTATAATATCTAGGTGTCACATTCTCCAACCCCTTTAATAAATTTCACCCTCTTATTTGATATTTTTCTCGATAATTAAGGGTTTGAAATCTAAAAATACCTTTATTGAAAACCCACATCATAAAAAGGTTTAATAAAACTTCTTATTAAAAATAGGGAAAAGGAAATACAAAGGTCATATGTAATAACACAAAACATGGATTTTAAATTATATAACATTATTTGGAAATGAAAATATATACATGAAGGAGAAAACTAACACCAAAGGTATAATATAGAGTGATAGATAACATGGTTAGAAGAATGTTAATGTCTTCAAAAACATAAATTTGTGATGGGTGAAAATATCATTGATTCATCATAAATGAAGATCAAAGTATAAATTTTTTATTTTCATATCTATTTCCTAATATTTAGGGATTATGTTACTATAAAAATAGATAACACCAAAAAATATATTTAATTTATATCTTTCTATTACAAAATCATAATTCCATCCTTTGGTTATGGTTTTATCAATTTATAATTCATATATAACTCCAAGAAATGAATATTAATGATGTTTTTTATGAAGCACTAAAATGATCTTTTAATGAACAATGATATGTATAAATGAATGAAAATTTATTCTATCTATCTCAAAATATTTACCAAAACCAATATCGTTATCACAATTTGTCTAGTATAATACCCTGTTCTCTATAAAATCAATAATAACACCCAAAGTAAGACATAATCCATTACCTAAGTATCTATCCTTAAACCCTTCCAAAATAAATCTTACCAAATTCAAAATCCAAAATTTTTGAAATAACGTCACTAAATTTAAAAAAATCCATATAATATTAATCCCCCAAACAACATAAATTATCTCTTAATTTTACATACAAAATATTTGAATACCATGATCACTATAAAACATTATTGAAAATAAAAATACTTTTAAAAATTAAAAATATCCTTATCCTTAAATAAAATCATAGATTATCAAATATATTCTATGAATTCAAAAGTATAGTAAACTCCATCATAAATTATTTTTTCATTGTATCAAAAATCATTTTCAAGGTCACCAATACTATTTTATTTACTTAATAAACTTCAATCATCACTTTATACTAACTAAAAATTATTAATTCAAAATCAAAAACATATTAAGGGTTATCATTACCTTATTCATGTGTTCTTAAAAAATATCAAAAAAATTACTTTTCTTGGTTATCAGTTTCATTCAATATATTTTTAAAAATACTTAAAGAAAAACTATTATAGAAGAATACTTATATGTTTCATGATTATTATAACTATAATATCCTTGATAAAACACTTATAAAACATAATTATTAATTCCAAATACATAAATACCTAAATTATTCTACTTCAAATATAGGAATTCCATAAGCTTGGCCTTCTCTCCATGCCTTCTTCTGTGACATGTTCACCTGACATTTGGGTATTAATTGGAATTATGATCCATCTCCTTATAGTTAAATAATTTTACTTTTACAACTTATCCCTTACCACTTTATTTGTGATCATTATGACCTTTTTTTCATGCCTCTAGAAAAATCATTTTCTCTTTATTAAATTACCTTGTCATTTCTTACCACAAGTATCACATGTTGTAAGATCCCTATTTCTCTTCTTCCATTTATCTATTTTTTTCATCCATCCCAGTCTTATCTTTCATTACTTTGAATTCATAAGACTTATAGAATTATTTCTCTATCTTTATAGCACAATATATTATATCCATGTGTGATAACAATGTTTGAGAGACTATTTCCCTTCAAAGGTTTTTTTTAATACCAAAAAATATATGGTCAGTCTTACTCTCTAGATTATATACATTTTCTACATTATATCTTACTAACCTTGTAAATTTATCTTCATACATGGAAACATTTTCCTCTTACTTTTGTCATAGACTCAAAAAAATTATCTACATATACTCTCATTATTCATGAGGAAAATATTTTTCCAAGAAAAGTAACTTAAAATCCTTCCACCTCATGCTATATATTTTATCCTTTTCCTTAGTGTTTTTAATCAGTATCCATCATTGATCCACATCCCCTGTGAGATGATAAACTGCCATGAAAACCTTTTCCCTTTCATTACTTCCCAAAGTGAGAAATATATTTTCTAAAGAACTTATCCATTATTCAACTATAAATGGATTTTTAGTTCCACTGAATTTTATAGGTTTTTGTTTCATGAAATAGTTTAATTTCAATGAAACATTCTTTGAATCAATACATTGTTCCAAACGGGAAAGGTTGTTAGTCATAAACTGAGTAAACTGTTCTAATATTAGCATAGTTTTATAAGTTCTATCACAATATATTTTAACTTTTTAATGAGGTAAATATATATATTGATTACATGTGTTAAAACATTTTCCATTCCTTCTACTATGTGTAATTTATAAACAATTACATACACAATAGTATATCATAACATTATTGTAAGGTCCCATGTTTTTCCAAACTGATATTTTGATTAGAAATTTTATTTCTTTCTATCAGATGCTTATAAGGGGTAAAAGGTCTTTTACCAAAAAATATCATCTTGGCTAATTTTTTTCACCACTCCGTTGGCCCCAAAATAGAGTTTTTAACCTAGGAAAGTATTTTGGTGTAATTTTGAGCCATTTGAATTTTAGCTGAATAATTAATAATTAATATTTAATAAATCAAATATTAATATATTCATGGAGGTTCATTTGAAAATATATTTTGAAAAAAGCATCAAATTGAGATTTTATCTCCACTATTTAGTCTATAATAGAGAGTTTTTCTAGGGTGGGGCACAAAATTGAGTTGGGCACTGAGTCGGCCTGAGCCCTCTATTCTTTTTTATTTTATTTTTCTTAGTTTTTCTTTTCTTATATTATTTTATTTTCTTTATTTGGACAATATGGATTCTAGATAATTACAAATATAGATCCCCCATTATGTAACCAAAATATAAAACATTATAGGGAGAGTGTGAGGGAGGTAGATGAGAAGGTACCACCGTAAAGCTTAGGATGCACTAGATCCTCCTGCAAAAAATGTGAACCAAAAAATGGGCGAAGCTTTGGAAGATTCCACCCAAATATATTCCATTTTTATGTTTCTTAATAAATCCACATAGGTTAATTATTTTAAAGTTTTAATTCCCTATTACAGTTTCTTATTACCCCATGAGGGTTAATCGACTACTTTTAGGGTGAAAAAAAGGTTTTTAGGTGATTTGTGGGTATTTTATTCAGGAAAACCCATATACATAGTGTTTAGTTCAAGGAAAATATGGAAAGTGTTCTTATTATTTGTGGAAGAAAATTTTTTTAGAGAACACACCATTTATGGGGTATACACAACGTGTACTAGTACTCATTCGTGTATCCAAGTACATAGCCAGGAATCCCATGTAAGGGGAACATGCCGTGTAGATACATAGAAAGACCCTGTTTGGGTTTCATTCCATGTAGAAGTACATAACTAAAATATATTCATTTCTAGGCCTTGTAAGGTACACGGGTAGGTACCTCGTGTAGGGTACATGCCATGTATAATACAAACACGCTGTGTAATTGGGTATTTACTTGCCAATTCTAGCTAGAGTACATACCTAGGTGGGGCCTTGAGGGCACACACCATGTAGTAGGGTACGCACATCGTGTACTCCAATATTTCTACCCTTTTAGGGTCTTTTACTATTTCTTTACTAGGAGTTAGAATTATACCCATGAGTAGTCCATTATAAGTATATATTTGGATAGATCATTATGGTGAAATCCTTTGGGTGTTTTAAGGACTCCTAGGTGGAATTTCAGTATTTTCCATAAATAGAATGGTTCTTCCACTGTTAATTGATTTTTTTCATCTCTTGAGAGAGGCTTTAATGAGAATGTTAGGTTATGTGTTTGGACGAACCTAGTTTGAGACCTTGTTCAGAGATGGGTTATGAGATATCTCTCTTCATCGGTGTCTTTGTATCTTTTTCCTTGGGTATGTATCCCTATCGAGATGTACACTTATGGGATGAGATTCCATGAGCTAGATGTTCTAGAGGATCCCATGTAGGATTCCTCTTTTTACATTTCAACCTAGAAGATCCCGTTTAGGATTCCCCTAGAATCTTACAGTACCAAGGATCTTTTATGGGATGCCTTTTATTTCAAGATGGCCTAGGGAATCTCTTATAGAATCCCTATACTTTTATGTTGTTCTTAGGATCCCATGTAGGATTCCTCTCCCTTTATACTATGTTTTGAAAATTTCATGTAGGATGACCCTTCCTATGTACCGATCTAAGAATCCCTTTTAGGATGCCCCTATCACCTTGTCATTTGAAGATCCCATGTAATATTCCTCATTTTACCTTTCCGTTGAGGATCCTAATTAGGTTTCCTTCACTTATCCATGGACCTTGAGGATCCCATGTAGGATTCCTCCTTTACCTTTCCAAATTAGGGTACCAAATATGATTCCTCTCAGTTTTTGACTTGAGGGATCCAGTGGGTGCCTTGATGTTTGACTGAACCTGATCTAGGAACATCTTAGTTGGTGTCTATAGATCCTAACATGAGTTATCTTTATTTCTCTTCAGGAATCCTAGAAGTACATTCCTAGAATCTTAATTATGATCCATGTTGTTTCCATATTTACTTTTATACCTAGAGGTACTACCTATGATCTGGCTGTTAAGACTATATGTTTTGATTATTATATTATTAGGATTTCTAGTGGTGCATCCTAATGACTAACTACTGATCCTGATATTATGAAATTTAGGCATGGAATCCTTAGTTATTATACTTGTGGATTATTATGCTCTCTTGAGTGATGAGGATGATTCTTTGCCCCTCTATTTGATATTCGATGAGGATGATTATTATCTTCTCAATTTGACGATAGTCATGTTTTATTAAGATATCCATAAATATAGGGATGATTACACTCTCCTTGATCATTTACTAGATCACAATGTTAGAAATATCACTCCACAACATTGATGTATACTCATGGATTATTACACTCTCCTGGATGATGGTGATTATTACACTCTCCTTATTAGATTACTAGATCACTTTGGTGGACATGGTGATCCTCACTGTTTATGTGACTTGCACTTGGTGTATTATTATAATCTCTTTGAGTGACACATAGGATGACCCTAGGTTCAGTTGGATGCACCAATGATACTTTTATTATGAAAGTATTTAGATCATGTACTTGGTTCTAGAGGGCACTCCTTTTACAGATATCCTAATGGTAATCCCATTAGGTATTTTTCAAGTCATAATGTTGTGACCACCTATGGACCAGGACCTAGGGCTCAGACATTATATTGGACTTACATGGAATGATCAGCATGGAATATATCATAGTGACCATTTATAAGATATTCTGATGTACTTCCCTAGAATCATTCCTTAATAGGATTGAAGGTGTGTACAGGTGAAACTAGGGTTAAGATTAATATCCCCCAATGGTAAAATATTTTACTCATATACATTTCAAATTCTGGACAAAGAAGGTATTTTCCAATTGGTATTATGGACCAAAAGATCTACTTAATGATACACAGATTTAGTGGAATGACATCCAACACAATTCCCTTGCACAGGACATCCAGGCGATAGGGATTACAGACCCATGGATCGTCTATTATTATTTTTATGTTATTTCATTCACCTTACTCATGTATATATATATTGGTATATATATATATGTATATATATAATGGCATGAGACTATACATATATATATAAATAGGTATAAATATACTTGATATAACCTTTCACAGTTGACTGGGATTAGGGACCCAGGGTTCGACCATGGTTTCTTGTTTATTGGATTTCATTATCTTTTCAGTTCTGTTATGGCTATGTTGAGAACATTTCATTTCCATGCACTTATGTCAGTAAATTTATAGGTTCACATTGGGTTGTACTACTGATATTATATTCTCACCCCTATACAAGCACCTCTCTATACGTATAGAACATATGTCTACTTTCCAGGTTGATCTCAAATGCATGGTGGGTAGGGATAAGGCCTAGAGTTGTATGGTCGAGTGGATGCACTCATGTGGGTTCTTTTTATCAGTTTGGTGTAGTTCGACAATGTCTGGAGACTGTGTATGTGGTCTATCTAGAAGTTATTATTAAATCCTTATACTTTTATTTTAGTTTGTTTGTATTCTCATTTATTTTTATAGTCCTCCCTGTGGGTGACCAGTGTTGTATGTATGACATAGAATTTAGGGATTCTATAGAATTTTAATTTATTATTACAACATGTTCTATTAAAGTTTATTTAATACTTATGAAGTCTATTTATTTGCTATTTTGTATGATACTTTCTATTATCATTGTTTTCTTAATCTGATACGAGGGCATAGTATCCCCACTATAACACCCTAAGCCCTCCCTTATAGTCAACAACCTTTGGCATGTGGGGAGGTGCGCTTGAGGCCTCATAAAAAACCGGATCAGATCACCAGTTTAGTGGAATCCTATTCAAGACGTTCCAAAGTGTTATTAGAGCTATTATTTTCCTTGGATTTACTATTTTGGATATGGTAGATATGAGAATTATAAATTTGTTGAAACCTCTGATGGATATCTAACTAGTTCGTTGAGAACACTTATTCTAATAAGAAGTCCTAGTTTCAAATGGTATGGGATTTTTGTTCTTATTTTCGATGTTACGGTTGTATATGTTTTTTTCTTAAGGAATGCACATATTATGTGGATGTTATGAATTACTATGGACCTCTATATCTTGTCCATTTGAAAGATAATAGGGATGGATTTTGGCTCTTGGTCAGAAAAGGAAAAAGGTTAATCATTCATCATCTTTAGCACATAAGATTAATATTATATAGGCCTAATAGTGTGTGATTATTACTGATGATAGAGGAAAATTGTTTAAAGTTTCAATAAAAACCTAATTTGATTTTTCCCATATATATTTTTTAGTGGAATTATACTAAATTCATCTTAATTCCAAATATATTTCTTCCTGATGGTAGGTGATGTAGATCTATGTTGAGGCATTTTGTGGTGAGACTGATGATTAACTCCTCATGAAATAGAGGTTTAGTGAACATAGTAGGTCTATAGAGAACATGATGCCTACATATTATACCACTTGTATAGTTTTTTTATCAGTTATAGTTATTTAATGTTTAATAACAATCTATACAGTGTTTACCTACATTGATTGGAATAAAATTTTACTTAATCGACCTCATCTGGGGTAATCTAGTCGGATCGTAGAGTACGACGATGATAAGTAGCAAGAATTTACTTGTGGACTATAATTCAAGGGTGTATTACCATATAAAGATTCCTAGTGAGCATTAATTTAGTCTCTCTTCTTGGCTGCTATCGTGGCCTCTAGGAAGCAGTTCCTTAAGAGGATTCTTGGTGAGGATCGATCCTTTGTAGGCCATGTTCTTAGTTTTGACTCTTGTACGTATTTGTGATGTTTACCTTCTTTAGAGAGGTTTTATATTTTGGGATAGGTGGTTAAACCACATGAACTAGTTGTGAGACATTATCTATAGATATAGGTGGGATACATAGAGTGTAACACCCCAACATTTTATGAAATATTTGTTTTTTGAATTAATTTAATCTTTTTGATATTTTTCATTTCACACAACATTGAAAATAGTTTATTGTATATTAAAGAACTCTGCATGGGATGAATTATACAAAACATGAAGATAATCATGAACTACATGCAACATAAATTTTATCTTTATCTACATGGAACACTATGTTTAACTTGTGTTACACTCAAGACTGAATTTTATCAATAGGTTCTGTAATATGCAATATGAGTGTTACCGAAAAATAATTAATTATTAAAATATTATTATTTAATGGGATATAACATGACCATTAAATTGTGGATTATAGTATTAACTAAGTTATGAATATATATATATATATAGATGAATTCATTGGTTACATATTAATTAAAAAGGAATATAGAAACCAAATGAATATAAAATAACTAGTTTTATAAAAGTCTATTTTTATGCGAACAAAGATGATTTATATTATTAATTTAAATTAATTACTAATAGTTAATGATATTAATTAAATTTATATGTTATTATCATCAAATATATTTGATAAATATAAGATAAGAACAAACTCAATTTTTGGCTTATAAACCTATATATTTATAAAGGTAGTTTTCCTACCTTTTAATGAAGAACCCATTTTAAATACAATTTTTGGAACTTTAATAGATTTAATATGTCAAAATAAAATTAGTCTTTGAAATTGAAACACAAAAATTATGTTAGTATGATTTTTTTTGTTTTTTCTGTAAGGTTTCATTTTTTAATGAATAATTAGAAATAGTGAATTTTAATTCAAAACCGCCTTTTCATATAATCCATTTATGAGGTGAAATTATATTTCAAATTGGTTTTATAGTTTAATTAGATAATAATTTTATAAATTAATCCAATTTAGTTAATTTTAAAAAATTTCACTTTGAACTTAGTTAAAAAACATAGTAAACTTTTGAATGTTTTTATTTTAAAAACCCACATTGTCGACCCAACTACAAGATTAATTTTAAATTAATTTATACCACTTATTGAATAGGAATTTGGAAAAATGAATCTCATATTTGAAATCAGAATAATTTATAATTTCTAATAATTTCAACTTTTTTTCTTACCAAAATTATTAGTGAATGTAATTAAAATTAATTACTTCGATTAAGGTAAAATTAAACATAAATAAAGACTAAACATTAAATTTAAGACCCAAAATGACCTATAAACTTTATAAAGAGAAAATTTATGGCCATATTTAAACTTTATCCTCCAATTAATCTAATTTGGTTCATTGTGGGAGCCACTTTACATGAGAAAAACAAGGGTGGAATTCCTTTTCCAAATATTTACAAGACTGCCACTCCACCTCCCCTATATAAAGTCCACTTATCCTCCACTTATTTGCACATATAAATCCATATAGGTTCATCCAAGATCTAATCAAGTATCCTACCAAAAATCCTCCCTTAATACTTGACTCCTTCCTTTTGTAATAAAGTTTTCTAAGTAATACTTTTGATATAAACCAAAAGGAGTTACCCAATTAAGAGGTAATGCCTTATCTCAAACTCCTTTATTTTATTTTATTTCTCCACAATCTCCACAAAATTTATTCTATTATTTTATAAAAAATCAAGTATCATAAATATAATTGGAATTTTTAATGCTAATGGTTTTAACTACACTTACACACACCTCCATTTAATGGGTAACAAACATACTATTTATGTGTGCTGTGAACTACCGCCTCAGTAAATGATGATTGTTCATGATCCCTTTACCACCTATCACGGTGGAAATTATGATGGAAAATATTTTTATATATGTTATATATTATATTTATTATGTATTTATATTATATAATCCTTTTAAAATAAACATATTTGTACTTTACACTTTGTGTAAATACAATAATTTCATTTGAGAAAGTGTGGACTACCGCCCCCTCAAAGCGATGTGTTTGGTTCACACACTACATAGAATGTATTTAGGATGGATTTAGTGAAATTATTTGATATATATAGTATAATCATGATACTTGAATAATTATATATATACATATACATATATATACATATATATAACCATATTTCATTTACCTTATTTCTTTTAATACGTCAATAAAATTGGAAACAACATTTATACGTACGTATGGCTTACCGTCTCCATGAACGGTGTATTCTATTTCATACTTATATATTATATATATTATTATAATACACATATACTTAATATACATGAAAGTTATATCATTTTTTATATTCTATAAATCATGATATAAGTATAATTACTAAATATATAAAAAATTAAGATACATGCGAAAAACAAAGTGAATGTTACCCAAAGTAAAACCTTAACATAAAATTGTTAACATGTGGGTAATATAAAGTCAAAAAAATTCCATATATGATATTATATATAGTAATATGGTTATTTGATAGATGTATAATAAACTTATATTTATTATACAAGACATTTTTATGAGTACGATGAGAGTCAAGACACAAGGTAAAGGAATTTCATCTCACTTTTTATTTTCGTGAGATACATGCAATGTTTAACACTCTTTTCTTTTGTATGGTGTATATACTTACATTAATGTATTATATGATTATTATTATAAAATTTATTGGTATTTACATATCCATTCTATTATCTTTTATTCATGGGGTTTATGTTTTAAGGGATACTAATTCAGTAAGATATTTTTGTCTCATTTTTCCTTCTTTGAGACACGTGTTTTGTCATGAACGCACATTCTTTCATGAAGTATATTTGACATATTATATCATGAATATCATTATATTCATGATATTATAAGCTTAATGTAATTCTATTTTCTTATATGGAGAGTATGATCCTATGTTATCATGTGGTGAGAGTTTATTGAAACAATCTCATCGCTTTTTTGAGATTTTTTATGTTTATTCTTCCTTTGATGAAATATTATGATCCATATCTCAAAAAAATTCATGACACTTATTATCATTTTGTTATTAAGGATATATTCATGTATTAGTACCATTTTTCCACTATTTGGTACATATTATATTTAATAAAGTGTTTTTAGGAAAGCATGACTTTACCCACTCTTCAGTCAGAAATCTATGTTCATTCAAAACCATGTCTTCTAAAAAGGATTTCTGAGAATATTCTACTAATATATTATGAAAATTAAAATAAATTTTTACCCTTTTTTTCTTTTACCATTTTTTAAAGAAATATTATTTTCAATTTGCAAATGAGTCATTTTTCTAATCTTTTTACCATGTAAAAAGAATTTTCTTTTTACCTCCAACGACATGTACCAATTTACCACCATCAATTATTGGAAGCTTTATTTTCATTCATAAAAGGATAATTTTTTGGAATTTTTTTAAAAATCTATTTTCAAAGAAATTTTTTTCTAAAATGTTTCAAGATTTTTTTATAAGTTTTTAAGGTAAAATATTTTCAAAATGATTTCATTCCTTCTTTATAAGTTTGAAAATTACATTCAATGAAATAGTTTTCAAAACTTTTTCATGCTTATTTTATAAATTTTAAAGGAAAATGGTTCTGAAAAGATTTTCAATCTCTCATTATATTATGTTAAAGAAAAATGTTTCAAAATGGTTTTTAAATCTTTATTTATAATATTTCAATTTTATTTTTAAGAAAATGGTTTTCAAAAGGTTTTTTGTTTTAAATAGATTTTTTTAAATAATAAAGATTATTTTTCACAAGATATGTTTTCAAAAAATATTTCCATGTTATTTTATATCTAAGGTGGCATTTGTTTATGTTACTCATGTCCCTATGGGAAATTATCCAAAGGTTCTATTCATATTATTTCTTGAATGGTTTGTGTTTTTTTGTAATGATTATTATGACACGTTTTTCTCTTCCACTGATTTCATGGGTTATGATATGGTTGTTTATGATTTTATGGCACAAGTATGTATGATTTTATTATGGGATGAGTGGGACCTATATCTCCCTCCAATTGACTAGGTAATTATTTATATATCATGAGATAGAAATGGTTGGAATGGAAAATGAACTTGATTCAGTATTATAGAGTAAAAATGAGAAATGAACTCAGTTTAGTATTATATGGATAGAAATATGATTTAACTCTATTCAGTAATACAAGGCTCGGATGGGGTGTGAATCCAGTTTAGTAAAGGACTTTTCCCACCAATATGACCTTGGTAGCAATTCCTTTACTACTATAGAAATCTTTATATATGCTTATGTATATGCCACAATTCCACATTTTATTCCTATGTTATGATTTCATAGCATGTGTTCTTTATTTCCTTATGATTAATGTCTTATGAACTACCATTATTAATGCCATTATTCATGTTTATGGTCTTTTATATGCAGGGTGTGATCTTCTATTTTTATGATCATATTTTCATACACTTATTATCATGATTATTTGTACATATCTATCATTTTTACCCTTACTAATCATCTGTGCTCACCTCTTTTTATGTTTCTTTTCCCCAAGTTGTGAAGATTTTTATTATGATCGATGTTTCTAGGAAGGGTTTTATTCAAGAAGAACCTAGTAGGAGATGATGTACTCATTTATATACCAGTGTTTAGGTTTTCATGTTTCTAAATACATTATACTAGTATAGTCTTTGGGCCTTTGTCTATATAATATTTTAAGTATTTTGAAAAATTTATATAATGTCAATGTATGTTAAAGATGGGTTGTTATATTTGGTATTTGAGAAAAGGTTTAGTTATCCTTTGGAATCTAAGATTAGAAAAGCTTAGTGAGAACCCTAAGGACATTTCTAGGAATAAGTCTAAGGATAAGAAAATGTATAAGAAAATGTCCTGGAATTTTAGAAAAGGATATAGTGAGTGGTTTTCTAGAAATATGTCCTTGTATATATACTAAAAGTGAATATGGATCTCAAATATATGTTCATAGGGGTAATAACTCTAACAAGATTTGTTATGCCTGACATGGGGTAATCTGGTACATAAAAATGGGCCATGCTACACACATAGTTTGAAACTCCTGGGGGATATACTTTGAAAATACATAAACTCTTTATGAACCGTCATGAAGTATTTAAATGGTATTTTCCTATTAATAACCTTGGATAAACCTAGAATGTAATTTACTAAGGATGGTTCCATGATTTACACACCATATAAGTAATTTTTCAGGATTATATAGTTTCCTTATATGATATGTGTTTCACACCCTATGCTTTCTGGTTTTATTCAATGGATATAACTATAAATAACATTATAAAAATTGAATGTTTCATATGTGGAAAGTATGGTAATTATGAAAATATATTTCCCAAATGGAAATATCATAAACATAATCCGGAAGGTGGTATGATTATTGGTTATACTTCTGAAGATAAAGAGACTAAAAGTGACATGTGAAATGTATGTGAAGTTCTTCCAGTATTGTTAACATTAATCATAAGAAGTATGATTACCTTGAGGTTTAGGAACCTTAATACATGATTCATATTTCATATTATATGAAATATTTATTAAGCATTAAGTTCATGAAGCCAGAGTAATGGTTTAAGAATAAAGTTGGATGAATGAAGTGTTTATGTTTTTTAATTCTATGATTATGTTATGTGAATCACAAAATATATAGTTATTTTCATTATAATATTTCATTAAAGAATGAAAAGGATATTTTTAATGGTTTTTTATATAAAGGTGATATTTTTATTGAAGGAAGTTAACCCTTAATTAATTCTTGATGTAGATATAATTATGATTGGATAAAGATATGTTGGATATGAATAAGTAAATTGGATGATAAAGATTACCCTGGAACTGATTATTGAAAAAAAATTATATTTCATAAAGGGTTAATTTTACAACATATTATATTTAAATAATATATCTAGTAATAATTGGAATAAAAATCATGCATGTTTTATAAAAGGATTTATGGTAATTAAGTTTGTCACTGTGTTTCCATGGAATATACAATTAGGGTATTCGCATGTTTGGAAGGTGACAACCAAGTGGTACTTTTTGATATATGGGGGATAAATGTTAATCTGATTTCATGAAATTCTATCCAAATATTTGAATTCTCATCTTTAATAAAGGTTATAAGGTTAATCATTTATTTATTGTTTAATTTAAAATTTAGATTAAGTCAATAAGATTAAATTTATATCTCTCTATATGAAGATTTATACATATTGGATAGGCTATAAAAAATCATTATCTTGATGATAACTGATGAAAAGAGGGGTGGAATATCATGGATCTCATGACCTGTTATTACTTCATAAATTAAAACGCCACCTTCCTTTTTAGATAAAGAGGTTAAGTAAATCAACGAACAACAAAGGGTAACATTGTCCTGAAATCATGTAAGTATATATTTTCATGAAAATTATTAAACATTAGGAAAAACGATATTGAAACCCAAAAATGTTATCCTAGTACCTTATTTTCCAATAAATCAAATGTCCCCATAGATAATTGCAAATTTATGGCTTTCAAATTGTTAACTTACTCCTAAGAAAGTTCTATATCACACTCCATCAGAATTTGATTATTATATTTCTCTTTCATGTCCATGTTTTCACTTCCCACCTATGTTCTTCTTTGTGGAAATATATTTATGAGTTAATTTGGTTAACCATTATGGTTTCAGCTTTATTTTTTTAAAATAGGTTTTAGTGTTAATTATTATGATGTTAGTTTCTATGAAATGAACTCTCAAGTATTAATCCTTTGATAACCTGAAGGAATTTTGAGATAAGAATTCATTTTAAGTGGGGTATAATGTAACACCATAATATTTTGTGAATATATATTTTTTTCAAATTAATTTAATCTTTTTGATATTTTTCATTTCATGCAACACTGAAAATAGATTATTATATATTAAAGCACTATGTCTGACTTGAATTATATACAACATCAAGATAATCATTCACTACACAAAATATAAATTTTAGCTTTCTCTACACAGTTTATTGAGGTTATCATATGTTACATGCAATACTAACTTTCCTTGATGGCTTGTGTAACACAAAAGGCTAAGTGTTACCAAACAATAATTTATTATTAAAATATTCTTTTTTAATATAATATAAAATTTCCATTAAATTAAATATTATAAGGATTAACTAACTTATAAATATATATATTTTAATTCAATGGTTACCTATTAATTAGAAATTAATATAGAAACCAAATGAATATAAAGGGGCTGATTTTATAAGTCTATTTTTATGTGAAAAATATGATTTATATTAATAATTTAAATTAATTCTTAATATTGAATGATATAAGTTAAATTAATATGTAATTATCATCAAATATATTTGTTATATATATATATATATAAGATAATAACAAAACCAATTTTATGCTTAAAAACCTATATTGTAATAAAGATAGTTTTACTGCCTTTTAATGAATAACTCATTTTAAATCAAATTTTTAGAACTTATACTGATTTAATATGCCCAGATATACTTAATATTTGAAATAGAAACATAAAAATTAGGTTAGGATAAATTTTTGGTAATTTTCTATAAGATTTTATTTTTTAATTAATATTTAAAAATATTGAATGTTAATTCAAAACTATATTTCATCTAATCCATTTGTAAGGTTAAATTATATTTTAAATTGTTTGTAAAGTTTAATTAGATAATAACTATATAAATTAATTCAATTTAGGTCATTGGAATCAATTTCACTTTGAAATTAGGTATAAAAACATAGAAACCTTTTGAATTTTTTTACTTTAAAAACCAACATTGTTGACCCAATAATGGAATTAAATTTAAA
Source organism: Viscum album (assembly GCA_963277665.1). Classification (NCBI taxonomy): domain Eukaryota; kingdom Viridiplantae; phylum Streptophyta; class Magnoliopsida; order Santalales; family Viscaceae; genus Viscum; species Viscum album. The sequence goes on from OY728146.1 coordinate 1,812,309,963, forward strand.
TTAATTTCTACCACTTCTATGATTGGAATTTGGAAAAATGGATTCCATATTTTTAATAATAATAATTTATAATTTATAAAAAGGTCGACTTATTTTTTTACCAAAATTATTAGTGAATTTAATTTAACTTTTTTACATTGATTAAGGTAAAATTAAGCTTAACTAAGAACAAAACCTTAAATTTAAGACCAAAAACTACCAATAAACATTTCCAATAGCTATTTTCAGGACATATTTAGACCCTATACTCCATTTTATCAACTTTGGTACATTATAGGATCCACTTTCCATGGGAAAATGTGGGTGGAATTACTTTTCTAAATATTTACAAGAGCGCCACTCCTCTTTCACTATAAAAAGGCCTCCTCTCCTCTACTTATTTACACCTATGAAACCACATAGTTTCAGCCAATATATTCTCAAATGTACTCCAAAAAATATTCCATTCATCTTTGAATACTCCCTTTTGGAATAAAGTATTCTAATGAATCCTTTTGGCAAAAACAAAAAGGTGTTACCCAATTAAGAGGTAATACCTTCTCTCAATCAACTTTATTTTATTTTCTTTCTTCACCCCATACACCCTCTTTATCACATTATTATATAAAAATACCAGTATCTTAAATATACTATGACTTTTTTATACTTATTTATCTACCTACACTTACACACACCTCCATATAATGGGTAACGAGCATATTGTTTACATGTATGGAGAACTACCACCTCACGAAATGATAATTGTTTTTTTCACCTCTCATGGTGGAAACCATGATAGAAACTATGTTTATATTTGTTATATATTATATTTATTATGTATTTAATCATCTATAATCCTTTTAAAACTAATATATTTATACATTCCACCTGGTTCAAATACGATAATTTTGTTTGAGGAGTGTTGACTACTGTCACCTCAAAGTGATGTGATTCGTTTAAATACGATATAGAATGTATTAAGGCTGGTTTTAGTGAAATTATATGATATATATGATATAGTAATGATACTAGAATAATTATGTATGTATATATATTAATATTAATATATATACACATATTTCATTTATCTAGTTTTTTAATATGGCAATAAAAACAGAAAAAATGTTCATGTGTACGTATGGCTTACCGTCTCCATAAACAGTGTATTCATTTAATACTTATATATTATATATATTGTTTTAATACACATATAATAAATATAAATTATATTTTTATCATGTTTTATCTTTTTTAAAACATGATATAAGTATAAGTTCCAAAGATATAACAAATTAAGACACATGGGAAAATAAAGCGAATATTACCTGAAGTGAAACTACAACAAAGAATCGTTAACAAGTGGTTAATATAGAATAATAATCAAACCATATATGATATTAGATATAATAATATGTTTATTTTATATATTTATATTAAAATTATATTTATTTTACAGGATTTTTTCATGAGTACGATGAGAGTCAAGACACAAGGTCTGGGAATTTCATCTCACTTTTTATATTTGTAAGATACATGCCATGTTCACCACTATTTTATTTTTTGTGGTGTATATACTACCATGAATATATTAAATGATTCTTATTATTAATTTTATTGGTATTTAAATATCCACTCTATGATCTTTATTTCATGTGGTTTTTGTTTCAAGAGTTACCAAATCGATAAGATAGTTTTGTCTCAATTTTCCTTCTATGAGACAAATTTTCTGTTATGCACCCACATTATTTCTTGAGGTGTATTTGAAATGTTATATAATGAATATAATTATTTTCATGAAATTATAATCTAAATTTAATTCCATTTTCTTATATGTATATTATGATCTCATGTTACTATGTGCTAAGAGTTTATTGAATCAATCTCATCTCTTTTCGAGATTGTTTATGTGTATGCTTACTTAAATGAAATATTATGATAAATCTATTAATAAAATTAATAAACCTTTTTATAATATGGAAATTCATGATATATTCATGTTTTAGTACCATTTTTACACTCTTTGGTATAGATAATAGTTAAGAAAGTGTTTTAATAAAGGCTGACTTTACCCTCTCTTCGGTCGAAAATATATGTTCATTCAAAACCATGTTCTCTTGAAAGTGTTTCCAAGAATATTATACTAATATACTATTATCATTAAAATATATTTCACCATTTTTATCTTTTACCAATTTTTTCAAAGGAATATTCTTATAACATTCCGAATGAGGCATTTTTCTCATTTTTTACCATGAAAAAAGAAAATTATTTTTACCTCATACGATATGTACAGATTTACCCACCATCAATTATTTGAAGCTTTATTTTCATTATTTAAAGATATTTTCAAATAAATGTTTTTCAAAATTCTTTTAATATTATTTATAATATTTTAAAGAAAACAGTTTTCACACTAATTTTATGACTTGTTTTTAAGTTTGCAAAATATTTTCAAAGAAATGGTTTTCAAAATGTTTTCAAGTATATTTTATAAGCTTACAAGGAAAATGGTTTTCAAAACATTTTCAAGATCTCTTTATACGTTTTCAAAGTTAATGGTTACCAAAAAATCAAATATTTCTTTATAATATTTCATGTTTATTTTCAATAAAATGGGTTTCCAAGGTTTTTAATGTTGTAAATTTCTTTTTTTAAGAATAAAGGATATTTTTATCAATAAATGTTTTCAAAATATCTTTCTATGTTATTTTCCATTTAATATGCATCACTTAATGTTACTTATTCCCTTATAGGAATTTATCCAAAGGTTCAATTCATATTCTTTCTTGAATGTTTTTTATTTTGATTAAATTTTTCTTATAATACCCATTTCTCTTCCATGGGTTATATGACTTTGAAACTCTCTTACATTCATGAGTTATTATTTTATGATTATAAAAATTTTCTTTTTTTCCATAGGTTAAGATATGATTAATTTTTTATGATACCCATTTCATTTCATGGGTTATGATACAATTGTTTATGATTTTGTGGCACAAGTATGTATTATTTCTTTATGACATGGTTGGGTCCTATATCTCCCTCTAATATATTGGGTAAAGATTTATTTATCATGAGATAGACATGGTTGGAATAGGAAATGAACTTGGTTTAGTATTATAGGGATGGAATGAGAAATGAACTCAGTTCAATATTATAGGGCTAGAATGAGGAGTGAACTAGGTTTAGTAATACAAGTATGGAACTGGGTGTGAACCTGATTTAGTAAAGGAATTTTTCCACTAGTATGGCCTTGGAGATGATTCCTTTACTATTATGGAAATCAATATATATTCTTATTTTTATTGCACAATTATTCTTTTTATTCCTTCGTTATGATTTCATGGCTTATGTTATTTATCTCCTTATGATTCATGTCTTATAAACTATCAAGAATTATGCCATGTTTCATGTTCATAATATTTGATATGGAGTGTATGATATTATATTTTTATGATAATAGTTTTATACCCTTATGCTCATGATTATTCATACATATCTCCCTTTTTATCTTTACTAAGCATCTGAGCTCACCCCTTTTTATATTTACTTCCCTTGGGTTATGAAGATATATATTATGTTTGATGTGTCTAAGAAGGGTGATATTAAAGAAGATCCTAATAGGAGATGATGTAGCTCATTTATGTACAAGTTTTTATGTTTCCATGTTTCTAAAGGAAAAAAGACTAATATGATATTTGGGAATTTCTTTATATAGTGATTTAAGGATTCCACAAAAGTTATGTAATGTAAATTTATTTTAATGTTGGTTTGTTATATATAGGACCACAGTTTTAACTCAAAACCTTATAGTTTGATGTTAATTTTGATCATAGGAAACCTACATGAGAGGTTAGAATGTGTTTATAAATGCATTTTTAAGTTGTTATCTTGGTTATATGATCATTTTAAGATCAATTCATGGTAGGTGCTCAGGGTTTCTTGTTAGAGGAATATTGATGCCTTCATCTTTTGATAAGAACTTTGGGTGCTTTGATATCAATACTGACTTTGATGGGAAAGACGATTCAGGTTCCTATCCTAGTTAGCCAGTTTTTTCACTGCTATTAATGTAGTCAGATCATGGGTAGACACTTGTGACTCAAACAATGTCGGGTGATGGGCTATCCTGAAATTAATCATGGCATAGGTGGGGTTCTTATTTTTTAATATAAGTTCCTATAGTGCTTCTACATTAATGAAACTAATGTTACATGTAGCGTGTTCATCTTATCCTTATGCTAGATGACTCGCTAGAGTATGATTCAAGTGATAAAGGTACTTGTTAGTTACGTGTGGTACCATCAAAATCGTAAATTGATGAGTATCCATGTGTGAGGTGAGGACTGATGTTTTCAAAGGCTTTCTAGGGTAATGGTTTTCGAGAGTTATTTTTTAATATATAAAGTACCTATTTTTTAGAGGTTACATCAGAGTTAAATTTCATTCCATGAAATGGTTGATCTACGTTTGAACCTGGACAGGCATTGTTGAGAGACATGGTGTCCGGATTTGGTTAAAGTAAAGTGTAGACTATTTTATTGTGATTGTGGCTTGGAAGATTTATAATTGAATTTTTTGGTATTCTAATGTGCTCTTATTTAGTTATGATCATGATCAATCTTTACTTCCTCTTGAGTATGCTAAGAGAGTGTCAGTTCTACATCGAGCCACTTTTATTTTCAAATTTCTTCTAGGGTTTGGTAAAGGAATCTATTATGGTTGCACTTGAGGAATGATATTAAGTAATCCATATAAAGGGGAGTGAAAATTGGTAATTTGAGGGTTGTAAATCTGATTTTCAATTATAATTCCTCATTTTACATGAATTGTTGAGCTCAAGGTTTGGTCTTGAGAGGATGATAAGGGTATTCTTATGGTGGGGAGTACTAGGTTAGTCACAGTTAAACATCGCTCATATAGAAGATAGTTTTTGACACTATAATACTTGTCATTGGATAGTCTAGATAGCTTGTTTGTACATATGATCATGTTAAGATCATGGATAATAGTCTTGAAATCGGGATTCTTAGGGATGAGAAGTTTTATGGGAGGATATTGTAATGTCCCATATTTTTTAGACTGAAATTTTGAATAGAAATTTAAATTTTTCCAATCTGATGCTTGTAATGGGTAAAATGGTCTTTTTTACACTCAAATATGATATTGAATATTTTTTGAACCACTCTGTTGGTCACAGGAAAATATTTTTACCCTAGAACAAGAGTTTGGTGGAATTTCGAGTTGTTTAAATTTTAGAGGAATAATTAATATTTAATATATAATAATATTAATATTAATTTATTCACACAAGTTTTTTCGGCCATATCTTATGAATAGACCATAATATTGGGATTTTATCTCTACTTTTGAGTCTGTAATGGAGATTCTTTCTTGGTTAGGGTGTAAACTCGAGTTGGTCATCGGGTTCAGCTGAGCCCCTTTTTTCTTTTTCTTTACTTTGTTCCCATTTTTTTATCTTTTTTTCTTTTCTTTTATTTATTTCTCCCTTATAAATTATCTCAAATTCCAAATTTGGATCCACCTTCACATTATCAAGAGATAAAATGAAAGAGTAAGAGATAGAGAGAGAGAGAGAGAAGGAGGTACCGCCACAGAGCTCAAGATGCACTGGATTGTCATGCGGCAACCATAGACTGTAGAAATGGAAGAAGCTTCAGTGGATTCTACTCAAAGGTATTTCATTTTTAAGTATTTCTATAAATACTCATAGATTAATTATTTTCAAGTTTCAATCCCCTATTATAGTTTCTTGTAACCCCTTGAGGGTCGATTTAATGCTTTCAGGGTCAAATGGGGGTTTATGGTGATTTGGGGGTTCTTTTTTCAGGAAAACTCATCTACATTATGTGTAGTTCAGGGAACAAACGTTTTGTGTTCTTTCTATTTTTGGAAGATGAATTTTTTAGAGTACACACCTTGTATGGTGTATACACTCTGCATACTAATACTCGATCATATAGATGAGTACCCGGCCAGGCAGTTCGTGTAGAGACCTGAAGCTTGACGTACATTGACATTACATTACATTTGTGGAATACTTAGTACATAACAAAAACAGACACACAAGGACCGTAATAGTTTAGTGTCTTTGGAAACTCAGAATATAATCTTCTAATCGTGGTGAAAGATCTTCAAAATCTCCCATAAAGATCTTCCTTTTTTTACCTAAAACCTTTCTTTATATCCTAGGGAAAAGAAAACATAAAATGGTGAGCTCAAATGCTCAGTAAGGGTAAACAAAAGAAATATCAATCACATCATATACATAAGCACAAAACTTTTGGAAATCTTAACCTGCAAAAGAGATCATAATTTCATAACATGGGGTAAATCATGGCAGTGAAATGTAATCACAATAATCATAACTTAAAACATGAAACCTTGTGGCATTCACACATAGTCATAGAGAATCATTTCTTGTTAGTCAAGACTCATTACCAATACTATCTTAGTGGACAAATTCCCTTTCTGAACCGAGTCACCCCCGTTTCAGTCCTGTTTCACTGAACCGGCATAACCTACCGTTCCAGCCATGTCTATCTCATGAGATATAAAATCATTGCCCAATTCATTGGAGGGAGATATAGGTCCCACCCATCTCATAATGATACCATTCTTATGTGTGCCACAAAATCATAAATCATACATCATTGCATAACCCATGTAATACAAATGGGAATATTAAACATCATGACATCATAAAACAATTCATATAAGATAAAGGAATTCATAAAAATAATTCCATCACAACATAACCAAATCAATGTAATAATAGGGATAAAAACAGAACCCTTTATTATCTTAGATGGAAAATAATTTTGATAAAACACTTGAACTCCATTCATGATGAAAATATCCTTTCTTCTTTAAAAACATTTTTCCTTTCTTAACATGTCATAAAACTTTAAACTAAAAGAAGATAATTAAAAATAAACTTGAAAACTTGTAAAGGAAGCTTCTTGGAAATAATGTTTTAAAAATCCATTCATTCCGTATAAGTTAAAAAAACATTCTTCTTGTACTTTTGTCGGAAAAGTCAAAAAGTACCTCGTACGAAAAAACGACAAAATATTCCTTTCATATATTTTACTAAAAACTCACTGAAGGGTAAAATTGGATTTAAAAAATTGTAGGAGAATGGAAATAATACTACATATTTAGGAAACATGGATGTGGATGATAAAATACACCCCAGTAAATGCCAAAGTATAAACAATCTCGGATAAAAATGAGATTGTGATATTTCCCTTACCTTAGGTCCGAATTTCTTCGTAAGTGTCCGAACCTCCTGTATAATGATTTAAATAATGTCATTGACTTATTCCAGAATCATACTAATTGTTATGATATCATATATGGTTCACTTATGACTTTATTTTACCCGTTCTTTTGTAAATTCCATGTTAAAGAGCGTTTTGGGTAAAATCGTTTCATTTGTCGTCCGTGTTTTGACTTGTAATTATTCATATGATTATGTAGATCATAATTACTTAATTCCATAATATAAAACATGATTTATATATAATATATATTCAGAATATACATATATATAATATATCAGTAAATGGAAAGAAATACACCGTTCATGGAGACGGTAGGCCGTACGTACGCATGAACGCTGTTTTCGTTTCCTTATTGAGTTGAATGGAATTAAGTAGATGACATACACATAAATCCAGTATCATTATAATGTCATATATTTCATGATTACTTATTATATGTACTTTATAATCATTCATGAATGGTTAAAGTGGAGAATGAATCTCATCACGTCGTGGAGACCGTAGTCCGTACGTACGCACGAGCGATGATATAATTTTCATGACTATTGAATTGAATTGGAGTGGATGATACAATATATCAGAATCATTATGATGTTATAATAACTATGTATAGTTATTCTTTACACCATAATACCCATACATGTAAGGTGTTGGTGGAAAAACATATTACACCACGGCGTGGAGACGGTATTCCGTGCGTACGCACGCGCGGTGATTTTGTTTTCCATAGGATGGATAGAAGGTGAAATGGGGTTGTTATATATTTATAATAACAAATCAGTATATTATTGATACTGATGTTATTACTTTATAATGAAACAACTAAAGAAGAATAAGTTGAAGAAGAAAGAAGCTTGAATGAATCGGGAGAAGAAATTACCTCTTCTTCGATACGCCTCTTTGAAACCTCCTCTTAGGGCACTAAGAATGGTCTTTAAAGAAGACCAGAACCTCTAGGATGTTTCTAGGGAAGTTTAGAAGATAATTTTGTAGGGTTTTTCCGATCTTGAATGCTAAAATTGGTGTGAGGAGGAGAGGGAGGAGGTGCCCTTTTATAAGGGAGGAGAGGGGCACCTTTGGAATTCTTAAAAATATTAATTTATAATAAATCTAACCCCACTTAAAAACCGCCAAAAATGACTCATATTCAAATATTAGATGCGATAGGGTTGTAATCTCATCAACCAATCAAATTTATACATGTTTGGATCTTATTTTAAACCTTATCATTTTGATTTATCCTTATTTAATCTATTTAAGTTTATTTGTGGTAATAAAATTCTAAATTTTAACTTATAACAAATAATTACTTATTTGTTGTGAATTTTCCATAATTGATTAATTTATAACATTATAGACCATATAAATTTAAATTTATAATTTTTAAATATTTTTGTGATTTTTAAACAATTTTATAATATGTTATTTTTATAAATTAACAATATTGTCAATTTTGACACTATTCATTTATTTGAATTTAAATAAAATATATACAGAAGATATTTTCGAACTAAAAGATTTAATATATTAATAAAAGGTCATATGTATCTATAAAATTAGTGGATCACATTAAATAGTTCATATAATATTTATTTTATTATTTTTAAAACCATTTATTTGGTTTATCTCTTAATATAATAATTACTACATCATTTTTGTATAATTATTTAATATACTTATTTGTTGCATAAAAATTTAAAATAAAATCCTATGATGAATATAAATATATTACCTTTCACAATAATACTTTTAATCGAATTTATCATCTTAAAATCACAATATTTTAATTGTTATATTTATTAAATTATGAAGGTGACAACTTTGGCATCATTTAAAATAAAATAATATAAGTGTCATAATTGCTTGTATAAGACTCCAAATGGTCAAATATTCGACCATTGGATTATTATAGTTTAAATTTACATGACCAATAAGTTTTGGTCAGGGTTTTGTGCCTTTTATGGTCACTATTATTTTAATAAAAACTATATTCTTAAATTTTCACTAGATAAATAATTTCTACATCACTATTGTGTCACAATTAATGATAATTATTTAATCCCAAAAAAATTCTAGATAAATTCTCATGATGTAGATAATTTTGGTAGATTTCTGGAGACTTTTAATGTTCAAAGTTTTATGATTTTTATCACTAAGTTAAAATTATTATACTTATAAGATTTAAGAAACTGACATGTTGTCACTTTCTTTGGTTTTAATAATAATTAAATTATTTTCATGGTCAAAAGTCCATAAAATGAATCTAGTCCGACCCTTAGTTGATATGGGTTTACTTTTAGCCATCAAATAGAATTTTTTCATGTGTTATGGTAATTTTATAATATTATATTTACCCTTAATTACCAGATTTACCTTTAACTATGGTAAATAAAATTTACCATAGTTACTATTCATAATTCACAAAAATAAAAAGTATCCTATTAACATAATTTGGACCCACTGATTCCAAAAATGGAATCCATTTTTTAAAATTCAATACACAGAAGTTGCAGAAATTAAATTAAAATTAATCCCGTTGTCGAATAAAAACGGGGTTTTGTTTAAAACATTGCAAAAGATTGAATTGATTTAACCTACGAATTCAAGGTAAAATCAATGCTAATGACATACATTATATTAAATGGTAAAAATATATTCTTTTTATACTTTAAAACCATTAAATATTATAATTTAACCACATAAGATATTACGATGAAAAAAGTTTTTTTAAATTAAAATATAGCGTGTTTTTACTATTTATTAAAATGTGAAAGTTACCAGAATAATATGAAAAATTTATCCAAAGTAAATTTTTATTTCCTGATTCCAAAGTAGAATTTTATTTTGTCAAATTGAACTTATAAACATGTCAAAAACTATATTTAAAGTGGGTGCGTCATCAAAAGGCGGCGAAACTGCATTTTTTGAAAAATACTTATTTTACCCGAAAAATTTATTTTGTTCTTATACCATGTTCTAGAAAATGTGTAAGATGAATAATAATGTTATAAAATTCAAAATTTAGTTAATACTATTCATAACGGCTAGTTCATGACAATATTATAATAATATATCATTGTTTATTAAAACTCGGTATTGCGTACAACACACGCTATCGAGGAAGGTCGTGATTGCGTGTAATGCAAGCCAAGTCAGGGTTGCGTGTTGTGAAAGAATCCTTCGTTGTTTCATATAATAGAATCCAATCATATTTCATTTATACATTTAATATATATATATATATATTCAATGTTGCGTAGAATAACTGTTATCAAAATTGTGTGTAACACGGTCCAAGAATAGTGTTGCGTATACTGCAAGCTAATACGGTGTTGCGTATAGCGCAAGGTAATCTTGGTGTAGAATACAACACAAGACATTAATGAAATTAAAATAATATTTTTAATAAAATCTCGGGGTGTTACATTCTACCCCCCTTAAAATGAATTTCTCCCTCAAAATTCGTCGAGGTTATAAATGGTTTACTACTTGAAAGTTTCTTTAATAGAAACCCACATCGTAAAAAGGAATACCAAAACCAATCTTTAAAAACAAATGTATGAAATGTAATGGTTACCCAAATAAACTAATCACTGGGTTTCCACATAGGTGAAAATATGGATATGGAAGAAAAATCTAACCATCATGTTCTGATGGAGAGTGGTAGAGAACATGGCTATGGAAAAGCCAACAATCACAAATCCATAAATTTGTAACGATCTAAGGTACCATCTGATTAATCAGATATAAGAGCACTAGTACAACATTTTTGGTTTTCAAGATCGTTTCCCAAAAGTTGACGAATTTGAATTAGAATAAATACTTACTTTATTTTGGTACAATCCCACTGTTGTTCGTGCCTTAAACAATTTCTACTTCATCTCTTAAATAAATGAAGTTGAATTTGTTATTCGTGAAGTGTTAGCAGATCATGTGATAGAATGACGGGTCATTCCATCTGTCTCAAACAAAAGGCTAGCAAAAGTTATTAAATATACATAAGTCATTCTATAGTGAGATTAATCATATATGGTTCCTAAAATGGACTTATACTTCATATATCATACTGCTTAATATTATAAAACTAGTTTCTACTAAACAGGGACTTCCTGTAGGCCAGTGGTAGGCGATAAAGGCCAGTTGCACTTCGGTTGTGGGTTTTATTCCCACAGCCTTGTCCGACGCGATGGGCTGTCGCCCGTCCTGCAGGTTGTCCTTTTTCTAAAGCTATATTACTATAACATCCCATCAATAATATCGAAAAAAGTTTTATCCTAACTTATGTCCAACATAATCCATTCTAATCATTAGGCTTATCTAAAATACTTCGGTCCAAGCTCATAGTATAAAGAAAATGATTACTTGAAATGTCATAGAACAATCACATGAATGCCATCATTTATCCCCCATATATCATAAGATATATCTTGTTGGTCAAATTACAAACATGTTAATACCTTAATCATGTATTCTCTGGAAGAATGAATACCCATTGAACCTTAGTGAAAACATGAATGCTGTCAAAAGTTATCTCTTTCCACATACCAAAATCCAAAAATTCTATATACTCAAACCACGATATAACATTCTCCTTAAATGAGTCATGAGCTCATGAATACTATCAAACTTTTAATTTTATCCTTATCCCTTCATTATGCGCATATCATCTACATTCCAAAAATATCTGAATAACCTTTCATGGATACTGGTAACATTAATAATACACTTTCAAAACACAAGGAAAGACAACAGTGTAACAATACAAAGATGTCTCTTTATTCCATAGTAGCATGAGATTACTTATACAACATTACACATGATAAACATGTAATCATTCCACTACATTCTTAAACCATTGACCGAGCTTCAACAATTCTTTCATCTCACATATCATTTGAAGTCTCTTCATCATCATCCACATAAATACTACCCATACGACCATACTGATTCTCTTCATGAGACTTTCTCTTAGGGAATTGGTTTGCATAATGCCCGTACATTCCACATTTAAAACATTTAACCATTGTTGATGTCGTAGAAATACCATTATCCTCATCCCTGGTGTTAACTGAACCTTTTCCTTTACACTTACTGGCTTTGTGTCCTTCTTTTCCACACCCAAAGCATCTTCCAGTTCCTTTGAAACATTCTCCTTGATGCCTCTTCCCACATGATTTACATAGGGGAAATTGAACTTTCTTTCCTCTATGATCATCATGAAACTCCATCTTTCTCTTATTAGCCGAGTTAGGAAACTTACCAAATTTTACTTTATTGATCATATTATGAGATTTCTGATTCGGCATAATAATGATGTTTGGGCTTCCAAATCCCATTTCATTTGGTTTCTCATGAATAATATCATTCCATTTTCCATCATATCCTCCATTATCGTGAATCATATTGTTTCCAACCATTTTCTAAAACCCAAAAAGAATAGTGTGAGAGGCAAAAATCATAATAAAGGGGGAGTAACTTCAATATCTAACATCTTTGGTTTAATCTAATATCGTTACCATAGTTCTAGGACTATATCCTATACATATACTTATCCTTAGGGACATCCCTAGACATACCATAGAAATATCTCTAGGGATCTCACTAACGTTTTCGCATCCTAGTTTCCAAAGGTTGACTTAAATTTTCCTCTGATACCAACTGTAGAGACCCAAAGCCTGACGTACATTGAAATTACATTACATTTGCGAAATACTTAGTACATAACAAAAACACACACAGAAGGACCGTAATAGTTTAGTGTCTTTGTAAACTCAGAATATAATCTTCTAATCGTGGTGAAAGATCTTCAAAATCTCCCATAATGATCTTCCTTTTTTAACCTAAAACCTTTCTTTATATCATAGGGAAAAGAAAACATAAAAGGGTGAGCTCAAATGCTCAGTAAGGGTAAACAAAAGAAATATCAATCACATCATATACATAAGCACATAACTTTTGGAAATCTTAACCTGCAAAAGAGATCATAATTTCATAACATGGGGTAAATCATGGCAGTGAAATGTAATCACAATAATAATAACTTAAAACATGAAACTTTGTGGCATTCACACATAATCATAGAGAATCATTTCCTGTTAGTCAAGACTCATTTCCAAGACTATCTTAGTGTACAAAGTCTCTTTCTGAACCGAGTCACCCTCGTTTCAGTCCTGTTTCACTGAACCGGTATAACCTACCGTTCCAGCCATTTCTATCTCATGAGATATAAAATCTTTACCCAATGCATTGGAGGGAGATATAGTTCCCACCCATCTCATAATGATACCATTCTTATGTGTGCCACAAAATCATAAATCATACATCATTGCATAACTCATGTAATACAAATGGGAATCTTAAACATCATGACATCATTAAACAATTCATATAAGATAAAGGAATTTATAAAAATAATTCCATCACAACATAATCAAATCAATGTAATAATAGGGATAAAAACAGAACCCTTTATTATCTTAGATGGAAAATAATTTTGATAAAACACTTGAACTCCATTCTTGAGGAAAATATCCTTTCTTCTTCAAAAACATTTTTCCTTTCTTAACATGTCATAAAACTTTAAACTAAAAGAAGTTGATTAAAAATAAACATGAAAACTTGTAAAGGAAGCTTCTTGGAAATAATGTTTTAAAAATACATTCATGCCATATAAGTTAAAAAAACATTCTTCTCGTACTTTTGTCAGAAAAGTCAAAAAGTACCTCGTACGAAAAAACAACAAAAGATTCCTTTCATATGTTTTACTAAAAACTCACCGAATGGTAAAATTGGATTTAAACAATTGTAGGAGAATGGAAATAATATTACATATTTAGGAAACATGGATGTGGATGATAAAATACACCCCAGTAAATGCCAAAGTATAAACAATCTCGGATAAAAATGAGATTGTGATATTTCCCTTACATTAGGTCCAATTTTCTTCGTAAGTGTCAGAACCTCCTGTATAATGATTTAAATAATGTCATTGACTTATTCCAGAATCATAATAATTGTTATGATATCATATATGGTTCACTTATGACTTTATTTTACCCGTTATTTTGTAAATTCCATGTTAAAGAGCGTTTTGGGTAAAATCGTTTCATTTGTCGTCCGTGTTTTGACTTGTAATCATTCATATGATTACGTAGATCATGATTACTTAATTCCAGAATATAAAACATGATTTATATATAATATATATTCAGAATATACATATATATAATAAATCAGTAAATGGAAAGAAATACATCGTTCATGGAGACGGTAGGTCGTACGTACGCATGAACGCTGTTTTCGTTTCCTTATTGAGTTGAATGGAATTAAGTAGATGACATACACATAAATCAAGTATCATTATTATGTCATATATTTCATGATTACTTATTATATGTACTTTATAATCATTCATGAATGGTTAAAGTGGAGAATGAATCTAATCGCGTCGTGGAGACGGTAGTCCGTACGTACGCACGAGCGATGATATCATTTTCATGGTTATTGAATTGAATTGGAGTGGATGATACAATATATCAGAATTATGATGTTATAATAACTATGTATAGTTATTATTTACACCATAATACCCATCCATGTAATGTGTTGGTGGAAAAACAGATTACACCACGGCGTGGAGACGGTATTCCGTACGTACGCACACGCGGTGATTTTGTTTTCCGTAGGATGGATAGAAGGTGAAATGGGGTTGTTTCATATTTATAATAAAAAATAAGTATATTAGTGATACTGATGTTATTACTTTATAATGAAACAACTAAATAAGAATAAGTTGAAGAAGAAATAAGCTTGAAATAATCGGGAGAAGAAATTACCTCTTCTTCGATACGCCACTTTGAAACCTCCTCTTAGGGCACTAAGATTGGTCTTTAAAGAAGACCAGAACCTCTAGGATGTTTATAGGGAAGTGGAGAAGATAATTTGGTAGGGTTTGGCCGATCTTGGAGGCTAAAATTGGTGTGAGGAGGAGAGAGAGGAGGTGCCCTTTTATAAGGGAGGAGAGGGGCACCTTTGGAATTCTTAAAAATATTAATTTATAATAAATCTAACCCCGCTTAAAAATAGCCAAAAATGACTCATATTCGAAGATTAGATGATATAGGGTTGTAATCTCATCAACCAATCAAATTTAGACATGTTTGGATCTTACTTTAAACCTTATCATTTTGATTTATCCTTATTTAATCTATTTAAGTATATTTGTGGTAATAAAATTATAAATTTTAACTTATAACATATAATTACTTATTTGTTGTGAATTTTCCATAATTGATTAACTTATAACATTATAGACCATATAAATTTAAATTTATAATTTTTAAATATTTTTTGGATTTTTAAACAATTTTATAATATGTTATTTTTATAAAATAACAATAGTGTCAATTTTGACACTATTCATTTATTTGAATTTAAATAAACTATATACAGAAGATACGTTCGAAATAAAAGCTTTAATATATTAATAAAAGGTCATATGTATCTATAAAATTAGTGGATCACATTAAATAGTTCATATAATATTTATTTTATTATTTTTAAAACCATTTATTTGGTTTATCTCTTAATAAAATAATTACTACATCATTTTTGTATAATTATTTAATATACTTATTTGTTGCATAAAAATTTAAAATCAAATCCTATGATGAAGATAAATGTATTACCTTTCACAATAATACTTTTACTCGAATTTATCATCTTAAAATCACAATATTTAAATTTTTATATTTAATAAATTATGAAGGTGACAACTTTGGCATCATTTAAAATAAAATAATATAAGTATCATAATTGCTTGTATAAGACTCCAAATTGTCAAATATTCGACCATTGGATGATTATAGTTTAAATTTACATGACCAATAAGTTTTTTTCAGGGTTTTGTTCCTTTTATGGTCACTATTATTTTAATAAAAACTATATTCTTAATTTTTCACTAGATAAATAATTTCTGCATCACTATTGTGTCACAATTAATGATAATTATTTAATCCCAAAAAAATTATATATAAATTCTAATGATGTAGATAATTGTTTTAGATTTCTGGATACTATTCATGTTCGAAGTTTTATGATGTTTATCACTAAGTTAAAATTATTATACTTATAAGATTTAAGAAACTGACATGTTGTCACTTTCTTTGGTTTTAATAATAATTAAATTATTTTCATGGTCAAAAGTCCATAAAATGAATATAGTCCGACCCTTAGTTGATATGGGTTTACTTTTAGCCATCAAATAGAATTTTGGCATGTGTTAGGGTAATTTTATAATATTATATTTACCCTTAATTACCCAATTTACCTTTAACTATGGTAAATAAAATTTACCGTAGTTACTATTCATAATTCACAAAAATAAAAAGTAGCCTATTAACATAATTTGGACCCACTGATTCCAAATATGGAATCCATTTTTTAAAATTCAATACATAGAAGTTGCAGAAATTAAATTAAAATTAATCTCGTTGTCGAATAAAAATGGGTTTTTGTTTGAAACATTGCAAAAGATTGAATTGATTTAACCTACGAGTTCAAGGTAAAATCAATGATAATGGCATACATTATATTAGATGGTAAAAATATATTCTATATATACTTTAAAACCATTCAATATTATAATTTAACCACATAATATATTACGATAAAAAAAGTTGTTTTGAATTAAAATATAGCGTGTTTTTACTATTCATTAAAATGTGAAAGTTACCAGAATAATATGAAAAATTTATCCAAAGTAAATTTTTATTTCTTGATTCCAAAGAAGAATTTTATTTTGTCAAATTGAACTTATAAACATGTCAAAAACTATATTTAAAGTGGGTGCGCCATCAAAAGGCGGCAAAACTGCATTTTTTGAAAAATACTTATTTTACCCGAAAAATTTATTTTGTTCTTATGCCATGTTCTAGAAAATGTGTAAGATGAATAATAATGTTATAAAATTCAAAATTTAGTTAATAATATTCATAACGGCTAGTTCATGACAATATTATAATAATATATCATTGTTTATTAAAACCCGGTATTGCGTACAACACATGCTATCGAGGAAGGTCGCGATTGCATATAATGCAAGCCAAGTCAGGGTTGCGTGTTGTGAAAGAATCCTTCGTTGTTTCGTATAACAGAATCCAATCATATTTCATTTATACATTTAATATATATATATATATATATATACTCAATGTTGCATAGAATAACTATTATCAAAATTGTGTGTAACACGGTCCAAGAATAGTGTTGCGTATACTGCAAGCTAATGCGGTGTTGTGTATAGCGCAAGGTAATCTTGGTGTAGAATACAACACAATACATTAATAAAATTAAAATAATATTTTTCATAAAATCTCAGGGTGTTACAGTTCGTGTAAGCGTAACATGTCATTTAGAGTACAACACTCGACCCCATGTGGGGTGCATACCATGTAAAAGTACACATATGTACCACATACATGGTAATTAAATGTGATGTACATGGTAAGTTACCCATGTTAGGGTGCACACCTTGTAGAATACCAACACGCCATGTACTTGGGAATATACACACCATGTCTGGCTAGTGTACACGCCTAGGTGGGGCTTTGAGGGTACACATGGTGTACTAGGGTACGCATGCCCTGTACTCCTCTTTGTCTACCCTTTAAGGGTATTTTCCTCTTTTCCTTCCCATGAGTTAGAATTGGACCCCTGATTTTTCCATTCTGAGTATATTTTTGCATAGATCATAGTTCTTAAACCCTTATTGTGTTTAGAAGGATCTTAGGTGGTGTTTTAGAATTTTACCTAAATGGATAGGTTCTTCCTTCAATAATCAAAATCAGTTATTTCCTAAGAGATACTTGAATGAGAGTGATAGGTTGAGTGTTTGGACCATCCTAGTTTGAGAAATTGATCTGATATATGTGATGATATATCTCTCTTGACTGATGTCTTTGTATCATTTTACTTGAGCATGTCTCCCTTTCTAGACGTGCCCTTTTGGCCTAAGAGGCCATGAGTTAGTTGTTCACATATATCCCAAGTAGGATTCCTATATTTATATTTCAACCCAGAGGATCCCATGTAGGATGGCCCTATCATGTTATTGTACCAAGTATCTCTTATGGGATGCCATTTCTTATAAGTTTTCCTAAGGAATCCCTTGTACGATTCCTATACCTTTATGTAATTTGGATGATCCTATGTAGGATTCCTCTTCCTTCATATCATGTTGTGATGTTCCTATGTAGGATTCCCCTTACTAAGTATAAATCTAAGGATACCTTATAGGATTCCTCTATTGACCTTCCATTTGAGGATCCCAAGTAGGATTCCTCCTTTTACCTTTTATTTGAGGATCCCGAGTAGGATTCCATTACTTGTGCATGGACCATAAGGATCCCATGAGGGATTCCACCTTCACCTTTCCTATTGAGGATCCTAAGTAGGATTCCCCTCAGTGTTTTATTTGAGGGACCCAGTGAGTGTCCCAATGTTTGACCGAAATTGAGATAGTACATCAGGTTTGGGTAGCTATGGTAATAGGTGTCTCTTTAGGACCTATTCTGAACTGTTTATCCCATGGGGCTATGTATATAGTATTGGTTTTAGGAATTTATTCACCCTCACTCTTTTTATTATATCATCAATTTTTTATTCATTATATAGTGATGTTAGATATAGGTGCTTCCTAATTGGTGATTGTTGAGCCTGATATGAGGTATCTTTCTTTCTCTTTTAAATTTCCAGATGTAATTTCCTTGTATCCATATTTGAATCAATGTTATTTCCATATTTACTTGTATACCCAAAGGCACTACCTAGGATCTAGTTATTGAGCATGTATGTTTTGATTATTATATTATTGGGATTTCTAGAGGTGTTTCTTGGTATTCTTTTGTTGAGTCTGAGATTATGATATATGGTGAAGTCATCCCTAGTAATAATACGCAAGGATGATTATGCTATATAAAGTGATGAGAATTATTTTTCTCTAGAATATCTGATATGTGATGAGGATGATTACACTCTAACTGATATGATGATACTCATGGATTATTACACTCTCTCGAAGGATAGTTATGATTATGTTCTCCCTAATCATTTACTGGATTGTGGTGTTGGACATGGTTTTCCACATCATTGATTTATAATCATGGATGATTACACTCTCCTGGGAAAAGGGGATTATTATGCTCTCCCAATTCGATTACTAGATCATGGTGGTGGACATGGAGATCCTCAATATTTATGTGACTTGTACTTGATGGATGATTATGATCTCATTGAGTGATGCCTATGATTCCCCCTATGGTAGGGTGGACGCTCCGATGATAATCTTCTTTTGAATGGATGTCGAGCATGTACTTTCATATGTAGGGCATTCCTTTTACAGATCACCTAAGGGTGATCCCCTTACGGATTATCTGAGTCATAATGTCATGACTTCCTAAGGAATAAGACCTTGGGGTCATACGTTGGAATGGATTTACATGGAATGAGTTTTATGGAATCTATCTCAGTGATCATTTATAGGATTCCCATATATACTTCTCTAGAATCATCATTTATAGTGATTGGAGTCAAGTACGGGTGAACCCAGGGTTAGCATAAGTATCCCCCAATGGTGACACAAGTTTCTCAGATAAAATTTTGGTGTTGTTCGAAGAATTTATTTGTCAATTGGGAATACGAACCCAGATTTTTACTTAATGATACATGGCCTGGGTGGCACGACGTCCACCTTAATACCCTTGCACAGGATGTCCAAGAGATTAGGATTATGGACCCAATGATCATCATCTATTTTTTATATGTTATTTTATTCACCTTACTCATGTATATACATATGTGTGTGTGTGTGCTTAGGTAGGGGACTATACATATATACACATATAAATATCAATATACTTAATAGCACCTTGCCCAGTTGACCAATATTACCAGCCCGGGGTTTGACTTTGGTTTCACGTTTATTGGTTTTACCTATCTTTTAAATTATGTCTCATCTAGGCTAAGAATATTAGATTTCCATTCACTTATTTCAGCGTATTTATAAGTTCACATTGGGGTTTCCTACTAATAATATATTCTCTCCCTTGTACACTCACCTTGGTGCGTATACAGACCTTTTGTCTTATTTTTCGGTTGAGCACAGATTCATGGTGGATACTTCTAATGTGCAGAGTTGCATAATCAACCAAATCTACTCATTTGGGTCTTTATGATTGAGCTAGTACGATTTAATGGTGAATGGAGACTGGGTATGTGGTCTGGATTAGAGTAAGTAGAAAATCCCTATAATTTTATATATTAGTTATTTTTACTCCTATATCTATATGGTCAGCTAAGTGGGTGGCTAGTGTTATATGTATGACATAACATATAGAGATTTAGTATTTTTATTTATTATTACAGAATGTTATATTTCAGATTATTTAATGCTTTTGAACATTTTATATTTACTGATGTTTATGATACTTAGCTATTTTTGATGTTTTATTAATCTAATATAAGGGAATATTATCCCCATTATCACACCCTAGACCCTCACTGTTAGTTGGTAGCCTCTGGTTTATGGGGAGGCACACTTGAGTCCTTTTATTGGCTTGGCTCAGAGCATAAGTTTAGTGGTATCCTTGTTGGTACATTACAATTATGAAACTAAATGTATAATTTTGAAACTAGTGAAATACTTAACATAAATTGAAATTTTTATGCATAACTAATCTCAAGATCATAATCTTGGTTCTTTTGATAATATTATCAAATAAGAATACTTTAAAATCTTTCATAATTATTTGTAAATAAAATTTTAATTAACAAACAAATAGCCCACAGGAGTGTCAAACCATGTGTATGGTAAGCGTACACTCACTATGTGTTATAATAATTGCCTAGATATACTCGAACTACTCTTTTTGGGGTTATTACCCCTAAATGAATCTGTACCAAAACCATGTCCACTTATAGTATCTAAAGAGGGATGTATTTCTAGGAAACCCACATAATTTATTCCTTATTAAAACATTAGGATGTCATTATATACTTATAATTATCCTCAAATTCAATTATATGGTTATGTTCCTTAATATATGTTTTTCTAAATCTATTGCCCAAGGTTCTACAAAAATTCTCTTAATACCACATATAAACACCCGACCCCAGTATCTTAAAGCCAGTGGTTACTTTATTTAATTTGTACTAGATACAAGTAATTACATCTCAAAGTATTGAATAGTTTAGTTGTCTTGCTAAACTAGATATACACTTGAATCACACATTACATTTGAAAATATAAAATAAAAAACATAGTCAAAGTAAATATTTTGCATCCTCGAACTCATCCAAAGATTCGTTTTTCATATCCTAGGAAAAGGAAACAAAATAATGGTCTTCCCAAATTCTCATTAAGGGTTATGTAAAATGTAATTTATTATGATTAAATGAGGAATAATCCATATGGAAAGGAAAATAGCTAAAAACACACCCCATTTAATCAATAATTTGAGCATGAATAATATTATAGAAGGAGTAAATTAGGATAAAATGATTCCATATAAATAATCACACGATATTAATAATTATCCATTGATATTATTTAAAATAATAGCATGGAAATAAATAAATTATTTTATAATGATAGAATGCATATTGTTAGATATCTAAAACATATCATTGAGGCCTTGTTCCAAGATATCTAAAAATATTTATAATGTCTCATAATAAGACATTTACATAAATGGGTAAGTCCCTGAACAAACACCTAATAAATTTTTTCCCATGAGACCTACTGATGCATAATAGGGCTAGGTAATTTCAGGCCCCACCCATCATTTAATAATTATAATGCATTCATTATATGAATGAAAAATATAACATAATTAGAATATCAATCAATATCCATATTGGAAGAACTAGCATGTGAAATATCAAAACATTTCCTAGTAAAACTGATTATAAACCATCCATAAAAATATTATGGATGGTATCTTTTGATTATATCCTTCTTAAATCATAAGATTCAATAATGTCTTTTAACTTTGATGAAAATACTTCAAAAAATCACTGGAAATTTTATTAAGGAAAATACCACTTTTCACTTTGAAAAAACTTATTTAAAATCTAAAAAATTACCAAATATTAATGGAAAATATTTTATTTTAAAATAACCAATTAAAATTTTATACTAATCTTTAAATAATTAAGCTGTCAAAAAAATTGGAAATTCTGATCATACTGTATTAGTTAAAAAATTAATTTTAAATTTTTTTTAAGAAAATTCAAAATGAACCTCATTTGGAAAATAAGAAGAATATTCCTTTTTAAATAATTTTTTAAAAGTAAAACATGGGAAAGTTTCTATTTAATAAATAATTATAGAATATTAATAATATTCCTTAAAATATTTTAAGGAAAATATGAATATGAAATAAAAATATTTCTGACTGATTAGAAAAACAAAGTCAGATTTTTTTAAAAAATCATAGTTCATTATTTGGGTTACTTAAAGAGTATAAAATGGAAGTAAAACTTTTAAATTATAAAAATAACTAGACGATAAATAAATATAATATGTTTAATATTGAAAGATCAAATATTTCACCCAATGGGGACATAAACATAAACAATCTTGAATAATTATGAGATTATAAAATAAACCCTTACCTCGGGTATGACTTCCATAGTGTGTGTTTGAACTACTTGTATAATAAATATAGATTTATCATATGCATATTATGGAACCATAATCATATATATCTTACCATATATGATTTACTAATTACCTATTTTCACCCATATATCAATAATTCTATTTTAAAATCACTCTTTCAGGTGATAAATGCTTTATTTTTCATATATGTTTTGGTTTAATAGTTTTGGTCCTTATACTTTGATTATAGTTAATTTATCTCTAAAATTTTAATAATTATATAAATATCAAATATATTCATTATATATATATATAATCATCCATAAAAGATAGATATAGAAAAATTAATTACACAATTCATGGACACAGTAGGACATACATACTCATTAATGTTGTTTTAACATTTTGATGAATGGAGAGAAATAGAGGTAAATAATAATAATCATTTTAGGATATTTTTTATATTAAATAGAACTTATATATTTATTTAATATATCCTTGTTATAATATATATAAAATGAAAAAAAATTGCATCCCTTCATGGAGGTTGTATTCCACACGTACGCACGAGCGACATTATCATTTTCCAGCAGATTGAATGATAATAAAGTAGATATGATATTATCATTAATAAATTATAATTATTTCATAAATATCATATATTAATATTAAACCCATCATAATATCAGTCTATAAAATATGGTGATAAAAAATTAATTGTTTTTCTACACGAAAATGGTAAGTCTTACTTTCACATGAGAAAAACTTTCACTACCCATTTAATGGAAAATTGTGTTGATAATTATGGTTTCATAATAATAATAATATTTAACTAACTTTATTATAATTAAATTATTTTTTTTAATAAATAACATTTATATAGGAGGTAAAATGAGTAAAAATAATGTGATATGTTAAGTCAAATACCTTTTATTTGAAATAACTCCTTTAGATCATTTCTTATGGAACATAGGGTTGGTCTTTTGGGAATCCCAAAACCACAAAAAATTAGATAAGTATCTTTATAAGATGAATTGGTCGGTTTTTTTTGATATTTTTCTCAATGAGTAGTAATTAAAAGAGTTAATGCGTTTAATTTTATAAGTGAAGTGAGGCAAATTCTTGAAATTTCTCAAAACATTAAAATATAATAAAGAAATACCTCTGGAAAATGATTAAGAATGGAAAAATATTTTAATATAAGGTATTATATGTTCCAAATATATTCCCAAAATAAAATTTTTATAGATTTAAGTGGTACTTTAAACCTTATCTTTGGGTTTAACCCCTTAATTAACTTATTTTAACCATAACCACAGTAACAATTTTTTCTCTCTTAAAGGGTTATAATTTTACTTATAAGTCAACCATTTGAACATAGATGGAAAAGGGATGAATTGTTTTCCATATATTATATATATTTTAATATTTTAATATTTTTAATATTTTTAAACAATTTTATAATATATTATTTCCATAAAATATCATAAATTCCATTTTGGACAGTATTCATTCAATTTGATTTTAAGGACATCAATAAAAAAGATTAAATTAAAATATAAACCTTTATCACATTTCAAATATGATATATTTTTCTCAAAAATTTATGGAACATAACAATTCATCCAAATTGTATTACTTTTAATATTTTTAAAATCATTTATTTTATTTTTCTATTAATTAATAAATACTTGATCGATGTTATATAAGAATTTAATGTGTATTTCTAATCACTAGAAATTATAAATAAATTACCATGATAAGAAAAATAGTTTATATTTCAAATAAACATTTATAATATTAATTTCCCTATTTTTAGCCATATAATGAAAAACTAGAGTTATGAAAGTAAAGAGAGTGGAATCTTCTTTTTATTCTTTTCTTAAATTAATATAAAGGTCATAATAAAATAAATATTGAACCAAGTGGATATATATTATATAAATATATTCTAATGTCTAAAATACACCCATAAAATAGGATAAAGGTATGTTTTAGGTTGATTTTCATACCTTGTCTCGTGGTTTTAAGCCTATTTTACCCATTTTATGATTACTATACTGACAACAATTTATGAAGGATGCTATTCATAATAACCAGAAATAAAATGTATCTAGTTACCAAATTTATAACTTCTTATTTTAAAAATGGAATATATTTTTCAATATTCAATTTCTAGAAGTGGAATAAATTAATTGAAAGTAAAAACACAAAACACAATGAAAAACAATTTTTTAGAAAATTGTGTTTTTAAGTCTAAAAATGTTTTTACACAAAATTCAAACATAAAATTGATTAAAATGTACTTAATTGGATTATTAATAATACAATATAACTAATTTTACATTAAAATCATTTCAAAACAAATGAAACTTTTAAATTCTTGAACAAAAAATATAATTTTCAAAAAAATATATTTTCTTCACTATTTATAGAAAAATCAACCTTTAAAAAAATACAAATAATTAACTCTAAGATAAATTTGACATGATTACTAAAAAAATGACATCATTTTTATCAAATAAAATTTATAAAAGTTCCATAAATTAATTACAATATTCACTCACAAAAACAAAAAAAACCATTTTTAAAGAAAATGTATTTTGAAGAATAAAATATCTTCTGAAAATTGAGTACTTATTTTCTAAGAATTTTTAAATAAATTTTAATTGGGTTGGTAATTTAAATAAATATTTCATAATGTGGTTAATCATATTCATTCCTATCAATTAATGGATAAGTTATAATCTTTATAATTGAATAATAATATTTCGTAGTCATTTAAGTTCGGTGTTACGTGTTGTATATGCAATAAAACATATTGTTATTTTAATATATCCTGGTGTAACATCCCCACCCCCATCATAAATTTCACCTTCTCAACTTCAACTTGTTCTCAATAATAAATTTTTTGACATTTGAAAATATTTTTGTTTAAAATGTACATCATAAAAGTGTTAATAAAACATCCCCTTAAATAGAGGGAAAGGGAAATATGAAGGTAATCTAGAATAACACAAAACTAGGTTCCAAATAGGATAACATTATTGGTAAGTGAATATATGGACATAGAGGATAAAACTGACACTCGAGGACTAATAGAGAGTAATAGATAATATGTTCAGGATAAAGTTAATCACCACAAAACCATAAATCTATGATGGCTGAAAAGTTCATTAATTGATTAGAAATGAAGGTAAAAAGTATAAAATTTTATTGCAAGATCATTTTACTAAATTTAATGGATTTTTTTACTATAAAGATAGAGAAAAATATAAAATATTCCTACTTGATATCTTTCTTTTTCATAACTACAATTTCATCCTTTTCTTGTGCTTAAATTAATTTACACTTCATATTTTACTCCAAGAAATTAATATTCAAGATGATTTTTTATTACAGAAGCACTAAAATTAAAATTTTACATATCATAAGATCTGTAAAATCATGGGAAACCTTTTTTTTTGTATCTAAATATATACTAAAACCAAAATGGTTAGGACAAGTTATTTAATATAATAAATTAATCTATAAAACCTCAAAAATAACACCCAAATATCAAATTAATCTAGTCTATAATTATTTATACTTAAAAACCCTCCATAATATATCTAAACAAATTGAAAATCCAAAAAATTAGATATAAGGTCACTAAATTTCCAAAATCAACATAATATTAATCAACTAAAAAACATATTGTATCCCTTAATATCACATTACAAGTATTTGAATACCTTGATCACCATAAAACCTTAATTAAAATATAAATGATTCTAAAAATTAACTATATCCTTATTTCTTAAATAAATTAATACATTATAAAATATATTTCATGAATCTGAAAATAATGTAAACTCTATCATAAATTACTTTTTTATCAAATCACTAATCATTTTGAAGTTCAACAATACTATCTAGTTTACTTCATCAATTTCAATCATTTATTTATCCTTACTAGACATCATTACTAAAACATTAGGCAGATATTAAGGGTTTTCATTCCCTTATTCATGTGTTATTAAAAAATATTACCAAATCACTTTTCTTGGTTATCAGTTCCATTAAATATAAGTTTAAAAAATACTTAAATAAAAACTGATACGTAACAAACCAGATATGTTTCATGATTTTTATAACTAGAATATAAATTATAAAACAATAATAAAACATATTTCTTGAATCTTAATACATAATCACTTCAATTATTCCACTTTAGTTTTAGTAGTTACATAATATTGGCCTTCTCACCATGGATTCCTCTATGGAAAGTTATCGTGACCTTTGGGGCATTGGTTGGAATAGTGTCCCATATCCTTACAATTAAATCTTTTTACTTTAACAGATTATCCCTTAACCTTTCAATCATGATCATGATGATTTTTTTCTCCACACTTTTATTAAACACATTTTCCCTTTAATCAAGTACCATGGTGTATCCGACCACATGTATCACATGTTAGAAAATTCACATTTCTATTCAGCCCTTTATCCATTATTTACTCATCTATCCTCTTCTTATATTTTCTTCCTTAAAATAAATAAGACTTAGAGGATTATTTATCTATCTTTATAGCACATGATACTATATAATCATATGTTTTGAATGATTGGGAGTATAGTTTTCATTCAATTAATAGCTTTATCACATAAAAAATGGTCAATATCACTCTTTGGATTACGTATATAGTTTTTAGAATTCCTTTATAACATTTTAAAGTTATCTTCATAATTTTCAAAATTTTATTCTTCATTTTGTCTTAGAATCAGAAATATTCTCATCATATTCACTCCTTGCAAGTGGGGAATATATGTTTCTAAGAAAATTATATTAAAATCATTTAACTCCATGCTCATTATTTCCTTCCTATACATAGTGTTTTGAATCAATGACCATTTTTTATCTGCATTCCCCATGAGATGATAAAATACCATGAAAATATTTTCCCTTTCATTACTACCCAACATATGAAATATCATTTCTAAGGAACTTTTAAATTGTTCATATACAAACAGATTCATGGTTACATTTAATGATAGAGTTTGTTGTAACATCAAATGGTATATAATTAATGAATCATTTTGTGATGTAATAGGTTTTCTGTATGGTAAAGGTTATTAGTCAAAACCTGAGTCAACTATCCTAATATAATTATAATCTACTCAGTTTAAGCATAATTAATTTTAACATGTTAACTATAGAAATCTCTACATTGATTATATGTTTTTTGGAATGTTTTCCATTCTTTTTTATAGGATATATTTCTAAATATTGGTATACACTATATTAGATCATAAAATTATGAAACATAATTTATAATTTTGAAAATACTGAAACACTTAACATAAATTGAAAATTTAATGAGAACTAATCTCTTAATCATAACCTTAGTTTCTTTGAGAATATTCTCAAATAAAAATACTTTAAAATATTTTATAATGTTTTGTAAATAAAATGTGAATTAAACCAATCATATCCCCTGGTAGTATAAAACTGATATATCAATAAGGGAACACTCACTATTCACTAGAAGGATGCCCAAGAAATACACAACCAACTTATTTTGGGGTTATTACCCCTAGATGGATCGGTTCCAAATATGTATCTACTCATAGTATTCATAAAGGGTTGTATTTATAAGTAACCCGCATAATATTTAGCATATAAAATCTTTAGGAAGTTACCATATATTTAGAAATATCCTCAAATTAATTCCTATGGTTATTTTCCACAATCTATGTGTTTCTAAATCAATTTCTCACTATTTCTACTAAACTCCTTTGATACCAACTTTAAACACCCGGACCCCAATATAACTGAGTCAATGGTTACTTTATTAC
The DNA here is from genome assembly GCA_963277665.1 of Viscum album. Classification (NCBI taxonomy): domain Eukaryota; kingdom Viridiplantae; phylum Streptophyta; class Magnoliopsida; order Santalales; family Viscaceae; genus Viscum; species Viscum album. Next base: position 1,812,338,745 of record OY728146.1, read on the forward strand.
ATTATAACTACATACAAGTTATTGTATCCCAAAATAATAAATAGTTAAGTAGTATTGGTAAACTATATGTATACTTGAATCTCATATTACATTTGAAAATATAAAATAAAATACACATTTAAAGTAAATATTCCTCATGATTAAACTCAATTTAGTGATACAATCTTCATAACCTGGGGAAAGAAAATAAAATAAGAATGAACATAGATTCTTATTAAGTGTTATATAAAGTGGATCTATCATGATTAAATAAGTCATAATCAATATGGAAAGGTAAATAACTAAAAATTCATGCTTTAATAAATAATTTGAGCATAAAGAATAATATAGAATGAGTAAATTAAGATCAAATGATTCTATATAAATAAACACATGAGATTAAAAATTATCCTTTTATATTATTCAAAATAATCACATGTACATAAATAACTGATTTAATAGTTATGAAATTTATAATTTCAAACATATGACACATATCATTGAGGCCTTATTCCAAGACATCTAAAAATATCATCAAGGCCTCATGCTAATGAATCAATATAAATAGGTAAGTCCATATCCAGAAACCTAGTCTATTTTGTCTCATGATATATACTAATGCATCATGGGGTTATTTAATTTTGAGCCACACCCATCACATAATAATTCTAATTCATTAATCAACTTAATAAATAATAAAAATTAATCAAAAAATCAATAACTATTCGAATTGGAAGAAATAATATATGGAATGTCAATAATGTCCCCCGTGAAGGTTATCATAAACCATCCATAAAAATATGGTGGATGGTATAATTTTATTATATCCTTATTAAAGATTAATATTTATTAAAATATGATAAAATATATTTAAAAAATTAAATCACTGTACTTGTAAACACTTCACTTGTAAATTATAAATCAACATTTAAATCATTTAGTGGTCATAGTGGTAGGAAATTATGATCATGTAGTATAAATTAAAAAAAAATTCCTTTCACACTTTCGTAAAAACTTAAAACCACGGGTAAAAATTTATTTATTAAATAATTTTATAAAATTTAATATATTATTTAAATTTTTTTATATAGAACATGAATATATAAAAAAATATTCCTAATTGAGTAGAAAGACCAATTTTTTTACCATAAAAAACATTAGTTCAGTATGTTAAGTACATAAAGAAAGGAAAATGAAGGGAAAATTTTTAATTTACATAAATAACCAAAGTATAATAAAATATATTATGTTTAGGATATAAATATCAAATATTTCACCTAGTGGAGAATTAAACATAAACAATCCCAAATAATGATGATAATATGAAATAAACCCTTACCTCAAGTTCGACTTCCTTCATATGTATTTGAGACTCATATATAATAAATATAGATTTATTATAAATATATTAAAAAATAATAATCATATATATATATATATAATACCATATATTATTTACTTATAACATTTTACTATCCATTTATTAACAATTATTTATTAAAATCACTCTTTCGGGTGATAACTACTTCGTTTTTCATGTATGTTTTGGTTAAGTAGTTTTAAACCTTGTTCTTTGATCATGGTTCCATCATCTCCATAATTTTAATAATTATATAAATATCATATATATTCCTTATATATATATAATCATCCATAAAAGGTATATATGTAAAAATTAATTATATCTTTCATAGAGACGGTAGGTCATACGTACGTATGAATGTTGTTTTCACTTTTTGACCAATGGAATAAAATAATGGTAAATAATAATTCACCACTTAGGGATCATTTTTATATCATATATATATATATATATTATTCATTAAATCTATCCTTATTACCATCCATAAAAAATGGAAATGAAAAATGAATCACATCGCTTCATGGAGGTGGTTGTCCACACATACGCACGAGCGACGTTATTGTTTTTTCAAAGGATTAGAAGGTAATGATATAGATAAGATATTATCATTAAATAAGAATAATTATGTCATAATTATAATATATAAATATTAAATAAATCATAACCTCCATTCATAAAATATGGTGATTAAAAATCAATTGTATCACAGTGTGGAGATAATAAGTTTTACGTATGCACAAGTGATACGTTCACATACCATTTGACAAAAAAGTGGGTGGATACTTATGGTTCAAAATCATAATAAAATTTACGTATATTTAAAATACATAATTTTTTTTATGATAAAAAACATATATTTAGAGGACATAAATGGAGTGAAAAAAAATTGATTGGTTAAGTCAATTGTCTCTTCTTTGAAGGAACTCTTTTAGATCATTTCTTATGGAACCTAGGGTTGGTATTTTGGAAATCTCAGCACCTCCAAAACATGGATAAGGATTTTTAGAAGATAAATGGGCATTTTTTGGTCAATATAAGTTACTAAATGTGGTGTAAATAAATTATAGAATGGGTGTCCTTTTATAACTAAGGTGAGGGCATTCCTGGTATTTCATAAAATAATAAAATATAATAAATTCATTTTCAAGAAAAATACTTAAAAATGAAAAATGGTTCAAATATAAGGTAGGATATGGTTTAAATATATTCAACCATCAAAATTTGGATAATTTTAAGTGATATTTTAAAACTCATTGTTTTGGTTTATCCCATTAGTTAACCTATTTTAACATTAACCAAAATAATGCCTTTATCAATCTTAAAGGGTCATAATTCTACCTATAAGTTAACTTTTTACCAATAACTAGAAAATATATGAACTTTTAAACCATTTATTATCCCCCTTATCCTATTTAAATATTTTTATGATATTTAAATAATTTATTAAAATATTATTTTCACAAAATATCATTAATGACATTTTTGATACTATTCATTTAATTTTACTTTAAAGGCATCAATAAAAAGACAAAACTCAAAAATAAAAATTTAAAACATCTATAATTTGTTATATTTATCTAAAAAATTCATGTAATTCAATAATTCATGAAAAAATATTACTTTTAATATTTTAAAAATCATTTTTTTTATTTTTTTATTAATTGAATAAATACTATATCGGTGTTGTGTAAGAATTTAAAGTAATTTTTTAATATCTAAAAATTAGAAATAAATTACCATGATAAAAATAATATTTTATATTTAAAATAAACAATTATATCCTTAATTATTATCTTTAAATCTTTTTATCCTTAAAATAAAAATTTAGTTTTTTAAATTCATGAGAGTGACATTTTGTATTTATTCTTTTCTTAAATTTATATAAAGGTAATAATCAAATAAATTTATAATAAAGTTTCCATATATTAAAAACCTTGATATAAATGTAATAAACCCACCCATAAAAAGGATAAAGACAAGGTTTAGGTTGATTTTGAAACCTTATCTTATAGTTTTAACCTTATTTTACACATTTTAACCTTACTGAGGTGACAAAGCTCTACCAATGTTACTTTTCATAATAATAAAAAATAAATGGTACATGTTTACTGAAATTAGAACTCATAATTAAAAATATGATACCCATTTTTTATGATTAAAATTCTATAAGTTGAATAAATTAATTTAACATAAAAACATAATACACAGTGAAAATGGGTTTTTGGAAAAAATTCCTTTTTAAGTATAGAAATATTTTTTTACCAAATTCAACCAAAAATTTTATTATAATGGAAATAATTGGATTATAAATAATATATTAGAACTAGTTTTACTTTAAAATCATTTTAAAACAAAATTTTACTTTTTAAATTTTTGAACCAAAAATATAATTTTGAATAAAAACTATATTGCTCATTATTTACTCAAAAATCAATATTTTCAAAAAATACCCAATGATTAAATTTAATATAATTTTGACATATAATTAAAAAATGGTATACTTTTTTTCAAATAAAATTTCTAAAAGTTCCATTAATTAATTATAATATTCACTCATAAAAAGAAATAAAAATCATTTTTGAAGAAAATGTGTTTTAAAGAATCAAATGTATTTAAAATATTTTTATCACTTATTTCCAAATAATTAATCAATAAATTCTAATTTAGTAGGTAATTTATCTACATATTTATTAATTTGGTTAATCTTATTCATACCCTATAATTCAAAATCTTTTTTATAATGGTCATATTTCAATAATAATATTTTTTGGTTCATTTAAGATTGGTGTTTCATGTTGTATACATTATCCAACATAGTGTTATTTTAAAATATTTGGGTGTTAAAAAAATAGTTTCTAAGATAACTTCCAACATGAATTGCATATATAATACTTAGTTTTTAGGTTTAGGGTCAATAATGAGTGTGTTTTTCTTTAAAGGGGGGGAGTGTAACAGCCCTAGAAAAGTGGTACATAAAAAATTATAAATGTTATTACCCATATCAACATGGTTCACCTATATTTTCATAATATATCCTACTTATAATTTCATAGTTAAGAAGTGTTTTCCTAGAGTACTTTAGTGATGGATTACCTCCTAGGATATTTCTCATGGTGTGTGGTATTGAGGAAAAATCACACTAAAATAATTTTTTTTCTTGTGGGTACTATCATTAGTCTAATATGTGACAATAGTGGATAACTGACTCTGGTGTGTTGGGAAATAAACCATGTTATTAAAAGAGATTTGTGGGGTTATTTGAATAATTCCAAAGCCCAAGGAATTTCATCAATGAAATGTTTTGTGTAGGGAAGTGGTATTATTTATGATTTTATAGTTGGAAGTGGTGGTTGTGCTTAGTAATGGTAATGTGATGGTGGTTATAGGTTGTTATAATGTTGTACTGAAGTGAATCCTTTAGAATAGTATTATGGGTGGATATATATATATATATATGATTTATTTTCTTGTTCTTTCTTTATGCACCCCACCTAAGTCATATAACCTTATCATGCACAAATGTTTTGGGTTGTAGGTGTTTTCACAAATATTCTAATGGTAAGGATGAATGATTAGATATCAAATCTTCCACACTCAACCTTTAGGAATAGTACATATTGGAATTGGTACATCGTGGGGGTCATACATGATATGAGTAAGGAACTAGGTAAAAAAAAATCATAACCACGATATCATGATGTGATGGATACGATTATGATGATGATGGGAAAATGATGTGGTATATATAGTGATTTTCATGCATGATATAATGGGAGGATGAGTTTTATGTCCTTCATCTTCATGATACCTTACTATTATGATAATTTATTTATGGATAAAATAAGGATAACTGGTTATAGATATGGATATGGTAATATGTCTATTGACTAATGCCAACATGATATTTTAGGCCCTGTGGAAGGATAGGGTAGGTAGAGTTATGAACTAACCCACATCGAATATATCTATACATTAATTGAATTAAAATATAATAAATTTTATATTGGTGATTAAGATCATAAATTAAGTGGGTAAGTAATTTTAGGGAGCCTTTGATTATATTACTTAATACAATTTTATTATTTTAGATGCATGTTTAGTTGAGAGAGCCTTCCCAAGGTAGAGGTTAGTTAACCCATGGAGGTTTTGGTTGGTTCTACAATTTATTCACTAAATCATTAGTATGTTTCTTCCACATTTTCATGATAGGTATTGAGTATGATCCAACTAAGTTTACATGTTATTCTCAAACATATATATATTTTCAATTTTCCAGGGGTGTCTTCATGATGGAGATGGATAGTACTGGTATATAGCTTGGAGTTGTAGTTGGATTTTCTACCTAGAAGTTTACTTTAGTATTTTTACTTTTGGGTTTTTATATTTTATTCCATATTCATTGATATTAGGATTATTTTGGATCTTGGTTTATTTATATCATGGTGTTTATCAGTGGTTTTATATATGTATTACTAGGATATATATATGAGGGTAATTTCTCCCTTTTTAATGTTTTATACCCACTATGTTAGTCTCTAACCCAAAGCCTATTGGAGGTAGGATTCAAGGCCCACTCTCATTCTTATTATAGGACCAAGTGGGTTTCTTAGTGGTGGTTGTTCATCACAGAGTGGTATCAGAGTGTGGTTGAGAGTTATGGTAGAGTTTAGAGTTAGGAATTAGTTATTATTACATGGTTTGATTGGGAAACCACATATGTTTATCTTAGTTTGTGATGTATGAAAGTGTGTCATGCAAGGAAACATGATTTTAGGGCCCCATGTGATCTGAAATAAGGATATTAAACTCACAAAATGTTCTAAGATAAAAGTTTTTTTATAGGTTAGACACCTTGGAAGTGTACATGGAACATGTTTTCCTTCACTTGAGTATGAATTAGGGTGATTCTAGGAGAGTTAAATGAATTTAATTGATTTAATTTTAAAAGAGTTTCATGATATCTAAATTAATAGTGTGTTTCCTTATTTGAAAATATGTATATAAGTTATCATTTACTCATGGTTCAAGTTGTAGAGTTTTTTTCAAGATGATCTGACTAATTCCTAGAGGATTGATAAAGTTGAGTAGGACAAGGCTTATAGGAATAATATTTGTGAGTTCTGATGTCATGGGTTAGTCATTTAATATTGGAGTGTATCTGATATAGAGATAGAATTATAGTTAGAGGAGATTGAGATTTCATTAATCTTTATTTATTTTAATATAGAGTATCATGTTTCATTAACAGTTAGTAATATAATTTGAGTATCACGATAGTGGAAGATATTTTATATTAGATACAGGTAGTAGTCAATTATTTTGTGAGATTATTTCTAGAGGTAGTTCTATGTGGAGTTTATATAATTGATGATGAGGTAGGTGAAGTGGAAGGAGTTACTATCTCTCTTCAGCATGGGTCTCTGAGTTTTCCAAAACTCAAGATCGTAATTAAGGAACAACTTTGATTCACCCATAATATATATCTAAATGATGAGTCTAGGGATTGGAATTCGGAAGATTTAATGTAACCTGCTATTAGATATGAAATCACCCCATTTATGTTGCCTATGTATTTGGTGGAGGATTAAAAATATGAGTTTATTGAGAGAATAAATTCTTTTATTGGGTCATCTCAAGAGGGATCCATTTGAGTTACTCTAGGATAAAATATATTAGTGTAGGATTTTAGTTATCATGCTAATTGAGGTTTCATTTGAAAGGAATTCATCCTCAGCAATTTTCTTTCTCTTATTTCCTTAAGGATAAATGATTTTTTTCTATGACTGAGAGTTTTACACCAATTTTATTTTCTTAAATGGATCATTGAATTCATATTTCTTAGTGTCTAACCATTCATGGGGCTCAAAATGGTGGAGGTATCTTGGTTCATTATCATCCCTAGTAGTGTATGTTTCCTTAGATTTCATATCAGTGGTAATGGTAGCATGACCTCATTATAATAAGAGGAGAAATATCCAGTAAAGCTCATCCTTATTATTTTCCTCCACCTCAGGTATATATGACTTAGTGTGGTCAAGGAAATGGTCTTCATTAGTTTCGAGGATGAACTAGACCTGGATATATTCAAGTTATTAATGTGTCAGCACTAAAGGGATTATATATTCTTCTAGGTATTGTATTCTTCTCATATACATTGTTTTATACTTTATTTAATTTTGGAACATCACACACCTTTATTGTACATTCCTTGGTCCATTCCTCGAGACTCTATGTGGATAGGCTTCCAGTTCCCCTAGTGTTAACTATGCCAGTTATAGGTAAAAATAGTTTATTTGATGTGTTTTAGGTTTTTTAACTGATGATGTGGAAGCATGAGTCATATAGGGATTTCTTTTTTACTTCATATATAGTCGTACTATGTCATTATATACATTTACTAGTTTAATTTGGTGCGCATAGTTATTTATTTTTTCTAGAGAAGAGTTGTTATCTGTTATGAGGAGGGCCAGTGTGTGGTGTTCATTAGTATAAAAGATCATCATATGGGTCTTATATTATTGGAGATATTATTATCTAAACTAGTATCCTTATAATTAGATATGGTGGAGGCATATTTGGTGGAGTTTTCTAGAGTTTTATATAATTTTTCCATTGTTTTTTAATGAATATTTTCACATACTCCCTCGACATGATATCAATTTCAAAATATAGTTTCAATTGGGGGATTCCCAGATCTCAATGGATCCTTATTGGATGGAACATTCTAAAATAATGGTGTTTAAGATTTAAATTGATTATCTAATATGTAAGGGTAGTATCTAGAAAAATATTTTATCATGGGTTGATCCTATGTCATTTACTAAGAAGGCATAATGTGGTCTGAGGTTATGTATAGGATATCAGAAGCTGAATCGAGTGACTATAAACAACCATTACTCTCTTTTATGAAATGATGGTTTCTTAAAAATATAGGATGGAGGAAACTAGTTTTCAAGATTGATGTATGGTTTGGATATCACTAGATGAGTATGAAATATGATGATATCTTAAAAATAACTTCTAGGTGCCTACATGGGAACTTCAATTTCATGGTTAGGTCAATTAGTTCCAAAAAATCCCTAGATATTCTCATGGGAGTCATGAAATCCATGTTTCATGGGTTCTTCGATCAGTTTTTTATCATATTCATTAATGAAATCTTCATATACTCAAGGTTGGATGAGGATTAGGTTGATCACGTTAGGTTTGTTTTATAATTTCTTCATCACATCATTTTTATAAGAATATGTCCATGTTTATGTTTTGGATGTGATAGGTTCAATTCCTTAGGTATGTAGTGTCTCAATAGGAAGTGTCAATGGGTTCGTTGAATATCGGGGATGTTTTTTCATATGAATAAACCAAGAATGTTTCATAGGTCTATAGTTTTATTGGTATCATAGGATATTATTAGAGTTATGTGTCTAAATTATCTTATTTTAGAACCATATTGATAGCCTCAATGAGGAAAGTATGAGATTTCTTATAGAATAATTGGTGCTAGGTAGATTTTAACTACTAGGAGAAGATACTGAACAATGGTCTCTTCCTCCAACTTCTCGAGGGGGTGATGTTTTAGGTGTTATATGAAACTTCCTTAATTGTATATGGTTTTTTATGTATTAGAGAAAATTTATGTTATATGGATCCATGATGTTACATCCCCACAAGTATACCTATTCCACTCATGATCTTGAGTCAACGACCGTAGTTTTTATTATAAATATTTAGTAACATTGACTCATTGGGGAATTATTTTTGTTATTTATAGATCATGAGAGCTTGATTTTTGTTTCATCTCAATAGGATTTTAATATGTTATTGTGGAAGAGGATATAGTTTTTTTAAAGTCCATGATTTTTATATCTTTTACACCCCAAGGGGAATTTTTTTACCAATACACAAAGTAAGAAATAATGGGGAGATGATGTTTCAAATTTAATAGATTCTTGGAGAGTGATGTAGGATATTTTTTATGAATCTTGATTCATAGGAGGTTAGTGATAGATTTTTTTTATTTAAAATGAAAGTGGAAACATTCCTGATGTAGTGGGTGGAAGAGTCTCAATGGATAAACTAGGATGTATAGGTGATGTGAGCCTTTATCATTCTTTATGATGCGCTAGAGGGACAGTCATATGATGGGTCACATCATATGTTATTCCAAGAGAGTTTTTAGGTTTTATCTATGGTGAATAAGGAGGTTCTCTATGATTTCCATAACTCAGTAGTAGAAATTCATCTTGGTGTATCTAAAATGTATCATGATTTGAGGGAATCAACATTGGTAGCCTGGGATGAAGTGATCAATAATGGAGTTTTTATCGTGGTGATTAGTTTTCCTATAGGTTAAGGTAAATCATCATGTTCCAAGTGGATTTTTATAGCCATTATATTTCCCTGAGTGGAAATGGAAGGGAATCTCAATGGATTTTTTCACTTATTTGCTACGATCCCAAGTAAGATTCAATGGTATTTGGATTATTTTTGATCAGTTGAAGAATCACATTCACTTATTGTCCATTAATGATTCAGTTGTGGTGGAAAATTTAATAATTTGGTATGTGGATAAGGTGGTGTGCCTTCATGGGGTACCAATGACATTCATTTATGATTAAGATCCTTATTTTACCTCATGAGTTTGGAGAATATTTTAATATAATTTAGGATACTAAATTAAAATTAGAATTTTTTTTCCATCCTTTGATAGATACACAAACTAAAAAAATCATCCAAATTTTAAAGGATATGTTACAGGCATATACACTAGATTTTGGTGGATCATGGACGAAGAGTTTTTCTTAGTTATTTTTTCTTATAACAATATTTGTCACTCTTTCATTATAATTTTCCCATTTTAGGAATTTCATAGGTGGTAATGTCGATATATTTTATGTTGAATAGTAGTTTGAGAGTTTTCATTCCTTGGTCTAGATGTGATTCAGAGTAAGACAGATAATGTTCAGATGATTTGGGAGTGTATGAGGTGGCATAAGACTATCATTATTCTTATTCAGATCAGAGGAGGATGTATTTTGAGTTAAAATTTGGTGATAATGTGTTCTTTATAGGTTCCCCTAATCATGGTAAGTGGTGGTTTATTTAGGGGAGTAATATCACTCTCAAGTTTCTTGGTTCTTTTGAGGTGTTACATTATATTGGTGAGGTGGCATATCACTTGGTTCTTCCATCATAGTTGGGTTTGATTCATAATATCTTCTATATGTCACAACTTCATCGATATCTTCATGATGAATCCCATGTCATTTATTGTGGAGAATTGGGTGTCGAGGTTGATATTACATTCATGGAGCGTTCAGTTGAGATTCAATATTTCTAATAGAAAGTATTGTGTGTTCATGTTTTCCCTTGGTTTAAGTTTTTTTGGAATCATGGTGTCATAGAGGATAGTGTGTTGGAACATGATTCATAGATTCATGCTCGTTATCATGAGTTTTTTATATATTTATTTTCATTGATAACATAATACTTAAATTGGCAATAATTTAACATAATTTTCTTGTTTATTTCATTGATTGTTTTTATTAACTATTTTCTCCCATATGAGAGTTTTAGGCTTTGGAAGCTGATGTTTTCTTCTAGGTTTTCTTTTGATTCTCAAGGATGATAATTATTTGATAGGTATATTATGTAATAGCCTAGATATTTTCAGAATATTCCTTTGAATATTTTGGGTGTTTTATGTTCTAGTAAAAGGATTGAGGAAGGAAAGAGGAGTTGGTTAGTTATTTTTTACTAGAGAAGTTGGGTTATGGTGTGACCCTTGGAATTGTGGTGTGAGTATCAAATAATGGGGAATAGGAGTTGTTTCTATATAGTAGGTTATGGAATGTGAGAATAGTTTTTTGAATGATGGTTATCTAGATAGTGGTATATTTTTTTCATGGATGATCTTTGTGGTACATCCATGTTTGTCATAGCACAAATACCTAGATGCTATTTTCTGGGTGATTCTATCTTAGGTAATGTTGTGACATATTGGTTTGGGTCACGATATGGACCTTCTCCAGTTGAATCAGATTGTATTCTTTGACTGATGTTAGTAGGGAATGAATTAATGGGATTTATAATGTGAATTTTAGATCTTCTATGTATATTAACACATCATGGTTTATACATATTTTTTTCACTGAGGCTTAGATTTTGTATAATGGTGTCATTCTAAATATATCGTTTTACACTGAGACTGAGTGCTTTCCATCCCATGTATAAATATATAAACCCTTTGTTTTTACCTACATCCTCTAATCTCTCGTAAATTTTGAGAGACCATAGGATTTTTTAAAGACTCTTGATACCCCTTCAAAAACATTTTATCCTTGGATTCCTGAGATTGGGAATTCTTCCATCCAAGGTGATTTCTTCCCCTTTTTCCTTATGGTTTTTATCTTTTTTCTCCTAGAGAAGGATGTGTATATGGGAGTAGTTTTTTGGGTAGTATTTTTGAAATTATATTTTGGTTATATTTGTGTTATAGACTTTTTTAGATTCTATTAATTTGATTTAGGCCTCATGATCTTCTATCTTTCACATTGTTCTTATGTATTGATCATTTAAGCAGTAGTTGAGTAAGAGGATTCGATAAATAATGCTAATTTGGTGTATAATGTGGGATTGGTATTATTTTTATTTCATTTAGTGGATTTTAGGGTTTGTTTTAATGAATATAATAAATCAATCTAAATAAAATTAAGGGAATGGGTTAAATAACATGTTTTTAGTTTTTTTATTTTATATTTAATATGACTTTAATTCATATTCACTATTGCTGCTAAAAATCATTGTTTTTATCAGGCTTGTGCTTTGGTATTGTGATTTACTTAATGTAATATCCTTCCATAAAATTTTTAATCACTTAAAGTTGTCTTAATAATGTTAATTTAATCTATTATGTGGTATTTTGATATTTAAATGATGTATCTTGTAAAATAAAGGGGTTGTGGTGGTGGTTGTTTCTAAAGTTAGTTATCATATGTTTGTTTTGGTTATATGGCCTTCATTGGGAATTTTTTTGGATGGTTTGGGATGGGTGGTTTTTTAGTGGTTTATTAATGTTTATTAAGCTATTGGTGTGGGTTATACAATAGAGATGTGGTTTCCTTATCACAGTTAGTGAGAGGGAATATAGAGTTTTTCATGGGGTGATGGAATGAATAGTTTATGTGGGTTATTTTATAGTATTTTAGTAGTATCAGCATGTAACTGGTAATTATAAAATTTTAAATAGGTAATGGAGGAAATTTAACATGGTAAATGGATATAATGGTTTTCCATTAAATATGGAATTGAATGAAATAATTAATGTAACATGGATGGTAACGATATATACAGAAAAACACTGATGGTTTGATTAACTAGTACTTGTGAATTTTTATTTTGGTTTTCTTACATAGTAATTTGGGTTGGGTTTTACTATTATAGTAGGTTGTGTTGGTAGTTAATGGTGATGATAGTGTGGTAATGGGTGTAGGTTCTGGTAGTTTTGTATTGATATGAACTCTTTAGTTCAGTCTTGTGTGTGTGTGTGTGTGTGTTGTATTTTCTTATTATTTTTTACACATCCCGCCCAAGATGATTAATCTTATTGATGCCCAAATGTTTTGGGTTTTGAGTGTTTTACAAAATATCTATGTTCATAAGGATGTTTGGTTGGATACACCATCTTTCTTGTTTTCCCTTTGGGTGTAGTACATAGTGAAATTGGTGCATGATAAGGGTAATGTATGGTCAAAGAAAAACATGAGGTTGATGTCCTTTATGTTCTTAATACTCAACTATAATGAATACAGATATAATGGTTATTGGATGATGATGTGGTATGTATGGTGAGGTTCATGCATTGTAGGAGTGGGAACAAGGTTGGTTTCCTTTATGTTCAAGATAACTTATCATTATGGTTGGTGATGTTTATATGAGATATGGATATGTTTTTATGAGTATGTATGTGGTTATTTGGATATTAATTAATTTCAACACATGATATTGGTCCCTATAAGAGGTTGGGGTAGGTATGGTTGTGATCCAACCCACATTAGAACTATTTATATATAAAATGTATTAAAGAATTTGAAATTTATAATTAGGGCATGAGAGAAGAAAATAAGTGGTGAAATGTTTATGAGATGACTTTGATTATATTTCTTGATATTATTTTATTATTTTAGATGTGTGATTAGGTGAAGGAGCCTTGGAAAGGTTGGGGTTAGTAAACCTATGTAGGTGTTTTTTTGGTTCTTATATTTATTCATTGAAGCATTATAATTACTCTTACAAGTTTTCATGATAGATCTCTAGTATTCTCCAACTAAGAAAACATATTATGCTCACCCCTATATATATAAACTATTTTTTTAGGTTTCCAAGTTAATTTTAGTGCCCAAGTTGGATAGTACCAGCTCGGAGCTTGAATTTTCTATTGCATTTGTTGTCTATGAGTTCACTTTGGTGTTTTGGATTATATACCATATTTATATATTCTGGAATCATTATAGAATCTTGGTTTATCTATTTCACGTTTTTGAATAGTGGTTTTATTTTTATATTTCTAGTATGTAATAGGTTAGTTCCTCCCATGTTAATGTTTTATACCCTTGATGTTAGTTTCCATCTTAGGGCCTATTGAAGGTGGGATTCAGGAATCACTCTCATCTTCAATGAAATCCCAAAAGTGGTTCTCTATAGTTGTGGGTTATGTCATGCATCATATGAATAAACTCAATATTATTCCTATGGTATCTTTATCAAAGGTTTAATAACTAATTGTGAACCAAAGAAAATAACAAAAACAAGTACGTAATCTTATTACATTCACCCTTTACTTGATTTATTTATAAAATATAACATAGGGTCACTCTAATTTGGCATGAACCTAACTGGTTTGATGATAATACTATTAATAAGTGTTTTTTAGAAGGAATGAAACACTTATTATTTTTAAAGAGTGTCTAATCTCACTATCTAATCTCCTGTTATACCCTTTACAAGAATGAATTCTTCTACTAATTTAGTTTCTGAATACTTATTCCTTCAACCAAAATCAATATGCTCAAATCATATTGATGTGTAACTCCTTAGACACTCATAAACAAGTCTATGTTAAGGAAGAAGAAAAACTAAATCTATTATTATACCAATAATGTAACTCTCTAAAAGTATGTAAGAAAATTTTATAAAAGTAATTTAAAACATTAAAGTAAAAAATATAACCATTCATAAAATAATAAATATATTAATGAATAAAATAGTTAATATACTAAATAAATGAATAATTCATCAATTTAAATATGGGATAAAAATTTCTGAATATTTAAAAAATAAATCTATTATAAACACTTTATAATTTTATCATGTACTATATACATTCTTTAATTAAATAAATATAATTGAATTATATTTATTTATAATCTAAACTTCTTTAAATTTACATTAATAAGGAATTTTTAATTAAATATATAATATCTAAAATATCAACATTATATATGTGAACAATTCATATATTATGTAAACATTCCAGATATCATATATTTAGTAATATTTAAACCATGATCATATCAATTATCAAAAAAAATGATATGGTTAAAATAATTTCTCAAATAGGGCCTTTAATTTCAATATTTCAAATTAATAATTTTGAACAATTCATAATTTTAAATATAACATACTTTATATATTGTCTTGTTTTTTAATTCATAAACACTTTATAAACTACCCATATAATTTATATATAAACAATTTATATCCAAATTATAAGTCATGTCATATAATTCAAAAAGGTATATAATATTTAAAAAAATGTAATGGAATATTTATTTATTATAAGTTTCATAAACCTTTAATTAATTAATTATAAACACTTATCTTTTTCTATAATTTATAAAGAATTTATAAATAAAATTATTTAATTTATAATTGAATTTATAAAAATCAAATTTTATAGGTATATCTCATTTAATGATATAATATATATAACAATCTGTGATGTAGTATCATGTCTCGGGATTGGGTGCCATGACTTATGATTGATAGTGGAGTGTTATCAATTATATTCTATAATAGATAACCAAAACATGTGATTTCATATTCAATATGTAGGGAATAATATTTTATGATATACCATATATCATAATGATGATCTAAGGCTTCATTTTAAAATATGAAAATAATGTCATCGTCTAATATGATTCCCTATTTAATACACTATGAAATAATAAAACCAAAAGGATTTACAATACCACTAATTATGACATCCTAGGTCGTATTAGGTGATAATATCCTAGAATACGATAGAACATATCATATATCCATCCAAATTAAAAATATATATGTCTATTCTTAGGAATCTTAAATCATAAAGGTAGACACGATACAAATATTATATTTTTATGGTATCAAATATGAAATCAAAATAATATAAAATTATCTTTATTTTAAACAAGATTTCAAGAATCAATAATTATGGTAAAGATCAGATACCACTATTTAGATAAATATGATTCATCCCGTCATGAAACACTGGGTTATGTATATGATGTATTACACTTTGAATATCACAGTGAAATGAATCATAATCTTAGTTTCTATTCAAATCCTCTATAAATTTTTATAATAAAAACATATCATTTATGGGTTCTATTATAAAAATACATTCTAACTCTATGGTAGATAATTTCACAACCTTATACTACTGATATAACTATCTTATGCTAGTTCTTTCATAGGTAAAAACATAATCAGTAGTATTCTTCCAATATCAACATCACCTCTAAGATCCATACACACATTCCCCTATATAGATGTTATTTTCCAAAAACACAGATATAATTCATTGCTTCCATTCATATAATTTACTATCAACATGAAATTTTCCAATGTTTATTTCTAAGGATATTTATGTACCTTATCACAACTCCCACTATATCAGTAATGTCGGTTTGGGTACAAACCATGGACTATATCAAGCTTCTGAAATGTAATGCATAAGGAACCTTTTCTATATACTCAACTTATTCTTCTATGTTTTTTATTTTCTCCTTTTATTACTTAAAATTTCCTTATATGGGAATAGTAATTGTATTTTTTCCAATATAAAAAACCTGATTAAAACTGTTTCACTATAGGCATCATGTTATAACATCATGGTTTTGGATACATGATCCCTATTAAACTTCATCCCCAAAAATCATGCTATATTCTCTAAGATTTTAAATCATTAACTCCTAAACCATCTTCCATTTTATTTGATCAATCCTTTATATGCATGATACTATAATGAGCATAGAGTCTATGTATAGAATCAATAAAATGTATCCACCACCTAAATACTTGAAATAGATATATTATTCCATGAAATACTATTTCTATGCATTATTAATCAGAAATAAATAAAACTTATTATTCTTCTACCTAGGTGCCTAATTTAACCCATATTTAATTTCTTAGAGTTTAATACAAATTCTTTATTTCTCAACTCAAAAAAATATATAGTTACTCTATATAAATTCCATTATCTAGATCTCTATTATGGAAAGTTGTCTTCACATCAATCTTCTCAATACGTAAATCCACTTATTTATCAATACTAAGTACCACCTTAAAAATGATTATATTTATTATAGGAGATAAATTTTAGATAAATCCATACATTCCTTCTATTGAAATCTTTTCACCATTGTCACTGTCATGTATCTCCTCTTACCATCATATTCTTTCTTAACTCATCAAATCTATTTCTTCTATAATAATTTCTTTCATTTAGGTAGTAAAGTCAACTCCCGTGTTTTATTATCAAGCAAAGAATAAGTCATAATCTTGATGTAAATATTCCACTTTCTTTAACCTTCAACTATATTTCTTCATCAAATCATTCTAGATCTCCAACATAAATCAATAAAAAATTGTGTAAGGATTATAAATACCTCAGCATGAGTCTTCTCACCAAAGTTGATCTACTCGACCCTACTTGAGATATAGGATCCACTAGATTTTTAGTCTCATTCTTATGTATTTCCTTAAGATTAAATTTCTTTTGACACATTGAATCATTATTCCCACTATATTTTCAACTATATTTTGATAATTTTATATATTTCCATCATTAAATGTCATATTATTGATTTTAATTCTCTTATTATTCTCCACACATTTTTTTTTATTTTTCTATAAAACAATATTTTAGTTAAGTGGGAGACATAAAATATTTTTACAATATATTACACCAACAAAACATCACAAACACACAATCAAAAAAATGAACATGTTTCAAAACAACAAATCCCTACACTTTCATATTTTTTTAAGGTTGATACTCAGTTGAAATATCATACCATACCAATCAAGTTAAAATATTTAAGACATGTAAAATCAATTAGATATAAACTATTCTCCGTCACACCCAACTTCAGAAATTATTTCCTCTTCTTTTAGTATTTCTAGTTTTTAACATCAAGGATTCCTGGAGTGGAATAATATCTAGTTTGGAGATGTTGTTGAGACTCATGCCACTATTGTTTTAAGAATTTTTTTATCATTATTATTATTGAAATATTGAAGTATTTTAATTAAATTATTTAATTTGGATTATTATTTGATCTCAAACTCCCCATACTTTGAAAATCAAAATTTCTCTTTTCTAAAACATAATATATAATAGTTATATAATGAATAAAAATTCATATGCAGTATGGAATTTCTCTATAGAAAAATAGTTAAACCACTAAAGTGCACTAAAAAAAGTTTATACTTCATTTATAATGAAAACTAGAAATGGGAGTAAAGAGATTTCAGTGGAGAATATACTTGATATGGATCCTCTATAGAAATAAGTGTAGAGAAAATATGACCATCCACCTCAAGATTCATCCTAGTATCAAACACACCGATTAGATTTTTATGGGGGTATCCTTAATAGATATTTCTATTTTGAGAAACAAAAAGACTATATATCCTCATTTTTAGATTATTCTCTAAAGTTTTGGTTCATAGTACCTCTACATGAGGTGAAACATATCCCTAAAATAAGCCTTGGTATCTCAAAAAATGGACTGAACATAAGCCCCCTCAAGCTCAACCTTAACATTGTGGTATCCAACAGAGGGTTCCACTTTATTGATGCCTTGTGCCCCCCTGACCATACCAATGTCTACCTTATAGTGAACTTGATGGTGATATGGGGGTAGAAACAATAGGAAGGGGACTTTTTTAGTTTAAGAACCACCATGTCTGATCATAGGGGCTACTGGGGTCAATTCATTCCCTATGTTTTGGCCTCCAACAGTACCAGGTTAGTGTATTAGTTGAAAACCCAAATTTGTTCTTGTATAATCCAATAGAAAAACTTTATTTTCCTTGTATGATAGTTCTCTATTTTAATTATAAATATTAATTATGCTCTAGCGGCCATGGAGATAGTAGGATGAACAGAATCCAAACAAATATTAATATAAAATTTACTTCCAAAATCCTTTTGTTCCAACTAAAAACCACATCAACTTTAATAGAGGTGAAATGATCTCCATTTTGATACAAATACGGGTTCATGGAGGATCCTTCAGACACATTGTACATATATTACCCCTAAGAAAAAATTTATATGGTTTCCTATCCTAGAGAGAATTGATACGTTATGGAAGGGATGGGGGTCGGGTAGATGGAACCAAAGAGTATCTTGTATACTATTATTTCTATTATTGAAATTCATGGTCAAATATAAGAGAATGAAACTATTTTTATAACACATATGAATCTCATTCAACCAAGTACAAGAAAAATTTGTATCAAAAAATTGGTGAATATATAAGTGGTTATGGTGAAGGGAACCAACCCCTTCAAGGGATTTTAAACCCTAATAAGTAAAGAAAAAATACACAAAGACCTACATCAGTGGTTGTTTTATACCAAATTTTTCCCTGGGCATCCTAAAGTGAAGTGTGACTACATCCGTCTTGAGAGACTGGTAACCTCATGGCTCCCAAAAAATCTAGAAAGGTAATTGAGTAAATCATAGAATATATTCTTGTCATCAACACCCCCTAAGTGATATCCAAATCTATTAATACAATATTTAATTAAGAAAAATGTTATAGAGTTATCATCTTTCTCATCCCTTGCATCAGAATCTATATGTATATATGTTAAATATCCAAATACTCAAAATGAGATATTTGTGTCTCTTGTTAAACCCATTTAGTGTTTTTTTATATTTTTCATCAATAAATAAGGAATTATTCATGATTTAAATATTTTTTGAAGGTGAGAAATTTATAAGTGGTTTGGAGTTCCTGAGTAAGTTATTAAAGTTCCTAAAAATCTATTACTTTATGTTTTGTGATGAGAGTATTGAATATTCATATTAAAATTTGGATGTGAGTTATTTCCACCACTGTTTATGTGGAAAATAAAAGTAATGGAGACTTTTTAGTACAGTGCACATATAAAATGATAAGTATGTGGTAACACCTTTAAAATTTAGAATATTATGCTTGATAGCTTTATTAACACACAATGTTTAGCTTTAAACGACCAGTGATATACTAATAAAATATTATTATGTAATGTAACAATTATCACCTATTTATTGGATTTATATTTTTTAATAGAGTTAAAAAAATTATTAAAAATATGTGTAAAGGTTTTATATAATGTATTGATTAATAATAAATATGTAATCAATTTTTTTAAAAAAAAACATTTTCTTTAAAAGTGATTTGTATTATATATTTTAAATGAAAATTATAATTAATTTATTCCACTTTTGTAAATTTTATTTTATAAAATTAAAATCATTTTTGAAATAAACATATCAAAATTAACTTAGGGAGTAATTTTAGTAATTTTTCGAAATGATTGGTTTATCTATACGTAGTAAAAAATACTGAATTTTTGAAATAATCTCATTTATTTTAATTAAATTATGTAATTTAAAATTATATTTCTATTTTTCATTTGATATTAAATTTAAATATGATCTTTTTTACACTTAATAATCTAATTAATTCCATTTGAATCAATAATATTCATGGTTTTAATATAAATTAACTTTTATATTTAAATTTTTTTCCCTAAATATATTTTCCATTGCGTTTTATAAATTTGAAACTTCTAGAAATTTAATCTTAAATAATTTGTACCATATTTTTAATTATGATGTTAAAATTTGGTAAATGTAACCCTTTTAATTTAAACTATTATGAATAGTAACTGTAAAAAATATTTGTCACATTGGTAAGGGTAAATCAGGTAATTGAGGTTAAAAATAATTTGATAAGGACTAAAAATAACCCGAAGAATTACCTTTTATATATTTTATGAGTGTGATTTTCCCATAATAATCCAAGATTCAAAATTATAGAACTTATTCTCCATTTTTCTTTGAAATTTACTTATATATTATGTAAGGTGAATGTAAAGTCAAAATTGTCACTCTCTTGCTTGTAACGTCCATAAAATTATGTGGCAGGGATAAAAAAACTTATATTTAGTTATAAATGGTTATTTTAAATATAATGTATTTTTTATCATGATAATTTATTTTTAAATTTTATTTAGGAAATAATTACCTTAATTTTTTACGCAACAATAACAAAACAGTTGTGCAAGCAATAAAATGGTCAAATAAATTATTTTAAAAATTATAAAAGTAATATTATTTGGGTGAGTATTAATATAAAATATTATTTATGATTTAATTTATTATATTTTAATTCCATTATTTCATGTTTTTTCAAAGTCAAATTATGTGAATAGTTATTTAAATGACATTAATTGTATTTTATTTCAAATATATTTTAATAAATTATTTAAAAATAATAAAAAAAATTAAATATAATAGTTATGATTATAAAGAAAAATAAATTGCATAACTTTCCATTTATGAACCAATTTTAAACATATAATTAAAATTAGAAACCTTTAATATTGAAAAATCAATTACCACAGTTATGATTAAAATTGGTTAACAAAGGTGTTAGAA
The DNA here is from genome assembly GCA_963277665.1 of Viscum album. Lineage (NCBI taxonomy): Eukaryota > Viridiplantae > Streptophyta > Magnoliopsida > Santalales > Viscaceae > Viscum > Viscum album. Next base: position 1,812,360,074 of record OY728146.1, read on the forward strand.
TAGAAGATAAGGTTTAAAATGATATATAAACCTATAAAACGTTTATTAGATGATTATATTAATATAATATATTCCTTATCTTGGATTAAATTTCATTTTTGAACTATTTTACATTGGTTAGACACAAATGATATTATAATATTTCATGTGATTCCAAAAATGACATTAATGATATTTTATATTAAAAATTATTTTATTAAATGATTTAAAATTCATAAAAATATTATATTCAGTGAATACATTGGTATATGGTCGAAAAAATTAACCACGGACTATTTATTGGTCTTTTTTCTATTTATGGCAACATTCTTCACCCTTAAAGGGAAGAAACCATTAATATTGCAGTAATTGTCAAAAGAGTTAACATGGGTTAAAACTAAAAGATAAGGGTGAAACCATAAAAAAACTTCTCAAAATTTTATTTTATGAGATTATTATGACTCATAATAATATTATATTCTAATTATATTAATTTATAACCATTTATACATGAAAAATAATTTATATTAATTTAATACTTTTTGAAATTACAGGAATTCCCCTCCCCTAACTTATAAAAGGAAACCCCTTCTCTGTTTTAATTATGACACTTTGAGAAACATAGATTAATAAACATATAAACAATTACCTTATAAAATTCAAAATACATGAATTATAGGTTATGGTATTCTTAAAATACAATCCCAATGGTTCTCTAGACAGTGTTTAATGGGAGTTTATCAATGATGATGTAATCATCTTTATTGGTTCTTTCAGGTTTATTTCTACTTCTACTCCCTATAAATATATTGTAACCATCCTAAAATAATAAATATAGTATCATAAATATATAGATATGTCAACATTATTATGGTAAAATTATGTTCCATCTCTTTTGCATCCTATAAAAATAAAAAAACACCACTCTTGCGCACATAGGGTTTACAGTCTCCACATTGAACTGTGATTTTTTTCATCACCAATTAAATTGGATGTTTATAAATATTTAAATAATGAAAATATATGATATTTATGACATAATTATTCTAATAAAATTATAATATCTTTCCTACTTTATTACTTTTCAATCTATTTAGCAACGATAACATCGTTCGTGCATACATGTGTACTACAACCTCTATGAAACAATGTGATCAATTTTTCATTTTTGTTTCACATGGATAGTAATAAGGATAGATTTAATGAATATAATATTTATATAAATATATATATATATATATATATGACATAAAAATGATCCTATAAATGTAAATTATTATTTACCTTTCTTTCATTCCATCCATCAAAAACTAAAACCAGCATTCATGCGTACATACAGTCTATCCTCTCCATGAACAATGTAATTAATTTTTCTATATCTTATAGATGAATATAAATATATATTTATATAATGAATATATATTATAATTATATAATAATTAAAATTATACATATGAAAGAATCAGGATAGAGGTGCATGTACCAAAACTACTGAATCAAAACAAACATGAAAAACAAAGCAGTTAACACCCAAAATAATGATAATAATAAAATATTATTAATAAACATGTGATAAAATATTATAAATGGATCATATATGATATTATAAAAAATTATGTGGTTCTATTATATATGTGTAACAAATATAAATTTATTATATAGGATTTAAAATCATCTATGAGGAAATTCGAACTTAAGGTAAGGGGTTTCATAACTCAGTTTCCTTTCATTGGGTTATATCACTTATTCATTGATTCGATTATGTCATTATTATGTATGAAATAAAAATTTAATTTTTTATTCTTTATTTATACTTTTTTACACAGTTTAATTTTTTATAAAAAATAACATCATTTATTAATTTTCACTTCAATGGTATGATCTTCTCAAGGTATTTCATCTCAATTTCCACTCTATTAAGTCATATTCGGTATTATACATCTATTTATTTTAATGTAGTGAATATACTAAACTTTTGAGGTACTTAACATGAATATTTTAACACCTTGTCCCAAGACTTCCCTGAAGCCGGTGTGGTTTTAAATAAAACATGGTGTGTAATTTTTTTTATAAAAAGAAAAGCTGATTATTACACATCATGTTCCACTAAAGAGGACCTTTTAAATTTAGATTCTGGAAAACCAGATATAAAAATTACAATCCTTCAAAACTGAAAGAGAAAATAATCTCCATAAATCTTCCACCAATCAGTGTAACTCAAATCTACCAAACCTGTAAAATTTAAGTTAAAACGTAGGGTAAGCATACGAATGCTAGGTAAGTGGGTTTTAAAAATAATATCCTCTTTGAAAAAATTCCTTTAAAATTATTAATAAAACATTTTCTTAAGGAAATATTCCATACATGAAACATAACTTCTTGTCCAAAAAATAAAAGTGAACATTTCAAGGAACATTTAAAGAGTTACAATGAAACATATTCCAATCATAAGCATGCTTATACAAAACATATGGTGTGCAGCATATAAGGAAACAGTTATTCTAACTATAATAAGTGTGACATGAGAAAGTTCAAGTACAGAATTTACAAATGAAAGTAATACATGATTAGAGTTGTGAATAAGATAATAACTTTAACTTCTTCCCTTACTAACATCAAATCATAAATTGGCCTGTAAACCTCTAAGTGTTGAATAAGCATTATGCCATAAGCATTTACTTATTCTAATACTCATAAGTACATGATCATTACCAAGTATATTCTATAAGTCAAATATTCAATTGGTTAGTTAAATATCATAAAAAATAGGGAATGTATAATGTGGGACAGTGTCAAGGCCTTCTTCCATGACCTAATTTGTCTCATGAGAACTATCGATGCATCGTGGGGCTTTCATTAACCGGTCCCTAACCCATAGGGTTTTCATTAACTGGTCCCCAACCCATTATATTCCAAGTCAAATACATTACTCATATGCCAAATTAAGGTCATATATTCAAAGTGTCTCATACCACTTTGAATATTTAATTTCTTATTTCATATTATTCAAGGTGTACCATACCACTTTGAATAATTTAGTTCCTTAATCCATAAATAGTCATAACAGTTTAATTGCATTCTTTAGCATTTACTTATATATGGTGAATCACGCACTTAAGTGTAAATAACAAAGCTAACAACTACATGGAAATTTAATAAATGACAAGTATGGTAGGAATATTATAGCACATGTGATTATATCTATTGGACATAAAATACAAGTTTGGTCGCATAAAATGATGACGCTGAAATTCCAAAATCCTTATTATAAAAACATATTATATTCAAAATGCATACTGTAAATTCATCAATAATTGAATACATAACTAATTTAACGGTAAACAAAATATTTCATCTGAGGTATTAAATGCATAGTTGTCTAAACACTCATTACTTGCGTGTTTATGTATAACATACTACAAGGTTACTCCCAATTATTTACACACAATGTTAAGAATAGAGAACCATGAAAATCACTATACCTCTTTCTAATATAATTATTACCATTTAAATACTTATGAAAATAAGTGAGTCATACATATGTATATATATATTTATACACACAAAATTTATATCTAAATAACATTTAGAAAATCCCAAAAATTATCTAGGATTAAGTATTGTATAATCTGTGTATTCACAAAAGTGTATATAAAGGATTGTATTTTTCAATTTTTTATTCTAAGCCTTTCACACTCCAAAAAAATATTTGGATAAATCCAAATTATATTTAAGATCAAATTATATATATATATATATATATATGTATGTATAACTGAATATACATAGTATAAATAAGTGTTTTACACCAAAAAATTAATGATACTTACATGTTTTAAACACATTAGGAACATTAGTTAAATGAGGGTTCATTAATTTTAAATTGTGACATAAAATACAAAAGTTTTGTTTATAAAAAATATAAATATATATTTTTATGTATACTTCAATATATATAATCGCAAAACATCACACACCCTTGCATAATGAAAAAATTAGAACATATTTTAGGACAAAAAATTCACCACCATTGAATGAATTAGTAGATCTCATACTCCACCGTAGATATATATATATATATGTATGTATGTATGTATTTATATTCATACATATATATATATATATGTATATATATTCAAAACATAACAAGGCACGAAAAACTAAGTCCCTTACCTAGTTTGAAGAAGGATAAGATGTCCAGAGAAGCTTGATGGTGGCACTGGAAAGAGGAGAACCCATATGGTTTAGGTGAAAAATGTATTATATATATAAACCATATATAATATACTACTTAATCCAACTTTCAAGGAAAATTGAGTCTCCTCGGTTTAAAATAAGACTGAGCACATCTGTATTTTTGAAAATGAGAAGGAATGAGGGGGCTCCTGAAGTCACGGGTGTAGAAACAAATAAATGGAGAGTAGTGAGTTACTGGTGCGGCAAACGTGAGAAAAATAAAAAGAAGAAGAAGGTGACTGGTTAGGTGAAAAAAACAATGGAATTTCAGGATTTAACTGAAAAATATCCAGTGGCTGAGTTGCATCTGTGGGTTTTAAAAAGGATGAACGGTTGAGATTTGATGGGGATCAGATTAGATTCATACAAAAGATTCAGAGTTTTAAAAAAATGGACGAACGGTCACGATTATATCAGATTTAATAGGATGGCTGCGATGCGATCCCACTTAAAAAAGTATGTCCCACATTGAAATGGGTTGGGTTTCGAGGCTTTCTTATAACCCGAGGGCTCCAGGAATTAGTCCAGAAATCCCCCTCCCCCCTCCCCAGTACCTCCCCATACCGAATCTTTACAGGCATGATTTTTCTCCCACCCCTGTCGTCGTGTTGCCCCGCATGGTGGCGCGATTTGGCACCCTTACATAGTCACACCCATATGTGTTTGTCCCTAACTATGCATACCTACATGCGCGACTTAGCACGCACCATGCGTGCAAATACCTGGGCCATTTTTCATGGGTTCTATGAGATTCCCACCAAGGGCTTGAGTGGCTTGGCCTACTCGTTTTCCCACGGCTAGGTGGGGTACTCACCCATTTTCTAGCAAGGTAAGATTATAAATTTACTATGTTTATAAACAAATAATATAATTTCCCTATCATGATTAAAAAAATATTTAATCCAAACTTTTCATTATTTTATAAACATTTATGTTTCAAAACACTAACATTAATGTATCATAAAAGAAAACCCAACTAATAATATATTTAAAATTAAAACATAATTTTAATTAAAACATTGTTTTTATTCATTTAGGGATGAAAAAAATTTCAAGGTAACTTTATAAAACACTTAAATACCTAATTCTCTATGTAAAGGCAAATACAACCATAGTTATTAATTCCATTTGCCCAAAGTTATGATTTCAAACTAAAAAATATGTTTATTTGTACCAAAACCAAGTAGTAACAAGTACATACTTCTCTTGGTATTTCTTTTAAAACACAAGGGTTATGATTCAAACCCATTTTAAACATTAAATCATTATCCTTCTAATATATATAAAAAGAGTTAATTAAAAAAAATTAAAGTTACAACTTCAATGCACACTTTAACTCTTGGAAAACTCATTATACCTAGAAACTTTAAATTAAACCACCAGAATACCCAACGACTATAAGGTCTTATAGTTGTTAGACACTCAACGGTCACCTCAAGGAGTAAACAGTCAGATTATGTTTAGGGACTTATAAAAACATGACTAAGGTGTTCCAACTTCAAGACAACTTGGCGAAGATGGTGCTCATTATTCCCCTGATGCTAAGCACGGTTGTTGTGGTTTTGGTTATACTAATATTCACCGTGACAGATTTGAAGGTCCCTCACTATTTCATTGGGATTTATTTGTATTTGGTGGTATCGTTTTTATTTTAATAGTACTTTTTGTAGGTATCCTAGGGTAGTGAGTTTCTTTTGTCTTATTGTAATGTAATCATTTTCAGTGTTCATTGAATAAAGAGAGTCTTGTATTTATTTTCAAGTATTGTTTTGGATAGCATGGGAATGAAGTAAAACCTTACAATAATGATATTACATAATAAATAAGTTTGGTTCATCACATTTTCCCCCTTCAAAGAATTTTTTCCTTGTAATTCTAAAACACTCATACACACCTACCAGCAAAACCAGACACAAATCACCTCCAACATCCCCTCACAAATCAGAAAACGTGGACAATCTACTGATTACCCCTAGGTGGATCATTAGATTGGTTTCCATTCCCTTGAATTCTTTGACCCAAATACACCGAGAGTATCTATAATTATCCCTATTCATAAAGCATTCAAGTTTCCATAGGAAGGCTTGAACGGTGTGGAGATTAGAGATTAGAGAGTGGACCAATTCTCTATAAATCCCTCAAACTACGTCGTGATTGAAAACTTCGAAGTCGTAGAGTATCCCATACATAGTAAAACTCATGATTTGGATTATATAGTCCAATCTATGGTCACCCTCTAAAGTAGCTTCTTGAAACTTTATCAAAGATTAATAGTTCTCAGATAAGGTGAAACAAAAGAAAAGACCTTCGTAGTACTTCCCCCTCTGCCTAAACTCTACAAATTGATCATTTTCCATACATTCATAGATACAACTCTCTCCTTTGTAGGAAAAAAGGATATTTGAGACGAGAGACACTTTATAAAGGCATTTATAGGTCAGGTGTAGGTTGGAGAAAAGTTCTTAGTCTTCTAAACATGACTTGATAATTATACATTCTAGTAATTCGGTGGGGAGTGAAAAGAGGTTGGTTGGTGAACTCACGTCTTCTATCTGAAAATTTCAAGAGACATGTATTACTCGGTAAGGCATAACCATATTAAAACAGACACGTTGTTTTTTAAAATCATGTTAAAGTACCAAAACATAAATATAACATTATCCATTTATAAAAGGTTTATAAAACCCAAGGTGTTACATAATAATTTTCTCCCTCTCATAACTCACTGGTAAAGATTTCCTAACATCCTCAAAGATTACTCTTTACCAGTTTCACCTGTGTTGGTGATTTCCCTTGTTTCTAGTTAAGTAGATCCCCAAATTGGTTCCAAATTCTTCAATCTCTTTGGTCTAGATACAATGCGGGAAACTAGGATCAACCGCATGTGGACATCTAAAGTTTAGTGTGAGAGAAGCATGACATGTATCAAGTAGAGAGACTTCAGTAAGAAATTGTCGTCGATAAAACAAATGGGAAGACTCATCCCCAAATATTTCAAAGTCCATAACTTGACCACAAAGACCATAGGTCAATATTTTACATAGGTACGCTACTCATAGGTCGCCCTTCTAAGCAGCCACTTGGAATTCATCTTGAGGTGAAGAATTCCCGTCTAGGGTAAAGAATTTAAATAAACCCTCAAACTATTTTCCCTTTCATGAATAGAACGGGAATTGGGTGTTCATCATAAGAAAATAGTCTAAGACTCCTCCTCAGTGAAGTTGGAGTACATGAGGAGAATTGGATGTACGGTAGAGGTGTTTTCACAACAAACGAATGTTTTAAAAAACATCATAGCTTTATAAACATGATTTTCCCAATATAGTTTCTAAGAAATTGGTGGGAAGAGATAGAAGGATTGATTTGTCTGCCATCGGAAAAATTTAAAGAAAACTTATACTTAGTAAGAAGTAATCAAATTTTTATTGTTGTTCTAATTTTTCAGGGTTGTCTAAACCAATCCTCTAATACCAACTATCATGCCTCGATCCCAAACTGCCCCAGAGCTAGTGTGGTTTTAATTAAAACATGGTGTGTAATTTTTTTTATAAAAAGAAAATTTTTATTATTAAACATCATGTTCTACTAAAGAGGACCTTTTTGTTTTAGATTTTGGAAAACCAGATACAAAAATTACAATCCTTCAAAACTGAAAGAGAAAAGCATCTCCAAAAAGCTGACACAAATCAGTGTAACTAAAATCTAGTAAACCTGTAAAATTTAAGTTAAAATGTTGGGTGAGCAGATGAATTCTCAGTAAGGGGGTTTTAAAAATAATATTCCATTTGAAAAAATTCCTTCAAAATTATTCATAAAATTTTTTTTAAGGAAAGCTGCCATATATGAATCATAACTTCTTGGCCACAAAATACAAGTGAACATTTCAAGGAATATTTGCAAAGATAAAATGATACATGTTACAATCATAATCATGCTTATACAAAACATATGGTGTGTAGAATATAAGTTAAAATTAATTCTAACTATAATAAGTGTGCCATTTGAAAGTGAAAGTACATAATTTAGAAATGAAATTAATACATGATCAGAGTTTCTTATAAGATAATAACTTTACCTACTTCCATTACTCAATGAAAATCATTAATTGGTAGGTAAACCTCTGAGTGTTGAATAAACTTTATGCCATAAGCATTTACTTATTCTGATACTCATAAGTACAATCTCTTAACCAAGTATATTCTACAAGTTGAATATTCACTTGGTTAGTTAAATTTCATAAACATTACATGGGAATGTATAATGCGATATTATTTCAAGGCCTTGTGACATGACCGAATTTGTCTCATGAGAACTATTGATGAATCACAGGGGCTTTCATTAACCGGTCCCTAACCTGTAGGTATTTCATTAACTGTTCCCCAACCCATTATATACCGAGTCCAACACATTCCTCATATTACAAAGTAAGGTCGTATATTCAAAGTTTTCCACTTTGAAAATTTAATTTCTCATTTCATATTATTCAAGGTGTCTCATACCACTTTGAATAATTTAGTTCCTTAATCCAGAAATGGTCATAACAGTTTAATTAAATTCTTTAGAATTTACTTATATATAGTGAAGCACGCACTTAAGTGTCAATAACAAAACATATAACTGCATGGAAACTTAATAAATGAAAAGTATGGTAGGAATATTATAGCACATGTGATGATATATATTTCACATAAAATATAGGTTTTTCCACATAAAATGAAGACTCTAAAATTCCAAAATCATTATTAAGAAAACATATTATTTTCAAAAGGCATAATAGAAATTCGTCAAGGATTGAATACATAACTAATTTAAAGGTAAAAAAAATATTTCATGTGAGTTATTAAATTCATAGTTTTATAAATAATCATTACATGCATGTTTATTTATAACATACCATAAGGGTACTCTCAATTATTTACACACAATGTCAGGAATAGAGAAGCATGAAAATCACCATACCTCTTTCTAACATAACTAATACCATTTAAATACTTATGAAAATAAGTGAGTAATACATATGTATATATATTCATACACATAAAATTTACATCTATATAATATTTGGAAAATCCCCAAAATTATCTAGGATTGAGTATTCTATAATCCTTGTATACACAAAAGTGTATATAAAGGTTTGTATTTTTAAAAATTTAATTATAATCCATTAACACTCCAAAAACATATTTGGAAAAATCCAAATTAGATTTAGGATAAAATTTTATATATATATATATATACATATAATCGAATATACATAGTATATATAAGGGTTTTACAACAAAAAATTAATGATACTTACATGTTTTAAACATATTAGTAACATTAGTTAAAGGAGGGTTAATTAATTTCAAATCGTGCCATAAAATACAAAATATTTCTTTATAAAACATTAACATACATATGTTTATGTATAATTCAATATATATAATCACAAAACAACACATGTCCTTGCATGATGAAAATCTAATAACATCTTTTAGGACCAAAAATTCACCACCATTGAAGGAATAAGTAGATCTCATACTCAGCGATATATATATATATATCTATGTATATACATAAATATAAATATGTATATGTATATATATTCAAAACATAACAATGAAAGACAATCTAAGTCCCTTACCTAGTTTGAAGAAGGAGAAGAAGTCTAGAGAGGCTTGATGGTGGCGCTGGAAATAGGAGAACCTGTAGGTTTTAAGATAAAATGTGTTATATATATAAAATATATATAATATACTATTTAATGCAAATTGAAAGGAAAATATAATCTCCTCAGTTTAAAATAAGATCGATCATGTTGGTCTTGTAGAAAATGAGAAGGGAGGAGGAGCCTACCAAGGTCATGGGTGTGGTAAAAAAAGGAGAGTAGCGATTTACTAGTGCGGCGCACTTGGGAAGAATAAGAAGAAGAAGGTGATGGGTTAGGTGTAGAAAAAAAACACAGTTGGGATTTAACTTAAAAAGATCTAGTAGTTGAGGTGAATCCCTGGGTTTTAAAAGGGATGAACAGTTTATATCTGATGTAGATCAGATCAGATGGCCACAGAAGATTTAGAGTTTAAGAAAAATAGAAGATTGGTCACGATTATATGAGATTTAATCAGATGTTTGTGATGCAGTCTCAATTAAAAAAGTTCATCCCACATTGAAATGGGTTAGGTTTCACAGCTTTCATATAACACATGGGCTCCTGGAATTAGTCTATAAATCCCCCCTCCCTGGTACCGCCCCATACTGGGTCTCTACGGGCGTACTTCTGCGCCCACCCCTGCCGCAATGCCGCCCCGCACGGCAGTGTGCTCTGGAACCCTTACAAATGCACGCCCATGTGAATTTGGGCCTGAATATGCATACCTGTGCATGTGACTTATCATGCACCTTGTGTGCACATCCCTGGTCCATTTTCCAGGGTTTCTATGTGATTCCCACCAAGGCCTTGAGTGGCTTGGCCTACTAGGTTTCCCTCGGCTAGGTGGGGTACTCACCCATTTTTTAGCAAGGTAAGATTATAAATCAATCCCCAAAATAAAGAGTACTCAAGAAAACCAAGGAATCTAGGGGAGTACATAATGGAATCCCCAACATTAATAAATAACTATCACTAGACAAGCTCATAGGAGGAAAAATTAATGAGACCTGTAGTGGGTCTTCCCACCATTAGAACCCAACTAGAAATGTAAAAAAACAAGAACGCAACATTACCTCACCTTTTTCAAGTCCAAAAAAACTCTCCTATAACAACCCACCAACCCAAGTTAAGATGCTTACAACATGAACATATAAACCACCCACTCCCAAACAGAGGGGATGAGAACTTGGCCAGCACTTTTAGCACGGATCCGGAACCCCACCACTTGGGGAGGGGAGGGAAGGGGAGCCAATAATTTGGCCACTGGAACCACAAAAGAAACCAAGGAACTACCCAAAACTCTCCACCTACGAATAGGTAACACCAAGACCACACCTGATTTACAGAGGTGATCAACAAAGGGACATTGATCGGAAACTCAGATACATGAAGTCATAACCATAGACACTGTGGGAGGGGTATGTCCACCACACTTGTTGTGACAAATGGAAATTCATAGTAATGAGGAACCACAATATAGACATAGAAACTACCTTACCACAATGCTAGAGGCAGGAGCCAGAACAAGCGCCCCACACCTCTACAGATTTCCTGACTACGTGAAAAGCTTCACTCTGAGGCCTATGGTTGGATCCCTAAATCATGAAGCATCTACTTCCCCACGGTTAGGTACTAAGTATTACACCACTCAAACAAAACTCACCTCCTAAAATAATTCCCCATCCCCTCAGTTTAAATATAAAGCTATTTGGGATCAATTTAAAGTGCTTCTAGTATGTTTATAAACAGAGAATATAATTTCCCTATCATGATTAAAAAAATATTTAAACTAAACTTTTCATTATTTTATAAACATTTATGTTTCAAAACATTAAGGTTAATGTATCATAAATGAAATCCCAACTAGTATTATATTTAAAATACAAGCATACTTTTAATTAAAATTTTGTTTTTATTCATCTATGGATGGATAACATTTCAAGGTAACTTTCGAAAACACTTAAATACTTGATTCAATAAGTAATGGAAAATAAAACCATAGTTAATAATTTCATTTGCCCAACAGTACGATTTCAAACTCAAAAATATGTTTCTTTGTACCAAAACCAAGTAGTATCAAGTACATACTTCTCTTGGTATTTATTTTAAAACACAAGGGTTATGATTCAAACCTATTTAAAACTTTAAATCATTATCCTTATAAGATATATAAAAGTATGTTATCACAAATCTGTTTATATTTATAACTTCAATGCATACTATAACACTTGGAAAACTCATTATACCTAGATAATTTAAATTAAACCACCAAAATAAACAATAGCTATAAGGTCTTATAGCCTTTAGACACTAAATTGTCACCTAGAGGAGGAAAAGGTCGGATTATCTTTAAGGCCTTATAAAAACATTACTAGGGTGTTCCAACTTCAAGAAAACTTGGAGAATATGGTTCTCATCATTCCTCTAATGCTTAGTATGGTTGTTGTGGTTCTGGTTATACTAATGTTAATCATGATGGATCTGAAGGACCACTACTATTTCCTTGGGATTTTTTTGTATTATGTGGTCTCCCTATGATTTTAATAGGGATTTTAGTAGGTATCCTTGGGTAGTGAGGTTATCTACTATTATTTTATTGTAATCATTTTTAGTGTTCATTGAATAAGTAAAGTCTTGTGTTTATTTGCAAGTATTTTCTTTGGACAACATGGGAATAAATTAAAACCATACAATTTTTTTATTACATAAGAATTAAGTTACGAGCATCAAAAATATCTATTTATTCATGATGATTAATGTTTCAATTCAATATTACTCTTTTAGGATTTTACAATTTAAAATTTACCAAAGAGGTAAGAATTTATTTTTTAATCACATTTTTTGGGATTGAATTTATATTCATTAACGGAGTATTATAATTTTTCCTTCACAAAATCCATCTATTTTCTTATAATATAGATATATAATGAGTTTCTAAGTGTTCTTCCAACTTTTCCTCAATTTGGAACTTGAATCAAAAAAATTAATATTAAAAAGAACAGTTGATCTTATTTCTCTTTTTGATTGGTTATATTTTTCTTCCATGTCTATATTTTTCAAAATTGTTTTGAAAAATTACTTTTTATTAACTCAAATGATTTATTAAGTAAATTTTATGTTATCATTGGATTTTTAAAAGGTTTAAAATCAATATTTATAAATTTTTCTCAAAGGTTCATTTTTGTCTTTCTTTACAATAGTAAAAATGAATGTTTTTTTATATATATGGCGTTGATGAATTTTCTTATCACCATAACCATTTTAATCTAATTAGATTGTTCAATAATATTTCAATGTTTTTATAAAGAAAAATATTATAATAAAACTTATTTTAATTATTTCTCTTTAATGTTATTCAATACTTTAAAATACTTGATTTCACTATAAAATATACTTTTTAATGAATTAATTATCATCTCCCATTTCTTGATTAATTTTTTTTGTCATTATATTTCTCTCAAAACACTCACTTTCATGTGAACATTTTTCATTAGACATTACATTTCTCTTAAATATCCCTATTCTTTGTTTCTTTGATATAATAATTTTCTAAATTGTATAACATTTCTATATATGGTGTTTTACTATAAAAGTTATTTGATTGACTGGAGAAATATTTGTATTATATATTCTTTACTCTAAATTGATATTTGATGATAATTAATATTTTTCATGAATTAAATTGATTATTAAATATATATAGACAGCGTTGGATATGAAGTGATGGGTGGGGCTCAAAATTATATAGCCTATAAATGCAGCAATAAGTCTCAGGAGATAAAATAGTTGTCTAGACTTACTAAATGGGTTTTGATGTATGTCTATACATATTTTAAACTATCTTAGAGAAAGGCATTAGCAATAAATATATCATGATGTATGAGATCTTGATGTCCAATATTATGAATTTCCTTTATTGAGAATTCAATTATTATTTTCCATGAGATTATTATATTGATATTATCCATGGATTAATTTCATGCTAAATTTGTTGATTAAAAGGAATGTGTTTTCAGTTATTTACCTTTCTATATAAACTATTTCTTATTACCTCATGATAATGTCCATTGTATGTAACCCCTATAGAGAATCTGATCTCACCATTTAATTTTTTTCCTCCCTCAAAATATGAATAATGATATTATGAATAATATCAAGTAATGTAGAATGTTTATTATGTTATATATTTTATATTTCCAATGTAAAGTGGGAATAATATATGTATCAAGTTCTTTAAAACTACTAAACTGGTCAATATTTTAGGACAAGATAACTTTTATCATATGCCAATGTAATGATGTAGATAATGCCTCTATGTTATTAAAGTTAAATTTGTTATATTTGGTATATAAGGAAGTTTAGTAGAAACCTTGGGATCTATATTTATAAAAAAAATTAGAAAACATATACCTATGACTATCCATGAGGATATTTCTAATAATAGGATAATATCATAAATTTTTTATTATTATAATGATTATATGGTTCTCCTAGTAATATATACCTTTATAGATACACCAAGTGGGTTTGTTTTTTGAAAAAATTCATCTAGGGGTAATGAACCTGAAAAGAGCTAGTTGAGTATATCTTGACCATAATTCTAGTGTATGGTGAATGTTACATTAATATATACCTATTTTGACACTCCTTAGGGATATGATTGGGTGAACTCACATTTTCTTTAGAAACCATTATTAATGATTTGAATAGATGACAACCAAGGATGGACTAGGTTAAACTTAAGGTGTACTAGAGTTAAAAGAATATATCAATATTTAGATATCATATGAATATAATTTCATTATTTCCCACTATGATTATTATTACTCATACTAAGATTTTCAGTTTCAGATAATGGATAGAACCATAAGGAACCATGTTAATGTTGAATGTGATGGATAATGTAGTGATTATGATAAACCAAATGGGATGATGACTAGAGTGAAAGATATTTTGATTATTACTAATCAAATTTCAAGGCATCTTATTAACAACATTAACCTTAACCAACTCTCAGACTCACCAACTAAGAGAAGGATAGAGTTCAATAAGAGCTGAGGTAGTGGAAACCATGGGGGAAAGAAGTCTCAATTTCCTTCATATCAAAAATGTGTAAAGTGACTCCCCATAGAATGCCTCAAAGGAATGGAAAAAAATTATGTTTGGAAAAGAATGGTATTAATCATTTAATTATTGATAAAAAAATGATGAATATGATGGAATGAAAAAATTTTCATCATATAGTCCAATTTATATATCAATGTATTATGTGTGGAGAATATAGAAATTTTATGAGTCATTTCCCTAATCTAAATGTTAAATCCCAGACCAAGGAACTACCATTCCATGTCAATCATTTGAGTGGACGGATTTATGTTTTTATGTATTATTATTTGATAATTATATTGTAAAAGTGTTATATCAATGATATTCTGGTAATAATAATAATGAAACTTCTAAGTATTGTTATATAGTATTTTTCTTTAAGAACTTGAAAGAATATATTTTATTGTATCAATAACGATGAAAAGTGATTTAGTGGTAAGGTGATAATTTTTTGAATAAAAAATTATTAAGGGAAGGATAACCCTTAAGAGATGATTGACATTGATGAAGTAAATATAATAGTATTAGTAACCTTGAAATTAGTTGTTGATTTTATGAATAGGTGATTTAGGTCATATTTGATGAAATTTATTTCATTTTTTGGATTTATGGAATATAAGAAATAGTCTATGATTTTATTTGAGGAAGAAGTATTGTGTTGATTTTTAAATCATATAAGTTTCCATTGAGGTATTATGGTGATTTGGGTTATTAGTATGTTATAAAAATATGTATTATCAGCGTATTTAAACACTTGGTATGTGAAAATATGATCCACTTTATGTTGTCTATGGATAAATGTTTGATCAAATATTTTAGATTTTTTGGTATTTAATTTGGTTAGACATATTTTGGAGGAGTATTAAGATTAAATATTTATATGATGGATTAAATTTATCTTTGGGGGTTATTATTGAGGTTTAAGAGGTAAATATATTATATTTATCTAAATTTGATAACTTGTGATTACAATATTAGTTTTGTTAAATATTTATATAAAGAAGGAATGACTTTACATTCTTATATGGATCATTGATCCATTAAAATTTAATTTTAGTGCTTTAGACAATAAAAAATCATATTGAATATTCATTTATTGGAATAATAGATGAAGTGGAATTTCATTTAATCATAACCAAAGGATGAAATTATTCTTATGAGATGGAAATAAATTATGTAACTTGTTTTTCTAATGTTATATATCTTAATATTAAATGGATCCATCAACTTTTGTAAAAGGATCTCAAAATAAAAATTTTGTTCTTTTACCATAATTTTCAATGAATTTATGTCCTCTTAAACCATTTCTAACTTAGTTTTTGTGATCATTATCTTTCTCAAGACCATTTTCTCAGCCACTCACTATTTGTACGGTGATTATATATTTCTCCTCCATGCTTATAATTTAACATCCCACCAATATTCTTCTTGTATATGAACCTAATTATGTGTTATTTCATGGGACCTTTATGTTTCCCACTTTCCATTTTTAAAGTAAGTTTTATTAGCCCTCTATTTGATATGGGATCTCAATAAATTTATTTTCTAATATTGAAAATTTTACGACTAAGATAAAAATTTCATGGGGAAATTTATTTAAGGGGATTGAATGTAACACCCCAAAAAATTTTGAATTCTATGACTGATATCTTTCTTAGCACACAAAGTCGAGCTTTAAGTGAAACATGATATATAATTAAAATATTATTATGTAATGTAATAGTTATCTATTATCTGTTGGATTGGAAGGTATGAATTGGATTATTTTTTTCAAAAACAAATATGTACAAATGTTTTATATAGTGTATTTATTAATAATTAATAAGTACTTAATTCTTCAAGAATTCATTCTCTTCAAAAAAAGATTTTTATTTCATTTTGTGCATGGAAATTATAATTAATATCGACCAATTTTAGAAATTTTACTTCATAAAATTAACTATATTTTTAAATCATCATATAAAAATTTACTTAGGGTAAAATATTTGGATTTTTCTAGAATGATTTATTTTAAAGTGAATAGTGAAAAATATAAATTTTCCAAACTCTCATTTATTTTCATTAAATAAAGTAATTTAAAAATATAAATATATTTTGTATCTTATAATAAATTAAAATAACATCCATTTTAATTATAATAATAAAATTAATTCTATTTGAATAATCAAAATTCATGCTTCGAATATAAGTTAATTTTTATTATTAAAAGGTATTTTTTCTAAAAAAAAAATTTCATTATGTTTTATGCATTAATATTAAAATTGATTTCATTCACTTATTGATATTTAATATTGAAAAAATGATACAATATTAGGAACAATTATATTAATATTTGGTAAATATTACCCTTTTAGTTCATGTCATTATGAATAATAACCAGAGTAAATATTTTCCAACTCGGATAGGGTAAATCAAATAATTAAGATTAAAAATAATATTATAACAATTAAGAATAAATTAAACACTTTACTTTAATATATTTGATGAATGGATTTCAACCATACTCATACTATATTCAAAATTATGGAATTTCTCCATTTTTCTTTGAAACTAGCTTTAATATTATTTTAACTAAATATAAAGAAAAAAATTTCTGTATATTTCTTTTAATATATATAAAATTTTTGTGGTAGGGAGAAAAAACTTATTGTCATATATAAATTTATATTTTTAATGTAAATAATTTATTTTTATCATGGTAATTTATTTTTAATTTCTATTAATAAAATAATTACCTTAAATGATTATGCAATGTCGACATAGTGCTTGTACAAGTAATAAAAAATCAAGTAATATATTTTAAAAACTATAAAAGTAATATTTTTTGGATGAGTTAAAGTGTCCCATGAATTTTTAAGGTATAAATATCACAATATATATTTTTCAAAGGTTTATATTCTAATTCCATTTCTTAAATGTTCTTTTAAAAGTCAAATTATGTGAATAGTTATTAAAATGGAATTAACAATATTTTATAATAAATTTATATTATTAAATTATTTATAAATCATAAAATTATTTAAAGAGGAAAATTAATATTATAAACTATCTAAAATTTTATCCATTGACCATTTATTATATTATTTTTAAATTATAAGTAAAATTATAAACCATTAATATTGAAAAATCTATTACCAAGGATAGGGTTAAAATTGGTTAACCAAGATGTTAAACTAAAAGATAACCTTTACAATGATATCTAAACCTCTAAAAATTTTATTTAATGAATATATTAATGCCATATATTCATTATATTTTAAATCATGTTATTTTTTAACCATTTTACATGATTTATACATATAAATTATTATAATATTTTATATATTTCCAGAAATTATATTAATGATATTTTATAATAAACTATATTTAATTAGATTATTTAAAATTCATAAAAATAATATCTTTATCCAATTAAAATTAATAGCATTTAAAACATTAAACATGGTTCATTTATGGGTTTTTCCCTTTTACTATAACATTATTGACCCTTAAAGGGTAGAAAACATTAACATTGTGGTAATTGTCAAAAGGGTTCACGGGGCTTAAAACTAAAAGATAAGGGTAAAAACACAACAAAAGATTGTCAAAAAATTATTTTATGAGAGGATTTAAACCATTTATAATATTATATTCCAATTATACTAATTTTTATCCCTTTTTTATGAAAAATAATTTATATTAATTTAATACCTTAATAAATTCAAAGAATGCCCCGCCCCCTCACTTATAAAAGGACATCCCTTATCTCTTTTCATTACAACACTTTGAGAAAAAACTATCTTGAAAAAACCATAACAAATTCCATTATAAAATTATCTATTAATGAATTATATGGTATGGTATTATTAAAATACCTTTCCAAGAGTTCTCAAGAATGGATCTGATAGAATTCTACGGAAGAAGTAGTAATCCTCTTTACCGAATCTTTCAAGTTTATCTCTTATTGTACTTCCTATAAATATTTTTTACCCAAAATAAAATAATAAATAAATTATCATATATATTTATATGTTATTATAATTATGTTACAACCATATTCCATATTTTTACATCCTATTGAAATTGAAAACATTGCACACGCATATGTACGACTTACCATCTCCACCCAGTAGTGTATTTTTTTCATCACCAATTTAATTGAATGCTTATGGAGATATAACTAATGAATATACATATATATATGATATTTATGAAATAATTATACTTTTTATGTTATAATATCACATCTACCCTCTTACATTACAATATGTTGGGAAACAATAACGTTACTCATGCATACGTGTGAACTACCCCCTCCACAAAGGGATGTGAACCATTTTTCATTTCCATTTTACATTGATGGTAATAAGGATAGTTTTAATGAATATATAAGATATATTTTATATAAAAATATATTTTAAAGTTTAATTTTTATTAACCATTCTTTCTTTCTATCCAATCAAAATTGAAAAGAACATTCATGTGTACATACAACCTACCATCTCCATGAACAATGTAATTCATTCTTTTATCTTTTATGGATGACCATAAATACATATATATATATATTGAATATATATTATATTTATATCATGAAAAAATTTTATATATTATGGAACTATGATAAATATTAAATTAATGAAACTTCAAAATAAAAACATACATAAAAAACAAAGTAGTTAACACCTAAAATAATGAAAATAATAAAATATTATTAACAAAAAGGTGATAAAATTTTATAAGTGGATCTTGTAGGATATTATAGATATTTATATTATTCTGGTATATAATTATAATAAATCAATATTTATTACATAGGAGTTTAAAATCACTTATCATAAAATTCGAACTTGAGGTAAGGGGTTTCATAACACAATTTTCTTTTATTGGGTTTTATCACTTCTTCATTGATTCTATAATTTCAAGATTATGTGTCAAAATAAATTTTATTTTTTTATGTAATATTCCCACTTTTTTGTTTATTTAAATTTTTTACACATAATCACTTCATAGATTAATTCTCACTTCAATGATACAATCTTTTTAAGGAATTTCGTCTCAATTTTTACTCTATTGAGACATATTTGGTACCATAAACCTATTTATTTTTATATGGTGTATATAATAAACCTTTGAGGTATTTAACACTAATATATACTTATAAATTAAGATTAAATTTTCAATTAAATTTTACTATTTTAATGGGTTATAATTTAAAATTTACTGAAGAGGTAATAATTTATTTTACAATTTCATTTTTTTGGGATTGCCATTATTTTTATTGAAGGAATATTATAATATTTCATTCGTAGACTCAATATATTTTCTTATCATATTAATATTTAAGAATTTTCCATGTTTTATTTCCTCTTTTTATTACTTTAATCAAGAAAATTTATATTTAGAATAAAATATGATCTTATTTCTCTTTTTGATCAGTTATATTTTTCTTCCATATAATTTTTTTTCAAAATTTCTTTACAAAAGTCCTTTTAATTTACTAAAATGTGTTATTAAGGAAATTTTAGGTTATCCATGAATTTTTACAATGTTTTAAAGTAATATTTATAAAATTTTCTTAAAGGTTCATTTTTAAATTTCTTTACAAAAGTTAAAAGGAATGTTTTCTTACATATACGGTGTTAACATATTTTCCCACTATTATAACCATTTTACACTATTTAGCTTCTTCTATAAGATTTAAATGGTTGTATAAAGAAAAATATATTATGAAAATTTCATTTTAAATTTTCACTTTCATTTTCCTCTATTCTTTAATAGTCTTTATTTCACTACAATATTTACTTTTCTAATGATTTTATGGTCATCTCTCATCTCTTGATTAATTTTTTAGTCATTGACTTTATATCAAAACATTCACTTTCTTGTGATCATTTTTCTTTTTAAATTAAATTTATATTAAATATATATATTATTTGTTCCATTAATATTATTATTTCTTAAATCATATACCATTTCTATATATGGTGTTTTAATATGAAATTTATATGATTGACAGGGAAAATATTGATATTTTGTATTCTTTAATCGATACAAATATTTATTGATAAAGAAAATTTTTCATGAAATAAATTGATCATTAAATATATGAAGAATGAATTGGACATGTAGTGATGGGTGGGGCTTGGAATTATATATCCCCTCAATGCATTGATAAGTTTCATGAGACAAACTGGTTGACTATCCTTATTAAATGTACTTTTTGTGTTTGTATACCCATAGTTTAAACTATCTTGGTGAAAGTCATTAGTTTTAAATAAATCATTATGTTTGAGACGATGACGTCAAAAATTATGCATTTTATTCATTGAAAATTTAGTTATTATTATCGATGAGATCATTTAATTAATATTATCTAGGGATGCATTTTGTACTCATGATATTGATTAAATCAGATGTGCTTTTAGTTATTTACCTTTCCATATTGATTATTTTTTATTTACTCATGATAACATCCACTTTACATAACCCTTAATGAGTATTTGTACTCATAATTTATTTTTTTCCTTTATCTGGGATATAAATAAGGATATTATGAATAATATCAAGGATGCGAAAATGTTTTATTCTATGTTTTATATATTTCCAATGTAATATAGGAATCATATATGTATACATTTATTAAAGACTAGTAAACTGATAAATCCTTTAGGATGAGATCCTTTGTATATTAAAATTATTTAATAAAGTATACACTAGCTCTGGATTACTAGATTCAAGTTTATTACTAAATTTTCTTGGAGTTCATGTCCATAATCTGTTGTAGCATAGTTGATAATTTAAAAAAGATACTAACATTGAATATGTTTAAAGATCCAATCATTTACATGGTAGGTTTATTGGTTTGATCTACTAATAGGTTTAACATTTCATTAAATTAATTTAGTTAATAAATCTAGTTTGAGTATATTATTTCTTGAGAGTTTATAAGTTGAACCGGTTTTCACATATTTGTATATTCAAAAGTATTTTATTAATAGAGGATGAATAATTCCATGAAGTATTCTTAATGATTAAGAATCTATCTCTATAAAGAATTAGTGATAGTAAGGTGTAAATTTCTATCCTAGTGTTTACAAATAAAGAGAATATATTATGAGAGTTTTCCTACACTTGAGTGATGTTTAAATTAGTTTTAATGTTATTTGAGGTAGTGGGATATGATTGAAATATTCTAAGTAATTTTTATAAATTTAATTATGATTTGGATTTTGTATTTTTTATTGAAATTAGTTCAAAACTATTATAAATTAATTTTCATTTTTTTATATTTATATAATGTAAAAAACAAATAGAAAATGAAAAAGGAATTAGGAGTTTATAAGTATAATTTAACCTTTTGAAAATAAAGTATTAGAAAATATATGTTAAATGTAAATATTAATCTGATGACTATAATGTTTATTCAATGTCACTAAATATATTCTGCTAAGAATTTTACCACGACATTTAAAAAAGGTTCCATCATTAACCCTATAAGAGCTAGGCTCAGCTACTATGTAGTAGTGACCAGGATAAACCATAGCTAGCCTAAGCAAATAAGGAAGAGTAGAGTGCTAAAATGGTTTACTGCTAGCATGATGACTCTAGGATCCATAATGGGATGGTTCTATGATAAGTCAAGCTAGTATCCATGGTATGGGGTGGTATAATGAGATTTCAATGAATTTTTGTAATATTTCATTGGATAATGAAGAATCTCACTCCCAAATCACACTATGATGTGTTACATATGCTATTTAGGAACTGTTATAATTTTAATTTCATGTGGGGATTATATTAAATGAAAATAATTATTTTGTGTCTTTTCCTTCATCCACACACAGGTATTTCACTGCAACTATCATGAGCTCAATGACTGAAATAGTCATGTGATATGTCATGAATGATTATGAGGAGCTTGTTTTCCATCCAAGAATATTGTGTCAAGAAGATTATTTAGTCAAATGATATGTTTTTTAGAAGTTACATAGATTATAATGAAGTGGTAATATAAAGATTGGATATGATTATGCATTGTTTTTTTCATCATAGTAAAAAAATTATAGTGATTTAAAGACCAATATTCAAGATAATATTGATGGTTTTTTCTATTAAAGATGATTAAAAAAGTTGATATACACACCATTTAGAAAGGTTAAACACAGTATTGAGTAGTTGAGAGATAATTGTGCAATATAGAAGTTGTTTGGAGGAGAATATCTCTTTCGTGTAAAGGAATACTATGTTATGGAAGATTAGAGAATAAATTTAAATGGTGCTTCAAATAGATTTATATTGTGTTGCAAAAGGTGATGTAACTCTGAATATTTTTATACTGTTTGAGATCCCATGCATGTATAGATTGTGAAGAATAAAATTGTATATTAAGAATTAAAAAAGGAAATAAGTTATTTTAAAATAATTTAAAAATTTCTCGTAAAGAATTAAATTTCTAAGTCTTCAAAAGTAATTTAGGAATTAAGACTAATCTATTAGGATAAATTTTCATTGATGATTTTTAAATGGGGAATGAAGACCAAAAAGGAATGAAAATTAAAAGTGATGAAAATCATGGAAAAAATATTCATGCACACCATGAATATATATTCTAAGAAATATAAGAAGATAATAATATGTATGAAACTTATATTTTTTAAAAGATTTCTCATGAAGTAAAAATCAAGAGTGAGATCCAAAGCTGGTGAGAAATATATTATCTTTTTTCACTAAAATGAAGAAAAAGATAAAGAGGGAAATTGGATCATTCTTTTATAGAAGAACTTACAATACAAAGAAGAATATTTGAGGGTTATAGCCTACGATACACTTATATTATATGGTATGAACAAATTTAAAGTTAATAGTTCTAATTTGTTTAAGTAGAGAAATAATAAAAGATTCATCATTTCCAGAGGGAAAAGAACTAACACTGATGATCAACTTCAATGGATTACAATCCAAATATTGCAAAAAAAGTTCTATAATTTAATTATTGAATTTTACGTAATTAGTTCTAGGATTATGGGTCCAAGGAAATACCCTTTTTGAGTAAATATTATGAATAATAGAAGAAATATGGGAGTGGGATAATAAACATGACATACTAAGGATTTAGTTATACATACTAGAGGAGAAATTTGTTAATAAACCCCAGTTTCCTTTGTTTCTTTATATTCCAATCTTATATACATGCACACAAATCAAAACTAAGGATTTAGTGAGAGAGATACATTCATTGAATTATTTCAATGGTGAAGAAGGTATAAAGTTTTTTATTGGTAAAAATTTATTCTACACTAATTCATCCCTTCCATCTCATTGTAAGAAATATCATATAGTGATACTAACAATTTGGATCAGCACCACAAGCCACACATCTGATTGGATTCTATATGGTCTCAATTTTTATTTTTTGAAAATTTTTAATTTCTCTTACAAGGTAGTTATTAAGTGCACATTTGAATAATTCAATGAGTTTCCTATCAAAAAAACCATGAAAGAGATACATGTCTCTATCTTAATGAATGGGAAGAAGTGATATGAAAAGTAATTCAGAAATTCCATTAAAATAAGAGGATTATATTTTATTTAAAGGTAATAAAAGTGGAAATATTTCGGTTACATTTGTTAATGTGTTTCTTCTCAAATAAGTTCGTGATGATAAAATAGTCATCGTGTGAAAAACGAATGATAATTTTTTTCATGTTGTAATTATTATAAATATAGATCTAACATGAGATAAGAATTTCTTGTATTTAAGATTACTACTAAGAAGTTTTTGAACTTTTATACCACAAAAAATAATAATAATCCATGTGATAATGAAGTAATAAAAAATTCTTATCAATATTATCCTCTATAATAACCAATCACAAGTGGGAGTGGTCACATAACTGAAAATTTCTATGATAAATAAATTTCAATATTAAAATATATTCTAAAAATTGTCCCAAATAAATGGACAATTATATTTATGTTTTTTTGGAATTATGATGGAAAATATCACTAAGCTTGAGGAATATTTTGAAAACATATAGAGTTATTTTGAATAGAAAATACATAACTTTGTAAAACTCTCCAACCAAGTTGGATAAAAAGAATCAATGAATATGGAACTTGAAGAAACATACTTTAGTTTTGTGGGTGAGTGAATTAATAAATTCTATGAGAAGGAAAATTTAACAAAATAATTTGAATATAATTTACATTAATTTGAAACAAATTATAATAATATCATTGATGTCTAGAATGAAAAATTGTGGGTTAAATATTAGAGAATTAAGGAACTTGAAATGTTGTTTCAAGAAAGAAAAAAATAATGATGGTGATTTTTAAAAAATCAAGGACTATGTAGATAGATTAAAAATATTGTAAAATTAATAAGTGAACTCGTGAATCAAACTACATTGTGGGATATGTACTATGTGGGTATTGTTACAGTCTTAAATGCACATGTGATTTTAATGAATAAATTAAATTTTTTGTACATTTTAATATAAATTCACACACTAGTTTTACATTAAAAATATATTTTGCTTGATGTCAATAACAATCATGTGATTTTATATGTAAGATCAATAGTATCTCATGATACATCCTAGAATATTTCACCATGGATATTTTTTTTCATGTGATATATTTTCTATAATTTACATAAATACTAATGAGGTGGTAATTGGGAATTGAATGTGATGATGAATTATTTTTTCTTCGCTATAAAAAAATCATGGTGATTTAAACATTGTGATCCAAGATGAGTCTGATAGTAGTTTTCATGGATAGATAATTAATCTAGTTGAGATCTACATTATGTAGAAATGGTTTCTTTCCCAATTACCAATTTAACAAGACCAATAGAAGATAGAATATGTTTTTAAGATAATATCTATTTCATATAGAGTAGTATAATGGTATAGAAGCTAATAAAATGAATTCAAATGGAATTTTAGGTTGAGTTATACTATTCTATAGTATTTGATGCCAAATTTATGATATTGATACTACAGGAGATATCATTTACATATAGATTATAAAGAAGTTTATTTTTTTTAATGAATTAAAAATAATGAATATATTTTGTGATAATTCAATAATTCCACATAAAGAATTAATGTTCCATGTATTTAGAAGGATTTTAGGAAAGAAGAGTGAGTCTTTGGGTGAAACTATCACGGATGATTTTTGAATGAGGAATGAAGGAAAATGAATGTAAATTAAAATTTCTAAAAATGATGTAAATAATATTCATGCACACAATCAATAAATCTTCTATAAACTAGAAGAAAATATGAGAAGTTTCAACACTTTAATTTTTTAAAAGATATTCTGTGAAGTTAAAAAGAAGAGGGATGTCCAGTGCTACTGGGAAATATTTTATCCTTATACACTAAAGAAGAATAAAAATAAAAATAGAGAAACATTTCCTTGAGTTTTAAAAATAACTTACATGATAAAGAAAGAAATTTTAGGGTTCCAACCTATGATAAACTTATATATTAAGTTTTGAAGAATTTTTAAGGTAGTTGTTCTGATTCCTATAAGTTAAGGAAGAATATCATATTCATCATTCCATGAGAGAAATGAGCCTACATCGATAACCTACTTCAAGAGACTAAATATTTTAAAAAATTGATGAAATTCAATGATTTTTTAATTCCTTCTTGATGATAGAATTTGGAATCCAAGTCCAAACCCTTTCCAAAGTTATTATTCAAAATAAAATGATAGCTATTTTCATGGAATAATAACCATGAAACATTGGGGATAGTAATACATACTAGAGGTAAACCATTTTAGAAACCTTGGTTCCCTTTAATGATTTATATTCATTTTATATGTACATATATGAAAAAATAGGTGAGAAATGAGTGATCGAGATCCATTCACTAAAGAACAATAGAGGTAAATACCGGATAATGTTTTAATTGATAATAATTGATCTTAAATCGATTCACACATCCCTATAAGTGTAAGAAATATCCCATAGTGATCATAACACCTCTTTTCAAGAATAGATATCATCAGTTATATATATTCCTATTGGTGAAGATATTATTTTATTGATAATAAACACTTCCATATTCACCACCTCTTCCTAAATAGTCTTGGTTAACCCCAGGTGTAGCCTTAGACTCCTAAAACATTTATTTAATGTCTTATTCATCAATTCAACCACACCATTCTATTATTGTATATATAGAATATTCTCCTCCCACCAAATTCAATTTATAGTATAGAATTTTAAAAACTTTTTACTACCATATTCTCATATATTATTATACCTCAAACATTTCCACTTTGATACTGAATCATTCTCTTCTAGATACTTATACTTATAAGACACATTAAAAACATTATATTTCTTTTTTATAAAGTGGAATAATACCTTCCTTGTTGAGTCATTGATGAATTTAACCTAATATTATAACCCTTTAAGATAATATATGGGTTATGGTTCTTAAACAACAGTTTTCAAAAGATCTACTGATTAAATGAGATATTATTGAAAATTTTCTCTATAATTCATTGATAAAATCCCCTCAATTAATTTTAAAATCCTAGTAAAATTCAAACTTTTATGTCATCATGTGTTTATAGGTAAAAAATTATAATTGTGCCTAATTTTTTGTTTTTAATAAAAAAAATCATCATTAATTTAATTTGGAAGATCATCTTGAAAAATAAATGTTCTTAATCTAGAGACATCATTTTTTTATGAATAAAATTAAATTTACTTAATACTAAGAATTTTGAATAGTGAATCAATATTTAGAATTTAAATGAGTTTTTAGATGATAAACTAGAATATTTTTCATTATAGATTAATTTTTTATGATAAAATTTAACTTTGAATTCAAAATGTTTTAATATTAAATTAATTATATAAAATTAACTTCTCGAAATTACAATTGATTTAATTTTTAATGGATTTTTACTCAATAATTTTTCATTGTTTTTATTTTGTGATGAATTGTGTAGATATATTATCTCATAGTCGATCCACCTATCATTACTCACACGGTTGACTAAATAAATACTGCTCACTCACCTACCACATCAACCTACTACAAAGGCATACTCAAGCTATCATGTTCTCAAGGAATGGTCGATCCAGATAGTGCACCCACCACCTATTTCACTCCCTTAAACCTACCACACCCTTCCACTGATAAAAAATACCTCTTATTCCTACCCATAATAATAATTCATGTTCACCACTTCAAAGCTATTATGCAGAAGGGTAGACCCCACAGTTGGTCATCTGGTCATATCCACCTTCCATGCATGGACAAATGGAAACAAATCTCTCAGTCATTGTAAGATACCAAATCAATTTATTGCAATCTCCCACCTCAACCAAATACATAATAAGGATGACCAAACTTGTTTTGAAGATGGATCTAGTTTACTGAAACCAAAAAAAATTGAAGTTTTATGGAACTCGAACATCCAGGCTTGTTTGAAGAAACTCATTTAAAGGGGGAGAGAGCTAAAATTCATCATACTTAAACTGAGTTAAATCAAAAAATAATTGAGTTTCACTGATGCATATTAAAATGATTCATTTCCTATGATAATTTATAATATTTTGATCTCATAGGTTGAAGGAAATGACCTAATCTTGGATGACACCGACTGAAATGGGAAGAGTTCTATGCAAAATAGATAATTCAAAACTTGAGATTAATTGAAAAATATATTAGATATATGAGGAAAATATAATTTTTATTGAGTTTGTTCTCTATTTAAGAGTTAAAATCAGGGGGTATTGATGTCATCCAATGATCTGAGTGTGAAGATGCAGATAGATTCATGTCAGGTGATCAAAAGAATACCCTAATGAACTTCTAAACCTAAGGAATGAGAACTGAGATCGTAGTGATTGAAGTCATTTTTTAGGAATAATGGGAGCTTTTTCATCAAGATCAACATTATTATTCACTTGATATGAATTATGTATGAAGAAAAAACTTTTTATGAATTTGAATAAAATGTGGAAAAAAAAAATTTCTATGGTATTTAGTATTGATTATTTTGATTAAGATGAGTGATAATTGAGGTGATGATGGGTTTTGTGGGTCTATAATGATATTTTCATGACCTTTTTAGTTTATATTTTGAGGTTCATGAACATAAACTTTAGTTTAAAGGTTTATTTAGTGTCTTTACTCGACTGATATGGGGAATGAGTGTTTCTAGATATTGGATCATATCAATTTTCATGGAGTTTTTGAACTAATAATTCATTTATTAAATATTATGTCTTCTAAATATAAGTTAGTTTATTGAAATTTATTTCTAAAACATTATTGATCAAATTCATATAAGCACATGACCATTTTAGTAGTAGAGTACCAATCAAATTCTCCTGTGAAACCAGATTGGAACCATAGGTTTTGAGCTGAGGCTCACCATTCCAGACCCAAGTGATGACAAGACCCAATATTGAATCCCACAATTTTCTTAGATAGGAATTTCTAGAATTAAATTTCAATCCAAATCTAGAACGCACATCATTTTTCGAATTAGGTTTTCATATCTGATTTCCACTACATTGATAACTAGTTAAGCACTTTAGATAAAATTTTCCTAGAATAAGTTTAGAGCTCGATCATAGGAGGGTAATGTTTAAACATGAATATTCAAGTGATTATTTCATCTCAAACCTCTAGAATTACATGTAAATATAATCGAATGAGAGGAAGATAGGTCTTGAATTTTATGAATGTTTTAGAAATATAAGAATTGTTGTATATAGAAAAGAGATCCAAGATACTAAATGGAAAAAAATTTCAAGCACACAAATAACCTTTAATCATTCTACTATAAATGCTGAATTATTCATTAAGAAGATAGGGTTGATTCTAGGATTACCCAATTTAGAGATGAGATGGTACTATTTCTTTACATTATTTCATTTCATTCTATTTTAATCACTCCTATGATGGAACACTAGGACATTAGTGTTCAAGCCTAGGAGAATTCCCTCATTCCCAATTTTTTAATTCCATTTATTAAATATTAATATATTCTTTTCATATATATAAATGTGTTTAATTACTTATCCAATATAAAGTTTCAATATACATTTTCTTTTATTTTCTTCTTCTATAATTCTTATAATTGCACACATGGTCTACTCAAATCAATCTACTGCATATGATTATGAGTAATAGGTTGACCAGAGGGTGATCAAATATATTTGATCACTAGGCTAGTAAATATTAGGGGATATAGGATCATTTTACTTCGTTATTCAAGAAAAATAATTAGGTGAGGGTAATCAAAGAGATATCACTATATTTTATAAGGATAAGGGACACAACTTGAATAACGATTCAATAAGAGAGTGAGGTAATGATCTAAGGTGATACCATTATTTTTAAATATTATTTAAAAACCAGTCCAATCTAATTTTTGTTTCTACAAACTGAACCCATTAAATAAGAAAAGAACACATCAAAAACACTTTACTCTCCAGATACAACTTTATTCCACTATTATTTCATTTAATTTGGGTTCATAAATTCATTTTTTAAGGGCACTACAAAATGTCGCTCATAATTCTAGTATCATTTTTTTAGGAAAGTTTTTAGTTTTTACTTTTATTTAAAAATTAATTAAACACATAAAAAATCTAATTTATCTCACCTCACTGGTTTTGATCTAGATATATTACAAAGTTTGCCGTCAAGAATTAAAAATTTGATGATCACTTAATGTATAGAGAGATACTTCTTCATAATTCCATTTTATAACTCTCCCTACTCAACTAATTATTCTAAAAGACTTACCAAAGGAATAAAAATCATGGAAAAAATCAATATGAATTGAATAAAACAATGAGAGAATTTTACATGCCCAATTTTAACAATGATAATCAGATTCAATAACCAATAATCAATAATAATTTAATCTTTCTACTAGAATGATTATTTTACTAACTAAATTTCATGGTTTTTCAAGATAATACCCAAAAATAATCTTTAGAGTATTTGGATAAGTCTTTAATAGCTTCATAACTAGAGGATTCACTATTTCTCAATCTAGCTGGAAGGAATTCCTCTTCTCTAATGAAAGATCTTCCAAGGAGTTTCTATATATACTCCATCCGAGAGAATTCACCACATATGATGAGTATTATTAGGATTTCCTATAGAAATAATTACCTATATCAAGAAGTACCCATCTGAGGAAAGAGAATTATAGAACCAAAAAATAAAAGTGTTGAAACCTTCTACAAGTTCTAGGAGAGATTCAAGTGGTTGAAAAACTCTTGTATTCATAATCCTTTTAAAGACCATCATATTCTGGTATTATTTTACCAAGGGTTGGTAAAAAATTATTGAAACCGACTATATTCTTCCTCTATAGGATCACTAATAGAAAATTCACTTAATTAAGTCATATAAATGATTGAGATGATTTCCTAAAATTACCAATATTTTAGTACAATAACTACTATAACAGGAGTACATGAGGTAAAAATATCAAACATGCCTTTACATGAAAATAAAATTTAAGAACTAATCTCTCTTTGTTAGTTAGATATATCTAAAAAAGGTATACAAAACAACACTTACTACACATTTAAGAGTCTTATAACTCTATCACTCCTTGAAGCACTATATTGATAGGCGGTCACAAGTGAAAGACAGTTTTGATTCCATATTTCATATACCATACATATATAAACCAATATCTTAATCAACACATAATTATGAGTCTAAAATAAAGGATTTAATTTTATTACATTCTCATGATCATTTAGGATTATAGTTTTATTAAATTAGGGGTAAAATATTATATATAAAACCCATATAATAAAAACTATACACCTTTAATCAATAAAATTTTTTTATCAAAAATTGTATTATTATATTTTAAATACTATTTTATTCAAAAAATATTCACTTATTTCAAGATAAATTCCCATAGTAGAAAAAAAAGACCTTTCTATAATTCCCATTCATCTTTTTTCCTTTTGAAAAACATTTGAAAACTTAGGATGAGAAAAAAAATCTCAATATGGGATATAAAATTAAATAAAAATGTTAGTCTATTTTGAAAATCATGAAATCCCATTTTAAATGTTTACCTTTTACATAATAAAATTTGATCTCAAATATTGATTTACTTACCCATGAAATCCATTTTTATGAAAAAAATTGTAGTATGATACTTTGAAAAAATTTAAACAATATTTTTGGGGTTTGGTGTAGATTCAAAATAGAATTATGATCCTTAGATAATTTTATTATTGATATATGAAAAATAATAAATATATTATATCACATGCATGTAATTTTTCAGAAATTATATAATATCCTTCAAATGGAGTCTTAGATGTGTAAAACAAGACAACCATTTATTTTGAAACATCGGTTTTACCCTATCCATGACATAAAGTTCATAATATTCAAACTTTAAGTCATTTCACTGAAATCAGTAGATTAAACATATTAAAATTATTAAACAAAAAAATAAATTATTTTATAACATCTAATTAATAGAAAAACTATGGATAACAATTATTTAATATCTATTGTGAAATATTTCTAGGGTTATCCACATAACCCTAAGAGTTCACTAATGGAGGAGGAGCATCACTGTGGGGAGTTTCTTTGACATACAAACAAGGGAATGATGGATTTATGATCAGCTTTCATAGGGATCATCAATGAAAAAAAATCCAAGATCTTACAGGTGGCATCAATGTGAAATTTTTATTCTTACTATATTGATCTATTATTTGAGGTGGGAATTTGATTGTTGTTGGTTTAATTCCCCATTCTTAATTTTGGTCACACATATGAATTAATTCATTTAGGAATTAATTTTAAGATCATTCATAATTTATTGTTTTAATTTGGAATAATTAAAATAGGAATTTTTTATTGATTCAAATCCCTAATGAGACTTGATCTCTTGTAGATGATGTTGTCCAATAATAACATGGATATCATTGAATTCTCAATTTTTTATTTCATGGATTTATTCTCCATTATAGTGCATTTATCATTTTTTTTATCAGTGGTTCAACCAATTCCAAGAAACAAATTCATTGTGAGATCGATCATGGGTTTCATGGATTATTGTTATGGTTTTGGAATTGATGACTACAGAATGAGAAAAGAGAACTTTTTATGAAATAAATAGGAAGACAGATCGAGGATGATAGTTTTGTAGACTATGTATATGGATGATGATGAGAGGTGATAAACATCGATTTTTTCAAAAAATAATGGTTGGAATATGAGTTCTGATCGAGCCTTGAAAATTGTTAAGTCAGTTTTTGGGGTTTTAAAATTGATTTGAAACTAAATTAAAGGAGATGGAGGTGAAGGTGGATGCATGTGAAGAACTATAGTTTCAGGAAAGTTTTATTCTACACAGTGTGTAGTAAATAAGAAGACACACCATATGGACCCCTCCTTGTGGTGGCTAGGGTTTTATATTTGAAGTAAATATCACATGAATGGTAGAAATACTCAAACATAATGTGACACCTTTCTCACCATATCAACATGAATTAGAATTACATGCCCATGAAATCATGTGGCCCCACACACCCTATGTGTCGAGACACACCCCATGTATTCTCGGTGAGTCATGACCTGGAAAGTTATGGTACATGTTGAGTACCCTATGAGTATAACACACCATGTGAACCTTCTGTACGCCATGAATGTGGGCTAAGACATGCCATTTGGAATGAAAAAATAAATTGAGGTCGACAATTAGGGATAAAATATCATATAACCCTAGGGTATATCATGGAATTTTTCTATAGAATATTATAAACCTTTTTCTTCTCAGTCTATCTTTGATTTAGTATGGGTGTGTTCCCTCGATTTTATTAAATATCGGTACATTCCCTTTGTTCAAACCCTATGAGGGTAGATTTTGGCATCCCATCCTAAGTATAGGATGAGAAATACCTCTAGTTCTAGATAGAGTCATGTATCCCTTCATATATCTTGGGGTGTGATCATCTATCTCATTCTTCCGTAGGTTGGGTCAGTTATCCCATATCCAACATCCAGGGAATATGGTTCTCCTCTAATTTGGTTATTCTATGTTGCGTTAGGTATTCACTATAGGCCCTAGGAAGGATCCCCTACCTATTTAATTAAATCTTATGAGTTCATATTCATGATTTAATATGTAAATTCTTGATGAGTTTGACCTCACAAATTAGTTTCATTAGTATAGTGAGAACTAATGGGTGAGTTCCATTTATAATTGTTGTTGTGTAACCTCAAGTAGAATTCCTAGGATGAAATTGAGGTCATAGCCTTACTCTAATACTTTTAGTATTCTTTTATCACATCTAGGTTATCTTGTTTATTCCCCTTGATTTAATACTTTATAGATAACTCCCTCCTTTATGATTTTATTTTGGTCATTTTGGGGTGTCATACTAGGTATGAGAGACTCAAGGATCCAGTCATGTGAAGTGATTTCAAAGACAATTTTGGGATATAGGTTCAGCTTCTTCAGGCTCACGGGGAGGCTCTAGTTAGTTGAGGTAGAGGTGGTGCTTCTCTTTCAATTGATGATTCCATATCATATAATATTTTCCAACCTACCCTAAAATATATAGAGATATGGTCTATGTACCACTAAGGAATAAGAATCATCTTCAGCAGGGAGGTCCTTAGGGTGGTGAATGTGGAAATGGATCTATGAGAGATATGGTTAGTGGTCGATGCTTTGATTTGTTTCTACCACTATCACCTCTAGGTGGTCCACACCAGGCTCAAGAAGCTATCGGTTAAGGATATGGTCTGATGCATGTAGTAGATGCTTATAAAAAAATTAGATCATGATTAGAGTTAAGAATATTTGTCTTCTTCAATTTAGCTTCAATTTTAATAGTCACTTTCATAAGACAATTTTTCCTTTTTATATCCCATTTTTGATACAGAAAAATTCTATTGGATACCTTAATTCAACCTTTGTGATTAGAGACTTCTACTAGGGGATATTAGATGATCAAACACTTCTGCAAATTGTGTGAACTAACTCTCAAAGGAGGGAGATTTTTTTGGGATCTATTTATAGCCTCGATGAGTCCATACATCATCATTCTAGGTATAGAATGGCTCTTAGTATTACATGAACAGATTGACTATTACAATTTGAGGATACAATGCATCTTGGTAGATGAGAATAGTTTTTATTTTTTTGGTGAGAAATAATCCTAGGTAGAGTAATATGGGGTCATGTGTAGTAATATATAGTTGATTTCACATCAGTTAACTACTATATCCCTTAGAGTAGAAGATTCTATGATATTTCAGATTCCTATAGTAATGGAGGAGTATGAGGACACCTTCCATGTGGATGTGTTAGGGTTACCTCCCCATAAATAGATTGACTTCTTCATATTATTACTCCAAGGGACTACCATGATGTGTTCTATGGAATATTGGATGGATCATGTAAAGATGTGAGTGATGAAAGTATAGTGGGAGGGCGTGTAATGGAAGAGATCCATCAGACCCATTATGCCACACTGGTCACCCAAGTGTTTTTTGAAAGAATGAATATGTAAGATTAAGGTTATGCATGAAAATATTGTCACAAAAACTAGGTGAATGTCCAGAATAAGTATCCACTTTAGATAATTGATGGAATTTTCAACTAGTTTAAAGTGGAAGAGTGGTTATCGAAGATTGAACCTGAGTTAGGTTATCACCAGCTCTAGGTTCGAGGTGAGAATATACAAAATATTGAGTTTTGATGAAAATATGGTCACTGTGAGTACTTGGTGGTGACCTTTGACATGATTAACATCTTAGTTGTGTTCATGGGACTCA
The DNA here is from genome assembly GCA_963277665.1 of Viscum album. Lineage (NCBI taxonomy): Eukaryota > Viridiplantae > Streptophyta > Magnoliopsida > Santalales > Viscaceae > Viscum > Viscum album. The sequence goes on from OY728146.1 coordinate 1,812,395,834, forward strand.
TGAACTAGATATTTCAGCCCTAATTAGACTGATTCATATTAGTCTTCATTCCTGAAATCCTCATTTACTCAGAATATAAGGAAGAACATTGAATACATTTGAGGATATTTCTAGACATACTATGTGAGCATAAGCTTTATAAAAATATCTCAATGTTTCATTTCTATATTTGAGAGGTATACTTCCTGGGAAATGTCATCTCAAAGGGGGGAGTGGTAGTGGACCAAGTAAATATTGATGTAGTGCTATCTTGGAATCTAACCAAGATCATGGAATAGTTGCATAGCTTCCTTGGATTGGATGGATATTATTGGATATTTGTTCCCAATTTCTCTAGAATCGCAACACCTTTGACTGCCCAGACCAAAAAGAGGTAGCATTTCTTTTCAATAGAGAAGTGTTGGTAATATTTTTAGGAGTTATGGTATAGGTTCATGAGCACACTTATCTAGATACTTCCATGTGTGGGTGTTGAGTATATATGGTTTTACAATGCCTCTAGATCTAGACATGGATGTTTTTTTATGTAGATGTGGGCAGTGATTGCTAATAGATCTCAATAGCTAAGACCCCATGAGCATAATTACACATCACACAATTTCATGCTAGAAGAAGCGGTGTTTTCTTTAAATACATGGAAACACTATCTTTTGGAAGAGTGATTCATCATATATTCTAATAATAAGAGTATCAGGTATATCTTCTACTAACAATACGTCAACATAAGGTAGAGGTGATGGATAGAGTTCCTACATAACTATGACTTCAAAATAGTCTATAATATTTTTAAGGGGAATGTAGTAGTGGATGATATCAAGAAAAAATCCAATTCATATTTTTTGCGTGAGGAACCGAATCAGATGGACTTTTTGAAATTGACCCACGTCGATGAGGGTAGAGCAATATACCTCCATTTAATGGTTAATACCCCTCCACTTCTCTGGTGCATCAGGGAACCATATATTAGAGACATCGATTTGAGATCTTGCATGGCCATTATTCATGAGACATTCTCTTGATATATTCTATGAAGGTGGGGAGAACGTCAACATTTTCTGAGGATGGATACTTATACAAGTAACTTTGTAGGAAGAGGTGGTGAGGTAGTTTCAAACTTCCCCTTAGTTCTATATCCAAGAGTTGAAAAGATATACCAATATATTTGGTATCAATTTTAGTGGTCTAGGATAAATTGGATTATATCCAAGTTCATATCTCGATGACTCACTATCCAGTAGGTGATGGTCAAGCATCAGGTACCAACGGGTGTATTACAACCTTTTGATATATAAGAGTTGAAATGGGATGGTATATCTATGTATTTTTCTATAGGACTTTTGTGATTAGCATGAGGTCATGACACTTTCTAGGTGATCATAGACGAAATATCCAGGTTTTCCCACTTCATATCCATCTGATTATAGAGTTCAATGGAGAGGTTGGAATTATTGTATATATAGTAGATAGTCTGGATTCATGGAGTTCCATTGATGATTGTTTTGATCCATAACACTCGCTTCACACCCTAATTATGGAGAATATTTCAAGAGGTTTTTTGGGACTCAGTTGCAGATGAGAATGTAATTTTACCCCTAGATATATGAAAAAAATGAGTGGAACATTCCACCATTGGTATAGAAAATTTGAATGCCTTGTATGGGAGACCCTTTAGGTCACTACTATGATAGTCAAATGTAGGAGAGGTAGTACTTTTGGTCCTATAGTTTTTGTGAGTGGTGTTGTAGAAGGTGAAGATCATCTAGGAGTAGATGAAGATTTACAAAATACATCATAATTCCTATGATAACTGATGATGGAGGACTTTATAGTTTGATAAGGGATATCAAGTATTCCTAAAGGTCTAACCTTAGTGAAGAATATAGAGATTTGGATAGGATGTACATTTATCTATGAGATTCATCATCCCTTTCTAGATTTTTTTTCATTTGGTAAGATAGAGTATCACTTGGACTTACCACCATAGTTAAACTAGGTTCATGATGCCTTCCATGTGTCGCAACTAAGGAGATACGTGAATTAACTGCCACATTTTATTGACTAGGGTGAGCTAGAAAATAATGGTGATGATGATGATACCTTTTCAAAGTACCTAGTGGAGATCATGGATTGGTGGGATAAGATCCTTCATAGGAAAGTAATTACCTTGGTGTGCATTCTTTGGCAGTGCAGGAACCACCAGGATAGCTCATGGGAGTAGGAGAACCGGATACAGGCTCAGTACCCTCACATACTTATGTAAGACTTGGCTTTTGGGAGGAAATCTCTGAAGTTTGAGAGAATGTAATGACTCCATTTGTATGGTATAATACTTTTAAATATTTTAAATAATATTATTGTAGTTAGGAGAAAAGTCTTCATGGAATTATGACCCTTATAGAGTCTCAGTGTTGATATATTAAAAATAATAAATATATTATTTCATGAATGAATATTTTTTGTAAATAATATAATATCTTTTGAATAGATCATCTTATTAGAAAACTGAGACCTCCATTGATCCCAAAATGTGGTTTTTACCCTAAGAATGATATACAGTTCATACTAATTGGACTTCAAGTCACTGTATAGTGATCAGTGAATTTGATGGATTAAAAGAATTAAATAAAAAATTTAATTATTTTATAATATCTAGTTAATTTAAAACTAAGGGAAAACCTCAATTTAATCTCTCTTATGAAATATTTACAAAGATATCTACATAACCCTGACATATCGCCAATATAGGAGGAGTGTCACTGTAGGGAGTTTCTTCAATAGATGAACAGGGGATCGACTTATCAATGATTAGATTCCATGGGGATTATCAATCACAATGAAATTTTAGGATATCACTAGTGTCATCAATGTGGTATTGTTCTTAATTAATGATTGGACTTTTTTTTCAAAGTAGGGATTCGATTCTTATTGGTTTAATTCCCCATTCTTGATTTTTGGGATGAACATGAATTAATATATTTAGTAATTAATGTATGGGTCATTATTATTTTATTATTTTAATTTTAATTTCTAGAATTGGTAATTTTTTATTGATTTGAAACCCCAGTGAGCCTTGATCTTCTATCGATGGTGTTGGTTAATCCTAACATGACCAACATTGAATTATTGATTTTCTATTTTACAGATTTCTCCCTATGTTTTATGGATCAAGGGTGATGGTTTTGTGGACTATTGGTGTGGATGAGGATAAAAGGTGATTGTGACTGATTTTTCTAGTGAAGAACAGACAAAATATAGATTTTTATAGAGCCTTGATGATGGTTAACTCTATTTTTTGGGAGTTATATCATGATATAGGGATAAAGCAAAAGTGATGATAGTGTAGGTAGAGACATGTTAAGATCTAGAGTTTTATAGAAATTTTTTATCTAAATTTTCTATAGTTTATAATAACATACATCATGTAAACATATTATTGTGGTCACTAGGGTTTTATATTGGAGATAAATATCACAATTTTAGGTGACTTAGTAACACATTATGTTACCCCTTTTTGGATAGGTTGGTGTGTAATGAGATTACATTTTTGGGCATTCGTGTATCCCCAAACACTATGGGTTAGTCCATACTCCATATACTCTTATTGATAGATGTTCTGGGAAAGTGGGGTACATTCTATGTACCGCGTGAAAATGAAATACTATGGGAACCTTTAATATTCCATCTATGTGGGGTAAGATATTCCATGTGGAATGCCATAATATGACCAGGTGACTAATTTGGGATGATATGTCGTGTAACGCTAGGGTACAACGTGTAGTAATTCTATGGTAGGTTATATCCCTTGTTCTTCTCAATCCAACTCCAATTTGGTATGGTTGTGTTCCCGTGATCTAATTCAATGTGGGTATGCTTCATTTGTTCCATCCCTATGAGGGTATAGTAGGGAATCATGTCCTCGGTATAGGATGAGTGATCCCCTCTGTGGGATAGTTCTGGATAGAGTCGATTATCCCACCAAATGGATTAGGGTCTAATCCTCTATATCATTATTATATGGGTTAGACTAGGTATCCCGTATCTAAAATCAAGAATGTGTGATCCCCTTCACAGTGGCTTATTCCAGGTTGTGTCAAGTATCCCCCATAGATTGTGGTTGTGATCCCCTACATATGTAATGATATCTTATGAGTTCCCATTTGTTTTTTACCATGGAAACACCCTATGAGTGTGACCTCATGATGAGTACCATTAGTATTTTAAGACCTGATGGGTGAGTTCCCTTGGTGGGTGTTATTTTTGAGCCTCAATAAGAATCCCTAGGTTCGTAGGGAGGTTGTGACCTTACTCTGAGACTTTGAGTCTTCCTTTGAGCATATCTGGGTTGTCTAGTTTAATCTTAATTATTTTTTGATTTATATATGACTCCCTCTCATATTATATGAGTTTTATAATTTTTAGTTTTCCTACTAGGTATGTTTATAATCAAACCTATATGGGATATTTTCACATGTGTCATATCTTATGCAGATGATAGACCTTTCAATAAATTCTTAGGTGGATCAGGTGTAGCTGGACCGTTATTTTTTTTGTTGAACCATGGAAAAAACCCTAAGTTTTATTTTGGTATTAGTCCACTATTTTTATTAGGTAATAATCCTTCATATTTTTGGTGGGTTTTTATTTGTTCTCCTTTTGAATTTTTATTTTCTATGTCATAATCTAATGTTGGATTAGATGTTATGCATCAATTTACAGTATTAGTTGTTTTTATTTATACATTATATTGGTGTATAAATATGGTTGTGTGTGTAGGTACCTTATATAAGGCCTAACATGTGTGTTATATGCCTACTTGACACTAGTCACAATCCACTAGCCATTTAGAGGAGGACCAGGTGTGTCACTATTAGCTTACAGCCAGCCAGGCAGGCCCTAGTGGGTCGAGTCAGGATGAATTTATTGCCCAAATATTTCTCTAAAGAATATCATAAGAAATTTTAAAGTTAAAATCATAATCATGATTATTTATTATAAAATATGACTAATAATTTAAACATTTTTTTTGGAAAACTTTCTTTTCACTATTAAAAGGGTCATAAACTTTTCTTTACGCATAATTTCAATAGCTTACCTTATGAAATAAAAATACAATCATGAAAACTCATTTTCAATCATAGAAAATTCTCGTAAATTCCTTAGTAAATAATCTTAATATCACACATAAAATCACTCTTATAGTCACTCTTATAAATGGAATAACCAACTTAGATAATTCTAACATATATTCCCTTGGTAAAAAATCATTACCCAATGAATTGGAGAGTTATATCGATATCATTTATCAGTATAAATAGTAATTTAGGACTATAAAATACATTAAACACATGGAATATTTCATTTACACCATAAAATATAATAAATAATTCCATTTAACACAAATGTATAATCAGTGTTTGGGATTTATGTAAAAATAAGGATAAAATCTATTTTCCTTTGAAAATATATATAAAAGAAAAATTCCCAAAAGTCCAGAAAATAATATATTCTTTGAAAAAACTTTTAAAATTATAGAGTAATATTCTTAAGTAATGAATTTCATGAATTACAGAAATTAATATAAAGTTTTATATGTTAAAAAAATAATCCTTTCACACTTTTGTAAAAATTTCAAAAATAACACATTTGTAAAATTTTAAAAACACTTCGTTAAAAACCTTCATCAAGAATGTCAAACATGGTTTAGAATGAACATGAAAATTTATTTAAATAAATTAATTTCATACCTAAAATATTTTAAATAACAAGGATATGAAGTAAAATATAATAAAAACATTAAAAATTTTAAAATAAGGTTTTAAATAAAAATATTGTACCTCAAGTCTGACTCACCACGTTCATACTTTACCTCATATATAATAAAATTATATTTATTATTTACTTTATTAAGAAACTTTTTCATGTTTATTTCCTTATTAATTCACCTTTTATTTCATTTATTACAATTTATTATATATTTACTAATTTATTTAAGTTCATATCGGATGTTTTGATGATTTTTAGTTCATAATCCAAAGGCAACTTTGGTAGGTTAACCATGGTCAAAGGGGTCATTATTCCATCATATAAAGAATATTAATCCTGAAATAATTATAATTTTTATAAATTAAGTACATTTTTATAACCATCCATTAAAATGTACATGAAAAAAGAATTTCTTCACTTCGTGGAGGTGGTGCCCCGCATGTAAACAAGTGAAATGTTATCATTTTACAATGAATGGAAGAGTAATATGGAAAGTAATATATTATATTTTTATAATCATAATCTTTTCATGAATATAATTTATCTTTATTAAACCAATAATAATATATATCCTTTTTGGGAAGTTATAAAAACAAAACACATTTCTTTATAGAGGTGGTGGTTCACACGTACGCACGAGTGAAGTTTTCATTTACCAAAGGATCGAATAGGAGATGAAAAAGGGTCATGTAATAAATATAATAACTTTAATTATATAAAATATATTTATTTTATCATATCATCATTGTTATATATTTTTTTAGGATGTGTAAGAAGAAATAAACATAAAAGAACATTGTTATGAGTTATACATCTTCTTTGTAAAACCTCCATCGGATTACTCCTTAAGACTTATAGCTTGGTATTTTAGTGATAATAGAACCTCTAGGATGTGGGGAGAGATTTTGGTAAGGTATTTTTATAGGTACTGGTTGATCTAAATGGTTCAAAGTGTGTAAATAAGAGAGGAGAAGAGGTTCCCTTTATAAGTGAAGGGAGTGGAACTCTTGTAATTTTTCAAAGTTTTAAAATAATATAAATTTTTATTAATGCTAATGTGGAACTAAATATATCTAATTTTGAATATAATATGATAATGGTTTAAATAATTCCATTAAATAAGGTTTAATATGAGATTTTTTTTATCATATCACTTAGTTTTATCCTTAATTTACTTGTTTTATCATTTACTGTGATGTTAAATTTTTACCATGGTTACTACTCATTTTGAACAAAATTGAAATTGAAATCAATAATAAATTTAAAAATATTGAATCAAAATATGCAATAAATTTTTTAATATTAAATTTAAAAGTGTTATAAATTACTATTAATATAAGTTCACAAAATTTAATGAAAAATAATTTTTTCAAAAAATTTTTTCTTAAGTTTAAAAATAAATATATACCAAAATAAATCATAATATTGATTCCTATGAAATTAGTTGTATTATTTAATAAAATTTGGATAATTTTATATTAAAATAAATCCCAAGTATTATATTAATTTTTAAATACTTGAAAATAAATGAAAGTTTTTATAAAAATTAGTATTTTTCATTATTCACCAAAAAAACAATATTTTCAAAAAAACCAAAAAATCACACTAACATATACTTGATATAATGATATCAAAAATTAATTATAGTTTAACAAATTAATTTTATAAAATTTAGAAATAAACTGTTAAAATGAAATCATATAATATATGGAAAACACTTTAGTTAGAATAAAACTATTTCTTTTTAAATTTTAAAAATCATATAAACTCATTATAATAAATGTAAATCCATAACATCTAATCATAAATATTAATAATAAATCAAATTTATTTATTATTAAAATAACATAGTTTTTCACATTCTTCCATCCTTTAATAAATTGCATCCTTTCAATTTTATTCATCACCAAAGCAGGTGGGGATATTTTTCCTTCATTGACTTTTTAAGTTCCCATGTTACTTCCTCAATCATTTGTTTCATCTATATAACTTTATATAGGTGAATTATCTTATTTTGTGACACTATATCTCTATGGTATATAAACTGTGATTGCTTTTCCTTATAGGAAATATTCTCTTCTAACCGTACCACCTCAAGTCTCAAAACTTGAGATTCATCAGGTACATATTTCCTTAACAATGAATCATGAAACACATCATGTACTTGAGATAAACTCAAAGGTAAGGGCACTTGATAAGAAAATTATCCCACTTTCTCTAGAATTTCATATGCACTAATAAACCATGGTCTTAACTTTCATCTCTTTCTAAAATTCCCCACACCTTTTTAAGGATATATTTTATGAAATACATGATCACATACCTCAAATGAAAGATCTTTCTGCATGTTATCTGTATAACTATTCTATCAATTATGAGCTTCCCTTATATACTGCTAAATTATATTTACCTTATCAACCATTTATTCTTCTAGTTCTAGTCCCAACAACTTTATTTCATTGACTTTGTCCCAATATTCTAGATTCCGACACCACATTCCATATAATTCCTAAAAATGAATCACCTGTATATTCAAATAAATGATGTTATTATAAGAAAAATTAACTTATAAAAGATGCTAATACCAACTTCCTTAGTAATCCAATGAGATATATTGAAGCATATCCTCCATATTTTGAGTCCTTAACTTCAATTTTATATCATATTAATGATGAAAATATATAAATAGATTTAATTCAATACCCATTTACTTTTTAAGTCCTTCCTAAAAATTATAGCTAAATATGGGATCATGATTAAATAAAATAAAGATAGCGACTCTATGTAATCTGATTATATCTTTAAGGTATAGTATATAAAGATAATACAAAGATATACTATCTTAAATAGGAAGAAAAATTACAGATTTAGTTAATCAATTAATAAAAACCCAAATCCAGTTATTACATCAAGATTTATTGGGTAATACCACCATGAAATCCATGGATATATTCTCTCATTTTCATGTAGGTAGTGTAAAAGTTTTAATCATCCCATTTGGTAGTTTTCTCTTAGTTTTAACTTGTTGAAAGGTTAAACATTTCATGGTAAAATCAGTAATATCATTATTCATTCCCTCCCACCAATAATATTCATGAATGTCTCTATACATCCTAGCACTGCTAGGATGAATAGAAAACGAAGAGCAATGAGATTCACTCAACAATTAATTCTTTATTCAAGGATCCATTGGCACACAACACTACTTTATAAATCTTATAACACATTATTTTTTATATTATATTAAAGAAATATTCACTTTTTAACCAACTCTACTCTTTCTTGCAAACCTTGATTTTTCTTCAAAGCGTGCTTAATTTTGTCTGATACAGATGACTACACTGACACCTAAACCAAAATAGTGGGAGTTCCTACATGCATAATTTCTGGTCTAGCATTCATTAAATAATTATCCAAAGGATCATGTTCCAAACATTTCATAGCTAATTATTCATTATATTTTCATCTCAAGTCATTAGAAGCCATGTTATCTTTAGCTGAATGATAGTGAATCGTGTAATCATAATAATTTATTAGTTTCGACCATCTTCTTTGTTTCAATTTCAACTATTTCTAAGTTAATATGTACTTAAAACATTTATGGTCACTATATATTTCATATTTTACCCCATATAAAATAATTATCCATATTTTTTAATTAAAAACTACCCCACCCAGTTAATGATCAGGCATAAAGTAATTATGTTCATGGATTTTTAATTAGCATGATACATATGAGATTACCCAATCATATCTCATAAATACCCAACCAAGTACCTTTAAATGAGCATCAATATAAATAAAAAACTCTCTATTTCTATATGGAATGCCTAACACTGGATAATTAACCAATATTATTTTAAATTCCTAAAAACATTAATCACATTCATTTTTCAAGATAAAATCAACTCCTTTTTTATTTAACTTAGTTATTGAGCTAGATTCCTTATAAACATTTACAAAAAACCATCGATATTAACCCACTAATCCAAGAAAAATTTGAATATTAGTTGAATTTATAGGTCTTGGACACTCTTTCACTACATTATTTTAGCAAGATAAAAAGTTATTCCATATTTATAAATAATATTCCAAAATAAAGAAATATGTTGTAACCAAAATTCACATTTATTAAATTTTCTATACAAATTATTCTATTTTAAAATATATATAATAATCATTAAATGTTTCTAATATTCCTCATAAATTTTAGAATAACAACTACTCAATTATTTTAAATGTGTGTCGGATGCAGATCCTCATAGCTATTTGGGAAGTTGCTTTAATTCAAAAGGGTTTTTGAAACAACACAGTGAATGAATTTTGGAATCTATGTCGGCTTGGGGTTAATGGTATTTATCCTCAACCTAGACGCACTTTTTAAGTGTTCGTGCAAGCTCCACTCCCAGGATAAATTAAAGTGAATGTCAACGGTGCTTCTAAAAGCTACTCGGCCCCTTCATGTTGCGATTAAATTTTTAGAAATCACTCCTAGAAGATTTTTGGATGTTTCTATGAAACTTGTGGCATCTCCTTGGCTCTGGAGGCTGACATGATGAGTGTAATCTATGCTATCTTCTTCACCAAGAAACATGGTTGGAATAAAATTTGGATTGAAAGTGACTCAACTACCATCATTCAATCTATTTGGAATGGTGTGTTGCACCTCTTGTGGCCTCTTACAACATTCTATATGGACAGTCTCCATTCAATCATGAACTTCAACTATATTATAATGTATGCATTTCATGAAGCAAACACAGTGGCAGATGGTCTTGAAAGTATGGGAGTGAAACATGTCACCAAATGGTTAGATGGCCTCCCTGTTGATTTACAACCCTTTTATGATAAATATTTTAAAATAATCTCATATTTTAGACTCATGTAATTCCTTATTTTAATAATATATTTTGTGCTTTGGTCTTTGACCAAGGCACCACCTTCTTAAAAAAACCAAAAATTTATCCAAATACTCATGGAAAACTTGATTTATAAGATCCAAGAATACATTTGGTTCATTATATAACCTGACAGGCATGACCACAAACTCATAATTTCTATACTTAGTGAAAAACTTCATCTTCATAATTTATTTCTCATTCACTTTTAACTGATGATATCAGAATGTGAGATCAATCCTTATAAAATACTACACTCCTTGAAGATGATAAAACAAGTCATCTATATGAGTAAAAATATAATTTTTCTTAATAGAAATGTTATTGAGTGTTATATAATCAATGAAAATCCTCATAAAAGTATCTTAATTTTTTAAAAAATAGGAGCACCCTAACGTGAAGTTCTAGGATGAATAACACCCTTCTCAAGAAACTTTTGTAAATTATTTTTCAATTCCAATAACTGTAATAAATCCATTTGATAAGTTATTTTGAAATTGGTTTAGATTTTGGAACGAATTCCATATAGAATTAAACTCCCCAATAAAGAATAACCCTAAGAAACATGTATGTGGATGATAAAGAGGTCCCAGTATATAATTACGTATAAACAACCTCGGATAATGAAGAGATTGTGAAATAAACCATTACCTTGTACTTTTCCCTGGTTGTGGGTAGGTTAACCTCCTGTATAATGGGGAAATAATTGTTATTAAATTATAAAATAATCATATACATTAATATGATATCATATATTATCTTTTAACATTTCTTTGTCAATAATATCTTAGTATTATTGTTGTTTCGGGTGTTAACTTACTCGATTTCTTTTATATGTTTTGTTACATAAGCCATTTTTGTTATGGATAGTTTGTATCTTATTCATATCCACAATGATATCAAGTACTTAAAAATTATTTTTAATCATTAAATTATAATTAGTCTTTAATGGATACAATGGGGAATGAATCTCATCGCGTTCGTGGACACGGTAGTCCGTACATACGCACGAGCGACAATATCATTCTTTTGATATTAAAAGAATAAATAATTGGATATAATATCATATATACAGAATAATTATCATGTTATATTTATTATTTACATGAATTAAACATCATTATTATACCCATCAAAATAATAATGTTTTGAATAACAATTACACCACGACGTGGAGATGGTAAGCCGTACGTACGCACGTATGGTGACATGTCATTCAAATGATGGATAGAATACTGAATATGGTTGTACCATATTTATAATAACATCACAGTATATAGAAGAAATTAGATTTATTATTTTATAATGGGAATAACAAAGAAAGAAGAAGTTTAATAAGAAAGGAACTTGAACGAGGGTGGTGAAAACATTGCCTCTTCTTCGGGTTCTTCCTTTTGATTTGATCAAAAGGGCTTCTTAGGTTGGTTTTTTTATCAAACTAAGGCCTCTAGGTTGAATTGAGGGAAGTTGAGATGATATTAGGGCAGGGTTTGGCCGATCCAAAAGTCTTTGAAGTTGTGAATTAGAGAGAAGGGGGAGTGCCCTCTTATAAGAGGGGTGAGGGGAACCTTTGGAAAAGCTAGAAATATTATTTTATAATAAATTCATATTCGATTTATAATGGCTCCAAAGTGGATTATTTAAAGTTTCAGGTGGTTATGGGACGAAATACTTTCAACCAATAGATTTTAGATAGGTTTGGGTCACTATATTAACCTTATAATTTATATTTAACTCTTAGTTAAATAGTTTGACATTTACCATGTCTCTTTGTATTGTTATATTATATAGTTAATAAACTTACTATATACCTCCAAGATACCCCCAAGTAGTCCATTAATAATATACCTATCATTATATAAGTACTCTGGCCGAACATTAGATTTTTAGGAATATAATATCAATTAATAATATAATATTTGTTTTAAAAACTCTTTTATGTCAATTTTGACACTATTGGGTATTTTGTTTTTGATAATTTCATAACAGCATTATTACTTCGAAAAAAATTTATATAACCAATACTAATATTTCATATTAACCTATAAAACTAGTTTAATTCCTAAAAAGTATCAAATTACATTTATTTTGATATTTATAATATCAATTATTTTAATATTTCATTAATTAGGTAATTACAGCATCACCATTGTGTCATAAATAAATTAAATTATTTAATGTCTAAAAATTTTAAATAAAATAAAAATATGTAGTAAATATTATTATATTTCTAATGAATATTTATAATCGAATTTATCTTATGTATAACCCTATATTAAAAATGTTTTAGTAATTAAACTTTGATTTTAACTCTTTTACCTCTTCATTGAATTAAATAATAATAATTGTCCTAATCTAATCCAAGTGGACCTAAATGATAATATTTTATTCCTAAGGTTTTTTTTGGTCGAGATACACTTTTCCAATAGAATTATTACATGTTTTAGGGTAATATTAATATCATTTTTACCCTTAATTACCCTATTTACTTTTAACCGTGGTAAATAAAAGTAAAAAGTTACTATTCACCAAAAAATTATTTTTTTCTTATTGAACCAAATTTTACTCCTTGATATTAACCGTGTCTCTCATATTTTTGAAATTCCACTCATATAAGCGATAAAATTAAGTTTTATGTGAATTTCCAAATTCTCCTAAGAGGTGGGTAAAAGACGGTGAAAAGTTCCATAAAATTTTTATATATCTAAAATTATTCTAAACTAACTCCAATGAATTACATTGAACTTATATAGGTATTATGTGTCCATTTTGACCATAATTAAATTTAAATAAATTAAACAATTATTTAAATAAAAATTCAGTTTTAAACTATAACTCAGTGTTTTTTCACTATTCATCAAAAATTGAATTTTCTCAGAAAAGTAACAAAAATTCAACCTAGGCTAATTTCAATATTCCGAATCCATAAATTAAGTCCATTTTGAAAGATAAAATGTATAAAATTTCAAAAATTGGGTATTACTATTCGTAACGGCTAGTTTGATTGGTTGTGGTGTGTGTTAGAACTCGATGTTGCGTACAACACACGCTACTGTATTATTCAAAGAGAAGTGTACCGTAGAAGCTTGGGGTGTGGAACAATTTATTTAAAACATCTCACTACCTTAATATAATAATTTTTTTTACCATTATTATGATACATTTATTTACAATAATGAGGAAAACGCCATGGAATACAACATCCATAACACTTTCTAGATTTCATAAGACACTCCTCAATATGATTCTTACGACACTTATCACAAGAGGGAAATTTAGACATCAACCTTAAAATTTATTTGATAGATTCCTTCCCATTTCTTACCACCCAGATCACTTATTATATTTATTATTGTAAAAGTCTACAAACTCTATATATACCTTCTAGAAAATTCATAAAACCTTCTCATAGATTTCAAATTCATGAGATTTTAATTCTTCTTTCAAACATAGTTTCAATCCTATGTAAAACTTGTCAAATTTACTATCATGGCCCAAAATAAAATTTGATTAATAATTGGCTAATCTAGTAAAGTTATCTTTATATGTGGAAAAAAATTCCTCATCCTTTTTACCCAATTCAAAAAAAAATTTACCTTAAGTTGAATAATATTAGGGGAAAACTCTCAAGGAAAATATTTTTAAACATTAACAACTCTATGGGATCGATCTCATTTTTCTTATTGGTAATTTTAACCAATGAACACTACTGATCAGTTTCTCTTTCAAAATGATAAATGGAACAAATTTTCCTTTAATGTTCAGAACAACCCAAAATCTTAAATATGTTTTCCAGAGAATTGATCTATCCTTTAGTTACCACTAGAAATGAGGTTTCACCGAATGTTGGAGGGTTTTGTTTTCTGAAATGATCCAATATAGACATGTTCCTATATAGAGAGTTAATTCACTATATGGAATGGGTACCAACATTAATAGACCATGTCAACTAATTTAACACATCTAAAAACTGATTTATTCTGATTCCAACATTTCCAGGTAGCTGATTCCCAATGATATTATCCTCAAGATTTCTTTCCACTTCATTAACCCTATTTCCTTTATAAAACCCAACACTGAAATATATAAAAATTATATGAAGCAACATGGAAACCCTAAAAGTGTTTAATGATAATATAATCCATAGATTAACATACCTTAAGTTTATTTTATTACTAACATCCTAACCTCTATAATTATTTAAACATTTTTCTGATACCAACTATAATAACTTATACCATAATCAACCCATATTTATAAGTTTTATAGGATGTATTTAATTCTATAATATTCCCATTATATTTTAGGTTTATAGTTTTAGAGAATTAGGAAAACATATTACATATCAAACCATCACAATAGAAAATGAAAAATTCCACTAAATATTCATTTTTTCCAAAAAATAAGATTCTTAAATTTAAACTTTTGTTTCATTCAAAACACATTCACTTATTTTAAGATGAATCCCCATAACATAAAAATTGACCTTATTATACTTCTTACTTATCCTTAATCCCTATGAAAATAATTATATAACTTTATATGAGCACATAATCTAAATAAGGGATACAAAAAGAAACAAACCCATTATCCTATTTTGAAAATCAAGAATCCCTATAAGAAAATTTTCACTTTTTACATAATAAACTTTGAGATAAAATATTCATTTAATTACTCATGAAATCAGATTTATTGACCAAATAATTTCAAAAAAATCTAATTAGAAATATTAAAGGAAAATTTTTTATTCTAAAACATGAGTACTCATGAAAAAAAATAAACATTTTTTTCACACATAAAAGGGGAATAAACTTCCCTTTAAACATAATATTATTAACTTACCTTATGAAATTAAAATAATTATATGAAAAATAATTTGAAATAATATAAAGGTAATGTGGGTATCTTGGTACATAATATGAATATCACCCTTACAATCACACTTAAAATCACTCTTGAAAACGGAATAACCTACTCAGTTAATTCCAATATATATTCCTCAAAGAGAAAAATCATTACTAAATGCATTAAAGATCTATATTGAGATCACCCATCATCATAAAAAAATTTCAAGTTCCATAATATATATATAACATATAATATTACATTTCCATCACATAACCTCATAAATTATTCCATTTAACACATATGCATAAGAAAATTCAGGCTTCTTGTAAAAATAAGTATAAAGGTCCTTTTTCATTTAAAAACTATTAAAATGAAAAATTTCCAAAAGTAAATAAAATTTAGTGTTCTTTAAAAAAAATATGTAAACTTTTATAGCAATATTATAAATTATATTTTTCATAGTAATGGTAAATTATTCTTATATTGTATACATTAAAAATAATATTATGTCTATGATTGTAAAAATATCAAAAATAACATGTTTGGAAAATGTTAAAAAGAATTCTACTAAAACCTCCATAAAGAAAATAAAACATGTTTTAAAATGAATTTGAAAATAAATTTTAGTATATTAATAACATAAATAAAACATTTAAAATAACATGGATATGGATGGAAAATATAAGAAAAAATTTAGTACTTTTAAAATTAGGTTTTAAAGAAAAATCTCTTACCTTAAGTCCAACTCACTGCGTACATACTTTAACTCTTGTATAAAAAAATTATCTTAATTATTTACTTTTATAAGAAATTTTTTGGTTTTATTCAATTATTATTATAACCTTTATATCATTAATTATCATGTCTTATATAGTGACTAAATCAGTTAAGTTCATATTGAACGTTTTGAGGATGTTCGGTTCATAATCCCAGAACAACTTCAGTTGGTTAACCATGGTCAAAGGGATCATTTTACTATAATATAAAAAATATTAATCATATATAATTTAGATTTATATACATTAAATAAAATTTTATAAAAATCCATGAAATTTTGACATGAAAAATGAATCGTATCACTTCATGGAGGTGGTATTCCACACATACGTATGAGCAATGTTATCACTTTCCAACAGATGAAAGGGTAAGAAGGTAAGTAAAAAAATTATATTTAAAAAACTATAATTACTTAATTAAATAATAATAATTTAATTAATTTCATATATATTCATTAAAAACATTATAATAACCATTATTGTAAGGTGGTGATGAAAAATGATATACATCACTTCATAGAGGTGGTAGTCCACACATATGCATGAGCCACATCTTCATTTCCCATGCGATAAACAATGAAATGAAAATGGATTATTAGATAAATGTAATAAAATGTAATAAAATTTAAGAATATTTAATATACTTATTTTATCATATCATCATGTTCATATAATATTGTAAGAATGTGGAAGAAGAAATAAATATGAAAGAACTCGGTTAAGAGTTATACCTCTTCTTTGGAAAACCTCCATTAGCTTAAAAATTAATCCCTCTAGGTTGGTATTTTGGTGATACCAGGACCAATAATAAATGGAGAGGTATTTTTTAAAGTTATTGGGTAAATATTGGTTAATATAAATTTCTAAAATTATGTAAATAATAGAGGATATGATGTTCCCTTTTATAAGTGAGATAAGTGGCACACTTGTAATTATTCAATGTTTTAAAATAATATAAAGTATAATTAATGGAAAGGTATCACTAAATCTATCCCATTTTAAATATAATATTATAATATTTGAAATTATATTATCAAATAATATTTAAGATGAGATTTTGTTACTTTATCACTAAGTTTTAACTTTATTAACTTGTTTTACCCTTTACCGTGGGGATAATTTCATACCTTGGTTACTATTCATTATGAACAAAAATGAAATTGGAGTAATTAATAAATTTAAACCTCATAATTAAAAATATTAAACCTATTTTTCAATTTTCAATTTCAAAAAGTATCAGAAATTACTTTTTATATACTTTTGCAAAACCCTGTGAAAACAATTTTTTGAGAAATGTGTTTTTAGGCCTAAAATGAATTTATTCCAAAATCAAGCATAATATTGATTAATATAGAATTAATTGGATTATTTTTAATAAAATTGGACTAATTTTAATCTAAAATAAATCCATAATAAAATGTTACATTTTAAATACTTGAAAAAATTATGTTTTTTATAAAAATCCATATTTTTCACTATTGACCCCAAAATCAACATTTTAATAAAAATCTTAAATATTTGATCTAATATATATTGGATATGATTATATAAAAAATAAATTCCTTTTTTTAAAATTAAATTTCTAAAATTTAGAAATTTTTCTTTTAAATAAAAACATATAATACATGTAAAACACTCTAATTAGAACACAACTATTTCATTTTTATTTGGAAAATCATATAAAATTCGTATAATGATTGTGAATCCATAAAATATTATCATGAGTATTTATAAAAAGTTAAATTTATTTATTATTAACATTACCTGGGTTTCCAAAATACTATTAACAACCAATAAGTAATCCAAGATTTGGTTAATATTTTAACCCTCAATTTGGGTTCAAGAACCAATAACAGCAAAGACCACCATTATGGCAAGATTTCCAACTATATTTGTATAAAAAACCATTCCAAAGGATTATTTCTTATCCTTATACAAGTTACCAAAAATTATAAACTCAAGAAACATTTATGAAGGACTTTAGTAAACAACTTTTAATGTTTTACACTTCTCATAAAACTACTCTTGGCACTCACAGGTCAATATAGAAGGATCTACAAGGACGCTATAGCTAGGTTATGATTTTCATTAAAGAATTAAAAAATAAATGTTTGGGTAAAATTAATTAAAATTAAATTCATAAAAATAAATGAAATGATAATTACATTTCATTGAGGTCTAACAAGGAACTAAAAAACAATGAAGAACCCTCATATCAAGTAAAAGATGAAAGTGGATAGTCCACTGAACTTAAAGAATATATCCTTGAAAAATATCCTAAAGAAGAAGTATTAGTGGAGAAAATACCAATAAATAAGGATAAGGGAAAGAAAAATATTGAATACCTACGTCAACCCTAACCCATATTTCCTTATAAAGTAATCCACCTTAGAAAATTAGTAAAGATATGCGATAGAAAGATATCTTAGAGATATTCAAAAGATTATATATCAACACCCCCTTTCTAGGATCCATCTAAAAAATACCAATGTATGAAAAGTTTATCAAATACATGTGTACTAGAAAGAGGATATTTCAAGGACCTAAAAACATAAATTTAGGTAGAAATGTATCTCCCCTTATTTCCCCACAGATACCTTGGAAATGCTATGTTACAAGTACCTTAATTGTCCCTTAAACTATAAGAGAACTCACTTTTTCAAATTAAATGTGTGATTTGCATGCATCATTAATGTAAATTCATATTTGGTTTCTTCTTCCATGAATATTGAAAATCTAAAACCACCCAAGTGGTTATAAAATATGATACTTAAACTACTGCCTACCCACTTAGAGTTTTATAGGATATCTTGGTAAGTGTATAAGGAATTTTTTTCCCTAGTCACTTATAAATTATAAACATGGGGGATAAAGTAGGTAGTGTTAATTTCCCCATCATTTAAGTTATGATATTTCCTGATAATACCAAAAAATTATAAATGTTAATGAAGGAACTCTTTTAATAGATTTTGGACAGAAGAAAATGAATTTTAACATTCTAAATTCAATAAAATATCTCCATGATGAGAAATATATGTTTAAATTGAACCACACTAAATTTTAATATTTTTTGAAAATTTAAATTTAAATTTTTGATGACAAAATTCAATCAGGAGAATCCCAATAAATACCTACTCTTTTTTATGAATCTAATTTTAAAAATGAGATAAATATGGAAACTGTCATGTGTGTTAACAAAATCTATTTTTATGAAAGTTACTTTGATGGTTTACTAAAAACTTTTGTTTCCACTTATTATTTACATGTATATCATATAATCATAGATAAAATTAAGTTGAAAAAAACATTAGAACCCCCCCCCCCCATGAACTAGAATTGAAGTTTATTCCCTCAAACCTAAAATATTATTTTCTTAAAAAAATAGAAACTTTCCATCATCATTTCAAAAAAATTAAATCCCAATCAAGAACACCAACTATGGGGATTTATGAAATAAAAAAATAAGGTAATTGGTTCTAACTAGGGGATATCTTAGGGATTATCTCTACCACTTGTATGCATATTATTTTTTTATAAAGTGAATCCAAACTTATAAGGCCTCCCCAGAGGAGTATCAACCCATCCCTTATAGAAGTTTTAAAATTGGAATTATAAATAATTTTTGGATATATAATCATATACCCCATCTCATAATCCAAATGGGTAAGCCTTATTCAAATTTTCCCCAATAAAATTGGATAAATAGTTATACAGAATGAGAATAATGAGTTATTTCCTATAATAATTATTATAACTAGAGGGTTTGCATTTACAATCATAAATTGAACCATGTGACCAAAAAGGACCACTACCTCATTCACTTTATAGACCAAATATTAGATAGTTTCGAGGGAAAGGGTCACTATTATGTCATTGATGTATTTTATAGTAATTTTCAGGTTCTAATAGCTCTGTAAGAACAAGATAAGGCTATATTTCCATTCCCATTCAGTGTGTTTGCTTAATAGAGGATTCCCTTTAGGTAATGGTTTCATCATACCTTTAGAATTTTAGCTTTTTCCCATCACTTTCTCACATAAAATGAACATTTATTTATACTTGGTGATCTTATTTTTCATATTGTCCTGCCAATAGTTCTATTGGAGATCTTGATACATCTTTGTGCTCCCTAGGTGAATATAGAATATTGAGATATGTGCATCATTTAGAAGCTCATTATTTATCTCTATATTATATGTTACACTTAATCTCTCATTTCACATAGATACCACCTTCTTATGAATTTCCACATCACTTCTTTGATCATCCCTTACTTTCTCCATGAGGGATAGTTGAGAAATCATTTAAGAGAGGATTAATGATGTTCCTTCGTCGATTATTCTCATGTCCATCCTTTGTAGGTCTAGGAATATTGGATCCTTATCAATTATTATAATTGATAATGATGTAGGATTGTTTCTACTTAGACCATCTTCCACCTTATTTGATTTACCAGGATAGTAGTGGATAGAGCATTCATAATATTTGATGAGATCTAACCATATTCATTGGTGCATATTAAGCTCATTTTGTGTGAATATATATTTAGACTCTTTTAATCAGTATATATCTCACACTTCTCCCCATAGAGATAATGTCACCATATTTTCAATGCAAAGATCAGACCTTCTAACTCCAGATCATGTTTCAGATAGTTTTTCTCATGTATTTTCAACTGTCTTGAGGATTAGGCTATCACATTATCATTTTAACCATTACATAGCCTAATACCTTCTTTAAATCATAATTGTACACCAAAAAGAGTTCCCCACTTGTTTGTGTTGTGATCATTAGTGTAATGATAACCATCTTCCTCAACTCTTTATAGAAATCTTCACATTCACTGGTCCATAGAAACTTTTCTCCCTTCTGATTCATCTTGGTTACTGGGTTCAAAAATCTTGAGAATTTTCTAAAACATTTCATGTAATACTTAGATAGACCAAGGAAACTATCGATCTCCATTAAATATGTTTTCATGGGACACTCTTTCATTGCCTTTGTCTTGGAAGGGTCCACATATATATCTTTTCTTGTGACTACATGTCATAATAATGATACTTACTCCATAAAGAACTCACATTTCTTATACTTTTCATAAATTTTATTTCTTCAAAAAGTCTTTAGAAAAATATTCAAATACTTCTCATGTTTCTTTTTGTTCTTGGAGTATATCAAAATACCATCAATAAAGACTACCAAAAATTTTTGAGGTAATATCTAAAGACACTATTCATTAAGTCCATGAATATTTTTAGAGAATTAGTGAGTTTGAAGGGAATGACTATGAACTCATAGTGTCCATACCTCTTTTTAAAGGTAGTCTTGGGAATATCTTCCTTCCTCACCATTAATTGGTGATATCCTAACCAAAAGTCCTCTTTAGAAAAATAATTGGCCACATGAAGCAGATCAAACAAGTAATTTATATATAGTAGGGGATACTTGTTCTTTATAATGATTTTATTGAGCTCATGATAATTAGTGAATAATTTCATTGATCTGTCCTTCTTTGGGAAAAAAGGACTGGTTTACCCCATGGTGAAGCACTCGGGCATATAAAACTCTTTTCTAGGTTCTCCTATAACTACTTCATTTGTTCTTCTAGCTCAATAGTGGTCATTCTATAAGGTGTATTTGATATTGATAGATATCTGGGAATAAGTTAAATCAATAACTCAACCTATCAATCAATAGGAAGACTAGGAAATTCTTGAGGGAATACATCAGTGTAATCCCTCATTATGGGCATGTATTTGAGCATAATTCTCTCCTTTGTCTCATGAATTTGAGCTAGATATTATTTCTCATAAGGAAACATTATCCAAAATTGATATGATGATTCATAAATAGATTCTTATTTTTCCATAAACTTGTATAGAATAGAAGGATGCTTCGGGATGTGAATATTTATCTCCCTTTACCGATATTTGATGTTGGGTTTATATAAATATAGTCAATCCATGCCCAATATAGCATCAAAATCTACCAAAGGGAGTATGAAAATATTTTTTGGGAGGTTCATTCTAAAAACATTAACCTAAGAGGAGTTATAAACTTTGGATGAAATAATTTCCCCATTTTTTGTACTCACAAATAACTCAACCTTCAAATTGTGAGTGGTGATTGAATAGTTCTACAAAAATTTCAAGATATTAAATAATAAATAGAATTGGAATCAAATAGTATATTCACTACTCTTGAATGAATAACCTTTGTACCTATCACCACATCATTATCAGGCTCCACCTCAGTAGTAGTGATAGAATATTACCTTACTTGTTGCCTTGGAGGTTTTTGTTGTTGATTTCTTTGAACAACCCTTGCATTAGTGAAATATTTTCATAATTCCCATATTTCTTGCAGTTGAAACACTACACTAGAGGTTGAGTGTTTATCTAAAAATTCCTTTCTTCTTTCACATTAGTGGGATTATTTAAATTCCTTCAGCAGTTATTATCCATATTCCCTTCTCTTCCACATTTAAAGTATCTCTTGTTTTTATTTATGAAATTTCTAGGATGATTATTCCTATACTTTTGACACATGGGATGTAGGGCCTTATTTCTATCATGGGATTTATCAACCATATTAAATTATATCTTCTTATTTTTGACACGGGTAATACAAGACCACTGAGAGTATTTGATCTAAATTTCAACCTTAAAGGAATAACGAACAATATCCTCATAACTATCGAAGTCTTGAATCACCAACTCTTTTCATATACTCAGATTTAGTTCACTAAAGAAACGATCCACCTTCATTTCGATGTTCATGACAAAGATAGAGTCATATCATGAAATCCTTGAGAATTTTTCCTTGTATTCCCTGATAAACTCATATTAATTTTTCTTCCATTCAAGTAATTCTTTTTCCATCTAGATATAGAAGGTTCAAGGGAAATATTTTTTGAAAAATATTTTCTTGAATTCCTCCCAATCCATGGAATTAATTTCTTCTTTGTACTTTGTGTTCTTGATCAGTTTCCATCGCTGATCATCTTCCCCATCAAAATTATAGACCTCCATCACAAATTTATCTTCTTATAAGCACTATAGGGTAGATAATATCTTCTTAATGGAGTTAATCCATTGTTCTATGATGAGGGGATCAGAAGATACACTAAATATGGGAGGTATTTTCTACATGAAGGATTTGATGGTGAATTTATCTTTATTTAGAGAAGGAGGGTGTTCCATAGGATTCAAGTTATTATTCATAACTTGAGACATATGAGCAGGAACTATCATAAAGTTTCGAGCACCCATTCCCATTATATTTGGCATATAATTAGTGAAATCATCACATTACCTATCACATTGATTATTGTCATGGGTTCTTCTATTTCCAATAATTAAGTAAGAAAAATAAAGTACAATTAGGGGCTTGATTACTTAGCTAATAAGCATATAAAAATAAAAAATTTAACATAGAAGGATAAACTGGTAAATGAAAAGTATATCAAAACTTGTGATTCCCTAGGTTTAAATCTAGGTTGTCCGTGATCTATTTTATAGAATATATTCTTATAGGAATGTTTCTCCTTAATAATGGTTTGTAATGAGATTATGAATATATCAAAGCATATCCCTTAAGAGTTTCTAACTATGTGTGCAGTAAGGCATGTTTTAATGTACCAGGTTACCCATATTTAGGCCCAAAACACCTTGTCGGAGTTGTTACTCCTAGGTACATTTGTGCCTGAACCATGTCCGCTTGTAGTATTCAAATATGGATATATTTTCTTGATAAACCACTTACTCTATACTTACTGGAATTTAGGGTTGTTTTCTTATATTTAGTATTATCCCTATGGGTTTTTATAGATTTTTCTAATCCTAATACCAAAAATAACTAAAATTTTCCTCTAATACCAGCTATAGAAACCCTAACCTTTTACACATATCATTACATGATTTAAATCATAATTAACCATCAAATTACAAGCCAAGGATCATAAATTATGATGTCTTTAGAAGATTAGGTACATAATTAAATATCATGAAAAAATATTTTTTTAATATCCATAATGTTATCCTAACTTCTATTGATCTCCTATAAAATCATAGGATAACTTGGGGAATGCATGAACAAAAGGGATGAGCTAAAAAGCCCAATAAGAAAATAAGAAAAGGAATAAAACACAGAAAATGGGTTAGAAAGCATAAAATGGTGACATAAAAAGGCATGGAACATGAATAAACATAAGGAAGAATAGAATTTATAACATGGTAACAGATAATCATGGAATCATAGGAATGTGGAAACACCATATAACCTGACATTGACATTATTAAAGGTTAAAAGTCACTATAGGGTGGGAAACGTCTTATAAAGAAATCAGGTTAACTAACTATACCAACATGACGTCTCATGAGTATAAACATTACCCAATGAATTGGATCACTATCTAAGAACACCAATCATAAAATTTTAATGAATATTTGTGCTATATGAATAATAAACATAAGAGTTACTCATGCAAATAAATGGGTATCATAATCAGGTCACAAGGAAAAACAAATGAGCATATCATAAATGTTTCCATGAAAGAATGGATAAAAAACATACATGTATATTAATAACGGAAAATATAAATGGATCATGATAATTTATGTTCAATTTAAGTGGAAACATGTAAAATTAGTTTTTAATTACTTTATAAATGAAACATTTTAGTGCGGTTTAAGGAAAATATTAAAGAGAATTTAAAGTATAAAAGGAATATTTGTTCTCATAAAACAAGAAATGAACCAAGATAGTTTTTCATGATAAAATTAGTGGTTTCATAAAAATTATTGTGTCTTAAAAAATATTATGGAGTGCACATGGAAGTGGGTATGAAATTGGGAATATCCCTTGAAACGGGCTTGCCTATCAGGAAGAATTGAAAATAGAACCTTTCTAAAACACATATTACCCCATCAAAGAGGGATGATCTAATCTATATACAAGAGTTTGGACAATATAAATAGAATTTATAATAAATATATAAAAATAAATAATCATTACATTGGGTTAAATAGAGATATAAAGAGTAACCCTAAGGAAAAATGGAGGTTCGAGTTGAATCCCTTACCATATATCTAAAACAGTTTTGCACTTGATCTTAATTTCCTGGATAATAAAAATAGCAAAATTAATTAATTAATTAAGAACCATTTAAACATTTATTTTATTTATTGTAATTTTATTAATTTCTTTTATGGAATTTTTTATGAGTTATAATATATGATTTTATCATTCAAGAGTATTCATTTCCTTGGTTTTCATGATTGATTTACTTGTATGGAAAATCATGTAAAGTGGGGGTAATTATAAAAAATTAAAATTATATGTTATTAATGATATTATAGATGTTAAATTGGTATTATATATAATTTGTTTATTTGATATGATGTTGAATTATTTTATAAATAGTTAATTATATTTGGTTAGGTTAATTTTGGCAGTTTCTCGATCATCGAAAAGTAGTTTTGTTTTATTTAATAACATCATGTGAATATAATGGTTATATAAGATTAAATAGGATTTAATACATATATTATAATTTTTGTAACTATAAAAATGGTTTTATGACTATCCTTGAAGGTGTTAATGGAAAATGAAAGTTTTTTCATCCTTGAAAGCGATAAATTAACACCTCATGAATGATGTTTTCATTTCTATAATAAAAGGGAGAGGAGAGGGGTTTAATGATGGATTATTGAATTAGAATAATAAAATTATAGTATATGTCAGGTAATGTATTTATCATACCATTTTTATGATGGGAGTTTAGGATAGAATAAGAAAATAACTTGGAAAAAAAATTAAAAGAAAAGGAAAGAGGAATTTACCTCTTGAATTTCTCCTCCATGAAAACCTCCTTATGGAAAAGGTTTTGGTATTTTGATGATACAAAGATATCTTGTACATGGGGATGGGTCTTTGGAAGAGTATTGGTCATAATTTGGATATTTTTAAAATCTTGTATGGTGTGAGTAGAATATGGGGTGAGGTGTGGTATTTATAATAGAGGAGAGGGGTGTTTTCTCATTATTTTACTCATTAGTTTATTATTTTGCCTCAAAACTATGAATAGTTTTATAATTGTCACCAAAAATATTAAAATAATGAATTATATTCAGATATTTTGGACTTTAATCATATATACATCATGTATGACTCCATAATTCAAGTATTTATCTTGAACCGTAAATTATCATAGTTTACTATTCACCAAAAAATCAAGTATTTTAGAAAAATCCCAAAAAATCACCCTAACCATTTTTAATGTTTAGAATTTAAAAATAAACTCCATTTTATGAAAATAATTTTATTAATATTAGAAATTTATTTTTTTAATTAAAATCATTATTTACTTGGAAAATAAAAATTTTAAAATTATAAGTGATTTTCTAACACTTTGAAATATTAAATAATGTCACATAGAATTATATTAAAATAATAAAACAATAAAATATTAATTTATAAATATATTTTATGAAAATAAAATTTATTTTAAATCATTATATTAATTAAAAAATTACAATTAAATATTTATAACTTATAAAAATAGCAACACTTAATTAATAATTTTTAAAACATTTATTTACATAAAGTGTGGTATAATTATATCATAATTTCATTTATAGGATGCATAAATTTTATTTATAATTTCATGGGTGAGATTACTGGTAAATGTTCCTCAACTTATATAAATACCAATTATTTTATTCATAGTCAATTTATAATGTTTGTATTGTGTTATTAATGTGGTTTTATGTGATTATACTATATGACATAACTATAAGAATGGAATTTTCATTAACAAAATTCTGGTTTGTTACATTTCTTAAGTGTCTCTAGTCAACTGAGATAGAGAATGGGTCTTGTTAGAGAATAGATCATATCTATTTTCATAGAGGTTGTCCGTTATTCATGCATTGTAGAAAGATTGGGGACACTAAAGGGAATTCAACCTACTAAAATTGATGTCTGCAACATTTTCCTACAAGAACAATCCCTTAAAATTAGTAAATCACCAATTAAAGTCCTATATAGAACTAGATTTAAACCACAGGTTTTGGGATCATTCTCCCCATTAAAAAGATAAGGGACAACCAGTACCAATATTGAAGCCCACAATTATTTAGGTTAGGATTGCCAAAATTAAAGTCCAAGACAAATCCAGCACATGAATCATTTTTCACATGAGGGTTCCAATATTGATTTCCACTACATTGAGAACTAGAAAAGAACATATACTTTGTTTATTTCAGAATCAGTAAAAAGTTAGATCATGGGAGGGTGTTATTTTAAAAATATATGAGTGATACTCACATCTTAACCCTCTATCTTTTCATGTGGTGATAATCAATGGAGAGGAATCCAGAGATATAATTTCAGTAATGTTTCAAAAATACAAGAATCATTAGAGATTGAAAAGAGATTTTTACTACTCACATGGATGAGATTTTAAATCATGTTAAGAAACTAGGATCACTCATCCATAAATTGGTAACTATTCACTAAGAAGAAGGGGATACTTTTATGATTAATCAATCAAGATTTGTGTTGCTGTTTTTTCCTTTCTTATTCTTCTATAATGACTATTGTGATTTCACATAAAGCCGTTATTGGTTGATCCTTGGAGAATCCCCCCATTATCTATTATTGAATTTTATTTGTTAATGCTTAATATCTCCTTATTATTTCTCAGGATGTGTTTAATTACATATTCAGTCCTAAGTTTCTAATAATATTTATTTTTAATTACTTATTCTATCATTCTTGAAATTTTATACATAGACAAATTAGATCACTCACTACATATAATTTTGAGAAATGATTTGACCTAAAGGTTATTGAAGATATCTAATCACTTGGTTATGAAATATTAGGGGATACAAGATCATTTTACTCCCTTATTCAAGCCAAATAAACCAAATGAGGGTAATCAAAAAGAACTCATTTTACTAGAGAAAGAGTATAGAAACAAATTTAATAATGATTAAATTGTGGGATAAGGGAATAATTTAAGTTGAGACTGTTATTTCCAAATATTATTTAAAAACCAATCCAATCCCATAATTTTTACCACACATCGAATCCATTAAAAAGAGAATAACACATCCAAAACACTTTCTTCTCTAGAGACAAAATGAGTCTACTACTATTGTATTTAATTTGGGTTTATAAATTCATTTGTTGAGGGCCCTATGACATGACTCTCATCATCCATATTTTAAACATTTGGTGTTCTACCTTCCTTTGAAAAATATGATTTATTTTACTTCCCATAGATAAAATATTCACATATTACAACTTCTACTAATTTCATACATGGTACCATAACTTTTATTGCTAAGACCATTATCCCTTTATCCCTTTTTGGCATAACCTACAATGCCTTATTTGTGAATCTCCAACTGATTTTTTTGTATCAACCATGTCCTTATGATTTATATTTTATTTTAAAGGGTTCTATTCTTTACCCCATGATCTATGACCATATCCCCTTTGATGATATTAAAAACACCACTAGAAAAAGTGTTATTAAAGTTTACATCATCAAGAAGACTAAAAAATTGTATTCCTTCTCAATATAAAAAAATATAGTTAATTCTTTGGAACTAGAAAACCTCAACCATTGGTTGTTTATTCATGCGTCACCCTTTCCCATAATCCGTAAGGGTTCATCATTAATAAGATATACCTTTTTATAATTTCTATAAACATAATTATTCAGTGAATCCTTCTCTAATGTGGAATAGAAGGATGATCCTAAGTCTAAATTTCAAGATTCCATTGGACTATTTGATGTTCCTAGGTCTGGGTGGATCATTAAGAGGCATAGGGGTGAATAGGTGATCTCTTTTTTCATTTTAAAAAATTTCACATTGTTTAACTTCAACCTATGTGGATAGTTAAATATTAAATCCTATAGTCTTTAATATCTCAACATCACCTCATATATATTAAATATAGAGATATTTAAAAATATAACATTTCCAAGGTACTTCAGAAAACCCTGGTCTTTGGTGAAGTTTGTTAGACACCATAACCTATTTATTCTCCACTACAATATTTTTATCAATTAGAATGCCTCTAAAGTCAAATAAGAGAGTGAATGGTTATATACTCCAATCACCAGACTTTGTAATTAGATGTTTATACACCCTGGTAGTTGATCCTCCAGTCATGTATGGTTATACGCCCCATAAACTGACTCTTATATCAAAGTTGGTTATTCCCCCAAACCATAAATATTACTTCATTGGTTACATATACGTCCCAATCATAAATAACTACTTATACTCATCGGTAACCAACTTGTTTTATAAATTTTTATTCATTGGTAGAAAGATCTCCTTTTCACTCTAGGTTTCTTCTGCAACACTTAATCTGATCTTCCTCTATAAGTGTGAAGGATCTAGTTAGCATGTGTAGAACACCTTCAATAAATTCATTAGGTGACAAGGCTTATCAGTATTCCTATTATCAAAAATCACTCTAGATCTTGAATGGTCTAATAATTTCTCTCTTCAATACAAGAAAGTATCAAGTTCATTGAATTTTTTTCACATAGTGTTCACGAGTTGTATCTTATTTATTCTTTTCTTCTTTAGTTCATGTAATTTTATATTCACATTATAATGAATAAAAATTTCAATATTTAAAAGCTAGAAACTTTTTGATCTTCAGACACAAGTGATATTATTATTTCAATCATTCAGTAGATTTGATTTAATCGCATTCAAACTTACATGAATCTTGATCAGGTTTTCCCATTTTAACTATAAAAAGTTTTTGATTGTTACCTTACTTTTAATCTCAATGAAATCCTATAATTTCACTCAATAAAAATATTCATGTGCATATAAGAATACATAATCATGACATTTCATGTGGCATGGAACTTCCCATGTTTTGGCTTCTACCCACTTCCAATGTCAAAGGGTTCTCAAAATGTTCTCTAGGAGTAGACTATGAAATTTCATAACTCACTATTTGTCACACGTGAAATTCTCACATAAAAAATGATTAATATTTCAAGGTGTCCATCGACATTCCATTTTACATTATTTTGATCTCATCACAAAATTTTCATATGACTTAGAAAACTAAAAAATTTCCAAGTTTTGAAGTCATATGAATATTTCATGTATTTATAAAAAATGCTTACAAAGGCATACAAAATCTATTTTGTAAGCCCTTAAAGACATATGATCATGGATTTTTCATTTTTATATCTTAAGAAAGTTATAAAAATCTATATGAATTCATACAGAAATCACAAATTCATATGAAATTCCTTCTAAAATCATACAAAAAATTTAACATATATGAACTCATTTCTTTGTAAAATTCCTACTTCAGCACCTCAAATTCAAACTTCACTCAAACTAATTTAGGGTATCTTCTAATTATTCGGAGGCCTCATCAAACATCTCAAAGTCACTTAAAAAATACACTATTTTACTTTCATCCACCTGCACTTTTCTTTATTTCTTGAATGAAAGCTCTGTATTCATCAAAATTTAAAAACATTTCACTTTAACTTAAACCTGTCTACTATAGTACTACAATTTGTAGCCTAAAAAATCCTTTTTCATTTTAGAATGAAAATATCACAATAAACTTATTCAATTAGATAAATTATCAATTATTACATCAAATTCAAACTCATAAATCCATAACAATCCTCCAAGAATCACTATAGCATTCCTTCACCAGACACATATTGACTCCTTGACAACAAATGAAATTATTACTTGGTCACTTTAATCCCCCCTTTGAATTTTTTATCAATAAAAATAATTACTAATATTAATATGTATATATCCATATATTATTAATTATTATATTTTTTGAAAATAAATTCAAAGGAAAATATAATGGTCTTCTCAATTTACTTTCTTCCATCAAAACTCTCAAAAATATCTCTCTTCTCCCTTTATTAGATCTTGATAATAGCCTTTATCCACTTGATAAAAAGTATGATACCAATTGATTCTCTTGGAAAATAGCCTTTATTTAACCTAGTCTTAGTCTATATTATCAAACACGGTGTGTAAAATAAGAGAGATAAAACCAAGATCATCTATGTTGTCCATAAGATATTATACATGTGATATCATGCTCAAAATATCATTTTAAGGGTTGATTAAAAATGAATTTATCAATATAAATATGAAACTTATACACATATCAAGAAATAAATAAAAATGGTTCATGTTCAAGTCCTAAAACTCTCCATTTTCCTCATGCTTTCATCAATCTGCTCTCTCCATTTATAAACACATAATCAAAACACTGTTTTTGTAAGTGTCATTGGAAAACCTAAATTTCCAATTTTATATAGATTTATAAGAATTATAGATTCACTATATGAAATATTATTCTCATTTTTTCTCCCCCTAAAGTTATATAATCAATAATTATTCCTTATGATAGTTATCATACTCTATCAATACAAACTCCATTTCTATCTATCAATGACAACACTTACTCTTCTCCTTCAATTCCTTACATGTTAGAAAAAATAAATATAATTTTATGGAAATAAGGAGGGTAAAAATTTTTCCTAAAAAGTAACATAGATATTGAAAGTTTACTATAAAAATAATTCCCTATTTTATTCTAAAATCAGCATATCTTTTTCTATAAAAAATCTTAACAGGTTGCTTTCTCATCTTATTTTATTAAACTATTTCATTATGTAAATCACTTTTCTTCATCTTAGAAGTCAACAAAACTGCATTCCCTTACTCTTGTATCATATTAATAATAGTATACTCTTAATATTATAATATTTCCATATAACCTTTTGTGTAATTTCTAGATTGACCACACCTTTCACACAATCTTGTTTGAAATTTTATATCTTCATTTTTTTACAACTCTATGAAATTTGGTCTCATTTTCTAAAACCACTATTTTACTTTTTTCGTAACACTCACTTTTTCCTTATATATTTGTTTATCCTTGTCCATTTGATCAGTCCAAATAGTAAATTACTCTTTATTTTATTCCTTGAATTCATTGGGATTCCCACATTCCTTCTTGAAATTGTCAACATTTCATAACTCCTCCTATTTATATTTTTAAATGTTCTCCCATTTTGTCACATATGGAGCCTTTCCTGGTAATTTTTCACATTCTCATCAACTTTTTTATTATCTATTATATATATTATACATATTTATGAAAATATATAAATCTACTTTGGTTGGATAAATTTGGTGTGGATCTGGTCATATATTTCTTTCTCTTTAAATATTTTCTCACTTGCTCACCAAAGATCCCCCATGATTCTTAACTCTTCCCTAATAAAGACATGTTTTTTTAGTAAGAGTGGGATTTATATCCATACCTTCTAAAACACTAAAAAACCTCAGAGTTGTGATTTTTTAGTTAGATAATGAATTTTTCAAAAAAAAATGTGGGGATAAAATTCCATAATTTAAGACTTATTTTCCCTAGGGGAAGCAGTTTTTTTGTCTTCCTCTCTTCCTTTGATGAGAAAGATTTCTTATCACCATTATTATTAGTCCAAACATACTCAGATATTTATATTTAGATTTATTAGATGTATATTTTACTTTTCTATAGGGATTTATTCTCTCACCATCTTGAGAGTAATCAGCTTTAACTACAACTATTTTTCTAAAGTCTTCTTTGATTTTGTTCAGATCATTTTGAACTATGTGACATATTGATTATATATTGAATATTTATTCTTCCCTTTCAGCCAGTTTTTCTTCAATATCAGTCCTAATATTATCCTACTCATCTATCTTTTTTTATTTATTGATATCATCAATTTATGTAACTTCCTTATTATCATACTCTTTCTTCATAACAACCATCTTCTTATTTTATTTCTTCAGTTTCCTCTTTTCTTTCTGGAGTTTCAAAAAATTTCAAGAAAATATTCCATCTCACCTTCTAGATACCATTATTTTCTATTCCTTTCTTCATCATCATCACTACTAGAGGTATCCAATCATTTTTCAATATAATAAAAGAAACACACTTTATCATCTCATGAAATAATTTAGGTTTCTATCTCCTTATTTTTCATAAAATTCCTCTTCTTGTTTTTGATAATTTATATGGATTTTAATCTTTTTAAGATTTTGATACTTCTTTTCTTAATCTTTTGATGCATAATCATTATTTATATTATTTTGAAAATTATTGGTTTAGAGTCTAATACCGTCACAGATTTAACACCTTGGTTTTTTTTCCTTTCACTTTCCACTTATATTTTTTGAATCTCTTAGACAGAATATAAATAATCTTATTTAATTCATATTCATATTCCCCATCTTTAGAATAATTTTATTCTTCAGCTTCTTCTTTCTTGACTTTTTCCTTTCAAATAGACTAGAAATCTATCTCAACTTTTGTAATCTTCTTTAAAGTTGAATATTACTTAATTTAACAAGCGATAAGAATATTTTTATTCCAATCCAATGAAAAATTATCTCTATATTCATAAGTTAAAAATTTCAGATCAAATCTATTAGGAAAATTCATCATTAACTTTTGGATAATGGTGAAATCCTATAAATTGTTTCCAAACCCCTAAATATTTCTCAAAATCTCATTTACTCTTGTAAATTAGTCATCAATATTCTCATTATCATCCATTTTAATGTTCTCAAAATTTATCCTCCAAACTCTAAATTTCGAATCCTTGAATTTTACATTACCTTCATAGATGCTTCTCAATTTGTACCATATCTTCTTGATATCTTGGAGATCCATGAACTTTTTGAATAACTTTTATGATAGAGACATAATGATTGAATTTTGATATTTTTCATATCAATTCATATTTCTCTTATCAAATTGAGTCACAGTGGAATATTCAATAATGTATTGAAACCAAACCATTTCTACATCTCTCACTTATAGTCTAAGTGATAGGAGGTATGTAGCATCCTACTCCTCCAGCTATGATAATTCTTCCCATAAAATGTGGTAACAACTCAACTATCAAGTAAGTTAAGATTATCTACATCTTAAAAACTTCTTGGATATTTATAGGGTGCCTTTATTTAATACCACTTGAAGTTCCTAGGTCTAGATGGATCCCTAAAATGGGAATGGGTGAATTAGTGATCTGTTTACATTTTATAAAAGTTACAAATTTTTTACTTCAACCTCTATGGGTGGTTAAATCATAGATCCTATCATATTTAATATCTTATCCTCAAATTGTATATAGTAAATATAGAGAGATTTCTTCCAAAAATATTTACAAGGTTTGACATAAAATCATACTCCTTGGTATAATTGTATAGACACACCAACATATACATTCTCTAATATAATATTATTATCAATTATAATGGATCCAGAGTCATAAAGGATAGGGACTGATTATACACCCTAATCACAATAATTCTAAAGTAACTAATAATACACACTATTAATTGATCCTCTAATAATTTCTGTTTATAAACCACAACCACCTACTCTTCCTCCATGGTTGGTTATACACCCTAACCATAAATCCTACCTCCTTGATTGGTTATACACCCCAATAAAAAGTAATTTTTTATACTCTCTATTCACCAACACTTTTATTTAATGTTGATAAATAAGTAGAATGATCTTTTTTCACTCTACGTTTCTTCTGAAACACTTGATATGATCTACCTCTGTAAGAAAATAGGATCTACTTCACCTATGTACATTACCTTTAAGAAATTTTGTAAGCAACAATAGTTCTCATCATTTTTAGTATCAAATCTCACTCCATATATTTAATAATAAAATTCATTATCTATTTTATATAAGAAATTATCAGTCTCTTATAATTTTTCTCACATAGTGTTCATGAGTTCATTTTTAGTTATTCTTTTATTCATTAGGACCTTCACTTTTATCTTCATAGAACCATGAATAATAATATCCATACTCAAAATATGTAAACTATTTTATCTTCATGTGTGGGTGATATTCTCATTTAAATCAATTAGTATATCTGATTTAATATCATTCAAACTTACTTTAATCTTATTCATGTATTCTCATTTAAACAACCTAAAGTTTTCAAGTTTTTTCTTCCTTTCAATCTCCTTGAAATCCATTACATTAACTCCTTCAAAAATCTCCATGTGCAGGGTAGTATGTAGTACCATGAAATGTCCTATAGTATGGAACTCCCCATATTGCACCTCTATCCACTTCTAAATTATAAGGGTTCTCAAAACATTCACCAATAGTGGACGACAACATTTTTAACTTATTTTTTCTCAATGGTGAACTCCTCACCCAAAACAATCACTGCTAAGGCATAGAGTCCATCATCATTTTATTTTTTGTTGTGTGGATCTCATATAATAATTTTGGAATAACTTATAAAACATAGAATTTTTTTAAGCATTAAATTCATATGAATATATTATATAGTGATTCAAAATTCTTATGAATTCAAATAAAATACATCTCAAGCGTCTTTGAAGTCATAGGATCAAAAAATTTCATTTTCCTACCCCAAACCAAAGTCATGAGAAACTATATCAAGTCATATGGAAATTAAAAAGTAATATGGAATTACTTTTAAAGTCATATGAAAAACTCTAAGTTATATAAATCTATGCCTTTGTGAAATTCATGCTTCATCACTCAAAATAAAGAGTTTACTCAAATTAATTTAGGGTGTCTTTCAATCATTCTGAGGCTTCATCAAACATCTAAAATTAACTTCCCAAAATTTTCAGACCAACACACATTAATCCATCACCACAATTATTTATTTCTTTATAAAATAGTTCCATAATCATTATAATTTAAAAACTTGTCACTTTTCCTTAAACCTCTCTATATGAGTTCTTCAAGATGTAGACTCAAAACTTCTTCTTCATTTCATAATGATAGAATATCACTCAACTTATAGAGTTGGATGTATCAATGATGAAATATAATGTCAACTCATGAATCCATAACTATCCACCAAGCATCACCATCACATTATTTCACTAAAAAAATATTAAGTCATTGAAAATAAATAAAATTATTACTTAGAAACTTCACTAACCACACTCAATATAAAAACATAATAAGTTCCTTAGACTATTGTATTTGTTGAATTATTTTAAAATGACTTATATTTATCCAAACATTACTTTTAAATGTGTCCATTTTCCCCATAAATCTAGTAGGTATAGCCATGCCACTCTTCCTTATCTAATTTCTTTCCTCTTGATTTTGATTGTCATATATGATTATGATACAATATAAATATGCCTCATCCTTTAGTGTGTAGAGTAGAACCAATGAATATTTATGACTCTATTTATTGAATATCCTCACCGAGTATTAGATCTTGTACATCATTAAAATTCAATTTTGTATTCGTCAAACAACTACTCATAGTTGTTAAAGTAGCTTCCCAAATTTCAGGTAATACAAACAATAAAACCATTTCATGTACATCAATATCTAATGTAATTTCCACAAATTCCAAATTACTTATAGTGATGTTGAAGTTTTTGATGTGATCAAAAATAATATTTCCATAAATTATATTTAGATTAAATAATCATCACATCAATTGCACCTTTTTAAACATGGATAGCTTCTCTTACAAATTTACGAGTTCCTTCATCAACCCATCCATCTTCATATTAAATATCATATTAAATTCCAAATTATTTTCTAGTATATAATGAAAAATTCCCATAACCTTTTCCTAGTAATTCCCACTCATTCTTATCCATATCTTTCTGTTTAATGACTAAAAGTGAAAAGAACATATTTTTCTAATAAAAATAATCCTAAATATTTATTTTCTAGAAAATAGAGTTAGAACTATAAAAATGATCGATATTAACCTTGAATTATGTTATATCCATCATAAAACTCAAGAAATATGACCTTTATCTATCAAAATAAATCTCTAATACTGGTTGTTATAGAAACATTGAAACTCCAATGAAAAAAGGATTCCAAAAAATGAGGGAAAATAGAAGAAAAATAATTGATAAGAAATATAAAAATAACTTAAGGATTTATGTTAGGTCCAAAAGGGGCCTAGACACCCTGTGAGGAGGAGTAAATCAGTGTATGAATATTCTTTTCTAAATTTTTCCTACGCCACTAGATCTTGACCTCTTTATTATAAGGTTTACTTTATTTTCACTAGTGTGTTTATGTTGATCTCTTATTTTCTTCTTTATTTTATGATGATTCTTTGAAATTAATGGAGGAAT
This sequence comes from Viscum album, assembly GCA_963277665.1. Taxonomy (NCBI): domain Eukaryota; kingdom Viridiplantae; phylum Streptophyta; class Magnoliopsida; order Santalales; family Viscaceae; genus Viscum; species Viscum album. Next base: position 1,812,433,337 of record OY728146.1, read on the forward strand.
GCAATCACACAGACATAGAGATTTTTACTTGGTTCACCCTCATTGGGTTACGTCCAAAGAGAATACAACAGCGATGTGTCGATGTACTAATCCACTAAATCTTACTACAAATCACAAGGTTTAGGTTATATCACTTATATTGTAACACCAGAGACTTTTATGAGAAATATTTTGTTTTTATGTTATATAAATCATAAAAGGAATCTTTCACTACACACAACACTAGCTTGGCTTGCTTTACACGCAATCACAGCCTTCCTCGATAGCTTGCGTTTTACGTAATACCGAGTTTCACTAAACAACGATATCTTATTAAAATATTATTAAAACTAGCCATTATGAATAGTAATAACCACTTTTTGAACTTTTATAAATTTCATTTTCCAAAATGTACTTCATTTTTGGATTCGGAATATCGAAATTATCCTAGCGTGAAATTTTGGTATTTTTCTGAAAACATTCAATTTTTGATGAATAGTGAAAACACTGGGTTACTATTTAAAAATTGACTTTTTATTTAAATAATTATTTATTTTATTTAAACTTATTTTAGGTCTAAATTGATACATAATACCTATATAAGTTCAATGCAATTCATTGGAGTCGTTTTATAATAATTTTAGATTTATAAAAAGTTTGTTGAACTTTTGACCGTCTTTTACCCACCTCCTAGGAGAATTTTCAAATTTACATAAAACTTAATTTTACCACTTTTGTGAATGTAATTTCAAAAATCTGAGAGACACGGTTTATTTAAGTAAGTAAAATTTGGTTCAATGAGATGAAAATAATTTTTGGTGATTAGTAACTTTTTACTTTTATTTACCACGGTTAAAAGTAAATAGGGTAATTAAGGGTAAAAATGATATTATTATTACCCTAACACATGCAATAATTCTATTGGATAAGTTTAATTCGACCAAAAACAAACTTAGGAATAAAATATGACCATTTAGCCCCACTTGGACCAGATTAGGACATTTATTATTAATTTATTTAAAGAAGTCTTAAAATAGTTATAATCAAAGTTTAATAAGTAAATAATTTTTAATATAGGGTTATACATAAGATAAATTAGACTATAAATATTCATTAGAAAGATAAAAAAATTTCCTACATAATCTTATTTTATTTGTAATTTTTAGAATTTAAATAATTTAATTTATTTATGACACAATGATGATGTAGTAATTATATTATTAATAAACTATTGACATAATCGATGTTATAATTACCAAAATAAATGTAATATGAGACTTTTTATGAATTACAATAATTTTATATGTTAATATGACATGTTATAATTGATTTAATTAAATTTTTTCGAACTAATATTTCCTTTATGATTTTCACAAAAATCAATTACCAAATAGTGTCAAAATTGACATAAAATAGTTTTTAAAACAAATATTAAATTATTAATTGTTCTTTTATTCCTAAAAATATAATTTTAGTCCAAATGACTTATATAAGGTTATATATATTAATATTAAACAACTTGGGGTTCTTTTGGATTGTTGTAGTAAGTTTATTAACCTTATAGTGTAAGAAAACAAGAAGACATGGTAAAAGTTAAATTATCTAACTTAAAGTTAAATCTAAATTATAAGGTTAAAATAGATACCTAAACTTTTCTAAATTCTATTGGATGAGATTATTGCGACCCATACCCACCTTAGATTCTAAATAAATCAATTTGAAGCTATTAAAAACCAAATATGACTTTATAATAAAATAATATTTCTAGTTTTTTCTAAGGTGCCCCTCTCCTCCCTTATAAAAGGGAACCTCCTCCCTCTCTTAATCACACCACTTTGAGCCCTAAATCTCGGCCAAACCCTGAAAAATTATCTTCTAAACTTCCCTAGAAGCATCCTAGAGGTCCATTTCTTCTTCAAAGACCAATTTTAGTGCCCTAAGAGGATGTCTCAAAGAGGTGCTTCAAAGAAGAGGTAATGTCTGTTACCGATTCTTTCAACTTTATTTATTATTCCATATATTATTCTTTAGTTGTTTCATTATGAAGTAATAACATAAGTATCACTCATATACATATATGTTATTATAAGTATGAAACAACCCTATTTCACCATCTATCCATCCTATGGAAAACAAAATCATCGCACGTGCGTACGTACAGAATATCGTCTCCATACCGTGGTGTAATCTATTTTCCACCACCACCTTACTTGGATGGGTATAATGGTGTAAATAATGACTATATGTGATTATTTTAAATTGATATTGATTTTGAAATATTATACATACACTCCAATACAATTCCACGATCATGGGAACGATATCATCGCTCGTGCGTACGTACGGAATACCGTCTCCACGATGTGATGTGACTCGTTCTACATGATCTTCATTGCATAATGATTATATAAATGAATTGAATGAATAAATATGATATATATTACACTAATACCATTATGTAAATGAGGTATCTATAACCTAAAAATAAGAATGAGAATTTATTCAACAAAACACGCATAAGAACAAAAAGTAATAAACACCTGAACAACTAGTAGCAATGAAATATTACTAATAAGAAGCTAAGAATATGACCATATATGATATCATAACAATGATTATGATTCTAGAATAAGTAAATGACATTATTTAAATCATTATACAGAAGTTTTGGACACTTATAAAGCAAATCGGACCTAAGGTAAGGGAAAATCTCGCAATCTCAATTTTATCCGAGATTGTTTATACTTCAGAATTTACTGGGGAATATTTATCATTCACATCCATGTTTACCCAATGTGTAATATTATTTATATCCTCCTATAATTTTTTAAATCCAATTTTACCCTTCGGTGAGTTTTTAGTAAAAGATATGAAAGGAATCTTTTGTCGTTTTTCGTATGAGGTACTTTCTGACTTTTTCAGCCAAAGTACGAGAAGAATGTTTTTTTAACTTATACGTCATGAATGGATTTTTAGAAAATTATTTCCATGAAGTTTCCTTTACAATTTTTCAAGTTTATTTTTAATAAACTTCTTTTAGTTTAAAATTATATGACATATTAAGAAAGGAAAATGTTTTTGAAGTAGAAAGGATATTTTCCTGAAGAATGGTGTTCAAGTGTTTTATCAAAATTATTTTCCATCTTAGATAATATAGGGTTCTATTTCTATACCTATTTTTACATTGCTTTGATTATGTTATGATTGTATTATTTTTATGATGTCCTTTTATCTTATATGGATTGTGTTATGATGGCATGATGTTTAAGAAACCCATTTTTATTACATGGGTTATGCTATGATGTATAATTTATGATTTTGTGGCACACATAAGAATGGTATAATTATGAGATGGGTGGGACCTATATCTCCCTCCAATTAATTGGGTAAAGATTTATAACTCATGAGATAGACATGGATGGAACGGTAGGTTAAACTGGTTCAGTGAAATAGGACTGAAACGAGGAGTGAACTCGGTTCAGAAAAGGACTTTGTCTGTTATGATAGTCTTGGAAAAGAGTCTTGACTACTAAGAAATGATTTTCTATGATTATGTGTGTATGTCACAAAGTTTCATGTTTTAAGTTATGATTATTGGGATTACATTTCACTACTATGATTTATCCCATGTTATGAAATTATGATCTCTTTTGCAGGTTAAGATTTCCAAAATGTTATGTTCTTATGAATATGATGTGATTGATATTTATTTTGTTTACCCTTACTAAGCATTTGAGATCACCCTTTTGTATGTTTTCTTTCCCCAGGTCAGGAAGAAGGTTATTAATTAGGATATGCCAAAAAGGGACTCTAGATATGATGAAATAAATGGGAGACAACGTAGATGATTTATGAACTAGTTGTTTATGTTTCCCAATTTCTAATGACTCTATACTTATGCGGTCCTATCATGGTTTTGTTATATGTTGTAATAATTGTACTTAAATTTTGAAGTATTAACAATGTATGTAAAGTATGGGTCATTATAGTTGGTATCAGAGGAAAGGTATAGTCAACCTTTGGAAACTAGGATGTGAAAGCCTTAGTAAGAACCCTAAGGATAAGTCTAAGCATAGAACACAATCTTAGTGCTTTAGAAATGGCCATAAAAAACCTATGATAAGACCTTAAGTGTGAAATTTTATTCTAGATTATGTGTTTTTTCTATTATAATTAGTGTTTCTCACACAATTCTTCTTGGTTTTAGTCAATGGATGGAACTCGAAGGTACCATGTTAATGCTAAATGCAATGGGAAATACAATGATTGTCCCCCTGAGCAACCAAACGTTATGGGAGATGGAATGAAAAATCTTGTAGCCATGCTCACACAACTTTCTAAAGCTATGAATCATGTAGGACTTCCAAACGAGCAAAGGAAGGAGGAATATTATGTTGAATCCTTCATGAGGTAGCATCCACCTTTATTCAGTGAGTCTACTGATCCATTAGTTGATGAACAATGGATTAGTACTACTGAAAATATATTTTCAGTTCTTCAATGTTCTGAACATGATAAAGTCATCTTGGCAGTGTATCATTTGGAAGGAGATGCTGATCAATGCTGTAATCTTATCAAGAATACGAGGCCAAGATATGAAATTGATTCCATGGAATGGGATAAGTTCAAGAACTTATTTTTTAATAAGTAATTCCCTCGTAGTCTTTGAACAAATATAGAGAAGGAGTTTATTGAACTAAAGCAAAAGGATGATAAATCTGTTGGTACCTATGAAGAAAATTTTACAAGACTTGCAAGGTACGCTTCTGGTATTATTATCCAACCTGAGAGTAAGATCGATCGATTATTTAGTGGCTTAAAACCAAGTCTTCGAAGGGAGTTAGCCATAAGGGACTTCAATAGCTACGAGGAAATCATTCTATGTGCTCTCAAAGTTGATATGGAGATTGGAGTAACCCATCAGTCATATGGGTTTGATAAGAAGAGGAAAATGGAATTCAAAGGAAAGTCTAAAGAGCACACTGAAAAGAAGATGAGTTTTCCCTTATGCTCAAATTGTTGAAAGAAACATGGAGGGATTTGTATTAATGGGACAAGTAAATGTTTCAAATGTGGAAAGGATGGCCATTGGGCATTTGAATGCTGCAATGATGGGAATAAGATGTCTAGTGATGCGAATAAAGAAAAGGCTACACAGAGTGCACCTCCTAAACTTAAATGTTACAAGTGTAAGGAAATGGGGCATTATTCTAATCAATGACCTAATCCAAGGGTTGTTGATGATGATCGACACCAAAAAACTCTTAAGTCTAAAAATAAAGGAAATTCACATGAAATTTCTATCAGTGATGTGGAGTATGATAACGAAGTGGTGAAAGGTACACTTACCATCCACTCTAAAGTAGCAAATGTTTTATTTGATTATAGATCCACCCACTCTTTTATTTCTAAAGAATTTTCTAAGGGTATCACCATATTACCTCAACAATTAGATGTTGAGTTAGCTGTGACAACCCCTAATGGCACAACAGTCGCATCAAAAGTTTATAATTCTTCTCCGATTGAAGTTTGTGGGAAGGTGCTTCCTGAAAATCTTGTGATCCTTCCTATAGTGGAATTTGATGTGATTATTGGAATGGATTGTCTTTATTTATATGGAGATCACATCAATTGCCAATAAAGGGAAGTCACATTTCATATTCCAGATCAATCTATGATCGTCTATCGATGGAAGGATGAACATAACCTTCTAGTGGAAATTTCTTCCATCTTATGGGTCTTGATTCTACTAAATGAAGGTTATTTATCCCAAATGGTTGGAGAGAAACTCACGATTAAGAATATGCACATTGTACGGGAGTTTGATGATATCTTTTCGGAGGAATTGTTGGGTCTTCCACCAAATTGTGATGTTGAGTTTTCAATAGAACTCATACCGGGTGCTTTGCCTATTTCAAATACACCTTATAGAATGGCCCCAATTGAGTTGCAGTAATTGAAGAAGAAACTCCAAGAGAATCTTGATAAAGGATTCATACACCCTAGTGAGTCACCTTGGGGAGCACCTGTTCTATTTGTTAAGAAGAAAGATGGATCAATGAGACTCTGCATTGATTATTGAGAACTTAACAAGATCACTATCAAGAACAAATATCCTCTTCCGTGCATTGATGACTTATTTGACCAACTACGTGGAGCTCAATACTTTTACAAGATTGATCTTATTTCAGGGTATCATCAATTAAGGGTCAAAAGGGAGGATATACCAAATATGGCTTCTCGTAAAAGGTATGGACACTGTGAATTTATAGTTATGCCATTTGTTCTTACCAATGCCCCTGCTATCTTCATGGATCTGGTGAACAGAGTCTTTAGAGACTATCTTGATCAGTTTGTGGTAGTCTTTATAGACAATATTCTTGTCTATTCAAAGAGCAAGGAAGAACATGAAGATCACTTGAGAATTGTATTGAAGACCCTGAGAAGGGAGAACCTTTATGCCAAATTTACCAAGTGTGAATTTTGGCTTCAAAAAGTTTCATTTTTGGGTCACATAATCTCAAAAGAGGGGATATCTGTGGATCCAGCAAAAACAAAGGTTATAGAAAGATGGTTGAGACCAACAACAGTAACCGAGATCCGAAGTTTTCTTGGTTTGGCTAGATATTATCGACGTTTTGAGAATGATTTTTCACAATTATCTAATCCACTCACCAGGTTGACTCAAAAAGGAGATAAGTTGGTGTGGATGGAGGAATGTGAAGAGAATTTAAAGGAGTTGAAAATAAGGTTATCCAGTGCACCTGTGCTCACACTTCCTTGTAGTAGAGAAAGGTTTGTGATCTACAGTGATTCATCCAAGAAGGGATTGGGGTGTGTTCTCATGAAAAACGATATGGTGATATATTATTCCTCACGACAGTTGAAAATCCATGAGAAAAATTACCCAGCTCATGATTTGGAGTTAGCTGCGGTAATCTTTGCATTAAAGATTTTGAGGAATTATCTTTATGTAGAAAGGTGTGATATTTATACTGATCATAAAAGTTTAAAGCATATTTTCACACAAAAGGAGCTGAATATGTGCCAAAGAAGATGGTTGGAGCTAATTAAGGATTACGACTGCTCAATTCATTACCACCCTGGGAAAGAAAACAAGGTGGAAGATGCATTAAGTCGACAAAACCATGCTAGCTTATCCATGATGAGGATCACAAAAGATCCAATATTTTTGGATTTACAAAGGATGGATCTTGGAATTATAATGAAAGGGGAAAAGTCATATCTTTCTCAAATGAATTTTCATCCTTCTATACATGTGAAGATTAAAGAGGCATAGAAAGAAGATGTAGAGTTACAAAAGAAGGTGGGAAACTTTCCTGAATTCAAACTTGATTGTGATGGGATAATAAAGTTTAGGAATCAGGTTTCTGTTCCTCCCATCCCAGAATTAAAGAAGGAGTTGCTGGATGAGGCTCATAGTTCTTCATTCTCTATTCATCCTGGAAGCACGAAGATGTATAGGGACCTAAAAGAGTAATTCTGGTGGGATGGCATGAAAAGATATGTTACTAAATATGTCTCTCGATGCTTGGTTTGTCAGAAAGTTAAAGGTTAGAGATAGAAGTCTAAGGGGATGTTACAACCATGACCCATACCTGAATGGAAATGGGAAAACATCACTATGGACTTTGTCATTGGACTTCCTAAAACATACAAAGGCAATAATGCTATCTGAGTCATAGTTGATCGTCTTACAAAGTCTGCACACTTCATTTCTATTAGAGAGGATTTATCTCTAGATAAGCTTTCCAGGATATATGTAAAGGAAGTGGTAAGATTACATGGAGTACAAATTTCCATTATATCTGATCGGGATCTGAGATTTACCTCAAATTTTTGGCGAAGTCTTCAGCATACTTTGGATACAGAGTTGAGTTTCAGCACTACTTATCATCCTCAGATAGACGGTCAGTCTGAGAGGAAAATTCAAACTCTAGAACATATGTTGAGAGCTTTCTCTTTGGATTTCAGAGGTGGTTGGGATCAACACCCACCTTTGGTGGAATTTTCTTATAATAATAGCTTTCACTCCAGTATTCAGATGGATCCTTATGAAGCTCTCTATGTAAATAAATGCAGGACTCCAACTTGCTGAGATGAATTTGGGGAAAGAAAGCTATTTGGACCTGATCTTGTTGATGAGATGGCAGAAAAGGTCTGATCTATTCAACAACACATAAGAGCAGCTCAGAGTCGACAAAAAAGTTATGCCGACAACTGAAGAAAAGACCTAGAATTTGAAGTGGGTGATAAAGTGTTCTTACTAATATCTCCCTGGAAGAGAGTAATGAGATTTGGAAAGAAGGGAAAGTTGAGCCCTAGATATATCAATCATTCCGAAATATTGGATCATGTTGGGAAGGTAGCTTACCGATTGGCGCTTCCACCGAATCTCTCCCAATTTCATGATGTGTTCCATGTATCTCTCCTGAGAAAGTATATACCTGATCCTTCACATGTACTCAGCTTAGAAGTTGTACCACTGGAACAAGATCTTTCTTATGAAGAAAAACCGATAGAGATTCTCAATCGTAGCGAAAAAGTCCTACGGAACAAGACCACTCACTTGGTGAAAGTTTTATGGAGGAACCACTAATTAGAAGAAGCTATATGGGAGCTTGAGGATATGATGAGGGAGAGGTATCCTCATCTTTTTGTTGCAAAGTGACGAATTTTGAGGGCGAAATTCATTTTAAGGGGGGTAGAATGTAACACCCGAGACTTTTATGAGAAATATTTTGTTTTTATGTTATATAAATCATCAAAGGAATCTTTCACTACACACAACACTATCTTGGCTTGCTTTACACGCAATCACAGCCTTCCTCGATATCTTGCATTGTACGCAATACTGAGTTTCACTAAACAATGATGTGCCATTAAAATATTATTAAAACTAACCGTTATGAATAGTAATAACCACTTTTTGAAATTTTATAAATTTTATTTTTCAAAATGGACTTCATTTTTGGATTCGTAATATCGAAATTAGCCTAAGGTGAAATTTTGGTATTTTTCTGAAAACTTTAAATTTTTGATGAATAGTGAAAACACTGGGTTACTATTTAAAAATTGACTTTTTATTTAAATAATTATTTATTTTATTTAAATTTATTTTATGTCAAAATTGATACATAATATTTAAATAAGTTCAATTCAATTCATTGGATTCATATTATAATAATTTTAGATATATAAAAATTTTATTGAACTTTTGACCGTCTTTTACCCACCTCCTAGGAGAATTTGAAAATTTACATAAAACATAATTTTACCGCTTTTGTGAGCGGAATTTCAAAAATATGAGAGACGCAGTTGATGTCAGTAAGTAAAATGTGGTTCAATGAGATTAAAATATTTTTTGGTGAATAGTAACTTTTTACTTTTATTTACCACGGTTAAAAGTAAATAGGGTAATTAAGGGTAAAAATGATATTATTATTACCCTAACACATGTACTAATTCTATTGGATAAGTTTAATTCGACCAAAAACAACCTTAGGAATAAAATATGACCATTTAGGCCCACATGGATTAGATTAGGACATTTATTATTAATTTATTTAAAGAAGGGTGAAAATAGTTAAAATCAAAGTTTAATAAGTAAATCATTTTTAATAAAGGGTTATACATAAGATAAATTAGACTATAAATATTAATTATAAAGATAAAAAAAATTCCTACATAATGGTATTTTATTTTAAATTTTTATACTTTAAATAATTTAATTTATTTATGACACAATGATGATGCAGTAATTATATTATTAATGAAATATTGACATAATTGATGTTATAAATACCCAAATAAATGTAATTTGAGACTTTTTATGAATTCCAATAATTTTATACGTTAATATGACATGTTAGCTTTTATTTAATTAACTTTTTTCGAACTAATCATTCTGTTATGATTTTCACAAAAATCAATTATCAAATAGTGTCAAAACTGACATAAAATAGTTTTTAAAACAAATATTATATTACTAATTGTTATTTTATTCATAAAAATCTATGATTCCGCAAAATGACTTAGATAAGTTTATATATATTAATAATAAACAACTTGGGGTTCTTTTGGCTTTTTATAGTAAGTTTATTAACCTTAGAGTGTAAGAAAACAAGAAGACACGGTAAAAGTTAAATTATCTAACTTAAAGTTAAATCTAAATGATAAGGTTAAAATAGATACCTAAACTTGTCTAAATTATATTTGATGAGAGTATTTCGACCCATAACCACCTTATCTTCAAAATAAATCAATTTTAAGCTATTAAAAACCGAATATGACTTTATAATAAAATAATATTTTTAGTTTTTCCTAAGGTGCTCCTCTCCTCCCTTATAAAAGGGCACCTCCTCCCTCTCTTCCTCACACCACTTTGAGCCTTCAAGCTCGTCCAACCCCTGAAAAATTATCTTTTCCACTTCCCTAGAAACATCCTAGAGGTCCTGGTCTTCTTCAATGACAAATTTTAGTGCCCTAAGAGGAGGTCTCAAAGAGGCGCTTCAAAGAAGATGTAATGTCTGTTACCAATTCTTTCAACTTTATTTCTTCTTCCACTTATTTTTCTTTAGTTGTTTCATTATAAAGTAATAACATCAGTATCACTCATATAATTATATGTTATTATAAGCATTAAATATCCCTATTTCACCATCAATCCATCCTATGAAAAATGAAATCACCGCGTGTGCGTACGTATGGAATACTGTCTCCACGCCATGGTGTAATCTATTTTCCACCACCACCTTACTTGGATGGGTATAATGGTGTAAAAAATGACTATATATGATTATTGTAAATTGATATTGATTCTAAAATAGTATACATACACTTCAATACAATTCCACGTTCATGGGAACGATATCATTGCTCGTGCGTACGTACGGAATACCGTCTCCACGATGTGATGCGACTCGTTCTACATGATCTTCATTGCATAATGATTATATAAATGAATTGAATGAATAAATATGATATATATTACACTAATAACATTATGTAAATGATTTATCTATAACCTAAAAATAAGAATGAGAATTTATTCGACAAAACACGCATAATAACAAAAAGTAATAAACACCTGAATAACAAGTAGAAATGAAATATTACTATTAAGAAGCTAAGAATATGACCATATATGATATCATAACAATGAGTATGATTTTTTAATAAGTCAATGACATTATTTAAATCATTATACAGGAGTTTAGGACACTTACAAAGAAAATCGGACCTAAGGTTAGGGAAAATCTCGCAATCCCAATTTTATCCGAGATTGTTTATACTTCAGAATTTACTGGGGAATATTTATCATCCACATCCATGTTTCCTCAATGTTTAATATTATATTTATCCTCCTAAAATTGTTTAAATCCAATTTTACCCTTCGGTGAGTTTTTAGTAAAAGATATTAAAGGAATCTTTTTTCATTTTTCGTATGAGGTACTTTTTGACTTTTCTAGCCAAAGTACGAGAAGAATGTTTTTTTAACTTATACGGCATGAATGAATTTTTAGAAAATTATTTCCATGAAGTTTCCTTTACAAGTTTTCAAGTTTATTTTTAATAAACTTATTTTTGTTTAAAATTATATGACATATTAAGAAAGGAAAATGTTTTTGAATTAGAAAGGATATTTTCCTCAAGAATGGTGTTCAAGTGTTTTATCAAAATTATTTTCCATCTTAGATAATATAGGGTTCTGTTTCTATCCCTATTTTTACATTTTTTTGATTATGTTATGATGGTATTATTTTTATGATTTCCTTTTATCTTATATGGATTGTGTTATGATGGCATGATGTTTAAGAATCCCATTTTTATTACATGGGTTATGCTATGATGTTGGATTTATGATTTTGTGGCACACATAAGAATGGTATCATTATGAGATGGGTGGGACCTATATCTCACTCCAATGCATTGGATAAATATTTATATCTCATGAGATAGACATTGCTGGAATGGCAGGTTAAACCGGTTCAGTGAAACAGGACTGAAACGAGGAGTGAACTCGGTTCAGAAAAAGAGTTTGTCCACTAAGATAGTCTTGGAAAAGAGTCTTGACTGCTAAGAAATGATTTTCTATGATTATGTGTGTATGCCAAAAAGTTTCATGTTTTAAGTTATGATTATTGGGATTAAATTTCACTACTATGATTTATCCCATGTTATGAAATTATGATCTCTTTTGCAGGTTAAGATTTCCAAAATGTTATGTTCTTATGAATATGATGTGATTGATATTTCTTTTGTTTACCCTTACTGAGCATTTGAGCTCACCCTTTTGTATGTTTTCTTTCCCCAGGTCAGGAAGAAGGTTATTAAGTAGGATATACCAAAAAGGGACTCTAGATATGATGAAATAAATGGAAGACAATGTTGATGATTTATGAACCAGTTGTTTATGTTTCCCAATTTCTAAAGACTCTATACCTATATGGTCCTTTCATGGTTTTGTTATATGTTGTAATAAGTGTACTTCAATTTTGAAGTATTAACAATTTATGTAAAGTATGGGTCGTTATATATACCCAGGCTCATTGTCTTTACAATGTTTAGGGTCTGATCACCATATTCCCAAGGGTCACCCCCTAAGTCTCTTCCTCTGGCTCACTACCTATGGGAAGGATCACCATCTTCCTCTTCCTTCACTCACTGCACTTATAAGGGATGCACTCATAGTTTATGGACATGTAGGTTACTTCATTATCATTAATGAATTCATCCTCCACTATATGTAGATACTCTATTGAAGTACAATTTTCCTCCACTAATGAATACCCCTTTTCCACTAAAACTGGGAAATTCCTTTTGAACAACTTTCACAAAGCTCACTACTTCGCAAAGCTACCAATTTCTCAAATATCAAACAAGACTTTACTAAGTTCCTACCTCTTCACAAATACACACACCTTTTCAAATAACACTACTTCGTAGAGCACACTACTTCACAGAGCTCAAGCCATCATAGACCTTAAGTTGTCACAGAGTATAGTTTCCTTTTCAGAACCTGCTGCCATCACAAAGCACACTGCCTTCGCGGAACAGCATCCTTTGTGAAGCTCACTGATCCAACGCAAAACAACTTCCTTCATGAAGTTCACTGAGCCAATGAAGAACACCCCACCTTCATGAAGATCTCAATACCTAGAAGCATTGAGTTTAGTTAAGACTAGAATAGTCTTTTCACAAATCTCAAGCCTCTCTTTGAAACCTTGCTTCGTGGATCAACCCTTGCTTCATGAAATCAAATTAATTCTTGATTTTATATCTTATGATCCTATATAATGAAGAGGGGTGGCCTCTTATTTATAGGCACAGTCAAACACGAAGCTCCTCTTCTTCCAGAATGATTTCCGGATCGATCGAAAACATCTATGTGGTGCTTCTTCCATTCACAATGCACCACTGAAATTTTTTATTTCCATAATTCTCTCCGTCAAATGCTTCGCTCCACCGCAATTCTCCCTCAAAATTCTCCCTCACAGTGCTCTTCACCTATTCCATTCATGAAGCTCATCGTAATCACAAATATCACCATCCACATTTTTCATGTCTTTGTCAAATCTATTTCATGAATCCCATCTTTGAAAAACTCATACCTTTTCTATATTTTTATGAGATCTTCAATGAAATCTAATTTTCATTATTCTCATAAAACACCAAATTTTGGACCCCAAAATTTTGGAAAACACTAGAAAACGGTATCACCTTATATCTATTATTTTTTTACTACCTCCATATCTTCCTTTCCTTTTTCATTGTTATTTTTCAACATGTTTTGTTAACAATATCTATAGAACATGACAACTCACCTTAGAAACCTACTTTGTAAACAAACACAACCAACTCAAAAATGATACAATGTTACCTTGAGTAATTCTTTCCCAAAAATTTACAAGGTTTTAGAAAATCCATACATCCACAGATATGAGGGATAAAATAGTTCTCATTATCGATGACATCGGTCATCTATTCTATAGTTAGTTAAAGTTATTATAGAACCTCTAAAATTATTAGAATTGTGTTCATTACAAGCCTCTAGAACTAATCCTAAATTTATCCAATAGATCTTCTCCAATGTTCCAATAAGATTCATTGGTCATTAAATTTCCACCATACTTTTATCCTCAGAATCACTTTTTATAAAAATGTATTAATATATTACAAAATGATAAATTTTAGTTCTTATTTTAATACCATTTAAAAAATTTAAAACATAAATATATAATAAATTAATTTGATAAAAAATCTGAAATAGTAATAGTAATAAAATATATTTAAATGTGAATATAAGTTTTAGGATGTCAAAACTTAGTGAAAATATCTATATAATAGCATTCTATAAAATGGTTCTCAGAAAAATATAAATTCTTTAATAATTAAAATAACATATTTTAATTATAAAACCATGACATCAGTTTTAATAGGATAAAAACAATTTTAATAATATTTCTAAAATAAAAAACCAAATACATTATAGAAAGAGTAATTGATAAAATAATTTTTAAAATATGATATATTTTACATGTAAATGAGTCAATGGTATAATAAAATCAAATATAAAAAACATGAAACATTGTTATTAATACCTATAAAATTATTCAGTTCCAAAAATGAACTAATAAGATGGATTTTATGAAGTTTATGACATAAAACCAATTCAATAACAATATTAAAACATACAAAAAGTTATTTAAAAATAAAAAATTGATCAAAATAAGTAAATAAAGTAGTAGAGAAAATGATAATTTATGTGTTTTGATCTAATTAGACCGAAATTCATTAAAGGGTAATAATGAATAGTTTTTCTATGAAAAAATAAGGTTAAGGTAAAATATAGATACTACTTATAATATAAGAACCAAGAAAACTATTCAAGATAGAGATTTTGGAAAACTAGGGGTTTTCCCTGAACCCTATCCTGATAATTTGACATGTTCTTCTATAATGGGTGGATATACTTTAAAAATGTAATCTTTTTTATGGATTTATGAAAGTAAGTAACAATAAATTGAAAAAAATGAATAAATCAATTTGGCCAAATATTTTTATCGAGGCTTGGTTACACTTTCATTGGTGAAGTTGATAGCCTATATGATTTGATGATATCATTTTGGTTGAGTTGCAATTATTAGCCTCTTAATTTATAACCTTTGGACTAGTGAGCTCTACTATAAGAAACATGATTTTAGACCACTTTAATTCTTGAACAAGAACTATAACATAAGAAATATCAAACCAACTTCTCTCTCTTTCATTCTGTCCCTCTTTTACTTATTTATAAAATTAAATTCTAAAATTAAGTACTCCTTTATCAATGAATATGAAAAAACTTCTCAATTTCCACTCATTCAAAGAAAAAATACAAGTTGGGATAAAGTCTTTCTACTTTAATGAGAAATTCCAAGAAGAACTGAATAATTTAGGGGTTAACCAAAGAGTCAAATCATTCAAAATTCAAAAAAAATTATAAATAGTGTTAAGTAACTTGTATCAGTAGAGGATTAATGGCCCAGATAAATTGGAAGGCTTTTCTAGGATACACATGGGTGGTTAAAGTAGGACACATTAAAGTATTATATTGGTCTCCAAATATAGATGTGGATTCGGTCCAAATCACTCAATAAACAGACCCAAAAATAAATAAATTTAAACTAATTGATATAAATAGATCTAAAATTATTGATGGAAAAATAGAATAACCAAGTGAAGTAGATAAGAAAGGAATAATATTCCAATCAAACTAGGAAGATATAAAAGGGAAAATAAAAGAACAACCTAGTAGTTTGAAGGTAAATACCCAAGTAAAATACAAGCAAAACTATTATAAGTAGCCCCAACCCGATTAAAATATAGTATTTAATTAAATAATTAAAAATTCATTTTTCATGCCGTATAAAATCAAATGTGTAAACATAAAATACAGTTTAATTTTAAATATATTATGAAATCAAATTTCATTAATCTTTACCTTTAAAATTTAATGAATAATCCTATTATCATGATATTCTTACTCATGATCGATTGATTTGGGAATCTGTATTCATCCTTGGTCAAACTGTTGATTGAATTTTTCCTTAATCCAAGTGACACACACCTTCCCAATTTTAATTTTATTTCTAATTCTATAACTACATTTTATTAAGATTAAAACCAAGTCTAAAAAATTGAAAAAATATTACCTATCCACTATATACCTAATTTCTCCATAGAAGACATTCCATCAAGGTCCACAGAACAACTTCGTCAACACCTACTAAAAAAAGTAGCATGATATGTACCAATAATCTTACAAAGAATGGAATAAAAAATAAAACATATTAATAAGATGAATAACACTCATTTAAAAAGTTATAAAACATAAATTAGCAATAAAATAAATCACAAAATGAATAAAATGAAAATAAAAAAACATAAATAGTTATATTATCATAGATCCAAGTGAATTGACTCACTCACTCCAATTGAATTTAACACCCAAAATGGAAAACTATCCATCTAGAAAGATAAGACTACCTAAAATTATTTTTTAGGTGATGGGTTTCAAAGGATATAATTAAACTAATAAAACATATAGAAATTAATATAGAAACTTATCAAATAGAATCACCATAAAATATATCTTAAACCATGCATAAAATAGAAAATGAAGATATGTGTACCTTTCACTTAAGATGATCACTACTTCTTTTTTCATCATGTGTACTTTATGATGATCAAATGGGAGTAAAAAATGTAATCCCTCCTTGGGAGGCTTCATATGTTGATACTGAATCACTCATATCATGAACAATACTACACTTTTCTATAATGTATGCTAGTAACTCTCATGGAAAAGTAAGAAGAAAAATATATCTATGGGAAAAAAGTATTAATATAATCATGGTAAACTCACACATAGACATTGTATGGATTTAGTATTATTTATAAACCCTTTATAACTCTCCTGATAAATATAGGAAATAACTCATACATTATGAAACATATGAGTTATGCATGTGGTTACAAACTATTTGTGACCCCATTATTAAACAATCTCCTATGTGTTTTATATTAATTAAACACTAGAATAATGACAATTTATTAGGGTAAGAGTTATAAATGTTATCATATAATGTTTGGATTCCCATGAATGATCCTTATATGCAAAGGTAGTGTAAAACAGTATCACAATATCATTTTTATGATATATCCAAATTTAAAAGTATAATATAGCCTAATAACACCATATGTGATTAAGGATTTAATTTATATATCCTTAAATCTCCCACTTTCACTAAAGCCTCATAGACTTTGTGCTATTTTACCTTATATTGTACCATATACAATAACTTGTGAAACCATGTCCAAAACTCCTTTTGGATATCTTCCAAAACAATTTTAAAAAGTTATTATCAACTTTACAATGTATCACATTATATGAAATAACTTGTGAATACCCATCAAAAAATCATTTTGTATTAACTCTTAAATAATGTTAGAGAAACTCACTAAGTCAAACTAAATCCTTATCCAGTCAACTAGAATGTGTGACCCACAAAAACATTATATCATTGAAAATAAATATGAATCTCATATCCATAAATGTAATCAAAGATCATCCACTATCAAATAATCAATGGTACACTAGTTATAAAGGTATCTAGAGTGATCTCTATCAAATATAATTATCTATATATTTTTGTCCACCAGCTGCATCATATATAAGTGTGCATTCTACTAATATTTGTTTGCCCAAGACATCGAGTGACCATGGCACACCATGTACACAAATCCCACTTATAAAAAACATACATTCTTGATTCTCCGTGTATAGATTATTCAGGTCAATGAATATATCATATGTCGTTCACATTTATAGATGATCACATCACATACCCCTCACCTAAATGGATTATCCCACCATATAAACTATCTAGGTATATTCATACACTTACTTGGTATATCTCAATCAAGGGGTAATAAGTTATACTCATCATACTAGAGGAAAAATATCAACTTTGTTAAGCTACTACCAATGGCATGATTGTAAATATAACCAACCACCAGTTCATAAAACTCATTTTGTGACTCATGAACATGTTTTTTATCTCTATACAAGAATGATATCCATGCTAACCTTAAATTTTCATTATAATCTATGATGAATAGAAATTGGGGATAACTCAAAGTCATACTTTGAGAGTTCAATTATCATTACAGTTCATGAAATATATATATCAATATTTACATATATACATCCAATGTGAAAGAATGATAAAGTGGTAATTTCATTTTGAAAAACATGATATATTTTATATTCCTAAAATCCTTTAAGAAAATTTAAAAAATAATACATAAGTTCATGTCTAACAAATCACATATGATAAATAGCCATATTAGCCTTATGTTCGTAGCACTTTCAAAAGTTTTTTGAAACTCATTACATATACATATAATTCAAATCGTATACCTATGTGACTATATAATAAAACCATCCAAATAAACTCTTTTGTGAGTATAATTTATGAAGTAACCCAACTTGAATAATGTTGAGACTTAGGAATCTTTTTTATAATGTTTAACTATTTAGACATATTCAAAATTCTTAACTCCACAACATCAAATTTTATGATGTTAATAAATTATATTGTCTAATTATAAACCTTCTAAGTTTATAATCATCATCATCATCATAATTTGGAAGAAATTCCAATAAATATTTCCTTGAAATATAATGTAACTATTTACATTATATCCTAAACACCTTTAAGATATAGTGACATTCACTTTGTATTTTGAAATGTATAATATTTTATTTTTTAAATTTGAAATTTTCAAGTATAAACATACTCCCATTAACCTCTTAGATACTATATTATCTTTATAAAATATTTTAAAGATACACAAACTCCTTTTTGTTCAGTAAATAACACGTATTTCCCTAAGTGGGAATGTTTTCCCAAAAAAAGTTGCATACAAATCATATATGGTTTTTTATATATTAAGAGTATTTTATTGAAAAGATTATTATTATTTAAAATATTTCATTGATAGTGAGGGAATATAAATTCCTAAAATTTTAACAAACATCTATAAAAACCATTTTATCCTCAATAAATTTTTTTTATCATTATCTTCTTCAGAAAACATGTTATAGAATTCAATGAATCTTAAACCATAAGTATTAAATTCATCATATCATATTGTTCAAAAAAACTAATTTAAAAAAATAAGTTATATTATGACATAAGATAAATGAAGAAAATATACATATAATCAACTTATATTCATCTGATCCTGGTGCATGCCTTTATATTTAAATCATTGATGTGGTAAATCTTTGCTTCATCCCTTGAATGAAAAATACAAGATTAAAAAAATTATTTCCTTGATTTTTAACTCATGTATATTTATAACACTTTTAAAATATATTGTTGTTATCATATTGTAATGGCCCATTCCATCCCATGATCATGATATTGTCCACTTTGGGCCTAGCTCGCATGGTTTTGCTTTTCCCGAGCTGTAACCCTCAGGCATCCCCTAGGAAAAGGACTCATGGTGGGAGAGGTATCCACACCACCATAAAAATGGGTGCTTCATGATCTTCCTCCTTCGATGTGGGATAGCCATAATCTACCCCCCCCCCATAAGGGCCCAGTGTCCTCACAGACACATCAAATGGACAGTGGCTCTGATACCATTTGTAACGGCCCAGTCCAGCCCACGATCATGATATTGTCCACTTTGGGCCTAGCCCTAAAGATTTTTATTTCCCTAGGATCTATCCCCCAAGAATCCCCTAGGAAAAGGCCTCATGATGGGAGAGGTATCCACACCAACTTATAAAGGGGTGCTTCATACTCTCCCTCCTTCGATGTGGGATATCCATAACCATCTTTGTGACATCCTGACCCATGTGCCACTAAACGGTGCCCCAAGCTGGTTGGCCACATTCCCTCAAGTGTGCCTCCCCATATGCCAGAGGGTGTCGACTAGTAGAAAGGGTCTGGTAAGTTAGTCTTGTAGAGACTATACACTAATTTATCATAATAAAACACCATCAAAATCAAATAAATATAATCAAGTGGAGAAGCATATAAATAACCATAACAACACCATGGAATATGATAGTCAAAACCAAAAAAAATACAATACTAAATGGAAAGGTAAAACATGCTATGACAATGCAAGTGTCAAGTGTCTCCAATGCAACTAAAAGTAAAGACACAACGACTCCAAAATGGGTCCTAAACCACATCTGGTTCCCTCTCCCATGCTCCAATCCCAAACTGAAAATTATCCCATGGCCATGCCCTTATCCTATCCTAGAACAAAAATGTCTACTCGGGTGTTGATTAGGTGTCCAAAATAGGGTGTGATTAAAAATTATTAGGCCACCACCAATGGTGTCTACAATGATTCCAATAAAAAGATAGTGCATGAAGTTCTATGAAGCAATAAATATAATGCATAATTAAATAGTTATCACATTGTAATTTAATCTTTAATTATCACATTAGACCAGTTTCAATTCATGTTTTCCATTTGAATCATCATTCATTATTATCATTCATTTAGTGTTGAATGTCATGTCAAGAACCATAATAAAATTTTAATCGTCAATATTTATTATCATTCATTTGGTGTAGGTCGTCATGACTAACACCCTAAAATCCTGTTGAGTGTAGGTCATCATGCCTAACACTCCTTTTCTTATTCAGTGTAGGTCATCATGCCAAGCACCCCATAATCTCAATATTGGATAACTATTGGGTAGGAACGCCATGTCCAAGCCCCAACTTCTAATTGGTCTAGAACGCCATGTCTTGAACCACAAAAATCTCAACCATTTAATCATTCATTAATTAAAAAGAATTTTCTAGATCATTCTAATACTAATCCAAGGATTAGTTAAACATTTAAAAGGCCATTAGTTAACTCATTAATTAACTAAGCACATAACCCATTAATTAATTCATCAGTTAATTAATCAATCAACAAAATTCTCATTCCATAATTAATTCTTCAAAATTAATTTTCCATATCAAATCTCAACTTGTAATAATTAATTCTCACAATTAATTATATTTGATAAATATCATGGCACATAATTAATTCTCACAATTAATTATCTTTGGTAAATATCATGGCCCATAATTAATTTTCACAATTAATTATCTTACATAGCCAAAAATTGTTTCATAATTAATTCCCCCCAATTAATTATCTTAACAAAATCCATTAAATATCTCAATTATAATATATCAACCAATAAAAATCTCTAAAATATCAATTTGGTCAACCCCCCATCATTTGGTCCATGAATAAAATTATCAATTAATCGCCAAGGCAACTCAATTCAATTATAATTTCCTAATTACTCCAATTTAGGAAATCAATTATCAAGGGAATATAAAAAATCATAAACTCACATACACATATCAAAATCATGACTATGGGAGTTCGATTTAGTCCACCTACCTCGGTTTATTGATAGAAGTTAGCCCAACTGAAATCCCAAAAATCTGAGTGGAACAACGTCATTGATCAAGCTTCAGATCTAAATCCATATACAAAAATTAAGATCAAAGGCATAAAGATCTTTCCAAACTAGATCTAGATCTCAACCCATAAGTTTAGATCCATGAAAACGGTGGAGATCTTCCATGAAAAGATTATGAAATGGTAGATGAAAGAATAGGAGAAGCCTCGGGATGAAATCTACATACTGGAACAAGAACAGATCTTTGATCTAGTATTTTCGATCTCAACAAATGACATTTAGAGTGCCTTATAATCTCTCCGGAAGGCTCTGAGATCACCCAAAAATTTTCAAGCCTGATCCTAGGTCGAATTATAGAGGTTTCGGGGGTTATGGTGGTTTTAAAACCAATTTTCAGATTAAACTACTCCGTGTGCACGGTTTCACCAGGGATGACACATAGTTAGGTCAAATTGTGTACCAACCATGTGGTCTTCTATAGTGTGCATGAATTGATGGTGCATTTTTAGGAAAACTATGCACCAACCATACCAACCTCTACTGTCTACATGATTAGCTTGCGTATGGTTTGGCCAACCCATGTGCAAAACGTGTATAACCCTCTGTCTTCCCAAGTTCCTTTAAACTTCACCCAACACACCCCAGTTCACTAATCCAAATCAAAGGTACTTAAAATCTTAAAAAAGTACCTGAAAACATGACTGATATTTCTCTAGAAAAGGCCAAGATCTTACAATTTCCCCACCTTATATCAGCTCATCCTCGAGCTTCACTCCCAAACTTCTCTAAGATTCTAGGACAAAAACATTAGGCCATTGATCCCTCATGACTACTTATCATTCTCAAGTTTCCTCTTGAACACTTCTATGTTTCCATAACACATGAACTAATGGAACGATCTTTCCCCATAACACTTTCTCACTACGACCCAACACACGTATCAGATGCTTCTCAAAGGATGCATCTATCTCGAGGTCAACCTCTTCCATATCAATCACATGAGAAGGGTTGGGGTGATACCTCCATAGTTGTGAAACATGGAAAAAAATAATGCATAGCACTGAATTTCTATGGAAGTGATAAACGGTATGCCACTGGCCCGATTCTCTCCAGCACCTCAAATGGTCCTATGAACCTAGGTGCCGACTTGCCCTACCTCTGTATCATGTGGTGACCCAATCTAGTAAACACCCGAAGGAACACATGATAACCCTCTATAAACTCTAGGGGTCATCTTTATCTATTAGAATATGACTTCTTCATACTCTGAGCCATAGCAATACATTTCAAAATCAACTGTACCTGCTTCGATGTCTCCTGAATGACACTCAGTCCCAACAGCACTAACTCACTCACCTCTAACCAGCATAGCGGTGATCTATAAGTTATACCATAAAGTTCCTCATATGGTTCCATATATATAGTTTCATGATAAATATTGTTATAGTAAAACTCCACTAAGTTCACGTGCTTCTCCAAAGAACCACCAAATTCAAGAACACATGCTCAAATCATATCCTCTAACACCTGAATGGTATGCTCTAACTTCCCATATGTCTGTGATTGGAAAGTCATACTTAACAGAACCTGTATACTAAGCACCTTTTGTAAGCCCTATTAGAAGCATGAAGTAAAGTGAGAATCACAATCTGAAACTACAGTCCATGGCACCCCATGCAAACAAACTATCTCTCTCACGTACAGTTCTCCCAACTACTCTACTGTAAAGGTTTCCCTAAGAGGAAAGAAATGTTTATCTTCATTAGTGGATCCAAAACAACCCAAATAGCATTATTATTCATAATATTATTTGTAAGTCCATCCATTAAATCCATAGTCACATCATCCCACTTCCATTCCGGAATAGGTAACGGCTGCAATAGGCCTCTAGGTCATTGATGTTATGCCTTCACCTGCTGACAGGTGAAAAATCTTGTTATGAGCCCTACTATATCATTTTTCATTCCTGTACACTAAAACTGTCATCATAGGTCATGGTACATTTTGGTTTCCCTAGGATGTACTGTCCACTTTGAGGCTTAAAATTCTCATATGAGTTCCTCTCGCATACTCGTAGGCACAACAACCCGATTTTTTCACATAGGTGATCTCATTCTCATCTATTATCCAGTCTAAAGGTCCACCCCACCTTAAAGGATTTACCTCAAGGATAAACACTACAAATCCTCGTACTTCCTATCCCTGATCTATCTCAAGAGTGTGGACTCCACTACTAAAAAAAACAGAGTTGTTCTCTCCTGACTCTCCTAAACTACCACATGCATTTCTTCTAGTAAAGTCATAATATTCCACTTTTCAGTTGACTCATATACCAAATGAGTCTGAGATTTCGTACTCGAGGTATAAAACACATTATTCCCCTATCTAGGTGTATATTTTAGTTCAAAATTAGAGGACTGGATATACTCTACCCATCTTCTCTACTGAATATTCAAGTCACGTTGTGAAAACATATACCTCAATCTTTTGTGATCTATGAAATCTGTTAACATTTCACCCAAAAGATAGTGTCACCAACACTTTAGAGCATAAACCAATACTGCCATCTCGAGTTCATGTGTAGGTTAATTCCGTTCATGTGGCCTCAACTATAGAGATCCATAAACAACAACTCTATACCCTTGCATCAACACAGCTTCAAGTTTGATTGCAGAAGCATCACAATACACCGTGTACTCATCACCCTACTCAGGTAAGATGAAACTTGATGATGATGTCAAGTGCTTATTCAACTCTGAGAAATAATTCTCTCATGATTTTGTCCAATCAAACTTTACCTCTTTCTTTTTAAACCATAAATCAGTGCTACCAAACAAGAAAAGTCCTAGATGAAACTCTTGTAATAACCAGCTAATACCAAAAAGCTTTAGATATCAAAAAAATTCTTGGGATTCTCCCAAGAAACCACTACCTACAAATTTTTTGGGTCCACTACCAAACCTTCTTCTGAGATGATGTTCCCCCAAAAAGTGTATCAAATCAATACAAAACTGAAATTTAGATAACTTGGAATATATTTGATGCTCTTTCAATGTACCCAGGACGATGTTAAGATGTTGGGAATGATTTTCATGATTCTTATAGTAAACCAAGATGTTTTCCATAAACACCACCACAAACTGATCTAATTATGAATGAAAGATCCATTTCATCAAGGCCATAAACACTACTGAAGTATTTATTAACCCAAATGGAATTACAAAAAACTCATAAAGACTATCCCTGATTCTAAAAGTAGTTCTTTGTATATCAGAGGTCTGAACTCTCACCTAATGATACCCTAATCTCAGACAGATCTTTGGGAACACACAAACCCCCTTCCCATACTCTGACTCTAAGCAGCTTCTCTCTCAACACCAGCCTGTTGCTGCTTCTTGCAGAGCTTCTATAGGTTCCCCATCCTGTCAAAAAACCATAAATCCATTGGTGGTTGAGGAAAATGTGTATGATAGTGTCCCTACCTACTACACTGGTTAAAAAGCGCGTGCATAAGATCTGGTGCAACTATTCCTCCTGACTGTCCACCTTACTTTCCAGTGTCCTCACTAAGATGCTCATAACGGTGCTTCCTTATCTTAGAAGGCACAATCCCTGATCATCTAGTGACAGCTACCTATCCAGTACTAGAAGACTCCTTCAGGTTCCCCTATTAAATGAGAGCCTGATTATCCACTTTTGAGAATTTCTTTAGCCTAATGATATTCACTTGGGACTTAGTTTTACATCTAAGTCCATCCTGAAATCATTTTTCCGAATAGGCCTCATCTTCCGCCAAATCTAGAGAAAAATGATATAAATCTATAAAACGTCTAGTTTATTCAATTATTTACATGCTTCCTTGGGTTTTATGCATAAAATTTTAAGCCTTATCTTGTCTCAGAATCTCTGGATAGAAGTGTTCCAAGAACTTATCCAAAAATTCCTTCAATCATCAGTCTGTCCAGATCGTACCTGAATATCCCACCGGCTCTTCGCTGACCACCATAGAATATAAGTAGATAACTTGAACCTTCTTTCAGCCAGAGTCTCCAAATGGTCAAGTTTCATCTCTATGGATTCGATCCAGAATTTAGCTCCCTCAGGTCCACCCTCTCTAGTAAAAGTAGAAGGGTGATGCAACTGAAACTCCCTTATCAACTCTGACATGCTTTTCAGAACCTGCCTTGGATATCTCTTCATGAATTGCATGAAAAAAACAAAATTTTCTCAGAACTACCCTCATTCTCCCTCATCTTGCACCAATGGTGCCTCAAGCTCCCTATCTGGAAGTTCGTTCTAGTCTATACCCCTTGGTCTCTCCCTCAACAAGCATTATGGAGGCGTAACTCTACAAATCCAAACACACGTCTTAGGTCTCATAATAAAACCTTAAAACATTTAGGTTATAGGAGAAACTAACACAACAAGTTTCAACATGTAATTTTCCTCTTTTTCTCACCACACAGTCAACACTTAGGCCTTATCTCTACCCTTAACCATCCTACTCCTAGGTCTTGGTTAACAAGGGTACATTGATTCTCATTAATTAATTCAAAATTAATTAATCACGTTATCTCAAATTAATTAATTAGACAATTAATTAATTAATCATGCTCACTTCATCAATCAAGGTTCTCATTAGACTCCCATTTATTCTCATTTTTCATCATTATTTCAATATCACAACAAAGAAAAACATTTTGAGTTCAACAACTTACCCATAACCTATTTTCCCATGAGTGCCTATAATGATGCATGTTATAATAACCCTGTGTTCCTAAAATGATTCATGAAGACTCATTTATTGTTCCTCTTTAGGCCAAGAATCAAAATTCAACAATTTTCAAAACAAATATCACATCACACCACAAGTGTGTCACCCAAGGGGAAATAAAATTCAACTGTAACAACAAATAGAAATCACAAAAATCCCACACTCAATACTCAGATTTTCCCCCGTACATGGGTTTGAAACTCTCATACACGAGCTCATTACCAAGCCTCGACTCTTCCTAGTCGCATGTCTACCTTTCCAAAAATAGTAATAAAAAATAAGAAGAAATAAAGAAAACTCCTTTGATACCACTTTTTGACGTCCCGACCCAAGTGCCACTAAATAGTGCCCCAAGCCGATGCCCTCAAGTGCGCCTCCCCATATACTAGAGGGTACTGAATAGTAGCGAGGGTATGGTAAGTTAGTCTTAGAGAGACTATACCATCTTTTATCAGAATAAAACACCAATGGAATCAAATAACAATAATCAAGTGTGGAAGAGTATAAATAACTGTTAGGACCAATTTGCATATGAAGATTGTATTTGTTGTCAATAGTTGTCAATACTAGTCAAAATGAATAAGGAGATGAAGAAAGACTAAAAATTTAATATAGATTTTCTAAAGTGAGGTTTCCTAGAGAATTGTTATGGAATCATAGCATTGAATGTCAAACATGAGAAATTATTCAATAAGATTAGTTTTAATTCAAATGATTGTTCAAACTGGTCCTAAGTTTAAAGAAATTGTGTCAAAGGTGACACATTTTTTACAAAAATTAAGAATGGGGAATTATCATCCATTTGAGGATGATTGGAGCAGAATGGTGAAGTATCATCTATCAGAATATTATTGAAGAATAATGAGGATTTGAAGTAGAGAATGATGGTTGAAGAAGAAGAGAAAGTGTAGAAGGGATTGGAATTCTAAGATGGTCGTGTGTAACACATTTACTTGAAATTAGATGATTGTTTCACTATTCTTAAAGTTCCAAATACATGTATCAAAGGTGATACATTGTCTGCAACATTGAAGGTGTTCGAAGAAGCCTCAAGCCTCCACTTTTTGGATGAAGAGAGATGATTGGGGTTATTTTTAATTAACACTCCAAAAGGAATTGAAGATTTAAAGTGATGTTGAAGAAGTACTTTGGAATTCATAGACCAAAGTGTATAAGAAGAAAGAAGGATCATTTTTGAAATTAAAGAGAAGATAGGACGTAGAGCATGGGATTGGCACTATGAGAATGTCCAAAACTATAACGATGCTTTGCTGATTTGTATTTTTTAAATATCATAAGTTTGGAAAACTTGTGATTAAATCCTTATGATGTATAGGGGGAGTAAAGAAGTGTTTTTTCAAAGAAAAGAAAGTGGCACCCAAGTATAAGTGGTGTGCAAGTGTGGCACACATGTATATGTGGCGTGAAAGTGTATGTTGTCATATTTCAGTATCATCACAACAAAATATGACAAATTAAAGAAAGTGATACACAATTTCAAGAGTGTCATGCAAGTAGGAAGTGGAGTGCAAGTATCAGCAGTGTGCAAGTGTATGTTTCATGAAACTCATATTTCAACATCAACGCATCAAAATACGAAAAAGTGAAGAAAGTGGTGTGAAAGTTTAAGAGTGGTACGCATGTAGGAAGTGGCGTGAAAGTATCAACGGCGTGCAAGTGTATGTTGTGTTCAAGTCATATTTCAACATCAACACATCAAAATATAACAAAGTAAAGAAAGTGTCATTTAAGTGATGGATATAACGACCCATACTTTACATACATTTTTAATACTTCAAAAATTGAAGCACACTTATTACAACATATGACAAAACCACAAAGGACCGTATAGGTATAGTGTCTTTAGAAACTGGGAAACATAAACAACTGGTTCATAAATCTTCTACAGTGTCTCCCATTTATTTCATCATATCTAGGGTCCCTTTTAGCATATTCTACTTAATATCCATCTTCCTGACCTGGGGAAAAGAAAACATAAAAGGGTGAGCTCAAATGCTCAGCAAGGGCAAATAAAGGAAATAAAAAATCATATCATATCTTTTTGAAAATCAAAACCTGCAAAAGAGATCATAATATCTTAACATGGAATAAATCATAGAAGTGAAAATGAGATCCCCATAATCATAACATAAAACTTGAAACTTTGTGGCATGCACACATAATCATGGAAAATCATTTCTTGTTAGTCATGACTCATTGACAAGACTATCTTAGTGGACAAAGTCCCTTTCTGAACCGAGTTCACTCCTCGTTTCAGTCCTGTATCACTGAACCGAAATAACCTTCCGTTCCAGCCATGTCTATCTCATGAGATATAAAATCTTTACCCAATGCATTGGAGGGAGATATAGGTCCCACCCATCTTATAATGAATCCTTTCTTATGTGTGCCACATAATCATAAAACATACATCATCGCATAACACATGTAACAAAAATGGGATTCTTGAAACATCATGACATCATAAAATCATATAAGGCAAATGACTTCATAAAAATAATTCCCTCACAACATAATCAAATCAATGTAATTAAAGGGATAAAAACAGAACCCTTTATTATCTTAGATGGAAAATAATTTTGATAAAACACTTGAACTCCATTCTTGAGGAAAATATCCTTTCTTTTTCAAAAACACTTTTCTTTTCTTAACATGTCATACAATTATAAACTAAAAGAAGTTGATTAAAAATAAACTTGAAAACTTGTAAAGGAAGCTTCTTGTAAATAATGTTTTAAAAATCCATTCATGCCGTATAAGTTAAAAAAAACATTCTTCGTACTTTTGTCGGAAAAGTCAAAAAGTACCTCGTACGGAAAAACGACAAAAGATTCCTTTCATATTCTTTACTAAAAAATCACCTAAGGGTAAAATTGGATTTAAACTATTGCAAGTGGATGGAAGCAATATTTCATATTGAGGGAACATGGATGTGGATGATAAAATACACCCCAGTAAATACTTACGAATAAACAATCTCGGATAAAAATGAGATTGTGATATTTCCCTTACCTTAGGTCCGATTAGCTTTGTACGTGTCCGAAGCTCCTGTATAATGGTTTAAATAATGTTATTGACTTATTCCAGAATCATACATATTTATATGATATCATATATGGTCATATTATTAGCTTCTTGTTAGTAATATTTCATTGTTACTTGTTACTCGGGTCTTTATAACTTTTTGTTCTTATGCGTGTTTTGTCGAATAAATTCTTATTCTTATCTTTAGGTTATAGATAATTCATTTCCAGAATGGTATTAGTGTATTATATACCATATTCATTCATTCAATTCATTTATATAATCATTACGAAATGAAGATCATGTAGAACGAGTCGCATCACATCGTGGAGACGGTATTCCGTACGTACGCACGAGTGATGATATCATTCCTATGATCGTGGAATTGTATTGGAGTATATATATTATTTCAGTATCAATATTAATTCATAATAATCATATTTAGTTACTCATTACACCATTATACCCATCCTTGTAAGGTGATGGTGGAAAATAGATTACACCACGGCGTGGAGACGGTATTCCGTACGTACGCACGCGCGGTGATTTCATTTTTCCATAGGATGGATAGAAGGTGAATTAGGGTTGTTTCATATTTATAATAACATATCAGTATGTAAGTAATACTGATGTTATTACTTTATCATGAAACAACTAAAGAAGAAGAAGTTGAAGAAGAAAGAAATTGAAAAGATCGGTAATGGATATTACCTCTTCTTTGGAACGCTTCTTTGAATCCTCCACTTAAGGAACTAAGATTGGTCTTTGGAGAAGACCAGGACCTCTAGGATTATTATAGGGAAGTGTAGAGGAGAAAATGGCAGGGGTTGGCCGAGATTTAGTGCTCAATTTGGTGTGAGGAGGAGGGGGAGGAGGTGCCCTTTTATAAGGGAGGAGAGGGGCACCTTAGGAATACCTCAAAATATTATTTTATATTAAAGTCAAAATCGGTTTATAATGGTTCCAAAGGGTCTTATTTCGAAGCTAAAGTGGGGATGGGTCGAAATCCTATCAACCAATATGATTTAGACAAGTTTAGGGTATTATATTAACCTTATCAATTAGATTTAACTCTAAGTTAAATAATTTAACTTTTACCATGTCTTTTTGTTTTCTTTCACTATATGGTTAATAAACTTACTATAACATGCCAAACGAACCCCAAATTGTTTATTATAAATATATATATCCTTATCTAAGTCATTTGGACGAACCTTAGATTTTTAGGAAAACAATAACAATTAATAATATAATATTTGATTTAAAAACTATTTTGTGTAAATTTTGACACTATTTGATATATGATTTTTTTGAAAGTCATAACAGAATTATATGTTCGAACCAAGTTGATTAAATCAACACTAATATATCATAGTAACCTAGAAAATTAGTGGAATTCATAAAAAGCCTTAAATTACATTTCTTTTGGTGTTTATAACATCAATTATGCCAATATTTCATTAATAAGATAATTACTGCATCATCGTTGTGTCATAAATAAATTAAATTATTTGATGTCTAAAAATTACAAATAAAATACAATCATGTAGGAAATCTTTTTAGCTTTCTAATGAATATTTACAATCGAATTTATCTTATGTATAACCCCATATTAAAAATGATTTACTTATTAAACTTTGATTTTAACTATTTTAACCCTTCTTTAAATAAATTAATAATAAATGTCCTAATCTAATCCAAGTGGGCCTAAATGGTCATATTTTATTCCTAAGTTTGTTTTTGGTCGAATTACACTTGTCCAATAGAATTAGGACATGTGTTAGGGTAATATTAATATCATATTTACCCTTAGTTACCCTATTTACTATTAACCGCGGTAAAAAAAGTAAAAAGTTACTATTCACCAAAAAATTATTTTCATCTCATTGAACCACATTTTAGTCCTTGATATTAACCGTGTCTCTCGGATTTTCGAAATTCCAATCACAGAAGTGGTAAAATTAAGTTTTATGCAAAATTCAGTTTTTAACCTACCACTTAGTGGTTTCACTATTCATCAAAAATTGAAAGTTTTCAGAAAAATACCAAAATTTCACCCTAGGCTAATTTCGATATTCTGAGTCCAAAAATGAAGTCCATTTTGAAAAATAAAATTTATAAAATTCCAAAAAGTGGTTATTACTATTCATAACGGCTAGTTTTAATAGCATAATGTTGTTTAGTGAAACTCGGTATTGTGTACGACGCAAGCTATCGAGGAAGGTCGCGATTGCGTGTAAAGCAAGCCAAGCAAGTGTTGTGTAGAAAAAGATTCCTTTGACGATTTATATAACATAAAAGTCTCGGGTGTTACATTCTACCCCCCTTAAAAAGAATTTCGCCCTCGAAATTCGTCACTTTGCAACAAACAGATGAGGATACTTCTCCCTCATCATATCCTCAAGCTCCCATGTAGCTTCTTCAAGTTGGTGGTTTCTCCATAAAACTTTCACCAAGCGAGTGGTCTTGTTTCGTAGGACTTTTTAGCTACGATCCAGAATCTCTATCGGCTGTTCTTCATAAGAAAGATCTTACTCCAGCGGTACAACTTCTGAGCTGAGTACATGTGAAGGATCTGGTATGTACTTTCTCAGGAGAGATACATGGAACACATCGTGAACTTGAGAGAGATTCGGTGGAAGCGCCAATCGGTAAGCTACCTTCCCAACACGATCCAATATTTCGAAAGGACCGATATATCTAGGGCTCAACTTCCCCTTCTTTCCAAATCTCATAACCCTCTTCCAGGGAGATATTCGTAAGAACACTTTATCACCCACTTCAAACTCTAGGTCTTTTCTTCGGTTGTCGGCATAACTTTTCTGTCGACTCTGAGCTGCTCTTATGTGTTGTTGAATAGATCTGACCTTTTCTGCCATTTCATCAACGAGATCAGGTCCTAATAGCTTTCTTTCCCCAACTTCATCCCAGCAAGTTGGAGTCCTGCATTTCTTTCCATAGAGAGCTTCATAAGGAGCCATTTGAATACTGGAGTGAAAGCTATTATTATAAGAAAATTCCACCAAAGGTAGGTGTTGATCCCAACCTCCTTTGAAATCCATAGAGCAAGCTCTCAACATATCTTCTAGGGTTTGAATTGTTCTCTCAGACTGACCGTCTATCTGGGGATGATAAGCAGTGCTGAAACTCAACTCTGTATCCAGAGTATGCTGAAGACTTCGCCAGAACATCGAGGTAAATCTCGGATCCCGATCAGATATAATAGAAAGTGGTACTCCATGTAATCTTACCACTTCCTTTACATATATCCTGGCAAGCTGATCTAGAGAGAAATCCTCTCTAATAGGAATGAAGTGTGCAGACTTTGTAAGACGGTCAACTATGACCCAAATAGCATTATTGCCTTTGGATGTTTTAGGAAGTCCTGTGACAAAGTCCATAGTGATGTTTTCCCTTTTCCATTCGGGTATGGGTAATGGTTGTAACATCCCCTTAGACTTATGTCTCTCAGCTTTAACTTGTTGACAAACCAAGCATCGAGAGACAAATTCAGCAACATCTCTTTTCATGCCATCCCACCAGAACTACTCTTTCAGGTCCCTATACATCTTCGTGCTTCCAGGATGAATAGAGAATGAAGAACTATGAGCCTCATCCAGCAGCTCCTTCTTTAATTCGGGGGTGGGAGGAACACAAACCCGATTCCTGAACTTTATTATCCCATCACAATCAAGGTTGAATTCAGGAACATTTCTCACCTTCTTTTGTAACTCGACATCTTCTTTCTGTGCCTCTTTAATCTTCACATGTATAGATGGTTGAACATTCATTTGAGAAAGATAAGATTTTTCCCCTTCCATTATAATTCCAAGATCCATCCTTTGTAAATCCATAAATATTGGATCTTTTGTGATCCTCATCATGGATAAACTAGCATGGTCTTGTCAACTTAATGCATCTGCCACCTTGTTTGCTTTCCCAGGGTGGTAATGGATTGAGCAGTCATAATCCTTAATCAGCTCCAACCATCTTCTTTGACGCATATTCAACTCCTTTTGTGTGAAAATATACTTTAAACTTTTATGATCAGTATAAATATCACACCTTTCACCATAAAGGTAATGCCTCCAAATCTTTAATGCAAAGATTACCGCAGCCAACTCCAAATCATGTGTTGGGTAATTTTGCTCATGGATTTTCAACTGTCGTGAGGCATAAGCTATCACCATATCATTTTGCATAAGAACACACCCCAATCCCTTCTTGGATGCATCACTGTAGATCACAAACCTTTCTCCACTACAAGGCAGTGTGAGCACAGGTGCACTGGATAACCTTCTTTTCAACTCCTTGAAATTCTCTTCACATTCCTCTGTCCAGACAAACTTAACTCCTTTCCGAGTCAACTTGGTGAGTGGATTAGATAATCGTGAAAAATCTTTTACAAAACGTCGATAATATCCAGCCAAACCAAGAAAACTTCGGATCTCAGTTACTGTTGTTGGTCTCGACCATCTTTCGATAACCTCTGTTTTTGCTGGATCCACAGATATCCCCTCTTTTGAGATTATGTGACCCAAAAATGCAACTTTTTGAAGCCAAAATTCACACTTGGTAAATTTGGCATAAAGCTTCTCCTTTCTCAGGGTCTTCAATATAATTCTCAAGTGATCTTCATGCTCTTCCTTGCTCTTTGAATAGACAAGAATATCGTCTATAAAGACTACCACAAATTGATCAAGATAGTCTCTAAAGACTCTATTCATTAGATCCATGAAGATAGCAGGGGCATTAGTAAGACCAAATGGCATCACTATAAATTCATAGGGTCCATACCTTGTACGGAAAGCCGTCTTTGGTATATCCTCCCTTTTGACCCTTAATTGATGATACCCTGAACGAAGATCAATCTTGGAAAAGTATTGAGCTCCGCGTAGTTGGTCAAATAAGTCATCAATGCGTGGGAGAGGATATTTGTTCTTGATAGTGATCTTGTTAAGTTCTCGATAATCAATGCAGAGTCTCATTGATCCATCTTTCTTCTTAACAAATAGAACAGGTGCTCCCCAAGGTGACGCACTAGGGCGTATGAATCCCTTATCAAGATTCTCTTGGAGTTGCTTCTTCAATTCCTGCAACTCAATTGGGGCCATTCTATAAGGTGTCTTTGAAATAGGCAAAGCACCCGGTACGAGTTCTATTGAAAACTCAACTTCACGATTTGGTGGAAGACCCGGAAATTCCTCCGGAAAGACATCATCAAACTCCCGTACAATGGGCATATTCTTAATCGTGAGTTTCTCACCAACCATTTGAGATAAATAACCTTCATTTAATGGAATCAATACCCATAAGATGGAAGAAATTTCCACTGGAAGGTTATGTTCATCCTTGCATTGATATACGATCGTAGATTGATCTGGAATATGAAATGTGACTTCCCTTCTTTGGCAATTGATATGAGCTCCATGTAGAGAAATCCAATCCATGCCAAGAATCACATCAAATTCCACTAAAGGAAGGATCACAAGATTTGCAGGAAGCACTTTCCCACAAACTTCAATTGGAGAAGAATTATAAACTTTTGATGCGATTGATGTGCCATTAGGTGTTGTCACGACTAACTCAACATCTAATTGTTGAGGTAATACGGTGATACCCTTAGAAAAGTCTTCAGAAATAAAAGAGTGGGTGGATCCAGAATCAAATAAAACATTTGCTACTTTAGAGTGGATGGTAAGTGTACCTTTCACCACATCGTTATCGTACTCCACATCGCTGATAGAAATTGCATGTGACTTTCCTTTGTCTTTAGCCTTAAGAGTTTGTTGACGTCGACCATCATCATCAACCCTTGGATTTGGGCATTGATTGGCATAATGCCCCATCTCCTTGCACTTGAAACATTGAAGTGTAGTAGGTTCATTCTGTGTATCCCTTCCTTTGTTTGCATCATTAGACATCTTCTTCCCATTATCACGGCATTCAAATGCCCGATGACCTTCCTTTCCACATTTAAAACATTTACTTGTCCCTTTAAGATAACTCCCTCCATGTTTCTTTCCACACTTTGAGCATAATGGAAAGTTCATCTTCTTTTCAGTGTGCTCTTTAGAGTTTCCTTTGAATTCCATCTTCCTCTTCTTATCAAACCCATGTGACTGATGGGTTACTCCAATCTCCATCTCGACTTTGAGAGCACATCGAACGATTTCCTCGTAGCTATTGAAGTCCCTTATGGCTAACGCCCTTCGAAGACTTGGTTTTAAGCCACTAAAGAATCGATCGATCTTACTCTCAGGTTGGATAATAATACCAGAAGCGTACCTTGCAAGTCTTGTAAAATTTGCTTCATAGGTACTAACAGATTCATTATCCCTTTGCTTCAGTTCAAGAAACTCTTTCTCCATCTTTGTTCGGAGAATACGAGGGAAGTACTTATTGAAAAATAAGTTCTTGAACTCGTCCCATTCCATAGACTCAATTTCATCCCTTTTCCTCGTATTCTTAACAAGATTCCACCATTGATCAGCATCTCCTTCCAAACGGTACACTGCTAGGATGACTTTATCATGTTCAGAACATTGAAGAACTGAAAATATCTTTTCAGTAGTACTAATCCATTGTTCAGCAACTAATGGATCAGTAGACCCGCTGAAAGAAGGTGGACGCTGCCTCATGAAGGATTCAACAGAATGTTGCTCCCTCCTTTGCTCGTTTGGAAATCCTGCATGATTCATAGCTTGAGAAAGTTGTGTGAGCATGGCTACAAGATTTTGCATTCCAGCTCCCATATCGTTTGGTTGCTCAGGGGGACAATCATTGCATTGCCCATCGCATTCCGCATTAACACGGTTCCTTCGGGTTCCAGCCATTGACTAAAACCAAGAAGAATAGTGTGAGAAACACTAATTATAATAGGAAACCACATAATTCAAGAATAAAATTTTCATGCTTATCGTCTTATCCTAGGTTATTCATGGCCATTTCTAAGATTGTGTTCTATGCTTAGACTTTTTCTTAGGGTTCTTACTAAGGCTTTCACATCCTAGTTTCCAAAGGTTGACTATAACCTCCCTCTGATACCAACTATAACGACCCATACTTTACATAAATTTTTAATACTTCAAAAATTGAAGCACACTTATTACAACATATGGCAAAACCACAAAGGACCGTATAGGTATAGTGTCTTTAGAAACTGGGAAACATAAACAACTGGTTCATAAATCTTCTACAGTGTCTCCCATTTATTTCATCATATCTAGGGTCCCTTTTAGCATATTCTACTTAATATCCATCTTCCTGACCTGGGGAAAAGAAAACATAAAAGGGTGAGCTCAAATGCTCAGCAAGGGCAAATAAAGGAAATAAAAAATCATATCATATCTTTTTGAAAATCAAAACCTGCAAAAGAGATCATAATATCTTAACATGGAATAAATCATAGAAGTGAAAATGAGATCCCCATAATCATAACATAAAACTTGAAACTTTGTGGCATGCACACATAATCATGGAAAATCATTTCTTGTTAGTCATGACTCATTGCCAAGACTATCTTAGTGGACAAAGTCCCTTTCTGAACCGAGTTCACTCCTCGTTTCAGTCCTGTATCACTGAACCGAAATAACCTTCCGTTCCAGCCATGTCTATCTCATGAGATATAAAATCTTTACCCAATGCATTGGAGGGAGATATAGGTCCCACCCATCTTATAATGAATCCTTTCTTATGTGTGCCACATAATCATAAAACATACATCATCGCATAACACATGTAACAAAAATGGGATTCTTGAAACATCATGACATCATAAAATCATATAAGGCAAATGACTTCATAAAAATAATTCCCTCACAACATAATCAAATCAATGTAATTAAAGGGATAAAAACAGAACCCTTTATTATCTTAGATGGAAAATAATTTTGATAAAACACTTGAACTCCATTCTTGAGGAAAATATCCTTTCTTTTTCAAAAACACTTTTCTTTTCTTAACATGTCATACAATTATAAACTAAAAGAAGTTGATTAAAAATAAACTTGAAAACTTGTAAAGGAAGCTTCTTGGAAATAATGTTTTAAAAATCCATTCATGCCGTATAAGTTAAAAAAAACATTCTTCGTACTTTTGTCGGAAAAGTCAAAAAGTACCTCGTACGGAAAAACGACAAAAGATTCCTTTCATATTCTTTACTAAAAACTCACCTAAGGGTAAAATTGGATTTAAACTATTGCAAGTGGATGGAAACAATATTTCATATTGAGGGAACATGGATGTGGATGATAAAATACACCCCAGTAAATACTTATGAATAAACAATCTCGGATAAAAATGAGATTGTGATATTTCCCTTACCTTAGGTCCGATTAGCTTTGTACGTGTCCGAAGCTCCTGTATAATGGTTTAAATAATGTTATTGACTTATTACAGAATCATACATATTTATATGATATCATATATGGTCATATTATTAGCTTCTTGTTAGTAATATTTCATTGTTACTTGTTACTCGGGTCTTTATAACTTTTTGTTCTTATGCGTGTTTTGTCGAATAAATTCTTATTCTTATCTTTAGGTTATAGATAATTCATTTCCAGAATGGTATTAGTGTATTATATACCATATTCATTCATTCAATTCATTTATATAATCATTACGAAATGAATATCATGTAGAACGAGTCGCATCACATCGTGGAGACGGTATTCCGTACGTACGCACGAGTGATGATATCATTCCTATGATCGTGGAATTGTATTGGAGTATATATATTATTTCAGTATCAATATTACTTCATAATAATCATATTTAGTTACTCATTACACCATTATACCCATCCTTGTAAGGTGATGGTGGAAAATAGATTACACCACGGCGTGGAGACGGTATTCCGTACGTACGCACGCGCGGTGATTTCATTTTTCCGTAGGATGGATAGAAGGTGAATTAGGGTTGTTTCATATTTATAATAACATATCAGTATGTAAGTAATACTGATGTTATTACTTTATCATGAAACAACTAAAGAAGAAGAAGTTGAAGAAGAAAGAAATTGAAAAGATCGGTAATGGATATTACCTCTTCTTTGGAACGCTTCTTTGAATCCTCCACTTAAGGAACTAAGATTGGTCTTTGGAGAAGACCAGGAACTCTAGGATTATTCTAGGGAAGTGTAGAGGAGAAAATGGCAGGGGTTGGCCGAGCTTGAGTGCTCAATTTGGTGTGAGGAGGAGGGGGAGGAGGTGCCCTTTTATAAGGGAGGAGAGGGGCACCTTAGGAATACCTCAAAATATTATTTTATATTAAAGTCAAAATCGGTTTATAATGGTTCCAAAGGGTCTTATTTCGAAGCTAAAGTGGGGATGGGTCGAAATCCTATCAACCAATAGGATTTAGACAAGTTTAGGGTATTATATTAACCTTATCAATTAGATTTAACTCTAAGTTAAATAATTTAACTTTTACCATGTCTTTTTGTTTTCTTTCACTATATGGTTAATACACTTACTATAACATGCCAAACGAACCCCAAATTGTTTATTATAAATATATATATCCTTATCTAAGTCATTTGACCGAACCTTAGATTTTTAGGAAAACAATAACAATTAATAATATAATATTTGATTTAAAAACTATTTTGTGTCAATTTTGACACTATTTGATATATGATTTTTTTGAAAGTCATAACAGAATTATATGTTCGAAAAAAGTTGATTAAATCAACACTAATATATCATAGTAACCTAGAAAATTAGTGGAATTCATAAAAAGCCTTAAATTACATTTCTTTTGGTGTTTATAACATCAATTATGTCAATATTTCATTAATAAGATAATTACTGCATCATCGTTGTGTCATAAATAAATTAAATTATTTGATGTCTAAAAATTACAAATAAAATACCATCATGTAGGAAATCTTCTTAGCTTTCTAATGAATATTTACAATCGAATTTATCTTATGTATAACCCCATATTAAAAATGATTTACTTATTAAACTTTGATTTTAACTATTTTAACCCTTCTTTAAATAAATTAATAATAAATGTCCTAATCTAATCCAAGTGGGCCTAAATGGTCATATTTTATTCCTAAGTTTGTTTTTGGTCGAATTACACTTGTCCAATAGAATTAGGACATGTGTTAGGGTAATATTAATATCATATTTACCCTTAGTTACCCTATTTACTATTAACCGCGGTAAAAACAGTAAAAAGTTACTATTCACCAAAAAATTATTTTCATCTCATTGAATCACATTTTAGTCCTTGATATTAACCGTGTCTCTCGGATTTTCGAAATTCCAATCACAGAAGTGGTAAAATTAAGTTTTATGCAAAATTCAGTTTTTAACCTACCACTTAGTGGTTTCACTATTCATCAAAAATTGAAAGTTTTCAGAAAAATACCAAAATTTCACCCTAGGCTAATTTCGATATTCTGAGTCCAAAAATGAAGTCCATTTTGAAAAATAAAATTTATAAAATTCCAAAAAGTGGTTATTACTATTCATAACGGCTAGTTTTAATAGCATAATGTTGTTTAGTGAAACTCGGTATTGCGTACGACGCAAGCTATCGAGGAAGGTCGCGATTGCATGTAAAGCAAGCCAAGCAAGTGTTGTGTAGAAAAAGATTCCTTTCACAATTTATATAACATAAAAGTCTCGGGTGTTACAATGGAGCGGCGTGAAAGTGATGGAGAGGTGCTCAAGTGATAGAGCGGCATGAAAGTAGGAATGGCGCGCAAGTTTATGTGGAGAGCAAGTCACAAAAATTCCTATAAACAGATGGTTACCCTCCTCATTTTTAAAATATCAACACTTAAGAGAAAATTTGAGCTCTGATCGCGCAAGTAGTAGAAACTGCCGTGCAAGCTCAAGTTTCGTGCAAGTAGGGATTTATTTATAAGCTGCACAATTAGAGAGGCTCACAAGTAGAGTGGTGTGCATGAAGAATGGTGAAAAAGTAGAGTGGCGCTCAAGTTGTTAGAGGCGTGCAATCAAGGAGTTGTGTGAAAAAATTGTGTTGTGTCTAAGCCCAAAGTGATGCACAAGTTGTGAGTTGTGCACAATTTTGGGGTGAAATTAGTTGGTGGCATGTAAGAAGGGAGGCATGCAAGAAGGGTGGTGTGCAAGAAGGGATTGGGAGTAAGCTTTGAGTTGTGATAGAAGTTCTTACCAGCTTCTGGTCAACTGTGATGATGCTAAGTTGATATGGACTTCATGGATTTAACAATCACAAAGAGAACTTGTGATTATAACAACAACAAGAAGAAGAGTTCAGTGCAGTTGGTTTTTCACTAAAAGAGAAAGTGTTAAGAAGAGAAGCTTTTAGTGCAATCGGTTTTGCATTGAAGAAGCCTAAGAAGAAGAGTGTGCAGCTTACTGGTTTTCTATAGAGAAAGAATAACTTGGTTTCTTGAATGATGCTAAGTAAGTAAGAAGGAGAATAAAAAGGTTTTGGAAGAACAAAGTAGTATTGTATCATCCAATAGGTCTCAACAGGTGGAAGATTATTTTGGTGTTGCAAACTCTTTTAACATAGAGAATACTGTCTTCATAGGTAGTATAAATAACCAGCTAGAGGATGCAAGAGACTTTCTACATTAATATTATAATGAACCAGTGAGTGTAAGGGTATATCCTACTCATTGCAATTTGGAAGAGGATTGTTTCCCTTCCCCCCTCCGAATATAGGGAGAAACACTAGGAAGTGATTATTTCCTTCCCTCCTCCAAGTGTAGGGAGCCACAATAATTATCAGATTGTTTTTCTAGTCAACCATTGTAACAGTTACTACATTATAGTGGATAATCCTTCATTGTTCATTACCATACACGGAAAGGACGCAGCTTCTCTTATTGAGTGGTGAACCTTTTAAAAATATTATGTGCATATTTTTACTGCGTTTATATTATTTCATGTGATAAGGAAAAGAGAATAAGAGAACCAAGATCTTAACAGGTCAATAGGTACAGGGATAAAAAGAATAAATTGGTTTAAAAATCCCCCAACACTGATTCACCCCCCCCCCCCACCCCTCTCAATGTTAGTCATATCCCAAAGTGGTCCTCTCAATTGGTATTAGAGGGACAGGTTCACCTCTGTTGGACTCTCTACATTGAAGATATTCACTTATGAAGACTTGATATTCTTTCCTGAGTCAATAATAAAGTACAGTTTTGATGAATAGTCGGTTATCTTTGAGAATAATTCTATATATACCAAAACCATGATGAACAGGAAAAAGGAGGAAAGAAAGCTGAAGAAAAATCCCATTTTATCTAAAGAAGAGGAAGTATTTGTATCTCCATGACTTGATGACAATGAGGAAATATCATTCATAGAAAGTAATGAGATGGTGGATTATTTTTTTACCAAGAATATGGATAACATTTTTACCTATAGTGATCGAGAGATATGTGTTAGTACATTTGAAATATATTCTCATAATGAAAATGCTAGTACAAGCGGTGGTGATCAATATACAACCTCTTGAGAATTATCAGTTGACATATTAAGAGCTATTCTGAATGATATCCTGGAATAAATTACATCCCTTGTTTGTGGATTATTTAAATGTATGTAGGAATATTTCACCTAGCTGGAAGAATAAAATGATGTTTTGGAGAAGGTATGGCAAGAAAAAAATTTCAAATGTCTAAAGCTCTCCAGACAGGTTAGAGCATTTGAAGCAACAAATAAGGAATTTGAAACAAGTTCCTAAAAATGTATCAAAGAAGTTGAGGAGAAAGAGGGTTCAATAAGACTCTAGAATAGAATATCCATGCACTTGAAGATGGGCTTAAAAGGAGAAATTAATTCAAAAAAATATATCTAGAAGAAAATTTCAAGAAGATCAAGGAACTTGACTCTTTATTAGAAAACAAAGTAAATATGCATGAAGAGGAAGTTCAAATATTGAAGAAGGCTTGTGAATATAAGATGACTATGATTGAATACCAAAAAATCATCCTCAATATGAGATGTCTACAGTTGGAAGCTCAATTGACGAATATTGAGAAGACACATATTGAGTCTCCACAAAAGAAGGAAACAGTTGCTTCTAGTACTCAATGCTCACTGGAGGATTCTACGGTCAAAAGACTTCCAATATGTGATAATAATATCATTTCTTCACTCATTAATCTATCACAAGAAGCTGATAAAGTGAAGGTATCATCCATGCCAACTTGTACTAATTTTTCTAATATTTTTTCTATAAAAAATACAATTTGGAAGAAAAACTCTAAAAAGTATAGATGAGGAAAGGTGATTAGATGCCTACCACCATGGATAGGGTGGATAGGAATAAGAATATGTAATATGGTTCCCCATATAGAGCGCAATACATCATGAAGAAGGCTCAGCAATCTAATACAAAAAATATCAAGAAGTCAAAATTTGTGGGTCAATGCTGGTGCGGCAATAGTTTTGGGCATTGTGCCCTAGATTTTTTGGTACAATCCCATAAATTTAAAAGCACAAACAAATCCCATATCAAGGAGGAGAAATATAGAAAATAAGAAGTAAAATCCACAGATCCATAAGCATCTGTATACTACAAATAGATTTGGAATGCTAGACAACATCTGTGATTTATGCAATGGGAGTGGTTACAAGAATGGTGCATGCTTATCTCAAAATGTATTCAATGATAATAAGAACAGAAGACCACAGAAGCTATAGAAGAATGAAGAATCTATCTTGGAAAGTGATTAGAAGTATTTTGCAAAAGTAAATTCTCCCAATAACATTACAAGGAGGAAAACTTATAAGTCCTTGGATTCTAAATCCAAGAAGTTGACGGGTAGTGCATCCAATAGAATAATCAAGAAGTATGACACTCGGAATAAGCCATGTGGAAATTAAAAACATGCTACCACAGTTCCTAAAGACATATTGGTTATCTGGACTAAAGATTTAGAAATAATGAGAAAGGATGAAGATGCACAGTCTAAGGCTTTTACAAAAAGAAATAAGAAGATTCCACGTGATGAAGAAAAGATGAATAAGAGGTTGCAAACAAAAGGCAACTCTCATGTTTAGTAAGTTCTGTGTGTGAGGTGAAAAACATCTGGTCACACTATTAAAAATTGCATTGAACTTATTCCATCCCAAGAAGAATTTATCAAAAGGATGAAAATTGCACCAGGATATTCTAATTCTTGGAAAGATCTTGAAGAAAGAAGATTCACACACAAAAAAATGGATGAAGTATTGAGATTCACATAATCATAGTCATAATTTAAGATTATATGTGCAAGTGTGAGTAGTGGAGAAAATGGAGCATCTTG
Organism: Viscum album; assembly: GCA_963277665.1. NCBI lineage: Eukaryota > Viridiplantae > Streptophyta > Magnoliopsida > Santalales > Viscaceae > Viscum > Viscum album. Next base: position 1,812,476,930 of record OY728146.1, read on the forward strand.
GTTGATAAAATCATCCCAGCCTTCCTACTCACATTGAAGAAGCAAGGGAGATCCACCTTATTCCCTTAAATCTTTGTTTATTGTATTTGTTCTTATAATATAGATAATTTATGGTGAAGCAAGATCTCATGGAGAGAACTTGAGAAGCAATGATTGCTATCAACTCTTGATAGCGAAGCTGAATAAGTTTTCATCTGTGGAAGATTTTTCAATTGATATTCAAATATTAATATGATGAGGGATCACCATTGATTAAGATGATTAGGAGTGTTCCCTTGAGGGGGATACATATGAAGAAGCTTCCCGAGTTATTATTTCAATCAGTATAAACTTCAGTATGTATCAAATTCATTTACTTTGGAAATTGATTGAATATAATGTCATTGTAAAAGGTATTTCATTTCTTAATCTTCAATCCTTGGTTACTCAAAATAAAGTTATTTTTACAAATGGTGACTAACTAAGTCAATCTGTGACATAAAAATAATTAAAGTTCCCCAAGTCCACTTATCCTACTAATTGAACTTGAAGGTTTTTGATTTGCTTATTGAAGTGAGTATAGGAATCTCATGTTAATTATTTCCTATAACATTAAATATCTTTATCCTAGAATTAAAGTGTAAAACCCTTGAAGATATATGTATAAGATCTCATCTCATGAGGTATCATGATCATTGGATAATGGACAGCTTTGTTGTCTAAATCAAATCCTCTTGTTTTCTACATAGAGTTTTGTTCAAGTAGACTTAGAGTGAAATGATTGATTGAACACTACTTAAGTAATGAACGATACCCTTTCTACCAAGAACTTTGTATTTATTATCAATAAGGGGGAGATAAAGTGAAATGAAAGTTTGAAAATTAAGGGGGAGAGAAAGAAGTAAAGGGGAGATATAATATTCTCATTTTGACATTAACACAATCATTTAAGGAGGCTTTAAGTTATTGAAAACAAAATACAATGGGGGTATTGTTGGGACCACTTTTTTTATAAAGATTGTATTTGTTTTCAAAAGTTGTCAATACTAGTAAAAATGAATAAGAAGATAAAGAAGGACTAAAAAGTTAATTGAGATTGGATAAAGTGAGGTTTCCTAGAGAATTGTTGTGGAATCATAGCATTGGATTTCATACTTGAGAAATTCTCCAAGAATATTAGTTTTAATTCATACAATTGTTGAATTGATCCTAAGTTCAAAGAACTTGTGTCAAAGGTGACACATTGTTTACAATAATGAAGAATGGAGAAGTATCATCCATTTGAGGATGATTAGAGGGGAATGGTGACATATCATCTATCTTAAGATGATTGAATAAGAATGATTATTTGAAGTAGATAATGATGGTTGAAGAAGAAGAGAGAGTGTGGAAGGGCTCAGCATTCTAACATGGTCATGCATGATACATTTCCTACATATCAGATGATTATTGCACTATTCTTAAAGTTCCAAATACAAGTATCAAAGTTGATACATTGTCTGTAACATAGAAGGTGTTTGAAGAATCCTCAAGCCTCCACTTTTTGAATAAAGAGAGATGATTGGATTTCTTTGAAATTAACACTCCAAAAAGAATTTAGGATTTAAATTGAGGATGAAGAAGTAATTTGGAATTCATTTTCCAAAGAGTATAATAAGAAAGAAGGATGATTGTTGAATATGAAGAGAAGACAGAAAGTAGTACATGGGCTTGCCACTATGAGAATGTCCAAAACTATGACGATGCTTTACTGATTTGTATTTCACAAATATCATTAGTTTGGAGAACTTTTCATGAAAGCCTTATCATGGATAAGGGGAGTAAAGAAGTGTTTTTGGAAAATGAAAGAAAGTGGCATGCAAGTATAACTGGTGCGAAAGTGTGGTGCACAAGTATATCTGGTGTGCAAGTGCATGTTTTCATATTTCAAGATCATCACATAAAAATATGTCCAAGGAAAAAAGTGGAGTGCAAGTTCAAGAGTGTCACGTGTAACACCCCAACCCCAATTACCCAGAGTCGGTGCATTATTACATAACATTGGCATGATTACAAGGAATCAAGTCCCAAAGGACTGATCAGTTTAGTAGTCTTGGAAAATAGATTACATACATGAAGTTCAATATTACAACTTGAAAAGAAAAACAATAGTAATTTATTCCATTAGAAACGTCCAAGCCTCTTAGATTATGACTTCAATTCACTCATAACTAACTTATTCATATCCTGGGAAAATAAAACATAATAAAGGGGTGAGCTTAGATGCTCAGTAAGGGTAAATAATTTAGCAGAAGCTATAAACTTTTAAAGAAAGATGTGTAATAAAACAACAGCCTTTTTCAATGTAGAATTGAACATAATATGGAAAAAATAAATCAAAAATTACCATATAAACATGAACTTGGATATTATACTAGTCAAATAATCACATGTAATAAATAATTTCATAATGAGGGAATGTATAGTACCGGACTTCAATTTTTGTGTCAATGCCTCATGCCAGGACCTATGGGTTAACTGTAACCGACCCAAACCCGGAGATCCTTTGTAACCGGACTCCATCCCAGAGAGCTTCTATAACCAGACTCCAACCTGGAGAGCCTTTGTAACCGAACTCCAACTCGGAGAGCCCCTGTAACACGACTCCAACCTGGAGAGCCTCTATAACCAGACACCAACCCGGAGAGCCTCTGTAACTGAACTCCAACCTAGAGTGCCTCAGTAACCAGACTCCAACCTAGAGGGTCTACTGTAACCAAACCCCAACCCAGAGAGCTTACTTTTACCAGTCCCCAACCCAAAATATACTAGTCCAATACATTCATCATAAGAAAAGGTTGAAATATAACATAAACATTCATATTAAAACAAGCATACGAAATGTCAATAATTTATCCATAAACTATGAATAGTATAAAAATAACACATCCACAGTCAAACATATCACAAAACATTCAATACAATATGGAATATTTGTATCATAATAAATCAACTTCAAACAAGTTTAAAATCCATTAAAGGATGTTGACATAGTTGAAAATGATCAGTAAAATGCTTTGAGAGAAATACCCCATTTTCGTGAAATCATTTAAAATTATCACAATTTATAAATGTAGTAATTTAAAAGGGATTTTTGAATCAAAGTGTCCCATACCACTTTGAAACTTTTTCAAATATTTATCATTTCAAAACATTCATGTCCATATAAATAAATCTTTAAAATCATTTTGAAAACATTGACATTAATTAAAAGGGTTTAGAAAGATAAATCTTTAAAACATTTAAAATGATGATCTAGTTAAATAGACCATCCCATAAAACTTTAAAATATTCCTTTTGAAAATATTTTTATAAAATATGGGTATCTATGATAAGTATGTCCCAGAAAATACTTACACATGAACAATCTCGAAAAATAATGAGATTGAGGAAATAACCATTACCTCGTTGTAATCAATCGAGTCGTATGAACAATAGTTAATAACCACCAAATGAATCACAGAATATCATGAATATAAAGATAATCAAGATAATATATATCAAATTGTAGTACCCAATACACCGCATGCAATAAATAAGTGGTGAACAATGCAAATCTCATGGAATTAAAAGTGAGATAAGAAACCCCTTACCACGTGTCTGACTTGACTCGCTCGTATGTTCCTTGTTCTTCCTGAATAATAAATATAAGTTAATTTCTACTTGATTAAGAATATTTTCAAGTTTATTATTCCTTTTATATCACTTATTACCTTTCTATAGCAATTAGTTAATTATTTGAGTTCATATAAGACATTTTGTCGATGTTTGGAACTTGAGTCAAAAATGAACTTGTTATAATTATAAATTGTCCATGTGGTCAAAATTCCACTATATATAGAATGATATTACTCATTTATATTTCATATATATAATATTTTTATATTATATATATGTATTTATAATAGTACATAACATTTGGAGATAATAAATGAAATGCATCATTCATGGAGACGGTAAGTCGTACGTACGCATGAACGCTACTTTCATTTCTATTTTGTATTTTAATGGAATTAAAACATAATGATACATAGGTATTTTATAATTCTTATATAATATCATATATAATATCATTAAATCCATACTTTATATGTCCCACATAAGTCATTAACGAGTCATATCACTTTGAGGGGGCAGTATTCCGCACTTCCTCAAATGAAATTATCACGTTTTACCCATAATGGAAACCGTAAAGGTATGATATAAATGGAAAATACATAATCACAAAGAAAAAATAAACAAAATCTATATATATCATATATAAATACAGTTCCATATTAATTTCCACCATAAGAGGCAGTAAGAGATAATCGAACAATCATCATTTCGTGAGGCGTTAGTTTGCCAACCATAAAAACAGTATGTTCTTCACCCATTAGATGGAGGTGTGTGTAAGTGTAGTTCGAATACTTCTCATAAAAAAATCATATTATACTGAGGATACTGGTGTTGTCATAAAGGAAAGGAATAAAAAGAGTTAATGGGGTTGAATAAGTAAAATAAAACAATATAAAAGAAAATAATTTAAGAGAACATGTTACCTTTAATTTGGGTAACTTCCTTTGGTTTGAACCAAAAGGACTTTTTAAAGTGACTTTTGCCTAAGGTAAGGATTCTCAGGGTAATATAGGGATTTTTAGAGCTTATTTAGGTAGTTTTTGGACAAGCCAAAGGTATTTATAGGTGTGTGGAATGGGTTAGAAGTGGTCTCCTTTTATAAGGGGGGTGAGAAGCTCTTTAGGAAAGTGTGAAAATATTATTTAATTATACAGTGATATTTGGTTTCTAAAGGACCAAAAATAATTAAAGTCTAAGATAAGATGACTCATGGTCGAGATAAAATCATCCAATAATAATTGGACAGGTTTTAGATATATTTTCAATATTAATAATCTTATTTAATAAAATCATTTATTAATGAGGTAAATACTACATCATTATTTTGTCATAAATAATTTAATTTATTTGATGTTTAAAAATTATAAAAAAAATAACATAATGTATGAAATTTTTTTATCTTTCCAATGAATATTTATAGTTGAAAATAAGACTTATATAACTCATGTAAAAATTGATTTACTAAAATATATTAGTTTATGTCATTTTTGCATTTACTTTAAGTTAATTAAAATAAAGTGTCATTATCGTTCATAATTGGCCCCATGGGGTCCCAAAATCGACCAAAGGATTCCCATGGTCTTCCATTACTCATCCAATATGGTTAGGATGGTGTTAAGATAATTTTTTATTATTATAATATTCTTTTTACCTTGAATTACCCTATTTACCTTTAACCGTGGTAAATAAAAGTCAAAGGTTACTATTCCAAAAAAAAATTAATCTTATTGAACCACATTTTACTTACTGAGGTCAACTGTGTCCCTTGGAATTTTTATATTCAACTCACAGAAGTGGTAAAATTAATTTTTTTGCAAATTTGCAAATTCTCCTAGGAGGTGGGTAAAAGACGGTAAAAATTTCAATAAAATTTTTATATATCAAAACTTATTATCAAATGACTCCAATTAATTATATTGAACTTATATAGGTATTATGTATCTATTTTTACCTAAAATTAATTTGAATAAAATAAATAATTATTTAAATAAAAAGTTGGTTTTAACCAATAACTTAGTGTTTTTAACTATTCATCCAAAATTAAAAGCTTTCAGAAAAATAAAAAAAATCACCCAAAGCTAATTTTGATATTATGAATTCAAAAATTATTTATATTTTACCAAATTGAAAACATAGAAGTTTCATTTATTAATTTAAAATTAATTCCTGTTGTCAAAACCAAAAAGCGCGTTTTTAAGAAATAATAACTAACAAAAGATTGATACTTGTTTATGTTCAATTTCAAAGTGAAATTATTTCTAATAAATAACATTGGATTAAATGGTAAAAATATAATCCATTTATACTTCCAAACCATTATAACGTATAATTTAACACTAAAAATTATTTTGATTAAAAAAGTTGTTTCCAGTTAAAATATAGTATTTTTTACTATTCACCCAAATATGAAAGTTATCAGAAAAACACCAAAATTTTATTGAAGCTAAATTCTTATATTCTGATTCTAAATAAGAAGCTTATTTTTTCAAATTGAATATATAAAAGATTCAAATATTGTATTTAGAAAGGATTCACCATTAAAAGGCGGTAAAATTCCATTTAAAAAAATACTTCTTTTATTTGAAAAAAATGGATTTTTTTTTTAATTATGTCTAATAAACTCATAATATGGATTCTAAAATTATAAGGATTCTATAAGTTCAAAATTTATTTAATATTATTCATAACCACTTTTGAATGGCTAGTTTGGTAAGTCCTGGTGCGCTTGAACTCATTGTTGCGCGTAGTGCAAGTTATTGAATTACTTTGAAGAAAAAACGTACTATGAAATATTGGGGTGTTAAATTATTCCCTACTTCATTAAATTTCATCCTCATAATTAGAAATTGTTCTTTAAAAATAAAATTTTGAAAATATAAAATACCTTTTTGGGAAAACCCACATCAGAAATTGGGTTAATAAAATTTAGTATTAATAAGAGGAAAAGGGGACTGAAAAAATCACCACCAAATAATGATCCTTGTTAGGAGAACATGTGTGGAAATTAGAGACACATAATTGGAGGAAAAACGTAAATAATTATAGGGTGTGATTGAGTTCATCAATCACAAACAATTTTAGAATTTAGGGCCTCAAATCCATCAATATATGATGATTTAAAATATCATCGGTTCAATAAAACATAAGGTATTAGGATGACACATTTTTAGTTTTAAGATCCCTTACCTAAAGTTTAAGAATTAATTTCTTCATAGAAAAAGAGAATAAATAAATATATACTTGACAAGTAGATTTCCATCTTTTAACTAATTTCTACCACAAACTCATCTTTCACTCTAAAAGATAATAGAACTTAAAAAAAATATTCCATTTATCCTATTCATATAGGGTTCAAAAAAATGAATTTATAATTTATCTACCAGAACTTTTAAATAAACTACATTATTCAATACAGGACATCACGTGGGTCAGTGGTAGGTGATACACCCTTGTCTCCCTTCGGTTATAGGTTCAAGTCTCGCGGCCTTGCCGGACGCGACGGGTTGCTGCCCGACCTCCAGGTTGTCCTTTTTATGAAAATCCAAAAATAATCTCAAACTTGACTTATCCAAAATACTTCTGTCCAAGATCACAGTCCAAAATTTATAAGGAAGGTAAACACAATAAAGATCCATTTTTCTATGTAATAACATGTTAACACAATCATCATGTATTCTTTTAAAACACTACAACATACTGAATTACCATAAAACCTTATTGATTAAATTTATGCCCCCTTATTCCTTATAGAATACTGTATATACTCTTTCTACCCAAAAATGTTGTAAACTCCAACAATGATGGAATATAGAAATCATTAATCAGTTTCAAGGTAGTCAAGAATATCCAATATAATTTATCCAAATAAATCATGTATTATCCCAAAATCACTACATTAGTATCAGAACTATATTATGGTTTATCTTTATCTCAACCATATATTTTCCAAAAATTTAACCTGTTATTGAGTCACTTTTCTTGGTTCCACACAATCTCAAGTCTTTAATGAAATAGTACTGCATCACAATCCTTATATACTCTGTAATTCTTATAACATGTACATCATTAAAACAATACTCAAATGAAAAAATAATTTAATAACAACGTAAGAAATCTAATCATTCCTCTTTATCTTCAATAGTAGCATAACTTTATTATTATCTAATAGCAACATTTGTGGTATACTCTGATGATTTGGACATTGATTTGCGTAGTGTCCCAACTCCTTGCAGATGATGCATTGTACATTTGAAACCTTTTTCTTACCCTTACAATCATGTACTTGGTGTCCTTTTTCTCCACACTTATAAAGAACTTCCATTACCTTCAAACATTTACCAAGGTGATTGTTTCCACATTTATCACATATCAAAAAATATTTTTTTCCTTCTTCCATTTGTCCAACTTTCTCTATTACATCTTTTTCTTCTCTGTCTTCCCTTCAAATCCATAGGACTCAGACAATTATTTACTTATCTTATTAAAACATGATACTATTTCTTTATATGATGAGAATACGTGGGAGACTATTTCCCTTTTGAATGTTGGACTAATACCATGAAATATATTATCCTTATTAATCTTTCAATCATGCGTATTATTGGATTCTCAATCCTTCTACTAGGCACCATTTCTATACAATGGCATGCACTAGGTCAGTTTATGAATCTCAATGAATAATTCCAAACTTGTAAAATGCCTAACGTAAATTGAATAGTTTATGGATGTAATCTGTAATCATAAAAATATTTTCTTGGAGGAATTATATACTCATAAATCATTCATAATGGTTTGTAAAGAAAATGAGAATTATCAGAAGCATATCCCCTAGGAGTTTCGTAACCAAGAGTGCAGCATGGGCCCATTGTCGTGCACCAGTTTTCGTTCAAGTCTAGCTCAAAGCAGTGTTTTCGAGTTTTACCCCTAGGTACATATGTTCCAGATCCGTCTCTACCTGCTCGTATCCATATAGTGATTTATTGCTTGGATAAATCACAAAATCTCTACAGTACCAAAATTCTGGGATGTTATTCTATATAAATCATCAAATTCTATCTTAGGGGTAATGTTCTCTAATCAGTGTTTTTCTAAATCTAGTTTCCAAGGTTATTGTTAAACTTCATCTGATACCAAATGTAATGCCCCGACCCCAATTACTCAAAGTCGGTGCATTATTACATACATTGGCATGATTTCAAGGAATCAAGTCCCGAAGGACCGATCAGTTTAGCAGTCTTGGAAAATAGATTACATAGATGAAGTTCAACATTACAACTTGAAAAGAGAAAACATAGTAATTTATTCCATTAGAAACGTCCAAGCCTCCTAGATTATTCCTTCAAGTCACTCATAACTAACTTATTAATATCTTGGGAAAATAAAACATAAGAAAGGGGTGAGCTCAGATGCTCAGTAAGGGTAAATAATTTAGCGGAAGCTATAAACTTTTAAGGTAAGATCTGTAATAAAACAACAACCTTTTTAAACATAAACATTAATATAATATGGAAAAAATAAATCAAACATTACCAAAAAACATGCACATAGATATTCTACTAGTCGAATAATCACATGTAATAACTAATTTCATAATGAAGGAATGTATAGTACTGGACTTTAATTTCTGTGTCAAGGCCTCATGCCAGGACCTATGGACTAACTATAACCGGACCCAAACCCGGAGAGCCTATGTAATCAGACTCCGTCCCAGAGAGCCTCTGTAACTGGACTCCTACCCAGAGAGCCTATGTAACCGGACTCCAACCCGAAGAGCCTTTGTAACTGGACTCCAACATGGAGAGCCTCTGTAACCGGACTCCAACCCAGAGAGCCTCTGTAACCAGACTACAACTCGGAGAGCCTCTATAACTGGACTCCAACCCAGAGGGTCTGTTGTAACCAGACCCCAACTCGAAGGACTATCTTTTACCGGTCCCAAACCCAGATCATACTTGTCCAATACATTCATCATAATAAAATGTTGAAATATAACATAAACATTCATATTAAAACTAGCATACAAAATTTCAATACTTTATCTATAAACCATGAATGGTATAAAAATAACACATTCACATTCAAACATATCACAAAATATTAAATAAAATATGAAATATTTGTATCATAATAAATCAACTTCGAACAAGTTTAAAATCCATTAAAGGATGTTGACATAGATGAAAATGATCAGTAAAATGCTTTGAGAGAAATACCCCTTTTTCAAGAAATCGTTTAAAATTATCACAATTTATAAAGGTATTCATTTAAAAGAGATTTTTGAATCAAATTGTCTCATACCACTTTGAATTTTTTTAAAATAATTATAATTTCAAAACATTCATGTCCATATAAATAAATCCTTAAAATCATTTTGAAAACATGGGCATTAATTAAAAGGGTTTAGAAAGATAAATATTTAAAACATTTAAAATGATGATCTAGTTAAATAGACACTCCAATAAAACCTTAAATGATTCCTTTTGAAATAATTTTTCTAAAATATGGGTATCTATGATAATTATGTCCCAGAAAATACTTACACATGAACAATCTCGGATAATAATGAGATTGAGGAAATAACCCTTACCACGTTGTAATCAATCGAGTCGTATGAACAATAGTCAATAACCACCAAATTAATCACATAATATCATGAATATAAATAGAATCATGATAATATATATCAAATGGTAGTACAAAATACACCACATGTAATAAATAAGTGGTGAACAATTGAAATCTCACAGAATTAAAAGTGAGATAAGAAACCCCTTACCATGTGTCCGACTTGACTCGCTCGTATGTTCCTTGTTCTTGATAAAATAACAAACTTAAGTTAATTTCTACTTGATTAAGAATATTTTCAAGTTTATTACTCGTTTTATATTACTTATTACATTTCTATAACAATTAGTTAATTATTTGAGTTCATATCATACATTTTGTCAAGGTTCAGAACTTGAGTCAAAAAAGAACTTGTTATAATTATAAATTGTCCATGTGGTCAAAAGTTTGTTATCTATAGAATGATATTACTCATTTAGATTTAATATATATCATATTTTTCCAGTATATATATGTATTTATAATAGTACATAACATTTGGAGATAAGAAATGAAATGCACTGTTCATGGAGACAGTAAGTCGTGCGTACGCATGAACGCTACTTTCATTTCTATTTTGTATTTTAATGGAATTAAAACATAATGATACATAGGTATGTTATAATTACAGTATAATATCTTATATAATATCATTAAATATACACTTTATATGTCCCACATAATTCATTAACGAGTCATATCACTTTGAGGGGGCAGTAGTCCGCACTTCCTCAAATGAAATTATCGCATTTTACCCATAATGGAAACCATAAAGGTATGATATAAATGGAAAATAAAGAAGCAAAAAAAAATACATAAACATAATATATATATAATATATAAATACAGATCCATCTTAATTTCCACCATGATAGGCGGTATGAGATAATCGACTAATAATTGTTTCGTGAGGCGTTAGATTTCTATCCACAAAAACAGAATGGTCTTCACCCATTAGATGGAGGTGTGTGCATGTTTAGTTCGAATACTTCTCATAAAAAATCCTATTATATTAAGGATACTGGTGTTTTCATAAAGTAAAGGAATAAAAAGAGTTTAGGTGGGTTGGAGAAGCAAAATAAAACAAAATAAAAGAAAACAATTTAAGAGAAACTATTACCTTTAATTTGGGTAACTTCCTTTGGTTTGAACCAAAAGGACTTTTTGAAGTGACTTCTAAAAATGGTAAGGCTTCTAGGTGTAAGATAGGGATCTTGAGAGCTTATTTGGGCCAGGTTTGGATGATCCAAGGGGCTTGAGAGGTGTGTGGAATGGGTTAGAAGTGGTGTCCTTTTATAGGGGGGGGGCTCTTTAGGAAAGTGTGAAAATATTATTTTATTATATAGTGATATTCGGTTTCTAAAGGTCCAAAACTAATTAAAGTCGAATATAATATGACTTATGGTAGAAATAAAATCATCCAATAAGAATTTAATAGGTTTTGGATATATTTTTAATATTAATAATCTTATTTATTTAAATCATTTATTAATGGCGTAAATACTACATCATTATTGTGTCATAAATAATTTAATTTATTTGATGTCTAAAAATTATAAAAAATACTATAATTTAGGAAATATTTTTATCTTTATAATGAATATTTATAGTCTAAAATATGACTTACATAACCCCATGTAAAAATTAATTTACTAAAAGATATTTGTTTATGTCATTTTTGCCTTTACTTTATGTTAATTAAAATAAAGTGTCATTATCATTTATAAGTGGCTCCATGGGGTCCCAAAATCGACCCAAGTATGCCCATGGTTGTTCTTGACTCATCCAATAAGGTTAGGACAAGTATTAAGGTAATTTTGTATTATTATAATTTTCTTTTTACCTTGAATTACCCTATTTACCTTTAACCGCGGTAAATAAAAGTCAAAAGTTATTATTCACAAAAAAAAATATTTTTATCTTATTGAACCACATTTTACTTACTGAGGTTAACTGTGTCTCTTGGATTTTTGGAAATCAACTCACAGAAGCAGTAAAATTAAGTTATATGCAAATTTGAAAATTCTCCTACGAGGTGGGTAAAAGACGGTAAAAAATTCAATAAAATTCTTATATATCTAAACTTATTAAAAAATGACTGCAATTAATTATATTGAACTTATATAGGTATTATGTATCTATTTTGACCAAAAATAAATTTAAACAAAATAAATAATTATTTAAATAAAAAGTAGGTTTTAACCAATAACTTAGTGTTTTTCACTATTCATCAAAAATTGAATGTTTTTAGAAAAATACCAAAATTTCACCCTAAGATAATTTTGATATTCTAAATTCAGAAATTAATTCTATTTTACCAAATTCAAAACATAGAAGTTTCATTTGTTAATTTAAAATTAATTCACATTGTCAAAACCAAAAAGCGTGTTTTTAAGAAATAATAACTAACAAAAGATTGATACTTGTTTATGTTCAATTTCAAAGTAAAATTATTTCAAATGAATAACATTGGATTAAATGGTAAAAAATAAAATCTATTTATACATCCAAACCATTAAAATTTATAATTTAACACTAAAAAATATTTTGATTAAAAAAGTTGTTTTCAGTTAAAATATAGTATTTTTCACTATTCACCCAAATATGAAAGTTTTCAGAAAAACACCAAAAATTTATTGAAACTAAATTCTTATGTCCCAATTCTAATGAAGAAGTTAATTTTGTTAAATTGAGTATATAAAAGTTTCAAATATTGTATTTAAAAAGGGTTCGCCGTTAAAAGGTGGTAAAATTGCATTTTTTTAAAAATACTTCTTTTATCTAAAAAAAATGAATTTGTTTTTTTCATTATGTCTAAGAAACTCATAATATGGATTATAAAATTATAAGGATTATATAAAGTTCAAATTTTATTTAATACTATTCATAACCACTTTTGAATGGTTAGTTTGGTAAGTCGTGGTGCGCTTGAACTCGGTATTGCGTGTAGTCCAAGTTAATAAATTACTTTGAAGAAATAACATACTATGAAATCTTGGGGTGTTACATTCTTCCCTCTTTCATTAAATTCTGTCCTCACAATTTGAAATTTTTCTTCTAAAATAAAAGGTTGAAAATAGAAAATACCTTTGTGGGAAAACCCACATCGGAAATTGGGTTAATAAAATTTAGTCTTAATAAGAGGAAAAGGGGAATGAAAAAGTCGCCACCAAATTATGATCTCGATTACAAGTTAATTTGTGGAAATTAAAGACAAATAATTAGAGGAAACGCGTAAATATTTATAGAGAGTGATTGAGGTCATCAGTCACAAAAATTGTAGAATTGAGGGCCTCAAAACCATCAATCTATGATGATTTAAAATATCATCGGTTCAACAAAACATAAGGTATTAGGATAACACATGTTTAGTTTTAAGATCCCTTACCTAAAGTTTAATAATTAATTTCTTCATAGAATAAGAGAAGTAAAAAATATATACTTGACAAGTAGAGTTCCATCCATTAACTAATTTCTACCACAAACTCATCTTTTACTCTAAAATAAAATAGAACTTAGAAAAATATTCTATTTATCCTATTCGTATAGGGTTCCAAAAAAATGAATTTTTAATTCATCTACTAGAACTTTTAAAAAAACTACATTATTCAGTCCAGGACATCACGTGGGCCAGTGGTAGGTGATACACCCTTGTGGCCATTCAGTTGCGGGTTCAAGTCTCATGGCCTTACCAGACACAAAAGGTTGTTTCCTGACCTCCGGGTTGTCATTTTTATAGAAATCCAAAAATAATCTCAAACTAGACTTATCCAAAATACTTCTTTCCAAGATCACAGCCCAAAATTTATAAGGAATGTAAACACAATGAAGATCTTTTTTTCCACGTAATAAAATATGAACACCTTCATCATTTATTCTTTTAAAACACAACAACATCCTGAATTACCATAAAACCTTATTGATTACATTCATTCTCCCTTATTCCTTATAGAATACTGGATATACTACTTTTATCCAAAAATGTTGTAAACCCCAACAATGATGGAATATACAAATCATTAATCAGTTTCAAAGTAGTCAAGAATATCCAATATAATTTATCCAAATCAATCATGTATTATTCCAAAATCTCTACCTCAGTATCAGAAGCATATTATGGTTTATCTTTATCTAAACCATATATTTACAATAACTTTAACCTACTATTGAGTCACTTTTCTTAGTTCCACACAATCTCAAGTCCTTAATGAAATAGTACTATAATACAATCCTTATATACTCTGTAATTCTTATAACATGTACATCATTAATACAATACTCAAATGACATAATTCTTTAATAACAACATAAGAAATCTAATCATTCCTCTTCATCTTCAGTAGTACCATAACTTTATTATTATCCAATAGCAGCATTTGGGGTATACTCTGATGATTTGGACAATGATTCGTGTAGTGTCCCAACTCCTTGCAGATGAAGCATTATACATTTAAAACCTTTTTTCTTACCCTTGCAATCACGTACTTGGTGTCCTTTTTCTCCAAACTTATAACAAACTCTCATTACCTTCAAGCATTTACCAAGGTGATTATTTTCACAGTTATCACATATGGGAAAATCTTTTTTTCCCTTTTCCCTTTATCCATCTTTATCTCTTTTATCTTTTTCTTCTCTGGATTCCCTTCAAAGCCATAGGACTTAGAAAATTCTTTACTTATCTTATTAACACATGATATTATTTCTTCATATGATGAGAAAACATGGGAGACTATTTTCCTTTTTCATGTTGCCTTAATACCATGAAATATAGTATCCTTCTTAATCTTTCGATAATGTGTATTACTCGAATTCTCATTCCTTCTACTAGGCATCATTTCTATACAATGGAATACACTTGGTCAGTTTATGAATCACATTGAATAATTCCAAACATGTAAAATACTTAACATAAATTGAACAGTTTATGGATATAATTCATAATCAAAAAAATATTTTATTTGAGGAAGTATATACTCATAAATAGTTCATAATGGTTTGTAAAGAAAATGAGAATTATCCTAACCATATCCCCAGGAGTTTCATAACCAAGAGTGCAGCAAGGCTTGTTGTTGTGCACCAGTTCCTGTTCGAGTCTAGCTCAAAGCGGTGTTTTCAGGTTTTACCCCTAGGTACATCTATGAGAGAGCCACCTCTACCAACTCGTATCCAGACAGTGATGTATTGCTTGGATAAATCACAAAATCTCTACAGTAGGAAAATTCTAGGATGTAATTTTATACCAATCCTCAAATTCTATCTTAGGTTAATGTTCTCTAATTAGAGTTTTTCTAAATCTAGTTTCCAAGATTATTGCTAAAATTCCTTTGATACCAACTGTAACGTCCCGACCTTAATTACCCAGAGTCAGTGCATTATTACATAACATTGGCATGATTACAAGGAAGAGATTCCCAAAGGACCAATCAGTTTAGCAGTCTTGGAAAATAGATTACATACATGAAGTTCAACATTACAACTTGAAAATAAAAACAACAGTAATTTATTCCATTAGAAACGTCCAAGCCTTCTATATTATTCCTGAAAATCACTAATAACTAACTTCTTCATATCCTGGAAAAATAAAACATAATAAATGGGTGAGCTCAGATGCTCAGTAAGGGTAAATAATTTAGCAGAAGCTATAAAATTCTAAGGCAAGATTTGTAATAAAACAACAGCCTTTTTAAACATAAACTTGAACATAATATGGAAAAAATAAATCAAACATTACCATATAAACATGCACATGGATATTCTACTAGTCGAATAATCAAATGTAATAACTAATTTAATACTGAGAGAATTTATAGTACCAGACATTAATTTATGTGTCAAGGCCTCGTGCTAGGAAATATGGGCTAACTATAACCGGACCCAAACCCGAAGAGCCTCTGTAATCGGAATCCATCCCGGATATCCTCTGTAACCGGACTCCAACTCGGAGAGCCTCTGTAACAGGGCTCTAAACCGGAGAACCTCTGTAACCAGACTCCAACCTGAAGAGCCTCTATAACCGTACTCCAACCTGGAGGGTCTGATGTGACCGGACCCCAACCCAGAGGGCTTACTTTTACCGGTCCCCAACCCAGAACATACTAGTCCAATGCATTCATCATAAGAAAAGGTTGAAATATAACATAAACATTCGTATTAAAACTAGCATACAAAATGTCAATACTTTATCCATAAACCATGAATGGTATAAAAATAACACATCCACAGTCAAACATATCACAAAACATTCAATAAAATATGGAAGATTTGTATCATAGTAAATAAAATTTAAACAAGTTTAAAATCCATTAAATTATGTTGACATAGATGAAAATGATCAGTAAAGTGCTTTGAGAGAAATAACCTTTTTTCATGAAATCATTTAAAATTCTAACAATTTATAAAGGTAGTCATTTAAAATGGATTTTTGAATCAAAGTGTCCCATAACACATTAAATCTTTTTAAAAAAATTATCATTTCAAAATATTCATGTCCATATAAATAAATCCTTAAAATCAATTTGAAAACATGGACATTAATTAAAAGGGTTTAGAAAGATAAATCTTTAAAACATTTAAAATGATGATCTAGTTAAATAGAACCTCCAACAAAACCTTAAAAGATTCATTTGTAAATAACTTTTATAAAATATGGGTATCTATGATAAGTATATCCTATAAAATACTTACATATGAACAATCTTAGATAGTAATGAGATTGAGGAAATAAACCTTACCTTGTTGTAATCAATCGAGTGGTATGAACAATAGTCAATAACCACAAAATAAATCAAAGAGTATCGTGAATAAAAAAATAATAATAATAATATATATCAAATGGAAGTACACAGTACACCACACATAATAAATAAGTGGTGAATAATGTAAATCTCATGGAATTAAAAGTGAGATAAGAAACCCCTTACCACGTGTCCAACTTGACTCGCTCGTATGTTCCTTGTTCTTCCTGAATAATAAACATAAATTAATTTATACTTGTTTAAGAATATTTTCAAGTTTATTATTCCTTTTATATCACTTATTAACTTTCTATAACAATTAGTTAATTATTTGAGTTCATATCAGACATTTTGTTGATGTTCGGAACTTGAGTCAAAAATGAACTTGTTATAATTATAAATTGTCCATGTGGTCAAAATTACATTATCTATAGAATGATATTACTCATTTAGATTTCATATATATCATATTTTTTCAGTATATGTATGTATTTATAATAGTATATATCAATTTGAGATTAGAAATGAAATGCACCGTTCATGGAGACGGTAAGTCGTACGTACGCACGCATGAACGCTAATTTCATTTCTATTTTGTATTTTAATGGAATTAAAACAAAATGATACATAGTTATGTTATAATTACAGTATAATATCATATATAATATCATTAAATAAATACTTTATACATCTCACATAATTCAATAACGAGTCATATCACTTTGAGGGGGTGATAGCCCGCACTTCCTCAAAGGAAATTATCGTGTTTTACCCATAATAGAAACCATAAAGGTATGATATAAATGGAAATAAAGAAGCACAAATAAATCATAAAAATAATATATATATCATATATAAATATAGTTCCATCTTAATGGACACCATGGGAGGTGGTATGAGATAATCGAACAATCATCGTTTCGTGAGGCATTAGTTTTCCAACCACAGAAACAATATGTTCTTCACCCATTAGATGGAGGTGTGTGTAAGTGTAGTTCTAATACTTCTCATAAAAAAATCCTAGTATATTGAGGATACTAGATTTTTCATAAAATAAATGAATAAAAAGAGTTTAGGGGGGTTATAGAAGTATAATAAAACAAAATAAAAGAAAAGAATTTAAGAGAAATTGTTACCTTTAATTTGGGTAACTTCCTTTGGTTTGAACCAAAAGGACTTTTTGAAGTTACTTATACCTAAGTTAAGTAATATAGGTGTTATATAGTGATATTGAGAGCTTATTTGGTCAGGTTTTGGATGATCCAAGTGGCTTGAGAGGTGTGTGGAATGGGTTAGAAGTGGTGTCCTTTTATAAGGGGGAGGAGGGGCTCTTTAGGAAAGTGTGAAAATATTATTTTATTATATAGTGATATTCAGTTTCTAAAGGTCCAAAACTAATTAAAGTAGAATATAATATGACTCATGGTAGAAATAAAATCATCCAATAAGAATTGGACAGGTTTTGGATATATTTTTAATATTAATAATCTTATTTATTTAAATCATTTATTAATGAGGAAAATACTACATCATTATTGTGTCATAAATAATATAATATATTTTATGTCTAAAAATTATAAAAAAATACCATAATGTACAAAATCGTTTTCTATTTCCAATTAATATTTATAGTTGAAAATATGACTTATATAACCCCATGTAAGAATTGATTTACTAAAAGATATTTGTTTATGTCATTTTTGTATTTACTTTAAGTTAATTAAAACAAAGTGTCATTATCATTCATAAGTGGCTCCATTGGGTCTCAAAATCGATCCAAGGATTTTCATTTTTGGCCATGACTTATACAATAAAGTTAGGACAAGTGTTAAGGTAATTTTGTTTTATTATAATATTCTTTTTACCTTGAATTACCCAATTTACCTTTAACTGTGGTAAATAAAAGTCAAAAGTTACTATTCAACGAAAATTATTTTTATCTTATTGAACCAAATTTTACTTACTGAGGTTAACCATATCTCTTAGAGTTTTGAAATTCAACTCACAGAAGCGGTAAAATTAGGTTTTATGCAAATTTGCAAATGCTCCTTGGAGGTGGGTAAAAGACGGTAAAAAGTTCAATAAAATATTTATATATCTAAACTTATCATAAAATGACTCCAATAAATTATATTTAACTTATATAGGTATTATGTATCTATTTTTACCTGAAATAAATTTAAATAAAATAAATAATTATTTAAATAAAAAGTCGGTTTTAACCAATAACTCGGTGTTTTCACTTTTCATCAAAAATTGAAAGTTTTCAAATAAATACCAAAATTTCACCCTAAGCTAATTTTGATATTATGAATTCAAAAATTAAGTATATTTTACTAAATTCAAAACATAGAAGTTTCATTTATTAATTTAAAATTAATTCTCGTTGTCAAAACCAAAAGGCTTGTTTTTAAGAAATAATAACTAACAAAATATAGATACTTGTTTATGTTCAATTTCAAAGTGAAATTATTTCCAATGAATAAAATTGGATTAAATGGTAAAAATATAATCTATTTATACTTCCAAACAATTTAAATGTATAATTTAGCAATATAAAATATTTTTATTAAAAAAGCTGTTTTAAGTTAAAATATGGTATTTTTCACTATTCACCCAAATATGAAAGTTATCAGAAAAACACCAAAAATTTATTGAAACTAAATTCTTATGTACCTATTATAAATAAGAAGTTTATTTTGTCAAATTTAATATATAAAAGTTTCAAATATTGGATTTAAAAAGGGTTCACCATTAAAAGGCAGTAAAATTTCATTTTTTTTAAAAATACATCTTTTATCTAAAAAATGAATTTTTTTTATTATGTTTAAGAAACTAATAATATGGATTATAAAATTATAATTATTATAAAATTTTCAAAATTTAGTTAATAATATTCATAACCACTTTTTAATGGCTAGTTTGGTAAGTCTTAGTGCGCTTGAACTCGGTGTTACGTGTAGTGCAAGTTATTGAATTACTTTGAAGAAATAGCGTACTATGAAATCTTGGGTTGTTACAGCATGCAAGTAGGAAGTGACACATAAGTATCAGTGGCACACAAGTGTATGTTGTGCGCAAGTAATATTTCAACATCAACACATCAAAATATGACAAAGGAAAGTAAGTGGCGCACAAGTTCAAGAGTGGCGCACAAGTAGAAAGTGGAAGGAAAGTATCAGCGGCACGCAAGTGGCACGCAAGTGATGAAGAGGCGCGCAAGTGATGGAATATCGTTCATGTAGGAATGGCGCGCAAGTGTATGTGGTGTGAAAGTCACCAAAATTCCTATAAATATATGGCTACCCTCCTCATTTTTAAAATCTCAACACTTAAGAGAAAATTTGAGCTCTGATTGCACAAGTACTAGAAATTGGTGCGCAAGATGAAGTGTCGCCCAAGTCGAGATTTATTCATAAGGCATGCAATTAGGGAGGCGTGCAAGAAGAGTGGCATGCAAGAAGAGTGGCATGCAAGTATAGTGGCATGCAAGCAGAAGTGGCATGCAAGTTGTAAGAGGTGCGTAAGAAAATAGTTTTGTGCAACAAGTGTGTTGTGTCTAAGCCTAAAGTGAAATGCAAGTTGTGAGTTGTACACAATTTTGGCGAGAAAGTAGTTGGTGGCACGCTAATAAGGAGGTTTACAAGCTGGGTGGCGTGTAGGTAGGGTTTGGCATGCAAGTTGTGTGTTGTTCTAGAAGTTCTTACCAGCTTCTGGTCAACTGTGACTATGCTAAGTTGAGATGGACTACATTCATTTAACAATCACAAAGGGAACTTGTGATTATATCAAGAAGAAGAATAAGAGTTAAGTGAAGTTGGTTTTTCACTAAAATAGAAAGTGTGGAGAAGAGAAGGTTTCAGTGCAATTGTTTTTTCATTAAAGAAGCATAAGAAGAAGAGTGTGAAGCTTACAGGTTTGTTGCAGAGAAAGAAGAGGTTGGTTACTTGCATGTTGATAAGTAAGTAACAAGGATAAGAAGACAGTTGTGTAAGAACAAAGTAGAACTATATCATCCAATAGGTCTCAACAGGTGGAAGATTCTTTTGGTGTTGTAAACTCTTTTAACAGAGAGAATATTGTCTTTAGAGGTGGTATAAAGAACCAGCTATAGGCTGCAAGAGACTGTCTACACTGGAAACATAAAAGAACCAGAGAGTGTAAGGGTATATCCTACTCGTTTCAAGTTGGAAGAGTATTTTTTTCCCTTCCCCCTACGAGTGTAGGGAGAAACAATGGGAAGTGATTATTTCCTTCCCTACTCTAAGAGTAGGGATCCACACTAACTAGCAGATTGTTTTCATATTCAACCACTATAACAATTACTACATTATAGTGGAGAATTTGTGCATTGGTCATTACCATACACGATAAGGATATAGTTGCTATTATTGAGTGGTGAACCTTGTAAAAATATTGTGTGCATATTTTTATTGATTTCATATTATTTCATGAGACATGGAAAAGAGAATAAGAGAATAAATATCCTAATAGGTTAAGATATATAGGGATAAAAATAAGGAATTGGTTTAAAAATCCCCCAACACTGATTCACCCCCCTCTAAGTGTTAGGAATAACCCAAACTAGTCATCTCAATAACCAAAACAATACCATTGAATATGATAGTAAAAACCAAAAAAATAAAATACTCAATGGAAAGGTAAAACATGTTATGACAATGCAAGTGTCAAGTGTCTCCAATGCAACTAAAAGTAAAAACACAACAACTCCAAATCGGGTCATGAACCACATCTGGTTCCCCCTCCCATGCTCTAATCCAAAACTGCAACCTACCCTAGGGCCTTCCCCTTATCCTATCCTACAACAACAAAGTCTACTTGGGTGCCGATCATGCGGGCCGAATAGGGTGTGAGTACAACTCAGTAGGCCACCACCAACGGTTTCTAAAACGAGTCTAGTCAAAAGAAAGTAAATGAAGTTCTATGAAGCAATAAATATAATACAAAATTAAACAGTTATCACATTGTCATTTAATATTTAATCATCACATTGACCTAGTTTCAATTCTTGTTTCCCAATTGAATCATCATTCATTATTATGATTTATTTGGTTTTGAATGTCATGTCAAGCACCATAATCACATTTTAATGATCACTATTTATTATTATTCATTTGGTGTAGGGATCCATGCATAACACCCTAAAATCACGTTGAGTGTAGGTAGTCATGCCTAGCACCCCATAATCTCAATCTTGGATAACTATTGAGGTGTAACGCCATGTCCAAGTCCCAACTTCTAATTGGTCTAGAATACCATGTCTAGCACCACCAAAATCTCAACCATTTAATCATTCATTAATTCACAAGAATTTTCCACATCCTTCTATTACTAATCCAATGATTAGTTAAACATTTCAAAGGCCATTAGTTAACTCAACAATTAACTAAGCACATAACCCATTAATTAATTTATTAATTAATTAATAAATCAAAAAAAATTCTCATTCCATAATTAATTCTTCATAATTAATTGTCCATATAAAATCTCAACTTGTCAAAATTAATTCTCACAATTAATTATCTTGGATCAACATCATGGCACATAATTAATTCTCACAATTAATTATCTTTGGTCAACATCATGGACCATAATTAATTCTCAAAATTAATTATCTTACATAGCCAAACAACATTTCATAATTAATTCCCCCCAATTAATTATCTTAATAAAATCCATTAAATATCTCAATTACAATATCTAAACCCCTAACAAATCTCTAAAATATCTATTTGGGCAACCCCCCATCATTTGTTTTGTGAATCAAATTATCAATTAGTCACCAAAGAAACTCAATTCAATTCAACTTTCCTAATTACTCCAATTTAGGAAATAAATTATCAAGGGAATCTAGAAAATAATAAAATCACATACACATATCAGAATCACAACTATGGGAGTTCGATTTATACCACCTACCACAATTTATTGATGGAACTTAGCCTAATATAAATCCCTAAAATCTGAGTGGCACAACGTCATCGATCAAGCTTCAGATCTAAATCCCTGAACCCAAATTAAGATCAAATGCATCAAGATCTTTCTAAACTAGATATATATATATATATATATAATACTAGATCTAGATCTCAATCTATAATTTTAGATCCATTAAAATGGTGGAGATCTTCCATAAAAAGATTAAAGAAAGGTAGAGGAAATAACAGGAGAAGCATTGGGATTAAATCTACATACTGGAACAAGAACAGATCTTTGATCCGGGCTTTAGATCTTGATGAATGACATTAATATTTTCTTGGAATCCATTCGGAAGGCTCTAAGATCACCTATAAATTTTTAAACCTGATCCTAGTTCGAATTAGAGAGGTTTCGAGGGTTCGGGTTGTTTTAAAACCAATTTTCATATTAAACTTCTTTGGTGCACATTTTCACCTGGGAGGTCGCACGGTTAGGCCAAATTGCTTTCCAAATGTGCGGTATTCCGATACCCATATGGCTCGATGGAACATAGTTAGGAAAATCAGGTGCCAACCGTGCCGAACTCCATTTTCTGCATGATTATCTTGTGCACAGTTTGTCCAAACCGTGCGCAAACCATGCACAACCCCCTGTCTTCCCAAGTTCTTTAAAACTTCACCAAAACACACCCTAGGTAACTAATCCAAATCAAAGGTACTTATTAGGTTCAAAACGTACCTGAAAATAGGCCTGAGATACCTCCAGAAAAGTCTAGGATCTTACACATATACCCTTCAAAATCAAAGAATTAATTTTTTTAAAATTGATAACTAACTTGGGCATTCCATGTAGTTCCACAAACCCCTTCAGGTGTCATGAAAATTCCATCCTATGGAATCATTACACCTTCTTCCTCATAACTCTTATTTCTAATAACCTTGATTATATACTCAAAGAAACATTATTGGACTTCTAAACTAACTTTTATTCTTTGAAATTGAAATTTTACCCACTCATATTGTCGATACAACACCAAAACCCAAACATCACAATCTTAGTTCAATTTCCCTATATACTTTGATGATATCAAGTAAAATATTCTTAAAATTCTTCATATTTTTAAAATATTTTCATCAATGGTAATAGAATTAATTATTTAACTAGAACACTCCTTATAAGAAACCTTTAGTCTCTCTAAGTTATTAGAATACTCAATCATATGGATTATATGATAGGAGATTAAAGTCTCATTAGTCATCTTATATATAATACCTTTGAAAAATTAAGTGAATAATTATATGTTTCTCCCAAGAATCTAGATTCACCCATTGAAAAACTTCCAAAGTAGGTAACTCGGGAGGATGTTTCTCTAACACATATAATTTCTTATACTTAAGAATTTTTATTAATCACCAGTTTTAAGAGTGGCTTACCTTAAGATTATCCTTTTCAAGTTTTTATCTCAAATTTATATTTGATGATGATACACTTCTATAAAATTACCATATACCCATGGTTTTCTAAAAACTATGGGTATAGGGATTGGATGAGAACCTATACCCATGGTTTTGGAGAATTGTGGGTATAAGTTGGAAATTCCCACATATACGCAAAAATATTTCAAAACCATGGGTATATGTTTTTTTTCAAGACCTATATCCACAGTTTTTCCAAAACCATAGGTATAGGGTTTTTTTTAAAAACCTATTACCAAAGTTCTCCAAAAACCATGGGTATTGGTCATTTATATACCTACGGTTTTGTAAAAGCATGGGTATAGCTTTCCCATTTTAAAGAGGAAACTTTTTTCTGAGGGAAAAAATCATGAGAACACTTATTGCCTTGATTTTCTACCTATATACATGGTTTAGATAAATATATATAAGTAAATATATATTTATATACTTTTAATCCAATGTGGTGTAGTGGCTAGGCATGTGAATCATAAACAGGCGGTCCATGGATCGAAACCTGTGGTAGGAAATTTTTTAAATCCTATACCCACAATTTTCAAACTGTGGGTATAGGCCCAAATGGCCTGAATGCCTTCATCTTTACTGATTTTTAATAACCCCCTTTCTAGGGATGAGGGGGAACCCTTACAAGGCCCGTAGGCTCAAAGATCACATGGCTCGTAGGCTTAGGAGATTACATGACCCAAAGGTCTTAGGAAATTCAAACAGAGTATCTATAAGGAACTGACCCTCCCCAGCATCTGCATCATGATAGTATCTCTCCACATTCACATTGACATCTGGCTAGGCTTCCCATACAACCACAGGCTAGTCCCTATGGCATATCCATACCCTCTCATTCGGCAAAATCCATTTGGATCTACTATGGTCAGTGCACCTGCTCTGAATCCTCTTCTGGGGTTACTCCTTTATTGTAGAGTCTGTTTGGGACAACTGCATGTGGCCCGAAGGCCTCGAGATAGCCTGAAGGCCTTAAAGGTGGCCGGAAATCCCTAGTGACCCGAAGGCCTAGGTGGCCCGAAATACTTAAGAACTCCAAGCCCAAACTGGTGACCCAAGGTGAATAGTTCCAACTGCTACAGTACCGAACAATACCTGTTACAGTAACTGCTACAATGCCTTCTATAATACCCACTCAGTGTACAGTTCTACTATAGTACTGGAATAGTGTACAGTTCTGCTATAGTACCCCCACAGCAAATAGTACCGCTACATTACCTACTACAGTCCTTGATACAGTACCCAAAAAATATGCCTCTACCTATTTTTGAACCTAGGTCTCATGGATGCACTTATGGATACCTAACCACAGTTAATAACCATGTGTGTAGCATTTTCCAAACTGTGGGTATAGCTCAAAGCTATGTTGACTCCTTAACAGGCCATCGTTTCGAAAACTGTGGGTATAGCTTACACCCACAGTTTTAAATCATGGTTATAGGTGGATTTTCTAGTAGTGGAATTAATACATGTAGTATGAGGTAGGTAAGGGGAAGGTAGATTAAGAAAATAACTTAGGCAGTTTCAGAATATTACCACTTGAATAATGCCACCTTAAAATACTCTTTAAGGAACTTGGAATTGGTCTTTTGGTAAAAAAGTCATCACTAGAACATGGGGGGAGTTTTAAAAAGATATTTCATCAAAAATGCATCATGATAAAAGTATTATAGGTTGTGATGAGAATGGGTAATGAGGGATGGTATTTATAAGGGGAGAATAGGGGTGTTTGAAAATTTTATATTGATTAGTTTATTATTTTTTCTCAAGAATATAAATAGTATTGATTATTAGGACTATGTATAGTAACTAGTGCATGTGAGTCTGAAATAATGGGTTATTACATCATCCATGACTAAAAAATTATTGTATTTAGCATATAATGCTAAATACGGTAATTTACCATATTTCACTATTCGTAAAAAAATAATCTATTTTAGAGAAAAACCAAAAAAATTAATTTAAAATTTTTTCAACGTTTAAATTCCAAAAATGAAATCCATTTTATGAAATTTATTTTCTAAATATGATAAATTTAATTTTAAAATAAACCCCTCATTTATTTTAAAAATAGCAATTTTAATATTACAATTCATTTTCTAACCCTTTGAAAAATTACGGATGATCTCATAAAAATTATATTATCATTATATTACAACATAATATTAATTTATAAACCCATTTTATTAAAATAAACTTTATTTTAAATTATTATATTTTTTATAAAATTCAAATAAAACATTTTTTACAAAAATACGAACACCTATTTTATAATTTTTAAAACATCTATTTACTTTTATAATGATAAAAATATGATATATTTACATTTTATAAGATACCTAAATATTATTTTACATTAACATATGTTAGGTTACTATTCTAATGGTTGGGTTACTATTCTCAACAGTTATATTACTATTCCAATGGTCCGATTTGTAATGGTCATATGGGTTCGCAACTTTTTATAAATACCTTTTATTTCATTCATTATTTGTTCAATTTTATTTTCTCTCAAGTTTATATATAATTTAATTTTAAAAATATATATTTCATTACTAATATTCTATATCTTTTCTATAGTGTTTTTCATGAGTGTGATTATTTAGGGGGATTGAGAACATCCAAATTTTAACATTCTTATTGTCTCGTTTTCTATTTATTGTCCCATTGTAATAATTTCAATTATTATGTCCATATTTGTTTTATAAATGTAATTTTCTAATTATTATAATAAGACATTGTTGGTTTCATCATTTGGTACATGTGAATTATATAATATTATATTACTAAGGGTAACACAATTATATTTTTTCAAGGGAAATTATATTGATAAAATTCTGTGGTGATACAATCTCTCACATGGGTTATTAGTTTGGTTTCTACTAGTTCCCACCATTTTATAAAATAGAAAAGTTTTGATAAAAACATAAGTCAATGAAGCATTAATAAATAATTTTCTCTCATTTTAAAATAAATTCTAAAGTCTTGTCTTATGGAATCCCTATTTTTAACATTTCCTTCCTTTCAAAAAAATATTCTAGGATCAAGTACTTTAATATTTTCTAACTTCAAATGGAATATGTAACGCCCCAACCCCAGTTACCTAGAGTCGATGCATTATTACATAACATTGGCATGATCACAAGAAAGATCAAATCTCGAAAGACCGATTGGTTTAGTAGCCTTGGAAACACTAGATATATTCATAAGTCTTACATTACATCATAAAGTGAAAAACTACAACAACAACATATTGTCTCCATATTCCACACTCATATCCCCACATAATATCACT
Organism: Viscum album; assembly: GCA_963277665.1. Classification (NCBI taxonomy): domain Eukaryota; kingdom Viridiplantae; phylum Streptophyta; class Magnoliopsida; order Santalales; family Viscaceae; genus Viscum; species Viscum album. The sequence goes on from OY728146.1 coordinate 1,812,504,613, forward strand.
CCAGGTCATTCATAATTTACTTATTCACTTCCTGGGAAAAATAAAACATAGAAAAGGGGTGATCTCAAATGCCCAGTAAGGATAACAATATAGTGGAAACTTTCCAAAATAAGCATAAACATTTAAGGCAATGTATAACTAAAACAAAAGCCTTTTAAACTTGAACTTCAACATAGTATGGAAAAAGTAAAATGAAATAATGCCATTTACTTATTCACATGGATATTCTACTAATATAATAATCACATTCAATATCAATAACCACTTTCATAATGATGGAATGCATAATGCCAGACTATCATAACCACATAGCCAAGGCCTCGTGCCAAGACTACAAACAAGATTTTGCCAAGGCCTTTTGCCAAGACACTAGTTTGTCTCATGAGACCTACCGATGCATCGAGGAGCTATAGTGGGATCCACCCGTCACTTACTAAGTCCAATGCATTCCCATATGAAAAGGTTTAAACATAACATAAACATTCGTATTAAAACTAGCATACGAAATGTCAATACTTTCTTCATAAACCATGAATGGTATAAAAATAACACGTCCACAGTAAAACATATCACAAAACCTTCAATAGAATAAAAAAGTTTTGTATCATAATAAATCAACTTCAAATTAGCTTAAAATCCAACAAGGATGTTGACATAGATGAAATCAAAACCATTTTAGAGGAATATCTCTTTTCTCGAAATCATTGAAAAGTCACCCATTTATAAAGGAAGTAATTTAAAAGAGATTTTTGAATCAAAGTGTCCCATACCACTTTGAATCTTTTGAAAAAAAAATTCATTTCAAAACATTCATTTCCATATAAATAAATCCTTAAAATCATTTTTAAAACAAGGATATTAATTAAAAAGATTTAGAAAGATAAATCTTTAAAACATTTAAAATTCTGATTTTGATAAAGAGTACCTTTCATAAATTCTTAAAATATTCATTTTGAAATCATTTAAAAGACACATAACTATAAAATAAAACATTTAATTTGAAAATATCCTTCTAATATTGTAAGGGAAGCTTTTACGATTTTATAACGGCGGTAAATAGCCGCACCCGCCGTATAAGTTAAAAAAACATTCTTACCATAAATTTGTCGAAAAGGTTAAAAGTGCCTTGTTTGGAAAATTACAGAAAGATTCCTTTCAAAACACATAAGGGTATAAATGAATTTAACCCATTTTCTAGTAAATAGTAAGAATGTTTTTAAATACATTTTTAAGGAACATGGATGTTGATGATAAAGAGATCCTAGTAGATAATTACGTATAAACAACCTCGGATAATGAAGAGATTGTGAAATAAACCCTTACATTGTACTTTTCCTTGGTTGGGGTAGGTTAACCTCCTTTATAATGGTGAAATAATTGTTATTAAATTATAAAAGAATCATATATATTAATATGATATCATATATGATCTTTTAACATTGATTTGTTAATAATATGCTAGAATTATCGTCGTTTCGGGTGTTAACTTACTCGTTTTCTTTTATATGTTTTGTTAAATAAGCCGTGTTTTTTATGGATAGGTTGTATCTTATTCATATCCATAATGATATCAAGTCCTTAAACATCATTTTTAAATCATCAAATGATAATTATACTTGAATGGATATGATGGAGAATGAATCTCATCACGTTCATGGAGAAGGTAGTCTGTACGTACGCACGAGCGACAATATCATTCTTTTGATATTAAAATAATATATAAATGGATGGTATAAAATATATAAAGAATAATTAACATGTTATATTTATTATTTACATGAGTTACACATCATTATTATACCCATCCAAATAATAATATATTGAATAACAATTACACCACGATGTGGAGACGGTAAGTCGTACGTACTCACGTATGGTGATATGTTATTCAAAATATGGATAGAATAGTGAATATGGTTGTACCATATTTATAATAACATCACAGTATATATATGATACTGGAGTTATTATTTTAGAAAGGTAACAACAAAGGAAGAAGAAGTGGAAGAAGAAAGGAACATGAAAAAGGGTGGTGAAATCATTACCTCTTCTTCGGGTTCTTCCTTTTGATTTGATCAAAAGGGCTCCTTGGGTTGGCTTTCTGATCAAACTAAGGCCTCCAGGTTGTAGTGAGGGAAGTTGGGAGATTATTTGGGTAGAGTTTAGCCGAACCAAAAGGCTTTGAAGGTGTGTAGTAATGAGAAGGGGGAGTGCCCTTTTATAAGAGGGGTGAGGGGCACATTTGGAAAAGCTAGAAATATTAATTTATAATAAATTCATATTGGGTTTCTAATGGATCAAAAGTTTATTATTCAAAGTTTAAGGTCGGGATAGGTCGAAAACCACTCAACCAATATAATTTAGACAGGTTTGGGTACTTATATTAACCTTATCTTTAAGTATTAACTCTAAGTTAATTAGTTTCACTTTTATAATGTCTCTTTGTATTTTTATATTATATGGTTAATAAACTTACTATATACATCCAATACATCCCCAAGTGGTCCATTAATGATACAACTATCATGATATAAGTCTCTTGGCTGAAACATATATTTTTAAGAATTTAATATCAATTAATAATATAATATTTGTTTTAAAAACTCTTTTATGTCAATTTTGACACTATTCAATAGTTCATTTTTTTGAAACTCATAAAAAAATGATTACTTCTAAAAAATTTAATTAAATCATTCCTAACATGTCATATTAACTTATAAAATTATTTTAATTCATGTAAAGTCTCAAATTATATTTATTTGTGTATTTATAATATCAATTATTTTAATTTTTCACTATTATGGTAATTACTGCATCATCATTGTGTCATAAATAAATTAAATTATTTAATGTCTAAAAATTATAAATAAACTATAATTATGTAGGAAATATTTTTATATTTATAATTAATATTTATAGTCTAAAATCCAACATATATAACCCTATGTAAAAAAATTTCTAAAAGATATATTCTTGTGTCATTTTTGTCTTCATTTTAACTTAATTAAAATAAAGTGTCCCTATCACCTACAAGTGGCTCCATGGGGTCCCAAAATCAATCCAAAGATGCCCATGGTCGTACATGTATCAACCAATAAGGTTAGGACACGTTTTAGGGTAATTTTTTATTATTATAATATTATTTGTTAACCCTTATTTATCGGATTTACCCTTTGACCATGGTAAATAAAATATCTACCACAGTAATTATTCAAAATGTATAAAAATTAAAGTTACCTATTCACAAAATATGAACATACTGATTCCAAATATGGATTCCATTTATCCAAATTCAAAACACAGAAGTGGCAGAAATTAATTTAAAAATAATTCCCGTTGTTAAAACAAAAAGCGTGTGTTTAAGATATAATAACTATCAAAAGATTGATACTTGTTTATGTTCGGTTTAATTGTGAAATTATGTCCAATGACCAAAATTGTATTAAATGGTAAAAATATATTCTAAATATACTTTAAAACCACTCAAATTCATAATTTATCACTATTAATTATTTTGATTAAAAAAGTTGTTTTTAATCAAAATTTAGTAATTTTCACTATTCATCAAAATATTAAAGTTATCCAAAAAGTACCAAAATTTCACCTTAGGGTAAATTCGACACTCCGAATCCAAAAATGAAGTCCATTTTGAAATATAAAATATATATAATTTCAAAAAGTAGGTATTACTATTCATAACGGCTAGTTTGATCGGTTGTGGTGTGTGTTAAAACTCGAAGTTGCGTACAACACACGCTACTGTATTATTCAAAGGAAAGTGTATCATGGAAGCATGGGATGTTTCATTTTAAATTTTTGATGTCCCCATTTAGTCAAAAAGTTTAAAATATTGTATTTAAAAAGGGTTCACTATTAAAAGTTGATAAAAGTGCAATACTGAAAATGAATTTGTTCTTGCATTATATCTAAGAAACTCATAATATGGATTCTAAAATTATAAGGATTATATAAAGTTTAATATTTAGTTAATACTATTAATAACCTCTTTTTAATGGATTTTTTTTGGTAATTCATGGTGCGATTGAACTCGGTGTTGCGTGTAGTGCAAGTTATGGAATTATTTTAAAGAAATAGCACACTATGAAATCTTGGGGTGTTATATTCTCCCCTCCTTCAATAAATTGCATCCTCGCAATTTGAAATTGTTATTTGAAAATAAAAGGTTGAAAATAGAAAATATCTTTGTTGGGAAACCCACATCGGAAATTGGGTTACTAAAATTTAGTCTTAATATGAGGAAAAGATAAATGAAAGGGTCACCACCAAATTATGATCTCTATTAGGAGAACATTGGTAGAAATTAGAGACATATAATTGGAGGAAAAACATAAATATTTATAGGTAGTGATTGAGGTCATAAATCACAAACAAGTTTAAAATTGAGGTCCTTAAATTCATCAATCTATGATGATTTGAAATAACATCGGTTCAACAAAAAATAGGGTATTAGGATAACAAATTTTTGGTTTTAGGATTCCTTAAATAAATTATAAGAATTAATTTCTTCATAGAATAGGAGAAGAAGAAAAAATATATTCTTGACAAGTAGAGTTCCATCCTTTATCTAATTTCTACCATAGACTCATCTATCACTCTAAAAGATAGTAGAACATAAAAATAATATTCTATTTATCCTATTCGTATAGGGTTAAAAATTGAATTTATAATTCATCTAGAAGAACCATTAAAAAACGACATTATTTCATCCAGGACATCACGTCGGTCAGTGGTAGGTGATACACCCTTGTCTCCCTTTGGTTTTGGGTTCAAGTCTCGCGGCCTTGCCGGACGCGACAAGTTGCCGCCCGACCTCCAGGTTGTCCTTTCATGGAAATCCAAAATAATCCAAACTAGAACTATCCAAAATACATCAATCCAGAATTTATAAATAAGGTAAACACAATAAAGATCTTTTTTTCCACGTAATAACATGTGAACACCTTCATCATGTATTCTTTTAAAACACTGCAACATCCTGAATTACCATAAAACCTTGTTGATTACATTCATGATCCCTCATTCCTTAAAGAATACTAGATATACTCCTTCAATCCAAAAATGTTTTAAACCCCAAAAATGATGGAATATACAAATCATTAATCAGTTTCAAGGTAGTCAAGAATATCCAATATAATTTATCCAAATCAATCATATATTATTCCAAAATCACTACCTCGGTATCAGAACTATATTATGGTTTATCATTCTCTCAACCATATATTTTCCAAAAAATTATCCTGCTATTGAGTCACTTTTCATTGTTCCACACAATCTCAAGTCCTTAATGAAATAGTACTGCAGTACAATCCTTATATACTCCATAATTATTATAACAAGTACATTGTTGATACAACACTCAAATGACATAATCAACATAAGAACTCTAATCATTCCTCTTCATCTGTGGTAGTATCATAACTTGATTATTATCCAATAGCATCATTTTCGGCATAGTCTGATGACTGGGACATAGGTTCGCGTAGTTTCCAAACTCCTTGCAAATGAAGCATTGTACATTTGAAACCATTTTCTTACCCTTGTAGTCACGTACTTTGTTCCCTTTTCTTCCACACTTATAACAAACTCCCATTCCTTTCAGGCAAGTTCCAGGGTGTTTCTTCCCACAGTTATCACATATGGTAAAATTCTTCTTTTCCCTCTTCCCTTTATCCATCTTTCTCTCTTCCATCCTTTTCTTCTCTTGCTTCCCTTCAAAGCCATAGGACTCAGTAAAATCTTTACTTATCTTATCAACACATGATATTATTTCTTCATATGATGATAATACATGCGAGACTATTTCTCTTATAAATTCTGGTTTAAGAACATGAAAGATATGATCCTTCTTTCTCTTTGGATCATGTGCATTGCTGGAGTTCTCATTCCTTCTACTGGGTGCCATTTCTAAACAATGTCATACATTAGATTAGTTTATGAATAACAATACCTAATCCCAAACTTGTAAAAAACATAACATAAATTAAATATTTTATGGATATAATCCATAATCATAAAAATGTCTCCTTTGAGGAAGTATATACACATAAACCCTTCATAATGATTTGAAAAGAAAATGAGATTTATCTTAAGCATATCCCTCGGGAGTGTCGTAACCAAGAGTGCAGCAAGGCCCGTTGTCGTGCACCAGTTCCCGTTCGAGTCTAGCTTAAAGCGGTGTTTTCGGGTTTTACCCCTAGGTACATCTGTGCCAGAGCCGCCTTTACCTGCTCGTATCTAGACAGGGATGTATTTCTAGGAAAACTCACAAAATCTCTACAATACCAAAATTCTAGGAAGTTCTTCTATACTAATCCTCAAAATTCATCTTAAATCTATGCGCTATAATCAGAGTTTATCTAAATATAGCTTCCAAGGTTTGTACTAAACTTCCTCTGATACCAACTATAACGCCCCAACCCCAGTTACCTAGAGTCGGTGCATTATTACATAACATTGGCATGATCACAAGAAAGATCAAATCTCAAAAGACCGATTGGTTTAGTAGCCTTGGAAACACTAGATATATTCATAAGTCTTACATTACATCATAAAGTGAAAAACTACTACAACAACATATTGTCTCCATATTCCACACTCATATCCCCACATAATATCACTGCAGGTCATTCATAATTTACTTCTTCACTTCCTGGGAAAAATAAAACATAGAAAAGGGGTGAGCACAAATGCCCAGTAAGGATAACAGTATAGTGGAAACTTTCCAAAATAAGCATAAAAATTTAAGGCAATGTATAACTAAAACAAAAGCCTTTTAAACTTGAACTTAAACATAGTATGGAAAAAGTAAAATGAAATAATGCCATTTACTTATTCACATGGATATTCTACTAATAGAATAATCACATGCAATATCAATAACCATTTTCATAATGATGGAATGCATAATGCCAGACTATCATAACCACATAGCCAAGGCCTCGTGCCAAGACTACAAATAAGATTTTTCCAAGGCCTTGTGCCAAGACACTAGTTTGTCTCATGAGACCTACCGATGCATCGAGGAGGTATAGCGGGCTCCACCCGTCACTTACTAAGTCCAATGCATTCCCATATGAAAAGGTTTAAACATAACATAAACATTCGTATTAAAACTAGCATACGAAATGTCAATACTTTCTTCATAAACCATGAATGGTATAAAAATAACACGTCCACAGTAAAACATATCACAAAACCTTCAATATAATAAAAAAGTTTTGTATCATAATAAATCAACTTCAAATTAGCTTAAAATCCAACAAGGATGTTGACATAGATGAAATCAAAACCATTTGATAGGAATACCTCTTTTCTCGAAATCATTGAAAAGTCACCCATTTATAAAGGAAGTAATTTAAAAGATATTTTTGAATCAAAGTGTCCCATACCACTTTGAATCTTTTGAAAAGAAATGTCATTTCAAAACATTCATTTCCATATAAATAAATCCTTAAAATCATTTTAAAACAAGGATATTAATTAAAAATATTTAGAAAGATAAATCATTAAAACATTTAAAATTCTGATTTTGATAGAGAGTACCTTTCATAAATTCTTAAAATATTCATTTTCAAATCATTTAAAAGTCAAATAATTATAAAATAAAACATTTAATTTGAAAATATCCTTCTAATCTTATAAGGGAAGCTTTGACAATTTTATAACGGCGGTAAATATCTGCACCCGCCGTATAAGTTAAAAAACATTCTTACCTTAAATTTGTCGAAAAGGTTAAAAGTGACTTGTTTGGAAAACGAAGGAAAGATTCCTTTCAAAACACATAAGGGTATAAATGAATTTAACCCATTGTCTAGTAAATAGTAAAAATGTTTTTAAATACATTTTTAAGGAACATGTATGTTGATGATAAAGAGATCCCAGTAGATAATTACGTATAAACAACCTCGGATAATGAAGAGATTGTGAAATAAACCCTTAACTTTTACTTTTCCTTGGTTGGGGTAGTTTAACCTCATGTATAATGGTGAAATAATTGTTATTAAATTATACAATAATCATATATATTAATATGATATCATATATGATCTTTTAACATTGATTTGTTAATAATATCCTAGAATTATCGTCGTTTTGGGTGTTAACTTACTCATTTTCTTTTATATGTTTTGTTACATAAGCCGTGTTTGTTATGGATAGGTTGTATCTTATTCATATCCAGAATTATATCAATTTCTTAAAAATCATTTTTAAATCATCAAATGATAATTATACTTGAATGGATACGATGGAGAATGAATCTCATCGCGTTCATGGAGACGGTAGTCTGTACGTACGCACGAGCGACAATATCATTCTTTTGATATTAAAATAATATATAAATGGATGGTATAACATATATACAGAATCATTTAAATGTTATATTTATTATTTACATGAGTTACACATCATTATTATACCCATCCAAATAATAATATATTGAATAACAATTACACCACGACGTGGAGACGGTAATCCGTATGTACGCACGTATGGTGACATGTTATTCAAAGGATGGATAGAATAGTGAATATGGTTGTACCATATTTATAATAACATCACAGTATATATATTATACTGGAGTTATTATTTTAGAACGGTAACAACAAAGGAAGAAGAAGTGGAAGAAGAAAGGAACTTGAAAAAGGGTGGTGAAATCATTACCTCTTCTTCGGGTTCTTCCTTTTGATTTGATCAAAAGGGCTCCTTAGGTTGGCTTTATGATAAAACTAAGGCCTCTAGGTTGTAGTGAGGGAAGTTGGGAGAGTATTTGGGCAGAGTTTGGCCGAACAAAAAGGCTTTGAAGGTGTGATGTAATGAGAAGGGGGAGTGCCCTTTTATAAGAGGTGTGAGGGGCACATTTGGAAAAGCTAGAAATATTAATTTATAATATTCATATTCGGTTTCTAATGGCTCCAAAGTTTATTATTCAAAGTTTAAGGTGGGTATAGGTTTAAAACCACTCAACAAATAGAATTTAGACAGGTTTTGGTACTTATATTAACCTTATCTTTAAGTATTAACTCTAAGTTAATTAGTTTCACTTTTACAATGTCTCTTTGTATTTTTATATTATATGGTTAATAAACATACTATATACATACAAGAGACCCCCAACTGGTCCATTAATGAAACAAATATCATGATATAAGTCTCTTGGCTGAACCTTAGATTTTTAGGAATTTAATATCAATTAATAATATAATATTTGTTTTAAAAACTCTTTTATGTCAATTTTGACACTATTCAATAGTTGATTTTTGTGAAACTCATAACAGAATGATTACTTCTAAAAAATTTAATTAAATTATTCCTAACATGTCATATTAACTTATAAAATTAGTTTAATTCATAAAAAGTCTCAAATTATATTTATTTGTGTATTTATAATATCAATTATTTTAATGTTTCACTATTATGGTAATTACTGCATCATCATTGTGTCATAAATAAATTAAATTATTTAATGTCTAAAAATTATAAATAAAGTATCATTATGTATGAAATCTTTTTAGATTTCTAATGAATATTTATAGTATAAAATCCAACATATATAACCCTATGTAAAAATTGTTTTGCTAAAAGATATATGCTTGTGTCACTTTTGTATTCATTTTAACTTAATTAAAATAAAGTGTCCCTATCACCTACAAGTGGCTCCATGGGGTCCCAAAATCGACCCAAAGATGACCATGGTGGTACATGTATCAACCAATAAGTTTAGGACACTTTGTAGGGTAATTTTGTATTATTATAATATTATTTGTTAACCCTTATTTACCGGATTTACCCTTTAACCATGGTAAATAAAATATCTACCGCAGTAATTATTCAAAATGTCTAAAAATAAAAGTTACCTATTCACAAAATATGAACATCCTGATTCCAAATATGGATTCCATTTTTCCAAATTCAAAACACATAAGTGGCAGAAATTAATTTAAAAATAATTCCCACTGTTAAAACAAAAAGCGTGTTTTTAAGATATAATAACTATCAAAAGATTGATACTTGTTTATGTTCAGTTTAATTGTGAAATTATGTCCAATGAAAAAAATTGTATTAAATTGTAAAAATATATTCTAAATATACTTTAAAACCACTCAAATTCATAATTTATCACTATTAATTATTTTTATTAAAAAAGTTGTTTTTGATCAAAATTTAGTAATTTTCACTATTCATCAAAATATTAAAGTTATCCAAAAAGTACCAAAATTTCACCTTAGGGTAAATTCGACACTACAAATCCAAAAATTAAGTCCATTTTGAAATATATAATATATATAATTTCAAAAAGTAGGTATTACTATTCATAACGGCTAGTTTGATCGGTTGTGGTGTGTGTTAAAACTCGAAGTTGGATACAACACACGCTACTGTATTATTCAAAGGAAAGCGTACCATGGAAGCATGGGATGTTTCATTTTAAATTTTTGATGTCCCCATTTAGTCAAAAAGTTTAAAATATTGTATTTAAAAAGGTTTTACTATTAAAAGTTGATAAAAGTGCAATACTGAAAATGAATTTGTTCTTACATTATATATAAGAAACTCATAATATGGATTCTAAAATTATAAGGATTATATAAAGTTTAAAATTTAGTTAATACTATTGATAACCTCTTTTTAATGGATTTTTTTTTGGTAAGTCATGGTGCGATTGAACTCGGTGTTGCGTGTAGTGCAAGTTATTGAATTATTTTGAAGAAATAACACACTATGAAATCTTGGGGTGTTACAGAATAATTACTTTAGCTATATAACCTTTATAATAGTTTGTATATAGTTTTTTATTAACTAAAGCGTGTATTTCAGTTGTGTCAAAACACATGTAAAATAATGTCTCTATTTTATGCCCCAGGTGATGATCAGTTTAATACCCAATCCACTATTTTAGAGGTTATTAACCCTAGGTACATCTATTCAAGAACCACATCCACTTGTTTCATCTTGACATGGATTTTATTGCTCAAAAACCACAATTTATTATACTTTACCAAAACTTGGGATGTTTACCTATACTTAGACTTATTCCTAGGGCTTCCAATAATTTTTTCTAGTCCAAATGCCTAAATTAATTAAATTTTCCATGATACTAACTATAATGATCCAATTTTTCATACATGACTATTACATCATTTTTAAGAAAAATAACATAATAGTAATACATTCTAGGATCGAAAGATTCAGTATTTTGGGAAAATTATCTTCATACATAACTTATACATAACAAAAATTAAAAATTATTTAAATATTTATTCTTTATCCTCCTAAAAGGTCTCACATTATTCTTATTACATGTAATCATTTGAGGATATACATAAAATAAAGGGGTAATCTAAAAGCCCAGTAAGGGGAGAGTTAACATAGAAATAAAATAAGACATGAATCAATAATACATGAGTGAGCATAATTATTATATTATAAGGATGGTATCATCTTCATAAGCATGGTGGAATCATTTTAAAATGCATGGAATGTGGAATATTTATAGTAATGAAACATCATGACATAGTGGTCAAATACCACATGTAGTTATGAACAAATCTAGCATCATGTTCATGTATAACATATGTGTATAAATCATAACATCATATTATGAATAAATCTAGCATCATGTTCACAAATAATACAAATAATATCAATAGATATACGACATTACCCAATCCATTATAGGGTTATATAATTATGGTATCACCTGTCACGTCATAAAATGATCACAACCATGCATGCCACATGGAATAAGAACATATAAAATGCATAGTCATGAAATAAACCCATGGAAATGAATGATTTTCATAATTTTTTCATAAATAATAATTTAATTAATACCCTTTTTGTTTCCCAAATTAATAGTGAAAATAATACATTTTTATAAACATCAATATTCTTGTGTGGAGAATAAACAACTCAAGAGGAGTTAATGTGAAGTTTGGGACATTAAATTCTCTTTGAAAAATATTTGCAAGTGGCTTAGAAAACATTTAGACAGGGTAAAAACATGTATATCCCCATAGAGTAAAGGGAAAGAATATTATAATTACATTTTAAGGACATAATAGTAACATACATATTGGAAATAATGTGAAAGAGGCGATAACCCAAAAGAGATGGAGTTGGGTTCAAGAATCCTCTTACCTTAAATCCTGCTTTATTTTTGTCATTTTTCACATCCTGAATAATAAAATTATGTTTATTAAAACATGAAACCAAAATTGAATTATATTGTTTTTTTACTATTTATCAATTATAATCATTGTATTATATTACTTAATTAATTTTATTAATGGTGAAATGTTTTGATAACATATTTTCTATAAAATATACCACTTTGATTCAATTTAATAATATTGCTTTATTAATTTTTATAAATTATTAATATTTACTCTAATATGTTTATATATTATAAATAATTTATTATAATCATCCATAATGGTTGTGATAATTTAAGAGTTGGAAACGTCCTTGTGGGTGGTTAACTGACAGTTTTGTGGAACATTATCAAAAGAATAGAAAAGAGAAGTATGAAATAAAATATTTCTTAAAAATAATCATTATAGTAGTTTAATATCATTAATGTAATTTTAACATACTAATAAATTAAACTTAAAATATTTTTGTTTGAAAAGAATAGATAAAAATAGGAAGTTGAGAGAGAAAATTGCTAAAAACTTACCCTCTTCTCATTGCTTCTTCTTTTCTACAACACTATAATCCTTGAATTCATGGTGTTGAGTGACTTAAAAATTTAGCTAATTATTATAAGAGGATTAAGGGAAATAATTTGGGTAGATTTTTGTATTTGTTAAGTGATAGAGGAGTGTTTTTCCAAGGGGATGGATAGAGAGTTTTATAGTTGCTGAAAGAGGTATTTTTAGAATAAAATATTTGATAAAATGTAATTTCCATGGGAAAAATTATAATAGTGATATTATTGAAATTTTAAGGCATATTTGAATAAAATAAAATTATTTTATTACTTTTAAGACTTTCTAAAACTTAATTCATTATTTATTAAAAAATAAAGTGGATTGAAAAATTATTATTTTAATTGAATACTTTTAACTTTAGACTTTGGAAAATAATTTTTAGGTTTGAAAAAAAAATATTGTATTTACATGTTTCATTTATCTCATTAAACATTATTTTGGTTGATCAAACTTTTCTATTATTAATTAGGTCATTATTATATCTTGAAATATGTAATTTAAAACACACTAGTTATGGAAAAAAAGGTATTCTTACTATCCACCTAAAAATAGAAATATTTAATAAAATTACCAAAAAATAACCATTAGAGATTTTAAAAATTATAATTATAAAAATTACATTAATTTTATCAAAATAATTTTCTAATATAGTTAATTTTAATTATTAACATAAAAAATTATGATTTTTACGAAATATATTAAAATACAATTTATTAAAAAATGTGCGTATAATATCCTTGCGATTTTAGTCTTGATATTTATTTTATGGAATTAAAATATTTATATTTTCTTAAATTACTCAGTATTAATATTTTTTATGTGACATTTTTATATTTTGATGCCAATTTACTATTCCATTGGTCAGGTTACTATTCCAACGGTCATGTTACTATTCCTAACAGTCACATTACTATTCCAAAGGTTGAATTAATATAATAAGGGTAATATTACTTCTTATAAATACCTATTTATTCTTTTATACATCATTCACTACAATTTCTCCCAATTTTGTATATATTCCATTTCTAAGAAGTTTATTGGTTTACTAATATTTTGCTTCTTTTACATTGTGTTGTCTATGAGAGTGATGATTCTAGCAGATTAGGATGATGTAAATTTTTCTATTTTAGTTTTTCTATTTTCTATTTCCCCCTTACAATATTTTTCATTTTAATGGGTTTAGTTATTGTCTAATGTAAAAATTTAAACTAGTGAAATAAAGCGTTGTTCATTTTTCTATGTGTTGTATGTTTATAATACTGTAAAATATAATATACCGCACAATTATACTAGAAAAAAATATCAATTATAAAATCTTGGTTATTACAAACAATGATAGATTTTGGGATTTTTTTCTTGTTAGCTTCCTAGAAAAAAAATTTAGATTTATATTTTACTAGGACTGGAATATTACTATAGGAGATTCATTCGGCACTTCCCCGGATTGGAAGTGTTGATAATGGCTCTGAACAAAATGGGGAACAAGTTCTAGTGGTATGATCCTTATAATATCCTTCCAAGAGAACAATTAAAGGTTGAAGATCTCATTGATCATGACCTTACATGAGTTTGGTAAAGAGTATGCCTTGTATTTTGATGCATCAAGATTCGGTCTCAGAGAAAATATGATATAGGATATGTGATTAGTTGCTTATGGGTCCAGGTAGTTAAGGCCACATGAGAAGAACAACTTTACGCACAATCTATAGTTGGTAGTGGTGGTGCACATGTTGTGATGGAAATATCACTACTTTTTGGGTGAGAGGATTGTGGTCTATATCTACAATAATAGCCTTAAATAAATATTTTCACAATATGAACCAAATATATAGTAGATAAGGTGGATTTAATGCCTCTATTCCTTTGACTTATTGATGATGCACAACCTTGGGAAAGGTAATATCATGGATAATATGTTGAGAATAAATACTTAGACTCAAGTGTTTTAATAGTTAAGAAGTTGGTAGAAGCTAATGATCCTATTCATTGAGATGCATCTTGATGTTTAAGAGTGTCAGGAAAGAACTATCCCCACATATTTTAGAATCACATCTTCGTTAATTAATGATGTACAGAAGTTCCAACTGTCTAACTCGAATTTTTGGGTCATAAGGGATAATATATATGGTAGGTATTCACCACTAGATTGAACTCTAGATGATGATGGGATCCTTTATGTGGGTGGTTGATTTGTGGTGCTGATGATCATGTGCAAAGATCAAATGTGGGAATCACATGCCTCAAGATAGGTTTTTCAACTTAGGTTGACCAAGATGTATCAAACCATCCATATGCAGTATTGGTGACCTAACAAAAATAATTACCTAATTGGATTGTATCATAGTGCATCACATCTTAGTAGTTGAATTATGGAAACTAGAGACCAACCAACCTTCTTTATCCTCTACCCATTCCCAAGATAAAATATGATGATATGACATTGGATTTTTTGATGGGATTTCTTAGGTCACCTGTGGGAAATGATATGTTGGTCGGAGTGGATACTCAAGAGGGGGGTGAATTGAGTTCCAATTAAAATTTCTGTTAAAAATATTTTCTATTAAAATCCCCCAATTTATAAAACAAGTTAAACTGCGGTGAATTTATACAGATTGTAAATGTTCACTTAGCTTCTCAAATATTGATTAGATCTCAGTTAATTTAACCACAAGATTAAACTAACTTTTGAAACTAACCTACTTATTTACAATAAGTGTAAACACTTGCTAATTTATCTATCAAAGTAACTTTAAAAAGGTTTTTTATTTCAAAGTAATAACAGCAAAATATAAAAGATATATGTAGTATACTTTAAACTTAAACTAAAAATGCACAGCAGATATAACAAGAGATTCAGTATCAAGCTGAGACTTAGTCCTCCCAAATTTATATAAATTTGATCCACACCCTGGATCGGGGATAACAACAGTTTACAAAACTATACAGGCCACGTAGAGACCTCAACCACAGTTCTTCGTGGGAAACAAAACAAAGACCAGGCCACACAAGGACCACTTCCACAGTTTTCGTGGGTAAACAAGAGTTAAGAGTTTTGGAGTGAGGATTTTGATATCCACCAGTTTAGTGTAGGAGACAGTGTGTGTAAGATATACAGAGTACACCACACAGCTCGAAATTAAATAAACAAATCACTTAGAGAGAATAGATAAGATTTTAGAAAGCTCTAGTGATTAGCAATGCGGCTCTGGACTCGTTGGATTCAGCAGAAATAGCTTCTGAGTCCTTCTATGGTTTTTCTGTTAAAAAACAGAGTGTCGTAGTTCAGCTTGTGTTCTACAGGAGTGAAGATGTTCTCTTGACTTTAGTTCCTCCAGTAGTGTAGGATTTCCTGTGTTGGAACTTCTTTGAGGATCGTTCAATGTCTTCTTCACAATTGTGCTCAGGATTGTTCATTGGGTCAGTACAGATCACTTCGCGTATGTTGTAGAATGTATGTCGAGGCGACTCTTTTCTTATACTGCAGCTGAGACTTCTTTTTATTCAATGAGCACCGGCGATAGGAATGAATCCATTTCCATAAGTACGAGGTACAGTTTTCGGACATTCCAACAACTACCATTAAATAAATGTAATTGCATTAAAAACATCAAATATGATTGTTAGCAATATTTAAATAATATTGAAAAAAAGGATAAGAAATGGTGTCGCAGTTTGTTGTGTAAACGGTGTCTTCTTCACGGTATGTACTTCATGGTATGTGGCTCATGGTGTCTGATTCATGGTTTATCCTTCACGGTGTCTAGGTCACGGTGTGTCCTTCATGTTATTTGAGTAACGGTGTGTTTTTCATAGTGTCTAAGACTTAGACTTCACGGTTTCTACTTCAGTGTTTCTGTTCATGGTGTCTGTTTGACTGTGACTATGTTTTGCACACAGTCTGCCTTAGTGTGTCAAACATCACAGTGTCTTGATACTTAGGAAAATATCTGTCTTTAGACTTAAACAGTAATACGCAGAATATGAATTAATCTTAACCATTAGAAAGTAAGAGAATTTGAAACATAAACACAAAGGTTTTATAAGATAATTGAGATTTGTGATCATGCATACGATTTGTAAATAATAGTGAGATTAATTAACAGTAATAAGATTTGTGAATATTAATGAGAGTAATGAGAAGTAATAAGATTGTGATCATTAAAACATGATTAATACATGAGGATTCCAACAATATCCCCCTTTTTTATGATCACAAATCATATATAAATAAGAGATAAATGAGATGAAGCTATATAGAATAACAATAGATAAAATAAGTTCTAAACTTCTTACGTTTTCTCCCCCTTTTGGGATTATCAAAAAGTATAGAGAATGGAGAGAAAAAATGTAGTTGTTATTAAAAGATGTTCAGAATACATGATTCAAAATAAGTATAAAAACAAAAACATCCCCATCAAAAATAATGTAGTCACTTGACTCTTCAGGGATTGGCCTTTGACTTGACTTTATCAGCAGCTGGAGCTGGAGTTGATGTAGAAGAGGGAATGGAGGTAGTAGACAAAGAAGGTAAAGGTAGACCTTCAAAAATGGAGGGATCCAAAGATGGTGCAGCAGAAGATCTAGTCTGTGGTTGGTCAAGAATGACCAGCCTAATCTAAGAAAGAGCTTGACTGGCTGACATGGTAGTTGAGGCGAGGGCAGGTAGACCAAGCCTAAGGGGTGCAGCAGCTGGAGAAACTATAGCAGTGCTCTGCACATGAAGATACGACTTTAAAAGATTTATGAAATCAGTAATGATTTCTCCACCATATTTCATAGCATTCTCGAAATCTTCCTTATTCTCCGAGAATTTGTCCAACAATCTGGTGAACTCTATTAGCTTTTGAACTTGAGATTTAAAAGATTGAGTCACTAGAGGGATTTTCAGGTTCTCCACAAGATATCTAAAGTGGTATATCATAGCACTTTTAGAGAAAATCTGGGTAAGATAAAAATCTATCTTCTTGGTGATCTCTTGTTGAGCATCATTGGCTATCTTAGAATGTATCTAGACAAGATCAAGTGCTCTATCACTGTTCTTCATAACTTCAGCCAGAGGAGACAGATCTAAACCACTGAAAACATTCTGAATTTCTTCCTTGATTATGGATCTAAACATAGAAGCATCCAAAGAAGGTGTGGAGGTCTGACCAAATGGAGAAGAAGGCTTTACAGATTCGGTTAGAACATTGAGCTATTTTAAAACTTTATGCAGACATCCAGTGTACTCATCTGTGAGATTATTCATATTTTACACAAGATCTCTCATACGTTCCAGCATTTTTGTGTGTCTTTTTCCAATCTTCTCATCAAAATACAATAGATATGGATTCGCTTGATACACAATCTCTCTAGAAAGGGTGGATCAGTTAGTTCAGAAGAAGTAGCAACAGGTGCAGAGGCAGAAATAGGAGCAGACACAGGATCTGATCTTAAAGACAGTTCTGAATGCATTTTTTCCACCAAACCTTTCAAATTTGCAACATCATCACTAAACAACCTATTTTCAACCCTGACTTCTTGAATCTCACGGATCATCCTTGGTTGAATATGAAAAATAATATTTTCCAAGAGAATCGATGCATCTTCTTGACTCAGTTGAGTCATTGGACGAGGTTGATAGGATATAATCTTCTCAACTCTAGCTAAAAGAGTCTTTCTCTAACGACCCGAAATTTTAAATAAATATTGTTTCCTAATTTTATGTGTTATTTTATTTTATTTTTATACTCAACAAAAATGTTTCATTTGATAACATGAGTACAATTAAAATGAGACCATTGGGTTTTGACTGTTATATGACCATTGGTCAATATGACCCCTGGAAACTAAACGTTTTGATTATTGTCTCTAAATACAAGTAATATTGGTTAATTATTATAGAAAGAAGATTTGATGGCCTCACCCAGTAGTCTTGGACCGATCGAAGCCCATCTAACAGAACTTGGTAAGGAGGTAGCACTACTGGGCTTTGCTCTAGACCAAACCCAAGCCGAACTTCATCGTGTGAAGCTAGAACGGAATCGCCTTTGCGAGAAGTTCAAACTGATAGAAATTACTACTCGTGTGATGTTGGTCAATCCTCCCTCAGATTCTCTGACCTTAGCACACCTTACACTTAGGTCCTATGCTGGTGTGATAAGGGGCTATGTAAGGAGACCATAACTGCCTTGTGTAATCCTTTGTTTTAAATAAAAATTGGGATTTCTTCTTATGATGAAGTTTATGAATTTTCAAATGTCCGGATAAATATAGTATGCATATTTTTGATGAATTTTAGAGAAATGATATTTTAAAAATGTTTATGTAAACCTTAAATAAATAAAAATGTGTGATGATTTTCAAAAAATGGTCTTCTACAATTATGTTCAGTACAAAATTTCGAGTCTAATAAGATCAACATGATTTTTGATGAATAGTAAATTATGAATAGTGATTTTACGCTTAGGATTAGTAATGTGACCAAATGTATTAGTAATTTCACTCAAAGAAAGTTTTAATATAATTTAGACACCTAGATTAAGTAATGAGATTCAATAAAATGGGTAAATAACAGTTTCATAAATTATTATTCAAGTATTAGTTTTTTTCGGGTGAATAGTGTTTTTTAATTAAAAATTAAATTAAAAATATTTAGAAAATTATATTTATAAAATGGATTTCATTTTTTAACTCAGAGCATCGATATTATGGTAAGGTTAGTTTTGGGGATTTTTCTGAAAAAAATGAATTTTCGGTGAAT
Source organism: Viscum album (assembly GCA_963277665.1). Taxonomy (NCBI): domain Eukaryota; kingdom Viridiplantae; phylum Streptophyta; class Magnoliopsida; order Santalales; family Viscaceae; genus Viscum; species Viscum album. Next base: position 1,812,524,086 of record OY728146.1, read on the forward strand.
AGTGTGTTTATTTAAAAAATGAATTAAAAATATTTAGAAAATTATTTTTATAAAATAGAGTTCATTTTTGAAATCAGGGCATTGATATTTGGTTAATGTGAAATTTTGGGATTTTTCTGAGAAAGTTGAATTTTCAGTGAATAGTAACAATACAGTTTTAGGGTTTCGGTATGTTTAATGACATCATAACTGTGTCATGATGGTTTCATGAGATATTTTAAGGGATGGTCGACTAAAGAGGATGAATTATTGTGTGGGGGTCCCCATGTGGCCTAAATCTATTGGAAGTACCATGGGAGGGCCCATGCTTTTGAGAAAACCACTTTTGAGGTGTCCCTTGGCCATTAATGCCTTGTCCTCTCACTTTCCCTATAAATACCAAGCCCTCCTCTCATCTTTTCGACTCCAAAACCATAATCAACGAAGTTATGGTCTCCTTACCTCCCAAGGAGTCCTCCCAAGGTTCCCCCAAGCCCTCAAGGTCCCAACCTTTGTGTTTTAAGAGTTACGTTTTAAGGCAAGGGATCTGATCTCTCTCTTTCTTTTCAAGAAATATCTTTTATGTAATTTATTTTATGCTCCATGTTCTTATGTTAAAGGGTATTATTTTATACTCCTCTTACTTCCCTTTTCATTTTCACATAATGATAGATCCCCTCTTACTCTCATTATTTTGTTTTATGAAGTTTTAAGTGGCGCCGTTGGGCTGCTGAACTTTTTGTAACGGATTCTTTCTCCCTTCTCATTTTTCAAGATCTATTTTCATGTAAAGTATTTCAAGTTCCTTTTTATTATGATGGGGTATGATATCTAAATTTATCATACTGATATTTTATGACCATATGATGTGAGACCCCATTTGATCTCTTAAATTCATTATTTTGAAGTTTTAAGTGGCGCTGTTAGGCTGCCGAATTTTTAAGTGGTTCTTCACCCTTCTCATTTTCAAGTTCTATTTTCTTGTCAAGTCTTTCAAGTTACTTTATGTTGGGGTATTATATCTATATCTATCATACTGATCATTTATGTTTATATTATGAGAGACCCTTTTTGATCTCGTCAATTCATTCTTGTTGAAGTTTAAGTGGCACCGTTAGGCTGCCGAATTTTTAAGTGGTTCTTCACCCTTCTCATTTTCAAGTTCTATTTTCTTGTTGATTCTTTCAAGTTAAATTATGTTGGGGTATGATCTCTATATCTATCATACTTATCATTTATGTTCATATGATTAGATACCCTTTTTTATCTCATCAATTCATTTTTGTTGAAGTTTAAGTGGCGCCGTTAGGCTGCCGAATTTTTAAGGGATTCGTTCACCTTTCTCATTTTTCAAAGTTCTAATTTCATGTCAAGTCTTGCAAGTTCCTTTATATTATTTTTGGGTATTATATCTATATATATCATACAGATATTTTATTTTCATATGATGAGAGACCCTATTTGATCTCATCAATTCATTTTTGGTTGAATTTTATGTGACGCCGTTAGGCTGCAGAATTTTCATAAGAGAAATCTTATTTTGTGTTCCTTTCATGTTCTTCATTTCATATGATATATTTTCAAATTTAATTAACATGTTCTTAAATACCTTATATTCTGTTCCCATACTGTTTTACGGTTCATTTATGAATGTTTGACCCATGTCCCCTCTCTTTTCAATGTTTTCTAAAACCCCGAAACATAGCCGTTATGCTGCAGAATTTTCATCTCAAAATGCCTCTCTCTTTTCTCAAAATTATTTTATGTTATAAAGTAAATACTCAAGGATCTTATTTCTATAGGGGTATTCACATATATATCAAAATTTTCTATTTTAAATTCTTGGATTTACATACATGAAACCCGCTCTCTCCTTCCGTGGGTTTAAAGTGACATAAAGATCATGTCTTTAAAGTAGTTTTTAAAACGTTATGATTATGAAATGAAACCCATTTATTTTATGCTATATGGGTTATTTATGAAATTTTTGATGATGATATATGTGTCTAACATGATAATAAAGTCAAATTTAAGGGTGCGCCCTGATATCTCTCCAATGCATTGGGTAATGATGTAACCACTAGAGATTACAATTTTCATGATACCTTGGTGAATAACCTTGGTAATTTTCAAATGACACTGTGGGGATGGACCTTGGTGATATGTTCATGATTTTCTATGTTAAATGATGTATCCACATCTTCAAGTTATGAAAAATGTTATTTTTATTATGATATATCTGATGATTTATTTCTCATGCCTTAAAGTTCTTTTCATGACCTTATTGAAGTATCTCAAGTTCATATGTAAAATGTTTCTCTTGTTTCCCTTACTAGGCCTTCTGCTCACCCTTTCTTTTGATGTATGTCCCCAGGTTATGAGATGCAGTAATGAACCTAGGATGAACATGAGGAGAAGAATTTCAAGTGTTTAAGAATAACGTTTTACTTTTTCATGTTTTATGTTCCTGGTTTCCAAGACACTAAACCTTAAAGATCCTCAGTTTTTTGTAATGAAATGAAAGTTTATGTTATAAAAAGGCGGGATGTTGTAGTTGGTATCAAAGGATGGTTTAGTTATTTGTGGAAATTATGATGTGAAAACTTTAGTAAGAACCCTATAGAAAAGTTTAAATATAGGAAATATTCCAGATATTTTTGTGAGTATTGTGTAAGAGGTTGCCAAGAAAATACATCCCTGTCTGGATACGAGCAGGTAGAGGTGGCTCTGGCACAGATATACATAGGGGTAAAACCCGAAAACACCGCTTTGAGCTAGACTCGAATGGGAACTGGTACATGACAACGGGCCTTGCTGCACTCTTGGTTACGACACTCTCGGGGGATATGCTTTGGTAAATTCATAAGCTTATTATGAACCATTATTAAAGGAACAAAGATAAAATAAAATAAATATTCACATAAGAATATACGATCATAGATAACCAAGATTGTAACCTAGAGGGTCACATGTTAGGATATACTTTTATTCTACAAGTTTATCCTTTTATGCTTAAAGTTTCCTTTTCATGATTATTGGTGAAGTATTTAAGCCCCTAATTATACTTTATCTTCTTAGTTAATGGTGGGAAATGGAAGAACATGTCCCAACAACCAATGTGATAGGAAATGTGATGATTTCCATATTAATATGCCAGAGATGATTAGGGGATTAAAAGATGATTATTATTTTGGAAGACGTTCACTATTTTGGGGACCCTATATGATCGAGGTAAATAGATTACTACGATATTTTCATTGAGGAGTAAGTTTGAATTATATTTTGAAGAATCGATGAATTTAAGGTGGACTTATAGTAATTTAGGTTACTTATGGAAATGATTGACCTATCTTGGGGTAAATATGTTTAGGTTAGTTATGTTTGTTATAAGATGTTAGGAGTGGTTGATGTTGTTTGGAGATGAATGATAAAGTTTACCTTGGAAGACTATGTTATCAAATCCTTCTTGTATTTGGGTTTCAATCTTAGTTTGGTTTATTTTGAGGATTTTTAAGGACAGTTATTTAAGGAATGGTCTATGATGAACTCTGGGTAGTACCATGGAACTTTGAAGATTTAAAAGTAGTTTCCATTCCTATGGGATTATTTCTTTTTGAAGAGTTGTTTTACCTTACCCTTTCTGTTTTTGGGATAATGTTTAAAGATAGATGAAATAGATGGTTAATCTTTTGTGGATTATGTGATTCTCTAGAAGATGATTCTTGTGTTTTGATGAGACCAAGTGTTTTTGAATGCTCATCGTTTGGAGAAAAGATTATTTTTTGGTAGAAACTTATTAAAGGATGAAACTCTACATGAAGGTAGGTATATTTTCTTATGTTTTGTTCTATGTAGTAAATGAATTCCTAAAAATTATGAAAATAAAAGTAAAACAAAAATGTTGTTGGTTTACGTTTCCTACTAGGTAATCAAAGACCGTTTACACACATCATAAGTTTGGGATTTTCTTATGTTTAACTTTCTCTTAATCATGTTCTCTATCACTCTCCCTCAGAACTTGACCATTTGTTTTCTCCTCCATGTCCATGTTTTCCTACATGGAATCCTATTGTGGGTTAACTCGGGTGACCTTTGTACTTCCCTTTCTTTCTTTTAAAGTAATAGTTTTACTCAATCCTTTTATGATGTGGGACTTTCAATGAAATTTCAAAACCCAATTTTAAAAATTGCGAGGATGCAATTTCTTAAGGGGGGAAGATTGTAACGACCCTAAATTTTAAATAAATCGTGTTTCCTAATTTTATGTGTTATTTTATTTTATTTTTATACTCAACAAAAATGTTTCATTTGATAACATGAGTATAATTAAAATGAGACCATTGGGTTTTGACTGTTATATGACCATTGGTCAATATGACCCCTGGAAACTAAACGTTTTGATTATTGTCTCTAAATACAAGTAATCTTGGTTAATTATTATAGAAAGAAGATTTGATGGCCTCACCCAGTAGTCTTGGACCGATCGAAGCCCATCTAACAGAACTTGGGAAGGAGGTAGCACCACTGGGCTTTGCTCTGGACCAAACCCAAGCCAAACTTCATCGTGTGAAGCTAGAACGGAATCGCCTTTGCGAGAAGTTCAAACTGATAGAAATTACTACTCATGCGATTTTGGCCGATCCTCCCTTAGATTCTCTCACCTTAGCACACCTTACACTTAGGTCCTATGATGGTGTGATAAGGAGCTATGTAAGGAGACCATAACTGCCTTGTGTAATCCTTTGTTTTAAATAAAAATTGGGATTTCTTCCTATGAAGAAGTTTATGAATTTTCAAATGTCCGGATAAATATAGTATGCATATTTTTGATGAATTTTAGAGAAATGATATTTTAAAAATTTTTATGTAAACCTTAAATAAATAAAAATGTGTGATGATTTTCAAAAAATGGTCTTCTACAATTATGTTCAGTACAAAATTTCGAGTCTAATAAGATCAACATGATTTTTGATGAATAGTAAATTATGAATAGTGATTTTACGCTTAGGATTAGTAATGTGACCAAATGTATTAGTAATTTCACTCAAACAAAGTTTTAATATAATTTAGACACCTAGATTAAGTAATGAGATTCAATAAAATGGGTAAATAACAGTTTCATAAATTATTATTCAAGTATTAGTTTTTTTCGGGTGAATAGTGTTTTTTAATTAAAAATTAAATTAAAAATATTTAGAAAATTATATTTATAAAATGGATTTCATTTTTTAACTCAGAGCATCGATATTATGGTAAGGTTAGTTTTGGGGATTTTTCTGAAAAAAATGAATTTTCGGTGAATAGTGTGTTTATTTAAAAAATGAATTAAAAATATTTAGAAAATTATTTTTATAAAATAGAGTTCATTTTTGAAATCAGGGCATTGATATTTGGTTAATGTGAAATTTTGGGATTTTTCTGAGAAAGTTGAATTTTCAGTGAATAGTAACAATACAGTTTTAGGGTTTCGGTATGTTTAATGACATCATAACTGTGTCATGATGGTTTCATGAGATATTTTAAGGGATGGTCGACTAAAGAGGATGAATTATTGTGTGGGGGTCCCCATGTGGCCTAAATCTATTGGAAGTACCATGGGAGGGCCCATGCTTTTGAGAAAACCACTTTTGAGGTGTCCCTTGGCCATTAATGCCTTGTCCTCTCACTTTCCCTATAAATACCAATCCCTCCTCTCATCTTTTCGACTCCAAAACCATAATCAACGAAGTTATGGTCTCCTTACCTCCCAAGGAGTCCTCCCAAGGTTCCCCCAAGCCCTCAAGGTCCCAACCTTTGTGTTTTAAGAGTTACGTTTTAAGGCAAGGGATCTGATCTCTCTCTTTCTTTTCAAGAAATATCTTTTATGTAATTTATTTTATGCTCCATGTTCTTATGTTAAAGGGTATTATTTTATACTCCTCTTACTTCCCTTTTCATTTTCACATAATGATAGATCCCCTCTTACTCTCATTATTTTGTTTTATGAAGTTTTAAGTGGCGCCGTTGGGCTGCTGAACTTTTTGTAACGGATTCTTTCTCCCTTCTCATTTTTCAAGATCTATTTTCATGTAAAGTATTTCAAGTTCCTTTTTATTATGATGGGGTATGATATCTAAATTTATCATACTGATATTTTATGACCATATGATGTGAGACCCCATTTGATCTCTTAAATTCATTATTTTGAAGTTTTAAGTGGCGCTGTTAGGCTGCCGAATTTTTAAGTGGTTCTTCACCCTTCTCATTTTCAAGTTCTATTTTCTTGTCAAGTCTTTCAAGTTACTTTATGTTGGGGTATGATATCTATATCTATCATACTGATCATTTATGTTTATATTATGAGAGACCCTTTTTGATCTCGTCAATTCATTCTTGTTGAAGTTTAAGTGGCGCCGTTAGGCTGCCGAATTTTTAAGTGGTTCTTCACCCTTCTCATTTTCAAGTTCTATTTTCTTGTTGATTCTTTCAAGTTAAATTATGTTGGGGTATGATCTCTATATCTATCATACTTATCATTTATGTTCATATGATTAGAGACCCTTTTTTATCTCATCAATTCATTTTTGTTGAAGTTTAAGTGGCACCGTTAGGCTGCCGAATTTTTAAGGGATTCGTTCACCTTTCTCATTTTTCAAAGTTCTAATTTCATGTCAAGTCTTGCAAGTTCCTTTATATTATTTTTGGGTATTATATCTATATATATCATACAGATATTTTATTTTCATATGATGAGAGACCCTATTTGATCTCATCAATTCATTTTTGGTTGAATTTTATGTGACGCCGTTAGGCTGCAGAATTTTCATAAGAGAAATCTTATTTTGTGTTCCTTTCATGTTCTTCATTTCATATGATATATTTTCAAATTTAATTAAAATGTTCTTAAATACCTTATATTCTGTTCCCATACTGTTTTACGGTTCATTTATGAATGTTTGACCCATGTCCCCTCTCTTTTCAATGTTTTCTAAAACCCCGAAACATAGCCGTTATGCTGCAGAATTTTCGTCTCAAAATGCCTCTCTCTTTTCTCAAAATTATTTTATGTTATAAAGTAAATACTCAAGGATCTTATTTCTATAGGGGTATTCACATATATATCAAAATTTTCTATTTTAAATTCTTGGATTTACATACATGAAACCCGCTCTCTCCTTCCGTGGGTTTAAAGTGACATAAAGATCATGTCTTTAAAGTAGTTTTTAAAACGTTATGATTATGAAATGAAACCCATTTATTTTATGCTATATGGGTTATTTATGAAATTTTTGATGATGATATATGTGTCTAACATGATAATAAAGTCAAATTTAAGGGTGCGCCCTGATATCTCTCCAATGCATTGGGTAATGATGTAACCACTAGAGATTACAATTTTCATGATACCTTGGTGAATAACCTTGGTAATTTTCAAATGACACTGTGGGGATGGACCTTGGTGATATGTTCATGATTTTCTATGTTAAATGATGTATCCACATCTTCAAGTTATGAAAAATTTTATTTTTATTATGATATATCTGATGATTTATTTCTCATGCCTTAAAGTTCTTTTCATGACCTTATTGAAGTATCTCAAGTTCATATGTAAAATGTTTCTCTTGTTTCCCTTACTAGGCCTTCTGCTCACCCTTTCTTTTGATGTATGTCCCCAGGTTATGAGATGCAGTAATGAACCTAGGATGAACATGAGGAGAAGCATTTCAAGTGTTTAAGAATAACGTTTTACGTTTTCATGTTTTATGTTCCTGGTTTCCAAGACACTAAACCTTAAAGATCCTCAGTTTTTTGTAATGAAATGAAAGTTTATGTTATAAAAAGGCGGGATGTTGTAGTTGGTATCAAAGGATGGTTTAGTTATTTGTGGAAATTATGATGTGAAAACTTTAGTAAGAACCCTATAGAAAAGTTTAAATATAGGAAATATTCCAGATATTTTGGTGAGTATTGTGTAAGAGGTTGCCAAGAAAATACATCCCTGTCTGGATACGAGCAGGTAGAGGTGGCTCTGGCACAGATATACATAGGGGTAAAACCCGAAAACACCGCTTTGAGCTAGACTCGAATGGGAACTGGTACATGACAACGGGCCTTGCTGCACTCTTGGTTACGACACTCTCGGGGGATATGCTTTGGTAAATTCATAAGCTTATTATGAACCATTATTAAAGGAACAAAGATAAAATAAAATAAATATTCACATAAGAATATACGATCATAGATAACCAAGATTGGAACCTAGAGGGTCACATGTTAGGATATACTTTTATTCTACAAGTTTATCCTTTTATGCTTAAAGTTTCCTTTTCATGATTATTGGTGAAGTATTTAAGCCCCTAATTATACTTTATCTTCTTAGTTAATGGTGGGAAATGGAAGAACATGTCCCAACAACCAATGTGATAGGAAATGTGATGATTTCCATATTAATATGCCAGAGATGATTAGGGGATTAAAAGATGATTATTATTTTGGAAGACGTTCACTATTTTGGGGACCCTATATGATCGAGGTAAATAGATTACTACGATATTTTCATTGAGGAGTAAGTTTGAATTATATTTTGAAGAATCGATGAATTTAAGGTGGACTTATAGTAATTTAGGTTACTTATGGAAATGATTGACCTATCTTGGGGTAAATATGTTTAGGTTAGTTATGTTTGTTATAAGATGTTAGGAGTGGTTGATGTTGTTTGGAGATGAATGATAAAGTTTACCTTGGAAGACTATGTTATCAAATCCTTCTTGTATTTGGGTTTCAATCTTAGTTTGGTTTATTTTGAGGATTTTTAAGGACAGTTATTTAAGGAATGGTCTATGATGAACTCTGGGTAGTACCATGGAACTTTGAAGATTTAAAAGTAGTTTCCATTCCTATGGGATTATTTCTTTTTGAAGAGTTGTTTTACCTTACCCTTTCTGTTTTTGGGATAATGTTTAAAGATAGATGAAATAGATGGTTAATCTTTTGTGGATTATGTGATTCTCTAGAAGATGATTCTTGTGTTTTGATGAGACCAAGTGTTTTTGAATGCTCATCGTTTGGAGAAAAGATTATTTTTTGGTAGAAACTTATTAAAGGATGAAACTCTACATGAAGGTAGGTATATTTTCTTATGTTTTGTTCTATGTAGTAAATGAATTCCTAAAAATTATGAAAATAAAAGTAAAACAAAAATGTTGTTGGTTTACGTTTCCTACTAGGTAATCAAAGACCGTTTACACACATCATAAGTTTGGGATTTTCTTATGTTTAACTTTCTCTTAATCATGTTCTCTATCACTCTCCCTCAGAACTTGACCATTTGTTTTCTCCTCCATGTCCATGTTTTCCTACATGGAATCCTATTGTGGGTTAACTCGGGTGACCTTTGTACTTCCCTTTCTTTCTTTTAAAGTAATAGTTTTACTCAATCCTTTTATGATGTGGGACTTTCAATGAAATTTCAAAACCCAATTTTAAAAATTGCGAGGATGCAATTTCTTAAGGGGGGAAGATTGTAACGACCCTAAATTTTAAATAAATCGTGTTTCCTAATTTTATGTGTTATTTTATTTTATTTTTATACTCAACAAAAATGTTTCATTTGATAACATGAGTATAATTAAAATGAGACCATTGGGTTTTGACTGTTATATGACCATTGGTCAATATGACCCCTGGAAACTAAACGTTTTGATTATTGTCTCTAAATACAAGTAATCTTGGTTAATTATTATAGAAAGAAGATTTGATGGCCTCACCCAGTAGTCTTGGACCGATCGAAGCCCATCTAACAGAACTTGGGAAGGAGGTAGCACCACTGGGCTTTGCTCTGGACCAAACCCAAGCCAAACTTCATCGTGTGAAGCTAGAACGGAATCGCCTTTGCGAGAAGTTCAAACTGATAGAAATTACTACTCATGCGATTTTGGCCGATCCTCCCTTAGATTCTCTCACCTTAGCACACCTTACACTTAGGTCCTATGATGGTGTGATAAGGAGCTATGTAAGGAGACCATAACTGCCTTGTGTAATCCTTTGTTTTAAATAAAAATTGGGATTTCTTCCTATGATGAAGTTTATGAATTTTCAAATGTCCGGATAAATATAGTATGCATATTTTTGATGAATTTTAGAGAAATGATATTTTAAAAATTTTTATGTAAACCATAAATAAATAAAAATGTGTAATGATTTTCAAAAAATGGTCTTATACAATTATGTTCAGTACGAAATTTTGAGTCTAATAAGATCAACTTGATTTTTGATGAATAGTAAATTATGAATAGTGATTTTATGCTTAGGATTAGTAATGTGACCAAATGGATTAGTAATTTCACTCAAAGAAAGTTTTAATATAATTTAGACACCTAGATTAAGTAATGAGATTCAATAAAATGGGTAAATAACAGTTTCATAAATTATTATTCAAGTATTAGTTTTTTTCGAGTGAATAGTGTTTTTTAATTAAAAATTAAATTAAAATTATTTAGAAAATTATTTTTATAAAATGGATTTCATTTTTGAACCAGAGCATCGATATTATGTTAAGGTAAATTTTGGGGATTTTTCTGAAAAAAAAATGAATTTTCGGTGAATAGTGTGTTTATTTAAAAAATGAATTAAAAATATTTAGAAAATTATTTTTATAAAATAGAGTTCATTTTTTAAATCAGGGAATTGATATTTGGTTAATGTGAATTTTTGGGATTTTTCTGAGAAATTTGAATTTTTAGTGAATAGTAACAATACAGTTTTAGGGTTTCGGTATGTTTAATGACATCATAAATGTGTCATGATGATGTCATGAGATATTTTAAGGGATGGTCGACTAAATAGGATGAACTATTGTGTGGGGGTCCCCATGTGGCCTAAATCTATGGGAAGTTCCATGGGAGGGCCCATGCTTTTGAGAAAACCACTTTTGAGGTGTCCCTTGGCCATTAATGCCTTGTCCCCTCACTTTCCCAATAAATACCAAGCCCTACTCTCATGTTTTAGACTCCAAAACCATCCTCAACGAATTTCTGGTCTTCTTACCTCCAAAATAGTCCTCCCAAGGTGCCCCCAAGCCCTCAAGGTCCCAACCTTTGTGTTTTAAGAGTTATGTTTTAAGGTAAGGGATATGATCTGTCTCTTTCTTTTCAAGAAATCTCTTTTATGTAATTTATTTTATGCTCCATGTTCTTATGTTAAATATTGTCCTTTTATAGTCCTCTTACATCCCTTTTCATGTTCACATAATGAGATATCCTCTCTTACTCTCATTATTTCATTTTATGAAGTTTTAAGTGGCGTCATTAGGCTGCCGAAATTTTTGTAACAGATTCTTTCTCCCTTCTAATTTTCCAAGATCTATTTTCATGTAAAGTATTTCAAGTTCATTTTTATTATGTTCAGGTATGATCTCCAAATTTATCATACTGATATTTTATGACCATATGATGAGAGACCCCATTTTATCTTTTCAATTCATTATTTTGAAGTTTTAAGTGGCGCCGTTAGGCTGCCGAATTTTTAAGTGGTTCTTCACCCTTCTCATTTTCAAGTTCTATTTTCTTGTCAAGTCTTTCAAGTTACTTTATGTTGGGGTATGATCTATATATCTATCATACTGATCATTTATGTTCATATTATGAGAGACCCTTTTTGATCTCGTCAATTCATTCTTGTTGAAGTTTAAGTGGTGCCGTTAGGCTGCCGAATTTTTAAGTGGTTCTTCACCCTTCTCATTTTCAAGTTCTATTTTCTTGTCAAGTCTTTCAAGATACATTATGTTGGGGTATGATCTCTATATCTATGATACTGATCATTTATTTTCATATGATTAGAGACCCTTTTTGATCTCATCAATTCATTTTTGTTGAAGTTTAAGTGGTGTCGTTAGGCTGCCGAATTTTTAAGGGATTCGTTCACCTTTCTCATTTTTCAAAGTTCTAATTTCATGTTAAGTCTTGAAAGTTAATTTATATTATTTTTGGGTATGATATCTATATCTATCATACATATATTTTATGTTCATATTATTAGAGACCTTATTTGATCTCATCAATTCATTTTTGGTTGAATTTTATGTGACGCCGTTAGGCTGCAGAATTCTCATAAGGGAAGTCTTATTTTGTGTTACTTTCATGTTCTTTATTTCATATGGTATATTTTAAAATTTCATTACCATGTTCTTAAATCCCTTATATTCTGTTCCCATACTGTTTTATGGGTCATTTATTAATGTTTGATCCATGTCCCCTCTCTTTTCAATGTTTTCTAAAACGCCGAAACCTAGCCGTTATGCTGCAGAATTTTCGTCTCAAAATGCCTCTCTCTTTTCTCAAAATTATTTTATGTTATAAAGTGAATACTCAAGGATATTATTTCTACAGGGGTATTCACATATATATCGAAATTTTCTATTTTAAATTCTGAGATTTACATACATGAAACCCTCTCTCTCCTTCCGTGGGTTTAAAGTGACATAAAGATCATGTCTTTAAAGCAGTTTTTGAAACGTTATGATTATGAAATGAAACCCATTTATTTTATGCTATATGGGTTATTTATGAAATTTTTGATGATGATATATGTGGATCACATGATAATAAAGGCAAATTTAATGGTTCTCCCTGATAGCGCTCCAATGCATTGGGTAATGATGTAACCACTAGAGATTACAATTTTCACGATACCTTGGTGAATAACCTTGGTAATTTTCAAATGACACCTTGGGGATGGACCTTGGTGATATGTTAATTATTGTCTATGTTAAATGATGTAGACACATCTTCAAGTTATGAATAATGTTATTTTTATTATGATATATCTCATGATTTATTTCTCATGCCTTAAAGTTCTTTTCATGACCTTATTGAAGTATCTCAAGTTCACATGTAAAATGTTTCTCTTGTTTCCCTTACTGGTCCTTCTGCTCACCCTTTATTTTGATGTATGTCCCCAGGTTATGAGATGCAGTAATGAACCTAGGATGAACATGAGGAGAAGACTTTCAAGTGTTTAAGAATAATGTTTTACATTTTTCATGTTTTATGTTCCTGGTTTCCAAGACACTAAACCTTAAAGATCCTCAATTTTGTGTAATGAAATGAATGTTTATGTTATAAAAAGGCAGGATGCTATACTCTCTAAATACTTTTAGATCATCTTTAGTTACAAAAGATTGTTGAACAGGTAATGGAGCAGGAAGAGGTACAGGTTGGGGCTCTGGTTCTGGTCTAGGTTCTGGGTGAGCTAATGTCTTCAGTTGAAACACAGAAGAGAGATCTATTCTAGTTGTAGTCACTTGTTGTGACTCATTCACATCATAAAAGCTTGGGAAAACATATCGAGTGTACACAGAGTATGACTCATCACCAGGTTCAGATTTAGATTTAGATTCATCAAACTCAGCTAGACTAGTCTCAAGATTTTGAGGTTCCTCCCCCTCAAATTGTGCTTCCATTTCAGATACTATAGGCTCAGCAACATGATCAAGATCCACAGGATCAGCTCTAATCTCTTCAGCAAATTCTTGCCTTGCCAACTGAAAGGAAATTTCCATCCTCTCTTCAGCAGAGGGAATTATCTCAGGAACCGACTGTTCCAGAGGCAGTGCTTCCATATTGGATTGCTTTTCAATAGGGAGTCCTTCTACACCAGCAGACTCTTCCATGGATTTTGTCTCTAATTCTGTTACTACAGATTCCATAACATCCTTAGATTAGATATTCAGATTAACAACTTCTCTAGAAGTATGAGCTTCTTCCTCACTAAGAACAACTAAAGGATCTACAGTCCTTTCCTTTTCAACAACAACTTCCTCTCTTTGAGGTATTTCAGTAGGAACAACAGCAGGGACAGAAGTCCTTTCTTTCTCAATAGGAGTTGCTTCCTCTTGAGGTATTCCATCCTCTTCTCTAGGTGGTACTTCAGTTTCCACTTCCTCTTCTTCTTCTTCTGAAAATTCAGCCACTTCATCTGGTTCCAAACCAGGATCAGGTAGGTTCTTAGGTCTTCTTAGATAATCAATAGGATTAAACTTCTTATAAAGTTGATCATTATCCTCTACCCACTGCTTCTTCCAGGGCTTCCAACTATTCTTCATCCTTCTGATGATAGGCTTGGATAAACAGAAATCAAAATCCTCTATCTTCTCTTCATTCGGTCCAACAACTCCTTTTGCAACTAGCATGGCTGAAATCATCCTTGAGTAAAACAAGGAGGTGGATTTGGAATTGAATTTAATCATCTCACATATATGGTTAATAACATACTTGTGAAGGTTGATCTTATGTCCATTCTTCAACAGGTGAATCAGGAACACATCCGGATACTTCATCACAACAAAATACCCTTTTCTGGGACTAATCAAAATCTGAACAAATTTGAATAGTAGTCTAGTTTCTCCATCTAGCTCTGCAGCTATAGCCTTTTTCTTGGTTCCATTACCAGTTAAGGTTTCCAAGGCATTTTCTAGATTGAATATGTTATATGATGGAGTAGGTTCTCTTTGGTAATCCTCACAAACTTCTTCATGAGGAATCCTTAGGCACACAGCCACAACCTCAAAGATAATAAACACTTTTTTCCATTTATCCAGCTTGTCACCATAAATATTTCTCCAAAATCAAAGGAAAACTTCACATATTGGTATAATTGAGATACCAACCTTGGATAAATCGGTCTATCTTGTCTAGAGAACCATTCGAACCATCCTTATTCTCTTAAGATTTTCAGGACTAAAGACTTGCTAGATAGTAGCCACTCCGAGAAAATATCTTTTTCAGGTACTATATTACGGATTACAAGATTATGATTTAGAGGTCCTTCAGGAGATATCCTCGGTATTCTCTTCTGTTTCTTAGAGCGGCGCTTCTCAGACGAGGGTGAAGACGGACGCTTCATCCTTGGCATCCACTGAAGGTTCAGGTGAGAGAGGATAAAGTTTTCAAGAATGAGAAGATTTAGGAGAGAGTTAGGGTAAGGAATCGAATGAAACCTTTAAGTTTTATCATTTGGGAATGTTAAACGTCATAAAAACAAAGACGCGGGAAATAAAATAGCGGGGAAATAAAAATTACTGCATTACAGTTTAAAATAAGAGTATAAATAATCTTCACAGTGAGACTGTGAGTAAGCGTTATGGTGTGATGAAAAATAGTCATCATGGTGAGACAGTAACCATTCTGTGCAGTCATGGTGAGATAGTGAGTGAACTGATCTGTTATGGTGAGACAGTTAGGTGACAGACCATGAACACAAGGTGTTAACGGTGAGACTATAAGCATAAAATAGTAACTGTAAAATAGTGACCATGAAACTGTAAAGTAAAATCTAGTAAGGTACAAAACATTAAGATAAGTAAGATATCAATCTATGATTAATCATACCAAGATCATGTATGATGTAGTCTAATCTCTCATAATTTAATGGTTTATTGAATATATCAGCAAGTTGATATTCAGTACCAATGAATTCTAAAGTGATATCACATTTTTAGTAATGATCCATCAGAAAATGATGTCTTACATCAATATGCTTTGTCCTAGAATGTGAAACAGGTTTCTTAGAAATTTTAATAGCACTTGTTTTATCACAATTTATTGGGACATGTTTGAATTGATATCCATAGTCTAGTAATGTGTGTTTCATCCACAAAATTTGTGCACAACAACTTCCAGCAGCTATGTATTCAGCTTCTGCAGTAGATAATGCAACAAAATTTTGTTTCTTACTACACCATGATACTAGTGACTTGCCTAAAAGGTGACAGGTTTCAGAGGTGATTTTTTTATCTAACTTATATCCAGCAAAATCAGCATTAGAATAACTAACTAATTCAAATGATTGTCCTTTTGGATAGAACAGTCCTAAATTTGGAGTATTCTTGAGGTATTTGAAAATTCTCTTTACAGAATTTAAATGTGACTCTTTAGGGTTTGCTTGAAAACGATCACACATACACACACTAAACATAATATCAGGATGACTAGTAGTCAAGTAGAGTAGGTTTCCAATCATTTCTCAAGAAGTGGTTTGATCAACAGATTTACCATCTTCATCAAGATCCAACTTACAGGTGGTACTCATGGGAGTGTCATTACTTTTTGTTCTATCCAATCCAAAATGTTTTAAAAGATCTCTATTATATTTACTTTGAGTTAAAATAATTCCATCTTCATTTTTAAAGATTTGAAATCCAAGAAAGAATTTATGTTCACCCATTAAACTCATTTCAAATTCGTTTTGCATCATTTTAGAAAAATCAGTACATAATGTAGTTTTTGAAGATCCAAAAATAATATCATCTACATAAATTTGTACAACTAAAACATCTTTATAAATTTGTTTTATAAAAATATTAGGATCAGTTATACCTTTTGTAAAACCTTTGTAAATTAGAAAAGTACTTAATCTATCATACCAAGCTCTTAGAACTTGTTTTAAACCATATAAAGCTTTTTATAATTTGAAAATATGATTTGGAAAATGAGGGTTTGAAAATCCATGTGGTTGTTAAACAAAAACATCCTCATCAATATATCCATTTAAGAATTCCCTCTTAACATCCATTTGATATAGTTTGAAATTTAGATGTGCAGTATAAGAAAGTAAAATCCTAATGGCTTCTAATATGGTTACAGGAGCAAAAGTTTCCTCATAGTCAATTCCTTCTTCTTGACTGTAACTAACCTAGCTTTGTTTCTAACTATATTTCCAGATTCATCTACTTTATTTCTAAACACCCATTTAGTGTCTATGGTGAAAGTGTCCTTAGGTCTTTCAACAAGTTTCCAAACTTTATTTCTTTCAAATTGATTGAGTTATTCTTGCATAGAAATTACCCAAAATTCATCATTAATGGCATCATAAATGTTCTTAGGTTCAAGCTGTGACAAGAAGGCTTGATGTTCAACCTGATTTCTAAGATAAGCTCTAGTCTGTGTCCCTCTATCCATATTTCCTACAACATCATCTAAAGGATGATTCTTTAGAATTCTAGTTGATCTATTAAAGGTAGGACTAGAAATTTCAGGTTTATCTATAGGTTCAGGTTCATTGGGAGCATATTCTGGAATAAGTCTAGAACTGGTTGTCTTTATAGCAGGTTCATTGATTTTTTCATTAAGGTCCAGAAGAGATGAATCTTCTTCAAGATTTTCAGGAGATTTTTTAGACTCATGTGGATCAGTTTCATCAAATTTGATGTGAACAGATTCTTCCACACACTTGGTTCTCTTATTGAAAACTCTATTGGCTTTACTAGTTATAGAATAACCAAGAAAAATTCTTTCATCACTCTTAGAAGAAAACTTGTCAAGATTATCCCTTGTATTAAGAATAAAAACATTACAGCCAAAGACTCTAAAGTAACTAACTTTGGGTTTTCTATTATTCTATAACTCATATGGGGTCTTCTTGAGAACATGTCTTATCAAGACTCAATTAAAAATATGACAAGATGTATTCACAGTCTCATGCCAAAAATAAATAGGCAGGTCATATTCATTAAGCATGGTTCTAGAAATTTCTTGAAGGGTTCTATTTCTTCTTTCTACTACACCATTCTGTTGAGGTGTCCTAGGGGCAGAGAAGTTGTGACTATAGCCATTGTGTGAGTAATAAGATTCAAATTCATGATTTTCAAACTCACGGCCATGATCAATTCTTAAGGTCTTAATCTTAAGTCCACTAAGGTTTTCTACAGACTTGGAATATTTAACAAAATAAGAACAAGCTTCACTTTTGTGAGCTAAAAAGTATACCCAAGTATGTCTAGAAAATTCATCTACTAAGACATAGACATAGTGCTTCCCATTTAAACTAGAAACTCTATAAGGTACAAACAATTCCATGTGAACCAACTCGAGAGGTTGAGAAGTTGAGAAGTTGAGACTTCTTTCTTTGATTTGAAAGAGATTTTGTGTTGTTTTCCCTTTTGACAGGGATTACACACTTTTTCATTTGGAAACTCTAGTTTGGGTAAGTCTCTAACTAAGTTCTTCCTAGTCAGTTTTCTAAGTGAGTGTATATTACAGTGTCTTAATCTCCTATGCCATAACCAAGACTCTTTATGAAAATCATTTAAACAAGTAATATTTTGTTTAGCTAAAGAATTCAGATCAACAGCATAAATATTCTCATTTCTCAAAGCATAAAATACTAAAACATTTTTAGAATTAAAAACATTACAAGAATCATTTTCAAACTTGACATTAAATCCATAATCACAAAATTGGGAAATACTTAACATATTATATTTTTTCCATCAATAAATAAAACTTTAGAAATTAAAACTGAGTTAGTGTTACCAATTTGGCCTAGCCCGATGATTTTTCCCTTAGAATTATCACCAAAGGTGACATAGCCTCCATCAACCTTGATCATGATCTTGAAGCATGAGTAATCCCCAGACATATGTCTTGAACATCCACTATCCAAATACCATGTCTTCCTGTGGGAACTCTTCAAACAGGTTTCCTACAAAACAGATTTAGATAGGAAATGATTTTGGTACCCAGATCTTCTTGGGTCCAGACAGGATAGAAATCAAAGATTTAGGTACCCATATTTGTCTTATGGATCTCATATAATTTAAGTCAAAAGATTTTGAAAGATAAACTATATTTTAACTATAACTATGTGAGTAACTAGTTGAAGCAAATGAATTTCCAGAGCTTGAACTAGCAGAATTTTGTCCAGATTTGGGAGTAAATTTAGTTTTAGTAAACTGTCTTTTTCCATTTTGATAACCTATTCCAGTAGAATATTTTGGTGCCACTTGATTTCCTAGAATTTGAGTTAGAGTGTCTTTTCCATTTGTGAATTTCTATAAGTCCCTTCTAAGTTGATCATTTATCATTTTCAGTTCAGTGTTTTCCTTTAACAGTTGAGAATTTTTCTCCTTTTCAATAGAAAGTTCAGTTTTATAAGTTGTAGTGAGAGCATGTTGTTTCTTTAATGATTTGTATTTATCTTTAAGTTCATTGCATATCTCTTCCATCATATTACAGTATTCAAATAATTCCTCACTAGTCATGTTTTCATAATCCGAATCAGATTCAGTTCCAGAATAATAGGAATTTAAAGAAGGAGTATCTAAGGTTACCTCAGTTGTGTTTGTCATGAAACACATGTTGGAACAATTCTTTTCAGAATCAGACATTTCAGATTCACTTGTGTGGTCTTCAGAAGAACTCCAGGTAGCCTTCATAGCTTTCTTGTACTTACTGTCCTTGTAATCATATTTCTTCTTGAATTTTAGATTTGGGTAGTCTGCTTTAATGTGTCCTTTTCTTTTACATTCATACCAGACAACTTCATCATTTTTATCTGGCTTTTTCCAGTCCTTCTTCCAATTTCCCTTATTATCATACATTCCCTTGTAATTTTATTTTCTAAAAAATTTCTTCTTGCTATAAAATTTCTTAAACATTATGGATATTTGAGCCATTTCAGCATCACTATCAGAGTCTGAACTTTCACTTGTTGAACTGTCA
Source organism: Viscum album (assembly GCA_963277665.1). Taxonomy (NCBI): domain Eukaryota; kingdom Viridiplantae; phylum Streptophyta; class Magnoliopsida; order Santalales; family Viscaceae; genus Viscum; species Viscum album. Next base: position 1,812,543,540 of record OY728146.1, read on the forward strand.
GTTTGTATTTGAACTTTGTCTTTGTCCTTTCTCTTTGAAGCAGTAGTCTTGAAAGCCACTGATTTATTTTTTGGTTCATCATCTTCTTCTTTATTCACCTTTAATTCTTCCTCATACATCATAAGCTTACCAATGAGTTCTTTGACAGGTAGAGCAGCAATGTCACGTGACTCTCTTATTGAAATAGATATTCCTCTCCATCGATCTGGAAAACATCTCAGTATCCTCATAATTTGTTCCTTTGCTGGAACAGCCTTTCCAAGTGAATTCATTGTATTGACTATCTCATTGAACCTGAGATACATATCAGAAATAGGTTCATCAGTCTTCATTTTGAAATTATCATATTTAATAGTATAGGTATTTAATCTCATTTCTTTAACATTGGTTGTTCCTTCATGAGAAACACCCAAAGTATCCCATATTTCATAAGCAGTTTTACAGGCAGATATTCTATTAAATTACTCATATCCTAAAGCAGAGTACAGGGCATTCATAGCTTTACAATTATTATTGTAAGTAGTCTTGGTAGGTTCATACCAAGTTATTATCTCAGTTTCTGGAATTTTATATTGAGATTCTATAGAAGTCTAGATATCAAAACCCATACTTTCCAAATGAATTTTCATTTTCAATTTCCACTGAGCATGGTTTGTACCATTAAAAAAAGTTGTCATGTTGGTAGCAGCACCCTCTAGTCTATTGTCCATAGCTATATTTTAGAAAGTAAATTTAAAGAGATAAAATTTAGAACTAACAGAAATTTAAGATCTTTAAATATGCAACTAAAATCACAGTTGAAAAACAGATTATTTCAAAAATCCTTTAACAGAAACAACCTCTAATACCAAATGTTGGTTGGAGTGGATACTCAAGAGGGGGGTAAATTGAGTTCCAATTAAAATTTCTGTTAAAAATATTTTCTATTAAAATCCCCCAATTTATAAAACAAGTTAAACTGTAGTGAATTTATATAGATTGTAAATGTTCACTTAGCTTCTCAAAGATTGATTAGGTCTCAGTTAATTTAACCACAAGATTAAACTAACTTTTGAAACTAACCTACTAATTTACAATAAGTGTAAACACTTTCTAATTTAACTATCAGAGTAACTTTAAAAAAGTTTTTTATTTCAAAGTAATAGCAGCATAATATAAAAGATATATGTAGTATACTTTAAAATTAAACTAAAAATGCATAGCAGATATAACAAGAGGTTCAGTCTCAAGCTGAGACATAGTCCTCTCAAATTTATATAAATTTGATCCACACCTTGGATCAGGGTTAACAATAGTTTACAAAACTGTCCAGGCCACTCAGGGACCTCTATCACAATTCTTCGTGGGAAAAAAACAAATACCAGGACACACAAGGACCTCTTCCATAGTTTTCGTGGGTAAACAAGAGTTAAGAGTTTTGGAGTGAGGATTTTGATATCCTCCAGTTTAGTGCAGGATACAGTGTGTGTGTAAGATATACAGAGTACACCACACTGCTCAAAAGTAAATAATCAAATCACTTAGAGAGAACAGATAAGAGTTTAGAAATCTCTAGTGATTAGAAATTCATCTTTGGACTCGTTGGATTCAGCAGAAATAGCTTCTGAGTCCTTCTCTGTTTTTTCTGTTTAAATATAGAGTGTCGTAGTTCAGCTTGTGTTCTGCAGGAGTGAATATGTTCTCTTGACTTCAGTTCCTCTAGTAGTGTAGGATTGGATGTGTTGGAACTTCTTTGAGGATCGTTCAATGTCTTCTTCATAGTTGTGCTCAGGATTGTTCTTTGGTTCAGTACAGAGCACTTCGCATATGTTGTAGAATGTATGTCGAGGCGACTCTTTTCTTTTACTACAGCTGAGACTTCTTTTTATTCCATGAGCACTAGAAATAGGAATGAATCCCTTTCCATAAGTACGAGGTGCGGTTTCCTGACATGCCAACAACTATCATTAAATAACATTAATTGCATTAAAAACATCAAATATGACCGTTAGTAATATTTAAATAATATTGACAAAAAGGTTAAGAAACAATGTCATAGTTTGTTGTGTAAATGGTGTCTTCTTCACAGTATGTACTTCATGGTATGTGGATCACGGTGTCTAAGTCACGGTTTATCCTTCACGGTGTCTAGGTCACGGTGTTTCCTTCACGGTGTCTAGGTCCCGGTGTTTCCTTCACGGTGTCTGAGTCATGGTGTGTCCTTCACGGTGGTGTCTGCTTCAGTGCTTCTGTTCACGGTGTCTGTTTGACTGTGACTATGTTTTGCACATAGTCTGTCTTAGTGTGTCAAACATCACGGTGTCTTGATACTTAGGCAAATATCTATATTTAGGCTTAAATAGTAATACGTAGAATATGAATTAATCTTAACCATTATAAATTACGAGAATTTGAAACATAAACACAAAGGTTTGATAAGATAAGTGAGATTTGTGATCATGCATAAGATTTGTAAATAATAGTGAGATTAATTAACAGTAATAAGATTTTTGAATATTAATGAGAGTAATGAATAGTAATAAGATTTGTGATCATTAAAACATGATTAATACATGAGGAGTCCAACATGATACAATATGGGTTATTATCAATTAGTTGATGAAAGTGGATTATCTTCTCTAGATCAAGGAGATCTTGTCAATTGATAAAATGGATAAGATATATGTATAATAAATAGTATAATTATACAGTATGATTAGTAGTATTATATCATATTTGGATGATCAATTCAAGTCTTTTTTTGGTTTGGATTGCATAAATCCTTAGGTAATTAGGTGCATTTAAGAATAGTTTGTCATCCGTAGACTTCTAGGTAGTATGAGTATACTATTTAGGTATTGGATAATAAGTTGTGAGTATGCATATTGTATCTTGGTGGCTTGTGGGATATCCACCCTACATTAGTAGAATTCAATTATTAAAATAATTATTAGACATCTATTCAGATTAAACCATTTGATACATTATATGATAGGTTGTACTAATATTATCTATGATGGATAGATGTAGGGGAATCTTTAATCATTAAACCAAGTCTCATATAGAGAAAAGTTTAGTGTATAAGATTGATTCATCGGTGATTGGTGACTGTATAGAGTGGGAATTTATCATATATATGTTGGTAATTTCATCCTCTGGAGTTTGATGTGGGTGACTGGGTATTCTTATGAGTTCACCTAGATTGGGATCCAGGAAGATTTAGAGGTAGTTGAAGTTGGCACCCAGATTCACGAGACCATTTAAGGATGACCCGGGATAAATATAGTGGAGCATTGGCTAACTCCTCTATTGGGACTAGTGAATTATGATGTGTGTCCCAAGGCACCCAAAGATATTGGGGGAATCAAGGTTATTTCTAATTAAAATATTTATTTTACTCTAACCATTACCCTTTATCTAATCTTCTTCCCTTATTAGAATGAATTTATTCAATATATCATTATTTTGTAGTTGTGATCTCATTAAATATCAATCATAAATGAAGAAATCAAAGCATAAAAAATGAAGTATTTTTACTTGACTCACCCACACTAGGATAAATCTAAGGATCATACACATGATGATGTTCCAACGTACCAAAATCTATTATCACACACTATTTAGTGGATATAGGTTTTGGTTTTGGTCACTCCACACCATGGTTAACTACCTTTACAATTGATTTAGGGATGGTGCACTACCGACCAAGGGACACTCTCTTTTATTCCTCCTCCCCTATCTACCATAGGTAAGTCTTCCTCAGTTTATAGAGGAGAAGGTAGTAGGTTTTGGACATATCATAAGTGTGTGATGGTTCGTGCCCTATATTAATTTTTTCAAGATCGATGATTAATCCTATATTTACATGATGATAAATGTTGTGATTAACATAATTGAATAAAAGAATATAGACAGTAGATAAACATCATAACCAAAGCACATGATCATCACATATTATTTATAATTAATTTAAGAAATTAAATAATTACCTTACATGAAATTATTTCTTTGTTGATGGATCAAATAATAGATCTACGTCATAATTTCTTTTCATTTTAAAAACCAAGATTAGATTCCCTCTATCAATGATCCATACATGGTCTATGAATTTCTGACTTTCATCATAGGAATCTCCAGGTTCTGGCATAGTAGATACTATCACTTGAATCATTCTCCTTTCATCTCCTTGAGAATCACTTCCAAAGTATTATCCTTGATCTCTCTAGACTTAAGATTGGAAGTTAGAGGAAGATCGCTCTCTATTATTGGGAGTGTTATTTTAGAGGGATATCTTGAGAGGATTCTCTCTAGATGTCATTGTGCACAACACAAAATGAAATTTTATCACTAGGAAAAATAATATATTTGGGTTTATAAACTACTAGGGTTAGAAATAAATAATTGAACATGATCCCTTTATTATTTATATAATCCCCATAGAACCCCATGTTTATAATAATATTATTATTATTTCTTGACATGTGCTAAACTCGTGAATTAAAATTAAATATTATTTATTTAAATAATATTCAATATATATATTATTTCTCACCGTAACATTAAAATCTATCCTCCATTCCTCCAAAATATTTATCAAGACTTGAATAATGACTATTTATTTAATAAAAAATATCATTGTCTTATTTTTAAATAAATAAATAAATATTATATTCACCAAATAGGGAAAAAATATTTATTAAATTTTCCACTCACATAATATTTTCTTAAATAACTGGTGAAAGAATATATGTGATAAATAAAAAATAAATAATTATTAAACCACAATTAGTAATAACATTTATTATACATGTTAAATAATAAATAATAATATATTATTTAACTGAGATTCTAGATAAACTTTCTGTGTGGCCCTCTAGGACTCTTTCTCAGCGGCATTACGAGAAGTAACCTAAAGTCCAAAGTTATCATATAGAAACATGAAAAGCCACCCATAGAGAAATAAATTATTACCACATTGAAATAATACCTCATTCAGATACTTCCTATATAATATAATCCATATATCATGATATCTAAAATCAAGCAGGTTTCATTTTGGTACCATCCACCTATGTTCTTAATGTATCTTAATTTGACTTTCCAAAAATAAAACTTACCTATAGAACACTATGATCATGGAATTATTTAGGCTATATCATTTCAATAAAAGGTTCTGAGATATCAAATTCTATTAAATAATATAAGGTAAAAATCATTTCTTTCATTTTTAATTGATGAAATATTACTCATGATGCACCCAATGTATCTTATATTTTCAAGAACATATGTCATCATGGTTTTCATCAATACATCAAATTATGTGACTTATGAGACTCATTAATAATAATATTTAAGTCTAAGGATCAATATACACTTCTATAGATACAAATATCCAATGAAACATATAAATTTAGATATTTTACTCGTTGGTCTCATTCTTATAATATCCTGCACTAAATATTAGTAAGGGAATACAACCTAAGAAGGACCCTCAATGTACTATTAGATTCCACCCCTGATAGCCTATATCATTCTTTTTCTTCAATTTAATTTATCCAACTATAGAACATATATTTAATAATAATTTCTTGTCACTTTTGAGTTCTCATCCTAGCTAGGAACTACTAAGACCTTTCAATGCAATAGCTACTCTTATTACATTATCATATATTATATCATGAATAATAATAATCATGATATTATAATTAGTTTATTAATATTAAAAATAGTGAATAAATGTAATCATAAATTATATATAAGTTGGTTCTAGTGAACCATCTCCAACAGAATCATACTTGCACTAGATCCAACTGATAAGAACCTTAAATCTTCTAGCTTTCACACAATAATCATTCTTATAATAATATAGGCCTTTAGTTAAGGATTCCTCTACATTTTCTTCTATGTGAACTCTACTTACTGAAAATTCACCCATTTGATAAAAATACCTCAAGAGGTGATATTTATAGAGTATGTGCTTTGTTTTCTGGTGTGACCTTGGATCTTTTTCAAGATCCACCACTACAATATTGTCATAATACACTATAATAGGGTATTTAATTCTAGGTACCACCTAAAAATCTTGGAAAAAGTTTCATGTCCAATCAGATTACATGGCTCTATCAGAAGATGCTATATACTTGGACTCTGCTGTAGAATCAGTGATAACTATATGCTTTGAACTCTTTCATCTCACAACTCCTCCATTGAGAGAGAAAACATATCATAACTATGAATTCATATCATTCTAATTTGTTTGAATATTAGCATCGGTACAACCCCTGATGACCATCTCCTCATCGCCTCCATACACTAGTAACATATTCTTAGTTCTTCTTAGATACTTGAGGATATCCTTAACAACATACCAATGTTCTTCTCCTAGATATACTTGATATATGTCTTCCATGCTCAATACATAGGAAAAATCAAGTATATTATATAACATGAAATAAATTATTGATCATTTTTCTAAATCATATGGGATCTTAATTATTCTCTATTTTTATTTTTTGTGTATGAGGACACATTTTCTTAGAAATATGAAAATCATTTGACACTAGAACCAATCCCCTCTTGGATTTTTCCATACTAAATATATTTTGTATCTAGTAAATATATATACTTTGAATTAGTCCAATAATCCTATTTTATTTATCACAAATGATCTTGATCCCTAGAATATAAGATGCTTCACCTAATTCCTTCATGGAGAATCACTTGCTTAAATAGTCCATAATAGACTATAAGACTGGTGTGTTGTTTCCAATCAGTAATATTTCATCAATATATACTACTAATATAACAACTGCATTCCAACTAATCCTTTTATAAACACATGGATCACATTAGTTCTTAATGAAACCAAATTTTTTAATAGCTTCTTCAAATCAAATTTCTAATGACCTAGATTATTGTTTCAATCCATAAATGGTTCTTTGAAACATGAAAAAACATTTTCATAACCTAGAGTCACAAACACTTATGGTTGTTTCATGTAGACATCTTCCTAAAGATTCCTATAAAGGAAAGTTTTTTTTAAATTGATCTTCCAAATTTCATAGTCATGGTAAGATGTTATAGCTAGTATAATTATGATGGATTTAAACATGAAAACTGGTGAAAATATTTTATTTTAGTCAATTCATTGATGATTTTTAAACCCTTTAGCCACTAGCCTTGATTTATAGTTATTTATCTTACCTTCTATCTTTGTTTTTCTCTTAAACAATCATTTTAACTATTTAGTCTTTACATCAACTGTCACATAAACCAGAACCCAAACTCGGTTATGATACATAGAATCCATTTCAAAATTAATGGCTTATTTCCATCTTGTGGCTTATGATCTATCTACTGCCTCTTTGCAGAATATAGGTTCATCATTGTCAACCAATAACGAGTCACTATCTTTGGTGATTAGAAAACCATATCCCACTAGTTCTCTTACCTCTCTAATACTCCTATATAGTACTTGAATTTCTAGAACTAATTGTTATATGGGGACCTGTGGAATATATTCTTGTACCAAATCTTGTGTATCTTGAGCATCAACTTCATCGAAGTCAATCTTTATCCTACTATCCTGTTTGAAGATGTTCTCCCTCTCAAGAAAGATGATTTTTCTAGAAAGATTCGCTTTATTTTCTGAGGGGTTATATAGGTAGCATCCCTTTATTTCCTTATGATACATTTTAAAGATACACATTGTGCCCCAGGGATATAGTTTGTTTCCTAATAAGTACATTAGAAATTCATCACAACCCCATACACTTGAATGTGAAAGAATAAGTTTCTTTCCACTCCATAACTCAAAGGGAATTCTATTTTTCTCTTTATTTTGTACTCTGTTTAGTGTGTATTTCATAGTTTGTAATTCATATCCCTGAAAGGATAATAAAAGATCCGCATGACTCATCATCGACCTTAACATGTATAACAATGTATGATTCCTCCTTTCACTAACTCCATTACATTGTAGTGTGTAAGTTAGAGTGAGTTAAGATAGAATCTAAAACTTCCATAAAAATTCAATAAAATCTTGGTTAAGATATTCACCACCTAGATCCAATCAAATATTCTTTATAGTATTTCCAATTTTATTATCTACTTCATTCTTGAATTCATTGAATTTCTCAAAGTAATCTGACTTATAACTCATCAAGTGGACATAGCCATATCTACTCAACTCATCAGTAAAAGTTATGAAGTTAAAATAACCACCTATATATTCTATTGGATATGGTCCATGCACATCAATGTGTACCAATCCTAAAAGTTATGTGGCCCTTTCACCCTAACCACTGAATGGAAGTTTGGTCACTTTTATTTGTAAACAATAATTACATATTTCAAGTGATTTTATCTCAAAAGACTCTAAATAACCATCTTAATAGATCTTTGTCAAATGATTATCATTTACAGGACCAAGATGGTGATTTCATAGTTGGGTGTTATATGATTCTTGTGAACATGATTCATTATATATTTTCAATACTTTGTTTTTGTAATTTGATATATAAATTTTTTTATTTAAATTCACCATACCTTAGCATATATTTTCTTTATAAGAAAAAACAACTTTTATTTACAAACTTGAAAATAAAACTATTTTTATCTACGTATGATACAAAAAAAATTCTTGGTAACAATTGGTACATAATAACAATCTATTAAAACCAATATCATTCATTTGGTAATGAAAGGTAGTTGTTTCCAATGGCTAGAGCAGCCATCATTGCATATTGGTAGCCTAAAAATCCACCTCTCCTTTAGTAATATTTTAGAATATACCTAGTTCCTATATTTTGATATATATGTGAGTACCAAAAATTATATATAATACCCAATGTGTATATATTTAATTATTACACTCAATAAAAAATGAACCTTTATCTTCCTCTCTATTTTTGGTATAGTTCTTATTCTAGTGGACATGTTTTACACATGAAAAACCTACTGCCTCCTTTTTCATCATTCTGCCTCTGGATCTTCCTCTTCTTATAAATATAGTTCTCATGAGTTTTATACTTATTATAAGTACTTAGCCCCTTATCCTTGTTCTTCCTTTTCTTATTCACCATATGGATTGTTGGTTTGTCACCCCCCATGTCCTTACCACCTGGAGAATCAAAGTAAGAAGTTCTAAAAGACTCTTCTCCCTATTTCTCATGTTATAATTAACAGTAAAACTTGATAAGTTCTTGGGTGGTGAATAAAGTATGAGATATATGTGAAAATAATCCTATAATTTAATTACTAATATATTTAAATGTTTAATTTAACCAATAATATTGACTACATGAGGCCCATATGGCACCAAATATCCAAGATTAGTTGTAAATAGAGCATTGAATATTTCATATCTCTCTTGTATCACCTTATCTTGATAGTGATCTTAAAGTTAAGATATCATCCTATGAACATCCATGTCCTCATTTTTCTTTAAAATATCATTGTTCATGATTGATTTCAGGAAACATTGAACATATGTAGTATCATTCAAATTTTTCTCGTAGAGAGATAACTCTTCCTCACTGGCCTCATTACCAAGAAAATCAGTAATATGTTCTTCCCGCACATACAATTTTCCTTCACGGTGTAGGATAACACCTAAGAACATTTTACATTATTAGAAATTTCTGCCTATGAGAAGGTTATTTTTCTCAAGTATGGATCATAGTGATATTTTTTAAGAAATTTTTTTTTTGTTTCTAAAAATAATATGAGAATATTCTTAGTTCTTTATTCAATAAAATTTAAACAAATAAATATTATATTTATTAATCTCCCACCATTTTATCAAAAACCAATAACCCTCACCTTTGGCTTTATAATATAATGTTACTTGTACATTATATTGGAAAAGATCCATATTACCCTTCTAATCACACTAACTTTGGATGGTAAATCAATTTTAGGGGTTTTAGGTAGGCATTCCAAATTCCAACTATATTAAATTATGGTTCCTTGATCTGTTGAGTGGACCCCCCTCCCCAATCTTAAAATCCTTAAATTGAATTTCCTCAACCCATGCCTCTAAGTCACACTAAGTTATACTTTGGTAGTAAACCCTTGATGTGAACTAAGTTAATTCAATCCAAAACTTCATGTTAAAATTCCTCGATAATTGAAAAAAACCCAACTTTATTTGGTCAAGAACTTTGAACTAGGATTTTATTTTAAATAATGTAGTGGAAGGATATACTGAATTTATATATATATATATATATATATACATATATAATTTAGGTATTTTATATTTTATACATAAATTTCCAATTATTATATTTATTACATTCTTTTTAATATTAAGTGGATTTACTTAAGTGATCAACCATGTCTTAGATAATATTTACACACAAGACAATTTATTTTAATTTTATCTTGCATTATTTTTTAATTCATTAATTTATGTGATCAGTACAAAACATCCATAATGAAATAACCATGAAACTTGATGAAAATAAAATAATAAATTGGTATGATCATGATATTTTACTAATGTTTGGTTTATCTAGTGGATGATATACTAACCATCAACTTAGAGTAAAAACACCTTGAACCAATGAAGGTTTGTGTTGCATATTTCCACCTTTCCACCTATGTAACTCTCTTGGATTGGTTTCACCTCAGCTCCAAACTTTAACTACCTCCACTAGCTTAGGATCTTCATCCATTACATGTGCTTTTACTCACATGCAAGTGAGGGGAACCAAAATATTGGTTAAGGGGTTTAAATAAAATAAACCATTGGCACACAGGCCTTTACATAATGAGAGGATATATGAAACACATGCCAAAAATTTAAAATGACAATAAATTAAATCAAAAAAATATCATACAAAGGTCTGGTCTAGGCTCATGATCAGCCACATGAAAGCAACTAAATACACATTTAATAAAATTAGCACTCAATTCTAATCATTATTATTTATGATAAATCATGATCAAATAAATTAATTATCTTTAATTAATCAATTCTTTTTTATTAATTCTCATCCAAATTTTCTTGAGATTCTCATCCAGAAAAATTTTAAAAAAATATTTAAAATTAATTGTGTAAAAAAATGTACATTGGAGGGAACATGGTGACTACCCATCTAAACTACCCAATGTGTATTATACCCATATATTGTTCACCATTACGACATGAGGAATACATGAATTATCACATAATATCATTATGTGTACTATCAACTTAAATATCACATGGTTTACATGATTTTATTTATTTTTATATCATGTAATGCTTGAATGTGTGTAGATTAATAACTGTAATATGACTTATACATGATATGTACATCCATACATTATACAAAAAATAATTAAACATTTTTATATATAAAAACCCCATCACATGGAATATACTATCAACTTAATGACCACATGAAAGTACATATTGATAAGTATTTAATCGGATAATAAATTAATTTTAATTATGTATAATTTGGTAAAAGTACACGGTGTGTAAATTTTAGATACAGAAGGTGTATTATTCTCATCGTTTATTCATGAAAAAACTCCAAGGGACTCGGTGTGTAACCGTGCCATGGAAAATTTTGGATCACATTGTGTGTACATGGGATACATGGTATATAACCTTTGATTTACAAGACCAATAGTCATGTAGGTTGTGTAAGAAGATACACAGCTCATTTGTGACTAAAGGAATAGACATCATGTACTCTTGTGTTGTCTGACCAGACTCCTTAGTACCTTCAGATTATATCTTCAAATTTATTTCATTCATAAAATTAATCAATTTGATTATACCACTAGGGTTAGAAATAAATAATTTCACAAGGGCCCTTTATTATTTATTTAATCCCTATAGAATCTCATTTATGTAATATTATTATTATTATTATTATTATTTCTTAACATGTTCTAAACTGAAATATTAAAATTAAATATTATTTATTCAAATAATATGCAATATATATTATTTCTCATCAGACCATTAAATTTGTTTTTTCATTCCTCCACAATATTTATCTGAACTTGAAAAATGACTATTTATTTAAAAAAGAAATATCACTACATTATTTTCCAGTAAATAAATAAATATTATATTAACTAAATAACAAATAAATATTTATTAAATATTCTATAAACATAATATTTTCTTGAATAACTAGTGATAAAATATATGTGATCAAGAAAAAATTAATAATTATTAAACCATGTGTAGAAATAATATTTATTCAAATTGTTAAATAATAAATAATAATATATTACTTAACTAAGATTCTGGATACGCTTAGTGTGTGACCCTCTAGGCCTATTTCTCAATGGAATTAGTAGAAGCGGCCTAAAGTACAAGGTTAGAATCTAGAAACATGTCTAGGAACCCATAGAGAAATAAGTTAATGTTGCACCCAAAAAAATAACTAATACGGATGCTTCTTATGCTATATAATACATTTATCCTGATATCTCTAATCAATCATGTTGCATGTTGGTTCCATCAACCTATATTAATGATGTTTCTTTATTTGAATTTATAGAAATCAAAATCTCCTATAGAACACCATGTACATTGATTAATTTAGGCTATATCATTTTCATCAAAGAGCCTGAGATATAAACTTCCTTCAAATAATAGAAGGGAAAAATCCTTTATTCCATTATTCATTTATGAAATATTACTCGTGACTCACCCAACATATCCAACCACGTCGCAAACATATACCATCATAGTTTTCATCAATAAATCAAAGTACGTGACTTATAACACTAATAAATAATAATATTAAATTATAATTATCAATACACATATCCATATATAGGAACATCCAATGACTCATATAAATGTTGATTTCCTACTGGTGGTTCTCATTCTCGTAATATCTTACACTAGATATTTCCAAGGTCATACTCCTTGAGAAGGTGATACAAATTTCTATAAGTCACTACACCTGATAGCCTATATCATTTGTGTCTCTCAATTAATTTCATTTGGATATAGAAAATATATTTAAGAATAGTTTTGTGGCATGTTTGGGTTCTCATCATAGTGGGAAACCGGTATGACCTTTTAGTGCGACAGCTACTCTTAGGACATTATCACATAATATGTCACACAAAATAACAATCATCATGTGATAAAAAGTTTATTAATATTAAAAAAAATGAATACAAGTTATCATAAAGTACACATAAGTTGGTTTAAGAGAACTAACTCTTATAAAGGGATCTTCAATAAATATTTTTACTGATTATCTTAGCATAATTAAGTTTATATTTTATGCTCCATTGGAATCCACTTTATTATGATTCCCTATTCAAATATATATAATATTTACTTATTTATGAGATATTTAAATCTATATCCTCCAAAAAAACATCATAACAGTGATAAAAACGTCCAAATTAAGAATAATTCCACACTATAATTATTCTTGTTTCACTCTAAATTGTTCTTTCATAACCATATATATCATGGAAACTCTATATTCATGTTCCTTTTCTTCTAGAAAACTAGATATGTTCAATGACATGCTTTATTATCCCTCCTATATTTTTCCTATCCCAAAACTATATATAACATTGAATTTATCTTCTCTTAGATCCTCTCCCCTTTATATAATTAAATATTTTAACTTTGTTTTAAATTTTATAGAACTACCATAGTATTTTATATATATATATATATCATTTTCCATCACCAATACCTTAATTTTATTATTAGAATCAATCCTCATACACCAAATGTTCCATGATCATTCCAAGTGTTGCACATATTTTAGTGTGGTAAAAAATTGTCTATCCAAGTCAAGCCAGTCCCTCAGAACCTAAGATATTTCAATTATTTTTTAATTCAAAACAAATATTTATTATTTTCTATAAATTATCAAATCACTATATGATTTTATCCACCATTTTTTATTGTGACACAACCTATGTTGCATTTTGATGCACTTCAACCACCCACTACTCTAAAAATCATGGTGTGATCTACTCCTGATTCTCTTAAAATCACAGGGACATTCTTGTTGGTGTTGGGTGCACTTAAAAATCATGAAACTATGTAAATTTAAAATTTTAATACCATATTAATTTGGCAACATCATATTTGTAATGTTAGTACCTATTTAACATTAATATTTCATATAATTTAAATAATAATTATAACTAAATAGAAATGATATCTCATTTGATTTTTAGTTGTTAGCATGTTTTTCTCATCACTGATGATCATTTCTTAAAGTATCTAAATATTTAACCCTATATATTAGCCCCATATTCTTTAAAATATTGTTGATAAATTTATCTATGAACTCTGGGTGCTATCACAGAGATTCATAATTACTTTCTTCATACTCACAATCGTTGGAGTGCTGATTACTTTATCAAGGATGGAGATCTTGGATTGTGATGCTCCAAACACTCATTTCTCACTCTATTAAATGATAGATAGGATGGATCATCCCTCAAATTTTTGGGGGAAATAATACCCTTAAATTTTATTATATTTTGGTTTTTATAGATAGTTTAAAACTTGTTAAAAATTCACTTTTCCCCCTTGTTCAGTTTAACCTTCTAACTAAACTATCTATAACACTGATGACCTAGTAAAGTTGTCACAATTTTCATGAGTTTTTATCACTTGTGACATCAATATTATCTTACATGATAAAATATGATTCATTAACTTAACTCGTTTCTCCTATTAATTATTTAACAAACCTTGAATAATGAATATTAGTTCTTAAAATATTTTTATTGTATTAACTTAATAACTTGTGAATAATTTGAGTTAATAAATTCAATACTTATGATTATAAATTTGAATAATTTTGAATTTATTTATTTTATTATGATTATTTAAACTTAGAAATTTCCTAACCCATGTCATGAGGCTCATTATGTCCTAAAACTACAATTCATTATAATTGACTAAGTTTATAAGATAACTTTGTTTGTGACCTTTGAATATATTATCTTTATAGTATTGAGTGTCCTTTAACATGTTAATGCATCATAATAATTTCAACATTACCTATCAACATGCACTATGTAAGAAATTTTAATCTTTATAAATTAGTTATTATGATGGCTTCCATGTCTGGAGATTTGAACACCTATATTGCACAGATACATAGGATGAGTATCAGTATCATACACTTCTCTGACACTAACACATGTTTGAAACACATATGACATGTCTTTTGTACCTAAAAAAATATTCAGGAATTTTTATAAGAGTTTTACTTTATTCAACAAGTCTGGGACACCTACACGTTAAAAATCGACACATTTGGGACACGTACGCATTAAAAAACATGTAAACATTAAAAAAAATCTCTCAAAACCATAATTTCCCTACCCTACCTCTCCTATAAGAGCCACTCATCACTCCTAGTTCAAGCTACTCAGATCCCAGCTACTACTCCTCCCTCTTGAGTCCTTCAATCAAGAAGGAAGATTAAAATTGACCCATCAATTGGGACATCCTCTCCGATCCTGTTAGGAAAGCTCTCTAAAACTGTGATTTGGGATTCTTCTCCAAGGTCGATTTGGTAAAGAACATACCTCCTTCTCTGCCATTGGAATCCCAGGGTCTTCATCAATTTTTTTTACACTTTTTTTTTGAGATTACAACATTAAGTTTCTATTTTGTGATATTTTTATTAATAAGTTTGTATTTAATAATAAATTTTATCATATTTTATTTATTAAAAATATATTTTAATCAACATGTCACAATGTGTAGAAATTTCATTTTTATTATTATTGTGTGTCAATGTGTCATTTCATGCCATGTCATGTGTTGGTGTCCTTACAACATAGTTAAACACTCGTCACACATCGTCTTTTATTCCAAAATTACTATTGGGTGTTCTATCCTCCATCCACCATCTTCCTTAATGACATATCCTCTAGGAACTATTGTGGATATTACTCCTACTCCCCTAGAGCTTGAGGTTGTTTGGTATGCCATTTACTACTCATTATGACTTTTTCCTTTGATGTGATTAATTCCTCCTATGACATAGGGGGTCTCTAGTTCTGGTTATTTTTCTTACCCTCCCCTCATCTTCAAATATGTGTTATCCAGATCTCGAACTCTGCTCTAGAGTACCCTCCTCTAAATTTCCCTATCATTCCAAAGGTGTATCATGATTTGTCATTGGTTGATGGGAATCCAAACTTTCTTATATTGATGGAAGATTTTCCCCTGCTAAGGACTGTCATAAGTAAACCCTAGTCTCTAAATATAGGAGAGATCATCTAGATCTTCACTTTTCTTAGCATTATGTAAACTCTTGGGACCTCTATTCACCAGTTTTGGTCTTAGTTCTCAACCAAATGTCTTTATGAATTTAGTTTTTCTGCCATGAGGATTCTATTTCTACATGGTCTAGGGAACCTCACTTCTATGGTAGATGGTATTTCATTCTCTAATGATGGTATATTAAGGTTTATTATAATAGATATCCAAATATAGAAATATTGTGGATTAGAATTTTAGGGAAACCTCTCCCTTTTCATAACCCTATTATGATAAAGATTCTTGAAGATTCAATCAAGATTTTCTACTATACATATTTGTGTAGAACTTAGATGCAATATACAATGACTAACCATATGTGTGTTGAGATGAATCTATCTAAAAGTTTCCCCCAATGGAAAAAAGTATGTATATACCTCTAGGGTGGGATTGTTTTTGTAGATCAATATTCAAGGGAATTTCATCCCCTCATGTAAACAATGGATCCTAATATTCAAGGTGGTGTTTCCTAATATGGATCTTAAACCTTCATACAACAACCAGGAGATCCTGGAGGGTCAAATCTGGTCTCCTCCTCCAGTTTCAGGGCCTTATCTAGTGCCTTTTTTTCAAATAACCTAGCCTTAGGAGTCTGGTCTTCCATATTCCTTGGACCTTAGTAGGATTTCCTTTCTCTCTTGACCATAAACCTTGAGTTCAAGGTCCCTTATTCTCCCAAGGATGTTGATTTTTTCATCCTTTCCTCAGATTTGGTTATTGATGTAGTTGGGGCCTATGTTGATGTAGTTATCTCGGCGTTGGTTCTTCCCCTTCCTGGGATATCCTCTCCCAAACATGGTACTCCTATTGATGTGAGGTATTATTCTTCCCTCCCCCATGAAGTTTCATCTCCCATTATGATTATTTTTGTATGGGTATTCTGAAGTCTCTTGATGTTACGAAGTCCCCACCTCTGGTCTCTCTGACTCTTCTAGTTTATTCAATAGAAGAGGAGGAGGTAGAGGGTGTTCTTTATAAGAATTACTTTACATATTTTCATGATTCTGATGAATATTTCACCAATTATTCAATCCCAAGGGGCCGAATGAGGAAGAAGTTTCCTATTTTGTTTAATATGATTAAGTGACTACTATATCCAGGCCCGGAGGGGTTTTCGAGCCTACTTTTTATTCTCCTAAACTACTATAGGATAATTCTTCTGAGGAATTTTCCATAGATTTACCATGATCACTTTTATCATATAGAATTCTAGGGTCATTAGAGAACTATGGGTATAGATTTCCTATGTTAAGGAGGGAAAAAATTCTGTTGGACAAAAAAAATTCATGGGAACAACTATTTTTATGGTTTTCCACCTATAGTGGTAGTTTAGATAAATATATATAATTAAATATATATTTATATACCTATAATTCAATGTGGTGTAGTGGTAAGGAATGTGAATTTTATAAAGGTAGTCCAAGGATTGAAACTCGTTGAAGACAATTTTTTAAATCTTATACCCACTGTTTTGAAACCAAGGGTATAGGGTTAATGACATGGTGGCATACACCTATTCCCACAGTTCATAATCATGGGTATAGCATTTTTTAAATTGTGGGTATAGCTCAGAGCTATACTGATGCCTTAATAGGCCACAATTTTAAAAATCATGTGAATAGACTATAACAATGGTTTAGGGGCTATAACCATGGTTTTGAACTATGGGTATAGGTGGGTTTTCCAGTAGTGATGATGTTCTTCATCTATGATAGAATATTTTATCAGATAAGTATCATGTTTTAAATTCATTTAATGAGGAGTTTTATTAAATTTGATCCTACTAAAATGATGAGCCATTTTAAAATTCATCATATCCATTGGTGGGACAAAATCCATATTTCACTAAGAAATGGATCTTCTATAGTGTTCATATCATCACTTAGTTAATTAAGTAGTTAATTATCCTAAACATATCATATATGATTCTTAAATAGTTGAGTGGAAAACACTTTTCCCAATCCATCATATGGATGAACTCATCTCTATTCCTTTAGAAACCTAATTTGATTAGGGTATCCTAGCTAAGTGTAAACCAAAAAAATCTAAGAACAAGGAAAATAATACTTAGTGTCATTTCAATACTTATTTACCATACAAATTATAGTCCCAGGGCACCCAGTTGTCACTTTAAACTACCTAGTTGGTTGATCGTGTTCTTGAAAAGTGCCTATATAGAAGGAATCTAATAA
Organism: Viscum album; assembly: GCA_963277665.1. NCBI lineage: Eukaryota > Viridiplantae > Streptophyta > Magnoliopsida > Santalales > Viscaceae > Viscum > Viscum album. Next base: position 1,812,561,987 of record OY728146.1, read on the forward strand.
TTAGTATTTTTAAGGGGATTTAATCTCACCATCTTCTCCCATGTTATTCCCTTTAAATGTATTCTTTCTTTAAATGATTTATTTTTGGGATCATATTCCTTCCAATAATAAATATTTTCAAACCATATTGATGTGTAACTCATTACACTACTCATATCTTGTGTTACTAGCCCAAATTAAAAAGAAAAATATATTCATACATATCCATATAAATCCTATCTATGAGTTACATGAAACCATCTCTTATAAATTATTTGAATTATATGAAATCAATTTACCCACATGAGTAATCCTTGAGACACTAATAGTTAACCCTCACTTTTATTGACAAATCATAAGCCTGCAGACCATTGAGAAGTATAACCCATGTTCCTTCTAACCAAGGATAATTTACTCAAGATCGATCTCAATTCCATCATAATTTTAACACCTAATATGTATAAATCATAATAAACTACTTAATTTAATTTTATAACTCTATACAAGACAATTTCATGGTAGAATAAAACTAAATCCATTATCATACTAAGAATGTAACTACATGGATGCATCCAAGAAAATTTTAGAAGCATTTTAATAGCTTTAAACTAAAGAAAACACATATTCATAATATAAACAATTTATAACCATGAATAAAGAAAAGAATAACATTAAAATAATTAACCAATTTATATATTCAAACATCAGATAAACACTTAGGAATAATTCATAAGTAAATATAATTATAAACACTTTATAATTTTAGCTAACCATTATAAACATTCCATGGTTTTGAATATAAACAATATATATTCATTTTTTAATATTAATTATTTTATATTACTAATTATATGGAATTTTACTTTAAATATATGATATTACATGAAATACAATCAATTTATATTTTAATTTTATTATGAAATCTATTTTATATAATCCAAATATCACATGTAATTAATTAAACCTTGATCAAATCAATCATCAAAACACCTTTTGATGTGGATAAAATAATCTCCCAAATAAGGAATTTAATTTGAACATTTCAAATCAAATAATTTTTAATAATTAATAATTTAAATTTAAATTATTTTATATTTTTCCATGTTTTGTATTTTATAAAAAATTATAAATTACCCTTATAATTTATAAATAAACACTTTATTTCCAAGTTATGACATTCCATAAAATTTGTAAAAGGTATTTCAATATTAAAATTTCATATTTTATGGATATTTATTTGTTAAATATTTTATAAAAATTTTGTTAGTTAATTATAAAAATTTATAATTAATCAATTTATAAACACTTTAGTAAATCAATAAATTTCGCAAAATACTTTTTTCTATAATTTATAAACATTTTATAAATTATATTATCATATTTGCATTATGTTTTTAGGAAAAATTATTTTTCCTTATCATATCATTTTTAACGATATATAATTTCCCCGAATAGGATTAAAATCTACAGGTATATTAGAATTAGTTAGATTAAACTCATACAGCTAGCCTATGATATGGATTTCACACGAATAACTCATAGGGAATAGGCCCATATAGGATTAACATGATACAGTGTATCAATAATATAGCACACTTAGCTACTGCACATAAGGTGAAATCGGTTCCCATGTGAGATTGAACTATGATATAACACCTTGTATGTGATTAATATATGTGGTATCTTATGCAATGGGAATCATGTATAAGATTATGTAATTATGGTGATGGAATATGTAAAGTGAGACTAAAACCCACATTAGAAGAACCCGAGTACTACCACAACTTTCATATGAATGATACAAATCCTACATATGAATAAAAGCATTGTAATCTCTTTTGTAATATTAAACCTAATATGCCATGTATGATTAATCATATGTAGATCAAATCTTTATACCATTAAGTCTTGTAGGGTTCATTGAGTGTGTTGGTTATATTTATTATTAATTCCTATAATGTATTATGATATTAATTACATCATATTGTAGTTATAATTCTATATTTTTTAAATTTTTTGTGAATCTCCATTTTAGAACATGGTTTGATGGTTAAACATTAATATAAAGGATTTAATATCACTAATGGGTTTCATAGAATATAATTACCTCATTAAACACAGAATAAACAATATATAAACCTATAAAATTGGATCTACATACAAGATATATAAAACTAAACATAAATAATAAAATGAATAATAATGTACCTTTCATCGATGATGGTTGTTGCTTCTATCTTCATCATGTGTGGTTAATTAAGATCACATGAGAGGCAGCCAAATAACATCTGTTATAACTAATTTTATATATTTTATTATTTGATTTATTTTCTACTAGAATTTATTGGATTTTTTTTGAAATTATTTAATGGAATCTTGAATAATTTGGAATTTTAGAAAAGGTATGAAGAAACCATAGAGCAAGGCAATGGACCACGATGTTGTTGGAGTCAATGTTTGAAAATTTAGAAAAGGCATAGAGATTCTATAAGGTTCATATAACTTTTCATATATAAGATTTTTAGGATCTTTGCACTGCAATACCACTAGCCACAACATAGTTCTTCTTATATTTTGAAAAAAATTAGGGTTAACACTTACAGTACCATAGAATCAAGGTGCGGACATAAGGCATCGCCAAACTCAACTATAGTTCCAATAAAGGAGGAAGTAGAGGAGTAGATATCCCAATTTGGTTCGAATCTATGTTGTTGAATGTATTGTGGTTTAGGGTGTCACCATGTAAAATATCACCATGTGGGACGGCATAGTGACCCATCAGGTGGGTGGGCCCTAAGGGATTTTTTCTAGGTCCTTAGTGTGTTGATTCTTATAAAGGAGAGGTATCCTAAACAAAATTTTGATGTGATATTTATCTAATGTAGTATATTCTTCAATATAGGTAACCAAAACACATAGTATATATATTTTATTTCAAACAAGTAAATTCATATTACACATCATAAAGCTGGAGACCATAGAGGTGTTCATCCATTTTTCAGTATCGCTAGAATTTTAGGGATATCCACATTATGGAGTGAAGGTTATATTGTGTTCAGGATTGGGAGGAAGTATTCTACACATAAATAATACATTTTACCGTAGAGGGTAATTATTTAGAAATTCAATAGTTTGGGTTTTCACCAATACATAGGGAGTTGCGCCATGAAGGTCCATTACATTTTTCAGCCTTCATAGTAGTTTAAAATTAGTTAAGTCAAAACTAGATTATAACACCACAAAGAGAGATGTTTCACCATGATATATGAATTCTAGAAAATCTGAATAGGAATGATGATGTGGATTTACCTTGGATATTTGGTGGTTATTTACTCAAATTAAACCACCAAATTTGAATTCATTGGTTGAGATATATATAGGAATCAATCCAAGGTCTAGTGTTGATCAAGAAGTTAATTTGTGTTTGAAATTAAAATTTGAAATTAAATCGTTCTCTAGATATATAGAATATTACTATGTATAATTAAGGTATCACATATAGTTAAATCTCAAAGGAACCTCTTAAATATCTATAATCAAAGGTACAATATAGATATTTATTGAATATTAAGAATTTTTTAAGAAGTGTGTTTATTTTGGGGTTTCATTAAAGATATTGAAGTAAAATTATGTTTTATTTTAATTAAATTAATAGTAATAAAGAAACACATCATCAAGTAAGATAACCCTTGATATTTTGTAACAAATATCTAATTAAAATATTGTAAGATCAACTTTGGTATTTATTTCATAATTTTATCCCTCTTAGAATAAATTATTGAAATATGGAAAGAGGTTGTATACCTTGTTGGAGTAGTAATATATACCTAAATTTGTAATAACATACTAGTGAAGTAATTTTTAACCATTATATCAACACATCATTGATATATTCTAATTATATTATTCTTTCATAAGTGAACCTAGTAAAATATGTGTATTCTTCTACTTTATTTTATTATATTTTATTGTGATTAAAAATTAGATTCAAGATTTATTTTCTAATGTGAAGATAAAATCCAATTTAATCTAAAGCAAAGAAGAAGTTTTTTTACCCTAATTCATAACCCCCCCCCCCCCCACCCCACACACACACACACATCTTATGTATAGTGGGATCAGATTACAATAAGTGGTGTTAAGGATATTGGTTATTTCTTCTTGAATTTGTTAATATATTTTATATTCATAGATAATATTATAAAAAAAATGTATTACCCAAATTAAATGGATTAAATTATTAGATATGTATGATTAGGATTAGTTCTCATCTATAGTCATTTTGTCTTGATGTATATTTTTTTAATATATAGGATACAAGTAAGTGGTCCCATCAGAATATCAATGATGCAAACTGATAAAATTTAATTAAATAATTATTCTAAGGCTCATCATGCCTTATTAGAAGTTCTTTATAATTAGATATATATAAAGGTGATGGACTCCTCAATTACCAAAGGTATTTTAGATAAACATTTTAATATCTTTAAAGGAGACACCAGGGTAAAGGTGGAAAAGTTATAAATTTTATAAAATATATTTGATTATATAAATAAGAACTCAAATAAAAATATATATTGTTTCATAAATCATCTTACTAAATTTTTCTATTCCATTCATGTAATTTATTATAAGATCAAGGATTTAGATATTGTGAATAATATAATTATAATATTAACTCCTATGTATAATCCAAAATTATTATCACTAGAGGAGATGAATCTTGTTGAGTTGTCTCTTGTTAACTTGTACGAGAAGTTGGTTGTGTATGAGATGCGGGGGTATTCAAAAACTCTTTAGAACACTCATCTAAATAGGTAACATTCCATTATATTGAGAAGAATTAATTTCAAGAATTTTAAAATGAGGATAATGTAATTAATTATTTCTTATCACTTATTACAAGACAATTTTAAAGTGGACAATAAAAATTTTAGGGAAGGTATCCTTTATCATGCGTCTATTAGGGAAAGTTTGGATAAATTACTGCAAAGTGTCCAAAGAGTTAAAAGAATGAGGTTAGTGAGTATAATTAATCAATAAAATATAATAAGATGTTACCATTTTAAAGGAACTTCAATTTTAGAAATTTAAGAGGAAATAAGTTTTATAGGAAGGTTACTGATTTAAAAAAAAGATAATTACGAATAAGATCCATTATAATTCAATGAAACTGAGTTTATCTTGGATAAGATTCTATGATGGAATTAGTGGAAAAATTAAAAGTAGAAACTGAAGAATACAATGATCTCTTAGATGGATTTTTTTACGTCTAAGTGGAGCTATAAGGATCTCTTTAATAACTTGATCTAAAAATAAATAATAACCATAAAATTATAGTTTTTCTAGAGGATTATTCAATCTGTTTTAATGAATTTAAAGGTGAAGTTGATAATTTTGAGGAATTATAAAAATAATATAAATAATTTTTATGAAAATTTAAGGATTCTATAAATTATAGATTTAATATTGAATAAAAAAATATCATTGATGATATTAACATATTCATCAAAGAGAGCTTCAAGAAGATTGAAACTATTGAAGACGAAGTTGTTTCTCTAAGAATGAAGGCTGAACCAGAAATAAAAATAGATAGTTTAAAGAATAATTTGTAATTTGGGATGTTTTTAAATAAATTTTTGAAAAAAAAGGTAAAAAAAAGGTACAATAACATGTTTTGATATGCTTATTTCTCAAAATAAAAATGGAATGGGAAAAATTGGTATGGTTATGATAGTGAAACTTCAAAAATAAATTCAATAAAAAGAAGAGAATAGGGAAAAAATAAAGAATAAAGTTCTCAACCAATGAGAAATTATTAGCAAATAATCATTTGTACAAAATTTAGAGATATGTAGTGAGGTGACAATAATAATTTATTTCCTCTGATGAAGTGTTAATGTTGTTTATTTCTTAGCCACACCCTACCTTATTATGCTGAAGATGAAAGTTATCTTCGAGGAAAAGTTTTCGGAATCCAATAAAAGAGAGTTAGAATATACTCTTTATATCAAGGAAGAAATTATTTCTGTGATTATTGTTTTATATGTTCAAATTTTGGACAGAAAGTAGTTTATTTTAGGTGAATAAGAGAAAAAAATAATATGAAAGATGGAGGAAAGTGGATGCAGGGAAAATTGATTCAATTATATTGAAAAATAGGTCATATCCTCTTGAATATGAAGAGTTTTATCTTATTTATTATGTCGAAAATAATGATAAGAGATCAACAATAGTTTCAAATCATTCAAAAATATCTTAGAAGGAAAATTAATAAGATAAAAAAGGAAAGTTTGGAAGAAATTAATTTACAAGTATCAAAGAATATCAGCACCTAGATCCTAAATAGTGGATATTCATCTCAAATGATAGAAAATATGAATTTGTTAAATATTTTTTATGGGTATATTTGATGTAATATTTAACTTCAAAAATGATGGAGTATTAAAGATAAAATTAAGTGGAAATATTCAATTAGTTAGAGATAATTTTAAAAACACTGATATAATTTATATTGATGGTTTATGATATAATTTATTAAGTACTATTCAAATTTTTGACTCAGTTTTGGTGTTCACATTTAATAGAAAGGGATTTAGTATTAAAATAAAATATGTAAGTTCTCTTATGATGGGTTAAAGAACTAATGGAAACTTGTATAAAGTTAATTTCTGGAAAAGAGCTTTCATTCTTTCAGTGGAAGTAGAAAACATTCTTCAGAGTCATAGGCTTGGGCATTTAAATCAAAAAAACTTGGAAAATATTTCAAAATTTAAATCTTTAATTGACATGAAAAATCTAAAATGAAATCGAGAGAAGACTTATGATGCACTGTAAAAGGAAATCTTGTGATATTTTCATATTGGCTGAAGAAGAAGATAGTATCAAACATACTTGATCCAATTACACTAATGTGTATATACCCATCAATGTTCTCAAGATATATAGTAAGAATTATTACATTTTTTTATTATAATAAAATGGGTTTTATAATGTTTTTATAGACAAAAAAATGAAGTCTTTGAGTGCATTAAATAGTTTCAAGGAAGAGCATAGAATGAAAAATCAATGTTCTTAGATCTAATATATGGTATGGAATACACTTCTTATAATTTAGATAAGTACTTATAGAAACAAAATATTAAGCATGAATTCTATATATGAGGACACCATAACAAAATGATGTAGTAGATTGGAAGAACCATATGGAAAACAATATGGGAAGAACAATGTTGATAGAAAGTTTTCTTGCACATTATTATTAGAAAGAATTTTTACAAGTGAAATTTTACACACAAAATCAATTTTTCATTAATGTTCGTGAATATAAAACTCCTTACAAAATGTTACATGGGATAAATAAAATATTTAATCACTTTAGATTGTTTGAGAGTAAGTTATATATTCGACATAGAAAAGGTAATCGGGTAAAATATGGAGATGTTTTTTATGAAGGGATATTTTTAGGGTACTCTTTTAAGATTAAACCTTATAAATGTCTCAATAAGAGGCATAAAAAATTATAGAATGAAATGATGTCAATGCTGTTGAGAAAAAATATATAAAGAGTTATATAATTTTAGATTTTAATAAAGTTCATGATGAAAAAGAAGAAAAGTTATGAATCATAGTGGTTAACACAAATATGAATTTGATAAATAGGATCTTGAAGTTTAATCAGTGAATGAAGATGTTCCTAAAGAGAGGAAACATGTGAATCCAAAAATAAGGATATGGGCTAAAGCCAAGGAGCCTAAAATTATTGGTAATAAAACTATACTTACATAAACTCAAAGAATTATAACTTTAGATCATACTGAACTATTTTCATAAGTGTATTCATCCACATTTTAATAATTAATTAAGGATTAATCATAGGTAAAATATATTAATAAATAATTAAACAAAATTGATAAATATAAGACTTTGGATCTTGTAGATAGACTGAAAAATAACAATGTGATTGGTACATAGTGAGTCTTCAAGAATAATCTAGATGAAAATGGAAACAAATTTCAAAAATTTGGCAAGGATGGTTTTTGATGGATATGATCTAGTTGAAGGCATTGAAATTTAATAGAATTCTACATTAGTGGAAAATATGGAATATATTATACATTTCTTAGTAGTGGTTGTCTAAATAAAGTTAAAAGTGTTTCATATGGATATTAAGATTTTATTTCTAAATGTAGTCCTAAATTAAGAGGTATATATTGAACAAATGGTTTTATTTTTTCATGGAAGTGATTTTTAAAAAAACATCAGGTTAAGAAAATATTTACAAAGACAAAATAAATCACCTCATTCTTGTTATGAAAGGTTGGATACTTTCTTGAGGTAAATAGGGTTTAAAAGGGTAGTTGTTTATCCCAACATCTATGAAAATTTCAGAATATCAGGTAGTTTTTGGTGTTAGTGTATTTAGATAACATTATATTTAGAGGCAACAAGTAGAATTTAGTTGAAAAATTTGAAAAATTAATGAATTTTGAGTTTTAAATTTCAATTATCATAAAGTTAAAAGTTTTTCTTGGGTTTTATGTTCATAAATATGAATAAAAGATATTCATTTCATATATTAAGTATCTGAAGGAACTCTTGAATAAGTTCAAAATTGATAAGTTCCATATAGTTTCAACTCTAATAGAAATTGGGTCAAAACTTGGTAAGCATGGGTACAATGAGGGGTATACTCAAATTTATATTGATAAATAACCGGTAGTTTACTTTATCTTACTATAATAATATTACATATTTTTTATGTTACATGCTTGGAAGTAAGGTTACAGCTATGTCTTAATAAGGAACATCTCGTGGTGGTGAGAATAATACTGAGGTATGTTCGAGGAAATTTACAATGTGGTTTATTATTCAAATATAAAAATTATATGGTTTTATTATCATATTTATATTATAATTGGTTTGGTGAAATTATGGATTTAAAATACAAAATTAGAGGATCTTTTTACATTATGAATAATTGTGTTGGTTGGATAAGAAATAAACAATATTGTGTTTCTTTAAGAACAACAGATGTAGAATATGTTTTAGTAACTAAAGATTATGCACATCTTATCTGGATGAAGAAATATTTGTAATACATCGGTGAAGTTTTAAAATATCTAATTATGAATCAATGGAATGAAAAAAGTGATATTGATTTGTCTAAAAATATGGTTTATAACTCTTTCATGAAACACATTTAGATCTAATACTATTGCATGGAGGAGAAAGTTGAGAAAAATATATCAAGGCTAGAATCCATTGGACATAAAAATAAATAGGATGATATTTTCACAAATTCATAAGTGTCTCATGTATTCAATAGGTATAGGTTGAACCTTAGAGTTAAACTAATTTCCTCAAAAGTAAGGAAGATCATAATTTCATCTCTCTGCATTTTTTATCTAATGTTATATCATAAATTTATGATTTTTTTAGGATTAGATGTTTTATTTTGTGTAAAATAAAGGGGGGATACTATCTGAAGTGTATTTGTAGATATATAAGTATTTTCTAATAATAATACATAGATTTATTTCTCTTAATTCTTTCTCTTATTTTTTACACTAAGATTTGTCTCATGTAGACTTAGACAAGTTATTAACAGAAAATTTATTGTTTTTTTATAGTGTAAATATAAATAACCCTTTTAATTTTATTATTAAGGGAGGTATGAGTTAAACTAATTCTAAAGTTAATAATTTTGGAATAACTACTAATTTCTAACAAGACTTCTCAAGTTAATAAATGTTTTGGAAGACTTGATAATTTCCAAAAACAATACAAGAGGTGGGATGTTGAAACCAATGGTATGTATTTGATGACTGGATTTTTTTTCAATTAGAAATTATTTGAATGTTTTTTGAAAGTATTTAAAGTAATCTTGAATAATTTGGAATTCTGGAAGAAGCAACAAAAAATCATGGTGTAAGGAAATGGACCATATTGTGATAAAATTTGATGTTTGAAAATTTGGAAAATTCATGTAGAGTGTGTAAGGTTCATATAACATGGAATATATATAATTTTAAAAATATTTACACCATAATACCATTATCCATTCCACAGTGGTTTTTAGACTTTGAAAAAAAAGTATAACCCTTGTAGCACTGTAAGAGAAAGGAACCATCGTAAGGTAGCACTAAGCTCAACCACAGTAATAATAAAGGTGGTAGAGATGGAGTAGGGTTCCCAAAATGGTTCAAAACTAAGCTATAATTAGGACCATGGTTCAATGTGGAACTATGGACAAGAGAACTATGTGAGGTAGCACATTGACCCATCGGGTGGGAAGGCTTTAAGGGATTTATTTTAGGTCCTTAGCATATTGTGGATTATAAAGGAGACATAGGATATATGATGTGAGATTCATTAGAAGGGGGATATATCAAAATCTGGGTAACCACACAATAGAGTACTAATATTTTATTTCAAACAAGGAATAACCCATTACACATTGTAGATCTAGAGGATATGTTGCAGAGGTTCTTAGCTATTTTTTGAGATTGCTAGAATTTTAAAGGAATCCATATCATGGAGAGAATTTTATGTCATAGTTAGGATATATTGGAAGTCTTTGATACTTTAGAAAGATATTAAACCATGGAGTGTATATATTTTGTAGTGAAATGATTATGGTTCTCACCAAGACTATATGTAGTTGCATCATGAAGTTCTATTACACACCACAACCTTCACAATAGTTTAAAAGAGGTTAAGTCAAATTTGACTCATCATTCCATGGAGAGTGATGTTATGAAATGATATATAGCTTCTAAAAAATCTAAACTGGGATGATGATGTGGTTTTACATTGTAGATTTGGTGGTTATTTAAATAACATAAACTACCAAATTTGAATTCATTAGTGGAGATATATCTAGGAATTAATCCAAGGTTTGGAGTTAATTAAGAATTTAATTGGAGTTTTAATTTCAAATTTTAAATTCAAACATTCATCATATATAGGTAATGTTACTGTATATAATTAAAGTATCATTCATATTTAAATATTAGAGGAACCTCTTGAAGATTGAGAATTAAAGGTATATCATGGGTATTTATTGAGCATCACAAATTATTTGAGTAATTTGGTTGCTTCAGAGTTGTATTAAATATCTAGAAGTCATAGTGTGTTATTTGTTTCCTTGAGGAAATGAGATTTATGAAACATAGAATCATGGAAGAACACTATTTCTTTTTGGTTTCAAATCTCTTATTGAATTCTTTTAATATGGACCAGCGTATCTATTTCATCATTGTATCCCTCTTAGAATCAATGATTGGAAAAGTGGAAGAAGTCAAGATCCTTGGTGAAGTAGTAAAGAATTATTAAAGTTTTAATCACATGCAATTGAAGTATTGATCAATCATAATATCAACACATCAATGATATTTTCTCCTTAGAGTTTCCTTTCATAGGTTAACCAAGTAAAATCTTTGTGTTCTTACTCTTTATTTTTCTATATTTTTTTTTAAATTAAAAATTAGATTTAAGCTACCATTTAAAATGTGAAAAAATATACAATTTAATATAAATTTAAGAAAACGTTTCATCACCATAATTCACCCCCCCCCCCCATCATAGGGTGTAGAATGGGACTAGGGTATAAAAAATCTCTCTTATAGAGATATACATGGATTGATATTGAATAACTCATCGCATGAGTAGGAATCTCCTTTACTACATGGAATGCTATTTCCACTCATGGAAAAGTAGGAAGAAGAAGAGAGTTGTGAGAGAGGGAGTATCAGCTGATGTATAGAAAATCCCACATGTATCCATCATATGGAAGTACGATCCTTTATAAATATTTTAGGGATCTCCCAAGAACACTATATAATAAATCATACATTATAAAATGTATGAGTAATGCATATGGTTACAAACTATCTATAACCCCACATCCAAACCAACCTTCATGTGTTTTAAATTAATGAAATACTTTAATAATTATATATTGTTGGTGGAAGAGTTATGAATATTATCATATAATGCTTGGATTCCCATGAATGATCCTACCATGAAAAGGTAGTGAAAAATGATAGTACCATATAATTTTATATGATATACCCAAATCATTATGTATGATATATCATAATCACATTATATGTGATTAATGATTTAAGACAAATCTCATTTAATAGGATGTTTCACATTGAACCCAGTGCCACTATAAATATCACATTTCCCTTATCATAAATAAATTCTCATAGCTATGAGAATGTACTAGTGATTCAAAGATAGTAGATATTGACTAAAGGAAATCTGACATTAATCTAGATAATCTAACAAAACCAAGTTCCTAATCCCAAGTGCCTCTCCAATAATATTAAAATTTTATTAATTATTACCATCATGTAGTTTTATTATCTCCAAACCTTTACCCATGACCTTGTTGCTATTCAAAATATATTTAATGATATAACTCATCTCACTCACATTTACTTATCAATAAATCATCCCTCGTAAGAAACATGCGAAATATAAATTTATATTTATACCCCAACTCAACTCCTATAGACATAATAGACAATTATTAAATGAAATTAGGTCTCCACTACATTGAATTGGAATCTTTTATCCTTTTAAGAGTTATTCTTTGTAAATTCCTTCTTAAAATTACTTGGATTTATATATTGATAGCACTTTATATTCCTAAAAATAGACAGTATTTGGTTATCTTTATTCTTATCACTACCATTTCATTAATCCTTATATTCTCTTATACCCCTTACACTAATTCCCTATCCCTCAACCCCCATTTCACTCCTAGACTACAAGTCTATAAACAATAAAGAAGATTTGACTTATTATAGGGTCAATGACTCTTTCCCAGACACCATCATATCCTAAATACTAGAATAAAAACTTTATAAAGAGGAAAAAATTAATAGTCCCACTTATTCTAATTTAACATCATGGTTGGTCAATTCATACAACATCTTATTAAGATCATCAATTTATGCCCAGAATGTGGTACAAAACTCTGTTTTAAATGTGTAAGGTGTCACTTTATTAAAAATCCAACCAACTAGAGACTTATTCATGTAGTGATGTTCTGTTTCAAATTGAATAGGTTTTCTCATGGGTTTTTATGTGACCTCATGAAATACATTTTACCCAAATATAACAGGAAAAAATTGTAATCCTTTCCCAAATTATAAAAGGGGAATTTTATATAAGACATATATTTTTATCCATTAGTGGAAAACATGGTCACTTGTTTTATTGAACTGCCTAGGGAATCTAAAAGACCTTTTGGAAATAGTAATCCATGCATCTTAATATTTCAAAAATTAAACTCATTTTCATCATTTAATTTTTAGATTTTAAATTTTATCAATGTTATTGCTATATTCAGTTTTGAATTTCATACTAATTTACATTAGGGGATCCATTATTCATGAAATAACATCCACAATCAATATTTTAAGATATAATGATTATATTAATGTTTTGATAAATTACAAAATACAAATTTTTTATATGTATTTTAAAACTATTTTGTGTTTGTGTGTGTCATCCATGTGTAAAGTATATGTTAATCATCTCTGTATCATTTTGATTTTATCATATGTATATAAAGATACATATTATAACTATTTTAAAAATATAAAAAATAATATAAAATAAATTAATTTGATAAATAATTCTAAACATCAGTAATAATAAAATATATTTAACTATGAATATAAATTCCAAATTAACAAAATAGAGTGGAAATATCAATATAATAGAAACTTGTAAAATTATTCTTGCAAAAATTAAAATTTTGAAAAAATTAATATAATAAAATAAAATTTTAAAAACATGAAATTAATAATAACATAAACAAAATAATATCAATATAGATTCAAAATTTAATTATGTAAACAATAATGGACAAACCGGTTTAATAAACATGACATATTTTATATACAAAAGAACCAAAAGTATAATAAAATTAATTTCTAAAAAGCTATAGCATTTTCATTAATAATCAAAACATTTTTTAGTTACAAACTTTAACTAAGTAGAAAATATTATGAAATTGATGACACAAGAATCGAAATAACAAAAATATTGCATCATACAAAAAATCAATATATAAGGTTGATGAAAAGTGGTGAATATAAAATAGAGGAAGCGGTAATTTTTTTGATTAAATCTAATTAAACCTGTGTTTAGAGTAATATAATTCCAAACATTTTTTACTATAAAAAAATAAATTATACAATATAGATGGTGAGAAGAAGATGGGAACTAAGAAAACTATCCAAGACTGAGATCATGGAAATCCATGGGCTAGTAGTAAACCTTAGATAGAGAATTTGACATATTCTATCATCATGGTTTGATACACTTGACACACAAAATCATTACACATAATTATAGAATAAAACTATAATGAATCAAAAATAGAAATAAAGAACTCATTGTGACTAAACATTTTTATTAAGTCTCAACCATGACATATTTAAAGAAGTAAATAGAATAAAAAATATAATGTGATCATCATGGTGGAATCACCATTATTCTCATATTGGTATATAAGATATAAAAATTATATTTTCTATAATAAATAATAAATTTAGATCACTTCTATTCTTGAATAATAATTGAAACTATAACATCCTCACCTAGGCCATAGCCATTGAGTGGTACCCTCAATTAGAAGCAATCACTGGGACCTCAGGCGTACATCCTTATATACCAGTGGTTGTGACTTGTATTAGAGATATAGGTTAGTATCATGGGGATACCATACCCCAATATTAGAGTGTGAAAAAATAGGAAAATAAACCAAGTATCGTGAATAACATAAACTAGTGTAAGAGGAAGCAATAAACATATTCATCAATAACAAAATGATCATGCAGAAGAAAGAATTCACATAGACTCATGGTCATGACAGCATACAATAATATAGATCACCCACCAATATGATCACATATGTAGAATAAATAGAATAAATAAAATACTATTTGTCTTTACTTACATCCCTAAACCACACCTCATTCACATATCCAATTTCTATCTAAGTTTTTGTACTCAGTCATGAAACTTTGTGCCTCTTCCCAACCTAAAATTGTGGTTAGTGAATTCCTCTTAGGTACCCAAGTATTATGGATTCCTTATCAGGGTGTGAGTATAATACATTAGGGCTCTACTAACACGGTACTATATAAAACCAGTAATTTAGTATATATGGGCATGTTACATGCTCAGATTAATAAATATATACATTGTAGAAACATAAATTAATGACCACTATCAATCCTTGAGTTCTAGAATAAACCCAATATTGAATAAACCCTAATTCAACCAATGTCGGAGTTTTCCTAATCACCATAATTGATCATACTGGCCAATATCAGGCCCATGTCCAATTCTTAAGAGAATTTTCTAGGAAATCCATATTATTCTTAAGATGAATCTAAGGAACATATCCCAATTATTCCAAATCAGATAACCAAGATCTAAATCCAAGGATCTTATCTAAGGTAATCCAACTCTAATAAAACATCTAGATCCAAGGAGAATGTCTAAGTCATCCAAAAACATGGTTGTAGTCCACCAAGGAGGGTTACATCCCCTAACCCTAATTACAAGGAGTGATCCTAAGGAAATACAAACCAGTAGAACAAATGAATCCAAGTATTGTGTTTGGGGAATTAAAAACTGATTTCAAGAATAATGGTCATGTCTTAGGATCATATTCTAGGAATCCATTGTATATCGATACATCTTGATTGGTGGTACGTCCTACACTAACAATTTCATGTGTCATCATCAATTCTGGTTTTATGGTGACACATGTAATCATCACTACCTGGTTCCCATTCAAAACCTCATAGGGAACAATATGTCACTAGGGTTCCGATTGGGGTCCCCTGGTTCATATCAAAAATATTAAAACCTTATCAGGTTCCTCTATACTAAATTCATCTATTGGGTCAACACCCATACCTCATAGGTCATAGTGTCCCTCTACATCATCAAGGTCAAATCAAAACCCTACTAACCTCATGAGTAATTTTGTCTCAATATCACACAATGATAGTGGCCTCAATCACATCCCCTTCCCTAGTTACTCTAGGACATCCCTCACACCTTACATATCCATCAATCTATAATGGTACTACCCACATGGTGATCACATATTAGTTGGTGGGGGACACTTTCCCCAAGGTCCTATCACTAGCCCAAAGTCTCTGATGCATCTCAGGGATCTCACATGGCCAACCCCTAGGTCATCAATCTCATCCCATCACATCGCTTTACTCAAAGGTCAACAAGGAACTTCTAATCATATCCACTATATCTACTTAGTCATTACAGACCCCTCTAGGGTCTATGTATATCAAGGTATACAATTATAATCAATCCCTCGATCATCAATGATAGAGGTATCAAGCTAGTGATAGGAGTCTTTCATGGCACTTGGCACTTTATTCAATCCACTCAAGGTATCTCGTTTTAATTAAACAATCATTTTAAATTAAAAGGGGGTTTCTCACCCTTATTAGAGAGACTAAATATCATATTCTAATATATATAACAAAAATAAAATACCATAGGGATGTGTATGAGGGGTCACCTACCTCAAATCAGAGTTATTCCCTTTTTTATCATAGTCTGAAAACTCTGGTGCAAACCCATTCAAGTACACCCATACATCATCCATCCTCATAATCACCTAAATTATATCAAGAATCCAATAATTAATCATAGAAAAATTATAATTAATTAATCAATTTATTTTAGAAATTTATTATCAGTTTAAAATTTTAAATCAAAAAGGAATAATGCCTGAAATCTCACCAAATACCCCCCCCCCCCCCATAACAACAAATTGATGACTAGAGGAAGCCAAGAGGCCTTTAGAATGCTATCACCACTATCCAGAGACAAATACTTATCACAAAATGAAAATTAAATCTCCAATTTAATTTAATTTAGGCTAAAATTTCAAGAAAAATCATGCATTGATGTACCTACATCCAAACAATATACGATGGAATATAGACACCATCTCAAGATAATCTCTTTCTATGTTGTGTGAAATACCCATAATTTTTTGATGATTACACCATGATCTAGTGTAATTTGAACCAATATCCTAAATTAGGTCACCCAAATTAGAAATAATCCAATATAAATCAATAAAGGAGGAAGAATAAGATGAAACACACACTTAATTCCAAGAAAACAAACCTAAAATCATCCAAAATGATTGGGAATTAAAGGAGTAATAGCAGGGGATCTTAGCTAGCCCATGTGTGCATGAGGGAAAATGAAAATTGAAGGTTTATTTAAATATCTAAGGGAAAAAATCATAATTTTTAACTTTTTAATGAGCTTCATAGTTTGGTCACATAGTTTTAAAAATCATGCACCAACCATGTGTCATTTACTATCCAATTCCAACAAAATCACATAGTTTGTTCATATGTTTCACTAAACCATTATCCAACTATACAGATCTCATATAACTAAATTAAAGGTTTTTCATAGTTTTTATAAAACCCTATTCCAACTATGTGTTGAGCCTTGGGTCCAATACACCCCACATGGTTTACGCTAAAATACGCATGGTTTTCACTAAACTATACACAAACAATGCCAAATAGTCATACACTTCATAAAATGTATAAGTAATCATCCCGGTTTTATGGTGCAACATTGTATCCCCTAATCCATTCACACCAAACTATGCACCCTGGGAAGAATCCTCCCAAAACTTTCAAAATTCAGCCCAGATCCCTCACTAGAGAACCTAAGGAACCTATCAATACTTAAACCATATCCAAAAACATTTCCTAACAACACTCCAACTCTCATGATATTTATTTTAATCTGGATTAAAAAAATGGCTCACGCTCTATAATTCCCAACAAATTCAAATTCGTACTGAAAATCATAACTCACCAAGGTGCAGGGTCATACAACCACCCCACCTTAATAATTATAATCCTAGATAATTTCCAGTGGTCTCAAACAATTAACCTTAACCAAAATCATTCATCAATACATAATAAATTTATTTTGTTTTATTCTAAAACACCAAAGGAGCATCTTCTACACAACTCCAAACATGAGGTTCCATGTTCATCAAAAACTGAGTTTTCACTCATTAAAATCACTAAAACATAGATAAAACACTTATTTGGGACCGTATATCTAGATATACCATGTTTTCAATAATCAATTAATCATCTGTCTCATGGTGACCCCCACCATAGGCCTTAACTCAAAAGCACCAATTCTAATCCATGATTCTCCCCACCATCATAATTGCCTACAAAAACACATTTCCAATGGTCCGATGACCTGATCAGTGTGGTTTTCATATCACCAAAATAAATTATGCACAAAAACACAAGTTGGAAACTGGTATCACTTTTCATCTTTGATTAAAAACCAAATTAGATGAATCTCCATCATCTAAGCATAAAACCAAAATACACCAACTTTTCCTAAAAAATCCTAGACCAACCCTTGAAAAATATCCATAATACATCATACATCATACCTGATGCTATTTTACACCCACTACATATAATTATATTAAAATTCATTGGTTATATGGAATCCTTACTTTTTTATTACACAACTTTGCATTTATATGGAACAAACATAGTATATTTTAAAGTTTAGTGTCTTTGAAATATGGTAAGAAATACATGAAAACTTAAAAAATTATTCTAATCCACTTTAAAGGATTTATTATAGGTTTATACTAAGTAAATTTACTACATATCATAACCTAGGGACATACATTAAAGGAAAGTATGATCATAAGGCTTAGTAAGAGAAAGCAAGGGAAACAGTTTACATGTGACCATGAGAAATATCAATAAGAACTTAAAGAATATTATAAAGGAATGGTGAAAGGAAAATGGGGTATATAATAATAAAAATAAAATCAATAATGACTTGGAAATGTGGATAAAATATTTAAATAAGATATTCATAAGCATATCACCACGTTTTTTCACTGAGGTGTCGTAAAAATTACAATGGTTATTCACTATGGTATCATAAAACATGTCATCTCTAGAGATTAAATTAATTACCCAATTCATTGGAGAACTATAAATAATCACCCTTAATATTTATTAATTAATTTGAGATACATATGTCATAATTAAAAAAAATTTAAATAACCCATAGAGAATAAAATAAATGGGTTTCGTATAAAAAACATGGTATTTTTTAAAAAGTACTTAAAGACAAGTTTATTAGGTCATTTTTAACCCACAAAAAGGGAATACAAGTTTCATGTATGTTAAATCAAAAAATAAATCATTTTCACAGCTATTTTAATACCCATGGAAAATAAATAGTTTGGTAATTCATAAAAAAGGAAATAATAAAAATTTCTTGAGGAGAAGAGATAAATTTCGAGAAGTAACTTTGATAGTATAATGGGTATAAAACATGGTTTCAAAAAAGGGTAAAAAGAGAGGGTACAAGTGTATCCCATTGATAAAACATAATTTTTTCATAATTTTATAATAAAAAGTGTAATATAATAGAGTAAACATGACATTTATAACATATATATGAAAAGAGTTTCATTAATCGAAGAGAAAAGAAGCATAATTCACATACCTTGTAGAGTTCTTCCTAAAACATGAGGATTGGGACCTTAGGGGATTTAGGACACCTTGGGATGACTCATTTGGAGATAAAACTACCATATATTTATTTAGGAAGGATTTTTAGTGAAATGAAATGGATAAATAGTTGGGTATTTATAGAAAAATATTTGGATTTGTTTATTAATTTTCAAATATAGGACTTGGAAACCTAGGTTGTTGAAACTGAAAAACCATGGGATTTACCATAGTATTTTCCCATGGTTTTGTACACTTGGATCATATTTTATGTTATTTTAATCCAAAATATTCTAACACAATTTTACAGTACTTCTTTTGTTATGGAAAAGTAAAGTTTCTACAAAAATAATCTTTTAATGTTAAACTTTCCATTTGAGACTTCGGAAAGTAAATTATAGGTTTTGAAATTGATTAAAATATATTAAAATACTTTATATTAAGAAAATAATATATTTTCATCTGATTATTATGTTTAATTATTTATTACATATTTATGACATAATTATGAAGTCATTAAACATACTAAAAACTCAAACTGTATTTTTACTATTCACAAAAAAATTATTCTAGAGAATTATCATAAATTCACCATAACGTAATTTTTACATTATGATTTCAAAAATAATTCTTATTATATCATAATAATTCTATAAATATGAGAATTATAACTTTTAAATAAAAAAATCATTATTTATTAAAAATAATAAAGGATTGAAAATGCATTGTGAAATTTCTAATACTTGAAAAAAATTATCATTTATATTTAAATAAGAGTGTTTATCATACTATTTAATTAAAATAATTATTATTCATAATATCTTAGTTTATTATAAACATTTATATCTTTTATGTAAATTGATATTTAAGTCTGAAAAATCAATTTATCAAATTCCCTCTCAATTTTATTAAGCAAAAATATTCTTAAAATGTAATTGATGGAATAACAATTTTATTTATATAATAGAATTACACTTTAAGTAACTAGGTACTAGACACATAACCCCGTATAACACCCACATGTGACCTAAGGGTATGGTGTGTGATGGTGAGAGATTCATGGGGTGGCTCAGCTAACATCACCCGAGTGGTAATTTCTACTAACATGAACTTCTCTCGTAGGTTATTTCATTAAAGCTTCACTTGTTGAAGTTAGGATTGGGATTGGTCAAGATAAAAACCCAGAGATGTTAACTTCATCCCAAGCTCTGATTATTGGGCTTCGTATGGCATGACTCTACTGGTTTAGGCCATTGTTTCTCCTTTGTGTATTAATTATCCTTTGTAATTTCTACAGATAAACACTAATTATAATGTTAAAATTATTATTAAGAGTGTAGTTTACAATATTCATATTGACCAATGGTTATAATTGACCAAATATCATTTAATGTTCAAAACCCTACAATCACATTTCAAATAATAATCACTTCATTAATAAATAGGTATAGTTTTTTTAAGTACAAAATAAAATAACACACATTTTCTTAGGAAAAAATATCATTCAAAAAGTATGAGTTGTTACATTCTTCCCCACTTAAGAAATTCCATCCCTGAAATTTCATCTCTTTATCTTAGTTTAGAAATGTGTGGCTACTTCTATATCATTTTTTCCTTTAGTTCTCACATATCTTCTTCCTATTTGTGGTTCCTCCACAATATTTTTATGAGGTGGGTAGTCTTGTTGCATAAAACATTATCTTTATGGTCCAAGATATCTATTGTATACTTCTCATAAGAGAGGTCATGTTCCAATTGTACCTCCTCTAGATTTAGTACATGTGAATGGTCAAGTATGTACTTCCATAAGAGAGATACGTGGAATACATCATGAAACTGAGCTATATTTGGTGGAAGTGCTAGCTGATAGTCCACTAATCCTATATGATTAAGGATTTCATAGGGGCTAATATACCTAGGGATAAGATTCCCTTTCTTCCCAACCTATGTGACTCTATTATATTGTTAAATTTGAAGGAAGAATTTATCTCCAAGATCAAACACTAAGTCCCTTCAATGGTTTTCAGCACAAATCTTCTTCCAACTCTGTGTAACCTTTATGTTTTATTGTATGTCATGAACATTTTCTATCATCTCTTGCACAAGATTAGTCCCAAAAAATATTTCTCTCCCAAACTTCATCCCAATTAGTAGGAGTTCTAAATCACTTCCCATATAAAGCTTCATAGGGTGCCATTTTAATACTTGAATGGAAGATTTTTTTTGTATGATAACTAAACTAATGTGATATTTTGATCCCATACACCTTTAAATTACATTTATAATGTTCTCAACATGTCCTCAAGTGTCTAAATAGTCCTTTCTAATTTTCAATCAGTTTATGTGTGATAGGTCATACTAAAATTCAATTCAGTATTTAGATCATGCTGAGTACTTCTCTAGAATTTTTATATGAACCTTGGGTCATGATAAAAAATGATATAAAGTGGTACCCCATGAAACCTCACCACTTCCTTTACATAAATCTTATCAATTTTCTCAAGATATAAATATTTTTAAATAGTAATGAAATGGGTAGTTTTGTGGAGACAATACACTATAACCCAGATCACATTGTTTCCATTATATGTTCTTGGAAGACGAGTGAAAAATCTATAGTGATATTTTATCACTTCTATGTTGGTATAAGAAGTGGTTTTAATACCCCTTTAGGAATTTATTTCTCTACCTTCACTTGTTGATACACCAATCACTATGTAGTGTAGTTGAAAATAACACTTTTCATGTTATCCTACTAATAATGATCACAAAGGTCCCTATAAATTTTAGTGATTCAATGATGTATAGAGAATGTAGATCAATGAGCTTCATCCATCAGTTCTTTCTTTATCTTCGAAATATATGGAACACATAGTCTTGTACAAAATTTCAGTACACCTTCTTAATCAATATGGAACTTAAGAAAATTCCCATTCTTCATAGCCTCTATCTTCTTCTATAATGAAGTATATTCTCTTTGATCTTTCTTGATCTTCTCTAGTAATGATGGTTAAGAAATCATTATGGATAAGGTTGATGATGTCCCTTCTCTTATGATTCCCATTTCTAGTCTTACTAGGTCTTTGATCAAAGGATCTTCCAAAATCCTCATCATTTTTAGCACAGTAGTGTATTTCCTACTTAATACATTAGTGACTTTTTTTTCTTCTAGGATGATAGTGAATTTAAACATCATAGTCTTTAAGAAGATCCAACTATCTCCTCTTCTTATGTTCAATTCCTTTTTTGTGAAAATATACTTAAAACTATTGTATTCAGTGTATATATCACATTTCCCCCAAAAAATATTGTGCCTCCATATTTTCATATCAAAAATAACCGCAGCTAGCTCTAGGTCATGTGTAAGATAATTCTAATAATTAGGCTTCAACTATCGATATTTATAATAAATCACTTTTTCATTTTTAATGAGGATGCACCCAATCCATTTTATATATGCATCATTAAAAATAATGAATCTTTCTCCAATAGAGGGTATAGTTAACATATGTGAAGTAACCAGTCTCTTCTTTAGATCTTGGAAACTTTGTTAGCACTACTTTTTTCAGGTGAACTTATCCCATTTTCATGTTAAATTGGTTAGTGGATTATAAATTATTGGAAAAAATTCAAAAACCTCCTATAATATCCTTTTAAACCACAGAAATTAAAAATATCAATTATTGTTGTAGGATCAGGACACACCTCTAAAACCTTTGTCTTCATCGAATAAACTAATATTCCTTCATTGGTTACAATGTTCCCCAATAAAGTAGCTTATTATAACAAAAATTAACATTTTTTGAACTTTCCAAATAGCCTCTCCTTCCTCGTAGTTTTCTATATAACCCTTAGATGATCCTTATGCTCCTCATGAATTTTAAAATATATCAAAATATCATCAATAAAAACTACCATGAATTTATCAAGGTATTCCATGAAGACTATATTCATCAAATCCATAAATATAGCTGGGGTATTAGTTAAGTTGAAGGGGATAACAAAAAACTCACAATGCCCATATCTTGATCAGAAGGTAGTATTTAGTATTTATTCTATCTTCACCCTCAAATGATGATAACTAGATCGAAGATCAATCTTGGAGAAGAATTGATCCCCATGAAGCTGGTCAAATAAATCATCAATCCTTGGAAGAGGGTACTTTTTATTCACTATTATCTTGTTAAGTTATCTATAATAAATTCATAAACACATTGATCTATCATTATTATTTATAAAGAGAACATGTGATCCCCAAGGAGACACACTTGGTTGGATAAACCCCTTCCACAAAAGATCTTGAAGTTATTTCTTTAATTCCTTTAGATCTACATTTTCTATTCTATATGGGGTCTTTGATACTGGATTAGATTCAGGAATGAGTTCAATGGGGAACTCTACCTCTCTTTTTGGGGGAGGTCTAGGTAACTCCTTAGGAAATATATTAATGTATTTCTAAAATATGGGGACATTTTCCATTCTTATAATTTAATTTACTTCTTCATCTTCACTGATTATCTCTATAAATAAGGATATGGGAGGTGCTTCTAGAAAAATATCATGTCGGGATATCTCTCTATTGAAGATAACTGTAGGTTTTCTTTTGAAGACAAATAATGTTTCCTTACTTCTATAGTTGATCATAGAATTATAATTTGCGATAAAATCCATCACTAATATATTGTTTAATTTCATCATGGGAATGACTACTATATTGGTGATGATATTGTGCTCTCCAAAGTGAATATTATAGTTTATATACACTATTGATGCTTGGATAATCCCTCTAAGAGTATTGACCTGTAAATCTACTTTTAGAAATTAAGGGATTGATTTTATATTCTTTGTAAACTTGGAGTAAATAAAGGAATGAATAGAACCATAATCAAACAACGTACTTTCTAGATTTGAGAGAACAACAAGAGTACCAAACACCACATTATTTGAGGCATCTACTTTAACCATCATGATAGAAAATGCCCAACCTTTCTCTTTCGACCTATTCTAATCTTGATGGGGATTCCACTTAATTATATTATGATTTGGATAATGGTTGGAAAATTTCCAAGATGTACACACTTATATAATTGGACTTTAGGCTGGGCCTACAACATCTTCCATTTTTCTTTAGTGCTGATGAGTTGCAGCTTCACCTCACTACGATAGTTCCAAGAAATATGGTCATATCTTCAACACTTGTAACATTTTCTACTCCCCAAAAAGTAGTCCCCATAATTATTCTTTCTACATTTGTTGCATGTGGGAAGTTGCACTTATTTTAATCATATTCCATGATCAAAGTTCTTCCCTAATCTTTGATCCACTAATCTCTTCTTTTCATTTGACTTATGGGACCACTGCATCTATCTGAACTCCAGTTAAACCTTCATTACACTTTTCATTATCTCTTCATCATTTTCATAGTCTCAATTCACTATGTTCTTCTATATATGGGGTCTTAGTCCACCAAATAATATATCAACCTTTCCATTAGGATCCATGATAAATCTAGAGGTGTAATGAGAAGGTCTTGTAATGTTAATATCATAGCATCCCACATATTTATTTTACATTTGCGTTAGTTTTAGGAATTCCTTCTCCATTTTCATTCACATAGAATGAGGAAAATGTTTTTTGAAAAAGGCTCCCATAAGCTCTTCCTACTCCATAGAATTAATCTCCCTTATTGGATTTATGTTTTTAATCTGCTTCCACAACAAATCAGATTCTCCCTCAAATTGGTACATATCCA
Organism: Viscum album; assembly: GCA_963277665.1. Classification (NCBI taxonomy): domain Eukaryota; kingdom Viridiplantae; phylum Streptophyta; class Magnoliopsida; order Santalales; family Viscaceae; genus Viscum; species Viscum album. The sequence continues at coordinate 1,812,587,325 of OY728146.1, forward strand.
TGTTGTCTTTCTCTAGTTTTAAATAATAGAGTACAAAAATGATCTTTAATATAGAGATTATCCATTGTTCAAAAATCAATGGTTCAATAGATCTGCTGAAAGAAGGTGGTCATTTACACGTGAAGGACTTAATAGAAATTTATTCCCTTTAAGGTTAATCTAGTCTCTTAGCTTGATTCAAGTTATTTCTCATAACTCAAGTTAGTTGATTCATCATTCTCATGAATTTTTCCATTATGGATTCCATTGGAAAGTTTTTAATGAAAGTTATTTTGCACTCACTATTTATGTGGTTCCTCCTATTTCCTGCCATTTTCTAAAAGAATAAAATCCTAGTGAGAAATATTTTTTTTAATAATCTTATAATTATAAAGGAATTTTATGTCTTAAAACATCATTCTTAAATATGTTATTCTTTAAAAACAAATAGATTTTCTATAAATCCTTCATAATGGTTTATAAAAATCTTATGATTAACCAAACATATCCCCTAGGAGTGTCTAAATAGGAGTGTATCAAGGCCCATTGTTGTGCACCAATTCCTATTTGAGTCTATATCAAAGTGTTTTTTTTTGGGTTTTAACCCTATATACATTTGTGCCATATCCACATATACTTGTTCATATCTAGACAGGGATTTATTTTCTCAAAAACCACTTACTTAATACTTCACAAAAATACCAGGATTTTTTCCTATATTTTAACTTATAACTAAGGTTATTAATAAAGTTTTCAAGTCCTAATTTCTACAAATAACTAAACTTTCCTTTGATACCAACTATGGAATTCCGCCTCTTTATTATACAACTTTTTTTTTACATGGTACAAACAGAGGATCTTTTAAAGTTTAGTTTTTGGAAATAAGGTATAAAATACATGAAAAAATAAAATATTATTCTAATATACTTGAAATTATTCTTCATATGTTTATCCTTAGTAAATTTACTACATCTCATAATCTGGGGACATGCATCAAAGGAATGGGTAATCATAAGGCCTAATAATGGAAAGAAAGGGAAACAGTTTACATGTGACCATGAGAAATATCAACAAGAACTTGAAGAATATCATAAAGGTTTGAGAAAATAAAAAAGGGGAATATAATAATAAAAATAACATTAATCATAACATGTAAATGTGGCAACAATATTTAAATGATACACTCATAATCATATCACTAATGTTTTTCACTGAGGTATCGTAAAACACATCTCTAGAGATTAAATTCTTTACCCAATGCATTGGAGAACTTTCATAGTGCACCCTTCATATGTGTTAATTAATTTTATCTATACATATTATAATAAAATAATTTATAAATAACCCGTGAATAATAAAAGAAATGGGTTTCATATCAAAATCATGGTATTATTAAAAAGTTCTTAAAGACAATTTTATTATGTCATTTTTTACCCACGGAAAGAGAATTAAGGTTTCATGTATGTTAAATCATAGAATAAATAATTTTCACATCTATAGGAATACCCATTAAAAATATATAGGTTTGGTGTTCAAAAAAATGGAAATAAAAGAAAATTTTTTGAGAAGAAGAGAGAAATTCTGATAAGTAACTTCAATGACATAATGGGTATAAGATATAGTTTTATAAAAGGGTAAAAAGAGAGGGGGAAAGGGTATAAAATTGAAAAAACATAATTTTTAATTAATGTTATGATAAAAAATATTAATAGAAGATATTAACCATAGCATTTAGAATACATATACGAAAATATTTTATTGAATCGAATATAAAAGAAGGATAATTCCCTTACCTTGAAGATTTGTTTCCAAAACTCAAGTATTGGGACCTTAGAGGCCTAAGGACACCTTTTAAGGAATCCTTGGAAGATAAATCTATAATATCATAATGTAGGATGGATTTTTATTGAAATTAAATTGAGAAATGGTTGGGTATTTATATCAAAAGTTGACGATTTGTTTACTAATTTCCATATTAGGCCTTGGAAACCTAGGTTCTAGAAAATGAAAAACCATAGTCTTTACCATGGAATTTGTCCATATTTTTGTAAATTTGAATCATATTTTATATTATTTTAATCAAAAAGAGTTGACCAAAATTTTATATTACTTATTTTGTAATGTAAAAGTAAAGTTTCCACAAAAATAATTTTTTTAATGTTAAAGTTTCCATTTTAAACATTAGAAAGTAAATTATAGGTTTGTAAATTGATTAAAATATATTAAAATACTTGATATTAATAAAATAAAATATTTTAGGATGAGTATTGTGTTTAATTAGTTATTATATTATTATGAAATAATTGTGAAATCATTAAACATACCGAAAAACTCAAACTGTATTTTTATTATTCATGAAAAAATAAATTATTTTATAAATTTATCATAAATTCACCATAACCTAATTTTGACATTCCAAATTCAAAAATTATATTTATTTTATCAGAATAATTCTATAAATATTATAATTTTAAATTTTAAATATAAAAAACATTATTTATTAAAAATAATAGTGTATTAGAAATGCATAGTAAATTTTCTCACAATTGAAAAAAAATATTTTATCATTTATATTTAAATAAGATTGTTTTTATCATACTATTTCATTAAAATAATTAATATTCATAACATATTATTTTATTATAAATATTTATATCTTTTCTGGAAAGTTTTATTTTTTTCCAAAAAACCAATTTATTAAATTCCATCTCAATTTTATTAATAAAAAATATTCTTAAAATAGAATTGATGGAATAATAATTTTAAATATAAAATATAATTACACTTTAAGTAACTAGGTTCTCGAAACATTTCCCCTTATGACACAAGAATATGACTTAAGGGTAATGAGTATGATGGTGATAGGTTCATGGAGCGCCTCAGCTAACATCGCCTGAGTGGTAATTTCCACTAACTTGAACTTCTCCAATAGTCTATTTGGTTCCAGCTTCACTTATTGAAGCTCGAAATGGGATTAGTCAAGAGCGAACCCCAAAGATGCTACCTTCCTCCCAAGATTTGAAAAAATGGGCTTCGTACTGCATGACTCTACTGATTGAGGCCATTGTTTCTCCCTTCTATATAAATTATCCTTTTTCATTTTTACTTATAAACAATAATTATAATGTTAAAATTATTATTAAGAGTATATTTTCCAATTATCATAATAAAAACTAGTCATATAATGATCGAAACTCGGTGGTCACATTTCAAATTATACTCACTTCATTAATAAATAGATATAGTTTTGTTGAGTACAAAATAAAATAACACGAACTTTCTCAGAAAACAAATATCATTCAAAAAGTTTGGGTCGTTAAAGGTTGGAACTTATTTAGTAGACCCATTCTCAAATACACTCATTTGTACCCACTAACGCACCCTAACAACCCCTTGATCATAATATATGAATCCTTGGTGGAGTTTAAAGATCATCAAAATACGCCACACTAAAGTTTGAACTCAAATTTTGGTGTAATTCCATGGTTTTATCCTCAACCAACTAAAACTGCAGTCATTCCCTCACCTAAGAACCAGCACACCTCTAATCCAACCAACACTTGGATCATGTCAAATTAATCTTGATACCAATGCTGATGTAAGGAATCTATCCAATACCCCACTCAAATTTCAAATCTGGAATTTGATATAGGACAATATAATTTGGATTCATCATCTCATCAGCATCCAAACACCACCTCAACCATCCAAGGATGAGTCTCATCACACCCACGACTCTTCCCACACTAGGGTCATACCTCCATGGATCATGCTCTATCTATTACTGCATAGAATGACTAGACATAACCATCCTTCTCTTACCTAAGAACCAAAACATAACACTAATCACCCATGTTCCCAAATCACAGGAATATCATCCTTAACATCCATAAAAAATCCATCTATAATAAGTTTATTTCCCTCCATAGCCAATGGTGCACTCTCCACCTTATGGATTTACTTATACAACTCTACAATTTCAACCTAAACTTACTCCAACATCACACACATGTTGATCCTTCCTAGCCATTCTCATCTACTGTTAACTCTTGAGACCATGCCATCTTGACAATACATGTCAAGGGCCACACTCAAGTCGACCATACCATGGAACCTCAAACAAATTCTGATGTCACCTCTCTCATTGAGGGACATATCTCATTTTCATCAAAAATCTTGGGAAACAAATCACATATGTATTTCATCAAATCCACTGGTCCTTGTTACATGCATGACTGCTTACTAATTTACAACTCAACAACATTGCATGTAACCAGTGCATGCTACCTCAGTCTCACCCAAATGTAATAGGCATACACTCTTATAACACCAGATTATATATCTCAAATAAAACTCCCAAGAGTCACACATAAACAAACTATCTCAAAAAATTATCTCCACAAGCTACTTTAAGTGAAACCAACTTGTAATTTCATTTTATACACACATGTGTTATCATATAATAAAATCTATCCATACCTTTATACTTATCAACTAACCATGCCACCCTAATGTTAAATATCATCTACCTAGAGAACCCTAAGTACTCCTCTTTAAAATCAAGCATATCACATGACCTTCTATCAACTGGTGTTATTTTCAATATCAGCAACATCTACCCATGCTCTCACTATGCTATTTGATGTGTATCTAAAACAAATATGTTCAGGAACTCAACTGATTCATCCCTTAAAATCAAACCTTTATACCAAGGAATTACCACTCAATGTTCTTTCTCTATGAAAATAAAAGTTTAAATCATGATTACACAATATATGTAAGTACCTCATGTGCACTGATCTTAAGGAAAGGATCCTAATCATGCCTTCCATTTTCATAATCTCTAAGTAATCTCCATTATTATATCCCATATTTGGTATCAAATATTGTGTATCAATAATAAACCATAAGTATAAAAACATGCTCCCAATATCTAATTCATTCAAAAACATGGGCTAACCTATCTATCAGGTTACTCTTTCAAGCAGCATGTCTCATTTAGTCCATATATCATAGGTCACCTATCTCATGAGCCTTATCTAAAATTCACTATAATCTCCCACATAACTCATAGTTTAAATAACACATGGATCATAGCTCATGAAGCATATATCTTCTCTCATATCAAATGTCACACTGTAAATCATGAACCCAACTACCCACTCTGTGGTCTCATCTACATGTATACATATTTTGGAATTACATGCTAACTCATCCACCTATTGGGGAACTAATTCTCATCAATAATCCACATATTGAACTATCCCATTGAGAATCATGATCTTAGGTTGATCCTCATTGGGCCTCTGATTATGGGAGTCACCCCCTCAAGGGTCACATTCTTATCTATCATCACATACATATAATAGAACACCCCACCATGATCCATTTTGAGTGCCCATAGTTGTATCGTCTAGTTGAGTAGTATGACACCACCAATAAATATAGTAAAACACCATATATGTTGTTACTAACACATTAAATAACTAGAACTATTGCTTATGGAACTAGTACCAAGACATCAAATTCTTATACAAACCTATTAAGGGTCACTACACATCCCTTACACTAAGGGAATTCATATATGTCATCATCAAGATTCTCTCTATAGATCCACATGATCCATTATAAAAAAAGAATTATATTGTGGTCTGAATGATTATAATTCCATAACCAAGTTATATGGAAAAATTCTATATATATTTTTTTGACACTTTAAACAATTGAACCCTCATCATTAGTGAAATCAATCACACACAGCCATGTGAATTTCATGTGAATCCTATATAAAAAATAGATGCATAGACATCATCCTATTTTCAATGGGCCAAGAAAAAAACTATAATAAATTATACATCCAAAAAACAAGCATGTCATGTTAGGTGAAATAGTCAAATTGTAACATCAAAATCCAAGAATAACAGTCTCATATCCCTATTAATCTGGATATACTATAAGAAAAGGTGTTCTTGATGCACCAGTTCATTATCCATCACATACTTTGACACATTCTTATATCACCTATCTACCATCTCACAAAATAATAAGGAAAAATAAAAATCTAATAGATTATATGATATCAGTCATATAAGATCTAATGGCACTTTTTAATGTCTGTCCCTAGATTGTGGCTAGTGAGTAGTTCCTAGACCAGAGGAGCAGTCACTAGTACATCATGCATGCCTCCCCATACACCATAGGCTTATGGCTAGTAGCGAGGGTCAAGGACAGTATCATGTGGAGATTATACCCCCTATATTAGAGAGCACAGTAATATGAAAATAAACCAAGAATCATCCATAACATAAAACAAACTAAGAGGAAGAAATAAACATAACCATAAATAAACAAATTATCATGTAGAAGAAGGCAGTCATACAGACTCACATTTATGCCATCATACAATAATACTAATCACCCATAGGTGCAATCACATATACAAAATAAAAAAATACATTTAGGTTCACCTTTCATCCAAAATCTTCATCCCAATCTCCAATATTATCTAAAATATCCTTCTTGAACATGAAACTTTGATCCTCTTCCTAACTTAAACCTATGATCAGTAAATTCTTATTAGATACCCAAGCGACATAGACGAACATATAGGGTGTGAATATAACTTATTAGGGAACCACCAATGTGGTCCTGCATATAACCAGTAATGCAATGTATATTTGCATGTGACATGCTCAACTGAATAAATAAATACAGTACATAAATATAAATAAATAACCATTTTCAATTCTTTTATTTTAACATTAACCTAGGGTCAACTCAAACTTTCTTCGTCCAGTGTTTAAGTGTCTTTGGGTATGTAAAGTAATTTTTATAACCAATATATGGACCATAGATGATTCCTAAGGAAAATTACAAGGAAATATAGATTATCCATGAATCAAATACAAGGATTGTGTCCCAAGCATTCCAACCCAAATATATAATATTCAAATCCAATGAGAATTTCCAAGTCATTCCAACTCCAATACCCAATATCTGAATCCAAGGATCATGTCCATGGCATTCCAAATCCAATAAATATTCATATCTAAATAGTATGTCCAAGGCATCCTAATCCATGCTCATAGGTCACCTGGGAGGGTCGTATCCCCTATCCCTAATTACAAGGATAAAATCCAAGTTAATACAAACCTATAGCACAAATAAATGCAAGGATCATGTATGATTCATTCCAAACTGATGGAAGGTGTGAAGGTCGGGTCTTAGGAGCATGTCCTATGCATCCCATGTAGCTCAATACATCTTAGTGGTTAGTATATATCACACTAACCATATCATGTTTCATCATTGATTTGGGTTCCAAGGTGAAACTTACAATCATCACAACTTAGATCTCATATGCACCCTCGTAGGGGTCAACATGTAACTGGGGTACCTGTTGCGGTGCCCTATGCCATATTATAGCCATGAAACCCTTCCTGAGTTCCTCTATCCCAAACTCATATATTAATTAGACACCCATCCTTCAGAGGGAATATCATCCCTCAACAAAATCAAGTTCATATAACGGCCTCAATAGCCTCATAATTAATTATGCCTTGGTATCACACAAGGGTGATAGACTCAAGCCCATCCATTTCTTAATTTTCTTTAGGTTGGAACTCACACCTAAACTATATATCAAACTCTAAAGGGTCACCCCACCTAGTAATCTCATCTCAGTGGGGGATGAACACTCACCTCGTAGTCTTATCACTATCCCAAAGTCTCTAAGGCATCTCAAGGTTCACACATGGCCAACCCCAAGGCCATCTATCTCATCTTATCACGTACCTTTACTCATATGTCAACAAGGTACATATACTCAAGGTCACTAAATATACTTAGTTATTAAACACCTCTATATGGTCTTTGTATATCAATACATAAAATTATAATTAATACCCTAGTCATCAACAGTTGGTTAATCAAGAAAGTTCTATGGGTCTATTGTGGCCGTTGGCACTTTTTCAAATTTGCTCAAAGAATCTAATTTTAAATAAATGATTAATTTAAATTAAAATGGGGTTGTTCACCCTAATTGTAGAGATCACATATCACATGAGAACATATATAACCAAAATAAAATACCATAGGTGTATATATGATGAACCACCTATCTAAAATCAAATTTATTCTCTTTTTTATCACAGCCTGATAACTCATACCAGAGCCCATCCAAGTCCACCCGGTCATAACCCATCCTAAAAATCACCTAAATCAGATCAAGAATTCAATAATTAATTATAAAAAATAAAAAATTAATTAATCATTTTATTTTAACAATTTATAATAAATTTAAAAAATTGACTCAAATAGGCATAACACCCAAAAACTCGTCGAACACCCTCGTTGAAAATAAATTATGTCCAAAGACACTTGGGAGGCTAATTGAATGATCCTTCAACTATCCTGGAACAAATTCATATCACATGAAAACAATTAAATATCCAGTTTAATTTAATTTAGGAAAAACCCTAAGAAAAATCATATGGTGGTGTACCTATATCCAAATGATGTGTGGTGGCATGTGGACACTATCTTAGGACTCCCTCTTGCTAAGACACATGAAATAACAATCACTATTAGATGATTTCACCATGATCCAGTGAAATAGGAACCAAAACCCTAAATCGAGTCACCCAAATTAGAGAGAACCCAAGACAATTCAAGAATGGAGGCAATAGAGGAGAAAACATGCCTTTAATGCCAAGAAACCCCATCTAAAATCATCTAAAATGGAGAGGATTTGAAGGATAAATAGGAGGGGGATTGGTTGGCCTATTATCACATGAGGGATAAGGGAAAGGGGAAGAGGTATTAAGATATCAGAGCTAAAAAACAATAATTTTTCACTTTTTAATGAGTCTCGTAATTTGGCAGCACTGTTTTCCAGGTCATCTTCCACTATATGGTTTTTACTATCCAAGTCCAATCATTTTGTATGGTTTAGCCACACGATACACCAAACCTTGATCCAACTATATAGATCACCTCTACAAGTCAATTTTAGGTTTTTCAAGATTTTTATGAAACTGTGTGCCAAGAACCAAGTCCAATCCACCCTTCATGGTTTACCCTAAAACATGCATGGTTTTCCCTAAACCATTCACAAACTATCCATACACTTTAGAAAAGGAACTCGAAATCACCCCATCTCAGGGTTCTACAAGGTTTCCCCTAAATCATGCACAACAAACTTTTCACCCTAGAAAAATCCTCTAAACTATATAAAAATTAACCTGAAGCCACTGAGACTCACCTAAGAACCTGAGGCACCGATTAGGCCTCAACCCATATCCAAAAACATGTCCTATGAACGATACAACTCTCAGAATCTCAATCTGAATATCAATTCAAAAAATGGCATCTTCTCTAAAATTCCCAAAAAAAATAAATTCCTACTAAAAATCATAATTCACCAAGAAGTGAGGTTATATAGAAACCAAAATCAAGAATGGAATATCTTAATTTTATTTCATTCTAGCTCTGTGTTACTCTCATGTAAAAGTAGATTCCCAAAGGAATTTATCTCTATAATTCCCCCAACTCTAGTAATCTAGAGCTGGTAGTTATTTTATTATGTTGGTAAAAAATACAAGAAATAATATTACATAAGATTTAACAAATTAGTAGTATAAGGAGACTAGATATATACATAATCCTTACATTATATTCAAAAACATAAAATATAATATAAAATTCAATGAAACTTTATTATTCCTTTGATATTATCCTCATATCATCCATAGTACTCTTCTTGGTTTCCCAGTGGAAAAGAAACAAAGTAAAGGGGTGAGTTTAGATACTCAGTAGAGGTATAATTTAGTGGAAGATTACATGGAACAATCAAGGAATGAATAATGAGGAATTAATAATAAAATTTATTTTGTATGAGAATAATATATCAAAGTAAAATATAATAATAAATAATGATGTGGATAATAATAAATTATTTCATAATGGTGGGATGTAAAATACTGAACATATTAATCAAACTTCCAAGGCCTCGGCCAAAAAATCATAATTACACTATCAATTCCTAATTCCAAGACATCATATATTATTGGTTAGTAATAAACCAAATACCCCAATATAGTTTTTCTCATGAGACCTATTGATGCATTGAGGGGCTACAAAATTATGAACCCCACCCATCATATAATAATTTCAATGCATCCATCATATAAAAGATTTTGGACAGTAATACCTTTCATAATGCTCAAATAAACCACTTACAAACACATGTCTTAGTATTTAATACTTATCCATATAAAATTAATGGGTATACGGATTGTAAAAGTTCCCCCAGTCAACTGAATTAAATGGATATATAAGTTATATTCGATCAATATAATAGGAAGTATAGCACATTCATAATTAAATGGAAAGTCTCCTTATATATGGTGTAGTAGATTGGGATTCTTTCATTGTATAGTGTTATTAATAGGAATAAACCAATGAAAGTAATGGTTGTGACCAAAGCAATGATAGAAAAATCCCATCATGGAAAAGTTAACTTTTTTATATAGAAATATTTTAGAATTATAATGGCTTGTGAGGGAGATATAATATGAGGCAAAGTAAATTTATTATTCACAATATAATCATGGATTTTTAATAATGAATATATTATATAATAAAATGAAAATGAACTCAAAGGGATTTCAAAAGTGATATAAAGATAATGGCATGGAAACCATTACCTTGTTATCTACCTTACAAAATATTGATAATAAACTTCTAATACCCTTGATAGATTGGACTTCATAAAAATAAATTTAGAGAAGGATTTGGGAATCCTTATATCGCTAAGTATCTTAAGAAAAACTCTTAGGACCAACTTTAAAGATAGAAATGGAGATAGTGTTTGAACCCTTTATTCACCCAAGTATCTTCCCGAGTATTCTTCAGAGTTAAAATGAGATAAAACTATACTCATTGGTTTTATAGTGGATCTAAATGGTAGTATACACGGTTATTTATAGAAAATGAAACCAAAAATATTATTGATTTCTAAACTTAGGCCTTGGACTTTTGGTTGTGGAAAAATAGATAATCAGTGGGTTTATCATTATTTTAAACCATTGTATTTTACATTTATGACCTATTTTATGATTTTTAGAAGTTTAATAACTGAACTACCTTAAATTATATTATTTTGAACATGGAAAAGATATTTATTCATAAAGAATCATTGATTAAATCCTAAAATATATTTTAGGCTTTGGAAACATCTTTATGGTTTGTAAAATTAATTTTATTATCTTAAAATGTATTATTTTAATTAATATACATGTATTTGGTAAATAAATACTTTTTATTATTTATTACATAATGTTTACATGATAATTAATTCATAATTCTTACCATATAGATATATTGTATTTTTACTATGCACTCAAAAATTTTAGTGTCTCGAAAAATTATCAAAAAAAATAATTATTAGATAATTTTGATATATTAATTATAAATATGAGTTCATTTTTATGAAAATAATTTTCTATATGTGATAAATTTAATTATTAAAAAAACACTTTTCTATTTCATAATCAAAAAATTGGTTCTGAAAATTTAAAAACTCGTTTATAAAGAATATGTATATAGTTACAATGTTATTCATTAATGACTATACATTATTAATAATTATACTATTACAAAATTATTTTATGTATTTTATTAGACACTTATATGTATAGTGGTTATATTAATATTATAATGGGAATATTAGGATGCTACTATTCTAATGGTTTGATTTCCAATGATTAGATTCAAATAGTCACTTTATCCTTCCAACAATCATATTTCCCCATATATATACACTTCATTATAACATCTAAAATCATTCATATCCTTCTCTTAGTTGCTATACCATATCTATTCTATTTCATATGATTTTATTCATCATATAAATTCATCTTATATATTCTTCTTTCTTTTTTAGAATATGAACCTATATAGTTCTAGATTATGGTTTTATCCTATATTTTTATGTGTTTTATAGCATTGGTTTCGATTACTATAATTAATGTAATTTTATAGTTTTTTGTTTTCCTATTATAATAAAATAATATAATGTTCATTGTGTAATAGTTATTGTGATGAGATGTTTATTTTACATAGTATAATTTTCTATCTTACATTCTCCCCCCTTAATAATTTCATCCTAAAAATTTATGATATACATTAGTCCATAAACATATGTGGGAAATTTTTATCATTTATTCATCACACTCACATGTTATATCCTTTATCTTATGTTTTATACAATGTTCTTTCACCAAATAATTTATTTGATTCTAAAACACTTTCTCTCTATTATCATGAATCTATATAGGCTCTTAATTATAAGAAAATATAAGCTCTAGATATACTTCTTTAGTGGTGAGTATGTGATTAGGTTCTAGCATATACCTCCTTAATAGTGAGACATAAATGAAACCATGTAATTTAGAAAGGTCATATGGAATAGAAAAATGGTAATTCATAACTCTAATCCTATAAAAAATATCATAATCCCCAATTTAACCTATAATTATATTTCATAACTTACTAAGCCTTATAAATCCCTTTCGTGGAGATACCTTTAGGAATACATGATCCCCTACTTGAAATTCTAAGTCCTTCCTCAGATTATCAGTGTATATTTTCTATATTATTTTAGATATCTAGATATGAATTTTAATGGATTAAACTTTCTCATTTATCTCCTCAATTAGTTCTAGACCAATTATATTTTTTTCCCATTTTTATCTCAGTAGGTTAGAACTCAACATCTTTTCCCATACAAGGATTTATACAGTGCCATTTGAATGCTTTAATGGATACTATAATTGTATAAAAATTACACAAAATGTATATATTGGTACCATGGTCATTGAAATCCAAGTTAAATTAATATAAAAATTTTCATATGGTGGTTGAATAGCCTTTTTGGACTTCCTATCAGTTTGAGGATGATAGGTTATTCTCAAATGTATCTGAGTTTTCATATCTTTCTGATGTCTCCTTTAAACTTTTAATGTGAAATGAGGGTTATGATCTGATGTAATTGATAGGGGTTCACCATGAATCCTCAATATATATTTAATATATATCAATTAAATAGGCTCCATGGGTAAATCCTCCCTTATTACTAGTAAATGTTAAAACTTTATAAGGAAATCTATAAAACCCCACATTTCATCATTATCTATAAATTTCATGGGATGTCTAGTAAAAAATATATTATAATATTATCTCACTTCCACATTGGTATAGTAATAGTTTTCATGAAACCCTTTAGTATTTTTCTCATAACCTTTCCTTATTATCACACCAAACATATTGAAATGAAAATTTTCAACTTCAAGTTATCTCATCAGAATTATTCTCTTAAATACCAATATGTCTCGATGATACCAAGGTGTACCAATAAATTTAAAATATGAAATTCATCTAGCAACTCCATTTTCATATTAGGTATTTATGGAACATATATCCACTTTCCAAACTTTAATACATCATCTTCACTGATGAATACTATAAATTTTCTATCATTTATAACTTTAATCTTCTTTTGTGAACCTTTTTCCTCATTTTAGGACTACATTATCTTCTTCGGTTAAGATGGTTGTTCAATTAGATGTAAAATTAATGATTTCTCCCCTTAATTAATAATTACCATATTTAACTTTACTAAATCTATAAATATATAATTCTTATCCATCTTCATCATAGATAAAACTTTATGATCCTTCTTACTCAATGCATCATCCAATTTTTTTCCTTCTTATGGTGGTAATGTATGGAAAAAACATAGTCCATAAATAGTTCCATCCATATCATTTGTCTCATGTTATGATATTTCTAGGTAAATATATAGCATTCTGCCTTTTTATTGCATAAAATTTCATTACATTATACAAATAGAGGATTTTTAAAGTCTAGTGTCTTGGAAATCAGGAACATAAAACATGAGAACAACATAAAACCTTCTTCTAAACCACTTGTAAGGATTCTTCATTGTTCATCCTAAGTTCATTACAGAATCTCATAACCTGGGAGCATACATTAAAGGAAAGGGTGAGCAGAAGGCCCAGTAAGAAAAACAAGAGAAACATTTTACATGTGAACTTGAGATACATCAATAAAGTCATGATAAATAACTTTAAGTCATGAGAAAAAGATCATGAGGCATATCATAATAAAAATATCGTGTTTCATAACTTGAATATTTGGCAACAAAATTTAACATATACAATCATTTTCGTATCACCAAGGTCCATCCCCAAGGTTTCATTAAAAAATTACCAAGGTTATTCACCAAGGTATCGTTAAAATGGTCATCTCTAGAGATTAAGTCTTTACCCAATGCATTGGAGTGCTATAAGGGCGCACCCTTAATTTGTCTTTATTATAATGTGATCCAAATATATAATCATCAATAATTTCATAAATAACCCATATATCATAAAAGAAATGGGTTTCATTTCATAGTCATAACATTTTAAAAACTGATTTAAAGACGTGATCTTTATGTCACTTTAAACCCACAGAAAAGGAAAGCGGTTCTCATGTATGTAAATCCCTGAATTTAAAATAGAACATTTTGATATATATTTGAATAACACTTTATAATAAAGAGTTTTTATTATTAACTTAATAAAATAAAAGAATTTGAGAAAAATAGAGAGACATTTTGAGACAAAAATTCGGCAGTATAACAGCTATGTTGTAGGGTTTTATAAAACATTGAAAAGAGAGGGGAAATGGGTCACCCACTCATAAATGATCCATAATATAGTAAATTTACAGAATATAAAGGATATAATAACATGGTAATGAAATTTTAAATACATACCATATGAAATGAAAAACATGGAAGGAAGACAAAAATAAGATTTCTCTTATGAAAATTTGGCAGCCTAACAGCGTCACTTAAAACTTCAAAAAAATGAATTGATGAAATAAAATAGGGTATTTAATCATATGAAAATAAAATCAAATTATGATTTATATAGATATCATACCCCAACATAATAAAAAGTAACTTTAAAGACTTGACATGAAAATAGAACTTGAAAATGAGAAGGGTGAAAGAATCCCTTACAAAAATTCAGCAGCCTAACAGCGCCACTTAAACATTCTTAAAATGAATTGATGAGAGAAATAGGGGGTCTATCATCATATGAAAATGAAAATGACAGTATTGTGAATATAAAACAACATCCCCAACATAATAACACGGAGCTTAAAATAAATGACATAAAGGAGAATACATGAAAAGAAAGAGAGAGGTAGGATCCCTTACCTTAAAGAGTAACTTCAAAATCTTGAATTTCGGGACCTTGGTAGGCTTGAGGGCACCTTGGGAGGACTCCTTGGGAGGTAAAGATACCATAACTATATTGGGGAGGATTTTCAAATGAAATTAATGAGGTAAAGGCTTGGTATTTATAGGATAAGTGAGGGGACAAAGCATTAATTACCAAGGGACACCTCATCGGTGGTATTGGAAAAACCATGGGCTTGACCATCGTATTTTCCCATGTTATAGGCCACTTATAACACCTCATACCTTATCTTACTATTCATAAGTTTACCAAAATTATTGAATAATTAATACATCCTTAATGATGCCATTAAACACCTGAAACTCAAAAACTTTATTTTCACTATTCACTGAAAATTCAACTTTCTCAAAAAAAAACCCAAAATTTCACCTTAACCAAATATCGATGCTCTGATTTCAAAAATGAACTCCATTTTATGAAAATAATTTTCTAAATATTTTTAATTTAATTTTTAAATAAAAACACTATTCACTAAAAATTCAACTATTGAAGAAAAATCACAAAAATTCACCTTAACCAAATATCGATGATCTGATTTCAAAAATGAACTCCAATTTATGAAAATAATTTTCTAAATATTTTTAATTTAATTTTTAAATAAATAACACTATTCACCCAAAAAAACTAATACTTAACCAATAATTTCCTAATTAGTTATTTACCTATTTTATTGAATCACATTACTTAATCAAAGTGCCTAAATTATATTAATACTTTCATTAAGTGATATTACTAATCCATTTGGTCACATTAATAATCCCAAGCATAAAATCACTATTCATAATTTACTATTCATCAAAAATTAGGTTGATCTTATTAGACTCTAAATTTCATACTGAACACAACTATAGAAGACCATTTTTTGAAAATCATTACACGTTTTTAATTATTTAAGGTTTACATAAATATTTTTAAAATATCATTTTTCTAAAATTCATCAATAATATGCATACTATATTTATCCGAACATTTGAAAATTCACAAACTTCATCATAAGAAGAAATCACAATTTTTATTTAACTCAAAGGATTACACAAGGCAATTATAGTCTCGTTTCATAACCCCTTATAACACCAGCATAGGGCCTAAGAGTAAGGTGTGCTAGGGTGATAGAATCTTGGGGCGTCTCGAGCAACATTGTCCGAGTAGTGATTTCTATTAGCTTGAACTTCTCACGAAGGCGATTCTGTTCCAACTTGACATGATGAAGTTTGGCTTGGGTTTGGTCCAGAGCAAAGACCAAAGGTGCTACCTTCTTCCCGAGTTCTGTTAGATGGGCTTCGATCTGCCTGAGACTATTGGATGGGGCCATCAAATATTCTTTCTATATTAATTAATCAAGATCACTTGTATTTATAGACAATAATCACAACATTTAGTTTCCAACGGTCTTATTTTAATTATACTAATTTTATTAAATGAAATAGTTTTGTTGAGTATAAAATAAAATAACACACAGAGTTAGGAAACAAAATTTATTCAAAATTTTGGGTCATTACAATCTTCCCCCTTAAGAAATTGTGTCCTCGCAATTTTAAAATTGGGCTTGGAAATTTTGTTGAAAGTCCCACATCGGAAAAGAGTTAGTAAAACTATTACTTTAAAAGAAAGAAAGGGAAGTACAAAAGTCACCCGAGTTAACCCATACTAGGATTCCATATAGGAAAACATGGATACGGAAGAGAAAACAAAGGGTCAAGTTCTGATAGAGAGTGATAGAAAACATGATTAGGATAAAATTAACCATAAGAAGATCACAAACTTAATATGTGTTAAACGGTCTTTGATTACCCAGTAGGAAATGTAAACCAACAACGATTTTGTTTTATGTTCCTTTTCATAATTTTGAGGAATTAATTTACTACATAGAATAAAAACATAAGGAAATATATTTACCTTCAAGTAGAGTTTCATCCCTTAATAAGTTTCCACCAAGACTAATCTTTCCTCCAAACAATGACCATTCAAAAAGACTTAGTCTTATCAAAAGCACAATAATCAACTTCTAGAGAATCACATAATCCACAAAATAATAACTATATTTTTTCCTTGTCTTTAGTCATCAATTAAAACTAAAAAGGTTGGTACGAGATCATATAATCCCCAAAAAGGATAATCTTTTATAAAAATTAAAATGACAATATATCTCCAAAATTCAACAAAAGTACCCAAAGTTCCAGAAAGACCATTCAATACACAATCATCCTTAAAATTCATCAGAATAATCCAAACTAATATTGGAACCCAAAACTCAGAAGGATTTAATAACATAGTTTTCCCCAATAAATCTTAACATTTATCTCCAAATAACATCGACTACTACTAAAGTCTCCTACTAAAGTGCAATTAACATATTCACATATTCTCTATTCTAGGTTCATCATTTCCCAGAAATAACCCAAATCACCATATGTCCACAATAAATAAATAAATTTTTACAAAAAAAATATTCAACCATTTCTCCTCAATTTAAATCCTATAGTATCTTAGGCATATAGTAATCCAAAAGAGAAAACATCATCCAAAATAACCTTTATCATTTAATCACCAAATCATTTTCCTATACAAAGGATATTCATTTGATATATGTTTCAAAAATAAACTTTTTCTTGATCTATAAAAATAGCAGGTGCATTAGTCCGAAAGGCATAATAAAAAACTCATAATGCCCATATCTTGATCGAAAGGCAGTTTTTGGAATATCATGATTCTTCACCCTCAATTGAAGATAACCAAAACGAAGATCAATCTTAGAGAAGAATTGAGTCCCATGAAGTTAGTCAAATAAGTCATCAATTCTTGGAAGAGAGTATTTGTTCTTAATTGTGATCCCATTCAGTTCTATATATTCAATTCATATCTGAATCAATTTATCCTTCTTATTCACAAAGAGAACTAGTGCTCCCCAAGGAGACACACTTGGTCGGATAAACCCATTTTCCAAAAGATCTCAGAGTTGTTTCTTTAATTCCTATAGCTCTACATTTTCAATCCTATAGGGGGTCTTTGACATCGGATGAGATCCAAGTATGAGTTCAATGGAGAACTCTACCTCTCTTTTAGGGGGAGGTTCGGGTAACTCTTCAAAAAATACGTCAATTTATTCGTAGATGATTGGGAAATTTTATAAAATAATAAATCATTTGTGAGAAACTTATTTCATTTATGAATCTTTTAACTAAAAAAGATTTTATGTCTTAAAACTTATTGCTTAGAAAAATTACATTTTTCTATAATTCCTTCATAATGATTCATATAAAGCTTGCGATTAACCAAACATATCCCCCAAGAGTGTCGTAACCAAGAGTGCAGCAAGGCCTGTTGTCGTGTACCAGTTCCTATTTGAGTATAGCTCAAAGCGGTGTTTTGGGGTTTTACCCCTATGTACATCTGTGCCAGAGCCACCTCTACCTGCTTGTATCCAAACAAGGATGTATTTTCTTGATAAACCGCTTACTCAATACTCACCAAAATACCAGGAAGATTTCCTATATTTAAACTTTTCTATAGGGTTCTTCCTTAAGTTTTCATATCCTAGTTTCCATAAATAACTAAACTATCCTTTGATACCAACTATAGCATCCCGCCTTTTTATTGCATAACATTTCATTACATTTTACAAATAGAGGATCGTTAAAGTCTAGTGTCTTGGAAATTAGGAACATAAAACATTTTTATAAACCACTTGTAAGTCTTCTTCAATTTTAATCCTAAGTTAATTACAACATCTCATAACCTAGGAGCATACATCAAAGGAAATGGTGAGTAGAAGGCCTAGTAAGGGAAACAAGAGAAACATTTTACATTTGAACTTGAGATACATCAATAAAGTCATGATAAATAACTTTTTAAGGCATGAGAAAGAGATCATGAGTCATATCATAATAAAAATAACATTTTTCATAACTTGAAGATGTGGCTACAACATTTAACATAGAAAATCATTTTTGTATCACAAAGTTCTATCCCCAAGGTGTCATTAAAAAATTACCAAGGTTATTCACCAAGGTATCGTTAAAATTGTCATCTCTAGAGATTAAGTCTTTACCCAATGCATTGGAGCGCTATAAGGGTGAACCATTAATTTGTCTTTATTATAATGTGATCCACTTATATCATCATCAATAATTTCATAAATAACCCATATAGCATAAAATAAATGGGTTTCATTTCATAGTCATAACATTTTAAAAACTTCTTTAAAGACATGATCTTTATGTCACTTTAAACCCACAGAAAAGGAAAGAGGGACTCATGTTTGTAAATCCTAGAATTTAAAATAGAACATTTGGATATATATGTGAATAAACCTTTAAAATAAATAGTTTTGAGTATTAACTTAATAAAATAAAATAATTTTAGAAAAAGAGAGAGACATTTTGAGACGAAAATTCGGCAGCATAACGGCTATGTTGCAGGGTTTTAAAAAACATTGAAAAGGGAGGGGAAATGGGTCACCCACTCATAAATGATCCATAAAATAGTAAAGGGATAGAATATAAAGGATATAAGAATATGTTAATGAAATTTAAAAGACATACCATGTGAAATGAAAAACATGTAAGGAGGACAAAAATAAGTTTTCTCTTATGAAAATTCGGCAGCCTAATGGCGTCAGTTAAAACTTTAAAAAATGAATTGATGAGATCAAATAGGGTATCTCATAATATGAACATAAAATAACAGTATTAAGGATATATATATCATGCCCCAACAAAATAAAAAGGAACTTGAAAGACTTGACATGAAAAAAGAACTTGAAAATTAGAAGGGTGAAAGAATCCCTTACAAAAATTTAGCAGCCTAACGGCGCCACTTAAACATTCTTAAAATGAATTGATGAGAGCAATAGGGGTTATATCATCATATGAAAATGAAAAGTATAGTAGTATGAATATTAAAGTACATCCCCAAAATAAGAACATGGAGCTTAAAATAAATGACATAAAGGAGAATACATGAAAAGAAAGAGAGAGGTGGGATCCCTTACCTTGAAGAGTAACTTCAAAAGATTGAAGGTCGGGACCTTGGAAGGATTGAAGGAACCTTTGGAGGACTCCTTGGGAGGTAAAGAGACCAGAACTTTGTTGGGGAGTATTTGGAACTGAAATGAATGAGGGAAAGGCTTGGTATTTATAAGAGAAGTGAGGGGACAAAGCATTAATTGCCAAGGGACACCTCATCGGTGCTATTAAAAAAATCATGGTCTTTCCCATGTTATTTTCCCATGTTATTGGCCACTTGTGAAACATCATACCTTATATTACTATTCATAAGTCGACCATAATTATTGAATAATTAATAGATCCTTAATGATGTCATTAAACACCTGAAACTTAAAAACTGTATTTTCACTATTCACCGAAAATTCAACTTTCTCAAAAAAACCCAAAATTTCACCTTAACTAAATATTGATGCTCTGATTTCAAAAATGAACTCCATTTTATGAAAATAATTTTATAAATATTTTTAATTTAATTTTTAAATAAAAACACTATTCACTGAAAATTCAACTGTTTCAGAAAAATCCCAAAAAATCACCTTAACCAAATATCGATGCTCTGATTTCAAAAATGAACTCCATTTTATGAAAATAATTTTTTAATATTTTTCATTTAATTTTTAAATAAAAAAACACTATTCACCCGAAAAAAACTAATACTTAACCAATAATTTCTGAAACAATTTTTTACCTATTTTATTGAATCACATTACTTAATCAAGGTGTCTAAATTATATTAATACTTTCATTAAGTGAGATTACTAATCCATTTGGTCACATTACTAATCCTAAGCATAAAATCACTATTCATAATTCAATATTCATCAAAAATTAAGTTGATCTTATTAGACTCTAAATTTCAAACTGAACACAACTATAGAAGACCATTTTTTGAAAATCATTACGCGTTTTTAATTATTTAAGGTTTACAAAAATATTTTTAAAATATCCTTTTTCTAAAATTAATCAATAATATGCATACTATATTTATCCGGACATTTGAAAATTCACAAACTTCATCATAAGAAGAAATCGCAATTTTTATTTAACTCAAAGGATTACACAAGGCAGTTACGGTCTAGTTACATAACCCCTTATAACACCAACATAGGACCTAAGAGTAAGGTGTTCTAGGGTGATTGAATCTTGGGGCGGCTTGGCCAACATTGCCTGAGTAGTGATTTCTATTAGCTTGAACTTCTCACGATGAAGATTCCGTTCCAGCTTCACACGATGAAGTTTGGCTTGGGTTTTGTCCAGAGAAAATCCCAAAGGTGCTACCTCCTTTCTGAGTTTTGTCAGATGAGCTTCGATCGGCCCGAGACTATTAGATGGGGCTATCAAATCTTCTTTCTATATTAATTAATCAAGATCACTTGTATTTATATACAATAATCACAACATTTAGTTTCCAATGGTCTTATTTTAATTATACTCATTTTATTAAATGAAATATTTTTGTTGAGTATAAAATAAAATAACACACAAAGTTAGGAAACAAAATTTATTCAAAATTTTGGGTTGTTACAAAATATATACTCCAAAATTTTATGATCCATATATATGTCATGTATTTTACTATATAGATAGTGTCTCCATATATTCAAGGAATTCATTATTGTTGTCAACTTAATACCATGAGTTGGATAGTTTTGTTTATGGATATTTAATTTCCTTGACACATAAGTAAAAACTCTATTATTTTGCATAATGATGCACCCCATTCATTTATTTAAGGAATCGCTATATATAACAATATGTCCTTAGCTAATGGTAAATTTAATGTTGGTTAATTGAAAAATATCTTCTTTAGTTACTCAAAACTTTTTTCACATTCCTTTGACCATACGAATTTGACCCCATTACATTTTAACTTAGTTAATGAATTGGGTTATTGGGTAAATTTTTAACAAATCACTAATAGTAACCTCTAAAACCATGTAAACTATGAATCTTAGTTACATTCACTGGTGATTCCTATTCTTTGACCACCTTGGTATTTAAAGGATCTATAAATATTTTATCCTTATAGATAATGTGTCCAATAAAAGAAACTTTTTGGAACCAAAATGTTCGCTTATTGAATTTCCTAAATAAATCCTTTTCTCTAAGAGTCTAAACATCAATTCTCAATTGGTTCTCATTATATTCATATCTTTTAGAGTATATCATGATATCATCAATAAATAACACCAAACAAATATCAAGATGATATTTTAAAACATTATTCATTAAAAAAATAAACATTTAGGGTTTATTGGTTAATCTAAAGGTCGTCACTATAAATTCATAATGTTCATACCTTATACAGAATTCCATATTTGGTATATCATCCTTATTTACTCTTAATTAATGATAACAATAATGGATTTAAATGTTTTATAAGTATTTATCACCTTGAAATTGATCAAACAAACTATCAATGAATGTTAAAGGATACATGTTCTTTATAGTAATGGTATTTATTTCTTAATAATCAATGCACAACCTCATAGACCAATCCTTATATTTTATAAATAAGATAAATTCTTCCCAAGGTGAGACATTGGTATGTATAAATCTATTATCACAAAACTTTTATAGTTGTTTCTTAAACTCCACTAATTCCATTAGGGATATTTAATAAGGATGACTGGATATGGGTTTTTCATTAGGTATGAGTTTGAGGGAAAACTCAACTTCACGTTTGTGTGGGTTTCTAAGTAATTCATAAGGAAATACATCAATATATTCTTGAAAAATATAAATTGGTCCAAGATAAATATACCTAAATAATAAATTGATTATATGGTTTAATTATTACATACAAAAATATTCATGTAACCCAAAGACCTAAAGGATTAGTTTCTTGGGGAATAGAAATATAAAAAAACTTATTTCACTTGTTGTGAACAATTCTTCATAAACTAAATCCATTCCTAGATGTAAGAACTCAGGTCTTCTTTTCAGGTATGTCTTTCCTTTTTATGAAGTTTTTGAGAAAATAGGAGTTTCTTGAAATTTTTGAAGTACACGATGTGTAATTTATGAGTACACGCCGTGTACTCCCTTGCCACACTAGGTCATGCACTGGCCGTGTCCAGGCCACACACATGGGGTGTAGGGGTGATGTGGAGGCCAATTAAAGTGGAGTATGGAAAAACAGAGTACACGTCATGTACCCCAGAAGTACACGTCGTGTATTTTATTTTATTTTCATTAAACAGACCGGGGTCGCACCCCATCGATAAAACCGTCTTATTCTCCATGTTCTTTGATCGAGAGCATTCTGTACGGCCTCAGATCTTCTCCGAGCCCCCGTGCCTCCATCTGATCTCTATTTTATCCACCGTCGATTGCGTTGGAACTACAGCGATGAGTTCTTCTTTCTACTAGAGCTTTGTTTTCCAATTCCTCCTCTTTCACAAATTATTGTGGGTTGATATTTTTGTATGTTTTCTTAGATCTTCATCGTTCTAAGTAGAATCAACCTTCGTGGCTCAAGTATATTGATCTCCTAGGATCGAGGTAGGTGGTTTGTTGCCCTACGTTGAATGTCTTTGAGTTTTTGTGCAAAAAGTGTCGGATACCCATGTATCGGGTATCCCGGGTTAGGGGTTTTGATTCCATTGTTTAATTTCCTTAGATTTTTTGTTTTCTTGAGGTTAATTGATAGTAATATATGCTTGGATGCATGTTTGAGGATCACCCATGGGTTATTTCCCTTGATTTGGATGTTTATCGCCGTTTGGATTAGGTTGTGTGTAAGGCAAACCTTGTAGCATTGTTTTTCTGCCTCGTTAAAGCTGATTTCATGTATTTCCTGCTATTTATATGATTTTTATGCATTGTATCTATTATCCAAGTAGTTTTCAAACTTACTTAGGGCTTCTAATAGTCGATTACGCACGACTAGACTGCTCAAGGCTGTGTGAACTTGGTGTAGTAGACTAAAGAGGGAATTGACTATTAAGGGCTTCCCTAGAGAGTCTGTTATAAATTAGTTTCATACATAGCACCTACAGGAATTAGAATCTGTGCTTCCCAAAAGTGTCCTTAGTTTACACATGCATCGAGACCATGGGAGGAATTATATGTAAGTGCTTTCTCAGAGAGTCTGTAGCTATCGTTGCAAGACCATAGGGGAATTGACGGTGAGATATTCCCAGAGTGTCTGTGCCTTGTATGATTATTTTACTTGAGGTTTCTACCAGTAGGATCCACCCAGAGAGTCAATATTATTTTTTTTTGGTTGGTAGTGACGATTCCACCAAGCCAAAGAACAATCTTGGGTTTGTACTACTTGTTGTCTAAGTAGTCTGTTGAGATACCTATTGTGTTACTTGATGTGCCTGGAGAATGTAGAGTTGTTTTCTAGACTTCTTGTTTGATAATTAAATTATTGTATTAAATTAATAAGTAAATGTGAATGAAGATTTTAAGGATTATTACTTGGGTGTACCTCTGTTTCTCTACTGCATTTATTTCTTTTACTTTTTCTATATTTCTCACTGACAGTAGGGCATAGATATTGTGGTGATTGCCTACTAGGATTAGTCTCACACCCTGTTTGGGTCCTGCTTTTCAGCCCAAATAGGTTATATGGTTTCATGTGTGGATGGGGATTGTTGCCCTTCTACTTCAGGTACATGATTGCTGGTTGGAGCTGAAGAGCATAGGACCGAGCTTAGGCTTGCGATGCTGCTGGAGTTGTTGTTACTTTTAGTACTTTGTTTTCAGTTTTATTTCGGCACATTGGTGTGTCTGCTGCTTTCCTTAGATACTTGTACCTGCTGCATCATTATCATAATTACTATATATATTCATTTCTTCCGTTGTTTGGTTTCGGTTGTTGTATATCATGTACTGCTTCCGTTATTCACTGTTATTTCTTTTCCCTTGTATACCTTACCAAATGAGGGCATAGTATCCCCAATAACTCACCAAGGCCCTCGCTGCTAGTCAACAGCCTTTGGCATTTTGGGAAATGTGCTTGAGGTTATGTGGCGAACTGGGCACAGGGCACCAGTTGAGTGGCTCCGGATTCAGGTCGTTACAAAGTGGTATCAAAGGAGGTTCTTCCTTTTCTATTTGACTTACTATTTGGTGACATTAGACAGGGATAGGATGGAATAGGAAAATGGTAAATAGTTGTGCCCTGGCATTCTAGAACCTGTGTACAGGGAAAAATCCATATTACCTTGAATGTTGTAATTTTTGAGTTCTGCAAATGTTACCGTTTAATTGATTTCACCGTTGGGTGATGCACTTGTTTTGTGTTGTTACTGTTTATATGATTGCAGTTCTATTTTTTTGCAACCCGATGAGATGAGAGTATGCCATCTCATGCATCATATAGGCACATGTTAGAAAATCACATGTCATGCCATGAATTTTTCCATGCCATCTCGGTTGCATTAGAGATTGCATGCTATTGTGATAGATGTTGTGATAAAATACCTGCTATGTGGATAGGGTATCATATGTTTAGAGTTTCTTTATCACGAATGCCAAACTTTGGTCTTAGAGTTGTTATGGGCCCTCGAGGATCGGAATTTGGTGGGTCAGGAGTTTGTTATATTGTTGCTTGTTATATGCATTGTTATGATGCCAAGCTTTGATTCGCGGAGAGTATGGGCCCCCACAGATCGGAATTTGGCACCTTAACCTCTGTTTTCTGTGTTTTCTGGGCTCTGGTGCAGTTCTGAGGCTACTATCCAGAAAAACCCAGAATACATGGCGTGTACTTTATAAACACATGCCGTATAGTTTTTTGCAGTGTCACTGACCATGTGGACAAGGACACGAGGCTGAAAATGGGTCTTTAGGAACACACCGTGTACGGTATGTACACGCTGTGTAGTGGTAAACTATGTATTCAGCCGTATCACTAACAACACGGGTCAGGAAAACTCTGGTAGTACACGCCGTGTTTGGTATGAACACACCGTGTAGTCTTGTTCTAGGTACCCAGCTGTGTCAAAAACAACATGGGTTGGTGTTTTCTTCTCCTATACACACCGTGTTTGTTCGGAACACACCGTGTAAGGGTCAACCATGTATCCGGGCATGTAACGAACCATACGGGATGTGGTTTTCTTTCAAGTGCACGTCGTGTCCCTTGGGAACATGCTGTTTAGTGTCGACCGTGTGTAAGGTCGTGTCGCTAACAACACGGGCTAGGTAAGGAATGTCTAGTGCACGTTGTGTCTTCCTCAACATGTCGTGTAGTCTTCAGTTGGGACAGTCCGTGTGACTTAGTTGTGTAAAAGTAACCGGGCAGGGAGAAAAGGTTCAGTACACGCCGTGTAGTTTGAGAACACGTTGTGTAGTCGGGTTGTTTACATAGCCATGTATGGCCAGGGTACACGCCCAGGGTAAAATTTCTGGAAACACGCTGTGTGGCCATACTACACATCGTGTAGTCATGTTTTTCCCAATTTTAAAGGTATTTCCCTCCTGTTCTGTTTTAATCTCTTATGTTGCAAATGTTTTCGTCATTAATGAAGGTGTGTTTTGATCTTTCAGAGCTATGGCACCAAGACGTCCTCTCATTTCATGACAGGAACCGGACAGTGATCGTACGCCTGATGCGACCGATTAGGGACTACCAGTAGTTCCGCCTATCGTTCCGGACATGGAACCTATAGTGATTTCAGACACTGGTGTCGATGCTCAGTTCAGAGAGGTTTTCAGGAGATTCATGCAGACCTTCCAGGGATTTCAGCATCCTGCCCCAACTATGGCAAAGTTGACGCGGGTTTTTCGGCAGCAGCATCCTACCACATTCACAGGGGATAGAGGACCGCAGGCTGTAGAGTCATGGTTATAAGCCATGTTATCCATCTTAGGCCATCTCGAGACACCCCCAGATAGGAGGGTGAGTCTCATGACTTACATGTTGCGAGACTCCGCCAAAAGATGGTGGGACGTAGTTTCTCAGGTAGGGTGCCAAAAGACTATGGATTGGGATGAGTTCCAATGTATATTCTATGGCTACTTCTACCCAGTGACGCTGAGGGCTGACAGAGCTATAGATTTCATGAACCTACAACAAGGTACTCTATCAGTTATGGAGTATTCCTCCCATTTCACAGAGTTACAGCATTTCACTCCCGTTCTAGGTAATGACGAGTTGTTCTTGGAAAGGAAGTTTGAGGAGGGACTCAAACCAGAGATCAGATCGCAGGTGAATGTCTTCCAGTTGACTTTTATTACTCTGATAGCCAACCAGGCGCTGATCATGGAAAGCAACCTGAGTAAGACTAGAGCTATGGACCAGGGTGGTTCAGCATCCAGGGATGATTCTTTTTAGACAGACAACAGGAAGCGCCACCAAGAGTCTACCCGAGGCGACCCGAGGAAGTGAGGTATTCCTTCTGGTAGACGAGATCTCCCTTTTGGCACCCAAGTGGTGTGTTATCAGTGTGGTAGGAGCAGGCATAAGAATCCCCAGTGCTCGAGAGACCTAGTGTAGTGCCGATCTTGTGGCAAGATGGGTCATCTGCAGCGCTTCTGCAAGGTACCCCTTCCAGGAGCTAGTGAAGGCGGATCAGTTTCGACCCCGCATTCAGGAGCAGGGTTACCATTTCCACAGCATACTAGGGGATGGAGTTCTTCAGGTTGACCAGGTTAGGGTAGAGGGCATGTACACAGTGGTCAGGCACAGGGATGAGCAACTCAAGGTTTTCAGACTGCTACACAGGGTTGCGGTACAAGCCAGACTTTTGCTGTAGAGAAGATTCAGCAGGAGCAGAATCTCGGAACCTCTACAGTTAGAGGTATGATCTTAGTAGCCTCATTTTTATCTTTATCTCTTTTCGATACCGGTCCTATGCATATCTTTATCTCTGTTGTTTTCTTGGAGATCCTTGGGCTCTATGTCTTTTTGTATGCTAACATGTTGACTCTCGACACGCCCTTGGGAACGAGGACATCTAGCGTACGTCAGTGAAAAGAATTCCCTATATAGGTTTTTGGGTGTCACTTCTTATGGGACCTCTATGTCTTAGAGATGATAGGCTACGATGTCATTATCAGGATGGACTGGTTGGTTCCCTTCCAGGCAGTCGTTGATTTCTATCGCCGCAGGGTGAGTTTCGTATCACCAAACGGCGAGTCCTTTCTTCATAGAGGCGAGTGGGATGTCCAGGCGGGTAGAGATGGACCAGAGAAACATAGGATAGGAGGGGTTATGGCCCAGTTTTCTAGTCTTTATCTGGATGACCAGGGGACTTCACAGTTAGACTTTCCTCCAGTGGTGGATCGTTTCAGAGATGTCTTTCCAGAGGACTTTTCAGGTTTACCTCTGGAGTGTGAGGTAGACTTCTCGATTGAGCTCATTCCAGGAGCAACACCTATGTCCATTCCTCCTTATAGGATGGCTACACCTGAGTTTCAGGATCTCAAGAAGCAGTTGGAGGAGTTACAGGCAAAGGGTTTCATCCGACCTAGTACTTCTCCTTGGGGTTCGCCTATCCTTTTTGCGAAGAAGGCAGACAATACTCTTAGGCTTTGTGTGTATTATCGTAAGTTTAACCAGATGACGGTCAAGAACTGATATCCCTTGACGAGGATCGATGATATCTTCGATCAGCTTCAAGGAGCCAGAGTATTCTCGAAGATCGACTTGAGATCCGGCTATCATCAGTTGTGTGTCAGACCATCTGATATACCCTTTACATCCTTTCGGAGTAGGTATGGTATGTATGAGTACTTGGTTATGTTGTTCGGTCTCACGAACGTGTCGGAAGTCTTCATGGAACTAATGAACAGAGTGTTCCATCCGTACATGGATTCCTTCGTGGTGGTTTTCATGGACGATATCTTGGTGTACTCTCACACTCGACACGACCATGCAACCCATCTTGAGATCATTTTTAGTACACTGAGGGAGTATCAATTATATGCTAAGCTCTTGAAGTGCCACTTTTTGATGGATTAGATCCACTTCCTAGGTCATTTCATTTCAAAGACAGGGGTATCAGTAGACCCAGAGAAGGTGAGAGCAGTTGTTACCTGGGAGCAGCCGAAGAATGTCTTTGAGGTATGGAGTTTCATGGGGCTGGATGGTTACTACAAGCGGTTTATACAAGACTTCTCATGATTAGAAGCGCCGTTAAAAGGCTTGACTAAGAAGGGGGTAAAGTTTGTTTGGTCAGAAGCCTGTGATTCATCCTTTCAGGAGCTGTAGGGGAGGTTGACTTTGGCACCGATTCTAGTTTTTCCAGAGTCAGGCAGGAGTTATATAGTTTTCTGTGATGCATCTGGCATCGGTCTAGGAGCAGTGCTTATACAGGAGTATCATGTGGTTGTGTATAGATCTCGGTATTTGAGGCCACATGAGAGGAATTATCTTATACACGACCTGGATTTGGCTGCAGTTGTTCATGATTTGTGTTGTTGGAGGCATTACCTTCTGGGAGAGAATTTTGTGGTATATACTGACCACAAGAGTCTCAAGTACTTCTTCACGTAGTGTGACCTGAATCTGAGACAGTGGAGGTGGGTCAAGTATCTCCAGTCCTTTGACTTGGAGCTTGCCTATATGCCTGGGAAAGGAAACGTCGTGGCTGATGCACTGAGCAGGAGAACTCAGATACAGGTAGTTCAGGAGGCCAGTAGTGAGTGGAAACTTATGGATCTATTCTCTGAAATGCATTTGGAGGTGCATGACAGGAAGGGGTAGACTTTCCTATCTTCTATAGCTATTACCTCTGTGCCTCTTGATCGAGTTCGAATGAGGAATCTAGCATATTCTGAAGGCCTAGTCCTACGGTAAAGAGTGTCAGGAGAGGACCCTCTTCCCAGATGGACCGTTGGTGAGGATTAGATCTTGCATTTCCAGGGAGGTGTATGGGTTCCAGCAGATATACATGAGGAGATGATGCGAGACTTTCATTCCTTTATCTGGGAATTTCATCCTAGTGTCACCAAGATGTATCGTGATCTACACCTCCAGTACTGGTGGCCAGGTATGAAGAGAGATGTGGCTGGTTTTGTCATGAGATATTCCACTTGTCAGCAGGTGAAGGTAGAACACTAGTGGCCATTAGGGCTTTTGAAGCAATTACCCATTCCCGAATGGAAGTGGAATGATGTTGTGATGGAATTCGTGACAGGGTTACTGAGATCATAGAGAGGGAATGACACGGTATGGGTTATCATTGATAGGCTCATGAAGGTTTCTCACTTATTTCCAATAAAGGAAACCTTCGGTGTCAATGATCTTGGACAGTTGTACGTCCGTGAGATTGTGTGCTTGCACGGGGTTCCGAATACTATCGTTTCTGATAGGGACTCCCACTTTACTTCGCGTTTTTGGCAGAGTATACAGAAAGCTTTGGGTACACAGGTACTTCTAAGTATAGCTTACCTTCCCCAGACAGATGGCCAGTCAGAGTGCATGATCCAGGTGCTTGAGGATATGCTCTGAGCTTTAATTCTATATTTTGGCGGTTCTTGGGAAAAGAATATTCCTCTTGTGGATTTTTCCAATAACAATAGTTTTTAGGTGACTATTCAGATGGCACCTTATGAAGCTTTGTATGGTATGCCATGCCGATCACCTTTGTGCTGGCTGGAGGCAGGAGAGGAAGCTTTGTTGGGACCTCGTCTAGTTCAGGAGACCTCAGAGCAGATAGAGTTGATTCGGAAGAGGATGGATACTGTATAGTCTTGTCAGAAATCTTTTGCTGATCAGCGGAGATGACCTCTGTAGTTCGAGGTCGGAGATCAGGTTTTCCTACATGTTACCCCGAGGTTTGGACACAAGAGGATCAGGAGATAGGATAAGCTTTCACTGAGATACGTCGGGTCGTTTGGGGTTTTGGAGAGAGTTGGGTCGGTTGCCTATCGGTTGCAGTTACCTCAGAGGTACCAGGCCATGCACGACGTCTTCCACGTCTCTCAGCTCTGACATTACTTTTCAGACTCATCTCAAGTTTTTTGACCCAAGGAGTTTGATTTGGAGCAGGATGCATCCTTCAAGGAGCATCCTATCATAATTTTTGATCGTAGTACAAATGCACTCCGTGTCCGGTCTGTTCCTCTGGTACGGGTGTGATGGCAGCACGATCGTGTGCAGGATGAGAGTTGGGGGAGGGAGGCCGATATACGATCATAGTGGTCAGATTTTTTCTAGGTTTCTTCTTTGCCATCTTACTAGGGACATTTAGGGATGAATTTATTTAAGGGGGAAGTTTTTAAGAACCTGGATCTTCTTTTCAGGTATGTCTTTCCTTTTTCTGAAGTTTTTTAGAAAAGTGGAGTTTCTGGAAATTTTTGAAGTAAACACCGTGTACTGTATGAGTACACACCATGTACTCCCTTGTCGCACCAGGCCGTGTGATGGCTGTGTCCGGGCCACACACATGGGGTGTAGGGGTGATGTGGAGGCCGCTTAAAGCGGAGTACAGAAAAACAGAGTACACGACGTGTACCCCAGAAGTACACGTCATGTATTTTCTTTTTTTTTTGTTAAACGGACCGAGGTCACGCCCCATCGACAGAACCGTCTTCTTCTCCAGGTTCTTCGACCGAGAGTGTTCCATACGTCCACGGATCTTCTCCGAGCCCCCGTGCCTCTATCTGATCTCTATTTCATCCATCGTCAATTGTGTTGGAACCGCAGTGGTGAGTTCTTCTTTCTCCTAGAGATTTGTTTTCCAATTCCTCCTCTTTCTCAAATTATCGTGGGTTGATCATTTTGGATGTTTTCTCAAATATTTGTTGTTCTAAGAATAATCAATCTTCATGGCGCAAGTATATCGATCTCCTAGGATCGAGGTAGGTGGTTTCTTTCCCTACGTTGAATGTCTTTGGGTTTTTGTGAAAAAAGTGTTGGATACCCATGTATCGGGTATCCCGGGTTAGGGATTTTGATTCCATTGTTTAATTGCCTTAGATTTCTTGTTTTCATGAGGTTAATTGATTGAAATATATGCTTGGTTGCATGTTCTAGGATCATACATGGGTTATTTCCCTTGCTTTGGATGTTTATCGCCGTTTGGCTTAGGTTGCCTGTAAGGAAAACCTTGTAGCATTGTTTGTCTACCTTGTTATAGGTGATTTCATGTATTGCCTGCTATTTATATGCTTTTGATGCATCTTAGCTATTAGCCAAGTAGTTTCCGATCTTACTTAGGGCTGTTAACAGTTGATTATGCACGACTAGACTGCTCAGGGCTGTGTGAACCTGGTGCAGTAGACTAAAGAGGGAATTGACGATTAAGGGCTTCCCTAGAGAGTCTGTTATAAATTAGTTTTGTACACAGGACCTACAAGAATTAGACTTTGTGCTTCCCAAGAGTGTCCTTAGTTTACACACACATCGAGACCACAGGAGG
Source organism: Viscum album (assembly GCA_963277665.1). NCBI lineage: Eukaryota > Viridiplantae > Streptophyta > Magnoliopsida > Santalales > Viscaceae > Viscum > Viscum album. Next base: position 1,812,619,968 of record OY728146.1, read on the forward strand.
AATTAGATGTAAGTGCTTCCTTAGAGAGTCTGTAGCTATCGTTGCAAGACCATAGGGGAATTGATGGTGAGAGATTCCTAGAGTGTTTGTGACTTGTATGATTATTTGACTAGAGGGTTCTGCCAGTAGGATCCACCCAGAGAGTCAGTATTATTATTTTGTTTTGTTGGTTGTGACGAGTCCACCAAGCCAAAGAACAAGCTTGGGTTTGTACTGCTTGTTGTCTAGGTAGTCTGTTGAGATACCTGTTCAGTTACTTGTTGTGCCTGGAGAATATAGATCTATTTGCTAGACTTCTTGGTTGATAAGTAAATGATTGTATTAAATTAATAAGTAAATGTGAATGGAGATTTGTAGGATTATTACTTGGGTGTACCTCTGTTTCTCTGCTTCATTTATTTATTTTATTTTTTCTATATTGTTCACTGATAGTAGGGCATAGATCTTGTGGTGATTGCCTACTGGTATTAGTCTCACACCCTGTTTGGGTCATGATTTTCAGCCCAATAAGGTTATATAGTTGCATGTGTGGATAGGGATTGTGGCCCTTCTACTTCAGGTACATGATTGCTGGTTGGAGCTGGAGAGCATAGGACCGACATTAGGCTTGCGATGCTGCTGGAGTTGCTGTTACTTTTAGTACTTTGTTTTCAGTTGTATTTCATCATGTTGTTGTGTTTGATGCTTTCCTTGGATACTTTTACATGCTACATCATTATCATCATTACTATATATATTAATTGCTTCAGCTGTTTGGTTTCGGTTGTTGTATGTCATTTACTGCTTCCGCTATTGACTGTTATTTCTTTTCCCTTGTATACCTTACCAAATGAGGGCATAGTTTCCCCAATAACTCACCAAGGCCCTCACTACTAGTCGGTATCCTATGGTATTTGTGGAAATGCGCTTGAGTTTATGTGGCAAACTAGGCATGGGGCACCAGTTGAGTGGCTTCAGATTCGGGTCGTTACACTAGACATTCCATGAGACATAATCCTATTAAAATACTAGGGAAGGGAGAACAAAAAAAGTGGTGAGATCAAATTCTCAGTAAGGGATAACATATACAATACCATAATTAATAGATCTAAAACATATGTAAAAGCACTAATAACAAAAAAATCTCATTTAAAATAACATAAAATAATAATAGTTAACCATAATCATGAAAGATAGACATAATTTAACAACCTAGAATTTTATCAATGAAAATTACCTTCTTATAATTATTACATAAAATATAAATCACATAAAATTACATAGAGAACACAAAAAAACTTTATAAATAAAGAATCAATTAAATAAGAGGCTTTTTTCAGAAATTAAGGAACTCATTGCAATGGAATAGTAACTTAACCTTTGGAATAGTAATGTGACCCTTAAGAATAGTAACTCATTCAATAAAATAGTAACCTCACCTATAAAAGTATAACTAAAATTTATGCACCTTATAAATAAAAATATAATATATTTATATCATGTAATAAGTTAATAAATGTTTTAAAAATGATAAATTAAGTGTTGGTATTTTTATAAAACATAAATGTTTATTTACAATTTTATAATTAATATATTGTTTTAAAATAAAATTTATTTTAATAAAATAGAATAATAAATTAATATATTTTTTATTATGATTATAAGATAATTTTATGAGATCTTAATTAATTTTTTAAAGTGTTATAAAATCAGTTATAATTTTAAAAATAGTATTTTTTGAGTAAATGATGATTTGAATTAAAAATTAATTTTCTCATATTTAGATAATTATTTTCATAAAATATAGTTCATTTTTTAATTATAAAAATCAAAAAATGGTTAGGGTAAATTTTTTGTATTTTTCTGAAATAATTAAAATTTTGGTAAATAGTGAAATACAGTAATTTACGGTATATAACATTATAAGTTAAATACACTATTCATTGAATAATTTATAATTTAAGCACCATAATCTTGAATTATCCTTCATTATTTAATATATTTTTGGATAAGGTTCAAACTATTCATATTCTTGAGCTAAAATAATAAACAAATGAATAAAATAATCAAAAAAACACTCCTCTCCTCCACTATAGATACCACTCCTTCTTCTCACATATCAAAAGCCTTGAAACTTAGAAAAATTCTACCAAACACTAATCTGAAGTCTGTAAATCACATATATAAGCCTCTGGTGTCAATAAAATAATAGACTAAAGTTCCTCAAAGAGGTTCTCAATGAATATAATTCAAGAGGTAAAAACCTCTTTCTTTTTCTTTTAATTTTTTTTCAATTTATTTTGTTTTCTTTTCATATACTCACCTCCCCATATACAAGTGACATGATAACTCCAGTATATTATATATACTTAAATTTATTTTGTTTTCATTTAATAAACCATCATCATTTCTATCCCCCTTTTCTTTTGTACTAAAAATGAAAACACCGTTCGTGATGTATTGATTTATCACATTCAAGGATAATGAGTTTTAAATTTCCATTACTGCCTTAAAGGATGGTCTTAAAACAATTTTTATGGTTAAAAAATATTATAATATATTTATTTAATATTATTTAATGTTTTGGAATCATTATATATACATATTATTAATTAATAAATCAAAACTAGGTCATGATGATCGAAAAAAACACCAAAATAATCTAAACAATTATCATTAATGTTTTTCAAATGAATCATACTAATATTTGGAAATAAAATGATATATAAGACCATTTAATAATATATAAATTAATTAATAACATATAAATTCAATTCTGGACAACTATTCTCATCTTACAAGATTTTCCATACACGTATACAAGTGAACTGATCATGAAAACAAAGGAAATGAACACACTCGAACAATGAAATTGTATATTATAACTCATAAAAAGGAGATAAATGAAAATAATAAAATTATAATAAATAAAATATATGTAGAAAATTTTATTTATTAATTAATTGATGGATTTAGTTTTATTATTCAGTACATTAAGATCAAGTGCAGAACACTTTCATACATAAGGTGAGGGATTCATTCTGAACCTCCATTTTTCCTTCAGGTTATGCTTTCTCTCTCATTATCGCAATGTAAATATTATTTATTTTTATATAATTATTCTGAATTATAATTATATGTTCCAAAATCATGTATCCATATCATTACATCATTATTTTATGGTGAAATACATGTTTTAAAAATGTTCCCTTCTCAATTATTTCTGATAAGTAAGCCTGATTAATGGGAACTTCCCGATTTCTTATCTACTTTCAAGTGAAAACCATAATCTTTTTTATGCAACCATTATTTTTATAAAATCACTCATTTTATCATTAAAAACTATCTTGGTTCATTTATGGTTTTATATAAAATATTTTTCATTTTCCTATTTAAATGATCTCTAATATTTTCCTTAAACTGCACTAAAAAGTTTCATTTCTAAAGATTCTCAAACACTCTTTTTACATGTTTTCAATTCATATAAACATAATTTATCATGATCTAGGCCTATTTATTACTTATTAATTACCAGTTATGATTTAAATCCATTATTTCATGGACACTTTTATTATATTACCATTTATTATTCTTTATGAAATGATTATGATACTCATTTCTATCTATGGGAAACCCTTATGTTTATTTTTCATATGGAATAGATATTCATGAACATGTTATGATGGGTGCTCCTAGACATAACTCAAATGTATTGGGTAATGTTTAGTCTTATGATATGTCATGTGCAATGGTCTTTGTGGTTATTCTTTACTCATTATTCATGTGCAATGGTCTTGGTGGTTAGCCTTGACTCATGTTCCTCCATATGCAATGGTTTTGGCAGTTAACCTTGACTAATGCTTATTTTGTGTTGTATGTTTTTACCAAATTCCTATATTTCCATGATTACATGATCCCATGTTGTATATTTTATGCTTCTATAGGTATATTCATGTTCCATTTCTTTTTATGCCATCATGTTGGTCCTTATAACCCATGTGTTATGCTTTATTCATATGTATTTTTTCATTATTTGGGTTTTTATATAATCCCTTTATTAATGTATTCTCTAGGTTATACTATGTAGATGTAAGGGATCAAATGAAGTTAGGATCTAATTATGAATAATAAATAAATTTTGTTTTTATTTTAGTTTCATGATGTTTAATTGTGTATCTAATCTTTCAAAGATAGTGGTATTTATGATCCTTAGTTTGTTTTTTATAGCTAGTTATGCATAAAATCATGTGATAATATGTGAAAAATGATAGGAAAATTATAGTTGGTATCAGTGGACTTTCTAGTTATTTTTGGACATGAGGACTAGAAAACTTTAGTAAGAACCATAGGTATAATTCTATCACCATGGATAACCTAGATTGGAACTTAGGTAATAACAAGATAGAATATAATTTCTATTTTTAATTTTATCCTTATATATTCAAAGTTTCATTTTATTATTCTTATAAGCTAAGTATTAAATACCCCTAATTTTACTTTAGTTTTATTAGTTAATTTATGGAAATAGTAGAACCCATTCCAACAATAAATGTGGTATTAAATGTGATGATTTTCATAATGATATTCCAAATTTAATGGGAATGGGTGCTCAAAACTTCATGATAGTACTTTATCAACTGGATCAAGTTGTGAATAATAACTTGAATCACGTGTAAAACCCTCCTTCTCCTAATAAAGATCAAGTTGTGTTCAGATACTTAATGTGACAAAGTCATCCCATATTTAGTGTATTTTTTAATCCCATCATTCAAAATAATAGATTAACTCTATTGAGAAGATATTCTCTATCCTCCAGTGCTCAGAATAAGAGAAATTTGTGATGGAAGTCTACCATTTTTATGGGGAAGTTGATTAGTGGTGGACACTGATCAAGGACACAGAGAACAAGGAGAAAATTAATTCCATGGGATGGGAAGATTTCAAGAAAATATTTTTCAATAAATAATTTCCCCTAACACTCTCTCTTAAGATAGAAAGGGATTTCCTCATACTGAAGAAAAAGGATGATGATTCTGTTGAGGCTTATGAAGTAAACTTTACAAGACTTGCAAGATATACCTCCAGCTTTTTCATGAACACTAAAAGTATTGTGGATCACTTATTTAGTAGACTAAAGTTGTGTATATGAAATTCATTGGAAATTCATGACTTTGACAGCTACAAGGAGATTTTTTATTATGCCCTTAAGTTTTAAATAGAGATATAAGACTCTCATTGGTCTCATGGTCCTGAAGAAAAAATGTGGGAAATAGAGTTTAATATGGGAGAATCAATAGATAAATCTCATGATGGAAACAAATACGAACACCCCATACATCAAAATTGTGGGAAGAAGCATCCTAGGAAATCTCTAAAGGGAACTAGTAAATGCTTAAAATGTAGAGCAGATGGGAATATGGATAATAAATTCTGAAGTGATATGAATAATCCCACTACTTCAAAAAAATAAAGGAAGGTTTAGATAAAAACTCATCCTATAGTGTAGTGTTTCAACTATAAGGAACATGGGAATTATTCAAATCATTTCTCTAATCCAAGGGTTGTTAGAGGAAATCAACCAAAACAACCTCCAAGGCAGTAAGGAAGGGAATATGCTATCACTACTACTGAGGTGGATCCCGAAAATGATGTGGTGATAGGTACGCCGGTTATTCATTCAATAATAGAAAATGTTCTATATAATTTTGGTTCTAAGTATTCTTTCTTATAGTGAAAGTTTAATAGAACTATTCAAATACCATCTCAAAATATGGAGGTTGAGTTATCCATTAGAATAGAAAATGGGAAAATTATTGCATCCAAAGTATATAACTCCTCCCTAATTAATTTTTGTGGACTGAACCTCCCAAAGTTTCCACATTATGCTTCACTTTGAATAATACAATAGCGTGCGATTTACGCAACACCGAGTTTAAGCCTACCACGACCTATCAAACTAGCCATTCAAAAAACATTTATGAATAGTAATAACTACATTTTGAATTTTATATATATCCAATATAATTTTAACATCCATATTTTTTGTTTCTTAGAAATAATAAAATGACAAATTCAATTTTTCAGATAAAAGAAGTATTTTTCAAAAAATGCAGTTTTTTCATCTTTTAATGGAGAACCATTTCTAATCCAACATTTAACACTTATATATTTAATTTTATGAAATTAAATTCTTATTTATAATAGGGATATAAAAATTTAGTTTGGATAAATATTTGGTGTTTTTCTGATAACTTTTGTATTTTGATGAATAGTGAAAGATACTAAATTTTAATTGAAAACAACTTTTTAATCAAGATAATTTATAGGGTTAAATTATAAATTTGAATGGTTTTGAAATATAATTAGATTATATTTTTATCATTTAATCCAATGTTGTTCATTGGAAGTAATTTCACTTTTAAATTGGACATAAACACATATCAATCTTTTGATAGTTTTTACTTCTAAAAAACCCGCTTTTTGGTTTTGAAAATGGGAATTAATTTTAAATTAATTAATAAAACTTAAATGTTTTTAATTTGGTAAAATAGACATAATTTTTTTATTCAAAATATCAAAATTATCTTAAGGTGAAATTTTTGTATTTTTCTGAAAACATTCAATTTTTTAATGAATAGTGAAAAACACTTTATTATTGTTTAAAACCCAACTTTTTATTTAAATAATTATTTATTTTATGTAAATTAATTTTAAGGAAAAATAGATACATAATACCTATATTAGTTCAATGTAATTCATTGGAGTCAATTTATAATAAAATTAGATGTATAAAATTTTATTGAATTTTTTTAACGTTTTTTACCAACCTTCTAGGAACGTTAGCAAATTTGCTTAAAACGTAATTTTACCACTTCTGTGAATTGAATTTCAAAAATCTAAGAGAAACGGTTCACATCAGTAATTAAAATGTGGTTCAATAAGATGAAAATATTTTTTTGTGAATAGTAACTTTTGACTTTTATTTACCACGGTTAAAAGTAAATAGGGTAATTAAAGGTAAAAATGATATTATAATTACCCTAACACATGTCCTAATTCTATTGGATAAGTATTTTTCAACCAAAATAAACCTTAGGAATAAAATATTATCCTTTTTGGTTCACTTTTATTAGATTAGGACATTTATTATTATTTTATTTAAAGAAGAGTTAAAAGTGTAAAATTCAAATTCTCATAACTAAAACATTTTTAATATAGGATTATACATAAGATAAATTTAATAATAAATATTCATTAGAAAGATAAAAATATTTCCTACATCATGGAATTTTATTTATAATTTTTAGACATTATATAATTAAATTTATTTATGACACAATGATGATGTAGTAATTACCTTATTAATGAAAGATTAAAATAATTGATATTATAAATATAAAAATAAATGTAAATTGTTACTTTTGATGCATTAATAGAATTTTATAGATTAATAGTACATGTTAGGGTTGATTAAATGATTTTTTTCAAATTAATCATGTTTTTATGACTTTCACAAAAACCAAATACTAAATAGTGTCAAAATTGACATAAATGAGTTTTTGAAACAAATATTATATTATTAAATGATATAATATTCCTAAAATATAATGTTCAGACAAAGGACTTATATAATTATAGATATATCATTAATGAACCACTTGAGGTTATCTTGGTAGTTTATAGTAAGTTTATTAACCATATAGTGTAAGAATACAAGAAGACATGGTAAAAGTTAAACAAATTAACTAAGAGTTAAATCTAAATGATAAGGTTAATATAGTGACCTAAACTTGTCTAAAACCTATTTATTGAAGGTATTTCGACCCATCCCCACCTTATCTTCAAATTAAATCCTTTTGGAGCCATTATAAACACAATATGGTTGTATAATAAAATAATATTTCAAGGTTTTCCTAAAGTGACCCTCACCTCTCTTATAAAAGGGTACTTCCCCTTATCTCAAAATAACACCTCCAAAGCCATTTGGCTCAGCTAAAACCTACTCAAATATCCTCCCAACTACCCTCGATTCATCCTAGAGGCCTTAATTTGATCATAAATCCAACCTAAGGATCCATTTTGATCAAATCAAAAGGAAGCACCTGAAGAAGAGGTAATTATTTCATCACCTCTTCCAATGTCCTTTTCTTCTACCACTTACTATTTATTTGTTGTTTCCATACCAAAATAATACCTCTAGTAACTTATAAATACTGTGATGTTATTATAAATATGGTACAACCATATTCATTATTCTATCCATCCTATGAATGACAAATTCACCATACGTGCATATGTACGACTTACCGTCTCCACGCCGTGGGGTAGTTTGTTTTTCAACACTTAATTATTTGGATGGGTATAATAATGAGTGTAATTAATTTAAATAATAAATATAACATGTTAAGGATTATTTATATATTAAATACCATCCAATTACATACTATTTCACCATCAATATAATGGTATTGTATCTCATGCGTACGTATGGATTACCATCTCCATGAACGTGATGAGATTCATCCCCCATCATAACCATTCAAGAGTAAATATCATTTTATGATTAAAAATTATGGTTTCAGAACATAATATCATTATTTATATGAATAAAATACATACTATCCATAACAAACATGACTTATGTAACAAAACATATAAAGAAAAACTAATTAGTTAACACCTAAAACAATGATACTACTGAAATATTATTAACAAAGCAATATTAAAAGATCATATATGATATAAAATTTATGTATACAGTTCTTGTATAATTTAATGAAAATTATTTTATCATTATACAGGAGGTTAACATACCCTCAACTAAGGAAAATTACAAGGTAAGGGGTTTTCATCTCACTTCTTATTCCCATGAGATTCATGCTATATTACCACTATTTCCTTTTGTGTGGTGTATTTACTACCCATGATTGTATTACTTGTTTAATATACTTTCAATTTATGGGTATTTACATATTCACTTTATGATCCCTCTTTCATGGGGTGTATGTTTCGTAAGTTACCAAATCGGTAAGGGAATTTTTAATTTCGATTTCCACTCATTGAGTTTTATGAAAACTTCATTAATTATTTTACTCCAAGATTATGTGTGAAATCACTATTTATTTATTTATGTAGTAATTTTCACTCCCCTTTGTGTAGATATACTATTTATACACATAATCACTCCATTGATAAATTCTCAAGTCATTAATATGAACTTGATAAGAGTAATCTTAACTCAATTTCCATTGTTTGAGTTAAACATCCAAGTCATTGGTGTTGTTGTTAAAAGAATATGTGTGAATGTACTCTGATTGATTTACACTGAATATTTAATAATATTGAGTGTATTTATATTTTTCACACATAATTATGTCATTGATTTATCCTTAACCAAAGGATATGACCTTTATAAGGGATTTCATCTCAATTTACATTCTATTGAGACTTCTTTGTTGTTATGCACTAATTCAATTTTATATTGTGAGTATACTATACATTGACATGGTATATCATGAATCCATTTATTATAATGATATTATAAATTTTTGATCACCGCAATTATTTGTATTCAAACATCTCTCATTTGATTGGGACCTCTAACTGAAAAATCATTTTAAATGTTTTAATGATTTATTCTTCTAAATCTCTCTCATTAATGTCCATGTTTTAGAAATGATTTTAAGGATTTATTTATATGGATATGAATTTTTTAAAATTAAAATTCCTTTTAAAAGTTTCAAAGTGTTATGGGACACTTTGATTCAAAAATCTATTCTTAACAGCTTCTTGATAAATAGTGAGGCTTTAAAATGTTTTAAGGAAAAAGGGGATATTTCTCTCAAATAGTTTTACTAATTATTTTCATTTATGTCAATATCCTTCATTATTATTGATTGAGGTTGATTTATTATAATAAAATCTTCCATATTGTATTTAATGAGTTATGTTTGACTATGTATGTGCTATTTTTATACCATTCATGGTTTGAGGTTAAAATATTGACATTTCATATGCTAGTTATAATATGAATGTTTAGATTATGTTTCAAACTTTTCATATGAGGAATGCATTGGACTTAGTAAGTGATGGGTGGATCCCGCTATAGTTCCTTGATGCATCGATAGGTCTCATGAGACAAACTAGTGTCTTAGCATAAGTCCTTGACAAAATATTATTTTTTAGTCTTGGTACGAGGCCTTGACTATGTAGTTATGATATCCGGAATTATGCATTACATCATTATGAAATTAGTTATTAATATTACATGTGATTATTCGACTAGTATAATATCCATGTGAATAAGTAAATGGAATTATTTGATTTATATTTTCCATATTATGCTGAAGTTTAATTTTAAAAGGCTTGTGTTTTAGTCTTATACATTGCCTTAAATGTTTATGCATGTTCATGAAAGTTTCCACTATATTGTAATCCTTACTAATCATCTAATCTCACCCCTTTCTATGTTTTATTTTTCCCAAGATGTGAAGAATTATATCATGATTAACCTACAGCAATAGGCTAAGGGGTTTGAGTGTGTTAAAAGGGTACATAATGTTGTTTTTCTTTATTTAATGATGTAATGTAAAACTTCTGTATGTATCTAGTACTTACAAGGCTACTAAACTAATTGGTATTTTGGGACTTAATCTCTTGTGATCATGAAAATGATATTTAATAATGCACCAACTTTGCGTAACTAGGGTCAGGGCATTACATTTGTTATCATAGGAAGTTTAGTACAAACCTTGGAAACTAGATTTAAAAAAACTCTGATTAGATAACATTACCCAAATATAGAATTTGGGTATTAGTATAGAATAACATCAAAAAAAACTTTGTAATATAAATATTATGTGGTTTTCCAAGCAATACATCCCTATCTGGATACTATCAGCTAGAGGCAGCTCTGGCATAGATATACCTAAGGGTAAAACCCGAAAACACCACTTTGATCTAGACTCGAACGGGAACTGGTGCATGACAACGGGCCTCGCTGCACTTTTTGTTACGACACTCCTGGGGGATATGCTTAGAATAATTTACATTTTCTTTACAAACTGATTTGAAGTATTTTAATATAATATGAGAATAAATAACCTTGGTTAATCCTAAGGTGTTTTAGATTGAAAATAAGGTGTCCTGATATTCTCTAAATGATTTTATGACTATTTTTACTCACACAATGCTTTCTAGTTTTAGTCAATGGCTACATTCCAAGGAATTAATATTAACATTGAACATGATGTACAAGGTGGGAATGGTGGTGGAAATGAGAAATGGAGTGTAATGTTGATAGGTGTAAAAGATATCATGTTCATGCTAAATCAGTTTTCCCAAAATATGATCCAAAACATTAATATTAACCAACTTCTGGACTCAACAAAGAAGAGAAAGGTAGTGAATGATAAGAGCTCCAGCAGTGGATACCATGGAGGAAAGAAAGCTCAATTTTTATCATGCAATAAATGTGGAAGGAGACACCTAGGAAAGTGTCTCAATGGAATAAAGAAATGCTTTATGTGTGGGAAAGGAAATAAAGTAAATAATTACTGAGGAAAAATAAATATTACTATGGAAGAAAATAAAAATGATCCCAATAATCCATTTATAGTCATTTACTATAAATTTAGGGGACCTGGGCATTACTTGAGTGAATTCTCTATTCTATAGGATAACCTCTTAGTTAAGGAATAACCTATGTGGAAATAAATGGATGGTGAAATGTTTAAAAGTATTAGTTCTCTCTGTTGATGGGATTACTTTGGATGACTTTTCTCTTGTATGTGTAACCCTACAGTTTGTTATGTGAAAATTCTATTTGAGGAATAATTATCTTTTATATTGTGGATATAGTTATAAATAACCATTTGGGTTTATATGATCCTTGAATTTGAGGCAATTACAAGTTATGAAATGTTGGGATGAAAATGCGAGGTATGAGATAACATTTGCTGTTAAATTATGTTATGGTTATTTTGAGGAATTTATCTCATTTTGGTAATGTTATAAAATATAGATTTTGAAAAAGTACAACATGTAGACTGTGTGACAACCCATCACATCTGAAAAATATGCAGGAATCGAACCCACAACCAAACTGCGACTGGGATTTATCACCTACCACTGGACTATGTGAAGTCCCTGGTTAGTGTGACTAATTATTTTTAGTTAAATGATTTTATTGATCAATAATAAGTTGAATTGGGATATTATGTTTATCAAATTGATATCTTTAGTATAGGAAATGATTTGTTAATTAAGTGATAAATGTTATTTTGGAAGACGTTTTCTTTGTTGGGAACACTATATGCCTAAGTAAAATAGAATACTATGGGATTTCATTTGAGGAGTAATGGTGGATTTTTATCTATGTTTTTATTATGGACTTATAGAGATTTAAATTATTTATGAAAATTATTAACCTATCATATATAATATGTTATTAGGTTAATTAATTTTAAGTATGTGACTTTAAGAGCATTCTATGTTATTTGGAGATACAATTTAACATGGAAGACTATGTAATCAAATTCTTCTGAATTTTGGGTTTTAATAATAGTTTGGATTATATTGAAGAATTTTAAGGACAATTGTTTATTGAATGTTCTTTATTGAACTTTGGGTATTGTTGGTTTAATTTTAGAAATTAAGATAGTATTTCCTTCTCTAAAGGATTATCCTTTTTGGGGATCTTCTAATCTTATACTAACTATCTTGGTTTTGGTTAATCTCAAATTACAGGGGAAATATATAGTTCATCCTTTATGGATTATGTGATTCTCTGTAAGTTGATTCTAGCACTTTAGGTGTGACCAAGTCATATTTAATACTCATCGTTTGGAGTGAAGGATGAGTTTGTGATAGAAATTAGTTAAATGACAGAACTCTACTTATCAAGTTTTTTTCTTATTCTATGAAGAATTTAATTTTTAAACTTTAGGGAAAGGATCTTAAACCCAAATATGTGTTATCCTAATAACTTACATTATTCATCATAGATTTAAGGATTTGAGGCCCTCAATTTTCCATTCACTTGTTTGTGATTGATAACCTCAATCACTCCTTATAAATATTTATGTTTTTCCTCCAATTATAATTGCCACAATGTTCTCCTATTTGAAATCCTAATTTGGTGGTGAATTTTTTCATTTCCCTTTCCCTCATATTAAAACAAAAATTTATTAACCCTATTTACGATGTGGGTTTTCCACAAAGGTATTTTTTTACATTTTATTTCCGAATAAAAATTTCAAATTGTGAGGACGCGATTTATTTAAGTAGGGAAGAATGTAACACACAAATTTTCCACGGTACGCTTCACTTTGAATAATAAAATAGCGTGTGATGTACGCAACACTGAGTTCAAGCGCACCACGACCTATCAAAATATCCATTTAAAAAGTGGTTATGAATATTGATAACAAAATTTTTTATTTTATATATATCCCATATAATTTTAACATTCATCTTTTGTGTTTCTTAGACATAATATAAGGACAAATTCAATTTTTCATATAAAAGAAGTATTTTTCAAAAAATGCATTTTTTCTGTCTTTTAATGGTGAACCCTTTCTAATCCAACATTTGAAAATTTTATATATTCAATTTGATAAAATTAAATTCTTATTTATAATAGGGATAGAAAAAATTTATTTGGATAAATTTTTGGTGTTTTTCTAATAACTTTTATATTTTGATGAATAGTGAAAAATACTAAATTTTAATTGGAAACAAATTTTTAATCAAAATAATTTATAGTGTTAAATTATAAATTTGAATGGTTTTAAAGTATAATTAGATTATATTTTTATCATTTAATCTAATTTTGGTAATTGGAAGTAATTTCACTTTTAAATTGGACATAAACACATATCAATCTTTTGATAGTTTTTACTTCTCAAAAACCTGCTTTCTGGTTTTGACAATGGGAATTAGTTTTAAATTAATTAATGAAACTTATATGTTTTTAATTTTGTAAAATATACAACATTTTTGGATTCGAAATATCAAAATTATCTTAGGGTGAATTTTTTGTATTTTTCTGAAAACTTTCAATTTTTGATGAATAGTGAAAAACACTTTGTTATTGTTTAAAAACTGATTTTTATTTAAATAATTATTTATTTTATTTAAATTAATTTCAAGTCCAAATAGATACATAATACCTATATTATTTCAATGAAATTCATTGGATTAATTTTATAATAAAATTAGATGTATAAAATTTTATTGAATTTTTTTAACGTTTTTACCCACCTTCTAGGCACGTTAGCAAATATGCATAAAACATAATTTTACCACTTCTGTGAATTGAATTTAAAAAATCCCAGAGACATGGTTGACATCATTAAGTAAAATTTGGTTCAATAAGATGAAAATAATTTTTGGTGAATAGTAACTTTTGACTTTTATTTACCACGGTTAAAAGTAAATAGGGTAATTAAAGGTAAAAATGATATTATAATTACCCTAACACGTGTCCTAATTCTATTTGATAAGTATTTTTTGACCAAAATCAACCTTAGGAATAAAATATGATCCTCTTAGGTCCACTTGGATTAGATTAGGACATTTACTATTATTTTATTTAAAGAAGAGTTAAAAGTGTTAAATTCAAATTATCCTAACAAAAACATTTTTAATATAGGGTTATACATAAGATAAATTCGACTATAAATATTAATTATAAATATAAAAATATTTCAAAATCATGGTATTTTATTTATAATTTTTATAAATTAAATAATTAAATTTATTTATGACACAATGATGATGCAGTAATTACCTTATTAATGAAATATTAAAATAATTGATATTATAAATATCAAAATAAATATAAATTGATACTTTTTATGCATTCCACGAATTTTATATATTAATATGACATGTTAGGGTTGATTAAATTATTTTTTTTTCAAAGCAATCATGTTGTTATGACTTTCACAAAAACCAAATACTAAATAGTGTCAAAATTGACATTTATGAGTTTTTAAAAAAAATATTATATTATCAAATGATACAATATTCCTAAAAATATATGGTTTGGCCAAAGGACTTATACAATTATAGATATATCATTAATTAACCACTTGAGGTTCTCTTGGAAGTTTATAGTATGTTTATTAACCATATAGTGTAAGAATACAAGAAGACATGGTAAACGTTAAACTAATTAACTGAGAGTTCAATCTAAATAATAAGGTTAATATGGTAACCTAAACTTGTCTAAAACCTATTGGTTGAAAATATTTAGACCCATACCCACCTTATCCTCAAAATAAATCATTTTGGAGCCATTATAAACCGAATATTATTGTATAATAAAATAATATTTCAAAGTTTTCCTAAAGAGACCCTCACCTCTCTTATAAAAGGGTACTTCCCCTTCTCTCAAAATCACACCTCCAAAGACAATTTTATTGGACAAAGCCTACTCAAATATACTCCCAACTACCCTCACGTAAACCTATAGGCCTTACTATGATCAGATATCCAACCTAAAGATCCCTTTTGATCAAATTAAAAGGAAGCACCCGAAGAAGAGGCAATTATTTCATCACCTCTTTCAATGTTCTTTTCTTCTTCCACTTCCTCTTTCTTTGTTGTTTCCATACCAAAATAATAACTCTAGTACCTTCAAAATAATATGATGTTATTAAAAATATGGTACAACTATATTCATTATTCCATCCATCCTATGAATGACAAAGTCACCATACGTGCGTACGTACGGCTTACCGTCTCCACTTCGTGGTGTAGTTTGTTATTCAACTCATAATTATTTGGATGGGTAAAATAATGAGTGTAATTTATGAAAATAATAAATATAAAATGTTAATGATTATGTATATATAAAATACCATCCAATTACATACTATTTCACCATCAATAGAATGGTATTGTCACTCGTGTGTACGTATGGATTACCGTCTCCACGAATGCGATGAGATTAATCCTCCATCGTAACCATTCAAGAATTAATATCATTTTATGATTAAAAAATAAGGTTTAAGAACATAATATCATTATTGATATGAATCAAATACATCTTATCCGTAATAAGGATGACTTACGTAACAAAACATATAAATAATAACGAATCAGTAAACACCCGAAACAATTATACTACTGAAATATTATTAACAAAGCAATATTAAAAGATCATATATGATTTAATATTTATGTATATGGTTCTTGTATAATTTAATGACAATTATTTTACCATTATACAATAGGTTAATGTACCCTCAAATAAGAAAAAGTACAAGTTAAGGGGTTTTCCTCTCACTTCTTATTCTCATGAGATTCATACTATATTGCCACTATTTCCTTTTGTGTGGTGTATGTACTGCCCATGATTGTATTCTTTGTGTAATATAATTTTAATTTATGGGTATTTACATCTTAATTGTATGATACTTCTTTCATGGGGTGTACGTTTTGTAAGTTACTAAATCGGTAAGGGAATTTATAATTTCGATTTCCACTCATTGAGTTTTACGCAAACTTCATTGATTATTTTACTCCAGGATTATTTGTGAAATAACTATTTATTTATTTATATAGTAATTTTCACTCCCCTTTGTGTGGATATACTTTTGATACACATAATCACTCCATTTATAAATTCTCAAGTCATCAATATGAACTTGATAAGAGTAATCTTAACTCAATTTCCATTCATTGAGTTAAACATCCAAGTCATTAGTGTTGTTATTACAAGAATATGTGTGAATGTCCTCTGATTGATTTACACTAAATATCCAATCATATTGAGTGTATTTATATTTTTCACACATAATTATTTCATTGATTTATCCTTAACCTAAGGATATGGCCTTTATAAGGGAATTCATCTCAATTTACATTCTATTGAGACTTCTTTGTTGTTAAGAACCAATTCACTTTTATATGGTGTGTATAATATACTTTGACATAGTATATCATGAATACCTTTATTCTCATGATATTATAAAGTTTTTATCACCTCAATTATTTTTATTCAAATATCTCTCATTTTTTTAGGACCTCTAACTAAAATATCATTTTAAATGTTTTAAAGATTTATTCTTCTAAATCTCTCTCTTTAATGTCCATGTTTTAAAAATGGTTTTAAGGATTTATTTATATGGACATTAATGTTTTAAATTAAAATTCCTTTTAAAAGTTTCAGAGTGGTATGGGACACATTGATTCAAAAATCTATTTTTAACAGCTTCTTGATAAATAGTGATACTTTTAAATGTTTTCAAGAAAAAGGGGATATTTCTCTCAAATAGTTTTACTGATTATTTTCATCTATGTCAATATCCTTCATTATTATTTATTGAGGTTGATTTATTATAATAAAATCATCTATATTGTATTGAATGATTTTTGTTTGACTATGTATGTGCTATCTTTATACCATTCATGGTTTGTGGTTAAAATATTGACATTTATTATGCTAGTTCTAATACGAATGTTTAGATTATGTTTTAACCTTTTCATATTAGGAATTCATTGTACTTAGTAAGTGACGGGTGGAGCCCACTATAGCTTCTCGATGCATTGGTAGGACTCATGAGACAAACTAGTGTCTTAGAACACGGCCTTGACAAAATCTTATTTTGTAGTCTTGGCATGAGGCCTTGACTATGTGGTTATGATGTCCGAAATTATTCATTCCATCATTATGAAATTAGATATTGATATTACATGTGATTATTTGACTAGTAGAATATCCATGTGAATAATTAAATGGATTTATTTGATTTATATTTTCCATATTATGTTGAATTTTAAGTTTAAAAGGCATGTGTTTTAGTCTTATACATTGCCTTAAATGTTTATGCGTATTTATAAAAGTTTATGCTATATTGTTATCCTTACTGAGCATCTGAGCTCACCCCTTTCTATGTTTTATTTTTCCTAGTATGTGAAGAAGTATATCTTGATTAACTTATAGGAATAGGCTAAGGGATATGAGTGTGTTCAAAGGGGACATAATGTTGTTTTTCTTTATTTCATGATGTAATGTAAAACTTGTGTGTGTATCTAGTACTTCCAAGGATACTAAACTAATCTGTCTTTATGGACTTGATCTCTTGTGATCTTGCCAATTATATGTAATAATGCACTGACTCTGAGTAACTAAGTTCGGGGCATTACAACTATTCATATCTCGAAGCATCCTATAATTCTGTACAAGTGTAAGGAGGGGGATGACTATACTTCAAAATCATTATCTTAATTGTGGATATTACTACTATCATGACCCCCTCCCCACAAATTGTGCCCCTCCTAGCCTGTAAATGTGAGAAGGGAGATAGTGACCCCCGAGTCCCACCACCAGTAGGCCCCGGGTTGACGACTAGCACTGAGGGTATAATAAACACACAAATTGGAGGCATTACCCTCTAAGAGAACACATGAGAAAGAGAGAGATAATACAGACACCAACCAACTCCAACTTAAATTGAAATATGTAAGAAATTCTAAGTACACATATTTAATTTCATGTAAGAACTACTAAAACTGACAGGGGAAACAGTAAGTACCAAAAGAAAGTAAAATGGCAGTGTCCATGAAGCCCAAACATCTCCTCCAACTCTAAGCTAGTAGTAACCATCCTGATCTCTAACTGTCTCTAAGTGACTTGAAAAATAGTTATATATATGTAGGGTGACTATAACAGTATGCTCAATAGGATTCTCCCCGGATCCTCTCGTGAAAAAGTAAAGAAATCATGTTAAAGCATAGTGAACAATAAGTGAAACTAACTCATCACCTAAACAGGTATACTATGTTCCTAGCCTCACCATGGAAAATATCACCAATTATCACCTACAAGAGTATATAATATAATAAAAAACATCAAGGGTACCCTGCTACCACTTCCCCACTAGTTTTCCTCTTTGGCCCAACGTCTCATGTCCTAAGCCATCTCTCTCTAAAAAGGCTTAACCACATACACCTGGGCGTAGCACCAAAACACGCACCTCGTGAAATAAAACCACTACATCCACATAACCAAAGTAACTAGGTAGTTTTTAGGATCTACCATAGCTCGCATAATGTGTATCATGCGTCAGGTATTATACTTCAAGCCATTACAACCCATACACCAATTAAGGATCCTTAAGTCATCACAGCCTATACATGTTACTCCAATAGTAGTCCATAGAAAACTATATCCAGAATATATGGGTGTGAATAACTAAAAACCATTACAACCCTCTACACACATATATGGGGAAAGATAATTGTCGTGCCTACCAACACAAGTAACTACCATGAGAAAAGAGCGGGGCCAAATAGGGTAGTCATCTATCCATCCTCTCATCGGGATATTGGGACCCCCCCCCCCAGGGCTCAGAATCCTTAGGGAGTCAGTTTCCCTAACTAACAGGGTGTAGTAGCATATAGAAACATAAAAAGTACATGATATAATATATCTTACAACCACACTAAGGTAAAAACCTAGTCATAGACACAACTGCAGCTAACGTCTCTCAGACTCCCAGCTACCACTATTAAGACTAGATAAGCACACACCAGTTTAAAGAGATTTATTAAATCAACTTATCCCTTTTTAAACAATTCCACTTTAAGTTAATTAATACATTAACAATTAATTAACCATTTTCAATTCCACCTTACATTTCATTAGAAACACAATAGAGTTTCATGCCCTCCTTTCATAACCAAACCAAGTCCACAGCTTCTCAAAAGTAAAACTCAGCATTGCATCTCAGCAAGCTCGAACCCCATGGTTTCAACATCATTTATTCAATCATTTTTTAATAGAATTATTACTTTACCATATCCTTAGGAATTATAGAAAAGAATTTTGAGTTACCAAACACAAGGGGATCAACATGGTGAGTAGGTGAACTACTCATCGAGTATTTTCCACCTATAGAAAGAGAATAAACCCATCCATACTTGATAATCTAAACACAAAAATCATGTGGCATACCTCATACATCTTCACCTATTTTTAAAGGAGGGTAAGAAAGACCAGCTGCCTCAAGAATTGGGGAAAGTAAAGTAGATAAACATACAAAATATTCAATAAACATCTAACATTCACAGCAGTGGGTAAGCCCAGCTTCAACCTGTTTCAACGCCTGTGATACCCTCCCTGACACCCACATGTATAAACTGATGCATCTTGCCACTCTGGGTGTCAACTGATGCCACAACCACTGGGCCTCCCTACCCCAACATCTCACAACTTCTATCCAGGCTCAAAAAACATCACAAGCAGTAGGAAACAACATGGAAACTGGGATCTTGGTCCTAAACATGGAATTCTACATTTATAATCAATGAGCTCTCATAGCTCCAAATTACAAGGCACTGGGCCTTACAAGAAATAGGGTAACTCAAAACCCTATCAGGAATTATCTTTTATCAAGAAACTAGTTATTTAATCCATCTTTAATTAATTGATTCATTATTAGTAGGTTCTAACTATGGTAAATCTAAACATAAATCTATCATAACTATCACAAGTCAATTTTACAATTAAATATAACATGAATTTAATCAACAAGAATCAACATGCTTCAGGTTTATCAATCAATCCCATTAAACATGCTTACTAAATCGATTTGGTCATCATCAAATTACAACAACAACTAGATTCATTTACATGCATCTTTATCAATGGCCAATTGATTCACAATTAATCCCAATTTACATTATTTATCAATTTACATTTAGAATGACATGCTAAACAACCAAATCATAGATATCACACTATCTAGAAAATCAATAGGCAAAAACACCATAAAGCAATTGATAATAATTCTTTAAACTAGTACAAATATTTATTATGTAAATTACATTGTGATCTAGTGGGATAAACCATGCTAGCACTATGATTGCACATAAACAAAAGAGAAGAAATGAATCCTCTACCTCAAAAGGTTTCATAAGTTCTTTGTACAAGAACGTGCCAACACAACAGATCATGAGCACCCTCTCCCACAATGACTACATCCACCCAAGGACGCCATGGAACAATAGTATCGTCCAACACCCAAGAAAGATCCATTAGAGCATGAAGATCACATGAAATAACATGGAAAGGATAAACATAAGGATATTAACCTAGAATAATGGAAGTAAAACATACGTTATAATGGAGACATATCAATACTTCCTTATTACGCAAAAACAGGGGGTTCGCTTACAGTAGGAAGACTAAGGAAAATGATCCAAGGATAACAGTTCAATCACACAAATCCTATGGGAGAAATAAATATGGGCATCTTGTACCAAGGAAGAAGAAGGGTGAAGAACAAGGGTAGATGATATATCTTCCCTTTGAAAATCTAAACAAAGCATCAGTTTATATTTGGTTTAGATTTTCCATTAAAAGTGGATCTCTTCAAGACTACACGGTTTGAACAATTAAAGTTACTCAGACACTTTGGAATATTAAGATAGGAGTTGTGGGCTTTGAATTGGTCTTAAATCCCTTAAAAATGTCTTTGAATTCATTTTACATCAAATAAAATGTCAAAGGGGAAAAACTATAGGAAGCTGGAAATATTGTTCATAATTATCACGCTGACACTGGAAATTCAAAATGACACAATGACACTGACAATTCAAAATGACACACCAACACTGAAAATTAAAAATGGAACGCCAATACCAAAAGTTCAAAATGACACACTGATATCGATATTTCAAAATGACACATCGACACTGATAGTTCAAAATGATGCACTGACACTGATAGTTCAAAATGATGTGTTGGCACTGACAGTTCAAAATTACATGCCAACACTGACAATTTAAAATGGTGTGCCGACATCGATAGTTCAAATTTCACACCAAAACTAAAAGTTCAAAATGACACGTCGACACTGACAGTTCAAAATGACACACTGATATTGACATTTCAAAATGGCACACCAACACTGAAATTACAAAATGAAACGCTGACACCGGCAGATTAAAATGATGCGTTGACATCAAGAGTTCAAAATGACACACTGACGCCGATATTTCAAAATGACACACTGAAACCGACAATTCAAAATGACCCACTGATAGTACTATTCACAAAATTGGAAACACTATTCACAGAACTAGAAATTTGGAAAAGTATTTGGGATAAGTCACCTTGAACTCCCAGAACACCTCAAACCCCATATTTAAACAAAGGAAGGGAATGGAAACATCCAGTCCATTATATCAGATTCCTCTCAAAACATTATCATCCTCGAGAATTCAGAACCAACCCAAAAAAGAAAACAAAAAAAGGGGTCCGAACAACCACCCTTCGAGATACCTCTCCAGGCTCTCAACACTAAAGGAGTTCAACTGCTTCAAAATGGGAACACATGAAAATGCACAACAACCATAACCATCTCCTAAACACTCTCTTGGTGGAGATACCTCTCATGGAAATCTATCCAAAAAAATCAACAAAAGATAGAAATTTCATGAACACAAAAGTTCCACAACCACAAATGAACATCATTACAAGAAAATAGCTAAAAAACAGCTCAGGGTACTGGGTGTGTATCTGTGACTCATGTTCCCAAGTACTCTCCTCCATGCCACTGTTCTTCCACAAGACTCAAAACAAGGGAATAGAATGTTTGTACAACACCTTCCCCTTTTTGTCCTAGATTTCAACAGGCCGCTCCTCTAAGGTCGCATCATCATCAATGTCAATCTATCCCCAATTGATGACGTGATATTTTTCTTGAAGATAACCAAAGAGCTGCACCACGTGAAAAACATCGTATATTAGGATCATCTGTAGGGGAAGGGCTACCCCATACTCCACGACTCCAATACGTTCTAACACCTTTAAAGGAACAACAAAGTGGGGATAAAGCTTACTCCCATGGCCAAACTTTCGCTGCCCACGATGATGAGTCACCTTTAGAAACACGTGATCCCAAACATAAAACTCCATAGGTCTCCTCCTATGATCATCATAGTACTTTTGATAATATTATTATTCCTTAATCCTCTAGTGAATCACTTAAAACATCTCAATTGTATTATGTACCAGTTGTAGCCCGAGAATTGCTGACTCCATGACCCCAATCCAGCACAATGGAGAACGAAAAGGTCAGCTATACAAGGCTTCAAATGGCACCATAATGATGGTGTACTGAAAACTATTTTTGTAAGAGAACTCTAACAAGGTTAAGTGCCTCATCCACGAACCTCCAAAATCTAGGACACAAGAGCACAACATGTCTTCAAGATTCCGGATGGTCTGCTCTGTCTGACCGTCCATCTGTGGATGAAAAGTAGTGCTAAGGCATAGTTGTGAACCGAAAGCATATTGGAGACCTCTCCACACCTTGTAGGTAAAATGGGGGTCTCAATTATAAATGATCATCCTTGGGACTCCTTGGAGTCCCACCACCTCCTCTAGGTACTACCTCGAAAAAACTTCCACTGAGCTTGACTCCTTTATTATTATGAAGTGGGTATATTTCATCAAAAAAATACACTACCACCTATATATAATCATGGCCTATCTAATCTCAAGGTAAACTGATAAAAAAGTCCATTTATATTTCCTCCCACTTCCATTGAGGAACATATAATGGATGGAGTAAACCACTGGGAACATGGTGCTTGGACTTCACCTTCTAGGAGACCAAATATCAATACACAAACTCTACAACTGTATGCTTCAGCCCAGGCCACCAAAACTGACTTCTCAAGGCTCAATACATCTTTTTCATGCCATGATGCACCGCTAAAGTTGAATTATAAAACTCCCTAAGAACCATCTCACATGATTCCAAAGGAACAAAAAACCTTCCTTAAAACAACACTTAGTGTTGTTCATCCTCAGACCAACCTTAAGGGGCCTCTCCACAAACAAATCGGTCTCTCGAGACCTCCACCTCAAGATCCCCCAACTGGGACTCTTCTACCTACTGCACCAAAGATGACTACGCCATCATCTAAAAAAGACAACCTCTTCCTCCAACTTCTCCCATATCCATAGGTAATGCTGAAAGTTCTTCCATCACTCTCTAGGAATCACTTGATTAACACACTAAATCACTACATGAATCACTACTCAGTGAATCGACTACAAAACTCCCCTTTCTAGATGTATACGAGATTTAAAATACATAATCCTATAAAAAATTCATCCATTGAAGTTTCCATAAGTTCAAGTCATGATGGGAGAAAACATACCTTGGGTTTTTATGATCAGTGAAAACCACAAAGTGCTCGCCAGTGAGGTAATGTCTCCACAACTTCAGAGAAAACACCACTGCCACCAACTCAAGATCATGGGTGGAATAGTTACATTCATGGGGATGAAACTTCCAAGACCCATAAGAAATTACTAATCTCTTCTGTATTAGAATTCATCCTAACCCTAGACATGAAGCATCACATAAAACATCAAAATGAACTCCCTCTACTGGAAGACAAATAAACAGATCACGAACCAACTTCTTCTTCAAATACTCAAAAGATTCTTGAGACTAATCATTCCACACAAACTTTTGATCCTTTCTAGTCAATGTTGTTAGATGAGTCACAACCCAAGAGAAACTAGCTGCGAACCTCCTGTAATAGCCTGCAAGACCACAAAAACTTTTCACATCCACCACTGTCTTAGGGGCTTCCCAAGACACAACTAATTCTATATTCTATGGATCCACATATACTCCCTACTGGGATACAAAATACCTCAATAAATGGACTTCATGAGCTCAAAACTCACACTTTTACAACTTTCCAAATAGCTGATGTCGACGAAGAACTCCCAAAATGTCACGTAGATGTTCTGCATGCTCCTCATCAGACGTGAAGTACACAAGGATGTATTCAATTAAAACCACCATGAACTTATCTAGGAACTCACATAACATGGATTTCAATAATCCCATGAACACAACTATAGAATTCGTCACATTGAACGGCATCACCAAGAACTCATAATGCCCATGATGACAATAGAAACAAGTATTTAGGATATCCTCATCCTTCAAACGCATCTGATGATATCCTAACCACAATTCAATCTTCAAGAACCAAATTTCACCCTTCAGTTGGTCAAGAAAATCATCAATATGTGGAAGGGGATAGTGGTTCTTCACTTCCACTTTGTTCAACCAATGATAATTGACATACAATCACAAACCGCCATCGGCCTTATTTACGAACAAAAATGGTACACCCCATGGTGAAACACTCAGTCGAACAAAACCACACTGAAATAGACCATCAAGCTATATACGTAACTCTCATAACTCTAAAGTCTCCATCCTATACATATACATCAAGATAGGGTACGCACCTGGCTGTAGCTCAATACCAAACTCAATCTCCCATCGAGGGGGTAACGCTACAACCTCTTCTAGAGAGACATCAGGGTACTCTTCAATGGCCCTAGGAAACACTAACTGTTGAACCTCTATCAAACTCAACATTAGCTCATCCATCAAGGATAATAAATAAGGAACATGTCTCTGACCCATCTGAGGGTCTTGGTCTCCAACAAAACACAGTTGGATCTCCATAAGCATCAAAGAACACCACCTAACTCTAGAAGAAATTGACAATATCTCGTACTGAATATAACCAATACATGTCAAGGATGACACCATATAGTTGTATCTATTAACATAGGAAATCTCCACAAAATTAGTTCTTCCCCATCACTAACTCGCAGTCTCTACATACTTCAAACATGTCATCTCGACCTCTAACTGGTGTAGTCAATGCCAAAGGCACTAGAAGCCTCCCTACCTCAAGTCCCAAAGCATGTAAAAGGGTAGGTGATATGAAGGAGTGAGTCACTCCTGATTCAAACAAGGAATACACCCAAGTGGAAAACAAGAAAAGTGTACCTCGAATGATGTCTGGCCTGCCTGGCACTAGAAACACTAAAGCATGAAGCTGACCACGACCTACTCCATGGCCTCTCTGACCCTGAAAAAAACCACCACCATGGTCGTTCTCTACTCTCTGAGGATGGGGAGAATCACGGGGTTGTCCTCTATCTAACCCATCTTCTCTCCGATAATCCAAAGATGGTGCAACCTACTACTACTGCCTCATTTGAAACTACCTCAATGGAGGAACTTGAAGTAGAATACCTGGTGCACACAAACTATTTAGAAAGGTCAGGCACTCCCTCTACTGATGACCTCAACCTCTATAAGAAAAAAAATCTCTTGATCACTTTGAATAGGTCTGAGAGCCACTACCCCAAAATAAATTAGATACTATGGGTTGGGACATACCCCCAGCTGAACAAAAATTATTTTTCCCTGAAAACTAATAATCCTAGTGTAACGTCTGTGACCCGGCCAGCCACCCGAACAGTGTCGAACGGTTCGGGTGTTACTACCTTAGGCGCACCTCCCCGAACACCAAAGGCTACCGACTAGCAGTTAGGGTCTGTTAGGTATAGTGGGGAGGATATACCCTCTCAGAGGATCATAATAAGAGTAACGGTCCGAGAATAATAATAAAGATGCAGCGGAAGAAAGACTCAGCAAACTCGAACCAGACCCGCAGAGCAGAAGCATAATCAATATAGATAAACAGCAAAAGCAGTAAATATAACAACTGCAGCAAAAATAACACAACAGCATGCTGAAAAATGTAACTACTACTGAACAGTAAATCATGCATCCAAATCAGGTAATACCCAACTAAATATACAAAGGGTGCCAATGGAAAACCAACAGTAGCTACAACGAGTAAGCATGCCGATACAGAAAAGTAAACAAAACAAAGAAACCCAGCTAGGCATGACCTCAAGGTCCATACCATCTCCATGCGATAACTAATGCAGCCCAGCTCCAGAAGCTGGCCACTTTCCTACACATAAATCCATAAAGTCTACACGCGTCCCGAAGGGCCCGTGCAGGGTGTGAGACAAATCTCAGTAGGATACCACCCAACGGTGCATACCAAATATATGTGTTTAAGCAGTCATACATTTACAAGGAAAGCAGTAAACAATACAATGCTCAATTAAACACAAACTCCACTAGTGCTCAACAGCCACCATGGAGTGTCACCTGCTTCGGCCAACGCTGGAATCTCTGTCGTGTAACCCGGCACCACGTGCCACCTGACACATCGTATCTCAAGTACCAACATCCCGAAGGCACGCACAAGAATAGTAACCTAGCACCACGTGCCTCCTGACACCACGTGTCTCAAGTACCGACGTCCCGAAGGCACGCCCAAAAATAGTAACCCAGCATCGCGTGCCTTCTAACACCTTGTGTCTCAAGTACCAACGTCCCAAAGGCACGCCCATCCCCTGAAGGCTCCTCACCTCCCACGTGGCTTTCTATGGAAAGCACCCCCAACCAAAATACCGAACTGAAACTACGGGGGCCTCTACCCACACGAGTGGTCAAAACCACCTCATCACGGAGTATCTATGTGTGCACACTACTCAAAGTCACAGTGAGCAGTAATCACCAAAATAGTCCTAAGCCACCAACACGTCTGACACCTCGTGTCCCTGCGACCATGTCGCTCAAGTCCGATGGCATCGCCATCCTAGTATCTCGGGTCATGCCCAACCTGACAGTCGTACTGCCTCAAGCCGACGTCCATGATGCCCAATCATGTGGTCAAACCACCCAAAGTAACCCGGGAAAAGCCCTAACCTATGATCAGAATCACTCAATCATAACCAGGCCAAGCCCAACACAACCCAAAAGGGTCCAGCAGATGCAATCCAGCAATTGCATATATAACATATTTAAACAGAAAACATAAACCAGCAAAACAAACTAAACAGTTGAATTGCACTCTACCAGGTGATGTCCCATACTATCACTGAGGTCTTAAATGCCTCCAACAATTTATATTAAACATCAATAAATTAAACTAACAGTTTATAACATTAACATTTCAGTTAAAACCATTTTGGCGTTCCCTGGCCAAAATGCTCCGACGAGCAACGGCCCCTCACCCGGCCTTGCTCACACAAACTGGTAACAGGGCATACCCAAAGGCATCCCATAGGTCTACCAAGCAATACCATATGAACAGTAGATAAAAAGGGCCCTGCTCAAAAGACCTGAAAACGCGCTGAAAGCCACATCACCTAAACAACCATGAAAACACAAAATGAGGTATGCACCACCTACCTGAGACTCACACGATGTTACTCCTCCGATAAAAGCCTCCAATTCGGTCTAAAACACAGTAAATCTAAAAAAGATTCAATACCGTTCAAATGCCTATAACTCATTCTTGAACAAAAATCAGAAAAAATGGCCAAAGTGGAATCGAGGCCTTACCAAGGGGTTTCCAACGCACTAATCAGAGCTCGAAACGGAGTTCGGACGGTGATTCGGGGGAAGAAACAAGGTCCGGCCAACTTGGGGGAAGAGGTTCTGTCCAGAACCTCAAAATGAGGCTACTGCCCGTTTTAAGCAAAAAAAAGAAAGTACACGGTGTGTACTTTAGGACTACATGCTGTGTATATTTCATTTAACTATTCATAAGATGGCTGATTCCGCCACCTTACTTTCTGAACCTGCCGACATGAGTACACAGCGTGTACCTAGGGGTACACAGCGTGTACTTGGTTCCTCTTCCTTTCCTCACCGACGTACTCACACGCCAGGTGTTTCCCTTATACACGGCTAGACTACACGGTGTGTCCAAAGGGAACACGGTGTGCCCCTGGTTCTACCCAGCCAACAGGCCTACACCCCATTTCTGGCCACCACACGGTCGGGGATACACGGCGTGTTGAAAACAACAGGCCGTGTAGTAAGAAACTACTACATGGTCACACACGGCATGTAATCGGTGAGCACACGGCCGACCACTCGCCTGCACATACACAACGTGTACTTAAAGTACATGGCGTGTAGTCTAGAAATTTCCAGAAACTTCTCATTTAATCCAGTTTCCTCAGAAACCAGTCAAGAATTTAAACAGGGTCGGGATTTTGACCCTTTCCAAAAACTCGGGTTCTTAAAAACTCCCCACCTTAACGTAGCTCGTCCCCGAGGTACCAAACGAAACCCGGAGATGGCACCAAACACGCTCATCCCAGTTAAACAACCTGGACTACCTCGGTACCAAGGTTCTAGCTAAATTCCTCAAGGGGCTCCCCACCTTAGGAAGTGCCTACTCGGTCTCAACCAAACAAAATTTAAAGAAAAGAAGGTTTACTAACCTGTTTTCCGGACGCATAGTCCTCCCGTGATGCATCGTCACCCCTACACCTCATTGGCACTCACGTGTACACCCAACATATTCCACACCGCATTGGTGTCTGCCTATACGAGGTCCTGGTGCCTAGCACCTCAAGTAACATGCATCCACGATGCCTCGATGCTCACGACACCTCAAGTAACCCGCATCCACGTTGTCCTGATGACCTCGGCACCTCAAGTAACCCACATCCTCGATGCCCCGATGCTCTCGGCACCTCAAGTAACCTGCATCCTCAATGCCTTGATGCTATACATCTCATACATATATATAGAACATATCACACACCCGATATGGTGCCAATCCCACTGACTAGCATCTAGTCAGTCCACATAGATCCTGTGCACCATGTGCACTCAAAATAGACATGCCTCTACAGGTCATGCCAAAAAGGAAACATGGATATCACGGCCACACCGCGGTGTACCTATAACTATCGTCAGCTCTCCAACCTGCTCAGCCTCTGGCAGCTCCACAGCGTGCACCTGGCCTGAAACACAACTGCCTAATGCCTAACCTCCCTGCGATGCTGCTCCAGTCACCGGCCACTGACCCCTCAGATGGTTCCCATCATCTCTGTCATGACCTCCGCGCATAGTTGAACCTCGACTACCCTCTCTGGGTACCGAATCTGAAACAACTCCAGACACTACAGTCTGTCCTGGTCCCTGCATACCGGCTATCTGAGAAGGCTGCCTGCAAAACCTCTCCAGATGTCAGTCCTGTCCACATGTCCGACACTCCTTAGGAGGCCTATCACACTGAGCCCAAACATGTCCTGACTGTCCACACTTGAAGAAAATCACTGAAGAACTACCACGAGGTGGTCTAGCTGAATCTCTGGCCTGACTGCCCTGCTGGAACTCATCCTGTCCCCGCTTTCTGCTGTCAGAACCATCACCTGAAGTCGGCGCCCTGCCCAAGTGACACTTTTCTCTCTCGTTTCCCTCGGCTATGAGCTTCGGGTTCACCACCTTAGATAAGGAACCTAGAATGAAGATATTCACTTGGACCTGAATGGCGTGTCGTAATCCATCCTCGAAGTGCCTCACCCTAGCTGCGTCGTCACTTACCATACCAGGTGCAAAGCGAGATAGCTCAGTGAAAGTAGCTGCGTAGTCCATGACAGACATGTCTCCCTGCTGAAGACTCAAGAAATCTCGATCTCTCTCTGCCCTCAATGTCTCTGGGTAGAAGTACTCAAAGAACCTATCCTCTAAATCCTTCCAAGCTAGTCTCTCGTGCCTACGAGCCTGTACATGTACCAGGATAGCTCGGAGCTTCTCGTCGAGCCACGGCCCGAACGATGCCAAACCCGGCTGTTGTCCTGCCTTCACTGGGTCCTGAACCTGTTCCTGTCCCTGAGCCTGTACTTGCAGCTCGTGCTCAGCCTGTACCGAATTCTGACCATGATCCTGCGGCACTGTATCATCTCCCACCTGATGCTCCATCGAGCCGTGAAGGAGTAACCCGCTGAATACCATAAATGGTCAGACAAACCATATATATATATAACAATATATTGTACGCAGATAAGGAAAGCAGTAAAAGGCAGTTCATAACAACTACCCTTACTCTCCCTCACCACAACCCATGCCCCACGGCATCCCGGCCTCATGGCCTCCTTACCCTCCCTCAACAGAGGCAAGTATCAAAAGTACCTCGGGCCATTCCCATCCCGACAACTTACATTGCCTCAAACTGAATACTGAGTCTCCCAATCTGGACAGTTACACTGCCTCATCCATAGTACCTTCCTACTCTCATAAGAGCCAGACCCAAATATCCTGCAACATGCAATTCTCAAAAATATAAAGCATGGCATACATATTTGCACAACTAGAAATTCTATCATTAATTTCACCAATTCACATTTTAAAGCATATAAAGCATGGAAATTGGCATTTCATTCACATGTCATTATCACTTCACAAAGCATACGTGTAATTATGAAATTGAAATACCCTAAAATGTGTCTACCAAAAGCCAAGCAACCAAGCCTTTCCATATCGGGCCAAGGTCCAATTCTCCCTTACCACACCAGGTCAAGAGTCACATATCACAATCAACAACATCACACATCAAGTGAGCCACCGAGGTGGAAATCATATCAACTATAATCTGAGAAAAACAAACAGCAGTTCCCACCCACGGAAACTAGGTCCATCCCTCGTACCTGGGGCTGCAGGCACCCAAGAACAAGCTAGAAACCCAGTCCCTGTAACAAACTATCTTTAGTCTACCATATCCCAAATAGTAAAACTAGCAGAAAGAAACGAGAAGCCTCAAACTCATTAGTATCCAGTAAAACGCTATTACTAAATCCCTGTCGAGAACCCCTCTGATACCACTTTGTAACATCCCTGACCCGGCCAGCCACCCGAACAGTGTCGAACGGGTCTAGAGTTACTACCTTAGGCACACCTCCACGAATTCCAAAGGCTGCCGACTAATAGCGAGGGTCTGTTAGGTATAGTGGGGAGGCTATACCATCTCAGAGGATCATAATAAGGGTACTGGTCCGAGAATAATAATAAAGATGCAGCGGAAAAAAGACTCAGCATAATCGAACCAGACCCGCAGATCGTAAGCATAATCAATATAGATAAACAGCGGAAGCAGTAAAGATAACAACAGTAGCGGAAATAACACAACAGCATGCTGAAACATGTAACTACTACTGAACAGTAAAGCATGCATCCAAATCAGGTAATACCCAACTAAATATACAAACGGTGACAATGGTTAACCAACAGTAGCTAAAATAAGTAAGCATGCCGATACAGAAAAGTAAACAAAACAAAGCAACCCAGCTAGGCATGACCTCAAGGTCCATACCATCTCCATGCAATAACTAATGTATCCCAGCTCTTGAAGTTGGCCTCTATCTTGCACGTAAATCCATTAAGTCTGCACGCGTCCTGAAGGGACCGTGCAGGGTGTGAGAAAAATCTCAGTAGGATACCACCCAACGGTGCATACCAAATATATGTGTTTAAGCAGTCATGCATTTACAAGGAAAGAAATAAAAAGTACAATGCTCAATTAAACACAAACTCCATTGGTGCTCAATAGCCACCATGGAGCGTCACCTGCTTTGGCCAATGCCGAAATCTCTGTCGTGTAACCCGGAACCATGTGCCACCTCACACCTCGTGTATCAAGTACAGACGTCCCGAAGGCACGCCCAAGAATAGTAACCCGGCACCACGTGCCTCCGGACACCATGTGTCTCAAGTACCGACGTCCCGAAGGCATGCCCAAAAATAGTAACCCGGCACCACGTGCCTCCTGACACCTTGTGTCTCAAGTACTGAAGTCCCGAAGGAACGCCCATCCCCTAAAGGCTCCTCACCTCCCACATGGATTTCTACAGCAAGCACCCCCAACCAAAATACCTAACCGCAACTACGGGGGCCTCTACCCACACAAGTGGTCAAAACCACCTCATCACGGAGTATCTCTGTGTGCACACTACTCAAACTCCCGGTGAGCGGTAATCACCAAAATAGTCCTAAGACACCAACACGTCTGACACCTCGTGTCCCTGCGACCATGTCACTCAAGTCCGATGGCATCGCCATCCTAGTATCATGGGTCATGCCCAACCTGACAGTCGTACTACCTCAATATGACGTCCATGATGCCTAATCCCGTGGTCAAACCACCCCAAGTGACCCGGGCAAAGCCCCAACCTGTGATCAGCATCACTTGAGCGTAACCGGTCCAAGCCCAACACAACCCAAAAGGGTTCAGCAGATGCAATCCAGCAAATGCATATATAACATATTTAAACAGAAAACATAAACTAGAAAAACAAACTAAAAATTTGAATTTCACTCTACCAGGTGTTGTCCCATACCATCACTGAGGTCTTAAATGCCTCCAACAATTTATATCAAACATCAATAAATTAAACTAATAGTTTATAACATTAACATTTCAGTTAAAACCATTTTTTCATTCCCCGGCCAAAATGCTCCAACAAGCAACGGCCCCTCACCGCCACCGCTCATGCAAACTGGTAACAGGGCATACCCAAAGGCATCCCATAGGTCTAACAAGAAATACCATATGAACAGCAGATAAAAAGGGCCCCGCTCAAAAGACCCAAAAACACACCAAAGTCCGCGTCACCCGAACAACCATGAAAACACAAAATGAGGTATGCACCACCTACATGAGACTCGCACGATGATACTCCTCCGGTAACAGCCGCCAATTCGGTCTAAAACGCGGTGAATATATAAAAGATTCAATACCGTTCAAATTCCTATAACTCATTCTAGAACCAAAATCAGAAAAACATCCAAAGAGGAATCGATGTCTTACCGATGGGTTTCCAACGCACTAATCAGAGCTCAAAACGGAGTTCAGATGGCGATCAGGGAGAAGAAACAAGGTCTGAACGACTTGGGGGTGGAGATTTTGTCCAGAACCTCAAAATGAGGCTATTTACCGTTTTAAGCAAAAAAAAGAAAGTACACGGTGTGTACTTTAGGACTACACTCCATGTATATTTTATTTAACTATTCATAAGATGGATGATTCTGCCGCCTTACTTTCCGAACCTGCCAACATGAGTACACGGCGTGTACCTAGGGGTACACGGCATGAACTTGGTTCCTCTTCCTTTCCTCGCCAACGTACTCACACGCTAGGTGTTTCCCTTATACACAGCTAGACTACACGGCAGTCCAAAGGAAACATGGCGTGCCCCTAGTTCTACCTGGCCAACAGGCCTACATGCCATTTATGGCCACCACACGGTTGGGGATACACGGCGTGTTGAAAACTACACGCCGTGTAGTAAGAAACTACTACACGGTCACACATGGCATGTACTCGGCGAGCACACGGCAGACCACTCACCTACGCATACACGGCGTGTACTAAAAGTACACGGCGTGTAGTCTAGAAATTTCTAGAAACTTCCCATTTAATCCAGTTTCCTTAGAAACTAGTCAAAAATTTAAATAGGGTCGGGATTTTGACCCATTCCAGAAACCCAGGTTCTTACACCTAGACCATAGATCTGCTTCATGGGGAATTTTAAAGACTCCCCTCTCATGGGGATTCGGTTCTGGATAACAACTTCTTGATGAAATATTCCCTAGACACCACCTCAAGACATGTCTTTATCATAAATGACTGACCTGGCACTGGATCTTTGGATGCAAAGCCTCCTCAAAATGCCACACCCAGGCCTCCTCATCTAGAAATAGGTCTGAATCAAATCACAAAAGGTTTCTAAAATAGATTCCAAACTCTCGAACACTGGAGCTCCCCTGTCGAAGGGTAAGAAGCTCCTGGTGACTGGACACATTTGCGATTGAAGAAAGAAACTCGACTCTGAACTTGTCTGTGAACTCCTCCCATGGGACTTTCAACTCCCTGTGATCCCTAAGTAATAAGAACCACCACTTCCTCACTACCCCACACAGCATCATCACAACCAATGATACCTAGTTCTCTGTTTGATCATAGATTGAGATAAAAGCTATCTCAACCTCCTCCAACCAGTCTTTCATGATTGTATCTAAAATAGATCCACCGTACTTCTATAGACTCTAGTGGTGAAACACTCGGAGTGTCATCCTCCAAGGGTTGTCTTCGTTAAACTCTACTCTATGATGATAAGTTGGCATAACCTGCTGAACATATTCTGCGCGAACCTGACGTGGACGTTGACCTGAAGCCATACCTATAAAAGAAAAAATAATTAAAGTTCCTAAACCTAGAATATGGAAGACTTTAACATTAATTAATTGTTTTATTTTATTCACTTTAGGTTAATTGATCCCAAGGTATACCCAATTCAAACATAGGTGTAAAGAAGAATAATGCATGATCCTTCCCTAGGTCTCTACCCTACAACTAGCATCAATTCATTTAGTAGCCACTGTAAACTTAAAGGTTTGTGCATCAAATCAGAGCGGGGCTACCTGTGTCTAAATAGTTATCTAGTGTTTAAATAACCTTCTAAACTTAGATGACACCATTTTCCTACCAACCCATGCAACCTCACTTGTGCCTAACTCCAAACTCCATCCTATCCCTCAACTAGACCCCTAATACCACTCTATCATGACCCCCTCCCCACAAAGTTTACCCCTACTGGGGTGGAAATGTGAGGAGGGAGATAGTGACCCCTGAGTCCCACATCCTGTAGGACCCAGGTTGGCAACTAGCACCGAGGTTATAGTGGGCACACAAATGGGAGGCATTACCCTCTAAGAGAACACATGCGAAAGAGAAAGATAAGACATACACCAACCAACTCCAACTCAAACTTCAATATATAATAAATCCCAAGTACACATATGTAATTTCATGCAAGAACTACTACAACTGAAAGGGAAAACTGTAAGTACCAAAATAAAGTAAAATGGTAGCGACCATAAAGCCCGTAAAGCTCCTCCAACTCCAAGAATGTAGTAACCAACTTGATCTCAAACCTGCTCCAAGTGACTAGAAAAATAGTTATATATACATAGGGTGAGTATAATAGTATACTCAATAGGATCCTCCCCAAATCCTCTCATGAAAAATTAAATAAATCATGCTAAAATATAGTGAACAATAAGTGAAACTAACTCATCACCTAAACAAGTATAATATGTTCCTAGAATCACCATGGATACTCTCACCAAGTATATCATACAATAGTATATAATATAATAAATAATATCAAGGGTACCCCACTACCACTTCCCAACTATTTTTTTGCTTTGACCCAACGTCACATGTCTTGAGCCATCTCTCTCCAAAAAGGCTTGCTCGTTGACACCTGGGCGTAGCACCACAACATGCTACTCATGCAACACAACCACTATATCCATGTAACCAAAGTAACCAAGTAGTTTTTGAGATCCACCACAGTTCTCATAACATGTGTCATACATAGGGTATTATACTTCAATCCATTACATCCCATACACCGAGTAAGGATCCTTAAGCCATCATATCCTATACATGTTACACCAATAGTAGTCCATAGGAAAATATATCTAGAATATATGTGTGTTAATAACCATAAGCCATTACATCCCTCTACAAATATATATCGGGAAAGCTAACCACCATTCCTATCAGCATAAGTAACTACCAAGAGAAGAGAGCAGGTCCAAAGGGGGTAGTCATCCATCCATCCTCCCATCGGGATGTTGGGGAAAACACCCCCAAGGGATCAGAATCCTTGGGGTGTCAGTTTCCCTAACCAATAGGGTGGATAAGAGTATAACAACACAAAAATTACATTATATAATATAACTCACAACCACACTAAGGGAAAAACCTAGTCATGGACACAACTACAGCTAACATCTCTCGGACTCTCGGATTCTACTACTAAGACTTGATATCCTATAAGAACACAACAATTTAAATAGATTTATTAAATCATCTTATCATTTTTTAATAAATTAAACTTTACGTTAATTAATTATTTAACCATTAATTGACCATTTTAAATTCCACCTTACATTTCATTAGCAACACAACAGAGTTCCATCCCATTCAGGCATAAACAAACCAATTCTATAGCTTCTCAAAAGTACAACTCAGCATTGCATATGATCAATCTCCAACCCCATGGTTTCAACACAATTTATTCAATAATTTATTAATAGTATTATTACTTTCCCATATCCCCATGAATTATATAAAAACATTCTAATATTCCAAACATAAGGGGATCAACATAGTGAGTAGGTTAACTACTCGTCCAGTTTTTTCCACCTATAACAAGAGCATAGACCCATCCATCCTCCATATGATAAAAATTGAAATCACGTATCACCTATTTTGGAAGGAGGGTAAGAAAGACCAGCTACCTAAAGCAGTGGGGAAAGTAAAGCAGATAAACACACCACAGATTAAATAAGCATCCAACATTCACAGCAGTGGGTAGGCCCAGCTTCAACCCATTTCATCACCTCTAGTGATCTCCCTAACACCCACATGCATAAACTGATGCATCTCTCCACTCTAGGCATTAACTGCTACCACAACCACTGGGCCTCCCTTCCCCAACATCTCACAAAAGCCATCCAAGCTCACAAAACATCACAAGCAGCAGGAAACAACAAGGCAACTGGGCTCTTGGCCCTAAACAAGGCATTCTACCTTCACAATCAATGAGCTCTCACGGCTCCAAATTACAAGGCACTCTACCTTAGAAGCAAGAGGGCAACTCAAAACTCTATCAAGCATTATATTTTATCAAAAAACTGGTTCTTTAATCCATCTTGAATTAATGGATTCATTATTAGTAGGTTCCAACTATGGGAAACCAAAATAGAAAGCTATCATAGCTACCATAAGTTAATTTAAAAATTAAATATAACATGTATTTAATCAACAAACATCAACATGATTCGGGTTTATCAATAAATCTCATTAAACATGATTACTACATCAATTTTGTCATCATCAAATTACAAAAACAACCAGATTCATTTACATTCCTTTTTATCATTTGATAATTGATTCATAATTAATACCAGTTTATATTATTTACCAATTTACATTGATAATGACATGCTAAACAACCAAATCATAGATATCACACTATCTAGCAAATCAAGAGGCAAAAAACACCATGAAGCAATTGATACCAATTCTTTAATCCGGTTAAAATATTTATTATATCAATTCCATTGTGATCTAGTGGGATAAACCATGCTAACACTAAGATTTCATGTAAACAAAAGAGAAGCAATGAATCCACTACCTCAAGATGTTTCATAAGTTCTTTTCAAGAGAAATATCCAACACAACAAATCACGATCACCCTCTCCCGCATCGACCGCATCCACCCAAGGATGCCATGGAACAACAGTATTATCCAACACCCAAGAAAGATCCATTAGAACATGTAGATCACATTCCATAACATGGCAAGGAGAAATGGAAGGAGAGGAACCTAGAAGGATGGTATTAGAACATACCTTATAATGGATACAGATCAATACTTCCTTATTGCACAAAAATAGGGGGTGCGCTTGCAGCAGGAAGACTCCAAGGATCGTAGTTCGATCACACGACTCCTATGGGAGAAATAAATCTGGTCAACTCATACCAGGGAAGGAGGAGGAGGAATAATAAGGGTGGATGATATCTCTACCCTTTGAAAATATAAATAAATCATCGGTTTAGATTTGGTTCATATTTTCCACTAAAATAAGATCTCATCAAGACTATGAAGTTTGACCAAGTAAAGGTACTCAGACACTTAGTAATATTAAGATAGAAGTCATGGGCTTTGAATCAGTATTAAATCCCTTAAAACAAGGTTTTGAATGCATTTTAGATCAAAGGGGTGAAACTGTAGGAAGCTGGAAACATTGTTCAAAAATATCATATCGACACTAACAGTTCAAAATGACACGCTGACACCAATAGTTCAAAATCAAATGCCGACATCGACAATTCAAAATCACATGATGACACCGATAGTTCAAAATGATACACTGATACCGACAGTTCAAAATGACATCACGACACTGATAGTTCAAAATGACGCGCCAACACCGATAGTTTAAAATGACACGCTGACACTGACAGTTCAAAATGAAATGCTAACAATGACAGTTTAAAATGATGCACTAACATCGATAGTTCAAATTTCACACTGAAACTAATAGTTCAAAATGACACACTGACACTGGTAGTTCAAAATGAAAAGCTAACACCGACAGTTCAAAATGGTGTGCCGACACTGAAAGTTCAAAATGACGCACCAACACCAAAAGTTAAAAATGACACACCAACACAAAAAATTCAAAATGACATACCGAAACCGATAGTTCAAATGCCACGCCAACATTGATAGTTCAAAATTACATATCGACACCAACAGTTCAAAATGAAACGCCAACACCAATATTTCAAAATGACATGCTGACATCGACAGTTCAAAATGACATGATGACACTAACAGTTCAAAATGACACACTGACATCAATAGTTCAAAATGACGCGTCGATACTAACAATTCAAAATGACATGCTGACACCGACAGTTCAAAATAACATGCCAACACTGATAGTTCAAAATGACCCGCTGACAGTACTATTCACAAAACTGGAAACACTGTTCACAAAACTAGAAATTTGGAAAAGTGTTGGGGATAAATCACCTTAAAATCCCAGAACACCTCAAACACTAGATTTCAGAAAAGGAATGGAACGAAGAGGTCTAGTCCATTACAACTAACTTATGGGAAATCATATATATCTAAAATGATTAAGATAAAGGATTGAATCATACTCAAAGACATACCCATTGTGAGAGACTACACTGATGTGTTCCTTGAATAATTTTTTGGTCTTCCTCCTAATATATAGGTTGAGTTATCAATTGAACTTATTCATGGATCTCTACCTATATCAAAGACACCTTATTGAATAGCCACCATTGAGTTGGAGGGACTAGAGAAGCAGTTTCAGGAGAATCTGGAAAAGGGTTTTATATGCTTGAGTGCTTCACTATGGGGTGCACCAGTCCTATTTTTCAAGTATAAGGATGGATAAATAAGCCTCTTAATTTATTATCCTGAGATCAATAAAATTGTGATAAATAAAAATTATCACCTGCCACAGATAGATTACTTATTCTATCAACAATGTGGGGCCAAGTATTTCTCTAAGATGGACCTTCGGTTGGGATATCACTGATTAATGGTGAGAAAGGAAGATATTCCCAAGAATACCTTTTAAATGAGGTATTAACACTATGAGTTTACATTAATTCCCTTAGGACTCACTAATTCTCTAAATAGTTTTATGGATTTAATGAATAGAGTCTTTAGAGATTACCTCGAAAAATTTTGGTAGTCTTTATTGATGATATTCTAGTATACTCTAAGAGAAAGGAGGAACATGAGGAGCATTTTAATACTATTTTGAAGACTTTTTTAAGGGATAAACTTTATGCAAAGTATGGTAAATGTGAGTTCTGGATGGAGGAAGTATCATTCTTGGGGCATGTTATCACCGGAAAAGGAATATCTGTAGACCCTTCCAAGACAAAGGTAATCGAAGAGTGGCCCAAGATAACATTTTTAATGTAAATCCATAGTTTCCTTGGTCTAATTGGGTATTACTAAATATTTTTGAATAAATTCTCACAATTTTTAAATCCAATAACCAAGATGAATGAAAAGGAATAAAAAAAATCTAGAGTAGTGAATGTGAAAACTAGTTAAAAGAGTTGAAAAAGAGCCATATAACTGCACTAGTTACCACACTACCGATAAGTAGGGAACTCTTTGTAGTATACAGTAATGCTTCAAAGAAGTTATTTGGCTGTGTACTGATGAAAAATGATAAAGTGATAGCCTACGGCTCAAGGTAGTTGAAAATTCATGAGAAAAACTATCCCATGGATGATCTAGATTTTTCAGCTATGATCTTTTCATTGAAAATATGGATTCATTATCTCTATGGGAGAAGTGTGAGATATATACTAATAATAAGAGAATATAATATATATTCACATGGAAGGATATTATTATTAACCAGTGAAGATGGTTAGAGCTAATCAAGGATTATGACTGCTCAATCCACTACCATCCTGGTAAAGAAAATAAGGTGGTGGATGCTCTAAGTAGAAAGGATCATGTATCTTTATCAATAATGAGAATTGAGAAGGATCCAATATTCTTATACCTTTAAAGTATGGACATGGGAATCATTAAATAAAGAACATCATTAATCCTTTCTCAAATGATTTCTCAACCATCCCTTATAGAGAAAATAAAGGATTCTCAAAGAAATGATGAGGAAATTCAGAAAAAGGTGTAAGATATCAGAAATGGGAAATCCTCAGAGTTCCAAATGGATGAGGAATGTTTTATGAGATTTGGGTCTTGACTATGTGTATTATACAATCCATATAAAAAGAAATTTCTTCTGAATGACACATATATCTCCACCATCTCTATTCACCCAGGGAGCAGAAATATGTATCAAGATCTCTAAGAGAACTATTGGTGGGACAATATGAAGAAGGAGATCGCTGAATATTAATTAAACGGCTTGGTATGTTAGCAATTGAAGGCTGAAATGTAACAGTATAATGGGATGATGAAACCATTACCTATACCGATAAGGAAATGTTAAATCATCACCATGGACTTTTTCACTAGACTTCCAAATACACCCAAAGGAAAAAATGCTACATGTGTTGTTGTGGATCATCTTATAAATACATCTCAATTTATCGCAATTCGAGATTACTTCTCGGTCTCGCCCAAATTTACCCAAGTTTTAGGGTTAAGAGGTCTCTTGTATCATAGCTTGGGTTATCGAAACCTTAGAGACCTGAGAAGTAACCTATAGACACGTACATTCTATGGACTATTTTTGGTTATGAAGTGGACAAATTGAGTTGATTTTATATGGTTTTAAGTGAAATATAAGAGACTTAATTTAATTCAATTTAAAATAATGAGTTGATCCTAGGTTATCACTTGGGGTGGATTGGATGAAATTCTTTTTTAAAGGTTTCAATTTCTTATATTCGAGATGGGTTTATTCAAGAAGATCAAACAACTTCATCACTTACTATTTTAATACCAACACACCATAATACTAATCACATATACACTTGGAGGATCAAATTTATGATCACTCCAAGGTAAAGGTTCGTATTATCTCTTGAAGTATGTGGCCTTAAAATTCAACAAGGACAAAGAAGTTTTAAAATCATCAAACAAAAAACTCATTTAAAAGAAGTGATTAGACATTAATGGGGTGATAAATAAAATATAATCCATCCTATTTCTACTCCCTTGGATCAACCAATAAAAGGT
The DNA here is from genome assembly GCA_963277665.1 of Viscum album. Taxonomy (NCBI): domain Eukaryota; kingdom Viridiplantae; phylum Streptophyta; class Magnoliopsida; order Santalales; family Viscaceae; genus Viscum; species Viscum album. The sequence continues at coordinate 1,812,661,969 of OY728146.1, forward strand.
TTATCCCTTCATTGATTCTATGGTTTCAATGGAAGTGGGAAGTAGACTCATGAGGGAAGAATTGAAAAGTAAAAAAAGACAATGAAATAACGATCTCTCCACAGTTGTGTGATAATTTCACAAGGTTTGGTGTGAATAAATTCAAACCTTGAGCCAAAGGTATCAACATTATATGAATAATAATAGAATAATATGAGGATAAAAACTTTTATTAAGAACTAAGATGAATAAGAAAAACTTACATGTGAAAGACAAACTTGAGATAACAAAATTACAGCATAATATTACAATGAAAGAAAGCATCCAAGATCAATAAATCCTCCAACACCACTACCTTAAATAGGAATTTTAGGAGCCTTTTGTAGATCCTCCAATAGTTAAAGTCATCCCATTTGAGTATGGTAGGATTAGGGTAGTGGAAATCTTGTGTAACTTATACTTTTCTACCCTTGACCCGAAGTGGAAAGCAGCTTGAATTCACCGAACAGATGTTTCTAAATGACCTTCTATATGGCCAAATTAGAGTGTTTCATAGAAGAATAAAATTTATCTACAGATGTCTCCTAACCTCTTATAAAAATTTCATCCAAAATGGAATTTCTATTTGTGAGATATTATCTAAATGGTGGTCTATTTTTCTAGGCCATAGAATCTGGCCCAAAATTTCATCTCCAAATTGGGCCGCCTAGAACACTATTAAAACATCTAAATTATCTCTTTTCAATGTTTTATTAAATGTTCCCCATGATTTCCTCTATCTTCAGTTATAGTTTAAGAATAATTGGGCTTTTATCTTTTCCTCTACATACTCTTTATTGGGCTACTGTCCAGTTTACTTTTCCCAGAATGTTGTTAGTTCAAGGCCAACTTCGGTGGTCTTATAATGTGAATCTTTTAGTGCTCCAAAAACATGAATTGTTCCTTATAGCATGGTATACCTGAAAATAAAATATAAAATCAAGACCATTTTTTAGTTTAGGATGTGTTAAAATATGTACCAAGTAATAGTGCACTTTAACAAAGAATTACAATCATAATGTGAAATAATGTTTAAAGTGTAAAATGCACTAAAATGGTGTTTATGAATAATTAATCTCGTGAATATTATAAATATTAACAATTAATATTATCCTATTTAAGTGGCTAATCACACCCCCCCCAACTTGAGTTTTTCTAGTCCTGAGAAAAATTTATCTCAAAAATATGAAATTCAAATTCCTTTTTCCAAAAACATGTTAATACACAATGATCACCAAAAACCCTTATACCAAAAAACTATGAAACCCATAAGAATATTTTAATACAAGATAATTTCATAATTATATCCCAATCCCAATCCCATTCCTTTTTTCAAATTCATCGCCATATTTCATCCAATATCAATTAAGCATGAGGATGTGTTGTGTATCACAATAGACATGAGGGTTCATCTTAATTCAAGGGAGAAATGATAGAAGCACTAGGTGCAATCAAATTTAAATATTAAGATGATTATTCAGTTTTTTTTTTTTTTGAAATTTTTCCATGGTAATTGAAATTTCACTCAATAGAGTCAACCCATGTAGTGAGACTTTTCCGATGACTCCCAGGCTCAAAGACCTTAGGGTACCAAGTGAAGCCCACATACTCAGGCATCATATAAATTTAACTTAGTTTAAAACAAAGTAAAATTACCAAAAATAGAGATAAAATTACTAAATTTGGGCCAGACAACTATGGAGTCACGATCCCCAAGTACTTAAAACCACGCATTAGGTTATTTCAATGCTTTAGGCAAAAATTTATTGTTTTTTTAATACTCATATTAAAAATAAAATTATCACCAAACCTATGCTATTTATTTGGGGGACCACATGAACTCAAACTAATACCCCAATATCCAAAGTACGTGCATTGTGATTTTTTTTGGATGAAAATATAAACTATGAAATATCGCATTAGACAGCCACGCTTTCCAAAATATATGCTCATGAAATTATACATGGATTAACATTAGAATTAGGGAATGATAAATTATTTGATATTCAATTTAAAAGTTTGAAATGTGTATTATCATGTTCAAGGTTAAAGAAATTTTTCCTTCCATACATTTTTTTATGCAAACAAAATTAATTAATTTTTTTTCATTCTTTCCACCCCCCCACCCAACTTAGAATAACATTGTCCCCAGTGTTTAAAGAAAATAAAATTTAGAATGGGGGTAGAGGTAGATGAGATGAGTTCTAAAAGGAATTTGAAATATTAGGATCATGTAATGAAGTCACCTGGTAGTTGAAGTTGAAGTTCTTGCTGCTCCAATTTAGTCTTTTGATATCCATGTCACTTGCAAAGTTCCCTAGTGGAAAAAAGAAAAAACAAAAAAAACATATATTTATATTTATATTTATTCATATAATAAAAAAAAGTATAATATAATTATATATAAAAAAATTATAGAATAAGTAATCACTATAAGTTGTAGGTCAGCGGTAAGTGTGTGCCCCTGTCTCACTTTGGTCCTGGGTTCGAGTCCCTGCAGCTTCACCGGTTGTGGTGGGGTTTTCCCCATGACCTGTGACGTGTCCTTTTAATTTTATTATTATTATTTTTTTGTATTTTTTTATCCTAAAAACACATAAAAATAAAATTAACTGATGATACATTGTATTCTTTTTAAATTTCTGGGTAAGGTATTACTCAAGGATCACACCACGTGACACGGATGAATATGGTGCTCCCCTTTCATACCCATCCATACTTCTAATAAAATAACAGGTCAATAGTCTAATTTTTTAAAATATATAAATTATTCATTAATTCTATTTGAAAAATAAATATGATTCAAAAAGATTGGAAACATGAAAACCACGGGTTGCCTCCCGTGAAACACGTTTTTTTAATGTCGTTAGCTCGACATGAACACCCTAACTTATCTGACACCAACTTTTAAAATTTTAATGATTAAATTTTTCTCCACTTCAATTAGATTGTGATTGATTCTCCAATGGGATTTATAGGAAGGTTTTGAAATTGATTCAAGAAAAACTATATAGGTCCCAATGAATGGGATAATCCCAGGAATATCGATAAGGGTCCATCCAATTGCATTCCTAATATTTCTTAAGACATAAAGTATAATTTTATCATTGTTAGAATCAAAAGAGGATGAAATTATGATAGAATGTTTTTTATTATCCTCTATAAATTAAGACTTGAGAGAGTATGTAAGGATATTGAATTTGTGCTCAGGTTCACTAACACTTTCAGACAGTGTTCGGGACTTTGAATCAAAATCAATTCCATTTTCAATATTTCTCAACAAAATTAGTTCCTTTTGAATAGAAGATTCAACCACAGAATTGGAAAGATCGGTGTTAGGAATGGGTATGGACTCAAAGTTTGTGATTTCTCCCAATGTTTCATTGATTGGTGTTTCTGAAAAATCATCAATGGATCTGTAATAAGGACACTCAATCCACGACATCAAATTTACCTATTGTGAATACATGAAATCAATTTCCTCATGATTTAAATACCCTTCAAAAATATATTTATTCACTTCCGTTACCCCAAATACAAAGGTTGGTTATTCAATAAATTCATGAGAGGTTTGTGGGAAACTAGACACTCCACATAAGGTTATATAAGGGATAGTCGGTGTAGGGATGAGTTCCTCACAAGTATTAATTCATTGCAGTTCTAATCTCAAAGATGAAACCTTGAAAGTAATTCTATACATTTTTTGACACAATTTCTCAATTAATTAATGTGTATAAAAATGGTAAAGGTGTTGATATATATGGTTTATTCAAGGTGGATAATTAAGTTGTTGGAATTGCACAGGAGGGTGTTCAGATTGGCTTTGTGGGGATTGAAACTCATTATATGTTGGAATTATTTGTGGAGAATGTGAGTTAAAAAAATTTCATTAATTTATTGAATATACCAACAATAGAAACTATGGTGTTTATTGTACATCACACTTGGTTTGGGGTAGTCAAATTAGGGAGAGGTTCCCCATGTTTGGATTTGGTCAAAAGGGATTTCTATAGGGGAGAAATCGGAGATGAGAATAGATATGTGGGGTAATAAAAGGATGGTAGTGTCTAAGATAAATTACCTAGGTCCTAGATAATGGTTCCAATATTTGTTATTGCCCAAATTTACCCAAGTTTTAGGATTAAGAAGTCGCTTGTAGTTTATCTTGGGTTATCGAATCCTCAGAGACCTAAGAAGTAACATACATACACGTAAATTCTATAGATTGTTTTTGGGTATGAAGTGGCCAAATTGGGTTGATTTTAGAAGGTTTTAAGTGAACTCTAAGAGAATTAAGTGAATTTAATTTAAAAGAATGAGTTGATCCTAGGTTATCACTTGGGGTGGATTGGAAGAAATTCTTTTTTAACGGATTCAATTTCTTATATTCGAGATGGGTTTATTCAAGAAGATCAAAAAACTTCATCACTTACTAGTTTAATACCAACACACCATAATACTAATAACCTATACACTTGGAGGATCAAATTTATGATCACTCCAAGGTAAATGTTCGTATTATCTCTTGAAGTATGTGGCCTTAAAATGCAACAAGGACAAAGAAGGTTTAAAATCATCAAACAAAAATCTAAATTAAAAGAAGTGATTAGACATTAATGGGGTGATAAATAACATCAAATTAAGCCACTTTATACTCCCTTTGATTAACCCATAAGTGGGTTATCTCTCCATTGATGCTATTGTTTCAATGTAAGCAAGAAGTAGACTCATAAGGGAAGAATTGAAGAAGTAAAAAAAGACAATGAAATAACGATCACTTCACCATTGTGTGATAATCTCACAAGGTTTGGTGTGAATAAATTCACACCTTGAAAAAATGGTATCAACATGATTTAAATAAGAATAGAATAAGAGGATGAGAATAACTTTTATTAAGAACAAATATGAATTAGAACAACTTACATGTGAAAGACAAACTTGAGAAAACAAAATTGCAGCATAACAATAAAATGAAATAAAGCATCCAAGATCAATAAATCCTCCAACAAAACTTCCTTAAATAGGAATTTTAGGAGCCTTGGGTTGAGAATACAATATTTAAAGTCATCCCACTTGAGTATGGTAGGCTTAGGGTGTTGGAAAGCTTGTGAAACTTAGACTTATCCACCCTTGACCCGAAGTGGAAGGAAGCTTGCATCCACCAAAAAAACATGTCTAAATGAAACTATAGATGGAATAATTATAGTGTGTCATAGAAGAATAAAATTGATCTTCGAATGTCTCCTAACCTCTTGTAAAAATGAAATTTATCTTTGCGAGATATTATCGAAATGGTGGGATGTTTTTCTATGCCTCAGAATCTAACTCAGAATTTCATCTCCAAATTGGGCCACCTGGAACTCCATTAAAACATCTGAATTATATATTTTTACTATTTTATGAAATGTTCCCCATGATTTCCTATATCTTCATTTATATTTTGATAATCATTGGGCTTGTATCTTGGCCTCTACAGACTCTTTATTATGTTTTTTTCTAGTTTACTTTTCCCATAATGTTTTTAGTTCAAGGCCAACTTCGGTGGTCTTATAATGTGAATCTTCTAGTGCTCCAAAAACATGAATTTCTTCTTATAGCATGGTATACCTGAAAATAAAATATAAAATGAAGGCCATTTTTTATTTTAGGATGTGTTCAAATATGTACCAAGTAATAGTGCACTTTAACAAAGAATTACAATCATAATGTGAAATAATTTTCAAAGTGAAAAATACACTAAAATGGTATTATGAATTATTAATCTCATGAATATTATAAATATTAAAAATTAATATTAGAATATTTCAGTGGCTAATCACTTCTCACTAAACCAACTTTCATGGATATACATTATAGAAGTGGTGGGGATTCATGGAGTACCACTATCGATTGTATCCGATTAAGATCCAATATTTATCTCCAAGTTCTATAAAAGTCTCCAACATGCTCTAAACATTGAGTTGAACTTTAGTATAGTATATAAACCTCAAACTAATGGCCAATATGAGTGGACTATTTTGAAAATAGAATAAATGTTGAGAGCATGTTATATGGACTTCAAGGTAGGATGGGACCAGCATCTACCTCTAGTTGAGTTATCTTACAACAACAATTTCCACTCAGGCATCCAAATGGCTCTATATGAAGCCCTTTGTGGGAAAATATGCAGAACAACAACATTTTGGGATGAATTTAGTGAATTTAAACTAATAGTACTTGAAATGGTTGAATAAATGGTGGAAAAGGTGAAAACTAATCATCAACACATCAAGGCGTCCCAAATTCGACAGAAGATCTATACAGATAATCATTCATGGGATATTTAGTTTAAGGTTGGAGAAATTTTAATCCTCCACATCTCTCTATGAAAGAGGATCATGATATTTTTTAGGAAAGGAAAGTTAAGTCCCAGATAAATTGGCCCCTTTGAGATTCTTGATCGTATTGGAGTTGAGGACTATATACTATCACTTCCACCAACCATGTCTCAAGTAAATGATGTATTCCATGTATCCCTCTAGAGGAAGTAAATACCATATCCCTCACATATACTGAATCCATAGGTGGTATCGTTGGAAAATGATCTCTCTTACGAGGATCATCCATTGAAGATCTTGGACCATAGAGATAAAGTTATATACAACAAGACTACTCACATGGTAAAAGTATTGTGGTGGAACCATAAGTAAGAAGAGACAACATGGGAACCAGAGGGAGAAATGAAGGAAAAGTACCCTCACCTATTTTCCCCTTAGTTTGTAAAATGAAATTTTGAGGGATAATTTTCATAAGGTAGGAAGAATATAACAACCTATAATTCTATCAATGGGAATTCCATTCTTATAGTTATTCCATATTATATAAATCACGAAAAATCACATAGAGAACACAAATCAAACTTTATAAATGAATAATTAATGAAATAAAAGGCTTTTACAGAAATTAAGAAACTTATATCAATATAATGGTAACTTGACCATTGGAATAGTAATGTGTCCCTTAAGAATAGAAACTCAACCAATAGAATAGTAACCTCACCTATAAAAGTAAAAGTAAAATTAATGCACCTTATAAATGAAAATATGATATATTTATATCATGGAATAAGTAAATAAATGTTTTAAAAATGATAAATTAATTGTTGGTAACTTTATAAAACATAAATTTTTATTTACAATTTTATAATTAATATAATTATTTGAAAAAAAAATCAAAAAATCTAATAATAAATTAATATTTTGTTCTATTATGATTATAATATAATTTTATGAGACCTTGAATAATTTTTCAAAGTGTTATAAAATTAGTTATAATTTTAAAATTGGTATTTTTTGAGTAAATGGTGATTTTAATTAAAAATTAAATTTTTCATATTTAGAAAAAAATTCATAAAATGGGGTTAATTTTTAAATTCTAAAAATAAAAAAAATAGTTAGGGTGAATTTTTGGGATTTTTCTGAAATGGTTGAAATTCTATGAATAGTGAAATATGGTAATTTACAGTATTTAAAATTATAAGTTAAATACACTATTCCTTGATTAATCACTAATTTAAGAACCATAATCTCGAAATATCCTTAATCATTTAATATATTTAGTGATAAGGTTCAAAGAATTCATAGTCTTGAGCCAAAATAATAAGCAAATGAATAAAATAATCAAAAAACACCCCTCACCTCCACTATAAATATCACCCCTCACCACCCCTTCTCCTCACACCTCAAAATCCTTGAATCGTATCCAAATTCTTCCTAATACTCCTCCCAAGTCTTTTCGATAAGCAAGCTCAGTTAAAGGTAACATCCCAATTTCTTACCTGTTTTGAAGTGAAGTCCGTAATCTATTTTAAGCCACCATTATTTTTCTAAAATCACTCATTTTATCATGAGAAACTATCTTGGTTAATTTTTGGTATTATATAAAAGATTTTTCTTTTTCTTATTTACGTGCTCTCTAAAATTTTCCTTAAACCACACTAAAATTTTTCATTTCTAAAGCTTCTCAAACACTCTTTTTATATATTTTCAATTCAGTTGGACATCATTTATCATGATTTATGCATATTCGTACGTTATTAATTTCCATGTATGATTTAAATCTATTCTTTCATGGACACATTTATGACACACCCATTTATTATGTTTTATGACATCATTATGATACCCATTTCTTTCCATGGGTAACTCTTATGTTTATTTTTCATGTGGCACAAATATTCATGAGCATGTTATGATGGGTGCACCTAGATAGTGATCCAATGAATTGGGTAATTATTATTCTCCTGATATGTCATATTAAACAGTCTTGGTGGTTATCCTTGATTCATGCTCCATGTGCAATGGTCTTGGTGGTTATCCTTTACTCATGCTCCTCCATGTGCAATGGTCTTGGTAGTTAGCCTTGACTCATTCTTATGGCATGTTGTATGTTGTTGCCACATTCCTATGATGCCATGATTATATGATCCCATGTTATATATGTTATGATTCCATATATATACTCATGTTACATTCCTTTTTATGTCATCATCTTATGCCTTCTAACCCATGTGTTATGCTTTATTCATATGTATTTTTCTCTTACTAGGATTTTTAGCTTTTCATTTTGTTTGTTTATTCCCTAGGTTGTCCTATGAAGATGTAAGGGCTCAAATAATTTTTAGATATTATTATAAATACTAAATAAAATATGTTTTTATTTTGGTTTCATGTTGTTTAACTATGTATATAATCTTCCTAATACACTAGTATTTAAGATCCTTGACCTGTTTTTGATGGCTAATTATGATTAAAATCATATAATAATATGTGAAAAAGGATATGGTTTTCATAAATAACATTTAAAATGACAAAAATTTATCATGGAATGAGAAAAAATAAAACTCAATGCATATAACATGCACCATAGAATATAGGAAAGAAAGTGGCATAATCATAAACATAGGATTTGTTATCTTTTTGAAACTGGATACCTGCCAACCCATTCACTCATAAAACTATGAGTAGATCTAAACACCATCACACTAAACCTTTTTAAACCAAGATAACTATTAACATAATCATATTACATTTTTATCCCATGAGATATAATCCTTTACCCAATGTATTGGAGAGAGATATAGGTCCCACTAGTCTCATAATCTCTACATTTGTGTGCCCCGTGAGAAAAAAAATAATCACATCATAAAATAACCGATATAAAGAAAAAAAATCATGAAATTTATAAATAATATTATAAATAACCCATGAAAACAAAATGGGTTTCACATAATATCCAAAATAGAATCATTCAATTTTTATAAGGAATCCATGAAATAATATGATTTTCATAAAATATCCAAATAATATCATAATTAAATCACTTGATATCAAAAACATGATCACCCAAAATAATCACATAATAAAGAAATAATATATGTTGAAACATTAATAATAATTCTATTTATGTTAGATCTCTATTTAATCTAGTGAAAACCAAATCACTAAAATATATTTTTTTTAAAATTATTCATCATTGTAAAAGTCATAGTTATGAGTCTTTATTAAAAAATTATCCATTATTTTTAAGAAAAATGAAAATAAAACCTTTAATTGAAATGGAATTGGTTCAAAAAACTATTTTTCGCAAAATTAAAAAAGATAAAATCATTTAAAAGGTAATTTCATTGAAAAATTAATTTCAAATAAGAAATTTTATAACTCAATAAAAGGAGTTTGAGTTACCAAGTCCCTTACCATTACCATTGATTTCCATGGAAGTGATTTAACCACCTATATAATCAAGATAAACATATTAATTACCAATTTTAGAAAATTATTAATATACATTTACATTTGTACTCTTCATTAATAATAATTCTTTGTATGTATTAGATTTGGGTGATCTCTTTTTAATATCGGGTGTTAATAATCTTGGCTGTTTTGAACTACGTTTCTAAAAGTGGTGTAGATATTTTTTCTCCCAAATTTAATCATTTAAAAACCATTTAAGGTACTGGAATTGATATTTTATAAATACTTACAATTTTATAATACCATTATATGTGTTTTTTAGTCTTGTTTCATGAAAAATAGAATGGTAATGAACTAGTATTGGGTTATTTACTGAAATTTACAGATTGCCTTATAAAGATAATTAATTATTTTATCCAAAAAAAAACCATATTAATGATACATATTAATTATATATATTATAAACACTCATTCAATATAAAATAAAACTATCCATGTTTTTAATTGAAAGAAAATAAAACACATTTATTCATGGAGGTAGTAGTCCGCACAACACATGATTAGAGTTTTCATTTCCCAATGAATAATAGGGGTGAATGTGGATAGTAAGTGATCATACTATAATCATAAATACATTATATAAATAATATTTATTCATAAATACAATCATTAAGGCCATCCATTATGGGTGGTGATGAAAAACTGAAAGTGTCGCTTTGTGGAGGTGGTAATCCATACACACACACTAATGATGGTTCATGTTTTTCTTAGTAGATGGAAGAGAATAAATAATGGTCATAAAAATATTACAATCTAACATATCAGGTATTTCAAGTGGGTTGAAATACTCTCTCTTTTTGAATTTTTAGATTTTGGTGCCTATGCCAACTCTTTTATCATTTATCAAAACCTAATACTGAGTTCTTTATAAACTCAAACCCTTGTTTCTAGATGGGTTTAGAGGTTTTGAAAAATACTCAGGTGTTCAGATGGTTTTTGGGTGCATCAGAGTCCTGAAGTCTCAGTTTTAGAGAATTGAAATGTTGAGGTGTATGGTTAGATCAAACTATGTGGCCTCTTAGTGAAAATCATGCACCCTTTTTTTCCTTGAGCATGGTTTGGGAAACCATGCAAGGTGTGAAACATGGCTATGTGTGAAACTCTATAGTTTTTTCAGAGGTTATCCACAAGGTTTATGAACATTTTTCTAAATTGTGCACAAGTCGCATGGGTAATTCCATTTGGTAAATGACCTCACACTATAGAACGGATAGTTTGCATATGGTTAGGACTAATTGTGTGATATAACCATGTGGGGCTTGGATCCTAAGTATCATGGGTCGTACATTTGTCTTATGGTTTTGAAAACTATACGAGCTAACCATGTGGATCATTCAAGGGTTAATTTAACATATTTTCCTCATATCTTTAAACCTTTTTCTCTTCTACTACATCCTTAATGGGTCATTCACAACAAGAAGAAACCCTCCTTTTCATTCTCTCCATGGATTTGATCTAAATCCTTTATATGGGCACTATTCTTCAATCCATTTTTAGCATTGGATCTATCTCGGTAAGGCTCTCCTCTCTCTTACTTCTATTTCTTTTTTTTCTCGCCTCACAGACTGCTAAATCCATTTGATTTGTTTTTCCTTGCTTTTAGGGAGTTCATAAAAATTTTCAATTTCTTCCAAATTGGTCAGGGTTAGAGGATAAGATCAGACGTGCCTGCGTCTATGGCTATGAGGTAGGTGGTTCATGCTTTTCTTTGAGATTTTGCATGTGTTTGGGAGGAGCATATTTTAGCATTCCATTGTGTTGATCAAGCGATACCTTAAAATTTATATGGATAATTTTAATTAATTAAATTAATCATATGGTATTCCATTGGGAATTCCCTCACCTTTTTATATGTGCAAAGTTAGGTTAGAGATCACTGACCACTTGGGTACCTAGGTCGGGTGTGTTTTTTATGTTGATTGAATTGTTTTATTTAATTTGAGTTGTTCAATTCAATTACATTGAATTATTTAGTTGATTTGAATTGATTTATATAATGTGAAATGATTTTGAATTTCTTTTGATATCCATCAGATAGTGATGGGTATGGCCTGAGAATCGAGATAGCAAAGACTATCTGTTTGAGGTGATGTGATCATCAAGATGGGGTTGGCCTAAGGATTTTGGGTGGTGTTGACCATCGGTTGGGTGACTAGGTTATTAGATGAGGTGTCCATCCTATCAGGTTACAATAAAGGCACATGTGATATGTAATGGCATGTCCATAAAACTTGAGTGACGTGGTATCCAAGGTATGAGGTTTCAGGAATTAGTGTGGCTTAGGTTCTAAATTGGTGATTTCTCTCACCCATGTTGGCCAAAGCACTGTTTTGAGTCGTGTGCACAACAGTTGAATCAATGATGAGGTTTTTCTAACCACTCATATGGGAAGAGGCCCCTTGTAGTTGAGGCTTCGGTAAATGAATGGGGTTGCTTGTTATAGAAAGCCACAGAGATGGTGAGGAGACATCATAAGACAATATTGAGGTTGTTGGTTGGGGGATAAGGCTCACCATGTTTGAGGCCTTTAGGTCATGATCATTTTGGGGGATGGTAATCGTCGTTCCTCTAGAAGTTGGTTGTTAAACCAATCGAGGTTTCTAATTGAGGATAGGTATCACTGTGCCTCCGAACATCGGGCTTCAAGCCGATGAGTGATTTCAAGTAGGGGTCCAAGGGACCATATATTCATTGATTGGGAATGCCTTCAGGACGTCAGATTCTTGGTGATGGAATGAGGTGTTAGGTGACATTGGAGGTGGAACTCAGGAGTTCACCTAGGACTGTATGGAATCAAGGAATGACTTGAGCTATGATCTAAGGATCCTCTCCTCCTCAGTGATTCCATCATTGGTTGAAGTAGATGATATATTCTTAGTGGTTGTTGAGAACCATGGAAGATTTTGTTTATTTAAATTCATCATGCTGCTCTTATTTATTTATTTTTAGTATACACTTTCTTAGTCATTAATTTAAGGTATGAACACATGGTTGGTACCCTAATGAGACTCATTCCCACACCCTACACAGGCTCTTTGAGACACATGTAGAATTTATGATTTTATGTTCAGGTAAAGGTCTAGGCTCATAAGATGGATCTTAGTGGTTGTTAGCATGGGATGGAAGGAAAGGGACCATTTGTTTTTTCCTAAGATAGAGTTTACCTTTAGAGTTTTCCTTTTTATTTTAGCATTCCTGTATATATATATATTATGGTCATCCATTAGCAACCCCCTTCTATTTTTTTATTGTATAACCTAATTTGGAAGCATGCACTGTTTTAATATCTACAAATGGTATGTTTTATTGCTAATTTACTAATTTTTTTTGTTTTTTAGTTATGATTACACTATTTATTGTTATTTTTATGCTTCCTCCAAGGGTGAGTTACTGGTTCGAGTCTATTTAGTATTTTCTTCCACTAATTTTTATATATATACTTGGACCATTATATCATCATCACCAAAGGGAAAAATCTCCCAAATATAATTCCCTTACACCCTCGCTTCTATTCTAAAGCCTTTAAAGTAAGGGTAGGTGTGCCTAAGGCTAGTGGAACTTGGCCTAAAGTCACTTTTCAGGTGGCTAATCAGGTCGAGGTGATATAAATGGTATCATAGTGTTCTTGACTATGAATTAGTAGTAGTGTTCGGCCAGATACTAATGATATCAAATGATTTTTTCTTATTTTTTATAGTCTTACTGTTTGGGTTATGATAGACTGGAGATTAGGATGTTTTCAAAACTGGGTTTAGAACTCATGTTTGGGTTCCAGTATCCCCATGCATGAGGGGCAGACCAAGTTTTGAAGGGTGGTAATTGATGTTTTGTTTTGATCGTTTTACCGTTATTATGATTTCCACCTCTAGTGGATTAGTTGGGATGTGAATTGTTATTTTTTATATTTAAGGACCCTTGTCCTAGTATGGAAAGTGGTGTTTTTTTATGTTTTATATGCATGTTTATGATCTTGATTAGGAACATAGGATTTTTTAACTATATATATGTGCTCATGTTATGGAAATTGCCTTTGATATGTGATATATATGCACATGGGCCTAGATCTTATAAGAAAAGGTAGGTATGATGAAATGGTGTGATGTTGATCACCAGGTTGGGTGATGGGGTTATCGGTTTTAGGCGACATGGTCTGTCAGGATGGGTGTTCCCTTGGGCATATTTGATACTTGTATCTAGTATGGGTAGTTAAGGGGGCCATGAGTTCGGGATGTCTGATAACATAGTTGTATGGGAGAGGGTAAGGGTAGTGATTTGACGCTATCTATTATTTATTTACCTATCTATTTGATATATATATATATATATATATATATATATTATCTGGGATGTATGACCATGTAATGATATTCAGCAGGTCACCACCTAGATGACTCGGATGGAGCATCGGGTGGGTGGTAATAGGGTGTCGCAGGAGAATGATCAGGGTGAGACACCTAAGTTTCATGAATATCATGAGTTGTAGGTACATTATTAGGCTCAGATTCTAGTGAAGGTGGGGTAGCTGTCAGATCTAACATCTTTTATTCTATGGCTTGATGAGCAGCTCAAAGTGATCCTAGTACGTGTCATCCAGGGGAGATCTAGGAGAAGAGCCTTCCATGTACTATCTAACGTGAGAGCTCTAGTCATAGCACCCACTAATTTTTCAGGGTGAGGGTGGACCACAAGTGACTAATAACTTTATCAAGTCCATGCATATTATTTTAAAGCAACTCAAGATGCCTCTAGGGTAGAGGGTGAATCTTGCGATGTATATGATCAGAGGACCGACTAATCACTTGTGGAGTGTGAAGGTTTAGGCAGGAAGACATGAGAGACTGGCCTGGAAGGACTTTGAGGCCAAGTTCTTTGAGAACTACTTTTTAAAGATGCTTAGGGAAGAGAGAGATCAAGAGTTCTTAAGCCTTCAGTGGGTTTCTATTTCTATCATGGACTATGAAACAACATTCACCTAATTGTATCACTTTGCACTTGGTATGGTAAGCGATGACACCTCAAGGGTGAGGCGTTTCAAGGATGGTTTTTGGCATGCCATTATAGTGTAGGTGAACATATTCATGTTGTACTCATTATCATAGGTGGTGAATCAGGCACTCATAGATGAGGTAAATTTGACAAATCGGTCATACTCGAGTGGGATGACATCTTCAGGTTATTTTAGTAATGATTCTTCAGATAGTAGGAAGTGAGGACGACATGAGTTCTAGTAGGGAAGTCAGACCAAGGAATCAATAATACCACCTTGGAGTGGTTCATCTATGGTGTGTTTCCATTGTTGATAGCAAGGACATGTATGGACATAGTGTGAGTATCCTCCAAAAGAGTTTATGGCATACAGGCTGGTCAGTCATCTTAACAGGTTCTGTAGTAAGCCTTCTCTAATAGCTAGAAGTCAAGGACTGAGGTAGACTTGGGGTTCTAACATTATATGGGGAGAAGTATCGGGTGATGTTATTCGAGCTTCAACTACACACAGTGGTCATGGAAGAGATAGAGGACCTAGAAGTGGGGTTAGTATCCAATGGTTGGTGCAATTCCATAGGGAAGATAGGCTTTAGGAAGTTGGGTTTCAGTCCAAGTGTATGTCATGGAGCTATCAGGGGATTAGTAGGCTTGTGATTCAATGACGGTCATAGGTAAACCATGGGTGTGGCCATGATTGCTTTTTTTTTATTTGGTATGGCTTTTTTGGAGGCATGTCTATTTTGAGTGCACGAGGTGCACATGATATATGTATGAACTAACCAAATATTAGTTAGTAGGTTTTCATTGGCTCATATGTGTTTTCTATATATATTAGGTGCACGGAACCATGACTTATATGTGAGAATCATTCGGTGCATGCCTATTGAGGTGTGTAGGAATCAGGGCATCAAGGGGATGTGAGGTAAGTGAGGTGTGCTGGAATCTGGGCATCATTATATACAGTATTTGATTGAGTTGAGAGGCACCGAGACTACTTTGAGCATATTATGAGATGTGGTACCTCATTGGTTCCATGTGTGACATGGGAACGAGGCGGGAAGAAATGCGGTGTAGGATTTTGATGGGTTTTGGGTGTGACATGGGATCACCCGATGAGGTTTAGGAGTGAGGATGAATCACAGGAGAACATTTGAGTCCTAGGATGGTTAAGGGACTTTTTTTGTTTGAGTTTTGTGTTGGGATGCGATCAAGTTAGGTCACTCCTAATTTAGGGAGCCCCCTTGATGTAGTTTACTTGTACCCTTATGATAGAGGTAGTCAGGGTAAATTCTAGAGAGATGGGTATGTTTGGTACCATCTTCGGGTTGTGTTCTAAAGCTTTGGGATGAGTTATATTAAGGTGGGGAGATTATAACATCCTAGGTATTTGGAGCGGGTAAAAATCATCTCCCTTTTTGGAATTTTTTGAGTTTTGTGTCTATGAAAACTCTTTTCTCATTTATTAGACCCTAATCCTAAGTTTTCTTTAAACTCAAAACCTTATTTCTAGATGGATTTAGAGTTTTTTTAAATCATTGGGTGTTTATATGGGTTTCAGAAGTGTCAAAGGCCCAAAGGACCAATTTTGTAGAATCGCAGGGTTGAGGTGTAAGGTTAGATCAAACCATGCGGCCTCTTTGTGAAAATTGGGTGCCCTGTTTCTTTCCTTGAGCATGGTTAGGGAAACCATGCTAGGTGAGGTACATGGCTATGTGTGAACCTATGCAGTTTTTTCATAGGGTATATTCATTTATTGCACATGGTTTTCCAAACTATGTGCAAGCCGCACAAGTAGTGCCATTTGGGTAGTGACCTCACACTATAACACACATGGTTTTCGCATAGTTAGGACTAACCATGCGAGATAACCGTTCAGGGCTTGGCTCCTAGGTAGCAGGAGCTGCACAATTGTTGAACGGTTTGGAAAGTCATGTGAGATAATTTTGTGGCTCATTAAAGGGTGAATTTACCTTTTTCCTCGTATCTTTAAACCTATTTCTCTTCTACTTCTTCCTCTGTGGGTCACGCACAGTAATGAGGAACCCTCCTTTTCCTCCTCTCCATATATTTTATCCAAATCCTTTATCTGGGCTCCATTATTAAATCTGTTTGCGGTGTTGGATCTGTCTTGGTAAGGCTCTCTTCTCTCTTACTTCTATTTCTTTTTTCTATCTCCTCATAGACCCCTAAATCCCTTTGAGTATTTTTTTCCCTATTTTTAGGGCATTCATCAAAAACATAGATTTATTAAAAATCGGTTAGAGTTGGAGGCTAATATTGAGCGTTCCTATGTCTATGACTAAGATGTAGGTGGTTATTTATTTTCTTTGAGATTTCGCAAGTATTTGGGGGGAACAACTTTTATCACATCATTTTATTGACCGAGATATATCCTATAACTTATATAGTTTATTTTAATTAATTAAATTGATCATAGAAGATTTATTTGGGCATACCCTCACCTTGTTTATACAAGTGAGGCTAAGTTAGAGGTCTTCGACCATTTGGGTATCTAGGTTGGGTGTGTTGATTATTTTGATTGAATTTTCTTATTAATTTGAGTTTATTAATTCAATTACATTGATTTTTTTAGTTTATTTGAATTGATTTATATAATGTGAGATGATTATGAATTCCTTTTGGGATCAATGGGATTATGATGGGTATGGTCTGAGGATTGAGATAGAAAAGACTATCTGTTTGAGGCGATGTGATCATCAGGATGATATTGGACTGAAGCTTTTGGGTAGTGTTCACCATCGATTGGGAAACCCAGTTGTTGGATAAGGTATCTAGTCCATCGAGTTATGAGCGAGGCTCATGTGATATGGGAAGGGATGGCATGGACATTGGACTCGAGCGATGTGGTTTCAAGGGCATGAGGTGTTGGGAATTGGTGTTTCTTGGGTTCTAAATTGGTGATTTCATTCACCCATGTTGGCCAAAACACCATTTTGAGTCATGTACACACAAGTTGACTCAGTGATGAGGTGGTTTTTACCACTCGTGTGGGTAGAGGCCCCCAGTATTTGTGACTTAGATAAATGGATGGGGGTGTTTTCCATAGAAATCCATGGGGGTGGTGAGGATCCATAGGAGGATATCATTGAGGCTATTAGTTGGGGGTTGAGGATCATTGTGTTTGATGCCTTTAGGTCAGTATAATTTTATAGGATGGGAATCATCATTCCTTGGTACATTGATTGTTAAGATGAAGATGGTTTATAATTGAGGAAAAGTATGGATGTGCTTCTAGACATCAGGCTTTGAGCTAACAAGTGCTTTTGAGTAGGGGTCCAAGGGACTAGATATGCATTGATTAGGAATGCCTTTAGGATGTCAGATTTTTTATGATTTCACAAGGTGTTGGGTGATGTTGAAGGTGGAACCTGAGGGTTCACCTAAGATTGTATGGAATCAGAGGATTCCTTGAGAAATAAGCTAATGATATTATCATCCTCAATGATTCTGACATTGGATGAAGTTGGTGATAGCTTCCTTGTGGTTTTTGAGCACCAGAGAAGCTTTTTTTTATTTAAATTCATCTTTCTACTCATATTTATTTATTTTTAGTATACACTTTCTTAGTCACAAATGTAAGGTATGCACACATGGTTGGTAACCTATTGATACTCATTCTCACACCCTACATGGGTACTTCAAGACAAATGTATACTTTATGCTTTTACATTTAGGTAAAGTTCTGGGATCAAGAGCTGGATCTTAGTGGCTGTTAGCATGGGATAGAATTCAAGGGACCATTGGTTCTTGCCTCAGCTAGAGTTTACCTTTTGATTTTTTTCTTTTTGTTTTAGCATGCTTGTTGATTAGCCACTAAATGAGGCTAATATTCATTGGTAATATATATAATATTCATGTTCTTTATTATTCATAAACACCATTTTAGTGCATTTTACACTTTGAACATCATTTCAGATTATGATTGTAATACCTTCTTAAAATGAACTATTATGTGGTACATTTTTGAACATCATTTAAAGTACCAAATGATTCATCTGATTATAAATATTTTAATTTGATAATTTATCTACACTCCAATATGAACATGTTTCATTCAGGGATCAATGGAGAATTCATGGAGGATGATGGAGATATTTGGCAATGAAAGGAACCAATTCTGGAGAAGCCAGATTGGACACCAGCCCACTTATGAGACTGTGGGGCCCAACATACAGGCCCAATTAATCCCAAATTTCGTGGGATTCTAGAATACATGTATAGTAACAAATAACTCTTCAGGAGTTAATGCTAATTAGGCCTCCATGGTGGTCATTTAGGCGGCCCAAGTTAGAGATACAATTATGGGAAAGATTCTACGTCCCAGAAAAACATCCCACTTATTTGATCATATCTAGGAATAAACAACTTCAAATGGGCCCAAATTTTACAGGCTGTTATAAGACATCCGGGGATCGATTTTCTTCTTCTATGGCCCACTCTGATTCGGCCTTCTATAAGGTCTTCCAGACGCATCTGTTCGGTGGATGAAAACTGGCTGCCACCTCGGGTCAAACGTGGAAAAGTCAAAATTCCACAAGCTTTCCACCACCTATAGCCTACCAAAATTAATTAAGATGCTTTTTACTGTTGGTGGCTCGACCCAAGTCTCCCAAAATTCCTATTTAAGGCAGTGGTGGTGAAGGAGTTTAGAATCTTGGATGCTTTGTTCAATTGTAATGTTATGCTGCATTTTTGTTGCCTCAATTTTGTCTTTCACATGTAAGTTGTTCAATTCACTTTAGTTTCTTAATAAAAGTTATTCTTATACTATTATTATGTTCTTCTTAATATCACTTTGATACCGTTGGATCAAGGTGTGAATTTATTCACACCAACCCTTGTGAAATTATTCACACAACGGTGGAGTGGTCATTTTATTTTTGTTGTTTTCCTTACTTCTCCATTTCCTCCCTCATGAGTCTACTTTCCGCTTCCATTGAAACCATGGGATCAATAGAGGGATAACCCACTTATGTTTTGATCCAAGGGAGTAGCAAGGGGCTGTATTGGATGTTATTTATCACCTAATTAATGTATAATCACTTCTTTAATTGGGATTTTTATTTGATGATTTTTAAACTCCATCGTCCTTGTTGAATTTAAGGTCACACACTTCAAGTACTAATATGATCATTTACCTTGAAGTGCTCAAAACTTTGATCCATCAAGTGTATAGGTGATTAGTATTAGAGGGTGTAGGCATTAAACCAGTAAGTTATGATGTTGTTTTATCTCCTTAAATGAACCCATCTCAAATTTAAGAAGTTGAAATCATTAAAAAGAAAATACGTCCAATCCACCCCGAGCGATAACCTAGGATCAACTCATTCTTTTAAATTGAATCCACTTAAATCTATTAGATATCTTTAAAACCCATCCAAAATCAATCCAAGTTGGCCACTTCATAGCCAAAAATCCATCCCTTAGGTTTTGTATCTTAGGTATCTTCTTAGGTCTCTGTGGAATCGACAACCCAAGCTACACTACAAGGACCGTTCTACCCTTCTTCTCTTGGGTAAATTTGGGCATGAACCAAATTTTTGCGTCGTTGCCAGGGACCAAGTAAGTACCTTAGATCCAAAACAAACCTTCTTTACTCACCTCCATTCTTCTACTCTCACCCAAGATCTCTTATCTTGTCCCTTTCTCGCTTTTTTTTGGCGCATGTCCGCCTACACCCGCGATTTATCAAACAGACTAGTTAGGGTGGAAAGTCCTAGGATAGGGGAGTCAAGTGCACCTAAGGGATTGTTTAAATTAGATTCAAATATTCTTGAAACCCCAAAGTCAGAACTTGAAACAAGTCCAATGGAGGGTCATCCACAAAATCAAATTGTAAACCCTGGGGGAATCAAATGGGAAACCAAAACCAAGAAGCTCCAAACTTAGGGAATGTAGTTGATAAAACCATGAACGACTACCTCACTACAGCTTGGATCGATGCCCCCTCATGCATTAGACACAATTCCATAGGAGACACCAACTACATATTCAAACCCCATGTCCTAAACCAACTTCCAACCTTTCATGGGATGGAGTCAGAAATGCCATACCTTCATGTCAAAGAGTTCAACGACATTGTTGAAACCATGTGTCCCCCACATCAACAAGAATCCTCTAAGATGAGGCTATTTCCTTTTTCATTAAAGGATCGAGCTAAAAATTGGCTAAACAACTTGAGACCTGCATCAATCCACTCTTGGGACCAACTGCAAAGAGAATTCTATAAAAAATACTGCCCTCATCACAAAACAATTGCACTTAAAAAGAGCATCCAAAAATTTTTTGAAAAAGAGGGAGATTCATTTTATGAAACATGGGAGAGGTTCAAAGACACCCTAAACATGGTTCCACACCATGGGTTTTCCATACCTGAAAAAGTGAGAATTTTCTATGAAGGGTTGGGTCCGGGGAACAAACAGTTCATTGACATGATGTGTAATGGAACCTTTAAAAACAAGGCCCTAAATGATGCTTACGAGTATCTCGAAATTCTGGCTGAACAAAACCAAACTTGGGGAACTTCACCTTATTCTGAAAAGCCACAAAGAACCACTGGAATTAATACACTTAGAGAAGAGGAAATCCTTAGGGCTAAACTCGCAGCACTCTCTAGGAAGGTTGAAGAGATAGACCTTATGAAAGTCCATGAAATCCAAAATGTAGACCTTGTTTGCACAATTTGTGACAAACATGACCATAAAACAGACAACTGCCCAACCATTCCATCCATCAAGGATGTTCTTCTAGGAGGACCCCCAGCGGAAGTCAAATCCCTAATCTTTCAAAAGCCCCAATACCAAAACACCTTCAATCCAAGGTACAATGACCACCCAGGCTTCCGATGGAAGGATAACCAACAACATAGCCAACCACAAGGGCAAAATCCTTACCCTCAACAGAACTACCAAACCCATAACCAGTTCCAAACCCAACCTATCCAATACCAACAGCCTCCGGTCCATTTTCAACAAACCATCCCACCTCCAAAATATCCCCCTAGGATAAACCAACCTACTCAAGCACCAACCCAAACTGTTCCACAAAGCCTACTAGAACAACTGTGCAAAAAAATGGAGAGGATGAACTCAGAAGTATCTTCCCTAAAACAAGAACTTCAAACCATCAAAACTGGAAAGGCACCCATGCCTACTCAGGCAGTGCCATCCTCAAATTCAAGGGGAGAGTCAAGTTGTGCTCAAACAACTCATGAACAACTAAAGTTTGTGACTGTTTTAAGAAGTGGGAAATCAATTGAGAAACCTGAACAACTAATTCATAACCCACCTGAAGATTCAAACTTGGATGAAAATTCAAATGAACCACAAGATCAAACTGAGGAAACTGATAACATTGTCAAGGAAACAACTCTTCAACAAACAACCCCACAACCTGCACCATTTCCTCAATGCATGAGGGGGAAACCCAAGCCTGAACTAAATGAAACATTGATAGAAATATTTTCACAAGTCAAGTAGAACATACCCCTTCTCGATGCAATCCAAACCATACCTACCTACTCAAAGTATCTTAAGGACTTGTGCACTTTTAAAAGAAAATTTTCACATAAAAACCAAGTCCTTTTGGCTGCTAATGTGAGTACCACCATTCAGGGGACCATTCCTCCTAAGTTGAAAGACCCAGGTTGCCCTTACATCAATGTTGAACTAGGAGAAAGTAAAGTTTTCAAGGCCTTGTGTGACCTAGGTGCTAGTGTCAATCTCATCCCATATGTTGTGTACTGCCAGTTAGGCCTAGAAGAACTCCAACCCACATCTGTCACACTTCAGCTTGCTGATCGTAGCATTAGGGTTCCAAAGGGGATTTTAAAGGATTTTCTGGTAAAGGTTGAAAACTTCATCTACCCTGCTGATTTCATTGTTCTTGACAACCATCCAAATTTAGGAAATAAGGAAAAAACCCCAATCATCCTTGGTCGTCCTTTCCTTGCAACAATCAACTCTGTTATCCGAGTCCGAAATGGGAACATGACCATCACCTTTGGGAACATGAGTCTAGACTTGAACATCTATAATGCAAGCTCACAAATAGGGAATGATGAGGACATTCATGAAGTAAACATGATAGGAAGCATTGATAATGAATCCATGGAACATCAAGGAATATTTGATGAATGTTTAAGTCAGGATGAGATTGATTTCCTTTGTTCATATAAAGGAAGTTTATCTCCTTGGCTTGAATCATTTTCAAATTTCTCTTATGATGAAGTCTTAGGTCCAACAATCAGTGAAACCTTTCAAGAAACCACTTTCATGGAGACCACTCCAATTTCCTTCCCTAAATCTGATCAATCCAATCTAGTAGCTGAAACTTACACATGTGAGGAATCAATCCTGTCTGAACCTCTAAAAAAAGAAATTGATCTTGATCCAATGTCCCAATCTTCTGCTGAAATTCTGAACCAACCTGATCTTGAATTGAAGGAACTTCCTGCTGCACTAAAGTATGCCTTCCTAGGGGAAAATCAAACACATCCTATTGTCATTTCTTCTTCTCTTGAAGACAATCATGAGAGGATGCTTCTAGATGTCCTTAGGAAGCATAAGAAATCCATTGGTTGGACCCTTTCTGATATTCCTGGGATTAGCCCACTTATCAGGACTCATAGGATTGTTCTGGAATCTGATTCAAAGCCATGTCGTCAACCTCAACGGCGACTCAATCCTAATCTCATGGAGGTATTAAGGAAATAAATTCTGAAATTGTTGAAAGCTGGTATCATATATCCCATAGCTGAGAGTGAATGGGTGAGCCCAATCCAAGTGGTTCCAAAAAAGGCTGGAATCACAGTGATAACCATTGAGGATGGAGAGATTCTTCCAACAAGGGTGAGTAGTGGATGGAGGGTCTGCATTGACTATAGGAAGCTAAACTCATTCACCAAGAAGGACCATTTCCCCTTACCATTCATTGACCAAGTCCTTGAGAGAGTGGCAGGTCATGCCTTCTACTGTTTCTTAGATGGGTACTCGGGGTACAATCAAATTGAGGTCTCCCTAGAGGATCAAGGGAAGACTACATTCACATGTCCTTTCTGTACCTTTGCCTTCAAACGCATGCCCTTCGGGTTATGCAATGCCCCTGGAACCTTCCAGCGGTGCATGATGGGAATCTTCTCAGACATGGTAGGGGATTTTCTTGAGGTCTTCATGGATGACTTCTCTGTGTTTGGGGATACTTTTGAGGGATGTCTGTAGAATGTGGAGAGATTCTTGTCAAGATGTGAAGAAAAAAATCTGGTCCTAAACTGGGAAAAATGCCATTTCATGGTTAAAGAGGGACTTTTTCTAGGCCATATGGTCTCGAGTAGGGGGATTGAAGTTGATAAATCAAAGGTTGACATCATTCGTCACCTTTCATCACCCAAAACTGTCAAGGAAGTGAGGTCTTTCTTAGGACATGCTGGTTTCTATAGAAGATTCATCAAGGACTTTAGTTCAATATCCCGTCCCCTTTGTGATCTCTTAGTAAAGGATGCTCCATTTGTTTGGACAGAAAGCTGTGAGGGTTCATTCTCAACCCTCAAATCCTCTATCACCTCTCCTCCCATTATGAAATCTCCAAATTGGAACCTTCCTTTTGAACTTATGTGTGATGCCAGTGAATTTGATGTTGGAGCTGTGTTAGGACAATGTTGTGATAAAATTCCTTATGTCATTGCTTATGCAAGCAAATCCTTAAATGATGCCCAAATCAACTACACCACCACTTAAAAGGAGTTACTTTCTATTGTGTTTTCCTTAGAGAAGTTTAGGTCCTACCTCTTAGGATCACCCATCACTGTGTTCACTGACCATTCTGCACTAAAATACCTCTTCCAAAAACAAGATGCTAAGGCTAGACTGATTAGGTGGGTCCTTCTCTTACAATAATTTGACCTCACAATCAAGGATAAAAAGGGAGTTGAAAATGTTGTATCTGATCACCTCTCTATGATGGAATTCAAAGACAACTCAAATCACCTTTCTGTGTCTGATTCGTTTCCTGATGAACACCTATACTATGTGAGTGACTACCCTTGGTATGCTGACATAGCAAATTTCTTAGTGACAGGAGTCATTCCAAAATTCTTAGGGACTCAAGCTCGAAGGAAATTCCTTTCTGATGTTAGACACTATATGTTTGATGATCCATACCTCTATAAGTTCTTCCCTGACCAAGTCATTAGGAGGTGTGTTCCAGAATCTGAACAAGAGTCCATCCTTAAATTCTGTCATAGTGAGGAATGTGGAGGTCACTTTTCCTCTAAGAAAACATTTGCTAAGATTCTTCAATGTGGTCTCTTCTGGCCCACCCTCTCAAGGGAATCCTACACATTTTGTCAAAGTTGTCCTAGGTGTCAACAAGTAGGGTCCATCACAAAAAGGAATCAAATTCCACTCACTCCCATCTTAGTGGTTGAAATCTTTGACTGTTGGGGAATTGATTTCATGGGTCCCTTCCCAAACTCTCGGGGATACCTCTACATACTCTTGGCTATTGATTATGTCTCAAAATGGGTTGAGGTCATTCCCACTAAGTCCAATGATCATCAAGTTGTGATTAGATTTCTGTAAGCGAACATATTTTCAAGATTTGGAATTCCTAGGGCTATCGTAAGTGACCGTGGAACTCATTTTTTCAATCGTCCATTCTCATCACTCATGGAAAAATATGGAATTTCTCACAAAGTGTCCACTGCTTACCACCCTCAAACCAATGGTCAAGCTGAGTTAGCGAATAGGGAGATTAAGAAAATTCTTGAAACAACTGTCAACCCCTCTAGGAAAGATTGGTCTGAGAAACTCTTAGATGCTCTTTGGGCCTATAGAACCGCATATAAAACCATTTTAGGAATGTCCCCATATAGGTTGGTTTATGGTAAATCATGCCATTTTCCAGTGGATATTGAACATAAGGCCTTTTGGGCAATTAGGAAAATGTATTATGATCTCTCATTGGCCGGAACAAAAAGGAAATTAGATCTCAATGAACTGGAGGAACTAAGGATGGAGGCTTATGAAAATTCAAGGATAAATAAAGATAGAGTTCAAGCCTACCAATCTAGGAATATCAAGGTCAAACATTTTGAACCGGGAAAACTTGTGCTCTTGTATAGTTCAAAACTTCATTTGCATCCGGGAAAGTTAAGGTCTAGATGGTCAGGACCTTTCATAGTGCATCATATATTCCCCCATGGGGCAGTAGAGATTCAATATCCCACAAGTGGTCACATTTTTAAGGTCAATGGTCAAAGGTTAAAAACATTCATTGAATCATTCAATAAACAGGAAATAGATGTTGAGTTAATTGATCCAATCTATGAACCAGGAAAAAATTGATAAATTTGGGATCTATGTCGGGCTAACGACGTTAAACAAAGCGTTGCACGGGAGACAACCCGTGGTTTTTATGTTTCTAATCTTTCTGAATAATCTTTATTTTTCAAATAAGATTACATAATCATTTTTATATTTAAAAATAAAAAAATAGACTTTTGACATGTTCTTCTATTATGAGTATGGATGGGTACGAAAGAGGAGAACCATATTCATCTGTGTCACGTGGTGTGATCCTTGAGTAATACCTTACCCAGAAATTTAAAAAGAAGACAATGTATCATCAGTTTATTTTGTTTTTATTATTCAATAGGTTAAGAAAAATATATATATATATATATATATATAATAATACAAAAAAAAAGTCCACGCCATAGGCCGTGGGGCAAACCCCGTCACAACCGGCGAAGCCGTGGGGACTCGAACCCGGGACCGAAGGGAGATAGGGGCGCGTGCTTACCACTGACTTGCGGCTTCTTGTGCTACCTTATTCTATAATTTTTATATATATTCTTATATTTTACTTCCTTTATTATATAAATATAAATATATATATATATATTGTTTTTTTTTGTTTTTTTTGTTTGTTTTGTTTGTTTTTTTTTCCTTTTTCCACTAGGGAACTTTGCAAGCGACATGGATATCAAAGGAATAAATTCGAGCGACAAGAACTTCAAACTTCAACCACCAGGTGACTTCATTCCATAATCCTCATTTTCAATTTCCTTTTAAAATTTTTATTCCCTGCCTCTACTCCTTCTAATTTTTCATTTCTTCAAACACTGGGGACAATGTTGTTTTAAGTTGGGGGGGAGATAAAATAAAAAAAATGCTTTTGTGTCAAAAACAAAAATTGAATGATTTGAAAAAAAAAGTAAATGGAAGGAAAAATTCCTTTAACTTTGAACATGGTAATACACATTTCACACTTTGAAACTGAATATCAAATAATTTATCATGCCCTAATTCTGATTTTAATCCTTGTATAATTTCATGAGCATAGATTTTGGAAAGTGTGGCTATCCAATGTGATATTTCATCATTTATATTTTCATCCAAATAAAAAAAATGCCACAATGCACGTCCTCTAGACTGTGGGGTAATAATTTGAATTTTTGGGGTCCCATAATAAATAGCATAGGATGGGTTTATTTTTATGAATAATATGAGTATTCAAAAAAAAATTAAAAAAAAAATATTAAAAAATAAAAAATAAAAAATAAAAATAAAAATTTTCGTGTAGAGCAATGGATTGATAAAATGCGAGGCTTTCGGCACTTGGAGATCGTGACTCCAGAGTTTTCTAGCCCTGAGTTTTTCAATCTATCTCTATTTATGGTAATATGACTTTGTTTTTGATTAAGTTAACTCGAGACGATGCCTGGGTATGTGGGCTTCACTTGGTGCCCTAAGGCCTTTGAGTCTGGGAGTCATCGGCAAAGTCTTGCTACATGGGTTAATTTGATTAATTGCAATCTCAATTACTATAGCAATATTGAAAAAAAAATCAAAAAAGAGGGATGAAGAATACTCATATTAGGATTAAATGTGATTCCACCTAGCGCTTCCATGATTTTCCCCTTGAATGAAAATGAACCCCCATATCTATTGTGATTCACAACACATCATTACACCTAATTGAGTTGGATGAACAATGATGATGGATTTGAACAAAGGAATGGGCTTGGGATTGGGATCTACTTATGAAACTATCTCGTATTAAAATATTTTTATGGGTTTCATGATTGTTTGGTATAAGGTTTTTTGGTGATCATTGTGTATTAAAATGTTTTTGGAAAAGGGAATTCGAATTTCATTTTTGATGAGATATATTTTGCTCGGGACTAGCAAAACTCAAGTTGGGGGGTGTGATTAGCCACTAAATGAGGCTAATATTAATTGTTAATATATATAATATTCATTTTCTTTATTATTCATAAACACCATTTTAGTTCATTTTACACTTTGAACATCATTTCACATTATGATTGTAATACCTTCTTAAAATGCACTATTATGTGGTACATTTTTTAACATCATTTAAAGTACCAAATGATTCATCTGAATATACATATTTTAATTTGATAATTTATCTACACTCCAATATGAACATGTTTCATTCAGGGATCAATGGAGAATTCATGGAGGATGATGGAGATATTTGGCAATGAAAGGAAACAATTCTGGAGAAGGCAGATTGGACACCAGCCCACTTATGAGACTGTGGGGCCCATCATACAGGCCCAATTAAACCCAAATTTCGTGGGATTCTATAATACATGTATAGGAACAAATCCCTCTTCAGGAGTTAATGCTAATTCGGCCTCCATGGTGGTCATTTAGGCGGCCCAAGTTAGAGATACAATTCTGGGAAAGATTCTGCGTCCCAGAAAAACATCCTACTAATTTGATCATATCTCGGAATACACAACTCCAAATAGGCCCAAATTTTACAGGCGGTTAGAAGCCATCCGGAGATCCATTTTATTCGTCTATGTACTACTCTGATTCGGCCTTCTAGAAGGTATTCCAGACGTGTCTGTTCGGTGGATGAAAACTGGCTTCCACCTCGGGTCAAACGTGGAAAAGTCCAAATTCCACAAGATTTCCACCACCTATAGCCTACCAAAATTAATTAAGATGCTTTGTACTGTTGGTGTCTCGACCCAAGGCTCCCAAAATGCCTATTTAAGGCAGTGGTGGTGAAGGAGTTTAGAATCTTGGATGCTTTGTTCAATTGTAATGTTATGCTGCATTTTTGTTGCCTCAATTTTGTCTTTCACATGTAAGTTGTTCAATTCACTTTAGTTTCTTAATAAAAGTTCTTCTTATACTCTTATTCTGTTGTTCTTAATATCACTTTGATACCATTGGATCAAGGTGTGAATTTATTCACACCAACCCTTGTGAAATTATTCACACAACGGTGGAGTGATCATTTTATTTTTGTTGTTTTCCTTACTTCTCCATTTCCTCCCTCATGAGTCTACTTTCCGCTTCCATTGAAACCATGGGATCAATGGAGGGATAACCCACTTATGGGTTGATCCAAGGTAGTATCAAGGGAATGGATTGGATGTTATTTATCACCTAATTAATGTATAATCACTTCTTTAATTGGGATTTTTATTTGATGATTTTTAAACTCCATCGTCCTTGTTGAATTTAAGGCCACACACTTCAAGTACTAATACGATCCTTTACCTTGAAGTGCTCAAAACTTTGATCCATAAAGTGTATAGGTGATTAGTATTAGAGGGTGTAGGAATTAAACCAGTAAGTGGTGATGTTGTTTTATCTCCTTAAATGAACCCATTTCAAATTTAATAATTTGAAATCATTAAAAAGAAAATACGTCCAATCCACCCCGAGCGATAACCTAGGATCAACTCATTCTTTTAAATTGAATCCACTTAAATCTATTAGATATCTTTAAAACCCATCCAAAATCAATCCAAGTTGGCCACTTCATAGCCAAAAATCCATCCCTTAGGTTGTGTATCTTAGGTATCTTCTTAGGTCTCTGTGGAATCGACAACCCAAGCTACACTACAAGGACCGTTCTACCCTTCTTCTCTTGGGTAAATTTGGGCGTGAACCACTTGTATATGTATATATTGTGGTCCTCCATTGGTGAACCCCTTCTATTTATCATACTATATGACCTAATTTTTATGAATTCACTATTTTATTAGCTAAAAATAGTATTCTTGGATTTCTTATTTACTTCCTCTGGTGTTTTTTAGTTACGCTTGTACTATTTACTATTATTGTTGTGCTTCTGCCATAGGTGGGTAATTAGTTCGAATCTATTAGTATTTTCTTACACTAATTATTGTAAATCTAATTGGACCATTATATTATCATTTCTATATGGTATATTCTCCCCACTATCACTCCCTTACACCATCACTGCTAGTTGGCAGCCTTTGGCGTATGGGGAGGCACACCTAAGGCCAGTGACACTCGACCTGAAGTAATTGTTCGGATGGCTAATCGGTTCAAGGTACTATATATAATAACATATAAAAACACTAATGATTCTAATTTTATTATTATAATATGTTTATGGTCTTTTTAGAAAATAGAAAATAAGAGAGAAACATTAAGAAATATGCGATAACTATTTTGAGACCTTAAACTTCCTCTATATGAAGACCTTAGATTTGAGGGACTTAGGCTAATTTGTGGTGACCAGGGGAATTAGTGAATGTAAATGAATTCAAGGAGATAAAATTTTTTAAGTTTCTCAAATCAATTTCAAAATAATAGTATATTTTTTTAATGGTGGAAGTGGTTTCCTTTTATAAGATAACAAAACAACACTTCTGGAAACACTCATCTTTTTTCAATAATGTCATCACACTATTCAAGGTTAAATGGATAAAAATTGGACAAAAGTGGATTTTGGGACTATATAAAGTCAAAAATAATTTCAAAATCTTATTTGAAAACATTTTTTTAAATTTCTTTGTCCATTTTCCCATGCTAAAAGTCTTTTTATCATTTTTACTTTTTATAGTGGTAACTTTTTTTTTAACCTTAGTAATTAATTTTATTAACAAAAATTAAAAGTAACCTCATTAAATGATTTTAAATTTGTGATTTTAAATTTTAAAAATAATTTTATTATATCAAAATTCTAAATGAGTTAAAGTTTAGTTTTAAATTAAACACAGTTAATCACATAAAAACAGTTTTAAAAAATGATTATTTTCAGCTTTAAATTTATATATAAGATAAAATTATCATTATTACTGATTTTAGTGACATTAATTGATTTATTATAAATCAAATTAAAGGTATGACGATTTCATGTAAATACACAACTTAATATCACCTTAAAAATACTTCATTCAAAGAGAATAATGAAAACAATTTTTATTAAACTAATATTTTTATTTTGTTCCATAAATGTTGGACATAGTATTTATAAGCTCAAATAATATATTAAAATGTATAATTTTATTCCCTAAATATATATTTTATTTCTTAAAAGGTTTTTTTAATTATATGATACCCTCACATAGTGATAAAATCATAAAAATTATATTTTTTTCAAAAACTTTATTTTTCAATTAAAATTATTTTTTTATAAAAAAATATAAAATCCATAATAAGTAAATTTTTAGTAGAGATGTTCAAAAAAATATAAAATTTCGAGATTAATATTTTTAAATTTAGTTTTAAAAATAAATTACAATATAATGGAAATGAATTTTATTGAAACTAACCATTTTCAATATTAACTTTTATTATTTATTTATCTGCTAAAGGTAATAGCCTTTAATAGTTTAATATCATAGTGTTTATTATATATTTATTAAGAATTTTATTTTTATATGTTTTGGTTCATTTATGTTGGGTGTAGCATGTAATTAAAGTTATCAAACATAATATTTATTTAAGAAGGAAAAAACTTGGGTTGTTACAATAAATATAGAAGGTGGTTCCAAAAAAGATTCAAAGAATAAGTCTCTCCTCTAAAAAAGTTATTTTATAACTCCCTCAAAAATTTGAATACAATTATCTTGATAGTAAATTATTGAATTATACTTTAAGATTCAATCCCTCCTAAAGATTATGTCAAATTCAACCATGGTTATAATAATCAAGTTTTCAATTAGATAATCTCTATACATCTTAATAGAAATTACCTATTGTATCCTCATTTTAATATGATTACCACTATGTGTTTTGATTCAAAATTCATTAATTAATGTATCATGGGATTATTAAATTTCATTATAAATCATGAAAGATATAAAATACTGTGTAGTTATTGAATCAAATAATGTATCATATAACCTTGAGTTTATGATCAAAATACATGTCAACACATCATTGGGGACTTAAACTTTCGTGGTAGATATTACATAAGCCTTAACTTTCTCCCCTAGAATCTTATGCGGTAGATTAATTTTATTCTAGTGTAATTTATTATAATAGTATTTCATCTTCTTATAGTTAAATCAATGGACATTGGAGGCTTCTCTTTATTCTTATCATTCATGAGCTTGATAGTCTTCTTATAAAAAATGAACATTCTCTTCATGCATGTACTAAGCTATTTCTTCCAACATTTATTTTATATTAGGAATTCCACCCTACCTATTTTCTCATTCACTAATATTCCCTCTATGTAGCACATATTTGTCCTATTATTCTCTTTCCTTCCACTGAAAATAAAAGACGCAGTTAATTCCTTATCAGTATTGATGGAACTTGACACTATATCCTCATATGTTGAAAATTTTTGAGAGATCGATGCCCTTATGAAGTACCATTGGGTTGAAGTTTTATTTTTTTCAATAATTATTGTTAACATATTCAATAAAATAATTAAAAGGTGATTACTTGGGTAATAGAGTCAGAATCCACACATCATGGAAGTTTTCCATATATTAATGGGTAAATGAGTTTTCAGTTGGCTACCCTTGACATATTCAAGTGGGAATCCCACACATCAAATGATTGGTAGATTTGAACTTCATGGGAATTGATAATGATTTTAAGATTTATTTATAGTCTAGGGAAGACCCCAGGTCATATCTTGAGGAGCGTTGATGGGTTTTGAGTATGTATTTTTAATAAGAATTACTAAAAGAGGGGGGAGGTTTTGAAAACAGATTTAAGTAAATTACTCAATTAAAGAGTTAAATATTTGATAAATAAAGGTGGTGTATTAATAATTATGATAGTAGAATATAATTTCAAGTTCACTACACATCTTGTATAGTTCATTGTTCTAAAAATTTAACATGTTTTTGTTTAATTCTTTTGTTGAAGGTTGTCAAGATCTTGACTCCCCTCTTACCTCTTCAAATGATGCTTAAATAACCACCCCTTGGCACAACAATCCTGTTGCCAAGATTTGGTTATAAAACATATAATAATAGGTATAACAAATCATACTTAAATCTTATATATGTGTGAGATAAATAGGATTATTGTGTTGTCCAATCAGATCAACCCAATATTCCCACTTGAAATCTCAACCCAATCGATGTTGAAATAAAAACCTTTCCACTTAATTATATCAAATGAAATGTAATAAGGGGAAAGTGTGTCAAGAAAAAAATAATTAAAATATTAAACACATAAATTATACAAAAATAGTAGAATAACATGTGATGGAACTCCCTCCCAAGTTTGTGTAGCTCCCTCGAAATGATCGTCCACCGTTAACTCACCATCAAGAGGAGGAGGATGCTCGAGTGGAACTTCCTCTTCATACTTGATTCCCCTATGAGTATATGGGCCTACAGAACTCCTTGTATTATGAGAGGGATTCTTTGGGTCTCCAAAATATTAGATATTTTCCTCCTGGATGAACTTGCAAATGAGGATCCCAAGGTGCCATTTTATAGTAAAATGGGAAGGTGGTTTTGAGCACACAGAATTCTTAGAACCATTTTTCATAGGTGTTTAGACCTCCAGACAGCTTTATCTAGATTTTAAGAAAATAAAAAAACTGTAAAAACACCTCTTGGATGTCTACAAAAAAAATTTGGAATAATTTTTACACATATAGCACGAGATATGGATAGATCACAGCACACCACTTTTGACTTCGTGCAGATTTGGTGTTCTAGACAGATCAGGTCATTTGGTCCATTAGATGGCCAAATGAGTCTTGGGTTCCTTAATATGAAATTTATACCAATGAATTTTTGACCAGACCACAAAATATCATCCCAATTGGATACACGGTCTAGTAGAAGTGTGCGAATTAATCCACTGGTGTGCTTGGATCCTGCACAGTTTGGCCCATTTTTCTTAGACATCATCATGGGCCCTCCAAATCACCTCCTCCTGTAATGGCATCATAAAAACAAGTAACATTTCCATTTTTAACAGTGATAAAAACAAAATAAATGATTCAAACATGGAATTAAACTTGTCATTATTTTTATAATTTTCAATATAAAATAAGTTTATCACAGTGGTTTAAAGGTGAAAATTACATAGTGAATCGTGGTACGATCACACCCCCACACCTAAACATTTGCACTCCTGGTAAAAGTTACATATACAAATAAAATGAGGCATATATATATTCCTGACATCATGAAGATTTAATATTTTAGGAAATTTTAATTCACTAAAGTAATGTGATCAATTTACGAACCACACAAAGGAGTTCTTCCTAGTGAAAATGGAAAACAGTGTCCCATAAATCATATCATAATGAAATTAAAAGAGATTAATGACACCAACATGATAAAGGAATTAAAAAGTCAACCATTCCACTAACTTTCCATTTGTTTGTGTTAAAACCATTCCATGTTATTCTTTCCACTTTTTATCCAATAAATGTAGGTTATTTTACAATTATTCAGCTTTAAATGAATTTTCACCAAACCTGCCCTACATCCTTTGCAATAATATTTCAATACCCACTCACTTAATCATTCCTATAAGTCAAACCATAAGCTCCTAACCTAGATATCACCATATTTTATACATTTCATCACTCCCCTCATTTATTATTTTCTTAGAAGTTTCATTTGGAACAAATCTCACACTCATCTCTCAACCCTTGTTTGATCTCCTCACGACACTTATTGCAGTAGTTATAACAAGATCAAAGGTTGAAGAGGAGTGGTTTTTGACCTGACCAAGACATGACCTTTTTTTAGGGCATACAGTAGTCGTATATTAGGTACACACGCATAGGTCAATCTGGTGTAGTGATGAAACAGATCGGATAAGGAACAAACATATGGAAATATCATTTAAAGCTGAAAAATATTAACCTAACATATATTTACCTTATATTAAGTAAGAAATATTCACACTTCGTGGTTTGGTGCAAAAAATTATGGAGATATTAGTGACATAGTTTTCCCAAAAACTACTCACTTAAGGGGAATCAATCATCTCAAATGTTTCACAATGATACAACCATTTATATCATTGATAGAAAACCAATTCACTAAAAACCACTCCCTGGTGTTAACTTCATACAAATATTCTTTTTCGCCATTCTTTATGGTATTTTTACTTTCCCCCACTTATGGTCACCAAATCATGGAACTTTGAAATTTTTGATGGGGGAAAATGAAAATACCATAAAGAAGGTGATAAAGAGAAGAAAGAAGAAAAACAATGAAAATCCTAATGAAATAAACAATATGGGGAAAATTGAAAATACTATAGAGAAGGTGAAAAATAGAAGAAAGAGAAAAAAAAAGATGAAAATTCCTAACTAACCCAGGAATATACCCATCCCCCCACACCTATAATGTGTAGTTTCCTCACTATAATAATTGAGAATGTGAGAAGGAAGGATAAAACCTGGTTTGTTTCACTGGTATGTTGCTTCTTGAACATGTATTTCCTCCATCGGGAACTCCGAAAGGGATTCGTGGAAGTGTTTCAGCCACTGCTCATTGACAGTGAAGATTTGCTTGGTTTATTCATTTTGAACTTGAACAACACCGAATGGAGATACATTAATAACAGTGTATGGTCCAAAGCAGTGAGAACAAAGATCACCTAGATGCAACTTCAGCCTTTCATTATAAAGGAGGAAATTCTGCCCAATATGGAACTTACAATGAAGTATAAGATGGTCGTGGGCAGCCTTGGTTCGCTCCTTATAAATCCTAGAGTTCTCATATGCATCTCTTTTCATTTCCTCCAACTCATGAATCTACAACTTCCTTTGAGAACCTACCCCAGGAAGATTAGAATTGCATTTTTTTATGGATCAGTAGGCCTAGTGCTCAATCTCAACAAGCAGGTGACAACTCTTTCCAAACACAAGACAATATGGTGACATTCCAATGGGAGTTTTAAAAATAGTACGGTAAGACCATAATGAATCATCAAGTTGAAGAATAAAATATTTCCTATTGGGTTGAACCATTTTTTCAAAAATATGTTTTACCTCTCTATTTGACACCTCGTCTTGACCATTGGTCTGTGGGTGATATGCAGTAAACACTCTATGACCAACCACATATCGACACAAAAGTGATTGCATCGTTCAGTTGCAAAAATGAGAACATTGGTCACTAATAATGAACCTAGGTAATCCAAACCTACAAAATATCTGAGTTCTAAAAAATTCCACAACTATTTTGGAATCATCCGTCCTTGTTGCTTGGGACTCTACCAATTTTGACACATAATCGACCTCTAGAAGAATGTACAAGTTTCCAAAGGAATTGGGAAATGGCCTCATAAATTCAATACCCCAAACATCAAAAATATCATGAAAGAGAAATGGTTGTTGTGGCATTTCATTTCTTTTAGAGACATTCTCCATTCTTTGACTATGAGGACAAGATTTGAAAAAATCATGGGTATCTTGAAAAGGTGTTTTCCAAAAGAGGCCAAAATCAAGGACCTTACGAGCAGTCC
Source organism: Viscum album (assembly GCA_963277665.1). Lineage (NCBI taxonomy): Eukaryota > Viridiplantae > Streptophyta > Magnoliopsida > Santalales > Viscaceae > Viscum > Viscum album. The sequence continues at coordinate 1,812,698,495 of OY728146.1, forward strand.
ATTGGGGACCAAAGTTCCCCCCACAAGTAAGAGTGTGGAAGAATCTAAGGACAGACTGAAACTCACTATCGGGAACACAACTCCTAAGGACTTGATCACTACATGTGTTCCAGAGGTAGGGTTTATCCCAAATGTACCAATGAGACTCATGTTTTAGACAACTGGCTTGGTTTTTATTGAAATTAGTTGGAATGCAAGATGTTACCAAATAATTTACAATTTCATCGTACCAAGGAATAACATCTTGCACTTAGTATAATTGCTCATCAAGAAACATGTCATTAATGGGAATACAGGGGGATGAGTCAATTTCCAAGGATGGGGGAATCCTACTGATATGGTCAGCCACCACATTCTCTACTTCTTTTTTATCTCTAATTTCTAGATTAAATTCCTGAAGAAGGAGCATCTAGTGAATGAAACGTGGCTTGGATTCCGGTTTCTTAAGGAGATATAGAAGGGTTGTATGGTCAGATAACACAATGACTTTGGACCCCAAAAGGTATGAACTGAATTTTTCCAAGGAAAATACAATGTCAAGGAATTATTTTTTAGTTGTGGTGTAGTTTTCTTGGGCAGGTTCCAAAGTATGTGAGGCATAGGCAATGAAATGTGGAGCTCGATCGACCCTTTGTGATAAGAATTCCCCAACTGCATAGTTAGAGGCATCACACATGAGCTCAAATGGTAAATCCCAACGAGGTGGTTGGATTACTGGGGGTGACGTGAGACTCCATTTTAACTTATTAAAAGCTTCCTCACATTCTTTATCAAAAATAAATTCCTTTTATTTTTGGAGTAATCGGGAGAGGGGGAGTGCAATTTTACTAAAGTCACAAATGAAACGATGATAAAATCCAGCATGACCTAGGAAAGACCACACATCTCGTACATTTTTAGGGAATGGTAGGGAAAAAATGACATCCACTTTTAATTTATCTACTTGGATTCCATCCCCATAAATTACATGCCCCAAAACTATACCTTGTCGTACCATGAAATGGCATTTCTCATAATTTAATACAAGATTATTTTCAATACATTTATGTAGGACTGAACCAAGACTACTCAAACATTCATCAAAATAAGAACCATAAATATTGAAATCATCCATGAATACTTCCAAGCAATTCTCCAGGTAATCTTAAAAAATACTAACCATGCATCATTAGAAAGTACCTGGAGCATTGCACAGACCAAATGGCATCCTTCTATAGGCAAATGTTCCAAAGAGGCAAGTGAAGATTGTCTTTTCCTGAACCTCAGGGGAAATATGTATCTTAAAGTATTCAGAATAACCATCACAGAAACAGTAGTGGGACTTACCCTCTATCCTCTCTATCATTTGGTCAATGAATGGAAAAGGGAAATGGTCATTCCTAGTGTGTTGGTTTAGTAGGAGATGGTCTATGCAGAAACACCAACTATTCTGCACATGAGTTGAAACCAATTCATTGTTTTTATTTTAAATTACTGTAAGGCTAGTTTTTTTAGGAACTACTTGAATAGGACTGACCCATTGGCTGTCAGAGATGGGCTAAATGATTCCAACAGCCAATAATTTTGTTACCACATTTTTCACAACTTCCAAGAGGTTTGGGTTCAGTCGATGTTGTAGCTGCCGCACTGGTTTATCCTCATCATTTAATAAAATATGATGTGTACAAATTGATGGGTTAATACCAGAAATGTTAGCAAGTTTCCATCCCAAAGCTTTTTTATACTCCCTCAAAAGTTCAAACAGTTGCAATTCATGCTCAGGATGGAGTGAACTAGCAATGATGATAGGAAACTTATTTCCATTCTCAAGATATGAATATTTTAAATCTTGAGGCAGTTGTTTCAGTTCCAATTTAGGTGGATTTTGGATTTATGGGAGTGTGTGTGAAAGTGATAGGTCACTAATATCATCTAATTTCTCAATGATATCATCCTTAGATGAGGAATGAGCTTTTATAATCTTAGCAGTATCATCGATTGTCATTTCATCCTTAGTGTTCAAGAAATCATCAATCAAAAAACATGAATGACACTTTTATAGACCACTACAATAATCAATGCAAGAATCATTACCTAGAATTTCAATCAATGAAGAAAACTCAGAAAGGGGATCGGGGGAATGATAAGAAGTGTTTTCAGGGGAATGGAGTACATCAATTGAATTTACTGAGAGAGAGGAATGTTCTTCTAAGGGGTGCTTCATGGCATCAAGGATGTTGAAATGGACTATGTCACCACCAAATTCCATAGATAATGTACCATTATGGACATTAATTATGGTTTTGGAAGTTTTTAGGAAAGGTATCCCTAATATAATTGGGGAATGACCATTCATCCTATCATCCTCCATTTTAAGCACATAAAAGTCAGCAGGAAAAATTAAATTTTGAACCCTCACAAGAACATCCTCTAACACACCAGAGGGGTGTGTAGTACTCTGGTTAGCCAGCTGAAAAATAATTCTAGTGGGCTTTAGTTCCCTGACATGCAATGTAGAGTAAATATAGTGAGGAATCACTTTTATAGAATCACCTAAATCAAGCATAGCATTAGAAAAAGAATACTCCCCTATGGTGCACGAAATTGAAAATTTTCCAGGATCATTGAACTTGGTGGGAATTGATGGCTCTATCAATGCTGAAACATTCCTCCCCAAGCCCACTTTCTCATCACCTCAGAGTCACCTTTGATGTGCACACATCTCTTTTATAAACTTAGCGTATCTTGGAATTTTCTTCACGGCATCAATCAAGGGAATGTTAACCTGCACTTTTTTTAAAAGATTCCAATATTTCCTTATCAAGTTTAGTTTCCTTTTGTTTTCTTGGTTGGGTATCCCTATGAGGAAATGTAAGAGGAATGGTTGGTATTGGTGACTCATCAATATACACACTCTTTCCTTTGGAAGGGATTCTATCAGGACCAGTTTCTTAAACATTTGGAACATTTTTAATGGTTGGGATGGAGGTTTCCTGAGGAGGGGGTGACTCTAATTGAGGATTAATTTTACTTTCTAGTTGTTTTCCACTCCTAAGGGTGATGGAACTAACATTTCCTTTATCCCTAGGGTTAAATACTGGTTGAGAGGGAATTTTACCCGAACCGTGACTTTGAATTTCACCCAATGAGTTAGCTAGTTGGCCTAATTGGGTTTTAAGGTCTTGTATGGTTGCCTGAGTGGTTTGTTGGAATTGAATATTGTTGGAAGCCATTTGTTTCATCATATCTTCTAGGCTAGGCTTGGGTTTTGTAGGGGTTTGTTGGAAAGGCCTTTGGGGTGGTTGAGTATTTATTGGTGGTGGTGGTGGATGACTACTCTTCCTGGGTTGGTTCCATTGTTGTTGAGTTTGGTTTGAATACCCCCTTGCCTATAGTCTTGGTTCTCCTTCCACCCAGGGTTGGATGGATAGTAAGGTTCTTGCCTAAAGGGTTGGTTATAAAGGCGGTCTGGAAATATTTCCTTACAACTCTCAAATGCTTCCCTCAATTGAAGACATTGGTCAGAGTAGTGGGTGTCAGAAGAACATATACCACAATGGATGGGAGGAAAAGATTGGGATTTCCTTTGGGAAAGATCAAGTTATCAAATAAGGGTACTTACCTCTTCTAACTTTGTGTCCACCTTCTTCTCAAATTTAGTACTTTTTACCTCATGGACACCTTGAATCGGTACATTGGACCTTGAACCAATTTGTTGTGTGTTTTTCTCTATGTTCTCAATTAGGTTTCTTGCAGCAATTGGGGTCTTATCAACTAGTGCACCACCTGCAGCAGTATCGATCATATTTCGATCAATAGAGATTAAACCTTCACAAAAATATTGAATTAAGAGTTGATCACTTATTTGGTGGTGTGGGAAACTTGAACATAACATTTTAAAGCATTCCCAATATTTATGTAATGTTTCCCCTTGAGATTTTTTTATCCCACAAATTTCTTTCCTTATTGTTTCAGTTTGAGAGGCTGGGAAATATTTTTCAAGTAAAAGGCGTTTCATGTCTGCCTAGCCTCTTATTGGGGAATTAATATAATATAACAAATCTTTTTTTATTTATTCTAATGAAAAAGGGAATTCCCTTAACTTTACTTATTCTTCATTCACATTTTTAGGTTTTAATGTAGAACACACAGTGTGAAATTCTTTTAAATTCTTGTGTGGATCCTCTCCAGTAAGTCCATAGAATCTTGGTAATAGATGAATTAAACCAAATTTTAGTTCAAAATTGGGTGCCTCGCCTTGTGATTGAATATAGGTGGGTTGGATATCAACATCGGGAAAGGTTAGTTCTTTTAGTGTTTTAATGTTTTAAACCATGTTATTCACGTTAATTTCAATTTTAATGTGGGTTCTCGAAGAATAATATGAAGGATCAATATGAGTGTTGATGTTTTGTGTGTCCTCCTTCAAAGGTTCCTCTTGTGTATCTCGAGGTCGCTGATGTAGGATCCTCTCCAGTTTGGGTTCAAAAGATTGTAAGTATCCCAGAGTAGAACGCATCATTCACCAAACCTACACAACAAATAGATCATAATACAAAAATATAGGTAGAGTTATAAGATAAAACAAATAAATATTCACAAAAATTACAAAAAACTTATCAAAAACACGCACTAAAACCAAAACGCTCCCCGGCAACGGTACCAAAATTTGAACAGGCTGTCATGACAAGTCAAATTGATTATGATTTTAAGATTTATTTATAGTCTAGGGAAGACCCTAGGTCATCTCTCGAGGAGATTTTATAGGTTTTGAGTATGTATTTTTAATAAGAATTACTAAAAGAGGGGGGAGGTTTTGAAAACATATTTAAGTAAATTACTCAATTAAAGAGTTAAATAGTTGATAAATAAAGGTGGTGTATTAATAATTATGAGAGAATAAGATCATTTTAAGTTCACTGCACATCTTGTATAGTTCATTGTTCTAAAAATTTAACATGGTTTTGTTTAATTCTTTGGTTGAAGGTTGTCAAGATCTTGACTCCCCTCTTGCCTCTTCAAATGATGCTTAAAGAACCACCCCTTGGAACAAAAATCATGTTTCCAAGATTTGGTTATCAAACATATAATAAGAGGTATAACAAAGAATACTTAAATCTTATTTATGTGTGAGATAAATATGATTATTGTGTTGTCCAATCGGATCAACCCAATATTCCCACTTGAAATCTCAACCCAATCAGTGTTGAAATAAAAAGTGTTCTACTTAATTATATCAAATGAAATGTAATCAGGGGGAATCATGTCAATAAAAAAATAAGTGAAATATTAAACACACAAATTATACAAAACTAGTAGAAGAACATGTGATGGAACTCCCTCCCAAGTTTGTGTATCTCCCTCGAAATGATCGTCCACCATTTAGCTCGCCATCGAGAGGAGGAGGAGGCTCGGGTGGAACTCCCTCTTCATACTTGATTCCCCTATGAGGATAGGGGCATCCAGAACTCCTTGTATGATGAGAGGAATTATTTGGGTCTCCAAAATACCAAATCTTTTCCTCCTGGTCGAACTTGCAAATGAGGATCTCAAGGTGACATCTTATAGGAAAATGGGAAGGTGGTTTTGAGCACACAGAATTCTTAAAACCACTTGTCATAGGTGTTTCAACCTCCATACAGCATTATCTAGATTTGGAGAAAAAACAAAGTTGTATACCCACCTCTTGTATGTCTCCACAGAAATTTTGGCATAATTTTTACACCTATATCACGTGATATATACAGATCATAGCACACTACTTTTGACTTCATGAAGATTTGGTGTGCCGAACAGATCAGGTCAATTGGGCTAACAGATTACCAAATGAGTCTTGGGTTCCTTCATATTAAATGTATCCCAATTAATTTTTGACTAGACCATAAAATTTCAGCCCAATTTGATTCACGTTCTAGTATCAATGTGCAGATTAATCCACTAGTGTTCTTGGATCCTGCGCAGTTTGGCCCATTTTTCTTGGACATCATCATGGTCCCTCCAAATCACCACCTCCTGTAATGGAATCATCAAAACAAGTAACATTTTCCTTTTAAAATTTATAAACACAAAATAAATTATTCAAACATGGAATTAAACTTGTCATTATTTTTATAATTCTCAATATAAAACAAGTTTAGCATAGTGGTGTAAATGTGAAAATTACACAGTGAATCGTGGTACGATCAGGAATATAATAATAAGTGTTGAAAGAAGTGTTCCAATTATATATATAATTATTTGTAAATATATTTTAAATAATATGGATAGTGGGTAAATTGAATATCTATTATTAAATATGGAAAATCTAGTTGAAGTTATTATGAATCCATCCTTGAGTGATCAAGTAATAAAGTTACTGGTTATAGTGGTTTATATCTCTTAGATGATAATTTATAAAGTATTAAGTAGAGATTAAAGCTGATAAGGAATAGGAGTTCTTGAAAATAATATATCTTTAGTTTTTTATATGTTTAAAGGATTTTTAACTAGATAAAAAAGTGTTTAAAATTATTATAATAATTTTTTTAATTTTTTTAAGTTGTTTTGAAGTAATTTTAGATGTTCAATAGGGACTAGAGATGATTAGAATAAGTTTAAAAATAATTTGAATAAACTCTATATGTATGTGATAGAGTTGAAAATTTAAAAGGAATGTAACCTTTGTGTAGGAGATTTCATCTACGTGTAAGTGAATTAATCTATGTGAAGTACCCATAAAACATTTTTTATAGAGTAGTATCTTTAAAAAGTGGCAAAGGAAATTAATCTATGTGGAAGTGATTTTGGCCATCATGTAAGTAATTTCCCCTACACATAATATATTTAAGTTTTTCATATGATATTTGTGTTGTTTTAAGACATTTAGACAAGTATGAGATTTTAAAAGTGTATAAGACATTCCATCTAGCCATAAATGATTTTAGATAGTGAACTACATTTTATTTTTCAATATTTTGGAAAAGGATGATCCCATAATAAATTTTTATATACCCATAGGATAATTATCCTATGATTAAGTGAATTTTGGACTAATACATATAAAATTTTATCATATGACATTTGGTACATCTGGATCTATTCTAAGGAAAAGGTAAATCTTCTATGAATCCTGTATGATATTTTCCTTAATGAAAAATTCAGATTTCCATAATTATGAGATTATAAATAATATTGATTGGGATGATGTAAGAGTTGTTCTCAAGTTTTCCAAATATATTTAAGTATTTTTAAATCCATGATAAAAGAATAATATTTAATAATATCAAGTGAATGGTCTTCTTAATGAAGAAATTGAGTTTTCAAGAATAATTCAGAATAATATATATTGAATCTTGAGATATTAACCAATGCTTAAACTTTATAATAATTATTGTGATTAAAGCCTGATAAGATGAGTTTATGCTAAGTTTATTGTTGAAATCATATAGAAATATAAATGAGTACAAAATTTAAAAATTGGAAAGCTCCACCTATTGTAATATTTTTTTTGTATTTAATATACCTTGAAAGATGTATTTTAATGGAGTTTCTAGGATTTTGAGGAATAAGAATCCAAGTTTTTTGAAATTAAGAAGATGATATACTCATCCATGTTTTAAAAATGAGATATAAATAAAATAGTTGAATGTTTTGTAATGTTAGTGAAAGTGCGAGACATTCCCATGTGATTTTATAAATTGAGAATAATATAAATATCATGGGAAAAGAAGAAAAGGGGGTGTGTCATGAAAATGTGCTCTATTTTCTTGCATATATTCCCTAAAAGATTTTCATTTATAGGAATGTGAGATAACTGTAGAGACCCAAAGATTTATGTACATAGAAATTACATTAATTTTTTGGAATACTTAATACATAACAAAAATAGACACCAAAGGACCGTAATAGTTTAGTGTCTTTCTAAACATGGAATATAAACTTCTAATCATGTTGAAATATCTTCAACATCTCCCATAATGATCTTCCCCTTTTTGTTTCCTTACCTAAAACCTTTATTTTAATCCTGGGGAAAAAGAAAACATAAAAAGGGTGATCTCAAATACTCAGTAAGGGTAAGAATGGAGAAAATAAAACAAACCATATATATTTGAACTTAAAAACATGAAAATAATGTTTAAACATCAATATCTTGAGAAATGACATAAAACATGGCAGTACGTAAGGCATAGATCATAATGTAACATCAATCATGATAAAATAGCATGGGAATAAAACTTGTAATTGTGTCAAAACATTAAGAACATGATATGATTTCCATAGTAGCCAAGGCATTGCTGCCAAGACTATCTTAGTGGACAAATTCCTCTACTGAACCAGGTTTACTTATTGTTCCAGCCTTGTATTACTGAACCAGATTTACTTTCCATTTCATCCATGTCTATATCATGAGATATAAATCTTTACCCAATGCATTGGAGGGAGAAATAGGTCCCACCCATCTCATATTGAAATCATTCTTACGTGTGCCACAAAACAATCATAAATCATTCATCATAACCCAAAGAATAAATTGGGTTTCATAAACATCATTCCATCATAACATAATCTATATAAAACAAATGGATATCATTTCATCATAAGAAAAGTGAAACCATATAAATCACAGATATATTATACTTGAAACATACACATATGAAATAATGTCATCTTAGAAGGAAAATGGTTTTGATAAAGCATTTGAAATGAATTCTTAAGGAAAATATCCATTCTTCTTGAAAATCATTTTCTTTTCACAAAATTACATTCAATTTTAAAAGAAAAAGTATTTTTTTGAAAATAGTCATGAAATCTTGTAGAGTAAGCTTCATGAAAACAAGGTGTTATGAAACCGTAAAAATTCATTCATGCCGTATAAGTTAAAAGAACATTCTTCTCGTACTTTTTCCAGAAAAGTCAAAAAGTACATCGTATGGTAAACAAAAAAAAGATTTCTTACATACCATGTAGTAAAAGTAAAAAATGTTTAAAAAGGACTTTAAACATACATGAAAACATTTTTATAAAACTTGGACATGGATGATAAATATAACCCCGGTAAATAATTACATATAAGCAATCTCGGATAGAAAACAATTGAGATTGCAACATTATCCCTTAACTTAGGTACGATATGCTTTGTACGTATCTGAACCTCCTGTATAATGATTTAAATAATGTCATTGAATTATTACAGAATCATATTCATTGTTATGATATCATATATGGTTCACTTATTACTTTATATTACTCGTTCTTTTGTAAATTCATGTTAAAGTAGCATTTTGGGTAAAATCGTTTCATTTATCGTTCGTGTTTTGACTTATAATTATTAATATGATTACTTAGATCATGATTACTTAATTCCAGAATATAAAACATGATTTATATATAATATTTATTCAGAATATACATATATATAATATATCGATAAATGGAAAGAAATACACCGTTCATGGAGACGGTAGGTCGTACGTACGTGTGAATGTTGTTTTCGTTACCTTATTGAATTGAATGGAATTAAGTAGATGACATACATATATATATATACACATAAATCCAGTAGAATTATTATGTAATATATTTCATTATTACTTATTATATATACTTTATAATCATTCTTGAATTGTTAACATGGAAAATGTATCTCATCGCGTCGTGGAGACGGTAATCCGTACGTACGCACGAGCGATGATATCATTCCCATATTTATTTAATGGAATTGGAGTGGATGATATAATATCTTAGAATTAGTATGATGTTATAATAACCATATATAGTTATTATTTACACCATTATACCCATCCAAGTAAGGTGGTGGTGGAAAAACAGATTACACCACGGCGTGGAGATGGTATTCTGTACGTACGCGCGCGCGGTGATTTCGTTTTCCGTATGATGGATAGAAGGTGAAATAGGGTTGTTTCATATTTATAATAACATATCATTATATAAGTAATACTGAGGTTATTACTTTATAATGAAACAATTAAATAAGAGTAAGTAGAAGAAGAAATAAATTTGAAAGAATCGTTAACGGATCTTACCTCTTCTTCGACACGCCTCTTTGAAACCTCCTCTTAGGGAACTAAAATTGTTCTTTGAAGAATACAAGGACCTCTATTATGTTTCTAAGGAAGTTTAGAAGGGAAATGGGCAGGGGTTGGCCGAGCTTAAAGGCTCAAAATTGGGTGAGGAGGAGAGGGAGGAGGTGACTTTTTATAAGGGAGGAGAGGGGCACCTTTGGAATCCTCAAAAATATTAGTTTAATATAAATTCAAACCCCACATAAAAACCTCCAAAAATGACTCAATTAAAATATTAGATGATATATGGTTTTAATGTCAAAAACCAATCAAATTTATACATGTTTTGATCTTATTTTAAACCTTATCATTTTGATTTATCAGTATTTAATCTATTTAATTTTATTTGTGGTAATAAAATTCTAAATTTTAAATGGTTATAAATAATCACTTATGCATTGTTAATTTTCTATAATTGAATAATTTGTGACATTTTAGAATATATAAATTTCAATTTATAATTTTTAAATATTTTTGTGATTTTTAAACAATTTAATAATATGTTATTTTTATAAAATAACAATAGTGTCAATTTTGACACTATTCATTTATTTGAATTTAAATAAAATCCACACAGAGTATATATTCAAAATAAAATATTTATTAGGTTCCTAACATGTCATATTAATCTATTAAATTATTGGATAACATTAAATAGTTCATATAATATTTATTTTACTATTTTTAAATCCATTTATTTGATACTTCTCTTAATAAAATAATTTCTACAACATTTTTGTATAATTATTAAATATACTTATTTGTTGTATAAAAATTAAAAATAAAATACTATGATGAATATAAATCTTCTATATTTTATAAGAATACTTTTAGTCAGATTTATATTCTAAAACACCCAACTTTTAAAATGTTATATTTATTAAATTATGAAAGTGACAACTTTGACATCATTTAAAATAAAATAATATAAGTGTCATAATCACTTTGATAAGACTCCAAAAGGTCATATATTTTGTAATTGTATTATTATGGTGTATATATACACTACAAATAAGTTTTGGTCAGGTTTGTGAGCCTTTTAATGGGTATTATTATTTCAATAAAAACAATATTACTTATTTTTCAATAAATAAATAATTTCTGCATCATTAATGTATAAGCTATTAAGGTAATTAAATATATCTTAAAAATTATAAATAAATTACCATGATAAATAAAAACATTTTATCTTTAAAATGAGTATTTATAAACGAATTTATATTCTGTATAAACTTATATTAAAAATACTTTAATTATTAAAGTTGAGTGAGACATATTTCACTTTCCTTTAAATAAAATTAACTAAAGGTCTTAATCACCTCCAAGTGGGTTCCAATGGATTCCATTTCGACCCAAATATTCCTTAGGACAAAATATAATCATCCAATTATATTAAAACAAGTTTTAGGGTAATTTTATAATATTATATTTACCCTTAATTACCCGATTTACCTTTTACTATGGTAAATAAAATCTACCGTAGTTACTATTCATAATGCCCAAAAATAAAAAGTATCCTATTAATATAATTTGGACCCACTGATTCCAAATATGGAATCCATTTTTCTAAATTCAATACACAAAATTTGCATAAAATAATTTAAAATTAATCCCGTTGTTAAGAAAACAAGTTTTAAAAGTTAAAACATTGCAAAAGATTGAAATGATTTTACCTATGAATTCAATGTAAAATAAATGATAATTACATAAATTATATTAAATGGTAAAAATATATTCTATTTATACTTTAAAACCATTCAATATTATAATTTAACCATATAAATTATTATGATGAAAAAAGTTGTTTTTAATTAAAATATAGCGTGTTTTTACTATTCATTAAAATATGAAAGTTATCGGAAAAATATCAAAACTTTATCCAATGTAAATTTTTATATCCTGATTCAAAATAATAAGTTTATTTTGTAAAATTTAACTTATAAACTTTTCAAAAATTATATTTAAAATGGGTGTGCCATCAAAAGGTGGCAAAACTACATTTTTTGAAAAATACTTATTTTACCTGAAAATTTTATCTTGTTCTCATAACATGTTCTAGAAAATGTGTAAGATGAATAATAATGTTATAAAATTCAAAATTTAGTTAATACTATTCATAACGGATAGTCAATAATAATATTATAACTATATATTGTTGTTTAGTGAAACCCGGTATTGCGTACTACACACGCTATCGAGGAAGGTCATGATTGCGTGTAACGCAAGCCAAGTTAGGGATGTGTGTAGTAAAAGACTTCTTTGTTGTTTCATATAACAAAATCCAACCATATTTAATTTATACATTGAATATATATATATACTCAATGTTGCATAGAATAACTACTATCAAACAAACGTGAAATTGTGTTTAACACGATCCAAGATTAGTGTTGCGTATACTGCAAGCCAATACGGTGTTGTGTATAGCACAAGATAATCTTGGTGTAGCGTACAACAGAATATATGAAAGAAATTAAAAATAATATATCTTATAAAATCTCAGGGTGTTACATTCTACCCCCCTTAAAATAAATTTTGTCCTCGAAATTCATCGGGGTTATAAATGGTTTATTACTTGAGAGTTTCTTTCATAGAAACCCACATCGTAAAAAGGAATACTAAAACTTACTTTTAAAAAATGAACGTTAGAAACAAAATGGATACCCAAATTAACTCATCAAATGGGTTCCCACATAGGACATCATAGGTGAAAATATGGATATGGAAGAGAAATCTAACCGTCAAGTTCTGATGGAGAGTGGTAGAGAACAGGGCTATGAAAAAGCCAACAGTCACAAATCCATAAAATTGTGATGATCTAAGGTACCATCCGATTTATCAAATATGAGAGCACTAGGACAAAATTTTTGGTTTTCAAGATCATTTCCCTAAATTTGAATAATTTTTGAATTAAAAGAAATACGTACTTGATTTTGGTACAATCTCAACGTTGCTCGTGCCTCAAACAATTTCCATTTCATCTCTTCAAGAAATGAAGTTGAATTTTTCTTTCACAAAGTGTTAGCAGATCATGCAATAGAATGATAGGTCATTACATCTATCTCAAACATAGGGTTAGAAAAAGTTATATACATAAGTCCATCTATGGTGAGATTAATCGGATATGGTTCCAAAATGGAATTATACTTCATCTATCATCCTACTTAATAAAACTAGTTTCTACTAATCGGGGACTTCCTGTAGGCCAGTAGTAGGCTATAAAGGCTTGTCTCACTTCAGTTGTGGGTTCGATTCCCACAGCCTTGTCCGACGTAGGTTGTCCCTTTTATTAAACTACACTATTATATCATTCTATCAATAATATCGAAAAAAAATTCTAGCCTTAAACAATACTAACTTATGTTCAACATAATCCATTCCAATCTTTAAGCTTATCCAAAATACTTCTTTCCAAACTCATAGTATAAAAATAACGATTACAAAAAGGTTCATATAACAAGCACGTGAATACCATCATTTATCCCTCATATATCAAAAGATATATCTTGTTGATCGCATTCCAAACATGTGAATACCATAATCATGTATTCTCTTGAAAAGTGAATACCCATTGAACCTTAGTGAAAACATGAATGCTGTCAAAAGTTAACACTATCCACATACCAAAATCCCAAAATTTCTATATACTCAAACCATGATATAACTTTGTCCATATATCAGTCATGATCTCATTTCATTTTTTCTTTATCCTTTCATTATGCGCATATCATCTACTTTCCAAAAATATCTAAATAACCTTTCATGGTTACCGGTACTATTCAACATATACTTTAAAAAACATAAGGAAAAACAATAGTTTAACAATCCTTAGATGTCTCTTTATTCCATAGTACCATGAGATTACTTATACAACATTACTATTGATAAACATGTAACCATTCCACTACCTTCTTAAACCATTGACTAAGCTTGAACAATTATTTCATCTCACATATCATTTGTAGTCTCTTCATCATCATCAACATAAATACTACCCATACGACCATGCTGATTCTCTTCATGAGACTTTCCCTTAGGGAATTGGTTTTCATAATTCCCGTACATTCCACATTTAAAACATTTAACCGTTGTTGATGTCTAAGAAATACCATTATTCTTGTCCATGGTGTTAACTGAACCTTTTCCTTTGTACTTACTGACTTTGTGTCATTATTTTCCACACCCAAAGCATATTCCAGTTCCTTTGAAACATTCTCCTTTATGTCTCTTCCCACATGATTCACATGAGGAAAATTGAACTTTCTTTCCTCTATGATCATCATGAAACTCATTCTTTCTCTTATTAACTGAGTCAGGAAACTTACCAAAGTTGAGATTATTGATCATGTTATGAGATTGATGATTAGGCATAATAATGATGTTTCGCCTTCCAAATTCCATTTCATTTGATTGATCATGAAGAATATCATTCCATTGTCCATCATATTCTCCATTATCATGAATCATCATGTTTCCATCCATTTTCTAAAACCCAAAAATAATAGTGTGAGAGGAAAAAATCATGCTAGGTAAAACAACACAATAAAGGGGGAGTACCTTACATATCTAACATATTAGGTTAAATTCTAAGATTTTTACCATAATTCTAGGTCTATAACCTATACTTATACTTAACCTTAGGGACATCCCTAGACATACCTTAGAAATATCTCTAGGGATCTCACTAAAGTTTATGTGTCCTAGTTTCTAAAGGTTAAATAAACCTTTCCTCTGATACCAACTGTAGAGACCCAAAGCTTGACATACATAGACATTACATTACTTTTGCGGAATACTTAATACATAACAAAAATAGACACCAAAGGACTGTAATAGTTTAGTGTCTTTGGAAACTTGGAATATAAACTTCTAATCATGTTGAAAGTTCTTTAACATCTCCCATAACAATCTTCCCCATTTTGTTTCCTTACCTAAAACCTTTATTTTAATCCTGGGGGAAAAGAAAACATAAAAAGGGTTAGCTCAAATGCTCAGTAAGGGTAAGCATGGAGAAAATAAAACAAACCATATATATTTGAACTTAAAAACATAAACATAATGTTTAAACATCAAGATCTTGGGAAATGACATAAAACATGGCAGTACGTAAGGCATAGATCATAATGGAACATAAATCATGATAAAATAGCATGGGAATAAAACTTGTAATTGTGTAAAAACATTAAGCACATGATATAATTTCCATAGTACCCAAGGTATTGCTGCCAAGACCATCTTAGTGGACAAAGTCCCTTACTGAACTGGGTTTACTTGTCGTTCGAGCCCTGTATTAATGAACCAGATTTACTTGCCATTTTAGCCATGTATATCTCATGATATATAAATCTTTACCCAATGCATTGTAGGTAGATATAGGTCTCACCCATCTCATATTGAAATCATTCTTACGTGTGCCACAAAACAATCATAAATCATTCATCATAACCCAAAGAATAAATTGGGTTTCATAAACATCATTCCATCATAACATAATCCATATAAAACAAATGGATATCATTTCATCATAAGAAAAGTGAAACCATATAAATCACAGAGACATTATACTTGAAACATACACATATGAAATAATTTCATCTTAGATGGAAAATGGTTTTGATAAAGCACTTGAAATTAATTCTTGAAAAAAATATCCTTTCTTCTTGAAAATTATTTTCTTTTCACAAAATTCCATTCAATTTTAAAAGAAAAGTATTTTTTGAAAATATTCATGAAATCTTGTAGATTAATCTTCATAAAAATAAGGCATTATGAAACCGTAAAAATTCGTTCATGCCGTATAAGTTAAAAAAAAATTCTCCTCGTACTTTTGCCGGAAAAGTCAAAAAGTACCTTATATGGTAAATAAAAAAAAAGATTTCTTACATACCATGTAGTAAAATTAAAAAATGGGTAAAAAGGACTTTAAACATACATGAAAATATTTTTATAAAACTTGGACATTGATTATAAATATAACTCTAGTAAATTATGTATAAGCAATCTCGGATAGAAAACAATTGAGATTGCAACATTATCCCTTACCTTAGGTCTGATATGCTTCGTACGTATCCAAACATCCTGTATAATGATTTAAATAATGTCATTGAATTATTACAGAATCATATTCATTGTTATGATATCATATATGGTTCACTTATGACTTTATATTACACATTCTTTTGAAAATTCATGTTAAAGTAGCGTTTTGGGTAAAATCGTTTCATTTATTGTCTGTGTTTTGACTTGTAATTATTAATATGATTACTTAGATCATGATTACTTAATTAAAGAATATAAAACATGATTTATATATAATATTTATTCAGAATATACATATATATAATAGATCGATAAATGGAAAGAAATACACCGTTCATGGTGACGGTAGGTTGTACGTACGCATGAACATTGTTTTCGTTTCCTTATTGAATTGAATGGAATTAAGTAGATGACATACATATATATATACATAAATCCAGTATAATTATTATACCATATATTTCATGATTACTTATTATATATACTTTATAATCATTCTTAAATTGTTAACATGGAAAATGAATCTCATCGCGTCGTGGAGACGGCAATCCGTACGTACGCACGAGCGATGATATCATTCCCATATTTATTTAATGGATTTGGAGTGGATGATATAATATCTTAGAATTATTATGATGTTATAATAACCATATATAGTTATTTTTTACACCATTATACCCATCCAAGTAAGGTGGTGGTGGAAAAAAAGATTACACCATGGCGTGGAGACGGTATTCCGTACGTACGCACGCGCGGTGATTTCATTTTCCGTAGGATGGATAGAAGGTTAAATAGGGTTGTTTAATATTTATAATAACATATAATTATATAAGTAATACTTATGTTATTACTTTATAATGAAACAACTAAATAAGATGAAGTAGAAGAAGAAATAAATTTGAAAGAATCGGTAACGGATATTACCTCTTCTTCGACACGCCTCTTTGAAACCTCCTCTTAGGGCACTAAAATTGGTCTTTGAAGATGACAAGGACCTATATTATGTTTCTAAGGAATTTGATAAGGGAAATTTTCAGGTTTTGGCCGAGATTCAAGGCTCCAAATGGTGTGAGGAGGAGAGGGAGGAGGCGCCTTTTTATAAGGGAGGAGAGTGGCACCTTTGGAATCCTCAAAAATATTAGTTTAATATAAATTCAAACCCCACATAAAAACCTCCAAAAATGACTCAATTATAATATTAGATGATATAGGGTTGTAATCTCATCAACCAATCAAATTTAGACATGTTTTAATCTTATTTTAAACCTTATCATTTTGATTTATCCTTATTTAATCTATTTAATTTTATTTGTGGTAATAAAATTATAAATTTTAAATGGTTATAAATAATCACTTATGTGTTGTTAATTTTCCATAATTGGATAATTTATGAAATTTTAGACTATATAAATTTCAATTTATAATTTGTAAATATTTTTGTGATATTTAAACAATTTAATAATATGTTATTTTTATAAAATAACAAGAGTGTCAATTTTGACACTATTCATTTATTTGAATTTAAATAAAATCCACATAGAGGATATATTCAAAATAAAATATTTAATAGGTTCCTAAAATGTCATATTAATCTATTAAATTATAGGATAACATTAAATAGTTCATATAATATTTATTTTACTATTTTTAAATCCATTTATTTGATACTTATCTTAATAAAATAATTTATACAACATTTTTTGTATAATTATTAAATATACTTATTTGTTGCATAAAAATTAAAAATAAAATACTAGGATAAATATAAGTCCTTTATATTTTATAATAATACTTTTAGTTGGATTTATATTCTAAAACACCCAACTTTTAAAATATTATATTTATTAAATTATGAAAGTGACGACTTTGACATCATTTAAAATAAATCATAATCACTTTTATAAGACTCCAAAGGTTCATATATTAGGTCATTGTATGATTATGGTTTATATATACACTAACAATAAGTTTTGGTCAGGTTTGTGAGCCTTTTAATGGGTATTATTATTTCAATAAAAACTATATTACTTATTTTTCACTAAATAAATAATTTTTGCATCATTAATGTATAAGCTATTAAGGTAATTAAATATCTCTTAAAAATTATAAAAAAAATTACCATGATAAATAAAAAAAATTATCTTTCAAATGAGTATTTATAATCTAATTTATATTCTTTATAAACTTATATTAAAAATACTTTAATTATTAAAGTTGAGTGAGACATATTTCACTTTCCTTTAAATAAAATTAACTAAAGGTCTTAATCACCTCCAAGTGGGTTCAAATGGATTCCATTTTGACCCAAATATGCCTTAGGACGAAATATAAGCATCCAATTATATTAATACAAGTGTTAGGGTAATTTTATAATATTTTATTTACCCTTAATTACCCGATTTACCTTTTCCTATGGTAAATAAAATTTACCATAGTTACTATTCATAATGCCCAAAAATAAAAATTAGCCTATTAACATAATTTGTACCCACTTATTCCAAATATGGAATCCATTTTTTTAAAATTCAATTCACAAAAGTTGCATAAAATAATTTAAAATTAATCCCGTTGTTAAGAAAACGAGTTTTAAAAGTTAAAACATTGCAAAAGATTGAAATGATTTTACCTGTGAATTAAATGTAAAATCAATGATAATTACATACATTGTATTAAATGGTAAAAATATATTCTATTTATACTTTAAAACCATTCAATATTATAATTTAACCATATAAATTATTACGATGAAAAAAGTTGTTTTTAATTAAAATATACCGTGTTTTTACTATTCATTAAAATATGAAAGTTATCGGAAAAATATCAAAACTTTATACAATGTAAATTTTTATATAATGATTCAAAAGAAGAAGTTTATATTATAAAATTTAACTTATAAACTTTTCAAAAATTATATTTAAAATGGGTGCGCCATCAAAAGGTGGCAAAACTGTATTTTTTGAAAAATACTTATTTTACTTGAAAATTTTATCTTGTTCTCATACCATGTTCTAGAAAATGTGTAAGATGAATAATAATCTATTAGATATCTTTAAAATCCATCCAAAATCAATCCAAGTTGGCCACTTCATAGCCAAAAATCCATCCCTTAGGTTGTGTATCTTAGGTATCTTCTTAGGTCTCTGTGGAATCGACAACCCAAGCTACACTACAAGGACCGTTCTACCCTTCTTCTCTTGGGTAAATTTGGGCGTGAACCACTTGTATATGTATATATTGCGGTCCTCCATTGGTGAACCCCTTCTATTTATCATACTATATGACCTAATTTTTATGAATTCACTATTTTATTAGCTAAAAATAGTATTCTTGGATTTCTTATTTACTTCCTCTGGTGTTTTTTTGTTACGCTTGTACTATTTACTGTTATTGTTGTGCTTCTTCCATAGGTGGGTAATTAGTTAGAATCTATTAGTATTTTCTTCCACTACTTATTGTAAATCTAATTGGACCATTATATTATCATTTCTATATGGTATATTCTCCCCACTATCACTCCCTTACACCATCACTGCTAGTTGGAAGCCTTTGGCGTATGGGGAGGCACACCTAAGGCCAGTGACACTCGACCTGAAGGAATTGTTCGGATGGCTAATCGGTTCAAGGTACTATATATAATAACATATAAAAACACTAATGATTCTAATTTTATTATTATAATATGTTTATGGTCTTTTTAGAAAATAGAAAATAAGAGAGAAACATTAAGAAATATGTGATAACTATTTTGAGACCTTAAACTTCCTCTATATGAAGACCTTAGATTTGAGGGACTTAGGCTAATTTGTGGTGACCAGGGGAATTAGTGAATGTAAATGAATTCAAGGAGATAAAATTTTTTAAGTTTCTCAAATCAATTTCAAAATAATAGTATATTTTTTTAATGGTGGAAGTGGTTTCCTTTTATAAGATAACAAAACAACACTTCTGGAAACACTCATCTTTTTTCAATAATGTCATCACACTATTCAAGGTTAAATGGATAAAAATTGGACAAAAGTGGATTTTGGGACTATATAAAGTCAAAAATAATTTCAAAATCTTATTTGAAAACATTTTTTTAAATTTCTTTGTCCATTTTCCCATGCTAAAAGTCTTTTTATCATTTTTACTTTTTATAGTGGTAACTTTTTTTTTAACCTTAGTAATTAATTTTATTAACAAAAATTAAAAGTAACCTCATTAAATGATTTTAAATTTGTGATTTTGAATTTTAAAAATAATTTTATTATATCAAAATTCTAAATGAGTTAAAGTTTAATTTTAAATTAAACACAGTTAATCACATAAAAACAGTTTTAAAAAATGATTATTTTCAGCTTTAAATTTATATATAAGATAAAATTATCATTATTACTGATTTTAGTGACATTAATTGATTTATTATAAATCAAATTAAAGGTATGACGATTTCATGTAAATACACAACTTAATATCACCTTAAAAATACTTCATTCAAAGAGAATAATGAAAACAATTTTTATTAAACTAATATTTTTATTTTGTTCCATAAATGTTGGACATAGTATTTATAAGCTCAAATAATATATTAAAATGTATAATTTTATTCCCTAAATATATATTTTATTTCTTAAAAGGTTTTTTTAATTATATGATACCCTCACATAGTGATAAAATCATAAAAATTATATTTTTTTCAAAAACTTTATTTTTCAATTAAAATTATTTTTTTATAAAAAAATATAAAATCCATAATAAGTAAATTTTTAGTAGATATGTTCAAAAAAATATAAAATTTCGAGATTAATATTTTTAAATTTAGTTTTAAAAATAAATTACAATATAATGGAAATGAATTTTATTGAAACTAACCATTTTCAATATTAACTTTTATTATTTATTTATCTGCTAAAGGTAATAGCCTTTAATAGTTTAATATCATAGTGTTTATTATATATTTATTAAGAATTTTATTTTTATATGTTTTGGTTCATTTATGTTGGGTGTAGCATGTAATTAAAGTTATCAAACATAATATTTATTTAATAAGGAAAAAACTTGGGTTGTTACAATAAATATAGGAGGTGGTTCCAAAAAAGATTCAAAGAATAAGTCTCTCCTCTAAAAAAGTTATTTTATAACTCCCTCAAAAATTTGAATACAATTATCTTGATAGTAAATTATTGAATTATACTTTAAGATTCAATCCCTCCTAAAGATTATGTCAAATTTAACCATGGTTATAATAATCAAGTTTTCAATTAGATAATCTCTATACATCTTAATAGAAATTACCTATTGTATCCTCATTTTAATATGATTACCACTATGTGTTTTGATTCAAAATTCATCAATTAATGTATCATGGGATTATTAAATTTCATTATAAATCATGAAAGATATAAAATACTGTGTAGTTATTGAATCAAATAATGTATCATATAACCTTGAGTTTATGATCAAAATACATGTCAACACATCATTGGGGACTTAAACTTTCGTGGTAGATATTACATAAGCCTTAACTTTCTCCCCTATAATCTTATGCGGTAGATTCATTTTATTCTAGTGTAATTTATTATAATAGTATTTCATCTTCTTATAGTTAAATCAATGGACATTGGAGGCTTCTCTTTATTCTTATCATTCATGAGCTTGATAGTCTTCTTATAAAAAATGAACATTCTCTTCATGCATGTACTAAGCTATTTCTTCCAACATTTATTTTATATTAGGAGTTCCACCCTACCTATTTTCTCATTCACTAATATTCCCTCTATGTAGCACATATTTGTCCTATTATTCTCTTTCCTTCCACTGAAAATAAAAGACGCAGTTAATTCCTTATCAGTATTGATGGAACTTGACACTATATCCTCATATGTTGAAAATTTTTGAGAGATCGATGCCCTTATGAAGTACCATTGGGTTGAAGTTTTATTTTTTTCAATAATTATTGTTAACATATTCAATAAAATAATTAAAAGGTGATTACTTGGGTAATAGAGTCAGAATCCACACATCATGGAAGTTTTCCATATATTAATGGGTATATGAGTTTTCAGTTGGCTACCCTTGACATATTCAAGTGGGAATCCCACACATCAAATGATTGGTAGATTTGAACTTCATGGGAATTGATAATGATTTTAAGATTTATTTATAGTCTAGGGAAGACCCCAGGTCATATCTTGAGGAGCGTTGATGGGTTTTGAGTATGTATTTTTAATAAGAATTACTAAAAGAGGGGGGAGGTTTTGAAAACAGATTTAAGTAAATTACTCAATTAAAGAGTTAAATATTTGATAAATAAAGGTGGTGTATTAATAATTATGATAGTAGAAGATAATTTCAAGTTCACTACACATCTTGTATAGTTCATTGTTCTGAAAATTTAACATGGTTTTGTTTAATTCTTTTGTTGAAGGTTGTCAAGATCTTGACTCCCCTCTTGCCTCTTCAAATGATGCTTAAATAACCACCCCTTGGCACAACAATCCTATTGCCAAGATTTGGTTATAAAACATATAATAATAGGTATAACAAATCATACTTAAATCTTATGTATGTGTGAGATAAATAGGATTATTGTGTTGTCCAATCAGATCAACCCAATATTCCCACTTGAAATCTCAACCCAATCGATGTTGAAATAAAAAGCTTTCCACTTAATTATATCAAATGAAATGTAATAAGGGGAAAGTGTGTCAAGAAAAAAATAATTAAAATATTAAACACATAAATTATACAAAAATAGTAGAATAACATGTGATGGAACTCCCTCCCAAGTTTGTGTAGCTCCCTCGAAATGATCGTCCACCGTTAACTCACCATCAAGAGGAGGAGGATGCTCGAGTGGAACTTCCTCTTCATACTTGATTCCCCTATGAGTATATGGGCCTATAGAACTCCTTGTATTATGAGAGGGATTCTTTGGGTCTCTAAAATATTAGATATTTTCCTCCTGGATGAACTTGCAAATGAGGATCCCAAGGTGCCATTTTATAGTAAAATGGGAAGGTGGTTTTGAGCACACAGAATTCTTAGAACCATTTTTCATAGGTGTTTAGACCTCCAGACAGCTTTATCTAGATTTTAAGAAAATAAAAAAATTGTAAAAACACCTCTTGGATGTCTACAAAAAAAATTTGGAATAATTTTTACACATATAGCACGAGATATGGATAGATCACAGCACACCACTTTTGACTTCGTGCAGATTTGGTGTTCTAGACAGATCAGGTCATTTGGTCCATTAGATGGCCAAATGAGTCTTGGGTTCCTTAATATGAAATTTATACCAATGAATTTTTGACCAGACCACAAAATATCATCCCAATTGGATACACGGTCTAGTAGAAGTGTGCGAATTAATCCACTGGTGTGCTTGGATCCTGCACAGTTTGGCCCATTTTTCTTAGACATCATCATGGGCCCTCCAAATCACCTCCTCCTGTAATGGCATCATAAAAACAAGTAACATTTCCATTTTTAACAGTGATAAAAACAAAATAAATGATTCAAACATGGAATTAAACTTGTCATTATTTTTATAATTTTCAATATAAAATAAGTTTATCACAGTGGTGTAAAGGTGAAAATTACATAGTGAATCGTGGTACGATCACACCCCCACACCTAAACATTTGCACTCCTGGGAAAAGTTACATATACAAATAAAATGAGGCATATATATATTCCTGACATCATGAAGATTTAATATTTTAGGAAATTTTAATTCACTAAAGTAATGTGATCAATTTACGAACCACACAAAGGAGTTCTTCCTAGTGAAAATGGAAAACAGTGTCCCATAAATCATATCATAATGAAATTAAAAGAGATTAATGACACCAACATGATAAAGGAATTAAAAAGTCAACCATTCCACTAACTTTCCATGTGTTTGTGTTAAAACCATTCCATGTTATTCTTTCCACTTTTTATCCAATAAATGTAGGTTATTTTACAATTATTCAGCTTTAAATGAATTTTCACCAAACCTGTCCTACATCCTTTGCAATAATATTTCAATACCCACTCACTTAATCATTCCTATAAGTCAAACCATAAGCTCCTAACCTAGATATCACCATATTTTATACATTTCATCACTCCCCTCATTTATTATTTTCTTAGAAGTTTCATTTGGAACAAATCTCACACTCATCTCTCAACCCTTGTTTGATCTCCTCATGACACTTATTGTAGTAGTTATAACAAGATCAAAGGTTGAAGAGGAGTGGTTTTTGACCTAACCAAGACATGACCTTTTTTTAGGGCATACAGTAGTCGTATATTAGGTACACACGCAAAGGTCAATCTGGTGCAGTGATGAAACAGATCGGATAAGGAACAAACATATGGAAATATCATTTAAAGCTGAAAAATATTAACCTAACATATATTTACCTTATATTAAGTAAGAAATATTCACACTTCGTGGTTTGGTGCAAAAAATTATGGAGATATTAGTGACATAGTTTTCCCAAAAACTACTCACTTAAGGGGAATCAATCATCTCAAATGTTTCACAATGATACAACCATTTATATCATTGATAGAAAACCAATTCACTAAAAACCACTCCCTGGTGTTAACTTCATACAAATATTCTTTTTCGCCATTCTTTATGGTATTTTTACTTTCCCCCACTTATGGTCACCAAATCATGGAACTTTGAAATTTTTGATGGGGGAAAATGAAAATACCATAAAGAAGATGATAAAGAGAAGAAAGAAGAAAAACAATGAAAATACTAATGAAATAAACAAGATGGGGAAAATTGAAAATACTATAGAGAAGGTGAAAAATAGAAGAAAGAGAAAAAAAAAGATGAAAATTCCTAACTAACCCAGGAATATACCCATCCCCCCACACCTATAATGTGTAGTTTCCTCACTATAATAATTGAGAATGTGAGAAAGAAGGATAAAACCTGGTGGGTTTCACTGGTATGTTGCTTCTTGAACATGTATTTCCTCCATCGGGAACTCCGAAAGGGATTCGTGGAAGTGTTTCAGCCACTGCTCATTGACAGTGAAGATTTTCTTGGTTTATTCATTTTGAACTTGAACAACACCAAATGGAGATACATTAATAACAGTGTATGGTCCAAAGCAGTGAGAACAAAGATCACCTAGATGCAACTTCAGCCTTTCATTATAAATGAGGAAATTCTGCCCAATATGGAACTTACAATGAAGTATAATATGGTCGTGGGCAGCCTTGGTTCGCTCCTTATAAATCCTAGAGTTCTCATATGCATCTCTTTTCATTTCCTCCAACTCATGAATCTACAACTTCCTTTGAGAACCTACCCCAGGAAGATTAGAATTGCATTTTTTTATGGATCAGTAGGCCTAGTGCTCAATCTCAACAAGCAGGTGACAACTCTTTCCAAACACAAGACAATATGGTGACATTCCAATGGGAGTTTTAAAAATAGTACGGTAAGACCATAATGAATCATCAAGTTGAAGAATCCAATATTTTCTATTGGGTTGAACCATTTTTTCAAAAATATGTTTTACCTCTCTATTTGACACCTCGTCTTGACCATTGGTCTGTGGGTGATATGCAGTAAACACTCTATGACCAACCACATATCGACACAAAAGTGATTGCATCATTCGGTTGCAAAAATGAGAACATTGGTCACTAATAATGAACCTAGGTAATCCAAACCTACAAAATATCTGAGTTCTAAAAAATTCCACAACTATTTTGGAATCATCCGTCCTTGTTGCTTGGGACTCTACCAATTTTGACACATAATCGACCTCTAGAAGAATGTACAAGTTTCCAAAGGAATTGGGAAATGGCCTCATAAATTCAATACCCCAAACATCAAAAATATCATGAAAGAGAAATGGTTGTTGTGGCATTTCATTTCTTTTAGAGACATTCTCCATTCTTTGACTACGAGGACAAGATTTGAAAAAATCATGGGTATCTTGAAAAGGTGTTTTCCAAAAGAGGCCAAAATCAAGGACCTTACGAGCAGTCCATTGGGGACCAAAGTTCCCCCCACAAGTAAGAGTGTGGAAGAATCTAAGGACAGACTGAAACTCACTATCGGGAACACAACTCCTAAGGACTTGATCACTACATGTGTTCCAGAGGTAGGGTTTATCCCAAATGTACCAACGAGACTCATGTTTTAGACAACTAGCTTGGTTTTTATTGAAATTAGTTGGAATTCAAGATGTTACCAAATAATTTACAATTTCATCGTACCAAGGAATAACATCTTGCACTTAGTATAATTGCTCATCAAGAAACATGTCATTAATGGGAATACAGGGGGATGAGTCAATTTCCAAGGATGGGGGAATCCTACTGATATGGTCAGCCACCACATTCTATACTTCTTTTTTATCTCTAATTTCTATATTAAATTCCTGAAGAAGGAGCATCTAGTGAATGAAACGTGGCTTGGATTCCGGTTTCTTAAGGAGATATCGAAGGGTTGTATGGTCAGATAACACAATGACTTTGGACCCCAAAAGGTATGAACTGAATTTTTCCAAGGAAAATACAATGTCAAGGAATTATTTTTTAGTTGTGGTGTAGTTTTATTGGGCAGGTTCCAAAGTATGTGAGGCATAGGCAATGACATGTGGAGCTCGATCGACCCTTTGTGATAAGAATTCCCCAACTGCATAGTTAGAGGCATCACACATGATCTCAAATGGTAAATCCCAACGAGGTGGTTGGATTACTGGGGGTGACGTGAGACTCCATTTTAACTTATTAAAAGCTTCCTCACATTCTTTATCAAAAATAAATTCCTTTTATTTTTGGAGTAATCGGGAGAGGGGGAGTGCAATTTTACTAAAGTCACGAATGAAATGATGATAAAATCCAGCATGACCTAGGAAAGATCACACATCTCGTACATTTTTAGGGAATGGTAGGGAATAAATGACATCAACTTTTAATTTATCTACTTGGATTCCATCCCCATAAATTGCATGCCCCAAAACTATACCTTGTTGTACCATGAAATGGCATTTCTCATAATTTAATACAAGATTATTTTCAATACATTTATGTAGGACTGAACCAAGACTACTCAAACATTCATCAAAATAAGAACCATAAATATTGAAATCATCCATGAATACTTCCAAGCAATTCTCCAGGTAATCTTAAAAAATACTAACCATGCATCATTAGAAAGTACCTGGAGCATTGCACAGACCAAATGGCATCCTTCTATAGGCAAATGTTCCAAAGAGGCAAGTGAAGATTGTCTTTTCCTGATCCTCAGGGGAAATATGTATCTGAAAGTATTCAGAATAACCATCACAGAAACAGTAGTGGGACTTACCCTCTATCCTCTCTATCATTTGGTCAATGAATGGAAAAGGGAAATGGTCATTCCTAGTGTGTTGGTTTAGTAGGAGATGGTCTATGCAGAAACACCAACTATTCTGCACATGAGTTGAAACCAATTCATTGTTTTTATTTTAAATTACTGTAAGGCCAGTTTTTTTAGGAACTACTTGAATAGGACTGACCCATTGGCTGTCAGAGATGGGCTAAATGATTCCAACAGCCAATAATTTTGTTACCACATTTTTCACAACTTCCAAGAGGTTTGGGTTCAGTCGATGTTGTAGCTGCCGCACTGGTTTATCCTCATCATTTAATAAAATATGATGTGTACAAATTGATGGGCTAATAACAGAAATGTTAGCAAGTTTCCATCCCAAATATTTTTTATACTCCCTCAAAAGTTCAAACAGTTTCAATTCATGCTCAGGATGGAGTGAACTAGCAATGATGATAGGAAACTTATTTCCATTCTCAAGATATGAATATTTTAAATCTTGAGGCAGTTGTTTCAGTTCCAATTTAGGTGGATTTTGGATTTATGGGAGTGTGTGTGAAAGTGATAGGTCACTAATATCATCTAATTTCTCAACGATATCATCCTTAGATGAGGAATGAGCTTTTACAATCTTAGTAGTATCATCGATTGTCATTTGATCCTTAGTGTTCAAGAAATCATCAATCAAAAAACATGAATGACACTTTTATAGACCACTACAATAATCAATGCAAGAATCATTACCTAGAATTTCAATCAATGAAGAAAACTCAGAAAGGGGATCGGGGGAATGATAAGAAGTGTTTTCAGGGGAATGGAGTACATCAATTGAATTTACTGAGAGAGAGGAATGTTCTTCTGAGGGGTGCTTCATGGCATCAAGGATGTTGAAATGGACTATGTCACCACCAAATTCCATAGATAATGTACCATTATGGACATTAATTATGGTTTTGGAAGTTTTTAGGAAAGGTATCCCTAATATAATTGGGGAATGACCATTCATCCTATCATCCTCCATTTTAAGCACATAAAAGTCAGCAGGAAAAATTAAATTTTGAACCCTCACAAGAACATCCTCTAACACGCCAGAGGGGTGTGTAGTACTCTGGTTAGCCAGCTAAAAAATAATTCTAGTGGGCTTTAGTTCCCTGACATGCAATGTAGAGTAAATATAGTGAGGAATCACTTTTATAGAATCACCTAAATCAAGCATAGCATTAGAAAAAGAATACTCCCCTATGGTGCACGAAATTGAAAATTTTCCAGGATCATTGAACTTGGTGGGAATTGATGGCTCTATCAATGCTGAAACATTCCTCCCCAAGCCCACTTTCTCATCACCTCAGAGTCACCTTTGATGTGCACACATATCTTTTATAAACTTAGCGTATCTTGGAATTTTCTTCACGGCATCAATCAAGGGAATGTTAACCTGCACTTTTTTTAAAAGATTCCAATATTTCCTTATCAAGTTTAGTTTCCTTTTGTTTTCTTGGTTGGGTATCCCTATGAGGAAATGGAAGAGGAATGGTTGGTATTGGTGACTCATCAATATACACACTCTTTCCTTTGGAAGGGATTCTATCAGGACCAGTTTCTTAAACATTTGGAACATTTTTAATGGTTGGGATGGAGGTTTCCTGAGGAGGGGGTGACTCTAATTGAGGATTAATTTTACTTTCTAGTTGTTTTCCACTCCTAAGGGTGATGGAACTAACATTTCCTTTATCCCTAGGGTTAAATACTGGTTGAGAGGGAATTTTACCCGAACCGTGACTTTGAATTTCACCCAATGAGTTAGCTAGTTGGCCTAATTGGGTTTTAAGGTCTTGTATGGTTGCCTGAGTGGTTTGTTGGAATTGAATATTGTTGGAAGCCATTTGTTTCATCATATCTTCTAGGCTAGGCTTGGGTTTTGTAGGGGTTTGTTGGAAAGGCCTTTGGGGTGGTTGAGTATTTATGGGTGGTGGTGGTGGATGACTACTCTTCCTTGGTTGGTTACATTGTTGTTGAGTTTGGTTTGAATACCCCCTTGCCTATAGGCTTGGTTCTCCTTCCACCCAGGGTTGGATGGATAGTAAGGTTCTTGCCTAAAGGGTTGGTTATAAAGGCGGTCTGGAAATATTTCCTTACAACTCTCAAATGCTTCCCTCAATTGAAGACATTGGTCAGAGTAGTGGGTGTCAGAAGAACATATACCACAATGGATGGGAGGAAAAGATTGGGATTTCCTTTGGGAAAGAGCAAGTTATCGAATAAGGGTACTTACCTCTTCTAACTTTGTGTCCACCTTCTTCTCAAATTTAGTACTTTTTACCTCATGGACACCTTCAATCGGTACATTGGACCTTGAACCAACTTGTTGTGTGTTTTTCTCTATGTTCTCAATTAGGTTTCTTGCAGCAATTGGGGTCTTATCAACTAGTGCACCACCTGCAGCAGTATCGATCATATTTCGATCAATAGAGATTAAACCTTCACAAAAATATTGAATTAAGAGTTGATCACTTATTTGGTGGTGTGGGAAACTTGAACAAAACATTTTAAAGCATTCCCAATATTTATGTAATGTTTCCCCTTGAGATTTTTTTATCCCACAAATTTCTTTCCTTATTGTTTCAGTTCAAGAGGCTGGGAAATATTTTTCAAGTAAAAGGCGTTTCATGTCTGCCTAGCCTCTTATTGGGGAATTAATATAATATAACAAATCTTTTTTTATTTATTCTAATGAAAAAGGGAATTCCCTTAACTTTACTTATTCTTCATTCACATTTTTAGGTTTTAATGTAGAACACACAGTGTGAAATTCTTTTAAATTCTTGTGTGGATCCTCTCCAGTAAGTCCATAGAATCTTGGTAATAGATGAATTAAACCAAATTTTAGTTCAAAATTGGGTGCCTCGCCTTGTGATTGAATATAGGTGGGTTGGATATCAACATCGGGAAAGGTTAGTTCTTTTAGTGTTTTACTGTTTTAAACCATGTTATTCACGTTAATTTCAATTTTAATGTGGGTTCTCGAAGAATAATATGAAGGATCAATATGAGTGTTGATGTTTTGTGTGTCCTCCTTCAAAGGTTCCTCTTGTGTATCTCGGGGTCGCTGATGTAGGATCCTCTCCAGTTTGGGTTCGAAAGATTGTAAGTATCCCAGAGTAGAACGCATCATTCACCAAACCTACACAACAAATAGATCATAATACAAAAATATAGGTAGAGTTATAAGATAAAACAAATAAATATTCACAAAAATTACAAAAAACTTATCAAAAACACGCACTAAAACCAAAACGCTCCCCGGCAACGGTACCAAAATTTGAACAGGCTGTCATGAAAAGTCAAATTGATTATGATTTTAAGATTTATTTATAGTCTAGGGAAGACCCTAGGTCATCTCTCGAGGAGATTTTATAGGTTTTGAGTATGTATTTTTAATAAGAATTACTAAAAGAGGGGGGAGGTTTTGAAAACATATTTAAGTAAATTACTCAATTAAAGAGTTAAATAGTTGATAAATTAAGGTGGTGTATTAATAATTATGAGAGAATAAGATCATTTTAAGTTCACTACACATCTTGTATAGTTCATTGTTCTGAAAATTTAACATGGTTTTGTTTAATTCTTTGGTTGAAGGTTGTCAAGATCTTGACTCCCCTCTTGCCTCTTCAAATGATGCTTAAAGAACCACCCCTTGGAACAAAAATCATGTTTCCAAGATTTGGTTATCAAACATATAATAAGAGGTATAACAAATAATACTTAAATCTTATTTATGTGTGAGATAAATATGATTATTGTGTTGTCCAATCGGATCAACCCAATATTCCCACTTGAAATCTCAACCGAATCAGTGTTGAAATAAAAAGTGTTCTACTTAATTATATCAAATGAAATGTAATCAGGGGGAATCATGTCAATAAAAAAATAAGTGAAATATTAAACACACAAATTATACAAAACTAGTAGAAGAACATGTGATGGAACTCCCTCCCAAGTTTGTGTATCTCCCTCGAAATGATCGTCCACCATTTAGCTTGCCATCGAGAGGAGGAGGAGGCTCGGGTGGAACTCCCTCTTCATACTTGATTCCCCTATGAGGATAGGGGCATCCAGAACTCTTTGTATGATGAGAGGAATTATTTGGGTCTCCAAAATACCAAATTTTTCCTCCTGGTCGAACTTGCAAATGAGGATCTCAAGGTGACATCTTATAGGAAAATGGGAAGGTGGTTTTGAGCACACAGAATTCTTAAAACCACTTTTCATAGGTGTTTCAACCTCCATACAGCATTATCTAGATTTGGGGAAAAAAACAAAGTTGTATACCCACCTCTTGTATGTCTCCACAGAAATTTTGGCATAATTTTTACACCTATATCACGTGATATATACAGATCACAGCACACTACTTTTGACTTCATGAAGATTTGGTGTGCCGAACAGATCAGGTCAATTGGGCTAACAGATTACCAAATGAGTCTTGGGTTCCTTCATATTAAATGTATCCCAATTAATTTTTGACTAGACCATAAAATTTCAGCCCAATTTGATTCACGTTATAGTATCAATGTGCAGATTAATCCACTGGTGTTCTTGGATCCTGCGCAGTTTGGCCCATTTTTCTTGGACATCATCATGGTCCCTCCAAATCACCTCCTCCTGTAATGGAATCATCAAAACAAGTAACATTTTCCTTTTAAAATTTATAAACACAAAATAAATTATTCAAACATGGAATTAAACTTGTCATTATTTTTATAATTCTCAATATAAAACAAGTTTAGCATAGTGGTGTAAATGTGAAAATTACACAGTGAATCGTGGTACGATCAGGAATATAATAATAAGTGTTGAAAGAAGTGTTCCAATTATATATATAATTATTTGTAAATATATTTTAAATAATATGGATAGTGGGTAAATTGAATATCTATTATTAAATATGGAAAATCTAGTTGAAGTTATTATGAATCCATCCTTGAGTGATCAAGTAATAAGGCTACTGGTTATAGTGGTTTATATCTCTTAGATGATGATTTATAAAGTATTAAGTAGAGATTAAAGCTGATAAGGAATAGAAGTTCTTGAAAATAATATATCTTTAGTTTTTTATATGTTTCAAGGATTTTTAACTAGATAAAAAAGTGTTTAAAATTATTATAATAATTTTTTTAATTTGTTTAAGTTGTTTTGAAGTAATTTTAGATGTTCAATAGGGACTAGAGATGATTAGAATAAGTTTAAAAATAATTTGAATAAACTCTATATGTATGTGATAGAGTTGAAAATTTAAAAGGAATGTAACCTTTGTGTAGGAGATTTCATCTACGTGTAAGTGAATTAATCTATGTGAAGTACCCATAAAACATTTTTTATAGAGTGGTATCTTTAAAAAGTGGCAAAGGAAATTAATCTATGTGGAAGTGATTTTGGCCATCACGTAAGTAATTTCCCCTACACATAATATATTTAAGTTTTTCATATGATATTTGTGTTGTTTTAAGACATTTAGACAAGTATGAGATTTTAAAAGTGTATAAGACATTCCATCTAGCCATAAATGATTTTAGATAGTGAACTACATTTTATTTTTCAATATTTTGGAAAAGGATGATCCCATAATAAATTTTTATATACCCATAGGATAATTATCCTATGCTTAAGTGAATTTTGGACTAATACATATAAAATTTTATCATATGACATTTGGGACATCTGGATCTATTCTAAGGAAAAGGTAAATCTTCTATGAATCCTATATGATATTTTCCTTAATGAAAAATTCAGATTTCCATAATTATGAGATTATAAATAATATTGATTGGGATGATGTAAGAGTTGTTCTCAAGTTTTCCAAATATATTTAAGTATTTTTAAATCCATGATAAAAGAATAATATTTAATAATATCAAGTGAATGGTCTTCTTAATGAAGAAATTGAGTTTTCAAGAATAATTCAGAATAATATATATTGAATCTTGAGATATTAACCAATGCTTAAACTTTATAATAATTATTGTGATTCAAGCCTGATAAGATGAGTTTATGCTAAGTTTATTGTTGAAATCATATAGAACTATAAATGAGCACAAAATTTAAAAATTGGAAAGCTCCACCTATTGTAATATTTTTTTTTGTATTTAATATACCTTGAAAGAAGTATTTTAATGGAGTTTCTAGGATTTTGAGGAATAAGAATCCAAGTTTTTTGAAATTAAGAAGATTATATACTCATCCATGTTTTAAAAATGAGAAATAAATAAAATAGTTGAATGTTTTGTAATGTTAGTGAAAGTGCGAGACATTCCCATGTGATTTTATAAATTGAGAATAATATAAATATCATGGGAAAAGAAGAAAAGGGGGTGTGTCATGTAAATGTGCTCTATTTTCTTGCATATATTCCCTAAAAGATTTTCATTTATAGGAATGTGAGATAACTGTAGAGACCCAAAGATTTATGTACATAGAAATTACATTAATTTTTTGGAATACTTAATACATAACAAAAATAGACACCAAAGGACCGTAATAGTTTAGTGTCTTTCTAAACATGGAATATAAACTTCTAATCATGTTGAAATATCTTCAACATCTCCCATAATGATCTTCCCCTTTTTGTTTCCTTACCTAAAACCTTTATTTTAATCCTGGGGGAAAAGAAAACATAAAAAGGGTGATCTCAAATACTCAGTAAGGGTAAGCATGGAGAAAATAAAACAAACCATATATATTTGAACTTAAAAACATGAAAATAATGTTTAAACATCAAGATCTTGAGAAATGACATAAAACATGGCAGTACGTAAGGCATAGATCATAATGTAACATCAATCATGATAAAATAGAATGGTAATAAAACTTGTAATTGTGTCAAAACATTAAGAACATGATATGATTTCCATAGTAGCCAAGGCATTGCTGCCAAGACTATCTTAGTGGACAAAGTCCCCTACTGAACCAGGTTTACTTATCGTTCCATCCTTGTATTACTGAACCAGATTTACTTTCCATTTCATCCATGTCTATATCATGAGATATAAATCTTTACCCAATGCATTTAAGGGAGAAATAGGTCCCACCCATCTCATATTGAAATCATTCTTACGTGTGCCACAAAACAATCATAAATCATTCATCATAACCCAAAGAATAAATTGGGTTTCATAAACATCATTCCATCATAACATAATCGATATAAAAAAAATGGATATCATTTCATCATAAGAAAATTGAAACCATATAAATCACAGATATATTATACTTGAAACATACACATATGAAATAATTTCATCTTAGAAGGAAAATGGTTTTGATAAAGCACTTGAAATGAATTCTTAAGGAAAATATCCATTCTTCTTGAAAATCATTTTCTTTTCACAAAATTACATTCAATTTTAAAAGAAAAGTATTTTTTTGAAAATAGTCATGAAATCTTGTAGAGTAAGCTTCATGAAAATAAGGTGTTATGAAACCGTAAAAATTCATTCATGCCGTATAAGTTAAAAAAACATTCTTCTCGTACTTTTTCCAGAAAAGTCAAAAAGTACATCGTATGGTAAACAAAAAAAAAGATTTCTTACATACCATGTAGTAAAAGTAAAAAATGTTTAAAAAGGAATTTAAACATACATGAAAACATTTTTATAAAACTTGGACATGGATGATAAATATAACCCCAGTAAATAATTACATATAAGCAATCTCGGATAGAAAACAATTGAGATTGCAACATTATCCCTTAACTTAGGTACGATATGCTTTGTACGTATCTGAACCTCCTGTATAATGATTTAAATAATGTCATTGAATTATTACAGAATCATATTCATTGTTATGATATCATATATGGTTCACTTATTACTTTATATTACTCGTTCTTTTGTAAATTCATGTTAAAGTAGCATTTTGTGTAAAATCGTTTCATTTATCGTTCGTGTTTTGACTTATAATTATTAATATGATTACTTAGATCATGATTACTTAATTCCAGAATATAAAACATGATTTATATATAATATTTATTCAGAATATACATATATATAATATATCGATAAATGGAAAGAAATACACCGTTCATGGAGACGGTAGGTCGTACGTACGTGTGAATGTTGTTTTCGTTACCTTATTGAATTGAATGGAATTAAGTAGATGACATACATATATATATATATACACATAAATCCAGTAGAATTATTATGTAATATATTTCATTATTACTTATTATATATACTTTATAATCATTCTTGAATTGTTAACATGGAAAATGTATCTCATCGCGTCGTGGAGACGGTAATCCGTACGTACGCACGAGCGATGATATCATTCCCATATTTATTTAATGGAATTTGAGTGGATGATATAATATCTTAAAATTAGTATGATGTTATAATAACCATATATAGTTATTATTTACACCATTATACCCATCCAAGTAAGGCGGTGGTGGAAAAACAGATTACACCACGGCGTGGAGACGGTATTCTGTACGTACGCGCGCGCGGTGATTTCGTTTTCCGTGTGATGGATAGAAGGTGAAATAGGGTTGTTTCATATTTATAATAACATATCATTATATAAGTAATACTGAGGTTATTACTTTATAATGAAACAACTAAATAAGAGTAAGTAGAAGAAGAAATAAATTTGAAAGAATCGTTAACGGATATTACCTCTTCTTCGACACGCCTCTTTGAAACCTCCTCTTAGGGAACTAAAATTGTTCTTTGAAGAATAAAAGGACCTCTATTATGTTTCTAAGGAAGTTTAGAAGGGAAATGGGCAGGGTTTGGCCGAGCTTAAAGGCTCAAAATGGGGTGAGGAGGAGAGGGAGGAGGTGACTTTTTATAAGGGAGGAGAGGGGCACCTTTGGAATCCTCAAAAGTATTAGTTTAATATAAATTCAAAACCCACATAAAAACCTCCAAAAATGACTCAATTAAAATATTAGATGAGATATGGTTTTAATCTCAAAAACCAATCAAATTTATACATGTTTTGATCTTATTTTAAACCTTATCATTTTGATTTATCAGTATTTAATCTATTTAATTTTATTTGTGGTAATAAAATTCTAAATTTTAAATGGTTATAAATAATCACTTATGCATTGTTAATTTTCTATAATTGAATAATTTGTGACATTTTAGAATATATAAATTTCAATTTATAATTTTTAAATATTTTTGTGATTTTTAAACAATTTAATAATATGTTATTTTTATAAAATAACAATAGTGTCAATTTTGACACTATTCATTTATTTGAATTTAAATAAAATACACACAGAGGATATATTCAAAATAAAATATTTATTAGGTTACAAACATGTCATATTAATCTATTAAATTAGTGGATAACATTAAATAGTTCATATAATATTTATTTTACTATTTTTAAATCCATTTATTTGATACTTCTCTTAATAAAATAATTTCTACAACATTTTTGTATAATTATTAAATATACTTATTTGTTGTATAAAAATTAAAAATAAAATAATATGATGAAGATAAATCTTCTATATTTTATAAGAATACTTTTAGTCAGATTTATATTCTAAAACACCCAACTTTTAAAATGTTATATTTATTAAATTATGAAAGTGACAACTTTGACATCATTTAAAATAAAATAATATAAGTGTCATAATCACTTTGATAAGACTCCAAAAGGTCATATATTTTGTAATTGTATTATTATGGTGTATATATACACTACCAATAAGTTTTGGTCAGGTTTGTGAGCCTTTTAATGGGTATTATTATTTCAATAAAAACAATATTACTTATTTTTCAATAAATAAATAATTTCTGCATCATTAATGTATAAGCTATTAAGGTAATTAAATATATCTTAAAAATTATAAATAAATTACCATGATAAATAAAAACATTTTATCTTTAAAATGATTATTTATAAACGAATTTATATTCTGTATAAACTTATATTAAAAATACTTTAATTATTAAAGTTGAGTGAGACATATTTCACTTTCCTTTAAATAAAATTAACTAAAGGTCTTAATCACCTCCAAGTGGGTTCCAATGGATTCCATTTCGACCCAAATATTCCTTAGGACAAAATATAATCATCCAATTATATTAAAACAAGTTTTAGGGTAATTTTATAATATTATATTTACCCTTAATTACCCGATTTACCTTTTACTATGGTAAATAAAATCTACCGTAGTTACTATTCATAATGCCCAAAAATAAAAAGTATCCTATTAATTTAATTTGGACCCACTGATTCCAAATATGGAATCCATTTTTCTAAATTCAATACACAAAATTTGCATAAAATAATTTAAAATTAATCCCGTTGTTAAGAAAACAAGTTTTAAAAGTTAAAACATTGCAAAAGATTGAAATGATTTTACCTATGAATTCAATGTAAAATAAATGATAATTACATAAATTATATTAAATGGTAAAAATATATTCTATTTATACTTTAAAACCATTCAATATTTTAATTTAACCATATAAATTATTATGATGAAAAAAGTTGTTTTTAATTAAAATATAGCGTGTTTTTACTATTCATTAAAATATGAAAGTTATCGGAAAAATATCAAAACTTTATCCAATGTAAATTTTTATATCCTGATTCAAAAGAATAAGTTTATTTTGTAAAATTTCACTTATAAACTTTTCAAAAATTATATTTAAAATGGGTGTGCCATCAAAAGGTGGCAAAACTACATTTTTTGAAAAATACTTATTTTACCTGAAAATTTTATCTTGTTCTCATACCATGTTCTAGAAAATGTGTAAGATGAATAATAATGTTATAAAATTCAAAATTTAGTTAATACTATTCATAACGGATAGTCAATAATAATATTATAACTATATATTGTTGTTTAGTGAAACCCGGTATTGCGTACTACACACGCTATCGAGGAAGGTCATGATTGCGTGTAACGCAAGCCAAGTCAGGGATGTGTGTAGTAAAAGACTTCTTTGTTGTTTCATATAACAAAATCCAACCATATTTCATTTATACATTGAATATATATATATACTCAATGTTGCGTAGAATAACTACTATCAAACAAACGTGAAATTGTGTTTAACACGATCCAAGATTAGTGTTGCGTATACTGCAAGCCAATACGGTGTTGCGTATAGCACAAGATAATCTTGGTGTAGCGTACAACAGAATATATGAAAGAAATTAAAAATAATATATCTTATAAAATCTCAGGGTGTTACATTCTACCCCCCTTAAAATAAATTTTGTCCTCGAAATTCATCGGGGTTATAAATGGTTTATTACTTGAGAGTTTCTTTCATAGAAACCCACATCGTAAAAAGGAATACTAAAACTTACTTTTAAAAAATGAACGTTAGAAACAAAATGGATACCCAAATTAACTCATCAAATGGGTTCCCACATAGGACATCATAGGTGAAAATATGGATATGGAAGAGAAATCTAACCGTCAAGTTCTGATGGAGAGTGGTAGAGAACAGGGCTATGAAAAAGCCAACAGTCACAAATCCATAAAATTGTGATGATCTAAGGTACCATCCGATTTATCAAATATGAGAGCACTAGGACAAAATTTTTGGTTTTCAAGATCATTTCCCTAAATTTGAATAATTTTTGAATTAAAAGAAATACGTACTTGATTTTGGTACAATCTCAACGTTGCTCGTGCCTCAAACAATTTCCATTTCATCTCTTCAAGAAATGAAGTTGAATTTTTCTTTCACAAAGTGTTAGCAGATCATGCAATAGAATGATAGGTCATTACATTTATCTCAAACATAGGGTTAGAAAAAGTTATATACATAAGTCCATCTATGGTGAGATTAATCGGATATGGTTCCAAAATGGAATTATACTTCATCTATCATCCTACTTAATAAAACTAGTTTCTACTAATCGGGGACTTCCTGTAGGCCAGTAGTAGGCTATAAAGGCTTGTCTCACTTCAGTTGTGGGTTCGATTCCCACAGCCTTGTCCGACGTAGGTTGTCCCTTTTATTAAACTACACTATTATATCATTCTATCAATAATATCGAAAAAAAATTCTAGCCTTAAACAATACTAACTTATGTTCAACATAATCCATTCCAATCTTTAAGCTTATCCAAAATACTTCTTTCTAAACTCATAGTATAAAAATAATGATTACAAAAAGGTTCATATAACAAGCACGTGAATACCATCATTTATCCCTCATATATCAAAAGATATATCTTGTTGATCGCATTCCAAACATGTGAATACCATAATCATGTATTCTCTTGAAAAGTGAATACCCATTGAACCTTAGTGAAAACATGAATGCTGTCAAAAGTTAACACTATCCACATACCAAAATTCCAAAATTTCTATATACTCAAACCATGATATAACTTTGTCCATATATCAGTCATGATCTCATTTCATTTTTTCTTTATCCTTTCATTATGCGCATATCATCTACTTTCCAAAAATATCTAAATAACCTTTCATGGTTACCGGTACTATTCAACATATACTTTAAAAAACATAAGGAAAAACAATAGTTTAACAATCCTTAGATGTATCTTTATTCCATAGTACCATGAGATTACTTATACAACATTACTATTGATAAACATGTAACCATTCCACTACCTTCTTAAACCATTGACTAAGCTTGAACAATTATTTCATCTCACATATCATTTGTAGTCTCTTCATCATCATCAACATAAATACTACCCATGCGACCATGCTGATTCTCTTCATGAGACTTTCCCTTAGGGAATTGGTTTTCATAATTCCCGTACATTCCACATTTAAAACATTTAACCGTTGTTGATGTCTAAGCAATACCATTATCCTTGTCCATGGTGTTAACTGAACCTTTTCCTTTGTACTTACTGACTTTGTGTCATTATTTTCCACACCCAAAGCATATTCCAGTTCCTTTGAAACATTCTCCTTTATGTCTCTTCCCACATGATTCACATGAGGAAAATTGAACTTTCTTTCCTCTATGATCATCATGAAACTCATTCTTTCTCTTATTAACTGAGTCAGGAAACTTACCAAAGTTGAGATTATTGATCATGTTATGAGATTGCTGATTAGGCATAATAATGATGTTTCGCCTTCCAAATTCCATTTCATTTGATTGATCATGAAGAATATCATTCCATTGTCCATCATATTCTCCATTATCGTGAATCATCATGTTTCCAGCCATTTTCTAAAACCCAAAAATAATAGTGTGAGAGGAAAAAATCATGCTAGGTAAAACAACACAATAAAGGGGGAGTACCTTACATATCTAACATATTAGGTTAAATTCTAAGATTTTTACCATAATTCTAGGTCTATAACCTATACTTATACTTAACCTTAGGGACATCCCTAGACATACCTTAGAAATATCTCTAGGGATCTCACTAAAGTTTATGTGTCCTAGTTTCTAAAGGTTAAATAAACCTTTCCTCTAATACCAACTGTAGAGACCCAAAGCTTGACATACATAGACATTACATTACTTTTGCGGAATACTTAATACATAACAAAAATAGACACCAAAGGACTGTAATAGTTTAGTGTCTTTGGAAACTTGGAATATAAACTTCTAATCATGTTGAAAGATCTTTAACATCTCCCATAACAATCTTCCCCATTTTGTTTCCTTACCTAAAACCTTTATTTTAATCCTGGGGGAAAAGAAAACATAAAAAGGGTTAGCTCAAATGCTCAGTAAGGGTAAGCATGGAGAAAATAAAACAAACCATATATATTTGAACTTAAAAACATAAACATAATGTTTAAACATCAAGATCTTGGGAAATGACATAAAACATGGCAGTACGTAAGGCATAGATCATAATGGAACATCAATCATGATAAAATAGAATGGGAATAAAACTTGTAATTGTGTAAAAACATTAAGCACATGATATAATTTCCATAGTACCCAAGGTATTGCTGCCAAGACCATCTTAGTGGACAAAGTCCCTTACTTAACTGGGTTTACTTGTCGTTCGAGCCCTGTATTAATGAACCAGATTTACTTT
The DNA here is from genome assembly GCA_963277665.1 of Viscum album. Taxonomy (NCBI): domain Eukaryota; kingdom Viridiplantae; phylum Streptophyta; class Magnoliopsida; order Santalales; family Viscaceae; genus Viscum; species Viscum album. The sequence continues at coordinate 1,812,739,916 of OY728146.1, forward strand.
CCATTTTAGCCATGTCTATCTCATGATATATAAATCTTTACCCAATGCATTGTAGGTAGATATAGGTCTCACCCATCTCATATTGAAATCATTCTTACGTGTGCCACAAAACAATCATAAATCATTCATCATAACCCAAAGAATAAATTGGGTTTCATAAACATCATTCCATCATAACATAATCCATATAAAACAAATGGATATCATTTCATCATAAGAAAAGTGAAACCATATAAATCACAGAGACATTATACTTGAAACATACACATATGAAATAATTTCATCTTAGATGGAAAATGGTTTTGATAAAGCACTTGAAATTAATTCTTGAAAAAAATATCATTTCTTCTTGAAAATTATTTTCTTTTCACAAAATTCCATTCAATTTTAAAAGAAAATTATTTTTTGAAAATATTCATGAAATCTTGTAGATTAATCTTCATAAAAATAAGGCATTATGAAACCGTAAAAATTCGTTCATGCCGTATAAGTTAAAAAAAATTCTTCTCGTAATTTTGCCGGAAAAGTCAAAAAGTACCTTGTATGGTAAATAAAAAAAAGATTTCTTACATACCATGTAGTAAAATTAAAAAATGGGTAAAAAGGACTTTAAAAATACATGAAAATATTTTTATAAAACTTGGACATTGATTATAAATATAACTCTAGTAAATTACGTATAAGCAATCTCGGATAGAAAACAATTGAGATTGCAACATTATCCCTTACCTTAGGTCTGATATGCTTCGTACGTATCCAAAAATCCTGTATAATGATTTAAATAATGTCATTGAATTATTACAGAATCATATTCATTGTTATGATATCATATATGGTTCACTTATGACTTTATATTACACATTCTTTTGAAAATTCATGTTAAAGTAGCGTTTTGGGTAAAATCGTTTCATTTATTGTCTGTGTTTTGACTTGTAATTATTAATATGATTACTTAGATCATGATTACTTAATTAAATAATATAAAACATGATTTATATATAATATTTATTCAGAATATACATATATATAATAGATCGATAAATGGAAAGAAATACACCGTTCATGGTGACGGTAGGTTGTACGTACGCATGAACATTGTTTTCGTTTCCTTATTGAATTGAATGGAATTAAGTAGATGACATACATATATATATACATAAATCCAGTAGAATTATTATACCATATATTTCATGATTACTTATTATATATACTTTATAATCATTCTTAAATTGATAACATGGAAAATGAATCTCATCGCGTCGTGGAGACGGCAATCCGTACGTACGCACGAGCGATGATATCATTCCCATATTTATTTAATGGATTTGGAGTGGATGATATAATATCTTAGAATCATTATGATGTTATAATAACCATATATAGTTATTTTTTACACCATTATACCCATCCAAGTAAGGTGGTGGTGGAAAAAAAGATTACACCATGGCGTGGAGACGGTATTCCGTACGTACGCACGCGCGGTGATTTCATTTTCCGTAGGATGGATAGAAGGTTAAATAGGGTTGTTTAATATTTATAATAACATATAATTATATAATTAATACTTATGTTATTACTTTATAATGAAACAACTAAATAATATGAAGTAGAAGAAGAAATAAATTTGAAAGAATCGGTAACGGATATTACCTCTTCTTCGACACGCCTCTTTGAAACCTCCTCTTAGGGCACTAAAATTGGTCTTTGAAGATGACAAGGACCTATATTATGTTTCTAAGGAATTTTATAAGGGAAATTTTTAGGTTTTGGCCGAGATTCAAGGCTCCAAATGGTGTGAGGAGGAGAGGGAGGAGGCGCCTTTTTATAAGGGGGAGAGGGGCACCTTTGGAATCCTCAAAAATATTAGTTTAATATAAATTCAAACCCCACATAAAAACCTCCAAAAATGACTCAATTATAATATTAGATGATATAGGGTTGTAATATCATCAACGAATCAAATTTAGACATGTTTTAATCTTATTTTAAACCTTATCATTTTGATTTATCCTTATTTAATCTATTTAATTTTATTTGTGGTAATAAAATTATAAATTTTAAATGGTTATAAATAATCACTTATGTGTTGTTAATTTTCCATAATTGGATAATTTATGAAATTTTAGACTATATAAATTTCAATTTATAATTTTTAAATATTTTTGTGATATTTAAACAATTTAATAATATGTTATTTTTATAAAATAACAAGAGTGTCAATTTTGACACTATTCATTTATTTGAATTTAAATAAAATCCACATAGAGGATATATTCAAAATAAAATATTTAATAGGTTCCTAAAATGTCATATTAATCTAGTAAATTATAGGATAACATTAAATAGTTCATATAATATTTATTTTACTATTTTTAAATCCATTTATTTGATACTTATCTTAATAAAATAATTTATACAACATTTTTTGTATAATTATTAAATATACTTATTTGTTGCATAAAAATTAAAAATAAAATACTAGGATAAATATAAGTCCTTTATATTTTATAATAATACTTTTAGTTGGATTTATATTCTAAAACACCCAACTTTTAAAATATTATATTTATTAAATTATGAAAGTGACGACTTTGACATCATTTAAAATAAAATAATATAAGTGTCATAATCACTTTTATAAGACTCCAAAGGTTCATATATTAGGTCATTGTATGATTATGGTTTATATATACACTAAAAATAAGTTTTGGTCAGGTTTGTGAGCCTTTTAATGGGTATTATTATTTCAATAAAAACTATATTACTTATTTTTCACTAAATAAATAATTTCTGCATCATTAATGTATAAGCTATTAAGGTAATTAAATATCTCTTAAAAATTATAAAAAAAATTACCATGATAAATAAAAAAAATTATCTTTCAAATGAGTATTTATAATCTAATTTATATTCTTTATAAACTTATATTAAAAATACTTTAATTATTAAAGTTGAGTGAGACATATTTCACTTTCCTTTAAATAAAATTAACTAAAGGTCTTAATCACCTCCAAGTGGGTTCAAATGGATTCCATTTTGACCCAAATATGCCTTAGGACGAAATATAAGCATCCAATTATATTAATACAAGTGTTAGGGTAATTTTATAATATTTTATTTACCCTTAATTACCCGATTTACCTTTTCCTATGGTAAATAAAATTTACCATAGTTACTATTCATAATGCCCAAAAATAAAAATTAGCCTATTAACATAATTTGTACCCACTTATTCCAAATATGGAATCCATTTTTTTAAATTCAATACACAAAAGTTGCAGAAAATAATTTAAAATTAATCCCGTTGTTAAGAAAACGAGTTTTAAAAGTTAAAACATTGCAAAAGATTGAAATGATTTTACCTGTGAATTAAATGTAAAATCAATGATAATTACATACATTATATTAAATGGTAAAAATATATTCTATTTATACTTTAAAACCATTCAATATTATAATTTAACCATATAAATTATTACGATGAAAAAAGTTGTTTTTAATTAAAATATACCGTGTTTTTACTATTCATTAAAATATGAAAGTTATCGGAAAAATATCAAAACTTTATACAATGTAAATTTTTATATAATGATTCAAAAGAAGAAGTTTATATTATAAAATTTAACTTATAAACTTTTCAAAAATTATATTTAAAATGGGTGCGCCATCAAAAGGTGGCAAAACTGTATTTTTTGAAAAATACTTATTTTACCTGAAAATTTTATCTTGTTCTCATACCATGTTCTAGAAAATGTGTAAGATGAATAATAATGTTATAAAATTCAAAATTTAGTTAATACTATTCATAACGGCTAGTCCATAATAATATTATAACTATATATCATTGTTTAGTGAAACCTGGTATTGCGTACAACACACGCTATCGAGGAAGGTCGTGATTGTATGTAACGCAAGCCAAGTCAGGGATGCGTGTAGTGAAAGACTCATTTGTTGTTGTGTATAACAAAATCCAACCATATTTCATTTATACATTGAATATATATATATATACTCAATGTTGCGTATAATAACTACTATCAAACAAACTTGAAATTGTGTTTAACACGATCCAAGATTAGTGTTGCATATACTGCAAGCTAATACGGTATTGCGTATAGTGCAATATAATCTTGGTGTAGCGTACAACAAAAGATATGATAGAAATTAAAAATAATATATCTTATAAAATCTCAGGGTGTTACAATAACCCCCCAAAAATAAAAGGCCAGTCACCTATATAGTGCATAATGAATAGAAAAATGAAATAAAAAAGGATAGTCTATTGTATAAGGAAGGTGTGAAGTAACTTCATGAGAACCGAGAGATTTTGTTGAAGTAGAAGAACCATAAAATTCTTGAATAAGAAGGAAAAAATTCATTATAATAAAAAAAGTAAAGATAATCAATGTATTTAAGTTTAATAAAGAAGAAAGATATGTTCATTATTCTGAGATCAAATCAGTGTGTCGATGCATTGAGAAGAAGAAAGAAGAAATAATTTAGGAGAGACTAACCTGCTATGAAGGTTATGATAATTTCAGTTGATATATTCAGATTATGAGGAGCTATTAGACTTTTTAAGATCACATGATATAATTTGAGTGAGAAATCTTGATGATCATATTCATTAAATATTTTTTAAGTTAATCTAGAATAGGGTCTGAGTTACGTGAATTATTATTGAAGACTCATTAGAATTCAAAGGCCTTATGTTGAGAAAAAAGAGATTGAACTTGTTGAAACTTAATAATCATATGAAGACTTAGTGTTTTAATTACAAGGATGGATTCAAAGGAACACTTTCATATACATGGTGTAAATCCATAGAAAATATGTGAATTAGGTTATGTAGTGAGATAATAGTGTGACTCTATGAATACAGTGAGAATTTATTGTCAAGAGAAGTCATGTGAGAAGTAGGTAAGTGTACACAGTGAGTCTCTATGTATGTGTGGGAAGCACTAACTATTGTATTCAATGTTTGATTATAGTGTAGAATCCATAATTGTGGAAAATAACCAATCAAGGAAAGAAGTAAGTATTAGTACTAAACCTTGTAAAAGTTGTGTGTTTGTATCATTATTTACTGCACTATTTGAGTAAGGTTGAGTGACATAATAAAGAGTGGATCAAGAACATAACAATTCTAATAGGTTGGACTGTAAAAGAAGAGTTTTTAAAAAGTGACCACGGATTCACCCCTCCCCTCTTAGTGGTTCATTGATCCTTGATGAATTTCACCTTCAAAGGATTGGCTTTATCCCATTAAAGAATCAATCAATATTTATTTTTGAACTACATACTTAGTTTATAACATGTCTTGCTAACCTTGTAAAGTTATCCTTATACCCAGTAACATTTTTCTCTTCATTTTTTCTTAAATTCAGTAGTTTATTTTCCATATCAACTCATTTATCATGATCATACTCTCTATCTCATCCCCATTTTTAGTGTTTTAAATCAATGACCACCATTTATCTTTACCTACCATTAGAATATATATATATATTCATGATAACCTTCTTCCTATAACTATATCCCAAAATGAGGAATATATTTTCTATGTATTTAATCCAATGTTCATCTACTAATTTATTAGTGGTTCCATTGAAGGATAGAGGTTGTTGTTGCATAAAGTAGTCCAACATTGTAACACAATGTTGTAGAGAAATAGGTTTTTCCATATAGAAAATTTCATTCATCATAACTTGAATAAACTATGTAACGTATCAGATTTTCCATATATTATTTTTAGATATTATATAGATTTATTTCGAGACCATGTGCCAAACGGCGTATGATTTTGAGGGTCAGTGTGCCCAAAACAAATGTTTGAAAAATATTAAACTATTAAATAGAATGCACATGTATTTTTCCTAAAAAATTGTAATATCTCTTAAATGGGTTCCCAAATTAGAAATATTATGGCACTATTGAGCTCAAAATAGAGGCTTTACACTAGGAGTGACTTAACTTTAGTCAGCACGGGTTGTCTGTAGAAAAGTCACAGAGGATGTAACCGTAAATATAATAATTTAATAAAGAAATTATTTTTACACAGAGACTTTATTTTTGTTAAGTATTTGTTATAAATTCAAGATTAGAGTCATAACCCTAGAATTTATATGGAGTCATATAGAAATAACCTTTGGATAAACCATTGGCAGACGATGATGGATCGATCGAATGACGCCCCTTGGATTCAATGAACCTTTCCAATGACAACAACAATGCTTCATTCTTCATCATCGATTGAACTGAATTGAGGTAGGGAATATGTCTCAATTGTTTCATTCCCCATTCTTAATTTCTATGATTATTGCAAATCAATCTAAGAATGGATCGATTTGTGGATCGATCAACTTGCAGGATGGGTTTATTACAGGGTAAAGTGGGGATAATTATTTTTAATCTTTTCATTGATTATATTACAGGAATGAATCGATATCGACATGAACATTGATTGAGGTTCTTTCCTCTTGTTATTTTCAATGCTTTTCTCCCCCGATTCATCATGGGAGTTCTTTATTTGGGACATGACTTGACTATTATCGAGCAATTGATCATTGCACACCCATTTCTTAGTGCAATGATCAGATATCGTAGATCTAGTATAAGCACGGAACGATGGAGGTGTGACGAGGGAGATGGAACAAATCAGACAATAGATGATTCCTGATTTCTCATTCTTCACCACAAGATGAATAATGGTGATTTGATCCATTTTACAAGTAGATTTGACAACAGAACATGTTGTTCAGTGATGGCAAGGTAGGGATGACCTTGGATATTTGATTTCATAAATAATTGATCATCGGATCGAAGGAGGATAACCGGTCATGATGTGATGAGGAATAATAGAGATTCTGGAAAATCATGATCCACACGGCATGTAATCTAGGATTACATGGTGTGTGGGGTCCCCTAGCTACGGTGCTAGGGTTTGTCCGGGGTTAAGGGCCACACGACATGTGACCCTCCCTAGATGACTCAGCGTGTACTCCAAAGAGTACACAGACATGGGTAACAATACATATCCGGATGGAACACCGTGTACTTAGACATAGAAATGGCTTGGCATACACAGACTGGTACATGGACACGGATTTGGTACACATACATGGCCAGGTGACATGGTCAGAGAACTATGTGTCTCTAAATGTCGTGTACCCATCCTACGCACCGTGTATTTGGAGACTATATGTCATGTGAGGTTCTTCAACATAGGCAAGACTTGGGATAGTTGGATACACCGTGCACCCCTTGGGACACACCATGTACTCTTATAAAGAGTGCTTGAGACTCTCCATTTTTTTAGTTTGGTCCATTATAGGTTGAGAGCATTTCCTTGGTCCTTTCCTCAAGGGTTCAGTATGGAATTACATCCAAATCACTCGATTGTAATCCCCTCTAGAGGTTGATTCCTGAATAGAGTATTTTATCCCTCCATGGGACTGGAGTGCAATCCTCTATCACCCCTGGTGGAGTTTTGTGGAATCGATATAACCACTGAGAGAAGGGAATTATTCCTCCATCTAGTATTCCATATAATTAGGGTCAATGGTATTCCCCGGTGTGCTTGGGGAGGACCCTCTATGTTGTGGGTTGATCCATATTTGGTACATGGTATTCCCTAGTGTGTTTGGGTAGGATCTTCTTTATGTGTATCATAGTCTTCCTTTACCAATGCATTCTCTTTGTGCAGAGCCCAAATGAGCTAGACCTCTTCCTAAGTGTCTCCAATGATATCATGGATTGATGGGTGAGTTCTCTCGAAATGAGCATGATTTAACCTGAATCTTATGGCTAGTAATTGGTTGTGAATTACCTCAATACTTTTTATCTTGGATTGAGTATAGATGGATGTTCTTGTTATATGTGTTATATGCATATACTTATGTAGATATGACTATACTTTTCTTTATGGTATTCCTTTTTGTTATTCCTTTGTGGTATTTCTTTGTGGTATTCCTTTTTGGTTTCAGGGTATCCTATTGAGTATTTTTATACTCACCCATGCATGATATTTTTTCGCATGTGCCGTGTCTTCTGAAGATGATTGACCTTACGATGGAGTCCTAGGAAGACCAGGACTAGGTGGTGATTTGTGAGGTTGGACAGACCGAGGTGTGTTCCTATGTATTTTCATATAGCAATCCCAATACCTCTTTTCTTACAAGTTAGACTTTTGGTTATAGACTCTTTTTGGTGGGCTTGTATTTGGCCCTCTTTACTTTCCATTACTTTCACTATTTTACACTGGTTGTGGGATATAGTGGTTTGGATGCAATGTTTACTTAGTGGTTTTTGACATTTCAGCATATTGTGGGCTTTGAGATGTGTGTGTGCATATAGGTACATACAAAATGCCTCCCATGTTAGTGATATGTCTACTTGGTGCTAGTCATCAGCCCCTTTCCTATAGGAGGAGGGCTTGGGGAGTTGCGTCATGGGCTCCACTAGGACAGGTCGTGATAGAGTGGTATCATTGGGGGTCGGTTCTAATTTAAGACTGGGAGTCTATGAGATTGTTTTGGGGAAATAGTGTTAGGTGTTTTGAGTTCATATTTCAAACTAGGGAATCCATTATTGGTGCAGAGGCTGACGTATCCATACATCAAGACTCTGAGCACCTTCTTTCAACTTGGTACATGAAAACATTAGTTGTAGGGAAAACAATGGTGCCTACATCATAGAGGAATGGTTGTGTTTTCCATGTCCTTCTAAGTCAGCTCCTCAAATATACTCTATTGACCATGGTACATCTTATTTTATTTCAGGATTCCTCCATGTATATATTTATCCATGTTTCCAATGCATGATCACGAGGATGATCCACCTAGTGATGAGGTGTCGGTACAGGGGCATGTACCATAGATAGCACATCTGGGTGGTTTTCCAGCTATACTACCACCCATCGAGTAGTAGCTACTACCAGCACTACCAGTTAAGGATTCACATAGGATGAGTGTGTTGTATGAGTTTCAGAGGTAATGACCTTCTAGGTTTTGAGGTGATCTAGACCCCCATTTGGTTGAGGATTGGCTATAGGCAATCACCCATTTTTTCACCTTGTGAGGACGCCTTCCAATCAGATATAAGTCCTTGTTGCGAGTCTTCTTCAGGTCTCTGTAGGGAAAATGTGGATCATGGTGACTCATATTCATGATGAGATATCTCACTCCTAGACCGACATTGAGTATCTCTTCAAAGAGGAGTTTTGTCTAGCCATGTTATGATCGGTGCGCATACAAGAGATTCTGCATATGTAGCAGTGCAATATGACTGTGGTGGAGTATTCCATGAATTTTACTGATCTTTCACACTACTTCATAGATATTGTGGGTGACCAGTTCTTCAGGGCTTGGACCTTTAAGTAGGGCTTACACCAAGACATCAGGGCATCAGTGGTATTCCTTAGTATTCTTACCTATGTCGAGGTACTTGATAGAGCCCTGTTAGTGGAGATGTTTCTAGTGGAGTATACACCAGTGGTAGGAGCTAGCACTGGGCACTGGGTAGCTGAGAACTCGGAAACAGGTAGCTGACAGTAGTCATAGGGATCCAAGTGGGTTAAGTACTTTAGGATGTGATCTCAGGACTCAGGGTCAGTGGTGCAGGGCTCCCAGGGTGGCTCAAATTAGCTAGAGGATAGATGGTGTTACTCATACAGTGGTTGGGGACATCTATCATCAGATTTCCTAACCCTTCATATAGCTAATCGGGATATGGTCGAGGGACCGTTTAGGTAGAGACATAGAAAGGAGAATGGTTGTCTATAGGGTGATATATGTGGTAGAGGAGCAGGTAGGGTAGCAAGAGGTGGTTAGAGGTTTGACTTATTTCCACCACCACCCCCAAGTGGTCCACATTAGGCTTAATAAGGTAGAGGATAGGGACGAGGCTAGTTGCAAACAATGGATACTTATGATTCCGAGGCTCTAGGGATGATTCTAGGTATTGTATTTTTCTTTACAACCTTAGCTACAGTTTTGATAGACAAAGGTACTAGTCATTCCTTTCTTTCCATGAATATTGTTTGATACTCAGAGATTCTAGTCGAACCATTGACTTAACCCTTACACTTAGATACTCCTAAAAGAGTAGATTAGATAACCACGCACTTGTTCCGATAGTTTGACCTAACTCTTAGAGGTGAGAGTTTTAGTTGGGATCTCTTGGTATGACATTGAGGCCTTACGACTTCATTCTTAGTATGGATTGGTTATCCACATTTCATGCTCATATTGATAGTTTTAGGCACAGAGTGCGGTGTGTTCACAGTGATGGAACCATGTTTTCCTTTGTTGGTGAAAATGAAACACAGGCAGCACAAGACAGACTCATGCATAGGAGGGTGTATCCAATTACTCATAAACTGGCTAGCCTGACCCTTGGTGCAATAGATTATATGATTCCTCAGTTTTCTGCAATGGTGGTGGAGTATGAGGACATATTTTCTAAGGATGTTCTAGGTTTACCTCCCCGTAGAAGATAGACTTCTCCATTGATATATACCCTACGACGGCACCGATATCTACACCTTCATATCGGATGGCTCCCACAAAGCTTCATGAGATGAGGGTACAGTTAGAGTACTTGTAGAGGAAGGGCTTCATGAGACCCCGTGTTTCACCCTAGGCATCCCCAGTTTTGTTTTCTAAGAAGGCATATGGGATATTATGGTTATGTGTGGATTTTTTATGCTTAAACTAGGTGACCGTGAAGAATAAGTATCCACTATCGAGGATCCAAAGGAGAGGATCCTTCTTGGGTGATCTATTCCTTTAGTGCATGTTCAGTGGCAACACGTGAATCTCTAGTAGAGCACATGGGAGCGGGAGGCCCAGATTCGTGCTCAATACCCTCATTTGTTTGATTAGCCCTTATTTTGGATTTTGAGGGCATAAATATCCAAGGTGGGGAGAATGTAACATCTCATATATTCCAGGAATTATTTTTAGATATTATATTAATTTATTTTGAGACCAGGTGCTGATACAACATGCGATTATGAGACCCAGCGTTCCCAAAAAATGTTTGAAAAATATTAAACCTTTTAATAGAATAGGCGCATGATTTTACTAAAAAAGTGGAATAATTCTTAAATGGGTTCCTAGATTAGATATTTGAGGGTTCCATTGAGCTCAAAATTGTAGTTTTATGCTAGGAGTGACTTAACTTTAGTCGGCATGGGTCGTCTGTAGAAAAATTCACAGAGGACGTAACTGAAAATAAAATAATTTAATAAAGAAATTATTTTTTTACAAAAATTTATTTTTATTAGGACTTTGTAAAAATTTAGGATTAGTATCATAACCTTAGAATTTATCTAAAGGTATAGAGAAATAACCTTTGGAGAAACCATTGGCGGATGACAGCAGATTGATCGAATGGTGCATCTCGAATTTGATGAACCTTTCCAATTATGACAAAAATGCTTCATTATTTTTCATTGGTCGAACCAAATCGAGGTAGGGTGTAAGTTTAAATTTTTTGATTCCCCGTTTTAATTTTTTACAAAAAATCATAAATCAATCAACTAATGGATTGGTTTGTTGATCGATCGCCTTGCAGGATGGGTTTATTATAGGGTAAAGTGGGGAGAATTATTTATAATATCTTCATTGATTATCTTACAAAAAATTGATATTGATATGAAAATCAATTGAGTTCATTCCTATTGTTTTTTTTTATGTTCCTTTATCCCCCGATTCATCATTCACCATGGGTGTTCTTCATTTGGACCATGACTTGACTATTCTCGATAAATCGATCATTGAGAACCCATTTCTTGGTGTAATGATCTGATATCATAGATCTGGGATTGGGATGACATGATGGAGGTGCGGCGATGGATGATTCCTGATTTCTCAGTCTTAGTTTCATGATGAATAATGGAGATTTGATCCATTTTACAAGTAGATCTGACAATGAGACATGTTATTTGGTGGCAAAAAGGTTGGGATGACCTTGGATATTCTATTTCATGGTGAATTGATTGTCAGATAGAAGTCGGAGCACTGACTGGGATGCACGGAGGAAGAATGGTGATTCTATAAAATCACAATCCATGTGTCTTGTAATCTGAGACCACATGTCATGTGGGGCCCACTGGCTGTGGTGCTAGGTTTTGGACAAAGTTGAGGACCACATAGCATGTGACCCCTATCGCACGGTGTGTGACCCTCCCTAGATGACTCGGTGTGTAATTTGGAGATTACACAGACACTGGTAACAGTACATGGCCAAATGGAATGTTGTGTACTTAGAAATGGACATGGCTTGGGATACACTAACATGGATTTGGTACATGGACACATTCAGGCGACACCGTCAGAGAACTGTGTGTCTCTACATGATGTGTACCCATCCTAAACACTATGTATATATATACTATATGTCATGTGAGGTTCTTCTACATGGGAAAGACTTGGGATAGCTAGACATGTCATGTACCCCTTGATACACTTCATGTACTACCATCAAGAGTGATTGAGACTCTATTTTCCTAGTTTGATCCAGTATAGGTTGATAGTGTTCCCTTGGTCCTTTCCTAGAGGGTTCAGTATGGAATTACATCCACATCACTGGATTGTAATCCCCTCTATAGGCCAAGTCCCAAATAGAGTATGGTATCCCTCTATGGGACTGGAGTGCAATCCTCTATCACTCCTAGTGTATTTTTATGGAATCAATGTAACCATTGAGAGTAGGAAATTGGTCCTCTATCTAGATGTCTACATCAATAGGGTCATTGGTATTCCACAGTGTGTCTAGGAAGGATCCTATATGTTGTGGATTGATCCAGATTGGGTACATGATATTCCCCAGTGTGTTTGGGCGGGATCCCCTCTCTGTGTATCATAGTCTTCCTTGACCAATTTGTTCTCTTTGGGTAGGGCCCAAATGAGCTAGACCTCTTTATGAGTGTCTCTGATGATATCATGGATCGAGGGATGAGTTCTCCAAAAAAGATCATGGTTAGAGCAGAATATTTTTGGATGGTAATTGGTTATGGATTACCTCTAGACTTTGTGTCTAGGATTGAGTATATCTGGATGTTCTTTTAATATGTGTTGTAGACATATACCTGGATATAGATGACTATACTTTCCTTTTTGGTATTCATTTGTGGTATTACTTTGTGGTTTTGGGGTGTCCTATTGAGTATTTTTATACTCACCCCTACACAGGCTTTTCCCACACGTGTCATTTCTTATGTATACGGTCGACCTTTCGACAGATTCCTAGGAAAAACAGGACCAAGTGGTGCTTTGTGAGATTGGATAGACTGAGGTGTGTTCCTGTGCCTTTTCATACAGTAGTCCCAATACCTATTTTCTTACAGGTTGGACTTGTGGTTATTGTAATATTTTTTGTGGGTTTGTATTTGGCCCTATTTACTTTCTAGTACTTTCTCTATTATACTCTGGTTGTGGGATATAGTGTTTTTCATGCATTATTTACTTATTGGTTTTTTACATTTCAGCATATTGTTGGTGTTGATATGTGTGTGTGCATACAGGTACATAGGCAATGCCTCCCATGTTAGTGATATGCCTACTTGGTGCTAGTCACCAGCCCCTAGCATATTAGAGGTGGGCTTGGGGAGTTGTGGCATGGGCCCTACTAGGATGGGTCATGAAAAACTACCCTAGTATAGTAATAATATTATTATCTCCAACACCAACCACAATGACTTTATTTGGAGGGAAGTACCTATATTGATTATAGGTGTTGATATGCTTTACATTTCTTTCATTAGGTTCCATTTATAAATAATAGAATAAGATTAATTATTTCATGAATAACACTGTCATAGTATACAATTAATATTCATGAAAGTATTCTAAAAAATTATAGATCGTCCTAAGGGTTTATCATAAATTTTTTATGTCTTAAAATGTCATTCTAAATCTTATTTCTAAGGTTTTTACTAACTTTACCTGATACCAATTATAACACCCCCGACTCCAGTAACCTAGAGTTGATGGTTATTTTATTACATTGGTATAGATTAAAATAGATCACATTATAGATAATATAATAGTTTAGTATTATTAGGAGACTAGATATATATATGATCCTTACATTACATTAAAAAGATCAAAAATACAACCTAAAAATCAATGAAATTTTATTATTCCTCTGATTGTATCCCTAAATCATTCATAGTACTCTAATTGGTTTCATGGGGAAACAGAAACAAAATAAATGGGTGACCTCATATGCTCAGTAATAGGTAGCGTATCGCAGAATCTAACATGGTATAATCAAGGCATAAACAATAAATTAGGAATAAATAATAAAATGGATGATAGGTGAGTATAATATAACCATATAAAACATATCAATTAATATTTACAAGGATAGAAATAAATTATTTCATAGTGATGGGATTTATAATTCCATATATCTTAATCAAACTATCAAGGCATCATCCAAGACATCATAACCATACTTTCAAGGACTTCTTCCAAGACATAATACATGATAGGTCATCCATACACCAAATTCCCTAAACAAGTTTTTCTCATGAGACCAACTGATGCATTGAGGGGTTATACAATTATGAGAAAAACCCATAATATAATAAGTCTAATGAATTCAATATATGAAATATTTTAGCTAAAAATATATGTTATAAAGTTAAAAGGAACTATTTACATGTGTATATCTTAGTATTAAATATTAATACATATAGAAGTAGTGTATATACTGATTGAGAAAGTTTACTCAGACAATTGAATTACATGGTTATCTAGGTTAATATCCATCAATATAGTAGGAATTATAGGAAATTCATAATTTATTGGAAATTATCCTTGTTAATGGTGTAGTGGGGTGGGATAATTTCATCATATATGGGTATAAATAGGAATAATTCAATGAATGTAATGGTTGAATATTAAAACAATTAATAAAAAATCACAATTTGGAAAATTTAACTTTAAGATAGGAAAATATCTTTTGGCATTTTAATATCTTGTGAGGGTGGTATAATAAGTGGAAAAGGTAATTTCCTATTCACATCACATCATGGATTTTTAATAATGAACATATTACATAAGGAAATGAAAATTAATTCAAAGGAATTTCAAAAGAGATGAAGATAAAGGTATGGAAAGGTATGTAAACCCTTACCTGTCTATGTACCTTCCCCAATCTTGATAATAAACTCCTTAGATCCTTAAGAGTGTGGGATTCTCAAAAGAGAAATGTAGATAAGTATATGAGAATCCTTACCTCACTAGGTCTCTTGAGAAAAACTCTTTGGACTTGATTTTTAGAGAGAGATGGATATGGAGTTTAAAAACTTTATATTCCCAAGTCTATTACCAAATATTCTTGAGAGGTAAAATGAGATAAAATAGTGCTTAATGTTTTGGGAGTTTATAGAAACATGAGGGTGTCTCGGTGTTTATAAAAAATGAGGGATAATTTTTTATTGATTTTAAAACTTGGGCCTAAGAAATTTAGTTTGTGGAAATATAAAAAACTATTGGATTTCCCATGGTTTTAAACCATGGAATTTGAAATTTAGGACATTATTTATTTAAAATTTTAAGAACACAAATACCTTAAATTATATTGGACATGGAAAAAAATATTCATAAATATTTATTTAAAAAAACTCTTCAATATAATTTAGGATTTAGAAACATATTTATAGGTTTGGAAAAGTAATATTATAATTTTAAAATATATTATTTTAAAGAATAATAATATTTTTATCTATAAATCCTTTATATTGTTTATACATAATTTTTACATAATAATTAATTCATAATTCTTATTGTATACACATACTGTATTTTTACTATTTAATCAAAAAAATCTTCTATCTTAGAAAATTATCAAAAATTAACCATTAGATAATTTTGAAAATATGATTATAAATATGGAATAATTTTTATGAAAAGAACTACATATTATAAGTTTAATTATTAAATAAAAAACTTGTGTATTTCAAAATCATGCATTTGGTGCCAACAAATTAAAAACTCTTTTCAAAAGCATATGTGTTGTGAAATAGATCAAACTAAAATTGAAACCATGAAGGACTTTGAAATAATAAGTGTTTTATTGATCATTGGTAAATCCAAACATTGAAAAAATGAAACTTCAAATAATCTAGATGACAATGGTGAATGGAAATGATAATATAAAAAGTGGTAGACCATAAGCAGAGAGAATAAATATAAAGGGAAAAGTTAAACATTTCATTAACATATTCCCATATATAGAGAGTATATGAGGTTGTGATTAATAGTTTAGATAAATACCTATCTCTCATATCTAATACAATGGTTGGAATACCAATGGTTGGAGAATATGGAAGGCTGGTCTTTTGAAGGGTTGTATTAGAAAATGAGGATTCATCATCATCATCATTATCATTATGAAATCTACATAAAAAATCATACCAATCCCCCTTAGATGAAATAATTTCATGAAATATTATAAAATATTTACTTAAACTTCCTTATGGGAAAAAACAAGTGAACTTGGAATAATTGAATTTCATGTCGTGATTCCTCATTAGAAACTTTATCATGAAAACTCAATTGAAAAAAATAATTAATGGGAAAATTGAACTACAATCCTAAATCCCTACCATAAATTTATGATATACTTTTTATTATTCACATCCCAATTTTATAAATAAATTTATCAAATTTTTTAGTAGGAAATATATTTTTGAGTAAATCTGTAAGATTATTAGAAGACCTTATTTGTTAGATATCAATCTCACCATTATTTTAAAGTTCTTCAGTGAAAAATAATTTTTGTGAGATGTTTTTTGTTATATCTCTTTTGATATATCCACCATTTAATTTCACTATAAAAGAATAGTTATATTTATATAATATAGTGGGGATTTCATTTTTCATATCTAATATATAATTATTTCTCACATCCAAACATATTCATTATTTTCTTCATAAATCAAAATCAACTCAACATGATTAGAAGAAGTGGAAATGGTTTGTTTTATAGAATTCCGTGAATTGGATATTTCACCATATGTAAATAAATACCCTATTTTATATTTGGATTTATGTAAATTAGATAAATATTCAATTTCATCATATCCAACCAAGTTTAGTTCTAAACTTTTATAATAAAATAATCCTTAATCAATAGATCCTTTGAGGTATCTTAATATATGTTTAATACATTTCCAATGTCAATGAGTGTGAGAATAACTATATTTGGATAATAAATTCATAGAAAATAATATATCTGGACATGTATTATTTCTAAGTTACATTAGGATCCAATAGCACTTAGATATGGTACTTTTGGACTAATAAGTTCTTCATTATCCTATCATGGTATAAAAGGGTATTTATCTCAATCAAGAGATCACATAACCATTGGTGTACTTAATGAATATGATTTATCCATATAAAACCTATCACACCCCATTCACTATATTTATCATTATATTAATCAATTTTAGGAGAATTTAAATTTTTTATAAGTTCTAGGCTTGAGTTTTAATTTTTCTGAAAATTCTTTCCTCAATGCACAGCTTATACTTTATCACTGAATGGTTAGATTAAACCATGAAAATTACCCTTATATGATACTTAAATGGCACATGATTGGAATGCATGTTTTAGTTCAAACCATGTGAGTACCTTTATAAATATGACTTTTTTAATTCAAGTTGAACGTTTATAGTTTGGTATGAAAATACAGCACATAGTTTGGTTCTAACCATGTGAGTTTCAGGGGAACTCTACAGCCTACCCTTCCATGGGGGTTTCTTGGTGCACAACTTGAAAATAGTTATAAAAATTGTGTGATAATCATATGATGGGGGTATGCATCTTGATATATCAGTTTTGTATTTTTGGCATAATATTTTCCATACCATGTGGCTTGATCGTATAATCTACCTAGTTTTATAAAATATTAAATTTAAAATTATGTTTTCTTTTAATTAAAAGGTATTTATTCTTATTTATCCTCTATACCATTCATCTCACCCGAGGAGCATGATAGGGTTCTCTCTGTAAGGCCCCAATATTTTACTGTATAACTTTACTTTAAATAAATCTAATGTGTTTGATATATTTCTCCATATGAAACACTAAAAAAATGATTTACAACATATTATACAGATATTATTAAGAAAATTTAAGAATAATAAAACCTTTAGTAAATAAAAATATTTCAATCAATTATAAATTCATACAAAATAAAATTAAGAACATTTAAAGTTTTAAAAGGTAATTTTTCAATAAAAGTTATTTTTATTTCACTACAAAATATTTAACTTTTTTAAATAGGGGTATATCTATTGGTAAATATAAATTTTATATTAGTAAGTAATTTTATCAATAGATATTTATTTTTCACTAAACTATTGGTAACAAAATTACTAAATGTTATTGTGATAAATAAAATAGCTTTTTTATAATTAAAATAATACCAACAAACAATATATATGTTGGTCAAAATGTTTAACAATATATTCATACAACATATTTATCTATTGATAATATTATTATCAACTTTTATAAGTAATACCAACAATTAATATTTGTTTATAAATTTTTATTTTTAATAAAACATTATGTGTGGATATTCCAATATTTTTTGCTAAAATTATATATTATATTTATTAATATAATTATATTTAACATGTTTATTATATAATTATTATAAAATTAACATATATTAAACTTCAATAGAGAATTTATTTGAAAATTAATTTTCAAATATAATTCAAAAACATGTTCAAACTCAAATAAAATACATAAAGCTATGAGAAACATGTTTAATCATGTTCAAACTCCAAGAGACTTTACATGAAACACCATTAAATTTCATCTAAAATATGTTTCTATCACACATTTACTATCACTATCATGGTTCACATTGCATGTCAATAACCAAAGTATCCCAACATCCAAAGTTAAACCTGCTTGAAAACATCTATAGTTGTAAACAGAGGAGGCCTTAACATATTCTTTTACACATCTTGATTTGGTTATACAAATATTGAAACATATCATCCCCAATAAGATATCACAACATTATCATTTATGTGGAATTTAAATCCTAGCAAAAGTAGTGATGGGATTCCATCACGGTTCATGTTTTCCAGAACCAATCCATGAAAATTGAAATAAACCAATTTAATATTGATATCAATGAAATGCAGGTATTCTTAACTAAATGTTCAATAAAATTCATTCCAATAAATCACAATTTCATTTATTATAGAATAAGGTACATAATAAATCCATTTATATATTTTTATAAAATAACATATACTCAAAATTTATCATTATTTTATTCTACATCGAAATTTCATGAATGATCATGAAACATATTCCTTCAATTAATAATTAATAACCATTAAAATTTACATTCTTTATAATATTTAAAGAAACAATATAAAAAATATTAATGAAAAAATAATTATATTTACTTCTAAAATGAAATAATTTTCTTGATCAATATTCAAAAAAAATAACACCCCTTATCATATAATAATATTATGATTCAATCATGAAAAGATCATAGTCAATAGAGTAAAAATTTATTCACTATTAATAGAGGTAGCAAGAGAGTCTGTAAGTCCTTATATAGATCACAATTAATGGTAAGGGATAATCTAAGATTTTCAGATACATTTTACAAAGAAAAGAAAAATTAAAATTTTCCTTTCATTTAAGTTTTAGTTTTTCACATGGAAACATCATGTCATAGCTTCAATTGGATCATAATAAATTCATTACCTCTCTCTTTAGTTTGGATCACCACCTATCTAGTTTGATTCCCATTTAAATAAATCTATTGAAGTGATCATATTTTATCTTTTATCCTAATTGAACCACATATATTTTTGGGAGTTTGTTATTAGTGACTCAATTATTTATTTATTTTGGAAATCCCAATACACTTCATGACAAAATGATCTAACTTAAATTTCTTTTTAAGTTCTTGTGTTTTTACAAAATGAACTACTAATAAATAAAATACCAAAACTCTAAATTTATTTTTGAAAATACAGTGATTATAATATCCAAATTTAGATTACTTCCATCAAATTTATAAGCACTATATTGGTGTTGATCTAACACATCAGTATATGAATCAACATGTTGAGTTCATCTAAAAAATTTATTACCGATGTAGTTACAACTAACCTCATATTTTATGGAATTCGACCATTAAATTTTGTTATAACATTTACTATAAATGAAGTTTCACCTTGAGCATCATAAGTATCTACAATAGATTCTTCAAAGAGTATTCTGAAATTTTTCTTTTCATAAAGATTTGAAATTTTTTGTTACTAAGAGTGCTTCTGATCAGTATAATTTTTTCTTTTTCAATGTCTTTTCTAAGAGCTACCATTGGGTGAGGTTTTCCTTATAAATATATAATTATTTCTATTGTAATAATTTTTTTACCGATCCTGCATGATCGAGGGATTTCGGGGATAGGAATATAAAAAATATGATCATTTGATCGAGGGATTCTATGGCTAGGAAGAAAGAGCTTAGGTATTTCCAGTACTTAGATGTGAACTTCTGTCGATGAGTATAGTTTTGGGCTTCCAAGGATAGGAATATAGTCCTTTTTATGGGTATAAAATCAATGATATATTTCGATAGGTATACCTCATATCGGGTATACAAGTCTACCTTTTAATTTGGTTGAAAAGTGAGGTTTTAATAAATATCCTTTAAAATTATTATTAGGTTTTCCAACCAATAATCCATGTTTTGTTTTTATCTTTAGTTATATTATTTCTGAATTTATGGTAAGTAAATCCCTACTTCAGTTTCTATAATTCAAATAATTCAAAGTTCCACTACTTTAACTCTTTCATCGATAGCTTCAAATACTGATTATTTTATTTTCACTGTGTAAACTATATTTCAATATTATATAAATTTCAGTTACTTTGATTTTTTATTTCATCGATAATTTGAAAAAATGATTAATATTTGACTTCATTATTAATATAAAAAACTGATCATCTTAATATTTTAAGAGGATGAAAATTGTAAGTTTATTTTTAAACTATAATTCACCCCCCCCACACACACACACATTATTTTTACCATCACACATCTAAACAATTAGTATCAAAGGTATTATTTACCTTTATTATGAATTTTTTAAATTATATATTTTATTTCATTTAGTGTATCATAATTTCAACTTGGTTTCCTTACACAAACCATGTTGGTAGAGGAAAAATATTTTATGGTGGCAGGAGTACCATTTGGGACACTCAAAAACATTAATCTGAAAAGACCACCTATTTTTTATAGAGGCGGTTAATATTACTAGAATGATTGTATAACATACTATATCATTAATTCTAGAGATGGAAACTTTATCGTGCTGATATGAACATATAAATTTTTAGAGAAGTATATTGTTCAATTATATCGAGAATAAAAACAAGAATATTAGGTAAATCATAAAGTTAAAAATAGTTTACTATATTATAGGACCAGGAACATATAAAGATAGATATGTTCATGTGAAATAGTAAATGAAATTTATAAGATATTGGAGATAACACATTTTATAACTACAAAATTTTTAAGAAATCATAGTGCTATACTTAAATATGAAAATAGAGCTTTTGATTTTCTACTTGGAGAAAATGAAACATAAATACATCAATGATTTATGATGATAGTAAATTATTTATATCCCTTGGGTGAAAAGAATTTATTGAAATATCAACTCATAGAAAATACCATTTCCATTATTCCAAAATAATGGGAGTCTAAGAGGATAGCAATTGATGAAACCAAACACTTGAAAATTTTAAGTTTACATGACTTAATTGGAACCTCAATGCATTATGAGATCATACTAAAAAGAGGTTATAAAAATAGAAAAGGGAAAATGGATTTTAATTTGATTTTACTTCAGGTAATCCTAATCCTGGTGCTTCTAATACTTGTTCTAACACTTCTAAATATCTTACTTCAAATAGAAAATGTAATCATTTAGAACCAAGTGATTAAGAATATATCAGTAATGAAATTTTTCAAAATGAAAGAAGGATGAATAAAATTTTCAGAAACTCAAACTTCCAAAATGCTTATTTCACTAGAATCTCCCTTAGAAATCCATGGAATTTCAATATCATTCCACCAGGAGCTCCCTTGGAACTACTCTTTAAAATAAAGAACCTTACTAGTTCCATGTCTACTCACACAATTAACCTCATCATGGATTTTTCCTAGAACCATAGGTTCCCATCCTCATTCTAAGGTGTGTCAGTCTTATCTATATGCTTAGCTAGCACCCATTGTCATTCTAGTCATGAGCTTCCACCAGCACTTCGACCATGCCACAAAAATTCATCCAAAATGCATAGGTTCAAACATAACCTTGTTCCTTCTCCTAAAATAAAACCTTTATACCAAGTCACTATCACTCAATTTTCCCATCAATGTAAATCCCCAAGGCATAACCATATCAAGGTCACATACTATAAAGTACCAACCTATAATTCTATCTCTAAATAAACCACTAAATCAGGCCAACCCCTCTGACAGGTCACCCTATATCATACCAAATTCCAACTCACTATAGTCTGATTAAAAATTAAGGGCCTATAGGCCTCCCACCTAACCCTACCAATTTAGTCTCATGTCAATATAACTAGTTATAACCATTTATCCCAAGGCCAAACTCACAAAAGGCCATGGACCATAATGCATCATCCATGATCCTAGCTTAAAAGTACCACGGAATCAACATTCCAAGACAACTACCCACAAATAGGGAACCCATCCTATCCAAAAATCTAAAAATTATACTGCTTCTTAGAGGATGGTGTCTCACCATTCAACGCTTTCCACAACCAATAACATCATCCCTGATTCTCTATTTCAAAACACACAAATGGGGTTTGTTTAAATAGAATTTCATTCCAATCTATATGGAAAAACACCATATAGGTTGTTACTAGTCACCTTAAATAACTAAACCCAAATAACTACATCCCATAATGGTTCTAATTCTTAGGCACCATGTTCCATACTAACCCACTAGGGTTAGTGCATCCCTTGTTCATAAGGACTATGTTTCTATTCTCAACATTGATCATGTCACCTTAGATTCACATCACCTACCATTAGAAAAAAAATCCTTATAAAATTCATCTTAATTGATTATAATTCTATCAATTACATATATGGTAAAACTCTATATGAGGATTTGTTGACACTTTAAGGAACTGATCCTCATTCGTCAGTAAAATCATGCACTAGAAGGCCTACATGTCATTTGAATCCTATATGTTTGATATGATACTTGAGATGCCTCTTACCTATATAGGGTAGGAGTAAATCCAAATCATTGGCCTCTTGATAATGGACTAAGATCAAAAAATCAATAATAAATCAACAACCTCAAATATACATGTGCATCTCTCAAGTTAAAAATCATATACAACCGTAATATCATAAACCAAGAACATCAATCCTAGACCTAGTAACCTAGACTTCTTACTAAAATCGGTATTCTTAATACACAACTTTGATATCCATCATAGGATCTAACACATTTCTAAATCTTTTTTCAACCAAATATTAAATGGTAATACAAAAATAAACTTGGATCTAATACCACTTTGTAACGTCCCACTGCCCTAGAAAACTAGTTGGTGCCCAGACAAACAGTCACCAATGTACCTCAGGTACACCTCCCTATATTCTAGTGGATACTAACTAGTAATGGGGGTTCTGGGTTGGTAATGGGGGGAGACTATACCCCTTAAATAAATAATCGAATAACCAAGTTCCATACATTACAAATAAACTGAAAGCGGAAGTAGAAAAACATAAATAAGACCAATAATAAATGAAATTTAGTAAGATCCCAAACATCAATGTCACACATATAGAATACTTCACATTGAGTTGGTTGCATATACATAATAGAAAATAAGAAAATAAATATTTTGGCTCCATGAAATCTCTTAGAAAAAACTCATCCTAATCTCTATGTGCTCGTTTGATCCATCCCACTTGATTAAAACCCTAGCCTTATCCCAACATATACCAGGAACCAAGTGAAATCCTTCTTGGGTACCCAAGTTTAGTGGTGGATCAAGTGGGGTGTGAGTAAAAAAACTCAATAGGTAACCACCCACATGGACTTTTTCTAACCAACATATTCACTGATATGTGTATGTTACATGCTCAACTGAAATAAAGAATATAATAAATAATAATCAATAAATAAAACACCTTTTTCAATCCATAGGTCCATGACCCCAATCAACTATACCTTCTTCGGCTATTTTTGGGGTTTCTTTGAGCATGTTTTGATGATTGTGCCTCCTGGATAACATGTGAGGTCCAAATTCATGGCATCCCCAACAGATCCTCATGAATTTGGGGTCTCTCCCCATAGTAGTCCAAACATCCAAGCTTCTAATCCATGGATTCACACTGAGCTCCATATCCATGGAATCTCCATCCCATGATAGTAAACCATCAATCCAGATCTAACTTGTTCCAATGATAACCATATCTCCATGAATCCAAATAATCATCCCACGATAGTGCATACATCTAGATCTAAATCCATGGTGGCCATAACCATATATCTTATAGCTCCAAGGACCCATCCTACAAGATAAAATTCATCAAACATCAAATATTTGGTTACTATAACCATGTATCTATGGATCCATAAATCCATCCCATAGAAGTGCATAAATATGGAATCAAATCCATAGAATCCATAACCATATATCTCTATGACTTTGGGGACCCATTCCATGGTAGTTCGTCCATCTAGATCCTAATACATGGAATCTATAACAATATATCTCTATGAATTTGGGGACACATCTCATGTATGTGCATGCATACAACTTAAAATCCATAGCATCCATAACCATAGCTAAGATCCTTATCTAAGGAATCTCAACATCGAGCTCCAACTCCATAGAAGCTCCCATCAATATACCAACTCTGAATAATGCTATCCCATCCAGCTACTCAATTCTATGTCAATGGCAGCCCAACCATGCCACATTTACCCCCAATGTATCACTCTATAAACCCAATAAAAACAAAATAAACCATGATGGCTAGGTGAATTCTCATTCCCAACACCATTTTCCACAACCCCTTGAACTCACATGCTTGGTACAGGTTCCATGGTGACACCTGCTACCATCTCACATACACCCTCCCAAGATTGGTCAGTCAATAGAGCACCCTAAGGTTCCCCTAGGTCTTAGTACTGAAGAGGAACCCTCACTTGGGTCCTCAATCATGGTTATAGTCTTGATTCAATACCAGACTCTCTAAGGATGTTGTATCCCATGACATCATCAATAGGGTAGAACACCCTCACCAGCTACACAGGGACTCACCATAAGGGTAAAATCCAAGAGATGGACCATGGATTATCTTGATCCCTAAGGTCACTCTAGGTCTTTTTTCTCACCCAACCCTATCCTGGTCAACCTATGCTATCTCCATCCTAGGTTTAGTTACCTATAATGAGATAGCATCACTCATCCTGCACTCTTCTCGATGATCCTGAATAGATCAAAAGCACCATGGGGTCCTCAAAGTCCTACACAGCCTATAGTATCTAAGTTCGCCCTCACCTCTAGATTAGAGGTGTCCCAATACCGTACACATGGTATAAATAGTCTCTTTAGGTCTAGATTCACTAATCAAGAGTTTTTTAGGATAATGGTTATATCAATAGTTTTAGCCTCATCCATTGGTGGTTGAAGCGATAATCCATCACATGAAGGTTATCCATGACTCTTGGTTCTTATTAATTTTAATTAAAAAATGTAATTTAATTAATAAAATTCCATTTAATTAATTTAACCAAGTGAATTTTCCTAATTGGTGTGCATGAGAATCTACATACACATAAACAAGAATAAATTTCATAGGGAAAGTACATGAGACCAACTACATTTTTAAAGTCTTTCCAATTTTCTTCAAGGGTTGGAAGTAAATACCAAGGATCGTCCAAGTCCATCCAGCCTCTTCTATGCTCAACCAATCTATCCTCCACAACCTCATCTCCTATATTATAATTTATTAATTACAAAATTTATAATTAATTAATTAATTAAGTTATAACTTGGTATAATTCTATATAACTCATCAGGTTGTCATACCACATCAAAAACTACACCTAACGGCACCCTAGGGGTCTGTTTCACATTCCCAACCTTAGCTAAGTGAAAACCCCATCATCCCATTCCAAATAAATAGTCATTTAAATTTAATTATAAACTAAAAACATAGAAAAATTTACAACACAATGTGCCTTTGATTTAACAATGAGAAGTGGTGGGTGGGTGTCATCATAGGACTTCCACTATCTAGGTTGTATGAAAGACCCTTTGAAATCAGGTGATTTCACCATTCTCTAGTGAAATCACCACTTCTGCCTAAAATCAAAATAATACCTATTGGGTGAAATGAATATGGAGAATAGACTAGAGGAGGGAGAGGATCTCATACCTTTCATCATCATTGAAAACACCCAAGAAATTTACCACAATCCAAGGGGGGGGAGAAGGTAATGGGGGCTCCATCTATGCGAGGGAAAAAAGAGGAAGGGTGGACTTCCCCCTCTAAAAATACAAGGGGTAAAATAGTAATTCTACCTCTAAATTACCATCATCCAGTCAGTATCACTATTACAGTTTTGGATGAAACAGCTTCCCTACCTCTCCCAAGGATCCTTTAATCCCTTTATATGACACCTAAGCCTCCAACCACTTCCAAAACACCATCCTTTATGTGTTTCAAGCTATAGAATTTCATTCTGATTCCCAATCCATAATTTGAACTAGTCACCAATTTGAAAATTTTGAATTTATATTAAATTATAAACACTCTTGTGGTCATAGAGTTGTACATGACTCTTCTCATTATATAGGTGTGTCAACTTTACCTAGGCTCACGGTTGAGTGGTGAGGCTAAGTTATTCTCAGTCCTTGGACTCCTTCCAGGAATTCTCAAATCATATGTTCTTTCACCCAAATCTTAGAGATTTCATAGGTGAATATATTATATCATTTTATGAGGATGTTGTTACTTAGGCCTAGTCAAAGTATGTGAGATATGGTGTTTTGGATGAAGAAAGTGGATATGTTATAGATAGTGGGAAGTAGAGGTTGGTTGAGCACAATATATAGGATTAGGTTGATGAGGGCCAGTCACCTAAGAAGAATAAGAATATACATCTTTTGTGATTATAGTATGAATCACCTGGGGATTCTAAGAAATTTTTCATGAAATCTAAAAGTTCTTGCTTTTTTTATGTCTACATGGGAAATCTTTAAATTTTATGTAAGTTTCATTATTAATAAAATAAATCTTTGGTGTAATTGAGTTTTTTGATATATTTTTTTGTTTTGGGGCTCTTATCTAGTGGTATGGAGGATTTCATGGTTTTTATTTTGTGGATGGTTTTGAATTGTAGTTTTTTGTGATTTTCTTATTTTATGGGTGGTTTTTTTCCTTGGTATGTGTGTTATGATATAGTTTCACCACCATTAAATTATTTATGATGTGAATATGGGAGGCCATAGGTTCAGTGCTTGGTAAACTGGGAAGAGCACCAACTTCGGGCTATTTATCACATGATAGTGTTGGTTCTAAATTTATTTAATCATTGTGGAATGGTATTCTTGGATTAAGGTCCTATTATAACCATTAAATATAGAGAACCAATTTTAGATCCCATGTTTTTTCTTATTTATTTATGGTTTTTAGTTTCTATTTATGGGTTTTATGGTTCAGTTGTGGGTTGATTTTTGTGATGGTTTTTGTCTTGCAATTATGAGTTTCCTTTGGGTTGTGTTTATCTTAGAAGTTGTAACTAATCCTTGTAGATGCATTCTTTTGGTGGATGTTAGTTCTATGGTGTGTTCTCTTTCAATTTCACTATTTTAGATTAATTATAAATGGTGGGAATACCTATGTTGGGTCTCTATATTTTTTGGATCCTGCATTGGTGATTGTGGTTTCATTGTTATTAGAGATGATCAAAAAAATTGGATATGATCTAGTGGTTTAGAGGAATAATTTGTGTTCAATGGTTTTCTTCCTTATGTTATTTCTAGACACTTGTTTCCCAACACACATATTTTCATAGGGTATTATTGAGGTTATTCCTCTACTATTTCTACTCTCATTAAAGACCTTCTAGGGGTAAAAAGTGGCATGGTGGGGATTCTTTCACACATCGTGTCACTGTATCTATTATTATATTAATTAATGTTTGGGAAATTTAAATTTTTTCTAAGTTTCATTCTTGTGTTTTAATTTTTATAGAATTTATTTCCACTATGAATAGATATTACTCGGTCACCAGATAGTTAGAATAAACTGTGTAGATGAACCTTGCATGAGAATCTTATGGTACATGGTTGAAATTCACGGTTTAGTTTAAATAGTATGAGTACCCTTATACAGAGTATTTTTCTAGTTCAAGTTGAATGTGCATGTTTTTGGTCTGCATGGATAGAACACGATTTGTTCCTAACCTTGTGAATCCTAGGGGAACCACAAATATTACCCTTCTATAGTTACTATCACACACACAGATTGCACACGATTCATAAAACCATGTGATAATAATATGATGGGTGTCTATAGATTGGAAGAGTAGTTTCACATGGTTGGCTCATAGTTTTCCAAACCATGCATCTTAACTAATTTATCTACCCAATTTTGTAAAATCTTGAATTTAAAATTATTCCCACTTAGAATTAAAAGTAATTTTACACTTATTTATCCTCTACAATATTTGGTTGACCCTAGGTGCATGATAGGGAACTCTCTCCCTTCCTCCTCCTTCAATCCAAGCTCCTCTACTCTATTTTCAAGTGATTTCTTAAGGTAAACTCCATCATCCTTCTCTATTCTTAATTATTTATTATCCCTACACCCATTTGGATTAGACCTTCCCCCTCTAACCCTAGAAAGGTTTTAGGTCTAATATTAGGGTTTGGGGTGATTCTTATTTGATTATTTGGATTTCTAAGGCTTTAGGGAGGTATTTTGTGGCTTGTGTGGGTGTTCACTATCATAGGTGATGACTTATAGCTCGATTTCCATTTAATTGAGGTAGGTTTTTTGATATTTCTATAAATGGAATTTCATTATATGATTGGTAGCTTAAAATTATTTTTTACTAAATTCTACCCATATGTGATAATTGAAATAGGTTTTGTAAATTTTTTGGGTTGATTTTACACTTGGAATAAAGAGTGTTTCAAAGGGGTTTTGTTTTCTAAATATGTTTTCTCATTATAAGTGTTTATAAAAATACTTGAATGGAATTTTATGTGTGAACATGGTATTTTGGATATATTTAACCCCATTTAGATTATGAATTAAGAAAAAGGAAAAAAATTATTTAAATGGTTTTAAGTAAAAATGCGTGATTATTTTTTTATTTGATTTTAAGTTTAGATTTAAAATATTTGTTTTTGAAATAATGGTTTGAAATGGAATTAAAAACCATTAAGAAATCACTTGTCATAGTAATTCAGATATTTAGTGAGGCTCGTTTAGCAGTTTTAAATTGGGTTTTATGGTGTGTGTGAGAGAGAGAGAGAGAGATAGACCCTCTAGAATCCCCTTGCGTGTTGTGTTCAATATGAACTATGGCCTGATGGGAATGTTTTATATTTTATTTTACTTGAATTATGTGATTGGGGTTGTTTCTTGAGAGGTCATTGGAGGTGTGTTGAGATTAATATTTTATATTTTTATGTTTATCTTGCTTTATTACTCACCTATTGTTGATGCTTTCATGGTATCACTAGGCATTATGTGAAATGTCTATATTTATGCTACATAAGGTAGTTTCACACTACTAGTGTTACACTGGTTGAGCTAGTAGAGTGTTCCCCCAATTATGTTGGGTTTAGGATAGTTAGGTATCTTATGTGGGTAGTATGAAACATATTTTGGTAGTTGGTCCAGTGTATTTGGTAAGGTCTAGGATTGTCACATCATATGACCTAGTGAGTTTCCCATGATAATATGTGAATTCTATATGGAAATCATATTCTTTGTGGAAACTAGTTTTATTTTCCTCTATGGAACAATGATCCATTATATCTCCCTATTTGTTTTATTTTATTAGTGACATGGTACCTTGGTTTTTTGTATTATTATTATTATACAATGTCTTGTTTTTTTTATTTAATTTCAAATGAATTTTGAAAAATGGTTCTTAAAAGTGGATTTTAAATGGTAATTTTTAAAAAAATAGGCTTAAACCAATTAAATGATTTCAAAGTGATGGTTTTCATTTAAAGAAAATATAAATGGAAGTCTATAAAATAGTCAGGGATGAAATGTTGGTTTTTATGTATTTATATATGGAAAAACTATTTTTAAATTTTATTTCAAACTAGTAAAAATGGAATGTCATTTGAAATGAAATTTCTAAACTCCTTAGTGGGTTTCTACTAAACATAGTTTTTCTCACACCCTATATACATCATTAAGTTTATGTAACTCTTATGTTTCTTTTTAGGAACTTTGGATATGGTTTTACATTGGGTTTTAGGTGTTATTTTGTTTAGTAATGATTGGATTGGGGTGTGTAGAGTGGCCTTGGGTCACTTGGATATTTTTGGTATATTTTGGGGTTTTTTATTTTGGGGATTCTATTGTATTGTCCTAACAGGTCATATCATGTTTAGTTATTTATTTATTATTATGGTGATGTTTTTTATTTTTTAGTTTTATTTATATTTGTGATAATTCTCATTATATATGGTTCATCTTATGTTTTATTATCTTATTTACTTATTTTGTGTGCTCTGATGGATGTTTTTGTCATTCTTGACCAGTTTATTTGATAGAATGTATGTATGGCTTATGAATAGGTCATGTCATATTCTCGATGGAATCCATGAGTTGAATTACATTAAAGATTAAAATCATTCCCAATTGTTCACTTTGATACCTCAACACTAGTTTCCAAAACAGGGTGATCCTAGACTCACCTCAAGTATGTCACAAGTTGGCTCAGGTGCCCATTCTAGGGGTGCCCTGGGTTAGTTCATGACAAAACCTTTGTAGTGACTTTTTATTATACTGATACTTATGAACAAAAAAAATAATCTTCAAGATTTTCAATTTGTAATCCAAGTAATAACTTTGTGTTTCCAAATTCTTTCATTTTAGATTATTTATTTAAATACTCTACTTCCTTGGAAATTTTTTCATGAGTTCCAATTATATTTAAATCATCAATATAAACTGCAATGATGAAAAATTCAGATCCATTCTTCTTAATGAAGACACATGGAAAAAATGGATCATTTTTGTAATCCTTTTTTTCAAATATTCACTTAGATCATTATATCACATATGCCTTGACTTCTTTAATTCATATAATGATTTATTTCCAACACATTAGTGTGAGGGTGGTTTGGGATTGGGGTGATGGGAAAAGGAAAAAAAATATAATGCTTTTTTCAATTTAATAGAATAAATATATAAAGGTATAGATGTTATAGCCTGTAATTTTAATCCTTTAGGTATTTTCATATAAATTTCATTGTAAATATTACCATATAGGTATGAAGTCACAAGATCCATCATACATAATATAATATTCTCATGTATAACAAAATTCATGAGATACCAAAAGGTTATCACATCCATTACAAGAGAGTTTATTTCATCATAATTAATCTAAAGTCTATGTGAGAAACTAATCATGTTTTATATCTCACCACTTCACTATTTTCATTTTTTTTAAATACCTTTTTATAACCAATAGGTTTAATACCTTTTAGGTATTTCATAGTATCCCAAAAAATCATATGTTTAGAAATAGGTTTTAATTCATATTGGATTACAACTTTTCATTTTTCCCAACCTAGTCAATCATGAAATTCATAAACTATTTTAGGTTCTTGACCCTCATAAATAATATCAAGTTATGGATTATATAAAAACATGAAATCCATAATGGTCTCTATTTGATTTTAGTATCTTCTATTATTTATACAATTTAATGAAATTTCTTATTGATTATGGCCATGTACTTCTAGTGCATTATTTTCTTGATTATTTTCACGATCAAATGAATTTCCATTATCCTTAGGTTCATTTATTCCTTAAATGAACATGGGTTGTTTCCTTTTACTTTAATCATGATTTTTAACATTTTAACCAAGTGTTTCTCCACAATTAAAATGTGGGTTGGATTGATTATGCTATTAAATTTTCTTTTGGGAACATCTATTTTGGCTAGTGCATTTATGGTAGGTATATATAATTTTATAAAATGTTTCAATCATCGAATGCATTAGGAAATTGATTTTAAAATTTTTTAAAATTAATTATATTTTAAACTTCCATTTCAATCATATTTATATGAGGATCAAGATACAGTAATGAAGTTATTTTCCATGATATTTATTTTGATTTCAATTTAATTTTCCCCTTTAATGTTGTAGAAAGTTTTTCATAAAAATGAAAATCAATAAATATTGTTATAAATATATATTCTATAATTGTGTCAAGATACTTTATGATTGAGGAAAATTAAAATCCAACACAAATCCTTAATCTTATTTAGGGTCCCTTTTTCCATTATGGGGGTTCTACTGTGCATATACAACACAACCAAATGTTTTTAAATGTTAAATATTTAGTTCATGACCACAAACTTACTATAAAAGTAAAAAAATAATGATATATTGATAGTATTATTTGAATCAGTGTTGCTGCATTAAAAATTGAATTCCCCAATATCAAATTAAGAAATTGTATTTTTATAAGAAGTGGTATAGTGATAAGTTGTAATCACTTTATAAATGATTCAGTTAGACCATTTTGAGTATGAACATAAGTTATAATATGTTCAACACTTATTTTGATAAACATGAAATAATTATTAAAGACATACGATGAATATTATTCAGTGTTATTAAACTGAATGTGCTTAATTGAATAATTTGGTAATTTTTACCTTAATACTATTATTTGGGAAATAAAATTCACAAGAACCAGGTTGTGAGTTGATAATAAATACACATGGGAAAATCTAGTTTACACAAAAAATCAATATCGAAAAATGTATAAATGGTACACATGATGGATGAATTGGACCATATGTGTCACTTTGAAACCTTTAGAAAAACATAGGGTATTTTTTCATTATTTTTTATGGCGATGGTCTTATAATAAATTTTCGTTATGAACAAGTAGTTTATGATAAATTATTAGGTGTAAGAAAATTTTTATCAATCAATGGATAACCATGTGTACATTTAATTATTTTTTCATCATTATTGATCCTAGATGACCCAAATGGGAATTCTGTATAATAAATGTATCATGTTTGATAAGATTTTGTTTTACCATATTTTATTTTATTGTACATATATTGACATAATAAAATTCATAGGTAATTTTTGGAAGTTTATCTCAAATAAACTTATGTTCATTATTAAATCTTGTTATATAGTGGTATCTAGAACCTCATTCATCCATAGTCTAAAGCAATATCCATTTTCATGAATATCTTTAAAACATAATAAATTTTATCAAGGATTCAATGAAAACAAATAATTATTACTATTATTTAAGGTATATGTGATTACAAGCAACCAACAATACACACATCCATGCACCTTAGTGGGTCAAGCCTCATCCCTCCCCATAAGGAATATTAAGCACCCA
Source organism: Viscum album (assembly GCA_963277665.1). Taxonomy (NCBI): domain Eukaryota; kingdom Viridiplantae; phylum Streptophyta; class Magnoliopsida; order Santalales; family Viscaceae; genus Viscum; species Viscum album. The sequence goes on from OY728146.1 coordinate 1,812,773,638, forward strand.
CTTGACCTATTTTATTACAATACATGGACCGATTTCCCAGAGGCATAAATTATTTAGAACATAGGTAGTCTAAAGGCCCAATGTCCTAATGTCCAAATACATGGTTTTCCTTGAATAAAAAATTTGTATCATGTCATGTGATATGTATAATGCCTCATAACTTCCCCTATCAGTAGTCATCACACCATGTTATCAATCTAAAGGCAACATCACCCCTCTATTAATAATCATTTCATCATGTTATCCTCTAATTAACTATGGAATAAAAATAATCTATCCCACATTGGATATCCATACGGGAATAGGTTTAGATGATAGGTGAAAACACAACCATCTCTATTTTGAGTTTCTCACCTGGCGTTGCCTATATGGCACCCTAATTCATCACCTACCTATTGCACCACACTATCTAACTGGTCTCACTATATTCATAATCATGTGGAAGGAGACCCATATGTCCCACATTATAAATACATGGGGATGGATAGTTGGATTATAGTTTCTAGCATGCTCATCCCTCTTTCAAGGCCACCCACCAAGCGGTGCCTATGTTTTTCTATGATGCACCTCCTGCCTATTATACCAAGTTATTCATCTGATACTATCATTTACCTACTTCCCACAGATGATGTCTTGGAGGCCTTGTGTAAAAAATTCCTTTTTGATGGATGGATGACCCAGAGTTCCATTTTTTGTCCTGAAGTCCATTTAGGATAAATGGTACCACTACTCAGTACCTCATTACTATACCTATGGAAATTCTTTCCCATCCATATTTGAACACAAGTTTGTGATACAAGATTACGTGTTTTTAACCACTCATTATCCACCTCAAATACATTTGAAAAAATAGAATTATTTTTAAAAATATTTTCACCATGAGGTAGGCATATTTTTTCTATTCTAAATTCTTTAATTAATTTATCACTTCTAGTTAATATACTTGCATGATCACTTCCCATTTTAAGGTTGATAAATTATTTAACATATTTAAAAATTATGTGTAATATGGCATTGATAATGAGATAAATTTATTCCTCATGGGGATTAATATTTGTTGGATTTGGTGCCCAAAAAAACTTCTAAGTACTTTATAATTACCTATATTAATTTATTTGAATATTAATAAAATATCTTATCATATCATGATTGTTCTTATGCATGACATAGTATGTGATATTGTCCAAAGAGTACATGTCACATTGATAGTTCATAATATTTTCCCACTATGATGAGGATCTAGAAGGTCTATGATAGTATTATTAAATATATGTTTTATAGCTAGATGATATAATTTAATAAGATAAAAATGATATAGGATATTAGGAGTGGAGACTCATAAGACTTAAAGACACTTTCTCGTGGTGTACACCCATAGTAATCTTCAGTGCATAAAATTATGAGAACATGACCTGCCGATAGGAAATCCACATTTATATGTGTCATTGGATTTTCCTATTCACAGACATGTTTAATGATCCTTATAATTTAAAATTATTATTAACACATATCATGAGTCATTTAATTTGATGTATTGACAAAAACCATGACAAGATATACTCATGGTGAGGTAAGATGTATTGGGTGTATCATGATTTATGTTGCATTAATTAATAATGTGAGAACAGATTTATCCCTTATGTTGTTTAATGGAAGTTAATATCACAAGCCCTTTTATGGTAATTGAATTTCCTAATTAAAACCATGTCCATGGCAGTGTTATTGAAAAGTTTGTTTCCTGAAATTCAAATGAAGAGATATCAATCATATAGGTTGATGACACCAGTATGCAACCTTCTTGATTATAGATATTAAGATAAAGGAATTATATTACAAAGTGTATTTTTATAGGAGGTTATATTTCATTACGATGTTAACTTATTTCTTTATGGGAGTCTTAGAATGTTGCTACATGCTAACCTTAGACTTTAGGCAGTGTAGACCAAAGTCACTAAGAAAGGGGCTTAGAGTATTACAAACTAAGTATATTTAGAATCTTGATTAAATTCCATATGAATTTAATATGTTGAATAAATATTATTCTCATACATGGTTTAATAATTATTCATGTTGGTATGATCACAAATATTCAATCACTAGTCATTTGAGAGAATATATATATAATTTCAATATTTAATAAATATTTTTTCATCATTTAATTATTTATTTAATTTTTTTAATACATAATATTTATTTATTATGGTTTATTCATAAGGTAACAAAATATTTATTTATTTTTTTACATGAATATCTAATAAATATTTATTCACTAAATTTGGTGCATATGATATTTATATATTTATTAGTGAATAATATAGTGACATTTATTTAATTAATTAATTAATAATTATTCAAGGTATGATAAATATTGAGGATAATTGGTAGACTGAATTTAATGGTCTGGCGAGAAATTACATATTAAATTTTATTTGACAAAACATTAATTTATTTGTTTTATTCATGAGTTTAGTACATGTCAAGTAAATAATAATATTATTATTATTTATAGATGGGTTTTGATGGTAATTATGAAAATAATAAGGTCCCTTATGTAATTATTAATTTTCTAACCCTAACACTATATAAACCTGGTTATCAAATTATCCATGGGTACAAAAGTGAGGGTCACATTATTTTGTTGTGCACAACGAGTTCTAGATAGAATCCTCTCAAGACCTAGAGATATCCCTCCCTAGAGTTCTCTGAAAAATGTAGAGTGATTATCCTCCTCCATCCGAGTGAATCTCTTCTCCATTGAAGGATTTGATTGTGACTAATGGTGATCATTGCAAGAGTTAGATTCATTCGCACTAGGACACAAGGAATTCTATGGTGATGATTGGAGGTTCATGGAGCACATGTGGATCACTACTAGAGGGAATCTACCCTTGATTCCTCTAATGCATTGATGGTATGAAAATAGTGGTCTAATAATTCATCAATAAATAAATAACTCAATGAAATGTAATTCCTTAATTAAATAAATTAATTTCAAATTATATGTGAAAATATTCTCTCTTTATGTATTTTGGAAACACATTTCTATATATTTATATGGAGAAATCCAAATAAGTTGATGGGAAAAAAATTAGGCACTGCCTGACCCACTTCTTCTATGACCCAAAACCTTTAAATGGTATCAAAGGGGTCACATAATAATTTGTAATTATTAATTATTCATTTATTTCTTACATGAAATTATTTTTAGTTTTTTGCTTATAGTTTATTAATTATTTAATATGGAGTTTAATTAACATGTTTTCAACATTTTAATTCTCTTTATTCAAATTTTATATCATATTAACCATATTAAGAATAAATGAAGAATGATCAAAGATATCATTAGGAGGTTTTGGTGACTTTCAATGGTAGACAAGGATGCACAATGTGTGATCGAAGTACATGTTATATACTCAAGTTCACTACACCAAGACATGGTGTGGGATACATGACACATTAAGAATTAATCATTTATGAAGTATTTAATGCACACTATGTATTGATTGGGTCATCCTAGTACATGGTTAGTCAGACCATGTGGAATATAGCTGGCATACATTCCATGTAGTCTACATGACTTAGTAGTGAAATTCACAATAACCATGTGTTCAAATACGCAGAATTATTCCATGTGAGACTAATATATTGGATCATTAATGAGATACATGATGTTTAGCTAGTGTAAACACCATGTGAACCATTAATTTTCACATCTAAATAATATGCTAAGTCAATTAGTGGGTTATGCATACACATGGAAAGTGGAAAATACGATGTGTAGCTCATTAGTAACATCATGTAACCTAGCTAAGATACTTTTCAAGTCCCTAAGAGTTAATCCTGGTTACATGGTAAGTGATTAACTTGGCATGTAGCTCATTGGTACATTCCATGTAGTCACCCAGAAAAGAACAAAATTAATTTATATAAATAATAATTAATTACAACATAAAAAACATAATTACATTGTTTACATCTAATGTATTGTCTATGTAATAAAGGTTTTTAGAATTAATAAATTATCAATTAATTACATTCATTTATCTATAATTATTTTTCAATAAATTTATTTTACATATTACATTTATTATAGGTATCTTCAAGATACATTGAATAGTTATTAAGATAAAGATTATTAATTAATTGAATTATGTCAAGCACATTTATCTTAATAATAAAGAATGAATTGAAGTAAATTTAATATAGTGTACTTGTGTGTATTAGTTGTATGTATGTGTATGAAAATGAGTTTATATTAGTCTTTATATGTGATTATCTTATTTAATTAATTATTTCATGGTTTTTTTAATAATTTATTAAATTCAATAATGGTATGTGAGTCATTCATCTCCTCTAATTATGTAAGGGAAGTCTACCTACAGTTTATTTTATTTAAAATCTCTTAACCAAGACTTTTTATCTTCTTGCCTATGTGTGAGTAAAATTATATAATGGATAGAGTTCCCAGGAAAGTGTAGGTGGTTCAAGTTCTAATATATGGTGAAACCAATCCAAGTGGTATACAGAAGTATAGGTGGAATGCTGCAACTTAGGACAAACATGGTTCTAGGATTTAATTACCTAGGTTCAAGGGTTGTATTATCATCCACTAGATAAACCAACCATTATATAATCTCATGTTCATTTCACTTTAATTATTTAATTTGTTTCAATTTCATAGAAAATTATATATAGAGGTTTAAATCATTAAAGTAATTAATTAACAAGCATGCAATATGAAATTAAAATAAATTTAATAATGTGTGTAAAATTTATCTAGAAATGGTTAATAACTAAATTAAAATCCAATAAATATTAATAAACATGTAACAAGATAAAATGGATAGTTTACACATAAATAAAAAAATCCCTAAAATTAAATATTAAGTCAGTATAACCTTCCACTAAATAGGTTAGAATTGAATCATAGTTCTATTAAATTGGCTCCTTGATCCAATTTATTTATTATTATTTTCAATAATTTCAATAATTATAATTTCTCATACAATATAATATATGTCTATTTTGAGATTTTTCATATTCTGGTAAAATCCTTAGGTGATCGTATGAGTTTTAAACTGATCATGAGTAAGAATTTAGCAAAGTCATAAAGTGGTTGTATGTTGAATTCAAGTGACCTCATATTGAGATTAAGTGATCATACGAAGTTACCTTGTTAAGTGACCTTGTGAAGTGATGTTGAGAGGTGACCTTGAGAAGTGACACTGAGTGAGGTGACCTTGAGTGAAAATTTGATAAATTCTAGAAGTTAGCTTGAGTGAAGTGACAATGAGTTAAAATATAATAAAGTTTGGAAGTAAACTTGAGTGAAGTGACCTTCAATGCAAATTTGAGAAAATTTAGAAGTAAACATGAGTGAAAATTTTAAAAATTATGGAAGTGACTACTTGAAAAAAATTAAGTGACCAAATGAACAAAAATGAAGTGACTGCGTGAAAAAAAAATGAAGTGACCACATGAACAAAAAAATGACTACGTAAAAAAAATGAAGTGACTACATGAAAAAAAATAGAGTGACCGCATGAAAAAAATGAAGTGGTCAAAAGTTTAAATTTAGAAAATTATTTAACCTACCATATGACGTACCAATATTCACTTAATTACTTTTTCATATTTTAGTTCAAAATAGTCTATGTTTCATTTATAATTCTATATTTTGAATTATTTCAAATTTATTTCACATGTTTATATTGATTTATTTATTCCTTAAATACATATTAATTATTTTAATACTAAGGAATTTTATGTGGAATAAGTCTATACATGATTAAATACTTATCACATGGTTTTAATTCTCACACTGGTTTCTTGGGAAAACACGAGATTTAAATTTAAAGTGGTTGGAATTTGAATAGTTTATATCACATACTTTATGTAAGTGTTCCAAGGAAATTTAATGTTTATTATTATTGTTTTTTGGTACTATATTAATTATTATAACATTTTATCAATGTAAAAAATGTTTTTAAAATTAAAAATTACCAAAGTGACCCGTGTGGGTATGTTTTTCATGCGCATTTAATAAAAAATCACATGCTGCTTTGGGAAGGATGACATGTAATGGGATTATTACATTGAATCTGATGTTCATAGAATGACTCTATATAATAATTTTGATAGATCCAGATCAAGATACATGGGTATGAGGATATTATTGAATTATACAAGTGTGACATACTTTGGCAACCAACTACTTATCTTATCCGAACTACAATCATTTGATCATTTGTTGTTGGAGATATCTTTTATGCCTCAACACTCAGACCTTGAAGTGTTCATCTATTTTTTGGTTTTAATTATTTACAATTTTTTACTATTCTTAATCATTTTAGGTTATATTTCCCATTAAAATGTAGGATGGTGGTTTGTGACTCCCAAACAAAATTTACGCTTTGGGTTATGCCGCCAAGTGAGAAAAATGCAAAGTAATTCCAGTTCTTCCATAACCAAAAAAAGGTTGGGGATTTATTTTTTACTTGGAATGGTTAAAATAAAGGTTTGGTTTCTACAACCACTTAAAAATTTATTTTATAGGTTGTGCCTCTGGGTGTGTAAAAGGAAGGGTGATCAGGTTAATCCACCAGGAGTGTAAAAGGTTTTCATATTGGGTTGTACCCCCATGGGTTAAAAAGGTAGTTATAAAATGGTTTTCATCACCCTTAAAAAGTTTGAGATTATATCATAGTGGTTTTAATATCTCTTATTTCATGAGAGGGTTAAATAGTAGAGTATGATCATTTAGATTCGAACTACTGTAAAAATAATTGTTTTCATTTCTCTTTTTTTCCACTACATTAACTTAACTTTGATAATTGGTTAAAATGATTCTAAAAAGTTAAATTTACACCCCTCTTGATCATTTTACCATTCTCATTTAGGACCTAAAATTGGTATCAAATGGATTCCCTATCTTTAGCATATTTTTCTATTATTTATGCTTATAAAATACCAACTTATATAGTTAATGGGAAAAAGATCAATTTTGATATGGACTAAATGAATGTGGATGATGGATAGACTCTTCAAAAACCTCCACTATTTGATTAAAATGATTAATTCTACTTGAAATATCACATGTAGGTTTTTATTAAGAACCTAAGCATTAATAGTTGGACAATCATGGTAAAATCATACAAGCTGCCTAAAGTTGATCCTAAAACATTAGTTGGTGATGATGCGTTAATTTATGTGATGAATTACAAGGTGATGAATATTATATATTATAAAATTAATAGAAATGTGTATTTTCATATTTTTATAAGAAAAAAATACATGAAATTTAGAAAATATTGTAATCTACTCCTCTTGGTGCTGATAAGAATATAAGAACTAAACTAGGCATGTTAAGAGCTAAGTATTAGGAATTCAGAATGGGATAAGAAGTGATAGCTAATAAATTTTTTATAGATTTATAATTATTATAAATGGAATTATTTATTTTGGATAAAGTTTAGATAATTATATTCTTATTGAAATGGATTTAAGTGATTTACCTAATAAATTTCATCCTAAAAAGGTATCAATTGATGAAAGTAAAAATTTCAAATAATATACATTGGATGATATTTTTAGATAATTACTATAATATTAATTAGAATTAAAGAATATTTCTCAAGAGGGGAATTTTAATAGGGAAGGTATTGCTTTTAAATCAAAAGTGTATATTACCACTCACTCTTCTAATTCAAAATTAAAAAGTAGTGAAAGTGACCAAGTTTTTCAGGTTTAATAAGGAAGAAAAAAGGAAGGTTACTTAAGAAGGAACAAAAATAATTACCCTCAGAATAAAGAAGGAAAAAAGGGTAATCATGATAATGAATTCATCTTTGTGAATATAGAGAAATCGAGGACATAAAATCTAACTACCCAAGACTCAATAATAATTTGATAAAGATATAACAATACAAAAATTAAAGAAAATAAATGTTGGATAGTTATAATTACACATCAAACTCAAATTCTAGTAATGAATATGGTACTGAAAATGGGATAGAAAACCTTTGTTTGATGGATTCTAAAAATTAGGTAAGTGAATATAATTTTTCTTACTCTTATGAATATAAATTTTTTTAAGAAGAGTTTTATAATGATATTTATATACTCAATCATAAAGTTAACAATATTATTGAATTATTAAAAATATTAAGAGAAAATATAAGTATTTTCTTGATAAAAAATAAAAATTGAGAAAATTCCTTTGATCTAAAATAATAAATTATATATATATCTATAAATTATTCAACTTGAAAATATCAAACTTAAATATTTTCAATCTTAATGTGAATAAGCTCAAATAATTAAGTTTTATTTTGTTTTAGAAGAAAATTACAGGCTTAGAAATGAAGTTCAATAGCTAAAAACATATCTTTCTAGATTTCTTCAAGACAAAGTTATAAAAATATAGTGAGAATTAATAAATTGAATAATTAAAAGACTATTATTGGATACAACAATCAATTACCAAAATTTATAAAACCTTATTTTTTAAAGGTTAATGTTGACTCTATATTTAAATTAGTTTTTTTTTCTCAAGAATTATTTTTCTAACCCAATTGGACCCAAATTTGAATGGGTGCTAAAGACTTATTAATTTTTTTATATAATAAACATGTCTTGGAAGCATCAAAAATGATGTGTGGTATATGGATAGTGAATTTTAATGATATATGTATTATTATATTTCTAAATTTATACACTTTAATAAGTATGATGGTGGTAGTGTTACTTTTGGTGATAATTCAATGGGAAAAGTATAAGGTTTTAGAGAAATTGGAATTTCAAATTTAGTTGTTATTTCAAAGGTTTGGTTTGTTTAAGTTTTAAAACATAATTTAATATGTATCTCATAGATTTGTGATGATAATATGAATGTGAAATTTAAAAATAACAAATGTATTGTTTTCAAAGAAGATTTTGTCTTTTTTATGCTAAAAAAAAGAAGTATTTATTCAATTGATTTTTCTAAGTTGACTGAACAGGATATCAAATGTTTAAATTTTGTTCAATATGAAAATGTTTTATGGAGTAGAATATTGGGCCATCAAAATTTCAGGTTATTCCACAAGATTTACAAAATCAAAAAGGTGTTGGATCTGTCTGATTTGAAACTAGACAACACATATGTATGTGATTCATGCTTGAAAGGTAAGCAGTATAAAGAGACATTCAAGTCTATCCAAGTGGTAAAAACTTCCATACTACTTTAAATTTTACATTTGGATTTATTTATCCCATGAAAACTTCTAGTATTATATTAAAAAGGTGTGTGTGTTTTATTATTGATAACTATAGTATATTTACTTTGAATTATTTTATTTCACATAAATTAGAGAATTTATCTTAATTTATGTCATATTGAAAATTTGTCCAAAATGAAAAAGGTTATCAAATTTTAAAAATTAAAAGTGATAGATAAGGTGAGTTTTCAAATTTATAATTTTATAAAATTTTTGAAGATAATTGGTATTATTGTAATTTGTTTGACTCTAGGACTCCACAAAAAATAGTGGGGTATATTGGAAAATTAGTAATTTACAAGAAATGGTCGGCACAATGTTAAATGAGTATTATTTATCAAAAATATATTTTTTCAAAATATTTTAACTCAACTTTTCATTTTTCTAATTAAATTTTGTTTATTCCATTTTAAATAAGACACCTTATGAAATCTGTAAAGGAACAAATCATAGAATAGGATATTTTAGAGTATTTGGATGCAAAGTTTAAATTCTTAATACCAAATATTCACTAGAAAATAAAGGATTCAAAATAAAATAAAGTTATTTTCTATGATATTCTAGTTCAATTAAAGAATATAGAGTTTATAATAAAACAATATTAGTAGTTTAAGAGTTTTTTCAAGTTAAATTTTATGAAAATCATTTAATGTAAAGGAAATATGATTTAAAATAGGTAAAGAAAAAGTTTACAAATTTCAACTTTAGTGAACCTAAAAATTTAGTGTTGGATGAATCTATTGAGGGGGAGATTACTTCTCCTAGAAAAACTTTAAAAGTTCATAAATATCATCCAGTTTAAAAATTAATTAGTGATATATCTGCTAGTTTTCAAACCCTAAATTCCTTACGAAAGTTTGTGATTATCAATATTTTATTTTAGAATTTTTACCTCAAAATATTGATGAATATTTTTCTGATTCAAATTAAATAATGTAAATTCATGAAAAATTAAATACATTTTATAGGAATAAATTATGGACCTTAATTGAACCCCCTAAGGGTCAAAATATCATTATAACTAAGTGAATCTTTAGAAACAAGTTAGATGAGTCTGGTCAAATAATTATGAACAGGTAAGGTTAGTAACTCAAGGTTGCAATCAGGAAAAAGGAACTTATTTAGAATAATATTTTACCTAATTTTCTTGATTGAAACCTAAAATAATACTTTTGGCATGCGCATCTCATTATGGAATTAAAAAAATTCAAATGGATTTTAAAAGTATATTTTTGAATGGATATATTTCTGAAAATTATTATGTAAAGTAACTTCCTAGTTTTGATAATGAATATAAATATAACCATGTTTTGAAACTCTCAAAAGATATTTATAGTCTAAAATAAGCTCCTTGAGCTTGGTATGAGAGCTTTTCTTTATTTATTTTAAATAATGGTCTTGAAAAACGAAAATTTTATCTAAACTTATTCATCAAAATGGATTAAAAAGACATTTTAATAGTCTAAATATATGTCGATGATATTATCTTTGGTTCTTCAAGTGATATAATTTGGAATGAATTTTTAAAAATATAATATCTTTAGACTTTGACATGATCCTTATGGTTTAACATAAGTTCTCTTTATGTTTTTATATAGTTAAAAGAAAACATGGTATCTTTCTTAATTAATAAAATTATGCTAAATAATTAATTAATAAGTTTGGTCATGATAATTGTAAGAGATAAAATATTCCAATGAGTATTTCTTATAAGCTAGACTGATAAATCAGGAAAATATATTGATAATAAGATGTTTAAATCTATGATTGGTAACTTTCTTTATTTAATAGAATCTAGAATAGATTTGATTTTTTTAGTTTGTATATGTGAAAGATTCCAATCTAATACTTAAAGGTCATTTAAAAGTGGTTAAAAAGTAATTAAGTATGTTAAAATTTTTGTGAAGGTTGGATTATTTTATCCTGCACATGCCTATTTTTAATTGAATAGTTTTTCAAATTTTTATTTCTATGGGTGTAAAATTGATAAGAAAAGTAAATTGGTTATGTTTCACTTTCTTAGTAAATGTTTAGTTTCTCAGATTTTTAGGGAAAAAATAAATGGCTTTATTAACTATTGAAATTGAGTATGTTGTTTTTGCTTATTGTTTTTCACAGTCTTTATAGATTAAACAAACACTTTCTAATTTTGGTTTTAATTATGAGAAGATACCAATTTATTGTGACAATTCTTCTGAAATTTCTATCTCTAAAAATCCTTTACAAAATTCTAGAATTAAACACATTGAGGTCAAGTGTCACTTTCATAGAAATCATGTTCAAAAGGGTAATATTATTTTAAAATATGTTTCTTTAAAAGATAAATATGTTAACATTTTTACTAAACTCCTAGATTTAGATAATTTCGATAAAATCAAATTTGAACTTGAAATAATGGAAATTTAATCATACAACATATATTTAGTGTGACTTTGGATCAGATTTTGAGCAAAAACTTTAAATATGTTTCTTTTTCTTCTCTATACATCTTGCATATGTTTTATTATGTTATCTCACTGGCATGTGATAAAATAGTTGATTGCAGTTTAATTCATTATAGATCATTAAATCATTCCCTGAACATATTGAAATGTTTTCATGGATCCTTAAGGAACATATTGTTTGAAAATTAATGAATTTAGTGGAATCCTAGTTATGTTTTAGATGTAACTTTTTGGGTTAGTTTATTTCCCATTAATTATTAAGGGGGGTTATGTTTTATGTTCACATCAGAAGGATTAGTTTCTTTCCCAATAATCATTCATGTGGATCTATAAATGTTCAATTTTAATTAGGGAGATCATATTTATTCTTAAAATGTTAGTAAATTTAAGGAAACAACTGTTAAATATTTTTGATTAGTTTCAAAAATAAGGAGAAATTTTGGAATTGACATTTATTTTTCAATTATAAAAAAAATAGGATAATGTATAATTTGATCCTTTCTCTTATTTATTTTTTTATTTTTTATAATTTTAATAATTATAATTTCTAAAACACTATAATATTTTTCTGTTTTGAGTTATATATTTTTCTTAAATCCTTAAGTGATCATATAAGTATTGAACTAACTCTGAGTGAGAATTTAGAAAAGTCCTAAAGTCATCATATGTTGAATTAAAGTGACCACGTATTAAAATTAAGTGCCTGTGAGAAATAACATTATCAAGTGACCTTTTGAAGTGAACTTAAGAATTAACCTTAAGAAGTGACATTGAGTGGAGTGACCTTTAGTAAAAATTTGAAAAATTATAGAAGTGACCTTGAGTGAAGTGACCTTGAGTGAAAATATAGAAAATCCTATAAGTGACCTTGAGTAAAAATTTGACAGACTCTGGAAGTGATATTGAGTAAATTGACCTTTAGTGAAAATATGAAAATGTCTATAAGTGACTGCATTAATAAAAAAAAAGTGACCATGTGAGAAAAAATGAAGTGACCACTTGAAAAAAATGAAGTGACCATGAGTTAAAATTTGAAAAGGTTTTGAAACTACCTTATGACCTTCCTATGATCACTTAACTACTTTGTCATATTTTAGTTCAAAATATGCTATGCTTTATTTATACTTCTATATTTCAAATTATTTCATGTTTGTTTCACATGTTTATCTTGATTTAATTATTCCTTAAATATTTATTAATTATTTAAATGCTAAGAAATTTTATTTGGAATAATCCTATACAGGATTAAATACTTATCACATGGGTTGAAGTCTCACATTGGTTTCTTGGTCAAATGTGAGTTTTAAATTTAAAATGGTTGGAATTTGAAAAATTAATCTCACATAATTTATGGGAGTGTTCCAAGGGAATTTAATGTTAATTATTATTTTTTGGGTATGTATTAATTATTCTAACATGTTGTCACTATATATCATTTTTTTTAATATTATAGATTTCCATTGTGACTCACATGGGTATATTTTTCATTTTCATTCAATAAAGAAAACACATATTACTTTTGGAAGGATGAGATGAAAAGGTATTAATTATTTGAATCTATTTTTAATATAAGAACTTGATATAAGTTGTTCAATGGATTAAAATCAATATACATGAGGTTGATTATATTCTTAAATAGTACAAGTGAGGCATACTTTGGTGATCAACTACTAATCTCAATCAAACTAAAATCATTTGATCCTTTACTGTAGGATATATACTTACAGTCTCAACACTTAGACCTTGAATTTTTCATCTATTTATATGGTTTTAATTCATTCCATTTTATTTACTATGATTAATTGTGTTAGGTTATTGTACTCATTAAAAGGTAGGATAGTGGGTTGTGACTTCAAAACAAAGGACAATATTTGGATTGTTTCTCCAAGTGAGAAAAAGGTAGAGTAATTAAGGTTCTTCCATAACTAAAAAAGGTTTGGGGATTCATTTGTGCCTTGGAATAGTTATAATGTAGGTTTGGTTTCTACCACCACTTCAAAATGTTGTTTTTGGGTTGTGCCTCTATGTGTTCAAAAGATATGGTGATTGGGTTAATCCATATAGTGTTCAAAAGGTTGTTGTACTAGGTTGTGTCTCTGGGAGTTAAAAGGAATTTGTAAAATGGTTTTAATATCCCTTAAAAAGTAAGAGAGTACATTATAGATGGTCTTGTCTCTCTCAGTTCATGAGAGAGGTGAATAGTAGAGTAGGATCATTTATATATGAACTGCTCTAAAAATCACTACATTAATTTCTATTTATTTTTTATCTACATTAATTTAACATTTATAAGTGGTTAAAATTATTATAAATAGGTCAATTCACTCCCCCCCCCCCTCTTTACTATTAATCCATTATCATTTAGGACCTAACAAGTTTAAATTGTTTGTTCATACCAAGTAGGAGTGCTTTCAAATATTGGGGGAATTTTAAATTGAGTTCTTAGGTTGAATTAATTTTTTTCACATAAAGGGATGACTACCTAAGTAGGACTTGGTGTAACTAAGAGGAAAATTGTTGAGTAAATTCTTATCTAGGATTTTAGGATTGTGTAGTCTACTCAAAAAATCATGGAGCTATGAGTTAATGTTGCTGGAAAGTTGTGCCAACCTAAAACCCTCCAAATAACTTATCACACCCAAGTTTTGGTTATGATAAGGTGAATGTGGATCCTATTCATGTGATAAGATATTACAAAACCAATGTTAATGGATATTGGGTTTTGATAAAACAGTGGGAGATTGATAAATTAAATTTAAAATTTATTATCTAAAGTAGTAATTTAGATAAAGTACTAAAATTATTCTCTTATTTATTGTAAAAATGGAAAACCACGTGACTTCGGATATATCACTATGATCCATATTATAAAAGGATAACCCTCTCACAAAATAAAATTTATAGGAATGGTATAGGCATTTATGTGTTATACTATTCCATGAATGAAAATTATATGTGTTGTAAAACCATATTCCTGAAGTGCCTAAAAAAGAGTCTGGTGAGGAAAAGCTACCTCTCTATATGAAACATTTGGATGGTTCCATATATTTCCAATGTTTCATGCTATCTTATAATTATAGTAATATTTTAAATAAATTCAAGGATATATATGTGTGTATAATTATTTCTCACCTTTAATATATGTATCAAGAGAAGGATAGAAAATAGAGATATGATATTTTCAATTCTTTGTTCATGTGAAATCTTGGATAGTCAGTTTTGGATGGGCCATGTGTGGTCAATATGATTAGGATATATGCACAAATATCATTTTATCCCCATCACCTAATATTTTCTTAAGTTTTATTTTCAATTATAATATGAGAAATAGTGATAAGAATCTATCTTAAATGCTTAATCTTATTCACCAATTTGATAAAGACATAGGGAATGAGAAGTCTTTGGTCCTTATAGTGAATGATAAAAGGAAGAACATGGAAGGGGGGATCAAGACTCTTACCAAATCTAAGGCTCCAAAATACTATCCATCCAAGAAAAGGAAGACCTAATGATAGACAATGGAAAGGGATGCAGTATGATTTTCATGTGGAGAGTTGGGATACTAGAATAAATAATACCCCCAGTTAAAGAATCGAGTTGAAGCTTCATGTGTGTCCATTATCAAGTGAAATCTTTCTATGTCTACAAATTGGGTATTAGATATAGATTTTGGTGCTCACATATTTATTTAAATGTAGAAACCAAGTAGATTTCAAAATATTTCTAGAGGAGAAGTGGATTTAAGGGATACCAATGGTGAGAGGTTGATTTCTCTTTCTATTAGAGATTTCCACCTTTTATTGCTAACTAGTATGGTCTTGGTTTTAAAAAATTATAATTATGTACCAATATTTACCAAAAACATAATTTGTGTATCTTGGTCAGATAAAAATGGTTTTATTTTCATGTTCGAAAATTAAAATTTTTTATTTTATAAATACAACATATGTTATGATGTGACACATTTAAATAATGGTATTTGTGTATTAAATTATGAAAACCAAGTATTGGAAATTTATAATTAATAAATTTCTCATGAATCATTTCATACACAGTTGTGGCGTCACTATCTTGGTTATATAAATGAGATCCATTTGACACAACTCTATCAAGATGGTTAGTTAGACTCTTTTTAGATAAAACCACTTGACAGATGTCAAGATTCTTTATAAGGATAATGAAAAGGTAGAATTTTTCTGGAAAAGTTGAAAGGGTTACATATCTTCTAAAATTGGTAAACACTAATGTGTTTAGACCATTTACAGTGGAAGCTATAGGTGGTTATTCTTAATTTATTATTTTATTGTTGATTTAAGTAGATATGGATATATTTACTTAATGAGTTATAAATTGGAATATTTTGAGAAATTCAAAGAATTTAAGAATGAAGTGGATAATAAACTTGTTAAGAAGATAAAGATACATTGATCTAATCGTGGTAGTAAATATTTTATCCAAGATTTCATCAACTTTATATGGGAGTGTGAGATTCTATCCCAACTCACTCCTATTTAGACACTACAGTGGAATGATATTATTGAAAGGATAAATAGTACCTTGATTGACATGGTAAGGTCAATGGTGATCCATGCAAGTATTTTATTATCCTATTGGGGATATTAATTACAATCTACAGCACAAATCTTAAACCCGTGTACCAACTAAGTTGGTGGATAGGATACCATATGAGTTAATTTATAGAAAAAAATCATATAATCATTAATGGGGTTGAGAGGTGTTTGTTAAGGCCAACTCTAGAAACAAAATAGCACCCCAAGGTGTGAAGTGTATCTTTATAGGGTTTAATAAGGAAACAAGTGGATGATATTTATAAAACCCCTTAGAAAATAGGGTTATTGTTTCAAGACAATCCATTTATATTGAGTGGGATCACGTCTTCAAGGAGGATAATAAGAGAAATTTTGATTTTGATGAAGTTGATTCTCAAGATACACAAGATTTGGTACAATAGTAGGTTCCATAGGTCCCCATGGAATTTTTTATTCCAAAAACACAAGTATATCATAGGATCCCCAAAGAAATTAGAGAACCAGAAATATATGGTTTTCTAGTCACTGAATATGGTGACTCATTATTAGTTGATAATAATGATTATAATTCCTATAAAGAGGAAGTAGAGAGAATAGAAGTTGTAATATGGTAAGAATCCATGAATTATAATATGTATTCTATGTATCATAACCAAGTTTAGGTTTTGATCAATCTGTCAGTTGATGTAAGGTCTGTTGGGTACAAATGGATATTCAAGAGAAAACTGGACATGAAAGGTAAAGTTAGTACCTATAAAGTAATGTTATTAGATAAAGGGTTTAAACAACATCAAGGAATTGAATATAATGAAACCCTTTCTCTAGTTTATATGTTTAAATCCATTAGAATTATTCTTACTATAGAAACTTTCCATGACTATAATATTTGGAAGATGGATGCCAAAATATATTTCTTTAATGGAAGCCTTCAAGAAGATTTCTATATGACATATCCTAAAGGGTTTGTGACTCCATAAAATTTCAATAATATATGAAAGTTTTAGAGATCCATTCATGGGTTAAACAAGTCATCTAGGTCATGGAACATTCAATTTCATGAAGCCTAAATATAATTTGGTTTTATATAGAATGAATGTGAGCCATGTGTTTATAATGGGTTTAGTGGGAGTGTGGTCATATTCTTAGTAGTATATATTAATGGCATATTACTTATTGGAAATTACATACCAGTCTTACAATCAGTTAAAGACTAGTTAAGCAAATGTTTATCTATGAAATACTTAGGTGAAGTGGCATATATTATTGGAATAAATATCGTTAATGATATATATAAAAGGATGAATATACTAAGTTAAAGTACATACATTGACTAGATACTAGAGAGATTTAGTATGAAACAATCCAAGAGGGTATTAGTTATGTTGTCACATGGTCTACATATCTCCAAGAAAATGTATTCTCAAACATAAAAAGAGAGATATAGTGAGTAGGATCTCATACATATATATGATAGGGGCTATCATGTATATCATTTTATGAACTAGTATTGATGTTTCCTATACATTAATCATGGTGGGTGGATATCAAGTTGATCTAGGAGAACAACATTGGTCTGTTGTTAAGGTTATCCTTAAGTATTTGAGGCATACTAAGGATATATTCTTAGTATATGGAGGGGATGGGGAACTAGTCATTAGAGGATATAATAATGACAGTTTCCAAATAGATTAGAATAATCTAAATTCACAGTCAGGATATGTCTTCAGTCTCAATGGAAGATTTGTGAGAAGGGAGAATTTAAAGAATCCAGTTGTCGTTGATTCTATAACAGAGTCAAAGTATATAGTCTTTTGATGAAAACAGATATGTTTTTTATATTTATAACTTTTTCTAAGATGTTTATTTGGTTCCTAGAAGTAGATATCATATCACATTTCATTGTGATAATACTAAAATGGTGTATCTTACAAAGGATCCAAGGTTGCGTCAATAGAAGAAGAAAATAATCTAAAAATATCACCTATTAATGGATTTTTTCCAAAGGGGTAAATTCATTATGGACATATTTTATAAGTAGGAAAATAAGGCATGCCCCTATACTAAATTCTTATCTTAATAGAAACATGAACATCATGTGAGAGCTAGTGGACTGAAGTTTGTTAATTTTTTCCTCTAGTGCAAGTGAGAGCCTATTGAAGTTGGTGTCCTACAACTAACTTATATATACTTTATTATTAGTTTTATTCATTTATTTTAATATTAATAAAATATTATATCATTTCATGATTGTTCTTTATTGTGACATAGTATGTGATAATGTCCTAAGGGTACATGTTTCACTGATAGGTCATAGTAGTTCCTCACTATAATGAGGACCTAGAAGTTCCATGATAGTATTCTTAAATATAAGTTCTATCATAGAATGATATCATTTTATGGGACACAAATGATACCATCTATCAAGGTTGGAGACTCATATTACTATGAGACACTTTCTCATGAAGTATGCCCTTGGTAATCTTCGGTGCAGGAGGTCATGATAACATGGGCCGCAAATAGTAAATCTACATGTATATGTGTCATTGGATATTTATATCTATGAATGTGTGTAATGATACTTAGAATTTAATATTATTATTATTAAATTTCATGAGTCATGTACTTTGATATATTGATGAAAATTGTTACAACATATTCTCACAATGAGGTAGGATACATTGGGTGTGTCACAATTGATGTTCTATTAATGAATAATGTAAGAAAGGATTTATCCATCCATTTATTTAAAGGAGTTTGATATCTCATGACCTTTGATGGGAATCAAATTGTCTAATTAATTCTATGTTCATGGAAGTGTTTTCAGAAAGTTCATTTCCATAAATTCAAAGAAAGAGACATTGATCATATAGGTTGATGACACCCACATACAACTTGCTTGATTGTAGATGTCAGGATAAATAGATTATGTTACATGATGTACATTCGTATAAGGTTACACATCATTCAAGCATTAATTTATTTCTCTACGGGAGCCTTAACATGTTTCAATATGCTAACTTTGGACTTTAGGTAGTGTAGCCTAATACTACTAAGAAAGTGGCTTAGAGGGTCACACACTAAGTGTATTTGGATCCTCAGTTAAATTCCATATAAATTTAACATGTTAGATAAATATTCTTCTTATACGTGGTTTAATAATTATTCATGTTATTTTGATCGCAAATATTCAATCACCAATTATTTGAGAGAATATATATGTGAGTTGAATATTTAATAAAAAATTATTCACCATCTCATTATTTATTTAATTAGGTGAATACATAATATTTATTTATTCTAGTTTATTCACAAGGTAACAAAGTATTTATTTATTTAGATACATGAATATATAATAAATATTTATTCACTAAATTCTATAAATATAATATTTATATAATTATTGGAAATTAATTCAGTGAAATTAATTTAATTAAATAAATAGTCATTATTCAAGGTCCAATAAATATTGAGGATAATTGGTTGATTGGGTTTAATGGTTCAATAAGAAATGTCATATTAATTATTATTTGAATAAATATTAATCTATTTATTCAATAAAAATGATATTTATTTTATCTGTGAGTTTAGCACATGTCAAGTAAATAATACTATTATTATTATTTATACATGGGGTTCACTGGGAATTAAGAAAATAATAAGGGCCCTTATGCAGTTATTTATATTCTAATACTAACACTATATAAACTCGGTTATGGAATTATCCATGGGTTTAAAAGTGAGAGCCACATTATTTCATTGTGCACAATGAATTATAAAGATAATCCTCTCAAACTCTAGAGATATCCCACCCTAGAATTCTCTAAATAACATAGAACAATTCATCTTCTCCACCAGAGTGAATCCCTTCTCCCTTGAAAGATTTGGTTTTGATCAACAGTGATCATCACAAACATTAGATTCATTCGTTTTATCACCTGTATAATTCTACGGTGATTAAAAGAGGTTTTCAGGTTACGTATGGATCACTTCTAGAAGGAATCTACCCTTAATTCCTCTGATGCAATGATGGAACGACAAGAGTGTTCCACCGATTCATTGATGAATAAAGAATTCAACAAAAGGTAATTCTTTAATTAAATAAATTAATTATTAATTATATATGAAAATATTCTCTCTTCATGGATTCCATAAATTTATTTCTATCAAGTTCTAAGGATAAACATGAAGAAGTTCATGGGAAATTTTTATTGTACACCACCCGATCCGCTTCCACTGTGCCTAGGAACATTTAATCCCAAATGATCAATTCATAACATCTATTTCAATTAAAATAAAATAAAACCTACAAATAATAAATAAAATAAAAATAAATTAAAAAAATAATGAAATAATTAAAAAACATTTCAAGTCCAAAAGTACATCTCCATCAAGATCATTTATATATTGTTTATATTCTCAAAACCTAAAGGGTATAGAAAATAGTCAATGATGTCAGAATTAGTGATATTATCATCATATTTTACGGCCTTTCCCATAATGTTTTCTTAAATTATCTTCTCCATTTCCTTTGATTTATTATTGATAAAAATAATTAAAATGCTTCAGTGTATGATAGGTACGCAACCAGTGTCCCTTCATACCACACTAAAAGCATTTACTTTCACTATTTACCATTTTCTTCAGTTGTGGTTGTTCGTCATTTGGATACTTATAGTGGTTCCTTTTCCTATTCTCATTAGGTGTATGACCACCTCAAAAAATGATTTGTTTCAACATTAATTACATCAATTATTTCCACACCCCTTGATTATAAGCAATTGCATTCACTTCAAGAAATATAGTTGTGCAATCGGGTTAAGACTCATGATTATTCATTGGGAGTTCATTTTTTCCTGAAAAAAGAATCTAAGAGAGTAATTATGAATATTTTTTGGATCCTTTCACATGATATTGTTATTTCAAAATTATGATTGAGGCATGGAAAGTAGAAAAAGTCTTTTCCAACATATTTGTGTTAGTGATATTTTCCCCACTTAATTTTAATTTGTGTTTTATTTTAAACATTGTAGAGTAATATTCACTTACCAATTTAAAATATAGGAATCACAGATGAATCTTATAGTATCTTTATTTTTATAAAATTACCAACCAAAGGTGATCATACTACTCTTTATGGGTTTTTCATAAAACCATAGGATTCTTCATTGTTAAGTACTCATTATTCAAATATTCATGCAAGTAATGGTAAAGGAATATCAAGGCTCAGGAATAGTCTTGAGAATAAGCTTGATTTTAAATTTTTATTATCTTACCAATGTTATTTTTATTGAGATGCATCTTGACATCCAAAATCTAGGAAAATAATTCTTTCCATAAATATCAAGAGGGAGAAATTCAATCTTCACAATATTTTTCATGTAAAAAGTGTCTTTCAATCTTTTTTATCCTATTTGAATGAATAAATCTCATGTTGATGATGTCTTTTAAAACAAATTGAATGTTGATTGAAACCACATAGAACTTCAAAATTATAAATACACGATTGATTTTTTTTTAAGAAAAAATTTATGAAAGGTATAATTTAATATTTGGGATGAATATGGTGAATGTAAATGCTAATATAAAAAAATAAGTATATAATAAGTGGATATAAGAAATATGGAGGTCCAAAAGTTTTTAATTTCAGTAACATATTATCATATATAGATAGTAAATGAGGTTATGATCAACTATAGATATCAATATATATCTCCTATATCTAATCTAATAGTTGGAATACCAGACATTGGAGAATATGAAAGGTTTTCCATCTGAAGGTTTGTGTTTGGAAATAAGGAGTCATCATCATCGTTATTATTATTATGAAATACACATATAACATTTTACAATAATATATATATATAGTTACATTTTTATTTATTAATGAAAAAATCATTATTAATAATTATACTTTTATTAAATTATTTTATGTATTTTATTGGAAACTTGAAATTATAAAAGTTACATTACTATTACAATGGTCATATTGGAAACACTAGTGCAGAAAAAGTTTTTAACGTCACCATTTTTTACGTCGGTTATATATAACCGATGTGATAATCTGTGAAACATGGTTTTTTACTTCGGTTATTTTATAACCGACATAAAAAATGCTGAGAGTAAATTTTTAACGTCGGTTATTTTAATAAACGATGTTAAAAATCACGCGCGTTCATTTTTTACGTCGGTTATAAATTAACTAATGTAAAAAACCAAAGCACGGTGTTTTTTACATCAGTTATAAAATAACCGACGTAAAAAATGAGGTATCTATGAATTTTTTACGTCGGTTATTTTATAACTGACGTAAAAAAAGCGGCTTTTGAGGCCTTTTTGACGTTGGTAATTTGATAATCGGCGTAAAAAACCAACCCGCAGAATTTTTTATGTCAGCTATATTATAACCGACGTAAAAAACTGTGATTTCTGATGTATTTTTTACGTCGTTTGTTCTATAACTGACGTAAAAAACCAACACGTGGATTTTTTTACATCGGTTATAAAATTACCGACCTAAAAAAATCTGTATTTGATACATTTATAACGTCAGTTATTATAATAATCGATGTTATAAATGTAATAAAAATAGTTTATAACATTGGTTATTAAATAACCGATGTTATAAAACATTTAAAAAATTAACACGCCCCGTGGATTGTCATTTACGAGTTTTTGATCGACAGTCTGATGACTCGTCTCTCTCACGCAGTAAACCCTAATTGACTTGTCGATCTCGTTGTGTTAAACTCATTTTTCCATCATGTTTTATCATCTTTACTCTCCTCGGATCTATCATCTCAACTCGCAACACTCAGGTAATCCTCCCACGACTTTATTTCATTCGTTTTTTTTCGGATAGTCTATATTTACGTTTTGTGATTTTTTTGTTTAAACTAGGTAAGATTATTCGATTTCAAACCCTCTTACCTCGTTTTTCCATCATCATCTTATTTATTATCCCCATATCTATTAGATCGACTCGCAATATTCAGGTAAGCCGCACCTACTTCTATTTCATTTGTTTTTGTTTCGTGAATGCCCGACATTGATGGTAATTTTTGTTGACATTGACAACTAATGATCTCATTCACCTATATTACTGTAATTTATATGTAAACCATTTTGATACACTCATTCCGTGTACCAGTGTGATTTATTTTATAAGTATATATATGGATTTTCATGGTGGAATGTTTGTTTTGGATCCTTGGTTGTTTCTATTTTGGGTATGACTTTTTGTTGTTCCATAATCTATTTACTTCGCTTATTTTCGTGGACTATTATAAGTCTTCATATGATATTAAAATCTGATACATTGCACAATAGAGCATTTTAGACTAGTAGGAGATACAATTCATGGTTCTCATTTTGAATAATGGCATGATACCAAAACTAGTAGCTTGAGGTTAAAATCTCTAGATATGCCAAAACTAGTAGCTTGATGTTAAAATCCCATTGTTCTGGGGGGCTTTCAAGAGGTTTGGTGGTTGTCCAGGGGGTTGGGGGTTGTCCAGGGTGTCCATGGAGGTGGGGGAGAGTCCAGGGGTGTGTGGGGGGGGTCCAAGGGGGTGGGGTGTCGAAGGGGGTGGGTGGGCTGTCCAAGGGGGTGGGGGGCTATCCAAGGGGGTGGGGGCCTGTCCAGAGGGTTTGGGGGGTTGTCTGGGGGGTGGGGGCTATCCAGAGGGTTGGGGGGTGTCCAGGGGGGTGTCCAAGGGAGTAGGGGTGGGGGTGGTGTCTAGGAGGGGTGGGGTGTGCTATCTAGAGGGGTGGGGGCTGTCCAGGGGGTGGGGGCTATCCAGAGGGTTGGAGGGTGTCCAGGGGGGTGTCCAAGGGGTTAGGGGTGGTGTCCAGGAGGGGTGGGGGTGCTGTCTAGAGGGGTGGGGTACTGTCCAGGGGGGTGTCCAAGGGGGTAGGGGGTGTCCAGGGTGTGTCCAAGGGGGTGGGTGGGTGGGGGATGTCCAAGGGGGTGGGGGGCTGTCCATAGGGTTTAGGGGGTTGTTCGGGGGGTGGGGGTTGTCCAGAGGGTTGGGGGTGTCCAGGGGGGTGTGCAATGGGGTAGAGGGTGGGGGTGGTGTCCAGGAGGGGTGGGTTGTTGTCTAGAGGGGTGGGGGCTTTCCAGGGGGTGTCCAAGGGGGTAGGGGTGGGGGTGGTGTCCAGGAGGGGTGGGGGGTGCTGTCTAGAGGGGTTGGGGTTGTCCAAGGGGTAGGGGCTGTACAGAGGGTTGTGGGGTGTCCAGGGGGGTGTCCAAGGGGGTGGGTGGGGGCTGTCCAAGGGGGTGGGGGCCTGTCCAGAGGGTTTGGGGGGTTGTTTGGGGGTGGGGGGTTGTCCAAAGGGTTGGGGGGTGTCTAGGGGGTGTCCAAGGGGGTGGGTGGGTGGGGGCTGTCCAAGGGGGTGGGGCCTATCTAGAGGGTTTGGGGGGTTGTTCGGGGGTGGGGGTTGTCCAGAGGGTTAGGGGGTGTCCAGGGGTGTGTCCAAGGGGGTAGGGGGTGGGGGTGCTGTCCAAGAGGGGTGGGGGGGTACTGTCTAGAGGGGTGGGGGCTTTCCAGGGGTGGGGGTGTCCAGGAGGGGTAGGAGGGCTGTCTAAGGGTGTGGTGGTGTCCATGGGGTGTCCAAGGGGGTGGGGGTGGTGTCCAGGGGGTGGGGGATATACAAGGGGGTGGTGGTGTCCAGGGGGTGTCCAAGGGGGTGGGGGATAAGTGCCAGTTGGGATTGACTACTGCATCGTGGTTTCTGAGATTATGACATGATGATTGTGCCGTGATGATTGGATTTACATTGTGATTTTCTCCATCTGAATTTTTATTTTAAATTTGATTTGATTCTCAGGTTTACTCCATTTTCTCGAATTTTCTATCAACCATTGTAGGCCCCATGGTTTTCTTTGATTCAATGGAATTTAAAACTGTTATATCTAACTATATTTTGCTTTTAAAATAATATTCAAGCATATTCTTTTAAATACGCATAGATTTGTTTTATATTTCAAAATTGTTTTATATTCAAATTATGATTTTTTTCATATAAACATATATTTGTCTTATCTTAAAAATATATATATTTTTTATATTTGTTATAGGTAATAATGAGTCGAAGTTGGATTATGGAACATCGAATGAGCAATGAATATGAGGAAGGTGTTGATGCCTTTTGGAATTTTCTGAACGAAATGTTCCAAGTAGGGACATTTTTTTCTATCCATGCCTGAAATGTTTGAATATGAAGAAGTTGAAAAATAGAGAGATTAAAGATCATATGATTTTTCATGGTTTTAATTCGAGTTACAGCCCTTGGATTTGGCATGGTGAAACTAGACAGAATGCCACTGATGATGATGATTCACAAGATGGTAAATCCGATGGAATTTAAGAAATGATTTGTGACATTGTAGTAGAACAAATTGAGATAGAACCGACAGTTGCGTGTCTATATGGAGATGATGAAAAACCATTATATCCTGGTTGTACAGATTTTACGGTTTTTTCGGTGGTGTTACGATTTTTTAACCTGAATTCAAAACATGGATGGAGTGAAAGAAGTTTTACAAAGATGCTACAATTGATGAAAGACATTATTCCAAAATATAACGATCTTCCATATTCACATTATAAGGACAAGAAAATATTATGCCTGATGGGATTGGGATACAAGAAAATACATGTCTGTCCGAAAGACTGCATTATATATAGGAAGGAATATGAATTTCTATCAGAGTGTCCTAAATGTGGGACATCACAGTATAAGGTGAAAGAAAAATCACAGGCTGATGTAGAGATTACAAAGATCCCTTAAAAGGTATTTTGGTATCTTCCTATAATTCATCGTTTCAAACATTTATTTTCTAATTC
The DNA here is from genome assembly GCA_963277665.1 of Viscum album. Lineage (NCBI taxonomy): Eukaryota > Viridiplantae > Streptophyta > Magnoliopsida > Santalales > Viscaceae > Viscum > Viscum album. The sequence continues at coordinate 1,812,799,734 of OY728146.1, forward strand.
ACATGATACAAAAAGGTTAAGATGGCATGTTGATGAGCAGGTATGTGATGGAAAAATACATCATCCAGATGATTGTCCACAATGGAAGAAAATTGATGCGCAGTATTCTACATTTGGAAATAAAATTAGAAATCTCAGACTAGGGTTGTGCACAGATGGAATGAATCCATACCGAACCCCTCAGTAGCACACATAGTTCATGGCTTGTTTTATTGGTAATTTATAACCTCTCTCCTGAAGTTTGTATGAAGTGAAAATATGTCATGTTGAGTATAATAATCTCTGGTCCAAATCAACCTGGAAATGATATTGATGTTTACTTGTCACCGTTGATTGATGATTTGAAACTATTATGGGCTGATGGTATTAGGGTGTATGATTCTTATAAAATGGAATATTTTCAACTGCATGCAGTGATTCTATTCACTATAAATGACTTCCTAGCGTATGGAAATTTTTCTGGATACAGTGTTAAAGGGCATAAAACATATCCAATTTTCAAACAACATACGTCATATTGTCAATTACATCATGGGAGGAAAACAGTGTACATGGGTCATCGAAAGTTTTTTCCTATGGATCACCCTTATAAAAAACTAAAAAAGGAATTCAATGGCTCACAAGAATTTGATACTACTCCCAAAACCTTTATCCCCTAATCTGTATTTTGAGAGGGTGAAAAACCTTGATGTGACATTGGGAAAAGACACAGAAATCTGGTAATGATAGACATATTTGGAAGAAAAGGTCAATATTTTTTGAGCTACCATATTGGAGGTATCATGAAGTTAAAACATAATATTGATGTCATGTATGTGGAGAAGAATATATGTGATTTTTTTATTGGAACATTGTTAGATATTAAAGGAAAGACAAAAGATGGGTTGAATGCAAGATTAGACTTACTATCAATGGGAATAGGTTTGGAGTTATCTCCCACTCCTAAAAGAAGACGAACATTTCTTCCCCCGACTTGTCATACATTATCGAAGAGGGATAAAATTATCTTTTTTCAGTGTCTTCATGATATCAAAGTGCCTCAAGGTTATTCTTCAAATGTAAAAAATTGTGTCTCATTGAAGGACTTGAAGTTGATAGGTATGAAATCACATGATTTTCATGTCATGATGCAACAAATTCTACCAGTTGCATTGTGTAGAATATTTCCCATCCATGTCTAGAAAGACTATAATGAATTTTGTGTTGTTTTTTTCAATTCAATTTGTAACAAGGAGATTGATGTGAATGCTTTGAACATTTTGGAAAAGGATGAAATTTTTTATACTTTGTCAATTGGAAATGTATTTTCCTCCAACTTTTTTTGATATAATGGTACATTTAATGATTCATCTGTTCGAGAAATAAAGCTTTGTGGACCTGTATATCTTCGTTGGATGTATCCTTTTGAAAGGTATATAAAAATATTAAAGGGGTATGTTAAAAATACATATTGACCTGAATCCTCCATTATTGAAAAGTATATTTCTGAGGAGGTAGCAGAGTTTTGTACGAGCTACTTGGCTGCGGCGCAACACATAGGTTTTCCTCCATATCACCATGAACAAGTTAATAATGAGGGAAAGGGGATTCATGGCTTGAAAGTCAAATCATTTTCAGCTGAACAGATGAAGAAGTTAGAATCATACATCTTGAATAACATAGATGATGCTCAATCGTATATCACATTGCATATTAATGAGTTGAAACAATGTCATCCAAAGAAGAAAGAAATGTGGATTTTGAATGAGCACAACAAAACTTTTTTGTCATGGTTTAAAAAAACCTTTCTTGGTAGATCATATGTATCAGAGACATTAAAATGGATAGTGGGTGGTCCATGTTTAAATGTGATAACATGGTCCAGTTATGACATTAATGGCTATATATTTCATACGAAATCTCAGGAAAATAGAAGTTCAGTTCAGAATAGTGGTGTATTGGTGTTTTGCAGAAGCAATTCATTTTTTGAGTGCTAAGGACAAAAACCCAATTTCTGCATCAAGTGCATATTATGGAGTGATTGAAGACATATGGGAGGTTGATTACTTTAAAATTAAATTTCCTATTTTTAACTGTAAATGGTTTATCGGTGACAACAGTGTCAAGACACAATGAATTTGGAATGACACTTGTTAATCTGAATAGATTGGAAGACACAGATGATTCTTTTATAATGGAAACACATGCAAAACAAATTTTCTATGTAGTATATCGATCAGATATGCAGTGGACTATTGTTTTACAATGGAAAAAACAATATGTTAGTGAGGATGAACTTGATTAAGATGTTGATTTATGTGAGATCCCCTACTTCCATGGAAAGATTAACAGAACATAATGATGAGCATGTTGAAGACATGGTTTGTTCCATAAGGAACGATCACGACAAAGGAATTTTGGAAAACAATCCATTTGTACATTCCTAAAATTACAGGTAACATATGTTTATTTCTTATTTACATTTATTTTTTTCATAAAATTTTAGATATTGTAAGTTTTTTCTTTATTAAAACATGTATTAAAACAAAATAAGTATAAGTTTTTGTTTGTTTTAAGTTTGTTTAGTTTACTTTATCATGTTTACCATTACATGAATTATATATCTATTATTTTTGTTCAATGACAATTACTTTACCATGTTTACCAGGTTTTACCATGTTTACCATGTTTACCATTGTTTACCATCTTGACCATCTTGACCATCTGTACCATTGTTTAACATGCTTACCATATTAACAATGTTTACTATTACGTAACTTAGTACACTTTTCTATTTTCTGATTACAGTAGTATTAAAATATTTGAATTTGTATATTTGTGAACTAATGTTTGTTTTTTTATTTGAAGGATAATGACATATCATTCAGTTGATCAGCCCACATGATTCTGGAGATTATCATATTGGTCATACCTCTGGGGAGGAACATTCACATGCTCCTTTTGATGTTCCCCAATCTTTCCTCATGTGCTCCTATTACGAAAAAGAGTTCAAAGGTTGGTAAATGTGGGTGCACACATTTACCAAAATTAGCACTTTCTCGTACGTAGGATCAGTGGACACTCATTGAGTTTGATGATGATGATATTCCTAGAGGTCCAAATGCAAAAGATTTTAAGAGTTTTGTATCAACTCAGGCTAAGAGAAAAGTAAGCATTCTGTATGATGACTGGAGAAGTGTGGATAAAGCGATAATCTCTCAGTTGTGGGAGACGATTTTGGTAATATCTTTTGCTATTGTTTGACTATTCTTTAAATGTTTCTAGTATATATAATATGTTTAACCTCTTCTTTATCAGATGAATATCCTTTTCATTTGTATCTTTTTGATGACCCTCAACCCTATACTGCTGAAGACATCAAACACTTACAAGTGGAGTGGTTAAATTATTTTACAGGTTTGATTGATTTTTAGTTGTTTGTAATGTATAATTTAATTTTGAATATTGTCATTGTAATTGTGTATTTTGTAGTTGTTTAGGTTGGATTTAGTTTTTTTTTTAAGTTGACATTGTGAGTTTTGAATGTTATATATGTGAATGTTTAATTTTGCTCTACTTCTTGTTTTGGTCTACTTATGATGGTTTTTCTGGTATAGATTTTGGTCTGGGGGAGAGGGGTTCCAAGGGTGTGGGGGGGGGGGGGGTTTAGTGGGGTGGGGGTGTCCAGGGGTCTGGGAGGGTTGTCCGGTGGGGTGGGGGGTCCTGGGTGTCCATGAGAGTGGGGGGGCAGTCCAGGGGGCTGGGAGAATTTCCAGGAGGGTGGAAGGGTTGTCCAGGTGAGTGGGAGGCTGTCCAGGGGGTGTCCAGGGGTGTGGGGGTGTCTTGTGGGGTGAGGGGGGTTTACAGGGGTGGGCGGTTTGTCCAATGGTGGGGGTAAAAGGTGTCTATGGGGATGGGGGGGCAGTCCAGGGGTGTGGTGGGGGTTGTCTAGTGGGTTGAGGGGGTTCTGGTTTGTTTTTGGTAACTTTTTGGTCTGTTTCAAGGGTGTGGGAGGGTTATCCAGGGATGTGGGAGTGCTGTCCAGGGGGTGGGGGGTCTATAGGAGGGTGGGGGGATGTTCAGGGGGTGGTGTTGATGTCTAGGGGTGTGGGGGGGAGTGTTCAGGGGTGTGGTGGGGGCACTCTAGTGGGGTGAGAGGGTTCTGGTTTGTTTTCGGTAACTTTTTGGTTTGTTTCAAGGGTGTGGGAGGGTTGTCCAGGGGTGTGGAAGTGTTGTCCAGGGAGTGGGGGTATACATGAAAGTGGGGGGTTGTCCAGGGGTGTGGGGCTGTCCAGGGGGTCGGGGGAAGTCCAGGGGTGTGGTGGGGGCTGTCCAGTGGGGTGGGGGAGGGTTGTCCAGGGTGTGGGGGTATACATGAGGGTGGGGGTTGTCCTAGGGTGTTTGGGGCTGTCCAGGGGGTCAGGGGGCAGTCCAGGGGTGTGGTAGGGGATGTCAAGTGGGGTGAGGGGTGAGGGGTTCTGTTTAGGAGGGGGGTTGTCCCAGGGTGTTTGGGGCTGTCCAGGGGGTCGGGGCAGTCCAGGGGTGTGGTGGGGGCTGTCAAGTGGGGTGAGGGGGTAAGGGGGTGCTATTCAGAAGGGTGGGGGGGTTGTCCCGGAGTGTTTGGGGTTGTCCAGGGGGTTGGGGGAAGTCCAGGGCTGTGGTGGGGGCTGTCAAGTGGGGTGAGGGGGTGTTGTTCCGGGGGTGGTGGGAGGGATGTCCAGTGGGGTAAGTTTTATATGTTATCAATGTAAATGCTTAATTTTGTTTTAGTTCTTGTTTTAATCTACTTCTGTTTTTGTGGTACAAATTCTTGATTTGGTTTCTGGTTGTTTCTAGGGGAGAGCAGAGGACTACATTCAATTTTTAAAAAAATTGCCTTCCACGTCGGTTATTTTATAACCGACGTGATAAAGAAATCGGGAAGGGTTTATCACGTTGGTTTTTTTAATAATCGATGTGATAAACACCTGTGGAATGGTTTATCATGTCAGTTATTTAATAACCGACGTGATAAAAGTCCTAGGAAATGGTTTATCACGTCGGTTATTAAATAACTGACATGATAAACCCCCCCCCCCCCCCGGACTGGTTTAGCACGTCGGTTATATAATAACCGACGTGATAAACCATTTCCTCAGGGTTTATCACGTCGGTTATTTAATAACCAACGTGATAAACATCCCTCGCACGGGTTTATAATGTCGGTTATTATATAACTGATGTGATAACCCCCCCCCCCCCCCCCGGTTTTTGCACGTCAGTTATTAATTAACTGACATGATAAACACCACGATGTTATGTTTTTTATGTCGGTTTTTAAATAACCGACGTAAAAAACATTATTTATAACGTCGTCCGTATTAACGTCGGCTAAAAACCGACATAAAAAATGAAAAATAACCGACGTAAATAATGTTTTCTACACTAGTGTAAGTTTCCATTCTAATAGTATGATTCTCAAAGATCAGATTCCAATAGTCAACATACTCTTTCAACTGTCATATTAGACCTTATATATATATTTCATTCTAACATCTAAAATAATTCATATCCTTCTCTTAGTTCGCATACCATGTTTATTTTATTTATTATTATTTTATTTATAATAACATTGTATCTCATATATTTTTCATTCTTTTTAGATTATAATCCTCTAGAGTTCAAGGTTATAGAACCACCTTATATTGTTATATGTTGTGTAAAACTATTTATAGGTGTTATAGTAAATTTAAGTTTCTAGTTTTGTGTTGTACTATTATGATAAAATAATAGACACATATTAAGTCCAAAGAAGTAAATAAAACTAAATCATAATAAGGCTAATCAAACTAGTCAGCAACAAATGAACATCCCAGAAACAAAAAATAAAATGGATAAAGTACAATAAAATCCCAACTAGTGTATGAATATCCTAGTCCTAGTCATAGATCAGCATTTAAATAAATAAAAATAAAATCTTTATTTTTTTTTTATTAATCATTAAATAAAAAATGAAATGAACAACACCATTAATAATCAACAATGGAAACACCAACCCGAATGGCCTGAAGGAATTCTTTTTTTATTATGGATAATCCCCCTTTTAAGGGTTTAAGGGGAACCTGTACATGACCCGTAGGCCCAAGGTACAAGGCCCGACAAACTCGTAATACATGACTCGAAGGCCCAGAGGCATACTATGCCCAATACATGACCCGTAGGCCCATCCCACTTGAACTGCCCCTCCCCATCTTTTTGCGTCATTGATCACCTATCTCCCCACCTTACATTGCTGATCGGCTAGCATTGTCCCATACAAAGCTGCACGGTGCCTGGTCCCGATGGAGGCTGCCATACCCTCTCATTCTTCCAATCTGGTTAGCTCTGCATCTGGTGGCTACTACTCTTATTGCTCTGATCCTCTTCTGGGGCATGTTCTGTGTGAACTGGCCTACTCCATGGTCTACGTGACCCGAAGGCCCTGTGGCCCGAAGGCCTTTGATGACCTGAAGGCCTTGGAGACCCATAGGCACAAACCAGTGGCCCAAAGGCCCAAATTGGGTGAATAGTTCCGGCTGCTACAGTACTGAACAGTGACCGCTACAGTACTGAACAGTGACTGCTACAGTAACTGTTACAGTACCCTAGAAATTTTCCTCCACCCGATTTTGAACCCGGGTCTCTTGGATAAAATGAATTGATCATCAAAACAAAAAAAGTTACTATCATTAAACCTATGAACTATGGGAAATCCACCCAGAAAACCAAATATTCTTATTTCAACAAAAAAAATTGAACATTTAGATTGGATCCATATTCAATCCAGGTGTCTTCATGTTTAAATAATGGATAATTGAACCAATATTCTGTCCAAAAATATATTAATCATCAATCTACATAGGCTACAAAGAAGATGATGTTTTTCAAGCCAGTTTTTACAACTTCATCATCCCAACCCCAAGCAAGTAATCATGATTTTAATCATGAAAAAAAATTGAGTGACCACATATTAAATTTATGATGGGTATCTTCAATAGACTTTGGATGGTCATTAAGATAAATAGAATTAATTTATTAATTAATTTATTGATTGAATTAATTCAAGTTCATTTATATTAATAATAAAATAATGAATTGAAGTAAATGATAGTTGGTGTACTTGCGTATATTGGTTGAATGTATGTTTATGACCTTGAACTTAGACCAGCCTATGTATGTTATTAGTTTATTTAATTTATTATTGCATGGTTTTTGTAATAATTATTAAATTAAATAATGGTATGTGATTCATTCCTCTCCTCTCATTATGTAAGGGTCTGTTCACCTAAGTTTTCTTTTATTTAAACTACCTTAACTGATCCTTTGGTACACCTCACCTGTATGTGAATAAAATTATAAAATGGATAGAGATCCAAGGAAAGTGGAGGCAGTTCAATTTTGAAGCTGAGGTGAAACCAAACTAGGAGGTACATGGGAGTACATGTAGAAATATGCAACTCAAACCAAACATAGTTCTAGGAGTTAATTCCCTAAGTTCAAGTTTTTGTTCATCATATTATAGATAAATCAACCATTGGGGAAGCTCATGTTCATTCCACTTTATTTATTTTATTTATATAAATTAAATGGTTAATTATATATAGATGTTTAAATCATCAAACTAATTAATTAAAAAGTATGCAAGATAAGATTAAAATAAATATTATAATATGTGTAAAATTTATCTAGACATAGATAATCACTTAAGTAAAATCCACTTAATATCAACAAGCATGTAACAAGATAAAATTGTAAGTTTTCACATAAAGATAAAAATTCCTCAAATTAAATATTAAGTTGGCATAACATTCCACTAACTGAGTTGGAATCAAACCATAGTTCTATTTAATTGGCGCCTTGATCCAATTAATTTATTATTATTTTAAATAATTGAGATAATTATAATTTCTCATACATAGTAATATTTTTCTATTTTGAGATTTTTCATATTCTTGTTAAACCTTTGGGTGACTGCATGAGTGTTGAACTGGTCATGAGTAAGAAATTAAAAAAAATTAAGTGGTTGTATGTTGAATTTAAGTGAACATTCATTAAAATTAAGTGATCATATGAAGTAAACTTATGAATTTACCTTGATAAGTGACCTTGAGTGATGTGACCTTGAGTGGAAATTTGGAAAATTCTAGAAGTGAGCTTGAGTGAAGTGGCCTTGAGTGAAAATATGATAAATTATGAAAGTTTCCTTGAATGAAGTGACCTTGAGTGAAATTTTTACAAATTTTGGAAGTGTCCTTGAGTAAAAATTTGATACATTATGGAATTTATATCGTGAAAAAAAATGAAGTGACCACATGAAAAAAAAATTAAGTGACTACATGAACAAAAATAAAGCTATCACATGAACAAAAATGAAGTGACTGCATGAACAAAAATGAAGTGAGGGCATGAAAAAAAATGAAGTGACCACATGAAGAAAAATTAAGTGAACACAATTTAAAATTTGGATAATTTTTTAACCTAAATTGTGACCTACTTATGGTCACTTAATTAATTTGTCATGTTTTAGTTCAAAATATGCTATGATTCATTTATACTTATATATTTCAAATTACTACATGTTTATTTCACATGTTAATATTTATTTAATTATTCCTTAAATACTTATTAATTATTTATATACTAAGGAATTTTATTTGGAATAATTCTATGAAGGATTAAATACTTATCATGTGGGTTGAAGTATCATATTTTTCTCTTGGGAAACATGAGTTTTAAATTTAAAGTGGTAAAAAATTGAATAGTTTATCTCACATGCTTTATGGGAGTGTTATAAGGGAATTTAACATTGATTATTATTATTTTTTAGTATTTTATTAATTATTATAATGTGTTATCACTAGAAATAATTTTTTTAATATTACATATTACCGAATTGACCCATGTGGGTATGTTTTGCATATGAATTCAATAAAGAAATCACATACTACTTTGGTAAGGATAAATTGAAATGAGATTCATGCTTTGAATATGATATGAATAGAAGAACTCTATATAAGTATTTTAAAATATCTAGTTCAAGATATATGGGGTTGAGGATTTTCTTAAACTATACAAGTGTTACATACTTTGGAAATCAACTACTTATCTCAACCAAACTACAATCTTTTGATCCTTTACTATGGGATAAATCCTTGTTACCTCGACACTCAAACCTTGAAGTGTTAATTTTTTTTCTATGATTTTAATTCTTTCCATTTTTTTACAGTGCTTAATCATTTTGGGTTATACTACCCATTAAAAGATAGTATAGTGGTCTATGACTCCCAAACAAAAGTTAGGATTTGGTCTATGCCTCCAGGTGAGAAAATGGAAGGGTAATTTGGGTTCTTCCATAACCACAAAAATATTGGGGATTAATTTGTGCCTTTTAATGGTTAAAATGTAGGTTTAGTTTCTACCACCATTTAAAAAGGTATTTTATGGGTTGTGCCTCTAGGTGTGCAAAAGGTAGTGTGATCGGGTTAAGCCACCAAGTGTGAAAATGGTTGGTGTATTGTGTTGTTCCCCCATGGGTTAAAAATATAGTTATAAAAAGGTTTTCATATGCCATAAAAATTTGGAGATTCTATTATAGTATTTTTAATCTCTCCTGTTTCATGAGAGGGTTTAAGAGTAGAGTAGGATCATTTATATTTGAACTATAATAAAAATCATTATGTTCATTTCTCTTTATTTTTATACTTCATTAACTTAACTTTAATAAGTTGTTAAAATTATTCTAAAAAGGAAAATTCACACCCCTCTTGAAAATCCATCCATTCACATTTAGGACCTAAAAATTGGTATTTAAGTGATTCCCTAAATTTAGCATATTTTTCTATTAACAGCATGTTTCGTCCCTGAATTTTCTACACGAGGCTGGAATGGTGTTTTTTGGTATTGGTGGAACAACTTTTATGACAAACAAAAATCCATACCCATTTATGGAGGTTTCAAACAGGTCTTATTCATGTAACTGAAAAAACCTAACAGTTTTATATCCATGAGGGACCTTATTTTCAAAGGTATTCACTCGTTTAGGGAGTTTGGACAATGATACTTAAGACCTCACATTGGTCGAGAGGATGGGAGGTCTGGATCATCAGACCCTTTTGGGGGGAATTGTTTCCTAATCTGGGATACTCTTATAGATTTGAGATATTTTCACAAATCCTTCATTAATTCCCAAGTATGATCTAGGTCACCCTTGAATTAAAAAACAATTATTATCATGTATAGAATTTTGAATCATCTTTGTGTAGATGATGTTCTTCATCAATGGAGATATATTTATATATATGAGGTTCTGTATAAATGGTACCCTCTTATGTATTGACTAGAGATTATTTGGTTGTTATTACGATGATACTAGTTTTCAGCCACACAGTGGGGTTTTCTTGAGTGTATCGTCATCTAGGCATATGGAAGTTGTTTTGATATAGGGATCAGGACCATAAAATTGGATTCTTATATATCCTTGTGGAAGTAATCATAACCTACATAGTTTGGTGTCACTTAATGGGGAACATCGTACCTTTTAGGGTCATGTGATAAGGACCTAACCATACAGTTTAGTTTCATATGGCAAGGACATCTAGGAAAAAGGTTCCTAGTAAAAGTTTGGTGTGGGACTTATGCCGAAGCGGACCAGGGAACCAGGAAGGGATATGGGATCCCAGGTTGGATAAGTATCTATTGGGAATATAGTCTAGATAGAATTAGGTTTGATTTGGGGTGTTGGGTTTGGACCTCAGGGAGGCTTCTTATGTATCCCATGTGGATGGGAATCAAATATCATGTAGTTCAGTTTTGAGAACCCATGCCTATAGAGGCCTTCCGGTTTGTCTCATAGGGGAGTATAGCCCTATGAGAGGATTAAGTTGGGGATTATTCCTGAAAAGGATTACCTTGTTTTTTATGAGGTTTGTTTGGGGATTACTCTTAAGGATGATTCCCTTTTGATGAGTATAGTGATATGGTTGGTTCTTATACCAAGTGGGAGGCCCATGATTGGTTGGGACTTACACATGGAATGATGCCCATTTGGTGATTACATGGTGGCATGGTTAGGGCTTATACCAATTAGGAGTCCCATGATTGGTTGGGGATTAAACTTGGAATGATTCCCACCAGTTGGGGATCATATGGATTTTATGATCATTGTCAACCTCTAAGCCCATTTGAGTCATGATCGGTGTGAGAAATAAGAGGAAGAAGTAGATCAAGAGAATCCACACAATCTGATTTTTTCACTGATGTATTGGTGCTGGAGCCCAAAGGGAAAGAGAAAGGTCTTTTAATGTTCCCACCAACTATTTTATTTTGGTAACTAGGATAAACACATCTGATGATATATCCAACTATGACATGGGCAAGTGAATAGAAGAAAGAGTGTCGCCTCTTGTGGAAAGATTAAGGGCTTACTCTGAGAGGGATGACCTTATGGTTTGGGATCACACAGATTTTTTGATCATCACCAAACTCTAATATCATATGAGTCATGCTCAGTGTGAGAAACAAGAGGAAGAAGAAGAAGATCCAGAAAACCATGTCATTCTTCTTCTTCTGTTGGATGAGGGTGGGGATATGAGTAAAAGAAGAAAGGGTTATGATGTGCCCTTTCCCTACTATCATTACACCCTAGAATTGTGAGGGGGGAAGGAATGAAGTAGAAGAGGTCTTAAAATAAAGTCTACGGTCTTATTCCAAGAGTTATTCCCTAAAAATGGTTTTGTGGGAAAATAGGAGGATCTCATTCCCTATTGAAGAGAAATTTAATTGTGATTCTCACCCTCCCTTCCTAGAATTGGAGGCTCTAAATCTTATATATAACTAAGAAAGGACATGGTCCTAACCCTAGTATCCAAGACTAGGAGTTCTCTAACACCACCCACAAGGTTGGGGTTCTCGTAACTGATGGAATGCATGATCATATGCACCCCAAGGACCCTACCCATCAGTTATGACAAGTGTGGGAAACCTCATACTAAAGTAATGCATACCTAAATGGGAGACACGTTATTGTACCCCCTTCCATGGTTTTGAAAGTTCGGAGGCTTCGATGGAGGTTTTAATTTGGTTCCTATCAGATAAAGGATCCAAATGAGAATGGAATCTTCCATTGGTGACTTGAAAGAGGTCTCAAAGGAGGCTCACAAAGGTCCTATTTTGGTGACTAAAGATGCTTCATGTAGGTATTGGGAGGATCTGTAAGTGATTCACGCCAGGATAATAGGCTTGTGTGAGCTAGATATGCCTTGGGAAATGGACCATTTGGGAAACACCACTTGGTAACAACTTTATCCTAGGCACCATGGATCTCCTCAGGTGTCCCTATATGGGTTGTATATAGGTCTTTGATTAGGGAAGGGGCCTCTCACAAGTGTTTGTACACTAGGGGTAAATAGGGTCCTCACACAGGTGTCTTGTATTTCATACCCTAGAGGGACTTTGATCCCAATATCTCCCTTAATTCTCTATTTTCTTGGGTTGTAGAGGGATACCTGAGGGTTTTTGGATGAACAAGGTGAAGGGGCTGTGTGACCAGATCTTTAGGGATTCTTTTGATTTTTTTAGTCATGTAAATAAGGATTCCAAGGGTCCTATTTATCAATAAATATGAAACCCTGGTTGAAGGAGGTTTCCCTCGTAGGTTTATGGAATAGGTACCTGGTGTAGGTGTCATGTACAAGGGTGGTATACCTTTCAGTACCATGAAGGGGGTTGTGAGAGCCTTTTGATTCATATGGGTATCCGTGCAGGCCATATTAGGCAATTACCTTTGATTCTTATTAGGTATCTTCACCTATTTAACATTCTTATAGTTCTCTTAATAATATTTTCATCCCCATTGAAAAAATGGAGTGTCAACAAAATCCCCATATGAAGATTGGATTTGATTGAAATAAGAGGGTCTAGTCCTGAGGTAGAATAGGGACAAGATTATGAAGGTGGTGTAGGTATGCTATATAGGGAACCCATGAAAGTCAACGGTGAAAGCCTAGTGCCTAGGTCTAGCGCATACGTACATGGCACAGATCCACGGTGCAAGTCTGATGCACTGGACAATGGTGTCTAAAATATCATTATCCCCTTTGTCCATTTCTTTATTTCCACATTCACATATTTTCCTCCCATTGCACAGGTCATCCGCCCAACCATGCCGTATTTGTTGTTTTCACAAAACTTCTTTGTGCACATACTCGGTACACCACATGAGAAAAATCCCTACTCAAATAAACTTGTTGAGGATTCTATGTGGTGTCACTTTTCTAAGGAACCTTATGTGAAGGACTTGATCGGGGTGCCTGTGCGAACGACCTGATCGAGGTGCCTATGTAAGAGACCTGATCAAGGGTCCTACATAAAGGCCTTCCTTTCCCAAAATTTTGAATTCTTCCAAGTTGAAATTTTAACCTTTCTAAGTCAATATTTTAAATTAATGAGAAAACTTGATTCCTTATTATAGTTTTTCAATGGATCCTCTGATGACTTCTCTTGAGCAAGTCGTTACTCATGCATCGGAGATGATCAAGGCTATTGGGATGGATTATTATGACATGGTCAAATATAATCTTCTGGATTTAGAAATCTATTTGGTTCCATATCATCATGAGTATCCATGAAGTGACTACCTTCCCTTGTATAATCATAGACTTTTTAAGAACACCCTTATCCTAGAGGCTAAGAGATATTTCCTGAAATCTTGGTTTGAGGAACATAAAAATTATCCTACCACTAATGTCTCATCCAAGGGTGTCTATATCAAGGAAGGAATGGTTCCTACCAGTTGTTTCTTGCATCACATCCACTGAAACCCCGACCTGAATCCATATGTCTCCGATTCGAAGCCTCACTATTATAACTCAACTTTCCATGCTTCATAGACATACCAGTCACAAGGTTGGAATGAAGACTAGGATTTAAGCTCTGGAGAGGGAGTCAGACCTGAATGAATGTGGTCATATTGGATGTGCCGAAATTGTGTGGATTTTATGATGGAGTTGTAAGATGTCAGAATATAAGAGGTTATTTGGGCAGGCAAACTTACGTTTACAAAAACCATGAAATCATTCCCGAGCTATCGAGCTGATGGAGTCCTCAAATAAATTCTTTCCATTTAAAGCATGTTTTAGTCAGTATTATCCAGTGGGAACTCTAAAAAAATTGTATCCCCTATTCTCAGGGACATGTACGATGAGTTTATCCCACTGAAGACAACATGGGACGATGTCGAAAGGACACCACCTTTGTCCCATGATCTCTTTAAGATGGATAAGAAATTACAAGCCAATGACCCTCACCCCAAGAGTGACATCCATCCTAGAACGTGGATGAAGGCATTACCCAAGCTAGAAGGAGTAGGTCACACTTTCTAGTTCCCTACAGGATGCCCCACTTAAGATAATTGGGGTGCTTCCAGCACATTCCGGCCCACATTAGAGAAGGGTGAGTATACCCTATGGGGCTACAAGGTCAACTCTAAATTTGTTTTAAAGACTCTCCTGGATAGATTTCTCATGATGTGGCTAAGCATTTACTTATTTCTAGTCTGTGAGTCTAATGGTATTGTAAGAATAGGGAATTTTATTGTAGCATCTAAACTAGAATAAGGGAGCCATATAGGTTTGGTTGTCTCTGTCCTTGCAAGGACTTAAAGGTTTTTACTGCATGAATACAATGGGGAGGCCCCATTTATAATTTTAGGGTTTTTTCAAGTATTTTGGGGGTGGATTTCAACACACTTTAGTTATTATGTTGTGTTGATCCTAGTTAAAGTACCTGACAATTTATTTCTTCCATTTTTTCAGGTGGTTTCTAGAATCCAACCTATATCTACGAAGTGAGATAGAGTACTAAATATGTTTAATGTTTTGGGAGAATTAAACTTCTTCCCGTATGGAGATTTTTCAACTGATACATTCACTGATAATGCAATGGAAGATAATGAACTAAGGTAGTACATGGTGTCATTCAGATATAGTGTACTGGTGGCTCACATTGACATCGAGATCATTTGTGAGTCCTATGATCCATATCAATTTACTTATCATTTCAAATGTTTTTAAAATTTAAAATCCCCCCCCCCCACACACACACATATGCGCCATTGGTCTTGAAAAAAAACTAATGGTGTCATGACATTTCTGGATTCTGATTCTCATGGATGTGTCTAAAATTTCAATTAAACTACCTTCATCGGATGCGTCAATCGGACTGGAGGTTGGGTATTCTAGTGTATGGATTGTTTCATACAATCAAGGAGTATTAATGAAAATATTTTACCAATTCATGGCCATGACATCTTCTAGTTGTGGAATGCGTGGTAGAAATGTTCAAACTAAAGGGGATGATGTTGAAGATCCCAAGTCTTCAAGTTGATCTCAGTAAAAGACCATTGAGCAGTCCAAGTTTGATAGAACCATGCCTTTTGATCTAAGGTGGTCTAGTCATCATTGGTAGGAGACTCAAGTTCATGTATCTGGTCTTCTATGAGGGAATAGAGTCCTAAAAAAGCTTCCAAGTCAAAAAATTCCAGGCCTTCCTCATGACTAGCCACCTCATATCCAAATTATGTGTATCCCTTAGAAATCCAAGCTTGGTAGAGAATATTTCATGACATCAGGGATGTGTGGGTATTTTTCAAGCCGGTTTATGCATCCCAAAGTTGGGAGATATCGGTCACCCTATGTCTCCACCTTGATAGTGATTTTTCCAATATGGGGATATATATTCAGGAGCTAAAGGCTTTGATATATGAAATTGATGATCATATACCAATCAAAAAGTGAGTTTCTGACATGCTGGACCAAGCAAGACTTGAGGGGGTAGCTGGTCACACTGAAGAGGAATTGGATGACTACATTGACCCTACTGATGTATCTTTCTCTTTCACCTTTTATTTTATTTCTATTTCATCCACTATCATTAATTTTGAGAGTATTTATTTAGAGTATTGGAGAAGGATAATAAGAAGAAGAATAATAATTGGTGACAGTAGAGTTTCTTGGGTCACCAAGGTATGGACCCACAGGCACCACCATCGAGGTAGCAGATGAGTCTCTTGATCCCCTAGAACTATCCCCAAGTCAGAGGATGATGATGGAGGAAATAGTGGTATTATTTCCTCAACCATTACCTCAAGTTTATATTTTTTAAAGGATAGATATGGTCCCTTTTCTATCTCAATAGAGAAATCAAAATAGGGCAGAAAAGTTGGCTCGATGTATGATCCATAGTAAGTTTTTGTGTTGTTATTTGATCACATGACTTGGTTGACATACTCTTTCTAACTGTACTTGTATTTTATAGAACTTTTATCACTTTAATCCCTTAAGGGATCTATCATTGTTCCTTCAAGGATTGATGAGGATACCCTAGGGGAGGTGCAGACCCATGTTGGTGAATCTATCATCTTGATGGATGAAGCATTAAGAGATGTAGTATCATCTTCCCTCATTCCTACGGAGAGGGTAGAGGGCCATGGTAATATCAGATGCACACCCTAAGGTGCCATGTGTTGTTTTTTAATTTCTTCTCCTCATGATATTTTGGATATTTTTCCTACACTAGAGGACATTTTATCAGTCAACATCGGTCGCATTGTCACTCTAGAAGGGGTTGATAGGGATCTCAGACGGTCTGATGAAGGTGATGATTCTAACCCTAACTTCATGAGGCTTGATGTTGTTTTGAATGTTGAGAAGTCAGTAGAGGGAATCAATAGCAGATCCAATTTGGGTCCTGAGTAATGCATCTTGGATACCCCAACTAGTAAGGATGCTTTGAGACTTGACACCATGTATCATGAAATAATGGACCTATTTAATCTATGAATTGATATCTCAGGTTCCCTTAAGGATTTTGAAGGATTTTGGTATGGAATTGGATGGATGTGAGTTTTCTCATTCTTACATTTTTGAAACACGGTTGCTCTTATTCATCTAATCTTTTATATAAAATCTTAACTTGTGAATATTTTTCTACAAAGAATGTTAACAAGGCACTTCATGAAAAAAGCATCCAAGTCTACCCTACTTCCATTTCCAAGGGATTGATAGCTGAGAACCTCAAAGTGTTAGATTATCAAGATCCCCTAAACCCATTTTTTGAGGAAAATCAGGGGAATGATCCTTTTCAGGAGGTCTTTGATTTAATAACTGAGGCTGGTAGTACTAGTGATATACCAATCCCAACGATTGATCCAACAACGAGTGACTGTTTATTGACCATTTTGGTTAATTCAATACCTTTGTTTTCTTTTGACCTATTGATGTTTATGATAGGTGTCTCTTTTTACTCAATGCCATTGAGTTTTGGTGACCAAGCCTGAGAGGGAAGCTTCTATGACATTTACACCAACATTGGTAGGTAAAATTGAGTCTGTTTCAGATAAAGTGGAATAAAGTGACTCATTGAGTACATTAATCCCAAGATGCATCTCTCCCTTTGAGAGCAACATTGAATCAGACTAGGAGATATAGGAGGCTCTTTGAAGTATGCACTACATTGTCTGGTGGGACATCTAGAAGATAGTCGAGGAGAATCCTCTTAAAGACCTACCATTATGACTTCATCAACTTCCATTCAAGTTTGTCATATTAGTAATGGAATATTTGATTACCTTGACATCCCTCCTATGGTGAAGTCATACATCTATAAAAGGGAAGAGGGTAGAATATCATAGTAGGATGAGGCATAGTTAGAAGGATAGGTTGAGCTCATCCATACCAAGAAGGTGGAGGGGTATCAAGATCACCTTGATTATAAATCTCTCCAAATGGTGTGCCTTCAAGAATAATTAAATTATATAAAGGAAAAGGTATTACAACTCCATTGATCCTTGAAAGGGGCTTTGGTGCAAAGAGGTGATGCGGTTAATATAGATAAGAAGAAGCTTCATGATGCTGAGGAGGCTGCTGCTATGCAATCAGTTGAGATCTATTAATTTTTAGAGAATTCTAGATCCATAAATCATCTTATCAAAACCTATGTTGAGTAAAAACTATAAAAAAATTTGGTAGAGAGGATCTAGTATGTGGATTTTCCCCTGTGCACTAGAACAAAAATGAAAAGGATTTTTGTTTCCAATCACTTGTTCTTGAATTTTTTTTCCTCGTTATAATTGTAATAAAAAACTAAAAATGACTTATTTTATTGTGTTATAATTACAATAACATGGATAAGGGAGTGCTTTAATTTTTTTTCTAAGACATGAATTCTAGAGATCATAGTTCGAATATTTCTAAGGATATATTAATAACCTTATAAACTTTTTGTCATTTTATTTTATTACCAAAATTTTTTCCTAAGTTAATAAGATGAGTTAGTGGGTGATACTTGGATTTTTCTTAGGACTCCCTTTTATGGGTTTTCAGCCTAAAAATTTTTATGCCTCTTTTTTCATTACTAATTTTTTTCCTAAACCACATGGAGAGCGTAGTTCTGGAAAGCTGAGATTCAAATTTTTTTCAGAGTCCCCTTTTTGAGTTTTCAATCTGGTGAGTACTATATCTCTTCTTGTGGGTAGTTTAAAGTTATGCAAGTCAGACTAGTGTGACTAGTGTTTTAGGTTGAATGGATTTGACCATGAGTTTTGGGGTGATGGACCAAACAAGGATTGTTTTCCAAGAATGTTCTGACATTATTTAGATACCCCAAAGGGATTTTTGATTCACAACTTTGTAAACTCAAAATCTAAAACATGATATTAGACATGTAAGTGGGGAACAGCTGGGGACCAAGTTTGAAAGGTAGTTTCCAGCATGATATTTTCAAGGATCGTGGGAATAGAGGAGGTCTCTTCTAAGGATGAAGGTACCGTTGGTTGAAAAAACCATTTTGTGGGTGAATTTATTCATATACAACTGGGGTGTGTTATATCATAGTCAAAAAGTGGCATCCTCTGGTTGAAGGGACCTGAAATTAGTTGGGTAACTTATGTAAAGACAACTAGGGTGTGTTACAGTATAGTTAGGAGAAGGAGTTCTTAGGTATTCTAACAATCTATTACTGAGGGTTGAGGCAAGTTTATGGGGATTTGGATTTCTAAAAACCACAATAGGTGGTTTTCCCGAGGAATATGTATGAGAATGAAGGGAATATATATATATTAGCATTGGATATTAATGGGAGACTTCTCCTACATGAATTTGTATTCTGTGAAGGGTGGATATTTTGTTAAATGATTGATGTTAGGGGGACGTCCCCTTTCTGACAAGGGATGAAGCATCATGTAGTTTAATGACTTGAAACCAGTACATTGATCGTACAGTTTAATGTCTTATGGAAGGGATGTTGTTTTACAATTTAACATCTTATGACTAGAACATTATGCTATGAAATTTAATTTCATATAGCAAGGAAATTATTCTATGTATTTTAATGTCACATAGTAAGTACATTGGGGGATATAATTTAAGGTCTTTATCTTTAACTAAAAGGTTAGTAATTCTCACCTTTCATGGTAATCTACCTAATAATTCACCATCACTTTAATGTATGAGGAGGAGAATGATGTAAGATGTAATCTTGGGATATTTGGATCTAAAAATTGGTATGGGGGAAATGAATTATGGTGATAGAGTAGGTATATCCTGAGAATGAAGTTATCATTAGTTGGAAAACCCATTTTGTGGTCTGATTTATACAAATCCAACTAGGGAATGTTACTGCATAATCAAATAGTGGAATCCTTTGGCCAAAAAACCCATTTTTTGGGAGACTTTATGTAGAGACAACTAGGGCATGCTACTATATAGTCAAGAAAATGAGTTCTCATGAATTAAAAAATTCCATTTCTAATGGTCGAAGGAAGTTTATGGAGATTTGGATCTCCCCAGACACATAGTTTGGTTTGTGGAAGGAAAGTACCTGAATATAGGAGGATCATTCTAAATCAAAATTACTCAAGAATTGGGGGAATAGGTTTCCTACATAGTTCTGACTCAAATTTGAGAAATATGGTGCCTATGGTATTAGGTCATATGACTTGGACCATAGCATTATTGAAATGATAATTGATATGTGTCCAACCAGATCAAGGTCGTTCTGGAATACTTCATACATGAGGGAGGGAATTGTAAACCATGATATTGGGGGTTCTCAGAATGATAGAAAGGATATGGGACAAATATTCAAGGGATAACCACATACTGATTCGAATCATTAGTTCCAACATAATGTCTTGAATGTTTATGATGACAGAAGAGGCTTCTCCCAAGGGTGAAGTTACAGCTAGTTGAAAAACCCGTTTTGTATGATACTTAATGAAAATACAACTAGGGTGTGTTACTTAATAATAAAATAGTGGCATCCTCTAGCTGAAAAACCTATTTTGTGGGAAAATTTATGCATAGCCAAATTGAGTGTGTTGTTGCATAGTCAAGTATAGGATTCCTTGAGTATTAGACATTCTATCATCAGAAGCTGATAAAAGATTATGAAGATTTGAAAGTGTCCAAGATTAAGAGTATGACATGTGGAAGGGATATGTATGAGTATAAAGGAAGCATTTGGAACGATATTGTCCATGAAGTTCATAATCCTTTACATAGATCTGAATCATATGTAAGAGGGGGCATCTTTGTTACCTTGGTGGACCCCCCTAATGAGGGGACCCAAATTTAGAGATCTTGTATAGATCTTTTTTTATAGGAGAGTGGGTACATGTTTTTACCTCATGATTGGGACTAGTACATGAGGCCTAGGTGTCACTATGTATCTCACTATAATGAGAATCAATCCACACATAGTTCTTGAGGTACAATGCAGTTTAAAGTCATGTGGCCAGGACACCATCTATGTAGTTTAACATCATGCAGTTAGGACATCAATCATGTAGTTTAATGTCATGCAGTAAGGATGAAGATGACTCGACATGAAAAACAAAGGAATATTTTTGATGGACTAGGTTATAGGACCTGAGTGTCACTGCTTATATTCTCAAAGAAAAAATCAATCCATACCTAGTTCTAAAAATTATTCTCCATACTGATTGAATTCATGTGTATAGAAAAGTGGGTATTTTTTTGAAATATAGGCTCACACATGGGGTGAGACACCATATTAAATCCTCACATATAGATATGAATAATACATAGGAGAGTGGGGGAATTTATCATATTGTGTTGTATCTAGGTCTAAGATTTAAGATCTGGACATCACCGTGTATCTCATTGGAATGAGAATCAAGCCACACATAGTTATTAAGGAAATCGTGTAGCTAATTTTTATGTGACAAGGACACCTAATTTTCCTTTTAAGGTCTTTCATCTAGGACCATGATAACCCTAATGTGAATTTATATACCTTACTCATTGATGCATGCCTGTCACAGGGTGTGGTCAAAAAAATTATATTTTTTCCTAGTGTGGCGCAGTGGCTGGCCAGGGTTGTCTCACTTAAGGATCCTTTCAATTTATTCACCAACTTTATATAAATCACATATTTAAATAAATTTTTTTGGTTTTAAGTTTTTATTAAAAACAAGGACAATATTTTTGGTTTTTTTAAATAATGACATGGAATAATAGAAATTGTAATCTATACTAACATGAAAACTAGACATAATGATTTAAGAAGAAAGAACTTGGTTTTGGTGTTTAGTCTCAGGTTCAATCATCATTTTCTTTTAATTCATTTAATTTTAGTTTGATAATCCAAAAATGAAATCTCATGTTTGAATCACTTTTCTTTTCTAAAATAGAAATAGTTTGAGTTACACGTTATTGGGGGTAGTCACCACATCCAGGATATTCGCCTAACCCAATCATGCTAATCAAATATACCACAAACTTAAAATAAATTTTAAATAAAATTCAAGAACACCTTGACCTCCCCCCGAGCTAATCCTCAGGGTTAGCCTCTCATTTTCGAGAGTAAGAGATCACAATGATGGATGGATGGGAAGAGAGAGAGAGATAGAGTGAGAGAGTGATAAATAATGTATAATGAATATTAAAATAAAAATATTATTATTAATATTAATTATTACTATTATTATTATTGTTTTTATTAAGAGAATTGGTTTTTGAAAAAAGAGAGGAAAATAATAAAATAATTTTAAAATAAGAATGTGATAATTATAATAATGATAATGATAGTAATAATAATATTAATATTAATATTAATTCTAATAATAATTATTATTATTATTATAATTAAAAGAATAAAATTTAGAAGAAGAATTTTGGAATGGATGGAGAAACACAAATGCATAGATTAATAAAACTAAAATTTAAATTACAATTGAAAATTAAACAAAAATAAAAAAATAAAAATAATAATAAGAAAAGGGGGAGATTTATGATTGGACTCCCTCTATGGAGATCTCCTCCTTGGTACCTTGTAAGGAATGAGATGGAATGGAATGGTTTGATAAGGGGGATCTCTCCCCTTTTTATAGGCCAGAATCTATCCTCCAAAAGTTTTTGAATCTTTAACTTATTAAATTGATGATTCATGCATTTCATCCTTTATAAAAGTTGTTCATTAATGTCTTGTTAATTTACCCTCAAAATTTTAGTATAATTTTCCACTGAACTTAGGATTTATGGAATTTATATTTACTATGATGTTTTGAAGACGAGAAATCCAAGAAGCTTCCTTCAATGTATATCATTCAATTTCCACCTTAATAGTTTAAAAACTATATTTAATTTATTTTTAAAACTATAAATGGAGTTCTCTTTCATATCCAAGTGTAATAACCTCAATTGAAGATGTGTATCCCAAATTATGCTTCTGTTACAGAGGTGGGGTCCACACTGTCCACCAGGAAGATTTTATAACTTCAATGATTTTTTCAGGCCTCGTAATGGTATAATTATATCTTTCTCTAGAAGAAAAATTTGAATTAAATTCATAGGAATCCTAAAAAAGAATCAATCAAATTTAAATACTATTTTAAATTTTATTCCCAAAATACCCTTGTGATTAAAATCTGTTAAAATTCTAGAATTAATAAATTTTCATATTTTAGACCATTTTAATTATATAATTCAAATTTCTCATTGTTTTAAAAAAAATAAACGGGTTTTATCATTGAAAACATCAAAAAATATTCATAATTTGATTAAAAATACGCATATAAATTTTCTTTTTCAAATACCCCAACACTTAAACCATGCTTGTGCTCAAGCATAAAATCTCAAAAAGGAGTTAAATATGGCACCGATGTTATCAATATTAAATTTCAATGCAATAAAATCAAAAAATTGTCAATGTAAAATAAAATTTTTAAATTACACATAAAATATCAATTCAATTTCTCATTTTTCAATGAAACAATAAATCCATGTGTTTTACTTTTCCCCTTTGAAAAATGATGGAGCTTCTACTTTCATTCACTCAAGATCCTCAACTCATTATTATTAAACGTGGAAAATCATGATTTACCTCACCTTTGAATATTTTCTATCATATCTCATGATATAAATCAAGTTTAGTTATGCTCATATCATGATAACATGCTCCTTATCTATATTCTTGTAAAGGAAATACTTTATCCACTTTGTAATGATAAAAGGCACATAAAATCATGAGGACTTTTTAATAAAGGTTCAAATGACTCTGAGGCTTAAGGTTGGTAGGATTTGATGCTTTAAAAATTAAGGCTCAAGGAGGAGGTTTATCTCTTAAGTACAATGCATGATATCAAAAAGTGTAATTAAATTTTCCCCTTCAATGTAGAAACTCCCATTTACCCCAAAACTCAAGTTATGGTTATGATAAAAGTAAATCATGATGAATGATTGGTTTCCTCTATTGAATATTTTTTTTACTTTTATTCATTTTTTCTTTTTAAAAGAACCTTTTTTTTATTTTATTTTTCTTTTTAGAAAGTTATGATTTATAATAAACCTCACATCCACCACCTAACCACATATGATAGAAATCATAGGTCTAGTAATGGTGATTTTTTGGTTACCCAAACCACAACTCATTTTTCTTATTTTTTTGGTTCTTTTAGTTATTTTCGTTTTTTTTTATTTCAAGAAGTGAAAAACAATAGTGTACAATGAATGATTCCACAACCTTTTACAATACCCATAATAATCACCCCCACACTTCTTCCTTATAATTTAAATCATCTCATTTACCATGATTATCTTCACCTCCACACTTCAACTTTAAAATATCATTAAAATACTAAGAATAGGGTAGGAATGGATAAAAATGGCTTGAAAAATGGATCATCCCTAACAATTTCATTCATGGTCTCTATGGGATTAATAAGGATTAATGTATAAATGTTATTTTAAGAATAAGTGTATTTTAAAAGTATGACTCGATCATTTTAAACATGTTTTTGTATAATTATATATTTGACAAGTTCAAATTCAAGTTCTAGTAGGTGGCATGTCCCAAGATCACTCAAGAAATATGTTCAAGATAAAATAGGAATTACTTGGTCTAGAAATCCTCTTGGGAATGGGACATATGATTTAGGAAAATCACTCAAGGCATGATTAATAATAAAAAATCAATTCACATGAAATTTATAAAATCAATGCATGAAAAATGGTTGGGAAAATTCATTTACATGAATCAATGAATTACTTCAAATCATAAGTCCTCATTTTAATATCCATGCTTCACTTTAAAAATTCAATTTTCCATTTTACTCATTAAATTTTATTAACATTGAAATATAAAACATGATATCATAGGATTCCTAAGAAACTCATGTCTCATATATTAGTCAAGTAAAGCATAATCCAATTGTGGGCATGAAATTTCACTTTAAATCTCAAAAAATGTTTTTTGGACACAAAAAGTAAGGACTTAAAAAGATAGAATGTGAAAATAAACTCCATTTTCATAAATCTTAGTACTTCTCTTCCACTTTTTAAGGTTTTCTTCTTCTATTATGAACCAAAAAAATATAATTAAAAAATTGAGCATAAGGATCGTGTCTTTTATGCTCAAAAATATAGAGGGAGGGGGCTATATGTTGCACTACTTCCTAAGAAATTAAATTGAAATATAAATTCCTAGAATGAAAGTAAGGGATAAGTCTTGATAAGATCCCACAAGTGGGGCCTAAATTTTTACTGGCTCCAGAGGGAAATACTAGCTATTATCCAAAGTTAGATGGTAGATGAAGCTTCTTTGATTTGAACTACCACATGTGGTTTTTCCCAGCTTGTGCTTCATCCTTCGGGGTGAGGAGTGATCCATGGATAAAGTACACCAGATCCCCACCTTCACAATGAGGTATAGCTTTAATGGTAGGGATAGGATGAAGTATGAACCATAATCCTCCTTAGTTTCTACTTGTGCAACCTTCTTATCTTCCAGTGCTGGATTCATGGGGGCTTCAATAAAAGCAGCCTCTTGTCTAATTTCCTTAGGATTAGCTACATGGATATCATAATGGGGATCCTCCAATGCATATTTATTGAAATTAGGGATCTTTATATGTTCTTCAATAGGTTCATGTCCAGTTTCTTCTTCTTCCTCCAAGGCATAGAAAATAATTTCTCATTATTTATAATCAAAAAAATGAGGAGTGATGTACAATTAAAATTAAATAAAATCATAATAGATAGGGTCAAATAAAGGTTCAACTACCTGATTTGGTTTAGCTTCAATATCTACCTTAGTTGTAAGTGCATCTTAGAGTAGACTCTTTGAGGATGGAGGTAGGTAGTCGGGCTCCTCCATCTTGACTTCAAATTCCACCACTTTGGTGGTGTCTTCTTTCAGTGGTGATGGATATTTTTCTTTTTAAGGCTTGGGGAGATCAATCAGTTCCTCGTATTCATTCCATAATTCATCAAATTCCTTTTGATCTCCCACATGTGGCTCAGTGGAAAATTCTTCCTCTTTTTCCTCCTCAGGTAAGACAAGTGGATCATCATTTAGTTCAGGCTCAGAATCAAGTTCAAACTCAGATTTCTATGATTAATCTTGGACATATTCAATTATCCAATCCAGTTTTTCTTGTAGATTTTGCACCATATCTTAAAGATATTAAATTTCATACTTTAGTTTGTGTTTGGTCACTTTATCTTGGAAACTTTCTGGTGGAACTTCTTCAAAAGTGTTGGGAGGAATCTAGGATCACTCTTCTTGTGTCTTGGACACTTCTTGATAGAATTATGGGAAGTACTCATAGAATTCAATGAGTTCTCTATCTAATACTTCAACAAACTGGTTGCTCAAGGGTCTCCTTAATATATTTTATGAGGTCTTTGAATTCCTCCTCTTTGAGAATTTATCTCTGTGATCCCTTGATCTATCTATCCCATAATGAAACACTCTCTTTTGTAGACTATGGTGCTTTAACTTCTGGCTCTGGAACCTATGAGTAGTCATTCCATGCAGAGTAATTGTTTTTTGATACATCATGGAAAGAATTTTTTTTATTTTTTTTTTAAAGTAGTAAAATCTATCTAAAATGTGAAAATAGAAAAATTAAATGAATAACTTATTGGATCCCTAAAAATGGTGCCAGTTTTGACGTACGTCTGTCACGGGATGTGGTCAAAAGTAATTCTATTTTTTTCCTAGTGTAGTACAGTGGATGACCAGGGTCATCTCACTTGAGGAGGCTTTCAATTTTTTCACCTACTTTATCTAAATCACCTATTATAATTCTTTTTGTGGTTTTAAGTGTTTAATTAAAATAATGACAATATTTTTGGTTTTTTTTTGAATAATGACATGAAATAATAAAAATTAAAATTTATATTAACATGAAAACTAGATAGAATGAGTTAAGAAGAAAGCACTTGGTTTTCAGGTTTATTCTTAGGTTCAATCATTATTTTCTTTTAATTTTTTAATTTTAGATTGATGATCCAAACATGAAATATCATGTTGGAATCACTTTTCTTTTCTAGAATAGAAATAGTTTGAGTTACATGTTATTGGGGGTAGTCACCACATTGAGGAAATTCACCTCACTTGAGCATGTTACTCAAATCTACCAGAAACTTAAAATAAACTTTAAATAAAATTCAAGAACACCTTGACCTCCCCCAGGCCAAGCCTCAGGGTTAGCCTCTCATTTCCAAGAGTAAGAGATAAAAATGGTGGATGGGTGGGAAGAGATATAGACAGATAGAGAGAGATAAATAATTTATAATGAATATTAAAATATTAATATTAATATTAATATTAAAATTAATATTAATTATTATTATTATTATTGATAGAATTAGTTTTTGAAAAAGGAGAGAGGAAAATAAAAAAAATAATTTTAAAATAAGAATGTGATAATTATAATAATGATGAAAATAATAATGATAATAATAATATTAATATTAATATTAATATTAATTCTAGTAATAATAATAATACTTCTAATTAAAATAAGAATAACTGAGAAGAAGAATTGTAGAATGTATGGAGAAACACAAATTCATGGGTTAATAAAACTAAAATTTAAATTACAATTGAAAATAAAACTAAAATAAATAAAACTAAAAAAATAAAGAAAAAAAGAAGAAGAGGGGGAGATTTTCAACTGGACTCCCTTAGTGGAGATCTCCTCCTTAGTTCCTCAGAAGGAATGGGATGGAATGGAATGATTTTAGGAGGAGCTCTCCTCCTTTTATAGTTCAGAATTTTTCCTTCTAAAGTTTGCACTTTTTGACCTATTAAATGGATGATTCACATGTTTTGTCCTTCCTCAAAGTTGTTCATCGATGTCTTTTTCATTCACCCTAAAAATTTCAGTATAATTGACTACCGAACATAGTAGTTATGAAATTTATATTGACTGTGACATTTTCTGGATGAGAAATCTAGGAAACTTCCTTCAATGTATATCGCTCAATTTACACCTTAATGGTTAAAAACTATATAGAATTTATTTTTATAATGTTCCATTGATTTATCTTTCATATCCAGATGTAATCACCTCAATTGAAGTTGTGTAACCCGACTTATGATTTTGTTATGGAGGTGGGGTCCGCGCTATATGCCTAGAAGATTTTCCAACATCAATGATTTTTTTAGCCTCGTTATAGTAGAATCATCTATTTCTCCAAAAGAAAAAGTTGAATAAAATTCATCAAGGAATATTAAAAAAAGAATCACTCAAATTGAAATACTATTTTAAATTTTATGACAAAAGTACCCATGTGATTAAAATCTGTTAAAATTCCAGAATTAAGAAATTTTCATATTTTAGCCTATTTTAATTCTATAATTCAAATTTCCTATTTTTTTAATAAAATTTTTAAATACATTGGTTTTATCATTGAAAAAAATCAAAAAAAACTCATAATTTGATTAAAAAATGCACATAAATTTGCAATGTTGCTCATATAGGGAACTCTTTTACCAAAACTCCTAATCCCGCATGGGCTATGCTTGGTGTGAGAAACAAGGAGTGGAAAAGGTTTCTTCTACCACACTAAGAAAATTCAAGTGAATTAATGATAGGGGCATTTAGATTTTTTGGTGGCTAGGCTAGGAGTTATAATCTAGGCATCACTACATATCTCATTAGGATGAGAATCGACCCGCACATAATTCTTCAAAGGTTCCTTATGCACGTATAACCCGGTATTGGAGATTCGAGTGTCATTATGTATCTCATTGGGATGATAATCAAACCACACATAGTTATTGAAAAGATCATGTAGATTATCTTCATGCAATAAGGATGTTGGTTGTGTAGTTTAATATCTTGCGGTAAGGACATGGGTCCCTGATATGGAAAGTAATATTATAGCTAGACCAAGGGATAGGACCTAGGCATCACTATCTATCTCATTGGAATAAGAATTAAGACATGCTTAGTTATTGAATTAATTATTCCCCACATCGATCAGGTTTTGATACAGGGAAAAGGGGGATTTGATATTTTCCATAATGATGGTTGGGACCAAGACATGAGGTCAGGGCATCACTGCATATCTCTTTTAGATGAGAATCAAGCCATTCATAGTTTCGTAAAAGTTTCTTATACAAGTATGATTCATACATAGTAAAAGGGGGATTTCTTTTTCATGGTTATACCCAGGATGGGAGTTCTGAGCATCAATAAGTATCTCATTGGGATGAGAATCAAGTCACACGTAGTTCTTGAATAAAGGTGTGGTGGGGTACCATCACTAAAGATTCTAATCCACTCAAACATGAATTAAATGGTGTGAAGTTTTACATCATGAAACAAGGATGTGAACCATGAAGTTTAACAATATATGGTTAGGATAATATTCTACATAGTTTAGAGTCTTAAAACTTATACTATATATAGTGTTGTGCAGTTTAACATACTGAGGCTAGGATGAGTGTCATCCCTTTTAAGGTCATGTGATAATAACCAACTACATAGTTTAACATCTTGTGGATGATATGAGAATCGTGTGATTACATGAATTATTTCTTCAAGAACATTTCATTGGTTAGGGTCATAATGATCTCTTCATCCATTGAGATTAAGGAATAAGATCTGTTAGAGTGGTCCTTATGTATAGAGTATGGTTCCTCCCACTTTGTTTCAAGATTTGAGGCTTCTTTCCTGGTATCATTGGATCCCTAAGGATTGATTCTAGTTCTCCTTGGAGGAATGAATGGAGGCAGACCTTCTTTTTACAGACTCATGCTATCCAATTTTGATTAAACTCCAAGTGATACAAGGTGTGAAATCATTTCTCATCAAGCCTCTCCAATTCATCCAATAATTTCTGGGATTTCTCATCTATGGATAGATAATCATAAATGGCAATATGAATTGATGGAAATTGAACCTCAATGGATAGTATTACTTCTATTCTATATACCAGTGAGTACAGGGTTGCATGTGCAGCAGTACGAGTTATAGTCTGGTACCATAAGGAATGAAAGATCTTGTTAGGACAATACTTTTTATATTTATCCACCATCTTCTATATAATTTTCAATAGAGTCTTTTTAAAGGCCTCTATTTGTCTGTTATCCACTACATGATAGTGGGATGAATGGTTTTATTTGATATTTTACTCCTCATATAGCTTATCCACCTCAACCAAAAATAAATTGGTGCCTTTTTTCATCATAATTTTATGGGGGAAACTAAATATAGTAATGATGTTGTATTTCATGAAGCTAACAATGCTTTTGACCCTGACTTCTTTGAGGGGTATTGACTCATACAATTTGAAGAAGAATTCGGTGGTAGTTAATATATATTTGAACTTCTTGGTCATAGTTGGAGGGTATGGCCCCAAAACATCCATTCCCCATATGGAAAATGGCCATGATTATTTGGATATATGTAGAAAATTCAAGTGTTGATGGATGAAGTTGGAATGAACTTGGAAGGAATGAAACTTCTCGGTGAATTCGGTGTTATCCTACATCATCAGAGGCCAAAAGTATCCAAGCCTTTGAATTTTGTTGGAAATATTTTATCCTAATTGGTGGGCACCATAGGTTCCCAAGTGTACTTCTTTAATGACAACATTGGTCTCTTCTCCACCAATACATCTGAGAAGGACTCTATAAAATCCTTGTTTATATAGGTCTTTCTAGTGATTTGGTCAATCATAAAGATTGATGTTGGATGATCACTATCGTATTTTCTCTTTCTCATATCTATCTGGTGGGAGTACACCATCTTGAAGGTAGTTCATGATTGGAATCATCCACTCAGTGGTAGGACCATATGGACCAGGGATAGGACTGAAATCTCTTCTATTCTTACCTGAACAAAATTTGAGATTGTTCAGCGATGTGCAATGCCGATGTCCATTTCATCCCAGATGAATATTTCAAAGTTGTAGATTCATTTTCTAATGCATCTTTCTGGGAATTTTGTGATCATGGAATATGAGTCGATGTTGGATCTGAGGGGAACTCTACCATTAATCCTCTTTCATAATCAAGTAGGGGGTTTATCTCTTCTTTTCTGATGGAATAATCCACATTTATATGTTTAATTACAAAATTTGAATCTCCTTTCACCTCTAGGTGGTACACTATTATTTTGAGGGCCAATTCTAGGCTTGTAATAAGGGAATGATATTCCACTTCATTGTTAGTACATCCTTCTGGTAATAGGAATTAGTAAGGCAAGACTTCTTTCTTGGATAGATAATCACGATCCCTAGCCCAACTTTGTTGAGCTTAGGGTATTCCATTATCCTCCTTGTTGGGCTCTTAGATACACCATAAAAATACATTTCCCACATTTGGGGGGAACCTTAAATAGATAATATCTCATTATCCATCAATTCAATATTTAACGATGTTTTTTCTGCAAATGGTTATTCTATACAGAAATCTTTTAAGGCCAGGACTTTCACTAATTTTCAAGGCATTAATTTTATATCAAACTAATACATAATAAATTCTCACCATACCAGAAATCCTATCAATGTAGTATAGATGATGATGTATTTGAGTAGTTTATTGTAAGAGAACAAATGGAACTCATGATGTTGTAGGTAGTATATTAGTTTTTTAACTGTGAAGACTAATTCCAAACAGCTCTTCTCAATATTTGAATAAATATTTTCAATGTCTATCATGGTTCAATTAAGATAATGAAGGTTTTTTTCATTCCCAATATCATTATTTTTCATGATGAAGGAACCCAACAATCACTCTAGGGTCATCACATATATAATGAATGGTTTTACCTCATAGGTGGAATTAATACTGGTGGGATTAAGAAGTATTTCTTGATGTTTTAAAATTATTCTTGGCAGTCACTGGTCCACTGATATGTGACCCCCTTCTTCATCAGTTTGGTGAAGGTAAAACACTTTCTTATAAGGTTGTCTATGAAGTTCCATATTTAGGAAAAGTGTCCTTGAATTCCTCTCATCTCTTTAAGGTTTCAAGGAGGTGACATGATAAGGATAGATTTTGTTTTCTTATTTTCAACTTTGATGCCGCAATGGAATACCATAAATCTGAGAAACTTTCTCGAGGTTACCCCAAAATAATATTTTAAGGGGTTCATCTTAAAGCTATATTATCGTAGCTTGTTGAAGATGGTATCCAAGTCATCTAGGTGATCAGAATGTTTTTTGTACTTAACCACAAAATATTTAACATAGAATTCAAAAAAAATCCCCAAAAAATGTTTGAATATGAGATTCATGTTACATTGGTATGTGGCGCCATCTTTCTTCAAAACAAAGGAAATTACTCAAAAGCATAATACACCCTAGGGGCCCTGAAGGCGGTGGATTCTTCATCTTCTGGGGCCATCTAATTTTTTTACCTTGAATAGTCATTCATGGAGGATATGTATTGATAACTAGTCATCGCATCAATCGGGAGTTCTATGATTGGAACCAGGAAGTCATCTTTAGGAAAGTGTCAGTTGAAATATTTGAAATCAATGCAAAATTTGATTTGACTGTTATTCTCCTTTATAGGGAAAATGTTGGATAACCATTTAAAATACTATACCACTCGGATGAATTCATCCTTAATGATATTATCCACATCAGTCTCAATTTTGGAGGTGTGAGTTGGGTGTGTCCTTCTAGCTACCTATTTGTATCCCCGATGGTCTTCTGGAAAACCTAAGTGATGGGTGGCCACCTCAAGATCAAGGCATGGAATCTCTATTTAATTTAGGGAAAACATGTCTTGGTGTTGCTTTAGGAAGGAGGTATATACCTCTTTTTCTTTATAAGTCATGGTCGCACTGATCAAAGTGGTTCATGGATCTTCTTCTAGGCCTAGATTTATTTCTTTAAGCTCATTAAAAGTGGTAGAGAAACCTTCCTCAAATGTTGGAGGGTCTTCCCTGAGGTCTTCATATTCTTCAACTCCCTCATAATTTACCTATTTTGCCTCTTCCTGGGAAGTAGGTGATGAATCAAGTTTCTCAGAGTTAGGGTAGGAGTCAATATTTGTACACTCAGAAAATGAATAAACTATTTCTAGATCAATTGATGGTGCAAGGCCTTTTTGGATTTATAAAGGGGATATGAGGGACTGAGAATGAGCATATTTATTTTCTCCCATTGGTGACAACTTATTCTAGCCTAGATAGTGTAAAAATGATTTTTTTAAACCTCATAGGATGGAATTAATACATTTTCATCCAAGATTTTATTCCTGCTCGGAGAGTTGACAACTTATCTAGTGCTTCTGGGTTCAATTTTCATGACTGACATCACAAAAGTTGCTAGATGTGTGCTAGAATTTGGACTCATCTCTTCGATTTGGTTGATGGGAAGCACGTACTCTACACTAAGATAGCTAAAAGGGTTGTCCATAATCATCTCTAGACTATTCATGGCATTAATTCAAGTGATATTGTCAATCACATACTATTTACCTTCCCTCTGGTAGAATCTTTCATCAATGTATTGTGATTACCAAGATTTAAATGGGGATTTTTCATCATGAAATGTCCCAATTTGATCATTGAAACAATATTTGAGGCATTGGTGGTATAATGAAGGAATATTCATGTGTTGATGTGGCCAAATTCTTCCCAACAAAACGTTGAAGGTCGTATCCTACCTAATAACCATGAATTATGAGTCCTACATAAGATCCCAAAAGTAAGTTTTGAGTTTGATTTCTCTAATAGTATTTTGATCATTCTTTTCATAACCCTGTAACATTAAAGTGGAAGGAGACAAGTGAGATTCATTGAAACCCAGTTGATGAAGTTTTCATATTGGAATTATGTTGACTCCTAAGCCATTATCAATAAAGGATCATCAGATATCAATATCATTTATCATACCATATATATACAAGGGTCTGACATGTACCTATATTATGGTGTCTTCATCTTGGTCTATGAAAGAGATGATCGTATGGAATTTTGCAGGATCATTCTCTACACGATATAATTTTGTATCACTAACCTCAACTTAAAATTTTTTAGGGCTTGATAAGGCCTCTATGAGTGTTTCTTGAATGTCTTTTGATAGAATCAGAGAATTTGGGATTGAAAACTTAGTTAGGACTAGTGATAATTGCTTCAAAACATTATACTTATAGTCCAAATTTCTATTCTTACCATCATGGGGATTCTATTTTGTATATGATTTAGGATATGAATTACTTTATGTGGACGGATCATCCCTTGGAATAGGAGCTGAAGGTGCTTCTTCTCTCGATGGATTAGGTTGACTAGGTCTTCCTGCACGCTGAGGTTGATTAGGCGATGATGTATCCTCTGACCAATATTCTAGGATGATCATGTCAGGTAATACCCTATCATGTGTGGGGGAACCTAATTGATCCTAATGAGATCACTAGAGAGATCTCATGTGAGTTTTGGACATGTAGAAGGTTTGAGCAGGGATGTGGTTAGAGTAGTGACTCCTAGCACGATCGCATCTTCCCATGTATCCTCAACTCTGATGACCTCTTCCCCAAGTTCCCCAATTAAATTTAAGGAATTAAATTTAATAATCATTATCATAATCTAAGAAGGTAACCATTAAGTGAATAATATTGATGGAACTGAAGATCAACTCCTCATTTGGTGAAGATTTTGTCTGTCAGGTTAAATCTTGTTGTACTGTTTGGCGGGATGGTTTCCGTGCTCCTGGGGTTGTAGGCATGAAGTCTGCTAAATTCAAATATAAATTTTTCCTCAAAATGGTATCATCTTCTTGTGTTTTTTTCTTTCTCTTCTAGACATTTCATTTTTTGGAAGACTGACTTTCAGAGTACCCAACTGCCAATGGAGTTGGTTGTGTTGTAGCAGAAGGGGTCAGGGGAACAGTCAGCTATTAAAACTAGTATAAAAGGATAAAATGAGTCTGGATGACAATATTTTTGACCATATAGTCATTTAACTTCTTTTTACTCTTACTTTTAACTTATTTCCATTCACTCCCCTCCTCTGGATTAGTGGAAGAAACACATGCTACATGAGCAGGTGGCATTCCCAGCTTCACTTTCCTGGAGTCCATCGTATTTTTTAAGATTTGTTTTAAAACAAAACACTCTTGGATGTTGTTACCTAGTACTTGATGGAAGGGAAAATAGTTCAGGATATCTTCTTCACCATCCTTACTGGGTTTCTTGTGCTTTGGAAACTTAATGAATTTTTTTTTCCAATGATGAGATGAAGTAGTCAGGGATTTAGTAACTTCAAAAATAATATGAATTGTTCTTTATCTACTCAAACTATTTTCACCTCTTCTTTCTTTGATCATATTTAAAAGGTAGTCATTGTTGTTGGCACTTAGGAGGTGGAAACACATGATACAGTTCATACTTTGGAGCGGAAGTAGGTATAGGGGCCTGCTTGAGTATAACAGTGGAAACCTATGATTTCTCTATTATCTTTCCTTAATCTGATGGAATTACTAAAGACTTGGTTTTGATCTATGAAATGGAGTCTTTCACTCTTTGATAAATTATAGTAAGGTCCTGAAACCCTCCTGTATATTTCATAGGGATAATTGGAGTGTGAAAATCATCGTAAATATTTTCTATACAGATGGGAAACATGTCTTCTTGAGGGAGAGGTAGGTTTAAGGAGAATTTCCACTGAGTAATGAAATATGATACCCTTTAATTATATAATTGCTTATAGTTTGAGAGTTCAAGCACTATTGGCTTCTATAATGTTGAGATGAATGGGAAAATAAACTTCTGATAGAGGTATTACCACCCCATAATTGACTGATCCAATATGCTAGTATACCATATAAAGGCTAACCTCTAAATTGATTGTAGGAAGCACCTATGTTTCACTACCTCCTATTGTTCAGGGTTCCCCGTCATGGGATCACAATAAGATACAAAATACATCAAATGCTACTTCGGGTCTCCCAAGCCATTAAAAATTGGAAATATAGGGTTCCTAAATTTTGGCAGGGGAAGAGTAGGATCTACCCATTTGGGGTAAGGTTTGTGTTTTAGTTGTATTAGTGTGATCTATTTCTATATATATTCCAACCGATCCATCAGTGACTCGATGGTGCTTATGATACCTCAAGGAATCTCTGGCTAAGCTGGAGCATGAACAGGTACAGCAGCCAGTAGGGCCTTCTATAGCAGAACTGCTGGTATCTTTTGTGGGTAGCCTATAGGGCCAAGACTATAAGTATGTTCCTGGACTTGTTCTATTTTTTCACCCAACAGAGGTAATTTTTAATCTATTGTTGTGAGATTTAAGTATATTGGTGGTTGTTATCCCAAATTGAGTGGATGTTCCCGATCCACTTCAGTCACTACAGCAAACCCTCTTTGTTGAGGTATGCTAGTTAGGAGTGTGAGTTGAAGATCTAATTACATAACATATCCATCGGGAAGGATTCCTCATAGTATTTCTTCATTGATACTCCTCAATTATTTCATCTCTTCATTTGTTTGATCAAATATTTCCTAAAGTAAAATGGGATCAACCACTATTGGAGGTAGGTTAGGCACAATCATACCCTTACCCTTTTCTTTATTGTATGCCTTTCAAGGAGGTAATAGTAGAGTGATTGAGGAAATTCCTAGATTCAGGGTGAGTCTATGGTTCTAGTTACACACACCTCTTTCAATTGTTTCAGTTTTTACCATTGTTTGAACTGAAACTGTAACGTCCTGGATCCGGGTGCCATACAGTGGGTGCCCCAAACCCGGTTGGTCACATGACCTCAAGTGAATTTCCCCAAACTCCATAGGCTACCAACTAGAAGTGAGGGCCTAGGTTTGATAATGGGAAAACTATGCCCTCATTTTTCAAAGTGTAGCACAGTAGAGAAAATATAAACATACCAAAAGCGGAAGCAGTAATCAATACCAAGATAAAATGGACAGCAGTACATAAGTAAAATATGAAAACAATCATATATATATGATGATGCAATATGTCCCTAAGTCTAAGAAAGCATCCAAAACATAATACACTACAATAAAATACAATACGGTACAAAGTACTAAGTAAAGCAAGCAAACTAAAACAGTACAGTAGGAACTCACCAGCATCGCAATCCTAAGCTCGGTCCCATGCTCTCCTACTCCTCTACATCCCATGCTCTCCTACTCCTCTACAACAATCAAGTACTTGTATAGGGACTCTTTCCCTTATCAACACCTCCATCAATATAATCTTTTTGGGCCTAAAACATGACCCAAACAGGTTGTGAGAAATAAATCCCAGTAGGCAACCACCAAAGGCACATTCCCAACTGTCAGTGAAAATGTGCAACAGCAGTGTGCAACAATAAAATGCAGTAAACTAGTAAGTACTCAAAAGTAAAAATTCCTACCAGTTATATTTCCATTTAATTATTATTTAAAAATTCAATATAATTGAATTATAAGTTTTTGAGACTCATCCTCAACTGACAATCTCCTATGCAGTGCCGTAGTAAAAACTACAACAGGCTATCTAACAATTAGAAGGTAAAACAATACCAAGACTGTGCTTTAGCTTGGAAGATGTAACATTTGAAATCACCACAGTGAATACGAAAAGTAATTAGATTCCTCATACATGAAAAACCTTACCCACAGGTAATCAGAATCGAAACCCTTAGGTGATTTCCCACAGGCATAACGAATATTTCCCTCAGGCGTATGAGATATTTCCCTCAGGCATGGAAGCTACTGCCCACAGACATAAGAAAAGTTTCCCACAGGCTAAACAAACACTTACCCTCAGGCTAAAGAAAACACTGCCCTCAGGCTAATCAAGTAACTGAGACTAGCCCAATTTATATACATTTTCTCTCAATAAAACTCAAATCATGATAAAATCATGGCATACCCTCGGGCATCCTGGCCAATCAGCTAAACAAGGGAACCGTACCCACGGGGTGGCCCTGGATCCAAGAAATGATCCTAGATAGTAGTTTATAATTATCATTAGATTATATATGCAATTCTATATATCTAATTATTCAAGGCCTCGGCCATATGATACCCCAAACATGGGAACATAGCACAACTGTACACAAAAACCACGTGACAGTTGGAATTAAACATCAGACCACCTACCTCGATCTCCACTGATTGATATACGTGAACAACACCTCCTGAATCGTCTGTGAATGACATAGATCTAGGATAAACATTCACCCATTAAAACCCAAATAACTTCCCCTCAAGAAATAATTGGAAAGAAACACACAAGGAGAGGGAAGGTCTTACCCACGTGGTCCAAACGTGATCGTTGGTGAAGTAATTGGAGTACCAGTGTTCGGTCGGAAACTATTCCAAGGTTCGGACCTCTATCCCATAGTCTTCCGACATTCTAAGCTTCCTCTACTGAAAGAGGAGGCTACTTCTGGTTTATAACAAAAAAACACAACTACACGGTGTGTACTCTCAAGTACACGGTGTGCACTTTCCATTTTTTTAACTGTTCCTCTGGCAGTTACTTTTCACTGACACACTGTTCATCTGTTGACATGAGTACACAGGGTGTATTTTTGAGTACATGGCGTGTACTATCACTCCACTGGTGGCTACTCCCACTACCTTACTATTCACCTACCGACTATGACATGGCATGTATATACCAAGTACATGATGTGTAGTCAGTTTTTACACTCTTCATCGCCGACAGGCCTACACTCCCTGTATACTCATCCCACACGGCTAAAGTACACGGCGTGTGGAAAAGTACATGGTGTATACCCACAAATTTTGGTATTTTTCCCCATTTTCCTTATTTTCTCAAAAACACTTAAGGAAAAAAGGAAAAGAAGAAACTTGTACCTCAAGAATAAGAACCGGGTTCTTATAGAAACTTCCTCCACTAATTCCTCCTCCAAATTGGCCTCATTTTATATAGGGTCTGTAGGGGTAGTGTTAGTGACATTCATGAATTCATAATGAATTATAGTTATTATATCAGTGATTTTGAGAGACTTTATTTTTCTATTCTCTCCACAAGGCCTTTTCCTCTCCTTCATTGATTCTCTTGGAGCTGTTTAGTGGACGGTAATCTGAATAAAATCTACAGATAGTTCATTAATTCATGTTTCTAATGAGGATATCTGATCATAGGATGGGAAAAAATAGGAGGATCAAATCTATATAATTTCCCCTAATCGGTAGAATACTGACTTCTACTGAGGAGGAGGTTATTGAGGTGAAAAATCCACTATCCCAGAGGGTTGGGGCTATTCCCATTCCACTTTCACAACTATTTGTCCTTGGTTTATTGACCATGAAGGTTGTGTTAAAAATACCCTAACCTTGTAGGTTGGGGTTTCTCCTAAACTATTTTGGCTGCTACTTACATGGATTCCCTTCTGATTTTATGGAGTTTTGTTCAAACATGGGTTGGATGCATCATTTGGTATGTACCTGAATCATCTGTTTTCGAATATCATTGTGTTATTTCCAACATTTGTGATATCTGACAATTGGATTCCCCTAAGCAAGAGGATTTCTCAGTATTTTCATATGCTTGATTTAAGAGTATTTCAATATCTTTTCCCCTTTTTTCCTAACAGTGGTGAGATTTGGTCGGGGACTATTTTTGTCAAGCATATCATCGGTTGTAAATAGAGTATGTTTGTTAAAGACAACCTGGAGCTATGAAATTGCATGATACCACCTTCAGTGGGCTTTATTGGTTGGGTAGTTTGGTAAAATGTAATTATCTATGTTCACCACATCCTATGATATGAACATTAGATGGATCATTTCTAATTATCTATCTCAATATTTTTAATGCTCTAAGTCGTGCATGTTTAAGGGAACCTTTCTGTTTCTAAAACTTTGGATGTCATGTATCCAGGAGATATACCAAGTCAATTTGGTGTTACATGTATTCTATTACCTTGATGTGACTTTGATACTCATTGTAGGGTCATAATTTTTCTCTCAAGTAATGAATATTTTTTCATATATTGATGTGGATGTCGTGCACACAATCTTCTGACAACATTTCTGGAATGTTGTATTGAGGGGTAGCTAAAGGCTAGAACATGACCGATATGTCATCTTTAGTTGGCTATTTCCTCCTATTTAGCATGTCATCTTCATCTTTCTCAAATGATTCCTCAACCTTGTCAGACCAAAGTGTAAATTTTCCCACTAATTTATCATAAACAACAAGATTGTTAGGGACTTCCTCTGTCATATTGGAAGGCGGGAAATCCAAGGGGGTATGGAGAATGACTATTTCCTTGGGTTTTCTTCTAGATGATAAATAATTTCACTTATCAATGATAATTCATCAAACATGACTAACATCATTTTCCTAAGTGTCTCATGGTATGATGTATTTCTCATCACTACATCGCCAAGGGGAAGACCTTTTTGATGAAATTAAACACTATTGTAGAGAGAAATTTCATAGTGAATGTCATTATGGGGAGGACTACCATGGTGGATTACAGTAAGGGGAACACGTTATTACTCTTTGATCTTCTAGAAATATAGAGGGATTTCATGAATCTTGTCGTGAGATGGAATCTAGAGACCAATCAGGTTATCATCATGAAACAATCCTTCATAGTAAAGTGTCTAAGGATGACCTTTAAAATTGCTATTGTTGCTCCTGTAATTTGGTAATGGGAGAGTGGGATCTTGAGCTTCCATGGATAATCATATGAGGGATTTAAGAAATCCATCATTAATTAGAGTGGGATCATAGATTGGCTCTTCATTTTCCAGTAATCTATGATGAGGCTTCTTTTTGGATTCCTTCTTGTGAGCAACTAGGACCACTTGCTGGGGGAAGTGATTTTCAAGTACGGATCTTTCTTGACTAGCTCCTGTGTTGCTGCCAGAATTTTCCAATAGGATTATGTAATTTTGGTAGGGTTTTTTTCTGTCTTTGAGTGGCCATTGTAATGGGAAGATTACCTTGTATTGGAATAGGTGTATGTTCCTGATTCAGTTTTCTATATATCATGGGGTAGTTTTCCCCACGACCCTCCTGGACAGGAGTAGAGGTATGTGTCTACTCTAATCTGACATGCTAATGAGTCGCCCCATTTTTTGGGGATGAAGTTGTGTGTCCATTCCTATTTTACTATTATTTTCATCGTTATGATGTCCTGACAGGTCTGTAGGATGTGGATAGGTATTTTCATCTTCCCTTTCACCATTTTCAGGATATTCTTAGTGACTCCAGTGACTGGAACGAGGATATATGCCCATTATGAATCTGGAGCAGGGTTGTGTACCTACTTTTATCCTATATTTCCTTACAGTGGATATTGAAATTACTTAGGTGTGGGGGTATAGAGTTGGTTCTATCCTCTATTTATTGCTGGTAATTTCCAAATGAATTCTTCGGGTGCTACTAGATGAGGTTACTAGTAGAGTTGATAAGTATGGGTAGGTGTGTATATTTACTTGTAGTTTTTTATTGGATTTGACTGGTAGAATTATTTTTATACCTCCATACGAGGCTATTGACGGGCTTGATTTATGTGGGCAGGTGTTTTTTACTACTCATAGTTTGCTAATAAATTAGAATAGTGAACTTATTTGGACACTACCAGATGAGGTTACTAGAAGTCCTAGTTGGTGCAGGTAGGTGTATGTTCCTGATCATTGTATACCATCAGATTTGAATGGTTCTCTTCATGGGGTTCTTCTATATGAGTCTGTTGGACAACTAAATTATTGTGGTTTGTGGTATATGTTCACTCACAATTTTCCATCAAATCTTATTAGTGGCCTTTTCCATAGGATAAATGAGTGTGTCCCTTATTCTTATTGTCTAGTTTCTACCCCCAGTGGTCCTTTTGCGCTTGGGTCTGGATGACCGAGGCCAAACTATCGAAGACAACACCCTCGTCATGTTGAGGTTTCACTGCTACACAGTGTTGGCGGTGAAGACTACTAGAAATATCCCTTTGGAAGGACCCATGTGTCTTCTGGATAAGGTCATTTATGGCTTCTTGATCTACCTTCCTAAAATAAGTTAGGGATTTGTTGTTACTTTATAGGGATAATCTCTTGAAATGGTTGAAGACAGTGATTGGTGCTGTCTACTTCTGGACCACTGGTCATTACTGATTGGATGATCGGTGTGACTTTGTGAACTAGAGGTCCTGTTGGGAGGCCTCCATGGTCGAGATTGTATCATTTTGATGATACTTCTGGACCACTACATTTGAGTCCTAGTTTTGGAGATTCTGGGTTGGTGACGACATCCTTTTCTTAGATAAAGACCTGACATGAATAGTGGATAGGGTATACATCGGTGAGAGATAGTGCGATGTCATTTGTATTTAAGGGAGATCTAGTTAGAAGTTACTAGATATAGATGAAAAACACAAAAAATAAAACCCCATAAAAATAGAATCTCATTTAAATAAACATGTGTGTGATTGATTGTATTATTTTTCCCTTTTTCATTTTGAGAGATAAAGGGGCCTGACAGGTGGGTGGCACTATCAACTTGGTTAAGGATTTACATTGAGTTTACCATTTTTATTTCTTCCCTGAATGTGCCACGCGGAGTTGGAATGGTGTTTTTTGGTATTATTGGAACAACTTTTACAGCAAACAAAAATCCATGTTCCTTTAAGGCAGTTTTCAATGGGTTTTATTTATGTAACCGGAAACACCCAATAGTTCTATATCCATGAGGGAACTAATTTCTAAAGGAAAGTACTCATTTAGGTATTTTGGCCAACAATACTTAATAACTCACATTGGCCGAGAGGATGGGATGTTGGGCTCATCACACCCTTTTGAGGGGAATTGTTTCCTACTCTGGGACTCTCTTATATATTTAAGATATGTTCGATAATCCTTTATTAATTCCCAAGTATTATGTGGGTCACCCTTGAATTAACAATCAATTATTAGCATGTATAGAATTTAGAATCATCTATATATATCTGAGGTTCTTCTTCAATGGATATATCTTTATGTATCTGAGGTTCTCCATCAATGTCACCCTTTTATGTACTGATTAGAGATTCTTTGGTTGTTATTATAATGTTTCTAGTTTTTGTCCACATAGTGGGGTGCTCTGGAGTGTATCATCATCTAGGGAGATGAGAGTTGTTTTGATTTTAGAATCAGACCCATAAAATAGACTTCATATATATCCTTGTGGAAGGAATCAGAACCCACCAAGTTTAGTGCTTCTTAATGAGTCAAAACATACCTTTTAATTTCATGTGATAAGGACTTAACCATATAGTTTAATTTCATGTGTCAAGGAAATCTAGGTGAAAGTTTCTTAATCAATATTTGGTGTGGGACTTATGCCTAAGTGTCCCAGGGAACCTAGAAGGGATATGGGATCCCAAGTTGGATATGACTCTACTAGGAATGTAGTCCAGATAAAATTAGGGTTGATTTAGGGTGTTGGGTTTGGACCTCAGGGAGGCTTCATATATATCCCATTTTGATGGTAATCAAATCCCACATAGTTCAATTGTGAGGAAACATGCCTATGGAGGCCCTCAAGTTTTTCTTACAGGGGATTGTAGACTTTTGAGAGGATTAATTTGGGGCTTATTAATGAAAATGATTCCCTTGTTGTTGAGGAGGTTTGGTTTGGGAATAATCCTAAGGAGGAATCCCTTTGTATGAGTATGGTGATATGGTTAAGGCTTATACCAAGTAGGAGGCCCATGATTAGTTGGGACTTACACTTTTAATGATGCCCATTTAGTGATTGCATGGTGACATGGTTGGGGATTATATCAATTGAGAGGTCTATGATTGGTTTATAATTACACTTGGAATAATGCCTATTATTTGGGTATCATATGGATTTCATGATCACCACCAACCTCTAATCCCATGTGATTCATTCTAGGTGCGAGAAATAAGAGGAAGTAGTAGATTCATAGAAACCATACAATCTTCTTTTTCTACTAATGGATGAGTGTTAGAGACTAAAGGGAAAGAGAAAAGAATTTTAATGTACCCTCCTCCTCTTTTATTTTGGTAACTAGGATAGTCACATATGATGATCTATTCAGCTACGACCCAGGAAGGTGAAGAGGATCAAGAGTGTAACCTCCAACAGAAAGATTAGGGTCTTACACTAGAAGGGATTCCCTTATGGTTTAGTATAACAAAGATGTCGTGATCATAACCAACCTCTAAGATCATCTGAGTCGTGATCAGTGAGAGAAAAAGGAGGAATCAAAATATCCAGAAAACCACAACATCCTTCTCCTACTAGAGAATGAGGGTATGAAGATGGGGAGAAGAAGAAGGGGTTGTGATTTTCCCCTTTCCTCCCATTGTTTCACCCTGGCATTGTGAGGGAGGAAGGAATGAAGAAGTAGAGGTCCTACAAGAAAGGATAGGGGGTTATTCTATGAGGGATTACCTAAAATTGGTTCCAAGGAAAAAGAGTAGTATTCCATTCCCTATCAAAGGGAAAGGAAATCATGATCCTCACCCTCCCTGTCTAGAACCAGAGTCTCTAGGTCTTAGAGACAACTAGGTAAGTACATGGTCCTGACCCTTGTATCTGATACTGGAAGTTACTTGACACCTCCCATAGGGTCAGGGTCCTCATGACCGAGGTAATGCATACTCACATACACCCTAAGGACCCTACCCATCAGGTAGAAAAGGTGTGAGACACCTCTAACCAAAGGAATGCATACCCAAATTAGAGACACACTGGTGTGCCCCTTTGCATGGTTTTGAAAGTTAAGAGGATTTGGTGGAGGTTTAAATTTAGTACCTCTTAGACAATAGATCCAAAGGAGAAGGGGACCTTCCTTTGGTGGCTTGAAAAGGGCTCAAAGTAGGCTTATGAAGGTCCTTTTTTTGTGATCAAAGGTGCTTATCACAGGTCCTGGGAGGAGATGGAATTTATTTGC
The DNA here is from genome assembly GCA_963277665.1 of Viscum album. Taxonomy (NCBI): domain Eukaryota; kingdom Viridiplantae; phylum Streptophyta; class Magnoliopsida; order Santalales; family Viscaceae; genus Viscum; species Viscum album. Next base: position 1,812,844,379 of record OY728146.1, read on the forward strand.
GTAGGGGGAATAGGAATCTGTGAGATGGATATGCCTTAGTCAATTGACCACGTGGGCAAAAAATCTTGGGGGATTCTTTAGCCTAGGCACCATGGGTCTCCTCATGTATCCTTAGATGGGTCTCATGTAGGTCCCTAATTAGGGAAGGGTCCTCATGCAAGTGGTTTTCCACTAGGGGGAAATAGGGTACTCATGAATGTGTCTTGTATTTCAAACCCTAGAGAGACTTTGATCCCACTATCCCCCTTAATTAACTCTTTTATCATGTTGTAGAGGAATTCCTGAGGGGTATTTAAGGACCTAGGTGAATGGGTTGTGCGACTAGAGCTTCAGAGCTTCTTCCAATTTTCTAGTCGTGTAAATGTAGAGCACAAGGGTCCTATTTATAGACCAATAGGGAACCCTTGTCTAAGGAGGTTTCCCACATAGGTCCATAGCATGGGTACCTAGAACAGATGTCCTATGTAGGGGTAGTCTACCTTTCAGTACTGCACAAGGGGGCTACATAGGCCTTCTAATGCACAGGGGTGTGTGTGTGGTCCATCTTGAATAAGTCCCTTTGATTCTTCTTGGTGTTCTTCACCTATTTAAAATTCTTAAGGTGATGTTCATAATCTTTTCATCCCACTTAGCAAAATGAAGTGTCAACACTACACTAATCAATTAGTGACTTAAATACTCGAGGGGATAAAGATCTATTTTGAGATGGAAGGAAGTATTGTGAATGATTGTTAGACTCCTCAAAGACCACCACTCTTTGATAGAACTGATTATGGATACTAGAAATATCACATAGAGGTTATTTTTAAACACTTGAGCATTAACATTTGGAAACTCATGGTGAAACCATACAAGCTGCCCGAACTTGATCCTAAAACATTATTTTCTAATGATATGGTAAAGTATGTGATGAATTATAAGGTGATAAATATTATATATTATGCAATTAATAGTTATATTTTTAGTCATATTACTACATGTAAAAAACACATAAAATTTGTAAAATACAACAGGTTACTCATCTAGGTTTTGATAATATTATAATAACTAAACGGGTCATGTTAAGATATGAGTATAATGAATTCAAAATGGGATAATAAGAGACGTTTAATGAAAAGTTTCATAGATTTACAGGTATTGTAAATGGTATGAGTGATTTGGGAGAAAGTTTAGATAACTCTATTCTTATTAAAAGGGTTTTAAAATATTTATCTAATAAATGGAATGCTAAAAATGTATCGATTAATGAAATTAAAATTTTCAAATAATATACATTAGATGAGATTTTTGGATCTTTACTGTAATATGAATTAGAATTAAAAATTATTTTTCAAGAGGATAATTCAAAAATGAAAGGTATCATTTTTAAATCAAAATTTCATGTTACTACTCACTCTTCTGATTCTTAATTGAAATTCAATGAAAGAGACCGAGTAATATAGGTTACTCAAGGAATAAGAAAGGTTACTCAAAAAGGAGAAAAAATAATTTCCCTCATAATAAAGAAATAAAAAAGGGTAATGATGATAATGAATTCATCTGTTATGAATTCATAGACAGAGTAAACATAAAAACTAAATACCCAAGACTCAAGAATGATTTGAGAGAGAAAGAACAATACAAAAAAGGAAAGAAAATAAATGGAAGTTTGTTGTAATTACACGTCTGACTCAAATTCTAGTAATGAATTTTGTACTGAAAATGGGATAGCAAACCTGTGTTTGATGGATTCTACAATAAAGGTAAGTGAATATGATTTCTATTCCTCTTCTAAATATAATTTTTCTAAAGATAAGTTGAATAAAAATATTACCATATTATTCAAAAATATTAAGAGAAAATATAAGGATGTTCTTACTGAAAATTAAAAATTGAAAAAAAATCCTTTGATCTCAAATGATAAATTATATACAGATCTAGAAAGTTTTCAACTTGAAAATCTAAAACTTAAATATTTTCAATTAGTGTGGGAAGAAGCTAAAATAATTAATTTTGATTCTGTTTTGGAAGAAAATAATAGACTTAGAAACAAAGTTGAAAGGATAAAATAGATTTGTCTAGATTTGTTCGAAGAAGATAAATTTATAACAAGATAGTGAGAATCAATAAATTGGATAAGTTAAATAATGGTCTTGGATATGAAAATAAATTACCCAAAATGTATAAAACCTTCTTTGTTAAAGGTTTAAGTGGAAGTGTTTCAAGTGTAACATGTTTTAGATGTCACTTTAATGTCCATTATGTAAATGAATGATTGTTGATATTTCCACAATCTCTTGGTCACACAAAGTATTTTTTTCTCAAAATCATTGTCTTCTAGATTGCTTTTGAACTCTAGATTAAAATAAGTTTGGGTTTCTAAGAATTATTTTTCTAACCCAATTGGACCCAAATTTGTGTGGGTTCCAAATACTTCCTAAATTTTTTTGTAGGAAACTTGTCTTGAAATCATCAAAAAGGATGTGTGGAACATGTATAGTGGATTTTCATGATATATTTCTAGTAGTATTTTTAAATTTATATCTTTTAATAAGTTTGGTGGTGTTAGTCTTACTTTTGGTGATAATTCAAAAGGAAAAGTAAAAGGTTTTGGAGAATTTGGATTTCAAATTCAGTTTTTATTTCAAAGGTTTTGTGTGTTGAAGTTTGAAAACATAATTTAATAATTATCACACATATTTATGATGATAATATGAATTTGAAATTTGAAAATAAAAAATGTAAAATTTTCAAATAAGAATTTTTCTTATTTTATGTAAAAAGAAAAGACAATATTTATTCAATTAATTTTGGTGAGTTGACTGAACAAAATGTTGAATGTTTAAATGTTGTGTAATCTGATGATTTTTTGTGGAATAAAATATTAGGACATGAAAATTTTAGGTTGTTACACGAGATTTCCAAAAGTTAAATGGTGTTGGATATGCCTTATTTGAAACTAGACGACATGTATATATGTGATTCATGCTTAAAAGGTAAGCAGTATAAAGATTCATTCAAGTCTATCCAAGAGGTAGAAACTTCCAAACTACTTCAACTTTTACATTTAGATTTATTTAACCCATTGAATACTTATAGTCTTAGAGGAAAAATGTGTGTGTGTGTTTTATTTTTTATGACTATAGTATATTTACTTGGACTTATTTTCATACATATAAATTGGAGACTTTGTCTAAATTTATGTCAAATTGAAAATTTATCCAAAATGAAAAAGGTCATCTAATTTTATCAATTAAAAGTGATAGAGGTGGTGAGTTTTCAAATATATAATTTTATAAATTCTGCGAATATAATAGGTATAGTCATTATTTTTCATCCCTTGGGACTCTACAAAAAAATAGTGTGGTAGATTGAAAAAATAGGAATTTATAAAAAAATGTTCAGGATAATGTTAAATGAGAATTATTTACCAAATAGTTCTATACAGAATATTTTAACTTAGTTTGCCATATTTCTAATCAAATTATGCTTAGGTAATTTTCAAAGAGGACACCTTATGAAATATGTAAAGTAATAAATCCTAGAATTGGCTATTTTAGAGTATTTGGATGAAAAGTTCACATTCTTAATAGCAAATATTCAATAGAAAAATTTTATTCAAAATAAAATGAAGGTATTTTTCTAGGATATTCTAATTAAAGTAAGGCATGTAGAGTTTATAACAAAAGAACATTAGTAGTTAAATTGTTTTCCCATGTTACATTTGATGAAAATCATTTTAAGGAAAGGAAATATGATTTAGAATATATTGAGGAAGATTTTAGATATTTAAACTTTGATAAACCTATAATTTTGGTGTTGGATGAATCTATTGAGGAGGAGATTTCTTCCCATGAATAAAATTTAAAAGTTGATAAATATCATCCAATTGAAAAATTAATTGTTGATATATCTTCTGATGTTTAAACCATAAATTCCTTAATAAATGTTTTTTATTATCAATCTTTTATTTCTAACTTTATGCCTCAAAATATTGATGAAGCTTTGTCTTATTTAAACTGAATTATGGAAATTCATGAATAATTAAATACATTTGATAGGAATAAATTTTGGACCTTATTTGAACCCCATAATGGTCAAAATATTATTGGAACCAAGTGAATTTTTAGAAACAAGTTAGATGAGACTATTCAAATAATTCGAAACAAGGCTAGGTTAGTGAATCAATGTTACAATCATGAAGAAGGAATTGATTTTGAATACTCTTTTTCCTCAGTTTATAAATTATAATCTATAATAAATATTTTAGAATATACATCTCATTTTAGAATTAAATAGTTTTAAATGGATGTCAAAAGGACATTTTTGAATGGTTATATTTCTGAAAATGTTTATGTTATGTAGCCACCTAGTTTTGAGAATAGATATAAATCTAACCATGTTTTGAAACTCTCAAAATCTCTTTATGGTCTAAAATAAGATCCTCAATATTGGTATAAAAAGTTTTCTTTATTTATTTTAAATAATGGTTTTAAAAAGGGAAAAGTTGATCCAACCTTATTCATCGAAAGATCTTCAAAATATATTTTAATAGTCAAAATATATTTCGATGATATTATCTTTGGTTTTTAAATGATATACTTTGCAATGAATTTTTAAAATTAATATGTCTTTAAAAATTTAAATGAGCCTTATTGGTGAACTTAAGTTCTTTTTAGGTTTGCAAATAGTTCAAATAAAATATAGTATCTCTCTTAATCGATCAAAATGTGCTAAAGAATTAATTAAGAGGTTTGGTCCTGATAATTTTAAAAGATAAAATATTCTAATGAAAATTTCTTATAAGATATACTATGATGAAGCTAGAAATTATGTTAATAATAATATTTTTAGATCTATGTTTTTTAGATTGCTTTATTTAATAGAATCTATACCTGATTTTATATTTTTAGTGTGTATATGTGCTATATTTCAATATAATTCTAAAGTGAGTCATATAAAAGTAGTTAAAATATTAATTAAGTATGTTAAAAGTTCTGTGGATCTTGGATTATTTTATCCTACACATACTTTTTTTGAACTAACTATATTTTCATATTCTAATTTTGGTGGATATAAAATTGATAGGAAAATCAAATCAGGTATGTTTCACTTTCTTGGTAAATATTTAGTTTCTTAGAGTTCTAAGAAAAAAATAGTGGCTTTATCAACCACTAAAAGTGAGCATGTTGTTATTGCTTCTTGTTTTTGATAGTCTTTATGGATTAAAAAAATATAGTTTTGGTTTTAATTATGAGAAGATATTAATCTATTGTGATAATACTTCAACAATTTCTATCTCAAAAAAACCTTTACAACATTTTGCAACTAAACACATTGATCTCAGGTATCAATTTCATAGAGATCATGTTAAAAAGGGAAATATTATTTTAAAATATGTTTCTTCAAAAGATCAATATGCTAACATTTTTAATAAACTCCTATATTTAGTTAATTTTTATAAAATAAAATTTAAAATTGGAATGATGGATCATACTGTATATATTTATGGGGATTTTGACTTAGATTTTGAGATAAAAAATTAAATATATTTGTTTTTTTTTATTATCTATGTGCATATTGCATCTGTTTTATTATGTTGTATTAGTGACATATGATTAAATAGTTGATTTATATTTAATTCATTTCAAATCATTAAATCATTCCTTGAAAATATTGAAATGTTTTCATAGATCCTTAATACACATAATATTTGAAAATGTATGACTTTAGGGGAAGCCTGATTATGTGTTTGATGTATATTTTCATGTTAGTTTATTTCCCAATAATTATTAAGGGGGTTTTTCATGTTTGATGTTAAAATTAGAAAGGTTGGTTTCTTTCCCAATAATCATTCAGGTGATATTTAAATGTTCAATTTAATTAGAGGTAGTATATTTATGCTTAAAATATTGGTACATTCAAGGAAATAACTGTTAAATATTTTTGATTAATTTCAAAAAGGAGGAGAAATTTTTGAATTGACATTTATTTTTAAATTATTAAAAAAGGGTATTGATTATCACTCAAATTTACCCAAGATAAGAAGGTAGGATGGTCCTTGTAGTCTAGCTTGGGTTATCGAATCCTCGGAGACCTAAGAAGTACCTATAGACACGTATATTATATGGATTGTTTTTGGCTATGAAGTGGAAAACTTGGGTTGATTTTAGATGGGTTTAAAGGAACTATAATAGAATTAAGTGAATTCAATTTAAAAGAATGATTTGATCCTAGGTTATCGCTCGGGGTGGATTGGACGTATTTCCTTTTTAATGATTTCAATTTCTTATATTTGAGATGGGTTCATTTAAGGAGATAAAACAACATCATAACTTACTGGTTTAATGCCTACACCCTTTAATACTAATCACATATACACTTTAAGGATCAAAACATTGATCACTCCAAGGTAAAGGTTCGTATTAGCACTTGAAATGTGTGGCCTTAATTTCAACAAGGACGATGGAGTTTAAAAATCATCAAATAAAAACCTCAATTAAAGAAGTGATTATACATTAATGGGGTGATAAATAACATCCAATCCATCCCATTTCTACTCCCTTGGATCAACCCATAAGTGGTTTAGCCCTACATTGATTCTATGGTTTCAATGGAAGTGGAAAGTAGACTCATGAGGGAGGACATGGAGAAGTAAAGAAAACAACAAAAATAAAATGATCACTTCACCATTGTGTGAATAATTTAACAAGTTTGGTGTGAATAAATTAACACCATGAGGAAAAGGTATAAAAGTGATATGTATAACAATATAATAAGAGGAGAATAAGAACTTTTATTAAGAAACTAAAGTGAATTGAACAACTTACAAGTGAAAGACAAATTTGAGACAACAAAATCGCAGCATAACATTACAATTGAACAAAGCACCCAAGATGATTCAATCCTCAAACACCACTGCCTTAAATAGGAATTTTTTAGCCCTTGGTTCGAGCCTCCAACAGTCCAAGTCTCCTCAATTAATTTTAGTATGCCATAGGTGGGTGGAAAGTAAGGGAGAGTTGGTTTTTTCACCCTTGACCCGAGGTGGCATCCAGCTTTCTTTCACCGAACAGACGCGCTTGTAAGACCTTATAGATGGACGAATAATAGTGGTACATAGAAGAAGAAAATGGACCCACGGATGTCTTCTAACCTCCTGTAAAATTTGGGCTCATTTTAAGTTTTGGATTAAGAGATATTATCATATTAGTGGGCTGTTTTTCTGGGCCGAAGAATCTGGCCCAGAATTTTATCTCTAACTTGGACCGCCTAAATGGACACCATGGAGGCCGAATTAGAATTGGATCATGAAGAGTTATTTGTTTGTATACATTTCTTCTAGTATCTAACGAAATTTGGGATTAATTGGGCCTGTATTTTGGGCCCCACAGTCTCATCAGTGGGATGGTGTGTAATCTAACTTCTCCAGAATTGTTTCCTTTCATCACAAAATATCCTCATCTTCTTCCATGAATTCTCCATTGATCCCTGAATAAAACATGATCATATTTAAGTGTAGATAAATTTAAAAAAAATATAAAATTAAAATATTTATAATTAGATTCTTTAAAATCAGATGAATCATTGGGTACTTTAAATGATGTTAAAAAATGTACCACATAATAGTGCATTTTAAGAAGGTATTACAATCATAATGTGAAATGATGTTCAAAGTGTAAAATGAACTAAAATGGTGTTTATGAATAATAAATAACATGAATATTATTTATATTAACAATGAATATTAGCCTCATTTAGTGGCTAATCACACCCCCCAACTTGAGTTTTGCTAGTCCTGAGCAAAATATATCTCAACAATATGAAATTCGAATTCCCTTTTCCAAAAACATTTTAATACACAATGATCACCAGAAACCCTTATACCAAACAATCATGAAACCCATAAAAATATTTTAATACAAGATAGTTTAACAAGAAGATCCCAATCCCAAGCTCATTCCTTTGTTCAAATTCATTGTCATATTTCATCCAATATCAATTAAGTATGAGGATGTGTTGTGCATCACAATAGACATGGGGGTTCATTTTTATTCAAGGGGGGAATGATGGAAGCGCTAGGTGGAATAAAATTTCAATATTAAGATGAGTATTCATTTTTTTTATTGAATTATTTTTTTTTCTTTCTTTTTTGTTTTTTTTTTTGTTTGTTTTTTTTTTGTTTTGTTTTTTTTTTGTTTTTTTTTTTTGCAATTTTGCCATGGTAATTGTAGTTCCACTCAAAAGAGTCAACCCCTGTAGCGAGACTTTTCCAATGACTCCTAGGCTCAAAGACCTTAGGGCACCAAGTGAAGCCCAGATACTCGGGTATCATCTCAAGTTAAATCAGTCAAAAACAAATTCAAATTACCAAAAATAGAGATAAAATTACTAACTCTGGGTCAGACAACTATGGAGTCACGATCCCCAAGTGCCAAAAGCCACGCATTAGGTCATTTCATTTCTCTACGCGCAATTTTTTTTTTTTTGAATACTCATATTAAACTAAAATGATCACCAAATCTATGCTATTTATTTAGGGGACCCCATGAACTCAAACTAATACCCCACTATCTAAAGGACGTGTATTGTGATCTTTTTTTATTTGGATGAAAATATAAATGATGAAATATCACATTGGACAGCAACACTTTACGAAATCTATGATCATGAAATTATACAAGGATTAAAATTAGAATCAGGGTATGCTAAATTATTTGATATTCAGTTTCAAAGTGTGCAATGTTTATTAGCATGTTCTAAGTTAAAGGAATTTTTCCTTCCATTTTCACAATTTTTTTTTCAAATCATTTATCATTTTTTTTGACACAAAAGCATTTTTTATTTTATCTCCCCCCCCCCCCAACTTAAAATAACACTGTCCCTAGTGTTTAAAGAAAAGAAAATTTAGGAGGGGGTAGAGGTAGAGAATGAAAGTTCAAAAAGGAAATTGAAAATGAGGATCATGGAATGAAGTCGCCTGGTGGTTGAAGTTGAAATTCTTGATGCTCCCTTTTTAGTCCTTTGATATCCATGTCGCTTGCGGAGTTCCCTAGTGGAAAAAGGAAAACAAACAAAACAAAACAAAAGAGTATATATATATATATAAGTAAAATATAATTATATATATAAAATAAAATAAACTGATGATACATTGTCTTCTTTTTAAATTTCCGGGTAAGGTATTACTCAAGGATCACACCACGTGACACGGATGAATATGGTGCTCCCCTTTCATACCCATCCATACTCATAATAGAAGAACAGGTCAACAGTCTATTTTTTTTTTAAATATAAAAATGATTAATTAATCCTATTTAAAATATAAATTTTATTAACACAAAAAAATGATAGGAAACTTGAAAACCATGGGTTTCCTCCCATACAGTGCTTTGTTTAACGTAGTTAGCCCGACATGGACCCCCTAACTTACCCAATACCAATTTTCAACATTTTAAGGACCCCATATTTCTCCATGTCCACTAGATTAAGATTGATTCTTTGTTTATAATTTTTGTCATGTGCAAACCTATGTTCTATAATGAGTGGAAAAATCCAAGGAATATCATAAATGGTTGATCCAGTTTCTTTTTTAGTCTTTCCAAAGACATTAAGAATCATTACCTCTTTATTGGTTTCAAGATAAGAAATTGTGAAAATTGGATGTTTTTTGCTATCCCAAATGAATGGAAACTTTAGGGTGGATGGAAAGTCCTTTTGTTCAAGTTCGGGTAGGTTAACACTTTCAGACATAGGTTGGGACTTTGAATCAAAATCAATTTCATTTTAAAAATATCTCAAAAAAATTGGTTCCTTTTGAATATAAGATTCAACCACAAAATTGGGAATATCAATTTTAGGAATGGATATGGACTCAATTTTTTTGATTTCTTTCAATGGTTCAATGGTTGGTGTTTTTAAAAATTCATCAATGGAGTTATACTTGGGAGACTCAATCCATGATGTCAAATTCTCCTCTTTTGAATCCAAAAAGTCAATTTCCTCCTGATTTAAATACCCTTCAACAATTCCTTTATCATCTTCATCTTCCCCAAATCCAAAGGTTGGTTCTTCAATAAATTCATGTGGGGTTTGTGGGAAACAAGAAACGTCACATAAGGTTATGGAAGGGACAGTTGGTGTAGGGATGTGTTTCCCATAAGTTTTAATGCTTTGTAGTTCTAACCTCAAAGATGAAACCTCAAAATTCATTTTCTCCATTTTTTTACACAATTTTTCAAGTAATGGTTGTGTATCATGATGGACAAGGGGTTGAGAAAGATGGTTTATTCCAGGTGGATAATTAAGTTGTTGAAATTTCATAAGAGGGTGTTCTGATTGGATTTTTGGGGATTGAAAATCATTATATGTTGGAATTTTTTGTGGATCATAGGATTAAAAACATTGTGGATCATTAGGTTGTTGATGATCCCACAAGTAGAAACTAGGATGGTCATTGTAAATCTCACTTGGTGTGGAGTGATCAAAGTAAGAAGAGGTTCCCCATGTTTGGATTTGTTCAAAAGGTTTTTCCATAGGAATGAAATTGGGGATGAGATAAGAGAAGTGGGATAAAAAAAGGATGATAGTGTCTAAGATAACTGTTGACGCTCCTTTCCGTCACAGAGTCTAACGACTGAAAAAAGGGAAATACCTTAGTCCAAAGTGATTCATCCTTTGAAGAAACATCAAAAATCGACAAAGGGATGAACAAGGAGAACATTGCCCATAGGTCGCGCAAGTTCCCTCATGGTCGCGCAAGTACACTTGCGCACCGCCTAGTGGTCGTGCAAGTCTACTTGCGCGACGCCTTATGGTCATGCAAGTGACTTGCGTGACCTAAGTGATAACCACCCAGTAACCGCCTGGGGTCTTCTCCTGCATATAAATAGACCCTATGGGCCCCCCATTTAGAGGATATTTTTTCCAAAAACTCGGATTTAAGCTCCTGATGCCCAAGTCTCTTCTCAAAGCTTCAGGAACACTTCTAAGGTAATTTCTTACCTAGAACGGAAGATCTATAGAGGAGGAGGGAGGCCTAAGTGTTGAAACTCATCAACACTTGCGCGCCTGGGTGGCCAAACCTTAAGGGAAATGGCCACACTTGCGCGCCGCCTTACTCCTTCGATAGAACTTGCGCGTCCCTTTTCTAGAAGAACCTCAAGAGGATTCTAAATGCCTTAATCAAGAGTCGCTCAAATATTTCAATGCTGGTTGAACATCGCGCAAGTACCCTACATATGTCACGCAGGTATACCTGCGTGACCAATACTTGCGCGCCCACGCAGTACCTGCGCGCCTTCCAAGCCTTGCGCGCCCCTGCCTTTTTGGGTGCCCATCTTGCCCATTTTACCCCTCTTAAGCCATTACACCTTTACCATTCAAGATTCAGTCTTCAAGACACTCTTCAAATCCATTTATGGCGTGATTTCTTGATTTGAATTCCTTATCTGAAAGGAATTCTGTGGAATATCTCTCAAAACTTAGTGATTTACATATCTTTATGTCACTAAAGATTGAGAGTTCATTCATTCAACCTCATCCTTTAAGATGAGAGAATCCTTAACCTGGGTCTCCTTTTCAGGAATAATCCCCAGTTTTAAGTCCTTTAACCTGGGCATCTTCTTCAGGAGTAAGCCCCAAATTCTTAAAGTTCCCAAATCTGGGCATCCTCCTCAAGAGTAAGCCCCAAACCTTAATCCCTTAACCTGGGCCTCCTTTTCAGGAGTAAGTCCCAATCATAATCCTTTAACCTGGGCTTCCTTTTTAAGAATAAGTCCCATTCATAATTTTTGGGCTTCCTTTTCAGGAATAAACCCCAAGTCCCCTAACCTGGGCTTCCTTCTTAGGAATAAGCACCAGTCATAAATTTTGGGCTTCCTTTTCAGGAGTAAGCCCCAAGTCCCTTATTTTCTCTTTAACCAGTCCTAATTTACCTTTGATTTGGGATTCCTTCTCAGGAGTAAAACCCAATCATCAATCCTCTCCTAATCTGGGTTTCCTTTTCAGGAATAAGTCCCAAGTTAGAGTATTCAAATCTCCATGAAGCACATATACCTTTATGGACCCTGTTCCTGGATTTTCTCCCTAAAGTAAATCCTAATCTTCATTTATCTGGGCAGTCATACATACATAATCCCCAAATCATTTCTTATGATTACATATTTCATGGACCAATTGTCTATTTTATTACCAATACCTCTTGTTTCTCACACCGAGCATGACTCACGTGAGCTTAGAGGGTAAAAGTAATTATGACATCATTCTTTGAGCCATCAATCATAAACATCATACTCCCTTACTTGAACTACGTGGGTTCTGATTCCTTTTTTAAAACAAAGGATACGTAGGTAGCCCATCTGCGGGTTCGATCCCAACTCTGAAATAATCCATGTCCTTCTGAATGACAATAAACTTCAAGTGCCCCACTGAGTGTCTTTAAAACCAGCCTGGTCATCATAATGACCAAGAGACTTTTATATAAATGTTTTAAAGGATACCATTGACCAAGAATCTCTAAATGAATACAGATGATTCTCTATTGATGAAGAACCTCGAATACATATAAAAGATTCTCTAAATTTCTTAAATATTTAATCATTGATTGTCAAAATTGAAGGAAAGCTCATTTAATACTTGGTAATGTAATAAGGATTCATGAACATAAATTAAATCTATAAAGAGAGTCCCGGAGTAGACAATAATTCCCCTCAAAAAGGTGTGATGAGTCCGACCTCCCATCCTCTCGACCAATGCAAATTCTTAAGCCTTATCAGTCCACAAACTAATGAGCGCCTACCTTTGGAAAGTAGGTCTAGATAGATGTGGAATCATTGTATGTTTCCGGTTCTACGAACAAACCCGTTAGAAACCGATCAGAACGTTTGAATCTCCCATCCAGGAGGTCATCCCCGAATTCCGAGGGAAACAAAAAATGGTGAACCCGACGTGAATCCTTAACCAAGTTAAAATGATGTTTTACCTATTTGTTAAGACCCTATTTTAAACTCAATAAGAGGGCTAACAAAAACAATCATTGACATATGTGCTCATCCAAAAGATGAAGTGGCTGAATTTATCTTGATTACGTCTTTTATATCAAACAGGCACTCTTTTCCAAGATCTTCTGTATTTTCATAATGGCTGCTCTCAAATTCACACCTGTGAATACTGTTGCTACAAATACCACTGCTGTTATTCCTAATGGATCGTCATTAGCTCTGAGGATGACATCACCTACTCAGCATCTTCAACGCTGGGTATCAAATGTGCTGGTTAAGGAGTACCATCAACACGGTACCATCCCAACTCTGTAGGCCGCCCGATAGGCCCTCCAAGTGAACAACTCACACAGGTTGTCCGGAAAATGACGACCAGTGATCAAGAGGCAGGCGGTGCTGACTACCGTATCCAATAGTTTCGGGTCGTTATCCCCGGAATGCAATTTCCATTCGCTCCCTTACTCTGAGGAAGTGAATGAGCAGGTCCCTCAGGGCCTTAATTCAAAAAAACAGGAGTCCTTTTTGAGGGATCCCATCAACAATCGCCACCAGACTCGTGCGGAAGTGCGCCCTCAACATGATGAGGTTACCGACTCCAGGCGTTCGACTTAGGTTCCTTGAACCCGAGCAGGCAAGACGAATCGCCAGAGGCAGAATCCGGTCAACAGTGGGCAGGTTCTCATCCCTGCCATCTCTGGAGAAGTCCACCAACCTAACTTGGTGGAAAACAACGAGCAGGCACACACACCTGCCCGTTTTAATTCCGTTGTCCAGCAGACTCGTCTGGCAGCACCACGCCAATCCCGCCAGGCAATTCCAGCGGAGTACTATAGGCAGGAACATACACCTGCTTATACATCATCAGTTAATCAGCAGGCTCGTCTGACTACAAATGATGGATCTCGTCAACTACGTTCGGCGAAGCGTAATCAGCAGGCACATCCACCTGCTAGTACTAATCAAGCCTACCAATAGTCTCGCTTGGTAGCGCACGGAGAAGTCAGTCGGAAAGCTCCGACGACAAACAGAAGGCAGACTCAACTCTCTGCCCCCACACTTGAGTACTGTCAGGATTCAATGACAGGAAAAGGAGGACAGGAGCAGGCACATACACCTACTCCAATCCTGGAATGGACATATATCCTCGTTCCGTAAGCTGAAGTCACCAAGCATATTTTTTCAATGGTGAAAGAGCATAAGCAAATTCCTGCTCATATTCTGGATGATTGCCAGGATATTATAATAGCTTCAGCATCGTCTCAGGGAAATACACATAAATCTATCCCTAGTAGTGGAGTGACACATCAACGATTCACTCCAGAACAGACACACACATCTGTTCCAGTCCAAGAGGGTCATGGGGTATACTCCCCCATATCATACGGACAACCAAGTCAGGAACATACACCTGATTTGAGTGGAGATCGCCAGCCTAACCTGACTATCTTTCCTGATCAGGCACATACACCTGCTCAGAGCAACCACTTTCTTCAACAAGTGGTTTCCAAAGAGATTAAGAAGGCATCTAAGAAAAAGATCCGCCCAGCACAGTCAGGAGATCAAAGGCCAATCTGTAACAAGGCCTTGCTCGATGCTGGAGTTTTTGAAGCCCTCAGACATTTATCTGTTGGAATTAAAGATTCTACTCCCTTAGTTCCCAATAATTGGAACATTAATTCTGAAGGTCTTCAATAGACACTTCCTCATGAAGGATTGCTTCGTGACAATTCGGTCAATCTTGAATTTTCATCTTCAGATGAGAGCCACAGGAACCCTCTGTGTGGTCAGAAGACCAAGGAGTAAGAGATATCATCTTCTGTTGTAACCCATTATGGTGGTCCTCCCCATGATGATGAATTTCGCTGCGAAAGTCCTCTTCTTAGTAGTGATTCACATTGCCTGGAAAATACTCCAGTAGACAATGTAGTGCCGAGAAATCCCTCTTATCTTGAGGCACTTGCAAATGCGAAACCAGTCATGTCTGATGATTTATCGCTTTCAAGTGAAATACTTTCTCAATCAGAAGATATCTCAGGGTGTAGGTCATTCTCCGAACCACCCCTAAGTCATGCATCTTCTAGTTTGATCAATGATCTCTTTACCAATTTTGTTGAATCTGATGAAGCAACAAGGAAACACCAACTCTAGTCAAAACAGGTAGAAGAATCTTCATTTAATGATGAAGAGGAAATGCTGAACATGAGGAAAAAACTGGCGAAAAGTGAGGTACCAGTCATGTTTTGGCCTTTGGATGACTCCCAGTATGACATTCCAAAGATGTTGACGGAAGATGGAATCCATGATATTCGTCTCAAAATATGGAAAACTCTTTTTCAATTGAAGAAGAAGGTATTATCTTATGATGAATATGAAAATCATCTTAAGATAATAGAAGGGCTACAACGTCAGATTGATTTGGCATCTCTATCAGTCTCTCAGTATCCGAAGGCTGAAAAGCAGCAGAGAACCCTTCAACGTTCATGCCTTGGCGCACTAAGAAAATTACGTCAGTTAATTGTCAATGCCCCATCTGGTGTTCATATCAGAGGATGGGGTGTTCACGGAGCACTACATTTCACAGTGCTTTCCAGTCAGCAAAGCCCGCCGAAAATGGTCTCATGCAATGTTATTGCCCATGGCCGGCCACAGTCAATGGGCTTTGTTTGTAATCAAAAGCTTGCTCAAGAACAGGCTTCAACTAGTTCCTCTCAAAATCAAACATATAGAGAACAAGTTGTTGAATTGCTCCTACATCAAGCAGGTGAGAATATTGCACAAGCCTTTTTTATGGAGCAAACACATCATCAAATGACAGAAGTTTCGGAAATCATCCAACGGTCTGTTGAACCAGGTGATAAAAGTGGATACAGGTTAATGCATCCAGCTAATTTCCAAACTAAGATTCACAAGATCAAGAGAGCTTTTAATAAGATCTCAGACATAGCATGTCAAGATCCACCCCAGCTTGTTAGACTGGGGACTCCTTTAACCCAACCCTCAGAATCAACAAATGGGATTCGAGGAGTTGAGCGGAAACAGCAGGAACATCCCCAGTTCATGAGACTAGGGACTCTTTCAAATCATCAATCCCCTCCTCAGAGAATGTATGTCTTTTCTAGATTGGGGAAGAAGCCCCAAGAGGAATGAAGAGCCAAATTATCAGGAGATTCCCTCCAAGTTATAGCTCCTCAAGAAGTTCCTAAAGGATTGAATCAACAAAAGTCAATGTCTCATCAAAGACATGAAAGAAGACAATATCACAGAAATGTTTATAGAAGGGATGTGATGCATTATGCATCAATCAATGTCATCAATTCCATTGTTGCTAATCCACCAGAGGAGGATCACTCAGGGGACTCAGATGAAGAGCGTCCTGCTCAAGAAAATGTATGCACCGATACAAATGAAGAAGGTTTGCGTACACGAAGTCAAAGGATTACTCAGAACCTAGGTAATCCACTTCCCTCTCTCCAAAAAGTATCCAACAAATGGAGGGGAAAGAATCAGGTTACATATCCTTCCTCTGGAGAAGGTCAATCGCTCTCATTAGAGCAAAGGTTTTCACAGCAGGAGGAAGAAATGAAAGAATTAAGAAGGTTGAATGCAGAACTACTTCAGAGTAGTCTTCTTCTTAAGAATGCTGGAGTCCGACAGCCGAAGGAATTTGTTGCAGCTACTGAGATGGATCAGGAATATCCTCCTTTATCAGTACACCCTCAGAGGTTTAATCCTACGGGTCAAGCGCAACAACGGTTGGCAGTGCTACCATCAGTTGCAGCACCAACCACCACATCTGTCCAAGCTCCAGTCATTGCACCTACCCAAGACAAAATTCAACCAGATGTTTCTCAAAAGTTAATAACTACAATTGAGTCATTAATAGCTCGGTTAGAAACTATGGAAGGGAAAAGGGCGCAAGTTCAACTAGAAAAGAAAGTTTACCCTGAATGGGTAGATTCAATTTCTCCTCCATCTAGTTTTGGAAACCCTGTTTTCCCTACTTTCAATGGATCAGGAGACCCTGAAAAACATTTGACACATTACGTGTCTTGTTGTGATCCTATGATGGGAACTCCAGAGCAGCAAGAAGCAGTGAAACTCAGATGCTTCGTGAGAACCTTGCACGGACTAGCTTTTTTCTGGTATACAAGCTTGCAATCCCGGTCAATCATCGGATGGGAGGATCTTCTCCAAAAATTCCTTCTTCAGTTCAGCTCAACTTTTCCAAAAACGACAGTTTTCGATCTTACAAACTGCAAGCAAAGGGAGAATGAAAGATTCTATGATTTCATTCCTCGCTAGAAGGGATTAACATATTCCCTGAGTTTGGCACTCCCTCAGGAGGAGCTATTGCCAATCTGTGTGGAAAATTTGCTTGACGAATTACGTACGCCATTGATCCCTGTGAAATACACAATAGGGTTTCGAGACCTTACTTCAATCGCTCGGCAGATTGAAGATTCCCTTATACAGGCTAAGGCTAAATCTCGTGTAATTCCATCAACTTCAGGAAGGAGAATGGGTAAAGCGGAAACTGCTACAGTTATGCTTAAACAAGCGACTGTACCTATTTCTACTTCAAAACTTTCATCTTATCAAAGGGATCCACCTCCTGAATGCCAACAACAAAGGTCGTTTCATCCAATTGATCAAAGAGATCAACGACGAAAACAATTTGAGTATTTGAAGAGTAAAACATACTATTTCTGAATTGAGAAAGTTCCTGGTTACTTCATTTCAGCTCTGGAAAATAATTTGGTTCAATTACCAGTGCCCAAGAGGCCAAACAAGGAAGGAGATGAAGATTGTCCCAATTATTGTCCCTTTCATCAAATGTTGGGGCATCCCATCCAGGAGTGTTTTGTCTTCAAAGACCTCCTCCAAAAGATGGTAGACTTGGGACAAGTCAAGTTGAAAGGTTCTTCGACTCAGGTAGCATGTGTTACTGCTACAGTTCCAGAGGAGGAAGGTGAATGGCAAGAAGTCAAAAGCAGAAATGCACAGAAGTATGATGATTGGATGGTCAGAAAGACAATCAATAGGACTCATGCCATTTTTCGAACATAATTAAAGAAACCAATTGTGTCTTCTGCCATGAATATTGCGGTAAAACCCTCTTCGTCAGAGGGAAAGTCCTCAAAGAAACGGTTTGATTCAAAGAAGGAAAAAGAATCAGAAGAAGATGAGTATGTGTCAAAGCCTAAATTGTCTTTGACTCTGGCAGACTTTATGCCATCTACTTCAAAGCAACGGGCACCGCCCCATCAAACGGAACAGCCTAAACAGGCTAATCAGGCAGAGTCTTTATCAGACGAAGAGTTAATCTTTGGTTCTGTTAATATGATTCAATTAACAGATCCGTATTCCAGTCATAATTTCAATTTTGATGAGCCTGAATTCTCTGTATCAAATAAGGGAATCTAAGGAAGTTCCAGAGGTTTAGGATACAGGGGAAGACGTGGATCTTTTCGAAGCCACTACTCCAATTCTACCCCTGCTATCACTGTGTATGCAGCAGAAACTCGTGGTAGAGCCCTTCAGCGAGCTCAAAAAGAACAAGCAAGTTCTTTTGCCAATAGCCAACTCAGTCTTGGCACAGTTATTTTGGAAGACCGATTGAAGGTTCCATCTTCTTTATCTCAGCAAGTAAATGGATTTAATCAGTCTAATCTTCCAAAACCAAGGATGTTGCCAACTTCTATCCCAATACAAGATGCATCATCTTCTAAAGCATCTGCTTCCAAGGTACCTACTAAACCGCATATTCCTGTTGGGAAACGCAGACCTCTAGATCAAAAGTATGATATATTGAAACACTTGGCCCAAGTACCATCCAAGTTATCAATTTTGTATGCTTTGAATCTATCAAAAGATCTTCGGGAAGCACTCATCGAAGCTTTGTCAAGTCCTCAGGAGTTTGAAGCTGAAATTGCTGCAGCTGAAGTCTATCACATAGAGAATAATCCTGCAGAATGCCATGTAGTGATATCTTTTATTGATAAAGATGAAGATTATGTTGTGCATGGACACATAAAACTTCTATACTTATCTGGAAAAATCAATGGTGTAGATATCCGAAGAGCTTTCATTGACAATGGTTCAGGAGTCAACCTCATGCCCATTCGTACGCTTCATCGATTGGGCCTCACAGAATCTGATTTATCTCCTTCTACCATGATGTTACAAGGATATGATAAAAATGAACAAGAACCACTGGGCAAAGTTACACTCAGAACTCAGTTTGGAGATCTTGTATCCAATTCGGATTTCATGATTGTTGATCAAGACTCAGCTTTCAACGTCTTGCTTGGAAGACCCTGGCTACATCAGCATGCGGATATTCCTTCATCATACCATCAATGTCTCAAATACTGTTTCAATGGTCAAGTTGGAACGTTGTATGGTGATAAGGCCCCATTCAAGACATGTGAGTCTCAATACATTGAGGCAGAATTTTATCACATGAAGGGAAGAGAGAAATCTATAATAAAGGAAATTACTAAAGTTAATGCTCCATATGGTTTGGAGAAGATTCCAATAAATCCATTTACACATGTGAGTATAGATTATGTGTTACCTATCAGTTAAATTGAAAAAATAGGCCCAAATCAAAATACTCTTATGGAAAGATCCATAATGTCAATTACGGCAATTGAGCCAGACAACATGGGAGAAATTGGTAACCTACCAAACAGTGATGAAAGCACAAGTGGTGACGTTTTTATTTCATCTGCTGAAATCCAATAGGTCTATACTTCGCCAATCAGGCCAGAAGAAGTTATAGCAACATCGGAGTCGAATAATTATGTCAATTCTCAATCCATCATCTCCTCTTTATTTCCCAAAGAAGACCCTTTATCATCAATAGGGTTATAAATGGAAGCTTCTTCTTCAAAATGTGCAAATTTTGACATCTCTTCTGATCATGAAAATTTCATTTTGTCATATACTATGCAAGTAGAAATAGAAGAAATAGCACATGATGAAGAGGAAGAGGAAGATCTTAGAGATGCTCCTCCAGCATTTGAAGAGGTTATCTCTACCACTGTGGATGAACTCAGAGAAATAAATCTGGGTACAGAGAAAGATCCACGCCCCACTTTAATTAGTGCGGCCATGACCCTTGAAGAGCAAGAGATATATATTTCTTTTCTAAAGCAAAATAAAGATATTTTTGCTTGGAACTATACAGAAATTCCTGGGCTTGATCCTGATGTTTCTACTCATCATTTGGGTTTACCAAAAGAACATCGAGGATTTAAGCAAGCCGCGAGAAAAACACACCCAACTTATGCTTCCAAAATTGAAGCTGAAGTGGATAATCTGATCAAAGCTAACTTCGTCAGAGAAGTTCAGTATCCCAAGTGGTTGGCTAATATTGTCCCTATAAAGAAGAAGAACGGACAAATTAGGGTTTTCATCGATTTCAGAGATCTTAATCGGTATTGTCCTAAAGATGATTTCCCAGTTCTGATTACAGAACTCTTAATTGATGTGACGGCTGGTTATGAAGTACTTTCCTTCATGGATGGATATTCCGGATATAATCAGATCCGAATGGCCCCAGAAGATGAGGAATCCACAGCCTTTAGAGCCCCTCAAGGTGTGTTTTGTTACCGGGTGATGCCCTTTGGTTTAAAGAATGCAGGTGCAACATATCAACGCGCCATGCATCGTATCTTCAAACCTTTCTTAGGGAAGTTTGTTGAATTCTATGTAGACGATTTGGTGGTTAAATCCAAACAACGTTCTAATCACTTGGCTGATTTGGAAGTCATATTCCACAAGCTTCGACAACATAATTTGAAGATGAACCCCTTAAAATGTGCTTTTGGGGTAACCTCAGGAAAATTTCTCAGCTTTGTTGTACGCCATCGTGGTATTGAAGTCGATCCTGAGAGGACCAAGTCAATCCTTGGTATTTCACCTCCTAATAATTTGAAAGAATTAAGAGGACTTCAAGGAAACTTATCCTATATTCGGCGTTTCATCGCCAATTTGGCAGGAAAAAGTTTACCCTTTACCAAATTATTGAAAAAAGGAGTCACTTACCAGTGGACTGAAGAATGTCAAGAAGCATTTGATGTTCTCAAGAAATACCTCTTGAGTCCACCGGTACTCATGCCACATATTGAAGGAAGACCACTTATCCTCTATGTGATAGCTCTAGAGTGATCATTGGGTGCCTTTCTTGCTCAAAAGAATGATGATGGGAATGAAAATAGCCTCTACTATATCAGTAGAACTATGCTTGAAGCAGAAACCCGGTATTCAAGTATTGAGAAGTGCTGCCTGGCATTAATATTTGCAGTTCAGAAACTGAGACACTACCTGCAACATCACGAGGTCCAATTGGTATCTCGCAATAATCCGCTCAAATTCATCCTTAGTCGTCCAATGCTTACAGGACGTCTAGCAAGGTGGGCAGTTATTTTGCAGCAGTTCGACATTCAGTATGTGTCTCAAAATGCGATAAAGGGCCAAGCTCTGGCTGATTTCCTGGCTGAACATCCTTCAGTGGAAGACACGTCTTCAGATATTGAACTCCTTGATGAGGAATTTTTCTCTATTCAAGAGAGTCCTCAAACATGGGAAATGTATTTTGATGGTGCTTCCAGAAGTCCAACAGGGAAGAAAATGGAAAATACTAAATTCAACAAAGTTGGTTTAGGAATTGTGCTCATTTATCCAGATAAGGCAGTGTTACCTTATTCCTTTTTATTGTGGGAAGGTGGTACCAATAATGAAGCCGAATACCAAGCTCTTATCACAGGCTTGGAGTTAGCGCTTCAAGCACAAGTGAATCACTTAAAGGTGAAAGGTGATTCAGACCTGGTAATCAAACAAGTCAATGGGGATTATGCCATCAGAAAAGAAGAATTAATCCCTTTGTATGATTATGTCAGAGAGTTAATGGCGGAATTCCTTTTAGAACTGACATTTTCTTATGTCCCAAGATCACAAAATTCCCAAGCTGATGCGCTGGCTAATATAGCCACAGCTCTAGCAGATCCAAATCGGGATGAGACAACCATCAGTATTACCCATCGTCATGCAATTTCACCTTATGTTCAAGCCAGAATAGAGGAAATTAATGAAATTAGTCCCATTCCTGAACCATATGGTCATACTACAGGATGGATGTCACCTATCAGGGAATACCTTCAAAATGGAACACTTCCACCTGATAGAGCCGAGAAAGAACAAATCTGGCGACGTGTGGTCAATTTTACTCTTTATGATAGCCCAAACCACCTAGAGAAAATTCTCTACAAACGTGTTTTTGATGGAGTTCTCTTCAGATGCATTGATGGTGAAGAGACAATGGCTGTCATGAAAGAAGTGCATGCAGGAGTCTGTGGTTCCCACCAGTCTGTACATAGATTGTCTGATCAAATTCGAAGGCTTGGAGACTTTTGGACTTCAATGATACAAGATTGTGTTAATTTCACAAAGAAGTGTCATTCATGCCAAGTACACGCCAAATTTATTCATTAACCTCCAGAGTTGCTTCATACAGCTAAATACTCGTGGCCATTTTCCACATGGGGAATGGATGTGGTGGGACCTTACCCTTTAGCTACGGCCAAGCAGTTTAAGTACATTCTTACTGCTACTGATTTCTTTTCCAAATGGGCAGAGGAAGTACCTCTTAAAGAAGTCAGTTCTAAATGCATTGTTAGCTTCATCAAATCTAACATCATTACTAGATTTGGTGTCCCTCATACCATATTGACAGACAATGGCACCAACTTCTGTTCTTCTGAGGTGAAGAAATTGTATCAAGAATACAACATTAAATCCAACCATTCATCTCGGTATCATGCGGCGGCCAATGGCCAAATAGAAGCCTTTAACAAGACTCTTTCAAATATACTGCAAAAGATGGTAGATAAACATAAGAGGTCATGGCTTGATAAACTCTTTCGTGCTTTATGGGCTTATTGGACTACCACCCGCAATGAAACGCGGTCAACTCCATATTCGTTGGTATGTGGAATGGAAGCAGTCTTTCCAATTGAAGTTCAATTGCCCTCACTCAGAGTAGCCATTTTTGATCGGTTATCTACAGATGAGAAATCCCAAAAGAGATTGAATGAATTGGAACGGTAAGATGAGAAAAGATTGTGCACTTTGCACCACTTAGAAATCTATCAGAATCGAATAGCACGAGCTTTTAACAAAAAGTTCGTCTTCGTTCATTCATTCAGGGAGAATTGGTATTAGTTCTCAGAACTCCAATGATACCAGGAAGGAAACCTCCCAAGCTTGAGCCAAAATGGGAAGGACCTTATTCAATACATAGGGTCTACTCCAATGGATCTTATTCATTAATCTCGATGGATGGAGAACTCATTACTACTCCAACTAATGCCATATTTTTTAAGAAGTATTTTGTATAAATTACAAAGTATTCAAAATATGTCCCCGCAACATGACACTAAACTGTGCGGCACCAGTTTGTCCTTGTTATATGACGTTAAAATATACAGCAATGGTCCAATATGACCTTAAACTATTCACCAATATGTCCCCGCAACATGACACTAAACTGTGCGGCACCAGTTCATCCTTGCTATATGACGTTAAACTATACATCAATGGTCCAGTATGACCTTAAACTCCTCCTTGGTCCAGTATGACCTTAAAATATTCACCAATATGTCCCTGCAACATGACACTAAACTGTGCAGCACCAGTTCGTCCTTGCTATATGATGTTAAACTATACAGCAATGGTCCAGTATGACCTTAAACTCCTCCTTGGTCTAGTATGACCTTAAACTATTCACCAATATGTCCCCGTAACATGACACTAAACTGTGCGGCACCAGTTCGTCCTTGGTATACGACGTTAAACTATACAGCAATGGTCCAGTATGACATTAAAACTGCAACTTGGTCCAGTATGACCTTAAACTATTCACAAGATGTCCCCGCAACATGACACTAAACTGTGCGGCACCAGTTCGTCCTTGGTATACGACGTTAAACTATACAGCAATGGTCCAGTATGACATTAAAACTGAAACTTCGTCCCACATGACGTTAAACTATGAAAAAAGTTCCCTAAATGGTCCAGTATGACCTTAAACTGCAACTAGGTCATGTATGACCTTAAACTGCATCTTCAACGGTCCATGCATATGACCCTAAACTGTTTGCAAGTCCCTTATGTCCAGCAAGACGTTAAATTGTGACGTCCTAACTACATGATGCTAAACTGTATAAAAGTCCCTTACGTCCAGCAAGACGTTAAATTGTGACGTCCTAACTACATGACGCTAAACTGTATAAAAGTCCCTTACATCCGGAAAGACGTTAAACTACATAAGCATCAAAGGTCCTGTATGACCTTAAACTGCACCATCCACGGTCTATGCATATGACCTTAAACTATTCTCACTTTCGTCCAACATGACGCTAAACTATATCATCCCTTTTTCGTCCAACATGACGTTAAACTGTGGGAAAAAATCCCCAATGCGTCCAACATGACGTTAAAATGGTGCACTCTTTTGTCCTCACTACATGACATTAAACTGCACAGTCCCCCCCACCCCTTTCGTCCAACATGACGTTAAACTCTATTATCCCCATCGTCCTAACTACATGACACTAAACTGTACAGAAAGTTTGTGATACGTCCTACATGACATTAAACTGTACTTTGTCCCTGCTACATGACACTAAACTGTGCAGCACCAATAGTCCTAACTGCAAGACTTTAAACTGCATAGTCCCTTCATATTGTCCCTGCTACATGACATTAAACTGTGCATCATTAAGGTTGTTGTTACCTCTTGTTTCTCACATCGAGCATGAATCACGTGATCTTAGAGCAAACCTCAACCATAACACTCTCTTTGGGCCGCTAACCATGTGTAAGTCCCAACAACTTTTTTTAGGTCATTGTCCCCAAGAACAACTTGATTATTAATTCATTCTTTAATTGAACTACACGGACTTTGATCCTTTCCTTCTAGGCTGGGTATGTAGGCAACCTCCCAAGGTTCAAGCCCAAAACCAATTTCTTCACATCGGTTCACCTCCATCTCATATGATGTTGATTTGCAAAACCGCCCCTAGAATCAATATCTTTACATTGGTTCACATTCATCCTTGTTATACGATGTTAAACTATACAACACTTTTGTCCGGTATGACAATAAACTACAATAATCTTTGATTTCCTCATTTGAGAGGGAACCATTATTTATGTGATTTTTCAATCATGTTTCATTTCAAAAAGACCACGTGCATACATGGTAATGCCTAAACTTTTTATCTCGGGCTAAACCATCATTGTACTAAAGTCCCCTTTCACCCTTCACATGTACGAACCAAATTTTTACAAAGGGTATATCTAGAACAACGTGGGCTTGATTCCCATCCTTATGGGATATGTAGGAACGTTCGAGTATCCCTCGAATCCAGCCCCAAGTCTTTTGAGCCTAACCCCAAATTTCACTTTCAGTCCCTTGGCTGAAAAGTCCTCATGAAAACACACACTGTGTATTCATTATTATGGTCTGAACTCTATGACCATAAACTAAGATCTCTCATACTTTCATCCAGCACGACGTTAAACTTAATTTCAAGAACTACGTATGGCTTGATTCTCATTCTTATGAGATACGTAGTGAAGTCCAAAATTTCAATTCAGGACCCATCCACAACATGATTATGGTTATCATTGACCTATGTATCTCTATATACATTGGACAATACCCATATTTATGTGTTATAATCCTAACCTTAAATATTTTCAGATCTTCATAACCCTTTTCATGACTTTTAGTCACAAAAATGTTAAACTTCTGAAAATTCTTTTTCCTGACTATCCAGTACGTGCCCATAGGTGGCCTTGCATAAACAGTCCACATAACAGACTTGTCAGCCGAAGGATACTATTTATTTGACTATGCGGCCAATGCCCTTAGGTGGCCCTGCATAATTCAACCCCCTAACGGGTTTGTTAAATGATGGTAACTTCATTCTTGGTAAGAATGCCTCTTTTGTCCTTATTTGTCTTAAATGACGATATGTAGGGATCTGTAAAAAAAATATTCATCCTTAACATATTTGTCCCATGTCCTTTTTCATAATCTGAAAGTATTCAAGTCTATGGTTTATACTCTCCATGTTCTCTTTCCCTACGTTTGGGTTAGACCTTCGTAGGAGTGATATTTATTCAATTATTCGATAGTCTTGTTCGGAAATATCTTCTCCATATTCAAGTACCTCTTTCCATACAACAAACTCTATACTTTAGAAAATTTGAATCTCCATAAACTTTCACTGGCTTTTAGCACTAGGAAAGTAAATTTCTGAGAGTTCTTTTGCCTGACTATGCAGCACGTGCCCATAGGTGGTCTTGCATAAACAGTCCACATAACAGACTTGTCAGCCAAAAGATGCTATTTATTTGACCATGCAGCGAATGCCCTTAGGTGGCCCTGTATAATTCAACCCCCTAACAGGTTTTGTTAAATAATAGTAACTTCATTCTTAGAAACTACTTCTTCTAATGCCTTTTAGCTCTCTTTCATATCATTCCTCAAATTCAAATATTCTTAAGTCATAGCTTACATATTTTCCCTCATACTTGAGTATGGTACTATGTTTTCAGATGAGTTGTCAAGGAATTAAGTCAATTCTAATCCATTTCGGTCAAAGCTATTTCGACCTTAAACATTAGCCTTTGTATGTCTGACATGCATGACTTTAAACTGCCAGATTTCTTGTTTTTCTTTTCACCTCAGAGTCAAATCCTCTTTTCTCTCCAGATCCAACTCTGAGGGGGGACTTTTGTTGACTCTCCTTTCCTTCACAGAGTCTAACGACTGAAAAAAGGGAAATACCTTAGTCCAAAGTGATTCATCCTTTGAAGAAACATCAAAAATCGACAAAGGGGTGAACAAGGAGAACATTGCCCATAGGTCGCGCAAGTTCCCTCATGGTCGCGCAAGTACACTTTCGCGCCGCCTATTGGTCGTGCAAGTCTACTTGCGCGACGCCTTATGGTCGTGCAAGTGACTTGCGCGACCTAAGTGATAACCGCCCGGTAACCGCCTGGGGTCTTCTCCTGCCTATAAATAGACCCTGTGGACCCCCCATTCAGAGGATATTTTTTCCAGAAACTCGGATTTAAGATCCCGACACCCAAGTCTCTTCTCAAAGCTTTCGGAACACTTCTAAGGTAATTTCTTACCTAGAACGGAAGATCTAAAGAGTGTGAGGGAGGCCTAAGTGTTGAAACTCATCAACACTTGCGCGCCTGGGTGGCCAACCCTTAAGGGAAATGGCCACACTTGCGCGTCGCCTTACTCCTTCGATATAACTTGTGCATCCCTTTTCTGGAAGAACCTCAAGAGGATTCTAAAGGCCTTAATCAAGAGTCGCTCAAATATTTCAATGCTGGTTGAACATCGCGCAAGTACCCTATATATGTTGCACACGTATACCTGCGTGACCAATACTTGCGCGCCCACGCAGTACCTGCGCGCCTTCCAATCCTTGCACTCCCCTACCTTTTTGGGTGCCCATCTTTCCCATTTTATCCCTCTTAATCCATTACACCTTTCCCATTCAAGATTCAGTCTTCAAGACACTCTTCAAAGCCATTTATGGCGTGATTTCTTGATTTGAATTCCTTATCTGAAAGGAATTCTGTGGAATATCTCTCAAAACTTAGTGATTTACATATCTTTATGTCACTAAAGATTGAGAGTTCATTCATTAAACCTCATCCTTTAAGATGAGAGAATCCTTAACCTGGGTCTCCTTTTCAGGAATAATCCCCAATTTTAAGTCCTTTAACCCGGGCATCTTCTTCATGAGTAAGCCCCAAATTCTTAAAGTTCCCAAATCTGGGCATCCTCCTCAAGAGTAAGCCCCAAACCTTAATCCCTTAACATGGGCCTCCTTTTCAGGAGTAATTCCCAATCATAATCCTTTAACCTAGGCTTCCTTTTTAGGAATAAGTCCCAGCCATAATTTTTGGGCTTCCTTTTCAGGAATAAACCCCAAGTCCCCTAACCTGGGCTTCCTTGTTAGGAATAAGCCCCAGTCATAAATTTTGGGCTTCTTTTTCAGGAGTAAGCCCCAAGTCCCTTAATTTCTCTTTAACCGGTCCTAATTTACCTTTGATTTGGGATTCCTTCTCAGGAGTAAAACCCAATCATCAATCCTCTCCTAATCTGGGTTTCCTTTTCAGGAATAAGTCCCAAGTTAGAGTATTCAAATCTCCATGAAGCACATATACCTTTATGGACCCTGTTCCTGGATTTTCTCCCTAAAGTAAATCCTAATCTTCATTTATCTGGGCAGTCATACATACATAAGCCCCAAATCATTTCTTATGATTACATCTTTCATGGACCAATTGTCTATTTTATTACCAATACCTCTTGTTTCTCACACCGAGCATGACTCACGTGAGATTAGATGGTAAAAGTAATTATGACATCATTATTTGAGCCATCAATCATAAACATCATACTCCCTTACTTGAACTACGTGGGTTCTGATTCCTTTTTTAAAACAAAGGATACGTAGGTAGCCCATCTGCGGGTTAGATCCCAACTCTAAAATAATCCATGTCCTTCTGAATGACAATAAACTTCAAGTGCCCCCACTAAGTGGCTTTAAAACCAGTCTGGTCATCATAATGACCAAGAGACTTTTATATAAATGTTTTGAAGGATACCATTGACCAAGAATATCTAAATGAATACAGATGATTCTCTATTGATGAATAACCTCAAATACATATAAAATATTCTCTAAATTTCTTACATATTTAATCATTGATTGTCAAAATTGAAGGAAATCTCATTTTATACTTGGTAATGTAATAAGGATTCACGAACATAACTTAAATCTATAAAGAGAGTCCCGGGGTAGACAATAATTCCCCTCAAAAAGGTGTGATGAGTCCGACCTCTCATCCTCTCGACCAATGAAAATTCCTAAGCCTTATCATTCCACAAACTAATGAGCGCCTACCTTTGGAAAGTAGGTCCAAATGGATGTGGAATCATTGGATGTTTCCGGTTCTACGAACAAACCCGTTAGAAACCGATCGGAACGTTTGAATATCCCATCTAGGAGGTCATCCCCGAATTCCGAGGGAAACAATAACTTACTTAGGTCTCCGGAAACAGCGCCAAAATTTTATTCACGCTCAAATTTACCCAAGAGAAGAAGGTAGGACGGTCCTTGTAGTCTAGCTTGGGTTATCGAATCCTCAAAGACCTAAGAAGTACCTACAGACACGTACATTATATGGATTGTTTTTTGCTATGAAGTGGCCAACTTGGGTTAATTTTAGATTGGCTTAAAGGAAATATAAGATACTTAAGTGAATTCAATTTAAAATAATGATTTGATCCTAGGTTATCGCTCAGGGTGGATTGGACGTATTTCCTTTTTAATGATTTCAATTTCTTATATTTGAGATGGGTTCATTTAAGGAGATAAAACAACATCATAACTTACTGGTTTAATTCCTACACCCTTTAATACTAATCGCCTATACACTTTAAGGATCAAAACATTGATCACTCCAAGGTAAAGGTTCGTATTAGCACTTGAAATGTGTGGCCTTAATTTCAACAAGGACGATGGAGTTTAAAAATCATCAAATAAAAATCTCAATTAAAGAAGTGATTATACATTAATGGGGTGATAAATAACATCCAATCCATCCCCTTTCTACTCCCTTGGATCAACCCATAAGTGGGTTAGCCCTCCATTGATTCTATGGTTTCAATGGAAGCAGAAAGTTGACTCATGAGGGAGGACATGGAGAAGTAAAGAAAACAACAAAAATAAAATGATCACTCCACCGTTGTGTGAATAATTTAACAAGATTTGGTGTGAATAAATTCACACCATGAGGAAACGGTATAAAATTAATATGTATAACAATAGAATAAGAGGATAAGAAGAACTTTTATTAAGAAACTAAAGTGAATTGAACAACTTACAAGTGAAAGACAAATTTGAGACAACAAAATCGCAGCATAACATTACAATTGAACAAATCACCCAAGATGATTCAATCCTCCAAAACCACTGCATTAAATAGTCGTTTTTTAGCCCTTGGGTCGATCCTACAACAGTCCAAGTCTCCTAAATTAATTTTGGTAGGCCATAGGTGGGTGGAAAGTAAGGGAGAGTTGGTTTTTCCACCCTTGACCCGAGGTGGCATCCAGCTTTCTTTCACCTAACATAAGTGCTTGGAATACCTTCTAGATGGACGAATCATAGTGGTCCATAGAAGAAGAAAATTTACCCCCAGATGTATTCTAAACTCATGTAAAATTTGGGCCCATTTGGAGTTTTTTATGACGATATATGATCATATTAGTGGGATGTTTTTCTGGGACGTAGAATCTGGTCCAGAATTTTATCTCTAACTTGGGACGCCTAAATGGATACTATGGAGGAAGAATTAGCATTGGATTATGAAGAGTTATTTGTTACTATACATGTATTCTAGAATATAAAGAAATTTGGGATTAATTGGGCCTGTATGTTGGGCCCCACAGTCTCATCAGTGGTCTGGTTTCCAATCTGACTTCTCCAGAATTGTTTCCTTTCATCACAAAATATCCTCATCTTCTTCCATGAATTATCCATTGATACCTGAATAAAACATGTTCATATTTAAGTTTAGATAAATTTCCAAAAATATTAAATTAAAATATTTATAATTATATTCCTTAAAATCAGATGAATCATTTGGTACTTTAAATGATGTTAAAAATGTACCACATAATAGTGCATTTTAAGAAGGTATTACAATCATAATGTGAAATGATGTTCAAAGTGTAAAATGCACTAAAATGGTGTTTATGAATAATAAATAACATGAATATTATGTATATTAATAATGAATATTATCCTCATTTATTGTCTAATCAGGTATAATGTTTAATTGGATCCTTGATATAATTTATTTATTAGTATCTTTGGTAATTTCAATAATTCTAATTTCTCAAACACTGTAAGATTTTTCTATTTTGAGTTTTTTCATATACTGGTTAAATCCTTAGGTGAATATATTAGTATTGAACTAACTATGAGTAAGAATTTAGGAAAGTCCTAAATTGGTCATATTTTGAATTCAAGTGACTGCACATTTAAATCACATGATCATGTGAAATAACCTTGTGAAGTGACCTTGAGAATTAACCATGAGAAGTGACCTTGGATGAAAATTTGAAAAAGGATGTAATTGACCTAGAGTGAAGTGACCTTGAGTGAAAATATAAAAAAGTCTACAAGTGAACTTAAATAAAAAAATAAGTGACCTTGATTAAAAATTAGAAAAATTTTGGAAGTGACTGTATGAACAAAAATGAAGTGGCTGTATGAACAATAATGAATTGGCCACATGAACAAAAATGAAGTGACCACATAAGAAAAAATGAAGTGACTGCATGAACAAAAATGAAGTGACCACGTGAAAAAAAATAAAGTGACTATAAGTTTAAATTTAGAAAAGAGTTGAACCTACCTTATGACCTACCTACAGTCACTTAATTACTTTTTCATATTTTAGTTAAAAATATGCTATGTTTCATTTATACTTCTATATTTTGAATCATTGCATGTTTTTTTCACATGTTTATCTTGATTTAATTATTCCTTAAATAATTATTAATTATTTAAATACTAAGTAATTTTATTTGGAATAATTATATACAGGATTAAATACTTATCATGTGGGTTGAAGTCTCATGTTGGTTTCTTGGGAAAACATGAGTTTTAAATTTAAAGTGGTTGAAATTTGAATAGTTTATATCCATACTTATGGGAGTGTTCCAAAGGGATTTTATGTTGATTAGTATTATTTTTTGGTAATGTATTAATTATTATGATATTTTATCACTGTATAACATGTTTTTAATATTACAAATTACCAAAGTGGCCCATGTGGGTATGTTTTACATGTGCATTTAATAAATAAATCACATACTGCTTTAAAAAGGATTAAATGAAACAGGCTTCATGATTTGAATCTATAAAGCATAAAATAACTTTATATAATTAGTTCAATAGATCTGGATCAAGATACATGAGGTTGAGGATGTTCTTGAACTACATAAGTATGACATACTTTGGTGATCAACTACTTCTCTCAGTCAAACTACAATCGTTTCATCCTTTGTTTTTGGAGATGTTGGAACCAAGGTTGTTCTTTGATGAAAATAGAGTATGATTTTTGTTTTTTGTTAATCCAGGTTGGGTTAATAGATGATTATTCAAGATAAGTGATCTTATAATATAGGCTGAATCCAATGTTGAAAGTGGTGCAGTTTCCCAGTGTTTGCCAAATTTTTGGGCCTCAAAATCGGGAGTTTGTTATTTTGGAAAAGGAAGATTTTATGAAAAGGAGTCTACCAATATTGGTTCACATACTACAAAGGATAGTTCATGGACCTCATAGGAGGTACACGGGTCAGTAAGGAAAAATGGCTAAGGCAGGGTTTCCGCGTAGCGGTGCTACGTGGACGCTAAGGGTGGTACGTGGATCATGAATGAAAAATGGAGCACATAGAGGAAACGGTTCAAAGGATGCTCACAATTCATGGAAGGAAAATGGTTCACGAGAGATTTCATTGTTTGTGGAAATGAGGTGGTGATTTGTGTCACCGCATAGGGGTAAAAGGTGGTACGTGGACCGCGTAGGGAAGAACGGTTCGTGGGAGCACGGTATGTGATGAAGATTTGGAAATCTTGGATTATCATATTTTGCAGATATGTTTTCCTATATAAGGAGAACTAATCCCTTCATTAAGTATAGTTTTTTATTATAAATCCAGTGGAATTTGGTGAAGTAAAGAAGTAGTTCACAAGCAGACAACCCTGTGAAGGAGAAGAGGATTGCGGAAGATGGTTAGTGGAAGAGGAGTTGGTATGTGGAGAATAAGTGGTACGTGAAAGTAGTATGCAGAGGTGGTTTGTAGAGGCACTACATGGAGGTGGTATGCAGAGTAGCACAATTCGAAAAGGAAGCACTCACAGTACGTGGTGTAGTGCGGTACGCAGAGGAAGAAGGCCAGCTCAAGGAGGATAATTTTTTAAGGGAACAATACGTAGAAAAGTATATTACATCCACTGGTGAAAACAAGAATTCAAAAAAGTATCTATCTATATTTGAGGATATATGATTTAATTCCAACCCATTGAAGCGACCTTCAAGTCGATAAACTGAGTTCAGATTTTTTCCAATGCGGTGAGCAAGGGAGAGTCAATAGAAGTTATCTAAGGGACACGGTGTGTTATCCCTAAATCCTTGGAAAGGAAATGAGCCTAACATAGAGTGGTTTTGGTAAACTTTTGTAATCCAAAACTAGTGAATATTGATGTACTTTGGTATGATCAAAAACTTGTTGGTATATTCTCCTTGGACTAGCCCTTAGTGGTGAACCAAGTAAAATTTTTGTGTGGTCCTTATGCATGTGAATATTTAAATTACTATACATTACCAATATATATATTTCACAAGTTTCTACCAATGTTGGAACAAGATCCGTTACTTAAAAATAAAAATTTTACACCTTGAGTCACCCCTCCCCTCTTAGGGTGTTCCGGGGTCCTTCAAGTGGTATTAGAGGGTAAAGGTTGCTGGTGTTAAATATGCCCTTTATTTATATTATAAAGAATACAATGAATTCTAGGGGAGTCCCCCTCTTTGATGAAAGCAACTTTAAGATCTATAAAAATAGGTTGAGATCTCATCTAAGATCTCTTGAAATGGAAGTCTTATTTTCCACTGCACAAAAAATATATAGGTCACTGATCCAATTGGGATTTTTATGACTGATACAGACAAAAAAATACTTGATGAAGATGTCAAAGCATAGAATTCCCTCACTAAAACTCTCTCTAATTAGATATATCTAAAGGTGATGAGTTGTGCGTCAGCAAAGTTTATGTGGGAAAAACTAGATAATATTTATGAAGTTGGTAGCAAAGTGAAGGAGTTGAAACTACAAGTTTTGCACAATAGGTTTGATGATCTGAAGATTCATCCTAAAGAAAATGCATATACCTTTTTCAATCAAATTACTGAAGTTGTTGTAGCAATACTAGGACTTGGTGAAGAGATCAAATACATTGATATTGTAAAAAAATATTGAGAATACTTCTACCTCTTTACAATGAAAAGTTTTTAGCCCTTGAGGAAATGGATCTTTTCAAAAATTCTATGGATGATTTTCTAAGCATCCTGGTGGAATATGAGATGAGAGTCAAACTAGAAGATGCAATGACTCGAGTAAGCAAAGAAATGGCATTCAAATCCATGGAAAAACTTTAAATTTTTTTATATATAATTGGTGAAGATTATGAGGAAAAATAATTTTTTTCTCCAATCACCAAGAAATTAAAGAATGGAAAAGGGAAATTTGAAGTCAAGTTACCTCTGGCTTGTTTTTTTTGTGGAAAAGTTGGGAACATTGCCTCTTGGTGCACAATAAAGTTTGATAACAAAGAAAGTGAAGTTGGAGACATATAGAAGCCTCAGAAAAGATTTTTCAAAAAGGGAGACTTCAAGTCTAGTAATAAATTATATAGAAAGGGTTGTGTTTGTAAAGAAGAATATGATAATAGTGAATTATTTGAGGAAGAATAACCAGAATTTAAATATAGAACCCATGCATCAATGGATTTCTTTGAAAAGTCATAACCATAAGGAGATAAAGCTAGAGATAATCAGTTGACCAATGATGTCGATCTCAAGTTACAACTTAAGGATGCTTTTGGAAAGATTGATATTCAATGAAAGATATGAAAAAAAATGAAGAGAAATTTTGGAAGATTCGTCATAATATGTTGATATACTAGAATATGAAATTGATCTACTTGAAGAGGTAGTAAAGGATCATTCAACAACTTTTGAAATCTCAAAAGATATAGTTGAACTAAAGCTCATAATTGAAGAACATGAAAAGGTCATTAATGAAATTACATCTAGACTAGAGGGGAAGTCCAAAACTATTGAGTTACTTGAAGAAGATTTTGTTTCTATTAGGAGTAAACTTTAAAGTTAATCAAGTCCAAAAGAAACAAAGAAGAAAATTCAGTTTGAAAATTTCTCAGATGTTGAGCTGCTAGAGAGAGATAAGCATGGTTCTAATAGAGTTTAAAAGGTTATGAATAATAAAAGACCATCATGCATGGTAAATATAGTAATTGTTTTTGATGTTGAAACATCTAATGTTGGAAGTAAAATGGTCCCAAATAAAGGCAAGCTAAAAGTCAGACATATCACAAAGACACATGAAGTCCAAACAAAGAAAGTCTCAAATCAGACTAAAAGGAGGACTAAAAACTATCCTAGAGTTTCCCAATATGATAGAAAATCAAATTATACTTATAAGTAAGTTGAAATTAGAATGAATATAAGTGAAAATACATTTCCACTTATAAAATTTCAATTATGTGTCTATTTGGTTCATACCATGTCATACTGTGAAGAGGCAAGAAGCTATTTGAATGGGGAAGATCTAGGAATTAAATAAAGGATAATGAATTCATATCCTAATTCTTATAGAATAAATAGTTTCTATGGGTATTTTTTCATTATTATAACTTTTTCCATAAAGTTGTTGATTGTAGGTAGAGGAATGGTAGGAACATTTCATATAGAACTCATAGACAAGTCAATACTCACCAACCAGATGGTGTTGCTCATAAAAACAATTTTTCTCCTATAGAAGAAGAATATGAGTATAAAGAACCTGCTCACATGGAATAGATATTTGAAATGCCATCTTTATCCTTCACTCAATATAATATTTCATGGAAGGAAAATAAGAAAATTGAAAATTCCAACCTTGAATAAGTAGCTCTAAAAGCTACCAAGAATAGCAGCACTTGGATTCTTGATAGTGGATGCCCATCCCATATGATGGGAAATTTATAAATATTAATGAATATCAAGAAAAAGTTCGATGGAACAGTGATATTCGGTAATAATGGTGCTTTGAAGATCAATGGCAGTGGAAGTACCAAACTATCCAATGGTGAGTTGAAGAAGACCGAAGTTCTTTATGTGGATGGGTTGTGTCACAATCTCCTAAGTGTGAGCCAACTCTGTGACTTGAAAATTATGGTGACATTCAATCAAAAGGGGTGCACTATAAAAGTAAGAATAGGTAATTATCTCATGAAGGGATGTAGAACAAATGGAAACTTATATCAGGTTGATAGTAAATAAAACATTTGTTTCATGGTAGTTGAAGAAGAGAACAAATTGTGGCACCAGGGGTTGGGTCACATCAATCAACAAGATATAGAAAATATATCTAAAATAAATATTCTCATGGATATCCCAAATATAAATCATGAATAGGGAAATACTTATGATGCTTTTATGTGAGGAAAGTTGGTGTGCAGTTCATATCGTTCAAAGAATAAAAGAGCATCAAAGCTTCTTGATCTTATTCATAAAGATGTATGTGGTCTAATAAATATTGATGGAATATATAGAGAGAGTTAATTTGTCATTTTCATTGATGATTATAGTATAATGGATTGTGTAATGGTTATACACAAGAAACGGCAAGTGCTTGATTGCTTGAAAACTTAGCACTGAATAGCTGAGAATGATATTGGACAGACAATAAAAGTTCTATAGCCTAAAAATGGAGGGGAATAAACATCCATTGAATTTGAAAATTGCCTAGAGAAACATGGAATACAATATGAGGTGGATACTGTGAGGACTTCACATAAAAATGGAGTTGTTGAGTGCCAGAATCGACATGTGAATATTATATCCATAACTATGTTGATTGAGAGTCGTATCTCTCACCATTACTAGAAAGAGGATATTCAAGCTATAGCTTTTATTCAAAATCTAATAGGGATTTATATGGTAGAAACCAAGACACCCTATGAGTTATGGCATGGAAGGGATCCATCGTTGAATTATTTTCATGTTTTTGGAAGTAAATGCTTTATCCGAAATAAAGAAGAAAATCAAGGCAAGTATAGTAGTGTTACAGATGAAGGAATATTTATTAGATATTCAATGAATAGAAAAGCCTAAAAATATTTCAATAAATGTCTTGGAAAATTTATGGAAAGTAGTGATGTGAAGATCATTGAAGATAAAACCAAAAATGCCTCAATAAATTCATCTACTGATGTGATAGAGGATGAGGAATAATGTGGACATGGAACGGATCCAGATACATAAGTAGAGGAAGACATGAAAAACACTCAGGAATCACATAATGATGTTGACTTGGAAGAATAATATTAATAGGAAACCATGGCTGAAGAAAATTCTCCTGAACCTCACAGGAGAAATCAAAGAGTAGAAATTGGTCAATTAAACATTATTAGGGATTGGAAAGCTCCCATGTAGATAAGGAGAATGAGGAATAATGCACAGTCTACATTTCTATCAGTTTGAGAACCATCCTCATTTGAAGAAGCTACAAAGGATGAATCATAGGTTAATCCATGAATGAAGAGTTGGATCAAATCGATAAGAACCAAACATGGGATCTTGTTAAGAAACCCAAAAACCAAAATGGATTTTAAAAAATAAATTTTATGAGCATAGAAATGTGATCAGAAATAAGGCAGGGTTGGTGTGTAAAGGATATTCACAGATTGAAGGTGTTGATGTTGAAGAAACATTTTCTATGGTGGCTATAATGGAGTCAATCAGACTGTTTCTTTCCATGGAAATTCAAAGAGTATACAAATTGTATCAAATGGATGTCAAGACATCTTTCTTAAATGGTGTTCTTGAAGAAGAAGTCTATATTGAACATCCAGTGTGTTTTCTTATTAGTAATGATGAAATGAAGGTTTTCTAATTAAATAAGGCTCTATATGGTCTGAAACAGGCACCACATGCACAGTACTATAGAATATATTCTTATCTAAAGAATATTGAATTTAAAATAGGAGGATTGGATCACAATCTCTATGTAAATAATTATCAAAAAGATCAATTCATGGTTCTGGTGTACGTAGATGATATTATATTTGGTGGAAGTAGGCAGGGATTAGTGATTGAATTTTACAATCACATGAAATCAGAATTTGAAATGTATATGATTGGTGAACTCACATACTTCTTAGGGATTCAAGTGATTTAGAGAAATGACTACAATTTTATCTCTCAGGAAAAGTATGCAAGAGAGTTGTTGAAGAAGTTCACAATGCATGAATCCAAACCAATGCCGACTCTGATTGTGGTTGGAACTAAACTTGGAAATCATGAGGATGGTACTTTTGTAGATCCCACCATGTACAGAAGAATAATCAGAAGCCTACTATACTTAACTGCAACACGGTCAGATATTGTCTTTACAATATTCTTAGTGGCCTGATTTCAAAGTAATCTGAAGAAAGATCATATAGAAGCAGTTAAACGAATCATGAGGTACATTCAAGGTACTCACAAGTATGGATTATACTTTCTTTTAGGAAAATATAATGAACTATCAGCATTTTCTGATGTTGACTAGGCTGAAGATGTGTTGGATCGAAAATCCACAAGTGGTGGAGCATTCTTCATTGTTAAGAAATGTGTGGGCTGGTTGAGTAAGAAACAGGAAATTACTTATCTCAATACTACTGAAGCTAAGTATATCTCCACTACAAAGGCTTGCACTCAACTACTTTGAATGAAGAAACAACTTACTGATATTGGTGATGAGGTGAAATAGCTAATGGTTATTCACTATGATAATAAGAGTGAAATTGTTCTTATGAAGAATCCTATTCAGAATTCTCATATGAAACACATTGAAATCAGATATCACTTCATCAAGGAAAAGGTGGAATAAGTCATGATTAAAATGGATCATGTTGAAACTGATGATCAAGTGGCTAAAATACTAACCAAGCCATTATCATCACATGTGTTTGATAAACATCGGTTGAACCTCAGTGTTCAACCACCTTCCAATGCATGAGGAGGTTTCGGTTGTTCCCCTCTCCCCAGTTGTATTAATTGTTTTAACCTATTTGTGAAAGTGATGCAGGTTTTTATGGGAGATACGATCTAGGGGTAGTGTTTTTTGAGATCTGCCATATTCAAATACTGGTCTTTGGGTTTGTTTCCAATGGGTGAGAATGGGTAAATTCATTAGTGCAGAGAATGAGAATTGAGAAAATATTTGGAGCTTACTTGGACATCATTAAAGCATTCCAAGACATGAGAATCCAATTCATGTTTACCCTCTATTTTCTACACCTAACATTAATCACGTAGAATTAGAGTGTTGGTTGTGTTGTTTCTCACGTATTAGGTTTTGATTGTGGCTGGTGCTTCATTGAATCTATCTACAGATTTCCAAAAAACCCAAAGGGGGAGATTGTTGGAACCAAGACTATTCTTTGTTGGAAACAGAGTATGATTTGGGTTTGTTGTCAAACCATGTTTGGTTAATAAAGGATTTTTCAAGATAAATTATCTTATAAGATAGGCCAAATCAAGTGTTTAAATTGTTGTAGTTTCCCAGTATTTTCCAAATTTTTGGACCTCAAAATAGAGAGTTTATTATTTTGGAAAAGGAAGGTTTTATGAAAAGGAGTCTGCCAAGCTTGGTTCGTAGACTATGAAGGACAGTCCACAGACCGCATAGGAGATATGCGGGTCAGTGAGGAAAAATAGCTAAGGAAGGGTTTCTTCATAGCGATGCTACGCAGATGTAAAGGGTGGTATGTGGATCATGAACAAAAAATAGACCACATAGAGGAAATGATCCACAATATGCTCACAATTCGCAGAAGGAAAACGGTTCATGGGATAGTTCTTTGTTTGTGGAAATGAAGCAGAGTTTTGAGAAGTCCTGAAGGGTTTTGTTTGCAGAAATGAGATGGTGATTTTTGCCGATGTGTAGGGGTAAAAGGTGGTATATGGACTGTGTA
Source organism: Viscum album (assembly GCA_963277665.1). Lineage (NCBI taxonomy): Eukaryota > Viridiplantae > Streptophyta > Magnoliopsida > Santalales > Viscaceae > Viscum > Viscum album. The sequence continues at coordinate 1,812,884,277 of OY728146.1, forward strand.
GGGAAGAATGGTTCGCGGGATCACAGTACGTAGTGAAGATTTGGAAATCTCAAATTAGCATATTTTTTGGATCTATTTTCCTATATAACGAGCACTAATACCTTCATTAAGTAGATTTTTTTATTAAAAATCTGATGAAATTCGGTGAAGTACAGAAGTGGTTCATGGGAAGACAACCTAGAGAAGGAGATGAGGTTCACGAAAGATGGTTAGAGAAAGAGGAGTTGGTACGTGGAGAAGAAGTTGTATGTAGAGGTGGTTTGTGGAGGTAGTATGCGGAGGTGGTATGCGGAGAAGCGTGGTTTGCAAAGGAATCACTTGAAGTATGCGGTGTAGTGTGGTACACAGAGGAAGAAGGTCAGTTCATGGAGGACAAGTTTTCAAGCGAACAGTACGTAGAAAAGTATATTACATCCACATGGGAAAATGGGACTTCAACATAGATTCTATCTATAGTTGAGGATGCATGATTTAATGCCAACCCATTGAACTGACCTTCAAGTCGATAAAATGAGTTCAAATTATTCCCAATGCAGTGAGCAAAGAGGATTTAATAGAAGTGATCTGAAGGACACAGTTTTTTATCCCTAAAACATTGGAAACATAGTGCATCTAATATAGATTTATTTTGATATAATTTTTTAATACACAACTAGTGAAGATTAGTAGACTTTGGTACAACCCAAAACATGTCGGCGTATGTTCCTTAAACTAGCCCTTAGTGGTGAACCAGGTAAAATTGATGTGTGGTCCTACGTGTGAATGTTTAAATTACTGCACATTACCAACATACATGTTTAAAAAGTTTCTACCAACATGGTAACAAGATCCATCACTTTAAAATAAAAAAATTGACACCCTGATTCACCCCTCCCCTCTTAGGGTGTTCTGGGGTCCTTCATGATATATCCTTGCTACCTTAACACTAAAACCTTGAAATGTTTATTTATTTTGGGGGTTTTAATTCTTTCCATTTTTTCTACTATTCTAAATTGTGTCAGGTTATACAACTCATAAAAACATATGATAGTGTGTTGTACCTCCCAAAAAAAATTGGTCTTTGAGTTGTGCCTCTAGGTGAGGAAAATGCAAAGTAATTCAGGTTCTTTCATAGCCATAAAAATTTTGTGGATTCAGTTGCACCTTGGAATATTTTAAAGAAAGGTTTGGTTTCCACCACCACTTCAAACTGTATGTTCTAGGTTGTGCCTCCAAGTGTGAAAAAGAAAGAGTGATCGGGTTAAGCTATCAGGTGAGAAATAGGTTGTTGTATTGGGTTCTGTCTTTGGGGGTTAAAAATGTAGTTATAAAAGGTTTGTGATCTCCCTTAAAAATTAAAAGATTCCATTATATTGGGTTTCATATCTATCAGTACATGAGAGGGGTGAAGAGTGGATTAGGATCATTTAGATATGAACAACTATAAAATTCACTATGTTCATTTCTCTTTATTTTTTCACTACATTAACTTAACTTTGATAAGTGGTTAAAATTATTCTAAAAAGTTAAATTTACCCCCCTCCTAACCATTCATCCATTCTCATTTAGGACCTCAAAAGTTTAAAGTGCTTGGTTGAACCAAGTCAGGGTGCTTTCAATTATCGAATAATTTTAACTTGACTTAATTTTGTTCACATAAAGGGTATAATTCCCAATAAAGAATACATTTAACTAATAGGGAAATCATTGAGGAAATTATTATCTAGGATTTCAAGATTATGGAGCCTAGTCAACAGATCAAGGAGCTATGAGTTAATGAATTTTTAAAGTTATGCTTACCTAAAACCCTCCAAATAACTCATCATAGCCAAGTCTAGGTTATGATATGGGACATGTGGATCTTTTCCACTAGAATATCCTTGTGATGGTATATTTAGAAACCAATGTTGAGGTTTATTAGGTTTCAATAAAATAGTGGGATATTAATAAATTAAATTTAAAATTTATTATCTAAATCAGTAATCCAGATAAAGTACTAAAATTATGATCTTGTTTATTATAAAAATAGAAAAATTCATAACATTGGATATATCACTATGATCCATATTAGAGAAGGATAACCCTCTCACCAGACCAAATTTCCAATAATTGTATAGAAATTTTTGCATTATAATACACCATGAACAAAAATTATATATTCTAGAAAACCCATTTCTCAAAGTTCCTAGCAAAGAGGATAGTGAGGAAAAAATGTCTCTCCATATGAAACATTTGTATGATGACATATATGTCCAATGTTTCATGTTATCTTCCTTGTCTAGTGAAATTTTAAAGCAATATGAGGATATGGATATTCATAGCATCATGTCTCTCCTTTTGGATTTATATTAATAGAAGTAGAGACAAGAGAGATATTATATTTCTAATGATATTTTCATGTGAAAACTTAGAGAGTTAGTGATGTTTGGGCCTCATGTAGTCAAGATGATTAGTTACATTGATCACTTATACATCTTGGGTTTTACAATCCATAATGAGTTGTGCACAAATCTCATTTTATCCTCACTACCTAAGAGTTTATATAATTTTATTATCAATTATAATATGAGAAATAGTGAGAAGGCTATTTTGGAACTCCTTACTCTTATTAACTAAGTTTTTGATATCGACATGGGGTGTTAGAAGTCTGTGGTCCTTTTGGTGAATAATAAAACAAAGAACAATTCAAAGGGACTCAAGAATATTTCCAAGTCCAAGGCTCCCAAGCACCATCCATCTAAGAAAAAGAAGACCCAAATAAAAATAAAGTAAAAGGATGTCATATTTTTTTCATGTGGCTTTATGGTCCACTAGAAGAATAAATTCACCCAGTTAAATAAGCAAGGGGAAGCTTCATGTGTGTTTGTTATCGAGTTTAATATTTATATATCTATACATTGGGTATTATATATAACTTGTGGTACTCAAATTTGTATTCAAATGAAGGAACCAAGTATATTTTGAAATATTTCCATAGGATGGGTGGATTTACAATCTACCAATGGTGAGAGTATGGTTTCTCTTTCCATTAGATATTACCACCTTCTGTTTCCAACTGGTATGGTCTTGATTTTAAAATATGTTATTATTTACCAACGGTTACCAAAAACATAATTTATGTTTTTTTGGTTAGATACATATGGTTTTATTTTAAAGTTTGGAAATAAAATATGTTTATTTTATAAAGAAATTATATGTTATGATGTGATGCATTTAAATAACAATCTTTGTGTATTAAATTATGAAAAAAAGTATTAAAAATTGATAATGAATCGAGTTTGCATGACTCATTTCACACCCAATTGTTGCATCACTATCTTGGTCATGTAAATGATAATCCTTTGATAAATATCTATTAATATGGTTAGTTAGACTCATTTTGAGATAAAACTACCTAACAGACTCTTTTGGTATATGGATGTCAAAACAGTTTTCCTTAACGGAAACCTTCAAGAAGATGTCTATATGACACAACCTGAAGGGTTTGTGACTCTAGAAAATTCCAATAAGATATGAAATTTTTATAGATCCATTTATGGTTTAAATAAGTCATCTAGGTTATGGAACATTCGATTCACTAAATCCATAAGATAATTTGGTTTCATAAAGAATGAATGTGACCCATGTGTTGGAGTTGGTGTCCTAGAACCAACTGTTTGTACATTAATTACATGAATATTTAATGTATTTAAATATTAAACATCTTATTACATATTTTTCATTATTCTTCATGACTATAATGTAATAATGTCTTAGATTATTTTTCTCATTAATAAGGTCATATTAGTTCTCTTCTATGATGATAACCTTGAAGTGCTATGAAAATATTCTTAAATATAGTTCTGTGGTTGGATGACATACTATTAAAGGACACATAGTATATAGATCATTAGGTGAGAGTACTCATAAGTATATGATACTTCTTCTCATGAAGTTCTCACTTAGTAGTCTCCAAGACGGGAGATTATGAGAACAGACCCACTAGTAGGAATTTTGCATGTTTTAGTGTCATTGGATATTATTATCTGTGAGCATGTGTAATGGTCCTTATACTTTAATATTATCATTAATACATGTCATCACTCATGCACTTAGAATTTTTATAAAAACCGTCATGCCAGATGTTGGCGGGAAGTAGGGTACGTTGGGTGTGTCATGAATGAGATGTTATTAATGGTTAAGTTGAAGAAGGATTTGTCCCTTCCATTTATAGAAGTTCATATCTCATCCCTTTGATTTAAATAGAATTGTATCCCTAAATTCCATGGTCATGGTTTAATGACAATTTTATTTCAGGTAGCCAAAGAATGATTATAAAGAATATAGGTTGATGACACTATCATGAAACCTGTTTGATGAGATATTGTGATAAAGGGATTATATTACACAGTGAGAATTCGTATTTGGATTTCATCATTTATACTTTAAGTTCTTTCTAGTGGGTGCCTTGACCAGTTGCTAGACATTAATTTTGGACTTTAGGCAAGTCTTCCTAATGCCGATGAGAAAGAATCCTAGAGGGTCACACACTAAGTGTTTCTGGTGGTCTTGATTAAATTCTATTTTAATTTAATTAATGGGATAAATATTATTCTCAAGACCAAGGAATAATTTTATTCAAGTTAAAATGATCACATAAATTAAATAAATATTTATTCACCGGATTGTGAATAAAATTTATTTATTTATTTTATTTAAAATTTAATAAATATTTATTTATTATTTTGTAAAAAAAATATTTATTTAAGAGAATAAAATATTTTATTTGGGTGTTAAATAAATGGAAGAGGAGTTTGAATGGACCAAGACCATGTCTGTTGATAAATTAATTATTTATAAGTTGGTAAATAATGTTTATCCAGTTGGTGCAAGAAATAATAATAATAATGTTATCATTATGTGGCATGGGATTTCATTTATGGTTTTGTTTTTCATAAGTTGGTTCACCACAAATAATGGTATTGTTATTATTATTATGTGGAATGGGTTTTCTCTAATAGTTATAATTGCATTTAATTTCTTTTTCGCAATTAAATATTGTAACTGAAACCCCCTTTCAATTAATAGGTAGGTACATATATTGTGCCAAACCTTGGTTAATTGATAATTATTATGCTAAACATTTTTCTCTTGACTCCTCTCATCTCTCCCTATCAAGAATGAGATAAGTTCTTCAAGACCGAATAATGAGCGATCAAGAACGATCGACGCAAGACATTTGTTCCATCGCGCTATCACCCTAAGAACGAGTGGCATTGATCAAAGACCATTGAAGCACGTGTGGATCACTTCTAGAGGTATTATACTTTGGATCCTCGCAAGCGTAATGAAGGAAATCTGGAAGGGCCATTCCAGACAAACAACGGTCATCAACGAAGAAAGTACCAAAGGACCAAGTATTAAATTTCTTCAGAAATTATTAAATTAATTATAAATATTATGTGCAATATCCTCTTTTTTAGATCCGGTTTTATTCTTCTCTTTGTCTAAATATTTGATTTCAATCCATGGATACTATCATTCATCATCGTATTGATCCCATATTGGTCATCGATTACAAAAAAAGAAAAGTTGGACCCTCCCAACTGCCACACTTCCACTACATTTGGAACCAACAAGTGGTATCAGAGGGGTCACATCATTATTTATAATTATTTAAATAATTTTTTGATGATTTAAACTTTAATAATTTAGTTTTTCAATTCATGTTTAATTATTATTGTAATATGAATTTTGAGATATGGTATTCCTCTTTTTGTTTCTTGCAGATCTAATAGAAATGAATAATTTTTTAATTAAAATCAAATCGAGGATCTCATCAGGAGGCACTGAAAATTCTGTCCAGGTAACATAATAGTACATGCCATGTATTCGGATTTACACACCATGTATTCTTCCACACATGTCATGTAATCTGGATTACACACCGTGTATTTGTGTTCAGTGCATCGGGAGTAATTCGACAATTTCTCAAGGCGTGTGCATTAATGACACGTGGTGTAGTTAATTCTTACACTGCATGTTGACTAAGATAGACTATCACACATTCAGCTGGATTACATGTTGTGTGGTCCACTGGACATGGCGTGTAGTCCCTTCAGGTCAAGGGTCAAACCATGCATCCCATACACGGCTAAGCTGACCGGTAACCGTGTAACCCGGAGACAACACGGCGTGTGGCCCACTAGACACTCCATGTAATACAAGATTTCCAAATTATGCCTCATATGTTGAGACCCTAGGTGTGTACTTCGGATAAGATGGTGAAGGCAGTTTAGTCGGAACTACACGCCATGTACTTTACCAAATTACATATAATTAAAACTTTAATGTTTGTGTAATGTTCAGAATTACATATCATGTAGATTTGAATGGGTGTTCACTATGTTAACTCCAAGGTTATAGATGAGAATCTCAGAGAAATTCATAAAAGGATTAAGATAAAAGGATTTATTAATTAAAGATAATAATTAATCAATTCAAGTGTGATTTATCTTAATAAGAACGATTAAATAATTGAACGCTGGTTTTATTAAATGTGTAATTTGTTGCATGTATGTGGATGATCATGTGCTAGAATAGACCTTTGTATGTACTCAAACCATTTTTTTCATTTTCTAAGAGTCGGTTTAAGGGTTACCGGTACCCCAAAATATGAATCCAAACTGCACAGTCCAAACAGCCACGATCACACTTTCAAATAAAATTCAACATTCAAAAAACCACCGCTCACCACCTTAAGCCACAAACCAATGCCACGGCCTCAAAGCACAGGATCCCTCGATTCCTGCAACACCTCGAACCATGGTCAGCCTCGAAACACACCCGAGACGATTGGAGAATCTGCAAACTGAATCACCGACGAGCTTCACCGGCGTTCATCGTCACCGTCACAGAGGAAGGGGTTCACAACATCACTCAAGCTGACTTACATATCTCCTCATTAATATGTGGGGTCTATGTGCCCATGGTTTCTTTTATATAAACCCCCTTTTTTACCCCTCACCTGTGTGTGAGTTAAAAATAGTATGTAATGTATGGGATTCCAAGGTAGTGGAGGTGGTTCAAACTGGAGTCGAGACGAAACCAATCCAAGGAGATACAAAGGTGGATAGGTGGAAAGTTGTAGACACAAACCATAAACGGTTCGAGGTATTTCTCCCCTGGGTTAGCGGTTAGTTTATCAAACGTTAGATAAATTAACCATTAAAAAATCTCATGACCATTCCCTTTACTTTGTTTTATTTCTTTCAGATGCATGGTTTATCATTATGGATGTGTTTTTGCAATCACATAATTAATGAATTAAACAAGCATGCAAGATAGAACTAAAATAAACCAAAATTATGCATAAATATTATCAAGACATGGTTAATCACTTAAGTAAGTTCCACTTAATATTAACAAGCATGTGATAAAGTTAATAATCAATTTACGTATAAGATATAAAAATCCATCAATAAAATATTAAGTCATACTAAGCCTTTCATTAATTGATTAATGGAAAGACTCAAAAAAAGTATGTGTTTGACCAACCCTTATTGGTACACTTTCTTTTATACAAGAATACCTTATGAAATTTTTGGGTTAACTTAACCATATTACATCAAGATGAGTAGATCTTACTAGACTTGGTGTAATATTGGAGGTAAGTGTTGAGAAAATCCAAGTTAGGATTTCAGGATTGGAGAGTCCACTCAACATATCAAGGAGTTGCAAGCCTACAGTTAGAAAAGATCTGTCTACCTAAATACCTTCAAATAGCTCGACCAACCCTTGTTAGGGTTATGAGAAATGTAATATGGATCCTTGCCACTAGAATGTCCTAGAAACTAGACATTATGAATTCAATGGTGAGGGCCATTGGGACTTGATAAAATAGTGGGAGACTTAATAAAATTAATTTATTGTTTCTCATAAAATATAATCAAGAAATTACTAATTATCTTCTCTTTTGATTGTAGAATAAAAATGACAAACTTTTCAACCATACTATCCCTATGATCAATATTGTATAAAGAAAACATCCTCACCAGTAGTAACTTCTATGAATGGTTTAGATGCCTTTGAGTCATTTTACACCATGAATGGAAATCTTATGTACTGGAGTCCTCATTACCTAATCCACCTACCCAAGAGGTGAGTGATTAAGAGTTCTCAGTCTATGAAAAACATATGAACAACGTGGTCGATGTTCAATGTTTGATGTTATCATTAATTTTTAGTGAACTCATGAAGTCTCACGAAAACATGTATTCCTATAGCATGATTGAGAACCTCTATAGTCTTTATCAAGAGAGATAAAGACAAGAACGGTTTGATATCTCCAAGGCACACTTTCATAGTAATATTAGAGAGGGTGCCCTAGTTAGGCCTCACGTAGTCAAACTCATTGGATATACTGAGCGTCTAGAGGTTCGAGGGTTTAAAATCTCTGAAGAACTAGGTACCAATCTCATTCTTGCATCACTCCCTCAAATCTTCTCTAGTTTTTTTGTGAATTTCAATATGAACAACATTGAGAAGTCTCTATCAAATCTTTTTATCCTCCCTCTCCAAGTGGGAAAATACATGAAGCACAAAAAGGATTATGTTCTTATGGTGAATAAGAGGAAAGGGAAGGTGAATAGATTTAATACCAAAGCTTCCTCACACCCTTCTAAGAAAAGTAAGATCAAGGGGGCAGAAGGGAACAAGAATCTATTTGTTTCACATGTGGCGAGAAGGGCCACTGGAAGAAAAACTGCACCCAAGGGGAAGCTTTAAGTGCATTTGTTATCGAGTGCAATTTATTTGTTTCTACAAATTGGGTATTAGATGCAGTATGTGGTGCTCACATATGTATCCAAATATAGGAACCAAGTAGATTCAAGAAAATTGACTGAGGGGAGGTAGATCTATGAGCAGCCAACAGAGCTAGACTTGTTGTTGTAGCTATCGGGGACTACCACCTCACGTTGCTGACTAGGATGATCTTGGTATTAAAATATTTTTATTATATGTCATATATAACCAAAAAACATTGTTTTTGTATCCAGATTAGATACACATGGATTTATTTTCAAGTTCAGAAATGAATGTTGTTTCTTTTATAAAGATGGCATTTTTTTTGTTAAGGCACATTTATATAACGGTATTTACGTGTTGGATTACACAAACCAAATAATGGTAATTTATAATTAAACTAATTCACATGAATCATACCACACCCAACTTTAGCATCACCAGCTAGGTCATGTAAATGAGAAATGCTTGAAAAGGTTACATCAAGATAGATATTTTGATTCTTTCAAACTAAAACCACTTTGTGTATATCACATATGTTTACAAGGAAAAATAACCAAAGCCTAATTTAGTGGGAAATGTAAAAGAGCCAAATAGATTATTGAATTGGTTCTTACTAATGTGTTTGGACCATTTCCAATTGAATCAAGGGGTTGGTACTCATAATTCATAACTTTTACTGATTATTTTAGTAGATATGGATATATCTACTTAATGAGGTATAAGTAAGATTATTTTGATAAGTTAAAGGAATACAAGAATGAATTTGAGAACCATATTGGTAAGAAGATTAAGAAACTTCACTTAGACCGAGGTGGAGAATATCTTAATCAAGACTTTATTGATTACTTACAGGAGTTTGAGATCCTATCCCAACTCACTCCTCTTTACACACCCTAGTGGAATGGTGTAAGAAAAAGGAGGAACAGAACCTTGTTGGACATTTTGAGATAAATGATGAGTCATATAAGTCTTCCATTATCCTTTTGGGGATATACGTTACAAACAACGGCACACATACTAAACCAAGTACCAACTAAATCGATAAATGGTATTCCATATGAGCTTTGGAGTGGAAAAAAAATCCATGTTATCGAATTTACATGTGGTGGGAAGAAAAGCATTTGTTAAGGCCTATTTAGTTAAAAAAATCACACCCCAAGGCACAAAGTGTACCTTTATAGGATACCCTAAGGAAACAAGGGTATATTACCTATACAACCCCTCAGGAAAAAAAAGGTTATAGTGGAAACACATGCCATATTCCTTGAGAGGGAGTACATCTAAAAAAGAGATAGTGGGAGTGAGATAGACTTCAATGAAGTCGAGGCTCAAGGTACGCTAGATTTGGTACAGGAGTAGATTCCACAAAGCCCTGTGGAAGAAAGATATGTTCTAGAGATACAGGTACTACGTAGGAGTAAAAGAGGGGTTATAGAATAGGAATGGTACAGTTTTCTAGTTACTAAGGATGGTGAATCGTTATTAGTTGATAATAATGATCTTATAACCTACAAGGAAGCAGTAAGTGGCATAGATGGTTCCAAGTGGAAAGAATCCATAAATTATGAAATGGATTCCATGCACCAAAACCAAGTCTAGATTTTGGTAGATCCTCTAGTATATGTAAATCCTATTGGTTTCAAATGGGTATTAAAGAAGAAACTAGACATAGAAGGAAAAGTCAGTACCTATAAGGCATGACTGGTTGCAAAAGGGTTTAAACATCATCAAGGCATTGGATACGGCGAAACCTTTTCACCAGTTTCAATGCTGAAATCCATCAGAATTCTACTGGTCATTACTGCTTACCATAACTATGATATTTGAAAAATGGATGTCAAAACAACCTTCCTTAACAGGAATCTTTAAGAATATGTCTATATGATACAACCTGAAGGGTTTGTGAATCCAAATGATTCCAATAAGATATGAAAGTTACAAAAAACCATTTATGGATTAAAGTAATCATCCAGGTCATAGAACATTCATTTTGATGAAGCCACAATGGAATTTGGTTTTATAAAGAATGAATGTGAGCCTTATGTCTACAAATGGTTTAGTGGGAGTGCAGTCATTTTTCTAATAGTATATGTTGATGACATATTACTTATCGGAAATGAAATATCAGTCTTACATTTTGTTAAGGTATGGTTTAATAAATGATTCTCCATGAAGGGATTGGGAAAGGCAGCATATATTCTTGGGATCAAGATCCATCATGATGGATCCAAGAGATTATTATGCCTAAGTCAAAGTACATGCATTGACAAGATACTTAAGGGATTCGGTATGAAACAATCCAAGAGGGGATTGTTGCTAGAGTCACATGGCATTCATCTTTCTAAGAAAATGTTTCCTTAGATGCATGAGGAAAGAAAGAGAATGGCAAGGATTATATACGCATCAATGATTGGGTCAGTCATGTATGATATGTTATGTACTAGGCTAGGTGTTGCCTATATATTGAGTGCGGTAGAAAGATATCAAGATAATCCATTTGACCGCCATCGGATAGTATTAAATACTGTCCTTAAGTATCTAAGGTGTATTAAGGATATATTTTTTGTTTATAGAGGAGATAAGGAACTAGTTATCAGAGGATATGCAAATGCTAGTTTCCAGACTGATCAAGATGACATGAAGTCACAAACGGGATACATTTTCACTTTGAATAGAGGTGTTGTGAGTTGGAAGAGCTCAAAGCAAGGCGTGGTCATAGATTCTACAGCAGAGTCTAAGTATATCGCATCTTTTGAGGTAGCTAAAGAAGTAGTTTATATGTGGAGCTTCATCCAAGAGTTGGATGTGGTACCTAACAGTAAAGATCACATTACACTTTATTGTGATAATACTGTAGCAGTAGATCTCAAAAAAGAGTCAAGGTCACATCATCAAAGGAAGCACATACTATGGAAGTATCATCTCTTAAGGGATTTTTCTCAGAGAGGTAAAGTTGTAGTGAGCAGTATTTCCATGGAAGACAACATGGAGGACCCCTTGACTAAATCCTTGACTTAGCAGAAACATGATCATCATGTGAGGTCTAGTGGAATAAAATTCATAGGAAGTTGGCTCTAGTCTAAGTGGGAGTTTGTTGGAGTTGGTTTCCTAGAACCAACTGTTTGTATATTGATTACATGAATATTTAATGTATTTAAATATTAAACATTTTATTATATATTGTTCATTATTCTGCATGACTATAATGTAATAATGGCCTAGATTATTTATTTCATTAATAAGGTCATAGAAGTTCCCTGCTATGATGAGAACCTTTAAGTGCTATGATAATATTTTTAAATATAGTTCTGCGGTTGGATGACATACTATGAAAGGACACATAGTATATAGATCGTCAGGTGTGAGTACTCATAAGCAGATGAGACTTCTTCTCACGAAGTTCGCACTTGGTAATCTCTAATATAGAAGATTATGAGAACAGACATGCCAGTAGGAATTCCACATGTTTTGTTGTCATCGGATATTTCTATCTGCGAGCATGTGTAATGGTCCTTAGACTTTAAGATTATCATTAATATGTGTCATGACTCGTGCACTTAGATTTGCTGATGAAAACTGTCATGCCAGATGTTGACGGGAATTAGGATACATTGGGCACATCACGAATGACATGTTATTAATGGATAAGTTGAGGAAGGATTTATCCCTTCCATTTATGGAAGTTGATATCTCATCCCTTTGATTGAAATAGAACTATCACCCTAAATTTCATGTCCATGGTGTAACAAGGAGTTTATTTAAGGTAGTCAAAGAATGATGTATCAAACATATAGGTTGATGACACTATCATGAAACCTGCTTGATGAGATATTGTGACAAAGGGATTATATTACACAGTGAGCATTTCTATGTGGATGTCGTCATTGTGACTTTAAGTTTTTTCTCTTGGGTGCCTTAACCCGTTGCTAGACAGTAATCTTGGACTTTAGGGAAGCCTATTTAATGCCAATGAGAAAGAATCTTAGAGGGTCACATAATAAGTGTTTCTAGTGGTCTCGATTAAATTATATTGAAATTTAATTAATGGAATAAATATTATTCTCAAGACCGAGGAATAATTTTATTCAAGTTAAAATGATCTCATAAATTAAATAAATATTTATTCACCAGATTGTGAATAAAATATATTTATTTATTTTATTAAATATTTAATAAATATTTATTTACTATTTTGAAAATAAAAATATTTATTTAAGAGAATAAAATATTTTATTTGGGTGTTCAATAAATGGAAGAGGAGTTTGAATGGACCAAGACTGTATCCGTTGATAAATTAATTATTTAAAAGTCGGTAAATAATGTTTATCCAGTTGGCATAAGAAATAATAATAATATTGTTATCATTATGTGGCGTGGGATTTCATTTATGGTTTCTGTTTGAACAAGTTGGAACACCACAAATAATGGTGTTATTATTGTTATTATGTGGAATGGTTCTTCTCTAATAGTTATAATTGAATTTAATTTTATTTCATAATTAAATATTATAACAGAAACCCCATGTCAATTAATAGGCAGGTACGTCTATTATTCCAAACCCTGATGAATTGAGAATTGTTGAGCTAAACATTTTCTCTCTCAACTCCTCTCATCTATCCCTCTCAAGAATGAGAGAAGTTTTTCAAGACCGAAGAACAAGTGATCAAGAACGATCGACGCAAGACAATCGTTCCACCACGCTAGCACCCGAAGAACAAGTGGCATTAATCGAAGACCATTAGAGAACGTGTGGATCACTGCTAGAGGGATTCTAATTTGTATCCTTGCAAGTGCAATGAAGGCAGTCTGGAAGGGTCATTCTGGATTATCAACGATCGTCAACGAAGAAAGTATCGAAGACCCAGGTATTTAATTTCATCAAAAATTATTAAATTAATTATAAACATGATGTGAAATATCTTATTTATCGGATCCAGTGTTAGTATTATCTTTATCTAAATATTTGATTTCAATTCGTGGATACTAGAATTCATCGTCATATTGATCCCGGATTGGTCATCAATTATGACAAAATCAAAGTTGGGCCCTCCCAACTGTCATGCTTCCACTGCGTTTGGAACCAACACCATGTGTTTCCAAGAGGTTTAGTGGGAGTGTATTTATATTCCTAGTAGTATATTTTTATGACATATTACTTATTGGAAATTAAATACATGTCTTATAGTTGGTGAAGGACTGGTTAAACAAGTGTTTTCCATGAAGGACTTAGGTGAAACAACATATATCCTTAGAATCAAGATCATTCATGATATATCCAAAAGGCTTATTGGACTAAGTCAAAGTATATATATTGACCAGGTACTAAAGATATTTAGTATGAAACAATCCAAGAGGGGATTGGTTCTAGTGTCACATGGTATATATTTCTCCAAGAATATGTGTCCTCAGACACAATAAGAGAGAAAGAGAGGGATAGAGAGAGAATGAGTAGGATCTCGTATGTATCTGTGATAGAATTTATCATGTATGTAATATTATGCACTAGGTTTGATGTTTCCTGCACATTAATTATGGTAGGTAGATAACAATCTAGTACAGGAGAACAGCATTGGTATGATGTTAAGGTTATCCTTAAGTATTAAAGGTGTACTAAGGATATGTTCTTGGTATATAGAGGAGATGAGGAACTAGTCATTAGTGGATATATTGATGCTAGTTTCCAAACAGATCAAAACAATCTCAAGTCATAGTGAGGCTATGTCTTCGGTCTCAATGGAGGATCTTTAAGCTAAAAGAGTTCAAAGTAGCTGGTTTTCATTGATTCTACAACGGATTCCAAGTATATAGTGGATTCTAATGCAGCCAAAGAAGTTGTTTAGATTCATAAATTTTTTCAAGAGCTTGATGTGGTGCCTAGAAATAGATATCATATCACATTGTATTATGATAATACTATAGTGGTGGCTCTCGCAAAGGACCCAAGGCCGTGTCAACAGACGAATCACATACTATATAAATGTCACCTATTTTGGGATTTTTCTCAAAGGATTGAAGTCGTTGTGGGAAAGGTTTCCATAGAGGAAAATGTGGCAAACCCCTTGACTAAGGAATTATCTTAGCAGAAGCATGAACATCATGTGAGAGCTAGCAAACTGAAGGTTTTTAGCAGTTAGCTTTAGTGCAAGTGAGAGTTTGTTGAAGTTGGTGTCCTAGAACCAACTTCTAAGTACTTTATGATTACTTGTATTCATTTATTTAAATATTAATAAAATATCATATCACTTCATGATTGTTCTTCAATGTGACGTAGTATGTGATAATATCCTAAGAATACTTTTTGTAGTAATATGTTATAGTAGTTCCCCACTATGATGAGGACTTAGCAGTGTCATGACAGTATTCTTAAATGTAAGTTCAATAGTCAGATGATATCATTTTATGGGACACAAATGATACAAGCTATCGGGGTTGGAGACTCATAGGACTTTTGGAACACTTTCTCATGGGGTACACCCTTGATAATCTTTAGTGCAAGAGGTTATGAGAACATGAACTACCAATAAGAAATATGCATTTATATTTATCATTGGATATTCATATCTGGGAACATGTGTAATGATACTTATACTTTAAGATTATTATTAATACATTTCATGAGTCATGTAATTTGATATATTGATGAAAAGTGTGACATCATATTCTCACAGTGAAGTATGATGCATTGGATGCATCACGATTGATGTTGTATTACTGAATAATGTGAGAAAGGATTTATCTCTTTCATTCTTTAATGGAGGTTGATATATGAGTCTCTTTGATGGGAATCGAATTGCTTGATTAAGTCCATGGACATGGTGGTGCTGTCGTCAAGTTTGTTTCCATAAATTCAAATAAAGAGACATTGAGCATATAGGTTGATGAAACTCATATACAACTTGCTTGATTAGAGATATCGAGATAAAAAGATTATATTGCACAATGTACATTCTTAGGAGGTTACATGCCGTTCCAACATTAATTTCTTTCTCTATGGGAGCTTTGACATTTTGTTGGATGCTAATATTGGACTTTAGGTAGTGTAGCCTAATGCCACTGAGAAAAGGGTCTAGAGGGTCACACACTAAGTGTATTTAGAACCTCAGTTAAATTCCATATGAATTTAACATGGTGGATAAATATTATTCTCATGTGTGATTTAATAATTATTCATGTTGGTTTGATCACAAATATTTGATCACCGGTTATTCGATAGAATATATATGTGAGTTGAATATTTAATAAATATTTATTCATCAGGTAATTATTTATTTAATTATGTGAATACATATAATTTATTTATTCTGGTTTATTCACAAGGTAAAAAATATATTTATTTATTTAGTTGCGTGAATATCTAAAAAAATATTTATTCACTAAATTCGGTGAATATAATATGTGTATATTTATTGGCAAATAATGCAGTGATATTTATTTAATTAATTAATTAGTCATTATTCAAGGCCCAATAAATATTGAGGAGAATTGGTTGGATGAGTTTAATGGTCCAACGAAAAATGTCATATTAAATATTATTTGAATAAATATTAACTTATTTATTCAAGAAAAATAATATTTATTTTATCTACAAGTTTAGTGCATGTCAAGTAAATAATAATATTATTATTATTTAGATATGGGGTTCAGCAGTAATTAAGAAAATAACAAAGGCCCTTGCGCAATTATTTATTTTCTAACCCTAGCACTATATAAACCTGGTTATAACATTATTCTTTGATGTGAAAGTGAGAGACACATTATTTCACTATGCATAATGAGTTTTAGAGAGAATCCTCTCAAACCCTAGAGAGAAATCTCCTTAGAATTCTCTGAAGTACGCAGAATAATTTTCCTAATCTACTAGAGCGAATCACTTCCCCCTTGAAGGATTCGGTTGCGATCAACGGTGATCATCTCAAGTGTTAGATTCATCTATGCTAGCACCCAAATAATTTTACGACAGCGATCGGAAGTTCACAGAGCACATATGAATCACCACTAAAGGGAATCTATCTTTGATTCCTCTGATGCAACGATGATACGATAAGAGTGGTCTACTGATTCATCAATGAAGAAATAATTCAATGAAAGGTAATTATTTAATTAAATTAATTAATTATAAATTATAAGTGAAAATATTCTCTCTTCATGGATTCCAAGAATGAATGTCTATCTAGTTTTAAGGAGAAATCTGAAGAAATTTATGTAAAAATTTTGTTGGGCACCACCCGATCTGCTTTTGTTGCGCCCCGGAACATTCAATCCCTAATGAGCAATCCATAGCATCTATTTCTATTAAAAGAAAATAAAACATACAAATAAGAAAGAAAATAAAAATAAACAAAACAAAGCATGCTATCTTTAAAAAATATACAAGACCAGATGTAAACCTCCATCAAGAGCATTTATATATTGTTTATATGCTCAACACCTTAAGGATTTACAAAAATAGTCAATGATATCAGAATTAGTAATATCACCATCATATTTTAAGGTTTGGTCCTCAATGTTTTCTTCAATGCTCTTCTCCTTTTCTTTGATTGATTATTGATAAAAATCAATAAAATGCTTCATTGTATAACAAGTAGGCGACCAGTGTCCCTTCATGCCACATCAAAAGCATTCGCTTTCATCATTCTTCATTTTCTTCGATTGTGTTTGTTCATCATTTGGCCACTTCTGGTGGTGAATTTTCCTCTTCTCGTTAGGTGTATGACCACCTCGAACAAATGATTTGTCTCGATCTCGATTGCGTTGATTATTTCCACAACCCCGATTATAAGCAGTTGCATTCACTTTAGGGAATGGAGTTGCACCAGTGGATCGGGACTCATGGTTCTTCATTAGGAGTTCCTTGTTTTGTCCCATAATAAGGAGTTAGGAGAGTAATTTAAAATATTTTGTGGGGCCTTTCTCATGGTATTGTTGTTGCATAATTATGTTTGAGACATGGAAGTAGAAAAGGTTTTTCCAGCATATTGGTGTAATTGATATTTTCTCCACATAATTTTAATTGATGTGTCATTTTAAATATTTTGGAGTTATATTCACTTGACGGTTTAAAACCTAGGAATCACATATGACTCCACTAGTATCTTGCTTTTGATAAAATTACCAATCGAAGGTAATCCACTACTACAAAACAGGGCAAGGGCAGCGCTGCCCTTTATCAGTGCTAAACAGAAAGCGCTGATAACGGGGTATGCCTTTATCAGAACGTTTTTTAGCGCTGATAAATGAATGTTTTATCAGCGCTTTTATTTTAGCGCTGATAAAACATACCTTTATCAGCGCTTTTAATGAGCGCTGATAATGGTTCTGTCGGTTTTTATTTAATAACCCTAACAGGCCATCCTCGCTCGCACGCGGTCAAGCTCTCGCGGAAGCTGAACCAGGACCCTTGCCGCGCGACCTCGTCCTCCTCATCCTCCTCCTTCCTCCTCCTTCCTCCTCCTTCCTCCTCCTCGTCCTCCTCGTCCTCCTCCTTCTCTGCTGCAGCCGCCGCCTCCGCCCCCGCTCCCGCTACCGCGACCGCCTCTGCCTCTGCCGCCTCCACCCTCGCTGCCGCGACCGTCGCCGCCTCTGTCGCCGTTGCCGCCTCCGCCTCAGTCGTCGCCGCTGCCTCCACCCTCACTGCCACGACCTCCACCGCCTCGTCCTCCTCCTCCTTTTTATCTCAAGGTGGGAGGTGAGTTCCATGTATGGTATTCCCTTGGTATATTATTTATATATTGTGTGTGTGAGGACCAAATAGTGAATATAGATGTAAGATAGGAATAATACCATATCTTGAGCCTAATTCCAGTAAGGATTTCCATAATAGATAGTGTGGTCTTAATGTGATTATGATTATGTCTAGGGATGTGATTCATAATTAGTGATGAGTGTTGAAATAAGATATGTTATTGATATTTAGCAACACAGGTGGATTGTTTGTGAATGATGTGGAATTGGATACCCTATAGGTTCCATAGGGATATCTTGACTCTAAGATGAAGTATATGGTAATTGTTTAGTTATGATGGTTCACATGTGTGAGAGTTCTACCAAGGTTATGTGTGATGACTTCTGTGGATAACCAACCCTTGTTTTCATTTTTTTTATTTTGAGTTACCATGGGCGGTAAGTTCTACCCCTTCGAGTTGAATATTTATGTATGAGATACAAAGGAAATAGTTTTTAATCTTATGGTTATATGGATTCCCAAAGATCATCCCAATGTAAATGATGATGGATCCAAATTAATTTTCATCACATAGCATAATCTCATAGTTATATGATTAGACAAAGATGAACCCATAATACAAAACATATCACCTAGTATGTCTGTCACATATACGAATAAATAAATTAGAAAAAAAAACATGCTACAAATCATAAAGGTACCATTAAATACTTACATTGGTTAACTTGTTTTAGAAATTGTTTATCTTCATCTGTGCCTTGTACTTGCACCCATGAATTTGAAGGTGAGTATGCATACACGATAGTTGACCTTCTTAGAGAAGAGTTTCTAGAAGAGTATAAGAGGCATGATTCAATGAAGATCATTAGAGTATTGGAGAAAATGTGGTTGCTACAAACAATGTGGCAATCGGCTTGTGCAACGCGACCGAAGTTACAACTTGCAGGTATTGTAACTTAGGCCACGTTGTACAAGCCGATTTCCACAATGAATAACAAGATCTTCATTGCTTCATGTCTCTTATACTCTTCCAGAAACTATTCTCTAAGAAGGTCAACTATCGTGTACGCATACTCACCTTCAAATTCATGG
Source organism: Viscum album (assembly GCA_963277665.1). Taxonomy (NCBI): domain Eukaryota; kingdom Viridiplantae; phylum Streptophyta; class Magnoliopsida; order Santalales; family Viscaceae; genus Viscum; species Viscum album. The sequence continues at coordinate 1,812,903,817 of OY728146.1, forward strand.
GTGCAAGTACAAGGCACGGATGAAGATAAACAGTTTCTAAAACATGTTGACCTATGTAAGTATTTAATGGTACCTTTATGCTTTGTAGCATGTTTTTTTCTAATTTATTTATTTGTATATGTGACAGACATACTAGGTGATATGTTTTGTATTATGGGTTTATCAGGAGTCTGTATGATTTCCTATTTCCACATTTCATTTTAAATATCATGTTATAATTATATATTTACTGTACCCTAATGGCTCAAATAGTCAGGCATATTGTAGATGTTTCTAGAATGTTGTAGGATTCTTTTTCCCCAATGGTAGTACATTTTTAGGATGTTTTCACTGATGAGGTATAAAATTTACTTCTTAATAAAGAGATAAACTTTATAATCTAGTTAGTTTTGGGAGAAAATTCAGTTTCTATCACAATTTCTAAAATAACACCAAAAGAGCATCAGTTGTTTGAATTACAATTTGATGATATAGAATATAATGGTTTCATATGGCATAGTACTTTACCATGGGGTTTTATAGTTCTCTAAAATAGATGGTTGATTAGTATTTATTATTTTATTGGACTATTGGAGATTGAACCTGATGAGAGTCATGAATATGTATCCTCATCCATGCATTGATAGTCACATTGATCATCTATGAGGTTCTATGATCTTCTCCAAGATAGATTTGACATTAGGATACCATTAGATGAGTTGGACATCGATGGACCTACCATGGACTGCTTTTAGGAGTAGTTATGGCCTGTATGATTTTTTAGCGATGATTTTTGGTTTAACTAATGCATTGGTTGTATTAAGGGACTTTATGAATAGGATATTTCATCCTTTTCTGGATCATTTTTTAGTAGTTTTTTTCAATTAAATATTAGTGTACTCCCAACCCATAGTTGATCTTGACCAACATCTTATCATCACCTTGAGTACATTTAGATAGCATCATATTTATTACTGTTTTCTCCTGTTACTCATCGGTTTCCTCTTGTTCGCATGTCATGTATTTTCTAAGGCATCATTCAGTCTTTGTAAGACTAACTTGGAATAAATTTGATATATGTCAAATTAAATCAGGTATCTTATACATACACAATGTTCACCCTACTGGACACACCATGTATATGGATTTCACATGTGTTTAAAGGCATTTGTACCATGATTTGTTTTTATAAAACCCAAAAAATGCTACCTGATTAATTAAAACATAATATTAGGCAAGTTCTCGAGATCGAACCCATAAAGATGATGAATATTAATAAAGAATGGATGAATGCCAATCGGTTGACAAAAGAGTATGAAGATGGCGTGAAAGAGTTTATCAAGTTTGCAGAAGATCATGCATGTGACCCTTCTCAAATCCTTTGTCCGTGTTTACGCTGTTGTTATTCAAGACAAATTAGTCTAGAGGAGTTGGAAGAACACCTGATCTGTCATGGAATAGATCAAAGTTATACATGTTGGAATAAACACGGGGAAAAAACCAATGTAGGTAGTGACTTAGAGAACACAACATTTTATAGATCATCTGATATGATTAGAATCGTGAACAGTGAAGATGATCGTATGGAGGGTGTGATTACAGATGTGAACGATGATGAAGATCGTATTGAGGAAATGACAAGGACAGTTGAAGATGAACTTCGTGATTGCCCAAAATTGTTTGAGAAGTTAAAGAGTTTTGCAAAAACGTCATTGTATGCTGGTTTCACTAAATATACAGCATTGTTAGCAGTATTGAAGTTGTATAATTTGAAAGCAGGCAACGGGTGGAGTGACGCCAGTTTTACGGAACTACTTGCTCTCCTGAATGACATGCTCCCAGAAGATAATGAACTCCCAAGACGAATATATGATGCCAAACGAATGCTACAATCGATGGGTATGATCTCTGAAAGAATACATGCTTTCCCAAATGACTATATATTGTTTCGCAAGGACTATAAATCACTTAAATAATGCCCAAAGTGTGGTGCTTCCCGATACAAGAAAGGTGATTCTAGTCCTACGAAAGTTGTATGGTACTTTCCAATCATTCCTAGGTTTAGACGCCTATATGGAAGTGAGGAGACTGCAAGACAATTGACATGGCATGCAGATACAAGAATTAAAGATGGGAAACTACGTCACCCTACAGACTCTCCTCAGTGGAAGAGAATTGATCACGAGTATCCTGAATTTGGGAACGAGTCGAGAAACCTTCGTCTGGCGTTATCTACAGATGGGGTGAATCCTTTTGGTTTTCAAAGTAGTAGTCACAGTACATGGTCGGTTATGTTGGTAAATTATAATTTACCATCGTGGTTATGCATGAAATGAAAATACATCATGTTATTTATGCTTATATCAGGACCAAAACAACCGGGTAATGATATTGATGTTTATTTGGCCCCATTGATCGAGGATTTGAAAATATTGTGGGATTCAGGTGTTACGATGTATGATGCTTACAAAAATGAACAGTTCACTTTGAAAGCCATGTTGTACGGGACGATAAATGACTTTTCTACTTATAGAAATTTGTCAAGATATAGCATTAAAGGAACTCAAGGGTGTCCCGTTTGTGAACAAGGTACACAGTCAATTAGGTTGAAACATTCATCGAAAACTGTGTTTTTAGGACATCGCAGATTTCTACCCTGACAACATAAGTACCGATCTTGGACAACATCATTCGACGGAAGTTCAGAGGAATGTATAGCACCGTCTCCACTAACAGGTGATCAATTGTTTGAGAAAGTGAAATATTTGGACACTACTTTTGGTAAACCATTTTCGAAAAACCTTACGAAAACTGGTTGGAAAAAGAGATCAGTTTTTTTTGAATTACCATACTAGAATTGTCTGTATGTCAGACATTTTCTTGATGTTATGCATGTTGAAAAAAATGTATGTGATAGTGTCATTGGCACGTTGCTAAATGAACTCGTCAAAACAAAGGATGGAATTAAAGCTAGATTGGACATGGTTGAGATGGGAATGTGAGAAGAGTTGGCACCAGTGAAGGGTGAAAAACGAACATTTCTTCCTCCTGCTGCTTACACTCTTTCCAGGCAGGAGAGATATCAGTTTTGCAACTTATTGAATGACGTAAAGGTTCCAAAGGGGTATTCATCAAATATCAAGAACATTGTGTCAATGGGAGATTTAAAATTAAAGGGTCTGAAATCACATGACTGCCATGTTTTGATGCAAGATCTAATTCCTGTAGCTTTACGTTGCATTTTTTCCAAGAATGCCCGCCATAAATTAATGAAGCTATGTTTCTTCTTCAAAGCTATATGTAGCAAAGCTATAGACCCGACGAAATTTCCAACTATGGAAAGAGAAATTTCCGTCATATTATGTGAATTGGAAATGTTCTTCCCACTGACATTTTTTGATATGATGGTTTATTTGATGGTTCATTTGGTGAGAGAGATTCGACTATGTGGTCCTGTACATTATAGATGGATGTACCCCATTGAACGGTATATGAATATTTTGAAAGGGTATGTCAAAAACCGAAGTCGGATAGAGGGTTGTATTGCGGAGCAATATATTGTTGAGGAAGCTGTTGAATTTTGTACCGAATACCTGTCTGGTGTGGAAATCGTTGGCCTACCGAAATCTCGTCACACTGAGTGGCTTGAGGGTGAAGGAATTTCTGGAAGAGAGGTTGTCACAATAAATATTACAGATCGGGAGCAGGCCCACATTTACGTTTTGCATAATAGTTTCGACGTTGACCCATATGTTCAAACCCACAAAGAAATTCTTAGGCATTTGAATCCTTCTAGGGATGAAAAATGGATATCAGATACACATAATCGACAGTTTATAGGATGGTTTTGAGACCATATTTTTAAGCAGTTAGATGAAAATCCAGAGTCAATTTCAGAACGACTTCGATGGCTGGCCGGAGGAGCAAGTGTGTGCGTATTATCTTACAATGCTTATGCAGTTAACAGTTATACATTCTATACTAATGAACATGATAAAGACAGTACCATGCAGAATAGTGGGGTTACACTTGTGGCTGAGGCGATGCATGTTTCCGGTGCTAAGGAAAAAAATCCAATTTATGCGAATATGTCATACTTTGGCATCATCAAACGAATATGGGAGTTGGATTATACGAAATTCAAAGTGTCGATTTTTCAATGCAAGTGGGTTGATAACAGGACTACTGTTAAAATAGATGAATTAGGATTCCTGAAAGTTGATTTCAGTAAGGAAGGGGAGAAAGACGAACCATTTATAATGGCATCACAGGCAGTACAAGTATTTTATGTTCCAGACCCCGCAAACCAAATTTGGTCAATTGTTCTGTTATCGACCAAAACAACTGAAGGGTCAGATGAAAGTTCAATGGAGGTTGAACCTTTTATAGGGACTTCACAATCATTTCGCAGCGGTCCAAATGTAGACGGCGTTTTTTATGTCAGAGGAGACCACAATGAAGGAATTTACATAGTTGATAGAGGAGTCAAATCACTTCAGCCTTTAAAGAAAAAAAAGAGAGTACAATAATCAGTTTATTTGTTTATTGTAACATACATTGTGTTACGTTATGTTATTATCTGTTCGCTTCCATTTTTATGTAATCTAAATTAAATATTAAACCACTTCTGCAGATAATGACTTCTGCACCTGCTGATGCGCCCAATCCCAAGGCACAAAAGGACTCTCATCCAGCAGCTGGTGGTCCCACTGCAGAGCAACAACAGGTTTCTCAACCAAATGTCGGTGGTCTCAGTGCAGAACAACAACAGGTTTCTCAACCTGTTGTTGTTGGTCCCAGTGCTGAGGTACAACAGGTTTCTCAACCTGTTGTTGTTGGTCCCATTGCCGATGATAGCGCTCCGGGGGAAGATATTGATGCTACTTCTGAGGAAATGGTAGGAAATGAAACCCTGAAAGCACAAAAAAAACAAGAGCGTCGTAGTTTGACAGTGTTGGCCAAAATCCTTAAGGCAAAAGAAAAAGGCATCAAATTTGAGGTGGGATGGAATAAGCGAGGCCAACATGTTAACCCCAACAAAGCCATCTTTAGTAGCTACATTAGAATCGTCACTCGGCAATGCGTGCCGATTGATGTACAGTCATGGAACCATGTTGTCATTGGGCTGAAGACACTAATGTGGGAAGAGATTACAGTAACATTATGATATCATTTTTTTAATTTATTAAAATAAAATAAAATACCAAAACATTGACTTACTCTTCATCATCCATTGCAGAGTGCATTTATAGTAGATGTCTCGCACAAGGAATATGTATTAAGATTTGCAGGAAGGATTCATAGAGGTTTCCGCACAATTTTAACGAAATATCATATTAAAGATGCAGAAGGGAAAATCAAGCCGCACCCACCTCCTCTTTACACACACTTGTTATCCCAAGGAGCGTGGGATGCGTTTAGAAACCGTCGTGGGGAGCATACTTTTCAAGTACATTGTGTGGGGTAATAAGTTGTTTGAAGTTTGCTTGTATTCATCACTCTGATTGACAGTTTTTTATTTATGAAACAGCTACTGAGTGCTGAAAATAAAAAACGCGCAATAGAACCAGCGTACCCTTACCGTAAAGCAAGGATGGGGTACGCTGAACTTGAGAAAAAATTAGTACGTCTTTTAAATCTACCCTACTACTAGTATGTGACATAAAACAACACCATAACCATGTTTCTCTGTTTATATGCAGATTGATGAATCAAAATTGAAAGCCATATCTATCCCACGCCATGTGTTATGGAAGGAGGCTCGTGTAAATAAAGAGGGGACATTGATAGATGAAAACACACAAAAAGTGTGGGAAACATGTGTAAGTATGACATAATATAAATTTGAGTTGCTTTAAATCGCTATTACATTACAATAACTACTTATTTTTCTATATTTTCTATCTGAAATAGTCACAAGAATCAACAACAACCGCACCAGATGCAGACATACTTTCAACAGCCTTGAAGCAGCCAGAAAAGTATGGCCGTGTCAGAGGTGTGGGTTTTGGGGTGACACCTCGAACATATTTTCAAAAACAAAAAACAAGCGGAGGATCAAAATGAAAAAATGGAAAAGCTGCAAGAACAATTATCTATTTTTCAAGAAGAATTACAATACCAGAGAGAGATGATAGAAAAATTGATGGGGGAGAGGCAAAAAGAAGAAACAACTCAACAACAACCCGTGCGTGACGATCTCGCCCCACCCCCCACCAGCTTTGAGGCGAGCCATTCCCCTAAAAAACCTGACTTAGATGAGGTAATCAATGTTTTAATAATTGTTTCTGTGAAATATGATTTACATAGACACTGATACCTTTCCTGTACTAATATTCCATAGGGTGAAAATGACTGTGATTTATATTTATCAACTCCCACCTATCGCCTTGTAGCGAGGGCTACGGTGTTCAATACGCAAAACGACATGCTACACAACAGACAGCTTCCAAAAGATCATCTTAGAGTGTCAATTAACGTAGCTAATGAGCCGAGTGCCGAGCTACCTGTTCCAAATGATGATGATGACATTCATACGGTTGAACAAGTTGTTGGAACATTCATCGCATGGCCGGCAGTTCTTGTAAAAAAACATGTTGACAAAAAGGTATTCATTTCTTATTTATTTTTCAAGCTGAACCTTTAACATTTAATGAAAAAAGGTCTGAACCGATGACTGTTATTACAGAATGAAAAAGACTGTGGGGTGAAACGAAATATCAGCTCAAAACTATCTCAAGGATCAACCAACCGATTGAAACGGTCTACTGAGAGCACCTTCACCCCACCCGTTCTATATCCACAGTTAATATCATTGCAGGATCATGTGGATACAAAGTTGAAAGACGGCAGTAATCACATAGTTGCTTTCGGAAAAGATATGTATGGAGAGGAGATATCAGATTTCATTAGTGCTGAAAATGTAAATGAACTCCTCAAGTATGAATGGTTAGGCGCCTCAGTTGTAAATGTATACATGAGGTAAGTTTTCATGATTTGATTTTACAAAAGATGATATTCTCTGATAATTTTGACTAAATACATTTTATATTTGTCGTAGACGTATATATGAAAAACAATTGAAGGGATTTCCCCATGAACAAAAATTTGGACTCGTTAGTCCTCACACCACATCTTCAAAAGACGAAATAGATTCTGTTAAAGAGGCTGCAATAATGTCATCCCTGCTCAAATCGTTTGAGAACAAAATTATGGATGACAGAATCTTTGTAATACCAATGATGCAGGGGTAAAACTCTACAATTTAATCATATCAACTATATTTTCATTTCTTTCTTTACTTATTCCTTTTTGTATTTTTAGGGAGCATTGGATGCTGATTGCAGTCAATTTGGATACTCCAAAGATTTATTTTCTGGATTCAACGCATGGATATCCAACAAACCGACCATGCATGATGGCGTTTGTTAATTTGTAATGCACTAGATCCAACATTTTAAAACTAAACATTTAGTTATATAATTTATTTTATCTTTTAATGAGGATTCTGTTATGATAGGGCGGTGCATCAATATCGTCTAATGCATGGAATGAATCCAGGGCATAAGGATAAGCACGCCTACAAGATCTACAACTGGAAAAGTATCCGGGTATATATAATAACATTTCACTATCCAAACACATATCAAAACAAATTACTTATTGTTGTCGATGTTTCTGTAGTGTCCAAAACAAACAAACGGAAAGGACTGTGGTTATTATGTTTGTAAATTTATGAAAGAGATCGTATTTCATCAACAAACTAGAATCCCTGATGAGTTATTTTTGAAAATAATTATGAGTTCATTTAAAATATTTATTAATCCTTTGTGTATTTATATTTTTCAGTACTACCATGACTGTCGCAAAAACTCATATTCAGAAGATGATATACATGTGTTTAGAAACGAATGGGCAACATACATGATGGAAGATTGTACACAAATAGGATGAAGGTGAATTCCTACCACTTATGTTATCTATATATGATCATTGATTATCCTCCAACCTTATTTGGTGAATTGAGAATGCTCCGATGTATTGAAATCTTAATTTATCACTCAATGTTTTCTATCCTCGGATTCATATTATTGATCTTTGAACAAATCAATATTGAAGTAAGGCATGATGGTGTGCAGTGTGTATGGGGTGAACGAAGAAACCACCGAGGATCAACAAAATCCATTTTCTGTATCTCGTTTGTTTGAACTTGTATTTGAGCACATGTGTTGTTGTTTGACTTGCACAATTATTTCTAGGTAGATGCATGAGATAATCAGTATCGTTGAGGGATTTTTTGGAACCAAAATATGTGTCCCGGGATAATTCAAGTAAGGGAAAGGCTGTTTGAGATGAAATCCAAGCTCAAACGACCAGTACATCATCAAAAGAATCAACCCTGTGATGCACCATCATGTAGAATCTGGTCCTCGTGATGTTTTGAGGTGTTTATGGAAGGTATGGGGAGTCTGAGTTTACAAACAGCTCCACATGTTTTTTGTGCCTCATGCCTCTTTACAAGGATCACGCCATTCACATGGTCCATCTTAGCACGTATGTCCCATTCAGCTCATTGCTACTCTTGGAAGAACCTGAGAATCTGACAATGCATAAGCCCCAAAAGACCCATACTCATCCAACCAAGAGTATTCCTAGTGTGAAGAGAAGCTAACCATGGGTAATACCCACAACATACCTCTTTTAAATATATGGGTTTTGATCCTTGTATTCTAAATAGGGTACGTAGGAAGCCTCCATGAGGTTAAATCTCAACCAATGGTAAACCATGGTGACCCCCTCACTGGGGTACACCTTCGCTTATTTTCCCTATTGTATTTCCCTTAGTGGCGTCCGAATAATTCTTCAAATTGAGAAACCTTACCTTTATGGGATGCACCACACTTGGGTCAGACCACATTGGGCGTTTTGATCCATCTATCAGGTAAACATTCCAGGTGCTCCCTCCTAGAGATGTACCTACCTAATCCACCTTTATAAGTGTTTTGATCCACCCAGGTCTTACATCTCTGTAAGACATTAAATCATGACCTTCTATCCTTGTGGGATGTTAAACTCATGGAATACCACAAGTTAAACATGGGTTTCCATTAATATATTCAATATTAATGTTTAATCAGTCCTTATTAAGGTATTGTGGAGGTGTGGTTTTATGTTTTCCAGTAGATTTCGGAAGATTACACGCTTTATGTAGGTGATTCCATGCTTTTACATTATATGATGATTTTATTATCCAGTATTTGCTTGCTAAGTGTACTATATGAAATGTTTGTGTGGTTAAAAATGTGTTATCAAAGGAATTTGGGGTGTGTATAGACTTGAAAGTTATTTTTAAAATGAATGCAGTTGTATTTCTTGTGGATTTTCATGCTTAAGTCCTTTAAATGTGTTTGAAGAAATGAGAAAGTTGTGTGATGGGTGTTTTCAAATGGATTTAATGTGTTTGTGAATTTTAAAGAGGGTTTTCTTATGAGATGTAGAGATTCTATATATGTGTATTTAAATTGAATGAAAGTACATGAGAATGTGTTGATATATATGATGTGTATAATGTAAATTGAGCACAATTTCCATACAAGGTATTTTCTTTATGATGTGCAGGGGACAGGGTGAGAGGGCAGGGGTGGTTTTCTGGGGGAGGGGGGAGGGGGCAAAGTGGTAGGGGGAAGGGGTAGGGGGTGTGTTGGGTTCTTTTGAAATATATAGGGGGTGGGCAGGAGGGTGTGCAATGGGCAGGGGGGAAGTGCAGTGGGCAGGGGTGTGCTGGGGAAGGGGGCAGGGGGTGTTCAGGGGGCAGGGGGTGTTCAAGGGTAGGGGGTGTGCTCGGGGTGGGCAGTGTGTAGGGGGTGTGCTGGGGAAGGGGGCAGGGGTGCTTCTTTTTTATGGAATGGGGGGACATAATATTTGTTTTATGTTTTGTGTCTCACTAGTATAATTGGTTATTTTATGTTTTGTGTCTCACTAGTATAATTCCATTTAGCAACCTCATTCTTTATTTCATTATTGTATTACTAACATAATATTTGTTTTATTATGTATGTGAAATCTTTTTCCTCGGTTCGAATGCTTTGTTCGGAAACCGCCGCCATGGACGACAATTTTTTAGAGCGGATGGATGCAAAAAGGATGGAATATCATTGTTTTTTAACTGTTTGTTGGATAAATGTAATTGTAACCAAATTAAACATTGTTTGAAATGTATATAGAAGTGTGTTGTTTTGTATTCATGATTTCAAGTAAATGTATGTATCATTTTTTGTTCTTCTGTACTTTGTGGGTGGGTGTTGTGTGTGCTGTGTGCAGGTTTTGTTTGGACTGTGCAGGTGTTGTAATGTGTGCAGGTGCTGGGCAGGTTCTGTGCAGGTTCTGGATTTGGATAGGATCTTTGGCCTTTATCAGCGCTAGTTAAGCGCTGATAAATGGATAATATATCAGCGCTATTTTGAGCACTGATAAAGGTAGTTTTTATCAGCGCTCAAAATAGCGCTGATATATTATATATTTATCAGCGCTGAAAATAGCGCTGATAAATAATACCTTTATCAGCGCTCACTTAGCGCTGATAAAGGGGACCCCCCTTTATCTTCGCCGAGATTAACAGCGCTTTTTTAGCGCTGTTAAAGGCCGTTTTTAGCGCTATTATAAGCCATATTTGTAGTAGTGATCATACTGCTCTTTATGGTTTTCTCATAAAACCAAATGATCTTTCACCGTTAAGTATTCATTCTTCGGATCATTATGCAGGTGATGGTGGAGAAATATCAGGGCTTGGTCATGAACTTTAGCGGAAGCTTGATTGTTGGTTTTGATCATATCGCCAGGGCCATTCTCATTAAGATACATCTCGGCATCCAAAATCTAGGACAAATAATTCTTTATAGAAATATCAAGGGGTGACGTTAAGCTTCCCAATATTTGTCATGGAAAAAGTGGCTTGCAAGCTTTTTAGCCTCTTTGAATGAATGAAGCGCGTGTCGATAACATGATGTGAAACAAATCAAACACCGTGATGAACTTCAAAATCAAAAATACATGATTGATTGTTGTCAAAGTTAGACGTTGATGAAATATGTCATCGAATATTCGGGATAACAATGACGAATGGAAATGCTAATATAAAAAAGTGATAGGCAAGTAATAGAGATGAGGAATAGAGGCCTAAAGGTTCTGCATTTCATTAACATATTGTCATATATAGAGAGTACATGAGGTTGTGATCAACTGTCGAGATCAATCTCTATCTCCCATATCTAATCCAATAGTTGGAGTAACAGAGGTCGGAGAATATGGAAGGTTGGGCATGTGAAGGGTTGTGTTGTGAGATGAGTTGTCATCATCATCATCATCATCATTATGACATCCACATATAACATTTGATAACAATATAGATATATAGTTGCATTATTATTGATTAATGAATATACATTATTAATAATTATACTGTTATCAAATTATTTTATGTATTTTATTAAATACTTGTATGTATGACAACTACATTACCATTACAATATAGAAGTTATCATTCTAACAGATTCCCAACGACCAAATTCCAATCATATTACCTCTTATATATACACCTAATTCTAACATCCAAAATCATTCTCAATGATCCAAAATCATTCTAACAGTCACGTTATAATAACAATGTATCCAAAATCATAATCTAAAATGAATAAGATTCCAACAGTCACGTTACCTCTTATATATACACTTCATTCTAACATCCAAAATCATTCATATTCTTTTATTCATTTTAGATCATGATCCTCCAGTGTTCAAGATTATGGCACTACCTTATATTGTTATATAATAAAATAACAAGATAAGCATTGTGCAATAACTATTGTGATTAAGTGTTTATTTACAAATGAACAGCCTAGCAACAAAAAAGCAAACAGCCCAAGTACAATACAACCCTAACTGGTGTATGAGCAGCCCAGTCATAGTTCAGCATTCAACTAAACAAAAATATAATCTTTTATTTATTTATTTATTTATTTATTTATTTATTTATTTATTTATTTATTTATTGTGATTAAGTATTAAAAGAAAAAAAAAGCAATGAACGCCATTAATAACCAACAATAGAAGCACCAAGGTACTCTAGAAGCACCCACAGTATCTGATGAAAGGAATTGATCATCAAAACAAAAATAGTTGCTGTCATAAAACCCATGAACTATGGGAAAACCGCCCAGAAAACCAGAGATTCCCATTTCCACAAACAAATAAATGAGCACTTGGATTGGGTCCATATTCAATCCAGGTGTCTTCATGTTTAAATAATGGCTACTTGAACCAACATGCTGTCCAAAACCAGCTTCATCGTCAATCTACACAGGCTTCGAAGAAGATGTTTTGCATACCAGTATGCACAACTTCATCATCCGAACCCCAAGCAAATAATCACGATTTGCAGCATGTACATATATGTATAAAAATATATATGCATAAATCTTCTGCAGATTGATCAATGTCCGATGATCAATGGCGACTCTCAGCCGCAAACAGCCTCCACAGAGAGTTTCTTCAAGTAACCTGGACACGGGTCGCCCCCAAAGGGTTCGGGTGTCACGGTTACGGTGCACGAGTTCTGCCCAATGCAAGCCTGCATATGAAAAAATATATAATAAAACAACCCAGCAAAACACCCGAGACCAGTAGAGAATTCTGTACAAGTCTCACATTGGGAACTTGTAGAAATGATTTGCAAGACTAACGAGCAATTAAAAAGATTACCTTTTCTAATGCACTGTAAGACTCATGAGCATGACAGCCTCCTTGACGAAAATTTCCACAATACCCCTCTGGTGTTCCAAAGCTCGCAAATGTAATCGATGAGATCTTCTGCCCAGGACCGCAACGTAAATGTACTTCAGGCTTGACATTACTGGAAGCTCCGGCACGCCAGCTCTTGAAAGACGGCTGCCCTTCGAACACGTTGGCACACACACTATCCACTTCCTTTTTCATCAGAGCAATCCAATTTGGGTTTCCACCCAATTCTTCAAAAACCACCAACAAATTCCCAGTGGGATTCAGCCATGACCGCGGGACGTGATACCTAAAATTATTTTAACAGTTTCCAATTGTATTGAACCTCGTGACCTGCAAATTAAACAGAAACGTTTCTATTTAAAAGAACAGTATATTACCATCTTTGGGAAGGCTTCCCACAATATCGCTTGCATTTTTTTGAAGTATACATTCCCTGATAAGCGCAGTTATCCTCACTACAGCCACCCTTTTGAGAAGTATAGGCAGGCCAGTGCCGTCCGATGCTCTGTCCATTAATCCATACTTGGCCTTTTCCCATTCCGCCCATATCTAATGCCAGTGGCTCATCACCAGCCGGAGCATCCAAAGTAGTCTGCAACAGAAGAATGTTGGATTTAGCTTTCATTCTCTAAAAAATACTTTCTATTCATGTAAATCCAACATATATTTATGTTTTCATGAATTTCACTTTCATTTTCACGAACATGGCATTTAAAACACCTTGTTTGGTACATTAACCAACCTCTTGATATTGCAAAGAATTGAGATACTTACTTTGTACCACATCAGTGGTTGGTTTGAAAGAACAAAAGCCCCCATCATCCACTCAACAGAGGAACTCCCACTGAGTGTATGAAGGTTCAGTGCTTCTCCTTTAAGGCCGACCTGATAAATAATAAAATATTGAGACCCCCAAAGGCAACCCGTCATTGAAGTAGAACATTGAAGAATACCTGGTAGGACCATTTATTCCGCGACAAGTCCCACGTTCCCTTATTGAGGCCACTCAACGAGACAGGACCAAGAACACCAGCATTCCATGTCTCAAAATGGGGGCCAACATTCTAAATGCCCAAAGAAGAGGAAACATAAGCAAAAAAATAATATTATTAATTATCCTCAAAAGATTATAGAACAAGTGATTGCTAAAGTCCCATGATCAAAAATTACAAAAAAAAAACAATGCTCAAATTATCAATTGGTTTTATGACGAAAACAATGCTTTGTCATTTCTCTGTTAGTTGTGAGAGGATTGTTAGTTGTTAGAGGGGGTATTAAATAAGGGGAGGCTGCTTGTAGGGGGGGATTAAGGATGTATTTGGCTTAAAGCAGCTCGGCTGTCCGGAGGGTTAGGCCTGCCTCTTGGAGAGGTGTCTCTTGGAAAAGTCTTCTTCCATCTTCTTCCTCTCCTGCTGATCTTCTTGTAATTTCTGTCCGCTATACAGATGGTAATAATAGAAACTCTGTGTTTCTCTCTCCCTCTCTCTGCATCCTATCAATCGGTGCATCCTATCAATCGGTGCACTCGTTGAGAGGAATTGTGTGAATTTGCATGCATGCATTATTAGTTAGCAATCAAATTGAATTATGCATGCATAGTTTGCAATTTTGAATTCACGGGTTTTCCTTGCCCCGCAGTTGGATCCTGCTTTGCCTCCTTGCTCCATCCCGAGCCATTGATTGGCCTTGATCTAACGGCTGGCAGTATGTGCAATTGTGTGTCCTTGCAATCCATGTTTTTATTTGCAACGACTCCCGAACCAAGTATCTAGATTCATAATCAGCAATTTCCAACTTTAGGTTATCCCACAAAAAATGTTACCTCAAATCCCTATACATCTTTGTGCTACCAGGGTGTATAGAGAAGAATCCTAGTTTTGTTAAACAAGAATCTGAGGGGCTGAACATAAGGGGTGGGCCTGAACAGAAAGGGAAGAGGAGAGGTAAGAGCAAGTCTAGGAGCTGTTCAGGGTCCAGGGATAAACAAATAAAGTTTTTTCATTGCAAACCTCCTCACATTAGAAGAAATTGTCCCCAAAGGAGCAATTCTAAGAACACCAATAATAGTGATCATTTGTTGTTAGTTGAACAATATTTTGATATTGTTGTTCTAAATGTTTGTTCTGATGCTATGAGTGTCGAACAGGTCCTGGATTCAGGATATTCTGTATGTCCCAAACGTGAATACTTCATTGATCTAAGAGACATTGAGAGTAGTGAGGTCTGCCCGGGAAATAACAAAAGTTGTCGAATCATGAGTAGAGGTGTTGTCTCTCTAGAATTGCATGATGGGTCGGTTAAATCCTTAAGAGGGGGTTAGGTGGGTGCATGATCTGAGAGACATTGAGAGTAGTGAGGTTTGCCCGGGAAATAACAAAAGTTGTCGAATCATGAGTAGAGGTGTTGTCTCTCTAGAATTGCATGATGGGTCGGTTAAATCCTTAGAGGGGGTTAGGTGGGTGCATGAATTGAGGAGGAATCTTATTTCCCTAGGTGTCTTAGACCAAAACAAGCATTTTTTGGATAATTTGAAACCTGTTAGTGTGCCTTTAGGTCTGCACTTCAAGTTGTCCTTGAGGAGGAATCTTATTTCCCTAGGCGTCTTAGACCAAAACAAGCATTTTTTGGATAATTTGAAACCTGTTAGTGTGCCTTTAGGTCTGCACTTCAAGTTGTCCTTGCTAGCAGTAGTTCTAATATTGATTTTATGAGTAAAATCCCTTATGCAAAAATAGTAGGCAGCCTTATGTATATCATGATTTGCTCTCCACCAGATATAGCATTTGTTGTTTGTACCTTGAGCAGGTTTATGGGAAGTCCTGGAAAGCCCCATTGGCGTGCTTTAAAATGGTTACTCAGTTATGTGTCCATGTCTTCAGATTTGTGTATATGTTTTGGCAAAAATGATTCTTATAATCAAGATGTTGTTGGCTTTGTTGATTCGGGCTATACTGCAAATATAGATACTAGAAAATCTATTACCAGTTAAGTATTCTTAGCCTGTGGTGGTCCCGTTTCATGGAAACTTAATATGCAGTCCATTGTTTCTCATTCCACCACTAAGGCTGAATACATAGTATTAATTGAGGCAATTAAAGACGCAATTTGGCTGAAAGGCTTGGTTAATGAATTGTCTGTCCTCTTGTAATATAGAAGTCTTTTGTGATAGTCAGTCTAATTTACATCTTTCTAAAAATCATGTTTGTCATGGAAGATCAAAAGACAGACATTGGGTTGCATTTTGTTAGGGATGTCATTGAAACCGATAGTTTGACTAAGGTTGTTCCATTGTACAAGTTTAGGCATTGCTTAAGACTTATGAATAGTCCCTTCTCAATGTCCTACGCTGTGAGAACACCATCCTGTTTAATTCTTTTTATCACAAAGGTAGAGATTTGTGAATTTACATGCATGCAATATTAGTTTTCAATCAAATTGAATTATGCATGCGTTATTAATTTGCAATCAAATTAAATTAATTTGCGGTTTTTGTTTATTTGGATGCTGCCAATTGCATGGGTTTACTTGCTTATTACTTCCCATGCAAAATTCTATCCATTTTATATATTTTGCAATTTTGAATTCACGGGTTTTCCTTGCCACGTGGTTGGGTCCTAATTTGCCTCCTTGCTCCATCCCGGGCCATTAATTAGCCTTCATCTAACGAATAGCAGTATGTGCATCTGTGTTTCCTTGTCATCCACGTTTTTATTTGCAGTAACTCATTTTATGTCGTGTGGCCAACCCAACTATTCCTCACCCAAGAAAGAGTCAAACCGCCTCTCATTTGTGGATCGACCAAACGCCTCGCCTGCCTTCATTGAAGGCACCTAGTTTCTCGATGCACATTCGGCTTTTGTGAGGGTTTCGTTCTAGTTTTGCTTTCTAGTTCCTTGCTGGTTCGAGAGGAGAGCGTCGAGGGAATTCCTAATTATCGATGCTTGAGGAAGATCAAAAGCTGATTGAGGAGGAGATCATGTATGAGTTTCCTAAGGTCCATTGAAGTCGCTTCGTCTTCATCGTTGTCAAACCTGGTCTAGGGTTTCGGTGGATATTCTTCGACCTCCGTCATGGGACACGCTTACGTTAAGGAGGGCATCGGCAGCTTGAGCTCCATTCAAGCTTCATCCAAGTTATGGTGTTGTCGTTATAAGTAGTTTATTTTGCCTTTATGGATTTTGCTCATACTGTCTGAAGATGTTGTATCCTTCTATGTGTGTGTGTAGCGTGAGTTCATCCAGGAAGTCAGATTTCTAGCTCCGCGTGACATATTTCGTCACCGCCACCCGCTCTAGATGAGTCTGATCCTCGGATAGTTTCACTGGACCTTAACTGTTTTTCATGTCCCGTAATCTAATCGTTTCTTTAATTAGTAATAAAGTCTTCTGGTGGTGTTCTCGATGTGCACGTAGGTCCACAGTGGGCCGAAGCACGTTATATCTTTGTGTTCATTTATATTTCTTGCTCTGTATCATCTTGAATTCGTCCTTCCTCTTCTGTTTTATTGATTATCGATTTGCCTATACAAAATCTTGAACCCAGTACCTAGATTAGAGGATCTTGCCTGTTGAATAGGGGCTACCACATCAATGTAGCCCCTAACAAATTGACATTTTTTTGGACCATAGAGAGTTTCTAGAAAGAGGTTCTTGCATTGAGTGCACTTGCAGCTATGGATGCGCATGACACACAAAAATGGAGAACAGAACCATACAACTGGAAATGACCGTATCTGAGCTGAAATTGGGAGTCCGGTGCCTTGCAAACTTGGAGACAACTGTTCTGGAAATGGAGTTGGTCGGAGAACTTAGGATGAGTTATAGACAAAGGCAAGTTTGTTATAGAAGAGGAAGACAGCAACAGTCTGAGAACAATTGAATGAGGGAATGACCGAAGATTAGTTGCGGAGGAAAACGGCTGAAAAACACAAGAAGCGGGACAAGAGGAGTTGTGTGCACTATCCAAACAAGTGGAGATGCTGATTTTCTCTGGCGAAGATCTGGTCTCATGAATCACTCGCGCATAAACTTATTTCTCTATTCAAAGCACTTCTGACGATTTGAAGGGGTCGACGGCCCAATTGCGTATGGACAGGATGGTGCAATATTGGATGTCCTTGTTGAAGTCGGTCAAAGCAAGGCTCACTTGACCACAGCTAAAGGAGAAGTTGCTAAGGCGTTATAGAAGCGGAGGAGGATCTGGTGATGTTTCTAAAGGAGCTACCGTAGACCAAGACCAAGACCGTGGATATTTACATAGACGAATTTGAACGAGTAACTCTACGGATACTGGATATCACAGAGAAGTCATGTTCATCGATGGACTGAAGCCCAAGATTGGAAATACTATAATGACACATGAGTCGCAAAACAAAGCACGATTGATGACTTTGGCGAAACAAGTAGAACTTGAGTTGTTGGTCAAAGGAATAATTGAACAGCCTGAACCATGAAATAGGCAGAATGCATTTAGTAGCCAAGAGAGGAGTTGGAATACAAGTACAGTGACATTTGTTCCAACAATGGAAGGAGGCCAGAAGCAAAAGCGAGGAAATGCACCTCGGGAGAGGGGAGTCTGTAATCTATCTAAAGAGGAATTTGGGGAAAAGAAAATGAAGGGTTCGTGCTATGGTTGTGCACATAAATTTAATTTGGGGCATAGGTGTTCAGAAAAGAGATTCAAGCTAATGGTATGGGAGTGCTTCGAGCCGCGGAGTGAGGAAGAAGAGGGATCAATAGAAAAACAAGAGGACGGGCCATATGGCTGAGGAGGCAACCTAGAAGATTGTCACCTTGAGAACAAGGTGGGCAATGATAATACAGGTAAAAATAGAAGTGAGAACTGCCAGAGGCAGCTTTTTCATTTATTTATTAGTTATTAGGGGGTTGTTAGTTGTTGGAGGGGGTATTAAATAAGGGGAGGCTGCTTGTAGGGGGGAATTACATATGTATTTGGCTTAAAGAGGAGCTTGGTTGTCCGGAGGGTTAAGCCCTCAGCCTCTTGGAGTGACGTCTCTTGGAGGAGTCATCTTCCCTCTTCCTCTCCTCTCCTGCTGATCTTCTTGCAATTTCTGTCCACAGTACAGCTGGTAATAATAGATAGAAACTCTGTTTTTCTCTCTCCCTCTCTCCGCAAGTGACCCATATTATATTTAACATAGACAAAAATCATATGGTGTTTGCCAGCCTCATTAAAAAATTATAAGAGTGCAAGTTTGATGCATCATTTGAGCCACACTCCTCACATTACTAAATGATTTTGTGATGGATATATGAAACTGCAAACACAGAGAGATGGAGAGGAAAGCTAACCGGGAGACCAACAGCGATGCTCAGTAGTGAAATTTTATTAATACCAACCGCCAGCTTAACACCTCCGCTAAATGTCAATTTTGAGTTTTCTAAGCTTCCAAATACAGTTCCTGCCGATAATTAGAAAACAAGTTAAAGGTTGATTTACAGTTCAGGAAAGAATCTCTCTGTTGTTTAAAGGTTTGAACAAACGAATGCACACTTCTGTGGATTCGGCAGATTGAAGAATGAAAGCTTTTCTAATTGATATTTTTTCTTTTTCAAAGACATCTTCCATGTGTACCTGACAGTTGACCATTGACAAAAACATGCAAAGCATGGCCAGCTGACATGACTGTGAGAACCGGATACTCTTCACTCTTCAGAAATCCTTCTCGAGGGTCAATTTTAACACTGGGGGTGGAATAAGACCATATAAAAAATGAAATTGCAAGTTATCATAAGAATTAATTTCCAAATAATACTCACTCTGTCGTGTACCACAAATAATCCGAAACATCTCGGGTGACGTTTATTTGTTCCAGAAGCCCGCCTGTGGTAAAATGATTGCCACTGTAAGAAGTTGCGTCTTCTTTGTATGACTCCCAAGAGAACCCTTTTGCAACTGGAGTCATCTTCATCTTTGTAATTTGGGCACCAACCTGCAACAAGAGTTGGCACTTGCTGCATTATAAACATAAATTTCTAGCAAGTTTTCCACAGAACTCCCATAAAATGTACAATTCAAAGAACAATCCATATAACAATAAAAACATAGATAATTTGAAAATTAAAAATATTATAGTTTTTTTCACTCACTCTTGCTGTATTATAAACAGTGTTCTTGCAACCAGGTAGAATACTGATGGACCAAGGAGGCAGGTTGTGATGCATGTTCCCAAACGTGACTTTTGAGAAGGTGTGTGGGTCGTAATTTGCAAGAAATGCAGCACATGCCCCAGTCTTCGATTTGAAAATGTGACCCTGCATGGCAACAAAATGATTGAATAGTGTTGAATTCCGAAACTAGTCATATATGGGGGGGGGGAAACCATAGAAGCGAAAACCAAAATCCAACCTCCTGATCATTTCCCAGCCGCATCACTGAGGGATCTCCAGCCACTAAAGCAGGCTCGCAAAGCTTAATTGCTCTATGCAGATTTTTCAAGTGTCCCCACTTAGGTTGATTCAATAATCCTTAAAAAATAATAACAATGCAGAGAATATAAATATCACAGCTTTAATAGCAAAACAGTTTAACCATTCATATTAAAAAATATCATGAAAGATAGCTTTGGCAGTATCAATATTAAACCAGTCTTCAGTATTTTATCATTGAAGTTTTTTTTCCTAAAAGAACTTCAACGGCCAAAGTGAGAAGTAATTCCAAAGGAAAAAAGAGAAGGTGAACTTAATTCCCCTCTTACAGATGGAAAGGCAGGCATGGATTTTTTGGCAACATTGGTAGAGAGACCAAAATTCAACATAAAATCTCACTATCCATTGCACAGATTAAAAATATTATAAATTGAATCCAAGGTCATTGCGCACTTTAAGAATCAGGGTCTTTTCTATTTTTTCGATGTGAGAATCTAACACGCTCCATCATAAAGAAATGTCATTTTTAAGCTTTGTTAAAGTCATTATGGTCACTCATCTGCACTTTCGATTATTATGGTCACTTCTCTTGTCAAGACCCATCAAAAAGTCAATTGACATTGAAAAACAACTTACTTGCATCATGATCTTTTCCGTTTTTTCAAAATGAGAGCCTCATAGCCACAGTTCAAAACTCAAAAAACACATAAAACATCAACAACAACATGAATGTAAACATGAGTATGGCACTGAAGCATACCAAATTCATCCAAAGGTGCATCATAATCATAGCTAGTAGCGATAAAAGGTCCACCAGCGGTCCTGCCAAAATTCGTTCCCCCATGGTACTGTCACCATATTCAAAAAACAGAGCAGAAGCATCAGCTGAGCTTGTTCCAACATAAAAAAACCTATAAAAACATTTTACA
Organism: Viscum album; assembly: GCA_963277665.1. Classification (NCBI taxonomy): domain Eukaryota; kingdom Viridiplantae; phylum Streptophyta; class Magnoliopsida; order Santalales; family Viscaceae; genus Viscum; species Viscum album. The sequence continues at coordinate 1,812,924,908 of OY728146.1, forward strand.
CCTGAAAGCAGCAAATATAACATATGCACTTACCATATAATAATTGATGAAAGATCCACCATTTTGAATGAATCGAGCAACCGAAAATGCCAAGTCTTCAGCAGGCCGGAATGGCACAGCCCCTCCAAATTCAGTGTACCTTTCGACAAAAGGAAGAGGGATGGGATCATGGGATGGGATATGAAGAAAACAAACTAAAGAAAACAAATTTTATGAAAATTTCCTCAGCTCATAAACTTGCAAGATTATTAATGTACCAGCCACTCCAGGCTTCAGTCCAAAGCTTAGGCTTGTAATCTTTGTTTGGGGAAAAGTTATCACAGTAGAAACCATTACAGGTGTTGATCTGCAATCACATAAAAGCAAGAACTTAGGGAAACAACCCAATTGGAAGCAAATTGCTCATTAAAATCAAAAGCACAGGAACTCTAACAATGGGATCAGGGGCATCGTCTTGCTTGCACATGACCCAGGGGACTCCAGTATTCAGACCCACAGCCATCCGAGCTGCCCATTTGGTGTAAGCTTGGGCAGGATGCCCAATTCCATACTCCATTGGTCCGTATTCATTCTCTATCTATGACATTTTATGGAAGGACACTATTCAGATTTTGTTTTATAAAATATCAAGATGAAATTTTAAAAAAACATCAAAATTAAAGAAGGCGATTAGTTAGAAAGCGGTAACCTGAGATAATATGATAGGGCCACCTTGAGATTCGAACAATCCTTCTGCTTTCATCATATTAACAATTTTCTCTGTAAATTTATGCATTCTTACCTTCATCGCGGCAAATTAATCAGAGTGTTTCAGATTGAAAACCAAAAAAACATCATAGAAAAAATTCTTGAATGGACCATTATAGGTACCGAAACCAACCTTGAAAGGACCATTATCGGTTCTAAAACTGATCCCTGGAACATATTTCAGCCAAACAGGGAAACCCCTGTACTTTGCAAAAAAATAAAAAATAAAACTATCAAAGTTCTTGAATTCAAACACAGTAATATCTTGTAAATACTAAAAACCTTCAAAATTACCCGAAATTCCACTCGGCGCAGACATAAGGCCCGATTCTGAGATGAACATATAGGCCTGCTTGCTTCACCAGCTTGACGAATCTGACCAAATCAAATCTCCCTTCGAAATTGTACTGCACGCAAAGAAAACAGAAAGGGGTTCTATTCCCATAAAAAGGTAGTCTTATTTTGCACAATGAGCCACGAAAAAGAGTGCAGAAAAGCTAGTCCAATACATTTCCAGGCGAAGGCTCGTGCCCGTTCCAGAACACGTAGGTCTGGATCACATCCAGGCCTCCTTTTTTCGCGTCCTGTATGAGATCCCACCACATCTGCAAAAAACCAGGGGAAAATCGGTCAAAAGAAAGAAACCAGGAAGCATAAGCTCAAAAATAGTAAACAATATCATGCAAAAGAAGAGAGACAGTCGGAGAATAGAATGAAGAAACCACAGGTTTGGGAACAGACTGAATACATCGGGTGTGCTTCTCGGGTAGTGAATGGAGCCAGAGATAAGAATCCTTCTCTGCTCATCAACGGTGATAGCCCTGCTATCGTATGACACGGAAGCGGTTACGACTGAAATCGCAAGCGAGATTAAAACCAGCGCCATCACCGCAGAGACATTGCATCCCAGCATTTCCCCTCTCCTTCCCACCACTGCAGCCATGGCAGCCACGCACCACTCACTCCTTACCACACACAGACGAGCAAGAAATCTCGTCAACCAGTATCCTGCGCCTTGTTAATTATGCAGTGTAATGAGCATTCAATGGAGATCGGACGAGAATAAGCGGGGAGGCGGGAGAGAGCTACTCCCCGATTAAAGTTCAGCAGAAAAACAACAGCAGCGGCCCGAGGCAGATGAGGGGAGGGAAAATAGCTGCTGCGGTTCTGAGTAGCTGACCTTTTGGCTTTCCGAGCTTTGTCAACTCATTTGGTAGAAGCTCAACGACCAAAATCAATGCTGCGCTGTGAGTCTGGAAACAGAAAGCCTGGTAACCTGCAATGAATTCATCTTTTCGACGCCAATGCGTATTCGAATTCGCACCTCACGTTACAGTAGCTGGCTGCAAAGCAACAACTGACATTATCGATAGCTTTATTTTAAACAAGGGATCGGAACACATGAGCTGCTTTCCATGGCGGGGAAGACAGCGATAAAAGCGGAGATTCGGATCACGGTCTTGCTACTCGTTTAGAGATGAGCAAACTTCCAAGCCATAATTTTTCCATTTATTTTTATAGTTTTATTAACTATTGAAAACATAAAATATTTATTTATTTATTTATTTAATTTTATTATTATCACCAACGAATTTAAAATAATTATTATATGAGGTGCTGTATTTAAATATATTATTTAGTTGTGAATGTGATGGATGGGATGAGCGGCTGTGTCCAGGCTGGCCCCCGTGAACCGTCGGTGCGGGTTTTTCAATGGTACTAAATTAACCACTTTATTATTTTTAAATTAAGGAATTATGAATAAATACGCGCATCAGTGGGGCCCGCCAAAACCGGATGGTGGGCCCGGTATGATTCGCTCCAACCTCGGCCACATGATTTTGTTTGAGGAATGTTGTTTAAGCATTCTATCTTTGGATGCAATCGATGTTTAAATTAATATCACTATTTATGAAAATATCTTTTTTTTATATCGCTTTTTTCTTGTATTGTTTTATTGTTTTTAAAATAGATTCGCAGTTTTTTTTTATCGCTTTTTTTATTGTATTGTCGTTTACAATAATTGATTTTTTGTTTTGGATACAGTCGATGTTTGTTTGTTTCCTTTAATGTGGATTTACATATTGAATAATTTATAAAATGTTTATAGATTATAAAATAAGATGTAATGTAAAGGTGTTTATATTGTTTTATAAGTGTTCATAAATATTAATATGAATTGTTCATATTGAAGTAACCTTGTGATGTTTTGAGTTTGATAGGTAGGTTTGATTTTTAGATTTTGTGGTTTTTGGATTTGTTTTCTAGTTTTTTTAAGGCGCAGTAAACCTTGTACGGTTGAGATGCACAGTCTTGGGGACTGCATCGGTCATTGGGGAGACAATGGTTACTACTCAATTAATGCACGATCCCAAATGACTATGCAAGGCGATTGTGCTGCGTTGGGTTTATGGGTAGAGATGTATGCATGGTCAACGTGCAACCCCAACCGACTGTGGAGTCAGGTTCGCATCACGCGGTTTCTCTCTTAAAAAACTGACTAACTCATAAGCCTCACTAAACACCCTAATGGCTCTCGGGTTCCTTAGAGCAAAATTGGGAATTCTTCATCACTAAACAATGCAATTCTCTCTAAGATTGACATCATATCTGAGGTTTGATCTGGATTATCTTGTGTGTTCTTCAATCCGTCTATTTCTTCCCCGTCTATTTATTTTACCCTTGGTAGATCTGTCCCTTCAGATTGGATCCTGATCTTTGGATTGTAGATTTAAATCTTGATCTCGTGTCCTTGTTACTAGGGTTTAGAAGATTGGATCACAATTGATAACCCCAGATCCAAGGATTTAAGATTGTCGTGTGATTGTCGCCTATGGTAGATGACTCTTACTCGCTCCTTATAGGATTATATTTCCTTACGCGATTTGTGTGCTTTTAGGCCATTTTCCAACGTTTGTAATTATTAAATAATTGTTTGGATTTGATTTGATAACAATTGGTATTTTCTGGACCGGCAGGCCTTAGGAATTTTGGAAATTTTGAATTAAACCATCAGTGTTGGTTTGAAATGACATTTGAATTTAAACCATGGGTTTTGGGCTTTAAAGGAGTTGGTGCAACATATTTTCGATGTTGGTGTTTCAGGTATCTTAAATCATAGGGTTTAAGACTTAGGGTTTGTTGGGTGGTTTTGTTTCAACTGTTTTTGGAAATTAAAAATATTTTGTGAAATTAAATGTGTTGGGTACGAGCAATGACTGAGAATTGTCGAGTATAGACGGAAAGACCAGATACTTGGCATGGATGGGAAGTTACATCACATGTGTGATACAAATGGAGCGGGTCGCAAAATCCAGGGAACACTCGGGTGGGTGATAATCTACATCACGTGTTATGTTGTGTGCTTACTCATTGCTCAAGTCTCCATGGATTATACTGTGTATTTGTTGGGTGCACGTTGGGGTGAAACTGGGAAGGGTTACCTTGTTTGGAAAAATAACTGGTTATATTATTTTCATTTGTTGCTTTGATTATTTGGACTTGTGATAAACTATTTTTTTTTTTAATGTGAAGAGACCATGCGTGGATTGCATTTGTTGTCAACGAGGAAGACTGTCATGGTGGTAAGAAGACGTCACTATGTGTTGAAAACAAGTGAAGAGATGAGTGGGTTGTTACCGGTGTAGATGGAAAAGAAAAATGTGTTGTTGCTGGTTGAAGAACCTGATTGGACAACTTCAATGTAGCAACCCATTACTAGTGACAATTGTTTTGAGTTGATCCTAATAGTGAATGACAAGTGTTTTATCGTGTTTGTGAATGAAGAAACATTGTCTAGAGCATGTTTCAAGTGGGAATGAAGTTGTCACGACCCGACCCGTGTCGGGGCTCGAGCTGCAACTACCCCAAACTCGGCTTCATAGGCCAGGGGTTGGCAACTAGCACCGAAGACACAACAAACTCGGAGAGGCCTTTGCCTAAGAACTTGTACACATACACAACCAACTCAATGCAAAAAATGCAGAGGGAAAGGAACAAAAGGCGCAACACTACTAGAAATAAACCAATCATGCATGAATTGCTAAATAGTATAAGTACAATAGAGTGAATTGAAAGGAAAAAGGAGCAAAACACACACCCAACCAGAAAAGTGCCACAACCTAGTAGTAACTGGAAAAGTAAAACAGCTGAGAGAGCCCCACTCTTGAATCCCAAACTACGACCACCACAGGCGGTCCAAGCACCTATATCCCTAAGCTCATTTGAAGTCATGATCAATTTGTACGTCATTTGCATAAGGCATGGCACACGCGAACAAAGCCCATGCATGAGTGAATATAAAAATACTCAGTAGGATGTCCCAAAAAGGTGATGGGAGAGCCGTAAGAGATACCCAAAAAAAGAGAAAGTAACAGATATGACAAAGTATAGTAAAATGAGTACAACTCAACCCAACAAGAGAGTGAAAGTAAACTCATCCAAACACAAGGAGTTAGAAATCACTACTACAAATATGGTCTTTATCAGCGCTAGAAAAGTCGATTAACAGCGCTAAAAAAATGATGTTAATTGAGGTGAGAATAAAGGAGGGTCCCTTTTATCAGCGCTCTGAAAAGCGCTGATAAAAGTTGAAAAAATATTAAAAAAAATAAAAATATATATTTTTGCAATCGGTCATTTGCATAAGACACAACACGTGCGAACAAAGCCCATGCATGAGTGAGTATAAAAATACTTAGTAGGACATCCCAAAAAGGTGATGGGAGAGCCGTATGAGATACCCAAAAAAAGAGAAAGCAACAGACATGACAAAGTATAGTAAAATGAGTACAACTCAACCCAACAAGAGAGTGAAATTAAACTCATCCAAACACAAGGACCTAAAAATCACTACTACAAATATGGTCTTTATTAGCGCTAGAAAAGTCGATTAACAACGTTAAAAAAAACGTTGTTAATCGAGGCAAGAATAAAGGAGGGTCCCTTTTATCAGCGCTTCGAAAAGCGCTGTTGAAGTCCCCTTTTATCACCGCTCCGAAGAGCACTGATAAAAGTTGAAAAAATATTAAAAAAATAAAAAAATATATTTTTGCAATCAGTCATTTGCATGAGGCACGACACGTGCGAACAAAGACCATGCATGAGTGATTATAAAAATACTCAGTAGGACGTTCAAAAAAGGTGATGGGGGAGCCGTAAGAGATACCCAGAAAAAGAGAAAGCAACAGATATGACAAAGTATAGTAAAATGAGTACAACCCAACCCAACAAGAGAGTGAAAGTAAACTCATCCAAACACAAGAGTTAGAAATCACTACTACAAATATGGTCTTTATCAGCATTAGAAAAGTCGATTAACAGCACTAAAAAAAGCGTTGTTAATTGAGGCGAGAATAAAGGAGGGTCCCTTTTATCAGCGCTCCGAAAAGCGCTATTGAAGACCCCTTTTATCAGCGCTCCGAAAAGCGCTGATAAAAGTTGAAAAAATATTAAAAGAAATACATTTTTGCGATCGGTCATTTGCATAAGGCACGACACGTGCAAACAAAGCTCATGCACGAGTGAGTATAAAAATACTCAGTAGGATGTCCCAAAAAGATGATGGGAGAGGCGTAAGAGATATCCAAAAAAAGAGAAAGCAACAGATATGACAAAGTATAGTAAAATGAGTACAACTCAACCCAACAAGAGAGTGAAAGTAAACTCATCCAAACAGAAGGACCTAGAAATCACTACTACAAATATGGTCTTTATTAGCGTTAGAAAAAGCCGATTAACAGCGCTAAAAAAACATTGTTAATCGAGGCGAGAATAAAGGAGGGTCCCTTTTATCAGCGCTCCGAAAAGCGCTGATAAAAGTTGAAAAAATATTAAAAAAATAAAAAAAAATATTTTTGCAATTTCGGGGGGCTTCAACAACGCTGAAGCGCCCCACCCAGCCCCACCCCCTTTTAACAGCGCTAGGTAATTCCCCACACCTGGGCGCGCGACCTGCCTCCCCCAGGATTCGAACTCGAGACCTCTTGTTTGCGCGCCCAAACCTTCACCACTCCACCATATTGTTTTGCTTTTCATTTATTAATATATCTAGTTATTTATATACATATATTTAGTTATATTTACTCATATATTAATATATATGTATATTTAGTTATATTAATATATACATTCGTATATTAATATGTATATATATATATATATTAACATATATATATATAGTCATATTAATATATACATATATTTAATTATATTAATATATATATATCCATATATTAATATATATATATATATATATATTTAGTCATATTAACATATCCATATATATATATATATATATATATATATATATTTAGTCATATTAATATATACATATATTTAATTATATTAATATATATATATATATATATCCGTATATTAATATATATTTATATATATTTATATATTTATATATACATTTAGTTATAATTTTTTATCCGTATATTTATTTGTATATTAATATATATTAATATATATTTATAAGATTAGTTTTAAATACATTTATAAAATATGTTTTTTATGTGTGTTTTTATAAATAAATAAATAAATGAATACATACATATATACAACACGCACACACAAATATATATTATATGTATATATGTAGGTATAATTATACATATTTGTATATATTTACAAATATTATATATTAATATGTATATACAAAAGTGCTGGAAATGGGGTCTCGAAAAACGTAACAAATCGCAGAGTCACTGAAAAAAACATAACTTCTTCTCCTGGTGTCCGTTTCAGCTCCGTAAACTGTAACACCCCAGGTAAATAAAGAATATGACATTTTCTTATTTATCCAAATTTGTGAATAAAATATTAATATGACTTTAAAGGGGATGCTATGCCCGATGGCGTACCCAATACGCAACAACGAGTTTCTTGGGAATCTTACGTTGCACTCTAATAATAAAATAATATTATTTTAAATGGTAGTTAACATGTAGCCGTTGTATTGGCGGGAATGGATAGAAATAACTAAAATATGATTATATATGTTTTTAAATGTTTTTACATTTATCCAATAAAATATAATGGCTTAAAATACGGAAAGAATTCAATTTTAGGCGTATATGCCCTAGTTTTCACTAAAGGTTCACTTATCACCTTTTGATGTTGAACCATCATTAAATATAGTTTTGTTCACTCTTATACATTCTATTGGACCAAATAAAACTCTTCTTGAGAATCGGGACATCAAAATTTACTTTGTGTAAATTTTTGGTATCTTTCCGATAAAGTTCATTTTTTTTATGAATAGTGTAAGATGTGGTATTTTAATTCAAAACCCCTTTTTAATCTAATTTATTTATATGATTAGATTATCTTTTGAATTGGTTTTAAAGTTAAATTAGAATATATTTTTACCATTAAATCCAATAGTGGTCTTTGGAATTAATTTCACTTTGAAATCAGACTTAAACTAGTGTCAATCTTTTGATACTTATTGTTTCATAAAAAACACGCTATTTGCTTTGACAGCGAGAATTAATTATTAAATTAATTAATCTGACTTATATGTATTGAATTTTGTAAAATAGACTTCATTTTTGAATTCGTAATATCAAATATAGCTTAGGGTGAATTTTTGGTAATTTTCTGAAAAACTTCAATTTTTAATGAATAGTGAAACCACTAAGTGGTACTTATAAAGACTGATTTTCCGTTTAAATGAAATTTTGCCATCATTGTGTTTTGAATTTCAAAAATCCGACATACATGGTTGTCATTAAGAAGTAAAATGTGGTTCAATGAGGTTATAATAATTTTTTGGTGAATAGTAACTTATTAAGTTCTTAATCGTGATTAGTGGTAATTAGTGTAGTTTAAGGTAAAAATAATGTTTTAATAATATGAAATGAACATGACACATGTCCTACCCTCATTGGTTGTGTCATGGCCGACCAAGACAAGCCATGGGTCAACTTGGGGACCCCATGGAGACACTTTGGTTGGGAAATGACATAAATAACTTTTTATTTAATGTAAAAGTAAAAATGACACAAACATAATATGTTTTACGAAAACAATTTTTACATGGGGTTATAAAGATCATATTTTTGATTATAAATAGTCATTGGAAAGCTAAAAAGATTTCCTACATCATAGTATTTTTTTTATAATTTTTAGACATTAAATAAATTAAATTATTTATGACATAATAATGATGCAGCGATGACATCATTATTTGACGATTTAAATAAAATGGAAATATAATGTAAAATCTATGAACTACACATGTCCAAAACCAATTGGATGCGTGGATTTCGAACCCTTATCACCTTATCCACGAATTATATCAATGTGGGACCTTTTAAAACCGAAACACATTTTCAAATAAAGTAATATTTCTTTACTTTCCAAAAGTGCCCCTCCTCTCCTCTTATAAAAGGTCCCCACCTCTACCTCATTTCACACACTCCTCAAGCCTTTGGCTCGGCCAAACCCTGCCCATTTACTCTCTCCACATCCCTCTCCTCATCCTAGAGGATTACCTTTGGGAAGAATCCTTTCAAAGGAAGCCTTTAGGCTCAAATCAAAAGGAGTTACACTTTTAAAGGTAATCCATTCTCTCATGTTCATTTGTTTTATTTTGCTTCTCCAACCCCCTAAACTCTTTTTATTTACTTCTTTTGTAACAACACCAGTATCTTCAATATACTAGGATTTTGTTATAAGATTTATTTGAGCTACACTCTCACACAACTACATCAAATGGTTAAAGAACATACGGTTTCCGTGGATGGCGAAATTCTGCCTCCCGAAACGATGATTGTTCAATACACATTTAACACCTTCAAGGGTGGCCATTATGATGTCACTATTTTTATATATGATATATAATATGTTTATTTTTTTCTTTAAGCTTCTGTATTTTTCATTTTGGGCATACCTTTATGGTTTCCATTATGGGTAAACACGATATCTTCATTTAAGGAAGTGCGGACTACCGCCCCCTCAAAGTGATGTGATTCGTTAATGCCATATGTGGGACGTGTAAAGGATGGATTTAAAGTTATTATATATGATGTTATATTGGAATTATAATATACCTCTATATCATTATTATTTCTTTCCATTAAAGTATGAGATAGAAATGAAAGTAGCGTTCATGCGTACGTACGGCTTACCGTCTCCATGAACGGTGCATTTCATTTCTTATCCCCAAATGTAGTGTACTATTAAAAGTATATGTATATAATGGATATATATAATGAATGATACATCTAAATGATGAATATAATTCTGGAATTAAAATATACATACCTCTCATTTAATTTTAATTCCATTAATATGAGAAAGAAATGAAAGTAGCGTTCATGCGTACGTACGGCTTACCGTCTCCATGAATGGTGCATTTCATTTCTTACATCTAAATGATTATGTAATATTATAAATACATGTATATGCTGGATATAAATGATATATATGATATCCAAATCAGAAATGTCATTCTGGATATAAAGAACCTTTGACCACACGAACAACATGTAATTGTAAGAAGTCCACTTTCGACTTAAGAACCAAATATCGACAAAACAAACATTATTAACTTAAATGATTACATAATGTTTATAACATGAAAATAAGTGATATAAAAGGAATAATGAACATGAAAAAGGTTCTTAATCAAATAGAAATTAACTCAAGTTCATTATTCAGGACGTTAAAGAATGATCGAGTCAAGTCGGACCCGAGGTAAGGGATCCTACAACTCTCTTTCTTTTTAAGTACACTCTTTTATGTCATTTCTTTTAAGCTCATATTTATTATGATTGGGATGTTCTTTTATATTACTCCTACTGTAATTTTTATGTTCATGTGATGAGAGACCCTATTCTCTCTCATCAATCCATTTTGGAAGTTTTGAGTGGCGCCATTAGGCTGCCGAACTTTCGTAAGAGATTTAACCTCTCTCTTTCTTTTTAAGTACTCTCCTTTATGTCACTTCTTTTAGGCTCCTATTTGTAATGTTAGAGGATGTTCTTTTATATTAATCTTTCTGTACATTTTATTGTAATGTGATGAGATACCCTATTTGATCTCATCAATCCATATTCGGAAGTTTTATGTGGCGCCGTTAGGCTGCCGAGTTTTTGTAAGGGATTTTTCATCTCACTTTTATTCCCATGAGATTTATGCTACATTTGCCACAAATTCCATTGAGTGGTGTATGTACTGCCAATTATTCTACTCTTTGTGTAATATACTTTCGTTTATGAGTATTTACATCAATGATCTATTGTCCTTCTTTCATGGGGTGTATGTTTTGAAAGATACCCAAGTCGGTAAGGGAACCTTTCACCCTCCTCTTTTTTAAAAGACTTCTTTTGTTGGGTATTTTAATTTACATATTGTTATGTTGGGATATGTTCTCATATATCCTTATTGATTTAAATTTTATGTCCAAGTGATGAGATACACTTTTTATCTCTCATCAACTTATTTTGATGTGATGCCGTTAGGCTGTCAAGGGAACATTTTAACCCAATTTCGATTTCTTTGGGTTCAACATGTAGTCATTGAATATGTCATCCATTGAATATGTGTGAATGAACTTTTACTATTTTACACTTGATATCCACTTATATTGGGTGTATTTATATTTGTCACACATATTTTTGAGATTGATTTGTCCTTAATTTAAGGATACCTTCTTTATAAGGGATTTCATCACATTTGACATTTCTATTGAGGGTTCATTGTTGTTATGCACCAATTCACTCTTATATGGTGTATATAATTTCCTTTGGAGTATTATATCATGAATCCATTTATTCTCATGATATTACAAAGTTCTGACTAAATGTTATTCCTCAATTATTGTATTCAAGTGTCTCTAATTTTGGTAAAACCCCTTTAACCAAAATGTCATTTTAAATGTTTTAATTATTTGTTCTTATTAATATCCATGTTTTCAAAATGGTTTTAAGGATTTATTTATATGGATATTAATGGTTTAAAATTTTAAGCTTCAAGGTGGTATGGGACACTTTGATTCAAAAATCTCTTTATTAAATGTTTTAAATGGTTTTGAAAATGGTTTTGATAAAGGATTCTATTATGATATATTGTGATGTGGAAATGTTATCATTCCTTTATATTGGTTTTATGTTTTATGATTTTATATTGGTACTTGGACATTTTAACGGGTGGTTACGTTATAAACCATATGACGGGTGGTGCCGTGAATACCAGGACGGGTGGTTACGTTATAACCTCCAATGCATTGGGTATGGAAGTCGGCCGTATGGCTATTCCATTAAGTATGTATGGAAATTGGCCGTATGGCTATTCCATTAAGTGATATGTGTGGGAGTCGACCGTATGGTTATTCCACTTAAGTATGTTTATGTCCCAAGTTACCTTTATATATGTTATGTGTTCTTTATATGAGTTTTATGGTAATCCTTTGGTTACAAAAAGGTAAGTAATGATATTTTTTTTTCAGTGAAGAGTTTTTACTACCTCATGAAGGTGAAAAGTATTACATTGATAAAGTATTCATGGTTTACTTGTTGTTTTGAAAAACTAACAGTTTTCATTCTTTGTGTATCCCTTACTGAGCTTCTTATGCTCATCCCAAGTTTTTGAAATGTTTTTCACAGGACTTAGCATGGAATAGGGTCAAGGATGGGATCAAGGGAAAGTCATGCTACCTAAAACATGGAACTATACATGTTTCTTTTTAAGAGTTTTTATTTTATGGAAATTTAGTAGAAGAGACTACTTTGTAATCTTTTGAGATGTAATAGTTATGTCCTAATTCTCTAAAACTCTAAACCTGAAAAGATCCTCAATGTGAATTACTCATTTAATTCAATATTAAGTAAGGTTTAAGGCTGGGGCCTTATAGTTGGTATCAAAGGTCAGTTTAGATAACTTTAGAGGTTAGGGTATTCTTTAAGCATAAGTGGCATTACCATAATGGTTAGGATTTCAGAAAGAGTCATAGTTTTTAGACAAAGTGAATGAGTAAGTATATCTTCCTCATTAGCACGTGATGGTTTTGTTGTTATACTCACACTAACCCTTTTTGGTTTTAGTAAATGGATGGATCTAGCAGGCACCAAAGAGACAACAGGTTTGAAGGAAACTATGGTGGTTCTCTGATTAAGATACTAGATAAAATGGAGGATTCAATGAGGAAACTCGTGGTTGTTCTAAACCAACTATCAAGGAGTCATGATCAAACACTTGAACCTTGGTATGATCTTTAATGCATCATGTACGAGATGACCAATCGATGTGGAAGTTCAGGTAATAATTATAAAGGTAACCATTAGTGTTTATATGATCCTTACTTTTGAGGTAATTATGGGTTACTATATGTTATGATGGAAGTGAAAGGCATGAGATAAAATTGAGGTTAAATTATGATATGGTTATTTTTGATGATTTTATCCATTTTTGGGGAATGATTTGAGAATTATATAGTTTTGGAAAAAGGACAACACGCAGACTGTGTGACTACCCGTCGCGTCGGACAAAGCTGCGGGAATCGAACCCACAACGAAAGTGCGACTGGTATTTATCGCCTACCACTGGACTACGTGAAGTCCCTGGTTAGTTTGACTGATTCTTTTTAGTTATATGATTTTATGAATTAAGAGTAAGTTGATTTTGGGTTATTTATGAAAATGATTAACCTATCATGGAGGATATGTGATTAGGATAATTACTTTTCAATGCGAGACTTTAAGAGCAACTGATTTTGTTTGGAGATAAATGTTACGATTTAACTTGGAAGACTATGTGACTAAATCCTTCAAATGTTTGGGTTTCAATCTTAGATTGGTTTACTTTGAGGAATTTTATGGACAAATTGCTTATCGGATGGTCCTCGTTGAACTTTGGGTTTTGTTGGACAAATTTTGGAGATTAAGAATAGATTTTCTTTCTAATGGGTTCTCCTTTTCTGGGTTATCTGATCTTGTACTAATCTTTTTGGTTTTGGTTTTGGTTAAAGCCTAAAGACATGGGATGTATATAGTTATCTTTTGTGGATTAGGTGATTCTCTAGAAGTTGATTATAGTACTCTTAATGCGAACAAGCCTCCCTAAATACTCGTCTTTTGAAAAAAATATGAGTTTGATTAAGGAATCTAGTAAAAGTTGAAAGTCAACATGATAAGTGATTATGTTTCCTTATGAATAAATTCCTCAATAAAAAGTAACTTAAAACAAAAATATTGTCTATTAAATTTTCCTACTGGGGAACCCAACACCATTTAACCCATCACAAGTTTGTGATTTTCTTATTGTTAACTTTCTCCTAAACATGTTTTCTATCACTCTCCATCAGAACATGACCCTATGTTTTCTCCTCCATGTCCATGTTTTCCTACATGGAGTCCTAGTATGGGTTAACTCGGGTGACCTCTGCACTTATCTTTCTTTATTTTAAAGTGATTGTTTTACCGACTCTTCTTCCGATGTGGGACTTTCAAGGATGTTTCTAAGCTCAATTTTAAAAATTGCGAGGACTCAATTCCCAAAAGGGGGGAAGGATGTAACACCCCAGGTAAATAAAGAATATAAAATTTTCTTATTTAACCAAATTTGTGAATAAAATATTAATATGACTTTAAAGGGGATGCTATGCCCGATGGCGTACCCAATACGCAACAACGAGTTTCTTGGGAATCTTACGTTGCACTCTAATAATAAAATAATATTATTTTAAATGGTAGTTAACATGTAGCCGTTGTATTGGCGGGAATGGATAGAAATAACTAAAATATGATTATATATGTTTTTAAATGTTTTTACATTTATTCAATAAAATATAATGGCTTAAAATACGGAAAGAATTCAATTTTAGGCGTATATGCCCTAGTTTTCACTAAAGGTTCACTTATCACCTTTTGATGTTGAACCATCATTAAATATAGTTTTGTTCACTCTTATACATTCTATTGGACCAAATAAAACTCTTCTTGAGAATCGGGACATCAAAATTTACTTTGTGTAAATTTTTGGTATTTTTCTGATAAAGTTCATTTTTTTTATGAATAGTGTAAAATGTGGTATTTTAATTCAAAACCCCTTTTTAATCTAATTTATTTATATGATTAGATTATCTTTTGAATTGGTTTTAAAGTTAAATTAGAATATATTTTTACCATTAAATCCAATAGTGGTCTTTGGAATTAATTTCACTTTGAAATCAGACTTAAACTAATGTCAATCTTTTGATACTTATTGTTTCATAAAAAACACGCTATTTGCTTTGACAGCGGGAATTAATTATTAAATTAATTAATCTGACTTATATGTATTGAATTTTGTAAAATAGACTTCATTTTTGAATTCGTAATATCAAATACAGCTTAGGGTGAATTTTTGGTAATTTTCTGAAAAACTTCAATTTTTAATGAATAGTGAAACCACTAAGTGGTACTTATAAAGACTGATTTTCCGTTTAAATGAAATTTTGCCATCATTGTGTTTTGAATTTCAAAAATCCGACATACATGGTTGTCATTAAGAAGTAAAATGTGGTTCAATGAGGTTATAATAATTTTTTGGTGAATAGTAACTTATTAAGTTCTTAATCGCGATTAGTGGTAATTAGTGTAGTTTAAGGTAAAAATAATGTTTTAATAATATGAAATGAACATGAAACATGTTCTACCCTCATTGGTTGTGTCATGGCCGACCAAGACAAGCCATGGGTCAACTTGGGGACCCCATGGAGACACTTTGGTTGGGAAATGACATAAATAACTTTTTATTTAATGTAAAAGTAAAAATGACACAAACATAATATGTTTTACGAAAACAATTTTTACATGGGGTTATAAAGATCATATTTTTGATTATAAATAGTCATTGGAAATCTAAAAATATTTCCTACATCATAGTATTTTTTTTATAATTTTTAGACATTAAATAAATTAAATTATTTATGACATAATAATGATGCAGCGATGACATCATTATTTGACAATTTAAATAAAATGGAAATATAATGTAAAATCTATGAACTACACATGTCCAAAACCAATTGGATGAGTGGATTTCGAACCCTTATCACCTTATCCACGAATTATATCAATGTGGGACCTTTTAAAACCGAAACACATTTTCAAATAAAGTAATATTTCTTTACTTTCCAAAAGTGCCCCCCCTCTCCTCTTATAAAAGGCCCCCACCTCTACCTCATTTCACACACTCCTCAAGCCTTTGGCTCGGCCAAACCCTGCCCATTTACTCTCTTCACATCCCTCTCCTCATCCTAGAGGATTCCCTTTGGGCAGAATCCTTTCAAAGGAAGCCTTTAGGCTCAAATCAAAAGGAGTTACACTTTTAAAGGTAATTCATTCTCTCATGTTCATTTGTTTTATTTTGCTTCTCCAACCCCCTAAACTCTTTTTATTTACTTCTTTTGTAACAACAAGAGTATCTTCAATATACTAGGATGTTGTTATAAGATTTATTTGAGCTACACTCTCACACAACTACATCAAATGGTTAAAGAACATACGGTTTCCGTGGATGGCGAAATTCTGCCTCCCGAAACGATGATTGTTCAATACACATTTAAAACCTTCAAGGGTGGCCATTATGATGTCACTATTTTTATATATGATATATAATATGTTTATTTGTTTCTTTAAGCTTCTGTATTTTTCATTTTGGGCATACCTTTATGGTTTCCATTATGGGTAAACACGATATCTTCATTTAAGGAAGTGCGGACTACCGCCCCCTCAAAGTGATGTGATTCATTAATGCCATATGTGGGACGTGTAAAGGATGGATTTAAAGTTATTATATATGATGTTATACTGGAATTATAATATACCTCTATATCATTATTATTTATTTCCATTAAAGTATGATATAGAAATGAAAGTAGCGTTCATGCGTACGTACGACTTACCGTCTCCATGAACGGTGCATTTCATTTCTTATCCCCAAATGTAGTGTACTATTAAAAGTATATGTATATAATGGATATATATAATGAATGATACATATAAATTATGAATATAATTCTGGAATTAAAATATACATACCTATCATTTAATTTTAATTCCATTAATATGAGAAAGAAATGAAAGTAGCGTTCATGCGTACGTACGGCTTACCGTCTCCATGAATGGTGCATTTCATTTCTTACCTCTAAATGATTATGTAATATTATAAATACATGTATATTCTGGATATAAATGATATATATGATATCCAAATCAGGAATGTCATTCTGGATATAAAGAACCTTTGACCACACGAACAACATGTAATTGTAAGAAGTCCACTTTCGACTTAAGAACCAAATATCGACAAAACAAACATTATTAACTTAAATGATTACATAATGTTTATAACATGGAAATAAGTGATATAAAAGGAATAATGAACATGAAAAAGGTTCTTAAGCAAATATAAATTAACTCAAGTTCATTATTCAGGACGTTAAAGAATGATCGAGTCAAGTCGGGCCCGAGGTAAGGGATCCTACAACTCTCTTTCTTTTTAAGTACACTCTTTTATGTCATTTCTTTTAAGATCATATTTCTTATGATTGGGATGTTCTTTTATATTAATCCTACTGTAATTTTTATGTTCATGTGATGAGAGACCCTATTCTCTCTCATCAATCCATTTTGGAAGTTTTGAGTGGCGCCATTAGGCTGCCGAACTTTCGTAAGAGATCTAACCTCTCTCTTTCTTTTTAAGTACTCTCCTTTATGTCACTTCTTTTAGGCTCCTCTTTGTAATGTTGGGGGATGTTCTTTTATATTACTCTTTCTGTACATTTTATTGTAATGTGATGAGATACCCTATTTGATCTCATCAATCCATATTCGGAAGTTTTATGTGGCGCCGTTAGGCTGCCGAGTTTTTGTAAGGGATTTTTCATCTCACTTTTATTCCCATGAGATTTATGCTACATTTGCCACAAATTCCATTGAGTGGTGTATGTACTTCAAATTATTCTACTCTTTGTGTAATATACTTTCGTTTATGAGTATTTACATTAATGATTAATTGTCCTTCTTTCATGGGGTGTATGTTTTGAAAGATACCCAAGTCGGTAAGGGAACCTTTCACCCTCCTCTTTTTTAAAAGACTTCTTTTGTTGGGTATTTTAATTTACATATTGTTATGTTGGGATATGTTCTCATATATCCTTATTGATGTAAATTTTATGTCCAAGTGATGAGATACACTTTTTATCTCTCATCAACTCATTTTGATGTGATGCCGTTAGGCTGTCAAGGGAACATTTTAACCCAATTTCGATTTCTTTGGGTTCAACATGTAGTCATTGAATATGTCATCCATTTAATATGTGTGAATGAACTTTTAATATTTTACACTTGATATCCACTTATATTGGGTGTATTTATATTTGTCACACATATTTTTGAGATTGATTTGTCCTTAATTTAAGGATACCTTCTTTATAAGGGATTTCATCACATTTGACATTTCTATTGAGGGTTCATTGTTGTTATGCACCAATTCACTCTTATATGGTGTATATACTGTCCTTTGGAGTATTATATCATTAATCCATTTATTCTCATGATATTATAAAGTTCTGACTAAATGTTATTCCTCAATTATTGTATTCAAGTGTCTCTAATTTTGGTAAAACCCCTTTAACCAAAATGTCATTTTAAATGTTTTAATTATTTGTTCTTATTAATATCCATGTTTTAAAAATGGTTTTAAGGATTTATTTATATGGATATTAATGGTTTAAAATTTTAAGCTTCAAGGTGGTATGGGACACTTTGATTCAAAAATCTCTTTATTAAATGTTTTAAATGGTTTTGATAAAGGATTCTATTATGATATATTGTGATGTGGAAATTTTATCATTCCTTTATATTGGTTTTATGTTTTATGATTTTATATTGGTACTTGGACATTTTAACGGGTGGTTACGTTATAAACCATATGACGGGTGGTGCCGTGAATACCAGGACGGGTGGTTACGTTATAACCTCCAATGCATTGGGTATGAAAGTCGGCCGTATGGCTATTCCATTAAGTATGTATGAAAATTGGCCGTATGGATATTCCATTAAGTGATATGTGTGGGAGTAGACCGTATGGTTATTCCACTTAAGTATGTTTATGTCCCAAGTTACCTTTATATATGTTATGTGTTCTTTATATGGGTTTTATGGTAATCCTTTGGTTACAAAAAGGTAAGTAATGATATTTTTTTTTCAGTGAAGAGTTTTTACTACCTCATGAAGGTGAAAAGTATTACATTCATAAAGTATTCATGGTTTACTTGTTGTTTTGAAAAACTAACAGTTTTCATTCTTTGTGTATCCCTTACTGAGCTTCTTATGCTCATCCCAAGTTTTTGAAATGTTTTTCACAGGACTTAGCGTGGAATAGGGTCAAGGATGGGATCAAGGGAAAGTCATGCTACCTAAAACATGGAACTATACATGTTTCTTTTTAAGAGTTTTTATTTTATGGAAATTTAGTAAAAGCGACTACTTTGTAATCTTTTGAGATGTAATAGTTATGTCCTAATTCTCTAAAAATCTAAACCTGAAAAGATCCTCAATGTGAATTACTCATTTAATTCAATATTAAGTAAGGTTTAAGGCTGGGGCCTTATATAAACAGTAGAACTTAAGCTCATGGAAATAACTATGATAAAATAGGTGCCAGAAGCCGAAAAAACACACAAATAAGAAGTTATGACCGTTTTAATAAAAATTTGACAGAGGTCCGGACAGAGAAACTGAGTTTTGGAGGCCTTCTAGTGATTTTTTTTTGGGATTTTCGGGTCCTATACATGATTGAGACTATTTCTAAGTCAACCTTCTGCCTATATCTCTTTGATGCCTTCGATTTGATATGTGGTAGAGTCCAAACGGACACCCAAAGCGAAAGTTATGACCGTTTGAAGTTGGACTTTTTTTAGAGTGCTATAACTGATATATCTTTCGTTTCTATGATCTTATAATGGTTTCAACTAGACATGGTCGTCACTCGTTTCACGAGATTCGATTTGACTGGTCACGTCGCTCAAACGGACAACTGAAGCAGAAGTTATGCTCGTTTTAGTGAGTTGCTGGTTTCTTAGGTTTTTAGGAGATACGAGAGTTGCAAAATTTCAAATGACAATAACTTCTGCTCTGAGTGTCCGTTTTGGCTCTACTACATATCAAATCAAATCTTGAGGAAATTTATAGACTTCGGTGATCACCAAAACCCCTTCTCACGTTCTTTGAGGTTCAAAAAGGACAAAAAACCCTCTGAACGATCATAAGTTTGGCTCCGAGGGTTCGTTTTGCCATAACTTCTGCTCCGGGTGTCCATTTTGCCTCAACCACATATCAAATCGAATCTTACGACCAAAACTACACTATGGTGACTATTTTAACACCTTCTCATATTCTTCAAGGTATGGAAAGGTCATTAATCCCTACAAACGATCATAATTTCTGCTCCGGGGTGTCCATTTTGGGTCTACGACATATCAAATCGATATAAAACATATTTTAAAAAATATTTATTATATTTATATCAATATAAATATACTTATATATCAATATATTATTTTTTATGATTTTTTTTTGAAATATACACATTTATCAGCGCTAGGAAAATGCACGCTGATAAAACCCCCCTTTATCAGCGCTACTAAAAAAAGCGCTGATAAATGGGGCCCCTTTATCAGCGCTGATAAAGGGTGGCGCTACAGAAACCCAGTTTTGTGGTAGTTAATGGTGAGAAGATGAACTTTTCATTGAGTCTTCATTACCTATAGTAGGAGAATAGACCCTTCTAACCATAAGAAGCTAGACACAGAAAGCACGTGACATACCTGCGCGTCTTCGCCTCTCCTCGAAGAAGAGTAACCAAAACCCAAGGACTGAGAACTGGAAATAGAATATATATATGGATCAAATCACCACAGCTCGATACTATCCGCTTTGGGCGGCACTGACTCGCCCACACGGTTTTAGGCTGCGTTATAAGGATGCATCTCGGTGGAGAAAACGCCCCTCTTTCTTGTGAGTTCTTAGGTATGTCGATCCATGCCTCGCCACTATGCCGCATAGTCGAGGGTCTTCTCTGAATCATCAAGGACTACACTACCCAACCCTACTGAGGGGTCAACCCGATATATGCTCGTCGGGGACTACGCTACCCAACCCTGTTGAGGATTTAACCTGGTATATACTCGTTGGGGACTACGCTACCCAACCCTATTGAGGGTTTAGCCCAGTATCTGCTCGTTGGGGACTATGATACCCAACCCTGCTGAGGGGTCATCCCGATATCTGCTCGTTAGTGACTACGCTACCCAGCCCTACTGAGGGGTCAGCCCGATATCTGCTCGTCGGGGACTACGTTACCCAGCCCTGCTGAGGGGTTATCCTGAAACTGCTCTGGCCATCCCTACTGGATGGTACCTCTCAGAAAACATTGAGGAACTATACTAGTCATCCCTACTAGATGGTACCTCTCGAAAAGTATCGAGGAACTACACTGACCATCTCTGCTGGATGGTAAGTCCGAGATACTCTGATGATACAGTAAGATCGTTGTCGTCATCGGGCATCGCCCCATATATGTGTCACACCTGGAACATCTCACATTGCACATTGAAAACCACTACAGAGGGCACCATCGCATTCTAAGTAGAAAAACACCCAGGATAGACTACTGACGGGCCAAAATTCGAGTCCAAAAGAAGGAGATGCGAGATATAAAAGATTCATAAAGTGGTACACGACGCATACATGGCCCAAACAACGTGTGACCTCGCCTCATCACCTGGCCGTGTTCCCAACCATGCTCAGTTACTAAACTGTGCACTAGTACCACTAGGCGTGCCAGGGTACTCCCAATGTACATGACACATCCAATCAAGAGACCGACGAGCGCACGATGCTCGTCATTGGTCCTAAGGGAAAAACGTAATTTCATTGACATGCCACCTCAAATGGCCCCGAAAGCTTTAACCGCATCTCTTCATACATCTTCTCCACTCTCACAGGAGTGGATGCTGATCGTAAGCCGTGGATTCTCTTCAAACACATCAAAAGGATTTTCCACCGATATTCCTTTCATGTTTCCACATTTAATGAGATCAAGAATAAGACTCTACACATCTAAACGGATCACACCTTTGTAATCTCTGTGGAAAGACATGCAAGATCAACTATTCATTCGCCCCAAAAAAACATTTGATGAGAAATTTGTATGTCGCCGCACTTCACTTGAAAAGAGTCCCATGGGACCCATGCCTCAACTTTAGCTTAAACATCTGGAAATATTCTTGAAAAGTTCACTCAAGGATCAGGGTCGCGCCGCTGCTGACGACGCGTTAACCATACATCATATGGAAGAGTTATGACAGATGTAAGAATTCTGCAATAATAATAATAATAATAATAATAATATTGGGTGTTTCGTGGACCCAAACCAAGAACCATAATTCAATATACAACATTGGTCTTGAATCGACTATCTTAAAGACAAGGTCACATCGCTACTGACAACACGTTGATCAGACGTCGCACACAAGAGTTGCGGCGGGTTGAAGATTTAATAATAATATTAAATCTATTATTTCACGGGAATTTCAAAGGACCAGGCCACGAATCAGAGAAAATTATCTAAAACAGTCTCAAAACGACCGTATCGGAAATGGGGTCATGTCTTCGTTGACAACGCATTAATCGAACACCGCACAAGGGAGTTACAGGGGTTTAAAGTTTAATAATAATAATAATATTTTTTATTTTTTATTTTTTTTATTTTTTACTACCCGTTAGGGCTTCCCCCTTTCCCCCTGGTTTCACGCAGGCTACCGCCCTTTTGGCCTACCGCTGCTGCCGCCTCCGGCCTACTGTTGCGCCAGCCCCCTCCTCGCTCACTCGAAGCTGCTGCCTGATCGCCTCCCTGCGCTGCTGCCCTCGTTAGACCGCCCCCAACCACCTCAACTCGACGACATGCCACCAGACCCGCTTAGAGCCGCCTTGACCTTCCACCTCGAAATCTGCCCATGCTGCCTCAACCTGCCCTATCTGAACCGCCTCGCCGAACACTTTCCTGAAACCGCATCAGACCGTCGTCATCACGACCTACTCTGCCTGAACCATGCACCGCCGTCGTCGCCTGCTACCACAGACTCTCCAGATCGACTCTCACACACCGCTACACCTTCAGCAAGCCACCACACCTTTGTTCCAACTTGAAACCCTAAAACGATTGTAGATCTACGATCCTCGGGTCCTGATCTATGCAGATCCAGTATCCTCTCGCGATTTCGTTGTCGTCTGTTCGATCCATCCTGAATCCGGGGGCCCGATCGAGCTCGGATCGCCCAACAATTGTTGAGATGGGAACCACAGGTTCCAACGACAAAGAATGTATGGAAAGAGGATAGAAAAGTACACAAACAAAGGGTTTAGATCATTGGCCAAGCGTTCGTGGTCAACCGATCAAGAATGTACAATTTGGGTTAGGAAAGAACTGATAAAAGTAGTTTATTTCGATGCTAGAATCATACAAGAGGGAACATATTAACGAGAGAAATATCAAACTACTCAAAATTTAATCTAGGGTGTAAAAATTTCCAGAGACAAGTCCTACCTAGAGATTGAATCAACCGTTGGTGAAGAACATGTTCGCTGAGCTTCAATCTGTCTGGATCCAAGGCTTTGTTGTTGTTCTTCAAAGGAATTCTCCAAAGGGCGAAGGAAGCTCTTGCTAGTGGATTACAGGAACTGTGAGGCAAAACCTAGACAAAACCCCTTAATGGACTATTTATAACTTTTCAATTAGGTTAAGATATCAATCATATAATTAAATAAATAATTATTTAATTATTTAATTATTCGTCCATGATGGCGCATAAGCCGAACTCCCGACACTGACAAAGGTTATACCCCGCCTAGGGTAAAACCTATGTTATGAACTCAATGATGGTCTCAGAATTCTCATTTGAGTTCTTATCTATGATTTATTCAGGTTTGAGCTATTAAATGAATAAATTAATAAATTAATTCATCTATTTAACATACCGCCAATGAGTGAGGGGTTCAAACGTCACACACTGACTCATTTTATGTCTCACCTAGGGTAAACACCACGTTCCAGACCCAACCGTGGTCTCAGATTTCTAATCCGATCAACCTTTTATGAGATTCCTTGTTTCCTACATGTGCACAATATAAAAATACTTAATATTTTTATAAAATTAATTTCAGGCACACCGGGCCTCCGAATTGCATGCCGTCTTAGCGCCTAGCTCTGGAAATATATGTAGAAATATTCCAAAGTCTTATAAGGAAAAAACCATGTCTCTACATCATCCCCTCCTTCAATATTTTCATCACCAAAAAGAAAAACTAGGGAAAAAACTTGGGATACTAAGCTCACACTTGACTCTCCCGTTCCCAGGAAAACCTGCACGTTTCCATGCTGCCACAACACATGAACCAAAGGGATGGGCCGTCCTCATAAGGTATTCTTCTATCAACGACGTGTGTAGAAACATGTACGTATCTCCCTAGATACAACATGTGGGAGACTTTGTTCACCCACTCCAGCTATTGGGGGGTAGAGCAAGGAGATATACAACCTCGCCATCCCTTTGAATGGTCTCAAATATCCCAATGAAACTTAAGGGATGGTTTTCCTCCATGGAAAACCTCTACATCCCACGTCGCGACTAGAATCACTTTGTCCCTAGAACAGGGTCTTGTGATTCCCTCCTTCAGAATATCCATCTAGTGAAACACATAAGGATATCTGGTCACATAGGATTTCACAGTCGATGTCACACAATCAAGACTCTCTTACATTCTCAGGAAGTAAAGTAGTCAACACCATAGACTAAAAAAACTGTACCCTCCTACTCCACCTGGTTCAGTTGTATGGAAATTAATTTCTCTGAAACTTCCCACACTAGGAGAGCCTGAGACTTCCCGCTAAGGGAATCTGTTACAACATTTCCCTTTCTCAGAGAATAAACTATCTCAAAGTTGTAGTCCTGTAGGAAGTTCAACCAGCATCACTATCTCAGGTTCAAGTCTCCCTGAGTGGAGACGTACCTGGGACTCCGATGTTCTGAACAAACCACAAAACACTCTTCTAGAAGATAATGTCTCCATATTCTCAGGGAGAAGACTACCATTGTCAGCCCCAGGTAGTGAGTCATGTAGTTCTGTTCATGGGGCCTCCATCACTTCAAACTGTACTTGATAACTGTTGTATTGAGGTTGATATTGAGCATGAAAATGTACCAATGAACAGGGTATGTGAGTAAAATCATCCAACCTCAAGAACATGGACACGGAAAGCATGTGGCATACCCCGTGTGTCTTCACTTCCCTTGGAAGGAGAGTAATACCTAAAATAGGTGATGCACTACACCCACTAATGGAATTCCAAACAAAAGGAGGTCAAGCAAAAAAACTCCACCAGAAATGATAGGACCAGCTCCAACATTCCATCACACAACCTCACCCTAAACACACAAGTCAAAGGGATTCATCCACTAGAACTAGATACTATCTACTTTGGGTGGCACTGACTCACCCTCACGGTTTTGATCGCATCACAAAAATGCGTATATGTGTGGGAAGGACCCCTCTTTCTCGTGCATTCAAAGATATGTCGAACAACACTGACACATAGTTACACCAACGCCCCACATCACCCTAGTAAAACCTCAAGAAAGGAGAAGAGAGAAAAGAGTACTTCAAAAAGTTCCTAACAAGTTCTACTGTAAAAAAATATAAAATATACAAGGCATACCTCCTATCATCTCATGCTCTATAGAATCGTATAAATCCAAAGCTTGTGGTTTCCTATGGTCCCAGCTACCAGCTTCCTGAGCCTGATGTGGGCCAACTGGTGGTGGTGGAAATACCTCATAACGTCATCCCCCACCTCCAACTTCTCTTTCTCCCCTTCCAGCACCACCTCCCTAAAGACCACCCTGATCACAACACTGTCTCTGTCATGGTGGTCCACCTACTGCCTGCTTGGTGTTCTCAACACATCTGGTCAGGCAGTCTAATGCTATGTGACCTCGCCCATCACAAGCATAGTAATGACCCTCTTCGAGCTGAATCAGTGCCTGAGTCTGATCATGAAAAGATCTCCTATGCCGAGATCTTATCGTTAGAATCCTGCTAGCTGCAAAAGACATCTCAGCTCTATTTCTCCCACTACAACAACTAGTTGTATTGTACCAACCCAAAATTTTAAATAATATTTTGTTTCTTGAAAATGTGTGTTATATTATATTACACAACAGAACTATATCTCATTAATAATGAAGTAAGTACATTTTAATGTGACCATCAGGTTTTGAACATTATATGACCACTGGAAACAATAATAATTTTTAACGTTATAATTATTGTTTATAAATAGAAATGACAATGGAAAATTAATGCTGAAAGAAGAGTTGATGACCTCATCCAGTAGACTCGGGCCATACAAATCCCATCTGTCGAAGCTTGGGAAGGAGGTATCCTCACTGGGCTTTGCTCTGGACCAAGCCCAATCCGAGCTTCAACATGTTAATCTTGAACGAAATCGCCTATAGGAGAAGTTCAAGTTGATAGAAATCACCACTCGGATGATGTTATCCAAGCCACCCTAATAGTCTATCATCATTTCACACCCTACCCTTAGGTCATATGTAGGAGTTATAAGGGGATATATAATGATGCCTTAGTTACTTTGTGTAATACATTTATATAAATAAAATAGTTCTTTATTATTATGGTAAAATAAAAATCTTTTTTGAATTTCAAATGTCAAAATTAATCTAAGATTAATTTTTAGTATTTTTCTAAGAATTTTCATATTATTGATGAATATTGAAAAAAAGAGTATTTTAAAATAATTTTTATACTTTAAATAATTGATATTGTGAAATTATTTTCGAAAAAACTAACATACTCGGTTATGATCAGTAAGAAATTTAGAGTCTGATAAGATCAACTTAATTTTTGGCGAATAATAACTTATGAATAGTGATATTACCCTTATGAATAGTAATATGACCAATAGAATAGTAACCACACCTAAGGAATTATAAATATAATTTAGGCATCTTGAATGGTAATGTGATATAATAGTATAAGCAAATACCTATTTTAGAAATTATTAGTTAAGTATTAGTATTTTTAAAGTAAATAGTGATTTTACTTAAAAATTAAATTTCAAAAATATATAAAATTATTTTCATAAACTGGAGTTCATTTTTTAATTCAAAACATAGATATTAGGTTATGTTGAATTTATGATATTTTTATAAAATGTTTTGTTTTTCGATGAATATTAAAAATACAATTTTTGAGTTTTCAGTGTGTTTAATGTCATCATAATAATGTAATATGTAATTTAAAATTATTATCAACTCATGTGGATTTAAATATGATATGAGGTGTCCAAGTGTCCAAAACCATGGTCAAGCTCATGGTTTTGCAAATACCACCGATGAGGTGTCCTTATAAATTAATAAAAAAACTCCCTCTCTTTTACTATAAATACCCACCCATTCCTCCATTAGATTTCATTCTCAATTATCTATACTCAAAGATTTGATAGTATTACCTCTTAAGGAGTCCTCAAAAAGTGTCTTCAATCCCCCAAGTTCTTTCCCTTTGAGTTTTAGGAGTCACTATTCAAGGTAAGGGAAATCTCAACTTCGCTTTTCCTTTCATGTTCTCTTTTTTATGTTATATGTCTTTCAAATTTCCATATCATGTTCTTTTTTCATTTTGTTATATCCCTCTACTGTATTATGAGTCTTTTATTAATGGTATACCCTTTTCATCTCTCTATTTAATGTTTTCTAAAACCATGTTTCATACCCGTTATGCTGCCAGATTTTCATCTCGAAATTTCTCTCTTTTTATCAAGAAATTATTTTATTTTCTTTTTTGAGTACCCAAACCTCTATCTTCTCCAGGGGTATTTTTATGGATGTAAAAATGATATATTTTAATTTTGGTATTAACATACATGAAACTCACCTTCCTTTTTCACGGGATTAAAATGACAAAAGGAACTTGTTTTTAAACACTTTTTAAAACACCATGATTTTGACATGAAACTGGTTTCTTTTATTCTCTACAGGTTGTTTATGAAATGTTTGATTTTGATATATGTGAATCACATGAAAATAAATACATATTAATGGTGTATCCTGATATCTCTTCAATGCATTGGGTACAAAAATTAATCTATAGAGATGACAAGTTTTACGATACCTTGGTGAATAACCTTGGTAATTTTTATGACACCTTAGGGATAAACCTTGGTGATATGTTTATGAATGTCTATAATAAATGTTTTGGACACATTTTCAAGATATTATTCAAGTTATTATTATCACGATATGCCTCTTTCTCATGCCTTTATGATATTTCTTCAAGTTCTTATTGTACCATCTCAAGCTCACCTGTAAACTGTTTTCACTATTTTTCCTTACTGGCCCTTATGCTCACCCTTTCCTTGGATGTATCTCCCCATGTTATGAGATAAAGCAATTAAACTTAGGATAAAAATTTCAAGAAGTATTTATAGTGGATTAAAAGAACTTTATATGTTTTCATGTATTATGTACCTTATTTTCAAGACACTAGACTAAAGATCCTCTATTTGTAAAATATAATGGAAATTTATGTAATAAAAAGGTGAGATTCCATAGTTTATATCAAAGGATAGTTTAGTTATTTGTGTAAATTAGGATTTGAAAACATTAGGAATAACCCAAAGGAAAAGTTTTAATATAGGAAAATATCCTAGTATTTTGGAGAAATATTAAATAAGTGGTTTCTGAACAAAGAAATCCCTGTTTAGATACAAATAAGTTGACGTGGATCTAGCACAGATGTATCTAGGGGTAAAACCTGAAAACACCGCTTTGAGCTAGACTAGAATGAGAACTAGTGAACAACAATGAGCCTTACTTCACTCCTGGATTGACACTCTCAGGGGATATGTTTGGTTAACCAAAATCTTTTTTATGAATCATTATGAAGGATTTATAGAGAAATGTAATTGTTATTAATGAATATTATGTTTAAGCAAGAAGTTTTAAGACATAAAAATCCTTTATAGTTTAAAGATTCATAAATAAAATAAGTTTCTCACTAAGGTTTTATTATTTTAGAAAATGAAAGGAAATAGGAGGAACCGTCCAAATGGTAACCACAATGGACTATGCGTTGATGACCCTCTGATGGAATCTAGAATGAAAACTTTCATGAGAATGATGAATCAACTAACTCAAGTTATGGGAAATAACCCGAATCAAGCTGAAAGGCTGATTTCACCATGAAGAGAACAATTTTACATTGAGTACTTTATGTATCAACAACCACCAACGTTCAATGGATTTATCGACCCATTGATTGCTGAACATTGGATAAGCTCTATAGAAAAGATCTTTTTTGTACTGCGTAGTTCTAAACAAGAGAAAGTTACCCTGGTTGTTTATCGCTTAGAGGGAGAAGCTGATCAGTGGTGGAAACTGATTAAAAACATGAGACCAAGAGGGTATATTAAATCTATGGAGTGGTAAGAGTTCAGAGGGATCTTCTTCAATACGTATTTCCCTCGTTTGATGAGAAAAAAATGGAGAAGGAATTTATCGAGCTAAAGCAGAAGGAGAATGAATCTGTGGGAAGCTATGAAATGAACTTCATAAGATTTTCCTATTACACCTCAATATTTTTCATGGATCCTAATAGGAAGGTTGATAGATTATTTGGTGGACTAAGACCTCATCTGCAGAAGAATCTATCCAATCGAGACTATGATAGCTATGAGGAGATCGTACGAAGTGCTATGAAAGTTGAACTAGAGTTTGGTGAGATGAAGCAGTCTCAAAAATATAATGAAAAGAAGAGATCAATGGATCCAATCTTGGGGAGGAGCTTTGACTAGGGAAGAGGAGGAAAGCAAGTGCAACCCACGTATAATAAATTTTAGAAGAAGAATTCAGGGAACTGCCTACTTGGGAGCGATAAATGTTATAAGTGTGGAAGATAAAACCATATTGCTCGGAATTTTCATAGTGAGGTGAATCCTAAACTTACCAAAACTAACGAAAAAGGGAAGATGGTGAGAGACCTACATGAATTCCAATGTTTCAAGTGTGGACATATAGGGCACTTTGCCAATCACTGTCCAAATCTGAGATAAGTGGAGGGGAATCACCATCGGCCTCAGCAAATGCCAAGGAAGAAAGGTCATGATTTTTCTATCACAACAGATAAAGTTGAATCTCCAAATAATGTGGTGGAATATACTCTTGTTGTTCTATTAAAGCTAGCAAGTACTTTGTTTGATTCTAGTTCCATGCATTCCTTTATTTCTTCTAAGTTAGCAAAGAATATAGAATTAATCCATGATCTTCTAAAATTAGAGTTATCAGTCAAGACTCCTAGAGGGATTATCCAAGCATTAACAGTGTTTAGAAACTCTAGTATTTACTTTATTGAGCATAATATTATCACAAATATAGTAGTAATTCTCATGTTGAAACTCGACATTATACTAGGGATGGTATGGATCTCAAAGTATAATGCTAAGATCAATTGTAGAAGCAAGGAAATATCAGTAGTCTTAAATAGGAAACCTACAGTTATCTTCCAAGGAGAGATTTCTCGACCAGATATTTGCCTAGAAGCACCTCCTATAACCTTATTTATAGAGTTTATCGGTGAAGATGAAGAAGGAAATGAGAGTATAAGGATAGAAAATGTCCCCATCATTCAGAAATACATTGATGTATTTCCTGAGAAGTTACCTGGACCTCCCCCAAAAAGAGAGGTAGAGTTCTTTATTGAACTCATGCCTGGTTCCAAGCTGATTTCAAAACCCCTATATAGAATGGCGAATGTGGAGCTGGAGGAATTAAAGAAACAACTCCAAGATCTTTTGGCGAAGGGGTTTATCTAGACAAGTGTATCTCCTTAGGGAGCACCTATTATCTTTGTGAATAAGAAGGATGGATCATTGCAGTTATGCATTGATTATAGATAACTGAATGAGATCACAGTAAAGAACAAATACCCTCTTCCAAGAATTGATGAATTATTTGACCAGCTTCATGGGGCTCAATTCTTCTCCAAGATTGATCTTCTATATGGTTATCATCAATTGAAGGTGAAGAAAGAAGATATTCCAAAAACTACCTTCTGATCAATATATGAGCATTATGAGTTTTTTGTTATGACCTTCATATTGACTAATGCACCTTCTATATTTATGGATTTGATGAATAGAGTCTTTAAGGACTACCTTGATAATTTTATGCAATTTTTTATTGATGATATTATGATATATTATAAAAGTAGCGAGGATTATGAGGATCATCTAAGGGTTATTTTGAAAACTCTATGGAAGGAAAGGTTTTTTGGAAAGTTTAGAATACAACAAGTTTCTTTCTTGGGGAATATTGTAACCAATGAAGGAATCTCGGTTGAACCTACAAAGAAAAAGGTTATAGAGGAGTGGCCTCATCCTACAACAGTAACTGAGATTCAAAATTTCTTTGGTTTATCAGAATATTATAGGAGGTTTGTGAATAACTTTTCACGACTTTCCAATCCAATAACTAAGTTAACTCAAAAATGGGTTAAGTTCATCTGGAAAAAGGAGTGTGAGGAAAGTTTTTGAGAGCTGAAGAAGAGATTGGTTACTACAACCATGTTAACTCTTCCCTTTATCGAAGAAGGATTCATTGTTTTTAACAATGCATCTCTGAAAGGGCTTGGCCGAGTCCTCATGAAAAATGACAAAGTCATTGCTTATGCATCTCAACAATTGAAGCCTCATGAGCAAAACTATCCTATGCACAATTTGGAGCTGACTACAATTGTTTTTTGCTCTGAAGATATAAAGGCACTATCTTTATGGGGAGAAATGTGATATATACACATAATATCAAAGTTTGAAGTATATTTTCACAAAAAAAGAATTGAACATGGGACAGAAGATATGGTTGACACTTCTTAAATACCATGATTATTCAATTTATTATCATCCCATAAGAGCAAACAAAGTTGCTGATGCATTAAGTAGGAAAGACCCTATTGTGTTGGAAATGATGAGGATTCAAAGAGATCCTTTGATTAATGACCTATTAAAATTGGACATGGGAATCATAAGGGAAGGGACTTCATAAACCCTATCCCAAATTATTTCTCAACCATAATTACTAGAGAAGATCAAGAAAGCTTAGAAAGAAGGTCCTTTATTACAAAAGAAGTTTTAGGCTGTGAAGGATGGAAAGTTTCTTAATTTCAATATTGATTAAGAAGGTGTACTGAAATTTAGTACAAGACTATGTGTTCCATATATTCCAGAAATAAAGAAGGAATTGATGGATGAAGCTTATAGTTCTACATTCTCTATAAATCCTGGAAGCACTAAAATGTATAGGGACCTTTGTGATCATTATTGGTGGGATAACATGAAAAGGGAGATTTCCAACTACACTACAAGGTACCTGGTGTGTTAGAAAGTGAAGGTAGGGTGACAACTTCTTAATGGGGTATTACAAACACTACCCATACCATCATGAAAGTGGGACAATATCACTTTGGACTTTTTCACTGGTCTCCCAAGAACTTCCAAAGGGAATAATGCGATATGAGTTATAGTGGATCATCTCATCAAGACTTCCCATTTTATCTCTATTCGGGAATATTTATACCTTGATCAACTTACCAATATTTATGTGAGGTAATTGGTAAGGCTGCACGGGGAACCACTCTCTATTATATATGATTGTGATCTAAGGTTCACATCAAAATTATGGAGAAGTCTTCAACATGCATTGAGTACCGAATTTAATTTCAGTACAACCTATCACCCCCAAACTGATGGACAATTAGAATAGACTATTCAAATACTTGAGGACATGCTGAGAACATGCTCAACAGAATTTAAAGGTGGATGAGATCAACATCTCCCATTAGTTGTGTTCTCTTACAACAACAACTTCTATTCAAGAATTCAAATGGAACCCTATGAAGCTCTATATGGGAAGCGATGTATAAATCTTACTTTTTGGGAAGAAACTGGTGAGATAAAGCTTATTGGTCCTGATCTTGTTCAAGAAACGACAGAAAAAGTTCATGCCATACGATAACACATTAAGGTTGCTCATATTCAATAGAAGAGATATGCCGAAAATTGTCGAAGGGACTTAGAGTTTGATGTTGGAAACAAAGTATTCCTTAAAATTTCACCTTGGAAAAGATTCGTGAGGTTTGGGAAGAAATATAAGCTTATCCCTAGGTACATTGGCCCCTATGAAATCCTTGATCGCACAGGAGTAGTGGCTTATCGGCTTGTACTTCCCCCAAATCTAGCTCAAGTTTATGATGTATTCCATGTATCCCTCTTAAGAAAGTACATACCCTACCCTTCACATGTACTGAGTCTTGATGTGGTACAACTAGAACCAGACCTCTCTTATGAGGAGAAGCCGGTGGAGATCTTGGATCGTAGAGACAAGGTTCTACATAACAAGACTACCCACCTCGTTAAAGTGTTGTGGAGGAAACATAAATATGAAGAAGACACATGGGAACTTGAGGAAAAAATTAGGCAGAAGTACCCACACCTTTTCTCTTTAGAGAGTACAATTTGAAATTTTGGGGATGAAATTTCTTAAGGGGGGAAGAATGTAACGACCCAAAATTTTGAATAATATTTTGTTTCCTGAAAATGTGTGTTATATTATATTACACAAAAAAACTATATCTCATTAATAATTAAGTAAGTATATTTTAACATGACCATTGGAAACAATAATAATTTTTAACATTATAATTATTATTTATAAATAAAAATGATAATGGATAATTAATGTAGAAAGAAGAGTCGATGGCCTCATCCAGTAGACTCAGGCCATAAAAATCTCATTTATCAGAGTTTGGGAAGGAGGTAACATCATTGGGCTTTGATCTGGACCAATCCCAAGCTAAACTTCAACATGTTAAGCTGGAACGAAATCACCTATGGGAGAAGTTCAAGTTGATAGAAATCACCACTCAGGCGATGTTATCCAAGCCACCCCAAGGGTCTATCACCATTTCACACCTTACCCTTAGGTCATATGCGAGCGTTATAAGGGGTTATGTAACGAGGCCTTAATTACTTTGTGTAATCCATTTGTATAAATAAAATTGTTATTTATTATTATGGTAAAATAAACATATTTTTTGAATTTCAAATGTCAAAATTAACCTAGGATGAATTTTTAGTAATTTTATAAGAAGTTTCATATTATTGATGAATATTGAAAAAAAGAGTATTTTGAAATATTTTTTATACTTTAAATAATTGATATTGTGAAATGATTTTCAAAAAATAAACATAAAAGATTGTGATCATTAAGAATTTTACCAAGGAAGTTCAGAAAAAGGCCAAAACCTCTGACCATTTATTAAAGGGAAAAAAAAGTACAACAATCAAGGAAAAGGATGAGGGTGAATATCTTGGACACATCCTATCGACAATTCCAACCAGAAAGAGACAACTACATATCATAAAAATCAGACCCCTCACCACATCCATAATAAGGTGCTTCCTCCGTAGTAACCGATTCCCATTTTGAATTCATTTCATATTGCTTCAGGAGGTTAAAATATTTCTTTATAATCTTCAATTGCTCCAAATAGAGGTGATCCTTATAGGATTTTTTTATCAACATGACCCTTTTTATGAACATGGACAACCCCTCTTTCCCTCTTGGAAGAGGACCTAGTAGACACCGGTATCGGAAAGTAAGAGTAGTCTTTCCTCAACCATCTCCTTGGTGGAGAAATCACAACTCATTCACTTTTAGACATCTTATTATTTCCACCTTGAACAATATAACTATAGGAAGGTCTGACAATTCCTCTAACATTTTCTTTATCACTATCATAGACATTTCCCCATTTTTTGTTAGGGACATGCACATAGACATAATTTTGGCATCCATTATTCCCTCCCAACAAAGCACCCTCTAAAGTAGACAATTTCCCTCCTCCCGTCAGCTGAGAGTGCCTGTTAGTATCAATCGGGGCTAAAAATTGAGAGTAAACCTCAGTGTCATGAACATCATGGGACTCATTCACCATTGAAACCTCAACAATCAATGCATATTAAGTGTTGGAAACTAGATGCATGCCGACATCATCATTTTCCTGAGGACCTTACTTCACAAGGGGTATCCCCTCATGCTCCAGTCATTCAAATCAATTATAAGTAGGGGAATTGACCTTCAACTACCTCCAATTGTCCTGTAGGTCCCTCTCTACTAGCCCTTTCAAGTTTCCAACATTATCAACATGATCCCACAAGAGAGATGGGTATACCTCTCCACCTGAGACTTGTGTACCCATAATCATTTCTCTATCTTCACAAACCACATTATTTGAAGGCTCTACATTAATGGATTTTGATCATGGATGATAAGTTCCTATAACATCTTCCAATGAAGGCACCTTATCAACACCAAGATTAAACTTCATTCGATCAAAAACTTGTCTCATTGTTAGATTCATTGGCATTCACACCTCCTTCAATACAATAGCATGTACAGTGGCCTCTGTGTGATCAATTTGTGTCACCTCCCACTCTGCATTTGAATGATTTTTCTCCTCAACCACTGCATATCCAAAAGAGTTTTCCCCCACTCACGCTCCCTACTCATAGGATACTCCCAGACCAGGTCGTCTTTGACCTCTCAACCCCACAAAAGCTCGCCTTAGCGGAACATCCTCAGGATGATCCCTCAACATTGCCCGAGCCAAACCAATAGCATCACAACCACCAATACTCATCTTCTCCATCACTCGTGACATTCAAATCATGCTTATTTTGCGACAAACTGACTCCATGTGACCAAACCGACGACAAGCAACACAGTAGAACATCCATGTCTCAAAAATGACCTCCTATTTCCACCGAAATTCCTTACCATCTGTGATCTAGAATTAGTTTATAGGTGGACTTGAAACATCAATCTCAACACAAATTCATGGATAGATGGGGTGAAACACAACCTGCATTTGATGATAGGAACATAGATATTGTCCTACCATATTCCCGAGAGCACACAGAATAAAGGGAACTTGAGGCTCCATTGAAATAGGTAAAAGTGAGATCCATTGCATCTTCAAGGATCCCGAGACTAGGTGGTGATTAAGTCCTCCTCCGACCCAAACCAGATCACAATGTTCCTCTGATAAAGTAATCTGATAACCACACGCTTCTATAGATCCCGGGAATCAAAGAAAAACCAGTCGAACTCATCAACCGAGGGCGATGAAGATGAAACCGAGCCACTAGAGTGAATTTACAAAGATCCGTAGCGTTATTGAGCTCTGCCGGGGAAAGAGAGAGATGAGGCACTTCCTGAAAGAGATAAAGGTCTTTTAGAGAAATCAGTATCTTTGGGAAGGGTGTAAGGATTTTAGGATCTGAGAACAGTGAGAAGGAACTACCCTTCTCATGAGGGTGAGTTTGTGAAGCTCCCCCCTCCAATCGAGAGGGGGGAGCAGAACTCCGTGACATTAGGGTTAAGTCATCATGAAGAGAGAGAAGCCAAATAATGAGTGATATTAACCTCACCTAATGAATTATAAATATAATTTAGGCATCTTTAATGGTAATGTGATATAATAGTATAAGTGAATAACTATTTTAGAAATTATTAGTTAAATATTAGTATTTTTTGAGTAAATAGTGTTTTTAATTAAAAATTAAATTTCATATATTTAGAAAATTATTTTCATAAAATGGATTTCATTTTTTAATTCAGAACATAGATATTAGTTTTGGTTGAATTTATGAGATTTTTATAAAATGTTTTGTATTTCAGTGAATAGTAAAAATATAGTTTTTGAGTTTTTAGTGTGTTTAATAACATCATAATGATGTAATATATAATTTAAAATTATAGTAGAATCCAGTGGATTTAAATATTATATGAGGTGTCCCAAGTTTCCAAAATCATGGGAAAATACCATGGTCAATCCCATGGTTTTTTAAATACCACTGATGAGGTGTCCTCAGAAATTAATAAAAAAAAACTTCCTCTCTTTTACTACAAATACCCACCCATTCCTTCATTATATTTCATTAACAATTCTATATCCTTGAATATATGATAGTATTACCCCTCAAGTATTCCCCCTAAAGTTTTCTCAAGCCTCCAAGTTCTTAACCTTTGAGTTTTAGGAGTCACTATTCAAAGTAAGGGAAATATCAACTTCGCTTTTCCTTTCATGTTCTCTTTTTTATGTTATATGTCTTTAAAATTTCCATATCATGTTATTATTTACATTTTGTTCTATCACTATATTTTATTATGAGTCTTTTACGAATGGGATACCCCTTTCCCCTCCCTATTTAATGTTTTCTAAAACCATGTTTCATATCCGTTATGCTGCCGGATTTTCATCTCGAAATTTCTCTCTTTTTATCAAGAAATTATTATTTTTTGTGAATAACCAAACCTATATCTTCTCTAGGGGTATTAAAATGGATTTACAAATGATATATTTTAATTCTAGTATTAACATACATGAAACCCACCTTCCTTTTCTGTGGGATTAAAATGATAAAAGGAACTTGTTTTTAAGCACTTTTTAAAAAAACATGATTTTGATATGAAACCCATTTCTTTTATTCTATATGGGTTGTATATGAAATGTTTGATTATGATATATGTGGATCACATTAAAATAAATACATATTAAGGGTTCACCCTGATAGAACTCTAATGCATTGGGTAAAGAAATTAATCTCCAGAGATGACAAGTCTTACGATACCTTGGTGAATAACCTTGGTAATTTTTATGACACCTCGGGGATGGACCTTGATGATATGCTTATTAATATATAAAATAAATATTTTATCCACAATTTCAAGATGTTATTCAAGTTATTATTATCATTATATGACTATTTCTCATGCCTTTATGATATTTCCTCAAGATTCTTATTGTATTCTTTCAAGATCACATGTAAATTGTTTTCCCTGTTTTCCCTTACTGGGCCTTATGATCACCCTTTCCTTTGATGTATGTCCCTAGTTTATGAGATACAGTAATTGAACTTAGTAAAAACATTTCAATAATACTTTAAAGTGGATTAAAATAATTTTATATGTTTTCATGTATTATGTACCTTATTTCTAAGACACTAGACTTTAAAGATCCTATGTTTGTAAAATATAATGAAAAGTTATGTAATAAAAAGGAGGGATGCCATAGTTGGTATCAAAGGATAGTTTAGTTATTTTTGGAATTTAGGATTTGAAAATATTAGGAAGAACCCAAAGGAAAAGTTTAAATATAGGAAAATATCCTATTATTTTGGTGAAATATTAAGTAAGTGGTTTCTGAACAATGAAATCCCTATCTGGATATGAACAAGTGGATGTGGCTCTGACACAGATGTATCTAGGGGTAAAACCCAAAAACATCACTTTGAGCTAGACTTGAATGGGAACTGGTGCACAATAACAGGCCTTTCTTCACTCTTGGTTTGACACCCCTGGGGGATATATTTGGTTAATCAAAAGATTTTTTATGAATCATTATGAAGGATTTATAGAGAAATGTAATTGTTGTTAAAGAATAATATGTTTAAGTATGAAGTTTTAAGACATAAAAATCCTTTACAGTTAAAAGATTCATAAATGAAATAATTTTCTCACTAAGGTTTTATTCTTTTATAAAATGGAAGGAAATAGAAGGAACCGTAAAAGTAGTGACCGCAACGGACCATGTTCTAATGACCCTATTATGGAAGTTGGAATGGAAACTTTCATAAGAATGATGAATTAAATAGATCAAGTTATGGGAACTAACTTGAATCAAGATGAGAGACCGGTTTTACCATGAAGGGAACAATTTTCTGTTGAGTATTTTACGTGTCAACAACCACCAATGTTTAGTGGATCTACCGACCCATTGATTGCTGAACAATGGATAAGCTCTATAGAAAAGATCTTTTTTGTGATGTGTAGTTCTGAACAAGAGAAAGTTACCTTGGTTGTTTACTATTTAGAGGGAGAAGTTGATCAGTGGTGGGAACTAATTAAAAATATGAGACTAAGAGGGGATATTGAATCTATGGAGTGAGAAGAGTTTAGAGGGATCTTCTTCAATAAGTATTTCCCTAGTTCGATGAGAAAAAAAATAGAGAAGGACTTTCTCAAGCTGAAGTAAAAGGAGAATGAATCTGTGGGAAGATACAAGATGAACTTCACAAGACTTTCCTGTTACACCTCAAGCTTTGTCATGGATCATAATGGGAAGGTTGATAGATTCTTTGGTGGACTAAGACCTCATCTGTGGAAGAATCTAGACAATTGAGACTATGATAGCTATGAAGAGATCATGAGAAGTGCTACGAAAGTTGCATTAGAGTTCGGTGAGATGTGGTGGTCTCAAAAATCCAATGAAAATAAGAGATCAATGTATCCAATATTGGGGAGGATCTTTGACTAGGGAAGAGGAGGAAATCAAGTGAAACTTCCCACGTGTAATAAATGTGGGAAGAAGCTTTAGGGGAACTACTTGATCTAGAGCAGGAAATGTTACAAGTGTGAAAGAAAAGGCCATATTGCTCAAAATTATTGTAGTGAGGTGAAGCCTTAACTTCCCAACCCTAACGATAAAGGTAATATGGTGTAGTTCTTACCTGAAGTCTAATGCTTCAAGTGTGGACATCTAGGGCACTTTTCCAATCACTGTCAAAATCTGAGGGCAGTGGAGGGGAATCACCATCAACCTAAAAAAATCCAAGAAAGAAAGGTCATGATTTTCTACCACAAAAACTGAAGTTGAACCTCCAAATTATGCTGGTGGAAGGTACTCTTGTTGTTCTCTCAAAGCTAGCAAGTACTTTGTTTGATTCTGGTTCTACAAATTCCTTTATTTTCTCCAAGTTAGCAAAGAATATAGAATCAATCCCCGAACTGTTAAAAGTAGAGTTATGAGTCAAGACTCCTGGAGGAATTATCCAAGAATCAATAGTGTTTAGAAACTATAGTATTTACTCTAGTTAGCACAATCTTATCTCAAATCTAATAGTCATTCCCATGTTAGAATTCAACATTATACTAGGGATAGACTGACTCTCAAAGTATAATGCTAAGATCAAATGTAGAAGCAAGGAAATCTTAGTAGTCTTGAATGAGAACATATAGTTATATTCCAAGGAGATATTTCTTGACTAGATATTTTCCTAGAAGAACCTCCTATAGACTTCTTTATGGAGTTGATTAGTGAATATGAAGAAGGAAATGAGAGTATAAGGATAGAAAATGTCCCCATCATTAAAGAATACATTGATGTATTTCTTAAGGAGTTACATATACCTTGTAGCGACTCGGGTTTTTGGCCCTGTCAGACTTTGGAATATTTATACGAATAATTCCAGAGCTAGGCGCGAGACGGCGTGCGATTCCGAGGCCCGGTGTGCCCGGAATTAATTTATAAAAATATTAAGTATTTTTATACTATGCACGTGGCGGGGGTGTGATATCTCCTAAACGGTAGCTCAGAACGGGAATCTGAGGGCATGGTTGCGTCCGGAATGTGCCGTTTACCCTAGGCGGGGTGTAAACTTTGCGGGCGCGAGCCTACGGTGAGAAACGCCACCATGGGCGTTTCCGTAAATAAGTAGCAAGTTAGTGGGCGAGCGTCGGCTCGAATAACTTCTGAACGGAGTCTCGGATGGAAAATATGAGACCGCCGTTGCGTTCAGAACGGTGCGTTTACCCTAAGGGTGACCTTACTTTTGTTCGCATCGGGCGTCGGGTCCGAGGCGGGTTTGGCGCCGGCGGGCCGCTGATATAAATATCAGCGCCCCCCTTTTAATCGTTCTTCGCCGTTCTTCGCCGTTATTCGCCACCACTCCGCCGAATCGAGCAAACGGAGCGCCCACGAGCTCAGAATTCGACGGCGGATGTTCCAGGAGCGCGCAGCGGAAGCTCTGGAGCGCGGATCTGAGGCAGAACGTCGGCGTTTCGCACGCGAGGTAGGCGGTTTGAGTTTTACAATCCCGGATCCCGTTTTTGTGTTGTTTTTCTTCAAATTTTCATATGGGTTGTATAGTTCGGGTCCCGAGCTTTTCGAATCTTTTTTCGGATCTGAATTTGGAGCACCGGGGTGCTCCCGGTGGCTCCCGGAAGTTTTCCGGCGAAAACCCGGTTTTCCGGCGACGAGTGGCGGCGGCCATGGCGGAATCCGGCGACGGCACGGCGGCGGCGCGGCGGTTTCCGGCGGAGGCGGCGGCGGCGCGGCGGAATCCGGCGGCGGCGCGGTGGTTTCCGGCAAGGCTGGCGGTGGTCCGGCCAGGATTTTCCGGGGGTTCTTTAAACCCCCGTAACTCGCAAACCGTAACTCCGATTTACGAGCCGTTTGCGGCGACGCGCTCCTTGCGTCGAGACGGACCTTTTGAACTAACTTTTAGAATTTTATGGTTCGGGATCGTGGCCCGGGAGTTAGAAACGTCGTATAAAATAATATTATTTTATTATTTTACGACTTCGGGCCGTTGTAACTTCTACCCGGAGCGTCCGATTGACGTGCCGTCAGTGGCGTTGAGACCCTGATGGTACGAAGGACTTTTTGAGATGGTTTCCGGGTGTTGGGTATGAGGACGGGGTGCGGGCCCCACGAGGCCGGGTTTTGGCGTTTGCGGAGAAACGCAGCTTTTGCACCAGGAGTCTGATTTTGGCGGATGAATAGTCGATCCTGTGTGTTTTTCCGAGAGGATTGCAATGGTGCGTTCCGTTCGATGAGTTTCGGAATCCAGGCGTGGGCCCCACCCGAGCTGGCCTTCGGTGAATAGTACCTTTTTCACCGGGTGTCCGTTTTGGACGAGCGAGTAGTCGATTCCGCTTGTTTTTCCGAGGGGATCGCCGTGGTGTGATCCGCTCGATGGGTTTCGGGATCGTTGTGTGGGCCTCGCACGAGCTAGCTACGGTGAATAGTGCCTTTTTCACCGGTGCTTTGTTTCGGGCGAGTAAACAGCCTATCCTGCGTGTTTTTCCGCGTGGAACGCGATGGTGGCCTCGGTTTTGGCTTCGGAGGTGCGCAGTGTGGCTTTGGGGTGAGTCGCTCGGATTAGTGACGTCTGGACCAGCAGTGGTTGAGGGTTCTTGCTTGGTTCGTTCCTACGAGGGTTCGTGTGGTATCACAACCTTCATATGGGTTTGTGATCCTCTCGATGAGATGTTTAAACTATTAGAGTTGTGGTATCCCTCCGGTGGGCCCGGAGTGGATCCTCTAGCATCTTTACCCTAGATCGGGTTCTTGGTATCGCTGTGACCGCTTACTTACGGGCGGCGATCCCCTATCTAGCAGGTTAACCCCGTAGGGTTTGTGGCATCATCAGGAATATGATCCCCTACGCGGTGGGTCGTGCACAGTAGGGTTGTGGCATCGTCGGGTTTACGATCCCCTACTCAGCATGATGTTTATGGTAGGGTTGCGGTATCGTTGGTTATACGATCCCCTACTCAGCGCGTGGTTTCGGTAGGGTTGCGGCATCGTCGATTCGATCCCCTACATCGCGAGTTTTACCAGATAGGGTTCCAGTATCGTCGTGACCATCTTTATATGGGCGATGATCCTCTAACTGAGTGTGGAGCTTCTGTCGAGTGCCAGATCGGGTTGTGGTATCCCCCAGCGGATCCTGGGTGTGATCCCCTATCTGTGAGAACTACGTATGCCAGATCGGGTTGTGGTATCCCCCAGCGGACCCTGGGAGTGATCCCCTATCTGTGAGCTACGCATACCGGAGTGGGTCTTGGTATCCCCCTAGCGGACCCTAGCGGCGATCCCCTCTCCGAGGAGTTTGGTGGTTATGTTGTTTCAGTGAGGTTTCCTCAGAGATGCTATCCGACGAGCGTGGTCTCTCAGGTGAGCGTCTATGATGTTTGTTTGAGATCCGATAGAGTGTATCTCTCGGATGACTGTCTTCTGGTATGACAATGTTCGTGGTGTACTCTCCTTGTTGTGGACAGTTGCTGGTGACGAGGTCGGTACCTCTTGTGGCTTTGTGGCATGAGTTGTGTATATCTGGATTGTTCAAGGTGTATGTATGGGCATACACCTGAGCTGAGCTGAGCTGACTAGTTGTGTTAGCCGAGGATGGTCACGAGATGGAGTTTCTCTCTCGTCCGGGTTCCCTCTGGCTGGGTTGAGTAGACTGTTGCCTTTCAGTTGCTCCCTTGGGTTTTCGGTTTTTGGGGTGCCTACTGAGTATGTTTATACTCACCCCTGCACGGGCTTTTCCCGCACATGTTTGTGTCTTGTGCAGACCACAGGGCTTTTGACGGAGTCTCAGGAGGACCCGGAGCAGGCGAAGCTTAGTGAGCGAGTT
The DNA here is from genome assembly GCA_963277665.1 of Viscum album. NCBI lineage: Eukaryota > Viridiplantae > Streptophyta > Magnoliopsida > Santalales > Viscaceae > Viscum > Viscum album. The sequence continues at coordinate 1,812,968,045 of OY728146.1, forward strand.
GACCGGGGTGTTTACCGGAGCTGTGCCGAGGGAGCTTTCCGGCGGGTGTTTGTGGCAGCGTTCCCCTTCTTCAGAGCAGGTTGGATACACTTTTGTAGTTTTCTTTTGGTGGGACCTGTTTTGCCCTTGTACTTTTGCTGTTGCTCTCTGGTTGTGGGATAGATTGTATGCATGCATATACTTTTCAGTTTCTATATCTCTGCACTGTTGCATGGAGGTGTTTGTGGGTGCGTGTGTACAGGTACCATAGGCTAATGTCTCCCATGTGTGTGATAGCCTACTCGGCGCTAGTCGTCAGCCCCTGGCCTATTGGAGGCGGGCTTGGGGAGTCGCGGCTCGAGCCCCGTTGGGTCGGGTCGTGACATACCTCCCCCAGAAAGAGAGGTAGATTTCTCCATTGAACTCATTCCTGGTTCCAAGACAATTTAAAAAACCCCATATAGAATGGAGAACATGGAGATGGAGGAATTAAATAAACAACTCCAATATATTTTGGAGAAGGGGCTTATCCAACCAAGTGTGTCTCCTTAGGGAGCACCTATTCTCTTTGTGAAAAAGAGGGATGTATTGATGGAATTATGCATTGATTATAGAGAACTGAATGGGATCACAATAATGAATAAATACCCTCTTCCAAGAATTGATGACTTATTTGAACAACTTAATGGGGATCAATTCTTCTCCAAGATTGATCTTTAATCTGGTTATCATCAATTGAGGGTAAAGAAAGAATATATTCCAAAAAATACCTTCCGATCAATATATAAGTATTATGAGTTTGTTGTTATGCCCTTCGGATTGACTAATGCACCTTTTATATTTATGGATTTGATGAATAGAGTCTTTAAGGACCACCTTGATAATTTTTGGTAGTTTTTATTGATTATATTCTAATATATTCTAAAATTCATGAGGAGAATAATGACTATCTAAGGGTTATTTTTCAAACTCTACGGAAGGGAATAATTTTTGGAAAGTTTAGAAAATGTGAATTTTGGTTACAAAAAAGTTTCTTTCTTGGGGAACATTGTAACCAATAAAGGAATCTTAGTTGACCCTGCAAAGACAAAGGTTGTAGAGGTGTGTCATCATCCTACAATAGTAATTGAGATTCATAGTTTCCTTGGTTTATAAGGATATTATATGAGGTTTGTGAAAAACTTTTCACAAATTTCTAATCCACCAACCAAGTTAACTTGAAAAGGGGTCAAGTTCGTCTAGACAAAGGAATGTGAGGAAAGTTTCTAAGAACTGAAGAAGAGATTGGTTACTACACCTGTGTTAACTCTTCACTCTATCAGATAAGGATTCATTATTTTTAGCGATGCATCTCTAAAATGGATTTGGTTCATCCTCATGCAAAATGAAAAAGTTATTGCTTATGCATCTCAACAGTTGAAGCCTCATGAGAAGAACTATCCTATGCATGATCTGGAGCTGGCTGCGGTTGTTTTTTCTCTAAATATATGAAGGCACTATCTTTATAGGGAGAAATGTGATATATTCATAGACCATCAAAGTTTGAAGTATATTTTCATATAAAAGGAATTGAACATGACATAGAGAAGATGTTTGGAACTTTTTAAAGACTATGATTGTTCAATTCATTATCATCACGGAAGAGAAAACAAAGTCGTTGATGCATTAAGTAGGAAAGAACCTATTGTTTTGGAAATGATGAGGATTCAAAGAGATCCTTTGATCAAATACCTAGTAAAACTAGACACATGAATCTAAGGGAAGGGAAATAATAAACCCTATCAAAAATGATTTCTCAACCATAATTACTAGAGAAGATCAAGAAATATTAGAAATAATATCCTTTGTTACAGAATAAGTTTGAGGCTATGAAAGAGGGGAAGTTTCCTGAGTTCAATATTGATCAAGAAGGTGTATTGAAATTTCATACAAGACTATGTGTTCCATTTATTCTAGATATAAAGAAGGATCTAATGGATGAAGCTCATAGCTCTACATTATCTATACATCTTAGAAGCACTAAAATGTATAGGGACCTTCATGATCATTATTGGTGGGATAACATGAAAAGGTAGATTGTCGACTACACTACAAGGATCCTGGTGTGTCAGAAAGTGAAGGCGAAGAAACAACTTCCTAAAGGGGTATTAAAACCACTACCCATACCAACATGGAAGTGGGATAATATCACTATAGACTTTGTCATCGGTATCCTGAGAACTTACAAAGGAAACAATGTGATATGTGTTATAGTGTATCGTCTCACCAATACTACCCATTTTATCTCTATTCAGGAAGATTTATCTCTTGATCAACTTGCCAGGATTTATGTGAGGGAAGTGGTAAGGCTATATGGGGTACCACTCTAGGTCATATCTAATCATGATCTGAGGTTCATATCAAAATTCTGGGGAAGTCTTCAACATGCATTGAGTACTGAATTGAATTTTAGTATGACCTATCACCCCCAAAATGATGGAAAATATGAAAGGAATATTCAAACACTCGAATACATGCTGAGAACATGATCAACAGAATTTAAAGGTGGATGAAATAAACATATCCCATTAGTTGATTTCTCTTATAACAACAACTTCCATTCAAGAATTCAAATGGAACCCTATGAAGATCTATATGGGAAGTGACATAGAACTCCTACTTATTGGAATGAAGATGGTGAGAGAAATCTTCTTGGGCCTGATCTTGTGTAATAAATGAAAGAAAAAGTTCATTCTATTCAACAACACATTAAGGCTGCTCAAAGTCGGCAGAAGAGCTATGCCGAAAATCATCAAAGGGACTTGGAGTTTGATGTTGGTGACAAAGTCTTCCTTATAATTTCACCTTGGAAAAGAGTCACGAGGTTTGGGAAGAAAGGGAAGCTCAACCCTAAGTACATTATCCCATATGAAATCCTTGATCGCATAGGATTAGTGGCTTATCAGCTTGCACTTCTACCAAATCTACTCAAGTTCATGATGTATTCCATGCATCCCTCTTGAGTAAGCACATACCTGACCCTTCACATGTACCTAGTCCTGATGTGGTACAACTAGAATATGACCTCTCTTATGAGGAGAAACTGGTGGAGATCTTGGATCATAGAGACAATATTCTACTTAATAATACACATTGTTAAAGTGTTATGGAGGAACCGAAAATATGAAGAATCCACATGGGAACTTGAGGAAACAATGAGTTAAAAGTAACCACACTTTTTTTCTTCTGAGAGTACAGGTTGAAATTTCAGGGATGAAATTTCTTAAGGGGGGAAGAATTTAACGACCCAAACTTTTGAATAATATTTTTTCCAAAATATGTGTGTTATATTATATTACACAATAAAACTATATCTCATTAATAATGAAGTAATTATATTTTAATGTGACCATCAAGTTTTTACCATTATACGATCGTTGGTTAATATGATTGTTGGAAACAATAATATTTTTTAACGTTATAATTATTGTTTATAAATATAAATGATCATGGATAATTAATGTAGAAATAAGAGTCTATGGCCTCATCCAGTAGACTCATCCTGTACGAAGCCCATTTTTCGGAGCTTGGGAAGTAGGTAGCATCACTGGGCTTTGCTCTAGACCAATCCCAAACCTAGATTCAACATGTTAAGCTTAAACGAAATCACCTACATGATAAGTTCAAGTTGATAGAGATAACCACTCAGGAAATGTTATCCGGGCCGCCCCAAGAGTCTATCACCATTGAACACATTACCCTTAGGTCATATATGGGTATTATAAGGGGTTATGTAATGAGGCCTTAGTTACTTTTTGTAATCCATTTTTATAAATAAAATTATTATTTATTATTATGGTAAAATAAACATCTTTTTTGAATTTCAAATGTCAAAATTAATCTAGGATGAATTTTTAGTATTTTTATAAGAAATTTCATATTATTAATGAATATTAAAAAAAAGAGTATTTTAAAATAATTTTTATACTTTAAATAATTTATATTGTGAAATGATTTTTTAAAAATGGACATACACAGTTGTGATCACTAAGAAATTTAGAGTATGATAAGATCAACTTAATTTTTGGTGAATAGTAACTTATTAATAGTAATATTACCCTTATGAATAGTAATATGGCCAATAGAATAATAACCTCACCTAATAAAGTATAAATATAATTTAGGCATCTTGAATGGTAATGTGATATAATAGTATATGTAAATAACTGTTTTAGAAATTATTACTTAAGTATTAGTATTTTTCGAGTAAATAGTGATTTTACTTAAAATTTAAATTTCTCATATTTAGAAAATTATTTTCATAAAATGGAGTTCATTTTTGAATTCAAAACATTTATATTATGTTAGGGTGAATTTATGAGATTTTTATAAAATGTTTTGTTTTTCGGTGAATAGAAAAAATACATTTTTTGAGTTTTCAGTGTGTTTAATGACATCATAATGATTTAATATGTAATTTAAAATTATGGTTAGCTCATGTGGATTTAAATATTATATTAGGTGTACCTAGTTAAAAAAACCATGGACAAATACCATAAGAAATCCCATGGTTTTGAAAATAGCACCGATGTGGTGTCCTCAGAATTTAATAAAAAGACTCCCTCTTTTTACTATAAATACCCACCAATTCCTCCATTAGATTTCATTCACAATTATCTATACTAGAATATATGATATTATTACCTCCCAATAATTCCACCCAAAGTGTCCTCAATCCCTCGAGGTCTTGACCTTCAAGTTTTAGGAGTCATTATTCAAGGTAAGAGAAATCTCAACTTCGCTTTTCCTTTCATGTTCTATTTTTTATGTTATATGTCTTTCAAATTTCCATATCATGTTATTATTTCCATTTTATTCTATAACTATACTTTATTATGAGTCTTTTATGATTGTTATACCCTTATCCCCTCTCTATTTAATGTTTTCTAAAACTATGTTTCATACCCGTTATGCTGCCGAATTTTCATCTCAAAATTTATCTCTTTTTATCAAGAAATTATTTTATTTTCTTTTGTGAATACCCAAACATCTATCTTCTCTAGGGGTATTCAAATGTATTTTAAAATTATATATTTTAATTATAGTATTAACATACATGAAACCCACCTTCCTTTTTCATGGGATTAAAATGACAAAATGAACTTATCTTTAAGCACTTTTTAAAACGCCATGATTTTGATATGAAACCCATTTATTTTATTCTATATGGGTTTATTATGAAATGTTTGATTATGATATATGTGTCTCAAATGAAAATAAATACATATTAATGGTTCCCCCTAATATATCTCCAATGCATTGGGTAAAGAAATTAATCTCTAGAGATGACAAGTTTTACGATACCTTGGTGAATAACCTTGGTAATTTTTATAACACATTAGGGATGAGCCTTGGTGATATGATTATGAATGTCTAAAATAAATGTTTTATCCACATTTTAAAAATATTATTCAAGTTATTATTATCATTATATACCTCTTTATCATGCCTTTATGATATTTCCTCAAGTTCTTATTGTATTCTCTCAAGCTTACATGTAAACTGTTTTCCCTGTTTTCCCTTACCAGGCCTTATGCTCACCCTTTCCTTTGATGTATGTTCCCAAATTATGAGATGAAGTAATTGAACTCAGGATGAACATTTTATTAATCCTTTCAAGTGGATTAAAATAATGTTATACGTTTTTATGTATTATGTACCTTATTTCCAAGACACTAGACTTTAAAGATCCTCTATTTGTAAAATATAATGAAAAGTTATGTAATAAAAAGGCATGATTCCATATGTATGACATCCATTTGTAGGAAATTTCTCTGTCACTAGAGCATGCTCCATCACCCCGACATAGGTGGGGATGCACAAGGGTAATATAATATCATGTATCTCTCTACGGAGTCCCTACTCAAACCTCTGTTTTCGGAAGTAGCCATCATAGATCATGTCCAAAGAGTAGCATGTAAGGTCGTGGAACCTAGTCACATAATCAGTCACTATCATCCCTCCCTTCTGAAATTGGAGGATCTCCTAAAGTCGAATGGATCACAAGTAGGAGGGGAATTACTCCTCATGAAATAGATTCTGGAAGTTGTCCCATGAGAGTGCCGACTCATCGAGTATCTAAGTAACCAGGATCCACCATCGCCTAGCTGCTTCATGGAAAATGATGGATACCAAGGCCAACATATGATATGTTGGTGTCCATACAATATAAAAGTGATAGACCACTGATTCCGGCCAAATCTCTACTGCCTAAGGGTCTGGTTCACCGAAAAACCTCAACGGTCTCTGTCACCGGAACTCACAAAGTGCGCTCAGCCTGTGCACGTCCTCAGCCTGCTATACTGGGGTTGTCTGCTGCTCAATAGGTGAGGGTGCTAGTAACTGCCCACCTGTAGGAAGGGGGTATCATGATAGATTCTGAACTGAGGCCTCATTTCTCATAGGGTCTTCATCATGAACCGAAGCTGGTATCCTGGCTGGCTGTTGTCACAGAGGCATCTTGAAAATTATCAAGGAGTACCGTGATTAGATGAACACACACACACACACACATCAATGATAATGGGTAGATGACTCAATAATGATAGTAAAAGACTCAATCCTATATGATGCATGTACCATTGTTCCATGCAACAAGTGTCTCAGGGTTCCAAGTCAAAAAATTGGTAATCAGGGTCCTGGTGAATGAATACGTTGGCCGCCCATACCATCACTGGACTCCTTGGTCTGAGAGCCACTCTCAAGACACTTTGACACTATTTACCTAAACCTAACCAAGAAATTTTTAGGGAAATGTATGAACAACATCCCAAGGTTCTAACCTCACTCTGAAACCACTTTTTCATGACCCGATCCATGTCAGGGCTCAATCTACAACTACCAGAAGCTCACCTCCATAGGCCAGGGTCTGGATACTAGTGCTGAAGGGAAACTTGGGGAGGCATTTTCCTAAGAACCTGTACACACACACACAACCAACTCAATGAAAAAGTGAAAAGTTAAAGGAAAAAAAAGATGCAACACTGATAGAAATAAACCAAGCATGCATGAACCGCTAAATAGTACAAATATAGTAGAGTGAACTAAAAGAAAAAAAGGGGAAAATACATTCCCAAATAGAAAATTTACACAACTTGGTAGTAAATAGAAATGTAAAACATCTAAGAGATCCCTACTCTTGAACCCCAAGCTACGACCACCATACGCTGTCTAAGAACCCATATCCTTAAGCTCTTCAGAAGTCACGATCAACCTATCTATCATCTGCATAAGGAAAAAAACGTGCGGGAAAAGCCCATGTAGGGGTGAGTATAAAAATACATAATAGGATACCCTAAAAAGGTGAAGGGGGAGATGCAAGAGATACTCAGAGAAAGGGAAAATAATATATAGGACAAGGTATAATAAAATGAGTGTAGCTCAACCCAATAAGAGAGTGAAAGTGAGATTATCCAAACACATGGAGCTAGAAAGATGTACTTCTCATTGAGTCTTCGCTAACTATAATAGGAGAGTAGACTCATCCAACCACAAGAATCTAGACACAGAAAGCACGCAACATACCTGCGAATCTTCATCTCTCATGGAAGAAGAGTAACAAAAACCCAAGTAGTGGGAACTAGAAATAGAATATATATATGCTCATTCAAAGAAACCCAAATGAGAGAGTAAGGGGATCTCCATCTCACAAATCAACCCAAGAAAGTGAGTATCCAATAGTTCTAAGGTAAAAACCATATATGATTCCCAACACCTCATATGTCTACCTAGGAGTCAAAAGTCAAAGGGGATCAAATCACCACACCTCGATACTATCCACTTCAGGTGGCACTGACTCGTCCACATGCTTTTAGGTCACATCACAAAGATGCATCTCGGTGGGGAAATCACCCTTATTTCTCATGAGTCCTTAGGTATGTTGAACCATGCCTCGCCACTTCACCACATAGTTGAGGGTCTTATCTGAATCATCAAGGACTACACTGCCCAACCCCGCTGATGGGTCAGCCCGGTATCTGCTCGTCGGGGACTATGCTACCCATCCCTGCTGAGGGGTCATCCCGACATCTGCTCGTCGGGGCCTATGCTACCCAGCCCTACTGAGGGGTCAGCCCAGTATCTACTCATAGAGGACTAAGATAACCATACCTACTAAGGGGTTAGCCTGATATCTTCTCATTAGAGACAACGCTACCCAACCCTTTTGAGGGGTCATCCCAGAACTGGTCCAGCCATCCCTACTGGATGGTACCTCTCGGAAAGTATCGAGAAACTACACTGGCCATATATGCTGGATGGTACCTCTCAGAAAGCATCGAGTAACTACACTGGACATCCCTATTGGATGGTAAGTCCGGGATACTCTGACGAAACAATAAGATCGCTATCGTAATCAGGTATCACATAGGATATTCATCACAACCAGAACATCTTGCATTGCATCTCTAAATCCACCACAGTGAGAACCATCGCGTCTACGTGAAAAAACACTTAGGATATGATACTCACAGGCCAAAATCCAAGTCCAAAAGAAGTATATGCAAGATATAGAAGATTCATAAAGTGATACATGACACATGTAGGGCCCACATGACGTGTGACCTGCCTCATCACCTGGCCATGTTCCTAACCATGCTCGGGTACTAAATTGTGCAATAGTACCACTAGGCGTACCAATGAAATCTCAGAGTACATGACACATCTAGTCAAGATACAGATGAGCGCATGATGATTTTCATTTTTTCTAAGTGAAAAACACAATTTCACTATCATGCCACCTCGAATGGCCCTATAAGCTTTGACTGTATCTCTTCATACATCTTCTCCACTCTCATAGGAGTGGATGCTGATCATAAGCTGTGGATTCTATTCAAACACAACAAAATGATCTTCCATTGATATTCCATTCATGTTTACACATTTAATAAGATCACAAATAAGGCTCCACACATTCAAATGGATCACACCATTGTAATATTTGTGGGAAAACATGCAAGGTCGACTATTCATTCGCCCCAAATAGACATCCGATGAGAAAGTCGTATGTCACCGTACTTTTCTTGAAAATAAACCCATGGATACCACAAATCAAATTTAGTTTAAACATACAAAAATAGTCTTGAAAATTCCACTCAAGGACCAGGGTCGCGTCGCCATTGACAGCGCATTAATCAGACGTCATATGGAAGAGTTACGACAGATGCAATAATTCTGCAATAAAAACAATAATAATATTATTTAGTGTTTTGTGGACCTAAAAAAAACCATAATTCAATATCCAACATTGTTCTTGAATCAAACATCTTAAATATAGGGTCACATCGCTACTGACGGAACGTCAATCGGACGTCGCACACATGAGTTATGGTGGGTCGAAGATTTAATAATAATATTAAATCTATTATTTCATAGGAGTTTCATGGGACCAGGCCACGAATCTGAGAAAATTATCTGAAACATTATTAAAATGACCATATCACAAATGGGGTCACGCTGTCATTGACGACACATTAATCGGATGCCGCATAGGGGAGTTACGGGGGTTTAAAGTTTAATAATAACAATAATAATAATAATAATAATATTACTTTCCTTTTTCTTTTTATTATTTTTTCTACCCATTAGGGTTTCCCCCTTCCCCCCTAGTTTAACATGGGATACAAACCTTTCAGCCTACCACTGTCACTGCGTCCAACCTCTTGCTATGCCGACCACCTCCTCGCTCACTCGAAGTCATTGCCTGACTGCTTCCCTGCACTGCTACCCTCATCAGAACACCCCCGACCACCTCCGCTTGACCGCATGACACCGAAACCACCTGGAGATGCCTCAGCCTAATACCTCGAAAGCCGCTTGTTCCACCTTGTACTGCCCTGTCTGAACCGCCTTTCCAGGTGCATGCTTGGAACCACGCCGGACCGCCGCTATTGCAGCCTGCTCCGCCTGAACCACGCACTTCCACCATAGACTACTACCTCAGACTCGTTGGATCACCTCACATGCATCACCTCTCCTTCAAAGATCCACTTCACCTTCAATCCAACTCAAAACTCCTAAACTATCTTAGATCTACGATCCTCAGGTCTCGATCTACGTGGATCCAGTCTTCGCTCGCAATTTCGACGCTGTCTGTTTGTTCTGTCCCGAATCTGGGCACCCGATCGAGCTCGAGTTGCCTAGAAATTGTCAAGTTAGGAATCTAAAGGTTCCAAAGGTTAAGAATGTATGGAAAGAGGAGATAAAATCACACAAACAAAGGGTTTGGATCGTTGGCCAAGCATTTGTAGCCAACCAATCAAGAATGTGCAATTTGGGTTAGGAAAAAACTGATAAAAGTAGTTTATTTCAATGATAGAATCATGCAAGAGGGTGTAAGTTGATGATAGAAATATAAAACTACTAAAATTTTAATCTAGGGCATAAAAATTTCCAAATACAAGTCCTACCTAGAGATCGGATTGATCATTGGTGAAGAACGTGTTTACTGAGCTTCAATATTCCTGAATCCAAGGCTTTGTTGTTATTCTTCGAAGAAATTCTACAAAGGGTGAAGGGAGCTCTCACAGTTGGATTATAGGAACTATGAGGCCAACCATAGACAAAACCCCTTAATGGAATATTTATAACTTTTCAATTAGGTTAAGATATTAATCAAATAAATAAATAAATAAATAAATATTTAATTATTTAATTATTCATCCATGATGGCACATAAGCTGAACTCCCGATGCCGAAAAAGGTTATACCCCACCTAGTTTAAAACCTATGTACTCAACGATGGTCTTAGAATTATCATATGAGTCCCTATCCATGATTTATTCAGGTTTGAGATATTAAATGAATAAATCAATAATTTAATTCATCCATTTAACATACCGCCAATGAGTGAGGGGTCCAAACGTCCCACGACGACTCATTTTATGTTGCGCCTAGGGGAAAAACTACATTAAGGATCCAACCGTGGTCTTGTATTTCAGATCCAATCAACCATTTATGAGATGTACAATTTCCTTTGTGTGTATAGTATAAAAATACTTAATATTTTTATAAAATTAATTTTGGGCACACCAGGACTCAAAATTGCACATCGACTCAGTGCCTAGTTCTAGAAATATTTGTAAAAATATTCCAAAGTCTTATAAGGAAAAAACCTGGTCTCTAAAAAAGTGTTGGCCAAATGGGGAGATTAAAGACATAACCTTAAAAGGTGAAGAATGCCTTGAAGTTGTGAGAAAAGTTCTGAGAGTTTAAGAATCCATAAACTAAGTTTATAGCATGAAGGTTGTTTCATCTAAAGAATAATACCCCTTAGATGAGGTTTGAAGTTGATTTAAGGAACTATAGAAGTCCTTGAGTTGAGTGGATGAGGTTCAGATCAAGTGAAGTATAGAATTCTCTACAAAAGACTTGTGAGGTGTAATGAATTTTTGGAAAAGGGGTGAGTTCATATGAAATACTTATTTCATATAAATTGGAAACCCTTTTATACAAATTTGGATTGCTTTCATATGAAATTAATGATCCTTTCACACAATACTAAGAGTTTTATACAAGGACGAGAATCCTTTCATATGAAGGCGTACCTCTCATAAAAAGACAAATTCATTTCATACGAAGGTGATATGCTATTATACTAGATGTCAACCCTTTCATATGAAGTTGTTTCATTATTAAATTTTGACTAAGAAATGGGACCATATGGATCATTACTTCGTAAGGATGAAGTCCTTTGAAGAATTTGTGGGTATTCATGAATGGATTGTTATAAGAAATATCATAATGAATATTCTAATAAATATTTTAATTTATAAAATGATTTCAATGTTATTCAATGATTTAAATGTCATAATTAAATAAAAATTAATGCAATTTAAGTTGAGATTAGGGAAGAACCAGCTAAGAAAGAATCCTTAGTTTGAGAGTTCCACACTGCAAGCTACAATGCCACATTGCAGCCCCATGCACACATGGAAGTTTTCAAAAACATTTTAAGGTGTGAAATTTATGGGAAGGTGTTGTGATATTTTAAATTTCACGAAGAAAGAAAATATCCATAGTCTTAAGAATAATTTAAATGGATAATTAACTGAGATTTTAAATGAGATTTTTGTGAGAATTCAACAACTAGAAATATCCTTCATTTTTGAATATCAAGATCACCTACTATCATGGATTGAGGAGTTTCAAAATAAAACATGGAAACAAAATATTCATGATTCCATTAATATAAAAAATAACGATCATAAGAATTTGAGTATGCATCAACACTGTTTTTACTCTGAAAAAATACTAATAGTTGAAGAAGGAGTTCCTGATATTACTGCAACTAGAGAACATCTGCTGGTATTGAGGGAGAAGAGGAAGCATGCCCATGATAAAAATGTATCATAGAAGGAGATAAAATAAGTTCTATTGAAGAATATTGATAATAATATGAAGTAATATAATTCCCACTTGATAGTTCATTAAAGGATCCATTCACTGACTGTTCTAGGCAGTCAATTCGGTTGCGAGCACCATGCTGTGTGAGACAACAAAGAAGAACCAGTGGGGGGATAATAAATTTTTGACGTAGTATAAAGGCCCTCCAATGAGATTCTAGAGCATGCGATTGGATGCCATATAATCATGGTGGGAGAATATACTATGTAATAACTCTTATTAATAGTGGAAAAATCCATGGTTGGGGAAACTAATCAATCATGAGAAAGAGTAGGCTTGTAAGGTCAAGACTTGTAAATCCCTGTGTTCTTGTGCCTCTATTTACTATATAATTTGGGTGAGTTTGAGAGAAACAAAAATGATAGGATAAATACTTTAATCCATCTAAGTGTTTGAATTAAACTGTAAGAATTCATAAAAATATATCATGGATTTATCCCCCCCAATGATCCACCAAATCTAGACAATTCAATTAGTATCAAAGAAAATTTAGGTTTCCTTTAAAAAGATATAACTTTGACTGCAAATTTAAATATGTATCAAGAATAGAAAAATGAAATTACTTATATTAGTATAAGTAATGAAGTTTCAACAAAAACTATGAAGAACATACAAAATAAAGAGGCAAAGAAGTTAAGGAAGTGTTTGAAGAACAAAGAAGAGACACCACTACCTAATGATCAATAGAGTGGTAAGTGTTTAACCAAAAAAGATGATTATTATTTGTATTGAGTTGATTTATAACTGTGATTGTTTTTTAGTAAGTGAACCACTTATGAATTTCTACTTTGAGATTAAAGATTATTTTAATATGACTTTTATGGAGGTTACTACCACGAACCGACCCAACAGGGCTCGAGCCGCAACTACCCCAAGCCTACCTCCATAGAACAGGGGGTGGAAAAATCACTTAAAGACATAACTAAAATGAGAGACATTTTAATAATGTATATGTACTCACCCACTCTACCATCTCCATGCATAATTATATATGAATAATAATAAAAGATGCAGCATATAGAGAATAAACCATGCATATAAAAACATATAGGGAGTATGTAACACCCTGAGTTTTTACAAACATTTTTTTTTCAAATAAATTAATTTTATTTGATTTATTTTGTTTCATGATACACCATGTTAAGATTTATTTATATTCTAAACCAATATAATCTTGTACTACATGCTACACTGACTTGGCTTACGTTACACGCAACACTGAGTTTCTACGAAACAACATTTTATTATTATATTTATTTAAATGAGATATTTATAACATAGACATTTAACTTAGTAATATTAATAGTAATAAATAAATTTTTAAATATTATTTATAATTGTTTTATATAAATAAAAAATACTTTTGGTAAAGTCTTTATATGTTTGAAAACACTATTTTCTCAAATGAACTGTTTTTATGTCTTTTTATGAACAATAATAAAATTAATTTTAGACACTTTTAGAAATTGAATTTGATAAAATAAGCTTAATTTTTGAATTTATAATATCAAAATTAGCTTAATATGATTTTTTGGGATTTTTCTAAAAAACTTCATTTTTGGATGAATAGTGAAAAATACTGAATTTTAATTCAAAAATGATTTCTCATCTAATTTATTTATATTATTAAATTATATTTTAATTTGGTTTTAAAGTTTAATTAGATAAATTTTAAATCAATTAATCCAATGTAGGTTATTGGAAACAATTTCACATTTAATTTGAATATAAAAACATTTCAAACTTTTAAACATTTTCGCTTAAAAAACTCGTTGTCGCGACACATATGTTGGACTAATTATAAATTACTTTCTGAAAATTATGTGATTATAGTTTAGAAAAATGGATTCAATATTTTTAATCATAATAATTTATAATTTCAAATAATTTTAACTTATTTTTTTGACCAAAAATATTAGTGCAAGTAATTAAAATTAATTAGAGCGATTAAGGTAAGAATTAGTTTACTTATTGCTTAGAATTTAATTTAAGGGAAAAAATAACCTAGACACATGTATAAAAGATATTTTATAGATATATTTCAACCAATTCCTATATTATATAGAATTTAGAGAATCATTTGAGTCACATGATGTAAGGGGGACCTCTCAATAGCGTTTACCTTTTTATATTTACAAGAATGTCACTTGAGCACTGTAAAAGGTAACTCACCCCATCAATTCTTCACACATCTCTAGGCCTTTGGATAATCCAAACTATGCCAAAATATCCTCCCAAATTACCTAAATTCATCCTAAAATCCTCCTTTGTGCATAAATCCAACCAAGGAATCCCTTTGCTGCAAACCAAGAGGAGTTACCTAAAGAAGAGGTGACATCCTTCCACAAGAACTTTTTTTATATTTTATTTATCCACCACCTCAATTATTATTATTACATGATTACATAATAACATCAGTATAATAAATATACTGATTTTTTTTTATTAAGGGTTTTACCTACACTCATACACACTTCCATCAAATGGGATACACAATCATCATTCGTGTGTACGGTGGACTACCGCCTCACGAGCTGATGTAGTTCGTTATTCCATTTAAACCTTTCAAGGTTGGAAATAATGACATAATTTATATTTTTATATGATATATATGATATTTATGATGTATTTATTATTATTTAATTATTATATAACACATACCTTCATGCTTTCCATTTTGTGTAAATACGATAACTTCATTTGTGGACATGTGGACTACCACCTCCTCAAAGTGATGCGATTCATTGAAACTTTACATGGAATGTATTAAGAATGAGTTTAGTAAAATTATATCATATATATGAAATAATAATTCTACTATAATTATAGTATATATATATACACATTTATATCATTTACTTTCTTTCTTTTAACATGACAATAAAACAGAAACAACGTTCATACGTATGTATGACCTACTATCTCCATGAATAGTGTATTCCATTTCACATTTCTATATTTTATATATTATTATAAATACATAAATAATGAATATTTATTATATTTATGTCATGTTTTAAATTATTTATATCATGATATAAGTATTATAACACAAAATATAACCAATAAAAACACAAGCGAAAAACAAAGCGGTTATGACCTGAAACATAACTTCAACATGAAATTGTTAATAAACATGTAATATAAGGTCATAAGTAAATCATATATGGTATGATATTATTGAATATGGTTATTAAATATATATATATAATAAACTTATATCTATTATACATGGGGTTTTAATGAGTAAAAATAGAGTCAAGACATAAGGTAAGGGTTTTCTCGTCTCACTTTTATTTATGTGAGGCTTAAGTCTTAATAACCACTCATTTCTTTTGTGTGGTGTATATAATTCCCATGAATTTATTATATTATTATTATAAATAAATTTATGGGTATTTATATATCCATTTTATGATATTTCTTTCATGGGGTTTATGGTTTAAAAGTTACCAAATCAGTAAAGTAATTTTGTCTCATTTTCCTTCTTTGAGACACATGTTTTGGTATGCACCTATATTCTTTTATGAGGTGTATATAATGAAATTTTAAACATTATATCATGAATTTAATTCATTTAATGATATTTTAAGCTTTATTTAATTTCATTTTCTTACATAGGGAGTTTGATTCAAAGATACCAAAGTGGTAAGATCTTATTGCAACAACTCCATCATTTATCGGGATTGTTTATGATTATGCTTCCATTGATGAAATATTATGATCCATATCTCAATAACACTCATGAATTTTCTTATAATATGTTTATTATAGATATATTCACATATTAGTAATATTTTACACTCTTTGATACTTAAGATAATTAAGAAAATGTTTTTAAGAAAATCTGACCTTATTTCTCTCTTCGATCAGAAATCTATTTTATTCAAAAAACCATGTTTTCAAAAATGTTTTTAAGATGATATTTTAAGCTCGTTTTCAAGGAAAAAGTATTTTAAAAATGTTTTATGGTTTTAAAAGCTTCCTTTATAAGTTTTCAAATCTATTTTCAAAGAAAAATGTTTTCAAAAAATGTTTTATGTTTTAAAAATCATTTTTCAAAGAAGAAAGTATATATTCCTCAAGAAATATTTTTAAAGGATATTTCTAAATTATTTTCCATATAATATAAAATTAATTTGTGTAATTGATGCCTCTCTAGGGAAATGATTCAAATGTTCCATTCATATTCTTTCTCTAGATGGTTTATGTTTTGATGAAATGATGTTTATGAAACCCATTTTTCTTTCACATGTTATATTATTATGAAACCCGATTCTTTTCACAGGTTATAATTTGATAAATGTAACACCCCAAGCTTTCACGGTACGCTTCTCTTTGAATAATACAATAGCGTGTGTTATACGCAACTTCGAGTTCTAACACACCACAACCAATCATACTAGCCGTTAAGAATAGTAATACCCACTTTTTGAAATTTTATAAATCTTATCTTTCAAAATGAACTTCATTTTTGGATTCGGAATATTGAAATTAGCTTAGGGTGAATTTTTGGTACTTTTCTGATAACTTTCATATTTTGATGAATAGTGAAAATTACTAAATTTTAATTAAAAACAACTTTTTTAATAAAAATAATTAATTGTGATAAATTATGCATTTGAGTGATTTTAAAGTATAATTAGATTATATTTTTACCATTTAATCCAATGCGGGTCATTGGACATAATTTCACATTTAAACTGGACATAAGCAAGTGTCAATCTTTTGATAGTTATTATTTTCTTAAAAACACGCTATTTGTTTTGACAGCGAGAATTAATTTAAATTAATTAATGAAACTTATATGTTTTGAATTTTTTAAAATAGACATCATTTTTGAATTCATAATATCAAATATATATTAGGCCAAATTTTTGGTATTTTTCTGAGAAACATCAATTTTTGATGAATAGTGAAAAACACTCAGTTATTGGTTAAAACCGATTTTTTTATTTAAATAATTATTTATTTTATTTAAATTAATTTATGTAAAAATATATACATAATAATTATATAAGTTCATTTTAATTCATTGGAGTCAATTTATAATAATTTTAGATATATAAAAATTTTATTGAACTTTTCACCGTCTTTTACCCACCTCCTATGAGAATTTGAAAATTCCCATAAAACTTAATTTTACCAATTATGTGAGTTGAATTTAGAAAATCTGAGAGAAAAAGTTAATATCAAGGAGTAAAATGTGGTTCAATAAGATAAAAATAATTTTTGGTGAATAGTAACTTTTTACTTTTATTTACCGCGATTAAAGGTAAATAGGGAAATTCAAGGTAAAAAGAATATTGTAATAATTCAAAATTACCTTAACACATGTCCTAACCTTATTGGATGAGTAATGTCTGACCATGGACATCTTTGGGTTGATTTTGGGACCCCATGGAGACACTTATGAATGATAATGACATTTTAGATTAATTAATTTAATGTAAAGGCAAAATTGACAAAAACAAAAACCTTCTAGTAATTAATTTTTATATGGTGTTATATAAGTAATATTTTTTACGATAAATATTAATTATAAATCTAAAAATATTTCCTACATAATGGTACTTTATTTATAATTTTTAGACATTAAATAATTTAATTTATTTATGACACAATGATGACGCAGTAATTACCGTATTAATGAAAGATTAAGATAATTGATATTATAAATACCCAAATAAATGTAATTTGAGACTTTTTATAAATTAAAATAATTTTCTAGTTTAATATGACATATTAGTATTGGTTATATGAATTTTTTTCGAAGTAATAATGCTGTTATGAATTTATCAAAAACAAAATACCCAATAGTGCCAAAATTGACATAAAAGGGTTTTTAAAACAAATATTATATTATTAATTGATATTCTATTCCTAAAAATCTAAGTTTCGGCCAAAGGAATTATATCATGATAGGTGTATCATTAATGGACCAATTGGGGGTATATTGGAAGTTTATAGTAAGGTTATTAGCCATATAATATAAAAATACAAAGAGACATGGTAAATGTCAAACAAATTAACTAAGAGTTAAAACTAAAAGATAAGGTTAATAAAGTGACCCAAACCTGTCTAAAACCTATTGTTTAAGTTTTTTTAGACCTATACCCACCTTATACTTTGAATAATACACTTTGAATCCATTATAAACCGAATATTATTTTATTATAAAATAATACTTTAAGTTTTTCCTAAAGAGCCCCTCCTCCCCCTTATAAAAGGACACCACTTCTAACCAATTCCTTACACCTCTCAAGACTTTTTTCTCATCCAAACTCTGCCCAATTAAGCTCCCTAAATACATATCCTCCTCCTAGAATCCTTACCTTAGGCATAATTCACTTCAAGAGTCCTTTTTGGTTCAAACCAAAGGGAGTTACCCAAATTAAAGGTAACGATTTCTCTTAGCTTCTTTTATTTTATTTTACTTCTACAACCCCTAAAATCTTCTTATTATTTTCTTTTGTAACAAAACCAGTATCCAAAATATACTAGGATATTTTTATGAGAAGTATTCAAACTACACTTACACACACCTCCATCTAATGGGTGAAGAACATAATGTTTCTGTGGATGGAAACCAAACGCCTCACGAAACAATGATTGTTCAATTATCTCCTACCACCTCTCATGGTGGCAATTATGATGGAACTTTAATTAAATATGATATTAATTATATTTATTTTATATATAATCTTTTTTAATTCACATTTTATATTATACCATTATTTGTTTCATGTTGTATATATATACGATAATTTCATTTGAGGAAGTGCGGATTACCACCCCCTCAAAGTGATATGACTCGTTCATATCATACATGGAATGTATAAAATATGGTGTTAATTAACTTAAGTAACATATATAAGATATTATATTATAATGTAATAATAATATACCTATGTATAATTTGGTCTTGATTCCTTTTAAAATGAAAAATTAAATGGAAGTAGCGTCCGTGCGTACGTACGGATTACCGTCTCCACGAACGCGATGAGATTCATTTACCCATCATATCCATTCAAGAATAATTCTCATTTGATTATTAAAAGTAATGTTTAAGGACTTGATATCTTTCTGGATATGAATAAGATACAACCTATCCATAAAAAACACTACTTACGTAACAAAGCATATAAAGGAAAACGAATCAGTTAACACCCGAAACGACGATAATACTAAAATATTATTAACAAAACAATATTAAAAGATCATATATGATATCATATTTATATATATTATTCTTGTATAATTTAATAACAATGATTTAACTATTATACAGGAGGTTAACCTACCCTTAACCAATGAAAAGTACAAGGTAAGGGGTTTTCATCTCACTCCTTATTCCCGTGAGATTCATACCATATTTCCACCATTACCTTTTTTGTGGTGTATGTACTACCCATAATTGTATTCTTTGTTTAATACACTTTAATTTATGTGTATTTACATATTCATTGTATGATACCTCTTTCATGGGGTGTATGTTTCGTAAGTTACCAAATTGGTAAGGGTTAATTTCACAATCTCTTTATTATCCAAGGTTGTTTTTACGTAAGTATCTACTGGGACATATTTATTATCCATGCCCATGTATCATGAATTAGTTTTCAAAGGGATTATTTTAAGGTACTTTTTTACTAAAACATCATTTCAAATGTTTTAAATATTTATTCTTCTAAATCTTTTTCATTAATGTCCATGTCTTCAAAATGGTTTTTAAGGATTTATTTATATGGACATGAATGTTTTTAAAATGTTAATTCATTTCAAAAGTTTCAAAGTGGTATGGGACACTTTTATTCAAAAATGTCTTTAAATGAATTCTTTTCTAAATTGTGTGACTTTTAAATGTTTTCATGAAAAGGGGTATTTCTCTCAAAGAATTTTACAAATCATTTTCATCTATGTCAAAAACCTTTAATGGATGTTAAACTTGTTTTGAAGTTGATTTATCATGATAAAAATCTTCCATATTGTGTTGAAGGTTTTGTGATATGTTTGAATGTGGATGTGTTATTTTTATACCATTCATGGTTTATGAGTAAATTATTGACATTTTTTATGCTAGTTTTAATATGAATGTTTATGTTATGTTTAGACCTTTTCATATAAGGAATGCATTGGACTTAGTAAGTGACGGGTGGAGCCCGCTATAGCTCCTCGATGCATCGGTAGGTCTCATGAGACAAACTAGTGTCTTGGCATAAAGCCTTGACAAAATTTTATTTGTAGTCTTATCACAATGCCTTGACTATGTGGTTGTGATAGTCTGGAATTATGCATTCCATCATTATGAAAGTGGTTAGTGATATTTCATGTGATTATTTGACTAGTAGAATATCCATGTGAATAATTAAATGGCATTACTTCATTTTATTTTTGCCATATTATGCCGAAGTTCAAGTTTAAAAGGCATTTGTTTTAGTTATACATTTCCTTAAATGTTTATGCTTATTTATGAAAGTTTCCGCTGTATTTTTATCCTTACTGAGCATCTGAGATCACCCCTTTCTATGTTTTATTTTTCCCAGGATTCCAAGAAGTGTATTTTGATTGATATTTAGGGTTAAGCCAAGGGAATAATGGTGTTCATGAAGGATTATTTATGTTGTTTTGTATGTTATGAAGTGTAATGTAATATTCATGTATGTAATCTATTTTCCAAGAATGCTAAATCGATCGGTCCTTTGGGACTTGATTCCTTGTAATCATGCCAATGTATTAAAATAATGCACCGACTCTGGGTAACTGGGGTCGGGGCGTTACAATAAAAATGATTATAAAACATGTATCTTTTCCATAGGTTATGATATGATGACATGTTTATGATACCCATTTCATTTCATGGGTTATGATATGTTTTTTATGATCTTGTGGTACATGTATGTATGATTTCATTATGAGATGGGTGAGATCTATATCTTCCTCTAATTCATTGGGTAAATATTTATATCTCATGAGATAATGGTGGGGATCAAGTCAATGAGATAGATCCACTATGGAAAATGGGGAAACCCAATCTACTATGGGAATATGGGGAAACCCGATCCCTTATAAGTAAAGGACTATGACTGAGGATGGTGGTGTGTCCCACCCAGTAGGCGTAGTCCCCATGAAATTCCCTGATAAGTTTTGGCAGTAAACCTTGACTTATAGGGAATGATTTTATATGCTTATGTGTCTACCTCAATTCCATTTCTTATTCCTATATTATGCTTTTATGGCTTATGCTCTTGATTCCCTTATGATTAATGTCTTATGAACTACCAATATTTATGCCATGATCCATGTTTATGATCTTTGATATGCAGGGTATGATATTCTAATGTTACGATCACATTCTCATACCCTTATGATCATGTTTATACTTACATACCTCCATTGTTTACCCTTACTAATCATCTGATCTCACCCATTGTTATGTTTCATTTCCCAGGTTATGAAGATATGTATTATGTATGATGTGTCTAAGAAGGGTTCTAGTTATGAAGAACCTATTAGAAGTTAATGTAGCTCACTTATATACCACTTTTCATGTTTCTATGTTTTCAAAGTCACTGAATTAATATGGTATTTGAGCATCTGTTTATGTAATGTATTAAGTATTCCACAAAAATGATTCAATGTTAATGTATGAAAAGTGAGAGTTTCTATAGTTGGTATCAGAGCAAAATTTTAGTTAACATCTGGAAATTAGGATGAGAAAACCTTAGTGATAACCCTAAGGACATGTCTAAGGATCAGTTTAGGGATGATGAAAAGTATAGGAAAACATATTGGAATTTTGGTAAAGGATAGAGCAAGTGGTTTCCTAGAAATACAACCCTATCTAGATACTAAAAGTGGATGTTTCTATTAAAAAAATGTACATAGGGGTAATAAACTTGAAAACACCGTATTGAGCTAGAATCAATCAGGAACTGGTGAACAACAATGGGCCTTGCCGCACACCTGGTTTGATACTCCCATGGGATATGCTTTGGGAATTTACAAAATCTTCATGAACCATCTTGAAGGATTTAAATATAAGTTTGATATTAATATCCTAGGATAAACCTAATGTGTCATAGATTAAATAAGGTGTCATAATTTAGACATCCTATAAATGTTTTTCATGATTATGTAGTTCCTCACTATGATAATTTTTTCTTACTCTATAATTTTTGGTTTTAGTCAATGGCTGGAATCTGAAGGAACTGTGTTAATGGTGATTATGAAGGGAGATTCAATGATTTTCCTATTGACCAACCGAATGCTATGGGAGATAGAATGAAAAATATCATTGCTATGATCACCCAAATTTCTCAAGATATGAATCATACTGGACTTCCATATGAGAAAAGGAGGGAACAACATTCCGTTGAGTCCTTCATGATTCAATGTCCACCTTCTTTCAGTGGGTCTTCTAATACACTTGTGGCTAAATAATGGATCAGTACCACTGAAAAGATATTTTCCATCCTCCAGTGTTTGGAACATAAAAAAGTAATTCTGGATGTTTATCAATTAAAAGGTGAAGCATACCAGTGGTGGACTCTAATCAAGAATATTAGGAAGCAAGATGAATCTGGATCCATGGATTGGGATGATTTCAATAACTTATTCTTCAATAAGTAATTTACTCATGTTCTTTATACAAATATGGAGAAATATTTCCTTGAGTTAAAGTAAAAGGATGATGAATCTGTCAGTCCCTATGAGTCTAATTTTATAAGACTTGTGAGGTATGCTTCGGGTATTATCATCCAACCAAAAAGTAAGGTTGATCAATTCTTCAGTGGATTAAATCCAAGTTTCATAAGGGCATTATCCATAAGATACTTTAGTATCTTTGAAGAGATTGTGCGTTGTGTGATCAAGGTTGAAATGGAGGTTGAATTTACGTATCAATCTCATGGTTTTAATAAGAAAAAGAATATGGAGTTCAAATGAAAGTATAAAAACCATAGATATAAGAAGATGGGACTTCCTTTATTCTCTACATGTGGAAAGAAGCATGGGGGAAATTGTATTATGGGGTCTAATAATGTTTTAAGTGTGTAAGGGAAGACCATAAGAAAATTTATTGTCGAACTGATGGGAAGAATTTGACTAATGATGCAAATAGAGGGAAATATTCACAAGACACACCTCCCACACTTTAGTACTTAAAGTGTAAAGAGAATGGGCATTATGATAACTAGTTCCCAAACCCAAGGGTTAGTGATTATTATCAGAGTCAATAACATTTTAAGCTGATGGACAAGGGGAAATATCATGTGATCACTATTTTTGATGAGGGGTGTGATAACTATGTGGTGAAAGGTACATACCATCCACTCTCAGAAACCTAATGTATTATTTGATTATGTATCTACCCACTATTTCATATCTAAAAAATTTGTGAAGGGTATTAATATTCCACCCAAATTATTAGATATGGAATTATCATTTCAAACCCCTAATGGTATGATTATTTCATCTTAAGTCTACGATTCCTCTACAGTTGAAGTTTGTGGGAATGCGCTTCTTGAAAATCTTATCATTCTTCCTTTGGTTGAATTTTATGTCATCTTAGGCATGGATTTACTTTCTCTACATAAATCCCACATTAATTATTGATAAAAGGATGTTATGTTTAATATTGAAAACCAACCTATGATCATATATCAATGTGAAGATAAGAATGAATTTTATATGGAGATTACATCTAGTGTATGAGTATTAATTCCCATTCATAAGGAATGTTTGTCTCAAATGGTCGGGGAGAAACTCAACATCGATGATATGCCTATTGTTTAGGGGTTTGGGGATGTCTTTCTAGAAGAGTTTCCTAGCCTTCCACAAAAACATGAAGTTGAGTTCTCAATAAAACTCACACCTTGTTCCAAACAAATTTCAAATACTCCCTATAGAATGCCCCAATTGAGTTACAAGAATTAAATAAGAAACTCCAAGAAAACCTTGATAAGGGATTCATTCGGACAAGTGTGTCACCTTGGGGTGCACCTGTTCTTTTTGTGAAAAAGAAATATGGATTTATGAAACTCTGCATTGATTATTGGAAGTTGAACAATATCACGATCAAGAAAAAGTATCCTCTTCCCTGTATTGATGAATTTTTTGATCAACTACAAAGAGATTGATACTTTTACAATATTGACCTTTGTTCTGGATATCATCAATTAAGGGTCAAGAAGGAGGATATACATAAGAAGATATTCTGTACAAGGTATGGACACTATGAATATATAGTGATGCCTTTTGGTTTGACTAATTTATTTACTATCTTCATGGATTTTATGAATAAAGTCTTTATAGATTACCTAGATCGATTTGTGGTAGTCTTTATATATGATATTTTTATCTATTCAAAAGCAAGGAAGAGCATGATGACCACTTGAGAAATGTACTAAATACCTTAAGGAAGGATAAAATGTATTAAAAATTTATAAAGTATGAATTTGACTGCAAAATGTTTCATTTTTGGGTCACGTGATTTCAAGAAATGGTATAGTAGTAGATCCATCAAAGATGAAGGTTATTGAATGCTAGCTCAGACCAAACATAGTGACTAAGATCCATAGTTTTCTTGTTTTATCTAGATATCATTGATGGTTTATAGATAATTTCTCATGACTATCTAATCCTATGACCAAGTTGGCTCATAAGGGTTCCAAGTTCCTATGGATAGATTAATGTGAGGAAAATTTCAAGGAACTAAAGAGAAGGTTGGGCAGTGCACCCATGATTACATTACCTTGTAGTGAAGAAGGGTTTGTAATATATAGTGATGTATCCAAGAAGGTATTGGGATATGTTCTTATTCAAAATAACATGGTTATCATTTATGCCTCATGACAGTTGAAGATCCATCGTCAAAATTATCCAACTCATGATTTGGAGTTCATTGTAGTAATTTTTGCATTAAAGATATGGAGACATCATCTTTACGAAGAAAAGTATGATATATATACTGATCATAAAATTTTGAAGTATATATTCACATAGAAGAAGTTTAATATACACCAGAGAAGATGGGTAGAGCTGATAAAGGACTATGACTACTCAATACATTACCACCCTAAGAAAGTGAACAAGGTGACCAATGCTTTGAGTTAAAAGGATCATGATAGATTATCCACAACCAAGATCACAAGAATCCAATATTTCTATATTTTCAAAGGATGGACTTGTAAATTCTAAAGGAAGGGGAAAAATTCTATCTTGCTCAATTGAATGTTCAACCCTCTATCCAAGTGAAGATTAAAGAGGCATAGAAGGAAGATGTAGAGATGCAAAAGAAGTTTAGAAATGTTCCTGATTTTAACCTTGATTAGGATGGAATTATAAGGTTTATAAACCATGTATGTGTTCCGTCCATACCATATTTGAAGAAGGAGTTGTTAGAGGAAGCTCATATCTCATCATTCTCTATTCATCCTGGAAGTACGAAGATGTATAGAGACTTGAAAGAATACTTCTGGTGGGATGAAATGAAGAGGGATATCATAGAGTTTGTATCGTAGTGCTTGGTATGCCAACAAGTTAAGGCTAAAAGGCAAAAGTTTAAGGGAATTTTGCATCTATTACCCATACAAGAATGAAAATGGGAGAAGATCACTATGGATTTTATCGTTGGAATCCCCAAAACCTTTAAAGGGTTTAATTATATATTGGTGGTAGTCGATCACCTTATTAATTCAACACACTTCATTGCTATAAGAGAATATTTATCTCTGAATCAGCTTTCCAAGATATACATTAAAGAAGTGGTAAGGTTTCATGGTGTACTACATTACATTGTATCTGATCGGGATCTAAGGTTTATCTCAAAGTTCTGGTGAAGTCTTTAAGAAGTACTTGATAAAAAATTAAGTTTTAGCACTACTTATCATCCTTAGGCGAATGGTTAGCCTGAAAGAACCATTCAAACCCTAGAGTATATGTTGTGATTTTATTTATTGGATTTCAAAGGTGGTTGGGACTAACACCTTCCTCTAGTTGAGTTTTCTTAAAAAAATAGCTTTCACTCAAGCTTTAGATGACTCCTTATGAAGCCCTATATGGGAAGAAATATAGAGCTCCAACATGTTGGGATGAAGTTGGAGAAAGAAATCTATTGGGACCTAAGATCATTAAAGAAATTACTGAGAAGGTTAGAACTATTTAATAGCATATCAAGGCAGATCAAAGTAGGAAAGAAAGTTATTCTGATAACCATCGGTGTTATCTATAATTTGAAGCTAGTGAGAAGGTGTTTCTATGAATCTCTCCCTAGAAGAAGGTTATGAGATTCAGTAAGAAAGGGAAACTAAGCCTTAGGCATACCGATCCATTTGAAATTCTTGATCGTATCAGGATGGTAGCCTATCACTTAGAACTTACTCAAAACTTATCTCAAGTCCATGACATATTCCATGTATCTTTCCTGAGGAAGTAAATACCTGACACTTCACATGTACTGAACTCAAAGGTCATACTACTAGAGCATGATCTTTCTTACAAGGAACAACCAATTGAAATTCTGGATCATATAGAGAAAATTCTACAAAATAAGACCACTCACCTGGTCAATGATTTTTAGAGAAATAACCAATTATAGAAATCCATTTTGGAACTTGAGGATATGATGAGATAGAAGTATTCTCATTTTTTATATATTAGAATGATGAATTTTGAGGGTGAAATTCATTTTAAGAGGGGTAGAATGTAACACCTCGAGTTTTTACGAAACTTTTTTTCCAAATAAATTATTTTTCTTTGATTTCATGTATTGCACGCTACACTAAGTTAATATTTTTTTATACACTACACCAAGATAATCTTGCGCTACATGCAAAACTAACTTGTCTTACGTTACACACAACATTGAGTTTCTATGAAACAACATTTTATTATTATAATTATTTAAATGAATAGTTATAAAATAGCCATTTAACTTAGTAATATGAATATAAATAAATAATTTTTAAAATATTATTTATAATTGTTCTATATAAGTAAAACATATTTTTGGTAAAGTTTTTATATGTTTGAAAACACTATTTTCTCAAATGAATTGCTTTGTATGTCCTTTTGTGAATAATAATAAAATTAACTTCAGAAACTTTTAAAAATTGAATTTTATAAAATAAAAATAATTTTTGAATTCATAATGTTAAAATTATATTAGGTTAATTTTTGGGATTTTTCTAAAAAACTTCATTTTTTGATGAATAGTGAAAAATACTGAATTTTATTCAAAACTATTTTTTCATATAATTTATTTATATTGTTAAATTATATTTTAATTTGTTTTTAAAGTTTAATTAGATAAATTTTATATCAATTAATCCAATTTATGTTATTGTAACCAATTTTACATTGAAATTGGGTATTAAAACATTTCAAACTTTTAAACATTTTCTCTTAAAAAACCCGTTGTCGCGACACATCTGCGAGATTAATTTTAAATTAATATCTACCACTTCTATGATTAGAATTTTGAAAAATTGATTTAATATTTTGAATAATAATAATTTATAATTTCTAATAAGTTTAACATAGTATTTGACCAAAAATATTAGTGGAAGTAATTAAAATTAATTAGAGTGATTAAGGTAATAATTAGTTTACTTATTGGTTAAACTTTAATTTAAGGGAAAAAATAACCTAAAAACATGTCCAAAATCTATTATATGTACATAATTAGACCAATTAACATATTTTATTTAATTTTTAAAATTATTGGAGGCACATGATGTAAGGGGGACCTCTCAATAGTGTTTACCTTTTTATATTTATAATAATGCCACTCCTCCTCCACTATAAAAGGGCACTCACCCCCTCACTTCTTCACACATATCAAGCCATTAGGATTAGAAAATATCTACCCAAATCTCCTCCAAAATTTTATACCTTCATCCTAGAAGCCTCTATTTGGGTAGAAATCCAACTAAGGAATCCCTTTGGTGCAAACCAAGATGAGTTACCCAAAAAAGAGGTAACACCCTTCCACAAGCACTTTTCTTATATCTTCTTTCTCCACCAACTAAATTATTCTAATTACATGATTAAATAATAAAAAAATTATCCTAAATATACTTATATATTTTATATTAAGGGTTTTACTTACACTCACACATACTTCAATCAAATGGGATATACAACCGTCATTCGTGTGTATGGCATACTACTGCCTCGCGAACCGTTGTCGTTCGTTCTTCCATTGCCACATTTAAAGGTTGGGAATAATGATGGATTTTTTATATGATATATATTATATTTATGATTTATTAATTCTTATTTATTTATTATATAACACATACCTTCATTATTTCCATTTTGTATAAATATGATAACTTCGTTTGTGGTCATGTGGACTACCGCCTCCTCAAAGCGATGTGATTCATTCATATTTTACATGGAATGTATTAAGGATGAGTTTAGTAAATGTATATGATGTATATGAAATAATAATTCTATTGTAATTTTAGTATATATAAATATATACATATATTCCATTTACTTTTTTTCTTTCAATACGATAATAAAATGGAAATAATGTTCAGGCATATGTACGACCTATCGTCTCCATGAACAATGTATTCTATTTCATATTTCTATATTTTATATATTATTATAAATACATATATAATGAATATATATGATATTTATATCATATTTTACATTTTGGATATCCTGATATAAGTATGAGGACAAGAAATATAACAAATCCAAACACACATGAAAAACAAAGCTGTTATTAACCAAAACGTAACTTTAACATAGAATTGTTAATAAATGGGTAATAGAAGGTCATAATTAAATAATATATGGTATGATATGGTTTTTTAATATATTTCTAATAAAATTATATTTATTATATAGGAGTTTTTAATGAGTACGAAGAGAGTCAAGACATAAAATAAGGGTTTTCTCATCTCAATTTTATTTCTATGAGACTTATGCCTTATTCACAACTCATTTATTTTGTGTGGTGTATATAATGCACATGAATTTATTATATGATTATTATATATAAATTTATGGGTATTTACATATCCATTTTACGATCTTTCTTTCATGGTTTTTATGGTTCAAAAGTTACCAAATCGGTAAAGTAATTTTGTCTCCTTTTTCCTTCTTTGAGACACATGTTTTGTTATGCACCTATATTCTTTTATGAGGTGTATATACTAAAATTTGATATGTTATATCATGAATATAATTAATTTAGTGATATCTTAAGCTTTAAGTAATTTTATTTTCTTACATGGGGAGTTTGATTCAAAGATACCAAAGTTGTAAGAGTTTATTGCAACAATCTCATCATTTATCAGGATTATTTATGATTATGATTCCATTGATGAAATATTATGATCAATATCTTAAGAACACTCATGAATTTTCTTATATTCTAGTTATTCAATATATATTCATGTATTAGTTCCATTTTCCACTATTTGGTACTTAAGATAATTATGAAAATGTTTTTAAGAAAATATGGCCTTATTTATCTTTTTGGTTAGAAATATATTTTATTCAAAAAACCATGTTTAAAAAAAATGTTTTTAAAATGATCTTTTAAGATCGTTTTTAAGGAAAAAGGATTTTAAAAATGTTTTATGGTTTTAAAATCTTCCTTTATAATTTTTCAAATCTATTTTCAAAGAAAAAGGTTTTCAAAAAATGTTTTATGTTTTAATTTTTTTTTCAAAGAAGAAAGGATATTTTTCTCCAGAAATGTTTTAAAGTATCTTTCCAAATTATTTTCCATATAAGATGACATCTTTTGGTGTTACTCATGCATTTATGGGGAAATAATCTAAATGTTCCATTCATATTATTTCTCTGAATGGTTTATGTTTTGATGACATGATGTTTATGAAACCCATTTATCTTTCACGGGTTATATGCTTATGAAACCCAATTCTTTTCATGAGTTATTATTTTATGAAAATGATTATGAAATATATATATTTTCCACAGGTTATGATATGATGACATGTTATGATACCTATTTCATTTCACAGGTTATGATATTATTGTTTATGATCTTGTGGAATATGTATATATGATTTCATTATGAGATGGCTGGGACATATATATCCCTAAAATACATTGGGTAAAGATTTATATCTAATGAGATAATTATGGGAATCAATTTTACGGGCTTGATCCACTATGGAAGATGGGGAAACCTGATCCACTATGGGAAGATGGGGAAACCTGATCCACTATGGGATGATGGGGAAACCTGACCCCTTATAAGGAAAGGACTACAACTAGGGAGGGTGGTGTGTCCCACCTAGTAGGTGTAGTCCCCATGAAGTGCCCTAATAAGTTTTGGAAATTCACCTTGACTTATAGGGAATGATTTTATATACTTATGTGTCTGCTACAATTCCCTGTCTTATTCCTATGTTATGATTTCATAGATTATTCTCTTGATTCCATTATGATTCATGTCTTATGAACTACCAATATTTATTTCATGATTCATGTTTATGATATTTTATATGTAGGTTATGATCTTCTATGTTATTATCATGTTCTCATACCCTTATGATCCTATTTATACTTACATATCTCCCTTTTTTACCCTTACTGAGCATCTGAGCTCACCCCTTTTTATGTTTCCTTTCCTAGGTTATGAAGATATGTATTGTGTATGATGCGTCTAAGAAGGGTTCTAGTCATGAATAACCTGGTGGTATATAATTTAGCTCACTTATGTACTAATGTTCATGTTTCCATATTTTCAAGGCACTAAACTAATACAGTCTTTGGGCGTCTATTTGTGTAATGTATTAAGTATTCTGAAAAAATGATGTAATGTTAATGTATGAAAAGTGAGGTTATCTATAGAGTACAAGAGTACGACAATTTAAATTGAAAAGTAAAGGGAAAAAATATACACCCAACCAAAAATATGTCCCAAACTAAAAAAACTATAAAAGTAAATGTTGAGAGATATTAGCTCTGAATCTCTAAGTTCTAGCCACCATACACAATCAAATGCACCAGGTATCATTGTGATCCTATGTAATATCCTATGACCTATCTTTCATCTACATAATATGTGAAACATACAAGAAAAGATATTATAGGAGTGAGTATATACATACCTAGTAGGATTCCCCAAAAGATGAAGGGGAGGAGTAAGAGATACGATAGGAATAAATGGATCAACCTAAAGTAAGGGAATAAAAAAATCCAATAACATGAATACATTTATATATATATATATGCTCAATAAAATAATCCCAAATGAGAGATAAAATGGATCTCCATCTCACAACCCAGCCTAAGAAAGAGTGCCAACTGTTTTAAAGGTCCATCAATGATGCCCAACATCTCACACATCTGTCTGAAGAAACATCCAAGTCAAGACACACATCGCCATTGTATCACACAGTCAAGGGAAAAATCTCTAGGCATATGACCCATGCCCTAGTACAATAGGAGGGTGACACTCTGATAATCGATAGAGGACCCATACCCTGCCCAGCAGGAGGGTGCCACTCTAGTAGTCGAGGACCCATGCCTTGATACAATAGGATGGTGCCACTCGTATAGTCAAGTACTCATGCCATGATACCGTAAGAGGGTGCCAATCAGATAGTTGAGGACCCATTATCTAATACCGCAGGAGGGATCCAATTAGATAGTAGATAGATAAATCATGCCCCGCCCAGTAGGAGGGTGCCAATCTAATGGTTGAGGACCCATGACCTTACTCCACAGAAGGGTGCCACTTTGATAGTCGAGGACTCATACCCTAACTTCATAGGAGGGTGCCACTTAGTGGATAAGTAAAGGACCCATGACCTATCCTGGTAAGAGGGTGGCAGTATAATAGTCTATAATAACCCATGCCCTGACCAGTAGGAGGGTTCCACTCAGATAGCAGATAGAGAACTCATCCCTTGCCCAATATGAGGGTGAAATCTAATCTCTCTAATGATCCCACCTGATCACTATCATCATCGATCATCACCTAAAAAAATTCCATGCCCATAAAATATTGCATCATATCTCAAAATCCCCCATGAATTATACCATCATGTTCTACGTTAAAAAACACTCAGAATAGACTAATCATGGGCCAAAATATGAGTCCAAACAAAGGAGATACGAGGGGCAGAAGTTTCCTAAAAAAGGAATTAGGGGTACACAACGTATAAGGGGACCCACATGGCATGTGATCCTACTCCACTGATTGGATGTGACCCTAATGGTAAATTGAATATTTCCCATGCAAACTTACATGACATGTAAGGGGACTATATGGAGTGCCTCAACCACCTGGGAGAATGCCCGTGCTCCTAGCCATGTCCATGTAAACTTTCCTGTGACTATATACTTTGGTACATGTCATGTACTCCCCCATGGGGTTCCACCTATGTCCTTTGGGTCATTTACATGTACCCTAGCCATGTTCTGGTACACAACATGTTTCTATTCATGCCCGTGTCCGTGTAATCCCGAAGTACATGCCGGGTCACCAGCATTGGGTCACATGGTGTGTGGGGGTCCCACAAAGTGTGTAATACTTATAATCTCACAAAACCCTAGTGCCGTGGATTTTCAAGGAACACACTGTGTGTTCTTCTGAACTATATTACGCGCTGTTGAGTTTTTCCCAAAAACTCAGATATGTTTTGTAGATTCATGATCCAGACTCTCTACTTCAAATCTTACCTCAAAGCTGCCTAAAATCAAAGGGAAATCCTTCGCTATTCATTTCTATCCATACATTGGCTAGAAAATGGATTTCCAATTCACCTGATCAATGCTCGTACACACCAAATTCATATCCTATGCCATGAAATCTCTACTTTGGATCTTATATCCCTGAAGAAAACATCTACAACCCATAAATCCTCTGAATCCATCCTTGATTCATCAATTCATTTGTCACACACAAATCTGTCATGAATCTGAGGGTCCGATCGGGCTTGATCCCACCCGACAATGTTGAACCGAGACTCTATAATCCAATCAACAAAGAACATAAAGAACAGAGGTGAAAAATTACAAGAAAAAGATGCGCAACAAATGTTGGCTAATAATTCTTGGCCATAAAATACAAATTGGGATGAATGATACACAATTGAGATGCGTAGTCTCGAGGACTACATTAATCACCAGGGAGGTATTGGTTACTAAACAATTAGTGCATAGTCCTAGGTGACTATACAAGGTGATCATTTGGAATTGGGTTTACGGGTAGAGGTACCTGCACAATCAATTAATAACCCCAACCGATCATGGAGTTGGGTTCACATTATGTAGTTTCTTTTTTTTAAAAAACTGACCAAGTCAATAGCCTCATTAAACACCCTAATTCTACTTTGGATGACTCTTGGGTGCCTTTGGAGTAAAATTGGGGATTCCTCATCATCAAAAAATTAAATTCTACCTAGGATCAACATCATATATAAGGTTTGATCTCTATTATCTCATGTGTTCTTCAATATATCTATTCATCCCCTTATCTATTTCTTTTACCCTAGGTATATCTATCCCTTCAGATTGGATTGTGGTCTTTGGATTTTAGATTTCAATCATGAATGGAAGAATCATGATCTCATGTCCTTGTTACTAGGGTTTAGAATATTGGATCATGATTGATAACACTGGATATAGGGTTTTAGGATCATCATGTGGTCGTTGTCTATGGTAGATGACTCTTATTCACTCCTTATAGGATTATAATTCCTTATTGTTCAATTTGTGTGGTTTTTGGAAATTTTAAAATGTGTGTAATTGTTAAATAACTATTTGGAATTTATTTTATAACAATTGGTATTTTCTGGACCAACAAGCCTTGGAAAATTTGGAGATTTTGAATTATACCATGGGTGTTGGTTTGAAATGAAATTTGAATTTAAATTATGGGCTTTGGGATTTAAAAGAGTTGGCGCAACATATTTTCAATGTTGGTGAAAAGTGGATTCTAGATATCTTAAACCAGGGGGTATAAGACTTGGGGTTTGTTGGGTGGTTTGGTTTAAACTATTTCTGGAAATTAAAAATATTTTGATAAATTAAATGTGTTGGGTATGATAAATGAATGAGAAGTGTCAAGTATATATGGGAATACTAGACAATTGGCATGGATGGGAAGTTACATCATATGTGTGATACATATGGGGTGAGCTACAAAATCCAGGAAACACTCAAGTGGGTGATAATCTACAGTGCATGTATGCTATAATCATAGGCCAAAATTTATGCTATGTGTTTACTCATTGATCAAGTATCTATGTATTATAATATATATTTGTTGGTTTCACACTGGGGTGGAACCGATAAGGTTTACCTTGTTTGAAAAAATAACTGGTTATATTATTTTCATCTATTTATTTGATTATTTGGACTTGTGATAAACTATTTTGTTTTAAATGTGAAGAGACCATGTGTGGATTGTATTTTTTTTGTCAATGATGAAGGTTTTCCTGGTGTTAAGAATATTTTAATATGTTTTGATAATAAGTGAAGAGATGAGTGGGTTTCTACCAGTGTAAATGGAAAAAGAAAATGTGTTGTTGCTTCTTGAAGAAATTGGATGGACAAATTCAATGTAGCAACCCGCTATTTGTGAAAATTGTTTTGAGATGATCCTAATAGTGAATTAAAGGTGTTTATCATGTTTATTAATAAATAATAATGTTCTAAAACATGTTTTAATTGGGATTGAAGTTCTATCCAAATGGGTAGATTGAATACATAACCTTAAAAGGTGACGACTTCCTTGGAGTTGTGAGAAAAGTTATGAGAGTTGAAGGATCCATACACTAATTTTGTAGCATTAAGGTTGTTTCATATAAGTAATAATACCTTTTGGATGAGGTTTGAAGTTGATTTAAGGTGATGGATACGACCTTGAGTTGAGTGGATGAGGTTCGAATCAAGTGAAGTATGGAATTCTATATGAAAGACTTGTGAGGTGCAATGAATTTTTGGAAAAGGGGTGAGTTCATATGAAATAATTCTTTAAAATAAAGTGGAAACCCTTTTATATTTTTTCCATATTTATTTCATATGAAATGACTGATCCTTTCATATAAGAATGATACTTTTATACACGGATGAGAAGCCTTTCATATAAAGGCACACTACTCATAAAAATAAAATACCATTTCGTACGAAGGCGAGATGCTACTATACTAGGAATCAACCCTTTAATATGAAGTTGTTTTAGTATGAAATTTTGACCAAGACATGGGACCATAAGGATCATTACTTCGTAAGAATGAAGTCCTTTAAAAAATTTATGGGTATTCATGAATGGATTTTTATAATAAATGTTAAAATGAATATTTTGATAAATATTTTAATTCATAAAATGATTTTAAATGTTATTAAATGATTTAAATATCACAATTAAATAAAAATGAATGTTATTTAAGTTGATATTAGGGAAGAAAAAACTAAGTAAGAAGTTGTAGTTTGAAATTTCCACACTACGAGCTATAATTCCACATTTCAGCACTATGCACACATGAAAGTTTTCAAAAAATTCAAAGGTGTGAACTTGAGAATGTGTTGTGATATTTTAAATCACATAGAGAAAGTAAATATTCTGAGTATTATAGAGAATTTAAATGGATAATTAACTAAGAGTTTAAATGATATTTTTATGAGAATTCAAAAATTGTAAATATCCTTCAGTTTTGAATATCAATATCACCTACTATAATGGATTGATGAGTTTATAAATAAAATATAGAAAAAAATATTCATGATTCTATTAATATAAATAATAATGAGAAGAAGAAGCTAAGTATGCTCTGACACTGTTTTTACTCTGAAAAAATACTAATAGTTGAAGAAGAAGGAGTTACCTATACTGTTGCAACTAGAGAACATCTGATCGTATTGAGGGAGAAGAAGAAGAGGGCCTATAATACAATGATATCATAGAAGGAGATCAACTAGGGTCTATTGAATAAAACTGAGAAGAATATAAAGTAATCTAAGTTCTACTTGATACTTCATGAAAAGATACATTCATTGACTGTTTGGGGCGGTCAATTCAATTGTGAGGACCAAGCTACCCGAGACAACAAAGAAGAACCAATAGGAGGATAATAACTTTGTGACATATCATAAAGGCCCTTTGATGAGATTATAGAGCATGTGACAGGATTAAATGTAAGCATAGTGGGAGACTATACTACGTAATTACTCTCATTAATAGTGAAAAAAATATATTGTTGAGGAAACTAATTAATCATGGAAATTAGTAGTCTTGCAAGTCCAAACCTTACAAATCCCTGTGTTCTTATGCCTATATTTACAATATAATCTGGGTGAGTCTAAGATACACAAATATGATAGGATCAAGAATTTAATCTATCTAAGAGGTTGAATTAAACTAGAATAATTCATAAAAATAGACTAGTGATTTAGCCTACCCCATCGCCCAATGATCCACTGAACCTAGAAAATTCAATTGGCATCAGAGAAAATTTAGGCTTCCTATAAAAAGATATAACCTTGAATAAAAATTTAAAGATGCCTCAATAAGAGAAAAAGTAAATTACTTATATCAGTAAAAACACTGAATTTTCAATAAAAATTATGAAGAACATATAGAATAAAAAGGCAAATAAGTTTAGGAAGTGTTTGAAGAATAAAGAAAATATATCACTACCTAAAGATCAATAGAGTGGTAAGTGTTTAACCAAAATAGATGATGATATTTTTTTATTAAGTTGAGTTATAACTGTGATGATTTTGAATTAAGTGAACCACTTATGAAATTCTACTTTGAGATTAAATACTATTATAATATGATTTTTGTAGAGGTTATTTTTACAAATTGATCCAATGGGGCTCGAGCAGCAACTACCCCAATCCCACATGCATATGCTAGGGGTGGTGACAAGCGCTAAAAGAAATAACTAAAATGGGAGACCTTTTCCTAATGTAAATGTACACACACACCCTACCATCTACATGAAGAAGTGTAGAGGAATAATAATAAAAGATTCAACATCTAAATAATAAACTATGCATGTAAAAACCTCTAGAGAGTCATATAGTATGACAATGTAAACTAGAAATTAAAGGGTAAAAATACACACCCAACCAGAATGATGTCCCAACCTGAAAAAATTGGAAAAGTAAACGATGAGAGATCCTATCTTTGAATCTCCAAGATCTGACCACTGTATGCGGTCAAATGCACTAGGTATCCCTATACTCCTCTTTTATTTCTGCTGACCTATCCATCATCTACATAAAACATGACATGTGTGGGAAAATACCATGTAAGAGTGAGTATATACATACCTAGTAGGATTCCCTAAAAGATGAATGGGGGGGGGGGAGTAAGAGATATGATTGGAATAGACAACCAAACCCCAATAAATGGAGTAACAAAATTCAGCAACATGGATAAATATATATATTCTCAAAAAAATAAGACCAAACGCGAGATAAAGAGTATCTCCATATCATATTCTAGCCTAAGAAAGAGGGCCAATAGTTCTAAAGGTCCATTAATGATGCCCTATATCTCGCGTGTCTATTCGAAGAAACATCCAAGTCAAGCCACGCCTCACCCCTATGCCGCACAGTCGAGGGGCATAATCTCTAGGTAGAGGACCCATGCCCTGGTATAATAGGAGGGTGACACTCTATTAGTTGATAGAGGACCCATACCAAACCCAGTAATAGTGTTACACTCTAATAGTTGATGAACCATGCCCTGATACAACTGGAGGGTTCCACTTAGATAGTTAAGGAACCATGCCCTAATACCGTAGGAGGGTGCCACTCGGATAGTCAAGGACCCATGCCCTGATACCGTAGGAGGGTGAAACTCATATAATAGATAGATGACCTATCCCTACTCAATAGAAGGGTACCACTCTAATGGACGAGGAACCATGACCTGACTCTATCGGAGGGTGCCACTCTAATAGTCGAGGACCCATACCCTGACTCCATAGGAGGGTGCCACTCAGTGGATAAGTAGAGTAACCATGCCCTATCCCATTAGGAGGGTGACACTCTAATAGTCTATTGAGGACCCATGTCCTGGATAGTAGGAGGGTTCCACTCAGATAGAAGATAGAGAACTCATGCCCTACCCAGTAGGATAGTTCCACTCTAATCTCTCTGATGATCCAACTAGATCACTGTCGTCATTAAGAGCTTCCTAAAAAAAATCACACCTAGAAAATCTCACAAAGTATCTCAAAATCCACCATGAAGGCTACCAACATGTTCTGTGCATAAAAATAATTAGGATAGGCTACTCATGGGACAAAATATGAGTCCAAATGAAGGGGATATAAGGGGTAGAAGTTTCCTTAAAAATTAAGTAGGGGTACATGGCATGTAAGGGGACCCAAATGATGTGTATTCCTGCTCTTCTACCTGGACATCTCCTAGTCGGTATATGGATTACTTCCCATATAACCCTAAATGGTGTGTAAGGGGACTACACAAAATGCCTCAACCACCTAGGGGCCTTCCCATTCTCATGGTCATGTCTGTGTAAACTTTATCATGCCTATGTACCCTGGTATATGACGTGTCCTCCTGAATGGGGTTTCTCCTATGTCATTTGGGTTGTGTCCATATATCCTAGCCATGTGTTGATACACAACATGTGCCTTTCCGTTACTGTGTCCATATACTCCCGAAGTACATGTTGGGTCTCCAACACCAAGTCACATAGTGTGTGGGGGTCCCACATGGTGTATAATAATTATAATCTTGCGAAACCCCAACACCAAATTTTTTTGAGGAACATGTCGTGTGTTCTTATGAACTACACGATGTATAGTCGAGTTTTTCCTATAAAATTAGATCTATTCCATGGATTCCTGATCCAACCTCCCTGCTTATAATCTTTCTTCCAAGCCACCCAAAATTGAAGGGGGAGCCTTTGTTTGTCATTTTAGGCCATCAGTTGGCCAAAAAACAGATTTCTAATTCACCTACTCAACGCCTGTATGCGCCTCATTTGTATCCCGTGTCACTCTGTCTCCGCTTCGGATCTTGAATACATGAAGAAAACATATATAACCCATAAATCCTATAAATCCATCCCTGATTTTTCAATCCGTTAATCACAAGTGAATTCATCATGAATCTGGGGGGGTCTGATCTGGCTCGATCCTGCCTGACAATGTCGAAATGAGCCTTCATAGCCCAATTGGTAAAGAAAGTGAAGAAAATAGGGGGAAAATCATAAGAGAAATATGTTCAACAAATAGTGTCCAAAGTGTTCTTGGCCAATTAACACAAATTGGGATTCCTAGGATGAGAAAAACAAATAAACAATTTAAAATTGGTTCATAGGCTCATGAAAAGGATCAAGTTGAACACAAATCAAAGAAATAATATGATCATTCTCAATCATTTAATAAATTGGTAAATAATCAAAAAATTGAAGAGTACTAACTCAAATCGTATCATTCATTTATGAAGAATTCACTCTCTAATTAATGAGAGAATCTATTTAGTTCACTATGCCTCAATTCGCTTAGATTCAGAGTCTCATTGTCGTCTGATTTCGATCTTCCATAGAGAGGTGGTAGAACTATCCTCTCAACAATCCAAGGGTTATGAATCTAAACCTAGATATACACCATAACATGACTTATATATAGGGAATTAGGTTTTTAGGTATTTAATGAATTAATTAAACAATTAATTAATTAATTAATCCACTAAATTCACCCTCCAATGGATGTTTTATCCGAACGCCCCACATCAACCCATTTTAGACCGCACCTAGGGTAAAAATAGTGTTCATAATTCAACCATGGTCTTAGATTTTTTATCCAAGACTCCATTTAAGAGTTATCTCATTTTCTTTAAGAAATTGTGCATGTGTGATATAAAATATATTTAATATTTTTATAAAATTATTTTTGGGCACACCGGGCCTCAGAATCACACTCCATCTCAGTGCATGGCTCCAAAAATATTCCTAGATATATTTCAAAGTATTACAAGGTAAAAAATGGTCTCTAAATTATTCCCTCATTCAATATTTTCATCTCCAAAAAACAAAAAATAAACAAAAATCTCTAGATACTGAGCCCACATCTAGATCTCTTGCTCCTAAGAGCTCTTCTACATGCTTCTGTACTGCCACAAAACATGAAATAAGGGTATAAACCATCCACACAAGGTTATCTTCTTCTGATCATCGATCTCCACTAGGAGATCCACAAAAGTGGCTCCATCCTCAATGCCCAACTCACCTCAGTCAATAACGTGCATAGGGTCATGCATGTATCTCCTCAATTGTGACACATGGAAGATGTAGTGTACCTAATCCAACTGGGGGGGGGGGGGGTGGGAGGTATTAAGAAACATCGTTAACCCTATTAAAGATCTAAAATGGCCTAATTAACCTTAAGAATAACTTTCCTCCCCAAACTAATCTTCACAATCCTCATCGTGAGGAGAATCTTGGGAAAATATAGTCTCCCTATTAGAACTGCAAGGGCCTATGACATAGATATGTGTAAGAATTATACTTAATCTAGGTTGTCCTAATCCACTCATGGATGACCTGGACTTTCTCTGTTATCACCTACACCATCTTTGGCCCAACAAGAGATGCCTCATTGATCTCTGTCTAGCACAAGGGTGACCTGCATGGTCTCCCATAAAGGGCCTAAAAAGGTTTCATACCGATAGTAAAGTGGTATATATTATTTTACACAAACTCAACCAATGAAAAGTGATCCTCCCATATCCATACAAATTCTAAAATGAAATCCCTTAGAATATCCTCTAGCACCTAGATAGTGTGATTGGTCTTCCCATCTGTTTGGGGGTGGAATAATGTACTCATCCTTATCTGGGTCTTGAATTCCTCCTGTAGGCCTCTCCACTACCATTATGTAAACCATGAATCATAGTCGGAGAAAATAGTTTATGGAACCCCATGAAGGTAAAAAATATCTTATATATACAACTTCCCTAAACTCTCAACCAAACTCTGCTCCCTGATAGCAAGGAAGTGTGCTAAATTTGTGAGTTAGTTAACTACCACCCAGATGAAGTTACTATTTGTATAATCCCTGTCATGAATTCCATGGATATTTCATCTTATTTATACTCCAAGATCTCAAGGGATTGTAACAAACCTGCAAGAACATAGTGCTCAGCCTTCACCTACTAATAGGCGAGACACTGAGAGATGAAATCAACCATGATCCATCTCATACCAGCTCACTAAAACTACCACTAAAAGTATCTATACATCATCCCCACACCAGGATGTAAAACCAAAGGAGAAGAGTGAAGCTCTCTCTTCACTTCCTCCCACATCGTGACTAAGACCATTATCCATCCCTATAAAAATATTACATGATTCTCTCATTCAAATAACCCATCAGGTGAATATCCTATGGATATCTAGTCATGTAAGACATCAAATTTGATGTATTATAACTTGGATTATTTCACATGCTGGAGGCATGGATGAGTCAACACCATCGATTGAAGAAAATTTGTACCCTCCTGCTCAACCAGGGCCAGCTACAAGGAGGCCAATTGCTCAGACACCTCCTACACCAAATGAGTTTGGGACTTACTTATAAGGGAATCTTGTACCAGGTTTTCCTTACCTATAGTATAGACTATCCCAAAGTCATAATCCTATAGAAACTCCATCCAATGACTCTACCTTAGGTTAAAGTATCTTGGTATGAAGACATACCTAAGGCTCTAATGGTATGAGTAAACAAAAAAGTTCTATCCTAGAATATAGTTCCTCCACATCCTCAGAGAAAAGACTATCGCTTATAGCTATAGGTCATGAGTCACGTAGTTCTACACATGGGGTTTCAACTGCCTTAACCCACATGTGATAAATTATTATCACTACATCAAAACATAGCTAATCCCAGCTTTTGAAGCATATTAATACACTATGTGATCCATTCCCTCCTTCAGTAGTCTTAAAAAAGGACTACTCATTAACCTTAGTCTCAACTCCTTGAAAGTTATCTGACACTGCTCAGTCTAGGTAAATGGTTGTCCTTTCTACACCAGGGTGGTTAAAGGGGCTACAATCCTAGAGATGTCTTCTACAAACCTCATGTAGTACCCCACCAAGATAATAAAACTTTGTACCACTAACACGCTCTTGGGTGTATCCCAAGAAATTACTACATCGATCTTTGTTGGGTCCATATCTAATCCCTTCTTAGATATAACTTGCCCTAGAAATTGAAACCCATGGATCCATAATTGGAAATTTGATAGATTTCCATAAAGCTGGTGCTCCTAAAGAAAATCTAGGACTATCCTCAAGTGCTCTGCATGCTCCTCCTCTAACGCAAATTATATGAGTATGTTGTTAAGGAATACATCAATGAATCGGTCCAAGTATGTGTGGAAGATTAGGTTCATAAAATCCATAAACACATAAGGGGAATTAATCACACTGAATGGAATCACTAAGAACTCACAATATCCATAATGACATCAGAATTCCATATTTAAAATATCAGCCTCGTGAACTCTCAACTGGTGGTAGCTGGACCCAAGATAGATCTTCTAGAACCAGCTCACTCCTTGCAACTGGTCAAAGATGCCATTAATCTTTGGAAATGGGTAATTGTTATTTTTAGCATGGCCTAGTTTAGGTGATAATAATCCACACAAATCTATAAGCTCCTATCTGCCTTTTCCATGAACAACACTAGAGATTCCCAGGGAGACACACTGGGTACAATAAAACCCTTCTCTCGAAGGTCCTCCAACTATAACCACAAATCTTGAAGCTCAGTAGGAGCCATATGATATTCAAAAGAAGATATCAAAGTGGTCTAGGGATGTAGTTTGATGAAAAACTCCATCTACCACCTTATAGGTAGTTTGAGAATGTACTTGGGGAACATGTCTATAAAATCCTTCATGACTAAAGGAATCCAAATGCATGAAGAGTCTGTTGCACCAAGGGATACACTCACCAACTAATGGGTTATGGGAAAAAACATCCTACTCACAAAACCTACTCATCCTACCATGAGATCTCTCTTGTCGATAAAAGAGAATTTCATCCC
This sequence comes from Viscum album, assembly GCA_963277665.1. Classification (NCBI taxonomy): domain Eukaryota; kingdom Viridiplantae; phylum Streptophyta; class Magnoliopsida; order Santalales; family Viscaceae; genus Viscum; species Viscum album. The sequence continues at coordinate 1,813,011,499 of OY728146.1, forward strand.
ATCAGTGTGAAGGATTTTAACTCATCTATAGTGATAGTCAATCTAGGATCAGACCATGGAAAACCAATCTATACCTAAGATGACATCATAGGGTTCCATAGTGATGAAAATAAGGTCCCACTAGAACATCTCTCCACCAAATGATAGCTCTCATTACTGGAAGATAAAATATATAGAGGAAGCATTCCCTATAAAAACCTCAAGACAAAGTTTTTGGGCTAAAGCCTAAATTGGGAGATCTAGATATCACACAAATAGAAAAGAGATGAAATAATGACTCACACCTATTTATACTAATTCTGAATCAAGAGTATAATAAACATAGATCATAACTTTAATTATCTCATGTGACGATGGGTCATACGCATCCATAGGCCACAACTGTCTGCATCCTCAACCACCAACTCCTTATGCCTGACATGGAAAGGTTGGTGGTAGTGGTGAAAGAATCTAACAATGTTCTCCACCACCCAAAACTCCTCCTTCTATAGATCCACCTGCTCCTCTGCTACCTCTACCTCCCTTGGGTCCACCCTTACCTTTCCTAGGAGATCCATGATCATAGTGCCGCCTCTACCGTGGTGATCCGTTCACTATCTACCTACACACCTTAGCACATCTGTTCAGGAAATCTTTCACCATGTGACCTCACCCGTCACATGCATATCATCTCACCTCTCCAAGCTATCCTAGTCCTTTGTGCTATCCCTGACCACATACCCGAGTCTGATTCTGGGAAGATCTCCCGTGCTAAGATCCTATTGATTGGTGCATGTTAGTTGCTGTAGATGAATCAACCCTATAAAACCCACTATTATCTTAAACTATATGGTGCCCCCTTTATAGTAATATCTCCATCACTAGTGCCTTCTCCAACACCCATACATAGGTGGGAATGCATCGAGGTACAACAGTAGAACAAATATCTCTATGGAGACTCCACTCAAACTTCCACACTCAGAATTATCCATCTCAAATAATGTTAAGGGAGTACTGTGTAAGGTCTCTAAACCTTAAAACAAACTCATCCACTAGAATCTCTCCCTGGTGTAGTTCTAGAAGCTCTTGAATTCGAACCGAGTGTAATCCTGAGGGGTAGTACTCATGAAACAACTGTTGAAATTCGGTCCATGAGAGTGCCAACTTGTCATGCATCTAAATAACTAGACTACACCAGTTCCTAGATGCTCTATGGAAAAGGTTGGATTCTAGTGTAACCACTTCATCAGTCAGTTTCTGGATAATCCTGAAAACATAGATCACCGAATCTAGACAATCCTCCTCTTCCTAGGGATTTGGATCACTACAGAACCTCTATGGCCTCTGGTGCTGGAACTCGTGGAGTGCACTAATCCTATGCACATTTTTCAGCCATCTCCACTGGTATGATCTACTTCTTGATAGGTAGGGAGTATTTTTACATATCCACCTAGAGGAAGGATCTCATAGGATGACCCCTGGACTGAGGCCTCATCACTCATCATATTGACGTTATGATTCAAAACTAGTAACGTAGATGACTATCATCATGGAGGCATCATGAAAATTTAATCAAGACACACCACAGTCAAATGATTATATATATATATATGAGGATCTTGATCAAGAAGGATAGTCAAAATACTTAATCCTATATGATGCATGTACCATTGATCCCGATAACCAATGTATTGGTATGCCGAGTCAAAAAGCAGGTAGTTAAGGTCTTGATGAATGGATATGCCAGCCACCGCACCAACAATGAGTTACCTAGCCTAAAATCTACACTCAAGACACTTGGAAACCTTTTCCCTAATTCCCAACCAAATCCTCATAAGGGGAAAACTCCAAACTCTGTCCCAAGGAATGAATTACTCTGATACCAATCTGTCATGACCCGACACAACGGGGCTCGAGCCGTAACTACCCCAAGCTCGCTTACATAGGACAAGGGGTGGAGAAAAGTTCTAAATGACATAAATAAAATGGGAGGCCTTTACCTAATGTACCTGTACACACACAACCAACTATATCCATGTTGAAGTGCATAAGAATAATAATAAAAGTTGAAATATATAAAGAATAAACCATGAATGTAAAAACCTCTAGGGAGTAAAAGAGTACAATAGTGTAAACTAAAAATTAAAGAGGAAAAATACACGTCCAAACATAAAGATGTCCCAATCTTAAAAAACTGTAAAAGTAAATGCTGAGAGAGCCTATCTCCAAATATCCAAGATCCGACCACCGTATGCGGTCAAATGCACCAGGTATCCCTATGATTCTCTGTAATCACCATCGAAGTATCTATCATTTTCATAAGACATGAAACATGCATGAAAAACCCATGCAAGGGTGAGTATATACATACCTAGTAGTACTCCTCAAAAGATAAAAGGGGATAAGTAAGAGACATGATAGGAATAGATAGCTCAACCCAAAGCAAGAGAGTAACAAAATACAATGATATGGATATAGATATAGATATATATAATCAACAAAAAATCCCAAATGAGCAAGAAATGAGAACTCCATCCCACCGATTAGCCTAGGAAAGAGCTTAAATAGTTCCAAATGTCCATCAATGATACCCAACATCTTACACATCCCTTCAAAGAAACATCCAAGTCAACCCACACCTCGCCACTATACGACATGGTTTAGGGGAACAATCTCTAGGTAGAGGACCCATGACTTAGTATAATAGGAGGGTGATACTCTGGTAGTTGATAGAGGACCCATACCCTTCCTAGCATAAGGGTACCAATATTGTAATTTGGGACCTATTCCCTGATACAATAGGGGGTTTCACTCGGATAGTCAAGGACCTATGCCCTGATACTTTAGGAGGGTTCCACTCAGATATTCGAGTATCCATGACTTGATACTATAGGAGGGTGCCACTCAAAAAATAGATAGAGGAACCATTCCCTTCATAGTAGGAGGGTGTCACTATAATGGTTAAGAACTCATGCCCTGACTCTACAGGAGGGTTCCACTCTGATAGTCAAGGACCCATACCCTAACTATGGAGAAGTGTGCCACTTAGTGGATAGGTAGAGGACCTATGTCTTGTCATGGTAGGAGGGTTATACTCTAATAATCAATCAAGGACCCATGCCATGCCCAGCAGGAGGGTACCACTTAGATAGCATATAGAGAACTCATGCCCTTCCTAATAGGAGGGTGTCACTCTAATATCTCTAATGATCCCACCTAATCACTACCATCATTGAGCATCTCTTAAAGAAGTGACATTACCTAATCATCTTGAATCATATCTCAAAATCCACCATGAAGGCTACCATAGTGTTATATGTAAAAAAATACTCAGGATAGTCTACTTGTGATCCAAAACCTGATTCAAAATGAAGAATATATAAGGGGTATATATTTCTTAAAAAAGGAAGTAGGGGTACATGATGTGTAAGGGGACCCACATAATATGTGGTCCTACTACACTACCCAACCATGTTACTATTGGTACATAGATCACTACTCATTTATCCCTACATGACATGTAAGGGGACTACACAGTATGCCACAACCACTTAGGGGACTTTCCATGATCTTGGTTGTGTCTCTGTAAACTTTCCCATGCCCATGTACTCCGATACACAACGTGTCCTCCTGCACAGGGTTCTGCTCACATCCTTTGGGCCGTGTCCATGTACCCTGGCCATATTCTGGTACACGACATGTTCTTAGCCATGACCATGTTCGTGTATTCCTGAAGTACACACAGGGTCTCCATCACTAGGTTACATTGCTGTGGGGGTCCCACATGGTGTGTGATACTTATAATCTCACGAAACCCTAGTGCCATAGATTTCTAAGGAACAAACCATGTGTTCTTCTGAACTATATGACGTGTAGTTGAGTTTTTACCAGAAACTCATATATGTTATCTGGATTCCTGATCCAGCCTCTCCACTTCGAATATTTCCTCTAGGATTCTCAAAATCTAAGGGGAATCCTTCATTCATCATTTCCAATCATCAATTGGCTTGAAAATGGATTTACAATTCACCTTCTCAATACCCATATGTTCCTCATTCATCTCATGTTCTAAACCATATCCACTTCAGATCCTAGATCCATGAATCAAACATCATCAACCCACAATACTCTAAATACACCCCTAATTTTTCAATTCATTCATTGCACGTGAATCTATCATGAATTCAGGGGGTCTGACCATGCTCGATCCCACTAGACAATGTTGAACCGAGACTCTGTAGGCCAATTGACGGAGAACACGAAGAAATGAGGGGGAAAATCATAAGAAAAATATGCGAAACAATTTTTTTTATAAATTTTATTGTCTAATGAATACAAATTGGGATGCCTGGGGTGAGAAAATTGAATAAACAATTTAAAATTGGTCCACTGGCTCATACAAAGGCTCAACTTGAAAAAAGATCAAAGAAATAGTATAATCATGATAAATTGTTTAAAAAATTGTGGAAAAATACAAAAAATTATGATTCCTACATCAAATTGGATCATTCATTGATGAAGAATGTGTTTTTTAATTAATGAGAGAAGTTATTGCATTCGCTATGCCTCGATTCACCTGGATTTGGAGTCTCGTTGTCATCTGATTTCGATTTATCAATGAGAGGTGGTAAAACTATCCTCTCAACGATCATAAGGTTATGTGGGTAAACCTAGAAATACTCCATAACATGTCTTATATAGAGGAAATTTTTCTTTTATGGGTTTAATGAATTAATTAAACAATTAATTAATTAATCCACTGAACGCACCTGCTAACGATAATTTTATTTGAATGCCCCATGCCAACCCATTTTATTTCATGCATAGGGTACAAATCATGTTTTGGATTCAACTTTGGTCTCAAATTTTTGATCTGAGACTCTGTTTAAGAGTCATCCCATTGTCTTTAATAAATCATGCATGCGTGATATAAAATATATTTAATATTTTTATAAAATTAATTCTGGGCACACTGGGCCTCATAATCGCACGCCGTCTCAACGATTAGCTCTAAAAATATTCCTAGATATATTTCATAGTCTTATAAGGAAAAAATAGGTTCTTGATAGTCACTATATGTATCACCCCCAGTTTCAAGTAAGTAACCCTTTATTTATGTATTTTAAGTATATAAAGTGGTTGGGTTAAGTTTGGGAGGGTTTGAAAACCTTTTGGAATGTTTTTGGGGATTTTATAAAGGTTTATGGTTGGTTCATGGTTATTAAAAACTATTAATATTCTATAGGAAACCGTTCATAGTGAGACATGGGCTAATGGGAAGGCGCTTGGGTAGGCGCATGGTTTATCCAAACCATGTGAATACCTAGGATAAACTATGAAAAGTGAGAAAATGGGATTTTTCACGATTGGTGCATAGTTTGTCTAAAAGTTTAGGCCAACCATGAAATATCCCTCTTGAGGTAGAGGCTGGTGCATGGTTTGACTAACCGTGTGACTAACTGTGCATGGTTTAAAATCAATATCCACAAAAGTGGATCTAGTTTGGGATTAGACTTTAACCCATATTTTTGACCCAAACCAACCCTAACTTAAAAATTCATCCTCCCAAAGTCTAAGGAAGATTTCCACATCAATCTAGAGCTAATATGGAGGTTGTTTTAAAGCTTGATTCTCATGGTAAGTCATCGTTTATGGTATTTGTTGGTGGTTTTTCTTAGACATACTTATATATCTCTCTCTATCTCTCCATTTCTTATATATAGTCCACTGTGGATATATATAAGGTGTCTTATTCCAATCATGGTTAGATTTTTCCTTTTTGTTGTTAGGGGAATAGATCTAAGGAAGGTTTTTGGAGATTCAACCCGGTTTTTTGGGTGTTTTCATTCCATTCTTTGTTTTCGCCATAAATCCCGAGGTAGGTGGATTCACTCTCAACTCCTATTTCTAGAACTATAAGTATTAGTTTCAAATTTATTATTTTTATTGAAATTGGTGGTGAAGTTTTTGTTAATTTCTTTTTGGAAACCCTCTTTGGTGATGATTTATAGAATTGTGTAAATTGGGTGTTTTTGTGGAAAGTAAAATTGGTAACATGATTTTAAAATAATGATTTTAAAATGATTATTTGGTTTTGATGCATGGAAAATTATTTTTAATAAAAGGTGGGTTTTATTTAAATGGTTTTTTGAAAGGTTTTCAATAAAATTATAGTTTTATTGAAATTTCTGAAAGGGTTGTTTTGGCATTGGTTTTTTGCATAATGGTTGTGTGTGTTCATGTACATTCAGGATGGATAAGGGTATGAAGTATCCCCCATCATTAGTGGGATGGATAAGGGTAAGAACTTAACCTCATCAAAATGGTTCATTAAGTAATGGATTAGTGAAAGGATGACCCACCACTCACGAGTATAGGGGGCTCTAGGTTTCATGCATGGTTGGATGTGTGGATATGTGGAATGGAATTAATTATGATAAAATGGAACTTGTGGGACAACTTTGAATTATTTTTTGGTTGCTTTCCTTGTAAAAATAGCTTTTGTTGGAAAACTGTTTTGATATGGAAATTGTTTTATATTCTGTTATAAACTATTTAAAGGTGTTTTATATAAATTATTTTATATACATGTGACAACATGTTCTATACTAGTGGTGTGAGTAGGAAATTCAATTGGGGAAAACCTACTGAATTTCATTACTCACCCCTACTTTGGAACTTTGGAGATTTTATAGATATTGTTCATTGAGAAATAGGAAAGGGTAAAGTATCACACTTCTTTAGTGGTTCATCATGATACTTGGGACGTTTTTTGGAGTTAGAGCATGGAGCATGTTGTGAGATTTAGAGTTTGTATTTGGAGTCCTTTGGTTTTGTTGGTTTTGTTTTCCACTATGTATTTTAATATTTATAGTCTTCCTTTATGGTACTTGGTTATGGTTTGGATTTTATATAAATGGTAGTACTTTGAGTTATTTTATATTTTTATCTTGAATCATGTAGTGGTTTTGGTTATGACTTTTTTGGTTTTAGTTGTTTTATTTCTCAAAGGGAAAACCATCCCCCAATTGTATTGAAGCCCTTTGCATTTATTGCCAGCCTTTGGCATATTGGGGATGTCTCTTAAGGACAATTAATGTCCTTAAAACTTCTCAAGACAATAATTAGGGGTGGTATGTTACAATTGGTATAAGTCTTAGTCCTTCCAAATATCTTCATGGAACAAGTGGTCATCAGTTCTGTCAGTCTTGGTGTTGACAATTCATTCTAGTTTCATCCTTGAGTTAGGATGGTAGAAAGAAGTAGGATTGTCAGGACTTGAAATGTAGAGCATAAAAAAACTTATCTAACCTTTTTATACTGAACTTCAAGTTACCAGGGAGTTGGATACATAAGTGTTTTAGAGACACTTATAGTATTTGGAATCTCATTGTCATGGGTTTAGCCAATGCGATGAGCATGACATGCATTATATAAATGACTTCCCACCAGGAGTTTGTATTTCTTTTCGAGTTATGATTTTTGATTTTAGGTGCAAATATGTTGATTTTTGAAAAATTTTAAGGTTGTTTTCAAATGTAATATTTTGAAAAGGGAATGGTTGTAGTATTTTGAAAATGGTTTGATTTTCAAATCATGGTGAAATTTTCAAAAATGGTTGAATATAGAAAAGTGTTGAATTTTAGAAAGAAGTGTTTTGAAAGTATGATGTAGTAGAATTTGAAATTTTTAAGCCTTAAGTTGCTAGAGAGTGAGATTTATGACATTTGTTGTGTTTCTAGAGAATGGCACCCAATAGGCGTCATAGAAACCAACCAGAGGAAGCTACTAAAAATGCGGTTTCACCTAAGCCACAGGTGAACCAACAACTAGTTTAGAGTATAGTCTATGATTTTTAGGCTGTGGAAATAGGGAACAAGACAGATGAACCAAGGCAAGTGGACCATTTTTTCCAGTTCCAGAAGTAGAATCCATCCATATTTCAGGGTGATTTAGAACCAGAGAAAATAGAGATGTGGCTCAATAGGATGAATCAAATATTTGATTTCCTTGGCACACCAATAGATCTTAAATTCAAGTTGGTGATCTATATACTAGAGGATATTTCACACCAATTGTAGGATTTAGCAGTTCAGGATAAATTATACCAAATATTTTCATGGGAGGATTTTGAAGAATTTTTTAACAAACCATTCTATCCTAATACATTCAAGATTTTAAGAAAAACATATTTATTTATCTTGAAGTAGGAGAGCCTAATAGGATTGAGTATGTAGCTAAATTTATGAATTTAGTCTTCTTTTCACTTGAAGTTTTTGCTAGTGTTTCCATAAAGGCATGCATATTTTAATCAGGGCTGAGGTAGGAGATTCGCTCAAAGATTGTTATGCTCTGTATAACAGATTATACGGAGATGGTTAATAGAGTGATGGTAGAACAAAAGGACATCTGAGGAGCTAAAGCTAGAGGAAATATGTTGATACCTATAGTAAATGGTGGGAACTATAATATTGGGAGAAAGCAGAATAGGGACACCTATTTCCAAGGTGGATGTATAGATCAAAATCAAACAGATGGATCAATGAATCTTCCTCCAAAACCAAAGAGCCATCCTGTACGTTTTCAATGTGGTTCGTTCAACCACATGAAGCGATAGTTTATGAAACCACCTGAAGAATTCCATAATTTCAATTATATGGGTAATATTTAGTGATATTTTTATAGTTCTCCAAGGTCGATTGTTCTTGACACTTCTTAGATGTCACAAACATCATATGCTTCGATGGGATGAAGGCAGCAGAATCAATCTCTTCAACAAAACAGAGCTATCCATGGAGATTCTAGTAATACCATGACTCCTCAGTAAGGGATATTTCAATAGTGAGATAGGTAAAAAACCGTTGCAAGCAAACACTTATATATAGCTGAGCATATTATTGTGGATGATCAATTTGGACCATCGACGATGCGAGGTACGATTCTTTTGAATTATACCCTTATGAAAGATTTGTTTGATATGGGTGAATCCAATTTTTTATTGTTTCTAATGTTGTTGATTTTATGGGTTTAAAATTTGTGATGATGCCTTTTATATTAAAACTACAAACTCCTCTTGGTCAAAGAGAATGTTGAGCCTTTATGTGTAGAGAATGTTCTATAACTGTTGATGGAGATGAGTTGATATGAGATTTTTATATGCTTGAGATTGATGTCTATGATATAATAATAGGTATGTATTGGTTGAAAATATTCAAGGCTCACATCAACTATTATAATAGAACAATTAGTTTCACAACTGAGTATGGTGTCAAGCTTCTCTTCAGAAGAGAAAGTATAAGGAACCGACCTTATTACATTACATAATCTTGATTTTAGACAATAAATCATTTCCTTTTACATTTAGGATCTTTTCAAGTTTATAGATTTAGATAATTGGGAAATAATACATTCATAACCTTACACATTGTTACAGAGTGGATACCATAAAAACAGTTTCCATTTTTTTCAAAATATAAAACATTAAAGCTTAAAACTTGATTTCTTTGACAATTCTTCAAACATTTAAATTGGATTACTTCTTTGTATTAATAATCCTTATGACCTATTAAAATAATTTAAAAAAAACTTGGGATGAGCACAAAAATCTTATTAAGGGATGTAAAATAAGGAAAGAGCACATTAGTCCATGAATACTTGTAATGTATGAAAACATTTTCAAAAGACATGATTGTCACCCATATATACTTACTTTGTGAAAAATGATATTTAAACAATATACACACAAAAAATGAGATCATAAACATAATCATAAAGGTATACTAGGACATTACTTACATAATTTTGTACCCCTCTCAGCTACCTTATAATTTGTAACCCTCACGGCTACCTTACAATTTGTGTAACCATCACAGTTACACTTGGAGTAACCATACGACCGACCTCCAACATACACATACCCAATTAATTGGAGAGAAGCATAGGTACCAAAATTCTTCATAAACAATTCCCAAGAACCATAACATAATCATACAACATTAATAATATCATAAGAACATTGATTTTGAATTTTGTAAAACAGAATTTTAAAAGAGGATTTTAAAAGAAAAACCCCTTACATAAATCATATAATTGAAGCAAGACTTGTTAGAGTAGATGGAATATGTATATACACTATAAATAGACATAATAAAACATAATATAAATAGAAACCATCACACACAACAATTCTAATACCACATAAATAACTAAGTAGAAGGTTAACCCAAAGAATGGAAATCGGGTTAAGAATTCCCTTACCTTGGGTTTGTCTTACTTCCAACTCGTTTAAACCTCCTGTATAATTGTTAAAAGAGTGTTATTAATATATTTTCAGAATAATATCCATCTTTATAATACCTTATATGATCATTTAATTACATCATTTCACCCTTTAATTGTTAGTATTTTGTTCCTTGCACTTTTTTGGGTGAGTTCTTTATATGATTTTCATGATTAGTTCATGATGGATTGTTCTTGTCGATTATAAGTGAAACTCCAGAATTGTAATGGAAAGGTATTTACACATTTAAATTACCATAATTTATACCATTTATCATTTTGATGTTTTATATGAGGATGATTCATAGTTTAAAACATTAATGATGTTCGTTTAGATCATTTTAGTGGTTCTTTGATAATAACGACCTCATTTTGTCTTATAAATTAAAACCATGAGTAAAAAAATAATTCCAGAACTATGGATGAGACATGATAAATATATTATAACCTGTTTCAACCATAAAATGGTTCCATAACTAGACTTTAAATAATTAATTCAAATTGAAATCACATCATCCATGATGTCGGTAATTCGACACATCACGAACAATGTTTTTATTCCTTGAATAAGTGGGAGAGAAGAGAAGAATGATGATGTATTTTCCATGAACATGAGAAAATAAAGAATATAAATGATTTCTGGACCTTTAATTCCTCTTGGGTAAGAGGATACGAGGAAAGAATAAGAAAATAAAGGAACTCAAAATAAAAGAATAATTGAGAAATCCCTTACAAAAATTTGGCAGCCTAACGACTATGCAACATGGTTTTAGAAAATATTAAAAAGAGAAGGTACAAGGGTCACACATCCATAAATGAATCATAATATAGAATAGATCAATAATAATAAGTAAATAAGAACATGGTATGGAAACTTGAAAGTTATACCACATAAAAGAGAACTTGAATAGAAAAAGAAAGAAATTGAGAATTTTCTTACCTTTTTAGAGTAACTCCTAGAACTTGAAGGTTGGGACCTTGGGGGCTTGAGAAAACCTTTTGAGGACTAATAGGGAGGTAATGAGTCCAGAGCTTCATTGAGGAAGAATTTAGAATGAATTTAATGAAGTAATGGGTTGGTATTTATTGCAAAAGTGAGAGATTATTTTTATAATTTTCAAGGGACACCTCATTAGTGGTATTTGCAAAACCATGGGCTTGCCCATGGTATTTTCCCATCAGTCACTTGGGACACCACAAAACTTATTTAACTGTAAATAAGTCAACCAGATTTATTACATCATTATTACATCATTAATGATGTCATTAACACACTAAAACTCAAAACTGTATTTTTTTTACTATTCACCGAAAAATCAACTGTTTCAGAAAAATCCCCAAAATTTAACCTAACCATTTATTGACCTGTAGAATTAAAAAATGAATTCCATTTTTTGAAAATAATTTTCTAAATATAATTAATTTAATTTTTAAATAAAATCATACTTAATTCAAAAATTAACAATTTTAAAACTATAACTGCTTTTATATCACATTGAAAAATTAACCAAAATGTCATTATCTTCAAGCCTTAAGAAAATAAAATAATAATAAAATTTACTATTCATTATGGTCATATTACTATTTATAAGGGTATGTTACTGTTCACAAAAAAAACAAGTTGGTTCCATTAGACTCTAAATAACTTACTGAACACAATTGTAGATGATCATTTTTCAAAATTCAAAACATAGAAGCAGTAAAATTGTGTTTAAAGGCTAGTTATAAATATCTACTTTAAACAAAATTTCATGCATTTCAATTTATTTTTAGAAAACCTTGGGGTGTTACAATATCTCCACCTTCTGTAAATTGCTTCCTTGAAATTTTATTTACTTATTAAACAAATGAGGGTACCTTTCCCTCATAGCATTTTCAGACTCCTATGTTGCTTCTTCTACCTTGTGGTTTCTCCAAAAAAAACTTTACCTGATGGATTACCTTATTCCACCATACCTGTTCCCTTCGATCAATAATCTGAACTGGTTTCTCTTCATAAAAAATGTTCTCTTCTAGCTGAAATGATTCTGGGCTCAAGACATGTGATGAATTTGGAACATACTTCCTCAACATCGAAACATGAAAAACATTGTGTACCTGAGAAAAAATTGGAGGCAAAGCTACTCAGTATGCAACTGTTCTAACTTTCTCCAGGATTTCAAAAGGACTGATGAACTGCAGACTTAACTTCCCTTTCTTACTGAAAAACATTACACTTTTCCAAGGAGATATTTTAAGAAAAACATGGTCACCTACCTCAAAATAGAAGTCTTTCCTTCTGTTATCTACATGACTTTTCTGCCTGCTCTGAGCTGTCCTCATGTGCTACTGAATCATCTTTACTTTCTCAGCCACTTCCTTTACTAATTATGGTCCCATCAACTTCCTTTCCCCAAATTCATCCCAAAAATTTGAAGTTCGACAACACTTCCCATACAATGCCTCAAAAGGTTCCATCTGTATACTGGAATGAAAACTGTTATTATAAGAAAACTCAACTAAAGAAAGATGCTGATTCCAACTTCCCCGATAGTCCATTAAACAATCTTGAAGCATATCCTCCAAAGTTTGAATTATTCATTCTGACTTCCCATCTGATTGAGGATGAAAAGATGTACTAAAATTTAATTCTGGACCCAACGACTTCTGAAGCCCTTTCCAAAAATTAGAAGTAAACCTGGGATCCCGATCAGATACAATGGAAAGAGGAACTCCATGTAACCTGGCAATATCTTTTAGGTAGAGTCAAGAAAGATGATCCAAAGATATTGTATCTCGAATAGAAAGAAAATGTACATATTTTGTCAGCTGATCAACAATAACCCAAATCGCATTGTTACTTTGAAAAGTCTTTGGTAGTTCCACCACAAAGTCCATGGATACATTCTCTTATTTCCAATCTAGCACTGGAAAAGGCTAAAGCATACCCTTCGTTAAATGTTGCTCTACTTTAACCTATTGACATGTCAAGAATTTCACAGTAAAATTAGCAATATATCTTTTCATTCCATCCCACCAATAATACTCACAATGGTCTCTGTAAATCTTAGTAATGCCAGGATGAACTGAAAATGGAGAACTATGAGCTTCACACAACAAGTCTTTCTTCAACTATGAATCACAAGACACACACAACCTTTTCTCAAATCTTAAAACACAATCTTTATCAATATTAAATTCTGGAAACTTACCCATTTTAACTAATTCTACCTTTTTGTGTAGCTCATGGTGTTCCTTTTGTACTTTCTTAATTCTATCTGATAACGATGATTGCACTGAAACCTGAAACAAAATAGATATATTTCCTGCACAGAAAACTTCTAATCCAAAATTCATCAAATCATTAACCAAGGTATCATGTTACAAATGTAACATGAATAATGATGCATGATGTTTTTGACTCAAGGCATCCGTCACTTTGTTTGCTTTTCCTGGATGGTAATTGATCATGTAATCATAATCCTTTATCAGTTCAAGCCATCTTTATCTGCCTCAATGTTAATTACTTCTGAGTGAATATATACTTCAGACTTTTATGGTCAGTATATATTTGACATTTAGCTCCGTATAAATGGTGCCTCCAAATTTTCAATGAAAAAACTACAGCTTCCAATTCCAAATCATGTGTTGGATAATTTAACTCATTAGGTTTTAGTTGTCTTGAAGCGTATGCAATTACCTGATCATTCTGCATCAGAACACAACCAAGTCCCTTCAATGAAGCATCACTGTAGATGAAAAACTCACCACTTCAGGAAGGCAATTCCAAAACTGGATCATTCACCAATCTCTTCTTCAGTTTCTAAAAACAAACATCACATTCTTCTGTCCAAACAAATTTAACCCCTTTTCATGTTAACTTAGTTAGCAGGCTAGATAACCGTGCAAAGTTTTTAACAAACTGTCGGTAATAACCTACTAATCCAAGAAAACTATGAATCTCTGTAACATTTGTAGGTCTTGGCCATTCATCAACCACTTTTTTTTTGGTAGGATCAACTGTTATTCCATCCTTATTTACAATGTTCCCAAGAAAAGAAATTTGTTGCAACCAAAAATCACACTTGATGAATTTTACATACAGTTTCTTTTATTTTAAGGTTTTAAAAACAACCATTATATGTTTTTCATGCTCCTATTTACTTCTAGAATATACGATAATGTCATTAATAAATACAACCATAAAATTATCCAAGAACTCATGAAATATTCTATTCATAAGATCCATGAATACAACAGGTGCATTAGTTAACCCAAAAGGAATAACTACAAATTCATAATGACCATATCTAGTATGGAACACAGCTTTTGGGATGTATTCATCCTTTACTTTCAACTGATGGTACCCCGAACTTAGGTCAACCTTCAAAAAATACTATGCTCCTTGGAGCTGATCAAATAATTCATTGATATGAGGAAAATGATACTTATTTTTAACAGTAATGTTATTAAAGGCTCTATAATTGATGCAAAGTCTCATTGAACCATCTTTTTTTAACAAACAAGACAGGAGCGCCCCATGGTGAAGTGCTAGGTTAGATGAAGCCTTTATATAATAATTCCTATAACTACTTTTCAAATTCTAGAAGTTCCATTTGGGCCATTCGATAAGGAGGTTTAGAAATTGGATTAGAATTAGAAACTAAGTCAATAGTAAACTCAACCTATCAATTAGGAATAACACCAGGAAAATCATAGGTAAAAACATCCAAGTATTCATTTACCACTGGTACATCATTAATCTAGATAGTTCCCTTATCTTTAAAAATATTAGAAAGAAAACTTTCATTTCCATCCCTTATCAGTTTCTTATCTTCCTGATATATTATTAATGGTATGAGTTCATTCTTGTACATAAACTGAAATTATTTCTGAAAAAAACTTCTTTTTCTCTGCAATCTATCTTAGCATGATAAAAAGAAAGCCAGTCCATACCGATAATAACATCAAACTCTACTAGAGGCAAAACAACAAGGTTATCAGGTAGATTCTTTCCACAGACAAGGATAGGTAGATTCTTATAATTTCTTTTTGCCACAATATTTTTTCCAGGTGTTTTTACCATGAGATATAGTTTCATTTCATGAGGTTGAATTCCTAATTTTTCTGAAAATTTCTCAGAAACGAAGGAATGTGTAGACCCTGAATCAAACAACACTTTATCAAAATATGAAAAAACAAGCAATATACCTGATACCACCTCATTTGACAGCTCAAAATTTGCTAAAGTGGTTGCAAAAGATTTTACCAAACCCTTCTGCTTCCAATCTTGTTCATTCCCTACTTGAGTAACTAGCTTCAGACAAACATTAGAAAAATGAACCAATTCCTTATAGTTAAAGCATCTCACCATAAACTTCTCATTAGTTTTTGAATCATTTTCCTTGCACTCACTAGACATGTGTCCAAACTTCCCACATCAATAGAATTTCCTAGAATTTACAAGAAATTCACCAGGATGCCTTTTACCACACTTTTCACAAGAAAAGAAATTCATTTTCTTACCTCCAGACTTCTTTGACGAGTTCTTCCCCATTGCCTGCCAACCTGATCCATTCTTATTCTTTTCATCACGATGCACATATGTTTTAGAAAACTCCATATCAACTTTTTCATCACAATGAACAAGCTTCTCATAGATTTTAATCTCTCGTGAGGCCAAAGCTATTTTCAAAAACGGTTTCAATCCAAAGTAAAATCTATTAATTTTACTTTCAAAATCCCAAGTAAAATCCGGTACATACCTAGAAATTCTTGTAAAATTGGATTCATATGCTTCCACATAATCATCATCTTTCTGATTTAGTTCCAAGAATTATTTCTCCATTCTGAGTCGAACAGTTTTGGGAAAATATTTTTCCAGAAAAAGACTCTTAAAATCATTCCATTCTAGACTGTCAAGATCATCTCTTTCTCTCGTATTCTTAACTAGAGACCACCACTGATCGGTTTCACCTTCCAAAAGATAAATTGATAGTATTAACTTTTGACATTCTGAACATCTCATGACATCAAATATCTTTTCTAGAGCATTGATCCATCCTTCGACTATCACTAGATCTACAGTTCCACTGAATGATGGAGGATGTTGCCTCATAAAGTGCTCCAAAAAATACACTTTTCTTCATGGTTTGTAACACCCCAAGCGTCCACGATACGCTTCTCTTTCAATAATGCAATTGCTTGCATTGTACGCAAGTTTGAGATTCTAACACACCGTGATTAATCAAAGTAGCAATTATAAATAGTAATACCCACTTTATGAAATTATATAAATTTTATATTTCAAAATGGTCTTCATTTTTGTATTCGGAATATTGAAATTATCCTAAGTTGAATTTTTTGTAATTTTCTGAGAACTTCCAATTTTCTATGAATAGAGAAAATACTTAAAAACAAATTTTTTAATAAAAATAATTTATAGTAATAAATTATACTATTGAGTGGTTTTAAAGTATAATTAGAATATATTTTTACCATTTTATCCAATGGTGGTCATTATAATTAATTTCACATTGAAATTGGACATAAACAATTGTCAATCTTTTGATATATATTGTTTCTTAAAAACACGCTATTTGTTGTGACAGTGGGAATTAATTATTAAATTAATTAATTCAAATTATATGTTTTGAATTTTGTAAAATAGAAATCATTTTTGAATCAGGAATATCAAATATAGTTTAGGGTTAATTTTTGGTATTTTTCTGAAAAACTTCAATTTTTGATGAATAGTGAAACCACTAAGTGGTAGTTAAAAAACCAATTTTTTGTTTAAATGAAACTTTACCACTTATGTGAATTGAATTTAAAAAATTTGAAATACATGGTTGTCATTAGTAAGTAAAATGTGGTTCAATGGGATGAAAATAATTTTTGGTGAATAGTAACTTTTAAGTTTTATTAATCACGATTAAAGGTAATTATTGTAACTTAAGGTAAATATAATGTTATAATAATATGAAATTACCTTTACACTTGTCCTACCATTATTGGGTGAGTCATTCCCGACCAAGACAATCCATGGGTCAACTTGGGGACCCCATGGAGCCACTTGGGTAAGAAAATGACATTAATAACTTTTTATTTAAAGTAAAAATAAAATTGTCACAAACATGTGTTGTTTTACCAAAACAATTATTACATGGGATTATATAAGTTAACTTTTCGACTATAAATATTCATTGGAAAGCTAAAAATATTTCATACATAATTATATTTTTTTTATAATTTTTAGACATTAAATAAATTAAATTTTTTATAACACTATGATGATGCAACAATTACCTCATTAATTAACGATTTAAATAAAATGAAAAGATAATGTAAAATCTAATACTTACATTTTTCAAAAACCTATTGGATGAGTATATTTCGAACCCTTATCACCTTATCCTAGAAATATATAATTTTGGGACCTTTGAAATCCTAAAATCACTTCATAATAATGTAACATTTCATGACTTTCCAAGAGTGCCCCTCCTCTCCTCTTATAAAAGGCCCCCACCACTACCACCTTATTCACACCTTAAAAGCCATTTGGATCGGCCAAAATCTGCCCAAATACTCAATAAAATTCCCTATATTACTCCTAGAAGCCTTACTTTGGTCATAAGTCTTCCCAAGGAAGCCTTCAACTCAAATCAAAAAGAGTTACCCGATTTTAATGTAATGTCTTCTCTTATGTTCTTTTGTTTCATTTTGCTTCTACAACCCCTTAAAATATTTTTATTCCTTTATTTTGTAACAACACCAGTATCTTAAATATACTAGGATATTGTTATGAGAAGGATTTGATTTACACTTACACACACCTTCATCTAATGGTTAAATAACATACTGTTTCTGTGGGTGGAAAATTACTGCCTCACGAAACGATGATTGTTCAATATTCTTTTAACACCTCTTATGGTGGCCATTATGATGAAACTATTTCTATATATGATATATATTATGTTTATGTTGTACTTATGCTTCTGTATTTTTCATTTATGACATACCTTTATGATTTCCATTATGGGTAAACGTGATAATTTCATTTTAGGAAGTGCGGACTACCGCCCCCTCAAAGTGATTTGAATCGTTAATGCCATATGTGGGACGTATAAAGGATGAAGTAAATGATATTATATATGATATTATCCTGGAATTATAATATACCTTTATATCATTATGATTTCATTCCATTAAATACGAAATAGAAATGAAAGTAGCGTTCATGCGTACGTACGACTTACCGTCTCCATGAACAGTGCATTTCATTTCTTACCTCTAAATGTTATATAATATTATAAATGCATGTATCTACTGGATATAAAACCCTTTGACTTTTACTTTTATTCAAAAGTAATCTTTTTATACGAAGCATTTTTACTAAACGACAAAAGGAATTTTTTTTCTTACGTATGCGACGACAATGACTTCACCACCGCCGTGACTATTATTTGAGTTTCGACTTCCTCTACAAGCCATATTTTTTTTTTTAAAATGAAAAATAAATAACAAGTTTAAGTTTTCTTTTATTTTGGTATTGAAAATGGTTTTGATAAAGTTTTTATTATATCAATGTGTTGTATTTATATCTTGTGATTGAAATGTGTAAATGTTATGTTTCCTTTATGCATGTTTTATGTGATACGATTATGTTATGGTTTATGATATGTTTAAACATTTTCATATAAGGAATGAATTGGACTTAATAAGTGATGGGTGGAGCCCTCTATATCTCCTCGATGCATCGGTAGGTCTCATGAGACAAACTAGTGTCTTGGCACGAGGCCTTGACAAAATCTTATTTGTAGTCTTGGCACGAGGCCTTGGCTACGTGGTTATGATAGTCTGGCATTATGCATTCCATCATTATGAAAGTGGTTATTGATATTGCATGTGATTATTCTACTAGTAAAATATCCATGTGAGTAAGTAAATAGAATTATTTAATTTTACTTTTTCCATATTATGCTAAAGTTAAAATTTAAAAGTCTTTTTTTTAGTTATACATTGCCTTAAATGTTTATGTTTATTTATGAAAGTTTCCGCTGTATTGTTATCCTTACTGAGCATCTGAGCTCACCCCTTTCTATGTTTTATTTTCCCAGGATGTGAAGAAATATTTTATGAATGACCTACAGGGATAGTCTGAAGGGGATAGAAGTGTGGACTATGGAGACTATGTTATTGTGATTTTTCACTTTATGATGTAATGTAACACTTATGAATGTATCTAGTTTTTACAAGGCTACTAAACTAATCGGTCTTTCAAGACTTGATCTTTTTTGATCATGCCAATGTTACGCAGTAATGCACCGACTCTGGTTAACCAGGGTCGGGGCGTTATAGTTGGTATCAGAGGCAGTTTAGTACTAACCTTAGAAGCTAGATTTAGAAAAACTCTGATTAGAGAACATAACCCTAAGATAGAATTTGAGGATTAGTATAGAATAACTTCCTAGAATTTTGGTATTATAGATATTTTGTGAGTTTTCCGAGCAATACTTCCCTGTCTAGATACGAGCAGTTAGAGGCGGCTCTGGCACAGATGTACCTAGGGGTAAAACCCGAAAACACCGCTTTGAGCTAGACTCGAACGAGAACTGGTGCACAACAATGGGCCTTTCTGCACTCTTGGTTACGACACTCCCGGGGGATATGCTTAGGATACTTATCATTTTTTTACAAACCATTATGAAGGGTTTATGAGTATATACTTCCTCAAAGAAAACATTTTTATGATTATGGATTATATTCATAAATAGTTCAATTTATGTTAAGTGTTTTGCAAGTATGTTTTTATGTATTTCGATTCATAAAATGATCTAGTTTATGAAATTGTTTAGAAATGGAGCCTAGTGGAAGGAATGGAAACCGTATCAATGCACGCACTCCATGTAGGGATTTACCTCCTGTTCAAGATAATTATAGTGGAGCTGGTGATACAACTGGTGCTGATCAGCTTATCACCATACTGGGACAACTCACCCAGGTTATGAATAATAACCTTACTCGTATGGAGTACCCTGATCCACAACGTGGAGGATCAATGTTAGAACGCTTCATGAGGCCACAACCACCAACATTCAATGGGAGTACAAATCCCTTAGTATCTGAGCAATGGATAAATTCCTTAGAGAAAATATTCCATGCCTTGGGGAGTAGTGAAAGGGAAAAGGTTATCATGGCAGTTTACCTTCTCACTGGAGATGCTGATCAATGGTGGTCATTGATTCAAAACAAAAAGGAAGATGATGAAGTACTAAATATGGAATGGAGGGAGTTCAAAGAGATTTTCTTAGAAAAATACTTTCCTCGTGACCATCGAGCGGATATGGAAAGACAATTTTTGAGTTTGAGGCAAAATGAGGATGAGAATGTTGCAAAGTATGAGTATAACTTTACAAGGTTAGCGAGGCATGCGGCAGATTATATATGTAACCCAAGAAGTAAGATCGATCATTTCTTTGATGGGTTAAAACTGTTTCTTCGTCGAGCATTAGTATCACAATATTTCTCAACGTACGAAGATATAGTCTCGTGTGCTATCAAGACAGAAAAGTAATTCTCTAAATCTTATGACAATAAAGTAAAGCAAGAGGAGAAGAGAACGGTGGAACAAGAGACAGATAAAGGGAAAAAGGGAAAGAAGGATTTTCCATTATGTGATAATTGTGGGAAGAATCACCCCGGTACTTGCCTAAAAGGAATGGGAGTTTGTTATAAATGTGGTGAAAAAGGTCACCAGGATCGTGATTACAAGGGAAATAAAGAGGCTATCAATGTTGAATGCTATAATTGTAGAGAAATAGGGTATTATACAAATGAATGTCCTAAGCATCAAGGAAACTTACCTCAAAAAAGGCCAAGAGATCAAGGACAAGCTTATGACGTTACTACATATGAAGTTGAATAATTATTGTATTTGTGTTTTTGGACTCAAAACCTATATTATGGTTATGAGAATAATGTGAAATATATATAAGGATTGTACTGCAGTACTATTTCATCAAGGACTTGAGATTGTGTGGAACCAAGAAAAGTGACTTAATAGAAGGTTAAATTTTTGGAAAATATATGGTTGAGAGAAAGATAAACCAAAATATGGTTCGGATACCGAGATAGTGATTTTGGAATAATACATGATTGATTTGGATAAATTATATTGGATATTCTTGAATTCCTTGAAACATATTAATGATTTGTATACATTTTTGGATAGAAGGAGTATATCTAGTATTCTATAAGGAATAAGGGATCATGAAGGATTTGTCATAATTCAGGATGTTGCAGTGTTTTAAAAGAATACATGATGAAGGTGTTTACATGTTATTACACGGCAAAAATGATCTTCATTGTGTTTACCTTCCTTATAAAATTTGGACTGTGAGTTTGGACAGAAGTATTTTTGATAACTACAAAGGTTGGAATGGATTAAGTTGAACTTTGGATAGTATGTCTTATGGTTAAAACATTTCTTAAGATTATTTATGTAATATTATAATACTATAGTTTTAGGAAAAGGACAACCTACAAGTCGGGGGATAACCCGTCGCGTCGGACAAAGCTGTAGGAATCGAACCCACAACCATAGTGCGACATGCCTTTATTACCTACCACTAGCCTACATGAAGTCCCTGGTTATTACAAAATAGTTTTCCTAATCTAAATGGCATGTGTTAATATTTTGAACCTTGTACGATTAGGATAAATATAATATTTTTGAGTTCTATTACCTTTTGGAGTGAAAGATGAGTTTGTGGTAGAAATTAGTTTAAGGTTGAAACTCTACTTGTCAAGCATATATATATATATACCTATCTCTTATTCTATGAATAAATTAATTCTTAAACTTTAGGAAAGGGATATTAAAATAAAAAATGTGTTATCCTAATACCTTATGTTTTGTTGAACTGATGATAATTTTAAATCAACATAGATTGAAGGCTTTGAGGCCCTCAATTTTACACTTGTTTGTGATTGATGACCTCAATCAATCCCTATAAATATTAACGTTTTTCCTCCAATTATGTGTCTCTAATTTCCACCAATGTTCTCCTAATTGAGATCATAATTTGGTGGTGACTTTTTCATTTCCCTTTCCTTCTTATTAAGACTAAATTTTATTAACCTTATTTCCGATGTGGGTTTTACACAAAGGTATTTTCTATTTTCAACCTTTTATTTTTGAAAAACATTTTCAAATTGCGAGGATGCAATTTATTGAAGGAGGGGAGAATGTAACACCCCAAGCTTCCATGATACACTTCTCTTTCAATAATGCAATAGCTTGCATTGTACGCAAGTTCGAGATTCTAACACACCGCGACCAATCAAAGTAGCAGTTATGAATAGTAATAACCACGTTTTGAAATTATATAAATTTTATAATTCAAAATCGACTTCATTTTTGTATTCGGAATATCGAAATTATCCTAAGTTTATTTTTTTGTAATTTTCTGAGAACTTCCAATTTTCTATGAATAATGAAAATACTTAAAAACAACTTTTTAATAAAAATAATTTATAGTGATAAATTATACTATTGAGTGGTTTTAAAGTATAATTAGAATATATTTTTACCATTTTATCCAATGGTGGTCATTAGAATTAATTTCACATTGAAATTGGAGATAAATAATTGTCAATCTTTTGATATATATTGTTTCTTAAAAACACGTTATTTGTTGTGACAACGAGAATTAATTATTAAATTAATTAATTCAACTTATATGTTTTGAATTTTTTAAAATGGACATCATTTTTGTATCAGGAATACCAAATATATCTTAGGGTTAATTTTTGGTATTTTTTTGAAAAACTTCAATTTTTGATGAATAGTGAAACCACTAAGTGGTAGTTAAAAAACTATTTTTTTTGTTTAAATGAAACTTTACCACTTATGTGAATTGAATTTAAAAAATCCAACATACATGGTTGTCATTATTAAGTAAAATTCAGTTCAATGGGATGAAAATAATTTTGGTGAATAATAACTTTTAAGTTTTATTAATCACGATTAAAGGTAATTAGTGTAACTTAAGGTAAATATAATGTTATAATAATATGAAATTACCTTTACACTTGTCCTAACCTTATTGGGTGAGTCATGGAAGACCAAGACAATCCATGGGTCAACTTGGGGAACCCATGGAGCCACTTGGGTAAGAAAATGACATTAATAACTTTTTATTTGAAGTAAAAATAAAATTGTCACAAACATGTGTTGTTTTACCAAAAAAATTATTACATGGGGTTATATAAGTTAAATTTTAGACTATAAATATTCATTGGAAATATAAAAAGATTTACTACATCATGTTATTTTTTTTTATAATTTTTAGACATTAAATAAATTAAATTTTTTATAACACCATGATGATGCAACGATTACCTCATTAAATAACGATTTAAATAAAATAAAAGGATAATGTAAAATCTAAGAATTAAACTTGTAAAAAAACTATTGGATGAGTGGATTTAAAACCCTTATCACCTTATCCTCTAAATATATAATTGTGGGACCATTGAAATCCAAAAATCACTTCATAATAATGTAACATTTCATGACTTTCCAAGAGTGCCCCTCCTCTCCTCTTATAAAAGGCCCCCACCACTACCACCTTATTAAAACCTTCCAAGCCATTTGTCTCAGCCAAACTCTACCCAAATACTCTATAAATTTCCCTATCTTACTCCTAGAAGCCTTACTTTGGGCAGAAGTATTCCCAAGTAAGCCTTTGGCTCAAATCAAAAAGAGTTACCCGATTTTAAGGTAATGTCTTCTCTTATGTTATTTTGTTTTATTTTGCTTATCCAACCCCTTAAAATATTTTTATTCATTTATTTTGTAAAAAAACCAGTATATTAAATATACCATGATGTTGTTATGAGAAGTATTTGATTTACACTTACACACACATTCGTCTAATTGTTAAAGAACATACTGTTTCTTTGGGTGGTGAATTACTGCCTCACGAAACGATGATTGTTCAATCTTCTTTTAACACCTCTCATGGTGGACATTATGATGAAACTATTTCTATATATGATATATATTATGTTTATGTTTTCCTTATGCATCTATATTGTTCATTTATGGCATACATTTATGATTTCCATTATGGGTAAACGCGATAATTTCATTTTAGGAAGTGCGGACTACCGCCCCCTCAAAGTGATTTGAATCGTTAAAGCCATATGTGGGACGTATAAAGTATAGAGTAAATTATATTATATTGGAATTATAATATACCTTTATATCATTATTATTTCATTCCATTAAATACGAAATAGAAATTAAAGTAGCGTTCATGCGTACGTATGGCTTACCGTTTTCATGAACGGTGCATTTTATTTCTTACCTCTAAATGTTATATAATATTATAAATTCATGTATCTACTGGATATATATGATATATATGATATCTACATCATGAATATAATATTGAAGATAATGGATATTCTACCACATAAATAACTTGTAATTATAAGAAGTTTATTGTTGACTCAAGTACCAAAGATCGACAAAATGACCGTTATTAACTTAATTAATTAAATAATGTTCATAACATGGTAATAAGTGATGTAAAAGGAATAATTTACTTGAAAAAGGTTCTTAAGAAAGTATAAATTAACTCTAGTTTATTATTCAGGAGATTAAAGAACGATCGAGTCACGTCAGACACGAGGTAAGGGAACTTCTTAACCCAATTTTTGTTCTTTGGGTTAATCTCCTACTTTCAAATTATGTCGTGATATTATTATGTCCTATCTTGTATTTGTACATTATTTATGTGTACTTATAGTGAATACACATAATAGATCTATTTTATTTAAAAAATGATTTTTGTAAGGAACTTCATCTCAATCTCCTTTCATTGAGGCATATTTTGTTTTATACACAACTTTCCTTTATACGGTGTATAAACCCCTTTGACTTTTACTTTTATTCAAAAGGAATATTTTTATACGAAGCGTTTTTACTAAACGACAAAAGGAATGTTTTTTCTTACGTATGCGGCGACAACAACTTCACCACCGCCATGACCATTATTTGAGTTTCGGTTTCCTCTACAAGCCATAACTTTTTTTTTAAAATGAAAAATAAATACCAAGTTTTAGTTTTCTTTTATTTTGGTATTGAAAATGGTTTTGATAAAGTTTTTATTATATAAATGTGTTGTATTGATATCTTGTGATTGAAATTTGGAAATGTTATGTTTCCTTTATGCATGTTTTATGTGATACGATTATGTTATGGTTTATGATATGTTTAAACCTTTTCATATAAGGAATGCATTGGACTTAATAAGTGATGGGTGGAGCCCGCTATAGCTCCTCATTGCATCGGTAGGTCTCATGAGACAAACTAGTGTCTTGGCATGAGGCCTTGACAAAATCTTATTTGTAGTCTTGGTACGAGGCCTTGGATACGTGGTTATGATAGTTTGGAATTATGCATTCCATCATTATTAAAGTGGTTATTGATATTGCATGTGATTATTCGACTAGTAGAATATCCATATGAGTAAGTAAATGGAATTATTTCATTTTAATTTTGCCATATTATTCTAAAGTTAAAGTTTAAAAGGTTTTTGTTTTATTTATACATTGCCTTAAATGTTTATGTTTATTTATGAAAGTTTCCACTGTATTGTTATCTATACTGAGCATCTGAGCTCACCCCTTTCTATGTTTTATTTTCCCAGGATGTGAAGAAATATTTTATGAATGACCTACAGGGATAGTCTGAAGGGGATAGAAGTGTGGACTATGGAGACTATGTTATTTTGTTTTTTCACTTTATGATGTAATGTAACACTTATGAATGTATCTAGTGTTTCCAAGGCTACTAAACTAATTGGTCTTTTGAGACTTGATCTTTTGTGATCATGCAAATGTTACGCAATAATGCACCGAATCTGGGTAACCAGGGTCGGGGCGTTACATGGTTGATCATGTTACTCTCTAGAATGGATACCACGCCTGTTTATTTCTTGAGTTAACTGATCCATTACTATCACAAACTACTTGGTTCTGATTCCTACCATTTCAGGTTGTAGATTCGGACAGAAATCAGCCTCTTGGTGCCTACCTACTTCAGCTTCCCTGTTTCTTCTATGGACAAACATTTTAAACAAACATAACTTAGATAAATCAACATGGTAATCCTTAAATTCTATAACATTTTAAATTAATAATAGAGTAAAAATCTGTTATGGTATTCTTTAAATATCATCCCAACCCCTAAAGTTATCTAAACCATCCTCTGATACCAACTATAAGGTTCCGACCTTATTACATTACATAATCTTGATTTTAAACAAGAAATCATTTCCTTTTACATTTAGGATCATTTCAAGTTTATATATTTATAGAATTGGGACATAATACATTCATAACCTTACACATTGTTACAATGTGGATACCATAAAAACAGTTTCCATTTTTTTCAAAATATAAAACATTAAAGCTTAAAACATGATTTCTTTGAAAATTATTAAAACATTTAACTTGGATTCCTTATTTATCTTAAACATCCATATGAAATGTGAAAAGAATTTAAAAAAACTTGGGATGAGCACAAAAATCTCATTAAGGGATCTAAAAGAAGAAAAGATCACATTAGTCCATGAATACTTGTAACGTATGAAAACATTTTCAAAAGACATGCTTGTCACCCATATATAATTAATTTGTGAAACATGAGATTTACAAAAGATCCACAAAAAACATGAGAACATAAAAATAATAATAAATGTATCTTGGGACATTACTTACATAATTTTGTAACCCTCTCGGCTACCTTATAATTTGTAACCCTCACGACTACCTTATAATTTGTTTAACCATCACAGTTACACTTGGAGTAACCATACGGCCGACCTCCAACATACACATACCCAATGAATTGGAGGGAAATATAGGTACCACCCTTTATCATAAACAATTCACAAGAACCAGAACATAAACATAAAACATTAATAATAGCATAAAAACATTTCTTTTGAATTTTGTAAAACATAATTTTAAAAGAGGATTTTAAAAGAAGAACCCCTTACATAAATCATATAATTGAAGCAAAACTTATTAGATTGGATGGAATATGTATATACACTATAAATAGAAATAATAAAACATAATATAAACAAAAACCATCACACACAACAATTCTAATACCACATAAATAACGAAGTAGAAGGTTAACCCAAAGAATGGAAATCGGGTTAAGAATTCCCTTACCTTGGGTTTGTCTTACTTCCAACTCATTTAAACACCCTGTATAATAGTTAAAAGAGTGTTATTAATATATTTACAGAATAATATCCATATTTATAATACCTTATATGATCATTTCATTACATCATTTCACCCTTTAATTGTTATTATTTTGTTTCTTGCACTGTTATGGGTGAGTTCTTTATATGATTTTCATGATTGGTTCATGATGGATTGTTCTTGTCGATTGGAAGTGAAACTCCATAATTGGAATAGAAAGGTATTTAAATATTTCCAGTACCATAATTTATACCACTTATCATTTTGATGTTTTATATGAGGATGATTCATAAGTTAAAACATTAATGATGTTCGTTTAGATCATTTTAGTGGTTCTTTGATAATAACAACCTCATTTTGTATCATAAATTAAAATCATGAGTAAAAAAAGAATTCTAGAACTATAGATGAGACATAATACATATATTATAATCTGGTTCAAAAATAAAAATGGTTATATGACCATACTTGAAATAATTAATGCAAATTGAAATCACATCGTCCATGATGTCGGTAATTCGACACATCACAGACAATGTTTTTATTCCTTGAATAAGTGGGAGAAGAGAGAAGAATGATGATGGATTTTCCATGAACATGAGAAAATAAAGAATATAAATGATTTCTGGATCTTTAATTCCTCTTGGTTAACAGGAGATGATGAAAGAATAAGAAAATAAAGGAACTCAAAATAAAAGAATAATTGAGAAATCCGTTTCAAAAATTCGGCAGCCTAACGACTATGCAACATGGTTTTAGAAAATATTAAAAAGAGAGGGGACAAGGGTCACCCATCCAGAAATGAATCATAATATATAATAGATAAAAAATAATAAGAAAATAATAACATGTTATGGAAACTTGAAAGTTATACCACATAAAAGAGAACTTGAATGGAAAAAGAAAGAAATTGAGAATTTTTCTTACCTTGTAGAGTAACTCCTAGAATTTGAAGGTTGGGACCTTGGGGGCTTTAGAAAAACTTGGGAGGACTAATAGGGAGTTAAGGAGGCCATAGATTCATTGAGTAATAATTGGGAACTAATTTAATGAAGGAATGAGTTGGTATTTATAGCAAAAGTGAGGGATTATTTTAATAATTTTCAAGGGACACCTCATTAGTGGTATTTGCAAAACCATGGGTTTTCCCATGGTATTTTCCCATGTTATTAGCCACTTGGGACACCTCAAATATTATTTAATTGTACACAAGTCAACCAGATTTATTACATCATTATTACATCATTAATGATGTCATTAACACACTGAAACTGAAAGCTGTATTTTTTACTATTCACTAAAAAATCAACTGTTTCAGAAAAATCCTCAAAATTCACCCTAAACATTTATAGATGTGTAGAATTCAAAAATGAAGTCCATTTTTTGAAAATAATTTTATAATTATAATTAATTTAATTTTTAAATAAAATCATACTTAATTTAAAAATTAACAATTTTAAAACTATAATTGTTTTTATATCACATTGAAAAATTAACCAAAATGTCATTATCTTCAAGCCTTAAGAAAATAAAATAATAATAAAATTTACTATTCATTATGGTCATATTACTATTCATAAGTTTATGTTACTATTCACCAAAAAAAAAACAAGTTGGTTCCACTAGACTCCAAATAACTTACTGAACACAATTCTAGATGATCAATTTTCAAAATTCAAAACATAGAAGTAGTAAAATTATGTTTAAAGGTTAGTTTTAAATATCCACTTTAAACCAAATTTCATGCATTTCAATTTATTTTTATAAAACCTTGGGGTGTTACAGAAAGGAATGTAAAGGTAGGTGCAACGGGCTTTTTTTGACCATTAGTGCTAACGATCTCATACAAGTTGACAACTTTGAATTTAGCATCGATGGAAGTGATCAAGAACAATAGTTTTCCAATAGTTGGGGATCAGTTTCTTGATGTTTTTCCCAAGTATTTATCAGGGTTTCCACCCACCAGAGAAGTGAAGTTTATTATTGATCTCCTTTTAGGGAATAGTACTATTTCCCTTTCATATTATCAAATAGAACCAAAAAAATTAAGGGAATCAAAAGTGTAGTTGGAAGAGCTGTAAAGAAAAGGGTTCATTCGTCCAAACACAACTCCATGTGAAGCACTTTTTCTGTTTTTTAAAAAGGTATATAGAACTCTTCGATTGTGTGTGGATTATCACAATATTAACCAAGTTACGATAAAGAATCAATATCCACTTTGATGAATTGATGACCCATTAGATCAATTGGGGGGAGCTATGTGGTTATATAAGATTGAATTACGACTATGATATCACCAATTATGAGTTAGGAAGGAGGATATTTTGAAGACAACTTTTAGAAGAAGATATGGCCATTATGGATATGTGGTAATGATTTTTTATCTTAAGAATGCACCAAAATTATTTATAGAATTGATGAATTATATATTTCAGAGGCATTTGGATTCTTTTGTGGTGGTGTTTGTGGGTTAGATATTGGTGTATTAAAGGACAAGTGATGAACATAAGCAACACTTTGAGATAGTGTTGGGAATCTTTAGGGATTATAAGTTGTATTCCAAACTATCAAAGTGTTATTTTTGGATACAAGATGTACATTTCCTTGGCCATGTAATCTCTGAAAAAGGTGTTTCTATGGATCCAGAAAAGATAGAAGCTTTTATCTCTTAGAAACCACCAATGAATGTCTTTGAGATACATAATTTACTTGACCCATTTGGTTATTAATGATGTTTTTCTTGTGATTTCTCATGACTAGATTCACCAATGACAGTTTTGAGAAGGAAAAATGTTCCATTCCAATGGAATGAGGAATGTCAAAAATCTTTTCAAGAGCTTAAAGTTCACCTCACATTACCACCAATCTTGATTTTTCCAAAATCATGATAAGGTTACATGGTGTATTGTGATTCTTTAGGATTAGGGTTGAGATGTGTTCTCATACAGTGGGATCATGTTGTTGCTTATGGATTAATATAGTTAAGGTTTCATGATAATAATTACCCAACACATGATTTAGAGTTAGTTTTGGTAGTCCATGCTTCAAAGACTTGGTGTCATTATCACATTAGTGATAAATTTACCACGTTCACGGATCATAAGAGCTTGAAACATATTTTATCACAATGATATTTGAATACGAGACAATGAAGATAGATGGATTATCTCCAAATGTTCAACTTTGAAATGATATATACACCGGGTAAGGGAAATTCAGAGGCATATGCATTAAGTAGAAATTCATATGCTCAGTTGGAAAAAGAAGCTATAGACCAGTGTTAGTTGATGTCGATCATAGCTGACATTCACTTATAATGTGAATACTAAGGTGATGTTGCAGTTTTATTTCCATTTTTGTTTGTTCCTAATTTGGTGGATATGGATAAAGAGGCATAAAAATCTTATTTAGAATGAGTTGCTATGAGGTTGAAACTCAATGATGGGGAGATCATTGAGGGTTGAAGGTTGGATGGGAGTTTAGTGTTATGGTTCAGAAATCGAATGGTCATACCCATGGCTTATAAGGAATAACTTCTTCATGATTACCACCATTTGAGATGGTCTGTTCATCATGGAATACAAAAGATGTATAAGGCATTGAAATTATAGTTTTGGTGGGTCGATATAAAAAAGAAGGTGGATGAGTTCGTTTCTATATGCTTAACTTGTCATTAAGTTAAAGAAGAGAATAAATGAACATAAGGTATGTTGTAGTATTTACCTATCCCTATTTGGAAATGGGAGTAGATAGCCATGGATTTTGTAATAGGTCTCCCAAGAATGGTTTAGATGGGTGATATTGGATTAGATCATAAATTAGGCCCATTTTATCCCTATTCATGAATCTCATACAGTGGAGGGATTATCAAAAATCTATATATGAGAAGTGGTAAAGAGGCATGGCATACCAGTTTCGATAGTGTTAGAAAGAGATCTGAGTTTTAAGTCTTGTTTCTAGAAATCCTTATAGAAATTCCATGGGACTCAATTGACTATAAGTACGACGTATCATCCGAAAATAGATAAGAAATCCAAAAATACGATCCAAATGTTAGAAGACATGTTGTGGGCTTGTGTAATGGATTTTGGTGGCTGATGGGAGGAGCACAAACCATTAGTGGAGTTCTCTTATAAAAAAAGTTATCAAGACTTGATACATATGGATCTTTTTGAAACATTATATGGGATTACTTGTCATTATCTAGTTTTTTGGGTGGAAATAGGTGAGACTTCATTGTTTGGGTCGATCCTTATCCAATAGACAATAGAGAAGATTCAGTTTATCATAAAACAGATATAGATGGCACAGATTTGTTATAAATCGTATGCAGATCATCATCGATAGCCATTTTCCTTCGAGGTGAGTGATCATGTGTTCTTAAGGATATCTCAAAGACTTGGACATCATCATTTTGGAAGGCAAGGAAATTTATCACCTTGATACATAATCCCTTTTGAGATACTTGAACGATTTGGTGAGGTGGAATATCAGTTGAATTTTCCACCACAGTTTAGTGTGGTGCACAATCTGTTTCATGTATCTCAGTTAAAAAAGTATCATCCTAATCCTGACCATGTGATCATATGATATCATGTTGACCTAGATTTTAATGCTTTGTTAGTGCACATGCCAGTGAAAATTATGGATAAGAAAGGGAAAGTATTGTGTGAGAAAATCATCAGTCTAGTGTAGGTTTTGTGGCAATATGGTCATATTTAGAAAGAGACTTGGGAATGGGAGAAGGAAATTAAAGATCAATGACCAGAAATCTTTTAGAGCAATGATTATTTTCTACTTTATGGGGATAGAAAGGACAATGGTGGGGAGAATGTAGTACCCACGATTTCAAGTAAGTAACCCTTCATTTATGTATTTTAAGTATATAAAGTGGTTGTGTGAAGTTTGGGAGGGTTTTTAAACCTTTTATAATGTTTTTGGGGATTTTTTAAAGGCGCATGATTGGTGCACGGTTAGTGAAAACCATAAAACTTCTACATAAAACTGTGCATAGTGAGATAGAGGCTAAGGAGAAAGCATACGGGTAGGTGCACTATTTTTCCAAAATGTGTGGCTACCTAGGAAAAACCATGAAAAGTGAGATAGTGGAGTTTTTCATGGTTGGTGCATGGTTTGTCTAACCATGTGGGACAAAATTTCATGTTCCCTCTTAAGGCAGAGTCTGGAACACAGTTAGCGCATGGTTTTCCTAACCATGTGACTAACCATGCATGGTTTAAAAGAAAGATAAAAAAAAAGTGGATCTAGGATGGGATTATCCTTTAACCCCTCATTTTTGTCCCAAACCAACCTTAACTCGAAAATTCTTCCTCTTAAAGGCTAAAGAAGCTTTCCCCATTAATCTAGAGCCAATCCAAAGGCGTTTCTAGGTGCGTTGAAGCTTGATTCTCATGGTAATTCATTGTTTATGGTAGTTTTTGTTGATTTTTCTTAGATCTACTTCTCTCCATCTTTCTCTCTTGGTTTCTTAGATAAATTCCACTGTAGATATATATAAGGTTGTTTATTATAGTCATGGTTATATTGTGCCTTATTTTTGTTAGGGGAAGATATATAAGGCTAGTTTTTGGAGATTCAACCTAGTTTTGTGGGTGTTTTCATGTTGTTCTTCATTTTTTCCATAAATCCTGAGGTAGGTGGCTTCACTCTTGACTCATATTTCTAGAAGTATAAGGATTAGTTTCAAATTGAGTTTTTTTATTGAAATTGGTTGTAAAATTATTGTGGATTGATTTTTGGAATCCCTCTTTGGTGTCAGTTTATAGAATTGTGGAAATTGGGTGTTTTTGTGGAAAGTGAAATTGGTAACTTGATTTTAAAATAATTATTTATAAATGATTGTTTGGTTTTTATGCATGGAAATTTTTTTTCAATAAAATATTGGTTTTATTGAAATGGTTTGTTTGAGACGTTTTCAATAAAATTATGGTTTTATTGAAATAGTTGAATGGGTTGTTTTGGCATTTTTTTGGCATAATGGTTGTGTGTGTTCATGCGCATTCAATACAAATAAGGTTATAAAGTCCCCCTATCATTAGTGGGATGGATAAGGGTCAGGACTTTTCCAATCAAAATGGTTCATTAGGTGATGTCCTATTGAAAGGATGACCCAACACTCATGAGTATAGGTAAGTCTAGGTTGCATGCATGGTCGGATGTGTGGTTATGTGAAATGGAATTAGTTATGCCAAAATGGAACTTGTGGAATGATTTTAAAATATTTTTTGGTTGTTTTCCTTGAAAAAATAGATTTTGTTGGAAAATTGTTTTGATATGGAAATTGTTTTATATTTTATTATAAATTGTTTAAAAGTGTTTAATATAAATTATTTTATATACATGTACTAACATGTACCATCTTAGTGGTGTGAGTAGAGAAGTCATTTGGGGAAAACTTACTGAGTTTCATTACTCATCTCTGCTTTGGGACTTTGGTACTTTTGCATATATTGTTCATTAGGACACACGCAAGGGTAAAGTATCACACTTATTTAGTGGTGTGTTTTGATACTTAGAAATATTTGTGGAGTTAGAGCATGGAGCATGTTGGGGGCTTTGGAGTTTGTCTTTGGAGTCCTTTGATTTTTCTAGTTTTGTTATCCATTGTGCACTTTGATATTTTTAGTCTTCTACTATAGTACTTGGTTATGGTTTGGTTTTGATATCAATGGTAGAACTTTGAGTTAGTTTAAATTGTTATCATGCATCATTTAGTGGTTTTGGTTATGGATTATTTGGTTTTAGTTATTTTATTTCTCAAATGGAAAATCATCCCCCAATTATATTGAAGCCCTTGGCATTTATTGCTAGCCTTTGTCATATTGGGGATGTCGCTTAAGGCCAAGTAGTGTCCTTCCACCTTCTCAAGCCAATGAGGATGGGAAAGATATTACACTGTATATGTATTAGGGTTTAAAAAACAATATAGGATGAAAAGTAATAGTTGGATAAGGACAATGAAATCATGTATAAATTCATGATATAAAAATTAAAATAATGTAAGAATTTCATAAAATATGTGAAATCCAAGGAACATGTCATATTATTCCATAAAGTGAATAATTCCTTGGCTGAGGAAAACCTAAAAAGAGAAATTTATGAGAAGGCTAAAGAAGATCATATCAATGAAGAAAAAATCCATGCTTTGAACGAAAGTCACAAAACTACTCTTAGTATCAAGTATGTTGAGTTGGATGTTAAATCCAAGAGGATTAAGAACCTTAAAAATTATTTATAAGGAAGTATAAAATTTCATGAGGATCATATTTAAAAGATAAATAGAAATTGAGAAGAGATTTTTTAAGAAAAGTTGATGACGATAATAACTCCTCTAATCAAAAGTTCCTTGAATTAGCTGTCAAATTATAGAATCTGGAGTTGGAACAAATTGGAACATCTGAATATGTGGATAATAATGATGTTGGAATTTTTTTCCAATGAGATTCATGACTCTAAAAATAATCATATTGGTGAAAGAGAAGATATTTAAGTCATACCTTAATCAATCAATAACACACACTTTGATAAAGGTTCCATCCATATAAAAAATTTATTGATTGTACTAATTTTTTTCCTAGAAAATATAGGATTTAAAGAAAAAAATACACAAATGTATATCATTAAAATTGATGATAATCCTAACACTATGTCAATGGTTTATTGAATAGTGTTTATGAAATATGGTTCCCTATAAAAGATCCCAAATTTCCAAGAATAATTCCCAAAAACAATGAGATATAAAATATGACTAGGATATATCCATAGGTAAAAGAAAGACTCATGGGTCATTTTTGGTGTTGTGGGAAGTTTGGGAACAAGGCCATAAAATTTTGGAACAAATTTTCAACCTATGGAGAAAATAGAAGGCCTGATTTTAGGGAGATTAGAGCTAAAGGAAGGATAAAACCTATTGAAAAAAAATCATATTTCATAGAAAGGTAATAATCTATCCACTTTAAATGGATTTTGTTTCTTATAAGAATTTTATGATTACTACTATGAAAGTGGTCATAGAGAATATGTGTACTAGTATAAACCAACTTAGCACAAATATTGTGCTACAATGAAGAAATGTACCCAATGGAAAAAAGTGATAAAATAAGACAAGTCATCCTTGGGGAGTAGATAGAAGAGAAGTTTTGAACCAAATAATCCTAATAAGTCAAAGAAGAATGATAAAGGGGATGGAATCATCCCTAATAAAAAAGTGTAGAAGCTGTTAATTAATGGAAACTTGAAGGCTGCTGAAATAAATCTATGTGGAAGGTGTATCCAAGATAGTTATTGTGAAAAAGAATA
Source organism: Viscum album (assembly GCA_963277665.1). Taxonomy (NCBI): domain Eukaryota; kingdom Viridiplantae; phylum Streptophyta; class Magnoliopsida; order Santalales; family Viscaceae; genus Viscum; species Viscum album. The sequence goes on from OY728146.1 coordinate 1,813,047,346, forward strand.
TATGAATATCATGCCATAATAAGAAGGAATATATAAGAATATTAAAGTTAAAAGAAAAAACATTGAAATAAATTCATTTGTTTACAAAGGTAAACAAGCTTATTATACACAATGAGTAGACTGAATAAAAGATGAAGTCCATGCTATATAAGGAAGAATAGAATTTTAAAATCAAAAGGGGATCTAGTATGAAGTGATCTCCCAATAAAAAATATAGAAATAATAGAAGATCTTTTTTGAGAGATAATTATCAAACTTTCCTCCATCATTGAAAGAACAATGAAACCCCTTCTTATTCCATTTTAGTTGCTTATGTGTACTAACATGTAGGGAATTAAAGGACCGAAACAAAGGGAAATTGGGTAAGTGTTGTAATCATTGTATAACAAAGTAATAAGTGTCTATCATGGTGTCATGCTGAAGAAAATAATACTTGATGATGTGATTAGTGAATCCCTTGAGGTGGAGGAACCAAAGAAAAGAGTTCGTCAAAATGAAGCTCTATTTCTATAAATTTGGAAACTTGAAAGCCTTTAGATAAAAGCTAGTAATGGGTATCACAATTATAATTTCTTCCATAATTTATTTATATTAACATTGTAAATTTAGGGGGAGTGATGGTTGATGGGAAATCTAAAATAAAGGGCGAGTTTTATAAATTTCACTTGAACTATTTTGATGATTTTTTTGAAGATGAGTACAAGTTATAATTCATAATCAATCAGTTTTTGAAGCCCTTATAATGATAAATTGTGAAAAGTATCACATACATGTTTGGTATGGACAACCTCGATCACCTTGTCTATTCAATCTTGTTTTCTACATTGGGTTAGATCATGTAGACTTAGAGTTGTCTAACTAAAATCTCATTGTTAAGAAAGAATGTGAATCCATAATTCTCCAAATAAGTGTATCAAATTGATTATTGTGAATAAAAGGGGGATAAAAAATTCTTTTATCGTAAGAAAGCATGAAGACAATTAAGGACTATACCCTATATCCCTTTACATTTATTTATTTGTATCATGCATGTAGAGAATGATTAAAATAAGGGGATATTAAAAAATATCACTATGATTTATGTCAGAACACTATCATTAGTGAAGAACCACCCACTTATCAACCTAAGGATCTTGTGTGAATTTAAATTAAGCATGATGAATTAAATAAAAACTATACCTTGTCAATTTCGATCAAAAATGAATTTCTCTCATCATCGACAATCTTCATTTAAAGGAACCAAACTAGGAACCCTCTAGATCATCCATACACATTCTAGAATCTTGCTCAAATGTCGATATTTGATCTCTAGGTGTTAATATAGAGAGAAAAAGGATCTTTTTATGTCAACATGTTCACAAGATCACTGATAAATTCTACACATATTATTATAAACTCAAAAAATATTGAATTTATTAATTTCTTATGATCGATCAAACTCTGACATATCTCAACCCTCACTACATATCCCACCACACCTTAAACTCCAATTAAATATAAATGGATAAGAATTTGAATATGCTTTGTTAAAACCAGAGAATTATTGGATATTTTTTTCATGATTTTTATAAATCCTTTTATGTGTTGATCAAAGGAGTTTGAAGGATATGAAATATGGTTTTGAGATTATGGAAGCCTGGTATAGAAATTTCAATAGTTTGTTCAATAATTTTGTTTTACAGTGATTTATAGTTTTTTGGGAATAAAAAAATGTAGGTTTTGGTGAAGTTATGTGAAGTTTTTGAAGTAAAGGAAGACAACCCATGTGGTAAAGCATGTGGTCATGCATGTGGCCCATGTTTCCAAGTATGCAGTCCACTTGGTAAAGTCTACATATTTCCAAGGAAGAATGTGGTTAGGGAAAAATATAATGCGGTGACCAAATGTTTTTTTGAATGACCACTAAGTTGAGTATGAGGTCAATATGAGAAGTATGTAGTGTTAGAAAAAAAGATTTTAATCAACCATGAAGTCAAGTATGCAGTCCACTGAGGTAGTATACAATCATAAGGTGGAATGTTTTTTTGAGTGTTGTGAATCATATTTTTCAAGGTTCAAGAATAAATTTCAAGGAATAGTGAAATAATTAGAGTGATTTGCATATAAATTCCAAACTTAAACTTTCATTAAGCACCAATTATAACTTAAGGAAAATTCAGAGAGATTTAAAAGATTTAAAAAGGGAAACTTCATCTGTGAAGTTTGAACAACATAGGGAGTACACAGTATGAAAGGTTGTGTACGTAGTCTACAAGGTAAGTATGTGGTGGAGGAATATAGTTTGGGGAAAGGATTTTATTATTGGAGTATGTGGTATGTAGGGATGAGTACGCGGTCCATAGGTGGAGTGAGCGATCTTCCAGGTCTTGTATGTGGAGTGGAGTATGCAATCCACAAGGTAGAGTACATGATCTATAGGGGGGGTATGTGGTGTGTTGTGTCCACTTGGTTACTTCACGTAAGGTTGTTTTAGGATGGTATTTTCACATGAAGATAACATTTAGGTATTTTTGAATACCATGAAGTCTATTAGAGTATCAAATTCATCCTATAATGATACAAATCAAATAAAACTTTCTTGATAATGTGGAAGATACCTTTATATCAATAAAATGAGGATGACTTCATCCAAAGAAGTGCACAAGGTGGAGTCAATGGAAGTGATTTTGGGGAGGCAATGTATTGTCCCTGAACTCATTATAAAGTTAGTATTCCTCACATAGAGTGACCATGGATGAAAATTTGTAATCCATGAAAACTAGTGAGGCATAGTGGATTCTGGTATGACTGACACATTATTGGTGTATTCTCCTTGGACTAGACCTTTGAGGTGAACCAAGTAAAAAATTTCATGCCTTTTGTTTTAATTCCTACATACAGCTTTGTTGTGGATATTTGTTTGAATGAAATAGGATAAATGCATCCCTACCAATTCAGGGACAAGATCCTAAAGAGTAAAAAGAAAAATTTAACCCCTGATTCACTTCTCACCTCTCAGGGTGTCTTAGATTGTAACAAGTGGTATCAAATAATTCAGATTATAGATGTTGAATATATCATCAGGTATTCTTTAATATGAAGAATTTATTAAATGTTAGAGGAATCCATCTATTTGATGGAATAAACTACTATATTTGGAAGAATAGAATGAGATATCATCTGAAATATCTTGGGATAAAAGTTCTCTTTTCCATAATTTAAGGGATTCAGGTTAGTGATGAAATAGGATTGTCTATGACAGGATATGATGTCACGAACCGTCCTCGGGGCCCATGCCGTGACTACCCCTAGCCCGCCTTCCATAGGCCAGGGGCTGGCGACTAGCACCAAGGCATAAATTCCCAATAAAAAGGGAAGGCATTGCCTTTGTAAAGTAAACAAACACCATAGAGCAAGCAAGCAGTAGAAGTAAACACTACGTAAAAACTGAGTACAACAGTAAGTGCGAAAAAGTAATGGGCCAGAATACAAACCCAAACTGAAAGTAAAGTACAACTCAAAAGGGAAAACAACAACTGAAAAGTAAGCCGCAGCCTCGATCCATCCACTGGACTCCCACATGAAGGGTGAGTATAGATATCCTCCACAACTCCTCGGGTCCAACCGTCCACTCCGAGTACGTCCTGCCAGTGGTCCTCCTCCAGTACCGTCCTGCTCCGCAAGCCTCAACCACGATCAGTGCTGTCCGTCGTCTGCAACCAACACAACATAGTGCGGGCATAGCCTGTGCAGGGCCGAGTATAAGCTACTCAGTAGGGACCCCGAGACCCCCGAAGGTCTCCCAGAATCCACAAAGGATAATCCACAAAGGAGAGATACAATCACGAAGTAACATCCGACACTGCTTAGGTATATGACCATACATATACCTAAGCCATCCATTCTTGTTCAGATCCAACATCTGATCCCAAGTACAACCCAGTCCACATAGGAAAGCAAAACGTAATCCACATAGGATAGCACAACACAATCCACAAAGGAAAGCAAAACAGGATTCAGCTCACACACGTATACTTCTTCGTATGACGATAGAGATGATCAGATATATCCACTGATTCATCTAAGTCTTCAGACCCACAAAGGATAGATAGGTACTAACCCCCGCAATGACCCACAAAGGATCTGACCCACACATGATTGATAGGTAACTAACCCCTGCAAAGACCCACACAGGATCGGACCCACACAGGATCTGTAGGCGCTGGCTCACACAGAACTGCTGAGCGCTGACCCACACAGGATCAGTAGCACTGATCCACGTAGGATTGCTGAGTACTATAGTTGTCGCCGTCGAATCCACTGAGGATCTCTGTATATTCGTTGTCGTCGTCAAAGTCGCAAACGCAGCCAGCTCTAGGGTTCCCGCACACAGCAAGCTCGTTCGGGAGGGTCCGCTCCACGAGCCGAGAGGCTGATACATCAACTGACACATAGTCCAGAGTTGATGTATCCAAAAGTTACGTATCGTCAATAGGAACTCAACGTCGCAGACGGCGCGTCAATCGGACGCCCGGTCTGAGAGTTATTGGCTTTTTTGTCCCAGGGGCCCCGTTGGTTTTTAAGGAAAAACCAACCCGACCGTACTCCACCTGCGTCCAAACCTAGGGCGGAGTAAGCCAAAATATCCATCTCATTAAGAGGAATCCAAAAAAGTCGACGGCATGTCAATTGGATGTCCGGAGCTTAAGATTGAGCGTTTCCGCTCCGAGGGTCCGGTTGGTTTCGTGTACGAACCAACCCGTCTGAACCCAAAGTATTCCGAAACCTTGAGCGTGATATACCGAAATGACCATCTCGATCCAAGGATCGCATTGCCGCTGACAGCGCATCGATCAGAGGTCCGTAGCCTGAGACATGGGAAAAAGACAAAAAAGGTTCCGAAAACGGGGGTTTCGGGCCCGGACCGACCCGACCCGAGACCCCCTAGGTCGGCCCGAACCAGGTCGGCCTGACTGGGCACGGCCTGGTGCAACACCAGCTGGCTCGGCCGAACGGCCGAGCCGTTCGGCTTTTGCGGGGGGGGGGGGGGGGGGGGGGGGCTGCCCCCCGTGATTTGAAACCGCGGCCCCCCCTTAATGGGGGCCGCTAGCTTGGTCGGTCGAGGGTTTGAACCCCCGACTTCCCTCCTGTCCGGCCGGCCCGCCCCGGCCGGCCGGTTTCTGCTGCCACGGGACCGGCGTCATCCGGTCCCCTCCCTGCTCCGACACCGGCGGCCCGGAACCGGCCGCCGGTCACCCTGCTCCGCCGCGGCCCGGAACCGGCCGCGACTTGGTTCGTCCGGCATGGCACGACGGCGCCGCGACCCTCCGCCGCGGCCCCGCTCCGGCCACGGTGTCTTCAGTTCTCTCCGACGCGGCACGACGGCGTCGCGTCCTTGTTCAATTTCACAGCGCGGCGCGACGGCACCGCGCATTCTTTGCCGCACGATTCCGCGTGGTGCGTCGGCACCACGCCATTCCGTTCCAATCCACAATAGAACCAACAAGGATAAAGGAGGTGGGTCAGCCATGTTTGTGCGGTCCGCCCCCCCCCCCCCCCCTCTCGTTAATCGATAGCATTTGGTCATATTACACGAAGAACGTCAAAGTAATATTCACGAACAAAATAAAATAAACAAACCCCTACCTCGAGCGTAGCTTGAACGGAGGTTCGTCGAACGAGGATTCGTCGCGGAAAAAGACATCGCGGAAGGAGACGTCATGGAAGAAGACGTCGCGGAAGAACCGTCGCGGTCTACGGCGTCGCGTAGTCGGTCTCCGAGGACTCGGTGTTCTTCGACAGAGTCTGATGTGTTCTTCACGTTCTTCGTCGAAGATGAAGAAGTTCCTCAATCCTTATACTTTTCCTCCCCAAGACTCCACCACAAGAAACTAACCCCAAAATAAATTAAGCCCTCACTTAATTTATTAACTAGACATGAGTTTGAAATTCAAACCTACACACACATTAAACTCACACCATTAATAACATAAGTTATTAATACTTAAGTTATCAAAATTAAAAGGTGAGTTGAGGGGGGTTGAAGAATATGAAGGGTTGGGGTTCGTGTGGGCCCCACCACCCTCATAACCTCCCTTGGGAAGTTGGGTAGTTACCCAACTTCCACCCAAATCCTTTAACCACTTAAAGAAAATAAAAATTGTAGTTAAAATATAAATTAAACTTCCACAATTTTTATCATCTTCTCTCGTGAAAACGCAACCCCGAAACAGGTGTTCCTAAGCAATTACCAGTGCTACGGTTCCATCGGTGCCCTCAGAATTTGATTCTGAGCACCAGTTCAAAAGTTAGAAATTTCCGCTCATTCGTTCATTGAACGTACCCGAGCTAAACTTCGGATAGAAATTCCGGGCACACCGGGCCTCAGAATCATGTGCCGTCAGAAACTGCATTCTTGTAAAATCCCAAAGAAAATTAAGAAAATTTTTTCCTTTAATTTTATGGGTCTTTACATATGATAGGAAAATACTAGAAGTAGATGCCAAATATCAGAATGCTCTTATTAGATACCTCTCAAATAAAATATTTTTTAAGGTAATGAGTTTCACTATGATAAATTCCATGTGGAAAAAACTGAAAAATATATATAAAGTCAATAGAAAAGTGAAGTAGACAAAACTCTAAGTTTTTCAAAATAAGTTCAACTATGTAAAAATGAATCCTGATGAAAATTTAGATGGTTTCCTCAACCTAATTACTATTTTTTTTGGATTGATTTTATGTCTTGGTGAATAAATAAAGGATATTGACATTGTAAATAATATCTTGAGAAGGTTTCCACCCCTATATAAGTAATATGATCCCATTTATCCTGCATTTCCTTCACCACCCCAAACACATGGAATATCTGGATTGTACTCATTGTGTACTTTAAGCAAGAAAGAGTGGTAAATAGATAATCATACAGTACTATTAAACTATAGTGTGCTTGATGATTACATCAAGCAAGTGAACTAATAAATATTATTTTTTCATTTTGTGAATTCTTTATAGCTTCTAACATTTTAAAGATTTCATATTTGTAAACGACTTTTAGAAATTGCAAAAAGGATACATTATTCTCTATCTATTAAGAGGAAATAAAAAATTACACAATAAAGAATTTACTAATTGTTTAAAATTAAATGCAATTGATTTTTTTCTCATAACTTAACCATAAGTATCTATTTAATATTCAATTTTGGTATCTTTCTCGTTCTAATTTTACCAATGAATAGTGTATTAGATGAAATAATAGAGTTGTCCTTTGGTCCAAAAAATGTGGTACATTATTATAAGGAAATGGTTTTCAATGGATTTAAATTCATTATAAATAGTTTTGAAAAAAATGGAAACACAACATGATGGTGTCATGATAAGTTCAATAACATATTTTTATGTGAGTGCATCACACAAGAAACCATGATCATAAAATATATCATATTATGGGGTTGTCAAAAGAATCATTATATTAGACTACTATGCACATGGTCATGTCACAATGATGAAATTAAAGTAGTTTGATTCAATGACATGAAAAGGCATGCTTATAGATAACTTTAAATCTAGAGCGATTAATATGAACCTTCAACTTTATACTGATGAACATTATATTCTTGTATCACAAGATATACATGTGTTTTATATAAATGACCCATTATAAAAACAGTTTGGTGTTATTGTTGATGTCATTACAAGACATATTTTTCATGAAGGCATGGATGATAATTATGATTTGGATGAATATGTGTTTATTTATTTGAATTTTTCATTTAATGACATAGATTATTCGATTATTAGAATAGATTGTGAACCAACAATTATAATTGAGAACACATAGCATTAACACATTTTTAAGTATTTTCCTAATATTATTACAATATTTTATGTATTTTTAAATCTTTCATACATGATATCAAATTAATTCTATTAATTATATTGTGAAAAATTCAAATGAGTTCAAATTGTGGGAACTAAAAATAAAAATTTAATGAAATTATATTTTTTAAGTTAATAAATCTTTTCCTTAAATAGAATATTACATAATTTCATTTATTTTTGACATCAACTAGTAATATTATTTAAAATTTTTATTTTTTATATTTATATTATAATGAAACTTTAAATTTCCATGTAAAAATGTCTGGTTATGATGATGTTGGAAGGAGAAGAATGCAAAGAAATGAATATCATATTATAGATTTAGGAATGTATCCTATGATCACCACTAAAAATACATTTTATGTTTATATATTATGTTATTTCATATTATTTATCTTTTTTATCATTAATTTTATTTTATCAACCATGTTATTTTAGACTAAATAATTTAGTAGGTGATTAGATTATACTCTGGAGGCTAATAGTATAGTGGGGGTACTGGTACTATTGATTCTATAGTTTATCCTACCACTATGCCGCTTTAGTCACTAGGAGGTCATCTAGTTCATCCACCCTTAATCTCTCTTTAGTAACCATGATGTCATCCTATGATTATACCATCTCTTTATTAGCCATACCCACCTTCTCCATATCCCTTTTCACCCGCACCCACAAAGAATGGTAGTTCTCAAACTCCTATCCCCTCTTATTAATCATTCCCACCATCCACTGTATAGGGAACTACTCCTCCATACATCCCATCACCATATCCATATCAATATCCACTTTTATTTATACAGGGCTATCTATTAGGTTTTTTCCATCCATCAATATATTTACCATCATTGACTATACAAAGTTATCATACTATATATATCCCACCTCCCATAGAGGATGCCCCCCTCCACCTCTAGATGTAGCACTCTAGGGTTCAGTAGATCCCCCATATACTGGTATGTGTCTAATCATTATTTATAGTGATTAATGATTAATTTATATATTATTTTCCTTTACTAACAATTTTTCATGATTAGCTACATCTTCTACTAGAAAAAATGGTCGTATAAAAATGCAAGAGTTCTGGAATTGAAAAACATAGATCATGCGTCAATATAACGAGGATGACATTATCATCAGGAAAAAATGTTAAGGAATGTAAAATTTTAATGGGAACACTTTATAAACACAAAAATTTCTTTCTAATTAAACCAATAAGTTGGAGGTAAGTTGGAGACTAAATAATGGAAAATTAATGGGAATATATTTGGGTAAGTAATGTTAAAAAAATTATATATATATAAATTTGTAAATTTTTGGTAACAAATATTCTTTCCAATGTAGATCAAAGATAATTTTCCTGATGGAAAAAATGTTGGGGATGCAAGGTTAATGGAGTTGTGTGAAATGTAGAGAGCATAAAAGTATGACTTTTATGCTGGTTGGAAAGATAGAATTGATACTGGGCTTGAAAAAATACCGATCATTCTTCATTTCCTGATATCACAACACATCGAGATGATTGGTTATTGGAATATAATAAAGTTTAAGGTATTAGTTAAATTTTTATATATTATCATTTATTTATTTGAAAATTATTTTAAAGTATAAATTAATTATAATATTTATTTTAATGAAATTATATATATATTTTTTGTTTATAGGTGAAAATTTCTAAAAAAAAATAAAGAAAAGTGAAATGAAATAGATTCACTCTCTTGGACACACTTATCTCCCAGATCATGAGTAAGAATGGGTAATTTAACATTTAAAATATTAAAATTCATTTTCATGAAATATAGTTTTATTACCTTTTAAGTTTGGTTTGTGTGTCAAATTTGTTTATTTTTTTTTTATTTTTTATTTCTATAAATATGCATATACTTCCACAAATTAAATAACATGACAATAAACTTTAGTTGAGGTAATACCTTTTCCACTTCCATAAAAAATATACACCAAATTTTAATTAATATTAAAAAATAAAATGTTAATTAATAATTTAACCAAAATTGTTAGACATATTTGATAACCTCTTTGGAAACTACATATTTAGTTTCTTGATTATTTTCACCACTAAAATATTCTTTTACATCATCCATATTCTTCATTTATCTATAAATTGTTAACCACCAACTTATAATGATAAATCACTACCTTTTACATCAATCAAGACCCTTACCATTTATAAAAATATCCACCTAAGTATAAGGGGTGTTTTCTCTTCATCCATATTAAGAATAAGAAAATCCATCAATTGATTGAACTTACCCACTATAGCTAAAATAAATTCAATAAAATCTCATAGATATATCACCATTGTATATGCCAATTGAGGAGAAAAATTTATGAGTTTCATCTCTTCCAAACCTAAGATTTTAAATGATATGTATGATATGATATCCACATTCACACCAAGATCACACAATGATTTTACAAATTTATAAGATCCAATTTTTATAGGAATATAAAAACCCTATTAGTGGTCAAGAAAGATGCTATGGTTTCCTATAATGAACTTTGGTTGTTTTGAGAATTATTTCCTTGTTGGAATATGGGGAAAACAATTCTTTATAAAATATTTTTTCCATATAATCCAGGATTTTCTAGATGAATACATCCATAAATTAATAACACTATTCCTAAAATTTTATTTATTAAAAATCCTTGAGCATTAAAATTAATTATCAAACTATTCCCCATAGAACGATCAAAACATGAAAATATTTTTTCTACAGTCATAGTATGTGAACATAGATGTAAAAATATTAAATCAGAGTGAATATATTATATAATGAAGTGGAAAAATAAGTATTGATAATAGGAATTATTTCTTTATGGTTCTTCATTGACATCACTGAACCCTTTATAACTAATTTGAAATATAATTATTCATTGATTGAGAACAAAATTCTATTAACTATTTCCAAAAAATCTATTTCCTGAACAAAAACTTCAATCGACAATTTTTTTAATGAAAATGAAAAATAAATATGGTAGAGTGTATGATACATATCAAAGATATATCTTATATATTATAAACATAAAACCCTATGTGAATATAAATCAAAATCTGCATGACAACCTCAAATAATATTAAACCCAACACTGATGGATGTGGTTAAAAAGGATGCTAAAAATTTATTATAAGTGACTATCATATATCCAATTTTAAACTCTATTGCTCTGTCCTATTTTGACAGTATGAAAAAATTAGGTTTAACAATTATTCTAAATGAATAAAATGAGTTACTATAAGTAATGGTTTAAGATTTAGTGTTGTTTATTAAATCAAACTAGGATGATATATATTACACCATAATTTTTATTTGAATATTTTATAAAAATTGATCTGCTAAATATCACACCAAAAAATAATTCATTAGCCATAATGAAACGTAAGATTTAGTTTTTCAATGTGGGGGACTGATTTGGTAATGAATTACAATCCACAATAAAGGAGAATAAGGCATTATACCATAATGAAAATTTCTATGGTACAATAGATTTGAAATAAAAATAGTTTTTTATAGAGGTTGATTTTAGTTATTTTGTAATAGATAATATTACACCATAATGAAAGGAGTATTTTCATGATTTTAAAATGTCTATATATATTTAAAAATTCAAAATAATTCATGTAAATATTTGAGAGTGAATTATATTAGTGGTTTAAATATTTTTAGAGGAAAATATATAAAACCAAGAGTTTTAGGTGACTTAACTATAATAATTGAAAGATAATACTTTTTATTTGTTTTTATTCACTATAATTTCCTAGTAAATATTGAATCCATGGTAATTTTTATGTCATTACAAGGTTGTAGTTATTCATGTTTGAATGGAAAACCTTGTAAATGATCATGTCTTGCATGTTCATTTTTTACATCCATAATTCAATAGGTTAACAATAGTGGAATGTTAATATAATTGATTAAAAAATATTGAACAATGGTTATTGAAATAATGAATGATAAAAATCATTCACTGATCTACCCTATTATCCCTAAATCATGTTTGAATTCTTTGACCAAAGCCTCCTAAATTGGTATTGGAGCAGTCTGGGTTACTTTTTGATGCAGTGTTTCTACTATTTTGGTTTGTTGTCTGATATTGAAGACCAGTTTAAGTTATGAATTTTATTATTATAATGAATCAAATCAATTCAAAAAATAAAAAAAGTATTATTACATTTGATAAGAAAAATTATAATACATGGAAATATATAATTTTGTAATACTTATTTTCATTTATCATGGATGTGGTAAATTTTATATCTAATGGGTTGACTTATATTGTTGATGATATAGTGTTGAATCCAAATGATAATAAAAGGGAAATATGAATTTTTATTATAAATACCATACCATGGAATGAATTTTGGTGTTATCTTATACCCTGGAATTTTGGTTGTGCTTTTTTTTGACTAATTTCTGCTTCATACCGATGGTCGTGTGGTTTTTTATAAAATATAATTTTTGTATATATTGTCGTTGGTGCTTTTTATTTTTACTATTTTTTCTACAAACTATGTTCAATGTAGGTTAGAGTCAGTTCTGATTGAAATTTTTTCTTATATACACATAATGTTGAACCTAGTGGTAGTTTGAGGATTAATTTCTACATTGAATTAGGGGGTTCATATAGTAGATCAACTTATATGAATTGGGATCAAGAAATGGATTTGATACACATTGGTATATTATGTAAACAATGATTCATAGGTTGAACTATTTATATTTTATTTACAGCTTGATCCACTCATTGATACTTACTTGTTTTCATGATAGAATGGTGATATAAATGATTTGTTATTGTTAAAAATGGACACTATTGATGTTGTTTTCTATTATAAGAATGTTTATTGTTCTTTTTGATAATATGATACAAAATAAAGTGAATGTGTGATTTCATGTAGTGATGTTTGAAATAGTCTTAATAAATTTTACTTATTGTGGTACTAATTTTTTTGTCAGTTTCATGCCTTTCAAGTGAAGATTTCATGAATTTGTGAGTGAATTTTACTACTATTGGTTGTACATATTAAAATATATAATTTCATTTTATTGAATTTTTTACTGTAAATGACTAAAGATAATTCAGTTTATTATATCTCAAATCAATGTGGTTTAGTTCATTTAAATTTTATTTGGGAATAGATAGTTCAAAAGTGTTTAGTCCAGGTTGGTTTGATATCATGTAGTTCTCATTTTTATTTTATTAGGTTGGTTCGATATCCAATTCAGGTTGGTTTGATATCATGTAGTTCTAATCATTTTGATTTTATTAGGTTTAGTTTAGTTTGGTTTAGTGTAATTTAATTCACTTATAATGTTTCATTATTTCATTGTTTTTCCTAGAAAAAGGCATTGAATATTGAGGTCTACGTTCCTCACTCTACCTTGTTTTATACTAGGAGGAAAAAGAGAAATTGTATTGTGGTAAATAGTGACACCCAGGAGATGATTGTAAGTATATTTAAATTTCTTTTATTTTGACTAAATTTAATTCTTTATATTATTTGATCATTTTAATTTTTGTTATATATCACTCGAAAAATTAATTTAGAGGAATTTATAGAAAAAGAACCATACAATTTGGGCTCTAATGATCATCTGCATTAGATATTAGGAGATGAACATACTTGAAGGGTGTGTTATTGACCTAGGAAGAAGATTGTACTATCTATATACTAGTATTATGAAAGAGTTTTCTCAATTATTAGTTCTGTTATGGACATGGAGGAACAAATTCATTTTGAAATGAAACAAGTAACTCAAGAAGAAGAAGAAGATACTCAATGTCAAAAGATGATAAATGAACAGGTGATGAAAGCCATATTTTCTCTCTCTTCTACACTTCCACTAGAATCTATAGTAGTAGTTTATTCTTGTTTGATGATGATGTGTTCTATTTATGAGGATTCCTCTTCCCCTACTAATGTTGGTTCCACTTCTGCTGCCACTATTGATGCCGATGCTTATGAATATGCCAATGTTGATGTTGCTATCATTATCAATGTCCCTGGTGATGTCGATTCCCATGATGATGATGATCATAATAGTGTGAGAGGTGGTGATGGTGTTTTTGTAGGAGGTATGTATGAGGGTTGTGATGGTTCTGATGATACTAATATTGAGTCTCATTTCTGATGTAAATTGTATTCTTAGTTTATTTGTTGGTTTAATTTTATTATGTAGTTTAGTATTATTATATTTATATTGTTTTTTATTTTTTGTATTTTTAAAATTTATTCTGGTGTGTGGTGTCTGTTTTTACAGGAGTGGAAAGGAAGCTACAATTTTCTGTTGGATAGTGTAGAAGACTATAACCATTATTTGAAATAATGGTAATAGAGCAATAGCCAAGGTTTCCACTGTGGCAATACCCTTGTAGCCACAATTAAAAATCATGGCAATAAACTTCTGTAGGAATATTCATAACCATGGATACAAGTTTATTTCTACGGTGGAAACCATTGCTATAGACCTATTTCCATGGTTTGAACTGTGGCTATAGGTCTATAGCCACAGTTTCAAACTGTGGCGATATCCTTAGTCAAATTTCCATGCCAATTGGATCCATGACCAACTAAACTATAGTTATTACCTATATCTATTGTTTAAGGGTATATATCCATGGTTATAAAATGAGGATATAGCTTGATTTTCTAGTAGTGTCACCCGATTCATCCTTTAGTAGTATACACATTGCCTCATAATACCATTCTACTTATTGGTAAGTAACACTAGATCATCCCACGATGACACACTAGGCTAGATGAAACCTTTCTACATCAGTTTTTCTATTTGAATTCTAAACTCAAGTAACTCAAATGGTGTCATATGATAAGGATTCGTTGAAATCAGGGAATCACCCGACTATAAATTTATCCCTAACTCAACATCACATCGAGGGGGTAGTGTCACAACCTCCTCAAGAAAGACATCCAGAAATTCCTTGACAACTATGGGAGTCTCCACCATCCCAACACCCACTGAATTTCCTAAAAATTTCAACATCAAGGAAAGAGGCATATCCAAATTCCTAATTCCCATATAATAACCTTATTCTCTAATGAAAACTGCATGATGACCATCAATATATGATAATGATACCTTCCAATGTAATCAATCGATAATCGTAAATATAGAATATAACCAATAAATGGTAATAATGAGATCATACAGTTGTATATATAGAAAAAAGAAATCCCTACGTGAATGATGTTTCCCCATCATTGACCTACATTCCCAGAACACATCAAACAAGAAGGTCTAGCCTTTGACTGGAATAGTCAATACTAGGGGAATGGTAAGTCTCTCCATGTACCGTCCTAATTCACGGGCTAAGGTGGGTTCAATGAAGGAGTGCGAGGATCCTAAAAAAAATAAGGCTGAAACAAGGGTATATGATAATTTAATCATATCTCTGACAATATATGACCCCAATTACATTAACACCTCCATAGGATGAAACTATTCATGCCCAAATCCTCTATCCCACTATTGAAAATCACCTCCATTCCCACGCTCTGGCCTAGGAACCTGCAGAAAAAGGCCATCGTAGGGATGGCCTCTACTAGCTCTATCTACCCTTGTCTATTAAAAGAATAGTGATGGCCTCTATTACTATTTTAGTAATTCCTAACCATCTAAACCAAACCATACTCCCTAATAATTCTAGATCTAATATTGAGGGTGGAAATAACCCACATAGGTATAGTATGTGAATAGAAATACCATGGTAGAAACTTAGGAAACACTTTCCCCAGAATAAAAATGGAGCAGAAAGTTGTGAATGACTCCCTGCTAGTCAAAACATTGAAGGCCCTAGTATCTGAGACCTAATACTAATAACTTTTCTCCTCAAGGAACCCTACCAACTTCCCTATCTTGATATCCCTCTTCACGAGTGCATACTATTGACCACCTCAACCTTATTATGAACCTACAAATACATGAAAAATGAAAATGGGGTAATTTAATACTAGATAGATAGGTGGAGTTCATATTTAAGATACTTCCCATAGAACTCCACATCAGGACAAATATTTAGGGAGAAACATAAAAGTTCTATAAACTTGATCCCAATATCTCATGTAGCAAAACTCCCCTGGTGAAGAGAAAGAAGCTCATGCCTCTTTACTGATTTCATGATAGATTATAGGAAATCCAATCCAAAATCATTTTGAAAATATTCCTAGGAAACATTATCCTCCTTATGATCACTAAGTTAGAGAATCAACCACTGACACAAAGCACCCCTCGTATGACTAACTGAAAACAGAACCCAAAACTCAGCTCGATCACAAATTAGACCAAAAGAGATCTCAAGACCTTCCAATAAAAACTCTATTTCCAGATTGAAGACACTCCCCTAATAATTTTCCAAGACCCTATCCTAAAAATAACATAGTAATCACTATCATTCCTCATCCTCCGTTGTTGGTTTGATCCTCCGATGATCAATCTAATTAGCATGTTGAGCCTTTACTGTCTGAGTTTCTTGCTAATGATAACCAAGATCCATTTTTAAAAAACAAGGAGAAACCCTTATCCTAGTAGCCTATAATTTTATTAAATTTCATTAAATTAATTTATTCCATTTTTTTAATTCCACCCAATTAAGATAACAAGATAAACAACCATGATGTGTGTACCTCATTGGTCTCTACCCTACAATCGGCACCACCTCACTTGGTCATTCGGAAAACTTAGGGTCATTGCATCAGATCATAGGGTCCCTAAAATATTATTTCCAAGATGGTATCCCTATCCTATGTCATGCAATATGATCAATTGTCATAGTTTCCCTACCAAATCATCCAATACTCACAGTGCCTAAAAACTCTATCCAATATCTCAACCTAAAAATTTGATACCACTCTATCATGACCCCCTCCCTCTAAAGGTACCCCTCCTGGGATAGAAATGAAGGAAGAGGTATAATTACCACCAATTTCTACCTTCAGTAGGACCTAAGTTGGTGAAAATTATCAAGGGTATAAAAATCTCACATATAGAAGGTATTATACTCAAATAATTAATAAGGATCAACAGATAAAATGAAACCAACCAACCAAATCTACCATATAAAGGAACAAATGAGATCCAAAAATCATCCCATGATGCATGTATAAAGTAAATAAATAAAAATAGAATTTCCAAATAAATACCAAAAGTAATTCTAAAGAAAAAAATCAGCAATAGATTCAATGTCTCAGATAGTAATGTCTAGCTCAGTCCCAGAAGTTTTCCTGGAATCCTGAAAAATAGTTTGTATGTGCGTAGGGTGATTATAACAGTCTTCTCAATAGGATCATACCCAAGGTCTCTCATTCACAAGTTAATAGAGAATACTAATTCACCATTGAAAAAATAGTTGAACCAACATGCACCTAAATGGGTCAACTAACCAACCCCATCCTCACCAACACACACTCACAAAATAATGCATCCAATATAGTAGAATAATAATAAGTATATCAATAAGGGTACCCCATACTACTTTCCCTCTAATTTTCCACTCTCATTCCCCAACATCATACATCCTTTTTCTCTCATCCCTTCTGTAATATTCATGCCCAAATACACCATGGAAGCCACATCACATCCCTCTCAAAGACACCTAAGAAACTGCATCATACCATGCACCTCGTGCAACAAGTCATCTCATATACATACTTCAATAACCATTACCATATAACTATAATAGTAAGGTATCATGAACATGAAGGACATTGACCTCATTACCACATCCTGCCATGCACGACTGCCACTGTGAACCACCTCATCCTCTAGTCAATCACCATATCTAGTGAAATTTTACATTCTATACATCACAAACCATGTGTATCAAAGTCACCTGGAAGAGAGAGAAAGTAAGAGTGGGTAGTCATCCATCCTTCCTCACCATCACAAATGTTTGGAAAAAACACCCAGAACCCAAAACCTTTAGGTGTTAGAGTAAACACACGACTCAGGTGGGGTGCATATAGAAAAAATGTTAAAGTACATGATAGATAGATAACACACAATATCAATATGTGGGTTCATAATAAGAGAACCAATATATCTCACCCTATCACCATAAGGTCTCGTAACCTCTACCATTATCACTAACACAACTAAATGCATCACATCACATAAGAAAACCACACACAATCCATATTCCAACATTCCTTTCAAAGAACCTATATCCATATTTTACAATTACCAACCATATTCATTTAATAAGATAGTTCACTTCATATTTAATTCTATCCAATTCATTATCAATTCAATGGATCACTTCATTTTCCAAACATTAATTTCCACCCACGTTCATTCCTATGTCAACATTTCAAGTTCATTCTATAGCTACTAGAAACTACACAACACAACATATAGAATCCCATAAATCCCATTCCAATGATCATCACTTCACAACCACCACACATCACAACCACCACACATCTCAATCACCACATGTATCAATCACCATAGATCTCAACCACTACAAATCTCATATTAGTTTTAATGAAAGGTATTTCTATACATTTATTTCATTATTTTCAAGGGTATTCTCATGAAAACTAGGATTCCATGGAAAAATAATTTATTATTAAAGTATACATTCATATAATTTTTCATGTGTGGTGAGTTTAATCAAACAATAAAAAAAATTTAAACACAAGTTAAATTTTCATAGCATGAATTATTCATAATCATATAGAAAAAAATCACAAGAACAAGTAAAAATCATGAAATTTCTCTCCTCCCCTTAAATTTAAATTTGTCTAATTAATTATCTTTATTGTGTCATTATGTACAATCTAAATCAAGGAATAAAAATTTATGCTATTTCTATATGTACAACTAAAGAAGGAGAGTCCAAGGATACCCTACCTCGATTAAAGATTTGAAGAGTAACACTGCTCATAAGGAAGAAACAATAAATCAGAACTCACCAATATCAAAGGATAACTCACCAAAAAATACTCATGGAAATGTATCATCAAAACACATTAAAAAAAACTCTAAAAAGGGGTTCCCATTATAACGATCCTCTCTAAAAAATAAGAAGTTAATAAAATAGGAAAATAGAATAGGAGAGATCATAACTTGATCTAAAAGATATAATATAATGATCTAGTGGGTTAATCTTAAAAAAGGAATGATTAAATATGTCTAGGGAGGTCTAGAAGTTTCTTGGTTCTTGAAGAAATAATGAAGAAATTCAAACAAAGTTTACAATACCTCTATTTATAAGTGTGTTCTACTAGATTCCACCATAGTGTGGTGAAGAGAAAAAACTCCCATGGTGGATCTGGTCAAATAGGGATCTGAATCTCCTATGGTTGTTTCCCCTTATTCCACATGTTTTAAAAATTGTATTTGATTTCCACCATATCTTAGACCATGGAATAGTCTAAGCTATGGTGGTTCTTTTATCACCTTCCAAATCTAGACACCATGTCCTAATTACAAAGTCTTGTATGCTTTCCCTCACCATTTCTATATCCAGGGTGTGGTGAGATCCTCTTCTTTATTTTGGATAGGAGAT
This sequence comes from Viscum album, assembly GCA_963277665.1. Classification (NCBI taxonomy): domain Eukaryota; kingdom Viridiplantae; phylum Streptophyta; class Magnoliopsida; order Santalales; family Viscaceae; genus Viscum; species Viscum album. The sequence goes on from OY728146.1 coordinate 1,813,066,750, forward strand.
CCACCCAGATTCCATGCTTAATGTCATTCCCTCCACTAGGAATTTCTGAACTACTCATTTTATACTAGGCGGTCTCTTGGACAAAGTAGACTTCACCATGCCCCCACCAGGGTGTGTTGACCCCCAAAATGGCCTAAGGAACTATACAAACCTCAAAACACCCCCAAACTCCACCTTGAAACTACCTAGTGTAATACCCAAGACTTTGAGTGTGGTATGTTCTTGTTTAAATTTTGGTTTTAATCCCTTAAAGTTCTTTAATGAAATGTTTTATGAGTTTATGAGGAGGATCAGGGGTGTCCTTGGAATTCGAGACATGAAAAAGGAGGAAAAGTGGCCATCTAGTTCATGTTTCATGGTTGGTGCATGATTAGTAGTAACCATTTTTCATAATCATACTTTCTTGGAGGAGGGGTTCATGGCTAGTGAAATCATGAAAGGGGTAGGAAAAACCATGTGGGATTGTATATAGCCATTCCATATGGTTACAACATGGTTTTAAAACATGTGAAATCTCCCTAAGAATCCATGTGACCTTCCCCACTCGTAGACAGAGGGTGGCACATGGTTCGCGCATGGTTTTTCTAATTATGTGGCCAAACCATGTGCCCCATTAAAAAAGTGAGTTTTTACCATTTCCCCCCTCAGGCTTTATGAATCCTCACCTGAATTTCTTAACTATTCTTTCTACAATAGCCATGAGTGATGAAACCTTCCCCTCAAACTTTCCAAGGATTTATCTCCCTTGTTTTCATTCCATTTGGAGTTCCATTGGGTGAAGATCAAAACTTTGGGTGAGTTTAACACTCCTATTTCTTCCTTTTTCTAGATTAAGTCTTGTGGAATAGTTCTTATTCTTTGGAAGATCTAAACCCCTCTTTTTAATTGGTTTCTAGGTTGGGTATTTGAAGGTGGTTTGATACTGAATCAATGGACAAGGTTAAGAAATCATTCATCTATGGAATTGAGGTAGGTGGTATTCAAATTATATCCCATAGTCTTCTAGTTAAATTTATGTGTATGTGGTTGTGTTCTTGTATCATTGTGAAGTTCATTTGGTTTTACATGGTAGAAATAATGAATTGATAGGTTAAAGGATGAATTGAATCCCTCATGATCCCTATTGGATTCATTAAGGTTTATTAGACTGGGAAAGAGACCACCCATGGGGTTTTTCGCATTCATGAACATGGGATTGGTTTATTACATATAAAATTAGAAGGTTTATGAGATAAAACCTATGATAGTTATGTTTATCATGTTAACATTGATTTTTGAAGGGAAACCAAATGATAATTTTGTTTAGTTTGTTAGCAAGGATTGTGAAATGAAATTTATTTTAATTGTGTTTAGTTGATAACATGACATAAGGGGGAATTTGGTACAATCAAAACATGTAAAATGGATTATATTTTTAAATGGAATGCGTGAGAATGGGTTAAGGAACATAAATGATATATGTGATAATGAGTTATGAATTGTAAATGATATAAGTGTTAAATGCTTAAGTCATGTGAATGGTAAATGTGTTAATGGATTAAGGCATGAAGATGATATATGGTTGAATGAGTAATGGTTTCTAATCAGTAAATGTGTTCAATGAGTTATGATATATGAATGGTATATGTATTGAATGGTTAATGAAGCATGTGCACATGGATTAGTGGTATGAGTGGGGTATTGTAATTGAGGATCTATTTCCATGGGTTAGGTTAGACTAAGGCTCTAATCCCTACCCCTATAATGCATGATTTAGGGAGTCAGAATAAGGCTCTATACCCCTAATGAATGCATTGGATATGAATACCTAGATCAAGGATCCGAGGTAAGCATTATGTATTTATTTGTATAATGTTTTACATAGTGATGCAGGGAACTTGATTCTATTTACCCCTATGCATAGTTGATATGATCGGCATAGGCCGAAGTGTATTTGATGAAAATGGATAACCCATGGAATAAATAATGAAAGTGGATAAAGTGAACTTTGTTACCCAATGAAAACTATTTTAGCTTGTATTTATCTTGTTGTTCATTATATACCTACATACACTATCTGTTTAGACTAGATATCTTGTATAAATAATTTATGGTGGCCAACTAATTTGTACTCACACCCTGCTCAGCCTACCATTGGGTACCCGAGCAGACTTTATGGTTGCAGATCATGATAAGGGAAAGGGCCCTATGTTAGATAGTTGATTTGGGCATGGGATATTCATGGATGAGGGTTTCAAACATGGATTCGAGACCTATTTTGTGGATTCTTCATCTTGTATTTATTTTTGGTTTTCCTTACACTTGTTATTGTATGACATGACATCACATATTGATTGTTTCATTGTGGGCTTGTACACAGTTTTTGGAAATGGATTTGCGATGCATGTTTATCATTTATCTTTTTAATTTATTTTATATGATATCTTTTATGTATTACTCTGATAAAGAGTTTATATTCTCCCCATTTGTACTATTATACCCTCACTGTTAGTCGGCAACCTTTGGCTTATGAGGAGGCACTGCTGAGGTCATATGGTGAACCATCTCGGGAAACTAGATTAGTGGCACCTGGGTCAGGATATTACAAAGTGGTATTAGAGGAGTTTTTTCTTTCTATTATCTTACTATTTGGGAGTGGTATATAGGAGACTAGGACATGTTAATACTTGGAAATGAGCTCATGCATGAGAGTAGCTAACCCACATATGAGGGTAAACCCAAGTACCTAGGGTGGGATTGTTTTTCATGATGTTTGGTGTTACAGTTGGATGATATTTCACCTTGGGTGATTCACTTGTTGTGTGATGTGACTATTTTATGATATTTTTTCTCATAGCCAAAATGATATGAGGTTGTGCATACATGAATAATTTTATTTAACTAGGGATATATGTGACATGAATCAAGGTAGAAACACATGGGAAAGACATGTGGGATGTGATGGATAAAGAACTTTTAAATTTCTTTGATATTTGAAAGAAATGGTTTCTAATAAAGATGATGAAAATGGGTAGATGGAAAGAACCTAAAGGAATGGTTAAATAATAGTACCTAATAAAAAATCATAAATGGTTTAAAGTTTGGTTGTGATGAGTTGTAAAGATAGATATGTACCTAAATGAATAATATTTATGTTGTGAATGTAAAATGGTTAAAAATCGTGTATAATGAAAGACATGGGACTATGTAAGTTGGTTTACCCCATGTTGACCAAAACCTATGGTAGGGATAGATGAGGGTAGTGATAGATATGTGACTACACCCGTTGGGATAGTGTATGCAAAATGGGTTATTTATGTCTAGTAGAGAGCCTTATTTTACAAAAAATTATGGAAACATTATGTTATTCATTTTAAGATATGTGTTTGGAATTATAGAGAAATGAAACCATGACAATATGTGCCAGTTGTGTGACATGAAGATATCACTGAGAATGCTCCTCCAGTAGTAGAGTAGGAAACCATACTTATCTAGGGTAACATAGGTGAGGAGTAGTTCTATGAGAACTTTTCTTGTTTTATGAAGATGATAGAATGGGACCCAGGGTGAGTTGTATTAAGTATGTTTGACCTGAATAGAGAGTTTTAGTTTTATCACACTCTGAAATTTTTTAGAGAGGGTGGAATTGAGGTAGTCGAGTTATGGATAGAGTCTATCAGGATGATTCTTTATCACTTAGATAATCTTCCTAATAATATATTCAAGTTGGTGTCTTATATGTTACAGGGACCAAAAAATATTTGGTGGGATATTCTGGTTCAGACTGAGAAGGAAGAGGGTATGGTGTGGAATGATTTCTAGGAATTGTTTATCCAATAGCTCTAAGGCCTTCACTTTATTTATTTATTTTTATAATACACCTTTCAAGGGGTGAGGTGGAACTCTTACAAGGCCCATAGGTGTAAGTATTACATGGCCCATAGGCCTTAGAGGAATTCATTGGCCATAGGCTTTAGACATTACATACAACCCAGACTAACTACTTGAAATTTCTCCTCCTGAGCATCTTCATCGTGAAATCACCTCTCCACCTTCGCATGACTGTTCGACTAGTCTATCCCGTGCATGCACAAGCTTGTCCTGATGGAAGGTTCCATACCCTCTCATTCTTTCAATCCATGTAGCTTCTGCTATGGTGAAATCTCTTTACTCATCCTCCTATAGAGCTGTTTCCTTGTAGGTTTTCTGGTTTGCATCTTCACTTAAGGTGGCCCGAAGGCCTTGAGGTGGCCCGAAGGCCTTACTGGACCGAAGGCTTAGGTGGTTTGAAGGACTTAAAGGACTCAAGGACCAAATCGGTTGCTCAAAGGCCCAAATGGGGGCAAATTTCTAGCTGCTACAGTGCCAAACAGTGTATACTACAGTTACGCTACAGTACTACTGCAGTACTGCATAGTTATCGCTACAATTCCTACTACAATACTGCTACAGTACCAGAAATTATGCCTCCTTCTGGATTTGATCCCGGGTCACCTAGATGCACTTAAGACTCCTCCTGAGGCTCATGTACATTTCTAGGAATTGTTTATGGAACATTTATATCTAGTGAAATTGATATAGAAGAAGGCTGTAGAGTTTATGAGCTTGACCTAGGAAACTATGACAATGATGGATTATGCTGACCAATTCACCAACTTACAATTATTTATTCCATCATTCTCAAGGGATGAGGCAGATACAATGAGGTTATTTCAGGATGGACATAGATAGGAGATCAATTCCCAAGTGAATATCTTCTATTTAAATAGGTTTTCTAAGATTTTAGATCCAGACCTTATTTTAGAGGAGAACCTCAAGGAGGCTTCTGGTGGTGGACATGCAATTCTAATTGGGCGATCTAGTGGTGCAACTTCCAATGGTAGGAATCATCGTTTTGAGAGTTTTCAACATGATGGTGGTAGACATGGTATCTAGGGAAGATCTTTGACCTCTTAGGGTGGTGAATATGTGTTTTGTTATCAATGAGGTAGGTCGGTACACATGTGTGGAAAATTCCCTTGACCACTAGTTAAGTTCTGAGCATCCTGAAGAATGGGGAATGTGTAGAGGTTCTGTAGGAACCCTCAAAGAATGGAAAATGATAGGGGATCAAGATCTATGTAGCATGTAGGCAGGGGGTTGATTACCCCATACCAGGAATGCAGTGGGAGTTCTATTGGACATACTAGTTGGGGTGGAAATATGATACTCCAAGATAAGAGTGTCCATATTAGTAGGGTAGTGTAGCACTAGTGACTCATACCGGATCCTAGGGTAGAGGGGTAGGTCAGCTTCATGTAGTTCAGCTTGCACCAGGAGGTGCCAAGGCTGGGCCATCGATAGTTCGAGGTATTATTATTCTATATTCCATGATTTCTAGTGATTTATTTGATACAGGTGCCTCACATTATTTTATATCCACTCATTTTGTGAATGTGTTGGTTCTAGTAGTGGAACATATGTGTGGGGTTATACCGATTGATACACCGTTAGGAATACGAGCAGAAAAAGTCTGACAATGTAAGGAGTGTGCTCTTGATATTTGTGGGTACCATTTCCTATGGAACTTTTCCATTCTTGAGATGTCAGGTTTTGACCTAATATTGAGGATGGATGGTATGGTTCTGCATCAGACCCATATTGACTATTACCATCATAGGGTAACATTCACATCACTGAAGGGGGATACTTATGTTCACCGTGGGGAACGAGACATCCAGGCAGGCCGTTCAGGACTAGTTCATCAACAGTTGGGTAAGCTCAAAGCCCAAGTGTCAAATATTGTACATGATGATGTGGGAGTAGAGTAGGGTTCCCTTATTACTATGGTGGATCAGTTCTAGTATGTGTTTCCTAAGGAATTCTTAGGGCCACCTCCTGTGAGAGATGTTGAGTTCACAATTGAGTTACTCCCTAGAGCACAAAATATTTCTTTTACTCAATATAGAATGGAACTAGTAGAGCTTCAGGAACATAAAAATTAGTTATTGGAATATAATAATAAATGGTTTATTTTTCTGAGTATGAAGCTTCGGGAACTTAAAACTCAATTGGAGGAATAAAAGAATAAAGGGTTATTTGTCCAAGTACGCCACCTTTGGGATCTTCAGTTTTGTTTTCTAAGAAGGATGATAGGATATTGGAGTTATGTGGAAATTATTATATATTGAATAAGATGATGATTAAGAAATGATTCCCTCTTCCTTGAATCAATGATCTTTTTGACCACCTGAGAGGTGCTTTTGTGTTCTCCAAAATTGACTTGATATCAGGGTATCATCAACTGAGGGTAAGGCATTCTGACATACCTCAGACCAATTTCAAGAGTAGGTATGGTTTATATGAGTTTGTTGTGATGCCTTTTGGGTTTATCAACTTGACAGCAATGTTTATGGACCAAATGAACTGAATCTTTCACCCATACCTATATCAGTTTGTAGTTTTCTTTGTGGATGAAATCTTGATATACTCCAAGACTCATGAATATCATGATAAACATCTTAACATCATCCTGAGTAAACTAATATAGAATAGGATATATTCCAATATATTTAAGTGTCATTTTTGGAACGACTGAGTACATTTCTTAGGTCACATCATCTCTAAGGAATATGTTTTAGTGAACCCTGATAAAGTAAAAATAGATGTATCTTGGGAGCAGCCTAAGAATGTTTTTTATATCCAAAACTTTTTGGGTTTGGAAATCTATTATTGAAGGTTCCTAAAATATTTTTCCCATATGGAAGGACCAATTTTTTTCTTGATCAAGAAGGGTATATAAGTTTGAATGGTATGGGGTATGTGAGGATGCTTTCTAGGATCCAAATAAATGGTTGACTACGACACCAATTTTGATCCTACCTGAGATGGGTAAGTATTATACCTTGTTTTTTGATGCATCCAGTGTTGATATTGGGGCAGTGTTGATGCAGTGTGGTTGAGTTGTGGCTTATGGGTCATGGTAATTGAGGCTCCATGAAATAAATTACTCTACACATGATATTGAGTTGGTTGTGGTGGTTTATGAATTAAAGTGTTGGCAGAATTACTTGTTAGGATAAAGTTTTACTCTGTATACTGATCATAAAATCCTTAATTACATCTTATCCCAGTGTGATTTGAATATTTAGTAGTGTAGATGGGTTGAGTATATGAAGACCTTTTATTTTGAGATGGTTTACACGTCAGGGAAGGGAAACTGTGTTGCAGATGATTTGAGTTTAAGACTCAAACTCAGGTGGTTCAAGAATCTAGTTTCTAGTGGAGGGTGATAGTGTTGTTTTCTGAGATGCATCTAGAGGTTCAAGATGGACAAAGGAAAATTAAACTTGCATCCTTGGTAGTTGATTCCACACTTATGAGTTGGATCAAAAATAGGAATTATGAGGATACATAGTGTTTGGATTTGAGGGGAATTATTGAAGGTGGGGAGTGACCTTCTGATTGGACTGTTGATGATGACGAGGTTATTTATGTTTTTGGTCATGTTTTCATGAAAACTTGTATGTGGGAAGAGTTGATATGTGAGTTTCATTCCTTGAAGTGGGAAGTGCACCCTGGTTTGACCAAAATATATCATAATATTCGTAGATAGTATTGGTTTCTAGGGATGAAAAAGGAGGTTTCAGGTTTCATGGTGTGATGCTACACCTTTTAGAAGGTGAAGGCCAAGCATTAGTGACTGAGTGGTTTGCTAAAGTTATTGCCCATTCTGAAATGGAAGTGGGATGATGTCATGATGGATTTTGTGGTAGGTCTCCTAAGGATGCCTCAAAATAATAATGTGATATGGGTAGTTTTGTATCAGTTGACCAAGGTGGGAAATTTATTAAGATTCGATAGACCTTCATAGTTGACTAGTTGGGTGAGCTATATGTTTGGGAGATAATGCAGTTTCATGGGGTGTTGTAGACTATAGTTTTGGATCGTTATCTGTGTTTTACTTTTCACTTCTATAAAGGGTTGTAGAAGGTTCTTGGTAACCATGTGTTTTTGAGTATGAATTTACATACACATACAGAAAAACAGTCATAACATACTATTTAAGGACTAGAGGAAATATTGAGGGAATTTTTTCTAGACCTTGGTGGATCTTGGGAGAAGCACTTCACACTTATTGAGTTCTCCTATAACAATAGTTACCAAGGAACTATTCAGATGTCACCATATGAGGTTATCTATGGTAGGCTATTTAGATCTATGTTATGTTGGATGGAGGCTAGGGAATCATAGTTTTTTGGACCGAGTCTCATGAAAGAGACATCAGAACAGGTTCAGTTGATTCAAAAATATATGGCTATGGGTCAGAGTATTCAGAATTCATATGTTGATCGAATTTGTTGACCTCTTGAGTTTATAGTGGGTGATCATATATTTCGTTAGGTGTCTCCAAGGTTGGGTCACCATCAGATTTAAAAAAAGGTAATTTGGTGCCCAAGTATATGGGGTCGTTTGAGATTGTAGAGAGGATTGGACTGATGGTGTACCGATTCTCTCTCCCGCAATGGTATAGTGGCATGTATGATATTTTTCATGTGTCTCATATTCAGAATTATCACCCCAAACCTTCACATATGATGACGTGTATGATGTTTAGCTTTAGGTTGATGCGTCTTTTGTGGATAATCTAGTTCATGTTATAGATTGAAATAAGAAAGTATTTCGGGGAAAGTCTGTGCCATTGGTTTGAGTGTTGTGGAAGCATGGTAACATTAAGGAAGAGACTTGGGAGAGGAATATGGATATGAGGGCCTAGTGGGACAATATTTTTACCTTGGAGACCTAGTTATCCTTGAGAGAATGGATCGAGGATAATCCGTTATAAGGTTGTGAGGTTGTAAGATCCTAAACATCGAGTGAGGTCTGTTACTATTTAAATTTTGGTTTGAATCCCTTTAAGTTGGTTAATAAATTGTTTCTTGAGTTTATAAGGAGTCTTGGGGGTGTCTTGGGGGTTTGGGACATGAAATAGAAGGAAAATTTTCCATCTAATTCATGTTCCATGGTTGGAATACAATTAGTAATAATCATATGCCATAAACATGCATTCTCGGAGGAGGGGTGCATAATTGGTGAAACTGTGCAAGGTGGAGGAGAAACCATGTGGGCTTGGACAGAGTCATTCTGAATACTTACCACATGGTTTGTTAAACCATGAAGGCTCCATAGGAATTTGTATGATGTGGACCCCACTTGGATAGATGGCGTAACATGGTTGGTTCATGGTTTGGCCAATCGTGTGGCCAAACTATGCACCCCATTAAAAATGTGGATTTTTAACATTTTACCCTTGGTATTTATGAAGCCTCACCCAAATTTCTCCCCTATTATCCATACATCATCCAAGGTGATGAACCCTTCCTCCTAAAAATCCCAAAGGATTGATGTTCCTCATTTCTAAGCTGTTTGGAGTGTCGTTGGGTGAAGATCGAAGCTCTGGGCGAGTCTAACACTCCTCTTTATTTCTTTTTCTTGATTAAGGATTGTGGAATTGTTATTCTTCTTCTAAATATCTAAAAACTTCTTTTTCTAGTGATTTCTAGGTTGGTACTTTGAAGGTGGTTTGAAACTGAATCAAAGACCAAGGTTAAGCAAGTGTTCATCTATGAAATTGAGTTACGTGCTCTACAAGTTATATCCCATAGTCTTGTGGTTAAATTCATGTGTATGTGGTTGTTCACCTGTACCATTGTGTTGTATGTTTGGTTTTCCATGGTATAAATTATGAGTTTATTGGTTAATGGATGAATTGAACCCCTCATGATCCCCACAAGATACATTGAGGTTTATTAGACTAGGAAAGAGGTTACCCATGGGGTGCACCGCATTCATGAACATGGTACTGAGTTATTAAATATGAAATTAGAAGGTTTATGAGATATAGCCTATGATAGTTATGTTTAAAATGTTAACACGGGTTTATGAAGGGAAACACAATGGAATTTGTTTTTAGTTTTTTAACATGGATTGTGAAATAAAATTGATATTAACTGTGTTTAGTTGATAACATGGAATAAGGGGGTATTTAGTATCATGAAAATGTGTTAAATGAGTTGTGTTTGTAAATGGAACATGTGAGAATGGGTTAAGTAATGCAAATGATATATATATATATATATATATATATTTTAAAATTTTGGGGCCGAAGCCTCATTTTTATTAATAAAGCAGAGCAAAGACCTCTTTTAACTGGGTAGAGGGAGACCCATTACATATCCCAAAGGCCCAGTGGGATTGTAGCCCATTACATAGCCCGTAGGCCCAAATTTTTGGCCAAATTCCTATTCTGTGAATAGTAACCCGGTGGCTACAGTACCTGCTACAGTACCGCCACCACTACAGTGCCCTGCCACCGCTACAGTACCCGCCGATCAACAGTACCGCCGCTGCTACAGTACCTGCTACAGTACTGCTACAGTCCCTGCGCCCAATGGGTTTTGAACCCCCATTTTTCATGTAGTATATTTGATAATGAGTTGTGAATTGTAAATGATATAAGTGTTAAATGGTTTTTGGAATTTGAATGGTAAATGAGTTAATAGATTAAGTCATCAAGATGATATATGGTTGAATGAGTTATGGTTGGTAATAAGTAAATGTGCTTAATGAGATATGGTTTATGAATAGTATATGTATTGAATGGTTAATGAATCATGTGCACATGGATAAGTGGTATGAGTGGGGTATTGTATATGAGGCTCTATATCCATAGGTCAGGTTAGACTAAGGCTCCAATCCCCACCCCTATAATTCATGGGTTAGGGAGTTAGACTAAGGATCAATACCCCTAATGAATGCACATGATATGAATACCTAGAATAAGGATCTAAGGTAAGTGTTATGTATTACTTTGTGAAATTTTTTCTCTGGTGATATATGTAACTTGATTATCTTTCCCCCATATTCATATTTGATACGATCATCATAGGTCGAAGTGTATTTGATGAAAATGGATAACCAATTGAATAAATAATGAAAGTGTCTAAAGTGAACTTTATTAACTAATGGAACCTAGTTTATCTTCTTTTTATCTTTTTGTTCATTATGTACCTATATACACTATCTGTTTAGACTGGATATCTTGTAGAGACCATTGGTGGTGGCCTATTAAGTTTCAATCACACCATACCTATAATATCATTGGGTACCCGAGCATACTTCATTATTGTAGGCCGTGATAAGGGAAAGTGCCATATGCTAGATGTTTGATTTGGGCAAGGGATGTGTATGGATGAGGGACCCAGACTTAGATTCAGGACTTTTTTTGGGGATTCTTCATCATGTATTTATTTTGTATTTTCCTTACACTTGGTACTACATGAAATGACATAGTATATTGATTTTTTTCTTGTTGTATTGTAACTAGTTTTGGGAAATGGAATCATCATGCATGTCTATCATTTATTTTTTTCTTTTATTTAAGATTCTATATGCTAAGGATTACTATGATAAAGATGTTATAGTCTCATCATGTTTACTATAAGACCCTCGCTGCTAGTCGGCAGCCTCTGGAGTACGAGGAGGCACACCCGAGGTTAGGTGGTGAATCGGCTCAAGGCACCATATTAGTGGAACCTAGGTTGGGATGTTGCACCTAGCCTTAAGAAACCATAATGGAAAAGTCAGGAAGGTATAGACCAATACACTTAAGTCCTTGTGAAGTTATTTTAAGGGATCCCATTTCTTGGATTGTTTGCCCCTATTTTTTGGTTATACTCTTTTCATATGCTTCTTTTATACTTTGGTTCATATTTCTGATTGTTATCTCCTTTGGAATGTTTTAGTTTACTTTTAAACTATATTTTGAAATGGTTTTGAAAATTATTTTATAAAATGGAAATGATTTGGTTATTTCTCAAAATAAATGGATTTTAATGATGTTTTTTTATAAAAATGAAGCTTCCATAAAATGTTTAAAAAGAGGGATGAATGGTGATTTGGCCTATTTTATATGGTTTTAAAGGCCTTATTTCCATGGTTTGAAATTCTTAGTTAAAATATTTAATTACCAATAGTATATTAAAATGGGCTATTGTTTGAAATTGTGTATGTGGCTTATTTTTTAATTTGTTTTATAAAGCATGTGAAAAAGATATATTTCATTAATTTAATTAAAAAAAAATTAAATGGGTTTATAATTAAGGGCTGGTCATGTGGAATGGTAGGTGGTGACCTACTAATCTTGGTCATTCCCATGACTATATTACAATTCAGTTTCGGGTTCTGGTTTATCTCTTGATTGTTCATAGATTAAGTTTAATTTTGATATTGGATGGTGACTCATGGATTCATATAGATATATGTTAGTTATTTTATTTATTTATATTTCTTTATCACATCGAACAAATAGTCCTTTCCTTCTTTGTTTACATTTAAGGGTGGTGCATTGTATATATAAAGCTATGGAGTAAAATAAAAAGGTTGTTTCTATTATGGGAGTTGGGTGTGAGTGGAGAGATTAAATTTCTTTATTGTTTTTTAAAGTTTTTTATATCTAATTTATTTTTTCTATATATTTTATTTTGTGTGGATGTTTTACTTATAGACAAATCATGTAGGATTTTTAAGTGAAAGGCTTGTTGTCCATAACTATGATTTAAGAAAAAACTCTTCTCATTGCTTGATTCTAATTCCCTAGAGCTTGTTGTTGGCCCATGGGCATCAAGAATGCCCCCAGTCTATTAATGGGATGAGTTTGGTTCCAGTTCAAGTGGTATCATGGGATAGTTCATTACAATTTATTAACATCATTACATTAGATGTTGTGGAGTTAAATAGATTGAATATGTTCAAGGAGTTGAACATTATGAATATGATTCCTATGTCTCACTATTATTAAAACTGAATTACTTAATATATTTCAGTCTCTAAATATTTTAGTGGTAGGAGTTTTAGTTAATGGTCACATAGGGATGCGGTGGGAAATATATATATAAGTAACAAGTTAACAAAACCCTAGAAATTATAGTCTACACAGGGCTGATATATTAGTCTATTATATATTATATGATAGATAGGTTCTTATATATGTTTTTAAGTATTATTAAATATTTTATGAATATAAAATGTATCATACAAAAGGTAATCTCCACTTTACCATTCATTTACATTAGTTATATATATATATGTATATATATATATATTTCATGAATTTTAATGATAATTAAACACTCAAAATATGTTTTTGAGTTATCTCTAACCAATGTTTATCATAGAGTATTATATGTTATGATAAAATGTTAATGTTTGTGTGGGTAGTATTCTTGTATGGATATACAAAATATACTCATGATGCACAAAAATGATTTCTACACTAGATGAACCATGAATTATACCACATGGAATTCCATACACTATATATTTGGTATACTAGGGGTTTACTATTCATATTTATACCCCCATTACCTTAGGATAGATATATTTCTAGCATGATAAACTTTATACACTGATACCTTTCTTACACAGGCCTTGGGGGTTAGCTAATCAGGGGGTGGTTGGCTATGTTTCTTATTATGTTATCAGTTGGAGCTCAACCAAGATGGGGGTTTCCTCTCATATGATTAATATGAAATATGATCCCTCAATTGAGATATATTGAGGAAATATATTTCCATACATATAAGGTTACATATCATATACTTATCAACCTGTATGAGGGTCATGTGATGTACTAATATACTAGATGAATAACATGTGATGTGTTCATCAAACAAGATGATATATACTTTGAGAGTTAAAATCATATGAATAGGATATATGGGATTTAAATACATTTTATCCTATGGTGACTTGATGTATTTGATAAAGGAAACATATGAAAATGTATGCTATCATGTGACAAGGCTGGTGGAAATAGGTATAAAGATCTATGTGTTGGATATCACACCAGATCCCTTTATAACTTAAGTAGAATTTATGATTTTCTAGATTCCACTATTTTCTTACATTTATGGATCTAGTGATTAATATTTTTTTTCAATGTTAAAAATGTATGCGGGGTCAAAAATTTTGGTTGACCAAATGAGGATTGAGTTTGACTCTGAGAGTTACTCTAAAAGTGTTTTAGAGTTTTAACCAAAATTTTTTTGGATATGTTTTCACAAGTTATTGTATATGATAGGATATAAAGTGAAATGGAATGAAATACTTTTAGGCTTTAGTGAAAGTTGAATATTTATAGGAATATTTCCTAAATACATGGATATCATGTAATATGATAAGGCTAGTCATAAAGTATGAAAAGAATATGGAAAAAATATATTTTATTTTAAGTATGTCGACTTATATATTTCATGATGTAGGATATCATATACAAGACATTTTAGAATATTGTATTGTATAATATGGTTGAATTGTATCAACAAGTATTTAATGGTTAAACAATATTTTATCTATCACAATTCACTCAGTTATCTAGAAATTTTAGATATAACGTTCGAACTCTCAACCACATCCACTATCATTAAAAGTATGAGAGAGTTAATAGTTGATGGTTACATGATATGTAATTGTAAATTATTACTCATAAATTTATGAAATTTATGAGTAAATGAATGGATCATATGTATGGGTCAAGGAGAAAACTTTTATACTATATAAAGGAGGATATGCTTTGGGTATCATGTGTGTGATTCTATTAAAATCCCCAAGATAAAAATCTCCCCTCTCGATGCTCTCTTACTTCATCCTTCTTTTCTTTTGAGATACTAGAATATCAAAAAGGTTTAATAATCCCACCAAAAATATCTGGGCGATTCAATAAAATCCATGGATACACCTCTAAGGGAAGAATCCTTTGGTTGTTCCTTGGTGATCATTATTGTAACAACCCGGACCCAGCCAGCCACCCGAACAATGCCAAACGGGTCGGGTGTCACTACCTTAGGTGCACCTCCCCAAATGCCAAAGGCTGCCGAATAGCAGCGAGGGTCTGATAGGTATAGTGGGGAGGATATATCCTCTCAGAGGATAATAATAATGGTACTGGTCCGAGTATATTAGTAAGGATGCAGCAGAATAAAAGACTCAGCAAACTCGAACCAGACCCACAGAGCGGAAGCATAATCAATATAGATAAACATCAGAAGCAATAAATATAACAACGACAGCGGAAAGTAAACACAACAGCATGCTAATCACTGGTAACTACTAAACAAATCAAACATGCATCCATTTCAAGTCACTAAACAAAAGGGGTGCCAATAGCTAACCAATAGTAGCTAAAAAAGTAAGCATGCTAATACAGGAAAGGAAACAAAACAAGATAAACTCCAGCTATGTAAGACCTCAAGGTCCATACCATCTCCATGCAACGACTAACGCAACACATCTCCTGAAGTTGTCCACTTTCCTGCATGTAAATCCATAAAGTCTGCACGCGTCCCGAAGGGCCTATGCAGGGTGTGAGAAAAATCTCAGTAGGATACCAACCAAAGGTGCGTACCTAATATAAGTGTTTAAGTAGACATGAATTTACAAGGAAAACAGTAAACAGAACGATGCACAAATAAACACAAACTCTACTAGTGCTCAATAGCCACCATGGAGTGTCACGTGCTTCGGCCAACACCGGAATCTCTATTAGGTAAATCGGCACCATGTGCCTCCTGACACCTCGTGTCTCAAGTACCGACGTCCTGAAGGCAAACCCAAGAATAGTAACCCGGCACCATGTGCCTCCTGACACCTTGTGTCTCAAGTACCGACGTCCTGAAGGCACGCCCAAGAAGTGACTCAGAGGAACAACGATACCTGTCCTAAAATAATAATCTGGAGGGACAATGATATCTCCCCTCAAATAAGTAATCGGAGGGACAACGATGTCTGCCCTCAAATCACGGCGAGACTCAGCCCCCAACCCAATTGCCTAATGCTATCCTCTGAAGGCTCCTCACCTTCCACGTGGCTTTTTACAGAAAGCACCCCCAACCAAAATACCTAAACCGCATCTACGGGGTCCTCTACCCACACGAGTGGTCAAAACCACCTCATTAAAGAGTATCTATGTGTGCAAACTACTCAAAGTTCTGGGTGAGTGGTAATAAAAAAAATAGTACCTAAGCCACCACACATCTGACACCTCGTGTCCCTGTGACCATGCTGCTCAAGAGTAACCCGGGGTCAAAACCACCCATAGTAACCCCGGGTCAAGCCCAACCTGACAGTCGTACTACCTCAAGATGACGTTCATGACGCCCACTCCTATGGTCAAAACCACCCAACAATACCCGGGCCATGCCCAACACAACCAAATGGTTCCAACAGATGAAATTCAACAATTACATACATCACATATATCATCAAAGAAAAATCATTTAAAATAAGCAAAGCAACTAAACAGTTGAATGCCCTAACTATGTGTTGTCCCTTACCAACACCGAGGTCTCTAAAGCCTCTATCAATTCATCTCAAGGTTTAATCAACTAAACTCAACAGTTTGAAAAAGACAGTTCAATTAAAACCATTTTGGCACCCCGGCCAAAATGCTCCATATGAGCAACAACCTCTCGCCCGACCCTAATCAATCAAAACAGGACTAAGGGCATACCCAAGGTATCCCATAGGTCTAATAAGTAACTTAATATGCAATAGCAGATAAACTAGGGTCTCTCTCAAAAATACCTGAAACACACCATAGGCCGTGCCACCCAAAAGTCCACGAAAACACAAAAGAAGGTATGCACCACCTACCTCGTACTAGTACGATGTTACTCCTCCAATGGAAACCTCCAATTAGGTATAAAACATGGTAGATCTACAAAAGAATCAAAACCTCTCAAACCCTAACAACTCGTTCTAGAACAGAAATCAAGAAAAATGGCTAAAGGGGAATCAAGGCCTTATCGAGGGAGTTCCAACGCATCAAATGATGTTCGGATCGGAGTTCGAACAAAGATCCGGGAGAAAGAAGAATGTCCAGTCAGATCTCTCTGTGTAAGCCCTGAGTGGAGGAAGAAAAGGGAGAATAATGAGGAATCCCGGATGGGCTGGGACTTTAAAACCCTAACTTTAAGTGGTCGCACGGTTAACCCGCACGGTTTGGAAAACTGTGCGCCAACCGTGCGGTTGCCACTGCCTCGTCCAGGAACTTCGCACGAACAACCCGCACGGTTTGGAAAACCGTGCGCTGCCTATGCGGAGCCCACTGTCTCACCCAAAGACTTCGCACGGTTTGTCCGCACAGTTTATCAAACCGTGCGCCAACCATGTGCACCTGCACGACCTCCCCAACATCAAAAGTTTAACCCATAATTGTCCAATTCTCTAGTTTTCTCATAAATAAGTCAAAATTTCAAACAAGGTCGGGATTTTTACCCATTCCAAAAACCCGGGTTCTTAAAATTATCAAATGCAAAAAATTCCATCAATAGTTTTATTTTAATGGTGTAAGATACACATCTTCATTTCTAGTTTTGTTTTACTACAGTTTTAGACATGCGATGTTCTTAGGATCAAATATTTCTCTATTTCTTCTACTAATTTGATTAATGGTAAATTTATAATAATAAACCATCCACATAGCTACTTCAAGAGCATAATATCTGGGTGGATTGCTTTTGGACATTTGGTGGAAATTCAGGTTGATGGAATGGGGGATATCTATGAAAATTATTCTAGGATTTTTTATACTTGGGTCTTTACAATTGGATTTATATGCCCTGTTTGGGTGACATGTTATGTATTTAAGTAGTTTTCTCTACTTTATACTTCTTTTGGACATGAAAAGGATTTTTTTGGACCTTGTGTTATTTGATTTTTATTTGCACTACTTATCATACATTATGTTTAGTTTATTTATTCCACTAGATTTCATTGGTGTTGTTTATACTCATGTGACTTATGTTATATATTTTTATTCTATGTTAATTGGGGGTCTATTGTGATATCATATTTATACCAAGGGGGAAACCATATTCCATAGTTATACACCTTATCCTCTAGTGTTTACACTAGCCTCTAGAGATTGATAGGTGCACCTAAGGTGTTGCAGAGACCCAAATTGATACTGTTAAAGTTATTATACATGCTTGTTATATGCTGTGTTGTGTTATATGGAATAATTTCTAATTACATCACGGTTTAGTTGATAAAGTGTAAAAGTAGAGAAAAATTTTCTAGCTAATTTAGAAATGGGAATTTTAAAAATTATTCCAAATTGATAAAAAATACCTTTATAAAATGGGTAGAATTTTTATATCCTAGTCTATGGGTATGATATGAGGTGAAAATGACTATTTTAAAGAGAAAAAAACTTGGAATGGTGAAACTATGAGTGTAAATAATGAGGTGTTTAAATTTCCTGGACTAAGCTCTAAAGTTACATCACATATTTTGTGGCTCATTAGATATAGTAGTTTTGAGAGAAGGTTGAAACATCAAGGATGATTGTACCTAAGGAAGTGAAATGGATTAATGGAGGAGAAATGTGTTTGGAAAACAAAAAAAGTGAATCCTATATTGTGGTCTATGTCATGGAATGAATGGAAAATTAATGTATAAAACATTGAGGGAGAATATGTTTGTGGAAACATATGTGGTTCTCTAGAATTTAAAATAAAATTGAATCTATACATGTCATGGTGCAATTCAAGTGGCCATTTTGTAATTAATTTTAAATCATTTTAGGGATTTTAAACTAAAATGGCTTGTTACACATCGTTTTAATGTCCATCATGTCATGGTGACTAGTTAATTTCAGAATTCAAAGTAATTTTCCAAAGTGTACTTTTTGTTTCCACATGGTACTATTCCAAATCGGTCTAAGTATCCCCAAATCACATCTAAAGGTGATGTATATACCAGGATTGATCTAGAAGCTCAAAATAAAGATGGATAAGTTAAATAAAAAGTTTTTTTTTGAATTTGAATTTAAAATTACAACATAAATAAGGTAGTGGGTAGAGGGTAGTGGTTATGTATAGTGCGTGTCAATTTATATATAGGGTTTATAGATAAGAATAAATAAGAAGAGGAAGAATAAGTGATTGTGAATAATAATGAGAAAAAGATAAAGTAACATAAAAATAACTTGATAGAAGTTGGGTGAAGATTCTCTTACTGTTTAAATTTACAATTATCTATCATTATTTGTACAAGAGTATATTACATATGTTGGGTGAAACATTTTGTATCACGAGTTTAAGGATAAACCCTACTCATTTTATTTTAACTTGAACAAATGAGTTAATCATGTGATCACATGATTTAGAAAATTAGGCTAAGGATGTATATATTAATTTTGAGTGGTGAACCATGTCAAAATATATTTTGAAATTTTCATTTATAAATTGGCATTGGTGTGGATTTTATATAGTGATATTGTTATTCTCTTTAACAAGTCTCAAAGTTTGTTTGAAGGATAAATGTAAAAGAAATTGAATTCACTGATCAACCCTTAGTGAATTATCACTATTTGGGTGGGTTATTTTCAAGAGGTATTAGATCATTCAAGGTTCCCTTTGAATAAATTTGTCATTATTTTAAGTTCATTAAAAATAGGTTCCTCTATTTTGAAGTTGAGTTGATTCTGAAATTTTGTTTTAATATGAATAACATAAATTCAGTGAATGACATTGATACTCCCAATTTCAATAGGAATAACTATTATATTTAGAATTATAAAATGTTTTTATATTTATTTTTAATAGATATGGATGTATTTAAGGCTGTTATTAATGCCTTTACACCTTGTACTAAAGGTACTACTATGGTATCACTAGTTAGAAAGAATTTGGATAATGATGGTCATGATCAAAATTCTATTTTTTCATCTCTTTTAGAAAATAAGTTTCTCAAAGTAAAAGGTATTAAAATATTAATGGTAATCTAGGATAAATTTGAAATCATGAGCACCATCAGTGGTTTTGGTGAAATATTTGAGGATTTTATGGTTATAAAATATATTTAAAGCATCTTATTAGATAAATTTGAGTCAAAGTTTTCAGAACATGAATACTTGATTCCAAAATACTTCTAATGGGTGATCTACATAGTATATTGATTTATTATAAAATAATGAAATAAAATACTTTCAATAAGTAGATTAAAGTTGATAAGGAAATAAAATTTAATGATTTGAAATAAGAAAATATTGGTAAATAAGTTGTTGAAGATGAAGAATATATTTATGAAGAATAAAATATTGAAATGAAATTTGAAAAAAATATTCCCTTCATTTTAAGAAGTTTGAGAAGTGGAAAAGGAATGTATTAGATAAATATTACACTAAAGTGTTTTATGTGTAGAGATTTTGGAAATTTCATAGTAAATTGTTCAAATTTTAAAGAATAAAAATATTATGATGATGAGTAAGATAATCCAAGGAGTTCATAAAAGAATAAAGCTTCAAAACTTAACAAGAATTTTTTTCTTCAATGGGTAAGGGTGAAAATTTTTCTAAACCTAAGAAGAAAATTTTCTTATGTTTTTTTTGATGATAATGATATTAGTGAGGATGATAAGGAAGTTGAAACTTCTAGTGAATTTGGTGAATTTTTTTTGGATTAAAAATGTAAACGAAGAAGAGATCTATTTTGATGAGAGCTGCAATGATAAAAGTGAAGAAGAAATACAAATAGAGTTCGTGCTAAAGTGGTAACATGAGAAATTAATTTCAAATATTTTAAAATTGGAAAAGGGGAAAAATAATCTAAATAAAGACTCTCAATCATCAAGAAACAGTTTAAAATCCCATATTTGAGCATGTATTTTATTTCCCTAATTTACTTGTTTAATTGTTTATAATGAATCAAAACATAAATAGGAACATGAAAAATTAATTGCAAAAATTTTAAAATTGTAAAGGGGAAAAATAATCTAAATAAAGACTCTAAATCATCAAGAAACAATTTAACATCCCATATTTAAGTATGTATTTTATTTCCCTAAGCTACTTGTTTAATTCTTTATAATGAATCAAAATATAAATAGTAAATAAATCGTATAATAAATGAATCAACTTAAAAACAATTTATTCACTCATAATGGAACCTTGTAAAAAAGGTATATGAAACCATGTATTGCATACCATGTATGATTATATCCCTTAAAAGTGCATAAAATAAAATGGTGCAACAAATGCAATATAATAAAAAATATCAATTCACTTAGGGAAACACCTCTGATTCTAAAGAAACTGTTTTAATGAATTGTGTATTTTTGTGAAATTTATTACTTTTAAAGAATGATATCATTAAAATGTATCAATAAAATTCAATTAATTATTAATAAAATAAATTAATAATATATAATAAATAATTATAAAACTATAAGAAATATTAATTTAATTATTTATGGATAAACAAAAATGTTTTATTTAAAGAAATTATTTTTATTATATATTATTGATAAAACAAATTTTTATTGAATATTTTATTGATAATAAATGATAAAATTTTCTCACATTGTGTTAAATATGTTTATTTATAAAATATTTGGGATTAGATCATTCATTTGAAAATTTGATGGAAATTCTAGTTTTACCCATTATAGTGCACTGTAGTATTTCAAAGATAAATATTTCAATATTTATTATTTGAACTTGAAATTTTGTAACTGTGTTCCTGACTTAATGTGATACAACTTTTGTTCAGAACATTGGAGCTAAAATGTATATTCGGTTGGACTAAATGGACCATGAATTCAAATGTGGGCTGGACCCACCAGATTGAATATTGGTTCTTTATTTGGGCCATACATTTTTCATAAAATCTTGGATTGGGCCCAAATTTTGAGAGGATATCTAAAAATAAATTATTCAAAATCCATTATTCTGTAATAACAACTTGTTCACGCTTTTTTGAGGTCAAATGGGCGGTATAATTTGGATTAAAATATTTGGCCGAGATTCCCCATTCACACTTGAAACCTCTTTAAACCTAGCCTCTTCTCCACTCTATAAATTAGTGTTTTTATCATTTGGAGGTATTGGGACGTGAATTAGGAGATTGGGAGAATATTAGAAGTGGTTATAAACCATTTAAATTCACAATTGGAGGAGGGAATCTACCATGCTAGGATCTCCTCCAAAATGATCTTCTTTTCCTCTTCTTTGTTGTAATGTTGTTGTGCTTTCAATAAACTCTTAGTTTCTCTTCAAATTATTCTTTTATTTTAAATTTTATTAATCTCTTAATATTCCTATTTGGTATGGAATTCAATAGTATAAACAATATTGGTTTATACCCTTTCTAAACCTTTTCACTTGCATAACGTTTCTACAATGACTACACCACCCATGGAAGAGTAGTTTTTTTAGTAATTGATAGTCCTCTATCCTTATTCATTCATTTATTTTGAATCAATGATATACTATAATTCAAATAATATGATCAATTAATTGAGTTTTTAATTCAATTGAAACAAATCAATCAATTGAACAATTAACATAAAAACACGCAAGGACGAGATTTTGTTTAAATTGTGAGAGTGCGAACTTAATCGATAATAAAAAACCATACGGGATCAATTTATAGTGTTCAAATATAATCCCTAAACTCAATTAATTATAATTTATAGAGATGAAATGTGCCTTAATTTAACACTGACCATAAGCTAACCTTATAATATCAATCAAAGCAGGGTTCTGTGATTGCATGTTCTGAAGTTAGTCTAGGGTTAAATTCAACTTTTCTTTGTGGTAAAGTTAATTCTTGTAGGGTTTGGGATTTAAAAAAATTAAGGGATCATAATTAAGTGAATGTTAATTTAAATGATAATGATAAATAATTGAGTGAATAAGTATAGTTAGATCGATTATGCCTTTTAAAACATTTTCTAAAAAACCATTTTCTTGTTGCGTCTTTTTAATCGAACTTCATTTCAAAATTAAAAAAAAAATGAAATCTTCTTCCAGAAAACTTCTTCTAGTTTTATAAATGATAAAAAAACCCACATACTTTCAAGTAATATTTTTATTCTCTTTTATTTTCTTTTTATAATACCTTTAAGAGGTTATTTTAATTTAATTCCTCCTTTGAGATACAACCTTGGTCATCCACTCTACTGCACCCAAGTTCTCCAAAAAACCATTAATCATTTGAGGGTGCCCACGAAAACACCTTTCAAATTGGAACCGTTGATAAGGAGGAAAGTAATTATTTCAACCAATTAGAGGTATTTATTTTATTTTACATTTTATTCTCTTCTTGTCTTATTTCTTCCTTCTTTACCCAATCCGACTTTTTTCTTCTTCTATCATTTTATTCTTCTTTTTTTTTGAACTTCAAATAAAAATTCACATTTTTATTTCACTACGGTAAAATTTTATTCTTTTCATTTTTATTTGATTTATGACATGAACGAATCCTAATGATCTCTTAGATCTTGACCCTGAGATTTAACACAACCTTAGGGATCGAATCAGACATTCTCTGTCTACGGGAAGTTTCAACATTCAACCAGTTGGAGAATTCATCCAATCTCAGAACATTGAAATTGTAAGAAATTCAAATTCAACCACAAAAAAGAACAAATGGATGAAAATAATAGAAATGAACTTAATGGAACCATTTGATAATTGGATTCACCTGATATTAATTATCAACCAAATTCTATTGCATACCCAAATCTTGAATCAGACTTTGAACTGAAATCTGGGTTAATTCACCTACTTCCAAAATTTCATGGCCTATCTGGTGAGGATCCCAATAAAAAAATTAAAGAATTTAATGTGGTTTTATCAAACTTAAAACCAAGAAATGTTTCTAAAGATCAAATCAAACTAAGATCATTCACATTCTCACTTGATGGAGCTGAAAAAGATTGGATATATTATTTACAATGTGAAGACGTAACTTGTTGGAACGATTTGAAACATATTTTATTGAAGAGATTTTTTCAGGAATCAAGGGCTAAATCCATTCTAAAGGAGATCTCGAGGATCAAGAAAGACCAAGGGGAGTCAATGTATGAGCACTGGGAGAGATTTAAGAAGTTGTGTGTAAGATTCCCACATCACCAAATCAGTGAGAAACTCCTCATTCAATACTTTTATAAAGGAATCACACCTATGGAGAGAAGCATGGTGGATTCCACAACTAGAGGAGAATTGGTGGACAAGACACCAGTAGCTACATGTGCATTAATTGAAAAGATGTCCCAAAACTCCCAACAATTTGGTGATCGAGGTACACCACATGTCAGGGGAGTACATCAGGTAAGTCCATCTTCTCTTGAGAGTAATTTAATTGATAACAATTTGGAAGAATTGATCACTATGGTGAGGCATATTTATTTGGATCAAAATACATACCAATCCACTCCTTCAATTACTTATGACATTTTTACTAAGACAAGACACCCAACTGACTGTTTCTCCCAACTGCAAGAAACAGAATATTGTGCAACAGTGTTGCCTGGGAGACCATATCAGCAGCAAAAACAACCATATCCCCAAAATAAGCTTGATTATTTTTCTTCAAAATACAACCAAGGGTGGAAGGATCAATCATACATGAGGTGTGACTCTGGACAACAGAAAATTCCCCCCCTTTCAACAAAACTTCCAACATCATCCACCTTACCAATAGGGTTTTTAACAACCCCAAAGGTGTTTTGAAGCTCAAAAATCAAAAATTCAACAACAAGGGAATACCCAAACCATGGTAGATTCTAAAACTAATGATATTTTGAAACAAAATGTTCTTAATCAACAAAATGATATTAAGAGTCAAGGTTTGGAGCTGAAGGAGTTAAAGAATCAAATGAGCCAGATTTCCACTGCCCTCCATGAATTAGTAAGTAAGAATTATAAAAATATTCCTTCCCAACCTACTCCAAATATGAAGAGGAATGTTAGTGCCATCACATTGAGAAGTGTGAAGAAAACAACTGATATATCTGCACCTATCATTCCATCAAGATTCACCTCAGCTCTAGAAAATCCCCATTCAAAACCATCTGATAAGAAACCCAAAGAGAAAGATAAAGGTAAGAAAAAGATTAATGATGTTCCTCCTAAACCCCTTCCCTTTCCAAACAGGGTTGTACAAACCAATAAGATGACTGAAGAGGCGATTCAAAAAGAAGTTTTGGATATATTCAAGTGTGTGGAGATCAAAATCCCTCTACTTGAAGCCATCAAGAAAATCCCAAGGTATGTGAAATTCTTAAAAGAAATTTGTACCAATCGAAGAGGGATCAAGTGAAATGAGAGGATAAATATTGGAAGGAATGTTTCAGAACTCATTACACCAACTCTAGCAATGCCAACAAAGTGAAAGGATCTAGGGACATTCACCATCCCATGCACCATAGGAGAGTTACAATTTTCTGATGCTCTTTGTGATTTAAGATCTTTCATAAAAGTAATTTATCACTATGTATTATCTTCTTTATAGGTTGGTGAGTTGAAACCAATGAGATTAGTGGTGTAGTTAGTGAATAGAGATACAACATATCTAGTGGAAGTCCTTGAGGATGTACTTGTCTGGGTAAGAGACATGATCTTTCAAGTATACTTCTATGTGCTTAACATGGAGGACGATCATGTAAGTTATCACGCTCCCATTATCTTAGGTAGAACCTTCCTCAAAACTATAAAAACTATCATAAATGTCAATGAGGGTACACTTTCCATGGAGTTTTGGAATAAATTTGTGATATTTAATGTTATGGAATCCATGAAGTATCCCTAAGAGGACCATTCTGCATTTTTTATCTCCCATTTTGAACCAAAAAATAAAAACCCCATAGAATTTTATTCTCCTATGCTTAGGGAGATAATGAGTATTGGTTCTAGTTTGATGTCTAATATTACTTCCACACCTATTTCAAATGCACAAGACTCTCTTAGATTTTATTTTTAAATGGATTTATATTCTAATTTTGATCATGAGAACTCTGATTATGACATGGCTGTTGAGCATGCTGATGGATTTGATGCTTTATTCTCTGATTTTGATGATGTATATTCTAATACTGATGTTCATTGTGCACATATTTCAATTCCTTCAATTTATCCATTTATACATCACCCCCCTTCATTGGAAATCAAGTCGTTTCCACCTAATCTCAAATACTCATACTTGTTAAGTGGTGAGAGATTACCTGTTATAATTTCTAATAATCTTGCTTTTTAACATGAAGAAAAGATTTTGAATCTTTTGAGGGAGAATATCAGGGTAATCGGGTGTACCTTGGATGAAATATCAGGTATTATCCCCTCCATTTTCACGCATAGGATTCTTTTGAAGGATGAGGCTAAATCGGTTAGGCATCCACAAAGGAGACTCAATCCAACCCTTCTAGAAGTTGTTAAAAAAGACGTTGAAAAATTGCTCGAGGAAGGTATAATATATCCCATTTTAGATTCCTAGTGGGTGAGTCCTATTCAGGCTGTGCCTAAGAAAATTGGTGTTACTGTTGTTAAAAATTAAAAAGATGAGTTAGTTCCAATGAGGGTGAAAAATAGTTGGCTTGTGTGTATTGATTATAAGAAACTAAATCAGTCCACTCTCAAGGATCATTTCCACCTCCCATTTATTGATCAAATGCTTGAGAGACTAGCTGGGAAGACACATTATTGTTTCTTGGATGGATTTTCTGTATATTTTCAGGTTCCTATTGCTCCGAAGGATCAAGATAAGAATATATTCACATGTCCATTCGGTACGTTTGCCTACCAAAGGATTCCATTTGGACTTTGCAATGCCCTAGGTACCTTCCAAAGATTCATGATGAGTATTTTTTCTGATTTTATTGAGATATGCATGGAGGTATTTATGGATGATTTTACATTGTATGGGTCTTCATTTGATGATTGTATCTCTATCTTGGGAAAGGTTTTGAATTGTTTTATTGAGAATAATCTTGTCTTAAGCTTTGAAAAGTTTCATTTCATGGTAGAGCATGGGATTGTATTAGGGCATGTAGTGTCAAAACACAGGATAGAGGTTGATAGATCTAAGATAGATATCATTTCATCCTTACCCTATCCTTCATGTGTGCATGATGTTAGATCTTTCCTAGGGAATGTAGGATTTTATTAGTGCTTCATCAAATATTTTAGTAAGATTTCTCTTCCTTTGTCATGATTACTTCAAAAGGAGTCTGATTTTGTGTTTGATGATTCTTGTAGGACTTCCTTTGATGAGCTAAATAAGTGTTTGACCACTCCACCGATCATACAACCCCCATGACAGGATATTCCTTTTGAGCTTATGTGTGACACCTCCAACTTTGCGGTTAGAGATGTCTTATCTCAGAGGGTGGAGGGACGTTCACATGTGATTGCATATACATCAAGGACATTGGATTCGGCCCAATAAAACCACACAACCACAGAAAAGGAGTTTCTTGCTATTATATTTTCTTTAGATAAATTCCGTTCATATTTATTGGGCTTTAAAGTAGTTGTTTTTTCTGACCATGCAGCCCTGGGGTACCTATTGAAGAATCCAGATTCAAAGCCCAGGATAATCTGATGGATGCTCCTTCTTCAAGAATTAGACATTGATATAAAGGACAAGAAGGGGTAAAAAAACCTAGTGACAGACCACATGAGTAGGCTTACTCACACACCGGAAGATGACACCTTGGACCAGGTACCACTTCGGGACAATTTCCTAGATGAGAATATTTATTCCATCTCAGGTACGCATCCTTGGTATGATGATTTAGTGAACTACATTTTTACATATGAAATTTATACAAATTTAAAGAAACATCAATTCCAAAAGTTAAAGATTGAGTCTAGATTTTATGTGTGGAATGATCCCTACTTATGGCGCATGTGTAGTGACCAAGTTATTAGGAGGTGTGTTCCTAATCACAAGTTTGAGTCTGTTCTACAATTATGTCATTCACTTGCTTGTGGTGGACACTTTGGACCACAATGGACAGCTAGGAAAGTTTTGGACTTTAGATTGTATTGGCCTAGTTTATTCTATGATGCTCATGTGTTCTGTAAGTCATGCTCACATTTCCAACACACTGGAAATATTTCTAGGAGACGTGATATTCCCCAAAAACCCATATTATTCAATGAGATTTTTGATGTATGGGGAATTGATTTTATGGGTCATTTTTCTAGTTCATTTGTTTTTTTATATTTTGGTTTCCATTTATTATGTGAGTAAATGGGTGGAGGCTAAGGCCACCAGGATTTATGATTCTCATGTTGTTGTGGACTTTGTCAAAGCACACATTTTTTGCAGGTTTGGAGTACCGAAGGCCATCATCAGTGACCAAGGGACACACTTTTTCAATCAGAATTTATCTTCCCGACTTCCGAAGTATAGGGTGACACACAAAACATCAACACCATACCACCCCCAAACAAATGGTTAGGATGAGGTTTCAAATCGTGAGTTGAAACGAATTTTGGAGAAAACCATGCAACCAAATAGGAAGGATTGGAGCAAGTTCTTGGATGATGCATTATGGGCTTATAGGATAGCATACAATACACCCATTGGTATGTCCCCATTTCAGATTTTTTTGGGAAAGCGTGTCATCTCCCCGTGGAAGTTGAGCATCAGGCTTATTGGGATATAAATAAATGTAACATGGATTTGGACCAAGCTGGAATCCAAAGGAAGCTGCAAATTCAAGAGCTTGAGGAGATTCAATTATCTTTATATGAGAACTCAAGGATTTACATGGAAAGATCAAAATCAGATCATGAAAAAATGATCTAGAAAAGGGAATTTCAAGTTGGAGAGAAAGTCTTGCTCTATAGTTCACGACTAAAGCTGATGCCTGGTAAGTTGTGTTCTAGGTGGTTAGGTCATTATGTTGTGACTAATGGTTTTCCTTATGGTGTAGTGGAGATCACATAAGAGGACACAAGAAGGATCTTTATAGTTAATTGTAAAAGTTTGAAGAAATACATTGAGGAAATTTCTACTGATACAGTGGATTTCATCACACTGCATGACCCCATCATCACTTGAGCATATCAGACTGTTCCTAACCCTTTCACTTTTTTTTTATTTTTCCTATTTAAAATTATACATTTCATGTGTATATATCATCTCATAGGTTCACATTGAGGACAATGCAATATTTTAAGTGTGGGGGAGGGGACAACATTTTGGGGTAGATATTTTGGATTTTCATTTGTGTATTTTATGTGTATTTTCTATTAAGTTTTTGGTTAAAATTTTCAAAAAAAAAATCAATAAAAAAGAAACAAATATATCATGTAATATTATCATGTGGAACATATAAAAAATGCATGTTTTCAAAATTCATTGATATAAATATAAACATGAGTAAGATTTCATCATCAAGGGTTGAATTTTATAAAAATTGAAGTCGTCGATGATATTAATGGTTGTGTCATTATAAATACTTTTAGATTTTGACATCATTATTTGTGATATTTGTTCATGGTAAATTGTTTCATTGATTTATCCACACAAATTTTCACACAATCACGACTTGTGATTTTCTCTTACCCAATTGAATGTATATTTAGGGTAAGCAATTATTTTCAACTTATAGCATGGTCTTTCCATACGTTCATTTCTCTTCCGATCATTTCTATCACTATACCAGATTGACCTATGTGTGTGCACCTAATATATGAATATTTTACACCCTTTAAAAAAATAAAAAAAATAAATAAATAGGTGAGTGAAGAAATTTACAACATGTGGGGATATTTAGGTTTGGAGCTCATGTTTTGAATTCTGGGAATACTTAAATGAGTGGGTTTTGGAATTTGATTGCAAAGGATGTTGAACAGGTTTGGTGGAATAGAGTAAGGTAAGAAGAAACCTTTTTATTGACCTAAATATACTAGATAAAGGGTAGAGAGACAAGCTTGTAATGGTCGTCATACACACACATGGAGAATTAGTGACATGATAGACCCATGACTTGTTTCACTATGATTAGTTTTATGAATCTCACTGGATTTTGTTTTGACACAATTTATGAGAAAATGAATTTAAAATTTATTGATATTGAATTTTTATGGGATTATTACTTTTCCTATATTTTCATTGTGGATTGAGAAATATTAATATGCATATCTTGTCACACTTTTTTCGAATACATGATATGAGCTTTTTCCCAGGAGTGAAAAAGGGTAAGTGTGGGGGAGTTGATAAAACACATTTTTATTTAATATTTTATTGATAATAAATGATAAAATTTCCTAAAATTGTGTTAAATATTTTTATTTATAAAATATTTGGGATTAGATCATTCATTTGAAAATTTGAGGGAAATTCCAGTTTTGCCCTTTATAGTGAACTGTAGTATTTCAAAGATAAATATTTTAATATTTATTATTTTAACTTGAAATTTCATAACCATGTTCTTTAATTAATGGGATAAAACTTTTGTTCTGGACATTGGAGCTAAAATGTACATTTAATTGGACTAAATGGACCATGAAGTCAAATGTGGGCTGGACCCGCCACATTGGGTATTGGTTATGTATTTGGTTCATAAATTATTCATACGAGCTTTAATTGGGACCAAATTTTTAGAGGATCTCTAAAACGAAATTATGCAAAAATCATTCTTCTATAATAACATCTGGTTCACGCTTTTTGGAGGTAAAATGGGTAGTGCAAGTTGGATTAAAATATTTGGCCGAGATTCCCTATTCACAATTGAAACCTCTTTAAACCTAGCCTCCCCTCCACTCTATAAATTAGTTTTTTCCTCATTTAGAGGGGTTGGGACGTGAATTAGAATATTGATAGAATCGGATAAGTGGTTCTACACCATTTCAATTCACAATTAGAGGATTGAAGCTACCAATATAGAATCTCCTCTAAAATGCTCTTCTTTTCCTCTTCTTTGTTGTAATATTGTCGTGCTTTCAATAAACTCTTAGTTTATATTAAACTTCTTCTGTTATTTTCAATTTTCTTCTTCTATTAATCTTCCTATTTGGGGTGGAATTAAATAGTAAAAACAAGATTGGGTTATACCCTTTCTAAACCTTTTCACTTGCATAACGTTTCTGCGATGACTACACCGCCCATAGAAGAGTAGTTTTTTTAGTAATCGATTGACCTATATCCTTACTCATTCATTTATTTTTAATCAATGATATAATTTAATTCACATAATATGATCAATTAATTGAGTTTTTAATTCAATTGAAACTAATAAAGCAATTGAACAATTAACACAAAAGCACGCGAGGATGAGATTTTGTGTAAATTGTGAGAGCGTGAACTTAATCGATTATACAAAACCATGCGGGATCAATTTGTAGTGTTAAAATATAATCCCTAAACTCAATTAATTATAATTTCTAGAGAGTAAATGTGCCTTAATTTACCACTGACCATAAGATAACCTTAGAACATAAATCAAAGTAGGGTGTTGTGATTGCATGTTCCGAAGTTAGCCTAGGGTTAAATTCACTTCATCTTTGTGGTAAAGTTAATTCTCACAGGGTTTGGAATTTAACAAATAAGGGATAATAATTAATTGAATGTTAATTTAAATGATAATGATAAATAATTGAGTGAAGATTTAGAGTTAGCTCGATTACGCCTTTTAAAACATTTTCTAAAAAAACATCTTCTTGTTACGTATTTTTAATTGAACTTCATTTCAAAATTAAAAACAATAAAATGCAATATTCTTCTAGAAAACTTCTTCTAGTTTTATAAATGATAAACAACCCCCATCCTTTCAAGTAGTGTTTTTATTCTATTTTATTTTATTTTTATAATACCTTTAAGAAGTTTTTTTAATTTACTTCCTCCTTTGAGTTACGACCTTGGTCATCCACTCTACTGCACCCAAGTACCCCAAAAACCATTAATCATTTCATGGTGTCCACGATAGTGCTTTTCAATTATATGTTTTTATTTAATGATAAATTTATCATATTTAAATTATTAAATATAAAAAATGTATTTTTTTATATAAATAAACAAATGAATAAACACTTATTAATTGATTATTAATTGGTTATAAATAAATATAACATTATTTAATGTAAAAAATACATATTTTTAATGAATCATTTTTGTTCTATGTAGTGTATGTTATATTAATAAAATAAATTAATAACTATTTAATAATTATTTTTATTAAATCAATTGTTTATATATATATATAAATATGTGTTATAATTCATTAAATGAATATTAATTGGTAAAGAAAAAAATTTAATACATTTTTATGCTAAAAATAGATTTTATTAAAAAATATATGTTATGAATTATTGTATTAAAATTTATTTTTATCCATTTTATAAATTGAATATAATAAAATTTATTTAATATTTAGATTTTTTAGGTAAAAATTAGTGAATAATTTATATTTCATTTTTAGGCATAAAAATACGTTATCAAGGTAAAAATTGGTTACAATATTAAAGAGTAAAATTTGATAAATAGTTATAGTAGTGACTAAAATTGATAAAATATCTATAAAAATTATTAATTAAATGAATGGATGAGATAAATATAGAACAAACATCCTTTCATGATAACATTAGAGTGTATTCTTAATAAAAATTAGTTTGATTACATAATAAGAAATGGGTATTTGTGAAAATATCACTCTTCACATATAAAATGACCCCCACCATTTCTCAACCAAAACTAAAATTAGAATTACTCTCTATATTATACCATATTTCTATCCCCAATATTACTATTTCACATTTTTTATCCCCTAGTATCAACCCAATTCTCAAAATCCTTCAAAACAAAGAAGGCTTCCAAGAAAAGATACGATTTATTCTTTGTAAATAATGACTTCATGTCCTTATTTTTCATTTACCTTCTCCCTATAACTCTACCCAATTATGATTTATCACATTAATAACATATAAATAATATAATTATACTTATTAAATAAATATATTTTAGTAAAACCACTACATAATCATACTTATCCATTTATTATATCATGTTATTGTTTGGGTCGGTTTTACCACGTACATAGACAATGCTATAAATTTTTATAATGGATGGTTATGAAAACTTAATTACTGGTAAGATGTGATATAAAAATTAAATAATGTTTTTTTTTTTTGTATTGGTAATATTAATATTTAACTCATTATTAATATAACACCTTATTTTTGTTAAAAATTATCAAAAGAAGCTCATTATGGATTTCATTTTTATGAATCATACCTCAAAATACTATGGAATGAACTAAAAACTTCTTAACTCATTATGTAACTCATGTTCCAGTACCTTTAATATTATTGATATGATGAACTCATGAACATGTAATTATAACCGAAACCTTATACCGAATCAGATAAGGAATAGTTGAAAATAATAACATCTGATGATTAGTATAAACTAAAAATAAGTAATAACTATGTAATAAATGAATATAAAAGATTAATATAAAATATAATACACATGAATTTGGTTCTTAAATGTATTTATAATGAGTCTTTTATTATTATATAGGAATCCACAGTACTTCTAAGCATGTGTTAATCCAAGTTAAGGGTTTTTGTTAACTTAATTTCCTTTTATTGAGTTATAATATTTCTTCTTGAACTTTATTATTTTAAGTTGGGTTATTCTACCATATGATTGTATTATATTATAATTACTCTTATGTTTCTAGTTATTCTCATTTCTTTCTCATAATACCTTTTTCAATATATTCTTACAACATAAAATACGACATTGTAATGGTTTTTGTTAACTCAATCTCCTTTCTATGAGTCACACACATTCTTCATTAACTATAATATTATAAGTTTAATTTATTCTACCCTGTTATTTAATTTTATTATATTATATATTTATTTTATAAGGATTTAAATTTATTTTGTATATCATCCTTTTTATTTGATTCTTAATTCATGAAGTATAATTTAGTATATGTTTTTTACCTCAATTTCCATTCTTTCAAACATGTTTCTGATTATGCACCCATTTTCATTTATATTATGTATATACTACATATTTTAAATATTTTATAATAATTATATTTTTATTCTTGGTATTTAAAGCTCCATTTCCGTTTTTCTTTTTCTTTTTCAAATACCCCATTCATTACAAATGTCATAAGTATTTTTTATGATTCAATCTCTTTTCCTTGAGTCAAAATCTCTCTTATTGAATTTGTTATTTTAAATTTGAAATATTCCATACATTTCATATCTCATATTTTATTTAATATTTGGGGGGGGGGGTTTAATTACATTTATTTATTAAAGTAATCTCTTTTTATTGATTCATACTCATTGAGATATAACATTATAAAGGAAAACTTTCACTTTCCATTTAAGTTATTTTTCTTCTATATCCATGTTATTTATAAAAAAAAAGATTCCTTTTCTCATTTTAAAAGATAAATATGTCTCCTATTATAAAACTTTAATATTTATCTTTATATAAATTTAGAAAATAAGTTTTATAATTATTTTTTTAATATGCGTTTCTTTATAATTATTGACAATTATACAAAATTAATTCTTTCTACTTTCACGTATTTTTGTATATTTTATTAAAAATTTCTTATATTTTGATATTTATGTATTTTTAAATGTTATATTAATAGGGATTATTTTTATAATAATGTCTTAAAAGTTTTCTTGTTTCCTATTGAAAATTATTTTAAAATTGACATGTAATGTTTTTATAAAAAACTTACCAAAATGTTTTAAAAATATTTTTTTGAATTCAATTCCATTTTCATCTCATTATATTAAATTATTCTTTTAATGAAATTTATATAAGTTCTAAAAATATTTAAAATGTATTTTTATTGAAATATTTTTATCTTTATCTCATTTCATGAAAATAAATTATTTAACACCTATGATTACTCTTTTATATTCCATAATTTGGATATTACTTAGGGTATTTTTCTAAACATTATACTTTATTTAGAATTTCTTAATTTGAGATAATCCTTTGATCCATCATCTATAATTCCATGTATCAATGGTGATCTCTATGTGAGGCTTGATCCGTCGATTCTCTTATATTGACTTATCAACATAGTTACATAAAGATAAATTTTATACCAATTCCATTCCATTTTGATTACCTTGTACTTAGTTTTTATGATTGAATGGTATTCAACTAGATAATCATACCATTCAATCGAATGGGGAAATATATTGTCATGATCAAATATATTTTTACCTATAATTCATTATTTTAATTAATGTGTATTTATTTAGGTAGCCTCTATCATTATTTGGATGAGTTTTATCTCATGAATTTTTATACATAGATAGATTTTTTACCTAGGTTAATCATTATGTGACTTTTTATTGATTCATGTGGTACACATTTGTATGGTTTTTTATTATGTGATGGGTGGGTCTAAAATTATACATCCCTCAAATGAATTGGTAAAGGATTTATATATAATGATATAATGATTTTATGAATGGGTGCAATTGTGGTTAGATATTTCTAAAAACTTATATGTGGATATGATTGAATATAGCTATGTTCACAAATTTATGTATCAATATGTTTCTTCTAGTTATGCTAACACCATTATGCGTGGAAATGATTGGGGTTAGCTATGTT
Source organism: Viscum album (assembly GCA_963277665.1). Lineage (NCBI taxonomy): Eukaryota > Viridiplantae > Streptophyta > Magnoliopsida > Santalales > Viscaceae > Viscum > Viscum album. The sequence goes on from OY728146.1 coordinate 1,813,102,173, forward strand.
CACAATGATACAATTTTCAATGTATATGTTTGTTACACATGACTATGTTATCCTTTGTATATCATGATTAATGTCTCATTTTTTGTATTCTTATGTCATGGTATGTGTATGCTTTCATAACGATCCTTTTGAGGTTATATGTGTAACACCCCAAGTTTTTATGAACCGCTTTTCTCTTGAATAAATTAATTTTCATTTGTCATGAACTAGGCTAGGATGCCATCCGACCCGACACCTGACCCAGTCCATAGTAAGGCCCGAAGGGCATTCCCAACCCCCATAGGTTGTAAACTAGTGCCTAACATCAAAGAAATCACTATGGGAACAATTTTTCCCAATAAACCAGGATCAATAAATAAACTAAGAAATATAAAGAACTAACATTAACTGATATCAATAAATATAAAACTATATCTAGATACAAATGCAACTAAAAAAAATTGAAACTAAATACAAGAATCAAAACTGAACCACACTACCCTGATCTCCATGTGACCTCTTGGTCACCACCAACCATAATACCATACTGATCCAACAACGATCACATAAACTAGGAACTAGAACCTGCAAGATAGCTCGGGTATACCGACACTAATTGGTATAAGTAGGTTGTGAACTTAACAACTTTTTAGGAAATCACCATAGAATCCATACATTTTAATTCCTGAAACAGTCCATAAACACTAGTTTGAAAATACAAATGCAGGAAAAATAGGGTTTTCTTGTTTCATTAAACAAACATATCTATATATTTTTCAAAACAATACACACCATGTTTCTTTTTTCAAAAAATATTACTATTTTAAATTTAGAAACCAAACTAGAGTCCAAACAAAGAAATACCAACTTATCTTAAAAGTAAACAAGTAGTGTAAACAAAAAACCAAATGCAGAAGAATATAAACTAGCAAATACAAATAATGAATCATGGGAATTTCCTAAAAATACTTAGAGAAATCCCTATACATACTCGAGTTGGACGCACCTGCCAGCATATGGTGAAACTCCATAGTCTATAACCAACTGGCTGCCCTAAATTGACCAATCTAGTGGCACATTCCACCATGCCCTACCAAGTCAAGGGGTACCAACCCATCTAATCAGGGTTGAAAAGAAACCATCACTAGAACATCTAAAATTCGCCCTAGAAACCCATGGTAATAGTATACTATGTAAGTGGTAGGTCCTTGCATGCATGACTCACCTTACCTTACATCACCACACTAGCCTACACCAAACACTAACACCACCTATGTGATGACCCATATAGGTAAATCCTCAATAAAGGTGCCCAACATACAACATGTCATATATTTGTTCCAATTAGGCCGTCATATCACACAATCTTTCAAATAATTTCTAAAAATGCACTAAGATTTAAACTTGGAATTTGAACTTTCAAAACCACATTTTATTTCAAAACTTTATAAAGTGAAAATTGAGCCTTCCCCTCTTTAAATTAAAATATATCACAAAGATTATCTAAACTATTACTAAAAAAAATTAAACACATCTTTTACATTAAAATTTACAAACAAGTCATTCAGTTCCAAATCCAAATTCCACTTCTAATACCATTTCAAGACCAAGAGTAAAACACAAAAAATAACCAAAAATTCCCAACGGATTTCAAACCATTTAGAAGTCAACCCTTTCTCAAAGTTTCATACGTGCCATTAGTCAAATAAAATTTTTAAACCATTTTTGTGTCATTGAGAACCAAGGGACCATTATAAAAGAAAAAAGAGTTTGAAGAAGAAATGTGAGAGAGGGGAAAAAAGTTTTAAGGTTCCATCTTTATTTGAATGCACATACATGTGTGCACCTTATACACCCATGGATGTGCCAAAATCCAATGGAACACTATAAATATCCATGAAAACACCCAATACCATTTTTATTTTTAAAATCACAAGTTTCTTTAAAAACAACCCAAACCCAAAAAGTTCACATCATATTAAAAGTTTAACAAGTATTTTAAAACCAAGAAAACCTTTCCAAATATTTAACCACAAACCCTAAAGCCATGGAGTGCACCTAAATCACACATCACACCTATTTATATAATGTTAACCAAGATACCAAAATATATCAATGAAAAAATATCACAACAAAGGTTTAATTTCATTTTAATAAAGTAATTGACATTTCATCAAACACTTTGAGTGCACAAACTTGTAGGCATAAACATAGGAATCCTTTGAAAACCCATTTTTACCAATTTTTACCGACACCAAAGTACCAAAAAAATAAACAAAAACACATCATAGGCAGGAGAAATATATTTATAAATTATTTAGGAACGCAAAATCATCAATGGATTGAGACATAAAGGAAAATAATGGAAAAACCTACCTTAACGGAGTGCGAATGCAACAAAACTCTCGGAAAAGGAAGAACTGAACTCAAGACAAGATCCGCACACCCTAAAATCCAATAAATTGAATAAAATTATCCAACCATAACCCTAGGGTTCTTCCAAGAGAGGCACCCACCAAGTAATAACCAATAAACCAAGAGGAGATAATAGAAATAAGAGAAAAAATAGAAAAAAAACCCTAAAAAAATTACCATATAAGCTTTGAGATGGAACCATAGAGGGAGGAGAATCAAAGGGAGAGGGGTTTGGAGACCCTCTTGCGTGACAAAAATGACCAAGTAGGGAGGGGTTTTATTTAGGGATAAAAATAGAAGATAGATAATTATGTATTTAAATATTCTAAAAATCTGGGCCGGTTGCACAGTTTGGATGCACAATTTACCAATACGTACGATAGCTACAAACTAAGAAGGAATTGACTGCATGGAAAACCCATAACGTTTGACTTACCATGCTCAAACTGTACGGTAGGTACTATCTAACTCTAGGACCTACCACACAGTTACCCGGGTTAAGCCGCATGGTTTCCACTAACTATACGCTGCCCATGCATAGGACAAAAATTCACCTGAAACTCAAAAACTCAAAAATATAATCCTGAACTCAACCAAAAACTCAATATAAGGATCAAAGACCAAGAAAATAATAAATTAAAAGAATATCTAAGGTTAGGGTGTGATAATTATCCCCACCACATACACTTTCTTCCCCTATAAATTCACTTAGCCGAAAGTTGACCAAAAATCGAATCCATGCCTGACCAAAATTGAAAGAATCCACAATCCTAGGGGTGAATTTTAACTCCACAAGTCATGCATGAAAAACAATAAGGGAAACCACAACATGGGGATCAAAGGGAGAACACAAGAGGGTTATCCACACCATAAAAATTCAACTAACACGAGAACTTCAAAACCCAACACCACCACCAAGACTTAAATGAGAAACCCACTATAAGGCAACCTAGAAAACTAGGACTCGGGACTAAGGAAGTCCCAATATGAACCAACCTAACTTACTTAGCATGGGTGAAACACCACCACCACCAGAACTAGAAACATCCCACACAACCTAAACCCCTGACATTAGGGGAAACCCATGAAAGAAACTTGAGTCTGACAGTGAACTGAAACCAAGATCCATCAATTTCACAAAACTCAAGCACCTTAAAATGAGCACAACTGAAAAATAAAATCTGAACTAAAATTCACAAGGGTTAGTTATTCCTAAGAAACATCAACCAACTCAATACTCACATTCAAAAGGTTCTAGCACAAAATTATAAGAAAAAATAATCATAGAGTTTCTTACATAGATGAGAGAAACCCAAAAAAAGAATAAAGTTACAAAATGAAACTTAGACTATCTCTACACCAAAATTAAAGATGAAAAATGGGACTAGGTTTCCTACACACCCCTAGAAATTCCTGACTATTCCTGATATTCACCCAGAGGCATGAAGATGGAGCCCTGATTACTGAAGAATCTCCTATATCATAGTCATGCATGATCATCCACTGATTACAATGTCTTCTTTAGGAGACACTTCTTACAAAACTTCTCCAAATAACCCTGATAGCCACAATGATGACAATTATTCTGTGGATTGTGATAAGATGGCTTTGAATGCCCAAACCAGCCACACTATTAGGCACACAAATGAATAGTATTATGAACTGGAGACCAGAACCAATGAAGGGGACTCCTTAAATATGGGTTCCTCTAACATGCACTCATTTCCAGATGAGGAACCTTCACAAGTAGTAAGAGACACCGGGTCTCTAGATTCCTATGCTTTGGAAACTAACTCAGCTAAAAATGATTCATTCACAAAATTCTCAAAATGAATATATTTGGAGGAGAGAACTCTCTCCTTTATATCTGGATGACGACCCCCAATGAAAAGATAAGCCTTAAAAAAATCTCACGACATTACCTCTGGAGAAAAGGAAACTAACTTCCTAAAGCAGTCAACGTAGGCCTTCACCATTCGATGGCCTTTCTGAATACTCACGAGATCTTCTCTTTTATTCATTTTTACTTCCTTGGGTGTAAACCATCAAAAACATATAGACTTAAAATCTCCCCACATCATCCCAACTTGCATCAATGGTGGGGAAACAATCTCCCATTCATCCAAAGATTGACCCTAAAAAACCTAGAACAACATGAACTCTAACAACTTTAGGAGTTCCCAACACCCTGAAGGCACACTAAACTTCCTCAAGCCACTTCACTACCTCTAACGAACCTTGATCACTGTAAAGGATAGGCAGCAACTGAGAAGAACTAGAAACTAGGAATGACTCACTAGAAATTTTGGGGACCTTTATGGGAGGAATATTTTAAACAACACCAAAACATTAAGCAAAAAATCAACATCTAATGAAAACACAATAAAAAAGAGAATTCTAATCCAAAATAAAGGCTCACAAACCAAACACCATAAACAAAAACCAAAATTTTATTTTCAAAAACCACCATTTTAATTTCAATTTCAAAACTAACTTCTTACAAGGATGATTTCAAAATAAAAAATCCATATTTCACAAACAAAAACTCAATTTCCAAAAATGAGACCCACTTCTCAACATAAAACCAATTTCGGAAATCATTTTTTTATTCAAGGCCATTTTAGGAAAACCAGGACAAGCCTTTGATTTCAATTACACACACATGGAATTATATTAAACGTCACATATATGTTCATACATTTACATCCAAATGTGACAACATGAAATTTCCACACATACCGACACACATTTGAACATTGATAAGTATTACCAAGGTTCACGCTTAGTATTTCATTATCAAAACCTAAGAACTTACCAAATTGTTCAATCCAAAACATTTTCTTTTAAAACATATTCTTTCCAATTTCAAAAAAACTTGAAATAAATCATTTCCTTTTCAAAAACCACTTTCATTTTAACATATTATCCACATAAAACGAGACAAAAAAACATAACCCACACCAAACCACAAGAATGAGGAACTAGTGTCTATGCCTAACTTGGAAATATGGTAGTAAGCCATGCCCCAAGTAAGCATAAATAACCAGGAGGAGCTTGAACCATGTAATCAGATTCCACATGGGTCACTACTCCATGTGAGTTCAGGACATGACACCATCTTGCCTCCATTGTCATCCCTCAATCAAAAACCAGAACAAAAGACTCAAATCTTGGACTACCCCTAGTAACTTGAGGATAAAAATGAGCAAGAATTCACGATGCTCTTCCATTACCTACCTCCAGAGTCCCAAAAGTCCTAATCTAAATCTACCCAACACCCCAAATAAAAAGGGACTCCTCTGATACCATTTTTTCATGAACCAGGATGGGATTCCATCTGACTCGATACCTGACCCAATCCATGGTAAGGCCTAAAGGGAATTTTTGATCCCCAAGGGCTAGAAACTAGTGTCGAGAATCAAAGAAATCACTATATGAATTTTTTCCCAATAAACCAGGATCAATAAATAATCTAAAAAAATATGAAGAAACAACATTAACTGATATCAATAAATACACAACTAAATCTAAATACAAATACAACTGAACAAAATTGAAACTAAATACAAGACTGAAAACTGAACCACAATACCATGATATATATGTGAACTCTTGGTCACCACCAACCACAAGACTAGACTACTACAACAACGAGCACAAAAAATAGGAACCAGAACCTATAAGATAGCTCAGGTATACTGACACTGATTGGTACAAGTAGGGTGTGATCTTAACAACTCTGTAAGAAATCACCAGAGAATCCATACATTCCCTTTCCTGAAACAGTCCATAAACACTAGTCTTAAAATACACATATATGAAAAATAGGATTTTCTTGTTTTGTTAAACAAACATATATTTACATTTTTCAATAAAATACACACCATGTTTCCATTTTCAAGACAGATTACCATTTTAAATCTAGAAACCAAAACAAAGTCTAAACAAAGAAATACAAATTTATACTAAAAGTAAACAAGCAGTGCAAACAGGAAACCAAATACAAGAGAATATAAACAAGAAAATATAGATAATTAACCATGGAAATTTCCTAAATATCCATAGAGTGATCCCTGCACATACCTGAGTCAAAATCACCTGTTATCATATGGTGCAACTCCATAGTCTATAAACAACTGGCTGACCTTAACTAACCAATATAGTGACACATCCCACCAATCCCTACTAGATCAAGGGGGTACCAACCTGTCTAATCGAGGTTGATAAGAAACCACCACTCAAACCACTAAAATATTCCTAGGAAACCCATGGTAATAATATAATATATTAGTTGGAGTCACTCACACACGTGACTCGCCTTACCTGCCGCCGCCACACTTGCCTACCCCAAACACTGACACCACCTATGTGATGACCCATATAGGGAAATCCTCCATAGGGGAGGATAACATACAACAAGCCATATACAAGTTCCAACTAGTCCATAATATCACACAATATTTCAAACCATTTCTCAAAATGCACTAAGATTCCAAACGAGCATTTACACTTTCAAAACCACATTTTATTTTCAAACAACATAAAATTCAAACCAGGACTTACACTCTTTAAATTACAATATATCACAAATATTCTCTAAGACATTTATAAAACAAAATTAAAAACCACTTTTACATTCACAATGTGTAACGGTCCTTTCAGTTCCAAACACAAATTCCACTTCTAATACCATTTCAAGACCAAGAGGAAAACACACAAAATAACCAAAGATTACCAACGACTTTCAAACCATTTAGAAGTAAACCATTTCTAAAAGTGCCATATAGGCCATTAATCAAATAAAATTTTGAAACCATTTTCATGTTATTGAGAACCAAGGGACCATTAATAAAGAGAAAAGAGTTTAAAGAAGAAACGTGAGAGAGGAGAAAAAAAGTTTTACGGTGCTATATTCATTTGAATTCACATCCATGCGTGCGCACCTTGTGCACTGATGGATGTGGAAAAATCAAATGGAACACTCTAAATATCCATGAAAACACCCAAAACCATTTTTATTTTCAAAATCACCACTTTATTTTAAACCAAACCAAACCCAACAATTTCACATCATAGTAAAAGTGTAACAAGTATTTGAAAACCAAGAGAACCTTTCCAAACATTTCACCACAAACCCTCAAGCCATAGAGTGACACCTAAATCACACATCACACAACATTATACCATATTAACCAAGCTACCAAAATATATAAAAGGCCAAATATCACAAAAAGTGTTTAATTTAATTTTAAGAAAATAATAGACATTTCATCAAACACTTTGAGTGCATAAGCTTATAGGCATAAACAAATGAATCCTTTGAAAACCCATTTTTACCAATTTCTACTGACACAAAAGTACCAAAACAATAAAAAAACAAATAATAGGAGGGAAAAAAAAATTTATAATTATTTAAGAACACACAAACATCAATGGATTGAGCTGGAAAGTAAAATAGTGGAAACACCTACCTCAACAAAGTACGAATGCAACAAAACTCCATGAAAAGGAAGAACTGATCTCAAGAAAAAATATTCACATCCTAAAATCCAATAAATCAACCAAAATTACCCAACCCTAACCATAAGGTTCGTCCAAGAGAATATCCCACTAAGGAAAAACTGAGTAACAAAGAGGAGAGAAGATAAAGAAGAGAAAAATGGCCAAAACCCTATAAACTTACCTTAGAATCTTGGATATGGATCCTTAGAGGGAGGAGAATCAAAGGGAGAGGGATTTGGAGACCCTATCATGCACAAACAATGACCAATGTGGGAGGGGTTAGATTAAGTGATAAAAAGAGGAGAGATAGAATTAGGGTTTTAAAGATTTTAAAAATTTAGGCTGTTCACACGGTTTGGCTACACGGTTTATCAAACCATGCACCAACCGTGCGATAGCTACTTCCTAAGAAGGAATCAGCCATATAAATAACCCACATGGTTTGAATTACTATGATCAAACTGTGCATAGATACTATCCAAATATAGGACTTTCCACATGGTTTCCTGGGCTGGGCCACATGATTTCCACTAACCATGAGCTATCCACGAATAGGCCAAAAATTAATTTGAAACTCAAAAACTCAAAAATATACTCCTGAACTCAACTCGAACCTCAATCCAAGGATCAAAGAGCAAGAAAAGAATAAAATAAAAGGATATCCAAGGTCAGGGTGTGACATATTTGATGAATTATATTGCACAATACACCAATTTAAGCTTTCATTATGAGTTACAATGATTTAAGATTTCACTACATGCAACACTGACCAGGCTTACATCACACACAACATTAAGTTTCTACGAAACAATATTTTATTATTATTATTATTTAAGTGATATAGTTATAACCTAGTTGTTAAAATTAGTGATATTAATAGTAATAAATAATGTTTAAATATTATTTATAATGGTTTTATATAAATGAAACATATTTATAATAAAACATACAAGTTTTAGTAAAATCTTTATATGTTTGAAAGTACTGTTTTCTTAAAAAAACTACCTTTTATTTCCTTCTATTAACAATAATAAAATTAATTTTATAAACTTTTAGAAATTAAATTTGATAAAACAAAATTAATTTTTTAATTAAGAAATTCAAAATTACCTTAGGGTGAATTTTTGAGTTTTTTCTGAAAAACATCATTTTTGGATGTATACTAAAAAATACTGAATTTTAATTCAAAACCAATTTTTCATCTAATTCATTTATATTGTTAAATTATATTTTAATTTAATTTTAAATTTTAATTATATTAATTTTATATCAATTAATACAATTTATTTCATTAGAACCTATTTCATATTGAAATCGGAAATAAAAATATCCTAAACTTTTAAACATTTTTGCTTAAAAAATATGATATCACGACACATCTATGGGATTAATTTTTAATTAATTTCTTCCACTTATGTGGTTGTAATTTTTGAAAATGGATTTAATATTTTGAATAATAATAATTTATAATGATTTATAAGGTGAACTTAGTTTTTTAACAAAAATATTAGTGAAGGTAATTAAAATTAATTTTAGTGATTAAGGTAAAAACTAGCATAATTAATGAATAAACCACTAAAATAAGGTGTAAAAATGTACCTACACTTGTGTAAAAAGTATTTTATGGATATATTTATACCATTAAACCTCTAATGATCCCTAAGGATCCATTGTAACCCTTTTGGGACAATTAAAATGTGGGGGGCACTCAAATATTTTTAAGAATACCCAATGTGTCCTTTTCCCAACTTATAAAAGGCCTCCTCTCCTCCCCCTCTCTTTACACCTCTCAAGAACTTTTTTCTCAACCAAACCATACAAAAAATATTCTAAAATATTCAATCCCTTCAACATATAATCCTCCCTTTGTGAATAAATCCATCTAAGGAATCTCTTTAGCGCAAAGCAACATGAGTTACCCAAAGAATAGGTAACATCCTTCCTCAAGCTCTTTTGTTTTATTTTAATTATCCACCTCATTAACTCTTATTATTAATTGATTATATAATAAAATAATAATATTAAATATACTTATATATTTTGATTCTATGTTTTCAAACTACACTTACACACACTTCCATCTAATTGGTAACAAACTTACCGTTCTTGTGTACATCGAACTATCGCCTCATGAAACAATGTTGTTTGTTTTTTATTTACCACCTCTCATGGTTGGGAATAATGATGAAAAATATATTTTTATGTAATATATATAATATTTAGGATTTATTTATTCTTATTTAATTACTATATAACTGTAACACCCCAAGCTTCCATGGTACACTTCTCGTTGAATAATACAGTAGCGTGTGTTGTATGCAACTTCGAGTTCTAACACACACCACAACCTATCAAACTAGCCGTTATGAATAGTAATACCCACTTTTTGAAATTTTATAAATTTATATTTCAAAATGGACTTCATTTTTGGATTCAGAATATCAAAATTAGCTTAGGGTGAATTTTTGGTATTTTTCTGAAAACATTCAATTTTTGATGAATAGTGAAAAAACACTGAGTTATAGTTTAAAACCGAATTTTTATTTAAATAATTATTTATTTTATTTAAATTTAATTAAGGTCAAAATAGATACATAATACCTATATAATTTCAATGTAATTCATTGGAGTTAGTTTAGAATAATTTTAGATATATAAAAATTTTATTGAACTTTTCACCATCTTTTACACACCTCCTAAGAGAATTTGGAAATTCACATAAAACTTAATTTTACCACTTCTATGAGTGGAATTTAGAAAATCTGAGATCACAGTTAATATCAAGGAGTAAAATTTGGTTCAATAAGATAAAAATAATTTTTGGTGAATAGTAACTTTTTACTTTTATTTACCATGGTTAAAAGTAAATAGGATAATTAAGGGTAAAAATGATATTAATATTACCCTAAAACATGTCCTAATTCTATTGGACAAGTGTATCTCGACCAAAAACAACCTTAGGAATAAAATATTATCATTTTGGTCCACTTGGATTAGATTAGGACATTTATTATTATTTAATTCAAAGAAGAGTTAAAAGAGTTAAAATCAAAGTTTAATAACTAAAACATTTTTAATATAGGGTTATACATAAGATAAATTTGATTATAAATATTCATTAGAAATATAAACAGATTTCCTATATAATGGTATTTTATTTATAATTTTTATACATTAAATAATTTTAATTTATTTATGACACAATGGTGATGCAGTAATTACCTAATTAATGAAATATTAAAATAATTGATATTATAAGAATCAAAATAAATGTAATTTGAGACTTTTTTATGAATTAAACTAATTTTATAGGTTAATATGACATATTAGTATTGGTTATATAAATATTTTGTGAATTAATAATGCTGTTATGAAATTATCAAAAACAAAATACCCAATAGTGTCAAAATTGACATAAAAGAGTTTTTAAAAAAAATATTATATTATTAATTAATATTCTATTCCTAAAAATCTAAAGTTCAGAAAAAGGACTTATATAATGATAGGTGTATCATTAATGGACCACTTGGGGGTCTCTTTGAGTTTTATAGTAAGTTTATTAACTATATAATATAAAAATACAAAGAGACATGGTAAATGTCAAACTATTTAACTAAGAGTTAAATATAAATGATAAGCTTAATATAGTGACCCAAACCTGTCTAAAATCTATTGGTTGAAATGATTTAGACCCATCCCCGTCTTAACCTTTAAATAATCCACTTTGGACCCATTAGAAACCGAATATGAATTTATTATAAAATAATATTTCTAGATTTTCCAAAGGTGCCCCTCACCCCTCTTATAAAAGGGTACTCTCCCTTCTCTCTAATTTATACCTTAAAAGCCTTTTGGATCGACCAAAACCTGCCCAAATATTCTCTCAACTTCCCTCAATTAAACCTAGAGGCCTTAGTTTGATCATAAATCCAACCTAAGGAACCCTTTTGATCAAATCAAAAGGAAGAACCCGAAGAAGAGGTAATGTTTTCACCACCCTCTTTCAAGTTCCTTTCTTCTTCAACTTCTTCTTTCTTTGTTATTTACATTATTAAATAATAACTCCAGTATATTTTATATACTATTATGTTATTATAAATATGGTAAAACCATATTCAGTATTCTATCCATCCTTTGAATGACATGTCACCATACGTGCGTACATACGACCTACCGTCTCCACGTCGTGGTGTAATTGTTATTCAATACATTATTATTTGGATGGGTATAATAATGATGTGTAATTCATGTAAATAATAATCATAACATGATAATGATTCTGTATATATGATATACCATCCAATTATATATGATTTTAATATCAAAATAATGATATTTTCGCTCGTGCGTACGTACGGACTACCGTCTCTACGAACGCGATGAGATTCATTCCCCATCGTATCCATACAAGTATAATTCTAATTTTATGATTAAAAATAATGTTTAAGGACTTGATATCATTATTTATATGAATAATATACAACATATCCATAACAAACACGACTTATGTAACAAAAAATATAAAAGAAAATGAGTAAGTTAACACCCGAAACGACGATAATACTAAGATATTATTAACAAAGCAATGTTAAAAGATCATAGATGATATCATATTAATTTATATGATTCTTGTATAATTAAATAACAATTATTTCACCATTATACAGGAGGATAACCTACCCTCTACCAAGGAAAAAGTACAAAGTAAGGGGTTTCTTATCTCACTTTTAATTCCATGAGATTTCCATTGTTCACCACTTATTTATTGCATGTGGTGTGTGTACTGCCCATGATTGTATTCATTATGTAATATAATTTAATTTATTGATATTTACATCATAATTGTATGATCCTTATTTCATGGTTTCATGTTTCATAAGTTACCAAATCGATAAGGGAATTTGAAATTTGAATTTATACTCATTCGTCTTTATGCATACTTCATTGATTATCTTACTCCATGGTTATGTGTGGAATCACTATTCATTTTCTTATGTCATAATTTCCACTCCCCTTTCTGTGGATATAGTTTTTATACACATAATAACTCCATTGATATAATCTCAAGTCATCGATATGAACTTGATAAGAGTAATTTTAACTCAATCTCCATTTATTGAGTTAAACATCCAATTCATTAGTGTTGTTTTTACTAGAATATGTGTGAATGTCCTCTGATTGATTTAAACTGAATATCCAATCATATTGAGTGTATTTATATTTGTCACACATAATTATGTCGTTGATTTATCCTTAACCTAATGATATAGTCTTTATAAGAGATTTCATCTCAATTTACATTCCATTGAGACTTCTTCGTTGTTATACACCAATTCACTTTTATATGGTGTATATAATGTGCTTTGACATAGTATATCATGAATACCTTTATTCTCATGATATTATAATGTTTTGATTACCTAAATTATTTTTATTCAAGTGTCTCTCTTTTGGTTAGGAACTCTAACTAAAATATCATTTTAAATGTTTTAAAGATTTATTATTCTAAATCTATCTCATTAATGTCCATGTTTTAAAAATGGTTTTAAGGATTTATTTATATGGACATTAAAGTTTTAAAATTAAAATTCCTTTTAAAAGTTTCAAAGTGGTATGGGACACTTTGATTCAAAAATCTATTTTTAAATGGCTTCTTGAAAAATAGTGTGGCTTTTAAATGTTTTCAAGAAAAAGGGGGATATTTCTCTCAAATAGTTTTGATGATTGTTTTCATCTATGTCAATATACTTCATTATTATTGATTGAGGTTAATATGTTATAATAAAATCTTAATTATTGTATTTAATGAGTTATGTTTGACTGTGGATGTGCTATTTTTATACCATTCATGGTTTGTGGATAAAGTATTGACATTTCGTATGCTAGTTTTAATACGAATGTTTATGTTATGTTTCAAAATTTTCATATGAGGAATGAGTTGGAATTAGTAAGTGAAAGGTGGAGCCCACTATAGCTCCTCGATGCATCAGTAGGTCTCATGAGACAAACTAGTGTCTTGGCACAAGGCCTTGACAAAATATTATTTGTAGTCTTGGCACGAGGCCTTGACTAAGTGGTTATGATAGTATGGCATTATGAATTCCATCATTACGAAAGTGGTTATTGATATTTCATGTGGTTATTAGACTAGTAGAATATCCATGTGAATAAGTAAATGGCATTATTTCATTTTATCTTTTCCATATTATGCTGAAGTTCAAGTTTAAAAGGCTTCTGTTTTAGTTATACATTGCCTTAAATGTTTATGTTTATTTATGAAAGTTTTCGCTATATTTTTATCCTTACTAGGCATTTGAGCTCACCCCTTATATGTTTTATTTTTTCCCAAGATGTGAAGAAGTATTTTATGAATGACCTGTAGGGATAGTATAAGGGGATATGAGTGTGGAGACAAGATGTTGTTGTAGTTTTCACTTTATGATGTAAATGTAAACTTTATGAATGTATCTAGTGATTCCATGTCTACTAAACTAATCGGCCTTTCGAGACTTGATCTTTTGTGATCATGCCAATGTTATGTAATAATGCACCGACTCTGGGTAACTGGGGTCGGGGCGTTACAATAACACGTACTTTTATGCTTTCTATTTTGTGTAAATATGATAATTTCGTTTGGGGAAGTGTGGACTACCACCTCCTTAAAGTGATGTGATTCATTCAAAATCTACATGAAATGTATTAATGATGAGTTCGGTAAATATATATTATATATATGAAATAATAATTCTACTTTAATTATTATATATATATACATATATGAAATTTACTTACTTTCTTTCAATATGATAATTAAATGAAAACAATGTTCACGTGTGCATATGGTCTACCATATCCATGAATGGTGTATTCCATTTCATGTTTCTATATTTAATAGATTATTATAAGTAAATATATAATTAATATACATTATATTTATATCATGTTTTACATTTTTTAAATCATGATATATGTATGAGGACAAAAAATACAACAAATTAAGATACATGTGAAAAATAAAGCGGATATTACCCGAAACATAACCTTAACATTGAAGTGTTAATAAGTGGGTAATATAAATGCATATATAATATTAGATATAAGAATATGGTTCTTTGAAAGATTTATAATAAAATTATATTTATTATACTGGAGGTTTTAGTGAGTATGAAGAGAGTTAAGACATAAGGTAAGGGGATTTCTAGTATCACTTTTATTTCTATGAGATTTATGTCCTTTTTACCACTCATTTATTTTTTGTGGTGTATATACTGCCCATGAATATATTCTTTGATTATTATACTTAAATTTATGGGTATTTAAATATCTATTTATTTATATATCTTTCATGGGATTTATGTTTAAAAATTTACCAAATCGATAAAATAGTTTTGTCTCAATTTTCCTTCTTTGAGACAAGTACCGTGAATTTCAAAAACCACATTTTCAAAAATGTTTTAAAAAATGTTAATTTTTTTAAATATAATATTTTATTATAATTTTCAAGGAAAAATATTTTAAAAATGTTTTATGGTTTCCAAGATTCCTTTACAAGTTTTCAAAGTTATTTTCAAAGAAAAAGGTTTTTGAAAAGGTTTTATGTTTTAAAAAGGCAGAAAGAATATTTTCCATAAGAAATGTTTTTAAAAGATATTACCAAATTATTTTCCATCTAAGATAAAATACATTTGTGTTACTAATGACCTTATGCCCGAATGGCCTGAAGGCCTTATTTTTTATTTTATTATAGATAATCCCCCTTTTAAGGGTTGAAGGTGAACCCGGACATGACCCGTAGGCCTAAGGCACAAGGCCCGACATGACCCGTAATACATGACCTGAAGGCCCAGAGGCATACCATGCCCAATACATGACCCGTAGGCCCAAACCACTAGAACTGACCCTCCCCAGCTTCTGCATCATTGATTTCCTTTAGCTCCCCACCTGCATTGCTGATCAGATAGCATTGCCCCGTACAAAGCTGCACGGTGCCTGGTCCCGATGGCGGTTTCCATACCCTCTCATTCTTCCAATCTGGTTAGCTCTGCTTCTGGTGACTACTAATGGTGCTCTGATCCTCATCTAGGGCCTTCTCTGTGTGAACTGGGCTACTTCATGGTCTTCAATGGCCCGAAGGCCCTGTGGCCCGAAAGCCTTTGATGGCCTGAAGGCCCTGAGACCCGTAGGCCCAAACTGGTGGCCCAAAAGTCCAAATCAGGTGAATAGTCCGGATGCTACAGTACCAAACAGTGCCTGCTACAGTACTACTACAGTACTGCTATAGTACCCCAAAAAATCGCCTCCACCCGGTTTTGAACCTGGGTCTCTTGGATGCCAAGCAGGAGCCCTTACCACTTGGATGACCTTATGGGAAAATGATCCAAAGGTTTCATTAATATTATTTCTTTGAATGATTTATGTTTTTATGGCATGATTTTTATGAAACCTATTTCTATTTCATGGGTTATATACTTATGAATAATAATTCTTTTCACAAGTTATGATTTGATGACATGATTATGAAACCCACCTTTTCCACATGTTAAGATATTATTACATGTTTATGAAACTCATTTCATTTCATGGGTTGTGATATGATTATTTATGATTTTTTGGAACGTGTATGTATGATTTAATTATGAGATGGGTGGGATCAATATCTCCCTCTAATTAATTAGGTAAATATTTACATATCATGAGATAATGATATGATTCAAATCAAAGGGCTTGATCCACTATGGAAGATGGTGAAATACAATCCACTATGGGAAGATGGTGAAACTTGATCCCTTACAAGGAAAGTAATGCGACTAGGGATGGTGGTGTGTCTCTCCTAGTAGGTTTAGTCCACATGAAGTGCCCTGTTAAGTTTTAGAAATGCGCCTTGACTTATAGGGAATGATATTACATGTTTATGTGTATTCCAAAATTCAGTTCCTTATTCCTATGTTATGCTTTCGTGGACAATTATCTTGATTACCTTATGATTCATGTCTTACAATTTTCTAATATTTATTCCATGATTCATATTTATGATCTTTGATATGTATGGTATGATCTTATAATGTCATAATTACATTTTCATACCCTTATGATAATTTTTTTTTCATATATATCTCCCTTGTTTACCCTTACTGAGCATCTGAGATCACCCCTTTTTATGTTTCTATTCATCATGTTAGGAAGATATGTATTATATATGATGTGTCAAGGAAGGGTTCTAGTCATGAAGAACCTAGTGAGAGATAATGTATCTCACTTATGTACCAGTGTTTATATTTCAATGTTTCCAAATGAACTAAACTAATATGGTCTTTGGGTGCTTGTTTGTGTAATGTTTTTAGTATTAAAAAAATGATGTAATGTTAATATATGAAAAATGAGGGTTTCTATAGTTGGTATCAAAGAAAAAATCATAGTTATCCTTTGGAAACTAGGAGGACAAAACTTAGTGAGATCCCTCAAGAAATGTCTATGGATATGTCTAAGGATAAGGAAAAGTATAAAAAAATTTCCTAGATTTTTTGTAAAGGATAGAGTGATTGGTTTCCTAGAAATATATCCCTACCTAGATACTAAAAGTATATTTGGATCTGAAATAGATGTACATAGGGTTAACAACCCAAAAAACAGCGTATTAAGCTAGAATCAAACGAGAGTGGTGTACGACAAGGGACCTTGCTGCACACCTGATTTGACACTCCTGAGGGATATGATTTGGGAATTTACAAACTTTTCACAAACCATCATGAAGGGTTTAAATATTAGATGGCTATTAATAACATAGGATAAACCAAATGTGTCATATATTAAAGAACGTGTCGTAATTTAAACATCGTATACATGGTTTTTCAAGATTATGTGGTTCCCCAATATGAAAAATATTTCTTACTCTATGTTTTTTGGTTTTAGTCAACGGTTGGAACCCTAAGAAACCTTCTTAATGTTGATTTCAATGAAAAATGCAACAATTTTCCTCCTGAGTATTCGAATTCTATGGGATCTAGAATGAAAAATCTTATTTCTATGATCAACCAACTTTCTCAATCTATGAATAATGTTGATCTTCAAAATGATAAAAGGAGGGAACACTAATCAAGAATACAAGGAAACAAGATGAGATTGAATCCATTGATTGGGATGAGTTCAATAACTAATTATTCAATAATTAATTTCCTCATGTTATTCAAACGAAGATGGAAATGGATTTCCTTGATTTGAAGAAAAATGATGATGAATCTATCAGTACCTATAAGGATAATTTCACAAGACTTGTGAGGTATGATTCTAGAAATATCATCCAACCAGAAATTAAGGTTGGATGATTCTTCAGTGGATTAAATACATGTCTCATAAGGGCATTCTCCATAAGAGACTTTAGTATCTATGAATAGATTATGTATTGTGCGATCAAGGTTGAAAATGAGTTTTGAGTTATGTATCAATATCGTGGTTTTAATAAGAAAATGAAGATAGAGTTCAAAGGAAAATCTAAAAACCATGAAGATGAGAATAAAAGCCTTCCTTTAGGATCTAATTGTGGAAATAATCATGAAGTAAATTATCTTATGGAGTATAATAAATGTTTTAAGTGTGTAAAATAATTCCATCGGGCAATTGATTATAGAATTATTGGGAATAATCTGAACAATGATGAAAATAGAGGGAAAGATGTACAGAATGCACTTCCCACACTTCAGTGATTCAAGTGTAAGGAGAATGATAATTATGCTAAAAAGTTCCCAAACCCAAGGTTTGGTGATGATGATAATTGTCAGTAACCTCTTAAACCGAGGGACAAGGAAAAATATCATGAGATCACCATCTGCGATGAGGGGTGTAACAATGATGCGGTGAAAGGTACACTTACCATCCACTCTAGAACTGATAATGTCTTATTTGATTTTGGATCTACCCACTATTTCATACTTATAGAGTTTTATAAGGGTACTAAGATTCCACCCAAATGATTAAAAGTTGAATTAGCAATTAAAACCCCTTATGGTATAATGATTACATCTTAAGTCTATGATTCTTCTTCAGTTGATGTTTATGGGAATGTGATTCCTGAAAATCTTGTGATTCTTCCTTTGGTTGAATTTGATGTCATATTAGGCATGGATTTACTTTCTATTCATAAATCCCACATCAATTGTTAAGGAAGTAGAGTTATATTTGGTATTTTAAACCAACCTATGATCATCTATCAATTTGATGATAAGTATGAACTTCCTATGGAGATTACATCTAGTGCATGGGCCTTAATTCCCATTCATATGGGTTTTTTTTTATCTCAAATGGTTGGAGAGAAAATCAACATCGATGATATGAATATTGTTCTAGAATTTGTGAATGTTTTCCCATAATATTTTCCTAGCCTTCCACCAAAATGTGAAGTTTATTTCTCAATAGAAATCATACATAGTTCCACACCAATTTCAAAGACTTCTTATAGAATGGACGCAATTGAGTTGTAGGAATTGAAGAAGAAACTTTAAGAAATCCTTGATAAGGGATTAATTCAAACAAGTGTTTCACCTTGGGGTGAACCTATTATTTTTTGTGAAAAATAAATATGGATCAGTGCAACTCTGCATTGATTATCGGAAGTTGAAAAAGATCAAAATCAAGAATAAGTATCCTCTTCCTCATATTGATGACTTGTTTGATCGAATTCATGTATCTCAATACTTTTCTAAGATTGAACTTTGTTCTAGATATAATCAATTGAGGTTAAAGAAGGAGGATATTCCCAAGACAACATTTCATACAAGGTATGGACACTACGAATATATAGTTATTCCTCTAGGTATTACTAATTCCCTTTATATCTTCATGGATTTGATGAATATAGTCTTTAGAGATTACCTTGATCAATTTTTGGTATTGCTTATAGATAATATTATTATATATTCAAATAGAAATAAAGATAATTAAATCTAATTGATAATTGTAATAAAGACCCCAAGGAAGGAGAAGTTGTATGAAAAATTTTCAAAGTGTGAATTTTGGCTGCAAAAGGTTTCATTTTTATGTCACATAATCTCAATATATGGTATTGTAGTAGATCTATCAAAGAAAAAGGCTATTGAATGTTGGCCTAGAACAACTAGAGTAAATAATATCCATAGTTTTCTTAATTTACCTAGATATTATTGATGGTTTTTGGAGAATTTATCATGACTATATAATCCCATGACCAAGTTAACTCAAAAGGGTTCCAAGTTCCTCTTGACAGATGAATGTGAGGAAAATTTCAAAGAATTAAAGAGAAGGCCAGTCAGTGCACCTGTTCTTATATTAACCTATAGTAGAGAAGGGTTTGTAATCTATAATTATGCATCCAAGAAGGTATTGGGATGTTTTCATATTAATAATAACATGGTTATTACTTAAGCCTCATGATAGTTGAAGATTCATGAGCAAAATTACCCAAATAATGATTTGGAGTAGATGTGGTAAATTTTTCATTAAAGATATAGAGGCACTATCTTTATGGATAAAAGTGTGATATATATACTGATCATAATAGTCTAAAATATATACTCACGCATAAGGAGTTGAACATGCACTATAGAAGATGGTTAAAGCTTAAAAATTATTATGACTGCTTAAGGTGGCTGATGCTTTGAGTAAAAAGATCATGCTAGCCTATCCATGATGAGGATTAAAAAAGATCCAATATTTTTGGATTTAAAAAGGATGAATATGGAAATCTTGAAGGAAAGGAAAAAAATATTATCCTTCTCAATTGAATGTTCAACCCTCTATCCAAGTGAAGATTAAAGAGGCATAGAAGGAAGATGTAGAGCTGCAAAATAAAGTTAGAAAAGTTCAAGAGTTTAACCTTGATCAGGATGGAATGATAAGGTTCAGGAAATTATTATCCAATAAAAATACATATGTTAATTACATTTTAATGGTATTAAATGTTCATTTCTGATCTTATGGGTCTGAGTTAGTGGATTTTAATTTTGAACATCAATTTTCATCATTTGTGCACTTTATACCTAATGTACACAAATTTAGGCCCAATTATTCATATGTTTTTAAGGAATTTAATTATCCATATTTTAATTTAATATTTAGATAAATGGATATACAATTAAATATGAACATTTTTCATTCAGGGATCAATGAAGGATTCATAAAGTATGATGGTGATATTTGACAATGAAAGGAAACAATTCTAGAGAAGGCAGATTGAAAACCATCCCACTGATGAGAATGTGGGGACCACAATACAGGCCCAATGAAGCCCAAATTTCGTGGGATGCTAGAAAAAATATATAGGAACAAATAATTCATTAGGGGACAGTGATAATTCGGCCTCCATGGTGGTTATTAAGGCATCCAAAATAGAATATCAAAACCTTGTCCAGAATCTAAGGCTCAGAATGTTAGCCCACTACATCAGCCATAACTCCCGATTAAAAACTCCAAATGGTATCAAATTTTACAGACTTCTAGAAGACATCCGGGTACACAAAAGAATATTCTATGGCCTACTGAGATTCAATGACATGATTTCCCATAAATAAAATCTTTCTAGGGGAGACAAGGAGGATAAAAATTCAAAGAGGGAATCAATTTCTCCACTACTTTCCACCACCCTAAGGCCTAAATTAATTTAATAATTAAAAATACATTGATTGAGGATCAGAATAAGGCTTCCTAATTGCCTATTAAAGGCATTGGTGGTGAGGGGGAATGGATCTTTTTTTTGTATGTAATGTTATTATGCCAAAGTTTCTTTGTAATGTTTTCAATTGTCATGTAAGTTTCTTTTTTTCATTTCTATGTTCTTAATCAACATATTTCTCTTATATTCTTACCATTTATTTCATTAAAACTATATAATCACAAAGCATAGTGATATCTCTATGTTGTGGTGAATTAGTTCACACATAGGTGTGAATTTCATTCACACACACGGAGGAGTGCTTGTTAATTCCGTGGTTTTAATTTCTTCAATCCAATTCTTTTAAGCCATCTTCCACCCACCATTGAGAGTATACCATTAATGGAGGGATAAAAATTTAATGGGTTGATCATAGAAAGATGAAAAGGTTGGATTGATTGTTATTTTATGAATGAATTGTTGTTAATTGTCTAACTAATTTAAGACTTCTATTCTTCAGTTATTTCCACTCTTCATCTTCACTGTGTTTGAGGAAGCTAAATCCTAGTACTAAAATGACCATATAACTTGGAGAGATCATGAATTTGGTTCTCTAAGTGTGTATGGGATTAGTAATTGAGTTTAGTTAGAATAAAACCAGAAAATGATGAAGGTAGTGTTATTTTGAATAATGGATTCATCAAGAATTAATAAAATCAAAATTGTCTAAAGAAGTAAAATTCATTCAATCCACCCCGAGCATAATCATAAGATCAACCCATTTTCATTGAATTTAAATCACTTAGGTTTATTAGTTTTATTTAAAACCATGTAAAATCAAAACAAAGTTGGCCACTTCATAGCCAAAAATCCATCTCATAGGTTGTGTATCTTATGTATCTTCTTAGGTCTCAGTGGATTCAACAACCCAAGCTAGACTACAAGGACCATTATACCTTCATCTCTTGGGTAAATTTGAGTTTGAATCAAATTTTGGCACCATTTCTGGAGGACAAGTAAGTACCTTAGACCAAAACCTTCTTTCCTCACCCCCATTCTTCTATTCTCACCCAAGATTTCTTATCTTGTCCCTTTCTTTCTTTTTTTCCTTTTGGCACATGTCTGCTTACACCCGCGATAATTCAAACAGACTAGTTAGGGTAGAAAGTCCTTGGATAGGGGAGTCAAGTGAAGCTAAGGGATTATTTACATTAGATCCTAATCTTCTTGATACTCCAGAATAAAAAATTGAATCAATTCTAATGGAGGGTCTTCCAAGAAATCAAACTCTAAATCCTGGGGGAAATCAAATGGGAAACCAAAATCAAGAAGATCCAAACCTAGGGAACTTAGTCAATCAAACCATGAATGAATACCTAACTCTAGTTTAGACCATTTCCCCCAAATGCATTAGACAAAATTCCCTAGGAGATACCAATTAAATCTTTAAACCCCATGTCTTAAACCACCTTCCAACCTTTCACGAGATGGAGTCTGAGATGCCCTACCTTCATGTTAAGGAGTTCATTGACATTGTAGAAACCATGTGTCCCCCACATCAACTAGAATCAGCTAAGATGAGGCTCTTTCCTTTTTCATTGAAGGATCAATCTAAAAATTGGATAAACAACTTGAGAGCTGCATCAATCCACTAATGAGACCAATTTCAAAGAGAATTCTACAAAAAATACTCCCCTCATCACAATACAATTGCACTTAAAAAATGCATTCAATTTTTTTTTGAAAAAGAGGGAGAGTCATTCTATGAAACATGGGAGAGGTTTAAAGGCACCTTAAACATGATTCCACATCATGTTTTTTCTATACCTGAACAAGTGAGATTTTTTTATGAAGGGTTGGGCCTGGGGAACAAACAATTCATTGACATGATGTGTAATGGAACCTTTAAAAACAAACCCCCAAATGATGTTTACGAGTATCTGGAAAGCCTTACTGAACAAAACCAAACATGGGGAACTTCACCTTATTCTGAAAAGCCACAAAGAACTACTGGAATTCATACAATTAGAGAATAGGAAAGTCTTAGGGCTAAACTCACAGCAATATCTAAGAAGGTTGAAGAGATAGACCTTAGGAAAGACTATGAAATCCAAACTGTAGACCCTATTTGCACAATTTGTGAAAAATGTGACCATAAGACAGACAACTTCCCAACAATTCCATCCATCAAGGATGTTATTTTAGGAGGACCCCCAGTGAAATTAAATGATTTGAAAATTCAAAATCCTCAATACCAAAACACCTTAAACTCAAGGTATAATGACCACCCAGGCTTCCACTGGAAAGATAACCAACAACCTATCCAACCACAAGGACAAAATCCTTACCCCCATCAGAACTACCAAACCCATAACCGGTTCAAAACCCAACCTATCCAATACCAATAGCCACTGGTCCATTTTCAACAAACCATCCCACCTCCAAAATATCCCAATGGGATAAACTAATATTCTCAAACACCAACCCAAATTGTTCCACAAATCCTACTAGAACAACTGTGCAAACAAATAGAAATGATGAACTCAGAAGTCTCTTCCCTAAAACAAGAACTTCAAACCATGAAAAATGGAAAGGAACCTATGCCTACACAATCCATTCCACAAAAAATATTAAGGGGATAGTCAAGTTTCACTCAAATAACTCATGAACGACTAATGGATATGACGGTTTTAAGAAGTGGGAAATCAATTGAGAAACCTGAACAAATAAGTAAGAAACCATGTGGAGCTTCAAAATCTAATAAAAATTAAAATGAACAACATGATCAAACTGAGGAAAATGGTAACAATGTGAAAGAAACAACCCTTCAACAAACAAACCCACAACCTGCACCATTTCCTCAACGCATGAGGGGGAAAACCAAGTCTTAATTGAATAAAACATTGAGGGAAATATTCTCACAAGTCAAGTTGAAAATTCCAATCCTCTATGCTATTCAAATCATTACTGCATACTCAAAATACCTTAAGGAACTCTTCACATTTAAAAGGAAATTCTCACATGAGAACCAAGTCCTTCTAGCAGAAAATGTTAGCACAACAATCCAAGGAAACCTTCCACCAAATATGAAAGACTCAGGATGTCCTTACATCAATGTTGAACTAGGATAGAACAAAGTTTTCAAATCCTTGTGTGACCTAGGTTACAATTTCAATCTCATTCCCTATGTTGTGTACTTCCCTTTAGGCCTAGAAGAGCTCCAACCCACATCTGTCACACTTCAATTTGCTGATCGTAGCATTAGGGTTCCAGAGGGAATTTTAAAGGATGTTCTGGTAAAGGTTGAAAACTTCATCTACCCTGCTTACTTCATTGTCCTTTACAATAATCCTAACTTAGGAAACAAGTAAAAAACCCTAATCATCCTTAGTCGTCCCTTTGAAACAATCAACTCTGTTATCTGAGTCCGAAACGGGAACATGACCATCACCTTTGGAAACATGAGTCTAGACTTGAACATCTACAATGCAAGCTCACAAATAGGGGATGAAAAGGAAATTCATGAAGTAAACATGATAGGAAGTATTGGTAATTAATCCATAGAACATCAAGGAATATTTGATGGATGTTTTAGTCAGGATGATATTGATTTCCTTTGTTCACATGAAGGGTGTTTATCTCCTTGGCTTGAATCATTTTTAAATAGCTCTTATGATGAAATATTAGGTCCAACAATCAGTGAAACCTTTTAGAAAACCACTTTCATGGAGTGAAATCAAACTTCCTTCCCTAAATTGGATCAAACCAATCTTGTAGATGAAACTTCTACACATGGGGATTCAATTCTATCTAAAACTCTAGAAAAAAATTGATATTGATCTAATGTCCCAATCTTCTGCTGAAATTATGAACCAATCTAATCTTGAATTGAAGGAACTTCCCACTATACTCAAGTATGCCTTCCTATGGGACAATCGAAAACATGCTATTGTCATTTCTTATTCTCTTGAATCCAATAATGAGAGGATGCTTCTAGATGTCCTTAGAAAACATAAGAAAGCCATTGGTTGGACCTTGTCTGATATTCCTGGGATTAGCCCACTAATCGGGACTCCTAGGATTATTCTAGAATATGATTCAAAGCCATGTCGTCAACCTCAACAGAGACTCAATCCTGATCTCATGGAGGTAGTAAGGAAGGACCTTATGAAATTGTTAAAAGCTAGTATCATCTATCCCATAGATGAGAGTGAGTGGGTGAGCCCAATCCAAGTGGTTCCCAAGAAGGCATGAATCACAATGATAACCAATAAGTATGGAGAATTTCTTCCAACTAGGTTGAGTAGTGGATGGAGGGTCTGCATTGACTATAGAAAGCTAAACTCATTCACCAAGAAGGACCATTTCACCTTACCATCCATTGACCAAGTCCTTGAGATAGTGGAAGGTCAGGAGTTTTTATTGTTTCTTAGATGGGTACTCAGGGTACAATCAGATTGAGGTCTCCCTATAGGATCAAGGGAAGACCATATTCACCTGTCCATTCGGCACCTTTGCCTTCAAATTCATGCCATTTGAGATATGAAATTCCCTTGGAACCTTCTAGCTATGCATTATGGGAATCTTCTCAGACATGGTAGGGGATTTTCTTGAGGTCTTCATGGATGACTTGTCTGTCTTTGGGGATGCATTTTAGGGATGCATTAGGAATGTTGAGAAAGTTTTTTCTAGATGTGAAGAAACAAATCTGGTCCTAAACTAGGGAAAATTCCATTTCATGGTTAAAGGGGTTAGTCCTTGTACATATAGTCTTGGGTAGGGGGATTGAAGTTGATAAAGCAAAGGTTGACATCATTCGTCACCTTCCATTACCTGAAAGTGTTAAGGAAGTGAGGTCTTTCTTAGGACATTTTGGTTTCTATAGAAGATTAATCAAGGACTTTAATTAAATCTCCCTTCCCCTTTGTGATCTCCTAGTAAAGGATTATCCATTTGTTTGTAAGGAAAGATGTGAGGGTTCATTCTCAACCCTCAAATCCTCTCTCACCTCTCCTCCAATTATAAAATCTCCAAATTAGAACCTTCCTTTTGAACTTATGTGTGATTCTAGTGACTTTTCTATAGGAGCTGTGATAGGAAAATGTTGTGATAAAACTCCGTATGTCATTGCTTATGCAAGAAAATCCTCAAATGATGCCCAAATCAACTACACCACCACTGAAAAAGAGTTACTTTCTATTGTGTTTTCCTTAGAGAAGTTTAGGTCCTATCTCTTAGGATCCCCCATCACTGTGTTCACTGATCATTCTGCACTGAAATACCTCTTCCAAAAACAAGATGCTAAGGCTAGACTGATTAGGTGGGTCCCTCTCTTATAATAATTTGACCTCAAAATGAAGGAAAAAAAGGGTGTTGAAAATGTTGTAACCGATCGCCTCTCTAAGATATAATTCAATGAAAAATTTTCTCACCTCTCTCTATCTACTTCATTCCCTGATGAACACCTATACTTGATGAGTGATTGCCCTTGGTATGCCGAAATATCCAACTTCTTAGTTACAAGGGTCATTCAAAAATTCTTAGGGACTCAAGATAGAAGGAAATTACTTTCTGATGTCAAGCACTATGTGTTTGATGATCCATACCTCTATAAGTTCTGTCCTAACCAAGTCATTATGAGGTGTGTCCCAGAATCTGAACAAGATTCTATCTTTAAATTCTGTTATAACGAGGCATGTGGGGGTCACTTTTCCTCTAAGAAAACATCTGCTAAGATTCTTCAGTGTGGCCTCTTCTGGCCCACCCTCTCAAGGGACTCCTACACATTTTTTCAAAGCGTTCCTAAGTGTCAAAAAATAGGGTCTATCACAAAAAGGAATCAAATGACACTCACTACCATCTTAGTGGTTGAAATATTTGACTGTGGGGGAATTGATTTCATAGGTCCCTTCCCAAACTCTAGGGGATATCTTTACATTCTATTAGTTGTTGATTATGTCTCAAAATGGTTTGATGCAATTCCCACAAAATCCAATGATCATAAAATTGTGATTAGATTATTAAAAGAAAACATCTTCTCTATATTTGGAATTCATAGGGCTATCATTAGTGATCGTAGAACTCATTTTTGCAATCTTCCATTCTCATCACTCATGGAAAAGTATGGAATTTCTCACAAAGAGTCCACTGATTACCACCCACAAAAAAATAGTCAAGCTAAGCTATCCAATCGAGAAATTAAACAAATTATTGAGAAAACTATTAATCCATCTAGGAAATATTGGTCAAACAAACTCTTAGATTCCCTTTGGGCCTATCGAACTGCATTTAAAACCATTTTAGGAATGTCCCCATATAAGTTGTTTTATGGTAAAGCATACCATTTTCCAGTGGAGATTGAACATAAGGACTTTTGGGAAATTAAGAAAATGAATTATGAACTCTCATTGGATGAAGGAAAAAAGGAAATTATATCTAAATGAACTTGAAGAACTTAGGATGGAGGGTTATGAAAATTCAAGGATCAATAAAGCTAAAGTACAAGCCTACCAATCTCGAAATATTAAAACCAAACACATTTTACCAGGTAAACCTTTTGTTTTGTATAGTTCTAAACTTCATTTACACCCAGAAAAGTTGAAGTATAGATGGTCAGGTCCATATATAGTGCATAAGGTGTACCCCCATGGGGCTATAGAAATTTAAGATCCCACCAATGGTCAAACCTTTAATGTGAATGGTCATAGAGTCAAACCATTCATTGAACCATTCCAAAAAAATTATGTTGATGAAAAATTGTGTGAACCAACCTTAGATGAGGAAAATACTTAAATAATTAATGGTCTAAGTCAAGCTAGCGATACTAAACCAAAGAGTTGCACAGGAGGAAACCATGGTTTTCATCTTTGTGAATCATATTTTTTAT
Organism: Viscum album; assembly: GCA_963277665.1. NCBI lineage: Eukaryota > Viridiplantae > Streptophyta > Magnoliopsida > Santalales > Viscaceae > Viscum > Viscum album. The sequence goes on from OY728146.1 coordinate 1,813,130,573, forward strand.
AAAAATAGGATTAATGAATCATTTTGATATTTAAAAATAAAAAAATAGACTGTTGACCTGTTCTTCTATTATGAGTATGAATGGGTATGAAAGGGGAGATCCATATTCATCCGTGTCACATGGTGTGATCCTTGAGTAATACCTTACCCATAAATTTAAAAAGAAGACAATGTATCATCAGTTAATTTTTATTTTTATGTGTTTATAGGTTAAAAAAAATATAATAATAATAATAAAATTAAAAGGCCACATCATAGGTCATGGGGAAAACACCATCACAACCGGTGAATCTATAGGGACTCGAACCCAGGACTGAAGGGAGACAGGGGCGCGCGCTTACCACTGACCTACGGCTTATAGTGCTTCTTTATTCTATAATTTTTGTATATATACTTATATTTTACTTTTTTTTATTACATGAGTAAATAAATAAATAAATAAATATATAGTTTTGTTTTTTTTGTTTTTTTTTCTTCCACTAGGGAATTGTCTGAGTGACATGGAGATTAAGGGATTAAAAGGGAGCAACAAGAATTTCAGCTTCAACTACCAGGTGACTTCATTCCATGATCCTTGTTTTCAATTTCCTTTTTGAACTCCCATTCTCTACCTCTACCCCCTTCTAATTTTTTTTCTTTAAACACTTGGGACAATGTTATTTTATGTTGGGGGGAGATAAAATAAAAAGAATTTTCTTTTGTGTAAAAAAAAAATAAATGATTTGGAAAAAAAGCATGCCTTAATAGAAGGAAAATTTTATTTAACCTTGAACATGATAATAGACATTGTACACTTTGAAACTTAATATCAAATAATTTAGCATGCCCTGATTTTGATTTTTATCAATGTATATTTCATGAGCATAGATTTTGGAAAGTGTGGCTGTCTAATGTGATATTTCATTGTTTATATTTTCATCTAAATAAAAAATAGAATAACAACGCACGTCCTTTGGATAGTTGGGTATTAGTTTGAGTTCATGGGGTCCCCCAAATAAATAGCACAAGTTTGATGATCATTTTCATTTTAATATGAGTATTCAAAAAAAAACAATAAATGTGTGTATAGAGTAATGAAATGACTTAATGCATGGCTTTCAGCACTTGGGGATCGTGACTCCATATTTTTTTGGCCCAGAGTTAGTAATTTTATCTCTATTTATGGTAATTTGACTTTGTTTTTGACTAATTTAACTTGAGATGATTCCCAAGTATGTGGGATTCACTTGGTTCCTTAAGGTCTTTGATCCTGGGAGTCATTGACAAATTCTCGCTATAGGGGTTGACTCTTTTGAGAGCAATTTCAATTACCATGGAAAAATTGAAAAAAAAACAAAAACAAAAAAAATACAATAAAAAAATTTGAACACTCATCTTAATATTGAAATGTGATTCCACCTAGTGCTTCCATCATTTCCCCCTTGAATAAAGATGAACCCCCATGTCTATTGCGATGCACAATACATCATCAATCTTAATTGATATTAGATGAAATATGACAATGAATTTGAATAAAGGAATGGGAATGGGATTGGGATATGATTTGAAAATATATTGTATTAAAATATTTTGATGGGTTTCAGGATTGTTTGGTATAAGAGTTTTTGGTGATCATTGTGTATTAAAATGTTTTTGAAAAAGGGAATTCGAATTTCATATTGTTGAGATACATTTTGCTCGGGACTAGAAAATATCAAGTTGTGGGGTGTTATTAAACAATAAAAATACATATTTTATTTACATTTTAATGGTATTAAATTTTCATTTTTTATCTTATGGCCCTGAGTTAGTGGATTTTAATTTTGAACATCCATTCTCATCATTTGTGCACTTCATGCCTAATGTACACCAATTTAGGCCCAATGATTAATCTGATTTTAAGGAATGTAATTATCCATATTTTAATTTTATATTTTGAGAAATGAATCTACACTTCAATATAAACATTTTTCATTCAGGTATCAATGGAGGATTCATAAAGGATGATGAGGATATTTGGAAATGAAAGGAAACAATTCTGGAGAAGGAAGATTGGAAACCATCCCACTGATGAGAATGTGGGTCCCACAATATTGGCCCAATGAAGCCCAAATTTCATGGGATTCTAGAATAAATATATAGGAACAAATCATTATTCAGTTTCCAGTTCTAATTCGGCCTCCATGGTGGTTATTAAGGCGAACCAAATAGAATATGAAAATCAGGGCCAGAATCTGTGGGCTAGAATGTTAGCCCACTAAATAGGCCATAACTCATGATCCACAAATCCAAATGGGACCAAGTTTTACAGACGTCTAGAAGACATCTGGGGACACAAAATACTATTCTATGGCCCACAGATATTCGGTGATATGATTTCCCATAAAAGACAATCTTTCCAAGGGAGACAAGGAGGATACAAAGTCAAGAAGGGAATCAATTTATCCACTACTTTCCACCACCCTAAGGCCTAAATTAATTTAATAATTGAGAATACATTGATTGAGCCTCATCCTAAGGCTTCCCTATTTCCTATTTAAGGCATTGGTGGTGAGGGTGAATGTATCTCTTGTTTTTTGTATGTAATGTTATTATGCCAAAGTTCCTTTGTAATGTTTTCAATTGTCATGTAAGTTTATTTTTTGTATTTATATATTATTAATCAAAATATTTCTCTTATATTATTCCCATTTATTTCATTAAAACTATATAATCCCAAATCACAGTGGTATCTCTATGTTTTGGAGAATTATTTCACACATAGGTGTGAATTTCATTCACACACACAGAAGAGTGCTCGTTATTTCTGCGGTTTTAATTTCTTCAATCCAATTCTTGTAAGCCATCTTCTGCCCACAATTGAGAGTATACCATCAATGGAGGGCCAAAAATTTAATGGGTTGATCATAGGAAGATGAAAAGGCTGGATTGAATGTAATTTTATGAACGGATTGTTGTTAATTGGATAACTAATTTAACACTTCCTTTCTTTAGTTATTTTTACTCTTCATCTTCACTGTGGTTTAGGAAGATAAATCCAAGTACTAAAATTACCATATACCTTGGAGAGATCATGAATTTGGTTCTATAAGTGTGTAGGGTATTAGTAATTGAGTTTATTTAGAATCAAACCAGAAAATGATGAAGGTATTGTTATTTTGAATAATGGATTCATCAAGAATTAATAAAACCAAAATTGTATAAATAAGTAAAATTCATTCAATCCACCCCGAGCATAAACCTAAGATCAACCCATTTTCATTTTATTTAATTCACTTAAGTTTCTTAGTGTTCTTTAAAACCATCTAAAATCAAAACCAAGTTGGACACTTCATAGACAAAAATCCATCTCATAGGTTGTGTATCTTAGGTATCTTCTTAGGTCTCAGTGGATTTGACAACCCAAGATAGACTAAAAGGAAAATTCTACCTTCATATCTTGGGTAAATTTTGGCGTGAATCAGGAACCATGTATGTGTTCCTTAAATACCGGGTTTGAAGGAGTTGTTAGAGGAAGCTCAAAGTTATTCATTCTCTATCCATCATGGAAGTACAAAGATGTATATAGATTTGAAGGGATACTTATGGTGGGATGGATTGAAGAGGTATATAACATAGTTTGTATCTTGATGATTTGTATTCCAAAAAAGTTAATTCATAAAGAAAAAAGTATAAGGGGACATTGAATCTATTACCCATGCCCGAATGGAAATGGGACAACATCACTATGGACTTTATCATTAGAATTCCCAAAACCTATAAAGGGTTTAATGATATATGGTTGGTAGTCAATTGACTTACCAAGTCAGTACACTTAATTTCTATAAAAGAATACTTCTATCTAGATTAGATAATCAGGATATACAGTAAGGAAGTGGTAAGGTTGCATGGAGTATGATCGTAGCACGATTCACTATATCATTTTCACCCTTACACCATTGTATTAAACTAAATTTGTATTGTAAATTAAAATAATAATAAAAAATTGAATTCCATGTTTGAATAATTTATTTTGTGTTTATCACTATTAAAAAGGCCAATGTTACTTGTCTTGAAAATTTCATTGAAGGTGAAGGTGATTTGGAGGGCCAATGATGATGTCCAAGAAAAATGGGCTAAACTGCGTAGAATCCAAGAACACCAATGAATTAATATGCACATTTATACTAGACTGTGAATCCAATTGGGCTGAAATTTTGTGGTCTGGTCCAAAACTTATTGGGATACATTTCATATGGAGAATTCCAAGACTCATTCGTCCATATGATGGCCTTTCCGACCTGATCTGTACAGCACACCAAATATGCACGGATTCAAAAGTGGTGTGCTGTGATCTGTCCATATCTCAGGCTATAGGTGTCCAAATTGTGACAAACTTTCAATGGAGATAGAAAATAGGTGAGGTCAAAATTTTTTTATTTTTTTAAAATCTATATAAGGATTTATGGAGGTCAAAACACCTATGACAAGTGGTTTTAAAAATTCTGTGTGCTCAAAACCACCTTCCCATTTTCCTATAAAATAGAACCTTGGGATCCTCATTTGAAAGTTAGACCAGGATGAAAATATCTGATATTTTGGAGACCCAAAGGATTTCTCTCCTCATACTTGACGTTCTGGAGGCCCCTATCATCATAGGGGGTTCAATAATGAAGAATGAGTTCCACCCAAGCCTTCTCCTCCCCTCGATGGCGAGCTAAACGGTGGACGATCATTTTGAGGGAAGCTACACATACTTGGGAGGGAGTTTTGACACTTGATACTCTATTGGTTTTGTATAATTTGCATGTGTATTATTTCACTTATGTTTTATCTAAACATGTTTCTCCTCTGAGTTCATTTTTGGGTTTAATTAAGTGAACCGCTTTTCATTTCAACACCGATTGGGTTGAAATTTCAAGTGGGAAACTTGAGTTGTTCCGATTGGGAAACACAAGGATCCTCTTTCTCTCACACATATGAAATATTTTAGTATGTTTTGGTAACCTTTAATATTTTCTTGAATTCCAAACCTTGAAAACATGATTATTGTGTCACGGGTTGGTACTTTGTGCAATGTTTAGAGAGGCAAGAGGGGAATCGAGATCTTGACAACCCTCAACCAAAGAATTAAACAAAACCATGTGAAATTTTCAGAACAATTAACTATCCAAGATATTTAGTGAACTTGAATTGATCTCTTTATCTCATAATTCTTAAACCACTACCTTATTCTATCAACTATTAAACTCTTTAAGTTAAGTTATTTTCTTAAAACTATTTTCAAAATCACCCCCTCTTTTAGTAATCTTTTTTAAAAATACATACTAAAAACCTATCAAAACTCCTCGAGAGATGACCTAGTGTCTACAATAGACTATAAATTAACCATAAAACATTATCAATTTGACGTTTCATGACAGTTCGGTGAAATTTTGGTGCCGTTTCCGGGGAGTGATTTGATTTTTAGTGCGTGTTTTTGATTTTTTTTTTGTAAATTTTGTGAATATTTATCTATTTTATACCTCTACCTATCTTTTTGTATTCTGATATATTTTTTGTGTATGTTTGGTGCATGAAGCATTCTAATTAGGGAGATTTTCCTCTTTTTGAACTTGAACTGGAGAGGATCTTACGTCAGCGACCCCGAGACGCACAAGAGAACCCATCAAAGGAGGACACACAAAACCTTGACACTTTTCTTGATCCTTCCTCCTCTTCTTCTAGAACCAAAATAAAAACTGAAATAAACTTTCATAATATGGCTGAAAAGAACCAAAAATTAGAAGAACTAACCTCACCTGATGTTGATATCCAACCCACCTATATTCAATTACAAGGAGAGGACCCCAATTTTGAACTAAAATTTGGCTTAATTCATCTATTACCAAGATTCCATGGAATTCCTTGAGAGGATACACACAAGCACTTAAAAGAATTTAATACTATTTTTTCAACATTAAAACCTTCTAATGTGGATGAGGAAAAAGTAATGCTTAGATCATTCTCATTTTCATTGGAAGACACTGTGAAAGATTGGTTATATTATGTTAATTCCCCAATAAGATGCCGAGCAGACATGAAACGCCTTTTTCTTGAAAAATATTTCCTAGCCTCTCAAACTGCAACAAAAAGGAAAGAAATTTGTTGGATAAGAAAATATCAAGGGGAAACATTACATGAATATTGGGAACATTTTAAAAGGTTATGTTCAAGTTGCCCACACCACCAAATAAGTGATCAACTTTTAATTCAATATTTTTATGAAGGTTTAATCCCTATTGATCAAAATATAATCGATGCTATTGCAGGTGGTGCGCTAGTTGATAAGACCCCAATTGCTGTAAGAACTCTGATCGAGAACATGTCTCAAAACACACAACAATTTGGTTCAAGGAACAATGTACCGATTCGAGGTTTCCAAGAGGTGCAAAGTACTGAATTTGAGAATAAGGTGGACACAAAGTTCGAAGAGGTAAGTACCCTTCTTCGACAACTTTATCTTTCCCAATAGAAATCCCAATATCCTCCTCCCATCCATTATAGTATATGTTATTCTGACACCCACTACTCTGACCAATGTCCTCAATTGAGGGAAACATCTGAGATTTGTGAGGTAATATTTTCAGGCCACCCCTATAACCAACCCTTTAGGCAAGAACCTTATTATCCATCCAACCCTGGGTGGAAAGATAACCAAGCCTATAGGCAAGGGGGTATTCAAACCAACCTCAACAACAATGGAACAAACCGGGGAAGAGTAGTCATCAACCACCACCACCTAGAATCCCTAAACCACCTCAAAGGCCTTTCCAACAAACCCATCAAAAACTTGAGCCTATCCTAAAAGATATGACGAAACAAATGGCTACCAACAATATCCAATTCCAACAAACCACTCAGGCATCCATACAAGACCTCAAAACCCAATTAGGCCAACTAGCTAACTCAGTGGATGAAATTCAAAGTCATGGGTCAGGTAAACTTCCCTCTCAACCAGTAGTTAACCCTAGAGATAAAGGAAATGTTAGTGCCATCACCCTTAAGATTGGAAAACAACAAAATAGTAAAATTAATCCTCTATTAGAGTCATCCCCTCCTAAGGAAACCCCCATCCCAACCATTAAGAATGTTCCAAATGTTGAAGAACCTTGTCCTAAGAGAATCCCTTCCAAAGGAAAGAGTGTGAATATAGATGAGTAACCTAGACCAACCATTACTCTTCCATTTCCTCAAAGGGACACCCAACCAAGAAAAGAAAAGGAAACTGAAATTGATAAGGAAATATTGGAAATTTTCAGGAAAGTGGAGGTTAACATCCCATTGATTGATGTTGTAAAGCAAATTCCACGGTACGCTAAGTTTCTAAAGGAGATTTGTACGCACCGAAGGTGACTTAGAGGTGATGAGAAAGTGAGATTGGTAAGGAATGTTTCAGCATTGATAGATCCATCACTCCCCACCAAGTTTAATGATCTTGAAACATTCTATATTCCATGCACCATAGGGGAGTATTCTTTTTCTAATGCTATGCTTGATTTAGGTGCCTCTATAAATGTGATGCCTCACTCCATTTACTCTACATTTCATGTTGGGGAAATAAATCCCACTGGAATTATTGTTCAACTAGCTAACCGAAGTACTACACACCCCTCTTGTGTTTTAGAGGATGTTCTTGTGGGGGTCCAAAATTTAATTTTTCCTGCTGACTTTTATGTGCTTAAAATGGAAGATGATAGAATGAATGGACATGCCCCAATTATATTGGGGAGACCTTTCTTGAAAACCACAAAAACCATAATTAATGTCCACAATGGTACATTATCTATGAAATTTGGTGGTGACATAGTCCATTTCAACATCCTTGATGACATGAAGCACCCCTCAAAAGAACATTCCTCTCTTTCTGTTAATTCAATTGATGTACTCCCTAGCCATGAAAAAACAACTTTTATTTACCCCGATTCACTTTATGAGTTTTCTTTATTGATAGAAATGCTAGGAAATGATTCATGCATTGATTGTTATAGTGGTCTAGAAAAGTGTCATGCATGTTCATTGATTGATGATTTCTTGAACACTGATGATCCAATGACTATTGATGATACTGCTAAGCTTGTAAAAGCTCATTCCTTATCCGAGGTTGATACCATTGAGAAGTTAGATGAGATCAGTGACCTATCACTTTCAAACACACTCCCATCAATCCAAAATCCACCTGAATTGGAACTAAAACAACTGCCTTAAGATTTAAAATATTCATATCTTGAGAATGGAAACAAGTTTCCCGTCATCATTTCTAGTTCAGTACCTCCTGATAATGAATTGTGACTGCTTGAACTTTTGAGGGAGTATAAATAAGCATTGGGGTGGACACTTGATGACATTCTTGGTATTATCCCATCAATTTGTACACATCATATTTTGTTAAATGATGAGGCTAAACCAGTGAGGCATCCACAACGTCGACTGAACCCAAACCTCCTATAAGTTGTGAAAAATGAGGCAACAAAATTATTGGCTTCTGGAATCATTTACCCCATCTATGACAGCCAATGGGTCAGTACCGTTCATGTAGTTCCTAAAAAGTCTGGCCTTACAGTAATTAAAAATTAAAATAATGAATTGTTTCCAACTCGTGTGCAAAATAGTTGGCGTGTCTATATAGACTATCACCATCTAATCCAACACATGAGGAAGGACCATTTCCCTTTGACATTCATTGACCAAATGCTAGAGAGGATAACGGGTAAGTCCAACTACTGTTTCCTTGATGGGTATTCTGGATACTTTCAGATCCATATTGCCCTTGAGGATCAGGAAAATACAACCTTAACTTGCCCCTTTGTCACATTTTCCTATAGAAGGATGCCATTTGGTCTGTGCAATGCTCTGGGTACTTTCCAACAATGCATGGTTAGTATTTTTTCGGATTACCTAGAGAATTGCATGGAAGTATGCATTGATGATTTCACTGTTTATGACTCTTATTTTGATGAATGTTTGAGTAGTCTTGGTTCAGTCCTACATCATTGTATTGAAAAGAATCTTGTATTAAATTATGAGAAATGTAATTTCATGGTGCGACAAGGTATAGTTTTGGGGAATGTCATTTCTGGGGATGGTATCCAAGTAGATAAATCAAAAGTTGATGTCATTTATTCCCTTCCATTCCCCAAAAATATACAGGATGTGCGATCTTTCTTAGGTCATGCAGGATTTTACCATCGTTTCATTCGTGACTTTAGAAAAATTGTAATCCCCCTATCCCGATTATTCCAAAAAGAAAAAGAATTTGTTTTTGATAAATAATGTGAGGAATCTTTTAATAAGTTAAAATGGAGTCTCACCTCACCCTCGGTAATCCAACCACCTCGGTGGGATTTACTATTTGAGCTCATGTGTGACGCATCTAACTATGCAGTTGGGGTAGTATTGTCACAAAGGGTCGACCGAGATCCACATGTCATAGCCTATACCTCACGTACTTTGGACCCTTCCCAAGAAAACTACACCACAACTGAAAAATAATTCCTTGCCATTGTATTTTCATGGAAAAATTCAGGTCATATATTTTGGTGTCCAAAGTCATCGTGTTCTCAGACCATGAAACCCTCTGGTACCTCCTTAAGAAACCGGAAGCCAAACCACGTCTCATTCGTTGGATGCTCCTCCTTCAAGAATTCAATCTAGAAATTAGAGATAAAAAAGGAGCAGATAATGTGGTGGCTGACCATATTAGTAGGATTCCCCCATCCTCGGTAATAGACTCATCCCCCTATATTCCCATTAATGACATGTTTCCTGATGAGCAATTGTACCGAGTGCAAGATGTTATTCCTTGGTAAGCCAAAATTGTGAATTATTTGGTAGCATCTTGCATTCCTACAGATTTCAATAGAAACCAAGCTAGTCATCTAAAACATGAGTCCCGTTGATATATTTGGGATGACCCCAACCTTTGGCGCACTTGTGGTGATCATGTACTTAGGCATTGTGTTCCCGATAGTGAGTTTCAGTCCATCCTTAGATTCTGCCACAGTCTTGCTTGTGAGCGCCACTTTGGTCCCCAACCGACTGCTCGCAAGGTCCTTCATTCAGGTATCTTTTGGCCAACACTTTTTCGGGATGCCCATGCTTTTTGAAAATATTTTCCTCATTGTCAAAGAATGGGGAATGTCTCTAAAAGAAATGAAATGCCACAACAACCATTTCTCTTTAATGACTTTTTTGATGTTTGTGGTATTGACTTTATGGGGCCATTTCAAAATTCCTTTGGAAACTTGTACATTATTCTGGAAGTTTATTATGAGTCAAAATGGGTAGAGACAGGAGTTACAAGGACTGATGATTCTAAGGTAGTTGTAGAATTTTTGAGAACCCAAATCTTCTGTAGGTTTGGCTTACCTAGGTTCATCATCAGTGACCAGGGTTCTCATTTCTGCAACCGAAAAATGCTATCACTTTTGCATAGGTATGGGGTCGTTCATTGAGTGTCTACTGCATATCACCCACAAACCAATGGTCAAGCTGAGGTGTCAAATAGAGAGGGAAAACAAATTCTTGAAAAAACGGTTCAACCCAATATAAAAGATTGGAGTCTTCGACTTGACGATTCATTATGGGCCTACCGTACTTCTTCCAAACTCCCATTGGAATGTCACCTTATCGTCTTGTGTTTGTAAATAGTTGTCACCTACCTGTTGAGATTGAGAACCAGGCCTACTAATCCATCAAACAATGCAATTCTAATCTTTCTGGTGCGGGTGCCCAATGGAAGCTGCAGATTCAGGAGTTGGAGGAAATGAGAAGGGATGCATATGAAAACTCCAAAATTTATAAGGAGCGAACCAAGACTACCCACGACCGTCTTATCCTTCATCTTTAGTTCCACATTGGGCAGAAGGTCCTCCTTTATAATGCAAGGCTGAAGTTTCATCCAGGTATGCTTCGTCCCCGCTGATTTGGACCATACACTGTTACTAGTGTTTCTCCATTTGGTGTTGTCCAGGTTCAAAATGAAGAAACCAAGCAAAAAATCACTATCAATGGGAAGTGGATAAAGCACTTCCATGAATCCATTCTGGAGTCCCCGATAGAGGAACTCCATGTTCAAGAAGCAATCTATGAATTAAACTCACCAGGTTTTATCCTTCCTTTCCACATCCTCTTTTCTTATAGTGAGGACACTGCAAACTTTAAGTGTGTGGGGGATGGGAACATTCCTGGGATATTTTTCATCATTTTCTTCTTCTTTCTTCTCTTTTCTTCCTTCTTTATGGTATTTTCACTTTTACCCATCTTTCTGTGTTCATTAGTATTTCCATTTTCTTTCTTCTTTCTTCTCTTTTTTTCCTTCTTTATGGTATTTTCATTTTTCACCCCATAAAAAATTTCAAAGTTCCATGATTCGGTAACCATAAAAGGGGGAAAGTAAAAATACCATAAAGAATGGTGAAAAAGAATTTTTGTTTGAAGTTAACATCAAGGAGTGATTTTTAGTGAATTGGTTTTCTATCAATGATATAAATGGTTGTATCAGTGTGAAACATTTGAGATGATTGATGCCCCTTGTGTAAGTAGTTTTTGGGAAAATTGTGTCACTAATATCTCCATACATTTTTGCACCAAACTATGAAGTGTGAATATTTATTACTTAATATAAGGTAAATATATGTTAGGTTAATATTTTTTAGATTTAAATGATATTTTCATACGTTCGTTCCTTATCCGATCTGTTTCATTACTGTACCAGATTGACCTATGCGTGTGTACCTAATGTCTGACTGTTGTACGCCCTCAAAAAAAAATTGTGTCTTGGGTAGATAAAAAAAACTCCTCCTCAACCTTTGATCTTGTTATAACTATTGCAATTAGTGTCGTGAGGAGATCAAAAAAGGGTTGAGAGATGAGTATGAGATTTGTTCCAGATGAAACTTCAAAAAACAAAAATATAATAAATGAGGGGAGTGATGAAATGAGTAACATATGGGGATATCTAGGTCAGGAGATTATGGTTTGAATTCTGGGAATGCATAAGTGAGTGGGTCTTGAAATATTATTTCAAAGGATGAAGGACGGGTTTAGTGAAAAATCATTTAAAGCTGAATAATGTTAAAATAACCTATATTTATTTGATAGAAAGTGGAAAGAATAGCATGGAATGGTTTTCAAACACACACATGGAGATTTAGTGGTATGGTTGACTTTTTAATTCCTTTCTCATGTTGGTGATATGATTCTCTTCAAATTTTATTTTGATATGACTTATGAGACATCATTTTCCATTTTCACTAGGAAAAACTCCTTGGTGTGGTTCGTGCAATGATCACATTACTTTAGTGAATTAAAATTTCCTCAAATGTTAAATATTCATGATGTTGGGAATATTTATATATGAATCATTTTATTTGGATATGTGACTTTTCCCAGGATTTAAAATGTTTAGGTGTGGGGGTGTGATCGTACCACAATTCACTGTGTCATTTTCACCCTTACACAATTGTATTAAACTAAATTTGTATTGTAAATTACAAAAATAATAACAAATTGAATTCCATGTTTGAATCATTTTTTTATATCTATTAAAAAGTCCAATGTTACTTGTCTTGAAAATTTCATTAAAGGTGAAGGTGATTTGGAGGGCCCATGATGATGTCCAAGAAAAATGGGCCAAACTGCATAGGATCCAAGCACACCAGTGGATTAATCCGCACACTTCGACTAGAAAATGCATCCAATTGGGATAAATATTTGTGGACTGGTCCAAAACTCATTAGGATACATTTCATATGAAGAAACTCAAGACTCATTCGTCCATCTGATGGCCTTTCCGACCTAATCTGTCCAGCACACCAAATCTGCACGGACTCAAAAGTGGTGTGCTGTGATCTGTCCATATCTCGGGATATATGTGTCCAAATTGTGCCAAACTTTCTGTGGAAACATCCAAGAAGTGGGGATAAAACTTTTTTGTTTTTTCAAAATCTAGATAAGGCTTTCTGGAGGTCGAAACACCTAGGAAAAGTGGTTTTAATAATTTTGTTTTCTCAAAACCACCTTCCCATTTTCCTATAAAATGGAACCTTGGGATCCTCATTTGCAAGTTAGACCAGGAAGAAAATCTCTAGTATTTTTGAGACCCAAAGGAGTTATCTCCTCATACTTGAAGTTCTATAGGCCCCTATAATCATAGGGGGTTCAACAATGAAGAAGGAGTTCCACCCGAGCCTTTTCCTCCTCTCGATGGCGAGCTAAACAGTGGGCAATCATTTCGAGGGAAGCTACACATACTTGGGAGGGAGTTCTGGAACTTGATACTCTACTGGTTTTGTGTAATTTGTGTGTGGATTATCTCACTTATGTTTTATCTAAATATGTTTCTCCTCTGAGTTCATTTTTGGGTTTAATTAAGTGAACTGCTTTTTATTTCAACACCGATTGGGTTGAAATTTCAAGTGGTAAACTTGAGTTGTTCCGATTGGGAAACACAAGGATCCTCTTTCTCTCACACATACAAAATATTTTAGTATGATTTGGTAACCTTTAATATTTTCTTGAAGTCCAAACCTTGACAACACGATTGTTGTGTCACAGGTTGGTACTTTGTGCAACGTTTAGAGAGGCAAGAGGGGAATCAGGATCTTGACAACCCTCAACCAAATAATTAAACAAAACCATGTGAAATTTTCAGAACAATGAACTATCCAAGATGTGTAGTGAACTTGAATTGATCTCCTTATCTCATAATTCTTAAACCAATACATTATTATATCAACTATTAAATTCTTTAAGTTAAGTTATTTTCTTAAAATGGTTTTCAAAATCGCCCCCCTCTTTTAGTAATCTTTATTAAAAATACATACTCAAAACCTATCAACGCTCCTCGAGAGACGACCTAGGGTTTTCCCTAGACTATAAATTAACCATAAAAAATTATCAATTTGATGTTTCATGATAGTGCGGTCAAATTTTCTCACCGATGCCGGGGAGAGCTTTAATTTTTGGTGTGTGTTTTTGATTTTTTTTTGTAAATTTTGTGAATATTTATCTATTTTATACCTCTAAACATATTTTTATATTCTGATCTATTTTTTGTGTAGGTTTGGTTAATGATGCGTTCTAATCTCGGAGATTTGCCTCCTTTTGAACCTGAACTGGAGAGGATCTTACTTCAGCGACCCCGAGATGCACAAGAGAACCCATCGAAGGAGGACACACAAAACATTGTCATTCTTCTTGATCCTTCCTCCTCTTATTTTAGAACCAATATAAAAACTGAAATAAACTTGGACAATATGGCTGAAAAAAACCAAAAATTAAAAGAACTAACCTCACCTGATGTTGATATCCAACCCACCTATATTCAATTACAAGGCGAGGCACCTAATTTTGAACTAAAATATGGCTTAATTCATTTATTACCAAGATTCCATGGACTTCCTGGAGAGGATCCACACAAGCACTTAAAATAATTTCATACTGTTAGTTCAAAATTAAAACCTGATAATGTGGATGAGGAACAAGTAATGCATAGAGCATTATCATTTTTATTATAAGACACTATGAAAGATTGGTTATATTATGTTAATTCCCCAATAAGAGGCTGGGCGTACATGAAACACATTTTTCTTGAAAAATATTTCCTAGCCTCTCGAACTACAACTATAAGGAAAGAAATTTGTGGGATATGAAAATCTTAAGAAGAAACATTACATGAATATTGGGAATGTTTTAAAATTTTATGTTCAAGTTGACCACACCACCAAATAAGTGATCAACTTTTAATTCAATATTTTTATGAAGGTTTAATCCCTATTGATTGAAATATGATCGATGTTACTCTAGGTGGTGCACTAGTTGATAAGACCCAAATTGTTTCAAGAACCCTAACTGAGAACATGTCTCAAAACACACAATAATTTGGTTCAAGGACCAATGTACCGATTTGAGGTTTCCATGAGGTGCAAAGTACTGAATTCGAGAAGAAGGTGGACACAAAGTTGGAAGACGTAAGTACCCTTCTTAGACAACTTTCTCTTTCCCAAGGGAAATCGCAAGCTCCTACTCCTATCCATTGTGGTATATATTATTCTAACACCCACTACTCCAGCCAATGTACTCAATTGAGGGAAACATCTG
The DNA here is from genome assembly GCA_963277665.1 of Viscum album. Classification (NCBI taxonomy): domain Eukaryota; kingdom Viridiplantae; phylum Streptophyta; class Magnoliopsida; order Santalales; family Viscaceae; genus Viscum; species Viscum album. The sequence continues at coordinate 1,813,145,671 of OY728146.1, forward strand.
AGAGTTGTGAGGAAATATTTCAAGGTCACCCCTATAACCAACCCTTTAGGCAAGAACCTTAATATCCATCCAACCCTGGGTGGAAAGAGAACCAAGCCTATATTCAAGGGGGGGGGGTATTCAAACCAACCTCAACAACAATGGAACCAACCGGGGCAGAGTAGTCATCAACCACTACCACCTAGAAACCCTCAACCACCCCAAAGGCCTTTCCAACAAACCCCTAAAAAACCCGAGCCTAGCCTAGAAGATATGATGAAAAAAATGGATGCCAACAATATCCAATTCCAACAAACCACTCAGGTAGCCATACAAAACCTCAAAACCCAATTAGGCCAACTAGCTAACTCAGTGGGTGTAATTCAAAGTCATGGGTTAGGTAAACTTCCCTCTCAACCAGTAGTTAACCCTAGGGATAAAGGAAATGTTAGTTCCATCAACCTTAAGAGTGGAAAACAACTAGATAGTAAAATTAATCCACCATTAGAGTCATACCCTCCTAAGGAAACCTCTATCCCAACCATTAAGAATGTTCCAAATGTTAAAGAACCTTGTCATAAGAGAATCACTTCCAAAGGAAAGAGTGTGAATATAGATGAGTCACCTAGCCCAACCATTCCTCTTCCATTTCCTCAAAGGGCCACCCAACCAAGAAAACAAAAGGAAACTGAACTTGATAAGGAAATATTGGAAATTTTCAAGAAAGTGCAGGTTAACATCCCATTGATTGATGTTGTGAAGCAAATTCCACGGTACGCTAAGTTTCTAAAGGAGATGTGTACACATCGAAGGTGACTTCGAGGTGATGAGAAAGTGAGCTTAGGAATGAATGTTTTAGAATTGATAGATCCATCACTCCCCACCAAGTTCAATGATCCTGGAACATTATCAATTCCATGCACCATAGGGGAGTATTCTTTTTATAATGCTATGCTTGATTTAGGTGCCTCTATAAATGTGATGCTTCACTCCATTTACTCTATATTGTAGGTTGGGGAACTGAAGCCCACTGGAATTATTATATAACTAGCTAACCGGAGTACTACACACCCCTCTGGTGTGTTAGAGGATGTTCTTGTGAGGGTCCAAAATTTAATTTTACCTGCTGACTTTTATGTGCTTAAAATGGAGGATGATTGGATGAATGGACATGCCCTGATTATATTTGGGAGACCTTTCTTGAAAACTACCAAAACCATAATTAATGTCCACAATGGTACATTATCTATGGAATTTGGTTGTTACATAGTCCATTTCAACATCCTTGATGCCATGAAGCACCCCTCAGAAGAACATTCCTCTCTCTCTGTTAATTCAATTGATGTACTCCCTACCGTTGAAAAAAGAATTTTTCTTTCCCCTGATCCCCTTTCTGAGTTTTCTTCATTGATAGAAATGTTAGGAAATAATTAATGCATTGATTTTTGTATTGGTATAGAAAAGTTTCATGCATGTTCATTGATTGATGATTTCTTGAACACTGATGATCCACTGACCATCGATGATACTGCTAAGCTTGTAAAAGCTCATTCCTCATCCAAGGTTGATACCATTGAGAAATTAGATGAGACGAGTGACCTCTCACTTTCACACCTACTCCCATAAATCCAAAATCCACCTAAATTGGAACTAAAACAACTGCCTGAAGATTTAAAATATTCATATCTTGAGAATAGAAACAAGTTTCCCATCATCATTGCTAGTTCACTCCCTCCTCAGCATGAATTGCGACTGCTTGAACTTTTGAGGGAGTATAAACAAGCTTTGGGGTGGAAACTTTCGGACATTACTAGTATTATCCCATCAATTTTTATAATTTTTTTTTTGTTAAATGATGAGGCTAAACCAGTGAGGCAACCACAACGTCGATTGAACCCAAACCTCCTAGAAGTTGTGAAAAATGAGGTAAAAAAATTATTGGATATTGGAATCATTTAACCCATCTCTGACAACCAATGGGTTAGTCCCATTCAATTATTTCCTAAAAATACTGGCCTTACAGTAATTAAAAATGAAAATAATGAATTGGTTCTAACTCGTGTGCAGAATAGTTGGAGTGTCTGTATAGACTATCGCCGACTAAACCAACACACGGGGAAGGACCATTTCCCTTTTCCATTAATTGGCCAAATGTTAGAGAGGATAACGGGTAAGTCCCACTACTATTTCCTTGATGGGTATTCTAGATACTTTCAGATCTATATTGCCCCTAAGGATCAGGAAAATACAACCTTCACTTGCCCCTTTGGCACATTTTCCTATAGAAGGATGCCATTTGGTCTGTGTAATGCTCTAGGTACTTTCCAACGATGCATGGTTAGTATTTTATCAAATTTCTTATAGAATTTCATGGAAGTATTCTTGGATGATTTCACTATTTATGGATCTTCTTTTGATGAATGTTTGAGTAGTCTTAGTTCAGTCCCACATCACTGTATTGAAAAGAATATTGTATTAAATTATGAGAAATGCCATTTCATGGTGCGACAAGGTATAGTTTTGGGGCATGTCATTTCTGGGGATGGTATCCAAGTAGATAAATAAAAATTTAATGTCATTTATTCCCTTCCATTCCCCAAAAATATACAGAATGTGTGATCTTTCCTAGGTCATGCGAGATTTTACCATCGTTTCATTCGAGACTTTAGTAAAATTTTACTCCCCATCTCCCGATTAATCCAAAAAGAAAAAGAATTTGTTTTTGATAAATAATGTGAGGAATATTTTAATAAGTTAAAATGGAGTCTCACCTCACCCCCGGTAATCCAACCACCTCGGTGGGATTTACCATTTGAGCTCATGTGTGATGCCTCTAACTATGCAGGTGGGGAAGTTTTGTCACAAAGGGTTGACCGAGCTCCACATATCATAGCCTATGCCTCACGTACTTTGGACCCTGCCCAAGAAAACTACACCACAACTGAAAAATAATTTTTTTCCATTGTGTTTTCCTTGGAAAAATTCAGGTAATATATTTTGGGGTCCAAAGTCATTGTGTTCTCAGACCATGCAGCCCTCTGGTACCTCCTTAAGAAACCGAAATCCAAACCACGTCTCATTCATTGGATGCTCCTTCTTCAAGAATTCAATCTAGAAATTAGAGATAAAAAGAGAAGAGAATGTGGTGGCTGACCATATCAGTATGATTCCCCCATCCTCGGTAATAGACTCATGCCCATGTATTCCTATTAATGACATGTTTACTGATGAGAAATTATACCGAGTGCAAGATGTTATTCTTTGGTATTCCAAAATTGTAAATTATTTATTAGAATCTTGCATTACTACTGATTTCAATAGAAACCATGCCAGTCATCTAAAACAGGAGTCCTATTGGTATATTTGGGATGGCCCCTACCTTTGGCACACTTGTAGTGATCAAGTCCTTAGGCGTTGTGTTCCCGATAGTGAGTTTTAGTCTATCCTTATATTCTGACACACTCTTGCTTGTGGGGGCCACTTTGGTCCCCAATGGACTGCTCGTAAGGTCCTTGATTCTGGTCTCTTTTGGCCAACACTTTTTTGGGATGCCCATGATTTTTGAAAATCTTGTTCTCGTTGTCAAAGAATGGGGAATGTATCTAAAAGAAATGAAATTCCACAACAACCATTTCTCTTTCATGACATTTTTGATGTTGGGGGTATTGACTTTATGGGGCCATTTACAAATTCCTTTAGAAACTTGTACATTCTTCTGGAAGTTTATTATGTGTCAAAATGGTTAGAGGCATGAGCTACAAGGACTGATGATTCTAAGGTAGTTTTAGAATTTTTGAGAACCCAAATCTTCTATAGGTTTGGCTTACCTAGGTTCATCATCAGTGACCAGGGTTATCATTTTTTCAACTGAATAATGCAATCACTTTTGCATAGGTATGGGGTCATTCATCAAGTGTCTACTGCATATCTCCCACAGACCAATGGACAAGTTGAGGTGTCAAATAGGGAGGTAAAACAAATTCTTGAAAAAACAGTTCAACCCAATAGAAAAGATTGGAGTCTTCGACTTGATGATTCATTATGGGCCTACCGTACTTCTTTCAAAACTCCCATTGGAATGTCACCTTATTGTCTTGTGTTTGGAAAGAGTTGTCACCTACCTGTTGAGATTGAGCATTGGGCCTACTAGGCTATCAAACAATGCAATTATAATCTTCCTGGTGTGGGTGCCCAAAGGAAGCTGCAGATTTAGGAGTTGGAGGAAATGAGAAGAGATGCATATGAAAAATCCAAGATTTATAAGGAGAGAACCAAGGCTGCCCATGAACGTCTTATCCTTCATCTCCAGTTCCACATTGGGAAGAAGGTCCTCCTTTATAATACAAGGTTGAAGTTGCATCCAAGTAAGCTTCATCCCTGCTGGTTTGGACCATACACTGTTACTAACATTTCTCCATTTGGTGTTGTCCATGTTCAAAATGAAGAAACCAAGCAAACATTCACTATCAATGGGAAGTGACTGAAACACTTCCATGAATCCATTTCGGAGTCCTCGATGGAGGAACTCCATGTTCAATAAGTAATCTATGAATGAAACTCACCAGGTTTTATCCTTCCTTTCCACATCCTCTTTTCTTATAGTGAGGACACTGAAAACTTTAAGTGTGTGTGTGGGGGGGGATGGGTACATTCCTGGGATAGTTTTCATCATTTTCTTCTTATTTATTCTCTTTTTATGCCTTCTTTATGGTATTTTCAATTTTCCCCATCTTTCTGGGTTCATCAGGACTTCCATCGTCTTTCTTCTTTCTTCTCTATTTTTCATTCTTTATGGTATTTTCATTTTTCCCCCCATAAAAAATTTCAAAGTTCCATTATTCGGTGACCATAAAAAGGGGAAAGTAAAAATACCATAAAGAATGGTGAAAATGAATTTTTTTATGAAGTTAACATCACAGAGTGATTTTTAGTGAATTTTTTTTCTATCAATGATATAAATGGTTGTATCACTGTGAAACATTTGAGATGACTGATGCCCCTTGTGTAAGTAGTTTTTGAGAAAATTATGCCACTAATATCTCCATAAATTTTTGAACCAAACCACTAAGTGTGAATATTTCTTACTTAATATAAGGTAAATATATGTTAGGTTAATATTTTTCAGCTTTAAATGATATTTTCATATGTTCGTTCCTTATCCGATCTGTTTCATTACTTTACCAGATTGACCTATGCATGTGTACCTAATGTCCGACTGTTGTACGCCCTCAAAAAAAGATTGTGTCTTGGGTAGATCAAAAACCACTCCTCCTCAACCTTTGATCTTGGTATAACTATTTCAATTAGTGTTGTGAGGAGATCAAACAAGGGTTGAGAGATGAGTGTGATATTTGTTCCAAATGCAACTTAAAAAAATATATATAATAAATGAGGGGAGTGATGAAAAGTGAAACATATGGGGATATCTAGGTCAGGAGATTATGGTTTGACTTATGGGGATGCTAAAGTGAGTGGGTCTTGAAATATGATTGCAAAGGATGTAAGACGGGTTAGAAGAAAAATAATTTAAAGATGAATAATGTTAAAATAACCTATATTTATTTGATATAAAGTCAAAAGAATAGCCTGGAATGGTTTTCACACACACACATGGAGAGTTAGTGGAATGGTTGACTTTTGAATTCCTTTCTCATTTTGTTTTCATGAATCTCTTTGAATTTTATTGTGATATGATTTATGAGACATATTTTTCCATTTTCACTAGGAGAACTCCTTGGTGTGGTTCGTGAATTGATCACATTACTTTAGTGAATTAAAATTTCATCAAATGTTAAATCTTCATGATTTTGGGAATATTTATATATGTATAATTTTATTTGGATATGTGACTTTTCCTAGGAGTGAAAATGTTTAGGTGTGGGGGTGTGATCGTACCACGATTCACTATGTCATTTTCACCCTTACACCATTGTCTTAAACTAAATTTGTATTGTAAATTCCAAAAATAATTAAAAATTTAATTCCATGTTTGAATAATTTATTTTGTGTTTATCGCTATTAAAACGTCCAATATTACTTGTCTTGAAAATTTCATTGAAGGTGAATGTGATTTGGAAGGCCCATGATGATGTCCAAGAAAAATAGGCCAAACTGCATAGGATCCAAGCACACCAGTGGATTAATCCGCACACTTCTACTAGAACGTGCATCCAATTGGGATGAAATTTTGTGGGATGGTCTATAAATCATTGGTATACATTTCATATTAATAAACCCAAGACACATTCGGCCATCTGATGTCTATTCCGACCTAATCTGTCCAACACACCAAATCTGCACGGATTCAAAAGTGGTTTGCTGTGATTTGTCCATATATCGGGATATAGGTGTCCAAATTGTGCCAAACTTTCAGTGGAGACATAAAATAGGTGGGGATACAACTTTTTTATTTTCTAAAAATCTAGATAAGGATGTATGAAGGTAGAAACACCTATGACAAGTGGTTTTAATGTGTGCTCAAAACCACCTTCCCATTTTCCTATAAAATGGAACCTTGGGCTCCTCATTTGCAAGTTCAACCAGGAGAAAAAGCTCTTGTATTTTGGAGACCCAAAGGGGTTATCTCCTCATACTTAAATTTCTGGAGGCCCCTATCATAATAGGGGGTTCAACAATGAAGAAGGAGTTCCACCTGAGCCTTCTCCTCCTCTCGATGGTGATCTAAACGGTGGACGATCATTTCGAGGGAAGCTACACATAATTGGGAGGGAGTTCCGGAACTTTTTACTCTACTGGTTTTGGGTAATTTGTGTGTGGATTATTTCAATTATGTTTTTTCTAAACATGTTTCTCCTCTGAGTTCATTTTTGGGTTTAATTAATTGAACCACTTTTCATTCAACACCAATTGGGTTGAAATTTCAAGTGGGAAACTTGAGTTGTTCCGATTGGTAAACACAAGGATCCTATTTCTCTCACACATTAAAAATATTTTAGCATGCTTTGGTATCCTTTAATATTTTCTTGAAGTCCAAACCTTGACAATAGGATTGTTGTGTCACGGGTTGGTACTTTGTGGAACATTTAGAGAGGCAATAGGGGAATCACGATCTTGACAACCCTCAACCAAAGAATTAAACAAAACCATGTGAAATTTTCAGAACAATGAACTATCCAAGATGTGTAGTGAACTTGAATTGATCTCTTTATCTCATAATTCTTAAACCACCACCTTATTTTATCAACTATTAAACTCTTTAAGATAAGTTATTTTCTTAAAACTATTTTCAAAATCACACCCTATTTTAGTAAGCTTTATTAAAAATACATACTCAAAACCTATAAATTATCCTCAAGAGATGACCTAGGGTCTACCTTAGACTATAAATTAACCATAAAACATTATCAATTTGACGTGTCATGACAGTACGGCCAGAGTACCATATTTCATTCTATATGATTAAGATCTACAGTTTACCTCAATGTTCTAGAGAAGTATTCATTAGGAACTTGATATAGAATTGAGTTTCATCACTACTTATTATCTTTATATGGATGGTCATTTTGAAAGAAAAATTCAAACCCTAGAGGATATGTTGAGATCTTGTTTGTTGGATTTCAAAGGTGGTTAGGATCAACGCCATATTTTAGTTGAGTTTTCTTAAAATAATATATTTAATTCAAGAATTCAGATGGATCCTTATGAATCCTTCTTTGGGAATAAATTTAGAGATCCAACGTGTTGAGATGAAGTTGGATAAAGAAAGCTATTGGGACCTGAGATTGCTGAAGAAATGGAAGAGAAGGTTATAACTATTTATTAGCATATCAAGGAAGCTCAAAGTAAAAAAAAAGTTATGACGATAACTGTTAGCATGACTTAGAATTTAAAGTTAGTGAGAATGAGTTTCTATGAATTTCTCCATGGAATAAGGTTATAAGGTTTGAGAATAAAGGTAAACTAAGCCCTAGGTATATTAGTCTCTTTGATATTCTTGATCATATCAGAACGATCGCCTATTTCTTATAAATTCCTCCAAATATCTCTCAAGTCCATGATGTGTTACATGTATCTCTCATGAGGAAGTAAATACCAGACCCTTCACATGTACTGAACTCCGAGGTCATACTTTTGGAGCATGATCTTTCTTATAGGTGACAACCAGTTGAAATTTTAGATCATACAGATAAAGTTCTACAAAACAAGAACACTCACCTGGTCAATGTTTTATAGAGAAATCACTGGTTAGAGGAAGCTACATGGTAAATTTAGGATATGATGAGACAAAAGTATCCTCATTTGTTTGTATCAGAATGATGAATTTTAAGGGTGAAATTCATTTTAAAGGGGGTAAAATATAGCACCCCGAGTTTTTATGAACTTTTTTTTTCTTCAAATAAATTGTTTTTTTATGTAATGCATTGAATGATACAAAAATTTAATCTTTGTTTATGAAAAAAATTATTTAAGCTTATGATATATGCAACACTAACTTTACTTACATTACATGCAACATTGTGTTTCTACGAAACAACATTTTATTATTTTATTTATTTAAGTGAGATAGTTATAAACTAGATATTAACCATAATAATATGAATAGTAATAACTATTTTTTAAATATTATTTATAATGGTTTTATATAAATAAACATATTGATAATAATCCATAAAATTTTTAGTCAAGTCTTTATATGTTTTGAATAACCATTTTCTTAAAAGAACTACTTTTTATGTCCTTCTGTGAACAATAATAAAACTAATGTTTGATAATTTTATAATTTTTATCTCATTAAATAAAATTAATTTTTGAATTCATAATTTTAAAATTATCTTAGGGTTAATTTTCTGGGTTTTATGAAAAACTTCATTTTTGGATGAATAGTGAAAAGTAATGAATTTTAACTCAAAACCGTTTTTTCATATAATTTATTTATATTTTAAAAATATATTTTAATTTTTTTAATGTTTAATTAGATTAATTTTAAATAAATTAATACAATTTAGGTCATTGAAACCAATTTAACATTGAAATTGGATATAAAAACATATCAAACTTTTAAACATTTTTGCTTAAAAAACCTGTTGTTGCAACACATATGTGTGATTAATTTTAAATTAATTTCTACCACTCATGTGATTTTAATTTAGAAAATGGATTTAATATTTGGAATAATAATAATTTATATTGTTTAATAAGTTCAAATTATTTTTTGACCAAAAATATGAGTGAATATAATTAAAATTAATTACAATGATTATGGTAAAAACTTGCTTAATTAATAACTAAACTTATAAAATAAGGTGTAAAAATATCCCTAAACTTATATAAAAATTATTTTATGGCCATATTTTGACCATTAAACCTTTAATTATCTATAATTATCCATTTTAACTATTGTGGGACAAGTAAAACGTAGGGAGCACTCAAATATTTTAAAGAATACCCAATGTGTCCTTCTCCCCACTTATAAAAGGCCTCCTCTCCTACCCCTATATTTACACATATCAATCCATTTTTTATTAACCAAAAACTACCCCAATATCCTCCAAAATCCACTCCCTTAATATTTGAAGAATAAATTTGGTAATAAATCCATCCAAGGAATCCCTTTGGTGCAAACCAAAAGGAGTTACCCAAAGAAGAGGTAATATCCTTCCTCAAACTCTTTTGTGTTATTTTCATTCTCCACCACCTCAACTATTATTATTCAATGATTATATAATAAAATTATTATAATAAATATACTGATATGTTTTTATTCTTATGTTTCTACCTACACTTAGAAACACTTCCATCTAATGGGTAACAAACTTGTTGTTCTTGGGTATGGCGAACTATCGCCCCACGAAACAATGTTGTTAGTTTTTCCTTTACCACCTCTCATGGTTGGTAATTATGATGGAAAATATATTTTTATATTAAATATAGTATATTTGGGATGTATTTATGCTTTTTTAAATTATTATATAACACATACCTTTATTCTTTCTATTTTTTGTAAATACAATAATTTCGTTTGGGGAAGTGTGGACTACCAACTCCTCAAACCAATATGATTTGTTCACAATCTACATGGAATGTATTAAGGATGGATTCAGTAAAATTATATAATATATATGAAATAATAATTATAATTTAATTATTATATATATATATATATTTTATTTACTTTCTTTCTTTCAATACAATAATTAAACGGAAACATCATTCATGCGTACATACGACCTACCCTCTCCATGAACGGTCTATTCTATTTCATATTTATATATTTCATAGATTATTAGAAATACATATATAATGAATATAAATGATATTTATATTATGTTTACATTATGAAAATCATGACATAAGTATAAGGCAAAAAATAAAACAAATTAAGACACATGCGAAAAACAAAGCTGGTATTACCTAAAACGTAACCTTAACATAGAAGTGTTAATAAGTGGGTAATATAAAGACATATATGGTATTAGGTATAAGAATATGGTTTTTTTAGATTTATAATGAACTTATATTTATTATACTAGAGTTTTGAGTGTGTATGAAGAGAGTCAAAACATAAGGTAAGAGGATTTATAGTCTCACTTTTATTTCTGTGAGATTTATGCCTTATTCACCACTAATTTCTTTTATATGATGTATATACTGACCATGAATATATTATATGATTATTATCCTTAAATTTATGGTTATTTAGATATCCATTCTATTAAATCCATTTTATGGGGTTTATGTTTCAAAGGTTACCTAATCAGTAAAGCAGTTTTGTCTCAATTTTCCTTCTTTGAGACACATGCCATGAATTTCAAAAACCATGTTTTCAAAAATATTTTTAAAGATAATATTTTAAGATAATTTTCAAGTAAAAAGGAATATAATTTTTTTATGGTTTCCAAGCTTCCTTTATAATTTTTAAAATATATTTTCAAATAAAAAGGTTTTCAAGAATTCATCATGTTTTAAAAAGAATTTTTCAAAGTAGAAAGGATATTTTCCTCAAGAAATGTTTTTAAAAGATATTTCTAGATTATTTTTCATATAAGATAATATCCATTGGTGTTACTAATTCCATTATGGTGAAATTACACCAAGGTTCCATTCATATTCTTTCTTTGAATGGTTTATGTTTTGATGGAATGATTTTTATAAGACCCATTTATATTTCATAGGTTATATGATAATGAAACCTTATTATTTTCATAGGTTAAACATTGATGAAATGATTATGAAATATATTTTTTTAAATAGGTTAAGAAATTATTACATGTTTATGACACCCATTTCATTTCACGGGTTATGATATGATTATTTATGATTTTATGTCACATGCATGTATGATTTCATTATGGGATCGTTGGGACCTATATCTCCCTCCAACGCACTGGGTAAAGATTTATATCTCATGATATAATTATGATATTCAAGTTAAAGGGCTTGATATACTATAAAATATTGGGAAACCTGATCCACTATGGGAAGATAGGGAAACCCGATCCCTTAAAAATAAAGGACTGCGACTGGGGATGGTGGTGTGTCCCGCCCAATAGGTATAGTCCCCATTAAGCGCCTTATTAAGTTTTGGCAATGTAACTTGACTTATAGGGAATGAAATTACATGTTTATGTATCTACCAGAATTTAATGACTTATTACTATGTTATGATGCTATGGATTATGCTATTGATTTCATTATGATTAATGTCTTATGAAATACCAATCTTTATGCCATGATTAATGTTTATGATCTTTGATATATAGGGTTTGATATTATAGTTTCATGATTATGTTCTCATACCCTTATCATCATGTTTATTCTTACATATATCCATTTTTTTACCCATACTAAGAATCTGAGGTCACTACTTTTTACATTTCCATTCCCCAGGTTATGAAGATATGTATTATGTATTATGTGTCTAATAGGGGTTATAGTCATGAAGAACATTGTGGGAGATAATATTTCTCACTTATGTACTAGTGTTTATGTTTCCATGTTTCCAAAGGCACGAAAATTATATGGTCGTTTGGAATCTGTTTGTGTAATGTTTTAATTATTTTGAAAAAAATGATGTAATGTTAATATATGAAAAGCAAGGGTCACTATAATATGACCTTATTTCATTATATATGTTATTCTATCATGCCTTCTCATCAACATATTAATATCTGATGTTTTTATTAACCAAGTATTTATCCTATATTGATATTATCTCAAATGTTTATGATCTTATCCTTTATAAAAAAAATGAAAGGTTTTCCCATATTGGGTGTTTGATGTCACTACATATGTTTCCCATTTCCCTAGAAAATTACAGACATAAATATGTTTAAGAAGAAGTAACATGTAGAGAATATTTGTGGGAGATGATCAAGAAATAATGTGTAATAATACATTTATATATGTAATATCCAAAAAAAGTTAAACACTTGGTTCTTGAGGGTGTTTTTTAATATTGAGATGATATGTAAAATGGTGTATGTGTTTTTGGGTCATCTCAATTGGTATTTGAGTACATGTGTAAAGTTTTTATTTTAGTACCAGATCTAGGAGTGTGTATCTTTGATGAATTAGTTAGTATAAGAGCATGGATTAGTTATTTCTAGGGATTAAGTAATTGATATTAAGAGGATAAAATTTAGAGATACATAGGTCTTATTAAAATATTTATATTTTGATCCGATATTTTAATAGTTAAAACAAAAATATCTTCGATTGAAATGAAGGTTTCATAAGATCATACATCTTTGGATTTATTTTTTTATTCATATGATGGTTTAGTCTAATTTTATAGGATATTATCATAATTCAAAATAATAATTTTTTAGTAATTGGTTGGAAACAAGACCATGAAAATGAAGATATGAAAGGTATGTTTCTAGAAACTTCTAAGTCATATAACTAACGAAGGAGGCATATTTGGCACAAATGGTTAAGATTAATGAACATCAAAATATATACTTATTATGATTTAAAATAATTGTTTTCCAGTATTACCTAAGATAGTGGGGTTGATATCTCATTAGAAATTAAATCTTGAGTCATGTTTATCTCAAAGATACCCATATCTATTTTAATAAGTGAGAGATAATTAAAATTTTGAAGATGAAATTTATTTAAGGGAGGGAATGTAATATCCCAGATTTCAGTATGAATTTTATTTCCATAATTTACTTATTTTATTCATTATAAGGAATCAAAATATAAGTAAGAAATTAATCATATAATAAATGAGTCAAATTAACAACAATTTATTCGATCATAATTAAACATTACAAATACTATTACATGAAACCACATATTGAATGTAATGGATAATTAAATCAATTAAAAGTTCATAAAATTAAATGGGACTGTAAATAATATATAATAAAAAATACTTATTCACTTGGACAAATACCATTGAATCTAAATATTTTTTTATGAATTATGTATTTTGTTAAATGTATTACTTTTAATGAATAATATCAATAAAATGTATTCAAAAAATTCAAGGAATGATTATTAAAGTATATTAATAAAAACTAAGAAATAATTATGGGAATATATTTAATTCTAATTTAATTATTCATTTCTAACAAAAAAGTATTATTAAAAAAACTATATATTATATGTTTTAATTTAAAAGTTAAATTTATCATGTTTAAAGTATGAATTTTAATAAAATGAATTGTTTATATTGTGAAAACTAGGTATTTTTAATAATAATTAAATTTCACGTTTTATTAATATTCATGATTAGATTTTATGGAGTCATATTCACTATAATAATTTTAATTATGTTTTCAAGAAAAAAGAAATAGTTTTATTCTAACTAAATTGTTTTCCATGAATTATATGGTTTTATTTAAAATTTTAATTTATTAATTTTTAGAATTTTCATTATATAAAATGAACTTAATTTTTGGATACATAAAATTAAAATTTTTTTAGGTTGAATTTTTTGGATTTTTCTCAAAATTATATTTTTTGGTGAATTTTGAAAATACATTTTTTACATATACTCAAATTTTATGAAATCATTATTATGTAAGCATAACTTAAAAAATTATAAAACCATTTTTGTAGAAAAAATATTTATATAAAATTAATATAATTAATTTAAAAGTATTAATTTGAATTTATAAACCTATGTTTTCAGTTTTGAAGCCTAAGTTTTATTTTATTCGAATAAAAATTTTATTTTTTATTCTTTACTTTTAATTTGGTGGTTCAAGAATTACATTCGGTTTTTTCATAATTATAATGTAAAATAAACTTAATTTTTTTATTTATAAACTATAAAATTATAATTAAAAATCACTCTTACAAAATGATAGGCCTAAATGATAAAATAATCATTACTTTATTCAAAATATTCCCCCTTTGACTATATAAACACCCCACCTTAATCCCTTTCTCTTCACTCTCAAAATTATTTCCTATGAAAAATATATTTCACTATAACTCCATACCCATAATTCCATACATCCCTAAGATTATGGAATTTAAAACAACCCCTCAATAATAGGTGTTAGGTTTAATCAAAAGAAGGGGACTCAAGAGAAAAGTAAGGGTTCTTAATCCTAAACCTTCTACTTTTTTTGAGATTCTTTTATCATGATCTCATTTAAACACCAATTTAATATTATATAATTCTTATATATCCATTTTATTTTCATGAATTTGATCCATGGTTTATGAAATATGTTCTTAATAAAGTATATAATTAATATAATTCTATTAATCATGAAATTAGTGAATTTATGAGGCAAGTCAGGACTCGTGGTAAGGGGTTTATTAAATCAAATTACTTTCATTGGGTTTTATCACTACTTAATTTACTATATTATGCCAATATTATGTGTGTAATGACCTATGATTATTTTATGTTTTATTTAAACTTGTTTTTTATGTAATTAATTTTTTTACACATAATCACTTCATTGATTAATTCTCACTTCAATGTTATGAACTTGGTAAGGGTTTTTTATCTCAATATTCCCTTTTTTGAGACAATTTTAATTCTATGAACCTATTTCCATTTTATGGTTTATTTTTTTCCTATTTAAATATTATATCATGAAAAAGTATTTGATAAATATATTTAAAGTTCCTTTTTATGTTCCTTATTTCCTGCAATATTGATTCAAATGTTATAAAAGTTACAAAGGTTTTCTTAGTCTCAATTTCAATTCTTTAAGCCATGTTTCAAATTGTTTGCCATGATTTATTTTATATGGTGTAGTTAATACCCCATGAATTTGTTTTGACATATTATTTAATTTAAATCATGGGTTTTATAGAATCATATTCAGTTCCTTCATTCAATTTCTTTTTTATTCAAGCACTACAAAAGATGTAAGGATTTCTCATCCCAAAATTATTTCTTTGAGAGATGTTTTGATTGATGAACCTATATTCATTTATATGGTGTATATACTTAATATTAACATAAAATATCATGAATAAATTTATATTAATGTTATTTTAAGTTTCATCTCAAGTTATTTCGTTAAATATGGTTTTTGGTTTTAAAGGGTCGTAAAAGGTCTTTTTAAAAATGGTTTTTTAAATGTTTTAAAGTTTCTTATTAAAACTCTTGTTCCTAGGTTTCTGAATATTATTTCAAGAATACTATTTTATAAAAATAAATGATTTAATAAAGTTATTTTCCATTGTATTTTACTTTATTTTAAAAATTTTTATAAGGAAAATTTTCAACATTTTCTACACGGGGTCACTTTTGACTCTCTTTACAAAAGCTTAAAATGAATGTTTTTTAATGTTTACAGCATGAGTATATTTTCTATCCATCATAATTATTATTATTTATAAATAATATTTTACAATTTGACATGGTTTTTCAAATTATTTTTTCCCATTTTTCTATAAATTTTATCTTTTAAAAGTTACCAAAAGAAAAAGGAATTCCTATTTAATTTTAAAAGTATATTTCTAAATTCTTTTATAAAACATATCTTCATATATTTTTATATCTTCTAAATTATTATAATGATTTAATAGGGATATTATCTAATGATATCATCTATATATTTTATTTGGATAGATTATGATGAGTTTTTAAAAAAAAATTCTTGAGACCCATTTCTTTTCCACATGTTAATCTAGTTATTAAGAAAATAATGGTTGTTTCTACTATTTTTATGATTAAATGAAAGATATATGTACATTATTATTGTAATGGTTATTATAAATTGTTGATGATTATAGGTGAGACTAATATAGATCTCTAATTCATTGGGTAATCTGACAGAGTTAACTGTTATAAGTTACTCATAAGATACAATAGAGTATAATAAATATAAGTAACTACCAAGAGATTACATAGTTAAATGGATGGAAGTTACTATTAAGAGAATATTGGAATTATCTTATTTAGTTGATTACATGATGAAATTATGTTATCCCAAGATATAAACATGCTTTCTCTATACTTGTTATAAGTTTTAATAGTTCCTCTAAACAAATATTGATTTCACATCGATCATTATTGTTGACTAAAATTTATCTTGTATTATGATAAAGATTTATGTCACAACTCATGTTTTATGATTTAGGTTTTGATGGGTATGAATTATCTTATGTTATGCTCATAAACTTTGATTATGTTCTAATACTCTTATTCACATATTATGATCACTGATTATATTCAATTTTTAGTTCCTATTATTTCCCTTATTAAGAAATGGAGCTCACCCTTATTTTGTTTACTTTTCCCTAGGATATGAAGAATGATGTTAAGAATGTTATGTCTAGGAGGGATTAATGCATAGAGAATTTTATGGGAAACTTTGAAGAATTATCATGGAATAAGAAGATTTTGGTATAGTGGGAACAATTCCTTTTTGATGAGAAATACATAGGTTTTGTTACATAAAGGGGTTTTCCTAATTGTCTATAAATCTAAAACTAAAAGGCCTTGGGTATTTAGGTGAATTAATTTTTCCTTTTGAAGTTGTAATTATGGATGGTTAATATTGTGTTACATTTATTGTTATTATAGAAAAGAAACAGATCTTATTTTTGAACTCCCAAATGTGAATGTTTGTCAAAGCATGACTCTCTTACCAAGGGCTTCGTAAGGAAAAGGCTGCCACTGGGGATGGTGGTGAGAGTCTTACTCAAGATATGTAGCTACCTATGGAGTGCTCTAATAGGTATCAGCTATATCCCTCTAGATATGGGACCAGACTATTACAGTTGGTATCAGAGAAATGGTGTATATAACTTTAAAGGTTAGTATGTTGTTAGTTGAGGATAATTTAAGAGTTATAGATATCATCGTAGATTAAAGAGTCTAAGATTTATCATAAACTTAATGGTACAGATACCCTTTTTATGTTAAGTGATGAGAATTTCAAGATGATTAATGATATTTTAAGAGAGTTTTTATTTCATTTTAATAGTTTATTATGGTATACGTAACCCTTAGGATTAACATGTGATCTAGAAAAAAAGTTTATTTGGGATGAATGCAATTCCATTTTTGGAGATATAAGCTAAAAGGTATAAAATAACCTTTGAGATTAATACATTCTTTAATTTTGGAGTAATTATGGTTATTTCAGATGGGTTAGTTATTTATGTAATGATTTATGTTTAACTTTGGGTATTATTGTTTAAATTTTGAGGATTAATATATTATTTCTTAATATAAAAATTTATTCATTTTGGGTATTATATTACCTTATTATAACCATTTTGGTTTTAGTAAATATAGGAGGAATGGATTTTCATCCTTTTATGGATATCTTGATCTATTAAAAGTTTATATTCATTCTTTAGGCATGAGAAAAATTCATATTGGATATTCATCATTTTGAATATGGGGTGAAATAGAGGTTTAAACTATTTAAAACACACAACCAAAGGATGAAATCTCATTTATATATTTCAATAAATCAAGTTAGTATATTTTATTCTTATGATCTTTATATTTAAGGAAAAAATAATCAATTAAACTCTAAAAAGGATCTTAAAATGAAAATGATTTAATTTTTTAGTCATTTACAATTAATTGATGGTCTCTTATATCTTTTAGAAAAATTATATTTTTATTCAAAGATTATTCCTCAATGAAATTATTTTTATTAAAGGAATAATATTGTTGATAATAAATCACATCCTATTTAGAGGTGATTTCTCTTCCATGTACTTATTTTCACTTACCTCCAATGTTCTCCTTATTTGATAAACCAATTATATATTATTCTAGGTAAACATTAAATTTACCTTTCACAATTTTCAAAATGATGTTATATTATCCATTTTTATAATGTTGGTTTTCAACAAAGGTATTTTTAAAATATTAAAAAGGATTTTTCATTTCAATATCATATATTTTATTATCCACTCCACATTTTCCATGGATAACTATTATGTATTTTTTAATTTCCAAGATTAGTATTTCTTTTAAATAAATTATGAAGTTCAAAGTCCACTTTCACATATTAAAACAGGTTTTTAAAATGTTTTAATAAATTTTTGTACTTCATAAACTCTTTCTTACTAAACTCAAGATAAAATTGAGAGGATGAAATTTCTTAAAGGGAGGAATAATGTGACAACCCAAGTAATGTTAATAATAATACAAATGGATATTTTATTAATACTCATGATTAGATTTTATGGAATCATATTTACTATAATAATTTTAATCAAGTTTTCAATCAAAAAAGAAATGATTTTATTACATTGGGATTATTTTATCATGATATACCTTGAATTTTTTTTTCATATTATTATATTATTATATATCCATTTTATAGTCATTCATTTGATCCATTTTAGATAAGATCCAACTAATTCCCTCTCATAGAACCCGTTTCATAACCTGTTTTTATGTCAAAATAAAAGATTTCATAATTCTTTATTTTCATTCATTATATGGGTTTATTATGGTATAAAATCCTTGAAAATAAAATTTAATATACTTTAATGATTTTATTTTCATTTAATTATTATTATTTTTAACTATTATTGATAATATATCATTAATTTGTTTTCATAAAATCCATTTCATATGTTTTTATTATATAAAAATACAGGTTTTTCAAAGACGTCATTTTCATTTCATATCATCCTCTTAATTTTTCAATAAAGAAAGTAATAAGTAAAAATTTATCCTATTTTTATATGTATTATTAAATTTATTTTATAAAACTTATGTATCTACGATTTTTAACTTTATTTTAAACACATTTCAAAAATGACATTTGTTGTGGTGGTTTCTTTAATGACCTTGACTCCGATAACTCAAAGTCGATGCCTACTTTGTTACATTTGTATAGATAGAATGGGTAAAATCCCAAAGGACTAATTTTTTTATTAGTTTTAGAGAATTATATACATTCATGATACCCATTTTACATTGGGAATAGAAAATAAGGCATAATACAAAACAAAACAAAATTAACCACATTCATGAACACTCATTCAAAGATTTAATCTTCATATCATGGGTAAAGGAAACAAAATAAGTGTAAGATAAAATGTTCAGTATGGGTTACATATAGTGAAGGATTTCATGAATAAATATAGAATAATAAATATAGAAATTTAAATAACTAAACACATATTCAATTTAATAAATAACTAGGCTATCATAATTAGATAATGCATAATAAATATGGAAATGTAAATAACTGAACACGAATGTAATTTAATCAATAAACTAAGAATAAAATTCATCCAAAGATAATATCATTATGAAAATATCATAGATAATAATAATAACAACTTAATTCTCAATGAATTAAATTATTAATTATTGGACTTCATAATATCAGACATCATGATACCTTTTCCATCAATACATTTCAAATAATGGTTTAAAACTATAGGTAGAAACCGGTTTAATTTGTCCAACTAATTTATCTCAAGAGACCTGTCGATGCATCGAGGGGATATATAATTTCGGTACCCACATGTCATTACATGTCCAAATTATTACTCATATAATGAATATGAAATTTAATTCATGAATAATATACCTTAGCAACAAATATCTAAATTGAGTAAAGAACATGGATTTTCAATACCTTCCTAGTTAATAAAATAACTTTCAAAGTAAACATTGTATGTAATAATGGTATACGGTTTAGGAAATATCCATATCCATGATACAAATAATATGGATAAACTTTACTTGAAACATTAACCATCATTAATAAAAGATTATTCATGTTAAATACATAAATGGGAAGTATATTATCCAAATGAAAGTTATTAGGTGAATATTATAAAAATATGTCTCAATGAAATTGAAATTGAGACAAAATCCATTACAGTGATCATAACATTGAATTGAGAATTAATAAACGAATAGATTATGTGTGTCAAATGTAAATTAAAATAGAACATGTAGAAGTAAAACATATTATAATCAAAATTAATTATACACATAATCTTAGAATATCAAAATAAAATGAATTAGTAATATAACCCAATGAAAATAAATTGAGTTGTGAAATAATTTATCACTTGGTAACTTTCATGTAAAATACCATTGTATAAAATAATTAAAATAAAAAAATAAATAACAGAAATTATGAAGTATTTAATGATATTACATGTAAAATGGGAACTATATTGACTATATAAAATAAATTAGGTTCACAATAATAGAATATGTCTTAATGAAGGAAAATTGGGATGAAGACCCCTACCTCATGATTTACTTTAGATAAACATTCTTTAAAATCCTATATAATGATTTTAATAATGTTATTAAATTATAACAGAACAATATTCATACATATAAAAATCATATATGATTCTATTGTTACTTTTTACCACCTATTTGTTAATAATATTTCATTATTTTCATTATTTTGGGTGTTAATTTCGTTGTTTTCTTATGCGTGTTTTATCATGAAAGTTATGGTTCTTGTGCATAAGATATATATACATAATATCCATAATGATATTAATTTTATAAATTTCATATTTAAATAGTAGATACATTTTTATAACCATTTTTGAATTTTGGAGATGGAAAATTAATTTCATCACTTTGTGGAGACGGTAGGTCGTACGTATGCACGAGTGATGGTATCATTCCCTTAACGAGTGAAAGGGTAAGGAAGTGGGTGATATATTAATTTTTTAGACTAAATATAACCACATATATATCAAATATATTCATTAATTTATCCGTATTACATCCTATGTAAAATTTATGTGGAAATTAATCACATCGCTTTGTGAGGTGGTAGTCCTCTGTACACACAAGTGAAATTATCGTATTTTAAATGGAATGGAACATAAAAATGTATATGTGATATTAAAATTAAATAAGTGTAATAATATTATAAATAATATATATATATATATATATCTGTGTGTGTGTGTGTGTTAAATCCATCATTATATCAATCCTTAAAAGGTGGTTATGGAAAACGAATTAAATCATTCATGAGGTGGTAGTCCACCGTACACACGATCGACAGATTCATTTCCCATTTGATGGAAAATGAGATGGATATAGGTCATATAATTTGAATAATAACATCTCAGTATATTATATATATATATATATATATATTACTATCATTATTGAATAATATTTTAAGGAGGTGGAAGAACCAATAAAATAAAAACACTCGTTTAGAAAAGTTACCTCTACTTAGCATGACCTCCTTTGGTTTACATTGAAACCCTTCCTATGATGGATTTTTGATCAAGAAAAGGCTTATAGTATGAGGGTATAGAATTAAATAAGTTATTTTTTTCATTTATTGTTTGATCTAAATTGATTTTAATGTCTAAAGAGGGGAGGATAGGTGGTGGCCTTTTATAAGTGGGGGAGAGGACACACATGGAATTTTTGAAATGATACTATTACACCCATATTTTTATCATACTAAAAGCCACCAAAATAGATCATTATAGATCCTTATAGGTTATAAAATCTAAATATTCCCATAAAATGGGGTTTGGATAAGTTTATAGGTTATTTGAATCTGTATCTTCTTAGTTTACCCTCGGTAAATCAGTTTATAGCATAACCATAGTAATTAATTTTTTCTACTTTTACTATTCATAAAGGTAAAAAATTAAATTGAAATTATTATATATTATAATTTATGTTTATTCCAAATACGAAAAATATTTTTCCAAATTCAATTTATAAAAGTGTTAGAATCCAATTTAAAATTATACTCACATACATGACGAAAAAGAGAGTTTCCAAAAAGAAAATTCTCATAAGTATAAAAAGTCTTTATATTGAAATTGAACATTAACATGATCCTAATGATCTGAATTAGTTAAATTGTAATATAATTGGTATAATTTTACTTTAAAACTAATTTAAAATTTATTTTTAATTTGTAAACAATTTAAACGAAAAGGAAATTTTTAATAAGTAACAATATTTTTCACTATTCATTGAAAAATGAAACTTAAAAAAAAACCCAAAAATTTACCTTAAGATAAATTTTATATTCTGATGTAATAAATTATGATAATTTTATAAAATAAATTTTATAATATTTTTAAAAATTAATTCTATCATAAGTGTGTAATAAGTGATGAATATGTTTTCTTTGAAATAAAATACAATTTTTCAAAAAACATTTCTTTTACTTTAAAACAATTATTTTTTTATTTATAATAAATAGATAAAAATTAATGTGTGTAAAATATATATAATTTTTATAATTTATCTATCCCTACTCATACTCTCCAATTTAATGGATAAGTTATAATTTTCTTGTTTAAATAATATTTTAATAGAATATCATGTTTCATTTAAACCTTGTGTTGTATTCATCGCAAGATATCAAAGATATTTAATTTATTTTAAATGAAATAAATCATAAAGTTTTAGGGTGTTAAATTATTCCATATTACAAAAATTTCTTCCTTTAAATTCCTTAGATATTACATTATAAATAGATTAGGGTAGTTCTTCTTCATAACATCCTCTGGTTCCCATGTTGCTTCCTTCATTTTATGATTTCTCCAATGTATATTTATTAGTAGAGTATTACAATTCCTCAAAAAATTATATATAGTATCAAGAATGTGTATGGGTTCTTTAAATTAATATATATCAAGTTTCAATTATATTTCATCAGAGGTGATCACATACTTTGTGTCTGGAATGCACTTCCTTAATAGTGATATATGAAACACATCATGCACTTTTGAGAGAATTGGTGGCATTTCCAAATGATAATACACTTCTCCAATTCTTTCCTAAATATCAAAGGGGATGAAGTTATTAGGGCTCAAATTTCCCTTATTTCTAAACCTTATAAAAGCATTCCACATAGAAACTTCTAATAAAACATGATCTCTTACTTTAAATTTCAAATCCTTCCCCTGATTGTCAGTAAAATAATTTTTCCTACTTTGAGCTTCTTTAATGTGAGACTGAATAGTATTTACCTTTGTTGTTGTATCTTAAACAAGTTCTGGTCCTATAAGTTTAAGTTCACTAAATTCATCCCAATAAGTTGTAGTATGAAATATCTTTCCATATAATGATTTATATGGTAATTTAAAGAACCAAAGCATGACGTACATTGACATTAAATTATATTTGCGGAATACTTAGTACATAACAAAAACACACACACAAGGATCGTAATAGTTTAGTGTCTTTGGAAACTCGGAATATAATTTTCTAATCCTGGTGAAAGATCTTCAACATATCCCATAAAGATCTTCCTTTTTTTATACCTAAAACCTTTCTTTATATCCTGGGGAAAAGTAAACATAAAAGAGTGAGCTCAAATGCTCAGTGAGGATAAACAAAAGAAATATCAATCACATCATATACATAAGCACATAACTTTTGGAAATCGTAACCTGTAAAAGAGATCATAATTTCACAACCTGGGATAACTCATGGCAGTGAAATGTAATCACAATAATCATAACTTAAAACATTAAACTTTGTGGCATGCACACATAATCATAGAGAATCATTTCTTGTTAGTCAAGACTCATTGCCAAGACTATCTTAGTGGACAAAGTCCCTTTCTGAATCGAGTCACCCTCGTTTCAGTCCTGTTTCACTGAACCGGTATAACCTACCATTCCAGCCATGTCTATCTCATGAGATATAAAATATTTACCCAATGCATTGGAGGGAGATATAGGTCCCACCCATCTCATAATGATACCATTCTTATGTGTGCCACAAAATCATAAATCATACATCATATCATAACCCATGTAATAAAAGTGGGAATCTTAAACATTGTGACATCATCAAACAATTCATATAAGATAAAGGAATTCATAAAAAAATATTTCCATCACAACATAATCAAATCCATGTAATAATAGGGATATAAAAAGAACCCTTTATTATCTTAGATGGAAAATAATTTTGATAAAACACTTGAACTCCATTCTTGAGGAAAATATCCTTTCTACTTCAAAAATACTTTTCCTTTCTTAGCATGTCATACAATTCTAAACTAAAAGAAGTTGATTAAAAATAAACTTGAAAACTTGTAAAGGAAGATTCTTGGAAATAATGTTTTAAAAATCCATTCATGCCGTATAAGTTAAAAAACATTCTTTTCGTACTTTTGTCGGAAAAGTCAAAAAAGTACCTCGTACGAAAAACGACAAAAGATTCCTTTCATATCTTTTACTAAAAACTCACCGAAGGGTAAAATAGTATTTAAACAATTGTAGGTGAATGGAAATAATATTAAATATTGAGGAATCATGGATTTGGATGATAAAATACACCCCAGTAAACAATCTCAGATAAAAATGAGATTGTGATATTTCCCTTACCTTAGGTCCGATTTGCTTCGTAAGTGTCCGAACCTCCTGTATAATGATTTAAATAATGTCATTGACTTATTAAATAATCATATTCATTGTTATGATATCATATATGGCTCACTTATGACTTTATATTACCCGTTCTTTTGTAAATTCCATGTTAAAGAGCGTTTTGGGTAAAATTGTTTCATTTGTCGTCCGTGTTTTGACTTGTAATTATTCATATGATTACTTAGATCATGATTACTTAATTCCAGAATATAAAAAATTATTTATATATATATATATATATTCAGAATATACATATATATAATAAATCTGTAAATGGAAAGAAATACACCGCTCATGGAGACGGTAAGCCGTACGTACACATGAACGCTGTTTTCGTTTCCTTATTGAGTTGAATGGAATTAAGTAGATGAAATTCATATATATACACATAAATCCAGTATCATTATTATGTCATATATTTCATGATTACTTATTATTTATACTTTATAATCATTCATGAATGGTTTAAAGTGGAGAATGAATCTCATCGCGTCGTGGAGACGGTAGTCCGTACGTGCGCACGAGCGATGATATCGTTCTCATGATCGTGGGACTGTATTGGAGTGTATGTATACTATTTCAGAATCAATATCACTTTAAAATAATAATTTATATTTATTATTTAAACCATTATAACCATCCAAGTAAGGTGGTGGTGGAAAATAGATTTCACCACGGCGTGGAGACGGTATTCCGTACGTACGCACGCGCGGTGATTTCATTTTCCGTAGGATGGATAGATGGTGAAATAGGATTGTTTCATACTTATAATAACATATCAGTATATTAGTGATACTGATGTTATTACTTCATAATGAAACAACCTAATAAGAAGAAGTGGAAGAAGAAATAAAGGTGAAAGAATCGGTAACGGAAATTACCTCTTCTTTGAAGCGCCTCTTTGAGACCTCCTCTTAGGGAACTAAAATTGGTCTTTGAGAAATACCTGAACCTCTAGGATGTTTCTAGGGAAGTTTAGAAGATAATTTGGCAGGGGTTGGCCGATCTTGAAGGCTCAAAGTTGTGTGAGGAAGAGAGGGAGGAGGTGCCCTTTTATAAGGGAGGAGAGGAGCTCCTTTGGAAAAACTAAAAATATTATTTTATTATAAAGTCAAGTTCGGTTTTAAATAGCTCCAAATTGATTTATTTCGAGGATAAGGTGGGGATGGGTCGAAATAATCTCATCTAATATAATTTATACAAGTTTAGGTTCCTATTTTAACCTTATCATTATGATTTAACATTAAGTTAAATAATTTTACTTTTACTGTGTCTTCTTGTGTTCTTATACTATACGGTTAATAAACTTACTATAAGAAGACAAAAGAACCCAAAATTGTTTATTATTAATATATATAACCTTATCTAAGTCATTTGGCCGAACCTTAGATTTTTAGGAATAAAATAACAATTAATAATATAATATTTGTTTTAAAAACTATTTTATGTCAATTTTGACACTATTTAGTAATTGATTTTTGTGAAAATCATAACAAAATGATAAGTTTGAAAAAAGCTAATTAAATCAATACTAAAATGTCATATTAACCTATAAAAGTAGTGGAATTCATAAAAAGTCTCAAATTATATTTATTTGGGTATTTATAACATCAATTATGTCAATATTTCATTAATAAGATAATTACTGCATCATCGCTCTGTCATAAATAAATTAAATTATTTAATGTATAAAAATTACAAATAAAATACCATTATGTAGGAAGGCTTTTTAGCTTTCTAATGAATATTTATAGTGGAATTTATATTATGTATAACCCTATATTAAAAATGTTTTATTAAATAAACTTTGATTTTAACTCTTTTAACTCTTCTTTGAATTAAATAATAATAAATGGCCTAATCTAATTCAAGTGGGCCTAAATGGTCATATTTTATTCCTAAGTTTGTTTTTGGTCGAATTACACTTATCCAATAGAATTATGACATGTGTTAGGGTAATAATAATATCATTTTTACCCTTAATTACCCTATTTACTTTTAACCGTGGTAAATAAAAGTAAAAAGTTACTATTCACCAAAAATTATTTTCATCTCATTGAACCAAATTTACTTACTGACATCAACCGTGTCTCTTGGATTTTTAAAATTCCACTCACAGAAGCAGTAAAATTAAGTTTTATGAAAAATTCAATTTTTTTAACTACCACTTAGTGGTTTCACTATTTATCAAAAATTGAAAGTTTTCAGAAAAGTAACAAAAATTAGGCCTAAGCTATATTTGATATTATGAACTCAAAAATGATTTATATTTTACCAAATTCAAAACATAACAGTTGCATTAATTAATTTAAAAATTAATTCCCGTCGTCAAAACAAATAGCGTGTTCTTAAGAGATAATAACTATCAAAAGATTGACACTTGTTTATGTCTGGTTTAAATGCGAAATTACATCCAATGAACAACATTGTATTAAATTGTAAAAATATATTCTAAATATACTTTAAAACCACTCAAATTAATAATTTATCACTATTAATTATTTCGATTGAAAAGGTTTTTTTTAATTAAAATTTAGTAATTTTCACTATTCATCAAAATATGAAAGTTATCTGAAAATCACCAAAATTTCACCCTAAGCTAATTTCGATATTCTGAATCCAAAAATGAAGTCCATTATGAAAAATAAAATTTACAAGATTTAAAAAAGTGGTTATTACTATTCATAACAGCTAGTTTTAATAATATTTTAATAGCATATCGTTGTTTAGCGAAACTTGGTGTTGCGTACAACACACGCTATCGTGGAAGGTCGCGATTGCGTGTAATTCAAGCCAGGTCAGAGATGTGTGTTGTGAAATATCCTTTTGGTGTAGTGTATAACACAAGACATTAATGAAATTAAAAAGAATATTTTTCATAAAATTACGGGGTGTTACATTC
The DNA here is from genome assembly GCA_963277665.1 of Viscum album. Lineage (NCBI taxonomy): Eukaryota > Viridiplantae > Streptophyta > Magnoliopsida > Santalales > Viscaceae > Viscum > Viscum album. Next base: position 1,813,173,320 of record OY728146.1, read on the forward strand.
TACCCCCCTTAAAATGAATTTCGCCCTCGAAATTCGTCGGGGTTATAAATGGTTTACTACTAGAAAGTTTCTTTAATAGAAACCCACATCATAAAAAGGAATTACAAAACCAATCTTTAAAAACAAAAGTATGAAACGTAACGGTTACCCAAATAAACTAATCACTGGGTTTCCACATAGGTGAAAATATGGACATGGAAGAAAAATCTAACCATCATGTTCGGATGGAGAGTGGTAGAGAACATGGCTATGAAAAAGCCAACAATCTCAAAGAAATAAATTTGTGATGATCTAGGGTACCATCTGATTCATCAGATATAAGATCACTATGACAACATTTTTGGTTTTCAATATCATTTACCTAAAGTTGAAAATTTTGAATTAGAAGAAATACGTACTTGATTTTGGTACAATCTCACTGTTGTTCGTACTTTGAACAATTTCCACTTCATCTCTTAAATAAATGAAGTTGAATTTGTTATTCGTGAAGTGTTAGTAGATCATGTGATAGAATGACGGGTCATTCCATCTGTCTCAAACAAAAAGTTAGAAAAAGTTATTAAATATACATAAGTCAATCTATAGTGAGATTAATCATATATGGTTCCTAAAATGGTCTTATACTTCATATATCATACTGATTAATATAATAAAACTAGTTTCTACTAAACATGGACTTCCTGTAGGCCAGTGGTAGGTGATAAAGGCCAGTCGCACTTCGGTTGTGGGTTCGATTCCCACAGCCTTGTCCGACGCGATGGGCTTTTGCCCGTCCTGCAGGTTGTCCTTTTTCTAAAGCTATATTACTATAACATCCCATCAATAATATCGAAAAACGTTTTATCCTAACTTATGTCCAACATAATCCATTCTAATCTTTAGGCTTATCTAAAATACTTCGGTCCAAGCTCATAGTATAAAGAAAATGATTACTTGAAATGTCACAAGAACAATCACGTGAATGCCATCATTTATCCCCTATATATCATAAGATATATCTTGTTGGTCAAATTACAAACATGTGAATACCTTAATCATGTATTCTATTGAAGAATGAATACCCATTGAACCTTAGTGAAAACATGAATGCAGTTAAAAGTTAACACTTTCCCCATACCAAAATCCTCAAAATTCTATATACTCAAACCATGATATCACTTAGTCCTTATATCAATCATGAGCTCATGAATACTGTTAAACATTTCATTTTCTCATTTTCCCTTCATTATGCGCATATCATCTTATTTCCAAAAATATCTCAATCACTTTGAATACCACATTAGACCAATACATAAATATTCCAATACTTTATGATACAACATTATTTTGTAATCCCATTACATAAACACTTAATCATTCCACCACATCGTTGTCATATTCAACATCGCCAATAGTGATCGCATGTGACTTCCCTTTGTCCTTTGCCTTAAGCGGTTGCTCATGTTGATCATCACTAACCATTGGATTAGGGAATTTATTAGCATAATGCCCCATTTCCTTGCACTTGAAGCATTGAAGTGTTGGTGGTGCGTTCTCCGCAGTGTTTGCTTTATTCACATCATTAGAAACCCTTTTTCCTTTACTTCGACACTCAGCTACTCGATGACCTTATTTTCCACACTTAAAACATTTTCTAGTCCCTTTAAGACGATCTCCACCATGCTTCTTTCCACACTTTGTGCATAAGGAAACATTCATCTTCTTTTCACCATTATTCTGAGATTTCTCCTTGAACTCAATCTTTCGTTTCTTGTCAAAACCATGAGATGGATATGTAACACCAACTTCCATTTCTACCTTGATAGCACAACGCACAATTTCCTCATAGCTACTGAAGTCTCTTATAGCTAATTCCCTTCGAAGACTTGGTTTTAAGCCACTGAAAAATCGATCAACTTTACTTTCAGGTTGGATGATAATGCCAGATGCATACCTTGAAAGTCTTGTAAAATTCACTTTGTATATACCAACAGATTCATCATCCTTCTGCTTCAGCTCAAGAAACTCCTTTTCCATCTTTGTTCGAAGAATATGAGGGAAGTACTTACTGAAAAACAAATTCTTGAACTCGTCCCATTCCATGGACTCAATTTCATCTCTTGGCCTCGTATTCTTGATAAGATTCCACCATTGATCAACTTCACCTTCCAAACTATATACTGCTAAGATGACTTTATCATGTTCATAACATTGAAGAACTGAAAATATCTTTTCAGTGGTACCGATCCATTGTTCAGAAACAAGTGGATTGGAAGTCCCACTGAAAAAAGGTGGACGTTGCCTCATGAAGGACTCAATAGAATATTGTTCCCTTCTCTGCTCATTTGGAAGTCCAGAATGATTCATAGCTTGTGTAAGTATAGAAATAATATTTTGCACTCCATATCCCATAAAATTTGTTTGTTCAGGAGGATAATCATTGCATTGTCCATTTCATTGATCAACACAGTTCCTTCGGGTTCCAAACATCGTCTAAAACCCAAAAAGAATAGTGTGAGAGGAAAAAATCATGCTAGGGAAAACAACATAGTAAAGGGGGAGTATCCTCAATATCTAACATCTTAGGTTAAATTATATGATCGTTACCGTAGTTCTAGGACGTATACTTATCCTTAGGGACATCCCTAGACATACCTTAGAAATATCTCTAGGGATCTCACTAACGTTTTTGCATCCTAGTTTCCAAAGGTTGACTAAACCTTTCCTCTGATACCAACTGTAAAGACCCGAAGCATGACGTACATTGACATTACATTACATTTGCGGAATACTTAGTACATAACAGAAACACACACACAAGGATCGTAATAGTTTACTGTCTTTGGAAACTCGGAATATAATCTTCTAATCCTGGTGAAAGATCTTCAACATCTCCCATAAAGATCTTCCTTTTTTTATACCTAAAACCTTTCTTTATATCCTAGGGAAAAGTAAACATAAAAGGGTGAGCTCAAATGCTCAGTAAGGATAAACAAAAGAAATATCAATCACATCATATACATAAGCACATAACTTTTGGAAATCATAACCTGTAAAAGAGATCATAATTTCATAACCTGGGATAACTCATGGCAGTGAAATGTAATCACAATAATCATAACTTAAAACATTAAACTTTGTGGCATGCACACATAATCATAGAGAATCATTTCTTGTTAGTCAAGACTCATTGCCAAGACTATCTTAGTTGATAAAGTCCCTTTCTGAATCGAGTCACCTTCATTTCAGTCCTGTTTCACTGAACCGGTATAACCTACCATTCCAGCCATGTCTATCTCATGAGATATAAAATCTTTACCCAATGCATTGGAGGGAGATATAGGTCCCAACCATCTCATAATGATACCATTCTTATGTGTTCCACAAAATCATAAATCATACATCATTTCATAACCCATGTAATAAAAGTGGGAATCTTAAACATTGTGTCATCATCAAACAATTCATATAAGATAAAGGAATTCATAAAAAAATATTTGCATCACAACATAATTAAATACATGTAATAATAGGGATATAAACAAAACCCTTTATTATCTTAGATGGAAAATAATTTTGATAAAACACTTGAACTCCATTCTTGAGGAAAATATCCTTTCTACTTCAAAAATACTTTTCCTTTCTTAACATGTCATGCAATTCTAAACTAAAAGAAGTTGATTAAAAATAAACTTGAAAACTTGTAAAGGAAGCTTCTTGGAAATAATGTTTTAAAAATCCATTCATGCCGTATAAGTTAAAAAAAACATTCTTTTCGTACTTTTGTCGGAAAAGTCAAAAAAGTACCTCGTACAAAAAATGACAAAAGATTCCTTTCATATCTTTTACTAAAAACTCACCGAAGGGTAAAATAGGATTTAAAAAATTGTAGGTGAATGGAAATAATATTACATATTGAGGAAGCATGGATTTGGATGATAAAATACACCCCAGTAAACAATCTCGGATAAAAATGAGATTGTGATATTTACCTTACCTTAGGTCCGATTTGCTTCGTAAGTGTCCGAACCTCCTGTATAATGATTTAAATAATGTCATTGACTTATTACCGAATAATATTCATTTTTATGATATCATATATGGTTCACTTATGACTTTATATTACCCGTTATTTTGTAAATTCCATGTTAAAGAGCGTTTTGGGTAAAATTGTTTCATTTGTCGTCTGTGTTTTGACTTGTAATTATTTATATGATTACTTAGATCATGATTACTTAATTCCGGAATATAAAAAATGATTTATATATATATATATATTCAGAATATACATATATATAATAAATCTGTAAATGGAAAGAAATACACCGTTCATGGAGATGGTAAGCCGTACGTACGCATGAACGCTGTTTTCGTTTCCTTATTGAGTTGAATGGAATTAAGTAGATGAAATTCATATATATACACATAAATCCAGTATCATTATTATGTCATATATTTTGTGATTACTTATTATTTATACTTTATAATCATTCATGAATGGTTTAAAGTGGAGAATGAATCTCATCACGTCGTGGAGACGGTAGTCCGTACGTACGCACGAGCGATGATATCGTTCTCATGATCGTGGGAATGTATTGGAGTGTATGTATACTATTTCAGAATCAATATCACTTTAAAATATTAATATATATTTATTATTTACACCATTATACCCATCCAAGTAAGGTGGTGGTGTAAAATTGATTTCACCACGGCGTGGAGACGGTATTCCGTACGTACGCACGCGCGGTGATTGCATTTTCCGTAGGATGGATAGATGGTGAAATAGGATTGTTTCATACTTATAATAACATATCAGTATATTAGTGATACTGATGTTATTACTTCATAATGAAACAACCTAAGAAGAAGAAGTGGAAGAAGAAATAAAGGTGAAAGAATCGGTAACGGAAATTACCTCTTCTTTGAAGCGCCTCTTTGAGACCTCCTCTTAGGGCACTAAAATTGGTCTTTGAGGAATACCTGAACCTCTAGGATGTTTCTAGGGAAGTGGAGAAGAGAATTTTTCAGGGGTTGACCGAGCTTGAAGGCTCAAAGTTGTGTGAGGAAGAGAGGGAGGAGGTTCCCTTTTATAAGGGAGGAGAGGGGCTCCTTTGAAAAAACTAAAAATATTATTTAATTATAAAGTCAAGTTCGATTTTAAATAGCTCCAAATTGATTTATTTAGAGGCTAAGGTAGGGATGGGTCGAAATACTCTCATACAATAGAATTTATACAAGTTTAGGTTCCTATTTTAACCTTATCATTTAGATTTAACATTAAGTTAAATAATTTTACTTTTACCGTGTCTTCTTGTGTTCTTATACTATAAGGTTAATAAACTTACTATAAGAAGAAAAAAGAACCCAAAATTGTTTATTATTAATATATATAACATTATCTAAGTAATTTGGCCGAACCTTAGATTTTTAGGAATAAAATAACAATTAATAATATAATATTTTTTTTAAAAACTATTTTATGTCAATTTTGACACTATTTAGTAATTGATTTTTGTGAAAATCATAACAGAATGATAAGTTAGAAAAAAGCTAATTAACTCAATACTAACATGTCATATTAACCTAGAAAATTAGTGGAATTCATAAAAAGTCTCAAATTATATTTATTTTGGTATTTATAACATCAATTATGTCAATATTTCATTAATAAGATAATTACTACATCATCGCTCTGTCATAAATAAATTAAATTATTTAATGTCTAAAAATTACAAATAAAATACCATTATGTAGGAAATCATTTTAGATTTCTAATGAATATTTATAGTCGAATTTATCTTATGTATAACCCTATATTAAAAATGTTTTATTAAAAAAACTTTGATTTTAACTCTTTTAACTCTTCTTTGAATTAAATAATAATAAATGTCCTAATCTAATTCAATTGGGCCTAAATGGTCATATTTTATTCCTAAGTTTGTTTTTGGTAGAATTACACTTATCCAATAGAATTAGGACATGTGTTAGGGTAATAATAATATCATTTTACCCTTAATTACCCTATTTACTTTTAACCGTGGAAAATAAAAGTAAAAAGTTACTATTCACCAAAAATTATTTTCATCTCATTGAACCAAATTTTACTTACTGACATCAACCGTGTCTCTCGGATTTTTGAAATTCCACTCACAGAAGCGGTAAAATTAAGTTTTATGAAAAATTCAGTTTTTTTAACTACTACTTAGTGGTTTCACTATTCATCAAAAATTGAAAGTTTTCAGAAAAATACCAAAAATTAGGCCTAAGCTATATTTGATATTATGAACTCAAAAATGATTTCTATTTTACCAAATTCAAAACATAACAGTTGCATTAATTAATTTAAAAATTAATTCCCGTCGTCAAAACAAATAGCGTGTTCTTAAGAGATAATAACTATCAAAAGATTGACACTTGTTTATGTCTGGTTTAAATGTGAAATTACATCCAATGACCAACATTGCATTAAATTGTAAAAATATATTCTAAATATACTTTAAAACCACTCAAATTAATAATTTATCACTATTAATTATTTCGATTGAAAAAGTTGTTTTTAATTAAAATTTAGTAATTTTCACTATTCATCAAAATATGAAAGTTATCCGAAAATCACCAAAATTTCACCCTAAGCTAATTTCGATATTCCGAATCCAAAAATGAAGTCCATTATGAAAAATAAAATTTACAAGATTTCAAAAAGTGGTTATTACTATTCATAACGGCTAGTTTTAATAATATTTTAATAACATATCGTTGTTTAGCGAAACTTGGTGTTGCGTACAACACACGCTATCGTGGAAGGTCGCGATTGCGTGTAATTCAAGCCATGTCAGATATGTGTGTTGTGAAAGATCCTTTTGGTGTAGCGTATAACACAAGACATTAATGAAATTAAAAAGAATATTTTTCATAAAATCTCAGGGTGTTACAGGTAATACTTGAATACTTTAATGGAAAATATTATTATAGGAAAATTATAACAATGGTAAATAATGACCCGACATACCCTAAAAATAAAAAGATAATGACATAATAACGTCTTACATTATTTTAATAGTCCTTTCAAATTGTCCGTCATTTTGAGGATGGTAGGCAGTGCTCAAATAAAGCTCAGTATCAAGGGCCTTCTGAAGAAAATTGTAGAATTTTGATGTAAAATGGGGATCGTGATCAGAAAAAAAGGTAAACTATGATGTCTTAAAAATTCATTAATATAGATCCTTTCAAGGTGATCATGAGTTAAATCTTCTCTTATGGTAAGAAAATGTGTATATTTGGTCAAGTGACCAATAATAACATATATGTTATCATTATTTCTGGGAGTTTCTGGTAGTCTTATAAAAAATTCCATAGTAATGTCATCCCATTTATACATATAAATAGGAATAGTTTGCATGAATCATCTAGGATTTTGTCTCTAAATATTAACTTGTTTAAAAATAAATCATCTTAATACATAGTCTGAAATAAATCATCTTAATCTATACATCTTGGTGCTATCATGGTGTATAGAGAAATTTGAGCTATGAGAGTAATCCAAAAATTCCCTTTTTATGTCAGGTATAGATGGAACACATATTATCTTTTCGATTTTAATGATTCCATCATCACAAACACATTTCATCAACTTCCCATCATTCACAAATTTTATTTTCTTTTGAAAGTTCTCTTCATTAGATTGAGAACCTTTTATCTTCTCCAATAAATATTATTTTTCAATCATTTAGAAAATAAGCGATTTATCCCCTTCCTTAATATTTACCATGTCTATATTTACTAGATCTATGAACATAAAATACCTCCCAATCCTTATTTTGGTTATAACTCCATAATCTTTCATACTCAATGCATCCACTACATTATTTTCTTTCTCTATGTGTTAGCGTATTCATAAATCATAGTCCTTGATTAGCCCAACCCATTTCCTTTGGCTCATATTGAGCTATTTTTGTGAAAATATTTATTTTAGGTTTTTATGGTCTATGTATATCTCACATCTTTAACCATAGAGATAATTTATCTATATCTTCAAATAAATTATTATATATTCTAACTTAAGATCATTTGTTGGATAGTTTTTTTTGTGAGTATTCAACTACCATGATGCATATGCAATAAATTTATCATTTTACATAAAGACACAATTGAATCCTTTCTTCGATGCATCGCTATATAAAAAAACCCATCATGTATTGATAGTAAAGTAAAAATATGATCATTGAACAATATACCCTTCAATTCATCAAAAAATTCTTAATATTCATATTTCCAAATGAACTTAACCTCTTTACATGTAAACTTGGTTAATGAGTTATCCAGCAGGGAAATTTTTTGAATGAATCACTAATAGTAACCGGAAAAACCAATGAAACTATGTACCTAAGTTATGTTCATTGGAATAAGTCATTATTTGACTACATTTTTCTTCATGAGATCAATTGATATTCCATCCATGGAGATAATATGTCCAATAAAAGAAACTTCTTGAATCTAGAAATCACACTTACTAAATTTTTCATGTAACTATTTTCCTCTAAGAGTCCCAAGAATGATCTGGAAGTGATTCTCATGGTCCTTATAACTTTTAAAATACACCAAGATTACATCAATGAATAACACAAAAAATTATTAATATATTCCTTGAATACTATGTTAATTAGATCCATAAAAATAGAGGGTTCATTAGTCAATCCAAATGGAATTGCTATAAAATCATAATTTCCACAACTCATTTAGAAAGTTGTCTTTATAATGTATTCCTTTTTAACCTTAATTGATAATACGTAGATCAGATGAAAATATTTAAAAAATTGTGAACTCTATGGAGTTGATCGAATAAGTCATCAATGTGAGGTAGAGGACATGTTTTATTTATCGTAATGTAATTGATTGTACTATAATCAATTCATAGCTTCGTGGATCCATCATTATTATTAATGAAGAGAATAGGGGTTCCGCAAGACAAAAATATAGGGTATATAAATACATTATCACACAAATACACTAGTTTTTTCTTTAACTCCACTAAATCCAAAGTAGACATTCTATAAGGGGTATCTGATATTGGTATTGCATATGGGAATAAATTGATGAAAAAATCAATTTCATGCTCTGGTGGATGACCAGGTAATTCCACTGGAAATACATCAATATATTCCTATATAATAGATACATCCTCAATTTTAATATTACCTTCTCCATCCATGGATTTTATTTGCTCTTCTTCCCCAAGAATCTCATTTAGAAGAGCTATTATGGGTGGATCTAAACACAACTCAGATGATAAAGAATCTACTCTAAAGATAAGAAATTTCAAATCTTCATCATGAATTGTACTTTCCTTTTCCTTAAAATAAATCTTTGAATCATATTTTGAAATCTATTCCACAACAACGATTATATAAAAGTAAACCATTGGTATAATAATATAATATGTAAATAGAGAACATTTGTGTGTCATTATAGGGATTTCCTTACACATACTTATTGTAGTGAGACTTCCCATAAGATTTTTGACCAACCACTCCCTTCTTAAATTAAAAGGGAAATATAAAATTTTCATGGAATACTTGGTATATATAAAAGTGTAATGTCTTATGTTTTTGGAGCGGGTCAGAATCCACAACCCATTTGATTTTTTAGGATTTTGGCAGTCATACCAAATATTTTCTCGATATTTAGAACTTAACTATGAGAGTTTTCTTGACCCAATGAATTTTTTTAGATAGGGTTTATTGATCAGGAAGTTACTAGGGGTTTTGAGCGGGTTTTAGGTGTATTAGAGGCCGAAAACCCATTTTTTTATGGAGCATAGATAGATGCACACAATTTGGACAAATTTTATGACCTCCCAAGAGTAACCGTACAAACATCCTTCTTCACTGGGCATGGTATATCAAATCGTACAGGGGGGAGCACAATCATGTATAACCTCTGTAGTTTTTAGTAGAGGGGACTCACACAGCTTGCACATTCTTTGGGAAAAATGTGCACCATGGTTGTGTAATGGTGGTACCTAGATAGTGGGTACCACATAGTTAGAACACAATTTTTCTAAACCATGAGATAACCATATGACCTATTTAAAATGGAAAATTACATTTTCCCCTTATTTTATTTAAGAGGGTTTCCTATCTTTTTTTCCTTCATGAATGGGATTGCTCTCCAGTAGACATGGAGCACCCTTCCTCTTTCCCATAGTCTTTGGACTCATTTCTTCGTCTGAGTTCCGATCTTCAATACTTGGGTGGCTAGGGATTTTTATCAACAATATCTTCGATCTCATATATTCTTTTCTTATTTTCTCTCACTATACTTTGTGCTAAATCCATGTGATTGATTTTACCCTATTCTCAAGGTGTTGATCAAAAATGATGATTTCATCTAAATTGGATCGAGTTATGAGTGAACATCTACCAATACAAGGTATGTAGTTTTTACCTTTCTCTTTGATTTCATGGTGTTTTGGGGGTTGTGTTCTTGAGCGCGTCATTGGTTTGTTTGAGAGAGACCCTAATAATTAAATGCTTGTGTTTTAATTATTAAATTACTCATAAGATATACCTATGGTAATGATCTCGATGAACTAAAAATGGTTCTGGGTTAGAGGCTTTGACCACTTAGGTAGGTTAGGCTGGGTGAGTTATTTTAATTAAATTGAATTGTATATTAAATTTCTTGGTACTGTGGAAATGTGTTGGGCTTGGATCAAGGATTTAGGTGATGTAAATCATATGGATAGAGGAAATTCAATTCATTGGGTTGGGATAGTCTTCAGGTATATACATGTGTGATGTTGATCACCAGTTGGGCGACTTGGTCATCAGATTGAGGTGATGTAATTACCAGGATAAGGGTAAGGCCCATGTGATATTGGATGGTGTTGAGCATAGAGATAAGTGACGCGGTCATAGGGGTATGATGTGATGGGATGATGTGGCTTAGGTACTATTTTTGGGTGGTTTCTGCTCACTTTGTTTTGAAAATGTGTCGTTGGAGTCATGTGCACATATAGAGGGATCAGATTATGAGGTGGTGTTTACTACTCATGTGGGTAGAGGCCTCTGTTAGTTTTTTCTTAAGACGGTGTTGACCATCAGTAGGGTTGGATGTGATTTCCATAGAAAGCCATGAGGATGGTGAGTAGGCATCAGTTGATGGTGATGAGATCATTAGTTGGAGGCTGAGTATCACTATATATTGACGCCTTTGAGATGATATTATTTGAGAGGATGGATAACACCATTCCTTGGGTTGTCGGATATTGATCTTATGGTGCATATTATTTGTAGGACATAAATATCTATGCCTCTAATGTTAGGATTTGAGTCGATGGGAATTTTCTAAGCTGAGGTTTGAGAGACTAGGTAATTATTGGTGTATGCCTTTGGGATACTGGTTATTTGATTATGACATGGGATGTCTCAGTTTTCATGAGGTGATGGTGATACTTTTACCAGAGGTTCTTGAGGGATCTCTAGATTGTTACTCATCAGAGGATTCCTTGGGATTTATGATAAGGATCCTCTCCACTGCAGTTATATATATGTATACATGTCACTATGTGCTATATATATATATATAGGGGCATGTGGTATACCAATGATGAATGAAGTAGGTGATCACTTAGTTATGATTGTTGATCACAAGGGAAGTGGGTTAATTATCTATTATACACCTACTTTCTTTTTTATTTATATTTAGATATACATGCTTTATCACAGATGTAAGATAGGATCACATTGGCGGTGCCTTACTAAGATTTATTCTCACACCCTACGTGGGCCCTTTAAGACGTATGTAGAATTTATAGTATTGTGATCGGGTAAGGGTTTTGGGATTGTAGTTGGAACTTAGTGATCAAATCACATTTCTTAGCATGGGATGAATAGAAAAGACCTTGGGTTTCTACATTATCTATAGTTTATTTTCGAGTTTCTTTTGTATCACCATGCTTATTATATGTATGTACTGATGGTTGGCCACAAGCGGACCTAATTTTTATCTATATTTTTTATGACCTATTTTATATGCATGAATAGCTACAAAAGGTGTTTTATTCTACAAATGGTATGTTTGTCTTTGTTATTCATTAATGTCGTCTGTTTATTGATTCCAATATTGCCTATTATTTCTTCTGCTACAGTGGGTTACTGGACCTCTTGTTTATAGACTTCTTAAAATGATATATTTATCTATAGAATATTATTATTTTCACCACCATAGGTTATAATATACCCCAAATAACCACTTTACATCCTCCCAACTAGTTGTTAGCCTTTGGCGTAAGAGGAGGCGCACCTAAGGCCTAGTGGACAATCAGATCAGAACACTGTTTGGGTGGAAAACTAGGTTGGGGCAGTACAGAAAGAGTGTGAGGATCTAGAATCAAATAAAACATTTTCTAAATTTAATGATAGGGATAAAGTACCTACCAAAAAAATCATTTGGCACTTCCACCTCAACAGTAGTGATCATATAAGATTGACTTTATACCCTTAGCCTATTCTATGGTGGATTCCCTTGATGCTTGGGGAATTTATTTGCATAGTTCCCTATATCCATATAGTTTAAAAACTAAATAGAAGTGTTTTATTTCTTCCCCTTTTATTATTTATCCTGATTACCCTTATCTTCACACTTATAACAAACTACCAATCCCTTTAAACATTTCTCAAGGTGATTCTTTTCACAGTTTTCACAAGGTGGATATTATGGCGCTCCCTTCTTCTTATTTGACACATTTCATTTTTAATGGTGTTTAGATGACCTATTCTTCTCTTTATTTGCCTTAAATATGTAATATCTATAGATTTACTTATCTTTTTTGATGGTAGATAAAATTATTTCATTATAGGATGAAAATTTTTGAGATACCATCTCCCTTCAGAGACTTATCTTAATCCCTTCAAAGAAATGATGAATATTATACTCTATGTTCGATATATAATCCATAACATATGTGGATAAATATGTAAAGGTAGACTCATACTCATCAACACTTTATTATTCATTTTTTATTAAGATGAGAAAATTTCTCTTCATTTCATTTTGTTTCGCATGTGGGAAATATTTTTCGAAGAATGACTCCTTAAAATATTTCTATTCAATGAGTAATATTTCTTCTTCCTCCTTAGTATTTTGTATCATTGACCACTATTGATAAATATAACCTTAGAAACAATACACTAAAAGTGTAACCATTTCCCTTTCATTACATCCCAATTCCATAAATATCTTATCAAGATAATTAATCTATTTCTTATCTACCATTGGATTAATATTATGATTAAATGATGGGGGATTATATCACATAAAGTAATACAACATAAGAGAATCATACTGTGGAATATTTTTTTCCATTTGAGAAAGGTTATTTATTATAACCTGATTAAGTTGACCTAATATAGAAATAATTTCCTCAGTTCTAATACCATCTGTATTGGATTCCTCATTTGGGAAATCTTTACATTAGATACATGTATTGATACCCTTATTCGTTCCAAAAAGCATTTCTAAACAATGGAATATACAGAATTAACTCATAAAATTATGAATTTTAAATCATAATGTATAATTCCAAATATGGTGTGACACTTAAAATAAATTAAAAATGTATAATTTTTTTAATATTATAATAATACACATAGTTTATTTGGGAATATATTTATTTTAAAATCATTCATAATGGTTTGTAAAGAAAACATGAAGTATCACAAGCATGTCCCCTAGGACTGTCAAACTAAGTGCCTAGTAAGGCCCGTTTTCATGTACCAAGTGATGATCGGGTGAAGATAAATGTACCTCTTTCAAAGTTATTACCCTTATTTACATCTGTTCTAGAACCACATCTACTTGTAGTAACCAGACATGGATGCATTTCTAGGAAAAACCACATAATCTCTTCCTTACCAAAACTTTAGGATGTTCTTAATATACTTATCCTTAATGTATATCATAGGGTTTTGTTACCTAATATATTTTTTCATTAATCTAGTTCTCAAGGTTTATATAAAACTTCCTCTAATACCAACTACAATGTCCCCAAATCTAGAAACCTAGAGTTTATTCCTACTTTATTACATTAGCATAGATACAAGGGGTTAAATCCCAAAGGACTGATCAGTTTAGTAGTTTTAAAGAACTAGATACATACATAATACTCATTTTACATTAGTAATAGAAAATAAAACATAATACATAAAAAAGGAAATGAACTGCATCCTTGAAAAATCAGTAAAATATTTCTTCTTCATATCCAGGGGTAAGGAAACAACGGGTGAGCTCAAATGCTTAGTAAGGGTTATGTATAGCGGAAGCTATTAGGAATCAATAAATAGTAATCAATATGAAAAGGTAAGTAACTTAACACACATTCCATTTAATCAATAACTTGGTTGTTATAATTAGATAAGGCATAATAAATATGGCAAGGTAAATAAATGAACACACATTACATTTAATCAATAAACTGAGAATGAAATGCATCCAATGATAATATCATTATGAAAATATCATGGATAATAATAATAATTTAATTATCAATTAAGGAAATTATTATTTTTGGACATCATGATCTTAGGTATCATGATACCTCTATTTTCAAGATATTTCACAATAAATTTTAAAACTATAGGTTGAAACCCATTTAATTCATCCAAATGATTTTTCTTATGAGACATGTCAATGCATAAAGGGTCTATATAATTTCAAGCCCCACCCATCACTGCATGTACCAATAATTCCTCATATATCTAATAATTTATTTAATTCATGAATAATATGTCTTATAAATAAATATCCACATTGAGTAAACAATATGTATTTATCAATATTTCCCCAATAAATTAGATAAACTTAAAATTAAACACCTTATGTAAGAATGATATAGGGTTTAAGAAATATTCATATCCATGATACAAAGATTATGGATAAACTTGAATTCAAACATTTACCATCATGAATAAATAGGTTATCATGTTAAATACATCAAGGGGTAGTATATACACCACATTAAATTGAATAGGGGCATATTAACAAATATGTATCAATGAAATCAAAATCCAGACAAAATCCCTGACAATGGTCATAATGTTGAAGTGAGAATCAGTCAATGAATAAATTATATGTATCAAATTTAAATCCACATAGAACAACTGGAAATATAATATAAGATAATTAAAAGTCATTATACATGTAAACTTAGAATATCATAGGTAAATGATGAAGTAATATAACCCAATGAAATGAAATTGAGTTACGAAATTCTATGCCACTTGGTAACTTTCATGTCAAATTCACTTGGATGAAATATTTAAAATCGAAACTTAAAATGCCATAAAGTAGGAAGGATTTCATGATATTACATATAAAAGGGGTAGTTATAAACCATATAAAATAAATTATGTGCACAATAATAGAATATGCCTCAATGAAGGGAAATTGAGATGAATACCCCTACCTCACACTTTCCTTTAGTGGAACATTCTTTATCCTCCTTTATAATGGTTTCAAGCATATTATTAATTTATACCAGAACCAT
Organism: Viscum album; assembly: GCA_963277665.1. Classification (NCBI taxonomy): domain Eukaryota; kingdom Viridiplantae; phylum Streptophyta; class Magnoliopsida; order Santalales; family Viscaceae; genus Viscum; species Viscum album. The sequence continues at coordinate 1,813,188,846 of OY728146.1, forward strand.
ATTCATAATTAAAATAAAATATATGATCATATTATTAAATTTTACCACCTGTTTCTTAATCCTCCCATGAATCTTTATTTTTTGTATTTTACATAAACCACTTTATGGTTGAGTGGAAAACATATAATTTCTAAAAACAGATTTCAAGACACAACAAACCATCTTAATTTTTTTTGCCAAAGACACATTCCAACTGTTGGGTACCACCAAATTAAAATTTTAAATAAAATATTCCATGCCATTACCTCGGTCTGTAAACCACAAATCGACTACCTAAATCCATGAACCCTGATGCATCTGATCTCCCATCATCATCTACAACACCAATGAGATCTACCTACTGGATACCTAACCATACTTTTCACCAAAATTTTTACAACCATTCCTATAAAAAACTTCACCAAAGAATTAAACACGATTCTTAAAACCAATATCAATATATATACCTTCTTCCACACCATCATAATATCACAATTTCACCATTGAGTCGAACCGAAATCCTTAACCAGAACCCCCTTCAGATAAAACACTCTATGAGACAAACATCATACACTAAAAAGAAACAAACTGGATCCATTTACATGATCTCTGCATCTTTCAAAGATGGCATATCGACTTAGAAAGTCATGGAATTCATCAAGGTATAAAACTAGGATTCCTTAGAGAGTAATCCATGACCATAGAAGATCCAACATCCCTTAATTAAACAAATAGAAATAAAACTGGCACTAAAAAACCCATTTTATCGATAAAAATGTGAATAACATCAAATAAAGCAAAGGAACAAATTGAATATAATGAATGAAATGCCTCCTAGAACACCAACTACCAAACAAACATCACCTCCCAAAGCCTCTTGAAACCATCATAACAGACCAATTGAGAGAGTGATGTAGGAAAAATAAGATAGAGTAGAGTTTGAAGTGGTAGGGTCTCTACAAAGAAGCTTGAGCTTTTCCTAAACCACCAACCTCGATCGATGAATCCACTGCCGAAAAAATATCACCATTAACACGCCTAAGAAGCAACCACCGCTAAAAAAGAGGAAACCAAAAAGACCGAAAGAAAGTCGAGCTTCAGGGACACTGACACGATTCAAAATACACATCCCAAACCTTCCCATGAAAAATAGTGCACCAGACCAGAATGGGGTCAGAAATGTGGTAACCAAAAGGAAAGAACAGAGGGAGAACAGATGGGGCATCACTGTTTTAGGTGTTAATTTCTTTGTTTTCTCATGCGTGTTTTTACATGAAAGTTCCCATTATTTTTAATTTTATATATACCCATAATATAAATAATGATATTAATTTTATAAATATCATATTTACTCATTAGATATATTTTTTGAACCATTTATGAAAGTTGGATATGGAAAATAAATTACATCATTTTGTAGAGACGGTAGGTCGTACGTACGCATGAGTGACGATATTATTCCCTTAACGAGTGAAAGGGTAAGGAAGTTAATGATATATTAATTTTTAAGAATAAATATAATATCATATATATATAATATATTCATTAATTTTACCCTTATTACATGTCACATAAACTGTAAGTGAAAAATTAACCACATCGCTTTGTGAGGCAGTAATCAGCCATATACACGAGTGACATTATCGTATTAAAAAAATCATGTAAAAAGGTAAATGCATTATTAAAATTAAATAACTATAATATTATAATAAATATCATATAAATGTGTTAAATATATCACTATATCCATCCTTTAAAGGTGTTCATGAAAAATTAATTAAATTGGTTCGTGAGGTGGTAGTCCGTCGTACACACGATCGATAGTTTTGTTTCCCATTTGACGGAAGTGGAGATAGATATAGGTAATTAAATTAAAATAATAAAATATAATTATATGTTATATAATTTTTTATTATATTACAATTATTGAATAATATTTTAAGGAGTTGGAAGAAGAAGAAAAAAACATTCATTTAGGAACGTTACATCTTCTTCAGATGGCCTCCTTAGGTTTATAAAAAATCCTTCCTATGATGTATTTATGATAAATAAATTTATTCTGGTAATAGGTGAAGTAAGTATTTAATTTATTTTTGAAGTAATTAGGTGAATCAAATGAATTTTTAATTATGAATATGGGAGGAGAGTGAGTGGCCTTTTATAAGTGGGGGAAAGGACGCACATGGAATTTTTGAAAAGAAACAATAACACCCACATTTTTATCAATCAAAACACCTAAAATATGGGTAATTATAAAATATTTAATGTTTCTAGGTATAAATATATCAATTAAATGGGGTTTTGAAAAGTTCATAGGTCATTTTAACCCTTATCTTCTTAGTTTAACCCCCAGTAAATCAGTTTTTACCTTAACCATGCTAATTAAATTTTACTTATTTTACCATTCATAATGGTAAAAAATTAGGTTGAAATTATTATATAATATAAAATTTTATAATTAAAAATATTTAATCCATATTTAATATTTAATTCAAATAATTGGTAGAATTAAATTTAAAATTATACCCATAGATGCGACGAAAAAGTGGGTTTCTAAAGAGAAAACTCTCATAAGTATGAGAAGTTTTTATATTGAAATTGAATAGAAAATTGATACCAATGGCCTAAATTAGTTAAATTGTAATATATTTTATATATTTATACTTTAAAACCGATTTAAAATTTAAATTTAATTTGTAAATAGTTTAAATGAAAGGGTATTTTTCAATAAAAATCGGTACTTTTCACTATTCATCAAAAAATGAAACTTTTTAGTAAAATTCATAAAATTCATCGTAAGATAATTTTGATATGATGATATAAAATATAAATTTAATTTTATCAAATAATTTTTTTAACATTTTCTAAATTAATTCTATCATAAGTCTGCAAGAAGCCACAAAACCATTTTCTTTGAAAAAAATACGGTTTTCAGAAAAAAATTCTTTCACTTTAAAATGATTCTTATTTTAATTTCTAATCAATAGATAACCAATGAATGTGTGTAAAATATACATATTTTCCATTATTTATTTAATCTCATTAATACTATCAAATTTAATTATTATGTTATAATGGTCATTTTTAAATAATAATTTAATTGAGTATCACGTTTCATTTAAACTCAACATTCCCTACAACATAGGATATTGAAGATATTGAATTTATTTAAATGAAAATAAATCATAAATTCTCCGGGTGTTATAGTTTTGAACAACTTATGGGAACTATTATGCCTTTGGGAATTTAATACTCTCATGGGTATTATAAAAAATTTATTTTCTGATTGAATATTACATTCATATTCAATTAATTTTATGATGATGTTTCTATAATGGTATATTATCCTTTTATACAATGAAAGTAAATGTAAAAAAACATGGATATTTTTAACCATAAAAATAATCTTTTCAAGGAAGGTTTTTAGGATGATAAATATTTGATGACCAATTGAAATTCCATAATTCTGATGTAGACCCTATCCATTGAATCTTATAGTGTTTATGAAACCATTAAACTAATACCTTTGATTTTTATAAATATAAAAACCTTTTTAATGATTATAAACTAAATGACTCCAAAATGACCAATGTGAACTACATAGATTTATTAAATGAATGAAAAATTATAATAAGGGATAATAATAAGGCAATAAACATTAAATATGTTCTAAATAAATTATTTAATTAATATAATTCAATTATTCAAGAATTTAGTGGTGGTAAGAGGCAGGAAAGACTCAAGATAAGGGGTTTCTTAACTCAATTTCCTTTCATTGGATTTTATCAATAATTTATTTACTATATTATTAAAAGATTATGTGTATAATAAACTTTGATTTTTTTTATGTTTTATTTGAACTTTTTTATTTGGATTTAATTTTTTTATACATAATAACTTCATTGATTACTTTTTTCATCAATTCTTAAGATCCTTGTTAGTGTTTCTCATCTCAAATGTCATTTTTAGACATGTTTCATTACTTGAACCCATTTATTTTTATATGGTGTATATGATACCTATTTAAAAATTATATATTGAATAAATATATGATCATAAAATTTAATGTTCCTTTTTAAGTTCCCTGTTTCATGAGGTATTGATTCAATTTTTTTTAAAGTTGTAATGGTTTTCTTGGTCTAAATTTTAATTCATTGAGACATGTTTCATGTGATGCATCATGATTTATTTTATATGGTGTACCTAATTCCACATGAATATATTTTGAAATATTATTTAATTTAAATAATGGGTTTTATAGAAACATATTAAGTTTATTCATTCAATGATTTTTTATTTAATCACTTTTAAGGATTTATCGTCTCAAACTTATTTCTTTAAGACACGTTTTGATTGATGCATATATATTCATTTATATAGTATATATACTACCTCTTGGAATAAAATATCCTGAATATTTTTACACTAATTTTATTTTATGTTCCTTCTCAATTTATTTATTTCAAAATGGTTTTTGGTTTTAAAGGTATGTAAAGGTAATTCTTTAAAAATGGTGTTTTAAATATTTTAAAGTTTTTTACCCAAACTCTTTATACTCTATTTATTTATCTTGTTTCAAGAATATTATTTTATAAATATAAATACTTCCTTAAAGTTATTTTATATGGTATTTACCTTATTTTAATTTTTAGATAATGAATGGATTTTCACATCATCATGACTATTCTTCTTTTAAAATATTTTTTATAAGTTTACATGGTTTTTCAAATGAAAACATTTTCCCATTTTTCTATGAATTTTAGTTTTAAAAGTTTACCAAAAAAGGGTATTCTTTATTGTTTTTAAAATTATATTTTAAAATTATTTTATAAATTATTTTCCTTTATTTTGACATCTTATAAATGATTCCAATGCTTCATTGGGGATATTATCTAATGATATCATCCACATCTTTTTCATGGATAGATTATGATGATTTTTATAAAGAAATCTTCATAATAACCAATTATTTTATAGGGGTTAATCAAGATATTAAGGGAATTGTGTTTTATTATATGAGTTTTATGATTAAATTCATGATTTATGTACATTATTCAAGTTATGGTTCTTGTAATTTTTTTATGATGGCTAGTGAGTCTGATATAGCTCTTGATAATGGGTGATCTCAGTATAGCTCTCCAATGAATTGGGTAATGTGATTAAATTAACTATTATAATATAATACTGATAGATGATGGATATTATGGGATATAATTTACTCATAAGAGATGATATAAGTAACTATATGGAAGCTACTCCAAATATAAAGTTGTAATTATTAGGTTAAGTTGATTCCATGATGAAAGTATGATGTCCCAAGATACCAACATAGTTTCTCTATGATTTTTATGAGTTTTAATGGTTACTTTGAATAAATAATGATTTAACATGGCTAGTGATTATTGAATCAAATGTCTCTTGTCTTATGTTAAATATTTATTCTATGAATCCTGTTTTATGATCCATGTTTTGATGGGTATGAATTCTCTTATGTTATGCTCATGAACTGTGATTATGTTCTCATAATATTATGATCATATTATGATCACTAATTATATTAAATTTGTAATGCCTATGTTTACCCTTATTGATAATTTTATCTCCCCTTATTATGTTTCATTTTCCCCAGGATATGAAGAAATATGTTAAGAAAGTTATGTTTAGAAGGGTTTCATGTGTGAAGAATTTTATAGGAGATGGTGAAGACTTATTACGGAATAAAAAAATATAGGAATTGTAGAAAAATGATTTTTGATGAGAAATACATGGGTTTGGTTATGTAGAGGGATTTTTGGATTATCTAAAATTCTAAACCTAAAAGGTCTTTGGTATGTAAGTGACTCAATTTTTTTTGGTGTTGTAATTATGGGTGGGTTCATATTGAGTCACATCTGTTGGTATCAAATGTAGAATTGTAAAGAGTATGTTTTAACACCATATTTGAGCGTATGGGTTAAAGGAATAACATATATAAATAAGAAAATATATATTGATTTATTGTTTGTTAATTGGTTATAAATAAATATAATGACATTTAATGTTAAAAAGACACATTTTTCAATGATTTTTTTCTTTATTATGTATTTTTATAAAAATAAAATAAATTAATCACTATTGAATAATTATTATAATCAAATTTAATATATATATATATATATAAACATATAATTTATAATTCATTTAATGAATATTACTTGGTATTTATACTTAAAAATATATTTATCTAAAAATTGTTTTTATGCGTTATTTGTTTTTACATTAAAATTATTTTTTTATCACTTTTATAAATTTAATATAATAAAATTAATTTAATATTTTTAGCGATCATTTATAAATATAGTAATATTTTCAATTTAATTTTTATGCATAAAAATAAGTTACTGGGGTAAAATTTAGACACCACATTAAAGAGTAAAATAAGATAAATAGTTAAATTAATGAATAAAATTGACAAAAATATCTCTATAAACTATCAAATAAATGTATGGATCAAATAAATCTAGACCCACATTCATTAATTGAAAATTTTAAAGTGGATTCCTATGAAAACTTAGTTTCCATACACAAGAAGGAATGTTTATTTTTGAAAATGTCACTCCTCCTCACTTATAAAAGGACCCTACCACAACCATTTATAAAAAAAATAAAATTATAATTTATCTCTATACTATTACATTTTTAATTTAATAATAATCCTCTAAGAAATTTTTATCCCCTCAAATCAAGATTATTTCCCAAATCCTTCAATATAAAAAAAGATTCCAAGAAAAGGTACAATTTCTTCTTTTTAAGAAATGGATTCTTATCCTTATTTATGATTTACCTTATTCAAATAATTATACCTAATTATGATTTATCACATTAATAACATATAAAAAATATAATTATACTTCTATAATAAATATATTTCAGTAAAAACACTACATAATCAAACTCATTCATCGATTATAATAAGTTCTTATGTGGGTCGGTTTAACCACCTACATGGATGATGCTATAAAGTTTTATCATTGATCATTATAAAAATAAAATTAAGGTTAAGATATGAAATTAAGAAATAAATAATTTTTTTTAATTTTAATATTAATATTTAACTCATTATTAATATAATACCTTATGTTTTTTAAAATTTACTAAAACAAGCATGTTATGGATTTCATCTTTACAAATCATACTTGACACTCCCATAGAATGAACATGGAACATCATAAATAATTATGAATCTTATATTATATTAAATTTAATATTATTGATATGATGAACTTATGAACATCTAATGATGTCCAAAACCATTAAATCAAAACAGATAATAAATAGTTGAAACTATTAACCACCGATGATTAATATAAACTAAAAATAAGTAATAACTATGTAATAAATGAATATACATGATTAATAAAAATGTTAATACACATGAATGAGATTATAATATGGATTTTAAATGGTTATTTGATTATTATAAAGTAATATAGATAATATCTTAATAAGAATGAATCCAAGGTGAGGGTTTTTGTTAAATCAATTTTTTTATTGAGTTATAATATTTATTATTTAACATTATTCTTCTAATTTTGGTGTATTCCACCTAATTATTAAATTATATTATAATTTATCATATTTATTTAGGTATTATAATTTATTTATATTATTCCATTTTTTATTGATTCTTACATCATAAAATACAACATTATAAGGGTTATTGTTGACTCAATCTCCTTTCACTGAGTAGCACATAATCTTCTTTAACCATGTTCTTCTAAGTTTGGTTAATTCAAAATTATGATTTCATTATAATTTATTTTATATTTATTTTATATGGATTTAAATTTCTTTTTCATAACCTCATTTTCAATTTATTCTAACTTCATGAAGAATAACATTTTGTGCATTTTCATCTCAATTCCCTTTTATTGAGACATGTTTCAGATTATAAACCTATTTTTATTTTTATGGAATATATAATGATTATTTATAATATTTTATCATAATTATATTTTTATTCATGTTATTTAAACATCACTTTCAAGTTTTTTCTTTTATTTTTAGATATATCATTTATTTTCAATGTTATGAGTGTTTTTGTTGATTGATTCTTATTTACTTAATTCATAATCATTCTTCTTGAATATGTTCTTTTAAATTTAAAATATTCCACACATTGTATATATCTTTTGAAACTCCATTTAGTCACATTAGTGAGAGAATATTCAAAGGAAACTACCTCAAGAAATAAATATGTGAAGAGTACCATGGGCAATGAAGGAGTTTTCCCAGCCCAACCTGTGTGCACCCATCCTGCGCGGCCCAGAAGAAGCAGTCACCCCGACACGAGGTACCAACATGAGGAACCTACATGGTACACCTTTTAGAGTTAAATAATTAACCTAGGGTCCCAATATTTCCTATAAATAGGACCATGATGATCCTCATTCATAGGACCATATGTTCTGAAGAAGCCCTGAATCTCTGCTCGTCCTAGTCCTTCGCCCAGACCCTTGTAACTATCCAAACAGCTCTCTAAAAACTAAGAGAAGAGGTAATTAAGGAGGATTGTGGGATTAATGTTCATCTATTATATTAATCACAAGGCAACTCCATGAGGAACCACTTCCCATTGTTCAACAAGTACTAGCACGAATTTTTCCTCACAAACAGGGGACCTGCATAAGTCATTTCTAAAGACACCTGAGGGAACCATTGGATCCTAGAACAAGGCCTTGACTAAGTGTTGTTTCCAAGTTTTTCCATCATTAATAATTAATAAAAATCTTTTAAAAACCTACCTTTGTTCAAATCCCATTATTCCCTGGTATACCCTATGTGAGACTCATCCATCTCTCATAGGTCTACCTTAAGCGGGCCATCTTCTGCTCGCTCATCCTTCACCTGTACGAGCCATCCTTTGGGTTTATTTTTAATGCTACAGATGGTATGGTAACCCTCTCTATGGAACTTCCATCTTAGGGAGACCAAATAAAAACCTCCACCAAAGCCTCTAGACTTTCCCAATCATGGAAAATGACACACCAACGTGTCTCCCCTTTGGTTATGTATTCCTTTGATAAGAGTTATGTCATACCTGTCCTACTCGGTGGGTAGGGTACTTAGAGTGTGTATAGTTTTGAATCTTTTCAGTAAATAGAACTCAAACCCCAGTGTAAATTCTATAGACCTCATGGTTTCAAACATGAGGGATAGGTCCATGTACTTCCCTAATCATCTCTAAGACTTGGGACCTCTTGTTTCATATGGGGGGGGGGGTGATTTCCTTTCCATTTTATGAGGGTTAGTTCCCTATCCTCCTCACTTATCTGGAACTGAGAAGATGGAATACCTCCTGGATTAAGACACTATTTCTTGTAGAAGGTTGTACCCCTCCTATCTTCTATCTCCTATGGTTACAACAAGAGAGGAGATGAGAACCTCATTGACCTTTCTCTCTCCCATAGCCCTAGACACATCCACCAGTGGATGAAGGAGATTGTGTGGTTTGTGAGATATTTGAATTAATATTGTTTTTCACACCAAACATGACTCACATGGGATTAGAGGTCAGTGACTATAATAAAATATACATGACTAGATGCATGTCTAGTCAGAGAATCCTTTTTTTTATCTTCCTCTTTACTTCCTTCATAATTCCTCCATAGGTGCGATTCCTTAAAACCATGTATCCATCTCAAAGGGAAATATCCCCTATGAGACCTCAAAATAGACTCCTATTTGTTATAAGTCTTGGAACCATGTCACAATCCACTAAATGGGAAACATTCCCTACAAGAAAAACCGTATGAGGACCTCTATAGGTGCGAGTTCTCAATAAACCGAACTACATGGGCTTTGATTCCCGTACAAATGGGATATGTAGGAAGCCTCCATAAGTTCCAAACCCAACACCCCAAAATAAACCCTAATTCTTTTTGGGCCACATTCTCAGTAGGGTCATATCCAAAATTAGATCCCACATCCCTTATAAGTCCCCTAGGCCACTTCAGCGGAAGTTCCACACCAATCCTTTGACTAGGAACATTCTACCTAGATGTCCTTACCGTATGAGGTTAAACTACATGGTTTGGTTCTTATCACATGAACTTAAAAGATATTATGTTTAATGTTAAGTGGAACCGATTTACGTGGGTTTTGATTCCTTTTACAAGGATATGTAGGAATCCTATATCTTGGTCCCAATCCCAACATCGAAACAACTCCCTTATCCTTGGATGATAATAATTTCCAAAGTGACCCACTGTATAGCTTTAAACCAACATCATGATAAAAAACAACCAAATAATATCTAATCCATTCAAAAAAGGGTACCATTTATGGAGAACATCATATACATACATATTTCTCCATTGATAAAGAACCTCAGATATATATGAATTATTCCAAATTCCATACATGCTAATAATTTGTTGTTAATTTAAGGGTGAACCATGTCATATTTTGAAGTTAATAAAGGATTTGTGAATATTTATTAAATCTTTAAGAGAGTTTTGGAGTATGTAATAAATCCCAATAAAAGGTTGTGATGATCTATAAGTTCCATCCTCTCGACCAACATGAGTCCCTAAGCATCATTAGATCCATTTTCCAATGACCACCTACCTTTGGAAAGTAAGTTTGTGAAACATCCTGAATAAGGGAACCATTAGGTGTTTCCAGCTCTATGAAAAAAAACCTATTGGAATCCATTAAAAAATGGTGAACCCAGAATGATTTTTCAACATTTAAACCCCCACAATCAACCATCGATGTATCACCCTGAGTTTTTATAAATTGTTTTTTTCTAATAAATTAAAATTCATCGTTGGATTGTGTTGTACGCTAAACCAAGTTAATCTTGCTTTATATAAAACACCAAGTTAAGATTTCACAATAAGAAACACTGATTTTATCTTGTGATATGCTCAACACTACATTTTGGATTTTGTTATACATAATATAGAGTTTCTTCGATATCTTGTGTTACATGCAAGACTGAGTTTTACCGAACTACAATATACTATTAATATTATTATTTAATATAACAGTTATCTCCTAGCTGTTGGAATAGAGGGAATGAATATGATTAAATAACATATAAAAATATATTTTTTTTCAATTTTTTATTAGTTATATATTTATTGGAAATAAAAAAATAATCATTTAAAATAAAAAAATGTATTCTAAAAAAATATATTTTTTAAAAGATGGGATAATTATACTTGGACTACATAATTTAAAATTAAAATTTAAAAATTTTATAATTTTTTTACAAAATAAACTTAATTTTTGAAATAATAATATCAAAATTATCTTATGGAAAATTTTTGGTATTTTTCTAAGAAGTTTCATTTTTGGATGAATAGTGAAAAACATTAAGTTTTATTTGAAAACTAACTTTTTGTTTAATTTATTTATAATGTTAAATTATATAATAAATTAGTTTTAATGTATAATTAGTTAAATTATATATCTATCAATGCAATTTAGTCAATTTTAAAAATATTCATATCGAAATTGAATGTAAAAACTTTGTAAACTTATGATCATTTTTGTTTAAAAACCAATTTTCTCATCACGACTACAATTTTAATTTTTTAATTATTTTTTCCACTTATCTGAATAGAATTTTAAAAAATAGATTAAATATTTTTAATACTAATAATTTATAATTTATAATAAGTCCAACTTAATTTTTTACCAAAAGGATAAGTGAACATAGTTAAAATTAATCATGATGATTAAGAGAAAAATGAGTTTATCAAGGGATTAAACTTAAAACATAAGGGGAAAATGACCTAGAAACTTATCCAAAAACCATTTAATGGAAATATTTTGACCCTTAAGACCTTATTATATAATATTATGAGTTTTTGTTACACTTTTCCATGAAATTGACCCATATAATAAGTTAAGCAAATAAAAAGGAAAAAAATACCTTTCCTCCTTTTAATCTATATAAAGATGTGTAATAGGGTAAAAAATACATAGGTTAAATTATAAATATTATTTTTGAAGATAAATGAGTTTTTATTTTTATGTTAATTTATTTTATTTGTTTTTTGAGATGATATAATTACATTAAATTCATAGGAAATGCTAATGTGGGAATTATTTAGTTAATAATTAAATAAATCACATGACACTAAAAACATTAAAAGTGAACTGAATTGAATGAATTATAGTGTTAATTATTTTTTTATATGAATATAAAATGTTAAAATTGTGTGAAAATATTATATTTTATTTCCATAATTGTCTTTATAATTGTTAAATTTAGTTAAATAAATTATCCTAAAATTGACATTAATGTTATAAAATAATAAATGATATTTTATTAATTTATTTAAAATTAATAACAATACTATATTTTGTAAATTTATTTGTAAATATTAATAAATATAAAATATTTTATATTAATGGACCAATTGTTCTATTATAAGGACTATATTGACCATTAAATAGTAAAAAACTTTGTTAGAGTTGTTAGGGTTAAAGTAATGTTTTTGCAAATTACCTACGCTTCTGTTAAAATTAATTTCCAATACACATAGGATTTTTGATTTATAAAGTAGATATAATATTTATAATAATTGGTTACAAATTATCTAATAACTATCACTTTAATTTAGTCTTAAATTATAAATTAATTAGGTTATAAAACTAGTTACAATAATGAAAAACAAAAATGGTAAAATAATGAAAACTAAGAGTTAAGGAACCAAATATTTCAAAAATGTGTATAAATGTGTGGTGGAGGTGTGTATAAACCATATAATATCTCCACACATTTAATTATCAGTTTTTCAGAAAATTTAAATAAGATTGAACTCCTAATAGTGAATACTTTTTAGTATTTACAAGAGTGTCACTTCTCCTCAACTATAAAAATGCACACAATCCCCCCACTTTGTCACATCTATCAAGCCATTTTGATTGACTAATATCTGAAAAAATCACTTTAAATCCCCCCATTTCATACTATAATCCTTACTTTTGGTATAAATGCAAACAAATAAGTCCTTTTGTGCAAACTAAAAGGAGATACCCAAAGAAGACATAACGTTTATCAACAAACATTTTTGTTTTATTTCTTCCTCAACCACTTTAAATTATTTTTATATCATGATTATATAATTACATAATTATATTAAATATAGTGAATTTTTTTTTAAGGGTAGTACCTACAATCAAACACACTTCCATCAAATGGGCTATGCAATCATCATTCATGTGTATAAGAAACTATCGCCTCGTGAACTAATGTTGTTCGTTTTCCCATAACCACCTCTTAAAGTTGGTAATAATGATGGAAATGATGTTTATATATGATATAAATGATATTTATGATGTATTTATACTTATATAATTATTATATAATACACAAATTTATTATTTCCATTTTTTTAGAATACGATAACATCGTTCGTGTGTACGACGGACTACCGCCTCATAAAGCAATGTGATTCGTTCACGCTTTACATGGGATGTATTAAAGATGAGTGTAATAGATATATGTGATACATATAAAATAATAATTATAATATAATGATAATATATATATATATATAATTTCATTTCATTTCTTTCAATATGATAACAAAACAGAAACAACGTCCATGCGTACGTACGGCCTACTGTCTCCATAAACGGTGTATTTAATTTTCTATTTATATTTTTTATATATTATTATAAATACATATATAATGAATATATATGATATTTATATCATTGTTTAAATTATTTAAATTATTAAATAATTATCAAAGTAAGAGTACCAAAAATAACAAGTCAAAACATATATGAAAAACAAAGAGGTTATTACCTGAAACGTAACTTTAACTTGAAATTGTTAATAAATGGGTAATATAAAGTCATAATAAAATAATATATGTTATTATATATATGAATATGGTTCTTTGGTATATTTATAATAAAATTATATTTATTATACATGAATTTTTAACATGTACAAAGGAAGTCAATACTTAAGGTAAGAGATTTTCACCTCACTTTTTTACTTTTGTGAGATGTATGCTATATTAACCACATATTTATTATATGTAGTGTATATAATTCACATTAATGTATTTTATTATAATTATAATAAAACTTATTGGCATTTAAATATCTATTTTCGGATCTATCTTTCATTGGGTTTACAGTTCAAATGCTAACAAATCGGTAAGGGAATTTTGTCTCAGTTTGCCTTCTTTGAGACACATGTTATGTTATGCACCTATATTATTTTATGAGGTTTATATAATGAACCTTTGACATATTATATCAGGAATCTAATTATTTTAATTATATTTTAAGTTTCAATTAATTTAAATCTTTCATGGATATTATGATTAAAAGTTAACAAAGTGGTAAGAGTTTATTACTACAATCACATCATTTAACGAGATTATTTATGATCACGCTTCCATTGATGAAATATTATGATACTTATATCAATAATTCACATGAAATTTTCTATCCTATATTTATTCATGATATCATCAAGAAATGGTACCATTTTTTTACTCTTTGGTACTTAAGATAATTAATAAAATATTTTTTTATGAAAATCAAACATTATTTCTCTCTTTGGTTAGAAATATGTTTTCTTTAAAATACATGTTTTCTAAAAATGTTTTTAAATAATGTTATAATATTCTACAATGTTTTTTAAAATTCAATTTTATCCATGTTTTACCTTTTTAACAAAATTTTTTCAAAAGGAATCTCCTTTTCGTTTTCCGATCAAGGCTCTTTTGACTTCTACTGACAATATGAAAGAAATATTTGTTCTCATATATATTTCATGTACAAAATTCTCCTCTATCATGAAAAACCCATTCATTTAAGATTAATTTGTATGATTTAAATAATATTTTAAAAATAAAAGGTTTTATTAAATATTTATTAATTTTTTTCATTTTAAATTTATTTTTTTAATTTTTTTAAAATTTATGTTTTAAAAAATGTTCTAAATTATTTTCAAAGCTTAATTTCTAAGTATTAAAGGTTATTTTCATAGAAAAACATTAAAATGGGTTTTTATGTTTAGAAATAATTTTAAATGGTTTTCGAAGAATCCCTTATATGTTTTTAAGGTTATTTTCAAAGAAAATGGTTTCCAAAAGTAGTTACATTTTAAAATTAATTTTTCAAAGTAGAAAGTATATTTTCTTCAAGAAATGTTTTAAATGAATTTTCAAATATTTATTTATAATTTTACAATGTTATTTTTAAAGAAAAAGATTTTAAAAATGTTTTATTAAAGTAATTTTCTATGAAAGGCTATTTTACTTAAGAAATGTTCCAAGTGATCTTTCAAAATAATTATCCATATAAGATGGAATACCTTGATATAATTTATGTTTTATTGGGGATATGATTCAAGGATACCATTATTATTCCTTCTCTTAGTGGTTATGTTTTTGATGGAATGTTTTTTCTGAAAATCGTTTCTCTTTCACGGGTTTCACCATGATAAAATGATTATGAAACCCGCTTCCTTTAATGGGTTATTCTATGATAAAATGATTATGGAACCTTCCTATTTTCCAAAAGTTATGATATAATGACATTTTTATAATACCCATTTCATTTCATGGGTTATGATATGATTTTTATGAGATGCATATCTTTTTATGGGTCTTCATATAATGAATGCTTTATTATCTTATGCCACGCCTATGTATGATTTCATTATGTGATCAGTGAGAATTATATCTCCTTATAATGAATTAGGTTATGATTTTTATCTCATGATATAGAAATGGTTAGAATGGAGAGTGAACCTGATTCAGTAAGGTACTTTATCTTTAAGATGGTCTTAGGAGTGAACCATGACCACTAAGATGGGATTTGGAGTGAACCTTGACTACTAAGATGGTCTTGGGAGTTAACCTTGATAAATAAGATCATATAGGGAGTGAACCCATTCCACTAATATTGCCTTGGTAGTAAGCCTTGACTACAATAAAAATAATTTCATTTTTTATGTGTCTTCCACAATTTCATGTCTTATACCTATGTTATTCTTGCATGGATTATGCTATATGATTCCTTTATGATTCATGTCTTATGACTACTAATCTTTATGTAATGACTAAAGATTATGATATTTGATATGAAGATTAAGACATTCTAATGTTGTGTCTTATTCTCATACCCTCATGTTCATGTTATGCTTGTGTATCTCTTTTATTTATCCTTACTAAGAATCTGAGCTCACCCTTTCATATGTTTCTTTTCCCAGGTTATGAAGAATAGTTTTAAGTTGGAGTACTAAATGGGAAGATATTTGGGTAAAACCTTGAAGATATTTAACCAAGTTATAATATTATGTTTTAAGTTTCTAAATACACTAAACTATTATGGTCCTCAAGCATGTACTCATGTAATGTCTTGAATATTCATCTAAAATGATGAAATATCCATGTATGAGAAGACCTGGTTGCTATAGTTGGAATCAAAGGAATGATTTATTCAAACTTTAGAAACTAAGATGATAAAAATTTAGTTATATCCCTAGGGATATTTCTAAGGATATATCTAGGGATGTATTTAAGGATAAGTCTAAGAAAGATTCAAATTATAGAAAAATATCCTAGAATTTTGGTAAAGGATAGAGCAATTAGTTTCCTAGAAATCCATCCATGACTGGATATTATAAGTGGATGTGGCTCTATAATATATGTACCTTGTGGTAATTACCCTAAAAACACTATATTGAGCTAGAATCAATCAGTAACTAGTGCACGACAATGGACCTTAATGTACACCTGGTTTGATACTCCTAGGGAATATTATTGGAAATTCACAAACTCTTTACGAACCATAATGAAAGATTTGAATAGATGATGACTATGAATGTCCTAGGATAAACCTAAGGTTTCATATATTTAAAATAATTTTTCATCATTCATACATACTACAAGTGATTTTTTATGATTATGTGGGTTTTATCTATGATAAGTGTTGCTCAAACTATGATTTATGGTTTTAGTCAATGGAGAGAACTAGAAGGAACTGAGTTAACACTGAATGTGACAGACATTTTACTAATGAGAATCCAAATGGGATTGTGATTAGAGTAAAGGAAGTTTTTATTATGCCTAATCAATTTTCATAGAACATTATTAACAATGTATACATTAACCAACTCTCAGACTCAATGAAGAGGAGAAGGAAAGAGTTTGTTGAGAGTTCAGGTAGTGGAGACCATAGAGGAATAAATATTCAGTTTCCTATATGTTGAGAATGTGGGAATAGAAACCCAAGTGAATGTCTTAAAGGAATATGAAGATGTTTTGATAGTGGAAGATAAGGACACAAATCAAGTAACTGAAAAGGGAAAATTAAAAGTTCAGTTAACACAATGTATGGGAATATTGACCTCCCTAAGATATAATTTATTATTGAATTATTAAATATGGAAAGTATGGGTATTATTTTAATCTATATCCTAAAGGGAAAACTTGTGAAGAGAATCAGAAAGAAGGTATAAGTAATGGTTATATTTCTCATGATGAATAGATTACAAGTGGTATATGAAATTAAAGAGGAATTAAGGAATATGATGATGAATCCCAGTTAATGTATTAAGGATGAGGTGGAATAATTAAAGTGTTTATGAATTTTAATTTAATAATTATGAAATATATAAGGATTTTTTTGAGGAATATGGGAATTATGGATTTCCAAGAATGTGTTAAATGCTACTGATGGACTAGAAAAGTGATATTTTGATTAAGGGAATATGAACCTTAATATATTTCATATGTTGAGATAATGATGTTAGGATAAATAGATAATGGATGTGAATAATGTAAGTTGGATAATACTGATTTCCTTGGAACTAATTAAGGTTTTCTGGAAAAATGGTTCTTGTTATCATGGATGGAGTTTACAACATTTTTGTATTTAAGTAATATATACAATTATCTATGTTTTATGTAAGGAATTAGGAATCATGTACTTTTCCCATAAGGTTTTATGGTAATTCAGGTTGTTAACATGTTTCAAGAGAATACACAATGAAGCTATTCTCATGTTTTATATGTGATAATAAAGAGTTACTTTATGATATATGGGGGGACCAATGTTAAATTGATTTTGAGAAATTTAGTGAACTTCTTTCTAAAGTTTTGGATTTTCATCTTTCAAAATTTTCAGAAGGTTAAACATTTATGAAATGGTTTCTGTTTAACTTTGAATGTTGTTTTAGATATTAACATATTATTTTTCCATATAAAGATTTATGCATATTAGATAACCTATGATAACCATTTTTATTTGATGATAACAAAAGATAGACAGAATGAATTATCATTCTACCCATGGATCTTATAATCTTTTAGTGATTCAGGGATAACAAATTCACCTTTATTTCTTGGAGTAAGATATGAAGTGGAAATTGATCAAGGCACAACCAAAGGGTGAGATTGTGCATATGAAATGGAATGAAATCAGGTAAGTATATATCATTGTGAAAATTTTTCAACTTTAGGAAAAAGATCTTGAAATAAAAATATTGTCCTAGTACCTTCATCTCTAATGAATCCAATGGTCTCTTAGATCATAACATATTTATGGTTTTGTGATCCTTAACTTTCTCTAGATCACCCACTTTCTTGTGATCAATGATCTATATCACTCTATAATTATTTACATTTTTCTTCCATGTCAAAATATTCACTTCCCACCTATGTTCTCCTATGTGGAAACCTAATTATGAATTACTTTGGGTAAACATTGTGTTTCTAACTTTCTCTTTCCAAATTAAGTTTTAGTATTTAGATTTACGATGTGGGTTTCTATGAAAGGATATTTCAAGCATTAAACCTTTAATAACCCAAATGAATTTCGAGGGATAAATTCATTTTAAGGGGGGTAGAATTTAACACTGTTAGTTTTTATGAATTTTTTTGAAATAAATTAAAATTTATTGATGACTTGTATTTAATGCTACACCAAGTTAAGCTTACTTTATATGAAACACCAAGTAAATATTTTTATATACACAATAATGATTTTAGCTTGTAGTACACATAACTCTGCATTTTTCTTGTGTTACACACAATACTGAGCTTCTTTGATATCTTGTGTTATATGAAAGAGTGAGTTTTACCAAACTATAGTATACTATAAATATTATTATTTAATATAATATTAATTTTATAGCTATTTTAATGGAGGAAATGAATATGATTAACTAACTTATGAAAATATATAGTTTTTTCATATTTATTAGTTATATATTGATTATAAATAAAATAATATTCCTTTAAAATAAAATTAAATGTATTCTAAAAAACAAGATCTTTTATAAAAGATAGGATCATCGTGTTTGGCATGCATAATTTAAAATTAAAATTTACCAATTTTATAAAATTTATTTTAAAAAATAAACTTTATTTTTGAAATTTTAATATCAAAATTATCTTAGGGTGAATTTTTGGTATTTTCTGAGAAGTTTTATTTTTTGATGAATAGTGAAAAACATTGAGTTTTAATTAAAAAATATATTTTCATTTAATTTATTTATGATGTTAAATTATATTTTAAATTATTTTTAAATTATAATTATTTAAATTATATATCTATTAATCCAATTTAGTTAATTGGAATAAATTCCATATTGAAATTGAATATAAAAACTTTGTAAACTTGTGATCTTTTTTTCGCTTTAAAAACCCACTTTATCATCACGACTACATGATTAATTTTTTATTGATTTTTTCCACTTATATGACTAGGATTTTAAAAAATAGATTCTATATTTTTAATAATAATAATTTATAATGTATAATAAATATAAACTAATTTTTTACCAAAAAGGATTATTGAAAATCGTTAAAATTAATCACGGTGATTAAGAAAAAAACAAGTTTACCAAGGGACTAAACTTTAAACTTAAAGGGGGGGGGGGGAATAGACTAGAAACTTGTCTAAAACCAATTTTATGGAAATTTTTCTACCCTTATGACCTTATTCTATAATATTATGAGTTTCTGGGACACTTTCCCATGAAATTTTCCCATATAATAAGTTAATTATAGAAAAAGACAAAAAAATACATTTCTTCCTTTTAATTTTTATAAAGCTTTGGAATATGAAAAAAATCTACATAGGTTCAGTTTTTAAATATTATTTTGAAATATAAATGGTTTTTTATCATGATAATTTATATTAATTTTTTTGACATGATATAATTTCATTAAATGCTTAAGAAACGCCAACACGGTAATTATTTAGTTCATAATTAAATAAATCAAATGATGGTAAAAACATTAAAAGTGAAGTAAATTGAATGAATTATTGTGTTAAATTATTTTTATATATGAATATAACATGTTAAAAAGGTTCAAACAGAATATATTTGAATTTCCATCATTGTCTTGATATTTGTTAAATTCAGTTAAATGAATAATGTCAAAATTGACATTAATTCTATTTTATAATAAATGATATTTTATTAATTTATTTAAAATTAATAAAAACCATATATTCTATAATTTTATTTTTAAAAAATTATAAATATAAAATATTTTCTATTAATAGAAAAAAATTTCAATTATAAAGACAATATTGACCATTAAATAGTAAAAAACGTTTTTAAAGCGGTTAGGGTTAAAGTAGTGTTTTACGCATCACCTGCACCTGTGTTAGAATTTATTTTCAACACACATGCAATTTTTTTTTAAAATTATATAATAAGTCTCACTTTAATTAAATCTTAAAGGATAAATTACTTAGATTAGAAAACTAGTCCCCATAATGAAAAACAAAAATGGTAAAATAAGGAAACTTAAGAGTTAAGGAACCAAATGTTTAAATTTTTTGAATAATTGTGTGTTTTAGGTGTTTATAGAAAATATAATCCCTAAAAACCTTTAATTATAAATTTTTTATCAACTTTAGGTAATCTTAACCTCCTAATAGTGAATACTTTTGAGTATTAACAAGAATTCCACTCCCCCTCAACTACAAAAAGGCACTCACTCCCCTAACTTGTTCACACCTATCAATCCATTTGGATTGATCAATATCTACCCATACCACCTCCCAAATTCCCTAAAATCATTATATAATCCTTAAATTGGGTAAAATTAAAACCAAGTAATTCCTTTTGTGAAAACCAAAAGGAGATACCCAAAGAAGAGGTAATGTTTGTCAACAAACATTTTTATTTTATTTCTTCCTCAACCCCATTAAATTATTTTTATATAATAAAATAGGTATATTAAATATATTTTTATTTTATTATGTTAAGGTTATAATCTAAAATCACACACACTTCCATCAAATGGGCTACAAAATCATCTTTCATGTGTACGGTGGACTACCGCCTAACAAACCGATGTCATTTGTTTTTCCATTACCAACTCTTAATGTTGGTATAATGATTTAAATTATATTTATATTATATATATATATATTATATTTTTTATTTATATATGATTTTTTATTTATTATATAACACAAACCTTCATGCTTTCCATTTTGTGAGAATACGATAACATCATTCACGTGTATGACAGACTATAATCTCATGAAGTGATGTGATTCGTTCACGCTGTACATGGAATTTAGTAAGGATGAATGTAATATAAATATATTATATATATAAAATAATAATGTTATTTTAATTAATATATATATATATATATCATTTAATTTTCTTTCTTTCAATATGATAAGAAAATGGAAACAACATCCATGTGTACTTATGACCTACTGTCCCCCTGAATAGTGTATTTCATTTCCTATTTCTATATTTTATATATTAATATAAATACACATATACTGAATATATATTATATTTATATAATGGTTTAAATTATTTAATTTAGGAAATCATGATCAGAATAAGGGGACTAAAGATGACAAGTCAAAACTTATACAGAAAACAAAGCGGTTATTAACTGAAATGTAATTTTAACATGGAATTATTAATAAACAGGTAATATAAATTCATAATAAAATCATATATGGTTATATATATATGAATATGGTTCTATTTAATATTTATAATAAACTTATATTTATTATAATGGGATTTTGAACGTGTATGAAGGAAGTGAAGACTTAAGGTGAGGGATTTATGTCTCACTTTTTACTTTTGTGAGACACATACTATATTTACCACCTATTAATTATATGTTGTGTATATAATTATCATGAATTAATTTTATTATTATTATCCTAATTTTTTTTATATAAATATCAATTTTATAATTTCTCTTTCACGGGGTTTATGGTTCAAAATTTAAAAAACTAGTAAGGGAATTTTTTCTCAATTATCATTCTTTGAGACACATGTTATGTTATGCACCTAAATTATTTTAAAATGTGTATATAACTCCCCTTTTACATGTTATATCATGAACATACTTATTTTCATGATATTTTATGATTCCTGTAATGTTATTCTTTCATTTTAATTATGACTCAAAGTTACCAAAGTGGTAAGATTTTATTGCTATAATATCATAATTTATCAGGATTGTTTATGATTATACTTCCATTGATGGAATATTATGATCAATATCTCAAAAAATCTAATTAAATTTCTTCTCCTATGGTTATTCTTGATATCTTAAAGTAATGGTTCCAATTTTACACTATTTGGCACTTAAGATAATTAAGAAAATATTTTTATGAAAATCTAGCTTTATGTCTCTCTTTTGTCGTAAATATGTTTTCATTAAAAAACCATGTTTTATAAAAATATATTAAGAAAATTTTCTACTATTCTCCTATGATTTTAAAAGAAATTTTTACCCATGTTTTACCTTTTTTTAAAAATGGTTTTAAAAGGATTTTTTTTTTCATTTTATGATCAAGGATATTTTGACTTATACCAACAATATGAAAGTAATATTTGTTATCCTGTATATGTCATGTATTGAATTTTACATCATCATGACCACTCCATTCATTGAAGTTTCCATTATACATTTTAAATAATATTTTCAAAAGAATTTTTTTTCTTAAATATTTTATAATGATTTTTATTTTAAATTTATTTTCAAATAAAGTAATTGTGAAAATGTTTTTTGTTTTAAAGAGAGTTTTCAATGATTTTAAAAGATTACTTATAAGTTTCAAAGGTTATTTTCAAAGAAAATTATTTCAAAGGTGTTTTAATTTTTAAAGTTATTTTAATTAGTTTTTAAAGTATCCTTTATAATATTTCAAGGTTATTTTAATAGAAAATATTTTTTAAATGGTTTTACATTGTAAAAATAATTTTTTTTAAAGTGGAATGTATATTTTTCTCAATAAATGTTTTAAATGAATTTTCAAATATTTATTTATAAGTTTCCAATTTTATTTTAAAATAAAATGATTTTAAAAATGTTTTATGAAATTTATTTTCAATTAAATTATATTTTACTTAAGAAATATTCCAAGTGATATTTTAAAATCCATATCCATCTTTGATAACACCCTTTGATATAATTTATATTTTACTGGGGATATTATCCAAGGATGCCATTCTTATTATTTCTCTAGATCATTTATTTTTATGATAACAAGTTATTTATGAAAACTATTTCTCTTCCATGGGTTATATCATAATAAAATGATTATGAAACAAGCTTCCTTTCATGGGTTATTATATGATGAAATGATTACAAAACCTGTCACTTTTCCATAGGTTATGATATGATAAAATGTTAATGATACCCATTTCATTTCACGGGTCATGATATGATGTTTATGAAACCCGTCTATTTTAATAGGAATGATATGATGAATGTTTTATTATCTTATGAAACACGTATTTATTATTTCATCATGTGATAGGTGCAACCTATATCTCTCTCCAATGTATTGGGTAAAGATTTATATCACATGAGATAGACATGGCTGGAATGGGGAGTAAAACCAGTTTAGTAAGTGACATTGTCTTCTAATATGGTCTTGGGAGTGAGCCTTGACTTCTAAGATAGTCTTGGGAGTGAACCTTGACTACTAAGATAGTCTTTAGAGTTAACCCTGACTACCAAGATGGTTTTGAGGGTGGGGGGTAAACCCATTCCACTAAGATAACCTTGGTATAGATCCTTATCTGTAATAGAAATAATTTGATATATTTATGTGTCTTCCATAATTTCATGTCTTATACCTATATTATGCTAACATGGATTATGATCTTTGGTTACTTTATGATTCATGTCTTTTGACTGACAATATTTATGTAATGACTCAAGATTATGATATTGATATGAAGGGTATGATATTTGATATCCCCTGTATGATCTTTGATATACAGGGTATGATCTTATAATGTTATTCTCATGTTCTCATACCACCATGTTCACGTTATTCTTATTTATATCCTTTATTTATCCTTATCGAGCATCTGAGATAACCTTTTATTATGTTTTATTTCCCTAAATTATGAGGAATGATTTTAAATATGAGTATTAAATGGGAATATATTTGTGGGAAACATTGAATATATTTCACCATGTTAGAAGATTGTGTTCCAAGTTTTCAAAGACACTAAACTTATTAGTGAGAAATGGGAGGGTCGGGGTGGGGCAGACCAAGCCTGCACGGGTTGGAGCCCGCGCGGGTTTGTCCGCAAAAGCCTACATATAATGTGAACAAAAAATTTGAATCCCACCCCGCCCCACATAAACCCACGGGTTTCCAGCGGGTTGCCCATGGGATTACCCATATTTACAAAAAAAATACTATTTATAATCATTTAAATACTGTATTTTTTATCATTCTTAAAGTTATTTGTGGGGAGAAGTATGAATTAACGATAACTATATTTTTAAAGGATGTGATGGAACATTTCTTTGTGGGTTAATGGTGGCATGAGGTAACACCAATGTGGTGGCAAACTGTTGCGATAGAAAGTAGGTGAGTGATTGGTGATGAGAGATGAATGATAATGTTGGTTTTGTGGTGATGTGAACTACTAAACCTATGAATGAATGAAGTCTCTACAGGTAACAATCAGTTTCATAGGAAGCTATTAGTGTTTTCACGAGGTTCTATAAAATTCTCTTAATAACAAAATAAAATAAAATAATAATAAAATTAAATTGACATAAAAAATATTATGATTATAATAACTCTTATAGAATTTAAACCATGCGAAGGGGTGATGAGTTCCGTTTTTCGAGAGATGCATTGACACACAATGTGAATATGGTTAATAATTACTATATAAATAATATAATATTATATTAAAACAATAAATATAGGCCTATTTAAAATTCACATGTGAATAAATGGTGAATTAATATGACTATTATGGTGATAAATCATATGTCACCGTTTAACCATGATTTTTTATTAAAAAAACTAAATTGTTAAAGAAACATATATTGTAAAAACAATATATATATTTTTTAAATCAGGCCCGCGGGCAAGCCCGCACCAGTGTGGGCTCAACCCGCATTGGCCTGCACCCATTCAGGCTCAACCCACACTGGTCCTCACTCTAAACGGTAAAAAATTTTAGGCCCTCCCTGCCCCACATCCGACCCATACCCGCAAATCCCGTGGGTCGTGAGCCCGCTTTGCATCGCTAACTAAACTATTACAATCCTTAGGCATGTACTTTTGTAATGTGATGAATATTCATCTAAAATGATATAATATCCATGTATGAGAATCCTGATTCACTATAGTTGGGTGGTGTAATTTTAGTCAGAAATATAAATGGTGAAGCTAATTTGAATAATTGACAAAAAGATGACCGTGTTGCCCATATGTCAGGCCCATTTCACACAAAAAATGAAAGATATCCAAACATGAATCCAAAATAGTCAATTATGCATGTGTTCATTTATTTAGATGATTCTTTGATGGGGTTTTCATGTTTATTTTTTTTTATATTTATCTAATAAATTTAAACCAGATCTCCCTTTAATCCAAATGGAATTATATCAGTTCCAATAGACATATGCTTTGGACACTACACAAGATGGGTCCTCGACTAAACAGAGGAAACCATAATCAAACAGGAATATCCAACACAGGGTCTCAAACACATTTATTTTATATCACCACTTAAATGTAACTATCTTGACCTTAGAGTTATCTTGATAAGCTATCCAGCCCATGAAGCCCCACCATCCGTCCACTCAACGATGGTTGGTGGCCCAGAAGAAGACGACATCAGTCATCATCTCAAATAATTTCAAGAGCCTATCCCTAGATTGAAATAATAACAACCTCCCTTACCTTAGGAAAGTAGATCAAGAGGCCATAATGGCCTCATCAAGATAGCACATGGTTCCCTTCAAAGGGATCTGGAAAGCAGTCACCACCGCCAATCCCGTGCGGCAACAAACCTTCGACATGATGAGAGTGTTTCCTTCAGGAGTCCAAACTCGGTTAATATGACCTAGGAATTCAAGATAGATCACCAAGGGAAAAATATAAAATAGGGTGTAGGGACACACCTCTATCCCCTACAAATAATATTTCTAATAAAACTTTGAAGAAACCCGTGAACAAGCACAAACACCTACCCACACCATCCAAGCATGCACCACTGTTTGAAAACATCCAAATAATCCTACCAACCAATTTTTTTGGAAATTTATGAGAAATCACAAATACCTTTATATAATAGTAATTCCCACTAATAAAATATGTTAGAAAATCATGACCATGATCACACACCTTCCCACATCTATCAATACTTCTAGGTCGGGTTGGTAGTATTCAGAGAAACTATCCATAAAATCCTAACAAAAAATTGGGGGAGAACTGATATATCTACCCTCACACCAGAGTACTTGTAGTATATACTTATAATAAATGGCAGAAAAGAGTAGGAACACACCATTATTCCATCCATAGAATGGGCATATATCCTTGTTTCAGCCACTGAAATTACCCATCACATCCTAACAGTAGTGAAAGGGTATAAGAAAATTCCTACCCATATCCTATAAACTTTTTAGGATATAATAATGATAAAAAAGTGGTACATGGGTGGAAAAACAACTCCATCCCCGTGATTTGGTTGACACACCAACAAAAAATGATGGTCACTCTAGACCAGACACACATCTTTGATCCCATACAAGAGGGTTGTAGCCAAAATCCCATTATACCCGGACAACCAGATCAGGTCCATACTCTTGTTCAAACCAGAGATCATCAGTCTACTTAAGTGGTTTTTATAGGGCATGTACAAACACCTAAAAATTTTCCAAAAGCCTGTAGGAAAATTAAAGTAGTGACATAGAAGATAATCAAACAATATTCCATATGTGAAAGTCATTATCCCCAACAAGTGTCTCCAGTCACCCAAATGAAGGCATCCAAAAGGAACCCTCACCCAAAGTAATTGAAAAATGAATATCCGATCTACAATCCCACTCTACTTAATGATGGAGTTCATGAAGCCATAGAACATTTTAATATGGATTCTTAGGATCCTAATCTTCTATTACCAAATTATGGAAATAATATAAGTAGTTTTAGAGGTACTCCATGGACATCATACAATGAAGTCTTTGTTCGTGTCTAGAATTAGATCGATCTTGAGATCCCATCTTTCGATCAGTGCCATGGTATCCCTCTGCATAGACATAAGATCAAACAACAAGGAGGTACTCCCCTTGTTACCATCCACCCTAAAGTTCCTTTATAGGGTATATGGTTTAGAAATTATCCTTACGGTCAGATGTCAAGCCATGATGGTAATCCTCCCCATGATGGAAATCACTATAGAATTCCTACCTGTAGTGAATTTCACACAACGAGAAGGTCCTCCCTTACCAATTTAATTATGAGAAATACCTTCTATCATGATAAACTTGAAAAAATGAGGTCAGTCATGCCTGATCCCTCATCCTTGATGATTAAAATAATTTTTTAACTATAAGAAAACCCAAGGAAATAATAATTCTCTAAACCACACTTATACCACCTACCTTTTAATATGAAAGATGAAATCCATTCCAATCCTATTGTTTAAAAAAATAGCAGGAAAGCAACTACTTTGTTCAGACCGGGCTGAGGAGCCTATAGTGAAATATGAAGATGACATGTTGAACATGAGGATAAAATTGTCCAAAGAAAATATACCAGTCATGTTTTGGCCTTCAACTATTCCCAAATATATCACTCCTGAGGTATTGTTGGAATATTTTGTGCAAAACATACACCTAAATGTATGGAACGTACTTTTTCACTAAAAAATGAAATCATTTACTTATGATGAATATCCAAGCCACGTCAAGGTAATAGAAGGGATACACCATAAAATTTACTTGGTGGATCTCACAGATTAACGATGCTTGAAATTGGAAAAATAGTAAAGATCCATTCAATATGCATGTATAGACACATTAAAAAGGCTGTATAAGCTAATCACTGATTCCCCATCCGATGTTTATATTAAATGATAGGGAAAACATAGGGCACTTCATTTCACCACACTCCCTAATCAGAAAATCCCACTAAAGGTGACATCATGCAATGTCATAGCCTCAGTTCATCTTCAAGAAATGGGTTATTTTCATAATAGATGGTATGCTCAATAAAAACAAGATCCGACCAACTCTCAAAGAAATAATTCCAAAAGTGATAAATCCATCAAAAAAATCTTGCATCAAGCATCCTAAAATATCGATCAAACCTCCCTCTTAAGAGAGGACAATCATTATGCATCACTAATATCTTTGTAAATATTTGGATCCAGTGTAAACCACATAATTCACCCAACCCAAGTTTGAAAAAGAAAGAATCCAAGGGTCCATAAAATAAAGAAATAATCCATAGTAACAACAGACATGAAAATCTAGAAATAACCCCATCCTGCAAGGTTGGGGGAATTTTTAAAACAACCTTAAAGTTCAAAAAAATAGGCTCAAAAGTTTGTGTAAATAGAACAAGAATAACCCCTTCCCACATGGATGAGGGATTTTTTACCCAAATCACCTCCTCCTCAAAAGAAATCACTCTTATACCAATTAGGGAGGCACCATAAAATGTATCCTCCTAGTTAGTCCCATCCCATGACCAAGTGTCCTCACTGGAAACATGCATGATTTTTTTTGGAGATTCCCTTCGAATCACCATCCACAAAATAGTTCCAAGAGGACTAATGAAGTGGAGGATGTGGACTTATAGAGGGATGAAACAAAAGAAGTATCTCTAGGAGGCTGATGAAATTCCTAAAATGCATTATATATCAGTGAACGTCATTAACACCACCCCTTTATATGCTATAGAACATGAGACTGATACAGAGGAATAAGAAGAGGAAGTTTCTATTTAAAATATAGTCCAAAATTAAATTATTAAAGAAGGTGTGTGTACATGAAACTGGATCCTTTACATGAATATGGTAATTCCATCAACTACTCCACTATTACCTCCCCGATGAGAAACCACCAAAGAAAAGGGTAAAGGAAAGGTTGCATACCACCCGGCTCCTAAAGAGGTTAAAATCCTCATAATTGTGGAAATATTTTCTATACAAGAGGAAGATATGAGGGAGTTGAGGAAACTCAATAAATAACTAATCCATGGAAACATCCATACTAAATATTTTCAATAAGAAGATCCTCCACTCACGCTCCTGCCGATGTACCTCAATAAAGAGGGTTTATCGTGGCAGCTGAAATGGAGCCCGAACATCCACTCAATGTGGGGTACCGACAAAAAATATACTTAGACCCTGCAAGAAAAATATATCAAGAGTTACCTACATTTTGTACACAACTAGAGATAGATCAGACACATCCTTAAGGACCAGACCCTACAATCTACCCACCACGGGTATAAAAAGAGCTGTTATAAATGGCCTAACCTGTTGTCGCCCCTACTTAATCTCTAGTTCAACCAGATATACCTCAAGGGATTATCAATACCATTAAGTCATTAATAGATAAATTTTAAGAAATGGAAGAATATAATGCACCAGTTTAGTCTGAAATAAATCCTTATCCTGAATGGGTTGATCTGACCCCTCCCATTCCAAATTTTAGGAACACTACATTTCTGATTTTTAATGGATCATGGGACCTAGAGCAACATTTGATTCATTTTGTGTTCTATTTTGATCCCATTATGGTAACTCCTACACAAAAATAATCTTCAAAACTTAGTTTCTTCATGTAAATACTACAAGGGTCATCTTTTATGTGGTACATCAATTTTCCATCTCGGTAAATCATGGGATGGGAAGATCCACTTTGAAAATTTCTCTTTCCATTCAGATCAATGCTACCGAAGACAATAATCCTCTACCTCTAAAAATAAAAGATATAGTATAATGAGATGGTATTTTTTTATTTCTTAGTGGAATGGGTTGAAATACTCCCTAAACCTATAGATTCCCCCAAAAAGATTTTTTGTCTATATTTATTTAGAATCTTCATGATGAGTTTCACACACTGCTCATCCTTATAAAATGTACAATAGGTTTTAGAGATATCACCATATTTTATCAAATATGGGAGCATTCTATCTTGAAAATCAATGACAAGTCCAAATTAACTCCATGAGATCAAGGTAAGAAAATGGAGATAGAAGAGGTTTTGGAAGTCACACTTAACTCAGACCCTACACCAACTCGATCTCCAAAGATAACACCAAATCACGCTACCCCCCTCCTAAGTATCATGAATAATGACCACCTCATTAGGACAAGTTAAGGGAGTAGAGGAGAAGCCAGTTAAAGGAACTAAATAATAAAGTTAATTCATTCCAAGATGACCTAATCACTAGTTACTTCATCGCAGCTTTAGAGAAAAACTTTCTCAGGATTCCAAATCCCAAGAGGCATGATTGGACTGGTCTTGAAGACATCCCAAATTATTTCTCATTTCAACGAACATTAGGGCACACCAACCAAGAATTATTTTTTTCAAAGACATACTATAAAAAAGGGTGGACATTGGGAAAGTGAAGTTGGTATAACCACCTGTGCAAGTAGTGTGAGTTTATACTACCAATCTTGAGGAAGTGGGTGAATGGAAAGTGGTTACCAACAAAGGTACGCAAAATTTTAGAGAATCACTACTAAAAAATAGGCCTTTAACAATTATAGAATATACCTTTTTTATCACTAAAAAAGCACTGAATATCATACCATATTTAAAATCCCTAGGATTTTAATAGCGCTAAAAAATAACTGTTAAAGTCCCCCTTTAACGGTGCTAAAAAAAGAGTTGTTAAAAGGGTCATTTATTAGTGCTAAAAAAGCACTGTTAGAGGACTCTTTTAATAGCACTTTTTTAGCGCTGATAAAGGCAGCACTATTAAAGGGGGTAAGATTATATTTTTTGGACCTCCATAATCCTAAACCCTTTATTAGTGCTTCTAGGACACATTTAAAAGAGCCCCACCTTTATCAGTGCTTTTCATCCCACCACCCCTTTTATTAGCACTTTGCGAATTTCCAGCCTTATGCGCGTCCACTTGGATTTGATCCCTACACATATCTTTTGAAGATGTAATGTCTTTACCACTAAAACATGTTATTTTTTTATCAATTTAATACTATTTATATATATTTATATATATAGTTAAATATATATTTTTTATTCATATATTTATATAATTATTTTTAAATACATTTATAAAAATATATACATGTGTGATATATATATACTTATATTTATTTAAATATATTATATATCATATTAATTTAAATATACTAGAAATTTATTATATATTATATTCATTTACTAGTACTGTTAAATGGGGGACTTTATCAACCTATTTTTTAGTGTTGTTAAAGACCCTCTTTAGCAGCTCTAAAAAAGTGATATTAAAGATTCCCTTTAATAACACTTTTTCTAGCACTGACAAAGTGGGACTTTAACAACACTTTTAAATAGGACTGGATAAACCTAGTTTTGTAGTAGTGATTCTATGAATCGAAAGAAAATCAAATAGACTCATGACATCCTTTGATAATAGTTGAAACAACCAACTATACCCCCATCCACTTATACTATGGAAAAGTTGACTATGTTGGAACCGTAGCCCTCTAAAATCTATTCTTCTATACAAAAACATGGATAAAAGGGAGGGAAAAATATAGGAAGATGAACCCATTCCGAGGAAATTTTTTGGATTTTACTCTTTTGGACTTCATACCTTCATTTCTAAAAGAATGGCACCACCCTATCAAATGGTACAACAGGAACCGCCCCACCAAACGGTACAACAAGAGTTAACCCGTGTGATGGAACCATCATCAAAGTAATAATTTATCTTTGGTTCCATTAATTTTATTCAATTAATGGATCCCTTCTCTGATGATAATTATAACTATGAAATTGAGTTCCCTGCTTTTGGTTGGGGAATTAAAGGAAGAGGCCATAGGGGCTGAGGATACAACGAAAGATGTGGTTGGAATAGAAACAATATTCTATCCACATCCCCACTCATAATGAATATAAGGAAAAAATCATGGGAGAGACCTACAATGATTCTAGTAAGATTAGGAGAGTTACCCCTAATATGTCAAGGAATTCCTTGATCAAATTGTCTAGGAAGGTCAACTAGATGGGATGATGTCACCAAACTAGCCTCGACGCATAGGTAGACCTAGTCAACCAAACCCACCATGGATAGGAGAAACTTCAAATCCTATTCCAAGCGTAGATCTACCTATGTCAAGTACTTTGGTTCCTACAGAAACTACAAAAGAGAATCCACTTTTTTGAAAGCATATAACTCTAGCCTGGAAGTGTGACATTCTAAAGTAATTGGCCTTGGTGCCAACCAAGTTTTCAATCTTGGATGTTTTGAGTCTATCAAATGACATCCATGATGTGATCATAGAGGATTTTTTAAACCCTCAACAATTTTAATATGAAGTTTCCACTACTGAAATATATTATGCTAAGATTGATCATTCATAATTCTACATGATCATCTCTTTCATGGATAAGGAAAAGGAAGATAATATATAAGGACACATCAGAACCTTTTATGTGTCTCAAAATATAAATAACGTTGATATTCTATGGGATTTCCTTGAAAATGGATTAAGAGTCAACCTCATTCTAGTCCAAAAAATACACCAGATGGGTTATAGTAAAGATCACTTATCCCCTTCTGCTTTAATGCTATATGGTTATAAAAATATCGTACAAAAAACTCTCAGAAGAATCAAGCTCATGGAAAATTTTGGAGACCTTGTATCTTACTCAAAATTTCTAGTTGTTCAGTAAGACATGACTTTCAACAATCTTATGGGAAGTCCTTGTCTATGTCAGCATGTGGAAATACCCTCATCATACCACCAATACCTCAAATATTCTATTAATGGATAAATTGGTGAATTGTATTGTGATAATTCCCAGTTTAATCCTACAAAATGTAGTAGATTAATGTAGGATTCTATCAAAGGGAAGGGAAACATCGCATGACTAATGGTGTTTCTTGGGTCATGGCCCCAAATGGTCTATAAATGACCCCAACCAATATCTTAAAGAAAATCAGTATAGAATATGTGTTTCCCATCCATCAGATTGAATACATGAGCCCAAATTATGGCACATATTCAAAAACCATCATGATATCAGTCCTAAAACTGATCCCCGTAGTGATAAAAATGTCATTGACTCTCCAAAAATTGGTAAAATACTGGATTAGATGGCCCTAATTTTATTTCCTATGATTCTATAGATCCCTTCCTCATCATATGAGTTAGTATAGGTTGTCATGTCACCAAGAGAGGATAAAGATACTCCTTATTTATCCCTCACTCCATCCCCTCCAGAACCTCAATGCGACCCCACATCACCAGTTGGGTTAGAGGAATCTACTTCATCTTTTTGATTTCAAAAAATTTAATCCTCTCCTAATTATGCGATATTTCTTTAATCTCTTACTTCCCCTGAGAGTAATACAGAAGAAGAAGAGGAAGAGGAAGTGGAGGAAGACATCAAGGATTCCCCGAAAGCTTTTTTGAAAGGTGTATCTACCACCATTGATGAACTGAGGAAAATAAATTTGGGTATAGATAAAGACACAAGGCCCATTTTTATCAGTGATGATATTTATTTGGAAGAACATGAGGTATATACCTCCTTACTGAAGAAAAATGAAAATAATCTCACCTAAAATTATATAGAAATTCTAGGACTTGATCTCAAGGTGGCCACTCACCACTTGAGCCTACTAAAAAACTACCGAGGATATAAACAGGAAGGCAGAAGGACACACCCGACTCACACCACCAAAATTAAGGATGAAGTTGAAAATATTATCAAAGAAAATTGCATTCTATATGTCTAGTTTCTAAAATGGATATCCAAAATAGTCTTAGTAAAGAATAATAATGGAAAAATCATGGTTTAAATTGACTTCAAATACCTCAACTAGAATTGTTTGATAGAATATTTACCAGTTCTAATAATAGAGATATTGATTGATGCTACGACTAAATATCAATCCCAATCCTTAGTGGATGGATATTTAGGATATAATAAAATATTAATGGATAAAAAATATGAAGAATAAACCACATTTAGACCCTATAAGGAGTATTTTGTTACTGAGTAATTCCATTTGGATTAAAAAATACCGGTGCTACATATCAATGTGCCATGCAACACATATTCAAACCCTTTTTGGGAAGGTTTATTTAATCTATGTTGGTGATCTGGTGGTTAAGTCTCGATAGTGCTCTGACCACATGGCTGATCTTAAGACCGTCTTCCACAAACAGTGATAACATAAACTGAATATGAATCCCTTGAAATGTTCTTTTGAATTTACCTTAGGGAAATTTATGGGCTTCATCATATTCCATCATGGAATCAAATTGAACCCTAAGAATAAAAAGTATATCCTCAATATTTCACCTCCTAATAGACACAAATATTTGAGGGGTATACAAGGATACCTAACCTACATTAAACACTTTATATCAAAACTTGTAGGAAAGTGTTTTCTCTTTACTCGGTTGATGAATAAGGGGGTCACATATCAGTTGATCGATGACTTCCATGAAGCATTTGAAATATTCCAAAAATATCTCTTGAGTCCACCAGTGTTAAGCCACCTATTTATGGGAAACCACTAATTATATACATGAAATCCCTGTAACGATCACTTGGTGCTTCACTCGCACAAAAGAACTTCTCTGATAATGAAAATAGCCTTTATTATCTTAGTTGAACCATTATTAGTACTGAGACTCATTATTCAGATATCAAGAAAATATTCCTATAATTAATCTTCATGGTTCAGAAATTGAGTCACTGCCTACAGCACCATGAGGTCCATTTGATCTCTTGTAAAAAACCGATCAAATACATCCTCAGTCATCCTATGTTGACTAGAGGTTCAGAATGGTGGGTGGTTATCCTATAGGAGTTTGAGATTCAGTTTGTTCCTCAAAAGGCGATAAAAGGATAGGCTTTGATAGATCTACTTATAGAATATACCTCTATAGAAACAACATCATTAAATATTGAATGTCCCGATGAAGATATCTTCTCTATTCAAGATGGACCTCGTACATGGGATATGTATTTTAATGGTGCACCCATAAGACCAACAGGGAATAGAATGGATGAACCCAAGCTCGACAGAGTCAGTTTGGGATTTGTTCTCATATCTCAAGTAAAGGTAGTATTTTTTACTACTTTCTATTATCATAAGGATATACAAACAATGCATTAGTATATCAAGACCTCATCTTAGGATTAGAATTGAAACTTCAAGTGCCAGTGGACCACTTAAAGGCGAAATATGATTTAGATTTGGTAAACAATAATATAAACGGTGATTATGAAATAAAAAAAGATGAGCTAATCCTTTACTTGATTATGTATTAGGGATAATGGTAGAATTACCCCCAGAGCTGATGTTGAATCACGTACTATGATTTCAGAATGCCTAGGATGATGCATTTGTGAATTTATCCATGAATTTCTATATCCATACTAGGATGAAACATTCATCATCACTACACACCACTAAATGGTCTCTTTTTTTGTTCATTTAATTATGGAATAAATTTATGAGGCTAATTCCATCCCTAAACCATATGGTCTTATAACTGGTTGGATGATACCCATTGTGAACTACCTTTAAAATATATTTCTCTTATCGAAAAGATCCATATAAGAGAAAACATGATGAAAACAGTCCAACTTCACTCTTTATGATGGTCCAATCACCAAAAAGTCCTCTATAAATGAGGATTTTATGGAGTCATTATTAGATGCATTAATGGATAATAGACTACTTCTATCATAAAATAATTACAAACCAGATCCTACAGTGCCCACTTCATTGGGTTTAGGATTTCCAATAAAATCCAGAGGCTTGGATACTTTTGGCCTTCAATGACACAAGATTGTAAAAAATTCACCAAAAAGTATCATTCCTTCCAAGATCATGCCAACTTTATCCATCAACACATATAGTTTCTACACAAAAATAAATAATCTTTTCCATTTTCATTATGGGGAATGAATTATGTAGGTATATATCCTCCCACTACAACCAATTTGTTCAAATGCATTCTAACCACTACCAACTTCTTCTCCAAATGTCCTGAATTAATACCACTCAAATAATTTGGGGCTAAAAGCATTTTCAACTTCATAAAATCCAATATCATTACCAAATTTGGTGTCACTCATACAATACTAATGAAAAACAGAAACAATTTCTATTCTGATGAGTTGGAGAAGCTATATTAGGATTATAATATCAAATCTTACCATTCATTTCACTATCATGAAATGAATAATGGGTAGATAAAGGCCTTTAACAAGACCATATCAAACATACTCCAAATTACGGTGGATAAAGATAAAAATTATTGTCCTAAAAAGATCTTGCATGCCTTGTGGGCCTATAGAACTAGAAACCACACTACCATGTGGGAGACCCCATATTCACTTGTATACATGAAAGAAGTAGTCCTACCCATTGAGGTTTAATTGACCTCTATTTGCATCACCATATGCGATAAATTATCTATAGATGAGAAATCATAAAATGGCTAGATAAATTAGAGTGACTTGATGAGAAAATAATGCATACCTTGCATCACTTGGAGGTCCACCAAAATCAGATAGCATGGGATTTTAACAAGAATGTATTCCTCTGATCTTTACTCTAAGGGGATATGGTACTAGACCTCATAACCCTGATGATATCAGGGAATAAACATCCAAATCTTGAGCTAAAGTTGGAGGGAACTTGTTCCATACACAAGGACCACTCTAATAGAGATTATTACCTGATCTCTATTTATAGAGAACTCTTTCCAATGAAATATTACTCAAGAAATATTTCATTTTATAAATAAACCATGTAATCCATGTCAGAAGATGATAAAATTAATGATACCAAATATTTCCTTCATAACATTAAACTATATAACATCATGTTCTTGTATGCACAACCTTAAAAGGAACAACACATAGTCCTAGTCATATAAACTAAAACTACATGACACTACAGTCCAAGTTGTAAGGATATAAACTATATAGCCTAATGTCCTAGTTATAATATGTGAAACTATATGAAAACATTCTCACTACATGATGTAAAACTTCATGGTTCACATCCTCATTGCATAACATGAAACTACATAACATTTTGATCTGTGATTGATCGGATCATGATCCTTATTATTTGTCTCCCACAACACCTCCATTCAAGAAATACAAGTGGATTGATTTCTTTCATCATAGGATACATAGTGATGCCTGGATCTCTAATCCTATGTCTAGCCACAACATAAAAATTCCCCTCCCTATATACGGGTTAAACCCGCATAGGGAGCCTTCATAAAAAAACTATGTGTGGCTAGATTATCTCCTAAAATGGGATAATTAGTGACACCTAGAACCTATATCCTAGATCCACCCATGAAGAAAATAAAATAGCCCCTCACTTGTATGAAAAAATACCTATTTGGGGGAATTCAAACTCCATGGTCAATCCTGGTTAAAATGACCCCTTTATGATTGGACATATTCCTTCCAAGAATAATACTCCTTATATTAGAAAATTTCAAATTTCTATAAGATTTCCTTAATAATCGATAATAGAATGTATGATTCCTTGGGACACCTTTTTTTACTATGCATTGATATGAGACATTTAGATTTTCTTAAGTCACCCACCAAAAAGGGCCCATCAACCAGTGACACATTCATCTTTAGGAGATACCTATTCAATTTACATAATCCCCAAAAATATTGTGTTGGAACCCACTTTTCAAACATGGTCCATGGTCATTCCTTGAGTTCTTTTCCCATATCACTTATCCTGATATGATAACCCCCAAGATCTTGGTTAACAATTTCCTTTTTCACATCTGAAGTATATTGAGACATCCTTGACCTGGTAAGCCTTATATCACACATCATTCACATGAACTATGGGCCTATCCTTATGACATAAAACTACAAGACACCATGCCATATTAGTCAAATGATATTAAACTATACAACAATGTATTTAGCACATGATGTTAAAACACAGTCTTACCTTGTGTAGCATGCATAGGATACCCTGGGCAACCATCCTAGGAAACCTCATATCAAAAAAATGAGATGCCTCTCATGAGATGATTTTATGAATGCCCAGACAACATTCATAGGGATTCATGATTTCTTTTTTAACATCAAGTAAAATTCATCATCACTTTATGATGATAAATGGAATGGTTTTCTAGAACTAAATTCAGCTTGATTCTTGCTTTGAAGAGATACGTAGAGATTCACAGTTCCTATATCTTAGACTAGACACCACATTACAAAATTCCCCTTTCCTTTATTTTAACCACCTTTTTGTGGTTAAAGAAACCTTTTCCACTCCTTGTTCCTCACACTGATCATAGATCACATTATCTTAGGAGTTTTAATGAGGATTTACCGCATGATCAAGGTATATCAGTTCACATCATGGTTTTCATGGTCATTGATGCAAGACCTTAAAAATCACAAAAAATATTCTTACCATGTGATGTTAAACTACATGGTTGACTTCTCTTGCATCATGTAATGTCCTAGAACTATGTATGGTTTGGTTATTGATTTGATGAGATATTTTATGATTCCTAGATCCGACATCTTGGTTTAGCTACCATATAGGAAAAACTACAAAACACTCTTATTTATGAGATAGAACTATACAGGGGGTCCAATATGCATTATCACCCTGCTCATGATCTTGTATTCAAAACAAACCCCTCTATCCACACAAAAAATTGATCAATGTGTTTAATCTTATTTTTATTTACATGCTTCTTGATTCTAACTTTGATAAGATATGTAGAAACACCTGAAACCTATGTTTTGGGACTAGACACAAAAAAAAATCCCCCTTTTATGTGTATGGGTCAAACCTACATATGGAAATATTTCTCCCCAATTTTGGGGGGATTTTGATATGAAATGATTCTTTTATATTAAGGAACCTTCCTTCTACAAACCAAAATCTGTGTCTGAGAAAATCTGTATCTCTATAAGATTTATCTATCCATCAATAATAGAATATAATATTCTTAAGGACACCTTTGTTTGAATATGAATTAATATTCTCTAGTTTGTATTTTCATAGGTCTCCCATGAAAAAGGGATGATCAGTCATAGGATTATTTTGCTTGTATAAGCATTGATATTTTACATTCGACCTTAAATAAGTCTCCCTCCAAAAAGGGCATGTCAACCAGAGGCACATTCATCCTCAAGAGATACCTCTTTTATATCTATAATCTACAACAATGTTTTTATCCCATATCACTCTTCAGATCTGAAAACCCACAGTTTAAATCATATAAACCTTTGTCCCTCATGCATAAAGATTATAGAACATTATCGATTCAATCATCATGGAATAGAAAAATACTAATATTTTGGTCAAATATAAGTGACCTTAAATTTTATCCCTCAATTTACCTTCTATAAGATGTTAAATTTCATAGAAATATCCTAGACACACAACATTAAAATGGATGATGCTTTAAACCATATCATGGAGGATCCTTTTCTATTGATGTTGGTCACCCACCA
Source organism: Viscum album (assembly GCA_963277665.1). Lineage (NCBI taxonomy): Eukaryota > Viridiplantae > Streptophyta > Magnoliopsida > Santalales > Viscaceae > Viscum > Viscum album. The sequence continues at coordinate 1,813,228,811 of OY728146.1, forward strand.
CATCACCACAAAGAGATGCATATAAATTGATGATCTTCCATCAAGGCATGTAGTGATTCATAGATCTTTTATTATAGGTACAACTTACACAACAGCCAAAATATGTGTGTTCATCCATCCATGGACACAACCCTGATCTGGGTGGGAGGTTTTGGATCTCTTATAGGAAACCTCTTTTTAAGTTTATGATTGAAACAACATTCCCACTCCTATAAAAAACCCAAATTTGCGTTAGATCAATTTCCCATTCATGGAAAGTGCCAAAAAAGTTTCTCCTATCATTCTTAGGTACCGTCCATTGAAAAACCACCCTTTGTGGTCTTTAAAATTCTATATCTTCACAAACTACCTGGAAATAAATAATAGAATTTCAGATTCACTAGGTCACCTTTGTTTTGACTAGGCATTTATACACCTGAATTTGGATTTTCATGTATCACCCAAAAAAGCACCTATCAACCAATGGTACATTCATACCTAGAAGACACCTCTTCTAGCTCCATAATTACCAATGAAACCATCATTATGGAAAAATATTTTCTAATATGGTTTGTAGTAATCCCTTGTATGCTTGTCTCAAATCATGTTTTAGATATGGAAATCACGAAATCATGACTCAAAATTACCTTTTTGTGTATTTAAAGAATGTTAGAACATTAAAAACTAGAAATACCATCTTGGGTAGTCATTCCAACTCATGGTAAAATATGTTTGACCTAAAATTATAGTTTCATGATTCTATCTTGAAATACTCTAAACTACCCACACAAAAAGACATGGTACTCACCAGGTTGAAAACCCATAAAAAGGAACCTTGGGTAAATGTTTATTCTCAGCTCACTAGATGTGCATTTTTCGTGGTCTAGGAATGAATTTTATCAATTAAAAAAATATTCATAAATATTTTTAGGTTGAAAAACTATAAAGGGTGACCTAAGAAAAATCCAAGTCTCACTCACTAAGATTTATTCAAAATTGACTTAGGGAAAATTATGGCAATGAAACAAAAGAAAAAAAGTTTGTAGGGTCTATCATATGACCCTAGAAATAGTCTAACAGTTCTATCTAGTTCAAAAGACTTATGAAAAAATTAGATCACTCTCATCCTTATATTTGTAATTATATCACTTTAACACAATTTCATTCAATCAAATGAGTCATTTTTAGTGTTGTATTATGATAATGATAAGGAGAGAATCATAGAAACATATGATCAAGAAACAAAAAAAATCATTTTCCTTCAAGTTTTAAAGTGAGGAGGAACTTCCAAAAGATATAGTATATCCACTAAATTTTATAGGTGTTCCTTGAAATTGGACTTGATATGTTTGACGGTGGCTCAAGCATTCTTTGTAGATTTCCGAAACCCGACCATTTTTTTGGTGACATATTCTTCAGTGTGATGGAGTTTCTCATTATCCATAGTAGTAGAATTCCTACCATATTTCGAGACCATATTCAAGGAATGGTATATTTTTACAATCTATTCCTTTATAGAATTTAGTTATTCTTGAAGTTGTAAAATTTGGAGAGATTTCTCATTAAGGAGGAATTGTCACTCCTTCACCTCATTGGCATAGCTGATCTCCACTCAGGATACAACAGTTCTATGATATTAAAACTATCCTATCATCTATGCTTCATCGTATTAAAATATTTTTTCCTCTTCCCATTTCTAAATTATTATATTCACAAAATGATGGATCATGTGGTAATCAAACCCACCATACCCCAAAATGAAAAACATGGTTGGAATTCAGTGAATTCATGATGGAAGATCTTTGATATGAGTCCCCAAAATTATCTTTCAGATATATCATCATACAATACATTTTATGGGACTAATGGCATCTTGTGTATCCATGTATGACTTGGGAATTATTTCAGAGTTATAAAAGTACTATAGGATTAACATACTCAATGAGGCACCATACCCCACTCCCTCCTAAATAGTATCAACTTTTCCTGATAGTGTTGGATGAATTAGCATGGGATCTTCCCTATCAAGTTCATCTTTTTAAGTCAATGGAACTAGATATTAGATGAAACCCATCATTAGCATTAGGGGATTAACATATAGTAAATTCACTAAAAGAAAAATATAAGTTAACAATAGTCTCATATTGGTAGATCAATGATTGGAATTGATGACTCTCTAACACCCTTAGTCTCAATGTTTTGAGTAAGGATATCCTGAAAAGGAATTCCCCTTGAGTTTTCTTAGAAACTGGTATGGATGGATCTTAGGAATATCCCACTTTGAGACCCTTAGTTGTTACTCCCTCAGTAATGGTAGTAGGTTGGACTTGGATTCCTTATTCATGAATTTCCTTAGTAGTGTTTTTTAGAGACAAATATGAAAAAAGTTTATATATGGTGTAAGACATAAAATGTAATGAGGTCAAATTAATTTGAAAATTAAAGAAAGAGAACACTAATGTCCATCCAATTCCCTATCAAAGTACCAAAACTCCTCCAGAGAGGTAGGAATATTAATATTTTTCAACCTATCCTCAATTTACATTAATTTATTATATATGGCCTCACATCTCACAACATCATAAAAAATAGGGGTATCCAAGACATATGGATTAAGAACCAATTTGGATTTGATGTTAATTCTATCCATCATCCTCTCAGTAGGAATAACTTCTTCGAACCCTACAGAGTCAGTAGCAACACTGACACCTTCATCAGACTTCCCAATACTTTCATCCCCTTATATAATGATAAAAGGGCCGATGGGGGTTGATGAAGGGTCCACCAGTCTATGCGATGGATCTGAAATGTCATGAGGAATTAATTCAGTGGTCAGAATATGAAAATTTATGACATTATAAGGACCCTCCCCTCTCTCTATAGTAATGGGAGTGGACATGGCTTCATCTCTCAATACTTCTTTTATTAAAGGGATGGATTCACCAGCACAGGTTTGTGCCTTATTCAGTATGTCTCCCTTATTCCTTGACGAATCAATGATGAATCCCTTGAGAGAGTAGAGTAAATAATATATTATAAAATGAAATAACAGTTAAATAGATATGTCAGGTGTGTCATAGGATTCAATGAAATTGAAAATACTTACTACGAAGAATACACCTGACCAACTTTTTATACTTCTTTAGTTTCTTACCCAAAGACAGTGAGGGGACTTTGTTTGTCCTCTAATTTATTATAACTTGAGGTGGTGGTTGAGAAGATCCTACCTCCATCCTCTAATCCATCATCCTTCAGCCTGAGGATAGCTTTGAAGACTCGAGAGACTCATCTTCCACTCTTATGGGGGTGCCCATAAACCCATATCTCGGTGACTCAAGTGATACTCTTGATACACCTTCTTCTCCTCCCGACATCAAGATAAATCCATTAAAAATTAATGATGATGGTTGAGGGAGGGAAAGGGGTAGGTAAAAGTTATAGATACCTCATCAATGTTGATGTAGTCATCCCATTCCTCATTAGATCGGCTAGATATTCCATCAATAGCAGCTCTGGCCATCATATCAGTTACCCAATTTGTGGCTAGGATCCAATAATTAGTGGAATATGTTAACATATCCATATCTGAAATATATTTCCCCACCTCAGTGAAATTTATGTCAGGGTAAATTTTAGAAGGTTCTCAGATTTCCTTAATCTCCAAGATATGTGTTCCATCCTAGAGAAATGACCATAAATCCTTGATGTTCTGGGTTTTTCCCTTACAATATTTTATTGAAAAAGGCTGCACATAATTCAATGTTAATGTGGTTGATTGATAGGAAGACCTAAAATATTTTGACTTTAAATCCCTTTTAGGCGTCTATGTTCTAATAGAAGACTGATCAGTCAGGGATCAAGTCTCCTCCTAGTGATGATGATTAGACCACCTCATCTTGGAAGATGTGGTCTTCTCAAATATGACCTGCTCAGTGGACATTTCCTGAGATTATTTTGAAGACTTCAAAGCTTCGACATTGTCACCATCATGATGAACCTTCATACCATGCAAACCACTCTTAGCATTTTTAATTTCCTTAACTTGAGGTATGATTTTTTTCAATTACCCTTGAATAAGAAGAAATAAAATCACTAGAATAACTTGAGTTTATCCCAATGGATTCAACCAATTGAGGTAGCATGATCAATGCTTAGGGTGCCACCGGGGCCATGAGGATCCAAAAAATTTAGGCCACCATCGGGTGTTTCTCAAACTGAATATGTAGGGGGGAGATAATTTTTTTTTTGTTTCATAAACTTGAACTGGAGAGAAAATCGATATGGGGTATAGGCCTCACATATGATATTGCTATCAATGAGGGATTAATGTATATTATCTCTGAATATAATCATGTAAAACCTCATGGATTCATTGGATTATCCATTTTAAATGAACATTACAGTCATTGGATCACTATATGGGAAGATTTTGAACTCTCCCAATGTGTTAAAATTCTTTAGGTATTTTCAATACTTCAGAGATAAAAGATGTTTACCAGAAACAACTAGAATGAATTGGAGAAACTGGCCTTTAGGAACCTAAACTCTACTCAACATGACATAGGAGTTGAAGTGTGACAAAATACACCCCCCAAATACTTGAAATATTACTTAAATTTGGTGTGGGGCCTTCATAGTGTACACATGTAGTAGAAACACGTATATTTTTTTCCATAATAGTGGAATAAAACCTTATGTGGTTCCCCCCTACTAATTTGGTTTTAATAAAAAAATGTCCCTTACCTCAAGACACCATTATATTCACAAACCAAAAATAGGTAGGTACTCAACCACATTGTAAAGAAGTCGTGAGATGGGTACTTAGGGAGATTTCATACTTGAACTTATAAACCCACAGGTCATACTGGACTTACCCTAATATGGGCCAGAACTTTCCAAGAATACTCTGATTCTATAATGTGGTGAATATTTGTGGGTGCTGACAAGTAAGACCTTCTCCTTCCGGCATGAGGGAGGCCTTAATCTATGATTCGGGATGGATGTCACCCCTTGATAAATGTTTTTTCTTTCTTAATATTTTGGGCCATCTTCAGTAGCTCGCGAGCTAAAGCGGGCGTTCTTTCATCATCATCCTAGGTGGTTTTCAGTGGGATTAACTCATCATACATCTCCCTAAGAATAGGTTCCCTCGAGATTTTTTGGACATCCCACAAGCTAATGCCAACTTATCTATGAATCATATGTAAGGTGTTTGTATCAGGGCTATATTGACTTAACATTTCAGGGATGATGTCTGAGTTCTTGTTAAAATACGTCTGTGCACCCAAATAGCCTCATAAATGCTGATGTTTTGAAGCTTAGTCTAAAATTATGCATAGGTTTGGTGCACCTAGTATGTCCACATCCATTTAGGATTAACACCTCCTCTATAATAGAAGTCTCAATCCTCCTTCTAGCCTTATGATTAGTTTTTCTTGGAAGCATGAGAGATTGAACGGTAGCAGTGAGGTTTTGATTCAGGGGTGTTCATGTTTGGGGAACACAAGTTAGGGTGCATGACACATGCAGGAGGAGTTATCCCTTCATTGATTAATGCGCCCTTAGAGGAGACATTAGCAGTAGGATAATTAATGTATTCCATGAAATGGGACTTTAAAAAATAATTCTCAATCATTGAGATGAGATCATATCTAAAAAGTTCATGATTATAAATAGATGGATAATCACTCTATGGATACTCATGATGGTGCTTCTTCATGTTATTTTTTAATTCCAAGAGGGATAAATCACAAATGTTGTAATAATCTATCCTGATGGATTTTAGCATTTTAGAGACACAGGCAACAACTTAATCATCAGAATCCCTTAGAACATCCATTAGGAATATGCATAGAAGAATCAATATATTCCTTAAAGTTAAAATCTTGGTTTTTTTTTGGAATTTTTTGAGATTTTGGAAAAAGAAATACCTCACATAGTTCACTCTCCAAATTTTCCTCACACATGTCACTCTCCCAAGTCACCTTGTGCAAGTCACTCTCCCAGGTAACCTCACATAGGTACCTTGACCAAGTAACCTCACATAAGTCCCTCAACCAAGTGACATCACACTGGTCCATCACTTATGTTAAATTCGTACCAATAATTTGCATGAGAGGATTCCCAGGAAGGCTTGCTCAAAAAAAATGTGGAAAGAAGGATGGTGCAAGAGGCAAGTACGATAAGAGAGAGGAACTAGAGAAATAATAAAGAAGAAACATTGAGAAGTCCATGATATTTATATACACAGGAACCCTATGTGATAAATGTGCATGAACCACCCAAAAAAATGACCTGAATAGAGTATTTTTGTGACTTATCTGAGCAATGAATATTCATGTTCCTCTACCTTAGGATCCGAACCCATTCTTTTGATCAGATCTGATCCTGAGTGGGGGGGGGGGTTGTTGAAACTTTATTTTGTCACATGAGGGGGGGGATTCAATGTAAAATACATCAAGAAATAAATTTGAGAAGATAACCAAGGAAAATCAAGGAGTTTTAATAGGCCAACCTACACACACCCAACCTATACACCAAAAGGTTTGTGTAGGCCCCACCTATTTGACCCGAAGAGTATCCACCCCTATGTAAGGTACCTGTTTGAGACACCTATGCGGTGGAAATGCAAGAGTAACCTCCTTCTCCCATGTTCATTATATTTTCTATAAATATAACTTTGGTGATCCTCATTCAGAGGACCATAAGTTTAAAAGAATCCTTAAAGCTCTTCTCTCCCTACTCCTTCACCTAGGCCCTCAAAACCATCCAGGTAACTATCAAAAACTTGAAATAATATATAATTAAGGGGGATAGTGGTATTATGGTTCTTCTAGTGTTTGAAACACAAGGAACCTTCATGAGGAATGACTTCCCCCTAGTCGACAAGTACTAGTGTGAATATCTCCTCCCAAACAAAAAACCTATGCAAGACACTTCTAGAAACAGTTGAGGAGACCCTTAGAGCCTAGAATAAGGCCTCACCCAAGTGTTGTTTCCTAGGTTTTCCTTCATTAAGAAATCATATACATCTTGTACATACCTACCATGTATGAAGCACTTCCATTCTTCCTAGGTATACCCCATGTGACACCCCTTCATCTCACCCAGGTCTACCCTATGCGAGCCGCCTTCTTCTCACCCAACCTTCACCTATGTGATCCATCCATTGGGTCCCTTTTTCATGTTGTTGATGGTAGGGTACCCCTATCTCTGGAACTTCCATCTGAGAGAGAAAAAAATAAAAACCTCCACCAAAGCTTCCAAACTTGAATGATCATGAAGAAGGACATGCCATCATGTCTCCCATATAGTTGTGCATTCCTTTGATAAGAGTTGTACCATACTTGTACTATCTTTTGTGTAGGTTCCTTAGGGTCTTTATAGTTGTAAGTCAGTTTAGTAATGAGGACCCCAAACATTATGGTAGTTCTAGGGACCTCTTTGTTTTAGAGATGATAGATAGGGCCATGTCCTTCCTCCATCATCTCTAAGACCAGGGACCTCCTATTTCAGACGGTGGGGAGGACACTTGCCTTTCCATTTGTTGAGGGTTTGTGCCTGAAAAGTGTATTTCATGTAGACATTTTTGAGTGTTCTAATGCACTAATTTTTTATTTAATTGAATAATATTAATGATTTTGGAATGTTTTGACTTGTTTTATGTTTTATGGTAGGAAATAATGAATATTTAGAAAAGGAACAAAAAGGGTTGAATTTATGATCTAAAAGAAACTTCACGCCATGATAGAAGTGAAGTGGAGAAACATTGGATTTTTGAAGAAGTGGAGATGGAAAAATGAAGAAGAATGAGTACATGTCGTGTAATACCATTAAACGTCATGACTTTTTCAAAAAGAATTAGTTGGGGAGGACAAGTCATGAATTCAATACACATTGTTAAACACCATTACACGTCGTGTAACTAGATTAAGTGACATGAATTTTTTTGAGACAATATTTTGGAGAAGATTACATTGAGATCTACAAAGTCTAAATATAGAAGGATTACACATCATGTAACCTAGTTACATGTCATGACATCGGTGATAAATAAAAAAAATAAGATTTTCATGATACGATATGTAATGCCGATGCTGATGGGTTAGACCAAAATCAATATAAAAAGCACCATGGTCCACACCTAAAATGGAGATCTGGGACCAAACGAGGCCAAGAGACACTAAGGGATGACCACCAAATGATGGAGTGATGATCCAAATCCCTGTTGCACCACCGTTCATCACTGCCTTTCTTCTTCGGGTACCCATGCTTCTCATTCTCATCATGCTTATAATGAGTGATTAGTTCCATTTGTGTCAAGTGATGTGATTTTAGAGAGATGTGTTTCTAAGGATTGTTTATATTTTCTATTCATGTTTTGGATTATTGTGAACACCATTTATCAATTCTAATTCCTCTTATTTTTGTATTTCATGACCATTATTTTGTTCTGAGAATTATTATTTTGTTTCATTAATTAACTGCCTTATTTTTTTATAAACCTTATGCAATCTAGTTTTGTTATGTTTAAATACGGTTTTAGGTCACCTATTTTTGTGTTTTCACAAAGTAGATGACCATTACAAAGGTGAAATCATAAGATTATGGAAGGATACTCAGACCAAGGATCCCTTATGACCTAATTCCGACACCAAACCTAAATAAATTCATTATCAATTAAACCCATTTCACACAAACCTTAAAATAATTGAAGCTAACATGCCTCTCTCTTGATATCAAAACCCATACTTTACTGTACTTTGTTTATTTTCTCCAAAAAAATAAACATAATTCCAATTTCATTAATTAATTTATAACATAAGGACTATCCCTTTGGGTTTGACACTCAGACTGGCTAGATACTATATATTTAGTTAGGTTGTCTAAGTTTTTATGAATTACAAAATTTGGTTATCCTCTTAGGAACTAACAACACTCTGTGGGTTGCTAGTGACTTATCCTTCTCTCTTATCTAGAATCAGGAATATGGAATCACTCTAGGAGTAATCCCATAGTATTTATTATTGGAGGTTATACCCCTTTTATATTATATATCCTAGGGTTACCAAAATAAGAGAGGAGATGGTCATATAAAGGCCTTTTATCTCTCTCGAAGCCCTGACCTCATCCACCAATAGATAAAGGAGATTGCGTGGTTTATCAGGTCTCTAACTTCCTCTTGTTTCTCACACCAACCATGACTCATGTGGGATTAAATGTTAGTGATGATCATGAAATCCACATAATTAGATGCATGTATTGGTAGAGAATCCTTTTCTATATCTTCCTTTCACATTCTTTCAAAGGGAATCTATAGGCGTGGTCCCTCAAAACCATGTATCTATCTCAAAGGGACATATACATTGTGATACCTCAAAGGGACTCCTATTCATCATAATACCTAATCGTACCCACTCAAAAAGGTCTTCATATTTGGTATAAGTCCCAGAACCATTTCACAATCCTCTCAAATGGCTATATTCCATGTGTGAAAAACCTTTTGAGGACCTCCATAGGCATGGGTCCTCGAAAAAATTAACTACATAGGCTTTTATTTACATAAAAATGGGATAGATAAGAAGACTCCCTGAGTTTCAAACCCAACACCCCAAAATCAACTATAATTATCTCTAGTCCACATTCCTAGTAGGGTCATATCCAACCTAGGATCCCACATCCCTTCCAGGTCCCCTAAGCTACTTTGGTGTAAGTACCACACAAATCATTTGACTAGGAACCTTCTTCTTAGACATATTTGTTATATTATGTTCAACTATGTGGTTTGTCCTTATCACGTGACCTTAAAATGTATGATGTTCCTCGTTAAGTGGCACCAAACTATGTGGGTTATGATTCCTTTTACAAAGATACATAGAAATCCCCTCTCACAGGATCAATCCCAACATCGAAACAAATATTGTATCTCTGGATGAAGGTAAATTTTAGAGCACCCACTGTGTAACTTAAAACTAGAATCGTGATAATAAATGACCAAAGAATCTATAATCTATTCATAAAAGGGTACCATCAATGGAGAAACATGGATACATATATATATCTATATTGATTACGAACCTTGGATACATATAGATTATTCTAAAGTACATACATGCTAATAATTGATTGTTAATTTAAGGGTGACATATGTCATATTTGAAAGTTAATGAAGGATTTGTGAATATGTATTAAATATTTAAAATAGTCCTAGAGTAGGAAATAGTTCCCCTAAAAAGGGTGTGATAAGACCAAACTCCAATCCTCTCGACCAATGAAAGTCCTTAAGAATCATTGGATCAATTTCCCAATGACCACTTGCCTTTGAAAAGTAGGTTCATGAAACATTCTGGATAAGGGAACCATTGGGTTTTTCCAGCTCCACAACCAAAATTTATTTAAATCCATTCAAAAATGGTGAACCCAACATGAATGATTCTAAAACATTTAAACGCCCATAATCAACCATAGGGAAGCATGATTTTATTTAGATACAATATCATAATGTATTTACTATTTATTTTTGTATAAATTTAATTTCTTAATCAAAGTTCCATTTTTCATTTATTCTTACTTAATTGATATATAAATTTATAAAGGAACACTTCCAATTTATATTTAAGTTATGTTTCTGCCATATCCATGTTATTTCTTACAAAAAATGTTTTTCATTTATAATTTTGAAAGATAAATGTGTGTTAAATTCAAAACCTTTCATATTTCTCTTTATCTTAATTAAAAAATGAGTTTTTTATAATTCTTTTACCAATATAGGATTATTTAAAACTTTTGAAAATAATAAAATGTTAATTCTTTATACTTTCATGTATTTTTTATATCTGTAATTGTATGTTTATTCTAGTTTAAACTTTATATATTTTTCAAGGTTCCATTACTAAGGCTTCTTTTTAAAATAATGTTTTAAAAATTTTCATGTAACCCTTTGAAATTTATTTTTAAAGTGACATGAAATGTTTTTACAATAAAGTTATTAAAACATTAAAAAATTTAATTTTACAAATTCATTTACATTTTCCTCTCATTATAATAAATGATCCTTTTAATGAATGTAATATAATTTTTAATAATATTTATAACATGTTTTTATTTAAATATTATTATCTTTATTTCATTTCATGAAAATATATTATTTTCCTCACTCGCTATGACATCCCAACCTGAATCCCTGGGTTCGAGCTAAAATGCCACATGAGCCCAGGTGTGCCTCCCTATATGTAAGAGGATATCAACTAGCAGTGAGGGTCTCAAGTAGAACCATGCATAGACTATACCCTCAATCAGAGAGAACAATAACAAATAAACAACCAAATGTATAACAATATATAACTTGAATACACAAATACCAACAATATACCAATAGTATGAATGAATGAACAAACATCAGACTCAAAATCCAAGAAAATGTACAACAGTTGATCATGTATATAAATAAATAAAGGTACAACTATAAAAGTAGTGTTTGAAACACCAATCTTCAACTCATCCCGATCTCCAATTTGTATCAAGCTATCCTGATAGAAAATCAATATGGTCCTTATCCCAACCTTTAACTGCAACAATTGAGGGTTTTTCGGGTATCCAAGTGTTATGGATTTCGAAGTAGGGTGTGATTATAACTCATAAGTACATAACTAACACAATCCAATACCCAAATAGTAATATGTATTGTATGTGCATGTGATAATTACATTATAAAGTAAATAAGAAATACATAACTATATAACATATCATAATACCACCACACAAACAAGAATAAACAACAATGTATTTATTGGTTTTGTGCTTACCAAATATCTATAAACCCTGATCATACTTGCTTTGGCTCTATGCCAGAAGGATAGTCAGAATTGATGTAGAAGTAAGCAAGAGAAATCCAAAAGGCTGGTCCACCAGGTAACAATACATAATGTCACTTAGAATCCTCAGGGAATAAAGGAAATATGTCTCTCAAAATCCAATGGAAACATTTCCAAGGACAGGCCACATGGCCGACTTGCGAGCATGTACTCAGTATCCACAAGGTAATGAGTATTGAACTACTACTCAGTATCTACAAGATATTAAATATGTTCATACTACTCGTAATCCATAATGTATCGAGTATCAGCATGTTACTCAAAATCCACAAGGCATCAAGTTCCCTTCAGCCACAAGGCTATCATGTTTCTACCCTGTACTCATGTACTTCTTCATCAACATCATGGGATATGGATACTTCTCTGTAAGGGACAACCATACAAGGGTGGTCCACCTATTCCAGATACATAATAAATACCCCAAAGGCAAGTTTAAACCACATAATTTGGTAGAGCATAAAAGGTGAAAATAGCATGAAATGTAATCATGATGAAACAATAGTAAAAAACATAATATGTGATCATCAATAAAACATGGTATTATAAGCTATATAGTCTCACTCATGAAAATAAGAATCTTAAAGGGTCTTATGGATATTCACATACCCGCATGTTATCACAATCGAACATGGTCAATAAGCTATGCCAAAACATGTATCCCATCAAAGAAATAAGAGTGTGCATATAAACAGAGCATGGAATATCATCAAGAGTCATAACATCTACAAATTTTATCAAAATTAAAACATGGTCTTATGGGATCTAGGTCTCAAGTAACACAATGGCACACCCCAATATGTCCATATAGTACAAGGTACTCAAAAGTGACCAAGCATTGACCATTAGTGGCCGAAAACAATCCAGTAAACAAGGGTTCAATGTATCCCTTGGAAAATTTTCCAATTTAATTATGTATATTCCATTATTTAATTAAGACAAAAGGATAATTAATTAATTAAGAATCATTAGTTATTCATAACACAATATGAATTAATGTTCATTCACCCAAAGGGGAAAACCTCATATCTAATGATAATAAACATGCATAATACCACATGGTAGAGTACACATGACAACCTACCTCAAGGTTTTCAATATCAAAGCCAATATTCATCAAGGAGTCTTCAATTAAATCACTCTCGCATATCAATATTTTCAAGGCACTTTTCATGGATTCCTAAAATAATTCAATTATTTTATTTTCAAAAAAACACCACATGCGATAACAGCTTTCACTCTCTTAGATAATTTCTAAATTATTGATTTAATACAAGGCATGTGATAACCACTTCTTCATTTTAATAATAATTATAATTAATTATGTGATAACATTCTCTCTCTAGAATAATTCATGATAATAATGATAATTATTCTTTATCATTCTTTGATAACTCTGGTTTAATTATCATTTAAGAAAACTCTATTTTTTCTCTAAAAACCATGCAAACTAAAAAATAAAAGGATTACTAGAATTTATCACTTGAAAAATGCATCATAAGAAAATATGAGAGAGAGAGGTGTTTTACCATGCCAGAAAACTGGATGAAGAATGTATTTCATTTGAAGAAGACTTATTAGATACTAGATAAATATGTTCTACTCTATCATGAATCAAGAGGATAACAAAAATTAGGGCAACAAGTTTTGGGTATTTTTATGAAAAACAAACCGTATACTGGTTTGAAGTAATAAAAACTGAAAAATTAAATTAACCATTTAATTTATCATATAATAAAATATTTAATGAAAAGAATTTATAATCATTAATTAGTGGATTAAAAACTTTAAATGAGTCAAATTAATTAATTACCATGGTTTCTAGGCATTTAAATGGCTAAAAGATGTTACAGGGTCCATATGGAGGAGAATAAATAAAAAATCAAGATTTTATTTATTTTTTTCCCAAAAAGAGTGTTGTGTAAGGGTAATATGGTTTTACCCTTAAATTTCTCTTATGTGTTATGTAAGGCTACTTTTTTACCCTTACTCATCCTCTTGAAACTAAATAACTACTCTTACACATCTCATTATACCCTTATGTGACCTTTGTAAAAGCATGGTTATCTTTACGTAGTGCCTTAGGTACCCTTATGAAACCTTTGAAAAATAAAGTCTACCATTACACAAATCAAATGTTAACCTTACACAGTGTATATGAATCCCATATTACATTTATGTGAGTTGGTATTTATCCAAAAAAATATTTATAAAACTCAGGGTTACCCTTACATATAGACAAGGTTACCCTTATACTGGTAAGGATGATCTTTATGCGATAAAGGAAATACCCTTACGTGAGATAACCCGAAGGCTTTACCTTTAACTAATAATTGGGATCCGTGAATTACCCTTACATAGAGTATAAAAATTCCCATTATCCTTATGAAGTATCTGATATACCCTTATTCAACTAATATAAATTATGAATTACTCTTATACAACTCCCAAAAACCTCCCTGCTTAAGGGTAGAGGCCTTTTTTCATTTTATAGTCCCTAGACAATACATAAGGGTAACTTTTTTTAAATTTAAATTTTCTATAAAGAGAACTTAAAAAATAAAACAAAAGGGTTTTTTTTGGAACATTTAAAAACTAAGGATGTTATAATTATCCCCCTCTAAAAGCATCCCATCCTCAAGAAGTTCCTCCTACAGTCATGCTAAGCACCTCAAACTTAACTAATATGACATGACTGATGTGTTTCGAACCCACCACATTTGGGTTCTCATGGAAACACCAGTTGGAACATTTCTAGTTGTCTTCCTCTAAAGGTAGCCGTACTAAATATTTGACACACCGTAAACCAATGAACATGATTCCTTAAGACTAGTAGTCCTTGTTAAAATGGTCTAACATCCTGAAAAATTCTAAACCGAATTTGTATGTGATTTATGTGTTGGTTCACCAACCATTTTACCCATCCACAAGGCTCACAACCATGTATCAATGCACCAATGATCTGAATCCCTATCACCTTGAACTGATTTTTCTCTCAAGTCCAAATCACATATCTGATTTCCATCAATCACTGCATCTAAATCAAACATCATACATTCAACATGGATCCAGATACTCTCAATTCCAATACACATTGGTCCCTAGAGTCACTATGATCATCCAATGGTTAGTCTTATAGGAGACCATAACCCTTCCCACAAGATGGGTCATTTTACATGTGACAATTCAATGATACCCATAATATGAGTATCATTACTATCTCATTAAATGATTCCATTAGTTTACCTAAACCATGACTAGTTTATCGCCAAACAGGATGAATAAATGTGACTATCCATGTAACATAATGGATCCGGGTGCCACACAATGGGTGCCCCAAACCCGGTTGGTCACATGACCTCAAGCGCATTTCCCCAAACACCAGAGGCTGCTGACTAGTAGCGAGGGCCTAGGACTGATAGTGGGGAAATTATGCCCTCATTTTTCAATGTGTAGATTAGCGTAAAAAAAAATAAACCTACAAAAGCGGAAGCAGTAAACAATATAGACGTAAAATGTACAACAGAACTAAAGTAAAAGATAACCAACAGTCATATATATGATGATGAAACACGTCTATAATTATAAGAAAGCAGCCAAAATAGGATACACTACAATTTGATACAATACTGCACAAGGTAAAAATTACAGAAAAACAAAACCAAAGCAGTGCAATAGGAACGCAGTAGCATCGCAAGCCTAATCTTAGTCTCATGCTCCCCTACTCCTCTACAACAATAATGTGCCTGTGTAGGGACCCTTGACCTTATCAACACCAGTAGTAATATAATCTGTTTGTGTCCAAGACATGACCTAAAGAGGGTGTGAGAAATAAATCCCAGTAGGCAACCACCAAAGGCCCGTGCCCAACTGTCAGTGAAAATGTGCAACAATAGTGTTCAATAATGAAATTCAGTAAATTAGGAAGTACTCAAAAGTAACCATTCCTACCAGTTACATTTCAATTTTAATAATTATTTAATAATTCAATAAAATTGAATTGAGAGTTTTCTGAGACTCAGCCTCGACCGACAATATCCTATACTAGTGCCACAGCAGAAACCACAATATGCTATCGAACAAGTAAAAGATAATAATAATACCAAGCCTGTGCTTTATCTTGGTAGGTACAATCTAAGAAATCACCATAGTGAATATTCAAAATAAAAATTGTCCTCAGACATGCAAATCCTTACCCTCAGGAAAACCGAAATGAAACCCTAAGGTGACTTCCCTTAGGCATAACAAATATTTCCCTCAGGAATATGAGATATCGCCCTCATGCACTGAAGCTACTGCCCACAAGCATAAGAAACGTTGCCCTTAGGCTAAACAAAACATTTCCATCAGGATAAACAAAACATTTCCCTCAGGCTAAACAAAACATTTCCCTCAAGCTAAACAAAACACTACTCTTAGGCGTTCCATAGGAAAAGCAAGTAACAAGGCTGAGCCCAACACATAAGCAAGAAATTTATATATGTTTCCTCTCAAGAAAACTCAAAACATGCTATAATCACAACATACCCATGGGTATCCTGGATAGAATACTAAACAAGGGAAAAACATCCTCGAGGTGGCCCTAGATCAAAGAAACGATCCCAAATAGCAGTTTATACTTATTCATTAGATTACCTATGCAATTCTAGGTATCTCAACAGTCAATGTCTCAGCCATATGACACCCCGAACATGGGCGCGTGGCACAATGGTACACAAAATCAACTTGACAGTTGGAATTAAACACAAGACCACCTACCTCGATCTCCTCTGATCGATATATGTGAAAGGAGCCTCCCAAAACAACCAATAACGATGTAGATATGAGATAAATGATTACTCTTTCAAGCCTAAATAACATCCCTTAGGGAAATAATTAGAAGGAAATATTCAAGAAGAGGGAAGAACTTACCTATGTGGTTCAAATGAGATCGACATCGGAAGAATCGGAGTCTCGATGAGCAATCAGGAGCTCCTCCAAGTCTCGGACTCCTCTCCCACTACTCTTGGTGAGCCCTCTGCCTCTTCTAATGAATGAGGAGACTACTACCTATTTTTAACAAAAAAACATAACTACACGGCGTGTACTCTCAATTACATGGCGTGTACTTTCCTTTTAAACTGTTCCTCTGGCGGCTACTTTCCATCGCCTTACTTTTCATCTTCTAACTAATTACATGACGTGTATTACTAAGTACACAACGTGTAGTTAGTTTTTACACCCTTAATCTCTGACAAGCCTACATGCCCTGTATTTTCATCCCACACAACCAAATTACACAACGTGTAGTTAGTTTTTACACCCTTAATCATCGAAAAGCCTACACGCCCTGTATTATCATCCCACACAGCCAAAGTACACGACGTGAGTACAAAAGTACACGGTGTGTACCCATAAATTTGGGATTTTCCCCAAATCTCCCTTGTTTTCTCAAAAACACTTAAGGAAAAGGAAAAGAAGAAACACGTAACTCAAGAATAATAACCAGGTTCTTACAAACTTCCCCCCTTAAAGAAATTAATCCCTGAATTTCCCTTCCAATGGTGGTAAAGATAGAGTTGGGGACAATTCTGGCCACTGAGCACATACGTCGGTCTCCTGCTCCCAGGTTTCATCTTGCACTCAGCCATGATGCCATAACACCCGTACGAGAGGAACTGACCGGGCTCGAAGAACCTTCGTGCTCTTATCAACAATACGAATCAGATGCTCCTCCAGGGATGCATCAACCTGAAGTTCAACCTCCTCGGGATGAAAAATTTGAGACGGTTCTAAGTGATAATGGCATAACTGAGATATATGGAAGACTTCATGCATGGCCCGATACCTATGGGGTAACTGCAACTGATAGGAAACCATCCTTACTCTCTCCAGAATCTCAAACAGCCATACATACCTCGATGAAAGTTTACCCTGTCTCCGGATCTTCCTATGTCCCAACCTTGGTGAAATACACAAGAAAACCTGATCCCCGACCACGAACTCCAAGGGTCGTCTGCGGTGATCAGCATAAGATTTCTGACAAGACTTTATATTAGCCATCCACTTCTGAATCAACTGGACATGCTCTGAATTCGTCTATATAGAACGTGGTCCCAGTAAAGCTACCTCACTCGCCTCCAACCAGCATAAGGGTGATCGGCGTGGTCTACCATATATAGCCTCATAAGTTACCATCTCAATAGTTGCCTGAAAACTATTATTGTAGGAAAATTCAACCAGGGGTATGTGCTTCTCCCAAGAGTCCCCAAAGTCCAGGACGCATGCATGCAACATGTCCTCTAGCACCTGTATTGTACGATCTGACTGGCCATCAATCTGAGGGTAGTAAGATGTGCTCATAAGTACCTGTATACCCAGTTCCCTCTGAAAACTCGGCCAGAAAAAAGATGTAAAATGGTCGTCCCTATCTGAAACGATAGAAAGAGGGACCCCATGAAGATGTACTACCTCTTAGATATACAAATTCCGGAGCTTGTCAACACTGAAGGTCTCCTTGATCGACAAAAAGCGAGCTACCTTTGTAAGTCTGTCCACAATAACCCATACGACATCATTGCCTCGAGGTGACCTTGGTAACCCGGTCATGAAGTCCATCGTGACATCATCCCATTTCCACTCCGGAATGGGTAACTATTGTAACAGTCTGAATGGCCTCTGATGCTCCGCCTTCACCTGCTGATAGGTGGAACATCTCGTAACAAAACCAGCTTCCTCTCTTTTCATACCCGACCACCAATACTGACGTCTCAAGTCATGGTACATTTTGGTAACTCCAGGATGCACTACCCAAGATGAAGCTTGAAATTCCCGCATCAACTCCTCATGTATAAACCCTAGAACCCAAACTCATCCATAGATACATAGTACCTCATTATCACGTATCTTACAACTAAGAGGAGGGTCCTCACTTGCCACCGACTCCTGTAGAACTAGGCTTTCTGAATCTGATAGCTATCTCATCCCCACTCTATCCAGGAGGGTAGAAGTTACAACTAAGGATGATAGATAGGTTCGCCCCTTACTATCATGAACCTCCAAATGCATCTTAGAGAACAAAGACATAAGATTCCACTCACCACTGGCCTCCTGCACTACCTGTATCTGAGTCTTCATACTCAGTGCATCAGCTACTGCGTTACCC
This sequence comes from Viscum album, assembly GCA_963277665.1. Taxonomy (NCBI): domain Eukaryota; kingdom Viridiplantae; phylum Streptophyta; class Magnoliopsida; order Santalales; family Viscaceae; genus Viscum; species Viscum album. The sequence continues at coordinate 1,813,247,804 of OY728146.1, forward strand.
TTAACATGTGTAAAGGAAATCTCAAAGTCGAAGGACTGAAGGTATTCAACCCACCTTTTCTATCTCAAATTCAAGTCCTGCTGGGTAAAGATGTATTTAAGATTTTTTTGGTCCGTAAACACCAAAAAATGTTATCCTAAGAGATAATGTCTCCAACAGCATAACACATGAACAACTGAAACCGACTCGACATCACATGTCAGGTAATTCCTCTCATGTGGCTTCAACTACTGAGACCTGTACGCAACTACTCGATCTCCCTGTGTCAACACTTCTCTTAGCCCAATACCTGATGCATCACAGTAAATTGTATATCTCTTCCCTTGATCTGGAAGTATTAGGACTGGTGCTGATGTCAACCTTCCCTTCTACTTCTGAAAGGCTATCTTGCAAGCTTCTGACCAAACGAACTTCATACCCTTCTTAGTCAAACCCATCAACGATGTTTCTAAGCAGGAGAAGTCCTGTATAAATTGCCTGTAGTAACCATTCATCCCCAAGAAACTCCATATTTCAAACATGTTCTTAGGCTGATCCTAGGAAACTACTACTCTCAATTTATCTGGGTCTACCGTAACTCCTGCCTCTGAGATAATATGACCTAGGAAGTGAATATGGTCCATACAAAAGTGGAACTTTGAGATCGTAGCATATAAATGATTCTCTCTCAGTTTACTCAATACGATCTCAAGATGGGTGGCATGGTCGTTTCGAGTGTGAGAGTACACCAAGATATCGTCCACGAAGACTGCCACAAAAGAATCCAGATATGGGTGGAACACGCGATTCATCAGATCCATGAAAACTGCTGTACGTTTGTGAGTCTGAATGGCATGACCATGTACTCGTATAGACCATATCTGCTCCGTAAGGCTATAAGAGGTATGTATGATGGTCTAACGCGCAACTGATGATATTCGAATCTCAAGTAAATCTTTGAGAACACTCGTTTTCCTTTAAGTTGATCAAAAAGATCATCAATCCTCAGTAAGGGATATCATTTCTTAACTGTCAACTGGTTCAGTTTCCGATAATCCATGCAGAGTCTGAGGGTACCAACTGCCTTCTTAGTGAAAAGTACAGATGAACCCTAGGGAGAAATACTGAGTCAGATAAAACCCTTGGCTTGTAACTCCTCTAAATACCTCTTGAGCTCTTGCAATTCTAGAGTATCCATCCTATAAGGGGGAATGGACACCGGTGCCGCTCCTAGCACAAGCTCATTAGAGAAGTCCACCTCTCACTCTGGAGGTAGACCTGAAAAGTCATCCGAGAAGATATCCCTGAAATAATTAACCACTGGAGAGAAATCTTTCTGACAAGTTCCCTGTTCATCCAAATATAAACTCGCAATCTGGGCTGTCACTCCACCTCAATCACAATGCTCGGGTCCAACTCAGCTCTTCTGGACATCCCATTCTCCCTTGTATAGAAAATCTCTACCCTCTGGTGACGTGAAACTCACCCTGCAACAATCGAAATCTACAAAGGCTCGAAAGGGTACCAACTAGTCTATTTCTAGAATGACATCATAGGCTGTCATATCTTAGATATAGAGGTCCCATGGAAAATGACACCCACTAATCTCTAGGGGGAACTCCTTGCACTGACACACACCTACCGTTTTCATTCCCAACAGAGTGTCTAGCATCATGATATTCAAGGAAGAAGAAACACAGAGCCCAAGGATCTCCACAATGGGCACAGATATAAAGCTATGTGTAGCACCAGTATCGAAAAGTACAGAAGATAAAATAGAAGAAACAAGAATAGTACCTCTGATAGTGGAAGGTCCGGGATCTTGCTTCTTTTGTGTCTATTTCACTGCATATGTCTGCCCAATACTGCGGCCCTACGACACAACCTGACTACCCTGAGCTGACCCGCCCTGTTGTATCTAAGATCCTGGTGTCTAGCTACCATGGCCACAACCACCACCTTGGACTGAACGTCCTGACGTACTCTAGTTCCCTGACCGGTAAGAAGTTGTTAGCCCTACTCCTACACACAAAGTCTATACAGAACCCCTCTCAGTATTCACTGGTGGAAACTCCCTTGAAAAACGTTGAAGATGACCCATCTTGCTGCAAGATCAACACTCCACTGGGTCATGTGGACACTAAGGTCTCTTGTACCCCTCTTTACCACACTGGTAGCACATTATCTGTCCACCTAAAGATTTTTTCTGTCTAGTACTTCCACCATGAGAGAAATCCATCTGCCTCTTCCTCTTGCTAGTAGAAATAGTACCAGAGGTCGGTGCCGAACCGCCCTAGTCTGCACCACTAGCTTCCCGCAGGCTCCGCTCAGCAATCAATGCTGGGTTCACAATAGCATGCACTATAGGAAACTTGAAAACATTCACCAGTGCGCGAATGTCATATCAAAGACCACCCTCAAAGTGTATTTCCCTCAATGTCTCATTACTCACCAGAACAGGTGAAAAATGCTATAGCACGGTGAAGTGGGAAGAATAGTCCATCAATGACATGGATCCCTACTGCATATTCATGAACTCGTTAGCTCGATCTGCCCTTAGCATCTCTATAAAGAAAAATTCATAGAATACTGCCTGAAAATCTTCCCACACAATGTCTCGGTGATGCTCAATCTGGGTGGTAACATCCCACAATCTCTTAGCGGAATCACACAGTATGTAAGTAGCAAGCATGACCCTCCTCCCAGGAGGCAACTCCAGATGATCGAAGATCGTCTGCATAGAATCCAACCATGACTCCGCAACCTGTGGTCCACCATCCCCTAAAAATGTAGGTAGGTGCTGCTGCTAGAATATAAATGTCAGCTCTGCCATAGATGTGGCATCCGACAGTGCTCCCTGGAAGGTTTTCATGAACCACATGAAGCCTTGATGGAACTACACATCCGTGCCTGCATCCGGTATAATGGCTAGCACCACATATGGAACTGCTGGAGGATCCATCGGTAGCCCATGACCTACCATCTCTGAAGTATAATCATCGCCACTCTCTTGGAGAACAATTCGTGGTTGTCTCGGTGGCATGACTTTACAAGGTCAAACACATGCCTTAGTTTAATTTACTGTTGAGGTTTCTTTTGTCTGGTTAAGAGTGATAATGAAAAAGGGGAAAGATCCACAAGAACTAAAAAAAAGAGACTACACAGCATTTATAAGGTCTACACGGAATGTACCATTAAGCCCTTACATGGTCGTGTTCTGATGTCAGTATGGGCATGTCTCAACCATAGGTACACGACGTGTTACACCCGCACACAACATGTACACCACCCTGTTTCCCTAGCCACATGGCCAAGTCCACATGATCTCTCACTGGTCAAGAATACATGGCGTGTCCCACAGGTTCATGGTGTGTCCTCGGTAAAATCTTGAAGACTCATGTTCCCTCCCACACGGTGGGTTAAACGGCCTTATACTACATGACGTGTAATTATAAATTTTCATTTCTTCCTGAATAGAAGAGTACATGGCATGTAGTCAAAACTACACGACATGTATTCTGAGTTTCTCCAGATAGTTAGCCTCATAAACTACTCCAAAGCCCATAAAAACACTAAAACGAACACCAAAGTGCCAAATTATGATCCGTGAGGGCCCATACTCCCCGTGAATCAAATCTTGGCATCTTATACAAGTTATAAACAAGGTAAAAAATTCAATGATCCACCAAATTCCAGTCAATAAGGGCCCATAACTCCTCAAGAACCAAATTTTGTCATTCATTCAAACAAAACTTCTTACAAACAATACCCCATCAAACAACATGTATTTTTATCAAAGAAACTATCACAACAACATGCATTTTCAAGCATAACATCTATCATAAAAACATGCAATTTCAAATGCACCTACATATCATAGAAAGTATGCATGACATGTGATTATAACATGTGCCTAAATGATGCATGAGATGGCATACCCTCATCTCACCGGGTTGCAACTAAATAGAACCCAAGTATAAAATATAAATATCAGACCACAAGTGCGTCACCCAACTGCGAAATCTTATCAATTGTGATAATCATAAACCGAAAATCACACTTTAATTCAAGGAAATTTGGACTTTACCTATACATGAGGTAGCTACTCCTGGGAAAAATTTATTACCAAATCCCTTAACAATCTATCTCTTTCTGTTGTCACCAAATAATAAAATAACTCAGAGAAAAGAAACCTCCGATACCACTTTGTAAAGCCTTAGATCCGGGTTCCACACAACGGGTGCCCTGAACTCAGTTGGTCACATGACCTCAAGCACATTTCCCCAAATTCCATAGGCTTCTAACTAGCAGCGAGGGTATGGGACTGATAGTAAGAAAACTATGCCCTCATTTTTCAAAGTGTAGCGCAGTGGAAAAAAATATAAACATAGAAAAGCAGAAGCAGTAAACAATATAGACATGAAATTTACAACAGAACTAAAGTAAAATATAACCAACCATCATATATATGATGATGCAACATGTCTCTAATTCTAAGAAAGCATCCAAAAAAAGATACACTGCAATCTGATACAATACAGCACAAGGTACAAAGTATAACAAAACAAAACCAAAGCAGTGCAACTGGTATGCAACAACATCACAAGCCTAAGCTCTGTTCCATGCTCCCCTAATCCTCTGAAACAATCATGTACCTGTGTAGGTACACTTTCCCTTATCGACACCTATAGAAATATAATATGTTTGGGTCCAAGACATGACCCAAATAGGGTGTGAGAAATAAATCCCACTAGGCAACCACTAAAGGCCTGTGCCCAACTGCCAGTGAAAATGTGTAACCGAAGTGTGCAATAATGAAATGTGGTAAATTAGAAAGTACTCAAAAGTAACCATTCCTACCAGTTACATTTCCATTTAAATAATTATTTAACAATTCAATATAATTGAATTGAGTGTTTTCTAAGACTCATCCTTGACCAACAATCTTTTATACCAGTGCCACAACAGAAACCACAATAGGATATCTAACAAGTAAAAGATTATAATAATACTAAGCATGTGATTTAGCTTGGCAAGTACAACCTAAGAAATAACCATAGTGAATATTCAAAGTAAACATTGTCCTCATACATCCAAATCCTTACCCTCAGGAAAACAAAAAATGAAACCCTCACGTGACTTACCTCAGGAATAATGAATATTGCCCTCAAGAATATGAGATATCTCCCTTAGGCACAGAATCTACTACCCACAGGCATAAGAAACGTTGCCCTCAGGCTAAACAAAACATTTCCCTCAAGATAAACATAACATTTCCCTTAGGATAAACAAAACATTTCCCTCAGGAAAAACAAAACACTGCCCTCATGAATTCCATAGGAAAATAAAATAATCGGGTCGAGCCCAATGCATAAACAAGAAATTTATATACGTTTCATCTCAAGAAAACTCAAAACATGCTATAATCACGACATACCCATGGGTATCCTGTCCAAACGGCTAAACAAGGGAAACACACCATCGGGGTGGCCCTAGATCAAATCAACGATCCCAAATAGCAGTTTTTACTTATTCATTAGATTACCTATGAAATTATAGGTATCTCAATAGTCAAAGTCTCAGCCATACGACACCCTGAACATGGGTGCGTGGAACACCGTTACACAAAATCAACTCGACAGTTTGAATTCCTTAATCTCCTCTGATCGATATACATGAAAGGAGCCTCCCGAAACAACCAAGAGCGACGTAGATATGAGATAAACGATTACTCATTCAAACCTAAATAACTTCCCTTAGTGAAATAATTGGAAGGAAATATTTAAGAAGAGGGAAGACCTTACCCGCACGGTTCAAACGAGATCGACGGTGGAAGAATCAGAGTCCTGGTGAGATATTGGGAGATCCTCCAAGTCTTGGCCTCCTCTCCTATTACTCCTGGTGAGCCCTCTGCCTCCTTTGCTGAATGAAGAGGATACTGCCTATTTTTAACAAAAAAACATAACTACACGGTGTGTACTCTCAAGTACACGACGTGTAATTTCTTTTTAAATTGTTCCTCTGGTGGCTACTTTCCACCGCCTCACTATTCATCTACCGACTAATTACACGACATGTATTACTAATTACACAGCGTGTAGTTAGTTTTTACACCCTTAATCACCGACAAGCCTACACACCTTGTATTATCATCCCACATAGCCAAAGTATACGGCATGTGTACAAAATCACATGACGTGTAGTTAGTCTTTACACCCTTAATCATCGACAAGCCTACACACCCTGTATTCTCACCCCACCCAACCAAAGTGCACAACGTGTGTACAAAAGTACATGGTGTGTACCCATAAATTTTTGATTTTTCCCACATTTCCCTTGTTTTCTCAAAAACACTTAAGAAAAAGGAAAAGAAGAAACCCGTACTTCAAGAATAAGAACCGGGTTCTTACAATCCACTTATAGCTATTTTATAATAAAGAATCAAGAATTTCACAAACCTGGATTACCCAGAACACAGTCTATTACATTCAATGATCCATTATCAAAGTGAAAAACATTCTCCAATAGCCTAATAATAGGTTATAAACTCTATTTAAATGGGAGTCATCCTCTGACACAAGATTCTATACCAAACCAAAACATCTACACCTTAAAAAAAAATTGGTTGACCACACAATGGTACCTTGATCCATTATCAACGTCTTTCTCTTCCAGTGATACAAATATATAATCATTAACCACTAGGGCACAAACCATGTGATATTTACACAAAATAATTTTTTTTCCAATACCAAGGGTGGTCCTAAACCAAAAAATATCAATGACCTACCATCTTTTCATCCTCTAAGTTCATCCATATAACCAAGAACACCCTCAATGGTCATATCACTCCCTAATTCCAATGATTCAATCGACCCTAAGCGTAACCACCACATACACTCTCATGCATTAAGGAATTATAGAGAGGCATAATAACATCACTCATTAATCTTAATAGAGTTATTATTTAATGATTCATAGACCTATAAGATAGACTCTCTTGCCTTTATAGTTATCCACACACACCATGTGACGACAACTCCACCAAACTCGAGAACTCACATTATTCCTTTTCAAGGAAGGAAACTCCATGCTACTAGGTTTCCCCACACACTACCCATATCATGAGTGTTTGGTCAAGATATTGTGCATCCAAAATTCTCAACCCTTAACCTTATATCATGATTACTAGAATTCATGTTTCTTAATACCCTTGGGTTTCAAGAAAACTTGCAGAAATACACTCACTCAGGTTAATTCCAAATAGTACAAGGCACCAACCTACTAGTAACTAGTTCCACATTTCAAAGGCCATAAGGTCAGACACACCACTCATAAAAGGTTTAAATAAGGGGTTAAAAATCATGGAATTTAATCAAGTCACATCTCTAAATACATTAAATGAAAAATTTGTTCTTAGACTAACCACACTGAGATTTCATAGATACTGAGTTTGGTTAAACAACATTCTACTAGGTTATATATGGATTACTCCACATAGAATATAATTGGAACGTTAATTTACCATACCTATCAAGTGGATAATAACAAAATGTTCTTACTAAGGATATTAATGCCCAAAAATTCCCAAACAAGTGTACCACACCACTTGTGCACAGAGGAGTTGCATCATTATCACCGTTGTCATCACCATCATCATAACTATCATCATCATCGATAAGGAGCACCATATCATAGTATCACATGACCTACTTTAATAAGTAGAAACACATAGGATTTAACCTAAAATAAGTTCATAAATAACTCATATAAAAAACATAATACAAGTCATTGTCACCTAAACATCTAAGTTCTCTGTCATCAACACAGTCATAGACATGCTCTGTACATGTCATGAGAAACCTATGTGTTGAATATGATGCATAAGATGCCTCTTACTGAAATTTATATGATTCAAATCCATATGAAATCACAACCTCAAAATCCATGTGCCTCACATGAGGTGAAAAAATATCATAATATCATAAACCAATAACATTAATCATATACCCAGGTAACCTAGAATTATCTATGATATAGTGTTCTCAATGAACCATTCGAGGTTTCATCATAAGATCCGACACATTACTACATCTCCATTCTACTGACTCCTCAAAATAAGAAAACAAGATATTATGTCCTCTGATACTACTTTTTAACATTATGACCCAAATCACTTGGTTCAAGTCATAATTCCACATGACCTTAATTGAACCTCCTCATATGATAGAGGCTGCCAACTAGAAGCATGGGTCTCAATTGGAACCATGGGGAGACTATACACTCAATCATAGTGAAAATTAAAAAATAAACAACCAAATTTATAACAATATATAATTTTATTACACAAATACCAATAACATACCAACAATATGAATAAATGTGGAAACAACTGACTCAAAATATAAGAAAAGACACAATAAAAAATCACTCACTCAGAAAATCAGGTATACAAATAAAGAAAATTTAAAAATTACAAGGAGGATCTATAAAACCAATAAGGGAGTGAGTAAAACTCATTATAACACCACCAACATGGTCCAATACCCAACTGGTAATATAAAGTGTACATGCATGTGATAATAACAAGAGAAATTAAATAAGTAATACATAAATGTGCAATATAACATTATATCACCAAGAACACACAAGAAATAAATAACCATGTTCCAAGAGTTTGTGTGCTTATAAAGCTTCCAAGAATCCTATTCATACCTTATTTATCTCTAATATAAAAGGATATCTATAAATGGTGTCATATTAAGAAAAAACAAGCCACAAGCCCGGTCCACCAGATAATGTGACATCATGTCACTCAAAATCCTCAATACATCGAGGCAACATGTATCTAAAAATACACTAGAAAAAGTTTTAGGTCAGTCCACATGACTGACTTGTGAGAATGTACATGGTATCCACAAGGAAACAAGTATTGGCCTACTGCTCGGTATCCAAAAGTCATCAAGTATTGGCATGCTACTAGGAATCCAAAAGGAATCAAGTATCATCATGTTTTCTCAAAATCCACAAGGCATCGAGTTCCATACAGTTGTAAGGATATCGTACTCCTACCTTATACTTAGGTCCCTCATCATCAACATCAAAATCCATGTGTGATTCCCCACAAATACTTTTTTCCCATCTCTAGGGCCCACCCATATTTCTGAATGGGTCATCAAACAAATGAATGTACCCATAGGAAAACACATATTCTTTCTAGTGTGTGTTATACTTACTCACACACACCCTAAGAAAATTCCTAGGAGGTAACCCATATTGATCACTACTCCATCCCAACCTCTTTAAATGTGGATTTATAATCAGGTAGGCTCCCTAAAAGAAAGGTTCACTTTGTTTCCATGGGTTCTTTTATTTATCCTTTTAACCCTTTATAATTGTGGGGTGTTACATTCACCCTCCCCCACCCCACCCTATTTAGAGAACAAAGTCCATGTTCTGAACTCTACATATCAACCTAGGTAGTGCCACTGAACTTATGGATAGATTTCTCCTTTGATATCATTTTATAACACCCTGACCCAAACCACTAGGTCTAAACTGGAGTGTTACATGACCTCATGCATGACTCTCAATATATAAGAGGCTTATGACTAAAAGGGAGGTTATAAGTCCATCAGTGGGGAGACTATACCCTCACTATCATATCATATAATAGTAACAAATAATAAATAATATAATAAATAATCATTGTAACCATACAAAAAATAATATATGATATATATTCCATACAAATAATAAAGGGGATCCTAAATAGGAAATCCAAATCGAAGAATTAAAATAAGTTGATAAATAAATAAACAAAATAGTGGGGGTCCTCTAGAGTATATCCTGATTAGATACTAGCTCCATGATCCTATTCTCATCCATCGATCATGGCCCCCTTTCCCTTACTTGGATCCCTATAAATGAAGTCATCACACACATCGAGATTCTCATGAAGGTGTGAGTAATAAAACCCAGTAGGACACCACCCATGAATCTATAACAAATTCACAAATGTATAATAAGTGTATTACATGATAATAATAAATTTTAAATCAATAATAATAACACACAATCGTGTACTGAGTGATTATTCACTAACCAAACTTCCAAAACCCCTGATAGTACCTTCTTCTTCTCCATACAAGAATGACGATCAAGGCTATTAGGAATTCTCAAAACTAATCTCAAGTCTATATTCACATCACTCATCATCCAAAATTCATCAAGTGGACACACTACTCAGAATTCACAAGGCATCAAGTATCATCATACTACTTAGAATCCTCAAGGCATCGAGTTTTAGCAGGATCCTTAGAATCCTCAAGCCAACAAGTTTTACGTGGTCACAAGGATATCATGTTCCACCATCATCAATGTCACACATCATGCACACTCCTACTTTAAGGGGTAACCATACCACGATGGTCAAATTTCACATGTACCAAGAACCAAAACTACAAATTCAAGATAATAAACAACAAGGTAAATCACAATAAACATACATAACATGGTATCATGAGAAAACTTATCACATCACAAAAATCATGTGAATCGATATAGAATACGGAAATAAGATACTCTAATAAAACTCACAGATCAAGGATAATATATGGGTAAAACGATTTTTACTCCTTTAAAATCCAAAAATCATTGAAATTAATTCCCTTGACTCGTTTAAGCTTCATAACTCATTTTTTAAAGATTTTAATCACTTATCTTTATATATCCACATGAGGAATGAGTTAAATTGTAATTTAATTTTGAGGTTTACAAATATTGTGAACTAGAATCACTAGGTATCTTAGTGGAATACCTAATCCCATGTAACAATTGGGCCCTGTAGGTACCCTAGTTTCAAGTTAGAGATGTGTTTTCCCCTCCTTAGGGCCCACCCATGTGCCTAAATGGGTCATCAAACTAAATGATTGTCCCCAAAATCCAACACATGTTCTTTATAGTGTCTTTTTTCCTCACTCACACACACCTTGGGAAAAATCCCAGGAGATCACCCATCTGGATCACTACTCTTATCCAAACCTATTTAACCATGGAGTTATAATCAAATAGGCTCCCAAAAAGAAAGGTTTTCCTTATTGACATGGGAAGTTGCAATTATCCATTTAACCCTTTAACATTTTGGTGTGTTACATACCCCTCTTAGAGAAAAATGTCCTTGTTGTGGACCTTATATCACAACTCAGGTAGTGACACCTCACTTTTGGTTGGGTTCCTCCTTTGATACCAATGTGACAACTGAGCCCCAAAGACACCCCAGTTGTCCTGCAAACACATGTTGTACCATCCATGGGACCCACCCACATGTCCAAAAAAGTCATTAGACTAAATGAATATCCCTATAGGATAAAACATGTTCCGTCAAATGTGTTTTTTCTTCAATCCCACACACCATGGGAAATAAACCAGGAGGTCATCCATCCTAACCACCAATCCAAGGAAAACCTCATTAACTATGGAGTTCTAATCAAGTAGGATCCCAAAAAGAAAGGCGGACCTTATTGAAATGGGTAGTAACAATATCCTTTTAATAGTTTAACATTGTATACTGTTAGATACCATATGTTAGAGATTTGAAACCTCCCTATGATACCTTTTTGTAGCATCCTGACCTGAATCACTGAATCCGAGCTTAAATTCCACATGAACTCAGGCATGCCTCTATGTATATCAAAGGTTTATAACTAGAAGTGAGGGTCTAGAGTGGAACCATGGGGAGACTATAACTTTAATAAAAGTGAAAAATAATAAATAAACAACCAAATTTATAAAAATATATAATTATATCATGCAATACCAACAACATACGAACATTAAGAATGAATGTGTAAGTAACATACTCAAAATCCAAGAAAGGATACAACAATTGATCACCCATTAAGATGATCAAATATAAAAATAGATAAAGGTAAAAAAGTGAAAGGAGGATCTACATCACCAATCCTCACCTCATCCCAATCTCCAACTCGTTGTGAGCTATAATTCTAGATGATCAACCTCATACTCATCCCAACTTGTACTTATATGAAGTGAGGGATGCTATGGTACTGAAGTGTCATGGATTCTTGAGTAATGTGTGAGTTCAACTCTATAGGAAACCCCTAATGTGGTCTAGTAATAATTGATAATATTTAATGTATATGCATGTGATAATATTAACATAAAATAAATAAAAAACACATAATTGTGTAACATAGAATAATATCACTAAGAGAAAACAACTAATAAACTACTATATGTTAATTAGTTGTGTGCTTACCAAGACAACACAAACCCCGACCATATCTGCTTTGACTCTATTTCGGATGGATAGTCTGAAAGGATGTTTGAGTAATAAATATCAATCGCCATGGCTGGTCTATCAGGTAACGAGGCATCATGTCACTTAGAACCCTGAAGGTATCGAGTCAACATGTGTATCATAATATACTGACAACAAGTCTAAGCTCAGGCCACAGGGTCAACTTGTGAGAATGTACCCAGTATCCACAAGGCAACGAGTATCGGCCTGCTACTCAGTATCCATAAGTAATAGATTATCGACATGCTACTCAAAATCCACAAGACATACAGTATTGATATGTTACTCAAAATACACAATGCATTGAGTTCCATCCATCCATAAGGTTATTATGATCCTACCTTATACACAAGTCCTTCATCATCAATGTCATGATTCATGCATACTTCCCCTCAAAGGAAAACCATACCACGATGGTCCACCTATTAAAAATATATAATCAATGAATCTAAAGGTATATCCAACACACATAATTAGGTAGAGCATGTAATATAAGTATAACATGGAATGTGATCACGAGGAAAAAATACTAACAACATAACATGTGATCATCAATAAAACATGGTATTACAAGCTACATAATCTCACTCATGGAATCAAGCATTATAAAGGGTATCATGGCTGTAAACACACCCACATTCTATCACCATCGAAAATGGTCAAAATTGTTTTCCAAAATAGGTATCACATAAAATCCACAAGAGTACACATATAAATAGATCATGAAATATCATCAAGATTCATAACATTTTCACATGTGATCAAATATCAAACATGGTCTTATGGAATCTGTATCTCAAGTAGAACAAAAAACACCCAAAGGTGCCTATGTAGTTCAAGGAAATAAAAATTGATCAAGCATTAACCATCGGTGGCTAACAACAAGACAATTTAAAAGGGTCCAACGTGGCCCTTGGTACTTTTTCCAATTTCATTAGCCATGTTATATTAATTAATTAAGACATAAGGATAATTAATTAATTAATCATTATTAATATTCAAAACACAATATGAATTAATGGTAATTCATACAAAGTGTAAAACCTCACATATCAAACCAATAAACACACATAATACCACAATGTATAGTATACAAGACCACCTACCTTAAGGTTATTGATGCCAACATCAAGGTTTTTCGAGGAATCATCACCCAAAACATGCCCATGTATCAATCAGTTCAAACCTCTCACCGAGGATTCCTAGAACCAATTTCATTATTTTATTTCCCAAAAAAATAAAAACACAACATGAAATAATAACTTTCTATCTCCAAGATAATTTCAAAATTATCAATTTAACCAAAAACATGAGATAACCATTTTTTAAAATAATAATTATAATTCCACATGTGGTAACATTATCTCTCTAAAATAATCAGAGATAAGAATGATGATTATTCTTTATCATTATATGATAATTATAGGTTAATTATCATTTAATAAAATATTATCATTTTTCTCTAGAATTCTTATAAATTGAACAATAAAAGGATACCTAAAATTTATCCCTTAAAAAATAAAACTCATGAAAAGTGGAGAAAGATAGGGTTTTTTCACTCCTGGAAATTAGATGAAGATCCTAGTTCATTCGAAGAAGACTTCTCAAATAATATATGAATACATTCTAGGACACTAATAATTAAGAGGATATAAAAAACAAAGATAGAGGGTTTTTGTATTTTTAATAAAAAAACCAAATACTGGTTCAAAATAATAAAACCCATAAATTAAATCAACTATTTAATTTTTCCTTTAATCAAATATTAAATAAAGAGAATTTTAAATCCTTAATTAAGAGATAAAAACTTTTAAACAAGTAAAAGGAATTAACTCCCATGGTTTCATGTCTTTTAAATGTATAAAAGACATTATAAGGTACTTATAAAAGAGACGAAAGGAAAAAAATAAATATTTTATTTATTTTTCACCCCAAAATGGATTTAAGTAAGGGTAACATGGTTTTACCCTTACCTTTCTATTAGGTATCATGAAAGGGTACTGGATTACCCCTATGAATCCTCTTAAAACCAAGTTACTACCCTTATGCATCTCATTCTACCCTTATGTGACCATTAGAAAAGCATGGTTACCTTTATGCAGTGGCTTAGGTTCCCTTACATAGCCTTTGAAAACCCAAGGCTACCCTCACACAACTCAAAGGTTACCCTTATATAGCATATAGGAATCCAAAATTATCTTTATTAAAGTCATGTTTTACCCTTACATAGATATATAAAACTCAGGGTTTCCCTTACATATATATAGGGTTACCCTTAAAGAGGTAAGGATGACCTTTACGTGAGTAGGGAAGTACCCATACATGATACATCATGAAGACTTTTCCATTATGCACCACTTGAAATCAGTGAATTACCCTTACAAAACATATATAAATTCCCATTACTCTTACATAGAAAATGATGTACCCTTACGTAGCTCAAATAAATAATAAGTTTCCCTTACACAACTCTAAAAAACTCCTTGTGTAAGGGTATATACCTTTTACCATTACGTAGGCCCTAAGCCATATATAAGAGTAAAAAAGTTGATTTTTTTAATTTTACACAAAAAATAACAGTTAAAATAACACAAAAGTTGGTTTTTAGAACATTTAAAAACTAAGGATGCCACACATGTGATTATTTCAATATTGCATAAAAGATAAGTAAGTGATTTCTTAAACATTTTAAATTTTATTTCTTTTTCTAAATTATTTTTCATCTATGATGATACTCTTTTATATTACTTCCTTTATATACTATATAGGGTATTTTTCCTCTTATTATTGTTTTTGATCATCTTATAATTTGAGATAATCCTTTGATTCATCATATATGCTTATTTATATCAATGGTGATTTCTATGAGAGATTTTACTTGTCTTTCCATATAAACATCATTGTGTAAATATGAATTTTGTGCGAATTACTTTCCATTGTGCATGCCCTATACTTATTTCTTCTGATTTAAGTGTATTCACCTATATAATCATACCTTTTAATAGACTGGGTAAATCTATTATCATGACCATATACCTTTTTATTCTATACATTGTAAGTTCCCTATATTTTTTTATTTTAATTAAAGTGTATTTTCCTAGGTATACTCTATCATTTTTTGGATGAGTTTTAACTCATGAATTTGTATATATAAAACACTTTTTTTACACTAGTTAATCATGATGTGACTTTTTATTGATTCATGTTTCTCACATATGTATGGTTTTTATCTATGTTCACAATATTATAATTTCTTATGATTATGTTTATGTATCATTCCAATGTTATACTCCATGGATCATAATTATTTCCTTAATTTTTCATACTCTCATGTGATGGTATATACATGCTTTTATGGTGTTCCTTTTGAGGTTAAATGTCCCTATCCCCAATCTATGTTATTCAATATTTCCTTATGGTCAACTCTTATGATCCCATGTTCTTTTTAATTAGGTATTTATCCAATTCCAAATTTCTCTCACATATTTATAATTTTATCCTTTATGATTCATTGGCATGTTTTTTCATTACTGAGTTTTTGAGAACCCTCCTTTTGTTTCACATTTCCCCAACAATTACATAAATAAACATGTCTTGGAGGATTTCATGTGTGGATAATTTTGTGAGAGATGTTGAAGAAATAATATGAAATATGAAATGTATTTATTTAATCTCCAAAGACAATAAAACATTGGGTCTTGGGTGTGTGTTTTAATATTTAAATGATATATAAAACGATGTATTTTTTTTGGGTCATCTCAGTTGGTATCCAAGTAGATGTGTAAATTTTATATTTTAGCAACAGATCTAGGAGTGTGAATTTGGGAAACCTCAAACAATGAAACTTTAAACACTAAAAAAGAGTCAAATTTGATAAATGAGATTGAAATATTGAATAATTCTCTCACTGAAGATAATAAATTAGATGTTGGCATTGAAGATAAGATGGAAGAAATGGGGAAGGAGTTTTTAGTTGATCATAAAAAAATTAAAGGAAGATGAGAAGAAATTGACTAAGTTCAAATGTAACATTTATTGTTACATTCAAGAATTTGAAAAAAAACAAATAATAAAGTGGTTTAATTTTTTTTCAATGACATAAATAAATAATTTAAAATATGTGGCAAAGTAAGATAATTGTCAAAAATCATGAAATTCTAGGAATACTAATTTGAAAGAGAAAACTTATACAAATCGTGATAAAAAAATAGGAAAGAATACTAGAATAAATAGAAAACTTTTGATAGTCCAATATAATTTTGTTTCATAACTTGGAACCAAAATTAGTGGTTAAATTATTGAAGAAGAGAAAGCAATGCATGTTGGACAACAAGCTGCTTACAAAGTAAAATAATCATTTTATGAATATTGGTGATTTTATTAAGGATTTGGGAAAATGGAAAGGATATGTTGGTTCAATTATGTATATAACTACAAAAAATTGAATGTATGGTAGGAAATATTTAAGGGGGAGTCAACCCACTTAAATAAGAAAAGTTATGAAGAAATATAAAAATTATAGACTGAATATTGAAAAGAGTTTCAATCATTGGAGGAAATTTTTGGGAAGTGTGACCAATTGGGTCACTTTTTTTGAAGAATTTCTCACTATTTTACCTATAAAAAAGTGTATTAATTAAAAAACACAGAATACTCATAAAAGTAATGATAAATAAAGGAATAAGGCACTAATTATTGAAGTGGAACTCAAATTATTTCAAAAGGAATTCCCATTTATTTTGGATAGTGGATTCTCTTCACATATGACATGTTATGTAAATAACTTAAAGTATTTTTACAAATGAAATTAAGGAAAAATATCATTTAGAAATAATTGGTCTCTTGATATAATAGGATTTTTTTAGCGGTCATTGGATAGAACAAGATGAATTTAAAGAAAATTTTATTTGTCAATTGGTTAAATCACAACTTATTATGTGTGTCATATTATTTTGAAGAAGGAAAAAAGTGTTTTTAAAAAATATAAATTATTGGTGAAGAGGTTGAAAGATCGATGTGTATTTACTAGAGGATAGAGAACATGTGGAAACTTGTTTTAGGTGGGTGATATTGAAAATCATTTTATTTAAGATTAAAGGATAAAAATCAATTTTGGAATCAAAGACATGGTCATCTTGGTCAAAATAATATATAAAATATTATCTAATTAAATAATGTTTGTGACATTTCTATTTTAAAGGTAGAAAAGAATTAGATGTAAAATATGTTTCAAAAGGGGAAGACTATTAACTCTTTACACAAGAAAGTAGATTTTCAAACATCTCACCCTTTGAAGATCATTAATTCAGATGTATATAATCCTATGAGGAAGAAATAAAATAATAGAGACAATTATTTTATTTTCTTTATTGATTAATTCAATTATACTAAATGAATTATATTAACAGAGCCTTTTAAAATGTTTAAGATATTTAAAATAAGTGCATAAAATGAGTGTGGTTTATCCTTGAAGAAGCTTCATATAAACAATGATGTTGAATATATAAGTGAAAAATTTGACATTTTTCTTGAAAAAAATGTGTTAATCATGAATTTAGTACACCATATACTCCATAAAATTGTTTTTAAAGTAATGAACAAAGATTAGTGTAAATGAATCAAACCATATTAGCGGATCATGATACTTCTTGATTTTTATAGAGGCAAGTTGTTATCATAGTGGTTTGGATTAAAAATAATTGATTGCATCATACCAATTCAAATATATCACCATAAAATATATATTAAAAGAAGATCACAAGATTAAAATACTTAATGGATTTTGTAAACCCTTGTATTATCAAGGTGAAATGTAAAAAAATGCAGAAGTTAAAGAAAGGAGAAATTTAAATTATCTTCCATGGTCATCCAAAAACTTTGATATGATAATATTGTTACCACAAATAAATGGGGAATATTATGGATAGTTATGATGTGAATATTTTGTAACAATCAAAGAATGAAGTCACACATCACAGAGAAAGTTCTATAAGTAATTATGATGAAGTATAATTTATTGATAATTCAAACAAAGGTTTTTAAAATAATATAAAGTTGGATAAAGTATTATTTAAATATGATGATTCATACATGTAATGTAATAAAGAACAATATTCTACAAATCATACCTAAATAAGAAAGTATATGGAGTTCTAGAATATCATTAAAGATTAATGACATCCGATTCAAATCAAGAGAACCTTAAGGATGGCAACACATAATTCATTGTTTTATTAGTTTAATCCAAGAGAAATGAATAAATATGTAGGGCATCAAGAGTGGATTGGTTATATGAATAAGTAGTTGGATCAAATCTATAAGAACAATACTTGGGAGTTGGTACCCAAGATAACAAAAAATAATTTTATCAGAACAAAATGGGTATTTCATAACAAGTTAAATTAAAAAAGAGAGGTGATGAGAAAAAAAGAAATTATTATTTTAATAGTCTACTTACTTGTGGAAGGAATTTATTTCAATTATTCTTTAATACTAATTTATAGGCTTGAAACCATTAATATTATTCCTTTTATTTCCCATAAACATGATAAAATATCTTCTAAATGGATATCAAATTATCTTTCTTTAATATATAGTTGTAAGATAAAGTGTATATTGAGAAACCCAATGGATTTCTTATTAGAGAATACGATTGATATTTTTTTAGGTTAAAGATGGATCTATATGGTTTAAAACATGCACTAAGAGCATAGAATTCCAAGTTAGACACTTTCTTGAAGTTTCTAAAATTCAAGAAGGGAAGAGTAGATAGAAACATCTACATAAAAGGTGATAAGGAGTTGTCCTTAAATTTTATTATGTATATAGATGATATAATGTTTTCAAGAAATAAGGTAATTATTTTTGAGGAGTTTTATTTTAAAATGGATAATTTTTTTAGATATTTATTCATAGGTATATGAAGTATTTTTTAGGTCTCTAAATTTCTTAAGAGAATGATTATATTTTTCTCTTTCAAAATTAATATACTCAGGAAGTTTTAAGAAGTTTGGAATGGAGAATTCAAAGATGGTTTTGTCCCCAATTTCAATGGGAATTAAGATATCAAATTATATATATGGACAAAGTGATTCTAAAGATTAAAAAAAACTTATTGGGAGTTTAATATAATTGAATACTTCATGATCATATTTCGTGTCTGTTGTTAAATTATCCTCCAGGTTTCAAAATACATCTGTCACAACCCATCCTCAGGACTCGTGCCGTGACTACCCCAATCCCGCCTTCCATAGACTAGGGGCTGGCGACTAGCACCAAAGGCGTAATTCCTGAAATAAGGGAAGGCATTGCCTTTATAAAAGAAAAAAAAACACCACAGAGTGAGCAAGAAGAAGTAAACACTAAGTAAACTGAGTACAATAGTAAGTGTGGAAAAGTAAGTGGGCCAGAATACAAACCCAAACTGAAAGTATTGTACAACTGAAGAGGAAGTACAACAACTGAAAAGTAAAGCACCCACGCCAAACCATCCACTGGAAATCCCACCTGAAGGGTGGGTACAGATAGTCTCCTCAGCTCCTCGGGTTTAGCCGTCCGCTCCATGTACGTCCCGCCCAGTGGTCCACCTCCAGATACCGTCCAGCTCCATGAGCTCCTACATGGATCAGCATTGTCTGTCGTATGCATCCAATACAACGAAGTGCGGGAAAAGCCCATGAAGGGGTGAGTATATGCTACTCAGTAGGGAACCAGATACCCTAGAAGGTCTCCCAGAATCCAAAAAGGATAATCCACAAATGAAATATATAATCAAAAAGTAACAACCAACTCTACTTAGGTATATGACCATGTAGGGGCATAATTTTTTGAGCAGACAGTGATACGCATGCTGGCGCGTGAAGGAGACTTGCTGCAAGGATCACCATGAGGTCAGCTGGTGTTCCTACTAACCTAAAAACTCGTACAACATCCTCCAGCCAATCCTCAGCTGCCTGAGGGTCCGTCTCCCCGTGGAACCTGGGCGGTCTTTGACACTGAAACTCATGCAGTGCACTAAGGCGACATGCACTCTTAGTGGGGGGCTGGTGGAATCGGTGGCTCGGCGGGTAGAGGTACCGCCGGTGCCCCCACTGTAATAGGGCCCTACACCGAGGCCTCATTACTCGGTGGGCTGTCATCTCATACAATTCTTGGAACCCTAGCTGGATGCTGTCGTGAGGCCATCCTAAAAAGAAACAGGTACGCCACGGTCAATATAGTATACCTGGTGATCTGACACAAAGTAATCACAAAGAAAACTTTTGAAACACACATGCAATCAATGTCTCCGTGCATTGATTCGGAAATCAGAAGTCAGGGTCCTGGTGTATGGATACGTCGGCCGCCGCACCAACACTGGACTCCCTGGACTGATAACCAAACTCAATACGCTTAACATTATTGTTCCACATAGAATAAAGATCAGATTCCTGAGTTTTGCAGTAGAACCGAACTCCGCTGATACCAATTTGTCACGACCCATCCTCGGGACTCGTGCTGTGACTACCCCAAGCCCGCCTTCCATAGGCCAGGGGCTAACGACTAGCACCAAAGGCGTAATTCCCGATATAAGGGAAGGCATTGCCTTTATAAAAGAAAAAAACACCACAGAGTAAGCAAGCAGAAGTAAACACTAAGTAAACTGAGTACAATAGTAAGTGCGGAAAAGTAAGTGGGCCAGAATACAAACCCGAACTGAAAGTAAAGTACAACTGAAAAGGAAGTACAACAACTGAAAAGTAAAGCAACAACGCCGAGCCGTCCACTGGAAATCCCACCTGAAGGGTGGGTACAGATAGTCTCCTCAGCTCCTCGGGTCTTGCTGTCCGCTCAGTGTATGTCCCACCCAGTGGTCCACCTCCAGGTACCGTCCAGCTCCACGAGCTCCTACCTCGATCAGCACTGTCCGTCGTCTGCATCCAACACAACGAAGTGCAGGCAAAGCCCATGCAGGGGTGAGTATACGCTACTCAGTAGGGACCCCGAGACCCCCGAAGGTCTCCCAGAATCTACAAAGGATAATCCACAAAGGAAAGATACAATCACAAAGTAACAACCAACTCTACATAGGTATATGCCCATACATATACCTAAGTCATCAGTTCCAGTTCAACTTCAACATTCGAGCCCAAGTTCGATCTAGTCCACACAGGATAACACAATCCAAATCTACACAGGATAGCAAAACAATCATATCGAAGATATTGATTGAAATTCAAGACTCATCTCACACAGGTATACTTTTTCGTAAGATGATAGAGATGATCAGATATAGCCATTGATTCATCTAAGCTATCAGACCTATGTAGGATACAAGACCAGCTAAGCTGTCGGACCCACAAAGGATACAAGACCAGCCACTCTGTCGGACCCACGTAGGATACAATTACAGAGTCAAATACTATCGGACCCACGTAGGATACAAGAACCGTAGTCACGTACTGCCGGACCCACATAGGATACAAGAACAGTAGTCATCGCCATCGAACCCACAAAGGATTCCAGTACGGTCTTCGCTTCCGAACCCACGGAGGATCCCAGTACAGTCGTCATCGTCGTCGCAGTCGCAGCCAGCTCCAGGGTTCCCGCACACAGCATACTCAATTATGGGAGGGTCCGCTCCACGAGCCAAGGGGGTCGATACATCAACTGACACGTAGTCTGGAGTTGATGTATCCCAAAGTTCTGTCTCTAAAAAAGGAACTCAACGCGACAAACGACGCGTCAATCAGACGCCCGGTCTGAGAGTTATTGGCTTTTTTGTCCCAGGGGCCCGGTTGGTTTTTAAGTCAAAACCAACCCGACCGTACTCCAACTGCGTCCAAAACTCAAGAGGAGTAATCCAAAAGAACCGTCTCACTAAGAGGAAACCAACAAAGTCGACGGAACGTCAATCGGACGTCCGAAGCTCAAGTTATAAGCGTTTCCGCTCCGAGGGCCCGGTTGGTTTCATGTTCGAACCAACCTAGACATACCCAAAGTTCTCTGAAACCTTAAGAGTAATATACCTAAATGACCATCTCGATCCAAGGATCGTGTCACAATTGACGGTGCATTGATCGGAGGTCCTTAGCCCAAGTTATGGGCGTTTGAACGGATCTGTCCGAAATCAGGGGGTTTGGGCCCGGTCCGACCCGACCCAATACCCCCTGGGTCGGCCTGAACCGGGCGGACCCGACCCGAGTCCGAGTCCGGCCTAGTTGGGCATGGCCCGGCCCGGCTGGCATGGCCCAGCCCAGCTGGTGCGGCCCAGCCCGGCTCGGGCGGCCTGGACCGATGCGGGGGGTCCGGCCCGGCCTGGCCCGATGTGGGCGGTCCGGCCCGGTGCAGCCGGTGCGGCCTGGGCGCCCGCGCATTGAGCGGATGCGGGGGGACGGGGGGGGGGGGGGGGGGAGTGCGCTACTCCCCTTGCCTCAAAACGGAGGACCCGAGGGTCCGCCCGGTGCTGACCGGGGGTTCAATCCCCCGATTTTCTCGGATCCAGCCGGCCGTAATGGCCAGTCGGTTGCGCCACACGGGACCAGTTGTTCCCGCCTCCTGAGCAATGGCTTTCGGCGGTTCCGACCGCCCTCCCTTGCTCCGTCGCGACCTTGGTCCAACCGGCGCGACGCGAGGGTGCCGCGCCCCTCCGCCGTGGCCCCGCTCCGGCCGCAGCCTCTTTCATCCACAACGGCGCGGCGCGATGGCGCCGCGCGCCTTCGCCACGATGATATTCCTCGTTCCCGCGCAGTGCCGTTACACCGCACCACATTCATCCCAAACCGCAACGGTGAGCATCAAAAAAGGGGGAGGAGGATCGTCCATGTTCGTGCGGTCCGACCTCCTCCCGTTAATTTGATAACAGGTGGCCAAATATTTAATGATGAACGCAAGGAATAATCACATCGTAAAAACACAACCCTACCTCAAAAAGTTGTCGTACAATGATCGTCGTGGGAAAATGGCATCGCGAGGGTGGTTCGAAGACGGCGTTGGTGAGCGTCCAAGAAGAGGATGTCATCCCACACCGACTACAGAGAAGGGAGAGATCGGCACGTCGTCTCTCCTTGGTGCTCCGGCGTTCTTCACATTCTTCAATGAGGAAGAAGATGTCCTTCAAGACTGCAAGAGTTATATCCTATATTCCACACAACGAAACCACCAACAATAAAATAAGACCTTGTCTTATTTTATTTACACACACAAATTCCAACATTAATTTGAAATTCAAAATATCTCATTCAATTAATTAACTTAATTGAAGAGAATTTAACAATCCAAATAACTGCGAGAGTTGACATGTCATTAAATTAGGGAAGTGGGTGAGTTACAAAAATAAATTGCAAGAGGGAGGTTTAATGGAATTGAAGGGGTGGGGCTCGTGTGGGCCCCACTTCACTAATATCCTACCAATTGGAGTTAGGATGTAGTGGGTCCCACTCCAACTTCCATGCATAGTTTATAACTACTTTGAATAGAAATAAAAATTGTAGCACAAATTTTTATTTCACTCTTCAGTTAACCCATTTATTTAATAACCTCACCCGATAAAACACAACTCCAAAAAAGGTGTTCCTAAGCAAAAACCGGCATTGCGGTTTCATCGGTGTCCTCAGATTTTGATTTCGAGCATCGGTTCAAAAGTTAGAAAAACCCACTCGCTCGTTCACTGAACATAGCTGAGCTAAACTTTGGAAAATGATTCCGGGAACACCGGGCCTCGGAATCAAGTGTCGTCAGAAACTTTGTACTCGTAAAATCCCAAAGAAATTAAGAAAAAAAATTCCTTTAAATTTACGGGTCTTTACATTACTCCCACCTCATGGATTTACGTCCCCATAAAGATACATCACAAACTAGGGGAACAAATGAGGGTACTGAGCATGCATATGAGCCTCCCGCTCCCAAGTGCTCTCCTGGAGGTTCCCGTGCTGCCACCTGATGCGCACTAGAGGAATCGACCGCCCACATAGGACCTGCTCCTATCGATCCTCGATCTCCACTGGGACCTCCGTAAAAGTCTCCCTGTCATCAATGTCCATCTCCCCATGGTCGATGATATGCGTCGGGTCGTGCATGCATCTCCTCAGCTGAGATACGTGGAAGATGTCGTTCACCCGGTGCAACTGAGGTGGTAGAGCCAGGCGATAATCCACCTCGCCTATCTTGCTGAGGACATGGAATGGTACGATGAAGCACGAAGATAACTTTCCGCCTCGACCAAATATTCGTAATCCACGTCGAGGTGAGACCCGCAAGAAACGTGGTTTCCATCCTCAAACTCTAGTGGTCTCTACCTCCTGGCAGCATAAGACTTCTGTCGGCTCTGAGCTGTCCTCATATGCTCCTGGATGACCTTGAACTTCTCTATCATGGCCTGGACCATCTCTGGTCCCACAAGTGGTGACTCCCCAGGGTCAGTCCAGCGCAGAGGTGATCTACAAGGTCGGTCGTACAATGCCTCGTATGGTGCCATACTGATGGTGGAGTGGTAGTTGTTGTTGTACGCAAACTCCACCAAGGGTATGTGATCCTCCCAGATACGACCAAAGTCGAGGACACACGCACGGAGCATGCCCTCAAGATTATGAATGGTCCTCTCCGTCTGACCATCCATCTGAGGGTGAAAGACAGTGCTCAGACGCAGCTGCGTCCCGAATTCCTCCTACAACCCCTTCCAAAGACGGGAAGTAAAGCGATCATATTGATCGAAGACGATAGATGATGGCACACCATGAAGCCATACAATCTTATGAATGTAGAGGCGTCCCAAGATCTCCACTGAGCCCTGCTCTCTGATGGGTAAAAAGTGGGCCGACTTGGTGAGTCGGTCGACAATCACCCAAATGGAGTCGTGAACTCTGGGAGTACGTGGAAGTGCAGTCACAAAATCCATACATATCCCATCCCACTTCCACTCTGGGACCTCCAAGGGTTGTACCAATCTTGCTAGTACCTGGTGCTCCGCCTTCACCAACTGGCAGGTGAGACATCGAGAAACGAACTCTGCCACAACCTTCTTCATACCCGGCCACCAGTGCTGTCGTCTGAGATCCTGGTACATCTTCGCCACTCCTGGATGTACCGCTAAAGGGGAGGTGTGAAACTCTCTCAGCACCTCCTCCTATAAAGAAACTGGTACCATGGTACGTCCTCTGAAAAGGATGATGTGCTCTCCTCCCACAGAGAATCCATCAGGTGTATGTCCTGAGGATATTTGTACACGCCGCGTCTCACACTCAACATCCCCACACTGTGCCTCTCTGACCCGCTGTAGTAATGGAGGAGTGACTGTGAGTGACTGAAGAAAGGCTACTCCATCTCTATCCATAAAAGATATCTGCAGAGCGGCTAGCTGCTCTGTCGCCTCTCCAAGTAGCTGAATGCTCATACTCCTGCTGAGAGCATCAGCTACTATGTTCCCCTTTCCAGGAGTATAGACTATCTCAAAGTCATAGTCCTGGAGGAACTTGAGTCATCGCCAAGTTATTAGGTTCAGGTCCTTCTGCGAGAAGATGTACCTGAGACTATAGTGGTCAGAATAGACTATAAAGCGCTCACCCATCAGATAGTGCCGCCACATCTTCAGAGCGAAGACCACTGCTTCTAACTCTAGGTCACGGGTAGCGTAGTTCTGCTCATGATGCCTCAACTGTCATGATCCAAAGGCGATCACTACCCGCTCCTGCATCAGGACACACCCGAGTCCGGTCCCTGATGCATCACAATAGACTACGTACCCTACTCCCTCCTCCGGTAGCCTTAAGATGGGTGCACTGGTCAATCTCTGTCTCAGCTCCTGGAAGCTCTGCTGACATCTGTATGACCACACGAAGAGTTTCCCCTTATTCTTGAAAGATGAAAGTGGTGTCGTAACTCTGGAGAAGTCTTGTACAAACCTCCAGTAGTATCCATCCAGCCCTAGGAAACTCTGCACCTCTGTCACACTCCAGGGTGGCTCCCAAGCTAGCACTGCCTCGATCTTCACCGGATCCACTGAAACTCCCACCTCAAAGATGACATGTCCCAAGAAGTGGAAATTGCGTATCCAGAACTAACACTTCGAGAGCTTACCATAAATCTGGTGCTCTCAGAGTGTGTCCAGTACAACCCGCAAGTGGTAGGCGTGCTCCTCCTCAGTGGTCGAGTATATCAAAATGTTGTCGATGAAGACCAGGAAAAATCGATCAAGGTAAGGCTAGAAGATCATATTCATGAGGCTCATGAACACTATTGGATTATTGGTTATGCCAAAAGGCATAACCAAGAACTCATAGTGGCCATACCGACATCTGAAGGTCATCTTCTGCACGTCCTCATCCCGAACTCTAAGCTGATGATAGCCCGACCTGAGGTCTATCTTCAAGAACCACCGTGCTCCCTTGAGCTGATCGAAGAGGACTTAAATCCTCAGAAGAGGATACTTGTTCGTCACAGTCACCTAGTTCAGGTGATGATAGTCGACACACAGTCGCAAGCTCCCGTCCGTCTTCTTGGCGAACAAAATCGGGGAAGCCCAGGGTGAAACACTGGGTCGGATGAATCCCTTGCTCTGCAAGTCCTCCAACTGTACCCGTAGGTCTCGAAGCTCGGCGGGAGCCATCCGATATGCTGGAGTAGATATCAGGGATGTCCCGGGGTACAGTTCAATATAAAAGTCTACCTCTCTGTGAGGAGGTAGTCCTATAACGTCGTCAGGAAAAACGTCCGCATACTGATCCACCACTACAGGAAAACTTGGACTCCGCACGTCAACTACTCCTAGGATGAGGCTAGTAAACTGATGAGTGATAGGTTGTCCTCTCCTCTGCGTGAGTCTATCCTGCATTTCAAAGGATCCCTTCTCACTGGTGAAGGTAAACCTTTTCCCATTGGTGCAAACACACCGCACCTTGCGCCTAATACATTTGATCTGAGCATGGACTGTAGATAACCAATCCATGCCCAAGATGACGTCGTAAGGCCTCGACACCGCTATAATAATATACCAGCCGAAGCTCTCGTCTCCTAGAGTAAGCTCACATTGCCGACACCAGTGCGTAATCATTGAGTATGCTCCCGTAGGAGTCTCTAGCCGTAAGGATCGAGCCAACGGCTCCGTCGGAATATCCGAGCTCCGAACAAGGGCAGCGAAAATGAAAGAATGACTCGCTTCAGTGTCTATAAGAACTACAGCAAGGGTGGAGTAGACATAGATAGTACCTAGAATCATCTATGGTTCACCGTGGTCGTAGGCCTCCGCTGCCTGAAGCTGAGCCTGCCTCTGCTCGCCAGCTCCCTGTGGTCGGGGTGGACCTCCTGGTAGTGGTCGTGGTAAAGCCTTAAAGTGCCGCCCACCACCTGCTACTCGACCAGCTCTTCTTCCTCGTCCGCCTGCGCCCTACGGACCGCCACAGTCGACCCTCTGCCTCTGCCTGGGTGGTCCCTCAACCGTCTGCTGCTCCTCTGCATGGCGAGTCGGGCAGTCACGAGCCAAGTGGCCCTGCCCATCGCATGCATATCACTATCTGCTCCTCGTAAGACTAGCTCTGCGCCGTGTGCCCCACACCTCTAAGCCAGCATCCTGAGGTCGTCCACCTGATGTTCTGGTCCGCTTGGACCCCTGTGACATCCGTTGACTATCAGCTGCAGAAGACTCTGCTACGTGCCGCCCTGTGGTAGGTCTCGCTGCTGGTGTAGACTCAGCAAGAAAGCTCTCTACGAGAAGGGATCACTCCAGTACTTCTGCCTGCGTTAGAATGCTGAGGGAGATCATCGATGCCCTGATCTCATGCCTCAGTCCCTGATCGAAGGTCCGGGCCCAGAAGAATGGGTCCCGTACCATGTCCGTGGAATAGCGCGAGAGATCGGTAAATCTCACCGAGTACTGGGCTACCGTCATGCTGCTCTGCCGCAGCTGTAGTAGCTCCTGAATGCACACCACACAGAGGGTGGCTGGGACGAATTCCGAGCGG
This sequence comes from Viscum album, assembly GCA_963277665.1. NCBI lineage: Eukaryota > Viridiplantae > Streptophyta > Magnoliopsida > Santalales > Viscaceae > Viscum > Viscum album. Next base: position 1,813,276,037 of record OY728146.1, read on the forward strand.
AAGAGGCTCTCGAAGTCCGACCAAAGGAGATATGCCTCGTCGTGCACCTGGAGCATCAGGCTCCACCATCTTCTTACTAGTGCGTGTAGGAGACTCGCTGCAAGGATCACCATGAGGTCAGCTGGTGTCCCTACTAACCTGAAAACTCATACAACAGCCTCCAGCCAATCCTCAGCTGCCTGAGGGTCCGTCTCCCCGTGGAACCTGGGCGGTCTCTGATGCTGAAACTTGTGTAGTGCACTAAGGCGATGTTCACTCTCAGCGGCTGGGGCTGGTGGCATCGGTGGCTCGATGGGTATAGGTACCCCCGGTGCCCCCGCTGTAATAGGGCCCTACACCGAGACCTCGTCGCTTGGTGGGATGTCGTCTCATACAAAGCTCGGAACCCTAGCTCGCTGCTGTTGTGGGGCCATCCTGAAAATAAACAGGTGCGCCACAGTCAAAACAGTATACCTAGTGAGATGACACAAAGTAATCACAAAGAAAACTTTTGAAATACACTTGCAATCAATGTATTTTTGCATTGAGTTGGAAATCAGAAGTCAGGGTCCTGTTGTATGGATACATCGGCCGCCACACCAACACTGGACTCCCTGGACTGATCACCACACTCAATACGCTTAAAATTATTTCTCCACATAGAAGAATGATCAGAGTCCTGAGTTCTGTGGTAGAACCGAACTCCTCTGATACCAATTTGTCATGACCCGTCATCGGGACCCGTGTCGTGACTACCCCAAGCCCGCCTTTCATAGGCCAGGGGATGGAGACTAGCACCAAAGGCATAATTCCTGATATAAGGGAAGGCATTGCCTTTATAAAATAAAAAAAACACCACAAAGTAAGCAAGAAGAAGTAAACACTAAGTAAACTGAGTACAATAGTTAGTGTGGAAAAGTAAGTGGGCCAGAATACAAACCTAAACTGAAAGTAAAGTACAACTGAAAAGGAAGTACAACAACTGAAAAGTAAAGGAGCAACGCCGAGCCGTCCACTGGATATCCCACATGAAGGGTGGGTACAGATAGTCTCCTCAACTCCTCGGGTCTAGCCGTCCGCCCCATGTACGTCCCGCCCAGTGGTCCACCTCAAAGTACCATCCAGCTCCACGAGCTCCAACCTCGATCAGCGCTGTCTGTCGTCTGCATCCAACACAATGAAGTACGGGCGAAACCCATGCAGGGGTGAGTATACGCTACTCAGTATGAACCCATAGACCCCCGAAGGTCTCCTATAATCCACAAAGGATAATCCAAATTGGAAAGATACAATCAAAAAGTAAAAACCAACTCTACTTAAGTATATGACCATACATATACCTAAGTCATCAATTCCAGTTCGGCTTCAACATCCGAGCCCAAGTTTGATCTAGTCCACACAGGATAGCACAATCCAAATCCACACAGGATAACAAAACAATCATATCGAAGATATTGATTGAAAGTCAAGACTCAACTCACACAGGGATACTTCTTCGTAAGAAGATAGAGATGATCAGATGTAGCCATTGATTCATCTAAGCTGTCGGACCCACGTAGGATACAAGACCAGCTAAGCTGTCAGACCCACAAAGGATACAAGACCAGCCACTCTGCCGGACCCATGTAGGATACAAGTACAGATTCAAATACTGCCAGACCCATGTAGGATACAAGAATAGTAGTCACATACTGCCAGACCCACATAGGATACAAGAACAGTAGTCATCGCCGTCGAACCCACGAAGGATTCCAGTACGGTCGTCATCGCTGCCGAACCCACAGAGGATCCCAGTACAGTCGTCATCATCGTTGTAGTTGCAGCCTGCTCTAGGGTTCCCGCACACAACATGCTCGATTCTAGGAGGGTCCACTCCATGAGCCAAGGGGTTAGATACATTAACTGACACGTAGTCTGGAGTTGATGTATCCCAAAGTTCCGTCTCAACAAAAGGAACTCAATGCGACAGACGGCGCGTCAATCGGACGCCCGGTCTGAGAGTTATTGCCTTTTTTGTCCCAGGGGCCCGGTTGGTTTTTAAGTCAAAACCAACCCGACCGTACTCCAACTATGTCCAAACCTCAAGTGGAGTAATCCAAAATAACCGTCTCACTAAGATAAAACCAACAAAGTCGACGGCACGTCAATCGGACGTCCGAAGCTCAAGTTATAAGCATTTCCGCTCTGAGGGCCCGATTGGTTTCGTGCTCGAACCAACCCGGACATACCCAAAGTTCTCCGAAACCTTGAGAGTAATACACCTAAATGAAAATCTCAATCCAAGGATCGTGTCGCAACTGATGGTGCATTGATTGGAGGTCCTTATCCCAGGTTATGGGCGTTTGAATGGATCTGTCTGAAATCAGGGGGTTTGGGCCCAGTCCGACCCAGCCCAATACCCCCTGGGTCAGCCCGAACCGGGTCGACCCGACCCGGGTCCGCGTCTGGCCCAGTTAGGCACGGCCCGGCCCGGCCCGGCGCGGGCAGTTCATCCCGGTGTGGCTGGTCCGGCTTGGGCGCCCGCGCGCTGAGCGGACGCGGGGGGGGGGGGGGGGGGGGGGGTGCGCTGCCCCCCTTCCCTCGAAACGGCGGACCCGACGGTCTGCCCTGTGCTGACCGGGGGTTCAATCCCCCGGTTTTCTCAGATCCGGCCGACCAGTTGTGCCGTGCGAGACCGGTTGGTCCAACCTCCTGAGCACCGGCGGCCGACGGTTCTGGACGCCCTCTCCTGCTCCGCCGCAGCCAAAGGTCGTGGCCTTGGTCCGACCGACGCGATGCGACGGCGCCACGCCCCTCCACTGCGGCCCTGCTCCGGTGATATTTTTCATTCCCGTGCGGTGTCGTTGCACCGCGCTGCCTTCGTCCCAAACTACAACGGTGAACATCAAAAAAGGGGGAGGATCGACCGTGTTCATGCGGTCCGACCTCCTCCCGTTAATTTGATAACAGGTGGCCAAATATTTAACAATGAACACAAGGAATAATCACATTGTAAAAACACACCCCTACCTCAAGAAGTTGTCGCACAAAGATCGTCGCAGAAAAACGGCGTCGCGAGGGTGGTTTGAAGACGGTGTGGGCGAGCGTCCAAGAAGAGGATGTCATCCCACACCGGCTGCAGAGAAGGGAGAGATCAGCATGTCGTCTCTCCTTGGTGCTCCGGAGTTTTTCGCGTTCTTCAACGAGGAAGAATATGTCCTTCAAGACCGCAATAGTTCTCTCCTCTATTCCACACAACAAAACCACCAACAATAAAATAAGACCTTGTCTTATTTTATTCACACACACACATGCCAACATTAATTTTAAATTCAAAATATCTCATTCAATTAATTAACTTAATTGAAGAGAATTTAACAATCCAATTAACTGCGAGAGTTGACATTTCATTAAATTTGGGAAGTGGGTGAGTTACAAAAATAAATTGCAAGAGGGAGGTTTAATATAATTGAAAGGGTGGGGCTCATGTGGGACTCACTTCACTAATATCCTACCAAGTGGAGTTAGGATGTAATGGGTCCCACTCCAACTTCCATGCATAGGTTATAAATACTTAGAATAGAAATAAAAATTATAGCACAAATTTTTATTTCACTCTTCAGTTAACCCATTTATTTAATAACCTCACATATTTTTGATTTAAAGAAGATTATAATATAAATTAAAGGCATGGTTAATAATATATTAAAAAAATATCAATGGAGGGATGATTCTTTTTGGATATGTAAATGTGGATTGGGATAGAAATGTAGATAATATAAGATCAACATCCGATTGAGGTTTCTTTCCTGGAGAAAATTGTGTGAAATGGAACCTAAAGAAGAAAAAATCAGTGATAATGAGTACTTATAAAGTGGAATATGTTTTTGTAACATAATAAACTACCCAATTTATGTGGATGTATAATCAAGTGGAATATCTCAAGGTGTAAGTAGAATTGTCACTTATGACAACCCATGTCTTTTATACACATTATTTCAAGATTTATTACATAAATATGCACATAATACAATCCTGGAAGATCAATAGGATTAGTGTATTTGGAAAATTAGATGCATAGAAAAATAACATAAAATATGGTATATAATGACATTATTTAAAACTTCTTAACATGCTTTAAAATTTTCATCACTCTTCTAAAATTGAACGGGATAACCTAGGGATGTACATAATAAAGGGTGAGGTATAAATCATAGTAAGGGAGTAATAAAAGAATAAAATGGTGAAAGTAAATACAAGTGATTCAATTGTAATATCAAGGTGTCATAAACTTGGTGATAATCCTAAACACAAACATCAAATAATGGTATAAGACAATAACATCAAGGCAACATAAGTATGTGGAAACAACATAAAACATGACACCATAAACATAAGTTAAGGATAGCCACCAAGACATAATAATATAGTGAGATTAGGATAACCACCCATTCACCATTAATGGTATCTCATGATATTAAAATATTACCCATTGTATTGGAGGGTTATCTAATTTCAGGCTCAATCATCACATTCATATCTTGTACTTGTATTTGTGTGCCACAAAGATCACAAAACATAAGATCACCTTTCATCACTTTTACTCCAATAATTATGGATTGTGGGTTACATACATGGATTTACCCAATAATTGGAAGATAATTACATCTTTGTGAATACCCTTGAGTGTGAATGGGGATGGTTATTCAATATATAAATGTTTGGCATGGAAAATCATAGGATAATTTTAACAGCATAACTAGCGTATATAAAGATTCATAGAAGGGTTTAATGAAAGTGAAATATGGTCTATAATTAATTTTACATAATAATTATATTAAAATGTATGTGTAGAAACATATTCCAACATGATAAAATTGAAATAAAATGGAATAATACAAAGAAAGATCATGAATAAAGAGGGGGAAATCCCTTACCTCGGGAGGGAACTTTTAAAAGATTGGGAGGGCATTCTAAAGATCTTGGGAAAACCTTGGGAGGGATTTAGAAAGGGAAGTGAGAGAAAATTTGTTCTCAATGATTTTTGAGTGAAGAGGAGTGGGAGGTTGGGTGGGTATTTATAACAAAAGGGAGTGGACTTCTTTATTAATTTCAAAACTTAGGTTTTGGGATATATATAATAAAATAATAAAAAACACAAACTTTCCCATGGTTTTTTCCCATGGATACTACAAAAGAAGAGTGGTTTTCAATATTTTATAAGTACAATAACCAAACATATTAAAATAATACCATTAGTGATGAGGAAGTGAGTCATGTTCATAAAAAAATGACTTTAAAACCATAAAATATAATATATGTGTTGAATGATTTATGGAAGGTTTATAAAATTGATACAATTAATTCACAAACTCATTATCTTAAATGGTAAATATATATTTGGTAATTTATTAATTTTATATTATTTATTACATTACTTTTGGGATTTTATTATGTCATAATATATACTATATATTTATACAGTATTTAATTTTTACCCAAAAATTCAACTATCTCAAAAAACTATGAAAAATTAAAAATTGGATAAACTTGATGTTCTGATTTTAAAAATAATATTTATTTTATCAAAATAATTATCTAAATATGATAATTTCCTCCTTTAAATGAGAATCCTCATTTATTAAAAAATACTGGGTTTTATGATAATAACAATTTGCTAACCCTTATAAAGATTACATTGGACTAAATTAAATAATATTGTCATTAATATTTAAATAAATTTTATTTAATCAGAATATTTTATTAAAATAACATTTATTTTAAAAATTATTGAATTTATCAAAAGTGTTTTTTAATTGAAACTGAATATTTCCCCAAAAATAAAATTTTGATTTCTTCATATCAAAATAAAAATTTTATAAAACTCATTATATAATTATTTATAAATTTATAATAAAAAGGGATAAATATAATCATTTGAAAATAAAATATAAAAATCCATAATACTATGTTATAGATACATAACCCCTTATTACACCAGCATATTCTCTAAGGGTAAGGTGTTCGATGGTGATACTTTCTTTGGGTGGTTTGAAGAAGAGGGTTTGGGTATTGATCTCGATAAGCTTAAAATTATCCCTTAAATGGTTTCACTTATTCTTTAGTTATTGAATCTATAATTGGGATTGATCAAGGTAAAATCCCAACGATACCATCTCCCTAGGAAGATATGATAAATGGGCTTCATAGGGTGCGATCCAATTGGTCATGTCCATCACTTCTTCTATTTTTGTCAATTAGACTTTATCATAACCTTTAATATATAATATTCTTAATTTTCACTTTAAAATGACTATATTATGAATGGTTATGATTTTTAGTATTATTTTAAATCTTACATGCTATAACAGTCTAAAATAACCAAATTAGTGAATGTTTTTTCTATAACTACATTTTTAATAAGTCATTTATTCATTCAAAAAGAGAGTTTAATTTATGAAAGTTTGGGTTTTTACATTCTGTAACATCCCAGTTCTGGAAGCCACCCAGAGGCGCCCCGTACCTGGTTGGTCGCATGACCTCAACTGCATTTCCCTAAATTCTAGAGGCTGCTGACTAGAAGTGAGGGCCTTGGGTGTGATTGTGGGGAAACTATGCCCTCATTGGAAGAGTAACACATCGGAAGTAAACAGATATACAAAAGCGGAAGCAGTAATAACACCGTACCACAATAAACAACGGAAGACTGAAAGAATAAACATAAGCACATATATAAATGATGCATGATACATATGTCTAGGAAAGTATCCAAACAAATCAAAATGATAGAATACAAATAGTACTAAACCAAAGTACAAAATAAAAAAGATAAACAACTCCTCAACATCGCAAGCTTAAGCTTGGTCCCATGCTCTCCAGATCCACAACAATCAAGTACTTGAAGTAGAAGGGTTCTTTCCCTTATCTATACCTGCAACAATATAATATTTTTGGGCCTAAAAGCATGACCCAAATAGGATGTGAGACTAAATACCAATAGGCAACCACTATAAGATCTGTGCTTAACAGTCAATGAATATATGACAGGTAATAAGAAAAGGAAGCAGTAACAAGGAAGTACTCAGTAGTAAACAATCCACAGTTTCATTTCATTCAATTCCACATATCAAGTAAACATCTAATCAAAGCAAGTAACCCTATAGGAAGTACACATATCCTATCCCCTCTAGTTCAATTATAAGGATATAACAAAGACTCTCTAAGTAAGCTCACATGGTCAATTCCTCTTATAGTCAAAAGTGGTTAAAGACTCTCTGAGGAAGCTCTCATAGTCAATTCCCTTTATATTCAAAAGTGATTTTGAGACTCTCTTATGAATCTCACACTGTCAATTACCCTTATAGTCTACTACACCAGGTTTTCACGACCCTGTGTAAGTCAATAGACCATATCAATGCAATACGACCAAAGAAAACCTCAAGAACTACTTAGTTAAATAGTCTACAACATATCAAGCATGTCAGATCAAATATTCACTCCATCCTATAGTACCAAGCATGGGAAAACATCAAGGAAGCCTAACAGGCTAAACAGGACCAAATGGTCGTAAACATAACATGCATGGGAAACCACCTCCAAAGTATATCAATCAACCATATTCACATCCAATTAACCTCTACTCACGCATACCAGCATAGAAGGAAATTAATAGGGTCTAAACGGTAAACATGCAATACCTTGTTCAAGGGTATTGGACAAAATTGCACATATAACTCAAAAACATTCATCGGAAAGGCACAAACCACCTACCTTGGTGTTGGGGAATCGATATACATGAACCTCAAGCCTTGAATCTCCCAAGAACACCATAGATATACAAAAACATCTAAAACATTCAATGGAGAACAAATCTTGTAGACATACAATCTCTCAGATGTAAAACCTTCTCATATCATCAACAATAAAGGTTTACTTGATCAGAAATAAGTGATCAACCTTCATGAGTCTGTCAATGACAACCCAAACTATATCATTCCCTCAAGGCGACCTCGGAAACCTTGTCACGAAATCCACCGCGACATCATTCCACTTCCACTCAGGAATGAGTAACTAATGCAAAATCCCTACTAGTTGTTGATTCTCTTCCTTCACCTGCTGACAGGTGGAACACTTCATGAAGAAACCAACAACATACTTCTTCATTCATGGCCACCAATACTGATGGTGTATATCGTAATATATCTTGGTGACACCAGGATGAATTTCCCAAACTAAGGAATGAAAGTCCCGCATCATCTCCTCGTGTACATATGCTGACACCCATACGTGCCCCTGGAAACACAGGATCTCATCCTCACCTATGGTCTATCTAGAAATAGGGTCCTCTCATAACACACTTTACCATAGGACTAGGCCTTCTGAATCTGATTGCTTCTTTATTCGCACTCGATCAAAAAGAGTAGAGGTAACATCCACCGAAGAAATAAAAGTTTACCCCTCTCTGTCATGCACCTCCAAATGCATCTGAGAGAATAGAACCATAAGCTTCCACTCACTTCTAGCCTCCTAAACTGCCTATATTTGAGTCCTCCTGCTCAACTCATCAGCCACTACGTTGTCTTTCCCCAGCATGTAGGCAAGCTCAAAGTCAAAATACTGATGGTACTCAACCCACCTTCGTTTTCCCAAATTCAGATCATGATGAGTGAAGATGTACTTGAGACTTTTGTGGTCGGTGAAAACCAAAAAATGATCTCCTAGAAGACAATTTCTCCAACAGCGTAAGGCATAAACAACAATAGCCAACTCAAGATCATGTGTCGGGTAATTCCTCTCATGTGGCCTTCAACTACCGAGACCCATACACAATGACTCCTTTCCCCTGCATAAGCACAACTCCTATCCCGATACCTAAATCATCATAGTAAATTGTATAACTCTTTCCCAACTCTAGAAAAACTAGTATCAATGTTGAAGTAAACCTCCCTTTTTGCTCCTGAAAAGATGACTCACAAGAATCTGACCACAAGAACATTGCACCCTTCTTAGTCTCACCCGTTAGTGGTGATGCTAAGTGTGAAAAGTCCTGTATGAAATGTCTGTAGTATCCATCCATCCCTTGAAAACTCTGCACCTCAAAGACATTCTTCGGCTGCTCCTAGGAAACTACTACTCTCACTTTCTATGGGTCTAATGATACTCCTGTATCTGAAATAACATGACCGAAGAAGTGAATCTCTTCCATCCAAAAATGGCCTTTTGGGAGCTTAGTATATCACTGATGCTCTCTCAGTGCACTCAGAATGATATCAAGATGTGTGGCATAGTCATGTCGAGTGCGAGAGTACACCAAGATATTTTCCACAAAGACAACCACGAAGGAATCCAAGTATGGATGGAACACTCGGTTCATCAGTGCCATGAAAACTGCAGGTGCGTTCGTGACACCAAACAGCATAACCACATACTCTTATAGAACATACCAACTCTGGAAGGCTGTAATAGGTATATCAGATGGTCTAAAATGAAAATGATGGTAAACGGACCTCAAGTCAATCTTCAAGAACACCTGATCTCCTCAAAGATGATCAAAGAGATCATCAATCCTTAGAAAGGGATATCGATTCTTTACCTTCAACTAGTTCAACTTCTGATAATCCACACAAAGTCTGAGGGTAACATCCAACTTCTTTGCAAAAAGGACAGGCGAACCCTAAGGAGAAGTACTGGGTCAGATGAAACCCTTTTCCTGTAACTCCTCCAGCTACTTCTTGAGCTTCTGGAACTCTGGTGTAGCCATCCTATAAGGAGGAATGGACACCAGTGCTGCTCTTAGCACACGCTCAAAAGAAAAGTATACCTCATGCTCCAGAGGAAAACCTGAAAAGTCCTCTGTAAAGACATCTCTGAAACGATCCACCATTGGAGGAAATTATATATATGAATTCCCTGGGTCATCCAGTTATAGACTAGAAATCGGGGCTGTAACTCCTCCCAACCCATGATGCTCGGGTCTTGCTCTGCTCGCCTAAACTTCCCATTCTCCCTTGTGAAGAAATATCCACCTTCTGGTGATGTGAAACTTACCCTATGGTGCTATAAATTGACAAATGCCTGGAAGGGAACTAACCAGTACATTCTGAGAATGACATCATAGCTGATCATCTCTAGGGAATAAACGTCCCATAAGAAGCGACACCCACCAATCTCTAGAGGGAACTCCTTACACTAACGTACACTAGTCATTATAGTCCCCAACAGAGTTTCTAACATCAAGATATCAGCAGAAGAAAAGATATGGAGACCAAGTATATACACAACAGCAACAGATAAAAATATATGGGAAGCCCCTATATCGAAAAGAGCCGAAGATAAAACTTAGGCAACTAGAATCGTACCTCAAACTTTAGAGGGTTCGGGATCCTGCTCCTATTGGGTATGCTCCACTGCAAAAGTCTAGCCTACACCATGGCCTTGTGACCCTTCCTAACCACTCTGAGATGATCCAACCTATTTTCACTAGAAACCAGGTGACTGGATACCATGTCCATGAACTCCACCTCATCTTGAACAGCCAGAAGAACTCTAGTTCCCAGACTGGGGAGAAAATGGTGGTGCTTCTCGTGAATGCAGAGTCATAGAAGAACCCCTGTCACCAACTGCTGGTGAAAAGATCTAATAGAAATGCTGAAGATGACCCACCTTTCCACAATATCGAAACTCCACTGGGTCTCTCGGGAAATGTGGCCTCATATGACCGCTCTTCCCGCACTGATAGCACACCACATGGATACTAGAAGATGCATCCCGCCTACTCGTATCTCCTCGTGCAGTCTCCCTGCTGTGCTTCCTGCTATCGGTCGGTAAAGCACTAACCCTAGATATTGAACCACTCTGGCTCACCACTCCTAAATACCTTAGATTTAACTTTGTGATCAGTGCTTGGTTGACTATAGAGGATATCAAAATCAACCTAAAGATGTTCACTTAGGATTAGATATTCTTCCTGAGACCATCCTCAAACTTCTGTGCAAGGAACAACTCATCTCCCCCTAGAAAGGGTGTAAAGCGTTGTAGCTTGGTGAAGTGAGAAGAATACTCCATAACAGAAAGAGTACCCTACTCCAGACTCATAAACTCTCGGGCTTGATCAGCCCTCAAGGTCTCTAGATAGAAGTAATCATAGAAGGTGCATTGAAACTCATACCAAGCAATATTCTGCTGGCGTCCTGCCTATGAGATCACATCTCATCACCTCTTGGTGGAGTCTCGAAGCATGTAGGTAGCGATCTTGACCCTCCTCTATAGAGGAATCTCCATATGCTCGAAGATTGTCAACGTGGCTTCTAGCCACGAATCTGCAGCCTAGGGTCCTCCATCCCATATGAAAGTGGGTGGATTGTAACGACCTGAAATTTTGAATAAATCTTGTTTACTAATTTTTTGTGTTATTTTATTTTTATACTCAAAAAAACTATCTCATTTGATAACATGAGTATAATTAAAATGAGAAAGTTGGGTTTTGACTATTGTATGACCATTGGTCAATATGACCGTTGGAAACTAAATGTTGTGATTATTGTCTCTAAATACAAGTGATCTTGGTTAATTAATGTAGAAAGAAGATTTGATGGCCTCATCTAGTAGTATCAGGCCAATCAAAGCGCATCTAACAGAACTTGGTAAGGAGGTAGCACCACTGGGCTTTGATCAGGACCAAACCCAAGCCGAACTTCATCGTGTGAAGCTAGAACGGAATCGCCTTCGCGAGAAGTTCAAACTGATAGTAATTATTACTCGTGCGATGTTGGCCGAGCCGCCCTTAGATTCTCTCACCTTAGCACACCTTACACTTAGGTCCTTTGCTGGGGTTATAAGGGGTTATTTAAGGAGACCATAAATTCTTTGTGTAATCCTTTGGGATAAATAAAATTATGTTTTCTTCTTATGGTGAAGTTTGTAAATTTTCAAATGTCTGGATAAATGTAGGATGTATATTATTGATGAATTTTAGAAAAAGGATATTTTAAAAATGTTTATGTAAACCTTAAATAATTAAAAATGTGTAATGATTTTTAAAAAATGGTCTTATACAGTTTTGTTCAGTATGAAATTTAGAGTCTAATAAGATCAACTTAATTTTTGATGAATAGTAATTTATGAACAGTGATTTTACGCTTAGGATTAGTAATGTGACTAAATGGATTAGTAATATCACTTAAAAAATGTATTAATATAATATAGGCACCTTGATTAAGTAATGTGATTCAATAAAATAGGTAAATAACTGTTTCAGAAATTATTAGTCAAGTATTATTTTTTTCGGGTGAATAGTGTTTTTTAATTAATAATTAAATTAAAAATATTTAGAAAATTATTTTTACAAAATGGACTTTATTTTTGAATTCAGAACATCGATATTATGTTAAGTTAATTTTGGGGATTTTTCTGAAAAAAATGAATTTTCAGTGAATAGTGTTTTTATTTAAAAATTAAATTAAAAATATTTAGAAAATTATTTTTATAAAATGGATTTTATTTTGAATTCAGAGCATTGATATTATTTTACGGTAAATTTTTGGGAGTTCTCTGAAAAAGTTGAATTTTTAGTGAATAGTAAAAATGCAGTTTTAGGGTTTCGGTATGTTTAATGACATCATAACTGCATCCTGATGATTTCATGAGATATTTTAAGGGATGGTCGATTTATTAATAGTAAGATAATATATGAGGTGTCCCAAGTGGCCAATACCATGAGGAAATACCACTTGTTTTTCCAAAACCACCAATGAGGTGTCCCTTGGCCATTAATGCTTGTCCCCTCACTTTCCCTATAAATACCAATCCATTCTCTCATCCTTTCTATTCCAAAATCTTACTAAACGAAGTTATGGTCTCTTTACCTCCCAAGGAGTCCTCCCAAGGTTCCTTATATCCTCCCAAGGTCCCAAAATTCAAGATTTTGAAGTTACTCTTCAAGGTAAGGGATCCTACCTCTCACTTTCTTTTCAAGTACTCTTGTTTATGTCATTTCTTTTGATCCCCATGTTATTATGTTGGGTGTGTTATTTTATATTCATATTACTTTCCTTTTTATGTTCATATGATGAGATACCCCCTATTTCTCTCATCATTTCATTTTATGAATGTTTAAGTGGCGCCGTTTGGCTGCCGAATTTTTATAAGGGATTTTTCAACCCTTCTCAATTTTCAAGTTCTATTTTCATGTCATTTCTTTCAAGATAATTTTATTATGTTGGGGTATGATCTTTTATATATATCATACTGTCATTTTTATGTTCATATGATTAGATACCCTATTTTATCTCATCAATTCATTTTTTGAAGTTTTAAGTGACGCCGTTAGGCTGCCGGATTTTCATAAGAGAAATCTTATTTTTGTCATCCTTCCATGTTTTTTATTTCATATGGTATGTCTTCAACATTTAATTAACATGTTATTATATCCTATATATTCTTTCCCTCTAATTTTTTATGGATCATTTATGAGTGGGTGACCCATGTCCCCTCTCTTTTCAATGTTTTCTAAAACCCTGCAACATAGCCGTTATACTGTCGAATTTTTGTCTCAAAATATTTCTCTCTTTTTCTCAAATTCTTTTATTTTATTAAGTGAATACTCAAAACTCTTTATTCTACAGGGGTATTCACATATATGTCAAAATTTTATATTTTAAATTCTGGGATTTACATACATGAGACCCACTTTCTTTTTTTCGTGGGTTTAAAATGACATAAAGATCATGTCTTAAAAGCAATTTTTAAAACGTTATGATTATGAATTAAAACCCATTTATTTTATGCTATATGGGTTATTTATGAAATGTTTAATGATGATATATTTGTCTCACATGATGATAAAGATAAATTTAATCGTGCACCCTAATAGCGCTCCAATGCATTGGGTAATGATGTAATATCTAGGGATTACAATTTTAACGATACCTTGGTGAATAACCTTGGTAATTTTTTTAAATGACACCTTGGGGATGGACCTTGGTGATATTTTCATGATTGTCTATGTTAAATGTTGTAGCCACATCTTCAAGTTATGAAACACATTATTTTTATTATGATATGCCTCATGATCTCTTTCTCATGCCTTAAAGTTATTTTTCATGACTTTTTGATGTATCTCAAGTTCACATGTAAAATGTTTCCCTTGTTTCCCTTACTGGGCCTTCTGCTCACCCTTTCCTTTTATGTATGCTCCCGAGTTATGAGATGTTGTAATAAACTTAGGATGAACAATGAAGAAGCCTTTCAAGTGTTTAAGAAGAATGTTTTATGTTGTAATGTATTAAGTTCCTGGTTTCCAAGACACTAAACCTTAAAGATCCTCAGTTTTGTTTAATGTAATGAAATTTAATGTGATAAAAGGTGGGATGTTATAAGGATACTGCTGCTGAAAGACCCACATCAATTCTGCCATCGACGGGGCAGGAGGCGGTGCTCCCTGGAAGGTTTGCATCATCCTTAGAAAGCCCTCCCTAAACTGTCCATCGGCACCTGTGTCAGGTATAACTGCTGGTTCCAAGACTGGCAAAATTAGAGGATCTACCGGTAATCCCTGATCAACCATATTCAGTGTCTGATCACCGCCCTGTAACTGGCGTACAACCGAAGGACGTCTCAGTTTCATGGCTCTACAAGGTTGAGCTCACACCTTAGATCAAGATTAATAGGGACTAAAACATAGAAGTATAAGAAGGGAACATTAGAAGGAAAGCCTTTATGTTTGCTGAAACATGACTACACAGTGTGTATAAAGCCTACATGACATGTTCCCTTAAGCCTTTCACATGGGAGTGTACTCCTGCCACCACTGGCCGTGTACCACTCCAAACACATGGCTTGTTGTCCAAACACACAACATGTACTTGAATTCTCTTTCCCTACCTAAGTTCTTATACATGGCTAAGCCACATGGTTCTCCTAGAAGAAGACTACACGGCATGTTTGTTCCAAACATGACGTGTACAAGACGAGCTTCACCGACCTGTGTTGTTGGTGACATGGTCGGATACACGGATCACACTACATGGTGTGTTCCAGAAGGGAAAAACGTGTATTTAGAAAAGACTCAACTGACCCATGTTGTTAGTGACACGTTCGGTTACATGGTTCTACAACATGGTGTGTACATCCGGTAGAGGGCGTGTCCTACCAAAAATTCCAAACCACATGTCCCTTCCCACACAGTCTGAGACATGGTTAGAGACTACACAGCGTGTACATATAGTACACGACGTGTACTTAATAAAAAAACTTTCTTTTCAGAAAAAAGAACACAAGACATGTATTCAACATTACACGCCATGTATTCTAGGTTTTTTCGAATAGTAAGCTTCAGAAACTACTCTAGAACCCATAAAAACACTGAAACAGACATTAAAGTGCCAAATTCTGATCCATGAGGGCCCATACTCCCCACGAATCAAATCTTGGAATCTTATACATGTTATAAACAAGGAAACAAGTCAATGATCCTCCAAATTCTGATTCATGAGGGCCCATAACACCTCAAGAACCAAATTTTGGCATCCATTAAAACAAAAAATTACACAAGGCAGTACTCTATTCAAATAGTTTGTATTATAGCAAAGAATCTATCACAACAACATGTATATCTTGTACAATATCTATCACAACAACATGCAATCACTAATTCACCATAAATGTCATGGAAAGAATGCATGACATGTAATTTCTAGCAAGTGACTATATGATGCATGAGATGACATAACCTCATCTCATTGGCTTGCGACATAAATAGATCCTCAATAACATCAATGGTAACAGCACAAAAACATGTGAATCACCCAACAATGAAATCAAATCAACTATAAAATTGAAAAACCAGAAAAATTACATTAAATGAGGTAGATTGGCTTTTCCCTATACACGGGTTAGCTACTCCCAAGCACAACTTATTACTAAGTACCTATTCCATCCTATCCCTAGATATAGGCTCAAAATAATAGGCCAAGAAGAAAATAACATTCCTCTGATACCACTTTGTAACATCCCGGTTTTGGAAGCCACCCAGAGGCGCCCCGTACCCAGTTGGTCACATGACCTCAAATGCATTTCCTAGAATTCCAGAGGTTTCCGACTAGCAGTGAGGGCCTTGAGTGTGATAGTGGGTAAACTATTCCCTCATTGGTAGAGTAACACAACACAAGTAAATAGATATACAAAAGCAGAAGCAGTAATAACACCATACCACAATAAACAGTTTAAGACTAAAAGAATAAATAGGAGCACATATATAAATGATGCATGATACATATGTCTAGGAAAGAAACCAAAAAAATCACAATGCTGGAATACAAACAGTACTAAACCAAAGTAAAAAAGAAAACAGATAAACGGCTCCTCAGCATCACAAGCCTAAGCTTGGTCCCATGCTTTAGAACTCCACAATAATCAAGTACCTGAAGTATAAGGGCTCTTTCCATTATCTATACCTACAATAATATAATCTATTTGAGCCCAAAAGCAAGGCCCACACAGTGTGCGAGACTAAATCCTAGTAGAAAACCACTACAAGATCTGTGCCTAATACTTAGTGAATATATAGTAGGTAACAAGAAAAGGGAGAAATAACAAGGAAGTACTCAGTAGTAAAAAATCCATAGTTTCAATGCAGTCAATTCCATATATCAACTAAATAGCTAATCAAAGCAGGTAACCCTCTGGGAAGTACACACAGCCTATCCCCTCTGGTTCAATTATAAGGATATGACAAAGACTCTCTAAGGAAGCTCACATGGTTAATTCCCCTTATAGTCAAAAGTGGTTAAAGACTCTCTGAGGAAGCTCTCACGGTCAATTCCCCTTATAGTCAAAAGTGATTTTGAGACTCTCTGAGGAAGATCACATGGTCAATTCCCCTTATAGTCTACTACACTAGGTTCTCACGGCCGTGTGTAAGTCAATCGAGCATAGCAATGCAATAAGGCCAAAGTAAACCTCAAGAACTAATTATCTAAATAGTCTAAAATATATCAAGCATATCAGATCAAATATTCACTCCACCCTGTAATACTAGGAATGGGAAAACATCAAGGAATCCTAACAGGCTAAACATGACCAAATATATGTAAACAGAACATGCATGGGAAACCACCTCCAAAGCATATCAATCATCCCTATTCACATCCAATTAACCTCTAATCACACATACCAACACAATAGGAAATTAACAGAGTCTAAATAGTAAACACGCAATACCCCGTTCAAGGGTATTGGAAAAAATTGCATATATAACTCAAAGACATTCATCAGAAGGGCACAAACCACCTACCTTGGTGTTGGGGAATCGATATAAGTGAACCTCAAGCCTTGAATCACCCAAGAAAACTGTAGATTTACAAAAAATTCTAAAACATTCAACATAGAACAAATCTTGGAAGAGAAAGAATCAGGAAATGAAGATCTATTAGAAGGAAGAGCTTACTGAGGAGATCCCAATGCAATCGACGATGGTCGAATCGGAGAACCGGTGCTCGATCGGGGGATTAGGGAAGGATTGCGGTCATACAGGTACTCTCGGATGAACTAGGTCGATAAGAAGGCATTTCTATCCATCAGACACGACCCCAGTGAAATTAATGAAAAAAATAAAGTACACGGCATGTACTTTTTATGTACACGACATGTACTTTCCCTTACCGAGCCTCGCTTTAGGTGGCCACCAGGTCACCACACATGGTCGTGTGCAAGGCTGCTACACGACCAGCACACTACTACCTGTGGTAACTAATTACAGGAAGTGTAATCATAAAGTACATGGCGTGTACTTCAAAAATTTCCAGAAACTCCTCATTTTCCTCAAAAACACCAAAAAAAGAAAAACACACCTGAAAATAAGATCCAGGTTCTTACACATTGTTCCATGCTTCAAAAATTTTATCATAAAAATTTCATTCCTTACAATAAAACATATTAGGTTAATTCTGTTTCATTTCCTATTTAAGTTCCTAGGTTTCTTCCTTAACCTTGTGTTTCCCCCATAGCACTTTGACCAGGTGAGTTGTCATGGTTTATAAAACTTTGTCTCTATGGTCTAAGATCTTTATCAGCTTCTCCTCATATGAGATATCATTATCTAATGGTAGAACCACTATATTAAATACATGTGAGGTTTATGTTATGTACTTTCCCAAGAGGGATACATAGAATACATAATGTACTTTGGATAAGTTAGGTGGGAGTTATAGCTGATAGGCCATATCTCTGATGTGGTCAAGAATCTTAAAGTGGTTTATGTATCTTGGATTAGGATTTCCCTTCTTCCCAAACCTCATGAATTTATTCCATGGTGATATATAAAGGAAAATCTTATCTCTGATATTAAACTAAATTTCTCATTGATGATTATATATATAGATTTTTATTGACTTCATGCTGATTTCATATGATGTTAAATGGTTTGAACCTTCTATGTCATATATTTGATAAGATCAAGACCCATAATCTTACTCTCTTTAACCTTATCCATCATGTTGGAGTCCAACACCTCTTCCCATATAGATCCTCATAAGGATCCATTTGAGTTCTGGAATAGAAACTATTGTTTTATGAGAACTCCACTATGGGAAGGTGCTTATCCCAACATCCTTGTTAATCCATTGAATAAGATTTCAGCATATCCTCTAGATATTTAATGGTTGTTTCTGACCAAAAATTCATCTAAGGGTGATAATCAATACTGAAACTTAGATTTGTATCTGACTCTTACTGAAGTCTTTTCAATAACCACAAGGTGAACCTTGGATATTGGTCAGAAATAATGGAGAGTCTCATCCCATGTAGTCTTACCACTTCTCTTATGTATATATTGTCAAGTATTTCAAGTCAGAAATATTCCTTGATATCAATGAAATCTTCTACCTTTGTAAGGTGATTTACTACCATATAGATGTATTTATTTCCTTTAGATGTATTTGGGAGTCCTACGATGAATTCCATGGTTATGTTTTTTACCATTTTCATATTGGTATGGGCAACAGTTGCATCATGCCCTTATATTTTTTTAATTAAACATTGAATTTTTGGAATACTAAATATCTAGATACACATTCTACAATATCCATATTAATGTTATCTCACCATAAGTTTTTCTTTAAATATCTATATTTATTAGTGATTCCAAGATGAATAGAGAAGGATAATATATGTGCATCATTAAAAAGTTCCCTCTTCGTTTCTAGTTTTGATGGTACACATATAGGGGTTCCAAACCTTATAAATATATATTTAAAAAAGTTGAACTTCATAATATTCCCAACCTTTATCTATAGCTCCCCATCATGATTTTGACCTCCTTGATCCTCTCAACAATGTATGTTTGAGTGGTTATTTGAGAAAGGTTGGATGAATATCCTTTTATTTTTCCCATGTCCGTACATTTCATTTCCATGAATATTGTATAACTTTCAATCCTCATCATGGATAGAGTTATAGGATAATTTCTACTCAGATAAATTTCCACTATATTCACCTTCATAGGATGGTAATAAATTGAACAATCATAATACTTTATCAGGTTTAATCACCTACATTAGGGCATATTGATCTCCCTTTTTGTGAATATATACTTGAGGATTTTATGATATGTATATATGTTATATTTATCCCTATATAGATAATTTTTCTAAATATTTAATGTGAAGATCACTATAGCCAATTCAAGATCACGTGTTGGGTAGTTCTGATCATGGATATTTAGTTGGAAGGATGATTAGTCTATCACTTTGTCTTCCTACATGAGAGCACAACCCAAGAACATTTTGGGTGAATCTCTATAAATCACAAATCCTTCCCCACTGATGGGTAATGTGAGCATAGGTTCAGTGATTGGCCTATTCTTTAACTCTTCAAAGCACTCCCTACATTCATCAGTCCAGATAAACTTCACTCTCTTCCAAATTATCTTGGATAGTGGGATTTAGAATCATGAGAAGTATCTCAAAAATTTATGATAGTACCCAATTAATCAAAGGAAACTAAATATATTTGTCACATATATTGTTTTGGGACATCCTTTAATTGCCTCTATTTTTGAAGGATCCATATACATCCCTTTAATAGTGACAACACGCCCTAGTAATGTTACAGAATCCATCCAAAAATCGTATTTTCTATACTTTACATATAAATGTTCCTTTCGTAAGGTATTTAGTACAATATTAAAATGATCATCATGTTACTCCTTTCTTTTAGATTAGATAAGAATATGATCTATACAGACTACTACAAATTTCTGAATTTTATCTGTAAATATTCTGTTCATCATGTCTATGATATTAGTTGGATCATTAATGAGTCCAAATGGAATAATTATGAACTCATAATTCAAGTACCTTGTATGAAAATAATTCTTGGGGATATCCACCTACTTCACCTTTACTTAATAATATTTTGACCAAATATCTACCTTAGATAAGTAATAATCACCACAAAATTGATCAAATGGTCCATTTATCTATGGTAGAGGATACTTGTTCTTTATCATGATCGTTTTGATCTCATGATAATCAATGTAGAGGCACATTGACCCATCCTTATTCTTAATAAAAATGACCATTTCACCCCATGTTTAAGCACTTGAGAATATAAACCCTTTATATAGATTCTCATATAGTTTCTTCTTCAGATATTCAAGTTTAATAATGTCTATTCTATATAAATTCTTGGATATTGGAGAAGTATCAAGTAGAAGTTTGATCTAGAACTCAACCTCTCAACTAGGAGGAAAACTAGGCATTTCTTTGGGAAATACATCAGTGTATTCCATCACAATGGAAATGTTACCAAGGATGATTTTTTCCTTAGTCTAAATTATTTGAGCTAGATATTCTTGGTCATAAGAAAATAATATCCATCCTTGAGATGATGATTCCAAATGATATTGATCCTCCTCCTTGAACTTTTATATAATTAGAGGGACATTTTGGATATGAAGGGTAATTTTATTCTCTCAGAAATTTATGTTGGATCTATACAGAAAAATACAATCCATACCTAGAATAGAATAGTATTATACTAAATGGAGTATCACGATTTTTCCTAGGAAATTAAGCCAATTTTTTTTGATAGGATATGAGTTGTATGCTCAGGATCCAATAATTTACCCATTTGTCATCTTCACCGATAAATAAACTTCCATGTTTTGAGGTGGTCTTTGAGTAGTTTTAATAAACTTATATGGTACGAAAGAATGTATAGAGAAAAAATAAAATAATACATTTACTGTACTTAAATGAATAACTAGTGTACTAGTAACCACTTTATTTTGAAGATCTGCCTCAACAATTATGATGACATAGGGTCACCCTTTATCTCTAGTCCATGGAAGTTGTTTTCATCAGTTATCATTGAAATATAATGTCTTAGTGCATTGATTCAAAAATATTCCTTATTCCTTGTACTTGAAACATTTGATAGTAGGCTGATGGTTGATATGAGAATTCCTTTATTCCATCACATTTGTGGATTTATCTTATTGGTATTTTATAGATAGATTACCTTCCTTACCAAACACAAATAATTTCATTATCCCTATCAGAAATTGTTTGGGATACTTCTTCCCACATTTGTGAAAAGTGGGATATTGTAATTTCTTCCCCCCGTGATATTTCTCCATCACATTGCAATAATTAAAATCCATTTTATACTTAGTATTTCTTGACCTATGAGACTCTTGAGATTCATTGATCTATATTTTGACTTTGAGGTCACATAATACAATTTATTCATATCTATAAAAGTCTCAAATCACCAAATATTTTCATAGGTTTAGCTTTATCCCACTAAAGAAGCAGTCAACTTTACTTTTGGGGTCAATTACAAATCTAAAAGTGTATCATGAAAGTCTTTTGAAATTATCCTCAAATGTCATGATATATTTTTCATCCTTTTTCTTGAGGCTAAAAAAATTCATATTCATTTTAAGTTAGAGAGTGTGAGAAAAATATTTTTCAAAAAATAGCTTCCAAAATTCTTTCCACCCCATCTCTTTAATATCCTCTTTGGGCTTCATGTTTTTGTTCAATTTCCATTATTGATCATCTTCTTCCTACATATGATAAATATCTAGTATGATATTTACTTAATCAGATCATTAAATGATGTATAATATATTTTTATTGGTATGATCCATTATTCCATGTTTAAGGGATCGAAATATCCATTTAAATTCATAGGCCTTTGTCAGAAAACAATCTTAATTGAAATTTTTTTATTCTTAAGGCGATTTGGGTGTTCTTGCTAGTTCAAGTTTTTATTAAAAATTGAGATAAATAAAGAATTACCATCACAAATTTTATATTTCCTTCTCTCATTAGGTTGGGAATCTCATTTGGGTCATCATCACCTTGCCCCTCACATTTGTTATTGACTTGGTTCCTCATATTTCTAGCCATTGATCAGAATAAAGTGAAAATTCAGGATGAGAATTTTAAAACTATTAAACACATAGAAGGGAAACTATGAACATTGAAGTGATGACTCATAAATTATATATATTCTTTATCCTATGAATTTTTAGTTTTCAATCTAACTTATCCATGATATATTTCCTAACATAAAATTTTTGCACATTTTTGTTCCCTTTATAATGGTCTGTAAAGAGATTTTGAATTTAATAAATTGTATACCATGGGAATTTAAAACTAGGTGTGAACCAAGGAATCTTTTTAGTGCACCATATGATGATCAAGTTAATACCCAATGCGCCCTTTTGAGGGTTATTACCCTTAGGTACAACTATTCAATATCCACATACTCTTGTAGTTTCTAGATAGGGATTTTGTTTCTTAGAAACCACTTAATCTATAATTTACCAAAATATAAAGATGATTTTCTTTTTTCCTATCCCTAGGTCTTTCACTGAGATTTTATAATACTAATTCCCAAAAATAACTAGACCTTTCTCCAATACCAATTATGACAACCCATGTATTTTATGCACTTTATTTCATGATTTATTACATGAAGATGCACATAATACAATCCCAGAAGATTAAGAGGCCTAATATCTTTGGGAAATTAGATACATATAAATATAACTTAAAATAGAGATAACAACATTATTTAAAACCACTTAACATTCTTTTGAAATTTTATTTCTCTTCTAAAACTTCACATGATAACTTGGGGACGTACATAAGAAAGAGGAAAGATATAAATCCCACTAAAAGAATAATAAAAGCATAATGTGATGAAAGTAAATATATATTTTTCCATAAGAATATAAAGGTGACTTAAAATGGGTGATAATAAAAAACATTAACATCAGAGAATGATATAATATGATAACATTAAGGATATATAGAAATGTGATTATAATATAAAACATGGAATCATAAATATAAGTCAAGTATAATCATAGAGACATCATAAAATGGTGTGCTTATGATATCTTCATGTTCACCAAAAATGGAATCTCATGTGATAAAAACATTATCCAATTCATTATAGTGCAATATAATTTTCGGCCCACCCATCACATTCAAATCAAGTACATGTATTTGGGTGCTATATAAGTCATATAATATAAGAAATTATTTCATCAATTTTAATACCATTATTAAGGATTGTGGTTTATATACATATAATCCCCAAATCAATGAATGATATGGACATCTAGGTTAATACACTTTAGTGGGAAAGGGTATAGGTATTCACTATACAAATTTTTGGCATGGAAATTCATAGGATAATTTCGACTACTTAATGGGTGTGCATAAAGATTCATAGAAGGGTTTAAGGAGACTGAAATTTTGTTTATAATTACTTTTAAATCATACTTACAGTAAAAGGGATGTGTAAAAACATATTCCAACATGAGAAAATGGAAATCAAATGTCATAATACAAATAAAGTTCTAGAATAAAGAGGAGGAGAGAATCATTTACCATGAGAGAGAACTTCTAAAATCTTGTGAGGAGCTTGTTAAGATCTTAGGAACACAATTAGAGGTATTTAGAGAGGTACAGGGAGAGTAAATTTATGAAAAATGGGATTTTAGTGAATAATAGTGGTTTTTTGGGTGAGTTTTTATAGAAAAAGAGAGCGAAATTATTTATTAATTTCTAAACTTATGTTTTTGAGTATATATAATAAGATAATAGAAACCAAAAACCTTACCATGGTTTTGCCCATAAATTTTTCTAGAGGATTGGATTTTAATATTTTATAATTCCAAGAATAGAACATATTAAAACAATATCCTTGGCGATTTGAAGTGAGTCATATTCATAAATAATTGAATTTAAAAATAGTAAAATATAATATAAGTTTTGAAGGATTCATTAAAGATTTATAAAATTGATAAAATAACTTCAAAAACACATTTTTTTTAAAGTATAAATATATATTTGGTCATGTATTACTTTTATAGAATTTATTACCTCACTTTTTGGATTTTATAATGTTATAATACATACTATATCTTTATATTGTATTTAATTTTTATCTAAAAATTCAAATATCCCAGGAAACTATGAAAAAATCACCATTGGATAATTTTTATATTCTAATTTAGAAAATAATATCTATTTTATCAAAAAATATCTATTCACATGTTAATTTTGTCTTTTTAAATAAAAATCCTCATTTATTGAAAAATACAATTTTTATAATAATAATAATTTTATAGCCATTATAAATATTACATTGGACTTTAAATTATACTATCATTTATATTTAAAGAAATATTATTCAATAAAAATATTTCATGAAAATAAAATTTATTTTAATTTATCAAAATAATGTTTTAATTGAAACTAAATATTTCCCCAAAAATACAATTTTGATTTCATTATATCAAAATCTAATTTCTATCAGACTCATTGTATAATAATTTATAAATGAATAATAAAAATGGATAAATATGTTGGTATTGGGGGCATCAACAGAAGATGGAGGGATGGGATTTTTGAAATTCTTCATCATCGGGGTGATGGAACTTGTCATATTTAGTGATCTAAGCCCTTGTATGGTCTCGAGGATCTCACATGAATTAAAGAGGGCATGGAAAATAAATATAACATATACCTCATTCCAAATTGAAGCATGGTCGTCTTCCGCTCATCACAAAAAACCATTTCTCAAATGATATAAAGAAGATTCTATCTAGATCATCCACAGATGCATCCAAAATATATAGGAGTATCGATTGTCAAATTCCAAATGCTAGCACAGTGATCCAACTTTGACTTCGACATCCTGATGATCAATACGTTGATGTTCCTTTGATGCAAGGAGATAAGATCGATCCGATCACCTGGATCGAGAGATTCTCTATATAGAAAGCGAGAGAGGTGAGAGAGGATCTTATGAACTCATATTTAATAGTCATTGTGCAAGATCCTCTCTCCTTATATTTATATTATATTCTCAAATACTCAGAAAGTGTTCCCCAGTCCCTGTTTATTAAATGTACACTAGATTAGTAAAAAATAAATAATTTTGACAAACTAAACCGCATCATAAATACTATTTACATTTTATCACATACCTGTAATATATATAAAATATGTTACGTGATAAAACTAAGACATTTAACTCAACTCGTAATTCCCACTAATATTAAACAAACATGGAATATTAAAATAATATTCATTCGTATAATATTTTTCTTGTATTCACTAAATATATTATAAATGATTTTAATAAAGAAATTCAAAGAAATTATTCTTTAATTTAATAATAATTTATTTATTTATTTATCAGTGAATGATAACTTGGGAATCCTTAGGATCCTCTGGTGGGCCTTACTATGTTCAATATTCATATTCACCTGAATAAATAAGATTCTTGAATACGCTATTGTGTGTAACCCTATAAAACCTTATCTCAGTAGCAATGAATAATATTCATAGACCAATAATAGAATCTAGAAACCCATCAAGTAACCTAAAGGGATAAGTAATAGTCATAGCAATGATAACCAACCTATGAACACACACAACATAATATAATCTATTTGTCTTTAGATATATCGTAAATATGGATGCACACTTTTTTCATTATCATTTATTTATTTATTATTTTTTGATCTAACTATATGGATTTACCATCTAATATCTTGTCCAAGAACTTATGAAGGAACTACCATCATGATCCACCAGGACTGAGATACATTACTTCCTCAAATCAGAAGAGATAGATCCTATCTTGATCATTCAACCAATTCCATACCACCAATTATGCACCCAATATGATCTACCTCATAACAATTTTATTATCATAGTTTTTCCATTTCATCAAAGTAAATGATAAAATGGCACACATTGATAATGATCTCAAGTGAGGAGACCCATACACATGCATGTACATAGGAAAAACCAATGAGAAATGAAAGATGTGGTGTTAATGTTAGTGGATATGTCCTTATGATCTTGCCTACTAGAGATCACCAAGTGTAAACTTAATGAGAATAAGTTTCAATGCTTATGATCCTATAGAACCTGATATTCAGACATCAACTGTGTCTAGTTAGTATAATGTATCTAGACTATTGGAAATATATTTAAGATTAATTCCATAGTATATTGAGGTTCTAGTTATAGTTTGGTATCTATTATAAACTTTTGATACAATAATTAATCTGCAGACATTACCATTAAATAATAGACACAAAAATTTCTACACTATAATGGAAGGAATACATCATGTATAACTAACCATATGCATGATATGGTAAGAAAAAGTTCTAATAAGGTTTGGTTTAGGGAACCCACATTTACAAAAAAATATAATCATTAAAAAATAAAATATAAAAATTCATACTTATATGGTCTAGATACATAACCCCTTATTACACCACCTTACGCCCTAAGGGTAAGGTGTGTGATAGTGGTACTTTCTTGAGGTGGTTTGGTGAACATGGGTTGTACTATGATCTCTGTAATATTGAACTTCTTCAATAAATGGTTTCACTCATGTTTCAGTTTTTGAATCTCTACTTGGGATTGGTCAAGGTAAAATCCAAGTGATTCCATCTCCCTCAGAAGCTCTGATAAATGGGATTCATAAGGTACAATCCTATTATTCAAAGTTATCAATTCTTATATCTGTGTAAATTAGACTTTATCATAACCCTTAATATATAATAATATTAACAATAATTATACAATGTCTATATTGTCAATAATTATGATGGTTAGTTGTATTTTAAATCCAATAGGCTATAATGGTCCAAAATAACTAAAGTTGTGCATGTGTTTTATATGACTACATTTCTTAATAAGGTATTTATTCATTCAAAAAGGGAGTTTAATTTATGAAGTTTTAGGTCATTAAATCACTGATCATGTGATGTGATGATCAAAGTGCCATCAATATATCAAAAAATAGAGTTTAGTATTCTCAATTAAAGAATAATGATACTAAGTTCCACTTTATCAAACATCTGTTGGATCAAGGAGTGTTCAAGGTAAAAATTATTTCTAAACAAGAATAAAATATAATATGTATTTACTAAGATTTTCCCAATGTATTAATTTAAATAAGTGAGGTTGATGGTGGGAGTTCAACCTCATTCTATTCAAAGCTATAGTATAGTTATTCCCTCCCCTCTCTCAATTATTCTTAAGATGTTTTTTGGAAAGGGGGAGAATGAAAACAATTCATTTATGTAATATTCCTAAATGAATTTCTTAAGTAAATTATTTGAAAAGTTATAGAATAAAGAAATATTAGGACGATCCATATATATATATATATATATATATATATATTTCTAAATAGGAGATAATTTTTTTATTAAGGAAGAGTATATATTTAAGGGGAGGTTTTAAAAGGGGAAATATATGAATTCAATATTCATGTGTGTGTGTAAATGTGTGTTAGTGAAGTGTGTGTAGACTATTATTATGATTTTTTTGATTCATGTGTGTGTGATGTTTTTGTTTATCACATGAAAGAACATTTTTGAAGAATTGATAAAGTGGAAGAAATTGTGGGAGATTCTATTGGAAGTGTATGTGAGTTTCCCAAATGGAAAAGTTTTATATTATTATTAATAGTTCTTGGTTCCTAGATAGAATATTCTCATGTAGGATTATAATGATTGAATGATGATTAATTGTTAAGAAGAAAGTGTAATTTATATTTTAGGGTTTACAACAACTTTTTTTTGAATTTAGTGGTTGAAAACAAAATCAAAAGGGGATTATTTTTTAAATAAGAAAGTTAAGGAAGATTATTGAGACCAAGTGGTGTTGATATAATGAATGATACCTCAAGAGAAGGTTTTTTTGTGAAAGGTGGAGGGTTATTAAATGGAGATCAAGTGGATATGGTTTAATAACTTTCGCATTGGATTTTTTAATTAATTTTTTAAATCATTAATAATATTAAAAATGAAGTAATTCATGGTGTTTTAATTAATTTGAAGTCTTTTTGGATGTTTATAAGATACTTGAAGTCGGTTGGAAGTGATTGGAATAATTTTAGAGGTGTTTGAAGATGTTTTTGAAATAAATATTTAATCGTTATACCTTCTCTAATATGAAATAAATTATGGTGATATTATGAGGAAAAAATGTTTTTTACTCTTAAAATGGGTATTTGGTGTGTTTTATTATGTGAAAGAATGCATCATGTTACAATTGAGAATATGTCTAAGTATAATAAAAAATACCTGGATGATTTGGAAAAGGTAGATCTGAATAACATTTTAGTTGATAAAAATTATCTATATAAAATTGAGAAAAATCTATGTCATAGTTGATGGGTGTGGTATAAGGTAAAGATGATTGGTTTGAAGACACAAAATCTCAAGATGGTAAAATGATAAGTGGAAATGATGAGGTGTTTAAAGTTTCTGTATTAAGTCCTAAAATGGAATTTCCTATTATATGACCCATTTAATGAATCCATTTTGAGATAAGGTTAAAATGTCAAGGATACTTATACCTAGGGAAGTTAAATGGCTTGATAAAAAAGAAGTATTCATAAAAAACCAAAATTGGAAAGATTGTATCATGGCCTATGATATGATGTGAAAATAAAATTCATATTAAAAAATTCAATGGAGACTATACAAGATGCCCCAGACTCGAACACCGAGATCCGGTTCTAAAATTTTTCGTTATATACTAGATTTTATACCAATGTAATCCACCCAAATTTAACCATCCATAATTAAAATATAAATAAATGACATTGATTCATTTATACACCCCAAGCCTTATGGTTTATACATTTAGAGAATTATGGAAAAACTTTAACTATAAAAACTCATATCTTTCTCACCCAAGGGATATTTTTCTCACTATACCAATAAATTATTTGTTAAAAATAATGATTCAACATTTCCTAAAAAATTATCCACACATGATACCCTTTTTGACATATTATACTAAATATCATACCTCATAACTTGGTGAAATGGAAACATTAGAAGGGTGAACTTAAATTATCAATAAGGGTAATCATAAGTGATAAAAATCAGTGATCAAAAGTGAGCATAACATGATCATATGAGTATGATAACATAAACAAAGTAAATGGTCGTAACATAAGATAATCATACCAAAAAAATAATATACCATAATTTAAGATTCATGTAATAAATATTTTTCATAATGAAAGATATGTGTCACAAGAGAATCAAAAACCATGATCCATATGAGTATAACATATCCATAATAATATGGAATAAGAGTGTGGAATATATGTGAGAATATGATATCATAAAATTATGTACATCGATTAACCACAAATAGTTTCATAAATAAGGGTGTGATTATGAAATCGAGTTCATGTATTGTAACATTGTAGACATGGCTAACCAAAAACAGGTCCATGCATAACATCATCATCATCTCATGTGAAATAAAGATTTACCCAATACATTTAATGGATATAACAGATCCTCCCATCATATAATGATAAACCATATGTATGTATTCCATAAGAACATAATAGTATTCATCATTCCTTTATAGCTTAATTAACTAAAGGAAGAGAAACAGGTTTCATGAAAAAATCCTTAAAATGTCATCATAATCTATATATAGAAAGAAATTAGATGGAATCATTGGAGAATATCCATAGTGAAGAATAAAATTAATTAAATAATATTTATATAGATGAAAAAACTTTTATTAAATCATTTAAAATATTCTATAAAAAACAATAAGAAATATTAGTTTTTGGTAATTTTTTTAAAAACAATTGGCAGAACAACAAAAATATTATATTATTTAAAAAATCATGGAAAATTTGAAATAAATATTGATAATTAATATCAAACATAATATCATGAAAATATAATCAATTGGTAAGTGGTAAAAAATATTCTTTTCACACCTTTATATACAAAGTAAAAAATAACCCGTAAGGAAAACATTAAAAGGATTCATTTTTAAAAACTTAAAAAACTTAAAAAGTAATTGAAAATAACCATAAAAATAAATTAAATATAGAGAATAAAATTCTTGAAATAGTAGAAATAATATTTATATAGTGGTAAAAGAGTTCCATAAAATACTTTAAAACTTTTAAAATAATGATTTAAAATAAAACCCCTTACAAATTTTAAAATGAAACCCCCCTTGAAAGAAATAACTTGCGGAGGAAATTAAATTTATATGAGTATAAAGAGTTCCATGATATATTACTTCAAAGAGTCATTATATACACTATATAAATGAAAATAGGTGCATAATATGAAACATGTCTCAATAAAGTAAAATTAAGATGAAAAACTCTTACCTAGAGTGTGGCAAGGGAAGTAGGAACATATCAATGAAGAGATTATGTGAAAGAAAAGTATATCCACAAAAAAATATTTGAAACAAAAAATAAAAAAAATCAATGGTTATATCTCACATAATCATAGAGTGACATAATTAATGAAGGAAATAACTCCATTAAAGTTAATTGAGTTAATAATCTTCTTATGGGTTTGGTAATGAATAAAAAGAACATGGAAAGAGAACAAGAAATGTATTTTTAAATCACAAAAAAGGTTAATTTATTATAAAATAATCCAATGGATATTAATTAAACCATTTCAAATAATAATATATGCATAATTTGAAAAATACCTCAAGGAATTGAAATTGATATAAAGAACCCTTACAACTTTTATAACACTTGATTCAAAATCCATTGAAGAAAGTATAAGTACCCAGCCTTAAACATTACATAATCTTGAGTTTTAAGTCAAGAATAATTTTTTCTAAATTTTATGAAATTGTAAGATTTATTTATTTTAGATAATTAAGTCATAACTCATATATAACAAAACCATATAATAAAAAGCAGGCACTTCGAATCAGTATCCATTTTCCCACCATTTAAAACATTTAAAATAAAATATGATTAATTTTAATGAAAACTTTTCATGATTTTCAACATAACCTCTTACTTTCTCCTACCCATCCTTAAATACTATGAAAACATTTTATTAATGTGGTATGATCACAAAAATATAAGTAAGAGACAAAAAAGAATAAAAAAACTGTTAGTCTAGTGAGAAACATGAAAACTAATAAAAAGCCTTTTCATAAAAACATAACTTTTTACCTGGAAAGGTAATTATAATTCATTTAAAAAATCATTTATATTAACTTTTGAAAAAAAAAATTATTTCCATGAAAACTCATTAGCAAGCATAGAAAATTCAAGTAGGTACCTTGGGACATTATCTCATAGAACCTTTATAGAACCCTTACAAAACCCATACAAATTGGAATAACCATAAAATTAACTTATAATATAATTACCCATAGAACATAATCATTACCCAATTCATTAGAGAAGTATCTAATTTAACCAATCCTATAAGCTATAACAGGCTCACTCAGTGTTATCTAGGTGCACCCATCGTATATAATGTCCAACAAACACATCATGAATAAAATATTTTTCGGTTTAACATTTTCATCATAAAACATTTTAAAAACTCTTTTAACCTCATATGAAAATCACTTTCACATATAAAAATACCATTTTCATTTAAAATCCCATTTTTAATACCAAAATACCATTTTCATTTGAAAACCCATTTTTAATACCAAAATAACAAAAAAAAGTAAAATGATATTTTTTTTATAAATAAAAAAAAGAAATATTTCAATGGAATCTAAAAAATAATAATGTTAACCATGTAATAAAAATTTATTGTCATGATGTACATTAAAAATAGAACACTTCTTTTTTTTGTTTTTCAAATCCTACCGTATAAAGTATATAAAAAATTCATTTAGAAAACCTTCAAAAATAAAGTAAAAAGAAACATAAAATCTAGTTTATAAATAGTTTAGGTCCATATAATAACTTTGATAAATAATTTTAAAAACGTGTAAATTTAATAGAAAGAGTTATAAATTAAAAATTAAAATAGTTTTTTAGGAAAAGTACTTTATACTTTAGAGATATTTGAATCATAAGCCCCCTGAAAGAAGAACATTAAACAAAACATTAAATACCATGAGAATAGACAAATTCATAATATAACATGTCAAAGTGGTTGTATATACAACTCATAAAAGAATATTGGTTCATCAAATCAGTATATTCCTCAATGAAAGGGAATTGAGATGAAGTCCCTTACCTTAAGTCTAACTTGTCACATGTATATTTATCTTACTCTTCTTCAGGTAGCTTCTTTCGGTTTACAAAAAAGGCTTCTTAGTTTGATTTTATGACCAAAATAAGGCTTCTAGAATAATATAAGGTAATTTGGGAAGTTGTTTGGTAAATTCTTGGCCTAACCAAAGGTCTTTTAAGTTTTTAATAGGAGAGGAGAGGGGGTGGCTCTTTATAAGTGAGTTGAGTGTGACAATTGTAATTTTTAAAACAAAAAAGGTGTAACCATGTTTTTCACATGCCAAAAGGGTCCAAAATGGAGTATTTTAAGGCCTTAGATGTGATAAGGTCTAAATATTTCCAAATAATATATTTTATAATTTTTTTAGGTTATTTTAATGCTTATCTTTTTAGTTTAACTTCCGGTAAATCCATTTTTATCTTAACTATAATAATTAATTTTTACTATTTTCACTACTCATTTTTGTCAAAAAGTAAATTGAACTTATTAAATAATATAAATTATTATGATTAAAATTATGGAATCCATTTTTTCAAATTATATTCAAATAATTGGAAAATTTTAGTTTAAAATTAATCCCATATAAGGGATGAGAAAATGAGTTTTTTAAGAGAAAATGTTCAAAATTTTACAAAGGTTTTATATTAAAATACAATATGAAAATTATTTAAATGAATAAAATTGGATTAATATATATAATTTAAAAAAATTTACTTTAAAAACAATTCAAAATATAATTTAACATTATAAATATTTAAAATGAAAAGGCAGTTTTCAATTAAAATTCAATATTTTTCACTATTCATCACGAAATAAAAATTTTCTGAAAAATCCAAAAAGAAACCTAAGATAATATTGATATACGAACTTAAAAAATTATTTTTTTTATAATTAAAATTGTGAAATTTATAAATTAAACTTTTAAATAAAACCTTATAATAAAAGTATTTAATTAAAACTATTTCCTTTTTGTTTTAAAAATTAGTTAATTATTTTATAATGAATATAACTATCTAATTTAAATTAAAAAATATGAAAATGATTTATTTTGTTATTACCTAGGTTGGTACATTCTTCCCCAATTTTATAAATTGTGTCTTCAAAATTTTATTCACTTATTAACAAGTAATAATATCTTTCCCTCATAGCATTTTTAAATTCCATGCTTCCTCTTCAACCATACAGTTCTGCAATAAAAACATATCCTGGTGAATCACCTTATTCCACAACACTTTCTCTCTATAGTCAAGAATCTAAACTTACTGTTCCACATAAGTAAGATTATATTCTAAACAAACCACGTTATGGCTCAAAACTTGAGATGAATATAGTATATATTTTATTAACATCGAATCATGAAATATGTTGTGTACCTGAGATAAAATCAGAGGCAAATCCACTCAGTAGGAAAATGATCCAACTTTATCCAGGATTCTATATTGTCTAATGAACTATGGATGTAGCTTTCCCTTTTTACGAAAGCACTTAAATCTCTTCCATGGTCTAATTTTTTACCCAATGACTTCTGAAGTCCTTTCTAAAAATTAGATGTGAACCTAGGATCACGATCTGATATAATGGAGAGATTAACTCCATGTAACATAACTATCTTTTTTAGATATGGTAGATAAATATGATCTAAATACAATGTATCTTAAATTGGGAAGGTGATGCACACTTGTCTTGGTGCATGGAAAAAGAAAATTTATGTGTTTTTACTTTTGAAGAGATGTGGTTCACCAGGGTCAACTCACTTGAGGTGCTTCATAGTCTATTTAATTACTTAATATAATTCACCTAAACTAATTTTTTTTGGTTGTTTTTATAATTTTATTAAAACTATGTAATTTTATGAAATATATGAAATTCTAAAATTAAACTAACATGCAATGACAGAATGTGATTAGAAAAAAAAGAACTTGGACTTTATGGTTTGGTTTACGGGTTCCATAATTCTTATTATTTTTGTTTCAATTTAGTTTGATAGTTTAATTATGAAATATGATTCTTAAACTAATATTAGTTTATTTAGTGATTGTGAAATATTTAATGCTTGTAGAAAACTAAATTCCCCCTCCTCTAATAATCAAGGTTGATGGAACACCTCAATCAAGAATGTGACACCTTCAAGGACCCTACTCCCTTTTATGTCATTTCTTTCACTAAATGGATCAAATTCATCACATAAAGAGATTATGTTTAGTATAAGCAAGGGAAAAAATATAAATGATTTTGAGTTTAGTGTCATGGTGGAAAATCGCCACACCTGTGCACTTCAACCTTTCTCACCACAAATGTAAATAAATATTTTGAATTTAAGAGAATATTGAATGGAAGCACCATTCACCTCCCCTAGTCCAAGCCTTGGGTAAGCCCCTCATTTTTAGGGTATGAAGTAACTATGGGATGAATGAGAATAAGAGAAAAGAAAAGAAAAGAAAAGAAATAAATAGAAGAGAATGAAATAAAAATAATAAGTATTAAAGGAGAGGAAGAAAAAAACACATGAAATAACAAAAATAGAAGAAGAAGAGAGAAGAGAGAAGAGAGAAGAAATAAAATAAAATAATAAAATAAAAAAAAAGATAAATGGATAAAATAAGAAGAAGAATAAGAAGAATAAGAATAAGAAAAATAAATTAAAAGTAGGATAAAAATAATATTGGTGGATGAGACAAAATTGAAAAAATGCATGAATTAGTCTTATAAAATAAAATTAAAAAGAAAATTAAAATGAAAATACAAAATCATAAAATTAAAATAAATATAATAGAATAATCTTTAGTAGCTTACTCCTCTAGTGTGAGGCTTCCTCTGGGGGATGCCAACTCCTAGGCAGTGGGTCTACCATTATTTTTATAGGCATTGAGCACCTCCACTCCCTCTTCTAGAAAGTGATTCTGAGTCTTAGGCATTTTTAGATTTCAAAACTGAATATATCTTTACCTTAAGACGTGAGGTGGTCATATCTTTAAAAGGAAACACCCAAATATTTTAGGTGTTCAAAATAATCTTTGGTGGATGTGAGCTTTGGCATGGCCGCCCTCAGTATGTGCGTGGCATGCATGGCGTGCATGGATGACCTTCCAGTGGTAGAAGAAGATCCTTATTCATATATCCATCATATTGACTAGATGAGGACTCAAGATATTCTTTATGGTGGTTATACAAGGGTCCTTGAGTGATCCATTGTGACCTTAGGTTGTGATAGAGAGTAGGGGCCTGAGGTCGAGCTTTGATAGAGGGTTCTATAGTGGTGCTCGTGGTTTGAAAATGGTGGTGGGTATCAAGTAGTAGTGGTAGTGGTGGAGTTTGGAAGTGGCGGCTTGTGTTCAAGAATGAGAGAGTGGGGTTGAGGCGGGATGATGTCATCCTAGTAAAAATGAATAGTAACCCACTTAAAACGTGACCCACATCAGAATTGAAGGTTGAGTGCATGCTCATTTATAAGAAAACTCATGATGTAACCAGCTCAAGAGACCACACTATGGTGGGCACCCAGATATATTCACACAAAATTAAATGGGTCGATTCACATTTCTTAGACCACATGGGATGTAGGACAAACTCTTCTTGCAGTCACAACTGCAAGCTCACACTGCACAGGCCTGGTCCTCCATGCAGCCCTACTACTTATGCTATCCCTTCTGTGAGCTTTCATGGATGGGTGTGTACTACCTATATAGAATTCATGCACCTTCCTAGCTATATTGGCCTTATTTTTTGGAAAACACTGAAAAGATACATAATAAAAAATGTTAACCCTTGAAAATTAATCAACATACTTAGAGAAATTTTTAAATAACAACCTTTTAAGTCCAAATAAAATTACAAATTCAAATTCAATATTATTTCACTCATTTAAAACCCTTTGAATTTCATTAATTAAAAATTCCAACATTTTAATAAATCTTTTAAATAAATGATATTTTCATTAAAAACCATTAAAAATTATTAGAAAACTATTAAAATTATACATGAAATATCAATATATAAAATATTCCCATAATTAAATCATGATTTTCATCAAAAATTAAATCTCAACTTAGAATTACATAGGTAACTAGGGTTACCATTATTCAAATTCCAAAACCATGAAATAAAAAAGATTATAAATTTTAAATAAAACTTTCAAAAATATATATAAAATATCAATATAACTTCTTAATTTTCAAAAGAAACAAACAATCCATGTATTTAATTTTTTCCATTTGAAAATGATGGTATTTATCCTCTCATTCATTCAAACTAAATGATTTATTATTATTTAATGTTGCATGTTATGATTTACCTCACTTTTGGGTTTATTCTCT
The DNA here is from genome assembly GCA_963277665.1 of Viscum album. Classification (NCBI taxonomy): domain Eukaryota; kingdom Viridiplantae; phylum Streptophyta; class Magnoliopsida; order Santalales; family Viscaceae; genus Viscum; species Viscum album. Next base: position 1,813,312,868 of record OY728146.1, read on the forward strand.
CATCACTCATGATACAATTCAAGTAGAGTTATGATCCTTATACTTAGTGTTGTAAAGGAACTAATTTTTCCACTTTGTGAAGATAAAAGGCATATAAAATTATGAGGATTATAAAATTAAGGTTCTAATGAAACTGAGTCTTAAGGTTGGTAGGAATTGATGTTTAAAAATTAAACCTCTAAGAGGAGGTTATTCTATAAATTATTAAGAATGATATAAAAAGTAAAATCTCAATGAAATTATCCACATAAAAATAATAACTCCCACTTCTAAAGCTCAAAGTAATGTTATTATTGATGAGAGCATAATGAATTATGTACACCTTCTTGAAATTTTCTCTAGTTCTACACATTTTTTCCAATTTTTTATTTTTTATTTATTTATTTTTATTTTTTGAAAGTTATTCTTAGAATAAAATTCAAAACCACCACCTAACTACATATGATAAAAATTATCAGTATAATAGTAGTGATTTTTTATTCTTCTAAGTCACAACCCATTCCTATTTTTTCATTTTTTTTATTTCATGAGGTAAAATCAATAAAGTATAATTAAGGAATCAAAAAATATTCTTAACACACAAAATTAATACCCAAAAATTTTTCCTTATAATTTATTTCATCCATTTTACCATGAATACCCCATACCCCGCACTTTAACATTAAATATTACAAAAAATACTAAAAGAAGGGTGGAAATAGATAAAAACAGCTTGAAATATGGCTCATTCCTATCAAGGAAATTCATGGAATTTATGGTATAATCAAGGATTGATATAAATTTGATCTCAAGGATAAGGTATTTTCAAAATATATCTCAATAAGTTTAATTTTTTTTTCATAGTCATTAGATTTGACAAGTTTCAATGCATGTTTTAGCAGGTGTCATGTATGAAGATCACTTAAGAAATATGCTCAAGAATAAATAGGAAGTACTTGGTCTAGAAATAATCTCGAGAATAAGACATTTGATTTGGGAAAATCACACACGGAATGAATAACAATAAAGATCAATTAATATAAATTTTATAAATTAAAATCATGAAAAATGATAGGTAAATTTCATTTACATGAATCAACTAATTTCCTCAAACCATGAGTCCTTATTTCAATATACATGCTTCACTCTAATCATTTAATTCTCCATTTTACTCATTAAATATCATCATAATTGAAATATAAAACATGGGATCACATGATTCCTAATAAACTCATGCCTCCTAAATAAGTAAAGTAAATAAATAATTTAAGTGGGGTCATACAATTTTAAAATTAATATAGCTGCAATAATTTCTAGTTTAAAAGATATTTTAAGGAAAAATGTAGAGATTTTTAAAAAATATTAAATAAAGGAATGAACTCCATGTCCTATGAAGCTTAATCCTCTTTCCTACTTAGTTTTTTGGGGCTTCCTTATTCCATCATAGACCTAAAAAAGATAATCAATTATTAAAACACAAGGACCATGTCATTTAAGCTAAAAAGTATATTGGGATTGGGTTACATGATAGAATAATTCCTAAGAGTGAAATTGAAAAATACTAGAAATAAAGTAAAGATAATTCTTGGTAAGATCCCCAAGTGGGCCCTTGGATTTTTACTACCTATAGAGGTTATTAATAGTTATTATCTATAATTTGAAGGTGGGTGGGTCTTCTTAGACTTGAACCAACACATATAGATTTTCCCAGCTTACACTTTTTCCTTCTTGGTGAGGAATAATCTATGGATAAAATATACTAGATCCACCCCCTTCACAATTAAGTACAACTTTCATGAAGGGGGTAGGATTAAGTATGATTCATCATCTTCCTTAGTTTTTACTTGTGAAAACTCCTTTTACTTTTCCAGTGATGACTCAAATTGGGTTGCATGGATTGAATAATGAAAGGGAAAGTTAATAGGTATTTTTATATGAATAAAATTTAAAACATAATTATCAATAAGAAAACACTCGCTTTAAAATTGATTATATTGTATTTTGGTTTACTTAGTCTTTGTAACTTGGATATCCTTAGGGTCTTACTCAAATTCATTTTTATCAAAATCAGGGAACTCTATGTGTTCCTCAGTAGTTGCATGTGTGGTTTATTCACATTCCTTTAAGTAATAGTAAATATTATCTGAATATAAAAAATTCATAGAAGTGGGAATTAATACTCAATTTAGATTGAATAAAATTAAATGAAATATAATTTTAGATAAGATCAACCCCTAAATTAGTTTAGCTTTAATCTATTCTTCAGTGGTGAGTGCCTCTTAAAGTTGGATGGTGGAAAGTGGAGTTAGATAGTTAGGATCCTCTATATTTTCTTCAAATTCTAATACTTGGGTGGATTCCTCCTAATACATTTCAAGAGTGATATGAAATGGTGTTGGATATTTTAATTTTTAATGAATGGGGAGAACATCTTGTGCCACATAATTATTTCATAAATTTTCCATATATTGTTGATATCTCACATGTATCTTAATAGATAGTTCATCTTCATCATGAATCCACTCTATCTCATCATTTTCATATTTGATTTGGATTCTCAAATGGTTGGGTTGTTTGTGGTCTATAATTTTTGCCTCAACATACTAGATTCCTTCAGTAAAATTGGACAGCTTCAGTTACACTTACTTCTTGTCCTTTAGTATTTGATAATCAACTTTGACTTCATCAATAATATTTTCCATCTATTGAAATGAATTTCTAGTGCCACACCCATTCATCATATTCTTGGCCAAGTTAGTGAGTTCATTAATCCTTTGCAAGAGAGCCTTCTCAGTATTTGTAACACCTTCTTTTGATCCTTCAGCCCTAAGTAACTATTCCATAAAATGAAAAAATTATCATTTAAAAACATAATGAAAACAGAATTTTTTGTATGGCTTGTTTTAAGAAATAATAACTATCTAATATTTTTAAAAGAAAAAGTAATAAAACTTTGATTCTCTCCCTTACAAAAGTGCCTGTTTTTGATGCACACCTATCACCAGTCATGGAAAAAGAAAATTTATATGTTTTTCTTAGTGAAACATAGTGGTTGACTAGGGTCATCCAACTTGAGGAGATTCACATTTTTTTTCTTAATATAATTTACCTAAACTAATTATTATTTCATTTTATTATTTTATGAAAAAATGGAATTTGAGAAAATATATGGAATGTTAAAAATAAACTAACATGAAATGAATGAATTTTATTAGAAGAGAAATAACTTAGAATTTATGCTTTTGTTTATGGGTTCCATCATTTTTTTATTTTTGTTTCAATTTAGTTTGATAGTTTAATTATGAAATATCATTATTAAACTAGTATTATTTTATTTAGTGATTGTCAAATATTGAATTCCTATAATCAACTAAACTACACCTCCTCCTACAATAATGGTTGATGGCACACCTCAATCGATAATGTGACACCTTCCAGGACCTAGCTCCATCGTATAACATTTCATCCACTAAATAGATCAACTTTATCACATGGAGAGATTATGTTATGTATAAGGTAGGGAAAAAATAAAATAAAATAATATAATTGGGTATGAGTTTATTATCGTGGTGGAAAATTTCTCCATTTGTGTACTTCACCCTTACTCCCCAAAAATGTAAATAACTCATTAGAATTGAAGCACATAATGAATAGAAACATCACTTACTTATCTGAGGCCAAGCCTCAAATTAGCCTCTCATTTTTTAGGGTAAGAGGTCATTGTGGGAAGAATGAGAATAAGATAAAATAAAAAATATAAGTGGATAAAATAAAAAGAATGAGGATTAGAGGAGAAGAAGAAAACAAACACATGAAATTACAAAAATAGAAGCATAAGAGAGAGGATAGAAGAAATAAAATAAAATAATAAAATAAAATAAAATAAAATAAAAAATGGATAGAATGGATAAAATAAGAAGGAAAATAAGAAGAATAAGAAATTAAAAGTATGAGAAAATGAATATGGGTATATGCGACCCAATTGACAAAATGAATGAATTAGCTTTATAAAATAAAAATAAAACTAAAATGAAAATGAAAATACATAAGAATAAAATTAAAATTAATAAAATAAAATAATATTAATTAGCTTCCTTCCCCTACTATGAGGCTTCCTCCAGTGGATACCAAATCCTTATCCAGAGGGTCTACCTCTCTTTTTATAGGCATTGAACACCACCTCTCCCTCTTCCAACATGTGAATCTGAGTCTTGGGAAGTTTTATATTTTAAAAACATATATATCTCCCCCTAAGACCTTTGGAGATCATATATTCAATATAAAACACCCAAATATTTCAGGTTTTCGATATAATCACCCGAAGACATGATATTTAGCATGCCCCCCCCCCGACATGTAAATGGCATGCATGGCATGTATGGATGACATGGAAGGGGAAGAAGAGGATACTTCTTAATACTACATTCATCGTATCTATATGAGGACTCAATATGGTCTTCATGGAGTTATTTTGAGGATCTTAGAGTGATCTGTGGTGACCTTGGGTGGTGATAGTGTGTAGGGGCTCAAACTCAAGATTCCGTAGCAGCTTTCATGGTTGTTCTAATGGTTTATATATGGAATAAGTCATCAAGTGGTGGTGGTAGTGATGGATTCAGGTGGTGGAATCTTATTTTATAGTGTTGAAAAGAAGGGTCGAGGTGGGGTGATGTCGTCCCCATAAAAATTAATGGAAACCCGAATGAAACCTATCCCACGTCAAAATCGAAGGTAGAGTGTGAGCTCATTTATAAGAAAAATCATGATGAAACTAGATCAGAATCCCACACCATGGTGGGAAAACAGACACACACACACAAAATTAAATGGGATGAGGTTCACTACTTAGGCCAGAAGGGACTTAGGACAAAATCTTCTCATGGTCACTCTCATGGGCTCATACCGCTTAGGCCTGGTCCCCTGTGTGGTCCTACCACTTTTGATGGACCTCTTTTGGTATTTCATGTCCAGGTGGCCCATTATGGTCTACTAATATGTAATGTAGGCCCCTGCGGTTGAGGGATGACCTAGTTGGCCAATTTTTTTTGGTAAACACTGAAAAAATATACGAAGCAAAGTTAACACTTTAAAAATAATCAACACACTTAGATAAAATTTCAAATAACAGTCATTCAAGTCCAAAAAAAATTCAAATTCAAATTCAATATTGTTTTACTAATTTTAAAATTTTTTCATTCCTTTAATTAAAAATTCCAATATTCTAATAAATACTTTAAATATATGGTATTTTCATTAAAAACCATTAGAAATCATTATTAAACTCTTTAAATTATGCGTGAACTATCTGTCTTCCAAAAGAAAATGTTTAGATTTAATTAATTGATAAAAATTCAACCAAATCACTTTATTTCCTCAAAAAATATTTGAAAAAACTACCATGAAGTCCATTAACATATTTTCCCATTTCTACTCTAGCACTAAAAAATGTTGAAGCATTCCCTTTGGTAATTTTTGTTATGTTTTAACTAGCTGACAAGTTAAACACTTCATGGTAAATTCAGTAATATATTTTTTAATTATATCCCACAAGTAATACTGTCAAATGCCTCTACACATCTTAGTACTTCCCTGATAATTGGGAAATAAATAACTATGAGCTTAACTCAATAACTCTTTCTTAAACTGGGAGTCACAAGGCACACATAATATTTTTATAAATAATAAAACACATTCTTCATAAATATTATAATCCAAAAACTTACCATTATTATTGGATTATACTTTTTTCTACCAAGATTGATCCTCCTTTTTAGCTTGCTTAATTCTTTGTGACAAATTCTACTACACTAAATCCTAAAACAAAACAGAGTATGTCTTTTCATCCACAAATTTTAGGAAAATATTTATCAAATCATTAACCAAAGGTTCATGTTCCAAACATAACATGGTTAATGTATCATTATTATTTTTTGACTCAAAGAATCAACCAATTTGTTTTCTTTTGATGGATGGTAATGAATCATGCAATCGTAATCCTATATCAGTTCTAGCCACCTTCTCTATCTCATGTTCATTTTTTTCTGAGTGAATATATACTTTAATTTTTTTTCAGTATATATTTCACACATTACACCATACAAATTATGAATCCAAATTTTTAAAGAAAAAACACATAGATATTTACATATCATGTGTAGGGTAATTTAACTCATGAGGTTTTAACTGGAGTGAAGCATAAGTAATTACCTGATCATTATTCCTTAGTACACAACCAAGTCCTTTCAATGAAGCATCACTATAGATAAAAAATTCTCAATTTTTGGAAGAAAATTCCAAAACTAAAGCATTCAACAATATTATTTTTTGTTCTTGAAAACAATCATCATCTTATTTTATCTAGATGAATTTAACCCCTTTTCAAGCTAACTTATTCAATGGAATGGAAAAATGAGATTTTTTTTCAATAAACCATATTTAGTAACCTATTAATCTAATAATACTATGAATATATATGATATTTTTGGGTCTTTTCCATTCTTAAAAAACTTCTGTTTTAGCATGGTCAATAGTTATTCCATATTTAGTAACAATATATCCAAGGAATGAAATTTTTTGCAACCAAAAATTACACTTACTAAATTTATCATATAGTTGAATTTATTTTATGGTTTTCAAAACAATACTTAGGTGTCTTTTATATTCCAATGGAATTTTATAATATACCAAATTTAATTAATAATAACAACAACAAACCTATCTAAGAACTCATGAAAAAACCTATTTATAAGGTCCATAAATATAGTAGGTGCATTGGAAAACCCAAAAGTCATAACTAAAAACTCATAGTGCCCATATCTAGTTTGAAATTCAATTTTTAGAATGCCATTCTCCTTCAAATTTAGATGATGGTATCCAAACCTCAGGTCAACCTTTGAAAAATATTACGATCCTTGGAGATTATCAAACAAATAATAAATATGAGGTAATGGATAATTTTTCTTAAAATTGATGTTATTCAAAGAACTATTATTAATTAAATGTCTCATTGAACCATATTTTTTTTAACAAAAAAAATAGGAGCACTCAATGGTGATGTGCTAGGTCAAATGAAACCTTTATCTAACAATTCCTATAGTTTCTTTTTAAATTCTAAAAGTTCAACTTGATTAATTTGATAAGGGGATTTATAAATAGGCTTATCATTAGGCACTAATTCAATATTAAGATCAACCTCCCAATCATTAATAACACTAGGAAAATCATCCATAAATACAATAATGTAATAATTAACTATTAGGACATCACTAATTTGAACAATTTCTTTCTTTTCAACAATATGAGCTTGGTAACTTTCAATTCCATCTTTAATCAATTTCTCAACTTATTGGCATGTTATCAAAGGAATGAAATCATTAAATAAACCATTCATGAATCTAAAATCTATCTTATCATGATAAACTAAAATTCAATCCATACCCAAAATGACATCAAACTCTTCTATGTCCAAATAAATAAGATTTGTGGGATAGACCATCCCATGGATAACAACAAGAAGATTCCTATAAATCATGGTTTATTTATTAAATCCACCTGATTTTTTCACCAAAGGTTCTATCTTACTTTCATGAGTTTATAATTCCAATTTAATTTAAAATTTCTTAGAAATTAAGGAAGGAAAAGATCGAGAGTCAAAAGAGGTATTGGAATAATTCAAATACAGAAATTACAAAAAAATCAACACTTCATTTGATGGCCTAAAATCTTCCATAGTATTATAAAAATATTTTTCCACACCATTTTTCTTCTAATATTGACGATTTCTAGCCCGAGTCACTAACTTTGGGAACATGTTTGCATAATTACCCGACAGATTGAAACTAAAACACTGTAACTACCCAAACTTTTTGAATAAAATTTGTTTCCTAAAATTGTGTGTTATATTATTTCATACTTAACAAAATTATATCCCATTAATAATGAATTGAGTATAATTTAAATTTTACCATTGGGTTTTGACCGTTATATGGCTGTTGGTCAATTATTACCATTGGTCAATTATGACTGTTGGTCAATATGACTGTTCTGAATAATAATCTTAATAATAATTTTTACATTATAATTAGTATTATAAAGATAAATGATAATGGTTAATTAATGAATAAAGAAGAGTTTATGTCCTCATCTAGTAGAATCATGTCATATGAATTCCATTTGTTAGAGCTTGGGAAGAAGGCAGTGTCACTGGGATTTGCTCCTAACCAATCCCAAGCTGAGATTCAACATGTTAATCTTAAATGAAATCTCCTTTGGGAGAAGTTCAAGTTAGTAAAGATTACCTCCCAGGCGACGTTAGCCAATCTGTCCCATTAGTCTATCACTATCACTCACCTCACCCTTAGGTCATATGTAGGTGTTATAAGGGGTTATGTTTCAAGGACTTAAAAACTTATTGTATAATTATTTTGTATAAACAAAATCGTTGTTCCATCAATTTTGTTTTGAGTTTAGTTTTTCTTAAACATCACAACTACAGTGTCCTCCTACTGCATTATGGGTTCATGCTCCATGCTATATCCCTTGAGCACCACATCATTGTATTCATCCTAACATCACCACACTCAACGCTACATCGTGGTGATCCTCCTAAAAGCTATCCACCAACCTTTCCCTCTATCACAACCTCTCCCTAAATTAGTAATGATGATGATGATGATGATGATCAAGGTAATATACCAACCATAGAATCCCTATATTTAGAGGATCTGATTCATGAGATCATTAAACTTCCATGTATTATTCCTCTATTGATTTATAATCTATGTAATAATAGAGTACTTTCATTCCTCTATACACCCTTTGAAAAAATTATGGATCACTTTAATGAATGTAATTGATCAATTTTTGGTAACCCATTTATGTGAAGAGGAAAATTTATCATGAATATGAGAGAAAAAAATAGCATTAACAACTTTTTCAACAAATGAGACATAATTATTGAGTGAATCGGTCAAGAGCCTTCATAACCTAAGGTTCTCACTTCACCAATCACTAGATCAACCATACCCACTTGAGATGAACCACTTGTGACCACCAAATCCTTCAAGAACGAGGTGAATACATCCCTTTTATTGATGTAAAAATAAGATGAAACCCCCATTGATCATTAATTCAAGGATCTCCATGGAATCGTGAGAACATCTCTACCTGACATTGCAAACTCGTCATAATGATGATGGTGATAATGTAAATAATACTATTATTATTTAATATTATTATTATCAAATAAAATAATTTAAACATAATAAAAACAATAATAATATTATTACTAAATGTAAAATAGTTTTTGTTTATTTATAAAAATAATTAATATTTTCTTATTATTTTCAAAAAAATTATAATAATATTGTTAATAAATATTATCATTATTAGATAATAATTATATGCATAAATTCTTTCTAAATTAATAATATATTTATTAAAAATTAAAATATTATATTTTAATAATAATTTATTTTCAATAATTCTTTATATGTTTATGCATTTAGTGTATGTTTTAATTATGACTATATTAATTAATATATTAATTATGACTTTTTTAATTGATAATTAAAACTTTATTAATATAATATATTAATTACTATGACTCTATAAAAATATATATTTATTATTATTACTTTATTAATTATGAATTTATTAATTATGTCTTTATTATTATTAATTACTATGACATCATAAAAGATAATATATTAATTAATTATGAATTTATCATTATTATTAATTATTTTTTTAATATATTATTGTTAATTATGAAATTATTTTTATAATATTATTTAATTATGAATTTCTTAATATAATATAATATTATTAATTATTAATAAATAGAAAATATTAATTATTTTAAATTAATTAATTAATTATATTTTTGTTCATAAGTATAATTTGGGTTTGGCTTAGTGGTAAGCACTATGTAATCTTTTATGAAAAAACCTGATTCAAATCTTGGTGGGGTGAGGATTTCTCTAGGTATTGTAGCAGTACTATAATAGGTATCCTAGAGGGTACTGTAGTAGTGGTATTATTAACTTGATTTAGGATTTCAAGACATATATTGGGCCTTAGATCCACTAGGCTTATGGGACACTAATGTTAGAAAATTATGTGGTATAATGGGACTGGTCATAATGGAACGGCATGATAAGGCAATCCATATGACATGAAAACACATAGGCATCTCTGGGTAGGTAGATTGAAAGAGAGATGAGTGCATTGAACTTATCATCCATTTCTTTACCCACTTAGATTTTTGATATGGGGTGGAGGGGTTCCATGATATGATGTGATGGTAGGTATCACAACACAATAGTTACTCGAAAGGGGGTGACATAGTGTGCTGACTGGTGAAACTACTACCCATATGACCAAGAAGATGATGTAATGCAACATGAATATAAGCTGGTGTCTCTGGGTGGGTATATTGATAGTGAAATTGGTGTGTTAGTACCCATAAACTGGCCCTGTACTCACACATATTTTCAATGTGGGACATAGGAATGACCTTCCACGGTGCAATGTAACAACACAATGTGATAGTGCCAGAAAGAGGGGAAACATGGTATAAAAAGATTAGTGACTCAGAGTAACACTTAGCTTCTCATCTGAGCCTCAATCCATCTCCTTTAAGATCCTTTGGTCTGTATTCATCTAGGCCTCTAGGCCATCAAGAACTAGGGATTTATGTCCATTAATATGTAATAATATTGGTTTATTGGGTGATTATCATTCATTGTGGTGAATGATGAGGCTTGACCCACTGGGGTGAATGGGTGTGTGTACTTTTTTCAATTTGTAATCTCCTCTATATAAGATGAATTATTAATTCAAATATTATTATTAATACGTAATTATTTTATTTATTATTTTTATGGTTTTCTATTCATAGTTATTTTATATTTCATAAGTGTAAATCTTAAATTTCATTTGTAATCTATTTATAATTTATATTTAATAAGATTTTAAAATAACATACTTCTTTTAAAGTATAAATATTATGTTTTGAAACAAAAATGTTCTGTATCATCTATATTATTATTTTTATATTATTTTAATGAAAATATTTTTATTTTTTAATTATTTTTTTTTTGATTAGTTTATGTTTTGAATTTCATTTAGATCATATTTATAGTTTATATTTTATGAGATTTAAAAGTCACTTGTTTGAATCATAATAGAACTTATTATGTTTCAAGTATGAGACCTAGAAATATTATAAAATATAAACTCTAAGTACAATCTAAATTAAACTTAAAACATAGACTAAACATATAAAAAATAGTTGAAAATAAAAATAATTTCATAAATATAATAAAAAAATCAATACACATTGAATAAAAATTATTGTTTAAAAACAAAACATGCACAATTTAAAAAATTATGTGCATAATTATAGTAACCATATCCTTTTACACATTTCATTACATGATTTTAAGCATAGTAAAGAATTATTTTACAATCCAAGTATCGTAAAGTCTAGTGTCTTGGAAGACTAGATACATAAAACTTAAAACATGGGAATATATAAAACATTTATTTATTTAGTCTTCATAAAGAGATCATAATTTCCATTGCTCTCATACATCTTCATAGGGTAAATTTGGGATAATATGAACAAATAGATGAGCTATACATCCCAATAAGGGAATAAATATAAGAATAAAGATTTAACACATGGGTTAGAAGGCATAACATAATAATATAAAAAGGCATGAAATACATGGAATCATAACATATAAACATGAATTCATAGTAATGTGGTAGTAACATAAAACATGACTTTATCATGAGTCAAGGTCCATTGCAAATAGAGGAGCACAAGTCAAGGTTAACCACCAAGATCATTGCACATGGTCGCATTAGTCAAGGATAACTGCCAAAACCGTTGCACATAACGTCTCATGCGACTCAGCTTTACCCAATACATTGGAGCACTATCTGGTTGCAACCATCATAACATATTTATGAATATTATTTCCCCGCATAGAATCATACATAATCAATCATACATAAACTTAAGGGTACCCGTGGAAAGAAATGGGTATCATAATCATGTCATAAAGCATAACGAATGGGCGTATCATACAAGTATCCATGAAAGAAAGGAATTAAAACATACATGAACATTCATAAGGAAAAATAATCATATATCATGGTAATTTATGTCAAATATAAGTGACAACATGTAAGAATAGTATTTAAAAAATTTTAGAAAGAAAACATTTTAGTGCATTTTTAAGGAAAATACTAAAGGGCATTTAAAATAGAAAAGGGAATAATATTTTACATAAAGATAGAAGTGAACCAAGAAGGTTTTAATATTAAAAATAATTATTTTATAAAAAAAATGGTGTCTTAAAATGGATGATAGAGTGCACTTGAAATCAGGTAAGAATTTGGGAAGTTCCCTTAAAACGGACTTGCTTATCGGAAAGAATTGAGAAGTGAATCATTTAAAAACATGTATATCCCCAAAATAGAAAGATGAATGGATATAAATACATGAGTTTTAAGAATATAAACATAATTTATAATATGTTCATAAAGATAATATATAACTTTATTTTTGTAAAAAAGAAAGATAGATCAACCTGAAGGAATAATGGAGGTTCAGGTAGAATCCCTTTCCTTAAGTCTGGTGGTGTCCTTCACTTGATCTTAATGTCAGGGATAAGCAAATTAAATTCATTAATTATTATTTAAATAACCTCTTATTTGTGTAATTTATTTATTATAACCTTATTAAGTTCATTCATGACCTTTTTGATGGGTTAATATGTTTAATTTCATTGTTTGTTTCATTAGTTTTCATGATTAGTTTACTTATACACATATAAGGATAAAAATATAAGATGAGAATGGTTTTACAGAATTGAAGTTGTATGTTATTATTTAAAATCTAGTAGATTAATTGGTTATAAAATTCATTTGGTTATTTGGAGTGTATATGAATCATTATATAAAACTTTATGTTAACTGTTTTGGTTAATTGGTTGTTTTTTGATCACATCAAACACATTTTGATTTATAAATTAATATCATGCGTGCAAAAGATTCCAGAACCTTAAATTATAAATAATACATATATTATAGTCTGTTTAAACCATAAAAATGGTTTCATGACCATAATTGAATATGGTAAATGAAATTGAAAACCCATCGTCCTTGAATGTGATAAATTAACACATCTCAGATTTCATTTCTAGTTTAAAAGGAGGGGAAATGAGAGATGATGAATTATTGCATTATCATAAAAAAATTCCAATACATGTAAGGTAATAGAGTTATCATAAAATTTGGATGAAAGGAGGCGATGAAAGAAAAATAAAATAATGGAACTTGAAAGAAAACAGAAGAAATGAAAAGAGGAATTTACCTCTTGAATATATCTTCCTTAAGAACCTCTTTAGGGGAGAGGACTTGGACTTTTTAAAGAGAAAAAGGGCTGATGAACATGGTATAGGGGCTTAGGGATATATTTGAGCTGAATTTGGACTAGGAAAATTGCTTGATAGGAGTAAAGAGAAGATGGGGATGAGGGTGGTTTTTATAGTGGATGAGAGGAGGGTTTTCCCAATATTTTATTCATTATTTTATTATTTTTCTCAAGAAAAGAAATAGTAATGATTCTTGTGACCAAAAATAGTAATATGTGCATTTTAGTTCTATACCAAGGTTCTTAACTTAGCATAACATCATCCATGACTCAATAAATCACGTATTTAGATTATTTGGTAAATTATTGTATTTTACTATTCACAAAAAATTCAAGTATTTCAGAAAAATCTAAAGAATTAACCCTAACCATTTTTTGATATGTAGAATAAAAAAATGAACTCAATTTTTTGAAAATAATTTTATAAATATGTGATATTTAATTTTTAAATAATATCATCATTTACTTGACAAATACATATTCTAAAATTATAACTGATTTTATAATAAATTGAAAAAATAATTAAGGTCTCTTAAAATTATCATATAATCACAATTCATCAAAATAATTATTTATGAATAAATTTTATGAAAATAAATTTTCATTTAAATTATTAAATTAATCATAAAATTTTAATTAAATACCCATGACTCACAAAAATACCAACACTATGATATAATTATATTGTCACTTATAAGATGGATAAATTTTATTTATAATTTCAATGGTAAGGTTAATTATTTACTTGGATGATTTACTATTAATAAGGGTCATATTACTATTCATAAGGGTAACATTACTATTCCTAAGAGTTGGTTATTATTCATTAAAAATTAAGTTTCTCTTATCAGATTATAAACATCATACTGATTGCAACTGGGTATGTGATATTTTCAAAATTAAAATCATAGAAGTGAAAATATTATGTTTAAAGGTCTCATAGTTCTTACTAGTTCATTGTGTTGTGATTTCATGTGATTATACTATATGACATAATTATAAGAGGAGAATTTCAATTGATTAAACTTTGGTTTGTTATAATAATAATTATTAAGTATTATTAATTATTTTTTACTATTAAAGATTATCATTTACATTATTAAAAAAATAAATTATATTATTAAATATTTATAATAATTATAAAAATAAATATTAATAATGATGTAAATGATATAATTATTATTGAAACCAATGATATAGTTAATAATATAATTTAAAATAAATATCAACTAAATTAATTAGAATGAAAATATATCTATTAATGATATTGTAATTATTCAATATTAATTATACCAATAATAATCATTTATAATAATATAATTAGTATTTAAATTATAAATAATTAATAATTATTATGAATTTTATATATAATATAATTATTTATTTATTTAATAATACTTAATAATAATATTTTTTTTAAAGTTGGGTCTGAAGCCTTTTTTTATTATGAAAGGAAAGACTTATTTCTATCTAGATATGGGAGATCCATTACATAGCTTGTAGGTCCTAGGATAAGTGGCTTATGAACATGGCCCTAAGGCCTAGTACAATGTCATGTCTTCATCATTCTGCCTTTGTCACTAGGCCTACATCATACCTACATCACCGCCTATCTCTATCCTACCTTTGTCACTTCCTACATCGTAAATCCCCCAAGGGGCATTCCAGGATTCGAACCCTGATTTTTTGGATGCAGGATTATGGGTTTTACAACTCAGGTGCCACCCCAACTATGAAATAATAATATAATTAATCATGTAATTAATTATAATTAATCATTATGCACAAAACATATCATGGAAAAATTCTAAGTAAAAAATGTATGTTTTAAAACAAATTTATTTTGTGATATTTTTTTCATTTTCTATTTTGATGAAATTAATTTTTTATTTTAAATTGTTTATTTATAATAGGTATATGGGACTATGGATTAAAAATTGTAAACAAATAACACACCGAGACACTCTAGTGGGTCAAGCCTCATCCCTCCCCTAGGGAATGAAAATCACCAACTGAAACTATTTATTATATTTTTAATGTCCTGAAGGCCTAGTGGATTTGAAATCCATTTTTGTTCTTTTCTTGAAGACCCAAATGAACGTGTCATATAATCCCCTAAAGCATATGACATGAATCCACCACATGAATATTCTGAATCATATCATGACACCAGTCTCAAGCCATGTCACCCCCTTCCAAATTCATTGCACATGTATTACCAGTCATGGATGTTGTGTCCCCCCCACCAAGTCGCTGCATCATGCTTCCCATGATGCAACATGAAAAGGAACCCCTCTTTCCCATTATAGTATATAGAAGGAAGGTCAGATGATGAGTATCAACACACCCATCTCCCATTCAAGCCTCCCACCAGATAATGCTTATGTAGCGTCTCACTGCACATCCAACATGTTTCTTCACATAATCTAACAAGACTCACTAGGATGAGAGTCACATGGAAATAAACCAAACATTCCTAGATCAAAATAAATGTGGACATTTGGTTGGTTGATAGGTTTCATTACACCAATTTCGTTTTTGAGGTCTCCCACCATCAGTGCCAATGTGTCGTTGCATCACCTCCCTGTTGCGCTGAGTTGTTCATCAGGATCTGTCTTGTTGCATGATTTCCACTAATGACAACCTAATTTTCCTATTCCTTGATGGGAATTTTTGATGGCATGAAGTCCCAATTTCATGACTCAAAATCCAAAATCTAATTAAAATATAAATGACACAAAACACTATTGTTTCAAAATATTGATTTTTTAATTTAATAAAATTCAAGTTGGTACCTTTGAAATTTTATAAAATATGAATTATAAATATAAAAAAATTAATTTTAAACATTGAATGAAAAAATAATAAATAATAAAAAAATCATAAAAACTGACAAATAATTTTTTTTAAATGATCCAACACTATGTTCTTTCAGAACATAACATTTATGCACTGCAAAATTTTCAATTAAGTGACTTTGAAAAATTATAAAATATAAATTATAGATACAATATAAGTTAAATTTAAAAAAGTTGAATGAACACTTAAGAAATAATTGAAAATAATAAAAAATCATAAAAATGGTAAATGTAAAATAATTTAAACAACACAAAACAATATTGTTTCAAACAAATACCATTTATACTTAATTTTTTCCCATAACATGTTTTGTGTTTAATGATTATTTATAATTAATTATATTATTATGAAATATTATTCAATTTTTTATTATCCACAGTCAAGTGGTACTCACCATTATACACCACATCCAAGATACTGGGGTTTGAATCTTGATAGTTCCCTTGGGGGATTTAGGACACAAACAATTATGCAGGCACTAACCCGAGTAGGTAGTGACGCAGGCAGTGAAGCCAGACAGTGGTGCAAGAGTAATGTGGGAAGATTTGTAGACCCATGTAATGGCCTTCGAGTCTCTATGGATTTGGAAAAATAAATCCAATGGGCATGCTATAAAGTGGGTCAACCCTTGGAGAGGGGTGTGGCCTATCCTTACAGGCATAAGGGTAATTTTTATGTGTTGTTTCAATATTTTGTAACCTTCAGAACATTCTATGATTCAATATTATTAAATATATAAATGAAAATATTATATAAAACCTTAATAATTGTTTTTTACTATATTATTAACTACATTATTTACATCGGTTTAGGGACAGGGATAAATACAAAGAAAATCAATTGATGCCAAAAAAGTACTTACAGAGACTCGACCCTAAGATCACCCTAAGACCCCCAAAGACATAAACACTAGGCTATTCCCTTAGGGGAATTATTAACTACATTATTAGTTACATTATGAATAATATTATAATTAGGTTTTCTAAATTAATTTAACTACTTTATTAATTATACTATTAATTACATAATTATTTTTATTTATTATTTAATAAATAAATATACTATTTTTTAAGTACTTGAATAATTATATTATTTCTAATTGTTTTTTATTTTTAATAGTGATTATGTTACTTATTTAGACATTTTTATTAATTATTATAAATAATTAATAATTCCATAATTAATAATAATAATAAAGTCATAAATAATAATGTCATAATTAATAAAGTAATAATAATTAGTATGTTATTTTTATAAATTCGTGGTAATTAATATATTATATTAATAAATTATTGATTATGACTTAATAAATTCATAATTAATATATGAATTAATAAAATCATAATTAAAATAGATACTCAATGCATAAACATATAAAAAATTGTTGAAATTTATTATTATGAAGATTCAAAATATTAATTATTATTTACCATATTGTCCATTCAGTTTATGGGATTATAAAACTAAAAAAACTCACACATTCATGCACCCCAGTGGGTCAAGCCTCATCCATCCCTATAAGAAATAAAAAACACCCACTAAACCAATTTTATTACATTTTTTA
The DNA here is from genome assembly GCA_963277665.1 of Viscum album. Taxonomy (NCBI): domain Eukaryota; kingdom Viridiplantae; phylum Streptophyta; class Magnoliopsida; order Santalales; family Viscaceae; genus Viscum; species Viscum album. Next base: position 1,813,330,717 of record OY728146.1, read on the forward strand.
GCATGAAGAACCCGATGTCCCGAAATCCCTATGAATGTGACCTAAAGGCCCTTGGTAACCCTCGACAAGAACCACATACTAACTTTAACCTATGTTAAACTTCTTAAGACCACCTCATTCATGTAGCAATGGATGCCTATCGTGTTCACTTCAGTCATCTGCTGCCTTAGATGAGCAACGCCGACCGTCTATCGGTTTTGCTTCAGCCATCTCCCTCCTCAGTTATGTAGCATTGGATCACCATTTTCACTTATTTAATCCCCCATAAGTCTTGATTCATGGAAATTGACATCCTCCCATAGGCCCATAATGATGACATAGGGGCCCTCTGGCCCAAAGGCCATATTTCATGGCTCAAAATCTCATATGTGGTGAATAATACTATTGTTACAATACCTTGTTACTATATGTAAAAAAGTACTCACAATGCTATAATTATATGGTATTTATATAGTACCATGATAATTCTATATCAATTTAAATTTGAACTTAGGTTACATGTAGGATTATGAGGTGACTTTACTACTCAGTTACACCTCTAGCTGTAATTATTATTAAATATAATACTAAGTCAAAAAGAATTTATGCACATAATTATTAGTTAATAATAATAATTTTCAATAATAATATTCTTATAATTTAGTTGAAAATAATAAAAAAATATTAATTATTTTAATGAATAAACAAAAAAAATATTTTACATTCACAAAATTTTATACTCAATAGTTTCCCTCTCAACCCAGTTAAAAATAGGGATTTTTTCCTAAATAAGGATACTTAGTCCTAGATTGCTTCAAATTATTATAAATTATTAATAATTAAAATTTATTATTAATTATATTATTAATTACATCATTTTAAAACATTTTTTTTATTATTAATTATAGTTTTAACAATATTAATGAAATTATTAATAATCAATATTATGAATTTATTAACTACTGTTTATTACATTATTAAATAATAATTAATTATTAATAATATGTTATGATTAATAATTTATTATCATTAATGTGTTATTATGAATAATATATTATTCATTTAATATTGAAAAAGTGGTGTTTGAATCCCACATTGAAAATCTGGAAAAGATGTCAAGGACTGTACCCTCATAAAATGGGAGCTTGGGTATTTTTTTTGTAAAATTTTTAGGATTATTTATTTAAAATAATACAAAATATAAAAAACAAGTTAAATACTATTTAGTTTTTTAATTTGTTTATATATATATGAATAAATTAAATATTTTTAAAAAAAATATAGAAGTCATTGTTCAAGGAATCATCCATATTTATCAAGAAAACAATACCTAGATCAGGAAATAGTTTCACAAAATGAGTATTTTTAGATTTTTTTAATTATATGGGAAATTACCCCAGAAAAGATGTTGGTGTAGTTACCTTAAATCATATTTCGATAGTTCTACTTATCTCTAATGTGTTAGTCATTCTCTAGTTTCATCTCATTTTTTAGAACACTTTCATCACTATTTCAGTCTAACTCTACAATATGTGGAGGGTGTTTTTGGTGTTTCATAGTGATTTCCATCAAGTCAACCTTAAAAAATGAAAAAAATACTCTTCACAACTATCATTGATCATTATTTCATCCTTTCCAGTTTCTATTAGCATTTTACTCTATTTCCCTATGGTAGTAGTATACACCCCCAATGGCTATGGTCTCCTCCAATAGTGATAATGTTCAAATTTGTTTTTTTATTTTTTGGTATTTTCTTTTATTAGTTTATTTTGGTATTTGGTTTTTTTGGTTTTCTATATATTTTACATATTTTTAGCTCCTAATATAAAAGTAATGTTTGAAAAACAACAACTAATAGTAGAAATGTAAGGGGAGAGGGTGCGCCAACCAAAAGACAGAACACTGTAACCCTAAGGACTGAACTGGGGTGTTGCAAATAGAAGTTTAATATAATAGAGATTAAACATTCAAGATGCAATAGCTGAAGAAATAAATTAGAACATAAGGATTTACATGCTTTGGTCCCTTTGGGACTCATGTGCATGGTAATAACACCACTCGACTCACATGATTTATTAATGCTTAAAATAACAAATTATAGTAGATAGAAAACTCCAAATGAAAGTATCAACATAAGATTTACAACCATAAAACGAGAAAATAAAAAATAATAAAAAATAATGACAATTCTAGACACAATAGTTCGACAATGCAGATCTCTTGATAGAGTTCCAATGAAGCTGATGTAGTGCTCAACCCTTGCACATGTACTCATACTCACCTGGTCTGAAAATAAAGGTTTTTAGTAATAGATATTGGTCACACTTCTTTTTCTGAAGGATTTTATCATGAGATCCACCATGAATCGTACACCAGCGGTGTACACGGAAGATGAAAGACATAAGATCTCCTCTCTTGGAGAATAAATAACCCTTCAGAATCGATGAACCATAACTAGGTAAAGAGAAACTCGAAGCAGTAGGGTGAAAAATAAAATCAAAATTGAATCCGTGACTAAATTGATGGATTTAGGGGGTGATCTGGTCCCCTTGATAATGTATTAAAATTGTAACAGCACAACAAACCAGATCGTTCCATGAACGCAGTGATAAGAACAACATGTTTCATATCAATTAAGCTAGAAAATGTGGATGGTGAGGATTAAAAGGGATAAATCATAGATGGAATACTAGTAATAAACATTGCTTGGATATCCATGGCGGAAACAAAGGACAAGTATGGTTAGGAGACAAGTAGGATGAGCGCCTAGTCTAGTAGAGAAAACCACATGGGAAGGGAAAAGGCCCAACACATAAAGAATACCAGTAGAGATAAATTGAGAAAAATAAAACAAAACTAATTTTTCATGCATGATAACTAAATACAATTCAAATGGTATAAAAAATCATGGAAAGTTTCAAAATGAAAAAAGTTATATACTCATAATTAACATATATCCACCATTTTCAATTGAAATTGGTGATGTTCTTGCACCTATGGTTGTATAATTGGAACCAAATTCATCCTATCTAAAAAATATTTGAATTTTTAAAATACCACATCTTTAGTTAAACTATAAGACCATTTATTTTTAGTGCATTTATTATTGATCCACATAGTTCTAGATTCTACAATTTCTCTAATAAAGTGTAGCCTAATGTCTATGTTTTTGGATTTACCATGGTATACTATTTTTTTGGATAAATGAAGAGAAAATTGACTATAAGAATAAACATCGACAACATAATTATAAATATTGAGTTCATAAGACAATCCTTTAATCTAAAATTCATATTTGACATCCTTGATCAAATCTATGTACTCTCATTCCATGGTTTAAAGGGAAACCACGAATTGAATGTTACACTTAAAGTAAACGGGACCACCACTATCAGTGAAAACATACCTAGTAAAAGGATTTTGGGTATCAATATTTCATTTATAGTAAGCATATACACATCCAACTATAATTTCAGAAGTATCCACATTTTTACCATTACACAATGATAAATTAGGACTATAAGAAAAATATCAATGAAGTAATTTCAATGAATTCCAATGTGGATTCCCATGAGTGGACATAAACCTGAAAAGGATGCCAATTCCAAAAGCTATGTCAAGCCATGTACATATCATTCTATATATGATTCTTCCAACTATATTATTATGAGGTATTTTAGACATACACTATATCATCATCAGTAGTGGGTGCTTATGTAAAAGAAAATTTAAAGTGTTTTACAGGAGGTACATTAATAGGTTTGAGAGATTCAAATAAGTATTTCTTTATAATATTTAAAATGTAAGAATAATAAGATAAGTAAATCATTTTATTAGGTATGTACCTGATTATTTCAACACCTAACATTTTCTTAGCAGCACCTAAGTATTTAATTTCAAACATACCTTTTAATTGAGATTTTACACCAGTAATGAGACTCATATTTTTTAAAATAATAATCATGTCATAAAATGTAAATTATATAGGGTTAATTATTCAAACTCTTTTAATTTTTATTATAATGAAAAATTATTATCATGTTTCATTTGGTATTTCTTTTGGTACTATAACCTTTTTTGGTTTTCCAATTTTTCTTTAAGCTTATTTCTTTAAATAGAAAATTTATTTTGGTGGTGGCCAATAAGAATATCATAAACATACATCAAAAAATAAATCATTCAATTTTTAGTTTATTTAAAATAAAAAAAATTATCATTTTGGATCATAGATATTTTATTATACAGAATAATGGAATCAGTTATTTTTGTACCATTTCATTGGGGATTGTTTTAAAATGTACAAGGATTTATTTAAAAGGATTTTTTTTATTTTAATTCTTTAGAGTAACCATCAGGAGGATTCATGTAAATATTATCATTTAAATCACAATGAAGAATGATACTTTTAACATCAATTAGTTTAATGTATAGGTCACTATAAGAAGAAAAAGAAATTAACATCTTAATTGAAGAATTCTTAACAAATTGGGAAATTTTTTAAGAATATTGTATTACTTGTCTTTGAATAAATCCCTTATAAACTAGTATTCCTTTGAGTTAGATTTTATTTCAAACTATGTTATCATCTTTTCTTTTATAAACCCACTTACAACCAATTATTTTAGAATTGGGAACTTTATTTATAATATACCAAGCATGATTTTTTCTTAAGGAATGTTTTTCTTCATCCATGGAAAAGAACCATTTTTTAGAGTCTTTTTAATTTAGGGATTTCTTATAGGTTTGAGGATCATCATCAACTAGATTTTGGGAAACATGAAAGGAATAAGAATCCATATCATATAGGTTGAACCATGAAGGAGTTATAGGAACCCTCATAACTATATCTTGGATTAGTTAATAGTATTTATCATTAGGGGGAGGTTCTGATTCAGAATATTAACTAGAACTAGTGTTAGAATCATCTTGGCTAGTGGGCTGAGGTTGAGGTGGAGTAGGCCAGACAACCGCCTCAAAGTGGACTAGAGGCTCAGTTTCATCATCATGTTCAAGGATGGATCACTACTCCCAGACATAGAAGTCTTGGATTTAGGAGAAGATAACTCATGGAATATGACATACCTACTTATTAGTAGTTTGGTTTGTCAACCCAAAGTTTGTAACCTTTTACGCCCTTGGGATACCCTAAAAAGATGCATTTAAGGGTTATAGGTTCAAACTTATCAGTTTAATATGGGTATAAGAAGTGAAACCAAAGACCCTTAAGTATCTATAAGAAGGATGTTTACCATTAGAAAATTATTATGGGGTTTTATACTGAATGGTAGAAGAAGGGAACCTATTTATAAAGAGGATAACCATGTTGGCGGCCTCTACCCAACAATATTTAGAGGGACCTGATCATCAAGCATTCTTCAGAATCTTTCTAAAATAGATCTATTCATTATTTCTTTAAGAACATTTTTTTGGATATTTTCCCTAACAGTTTGATGTATTTTACTACCCTAATATTCCTAGAATTGAATAGACTCGGTGGATAAATATTGTGAGCAATTTTATGTTCTCATGGTGTTAATTTTTATCCAAAACTGATTTTCAACTAAAATTTTCTAGGTTTTAAAGGTCTGGAAAACATTAGATTTATTTTTTATAATATAAATATAGACTTTTCTTGTGAAATAATCTATGAAAGTGACAAAACAAGAACGTCCTCTATAGGTGGTAGTTACTAGCTAGTCCCTATAGGTCAAAATGGATGTATTCTAAGGGGTTAAAAGCTTTAATTTTGTACTTATTAAAGGTGAATATCTTAGCCTTTACCATCTCACAATCTTCATAAAATGGAAGGTTTATTGGTGTGATTTCACTCAAAAACCCTTTCTTATTGAGTTCCTCTAGAATCTTGGAGCTTATATGCCCCAATCTCCAATTCCGTAGAAGAGTATTATCATTATTAGTGGTATAAACACAACCTAATTTTCATGAATGGTTATTTAAATTCAAAATATACATCCCATTAATGAGAGAACCTTTAATGATAGTTTTATAGAATTTGGATATTTTTAGACAACCTATTTTAGACCTAAAGGTTAACCACTTTTGGTATAGAACCCCTAATGAAATTAGGTTTCTATGAAGGTTGGGAAACCACTTAATTTCAATCTATGTGATGATATAATGGTCATATAGTTCTATTAAAATAAAACCTATTGCCTCTAACTTACACCTCTTATTATTCCCTAAGAGGACATCTCCTTCTACTCTCTCTGCCAATTCTAGCTTTGACTCTCTAAAAGGAAACTTGTGATATGAGCATCCTGAGTCAATGAACCACTGTTGATTAAGAGAATGGATGGAAAAATTTAACATTTCAACTATTTCATAACTAAAATCCACTAAAATGTAATGGTTAGTGGGTTTTTTGTTTTCAAGTTCCTGTTTAAGTCTCCTACACTCTGATTTAGTGTGCCCAGGATAACCACAATGGAAACAAACAAATTTTATTTCCTTAGAATAATACCTAGGTTTGGTCTCTCTATTTTTCTTACTTTTATCCTCATTAAAATTCTTATTTTTACATTAATATTATGGTCTATCCCTAGTAAACAAGATATTTGACTCACCCTTTATTATAGTTTTACAATGTGATTATTACGAGGGAAGGGCAGAGTTAACCTCTTTAAGGGTTAATGAGACATAATCGTACATCATGGTTTCTACTAAGGTGTTGTAGTCATTATATAAATAAATTATAAGAATCATTTATTGATATTTATCATCAAGAATTACATTAATGTTGGATTAATCTAACATAACTTTGATAAATTTATCTAAATTAGCCTTTATTAAACTACTGGGTTTTATCATAAATGTGAAAATTAAATGTTTTTTATAAATCCTTCCAACTAAAGTTTTTATATACAATATTTCTACTTTAAGACATATACCAGCAGCATTAGATTCAAAGTAAACTTACCTAAGAACTTTATCTCATTAAGAAAGATTTGGAGAACTATGTGCTTTAACTAAAACATCAAGGGAAACATCTTGATATTTAGTATTATCCTATACAGTGTCACTTATGGTTACAATAGGTTTGTTAGGCCCACAAAGGGAATTAATTAAGACTTGATAAACCAATAGGGCTGTCATATTAATTATCCAAAGATTAAAGTCATTATTTCCATCAAATTTCTCCATTTCATACCTATTTATTGACTTGTTTACAAAATGAGTAGATGTCGAGTTCTTGCAGACAATGTTAAGCATACACCCCTGAAAACTGACGAATATCAAGGGTAATTAATGCTTATCCAACTAGATTTGAAATGAAGATAAATAATGGAGGGGATAGTGGCTCTAATAGAATATAATAGATAAAAGAGGATATTTAAGAGGAGATAAAAATATGGAAATTAGACAGAAACTGGAATAGAAATCAACAAACAGGTTCAACATCAAAGGAGAACTAGTAAGGCTATGATTCCACTTTGGAGGGGAAAGGGTGCACCGACCAAAAGATAGAACACTCTAACCCCAAAGACCAAACTGGGGATTTTCAAATAGAAGTTGAATATAAGAGAGATTAAACATTAAATATGAAAGAACCAAAGAAAGAAACTAGGAAACAAGGATTTATTTGCTTTAATACCTTTGGGACCTACATGCACAGTAAGAACACCACCCAACTCACACTATTTATTAATGATTGAAATAAAATATTAACGAAAATAGTCAACTCAAAAGGAAAGAGGAAAAATAATCTTTAAAAACATAAAACTAGTGAATAAAATAATTGTAAGAAATACTTAAAATTCTGGATGCAACAGTCTGAAAATCCTAATCTCTTGAGAGTGTGCCAATAAAGCTGGTGTAGTGCTCAACCCTCACACAAGTACTCATACTCACTTGGTCTAAAAATGAAGGTCCTAAACAATTGATCTTGGCTGGACTTATTCACTAGAAGTAAACTATAATGAGCTCCACTATGAATCGTACACTAGTAGTGTACACGGAGGATAGCAGACATAAGATCTCCTCTCTTCAAGGATAAGAACCCTTCAGAATTGACAAACCATAACAAGGGAGAGAGTGACTCAGAGCTATAGAGAGAAAGAGAAAATAAAAAATGGAATCTAAGACATAATAAATGGGATAGAGGGGGTGATCAATTCTCCCTGATAATGCCTGTAAACCATAACAACACAACCAACTAGATAATTCCATGATCCCTCACCGAATAGAACAGCTAGTGGCATATCAATTGAGTATAAATAGGTGGATGATGAGGATGAAAAGGGAGACATCATAGATAGATGGCTAGTAATAAACATTACACAGATCACTAGGATAGAAATCAAGGACAAAGTGGGCTAGGAGACAAGAAATCTGAGTGAACAACCCAGTAGAGTAGGCCCACATGGGAAGAAAAAAGTCCAAGAGAATAAAGATGCCTAGTTGAGATAATTTGTTAAAAATAATTCAAAACCAATTTTTCATGCATGATAATTAAATAAAATTTAAATGAGAGAAAAAAATCATGGAAAATTTCAAAATGAAAACATATTTAATACCCATAATTCACAAGAAATAACCTTTAAAGAGTATTTTGAAAATATAAAGAAGAATAAAACTCTTACCTTATTTTACTTTCTAATTTTTGAATATTTCAATCTATAAATTTTGGAGTTTTCCCAAAATTGAGAGGAAAAATATTAAATAGAATAAGGTGGTGTATATTTATAATAAAATTTGAATAATTGTTGAATAATTTTTTGGATATCGACTAGGGAAACTTAGTTTATGAGAAAACCACTTAAAATAATACTTCTATGGTTTTCAAACATGTTTTTTATGTTTCAACAGTTACAATATTAAAATTATGTTTTAAAATTATAAAATACGTTTTAGGTTTTGAAAATTATTTTTTAGGTCTTGAAAATTGACTTTAACATTTTAAAATTAATTATTTAACTAATAATAAATATTTTAAGTCCTAAAAAAAGATAAATTTTATATTTATATCATTTTTATATCATAATTCATTAAACTTTACCTAATTTCAATGTATTAAATCCAAATTTACAATTCATTTTTTGGAAAAAATATCTAACAAAAAAATTACAATGATTAAATAAAAACTTTCAATAATAAAAATACATATTCTAGAAAAAATAATATATTTTTTATGAATTAAACAAAAAAATTAATTCTTATTTGTAGATTAGTAATTTATATTTACACATAATAACCATATTATTTCCAATGTTTAATTGGTATATTTAATAGATATAATATTTTAAAAATGGTCACATAATAACTACCTAAATCATTTTCTATGATTTTATAACATCTACTTTACTCATAGAACTTTCTATAAATTCTCTTCATTTCAATTTAAAAATCACATTTTCATTCTCAATTTTAGTTTATCTTTAAAAAATGTTTATTTCATTATTCATACTTTTTCCCAGTAACCATGTTTCATATAGTTATGATGTTTTTTTGGGGACTACAAGAAAATATATTTTGAATTTCTAATCATGATATTAGTTTGTATTTGTTGACCAATTTTTTAAATAAATTTATAACTTTATAAACTTTGTAGAATCACCAATTTTCATATTAATTATTATATCTTAGAGAAATGAAAAACAACAATGCTATAACTATATAATTTATTATAATAAAAGTTTAAGGTGCAAAAACTGTAGATAATCATATCTGATGGAGAAAAATAATTATATATTAACTATATTATGGGGAAATATAATTATATAAGAACCAAACCCATTGGATTTGTGACCAATTTTTTAAGTTATTGTAATTATTTCACACCATATTATTATGAAGCGATAAAAATATTTGGTTGTATTTTGACTAAGGTGGTGAATACATTATATTTATTTAATTTATTTATAAAAATTTATATTATTATATTATAGATATCATCTCATTAAATAAATTATTGAGATATATAATGTTATTATTTTTAAGTACATACTAGTCATTATATATTCGATCTTTTACCCAAACCAATTGTGTAACAAAAATATTTGTTTCATGTTAAGTCCTTAGATATTTTATTCATGGGGATTTGTTCTAGTTTATTTAGTTTTGTAAGAGTTATTACCCCTAAATCTATTTATAATATATAATTCTTAAAAACACTCATTATATTGTGATTTTTCAATTAACGATACTTTTTGAGTTATCATTCATATATGTTTACTATGAATGTGATATGATAATTAATCACTTAGAGGTAAAATTTTTAGTTATCTTCAATCAATGAAAAACATAAGAAAATAAATTGTATATGATATGTTAAGATTAGCATGATTTGAAATTCTTATAGAGATACAAAATTCACTCATGGCACATAAGTTGGATTTTTTATCACAATGAAATGAAAATATGTTATTAGAATTCATGATTTTTATATTATATATAGTATACATGGCCCAGGTTTAACTAGTTGACAAATATCATGATCTACTAATTAGTTAAATAATATTTTATGAATTTATTTATTTTTTGATCAGAATACATGGATAATTGAGAATGTATGAGTTGGTCAATATGGTATTGACACATTTCATTTATTGTAGTTATAATCAATGCCATAGATAAAAGTATTTCATGTATATACATGTTTTTGATAAAGGTCGCATCAAAACTATTTATATTTTGAGTAACATTGACATAAATCTCGATATTTTATATTTTAAAATGATTATAAATTTAGAATTTTTAAAGATTTTCAATTCTAAAAAGGGACATAGGGTCACACATGGGGTTATATGGATTAGAATTTTTTTTGGTTCAAAATGTTTGTCTAAAATCTAATAGAGTTTCTATGACCATTTTATATTCAAATTTTTTTTAATGTGGGAAAAATATTATTACATATAAAATAAAATATTTTGATATATCCACAAAGAATAATATACTTTATTCCAAGTGAAATATTTTGTAAAAAATACTAAAGAAAAAAAATTACACCATCATGTGGTGGAAAGAATTATGATGTTATAGGAGTTTTCAAAGATTTAAAAGTTATATGAGATACAAACTTGGAAAAATCAGTCATTCAACTCAAGTTATCACATATGAACATCATATGATGATTCATAAGAGTAATTAGATTGGATAATTGATTGTTTTGGAGCTCAAAAATATTAAATACTTGAATAATTGATGGTTTAAAGTTACAAAGGGTTATAATTTTTAAATATGAATCCCTAAACATTTAGATTCCTATGGGAGTCTACTCCACTTATAGAATTAGGCTTATAAATAAAGTATTTAGGCACATATCTATTATTTATGTTTCGATACCTTGTCATCTAATCCCTTATTTTGATGGGATATTATATTGTGTGAGTATGTACATGTTAAAATCATGAGGATAAGAGGTCATCTTATCCCACAAAGGATATTGTTTTCTAGCTTATTACCCACTTATAAATTGAATAATTTTCATAAAATCATTCCTAGTAACAATAATATTTACCTTTGATGAAAGGGAATGACTAAAACTAATAAATTTCAAAAGTAACTACATCAAATTAAATTTGCATATGCTTAGTGCATAAATTATCTCATATTTATCACCTAAGGAGTGACATATCCAATATTTTCACTTTGAAATTTAAATTTAAAATCACACAAAATTGGTAATTTAATGTTAGTTTTCATATATTTTATATAATTGAATAATTTGGTATGAATTGTGAAAATGGAATAAAAGTTGATTTTTAAGTGTTTTTATTAATCATTGATATTAATAGATTTATCCATAGATATATTCCTTCATTTTGAGTGTTTTATTTTTCAAAGGGATTATTTTTCAATTGTTTTTTATTTTTTTGAGAGATTATTTTTCGAGTGTTTACTAAAACAATTCCCAACTTGATCCAACTACCCTAAGGAGATCAAAGGCAGCCACCAAGAGGTAGCTATCTAGTCTACACTAAATCACCTAGAATGGGTGAACATGGGAGATGAAAAGGTGGGTTATCCTTGGAATAAGAGTGCACATAGCACATATTTTTACTAAATGGAAGTAATAACCACCAAGTGGACTAGAGAAAATCCCTGTGTGGGGAGGCACTATGTAAGAGGACCTGTGTAGGCTGGTATGGGAGCTGCTCATTTGGTATCCTATTTTAATTTCCTTAGTAATAAGTGTGGGGGATAGTCCCAATTTGGGATACTTTGAATAACTTTTTTAGGATTTATTTAAGGGATTTTTTCTATCAGTAGTAGCATCGTCCTTGGGTGTAAACCAAACCAAGAAGAACCTTTGACCGTTAGAGCAGTTGGTGGTAGGTAATTTTTTAAAGGTTTATGAACCACCCCAAACCAACCCTTGACTATCTTGAATCTATTATTTATAAAATAGTATTCATTTGCATGATTTTTTTAATTATATAATTGGTGATCCCCCAACATTTCATCTAGAGGGAAAAAATAGAATGACCCCCTTTCTCCTGTGGAAATAGGAAACCTTATTGAACCATATTATATCATTCATGTTCTTCCATTTCATTATCTGTTTTTATGTTACTTCATATCCTAGATCTTACACTACCCCAAAAATAAGGAATCATGATACCATCTTAATATTTTATGTGAGACTGCATTCGAGCAGTATTGTTCTTCATTTAAAAGCATGCTCTCTGATATTTTATAATAGTGTCACTGAGTTATTATTCTTTGTGTGCTCAAGTTTCATCATATTTATTATATACATATATCATGATTACCAATTTTACACCTGAAATATCCCACGGGTGAACTAGGAAGCTGGAAACCATCCAATATCATTCTATGAAGCCTAGATGAATAAGAATTTGTCATAGTGATCCTCTGAGAAGAATGTATGCACACCCAACACCTATTAATCTTGATTAATCCCCTAATACACCTAGATATCACCATTTATGAATTATAAGAATATATAAGACATTTAGGGAGGTTATAGATGAGATTTTAACGTGATGAATGTGCTCGTATTTTCAAATTACACTATATAGATCAAAATAAATGGATTTTTCACACTTGAAGCTGAGATAGAGGAAAAAACGATGATAGTTGTGATGTGGTGGAGGTGAGTGTGTCTTATATAGGAGTTAAAAACATAAAATGTTGTAAAATTATACTTGGAGGATGTAATTTCCAATCTTTCTATATGTATTAATGAAAATAGATAGTGAAACAAGAAAGGAAATATTGTTACGTCATGGTGAGGTGAGAGATGAGTTTGATTACCCCTATGAAAAATGAAGAATGTTGCATCATAGAATAAGCTATGAAATTCATAAGAGAAATAAAAAATATGAAGAATTTATGTACACACACAGATGAAAATTTTGGAATAAGAAAATTTTATTCAATTTTAAATATAAATATTTCTTGAGATCTTTAGAAAGAAGCCGGGAAGGAATTCAAGCATGTTCACTCAGGATGATTCTCTAAGGAATATTTCCTTTTTTATAATTATATTAATTATTTCAGTTTTTCACTGTATGTTTTTATCTAGTTTTTCATTATGTAATCAAACCAACATATTTACACTACTATCTAAAAATAGAAAATATAAAAAATACAATAATTGAATTAGGAATAGTTAGTTATTGACTGCAAAAAACCTTAAGTGAGATGACTCTGGTAAGCCACTATGTTACACTATGAAAAAAAACAATATCTTTTATACCACACTATGACTAGTGTGTCAAAACTTGGAATTATTTTCAGGGATCTAAGTCATATTTCATTCACTATTTCTTTAATATTTTTTAAATAATTTTCATTTATTTCATAATTTTAAAAAAACACACATACAGAAAATCTATGTCCATGATGTATTAAAATTTTTATTATTCTTCATAGACTAAATACTCTTAGGTTCCACCATAAGTGGAATAATTTAAAAATTAAATAAAATATATTTTATATGAAATAAGATGATATATTCAATAGTTATGGAATCAAATAGAATTTTTAACTAAATATATCCTTGCATCTCTGGAGTAGCATCTATTGAAATATGAATAGGAACTAGTGATGGAAGATAATTCCAAACTCATTTTTAAAATTAAAGAACCAAGGGAGTCCAAAAAGGAATTTATTGAATATATTCTACCATACCTCACTTTCCCATGGTTATAGGATATTCATAAAGAAACTTTTTATTTTCATACACATATAGTATATCAACAATGTTTGGATGAATTTTACAATAAATGTTTAAGTATTGACATACCATGTGATCCCACTATATTTGAAGAAGCATAATTAGAACCTTAGTACATTTATCTATATTTGGAAGAATAAACCACCCAATTAGTGGAATTTAAAGTGAATATAGAAGAGTTTGACTATCTACCTCTAACTCTAGAAACCCAACTCTAAAATCCATTGATCAATAAAAAAACTTGAATCCAAACCAACTAACGGAATCAATACTTTATTGAACTAATTTTCATTTGATTTTATAAAAATTGAAATGACTATTAAATACATTGGTCCATATTTTATATAATCATCCAACATTGGAAAAACCCTGGAGGATGAAGAGGGGGATGAAAATTCACCTGAAAAGGAACACATGAAGCTCTCTAAACCTTTTTAACATTTATTGGAGAGAGTACATGAGGATATCCTAGTGTATATTACTAAGGAAATTGAGTTAGAATCTTCCTTATTTAAATGGGAATATTTTTATATTGATTCATCATGTTTTTATCTTCTTCAAATAAAATTATTCTATGAATTTTTCCTTGTTGAAACTTTTAATGTAGCATACCATGAGTAGGCCCAAAATGTAAAAGAGGAGGTTATACAAGTATCCTCCCAAAAAGGAGGAGGATACATTTTTATTCCTACCACCATAATGAAAAATATACCTTATTACTAAGGGGATAGTACTGAAGTACACTATCTATGGGATCCTATATATCTGGTGTAACAGAATAAAAAATGAAAGTAAATTTGTGCGGTGGTTCATCTCAAAGAAACTCCACCCACTATAAAACTATGTATAACCACTATAACTACATTTATATAGGAAGAAAAAACCTAAGGCCCACTTGGGGGGATTAAACCAAAATTTCCCCTTTTTCTTTCTCTTTATATTTCTCTTATTTTTATTTATTGTTTTTAAGAACATTCTTATGTTTTATTGTTTTGTACTTATATATTTTCAGTAAGTGGCACTTAGGATACAAATTAAAGGTTATCATACCAAAAATTCAAGTTTTAATTCTCTTTTATACTTGATTTTATTTCTTCCCAATCCAATTTTGTATCAAAAATTGTTGAAATCATTTTTAAAACAAATAAAAATGGGTAGTAAAAATCTAATAGTGGGGGATTTGTATTGATATGTGTTAGGATTTGTGTGTTTTCTTTTTTGTTTTTAATTTTTGGTGTGATTTTAGGATTTTTTTTTATTTCATTTAATACTTTGGTAAATTGAGACAACTTGATGTTTACGAAAAAATACATGATTTCTATTTATGAAAGATGTAAATGATTACTGAAATGTAATTTTTTCCTTATTTTAAATTTTTTCATTTAATAAAGTTGGATCAAAAGTGAAACTCATGTGAACTAGAATTGTCCATATTGAAATTTTTTCCTAAACCTAAGATGTTTCTAAACATATTTTTAATCTTATTTATATTTCTATTTTCATTAAAATCTTGAGTTATGTGTTGAAATATATAACTTTATTTTTTCCAATGATTTAAAGTTTTTGGAAATCATTAATTTTGTTAAGAATCTTTGAGGCACCATTTTGAAAGTCCATTTTTCATTAAACTCTATTTTCAAAATCTCCCTAACATATGATATTTTAATTAATCCATTAGTATCAATGAAGATCCATTTTTTAAAGACAAATTATAATCTAGAAATCCCTATATACTTTTTTTGAAGTAATTTCATATATATTTTTAGACTCAAGTGTGTGTGAGAGAGAATTTTATTGTATATTTTTGAAAGAAAAAAGCATATTAAAGCTATTTTGAAGTGTTTTACATTATTTCTCTTACTATTTTGACAATAAATAAATTCTAAAAAGATATGAGGATGAAAAAAATGCCATTCAAAGTTGTAATAAAAGTTCCCCACTACTTTAAGATCTAAATTTTCCTCTATTCACATAAAAAATTTGATTCCACACAAAAATTTAGATATGAATTCAATCTAAAGGAATCCCATAAAATGGGAAATATTGAAGAAATTTATCATTGATGTTAAAAATTACAAGTTGTTGAACTCCTAGTAAAATAATAGGTGTTTAGTGGTAAAACTTTTCAAAAGATGAGTGAATGAGGATCAATTCTAGAGTTTAAATAGTTTTATGGATTTTAAATTATTTGCGATCTAATCCTCTTCCTTCTACCTCAGTAGTTTTTACATTTAAAAACCTACTAACCCTTTGGCCTCAGAAGAAACTTAGTAAAGGCCTTATTATTAACACATTTTTATGATTATATAAAGTAAAGATTCTAGGAAGGAATCAAGCCTATTGAAATCATTAATTCTCATAATAATGAGAAAACATTCATTCCAAAATCCTTGAGTGGATATAGATTCACATTCGGGTAGGTAAGCACAAAATTATATGAGAATTATTAATGGATTGAATGAAATTTTATGATTTTTAGAGGAAAAAGGAAATTAAAATCCATTTATGACGTTTGATGTTTCTAAGTGTTTTTATTGATATTTGATATTAAGAGATTTATCTATATAAATATTACTTCATTTGACGGTTTTTTATTTTCTAAGAAATGTATTTTTCAATTGTTTGGTAAAAAATGGGCTTAAACTGAGCCAATGAACCCTAATAAAATCAAGGGATCCCACCAATAGGTAGTAAATCAGTCATCACCAAGGTGCCTAGAATGGGAGATCATGGAGGCAACCAAGGCGGGTCATCCCTAACCTAAGAGTGCATATACCATGGGTAGACATTATGTGTAAGTAAAAAACATTCATAGGACTTGAGGAAAGCCTAGGGTGGGAAGGCATTGGGAAAGATGACCTATGCAGACTGGCATAAGATTTGATCATATGAAGTCTTGTTGTTGCATACATGGTAATAAGGAAATATGTTACAATGCTAATATTTGATGTAGGGCTATATTTAAGTGATATTGTTCATCATTTAAATGTTCACATTCAAAAATTTCAAAATGGAATCATTGTGCTCTTCTTCTTCAAATTTTCAATGTTCCCATTCTTCATCATCCATTTTTTCCATGATCACCTTTGTCCAAACCACAATCTACTATGGGTGAACATGGAAGCTTGAAACCATACATTGACCCTCTATAAATCTTGAATGAAGGTGAAGTTGGCATAATGATCCTTTTAGAAGAATATAAACACCCCCAAACCTATAAATAATGATAAAACACATGTTACATGTGGAAAATGACATGAATAAATGAGAAGAAGTTTTAAGACATCAAGGGAGGCTATGCATGAGTTTATAATGCGAGGAATGCACTAATGTTGACTAATCCACTATATAGATAGAAATTGAAGGGAGTTTCTATGATAAAAACTAAGATGGAGGATTAAATGGTGATAATAGTGGTGTGTTGTAGGTTAGTGTGTCACACATGGGAGTTAAAAACTTGAAACTTTTTCAACTTCAACATGGAGGATGTCGTAAGCAACTTACCTGCATGGATGAATGAAAATTAATAGTGAAATGAGAAAATAAATGATGATATTCCATGACAAGGTCTGATCCAAGTCTAATTAACCTTATATAAAATGATAAATGATATAATATGGAATGAGTTGTGAAATACATGGGAGGAATAAAAAAATATAGAAGATATTTTCATGTAAGAATTAAAATTTTGGAATAAGTAATATTTGTGACATTTAAAATATGAATATATCTAGATATAATTATAAGAAAGTGGGAAGAAACTTTGAGCCTTTTGAATGCAAGTTTAATGCTCACTTGAAGGAACTAATTTTGAAATTTTGGAAGTAAGAGACTCACTTCCTATAAATAAGGGGTGGCCTTAGCTGCACACGGGGTTTGAACAATAGAAAGGAGGTTTATACAAGAAGTTCTACCCCTATTTTTCTTATATTAGTTTTCTACTATATTTTATTCTCTTTTCATTCTATAATACTTCTAATAAAAGATATCTCATTTCTCTATTTCACTCTTATTCTCTTTATTCCCTTCTCTTTTTAATGTGACCTCCTATACTTATGATCATGAGTAACTAACCCGAGAAACCTCCTAGGAGATGAATCTAGTGTTAAACCCAAGTCTTGAACATTCATATTTTAAATGTTTATAATCTGATTTAGGTTATACTACGAATGATTTATAGTTGGGTCCCACTTCAATTATCATAATTGTATCTTCTTTAACTTCTTTTTTCCCTTAATCAAGAAGGTAGATATGAACTGAACTTAGAAATTGTTGAGTGCAATGAATATTCATAACTAGGTAAGAAGATGATATTCACATGTAAAATGGAGTGTGTTCATTTGGTAAATTTTAGGTTATCCATGATACAATGGTGGTTCACCCAGGATCATTCTCTCAAGAGTATTTCCTTTATGTATAACATCATTTATTATGTCTACATTACAGAACATGTTTCTTATCTAGTTTTGTATTCCATAATCAGACCAAAATATTTCCACTACTTTCAAAAAATATAAAATAATAAAAATACAACAAGTAAATTGGGAATAATTAGTGATTGGCTACAATATCTCCTCAATTGAGAAAACACTAGCCATCCATTGAAATTCTCTAGGAAAAAATTAATTTCTTTTATACCAATTCATAAAAGTTGTGTCAATGAGGGGTTGTTATGTTATTGTTTAAGTCTTTATAAGAAGGTGATCTATAATTTAAATCCATCCAAGAAGAGGTAAGGATACAGATTTCAAGAAAATGATGGGATTGAAACTCAAGAAGGATTCATTCTAATTTAAATTTTTATATAATTTTAAAAAACAATTTTTAGGGTTGATTAGTAACCTAAATATACATAAAACACATAATAAATTTAAAAATCAATGAGAAATATCGATTTTTTATTTGTTGAAATTAAGAAATTAGACCCATGAATCCTATGTCAACTCTAATGAGTAAAGGTGTACTCCACATCAGTTCCTTGTGAATGTGATCCTCAAATAGTGGTGCCATATTTTCTAAGTATTTCATATAATCATTGATATTAAACTTACCTTCAATGAATCCATGAAGTAGAATATGATCTTGAGTGTTGATCTATTATGCTTTTCTTCATTGTGATCAACTTGAGTCTCTCTCACATACATCCTATCACCTTATTCCTTTGAAACTTTAATGATGAATTTATCTTCCTTTATTAATTCCTTAGAGTGAATTGTCAGATCCATATTAGGATTATAGTATACTTGAATATCCAGGTCTACTATATATTCCTTGGGGTTCCCAAGAAAATCAGTGTCTATTGCAGTTCTGTCTTCCCTTACAGTCCCAACTCCATTTTCTAATTTCTCTTATTTTTTATTAGCCTCAAACACTACCAATTAACCATCTCCCTGAGATGGAAGGACTTATTTTCTTGCATAGCATCATAAGCATCATGCCCCTAATTATGGACATATGTATACTTCCTCACAGGCCTTTTCTCTATGGGATTTGGTAATTATGAGTAATATTTATGAATTCTATATTTCATCACTTTATTAACCAAGTGACTACCTTCATCAAGGATCCCCCTCTTCCCTTTTTTCTTTATAAATCTATAAATATCTCTATTCTATAATTCATATTCATAAAGCAATGAAAATAGAGGGGAGGTTTCAACATCTGAGGTTGTCTCATAATTGTAAATCCCTTCTGTTGTATGTGTTTCATCCTACTCTAGGTCTATTGGTTTAAATATAGCCCTAGACTTTCCCTTTTTCTTTATTTCACTTACTTAAATTCACCTAGTTCCATGTCAAAGATGTTCCAATCCTCCAAATATGTTACAGATATCTAGATAAAAAAAGTCCTTATTTAATCCTTTCTAACTCTTTTATGGTATTTTTCCTTCTAAATACTTTGTTTTTATTTAGAAATAAAGGCATTATTCTACTCAATCTTCAAAGGAGGAGAAATTGAATTTTCCTGCCTATATATGATCATACTTGAAAGTATGATTTTATCTATATTCAATTCTTAAAAATACTATAATATTTTATAAAACACACTATAATCATTATCACTAAGCATAATTAAATAATAAACTCTAGGGAAAAAGGAGAACCATCCACCCTTGGATTCCTATGAGGGACCTAGAAAGGCAACATGAAAATTGCATAGGAATTTTGAGGCATGTGCTGCCTTAATCCCTTAGGGGAAAGATTGTAGTTCCTAACACATCCACCAATAATGTAACCCCAATATTTGAAGTAGTTATACCAACCATATGAATTTATCTTAGGAAAATGGGAGATGAATTAAGAATCCTATAATTCAAGCTACCATTGACACCATCATTACAAGAATCAACCATATAAGGATCAAAAAATTCGATCTTCCTCCAAGAACCTCATTAAAAATCTTAACTAAGGTGTCCCGATATCTTTTAGGAAGAAAATATATAACACCATGACTCAAAGTATGATGCATAATATCACATGGACTCATATTATACCATAATATAAAAAAATTCCATAAGTGTATAAGCAACATCATCCTCGATACAAATACATGAAGCTATATGGTGACACCCTACTTTCATCCCACCATCGAATATCAAGAATCAGACAACCCAATTTCTAATCATATTTAGAATAGTTAGGAATTGAAAGGAAATGGTAAATCTAGGAAGTATTAACCAAATAATTTTGGTCAAGGGGTCCTAGTCCATATGAAAATCATAGGACCATCAGAGTATAGAAACTAAATGTCATCGATAGTATATCTACCTTTAGAGCTGGTGAGAGAAAAAGCATCTTCATCTGTAAGATGAATTTGAAAATGTATCAAATTAATTAAACCTACCATTGTGAGAAATTTTATACCATAGGATTCATCAAAAAATCTTTGTAATGAGTCAATTGATGGCCATTTTTTATCGAAGTAATCCACTAGAGATAAATGCTTAAGATATAAGGCTTTCGTGAATTCTAGAGAGTAAATCAGTAGTTTTGGGAAACCATTTTAAAACCATAGTACCTTAAAACTTAGAAAATTTCAAGGTAATAAAGAGAGAGATCCAATGTTAGAGAAAGGTAAAAAAGACCTAAGACGAGAATGAGAATACGTAATTGAGGTTCCTCTCTTCCCCTATGGGTGGGGAGGATCCAACGGGCTGACTATCGCTAATAGGCCATGAAACCTTACAATTTTAGGATCATGAGGGAGTCCTCAATATTTTAGAAGGCTTAATATACATCCTCATTAGGTGAAATAAAAACCCACATGGTTCAGTGGAACATTTAAATCCATATAGAAGGGTTTATCACTCATCCTTGATAAACAAGCCTTGTTATTTTAGGTCAGGAAAGAAGGAAAAAATATAGTTTAATTCCATGTGATTGGTAAAAATCATGCAGTTTAAAATTATATATAAAGGATAGTGTATCATATAATTTTGAGATCATTTGGTGAGGTACATTGTGCCATGCCTTTTAAGATCATGTGATGGAGACCATTCCATGAAATTTAAGGTCATACGGGATAGACTGCTCCATGAAGTTTAAGGTTATACAAGTTGAACCTTATGTGTGGTAATTATGTTAAGATAGACCTTGAGAGAATTTATAAAAACGATGAATGTAAAGGAGACTTAATAGTTGTAACTTTTGTGAGGGATTCCCAAGATATATCTGGATCCACATGAGGTAGATTTCAGTAGGGATGAAGGGGGACTTACACCAAAGTAGCACTGAACCACTAGAAACCATGTAAGAATCCGTGATAAAATCTAAGGTAGGAAGATTTATGTAATAATCTACTCAATATAGAGAATACCCATTATCAAGGGCATACATGATTGATCATTCATAGAGTATCCAAGGTAGAAAGAGTAAAATTATGGGTGGGGATTTCTGAAGGATGTAAGATCTTAGTTATCAAGGGAGAATGTGACCAAGTGATCCATACATGCATGTGGAATGGAACTTACATTAAAATTATTTAGAATTATTAATAGTTTTATAAAGTGGTACTGATGAAATCATGGGAGGGTCATGAAACACATAGGTTAATTTCATGTAGATACACAAGATATTAAAATTGTATATATTTCATGAATGTGAAAGGGATTAAAAACAGCATCCTCCACTAAAGGGGGCCATGAAGTAGTTGTTTCATATGAGATAGACTTTGATTCTAAGTAACAATGTAGTATCCACATAATTATCACTTAGAAGATTTTCCATAGGGCCTATTGCATGATATTGGTGAAGTGATCTATGCAAAATTATTCTCTATATTCATGTCTTCAAGTTCCATAGTCATTACTATGAAAGTAAAATCTTCCTCCATAATGGGTATACAAAGTCCTAATATATGTAGGTTAGAAACTCTTCTACTTCCTTTTTAAAATTTTCTTTCCCTTTAAAATTGTGTTAACCTATGTATTTTTAAGAAAATTTAGGAACTTCATATACGGTTTAGATGGGTACAATATGTGTAAGGCATAAGTGATTGTTGTAACCCCATCAATGATACATGATCATGAATATTGATCTTTTATACAATTTTCTTTGAATTTCAAGAGAAAATATTCAAAATTATCATCGACATAAATATGAATGGGTTAATCATATTTTTGGAGTCTACAACATCCATACACAATAATATCATGTGTAATTTATTTAATAAAAATTTTCTATTATTCTTACTTGATTTAGAGGTATCAAGTATACCGTGGAAAGTATAAGGAATTATATGAATTTAACCCATAATTATCATAATTTATAGAAAACCTTAAGAAAAACAAACCCAAATGGGTATTTCTTGTGGTGTTTATCAAATATAAAAAAGGATTTCACCATATGCATAGTGAGTTACAAGATTTGGTTTTTTATTTCATTTTTATTTAATCCTCTATTAAAAAAATTATTTCTTTATTTTTTTTGTTATTATATTTAATTTGAACTATATGAGATATAAAATTCATTAGTTATTTTATAATATGAAAACATAAAGAAATTTAAGTGATATAATTTTAGAATTGTAATTAATTAAAACACCCCAATAATTTCTTCAACAAATTTCATAATATTAAAAAAAATATCGGATCCATAAATGTATAACCTATCCCAGAGCTTTTATCAGACCAAACTTGTAAAGACCCGTAAAATTCAAGGGAAATTTTTTTTTCTTAATTTTCTTTGGAATTTTACAAGAGCGCGGTTCCTGACGGCACCTGATTCCGAGGCCTGGAGTGCCCAGAATCAATTTCCGAAGTTTAGCTCGGGTACGTTCAGTGAACGAACGAGCGGGAATTCCTAACTTTTGATCCGGTGCTCGGAATTGAAATCCGAGGGCACCGATGAACTCGCAGCACCGATATTCGCTTAAAGAGACCTTTTCGGAAGTTGCGTTTGTTACGGGACAAAAGTTAGTTTTTGGGAGAATTATAAAAAGTTGAATAAAAAATGTCGAATTCTTTTTATTTAAGCTTGTGGGTTAACTTCTCCCAAAGGAAGTTAGGAGTGGGACCCACACCCACTTAACCTCCTTTGAGAGGATTAAGTGTGGTGGGGCCCACACGAACCATAAACTTTTCAAGTTCCCTAACTCCCCTCTCTCCCTCTTAAAGGCTTGACAACTTAACTTCTATTTAAATATACAACTCATGTATATTAAATAAGTGAGTTAATTTTGGAGTTATCCATTTTGAATTTCAAACCTTTGAAATTCTTTGTTAAGTTTTTGATTAAATTAAGCTCTTCTCTCTTTTTGTTGGGTGAGAACACTTTGGCCACCTTGAGAGCTTTTGAGAGCTTCTTCTTCATCTTCAAGCTCTGACGAAGAACACGAAGAACGCTCAAGCTCCGACGAAGAACGACGCCTCTCTTCTTCGTCCTCCGTGTCAACGAGAGGGAACGCCGCTTCCTCCTCGGACCTTCTTCGTCGGCATACGAAGATTCGCCAACGACGTATCTCTTCGGGCGTATCTCTTCGTCAACGGATTTGACGAACGACGACCGCGATGCCCGATCTCCGCGACGTTGACTTCCGCGGACGTTGTCAAATCTTCGAACCTATACCCGAGGTAGGGGTTGTTGATTTATTGTTTAATTATTCTATTCTTGATCATGAATTTAGCAAGTCTAATGTGTGGCTTTGAAATATTTTAAGTTGGGTTATTGCTTAACGTGAGGGGGCCGGACCGCATGAACACGGCCGAACCCCCTCCATCGTTCTTGTTGTATTGCTTGCGGGTGGATGAATCAAGGTGGCGTGGTGCCGTCGCACCACGCGGATCTTCGCCCAATCCTTATTACGCGACGCCGTCGCGCCGCACCATGAAAGAAACATCAAGAACGCGACGCCGTCGCGCCGCGTTGAAGAAATCGAGGTGCGGCGGAGGGGCGCGGTGCCGTCGCACCGCGCCGGATGACGAAAAACGCGGCCGGTTCCGGGCCGCGGCGGAAGAGAAGACCGGCGGCCGGGCCGCCGGCGTCGGAAGCCGAAGGGGGGACCGGAATTTCCAGTCCCGTTGGAGAAAACCGACCGGCCAGCTGGCCGGCCGGATGGCATTAAACCGGGGGAATTAATCCCCCGGCCAACACACAAAACCCCCCTCTTTATGAGGGGGGCGGTTCTTTGAAGGGAGGGGGGCAGCCGGCCCCCCGGTTCCGCACAAACAGGCCCCCCACATGGGGGGGGGGGGGCGTTTTAAAAAAAATGGGCGCGGCATATAGCCGCGCCGCCATCTCCAAGAAAGCGGGGGCTTTGCCCCCCGCATGCCGCCCTCGTGCGGCGCCAGGCCGCCGCGCCGCCGCCGGCCGCCGCGCCGCCGCCGCGCCGGGCCGCCCCAGGGGGGGGGGGGGGGTCGGGCCGGGTCGGCCCGGACCCGGACCCCCCCATTTCGAACCAGTTCCGGTCTTTTGGCCATAACTTGAGCCTCAGACCTCCGTTCGACGAACCGTCTGCGGCAACGCGATCCTTGGATCGATACGGTCGTTTTGGTATATTGCACTTAAGGTTTCGGATCACTTTGAGTTCGGCCGGGTTGGTTCGTTCACGAAACCAACCGGGCCTTCGGAGCGGAAACGCTCATATCTAGAGCTACGGACGTCCGATTGACGTGCCGTCAGCCGTGTTCTGTTCCTCTTAGTGAGACGGATCTTTTGGCATACTCCGCCCGAGATTTGGACGCAGGTGGAGTATGGTCAGGTTGGCTTTGCCTTAAAAACCAACCGGGCCCCGGAGACGAAAATGCCAATAACTCTCAGACCGGGCGTCCGATCGACGCGCCGTCTGTTGCGATGAGTTCCTGTTGACGATACGGAACTTTTGGATACATCAACTCTGGTCTTCGTGACAGTTGATGTATCGTCCTCTCGGCTCGTGGAGCGGACCCTCCGAACGAGCTTGCTGTGTGCGGGAACCCTAGTGTTGGCTACGACTGTTACTGCGACTGTTACTGCGACTGCTACTTCGACAGCGACGACCGTGCAGAGACCCTCAGTGGACTGCGGCGACGACTGTGCAGAGATCCTCCGTGGACTCCGACGACGACCGTGCAGAGATCCTCAGTGGACTGCGACGACGACCATGCAGAGATCCTCCGTGGACTCCGACGACTACTGCACTCAGCGATCCTACGTGGATCAGTGCTACAGGTCCTGCGTGGGCCCGGTCCTGTGTGGGCCCGATCCTGTGTGGGTCACTGCAAGGTTAGTACCTATCGATCTTTCGTGGGTCTGACGACATAGATGGTTCAGTGATCATCTTTATCGTCATCCGAAGAAGTATATTCGTGTGAGATGAATCTTCTGTGTTACTCGATAGAGGTGGTGCGCTTGGTTGTAGCGGTAGACCTGCGATACTGGAGACGAGCGTACGGAGTACGGAGACCGTGTAGCCGGCTGAGACCTGAAGACTGCTCGACCGACTCGACTTGGAGTGAGTCGACTAGTCCAGTGGACGGAGCGCCCGGTATTTGGCGGCAGACCCACGGCGGACGGAGCGCCTAGTAGTTGGCAGCAGACCCGCGGTACTCGACTGGAGGAGTACCTCTGAAGGCTAATTGGGTGAGCGCCCGGTATTTGGAAGCAGACCCTCAGCGGACGGAGCGCCCGGTAGTTGGCAGCAGACCCGCGGTACTCGACAGGAGGAGTACTTCAGCAGTCTTAGGTTAGTGAGCAGTACCTCGGAGTCGTGACAGGACCACTGTACACTTCAGAGATGGGGCTCTTCAACAGTTGCAGTTTCGTTAATGAAAATCCTGGTTTGAGCTGAATCCTGTTGCTTTCCTGTGTGGATTGTGTTGTGCAATCCTATGTGGATTATGTTTTACTTTCCTGTGTGTAATACGTTTACTTTCCTGTGTGGACTGAGTTGTACTTGGGCTCGGAGGTTTGAGCGTATTTGAAATTGATGACTTAGGTATATGTATGGGCATATACCTAAGCAGTGTCGATTGTTACTTCGTGATTGTACTTTTCTTCGTGGTTTATCCTTTGTGGATTTGAGAGACCTTCAGGGGTCTCGGGGTCCCTACTGAGTAGCTTATACTCACCCCTGCACGGGCTTTGCCCGCACTACGTTGTGTTGGTTGCAGACGATGGACAGCGTTGACCTTAGCTGAGGCTTGCAGAGCGGGACGGTACCCGGAGGTGGACCACTGGGCGGGACGTGCTCGGAGCGGACGGCGGGACCTGTGGAGTAGAGGAGCTATCTGTACCCACCCTTCAGGTGGGATTTCCAGTGGACAGCTCGGTGTAGCGGCATTTACTTTTCAGTTTCTGTTTTCCCCTTTCGAGTTGTACTTTACTTTCAGTTTGGGTTTGTATTCTGGCCCATTTATTTTTCCGCACTTTCAGTTGTACTCTGCTTTTGTTTAGTGTTTACTTTCCGCTTGCTTACTCTGTGGTGTTTGTTTACTTTACAAAGGCAATGCCTTCCCTTTTTACCGGGATTTACGCCTTGGTGCTAGTCGCCAGCCCCTGGCCTATGGAAGGCGGGCTTGGGGTAGTCACGGCACGGACCCCGAGGGCGGGTCGTGACAAATTGGTATCAGAGGAGTTCGGTTCTACCGTGAACTCTGATCTTTCTATGTGAAGCAATAATGTTTAGCGTATTGAGTGTGGTTATCAGTCCAGGGAGTCCAGTGTTAGTGCGGCGGCCGACGTATCCGTACACCAGGACCCTGACTTCTGATTTCCGACTTAATGCACGAAAACATTGATTGCGTGTGTGTTTCAAAGTTTTCTTTGTGATTACTTATATCAGCTCACCAAGTATATTGTTCTGAACGTGGCGCACCTGTTTCCTTTTCAGGATGGCCCCACGACGGCAGCCAGCTAGGGTTCCGAGAGTCGAGCGAGACGACAGCCCACCGAGCGACGAGGCCTCGGTGCAGGGCCCTTTGCCAGTAGTGGCACCGGCGGTAGCTTTACCCGCCGAGCCCCCGATGCTTCCAGCAGCAGCCGCTGACGATGCACGTCGCCTCAGCGCACTGCATGAGTTTCAGCGCCAGCGACCGCCCAGGTTTCGTGGGGAGACGGATCCCCAGGCAGCAGAGGACTGGCTGGAGGCAGTAGTACGAGTGTTTAGGCTAGTGAGGACACCAGCAGACCTCATGGTGATCCTCGCTGCGAGCCTACTACACGCAGCAGCAGGACGATGGTGGAGCCTGATGCTCCAGGTGCACGATGAGGCATCTCTACTTTGGACGGACTTTGAGAGCCTCTTCCGCTCAGAGTTCGTCCCAGCCACCCTTCGTGCGGTGCGTATCCAGGAGCTTCTTCAGCTGCGGCAGGGCAGCATGACGGTCGCTCAGTACTCGGCGAGATTTACCGATCTCTCGCGCTACTCGACCGATATGGTACGGGACCCATTCTTCCGGGCCCGGACCTTCGAGCAGGGTTTGAGACACGAGATCAGGGCATCGCTGATCTCCCTCAGCATACCAACTCAGACAGGAGTACTGGAGCGGGCTCTTCTGATCGAGAGCTTCCTTGCTGAATCTACACCAGCACAGCGACCCACCGCAGGGCGGCACGTGGCAGAGTCATCTGCAGCAGATAGCCGACGGATGACTTAGGGTTCCAGGCAGACCAGACCTACCTGTGACCGACTGCACGACTCAGGCTCAGTTGTGCGGGGAAGCCGGGGTGGAGTCAGAGCCAGGCGTGCCGAGAGTGGGCAATGTTACTCCTATGGCGGGATTGGTCACATGGCTCGTGACTGTCCGACCCTCCATACTGATGATCAGCAGTTAAGTGAAGAACCGCCCAGGCAGAGGCAGAGGTTCGACCGTGGCGGTCCGCAGGGAGGAGGCGGATGAGGCAGAGGAGCTGGCCGAGCAGTAGGAGGTGGGCGACGCTTTGAGGCTCTTCCACCACCACCACCAGGAGGTCCACCCCGACCACAGGAAGTAGGTGAACATGCGAGAGCTCAACTTCAGGCAGCCGAGGCCTTCGATCATGGAGCTCTGGGAGCCGATGGACAGGAGCAGAACTAGTGGATACATCCTTTGTACTTCTGGTTCCTTGTTGCTTTTGTGTAGCGTCTTGTATTATGAGCTGCAATAATAAAAGACGCATACCTTTGTGATATTTTCGTTCCTGTCCTCTTTCGTGATGTTACTAAGAGGTTCCAGTTTTGGCTGTTGACTTGACCCTCACTTGTGAGACATCTACTGGAGGAGACCTAGTTACCACACACTGATGCCGACAGTGTGACTCAACCCTTGGAGGCGAGAGTAACGGTTGGATCTCTTAGTAGTAGCGTCGAGGCCTTACGACGTCATCCTTGGTGTGGATTAGTATCATCCATGTTAGGATTGACTGTATTAGGCGAAGAATGTGGTTCATCCAGGGGATGAGACCAGATTTCTCTTATCGGCAAAGAAGAAATCTTGCAGCTCTTGTGGGACCTGAGATGGTCCAGGTCATCCAGGGGCGGATGAGTACAGCTCAGAGCCGGCAGAAGTCTTATGCTGACAGGAGGCGGAGGCCACTAGAGTTCGAGGATGGCGACCACGACTTCTTGCGGGTCTCACCTCGACGTGGTATTCGGAGATTTGGCCGAGGCGGCAAGTTATCTCCACGCTTCATCGGACCCATCTAGGTCCTCAGCAGGGTTGGCAAGGTGGCTTATCGCCTGGCTCTTCCACCTCAGTTACACCGGGTGCACGACGTCTTCCACGTATCTCAGCTGAGGAGATACGTGCACGACCCGACGCACATCATTGACCATGGGGAGCTTGACGTTGACGATGGGGCGACTTTTACGGAGGTCCCGGTGGAGATAGAGGATCGACAGGAACGAGTCCTGCGTGGGCGATCGATTCCTATTGTGCACATCAGATGGCAACATGAGAATCTCCAGGAGAGCACATGGGAGCGGGAGGCTCAGATGCGTGTTCAGTACCCTCTTTTGTTTCCCTAGTTTTTGATGTATCTTTACGGGGACGTAAAGCCCTGAGGTGGGAGTAATGTAAAGACCCGTAAAATTCAAGGGAAATTTTTTTTTCTTAATTTTCTTTGGAATTTTACAAGAGCGCGGTTCCTGACGGCACATGATTCCGAGGCCTGGAGTGCCCGGAATCAATTTCCGAAGTTTAGCTCGGGTACGTTCAGTGAACGAACGAGCGGGAATTCCTAACTTTTGATCCGGTGCTCGGAATTGAAATCCGAGGGCACCGATGAACTCGCAGCACCGATATTCGCTTAAAGAGACCTTTTCGGAAGTTGCGTTTGTTACGGGACGAAAGTTAGTTTTTGGGAGAATTATAAAAAGTTGAATAAAAAATGTGGAATTCTTTTTATTTAAGCTTGTGGGTTAACTTCTCCCAAAGGAAGTTAGGGGTGGGACCCACACCCACTTAACCTCCTTTGAGAGGATTAAGTGTGGTGGGGCCCACACGAACCATAAACTTTTCAAGTTCCCTAACTCCCCTCTCTCCCTCTTAAAGGCTTGATAACTTAACTTCTATTTAAATATACAACTCATGTATATTAAATAAGTGAGTTAATTTTGGAGTTATCCATTTTTAATTTCAAACCTTTGAAATTCTTTGTTAAGTTTTTGATTAAATTAAGCTCTTCTCTCTTTTTGTTGGGTGAGAACACTTTGGCCACCTTGAGAGCTTTTGAGAGCTTCTTCTTCATCTTCAAGCTCTGACGAAGAACACGAAGAACGCTCAAGCTCCGACGAAGAACGACGCCTCTCTTCTTCGTCCTCCGTGTCAACGAGAGGGAACGCCGCTTCCTCCTTGGACCTTCTTCGTCGGCATACGAAGATTCTCCAACGACGTATCTCTTCGGGCGTATCTCTTCGTCAACGGATTTGACAAACGACGACCACGACGCCCGATCTCCGCGACGTTGACTTCCGCGGACGTTGTCAAATCTTCGAACCTATACCCGAGGTAGGGGTTGTTGATTTATTGTTTAATTATTCTATTCTTGATCATGAATTTAGCAAGTCTAACATGTGGCTTTGAAATATTTTAAGTTGCGTTATTGCTTAACGTGAGGGGGCCGGACTGCATGAACACGGCCGAACCCCCCCCCCCCCATCGTTCTTGTTGTATTGCTTGCGGGTGGATGAATCAAGGTGGCGTGGTGCCGTCGCACCACGCGGATCTTCGCCCAATCCTTATTACGCGACGCCGTCGCGCCGCGCCATGAAAGAAACATCAAGAACGCGACGCCGTCGCGCCGCGTTGAAGAAATCGAGGTGCGGCGGAGGGGCGCGGTGCCGTCGCACCGCGCCGGATGACGAAAACCGCGGCCGGTTCCGGGCCGTGGCGGAAGAGAAGACCGGCGGCCGGGCCGCCGGCGTCGGAAGCCGAAGGGGGGGACCGGAATTTCCGGTCCCGTTGGAGAAAACCGACCGGCCAACTGGCCGGCCGGATGGCATTAAACCGGGGGAATTAATCCCCCAGCCAACACACAAAACCCCCCTCTTTATGAGGGGGGCGGTTCTTTGAAGGGAGGGGGGCAGCCGGCCCCCCGGTTCCGCACAAACAGGCCCCCCACATGGGGGGGCGTTTTAAAAAAAATGGGCGCGGCATATAGCCGCGCCGCCATCTCCAAGAAAGCGGGGGCTTTGCCCCCCGCATGCCGCCCTCGTGCGGCGCCAGGCCGTCGCGCCGCCGCCGGCCGCCGCGCCGCCGCCGCCGGCCGCCGCGCCGGGCCGCCCCAGGGGGGGGGGGGTCGGGCCGGGTCGGCCCGGACCCGGACCCCCCCATTTCGAACCAGTTCCGGTCTTTTGGCCATAACTTGAGCCTCGGACCTCTGTTCGACGAACCGTATGCGGCAACGCGATCCTTGGATCGAGACAGTCGTTTTGGTATATCGCACTTAAGGTTTCTAATCACTTTGAGTTCGGCCGGGTTGGTTCGTTCACGAAACCAACCGGGCCTTCGGAGCGGAAACGCTCATATCTAGAGCTACAGACGTCCGATTGACGTGCCGTCAGCCGTGTTCTGTTCCTCTTAGTGAGACGGATCTTTTGGCATACTCCGCCCGAGGTTTGGACGCAGGTGGAGTACGGTCAGGTTGGTTTTTCCTTAAAAACCAACCGGGCCCCGGAGACGAAAATGCCAATAACTCTCAGACCGGGCGTCCGATCGACGCGCCGTCTGTTGCGATGAGTTCCTGTTGACGATACGGAACTTTTGGATACATCAACTCTGGTCTTCGTGACAGTTGATGTATCAGCCTCTCGGCTCGTGGAGCGGACCCTCCGAACGAGCTTGCTGTGTGCGGGAACCCTAGTGTTGGCTACGACTGTTACTGCGACTGTTACTGCGACTGCTACTTCGACAGCGACGACCGTGCAGAGACCCTCAGTGGACTGCGGCGACGACTGTGCAGAGATCCTCCGTGGACTCCGACGACTACTGCACTCAGCGATCCTACGTGGATCAGTGCTACAGGTCCTGCGTGGGCCCGGTCCTGTGTGGGCCCGATCCTGTGTGGGTCACTGCAAGGTTAGTACCTATCGATCTTTCGTGGGTCCGACGACATAGATGGTTCAGTGATCATCTTTATCGTCATCCGAAGAAGTATATTCGTGTGAGCTGAATCTTCTGTGTTACTCGATAGAGGTGGTGCGCTTGGTTGTAGCGGCAGACCTGCGATACTGGAGACGAGCGTACGGAGTACGGAGACCGTGTAGCCGGCTGAGACCTGAAGACTGCTCGACCGACTCGACTTGGAGTGAGTCGACTAGCCCAGTGGACGGAGCGCCCGGTATTTGGCGGCAGACCCACGGCGGACGGAGCGCCTAGTAGTTGGCAGCAGACCCGCGGTACTCGACTGGAGGAGTACCTCTGAAGGCTAATTGGGTGAGCGCCCGGTATTTGGCAGCAGACCCTCAGCGGACGGAGCGCCCGGTAGTTGGCAGCAGACCCGCGGTACTCGACAGGAGGAGTACTTCAGCAGTCTTAGGTTAGTGAGCAGTACCTCGGAGTCGTGACAGGACCACTGTACACTTCAGAGATGGGGCTCTTCAACAGTTGCGGTTTCGTTAATGAAAATCCTGGTTTGAGCTGAATCCTGTTGCTTTCCTGTGTGGATTGTGTTGTGCAATCCTATGTGGATTATGTTTTACTTTCCTGTGTGTAATACGTTTACTTTCCTGTGTGGACTGAGTTGTACTTGGGCTCGGAGGTTTGAGCGTATTTGAAATTGATGACTTAGGTATATGTATGGGCATATACCTAAGCAGTGTCGATTGTTACTTCGTGATTGTACTTTTCTTCGTGGTTTATCCTTTGTGGATTTGAGAGACCTTCAGGGGTCTCGGGGTCCCTACTGAGTAGCTTATACTCACCCCTGCACGGGCTTTGCCCGCACTACGTTGTGTTGGTTGCAGACGATGGACAGCGTTGACCTTAGCTGAGGCTTGCAGAGCGGGACGGTACCCGGAGGTGGACCACTGGGCGGGACGTGCTCGGAGCGGACGGCGGGACCTGTGGAGTAGAGGAGCTATCTGTACCCACCCTTCAGGTGGGATTTCCAGTGGACAGCTCGGTGTAGCGGCATTTACTTTTCAGTTTCTGTTTTCCCCTTTCGAGTTGTACTTTACTTTCAGTTTGGGTTTGTATTCTGGCCCATTTACTTTTCCGCACTTTCAGTTGTACTCTGCTTTTGTTTAGTGTTTACTTTCCGCTTGCTTACTCTGTGGTGTTTGTTTACTTTACAAAGGCAATGCCTTCCCTTTTTACCGGGATTTACGCCTTGGTGCTAGTCGCCAGCCCCTGGCCTATGGAAGGCGGGCTTGGGGTAGTCACGGCACGGACCCCGAGGGCGGGTCGTGACAAAACTAGATTACCACATACACTATGATTATTCATTGATCACTAAGGTTTAGTGAACTATCTTGAGATTCAATGAAGATCATTAGGGAATGATTTGACCTCTTTTGATGACAATATAGATCAATGTTAGATTATGTAAAAAATAAAGCATAACTCATTTATTGAGTATTCCCAAAACCTAAAATCTGTATGTCAGGAGACCTATTTTACCTATAAAAAGGAAACTAAGATCCAGAAGTTTCATCCCACAAATTAGTATGAAAATATATAATAAAAAATTTATATACATATTAAAAAATAGTAGTTCAAACATAAAATCACACAATATATATACTTGAATTGATAAAACTAAATAGACTGGGTGATATTCCATGATGCCTCCTTCCAATGATGGAAACCCTCACTCCATGACCCTGTGGAGTATTTTTCTACAACATTAACGCTAATTAACTCCATTAACCATCCAAGAAGTCATCCTTATACCTGATATGTAACAAGTGAAATTTCATTCCAATTGAGGTATACATGCAAAGTATGGGTATAAAGACTCGATGGGAACCAATAAGAGACCAAAAATTCCATATGTGAATAATCAAGTGAATTTTAATTATGTGTACCTAAATCATTTAAATATATACTAATTTATCAATTATAAAGATAAAAAATATAACATTTCAAAGATCACACAAAAAATAAAACACAAAATAATGATAGTGTATAACTCTTATGCCACTAGAAGAATATATACTTTCATCGAGTCATTCTGGGAATCCATGATGGTGGAACCTATAAATAACTAATCAAGTGATAGAGGAAAATTTTTATAGGGGATATGTATATAAATATCATTTTTTATAATTCACATTTGTATATAGAAGGGGGAAACATTTTACATGCCCCAATGCATACCCATTTGGGGAATGGAGGAAACTAATTAAATGTCATAGGAACCTATGTATAATTTTAATTGGTTTTTAAGTATTTATTAACACTAAATCAAGGTATAATACCAAATAAAAGATCTATAATACATGAAACTAAAACCATGATATTTGTAAAATGAATAAAACACACATACCTTTCACTAAATATTGACACTGTATAATTTTTCATTCATGTGGTTGATGAAAAAAAACTAATAGGTAGCCATTAAACTCCTTCCATAATGGTGTATTCACATGATGACTTGAATAACCCATCAAATATATGGGATCCTCTTCTAGTATCATTGAATTATAGTGCATATTGAAGTAAAGAGAGAATAAGGGATAACTTCGAGTAGAATTACAAGGGGAATAAGTAGGCATAATCAATCACCATTTCATAGAGATTAACACATTATATTTTTAGGATTGTGAAAACTATTATAGATCTATAGTTATATTACCAGAAGGAAAAAATCTATATATACCATTTTCCTTGTCAGAGTAGTGGAAATAGACTTCAGTGGGCTTGTCAATGTGGTCGTCATAAGATGTGCAATTCTGATGGATGCAGTTGGCAGTCAATGCACCATAAGTTCAATAGTTATTTCAACCACTAAAAGGAGTCTTTGTTTATGTTTGAATCATTTCTAGTAGTATATTTGAAAAATGAGTGAGGTATAGGGAGAATTGTTTTTCTATTAGTGATTTATGGTTAGACTAAAGAAAAAAATAGGGTATTTTTGGTTTCCCAGAACAACAAATGGATATCCACAATTAAAGAAATTTAGTGAAACTAGATGACTAGGTGTGACCTTATATATAAGTGGGTGGGCCACTTTTTTGAGGTTTCAAGTGATTACTTATGTTAATGATCTATGTGGATTTATTTTGATAGTAATTGCAACATTTTTATTCTAATGACATCTAAGTGTGTAATGTTTCTCTTAGGGATGTAGGATAAAATACTGAACCATGTTAAACTACTGGAATTATTTACTTTATTTAATTTTTTTATTTTTTTTTCATGTGAATGTTTGTGTGAGTTGTATTAAACATGGATGAGTGATTAAAACTCAGTGTAATGATTTAGGTGAATCGTTTATTCCAATTTATAATACACTAAAGTCTTAAGAGTTATATCTGGTGACCAATTTCAGTTGTTGTAGTCCTTTTGTGGATGAACATATGGTGTGTGGAGTCTTTTAGATATTCTAAATAATTTTCATTAGGTAAACAAGTTCTATCAGATGCTTAGTGGTTTACTTAGAAATAACATATGTAACATTCTTATTTTCTCATACATTTTTTGATTTAGTGAGATTAATTATATCAAAAGTTGAAAAGAAAAACTTTATGGGATATATTTTAGTTCCTAATGGATGTAGATAGAAGAATCTATCATCTAGAAATATCTAGAATTTTTTTTGAAAGGTTTTAAGCTAGATACAATGGATAAATAAGAATGATAAAAAATGTATAGAAAGGATTTGGGTTTTTTGAGCTTTTCATTAGCTTTGAATGTTTACCCGAACATCTTGGAGAATAATTCTATAATGTAGTTAATGTAAAACATAGTAGACATATGAAATAAGTCTATAACACTCAAAAAAAAGATCATGATGCAATATTATTTAAACATGAGGCTATTAGAAGGAATATCCCTAACGGGGCATGTGAATGACATTAATTTGATCTATAGATGACTTGATTTTATAAAGGTATCTTATATAGATGATGTTTTGGTCATACTATTGTTGTCATCATTAATAAAATCATGTGATTTAATAGTGACATTAGTGAGAAAATCTAGCTGAAAAAGTGAATAAATATTCAATGAAAACTTGAAATTGATTCATAATGAAGCGCCCTAGAGAAGGGATATTTAGGAACCCTCCAAAAATGAATATAGTGTAGAGGGGAGAGGGTGATTTCCTCATTGAAGAAGTTATCAATGATTATAATACAATTCAATTAAGAGCAGTATTATTAAATATACCTGACCTAGGCTATCTTGTTGGCATTGTAGTAATAGGGTTCATCTCAAGAAGGATTTCTACAAGTGAAAAAGAAATTACAAAAGATCAACTTTTGTAGTTTTTAATTCTATGAATCCATCAGCTGATATTAGTTTCAACCCACTTATTATTTTCAATACATCAGTGGAATCTTATATCATATATTTTGGTTTATCCTTCCACTCTATTGGTCAAAAATGATTCCTAATGAATTATTTGTATGAAAGCTTTGGAAGAGTGAATCTAGTGGATGATGAATCTCTTGACATTTTATGAAATGTAGATTTAAAAATATGGATGAATAAATATAGTGTCCATGTGATAAAAGTATTAATATATATATTTTAGGTCTTCATAAGAATCTAATTTCAATGGAAAAATTTTATGAAGATGGATATGGAAAAAAAATTCATATGGAGTGTGAAAAATAACTTGGTATTACTTTATCATAGCTAAATTTGTAAATAATGGAACATTTTATTTTATTGTATGGGAAGTGGTAGATAAAATTTTCAGAACTTAAACTTCTAGAATTTTAGATTTGTGACACTTGCAACTTGATCACCTCAGAGAGAATGGATGAAAGTTTTATCTAAAAAATAATTCTGAAGTTGGATCATTTAGAATTTGTAAGTTGTAATAATTACATTATCAGTAAGAAATGAAAGGTGAAATTTAACTTGAGTTGAAGAAAACTGAAATTTTAGAAGCTGGATCTTATATATATAGATGTTTGGGGACTTTCCCAAGTTCAATATCATGTAGGTCCACAATATTTTGTGATATTAATTGATAAATCACTATGTAAAGTATGGGTATACTTTCTAAAAAATAAAACATAAGTTTTTGGAGTCTTTATTTAGTGGAAATATATGGTTTAAAGGGAGACAAGGTGTAGAATGAAATATTTTAGATCAGGAAAAGGAAGTTAATAAACAAGAATAAGTTTATGGAGATTATATGGACACAAAGGTATTATGTACGAGAAAACAATACCTAAGATTCATGAGAAAAATTGAATATATTAATAGATGAATAGTGTATTGATAAAAATGGTGTGAATTATAAATTTTCATTCAATAATACCTAAGGATTTTTGGGAAGAATTAGTGAATATAAAAGTGTACTTAATAAATCAAAGCCCCTCAGCACTAATGAGACAAGAATTATTGTAATCTCAGTGTATAGGAAAGACATAGTATTTAGCTCATCTTAATGTCTTTGTAAATTTATACTATGCACATGTGTATAACAAGTATGGATATAATAAAGAATAAAAATCTTTTCCATGTTTCCTTATATACTATAGATATAAAGAGTTTGGATTTTGACTTGGGGATGATGAAAAAAGCAAACTCATTAGAATTACAAATGTTCTCTTTAATAAGAAGGCCCTTCAGAAGGATTGGTAGTTGGAGGAAATTAAAGTTGAAGGAAAATAATAAAATTCAATCCAAGTTAATCATAATAGAGACACAAAAAGTTTTAAATTTTTTGAAAAGTTCATATAGCTCTAAGTATACTAGAAGTCCTCATATTTTGAATGAAATTTAAAAGGGTGGCATAGGAGGTTTGAGATTTATACTAGTAGAATATATACCTAAAATATTGAAAACTGGTGGGGATCATTCTAGAGTATTGGAGGATGAACATACAGGGGGTTTAGTTCCAAAGTGATCAGAATAACTTTCTATATTGTGAAGGTATAGAAGAGTCAGATGAACAGTATAGAGGTATGGAGATTACTTAAACTTCTTACAATTAATAGATGGTGGAGAATTAGAGAGCACAAAATTTGCTGTTATCCATGGTGATTTTAGCAAGTGGGGGTTTTCCATAGAGTAGTTGTATATGAATTTTGATAATAAATCTTGGGAGCTAATGGATTTATCACTCAATAATAAAATTCTTGAAAATAGGTGGATTTAATTTTAAAAGATGAACCTAGTGGAAATCGAAGGTATAAAGAAAGGTTGGTGGTCAAAGGATTTCAGCAGAATGAGGGCATCAAATTTTCTCAAATATTTTCTTCAATAGTAAAGAATATTACCATTTGAACCATACTATGTTTGGTTTCTTAAAAATGTTTAAATATAGAACAAATATATGTGTTGATGTAATTTTTTCATGGGTATCCAGAGAAATAAATATATACGAAGCAACCTACTAGTTTTTTGGATCAATGAAATCAAATATTGGTGTAAAAACTAAAGAAAGAATCTATGGCTTAAAATAAGTAGCAATATAGTTGAATCATAAGTTTAACTATTTCATGGAGGAAACATATTTCATGTTGAGAAACTCTAAGTAATGATGCTACTAGAAAGAGTACATTGATGGGGATTTCAATATGTTACCATTGTAGTTGGATGATAAGCTGCTGGTGGGTCTATCAATTCAACATATTTGTGAGACAAAGAAGGTTTTTTCTAGAAAGTTTAAAATTAAAGATCTTGGTGAAGTAAATAAGATCATGGGAATGAGGGTTGAGTGAGATAATATGACTGTAATTTTGGTTTTATCTTAGAAAGTGTACATCTGAAAGATCATTGAAAAAATTTCAATGAACGGATTCAAATATATTTCAACTTATACTATGATAAACTTAAATATCTTGAAGGAATGGACACCGTGAATAGAGGAAGAGGTGAATTACATGAAAATATATTTTATACATTAGAGATAGGAAGTCTTCTGTATTCCATGATGTACACTTGACTATATCTTTTCCATATAGTAGGAGTTTTCAGTCGGTTCATAGAAAATCTGGGGAAATAATATTGGGAAGTCATGAAGTGAATCCTAATATATCTTAAAATAATAGAATATATTATGTTTTTATTTAGATAATATGATCTATTGATTGGATATATTGATGTAGACTTTCAGGGAGACTCATATTCATAGAAAATCACAAATTGATATGACTTTAAATTAGGTGGAACTATGGGTAGTTGGATATTGAATCTTCAACTGATGATTTCTCTCTCTATAAAATAAGTGTATCTTGTGGAAGAAATGAAATTAAGAAAGGAATTTTTGTGGTCGAAAATTATAATTTAAGATCTTGAAAGAAGCTAAGAAAGTTCATTTCTCAACTGTGAGAGTCATATTATAATACACTTGGACAATAATCTAGTGTTTTATAGAAGTATGAATCACATCAATCTAAAGTAACATTATATATGGAGGTTTCTTGAAGATGGAGTGTTGGGATTGAAAAATATAGTTAGATGATAGAATCTAGTGGATATGTTCATAAATTATTTAGTTTAAGAGACTTTGAGGCATCATCATTACTCAATAGGACTTCGGTTAATGGGAAGGAGACTAAGGAACATTTCATGTAGATGAAATTAGAATTTCGATGTTTTCCAAATTGTTGGATGATTCCATGAAATTATTGATACAATATTCAAGTGGGTGACTTTTGGGATTGTGAAAACTCTTCAATAGTAGGATTCAATTTACCAAATATATAAATTCCACATCAAGACTTATTCCATGTTAATGTAGTTATAAAAAACTTCAATAGGATTATAAATGTGATGGTCAGATGATGTGAAATTTAGATCGATGCAGATAGTGTTCAATCCACCAAAATATTAGTAGTTTTTTTGATCACTAGAAGGAGGTCATGTATATATTTGAATCATTTCCAGTAACATTAGTTGCAATGGAGTGAGATTTATGGTGAATTTATTTTTTGATAATGATTTACAGTCAGACTTAGGAAAGAAACAAGGTACCAACAGTTGGAAAATGTAACATATAGATCTTCATGATTATCAAAAGTCGATGCAATTGTATGACTTAGTGGGACCCTCTATAACATGGTATGGGTCCTCTTTCTTGGGGTTACATGTAATTACTTCTATTATTTATTTTTTGTAGTTTCCTTTTCTAAATGATGGTAATATTGCAATTCTAACGAAATAAAAGTGTGTGATGCTTCTTCCATGGGCATAGGATGAAATTCAAAACCACATAAAAGCTCTTAAGTTATTTACTTACTTTCATTTTTATTTTCTTATTTTTCATGTGAATTTTTCTATGAGTTGGATTAAACAATATTTATTGAATAAAAATCATTATGTTGATTTAGGTGAATCATTTATTCTATGTTTCGATACACCAATGTTCTGAGAGTTCCATCTGGTGACTTGTTTCTATCAGTTTTGGTCTTTTGGTGGACAAAAGTTTAGAGTGTGAAGCTTTTGAGGGTTTATAAACATATATCTCTTAATTATTCACCTCTGTTTCCATGAATTTAATCATACATTACATCCCATATGATTTAATTACTCATCTATTTGTGAATTCATCACATTAATACATCGATTCTACCATGTGTTTCATCAAATAAAATATTAATAATAATGATAAACAACATGAAATAATATTGAATGATAACACATATCATTTTCTTATCAATAAGTTGTGGGATGAAAGGTGAATCTTATATTAAGATTCATGAAATATGATATAGTTCGGTCATACAAAACAATTGGCTCAAGGCAATGGAATTTTATCACATAACAAGTTATACAAAATCCCTAATACAAGACATACAATATGCCTAATATTCCATGAACGTCATACTCGATATAATATATATACTGTACAATATTATATGTCCCAATTTATATCAAATATTCATGATCTTTAGGTAATATCTCCATAAATCTCTCACTTGTACTTAATCTTGATATACATTGTTCCATTCCACCTTATATTGTATCATATGAAATAACTTATGAAACCGTAACTAAAAAATCCTTTTAGATATCGTAAAAATTATTTTTTAAAATATATCATTAAATTCACCTTGTATCACATCATATGAAATACCTTGAGAATATCCATCCAAAACTCATTTTTGATTAACTCTTAAACACTTTTAGATAATCTCTTTGATTAAAACTAAATCCTCATTCAGTTAAGAATAAAGTGTTTCCCCATAACAATTTTTAGCAATGATAAAAAATATAAATTATTGAATTCATAAATTTAAGGAATGATCAACCTATAACAAAGCATCAGTGATGCTTAAGATACAAAGGTATTTGGTGTGATCTCTATCAAACACATGTATCTCTATGCATGTTTCCACCTACTACATCATGTGAAAGAATTAATTTTTATATGATCTTTTTTCCATGAAATCAAGTGATCACAAGACATGGATTATGTCAACCCCATATAGCCTCCTCATATGTTCTTGATCCCAAAGTATAAATTGACCAAGTTGATGAATATGCCAGATAACATTCACACTTGTAATTGAGCACATCACATTTTCATCTTGTGATATATAATCACATCATATTTCTTATCTAGGTAAAGCCATACACTTTCTTATTTTATCTCAATCTAGGGACCATATGTCATATTCATCATATATAAGGACAAATTTTATATTTTTTAAGTTTCAAATCACTAAATGATCAACAACATACCCCCCCCTAAATTAGCTAACCTCAAGGATTGTATAAGAAAGGTATCGAAGTATGAAGGTTCTCATGCTAAGTATCTCACCAAAATTAGGTATTGAGGAAATCCAAATATAAAACATGAACCCCTATTATACCAAATATAAAACCCCATGTATATATGAGTGTTCAGATTTTGAAAAAATGTTTAGTGGAGGGGCCATATTTTCTACCATCTTTTGTATTTTAATTATAAGGTTTGGAAACCCTAAAAAGAGACATTTTTGGACTTATAATGAAGTGATCTAGGGAATTTGTAGATCTCATGAATTTCCTAAGGTTTTGAGGGTCAAAATTATGGGTTTTTGGTAGTTATATTCTAGGGAGCATGGTTAACGCACTTTTAGTGTTAACTACGATCCCCAACTATTTGGATTTTTTACATAGGTTCGTGGTTTTTTAAACATGCATAAGGATCTATGAAACTATAAAAACATCAGTAAAAAAATTTAAATTCTTCGCATGACTAGTGAATGGTTTGTAAATTGTTAATCATAACCATGTGAAATAGTTCAATCAAGACTGTGAGGCTACCACGATTTGCACAAAGTTTTTCAAACCATATGAAAAAAATATGCAGCCCTTTGAAAAGTGAAAAATTACCTTTTCCCATTACGAACCTTTAATACTTCAACCCCCCTTTCCTCATTTTCTCATCTAGTAATTCCCCTATGCATACCTTCTTCATCCTCTCCTTGTATATGGTATATTTACTTCATTTCTTGGTCAGTTATTTTTTTTGAGGCTATCAAATACCTGAGGTAAGTCTAATAGTCAATATCCATCATCTCTTCAATTTATTTACTACCTTTGGAGTTCTCACCATTTCTGTGGGTCATGCCCTATTTTCAGGGTTTTTTTTCTGGTTCTTTGATTTATACCATTCTGTATTGAACCAAATCCTGATATCAGAGGATTGGGTCTCTTGAAACCCCCTCCCCTTTGACTTATTAAATCATATTAGCATGGATGTGTCTATTATGAACCATCCTGAATACACTGGTACCCTGATACTTGATCCAACCCTAACATGGACCGAAGGGCATTCCCAATCCCCACATGTTGGATATTATCACCTGACATCATGCAAGAATTGAAAGGGAATTGTTTTTTATATAATAATGTGGCAGATAAAAGATATAAGTCAGTATGATCAACACTAAAAAGGGATAACATACCAAAATAAAATAGGTAAAATAGTACCCAAATAGTACAAAATCAAGAGACATAATGTATTACAAGATAAAACTCAAAGATAACCCCATGTAATAAGTGGATCACATCTCCACTAGTCACCTCCATCACTCCGAGTCCCAAGGAACATGAACATCTACAACCTTAAAGTGGATATTTTCCTTTACTCGGACCTTGAATAAGATAATATAAAAATTCTAGAAGGAAAAGTTAGGGTATGAGCTATAAATACCATTAGGGTCTCAACAACTATTCCATGATCAATCCCATAAAAATTAAAAAAAATGATTTTAATTTTTAAAAAAATAATTCATGGTAAGGAATTTATATATTTTCATCAAAAAACACTTTCATAATCAAACAGATATAATATATATCAAAAAGGGATTAAATGAACATTTTATATAAAACAGTTGGCACGAATAAAAAGGTTTTATAAATAAAGGTCATGTAATCATAAAATCAGGTATATCATGACAACATGTATAAAGCCCTATGGTATGTTAGTTTATGGTAATAGTATCCTCACACTACTCATAAGTGATCTCAACTCAATGCATTCACACATCCCACAACTTAGGCCATTGGGACTCAACTCTTCTTCGGGGAAAAAACCATGAAACAATATGTTTATTTTAGTATTTTCATCGTTAATAAAGTGATAGTGGATCAAATACTAGCATTATTTTCCTAATTACCCACTAACTACTAAGGCTTTCATGTGCTTTAGTCAATCAATCAATCAATCACAGGAAAATCAGTCATTTCAGATCCATTCAAAATATAATTTTCTAATTTTAGTTTTCCACATTACTTTATAATTTCAAAACCAAATCATAGGTTTTCATCAATTCATGCCTTCTCAAATCAACTTTCAATTTAAGACATTTCAAATCATTTCATAAAATAAATTTTCAAATCAAACCATCCATTTTCTCAAATCTTGACAACAATTCCAATTCCATTGAAA
Organism: Viscum album; assembly: GCA_963277665.1. NCBI lineage: Eukaryota > Viridiplantae > Streptophyta > Magnoliopsida > Santalales > Viscaceae > Viscum > Viscum album. The sequence goes on from OY728146.1 coordinate 1,813,374,757, forward strand.
TTTTGGGTTTTTCATAATCTCTATGTACTTTTCAAAATTATACATAAATAATCTCAAATCAAGGTTTTTAAAATCATTAAAAAACTCAATTCAAATCAATCAAGAAATTAGATGTTTCAATTGTAGGTAAAAATCATATGGAACCCCTACCTTTAATCAGCAATCAAAAACCACCGGCAATTGGAAGACGCCAACTAAGAATAAAGGTGAATGAGACCAATAAGGAAAACCTATATTAGAAACATGAAGATAAAATTATGATTTGATCGGTAAACACAAGATCACAATACTTCCAAATAGGGGAAGCATAGAGAGGGAGAAAACCAAAGTGAGGATTAAACACCAAATTGAGATATCCATAATGTAATAAATCACCTAGTACACATGGGAGGAATCCTTAGGTTCTCTATAGAAGCGATTGAAGAGTTCATAAAGAAATAAGGAAAGATAAAAAATTAAAACCACCTATCATGAGGAATTTATGCAGTAAATCAAGGGTTTACAATATCAATGTGTCAAGATGCATATACATTAAAAAAGGTTTCACCTTAGGTTAAAAATACCGATTGAAAAATTTATGGTGTAAGTCAATTATTTATCATGTAAATAATCTTGTTTCATAATTAATTTTCATGGTTTGTGTCCAGAAAAATTTTACATCATAAATAAAGGATTTATAGAATAAAATATTTCTATAGCTAGTTCTCAGAAACAAAAACACACAGAAACACCCATACAACCACAAAGGCACCCCATACCCAAAATTTCACCCTCTAAAACCATTAACACATTTATAACCAGACTCCACTAATACAAACAAAAATATATCCCCAAAATTTATGTCCTTTTCTCTAAAAAACTATCTATATACTTGAGAATATCTAAAAACTTCCAAATAAAAAGGTGAAAAAAGATTCAATAAGTACCATGAAAAACGTAATGGGATGTGATAGGATATTTTTTAGAACCATTAAAGTGGTGTCTTATGCTAGTGCCTTTGATTTGGGTGAACTAATTTGGGTGGTTTAGGAATTCCCTCTACAATGTTATGATTTAATTGGGAATGTGGGTTTTTAAGCTTACCCTTAGGAACTGGTACTTCTTTGGAAATTATAAAGGAAAATGTGAATTGAATTAAATCATAAGCATGGCGTTTGGAATTATTAAGTGTAATTATAAATTGAATTATATGAAAATATCGGTTTAAAGTGTTAAAATTTTTAATATGTGAAATGGAACAAAGTGGTGAGTCTTATATTGAAGTGTTAATAATTTTATGTGAATATTATATTAACGTATTATTTATATTATTGGAATTTATGGTGTGTATGGAATGACTTGGTAATTTCCTTGGATTACTTATGAAAGAGATGGTTATACAATTCCATGGAGTGATTCCTTGGATTACTTATGATATGTATTGGCATGGAATGTCATGGAAGAGACTTGGATTCCACTAGGGCACTCATGTGAATGTAAGAAGTGAATAATTTGTTGGATTCAATAAATTCCAGTTCTATATAATGCATTGAGTGAACTGGTGGATTCTATTTAGATTCATTACCGAGAATTCCATGGAGTTGATCCCCATTAGATTTGGGTAATGTGTTCATTTTTTGAATTCCATGGATTAATGACATGGATTATTGAGATAATACCTTATTTAATGTCGTGGGATTATATCCCTTAATATGACTTGATTATTATTGGTATGAATTCCTCAGGTGTGAACCTTGGATTCCATTCAATCCATTCTTTTGAATTTCAAGGGCAGTACCTTGAGATCAGACTTGAATAATAGTTTTACTTAGGAATTGTTGGGAGGGAATTCCTATATGATCTACATGGATTCCTCTTGGGATACTTGAATATGATTTCCTTAGTGATTAAACTTGGAACTAAACTGATACATTATACTCCCACTGTGATTAGAGTTTCCAGTATTGGATAATGAGGGTAATGTCAGTTTGGGTTGTACTTGTCATGACCTGACCCACATGGGCTTGTCTATTCAACAAAATTTTGTGCCATCAGAACCCCAATCCCTCCTCCAATAGGCCTGGGTCTATCAACATGGTCTGAAAATACATAAATAAAATGGGATTCCTTTTCTTAATGTACCTGTATGCATGCACCCAACCATCTCTATGAAAAATTATAGTGGAATATAAAATATAGTAACATCTAGAGTATAAACATGAATCCAATAAACTCTATGGAAATACAGTAGAGTATGAAAATATAAACCAAAATTAAAGGAAAAAATACACGCCTAACTAGAAATGAAGTCCCAACCTGAAAAAAACTAGAATAAATGAAAACCGAGAGATCCGAACTCCTAATATCCAAGTCCCAACAACTGCATATAGTCAATGAACCCAAGTATCTCTAAGATCCACTAAAGTCACCATAGATCTATCCATCATACTCATAAGACATGACACATGTGAGAAAATACCATACAAGGGTGAGTATATTCATACTTAGTAATATTCCCCAAAAACTGTAAATGGAGTAATAAAGATATTGCAACACACCGACCACAGTTACCCAGATTCGGTGCATTATTACATAACATTGGCATGATCATAAAATATCAAGTCTCAAAATATTGATTAGTTTAGTAGCCTTGTAATCACTAGATACATTCATAAAGTTTACATTACATCATAAAATGAAAAACTACAATAACAACTTGTCTCCATAGACCACACTCATATCCCCTTAGACTATCCCTGTAGGTCATTCATAAAATACTTCTTCACATCCTAGGAAAAATAAAACATAGAAAGGGGTGAGCTCATCTACTTAGTAAGGATAACAATATAGTAGAAACTTTTATAAGTAAGCATAAACATTTAAGGCAATGTATAACTAAAACAAACACCTTTTAAACTTGAACTTTAGCATAATATGGCAAAAATAAAATGAAATAATGCTATTTACTTATTCCCATGGATATTATACTAGTAGAATAATCACATGCAATATAAATAACCACTTTCACAATGATGGAATGCATAATTCTAGACTATCATAACCACATAGTCAAGGCCTTGTTCCAAGACTACGAATAATATTTTGTCAAGTAATTGTGCCAAGACACTAGTTTGTCTCATGAGACCTACCGATGCATCGAGGATCTATAGAGGGCTCCACCCGTCACTTACTAAGTCTAATTCATTCCTCATATGAAAAGGTTTAAACATAACATAAACATTCATATTAAAATTATCATATGAAATGTCAATACTTTATCCATAAACCATGAATGGTGTAAAAATAACACATCCACGGTCAAACATATCACAAAACCTTCAATACAATATGGAAGTTATGTATCTTAATAAATCAACTTCAAATAAGCTTAAAATCCATGAAAGGATGTTAACATAGATGAAATCAAAACTATTTGAGAGAAATATCTCTTTTTTGAAATCATTTAAAAATCACATAATTATAAAAGAAAACATTTACTTTGAAAATATTCTTATAATATTGTAAGGGAAGATTTGACGATTTTATAATGGCGGAAAATAGCCACACCCTCCGTATAAGTTAAAAAAGACATTCATACCTTAATTTTGTCGAAAAGGTTAAAAAGGATCTTGTTTGGAAAACGAAGGAAATATTCCTTTATAAACTTCTTATAAAAAGTCTAACAAGGGTATAAATGACTTTAACCCATAGTTTGTAAAATAGTAATAATGATTTGAAATACATTTTTAAGAAACATGGATGTGGATGATAAATAGGTCCCAATAGATAATTATGTATAAACAACCTCAGATAATGAAAATATTGTGAAATAAACTCTTACTTTGTACTTTTCCTTGGTCGATGGTAGGTTAACCTCCTGTATAATGGTGAAATAATTGTTATTAAATTATACAATAATCATATACATTAATATGATATCATATATGATCTTTTAACATTGCTTTGTTACGTAAGCCGTGTTAGTTATGGATAAGTTATATCTTATTCATATCTAGAATGATATAAAGTCTTTAAAAATTATTTTTAACCATCAAATTAAAATTATTCTTGAATGGATACGATGGGGAATGAATATCATCGCGTTCGTGGAGACGGTAGTCCGTACGTACGCACGAGTGACAATATCATTATTTTGATATTAAAATAATATATAATTGGATGTTATATCATATATACAGAATAATTATCTTGTTATATTTATTTTTTACATCAATTACACATCATTATCATACTCATCCAAATAATAATGTATTGAATAACAATTACACCACGACGTGGAGACGGTAGGTCATACGTATGCATGTATGGTGACATGTCATTAAAAGGATGGATAGAATAATAAATATGGTTGTACCATATTTATAATAACATCATAGTATATAGAAGATACTGGATTTATTATTTTATAATGTAAATAACAAAGAAAGAAGAAGTGGAAGAAGAAAGTAACTTGAAAGAGGGTGGTGAAATCATTACCTCTTCTTCGGGTTCTTCCTTTTGATTTGATCAAAATGGCTCCTTAAGTTGGCTTTATGACTAATGGAAGTCCTCTATGATGAAGTGAGGACAGTTGTGAGGATAATTAGGTAGAGTTTGGCTGAGAAAAAAGGCTTTGAAGGGGTGAATTAGAGAGAAGAGGGAGTGCCCTTTTATAAGAGGGGTTAGGGGAACCTTTGGAAAAGCTAGAAATATTATTTTATAACAAATTTATATTCGGTTTATAATGGCTCAAAAGTGGATTATTTAAAGGTTAAGGTGGATATAGGTATAAAACCACTCAAACAATAGGTTTTAGACAGGTTTGGGTCACTATGTAAACTTTATCTTTTTGATCTAACTCTTAGTTAAATAGTTTGACATTTACCATGTATCTTTGTATTTTTATATTATATAGTTAATAAACTTACTATATACTTACAAGAAACCCCAAAGTGGTCAATTAATGATAGAAATATAATTATATAAGTCCTTTTTCTGAACCTTATATTTTTAGGAATAGAATATTAGTTAATAATATAATATTTGTTTTAAAAACTCATTTATGTCAATTTTGACACTATTTAATAATTAATTTTTGTTAAAGTCTTAAAAAATTTATTAATTCGAACCAAATTCATTTAAGTAATAATAAAATGTCATATTAACCAATAAAATTCGTTTATGGCATCAAAACTTTCAAATTATATTTATTTTAACATTTATAATACCAACTATTTAATTCTTTCATTAATAAGGAAAATACTGCATCATTATTGTGTCATAAATAAATTTCATTATTAAATGTCTAAAAATTATAAATAAAATACCATTATGTAGAACATATTTTTATCTTTCTAATGGATATTTATAGTCGAATATATAACATATATAACCCTATGTAAAAATTTTTTTTCTAAAAGATATATGCTTATGTCATTTTTGTATTTACTTTAACTTAATTAATATAAAGTGTCATTAACACTTACAAGTGGCTCCATGGGGTCCCAAAATCGACCCAAAGATGCCCATGGTCGGAAATGTATCAACCAATATGGTTAGGACACATTTTAGGGTAATTTAATATTATTATAAAATTATTTTTTCCCTTATTTACCGGATTTACCCTTTAACCATGGTAAATTAAATATTTACCGAAGTAATTATTCAAAATGTATAAAAATAAAAGTTGCATATTTACATAATTTGGATCTCCTGATTCTAAATATAGAATCCATTTTTCTAAATTCAAAACACATAAGTGGCATAAATTAATTTAAAATTAATTCCTATTGTCAAAACAAAAAGCGTGTTTTTAAGAAATAATAACTATCAAAAGATTGACACTAGCTTATTTTCAGTTTAAATATGAAATTATGTCCAATGACCAAAATTGGATTAAATGGTAAAATATGATTTAATTATAATTTAAAATCACTCAAATTCATAATTTATCACTATTAATTATTTTGATTAAAAAAGTTTTTTTTAATTAAAATTTAGTAATTTTCACTATTCCTGAAAATATGAAAGTTATCAAGAAAAGTACCAAAAATTCACCCTAAGCTAATTTTGAAATTCTGAATCCAAAAATGAAGTCCATTTTGAAAGATAAAATGTATAAAATTTCAAAAAGTGGGTATTACTATTCATAACGGCTAATTTGATTGGTTGTGGTGTGCTAGAACTCGAAGTTGCGTACAACACACGCTACTGTTTTATTCAAAGAGAAGCGTACCATGGAAGCTTGGGGTGTTACATTCTCCCCTCCTTCAAATAATTTCACCCTTAAAATTTCTAGAATATTACTGCATAAAAAGACTCATGTGGTTCTTCATCATAAGTTCCTCAGGTTCCCACGTTGCCTATTCCATCTTTTAGTTTCTCCATAGAACTTTTACCAGATGAGTCGTCCGATTTCTCAGTACTTGTTCTCTCGTATCAAGAATCTTGACATGATCTTCGCAATAAGATAGATCAGGTTCCAGTTCTAATTCCTCATAGGTGAGTGCATGTGTTGGGTCAGACATGTATTTTCTCAACAGTGATACGTGGAACACATCATGAACTTTGGAGAGACATGGCGGCATTTCCAAATGATAAGCTACAACCCCAATTCGTTCTAGAATTTCGAAAGGTCCGATGTACTTTGGACTCAATTTACCTTTCTTACCAGAACGTATAACTCCCTTCTATGGAGATACCTTCAAGAAAACATGATCTTCTACCTGAAATTCCAAATTCTTCCTTCGGTTGTCAGCATAGCTCTTCTACCTACTTTGAGCTGCTTTGATGTGGTTTTGGATTACCTTCACCTTTTCCATCATTTCCTCCACCAGTTTTGGGCCTACGAGTTTTCTTTCACCAACATCATCCCAACAGGTTGGTGCACGACATCTCTTTCCATATAACGCTTCATATGGTTCCATCTGAATACTTGAATGGAAGCTATTATTATAAGAAAATTCCACCAGAGGTAAATATTGATCTCACATGCCTTGAAAGTCAAGTGAGCATGATCTCAACATGTCTTATAAGGTTTGAATAGTCTGTTCTGATTGTCCATCAGTTTGAGGGTGGTAGGCAGTGTTCAAATGAAGTTCAGTATCTAGGGATTTCTGAAGACTTTTCCAGAATCTTGATGTAAAACATGGATCATGATAAAAAACAATTGATATGGGTACTCCTTGAAGTCTCAAAACTTCATTAATATATAGTATTTCTAGACATTCAAGTGGTAAATACTCCCTTATAGTAAGAAAATGTGCTGAATTGGTAAGATGGTCAACAATGAACCATATTTCATCGTTCCTTCTTGGAGTCTTTGGTAGTCCCATGAAAATTTCCATCGTAATATTATCCCATTTCCACTCAGGTATGGGAAGAGGTTGCATGACTCCTCCAGGATGTTGCCTTCCAGCTTTCACTTGTTGACAAAACATACATTTTGACACAAAATCAGGAATATCCCTCTTCATGTTGTCCCACAAAAAATGTTCCTTCAAATCTCTATACATCTTGGTGCTCCCAGGGTGTATAGAGAAATTGGATCTATGAGCATCATATAACCATTCCCTTTTTAAATCAGGTATATCGGGAACACAAAGTCTCTTTCCAAATTTCAAAATTCCATCTTCATACACAAAGACACTCAATCTCCCATCATTCACAGATTTAATCTTCTTTGTAAAATCTTCATCATTGGTTTGAGAATTCTTTATCCTTTCTAGTAAAGATGGTTTGGAAACCATTTGAAAAAGTACTGATGTTTCACCTTCCATGGTGATTCCCATATCCATATTTACTGGATCCATGTATATAGGATCCTTTTCAACTCTCATCTTATTCAAAACTCCATTAATCTTTCTACTCAAAGCATCTGCCACCTTATTTTCCTTCCTTTGGGTGGTAGTGTATCGTGCAATAATAATCCTTGAGTAGTTCAAGCCATCTCCTTTTCCTCATATTGAGTTCTTTCTGTGAAAAAATATACTTTAAACTCTTATGATCAGTATAAATCTCACATTTTTCACCTTAGAGATAATGTCTCCATATCTTCAAATCAAAGATTATAGCATCTAACTCAAGATCATGAGTAGGATAGTTTTTCTCATGAATTTTCAGCTGTCGTGATGCATAGGCAATAACTCTATCATTCTTCATAAGGACACGACCAAGTCATTTCTTCAATGCATCACTATAAATAACGAACCCATCATTCCCCGATGGTAGATTCAATATAGGAGCATTGACTAATCTTATCTTCAGTTCTTCAAAAACATTCTTCACACTCTTTTTTTCAAATAAATTTAACCCCTTTACGTGTGAGCATCGTTAATGGGTTAGCCAATCGGGCAAAGTTTTGGACGAAATGCCGATAATAACCTGCTAAACCAATAAAACTGCATACCTCAGTTGTACTCGTCGGTGCTGACCATTCTTGGATTGCCTTGGTCTTAGAAGGATCAACAGAGATTCCATCCTTAGAGACAATATGTCCAAGAAAAGAGATCTCCTGAAGCCATAATTCACACTTTCTAAAATTCCCATATAATTCATGTCTTCTAAGAGTCTTCGGGATAATGCACAAGTGATTTTCATGATATTCGTAGCTTTTAGAGTATACCAAGATATCATCAATAAATACCACTACAAAATCATCGAGATATTCCTTGAAAACTCTGTTCATTAGATCTATGAATACAGAGGGTGCATTAGTCAATCCAAAAGGCATTACTGTAAACTCGCAATGCTCGTACCTGGTTCGAAATGTTGTCTTCGGAATTTCTTCCTTCTTCACACACAACTGATGGTATCCATATCAAAGGTCAATCTTTGAAAAGTATTGAGCTCCATGTAGTTGGTCAAATAAATCATCAATGCGAGGTAGGGGATACTTTTTCTTTATTTTTATAGCAATGATTTCCCTATAGTTGATACATAACCTCATAGATCCATATTTCTTCTTAACTAAAAGGACAGGGGCTCCCAATGGAGAAACACTAGGGAAAATAAATCCCTTATTACTAAATTCCTCTAGTTGTTTCTTTAGTTCAACTAATTCTACAGTGGTCATTCTATAAGGGGTCTTCGATATGGGCCTTGAACCAGGAATTAAATCAATGGAAAACTCAATTTCTCATTCTGGTGGATGTCCAAGTAAATCTTTCAGAAACACATCAACATATTCTCTCACAATAGGTACATACTCTATTTGAACATTCCTTTCCTCACCCACAGTTATTTCATTCACTTATTCCCTGATAATTTAATTTAGTTGAGCTACTGTGGGTGGATCTAGATAAGAATCAGGTGGTGATGATTCTTCTCTAAAGATAAGGTGTTCTTTATCATCATCATCAAAAATTTCAACCTCTTTCTTCTTATAATAAATCATCACATCATGGTCCTAAATCCAATTCATACCGAGGATTATATCAAATTCAATCAAGGGTATGATGATGAGATCCGTAGATAAAGAACATTTATATGCTCTAATGGGAACATATTTTCAAAACTTTGCCGTGATTATACTTCCCTTAGGATTTTTAACTGATAACTCCTTTATTAAATCAAATTGGAAATATATAATTTTCTTAGAAAACTGGGACGATATGAAACAATACAATGTTCCAAAATCAAATAATGCATTTGCTAAACTTGAGAAAACCATTAAATTACATTCCACCACGTCTTTTGGAGCTTCTACCTCAACAGTAGTGATAGCATAAGATTGGTATTGATCCCTTGGACTTTTCTCAGGTAAGTTCCACTAACACTTAGGACATTCATTTTCATAATGTCCCATCTCCCTGAAGTTGTAGCATTGAACATTGGTAGCTTCTTTCTTCCCCTTGCAATCATGAGCTTGGTGAACTTTTTCACCACACTTGTAACAGACTCCCATAGTACCAGGGTGTTTCTTCCCACATTTACTGCAGTATGGATAATCAACTTTTCCCTTCTTCCCCTTATTTCTATTTCCAAAGTGATAAGTAGATCTATTCATCTCTTTCTTTTCTTTAAATTCGTAAGACTTAGAGAATTCTTTTTCTGTCTTGATAGCACATGAGACAATATCTTCATACGACGAGAAGGATTGTGAGACTAATGCTCGACGGAGAAATGTTTTTAACCCATCAAAGAAATGATCAATCTTACTTCTTGGGTTTTGTATATAATATGCAGAATAACTTTATAACCTTGTAAAGTTAGCCTCATAATTTGCGACATTATCATCCTCCTTTCATCTCAGACTCAGAAATTGCCTTTCCATATCTGCTCAATGATCACAAGGAAAATATTTTTCTAGGAAAATATCTTTAAACCCACTCCATTCCATATTTGATACTTCATCATCTTCCTTCATTTTTTTAATCAATGACCACTATTGATCAACATCTCCCATGAGGTGGTAAACTGCCATGATAACTTTTTCCCTTTCACTACTCCCCAAGGCATGGAATATTTTCTCTAAGGAATTTATCTATTTCTCAGTTACTAGTTGATTTTTAACCCCATTGAATGTTGGTGTTTGTTACCTCATGAAGCGATCTAACATTGATCCTCCACGCTGTGGATCTGTGTGCTCCATACGGGTAAGGTTATTATTCATAATCTGAGTGAGTTGTCCAAGTATGGTGATTATCTGATCAGCACCAGTTGCATCACCATCTCTACTATAATTATCTTGAGTAGGAAGGAAATACTTACATGGAGTGTGTGCATTGATATGGTTTCAATTCCTTCCACTAGGTTCCATTTCTAAACAATGGAATACACTATATTAGTTTATGAATTGGAATACATAAATCTAAACTTTTAAAACACTTAACATGAATTGAACAGTTTATGGATATAATCCATAATCATAAAAAATGTTTTCTTTGAGGAAGTATATACTCATAAACCCTTCATAATGGTTTGTAAATAAAATGAGAATTATCCTAAGCATATCCCCCGGGAGTGTTGTAACTAAGAGTGCAGCAAGGCCCGTTGTCGTGCACCAGTTCCCATTCGAGTCTAGCTCAAAGCGGTGTTTTCAGGTTTTACCCCTAGGTACATCTGTGCCAGAGCCGACTCTACCTGCTCGTATCCAGACAGTGATGTATTGATCAGAAAACTCACAAAATCTCTACAATACCAAAATTCTAGGAAGTTCTTCTATACTAATCCTCAAAGTCCATCTTAGGTCTATGTGCTCTAATCAGAGTTTATCTAAATCTAGCTTCTAAGTTTTGTATTAAACTTTCTCTGATACCAACTATAATGCCCCGACCCCAGTTACCCAGAGCCTATGCATTATTACATAACATTGGAATGATCACAAAAGATCAAGTCTCGAAAGACCAATTATTTTATTAGCCTTGGAATCACTAGATACATTCATAAAGTTTACATTACATCATAAAATGAAAAACTACAACAACATCTTGTCTCCATAGACCACACTCATATCCCCTCAGACTATCCCTGTAGGTCAGTCATAAAATACTTCTTCACATCCTAGGAAAAATAAAACATAGAAAGGGGTGAGCTCATATGTTCAATAAGGATAACAATATAGCAGAAACTTTCATAAATAAGCATAAACATTTAAGGCAATGTATAACTAAAACAAAAGCCTTTTAAACTTGAAATTCAGCATAATATGGCAAAAATAAAATGAAATAATGCCATTTACTTATTCACATGGATATTATACTAGTCGAATAATCACATGAAATATCAATAACCACTTTCATAATGATGGAATGCATAATGTCAGACTATCATAACCACATAGTCAAGGCCTTGTGCCAAGACTACAAATAAGATTTTGTCAAATCCTTGTGCCAAGACACTAGTTTGTCTCATGAGACCTATTGATGCATCGAGGAGCTATAGCGGGCTCCACCTGTCACTTACTAAGTCCAATGCATTCCTCATATGAAAAGGTTTAAACATAACATAAACATTCATATTAAAACTAGCATACGAAATGTCAATACTTTATCCATAAACCATGAATGGTGTAAAAATAACACATCCACAGTCAAACATATCACAAAACCTTCAATACAATATGGATGTTTTTTATCTTAATAAATCAACTTCAAATAAGCTTAAAATCCATCAAATAATGTTGACATAGATGAAATCAAAACTATTTGAGAGAAATATCTCTTTTTTTGAAGTCATTTAAAAGTAACCTAATTATAAAAGAAAACATTTAATTTGAAAATATTTTTATAATCTTGTAAGGTAAGATTCTCCAATTTTATAATGGTGGAAAATAGCCACACTCGCCGTATAAGTTAAAAAAGGCATTCATAACTTAATTTTGTCGAAAAGGTTAAAAAGGACCTGGTTTGGAAAACGATGGAAATATTCCTTTATAAACTTCTTATAAAAAGTAAAACAAGGGTATAAATGAATTTAACCCATAGTCTGTAAAATATTAAGAATGATTTGAAATACATTTTTAAGAAACATGGTGTGGATGATAAAGAGGTCCCAGTAGATAATTACGTATAAACAACCTCGGATAATGAAGAGATTGCGAAATAAAACCTTACCTTGTACTTTTCCTTGGTAAAGGGTAGATTAACCTCCTGTATAATGGTGATATAATTGTTATTAAATTATACAAGAATCATATACATTAATATGATATCATATATGATCTTTTAACATTGTTTTGTTAATAATATCTTAGTATTATTGTTGTTTCGGGTGTTAACTGATTCGTTTTCCTTTATATGCTTTGTTATGTAAGTCATGTTTGTTATGGATATGTTGTATCTTATTAATATCCAGAATTATATTATGTCTTTAAACATTATTTTTAACCATAAAATGAAAATTATTCATGAATGGATATGATGGGGAATGAATCTCATCGCGTTCGTGGAGACGGTAGTCCGTACGTACGCACAAACGACAATATCATTCTTTTGATATTAAAATAATATATAATTGGATGTTATATCATATATAAAGAATAATTATGATGTTATATTTATTATTTAAATCAATTACACATCATTATCATTCCCATCCAAATAATAATGTATTGAATAACAATTACACCACGTCGTGGAGACGGTAGGCCGTACGTACGCACGTATGGTGACATGTCATTCAAAGGATAGATAGAATACGGAATATGGTTGTACCATATTTATAATAACATCACAGTATATATAAGATACTAGAGTTATTGTTTTATAATGGAAATAATAAATAAAGAAGAAGTGGAAGAAGAAAGGAACTTGAAAGAGGGTGGTGAAATCATTACCTCTTCTTCGGGTTCTTCCTTTTGATTTGATCAAAAGGGATCCTTAAGTTGTCTTTATGGCTAAAGTAAGGAATATAGGATGAATGGAGGATATTTGTGTAGGTTTTGGCTGATCCAAAAGGCTTTGAAGGTGTGAATTAGAGAGATGGGGGAGTGCCCTTTTATAAGAGGGGTGAGGGTCACCTTTGGAAAAGTTAGAAATATTATTTTATAATAAATTCATATTCAGTTTATAGTGGCCCCAAAGTGGATTATTTAAAGGTTAAGGTTGGGATAGGTCTAAAACCACTCAACCAATAGGTTTTAGACAGGTTTGGGTTACTATATTAACTTTATCTTTTTTATTTAACTCTTAGTTAAATAGTTTGACATTTACCATGTCTCTTTGTATTTTTATATTATATAGTTAATAAACTTAAAATATACTTCCAAGAAACCCTCAAGTTGTCCATTAATGATAAACCTATAATTATATAAGTTCTTTGGCCGAACCTTATATTTTTAGGAATATAATATCAATTAATAATATAATATTTTTTTTAAAAAATCATTTATTTCAATTTTGACACTATTTAATAATTAATTTTTGTTAAAGTCTTAATAACTTTATTAATTCGAATAAAATTCATTTAAGAAATACTAACATGTAATATTAACCAATAAAATTCGTTTATGGAATCAAAAGTTTCAAATTATATTTATTTTAATATTTATAATACCAATTATTTGATTATTTCATTAATAAAGAAAATACTGCATCATTATTGTGTCATAAATAAATTTAATTATTCGATGTCTAAAAATTATAAATAAAATCCCATTATGTAGGAAATATTTTTAACCCTCTAATTAATATTTATAGTAAAAAATATAACATATATAACCATGTGTAAAAATTGTTTTACTAAAAGATATATGCTTATGTCATTTTTGCATTTACTTTTACTTAATTAATATAAAGTGTCATTATCATTTACAAGTGGCTCCATGGGGTCCCAAAATCGACCCAAATATTCCCATGGTCAGAAATGTATTAAAAAATATGGTTATTACATGTTTTAGGGTAATTTAATGTTGTTATAATGTTATTTTTTACCCTTATTTACCGGATTTACCCTTTAACCATGGTAAATAAAATATTTACCGAAGTAATTATTCAAAATGTCTAAAAATAAAAGTTACCTATTTACACAATTTGTACCTCCGGATTTTAAATATGGAATCCATTTTTCTAAACTCAAAACACATAAGTTCCAGAAATTAATTTAAAATTAATTCTCGTTGTCAAAACAAAAAGCGTGTTTTTAAGAAATAATAACTATTAAAAGATTGACACTTGCTTATGTCTAGTTTAAATGTGAAATTGTGTCCAATGACTGATATTGGATTAAATGGAAAAAATATAATCTAATTATACTTTAAAATCACTCAAATTCATAATTTATCACTAGTAATTATTTTGATTAAAAAAGTTTTTTTAATTAAAATTTAGTAATTTTCACTATTCATCAAAATATAAAAGTTATCAGAAAAGTACCGAAAATTCTCCCTAAAAAAATTTTGATATTATAAATCAAAAAATGAAGTCCATTTTGAAAGATAAAATGTATAAAATATCCAAAAGTAGTTATTACTATTCGTAACGGCTAGTTTGATTGGTTGTGGTGTGTTAGAACTCGAAGTTGCGTACAACACATTCTACTGTATTATTCAAAGAGAAGCGTATCGTGTAAACTTGGGGTGTTACAATGATACAATAAAAGGTCATCTCAACCCAAAGAAAGAGGGAAATGAATATCAATATATGCATATCTTCTCATAAAGAAACCAATTGATAGATAAAGGGAATATCCATCTCACTACCCATCTAAATTTGACGAGTCCACCTATAGATCCAAAAGTCCATCACCGATGACCAGCATCAAACATAACCTCACCAAAATCTATATGGAGGGGAATTCTCCTTGAAATTTTTATCCATAGACAAGGAATCCAAAACTCTCATGTATGACCCACATGCCACTGAATCTCAAATATGGGGGAGTACCACTCTCTAGATGGAGGACTCATGCCCAGTGTTTGGGAGTATTGTCTCTATCAGTATAAAGAGTATGGGGAACTTCACCCTAGTGCGACATGGGAGTTACAACCTCGGTATCTCTCCAATGATCCTATCCTGATCACTACCATCATAAAGAGTCACCTAAATAATCATCATTCTCAGGAAACCACACATCATATCTTGAATTCCACAAAGAAGGCCACCATTGTGTTTTATGTGAAAAAACACTCAAGATAGACTACTACTGAGCCAAAATATGAGTCCATAAGAAGTTGATATGGGAGGAAGAAGTTTTTGGGAGAAGTACATAGTGTGTATGGGGGTCCATATGGTGTGTGGACCCACCTCATCTCCTGGTCATGTTCTCCTCTAGATATGGATTGGGAATACATGCCATACTATATGATGTGTATATGTGGTACACGGCGTGTCTTAGCCACTCTGGGCCTGACCATGTTCTCTTGAACATGGATATATACTTTGGGCCATGCTAGTGTACCTTTCCATATACCTAGTCATACTCAGGTACCAGACCATGCTCGTGTATGTAATGACTCAAATTTTTATAAATTAAATTACCTTTGTGATTGAATTAAATGAACTATTATAGAATGTGGTAATAGAAAATAAATATACATCTTTTTTTATATACCATTTAATTTAAAAGACCATTAATCATCATGACTATTGATAATATATCCATTTAATAGTGATAATATAATTATAATATATTAAGGGTTATGATATGTCCTATTGACACAAATAGAATAAGTGAGGGCCTCAACTAGTAGGATTATACCCTATGAATCCCATTTATCAGAGATTACAAGGGTGATATCATCTATGGGATTTGACCTTCTCTAAGACCAATCTTATATTCAAAAATTAAATCAGGATCAAAACTATGTATGGGATAAATATAAGTTCATTGAGATCACATCCCAAATCATATTCGTCGAACCAACTTAAAATTTTTTATCATCACACACCTGACCCTTAGAGCATTCGCTGGTGTAATAAAGGGATATATATATATATATATCAACCATAATAGTATGAATATTTATATTTTAATTCCAATAAGATAATAATTATATTTATTCTTTATTTTTTTATGTTATAAATTATTATGTAATTACTTTGATAAAATCAGATTTTAATACGACAAAACTTAAATTGTATTTTTGGATAATATGAAATTTCAATTAAGACATTCCTTTTAGTTAATTCATAAATTCTTAAAATTAAACATATTTAAATAAAATATTATTTTTAAATATTATATATTATATATAAATGAGCGTAAAATTTTAATAAGTGAAAATTTAATTTTTATTAGGTTCAAAAAATTGTTATTGTAAAAAAAATATTTTTCAATAAACATAGATTTTAATATAAATGGGTAATTTTTCATATTTAGAGAATTATTTTTAAAAAATAAATACTATTTTTTGAATCATCACATAAAAAATTATCCAATGGTAAATTTTTCATAATTTTCAGAGATAGTTGAATTTTTTGGCAAAAATAAAATAGGGTATACATATACGGTTTGTATTAAAACATAATAATGACAAAAAAAGTGATGTAATATGTGCTATAAAAGGTATAAAAGACCAAAAATATATTTCCACATTAAAATTATGTGTTTTTTAGTTTATTTGATTAATTTTATAAACCATTTAGGAATCCTCAAAAACCTATATTATATTTTAAGGTTTTAAAATCAATTCTTTGTAAACATGACTCACTTCCACATCACCAATGGTATTATTTTAATATTTTATATTAATGAACTTATAAAATAATTAAACTCACTTTTATTTGGTAGAAAAAATGTTCAAAAAACACATAAATGTTTCTTGTTTTGATTACTTTATTGTATAGAGTCTAAAACATATGTTTAGATTATATTAAATAACTCCTCTCCCTTTTCCTATATAAACCCACCCAAGATCCCATTAATCTTAACTAAAAATCATTTGAGTATGAATATACTCATAAATTTCCTTTATAGAGTCCTCTCAAGGATCCCCTAAGCTCACAGGAAGCTCCTCTCAATATTTTAGAAGCATTGAGGATCATCTCCTCCACTTTATTCAAGAACCTCCTTTATGTTATACCTTTTCTTTTACATTTTATCTTTTTGGGTTATATTCTCACACATAAATCTTATTTAAATTATTATTTCAAATTTATTAGAGGCCCATTTCACTCTCATTATTCCCTTCCATGATTAATTATGTACCTGAGTTATGTTGCAGAAATTATCCTTTGATTTTTTCATGTCAAACCTTTGTATTGTGAATACCATCACCATTTCCACTCAAGGTTATTAACCTGAAAATACCTATCCTTCTTTTATTTGGGGATTCCATTTATTTTTTCTACACTCCTTAATAATGGGATTAAATGTTATGAAATATGATCCTATATTGAATCATTTATATGTCATTATTATGCATGTATATGATATGAAAGTGATAAGTGTACCTAGAATTATATAGCAATCCAATGCATTATGTAATGTTTTCATCTCAAGAGACATCATGTATGGTTTTGTGGTAGTTGATTTTCACATGATCGTTCACTTTCTTGTGATTAATGATCTATATCACTCTCCATAATTATTTGGATATTATACTTTTATTCCATGTAAAAATCTTCAATTCCCACATATTTTATCCATTTGTAAACCTATTATGTGTTATTCCATATTACCTTCATGCATCTCTTTCTCTCTTTTCAATATGAATTTTTATTAACCCTTTTTATGATGTGGATTTCCCACAAATGGATTTTTAAATGGAAAACCCTTGATTACTGATCACAAGTTAAAGTTGAAAGGATAAAATTTATTAATATGTGTAGAATTTAATATACTAATATTTTATGAAAAAAATTATCAAATAATTTTAATTCTTTTGATAGTTTGTGCTACACGCAACACTGAGTTTTAATAAAATGAAACCTATTATTAAAATATTATTAATTCATATGATAGTTATCGACTAGCCATTGTAATGGTAGATATTAATAATATTAATTATGTTATTAAAATATATGGTTTTCAAATGTATATAATATGAATTATTTGGTGAAATATTAATTACAAATAAAAATAAAAACCATTTGAAAATGAATGAAATCGTTTTCTGAAAAACTATTTTATCACAATAAATTAAATAAATTAGTTTTGGTAAATTATTTTAATTAAATTTATATATTATATATTCAATAATATGTTTTACATTCATCTTATGTGTTTTCTAGATAATATTTAAGAATAAATCCAATTTTATGCTTAAAATCGTATTTTTCTAAAAAATCATCTTTGTTTCCTTTTCACACTTATTTTAAAATTAAATTTTTCCAATTTTATATAATTTATTCTAAAAAATAAAAATTAATTTTTGAAACTATAAATATACAATTAACATGGATTTATTTTTTGATAATATTCTAAAAAGATAAAAAAAATTTATGAATGGTGAAAAATAGTGGTTTTATTAAGAATTATCATTTATTTTAAAGCATTTTAAAATCTAAAAAATATTTTAATATGGTTTTAGAAGTAAAATTAGTTAAATAATATATTTATTAATCCAATTTAGTTCATTGTAATCAATTTCATATTGAATTTTTATATAAAAACATTTTAAAATTTTGAACATTTTCTCTCTGGAAAATTACTTTCTCGTCAAGTCTACAAGTTTAATTTTAAATTAAAATTTTCCACTTATGTGAGTGGAATTTTAAAAAACTTTATTAAATATTATGAATAAGAATAATTTATATTATCTAATAAGGTGAAATTAAATTTTTACCATAATAAATAGTAAAATTAGTAAAAATTAATTAACGTCGTTAAGGCAGAAATGAGTGTACTAGGGGTTACTAAAAAGATAAGGGGTAAAATGACCTAGAAACTTGTTAAACACCAATTTTATGTTCCTATATCGACATTATAAGATATATGGTAATATAATGGTCCATTGTTTATCCTTTTTTCATTTTAAAAATGTGTGTACTCTTTTTTCTTTTCAAATTTACAATTGTGCCACTCACCACACTTATAAAAGGCCACCCCTTGTTTTATCCTTTCTAAACATAAAAAAACCCATTGTTTCAGAAAATAACTACACAAATAACTTTAATAATTCCATAAACTCATAATATAATCCTTTTTTTCTTAAAGCCAACCTAGGAAGGATTTTGGTGTAAATAAAAAGAAGTTGTTCGAAGAATAGGCAACGTCCTTAACTGAGCATTTTATTTTATTTCTTCCCCCACCTACTTAAAATATTATTAAAATATTATTTTATAATAACCGAAATATATTAAATATAATTCAATATTTTTATTTTTATTTAATTACCTATGATCATCTCATCCTCCCTCAAATGGTAAACAAAATTGTTGATCATGTGTATGGCATATTACCGCCTCATGAATCGACATAGTTCATTTTCCATCAGCACCTCTCACAACTAGATATAATGATGTATATAATTTTTATATATTATATTTATGGTATATTTATAATTTTTTAATTGTAATATCACATATCCCTTCTTACATTCCATTTCGTAGGGAACGTGGTAACGTTGCGCGTGTGCATGGTGGACTATAGCCATGCGAAGCGATGTGGTTTTTTTTCACATACACATTATATGAAAGGTAATAAGGATTAATTTGATATTTATATATGATATTAATGAAATATTAATCATTATTTAAAATAAATATATCGTATAATCTCTTACCTTACCATCCACTGAATAAATGATAACGTCATTTGTGTGTACAACGGACTACCACCTCGTGAAGCAATGTGATTCGTTTTTCACTAATGATTTACATAGAAAGTAAAAAATAATGATTTTAATGAATATATGTGATATATATTAAATTATATTAATTATTTAAAATTAATACACAATTAAATTCTTTACCCTTTCACCCGTTAAGGAAATGATAACGCCGATCATGCGTACATACGGTCTATCATCTCCACGAAGCGATGTGATTCATTCTCTATGTTAAAATTTAAATAATGATTATAAATATGTATCTAATAACAAATAATTATATTTATAAATTTAATTTAATTAAATATATTATTTAACTATAACATATGTTCAAGATTCTGAAATTTCATGATGAAACATGTAGGAGAAAACAGGGCAATTAACACCCAAAACAATAGTGATAATTTAAGATTATTAATGAATGGGTGATAAGATGATATAAAAGGATTATATATGATATTATAAATAATAATAATATTCTTTTATAGGTTAAAAACATGTTTAAATCCACTCTAAATGAGGTTAAATAATGGTCTACTAAAGGGAAGCAGGAGGTAATGGATTTTTTGACTCAATTTCCATTCATTGGGTTATATGTCTTATTTATTGATTATATTATTCCAAGTTTATGTATAAAATGACATTTTATTGATTTATGATTTTATTTCCACTTTTATTTGTGTGGAGTTACATTTTTTACACATGATAACTTTATTTATTATCTCTCATTTCAATGGTATGAACTTTGTAAAGCTTTCATCTCAAAACTTCTTTCTTTGAGACACATGTTCTTTTATGAACCTAATATATTTTAAATGGTGTATATACTGAACCTTTACATAATATATCATATATATATATATAGGATATTTAAAACACACTCAAGAAACCAAACATGCTTGGGGACTTGACCTCGTGATGCACGCCCCAAACCCCACCCACCCCAACCACCCCACACACTCACAAGGGTCCTTTTACATACTATATCATTAATCATTAATAATTAATGATATTTTAAGTTATAATAGATCTAATTATTTAATGGTAATTTATGATTCAAAAATTATATAAGCGGTAAGGGTTTATGTTTTAATCACATTTTAATTGGGATTATTTATGTTTTAATTTCAATTGTTGGAAATTATTTGATCATTGCCAAATAAAACACTTAAATTTTATTATCCTATAGTTATTTTTGATGTTTTCAATCAATAGTACCATTAGCCTCTATTTTCCAATTAAAATTACTGATAAAATATGAAAATATGACTTCATTTCTCTCTTTAGTTAAAAATCATTTTTCATCAAAATCCATGATTTTTAAAAATGTTTTCAAAAATGTTTTACTATGATTGTTTAATATAATTTTTACACTTAATTGGATTTTTAGAAAATGTTTTAAAATGAATCTTCTCATCATTTTATAAACAAGGTGCTTTTTAATTTTCCTACAAAATATGAAAGGAATCTTTATTTTTTTAATGTATTTTCCATAAATAGAAATCTTCTACCGTCATGACAGCTCAATGTTTTAAATATTATTTTTTTTGTTTTTTTGTTTATTTTAAAAAAAATTATTTAATGTTTGAGAATGTTTAAAATTTAAAATTATTGTTTTAAAATTTTAAAGGATATTTTTCTCAAGAAATTTTCAAAGTGATATTTCAAAATCATTTTCCATTTCAGATAACATCCTTTGGTGTTACTCAAAGTTAAAAGTTTATTTTCATCATGAATAATTAAAATATTTATAAAAGTATTTTCATCAATGATAATAAAATGTTATCTTATGTATTTATTCTAAATTTTTTTTATATCTATTTCACATATATATCAAGTTTATTCTCCCTTCCATTTATGGGGTAATACATACCTTTTGATCTTTTCTAAATTTCCTCCATTATAAAATTTCCTTTGAATATGATATGTAGTAAGATTTTAAAACAAATTTTATCTTCATTGGTATTTTTTTGTTATGAATTATGATTTATTTTATTTATATGGCACACATTTATCATGAATATGTTATGATGGGTGCACCCATATAACACTCCAATGACTTGGGTAAAGCTTTTGTCTCATGAGGCATCATTTATGTGATTAGGGAGTAAGCCTAATCCATTAAGTGAATTTTTACACCATGTGATATTGTCTATGAAGTTATCCTTGACTCTTGTTTATGTCATGTTATATGTTGTTTCTACATTTCTCATGATTCCATGATCTTTTGATACCATGTTATTTTTTATACAATTCTTTGAATTTAAACATGATCCCTATCCTTTATGATATCTTGTTATAAATTAACTCACATGTTATACTTTCATATCATGTGTGTTCCCTTACTATGTTTCCTATCTTACCCCTTTCTTCTATGTATTTCTCTTGTTTTACCGTGAACATTTGGGATTTGGAATGGATTTTAGGAGTTTACTATGGAAAATAAAATAATTATTCCATGTTTTATGTATTTAGAACCTAGTATTCATAAGAAAATATCCCTTTATTGTCCTTATATATTAATTAATAGATATTTAAATTTAATAATAATTTAATATTATGTTTAAATAGATTGGGTTTCTACACACCCATTTCTATGTATGTCCCCAAGTTATCATGTGAAGTTTTAAATGATCAATGAAATATTAGAATCATTTTAAGGAAGTTTTCAATAATGTTGTTGTATCCATGTATCAAGCTGATGTGATAGGTAACTAATATCCCAAATACACTAGGATTATTGGTCTTTTTATTTTTACTAAGTGTTCTTTTATGTAATAAATCATGAAATGAATTATATTAAAGATAAGTATTTTCATAGTTGGTTTCAAAGGAAATTATAGTTATTTTTGGGACTAGGATTATAAAACTATAGAAAAATCCTTATCGATAAACTAAATATAAGAAAACATCCCAAAATTTTACTGAATATTCTGACCCCTTAATTGAGGAATACTCGAACCTGAATCAAGAGGAATGTCCAAACCCCCCTAAGAAAGATAAAGGTGCAATTGAGACCCTTATATTGAAAAGGCCTATGAATTTTAGTGAATATCACAACCCCTTAATTGAGGAATAATATATCAGCTCCCTTGAAAATATATTCTTCATCCTTCAATGTTATGAGCAAGAGATGGACATTTTGGTTGTTTAATGTATGGAAGGAGAAGATGATCAATGGTGTACATTGTTCAAGAATATGATTCCCAAGGAAGAGATCAAAATGATGGAGTGGAAGGAAATATGGAAAATGTTTTTTAATAAATATTTTCCTCATACTCTTTAACTAAAAATAGATAGGGACCTATATAGTCTCAAGAAAAAGGACAATGAATCTATCAGGATGTACGATGTAAAATTCACAAGGCGTGCATAATAAAACTTCATCTTTTTCATTACCTATGAATTTAAAGTTTATCGCTTATTTGGTGGACTAAATCTAAGTCTATTAAAAGCCTTATCCATTTGGTACTTTTATATTTATGAGTAAATTTTTTGATGTTCCCTAAAAATTGAAATGGAGATCAAAAAATATCAGGGGTCTCATGGTTATATTAAGTGTAAAGAGGAGTTTAATTCATGAAGTGTGATGGAAAAATTTAATGGTGGACATAAATTTAAACATCCCGCTTGTCAAAGGTGTGGGAAGAAGTACCCTATAAGTTTCTTGAAGGGGATGAGGAAATGATTTAGGTGTGGAAAAGAAGGGCACCTAGCTAGAAATTTCTGAAGAGAGAAACCCGCCAATGTGATAGAATAAATGAATGTTCTTGTCATCCCTCATCCCATGTTTAATGTTTCAATTTCAAGGAATATAGACACTGTGTGAGTCAATACACTAAGCCAAGGGTTCTCAATGAAAATATATGATATCAACCCTTAAGGCATAGAGAGTAAGGGTGAGGTTATGACCTCAAAACTATGGTGGTGGGTCCTAATAAAAAAGTGGTAACAAGTATTCTAGTTATTCATTCAATAGTAGTGAGCATAATTTTTTATTCTAGTTTTATGTATTTTTTTTATCACACAAATTTAGTATAACTATTTAAAAACCACAAAAAATCATGGAAGTATAGCTATCAGTGAAAATGAAAAATAGGGAAATTATCGCATCCCAAATATTTAACTCCTCTCCTATCAAAATTTTTGGGATTAACTTCTTATCAAACCTTGTGATACCCGCTTTAGTGGAATTTGATGAAACTCTGGATATGTATTAGGTTTCCTTATATAGAGCCAACATAAATTGCCACGATAAGAAAATCACCCTATGTATCATGAATCACCCTATGATTCTATAAAATTTCAAGGAGGAGGATGGATCTTTCTTAGTACCAACATCTAAAGAATGGATATTGTTGAATTTTGATCAATAATATCTAGCCCGAATGATTTAAATTAAGGAAAATATCATCCTTAAATACATTCCCATAATGTGGGAATATGCTAATGTGTTTCCCAAAGAATTTTATGGTCTTCCTCTAAGACAAGAGGTTGGATTTTGAATCGAGATTATAATTGGGGATTTTCCAATATCCATGACTCCATATAAAATGGTCATTGATGGAATTAAGGATATTAAGAATAAACTATATGAGAATCTAGATAGGTGGTTTATATGCCCAAGTGCTTCATCATGGGGTGAACCAGTTCTCTTCACTAAGAAGAAGGATGGATCAATGTGCCTCTACATTAATTATCATGAGATCAATAAAATCATGTTAAATAACAAGTATCCTCCACCATAGATTGATAACTTGTTTGATAAGTTGTGTGGACCATATTATTTCTCTAAGATAGATCTTTGGTCAGGATATTATCAAGTAAAGGTGAAGAATATGGATATCCTCAAGACTACTTTTTCATACAAGGTAGAAGCACTTTGAGTTCATAGTGATTCCATTTTTACTCACCAATTCTATAGAAATTTTCGTGGATTTGATGAATAGATTATTTAGGGATTACCTCAACAAATTTTTGATAGCCTTTATTGATGATATTCTTATATACTCCAAAAGAAATGAGAAACATGAGGAGAATTTGACTACTGTACTGAGGACTTTGCAGAAAGAAAATATGCATGAAAATTATATTAAATGAGAGTTATAGTTAGACCAAGTAGCATTCATGGGGCCTGTCATCACTAGTTAATGAATATATATAGATCCTTCAAAAATAGAGATGATTAAATGGTGTCTTGGAATAACCTCTATGATGTAAATATATAGTTTCCTTGGATTAGAAGGGTATTATCATTGATATGTGGGAAAATTCTCATGATTTTCAAGCCTCCTAACCAAGAAAACTTGGAAAGGATTCGAGTTTCTTAGGAATGATGAAAGTTGGGAATGTTTTAAAGAGCTGAATAAGAGGCTAATCATCACATTTTTACTCACATTACCCACCGATGAGGAAATATTTTTGATCTAAAATGATGAATTTAAAAATAGATTGGGTTATGTACTCATTAAAAATGACAAAGTGATATCCTATACCTCCCTCAAACTAAATATCCATGAGTATAACTACCAAAATCATGATCTATAATTGGATATAGTGATCTTAACATTAAATATTTGGTGACATTATCTCTACTAGGAGAAGTGTGATATATATACAGACCATAAAAACCTCAAGTATATATTCACACAAAAGAAGCTTAATATGTTCCAATGGATGTGGTTAGATTAGATCAATAATTAAGATTATTCAATCTATTACCATACTTGGAAATCAAACAAATTACCAGATGATGTGAGTATAAAGGGTTTTGAAAACCTATCCATTATGAGGTTTTCAAGGGATCCAATCTTCTTTTACATACAAAGGATGTATATGGGAATGATAAAATGATCGTCATCCTACCTTTATCAAATAACTTCTCAACCATCTATTATTTATAATATCAAGGAGTCTCATAAATATGTTGAGTTACTATAGAAGAAGTTAACAAATATTCTATAGTTCAACTTTGTTGAAGATGGAATTTTAAGGTTTGAAACCTGAATATGTGTCCCATAAAAACCAGAACTTAAGAGGGGACTTCTAGATGATTCACATAGATCATTATTTTCTATTCATCCAGTAATCACTAAGATGTATAGATATTTGAATCAAATTTTTGATGGGATAACATAAAGATATAGATTATTGAGCTTGTGTCTTGTTTCTTGGTATTCTAGAAAGTAAAATAGGAAAAATAGAAGTCTAAGGGTATGATGAAACCATTTCCCATATCAATATGAAAATGGTAAAATATAAGGATTTCATCGTAAGACTCTCTAGGACACCAAAAGGTAATAAAGCCATCAAGGTGGTAATCGATGACCTTACAAATTCAAAGCATTTCATTACTATCAAGGAAGATTTATCTATTGACCAACTCACTAGGATATACATGATGTAATTGGTAAGACTTTATAGAGTTCTACTCCCCGTTATATCTTTCATGATCCTATATTTACCTCAAGGTTTTGGAGAATCCTTCAACAATCATTGAATACAGAATTAAACTTTATCGATACTTATCATCGTCATATGGATGGTCAGTTTGAAAGGACAATTTAAACTATGGAGGATATATTGAGTTCATATTCAATGGATTTCCAAGGATGTTGGGATCAACATATTTCCTTAGTGGAGTTATCATAAAAAATAGTTTCTATTCTAGAATTCAAATGGATCCTTATGAGGCTCTATATGGGAAGAAGTGATGGACTCAAATATGTTGGGATGAATTTGTAGAGAGGAAGATGATGGGACTTAATATTATCCAATAGATGACAGAGAAGGTTCAAACCATTCAATATCATAGAAAATTCAAAAAACTTCAACATAAAATCTATGTATACAATCATTAATGTGATATAGAGTTTGAGGGTGGTGATAAATTGTTCCTTTATACATCTCCATGTAATAAAGTTATGAGGTTTGGAAAGAATGGAAAGATTATTCCTAGATACATATTCCCCTTTGATATCCTCAACTACATCAAAGATATGGTATATCGACTAGCACTCTCACCTAACCTATCCCAAGTACATTATGTGTTTCATGTATCCCTCTTGAGTAAGTACATACCAGACCCCTCACATGTACTAAATACATAGGTGGTACCATTGGTGAATTATCTTTAATATGATTATCAACCGGTGAATATCTTAGATTGTAGAGAAAAATTTATACAAAATAAGATAACTCACCTGGTCAAAGTGATATAGAAGAACCAAAAGTTTGGGGAAGAAATTTGGGAACTAGAAGAGGAAATGAAATATAAGTACCCTTGTATATTTTAGTGTATGAAATGAAAAATTTTAGGTTGAAATTTATAAATGGGTAAATAATGTAATGAACCAGACTTTTATAAATGAAATTCTCTTTGTGATTGAAGTAAATTCCCTATTAGGTAATGTGGTTATAGAAAACACATGTACTTATTTGTTTATATAACTATGGATTTAAAATACCATTAATAATAATGATCATTGATAACATAGTTATTGAATAGTGATCATATGATTATTATATATTAAGTTTTATGGTAAGTCCTATTAACACAGACAAAATAAGTGATGGCCTCGTCCAGTGAGATTATAATCTATGAATCCCATTTATTAGAGCTTCCAAGGGAGATAGAATATATAGGATTTTTTCTTAAAAAATCCCAAGATGATTTTTAACCACTAAAACATGATATAAACCTTTTATGGGAGAATTTAAATCTTATCTAGATTACATCCCAACCCATTTTCTCCGAACCACCCTAAGAAAATCTCATTATCGCATACCTTACCCTTAGAGTGTTTTTTGGAATAATAAAGGGACATGTATATCAACCCTAATAGTATGAATATGTATATTTTATTTCCAATAAAATAATTATTATATTTATTCTTTATTGTTTTTTAATTTATAAATTATTAGGTGATGAGTTTGATAAAAATCATGTTTTAATACGACAAAAGTTGAATTGTATTTTTGTATAATATGAAATTTCAATTAAGACATTAATTTTGATGAATTCATGAATTTTTAAAATAAATTATATTTTAATAAAATATTATTATTAAATATTATATATTAAATATAAATGTTAATATAACTTCACAAAGTAAAAATGTAATTTTTATAAGGGTTTTAAAACTATTATTGTAAAGAACTAGAATTTTTCAATAAATGGAAATTTAATTTAAAATTTTAATATATAATATTTAGAGAATAAGTTTTATAAAATAAATATTATTTTTGGAATTATTATATTGAAATTATTACATTCTAAATTGTTCATTATTTTCTAAAATTGTCGAATTTTTGGGTAAAAATTAAAAATGGTATAAATATCTGATATGTATTATGACATCATAATGACCGAAAAGTGATGTAATATGTTTCATAAAAATTATCCATGACCAAATATATTTTTACCCTTTAAAATAATATGTTTTTTAGTTTATTTTATTAATTTTATAGACCATATATAAATCATCCAAAACCAATATTATATTTTAAGGTCTTAAAATTAATTGTTTGTAAACATGACTCACTTACACATCACCAAGGGTAGTATTTTAATGTGATAAATTCATGGAATTATAAAATAATGAAAACCAATATTATTTGGAAGAAACCATAGGAAAACCATGGTAAGGTTTTTTATTTTTATTACTTTATTATATTAAGTCCAAAACCTAAGTTTGGAAAATAATAAAGAACTCCAGTCAAATTTCATATACAAACCCACAAAATCTCTCATTAATCTTCACTAAAAACCATTTAATAATTAATATAATCTTACATTTCTTCTTTATAGTCCTTATAATTTTCCCACAGGATCTCAATAATCTCCTCCCAAGATTTTGGAAACACCTTCTTGAGGTAAGGGATCATCTCATTCTCCTCTTTATTCAAGCACCTCCTTTGTGTTATACCTTTTTTTTCATTTTTTCTTATTGGTATATATTATAACACAAAAATATTACTTATATTATGATTCCATTTAATGATATACCCCCTCTACTCTCATTAATCATTTCCATGATTCATTATGTACCGCTGTTATGCTACTGAAATTATCCTCTAATTTTTCCATGCCAAACCATAGTATTGTGAATACCATCACCATTTACACTAAAGGGAATTAAACTAGACATACCTATACATATTTTATTGGATAATTCCATGTATTTATTCCTCAATATGTAGTAATGGGATTAAATGTGATGAAATGTGATCTTATTTTGAATGATCTATGTGGAACACTTATGCATGTACATGATATGAAAGTGATTAGTGCACCTTGAATTATATATCGCTCCAACGAATTGGATAATTTTTTAGTCTTATTAAATTTTATGTATGGAATCAAGGATTAAACCTGGCCCATTATGGGACTTTATAAACCATGTTATTATGTCTTTGTGGTTTTCCTTCACCTATATTTTTTATTCCATGTTTTAAGTTGTTTCCACATTCCCATGTTTCCTTTATGTTATCATCATATATCATGCTTCAATTTTCATGTTTATAATTGTCATCCATTTTATATCCCATTGAAATTATTATTTACTAAAATTTAATACTTTCATCATGTTATAGTTTTTTTATTCCTATACTGGGATTTATATCTCAACCCTTTCTTATGTATGTCCCTAATTTATCCCATGTAGTTTTAAATGAGCAATGTAATATTAGAAGCATATTAAGAAATTTTTTAATAATTTTGTTTTATCCATGTATCAAGTTGATGTTCTATGTAACTAATCTCAAAAATAAACTATGATTATTGATATTATATATTTTTATATGTGTTTTTTATGTAATAAATCATGAAATAATGTGTATTAAAGATAAGGGTTTTTATAGTGTACCATTGGGCATTCCTGTGTACTCCCGGAGTACACGGCATGTCCAAACACTTGGGGTCTTGGGTGTGTGATAGTTGGAAAATGTCTTGGACACCTATGGAGGGTGGCATGACATGTGACCCTTAAATCCTAACAAAACCCTAGAGCCACATCTAGGGGACTACATAGTGTTTGTTCTTCCATACTACATGTCGTGTAGTCGAGTTTTCTATAGGATGAATATCCTGGTTTTCACATGTCTCCATATCCACTTCCACCACTATGATTTCTTCCATTTTACCACTTAGGATTGATGTAAAATGAATATTTACATCAATTACTCACCCCCAAAGGCTGAAAATTGGATTTCGTTCACCTGTTGATGATCCATCACACATCCCATAGTGCCTCTAATCATTGTTGCCACTCTAGATCCCAGATCCACAAATAATCATATTTAATAAATCATGATCCATCTGTAAATCACCAATCCATTCATCATGAAATCAACCACCATGAATATAGGGGTTCTATCGTGCTTGAATATTCCCCAGAAATTTCAAATAATAACCCCATGGTACAATGATGAAGAATTTGAAGAACATGTGGGAGAAAAGAATAAGAACAAATGTGAAACCATCATTGGCCAAGTAGTATCAGTTAATGATAATGAAAATGAGATATCCAAAGTGATATCATGGTGTAAAAACTATAATATTGATTTAACAATTTAATATATCCTGATGGACTCATGTGAAGAACAGATAAATCATAGATCAAGAATAATTGGTAAGAATACATGATCAATCATTTAATCAAAAGGGAAGAAACCAAAATTGATGATAACTACCTTAATTTAGATCAATCATTGGTCAATAATGAATTATACAATGTTATAGAAGACCTATTTTATTTTCTACCCCTTTATCCACATCGATCAAATTAACGTTTATTATTTGATCTTGATTGACCAGTGAGGAACTTCTAAACCTCCTCTCAAAATTTCCTAGGGATACATGGATAAACCTGGAGAAGTATTACAGTGACATGTTTTTAGAGGTTCTAATTCAGATAATTTAATATAAAATAAATAAATTTAATTATTTATTTTAATTAAACTCACCCTCCAATGACTGTCTCAAATTGAACATTTGATTCCAACCAACCTTAGAATGTACCTAGGGTAAACCCTATGTTTTGGATTAGACCATGGTCTCATATTTTACATTTGAGATCCTAAACAATGTGAAAGAAAAATTGATGTATTCACAGGATATAATATAAATAATAATTTTTAATATATCAATTTCAAGTCTCTATGGGGCCTATAATATTGTGATGACTCAGTTCCTGGCTCTAAAAACATTACTTAAGATATTTCAAAATCTTACAAGGGAAAAAGAGTCATAAGATTCTCCCATCATTTATGATTTTCACCCCAAAAATCACAAGATAAATAAAAGGTGGGGATACTGAGCACCCACATGGATATCTCACTCTAAGGAGATATCCTATACACTCTCATACTTCCATAACAAATAAACCAAGGGAATGGTTCGTCCTTACAAGTCCTCTCCTACTGATCCTCAATTTCCATTGGGTACTCCAAGAAGGTGGATCCATACTCAATGTTCACCTCTCCCCAATCAATAAAATTTGTAGGATTATGCACATAAATACTCAGTTATAAAATATAGAAGATTTCGCGCTCCCAGCTCAAATGTGGGGGTAAGGAAAAATGGTTAGTGACCATGCCAACTCTCCATAAGATCTTGAATGGGACGATGAACCTCAGAGATATATTTTAATCCTAGATGAATATTTATGATCCTCATTATGGGGAGAATCTCAAGAAAACATGGTCTCCTTGGTCAAACTCCAAAGGCCTACAAAATTCAATTTGTGCATGATTTTTGTCATCTTTAGGATATCCTCATATGTTGAAGAACACTTCAACCTTCTTTATCATCACCTACACCATCTATGTCCAAATAAGAGAAGTTTCTCCAATCTCATCCTATATAAGGGTAACCTACGAGGTATACCATGAAGGTCCTCAAAAGTTTCCATGTTGATAGTAGAGTGATAGGTATTATTATAAGATAACTCTACCAATGGAAAGTGATCATCCCATATCTGGACAAACTCCAACACACGAGCTCTTAGCATATCCTCCAACACCTGGATAGTCCACTCAGTCTGCCTATCTAGCTGGGGTGAAATATTGTACTCATCCTCAATTAGGTCAAAAAATCATCTTACAAGACTCTCTAAAAATATGACATAAACTACACATCATGATTTGAGATAATAATTGAGGGAACCCCATGGAGTCGGACGATCTCCCACACATACAACTACCCCAAACTCTCCACTGAAATCTACTCCTTGATATCATGGAAGTGTGTTGACTTGGTAAGTCGGTAAAATATCACCCAGACAGCATCATGGATTCTCACTATCTGTGGAATCCCTATCACAAATTCCATGGATATTCCATCTCATTTTCATACTGGGATTTCAAGAGGCTGCATAAAACATGCCAAAACCCGATGCTCATCTTTTACCTATTGACATGTGGGACACTGAGAGATGAACTTGGAAACACTCCACCTCATGTAAGCCCACCAAAACTACTCTTGAAAGTCCTTGTACATATTCACTACTCAATTATGTACATCAAAAGTATAGTTATTAAAATTCCTCATTACCTCCTCTCGTATGGAGATCGAAACCAACATCCATCTATGGAAAAGGAGGATATGCTTCCCTATTTCAAAGAAACCATATAGGGAATATCCTGAGGATATATGGTCACAGATAACCTCACAATAGATGTATATTAACTGATCCTATATTACATGACAAAGGAGTGGAATAATCAATAACATTAACTTAAGAAAATATACACCCCTCTCCTCCACCAGGGTTAGATATAAAGAAACCAACTACTCAGACACCTCCTCCTTCAAGAAAGAATGACTCTTCCTACTAAGGGAATATTCCACCTTTTTCCCTTACCAAGATTATAGAATATCTTGAAGTCATACTCCTACAAGAACTCCAACGAGTGCCTCTATCTTGGGTTAATATCTCACTAAGTAAAGATATACATGAGACTCTAGTTCTTTGAGTAAACAAAAAACAATCTCCAAAGGGGTAGTGCCTATAGATATTTGGAGCAAAGACTACCACTACCAATTCTAGTTTGTTAGTTTTATAGTTCTTATCTTGGGGTCTAAACTAAATTAACCCATATACTATCACTTATTTATTTTACATAAACACATAACAAATCCTAGATTCAAAATCATCACAAAACACTACAAACTCAAAAACTCCTCTGATAGTCTCAACACAAGAGAATTGTTTAGCCTTGGCCTCAACTCCTTGAG
This sequence comes from Viscum album, assembly GCA_963277665.1. NCBI lineage: Eukaryota > Viridiplantae > Streptophyta > Magnoliopsida > Santalales > Viscaceae > Viscum > Viscum album. Next base: position 1,813,408,122 of record OY728146.1, read on the forward strand.
TGATCTCTAATATTTCCATGTCCAGGTAATTGGATACCCTTTATGCGTTAGGGAGGTTAAAGGGGATGAAATCCTATATAATTTTTCTATAAAACTCTTGTAGTACCCTACCAAGCCGTGAAAACTTTATGCCTATGTCATGCTCTTTATGGATCCCAATAAAGCACTGCATCAATCTTCACTGGGTCCACAACTTAACTATGATTAAAAATGTTATGCACCATAAAGTGAACCTCATGGATCCAAAGTTGGAACTTATAGAGCTTACTATAAATCTGGTTCTCTTTGAGTTAGTCCAGTACCATCTTTATGTACTCTTCATGATATCCCTCTGATATATATTAAATGAGTATGTAATCAATTAAGACAAACACAAATAGATCCAAGAATGGTTGAAAGATATGGTTAATTAAATCCATAAAATTTTTGGGGAATTCATCACACCAAAAGAATTCACCAGGAACTCATAGTTTCTATAGAGATATTGGTATATCATCTTTAGAATATTATACATGTGAAACCTCAACGAGTGGTAGTTGGACCTGAGATCATTCTTCAAGAACCAACTCGTTCCTCGTAACTGATCAAAGAGGTTATCAATCCTCTACAAGGGGTTATTGTTCTTTATTTTTACCGAATTCAGGTGATGATAATCAATATAAATCCTCAATATCACATCCACCTTTTTCATACATAAAACTAGAGCTCCCTAGGGGGATATATTAGGTCAGATAAAATACTTCACTCAAAGGCCCTCCAACTACACCCTAATCTCCTGGAGCTCTATGGGTCCATCCGATATTCCTTAAACGATATTGATGTATTCATGGGTTAAAATTAAATGAAAAAGTACACCCACACCATATAATTAGCTATATAACATCCTCATATAATACTTTTATAAATTCCTCCACTACTAAATAAATTGAGTTTCTTGAAGAGTCTATTTTTATAAGGGTTAAACTTTCCAACTGATGGATGATGGGTTGCATATTCCTACCCACAAGACCCACTCTCTCTACCATAAGACCTCTCTCACCCACAAAGAAGAATCATGTCCCATCTATCCATAAGAATCTATATCATTTATGATGATAGTAAATATGTGTCTAAACCATATAAAACTAATCCATGCACAAGATGGTGTCATAAGGAATCGTTATGACTACTTAGAGGTCCCACATCGAACTCTACCCACCAATTGATAACTCTAACTGCTAGAATATATGTGATAAAGAAGAAGTTTTCTTTATATATACCTCTAACCATAGATGATGGCCTAAAGTCTCAACTAGTATCACCATCTATCTCACTAGGAATGAGTATATAAAGTAATGACATGGACTTTTTTCTACTAGTACTAAGGAAAGAGTAGAATAAAGGCATATCATAGCTTTTATTATCTCATGTGCATCCTATTCATATCCCTCCATAGCTTAAAACTGCCCACAACCTCAACCAAAAGCTCCATGAGCCTAACATGGGCCACCTAGTGGCGGTGGTGGTGGTAGCTCACAGAGTAATCCTCTATTAATTTATACTCCTCCCAGAGTGGTTCTTTTTCTTCTTCAAGCACCACCTCATTGAGATCCACCCTAGACATGTCAGGGAGATCCCTAATAATGTTGTTACCTCTTCCATGGAGGTCCATCCACTAGATTTTTATATTTATCTACATGATAGGTCAGGAAATCATGGTCCAAGTGACCCCACCTATTTCAAACATAGAATCCACCTATATGGGATGACTATATCATCTATACAATCCCTGATCCATAGATCCTCTTATCAGAGTCTAAGAATGAGAATTCCTTTTCTATCGAGATACCTCAATGTCTAACGCTTGCTACCTGTTACAGACATATCAACCACATAATGCCCAATACCAGCTATAACCACCCTGTTTCCCTCTTATAGAAATATCTCAGTCATAATATATTTCTATAGGACTCCAATATAAGTGGGTATAAATAAGGATACCACACTTCCATGAATATCTCAGAGGAGACCCTACTCAAACTTCCTCAGCCAGAAGAATCCATCTTGAACTATATCAAGGGAGTATCTCATGAGGTCATTGAACCTCAAAACATACTAAAAAACTTTCATACTACCCTGTTTCATCTGAAGAAGATCCTAGATATGAACTTATCATAACCATGATGGGTAATTATCCTCTTGAAATAGCTACTAGAAGTCAGACCATGAGAGAGTCTTCTCATCATGAGTCAGTATGACTGGAGTCCATCAACACCCTAATCCTCCATGGAAAATACTATCTCCTAATGCAACAATCTAATTGGTGAGGGTACGAACTAGACTAAATACTTGAACCACCAACTCAAACGAATCCACTTATTCCTCAAGATCTAGCTCACTATGGAATCTCAGTGATCTCTAATGCTAGAACTCATAGAGTGATATAATCCTACATGTATCCTTATCCTGCTCTGCTATTACTAATTACTGCTAGACATGTGGGGTTCTTCTCCTTTACCACCTAGAGGAAACACCTCATGAAATGTCCCCTAAACTGAGACCTCATCATTCATTAGATCATCATCACAATCCTAAATTAGTAACCTGTATTTATATCTTCACAGAGGTATCTTGAAAGTGATCAAGACATACCATGGTTAGATGAGAATATATATAAAGAGATGAATTAAGAAGGATAGTCAAAGGAATCAATCCTATATGATTCATGTACTATTTTTCCCTACAACTAATGTCTCAGTATTCAGATTCAACAATAAGGTATTCAGATTCCTAGTATATAGATATGTCAGCCACCACACTAACTCTGGGTTCCCTATCCTAATAGCCATACTCAAGACACTTTGGAATTGTTTCCCTAACTCCCAACCAATCCTTATATGGGGTAATATCTAAACATCATGCGACATAATGAACTTATCTGATACCACTATATCAAGAATCACCCCACCAGGTCCCACCTATCTGGTGGAAGGACAATCCTTAACAACCCCATACTCACCTCCAATAGTCAAGGGTCTAGAAATAAGAGCTGAGAAGACATAAATGAAATGGGATACAATTACTTAATGTACATGTACCTATGTACCCAACCATATCCATGAAAAGGCATAAAATAATATAAAATATAGTAACATATAGAGTGTAAATATGCATGAAATAACCTCTAGGTAAATACACTAGATTATGATAGTATAAACCAAAATGAAAGTGAAAAAATAAATGCTCAACCAGAAATAAAGTCTCAAATTTAATAAAACTAGATTTAATGAAAACCGAGAGAGCCCCACTCTTGATGTCCAGTTCTTGACCACTGTATGCAGAAAATGCACCCAAGTATCCCTAAGATCTACCAAAGTCATGTTCAATTTTTCTGTCATCTTCATAAGACATGAAATGTGTAGGAAAATCCCATACATGGGTGAGTATATATATACCTAGTAGGATGCCCCCAAAAACAATAATGGGGTATATAGAGAGATACAAAAAAATGTCAACTCAACATGAATTAAGAGGGAAATGAAACCCAAGATATGAATATATGCTCCAAAATAAACCCAGTATAGAGAGAAAGGTGATATCCATCTCAAAACATATCAAAATTCAATGAGTTAGCCTACATCTCCAAAATTATACCTCCAATTCCCAACATTAATATCAACCTCACAAAAATCTATGTGGAGGGGGGCACTCCTCACTACCGTTATCCATAATTTAGGGATCCACAACTCTATAGGAGGACCTATTTGCCGTAGGAGCTCAAAGACAGGGGAGTACCACTCTATAGATATAGGACTTGTTCCTAGTGTAGAGGAGTATCATATCTATCTGTATAAAGAGTATGGGGGACCTATGCCCTAGTGCGACAAGGAATTTACAACCCCAAAATATCTTTGATGATTATACCCTAATCAATTCCATATTAAAGCATTCCATAAAGAAGCATCGTTCTCAGAACACCTCACATCATATATTTAATTCCACAATGAAGTCCACCATCATGTTCTATGCATAAAAAATACTCATGATAGGCTCCTCATGGGCCAAAATCCGAGTCTCAAAGAATAATATATGAGAGGTGGAAGTTTCTAGAGGAAGTACATGACATGTATGGGGGTCCATATAGTGTGTGACTCTTCCTCATCACCTAGTCGTGTTCTATTCTATACATGGCTTGGGAATCCATGTCATACTACACTACATGTATAGGTGGTAAAAAACATGTCTCATCCACTCGGGGCCTTCCCATGTTCTCCTAGTCATTATTGTGTACTTTAGTTCAAGCCCATGTACTTGACTATGTACCTGTCCATGACTTGGTATCGGTCCATGCCCGTGTACCTCTATAAATTCCCTTATACTCCCGTAATACATGAGGTGTATGACTGCATGGGGTCCTGGGAGTTTGCTAGCTGGCACATGGCTTGGCCACCTGGGGAGGGTCACACTGCATGTGGGTTATAAAATAGCCCCAAACCCACACTCCTAGATCTGGTGCTAAAATCATAAATTTTACATTTATGGATTTGATACCAATGATGGTGACCCAATTTTTTTCAATAAAAAAAATTATAACATCAAAAGGAATTGTTATATCACTTATATACCCAAGGAACTTTTAGGTTTATAGTTTTAGATAATAAGGACAAACTCTTACATAAACAATACCCAAGAATTGAAGAGAGTATCTTTACCACTATACCCAAATTTTAATATTCCATATTAGGTCATCAACATCATCCATATGAATCCCTTCTAAACATAATTCATTCAACATCATGGTTGATAACCTGGGGAAAATGTAACATAATAAGGGTGAGCTCAAATGTTCAGTAAGGGTAAATATAATCATTATCAATTGAAGTTAATTAGTGAGAATAAGATGAGAATAAGGGTATGATGACATAATCAAAGTGCAAGAACATAACATAAGATAACTCAAACCTATAAATACGTGGATCATCAACCATGGAACAAGGAATAAATCTTTTTCAAAGGAAAGAGTCATAAAAATCAATAATCATGAGCCATGTGATATCAATATTGATCAAAAGAATCATTACAGAATGATAGCAAGAATAAAAAAATGTGTCGGTATATTTGGTACAATATCTTAATAACTCATTTTAAACCTGTATTTGAAATAATTGGATCCTGATTAAATCATAGGATAAACCCTATAATAACTCCCTCTTTCTTGCCTATAAATACAAGTAACATTACCCAATTCATTGGAGCGTTATCTGGGAAAACCCATCGTATAATATACATTATAATCACCCGAAACTATCTAGGAACACACATCATATAAGATTTTTTGGTATCACTTGTGATCATCAATAATGTCCAAATATAATTCATGAATAAAACATTTAGAATCTTTCACTTTTCAACATAATAAAAATCATTGTTCTTTCATTTCTTGATCCACCCATTGAAAAGAAACAGGTTCCATTTCAATCTCATAATTCATCCAAAAAAACAATAAGGATGGTATCAATTCCATATATCTCTACTGAGGTTAAAGTATCATCAATTGTTGTTGTCATTGATGAATGGAAATACCATTACATTCTTGAAGAAAATAACTTTTTTATTTTGAAAATCACTTTTAAAAACTAAAAATTAAAAAAAAGTTTGAAAAAAAAAATTCTTTGAGAAAAACCTTGGAAACATATAAAGGTTTTTTCAAAGAAAATAATGGTCATGATAATGGTAAAAATTTTGCATGTTTTAAATGAAAAAAATAAACATAATTTTCAAAACAATTTGTGAATGGGAGTCAAAAGTGACTCATTTGGAAACATTCCAAGAAACTTAATTTTAAAATATTTTAAAATGAGTTAAAAGACTTTGTAAATTATCTTTATAAAATAATTTACTTTTAGAAATAAAATTTTTGAAAACATTTTATAAAACACGTATATGGAAGAGAAAGATAGTGATAAAAAATAAAATACAAGATTGATATCAATTACAGATTACTTTTTTGATGTTTATTTAATCAATAAGAGAGGAAATAGAAATAAAACATGTTAACCACATTCATAAAAAGTGGATAATAAATTGAGTGGTTCAATAAAATAATATCATATTATTTTCTCTAATGTAACTTTGAAGATAAAAAATCCTTAAATAAATTAGATTGTAATATAAAGCCTTTTAAACTTTAGTAATCCTTTAAATCATAAAACCAATGAAAGAATAAATTCAGATTAAACTTTAAGTATCATAAATATAATGAATTTAATAATATAACATGTCAAAGGTTTATTAGATACACCTCATTAAATAATATAGGTGTGTAACATTACAATATGCCTCAAAAAAGGGAATCTGAGATGAAGTCCCTTATGACTTCGGTAATCTCTAGATCAAAATAACATGAAAGAGTGAAACTCATATGGATTTTTAAATCCAAATAATTTTGATAAAAATAATAATAAAATACACTCATGGTCAATATATACACCAAAAAATAATAAAAAGTGGTGAATAAGGCATATGTCTCACATGAATAAAATGTGAGGTGAGAAAACCCTTACCTTGAGTCCAGACATTCCATGTGTGTCCTTTAACTCCTATATAATAAGATTATATCAAGTATTTTATTTCTTAAGAAAATTATCCATGTTTAATAACTTATACTTAAATCTTTTATTTTATTTTTTTAATGACATATTCAAATACGTAATCAGCTAAGTCCACATAGGGTGTTTTGTGGACATTTGGTTCATTGTTTCAAAAATAGATTTGGTGTGTTGATCATGGACAAAGAGGTAATTATTTAAACATATATAGAATAATATTAATTAAATATTTATCATATTTATACCTAATTTATACTTTTAATACCAATCATGAAATATGGTTATTAAAAATGAACTATGATACAATAATGGAGACGGTAGACCATATGTACCCATGAGTAACATTTCTATTATTTAACAATAATTTTGGAAAGAAGGTAAGTAATATTTTATATTTAAATAATGATAATAATATAATTAATACCATATTATTTCATTAAATATACTTATATATATCATCCATGTTTTGTGGTGATGAAAAAATAATCACATCTCTTTGTGGAGGCGATAATCACCACGTGCGTACGAACGATGTTATCATTTTTCAGTGTAAGAAAGAAAATGATATATTATATTCTAAGAATAATAAATATGTCATTAATATCATAATTATATCATTTATATCACATATATTCATTACTTTTATCCATATTACTTCCATGTAAAGTGTTAGTAAAAAATGAAACACATCGCTTCGCAAGGCTGTAGTTCACCGTACACATGAGAGGTGTTATCACATTACCCATAGAATGGAAAGTAAGAAGGTGTATGAGATATAAAAAATCAAGAAGTATAAATATTTAAAAATAATATATATATATATATATATATATATATATATATATACTCAAATACATCATTATAACAATCCTTGATAGGTGATGATGAAAAATGAATGACATGGTTTTGCAAGGCGGTAGTCTGTCGTACACACAAATAATTATTTCATATCCCATTTGATGGAATAGGAGATGGATTGAGGTTATGTAATTAATATAATAACATACAATTATATGGGAGATAGTTTTTTATTATATAATTATAATTTAATAATATTTTAAGGAGGTGTAATAAGAAATAATATTAAAATGTATAGTTAAGAATGTTACCTTTTCTTCAAACAACCTCCTTAGGTAAGCACCAAAAGCCATATTAGGATGGATTTATGATCAAAATAAGGGATATAGGTAATGGGGAGTGAATTTAGGAAGGAATTTGAGTAGGTATTGTCGAATAAAAATGGATTTTAATATGTGAATAGGAGAGGTGTGTGAGTGTCCTTTTACAAGTGAGGTGAGTGGCACACATGTAATTATTTGAAAAGGGAAAGGTGTAACCACGTTTTTCACATACCAAAAAGATAAAAAATGGAATATTATTGAGTATTAAACTTTATAAGATATAAATATGTGCATAAAATATATTTTAAACAATTTTTTGTACATTTTTACCCTTATCATTTTAGTTTAACTCATAGTAAACTCGTTTTTACCTTAATCGTGGTAATTAGTTTTTACTATTTTCACTATTCATTATGGTAAAAAATTAATTTAAACTTATTATATAATATAAATTATTTTTATAAAAAATATAGAATCCACTTTACCAAATTAAATTCATAGAAGTGTAACATTTTAATTTAAAATTAAACCCACATACATGACAAATAAGTGGGTTTTCAAGAAGTCTATTTTTCAAGCAAAAGATTATTTTATGTTAACTCTATGACTAGTAATAATCATTGTATGCATACCAATTAATGTTAATTTATATATATTATATAAATTTTATTTAAAACACTCCTAATTAGGGGTTTTTAAATTAATTAAAAAGGAAAAACATTATGCACTATAAAACAGTTTTCATAAAAACCTGTTTTTAAACCCAAATATTAACTTATACTAAAAGCCAAAAAAAAGATGATAAAAATGTAGTTAAGTATATTAAATATAACTAAATAATTATTATTTATTTTTAAATAATATTAAAAACAAAATTTTACTTTTAAATTTACTTAATTTATTGAAAAGAAATGATATTTTTACAAAAATCGGTAATTTTCACTATTCAGTGAAAAATCAATATTTTTCAAAAAATCCGAAAATTTCACCCAAATTAAATTTTGATATTTTAATTTTAAAAAATTAATTTTTTTTATAAAATAAATTTTATAAAAGTTTCAACAATTAATTATAATATTTTTTCATGAAAAGAAATAAAAATCATTTTTGAAAAAAAAGTATTTTTAAATAATAAATTTACTTTACTAAAGATTGATTAATTATTTTCAAATAATTTATCAATAATTTATATTTATAAGGAAATATACATATATATATATCATAAATTAGTTAATACTATTCATATCTACTAATTTAATGGATAGTTTATAACGGTCATATATTCTATGGGTCGTTTAAGATCAATGTTGTGCATCTAATACACTATAGAAAATAGTTTTATTTTCTAAAATCTCAGGGTGTTACATCCCACCCCCCATTTAATAAATTTCTCCCTCATAATTTTAATTTTATCTTGGTAATAAAAGTTTTTACATTTTAAAATACCTTTGTTGGAAACCCACATCGTAAAAAAGGTTAATAAAACATCCTCTTGATAAGAGAGAAAATGAAGTATGAAGGTCTTCTAGAATAACACATACTAGGTTTCCAAAAACGAGAACATATGTGGGAAGTGGAGATTTGGAAATGGGAGAAAAGTATAATTTCCAAATAATTATTGATAGTGAAAATGATAATTTATCCCAAGAAAGTGAATGGTCATGAGAAAATCAATAACCACAAAACCATAAACCAAAGTGGTGTGAAAAAATAATTTATATCATCAGAAACGATGGTAATAAGAAAAAAAATTGTTTTAAGATCCTTTTCCTAGATTTAAGAAATTCTTTTACCATCTTGGATAATATCATAAGTATACTAACTTTATGAGTATAATTTCATCCTTTTGTCAATTTCCACCATAATCTCCTATTTTTTCTAAAACGATGAGTATTTAAGAGGATTTTTTTCATACCTGAAGAACAAAAAACCAACTTTTAAATGATCACATAACAATAAAAGGGATAAAAATATATTCCTACTATATTGAGAAATTAACCAAAACCAAAATGGTTATCACATGGTAAGATAATTCCCAAAATAAATAAACCTCAATATGGTTCATTAATATCCAAAATTAAATAGTAATACCCAAATTTAAAACTAAATCATTCCATAAATAAATAACCCTATATCCCAAATAATCTCAATAATTTCACCATTAAAGAGTGTTTTTACCTCAAATTTTAGATCATACTCTACATATTATAGGAAGAAAAATATAGTGATATTTTTTTAAATAACATTAACGACTTAGTCATCAAATCATTTTTCAATCCCATAGTAATCTATATGATAAAACATGTGTCTAGACAATTAACTTATTATCCAAGATCATATAAACCCTAAATGTCACCAATACCATTAAAATTATGTCAAAAAATTAATGGTATTCTTCTTTAAATAATAATTAACATTAAACCTAAGGGTTATATATACCCCAACCTAGTAAAATTTATCCCAAAATTTCATTAATCGCCTTAATATATCACCACATAAATCCTAAAAGGGGTGTCTAACACTTCAAACTTATAATCAATAGTAAACCCATAAATCCATGATGGAATAAGTAACTCATATGATAACCACATACGAAAACATTCTTATCTCCAAAGTTATCTAAACCCTCCTCTAATACCAACAATAACAGTCCCAAACCTGTACTCCTGGATCTAGTGTTAAAATCATAAACTTACATTTATGGATTTAATACCAATGAAGGTGACCCAATTTTTTCCATCCAAAACATAAAAAATCAAAAGTAAATATTTTATCACTTACATACCCAAGTACCTTTTAGGTTTATAGTTTTATAAAATTATGAAAAAATCTTACATAGAAAATAATCAATAATTCAAGAGAGTTTCTTTCCTACTATACCAATATTTTTATATTATATATTAGGTCATAAAAATCATACATATGAAACCCTTATAAACATAATTCATTCGACATCATACTTGATAACCTGGGGAAAATGAAACATAAGAAGGGTGAGCTCAAAGCTGAGTAAGGGTAAATATAAGCATTAATAATTGAATGCCATATGTGGGAATAAAGTGAGAATAAGGGTATGTTGACATAATAAAAGTTCATGATCATAACATAAGACAACTCATACCCATCAATACTTAGATCATAAATCATAGAACATGTAATAAAGCTTTGTTAAAGGAAATAGTCATAATAATCAATAATCATGAGCCTTGTGATTTCAATCATGATCAAAAGAATCATTAGAAACCAATGTCAATCATAAAAAAATGTATTAGTATATTTTGAACATTATATTCATACCCTTTATTAAAATCGTTTCATAAATAATTGTAACCCAGTTATATCCATAGTATAAACCTTTCACTAACTCCCTCCTTCTTTCCTCTAAAGATAAGGAAGATTACCCAATGCATTGGAGCATGGTTCACCCATCATATAAGAAATATCAGGCCCACTCAATGCTATCTAGGCACACCAATTGTATAAGCTATATTGGGATCACCCATGATCATCAATAATGTCCAAATACTATTCATAAATAAAACGTTTAGAATCTTTCACTTTTTAACATAATAATAATCATTTTTCTTTCATTGCTTGATTCACCCATGAAAAAGAAATGGGTTCCATGTCAATCTCATAGTCCATCCATAAAAGGAATATGGATGATATAAATAATATATATCGTCAGTTCAGTGTAAGTAAAATCAATGGTTTTTGACATTGATGAATGGAAATACCATTAGAAGGTTGTTAAAAACATACTTGAGGAAAGTAACTTTTTAATTTTGAAAATCACTTTTAAAAACTAAAAATTCAAAAACTATTGTGAAAATCCTTTTCAATGAAAAAAACATGGAAACATATAAATGAAGGTTAAAATCAAATTATTCTCATAATGGTGGTAAAATCTATTCATGTTTTAAATGTTAAAAATAAACATTCCTTTCAATAAATTTTGTAAAATGGAGTCAAAAGTGACTCATTTGGAAAATTTCTAAGAAAGTTCATTTTATAACCTTTTAAAACAAGGTCAAAGATAATTTAAATTATCTTTATTAAACCATTTTTTATAATAATTTTTTTGAAAACATTTTATAAAATATAAATATGGAAGAGAACGATAGCTAATCTAAAAAAAATTACAAGATCAGTATCACTTACAAATAACTTTCTTGATGTTTCCTTAATCAATGAGGGAGTAATTGAAATAAAAAATGTTAACCATATTAATAACTAGTTTATAAGAAATATATTTGGTTTAATAAAACAATATCATGTGATTTCCTCTAAAGTAACCTTGGACATTTACAATATCTAAATAAAGGATATTGTAACATAAATCCATTTCCACTTTACTAATATTTTCAATCATAATACCCATGAAAGAATAATTTAAAATTAAACATTAAGTATCATGAACATATGGAGTTTAATGATAAAAATTTAAAAGGTTCAGTAAATAAACCTCATTAAAAAAGATAGGTGTGTAATATTACAATATGTCTTAATGAAGGGAAATTATGACGAAGTCCCTTAGGGATTTGGTAATCTCTGTATCAAAACCCCATAAAAGAGATAACCTAATAACAAGTGGTGAATATGAATTATGTCTCACAAAAATAAAATGTGAGATTAGAAAACCTTACCTGCAATCTAGACTTTCTATATTTGTCCTTTTAACTCCAGTATAATAATATTATATCAATTATTTTCTTTCTTAATAAAATTTTATAGTTTTAAAACCTTATACTTAAATATTTTATTTTATTTATTTTAATGACATATTTAAATACTTAATTTGTTAAGTCCACATTAGGTGTTTTTAGGATGTTCGGTTCATTGTTTCAAAATGGATTTGGTGTATTGACCATGGTAAAAGTGGTCATTGTTTCAGAATATATATAATAATAACAATTAAATATTTATCATATTTATTCATCAATTATAATTTTAAAACAAATATTGAATTATGGTTTTGAAAATTAAACTATGTTATAATCATGGAGACGGTAGGTCGTACGTATGCATGAGTAAAGTTTCTATTTTTCAATTATCATTATAGAAAGAAGATAAGTAATATTTTATATTTAAATAATGATAATAATACCATAAATAGCATATTATTTAATTATATATATTTATATATTTCATTCATGTGTTTTGGTTATGAAAAATAATTGCATTGTTTTTTGGAGGTGGTAGTCCACACATGTGCACGAACGACACTATCATTTTTCAATGTAAGAGAGAGAATGATATATTATATTATAATAATGATAAATGTGTTATTAATAACATAATTATTTAATTTATATTACATATATTCATTAAATATATCCTTGTTACCTTCTATGTTAAGTGTTAGTGAAAAATGAAACACATTGCTTAGCGAGGTAGTAGTTCGTCGTACACATAAGCGACGTTATAGTATCCCACACAAAATGGAAAGTAATAAGGTATATATAATTTAATAAATTAATAAGTATAAATATGTTAAAAATATTATATATATATATATATTAAATAAATCATTATAATATGTTGTGAGAGGTTATGATGAAAAATTAATGACTTCGGTTCGCGAGGCGGTGTTCCGTCATACACAAGAATGATGATTTCGTATCTCATTTGATGGAAGAGAAGATGAATTTAAGTTATGAAATTAAAATAATAACATATAATTATGTTATATATATTGTTGATATTATATAATCATAATTTAATATTATTTTTAATGAGGTGGAAGAATAAATAAAATAAAAACGGATGGTTAAGTACGATACCTCTTCTTTAGACAACCTCATTAGGTAAGCACTAAAATCCATCTTAGGATGGATTTATGGTCAAAATAAGGGATATAGGTATTGGGTAGATAATATATCAATTAATTTAATTATTTATTGACCAATAAAAATGGATTTTAATGTTTTAAGTGTAGATTGGAGTGGATGGCATTTTATAAGTGAGGTGAGTGGCACACTTCTAATGTTTTGAAAAGAGAAAGATGTACCCACATTTCTCACTTGACACAAGGCTCAAAAATGAACAATTATAAATAATTATACATTATAAGGTATAAATATGACAATAAAATATTATTAGACAAATTGTTAGGTCATTTTTACCTTTATATTATTAGTTTATCCCCCGGTAAACTCGTTCTTACCTTAACCACGGTAATTAATTTTTACAATTTTCACTATTCATTATGGCCAAAATTTAAGTTTAAATAATTATATAATATAAATTATTATTTACCAAATATTTAGTCCATTTTACTTAATTAAATTCACATAATTGGGAAATTTTAATTTAAAATTAAACCCACAGACATGACGAAAAAGTGGGTTTTCAAAAAGTGTATTTGCAAAAAAAATATTAATTTATATTAACCCTATGATTAATAATAATCACAGTATGAATAAAAATTAATATTTATTGGGATATAATATATAAATTTACGTTAAAAAATTTCTCTATAGGTGTTATTTTAATTAATTAAAAGAAGAAACATTATACACTTTAAAACAGTTTTCAGAAGAAAAAAAACCCATTTTTAAACCCAAAAATTTACTTATACTAAAATCCAATATAAATATTATTAAAATGTACTAAATTTTATTAAATATAAATCAATAATATTTTATTTAATTTTAAATTATATTAAAAAAATAATGATACTTTTAAATTTACTTAATTTATTGAAAATAAAGTACATATTTACAAAAATCAGTATTTTTCACTCTTCAGTAAAAAATCAATAATTTCTAAAAAATACAAACTTTTAAACCTAAGTAAACTTTGATATTATTATTTAAAAAATTAATTTAATTTTATAAAAATTAATTTTCTAAAATTTAAAAAAATTAATTATATTATTTTTTCATGAAGAGAAATAAAAATCATTTTTGAAGAAAACATATTTATAAAGAATAAAATTACTTTTACTAAAAATTGATTGATTATTTAAAATAAATTTATCAATAATATATATTGAGTAATATATTTATACATATATATTTAATAAATTAGTTAATACTATTAATATCTCCCAATTTAATGGCGAAGTCATAATGGTTATATTTTTAACGAGTCATTTAAGCTAGGTGTTGCATGTCAGATACGTCATTAAACATAGATTTATTTAATAAAATTTAGGGGTGTTATTAGTTTGGACACACATTGAGTGATACTTAACTCCTCCTAAAACCCTAGTACCACATCTAGAGGACTACATGCCATGTATTCTTCCAGACTACACATTGTATAGTCAGGTGTTCCATAGGTCGAACAACTTGGTTTTCATGCATTTCCAGACCTACTTTCATCACTACAATTTATTCCATTTGACCACCTATGATCAATGGGAAACACCTTTTTCCATCAATTCTCGACCTACGATTCTTTTAAATCATATTCTGTTCACCCACCTATGATCCTCCACATGTCCTATAGCACCTCCTATCATTATTATCACTCTGAATCCCAGATCTATAAAGCATCACCTACAACCCATATTTATCCATACAAAAATCACATATCCATTCATTATACACTCAAACACCATTAATTTGAGGTTTTTTTCATTCTAGAACCCACCCCAGCAATGTACAATCATGACCTCCAGATCCAATAATGAAGAATGCAAAGAATGGGTGGGGGAAAAGTATAATAACAAAGATAAAACCATCATTGACCAAGCGGTCTTGGCCAATGATCATGAATACAGGATATCCAAGGTAATAGCCTAACATAATAATTATAAAATTGGTTTAACAATTTAATTTATTCTGAATGCTAATATAAATAATAGATAAATCACAGATCAAGAATAGGAGGTAAAAATACCCACTTAATCTTTTGATCAAATGATTGGAAACTAAAATTAATTAGCCCTACATAAATTTGAATTGATCATTGGGGATGAATGTGTTCTCTAACAATGTAAAAGACCAGTGGCATTTTTTGCCTCTCGATCCACCTTTATCCAATCATCGTTCATTGTTCGATCTCAATCCGCCAACGAAGAACACCTAAACTATCTCTCAAAATCTCATAGGGTTATGTGGCTAACCCTAGTGAAATTTCATAATGAAATATTTATAGAGGTTATAATTTTGGGTAATTTAATATAAAATAAATAAATTTTTTTATTTATTTTAATTAAACATACCCTCTAATGGCTACCTCAATCGGACATCTGGAATCCACCAACCTTATGTCGCACCTAGGGAAAACCCTGTATTATGGATTCAATCATGGTCTTAGATTTTATGTATGAGGTCCTAAATAATGGTAAAAATAAAATGATGCATGCAAATGATATAATATAATTAACACTTTTTAATGTATCAATTTCAAGTCCCTCTAGGGACCAAAATCTCACATTAACTCAACACCTGGCTCAAAAAATATTCCTTAATATATTCCAAAATCATATTAGGGAAAAAAAGTCACTACAATCTTATAGATACTTGGGGATCAACTTGGTTCCATTTATTTCTATATTTTATTATTATTACTAATTCATTTATTTTTTCACACCATTATAATTTATTCTCATAAACTAGATTTATATTAGACACCATTTGTGGTGTCATACTGAGTTGTACTCAGACCTTTCTCAGGTTACCATGGCATTTGGGTACCTGAGAAGATGCTACATAGTCATAGGTTACAGGATTATGATAAGGCTCGATGTTGATGCTTGATTGTATGGTTAAGTTGATTATTGGGGGTTGAGAGTTAGGATAGAGTTCATGACTTCTTAGGTTATGCATACTTTTGGTATTCAACCTTTTATTTACTTTTGGGCTAGCTATACATGATGAATAATATGTATATCACCTGTATGAATGTATTATAATTATGATATTATATATATTGTAACTTAGTATTTTTCACCTACAGTATACTTGTCTGTTTTGTGATGTTATAGGGTGTTTCCTTTATTTATATTGTGTTAAACACTCTGATAATGAGGGAATAATCTCATCATGATATCCTCACATGCCCTCACATCTATTTGTAAGCCTTTATCATATAAGGTTGTTCTTATGGTTATATGGTGCATCGTCTTGGGGCACCGATTTAGTGGATTCCGAGTCAGGGCATGAAAAAGTGGTATTAGATCGGTCTTTTTGTTTGTATTACTATTTGGGTATGGAAGACAATATAATGGGATATTGTTGAGGATTAGTAATGAGCAGTTGTATGGTAGTTGTAGACCCATGTATTAGGGTAAATAAAAGTTTTCAAGGCTATAAATTATTTTTATTGTTTTTATTTTTTAGGTTTGATTTATTTCCACCTCAAATGGTGCACTTGGGTGCAATGTTATCGATTCATCAGATTTTTACTCTTGGACTATATAGAAAGAGTGTGTTTTCATTCATGAATCATGCTAATCACATAGGATTTATATGTCATTTATATGTTTCCTAGGATTGATAGCTTCTTGGGATTCACATATGTCGGTGTTTAATTTACTATATGTGGTTTATCTCTATTGGAAATTTAGATATTCCCATGGATTTAAATAATTGTAATGTGTTGTTTATTTAAATTTTTTATTCCCATTTATATGGTGCTTCTCACATATAAGTGTGTGGTGGAATTCTACTTGGCCAACTCCTTTAGTGAACCCTTGTAAATTTTAAGAAGATGAAAATTGGTTATTATAGTGATGGTTTTGGTTAAATTAAGTGTTGGTAAGAAACTTATAAATTGTTTTTCTCTATAAATTGTGAATGGAATCCTATCTAACCAAACCAAGGGATTTGATATCTAAATAAATGATAAATAGTTAAAGCATTAAGTATTTTTAAATAATGAAAAAAGGATTAAAATTTAAATCCTTATGAATAATGGAATATGGATTTAGATAATGAATGGGTATTTATAGGGTTCCCATGTAATAAAATCACAGGGTTGATATTACATGTAGTTACATTTAAATTGTAGCCTCTTAATTTTGAATTTACAATGGTGTCAATTAGGGGGGGGGGTTCCAATCACAACTTAAAGGGTATTTTCATCTATAACTTATTATTGAAACTTTATATAATGGAATTTTTGTGATGTAATTTGAAAATTTAAGAGAAATATAAAAAGATAACAACCTAAATGTATATGATATATGAGATTTAGATCAAATAAAATGATGTATTGGGTTAAATAAAAAGTCAATAAGATTCTTATCATATTTTTTCCCTCATAACATGAGAATGGAATATTATTTACCCAATACTTAGGTAATGGTACTAGATAAGAAACTTAAAGCATACAACCTTTATATGATTAGAAAAAGAGAATATTTGGAAGAATTTTTTTATTTTTGAGTGGTATGAGGGGCTTGGGTAAGCTTTCGTGTTTTGACATAATGGGTTGGATGTTGGCCCTATTTATGGGTAGGTTGGGGTAGTGAATGAGCTCAATTTGTGATACCTTTATGGAGTGTGTGTGTGTGTGTGTGTTGTTATGGATTGATGGTTCTGTTTTTTGGGTTAGGTGGAAGGACCTAGTATCCCATATATGTGACCCTAGTTCTTAGTGTTTCAACGCTTAGAGATCCATGAGAGTGAACCACAATGGGGGTTAACTGGTTCTCTTGTTAAATGGATGTGTAAATCTTGGATGGATTCTTCAGATTATGGAATCGGCACATGAGAGTTGTTATCGAGTATCTCATTCTAGAAATTTATATACCTTTGATTTTATAAGGAATATCACTTAGTGTTCTAGTACCCTTATCTTTAAAAAAAGGTTTGGAAGTTAGGATCATTTGGATACCTATCCAGTTATATTTTGGAGGAGTTTTGATATCATGGTTGGTGATAACCCTAAATGAGTGGGTCTAGGTTTAGTGATTCATGGTGAAATGATCAAGGATGTAATCAAGACATGGTAAGTTCTCAGAGGTATGAAACTTGGGCATGAATATTCCTTGATAATGTTTATATCAGGTGAGATACTTTAGGTGAGATTTTTTTTTGAGTGTGGGGTGTCTTGTGGGTGAGGATACCATTAACATGTCCTAGTGAAGGCTTGTGAGTTACCTAATATTTGGTGTTTAAGACTCCTTGAGTGTTATTGTTCATAATTTCTAGGCTATTCTATGAGGGTGGGATCAGTGTGATACCAAGCCTTGTGGTTTTTAGATTTATTATGTTATATGGTGTAGATGGTTAGATTCTCTATACTAGAATGATGACTAGGTGATGGGTGTTCATGAGGTAAGTTATGGTTTGATCATATGCTTAACCCAACATGTGATCAGATCTCAATATTGTATGACTCAAGGGATTGTGAGTCGTGGGTTGAAAAATAGTCACCATGAAATAATATACCACTTGGTTTCAGTAAAATCAAGGTGGAAAATTATTATTTGAGGGGTGTGGTGTCAATGGGGTGATTGACTAGATATCTTGGGATTGATTGCCTATTATTTTTCTTATGATTAAAGTGGTTTCTTTGGGATACATGTGGGGTATATTTCATGTTATTGATAAAAAAGGTCATGTACAGGTTTTTATTTAATCATTCAGGTATTATAGGATCTTGAGTGATGTGATAGTGGTAGTGTCATGATGAGTGTTGGTTCACGATTACTTGGAGGAGATTAGTGGAGCCATAACAGGGTTGACTATAAAGTTCATCTTGGAGTGGGTGATTGAGGAATTACAGATTCTTTTAGGTATGAATGCCTGGGTCTTTTGATATAAATGAGGACGTATCATTTGAGTTTATGGTAATTTTATGAAGGGTCGAGGTACTCTAGCATTGTCAATCCTAGTTAATCCTTACAAAAGCGTCACAGCTAGATGATGTGGTTAAGTGTAGCTCGAAAGAACTAACACGTGTATGTTTGTGGATGATAATAGTGAGTTCACTTTTGAGGGTATTATATGTAAATTTGTGTGGTGGGGAGTGAACCACATACTATTTGGGGGGTGAAACCCTCTCTCTAAATTATGTATCAATGGACGTTGTGGATGATGTTCTTGTAAGCCAAAAATGAGCAGCGAATAATGTATCATATACAGTACTCATATTTGAGTTGTTTATCCATGTCTAATCATTGTATTTCATTAATAATAGGATATGTGTGGTGGTGGTCATGATTTTTTCCCCTTGGGTGATGATAAGTATACTCCTCGGTTGTGATTATTAAGACAATAGTGAAAGTTTTGACCCTTATGTTAAGTTGTCATCTTTATAGAGAGACTATCCATTAGGTTGGAGAATTTGAAGTATCTAGGTCCGTGGGAGGATGCAAGGAGTAAATTAATATGAAATTTAATTTTATGTTTGAGCCTTTTTTCTCAAGATATTTTAAAGGTGATTTGACCATGACTTTAGTCAATGGGTAATCGATGCTCATGATAGAGAATAACGGTAAGCTCAATTGTTTGGTGACTCAACTAAATAGTTTTATTGAAGGTTAGGTTGGACTTTATTAGTCACTTTTTGGATGAATGTGGAATATCTATAGTGTAAAATACATCATGATTGGTTACTTGGGTGATGCATCAGTGGGTATATCCAAGCATTTGTAATAGTATTCCAATAAAGTTTCAATTATTATTTTTCTTATAAATGAACAAAGTGGGTTAGAAACCAATTTAGGTATATTATATTAAATATGATATTCATATTTTATTTTCACACTAGGTTTACAATTAAAACCAGTGTTTTTTCAACCCTGTGAATGGGGTGGTGGAACTCATCGGTTTGGTCTGGTATTCAAATCAAGGATTTATACTATATTTTGACAAATGATCTATTTGAGAGATGAGTTATGTGTGTTAAAACCATATTTATACCTATATATACCAATTATCCAGTGGTGTTTAAACTTATAAAGGAAAGTTATTTCACAGGAAATTTTTATATTAGTAGAGCTTGGGGTATGGTTTAGGTTTGCAACTTGATCAAGTAATGTGAGTGAGTCCTTGGAAACATGGTGTTGATTGGTGGTGGGTATCGTCTAAGTTTTTGGTTTTGGATTGATAATAAGGTTTTAATATGGTGGATTTTACACCATGGAATATTTGAGCACATGTTTCTCATTTCTTACATTTTTCTGTAAACATTAGGAATGACATATTGAAGAACCTAGTAGGTGAGGGTTTGGTTTTGAAAGAACAATTAGGTGTAGGTGTAATTTTTCAAGAATTAGTTATAGTCAAATGGTTTGAGGTTAGTGACTAGTAGTTATGGAAATATATTTTGGTGTTCATACTGAACGTAGGTATTAGGAGGCATGCTGTCTATGTGAATAGGTTTATGAAACTTCAGTGTTTTTAAGAGAAACCTCGAGATATTGATGGTATCATAAGGGAGACTGTGTTTTGAATGTGTTTTTGAGTAAGAGTAGTATGATGTACACCAATAACATCAAACCATGAGGTGTGATGTTACTGAATCATGAGTTATGGGATTTTTTCATTAGTGGGGAATTGTGTTTGAGTTGATTGTTAGATTGGTGTTGCAGTGTACAGGAAGATGAGTGTTTTTCTAGTTCTTTGATTTCTATAATTTTGGTACAAACCAAAGGCCAATATTGGATGATTTGGTCTCTCAGAGGTTAATGAAGGTGATTTAAATGAGTTTCACTTAAATTCATGTCATCGTATTTCATTTCAGTTTGTATAGTCACACTGACTTATCGTATGCTTTACATAATAATTAGATTTATTTTTTAGTTTCACTTTTGGTGTATTTACCCCTGGATTAGTAAAGAATTTTGGCATGGGTGGATATTTATTAGAACCATTAAACTGGTTTATTTTGATAGTTCCTTGGATTTTGTTGAATTAATTTTTGTGGTTTATGACTTCCCTCTATATTTTGATGATTTAATTGGGAATGTGGGTTTTCTAGGTTGACCCTTAGTAACTGGTAGTGAAAATATCCATGTAAATCATAAATAGAGTTTCAAAATGAATTAAATCATGAGCTTGGACTTTATAATTATTAATTATAATTATGAACTAAATTATATTGAAATAATTTTTTTTAAGTGTTAAAATTATTAATATGTGAAATAGACCAAAGTGGAGAGTCTTGGATTGCGGTTTTAATTGTTTTATGTGAAGTTTGGATTAATGGATTGTTAATATTATTGTAATTGATGATGAGTATGGAATTCCATAGAAATTCCCTTGGACTTTCTATAAAAGAATATGGGTTTTTAATTCCTTATAGATATTCCTTGGATTCCTTAAGATATATATTGGTGTGTAATTCCATGTAAAAACATTTTATTCCACTAGGGGAATCATGTGAATGTCATGAGTGAATACTTCCTTTCATTCAATGAAGTTTTTTGTTATGTAATGACTTTATAGAACCAATGGATTCTACTTAGATTTATTACAATCAATTACATGGGGTGTCTCCCCTTGGATCTAAGAAATATTTTCATTTTTTGAATGCCATGGATTCATATCATGAATTCTTGAGGGCATACTGTGTTGGATGATTCTGTATGAGCTACCTAGATTCTATTTGATTATTATTGGTATTGATTTTTTTAGGTGAAAGAATTGGATTCCAATCGATTCATGCTTCTGAATGTTAAGGGTGTCCCCTTGAGTTCAATACCAACTGATAGTTTTACTTAGAAATTACTCGGATGGAATTCCTATATGATCCACATGGATTCCTATTGGGCTACTTGACGATGGTTTCTTTGGTAATTCACCTTAAAACTGTATTGATACTTAATGTTCCCACTGTCATCAAAGTTACTGGTGTTGGTTGATATAGTTAGTGTTGGTCGGGGTTTTCCTATAAACACCTGAGGCTCAAATTTCTTCCAGTTATTTATATATGTTAATATTATTACAAATTTATTTACTTATTTTACACCATTATGATTTACACTCATAGAATATATTTTCATTAGACACCATTGGTGGCGGCTTACTTAATTGTACTCACACCATACATGGGCTACCATGACACTTGGGTACTTGAGATGGTGCTACTTGGTTATAGGTTACAGGTTTAGGACATGGCCCAGTGTTGATGATTGATTGTATGGCTAGGTTGGGATCCGAGCTAGAGAAAAGGAATTCTAGGGTTGTACAAACTTTTGGTCATTTTCCTTTTATTTAATTTTTGATTAGTTTTACTTGATGATTTATATTTATAACTCATTTATGTATGTAGCAACATTATGATATCACATGGGATGTGAAATAGTATTTTGTTCCTATGATATACTTTTCTTGTTTGTGATGTCATATCATGTTTCTGTTATTTTCATTATGGTGCACACTATGGTAATGAGGGAATAGTCTTCCCAGGATAACAACACAAGCCCTCTCCACTAGTCAAAAAAAATTTTCATATGGGGAGGTGTTCTTGTGTCCATGTGGAACAACAGCTTGGGGAACTAATTTAGGGGCTTTTGGGTTGGGTCATGACACCAAAAATATAGTGTATAACACTCCATGTGGTATACTTTTTGGTTCATCCAACATAAAAAAACTCATTTTGTGCCTCATGAGCACATTTCATATCATGAAGTCATACTCATTCTAACCTTAATATTTCATAAAACCCTATAATACTCCATGATGAACATCGGTTAGGGATAATTCAATGTTGTAATTTGAGAGGTGAATTATCACTTCACTTTATGAGTATATGAATCCAATATTAAATAATGTTAAAGTGGATACTATCTTTAAAATAACATGATAAATTTTATATTCCTAAACACTTTTAATAATTTTAACAAATCCATACATAAGATTCCATATTATAATATCATGTATGAAAGTCTTCCATATCATCCATATGTTTTCTGAACTTTTAGGATTTTGTTAAACTCATTATATCTCAATGTAATTCTTTCCATATTTCTATGTGAACATCTGATAAAACCCTACACTAAACTCTTTAGTGAGTAATATTTATGATGAAAGAAAATTTGAAAAATGGTGATACTTAGGAATCATATTCCTAATGTTCAACTCATTGAACATAGTATTCAAACTTCTTGACTCCACAACATCTAATATTACAATGTTAATAACTTGTATTTACTATTTAAAACTTTATCTAGGTTTATCATCATAATAATCATTATATGAACCTTTTCCATCAAAATTTTTCTTTAAAATCTTTTGGTAACTAATGTAAATCATTATATTAATCCTTTACCGATATACCCTAAACCTTTTAGAAAATTATGTGACATTTACTCTGTATTTTTACTAGTGTAATCCTTTATTTGTTAACTTTTAAACTTCTTTAAATCCAAAAATACTTTTGATAGCCTCCCGAAAACAATATTTTCTTTAGAATATCATGATATGATGCACAAACTCTTTTCTGTTGAGAAATAATACTTATTTAATTAGTGTGAATATTTAAAAAAAGGATTGTATCTATGTCATATATGGTATTCTATGTGTTTTGAGAAATATTCGAAAAGAAATATTTTATTATTTAAAACATTCCACTAATGGGGGGTCAAATCCCTCATATTTTTTACAAACATATAGATAAACACTTTTATCCTGGATAAACCAATTTTATCCTTTATATTCTTCTCATACATGTTATAGAATCTGATGAATCATAAACCACTTGTTTTGAATCTATCATCTCATATTTTTCATAAAAACTATTTTTTAAAAAACAATATCTTTAATCATATAAGAGGAATGAGATAAAGATACACATCTTTTACTTAGATACATCTAAGATGATATATTCCTTTGAATCCACACTATAGGAAAAGAGCATTTTGTAGTAATTTTTTAGAGGCAGTTTTAAAAACCATTGCTAAATGTTTCATTTTTTGTGGAGATTTTACAAAAACCTCACTAATTACCAAGGATTTATTAAAAACTACTTCCATTTAGTAGTTGTTAAAACCATCAATAAATATAGAAAAAAATTGGTTTATTAAAAACTACCACGAAATTAATGGTAATTAATAACTAATTAAAATTTTAATTACTTGTTAATAATTAATATTTATTTATTATTTATTATTTATACTCAATTATTAAATAAAATTTAAATTTATTATTAATGTATATTTGTCACTTATTAAATATTCATAATTATTAGTTAGTAATTATTTAAAAATTAATATAATTATTAATTATTTACTAATTATTAGTTATTACTTGGTGATTATTAATTATTAATTATTTATATATGTTTAAATTTACATATAAACACACACACACATACTAAAACTATGGCTTAACCTTTATCACTTAACTAGTGTTATTAGTGAAGTTGAAAATAAAACTTTAGCTTCAAATGGCCATAACATTTGATTTGGGAGTCCGTTTGTGATCTGCAACCTATAAAATTGAATATTACAAAAACAATTTTATTATATTAGATAAAAATTTCAAAATAATTTATAATAATAAATTTATTATGTTCTAAGATAATTTGAAAATTATTCTCCAACTTCATATGACCATAACTTTTTATATGGTTGTTTGTTTGGGATTTATAACCTACCAAATCAAAGATTAGAACAAGATATAAAACATTGCGTATAGGGATTCCCTATTCCATATTTTTTTTATTGGTCAAAAGAGTCTTGTAAGGCCTCTAAAATGTAGTTTTAAGATAAGGTAACCTAATTTTAGATCTTTCAATGACATTTTTGCTTCATTTAAGAGTGTTCTCTTATTATTTCTGGGTGTTTTATGAATTTATTTATCAGGTTTTCATTCCTATTGATATGATGGTGTTGAAATTATAGAGATCTTGTATCTTTTGGAGATTTATTTTTTTTATGTGTCTTATGTGCCAAGAATTTCTTTAGCTCTTTTAATCCTAGATACTTCTCTCATGGGAATGACAAGACTTGAATTTGGATTGAATTCATGGTTAAACCTTAGTAATCATGGATATTCTGTATGGTGGGAAGTTCAAGGTTAAGAATTGTGGGGGAGATGATTATATATATTTGTGTGTGTGTGTTTCAATTTAAGTATATTTATTTTTATATTTTTATGTATTTATATATATATCTATGTGTGCATATATATATATATATAAATTAATTTATATTTTTATATATTTACAAATATTTGTATGTATTTATGTATATTTATGTATATTTATAAATATTTATATATATTTATATGTGTGTGTGTATATATATATGTGTGTATTTTTGGTGGGAGGCAGTTCGGTGTGTGATGGTCAATGATAGAAGGAATTTTTGGAGGGTTCTCTTGAGTAATTCAACCAAATCCCACCCACTTAGATTCCTGAAGTGGGATGGTGAGTTTCATGGTTGGATGAAACATTGGGTGGATGCCCTGAGCATTTTGTGGAGCTCCATGGAACAGGAAAGGTGCACAATGAGGAGCTATATGATGAGCCTCCATTGTAGGTGTGGGACATGGTTCATCACTGGGGGCTCCATCGGGAGCTCTACAGGTGTCGAAAGGCTAGAACATGGGGCACCACAACATTACCATACGTGTAGTGGAACCCCTTTGGGAGTTCCATTGGGAGCTCCTTAGCACATACCATGTCCACCCGCAATGCACCGTGGTATGGTTTTGAGCATGATGATTTTGGGAGGGACACTATATCATGGAGCCTAAGTTCAAGGAAAAAACCATGATATAGGAAGGTTAGTCATGGTGTATGTGGGAATGAAAATAGTAGGGCACTTCAACATGTCATAACATAAGGCTTTTAGGTATTCAACTTCTTAAAACTCCTAGATCCATTGGTATGCAATAAAATAGGCCCATTGGGTGAAAATCAATCCTTGTGGGGAAGGATGAGGCTTGACTCATTGTGGTGTATGGGTGTTTGCATGTTTAGTTATTGTAGTCCTCTATATCTAATACACGCACACATACATACATATATACAATTATAGATATTTATATGTATTTATATATATTATGTGGGTGTGTGTTTGTATATATATATACATATATGTATATATGTATCTATATATGTATATATATATATATATGTTTATATATATATAATTATATCTAATTATATATATAGTTGTATTTATATATATTTTTGTATATTTATTTATAATTATATACAATTATATATATATATATATATTTATAGATATTTATATGAATTTATGTATAATTATTTATATTTATATATATTATATGGGTATATATATATATATTTATATGTTTATGTATTTATATGTGTTTATATATATTTATATATTTATAATGATATTGATATATAATTTTTTAAAATTATATATATATATATATATATATATTTATATATATATATATTTATTTATTTATATAAATTTATTTATATTTATAGATATTTATATATATTTATTTAAAAATCATGAATAAATAAATGTATGAATTTATATGTATTTACAAATATTGATCTATATGTGTGTATATATATATATAAGTATATTAAAGTCTATTTGTTCACTATATGAAAGGTTTAATAGAGTGGTAAAGGTTTTAAAGAATAAACAAGATGTACGGGTTCAAATCTCACTCTGCAGATATATATATATTTATATATATAATTAATTATATTTTCAATAAGAGTCTGAGAAATTAATATTATTAAAAACTATTTTAAAAAAAATAAAAAAATGCCACTAAATATTTAAAAAAAACTTCATTGAAAATTTAGAAATAGATAATTGCCACTAAAATACTACTACTAAATGATTCACAATGGTTTTTTTAAAAGCATCATGAAAAAAACCCCAACATAGGAATACACAATAGTTTCAAAAAATTGATGTGAATCATTTTGCAGTGATTCGAACTAATGCTCAATGATAAAAAAAATAAATGTTAAAATGGAATTTTTGGAAAAGTGTTATTCCATGATTTAGTGACATTTTTCTTCAGCAGCTGAAAGAAAACTAAAATATCTACTAACTCTTTCCTTTTTTTTATAAAATATACATTTGGTATCATAAACCCTTCTAAATTGAAGAATTTATTTCAATAACAATAATACCAAACATAGAAATTCCAAGGAGTTTCCAAACACCATTAGATATTCCAAACAATTCCATCATATAGAATAATTTCCTTCCTTACTAACATCAACTTTAGGTTTCAATGGCCTTGGTTGGCCATTTAAAAAACATTTTTAAATTTCCAACTAAATTTTATTCTTTTGGTATGAACCTTTACCCAATCATACTATCAATACAGTACTATAACTGAGACATACTATGCCCTTCTCAACTATCCCCAACACTTTTAGGAAATATGGTAAATATTTCTTGAATACATTCACATTGTCAAAACTTTTCCAATTATGAAAAAGGAATTAATTCCAAATCCACAACAAGACTTGAGAAAGCATCTGGTCTCTCCAATCAGTTATCACACTCAATCACATTGAGTATATGAGTGGAGACTAAAGTTCCTTCAATAATTTTCACATCTAATTCATTTGAAACCTTAATTGAATCATTCAATTACTCTCATAAGAATCTATATTAAAGTTTTTAAAAACTTCAAAACTTGGTTATTCAAAAAGTTATTTCTCTAACATATATATTTTTCTTACATTAAAACTATTATTAAGTTTATATACCAATCTAAGGAGTTGGGTAAACTAAGTTTCTCATTTTTCACTAGGATTGATCTCAAATTTATGTTTGATGATGATAATGATATTTATTTAAAATAGAAGATTTTATCATATGAGTATCATGGTTTAATTTTTAAAAAAATATATATTTATTAAATGTTCTCCCACTAAAATTATGACCCCTTTTAAATAAGTATTTTCCATTGGTGATCAAAAATATATATTTCATCCCAAATTTAATGAGTTAAGAATGTAAATAATTCTTGGATATATCTGATATAGAATCATGTAAATCATATCATTTATGATTCTTGGGTAGTTTAGAGTATAAATTTTTACCCTAATCAATCAATTGGATCCACTCAAATTTATTATTATGGTATCCTAACTATTAGGTTTTCCCAAAAAAGTGCAACACAAAGAAAATTACAAAAAATAAAGCACTTAAAATTTAGTGTCATCTCATTATTTTCTTATCTTACAAAAGATGATGCATGGGAACTTAATGGTTAATGTCACTCGTACTAAATAATCAAATTCTTTACTGATGTTTGTTTTGGAAGGAATCTGACACTAAATATTTTAAAGGGAAATTAATCTCACTATATTATCTCATATATTCCTTATATATATATGAATTCTCATAATGATTAAGTTTGTAATCTTATTTCATCCAAAAATTTAATTTTTTCAGACCATATTGATGTGTAACTCTTTACACAATTCATAACTTTTATTACTAACCAAAATTAAAATTTTATTATATTCATACACATCCCAATGCATCTCATGCATAAGTTACACAAAAACCCTTTCATGTAAATACTTTCAATCATATGAAATCAATAATCCCCACAAGATTAAACTTGAAGAGATAGATAGTCAACCTCTAATTTTCTAGAAAAGGAATAATTCTCTAGGTTTGTGAGCAGTCTGGCCCAAAGTCCCTTTATGAGAGGTTACTTCACTAAAAAGATAACTCAATTTCAACATAATTCTAATATCTAATATGTATAAACTATAATCATCCTTTAAATTCAAGTTCATAACCTGGTAAAATCCAAATTCAAGGTAGAATAAAACTAAATAAATTATTATACCTAGCATGTAACTCCATATCAAGTGAAAAAACTTGATTTTTTTTAATTTAATACATGAAGACCATTATTTAAATACTTTGATTCCACTTGAGGGTTTTGGGCACCATAGAAGAACCTATTGGGTTGTAAACAGATCAATGTTTTTTTCATAATATATGAATATTATTAGATGTCCATGAAAAATAACATTATAACCAATAGAATTAAATCAAAGATTAATTGAAAGAATTTACATAACCAAGAAGAGGGGATTTTTTAACATATAATATATAATTTATTTATTTTCATCGAGAAATATATTACATTGAATTTATTTCTTTATTGATGAATATCACAATGTATTCACATCATACCTTTTTTTAAACATAGTAATCAATGATAGATTCCCTCTAGAGATGATCCATATATACACCAAAAACCTCTAAACATCACCATATAAATCTGTGAGTGTTAGCACATAATATCTCAATGATTTCTTCCTTCATCATTGATCACCTCAAGAATCACTTTAGGTGGAAGGACGCTCCTTGTTCTCTCTAGAATCAAGAGTGTAGTAAAGGATGATCTCTCTCTCTTTTCTTGAGAACTTTCTAGGATAGGGGATCTCTAGGGTTTGAGAGGATTCTCTAGAATTCATTATACACAATGATTGGAATGGCTTAGCTTCCAAAAAGGTGATAAACATGTTTAAATAAATTCAGTGTTAGAAAATAATAATTGCACATGGTCCCTTGTTATTTTCTTAATCCCGGGAAAACTAAACATCTAAATAATAATAATATTATTATTATTTTCTTGACATGTGATAAACTCGTGGATAAAATATATATAATTTTATTGAATATATAATTTAATATTTATTCAAAAAAATATTTAATACTACATTTCTCATTAGACTATTAAACTAAATTTTTCTATCCTCCTAAATATTTATTTGGCCTTGAATAATGACAATTTATTTAATGAATAAATATTACTGAATTATTTTTCAAAAAATAAATAAATATTATATTCATTAAAATAATGAATAAATATTTTTTAAATATTCACATAACCAAATAAATAAATATTTTTTACCTTATGAATGAACTAGAATAAATAAATATTATATATTCACATAATTAATAATTACCTTATGAAATTGAATATTTGTGTAATATTCAAATCACTTATTAATCACTCAAATAACTGGTGAATGAATATATGTGAGCAACCAAACATGAAAAATTATTAAACCATGTTTGGGAATAATATTTATCCATATTTCTAAATTAATATATAATTTATCTAGTGTTTTGGATATAATTAGTGTGTGACCCTGTTTCCCTCTTTCTCAGGGTCATTAGGCAGAACCACATAAAGTGCAAGGTTATTATCTTGAAAAATTTTGAGTTACCCATAGAGAAATAATTTAATTTATCAATGACATATATCCACATAGGGAATTATTTTTGTGTAATGTAATCCATTTATCATCATATCTCTAATTGTGTAGGTAGCATGCTAGTGTCATCAACCTATGTGTATGTTGTATCTTTCTTTGGATTTCCAAAATTGAACTTTTCAATAGAACACCATGGATATGGACTTAATAAGGTAGTTTAATTTCCATCAAAGGTCCTAAAATGTTAACTTACACTAAACTGGGAAGGGAAGAATCCTTTCTCTTGTTATTCATTAATGCAATATCATTCATGATGCACCCAAAAAATCCTTCCTTGCAGCGATTATATGTCATCATGGATTTTATCAACACATCAAAGTGTGTGTCTAATAATTTTAATTAATAATAATCTTAATGTTTAAGGATCATTATACACATTCATAGATAGGATCATCAAATGACACAAATAAATGTGGATTTCCTACTAGTGAGTTATGTTCTCAAAATCTCCTAATCTAAATATTAACAAGGGTGTACACCCTGAGAGAGTGTCTCAAAGTACTATGAGTCTCCACCCCAAATATCCTTGGAATATGAAAAGTAAAATCATCATAGCTCTGTAATAATTTTGAAAAATAATGTTTCCTCAATAGTATATAATTTGAATTGTAGTAAAATTGTTTTATACACAAAACATGTACATAAAAATTCATAATATGTGATGAAATTCCTTATAATTGTTCATCCACCTCACTAAGAAAGGTAATATGAGAAGGATACCTATGGGAGGTATATGGGTATTCTCTTATTATATGTTATGTTAGATGTCAGTTATACCTGGAGAACTAAAAATGAAACA
Organism: Viscum album; assembly: GCA_963277665.1. Lineage (NCBI taxonomy): Eukaryota > Viridiplantae > Streptophyta > Magnoliopsida > Santalales > Viscaceae > Viscum > Viscum album. Next base: position 1,813,439,744 of record OY728146.1, read on the forward strand.
TAATTACATAGATGTCTACACCATAAAATCTCATCTCTTATCTCTTTAGAAAGAGAAATACAGGCTTTAGATAAATGATATTTTCACTGCACTATACTTGTGTAAACAAGAAGTTGGTACTTAGATATTGATATTTTATTCAATATATTGAAGTACATTGATCAGTTAGTGAAGTTTGGGATTCGATATGGATAATAAATTATCCACAAATATCATATTATCATACTTATATTATAATTTATCTCTATTATCTATATTAAAGGCCTAATAATATTGATGAATATCTCAAGAATATTTTGACTAATTTTTGTTGAGTATATAAGGTTTGTGGGGAACTCAGTTCCACAACCCTTATAGTGAACAACTTGAATGGAAAGGATTGAAAATACCATGTCTATTTTATACCAAATAGATCCTTTACAACATTCTTTAATGTGATGAAATATTTAGAGGTAATACAATGAACATAATGTTATTTTATTCTCATGTGAACAAAAGGGTCTTTAAATAGAATTATAATAAAATTGAAGAATATATAAGAAATTACATATACTTAAAATATATTCATCATGGATTGTAATGTTTCTATTTTACTTATTGCGTATTAAATAATATCTTGTATTTAAAATATTAAAACCAAGAATGAAACATTAATAGAAGTATGGTGTATTCTCACAGGAGCTTAGGATAGGAGATTACTATTTCATTTATGAGAATAATGTGACATAAAGAATTAAAGATGAATTATCCCATAGGATAAAAAGGGTGATACCTATTTCAACAATTAGAATTTTACAAATTATGATTTCCTAGTGGATATAATCTAGATAAACTGTTGTTTTTATTAAGTTTAATATATATATTTATCTCAATGTTCTATTGGACATAATTAGACATTATTTATTTTGAAATTAATCTTATTATGGTATTCTACACATAATTAATAGTTCAGTAATAATTTAATCATTGATATCAAATGTTGGGAATATATGATGAATATAAATTATAAGATTCATACCTAGTTATGGAAAGATGATTCTTTGATAAGTGAAACTAAGAGGTTGTTGTAGAATATATAGAAAAAATATTATTTAGTCTATTTTAGGATAAAAACCCTTTAAGTATTATCAGCATACTCACTTATTCATTTTTAGATAAATAATCCTTTAGAAATAAAGTTATTCAAAAATTATTTTATAATTTATTCAGATACATATCATGAACAATTCCAAGGTGAAACTAGAGGTAAATTTATATACATCATTAATTTCATTTAATATTTTTTTGAAATGATATATGGAAGCAATGAATACACTTGGTAAAAGATACATGATCCTATGGGATGGTATGTCGAAGAATATATTAACTAAGTATTCATTGATAATTAAATGTAGAGTGAAGGTTTTCTTAAACTCAAATTACCTTATTCAAATCATATAGATTGTGATTGTAGTTAAGATCCCGGTTTTTGGAAAGGTATGTTTTTGTCGTGTTTTGGGTTGAACCCTTTTTTTTGGGGCTTTAAAATGTTTCCTGAAAGTGTGAGAGGCCTTGGGGGTGTTCCGGGGGCTTGGGGTATGGAAGAAAGGAAATATGGGAAAGACAGGCCAGGGTGGACGGCCTATGCATGACCAGGTAAACCGTGCAGCCTGCCCAGGCTAAACCGTGTGACCCTCCCTCCTCCGGACAGAAGCATGCGCACGGTTTGTGCACGGTTTGTCAAACCGTGCAGCTAAACCATGCGACCCCTCCTCCTCTGAATAGTGGCATGTGCATGGTTTGTGCATGGTTTTCCAAACCGTGTGGACAAACCGTGCGGCACTTAAAGATGGGAAAAATTACAAGTTTTCCACTCCGGGCTTTTAAACCCCAACTTGGGATTTCCTCTCACTTCCTCCCTCTCCACCCTAGGCATGAACCAAATCGCCCAAAGGATCCAAGAGACCGATCTCCCTCGTTTCTAAGGTGTTTTTGGTGTCGTTGGTTGTGGATCGAAACTCCGGGTAAGGCTAATCCCATCCTTGCTTCTATTTTTGGTTTAGGGTTTGTATCTTCTCTCCCTCTTGTTATGAATCTCTAAAACTGTAACTTTTGGTTGAGTGCTAGGTTGAAGATCCAAAGGTTGGTTGGATAGAGTTCTAAGGACTCGATTGAGGGTGTGTTCAACCACGGTTTCAAGGTAGGTGGTCTACAAGTGATATCCCATAGTTATTTGGGGATTTGTGAATGATTAGTTGTGTTCTTGTTTCCACTTGGTTATGTTTTGAATAACCTTGGAATGTTTGGTAATAATGGTGTTTAAAATGGAAAATGGGAACCCTCATGATCCCCGTGGGATGTGTTGGGATTGTCTTGACCTAATTAGGGCCATCCATGGGATGTGCCGGCTTTTCCCGGGTTTCGGGATTGTTATTAAATAAGTGGCCTTGTTATAGTAAATTGTAGAGCCCTTGATGAACAGGTTGGCATGATTGGTTGAACTTGGAATAAAATTTAGGTGATGCACCTATACTTGGAAATAAACTTGGGGTTATTTTAAATGGAATGAATGGTTGATTCATGAAAATGATGAACGGGTTAAATGGGTTAATGTATAAACTGATTTAAGACCATAACGGGATAGGTTATGGGTCTAATGTTCAATGATTAGTGAGATAGGCATAACACATGGGAATTGGGTAAATGGTTAAATTATGTGAAATGGTAATGTGTTAATGGGTTAACACATGATTTGGATTCCCATGTGGGTTGTTGTGAATAGTGTTTGCCGAAGGGCAATGGTTTCGATGGTTGATGGTTACTTATATATAAGCATGTGCACATGGATTCGTAGAGTGGGGTATGACATGAGGATATACGCCCATGGGTTGATCTAAGACTGAGGTTATAAACTCCACCCTAAATGCATGGGTTTGTAAAGGGGATTGAGGGTCTATTCTCCTAACAGTTTCATCCACACAGACTGAGGCTTCGAGGTGAGGTTATGGTTTCTACGAGGGGGTTAGTCCTAGTGAGATAGGATAATGATGTGTTTACCCTCTTGCATGTGATTGTTGTCCTTAGACCCATGTAACATAATTAATGTGTTTAACCCATGTAAATGTGATGAAATGGTAGGCGATGATAGTTGGTAATAAATCGATGGTAATGGAATGGTAATGGATTTGACTCTGAACATGTTATTGGCACCTTAATTAATTACTTGGCAATTATCATTCATATTCCTTTTTCATGAACTACCTGTTAATACTGGATATTTTGTACACACCGTTGGTGGTGGCCTACTAAGTTGTACTCACACCCTGCTCGGGCCTCTGTTGGTTACCTGAGCAGACTTCATGTTTGCAGGTCAGGAAAAGGGAAAAGGCCCTTTCTAGATAGTGAGTGGACATGGGTAGCACTTGGTGGAGGATCTGAACATGGATTCGAGACCATTTTGGGGATTTTGGCTGTTGTCTTTATTTGGGGCTTTTGTTCACTCTTGCACTTGTAGTATGACATGACATATTTATTGCTGGAAATGATTGTTATGCATGTTCCGTGTTTATTGGTTATTGTTTCTGCTATTTGGTTTATTTCTGTTGTGGATTACTCTGATAAAAAGGGGGTATAGTCTCCCCAATTGACTTTGTATGTCATGACCCATCCTCGGGGCCCATGCCGTGACTACCCCAAGCCCGCCTTCCATAGGCCAGGGGCTGGCGACTAGCACCGAAGGCGTAAGTCCCGATAATTGGGAAGGCATTGCCTTTATAAAAGTAAGCAAAACACACAGAGTACAAGCGGAAGTAAAACACTAAGTACAAAAGGAAGTGCTGAAAAGTAAATGGGCCAGAATACAAACTCAATCGAAAGTACAACTACAACTGAACAAACGTACAATAGAAAAGACAAACAGCTGGAAGAATGGAAGCAGCTCCTGGGTCGTCCTCCTCGGATCCTACCTGAATGGTAGGTACAGATAGCGCAGCTCCTGGATCTTCCACCACAGATCCTAACTGAAGGGTAGGTACAGATAGCCTCCACAATGCTCTCGCCCGTCAACCTACTCCGAGTGTCGTCTCATCGTGAATTCCACCTCCGAATACTGACTCGTCGTGTGGTCCACCTCCGGGTACCGTCCAGTCCCCGAACACTCGGCCTCTGTCAGCACTGCCCTTCTTCTACAACCAACACAATGAGGTTTGGGTATAGCCCGTGCAGGGGTGAGTATACGATACTCAGTAGGGACCCCGAGACCCTCAAGGTATCACTAAATCCAACAAGGATAATCATAAAGAAGGTTCTCAACAGATAAACCCTACTTAGGTATAAGCCCATACTTATACCTAAGTTATCAATTAATCTATATCAATCATGAGGAAACACAAAGGTTATTAAAATCAACGGATAACCACTACTTAGGTATATGCCCATACATATACCTAAGTTATCAAGTGGCCCATCTCAATCATGAGGTAAACACAAAGGTCATAGACTCAGCTCAAACCAGGATTTTCATTATCGAAATCGTAACTGCTGAAGAGCCCCGTCTCTAGAGTGTACAGTGGTCCTGTCACGACTCCGAGGTACTGCTCACTAACCAAAGACTCCTAAGGTACTCCTCCTGTCGAGTTCCGCGGGTCAGCCACCCAAACACAGTAGTGCTTCCTGCCGGGGTATGCCACCCAAACACAGTAGTGCACACCCCCTAATAGCCTGCAGAGGTACTCTCCGGACGAGTACCGTGGGTCTGCACCTAAACTTAGTAGTGCTCTGTCTGCCGTGGGTCTGCACCCAAAAAAATTAGTGCTCCGTCCACTAGGCTAGTCGACTCACTCCAAGTCGAGTCGGTCAAGCAGTTGTCAGGTCTCAGCCGGTTACACGGTCTCCATACTCCGCATGCTCGTCTCCAAGAGGGTCCGTTCCACGAGCTACTGTTCGATACTCCAAGTATCACAAAGTCCCATGAAGATGTATCTCAAAGGACTGCCTCGTCATAGGGGTCTCAACGCAACAGATAGCGCGTCAATCAGACGCCCGGTCTGTGAGTTATTAGCCTTTTCGTCCCAGGGGCCCGGTTGGTTTCATGTGCGAACCAACCCGGCCGTATCTCAACTATACCCCGAACACTCATAGGGTATACTCATAGGGACCTTTTCTCAACGTGATCACCAACGCCGTTGACGGTTCATCAAACGGACGTCCGGCCTGAAAGTTAACAGCTTTTCCGTTCAAGGGGCCCGGTTGGATTTCGGGTACAATCCAACCCGGCCATACTCTAACTGCGTCCAAAACTTAGGAGAAGTAATCCAAAAGTTCCGTCTCATCAAGATGAATCCAACAAAGTCGACGGCACGTCAATCGGACGTCCGTAGCTCAAGATATAAGTGTTTCCGCTCCGAGAGCCCGGTAGGTTTCGTATTCGAACCAACCCGGCCATACACAAATTTCTTCAAAACAATGATTGTAATATACCAAAACGGCCTTCTTGATCCAAGGATCGCTACGCAACTGACGGTGCGTCGATCGGAGGTCTGTGGCCAAAGATATGGGCGTTTGAACGGAAACTGCCTGAAAATAGGGGGTTCGGGCCCGGACCGACCCGGCCCGAGACCCCCTGGGTCGGCCCGAACCGGGTCTGGGTCCGGGACAATAGGGCGCGGCCCGGCCCGGTGGGCACGGCCTGGCCCGACCTGGGTGCAGCCCGGCCGGTTGGCCTGCCGCGCTGGCGCAGCCGCGTGGCCGCTCGGCTGTCCGGCTGAGCGGAACAGGGGGGTGCGGTTGCTCCCCCCCCCCCCCCGTGAGAGAAGTCACGGCCCCCGTGTGGGGACCGCTCCCTGCCAGCGACACGCTCTGATGACACGTCTTCCTTGGTCCCGCGCGGCCGCGGGACTAGCCGCCCCTTCCCGGTGGCGTGCCGACATGATTTTCCACGGACCACCGGAAGCGCTATGGTGGTCCGTTTTGCTCGCCGCCTTCGCCAACGGTCCTCCCGGGACCGGACCTTCACTATGGAGGCTTCAAATTTACATTTCGGCCCCGTTTGTCATCGCCCGTCAATCCGTGCACAACGATCAACCAGCAGAGTCTTCGAATCACCTCCGCGGCCCCGACTCCGGCCGTAGTTTCGTTCGGCCTCAACGGCACCGCGCGACGGCGCCGTGCTTCTTCGTCGCGTTCTTTCTTGTTTCCGTGCGGTGCCGTTGCACCGCGCCACCTTTTATCGTGCCGCAATGAACAAAAAAACAAAGGGGGAGGAGAGTCGACCGTGTTCGTGCGGTCTGACCTTCTCCCGTTAAGTTGATAACAAGCGGCCCAAAAGACGAAGAACGACCAAGGATTTTTCACGAACAAAAGTAATCAACCCCAATAGTTTTCCCCGCAATCAATAATTCCCAACCTGCAACAGATTCTTCGTAGATCAACTTAATATTTACTTGATCCGCGTTCTTTGATTTAGAAGGAAGTAAACATGGGTTCACTAACAATCACAAATTAATTCCCTACCTCGAGCGTAGTTGAACGAAGGCTCGTCGCGGAATTGCACGTCGCGGAAGAAGGCATCGCGGAAGGGGGATCGTCGCGTCGTGGAGAAAAGATTCTTCGGCATCGCGTCGTCAATCTCCGAGGATCCGACATTCTTGTCGACCTTCGTCAGAGGTCGGCGATCTTCACGTTCTTCGCGTTCTTCATCGAGGAAGGAGTGCTTCAAGGCTTTGAGTGATTTCTCCCAAGCCTATCACAACCCAAAAACTCTAATAAAATAAGTTTTTGTCTCATTTTATTTCTCACGCCAAACGTTTTTAAATTCAAAAATGAATCAAACAATTAATTGAATTAATTGAGGATTTTAAACCGCCCAATTATTTAGGCGTTTATTATTCAGTTTAAACGCAAAAGTTGACTTACATTAAAAAGGGGGTTCAGGTGCGTTACCTAATTAAAGGTGGGGGGTTTCGTGGAAGTTGAAAAGGTGGGGCTCGTGTGGGCCCCACCCCACAAATATCCTACCTAGTGGAGTAGGATATAGTGGGTCCCACTTCAACCACTTAGCTTAGGTTAAAAAACTTAAAATAAAATAAATTGGTTGCCCCATTTTATTTTATTCATTTACTTAACCCCAAAATTTTAAAACCACACCCGAGCAAACGCAACTCCGGAAAAGGTGTTCCTAAGCAATTACCGGCGCTGCGATTTCATCAGTGTCCTCGGATTTTGATTCCGAGCACCGGTTCAAATGTTAGTAAAACCCGCTCGCTCGTTCACTGAACGTACCCGAGCTAAACTTCGGAAAATGATTCCCGGCACCCCAGGCCTCGGAATCAGGTGCCGTCAAAAACTGCTTTCTTGTAAAATCCCAAAGAAAATTAAGAAAAAATTTCCCTTGAATTTTAAGGGTCTTTACATAACTCCCACCTCAGGGCGTTACGTCCTCATAAAGTTTTAACACAAAATAGGGATACAAAGGCAGTACTGAGCATGCATGTGAGAATTATGCTCCCATGTGCTCACCTGGAGGTTCCTGTGATGTCTATGAAAGCGCACAAGAGGAATCGACCATCCTCGTATGACCTGGTACTGTCGATCCTCAGCCTCTACTGGAACCCTGCAAAAGTCACCCCATCGCCAACATCCAGCTCCTCATGGTCGATGATATGCGAAGGGTCGAGCTCGTATCTCCTCAGTTGAGATACATGGAAGTCACCGTGCACCTAGTGCAACTGAGGTGGATGGGTCAAGCGGTAAACCACCTCGCTTACCCTGCTGAGGACCTAGAAAGGTCTGTTGAACCTCGTAGATAACTTGTCGCCATGTCTACATCTCTGTAAACCTCGTCGAGGTGAGACCCGTATAATGTTGTTATCGTCATCCTTGAACTCAAGAGGCCTCTAAATCCTGTTTAGAACTAAAACTCAAAAATCATGCTGCCACGAGGGTAAGGTTGACCGACTCAAGAGTGATCGGCCGCACCCTCCTATGTAGGAATTTATCCGGTGCTGCCTGGGGTTTCCTTTTCGCCGACCAAGGAAAACCCATCCCGACGTTGTAGTTAGACCACAACCATTTTTCCTAATACAGTCAATCTGAGAATGAACTGTGAATCCAATCCACACCAAGACTAACGTCGTAAGGCCTCGACGCTGCCACCAAGAGATTCCAACCGAAACTCTCTCCTCGAGGGTCAGACCACACTGTCGGCGTAATTGTTATTATCGAGTCTCCTCCCAAGGTATCTCCAGACGTGAGGGTCAAGTCTACGGCTTACCAGAAACTCTTGGTCTGGGACAAGATTCGTGGAAGGAAGGAATGATTCATTTTAACATCTGTTACTACAGCAACTAGTAGTGGACACAAATTGTCCCTTGAATCACTTTTTGGAGTCATTGGGTCACACTTCTTGACCGCATGCAGCCGCACTCTTCCCATGCCCTCCAGATCCCTGAGCCTGGTGGGGACAACTAAGGCGGGTGGTTGTAGCATGTTGAAATGTACACCACCTCATGCAGCTCCCCTAGCTCTACCTCCATGTCTGCTGCTCTGCAGATTTATCTGTCCTTAACATTTCCTCTTTTTGAAACATTCACACACCCAAGTATTTGAGACTGGAACCAGTTTCCTTTTTCTACAGCACTGTGCAGTCTTCATCCACTCCTGGATGATCTGCACCTTCTTTGCCTACGATCTATAAGAGCTGCTAAGATTTCTCCTTCGCCGAAATGAGAAACTCGGTCTCATCCCCTGGATGAACCACTCCATTTGCCTAATACAGTCAATCCTGACATGAATGATTCATTAATTCCATGGATGACGTCGTAAGGCCTCGACGCTACTACCAAGAGATCCAACCATCACTCTCGCCTCCAAGGGTCGAGTCACACTGTCGGCATCAGTGTGAGGTCACTGGGACTCCTCCAGTACAAATCTCGAAAGTGAGGGTCAAGTAAATAGTTTTAACCGGGACCTCTCAGTATCAACCAAAAAAAAGGATAGGAAAGCAAACATCACAGAGATAAGTGTCTTTTTATAACTGCAGCTCATAGTAAAAGGACACATAAACAACAGCAACATGGAACTAGAAGTACCAAGAAAAAAAGTAACCCACTAGTTCTGCTCCTGTCCACCTGCCCCCGGAGCTCTACTGCCTTTTCCACCGCTCGACTGTTGTTCAAGCACCCACCACTGCCTCTGGCTAGGTGGATCCTCTAAAACCTGCGGATCAATTGTGCGGGGGGTCGGACAGTCACGTGCCATGTGACCCTTCCTGCCGCAGGAGTAACAGTGTTAGTTTCTGGCACACCTGGCTCTGACCCCACCCCGGGTGCCCCGCACCACCGATCCTAAAACCCGAGATCGCCCAACTGCTGGTCTGGTCCTCCTGGACCTCTGCATCATCTGTCTATTGCCTATAGATGACTCAGCTACTGATGGAAAAACACACGGAAAAGGAAGCAGCTCCTGAACACGCTCGGGGTGTAGAGTCACTGGTATGAACTCCACCCTGAAGAAGGTATGAAATTCTTCCCAAGTGAAGGTCATCCCGTCGCAAAACTGGAACAAGTGGCTCCACCATCTCTCAGCTGCTGCCTGAAGGAGGCTGGAAGCAAAGATAACCATGAAGTCCGCTGGTGTACCCACTATCTTGAAAACTCCCACCACAGCTTCCAGCCAATCCTCAGCTGCCTGCGGGTCCCTATCTCCCCTGAACGTGGGTGGCCTATGGTGCTGGAACTCGTGCAGTGCGCTCAAGCGACGTGCACTCTCTGCTGCTGGGGCTGGTGGCATCGGTGGCCCAACGGGTGGTAGTACCGCAGGTGCCTCCACTGGTGCCTCAACTGCAAGAGGGCCATATACCGAAGCCTCGTCGCTCGGCAGGCTGTCAGTACATACATCTCTCGGGGCTCTAGCTGATCATCCGTGGAGAGGCATCCTGAAAGAAACATATGTGACATGGTCAAACGATTTATACCTGGTTATCTGACCTGGTTTGAAATGACTTTTAAAAACTTCTGGAAACATACATGCAATCATTGTTTTCATGCACAAAGTCGGAAATCAGTTTTCAGGGTCCTGGTGTATGGATACGTCGGCCGCCCACACCAACACCGGACTCCCTGAACTGAAAACCACACTCGGTACCCTTAACACTATTGCTTCACAAAAAGAAAATATCAGAGTTATATGTTTTGCGGTAGAACCGACTTCTCTGATACCAATTTGTCACGACCTGTCCTCGGGGACCATGTCGTGACTACCCCAAGCCTGCCTTCCATAGGCCAAGGGCTGGCGACTAGCACCAAAGGCGTAAGTCCCGATAACTGGGATGGCATTGCCTTTATAAAAGTAAGCAAAACACATAGAGTACAAGAGGAAGTAAAACACTAAGTACAAAAGGAAGTGCTGAAAAGTAAATGGGCCATAATACAAACCCAATCGAAAGTATAGCTAAAACTGAACAAAAGTACAACAGAAAAGACAAACAGCTAGAAGAATGGAAGCAACTCCTGGGTCGTCCTCCTCGGATCCTACCTGAAGGGTAGGTACAGATAGCGCAGCTCCTGGATCGCCCACCACGGATCCTACCTGAAGGGTAGGTACAGATAGCCTCCACAACGCTCTCGCCCGTCAACCTCCTCCGAGTGTCGTCTCATCGTGAATTCCACCTCCGGATACTGACTCGTCGTGTGGTCCACCTCTGGGTACCGTCTAGTCCTCGAACACTCAGCCTCTGTCAGCACTGCCCGTCATCTAAAACCAACACAACAAGGTGCGGTCATAGCCCGTGCAGGGGTGAGTATACGATACTCAGTAGGGACCCCGAGACCCTCAAGGTCTCACTAAATCCAACAAGGATAACCACAAAGAAGGATCTCAACAGATAACCCTTACTTAGGTATAAGCCCATACTTATACCTAAGTTATCAAGTAACCCATCTCAATCATGAGGAAAAACAAAGGTTATTAAAATAAACGGATAACCACTACTTAGGTATATGCCCATAAATATACCTAAGTTATCAAGTGACCCATCTCAATCATGAGGTAAACACAAAGTTCATAGACTTATCTCAAACCAGGATTTTCATTATCGAAACCGTAACTGCTGAACAGCCCCATCTCTGGAGTGTACAGTGGTCCTGTCACAACTCTGAGGTACTGCTCACTAACCTAAGACTACTGAGGTACTCCTCCTGTCGAGTACCGCGGGTCAGCCACCCAAACACAGTAGTGCTTCCCGCCGGGGTATGCCACCCAAACACAGTAGTGCACACCCCCTAATAGCCTGCATAGGTACTCTCCGGACGAGTACCGCGGGTCTGCACCTAAACTCAATAGTTCTCCATCCACCATGGGTCTGCACCCAAACAAAGTAGTTCTCCGTCCACTGGGCTAGTCGACTCACTCCAAGTCGAGTCGGTCAAGCAGTCGTGAGGTCTCAACCGGCTACACGGTCTCCGTACTCCGCATGCTCGTCTCCAGGAGGGTCCACTCCACGAGATATTGGTCGATACTCCAAGTATCACAAATTCCCATGAAGAAGTATCTCAAAGAACCGCCTCGTCATAGGGGTCTCAACGCAACAGACGGCGTGTCAATCGGACGCTCGGTCTGTGAGTTATTAGCATTTTCGTCCCAGGGGCCCAGTTGGTTTCGTGTGCGAACCAACCCGGTCGTATCTCAAATGTACCCTGAACTCTCATAGGGTATACTCATAGAGACCGTTTCTCAACGTGATCACCAACGTCGCTGACGGTTCGTCAAACGGACGTCCGGTCTGAAAGTTAACAGCTTTTCCGTTCCAGGGGCCCGATTGGATTTCAGGTACAATCCAACCCAGACATACTCCAACTACATCAAAAACTCAGGAGAAGTAAGCCAAAAGTTCCATCTCATCAAGAGGAATCCAACAAAGTCAACGACACGTCAATCAGACGTCCGAAGCTCAAGATATAAGCGTTTCTGCTCCAAGGGCCCGGTAGGATTTGTGTTCGAACCAACCCGGCCATACCCAAAGTTCTTCGAAACCCTGAGTGTAATATACCGAAACGACCGTCTCGATCCAAGGATCGCTAGGCAACTGATAGTGAGTCGATCAGAGGTCTGTGGCCCAAGATATGGGTGTTTGAACGGAAACTGCCCGAAAATAGGGGGTTCGGGCCCGGACCGACCTGGTCTGAGACACCCTGGGTCGGCCCGAATAGGGTCAACCCGAATCGTGTCTGGGTCTGGCCCAATAGGGCGCGGCCCAGCCCGGTGGGCGTGGCCCAGCCCGGCCTGGGTGTGGCCTGGCCGGTTGGCCTGCCACGCTAGCGTGGCCGCGTGGCCGCTCGGCTTTTCAGGTGAGCGGAACAGGGGGGTGCGTTTGCCCCCCCCATGAAAGAACACGCGACCCCCATGTGGGGGCCGCTCCTTGTCAGCGACGTGGCCCAATGCCGCGTCGTCCTTGGTCCCGCGCGGCCGCGGGACCAGCCACCTGCCGTCGGGGCTTCAGCCGCGGCGGCCCTTCCCAGTGGCGTGCCGGCATGATTCTCCGCGGACCACCAGACGTGCTCTGGTGGTCCGTTTTGCTCTCCGCCTTCACCAATGGTCCTCCTGGGACCCGAACTTCACTGCGGAGGCTTCAAATTTACCTTGTGGACCCGTTTTTCATTGCCCGTCAATCTGCGCACAACGATCAACCAGCGGAGTCTTCGGATCGCCTCCGTGGCCCCGACTCCGGTCGCGGTTTTGTTCGGCCTCAACGGCGTCGCGCTACGGCGTTGCGCTTCTTCGTCGCATTCTTTCTTGTTTCTGCGCGGTGCCATTGCACCGCGCCGCCTTTGTTCATGCCGCAACGAAAAAAACAGCAAAGGGGGAGGAGAGTCGACCGTGTTTGTGCGGTCCGAGCTTCTCCCGTTAAGTTGATAACAAGCGGCCCAAAAGACGAAGAACGACCAAGGATTTTTCACGAACAAAATTAATCAACCCCAACAGTTTTCCCTGCAATCAATAATTCTTAACCCGCAACATATTCTTCGCGGCTCAACTTAATATTTAGTTGATCCGCGTTCTTTGATTTAGAAGGAAGTAAACATGGGTTCACTAACAATCACAAATTAATTCCCTACCTCGAGCGTAGTTGAACGAAGGCTCGTCGCGGAATTGCACGTCGCGAAAGAAGGCGTCGCGGAAGGGGGATCGTCACATCGTGGAGAAAAGATTCGTCGGCGTCGCGTCGTCGATCTCCGAGGATCCTACGTTCTTTTCGACCTTCATTGTAGGTCGACGATCTTCGCGTTCTTCGCATTCTTCGTCGAGGAAGGAGTGCTTCAAGGATTTGAGTGATTTCTCCCAATCCTCTCACAACCCAACAACTCTAATAAGATAAGTGTTTGTCTTATTTTATTTCTCACGCCAAACATTTTGAAATTCAAAAACGAATCAAACAATTAATTGAATTAATTGAGGAGTTTAAACCACCCAATTAATTAGGCCTTTATTATTCAGTTTAAACGCAAAAGTTGACTTACATTAAAATGGGGGTTCGGGTGCATTACCTAATTAAAGGTGGGGGATTTCGTGGAAGTTGAAAAGGCAGGGCTCGTGTTGGCCCCACCCCACAAATATCCTATCTAGTGGAGTAGGATATAGTGGGTCCCACTTTAACCACTTAGCTTAGGTTAAACAACTTAAAATAAAATAAATTGGTTGCCCCATTTTATTTTATTCATTTACTTAACCCCAAAATTTTAAAACCACACCCGAGCAAACGCAACTCCGGAAAAGGTGTTCCTAAGCAATTATCGGTGTAGCGATTCCATCGGTGTCCTCAGATTTCTATTCTGAGCACCGGTTCAAAAGTTAGGAAAACTCGCTCGTTCGTTCACTGAACGTACCCGAGATAAACTTCGAAAAATGATTACGGGCACCCCGGGCCTCGGAATCAGGTGCCGTCAGAAACTGAGTTCTTGTAAAATCCCAAAGAAAATTAAGAAAAAATTTCCCTTGAATTTTACGGGTCTTTACATTACTCCCACCTCAGGGCTTTACGTCCTCGTAAAGCTTTAACGCAAACTAGGGATACAAAGGCGGTACTGAGCATGCATGTGAGCATTCTACTCCCATGTGCTCACCTGGAGGTTCCCGTGCTGCCTATGAAAACGCACAAGAGGAATCAACCGTCCTCGTATGACCTGCTCCTGTCGATCCTCAACCTCTACTGGAACCCTAGAAAATTCACCCCATTTCCAACATCCACCTCCTCATGGTCGATGATATGCGAAGGGTCGAGGTCGTATCTCCTCAGTTGAGATACATGGAAGTCGTCATGCACCTGGTGCAACTGAGGTGGATGGGTAAAGTGGTAAACCACCTCACCTACCCTGCTGAGGACCTAGAAAGGTCAGTTGAACCTCAAAGATAACTTGTCGCCTCGCCAACATCTTCGTAAACCTCGTCAAGGTGAGACCCGTATATGGTTGTGATCGTTATCCTCGAACTCAAGAGGCCTCCAAATCCTGTTTAGAACTGAAACTTAAAACTCCTACTGCCACGAGGGTAAGGTTGACCGACTCAAGAGTGATCGGTCGCACCCTCCTATGCAGGAATTTATCCGGTGCTGCCTGGGGTTTTCTTTTCACCGACCAAGGAAAACCCATCCCGACGTTGTAGTTAGACCACAACTATTTTTCCTAATACAGTCAATCTGAGCATGAACTGTGAATCCAATTCACACCAAGACCAACGTCGCAAGGCCTTGACGCTGCCACCAAGAGATTCCAACTGAAACTCTCACCTCGAGGGTCAGACCACACTATCGGTGTAAGTGTGATTATCGAGTCTCCTCCCAAGGTATCTCCAGACATGAGGGTCAAGTTTACGACTTACCAGAAACTCTAGGTCTGGGACAAGATTCGTGGATGGAAGGAATGATTCATTTTAATGTCTGTTACTACAACAGCTAGTAGTGGACACAGATTATCCCTTGAATCATTTTTTGGAGTCACTGGGTCACACTCCTTGACCGCATGCATCCGCACTCTTCCCTTACCCTCCATCTCCCTAAGCCTGGCGGGGACAGCTAAGGCGGGTGGTTGTAGCATGTTGAAATGTACACCACCTCATGCTACTCCCCTATCCCTACCTCCACGTCTACTGCTCTGCAGATTTATCTATCTGTAACATTTCCTCTTTTTGAAACATTCGCACACCCAAGTCTCTGAGACTGGAACCAGTTTCCTATTTCTACAGCACTGTGCAGTCTTCATCCACTCCTGGATGATCTGCACCTTCTTTGCCTACGATCTGTAAGAGCTGCTAAGATTTCTCCTTCACCGAAAAGAGAAACTTGGTCTCATCCCCTAGATGAATCACTCCCTTTCCCTAATACAGTCATTCCTGACATGAATGATTCATTCATGCTATGGATGACGTCGTAAGGGCTCGACGCTACTACCAAGAGATCCAACCGTCACTCTCGCCTCCGAGGGTCGAGTCACACTGTCGGCATCAGTGTGAGTTCACTGGGTCTCCTCTAGTAGAAATCTCAAAAGTGAGGGTCAAGTCAACAGTTTTAACCGGGACCTCTCAATATCAACCAAACAAAAGGACAGGAAAGCAAACATCACAATGATAAGTGTCTTTTTATTACTGTAGCTCATAGTACAAGGACACATAAACAACAGCAACATGGAACTAGAAGTACCAAGAACAAAAGTAATCCACTAGTTCCGCTCCAGTCCACCTGCCCCCAGAGCTCTACTTCCTTGTCCACCACTCGACCGTTGTTCAAGCACCTGCCACTGCTTCTGTCTCGGTGGCTCCTCTAAAGCCTGCGGATTAATTGTGCGGGGGGTCGGACAGTCACGTGCCATGTGCCCCTTCCCGCCACAGGAGTAACACTGTCCGTTTCTGGCACACCTGGCTCTGACCCCACCCTGGGTGCCCCGCACCACCGATCCTAAAACTTGAGATCGCCCAACTGCTGGTCTGGTCCTCCTGGACCTCTGCATTATCTATCTACGACCTACAGATGACTCGACTACTGATGGAAAAACACGCGGAAAAGGCAGCAGCTCCTGAACATGCTCGGGGTGTAGAGTCACTGGTATGAACTCCACCCTGAAGAAGGTCTCAAAGTCTTCCCAAGTGAAGGTCATCCCATCGCAAAAATGGAACAAGTGGCTCCACTATCTCTCAGCTGCAGCCTGAAGGAGGCTGGCAGTAAAGATCACCATGAAGTCCGCTGGTGTACCCACCATCCTAAAAACTCCCACCACAGCCTCTAGCTAATCCTCAGCTGCCTGCGGGTCCCTCTCTCCCCTGAACCTGGGTGGACTCTGGCGCTGGAACTCATGCAGTGCGCTCAAGCGACGTGAACTCTCTACTGCTAGGGCTGGTGGCATCGGTGGCCCAACGGGTGGTAGTACCGATGGTGCCTCCCCTGGTGCCTCAACTGCAAGAGGGCCCTGTACCGAAGCCTCATCGCTCGGCAGGCAGTCAGTACGTATGTCTCTCGGGGCTCTAGTTGATCGTTCGTGGAGAGGCATCCTGAAAGAAACATACGTGACTCGGTCAAACGATTTATACCCGGTGAGCTGACCTGGTTTGAGCTGACTTTTAAAAACTTCTGGAAACACACACGCAATCAGTATTTTCATGCACAAAGTCGGAAATCAGTTGTCAGGGTCCTAGTGTATGGACATGTTGGCCGCCCGCACCAACACTGGACTCCCTAAACTAAAAACCACACTCGGTACCCTTAACACTATTGCTTCATAGAAAGAAAATACCAGAGTTATAAGTTTTGCGGTAGAACCGACTCCTCTGATACCAATTTTTCACGACCCATCCTCAGGGCCCGTGCTGTGACTACCCCAAGCCTGCATTCCATAGGCCAGGGGATGGCGACTAGCACCAAAGGCGTAAGTCTCGATAACAGGGAAGGCATTGCCTTTATAAAAGTAAGCAAAACACACAGAGTACAAGAGGAAGTAAAACACTAAGTATAAAAGGAAGTGATGAAAAGTAAATGGGCAAGAATACAACCCCAATCGAAAGTAAAGCTACAACTGAACAAAAGTAAAACAGAAAAGACAAACAGCTGGAAGAATGGAAGCATCTCTTGGGTCGTCCTCCTCGGATCCTACCTGAAGGGTAGGTACAGATAGCGCAGCTCCAAGATCATCCACCACGGATCCTACCTGAAGGGTAGGTACAGATAGCCTCCAAAACTCTCTCGCCTGTCAACCTCCTCCAAGTGTCATATCATCGTGAATTCCACCTCTGGATACTGACTCTTCATGTGGTCCACCTCCGGGTACCATCTAGTCCTTGAACACTCGGCCTCCGTTAGTGCTCCCCGTCGTCTGCAACCAACACAACGAGGTGCGGGCATAGCCCGTGCAGGGGTGAGTATATAATACTCAGTAGGGACCCCGAGACCCTTAAGGTCTCACTAAATCCAACAAAAATAACCACAAAGAAGGATCTCAACAGATAACCCTTACTTAGGTATAATCCCATACTTATACCTAAGTTATCATGTAACCCATCTCAATCATGAAGAAACACAAAGGTTATTAAAATCAACGGATAACCACTACTTAGGTATATGCCCATAAATATACCTAATTTATCAAATGACCCATCTCAATCATGAGGTAAACACAAAGGTCATAGACTCAGCTCAAACCAGGATTTTCATTATCGAAACTGTAACTGTTGAAGAGCCCCGTCTCTGGAGTGTATAGTGGTCCTATCATGACTCCAAGGTACTGCTCACTAACCTAAGACTGCTGAGGTACTCCTCCTGTCGAGTACCGCGAGTCAACCACCCAAACACAGTAGTGCTTCCCTCCGGGGTATGCCACCCAAACACAGTAGTGCACACCCCCTAATAGCCTGCAGAGGTACTCTCCGGACGAGTACCGCGGGTCTGCACCTAAACTCAGTAGTTCTCCATTCTCCTTGGGTCTACACCCAAACAAAGTAGTGCTCCGTACACTGGGCTAGTCGACTCACTCCAAGTCGATTCGGTCAAGCAGTCGTCAGGTCTCAGCCGGCTACACGGTCTCCGTACTCCGCATGCTCGTCTCCGAGAGGGTCCGCTCCACGAGCTACTGGTCGATAGTCCAAGTATCACAAATTTCCACGAAGAAGTATCTCAAAGGACCGCCTCGTCATAGGGGTCTCAACGCAACAGACGACGTGTCAATCGGACGTCCAGTCTGTGAGTTATTAGCCTTTTCGTCCCAGGGGCCCGGTTGGTTTCGTGTGCGAACCAACCCAGCCGTATCTCAACCGTACCTCGAACTCTCATAGGGTATACTAATAGGGACTGTTCCTCAATGTGATCACCTATGCCGCTGACGGTTCGTCAAACGGACGTCCGGTCTGAAAGTTAACAGCTTTTCCATTCCAGGGGCCCGGTTGGATTTTGGGTACAATCCAACCCATCCATACTCCAACTGCATCCAAAACTCAGGCGAAGTAATCCGAAAGTTTCTTCTCATCAATATGAATCCAACAAAGTCGACGGTACGTCAATCGGACGTCCGGAGCTCAAGATATAAGTGTTTCCGCTCTGAGGGCCCGGTAGGTTTCATGTTCGAACCGACCCGGACGTATACAAAGTTCTCTGAAACCCTAAGTGTAATTTACCGAAATTACCTTCTCGATCCAAGGATCGCTACGTGACTGACAGTGTGTCAATCAGAGGTTCGTGGCCCAAGATATGGGCATTTGAACGGAAACTGCCCGAAAATAGGGGGTTCGGGCCCAGACCGACCCAGCCTGAGACCCCCTGGGTCGGCCCGAACAGTGTCGACCAGAACCGGATCTGGGTTCGGCCCAATAGGGAGTGGCCCAGCCTGGTGGGTTCGGCCCAACCGGTTGGCCTTCTGCGCTGGCGCGGCCGCGTGGCCGCTCGGCTGTCCGGCTGAGCGGTACAAGGGGGTGCGGTTGCCCCCCCGTGAAAGAAGCCGCGACCCCTGTGTGGGGGTCGCTCCCTGCCAGTGACGAGGCCCGACGCCACAACGTCCTTGGTCCCGCGCGGCCGCGGGACCAACCTCCTGCCGTCGCGGCTTCAGTCGTGGCGCCCATTCCCGGCAGCGCGCCGGGCACCGCCGTGCCAACAGGATTTTCCGCGGACCACCGGACGCGCTCTGGTGGTCCGTTTTGCTCGCCGTCTTCGCCAACGGTCCTCCCGGGACTTGACCTTTACTTCGAATGCTTCAAATTTACCTTGAGGCCCCTTTTTTCATCGCCCATCAATCTTCACATAACGATCAACCAGCGGAGTCTTCAAATCGCCTCTGCGGCCCCAACTCCGGTCGCGGTTTCGTTCGGCATCAACGGCGCCGCGCGACGGCGCCGCGCTTCTTCGTCGCATTCTTTCTTGTTTCCGTGTGGTGCCGTTTCACCGCGCCTCCTTTTCTCGTGCCGCAATGAACAAAAAAACAAAGGGGGAGGAGAGTCGACCGTGTTCGTGCGGTCCGACCTTCTCCCGTTAAGTTGATAACAAGCGGCCCAAAAGACGAAGAACGACCAAGGATTTTTCACGAACAAAAGTAATCAACCCCAACAGTTTTCCCCGCAATCAAGAATTCCCAACCCGCAACATATTATTCATAGATCAACTTAATATTTATTTGATCTGCGTTCTTTGATTTAGATGGAAGTAAACATGGGTTCACTAACAATCATAAATTAATTCCCTACCTCGAGCGTAGTTGAACGAAGGCTCATCGCGGAATTGCACGTCACGAAAGAAGGCGTCGTGGAAGGGGGATTGTCGCGTCGCAGAGAAAAGATTCATCGGCGTCACGTCGTCGATCTCCGAGGATCCGGCGTTCTTGTCAACCTTCGTCGAAGGTCGGCGATCTTCGCGTTCTTCGCGTTCTTCATCGAGGAAGGAGTGCTTCAAGGCTTTGAGTGATTTCTCCCAAGCCTCTCACAACCCAACAAATCTAATAAAATAAGTGTTTGTATTATTTTATTTCTCACGCCAAACGTTTTGAAATTCAAAAATGAATCAAACAATTAATTTAATTAATTGAGGAGTTTAAACCTCCCAATTAATTAGGCGTTTATTATTCAGTTTAAACGCAAAAGTTGACTTACATTAAAAAGGGGGTTTAGGTGCGTTACCTAATTAAAGGTGGGGGTTTTCATGGAAGTTGAAAAGGTGGGGCTCGTGGGGCCCCACCCCATAAATATCCTACCTAGTGGAGTAGGATATAGTGGGTCCCACTTCAACCACTTAGCTTAGGTTAAACAACTTAAAATAAAATAAATTGGTTTCCCCATTTTATTTTATTCATTTTCTTAACCCAAAAATTTTAAAACCACACTCGAGAAAACGCAACTCCGGAAAAGGTGTTCCTAAGAAATTACCAGCGCTACGATTCCATCAGTGTCCTCAGATTTTGATTCCGAGCACCGGTTCAAAAGTTAGGAAAACCCGCTCATTCATTCACTGAACGTACCCGAGCTAAACTTCAGAAAATGATTCTGGGCACCCCGGTCCTTGGAATCAGGTGCCGTCAGAAACTGCATTCTTGTAAAATCCCAAAAAAAATTAAGAAAAAATTTCCCTTGAATTTTACGGGTCTTTAAACCGTAGACCCCCGCTGCTAGTCGGCAGCCTTTGGTGTACGGGGAGTTGTTATTAAGTTCATGTAACCACCCATCTTGGAGAACCAATTTATTGGCTCCTGTGTCGGGGACGTTACAAAGTGGTATTAAAGGAGGTATTTCTTCTCCTTCTCTGAGGTCTTTTTATTTGGGATTGGTAGCCAGGGGTTAAGACATGTCGGGACTTGGTAATGATCTCGTGCTTAGGAGTAGCTAACCCAAGTACGGGGGAAACCCAAGTCACCCTGAGTAGGAAATGTTGTTCTTGGTTGTGTGATGTTACAGTTGATGATATTTCACCATTGGGTGATGCACATGTGCTTTGATGTGATTGTTTTATGACGTTTGGCTCGTGGCCTTAATGGAATGAGGATTTGCATTCATGCATCATTGTAGGAACCTAGGGAGATAGGTGACATGCATTGTGTTATGCACATGCATGGGGTGGGTGTGTGAGGTAGGAAAGTAGGGTGCATCATGCATTTCATAAAATCAAGAAATGATGAGATGAAAGAAATAACACAAGTAGGTAAGGATGAATGTACGGTAAAGATATTTAATGGAGTAAAAAAGGGTTTGAAACAAATTGGAAAATTTTGTTGGGTTAGTGTATGAAATGGGTTGTTGTAGCTAGTAAAGATCTTTTGATGGAGTCATGAAAGTGTATGGTATGCGTTCTAAAGTCTCGTGCTTGGCATTGTATAGAAATACCACCACGACGTCGGTTACCAGTTGGGAAATGGGAGGATGTTGCGGAGAATACTCCTCCAGTATAGGAGCAAGAAAATGTGGCTATCAATGAAGGTGGAGAATACCAGTTCTGGGAGAACTTGGCTTTCTTTATGAAGATGATGGATCGAGACCCAGGGCGGGTTACACCGAGTATGTTTGAGCTGACCAGGGAGTTCCAACTGCAGCACCCTCCGACCTTCACCGGAAAGGGTGGGCCAGAAGCAGCAGAGTTCTAGTTAGAGTATGTCCAGATGATACTGGACCATCTGGAGACCCCTGTTGAAAATAGAGTGAAGCTGGCCAATTATATGTTGCGAGGCCAGGCTAGGTGTTGGTGGGACATTCAGGCTCAAATCGAGCAGGCTAAGGGAATATCATGGAAGGTTTTTTCAAGAATTTTTTTTGGAGTATTTCTACCCAGAGACTTTGAGACAGGAGCGGGCTACAGAGTTTATGAGCCTGACTCAGGGATCGCTATCAGTAATGGACTATTCTAGTCGCTTCACTGATTTGAGATGCTTTTTCCCAGTGTTAGTAGGGGATGAGGCAGCAGTAGCAAAGCATTTCTAGGATGGACTGAGACATGAGATCAGGTCTCAAGTAAACATCTTTTGCTTGAAGAGGTTGCAGAGGTAGTAGATCAGGCACCGATCTCGGAAGGAAAACTGAAGGGAGCTTCGGGTAGTGGGCTTGTGGTGTCAGTGGGATAGACGAACGGTGCAGCTACCGAAGGTCGAAAGCGATGCCATGAGAGCTCACAACATGGTGGAAGTGTGAAAATTGGATGGAAGAGGGGGTCAGCCTCTTAGAGTGAGAACCAGGTGTTTTGTTATCAGTGCGGAAGGACGGGGCATATGTGTGGTCAGTGTCCTCGACCTCTAGTTGAGTGCTGTTTGTGCGGCAGGTTGGGGCATGTGCAGAGATTCTGAAGGAACCCTCGGCAGGTGGGTGAGCATGATGGTGAAAACAGGAGTTGGGTACAGGAAGGGGATTAGTTTCCCCATACCAGGCAGGCAGTTGGATCTCCACGAGCCATACTGTTAGGGGCGGTGGACGTGGAACTCCAGGGTAGGATCACTCACGCCAGCAGGGAAGTGCAGTGCAGGGCGTTTAGGCTGGGGCCCAAGGTAGAGGGGTAGGTTAGCTTTAGGCAGTTCAGTTTTCACCTAGTGGTGGCGAGGCTAGACCGTCGACTGTTTGAGGTACAATCCTTGTAGATTCTACTTTTTCTAGTGCATTGTTTGACACAGGTGGCACACACTCTTTTATCTCTGCTCAACTTGTGGTAGCATTGGGTTTACCTGTGGAGAGGGTGTGTGGAGTTATGTCAATTGATACCTCATTTGGAGTGTGGGTTGAGGATATCAAGCAGTGTAAGGGGTGTGCCTTGGAAGTCGGTGGGTATCATTTTCTATGGGATTTTTTTCGTTCCTGAGATGTTAGGGTTTGACCTTATCTTGGGAATGGATTGGTTGGTGTTGTATCGGGTGCATATAGACTTCTATCGTTGTAGAGTATCGTTCAGGTCGCTTGAGGGGGACGCTTATGTCCACCGTGGCGAATGGGATGTTTGAGCAGGGCATGCAGGACCATTTGGTCAGCGATTGAATGGACTCATGGCTCGAGTGGCATGTCTCATGCTTGATGAAAATGAAAGAGGAGAGGATTTTATCCTTCCTCCCATGGTGGATCGGTTTCAGGATGTGTTTCCTGAGGATTTCTTGGGGTTACCCCCTAAGAGGGATGTTGAGTTCACAATCGAGTTGCTGCTGGGAGTGGAGCCAGTTTCTATTCTTCCATACCGAATGGCACCAGCAGAACTCCTGGAACTGAAGGTTCATCTTGAGGAGTTGGAGCATAAGGGGTTTATCCGTCCTAGTAGATAATCAGATGACAGTGAAGAATCAGTACCCTCTTCTTAGAATTGATGACCTGTTTGATCAGTTGAGGGGTGAATCAGTGTTTTCTAAGATTGATATGAGGTCGGGTTATCACCAGTTAAGGGTGAGGTCTTCCAACATGCCACAAAAAACTTTTTAGAGTCAGTACAAGTTGTTTGAGTTTGTGGTAATGCGTTTTGGATTGACCAATACACCGGCGGTGTTTATGTATTTGATGAACTGGATCTTTCATCCCTATCTAGATCAGTTTGTGGTTGTCTTTGTTGATGATATCTTAGTGTACTCGAAAACTCATGACGATCATGACCAACATCTTGACATTGTTTTGGGTACGCTAAGAGAGCACCGGCTATACGCCAAGCTATCAAAGTTTTAATTCTGGAAAGGTGAGGTGCATTTTCTGGGTCACATCATCTTGGTGGCAGGTGTGTCAGTGGATCTAGAGAAAGTGCGGGCAGTTGTATCTTGGGAACATCTCAAGAGTGTCTCTGATGTTTAGATATTTCTGGGTTTGGCCGGGTATTACCAAAGGTTCATTCAGGATTTCTCTCGCCTGGAAGCACCACTCTCGGGCTTGACCAAGAAAGGAATCAGGTTCGAGTGGTCTGAGGCTTGTGAGAATTCCATTCAAGAGTTGAAGAAGCAGTTGACGACCACACCTATCCTGATCTTACCTGAGCCGGGTAAGAGGTACATCTTGTTTTGTGATGTGTCCAGAATCGGACTTGGGGATGTGTTGATGTAGGGTGAGAAGGTTGTGGCTTATGGGTCAAGGAAGTTGAGACCCCATGAGTGAAACTATCCCACTCACGATCTTGAGTTGGCTGCAGTAGTGTATGCCTTGAAGTGCTGGAGGCACTATCTGTTGGGAGAACGGTTTACTATGTTCACTGACCAAAAGAGTTTAAAGTACATCTTCTCACAGTGGGATCTGAATCTTCGGCAGAGAAGATGGGTTGAATATCTCCAGTCTTTTGACTTTGAGTTGGTGTACATGTCGAGAATGGGAAACAGTGTTGCTAATGCTATGAGTAGGAAGGTTCAGAATTAGATGGTTCAGGAGTCCAGCACTGAGTGGAAGGTGATGGCTTTGTTTGCAGAAATGCACCTGGAGGCGCAGGAGGAGAGTGGTCAGGTCACTCTTGCTTCCTTAATGATGGAGTCGACGCTTCTGAGTTGAGTTAAGGAAGGTCAGCTTGATGATCCTGAGTGTTTGAACATGAAGGAAAATCTTAAAGGTGGGGATCTACCTTCTGGATGGGCCGTTGGTGTGGACGATGTTGTTCGTGTTGTTGTGCCAAAGTGTGTGCTAGAAGAGTTGATGCGAGAGTTCCATGCATCAAAGTAGTCAGTGCATCCTAGTTTGACTAAGATGTACCGTGATCTCTGAAGGCAGTTTTGGTGTCCTAGAATGAAAAAGGAAGTAGCGGACTTTGTGGCACGGTGTCTTACCTGTCATCAGGTGAAGGCCGAGCATCAATGCACAGGTGGTTTATTGCATCCATTACCCATCTCAGAATGGAAGTGGGATGATGTGACAATAGATTTTGTCATGGGTCTTCCGAGGACGCTATGGAATAATGATGCAATATGGGTGGTTGTGGATCGATTAACGAAAGTGGCTCTTTTCTTACCGATTCAGGAGACCTTTACAGTTGACCAGTTGGGTGAGTTGTATGTTCGGGAGATAGTGCGGTTTCATGGGGTGCCGCGGGCCATAGTTTCGGACTGAGACACGCGTTTCACATCACGTTTCTAGCATGTATTACAGAAAGCGCTTGGTACGCAGGTGTTTTTGAGTACAGATTTCCACCTTCAGACGGACGGGTAGTCGGAGTGTATAATCCAAGTGTTGGAGGACATGTTAAGAGCTTGTGTCTTGGAATTTGGTGGATCATGGGAGAGGCACCTATCGCTATTTGAGTTTTCCTACAACAACAGTTTTCAGGCTACGATTCATATGGAACCATTTGAGGCACTCTATGGGAGACCATGTAGATCTCCATTGTGTTGGCTAGTGGTCGTTGAATCTGAGTTGTTGGGGCCAAGTCTCGTGCAGGAGACTTCAGATAAAGTTAAGTTGATCAGGAAGCGGATGGTTACGGCTCAAAGTAGTCAGAAGTCATATGCAGATTAGAGGCATAGACCTCTTGAGTTTGGGGTGGGTTATAAAGTGTTCCTTCGGGTGTCTCCAAGGTTGGGTCACCATTAGATTTGAAATCAGGGTAAGTTGGCGCCCATGTACGTGGGACCTTTTGAGATCGTGGAAAGGATCGGACCAGTGGCTTACCGACTGGATCTTACACAATGGTGTGGTGGGATTCATGATGTGTTTCATGTGTTGTAGCTTTAACGGTATCACCCTAACCCATCTCACGTGGTTGATGTTGAGGATTTGGAGCTTGAGGCTGATGCGTCCTTGGAGGATCATCTGTTTCGTGTGGTGTATCGTAGTGAAAAGGTCTTACGAGGCAAGGTTGTTCCATTAGTGCGAGTAATTCGGAAGCATGGGAAGGTTCAGGAAGAAACTTGGGAGTGAGAATCTGATATGCGGGCTTAGTGGCCCGAACTCTTCTCAGTGGATCAATGAGGTTTGGGAACTCGGATCGAGGACGAGCTGTTATAAGGTGGGGAGGTTGTAAGATATCGGTTTTTGGAAAGGTATGTTTTTGTTGTGTTTTGGGTTGAACCCTTTGTTTTGGGGCTTTAAAATGTTTTTTGAAAGTGTGAGATGCCTTGGGGGTGTTTTGGGGGCTCGGGGCTCGGAAGAAAGTAAATCTGGGCAAGACAGGCTAGGGCGCACGGCCTACGCACGACCAGGTAAACCGTGCGGCCAGCCCAGGCTAAACCGTGCGACCCTTCCTCCTCCAGACAGAAGCTTGTTCATGGTTTGCGCACGGTTTTTCAAACTATGCGACTAAACCACATGACCCCTCCTCCTCCGAAAAGTGGCATGCACACAGTTTGCACACGGTTTTCCAAACCGTGCGGACAAACCGTGCGACCACTTAAAGTTGGGAAAAATTACAAGTTTTCCACTCCGGGATTTTAAACCCCAACTCAGTATTTCCTCTCATTTCCTCCCTCTTTACCCTAGGCATGAACCAAATAACCCAAAGGCTCCAAGAGACCAATCTCCCTCTTTTCTAAGGTGTTTTTGGTGTTTTTTGTTATGGATCGAAGCTCCGAGTAAGGCTAATCCCATCCTTGCTTCTCTTTTTGGTTTAGGATATGTATCTTCTCTCCCTCTAGTTTCAAAGCTCTAAAACCCTAATTTTTAGGTGAGTGTTAGGTTGAATCTCCAAAGGTTTTTTGGATCGAGGTCTAAGGACTTGATTGAGGGTGCGTTCAACCGCGGTTTCGAGGTAGGTGGTCTACAAGTGATATCCTATAGTTATTTGGGGATTTGTGCATGATTAGTTGTGTTCTTGTTTCCACTTGGTTATGTTTTGAATAACCTTGGCATGTTTGGTAATAATGGTGTTTAAAATGGAAAATGGGAACCCTCATAATCCCCGTGGGATGTGTTGGGATTATCTTGACCTAATTAGGGCCATCCATGGGATGTGCCGGCTTTTCCCGGGTTTCGGGATTGTTATTAAACAAGTGTCCTTGTTATAGTAAATTTTAGAGCCCTTGATGAACATGTTGGAATGATTGGTTGAACTTGGAATAGAATTTAGGTGATGCACCTATACTTGGCAATAACCTAGTGGTTATTTGAAATGGAATGAATGGTTGATTCATGAAAATGACGAACGGGTTAAATGGGTTAATGTGTAAACTGATTTAACACCATAATAGGATAAGTTATGGGTCTAATGTTCAATGCTTAGTGAGATAGTCATAACACATGGGAATTGGTTAAATTGTTAAATGATGTGAAATGGTAATGTGTTAATGGGTTAAGGCATGATGTGGATTCCCATGTGGGTTATTGTGAATAGTGTTTGCCGAAGGGAAATGGTTTGGATGGTTGATGGTTACTTATATAAAAGCATGTGCACATGGATTTGTAGAGTGGTGTATGACATGAGGATCTACACCCATGGGTTGAGCTAAGACTGTGGTTCTAAACTCCACCCTAAATGCACGGGTTAGGAAAGGGGACTGAGGGTCTATTCTCTTAACGGTTGCATCCACCCAGACTGAGGCTTCGAGGTGAGTTTATGGTTTCTATGAGGGGGTTAGTCCTAGTGAGATAGGATAATGATGTTTTTACCCTCTTGCATGTGATTGTTGGCCTTAGACCCATGTAACATAATGAATGTGTTTAACCCATGGAAATGTGATGAAATGGTAGGCGATGATAGTTGGTAATAAAAGGATGGTAATGGAATGGAAATGGATTTGACTCTGAACATGTTAATGTCACCTTAATTAATTACTTGGCAATTATCATTCATATTAATTTTTCATGCACTATCTGTTAATACTGGATATTTTGTAGACATCGTTGGTGGTGGCCTACTGAGTTGTACTCACACCCTGCTCGGGCCACCGTTGGGTACCTGAGAAGACTTCATGTTTGTATGTAAGGAGAATGGAAAAGGTCCTTGCAAGATAGTGAGTGGACATGGGTAGCACTTGGTGGAGGATCCGGACTTGGAGTCGGGACCATTTTGGGGATTTTGTCTGTTGTCTTTATTTGGGGATTTTGTTCACTCTTGCACTTGTAGTATGACATGACATATTTGTTTTTGGAAATGATTGTTATGAATGTTCCGTGTTTATTGGTTATTGTTTCCGCTATTTGGTTTATTTTTGTTGTGTCTTACTCTGATAAAAAGGGGGTATAGTCTCACCACTTGACTCCGTAGATCCCTGCTGCTAGTCGGCAGCCTTTTGCGTATGGGGATGCGCGCTTAAGGTCATGTAACCACCCAGCTCGGAGCACCGGTTTAGTGGATCCCGGGTCGAGGACATTACATTGTTCAAGGGCGATCATAAAGGATTATATATATATATTAAAATTATTAATCAATTCATTTTTAGATATTTTTTGAAAATAAGAGTGTAAAAACTAACCATATGCCAACTAAATTGAAAAATGGATATCATATAAGTTATAATTTTATGAAATTCCATTATGTCATAGTCTCAAGTGGTTTTAATGGGATCCATTTCCAAAGATTAGGAAAGCATCAAATATGAATCATTAAAAACACAAAGTTCATTGAAGTTAATGATCCTATTTCTATTAATGAAATTAACAACCCTAAGAAAGAAAAGGTAATAAATCATACCAACCATATTTCTATAAGGGTATAAAATCTCTTTTGAGACAGTGGGAGCAAGAAAGACTTCAGTTGAATCTTGGATTTAGATGCACAAGTTAGCATAAGAACATTAAACTCAACAAGTGTTAGTGGGATGAATCATTCTAGAGACACATATTATATAGGAAAGATAAAACCATAGTGGTTGTTTTTTATTCATTGGGATTGGTGACATGTTATTTTATAATAATAATAATAAATCCTACATAGAGTAATAATTTGAAAATATCTATGATTTAAAATTTATTATGAATTCAAATATGGATTCTATGTACCAAAATTAATTTATAATATTGGTGGATGATGTAAATACATTGGTGGGTATTAAATATAAAATATAAATGGTTGTCCAAGAGAGATACCAATAAATCATGATTGGTTATTAAAAGATTTTAATGACTAAGACCCATTCAATAATAGAAACATTTACTCAAATCATAATGCTTAATCAATTTGAATTCTATTTATTATAGTTACTATGATCATTGTATTAGGCGTTGGATATCAAGACCACCTCTCATAGAGGTAAATTTATGGTACATGTCTATATAACATGACCATAAAGGTTGGAAACCTCAAATAAATCCAATATGGAATTAAAGTTTCAAGCATACATTTATGGGTCAAAATAAGTATAATATTCATAATATATTTTTTTGAAAAAAAGTTTACAGGAGTATGAAAGATGTTAGTAGGAACTCTAAAGCTTTCCAATATAGATATCTTTAATGACATATAAAAAACTTTTGATTAGTCTTACAGTTGTATAAGACTAAATAATTTATCCAAAGATGACTTTAGTAGAAGCCCAAGTTATAGGGAATAATATCTAATAATATAGATCAAGGAGTTGCTTAATAAAATTTATATTACACATTTGACATGGTACTGAAAAATAGAAGATGGAATAATACACTCAAAAAAATTAGTGTCAAGTGGTATTTTTGTGATGTGTTGACTACATATACCTAAAAGTAATTTGAAAATATATCTCACATTCTATGATAAGTACACAAGTTTTATCTAGAATACATGACATGTAGTCTATATAGTTTTGTAGTGAAATTCAAGATAACCATATGGTCAGATACATGGTGTATTACAAATGATATGGACAAGATGTAACATTAATGAGATACACAACGTGTAGCTAGAGTACACTCTGTGTGACTCATTAATCTATGCATCTGAGAAACAAGAAGATTAAATAGGTAGGATTTTCTGACACACATTGAGTATACCACACATTGTGAAGCATGTAATTACATGTTATGAATCCTGGTCAAGGTACATGCTAATTCCCTAGGAGTTTATCTCAGGTACACGATAGGTGAAAAACACTATGTGTATCTCATTAGTACATGTTTTGTAGTTATATAGTGATAAATAGAATTAAATTACATAAATAATAACTAATTGCATCATTAAAAAACAAATTATATGGTTAACAAATGGTATATTGACTATCTGATAAGTTTTTATATAATTAATAAATTTTAAATTAATTATATATAATAATTAGCAAACACCAATGGAGTTGTTTATATACCAACATTCCAATAAATAATGGGTATCTCAAAGACTCTTCAAATAGATATTAAGATAAAATAAATAATTATTTATTTAATTAAAGTGTTTTTATTTTCATAATAAATAATGAATTGAAGTGAATGTTAGATAGTGTGATTTTTCATATTCATTGTATGTATATAGATGACCATGATCTTAGACTGTCTAGTGTATGTGATTATTTTATTTAATTTATAATTCTAACATTGTTTTGTAATGATTTATTAAATTAAATAATGGTATGTTTTTCATTCCTATTATCTTATTATGTACAGGTATGCATTCCCATGATTTATTTTTTTTAAACCCCTTTAACCAATCCTTTATTTCCCCTACTTTCATGTGAGTAAAATCTTATTTAATGGATGGATGTCCCATGTAAGTAGAGACAGTTCAAGTTTAGAGTTGAGTTAAAACCAATCTAGGAGGTACATAAGACCATGGGTGGAATGCTGCAACTCAAACCAAGCATGGTTTTAGGAGTTTATTCCATATAGTTAAGGATTGGTTTATCATATTCTAGATAAATCAACTATTATAAAATCTCATGGTCATTCCACTTTATTTATTTATTTTATATAATTTTCATGGTTAATTATTTATGGATTTTTAACCATTAAATAAATTAATTAACAATTATTCAATATGTAACTAAAATAAAATTATAATTTGTGTAAACTTTATCTTGACATGGTTGATCACTTAAGTAAATTCCACTTAATATTAACAAGAATGTAATAAGATAAAATGTGTTGTATGCATATGAATATAAAAAATACATCAAATAAAATATTAAGTTGGTATTCCTTAAATTACCTAATTTATAATAGAACCAATAGATCATAGTATTTGATCCATCCCTCAACAGGACACTACCATTTAATGGTGAGTTCTAAAGAAGGTTTTGGTTTGAATTAACCAATTTTACATCAAGAAGAGTATAATTCTCTATACTTTGTATAAAATTAGAGGAAAAGTGTTAAGTAAATGTAAACTTGAGATTTCAAGATTGGATATTTCACTCAACAAATTAAAAAGTTGTGAGTTAATGTAGTTTCCAAGTTATTCCTATCTAAGTACCTTCATGTAATTGGCCAAATCCCCACTTAGGTTATAATAATGGAAATATGGATAATTACCACTATAATATCCATATGATGGGATATTTAAAAACCAATGGTTAGGGATATTATGTTTTAATAAAATAGTGGTATACTAATACATTTAATATATTATATATAATTTAGTAATCCCTATAAAGTACTAAAACTAGGGTCTTATTTATTATAGAAATGGAAACCCACAAGACTTTGACTATATCACTAATATCCATGTTAGAGAAGGATAAAATTCCCACCAACTTGAGTTTCTAAGAATGGTATGGGTTCTTTCACATTATACTATTCCATGAACATAAATTATATGTGTTGGGAAACCCCATTCTTGAGGTTCTAGGAAAAGAGTCTAGTAAGGAGGAACTCTCTCTTTATATAAAACATTAGGATGATACCACATATATATAGTGTTTTGAGATTTCATCCATGTCCTATGATATTTTAAATCAACATGAAGATATGGATTCATATAGCATCATCTCTCACCTTTGAGATCTTTATCAAGTGAATAAGATAGAATAGATATATGACATCTTCAATGCACTATTCATGTTTAAACTTGGAAAGTTGATGCGAGATTGGCCTCATGTATTCAAGATGATTAACTACATCAAGAACTTAGGAAACATGGGGTTTAATATTCTTGATGTGTTACACATGGATCTCATTTAATCCTCAATACCTAAGAGCTTCTCTAATTTCATTGTGAGTTATAACGTGAAAAATAGTGAGAAAACTCTTTCATAACTCCTTACTTTGATTCTCCAAGTTGATAAAGACATGGGGTATGAAAATCATGTGGCCCTTATGGTGAATAAGAAAATAAAGTGCAAAGAATAGGGTCTCCAAACTCATTCCAATTATAAGGATCGTGAGAACAATCCTTCCAAAAAAAGAATATCAAAAGATAACCATAGGGAAAAAAACATAGTATGTTTTTCATGTGGCAAGATAGGCCACTAGAAGAAGAACTGCACCAAATTTAAGTAGCAATGGGAATCTCTAGGTGAATTTTTTATTGAGTGAAATATTTCCATATCTATATATTGGGTATTAGATACATATTTTGGTTCTCATATCTATATTCAAATATAGTAACCAAGTAGATTCTGTAAGATTTATAGAGGAGAAGTGGATTTTCGAGTAGTAAATGGAGCACATATTACTTCCTTAACAATAAGAGATTACCACCTTCCATTTCCAATGAGGATGTTTTTTTAAATATTTTTATTATGTTCTAACTATTACCAAAAACATAATTTATATATCCTTCCTATATACAAATGTTTTTATTTTCAAGTTCATAAATAATAGTTTTTTTATTTTATAAAGGAAACATATACTATGGTGTAACACATTAAATAGTGTTCTTTGCATATTAAATTATGAAATCAAAGTATTAGAAATTTATAATGAATCAGGTTTACATGATTCATTTCATTCCCAGTCGTGGCCTTATCAGCTTAGTCATGTAAATAAGAAGCATATGAAAAATATATATCAAGATGGTTATTTTGAATCTTTTGAGATAAAACTAATTAACAAATTTCATAATTTTTTATAAGGAAAAAAGTATAAGATGTTGTTTTTTAGACAAGGTTAAATGGATATAGAGCTTCTAGGATTGGTACACACTAACGTGTGCAGGCCCTTTCATATAGAAAGTAGAGGTGGGTATTCTTACATTGTTACTTATACTATTTACTTAAGTATATATGGATATTTATAATTAATGAGGTATATTTATAAATCCATTAAGAAATTAAAAGAGATCAATAATGAAGTATAGAATCAACTTGGAAAGAATATAACAAAGATTCGATTTGATTGAGATAGTGAATATCTTATCTAAGATTTTATTAAATTTCTTTAAGAGTATGGGATTCCATCTCAACTTTCTCCACATTATATACCATAATGGAATAGTGTTAGTGAAAGGAGGTACCATACCTTACTTGACATGGTAATTTTAATGACGAGTCATGTAGATCGTCTATTATTTTTTTGGGATATGAATCACACACTGAAGTATATAGAATATTTCATGAACCATCCTGGATACCCTGGTACCCTGATACACAATCTAGAACTGACATGGACCAATGGGAATTTCTGTTCCCCATGGGTTAGAGACTATCACCTAGCATCATTCATGATCAAGAGGGAACAATTTTTTCACAAAAAATAGTGGAAGTTAAAGATACAAGTCATTATTATCGAAACTTAAAAAAGTAAAATTATGAGAATCAGATGGGTATAAAAAAACCTAAAGAAGATAGATAAACATACCAAAATAACTAAAATGTTAACCATACAAAAGTATCATAATATATATGTAACAAGTGGAAAAAAATATCCATCGTTTATTATCACCACTCCATATTCCAAGGATCAAGAACATCCACCACCTCCAAGTGGACCCTTCCCTTTTCTTAGTCATATCACAATAAAGTCTATGAATTCACAAAGGAAAAGGTAGGTTGTGAGTTATAAATCTCAGTAGGGTATCACCAAGGGTTCCATAATAGATACCATAACAATTAACCAATCATGTATTCAATTTAAATAAAAAAGGGCATGGAATAATATATCATTTTTATATTTAAAACAAAACATGCCTTCTTTTCAACATATGGAAAACATTTAAAACATTGATTAAATAAAAAATTAATATAAAATCATTTATATAAATATTTTGGAACGAGAAAAATAGTTTTTTAATCAATTGAATATAAAATGAAATAATATACAATAACCACCATGTTCATCTTCCCTGAAGTACATTAGTTTATGGCTAAAGTATCCTCATACTTCTCAAATTAGTGATCATAGTTAAACATGTGTGCATGTGTCCCTTAGGATCATGCTGAATATGACTCATCAATATCCCATTGGGGATAATCATGTAGAACAAGTTTTTTTTAGAGTTGTCACCATCAATCCATTTTTAGGGGATCAAGATCCCAACATTCATGTCCAAAATAACCAACTAACTACCCAGGAACATATGTTCTCAATCGATCAATATATAATGGTAAAATCATCTCATTTCAAATCAATCATCATTTATAATTCAATTTCCCACTTTTTAGTTTCAATATGCCAATTAAATTTCAAAACCAAAACATAGGTTTTTCAATATTTCATGCCTTTGAAATCCAATCATTATGTGTTTTGTTTTATTTTCTTTTACCAATGTTAAATGGGGTGTCATGTATGTAATCATGTTTTCCAAAACTGCTAAACTATTCGATCCTTGGGATTTGAATCTTATATCTATTCCAATGTAATAAAGTAAGGAAACAACTCAGGGCTTTTGGGGTCAGGGTCATTATAGGGATTGTGGGTGATGTTAACGAGGACCGTTGAGATGTGGTTTTAGATGTGAGAGTTAGGCTAATAGTAGTGAAAGGATAATGATCGCTCTTATTGTCCATTGGTTCTATATCAGTTAGTGTGAAAATTAGGGTTTTATAGACTTTTGATACATGTAAGGGGGTTGTTATCTTTACCTTGAGTAGCAAGTGAGTGGGATGATATGAGGATATGTTATTAGTGGCATGTGGCCTAGGTCATAGAGACCATAATTGTTGATGCCTTATCAGTATTGGACTAAGCATTGAACTTTTTAAAGTAAATTCTTGGTTATAAAGAATAACCACAGGGAGAGTATTCATCCCTTATAAGAAATTCAGATATGATTTTGGAAAGAATATGACCAACTTGTAGCTAAGGTGTTACTTCATATAGTGGTTCATGACATGAACCAAGTATTCAGTCCATGAATGGGGATCTTGGGTTGGTTATTATGAATTTTATTAAGGGGTAAGGTGGAAGTTTTAGCATGTAGTTTTTTATTAGAAATCAAATTTGAGCCTTAGAGTGAGATAAAACCCTTTTTTTGTTCCTTAGAGTGGAGGAAACCTTGTGATACATGGTGGTCCATGAGCACGATAAGATGTTACATGCTATAGGAGAAAGTTGTGATACCTTTTAGGCTTGGGGTTACAAGGTTTGAGGAACTTGGGATTTCATAAGGGTTATTGGATAATGTCCATTGGGTGAGCTAGTTGACTTTGACAAGAAATGTCAGTGAGAAATACTTCTAAAATGTTAAGTGTGACTGTACATGTCTATGATGGGTAATTCATTTGAAAACCACCATGGAAGTGAACATTTTGAGAATATTTATATTTATTTATGATGTGTTTTTACAAAGGATATATTGGATTCATTTTTTTTGTTTTCCATTGAAATTTTCTTAGGTTTATGAAGAATTATGTAACATCTTTGGTAGTTTATGATACATTATGGTTGTGTAGTTTATTTAGGTAAAATGGAATTAGTTGTGATGGGGCTTTGGAAGTGGAAAACGATGCCTTTTTGTGGCTAAGTGTCCTTGGTTATCATTGAGTTAAGGAGAAGGTCTCCACATAGGTAGGATTGGATGGTTTTAAGGCTTATTGGTACCTATGTGAGTGAAATATGGTTTATTATTGTGAATGATTAGGAAGTGTGGGTTTGTAGTTGGGAACTATTGTGGAGTTAAATTGGAATTTTGGATAGGGTTTTTGTGCCTTCATTGTGGTATATGTGTTCGGTCAGCGATGAAGACCAAGGATCGACTAAGATAAGTAAGGGTTGTTGATCTTTTTGCATTGTAAGACCCAGAATTAATACCCTATGTTAATATTTCTATTTTTGGTGAG
The DNA here is from genome assembly GCA_963277665.1 of Viscum album. NCBI lineage: Eukaryota > Viridiplantae > Streptophyta > Magnoliopsida > Santalales > Viscaceae > Viscum > Viscum album. The sequence continues at coordinate 1,813,475,644 of OY728146.1, forward strand.
TTTTTTTAGAGTGGAATGGTGAAATTGTGGTGGCCTTCTATAAATGGGGTGGGGGGAGATCAGCATTGAGTTGTGTGATACAAAGGTTTTCTAGGAGGTTGGTGTTTATGTTAGTTCAAACATAAAAGGGTGAATTTTTAGTTACATATAAATACTGTATTATATTTTCTAGTGATTATGGTGGAGGTGATCAATGAGTCTGGCTACTGATGGGTGTAGGATCAGTTATACATCCTGTTGAAATACCACCACGGTTTATGTTTGTGAGGCTTGACTAACAAAACTCATGAGCCAGGTTACAACCAATGTGTAAGGTGAGACCACTATGAGGTATGAAGGATGATCAGTTTACCTAAGGAATAAACTTTGACTTTTCAAGGGATAAAAAATGTGGTAGTGAGATATTATTTGGGAATCCAATGTGGGTTGTGTTCTCAATGCGATGGTTTGAAAATTTGAGTAACGATCAGTTGTGGTGATTGAAAGGCCTATAATTTTTTGGTTCATTGATAGGACCATGTGAGGCTATGGTAGGTTGGAGTGCAAGAACCATTTCCAGGAGAATGGGTTTTGTCCTTGAATTTTTTCTTTGGGTTTTGTGATGTAATAAAATCTGAGAGTTGTTGAAAATTCTTGTGAGTGTTGGTGTTTGGTTGACATCAGAATGTGTTTTACTTGTTCTTTGATAGTGATTGAATTTATTAGTGAACATCAAGAGTGGAGTATAGGTGAACCTAACTCGTGGTTATAAGAAGTTTGATTTTTTCATGTGGATAAAAAGTTGTGTTATATCGATGAATGATATATATACATGTGAGGGTATCAGTAAGAGGTGATCAATAATTAATTGGTGATTAAAACCTATGGAGAGAGTCTTGGGTCATTATTCAAGCTTGATTATGGGATCTGGTATGGTTTTTGAATGGATCAATGGGATTAACCATGGAAAAAATTGTAATGAAGTGTCATTTTAGACATAAAAAATTATGAAGTAAAAAAATTTGGTGTCATGGCTTGTGTGCATGGTTATAACATGGTTTATGAGACATTATAATGAATGATAGATCTTTAACATGTTATTGATAGAAAGGATGTTTATTTTGAGGCAGTTGTTTCATTTGAGAAGCATCCAATGTGCATTATTGACCGAAAAGAGGAATGGGATATGATATCAGGTAGTGGATCTCACTTGAGAGCATGGTTGTGTGGAAGTATTTAGAATGGAAATCTGAAATAGAAATCAAATGTGTGGGATAAATGGATGGTGTTGTTTGAGTAGGGCCTCTAGAGACACTTATCGGGGATGATAAGTCCTTAGAATGGGATATTGTAATTAAATTAGACTTTCTAAGTGTGTAATGCTTTTTTTATCCTTTCTTAAATGTATTTTTGAGTTGTGTTTTTTTGGTGAAGTCATAGGTATTTTCCTATTGTTTTTGGAGGATTTTAGAATCCTTTAAGTGGGAGAAAGATTTTAACATGATTAGGGGAAACCATGTGGCTTTCCCTAGGTAACCATGTGGCCTATTAGAGAGGATTAATGGGTGGAACATAGTTGGTGCGTGGTTTGGGATAATAATATGACATTCCCTAAGTAATCATGTAACTCGGAACCAAATTAAAATCATAGTTTTCACACATGTTTCCAAACCATGTAGGTGCCTTGAAGAGGTAGTGAGTCTCACATGGTTGTTTCATGGTTTATAAAACCAAGAACATGGGATAAATAATTATAAAAAATCTTATTTTAGCATAAATTATCCTTGAATATACTCATTATTCCTCCTGCAACTAGGTCTCCTAAACCAAGGTACTCCATTGACTATTCTTGATGAATTACTTCCCTTCGGAGAGAACATATGCTGAATCAAGAGACATCAGTCCTAAGGATTTCAAGGTAAATAATCATTTCACCTCCATTCTTCTTTTTCATCCTTGATATTCTCTATTTCCTTTGGAAAAGACCCTATATAATACTTTTATGGATGGATATAGGAATTATGATATGATCTAATGTGATTCCTTCTAGATTTTTTAGGAAAAGGAAGCTAGAAATTTGTTTTTTCCTTGATCATCTTCAAATTTATCTATATATATCTGTTACATTGAATCTAATTGGGTAAGTTTAAACTAATCATATACCTTGACATATTTTTATTCTTTTATTTTACTCTTAAATCCTTATGTGGTTATTTGGGGCTGTAACTAGGGATCGTTGGTGTGAGAGCTTGATTCAAGTGGTGAACCTTGATTTTGGTCTTTGATGCGCTTAAGGTAGGAATTTATTTACCATGTTATGAAAATTATATAAAATCATATACTATGAAATGATTTTGAGAGTGTGTGTGTGGCTTGTGATACATATCTTGAAATGAAATGCATGTGTGTGTGTGTGTGTGGCCCGTGAGACCTCTATTGATATGATATGTGTGTGTTTATGAGTGGCCCACATGAAATCACTTGATTTGACATGCTTGTGTTTTTATAGCTCAATACTTTCATTATTATGGCTTGTGTATGTATATATGTTTATGGTCATTGAATTCTATTATCTAGTATCAATGTGACAAGGGGACCCTTAATGTATTGGTTAATCCCTTAGAGGGGAGCACGTGCAATATGATTTGTAATGATTATAGTGGGGTCTTCAACAGTAAATGGTGGGGCATGATGACCTTATGGTTAGACCTAAGATTATTTATGTGGCATGATAGCCTTGTGGATTGACTCAAGGCATGATGGCCATGTAGATTTTTTTTCAAGACTTACATTGGTCTTGTGTCTTGTTCTGGGATTCAAGGAAACCATACATAACTTATCTATCAATATAGAGCTAAAGCAGGTGGTACAAGGATTGTGGAATCCTAGTTAGTGCATGATAACCCAACATGTGATTGTATACCTTTCAAATTACTCTCTTTTCATCACATACACTTATATATACATCTTTAAATTATGTTAAGGATTTATTGGTGGTGTCTTACTGGGTTTATACTCACACCCTACATGAGAATATCAATGTTTATACATAATATTTTGACATATATTTCATACGAGGGCAGTGGTCCTGCTTTGAGTAGTTGTACTAGAGGAGAAGGTTAGTTAAGGTGATTTTAGTACATACTTCAAGATCCATTTCATATACGCCTCTTTCTATTTTGGTTTTTTTACCGTATATAGATCTACCACATATGGGGATTCCACTATGACTAGTTATACAGGATATTGTATGCCATATTTCATATTATGGGTTGATGTTCTTATTATCTCTTTCATACTTTATTCCTATATTAATCTGATTAATATTCCCACTATTGTATACTCTGATTTTTATCCGTTAATAAGGGAAGATACTCCCCACAGTGCCACTTAGTCCCTCACTATTGGTCAGTAACCTCTTCCATATGGGTAGTTGTGCATGGAGTCATGTGACCCTCTAGACTAGACTAAGTGATTTAGGTCATGGTGTTATACTTTGTACCCCAAGGTTCCAATTTTTTCTCCAGTGGCGGCCTTAATAAATACCTCACATCCCCATACACATAAGTTTGAAAACACATATTTCCTTCCATACATTAACTCATATGTTTTTCTATTTGTCTCTAAAATTAGCACCTAGTTTAGTGTTTATGTTGTAGTGTGTAATGAATATCCCCAAAAGAATAATGGATGATCTGCATGACTCACCATTAACATGAAAATGTCAAGAAAGGTATAGTTTCTCATTTCATGTGCATCATTCAACTATGGTGTATAAGGTGGAGTGAGTTCAGATAGAATCTTGTACTCCTATATAAATTTGATAAAATCTTGGTTAAGATATTCACTATGTCAATCAGATCAATGCTTCTTTATATTATTACTAAGTTGATTCTCTAATTCATTCTTGGACTCTTTTAATTTCTTAAAGGATTCATACTTATACCTCATTGAGTATAGATATCCATCTAATTAAATCATCGGTAAAAGTAATGAAGTAAGAAAAACCACCTCTAGATTCTACTGAAAAAGTCCCACACACATTAGTGTGTGCCAATTCTAAAGTATTTGTATCCCTTTCACCTTTTACACCAAATGGTGGCTTATTAATTTTACTATGTAAACAAGTGTGGCATATTTCAAGTGGTTTTAGTTTAAAAGATTCTAAATGATAATCTTGATAGAGATTTGAGAGATGATTCTCATTTACATTACAAATATGGTGATTACATAGTTGGGAGTGAAATGATTCATGTGAACATGATTCACTATAAATTTATAATACTTGGTTTTCATAATTTAATACATAAAGACCGTTATTTAATTGTTTTATACCCTAACATATATTTTATTTATAAAAGAAACACCTCTTATTTTTTAACATGAAAATAAAACCATATTTATCTGGATTGGATGCATAAAGTATGCTATTGGTAATAATTGATACATAATAACAATCTTTTAAAACAAAAATCATCCCATTTGGAAACAAAAGGTATTAATATTCTATAGATAAGGTAGTGAGACATGATTTTTTGGATCCTCAAAGATAAACTTCTCCTCTGGAAATATTTCAAAATCTACTTGGTTCTTATATTTGAATACATATTTGAGTACCACAAGTTGAATCTAATACCCAATGTGTAGATATGGAAAGACTTCACTCAATAATGAACACACATAAAGATTCACCCTACTTATTCAACTAGGTGGAGTTCTTCTTCTAGTGTCCTAACTTATATGAAAAATGTACTAAAACTTTTTCCTTTTCCTTTCTCCAGATCTTCCTTTTATTGACATGAAAACACTCAAGATTCTTATAATTGTAATGAGTCTTAGGCCCCTTTTCCTTGTTCTTATTTTTCTTATTCACCATAAAGACCAAAAGATTTTCAAGCCTCGTGTATTTATCAACTTGGTGAATCAAAGTAAGAAATTGTGAAAGAGTATTCTCATTATTTCTCATGTTATAATCCATAATGAAACTAGATAATCTCTTAGGTAGAGAGGATAAAATGAGATATGTGTAGAGCTCATCATTGATATTAAACCCAAAGATGTTAGAGAAACTAGATGTAGCTAATAATATTGACTGCATGAGGCCCAACTGATATCAACTTTCTAAGCTTGTATGTGAACATTGGATTAGAGATCTCATATATCACTTGTCTCATCTTCTCTTGATAACGATCACGAAGGTGAGACCTGATGTTATATGCATCTAATCCTCATATTTCATTAGAAGATCAATATATATGGATGAAAACATGAAATATTATACATATTTGGAATCATCTAAATGTTTCTTATAAATAGATATTTTCTCCTCACTATCCTTCTTGTCAGGTGCCTTGGGAATGAGGTTTTCCAACACATATAATTTTCATTCATGGCATAGTATAATGTGAAATAACTAATAACATTCCTAAAATATTGATATGGTGAGGATTTTATTGTAATATAATATGGATCATGGTGATATATTTAAAGTAATATGGGATTCCATTTGTAAAATAAATAAAATTATAATTTTAGTACTTTATCTGTATTACTAAATTATATAATAAATATATAATTTTTTAATCTCCAAATTTTTTATAAAAACTCAATATCCCTCACTATTGGTTTCAAAATATCATATCACATGGATATTATAGTAACCAGGATCCATATGTCCCTTCTCATAATCCAAGTTATGGTTTGGTCAGTTACTTGAAGGTATTTAGGTAAGCGTAACATTACATTAGCATTAATTAATAGCTCTTTGTCCTGTTGAGTTGACTCCTCAATCCTAAAATCCTATATTCATATTTCCTCAACAATTTTCTTCCAAATTTTACACCAATTCTATTGAAGGATACTCCTCTTAATGGAAAATTGGTTAATTCAAACCAAAACCTTCTTTAGAACTCCCCGATAAATGGTAGTGTCCCAGTGAGGGCTTGGTCAAACACTAAAATCTATTGGTTCTATTCTAAATTAGGTAATGGAAGGTTATATCGAATTAACATTTTATTTGATGGATTTTTTATATTTATATATAAAATAACCATTTTATCTTATTACATGTTTTTTAATATTAAGTGGTATTTTCTTAAGTGAATAACCATGTCAAGATAAATTTTACACATTATAATTTTATTTTAGCTCTATATTGCATGATTGGTAATGAATTTATTTAATGATTAATCATCCATAAACAATTAACCATATAATTAAAATAAATAAAATAGAATAGCCATGAGATTTCATATTGGTTTATTTATCTATGTGATGATAAACCAACCCTTGAACCTGGGGAATAAACTCTTGAAACCATGCCTAGTTCAAGTTATGGAATTCTACCTGTTCTCCTGTGTACCTCCTGGATTGGTTTCATCTCAGCTATGAACATGAATTGTCTCCACTTTCCTAGGATTTCCATCCATTACACAAGATTTTACTCACATGAATTTAATTAGAACTAAATAATTAGTTAAATAGGTTTACATAAAAGAAATTGAAAGTATATAGTTCCTTACATAATGAGAGGAGAAGAATGAAACCAATGCTATTATTTAATTCAACAAATTATTATAAAAAACATGAAATAATAATAAATTAAATAAGCCAATCACATACACATATTATTATAATCTCATGGTCATATGTATATATACAACTAATATTAAAAATTACGCATACTAAAATTAACTTCATTTCATTATTTATTATTAATATAAACATGTTTGAATTAGTTAAATTAATTAAATAATTTTTTATCTTAATTTCTATCTAAAGAGTTTTAGAGATACCCACCACCTGATTCATCCTGGAAAATAAATTTCTTGACCATAATTTACATATAATTACATGGAATTAATTTAGTATTAATTCCAAAAGTCACATGACCTAGTAAACATACCAGCTGCTAACATTGTAATTTGGTTTTTAATGCTACAATTAATTATTATTTACATAATTTAATTTTTTTATTACTGGATGACTACACAGTGTGTACTAACAAGCTATATATCATGGTTTTTGATTTTCATGCACCCAAGATAAACACTTAGGGACACAAAATGTATCTCGACCGGGATACATGGCATGTACTAATGAGATACATGTCATTTGGTCCTCTTATCATGCGTATTTGAAACTCGCCTAATTACTCAACATGTTTCTCATATGCGGATATTAATGAGACACACTATGTGCATTCCAGATACACTTAGGATGTCACATTAATGTTATGGACATTTAGTCTCATTAAACATATGTCGCATATCTAACAACATGGTTAGTATGAATTTCACTACAAAACCTTGTAGACTACATGTCATGTAAGCTAGTTACACATCGTGTGGTTGGATAGACCATGTGATAGGCTATCCTGGTCAATACTCAGTGTGGATTAAATACACCATGTTTTATTTATTGCTTGGGGCATCATGAATCCCATGACACGTCTAGGTATAGTGAACCTAAGCACATGGCGTGTACTTTTAGTTACACATCGTGTATCCATGTCTACTAGCTAGAATCCTTAGCACCTCTTAATGGAATATCTTATCATTATTAATCTATATAAAAAAAATATGAAACATGAATTAAGTATATTAATATGTAAAAAACATGTTAATTAAACTTAGGATTAAAGAAATAATAAAGTAGAATAAAAAAACTAACAACAACTATGTATAACCGATCAACTAATAGTAAATATTTATAAATTATTATGTGAATAATTTGATACCACTTAAAGGATCTGAGAGAAAAAAACACTCATTGGGAAGTTTCAAACTTGAATTTTGGTTGTAATCAATGATTATTTTGAGATATACATGATGAAGAACATCATGACCAATGAAATTAAATCAAAGATTAATTGAAAAAATCACTGGAAACAAAAATAGAGGATATTTTCACATATAATTTATTATTAATTTATTTCAATAAATAACTACATTTCATTGAATTTACTCTTTGTTATCAATGAGTAGATCAAGAACTCTTTTCATATCATCATTTTTTTAGAATAATCAAGGGTATATTCCCTCTAGAGGTGTTCCACATGTGTTCTTTAAACCGTCTATTGTCATTGTAGAATACTTAGGTTGCTAGCTCGGATGATTATAAAACTTTTGGAAATCTCTGTTGATTATAGCTGAATCCTTCAAGGTGATAAGGAATCATTCTGGTGGGGGAGGATAATTTCTTTGCATTTTTTTAGAGTATTCTAGAGGATGTACTCTCTAGGGATTAATGGAATTCTTTCTATAACTCATTATACATCATGATTAGAATGTATGTAGGGTTTCAAAAATTGTTATAACCAAGTTTAAATAGGGCTAAGGTTAAAAAATAACAATTGAACATGGGGACTTATTATTTTAATAATCCCTGGTGAAACCCCAATTCCAAATAATAGTAAAATTATGATTATTTACTTTACATGTACTAAAATCATGGATAAAATAAATATTATTTTCCCAAATAAATAAATTAATATTTATTCAAATAATATTTATTATGAAATTTCCTACCAGGACATTAAACATGGTTCTCTAATCCTCTTCAATATTTATTAGACCTTGAATAATGACTATTTATTTAATTAAATCAATTTTTTTTGTAATATTCACCAATAAATAAATAAAAATGTGTTAACTTGAAAATAAACCATAATAAATAAATAATATATATTAACATAATTAAATAAATAATTACCTAGAAAATAAATATTTATTAAAAATTCAACTCACATATATATTATCTTGAATAATTGGTGATTAAATATTTATGATCAACAAAACATGAATAATTACTAAAATACATATGGGAATAGTATTTATCCAATATATTAAATTCATATAGAATTTAACTGATATTTTGAATACAATTAGTGTGTGACTCTCTAGGACTCTTTCTCAGTGGCATTAAGATACACCGCCTAAAGTCCAAGGTTAGCATCTAGAAATATTACAAGGGTCACATAGAGAAAGAATTTAATATAAAAAATATACTACCTTTTGTGAATATACATTTTAATATAATCCATTTATCTCAATATCTATTATTAATTATGTTTCTTACTAATTTCATCAACTTATGTGCTCGATTTACCGTTATTTTACTTTTTTGAATTGAAATTTTTTACAGAACGGTATAAACATTGACTTAATAATCCAATTCCATTTCCATAAAATGTCATGTGATATTAACTTCCACTAAATTGGTAAGGAAAAAATACTTTCTAATATTATTCATTAATTAAATATTACCCATGATGCATGCAGCGTATCATACCTTGTCGCGAGCATATGTAATCATGGTTTTCATCAATACATAAAATTATGTGACTCCTAATATAAATTAATAATAATATTAAAATATAATAATCATTATGCATGTCTGCAAATAAAAACATTCAATGACACATGTAAATATAGGTTTCCTATTGGCGGGTTATGTTCTCATAATATCTTTATTTGAAGATTACTAAGGGTGTACACCATTAGAAGGTGTCTCAAAATCCTATGAGTCTCCAACCCTAATATCTTGTATCATTTGTGTCATGAAAAATGACATCATCCAACTATAGAACATATATTTAAGAATATTGTTGTGGTAATTATAGGTTCTCATATTAGTAGGGAATAATAATGACCTCTCAATGAAATAGTTTCCCTTAGGATATTATCATATACAATGAAACATATAAGAATAATCATGATGTGATGAGAAAATTATTAATATTCAAAACAATGAATATAGGTAATCATAAAGTATATAGATTTTGGTTCTACGACACTATCATGAACCATCCTAAATAACTTGGAACCCTAATACATGAGACATCTCTAATATAGACTAAAGGTCATTCCCGACCCCCTCATTTTGGTGACTAGCACCTGGAATCATACATGATCAAAGAGGGAATTATTTTACCACAAAATAGTGGATGATAAAAGATACAAGTCAGTATTATCAATACTCTAAAGAGATAAAGTACCATAAACAATAGGTAAAAGAGTAATCTGATAAAAAATGTAAACCCCCCAAGATAAATAATCTCAAAAGGAAAACAACAAACTAGATAGAAGACTCCAAATATCATGTTTAAAAAGTGTAAAATATCTCCTCTGGTCACCATAATCAATCCACGGTCCCAAGGATCAAGAACATTCATCACATTCAAGTGGAACTTTTACTTTTCTTGTACCTAGCATAAGAAAATATACAAATGACCAAATTCAAAGGTAGGGTGTGAGATATAAAACCTATTAGGGTCTCACCAAGTGTTCCATAATCAATTCCATAATAAATAAACCAATTATAATTTCAATTTAAATAAAAAATGCATGGTATATTATTCACATATTTTAAACAAAAACATGTTTTCCTACTAAAAGAGAAGAAATATATATCAAAATTGTCATAAATGAAAATTTTATATTAAACACTTAAATAAAAAAGGTAGAATGAATAAAATTGCTCAATAATCATTGGCATGGATAAGAAATCCAAAAAATCATAACACTATATACAAAATCCCCATGGTATGTTAGTTCAGGTAATATAATCCTCATACAACTCAAAAATGATCTTATCTCAATATAGGTGTGTACACACACACAAAAATACACACAAAATGGGGAACCCTCATGGGCCATCTACACCCCCAAAGGGGAACCCTCTCAAGAATTCATGCCTTAATTATTTAGTAACAATTATCATTTCCAATCGTTTTTTAGAGATTCAAGGTCCTAGAATTATTTTCCCAATTAACACTAACTACCCTAGATAACATGTTATTAAAATAATAAATAAATAAAACATAGAAAAATCAAACATTTCAAATCAATTCATATTTAAATTTCCCAGTTTTTAGTTTTCAACATGCTTCTCTCATTTCAAAACCAAAACAAAGGTTTTCATCAATTAATACCATTTCAAATAATCTTTAACTTTAATAAATTTTTCTAAAGGTTCAACAAATAATCAATTGATAAAATCAATTTCAAAATCAAGCCATCAATTTCCCAAAATCTACCCCACATTTCAATTCCATTAAAATTGGTATTTTTCATAAATTTACATTCCATATAAAATAACACATCAAATCCTTTCAAATAAGGATATTAAAATAAATTAAAAACTTATTTCAATTTAATAAATAAATTTAAGGTTTCAATCATAGGGAAATGCATCATGAAACTACCTACCTTTAATCATATGAACAAAGACCACACCCACAATGTGATCACCATTGAAGAATGAAGTGAAGAATATTAGGAAACATAACTTAGAATCCATATCCAAAAAAAGAGTTTAGATCCATAAATAACATTATGATCTATCAAACTCTAAGGGGAGAAAGAGAGATAAAAATAAATCACACTAGATGTGATATTCTTACCCATAGGAGATTTAATGCAATCACTAGAGATTTTATCCACCATGAAAAGAGTTTAGAAGAGTCAAAATCACCTCTTATGGTCCTTCATAGAACAATGATTTTAGTTAGGGCTAAAGTATGGTGATTTGGGGTTAAAATTGTGGGTTTTGGGATTTTACAAAAATTATGGGGTAATTAAAACTTGTGTGCACAGTTTGTTGGGTAGGGTCACACGGTTAGTAGTAACTGTTTACCTTAACCATGTGTCACTACTAGTCTTCTATTTTGGGTGAATGGTTTGGCCGCATGTTTAAACTAACCATGCACCAACCTAGAATTCCCAACTATCCATGGGGTTCATGGTTTGTAGGGGTATCCACATAGTTTTTAAAAACTTTTCACCCCATTCCAGGGGATTTCAATAGGATGCATGGATTTCTAAGCCAATCAGAAACAAATTTCTCTAACTATGAAAAAATTGTGCATAGCCCCTTGGGCTTCTAGAGTTTTCTAAATTCACCCAAAAAATACCCCAAAATAATACATGACTCAAATGATATCAAAAAAAGGGTCAAGGAATACCTGAAATAAGGTAACAGGATGTTAGAACCTGCCCACTATAAAAATTATATTTTTACAGAAATTCTATCAATAAATATCCATATTAAAGAGGGGACACCATTTCTCTCTCATTAGTGTCTCACGATCTGATATATCATGTGAATAAAAACCATGCTTCCATAGAACATGGATAAAAGATATCACCCCCCCCCCATGAAGTACATTTGTCTCTAAATCAATGATCCTAATTGGATGCTAAATCATGGATAAATTAGGATCAAAATCAAGATCCAATCAACTCAAGACATGAGATGGGTCAGAGAGATAATTTTAAACCTATGATACATGGAACACACTATGTATTGATGTTAGATACGGTGGAAGTTCTAAAAAATAAGACACTTTTCCCACCATCTCAACAACCTAAAAAGGTACCATAAACCTTGGAGAAAGATTCCCCTATTTTCTAATTCATCAATGACCCAATTGAGGTGAAACTATAAAAAACACCAGGTCACCAAATAAAAACTCTAAAGGTAATCTACGACGGTCATCATAAGATTTGTACCATCTTTTTCCCATCAACATTTTCTGAAGAAAAAATTGAATATTTTTCATCATCTCTTGGACCAAACTTGGTCCAACTAAAGAAGATTCACCAATATCTAACCAATAAAATAGATATTTACAAGTCCTACTATACAAGGCCTTAAAAGGATCCATCTAAATTTTAGAGTAGTAACTATTATTATAAGAAAACTCAACTAGTCCCAAATGGTCATCCTGATCTCCACCAAAGTTGAGAATGAAAGCATGTAACATTTCCTCAAGAATATGTATAGATAATTTTGTTTATCCATCCACACGTGGATGATATGTTGTGCTCAAACATAAATATATCCTAGTGCCTCTAGGAGTCATCTCCAAAATTGAGAAGTAAAATGGGGATCCCTATCAGAGACTATAGCAGAAGGGACACGATGCAATCTTATAATCCCTTACACATAGAGACATCCCAAATCCTCAACTTTGGTTATATAACGAAAGGTTATAAAGTGAGATGATTTGTTCATCCAATCAATCACAAAACATATCCCATTACTATTATGAGGGGTATTAGAAAACCCAACCATGAATTCCATAGAGATCTTTTCCCACTTCAAAATCAGTATTAAAAGTGGTTGAAGCAAGCCCAAAGCTCTCTAGTGCTCATTTTTGACCTACTAGAAGGTATAATAAAGAAAAACAAAGTTTGTGATGTCAAATATCATACCTCCACACTAGAATCATCACTGCATATCATAAAACGTCTTCATGGATCCATGGTTCACCACCCAATTGGAATTGTATAAATCCCCTATTATGGACTCCCTTATGAAAAAAGGTAAAACAAACCGATTTTAAAAACATAGGATTCCATTAAAATAGAATTTCCATGCACCGATAGTATCCCAACCATAAAGTGACTCTCTTATTCTATGGAATTTATCATCAAGATGCTACTCTTAAAGAATCATCTCAAGAAGATTGGAGTTCAACTTAACACTTTACGAGACAACCATATCCTCTTCTTCTCAGACCCCAATATGTAATGGAGAAAAAATATCCATCACATTCTGCTCTTCTAAAGATTCATTCATGACCTATTCTAGAAATGTATTGATCAAATCATCAACAATGAAATTCCCCTTCCCCAAGGTATTGGAAAAGTCAAAATCAAAATACTATAGGTAATTAACTTGACTATGTTTTAGGTTCAAATATTCTTGTGAGAAGATATAACTCGAGATTTTTTTGTTAGAATAAATGATAAACCTTTCTTTGAAAAGGTAATACCTCTAACTCTTAATAGCATACATCACAACTAAGAGTTAAATAGTGTGGGATGGATAATTATTCTTGTATGTACTAATATATATAGATCCATAGGCTTCCATGTGATTGACTTGTATAAGAATACAACCCAAAGCTGAACCTGATGCATCATAGAAGACCACTTAGACCTACCCATCATCTTTCTTTGCAAAGAGAACAAGCACCACCCAATGTGACACACTTAGGCATATGAATCCTTTCTCTAACCAATAATCCAACTAAATATTTAACTCGTTCAACTATACTAGTTCCATGCATTAAGAAGGAATATATACCAGTTGAGTGCTAGGTATTAAATCAATAGAGAACTCTACCTCACTTACCAATGGTAGACCAAAGAAATCATACTGAAACATGTTTGGGAAACTCAACTATGATTGGAGAAAGATCATTACTCAAATATTCTCACTCTAAGTCAAAATTAAACACTGATATTACCCTTCCCAACTCTAGAAAAGATGGTCTAGCTCTACACAACCTTAGGCCCCATTCTATCAAGAAAACACGACACACCCCATCAGGCATAGTAAAGGAGACTCGAAGAAGATAATTGTCAATTCGTCCTTTATTAGAAATTTTCCAATTAATCCCAAGGATTATTTTAAGGGGTTTAATATAAAGAACTATAAAAATCAAGGTAAGCTCAATCTCTAATAAATAGAAAACACAATAAGAACAACGAAGACCTTACTCTCCATTTGTTCTGAGGGACGTAGTAATATCCATCATATAAGATAAAATATTTATAGGTAGGTTTAGCATGTTCAAAATATGAGTTGATATATTTGAGTGATATTCAAAAATATCAAATAAATTAGTCACTAAAGATTAATTTGTAGTGATGATACCTCTTACAGTCACTGGACCTGTATGAGGTTCCTCTGGAGACTTTTTCACTACATGAAGAAGATTAGTTCTAGATGTCTATAGTTAAAACCCATTATATCTTGAAGCATATAATTGTACCACATTAATTTTTTTATTTGATGATCCCATTACACTAGAGTAAAAAAATTAGTGGTAGAACTTCTGTATAGATCCTGATCGGCCACAAGAACTTCATACCTTCGAAACCTCAGCACAAACACATCTCAAATGGCCAACCTTGACACACTAAAATCAGGTCAATGGGACTCTTCCATGAACTATATGAGGTATAGAATATTTATAATATCTAGAACCACTATGAGAGTCATCACACTTCCTCTTCCCTCTAAAGGAACTCATAGAACTTCCACTAGGAGAAAAAGAAACTCCCACCAACACTGATTTACCGTCCATGTCAAGCTCAACCATCAACGCCCTATCAAACACATTATTATAAGAATACAGTTTTATCAAGAAAACTTGATATCATATGTCATATTAAATAACCATCTAAAATATTCGTGCCTTCATATTATCATTAGTCACCACCTTAGGATCAAACTAAAAAATATTAGCAAAGCTATTTGCATACCGAGTTACCGTCGTGTCACCCTTTTGGATTTTAAGAAACTTCATGGATTTCAATAATACTATAGATTATAGATAGAATTGATTAGTGAAAATAACTTGAAAATATTTCTATTCCAAAACCTCATAATTCTTCATCATCACCATTGAATACCAACATCTCCTTCTAGGCCCTTATAGCCTACAGGAATCACATTTCACTGTAATAGATCCATGAATTTCCAAGAACTCAAAAATAATATCTATCTTTATAAACCAATACTTAGCCTTTTGAGGATCATTAGAGACTTGGAAATCATGTGGATTCTTTTGAATAAATTCTTGAGCATGATCGTGAGATTCATGCCTTTTAGGTTACAATAATTGATCCTAAACTAGAATTAGTGAAGGTAATTTTCCTAGAAATTGGATATCCCTCACCCCCATCTCAACATGATTATGATCCAATAGAGTATTTTCTCATTATGGTTCACTATAAAATTCCTCCCAGGGTATATTCACACGTATTCTAATAGGAATAATGCCACAAAACATCAATAGACAATATTGAAGGATTCAGAATGGATACACCGATCAATAACTCTAATGAGAGATACAGGAATATCAATTCCCTCAAACAGAAATTTAAGGCTAGGATTTCAAAACAATTAAACAAAGGTAGGTAAAAAACTAGAATTAGATCAAAAAATTCCTCAAAGACACTTTTTCCAAACACCCATAGTGACTTAAGTCTCATTACGGTGAGATTTTTTCAAGAACTCACTTGAAACTACCACCTAAGTCCTATCAAGATATCCTAAACTGTATAATCACATCAAGGAAAGATGCTTAACATGAACCTGTAATACCATTTTTTCATAAAACATCTTGGATACCCTAGTACCTTGATACCCGATTCATCTCTCACATATCCTGAAAAGAATTCCTGATCCCCATGATTTGGAAGCTAGCACTAGGAATCATACATGATCAAAGAGTGAAATTTTTTTCCACAAAATAGTAAAAGATAAAAGATACAAGTCAGTATGATCAACACTCTAAAGGGGGAAAGTACTAGAAATAAAAGGTAAAATAGTACCCAAATAGAAAAGGTAAACATCCAAAGATATTTCATCTCCAAATGAAAATATAAAACTAATTATAATACTCAAAATTTCTTATGTAACAAGTGGAAAATAGCTCCACCAGCCACCAACATCACTCCACAGTCCCAAGGATCAAGAACATCCACAACCTCCAAGTGGAACTTTCCCTTTTCTCAAACATAGTATAAGAAAATCAATAAATTACTGAAGGAAAAGGTAGGTAATGAGCTATAAATCCCAGTGGGGTCTCACCAAGTGTTTCATAATTAATATCATAAAAAATAAAACAATTATTCTTTCAATTAAATAAATAAGTCATGCTATATCATTCACATATTGTAAACAAAAACATGATTTCACACTAAAAGAGATGGAAGATATATCAAAATTTTATTTAATGAAAATTTTATATAAAACAGTTATATAAATTATTTGGAATAAATAAAACAATTCAATAATCATTGGCATGTATAATCAAGTCAACAAATCATAGCACCATGTGCATAATCCCCACGTTATGTCAGTTTTGGTAATAGGATCCTCACACATCTCAATAATCATCTTGGATAAAGATAGGTATGTACACACAAAACAATATATACCCCAAATAGGTAACTATCATGGGTTATCTACACCCCCAAAGGGGAACCCTCTCGGGTGTTCTTGTCATAGTTTTTGAGTAACAGTTTTCATCATTAATCTATTTCTAGGGGGTCAAGTTCCTAGAGTGCTTGTCCCAGATGCCACTAAAACCTAGGTTAACATGTTCTTTAAAAAATAAATGAATCAAACATGTTAAAATCTAAAATTTCAAGTCAATTCAAATTATAATTACCTATTTTTCAGTTTTCAACATGCCTTTCTTATTTCAAAATCAAAATATTTTTTTTCATTAATTCATATTATTTCACATTATCTTTCATGATAATCAATTTTTCTCAATTTTTAATTACAAATCAATTGATAAAATCAATTTCAAAATAAATCTATAAATTTCCCAAAATCCTCCCCGCATTTCAATTCCATTAAAATTTGGATTTTTAAAAAAAATTCCTGTCATTACAAATCACACATCAAATCCTTAAAAATTAGGGGTTTTAAATCAATTAAAAACTAATTTAAGTTTAATCAAGAAATTTAAGATTTCAATTGTAGGGAAATTCATCATGTAACCACATACCTTTAATCACATGGTCAAATATAACACCCCCAATAAGATCTCTGATGAAGAAGGAGGTGAAGGAGATCAAGAAACACAACCTAGAATCAAGATCTGATAAAATTGATTTTATATACATTAATAACATGATTAAATATAAAAATATAAGGAGTATATAAAGAGATATTTGAAGAAACCACACAAGAGGAGATCTACTTACCCGGAGTAGATCGAACACAATCACCAGAGTTTCAATTTGCCAAAAAAATGGTTTGGAGAAGTCAAAATCGGCTCTTGGGAGCCTTCAAACACTATGGATTCGAGTTAGGGTAAAATTAGGGTGATTATGGGTTTAAATGGAGGGTTTTATTATTTTAATAAAATTTTGGGATAATTAAAACTCTCGCACATGGTTTATTCAGTAGGGTTTCATGGTTAGTAGTAACGGTGCGCTCAAACCGTACACCCATACTCATCTTCTATTTGGGATGCATGACTTGGCTAAATTATTAAATTAACCATGCACTAACCATGAATTCCCCACTTTCCATGGGGTTTATGGTTTAGAGGGGCGGTTTAACAGTTTGGAGAAACTATGTTCCCCCTTCTAATGGCTTTCAACAGGGTGCGTGGTTTGTTGGGCCAAACTGCACTATTTTCCTTAATTGTGATCCAACCATGAATAGCCCCATGGGATTCTAATGTTCTCCAAATTCTCCTATAAAGTCCTCAAATAAAACCCAACTCAAAGGAGATCAAAACAGTGTTCAAGGTATACCAGAAATAAGGTAACAAGATGTTGCAAGCACTAACTCAAACAACCTATCATGTAACTCCTTATATGAATATATTAAAATTTATAAAAGTTATTTAAAACTTTTAAACTAAATAATACATTAATTAACAATTTAAAAAATTTATATCATTAAATAAATAATGGAAATAAATAAATAAATGTATAATTTATATATTTAAACATGAGATAAATAATTTATAAACAATTCATAAATAAAGCTAATTATAAACACTTTATAATTTTCCCATGCATTATGAACATTATATAATTAAATAAATATAAACACTTGATATTTATTATAATATGAACTCCTTCATATTATTCATTATATGGAATAAACTTTAAGTATTTAATATGTGGAAAATAAACATTATATATATGAACTATTAATACATTATGTAAATATTTAGAATATCACACATTTAAAATTATTTAAATCATGATCATATAAATTATCAAAACTTATATAGATATGATTTAAATAATTTCTTAAATAATTCACTTTTAATTTAACAATTAAAATTAACAACTATGAACAATTCATAATTTTAATATTAACCCATTTATATAGTTAGGGGGCTTACTTGAGTTGTAAAGAATCCTAGTAATCCTACATTAACCCTGGGTTCAAATCCAAGTGTGAATGAATTTATATAGTGTGATGCCCTGAGTTTTTAAAATAGAAAATAATGTTTAATAGCATATGTGATACAAAACACTGAACCTAAACAAGCATTGATTATTTAAATATGACCATTATAATCTATTTGTTAAATTTGAGGACATTAACAAGATTAACTCATTTATGAAATATATATTTGTATACTTCTAAACAAAAAATTATTGATAAATTAATAATAAATAATCACTCAATTTTTGGTAATGTCCTTTTTTTCTTTAAAATATTTTTTCTTCAAAAATTATTTCTATTGCTTTTTATAAAAAATATTATAATTATTTTCAAGAAAATTTAGAAAATTTATTTGATAAAATTAACATAATTTTTCAAATCAATACATCAAATTATATTAGGGTAAATTTTTTGTATTTTTCATAAAATATTTATCATTGAATAGTGAAAGATACTGATTTTTTTTGTAAAACTATCATTTATTTTGATAAATTAAGTAATTTAAAAGTACCATTGTTTTTTTAATTTAATTTAAAATTAACATAATTATTATTTAGTTATATTATATCCAATTAATTACATTTAAATAATATTTTTACTATATTTTATTATAAGTTTTTTTAGGCTTGAAAGCACATTTTTTCTGAAAACTCTTTTAAAATGAATAATGTTTCTCCTTTTTAATTAATTAAAAATAACCCCTAATGGGTAATTAGTTAAATGAAATATATTGATAATATATATATCATTTTTATTTTAAATTAATATAGAAAATATTACAAGTCATAGAGTTAAAGTAAAAAACCTTTTTCCTTAAAAAATACATTTTTTGAAAAATTGTTTTCCATCATGCTTGCAGGTTTTATTTTAAATTAAATTATTCAACCTCTATGAATTTAATTTGATAAAATAGATTCAATATTTTTTAATAATCATAATTAATATTAGGTTATAAGTTCAACTTTATTTTTAGAAAATATAAATAGTAATTGTAGTAAATATTTATTACCTCAATAAAAGGAAAATAGGTTAATTAAGGGTAAAAATAATTTAACAAGGACTAGAAAAAAAGTTAACCTAATTGTATGAATATTTATATTTTTATTTCAATTTAATAATGGTTATATTTTTTTTTCTTTATAAATTATTTTGATTTCGGTATAGTAAAACACAAATTGTATTTTTTTGGGTAATACACAATTTCAATTAAGACATTTATTTTGATGAATAAATGAGTTTTTGAAATAATTTATATTTTAATAAAATATTTTTATTAAATAATTATTATTAAATATAAATGATAATATAATTTTTATGATGTCAAATGCAATTTTTATAAGGGTTCGAAAATAATTATTATCAAAAAACCCAATATTTCTTAATAAATGTTGATTCTTGTTTTAAAATTGAAAATTCACATATTTAGAAAATTATTTTGATAAAATAAATATTATTTTTGGAATAATATGGTCTAAATTATCCAATGGTTAATTTTTCATAATTTTCTGAAACAGTCAGATTTTCGAGTAAAAAATAAATATGATATAAATATACAATGTGTATTATGACATCATAATGACCCAAAAGTGATGTATTAAATGATATAAATGATATAAAAGACCTAATATATGCCTTTAATTTAAAATAATTTGATTTGAGGTTATTTTATTAATTTTATAAATATTTTATGAATCCTCCAAAACCAATATTATATTTTAAGGTTTTAAAATCAATTCTTTATAAACATGACTCACTTCCACATTACCAAGGGTAATATTTTATTAAGTTAGGACATTTTACTTATAAAATAAATAAATACACACCTATTTAGAAGAAAATATGGGCAAAATGATGGTAAGGTTTGTGGTTTTGATTACTTTATTATATAGAGTCCAAAACCTAAGTTTAGAAATAATAAAGAACTCCCCTCTTTTTCTTATATAAACCCACCCAAGATTTCATTCCACTTCACTCAAAAATATTATATTATATCCTTAATATTCCATACCCTCTCTATATTCCTCACAAATTTCCACCAATCTCTCAAGAATATCCTCCCAATCTTTTGGAATCACCCTCTCAATGCAAGAAATATCTCTCTTATTTTCAATTCAAGCACCCTCTTTGTATTAAAACTTTTTAATTTCAATTGGTTATGTTTTAATAAAATTATAAAGATAAATATACTTTAAAATTTATATCATAATAATTATAGATCATTTATCCCCTCTCAATATATATTTTACCTAAGTTGTTACTATAGTGAAATTTAGTAAGGGGTTCCTCTCTCTTCTTTTTGTTCAAGAAGATATTTTGTAATTATCCTTTTTAATATCAATTTTTTATGCTTAAATGACTTTATAAAGATCCATATAATGTATAATTTATTTAATAATAATGATATTTTATTTATCTCCTCTCATTATATAATTTACCTAATCTGTTACCATGATGAAATTTAGTAAGGGATCCTCTCATTCTTCTCTTTATTCAAGCACCTTATTTATGTAAATCACCTTGTCTTAAAATTATTATTGATGGGATATGATTTTCTGAATCACTATTACTAACCTTATGATTTCTATCTGATTAGATACCCATTTCACTCACATTAATTCCTCTCATTATTCATTATATACCCCCATTATGTTGTCGAAATTTCATTGTGATTCTTATGCCAAGCTTTTATTCAACCACCTTTTTTGTCTTATGAATTTTGATTCATAATTGTTCATGTTTGATTATTTTTTTAAATATCCCTATCACTATCCTTTATACTTTCAAGTTATGATATACCCTTTCTCTCTCATTGAACCATTTTATAAATCTTTAAGTATTTTCGTTATGCTATCGAAATGTCATTGTGATTTTCTATGCCAAACATTTTTTAAGTGTATACCCATACCCATTTCTACTCAAGGGTATTCACTTATTTGTAAATATAATTCATTGATTGGGGTATTCCATGTATTTAACCCATAATCATTAATCATGGGGATAAATGTGATGAAATATGTTCTTATATTATATGAGCTATGTGGCACACTTATTCATGTACAAAATATGATTATGATGGGTGCACCTAGATAGTGCTCCAATGCATTGGATATTGTTTTAGTCTCATGATATTCCATGTATAGTGTATGATAGGTTATCCTCATTACATTATTTTATGTTTTCTTGGGGTTTAACCTTGAATTATGGTTATGATTTCATGTTTAAAGTTATTTCCACTTTCCCATGTTGCCTTTATGTTATCAGTTATATCATGCCTATTTTTTCATGTTTATGATTCTCATCCCTTTTATGTCCCATTAAAATTACTATTATCTAACATGTAATACTTTATTCATGTTATTATTTGTTTATTCCCTTACTGGGATTTATAGATCACCAATTTCTTATGTATTTCCTCGGGTTATCCCATGCAGTTTTAAGAATGATGGAATATTATGATCATGTTAAGGAAGTTTTCGATAATTTTGATTTGCCCCTTGTTTTAAGTTGTTATGTAATGTAACTAAATTCCCAAATAAACTAGACTTATCGATCTTACGGATATTAATAAGTGTATTTTATGTGATAAATCACGAATTAATGAGTTATAAAGACATGGTTTATCATAGTTGGTATCAAAGTAAAGTCTAGTTATTTTTGGTATTAGGATTAGAAAACTCTAGTAAAATCCTTAGGGATAATATTGAACATAGGAAACATCCCAAAAATTATTTTAAAATATAGAGTAACTAGTTTTTAATAAAATACATATATATCGGCATACTACAAGTGGATGTGCCTTTGGCACAGATGTACCTTGGGGTAACAACCCTAAAAAAATTACATTGATCTAGACTCGATCGGAAACTAGTGCATGAAAACAGACCTTACTGTACACCTTTTTGATACTCCTAGGGAATATGCTTTGGTAAATTCGCAAGCTCATTACGAACCATTATTAAGGGAAAAATTTACATAAGAGTTTATGTTAGGAAATACATAATGGATAACTTATATTGAAGCCTATAAATTCATAAATAAAGGAAACACATGTCATTTATAAGTTATCCCTTTAATTTTATCGGATTACTATTTTTTTATTATTAGTTTAAAAGTACTCATCCCTAATTTTACCTTCATTATAGACAATGGACAAAAATAATAGGAACTGAGTCGACAACCAAAGGGAGGAAAACTGTAATGACTTCCCAAATGAGATGCCTAACGTGATTGGAGATCAGGTAAGGCATCTCATGATTATTACAAACCAACTATCAAAAATAAAAATTAATAAAAAGTATATAGTGGATTGTATAAAGACATCAAAGTGGGGGAGGATGGTGTCTCAAGGAATTTCATCTAAAAAATTTGATATAGTAAAGAAGATTCAATTTCCTACATGTAAAAAATGTAGAATGAGACACCAAGTGAAATTCTACAAAGTAAATTAAAGGTGTTTTATGTGTGTAAAAATAGGGCATAAAGTACCTAGTTTCCATAAAAAATATAGAGAATAATGGAAGGGAATAAATTACATAATATAGTACCCTTTTTTGTTCAATGTCTTATGTGCATAGAATTTGGTCATTATCTGATTTAATTCCCTAATCCAAGGGTTAAATAATAGACTAGGGAAAGACCTATACTATGGAAATCATTGAAGTGTAAGGATTAAAGTGTTTATGTATTGGTATTTTATAATTATGTCGTAAAAGTAGTATATGAATGAAATTTTGGATATAAGAATCATGAAACATCTAAGGATTGTTCCAAAATAGTTTTTATTTAAGGATTTGATGGTATCTATAACCTATAAAAGTGATTTAGTGATCAGGTGGTATTTTTAAAGCACATGATTGAGGGATTGATAACCCTTAATATGTGTTTGATGTTGGGATTAATATTAAGAATCTTAGGATGATATGTATAAGGCTAGTATTATTTTTAAAATTAATTATTCCACCTTTTAAGATTTATGTGATGGAATTTTAGCATGATTTAGGATATTTTGGGAAATATATTATAGGAGGGAAAAAATTATTTTAAATTATTAATGATATTTAGGGAGATTTTTTATTGGGTTTATGTATATATACCCATAAGGTTGAATATAAAGGATTATTTGAGAGGAATATTATTATGTTTTTAGAGGTGAAAGCTAAAGTGTATGATACAAACTTTTTGGTTAAAACATTATTTATTGTTGATATTGGGGGTGTTATGTGGGATATAGTGGTATTTATTTAAGGAATGATCTGTGTTAAACCTTTGGGATTTTTTTTGTTGAATTTTGGAGACTAATGTATTATAGTTTATTATTTTCAGTATTATATTACTTTAAACTAACCATTTTTGATTTAGTAAAGACATGAGAAGTAAATTTTATTCTTTGGTAAATTATTTGATCCATTAGAAGCTTATTCTAGGGCTTCGTGCATAAAAAATCATCTTGAGTATTCATCATTTGGAGAAAAGATGAGATTATGGTGAAAATTGATAAGTGTGAAATTATACTTTTCAATTATATTTTCTTATGTTCCAATTATGTATAGAAAATTAATTCCTTAACTCTAGGAAAATAATATTGAATCAAAAATGTTGTCATATTACGGTCATTTTGGATGAATTGATGGTCTTTTCACCTAATATAGATTTATGTTTTTGTAGTTGTTGACTTTCTCCTAACCATGTTCTATATCAATCTATATTAGTTATTGGACATTAGATATTTTACTCACATGTATATAGTTTCAATTACCAATAATGTTCTCCTACTTGGAAACATATTTATGTGATGACCTTCATACTTACCTTTCTCTCTTCTTAAGTGGATGTTTTATTTACCCTTTCTATGATGGGGGTTTTCAATAAAGATATATTCAAGTTTTAAAACATTTATAATCAATATAAATTTAAAATTTAAATTATGAAATTTATTAAAGGTAGGAATAATGTAGAACCCTGAGTTTTTAAAAGATAAAATTATGTTTGATAGCATATACGACATGCAACACTGAACCTAAACAAAAATGATTATTTAAATATGACCATTATAACTCATCTGTTAAATTTGAATGAATGAATAGGATTAACTACCTTATGAAAAAGATATTTATTTTCTTATAAACATAAATTTAATGATAAATTATAAATAAATAATCACTCAATTTTTGGTAATGTCTTTTTGTTCTTCAAAATAGGTTTTCTTAAAAAATGATTTTAATTTCTTTTTTGTGAAAAAACTATTATAATTATTTTCTAGAAAATTTATAAAATGTATTTGATAAAATTAATATCACTTTTCAAATAATTATATCAAAATTAACTTAGTTTTAAATTTTTGTATTTTTCAGAAAATATAAATTTTTCAGTGAATAGTGTGAAATATCGATTTGTTTTATAAAAATGTCATTTCTTTTGATAAATTAAGTCGTTTAAAAGTACCATTATTATTTTAATTTTATTTTAAAGTAAAATAATTATTATTTAATTATATTTAATCCAATTAATTACATTTAAATCATCATTATACTATATTTTATTTTAAGTTCATTTTGAGGATTGAAAACACATTTTTCTGAAAACTATTTTAAAATGCATAATGTTTCTCTTTTTTAATTAATTAAAAATAACCCCTAATTGAGAATGATTTAAGTTAAATTTATGGAATATATATATCATTATGAATTGAAATTCATATAGTGAATATTACTAGTTATAGAGTTAAAGTAAAATCATCTTTTCCTTGAAAAATTCATTTTTCAGAAGAAGAAAAACCGCTTTCCATCGCTCTTGTGGGTTTTATTTTAAATTAAATTATTAAACATATATGAATTTATTTTTATAAAATTTATTCCATGTTTTTAATATCTATAATTAATATTTGGTAATAATTTCAGCTTATTTTTTAGATAATATGAATAGTAACTGTTGTAAATATTTAATACCACCATAAAAGAAAAATAGGTTAATTAGGGGTAAAAAACTAACAAGGACTAGAAAAAAATTAACCATAATAGTATGAATATATATATATTTTAATTTAAATATAATAATTATTGTATATATTGTTACTTTATATATGATTTTGATTTCAATACGATAAAAGAAAATGTTTATTTATGGGAAATACACAATCTCAATTAAGACATTTATTTTGATTAAATAATAAAATTTAGAAATAAATTATATTTTAATAAAATATTATTATTAAATAATTTTTATTAAATATAATTTTTATGATTTCAAATATAAATTTTATAAGGGTTTGAAATTGATTACTGTCAAAAAAACCCATCATTTCCCAATAAATATTGATTCTTGTTTTAAAAGTGAAAATTCAAAAATTTAGAAAATTATTTTGATAGAATAAATATTATTTTTGGAATCATCATGTATAAATTATCCAATGGTGAATTTTTCATAATTTTCTAAGATGGTTGAATTTTTAGGTAAAAATTAAATATGGTATAAATATACGATGTGTATTATAACATCATAATGATAAAAAAGTGATGTGATAAATAATATAAAGGATATTAATGACCAAATATAAGTTTTCCATTTAAAATAATGTGTTTTTAGGTTATTATATTAATTTCATAAATCCTTTATAAATCCTCCAAAACCTATATTATATTTTAGGGTTTTAAAATCAATTCTTTATAAACATGACTCACTTCCACATCACCAAGGGTAAAATTGTATTATGTTCAGACCTCATCCTTATATAATATTGAAAATAAGTCCTATTTTATAGAAAAAATGAGTAAAACTAAGGTAAGGTTTGTGGTTTTGATTAATTTATTATATAGAGTCCAAAACCTAAAATTAGGAAACAATAAAGAACTCCTCTCTTTTCCTATATAAACCCACCCAAGATCCTTTTACTGTTCACTAAAAAACCTTTTGTCTAGTTATTAATATTCTAAAACCTATATATATTCCTCCCAAGGTTCCCCCAATCTTTCAAGAAGCTCCTCCCAAGCTTTTAAAATCGCCCTCTAAATGTAAGGTGCTTCTCTCTCTTCTTTTCAGTTCAAGAACTCTTTTTGTATTTAACCTTTTGAATTTAAATTGGTTATATTTTCATGAATTTATAAAGATCCCTCTAATAAAAAATTTATTTTATAATAATTATAGATATTCTATCCCCTCTCATTATATATTTTACATAATCTGTTTCTATTACAAAATTTAGTAAGGGATTGCTCTCTCTACTTTTCCATTCAAGCACCTTCTTTGTAATTAACCTTTTTAATCTCAATTTTTTATGTTTTCACGACTTTATAAAGATACCTATACTATAAAATTTATGTCCTAAAAATTATATATAATTTATAACTTCTTGTTATAGAATTTAACTAAGTATTTACTATGTTGAGATTTAGTAAGGGATCCTCTATTTCTCCTCTTTATTCAAGCACCTTATTTATGTAATGCATTTTTGCTTCCAATTATAATTGATGTGATATGATTTTAAACATCAATATTACTATCATTATGATTTCAATATAATTGGATACCCTTTTCACTCTCATTAAGTCCTCCCATGATTCATTATGTACCCCTGCTATGATACCAAAATTTCAATGTGATTCTTCATGCCATGCTTTTATCCAACCACCCTTTTTGTATTATGATTTTTGAGTCCAAATTTTTCATGTTGTATTATGTTATTACATATCCCTATCACTTTACTTATTACTTAAAAGGTATTAGAGACCCTTTCTCTCTCATTGAACCATTTTATGAATCTTTAAGTATTGTCTTTTTGCTACCAAAATTTCGCTCCAATTTTCTATGAAAAACATTTGTGAAGTTTATAATTATACCCATTTCTACTCATGGGTATTAACCTAGTTGTACCTATACTTAATTTATTGGATAATACCATGTTTGTAACCCAAAATCCTTATTTTAGGGAATAAATGTGATGAAATATTCTTTTATGTTATATGGTCTATGTGGAACACTTATGCATGTACATGATGTGATTATGATGGGTAAGTTCCAATAGCACTTCAATGCATTGGATAATGTTTTGGTCTCATGAGATTACATAAATAGTGAATTTGAGGTTATCCTAAACACATTATGTTATTTTTTATTGGTGGTTAACCTTGAATTATTCTTATGATGTCATGTTTAAAGTTGTTTCCACTTTCTTATGTTTCCTTTTTGTTATCATGCTATATCATGACTCATTATTCATATTTAATATTCTCACAAATTTTCTTCCCCATTGAAATTAATTTTGTCTAAAATTTAATACTTTCTTCATTTTATTCTTTTTTTATTCCCTGACTATGCTTAATATCTCATCCCTTTCTTATCTATTCCTTAGTTTATCACATGAATTCTTAAGAACGATGGAATATTATGATCATGTTAATAAATTTTTCAACAATAATGATGTTCCCTTTATTTTAAGTTGTAATGTAATATACCTAATTTAAAAAATAGACTAGGCTTATTTATCTTATAGGTTTTTCTAAGTATATTCTTATGTAATAAATCCTAAATTAATATGTTATAAAGAAACGGGTTTTAATAATTAGTATCAATGGAAAGTCTAGTTGATTTTTGGATTAGGATTATAAAACTCTAGTAAAATCCTTAGGAGTGATATTGAGCATAGGAAAACATAATTAAAAATCTAGTAAAATATAGATTAAGTGTTTTTAAAGAAAATGCATCTTTGTCTGGATACTGCAAGTGGATGTGGATCTAGCACATATATACCTTTGGGTAATAACCCCAAAAACACTATATTGAGCTTGACTCGATCAGGAACTAGTGCATGACAACAGGACTTAATGCACACATGGTTTGAAACTCCTGAGTAATATGCTTTGGTAAATTCATAAACTCACTATGAACCATTTTTAAGGGAACAAAATTTCCATAAGAGTTTATGTTAGGAAATAGATTATGGATGACTTATATTGAAGCCTATAAATTCATAAATAAAGGAAATACCTGTCATTTATAATTTATCCCTTTGATGTTATTGGCTTACCATTTATATGTTTAATAGTTTAAAAGTACTCATCCCTAATTTTACCTTCATTCTAGCCAATGGCCAGAAATAGGAATAATCAAGTCAAATACAAAAGTGAGGGACAATGTAATGACTGGCCAAATGAGATTCCTAACATGATGTGAATTCAAGTAATACATCTCATGATTATGCCAAACCATCTATAAAAAATCACAATTAACAACTGGAATATAGTTTAATGTATAAAGACATCAAAGAAGTGGAGTATGGAGTCTCAAGGAAGTTTATCTAATAAAGGTGATAAATTAATGAAGATCTAATTTCATGTGTTTCAAAAATGTGGAAAGCGGTACTAAGGGAAATTCCACAAAGGAACCCAAAGGTATTGTATTTGTGTAAAAATAATAAATTAAGAAGCTAGTTTCCATAAAAATGAAGAGAATTATATAAGGGAATAAATTACATCCTATAGTACCCTTTGTTGTTCATTGTGTTATGTGTGTAGAATATGGGAATTAACTGAGTCAATGCCAATCCAAGGGTTAAATCCTAGATAGAGGAAGGACATATACTATGGAAACCATTGAAATTTAAGGATTAAAGTGTTTATGTATTATTATTTGAGAATTATGTTGTAGAAGTAGTATATCAATGATATTTTGGATATAATAATCATGAAATATCTAATTATTGTTCCAGAGTAAATTTTCTATAAGGATTTAATGGTACCAATAACCTATAAAAGTGTTTTAGTGATAAGGTTATATTTTTCAAAATGCGTGATTGAGGGATTAATAACCCTTAATATGTGTTTGATGTTGGGATAAACTTAAAGAGTCTTTATATGATATGTAGAAGGATAATATTATATTTAAAATCATTGATTCCATATTAGAAGATTTATGTGATGGAATTTTAGCATAATTAAGGATATTTTGGGAAATATATTACAAAAATAAAATATATATTTTTGAAACAATTAATGATATTTTGGGCGATATTTTATTGGTTTGAGGTATATATACCCGTTAAATTTAATATAAAGGATTATTTGAGAAGAATTATATTATGTTTTTTTGAATTTTAAGATGAAGGGTGTGAGTCAACATTTATGGTTAAATCATTTTTTAATATTGAAGTTGTTAGTGTTATTTAGAATATAGGGGTATTCATTTTAGTAATTATCTATGTTAAACCTTTATGATTTTTTTGTTGAATTTTGGATATTAATGTATTAAGGTTTATTCATTTTCAGTATTATTATAAGGCCTCATCCTTAATCATTACTTAATATTGAGTTAAGTCAATAATTTGAATTTTATTTATATCGAGGATATTTTTAGGTTTAGATCTTTAGATAATTATTCCATAACTCATACATAACAACTTAAATATTACAAAGTAGACACTTCTACTCACTATCCATTTTTTCATAAAACAAAAGAATTTAAAAATAAATATGGTTTCATTTCATGTTTAATCATCATAAATTTACCTTGATCACATCATTGACTATATTCTCTTTTAAATCATGTGAAAAACATTTCAAAACTTGGGTTTAGAATAAAAATCTCAGTAAGGGATATATAAAGAATAAAAACTAATATACTTTCAAAAACATGTAAACTATGAATACTTTATCATAAAGTAATACTTTTCAACTTTATGAAGTATTAAATACTCTTCATTGAATATAATCTCATTTATTACCCTTTTATACTCAAAATATTACTATAAAATCTATAAAAACACATATAACATATAAAGGTAACATCATATCTAATTATACTTAAATGGAATAACCATACGATCGACTTCCACACATATCACTCTTACAAATGGAATAGCCACATGTCTGACTTCCATACCCAATGCATTGGAGGTTATAATGTAACCACCTATATTTGGTTTATCAAAGAACCACCCATATTTGGTTTATCACGTAACCACCTGTATTTGGTTTATCATGTAACTACCTGTCAAATATTCAAATACTATTATATAATCATAACACATAAAAGATTACAATTATCAACATTTCACTCATAAAATTTCATTTGCAATCACACGAAATCATTTAAAGATATTAAAAAATTAAATCCACTTACAAAACCATTTTCAATACCAAAATACCCAAAATGGGAATAATGTATTTCTTTTTTCCTTTTAAAAACATTAAGGCTTATAGAGGAAGAAAATATCAAATAACAGTTACAATAGCAGAGAAGTTTTTTTCACTACATACATTGAAAACATTTCTTTTGTTGTTTAATAAAATGATTCATATAAAAAAGATTCCTTTTTAAAACTTTTGAATGAAATTATAATTTAAATGGTCTGATTATACACTATATAAAAGAAGGTGGTGTATAACATCAAAATATGCCTCAATGAAAGGAGATTGAGATGAAGTCCCTTACCTTGAGTTTGACTCGTCTTGCGTAATAGTTATATTCCTGAAAAATAAACTCAGGTTAATTTATACTTTCTTGAGAACATTTTTAAATTTTATTATTCCTTTTATATCATTTGTTACCATGTTATAAAAATTACATAATTATTTAAGTTCATATCAGATGTTTTGTTGATATTTGGTACTTGAATCAAAAATGAACTTGTTATTATGTAAATTGTCCATATGGTCATAAGTAAATCATATCTAGAATAATATTAATGAAATAATAATAACTTTTATACATCAATTTTACAATTAAATCAAACCATTTATTTACATTATGAAAAATGAACAATGTTATGTTCCTGGAGACGGTAGGTCGTACGTACACATGAGTAACATTTTTCATTTTTCATTTTTCATCGATCATTATGGAAATAAGGTATTTATTATTTTATCTTTATAGAATGATCATAATATTATTAACATAATAATATAATAATTTAAATATACTTATATATATCATACAAGTGATGTGTTTAATAAAAATTATTCGCATCGCTTCGTGGAGGTGATAGTTCACACGTACACATGAATGACGTTATCATTTTTATGTGTATGGAAAGTAAGAAGATAATTGATTTTTTTTAAATGATAAATATGTAATTAATATAATATATAAACATGTATTCCATCATTATACCTATTCTTGATATATGGTAATGAAAAATGAACTATAACGGTTCGTGAGGCAGTAGTCCGTCGTACACACAAACGAAATATTCATTTACCATTTGATGAAATTGGAGATGGATTTAGGTGATGATATTAACATAATAAAATATCATTATATTAAGTATAATTTATTTATTATTTCATCATGGATGAATAATATTTAAAGAAAGTGGAAGAAGAAATAAAATATAAACACTTAAAAAACGATACCTCTTCTTTGGTTGATCACATTTGAAGAACAACTTAACACCTCTAAGAAATTTGTTCTTCCTAAAATAAGGCCTGAATAATGTGGTAAATGAATTATAAGAATGGTTTTAGGCATATATTGTCCAAAACAAATGGTTATTTATGTTTGAGTATTATATAATATTGGGTACCTTTTTATAGAAGAGGGAAGGGGCGCCCTTGGATACTCTTAAAATATTAAATTAATATAAATTAATTTTTTTAATCCAAATGACTCCAAATTGAGATATGTAAAAGATAAGATGATTATATTTCTAAATACTCTAATCCAATAATTTTTAGACACGTATTGATTTTCAGTTAAACCTTATCTTTTCGTTTTACACTTAATTTTTCTCTTTTAATTTTAATTGTGGTAACGACATTTTAAATATTAAGAGGGTATAAATTTTACTTATATGGGGTCAATTATCTATAATTGGATACTTTTTGAAATTTTATAGCATATTATATCCACTTTTTCATTTTAAAATATTTTTAGGATTTTTAAATAATTTAATAAATTATTATTTTTATAAAATATCAATAATGTTAATTTTGACATTATTCATTTTATTGAATTTAAATAAAATCCAAACAGAGAGATAAATTCAAAAAAAACATTGAATAGACTTACAACATGTAATATTCACCTAGAAAATTCATTTATGACATAAAATATTTCAAATTTTATTTATTTTAATATTATTAGTATCATTTATTTGATTCTTCCTTTAATAAATATATTATTTCATCATTATTGTGTCATAATTAAATTTAATTATTTTTTTCATAAAAATTATAAATAAATTACCATAATATAGTTAATCTTTTTATCTTTATAATTACTATTTATAGTTGAGTATATCACTTAAATATCCTCATATTAACATTGTTTTAGTAATAAGAGACATGTTTATGATATTTTTATTTTTACTTTAAATAAAATGTTATTAATTTCATAATCACAAACATGTGGCTTCCAAAGGCCATAATTTCGGCCCAATTATTGTCTTGGTTGTCTATATATTGTCAAATAATATTAGGATAAGTGTTAGGGTTGATTTATATTATTATAATATTATTTTTAACCTTATTTACCTGATTTACCATTTAACTGTGGTAAATAAAATACTAAAGTTACTATTCACCAAAAATTAATTTGATCCTATTAGAACACATTTTTCATATTGATTAAAACCATGTATGTCCATTTTTTTATATTCAAATCACAGAAGTGGTTAAATTAGGTTTAACACTAATCCTATTGATAGATCGAGAAAACGAGTTTTTAAAAAGTAAAAACCATCAAAAGATTGACATGTGTTTATATAAAATTTCAATGTGAATTTACTTCCAATGACCAAAATTGTATTAAATGATAAAAATTTAATCTAATTATACCTTAAAACCAATTAAAATGATAATCTAATAATTTAAATAAATTTGATGAAAATACAATTTTGAATTAAAATGTAGTATTTTCATTATTCATTAAAATATGAATTTTATCAGAAAGAAACCAAAATTTCAACCAAAGTAAATTTTGATGTCCCATATCCAATAAGGAGGTTAATTTTGTAAAATAAAACTTATAAAATTTTCAAAAATCATATTTAAAATGGGTTTTCCATTAAAATGCGATAAAACTACCTTAAAAAATATTAGAATATTTTATGCTTAAAATTGGATTTATTCTCATTTTAAGATTCTAAATTTTATTAGAATAAAGTAAAAACATTTAAAAAACATGTGTAAACATAAGATAGTTAGTTCTATTTATTCCTTATAATACAACGACTACACGTTAACTACTATTTAAAATAATAATATTAATAATGTATTATTTTTTTGTATATCTCAGTCTTGTGTGCAACGTAAGATTTTGAAGAAACTCATTATTACTTTTTGGGTAATATATCATACATAGAATCCCTGTTAAGGTAAAATCACTATCTAATCCATAAATATTAATAAATATTAAAAATTATTATTCTATAATTTCATGGGATGTTACAATTATCTTACTTTATTCTAACCATTTTGGATTTAGAAAATACAAGAGGAATATCTTTTTATTCTTTGGTGGATTATTTGATTCGTTATAATCTTATTCTAGAGTTTCAGGTATAAAAAATCATCTTGATTATACATCATTCAGAGAAAATATGAGACTGTAGTGGAAATTGATTTATGGATGAAATAATACTTTTAAAGTAAGTATATTCCCTTATGTTCCTATTCTATATGGGAAAGGAATTAATTAACTCTAGGAAAAAATATTTTAAAAAAGTGTTGTTATATTGCAATCTTTTTTGATTAATTGACAATCTTTTCACCCACTATTAATTTATGGTTTTGTAGTAATTGAATTTCTCCTAACCATTTTCTTTATCAATCACTATATGTTCTTGGGATTTAGTTGTTTTTATTACATTCCTATATTTTCACTTCCCACTAATGTTATCTTACATGTAAACCTAGTTATGTGATGACCTTCGCACTTCCCTTTCTGTCTTTACAAGTATATGTTTTATTAACCGTTTTTATGATGTTGGTATTCAATAAATATATTTTAAAGTGTCAAAAAATTTCTTACCAATTTCAAGTTCAAATTTTAAGGATTCAATTTATTAAATGTGGGATAATGTAATGATCTAAGTTTTTAAAAGAGAATATTGTATTTGATAGCTTATGCGATACACAACACAGAACCTAAACAAACAATAATTATTTAATTATAACCATTATAAACTATCCATTATATTTATAGGAATGAATATGATTAACTAATTTATTAAATATATATTTATTTCCTTCTCAAAATAAATTTATTGATAAATTCTTAATGAATAATCACTCAATTTTTAGTAATGTCATTTTGTTCTTCAAAATATGATTTCTTCAAAAATGAATTTTATTTATTTTTGTGAAAAAAAATTATATTCATTTTATATAAAATTTAGAAATAGTATTTAATAAAATTAAAATAATTTTTAAAACAATTATATCAAAATTAACTTAGGGTGATTTTTTTAGATTTTTCAATAGTGAAAAATATTGATTGTTTTTTGCAAAACTATCATTTCTTTTGATAAATTAAGTAATTTAAAAGTACCATTATTATTTTAATTTTATATTAAAGTAACATAAGTAATATTTATTTATATTTAATCCAATATATTATATTTAAATCATCTTTATAAAATATTTTATTATAAGTTTATTTTTAGGCTTGAAAACAGATTTTCCTGAAAACTGTTTTAAAATGCGTAATGATTCCCCTTTTTAATTAATTAAAAATTTCCCCTAATGGGGAATTATTTAAATTAAATTTATGGATCATATATATATCATTATTATTTAAAATTCATATAGTGAATATTACTAGTTATTGAGTTAAAGTAAAATCATCTTTTCCTTGAAAAATTTATTTTCATAAAA
Source organism: Viscum album (assembly GCA_963277665.1). Taxonomy (NCBI): domain Eukaryota; kingdom Viridiplantae; phylum Streptophyta; class Magnoliopsida; order Santalales; family Viscaceae; genus Viscum; species Viscum album. Next base: position 1,813,511,370 of record OY728146.1, read on the forward strand.
ACTGCTTTCTAGTGCTCTTGGAGGTTTTATTTTAAATTAAATTATTTCACATATACGAATTTATTTTTATAAAATTTATTCCATATTTAGAATAATCATAATTAATATTAGGTAATAATTCCAACTTAATTTTTGTACAATATGAATAGTAACCGTAGAAAATATTTTTTACCATGATAAAAGGAAAATAGGTTAATTAAGGGTAAAAATAATTTAACAAGGGCTCAAAAAAATTTAACCATAATAGTATGAATAATTATATTTTAATCTAAAAATAATAATGATTATATTTTCTATTACTTTATAAATTATTTTGATTTTTACAGGATAAAACAAAAATTATATTTTTGGGTAATATGCAATTTCAATTAAGACGTTTATTTTGATTAATTGATGAATTTTTAAAACAAAATATATTTTAATAAAATATTAATATTAAATAATTTTTTTACATATAAATGATAATATTGTTTTTATTATATAAAATGTAATTTTTATAAGGGTTCAAAAATGCTTATTGTCAAAAAAACCCATCATTTCTCAATAAATATTGATTCTTGTTTTAAAAGTGAAAATTCAAACATTTGGAAAATTATTTTTGGAATTAGTATGTTAGAATTATCGAACAGTGAATTTTTCATAATTTTTTGAGGTAGTTTAATTTTTTCGGTAAAAATTAAATATAGTATAAATATACGGTGTGTATTATGACATCATAATGAACCAAAAGTGATGGAATAAATAATATAAAGGGTATCCACAACCAAATAAAAGTTTAATATTTAAAATAATTTTTTTAGTTTATTTGAATAATTTTATAAATCCTTTATGAATCCTCCAAAACCTATATTATATTTTAAGTTTTTAAAATCAATTCTTTATAAACATGACTCACTTTCACATAACCAAGGTTAATATTTTATTAATTTATAACCTTGGACTTATAAAATAAATAAAACCACTTTTCTTTGGAATAAACCATGAGAAAAAATCATGGTAAGGTTTGTGGTTTTGATTACTTTATTATATAGAGTCCAAAACCTAAGTTTGTGAAATAATAAAGAACTCCCCTCTCTTTTTCTATATAAAATCACAAAATATCCAATTAATATTCACTAAAAAACCTAGGAACATGTCCTTACTCTTCCCTTCCCTCTCTATAATCCCCCCAATGTTTCCCCAAGCTTTCAAGAATATCCTCCCAAGATTTTGGAATCACCCTCTCAAAGTAATGGACCTCTCTCTCTTCTTTTCAATTCAAGAACCCTCTTTGTATTTAACCTCTTGAATTTCAATTGGTTATGTTTTCAGGACTTTATAAATATCCTTATAATTTCCAATTTATTTCCTAATAACTATATATCATTTATCCCAAATTGTTATGGATTTTACCTAAGTCATTATTATGTCAAAATTTAGTAAGGGATCCCTCTCTCTTCTTTTCCATTCAAACACCTTCTTTGTAATTAGCCTTTTGAATCTCAATTGATTATGTTTACATCACTTTATAGATATCTCTATACTGTAAAATTTATTTCATAATTATGATATATCATTTATCCCCTCTCATTATAACATTTACCTAAGCCATTACTATACTGAAATTTAGTATGGGATCCTCTCTTTCTCCTCTTTATTCAAGCACCTTATTTATGTAATGCATATTTTCTTCTAATTCCAATTTATGGGATATAATTTTACACATCCCTCTTAATTCCATTATTATTTCCATGTGATTAGATACCTCATTCACTCTCATTAAATCCTCTCATGATTCATTATGTACTCCTGTTATGCTACCAAAATTTCACTGTGACTCTTCATGCCAAGATTTTATCCAACCATCCTTTTTTTCTTATTCCTTTTGACTCCAAAATTTTCATGTTGTATTATGTTCTCATATATTCCTATAACTTTACCTTTTACTTCCAAGTGATGAGAGTCCTTTCTCTCTCATTGAACCATTTTATGAATCTTTAAGTATTGTCGTTATGTTGCTGAAATGTCACTGTAATTTTCCATGCCAAACATTTGTGAAGTGTATACCCATACCCATTTATACTCAAGTTAATTCACCTAGTTGTACCTACACTTAATTTATTGGGTGATTCCATGTATTTAAGACACAATCCTTAATCTTGGTAATAAATGTGATGTAATATAATCTTATGTTATATGATCTATGTGGTACACTTATGCATATACATTATATGATTATGATGGTGCACCCAGATAGTGCTAAAATGAATTGGATAATGTTTTAGTCTCATGAGATTCCATGTATAGTGTATGGTAAGTTATCATAAGCACGTTATGTTATGTTGTCTTTGTGGTTAAACTTGACTTATTATTATGATTTCATGTTTAAAGTTGTTTCCACTTTCCCATGTTTCCTTTATGTTATCTTGTTGTATCATTCCCATTGTTCATGTTTTTGATTATCATCCCTTTAATATACCATTGAAATTCCTATTGTATAACATGTAATACTTTATTCATGTTATGTTTTGTTTATTACCTTACTGGGATTATAGATCACTTGTTTCTTATATATGTCCCTGGGTTATCCCATGCAGTTTTACGAATGATGGAATATTATGAAATTGTTAAGGAAGTTTTAAATAATGTTGATATACCCCTTATTTAAAGTTGTTATGTAATGTACATAATTTTCTAATTACACCAAGATTCTTGATATTTTGAGTTATACTAAGTGTATTATTATGTAATAAATCATGAATTAATGTGTAATAAAGACACATGTTATCATACACAGGTGTTGTAGTAATGATGTGGCTGATGTTGTGGCACTGTAGCATCACAGATACTATGGTGGGTTACTATAGCAGTAGTACTATTCATCCCTAAATAGGATTTCAGGTCAAAATATTAGGTCTTTGGGTCACAGTTAATTCAAAGGCATTTACGCCACAAGGCCTACGGGCCATAAAACATCACAAACCAGCTTACTGGAGCAACCCCAAGTAGATAGATTGGAGTAGAAGTATTCACCAAGGCAAAGAAAACTGAACCCGTGGATTGAAGGAGGGATATAGAGGTCATACCATTGGCTCATGCAGCTCAATACATGGGCATTGAAATCTAGTAGCAACATCAAAGTGGTGGGCTTGATGCAGAGTTGAAAAAATATCGGGGAGGGGATGTTCCAATGTATTCAGGTCATTAAATTGATATACGAGCCTATCCCTCTAGGCATATGGTCCATGTAATTTAGGATTTGTGCCCTTGGGCCACAAATTTATATAAGGTTTCCCTCTCAATACAATTAAAAGTTGGATTATCCATATATATATATAACGCCTTCTGTAATGACCTGAACTTTTGAATAATATTTTGTTTCCTAAAAATGTGTTTTATATTATATTACACAATAAAACTATACCTCATTAACAATGAAGTAATTATATTTTAATGTGACCATTGGGTTTTGACCATTATATGACCATTGGTTAATATGATAGTTGGAAACAATAATAATTTTTAACGTTATAAGTATTGTTTATAAATAGAAATTATAATGTATAATTAAAGTAGAAATAAGATTCGGTGGCCTCATCTAGTAGACTCGGGGTGTACGAAGCCCCTTTTTCAGAGCTTGGTAAGTAGGTAGAGTCACTGGGCTTTGTTCTGAACCAATCCCAATCCAAGCTTCAACATATTAAGCTTGAAAAAAATCACCTATGGGAGAAGTTCAAGTTGATAGAATTCACCACTTGGGCGATGTTATCCAAGCCGAATTAAGAGTCTATCACCATTGCACACCTTACCCATAGGTCATATGTAGGAAATATAAGATGTTATGTAATAAGGCCTTAGTTACTTTGTGTAATATATTTGTATATATAAAATTTTTATTTCTTATTATGGTAAAATAAACATCATTTTTGAATTTCAAATGTCAAAATTAATCTAGGATGAATTTTTACTATTTTTCTAAGAAGTTTCATATTATTGATGAATATTGAAAAAATGAGTATTTGAAAATAATTTTTATACTTTAAATAATTGATACTATGAAATGATTTTTGAAAAACGGACATACAGGGTTATAATCAGTAAGAAATTTAGAGTCTGATAAGACCAAGTTAATTTTTAGTGAATAGTAACTTATGAATAGTAATATTACCCTTATAAAAAGTAAAATGATCAATGGAATAGTAACCTCACCAAAGGAAGTATAAATATAATTCAAACATCTTGAATGGTAATTTGATATAATAGTATAAGTAAATAATTGTTTTAGAAATTATTAGTTAAGTATTAGTATTTTTTGAGTAAATAGTGATTTTATTTATAAATTAAATTTATCATATTAAAAAAATTATTTTTATAAAATGGATTTCATTTTTGAATTTGTACCATTGATATTAGGTTGGGGTGAATTTATGAGATTTTTATAATTTTTTTTGATTTTCAATGAATAGTAAAAATATAGTTTTTGAGTTTTTAGTGTGTTCAATGACGTCATAATTATGTAATATGTAATTTAAAATTTGAGTAAACTAATGCGGATTTAAATGTGATATGGGGTGTCCCAAGTGGCCAAAACCATGGGTAAATACCATTGATGAGGTGTCCTGAGAAATTAATTAAAAAAACTCCCTATCTTTTACTATAAATACCCTCATATTACACCATTATATTTCATTCCCAGTTCTATATACTAGAATCTTTGATAGTATTACCTCCCTAGGATTCCTCCCAAACTGTCCTCAAGCCCCCAAGATCTCGACCTTTGAGTTTTAGGAGTCACTATTCAAGGTAAGGGAAATATCAACTTCACTTTTCCTTTCATGTTCTCTTTTTTATGTTATATGTCTTTGAAATTTTCATATCATGTTCTTATGTAAATTTTGTTCTATCCCTATACTATATTATGAGTATTTTATGAATGGGATACCCTTTTCCCCTCTCTATTTAATGTTTTCTAAAACCGTGTTTCATACTCGTTATGCTATCGAATTTTCATCTCCAAATTTCTCTCTTTTTTTTCAAGAAATTTTTTTTGTTTTATTTTTTGAATACCTAAACATATATCTTATTCATGATTATTCACATGGATTTCCAAATTATGTATTTTAATTATGGTATTAACATACATGAAACCCAACTTCCTTTTTTGTGGGATTAAAATGACAAAAGGAACTTGTTTTTAAGCACTTTTTCTAATGTCGTGATTTTGATATGAAACCCATTTATTTTATTCTCAAGGGGTTGTTTATTAAATGTTTGATTATGATCTATGTGGATCACATGAAAATAAATACATATTAAGGGTGTGCCCTGATATCACTCTAATTTATTGGGTAAATAAATTAATATCTAGAGATGACAAGTTTTAAGATACCTTAGTGAATAACTTTTGTAATTTTTATGACACCTTGGGGATGGACCTTAGTAATATGCTTAGAAATGTCTAAAATAAATGTTTTAGATGCATTTTATATATTTTATTTAAGATCTTATTATCATTATATTCCTCTTTCTTCTACCTTTATGACATTTCCTCAGGTTTTTATTGTATTCTCTCAAGCTCACATGTAAACTATTTTCCATGTTTTCCCTTACTGGGCCTTATACTCACCCTTTCCTTTGAAGTACGTCCCCAGGTTATGAGATGCAGTAATTAAAATTAGTATTAACATTCAAAGAATCCTTTAAATTTGATTAAAATAATTTTATATGTTTTCATGTATTATGTGCCTTATTTCTAAGACACTATACTTTAAAGATCCTCTATTTGTAAAATGTAATGAAAAGTTATGTAATAAAAAGGTAGGATGTCATAGTTGGTATCAAAGGAGAGTTTAGTTATTTTTGGAAATTTGGATTTGAAAACATTAAGAAGAGCCCAAAGTAAAATATTAGATATATGAAAATATTCGAGTATTTTGGTGAAATATTAAGTGGTTTCTGAACAAATAAATTCATGTTGGGATACGAACAAGTGTATGTGGCTCTAGAACAAATGTATTTAGGGGTAGAACCCAAAAAACTACTTCGAGATAGACTCTAATGGGAACTGGTTCATGAAAACAGGCCTTTCTTAACTCTTAGTTTGAAACTCCTAGGGTATATTTTTGGTTAATCACAATCTTTTTTATGAATCATTATGAAGGATTTATAGAGAAATGTATTTTTTGTTAAGGAATAATATATTTAAGCATACAGTTTTAAGGCATAAAATCATTTACAATTAAAATATTCATAAAAGAAATAGTTTTCTCAAAAATGTTTTATTCTTTTAGAAAATGGCATGAATTAGGAGGAACCGTGAAAATGGTAACCGCAACGGACCATGAACTGATGACCGTCTAATGGAAGTCAGAATGGAAACTTTCATTAGAATGATGAATCAAATAGGTCAAGTAATGGGAAATAACTTGGATCAATCTGGTAAACTGGTTTCACCATGAAGTGAACAATTTTTCATTGATTCCTTTATGCGTCAATTAACACCAATGTTTAGTGGATCTACCAACCCATTGATTATTGAACAGTGGATAAGCTCTATATAAAATATCTTTTCTATACTGCATAGTTCTGAACAAGAGAAAGTTACCCTGGTTTTTTACCGCTTAGAGAGAGAAGCTGATCAGTGGTGGGAACTAATTAAAAATACGATACCAAGAGGTGATATTGAATATATAGAGTTGGAAGAGTTCATATTGATCTTATTCAATAAGTATTTCACTCGTTCAATGAGAAAAAAATGGAGAAGGAATTTATCGAGCTGAAGCAGTAGGAGAAGGAATCTGTGGAAGTTACAAGATGAACTTCACAAGACTATCTCGTTACACATCAAGATTTTTCATGGATCCTAATGAGAAGGTTAATAGATTATTTGGTGGACTAAGACCTCATCTAGTGAATAATCTAGCCAACCAAGACAATGATATTTATGAGGAGATCGTGTGGAGTGTTATGAAAGTCAAATTGGAGTTCGGTGAGACGCAGTGGTCTCACAAATCCAATTAAAATAAAAAATAAATAGAACCAAGCTTGGGGAGGATCTTTGATTAAGTAATAGGAGGAAAGAAAGTGAAACTTCCCATGTGTAATAAATGTGGGAAGAATCATTCTAGGAAAATCCTTCTTGGGAGCGAGAAATGCTACAAGTTTAGAATAGAAGGCCATAGCACACAGAATTGTTGTGGCAAGGGGAAGAATCAAATTCTCAACATTAAAGATAAATGGAATATGGTTAAGGCCCTATCTGAAGTCCAATTATTCAAGTTTGGACATCTAGGGAACTTTTCCAATCATTTTCCAAATTTAAGGGTAGTGGAGAGGAATCACCATCAGCCTTAGAAAAGGCCAATGGGCATGGTTGTCCTTTTTATATCACAACAACTGAATTTGATGCTCCAAAAGATATTTTAGTAGGTACTATTGTTTTTCTCTCAAAGATAGAAAGTATTTGGTTTGATTCTAGTTCTACTAATTCAGTTATTTCCTCCAAGTTAGAAAATAATATAGAATCAATCCCTGAACTGCTAAAAGTAGAGTTATCAGTCAAGAATCCTTGAGGGATTATGCAAGCATCAACAGTGTTTAGAAACTCTAGTATTTACTTTAGTGAGAAAAATATTATCGCAAATCTAGTATTCATTCCCATGTTTGAATTCAACATTATACAAGGGATGGACTAGATCTCAAAGTATAATGCTAAGATAAAATGTTGAAGTGAAGAAATATCAGTAGTCTTGAATGGGAGACCTACAGTTATCTTCCAAGGAGATATTTATTGACCAGATATTTTCCTATAAGCACCTCCTATAACCTTCTTTATGGAGTTTATCATTTAAGATGAAGAAGTAAATGAGAGTATAAGGATATAAAATTTCCCCATCGTTCAGGAATACATTGATGTATTTCTTGAGGAGTTACCTGGACCTCCCCTAGAAAGAAAGGTAGAGTTATCCATTGAACTCATCCCTGGTTCCAAGACGATTTCAAAAACCCCATATAGAATGGAGAATGTGGAGCTGTAGAAATTAAAGAAACAACTCTAAGATCTTTTTTATAAAGGGTTTATCCAGCCAATTGTGTCTCCTTGGGGATCAAATGTTCTCTTTGTGTATAATAAGGATGGATCGATGCGGTTATGCATTGATTATAGAGACCTAAATGGGATCACAATAAAGAACAAATACCCTATTTCATGAATTTATGACTTATTTGACTTGCTTTTTGGGGATCAATTATTCTCTAATATTGATCTCCAATTTGGTTATCATCAATTGAGGTTGAAGAAAGAATATATTCCAAAAACCACCTTCCAATCAAGATATGGGCATTATGAGTTTGTTTTTATGCCCTTTCTATTAACTAATGCACCTACTATATTTATGGATTTTATGAATAGAGTCTTTAAGGACTACCATGATAATTTTTTGATAGTTTTTACTGATGATATTCTGATATATTGTAGAAGTCCTGAGGAGCATGAGGATCATCTAAGGGTTATTTTGAAAAATATATAGTAGTAAATCCTTTTTGTAAAGTTCATAAAATGTGAATTTTGGTTACAAAAATATTCTTTCTTGGGGAACATTATAACCAATGAAGGAATCTCAATTATCCCTGTAAAGAAAAAGGTTGTAGTGGAGTGGCCTCATCCTACAATAGTAAATGAGATTCATAGTTTTCTTGGTTTAATGGGATATTATAGGAGGTTTGTAAAAAAAATAACAACCTTAAAATCCTATAACCAAGTTAACTCGAAAAGGGGTTAAGTTCATCAGGACAAAGAAGTGTAATGAAAGTTTCCAAGAGATGAAGAAGAATTTGGCTATTGCACTTTTGTTAACTATGACCTCTATTAGATAAGGATTCATTATTTTTAGTGATGAATCTTTGAAAGGTATTGGGTGTATCATCATGAAAAATGACAAATTCATTTCTTATGCATCTTGATAGTTGAATCATCAGGAGAAGAACTATCCTATGCATGATCTATAGATTTCTACGATTTTTTTTTCTCTAAAGATATGGATTCACTATATTTATAGGGAGAAATGTGATATATAAATAGACCATAAAAGTTTGAATTATATTTTCACACAAAATGAATTGAACATGAGACAGAGGAGATCATTGAAAATTCTTAAAGACTATGATTGTTCAAAACATTATCATCTCGGAAGAGCAAAAAAAGTCACTGATTCATTAAGTATGAAAGACTTTGTTGTGCTAGAAATGATAAGTATTCAAAGAGATACTTTGATCAAAGACCTAGTAAAACTAGACATGGGAATCGTCAGGGAAGGGACATAATCAACCTTATCCCAAATGATTTCTCAACCATAATTCCTAGAGAAGATTATGAAAAATCAGAAAAGAAGATCCTTTATTACAGAATAAGTTTGAGGCTGTGAAGGATGGGAAGTTTCTTGATTTCAATATTGATCAAGAAGGTGTACTAAAATTTCATACAAGACCATGTGATCCATATATTTAGGAAATAGATAAGGATCAGATGGATGAAGATCATATCTCTACATTCTCTATACATCTTGTAAGCACTAAAATGTATAGGTACCTTCTTGATAATTATTGGTGGGATAACATGAAAAGAGAGATTACAAACTACACTACAAGGTTCCTAGTGTGTCAGCAAGAAAAGGAAAATAGAAAACTTCCTAAAGGGGAATTACAAACACTAATCATACTAGCATTTAAGTGGGACAATATCACTATGGACTTTTTCACTGGTCTCCTAAAAACCTCCAAAGAAAACAATGTGATTTGGGTTATAGTGGACCATCTCACCAAGACTGCCCATTTTATCTCTATTCAGGAATATTTCTATCTGGATCAACTTTCCAGGATTTACGTGAGGGAAGTGGTAAGGTTGTATGGGGTACCACTCTCTATCGTATCTGATCAGGATCTAAGGTTCACATCAAAATTCTGGAGAAGTCTTTAACATGCACTGAGTACCCAATTGAATTTCAGTATGTCTTATCACCCCTAAACTGATGACCAATATGAAAGGACTATTAGAACTCTCAAGGACGTGTGGATAACACGATCAATAGAATTTAAAAGTGGATGGGATAAACATCTCCCATTAGTTGATTTCTTTTACAATAGCAGCTTCCATTTGATCATTCAAATGGCACCCTAAGAAGCTCTATATGGGAAGAGATGTGGAACTTCTACTATTTGGGATGAATTTGGTGAGAGAAAGATTCTTGGGCTTGAACTTGAGTAAGAAATTATAGAAAAATTTCATGCTATCCAACAACACATTAAGGATGCTTAGAGTTGGTAGAAGAGTTATGCCAAAAATAATCGAAGGGACTTGGAGTTTGATGTTGGTGAAAAATTAATCCTTATAATTTCACCTTAGAAAATAGACACGAGGTTTGGGAAGAAATGGAAGCTCATCCCTAGGTATATTGGCCCCTATAAAATCCTTGATTTCATAGGATCAGTGGCTTATCGGCTTGAACTTATCTAAAATCTAGCCCAAGTTCATGATGTATTCCATGTATCCCTCTTGAGGAAGTACATACCTAACCCTTCACATGTACTGATTCCTGATGTGGTACAACTAGAACATCACCTCTCTTATGAGGAGAATCCGATGTAGATCTTGGATCATAGAGACAAGGTTATATGTAACAAGACTACCCACCTTGTAAAAGTGTTGTAGAGGAACCACAAATATGATGAATCCACATGGGAAATTGATGAAACAATGAGGCAAATGTACCCACACATTTTCACTTATGAGAGTCTGATTTGAAATTTTGGGGATGAAATTTCTTAAGGGGGGAAGAATGTAACGACCCAAACATTTGAATAATATTTTATTTTCTAAAAATGTGTGTTATATTATATTAAAAAATAAAACTATATCTCATTAATAATGAAGTAATTATATTTTAATGTGGCCATCGGGTTTTGACCGTTATATGACAATTGGTTAATATGACCATTGGAAACAATAATAGTTTTTAACATTATAATTATTGTTTATAAATAGAAAATATAATGAATAATTAATGAAGAAAGAAGAGTTGATGGCCTCATCCAGTAGACTCAGGCCATACAAATCCCATTTTTCAGAGCTTGGGAAGGAGTTAGTGACCCTGGGCTTTTCTCTGGACCAAGCCCAATCAGATCTTCAATATGTTAAGTTTGAAAAAAATCACCTATGAAAGAAGTTCAAGTTGATAGAAATCACCACTCGGGAGATATTATCTGAGCCACCCCAAGAGTATATCACCATTACAAACCTTACCCTTAGGTCATATGTCAGTGTTATAAGGGGTTATTTAATGACGCCTCAGTTACTTTGTGTAATCCATTTGTATAAATAAAATTATTATTTCTTAATATGGTAAAATAAACATCATTTTTGAATTTCAAATGTCAAAATTAATATAGGATGAATTTTTAGTATTTTTCTAAGAAGTTTCATATTATTGATGAATCTTGAAAAATGTATTATTTTAAAATAATTTTTATACTTTAAATAATTGATATTATGAAATTATTTTCCAAAAATGGACATACACGGTTGTGATCGGTAAGAAATTTAGAGCCTAATAAGATCAACTTATTTTTTAGTGAATAGTAACTTATGAATAGTAATATTACCCTCATTATTAATAATATGACCAATGGAATAGTAACCTCACCTAAGGAAGTATAAATATAATTTAGGCATCTTGAATGGTAATGTGATATAATAGTATAAGTAAATAACTGTTTTAGAAATTATTAGTTAAGTATTAATATTTTTCTAGTAAATAGTGATTTTATATAAAAATTAAATTTCTCATATTTAGAAAATTATTTTCATAAAATGGAGTTCATTTTTTGAATTCAAAACATCGATATTAGGTTCGGGTGGATTTATTAGATTTTTATAAAATGTTTTGTTTTTTGGTGAATAGTAAAAATACAGTTTTTGATTTTTCAGTGTATTTAATGGCATTATAATGGTGTAATATATAATTTAAAATTATGGTCAACTCATGTGGATTTAAATATGATATGAGGTGTCCCAAGTGGCCAAAACCAGGGGAAAATACCATGGGAAAGCCCATGGTTTTTCAAATACAACCGATGAGGTGTCCTTATAAATTAATAAAAAACCCCTCCCTTTTACTATAAATACCCACCCATACCTCCATTATATTTCATTAAAAATTCTATATCATCAAATATCTGATATTATTACCTCCAAATTAGTCTTCATAAAGTGTCCTCAATTCCTTAAGGTCTCAACCTTCAAATCTTAGGAGTCACTATTCAAGGTAAGGGAAATCTCAACTTCACTTTTCATTTTATGTTCTCTTTTTTATGTTATATGTCATTCAAATTTCCATATCATGTTATTTTGTCCATTTCGTTCTATCCATATACTATATTATGATACTTTTATTAATGGGATACCCTTCTACCCTCTCAATTTAATGTTTTCTAAAACTGTGTTTCATACCCATTATGCAGCCGAATTTTCATCTCCAAAATTCTCTCTTTTTACCAAGAAATTGTTTTATTTTATTTTTTTAATCAAAAAAACTCTATATTATCTAGGGTTATTCACATGTATTTAAAAATATATATATTTTAATTCTGGTATTAACATACATGAAACCCATCTTCCTTTTTCATGGGATTAAAATGACAAACGGAACTTTTTTTAGCACTTTTTAAAATGCCATGATTTTGATATGAAACCCATTTCTTTTATTATTAATGGGTTGTTTATGAAATTTTTGATTATGACCAATTTATATCACATGAAAATAAAGGAATATTAAGGATTCACCCTAATTGCACTCTAATTCATTGGGTAGAGAAATTAATCTCTATAGATGACAATTTTTATGATACCTTAGTGAATAACCTTAGTAATTTTTATGACACCTTGGGGATGGACCTTGGTGATGAAACTTGGTGATACTCTTATGAATTTCTAAAATAAATATTTTAGCCACATTTTCAAGATATTATTCAAGTTATTATTATCATTATATGCCTATTTATCATGCTTTTATGATATTTCCTCAAGTTCTTATTATATTCTATCAAGCTCACATGTAAACTATTTTCCCTGTTTTCCCCTACTGAGCCATGTGATCACCCTTTGCTTTGATGTATGTCCCCAGGTTATAAGTTAAAGTAGTTTAAATTAGGATGAACATTTCAAGAATCCTTTCAAGTGGATTAAAATAATGTCATATTTTTTCATGTATTATGTACCTTATTTCTAATACACTAGACTTTAAAGATCCTTTGTTTGTAAAATGTAATGAAAAATTATGTATTAAAAAATGTGAGATGCCATAGTTGGTATCAAAGGGTAGTTTAGTTATTTTTGGATATTATGTTTTGAAAACATTAGTAATAACCCAAAGGAAAAGTTTAAATATAGGGAAATATCCTCCAATTTTTGTGAAATATTAAGTAAGTGGTTTTAGAACAAATAAATCCATGTCTATATATGAACAAGTGGATGTGGATCTAGAATAGATGTATCTAGAGGTAAAACCTGAAAACACTAATTTGAGCTAGACTCGAATAGGAACTAGTACATGACAGCGGGTCTTTCTTTACTCCTGGTTTGACACTCCAGGGGGATATGTTTGGTTAATCACAAGATGTTTTATGAATCATTATGAATGATTTATAAATAAATGTAATTTTTGTTAAAGAATAAAATGTTAATCAAGAAGTTTTAAAACATAATAATCCTTTACAGATAAAATATTCAAAAATGAAATAAGTTTCCCACTAAGGTTTTATTCTTTTAGAAAATGGTGTGAAATAGGAGGAACCGTGAAAATGGTGACTATAATGGACCATGCTCCGACAACCCTCTGATGGAAGCTAGAATGGAAACTTTATTGAGAATGATGAATCAACTAACTCAAGTTATGGGAAATAACTTGAATCAAGCTAAGAGACCAGTTTCACCATGAAGAGAAAAAATTTCCATTGAGTCCTTTATAGGTTAATGAACACTAAAGTTCAATGGATTTACCAACCCTTTGATTGTTGAACATTGGATAAGATCTATAGAAAAGATCTTTTCTGTAATGCATAGTTTTGAACAAGAGAAAGTTACCCTGGTTGTTTACTGCTTCGAGGGAGAATCTAATCAGTGGTGGGAACTAATTAAAAACACGATACCAAGTGGAGAGATTGAAGCTATGGAGTAGTAACAGTTCAGAGGGGTCTTCTTAAATAAGTATTTCCCTCATTTGATCAGAATGAAAATGGAGAAGGAATTTCTCAATCTGAAGTAGAAGGAGAATGAATTTGTGGGAAGCTTTGACATGAACTTCATAATACTTTCCCGTTACATCTCAAGCCTTTTCATGGATCCTAATGGGAAGTTTGATATATTATTAGGTGGAATAATACCTCGTATATGGAAGAATCTAGACAACTGAGACTATGAAAGCTATGAGAAGATCATGTTGAGTGTTATTAAAGTCAAAATGAAGTTTGGTGAGACACAGTGGTCTCAAAAATCCAATGAAAAGAAGAGATAAATGGATAAAATATTGGGGGGATATTTGATTTGGGAAGAGGAGGAAAGAAAGTGCAACTTCCCAAATGTAATAAATATGGGAAGAACTATTCATGGAACTTTCTACTTAGGCATAAGAAATGTTACAAGTGTGGAAGAGAAGGCCATATCGCTCAGAGTTTTTGTAGTGAGGTCAAGCCGCAACTTCCCAACACTAATAAAAAAGTGAATATGGTGTAGGCCCAACCTAAATTCCAATGCTTCTAGTGTAAACATCTATGGAAATTTTTCAATCACTGTCCAAATCCAAGGGAAATAGAGGGGAATCACCATTAGCCTCAGAAAAGGCCAAGGGAGAAAAGTCATGATTTTTCTATCACAACAGCTGAAGTTAAAGCTCAAAATGATGTGGTGGTGGGTACTCTTATTGTTCTATCAAAGCTAGAAAGTACTTTTTTGATTATAATTCTAATATTTCCTTTATTTCCTCCAAGTTAGAAAAGAATATAGAATCAATCCCTAAACAACTAAAATTAGGGTTATAAGTAAAGTCTCTTAGAGGTATTATCTAAGAATCAACAATGTTTAGACACTCTAGTATTTACTTTAGCAAGCACAATATTATCGCAAATCTAGTAGTCGTCCCCATGTTAGAATTTGAAATTATACTAGGGATGGACTGGCTCTCAAATTATAATGCTAATATCAAATTTATAAATAAGGAAATCTCAGTAGTCTTGAATGGGAAGACTATTGATATCTTCCAAGGAGATATTTCTGGACCAGAGATTTTCCTAGAATCACCTCTTGTAGCCTTATTTATGGAGTTGATCGGTGAATATGAAGAAGTAAATGAGAGTATAAGGATAGAAAATTTCCCCATCATTTAAGAATACATTGAAATATTGCTTGAGGAGTTCCTTGGACCTCCCCTAGAAATAGAGGTAGAGTTCTCTATTAAACTCATGTATGGTTCCAAGCCAATTTCAAAAACCCCATATAGAATGGAAAATGTGGAGCTGAATGAATAAAAGAAACAACTCCAAGATCTTTTGTGGAAGGGGTTTATCCAGCCAAGTGTGTCTCCTTGGGGAGAACCTATTCTCTTTGTGAAGAAGAATTATAGATCGATGTGCTTATGCATTGATTATAGAGAACTGAATGAGATCATAGTAAAGAAAAAATACCAAATTCCAAGAATTAATGGCTTATTTGACCAGATTCATGGGGCTCAATTCTCCTCCAAGATTGATCTTCAATCGAGTTATTATCAATTGAGGGTGAAGAAAGTACATATTCCAAAAACCACCTTCCGATCAAGATATGGGCATTATGATTTTTTTTACGCCCTTAGGATTGACTAATAAACCTTATATATTTATGGATTTGATGAATATAGTGTTTAAGGACTACCTTAATAATTTTTTGGTAGTTTTTATTGATAATATTATGATATATTCTAAAAGTATCAAGAAGAATGAGGATCATCTAAGGGTTATTTTTCAAACTCTATGGAAGTAAAGGATTTTTGGAAAGTTCAGAAAATGTGATTTTTGGTTACAAAAAGTTTCTTTCTTATGGAACATTATAACCAATTAAAGAATCTCAGTTGACACTACAAAGAAAAAGGTTGTAGAGGAGTAGCATCATCCTAAAACAGTATCTGATATTCGTAGTTTCCATGGTTTAGTAAGATATTATAGGAGGTTTGTGAAAAAAAATTCATGACTTCCCAATCCACTAACCAAGTTAACACAAAAAGGGGTCAAGTTCATCTGAAAAGAAGAGTGTGAGGAAATTTTCCAATAGATTAAGAAGAAATTGGTTATTGTACCCATGTTGATTCTTCCATCTATCGAAGATGGATTCATTATTTTTAGCAATGCATATTTGAAATGTATTGGTTGCGTCCTCATGAAAAATGAAAAATTAATTTCTTATGAATATTGATAGTTGAATCCTCACGAGAAGAACTATCTAATACATGATTTGGAGATGGTTGTGATTGTTTTTTCTCTGAATATATGGAGGCACTATCTTTATGGGGAGAAATTTGATATATATATATAGACCATGAAAGTTTGAAGTATATTTTCACACAAAAGGAATTGAACATGAGATAAAGGAGATGGTTAGAACTTCATAAATACTATGATTGTTCAATTCATTATCATCCTGAAAGAGAAAACAAAGTCACTGATGCATTGAGTAGGAAATAACCTATTATGATGGAAATGATGAGGATTCAAAGAGACCCTTTAATCAAAGACCAAGTAAAACTGTACATGGGAATCGTAAGAGAAGGGGAATCATTAACCCTATCACAAATTATTTTTTAACCATAATTACTAGTGAAGATCAAGAAATATCATGAAGAAGATCCTTTATTATAGAAGAAGTTTGAGGTTGTGATGGATGAGAAGTTTCCTGAGTTCAATAATGATCAATAAGGTGTACTGAAATTTCGTACAAGACTATGTGTTCCATCTATTTTGGAAATAAATAATGATTCAGTGGATGAATCTCATATCTCTACATTCTCTATACATCCTGGAAGCACTAAAATGTATAGGGACCTTCATGATAATTATTGGTGGGATAACATGGAAAGGGAGATTTCTGACTAGACTACAAGGTTCCTTGTGTGTCAACAAGTGAAGGCAGAGAGATAACATACAAAAGGAGTATTATAACCACTACACATACCAGCATAGAAGTGGGACAATATCACTATGGACTTTTTCTCTGGTCTCTCGAGAACTTTCAAAGGAAACAATATTGTACGGGTTATAGTGGACCATCTCACCAAGACTTTCCATTTTATCTCTATTCGGTAAGATTTCTCTCTTCATCAACTTTTCAGGATTTATATGAGGGAATTGGTAAGGCTACATGGGGTATCACTTTCTATCGTATCTTATCATGATATGAGGTTCACATAAAAATTCTAGAGAATTATTCAACATGCATTGAGTACCCAATTGAATTTTAGTATGTTCTATCGCACCTAAACTGATGGCCAATCTGAAAGGACTATTCAAACACTCGATGACATGATGAGAAAATGACAATGGAATTTAAAGGTTGATGGGATCAACATCTCTCATTAGTTGAGTTCTCTTACAACAATAGATTTCATTCGAGCATTTAAACATCACCCTATGAAGCTCTATATGGGAAGCGATGTAGAACTCTTACTTATTGGGATGAAGTTAGTGAGAGAAATATTCTTGGGCCTGATCTTGTGTAAGAAATGATAGAAAATGTTAATGTCATACAATAACACATTAAGGCTACTCAGAGTCAGTAGAATAGTTACGCAAAAATTTGTTAAAGGGACTTGGAGTTTGATGTCGAAAACAAAGTCTTCCTTAGAATTTCACCTTGGAAAAGAGTAATGAGGTTTGGGAAGAAAGGGTAGTTCATCCCTAGGTACATTATCCCCTATGAAATCCTTTATCACATAGTAGTAGTGGATTATCATCTTTCACTTCCCCCAAATATAGCTCAAGTTCATGATGTATTCCATGTATACCTCTTGAGGAGGTACAAACCTAACCCATCACATGTACTGATTCCTGGTGTGGTACAACTACAACATAACCTCTATTATGAGGAGGAGCCAGTGCAGATTTTGGATCATAGAAATAAAGTTCTACATAACAAGACAACTGTAACACCCCAAGATTTCATAGTACGTTATTTCTTCAAAGTAATTCAATAACTTGCACTACACGCAACACCGAGTTCTAGCGCACCATTACTTAACAAACAAGCCGTTCAAAAGCATTTATGAATAGTATTAACTGAATTTTGAACTTTATATAATCCTTATAATTTTAGAATCCATATTATGAGTTTCTTAGACATAATTTAAGAACAAGTACATTTTTTTCAGATAAAAGAAGTATTTTTCAAAAAATGCAATTTTACCACCTTTTAATGGAGAAGCCTTTTTAAATCCAATATTTGAAACTTTTATATATTAAATTTGACAAAATAAAATTATTCTTTATAATCGGGACATAATAATTTAGTTTCAATAAAGTTTTGGTGTTTTTCTGATAACTTTCATATTTGAGTGAATAGTGAAAAATACTATATTTTAACTGAAAACAACTTTTTAAATAAAAATAATTTATATTGTTAAATTATAAATTTTAATGGTTTGGAAGTATAAATAGATTATATTTTTACCATTTAATCCAATTATGGACATTTTAAGTAATTTCACTTTGAAATTGGACATAAACAAGTGTCAAACTTTTGGTAGTTATTATTTCTCAAAAATACGCCTTTTGGTTTTGACAGTTGGAATTAATTTTAAATTAATAAATTAAACTTATATGTTTTGAATTTAATAAAATAGACTTCATTATTGAATTCAGAATATCAAAATTAGCTTAGGGTAAATTTTTGGTACTTTTCTGAAAACTTTTAATTTTTGATTAATAGTGAAAAACACTAAGTTATAGTTTAAAACCAAATTTTTATTTAAATAATTATTTATTTTATTTAAATTTATTTTATGTAAAAATAGATACATACTACATATATAAGTGAAATGTAATTCATTGGATTCAGTTTATAATAATTTTAGATATATAAAAATTTTATTGAACTTTTCACCGTCTTTTACCCACCTCCTAGGAGAATTTGAAAATTCACATAAAACTTAATTTTACTGCTTGTGTGATTGGAATTTTGAAAATATGAGAGACACGGTTAATATCAAGGAGTAAAATGTGGGTCAATAAGATCAAAATAATTTTTAGTGAATAGTAACTTTTGACTTTTATTTACCACGGTTAAAGGTAAATATGGTAATTCAAGATAAAAAGTATATTATAATAATACAAAATTACCTTAACACTTGTCCTAACCTTATTGGATGAGTCATGGCCAACCATGGGCATCCTTGGGTCGATTTTTGGACCCCATGGAGCCACTTGAGAGTGATAATGACTCTTTAGATTAATTAATTTAAAGTAAAGACAAAAATGACACAAACAAATATCTTTTAGTAAATTACTTTTTACATGGGGTTATATAAGTTATATTTTCGACTATAAATATTAATTGGAAATATAAAAATATTTCCTACATCATGATATATTTTTTTATAATTTTTAGACATAAAATAAATTAAGTTATTTATGACATAATGATGATGCAGTAATTACCGTATTACTGAAATATTAATATAATTGATATTATAAATACCCAAATAAATATAATTTGAGACTTTTAATGAATTCCACTAATTTTATTAGTTAATATGACATGTTAGTATTACTTAAATGAATTTGGTTCGAATTAATAAAGTTGTTAAGACTTTAACAAAAATCAATTATTAAATAGTGTCAAAATTGACACAAATGAGTTTTTAAAACAAATATTATATTATTAATTGATATTCTATTCCTAAAAATATAAGGTTCATCAAAAGGACTTATATCATGATAGTTGTATCATTAATGGACCACTTGGGGGGTCGCTTTGAAGTATATAGTAAGTTTATTAACTATATAATATAAAAATACAAAGTGACATGGTAAATGTCAATCTAATTAACTAAGAGTTAAAACTAAAAGATAATGTTAATATAACAACCCAAACCTGTCTAAAATCTATTTGTGGAATGGGTTTATACCCATACCCACCTTAGACTTTTAATAATCCAATTTTGAGCCATTATAAACCGAATATGAATTCATTATAAATTAATACTTTAAGTTTTTTCTAAAGAGCCCCTCCTCCCCCTTATAAAAGCACACCACTTCTAACCAATTCCTCACACCTCTAAAGCCTTTTGGCTCATCCAAACTCTTCCCAATTAATCTCCCTACAACCCTATCCCCCTCCTAGATTCACTACCTTAGGCATAAGGCACTTCAAGAGTCCTTTTTGGTTCAAATCAAAGGGAGTTACCCAAATTAAAGGTAACAATTTCTCTTAGCTTCTTTTCTTTTATTTTACTTATAAAACCCCTAAACTCTTCTTATTATTTTCTTTTGTAACAAAAACAGTATCCTAAATGTACTAGGATATTTTTATGAGAAGTATTCAAACTACACTTACACACACCTCCATCTAATGGGTGAAGAACATAATGTTTCTGTGGATGGAAACCGAACGCCTCACGAAACGATGATTGTTCAATTATCTCCTACCACCTCTTGTGGTGGCCATTATGATGGCACTATAATTAAATATGATATTAATGGTATTTATTTTATATATAATATTATATAATTCCATTTTATATCATACCATTATTTGTTTCATGTTGTATATATATACGATAATTTCATTTGAGGAAGTGCAGACTACCGCCCCCTCAAAGTGATATGACTCGTTCATACCATACATGGAACGTATAAAGGATGGTGTTAATGAAATTAATTAACACATATAAGATATTATATTATAATTGAATAATAATATACCTATGTATCATTTGTTTTTTATTCCTTTTAAAATGAAAAATGAAATGGAAGTAATGTTTGTGCGGACGTACGGATTACCGTCTCCATGAACGCGATGAGATTCATTTCCCCATCGTATACATTCAAGACTAATTATAGTTTGATGATTAAAATTAATGTTTAATAACTTGATATCATTCTTTATATGAATAATATAAAACCTATTCATAACAAACATTACTTACGTAACGAAGCATATAAAGGAAAATGAATCAGTTAACACACGAAACGACGATAATACTAAAATATTATTAACAAAGCAATATTAAAAGATCATATATGATATCAGATTTATGTATATAATTCTTGTATAATTTAATAATAAGGATTTAACTATTATATGGGAGGTTAACCTACACTCTATCAAGGAAAAGTACAAGGTAAGGGTTTATTTCCCAATCTCTTTATTATCCGAGGTTGTTTATACGTAATTATATACTAGGACCTATTTATCATCCACATCCATGTTTCTTAAAAATGTATTTCAAAATATTCTTAATATTTATAGAATATGGGTTAAATTCAATTATACCCTTGTTTGAATTTTATTAAATGGTTTGAAAGGAATCTTTCTGTCGTTTTCCAAGCAAGGTCCTTTTTAACCTTTTTCAAAAAATTAAGGTAAGAATGTCTTTTTTAAACTTATACGGCGGGTGCGGCTATTTTCCACCGTTGTAAAATCATCGAAGCTTCCATTACAAGCTTATAAGAATATTTTCAAAGTAAATATTTTATTTTATAATTATGTGACTTTTAAATGATTTCAAAAAAAAGATATATTTCTCTCAAATAGTTTTGATTTCATCTATGTCAACATCCTTTGATGGATTTTAAGCTTATTTGAAGTTGATTTATTATGATACAAAACTTCCATATTGTATTGAAGGTTTTGTGATATGTTTTACTATGGATGTGTTATTTTTATACCATTCATGGTTTATGGAGAAAGTATTGACATTTCGTATGCTAGTTTTAATACAAATGTTTATGTTATGTTTAAACATGTTCATATAAGGAATGAATTGGACTTAATAAGTGACGGGTGGAGCCCGCTATAGCTCCTCGATGCATCGATAGGTCTCATGAGACAAACTAATGTCTTGGAATGAGGCCTTGACAAAATATTATTTTTAGTCTTGGCACGAGGCCTTGGCTACGTGGTTATGATAGTCTGGCATTATGCAATCCATCATTATGAAAGTGGTTATTGATATTTCATGTGATTATTCGACTAGTAGAATATCCATGTGAATAAGTAAATGGAATTATTTTATTTTATCTTTTCCATATTATACTGATATTTAAGTTTAAAAGGCTTTTGTTTTATTTATAAATTTCCTTAAATGTTTATGCTTATTTATGAATGTTTCTGCTATATTGTTATCCTTACTGAGCATCTGAGCTCACCCCTTTCAATGTTTTATTTTTTCCAGGATGTGAAAAGTAATTTATGAATGAACTGCAGGGATAGTATGAGGGGATATGAAGACAAGATTTTTTTGTAGTATTTTTCACTTTATTATGTAATATAAACTTCATGAATGTATCTAGTTATTTCAAGGCTACTAAACTAATCGTTCTTTTGAGACTTAATCTTTTGTGATCATGCCAATGTTATGTAATAATGCACTGAATCTGGGTAACTAGGGTCGGGGAGTTACAGTTGGTATCAGAGAAATTTTAGTACAAACCTTGGAAGCTAGATTTAGATAAACTTTGATTAGATCATGTAGACCTAAGATGGAATTTGAGGATTAGTGTAGAATAACTTCCTAGAATTTTGGTATTGTAGAGATTTTGTGAGTTTTCCGAGCAATAAATCCCTGTCTGGATACGAGCAGGTAGAGGTAGCTCTGACACAGATGTACCAAGGGGTAAAACCCAAAAACACCGCTTTGAACTAGACTCGAACGAGAACTGGTACATGACAATGGGCCTTACTTCACTCTTGGTTACGACACTCCTGGGGGATATGCTTTGGATAATTCTCATTTTCTTTACAAATCATAATGAAGGGTTTATGAGTATATAATTACTAAATGAAAACATCTTTATGATTATGGATTATATCCATAAACCATTCAATTTACGTTAGGTATTTTACAAGTTTGGAATTATTCATTGCAATTCATAAACTAACCTAGTTTATGATATTGTATAGAAATGGCACCCAGAAGAAGGAATGTGAACTCCAGCAATACGTATGATCCAAAGAGTAAGAAGGATAATATCTTTCAAAGTATTAAGCCAACATTTAGAAGGAAAATAGTCTCCCATGTATTCTCAACATATGAAGAAATAGTATCGTGTGTTAATAAGATAAGTAAAGAATTCTCTGAGTCCTATGGCTTTGAAGGGAAGCAAGAGAAAAAAATGATGGAAGAGAGAAAGATGGATAAAGGGAAGAGGGAAAAGAAGAATTTTTCCATATGTGATAACTGTGGGAAGAAACACCCTGGAACTTTCCTGAAGAGAATGGGAGTTTGTTATAAGTGTGGAGAAAAAGGACACCATGTATGTGACTGCAAGGGTAATAAAAAGGTTTCAAAAGTACAATGCTTCATCTGCAAGGAGTTGGGACACTACGCGAATCAATGTCCCATTCATAAGAGTATACCACAAATGATGTTATTAGATAATAATCAAGTTATGATACTACCACAGATGAGGAGGAATGATTAGAGTTCTTATGTTGTTATTTGGGAATTATGTCATTTGAGTGTTGTATCAACAATGTACTAGTTATAATAATTATGGAGTATATAAGGATTGTACTGCAGTACTATTTCATTAAGGACTTGAGATTGTGTGGAACCAAGAAAAGTGACTCAATAGCAGGTTAATTTTTTGTAAAATATATGGTTGAGAGAAAGATAAACCATAATATGGTTCTGATACCGAGGTAGTGATTTTGCAATAATACATGATTGATTTGGATAAATTATATTGGATATTCTTGATTACCTTGAAACTGATTAATGATTTGTATATTCCATAATCGTTGGAGTTTACAACATTTTTGGATAGAAGGAGTATATCCAGTATTCTATAAGGAATAAGGGATCATGAATTTAATCAACAAGGTTTTATGGTAATTCAGGATGTAGAAGTGTTTTAAAAGAATACATGATGAAGGTTTTCACATGTTATTACGTGGAAAAAATAATATTCATTGTGTTTACCTTCCTTATAAATTTTGGACTGTGAGTTTGGACAGAAGTATTTTGGATAATTCTAGTTTGAGATTATTTATGGATTGCCAAAAAAGGACAACCCGGAGGTCGGGCGGAAACCCGCCGCATCCGACAAGGCCGTGAGACTTGAACCCGCAACTGAAGGGTGACAAGGGTGTATCACCTACCACTGGCCCATGTGATGTCCTGGATTGAATAATGTAGTCTTTTTTTAAAAAAATCTTGTATATGAATTATAAATTCATTTTTTTGACACCCTATACGAATAGGATAAATAGAATATTATTTTTAAGTTCTATTATCATTTAGAGTGAAAGATGAGTTTGTGGTAGAAATTAGTTAAAGGATGGGACTCTACTTTTCAAGTATATATTTTTCTTCTTCTCTTATTCTATGAATAAATTAATTCTTATACTTTAGTGAAGGGATCTTAAAACAAAAAATGTGTTATCCCAATACCATATGTTTTGTTGAACCGATGGTATTTTAAATCATCATAGATTGATGAATTTAAGGCCCTCAATTTTTGCACTTGTTTGTGATTGATGACCTCAATCACTACCTATAAATATTTACGTTTTTCCTCCAATTACAAGTCTTTAATTTCCACCAATGTTCACCTAATCGAGATCATAATTTGGTGGTGACCCTTTCATTTCCCTTTTCATCTTATTAAGACTAAATCTTATTAACCTAATTTTCGATGTGGGTTTTCCCAAAGATATTTTCTATTTTCAACCTTTTATTTTCAAAAAATAATTTTAAATTGTGAGGACACAATTTATTGAAGTAGGGAATAATGTAACACCCCAAGATTTCATAGTATATTATTTCTTCAAAGTAATTCAATAACTTGCACTACACGCAACATCGAGTTCTAGCACACCATGACTTACCAAACAAGCCGTTCAAAAGCGGTTATGAATAGTATTAACTTAATTTTAAACTTTATATAATCCTTATAATTTTAGAATCCATATTATGAGTTTCTTAGACATAATTTAAGAATAAATACATTTTTTTCAGATAAAAGAATTATTTTTCAAAAAATGCAATTTTACCGCCTTTTAATGGAGAATCCTTTTTAAATCCAATATTTGAAACTTTTATATATTCAATTTGAAAAAATAAACTTATTATTTAGAATTGGGACATAAGAATTTAGTTTCAATAAAGTTTTGGTGTTTTTCTGATAACTTTCATATTTGGGTGAATAGTGAAAAATACTATATTTTAACTGAAAACAACTTTTTAAATAAAAATAATTTATATTGTTAAATTATACAATTTAATGGTTTGTAAGTATAAATAGATTATATTTTTACCATTTAATCCAATTATGGCCATTTTAAGTAATTTCACTTTGAAATTGGACATAAACAAGTGTTAAACGTTTGGTAGTTATTATTTCTCAAAAATACTCCTTTTGGTTTTGATAGTGGAAATTAATTTTAAATTAATAAATGAAACTTCTATGTTTTGAATTTGATAAAATAGAATTCATTATCGAATTCCGAATATAAAAATTATCTTAGGGTAAATTTTTGGTATTTTTCTGAAAACTTTTAATTTTTGATGAATAGTGAAAAACACTAAGTCATAGTTTAAAACCGAATTTTTATTTAAATAATTATATATTTTATTTAAATTTATTTTTCATAAAAATAGATACATAAGACCTATATAAGTTCAATGTAATTCATTGGATTCAGTTTATAATAATTCTAGATATATAAAAATTTTATTGAACTTTTCACCGTCTTTTACCCACCTCCTAGGAAAATTTGCAAATTCACATAAAACTTAATTTTACAGCTTCTATGAGTGGAATTTCAAAAATAAGAGAGACACAGTTAATATCAAGGAGTAAAATTTGGTTCAATAAGATAAAAATAATTTTTGGTGAATAGTAACTTTTGACTTTTATTTACCACCGTTAAAGGTAAATAGGGTAATTCAAGATAAAAAGTATATTATAATAATACAAAATTACCTTAACACTTGTCATAACCTTATTGGATGAGTCATGGCCGACAATGGGAATCCTTGGGTCGATTTTGGGAACCCATGGAGCCACTTGAGAGTGATAATGACTCTTTAGATTAATTAATTTAAAGTAAAGACAAAAATGACACAAACAAATATATTTTAGTTAATTACTTTTTACATGGGGTTATATAAGTTATATTTTTGACTATAAATATTAATTGGAAAGATACAAATATTTCCTATATCATGGTATTTTTTTATAATTTTTAGACATCAAATAAATTAATTTATTTATTACATAATGATGATGCAGTAATTACCTTATTAGTGAAATATTAATATAATTGATATTATAAATACCCAAAAAAATATAATTTGAGACTTTTAATGAATTAAACTAATTTTATTATTTATTATAAAATTTTATTATTGCTTAAATGAATTTTTTTTGAATTAATAAATTTGTTAAGACTTTAACAAAAATCGATTATTAAATAGTGTCAAAATTGACATAAATGAGTTTTTAAAACAAATATTATATTATTAATTGATATTATATTCCTAAAAATCTAAGGTTCAGCCAAATGACTTATATCATGATAATGGTATCATTAATGGACCACTTGGGAGTCTCTAGGAGGTATATAGTAATTTTATTAACTATATAATATAAAAATACAAAGTGACATGGTAAAAGTCAATCTAATTAACTAAGAGTTAAAACTAAAAGATAGGGTTAATATAATGACCCAAACCTGTATAAAATATATTGGTAGAATGTATTTCAACCCATCCCCACCTTAGAATTTTAATAATCTAATTTAGATCCATTAGAAACCGAATATGAATTTATTATAAATTAATACTTTAAGTTTTTCCTAAAGAGTGCCTCCTCCCCCTTATAAAAGGACACCACTTCTAACCAATTCCTCACACCTCTCAAGCCATTTGGCTCATCCAACCTCTGACCAGTTAAACTACCTACATCCCTATACTCCTCTTAGAAGCCTTACCTTAGGCATAATGCACTTAGAAAGTCCTTTGTGGTTCAAACCCAAGGGAGTTACCCAAATTAAAGGTAACGATTTCTCTTAGCTT
The DNA here is from genome assembly GCA_963277665.1 of Viscum album. Lineage (NCBI taxonomy): Eukaryota > Viridiplantae > Streptophyta > Magnoliopsida > Santalales > Viscaceae > Viscum > Viscum album. The sequence continues at coordinate 1,813,538,660 of OY728146.1, forward strand.
CTTTTCTTTAATTTTACTTCTCCAACCCCTAAACTCTTATTATTATTTTATTTTGTAACAAAACCAGTATCCTAAATATACTAGGATATTTTTATGAGAATTATTATAACTACACTTACACACACCTCCATCTAATGGGTGAATAACATAATGTTTCTATGGATGGAAACTGAACGCCACATGAAACGATGATTGTTCAATTATCTCTTACCACCTCTCGTGGTGGCCATTATAATGGAAATATAATTAAATATGATATTAATGATATTTATTTTATATATAATCTTCTGTAATTCCATTTTATATCATACCATTATTCGTTTCATGTTGTATATATATACGATAATTTCATTTGAGGAAGTGCGGACTACCGCCCCCTCAAAGTGATATGACTCGTTCATACCATACATGGAACGTATAAAGGATGATGTTAATGAACTTAATTAACACATATAAGATATTATATTATACTGTAATAATAATATACCTATGTATCATTTGGTTTTTATTCCTTTTGAAATGAAAAATGAAATAGAAGTAGCGTTCGTGCGTACGTATGGATTACCGTCTCCACGAACGTGATGAGATTCATTTTCCCATCATATCCAGTCAAGAATAATTATAGTTTTATTATTAAAATTAATTTTTAAGGACTTAATATCATTATAGATATTAATAAGATACAACCTATCCATAAAAAACACGTCTTACGTAACGAATCATATAAAGGAAAATGAATCAGTTAACACCCGAAACGAAGATAATACTAAAATATTATTAACAAAGAAATATTAAAAGATCATATATGATATCAGATTTATGTATATTATTCTTGTATAATTTAATAAAAATTATTTAAATATTATACATGAGGTTAACCTACACTCTATCAAGGAAAATTACAAGGTAAGGGTTTATTTCACAATCTCTTCATTATCCGAGGTTATTTATACGTAATTATCTACTGGAACCTCTTTATCATCCACATCCATGTTTCTTAAAAATGTATTTCAAAACATTCTTACTATTTTACATAATATGGTTTAAAGTCATTTATACCCTTTTTGACTTTTATAAAATGGTTTGAAAGGAATCTTTCCGTCCTTTTCCAAATAAGGTCTTTTTTAACCTTTTCGACAAAATTAAGGTAAGAATGTATTTTTTTTAAATTATATGGCAGGTGCGGCTATTTTACATCATTTTAAAATTGTCGAAGCTTCCCTTAAAATATTATAATAATATTTTCAAAGTAAATGTTTTATTTTATAATTATTTGACTTTTAAATGATTAAAAAAATGAGATATTTCTCTCAAATAGTTTTGATTTCATCTATGTCAACATCCTTTGATGGATTTTAAGCTTATTTAAAGTTGATTTATTATGATACAAAACTTTCATATTTTATTGAAGGTTTTGTGATATGTTTGAATGTGGGTGTGTTATTTTTATACCATTCATGGTTTATGGAGAAAGTATTGACATTTCGTATGATAGTTTTAATATGAATGTTTATGTTATGTTTAAACCTGTTCATATGTGGAATGAATTGGACTTAATAAGTGACTGGTGGATCCCGCTATAGCTCCTCGATGCATCGGTAGGTCTCATGAGACAAACTAGTTTCTTGGCATGAGGCCTTGAAAAAATCTTATTTTTAGTCTTGGCACGAGGCCTTCGCTACGTGGTTATGATAGTCTGGCATTATGCATTCCATCATTATGAAAGTGGTTATTGATATTGCATGTGATTATTCAAATAGTAGAATATCCATGTGAATAAGTAAATGACATTATTTCATTTTATCTTTTCCATATTATGCTGATATTCAAGTTTAAAAGGCTTTTGTTTTAGTTATACATTGCCTTAAATGTTTATTCTTATTTATGAAAGTTTTCGCTATATTGTTATCCTTACTGAGCATCTGAGCTCACCCCTTTCAATGTTTTATTTTTACCAGGATGTGAAGAAGTAATTTATGAATGACCTACAGGGATAGTATGAGGGGATATAAATACAAGATGTTGTTGTAGTAGTTTTCACTTTATTATGTAATGTAAACTTCATGAATGTATCTAGTTATTCCAAGGCTACTAAACTAATCAGTCTTTCGAGACTTGATCTTTTGTGATCATGCCAATGTTATGTAATAATGCACCGACTCTGGGTAACTGGGGTCAGGGCATTACAAATACCAACCTTGTTAAATTTTTGTGGAGGAACCACAAATATGAAGAAGCTATATGGGAACTTGAGGAAACAATGAGGCAAAAGTACCCAAACATTTTCTCTTATTAGAGTGCAAGTTAAAATTTTGGGGATGAAACTTCTTTAGGGGGGAATAATGTAATGACTTGAACTTTTGAATAATATTTTGTTTCTTGAAAATTTGTGTTATATTATATTACACAACAAAACTATATCTAATTAATAATCAAGTAATTATATTTTAATGTGATCGTCAGGTTTTGACCGTTATGTGATCATTGGTTAATATGAACGTTGGTAAATATGACCATTGTAAAGAATAATAATTTTTAACATTATAATTATTATTTATAAATAGAAATTATAATGAATAATTAATACAGAAAGAAGAGTTGATGGCCTCATCTACTAGACTCGGGCCTTACGAATCCCATTTATTGGATCTTGGGAAGGAGGTATTATCGCTGGTCTTTACTCTAGTCCAAGACCAATCTGAGCTTCAACATGTTAAGCTTAAATGAAATCACCTATGGGAGAAGTTCAAGTTAATAGAAATCACCACTCAGATGATGTTATCTGAGCCGCCCCAATAGTCTATCATCATTTCACACCTTACCCTTAGGTTATATGCAGGTGTTATAAGGGGTTATGTAATGAGGATTTGGTTACATTGTGTAATCCATTTGTATAAATAAAATTATTATTTCTTGTTATGGTAAAATAAACATCATTTTGGAATTTAAAATGTCATAATTAATCTAGGATAAATTTTTAGTATTTTTATAATAAGTTTCATATTATTGATGAATATTGAAAAAAATAGTATTTTAAAATAATTTTTATACTTTAAATAATTGATACTATGAAATGATTTTTGAAAAACAGGCATACACTGTTATGATCAGTAATAAATTTATAGTCTGATAAGATCAACTTAATTTTTAGTGGATAGTAACTTATGAATAGGGATATTACCCTTATGAATAGTAATATGACCAATAGAATAGTAACCTCACCTAAGGAAGTATAAATATAATTTAGTCATCTTGAATGGTAATGTGATATAATAGTATAAGTAAATAACTGTTTTAGAAATTATTAGTTAAGTATTAGTATTTTTCGAGAAAATAGTGATTTTAATTATAAATTAAATTTATAATATCTAGAAAATTATTTTCATAAAATGGAGTTCATTTTTTAATTTAGAACATTGATATTAGGTTAGGGTGAATTTATGATCTTTCCCAAGTGGTCAAAACCGTGGGAAAATACCATGGGTAAGCCCATGGTTTGTCAAATACCACTGATGAGGTGTCCTTGGAAATTAATAAAAAAAACTCTATCTCTTTTATTATAAATACCAACCCTTTCCTCCATTATATTTCATTCCCAATTCCCTATCCTCAAATATCTGATATTATTACCTCCCAAGTATTCCTCCCAAAGTTTTCTCAAGCCCCCGAGGTCTCAACCATCAAGTTTTAGGAGTCACTATTAAAGGTAAGGGAAATCTCAACTTTTCTTTTCCTTTCATTTTCTCTTTTTTATGTTATATGTATTTCATATTTCCATATCATGTCCTTATATCCATTTTTTTATATACCTATATTGTATTTTTATTCTTTTATAAATGAGAAACCATTGTACCAGTAAAGACCCGTAATTTACAAGTAAATTGTTTTTAAATATATGGGAATTTTACGAGTCCGCGAAAATTGACGGCGCGTGATTCTGAGGCCCAGAGTTCCCAGAATGAATTTCAGAACTTTTGATCGGGTACGTTCAGTAAACGTGTGAGAGGGTTTTCCTAACTTTTAAACCGGTGCACGGAATTGAAATCTGAGGGAACCGTTGAACTCACAGTGCTGGTATTCGCTTAAGGAGACTTTTATCTCGATGGTAGTGGGTCGAGAGTGAAAGATAGTTTATGTGTTTTTCATGTAAGAATAAAATAAAAATAAAAGTGTGTGACATTTTTATTTTTATTTGCAACACCCATGTGGGTGTTGGGATGTGGGGTCCAACGAAACTAAACCTCCATGTGGAAGTTGGAAGTGGGGACCACCAGCCCTTAACCTCCCATGAGAGGTTATGGTAGTGGGGACCACCCAAACCATAACCTCCCATGAGAGGTTATGGTGGTGGGGACCACCCAGGATTAAACCTCCTTGAAACCCCCCTTTAATTTGGAGAAACCCTCAACTCCCTAATAAATGTGGGGGGAGCCTCTTCAACACCTCCACATTTTTAATTGTGCCAACGCACCATATTAATTGTACCAACTCCCCCTTAATAAACTAAACCATTTTGAATATTATACAAACGACTTAATAGATATTATAATCTACTATCTTGGGATGCCTTTTCATTTTGGGTGGAATTGGGGTGAGGAGGAACTTGGGAGAAATCTCCCAACGAAGAACGCTCCACCGAAGAAGAACGCTCCACCGACGAAGAATGCCGACGAGGAATGCCTTCGACTACGAAGAACAACCTCGACTTCGATCTTCTTCCTCATAACTTCCTTTGATGTAGGACGTGTTCGTCTACAAAGAATTGGCGTCCGCCTTCTCGTGCCAACGTCAACGAACAACGAACAAGGTAGGGGTTTAATGCTGTTTGATTATCACTTCACAAGTACACCCCTTCTTTTCTTTTGCGAGTTGGGAAGAATATTTGCAGGAGGGTTTGATGTGATTTGTTCTTGTGAACCTCTTGCTACTGCTCTAAGGTGGAGAGTGCGGGCCAAACTAACATGGCTCGTCCTCTCCGTAAACCTTGTGTTGATTTGCGGTGTTATTCGAAATGGAGGAAGGCGACGAAGGCAACAGCGCTACCACTCGTAGCCTCCGCGACCCACACCACCCCTACGGTGCCCCAAACTCCTGGCTGAAGCGGCCCCACGCCGTTGTAGGCCAAAACGACCCCGAGCCGTGCCGTACCCCGGCCGCGTCGCGCCCCGACCACCCTAGCTTCCCGGACGAGCTGCCCTAGCCGCGCTATCCGCCGGCCGGGCCACCCCGGCTGCTCTGGCCTCCCGGCCGACCTGACCCTAGTCATGCCACCCGCTGGCTGAACCGGCCCTGGTTGTGCCTCCCCGGCCCCCGGGCCGATCCACCCCAACTCGCGCCCCTGCGGCCCTCCGGGCCGAACCACCACGTGCCCCGGGCCGAGCCGCCCTAGCGGCGCCCTCCAGGCCAAGCTGACCACGCAGCGCCCTCTGGTCCGAACCGCCCTCATGTTGACCCACGGCCGGTCTGCACCCTCACAGTCAGTCCGCGCCCGCACGGCTCTTCGCGGCCCCTCGCGGCCTGCTGGACGAGGCCCAGCGGGCCGGGCTGAAGCCAACTAGCTGGCCCGCCCAAAGGGCCGGGCCAGACCTAACGAGTCAGGCCAGGTCAACTCGAACTGGGTCGGCCCAGACTGGTTCGGGCCGGTTCGAATCAGACTGGGTCGGTCCGGGTCAGACAGGACATGGGCCCACTACGATCCATTTACGCTCCTTTGTCATATTTTTGGCACTGGACGTCTGTTTGATGAACCGTTAGGGGAACTGTAATTCTTGGAGTGAGACGGTCCTTTTGAGTATACCCTACTAGAGTTTTGGGTATAGTTAAGGTATGGTCAGGTTGGATTGAGCACGAATCCAACCGGGCCCCCAGGACTAAAAGGCTAATAACTCATAGACCGGGTGTCCTTTTGACGCTTCGTTTGTTGCGTTGAGACCCCTATGACGCGGTGGACCTTTGAGATACTTCTTCGTGGGACTTAATGATAGTTGGAGTATTGACCAGTAGCTTGTGGAGCAGATCCTCCCAGAGACGAGCGAGCATAGTGCAAAGACCTAGTAGTTGGCTTAGACCTGACGACTGCTGACCGTTTTGACTCAGAGTGACTCTACTAGCCCATTGGGGAGTGCCTTGGTGTCGCGGAATATCCACAGTGGCGAGCGCCTTGGTGTCGCAGGAAACACATGGTACTCGACAGGAGGAGTACCTCAATAGGCTACGAGGGGGAGCACGCTTGGTGATGCGCAGACCCATGGTGGGGAGTGTGCTTGGTGATGCGGAAGATCCACGATACTCGACAGGAGGAGTACCTCAGCAGTCCAAGGTTAGTGGGAAGGGCGCTTTGTGTCGCGGCAGGCCCATTGTACTCGATAGAGGCAGAGTTCTCCAGCAGCCGAGGTTTTGATAATGTGATTAGGTTATTACTTGATAATACCCCTAGAATAAAATCCTGGTTGAGATGAGTCAGTTTTTCTATGTTTTCCTCATGATTGAGATGGATCACTTGATAACTTAGGTATATTTATGGGCATATACCTAAGAAGGGTTATCTGTTGATTTCTTACTTTGTGGTTTATCCTTAGTGGATTTTTGTGAGACCTTGAGGGTCTCGGGGTCCCTACTGAGTATTGTTATACTCACCCCCTGCAAGGGCTATGCCCACACCTTGTTGTGTTGGATGCAGACGACGGGCAGTGCTGATTGAGGCTGAGAGTACTAGGACTGGACAGTACCCGGAGGTGGACCATACAACATGTCAATACGCGGAGGAGACAAACAGACATGGAGTGCTGAGGAGGTGATCTATACCTACCCTTCAGGTAGGATCCTTGGAGGACAATCCAATAGATGTATTTTCTCTTTCTTCATTTGTATTTTATTTCAGTTGTACTTGTACTTTTCATTTGGGCTTATATTCTGGCCCCTTTTACTTTCAACACTCTTTTGTTATACAGTTTACTTTGTGTTTAATATCTTTTTGTGTGTTTAGTTGCATGTATTTATAGGTTATAAAGGCAATGCCTTCCCAGTTATGGGGAATTACACCTTTGGTGCTAGTCGCTAGCCCCTGGCCTATGGAAGACGGGCTTGGTGTAGTCATGGCATGGGCCCCGGGGGACAGGTCGTGACAAATTGGTATCAGAGGAGTTAGTTCTACCTCAAAACTTAGGACTCTGATATTTTTTATGAAGAAATAGTGTTAAGTGTAGTGAGTTTGGTTTTCAGTTCAGGGAGTGCAGTGTTGGTGCGGTGGCCAATGTATCCATACACCAGGACCCTGACTTCTGATTTCTGACTCAGTGCACAAAAACACTGATTGCATGTGTGTTTTCAAAAGTTTTCTTTAAGTCAAATCACTAGGTATAACTTTTAACCATAGTGAACCTATTTCTTTTTAGGATGCCTCCATCCAGACAGCCACTCAGGGTTCTGAGAGTTGTATGAACTAATATCCCATCGAGAGATGAGGCCTCAGTGAAGGTCTCTTTACCAGCGGAGGCACCAGCGATACCATTACCCGTTGGGCCACCAATTCCACCAAACCCAATAGTATACGGTGCACGCCACCTAAGCATGTTGCATGAGTTCCAGCGCTAGAGGCCACCCATTTTCAGGGGAGAGATGGACCCACATGTGGATGAGGATTGGCTGGAGGTCATGGTGAGAGTTTTCCAACTAGTAGGGACACCACCAGACCTCATGGTGATTCTTGCTGCCAACCTTCTATAGGCAGCAGTGGGCATATGGTGGATCTTGATGCTCCAGGTCTACGATGAGGTGACTCTTATCTGGGTAGACTTCGAGAGCCTATTTTGGGTAGAGTTTTTCCCAGAGACTCTTCGTGAAGTACGCATTCAGGAGCTACTTCATCTACAGTAGGGCAATATGACTGTAGCTCAATACTCAGTGAGGTTCACAGACCTCTCATGCTACTCCACCGATATGATACGGGACCCATTCTTCAGGGCCTGGACATTCGAGTAGGGACTCAGGTAGGAGATCAAGAATTTAGTGGTCTCACTCAGCATCTCGATGCAGGCGGAAGGGTTAGAGAGAGCCCTCCAAGTAGAGATTTTCCTTACTGAGCAGTCTCCAATAGCGAGATCCACCACCAGTCATCACACAGCGGAGTCTTCTGAAGATGGCAGCAGACAGATGTCACAGAGGTCCAAGAGGACTAGACCTATAGGTGGATGACCGCATTACTTAGGATCAGTTGTTAGGGGCACCCTAAGTGGACACAGACATGCCAGGAGTGGGCAATGTTTCACATGAGGCAAGCAGGGCCACATGGCTCGTGACTGTCTGACCCATCGTACGAATTATCAGCAGACGGTCGAAGGACCACCCAGGTAGAGATAGAGATTTGATTGAGGTGGTCCATAGTGAGTAGGCGGATGTGGAAGAGGAGTTGGTCGTGTAGCTGGTGATGGGTGACAATTTGAGATATTTCCACCACCACCACTAGGAGGTCCACCCCAACCGCATGGAGCAGGTGGACAAGAGATATCTCACCTCCAGGCATCTGAGGCTTACAACCAAGATGCTCTGGAGATGATTTGAGGTATGATATGTGTCTATATCACCATAGCTGCAGTACTTATAGACAGAGGTTCCAGTCATTCTTTTATTTCCACTGCGCTCGTTTGGAGCTCAGAGATTCTGACGGAGCCGTTGGCTCGATCCTTACAGCTAGAGACTCCTATGAGAGCAGATTTGATGATTAAACACTGGTTCCAATAGTGAGAGCTTAGTCTAGGAGGAGAGATCTTCGTCTGGGATCTCCTAGTAGCGGCGTCAAGGCCTTACGATGTCATCTTGGGTATGGACTGGTTATCTGCATTCCATGCTCAGATTGACTGTATTAGGTCCAAAGTGTGGTGTGTCCACACAGATGGTACCAGGTTTACCTTCATCGGTGAGAAGGGAGCCTTTGCAGCATAGGATGGAATTTCTTGGAGGAGAGTGTAGCCGATCACTCATCATTTAGCTAGCCTTACCCTCGAAGCTGTTGATGTGGAGAGTCTGAGTTATCCTGTAGTGGTGGACCAGTACATGGATTATTTCCATAATGATGTCACAGGTCTACCTCCTCACAGAGAGGTAGACTTTTACATTGAATTTTACCCCGGGACGACACCGATATCTACACCAGCATATCTAATGGCTCCCATAGAGCTTCGCGAGCTGCGAGTATAGCTAGACGACTTGCAGGGGAAGGGATTCATCCGGCCCAGTGTTTCTCACCAGGCAGCCCTGATTCTGTTCGCCAAGAAGGTGGATGGGAGCTTGAGGCTTTGTGTTGACTATCGGCGCCTAAACCAGGTGACCGTGAAGAAAAAGTACCCACTCCTAAGGATTGACAACCTATTTGATCAACTGAAGGGAGCACAATGGTTCTCAAAGATAGACCTCAGATCAGGCTATCACCAGCTCAGAGTTCGAGATGAGGATGTACAGAAGACGGCTTCCAGATGTTGGTACGATCACTACGAGTTCTTGGTTATGACATTCGGCGTAACCAATGCTCCAACAGTGTTCATGGGACTCATGAACATGGTCTTTCAGCCATACCTTGATCGCTTTGTTGTAGTCTTCATCAATGACATTCTGATCTACTCGACTACTGGGGAGGAGCATGTCTATCATTTGTAGGTAGTACTTGACACACTCCAAGAGAACCAGCTTTGAGGTAAGCTCTCAAAGTGCCATTTCTAGATCCGAGAGGTTCACTTTCTGGGACATGTCATATCGGAGGCTGGAGTTGCAGTAGATCTAGCAAAGATTGAGGCGGTACTTTATTGGGAGCCACCCAGGAGTGTGACAGAGGTACGGAGTTTACTGGGTTTGGATGAATATTACCGAAGGTCTGTTCCAGACTTCTCCAGAGTTGCACCACCACTATCATCCTTGACGAAGAAGGGGAAACTCTTCGTATGGTCGGAGAGATGTCATCAAAGCTTTCATGAGATAAGGTAGAGTCTGACCAGTGCCCCCATCTTGAGGCTTCCAGAGGAAGGCATAGGGTATGTATTTTACTGTGACGCATCAGGGACTGGGATCAGATGTGTTATGATGCAGGAGAGAGTAGTGATCGCATACGTTTCTCGACAGCTGAGACAGCACAAGCAGAACTACACTACCCATGACCTAGAGTTAGCAGCAGTGGTCTTCGCCTTGAAGATGTAGAGGCACTATCTGATGGGAGATCATTTTACAATGTACTCTGATCACAAGAGTCTCAGATATATCTTCTATCAGAAGGACCTGAACCTAAGACCGCGAAGTTGGCTTGAGTTCCTCCAGGACTATGACTTCAAGATAGTTTAAACTCCTGGGAAGGGGAATGTTGTTGCAGATGCACTCAGCAGGAGATCTGGTATACAGCTGCTTGGTGAGGCGATGGAGCAGCTGGCTGCTTTGTAGATATCCTTTGTGGATAGAGACGGAGCAGCTTTTCTACAGTCTCTTATAGTAACTCCCCCAATTCTTCAGCAAGTCAGGGAGGCGCAACATGAGGATGCTAACAGCGAGACACGATGTGCTCAGATATCCATTGGGTAGGCACCTGAAGGATTTTCTAAAGGTAGGGAGTACGTCATCCTCTTCAGAGGACGTATCATGGTACAAGTATCATTTCAAGATGAAGTGTTGAGGGTGTTCCACACATTCCCTCTAGCGGTACATCTAGGAGTGGAAAATATATACCAGGATCTCTGAAGACAACACTAGTGGCTGGGAATAAAGAAATCAGTTGCAGAGTTTTTTCTCAGTGCCTCACTTGTTAGTAAGTGAAGGTGGAGCATCAGGTACCAGCCGGATTGGTTCAGCCTTTAGAGGCCCCGGAGTGGAAGTGGGATGGAATATCCATGGATTTAATGATAAGACTTCCACGTACATCCAGAGGTCATGACTTGATTTGGGTGATCGTCGACCGACTCACCAAGTCGGCCCACTTCCTACCGATCAGAGAGTAGGGTTCAGTAGAGATCTTGGGACACCTCTATGTGTAGTAGATTGTGCGGCTACATGGAGTACCTTTGATGATTATCTCTTATCATGATGAATGATTCATTTCCCAATTATGGAAGGGGTTGCAGGAGGCTTTCGGGATGTAGCTTCATTTGAGCACCGCCTTCCATCCTCAAACGGATGGCTAGACTGAGCAGACCATTCAGACCCTCGAGTACATGTTGTGTACTTGTGTCCTCAACTTCGATCATAGCTAGGAGGATCACTTACCTTTGGTGGAGTTTTCATACAACAACATATATCACTCCACCATTGGGATGTCACCTTTCGAGGCGTTGTACGAGCGACCTTGCAGATCACCTTTGTGATGGACTGACCCGAGGGAGTCAACACTAGTGGGACCAGAGATAGTACAAGATACCACGGAGAAGGTGCAGATCATCCAGGAGCGGATGAATATTGAATAGAGAAGGAAAAAGTCGTATGCCGACAGAATACAGAGACCTCTGGAGTTCTAGGATGGTGACCACGTCTTTCTGCGGGTCTCACCCTGATGTGGTCTACGGAGATTTGGTCGAGGCGGTAAGTTATCTCAAAGGTTCATCGGACCTTTTCATGTCCTCAGTAGAGTTGGAAAGGTGGTATACCATTTAATCTCTTCCACCATAGTTAAACAAAGTGCACGACGTCTTCCATGTATCCCAGCTGAAGAGATACGTGCACGACCCTTCTCTCATCATCGACCATGGCAAGCTGGACGCCGACGATGGGGCGACTTTTACGGAGGTTCTTGTAGAGATTGCAGATCGAAAAAAACAGGTCCTTCGTGGAAGGTCGATACCTTTGGTTCACATTCATTTGCATCACGGGAACCTCCAGGAGAGCACATGGGAGTGGGAGGATCAAATGCATGCTCAGTATCCCCACTTGTTCCCTTAGTTTGATTTTTAGCTTACGGGGACGTAAAGCCCTGAGGTGGAGAGAATGTAAAGACCTGGAATTTCCATGTGATTTTTTTTAATATATGGGAATTTTACAAGTCTACGAAAATTGACGGCGCATGATTCTGAGGCCTGTAGTTCTCAAAATGAATTTCTGAACTTTTTTTCAGGTACATTCGGTAAACGTGCGAGCGGGTTTTCCTAACTTTTAAACTGGTGCTCAGAATTAAAATCTGAGGGCACCGTTGAACTTGCAGCACCCTTATTTTCTTAAGGATACTTTCATCTCGACAGTAGTGGGTCGAGAGTGAAAGATAGTTTTTGGATTTTTCATGTAAGAATAAAATAAAAATAAAAGTGTGTGAAATTTTTATTTTTATTTGCAACACCCATGTGGGTGTTAGGAGGTGGGGTCCATTGGAACTAAACCTCCATGTAGATGTTGGAAGTGGGGACCACCATACCTTAACCTTCCATGAGAGGTTATGGTGGTGGGGACCACCCGAACCATAACCTTCCATGAGAGGTTATGGTGGTGAGGACCACCCGGGATTAAACCCCCTTGAAACCCCCTTTTAATTGGGAGAAACCCTCAACTCCCTAATAAATGTGGGGGGAGCCTCTTCAACACATCCACATTTTTAATTGTGCCAACGCACCATATTAATTGTGCCAACTGCCACTTAATAAATTAAACCATTTTGAATATTATGACAACGAATTAATAGATATTATAATATATTATCTTGGGGTTTCTTTTCATTTTGGGTGGAATTGGGGAGACGAGGAACTTGGGAGAAAGCTCCCAATGAAGAAAACTCTACTGATGAATAATGATCCACTGACGAAGATCGCTGATGAGGAATGCCTTAGACTATGAAGAATGACCTCGACTTCAACCTTCTTCCTCGGAACTTTCTTCGGGGTAGGACGTGTTCGTCTACAATGAATTGATATCCACCTTCTCAAGCCAACTTCAACCAACAATGAACAAGGTAGGTGTTTAATGTTGTTTGATTATCACTTCACAAGTACACCGCTTATTTTCTTTTGAGGGTTGGGAAAAATCTTTGTGGGAGGGTTTGATGTACTTTGTTCTTGTGAACCTCTTGCTACCACTCTAAGGCGAAGAGTGTGGGCCAAACTAGCATGGCCCGTCCTCTCTGTAACCCTTTTTTGATTTGTGATGTTCTTCAAAATGGAGGAATGCAACGAAGGTGACGAAGGTAACGACGCTGCCACCTGTGGCCTCCGCGACCTGTGCCGCCCCCATGGCACCCCTGCCTCCTAGCCGAACCGTCCCCGCACCGCCCCCGGCCGAACCGACCCTGAGTTGCGCCACGCCCCGGCCACCCCGGCCTCCCGGCCAAGCCGCCCTAGTCGTTCCATCCACCGGCTGAGCCACCCCAGCCGCTCTGGCCTCCCTGCCGACCCGGCCTCAGTCGCGCCACCCGCAAGCCGAACCGGTCCTGGCCGCGCCACCCCGGCCCCCAGGCCACGCAGCCTCGAGCCGCGCCCCCACGGCTCTTCGAGCCTAACTGACCCCACGCCCTGAGCCGAGCCACCCTCGCGGTGCCCTCCGGGCCGAACCGCCCTCGCACCGACCCACGGTCAGTCCATGCCCTCGTGGCCAGTCGGCGCCCTCACCGCTCTCTGCGGCCCCTGGCGGCCTGCTGTGCTGGGCCCAGTAGGTCGGGCCAAACCCAACAGGTTGGCCCACCCAAAGGGCCAGGCCAGACCTAACGGATCAGACCAGGTCAACCCAAACCGGGTCAACCCAGACAGGTTCGGGCCGGGTCGGTTGGACCGGTTCGGACCGAACTCGGGCCCACTACGATCCACTTATGCTCTTTCATCCATATCTTTGGCACTGGACGTCCGTTTGATGAACTTTCAGTGGTGTTGGAATTCTTGGAGTGAGACATTCCTTTTGAGTATACCCTACTGAAGTTTTGGGTATAGTTGAGGTACAGTCAGGTTGGATTGATCACGAATCCAACCAGGCCCCCGGGACTAAAAGGCTAATAACTCACAGACTGGGCGTCCGTTTGATGCACCGTCTTTTGCCTTGAGACCCCTATGACATGGCGGACCTTTGAGATACTTCTTCATGGGAATTCCTGACAGTTGGAGTATCGATGAGTAACTTGTGGAGCAGATCCTCCTAGAGACGAGCGAGCGTAGTGCGAAGACCTAGTAGCTGGCTAAGACCTGACGACTGCTAGCAGTTTTGACTTGGAGTGACTCTACTAGCCTAGTGGGGAGCGCCTTGGTGTCGTGTAAGACCCATAATACTTGATAGGAGGAGTACCTCAGCAAGCTACAAGGGGGAGTGCGCCTATTGACGCGACATACCCATGGTCGGGAGCGCGCTTGGTGACATGGCAGATCCACGGTACTCGACAGGAGGAGTACCTCAGCAGTCCAAGGTAAGTGGGAAGTGCGCTTGGTGTCGCGGCAGGCCCACTGTACTCAATAGAGGCAGAGTTCTCCAGCAGCTGAGGTTTCGACAATGTGATTGGGGTTGTAACTTGATACTACCCCTAGAATAAAATCCTGGTTGAGCTGAGTCATTTTTTCTGTGTTTTCCTCATGATTGAGATGGATTACTTGATAACTTAGGTATATTTATGGGCATATACCTAAGTAGGGTTATCTGTTTATTTCTTACTTTTTGGTTTATCCTTTTTGGATTTTTGTGAGACCCTGAGGGTCTTGGGGTCCCTACTGAGTATCGTTATAATCACCCCTGCACGGGCTATGCCCGTACCTTGTTGTGTTGGATACAGACGATGGGAAGTGCTGACTAAGGCTGAGAGTACCAGGACTAGATGGTACCCGGAGGTGGACCATACGGCGTGTTGATACGTGGAGGAGACAGACAGACGTGGAGTGCTGAGGAGGTGATCTGTACCTACCCTTTAGGAAGGATCCTCAGAGGACGATTCAGTAGCTATCTTTTCTCTTTCTTCAGTTGTATTGTATTTCAGTTGTAATTGTACTTTCCAGTTGGGCTTGTATTCTGGGCCCTTTTACTTTCAACACTCTGTTGTTTTACAGTTTACTTGGTGTTTTGTATCTTGATGTGTGTTTAGTTGTGTGTTTTTACAGGTTATAAAGGAAATGTCTTCCCAGTTATAGAGAATTATGCCTTTGGTGCTAGTCGCTAGCCCCTGGTCTAAGGAAGGCGGGCTTGGCGTAGTCACGACACAGACCCTAGGAGACTAGTCATGAAAAATTGGTATCAGAGGAGTCAGTTCTACCACAGAACTTATAACTCTGATCTTTTTTGTGAAGCAATAGTGTTAAGTGTAGTGAGTGTGGTTTCCAGTTCAGGGAGTCCAGTGTTGGTGCGGTGGCTGACGTATTCATACACCAGGACCTTGACTTATGATTTCCAACTCAGTGTATGAAAACATTGATTGCATGTGTGTTTTCCAAAGTTTTCTTTAAGTCATCTCACCAGGTCAGCTCACCAGGTATAACTTTTAACCGTATTGTACCTGTTTCTTTTCAGGATGCCTCCACACAAACATCCACTCAGGGTTCCGAGAGTTGTACGCACTGATATCTCACCGAGCGACGAGGCCTCGGTGCAGGTCCCTTTACTAGTGGAGGCACCAGCGGTACCATTACCCATTGGTCCACCGATGCCACCAGCCCTAGCAGCAGATAGTGCACGCCACTTGAGCTCGTTGCATGAGTTTCAGTGCCAGAGGCCACCCAGGTTCAGGGGAGAGATGGACCCATAGGCAGTTGAGGATTGGTTGGAGGCCGTGGTGAGAGTTTTTCGACTGGTAGGGACACTATTAGACCTCATGGTGATTATTGCTGCTATCCTTCTACAGGGATCAGTGGGAAGATGGTGGATCATGATGCTCCAGGTCCACGATGAGGTGACGCTTCTCTGGGCAGACTTTGAGACACTATTTCGGGCAGAGTTTGTCGCAGCGACTCTTCACATAGTACACATTCAAGAGCTACTTCATCTATAGCAGGGCATCATGACTGTAACTCAGTACTTAGCGAGGTTCGCAGACCTCTCATGTTACTCCACCGATATGGTGTGGGACCCATTATTTAAAGCTCGGACCTTCGAGCAGGGACTCAAGCGAGAGATCAGGTATTCGGTGATCCCACCCAGTATCCCGACGTAGGCGGTGGTGTTAGAGAGAGACCTCCAAGTGGAGAGTTTTTTTGCTGAGCAGTCTCCAGTAGCGAGATTTACCACTAGCCGTCACGCAGCAGAGTCTTCTACAGCTGGCAGCAGACATACGTCACATAGGTCCATGTGGACCAGACCTATAGGTAGAAAGCTTCATGACTCAGGATCGGTTGTGTGGGTCACCCGATGCAGAGACAAACATGCCAGGATCGGGCAGTGTTTCACATGTGGCGGGCAGGGCCACATGGCTCATGACTGTCCGACCCACCATATGGATGATCAGCAGATGGTCGAAGGACCGCCCAGGCAGATACATAGATTCGATCGAGGTGGTCCATAGGGAGGAGGTGGACGTGGTAGAGGATTTGTTCATGTAGCTAGTAGTGGGTGACGATTCGAGATATTATCGCCACCACCACCAGGAGGTCCACTTTGACAGGGAGCAAGTTAACAAGAGAGAGCTCAGCTCCAGGTAGCTAAGGCTTAAGACTATGGCGCTTTGAAGATGATTCGAGGTACGATCTGTGTCTACTCCACCATACCTTCAGTACTTATAGACACGGGTGACAGTCATTATTTTATTACCAAATCCCTTGTTTGGATCTCAGAGATTCTGACAGAGCCGTTGGCTCCATCCTTACGGATAGAGACTCCTACAGGAGCAGATTCAACGATTACGCACTGTTTCCAGTAGTGCGAGCTTACTCTAGGAGGTTAGAGATTTGGTTGGGATCTCTTAGTAGCGGCGTCAAGTCTTTATGATGTCATCTTAGGTATGGACTAGTTATCTATAGTCCATGCTCGGATTTACTGTATTAGGTGCAAAGTGTGGTGTGTCCGCACGGATGGGACCAGGTTTACCTTCACTGGTGAGAAGGGAGCCTTTGTAGCACAGGATGGACTTTCTTGGAGGAGAGTGCAACCAATCACTCATCAATTGGATAGAATTACCCTCGGAACTATTGATGTGGAGAGTCCGAGTAATCCTGTAGTGGTGGACCAGTACACAGATGTTTTCCCTGATGATGTCCCAGGTCTACCTCCTCGCAGAGATGTAGACTTTTACATTGACTTGTACCCTGGGAAGACACCGATATCTACACCATCATATCAAATGGATCCTATAGAGCTTCACGAGTTGCGAGTACAACTAGAGGACTTGCAGGGGAAGGGATTTATCTGGCCCAGTGTTTCTCCCTGGGCAGCCCCGATTCTATTCGCCAAGAAGGCATATGGGAGCTTGAGGTTTTATGTTGACTATTGGTGCCTGAACTAGGTGACCGTGAAGAACAAGTACCCACTGTTGAGGATTGATGACCTCTTTGATCAGATGAAGGGATCACGGTGGTTATCGATGATAGACCTCAGATCAGGCTATCACCAGCTCAGAGTTCGAGACGAGGATGTGCAGAAGATGGATTTAAGATGTCGGTACGGCCACTATGAGTTTTGGTTATTTAATTCAGCATAACTAATGCTTCAGTAGTGTTCATGGGTCTCATGAATAGGGTATTTCAGCCATACCTTGATCGCTTTGTTGTAGTCTTCATCGAAGACATTCTGATCTACTCGACTACTAAGGAGGAGCATGCCTATCATTTGCAAGTAGTACTTGACACACTCCGAGAGCACCATCTTTATGGTAAGCTCTCTAAGTGCCAATTCTAGATCTGAGAGGTTCACTTTCTAGGAAATGTCATATTGAAGGCTGGAGTTGCAGTAGATCCAGTGAAGAATGAGGCGGTACTTGCTTGGGAGCCACCCAGGAGTGTGAGGGAGGTACGAAGTTTCCTAGGTTTGGTCGGATATTACCGAAGGTTTGTTCTAGACTTCTACAGAGTTACACCACCATTATCATCCTTCACAAAGAAGGGGAAACCCTTCGTGTGGTCGAAGAGATGACATCAGATCTTTCAAGAGTTGAGGCAAAGGCTAACTAGTGCCTCCATCTTGAGGCTTTCAGAGGAGGGTGCAAGGTACGTAGTTTACTGCGACGCAATAGGGACTGGGCTCGGATGTGTCCTGATGCAGGAGTGAGCAATGATCACATATGGTTCTCGACAGTTGAGACAACACAAGCAGAAATATGTTACCCATGACCTAGAGTTAGCAGCAGTGGTCTTCGCCTAGAAGATGTGGCGGAACTATCGGATGGGAGAACGATTTACCGTGTAATTTGATCACAAGAGTCTCAGGTATATCTTCTCTCAGAAGGGACTAAACCTGAGAAAGAGACATTGGCTTGAGTTCCTATAGGACTATGACTTTGAGATAGTCTATACTCCTGGGAAAGAGAATGTTGTTGCATATGCACTCAGCAGGATATCTGGTATACATCTGCTAGGCGATGAGATAGAGCATCTAGCCACTTTGCCGATATACTTTGTGGATAGAGATAGAGTAGCTTTTCTACAGTCTCTTACAGTCACTCCCCCACTTCTTTAGTGATTCAGGGAGGCATAGCATGGGGACACTGACTGTGAGACACGACGTGCTCAGATATCCACAACGAAGGCACCTGATGGATTTTCTGAAGGTGGGGAGCATATCATCCTCTTCAGAGGACGTATCATGGTACCAGTGTCATTTCAAGAGGAAGTGTTGAGGGAGTTCCACACATCCCCTCTAGAGGTACATATAGGAGTGACAAAGATGTACCAGGATCTCCGAAGACAGCACTGGTGGCTAGGAATAAAGAAAGCAGTTGCAGAGTTTGTTTCTCAGTGCCTCACTTGTCAGGAAGTGAAGGTGGAGCATCAGGTACCAGCAGGCTTGGTTCAGCCTTTAGAGGTCCCGGAGTGGAAGTGGGATGGGATATCCATGGATTTTGTGACAGGACTTCCATGTACATCTAGAGGTCAAGACTCAATTTGGGTGATCATCGACCAACTCACCAAGTCGGCCCACTTTTTACCGATCAGAGAGCAGAGTTTAGTAGAGAGCTTGGGAAACCTCTATGTGCAGGAGATTGTGCAGCTACATGGAGTAACTTTGATGATTGTCTCTGATTTTGATGCAAAATTTACTTCCCAGCTATGGAAGGGGTTGCAGAAGGCTTTCAGGACATAACTTCATTTTAGCACCGCCTTCCATCCTCAAATGGATGGTCAGACTGAGCGAACTATTTAGACCCTCAAGGACATGATACGTGCTTATGTCCTCGACTTCGTTCATGGCTGGGAGGATCACTTACCTTTTGTGGAGTTTTCATACAACAACAGCTATCACTCCACCATTGGGATGACACCTTTAGATGCATTGTATGGTCGACCTTGCAGATCACCTTTGTGTTGGACTGACCTGGGAGAGTCAGCACTATTGAGACCAGAGATGGTAAGGGCTACCACGAAGATGGTGAAGATCATACAGGAGTGGATGAAGACTGCACAGAGCAGGAAAAATTCGTATACTGACAAGAGAAAGAGACCTTTGGAGTTTGAGGATGGTGACCACATTTTTCTACAGGTCTCACCCCGATGCGGTCTACGGAGATTTGGCCGAGGCGACAAGTTATCTCCGAGGTTAATCGGACCTTTTCAGGTCCTTAGCAGAGTTGGAGAGTTGGCATACCGCTTAGCTCTTCCACCACAATTGCACCGGGTGCACAACGTCTTCCATGTATCCCAGCTGAGGAGATATGTGCACGACCCTTCTCACATCATCGACCATGGAGAGCTGGATGTCGAGGATGGGGTGACTTTTATGGAGGTTCCAATAGAGATTGTGGATTGATAGGAGTGGGTCCTTTGTGGATGGTCGATACCTTTGGTGTGCGTTCGCTGACAGCACGAGAACCTCTAAGAAAGCACATGAGATTAGGAGGCTTAGATGCATGCTCAATACCCCCATTTGTTCACTTAGTTTGAGTTGTAGATTATGGGTACATAAAGCCCTGAGGTGGGGAGAATGTAAAGACCTATAATTTCCATGTAATTTTTTTAAAAATATATAGGAATTTTACGAGTCCGCTAAAATTGACAGTGCGTGATTCTGAGGCCCGGAGTGCCCAGAATGAATTTCTGAACTTTTGTTTGGGTACGTTCAGTAAACGTGCGAGCGGGTTTTCCTAACTTTTAAACTGGTGCTCAGAATTGAAATATGAGGGCACCATTGAACTCGCAATGCTAGTATTCACTTCAAGAGACTTTCATCTCAACAGCAGTGGGTTAATATTGAAAGATAGTTTTTGGGTTTTTTGTGTAAGAATAAAACAAAAATAAAAGTGTGTGACAGTTTTATTTTTATTCGAAAAACCCATGTGGGTGTTGGGAGGTGGGGTCCACCAGAACTAAACCTCCACGTGGAATTTGAAAGTGGGGACCACTAGACCTTAACCTCCCATGAGAGGTTATAGTGGTGGGGACTACCCAAACCATAACCTCCCATGAGAGGTTATGGTGGTGGGGACCACCCAGGATTAAACCCCCTTGAAACCCCCATTTAATTGGGAGAAACCCTCAACTCCATAATAAATGTGGGTGGGGGGATCTTCAACGCCTCAACATTTTTAATTGTGCCAACGCACCATATTAATTGTCTCAACTCTCCCTTAATCAATTAAACCATTTTGAATATTATGCCAATGACTTAATAGATATTATAATCTATTATCTTGGGATACCTTTTCATTTTGGGTGGAATTGGTGAGAGGACGAACTTGGGAGAAATCTCCCAATGAGGAATGCTCCACTGATGAAGAACGCTCCACCGATGAAGAACGCTCCACCGATGAAGAACGCCGACGAGGAACGCCTTCGACTACGAATAACGACCTCGAATTTGACCTTCTTCCTCAGAACTTCCTTTGACGTAGGACGTGTTTGTCTATAATGAATCGACGTATTCCTTCTCACACCAACGTCAACCAACAGCGAACAAGGTAGGGGTTTAATATTGTTTGATTAACACTTCACAAGTACACCCCTTTTTTTATTTTTTGGGTTGCGAAGAATCTTTAGAAGAGGGTTTGATGTGATTTGTTCTTGTGAACCTTTTTCTACCGCTCTAAGGTGGAGAGTGGAGGACAAAACTAACATGGCCCATCCTCTTTGTAACCCTTTTGTTGATTTGCGGTGTTCTTTGAAATGGAAGAAGGCGACAAAGGCGACGAAGGCAACGGCTTTGCCACCCGCAGTCTCTGCGACCCGCGGCGCCCTGGCCTCCCGGCCGAACCGGCCTTGTGCCACCACTGGCCGAATTATCCTCGAGCCGCATTGTGCCCCGGCTAAGCCGCCCTGGCCACGCCATCCGTCGGCCGAGCCACCCCGGCCACTCCAGCCTCCCGACCGAACCAGCCCCGGTCGCGCCATCTCGGCCCCCGGGCCGAGCCGCGTCCCCACGGCCCTCCGATCCAAACCGGACCCGCACCCCGGGTCGAGCCACCCTCACGGTGCCCTACAGGCTTAGCAGCCCACACGGTGCCCTCCTGGCCGAACCTCCCTTGCGCCGACCCGTGGCTGGTCCTCACTCTCGCGGCCGATCTGCTCCCTCACGGCCGGTCCGCACCCTCACGGCTCTCCGCAGCCCCTCGCGGCTAGCTGGTCTTGGCCCAATGGGCCGAGCCAAACCCAACGGGCAGGTACACCCAAGGGGCCGGTCCGGGTCGGTCTGACCGGGCTGGACCAGACCCGAGCCCACTACGATCCACTTACGCTCCTTCAGCCATATCTTTGGCACCGGACGTCCGTTTGACAAACCGTCAGCGGCCCTAGAATTCTTGGAGTGATACGATCCTTTTGAGTATACCCTACTAGATTTTTGGGTATAGTTGATGTTTGGTCAGGTTGGATTGAGCACGAATCCAACCGGGCCCCCGGGACTAAAAGGCTAATAACTCACAGATCGGGCATCCGTTTGGCATGCCATCTGTTGCATTGAGACCCCTATGACGTGGCGGACCTTTGAGATACTTCTTCGTGAGACTTTGTGACAGTTTTATTGTCAACCAATATATTTTGGAGAAGATCCTCCTAGAGACGAGTGAGCATTGTGCAGAGACCTAGTAGCTAGATGAGACCTGACGACTACTAACCATTTTGACTCAGACTAGCTCTACTAGCCTAGTGGTAAGCGCCTTGGTGTCTTGGAAGACCCACAGTGGGGAGCACCTTGGTGTTGCGGAAGACCCACGTTTTTCGACAGGAAGAGTCCCTCAGCAGGCTAAGAGGGGGAGCACGCTTAGTGACGCGACAGACCTATGATGGGGAGCGTGCTTGGTGACGCGACAAATCCATGGTACTCGATATGAGGAGTACCTCAGTAGTCCAATGTTAGTGGGAAGCGTGCTTGGTGTTGTGGAAGACCCACTATACTCGATAGAGGAGGAGTTCTCCAGTATTTGAGGTTTCGACAATGTGATTGGGGTTGTTACTTGATATTACCCCTAGAATAAAATCCTGGTTGAGCTGAGTCATTTTTTCTGTGTTTTCCTCATGATTGAGATGGATCCCTTGATAACTTAGGTATATGTATGGGCATATACCTAAGTAGGGTTATCTGTTGATTTCTTACTTTTTGGTTTATCCTTGGTGGATTTTTATGAGACCTTGAGGGTCTCGGGGTCCCTACTGAGTATTTTTATACTCACCCCTGCACGGGCTATGCCCGCACCTTGTTGTATTGGATGCAGATGATGGGTAGTTCTAACTGAGGCTGAGAGTACCAGAACTGGACGGTACCCAGAGGTGGACCAAACAGCATGTCGATACGCAGAGGATATAGATAGATGTGGAGTGCTAAGGAGGTGATATGTACCTACCCTTCAGGTAGGATCCTCGGAGGACGATCCAGTAGCTATATTTTATCTTTCTTCAGTTGTATTGTATTTCAGTTGTACTCGTACTTTCCATTTGGGCTTGTATTCTGGACCCTTTTACTTTCATCACTCTTTTGTTATACAGTTTACTTGGTGTTTCGTATCTTGTTGTGTGTTTAGTTGCGTGTGTTTACAGTTTATAAAGGCAATGCCTTCCCATTTATAGGGAATTATGCCTTTGGTTCTAGTCGCCAGCCCCTGACCTATGGAAGATGGGCTTGGGGTAGTCACAGCATGGGCCCTGGGGGATGGGTCATGACAATACCCTCTCTATTTCTTGTTTTATAAAACTGTGTTTCATGCCCGTTATGCTATCGGATTTTCATCTCGAAATTTATCTCTCTTTATCAATAAATTATTTGATTTTCTTTTATAAATACCCAAATCTCTATATTATCCAATGTTATTCAAATGGATTTAAAAATGATATATTATAATTCAAGGATTAACATACATGAAACCTATCTTTCTTTTTGTGGGATTAAAATTACAAAAGAAACTTATTTTTAAGCACTTTTTAAAACGCCATGATTTTGATATAAAACCTATTTCTTTTATTATCTATGGGTTTTTTATGAAATGTTTGATTATGATCTATTTGGATAATATGAAAATAAATACATATTAAGGGTGCACACTGATATCACTCCAATGCATTGGGTAAAGAAAATAATATCTAGAGATAAAAGTTTTATGATAGCTTGGTGAATAACCTTGGTAATTTTTATGACACCTTGGTGACGGACTTTGGTGATATGCTTATGAATGTATAAAATAAATGTTGTATACACATTTTAAAGATATTATTAATTTTATTATTATTATATGCCTCTTTCTCATTAATTTATGATATTTTCTCAAGTTCTTATTGTATTCTCTCAAGCTCACATGTAAACGGTTTTCGCTATTTTCCCTTAATAGGCCTTATGCTCACCCTTTCCTTTGATGTATTTCCCAAGGTTATGAGATTCAGTGATTTAAATTAGGATAAACATTTCATAAAGCCTTTCAAGTGGATTAAAATAATGTTATATATTTTCATGTATTATGTACCTTATTTCCAAGACACTAGACTTTAAAGATCCTCTCTTTATAAAATGTAATGAAAAGTTGTGTAATAAAAAGGTGGGATTCCATACCTTCAGTCCATTCCATCCATATGAACCCTTTTATATTTTGACTTATTTTTTTAATTTATAAAAATTTTATAAATTAAACTTATAATTTCCATAAAAATATATCAAAATTATAATTCATTCCATATAACTAGAAAAAAGGTATTTTAATATTAATAATTAATATTATGGAATAATTATTTAAAAAATGTTTCATAAACATTTAATTAATTGTGATAAAAACTTTATAATTAATTAATTAATAAACACCTTTATAAATTAAATAAATATTTCAAAATACCTTCCTCCTAAAATTTATAAGCAATTTATAAATTATATAATTCAATTTTAAATTGAAAGTTAGAAAAAATAAATTTTATATGTATATTGTATTTAATGATATCCATCATATCATAATCTATGACATCCCGTATTATATATTATATTTTATGGTAGATAATAATGGTCTGTGATATCAATCCTTGTCACTTGGATATTTTATCTTATGATATGCATCACATCGCTAGTACAATATAAAGCTATGTTTTCATGTGCATCTCGTCATCATCACTTTATACAATATCCCATATCCTAAACTAAAATATATCAAAAAAAACAATGTATTATGTTATGTCATCACTTATGATATCCCATATCATATGGCACATCCCCAACGCAACTTATTTTATCACATAACATATGGTTTACCACATAAAAAATTGAATATCATTGCTTATGATTTCATATATCATAAAATAAGTCATAATTAAATTTCTTTATCATTTTTATAATAAAAAATATGACCACAACATGATATATGATTTTATTAACTTGTAAATGTGATTTCATGAATCAAAACACTTGGTGATGCTTTGATTCTATTTATGGGTTTCTAATGATTGATTAACACTTAATCAAGGAAGAAAAAATAACAAGAAACCAAAATCTAAGATCCACCGTGCATGAAACCAAAACCATGTTATATGTAAAATAAAGAACACTTGTGTAACTTTCATTGAATATCATTACTATATCAGTCTTCATTCATATAGTTTATGAAGAGCACTAAAGTCAATCATCGAACTCCCTCCTATATGTTGAATCCATAGGCTGACTTGAATCATCCATTGAATGGGTAGGATCCTCATATATTCTCACGACATTCTAATGACTCTTGAAGTAAATAAATAAGGGGATATATTTGGGGAGAATCACAGGAGGCATAGGAAAGCTCAATCAGTCACCATATAATGGTGATTACCTCCTTATATAAACCTCGAGGATGCATATGAGTAACCATGCATTAAATCATGCATTACATAACATATAAGTTACTGCCTCAACTATTCATGCATTCATTACCTGAATGCATCAAACCTCCCATGAGTTTCATCAAATTAAATGTTTATAATATTGATAGCCAATGTGGAAGAATACTAAATGATAACACTTATCATTAAACTACCCAACAAATCATAGTATTCAAGGTGAATTATACATTATTATTCATGAAATATGATATAGACCAATCGTATAATATGAGTGAAAGCATTGGTATGTTATAACATAAAAAGCCTTACGATATTCCTAATACAAGGTATATGATAAGCTTATGCTTCCATGAATTTTTTACTCTGTGGTATATATTGTAGAATATGCATTGTTCTAATATAGATGAAATATGAATGATATTTAAGGAATATCTCTATCATGTTCTCTATAGGTACACTCTTTAAAGACTTAAGTACATGAAAATAGTTCATAATAATAACTCCATGTTGCCTACCATCTTAGAATATTAGGAAAACACTTATATGATAATAGAAAAAATATCCAATATTAATAAATTCAATTTTTCATTCTAAATAAAGAAGAACTCGTCTTCAATAGCCTAAAAAAGTGGCATAATAAATATACAACAATACGTATGCATCACAAATAAAATATCACATATACAAGTATGTATTCATGGAATAAATTTCAATAAAGATATGTGATACTTCAAATAATCATATCAAAGTAGGATATACATCATATTAGGTAAGAACAATAGCTAATTAAAATTTAATTTGAGAATAAATAATTTAAAACATAGATTTTAGAGAAAAATATCCTTTTCAATTACAAGATAAAATAGGCCAATCAACTGAATGTTTTCCCAAACATATCTTAAAACCATATCCCAAAATTCTATAAAGTACCCACTAACTAATAACCCCTTCCCACTTAACAAATCCACTAATACCATGACCAAACTAAAATAACACTCACATAGATATCCCTATGAATCTTATAACTCAAACCATACATAGACTTAAGCCTTATCTTTACAAAAACCACTAACTCAACACAAAACACTTAGAAAACACACACAACTCAACCAACCTATAGGATCACCAAAGTCTTTACCACCATCTCATAACTACCACAACCTCACATGATTCCTAAATTTTTTAAGTCTCTAAACCAAACTTTAAAACACTCTCATCAAAATGCCCCACCATAAAATACTTTAATGGAACCAACCAGGTAAAAGAAAACCCCAAGATAAAACTAAATAAGGAATAAGAAATAATAATCTCAAATGACTCGATATCTACACTCAAAGAATAATACATAATTAATATTATAAAATTACAAGGGTGTGGTATCCCATAGGAGGTTAAAGAGGAGAAACAATATTTAGATAGAAACAAAATCAAATTAACAACCTTTCCTAAAAAATTATCACTCTCCCAAGATGTTATCTTAAGTCACCCAATAGGATACCTTTTATACAAAATAATTGTACCCTAGTTGTCACCCCAACTACCCACACCTTGAAATAAGAAGATCAAAAATTAAAATTAAACCTATTTTTGCAATTATTTACTCAAGAATACTCAAGTAATATTTAGAGACTAAATAATACCTCTCTATTTCACCTAGCATAGTAATTACATATCAATTTATGTGACCTCATTACCAAGGTTGAGTTTCATTTTTTTGACTTATAATTCATTAAAGTTATCAATGGAAATAACTAGTTTATCCCTTATAAATATGGATCAATAATATTAGGAAAACATGTTTAATGATAAATAATACCTTAATAAGATATAATTCTAGAACCAATTCCAAATCAAGTGAAGAATGGCGTAAATAACCAAATATATATAATATGACACAACCATAGTCAATAAATCACCTCCTTTTTTAAGACAAATTAATTAAATGTAAAACTTTCAGCAATTTTATAGATTTTAATAATATTAAATAAGTATTTATTAATGAATTAATAATGCATGTGATAACATTACAAGAAAGTGAAAGATAATGGATATTATAAAGAAAAATAAACATGATTAGATGATATCATTATAATAAAACTATGTTTAATAATGAAAATTACTTTCAAAAACCTCCCATTTACATTTCCAAAAAATCATTTAAATATTATTAAATTTTATAAAATAGAATGGTATGTACAACATGGGAAAAACAAATTAAACCCAAGGGGGTTTGTGGAGCGAACCAATATAGGCTTCCATCTACTTAACACCTAAATTGGTTTTCCTTTTCAGCTAAAAACTAATTCCTAATCCCCATGGGCTAGAAAATAGTGTCTAGGCATCATAGGAATCCAATTAGGAATGATTTTACCCATATCATAGCTAAGATATAGTAGAACATCTACTGAGAGTCCGACATGGACCGCCCTTACATTGTATGTCTATGAAATATCAAATATATTAGTAACCCCAAAATAAATAAACATTCCAAATAGTTCATAACCAACTAAACTGATCTAACCCATTTTCATAAATATAAAACATTATTCATAAATAGAATTATACAATAAGGCATGAAAAATACAACACTAATAAAGAATAAAACAACTACAAACCAACTCAAGTTGATATCGAGACCATCTCCATGCAACCTATGGTTTATCACCACCACCCTACTCACCCCACATCAGCCTCAAAGAATGAAACCCAAATCTAGTTAAAACCTAGAACCAAAAAGATATATGCATGCACTTAAAATCCCAACAAGTCACCACAACCCTCCAAAACTGTGAAATTTTTTTCATAAGTCAATTCAAAAATTATAGTTTGAAAATAAAATAGAAATTAGGGTTTTAAAATATAACTTATAAAAATCCAAAAAAGTCCATAAGAACCTTTAAAAATGCTCCACATTGTTTTCTTAAATAGAAAACCAATGCCTTAAACATTTCCACCATCCTAAGTTGTTTCAAAACCACATACCAGTTAATATTTCTCAAAAGAACTCACTTGTTTAATTTAAATGAAAATGGTCACATTATAAACATTTAGTCAGTTGAATAATTATTTAAACTAAAACAACTATTTTTAAATCCAAATTAAAAACCCACATCACAGTCTTTAAATTCAAAATAGGTTTTCCAATATCCTTGAAACTCATTTTCCAAAGGCAGTGACCCAATATGCACACTAGTCAATCATAACAAATCAAGAACCATATATCACAAGTCATATAAAAAACATAAGTAATATATGGATTCTATGAAAATGTGAGTAGGGGAAATTATACAATCAAGAACTAGATCAAAATCTCCTATATTAATAACCGATCAAGAAATTTAATGTGTTACAATATCTGCCATGAATCCCTAACAAGATATGCATCTAACCTTTTAATAATTTTCTCCACTAACAGGCTAACTGTCGACCTATAATGAAATCTAAAGAATAATTCATCCAAATATCCCACATAATAATCATTGTGATGACACACCCTCATATACCTAGTACCTAGAATGACTAGAGGGTCACTAGTGGCATGTGAACCAACTAGAACAATAGAATTAGATCTCCCACTTAGTACCTAGGTTCCCATGACAAATAAATAAGTGAGATGAAGGAATATGCAATCCAATACCAATATTAAAGGCACAATCAATGGATAACCCACACCCCAAACACCTAAACAATGAATATCCACACATATCACATGCACCCATGGTATAAAAAAACATATCTTCACATAAGGGGAGAAACATGCATCTCATAGTGATCAGAAACCCACACTTGGGATAAAAAATTCAATGGGAAATAAATGGGTTTCTTTTAAATCAATAATTTAAAACCAATATTCCAAATAGTTCCTTAACATCAAAACATGGACCTAAAATCCAAGGCCCTTTCACATTTCATAAAACATCACTTTATCCATTTCGTAGAAAATGTTTGAAATCACATACAATATTTAAAAACATTCCAAATCTACCCTTAAAACATGGGTCTTCTTCTTTGAAATCCAAAACAAGGCTAAAGTCCTACCATTTCCATAAAATTCATTTTTAAATATCCATTAAGGTGTTTCTCACAAGGGTTAAACCACACACTCAATTCAAATCACTATTTGAAATTCATAAAATAACCCCTTTATAAATCATTTGGAGGCCACCACCGCACTTTAAAATTAAACTTTCTTTAAAACATAATTTTCAATCATTGAAAACAAAAACTGGATAAAAATATAACATGCACCATCAAAACCATTCCAACAAGCCTCATAGGTGTTTCAAAAAAGTTTAGTATATGAAAACATTGAATTTATAAGAGAAAATATTTATGCTAAGCTCAAAAAAATTAAATAGTTTTGAAAGAAATTAAAGGTATGAAATAGTTTTAAATCATCAAAAGGATATCAAATATATTCATACTTTCATAGAAAAAGAATTTAGAAAGCACAAACATACTTTGAATTCAAAAATGAAAAATTTTAATAGAAACACCTATCTTAAAGAGGTGGGAAATGATATGAAACCCTATGGAATGTATCGCCTTCAATGGTGAGTACACCAATGGGGATAAATATGGAATCTAAAAAACCTATACATTAAAAAACCCCAATATTATATCCACCTAGAACCCTAAAATTATTGACAAGGGTTCTAGGATTCATGGGAGAATAAAATCCAAGAGGAAAAAGAGAATAAATGGAAGAAGAGAGAAATATATGAATAATTACCTCAAAAACTCTTGTAAATCACCAAAGGAGGACCAATAATCAAGAAGGAAGGATGTTTTAACACCTCCTTGGATCCCAAGGGTTCGGCCAATGTGTGTGGGGGAGAAGAGGGGTGAAAACCCTTTTAATTTGAAGAGGTTATTTTAAGAAATTCCTAAAAATGCTAACACATTTGCAAGCTGTATAGTTTTTTCATATGGTTTTCCAAACCATGTCCCAAGTATGCACTATGTAATGACTCATGTTTTTACAAACTAGAAATTTGATCAAAAATTTTAATTTTTTCCCTTAGATGATTTTAAGGGGTAAAATTGTCATTTTTTCCTAGAATATGATCTTAGATAATTTTTTGGACCATTTTATTGGTTCTGAAATAGGGATTTTACCCTAGGATAGAAGTTTGATAGAATTATGATCCGTTTTTATTTTTATGCAATAATTAATAATTAATATTTAATTAATTAAAAATCAATTTATTTACACATGTTCATTTGAATTTTTCTTTGAATAGAGCATAATATTGAGATTTTTTCTCCACTTTTGAGTATATAATGGAATATTTTTCCTAGGCAATGCATAAACTCATGTTGGACACCAGGGTCGGGGTCGATCCACTCATTCTTTTTTCTTTCTTTTTCTTCCTTTTATTTTTCCTTGTTCTTTCTTCTCCTCCACCTAGATTCTCACATACACCTCATTGAGACTCTTGTGTTATGTTACCAAGATAGAGAGAAGGGGTTGGGGGAGGGAGAGTGAGATGGAGGGAGGCAGAGAGAGATGTAATAAGAGAGGTAACATTGTGGAAAACAAGAGGACTCATATTGTCGTGCAGTAGCTGTGGAACATGGATTTGAAAAAATCTTTGACAAATTCCACCCAAAGGTAGGGTTTTTAAGTTTTTCTTTAAATCCACATATATTTACCAATTTATAGTTTTAAGTCCCTATTATGAATAATTAAGATCCCTTGTGGGTCAATCTATAGAGTTTGGGGAGAAAATGGGGTTTCGGATCGATTTGACGGGTTTCTCATTTAGAAATCCTGATCACATGGTGTGTAGTTCAGGAACACACATTGAATTTTCTTACCATTTGAGGAAGGTGGTATTTTTAAAAGTAAATTTTTTTTATGGTATGAATGATGTGTACAGGTACTCTTCCATATATCTAAGCACCTAGCTAGAAAACCCATGTAGGGGTACTTGGCCATGTAAATTACAAAGATAAACCTCAGGTGGGCAGAACGCCTTGTAAAAGTACACAAACAAGATGAGATACAGGGACAATCTATGTGAGTTACATGGGAAGGTACCTCATGTGATGTACTTGTTGTGTATATGTTTTACATGTCATTTACTTAGGTTTTATACACCAAGTCAGGTAGGATTACATGCCTAGGTGGAGCTTCAAGGGTACACACTGTGTACCAGGGTATACACGCCATGTGCTCCTACCTTGCTACACTTTTGAGGGTTTATTATATCTTTACACATCATAGTCATAATTGGACATATGAATATTAAATTTTATCATTTTTCACATAGATCACAATGGTACTATCCTTAAAGTGAAGTGAGGACTCCTAGGAGTCATTTCAGGTGTTTTACCAAATGGAGAGGTTCTTCCTTCTATAATTAAATTCAGTTATCTCTTGAGAGTGAGACCCTTGATCTAAGTTGGGCCATGATCCATCACTCTAGACTAGTATTCAAATACTCTTCCTTTTGGTCCAAGAGGTCATATTATATTTTGACATAGATGATCCTCTATAGGATGCCTCTACATTATCATTGTGACCGAGGGTCCCCTATGGGATGCCTTCGCATACATGTTGAACTAAGGAATCCCATATAGGATTTGTCTTCTTGTTTACTCTTTCTGAAGATCCCATGTATAATACCTCTACCTACGTATATAGTTCTGAGGATCCCATATAGGATACCTCCACTTATCTTCTGACCTAAAGTATCCCATGTAGGATTCCTTTGTTTACTTACTCCTTCTAAAGATCCCATATAGGATACCTCTAGTAGCTTAATATTTTTTGGGTTCCCTAGAGGGATTCCTTATCTTAATTATGAAATTTGAGGATCCCAAGTAGGATTAATCTCTAGTGTTTTGACCTAAGGGACCCAGTGGATGTCCTGGTGTTTGACCAACCCTGAGCTAGTGTGTTGGGGGTTTGGGTAGAGAAGGTAGCAGGTTTCAACTTAGAACTCATACCAAACTTGTAAGCCCAAGGGGATATGATAATGGTGGTGGGTTTAATATTTTGGACACCCTCACTCTTTTATTTATACATTCACTTGATTACTATTTATGTAGATATTATTATGAAAGGTGATTTCTAGTAGTTGGCTAATGAGCCTGACGTGATGAAACTTTCATTATTGGTACACCTAGACTTACTTCATGGGGTTCGGCTTCTAAGAATTTTTATTTATATCTTTGGTATTCCAAGACGTACTTCCTGAGATCTGGATTTTGTTCCCTATGATTATGATACTTGGGAATTACATCCCTATAATTTTGATACTTGGGCATGGAATCCTTATGATTATGATGTTTGATCATGGAGTCCTTATTGATTGTGATACTTGATCTACAGGGATAATTATGTTCTCTCCAATCAATTACTTGATCACAGTGTTAGACATAATGCTCATCATTATTGATTTTACATATACATGATGGATGATTATACTCTCATTGAAATATTCCTAGGATTCTCTCTAGGGTTGACTGTATGTACCATTACTAAATCACCCAAATTTACTTCTTAGGGATGGGGATGTTGAGATGCTCATATGAGTGGATGTCGAGCATGTACTTGGATCCGGAGAGCATTAATTTTACAATTAGCCTATGGGTCATCCCATTAGGGATTATTTGAGTTACAATGACATGATTTCCTATAGACTGGGGTATAGGATTCAGACATCAGACTATATTTACATGGCTTGAGTGGTATGGAATCCATATCATTGACCATTTAATAGATTGTATGATAGTATACAACATCATTCATTATAGTGATTGTAGAAACTATGGGTGATCCCGGGGCTAGGACATGTATCCCCATGTGGTGATGTAGCTTTCTTAGAGACATTTCTAGAAATTGTCAAAGAAGGTATAGTCAATATGAATCATAGACCCAGGGATAAAATAATTATACACATTATGAGTGGTTCGACATCCACCTAAATTCCATTTTCACTAGATGTACAGAGATTGGTATTACGGACCCAAGGATTGATTATTGTTATCTATGTTATTTTTCACATTACTCATTTATATATATGATGGTACATTGCCCAGTTGACTAGGATCATGGGCCTAGGGATCATCTTTGGTTTCACTAGATTCATTTTATTTATCATTTCCAGTTGCATCTTGGAAGGGATAAGCATAATGAATGACCATGCACTTATGACTACATGTTTATAGGTTCATCATTATGGTGGCCTAATGAGATTATTTCTCACCCCAGTATGTGTAACTCGGTGTGTGTATAGACATTATATATTCTTTTCAAGTTGAGAACAACTTTCATGATGGTTAGGCCTAAGTATCGGGGTTGCATGATCAAGCAGAGCTTCTCATTTGGATTCTTATGATCAGGATAGAGCAGTTCAAAAATGTATGGAGAATGTGTATATGGTTTTTCTTGGATTTGGTAGTAGATCCCTATAATTTTATTTTGTTTATTTTATGTACTCTTGTATATGTTATCATTATATTGGGTGATCAGTGTTGTATGTATTATAGGGTTGTTAAGGATTTTATAGCATTTCATTTGTTATTACAACATACTTTTCAGTTTATTTATTTCTTTTGCAATATATTTATTACTACTATGAATGATATATAGTTATTTTGACTATTTACTTACTATTTTGGGAGGGAATAGTTGACCCAACATGACACCCTGGGCCCTCACTGCTAGTTGGTAGCCTCTGATGTGTGGGGAGGCACACATGAGGCCTTTTAGAGAACTGTCTTAGGGACTCAGATTAGTGGCATATGAGTCGAAACGTTAAAAATTGGTATCAAAGGTGTTCGTTTCCTATTGTATTATTATTTGGGATATGGTAGATAGGATTTTTAGGAATGTGTTAGAACCTGTGATGGATATTGGTCTGGTGCATCGAGAACACCTATTCTGGTAAGAAGTCATGGTTTCTAGGGTTATAGGATTGTTGTTCTTGATCTGTGATATTACAATTGTATATGATTTTCACCTTTATTGGCACACATTTTGTGTGGGTTTTATGATTTATTATAGATTTTTGGCTCTTGTCTCATTGATGGTGAGAATGATGATTCAAACCTTGTGAACAGGAGGTGTAATGAACCTAGTAGGTCGATAGGGCACATGTTTCCCAATGTTGGAACCCCTTTTAGGGTGTTGTTACTTAGGTTTGGTTATTTAAAGTGTCAGTAACAACCTATATAGTGTTTTTTTTCATATCTTGGAATGCAATTCTACTTAATCAAACCATGACAATGATATGACACATATCATTGAGGTAATGTTGTGTGAGTACTATTGTCCCTCATAGGTCAACCTTGGAAGTTTATGCCTTCGTTTATGGTGATCTAGTTGGGTAGATCAATACGATGTCGATACAACCATAAACATTTATAGTGAACTAGAACATCAATAGGGTATTTCCCTATATGAATTCCTAGTGAATTTCATTTCATCATTATTTTAGAAACCCCAACCTAATTGCTCAGATTCAATGTCTACTTTATTACATTTTCATAAGATACATTGAATCACATCTCTAAGGACCAAATAGTTTAGTAGTCTTGGTAAAATAGATATATACTTGATTCTTATATTACATTTTAATACAAAAATTACAACATATTTTTTTCAAAAATAAATTTATTTCCTCATGTATATCCTTGCTTAAGAAACATAGTATACATATTGGAGTCCTGAGGAACGAAACAAAATAAAGGTGAGCTCAAATTCTCAGTAATGGTTAAGTACAGTGGAAGCTATCATGAATCAATAATCACAGACAACATGGTAAGGTAAATAAATGAAAACACATACCATTTAAATAAATTTAATATCATGATAAGATAAGTCAGAATCAATATGGAAAGGTAAATAATTGAAAACAAATGTCATTTAATCAATAAACTAAGAATTAAATTCATCTTTAGATGATATCATTTGGAAAATATCATGGATAATAATAACTGAATTATGATTGAATTAAATTATTAATTATTATATGTCATGTTTCCTAGGCACAAGATACCATTACCATCAAGACCTTTCACAATATAGTTTAAAAATATTGGGTATAAACTAATATGGTTTGTCCAACTATATCTCTACTATCAAAACCTTTCATAATATAGTTTAAAACTAATGGTTATAAATGCATAGGGTTTGTCCAATAGATTTTGTCTCATGAGACTACTGATGAATCAAGGGGATTTCTATAAATGGTCCCCACCCATGTATTTCATGTCCAAAGAATTCCTCATGTACCAAATAATTAATTTAATTCATAAATATTTTTCAATATCAAGAAAATATTTATACTGAGTAAAAGATACATATTTATCAATATTTCCCAATTAAATAAAATAAATCTCAAAGTAAAACATAGAATCTAGAAATGATACAATGTTTAAGAAATAAACATATCTATGATAAATAATATTTACATTTAGGGGAAATTTAATGTCTATAGGAAAGTGAATAATTCAAGGGAAAGTAAATGACTACAAAAATGAATCAAGGAAGTTAATATAAATACTTT
This sequence comes from Viscum album, assembly GCA_963277665.1. Lineage (NCBI taxonomy): Eukaryota > Viridiplantae > Streptophyta > Magnoliopsida > Santalales > Viscaceae > Viscum > Viscum album. The sequence continues at coordinate 1,813,574,454 of OY728146.1, forward strand.
TCTTAGTCAAAATGATTATAAAACATCCATAGGAATAATAAGGATGATATCAATACAATATATACTCATTGGAGTAAGAATAAAGGGTTTTTTTCATTGATTAATAGAAATACCATAAAAATATATTTAAAAAATTCTTTAGTAAAATATCCTTTTCATTTTTAAAATCACATTTTAAAACAAGAAAATTTGAAAAATCCTTTTATTTGAAAATCACTTTTTAAAACATAAAACATTTTGAAAAATACTTTTATTTGAAAATCTTATTTAAAAACTCTAAATTTCAAAAATATTAAAAAAATAAAATGATTCTTGTAAACTTTCAAAGGAAGCTTCAAATAAATTATGGAGGTTAATTCCGTACATATTGTACAAGGTAAAAAGAACATTCCTTTTTTATTGTAAAAAGGTTATAAAAGTACCATGTTTGAAAAAAAAATAAGAAGATAACTTTCAAAACATTTTGTAAAAATTAAAATGGGTAAAAATTTCTTAAATATATTATTTTAAAAAGGTTGAAAACATTTTTGAATTTAAAAAAAAACATAGTTTTGCAAGAAAACAGATTTCCGACCGAACAAAGAAATGAAGTTGGTTTTTCTTAAAAACATTTTATTAATTATTTTAATTACAAAAGAGTGGGATAATGGTAATATTAATTTAAAATATTATGAATAACTATATGAGAATAAAATTATATGGTTTTATTTAGATAATTATCAAATAATTTCCTTCAACTAAAACTCAAGAATAAAAAATATCGATTAGAATGAGATTGTGAAATAAACCCTTACAATGATCATAACATTGAAGTGATAATTAATCAATGAATTGACTATGTGTATAAAATATAAATATACATAAAAAAGTGTAAATAAAACAATATATAGTAAAAACTAATTTCACACATAATCTTAGAATATCAAAGACAATAAAGGAGTAATATAACCCAATGAAAAGAAATTGAGCTATAAAATTCTTTACCACGTGGTAACTTTTAATTCAAATCAACTTAGATGAAAAAATTAAAATTAAAACTTAAAATACCACGAATAATTAATTATTCATGATATTACATGTCACAGGGGTATTATATACACTATATGAAATAAATTAGGTGTATAACATTACAATATGCCTTAATGGAATGAGATTGAGATGTAATCCTTTACCTTATGCTTCCTTTTGGTTAAAAATGTTTTGAACTCCTATATAGTGCTTTAAAACATGTTATTAACTTATACCAAAACCATATTAATATTTATAATATCATATATGATCCTTTTTTAACATTTTATCACCATTAATTAATAATATTTCATTATTCTCATTGTTTCGGATGTTAATTTCTTTATTTTCTCATGCATGTTTTGTCATGAAAGATATGATTCTTAGGAATATATATAGTTTCATCATATATAAAATAATAATCATGAAAAAATTATCATATTTATACATAAATTATAATTTTAAGACCAATCATTAAATATATTTTTGGGAAATGAATTATGTTAGGATCATGGAGATGGTAGGCCGAATCTACTCATGAGTAATGTTTTCATTTTTCAATGATCATTATGGAAAAGAGGTCTATAATATTTTATCAATCCAGAATGATCATAATATCATAAATACCATATTATTTATTTAAATATACATATATATTATCCATGTTTTGTGGTGATTAAAAGAGAGTCAAATCGTTTTTATGAAGGTGGTAGTCCTCACATACACGAACAATGTTATCATCTTTCATTGAGTGAAGAAAGAAAATTATATTTATACTATATTTTCATAATGAAAAATATTCCATTAATATCATAATTATTTCATGTATATAACATATAATCATTAACTTTATTCTTATTACATTCCATGTAAATTGTTAGTAAAAATGAATCACATTGTTTCATGAGGCAGTAGTTCGTCATACACACGAGCGACGTTATTGTATACCATTTAGAATAGAAGGTAAAAAAAGACATATATATGATATAATGACTCAATATGTATAATTATGTAATAAATATTATATATATACTTTATATACATCATCATAACCAACCGTTAAAGGTGGTAATGAAAGAATGGATGACATCAGTTCGCAAAGTGGTAGTCCACCGTACACATCCTCCAATGGCCCGAAGGCCTTCATTTTTTATTGATTTTGATAATCCACCTTTCAAGTGGTGAGGTGGAACCCTTAAAAGGCCCATAGTCATAAGTATTACATGTCCCGTAGGCCTTAGAGGAATTCATTGTTCGTAGGCTTAAAACAATATATACAACCCAGACTAACTACTTGGAACTACTCCTCCCCAGCATCTTCATTGTGAAATCAGCTCTCCACCTTCGCATGGCTATTCAGCTATGCTTTCCCATGCATGCACAGGCTTGTCCCAATGGTAGGTTACATACCCTCTCATTCTTGCAATCTGTTTAGCTTCTATTATGGTGAAAGCTCCTTGCTCCTCCTACTTCTGAAGTTTGTTCCACCGTACACATGAACAATGATTTCATAACCCATTTGATGGAAGTGGAGATGGTTGTAAGTAATTACATTATTTTAAAAACATAAAAGTATATGTAATATAATAATTTTATGTATCATCATTTTCTAATAAAAATTTAAGGAGGTGGAGAAAGAAATAAAATAAATACGCTCGTTGAATAACATTACATCTTCTTCAAGTATCCTCTAAAGGTTTGTACTAAATCCTTTCAAGGTTATATTTATGCCAAAAATAAGGCTTCTAGTATAATAGGATGGAATTTTTTAAGTGATTTTTTCATGCTTTAATCAATAAAAATGTCCTAATAGGTGTAAATAAATGAGGAGAGTGAGTTCCCTTTTATAGTTGAGGAGTGGTACTTTTGTAAATACCCAAAAGTATTCACTATTGAGAGCTAAATCTTACCAAAAGTGGATCAGAAATTGATAATTTAATTTTTTTTAGGGATGATATGGTCTATACACACCTCCACCACACAATGAAACACATTTTTTCATTAACTTCTAAGTTTCCTTACTTTTGATATTTTGGGTTTTCACTGTGGTAACTAGTATTTATAACTAAAGTAATTTATAATTTAAGAATAAAATAAAATGATACTTATTAGATAATTTGTATCCTATGTTTCTAAATATTATATATAATTTATAAAATATAAATCCTATGTGTGTTGGAAATTAATTTTAACATAAGTGAGTGTGATGTGCAAAAACACCGCTTTAACCTTAACTGTGCTAATAGATTTTTTACTATTTATGGGTCAATATATTAATTATAAAAGAAAAATAAATGAATTAATGGACCATAGATTATATTTATTGATATTTAAAAATCATTTAGAAGATTATAGTATTTTTATTAATTTCAAATCATTTAATAAAATATCATTTTTTATAAAATAACATTAATGTCAATTTTAACATTATTAATTTAATTTGAATTTAAAAAATATAAATACAATGATGTAATTCAAATATATTATCTTCAAACCTAATTAAAATGACATATTCACCTAAAAAATTAATGTAACACAATAATTCATTCAATTTACTTCCCTTTTAATATTTTTAGTATCATCTATTTTATTTAATTATTAACTAAATAATTATTTCATTACTGTTTCTTAAGAATTTAAAGTAATTATTTCATCTCTAAAAAATTAAAATAAATTATCAGGATAAAAAAATCACTTATATTTCAAAAAAATATTTATAACTAAACTTTTGTTTCTTTTTCCCCTATCCCAAATCTTTATAGATATTAGAAGGAAGGAAGGAAGGTTCTATTTTTATCTTTTTCTTTACTAGGCTTATTGTATACATCAATTTCATGGAAAAGTGTTCCAAAAATCCATAAAAATAGATCCTAATACCATAAGGGTCTAAATATTGCGATAAAATAGGTTTTGGAAAAAATTTAAGGTCATTTCAAACATTACCTTATTAGTTTAAACTCTAGGTAAATCAATTTTTACCTTAAATGCGGTAATTAATTTTTACGGTTTTCATAATTAATTTTGGTAAAAAAATAAGTTAACCTTATTAGACATTATAAATTATTATAACTAAAAACATTGAATCCATTTTTCAAAATTCAATTAATATAAGTGTAAAAAATTAATTTAAAATTAATCCCACTGGCATGATGAGAAAGTGGATTTTTGAAGAGAAAATGTTAAAAAGTTTACATGGTTTTTATATCAAATTAAATATGAAAATAATTCCAATGAACTATATTAGATTAATTGATATATAATTGAACTAATTTTACTTTAAAACCAATTTAAAATATAATTTAACATTATAAATTTTTTTAACAAAAATGATGTTTTCAATTAAAATTCAATATTTTTCACTACTCATCAAAAAATGAAAATTTTCATAAAAAATACCAAAAAATCAACCAAATATAATTTTGATATTATGATTTAAAAAATGAATTTTATTTTTTAAAATTAATTTTCTAAAATTGTTAAAAATTAATTCTAAATTAAGTGTGCAAAGCGTGACTAAACCGTGTTTTGTTTAAACCTGGTGTTGAGTGCATTACAAGCTATCGATGAAATTAAATTTATTACAAAATAAATATATTGTAAAGTCTTGGGGTGTTACATTCTCCTCACCTTAAATAAATTTCATCCTCTCAATTTAAACTTTATCTTGTTAATCAAGGTTTGGACATTTATAAATACCATTACTGAAAATCCCACATTGTAAAAATAGTTAGTAAAACAACCTCTTAATAAGAGAGAAAAGAAAGTATGAAGGTCAAATAGAATAACTCATAACTAGGTTTTCAAGTAGGATAACATGGGTGGAAAATTAAAACATTTTCCTGGAAGATAATACTAATTCCCAAGGATTAATGAAGAGTGATATATGTCATTGATCACAAGAAAGTGGGTGATCCAAAGAAGGTTAATGACCACAAAACCATAAACCAAATAGGTGTGAAAAGGGTAATTGATATCATCAGAAATGATGTTAAATGAATAAAATTTTATTTCAATATCCTTTTACTAAAGTTTATGACTTTTATGATAATGTATACTTACTTTATTTCATTCCACTTCATAATCACAATCTCATCATTTTATTGTGCCTTGAAAAAATTCCAATTCATCCCCTACTCTAATAAATGAATATCCAAAAATGTTTTTTTATGCCTGAAGCACTAAAATTCAATTTTAATGAATCATAAGATCTATAAAAGACTAAAAAGTGTTTTAGTATATCTCTAAATATTTACCAAAACCAATATAATAAATTAATCTCTAAATCTAAAATGCAATACCACTAGTTCATCATTAATATTTATTTTCAAATCGTTTAACTAATGAAATATTAACCAGGAAATCATGTAGGACAATGGTAGGTTTTAAACCATTATCATCCTTCGCTCATGGGTTCAAGCCCCACATCCTTTCCAGATGTGATGGGTTGTCACCTCGCATGTGGGTTGTCCTTTTAATAAAGATTATTAATATAATTCATATAACATTTCCCAAAAAATATGATTGATATCCTTGAAATAAACTTAATCCTTAAATAACCTTTTTACTAAGGCTTTCAATACAACCTATTTTTTCACAAAGTATAATAATCTTATTTGAATATTATTAAAATGTATTTAATTATCATATTAAACCTAAAGGTTATCAATACATTTAAAATTATGCCTATAAAATGTAAAGGAATTATTCCTCAAATAACTTTTCCACTAAAACTTAAACTTTCCATAAATTTCTCTAAAATATCATTAATCTTGGTAGACTACCATCACCTAAAACCCAAGAAGAGGTTTTTAAGACTTTGAAATTATGATCAATCATAAACCCATTAACCCATGATGTTATCCATAACTATTAAGTTATTGAATACACAAATGATTCTAAAATTTAACACAATACTTAGATTCTTCATGATTCATATAACCAAAATACCATTGGTAAAATACTTATAAAATTTAATTATTGAACCCCAATATTTAAATACTTAATCTATTTTATTTCCACATAGGTTCTTCCTTGATCTGGGGTTTAACTTAGGTTATTCATTGTTATCATGTATTCAAATACTCAATAATGGTTTGTAAGAAAATGTGAATTGTCTTAAGCATGCCCTCTGATAGTGTCAAACCAAGTGTAAAATAAGGCATGTTTTCATGCACCAGGTGAAAATTGGGTCAAGACTAATATGCCCTTTTCAGAGTTATTACCCTTAGGTATATATGTTCTAGAACCATGTCCACTTTTAGTATCCAGATAGGGATTTATTTTCTATGAAAAACTACATAATATCTTCCTTAACAAAACTTCAGGATGTTCTTCTATGAATATCCTCTAAGTCTATCATAGGGTTATGATCCCTAATCTATGTTTTCATAAATTTATTTCTCAAGGTTTATACTAAACCTCCATTTGATACCAACTATAGTAACCCCGACCCTAGAAGCCTGGATCTTGTGTCTACTTTATTACATTTATATAAGATATATGGAATCACATCTCTAAGGACTGAATACTTTAGTTGTCTTGGCAGACTAGATAGATAATTGAGTCTTACATTACATTTGAATACACAAATTACGACATATTTTTTTTGAAAATAAATTTATTCCCTCTTAAATATCATTTCTTATCAAACAAAGTATACATATTATATTCTTGACAAAAGAAACAAAATAAGGGTTAGCTCAAATGATCAATAAGGGTTAAGTGCAGTGAAAACTATCATGAATCAATAAGTATAAACAACATGGAAATTTAAATAACTGAAAACACATACCATTTAAATAACTTGAATATCATGATAATTTAAGTTAGAATCAATATGTAAAGGTAAATAATTGAAAAAGAAATCATTTAATAAATAAATAGATAATTCAATGTGTCCATAGATAATATCATTAAGAAAAACTCATGGATAATAATAACTAAATTATGATTAAAGGAAATGCTTAATTATTGGACTTTATCATTCCCAGGAACATGATACCTTTACCATAAATACCATTCACAAGACATTTTAAAACTATGGGGCACAAACTGATTCAGTTTATTCAACTATATCTATACTTTCAGGACCTTTCACAAGATAGTTTAAAACTACTGGTTACAAACACATAGGGCTTGGCCAGATTTTTTTTCATGAGACTGCCGATGAATTTAGGGGATTTCTATAAATAGTCACCACCTATGTATTTCATTTCCCAATCATTCCTCATGTACCAAATAATTTATTTAATTCATAAAAAATGTGCTTTATCAATAAAATATCTATAGTTAGTAAAATATATTGATTTATCAATATTTCCCTAGTCAATCAAATAACAATCAAAGTAAAACACTGTATGTAGAAACTATATATGGTTTAATAAATAAATATATATATGATAAATAATATTTAAATTTATGAGAAATTTAATATCCATAAGAAAGTGAATAATTCTAGGAAAAGTTAATGACTACAAAAATGAATTATGGAAGTGAATTTCAATACTTTCCTTGGTTAAAATGATCATAAAACATATATAAGAAGAATAATAATGGTATTAATACAATATATACCCATTGGAATAATAATAAAGGGTTTTTTTAATTTATTAATAGAAATTCCATAAAAAAAATATTTAAAACATTCTTACAGAAAATCTTCTATTCATTTTGAAAATCACCTTTTAAAAAATATTTTTTTTGAAAAATACTTTTCTTTGAAAATAATTTTTAAAAACTATTAATTTCAAAAATATTAAAAAAATCCTTAAAATATTCATGTAAAATTTTAAAGTAATATTTAAATAAATGAAAAATGGGTAATTCTGTACATGCCATACAAGGTAAAAAGAACATTTTTTGCATTGTAAAAAGGTTAGAAAAGTTCCTTGTTTGGAAAATGAAAATAATATTCCATTAAAAACATTTTGTAAAAAGTAAAAATGGGTAAAATTCACTTAAATAAATCATTTTTAAAAGTTTAAAAATATTTTTGAAAATATTTTTATAAAACATGGTTTTGGAAGAAAATATATTTTCGACCGAAGAGAGAAATGAAGTCAGGTTTTCTTAAAAAAAATATCAATTATTTTAAGTAATAAATAGTGGGAAAATGGTACTATTAAATTAAAATATTAATAATAATCATATGATTATAAAATAATTGGGATTATTCAGATAATGATCGAATAAATTCCTTTAACTTAAATTCAAGAATAAACAATCTCAATTAGAATGAGATTGTGAAATAAACCCTTAAAATATTAATATTTATAATATCATAGATTATCATTTTATAATATCTTATCACCCATTGATTAATAATAATTCATTATTCCCATTGTTTTGGGTGTTAATTGTCTTGTTTTCTCATGTTTGTTTTGTCATGAAATATCTGGTTCTCGAACATATTATATAGTTTAATAATATCTAGAATAATAATCATGACATAATTATAATATTTATATATCAAATATTATTTTAATACTAATCATTAAAGAAAATTTTGATAAATTAATTATGTTATGATCAAAGAGACGGTAGGTCATACGTACGCATTAGTAACATTTTCATTTTTCAATGAACATTATGGAAAGGAGGTCTGTAATATTTTATACTTCCATAATAATAATAATAATAATATCATAAATACCATATTATTTCTTTATATATATATATATCATCCATGTGGTGAGATTATGAAAATAGAGTCTCATTATTTTGTGAAGGTGGTAGTCAACACATACATGAATGATGTTATCATCTTTCATTGAGTGAAAATGTGAAAAAGAAAATGATATATATATATATATATATTATCATTTAATAATTATAAATATTTCATAAATATAATAATGATTTCATGTATATCACATATAATCATTGAATTTATCCTTATTACATTCCATGTAAAGCATTAGTGAAAAACAAATCTCATCGCTTCGTAAGGTGGTTTTCCACCGTACACATGAGCAACGTTATCGTGTCCTATATGGAATCAAAATTAAAAATATTTATATGATATAATTACTATAGAGATATATTTATGTTATAAATATAATATATATAATTTATATCCATAATCATAAAAAACCTTGAAAAGTGTTAATGGAAGAATGAATAAGATCAGTTTGCGACGTTGTAGTCTGCTATACACGCGAATGATGATTTCGTAACCCATTTGATGGAAGTGGAGATGGTTGTAGGTCATTACCTTATTATAAAAAACATCCCAGTATATTAAATATACTAACATTATTATATCATCATTTTTTTAAAAAAATTAAGGAGGTGGATAAAGAAATAAAATAAAGATGCTCGTTGAAGAACATTACTTCTTCTTCGGGTATTCACTATAGGTTTGCACTAAAGCCTTCCTAGGTTGGTTTTATGTCCAATATAAGGATCCTAGGATGAGAGTAATGAAGTTGAAAAGTGATTTTTGTAGGTTTTGGTCAATAAAAATTAATTTATAGGTGTGAAGAAGTGAGGGGATCCGGTTCTTTTTTATAGTTGAGGAGTGGCACTTTTGTAAATACCCAAAAGTATTCGTTATTGGGATGTCAATATTACCCCAAGTGGGCCCAAAATTGATAATTAAAGTTTTGTATGGATGATATGGTCGAGTCACACCTCCATCAGATAATTAAATTCATGTTTTAAACTTTTTTTCCCTTAACTTCTAAGTTTCCTTACTTTTAACATTTTGGTTTTTCACTATAGTAACTAGTTTTTCTATCCTGAGTAATTTATAATTTAAGACTAAAATAAAATGAGCATTATTATATTATTTTTACCCAATTATTATTAATATGATATAGAATTTATAAATATATATCCTATGTTTTTTGTAAATTAATTTTAACATAAACGCATGTATCATGCAAAAATAATGCTTTAACCTTAACTGTGATAATAGAGTTTTTACTATTTAGTAGTCAATATATTCATTATAAAGGAAAAATTAGTCCAAAAATGGACTATGGTTGACATTTATTGATATTTAAAAATTAGTTGGAATATTATAGGATTTTTATCAATTTTAAATCATATAATAAAATATTATTTATTATAAAATAACATTAATATCAATTTTTAACACTATTCATTTAATTTGAATTTAAAAAATATCAAGACAATGATGGAATTCGAATCTACTATGTTAAAAAAAATAGCATGATATATTCACCTAAAAAAATTAATATAACACAATAATTCATTCAATTCACTTTTCTTTTAATATTTTTATTATAATTTATTTTATTTTATTATTAACTAAATAATTATTGTGTTGTAGTTTCTAAAGCATTTAAAGTAATTATTTCATCTCCAAAAAATTAAAATAAATTATCATGATAAAAAACTCATTTATATTTCAAAAAATATATTTATAACTGAACATATGTTTCTTTTGTCCCTATATCAAAGCTTTATAGATATTAGAAGTAAGGAAGGTTCCCTTTTTTTATTTTTCTTTACTGAACTTATTATATAGGTCACTTTCATAGACAATTGTCCCAAAAACATATAAAAATAGATCCTAATTTTATAAGGGTCTAAATATGGTCATACAATGGGTGGTGGAAAAATTTTATGTCATTTAACCCTTATCTTCTTAGTTTAGCCCTTAGTAAATCAATTTTTACCCTAACCGTGGTAATTAATTTTTATTACTTTCACTATTCATCTTGGTCAAAAATTAATTTGAACTTATTAGGAATTATAAATTATGTTTATTCAAAATATGGAATCTATTTTTTCAAATTTAATTCATATAAGTGGTAAAATATAATTTAAAATTAATCAATTATAGGTGATGAGAAAGTAGATTTTTAAAGAGAAAATGTTCCAAATTTTACATTGTTTTTATATCAAAATTCAATATGAAAATAATTCCAATGACCTAAATTTTATTAATTGATATATAATTGAACTAATTTTTCTTTAAAACCAATTGAAAATATAATTTTACATTATAAATTTTTTAAATGTAAATTCATTTTTCAATTAAAATTCATTATTTTTCATTATTCATCAAAAATTGAAACTTTTCAAAGAAATCAAAAGAAATCACCCTAAGATAATTTTGATATGATTATTTCAAAATTTAAGTTTATTTTTTCAAATTAATTCTCTAAAATTTTAACAAATTAATTCTAAGTTAAGTACTCAAAGTGTGATTACAATGGGTTTTGTTTGAACCCGATGTTGCATACATTACAAGCTATTGATGAAATTAAATTTATTCTAGAATAAATATATTGTAAAGTATTAGGGTGTTATATTTATTCCTATATTATATCATAATACTCCAGGGGTAGTACATTGTGATGATTCTTGGAGAGGATTAGGGCACAAGTAGGTCGATGCTTGATAGTTTTGACCCTTGTAGGTCGATGTTTTCTTGATCTCTTTTAGTGAAAGAGTTGACAGGAACATTAGATTCATTATACCAATATGGTGCATGAATTATTCCCTATAATATGTGTCCTTTTTATAGGTTTTTCCTTTGGTCTAGGTGGTTAGACCTAGTGACCCTCATATGATACTTGATAAGTATGGATAGGTGGGAGACCTAGAGGCCCTTAGATGTGACTCAGACCCTTGTAGGCCAGCATTGGTTTAATAATTATAAGACTACTAGAGAGGTTGTCCAACGTTCTTGAATGACTTTTTAGGTAGGGATCTAGGTTATATGCTCATGATGCGACTGATGCAGGTGACGTGCTCAGGTTTTGCAATATAGGCATGGTGATGTCTTTGTCTTCTGAGAAAGCACCTCAAGTGATTTGGTATCAAGACTAGAATTGACGAGTAGAACTTTTTGGGATCTTGGTCAGGTTGGAAATTTCTTCTTCTATTAGAAATGTAGTACGAGTATTGGTAGATGCTCTTGATATAAAACTATGTTGTGTAACGGGCGATCATGGAATTAGTTATGGCACAGGTGAGATGCACGATTTTGAAGAGGAGTTCCAAGGGAGATCTAGATTAATGAGACTGACATGTCATGTAGCATGGTTGGATGGGCCTTATATTATATGACTCACATGAATGTGAGTTAGGTGAAAATGGTATGCATCAGTTACATGTGGTGTAATTTAAAATCTTAAATCGGTGATCGGCAATGCACAATCCAAGGATTGATGGTTTTAAAGACTTTTTGCAGGCATGGTTGGCCGGTTTTTGTGATAAAAGCATAAATTTTCATCTGTGGTATAGGATACATTCAATATAAATAGGTATTCATGAGGTAGTTGACCCATGGTTGTACCTGGATGCTCATTGTCAAGAGACTTGGTGTAGATAATTTTTTAAAGACAATTGTAGCCTATTTTGATGTAAACATGGATCAAATAGATCTATACACACATATCAATGAAATATTAGTATACTCTTAGTTTATAGGATATCATTCCCTTTATCTTAAAATCCCCTTGAGTACATTGAGATAGAGTCGGTTATATGCTAAGTTTCTTTTATTTTAAATATATTTCCTAGTTTGATGAAGGAACCTATTGAGGTTATACTCGAGGAGCGGTATAATGTAATTCATATGGTGGGGATTACATCATTGTCAATTTGAGGGTGGTGACCATTGTTTTCAGTTGAAAACTGGATTTTTCATGGAAACCATTCTTGGAAAGCAATAATTGGTGATGTTATGAGGTGAATATATGGATACTCCTATGGTGGGAAGCATCATATCGGTCATAGTTAAACATCTTCCTTGATGGAAGAGTTTTTAATGTTGTGAGACCAATCATTGGATAGTCAAGATAGTTCATTCATACAGATGTTTGTATAAGGCCCCAGACTTAAACCTTACTTAATCTTGAGTTATTACAAGATTATACATTGAGGATCTTTTCGGGTTTAGAGTTTTAGAGAATTAGATCATAAAACTTGCATTACATTCCACATATAAACAAAGTGGTTACATAAAGATAGTATTATTCTTTCCCATCAATGGAAACATATTTAAAATAAAACATGGATTCTTTCTTGACACTTCCTTGACATTATCATCATCTCATGTACCTTTCCCTTGACTTGTGAAAAACATTTCAAAAAACTTGGGATGAGCATAAAAAGCTCAGTATGGGATATAAAAATACATGGAAAGGAAAAATGGGTATATATATACCTAAGAATGAAATCACACTTTACCCATAAAACATAAGCACTTTAACATACCTCATCAAATCATGAATAAATCAAAGAAATCATAAGACATAAAGGTGACTTGAGGCATTCATAACATTCTTACGTAGGGAGTAACCCTCTTGGTTACGTTTGGAATACCCATCACAGTATATTCCCTAAATCTCTTCGGAGAAACCATAACGTTTCACTCCTTCGCGTTACCCAATGCATTGGAGATCTATATCGGGCTCACCCGCCCTTAGTTTATCACGGAACCACCCGTCTTCATAATAATGCCCAAGAACCTCAACATAATCGTATCACATAAAACATGCATAAAGGAAACATAACATTTCCACCTTTCAATCACAAGATATCAATACAATACATTGATATAAAAACATTATGAAAACCATTTTCAATACCAAAATAAAAGAAAAGTAAAACATGGTATTTATTTTTCTTTTAAAAATAAGGTATAGCTTGTAGAGGAAGCCGAAACTCAAATAATGGTCACGACGGCGGAGAAGTCGTTGTCGCCGCATACGTACGACAAAAACATTCCCTTTTGTCGTTTAGTAAAATGCTTCGTATAAAAAATATTCCTTTTGGATAAACGTAAAAGTCAAAGGGGTTTATACACCGTATAAAATAAGGTTGTGTATAAAACAGAATATGCCTCAATGAAAGGAGATTGAGACGAAGTCCCATACCTCGGGTCAAACTTGAATCGATCGTTCTTTAATGTCCTGAATAATAAACTTGGGTTAATTTCTACTTTCTTAAGAACCTTTTTCAAGTTCATTATTCCTTTTATATCACTTATTTCCATGTCATGAACACTATGTAATTATTTAAGTTAATAACAGTAGTTTTAACGATCATTGGTACTTGAGTAAAAAATAAACCCTTTATAATTACAAGTTGTTCATGTATCCATTATATCCAGAATTATAATCATGATTTATATATCATATATATCCAGTATATACATGCATTTATAATATTACATAATCATTTAGAGGTAAGAAATGAAATGCACCGTTCATGGAGACGGTAAGCCGTACGTACGCATGAACGCTACTTTCATTTCTATTTCGTATTTTATAGAATGGAATCATAATGACATAAAGGTATATTATAATTCCAGTATAATATCATATATAATATCATAGTTCCATCCTTTATACGTCCCACATATGGTATTTAACGAATCAAATCACTTTGAGGGGGCGGTAGTCCGCGCTTCCTTAAATGAAGATATCGCGTTTACCCATAATGGAAACCATAAAGGTATGCCCAAAATGAAAAATACAGAAGCTTAAGGAAAAAATAAACATATTATATATCATATATAAATATAGTGACATCTTAATGGCCACGTTTGAAGGTGTTAAAAGAATGTTGAACAATCATCGTTTCAGGAGGCATAAATTCACCATCCATAAAAACAGTATGTTCTTTAACCATTAGATGTAGGTGTGTGTAAGTGTAGCTCGAATCATTCTTATAACAACATCCTAGTATATTTAGGATACTGGAGTTGTTACAAAAGAAAATAATAAGAAGAGTTTAGGGGGTTGGAGAAGCAAAATCAAACAAAAGGACTCAAAAGAAGACATTACCTTAAAATCGGGTAACTCTCTTAGATTTGAGCTCAAAGGATTCCTTGGGAAGACTTCTGCACAAAGTGAGGCTTCAAGGAGTAATAGAGGGATGTGGAGAGCCAAAATTGGCAGGGGTTGGCCGAGCCAAAGGCTTTGGGAGTTTGGGTAAGGAGGTAGAGGTGGGGGCCTTTTATAAGAGGAGAGGAGGGGCACTCTTGGAAGGTAAAGAAAAGTCACATTATTTTAAAATGTTATTCGGATTTAAGAGGTCCCACATTAATTTTTTTCGAGGATAAGGTGATAAGGGTTCGAAATCCACCCATCCAATAGGTTTTGTCCATGTTTAGGTCTTAGATTTTACATTATCATTCCATTTTATTTAAATCGTTAAATAATGAGGTCATCGCTGCATCATCATGATGTCATAAAAAATTTACTTTATTTAAAGTATAAAAATTATAAAACAAATACTATGATGTAGTAAATCTTTTTATCTTTCCAATTACTATTTATAATCAAAAATCTGATCTTTATAACCCCATGTAAAAATTGTTTTAGTAAAACATCTCATGTTTGTGTCATTTTTACTTTTACATTAAATAAAAAGTTATTTATGTCATTTCCCAACAAAAGTGGATCCATGGGGTCCCCAAGTTGACCCATGGATTGTCTTGGTCGGCCATGACACATCCAATGAGGGTAGGACATGTTTCAAGCTCATCTCATTTTATTAAAGCATTATTTTTACCTTAAACTACACTAATTACCTCTAATCGTGATTAAGAACTTAAGAGTTACTATTCACCAAAAATTATTTTAATCTCATTGAACCACATTTTACTTCTTAATGACAAACATGTATTTCAGATTTTTTAAATTCAAAACACAGAAGTGGTAAAATTTCATTTAAACGAAAAATCAGTTTTTATAAGTACCACTTAGTGGTTTCACTATTCATCAAAAATTGAAGTTTTTCAGAAAAATACCAAAAATTCACCCTATACTATATTTGATATTCCGAATTCAAAAATGAAGTCTATTTTACAAAATTCAAAACATATAAGTCACATTAATTAATTTAATAATTAATTCTCGTTGTCATGACAAATAGCGTGTTTTTATGAAACAATAAGTATCAAAAGATTGACACCAGTTTAAGTCCAATTTCAAAGTGAAATTGATTCCAATGACCACCATTGGATTAAATGGTAAAAATATATTCTAATTGAACTTCAAACCCAATTCAAAAGATAATCTAATCATATAAATAAAATAGATTAAAAAGCAGTTTTGATGTAAAATGCAGTATTTTTCACTATTCATTAAAAAATGAACATTGTCTGAAAAATACCAAAAAATCACACAAAGTAAATTTTGATGTCCCAATCATAATGAATAAGTTTATTTTGACAAACATAGCTTATAAAATTGTAAAAAGATAGATTTAAAAATGGTTTTCCATCAAAAGGCAGTAAAACAATCTTTTAAAAATATTAGTGTATTCCATGCTTAAGATTGGATTTATTTTCATTTTAAGCCTATAAAACACTATCTAATTCATTAATAGACATAGATAAAAATATCTATTACTCATTACTTACTTGGGATGTTACATCCTTCCCCCCTTTTGAAAATTGCGTCCCTGAAATTTATTTACTTATCGAATAAATGGGGGTACTTATCCCTCATTGCATTTTCAGATTCCCATGTTGCCTCTTCCATCATGTAGTTTTTCCACAAAACCTTTACCTGATTAATCACCTTATTCTGTAACACTTTCTCCCTGTGGTCAAGAATATGGACCGGTTGTTCCTCATAAGATAGGTTCGCTTCTAGCTGAACTACCTCTGGACTCAAAACATGAGATAGATGTGGCATATACTTTCTCAACATCGAAACGTGAAAAACATTGTGTACTTGAGATAAACTTGTAGGTAAAGCCACCTGGTATGCAACTGATACAACTCTCTCCAGAATTTCATATGGTCCAATAAACCATGGACTCAGCTTTCCTTTCTTACCAAATCGCATCACACTTTTCCATGGTGAGACTTTTAGAAAAACATGATCACCTACCTCAAAAGTTAGATCCTTCCTCCTATTGTCTACATAACTCTTCTACCTACTCTGAGCTGTTATCATGTGTTTCTGAATCAGCTGAACTTTTTCTGCCATCTCTTCTACCAATTCTGGTCCCATCAACTTCCTTTCACCCACTTCATCCCAGAAAGCTGGAGTTCGACACCGCTTCCCATATAACGCCTCAAATGGTGCCATCTGTATACTGGAATGAAAACTGTTATTATATGAAAATTCAACCAAAGAAAGATGTTGGTCCCAACTTCCCTGATAATCCATCGAACAAGCTCGTAGCATATCCTCCAAGGTCTGCATTGTTCGTTCTGACTACCCATATGATTGAGGATGAAATGATGTACTAAAATTTAATTCAGTACCCAACGACTTCTGAAGGCCTTTCCAAAAGTTAGAAGTGAACCTGGGATCATGATCAGATACAATGGAGAGGGGAACTCCATGTAACCTGACTATCTCTTTAAGATACAAATGGGAAAGTTGATCTAGGGAAAAATTATCTCATATAGCAAGTAAATGAGCATATTTAGTCAAGCGATCAACAATAACCCAGATTGCATTATTACCTCGAGATTTCTTCGGTAATCCCACAACAAAGTCCATGGATATATTCTCTCATTTCCACTCTGGCACTGGTAAAGGCTGAAGCATCCCTTTCGGTAACTGCCGCTCTGCTTTAACCTGTTGACATGTCAAACGCTTCACAGTTAAATCAGCAATATCTCTTTTCATTCCATCCCACCAGTAATACTCCCGCAGATCTCTGTACATCTTAGTACTGCCATGATGAACTGAAAACGGAGAACTATGAGCTTCACATAAAAACTCTCTCTTCAAATGTGAATCACAAGGCACACACATTATCTTCCCAAATCTCAAAACACAATCATTATCAATGTTGAATTCAGGCAACTTACCTTTCTGAACCAGCTCTGCCTTTTTCTGAAACTCACTGTCTTGCTTCTGTGCTTGCTTGATTCTATCTGATAGAGATGATCTCACTGATACCTGAAACAAAACAGAAGAACTTCCTCCACCAACAACTTATATGCCAAAGTTCATCAAATCCTTAACCAAAGGATCACGTTCCAAACACAACATTTCTAATGAAGCATTACTTTTTCGACTCAAAGCATCAGCCACTTTATTTGCTTTTCCTGGATGGTAATGAATTATACAATCATAATCCTTGATTAATTCCAGCCATCTCCTCTGTCTCATGTTTAACTCTTTCTGAGTGAATATATACTTTAAACTTTTGTGATCAGTATATATTTTACACTTTACTCCATACAAATGATGCCTCCAAATTTTTAAAGCGAAAACAAAAGCAGCTAATTCCAAATCATGTGTAGGGTAATTTACCTCATGAGTTTTCAACTATCGTGAAGCATAAGCAATTACCTGATCATTATGCACTAGGACGCAACCAAGTCCTTTCAATGAAGCATCACTGTATATAACAAACTCACCATTCCTGGAAGGTAGTTCCAAAACTGGATCATTCACCAATCTTCGTTTCAATTCATGAAAACAATCATCACATTCTTTTGTCCAGATAAACTTAACACCCTTCCGAGTTAGCTTAGTCATTGGACTAGATAACCGTGAAAAATTTCTAACAAACCTTCGGTAATAGCCTACCAAACCAAGGAAGCTACGAATCTCAGTTACATTTGTGGGTCTTGTCCAGTCTTCCACAACTTTTGTTTTTGCAGGATCAACAGTTATCCCATCTTTAGAAACAATGTTACCAAGGAAAGAAATTTGTTGCAACCAAAACTCACACTTGCTGAATTTTCCATACAGTTTCTTTTCTTTTAAGGTTTGCAAGATAACCCTTAAATGTATTTCATGCCCCTCTTTACTTTTAGAAAACACCAAAATATCATCAATGAAAACCACCACAAACTTATCCAAGAACTCATGGAAAATTCTATTCCTTAAGTCCATGAATACAACAGGTGCATTGGTTAGCCCAAAAGGCATTACTACAAATTCATAATGGCCATATCTTGTACGGAACGCGGTCTTAGGATAAAATTTGGAGCATACCTTGCCAATCAAGTGAACCTTTCTTCATAGGTAGCCACTGAGTCTTCCTCTTTCCTCAATTCCAAGAATTGTTTTTCCATCCTAAGTCGAACAGCCTTAGGAAAATACTTTTCAAGAAACATACCTTTGAATTCATCCCAGTCGAGAGCATCAATCTCATCAGCGTCCCTGATATTTTTAACCATCGACCACCACTAATCTGCTTCACCCTCCAAATGGTAAATAGCAATACTAACCTTTTTATTGTCTGAAAACCCCATGAAATCAAAAATCTTCTCCAGTGCTTTAATCCACCATTCAGCTAGCACAGGGTCAGATGATCCTCTGAATGATGGGGGATGTTTCCTCATGAAATGTTCCACCACTAACATGTTCCTTTGCGGTTCATCTGGCTGATCTCGTGTATGTATACCACCGCCATTTATCGCTTGAGTCAACTGCGCCATTACTGCAACAAACTGTTCAGTTCCAATTCCGACCATCTCAGGATGCTGATTCGGAAGGTTATTTCCTTCTGCATGCCTTCCTAGCACTGCTTCCCTGTTTCCTCTACGGAAAACCATTCTGAACAAACATGTCTTATATGAAGCAACATGGTAATCTTCAAATACTATATCACTTCAATTTGACCATAAAAAAAATTGGATAATCATTTAATAGAATTCTAACTCCTAAAGTTATCTAAACTGACCTTTGATACCAACAATAAGGCCCCATCCTTAAACCTTACTTAATCTTGAGTTATTACAAGATTACACATTGAGTATCTTTTTGGGTTTAGATTTTTAGATAATTAGATCATAAAACTTGCATTACATTCCACATATAAACAAAGTGGTTACATAAAGATAGTATTCTTCTTTCCCATCAATGGAAACATATTTAAAATAAAACATGGATTATTTCTTGAAACTTCCTTGACACTATCATCATATCATGTACCTTTCCCTGGACCTATGAAAAACACTTCAAAAAACTTGGGATGAGCATAAAAAGCTTAGTAAGGGATATAAAAATATATGGAAAGGAAAAATGGGTACATATATACATAAGAATGAAATCATACTTTACCCATAAAACATAATAACTTTAACATACCTCATTAAATCATGAATAAATCATAGAAATCATAAGACATAAAGGTAACTTGATGCATTCATAACATTCTTACGTAGGGAGTAACCCTCTTGGTTACGTTTGGAATACCCATCACAGTATATTCCCTAAATCTCTTCGGAGAAACCTTAACGTTTCACTCCTTCACGTTAACCAATGCATTGGAGAGCTATATCGGGCTCACCTGCCCTTAGTTTATCACGGAACCATCCGTCTTCATAATAATGCCCAAGAACCTCAACATAATCATATCACATAAAACATGCATAAAGGAAACATAACATTTCCACCTTTCAATCACAAGATATCAATACAACACATTGATATAAAAACATTATGAAAACCGTTTTCAATACCAAAATAAAAGAAAAGTAAAACATTGTATTTATTTTTCTTTTAAAAATAAGGTATGGCTTGTAGAGGAATCCGAAACTCAAATAATGGTCATGGCGGCGGAGAAGTCGTTATCGCCGCATACGTACGACAAAAACATTCCCTTTTGTCATTTAGTAAAAAACTTCGTATAAAAAATATTACTTTTGGATAAATGTAAAAGTCAAAGGGGTTTATACACCGTATAAAATAAGGTTGTGTATAAAACAGAATATGCCTCAATGAAAGGAGATTGAGACGAAGTCCCATACCTCGGGTCCAACTTGACTCGATCGTTCTTTAATGTCCTGAATAATAAACTTGGGTTAATTTCTACTTGCTTAAGAACCTTTTTCAAGTTCATTATTCCTTTTATATCACTTATTTCCATGTCATGAACACTATGTAATTATTTAAGTTAATAACGGTCGTTTTAACGATCATTGGTACTTGAGTCAAAAATAAACCCTTTATAATTACAAGTTGTTCATGTATAGATTATATCCAGAATTATAATCATGATGTATATATAATATATATCCATTATATACATGAATTTATAATATTACATAATCATTTAGAGGTAAGAAATGAAATGCACCGTTCATGGAGACGGTAATCCGTACGTATGCATGAACGCTACTTTCATTTCTATTTCGTATTTTATAGAATGGAATAATAATGATATAAAGGTATATTATAATTACGGTATAATATCATATATAATATCATATTTCCATCCTTTATACGTCCCACATATGGTATTTAATGAATCAAATCACTTTGAGGGGGCGGTAGTCTGCACTTCCTTAAATGAAGATATCGCGTTTACCCATAATGGAAACCATAAAGGTATGCCCAAAATGAAAAATACATAAGATTAAGGAAAACATAAACATATTATATATCATATATAAATATAGCGACATCTTAATGGCCACCTTTTAAGGTGTTAAAATAATGTTGAACAATCATCGTTTTGGGGGGCATAAATTCACCATCTACAGAAACAGTATGTTCTTTAAACATTAGATGTAGGTGTGTGTAAGTGTAGATAGAATCCTTCTTATAACAACATCCTGGTATATTGAGGATACTTTAGTTGTTACAAAAGAAAATAATAAAAAGAGTTTATGGGTTTGTAGAAGCAAAATCAAACAAAAGGACTCAAAAGAAGACATTACCTTAAAATCGGGTAACTCTCTTAGATTTGAGCTCAAAGGCTTCCTTGGGAAGACTTCTGCCCAAAGTGAGGCTTCAAGGAGTAAGAGAGGGATGTTTAGAGCCAAAATGGGCAGGGTTTGGCCGAGCCAAAGGCTTTGTGAGTGTGGGTAAGGAGGTAGAGGTGGGGGCCTTTTATAAGAGGAGAGGAGGGGCACTCTTGAAAGGTAAAGAAAAGTCACTTTATTTTAAAATGTTATTCGGATTTAAGAGGTCCCACATTGATGTGTTTTGAGGATAAGGTGATAAGGGTTCGACATACACCCATCCAATAGGTTTCGGCCATGTGTAGGTCTTATATTTTACATTATCATTCCATTTTATTTAAATAGTTAAATAATGAGGTCATCGTTGTATCATCATGATGTCATAAATAATTTAATTTATTTAAAGTCTAAAAATTATAAAAAAAATAATATGATGTAGGAAATCTTTTTATCTTTCCAATTACTATTTATAATAAAAAATCTTATCTTTATAACCCCATGTAAAAATTGTTTTAGTAAAACATCTCATGTTTGTGTCATTTTTACTTTTACATTAAATAAAAAGTTATTTATGTCATTTCCCAACCAAAGTGCCTCCATGGGGTCCCCAAGTTGACCCATGGATTGTCTTGGTCGGAAATGACACATCCAATGAGGGTAGAACATGTGTCAAGCTCATCTCATTTTATTAAAACATTATTTTTACCTTAAACTACACTAATTACCTCTAATCGCGATTAAGAACTCAAGAGTTACTATTCACCAAAAATTATTTTAATCTCATTGAACCACATTTTACTTCTTAATGAAAACCATGTATGTCGTATTTTTGAAATTCAAAACACAGAAGTGGTAAAATTTCATTTAAACGAAAAATCAGTTTTTATAAGTACCACTTAGTGGTTTCACTATTCATCAAAAATTGAAGTTTTTCAGAAAAATACCAAAAATTCACCCTAAGATATATTTGATATTCCGAATTCAAAAATGATGTCTATTTTAAAAAATTCAAAACATATAAGTCACATTAATTAATTTAATAATTAATTCCTGTTGTCATGACAAATAGCGTGTTTTTATGAAACAATAAGTATCAAAAGATTGACACCAGTTTAAGTCCAATTTCAAAGTGAAATTGATTCCAATGACCACCATTGGATTAAATGGTAAAAATATATTCTAATTTCACTTCAAAACCAATTCAAAAGATAATCTAATCATATAAATAAATTAGATTAAAAATCAGTTTTGATGTAAAATGCAGTATTTTTCACTATTCATTAAAAAATGAACATTGTCTGAAAAATACCAAAAATTCAAAAAAAGTAAATTTTGATGTCCCAATCATAAATAATAAGTTAATTTTGACAAAAATATCTTATAAA
This sequence comes from Viscum album, assembly GCA_963277665.1. NCBI lineage: Eukaryota > Viridiplantae > Streptophyta > Magnoliopsida > Santalales > Viscaceae > Viscum > Viscum album. Next base: position 1,813,597,443 of record OY728146.1, read on the forward strand.
ATTGTCAAAAGATATATTTAAAAATGTTTTTCCATCAAAAGGCAGTAAAACAATCTTTTAAAAATATTAGTGTATTCCATGCTTAAGATTGGACTTATTTTCATTTTAAGCCTCTAAAACACTATCTAATTCATTAATAGACATAGCTAAAAATATATATTACTCATTACTTACTTGGGATGTTACATCCTTCCCCCCTTTTGAAAATTGCATCCCCGCAATTTATTTACTTATCGAATAAATGGGGGTACTTATCCCTCATTGCATTTTTAGATTCCCATGTTGCCTCTTCCATCATGTGGTTTTTCCACAAAACCTTTACCTGATTAATCACCTTATTCCGTAACACTTGCTCCCTATGGTCAAGAATCTGGACTGGTTGTTCCTCATAAGATAGGTTCTCTTCTAGCGGAACTACCTCTGGACTCAAAACATGAGATGGATCTGGCATATACTTTCTCAACATCGAAACGTGAAAAACATTGTGTACCTGAGATAAACTCGGAGGTAAACCCACTCGGTATGCAACTGATCCAACTCTCTACAGAATTTCATATGGTCCAATAAACCTTGGACTCAACTTTCCTTTCTTACCAAATCACATCACACTTTTCCATGGTGAGACTTTGAGAAAAACATGATCACCTACCTCAAAAGTTAGATCCTTCCTCCTGTTGTCTGCATAACTCTCCTGCCTACTCTGAACTATTCTCATGTGTTTCTGAATCAGCTAAACTTTTTCTGCCATCTCTTCTACCAATTCTGGTCCCATCAACTTCCTTTCACCCACTTCATCCCAGAAATCTGGAGTTCGACACCGCTTCCCATATAATGCCTCAAATGGTGCCATCTGTATACTGGAATGAAAACTGTTATTATATGAAAATTAAACCAAAGAAAGATGTTGGTCCCAACTTCCCTGATAATCCATCGAACAAGCTCGTAGCATATCCTCCAAGTTCTGAATTGTTCGTTCTGACTTCCCATATGATTGAGGATGAAATGTTGTACTAAAATTTAATTCAGTACCCAACGACTTCTGAAGGACTTTCCAAAAGTTAGAAGTGAACCTGGGATCACGATCAGATATAATGGAGAGGGGAACTCCATGTAACCTGACTATCTCTTTAAGATACAAATGGGAAAGTTCATCTAGGGAAAAATTATCTCGTATAGCAAGTAAATGAGAAGATTTAGTCAAGCGATCAACAATAACCCATATTGCATTATTACCTAGAGATGTCTTCGGTAATCCCACAACAAAGTCCATGGATATATTCGCCCATTTCCACTCTGGCACTGGTAAAGTTTGAATCATCCCTTTTGGTAACTGCTACTCTGCTTTAACCTGTTGACATGTCAAACACTTCACAGTAAAATCAGCAATATCTCTTTTCATTCCATCCCACCAGTAATACTCCCGCAGATCTCTGTACATCTTAGTACTACCAGGATGAACTGAAAATGGAGAACTATGAGCTTTACATAACAACTCTCTCTTAAACTGTGAATCACAAGTCACACACATTCTCTTCCCAAATCTCAAAACACAATCATTATCAATGTTGAATTCAGGCAACTTACCTTTTTGAACCAGCTCTACCTTTTTCTGCGACTCACTGTCATGCTTCTCTGCTTTCTTGATTCTATTTGATAGAGATGATCTCACTGATACCTGAAACAAAACAGAAGAACTTCCTGCACCAACAACTTCTATGCCAAATTTCATCAAATCCTTAACCAAAGGATCACGTTCCAAACGCAACATTTCTAATGAAGCATTACTTTTTCGACTCAAAACATCAGCCACTTTATTTTCTTTTCTCGGATGGTAATGAATTGTACAATTATAATCCTTGATTAATTCCAGCCATCTCCTCTGTCTCATGTTTAACTCTTTCTGAGTGAATATATACTTTAAACTTTTGTGATCAGTATATATTTCACACTTTACTCCATACAAATGATGCCACCAAATTTTTAAAGCGAAAACAACAGCAGCTAATTCCAAATCATGTGTAGGGTAATTTACCTCATGAGTTTTCAACTGTCGTGAAGAATAAGAAATTACCTGATCATTCTGCATTAGGACGCAACCAAGTCCTTTCAATGAAGCATCACTGTATATAACAAACTCACCATTCCTGGAAGGTAGTGCCAAAACTGGAGCATTCACCAATCTTCTTTTCAATTCCTGAAAACAATCATCACATTCTTTTGTCCAGATAAACTTAACACCCTTCCGAGTTAGCTTAGTCATTGGACTAGATAACCGTGAAAATTTTCTAACAAACCTTCGGTAATAGCCTGTCAAACCAAGGAAGCTACGAATCTCAGTTACATTTGTGGGTCTTGTCCAGTCTTCCACAACTTTTGTTTTTGCAGGATCAACAGTTATCCCATCTTTAGAAACAATGTGACCAAGGGAAAAAAAAATTTGCAACCAAAACTCGCACTTTCTGAATTTTCCATACAGTTTCTTTTCTTTTAAGGTTTGAAATATAACCCTTAAATGTCTTTCATGCTCCTCTTTACTTTTAGAAAACACCAAAATATCATCAATGAAAACCACCATAAACTTATCCAAGAACTCATGGAAAATTCTATTCATTAAGTCCATGAATACAGCAGGTGCATTGGTTAGCCCAAAAGGCATTACTACAAATTCCTAATGGCCATATCTTGTACGGAACGCGGTCTTCGGATAAAATTTGGAGCATACCTTGCCAATCAAGTGAACCTTTCTTCATAGGTAGCCACTGAGTCTTCCTCTTGCCTCAATTCCAAGAATTTTTTTTCCATCCTAAGTCGAACAGCCTTAGGAAAATACTTTTCAAGAAACATACCTTTGAATTCATCCCAGTAGAGAGCATCAATCTCATCAGCGTCCCTGATATTTTTAACCATCGACCACCACTAATCTGCTTCACCCTCCAAATGGTAAATAGCAAGACTAACCTTTTGATTGTTTGAACACCCCATGACATCAAAAATCTTCTCCAGTGATTTAATCCAACATTTAGCTAGCACATGGTCAGATGATCCTCTGAATGATGGGGGATGTTGCCTCATGAAATGTTCCACCACTGACATGTTCCTCTGCGGTTGATCTGGCTGATCTCGTGTATGGATACCACCGCCATTTATCGCTTGAGTCAACTGCACCATTACTACAAAAAACTGTTCAGTTCCAATTCCGACCATCTCAGGATGCTGATTCGGAAGGTTATTTTCTTCTGCATGCCTTCCTAGCACTACTTACCTGTTTCCTCTACGGAAAACCATTCTGAACAAACATGTCTTAGAAGAAGCAACATGGTAATCTTCAAACACTATATCACTTCAATTTGACCATAAAAAAATGGATAATCATTTAATATAACTCTAACTCCTAGAGTTATCTAAACCGACCTTTGATACCAACTATAAGGCCCCAGCCTTAAACCTTACTTAATCTTGAGTTATTACTAGATTACACATTGAGGATCTTTTCGGGTTTAGAGTTTTAGAGAATTAGATCATAAAAATTGCATTACATTCCACATATAAACAAATTGGTTACATAAATATAGTATTCTTCTTTCCCATCAATGGAAACATATTTAAAATAAAACATGGATTCTTTCTTGAAACTTCCTTGACACTATCATCATATCATGTACCTTTCCCTTGACCTGTGAAAAACATTTCAAAAAACTTGGGATGAGCATAAAAAGCTCAGTAAGGGATATAAAAATATATGGAAAGGAAACATGGGTACATATATACATAAGAATGAAATCACACTTTACCCATAAAACATAATCACTTTAACATACCTCATCAAATCATGAATAAATCATAGAAACTATAAGACATAAAGGTAACTTGAGGCATTCATAACATTCTTATGTAGGGAGTAACCCTCTTGGTTACGTTTGGAATACCCATCACAGTATATTCCCAAAATCTCTTCGGATAAACCTTAACGTTTCACTCCTTCGCGTTACCCAATGCATTGGAGAGCTATATCGGGCTCACCCGCCCTTAGTTTATCACGGAACCACCCTTCTTCATAATAATGCCCAAGAACCTCAACATAATCATATCATATAAAACAAGCATAAAGGAAACATAACATTTCCACCTTTCAATCACAAGATATCAATACAACACATTGATTTAAAAACATTATGAAAATCATTTTCAATACCAAAATAAAAGAAAAGTAAAACATGGTATTTATTTTTCTTTTAAAAATAAGGTATGGCTTGTAGAGGAGGCCGAAACTCAAATAATGGTCACGGCGGAGGAGAAGTCGTTGTCGCCGCATACGTACGACAAAAACATTCCCTTTTGTCGTTTAGTAAAACGCTTCGTATAAAAAAGATTCCATTTGGATAAATGTAAAAGTTAAAGGGGTTTATACACCGTATAAAATAAGGTTGTGTATAAAACAGAATATGCCTCAATGAAAGGAGATTGAGACGAAGTCCCATACCTCGGGTCCAACTTGACTCGATCGTTCTTTAATGTCCTGAATAATAAACTTGGGTTAATTTCTACTTGCTTAAGAACCTTTTTCAAGTTCATTATTCCTTTTATATCACTTATTTCCATGTCATGAACACTATGTAATTATTTAAGTTAATAACGGTCGTTTTAACGATCATTGGTACTTGAGTCAAAAATAAACCCATTATAATTACAAGTTGTTCATGTATCCATTATATCCAGAATTATAATCATGATGTATATATCATATATATCCAGTATATACATTCATTTATAATATTAAATAATCATTTAGAGGTAAGAAATGAAATGCACCGTTCATGGAGACGGTAAGCCGTACGTACGCATGAATGCTACTTTCATTTCTATTTCATATTTTATAGAATGGAATCATAATGATATAAAGGTATATTATAATTCCAGTATAATATCATATATAATATAATAGTTCCATCCTTTATACGTCCCACATATTTTATTTAACGAATCAAATCACTTTGAGGGGGCGGTAGTTTGCACTTCCTTAAATGAAGATATCGCGTTTACCCATAATGGAAACCATAAAGGTATTCCCAAAATGAAAAATACAGAAGCTTAAGGAAAACATAAACATATTATATATCATATATAAATATAGTGACATCTTAATGTCCACCTTTGAAGGTGTTAAAATAATGTTGAACAATCATCGTTTCAGGAGGCATAAATTCACCATCCACAGAAACAGTATGTTCTTTAACCATTATATGTAGGTGTGTGTAAGTGTAGCTCAAATCCTTCTTATAAAAACATCCTAGTATATTGAGGATACTGGAGTTGTTACAAAATAAAAGAATAAAAAGATTTTAGGGGGTTGGAGAAGCAAAATCAAACAAAAGGACTCAAAAGAAGACATTACATTAAAATCGGGTAACTCTCTTAGATTTGAGCTCAAATGCTTCCTTGGGAAGACTTCTTCCCAAAGTGAGGCTTTAAGGAGTAAGATAGGGATGTGGAGAGCTAAAATGGGCAGGGTTTGGCTGAGACAAAGGCTTTGGGAGTGTGGGTAAGGAGGTAGATGTGGGGGCCTTTTATAAGAGGAGAGGAGGGGCACTCTTGGAAGGTAAAGAAAAGTCACTTTATTTTAAAATGGTATTCGGATTTAAGAGGTCCCACATTGTTGTGTTTCGAGTATAAGGTGATAAGGGTTCGAAATCCACCCATCCAATAGTTTTTGGACATGTTTAGGTCTTATATTTTACATTATCATTCCATTTTATTTAAATCGTTAAATAATGAGGTCATCATTGCATCATCATGATGTCATAAATAATTTAATTTATTTAAAGTATAAAAATTATAAAAAAAATACTATGATGTAGGAAATATTTTTAGCTTTCCAATGACTATTTATAATCAAAAATCTTATCTTTATAACCCCATGTAAAAATTGTTTTAGTAAAACATCTCATGTTTGTGTCATTTTTACTTTTACATTAAATAAAAAGTTATTTATGTCATTTCCCAACCAAAGTGGCTCCATGGGGTCCCCAAGTTGTCCCATGGATTTTCTTGGTCGGCCATGACACATCCAATGAGGGTAGGACATGTGTCAAGCTCATCTCATTTTATTAAAGCATTATTTTTACCTTAAACTACACTAATTACCTCTAATCGCGATTAAGAACTTAAGAGTTACTATTCACCAAAAAATATTTTAATCTCATTGAACCACATTTTACTTATTAATGACAACCATGTATGTCGGATTTTTGAAATTCAAAACACAGAAGTGGTAAAATTTTATTTAAACGAAAAATCAGTTTTTATAAGTACCACTTAGTGGTTTCACTATTCATCAAAAATTGAAGTTTTTCAGAAAAATACCAAAAATTCACCCTAAGCTATATTTGATATTCCAAATTCAAAAATGAAGTCTATTTTACAAAATTCAAAACATATAAGTCACATTAATTAATTTAATAATTAATTCCCGTTGTCATGACAAATAGCGTGTTTTTATGAAACAATAAGTATCAAAAGATTGACACCAGTTTAAGTCCAATTTCAAAGTGAAATTGATTCCAATGACCACCATTGGATTAAATGGTAAAAATATATTCTAATTTCACTTCAAAACCAATTCAAAGGATAATCTAATCATATAAATAAATTAGATTAAAAAGCAGTTTTGATGTAAAATGCAGTATTTTTCACTATTCATTAAAAAATGAACATTGTTTGAAAAATACCAAAAATTCACACAAAGTAAATTTTTATGTCCCAATCATAAAGAATAAGTTTATTTTGACAAACATAGCTTATAAAATTGTCAAAAGATATATTTAAAAATGGTTTTCCATCAAAAGGCAGTAAAACAATCTTTTAAAAATATTAGTGTATTCCATGCTTAAGATTGGATTTATTTTCATTTTAAGCCTCTAAAACACTATCTAATTCATTAATAGACATAGATAAAAAAAATATCTATTACTCATTACTTACTTGGGATGTTACAGTTTGAGATGAGAACATGGTTGTGTTTTTTCACTAAGGCTTCTCAAGGGTTAGAAGATTTATGGTGGGAAGGTTGTAACGACCCATCTTTTTTTGGACAGGAAATATGAGCATAAATTTGATTTTTTTCCTTAATATGCTTCTAATGGGTAAAATGGTCATTTTACCTAGAATATGATCTTGGATAATTTTTCTAATCACTCTGTTGGTCTCTAAATAGGGTGGTTACCCTAGTATAGTAGTTTGGTAGAATTTCAAGTCATTTGAATTTTCATGGAATAACTAATACTTAATATTTAATTACTTAAATATTAATTTATTCGTACACATTTGTTCATAAATATATTTTTAAAAAATCTTTATATTTATATTCCATCTCCTCAGTTGAGTCTGAAATTGTTGATTTTGTCTAGGCGAGGCATAAACTCAAGTTGGTCTCAGACCCCTCTTTCTTTTTCTTTCTTTTTCTTTCTTTTTATTCCTTTTCTTTTTTACTTCGTCTTTCTTCTCCTCACCCAGGATTCTTGTGTACGCCTCCTTGGGAATTTTATGTTATGAAACTAAGAGATATAAGGGATAGGGATAGGGAGATACAGATATAGATAGATAGGGATATGGAAGAAGAGAGGTGTTATTGAGGATCTTAGGAGGAGCTGAATTATCGTGCGGTAACTATGGACCATGGATACGGGAAAAGCTTTTTTGGATTCCAACCAAAGGTAGGATGTTTTTAAATTTTTCCAAAAATACACCTAGATTTACTAATTTCTAGTTTTTAGTTCCTATTATGACTACTTAGGACCCCTTTATGGTCGATCTATAGATTTTGGGCAGAAAATGGAGTTTTGGATCGATTTGATTGGTTTTCCATTCGGAAATCTTAATCACACGTCATGTAGTTCAGGAACACACATAGTGTGTTCTTCCCATTAGGGGAAGATAATATTTTTATAATTATGTGTCATGTATATGAAATACATGCCATGTACTGGTAATCAGCCATGTAGCCAAGGACCTGGACATACAGCTCCTGTAGGGGTACTTGGCCCTATAAAGTACATGGCCAGACCCCGTGTGGGTAGCACATCATGTAGAAGTGCACAGACAAGCTAAGATACATGGCCAGGCCATGTGAGGTACACAAGTAGGTACCCTATATAGTGTACACACCGTGTACTTGGGTTTTACACACCAAGTCAGGCTGGAGTACACACCCAGGTGGAGCTTCAAGGGTATATGTTGTGTGCCAGGGTATACACATCGTGTACTACTCCCTTGATACCCTTTTGGGGGTTTCCTGTATCTTTATGACTATGAGTCAAAATTGGATACATGAATAGTATATTGTTCATTTTTTCACATATATCATAATAGTACCACCCTTTGGGTGATTTTATGAGTCTTAGGAGGTATTTTAGGCATTTTACTAAATGGGGAGGTTTTTCCTCTAGTAATTAATTCAATTATATCTTGAGAGTGAGAACCTTGATCTAAGGTGGTCCATGAGCCATATTTCTAGATTGATCTTCAAATATTTTTCCTTTTGGGACAAGTGGTCATCTTCTATTTTGACCTAGAGGATCCCCTATAGGATTCCTCTACCTTATCACTATTACTGAGGGTCCCCTATGGGATGTCTTTGCTTACATGTTGGCCTTGGGAATCCCATGTAAAATACCTCTATATGTTTACTATTTTAGAGGATCTCATATAGAATGTCTCTACCAATGTATATCGTTTTGAGGATCCCATGCAGGATACATCCACTTATCTTTAGACCTAGAGGATCTCGTGTATGATGCCTCTACTTACTTACTATTTACAAGGATCACATGTAGGATACATCTAGTATATTATTATTTCTAAGGTTCCCCAAAGGGATTAATTTGTTTATTCATGGACTTCAAGGATCCCAAGTAGGACCCATATCCATTTTTTTGACCCGAGGGGCCTAGTTGGTGTCTTGGTGTTTGAATAACACTATACTAGTTAATTAGGGGTTTGGGTAGAGATGGTAATAGGTTTCACCTTAGAACCCATACCAGACTTATAAGCCTAAGGGGTTGTGATAGTAGTGGTGTTTTTAGGTGTTCTTTCACCCACACTCTTTTATTTATGCATTCACTTGATTTTTGCAGATGCAGTTATGATTTCCAGATGTTCTTCCTAGTAGTTGGGTGATGAACCTAACATGATGTGACTTTCATTATTAGGATTCCCATACATACTTCCTAAGTTTCAACTTCTGAACATTTTTATTTATATCTTTGGGATGCCCATACATACTTCTTGGGATCTATATTTTGAGCCCTATGATTATGATACTAGAGAATGGCATCTCTATGATTATGATACTTGGGCATGTCTTCCTTATGATTATAATGTTCATGAATAATGTCCCTATTGATTGTGATACTCGAGCGACAGGGATGATTATGCTCTCCCTGACCAATTACTCGATCATGGTATTGGACATGGCGCTCCTCACCATTGATTTGACATATAATCGATGGATAATTACTCTATTCAAGTGATGCCTTGGATTCTCCCTAGGCTTGGGTGGATGCACCATTACTACATCACCTAGATATACTTCCTAAGGATGGGGTTGTTGATATATTTATATGAATGAATGTCAATCATATACTTGGATCTAGAGATCATTCCTTTTATAGATCAACTGAGGGTTAGCCCCTTAGGGATTATCTGAGTCGCAATGTCATGATTTCTTATAGAATGGGACCAAGGATCTAGACATTGGACTGGATTTGCATGGGTTGAGTGGTGTGTCATAGAGATTAGTGACCATTTACAGGATTGTCTATCAATATACAAAATCATTTATTATAGTGATTGAAGGTGATTGCAGGCGATCCCATGGAAAGTACATATATCCCCTTGTGGTGACGTAGCTTTATCATATCTATTTATAGTGTTGGCCAAAAAAGGTATTGTCTATTGGGATCACAGAACTAGGGATTGACTAATTATGCATGGATTGAGTGGTACAACATATAGCTCAATGCCCTTCTTATAGGATGTCCATATGATTGGGATTACATACACAAGGATCGTTTACTATTATTTATATTATTCTTCACCTTACTCATTTATATATATATATATATATATATATACATGATGGCACATTTCCTAGTCAATTGGGATTATGGACCCAGGGATCAATTGTGTATTCACTGGAATTATTTTATTTATCATTTTCAGTTACGTCTCGATAAGGATGATCATATTGCATGAGCATGCACTTATGATAGTAGATTTATAGATTCATCATTGTGGTGGAATATTGAGATTATTTCTCATCCCTGTACGTGCACATTATTGTGTATACAGACCTTATGTATGCTTTTCAGGTTGAGTTTAGATTTCATAATGGTTATGTATGAGGCCAAGGGTTTCATGATCGAGTGAAATTGATTGTTTGAATTATTACGATTGGGTTGTAGTAGTTCGACAATGTATAGAGACTGGGTATGTGGTCTGGCTAGTATTAGATTCATGTACTTTTATTTCATTTTGTTTATGTACTCTAGTATATGTGATCAGACTAGTGGGCGATTAGTGTCGTATGTATGATATGGTTGTTAATGATTTTATAGCATTAAAGTTATTATTACAGTATGATTTTAAATTTATTTATTGCTTCCTAACTCTATTTATTACCTCTATGGATGATATCTGGTTATTTACATTGTTTTATTACTCTTATGGGAGGAAATATTCTTCCCACTATCATACCCTAGGCCCTCACTGGTAGTTGGCAGCCATTGGCATGCGGGGAGGAATGCTTGAGGGCTTGTGGTGAATCGGCTCAAGGTTCCAGATTAGTGGCATCCAAGACAGGATGTTACACACTATCCACTTCCAAGGATAAGGACACCTACATGGTTATTGGGGAGCTCTACATGATTTTTAAAATCATGTGGAATATGTGTAAAACAACTCGATCACCTTGATAGTATCCTCCGCATGGTTACTCCTAACTACGTGATCTAACTAATCTTTACCCATAAAACCTCTAAAAGATAAAAATATCAGCTATAAAACTACCGAAACCTAGAAAACCCTAATATAATAGAAAATATATTAAATTAAGCTCTACAGTTTCATGTGGATGAAACGGTTTGAGAAAACTTACCCTTATAACTCACCGGAGAACTCATAATATCCTAGAAACCATAAATCATTTCCATTCAACTAATAAATAAAATATGATAAACAATTAAATCTAAATAACAATCTAAAACATCCACAGAAAAATCCCAGTTTACACACAACACTCAAACAACCAAAATCCCTAATTTCTAAAATCTAAAAAATCATCAATTTGACCTAAAATCAGGAAAATACCTATGGTGGTCAACCAAACTATAAAACTTCATCAAAGCGAAAATAAATAGCTTCATTGGCCTCTTATAACCATAAAACAATAAATACATATCTTTCAAAGTGATTCCACCATGTTCTAATGAAATCACATGGTTAAATCAATAACATCCCTAAACCTGCACTCCCAGATCCAATGTTAAAAACATAATCTTTAAATTTATGGTTTTGAGAGTGATAAATGTGACCCTATTTTATCCATCAAAAACATACAACATCAAATGAAAATATTAGATCACTTAATTACCCAAGTAAATTTTAGTTTTAGAGTTATATCCAATTAGTACAAACACTTACATAAAAATACCCATGTCTTCAAGTGATCATTTTTTCAATTATACCCATATTTTCTTATTTCATAATAAGTCTTCAACATATCCAATAAAATTCTTCACACATGAAACCTTTCTAGAAATAGTTCATTTAACATAATTCTTTAACCTGGGGAAATTGAAATAATAATAAGGGTGAGCTCAATCTCTCTTTAAGGATAAACATAAGCCTTAATAATTTAATTTCGTCATTATGCATAAGATGAGCATAAGGGTATGATGATTTAATAAAAGTTCATAAGAATAACATAAGAGAATTCATAACCTTCAAAACATGGATCATAAATCATGAGACATGGTATAAATATTTAATATAAGACAAGTTTCATGAAAGTCAAAAATCATGAGCCATGTGAAAATAACCCTTGAGCAAAGGATCCATTAGAACTCATAGAAAGCATTGAAATTTTTTGTAGGTATCTTGGAACATTAAACATTCATCATGGAATCACCTAACTAGATAATTCTAATATCTCTTAGGAATAACCTATAATTAGTAAAATCCATTTTCTCTTAGGAGTAACTTATAACCAGTTACTCCATCAACTCTTAAGAGTAATAAAACTTCATGGTATCTTGTTAATATCTTACATCTAGTTAACTTTATCTCAATACTCAATGCATTGGAGGGATATAATGGACCCACCCATCACATATCAGACAAATCACCTTAAGGATTTAGTTTCACCAATCAATATCACTTTCAATAAAAATATCCAAATACCATATCATGAAACAAAACAAAGGATGATCTTATTTCATAAAAACTATCATACCTTGAATTACTAATGAAAAGAAAATGGATTTCCTATAAATCTATTTAACATATCATAATAAATCATTCAGATAAGGAATTTAATGGTATCATAAAATCATATCATTAGAAAAATATAGGAATCATTAAAGGATACTAACATGTATGAAAATAACTTTAAAATACTATTTAAAACATTTCTTGGAAAATAGGGTAAAATAACCTTTTCTTTTAGTGCCTTTAAAAACTAAAAATTTTCAAAATATTGAGAAAAATATTTTCTTTGAAAATAATCAAGGATAATTTTAAATGAATCTTTTAAAAAAAATATTTATAATGGTGAGAAAATATTTTCATGTCATAAATGTTAAAAATAAATATTCTTTTCAAAATTTTGTAAATAGAGTCAAAAATTACTTGTCTGTAAAACATTAATAAATTTTATTTTTTAAATTCTTTTAATAGAAGTTTAAAGATATTGAAAGATAAATTTAGTAAATAATTAGTGTTTATAAAATAAAATTCTTTAAATAAGATAAATAACATTAATTAAGGGTTTGGTTAAAATTATTTAAAACCTTTAAAGAAACATTTTTATGGAAAAAACATTTATGACCTTCTAAAACCAAAAACCCTTTGAAATATAAAATAGAAGAAGGAAAATAAAATTCCATGAGTATAAAATGATTCATGTTATTATATGTCAAGATTAAATATATATAAAATATAAATTAATATTGGCACATCAATCAAAAAATGTCACAAATAAGGAAGTTTGATATGAGAAACCCTTGAAACTTGGGTAATACTTGAAAAAAAATCCATTTAATGGTGGAATATATCATGATTATATAAAACCAAAAATTTAAATTAAATAATATTTTAAAAAAATTTAATGGGACATTAATTACACCATATAAATTAAATCACAGTTCATAACATGAATTGTGTCTCAAAGAATTAAAATTGACACCATGAAAATCCTTGTATCTTTTATAACAGTTGAATCAATATCAAATGAAAGAAATAACATAAAAGAAACTTTTAATATCATGATAAAAGATTCATTCATTATATAATATATTAATAGGCATCATATACACCTTCTAAAAGTGAGTAGGTTTATAATACATGACATGTCTCAAAGAAACAATATTGGGATGAATAATCCTTACAAAGATCATATAATTGAAGTTAGAGTTTAATCAATGACGTGATTATGTGTAAAAAAATAAAATCACAAAAAACAATTGGAAATAAAAAATAATACAATTAGAGGTCATTTCACACATAATATTATCATAAAATAGTTAATAAAGTATAAGTATAACCCAATGAAAAGAAATTGAGTTAAGAAATCCCTAATCTTGAGTTTAGACTTGTTATGTATGTCCTTTAACACCTGTGTAATAAAATTATATAAATTATTTACTTGTATAATAACCTTTTATAGTTTTATTAATTTATAATTAAACCATTTAATTTATTTATTTTAATAACATATTTAATTACTTAATCAATTAATTTCACGTTGGATGTTTTCAGGATGTTCAGTTCATAATTTCAAAACAACATTGGTAGGTTGACCATGGTCAAAGAGGTCATGATTTCATCATATAAAGAATAATAAAAATAACATAATTATTATTTTAATATATTAAATAAAATTTTATAACCATCCATGAAAGGTTTACAGGGAAAAAAATCACATCACTTCGTAGAGGTGGTAATCCACACGTATGCATGAACGACGTTACCATTTTCCAATGGATAGAGGGGTAAAAAAATTGATGATATATTATCTTTCAGTAATTATAATTATTTCATGAATATAATATATATACATTAAATTCATCATTATAAACATCCATGAGAGTAGGTGATAGAAAACAAAACACATTGTTTCATTGAAGTGGTAGTCCACACGTAAGCACGGACGGTGTTTTCATTCCCCATAGGATAGAAAAAGAGATGAATAAGGTTATTAAATTAACATAATAACATATAAATATATGGGATATATTTATGTTATTATATTTAAATGTTTTAGGTCTAATTTAATGAGGTATAATAATACGTAAAATGAAAACATTCGGTTAAGACGATTACCTTATCTTTGAAGAACCTCCTTTGGATCTCTCCTCAAGGACCATAGGGATAGTCTTTTAAGAAGAAAAAAGCCTCTAGAATGTATCTAATGAATTTAGTAAGAGTATTTTAAAGGTTTTGGTCAAGATAAGTGGCTTAAGAATATTGAGGAATATATGAAAATTGGTGTCCTTATTTAAGATATGAGAGGGGCACCATTGGAATTACTTAAAGTATTAAATTAATATAAATTATTTTTCATGTTAAAGTGGCTCCAAAATAATATATTTAGAATATATTATTGTTATAAGTTGAAATCCTCTCATAAAATAAAATATAGACAAGTTTATGTGATTCTTTAACCCTTATACTTATTTTTAATCCCCCCTCCCATTAACACTTTTAATGATTACTACAATTTCAAAGTCTTTTACACTCTAAAGGAAAATAAAGTTACTATAAAAGGAAAATTGAACCATAAGTGGAAAATTGTTTAAATTATAAACCATATCACATTAACTTGGGAAAATATAATATTTTTTGTATTTTAAATCATTTAATAAACAATTATTTAACATAAAATACCATTAAAGTCATTTTTAGGACTATTCACATGATTTACTTTAAAAAATATCAAGATGGTAGTATAGTTAAAATATAGACTTTTAAAACATTAATAATACATTATATTTTCCTAAAAAATCATGTAACACCATAACTCACCAAAAAAATATTACTTTGTAAGTTTTTAAAATCATTTATTTGATTTTTCTACTTCTTGAACAAGCACTCTATTATCATTGCATAAGAATTTAAGGTAATTATTCCATTACTAAAAATTTAAAATAAATTACCATTATAAAAAAATATTTAATCTTTAAAATAAACATTTATAATCAAAATAACCTCATTTTTTATCTATGAAAAAATATTAGAGTTATTAAAACAAAGAGAGTGACATTTTGTATTTATTCTTTACTTAAAATAATATTAAGCTCATTATCAAAGAAAAAAGGCACCAAATTTCTATATCTTCGAATATTGGATGAGGATGGTCGAACTAAAATCTTCAAATATAAATAAGTTAGGTGTTATGTCATGACCCCCTCCCATTAAAAGGTACCCCTCCTGAGATAGCAATGAAGGAAGATAGATAATGATCCTCGAGTCCCACCTCTAGTAGGCATCGGGTTGGCGACAAGCTGTGGGAGTATAAAAATCTCACATATAGAAGGAATTATAATATTTAATAATATAAGATATATATATAGGATAAAAAACCACTACAAATCCAACATATAAAAGAAAGTAAACCAAAAACCTTCCCACAACACGTGAAAAATGTCAACATGTATAATAAAAGTCTCCAAGTAAATACCAAAAGACAAGTCCTACAACAGCGAATCAATATCAAATCCAAACCAAGATAGTTTTGTCTGGTTTGGTCCACAAATTCCTCCTATAAACCTGAATAATAGTTTATATGTGTAGGGTGAGCATAACATTTATACTCAGTAGGATCGTACCCAAGGTCTCAAGTGCACATGTGAAAAGAGAATGTTAATGATTCAGTAAACAAACAAAAAATAGAACAAACATATAAATAGGTTAACTAACCAACCCCAACCTAACTATGGATCACTCAAAAAATCACACGTTCAATATAGTAATATAGTATCAAAATAATACAAAGAAATATTCCTTACAGCCGCTTCCCCATGAATTTTCCACTCTCAAGCCCCAACATCGAACATCCGGTACTCTCATCCCTTCCATACATATAACATTTCATAACAATCCATCTATAATGTGGGTCAGGATGTATCCTTACCTATCCCACCCTTGAAACATTTAGAATTTGGTGCTAGCATTGGTCATCACCACACCACATCTCGCCTGAATACACCTGGGCCATCACATCACATCTCTCCACATGACTAGAGTATTAGGGTATCAAGAATGTGAGGGAAATAAAACTCATTCCATCTTCCTACCACATATGACCCCCAATACATATCACATGCTCATCACAACACATAACTGCTGGGAAATTACCAACAACAACCCGTAACATCATTGTTGTTGAAGGAAGAGTGGGGGAGAGGGGGTAGTCAGCCATTCATATCACCACCATCCTAGATGTTGGGGAAAACACCCGGAACCGAAAAACTTTGGGTGCTGGTAAGGATATCCAACTCGGGTGGGGAACATATAGAAATAATATAAAATATATTTTATATAAATAGAACACAATACATAACCTATGGGTTCACATAAACTACACTAGCATGCTCCACACCAAACTACACCACACAAAATCTACCAAAACTATTTCAGCCACTACATGAAACACACCACACAACCACCTCATAAATCCACATCGTACCACTATCAATTACCGATCCCACCATTTTCCATATTTAACAAATTTCTAGAAACTTATATTTACAACATCATTTCATTTCACAACCACACAACCCATTCATTTATTCAATTCATTTATTCTAATTACAATGTATCAATTTCAATCACATTCATTATTCATTTACCAACACATGTCATTTCATTATAGTATTACAATTTATTCCATGGCTAATCAGAAAACTAACATAACCATGCCACACAATAGCTCACCCATATTACATCAACTGCCACCATAGAATAGTGGAAACTAAGTCATCTCATGATAGAAACCACACGTATCAACCACCACACACCATAGCCATCATACACACAACCATTGCACACCACCATCATCGCACACACAACCACTGCACCACTTCCCACATCGCATCCCATGCCAACCAATCTCATTGCACATCACAACCACTACATCAAACTTCATAGGACCACTTATTTTTACATCCAAGCTGGTCACCACTATCATTTCACCCCGGACCATATCATGCAAAGCCACACAATAACACATTATAACTTCCACAATTTATTCAATTTATTTCATTACTTTACTTCATTATTTATCATGGGTATTATCACTGAAACTATATTCCATGGGAAACCAATTCATTATCCTTATATATTTTCTTAGCCTTTTATTCAGAGTGTTATCAATCAAACAACATAAAAGGGTATCACAATCATATAAACTATATCACAAACAAGGCTCCCAACAACCGTGATTTTCAAAAATTCCAACAAGAGAAATAAAATCATCAAAAAAATTAATGCAATAAAAAATATTATTTCTCCCCATTCCCATCAATTTCAGATTATTCTAATTAATTATATTTATTAAGACAAACCTTACTATCCACCCAAAGGAAGGTAAAATCATGCAATCCCCACACATAGTGTGTAAACAAGGAGAGAATGAATATCATGTACCTCAAAAAAATCTTTCTAATTCTCTACACATTGTTGAATCAAGTGGGAGACGACCACCAACACAACAATAAATAAGAACACATTTATCAGCCTAGAACAAAACAACCCATGTCATATTTTTACCAAAACATCATCAAAACAACAGGTTCCACTTGAAAAAAACTGATCTCGTCTGAATAATAGGGAGAAATAGAGAGAAATAAAATAAGGTTATTTAACTAAAACCACCATGGATTTATCTCCAAAGGTTGGTTTTAAAGACATTGAAAATGGGTCAAAAGACCACCTTGGGATGCACTTGGGTCACCTAAGAATTGACAGAAAATTTGTAAAAGTGATAGGGTTTGAGGGGATTTTAGATTTTATAGGATTCTAGAAAAGCATAAGACCACGACACAACCCACAACACCACATAATAGAACTACTAAAAAAGGGAAGGATGTGACACAAAAGGGAGGGACCATACTGCATCCTAGCTAGAAAAAGCTACCTCTGTGAAACATGTCTACCTCCATGGTGAAGATCTTCAAAAAAGAAAGAGAAGACCATGGAACAACCAAGGACACCACGACATAAAAATCAAAAACCAAGGAAAGGGATACATGGCAGCCTACCCCCATGGATCAACTATGAAAATAATGGATGAATTGATGAAAAAATACTCTTGAACTCCATGTCACAACCAACACCCCTTTGTCATAGCCACTCAGATAAGAAATTACCCCCACGATGCAACTTCTCTTTACACCACAACTATGTTGATTTTGGCAGTAGCACTGAAAACTTCACCTCAATACACTACACTGTTGGTTCGGAAAAAAAACGGGGAAAAGATGGCAAGAGGGGGGGTGAATTGCCTTTTAAAAAAAGATTAACAATTTAAAATCAAAGTTGAAAGTGCAGCGGAAAGTAAAGAGGCAAGACACACGAAATTGATAACGGAGTTCGGCCAAAAACCCGGCCTACGTCTCCGCTCCCAACTCAATCGTTGAGAGATTCCTACCGCTTGCTTTTCAATGGTTTTAGCAAGAAACCCACTAGGCTTTGAGGTAGCACTAGGACCTATTACAGCTTGCTTTTGAAATGGTTTAGCAAGAACCCACTTGCTTTTAATGGTTTAGCAAGAACCCACTATCCTTCTTACAGGTGAAGGATAGCTCACCTATGTCTCAAGCTATTTAAAGGAAAGCTTGGCAACCTTTTCACACCTTAGTGGTGATGTGAAACCCAAAGGAAAGAGGGGATGAGAAAATTGGGAGTTTGTAGGCACAAACTCAAAGTTAAGCTCAAAAAGAATAAAACAATAAAAACTGTATTTGGAGAAGTCTTGGGCGCCTTTGATTGATTGGAGATGTTGAAGGCTGCTTCCAAGCTTCTTTGAAGGGGCTCCTTGGATGTGGAAGTTGTTGGAGCTATTGGGGTTCCCTTGGAGGAAGTCGCCGGAGGTTGGCCAATTGATGCAAAATATGTCCGTGAGCTTCCGTATAGTTCTGGTAGATGTCCGGGGCTTCCTTGGCCTTTATTTATAGGCATGGAACCCATTGGGGGCCTTCGGAGCCGTTGGAAAAGGCCTCGGAGCCGTTGGAGGCCAAAAGAGGGTTGACTGGTCAAAGCCAACGGCTAGTTTGACTGGGCTACCGGCCGGCCGGTGCAGGGCCACCGGCTGGCCGGTGCCTTGGCAGAGGGGAAGAGTTTTGGTCCAGGCTCCACCGGCTGACCGGTGGAGGAGCCACCGGCTGGCCGGTGGCAAGACAGTAGCAAACACTATTTGGGCTGGATGCCACCGGCTGGCCGGTGGTCAAGCCACCGGCTGACCGGTGGACTGCAATTCAGTCCATTTTGCCAGCTTTCTTGGGCCAATCCTTTGGCAATCAATTGCCTATAAAACAAAAACACTTAAAACAATGTTAGACAAATATTAAGGTGATTGTGATCATGAAAATCAAACAACGAGGGGAACGAGAGGTACAACAATCTCCCCCTATTTTGATGATCACAATCACCGAAACAATCAAAGTAAAATACTGAAATTGAAAGGAAATGCTAAGCATGATGAAAAGGATTCTCCCCCAATCAATCAAGAAATTTATCCCCCTTTGTGATTATCAAAATAGCTCGGGGCATAAAACTTGATTGAGGGAAATTTTGAAAAACAAGAGATGGGATTTGAAAATCAATTGAAATTTTGGAAATTGAAAGATTTAAAAAAAATTTGAAATTGAAAAGCTTAATCAATCCTAACTCCCCCTAAATAAAACAAAAGATCATCGGGGAGAGGGATTTTGAAAAGAGATGATTTTAGGCCCGGAGAGACTCGCTAGAAGGGATTTTTCAATCCATACTTGTCTCATAGTGGGTCTTCTCCTATAAAATTCGTCCGAATAAAAAATCGATTTGGGCCTACCATACCGGGCGTTTTTGCAATTACATTCATATATCATGTGCCCGGGTTTTTTGCAATAGTTACAAAATTTAAATTCGGAGCTCCCCCTTACAAAAATAGTGGGTGCATGGGAGGAGGAATCTTGCTTGGAATATCCAAGCCCTTGGGTGGTTCTAGATATTCGTTGGGAACCTAGTAGATTGTTTAAATTTTGTTCCCCTTGGGTGAACTTAGCTAGGGTCTCCCTTAGGTCTTTGATGGTTGATTCCATAGAATCAACATTTGGAAAATTTTGGATTTTAAGGGTCAACTCTTCCTTCTCTTTAAGAAGTTGTTCTTTTTCGGAAGAGAGTTTTTTGAAAGACTTTTTTAAAGCAACAAATTTTGACGATAAAGCATGAAAACCATTTTCAAGTTGGTCTCTAGCATGTGAGAGTTCTTCATAAGACATATGATTGAAAGAATTTGAATTTGAAGAACAAGAGGAGGAGGAGTCGGAAGATGTTACCTCATGTTTTGCCATTAGGCATTTTGTACCTTGGTCGCTTGAGGAGGAGGAGGAGGATGATGAGGTGTCACTCCATGTCGCCTTGAGGACCTTTTTCTTTCCTTTTTCCTTTGGTGTGGCCCGTTTTTTGTTGAGTGGGCAATCGGGCTTGTAATGGCCCTTTTCACCGCACCCGTAGCATTTTACCTTGGGCTCGGATCTTGCGGTGGGTTCTTGCTTTCGCGCCTTGCGAGATTTCTTCTTCTTCTTGTGCTTCTTCATAAATTTGTGCATTTGGCGGGCGAGATTCTCCATTTCCGAGTCGCCGCTTGATGATGAGGACGATGAGGAAGGAGATGAGGAAGAAGATGAGAAGGAGCTTACTTCCTTTTGTACCTTGAGGGCAATGTTCTTTGGTTTCTTGACTGGTGTGCCCTCCTTTTGTGCTTGCCTCCTCATCGTGATCTCATAAGTCATGAGAGATCCGATGAGCTCCTCTACCGGCATATTTTTGACGTCCTTAGCTTCTTGGATCGCCGTCACCTTTGGTGCCCATGAGCTCGGAAGGACCCATAAGATCTTCTTGACCATCGTCTCGGCTGTAACATCATCACCAAGAGATTTCCTTCCATTGCACACGTCAGTAAAGCGAGTAAACATATCGGAAATAGACTCATTTGGATGCATTGAAAATGACTCAAAATCTTGCCTATACATATCCAATCTAGTGTCTTTGACTTTGTTAGTGCCTTCATGAGTTACTTCTAAAAGTTTCCAAATTTCATGTGAGGAGGTGCAAGTAGACACTCGATTGAATTCATTTCGGTCTAGGCCGCAATGGAGAGCGTTCATGGCTTTGCCATCAAGCTCAAAATTCTTTATATCGGTGGGGGTCCATTTGGATTCATCGGGGGTAGACAAAGTATAACCTTGCATGACAATTTTGTAAATGGGGTACCCTATGCTTCTTAAAAAAATGGTCATGCGGGTTTTCCAATAATTATAGTCGGACCCATCAAAAAATGGAGCCCGACCCAAAGAGTAGCCCTCGGGGGCGAAAGAGGTGGATGCCATCACAATGGATCTTTGAATTTGAAACCTTTTAAGGTATTACTCAAATTATCCCTCTGATACCAATTGTTGGGTCAGAAAAAAAACGGGGAAAAGATGGCAAGAGGGGGGGTGAATTGCCTTTTAAAAAAAGATTAACAATTTAAAATCAAAGTTGAAAGTGCAGCGGAAAGTAAAGAGGCAAGACACACGAAATTGATAACGGAGTTCGGCCAAAAACCCGGCCTACGTCTCCGCTCCCAACTCAATCGTTGAGAGATTCCTACCGCTTGCTTTTCAATGGTTTTAGCAAGAAACCCACTAGGCTTTGAGGTAGCACTAGGACCTATTACAGCTTGCTTTTGAAATGGTTTAGCAAGAACCCACTTGCTTTTAATGGTTTAGCAAGAACCCACTATCCTTCTTACAGGTGAAGGATAGCTCACCTTTGTCTCAAGCTATTTAAAGGAAAGCTTGGCAACCTTTTCACACCTTAGTGGTGATGTGAAACCCAAAGGAAAGAGGGGATGAGAAAATTGGGAGTTTGTAGGCACAAACTCAAAGTTAAGCTCAAAAAGAATAAAACAATAAAAACCGTATTTGGAGAAGTCTTGGGCGCCTTTGATTGATTGGAGATGTTGAAGGCTGCTTCCAAGCTTCTTTGAAGGGGCTCCTTGGATGTGGAAGTTGTTGGAGCTATTGGGGTTCCCTTGGAGGAAGTCGTCGGAGGTTGGCCAATTGATGCAAAATATGTCTGTGAGCTTCCGTATAGTTCCGGTAGATGTCCGGGGCTTCCTTGGCCTTTATTTATAGGCATGGAACCCATTGGGGGCCTTCGGAGCCGTTGGAAAAGGCCTCGGAGCCGTTGGAGGCCAAAAGAGGGCGACTGGTCAAAGCCAACGGCTAGTTTGACTGGGCTACCGGCTGGCCGGTGCAGGGCCACCGGCTGGCCGGTGCCTTGGCAGAGGGGAAGAGTTTTGGTCCAGGCTCCACCGGCTGACCGGTGGAGGAGCCACCGGCTGGCCGGTGGCAAGACAGTAGCAAACACTATTTGGGCTGGATGCCACCGGCTGGCCGGTGGTCAAGCCACCGGCTGACCGGTGGAGCCTGGCAGTGGGCAATGCCTCTGCCAGGTCCACCGGCTGGCCGGTGCTATCACACCGGTTGGCCGGTGGACTGCAATTCAGTCCATTTTGCCAGCTTTCTTGGGCCAATCCTTTGGCAATCAATTGCCTATAAAACAAAAACACTTAAAACAATGTTAGACAAATATTAAGGTGATTGTGATCATGAAAATCAAACAACGAGGGGAACGAGAGGTACAACATACACTACAACCGACCTCTCCATGTAGTAGCTGTCTCTCCTCCATGGTGAAACCCAGGGGTCCATTTCATAGAATCTACATTCTTAAATCAACTTCTCTAGTCACTCTCCAAAATCCTTGAGAGTCTTCCGGATAACTACAACACCATATTCTAAAAAATCAATAGGTCGGGAAGGTTTGTACCATTACATCATATACCTGTCAAACTATTCTTTCCCTAGAGAATAAAACCAAACCCAGATAGATAGAAGAAAGGAGGTCCAAACAAACACACTATGAGATATCTCTCAAGGATTGTGTTACACCCCAAATGCAACCACACCATCTCATGTCAACCTCAATCCACCTTTCTCACACAACCATATACACCACAATTCTAATCTCTACAAGGTCCAAGAAAATGATTACCACAACCAACACATAGTATGACCCAAACACACAAATTGATGAAATCCACTTCCCACATCAAAATATTATCCACTTTGGGTGGCAATGACTCACTCATATAGTTTTAAAACATTTCATAGTATAATGTATATTTATTAGGAAAGGGCTCTCCACTTTTCATATGCTTGAATATTTAACACACATCATCATCAAATGAAAAGATCACATCACATAAAGCAAATAGATACAAACATCGCATCATCAAAACAAATAGATAAAAAACAAGAAAAAGCTAAAAATTACTCTAAGTACTATGCACACATATGCATCTCATGCTCCCAAGTAATATCCTCCAAGACACCATGCATCCAGAGAGCATGAACTAAATGAATGGTTTGTCCATGAAGCACCTTCTCTTGAATATCCTAGATCTCTACTAGTAGTTCCATGAACTCTGTGTCATCCTTGATATCTAACTCCCCCATTCAATGACATGGGAGTCATCATGAATATACCGAAGGATTTGGGAGATTTGAAATAAATTGTTAATTTTTTCTAGTCATCAAAGGGGTTCCAATCAATAATACACATCAACAACAAGCTCTAACTCCTAAAATGTTCTAACAAACTAGGGTGAGAGCTTACTCCCCCTGTTAAACCTACACTTCCCATGATGAGGATAAGCCTTTAAGAACATGTGGTATCACACTATGAACACTAAGGGCCTCCTACTGTGATTGGAAAAAGACTTTTTCTGATACTACGCCACCTTCATCCACTCATGAACAACATGAACCTTATCTATTGTGCTCTTCACTACATCGAGACTGAGAACTGATGTGTCCTCAAGCTTAGTATAGGATAATGGGGAATGACATGGATTCCCATAAAAATCCTCAAATGGGGTCATGTCGATGGACGAGTGGTAGCTTTTTTATAAGAAAAATCGACCAAAGGAAATTTCTTTACCCAAGACCCATAAAAGTCTAAGATGAATTTCAATAATATGTCCTCTAACTTATAGATAGTCTTCTATGTTTTCCCATCTATCTTAGGTTGGAAGGTAGTGCTAAGTTGTAACTGGGATCCAAAAGCATGCTACAATACCCTCTACAACCATAACATATAATGAATAACCCAATCAGAGATGAAGGTCCTTAGTACCCTGTTAATCCTAACCACCTCATCTATATACTATCTAACCAAAACATTCATGGCACTCGACTCACAAATCACCAAAAAGTTATCCAAATTTTTCAGTCGGTCTACTATCACCCAAATTGCATCACAACCTCCCTCATCCTAGGGTAACCCAATGAATAAATCCATGGATATTCCCTTCCATTTCCACTCACACTATTTGAATTTTCACCTATACCCATGGTTTAAAACCATGGGTATATCCCCAAAAACCATGGGTATAGGCTATACCCATGGTATTGTGAACTTTCGGGAGTCTAGCCGTCGGTATGGACCTATACCCACGATTTTTAAACCCTTCATATAAGAATTTTGTGTGTTCATACCTATACCTATAGTTTGACCAAACTATGGGTATAGGTCATTTATTAAAAAAAACACCACTGGTATTTGATCCTGGTACCTTCCCCTTACAGTCCAGCGACCTTACCACTACTCTATCACACATTTTATATTCTTATATAAAAATATATATTTATATATGTATTCATATATATATATATATATATATTGAAATATTTATTTTTATGTTTATTTTTATGAAAAAATAATGGGTCAACCTATACTCATAGTTTGGTCAAACTGTGGGTATAGGCCGAAATTTTTTTCTCTACAAAACCTATTGCATAGGTTTTAAAAAACCATGGGTATAGGTCTTTCCTACAAAAAAATCCTCTGAAACATATACCCATGGTTCTCTGAACATCATGGGTATAGGGTTGACCTGTACCCTTAGTTTTTGGAGAACCGTGGGTATAGTTCTTTCCCATTAAAATTTTTCCCCACGAAACCTATACCCACGGTTATCCAAAAACCATGGGTATAGATCTATTTTCTAGTAGTTTCAGGAATATCCAAGGGTTGTAAAAAACATAGAGGAACACGGTACTCCACTTTCACCTACTAAAAAACCAAACACCTTGCTATAAACTCTGCCATTGATCATTTCTCCCTGGCCCCCAAACATACCTCCTCAAACCATGATACATCTTGGTCACATTGGGATGAACTGATAAAGGTGATTTTTAAAACTCATAGAGGACTTTATCACAAATTTACAATGGGATAAATAGCCTTCTTGGAAATGATATTCAGTTCCAACCATCCTCCAACCATCCCTCTGGAGCTTCACCATAGCCAACACTATCACACATCACCTCCGCCTCTGAGTCTCCCCACTGATACTCCTCCACCAACTATATCAAGGATGAATCTATAGTCATATGATAAATATAACCTCATTCATTTCTCTCCCCCGCATCAAGGTGCATCATTGTAAGTTCCTCCATACCTTTCCAAACATCAAAAGAGTCCTAAACCACATATCCTTGAGACTTTTGACTCAATGCATTAGTAACAACATTCCAATTTCCTAGGGTATAATAGATCTAAAAATTTTAATCCTAGAGAAACTTTACCCACTTCCACTGGTATGGTTTCAAATACCGCTAAGAGAAGACATTTTTTAGAATCTTGTAGTCCATTAAAACCAAAAATAATTCATCGATGAGGTAATTTCATCACAGCTTCAGCACAAACACAAATTATTCTAGCTCCATATCATGGGTGGCATAATTATACTAGTGGGGAAATAACTTGATAGAACCATAATATATCACTTTACTCAACTTAATTAACCCACATCCCAATCCTAGATGGGAAGTGTCATAAAAAACCTCAAATATCACACCCTCTTCAAGAAAATGATGCACTGGAGCATTAACTGACTTCTCCTTTAGGTAAATAAATGCTAACTTTCACTGATTAGTCCACACAATGGCCCAGAATTTCCAAGTCAAAGTTTCCAATGGGGATATGACCTAAGATAAATCAGACACAAACCTATAATAATTGTCTAAAAGACCTAGAAAATTGTGAACCTATATCACATTCTTGGTTTCTTACCAATAAAAAACTACATCAAACTTTTATGAGTCTTCAACTACACTATACTGAGATACCACATGCCCAAGGAAACACACATATCAAATCCATAACTTGAACTTGGATAGATTTCCATATAGATGGTCATGTTGAAGGACCTTCAAGGAATCTCTGAGATGCTTGGTATGATTCTCCTTTGTCATTTATTATATCAAGATATCATCGATGAAAGTGATGATGAACTAGTCTAGGAACTCATGAAATATAGAGTTTATGATCCCGATGAACACAGTGGGTGTATTCATGACACCAAATGACAAGACCATAAACTCAAAGTGCTCATACCTATACCTGAAGGATGGCTTTGGGATATCCTTATCCTTCGCCCTCATCTAGTGATATCCAAACCACAAGTCGACCTTTAAAAACAAATGGTCTCTTATCATCTAGTAAAAAATATCATCAATCCTCAGAATAGAATAAAAATTATTGAATGTCGCCTAATTCAACCTTCGATAGTCCACACACAACCTCAGACCACCTTCTATCTTCTTAGAAAACAACACTAGAAAACCCCAAGGAGACGCACCGAGTAAGATTAAACCCCTCTGCATTAGATCATCAACTTGTAACCTTAACTCATGTAACTCTATAGGATTCATTTGATAGGCACCCATTGAAATCAAAAACATACCTAGTTGTAATTTTACCCCAAACTCAACATCACATCAGGGAGGGTATTGGAAAAACCTCATCTAATAAAACATCTATGAACTCCTCCCCAACACTGGTAACATCCTCTATGTGAGATTCTATTGAAATCTATTCCAACTAAGACAAAAGATGCTCCACTTTCCTACCACCCACCTGATAATCTCACTCACCAACAAACACTACTTGTTGCCCCACCACATTAGAAATCAAAACTCTCCTTTAGAATAATTTGATGAATTTTCACATGGAATAAAGTTAATTAATTACAAATATAAAATTTTATGTTTTCTTCTAAAATAAGAACAAATATACAATTGACTAGGGCTA
Organism: Viscum album; assembly: GCA_963277665.1. Lineage (NCBI taxonomy): Eukaryota > Viridiplantae > Streptophyta > Magnoliopsida > Santalales > Viscaceae > Viscum > Viscum album. The sequence goes on from OY728146.1 coordinate 1,813,625,118, forward strand.
CCACATCACTATTCTACACCCCCAAAACACATCAAACAAAGCAGTGTGACCTCTAACTAGCGTAGAGAACACCAGAGGCACTGGAAGTGTCTCCATATCTAGTCCCAAGTAACTGAAAAAAGAAAGAGAAACAAATGAGTGTAAATATTATGAATCAGATAATGAACAGACAAGATTAGATGATAAGTTGATCATAAATTGGATAACTTCTAGTTATACGGGCACCGCTGCCTCTAACGCATGAATTTGAGCACACCCAGCCCCTATACCACTCTATTTTTGACCTTCGTGACCATGATATGGCTTGGTTCCCTATGGATGGGGACTATCATGAGGCTTCCCCCTACCAAAACCATCTATCCTTTGCTATTAAACAACCATTGGTGGTCCCTACCACTGAAAATACCTCGGAGGCAATATATGCTGCTACCAAAAAGGGGCTTGAACACCCATCTAAAATTGGAATCCCTGAGTAGTCAGATACTAAACCTAGTGGTGGACATGTCCTTTGCAGACATAGAATAAAAATGAAAAACCCCCAATAGGTGCTCAAAATCCACCATCCCCATAAAGTTAGGGAGGGACCTACCATGGTCGGTTACCCACTGGTCAAAACCCTGACTACATCCACACCCATGACCCAATTCCTAAAAATCTTCTCCTTAAGGAGCACTTTTGTATGACCACTCATGGATCACCTACCAGAGAAAGCATCTTCTTGATGACCCATGCCTTCTTTTTCACCTCTAAGTCCATAAGAAGTGTAAATAGGGTGATTTCATACCCGATCACTAGGAAAAATCATCCTCTAGACACCACGCTTTGGGATCCCCACCTGGAATAACATCAAGGGAAAATCATAGGTGGTCCTTGAACCTAATCCCAAGCTCTCACACACTCAGGATCCCCAACTGAAGATAGTTCAATTAGTTCCTCTTTATTGTCCTCATTGTCGATGATAGGAATTCCAAACAAGACTCATCCTAAAATTATATCCATGTTACATTTTTCTCCTTATGATCACTGAGATATAGCATCCACCAGTGACACACATCTCCCCACATTTGAGTAAATACCAACAACACTAATATATCATCTTAATATTGAATCATACCAAAATAAATATTGATATCCTCCAACAAGTGTTATGTATCCAAATCTAAGACACTCCCCTCATACTTCCCCAAACTCTTACACTGAAAGGTATGCAAGTTCATTTTCCATGCCTCATCCTCCTCTACTAGGTCAATCCTCCTCTGAACATCCAGATCAACCTGTTGAACCTCAACTGCTTGAGCTACATGTGTATGAAGACCAAGATCCATTCCTAAAAAAAGGAATCCTAATCCTGGTAGCATGGAATTTTATCAAAGATAATCAGTTCATTTATTTTAACTCCCCACAATCATCCAATTTAGACACAATTATAATAAATCATAATTTATGCACCTATCCTTGGTATCTGCCCTGAAAATAGGTCTACCTCACTTGGTCATTTTATAAGCTCAAAGTCCATACACCGAATCATGGGGGGCCTTGAAATCCTATGTCCTAGTCTTTTTCTATGGCCTATGCCATTCACTAAGATCAACTGACACATTTTTCCTACCAACCCATGAAATCCTCATGGTTCCTAACTCCAAAATCCACCATATATCTCAACCAAAACCTTTGATGTAATTCTTTCATGACCTCCTCCATCCAATGGTACCCCTTCTAGATTGGAAATGAAGTAAGAGAGATAATGACCCCTGATTATCACCTCTAGTAGGCCTTGGGTTGGTGACAAGCACTGAGGGTATACAAATATATCGTATGGAAGGAATTTCCCTCAATAATAATATAAGATCGAAAGATAGGATAAAAAAACATCAAAAAAATCTACCATATAAAAGAAATTAATCCAAAAACCATCTCACAATGCATGAAAAATGTCAATAAATATAGTCAAAGGCTCCAAGTAAATACCAAAAGACAAGTCCTATAATGGAGACTCAATAGAAACTCCAACCCAAGGTAGTGATATCCAACTCGGTCCCCAAGGTCCTCCTAAACACTTGAAAAAGAATTTATATATGTATAGTGAGCATAACATGTATACTTAGTATGATCATACACAAGGTCTCAAGTGAACATGTGAAAAGAGAATGCTATTGAGCTAGTGAAAAAATACCATAACCAACAAGAACCTTAACAGGTCAACTAACCAACCATAGCATCACCATGGGTCACTATCCAAATCACACATCTAATATAGTAATATTCTATCAAAAGAATACAAAGAAAAGTGCCCCTTAGTCACTTTCCCCACTGGATTTTCCACTCTCATGCCCCAATATGGAATGTCTTGTACTCTCATCCCTTTAATACACATCACATCACACAACCATCCATCTCTGGTGTGGGTTGGGAAACATCCCTACCTACCCCACCCTCACAAGGTCCAGAATCTGATGATACCATCATTCATCACCACACCACATCTCACCCGAAGACACCTGGGTCATCACATCACATCTCTCCACATGACCAGAGCAGTAGGGTGTCATGAGTGTGAAGGACATCAGCCTCATGACCTCCTCATACCATGCATAACCCCCACCACATATCACATGATCATCACAACACATCACTATTGGGTAATCACCAACACTAACCTGTATCATCACTATTGCTGAAGGAAGAGTGGGAAAGATGGGTATCCAATCATCCATATCATTTTCATCTTAGATTTTGGAGAAAACACTCAAAACCTTTGGGCACTGATGAGGATATCCAAATCGGGTGCGGCGTATATAGAAATAACATAAAATATATGATATATAAATAGAAAAAAATATGTAACCTATGGGTTCATATCAACTACATTAGTATGCTCCACACCACTACCACTACACCACACAACATCTTTACAACTGTTTCCACCAATACATGTAACACACCACACAACCACCATATAAAGCCACACCATCTCACTATCAATTATTGATCCCACCATTTTCAAGATTTAATGAGTTTCCATATACTCTTATTTACAACATAATTTCATTTCACAACCACACAACCCATTAATTTATTCAATTCAATTATTCTAATTACCATGTATCAATTTCAAGCACGTTCTTTATTCATTTATCAACCCATGTCATTTCATTACAGCATTATAATTTATTTCAAGGTTAATCGGACAGCTAACATAACCACAACACACAAGAGCTCACCCATCTCAAATCAATTGATGCCACAACACCATAGTGACCAAGTCTTATTACCACAACAACCACACATCTCAAACATTATACACTACAACCATCATACACACATCCACCGCACACCACCGCACCATCACACACACAACCACTACACCACTACCCATGCTGCATCCCATGCCAACCAATCTCATCACACATCACAACCACCACATTGCACATCACAACTCCATGTATTTTCACAGAACAATCAGTCACCATTATTATTTCACCATGGCCCATATCACGCAAAGCTACACAAGAAGCATAACCAGACACAACAACACAGTCACTACTACAAAAAACGCTATATACAGTGATATCCTTTATCAACTCTAGAAAAAAGCATTGATAAATTTATCCTTTATCGGTGCTAAAAAAGTGTTGATAAAGGGTTCCTTTTATCATATATTGGGAAAAAATCCCTCAAGGTATCATTGAATCATTTTTGAGTTGATTCTGTTTGTTGACAAAGTGGGCCTCCATGTTGTGTTTGTTGACAAAGCAGAACACGATGTTCATTTTGTTGACAAAGTGGGTTTACATGGTGAGTTTTCAAGTTAAAGGGACGTTGTTGACATATTTTTTTCAATATCATAACATCAAAATATGTAAAAGGAAAGAGGGGGACCCATGTTTTTGTTTGGGTGCGCAAGGTGACTAGGGCGACGGAGGCTAAGGTGGCTGGACTTGTACGCTGGGAGGAGACTTGAACGTCGATGATCAAGGTGACCAAAATGCCTATAAATAGAGGGCTACCCCTCCTCATTTTGATGAATCTCAAAACTTAGAGAAAATTTGAGCTCCAGTTGCGTAGGTGGTTTGGGTGTGCAAGTAGTGGTGTGGGTGCGCAAGTATAAGGTTATTCAGAAGTTGCACGCCAGTTGATAGTTACATGCCAATATTAGTTTGGGCGTAAAAGGGTGTGAGTCTCATAAGTTATGAGTTGGCGAAGGGAGTGTCAAACAAGTGGTTAGGTGACACTTGCGTTCCAGGCTTGTAGAAGTGCTCCATTTGATAGTTGCGCGCTAATATTGGTTTGGGCGTAAAAGGGCGCGAGTCACCCAAGTTTTGTGTTGAAGAAGGGAGTGTCGCACAAGTGGTTTGGTGACACCTATGCGCCAGGCTTAGAGAAGTGTGCCAGTCATTCTAGGGTTGTGCGAAAGTTGGAGGATTGCTCGGTACACATGGTGCAAAGTGAGATTCATCTGCAGGTGAAAGTTGGACGTCAACAGAGCATCTATCAATAGTTAAAGATGCATAATTCATTAGTGATAATGAGGGGACCAACATGTCCATAAACTTTGAGTGGATCCTTTCCAGAGCAGTGAGAAAAGGAAGAGGAAGTAGGTCATCCTTTCTACCAACAGTGATCTAGAGAGAGAAATAGGGATTAACCCTTGGGAAAGTTGTGAGTTAACCTTAAACATTGTAAAGGTAGTGAGTCTGGGCATAGATGTGATCTAGCCCAAATATTGTAAATTGGAAGTGAGCTTTAGTGGATTTGGTACATCAACACATCACTATTGTATACTCCTTGGATGTAGCCTAGTGAGGGTGAACCAAGTAAAAATCTATGTGCATGCCTACCTGCTTTTCTACATTGCATTCAAAGAATTATGATCAGATAAAGAAGGAAAGAATAAGATCAACAGTAAAGAATAAATGCAAACAAAGTGACCCTTATAATAAAGAGGTCAAGATCCAGTGGGGCAAGGATAATTTTGAAAAGAATATCCATACCCTGATTCACCCCCCCCCCCCTCAGGGTATCTAGGCCCCTTTTGGTCCAAACATCATTGCTAAAAAAACACTGATAAAAGGCACCCTTTATCGGAGATTTTTTAACACTGATAAAGGGAACTTTTATCAACACTTTATTTTTAGAGCTGATAAAGGGGACCCTTATCAGCACATTTTCTAGCATTGATAATGGTTTTGATTGCGCGTGTAAACCCCACATCAAAATATCAGTTGTTTGGCCACTTCTTTATATAAGATTCCACCACAATCTAAGCTCAGAAGCATGTTGTGAGGATGGGCTCCCACATACACTATCACACACTCATATGGTCCCACAGGCCCACCCGAGGCTTTTCCCAATCTATGATTCCTACGAGCTTTAGACCACTTGCATACACACAGCCGAGTGCTTCCCGACCCTACCCATGGCCTTTATTTTTTAATGTATACCAAAAAAAATATACAATTATTAAAAATAATAAAAAATAATTGAAATAATTAAACAAATAAAAATTAAAATTGAATAAATCAAAAAATTATTAATTAAATAATTATTAATAACTTTAATATATATATATATATTAAAATATTAATAAATATTATAGATTAAATATAAATATATAAAAATAATAAATTTAAATAAAAAAAAGAAATACAAGTATTAAAAATATTAAAAAAATTGAAATAATTAAACAAATAAAAATTAAAAATGGATAAATAAAAAAAATAAATAAAAATATTAATTAAATAATTATTAATAACATGAATATATATATATTATAAATATTAATAAATAGTACATATTAAATATAGATATATAAAATTAATAAACTGAAATAATTAAACAAATAGAAATTCAAAATGAGTAAACTGAAAAAATATTTAAAAAAATATTAATTAAAAAATTATTAATGAAAATGAATAAATTTAATATACATATATATAATATAAATATTAAAAAATAGTATATGTTAAATATAGATATATAAAATGACTAAATTATAATAATTAAACAAAAAATTAAAAAATAATAAATTACAAAATAATGAAAAAATTATTAATGAAAAAATTATTAATAAAAATGAATAAATTTAATATATATATATATATATATATATTAATTAATTAAAAATTTTAATAAATAATATATATTAAATATAAATATAGAAATTGAATAAAATGTAATAATTGAAAACATGTTAATATCTTATTCATTTTTAATGGTTTTTATACATAATTATTCAATAATATAATAAATATTTTTAATATAGAAATATACTGATATATATATTTTTATATATATATTATTCCCCAAAATATGATTTATAGGATAAAAAATATTTATGCTTACATTAAATAAGACTTATATTTAGTGAAAATTTGTTTATAATTAAAAAATAATATTAATTAAAATATTGACTGATTGTATTGAGTAATGGACATTTAATTGAATGTCATTTTATTTTTTAATTTAACATATATCAAACATTTGTTACATTGATTTCACACATACATACACATAATTAATGCATTTTTGTATACAATATGCACATCCATAATATTTTTGTAATTTATTCAATTTTTTATTATTCATTTTAGAATTGTATTTATTAACATAATATATTTAAAATATATTATGTTTCTAATTGGTAAATTTTATCATTTTTTACATTTTTATTCAATATATACTATTTATTACTTTTTAATATATATTTTTTGAATTTATTCATTTTTAATATTATCTATTCACTAATAATCTTAATTTTTTATAATATTTTTGTAATTTATTCATTTTCAATTTTTCATTGTTCAATATGTTTGTAATTTTTTCCATTTTTAATATTTATTTATCCATGTTTATTCATTAAAATTTAAGGTTTTTAATATGGTTGTATTTTATATAATTAATTTGTATTCATTAATATATATAAATATTCATTTATAATTTTTTAAAATTATCTATATAATTAATAATAGTTATTCATTTTTTAAATTTATTAATTATTATTACTATTTATTTCATTAATAGACGCTACATATTATATAATGTCTTTGTTCAATTTAACATATATCAAACTTCTATATATATACACACAAATTAATTTCACACACACAGATATTTATGTAATTAATGAAATTTTATATAGAAATACATACACCTAATATTTACATAGTTTATTCAAATTTTAATATTCATTTTAGAATATCATTTAGTAACGTAATATGTTTAATATATAATGTTTTTAATCGGTAAATTTTATTTCTTTATTTTTAATATTATTACAGTCTATATTATTTATTCATTTTTAATATTTTTTATTTTTTATTTTTTTAGAATTTGATCATTTTCTAATATTTATTTATACATATTAATTTAATATGTTTTAATATTTTAAATATGTATTCATCTTAATTTCAATATATATTCATATATTAGTTTTTTTAATAATTAGTATAATTAATAAAACTTATCCATTTTTCAATATTTTTAAATTCTATTTGTTTTTAATTGTTCAATTTCACTCATTTTTAACATTTTTGCATTTAAGATTATAATTATATAATAAATCAGTTGGTTAGGTGGGTTATCTCTTTGGGGGCTATGACCTACCTTTCGGGCCTGGGTGGGTCCGGTGGGCATGTGTTTAATGTATTTGTACTCCCGAGCACCTAATATAATATAAAATTATAATAAATATATTTGAATGATGAATATATTTACTATATTTACATTTAAATTTATATATATGTTTATTAAATATATATATATAATTATATATATAATGATATAAATATATTTATAATTACAAAATTATACGAAATATATTTAAATAATGAATATATTTACTATATTTATATATACAATTATTTATTAAATGTATATAATAATAAAAATATATTTATAATTATAAATATGTTTAAAATATATATTTATTTATAAATATATTTATAAATTTATATTTAATATATTTATCAAATTATATATTTATAATTATAAATAAATAAATATAATTTTTTTAAAAGTATTTATATAATTATAAATAAATAATTTCATATTTAAATAATTATAAAATCATAATAAATATATTTAAATAATGACTATATTTATATTTATTTATATTTATTTATTAAATACATATATAATGATATAAATATATTTATAATTATATACAAATATTTATAAATATATTTATAAATATATTTATTTATAATTATAATCATAAATCTTTATTAAAAATCCATTTTTATCAGCGTTAATGTTTTAGTGCTGATAAAGAGGTCTTTTATCGGTGCTTATCAATTTAGCGCTGATAAAACCTCTATTTATCAATGCTTTTTTGGTAGTACTGATAAAACCCTCCCCAATTTTTTTAAAAGAACCCTAACATAACCGATTTTAGTCATGCCTCTCAATCTCTCACTAAAGTACAGTTCTACCGTCACTCCCTCTCGACCTTCTCTCTGACGATTCAAGCCTCGAATCTAATGTAGGTTATTTTTTTATTCTTCTATCTCATTGCTTGATGGTTTGGATTTTGCGATGTGTGCTATTGCATCATTTTCTTAACTCGGTGCTCTAATGGGTTCCACAGTTTCCTTCTCCTTCATTTTATCCTCCATCCATATTCATATTTCTCTTATCTCACTACTTTGCGCTGTTGTATGAACCCTAGTTGGGTTCAGGTTCTAAATTTTTAATGTCTCGATCTGTAGGGTGTTTAGGTTCTATTTGTGGATCTGTTTGATTATTAGATATTTTTATGTATTTTTTATTGGTATTTGTTGCAGTTTTATGGTTATAGATTCTGGAATTATGTTTCATTTTAATGGGATGGTTCTAGATGTCCAAATTTTGTGGTTTTTGTTGATTTGGGTTAGTTTTAGGGGTTATGAATTCGAAATATGATAAATGATTTTTGGCATAATTCATTGTGTGTTTTTGAGTAATGTATTGGAAATATGGTTATGGGTTAATTATTTGGGATCTAAGATTGGCTGGATTTGGTGACATGTGACCGATTTGGATGTGTGTGTCATAGGTTTAGTAGGTACTTTATTGTATGGATTTCAGACTTAATGGTTGTCTAAATTCATGTAAATATCTCCTAGAAATTCTCAGGTAAGAGAAGTAATATTATGGGGAGGATCTAATAGTTATTCCATGTTTTCCTTGATAAGTAATCCATTAAGGTCTTATGCATGGAATTTAGATGGTTATTGTCAAGGTTTCAATGGTATTTTTTTATCATCAATTATAGTGGTTTTTGTGATTTGGTTTCTTTTGTTATGAAATTATAGTCCCATGGTTTTAGGGGATTCTGATTATCATTTAGGATTTTAAAATATCTCTATTGATATTGGTAGGTGGTCGCAACTCACCATGTGATTCTCAGGCTATGCCTATAACATGTTTTCCCTCTATTTTTAAAATATTTTTATAAAACTCATAATATATTTTAAAAATATAAAAGGATGGTTTCCAATTATATTTTTATATAAAAGATTAAATGTATTCAATGGTTCCATATGATTGTATATAGAGGTCATCACTCTCTCTTGCTTATTTGGGTGAACCTTTACAAATTCAACCTTAGTGACCCCCTACAAACCTATATCATAATTTTTCAAACTATTTCTTGAAATTCAAATGTGGTACCCCATATTAAATCTTGTCACATAACCTCATACTCTTAAAGTGTCACACACTTTCTATTGACTTATACTTGGGTAGAAATGGAACCCTTAGGTATGTTTCTAAGTCATTATATTTTATAAACAGTGTGTATCTAAGGGACTCCACTTGACTTATCACCCTGATTAATTTTAATATAACTAGAGTGGAATTAGTTTAACCTCAACCAAATTTTATAATTATAGTCACTTATTCCAACTTGAACTTAAATAAGCTAAAATTAAACAAACCACACTTGACCTATATTAAAGACCGTTTCAATGGTGATTTGGAAGCTGAGTTTAATAGGTAAGAAGAATTGATTTACTATGAAAAACCAAAAAAATAATATATATACCCAAACATAAAACTTGACAACTATGTTGGTTTTATGAGAGTTAAATATTAAAATTTTTATGAAAACCATATTCTAGAAATATTTTATCTTAGGATATTCTTTTTTCTTATTTATATACTTAATTATTATTCAAAAAGTTTTATATAAATTTTTTCAGTTACTGATCACATTTCCCTTCTAAAAAATGGACACTTAAATGAAATTTGGTTATATATAGTTTTGATTATTATCTTTTTTGTTTATTTTTGAATTAATAATTGTAACATTGAACCTAAACAAACCTAAAAATTTAATAATAATATTTTATTATAAACTTATAACATTTTTTTGAATTTATACTTTACCATTCCATACCAAGGACTACCACTAGAATGCCCAAGTTTAAAACCATGGTAAGTTTATGTAAATCTTGCTAGAGAAATTATAAGTAACTCTATACTGGATCATATAGTGTTCTCCTGGTGTTTATTAGGAGTCAATTATAACACACCTTAGTGGCTTAACAGGGAAAGCACAAGCTTGATTGATAGATTTAATGTCACACTATAACATTTGAATTGCTTGTTTCTTTTCCTCATACTTGTATCTTTATTGGTTGATTCCACACATGTGTGATTCTATAGTTGAGTATACCAATCAGTACTAAATATTTGTATTGTGAAATTAATGTTATTACATGTGTCATTTTTCCACTGACAAGTGATGGTCACCCAAACTTTCTCACTCATTTAAATCTCCACTCAGACAATCAATGAAACACCACCTAACTAACCATATACCAAGTGAAGAAGTGAATAAACATCAACTCTTCCCACTTGTTGGACTCTCACCTATCAAGGATACATAAACCATCCTAGAATTACTGATTTTTTCATGGGAATCTAAGTTCTCCTAAAATTTAGTCCTCAGACCAAAGGCCTTTTCCTTTTCATAGAGTAATTGAAGGCTTTCTTTGAATGTTAAAACTACAACAATTATCTTAGCATGAGTTATCGTAAGACCATACAATTTAACCTTATCACAATCACACCAATCAAGGATCCCCTTATAGGGATTTGATTATTTTAAATACTTTTTTCATCTATATGAAACAAACTAAAAAATGTTATCAGGTGCTTTGCTAACTCCCATCCTGAGAACATTTAGATTTAAGGATACAATTGTCATCCTCATCATCTCCATCTCCCAAATAGTTATTATTTCATTTTTTTAACTTGAGAATCATCCCCCATCTATTTTGGACATGCACCTATGTTTCTAGAACTACTTTGAGCATTAGTCATCCCATAACAGGTACCAGTGATCATTTTGGATGAATTCAGATGATAATACCTACCACCAGTGGATTAATTCTTTTCTTAAATTCAATTACCCATTTCCTTCAAAGCATATTGAAATTAATTGAAACAATCAAATGTTGGGTTCTCCTTATTATAATTATCTATAACTTTCTCCCTTGATTAAGAATATATTAAGTTTATTTATTTATTTATTTTACAAAATGAATATTCTATGAACATAATAGGATGGATATGAATTATAAATGGATGCATGATAATCATATGAAAAAATAGTATGAAGATGGAGCTAAAGTGTTCATCAAGTTTGAAATAGAGAATGAATGTGACCATTCTAAAATCATTTTTATGTGTTTATGTTGTTGTTATTCAAGAAAATTTAGTCCAAAATAGTTGGAAGAACATTTGATGTGTTTTGGAATATATCATAGCTATAAATGTTGGACAAAACATGGGAAAAACTGAACATGTACACCAATTGGGATGATACTTTAGTTTATGTATTGTTTTATATGAATACTAGTGTAAATGATGATGGAGATCATACTGAAGAAATGAAGATGGAAATTGAAGATGAACTTTTTGATTGTCCAAAGTTGTTTGAGAAATTAAATGGTTATGCTAAAAGACCATTGTAAACGTCTCATACTAAATAAACAACATTGTGAATTGTATTGAAGTTATATAATTTGAAATATGGAAACGAATGGAGTGAAACCACTGCGCCAAAATTTGTATTTAGCGGTGTTTTTTTTTCATTTAGTGGCGATTTAAACCGCCATGAAATTGTTCTACGACGGTTTTGGAAAACCGCTGCTAAATCATGTATCATGAAATAATTAGCAGCGGTTTTTTAGCAGCGGTTTAAACCATCGCTAAATCATTTTTATTTTTATTTTTATTTTTATTATTTTTTATATTAGTAATTTATTTATTTATTATTACCACACACATGCTCATCCATCTCCATGCATAAGTCTATGTCCATGCACATGCCCATGCATGTACCCATTCCATATATATAAATTCTGCGTTGGGTGAGATTTGAACCCCTTACCTCTTGCTTATTCTCCAAAGACTTTACCACCCCAGCAGGCTCTTCATGTGGTCAATAAATCGAATTTAATATACTTACACACACACACACACATATATATATATATATATATATATTAATTAGAAAAACAAGTAATACATAACAAATAGATACAAACAAAATAATTATTAATCAATAATTAATAATTAATAATTAATAATTAATAATTAATCATATATAATATATAATATATAATATATAATATATAATATATAATATATAATATATAATATATAATATATAATATATAATATATAATATATAACATATAACATATAACATATAACATATAATATATAATACATAATACATAATATATAATATCTAATATCTAATATATAATATATAATGTATTATATATAATATATAATATATATTATATATTATATAATATATATTATAACATATTATATAGTTTATATAATGTATTATATAATAGACAATATATAATACATAATATATAATCAATAATATATAATATATAATATATAATATATAATATATAATATATAATATATAATATATAATATATAATAAATAAATAAAAAATAATAATAAATTAATAAATAATAGATAAATAAATAAATAAATAAATAATAAATAATAAATAATATCTATTTATTTATATATATATAGTTATATTTATTCATATATTGATATAGATTCATATTAATATAAATATATTTATTCATATATTAGTATATATATTCATTCGTATATTAATATATATTTATATTTATTTAAATATATATTTTTAGTTATAATTTTTTACCCGTATATTTATTTGTATATTAATATATACTTATAAGATTAGTTTTAAATACATTTATGAAATATGTTTTTTATGTATGTTTATAATTAAATAAATAAATACATACATATATACAACACACACACACACACACACACACATATATATTTACGAATAAATACATATATATATATATATGTATTTGAAAACCCATAGAATGTTAAAACGGCCATAACTTGTAATCTAGATACCCGTTTCAACTTCACAACCAATCAAATTAAAGAAAATGGAACAATCTTCGATATGATATGTGGTATAGGCCTAACGGACATCCGGATCAGAAGTTATACTTGTTTGAATGTTAAAAAATCGGGGTATCCTGACTAAAAACTCATTTTTGGAGGCCTTATGGGCCTTTTTTGCCTTAAAAAATGTGACATAAGCTTCGGTTGGGCCATTACCACGTAGAGCTCATCGCAGGCTTCGATTTAATATGATGTAGAGCTCAAAAAGACACCCGGATCAAAAGTTATGGTCGTTTGAAGTTTGAGTTACATTTTCAACTTATTTTAGATCTTTTATTAATTGTTTTGATTTTTTGTGTCTTCAAATTGTTATTAAATGATTTTTAATCAATAATAATTATCAAATTGTTGATTAATAATATTTTTTTAAATATTTTAAATCCATTTTCACTAAATTTCTTATATATTAAATGTAATAGTTTATTTATACGTATCTAAAACATATTTAAAAATATATATTATATTTATATCAATATAAATTTACTTATATAACAATAATTTATTTTTTATGATTTTTTTTGAAGTATAAAATTTATCACCGGTAGGAAAAAGTTCTGATAAATCTCCCCTTTATCAGCGCTACTAAAAAAAGTGCTGATAAAGGGGAGCCTTTATCAGCGCTTTTTTTAGTGCTGTTAAAAGTGCCCTTTTATCAGTGATTTTTTTTAGTACTGATAAAGGCCCCATTTATCTGTGTTTTTTTTAGCGCTAATAAAAGGGTAGTACTTTCCTTGCCTATTTTTTTAGTAGTGATTAAAAGTTATGGTCGTTTGATGTTCGAGTTCGATTTTTGACTTTTGAATTTTGAATATATATTTTTTCCTTTGAATATCATGCAATTTAAATCTCACTTGGTTTTTTATCATTTTATAAACTTTGATTTGACTAGTTCTGGAGTTGAAAAGGACTCTCGGATCAGAAGTTATGGTCATTTGATGTCAAAGTCTGTTCTTCTACTTATTTAAGATTTGCTTTCCATTTAAAAATAGTATTAACTAATAATTATAAATATTAATTAATTGACACATTATAAATATATAAAATTATAAATAATAAACTATATTTAATTGTAAATAATAATAATAAAATTAATAAATAATAAATTAATAAATAATAAATAATAAATAATTTTTTAATTTTTTTTAAAATAAAATTCTTAAATTTTGCGGCGGTTTTTTAAAAAGTGTCGTTATTTCATGGAGGTTTTTTTAAAAAAAACACCGTTAAAAAAATTAAATTTGTTTAGAAGATATTTTTTAAAAGAAAATTAAAAGTATTTTTAAAAAAAAATATCGGTGGTTTTTTCACGGCAGTTTTAAAAATCACCGCTAATTTTTTGATCAAAAAAAAATTGCGGTGGTTTTTAAAACTGTCGCTAAAACACTGTTTTCTCATAGTGAACCAACTTTACAAAACTACTTGGTCTTCAGAATGATATGCTACCATAAGAAAATGAACTTCCTTGTTGAATATATGACACTAAAAGAATGATACATTCAATGGGCATGATCTCTAAAAAATACATGCTTGTACAAATGATTACATATTGTTTTTAAGGACCATGAATCACTCATAAAATTCCTTAAGTGTGGAGAGGATTAATACAAGAAATATGAATCAAGTCCTTAGAAAGATGTATGGTAATTTCCTATCATTCCAAAGTTTAAAATACAATATAGATGTTAGGAAACTGAGAGATAATTGATGTGGTGTGTAGATATAGGAATTAAATATGGGAAAAAATGCCATCTAGCTGACTCTCCTTAGTGGAAGAAAATTTATTGAGTATCCTGAATTTGAAAATGAGCTGAGAAACATCTATCTTGAATTATCTGTAGATGGAATGAATCCTTTTGGTGTACAAATTAGCACTCATAGTACATGGCTCATCATATTGGTAAATTATAACTTGCCTCCATTTTTATGCATGAAGTGAAAATACATTATGTTGTATCTGCTTATATCTAGAATAAAACAACCCAATAATGATATTGATGTCTATTTGGATCCATTGATTTAAGATCTGAAATTGGTGTGGGATATAGGTGTTATAATGTACGATGCTCATAGAAGTGAAGAATTCACATTGATGTCGATGTTGTATGGGATGATAAATGACTTTCCTACTTATGTAAATGTTCCAGGCTATAACATTAAAGGAATGTTGAGGTGTCCCATTTTTGAAGAATGCACACACTCAATTCAGTTGAAACATTTTTCTAAGACTAGCTTTTTTGGAAATTGGAAATTTTTACCTCAACGGTATAAATACCAATCCTGGATGACATCATACGATGGATACACCGAACAAGGAAAAACATCATCTTCGCTAACGAGTGATCAAATATTAGATAAAGTAAAAGATATTGAAATTGTTTTTGGTGAACCATTTTTGAAAAACCTTATGAAATCAGGTTGGAAAAAGAGATCAATTTTCTTTGAATTACCGTATTGGAATTTTTTGTACATCAAAAATTTTATTGATGTCATGCATGTAGAAAAAAAAGTATTTTATTGTGTTATTGGAACATTAATAAATGTTCTTAGAAAAACAAAATATGGAATCAAGGCGATATTGGACATGATTTACACGGGGATAAGGGAATAGTTGGTACCAATGAAGGGTAAAGTGTGAAATTTTCTTCCTCCTGCTTCTTATACTCTATCTAGAGAGGAAAAATTGTAATTTTTCATTTTCCTTAATGATGTAGAAGTTAGAGAGGGGTGTTCATAAAATAGTAAGCATGTCGTTTCAATGACTAATTTGAAGTTATAGGGACTAAAATAACATAATTTTCATGTTTTGATGCAAGATATGATACCCATAATTTTACATTTCATTCTTCCTAAAAATGTACAACATACATTAACAAAACTCTACTTCTTTTTTAAAGCCATATGTAGTAAATTTATAGACCCGAAGAATTTTCCAATCATTAATAAGGAGGTTTTGATCATATTATGTGAATTAGAGATGTTATTCCTACCATCATTATTTGATATAATAGTCCACATATTGGTTCACTTGGTTAGAGAGGTACAACTATGTAGTCATGTACATTACATTTGGATGTACCCCATTGAATGGTATATGAATAATTTGAAAGGGTTTGTCAAGAATCAATGTTGTCCATAAGGTTTTATTGTAGAATGATATATTGTTGAAGAAGCTATTGAATTGTGTAACAATTACATATAATATGTTGATATCATCAGTCTCCCAAAGTCTCATCATAGCGGAAACCTAATAGGTTAATGAATTTCCAAATTTTGTTTCAATTACCATCACAGAGAGAGAGATAAATCACACCTTTATATTTTACATAATAGTGAAGACGTTGACCCATATGTTGAATCCCACAAAGAAATTCTTAGATATTTGAATCAATAAAGGACCGAAGGATGGATATCAAATACACATTATCAATAGTTTATATGATAGTTCTAAGATCATATTTATAAGTAGTTATCTAAAAATCTGAATTCAATTGTTGAATGACTCTGATGGCCATCCATGAGACCAAATGAAAATGTTATATCTTACATTGGTTTTGTAATCAATGGTTATAAGTTCAATATAAAATAACATTATGACTGCAGTACGATGAAAAAAAGTGAAGTTATTCTTGTGGTGGAAGCGATACACATATCTAGTTCCAAGGATATAAATCAAATTTATGTGAATATTTCATTTTTTAGTATTATCTAATAGATATACGAGTTCAATTATACAACATTTAAAGTGTTTATTTTCCATTAAAAATGGGTTCAAAAAAGGAGTTAAGTGAAAGCTGATGAAATGGGCTTCGTGAAGTTTAATTTTAGTGTGAAAGGGGAAAAGGATGAGCTATTTATAATAGAATCACAAGCAGTGAAATTATTTTATGTCTCAAATATAGAAAACAAAAATTGGTTGATTGTACATCTGGAAACTAAAATAATTGTAGGTTTAGATGAAAATTCAATCAAGGGTGGCCCTTTCATTGGGATATCACAATCATTTCATGGTGGTACAAATATATAACACATTTTTCACATTATCGGGGACCACAAATAGTGGATTTGGATTCTCTAAAGAGGAGAAAAATACCTTCAAACTTTTAAAAAACTAAATAGAGTTCAATGAGAAGGTTAAAGTGTTTTTTAATATACTATTATTTTAATCATAATATTATGTGTTCTCTATTGTATTAACATAATATAAATTAAATGTTTGACTACTTATGAAGATAATGTCTTCTGCATATGATGATCTTACCAATCACGTGGAAGAACAAGCGGTTGATGCTCAAACTTTAGAATAATTAAGGGATCAACAGCATGTTGATGAAAAAACAAGAACAGTGCAGCATCATATTGTTTACTAAAATGGTCAAGGAAATAAGTAGGGCATAAATTTTAAGGTTGGATGGAATCAACACGGCCAAACTATTGACCCCAATAATTCAATGTTCATTAGTTATGTTGGGGTCACAAAGAGGAAAAATGTTCCAATTGATATAGATTCATTGAGAAATATTTAGCTTGTAATGAAGGAAACCCTTTGGGGAGATATAAAGGTAATGTTATGATATACTTTCTTTATTTTACTGAAAAATTATATAATGAAATATTGATTTAATTTTCATTACTCCTTATGAAGTTCATTTATTTTAGATGATTTTCGTAAGATATATGTCTTAATGGCTACTGGAAAATTCCATAGAGGCTTATGGAATCTTCTTACCAAGTTACATCATAGGGATGTTGAGGGGAAAGTAAATCACCGCCCACTAGTTACTTATGAAAACATTATAAAGTAGGAAACATGGAACGATTTCATTAGTCATCATGATGAGAAATAATTTTAGGTGTGTTGTAGTCGATAATATATTTTTTGACATTAGTTATTTTATTCAATTTTATTTAAAATTGTTAATTTATGAAATAGAAAAGGAGTGTTGAAAATAAATAATGTGCATCAAAACCAATGTACCCCTATCACAAAGTAAGGATGGGGTACACTTCACTAGATAAGAAATTGGTATGTATTTTAAATAAATAATAAAATTTTTATGTGATATGAAACAAAATATTTTCCTTTGTTTATATGCATATTGATTAATCAAAATCTAA
This sequence comes from Viscum album, assembly GCA_963277665.1. NCBI lineage: Eukaryota > Viridiplantae > Streptophyta > Magnoliopsida > Santalales > Viscaceae > Viscum > Viscum album. The sequence continues at coordinate 1,813,643,704 of OY728146.1, forward strand.
ATCCACTTCTATCCCATGTCATGTGCTATGGAAGGAGACCCGTGTAAATAAGGAGGGAAAACTAGTTTATGAAAACAAAAAATAGGTATGGGGAACATGTGTAAGTATGACATAATAGTAATTCATTATAATTTATAATAGTATTACATAAAAATATATATTTATTTGCATATGTTTTTATATGGTTTAGTCACAAGAATCAGCAGAGACTATACCATAGGAAAAACTACTCTCAACAGCTTTGAAGTAGTAGGAACAATATGGTCACGTTAGAGGTGTATGTTTTGGAGTGTCTCATAGAACATATTTCAAGAAGAAAAACCCACAATAAGATACATATAAGACGATGAAAATGTTGCAGGAGAAAATAGATTCTTTGCAATATATTATTATTTGGTCTGTTTTGGCAGCCCAATATATGTGAAAGTATCAAAGTAAACCAGCGGTGGAACAAATATCATCACATAAACAACCAAATGACCACACTAGATTTGATAATAGTCATTTCCCTCAACCCCATACCTTAACTGAGGTGTAGAGACATGGTTTTTTTCTTATAATACTTTTAAATATTTCTATATATATTTCCAGAGTAAGGTGCTGAGACGGCGTGCAATTCTGAGGCCCGGTGTGCCCGAAATTAATTTTATAAAAATATTAACTATATTTTATATTGTGTGTGCATGGTTTCTCAAAGAAAATAGGATAAATATTAAAATTAATCTCATATAGAAAATTTTATACCACAATTGAGTTTGTAGTGTTGTGTTTACCCTAGGTGTAACATAAAGTGGGTCAGTTCAGGCATTTCAGATCCCTTGCTCGTTGGTGGTATGTTCTGTGAAATACTTATTTATTTATTTATTTCATTTTAATTCAAATATTTGTTCTATAAGAATACCACTAGGGTTAATTACCTAGGGTTATACTCATAATCCTACAAATTCTAATGATTCTCTCCTTCCTCATTCCACTGTAAAATCTCATCAGATGACAATAAAACATCAGATCAAAGTAGATCAGGACATAGTGAACGCAATGACTCCTCTTGATCATTTGTGAACACGTTCTTCATCAATGAATGATCCAAAAGCTAGTTAGGACTCATAAATTGTTAATTTATTCCCCTTTATTAAATAGATTGAATATCAATCCTTTTTCTTTGATCTGTATCCTTTTGCAACAATTGTATGTGCTCGTGTATTGAAATATTAATTTATTTTATTGATTTCTAACCATAGATCACCATTCTTGATCGTTGTCTAAGAAATATTAGAAAATAATCATTTAAACATTTTTATGGTGCTTTTCTTCCATTTATTCTTTATTTTCCTCACTAGTAGGACATAACGGTCCCGATTCAACATTGTCGGGTAGTACCGAGCCCGATTGGACCCCGGGAATAGTGATGGATCAAGAAACAAAGAATGGATCGATGATGTATGAACAAATCTAGAATCATTGTGAGGAACAGATTTTTATTTTGTTGATTTTAGATCAAGGCATCAAGGGCGGAATCCTTGGGATGTGCAGTTCATGAAACGAACCCTCCGACGAACAAACGAAGCTGATTTCCGATGGGAGATGGTTGGAATCTACAATCCATTGATAGATCCGTAAGTTTTGGATAGATATGGGTCCAGATATAAAGGAGAAAGACTATCTTTTAGGCATGAGAATTAGATCTTTAAAATCTAGTGAAAATACAACTACACATCGTGTAAATGGATGAACACATGGCGTGTATCCCATCAGCAGTGACAGTTAGGGTTTTAGAAAAAGTTAAGGATGAAACGAAATGTGGCCCTCCTACATGACGTGTACCCCTTACCTGTTTGGAAAAACCATTTGGAGGATCACATGGATGGGAACCCGTATGGAGGTACTCGGCTAGGTTACACAGGTGTCACCTCGTTTGAGACAACACATCGTGTACAGAGTACACGAACATGGGGTCTGGTACATGGACACAACTAGAAGGACATGGCCCAGCCCCGGGTATCCTAGACATGCTATATAGTCCACCTGCATGACATGTACTACTATATGGTATGGGTGTTGTGTGCCACCCAGGGACACGACTAGGTAGTGGAGTGGGACCACACATCGTGTGGTTCCCCTCACACACCATGTACCCCTTGAAATTTTTTGATAAAACTTAAAGGTTTCATATATCCTTCATTTGAACTCAGATTTTGGATCGTGAGTAGCCTATCCTGAGTGTTTTTTTCATTTATAATGTGATGGTTCCCTCTATTGTTGCTTACAAGATATGATGTGAAATATTCTGGTCATGAAACTTATTTAGTAAATGCTTGATGATGATAGTGATCAGTCGGAATCACCAGAGGCTTCTTATAGAGTGGAACACCCTATCAGCATGGGCACAAGTACTCTACAGCTACCTTCCGAGTGGAACGACCCTGTTGTACCAGAGTGCGGGTCCTCGACTTCTAAGTGGAACCCCCTATTATATCAGGGCGTGGGTCCTTGACTTCTAAGTGGAAACCCCCTATCGGATAGGGTATGTGTCATCAATGACTAGAGTGGAACCCCCTATCACACCAGGGCACAGGTCCTCAACCTATAGAGTGGAACCCCCTATAAGTTTAGTTGCGGTTCCTCTACCTACTGAGTGGAACCCCCTATCATCATAGGGCATGGGTCCTCGTGGCATTAGAGTGGAACCCCCCATTGACATGGGTACGAGTCCTCTACAAATACTTTATAGAGTGGAACCGCCCATCGGCATGGGCGTAGGTCCTATGAAGTTACTTTTCGAGTGGTACCCTCTAGTAGAGGTGGGAAGTGGAGTTCCTCAACGATTAGAAGATCGGGACCCTCCTATTGTACCAGGGCATGGATTACCTACCTAGAGTTTGTGGCCCCTCTCAACTGTGTGGCAGATTAATGAGGTGAATCTTGACTTGCATGGTTACTTTTGGGTAGACACGTGAGATATTGGGCATTGTTGATGGACTTTTGGAATGGTTGGATATTCTTCTTCTTGGGAAGATTTGTGAGATGGAGATCCCCTTACTCTCTCATTTGTGATTCTTTTGACTAATTATATATATATACTTTCTTTTATATCCACACCTTGGATTTGGTTACTCTCCTTCCAGGAGAGGTGAAGACGCACGAGGTATGCCATGTTCTTTCCATGTATAGCTTCTTGTGGTTGGATGAGCCTACTCTCATGCTATAGGTGAAGAAGACTCAATATGTAGTTCATCTACTCACCATTTTCATCCCCATGTGTTTGGAAGAGGTTAATTTCACTCTCTTTTTAGGTTGAGTTATTCTCTTTGATTGTACCTTGTATTTATTGTCTTTCTTTTCCTGTTTTATCTTTTACTGCTCCCCCTTCTTCTTTCAAGGTGTCTTAATATGTATGTATATACTCACCCTAGCACGGAATTTTTCCACACGTGTCATGTCTTATGCAGACAATAGATAGGTTCTCGGTAACTTTATATGAGATTAGGGATATTGGGTGATTTGGACCATATATGATGGTATTTGTTTGGGATTCATGAGTTGGGATCTCTCAGTAGTTTACTTTTCTAGTTTTTTTAGGTTAGGACATATTCCTGGTTGGGTGTGTATTTTTCACCTTTAATTTTTAGTTTACACTACTTTAATCTTGTACTATCTAGAGATTATTCATGCTTGGTTTACTTTATAACTGTGTTTCATATTTTACTATTTCCCTATGTACTTTTGTATTAATATGGATGTGTGTGTACATTCAGGTACTTAGGAAAATAACTCCCCATTTTATTTATGCCTTCAGAACTGGTGGTCATCCCATAGTCTATGGAAGTGGTATTGGGGTAGTTGTGTATTGAGCCCTAGATGGGTCGGGTCATGACAGATTAGTGTTAGAGGAATTTAATTCCTTGGGAAATTGTTCATAATAGTCCCCTTAAGAGGATTTGGTTGGGTTTAGGGAAATGGTTTCAATGTGTCTCAAGTGCACCTCTCAGACCAGGGAGCCCAGTGATGGTGCTGGTGGATGATGTATTCATTCACTAGGACCCTGACTACCTGCTTGTCAACTCAACATACTGAGACATTTGTTACAAGGATCAATGGTACATGAATCATATAGGATCGACTCTTTGATTTTCCTTCTTGAGTCATCTCCACATTATTTTTGATATATATATGTGTGTGTGTGTGTGTGTGTGTGTGTGTGTTCTCATCTAACCATGGTGCATCTTGATAAATCTCAATATTCCTCTGCGATGACAGCCATATAGGATACTATTTTCGGTTCATGAAAATGATCTGATGAGACATGACGCCTTGATTCAGGGTCAATCCTAAGATCATGTTCTTCTAGGTGGACAAGTAGTATCACCTACTCCTATCGAGTATCAGATTTTCCTAGTAGAGATGGATGAGGATGCGCACAGGCTTAACACGCTTTATGATTTCTAGAGCTAGAGCCTAATGAGGTTCCAAAATGATCCAGATCCTCAAGCAATAGAGGATTGGATAGATTCGGTGGCCTGTGTCTTCATGATTGTTCAGACCTCGATGGATAAAGTGGTTTCACTGGTATCTAGCCTTTTCCATGGGTCATCTGGGTGTTAGTGGAGTCTCATTACGTAGATTCATGATGATTCGACATTCTCATGGACTGAATTCCAGTAGGAGTTTTGTGAGGAGTATTAACCCTCTTGCTTGCGCTTAGTTTGGATTCAAGAGATTCTAAATCTATAGTAGGGAGCAATGATAGTGGTTGATTATGAAGCAAGGTTCATAGTCCTTATGTGGTACTCCCTTAAAATGATCTAGGGCATCTACTTTTGAGTAGGGAAGTTTGATCAAGGACTCCATGGAGAGATATTATCCAACGTTGTTCCCTTATACATCCCCACCTATGATAGGATGTTAGAGTGGGAACTGGTGATAGAGAGAATTATATAAGAGGTATTCCAGACAGTTGGAGCTGGTAGTGGGTGTCATAGAGTTGGTTTTTCTACAACAGCCAGTAGACATCAGGCGCCAGGATCACAGTACATGAGATCTCCTCGTGATCAGACTTAGGAACATGGTCAGACGCATCGCATAACTCCAGGGAAGATCAGAGAGGGGTGGAGTTTTATTTATGATGGGAGAGGTTACATAGCTCGAGACTACCTGACTAGAAATGCTAAGAAGCACAGGAAGATAACTAAGGGACCACCATAGTAATGGTAGCACCATGATTAGAGATCTCTCAAGCGTAGACAAGGTGGTCACTATAAGGACCCGACCTTATTACATTACATAATCTTTATTTTAGTCAATAAATCAATTACTTTTACATTAAGGATATTTTCAAGTTTAGATCTTTATATAATTGGTACATAATACATTCATAACATTACACATTGTTACAAAGTGGATACCATAAAAATAGTTTCCATTTTTTTCAAAATATAAAACATTACAGCTTAAAACATGATTAATTTGAAAACTCTTCAAACATTTAACTTGGCTTACTTATTTGTCTTACACATCCTTGTGAACTTTAAAAATCATTTAAAAAACTTGGGATGAGAAAAAAAATCTCAATAAGGGATGTAAAAGAAGGAAAGAGCACATTATTCCATGAATACTTGTAACGTATGAAAACATTTTCAAAATACATACTCGTCACTCATATCTACTTAATTTGTGAAACATGAGATTTACACAAGATTTAAAAAATACATAAAAACATAAATATAACAATAAAGGTATCTTGGGGCATTACTTACATAATCTTGTAACCCTCTCGGCTACCTTATAATTTGTAACTCTCGGGGCTACCTTATAATTTGTGTAACCATCGCAGTTACACTTGGAGTAACCATATGGCTGACCTCCAACTTACACATACCAAATGAATAGGAGGGAAATATAGGTCCCACCCTTAATCATAAACAATTCCCAAGAACAATAACATAATCATACAACATGAATAATTTCATGAAAACATTGCTTTTGAATGTTGTAAAACATAGTTTAAAAAGAGGATTTTAAAAGAAAATCCCCTTAGAAATATCATATAATTCAAGTGAGACTTAATAGAGTGGATGTAATATGTGTATACACTATAAATACACACAATTAAACATAATATAAACAAAACTGATCCCACAAACAATATTAATACCACATACATAATGAAGTAGAAGGTTAACCCAAAGAATAGAAATTGGGTTAAGAATTCCCTTACCTAAGGCTTGTCTAACTTGAAACTTTTTTAAACCTCATGTATAATAGTTAAAATAGTGTTATTAATATCTTACAGAAACATATAAATCTTTATAATACCTTATATGATCATTTCATTACATCATTTCACCCTTTAATTGTTAGTATTGTGTTCCTTGCACTGTTTTTGGGTGAGTTCTTTACATGATTTCTGTGATTGGTTCATGATGGTTGTTCTTGTCGATTGGAAGTGAAACTCCCGAATTTTAATGGAGTAGTATTTACATATTTCTAGAACCATAAATTATACCATTTATCATTTTGAATTCTTACATGATGATGATTCATAAGTTAAACCGTTAATGATGTTCGTTTAGATCATTTTAGTGGTTCTTTGATAATAACAACCTCATTTTGTTTTATAATTTAAAAACATGTATACAAAATAATTCCAGAACTATGGATGAAACATAATACATATATTATAACCTGGTTTAACCATAAAAATTGTTTCCTGACCAGTCTTTAAGGAATTAAATTAAATTGAAATCACATTTTCCACGATGTCGGTAAATCAACATGATAACATTCAGAATATACTAGATTCTGGAGCTTTCATGCCTCTTAGATAAGATGAGGTGATTAAAGAAGAAGAAATGAACTCAAAATAAAAGAAAAATTGAGAAATCTATCACGAAAATTTGGTAGCCTAACGACATCATTTAAAATTTCATAAAATATTTTGATGAGAGGAAAGGGGTATCTCATAATTATTACATAATATGGGAAGTATGGGGTTATGGAATAAAATATCCCAACATAAGCCAAAGGGGATGAAAAATAATAACATAAAATGAAAGAAAAGAAAGAAAATAAAAGAGGATGTTTACCTCTTGATCTCTTCTCCTTGAGATCCTTCTTAAGGCCTTTGGTTTTGGCCTTTTGGTGAGACCAGAAGCTCTAGGAAGTGGGGAATATCCTTGGGATGAGTATTGGGTAGAACTTAGGTAAGGATCAAGGCTCGAGAGGTGTGGGAGGAAGAGGGGAATGAGGGTGGTATTTATAGTGGATGAGAGGGGGTATTTTTAATTATTTTAATCATTATTATAATATTTTTACTCAATATTATGAATAATCTTAATTCATGTGACCCAAAATAGTAATAATGGCATGTGAGTTTTAACTAAGTGGGATTAAATCACTTATGATGTCATAAATAGTGTTTTTTACTGATAATTTGAATATAGGGTATTTTACCGTATTTCACTATTTATCAAAAAATTCAAGAATTTTAAAAAAATCCCAAAAATTGAACCTTACCATTTCTTGATGTATAGAATTAATAAATGAAGTCCATTTTTTTAAAATAATTTTCTAAATATCATTAATTTAATTTTTAAATAAAATCATAATTAATTCAAAAATTAATAATTTAAAAACTATAACTAATTTTATAACACATTGAAAAATTAACCAAGATGTCATTATCTTAAATCATTAGGAAAATAAAATATTAATACAATTTAATATTCCTTAGGGTCATATTACTATTCATATTACTATTCATAAAGGTATGTTACTATTCACCAAAAATACTAGTTGGTTTCTTTATACTCTAAATAACATACTGAACATAATTGTAGATGACCATTTTTCGAATTTCAAAACATATAAGTAGTAAAATTATATTTAGAATCTAGTTATAATTATCTACTTAAAACAAAGTTTCATGCATTTCAATTTATTTTTAGAAAACCTTGGGGTGTTACATTCTCCCCACCTTCTAGAAATTGCATCCTCACAATTTTATTTACTTATTAAACAAGTTCGGTTACTTTTCTCTCATAGCATTTTCAGACTCCCATGTTTCTTCTTCTACCATGTGGTTTCTCCACAAAACCTTTACCTGGTGGATTACCTTATCTCGCAATACCCATTACCGTGGAACAAGAATTTGAACTAGTTTCCCTTCATAAGAATGGTTCCCTTCCATCTAAACTACTTCTAGGCTCAAGACATGTGATGAATCTGGCACATAATTCCTCAACATCGAAACATGAAAAACACTGTGTACCTGAGACAAACTCAGAGGAAAAGATACTCGGTATGCAACTATTCCAACTTTCTCCAAGATTTCAAAAGTACCAATGAACCACGAACTTAGCTTACCTTTCTTACTGAAATACATCACACTTTTCCAAGGAGATATTTTAAGGAAAACATGGTCACCTACCTCGAATGAGAAGTCTTTCCTTCTATTATCTGCATAACTTTTATGTATACTCTGAGCTGTCCTCATGTGTTGTTGGATCATCTTCACTTTATTAGCCACTTAATCAACTAATTCTGGCCCCATAAACTTTCTTTCACCGACTTCTTCCCAAAACGCTGGAGTCTGACACCGCTACTCATACAAAGCCTCAAAAGGTGCCATCTGTATACTGGAATGAAAACTTTTATTATAAGAAAACTCAACTAAAGAAAGATGATGATCCCAACTTCCCTGGTATTCCATTAAACAATCTTGAATCATATACTCTAAATTCTGAGTCGTTCATTCTGATTGGCCATCAAATTGAGGATGAAAAGTTGTACTGAATTTTAATTCTATGCCCAACAACTTCTGAAGTCCTTTCCGAAAGTTAGAAGTGAACATGGGATCCCATTCAGATATAATACAAATAGGAACTCCATGTAACCTGACAATCTCCTTGAGGTACAGTCGAGAAATCTGATCAAAATACATTGTATCTCGAATATAAAGAAAATGTGCAGATTTTGTTAGTCGATCAACAATAACCCAAATCACATTGTTACCTTGAGAATTCTTTGGTAGTCCCACCACAAAGTCCATGGACACATTCTCCCATTTCCACTCTGGTACTGGAAAAGGGTGAAGCATCCCCTTCGGTAACTACCACTCTGGTTTAACCTATAGACATGTCAAGCACTTCATAGTAAAATCAGCAGTATCTCTTTTCATTCCATCCCACCAATAATACTCCTGAAGGTCTCTGTACATCTTAGTACTACTAGGATGAACCAAAAATAGAGAACTATGAGCTTCACACAATAAATATTTTTTCAACTAAGAATCACAAGGTACACACAACCTTTTTTCAAATCTTTAAACACAATCTTTATCAAGGTTAAATTCTAGAAACATACCCATTTTAACCAATTATACTTTTTTCTACATCTCATGGTCTTCCTTTTGCGCTTGCTTAATTCTGGCTGACAATGATGACTGCACTGAAACCTGAAAAAAAAATAGAGGTATTTCCTGAACCAACAACTTCTAAGACAAAATTTATCAAATAATTAATCAAGGGACCATTTTCCAAACATAACATTGTTAATGATGCATGATGTTTTCGACTCAAGGCATCCACCACTTTGTTTGCTTTTGCAGCATGGTAATTGATCGTGCATTCATAATCCTTTATCAGTTCAATCCATTTTCTTTGCCTCATGTTTAATTCATTCTAAGTGAATATATACTTCAGACTTTTATGGTCAATATATATTTTACATTTGTCTTCGTATAAATGATGCCTTTGAATTTTCAAAGCAAAAAACCACACCTACCAATTCCAAATCATGTGTGGGATAATTTAACTCATGAGAACTAAGTTGTCTTGAAGAATAAGCAATTACCTGATCATTCTGCATCAAAACACAACCAAGTCCCTTTAAAGAAGCATCACTGTAGATGACAAACTCACCATTTCGGGAAGGCAAGGCCAAAACTGGAGCATTCACCAATCTCTTCTTCAGTTCTTAAAAACAAACATCACATTCTTTTGTCCAAATAAATTTAACCCCTTTTCATGTTAACTTAGTTATTGGGCTAGATAACCGTGCAAAGTTCTTAACAAAACTTTGGTAATAAACAGTTAATCCAAGAAAACTACAAATATCTGTAACATTTGTAGGTCTTGTCCATTCATCAACCACTTTTGTTTTGGCAGGATCAACTATTATTCCATCCTTATTTACAATGTTCCTAAGAAAAGAAATCTGTTACAACCAAAAATCACACTTTCTGAATTTTCCATATAGTTTTTTTCCTTTAAGGTTTTTAAAACAACCCTTAGATGTTTTTCATGCTCCTATTTATTTTTAGAAAATATTATAATGTCATCAATAAACACAACCACAAACTTATCTAATAACTCATGAAATATTCTATTCATAATATTCATGAATAGCCCGAATGGTCCGAAGGCCTTCTTTTTTATTTTATTATGGATAATCACCCTTTTAAGGGTTGAAGGGGAAGTCGTACATGACCCGTAGGCCCAAGGCACAAGGCTCGATTGACCCGTAATACATGACCCAAAGGCCCAAAGGAATACCATGCCCAATAAATGACTCATAGGTACAACCCACTTGAACTACCCCTCCCCAGATTCTGCGTCATTGATCACCTAGCTCCCCACCTTGCATTGCTGATCGACTAGCATTTCCTTATACAAAGTTTCACGGTGCCTAGTCCTGATGGCAGTTGTCATACCGTCTCATTCTTCCAATCAGGTTAGCTCTGCTTCTGGTGGCTGCAACTCTTGTTGCTATGATCCTCTTTTGGGGCCTATTTTGTGTGAACTGGGCTACTCCATAGTCTATGTGGCCTGAAGGCCCTATGGCTCTAAGGCCTTTGATGACCTGAAGGCCCTTGATTCCCGTAGGCCCAAATCGTTAGCCCGAATGCCCAAATCGGTTGAATAGTTCCAGCTACTATAGTACCGAATAGTAACTGCTACAATACTGCTACAGTGACTGCTACAGTACTACTACAATACCCAGAAATTCACCTCCACCCGGTTTTGAACCTGGGTCTCTTGGATGCCAAGCAGGAGCCCTTACCACTCGGGTACAGGCTCGTTGGAATATTCATAAATGTAGTATGTGCATTAGTTAACCCAAACAGCATAACAAAAAATTCATAATTCCCATATCTAGTACAAAAGGATGTTTTCGGGATGTCATTATTTTTCACCTTTAGTTGATGGTATCCAGATCTCAAATCAATCTTGGAAAAGTACTGAGATGCCTAGAGCTGATCAAACAAGTCATCGATGTGAGGAAAATGATACTTGTTTTTAACAGTGATGCTATTCAAAGATATATAATCAATGAAAAGTCTCATAGAATCATATTTCTTTTTAACAAAAAAAATAGGAGGACCCCATGGTGAAGTGCTAAGATAAATGAAGCCTTTATCAAGAAAATATTGCAACTGGTTTTTCAATTCAAGAAGTTCTATTTGATCCACACGATATGGGGCTTTTGAAATTGGCTTAGCATCAGTAACTAATTAAATTGTGAACTCAACTTCTCGATCATGTATGACACTAGGTAACTCATCATAAAAAACATCAAGGTATTCATTTACCACTGGAACATCATCAATCTTAACAGTTCCCCTTGTTTTCAAAAATATGATCAAGATAATTTTCATTTCCATTTTTTAACAATTTTTCAGCTTCCTGATATGTTATCAATTGTATGGGTTCTTTTTTCTTATAAAAACTAAAACTGTTTCTGAAAAACAACTTCTTTATCTCTACAGTCAATCTTAGCATGATAAACAGAATTCCAATCCATTCCTAGAATAACATCAAACTCAACTAAGGGTAAAACAACAAGGTTTGTAGGTAAAGACTTTCCAAAGACCACAATAGAAAGATTCTAATAATTACTCTTTTCTATAATATTTCCCCCTAGTGTTTTAACAACAAGTTCTGGTCTCATTTGTTAAGGTGATATTTCCAATTTACCAGAAAATTTCTCTGAGATGAAGGAATGTGTAGACCCTATATCAAACAAAAATTTAGAAAAATCTAATTAAACAAACAAATTACCAGATACAACTTCATTGGATGGCTCTTCATCTGCCGACGTAGTCGCAAAAGATCTCACTGCACCTTTCTTCTTATAGTCTGGCTTCTTGGCATCATTTGGATCTCTCTTTGGGCAAGAATTTGCATAGTGACCCATATCACCACATTTAAAACACTTAACTGTTTTCTTATCAGGATTATTCTTAGTATCATTTTCATTAAAATCTCAGGCCATATGTCCAAACTTACCACATTTAAAACACTTCCCAGTTTTTCTAAGACATTCCCCGGGGTGTTTCTTTCCAAACTTTTCAAAAAATGGAAATTGGATTTTCATACCATTAAATTTCTTTTGTTGATTCTTACCCATCACTTTCCATCTATATCTGTTCTTCTCCTTGTTTCCAAAATGAACTTGATCATCAGCAAACTCTATATCTACCCTCTCAGCACATCGGACAAGTCTCTCATAACTTCTAAATTCATGGGAGGCCAATTCCCTTCTATACCTTGGATTCAGTCTTGAGTAAAAGCGGTTGATTTTTCTATAAATATCCAAAATAAGAATTGGACTATACCTAGCCAGTCGGGTTAAGTTCTCTTCATAAAAAACCACTGAATCTTCTTCCTTTTGCTTTAATTCAAGGAATTTCTTCTCCATCCTAAGTCACACCACCTTTAGAAAATATTTTTCAAGGAAAATGATTTTAAATTCATCCCACTCTAAGGTATCAATATCATCTCTATCCCTAATATTATTTACCATTGACCACCACTGATCAGTTTCACCTTCAAAATGATAAATATAAAGACTTTCCTTTTGATTTTCTAAACATCCCATAACATCAAATATCCTTTCAAGGTCTTTAATCCATCTTTCAGTCGTTACTCGGTCAGAAGATCCATTGAAAGTAGGAGGGTGTTGTCTCATAAAATGTTACACTAGTCATGTTCCATTGTGAAACGTCTAGCTGTTCTCTTTCATGTATTCTAGCACCATTTATTTCTTTATTTAGCTGAGCCATTTCTATCACAAACTGCTTGGTTCCAATCTCTACTATTCTGGGCTGTAGATTTGAAAGGATGTCATTCTATTGGTGTCTCTCCTCTTTAGCTTCCCTGTTTCTTCTGTGGACAACCATTATGAAAAAACATATCTTAGACGAAGCAACACGGTAATCTTTAAATGATATAACATTTCAAATTAATCATAGAGTAAAAATCATTTATGGTGTTTTTTTAACATCATCCTGACCACTAAAGTTATCTAAACCATCCTCTGATACCAAATATAAGGACCTGACCTTATTACATTACATAATCTTGATTTTAGTCAAGAAATAAATTCCTTTTACATTGAGAATATTTTCAAGTTTAGAGATTTAGATAATTTGAACATAATACATTTATAACATTACACATTATTACAGATTGGATACCATAAAAACAGTTTCCATTTTTTTCAAAATATAAAACATTAAATATTAAAAACATGATTTCTTTGAAAATTATTCAAACATTTAACTTGGATTCCTTCTTTGTCTTACACATCCTTTTGACCTATTAAAATCATTTAAAAAACTTGAGATGAGAACAAAAAGCTTAGTAAGGGATGTAAAAGAATTAAAGAGCACATTATTCCATGAATACTTGTAACGTATGAAAACATTTTCAAAAGACATACTTGTCACTCATATATACTTACTTTGTGAAACATGAGATTTACACAAGATTTAAGCAATACAGAAGAACATAAATATAATAATAAAGGTATCTTGGGGAATTACTTACATAATCTTGTAACCCTCTCAGCTACCTTATAATTTGTAACCCACACGGCTACCTTACAATTTGTGTAACCATCGCAGTTACACTTGGAGTAACCATACGGCCGACCTCCAACTTACACATACTCAATGAATTGGAGGAAAATATAGGTCCCAACCTTCATCATAAAAAATTCCCAATAACTAGAACATAATCATACAACATGAATAATTTCATAAAAATATTTCTTTTGAATGTTGTAAAACAGATTTTAAAAAGAGGATTTTAAAAAAAAACCCTTAGAAATATCATATAATTCAAGTGAGACTTAATAGAGTTGATGGAATATGTGTATAAACTATAAATAAACACAATTAAACGTAATATAAATAAAACACATTGCACAAACAATATTAATACCACATAAATAACGAAGTAGAAGGTTAACCCAAAGAATGGAAATCGGGTTAAGAATTCCCTTACCTCGGGCTTGCCTTAATTGAAACTTGTTTAAAACTTCTATATAATGGTTAAAAAGGTGTTATTAATATCTTAAAAAACATATCAATATTTATAATACCTTATATGATCATTTTATTACAACATTTCACCCTTAAATTGTTATTATTTTGTTCCTTGCACTGTTTTTGGGAGAGTTCTTTACATGATTTCCATGATTGGTTCATGATAGTTGTTCTTGTCGATTGGAAGTGAAAATCCCAAATTGTAATGGAGTATTATTTATATATTTATATAACCATAAATTATACCATTTATCATTTTGAATTCTTACATGAGTATGATTCATAAGTTAACCCATTAATGGTGTTCGTTTAGATCATTTTAGTGGTTCTTTGATAATAATGACCTCATTTTGTTTAATAATTTAAAACCATGTATATAAAATAATTATAGAACCATGGATGAGAAATAATACATATATTATAACCTGTTTCAATCATAAATATTGTTTCATAACTAGTCTTTAAAGAAGTAAAGGAAATTGAAATCACATCATCCACGATGTCGGTAAATCAACACATTACGGATGGTGTTTTGATTCCTTGAATAAGTGAAAGAGGAGAAGAATATTGATGAGGAATTTTACATGAAAATGAGAAAATCCAGAATATACTATATTCTGGATTTTTCATGCCTCTTGGATAAGAGTAGGTGAGGAAAGAAGAAGAAAGGATCTCAAAATAAAAGAAAAATTGAGAAATCTCTCACGAAAATTCGGCAGCCTAACGATGTCACTTAAAATTTCATAAAATATTTTGATGAGAGGAAAGGATTATCTCCTAATTATTACATAATATTGGAATTAAGGAGATATGGACTGAAATATCCCATCATAATCCAAATGGTATGAAAAATAATAACATAAAATGAAATAAAAGGAAAAAAAATAAAAGAGGGTGTTTACCTCTTGATCTCTTCTCCTTGAGATCCTTCTTAAGGTCTTTGGTTATGGAATTTTGGTAAGACCAGAAGATCTAAGACATGGGGAAGATCCTTTTTAGGATTATTGGGTAGAACTTAGGTAAGTCTCAAGGGTTGAGAGGTGTGGGAGGAAGATGGGAATGAGGGTGGTATTTATAGTGGAGGAGAGGGGGTATTTTTCATTATTTTAATCATTATTATAATATTTTTGCTCAAGACTATGAATAATATTAATTCATGTGACCCCAAATAGTAATAATGGCATTTGAGTTAGAACCTAGTGGGCTTAAATCACTTATAATTTCATAAATAGTGTATTTTACTGATAATTTGAATATACGGTATTTTACCGTATTACACTATTCATCAAAAAATCAGGAATTTCAGAAAAATCTCAAAAATTCACCCTTACCATTTCTCGATGTGTAGAATTCAAAAATGAAGTCCATTTTTGAAAATAATTTTATAAATATCATTAATTTAATTTTTAAATAAAATCATACTTAATTCAAAAATTAATAATTTAAAAACTATAACTAATTTTACAACACATTGAAAAATTAACCAAGATGTCATTATCTTAAAGAATTATGAAAATAAAATATTAATAAAATTTACTATTTATTAGGTTCATATTACTATTCATATTATTATTCATAAGTGTATGTTACTATTCACCAAAAATACAAGTTGGTTCTATTAGACTCTAAATAACTTACTGAACACAATTGTAGATGAATGTTTTTCAAATTTCAAAACATATAAGTAGTAAAATTATGTTTAGATTCTAGTTATAATTATCTACTTAAAACAAAGTTTCATGCATTTCAATTTATTTTTAGAAAACCTTGGGGTGTTACGGTCACAATGGATGTGGATCTAGAAGATGAGGAGGATCTATGGGTGGTGGATGATGCTATGAGATCCTTCTAGAACCACCATCAGGTGGCCCACGTGAGGCTTAGAGAGCTGGCGATTGGGATCACAGACAACGGCACGCTTCATAGGTTTATTATCCCACAACATACGAGATGGTTAGAGGTATGATATTTGTGTTTTATACTCTTTCTTTCATGTTAGTAGACACATTTTCTAGTCATTCCTTTATCTCTATACTCCTCATGCAAGATATGGAGCTCCCAATTGAGGTGTTATCCCAATAGCTTTGTCTTGAGGTTTCTATAGGGAACACTTCTTTTGTATCTTTTATCTGTCGGTAGTTTGAGCTATCACATGGTGGAGAGAGGTTCATGTAGGACCTTTTGGTTATCATAATGGAACCCTATGACGTCATCTTGGGTATGGATTGGTTGTCCATGGTCTGAACCCAGATTGACTATCATTGTAGATAATTCCGGGTGCCTACACACTGATGGGATGAGATTCTAATTTTCTAGCAATAGAGATATCATGGTGGGATGAGTGGGATCTATGAGAAGAAGGCTATAGCCTATCACATACCAGTTGGAAAGTATATCCCTTGGTGCATAAGGTTCTTCAAGAATCTAGGTTCCTTTATTTATAGAGTATTATATGTACGTCTTCCCCGAGGATGTTCTAGGAATACCTATGAGTCGGAAGATGGAGTTTAGCATCAACTTTAATCCCGGTACCAATCTGATATCTTATGTGGTGTATCAGATGGTCCCTATCGAGCTCCAAGAGTTGCGGTTTCAATTGAAGGACCTTCAAAAGAAAGGTTTCATTAGGCCCAATGTGTCCCCTTGGGAAGCTCCAGTGTTTTTTGTGAAAAAGTCGGATGGGATCTTGGGGATTTTCATGGATTATCTTCACTTGAACCAATCCCTAATAAAGAACAAGTACCCCTTTTCGAGGATTGATGACCTCTTTGACCAGTTGCAAGGCTTGAGATGGTTCTCGAAAACCGATCTCAGGTTTGGCTACCAACAATTGAAGGGTTGTGAGGATTATATTCCAAAGTTGGTATTCTAATGTCACTATGGACACTATGAGTTCCTAGTGATGCCCTTTGGTATGAAAAATTCCCTTGTCGTGTTTATGGATTTGATGAACTAGGTTTTTCAGTCGTACTTAGACCAGTTTTTTGATGTCTTCATCAACGACATACTTATACTCTATTCACCTCATAGGAGGAGCATGTAGAGAACTTTAGGATGGACCTAGATTTTCTTCGAGAGCACCAAATTTAAGGGAAAATCCCTATGTGACAGTTTTGGATTCATGAGGTTCACTTTTTGGGCCATGTCATTTTTTAGCATGGTTAAGCCATTGACCCAATAAAGATCGATATATTTATTTCTTGGGAGTCACCTAAGAACATGTCAGAGGTGTGGAGATTTCTTGGCTTTGAGGAGGACTACAGGAGGTTTGTGGCATACTTATCTAGAATCACAGCCCCTTTGACTACCCTAATATATAAAGGGAAATCATTTACCTAGTCTGAGAAGTGCTAAATGGCCTTCAAGGAGTTGAGTCTGAGGCTAAAGAGTGATCTAGTGTTGATAATAACATAGGAAGGTATATATTTTATAGTGTATTGAAATGCCTCAGGAGCTAGACTTGGATGCGTGTTAATGCAGCGACATACAATTATCGTATACGGGTCAAGGAAGTTGAGACCCCACAAGAAAAACTATATGACTCACAACCTAGAGGTGGTAGCATTATTATTTTCATTGAGGGTGAGTAGGAACTACCTTCTGGGGGAGCGCTTTGTAGTTTACTCAAACCATCAGAGTCTCAGGTACATCTTCATATAGAGAGAGTTGAACTTAAGATAGTTGTACATTGGAGTTCTTGCAGGACTATGACTTCTAGATAGTCTATAATATAGGGAAGATAAATTTTTTAGTATATGACCTTAGTAGGAAGTCCCAAGCTCTCTTATTGTGGGAGGCTTCGGAGCAGTTGGCCTCTTTTCAGCTAACACTGGTAGAGAAGGAGGGTACAACTTTTCTATAACCGATGGTGTTGACTCCTCCACTTCTCGAATGTGTGAGAGAGTCCCAGTTTGGTGATATTTATTATGAGGTATTATGTTGTCAGATATCAACATTAGACTCACCAGATGGGTATTTTTAAGGAGGAAATCACGTCATCCTTTTCTAGGGATGGACGCTGGTCCCAGTCACAATGTGGGAGGAGGTGATGCGAGAGTTGCACACTTCTACCCTAATTGTATATCCTAGTGTGGGGAATATTTATAGATACCTTCAGTGGAATTTTTTGTGATCCAAAATGATACAAAGTTTATCTGAGTTTTTCTATCGGTGTCTCACTTTTCGGTAGATGAAAGTTGTGTACCAAGTTCCGATAGGTTTGTTTTATCCCCTTGAGCTCCCAGAGTGGATGTGGGATGACATGTCCATGGACTTTATCACATGGATTCCATGAAAAGAGAAGATTTAGGACACCATATGGGTGATAGTTGACCAACTCACGTAGTCGGTGCACTTCATTTCCATCAGGGAGTAGAGTTTGGTGGAGAGTTTGGGGAAGCTTTATGTGTGGGACATTGTTCTCCTTCATGGGGTGGCCTTGATGATTGTCTCCATTCATGACTCATGGTTTACATCACAATTTTGGAGAGTCCTGCAAGAGGATTTTGGGATCCATATAAGGATGAGTATAACCTTTCACCCCCATACCGATGGAAAGAGCGAGCACACTATCTAGGTGTTGGAGGATATATTGAGGTCTTGTGTGTTAGCCTTTAGCCGGAGCTTGGAGGATCACCTACCCCTGGTGTAGTTTTCATAAAATAACAGATACCAGTCTACCATCAGCATGGAACCTTTTAAGGACCTATACGAGAGACCCTGTAGGTCACCATCATGCTGGATAGAGATTAGTGAGACATATCTTGGGACCTAAATATGGTGATGGTGATGATGGAGAAAGTCCAGATCATCTGTGAGTGGATGAGAATGGCCTAGATTAGACAAAAATAATACACATATTATCATCATAGGACCTTGAAGTTTGAGTGGGGACACCATGTTTTTTTCTGAGAGTCTATCCACAACAAGGGTTATGAAGGTTTGACTGAGGAAGTAAACTATCTCTGAGGTTCATCAGGTTATTCAAGATCATGCAGAGGGTTGGAGAGGTTTCTTATCACCTTACCCTACCCCCACGGTTAGACTAGGTGCACGATGTCTTCCATGTGTCACAGTTAAGGAGATACGTGCATGACCCCACACACGTCATCAACTAGGGAGATCTATACATTGAGGATTGATCCACTTTCATGGAGAACCCAATTGCGGTTGAGGATCGATAGGAGTGGACCCAATGTGGACGGACCTTCCCCTTGTTTCACATGTTGTGGTAGCACAAGAATGTGTAGGAGAGTTTATGGGAGTGGGAGATCCAATTGCGGGCTCAGTATCCTGAGTTGTTTGTTTTGATTTGTCTTTTCAGGGATAAAAATATTAAAAGAGGGAATGATGTAGAGAACTAGTTTTTTCCTTATAATACTTTGAAATATTTCTATATATATTTCCAGATCTATCCTTTAAGACTATGTGGGATTCTGAGTCCCGGTGTGCCCAAAATTAATTTTATAAAAATATAAAAATATATTTTATATTGTGTGTGCATAATTTCTTGAATAAAATGAGATAAATCTTAAACAAAATATCATATCATAAATTTGAGACCACGGTTGAGCCCAAAATGCATTTTTTACCCTAGGCGTGACATAAAGTGGTTCGAAGCGGGGCTTTCGGATCCCTCGTTTGTTGGTGTTATGTTCAGTGAAATAATTCATTCATTCATTCATTCATTTTAACTCAGATATTTGTTCTATATGAATAATATTAGGGTGAATTGGACAGGGTTAGCCTCATAATACTGGAATTTTTAATGACACTCTCCTTCCTTCTTCCATTGGCGAATCTCGTCAGATGATAACGAAATGCCAGATCAGAGTAGATTAGAATGTAAAGACTCCTCTCAATCATTGGTGAGCATGTTCTTCATCAAAGAATAATCTAAAATCTAGGTAGGACTCGTAAATTGGTGATTTATTCCCCTCGATTAAATAGATTGATCAAATTGATCCTTATTCTTTGATTTTCATCCTTTTTTCAGCAATTGCATGCACTCGTGTTTTGAAATCAAAATTTATTTCATTGATTTCTAACCCTAGATCACCTTTCTTGGTCATTGTCAAAGAATGCTTGACCAAAGATAACTTAAACCTTTTTATGGTGCTTTTATCCCATTTCTTCTTCATGTTCATCACTGATAATACCCCACGGTCCTGGTTCGATATTGTCAGTCGGTACCGAGCCCGATCAAACCCCCAGAACTACGATAGATCGAGAAAAAAAGCATAAATCTATGATGTATGAATATATCTGGAATAATTGTGAGAAAAATATTTTTTGTTTCAATTATTTGAGATCAAGTCATCAATGCTGGAAGCCTTGGAAACATGGGGTTCATGCAATGAACCCTTTGACGAACAAACAGTGTTGATTTCTAGTGAGAGACGGCCGAAATCCACGATCCACTGACAGATCCAAAATTTTCTGGAAGATATGGGACCAAATATAAAGGAAAAAATAGAATATTTTAGGCATGGGAATTAGATATGGAAAATTTGGTGAAAACCCAACTATATTTCGTGTATAGGGATAAACACATGATGTGTAACCCCTTAGCAGTGACAGGTAGAATTTTGGGAAAAGTTAAGGATGACACGGTGTGTAACCCTTATACATATTTTTTACCCCTTCCCCAGTTGGAAAACCCATGTGGAGGATCACATAGATGGTAACCCATGTGGAAGTACATATCCAGGTCACATGGGTGGCACCCCATGTGAGGCAACACATCATGTTCAGAGTACACGAACATGGGGTCTGGTTCACAGACATGGCTAGAAAGACACGAACCGATCTCGGGTATCCTGGAAACGCCATGTAGTCCACCAAAAAAACATGTAATACAACATGTAATGGGAGCCATGTGTCATAAAAGGATACAGATAGGTGGTGGTGTGGGACCACACACCATGTGATTCCCCTCACACATCGTGTACCCCTTGACCTCTTTTGAAGAAACTTCAAGGTTTTGTATCTCCTTCATTTGAACTCATATTTTGGACTGTGAGTATACTATCTTGAGTTTTTTTCACATAGAATGTGATGGTTCCCTCGATTATGGATTATGAGATATGATGTGAAATGTTCTGCGAAAGACACTTACTTAGGTGATGCTCGACAATATAAATGATCAGACAGAATCACCAGAGGCCTCTTATAGAGTGGAACACCCCATCAATATAGTCATGGGTCCTCTATAGCTACCTTTTGAGTGGGACCCACATATTGTACCATGGAATAGGTCCTCGACTTCAGATTGGAACCCCCCCCCCTTTTGTATCAGGTTACAGGCCTTCGACTTCCGAGTGGATCCCTGCTATTGGATAGGGCGTGAGTCCTCAATGACCAAAGTGGAAACAGCTATCACACTAGAGCACGGGTCCTCAACCTATATAGTGGAACCCCCCATAAGTTTGAGAATGGGTCCTCTACCTACCAAGTAGAACCCCCTATCAGCATAAGGCATGGGTCCTCCTAACACTATAGTGGAATCTTCTATTGACATGGTCGTAGATCCCCTATGGACACTTACTATAGTAGAACCCCCCATCGGCATGGGTGCGGGTTATATACAGTTAATTTCTGAGTGGCTCCCTCCAATAGAGATGGGTAGTGGCATTCCTCAATGATTATTAGAGTGGTAACCTCCTATTTTACTAGGGAATGGGTTCCCTACATAGAGTTTTTGGGCCGTGTCGACTGTTCGGCATAGTGATGAGGCATGGTTTGACTTTCATAGTTACTTATGGGAAAATGGTTGAGATGTTGGGAATAGTTGATGGACTTTTGTAACTATTGGATACTCTTGTTCTTGGGAAGATCTGTGAGATAGAGATCCCCTTACTCTCTCATTTGGGATTATTTTTGATTGAGAATATATATATACTTTATTCTATATCCACACCTTGGATTTAGTTACTCCCCTTACAAGAGAGGAGAATATGCGAGAGGTATGCCATGTTCTTTCCATGTCTATATTCTCATGGTTATATGAGTCTACTCTCCTATTTTATGTGGAAAATACTCAAAGTATAGTTCATCTACTCACTGTGTTGAGCCCCTTGTGTTTAGACAAGGTTTCTTTTACACCCTTTTTTGGGTTGATTTGTTCCCTTGGATTGTATCTTATATCCATTGTATTTATTTTTATACTTTATCTCTTGCTACCCCCCCCCCCCTTCAACTTTCTAGATTTTCTACTGGGTTTGTATATAATCACCCATGTATGGGCATTTCCCACATGTATTATATCTTATGCAGATGATGGAAAGGTATGTGGTGACTTCAGAGGATCTTAGGGATACTAGGTGCTTTGGACCGTATATGGTGGTCGTAGCTTGGGATTCAAGAAATCGTATCTATCAACAGTTTACTTTTCTAGTTTTTTTTAGGTTGGGACATATTCATGGTTGGTTGTGTATTTTTTCCCTTTACTTTTCAGTTTACACTACCGTACTCTTGTACTAGCTAGAGGTTATGCATGCTTGATTTACTTTCTTGTTGTGTTGAATCTTTTACTCTTTCCCTTTTCACTTTTTAATTAAGATGGTTGTGTATGTACGTTCAGGTACTTAGGAAAATTCCTCCCCATGTTAGTTATGCCTTTGATATTTTTCTCCATCCCCTATCCTATGGAGGAAAGCTTGGCATAGTTACGACTTGAGCCCCGAATTGGGTCGGTCGTGACATGAGGTAATCAATTTTTTCATTACTATTTCTCCTAAATGTGAATCAAATAACTTCTGATAACTTTATATTACTAAAATTCTATAGGGAAAAGTTGTATGTGATTTTTATCTATCAACATCCACACATCACCTTATTGTAAGGGATACATTGTATAATATCCCGTAATACATGATACATAATAAGGAACTCCCAAAAGATCACATGAGAGTGTGGATTGAGGTAGATCAAGAGTTGATCACTAAGTTTTCTATTCCACTTGATGATCCAAATATTACAATCATCAATGATGTTATTGGAACTTTAGATCATGACTGTAAAATTTTATAAAGATACATGAGGTATATCTTTAACAAAATTTTTCAAATGAAAAACCTATAACAGTTGATGAAAAAAAGTATGAAGTGAGGTATGGTATTAGAGGTAGATAAATCAATGGGGAAATGGAATGCCGAATCAAGACAATCTAGTGAATTGACTAAGAAAACAAAAGGACCTTCTGGGAGTAACTTATCACCGCCAAATACACTACAATATATATTATCATTACAAATTCATGTAGAGACCTCATTCAAAGATCGATATGTGTCCTGAATTCCATATGAAGAAGAAATATTTGTAATTTTTATTACAGACATAGTTGGTCTTGAGAGTATAAATGAGATTCTCAATTTTAATGATCGGGAGTCTCAATTGTGAATAAATTCATAAGGCACATTTTCATAATACATCAATCCAAAAAATGATCTAATATGTTCATTAATGTTAATAATTATTCATATTTTCCACAGGTGTTTATATCGCTACTACATAAAGGGAAAACCCTATGAATCCTAATTTGGATTCATTAATCCCTACATCATTTCTATGGATGAAATTAAATTGGAGTCAAAATAAAATGATAATAAAAAAGATATATTAAAGGAGGTGTTTGAGAAGAAAATAATATACGACATACTCTTTTTTAAGACTACCATACAGGGGTAAATTTTTTCAATCTAATCATATAAAATATTTTTTTATTTTTTTCATTACTTATTCGTTTTTTTATTTAGGAAGCACTAGATTTTGATCGAAATCAATATGGATACGCAAAATATTTATTTTTGGATCTAATTCATGGATATCCATCAAACCTACCACACATGATGTGTATTGTAAATTTTTAATGCATTTTAATCAATATTTTATAGATAAATTTTGAATTATATGTTTCATTATGTGTTTTAAAAATAATTTCATTATGATACGACAGTCACTAAATATAGGCTAAATCATGGTATGAAGTTGGTGACTGGATATAAAAATCCCATGGATTACTTCAAATGGAAACACATTAAGGTATATATAGAAATATTTAACAATCAAAACATATTTCAAAACAATTTACATATTTGGGTCAATGTTTTTAGAGTGTTTGAAGTAAGATAATAGCAATGATTTTGGATATTATGTTTTCAAATTTATAAAAGATACCATAAACAATTAAGATACTAGCATCCTCAAAGAGGTAATTTCTAAAGGTAATGACAATTTCATTAAAAAAATTCTTAATCATTTGTTTGTCTATATTTTCTCAGTCCTACCAAGATTTTCAAAAATCTACATACTCAAAAGAATAAGTAAATTTGTTTAGAGATGAGTGGGAAACGTATATGGTGTCAGAATGTTTGCTGCCATAAAATTTAGGTGACAACCTACTATGTTTGTGATATAGTATGGTCTATGACCTTAAAAATATATTTGGGGTGAGAAGAATAAGTATTATAATTATTATATATTATTTTTATTTGATACTTATTTTGTTAAATTTACACATTAGTTCAAAACACAAATCACATGCTCAAAAATGAGAAAACGATCTCAGATTGTTTTCAAACTTTAAAAAAATGATCCATAATTCATTTTTCATGTGTAGGAATTAACCACACATCAATATGACACCCTATGTGGTCGGTGTGACTCAAAGTACATGTTTTCAATACAAAAGTGTCATTTTAGTTTAAAACATACATCAAATAGTAAAAACTGAGAAAACGAGCTTGGATTGTTTTCAACTTTAAGAAAATTATCTATAATACATTTTTCATGTGTAGGAATTGATCACACGTCAATCTGACACCTGATGTGGTTGATATGAATCGAAGTACGTGTTTTCAATACAAAAGTTTCATTTTAGATTAAAACATACATCAAATAGTTGAAACTAAAAAACAATCTCAAATTGTTTCCAAAATTTAGAGAAAATGTTCATAATTCATTTTTCATGTGTAGGAATTGACCGTACATCAATCTAAGACACAATGTGGTCGATATAACCCAAAGTATGTGTTTTTAATAGAAATGTTCCATTTTAGTTTAAAATTCATGTCAAATATCCAAAACAAAGAAAACAAGCTCAAATTTTTTTCAGACTTTAGTAAAATGATCCATAATTTATTTATCACATGTAGGAATTGATCGCACATCAATTTGACACATGGTGTCATCAGTATTACTCAAATTATGTGGTTTCAGTTTAAAATTGATGTTTTAGTAAAAAGAAAAGTGACATACTCAAAACTAAGAAAACACATTCAAATTGTTTTGATATTTTAGGAAAATGATACCTTAATCATTTGTGACATGTAGGAATGAGTGTCACCTCAATCTGATGCAAGGTGTTCCCGGTATGACTCAAAGGAGCCATTATCATTTTAAAGTTGACATTTTAGTTCAAAACATGTGTCACTCACTAAAAACTGAGTAAATATGATTGAATTGTCTTGATAATTTTGGAAAATGATTCATAAATAATTTATGATGTGTAAGAATTGGTATCATTTCAAACCAACACACAATGTGATAGTTATGACTCAAAGTGAGTATTTTCAATTTAAAATGACATTTTAGTAAAAAAGACAAGTGACATACTCAAAACCAAGAAAACACATTCGGACTGTTTTGATACTTTATGATAGTGATCCATAAGTCATTTGTGATATTTAGAAATCAACCATACCTATAACTAATACATATTTTACCCAGTATGACTCAAATTGTGTGGTTTAAGTTTAAAATTAACATTTTATTAATTTATTGTTTCATATTTATGTTTAATTTATTTCTTTATAATATTACTAACATAAGAATTGTTTTCTTATACATGTGGATTATTTTACTTGAGTTCGGGTGGTATGTTCAAAGCTACTCATGTTCATGAGAGATTGGAATTTGAGGCTGCAACTGAGATATTGGAAACAAGGAAACAAATCAAAAATGTATACAAACATTACAAAAAGGAGAATTACTACTTCTTATTTAGTAATTTTTGACATCATTTTATCTACTATTTTTAAGTTAATTTCCTTATCAATTTTATCTAATACTTATTTAGTTTTTTTCCATAAATCTTATGGGAAGTCATATTTTGATTTCAACTATCTACAAAAAACCAAAAAAGAGAGAATGTGTTCCTTTTGAATGGAAGAGACAACCTCTTGCTTCCTGAAACGTGAAATGTTTCAGACAGTATAGGGTTTCCACTTCTATAAAAATGAAAGAGGTTCTTTCTTCTCTAGATTTTTTTTATATAGTTTAAAGTAAAACACACATCACATACTCAATCATCTGCACCTCAATCCAATAAATAGTGTGCTTGGTTTGAATTGAATTGTATGTTTTTGATATATAATTTACATTTTTGTTCAAAACACACATCGCATAATCAAAACTGAGAAAACACATTCAGATTTTTTTATACTTTATTAAAATGATCTATAAGTCATTTGTGACATGTAGGAATCATCTGAACCTCAATATAACACACGATGTGATCAGTATGACTCTAGGTGTGTCTTTTTATTTAAAATTGACATTATTTTTAGAGAAAAACACAAGTGACATACTCAAAACGGAACAAATGCATTCATATTATTTTGAAACTTTAGAAAAATGATCCATAAGTCATTATTGATATGTAAAAATCATTTTTACCTCAATCTGATACATGGTGTGCCTAGTATGACCCAAAGTGTCTACTATCAGTTTAAAATTAACATTTTAGTTCAAAACATGTGTCACTCACTAAAAATTGATAAAACACACTAGAATTGTCTTTATAATTTTGGAAAATGATTTATAAGTCATTTTTTATGTGTATGAATTAGTCTCATGTCAAACCAAAACACGATGTGACCGGTATGACTCAAAGTGTCTTTTTCTAGTTTAAAATGACATTTTAGTAAAAAAACACAAGTGACATACTCAAAACCAAGAAAACACATTAGTATTATTTTTATAATTTAGTAAAATGATCCATAATTCATTTTTTATGTTTAGGAATCATCTTCACCT
Source organism: Viscum album (assembly GCA_963277665.1). Classification (NCBI taxonomy): domain Eukaryota; kingdom Viridiplantae; phylum Streptophyta; class Magnoliopsida; order Santalales; family Viscaceae; genus Viscum; species Viscum album. The sequence goes on from OY728146.1 coordinate 1,813,671,065, forward strand.
CAATATGATACACAGTGTGTCCAGTATGACTCAAAGTGTCTGTTATTAGTTTAAAATTGAAGTTTTAGTTCAAAACATATGTCACTCACTAAAATCTAAAAAAACACTTGTATTGTCTTGATAATTTATAAAAACAATTAATAAGTAATTTTTGATATGTAGTAATTATTCTCACAACAAACTAACACATGATGTGACCGTTATGACACAAAGTATGTGTTTCCAATTTAAAATGAAATTTTAGTAAAAAAAAGTGGCATACTCAAAACTAAGAAAACACATTCGTATTGTTTTTATACTTTATAAAAAAGATCCATAAGTCATTTTTGATATGTAGGAACTAGATGAACCTCAATCTAATGCATGGTGGGATCTATATGACTATATTGTGTCTTCTTATTTAAAATTGACCTTAATTTTAGTAAAAAAGTCAAGTGACATTCTCAAAATTGATAAAACACATTAATATTATTTTGATACTTTAGGAAAAATTATGCATAAATCATTTTTGATGTGTATGAATCATCCACACCTCAATATAATGCATGGTGTGCCCAATATGACTCAAAGTGTCCGTTATCAGTTTAAAATTGACATTTTAGTTTAAAATGTGGGTCACTCACAGAAAACCAAGAAAAAAGCATCTTATTTTGTTGATAATTTAGGAAAACTACTCACAATTCATTTTTTACATGTAGGAATCATTATCATCTAAAACTGACATACGATGTGACTGGTATGACTCAAAATGACTATTATCAATTTAAAATTGACATTTTGGTTCAAAGGCTGTGTCACTCACTAAAAACTTAGAAAACATGCTCTGATTGTGTTGATAATTTAAGAAAATGATTCATAAGTCATTTTCGATTTATAATAATCAGTATCGCATCAAAATGACACATGATGTGACTGATATTAATCAAATTGATCATTTTCAGTTTAAAATGACATTTAGTAAAAAAGACAAGTGACATACTTAAAACCAAGAAAAATAATTCAGATAATTTTGATACTTTGGGGAAAAAATCCCTAAGTCATATTTGGAATTTAAGAATTAGTCACACCTCAATCTGATACACAGTGTTCCTGGTATGACTCAAAGTTTCCATTATCAATTTAAATTTGTCATTTTAGTTCAAAATGTGTTTCACTCACTAAAAACTTAGTAAACACACTCAAATTATCTTGATAATTTGAGAAAATTATTCATAAGTCATTTTTGATATGTATGAATCAATATCTTATAAAACCAACACATGATGTTTCTGGTATGACTCAAAGTGTGTGTTTCCAGTTTAAAATGACATTTTAGTAAAAAACACAAGTGACATACTCAAAACTAAGAAAACATATTAGGATTATTTTTTTAATTTATGAAAATGATTCCTAAGTCATTTTTGACATGTAGGAATTATCCTCACCTCAATTTGATGCACAGTGTGACCAGTATGACTCCAAGTGTGTCTTTTTATTTACAATTGGCATTAATTTTAGTAAAAAAGACAAGTGACATACTCAAAACTAAGAAAAAATATTCAATTTTTTTTGATACTTTAGGACATTGATCCATAAGTCATTTTTGATATGTAGGAATCAATAAAACCTCAAAATAATACACAATGTGTCCTGTATGACTCAAAGTGTTTGTTATCAGTTTAAAATTGACATTTTAGTTCAAAACATGTGCCACTCACTAAAAATTGAGCAAACAATCTGGGATTGTATTGACAATTTAGGAAAATGATTCATAAGTAATTTTTGAGTTGTAGGAATCAGCCTCACATCCACAAACTCACAATGTTACCATTATGACTCAAAGTGCATGTTTTCGATTTAAAATGACATTTTAGTAAAAAACACAAGTGACATACTCAAAATGAGTAAACGCATTCAGATTGTTTTGATACTTTATATTAATGATCCATGAGACATTTGTGATGTGTATGAATCATCCTCACCTCAATTCAACACACAATATGATTGTTATGACTCCAAATTTGTCTTTTTATTTAAAATTGACATTTTAGTAAAAAGATAAGTGACATAATCAAAGCCAAGAAAATTTATTTGGATTATTTTTATACTTTAATAAAGTTATCCATAAGTCATTGGTGACATGTAGAAATCAGACACACCTAAATTTGATAAACATTGTGCCCTATATGACTCAGAGTATTTGTTTTTAGTTTAAAATTGACACTTTGTGTTTAATTTATTTCTTTATAGTATTACTAACATAAGAATTTTTTTTCCTATACAAATGTATTCTTTTGTTTGAGATGGGGTGGTTTGTTTGGAAATGGATTTCATGAATGGGGGTCGGGGTCCAAATACAATGGAATATTGATTTTTTTGAATTTTTGTGATCATTTTAACTTACTCATGTAATTGTACAAACCAATATTTTAAATGTATTTAATAAATTTTTTTTCTTCTATTTGTGTTGTAAATTTTATTTCAATTAAATTCTATATTTTATATATATTTATATTCCATTTTATGTATTCTGATTGGGTTTGATTTTACAAGGTTGCTGGAAGGCTGTTATAGGGTTGTAGTTGTGTACCAGCTAGAGTGGTTTTTCTAGCACTGATAAAGGTCGAGAGATTTTAATATAACTTAGGTATTCAACACTTTTAAGCACTAATATAAATCATTTTAGCACTGTTAAATTAAAGTTTTGTAGTATTGATTCTATCTTCCACAATTTATTCAAGGGATTCCATTACTTTACTTCACTATTTAGCATGAGTATTATCAGACAAACTAGATTCCTTTGGAAACCAATTCATTAGCCTTATATATGTTCTTATCCTATTATTTAGGGTTCAATCAATCAAACAACATAGAAAGAGTCTCATAAACATAACAACTATAACACAAACAAGGCTTCCAATAGCTATGAATTTTATAAATGGAAACAACATACATAAACTCATCAACAATAACATCAAAATTAGTAAAACATGTGATTTCACCTCATGAACACCAATTTCATATCACGTCAATTCATTATCTTTATTAATATAACCCTTACTACCCACTCAGGGGAATGAAAAAGCATGAAATCCTCACATATAGCATATAAACATAGAGAAAATGAGGATCCCCTACTTCAAATGAATCTTTCTGATTCGTTTCACAAGGTTGATTTGAGTGGGACACATCCACTAACACCACAGTGAAGGAGAAAACATTTACCAGCCTATAACACAACAATCCACACCATTTTCTTACCAAAACATCATCAAAACATCAAATTTCACTTAACATAAACCTATACTAGATGAAGGATAGGGATAAATAAGGAGAAAGAAAATAAGGGAACTTACCTAAAACCACCCCGGATCGATCTCCAAAGGCTAAGGTTGAAAGACACTGAAAAGGGGTCAAAAGACCCCCTTGGGATTCACTTGGTTTTCCTAAGAAATTAGAGAAATATTGGAAATCTGATAGGGTTCGAGGGGATTTTAAAATTTATAGGATTCTAGAAAAACACAATACCATATTGATTCACACTCAAATTTACCCAAGAGATTAAGATAGAACGGTACTTGTAGTTTAGCTTGGGTTATCGAATCCTTAGAGACTTAAGAAGTAACCTATAGACGCGTACATTCTATGGATTGTTTTTGGATATGAAGTTTCCAACTTGGGTTGATTTTATATGGGTTTAATGTGTCACTAACATATTTAAGTTAATTCAAATTAAGATAATGAGTTGATCCTTGGTTATCGCTTGGGGTGGATTGGATGAATTCCTTTTTTTAATGATTTCAACTTATTATATTTGAGATGGGTTCATTTAAGAAGATCAAAAAACATTATCACTTACTGGTTTAATACCTACACCCTTTAATACTAATCACCTATACACTTTAAGGATCAAAGTTTTGAGCACTTCAAGGTAAATGTTCGTATTAGCACTTGAAGTGTGTGGCCTTAAATTCAACAAGGGTGAAGGAGTTTAAAGATCTTCAAAAAAATTCTCAATTAAAAGAAGTGATTAGAAATTAATGGAGTGAGAAATAAGATCCAAAACATCCCCTTGATACTCCCTTGTATCAACCCATAAAATATTTAGCCCTCCATTGATTCTATGGTTTCAATGGAAGCGGAAACTAGACTCATGAGGGAGGAATTGGAGAAGTAAAAAAACAATAAAAAGAAAGCAATCACTCCACCATTGTGTGAAGAATATCACAAGGTATGGTGTGAATAAATTCACACCATAAGGAAAATATATCAAATTTATAATAAGAAAAACATAATAAGATGAAAGAAAGAAATTTTATTAAGAACTAAGGTAATTCGAACAACTTACATGAGAAAGAAGAACGTTCCAAATCCAAATCGACATAATAACATTACAATGAAAACAAAGCTCAAAGGATCCTCAAATCCTCTACCACCACTGCCTTAAATAGGAAATTTTGAAGACTTGGGTCGATACTACAACATTGGAAGTCTCCTCAATTAATTTTGGTGGGCCTAGGTGGGTGGAAAGTTAATAGAGAGTAGACTTTTCCACCCTTGACCCGAGGTGGCAGTCAGCTTGCTTCCACCGAACAGAGGCACTTGAAAGACCTTATATATGGCCAAATTGGAGTGGACCATAGAATAGAAAAATTAATATAAGGAGGTTTCCTAGACCTCTGTAAAATTTAATCCCACAAAAATATGTAGTTTTGGATATATGATTAAATTGGTGGGATGGTTTTATGGGCCTCAGAATATGGCCTAGAATTTTATATTCAAATTGGGCCACCTTAATAACCACCATGAATGCCAAATTATAACTGGATACTAAATAATGATTTGTTCCTCTATATGTATTATATCATCCCACAAAATTTTTGCTTCATTGGGCTTGTATTTTGGGCCCCACATTCTCATCAGTGGGTTGGTGTCCAATCTGCCTTCTCCGGAATTGTTTGCATGAAATCTCATTTTGGTGGTCTTCCAATGTGAATCTTCCAACACTCTACAAGTATGAATTATTCTGAATATAATTAGAAACCTAAAAATTAAATATTAAAATAAAATCAAGATCATTGGTTACTTCAAATGATGTTAAAAAAAAGTACCACCTAATAGTGCATTTTAAGAAGGAATTACAATCATAATGTGAAATAATGTTCAAAGTGTAAAATGCACTAAAATGGTTTTTATGAATAATAAAAAACATGAATATTATATATATTAACAATTAATATTATCCTCATTTAGTGGATAATAACATGGTGCAACCCCCTACACCATGTCGAAAAACCACTGAAAAAAGGAAGGCTACGGTGTAAAGGGGAGGGACCACACCATATCCTAGCTAGTCAAAGCTACCTCCGAGAAACATAGCTACCACTACAGCATAGATCTGGAAAACTAGGAAGAATTCCACAACATAGAAAAGGAAACCACAATATAGAAAGAAAAATAAAAGGAAAGGTATTTGTCTTAGTCTACCCCCACGGTGCAACTATGCCAAAAATGTAAGAACAGCTGAAAACCTCCTCCCAACTCTACATCGTAGCCAAAACCCCTACACTGAAACCACTTAGGTAAGAACTCACCTCTACGTTGCATCTTCTCTCCATGACATGACTATGTAGGTTTTGGAAGTGGCACTAAAAACTCTACCTTGAACAACTACACCACAACCATCCTCTCCATGCCACAGTTGCCTCTCCCCCACGGTGCATCTCAGGGATCCAAGCTGTAAAACCCCTATTCTGAGCTCAAATTCTCCACTTACTCTCCAAACTCCTTGGGAATACCCTGAAAACCTCCACTTCCATATTCTCACAAAGTTATGGGTCATTAATATTTCGATATTTATATGTTATATACATTTTGAAAGTCATATCATATTATTTTTAACTTTAATTACTTGATTTACCTTTACCGAGGTAAAAAATATTTTTCACAATTATTGTTTATAATAACCAAAAATAAAAGGGACTTATTTACCAAATTTGAATATTATAATTCCAAATATAGAATTAATTTTATAAAATTAAATTCCTATAAGTAGAAGATTATTTTTTAAATAAACCTTCAAAACGCGATGAAAAACACTTTTCCAGAAAAAATGCATTTTAAGTATAAAAATGTTTTTATACAAAAATTAAGTATAATGTTGATTAAAATGTAATTAATTGGATTGTTTTTAATAAAAAGTAACTAATTAAATTTTAAAACCAATTCAAAACAAAATGGTACTTTTAATATAATTACAAAGAAAAGATGGTTTTATATGAAATCAGTATTTTTTACTATTCACTGAAAAATCAATCTTTTTAGGAAAAATCCCAAAATTTCACCTAAAAAATTTTTATTTGATGATTTCAAAAATTATATTCTTTTTATAAAATAAAATTTATAAAATTTATAGAAATTAGTATTAATATTCTCTTATAAAAATAAATAAAAACCATTTTTTAAGAAAACTTATTTTTGAAGCATAAAATGAATAATAAAATTGAGTGCTTATTTCATAAGAATTAATCAATAATTTTTTATTGAGTATGACCATTATATATATATATATATATATATACTTCATATTTTGGTTTCTCATATTCATACTTATCAATTTAGCAGCTATGATATAACGGTCATATTTAAATAATATTTTTTCTGTTTGTTTAAGCTCGATGTTATGTATCGTGTATGCCCTCGAACATAGTATTATTTTTAAAATCTTAGGGTATTAAAAAATCCCTAGTACAAATTATGTAAATCAAAGAATCAAGGAAATAATAAAATGGAAAATAAAGGGAATGAATACCTTGATTTGGAAAGATAATACATCATAGAACACCATGGATTGAAGGGATGAAGAGTAGGTGGAAATAAGAGGGAAAGATAATGTTATACCCTCCTTTCATATGGACATAGAAGAATAAGGTTGGAGGAACCCCAAAAAGGGTAAAAAAGAAAAAGGGTAAAGTATCATTTTTCCCTGGTTTTAAAAAATATATTTTAGGGGACACTGGATACTCGGTGGTCATCTAGTGACCCACCAGAAAACCATTAGAAGCCCACAAATATTCCATTGGAACTCAAATTGGGATACCCCCATTAGTTTTCTAACTAGGAGCCAGGTGTCACTCTACTGAGTACCTGATGGATTACTGTTTCCACCTCTTTTGAATTTCCTTCTACTAAAAACTCCAAATTCTAATTCTCATATTTTCCACTAATCACACCATATTTAAACACTTGATTTAAACTTACCAAAGATTCCAAAAATGATCTATCTATAGATATAAATCCAAATATTTAAATAAGTATTAATTTTCACAAAGTAAATTCTTAATTTAAATACTTAATAATACCTTTATTAATTTAACTAAATCACATATTATTACAATCTCCTCAACATTTTTCCCATAAAAGATAAACCATACACTCATCCAAAAATTATCTAACTATATAGATTATTAATTCATAACTCACATCAAATTATATCCTAACACGCTCACCACATTTCTGATGTGAAACTCTCAAAACTAGATCACACTATTAAATATCCCAATTCATAATACCATAAAATATATTAAAACGCACCTAAGGTTCTCAAAATACATACAATTCATCTAACATCGACCTTATGGCACTCTGCACCATAAGAATTGCCTATGATTTCCTAGTTTTTCTCTACCGCTACATCTCTAAATTCACTAGATTTAAATATAGGAAATATAGGTAATTTCATAAAATCAACCCAAATATAAAAACCAAAAACAAATAAAATAAATTCACTTAGATCTAATCTTTATTTTTAATATTATTATTAAACTTTACTTTTAAAATTACTGGTTTTTTTTCTAAACCAAGAAAATTTCATAAATCCCATGTAGAAAACCATTTCTCAGTTTATTTCAAAAGAAATTAACATTTCCAAAATTAAATCACATTTCAAAATCCCTTTCATTTAAAAACACAACTTTTCAAAAACCTCTTTAATTTTGAAATATCAAAATACTTCATTAATAGTTTAAACATTAAAACATTAAAAAACCAATAGTAGTACATCAAAAAACATATAACAACCATAAATCTCAAAGAAAACATACACATTAGTGGATATAATTAAAAAAGTATCCCCTATATGGTATTCATAAAAACATTGATTGATTTATTAATTGCTTTTAATTAATTAAATTCATGCATACATAATGATCACAATAAAAGAAATGCACATTTATTATGCAACACTATAGAGATGATTCATGATAAAATGAAAAAAAAGGATCCCAACTAAGCTTTATGATATTTCTTGAGTTCCACTATCTACTCAAGATACTCAAACCAAAAGGCCACTAATTCTTAAGGTGACTAAACTGAACACTCATACATTCCTGGTAACTTTATCTCTCACTATAAATAGGTTGGCCCTGAATATTTATGGTTTAATTATCAATTATTGTCTATCCTATAATTTATTTGTAAAATCCAAAATACCTCTATGATGTCACTTTGTAAGAACCTCACCCAAAGCTTCCATCAACCTAAATTGGGTAGTAATGCGAAACGAGCGGGCCAGGGCGAGGCGGGCCAAGCCCGCACGGGTTTGAGCCCGTGCGGGTTTGTTCGCAAAAGCCCGCATATAATGAGAACAAAAAATTTCAAGCCTGCCCCACCCCACATAAACCCGCGGGTTGCCCACGGGTTTCCCGCAGGCTTTCCCACCTTTACAAAAAAATACTATTTATAATCATTTAAATACTGTATTTTTTATCATTCATAAAGGTATTTGTGGGTAGAAGTATGAATTAACAATAACTAAAGTTTTAAAGAATGTGATGGAACATTTTTTTTGTGGGTTAATGGTGGCATGCAGTAATGCCGATGTTGTAGCGAATTGTTGCGATATAAAGTAGATGAGTGATCGGTGATAGGAAATGAATGATAATGTTGGTTGTGTGGTGATGTGAACAACTAAACTTGTGAATGAATGAAGTCTCTCCAGCTAACGATCAGTTTCAGAGGAAGCTATTAGTGTTTTCACGAGGTTCTATCCAATTCTCTTAATAACAAAATAAAATTAAATAATAAAAACATTAAATCAACCTAAAAAATATTATGATTATAATAACTCTTATAGAATTGAAACCATGCGCAGGGGAAATGAGTTCCATTTTTCGAGAGATTGGTTGACACACCATGTGAATATGGTTAATAATTACTATATAAATAATATAATATCATATTAAAACAATAAATATATGCCTATTTAAAATTCACATGTGAATAAATGGTGAATTAATATGACCATTATGGTGAGAAATCATATGTCACTGTTTAACCATGATTTTTTTATTAAAAAAACTAAAATGTTAAAGAAACATATATTGTAAAAATAATATATATTTTTTTAAATCAGGCATGCGGGAAAGCCCGCACCCGTGAGGGCTCAACCCGCACTGGCCCGCACTCTAAACGGTCAAAATTTTTAGGCCCACCCCGACCCACATCCGCCTCATACCCGCAAAGCCCGCGGGCTGCAAGCCCGCTTTGCATCGCTAAAATTGGGCCACCACATAATCCAATAATGTTCCTTGATCACTATAAAGTAGTGACTACAATTGAGAGTCTAAGAAGATCATTGGGGGATAATTTACCCTCTTTTAGTGATAGTCTAGGTCAATGCCAGATTCTGCAAAAAATCCTACTTGACCCACCCATATATCAAACATTCCAAATATTTGAAACTTATACATCAAGGGACCTGATGTACCAATAGAAAGGAAACTAGGATCCTGAAGTGGAATCCTGCAATATATTATAAAAATATAAAATAAAAAAGAATATATGAAAGTAGAAAAAAATAAAATAGTGGTCCAAACATAAAATCACATAATAGACAGACTCAATATAATAAAACTAGACTAAGAAATATACTATATACCCCCAGACAACATTGGTCACCCTCACTCCATGGCCCTATGTAGTCCTATCTGGCAACATTAACACCAACTAACTCAAACCATCCAAGAAATTGTCCTCATAAATGAAATGTTATAAGTGAAACTACATTCCCATCAGAGTACACATGCAGGGTGTGAGTATAAAGACTTAGTAAGCACCCTTAAAAGACCTTAACTCCCATATATAGATAATCAATTGAATTCAAATGCATTTTTATAAAGAATTTAGATATATACTAATTTATTGATTACACAGATAATAATCATAACATGCAATATATCACTAAAAGAATGAATCATAGAATAATAATAATGAATAACTCTTATGCCACTTGGATCAATACCTACTTCAAGACATGCTAGGAATACATGATGGTGAAACTTGTGAATAACTAATCATGTTTCAAAGGCACATCGATATAAGGTAAAGGGATAAATAAATTTTGTGTTAAGATGCATGCTGGTATGGGGAAAGAGGAAAACATATCATGTTTTGAGATGCACACCCATGTGGGGAAATGGGAAAAACTAATTGAGTTTCATAGACACCCCTGTATAGTTCTCTATAGGCACCTTTGTCAAATTCTTGGGTACCTAAAAATAGTTTATAACAATATCTTCATATCACTTCCTTTTTAGAAAATTATGATATCACTTATATAATAATAGACACAATATTCAACATAAATAAATAAGTTTCTATTCTAAATAAGAAATAACACATCACCAGTATCCTGAAGAACATGAATAGGTAATATACAACAATATTGATGCATCGCAAACCAATTAAAACATATAGAAGCAAGTATTAATGGAATATTTTTGTAATAAAGATATGTGATACTTCAAAGAATCATATCAAAACATGATATGCATCATAGAAAATAAGAAAAGCAGTTTATTCAAATTAAATATGAGAAGAAACACTTTAAGAAAGAGATTTTAGAAGGAAATACCCTTTTAAATTACATGATCAATCAGGACAATCAACATAATGTTTTTCCTAAATAAATCATAAAACCATCTCAAAAAAGTATACAAAGCACTCAATAACTACTATCCTCGTCCCACTAAAATAATCCACCAAGACCATTCCCAAACATAAACAAAACTCAAATATATCTCTATATAAATCTTATAACTCAACCCATACAAAGTCTTATGCCCCATCCTTATACAAACCACAAAAACAAAACAAACCACCTATAAAACACACACATATCAACCAACCTATAATATCACTGAATTCTTTACCTCCATCTCATAACTACCAAAACCTCACATGCTACGTAAACTTTTCTGAGTTACTAACCTAACCACTCAACCCTTAAAATACTCACATTAACAAGCCCCATATTAAAATACCTTAATGGAATAAATTAGGTAAAAGAAAACCCCAAGCCAAAACCTAAGAGGGGAAAGGAAAGAACAATCCCAAATGACTCAATCTCTAAACCCAAAGAATGACACAGAATCGCTATTATAAAATTATAAGGCTTTGGTAGTCCATATGATATTAAAGATGAGAAAGAGTAAGAAAGAAAAAAACAAATTGAAAACCTTACCTCAAAATATTCACTCACCTAATAGGTTATTATAATTTACTCAATAGAATAATTTTAAATGAAATAATCACACACTAGTTATCACCCCAACTACCCACACCTCAAAAGAAGAAGATAAACATGCCAAATAGTTTTTGTTTTAATAATTATTTACTTAATAAAACTCAAGTAATATTGGGATACTAGATATCCCTTTCCAATCCACCCAAACCAATCATTACATCGCCACCGATGTGACCTCTTAACCAAAGTTAGGTTTCATTCGCTAACTTATAATTTTTTCAAGTTATCAATGAAAAATGATTGATTTATCTCTTATAAATATAGAGAGAAAAAATCTTAAGAAAACATGATTAAAAATAAACAATGCATCAAAAATACATGGTTTAAGAACCATTCCAAATCATGTGAGGAATCACATAAATAATCATAGGTATACAATATGACACAACCATGGTCAATAAATCAATTTCTTTTTTTAAGAAAATTAATTAAATGTAAACCTTTCACCAAGGTTACACATATGCATAATATTAAAGTGGGAGTTATCCATGAATTATAAATTCAAATGATAACATAATAAGGAAATGTAAGGAAGTAGATATCACAACGGAAACTAAACATGATTATAAAACATCACTATAATGAAACTAAATTCAACAAGGTAATTTACTTGAAAGAACTACCAATTTAAATTTTAAAAAACATTATTTAAATATTATTAATGTTTAGAAAATAGAGTGGTAGGCACAATGCAGGAAACCCAATTAAACCCAAGGGGGGTTGAGACCACCCACCCTTATAATCCTTTAGAGAGCCTGACATATTTTGGAAACCATAAAGAAACTTCCTATAATTAATAAATCAAATACCATGAACAATTAAACCTAAATAAAAAGCTAAAACAACCATAGAAAACTCCCAATATACACATAACACTCAAATAGCCAAAATCCCTAACTTCTATAACTGAGATAATCATTAACTTGACCCAAAATCAAGAAAATTTTGAGGTAATTCTACCAAACAATAACCCTTAATAAAATAGTAAATAAACAACATGAAATCAACCTTCCTTATCCTCATGTGATCATAAAACAAGAAAGATCTATCTTTTGGTGTCACGAACCAACCCAGGCCAACCCTGAATTGGGCATCTGAGTCGGCCTGCAACATGACCTAAGGAATATTCCTGATCACATTATATTGTCTACAAGCACCAAGGAATAAAATATAAGCTCATGAGAACTATTTTACCCAACCCACAGTAATAGATATAGCATAAATCCATTGGAAATCCAATATGACTCATCCATAAGTCAGATGTTCATGTTAAATCAATAAATAGATTCAAAATAGGAAGAAAATCAAACTATGTATAACCAAACATAATCATCTAAGCAATAAATATGATATATAGAGGATAAAAATTTAGAATAATATTTCAAGATATATAAGGTTGGAGGGTCCGACACATACACGATAACAAAATAAATAAAATAAAACCAAACATAGAACTGATCATCTCTGTGTAACCCATGGTCACCATCCAACCTTAACACTTAACCCAATCCATAAGCATATAATGGTAAGGAGTCTTCCAAGAGGAACTCCTCAAAAACCTAAGGAAATCCTGAAATTTTTTTATAGGCATGAGAATAACAAGGTATCCTCCCCACACCCCATGCATAATCTTTAAAGTAAAACTCTTTCATGCTAGTTTGAAATAATTTTTTAAAAGGTAGGGCCCTTATTAGATTTTAGGTAAACCAAATCACATAATTAAATCTCAACCTTACTTTATTGAAAATAAAATCTCTTTATTAAAAAAAACTCACCAAATCCCAAAAAAGTTCACTTTGATCCCCTTTTTAAAGAAAGCACAAAAATTCCTTTAAAAACCAAAAAAGATGAATATCTTGATTTTAAAACCATATTTCTACCATTTTACTTTCAAATAAATTTATAACTCAACTCCAAAACATTAAAAAATTAGTGGAGATAGAAATACGGGATTCAAATAAACAAAAATAATAGCCATAAGCAGTGGATAATAAATGATAGAATATAAATAGAATTATATCCAAAGTAGTAAAAGGAGTCCAAAAATAAACAACAACATGGGAGTAGCTCTAGGGGAGCTAAGGTCAAGGAAACCTAGGATCATCCTACTATATTGGTGATCTAAATAGTCCATATTCAATAGCACACATGATCCACTAATGAGTACATGATATTGGCCTTGTGATGTGGTGACACCCAACCATGGCACCACAACCAAGTCTGAAGCTGCTAAGGAGTACATTCCCTTGGCCTAGCAGTGTGGAAACACACCGATAGGTTCCTCAAAACCAGATCATCCTAGTCCTATAAATTTTTAGTTAATGTGGCATGGTCCAAAAGCTAAGTAATCCTATTAATCTTACTTATCTAGGTTCCCAAGGGTCCCATGATAAACTATAACAAGGTGGGTAAATAGATTATATGGGAAATAACATAAAATTCCAAAACATATAAACACCCCATTCACCCCCTCTTCAATAAATCTCTTTCATAAAGTACCAATTGGTCCTTGATACCTCATTGAAAGAAATAAATCAATAAAATTCATTTCCAAAAACAAAACTTGATTTAAAGATTTAAAATTATTATTTAAAATTGAAATGAAACCCAATTATATCGTGAACACATTATGTATATTTAAAGTGAACTCAAACAACTCTTAAGATCAAAAAATAAAAACTACTTTAAAAACCAAATCACATAACACCTGAGAATCAAAAAAATAGTCTTGAATTAATATGAAAAAACCCACCAATTTTTAAAATGACCTATTTATATTATTGTGGAAGCTAAAATACACAACATGGGATAGGAGAAAATTTTGAAAGGTTAGTCGGGCATTTAGTCAAACAAAACACGCATGAACCTTGAAAAACATATTTAAACCTTAAATAAAAATGAGGAAACCATTTTTATTTCCATGAAATATGAAGAAAAACAACTTATTTTATCAAAAACTATCAAAAAAACTTGCTAAGGGTCATAAAACATTAAAAATGTTTGTTATAAATCCCAATCAGTCAAGGTTATAAATGTAAAGATTTCTTCATTGAGTAAACCTATCTTAAACTCAGTGTGAATGATTTGAACCATTCAAATACAGGAAGATGAGGACACAAAGAACCATCTATGCACCCTAAAACCAAGAACTGCAAGGGATTTAGACAAACCTACACCTAGAGTTTGGCTAACAAGGACCCAAGAGAAGAAAAAAAGGAATGAGAAGAAGGAGAAATAAGAACCTAACCTCAAAGAAACCCCTTAAAATCAAAAGAGGAGGGCCAAGAATCCATGAAGGAGGAGGGGAAGTGGTGCGCCTAGGGATCCTTTCAGCTGAGTCATGTGAGTGGGAGGAGGGAGGCCAGAAGAGAGTAAATTTGGAGAGGATATAATAGGTATTTAAAATATTTTAAAATATGGGCAGGTCGCACAGTTTGGCCACATAGTTTTCCAAACTGTGCGCCAACAATTATCCCTTCACTGGAAACACCTAGACAGTCACATAGTTAGAAAAATCATAAAAAAACCATTCAAATCACCTCTATTAAAAATTCTAGTCTGTCATATGGGTAGTCGCACAGTTAGTACTAACTGTGTGATAACCACATGCCTTTAAACCACCAAAATTTCAAAAAATCAATGAAAATTGAACTGAAACTCAAGGATAAGGATAAATATCAATAAATAAATAAAATCATAAGGAATATAAAGGTCAAGGTGTAAAAATTTTCTCCACTATAACACTTTCTTCCTCTATAAATCCATCCAGTTAAATAAAATGATAAGGTTAATAGGAAGAACACAAGAAGGGACAAACAAAAAACCCAACCCAATCAAAACATGTCTCTAAAACCACAACATCCATAAGTCTCATTTCACGATTAGAACTAAAACATGAACAAAAGTGTTATAAGGGATAATCAAAATGAGATCAGAGACTGATATTTATTCTCCCCAAAATAAGGATACTACTAGCATAGAAAGTCAACAAAACTAGAGGATACTCAAAGAAAAACACCACAACCACAATGTGAATCTAAATCGAGGTATCTCAACCAAAACATTCAATCGAGGTCACATCCATAACTTCATTGAACCATTCATCTATGTCTCCAAAAATTGCACAGTCAAAAGTATCCTAAATTACAAATCAAGAGAGGAGAAAGGGGAGAGGAAAGGTAAAGAGAAGCTAGGGTGGGAAGAAAGAGGACCTCCCTGAATAGGCTCACCCGGACTATTATCCAACTTGGACTACAACACTTCAATTTAAAAAACTTTATAAAGAGATTAGAATTCCCATGACAAAACACATGAGTATACAAAGAATTTATTCTCACAGTGCAATGCATCGACCCAAACCACCGAGTCTAATCTGGAGAGTCACATGACATTACACGTGTCTCCCCATACACAAGAGGCTACTGACTACCAGCAAGGGTCTAAGTCTGTCAATGAGGAGACTATATCCTTAGTATCATGTCTTGGCACAAATAATAATATAGTGGATTATAATAAAATATAATAATGACAGAAAACATGTGGAAACTAAGTAGATGGAATAATAGTCATATAATAAATAAAAGGGCTCCCAAAGTGGCAAGACAACCAGAGTAAATGTGTGACAATTAATAAATAAATAAATAAAACAATTATAATCATCCATAGTCCATCCTAGTACCTCTCCCAGCTCTACACTCCTCAACTCAACCATCTTCCACAGACCCCTTTCCCTTCCTCAAATCCCTATACATAAAATTTTCATGTGCACCAAAATTCCCACACATGGTGTGAGTAATAAATCATAGTATGGCATCACTGATGTGTCCTTAAAAAATGTGAACTTGTATAACAAGTGTATTTCATGATAATAATAAATTTTTCAATAATAATAACAAATATACAACTACATAATGAGAATTCATTCTCTAACCAAGCCGCTACAAACCTCTAGTCATAACTGCTTCAACTCTATGCTGAATGGATAACGGAGATGTTGGTAAATTAGTACTAGCCCCAACATAATCTACATGTCCCTCAGTATCCTTAAGGAAAGGAGTGTACATGTTGCTCAATATCCACAAGTCATAAAATTGACATGCTACTCAGTATCCACAAGGCATCGAGTGTCAGCACATCCCTCAAAATCCTCAAGGCATCGAGTTTCATCTGGGCCACAAGGCTATCATGCTCCACTATTATCATCTTCGCACATCATGCACACTACCCCTCTAAGGGGAAAACATACCATGATGTTTTCCTGTCACGTTTACCAAGCACCAACCTCCAAAGGTAGGATAATACACAACAAGTTAAATCATGATAAACAAACATAGAATTACATGATGATAAATATATTATCACCATATAAATACATGCGAATCAACATCAAACATGGTAAAAACTACTCTAGAAATTTTCATGGAAACAAGAATCACAACTAGGTAATATATCAATGCACACACCCATAAGCAATTATCATAAATCAATAACATAACCATGTGAACACATAAATCACTCTATGGAAACAAGTGTATATGAGATCCCCAAATGGTAAGTAATTTCCTACCTCAAGGTTTTCAACATCAATTTTAAGGTTCGTCGAGGGTTCCATCACTTACACCACATTCACACACCAACCAATACAAGCTCGCATGCCAAAAAGTCTTAGAACTAGTTCCAACCAACACTAAATGGGTTCTTGAGTAAGGAATAGAAGAAAATACAAATGGTAGAATCAAAAATTACCCAAAATCGATCGTCATCATTGGTAGCCTTAAAGTTCTATTGGAAGAGAAAAGAATGTCGCTCCCAGAATGGAATTGAAAGAACAAGCTCCTTAGACAGTACCATCACATAATAAGGTAATTTCAGTGTGGAGGAGTATTGAAAACAACCACCACAACATGGGGTGGACCACTAGGTTGTAGAAGAGTATAGGAATAAGACCACCACGACGCATGATGAAGTATCGTGATGTGAGAGAACCATAATTCAACTTCCATGATGAAAAAGGGACCACTATAGTGTAGAACCATAATGAGTCGTGAACCACTATGGCATGAGGTGAAGTAATATGGTGTGGAGTCTTTCCATTTGAAATTATTGTAACCATCAACAAAGTGAAGAGGGAGATTGGGTATTTTTATGGGATTTTCGAGATCCATTCCGCATGAAAACCCCCACTAAAAAGTTATTCATAAATTCCCAAAACAGCTCCCCAAATCAATTCGGTAACATCATATTAAAATTAATAACTTCTGAAGACTATAAATATGGTCTTTACAAAATAAACTTTTGAGGATAAGGCTATGCAGCGTGGTCTAAATCACTGTGACACAGCCTCCTTGAGCAGCCCTCCACGACGACGGTTGTGGCGTAAACCTTGAGAAATAGAATCACCATGGTGCAGCCCATTCCTCTACAGTGTGACCTTAATTCCACAACACCACTATGGAACAACCACCTCCAATGTGGTGTGGTACAACCTATTTTGGCCAGAAAGGTCACCAAACACACTTTTAAGCTTCTTATATCCACAAGCCTTTACCCAACATGGCTCAACTCAAAACCTAAAGGGGGAAGAATGAAACAAGTCTTTCCACATTTGAAAAAAAAAATACCCGGGACATTAAAATATCCCCCTATAAGGACTTATCATCCTCTAAAATCATCCCTAGGGTTCCTAATCTAACAACTCAAACCACTAAGCTCAAACATCAGTCTCCTACTGGATCTACCCATATCACCATAAGATCTGGACAAGTGGTATCATCTACCTTTAAAGGACTTTCTTACTCTGATCTATGTTATTCACTGGTTGATCCCTATATAATGCATCAGGCTCCAACTTAACATTCTCACAGTCGATGATGTGTGTAAGATCAGGCATGTACCTCCAAAGTTGAGACACATGGAACACACCATGCATACATCATAAGTGAGAAGGAATATCCAAATGATATTCCATTATACAAACCCACTCGGTGATTTCAAAGGGTCCAATATAGCACATATATAGCTTCTTATGCTTATGTAAATGATGATGCACCAACCAAGGTGACACTCGCAAGAAAATTCGATCGCCAAAAGTGAACTCCAAAATTCATCTCCTCCGATCTACATACAATTGTTGTCAGCTATGGGAAATCAGCAATTGATTCCTGATAACATTTACCCTCTTTGGGGTCTCATGAACCATACTAGGCCCAACAATTTCACTCTCACCCACCTCATGCCAACATAATAGTGAGCGACATGGTCATCCATGAAGATCATCAAATGGTACCATTTTAATTTAATCATGGCAACTGTTGTTGTATGAGAACTCAACCAAGTCTATATGATAATATCACGCTCCATTAAAGTATATGATGCAAGCTCAAATCATATCCTATAATATGTGAATCTTCCACTCATAACTATTTTTCTGTCTAGGGATGGAACATTGTGCTCAATCTCAACTAAGTACCTATAGCCTTCTGTAAGCCCTACCAAAAATGTGACATAAAATGTGTGTCTCTGTTAGATATGATGTATAAGGGAACTCTATGCAACTGTACTATCTCACGGATATAAAGGTTTCTTAGTTCGTTGGCTAAGTGGGTCTCTAAAATCAGTAAGAGAAGTGAGAAAATTTCATCAACTGATCAACAATCATCCAAATAGCATCACAAATCCTCAGGGTCCTAGGTAACCTCATCACAAATTCCATCGTGACGTCTTCCTACTTCCACATGGGAACTAGAAGTGGCTATATAAACTCATCAAGACGTTGGTGATCGGCATTTACCCTTTTTAAGGTAAGGCATCGGGAAACAAAACCAGTGATGTCCTTCATCCATGGACACCATATCTGTCTCATGGAGGTGTGGTACATCTTTGTCACACCAAGATGTACTCCCATCTAGAGATATTAAAGTCCCTTATTATCTCTTCCCTAATGAAAACAGTGACTACAACTATCAGGTACAAAAGATCACATTATCGCAATCCAACGACCACATAAGTAATGGTTCACCACCAACAAGTTGTTCTCCTTTATGTGTTTGATTTTAATTTGATAATACAAGCATGAAATCTCATGTTTAAACTACTATTATTTATTTATAAATTGTGTAATATCATTTAATGTCTAAGGAATCTCAATTTCACCTCCTCCTTTAATCAAGGTTGATGACACATATTGGTCTAGAATGTGTTATCTTCCAGGACCCAACTCAATCGATGCTATTTCATCCATTGATTGGCTTAACTCCTACCATATGAAGATTTAACCAATGGAGATATGGGAAATGATTTAATAAAATAATAGAGATATATTGAGTTGTATGTTATTGGGGGTTGTCACCACATTGGGGACATTCGCCTCACCCATGCATGCTAATAAATTCTATCTACAAACTAAAATTTAAAACTTAAAGAAAATTCATGAACACTTTGACCTCCCCCAGGACAAGCCTTGAGGTTAGCCTCTCATTTTTGAGAGTAAGAAATCACTTGGTGGAGTGGGTGGAAGAGAAGAATAATAGAGAGAAAATAAAGAATGAATGGTGATGAATAAAATAAAAAACAAAGAATGATGAGAGAGAGAGAGAGAAAGAAACAAAAGAAGAAAAATAAATAAATTAAATTAAATTTATATAGAATATAAATAATTTTAAAATAATTATAATAATATTTATTATTATTATATTTAAGAGAATATTTTTTGGAGAATGAGAGAAGAAATAAATGAGAAAATAATTTAAAATTAAGAATGTTATAATTATAATAATGATATTAATGTTAATATTAATATTAATATTAATAATGATATTAATGTTACTACTACTAATAATAATGTTAATACTTATAATTAAAAGATGAAAATTGAGAAGAAGTATTGTGGGATAGATGGAGGAACACGAATGCATGGATTAATTTAATAAAACTAAAATTTAAATTACAATTGAAAATAAAACTAAAATAAAGAAAACTAAAAAATTAAGAAGAATAAATGGGGGATATTTGCATCTATCCTCCCTCAGTGGAGATCTCCTCCTTGTTGCCTCATATGGAATGTGATGGAATGTGATGATTTGGTAAGGGGGCTTTTCTCCTTTTATAGATCAGATTTTCACTTTACAAGTATCCATATGTTAGACCCAATAAATGGTAGATTCACATATTTAATCATTAATTAAAGTTGTTTCCACTTGTATTGCGCATCTCACCTCAAAATTTCAGCATATTTTGTCATGTTTAATGAGATTTAGGACTGTTTCACTATGAGGATTTAATCTTCCCAGAAAGCCTCTATGTATTCTATGTATCTGATTTCCAATGCATTAATGGCATTACAAACGGCTGATTAACACATTTACTCCTTAATTAAATATATTAAAAAATTTCTTATCTACATCTATGTAGAATTTCAGCTTTATTAGGTAAGGTAACTTTGATATATAATCTCATATTTAAAACATTCCAGATTTGTGAACAGTTTTTGAGGCCTATGTTGTGAGAAGATTTTGGGCCTCCAATTGATGGAATGAACTTGTGGTTTAGAAGTATGAAATGTATTACAACATTTATGGGATCCTAAAAAAAGAATTTCACAATTTCAGTTAGTTTATAAAAAGTTATGGCCAAAATACAGAAGAAAAATAAAACCGTTGAATCCCAAAATTGGGCCATTTTTACAATTAAACTCAAAATTCCACAATAACATAAAAATATGACAATTTCCAATAAAATAACACTTTTTTGGGTTTAAAAACATTGAAATTCAATTTAAAATTATGAAAATTGTTTTTTCTATAAATTCCCCCTCACTCAAACCATGCTTTTTCTCAAGCATAAAATCTCAACATTGAAAATCAGAGGGTCAAAATATTATCAATATTCAAATTTCAATACAATATAATCAAAAATTTGGAAATGTAAAATAAAATTTTCAAATTACATATAAAATATCAATTCAATTTCCCATTTTTCAAATAAACAATCAATTCATGTATTTTACTTTTCTTCATTTAAAAATGATGGAACATCTCCTTCCATTCATTCAAGCTCCTCAATCCATTATTATTAAACATGCCAAATCATGATATACCTCATTTTTGAATATTTCTTTCCATATCTCATGATTAAATTCAATTAAATTTATTATAATATCATGGTAACATTCCCCTTATCTATAATCTTGTAAAAAACTACTTTCTCCACTTTGTAAAGACAAAAGACACATAAAATCATGAGTACTTGCAATTAAGGTTCTGATAACTCTGAGACTTAATGTTGGTAGGATTTGATGTTTAAAAATAAAGTTCAAGGAGGAGTTTTAACTCTTAATGCATAAAACATGATATTCAAAGTCAAAATTTTAATGACATTCTCCCCTTCAAATTGTAACAACTCCCAACATTCCCCAAGTATCAAAGTAAAGATCATGATCAGTTTAAGCATAATGAATGATTTGTGACCTCTCTTGAATATTTTTTTTAATTTTAATCATATTTCTTTCTTTTTCAAATAACCTTTTTCATTTTTTTATTTTGAAAGTTATGATTTAGAAAAAACCTCACATCCACCACCTAACCACGTATGGTAGAAATCATAGGTCTAGTAATGGTGGTTTTTGTTTACCCAAATCACAATCCATTTTTCTCATTTTTTTGGTTCTTTTTTTCATTTTTATTTTTTTTATTCAAGAGGGGAAAAACAATAGAGTATAATGAATTATTCAAAAAACTTTTACAATTATCACAATAAGAACCCCCACACTTCTTCATTACATTGTAAATCATCCCATTTACCATGATCCCCTTTACCCCCACACTTAAAATTTAAAATATCGTACAATTACTAAGAGTGGGGTAGGAATGGATAAAAATGGATTGAAACATGGCTCATCCCTAAAAAGTTCATTCATGTTCTCTATGTTCTAAAGAAGGATTAATGTAAAGGTGGTATTTTAAGGTTAAGTGTTTTTTCAAAGGATGTCTACATCACTTTAAATGTGTTTTTTCACAGTCATAGCTTTGAAAAGTTCAAATTCAAATTCTAGTAGGTGACATGTCCCAATATTACTCAAGAAATATGCTCAGGATAAAATATTAAATACTTGGTCTAGAATACCTCTCTAGAATGGAACATATGATTTGTAAAAATCAACCAAGGCATGATTATTAATAATTAATCAATTGACATGAATTTTAGAAAATCAAAGCATGAAAAATGGTTGGGAAATTTTATTTACATGAATCAATTAATTATTTAAAATCATGAGTCCTCATTTTAATATCCATTTTTCACTTTAAAATTTTAATTCTCCATTTTACTCATTTAATCATATCAACATTGAAATCTAAAACATGACATCACAAGATTCCCAAGAAACTAATGTCTCCTAGATTAGTCAAGTGGAGCGTAAATTCAAGTGTGGGCATGCAATTTCAACTTTAAAGCTAAAAACGTGTTTTTGGAGAAAAATGTAAGGGTTTTAAAGATAAAAAATAAAAGTGAACTCCCTTTTGAAATAAATCTTAGTCCTCTTCCTTCACTATTTGGTATTTTCTTCTACCATCATGAACCTGTAAAAGAAACCAACTCAATTAAGCACAAGGATCATGTCATTAAGATCAAAAATATAGAGGGAGGGGGCTGCATGATGCATTCCTAAGAAAATAAATTGAAATCTAAATTCCTAGAATGAGAGTAAAGGGATAAGTCTTGGTATGATCCCCCAAGTGGCCCCTAAATTTTTACTACCTTCATAGGGTTGCACCAATTGTTATCCAAAATCAGATGGTGGATGAAGCTTCTTTGATTTGAACCACCACATGTGTCTTTTCCCAACTTATGCTTCATTATTTTGGGTGAGTAATGATCCATGGATAGAGTACACTAGATCATACCCCTTCACAATAAGGTATAGCTTGTATGGTGGGGTAGGATGAAGTATGAATCATCCCTATTCTTTTTTCTACTTGTGTAACCTTCTTATCTTCCAGTGTTTGCTTCATAAGGGCTGTATGAAATGAATGATTTAAGGGGAAGTAAAAAGGTATTTTTACTTGAATAAAATGTGAATTTTTAATAAGTAATTTCTCCCCTTTAATAAAAGCACTATCTTCACTAATTTCCTCTGGCTCAGTAACTTGGATCATCTGATGGGGCTCCTCCAATATATGTTTATTAAAATCATGGATCTCCATGTGTTCCTCAGTAGGTTCATGTCTAGGTTCATCTTCTACCTCAAAGGCATATCAAAGATTGTTTGATTTTGTATAATCAAAACAGTAGGGAGTTATGCACAATTCTAACTCAATAAAATTATAAGAGAAAGAGTTTAAATAAAGATCATCTCCCTAAGTTGGTTCTGGCTCAATCAATGCCTCGGTGGTGAGTACCTCTTGGAGTCTGATGGTGGAAAGTGAAGGCAAGTAGTCAAGCTCCTCCACCTCTAGTTTGGACTCAAGTTCTTCAATTTCCTCAGAAAAATTAAGAAATATCAATGTCACCTCCTCCTTGTACTTCTCAGGTAAGTTAACTGGCTCATCTTATAGTTTAGGTTCAGACTCGGTTTGCTTTGATGGTGCTTGGACATATGCAGTTATCCAATCCATTTTTTCTTATAGATTTTTCACCATCTCTTCAAGCTCTTGAATATCATATTTGACCTTGTGTTTTCCACTTTATCCTAAAAAATTTCTGGTGGAACTTCTTCAAAAATGTTTGGAGGAATTGAGGAACACTATTCTTATGTCTAGGCCACTTATTGATAGAATTCTAGGAAGTACTCCCAGAATTGAGTGAGTTCTTTGTCCAATCCTTCAACAGCTGGTTTCTCAAGGGTCTCCTTGAGATCCTATATGAGGTCCTTGAATTCCCCCTCTTTAATAATTTGGCTACGTGCTCCCCTGATCTATCTAGCCCATAATGTAATACTATCTTTTGTATACCAGGGGACTTAATCTACTAGCTCTTTGACCTAAGAGTATTTTTTTAGTCTATGTAGGATAATAATCATTTGAATTTATCATGGAAATATTTTTTTTCTGTAAAAATAGTAAAATTGATCTAAAATGTGAAAATATAAAATTTTAAAAGAATAACTAATTGTATCCCTAAAAATGGTGTTAGTTTTGATGCATGCCTATCGCGGGGAGTGGTCAAAAGCAATTATATTTTTCCTAGTGTATCATAGAGGTTGACCAGGGTCCTATCACTTGAGGACTCTTTTAGTTTGGTTCACTCACTTAATCTAATTCACCTATGCTGCATCTTTTTATTGTTTTAAGTGTTTAAAGAAAACAATGAAAATATTTTTGGGTTTTTGATTAATGATATGCAAAAATGGATATTCTAATTTATACTAATGAGAAAATCTAGACATAATGAGTTAAGAAGAAAGCACTTCATTTTGGGGTTTAGTTTTGGGTTCAATCATTATTCTGCTTCATGTTTTTTATTTCAATTTGATAATCCAAGCATGAAATATCATGTTTGGATTACTATTTTTTATTTATAAATTGTGTAATATCATGGAATTTCTAAGAAATATCAATTCCACCTCCTCATTTAATCATGGTTGATTACACACCTTGGTTAAGAATGTGTCATCTGTCAGGACCAAGCTCAATCAATGTTGTTTCATCCATTGATTATCTTAACTCCTATTGTATTAAGAGTTAACCAATATATAGAGGAAAAATGATTAAATAAAATAATATAGATATATTGAGTTGTATGTCATTGGGGGTCGTCACCACATCAGGGACATTCGAATCACCAATTCATGCTACTCAATTCTATCTAAAAACATAAAATTAAACTTTAAAGAAAATTCATGAACACTTTTACCTTCCCTTAGGTCAAGCCTCGATATTAGCCTCACATTTTTGAGAGTAAGATATCACTTGGTGGAGTGGGTGGAAGAGAAGAGGAAGAGATAGAGAATAAATAATGAATGGTGGATGAATAAAATAAAATTGGAAGAATGAGGAGACAGAGAGTGAAATAAAAGAATAAAAGAAAAAAAATTAAATTAAATTTATAATATTAATATTAATATTAATATTAATATTACTACTAATAATAATAATATTAATATTTTTAATTAAAATATGAAAATTGAGAAGAAGTATTGTGGGATGGATGGAGAAACACAAATGCAAGGATTAATTTAATAAAACTAAAATTTAAATTAGAATTGAAAATAAAACTAAAATAAAGAAAACTAAAAAAATAAAGAATAATAAATAGGGGAGATTTGCGGCCAGCCTCCCTCAGTGGATATCTCCTCCTTGGTGTCTTGGGTGGAATGAGATGG
The DNA here is from genome assembly GCA_963277665.1 of Viscum album. Taxonomy (NCBI): domain Eukaryota; kingdom Viridiplantae; phylum Streptophyta; class Magnoliopsida; order Santalales; family Viscaceae; genus Viscum; species Viscum album. The sequence continues at coordinate 1,813,696,942 of OY728146.1, forward strand.
AATGGAATTATTTGGGAAGGAGGAGCTCTCCTCCTTTTATAGGTCAGATTTTCCCTTTAAAAGTATCCACATGTTAGACCCAATAAATGGTAGATTCACGCATGGACCCCTTAAGGAAATTTGTTCCCAATTTTCTTTTGCGTCTCCCCTAAAAATTTCATCATATTTTTTCATGTTTATAGATATTTATGACCGTTTCACTATGAGAATTTAATCTTCCAAGAAAGCCACTCCATATTCTATGTATCCGGTTTACAATGCATTAATGGAATTCCAAACAGATGATTAATGTGTTTCCTACTTAATTAAAGTTATTAATAAATTCCTTATCTATATCCATGTCTAATTTAAGCTTCATTGTGTATTCCAAATTCTATATATAAGCTCATATTTAAAACATTCCAGATCTGTGAACAGTTTATGAGGCCTGTGTTGAGAGCTGATTTTAAGCCTCCAATTGATGGATTGAGATTGTGGTCCAGAAGGATGAAATGTATCCAAATATGTTTGGGATCCTAAAAAAATTAATTTAACAATTTAAAATAGTTTAGAAAATGTTATGTCTGAAATACATAATAAAAATAAAATAGTTAAATCCCAAAATTAGACCATTTTTACAATTAATCTCAAAATTCCACAAAAACAAAAAAAATGTGACAATTTCCAATAAAATGAAACTTTGGTGGGTCTAAAAACATTGAAATTAAATTTAAAACTATGAAAAATATTTTTTTTGTCACTCATCATAGCACACTCAAGGATAGATTCTTAACCCACCTTCACCCAATCAACAAGAGAAGAAGTGACCCCCAAAGTGGCACAAGTCCTCAATATCTTATCCTCCAAAGCATTCATCCTCCACTCGGACAACAAGCTCATCAAGCACCAATATTTCTCAAAAAAAATCTCAACAAGAACCTAAGCTACCTGCATCTTATGACTAAGAGTATCTACTATGACGTTACCATTACCAGGTGCTTAAGTTGTCTCAAAGTCAAAGGTGTGTAGATACTCTACTCATCACATCTACCTCGGATTGAGGTCCCTTTGTGTAAATATGGAATGGAGTCTCTTGTGATCAGTGTATATAACAAACCTCTCACTAAAGAGAGAGTGGCGCCAACACTTTAGATCATAGACCACGGCTATCAGCTCTAAGTTGTGAGTAGGATAGTTCTGCTCAAGGGGTCATAGCTGACGTGACCCATAAGCTACAACCTACTCTCTCTAAATCAGTATTTATTTGAAACTAATTTCTAGTTCATCTCAATATACAACAAAACTAATTCTAGGATCAGGAATTATCAGCATTGGAGTTGTAGTCAACCTCCTCTTCAACTCAAGAAATGCCTCTTCACACTGGTTCGACCACCGGAACTTCACTCCCTTCATTATTAGCATAGTCATAGGTTCTAATAAACAAGATAATTCCTAGATAAAATGTTGTTAATATCTTACTAAACCTAGGAATATCATGATATCAAACACATTATGAGGACGTGTTCAGGAAATCATTGTTTTCACTTTCCCTAGGTGTATCCCCCCGACCCCAGCTACCCAGAGTCGGTGCATTACTTCGTAACATTGGCATGATCACAAAAGATCAAGTATCGAAAGACCGATTAGTTTAGTAGCCTTGGAAACACTAGATACATTCATAAGTCTTTCATTACACAAAAAAGTAAACAAACTACAATAACATGGTCTTCATAGTTCACACTCATATCCCTTTCCGACTATCCCTGCAGGTCATTCATAAAATACTTCTTCACGTCCTGGAAAATATTAAAACATTGAAAGGGGTGAGCTCAGATGCTCAGTAAGGATAACAATATTGCGGAAGCTTTCATAAATAAACATAAAAAAATTTAAGGCAATGTATAACTAAAACAAAAGCCTTTTAAACTTGAACATCAACATAATATGGCAAAAGTAAAATGAGATAATGTCATTCACTTCTTCACATGGATATTATACTGGTCGAATAATCACATGCAATATCAATAACCACTTTCATAATGAGGGAATGTATAATGCCAGACATTCTGAAACATTTTGTCAAGGCCTCGGCCAAGACGTCTAAAATGATTAAGGCCTCTGCCAAAACCATAAATCAAATTGGGAAAGGGCCTCGGCCAATTCCACGTCTATTTGTCTCATGAGACCTACCGATGCATCGAGGAGCTATAGCGGGCTCCACCCGTCACTTATTAAGTCCAATACATTCCTCATATGAATAGGTTTAAACATATCATAAATCATAACATAATCGTATCACATAAAACATGCATAAAGGAAACATAACATTTCCACATTTCAATCACAAGATATCAATACAACACATTGATATAATAAAAACGCTTTCAAAACCATTTTCAATACCAAAATAAAAGAAAGTTAAAACTTTGTATTTATTTTTCATTAAAAAAAATGATGGCTTGTAGAGGAAGCCGAAACTCAAATAATGGTCACAGTGGCGGAGAAGTCTTTGTCGCCGCATAAGTACGGAAAGAAAAACATTCCCTTTTGTCTTTTAGCAAAACGCTTCATATAAAAAAGATTCCTTTTGAATAAACGTAAAAGTCAAAGGGGTTTATACACCGTATAAAATAAAGTTGTGTATAAAACCAAATATGCCTCAATGAAAGGGGATTGAGACGAAGTCCTTAAAAGATCATTTTTAAAATAAAATAGATCTATTATTTGTATTCACTATAGTTACACATAAAGAAAGTAAAAATACAAAATAGGACATAATAATATCATTACATAATTTGAAAGTAGGATATTAACCCAAAGAATGGAAGTTGGGTTAAGAAATTCCCTTACCTCGTGTCTGACTTGACTCAACCGTTCTTTAACCTCCTGAATAATAAACTAGAGTTAATATATACCTTATTAAGAACCATTTTCAATTTCATTATCCTTTTTATATCACTTATTACAATGATATGAACATTATGTAATTATTTAAGTTAATAACGGTCGTTTTGTCGATCTTTGGTACTTGAGTCAACAATAAACTTCTTATAATTACAAGTTGTTTATGTGGTAGAATATCCATTATCTCCAGAATTATATTCATGATTTAGATGTCATATATATCATATATATCCAGTATATACATTCATTTATAATATTACGTAACATTTAGAGGTAAGAAATGAAATATACCGTTCATGGAGACGGTAAGTTGTACGTACGCATGAACGCTACTTTCATTTCAATTTCGTATTTAATGGAATGAAATCATAATGATATAAATTTATAATATAATTCCAGTATAATATAGTGTATAATACTATTTACTCCATCCTTTATACATCCCACATATGGCATTAACGATTCAAATCACTTTGAGGGGGCGGTAGTCCGCACTTCCTAAAATGAAATTATCGCGTTTGCCCATAATGGAAATCATAAATTATGTCATAAATGAGAAATAAAGAAGAATAAGTAAAACATAAACATATTATATATCATATATAAATATAGTTACATCTTAATGGCCACCTTTGAAGGTGTTATATGAGTGTTGAACAATCATCGTTTCGTGAGGCAGAAATTCGCCATCCACAGAAACCGTATGTTCTTTAACCATTAGATGTAGGTGTGTGTAAGTGTAGCTCGAATCCTTCTTATAACAACATCCTAGTATATTTATGATACTGGTTTTGTTACAAAATAAATGAATAAAAAGAGTTTAGGGGGTTGGAGAAGAAAAATAAAACAAAACAACATTAGAGAAGACATCACCTCAAAATCGGGTAACTCTTTTTGATTTGAGCCAAAGGCTTCCTTGGGAAGAGTTCTGCACAAATTGAGGCTTCTAGGAGTAAGAGGGGGAAGTTGGGAGAGTATTTGGGTAGAGTGTGGCCGAGCAAAATGGCTTGAAAGTGTGAATGAGGTGGTATAGGTGGGGGCCTTTTATAAGAGGAGAGGAGGGGCACTCTTGGAAAGTAAGGAAATTATACAATGCTTTTCGGATTCTAAAGGTCCCACACTTATATAATTCGTGGATAAGGTGATAAGGGTTCGAAATATACTCATCCAATAGTCTTTGGACAAGTGTAATCCTTGGATTGTACATTCTCTTTTCATTTTATTAAAATCGTTAAATAATGAGGTCATCGCTGCATCATAATGATGTCATAAATAATTTAATTTATTTAATGTCTAAAAATTATAAAAAAAATTCTATGATGTAAGAAATCTTTTTATCTTTTCAATGACTATTTATAGTCAAAAATATGACTTTTATAACCCCATGTAAAAATTGTTTTAGTAAAACATTTCATGTTTGTGTCATTTTTTACTTTAACATTAAATAAAAGGTATTTATGTCATTTTCCAACTAAAGTGGCTCCATGGGGTCCCCAAGTTGACCCATGGATTGTCTTGGTCGGCCATGGCACATCCAATTAGGGTAGGACATGTGTCAAGCTCATCTCATATTATTAAAACATTATTTTTACCTTAAACTACACTAATTACCTCTAATCGCGATTAAGAACTTAAAAGTTACTATTCACCAAAAAATTATTTTAATCTCATTGAACCATATTTTACTTCTTAATGACAACCATTTATGTCGGATTTTTGAAAATCAAAACACAGAAGTGGTAATATTTCATTTAAACGGAAAAATCAGTTATTTAACTACCACTTAGTGGTTTCACTATTCATCAAAAATTGAAGTTTTTCAGAACAATGCCAAAATTTCACCCTAAGCTATAATTGATATTCTGAATTCAAAAATGATGTCTATTTTACAAAATTCCAAACATATAAGTTGCATTAATTAATTTTATAATTAATTCCCACTGTCACGACAGATAGCGTGTTTTTAAGAAATAATTTATATCAAAAGATTGACAATTGTTTATGTCCAATTTCAATGTTAAATTAATTCTAATGACCACCATTGGATAAAATGGTAAAAATATATTCTAATTATACTTTAAAACCACTAAATAGTATAATTTATCACTATAAATTATTTTGATTAAAAAAGTTGTTTTTAAGTATTTTTCACTATTCATAAAAAATAGAAGTTCTCAGAAAAATACCAAAAATTCAACATAGGCTAATTTCGATATTCCGAATCCAAAAATGAAGTCCATTTTGAAATATAAAATTTCTATAATTTTAAAAAGTGGTTATTACTATTCATAACGGCTACTTTGATTAGTCGCCGTGTTTTAGAACTCGAAGTTGCGTACAATGCAAGCTATTGCATTATTGAATGAGAAGCGTATTGTGGAAGCTAGGGGTGTTACATTCTCCCCTCCTTCAATAAATTGCGTCCTCGCAATTTGAAATTTTTCTTTGAAAATAAAAGGTTGAAAAGAGAAAATACCTTTGTGGAAAACCCACATCGGAAATAAGATTAATAAAATTTAGCCTTAATAAGAGGGAAAGGGAAATGAAAAAGTCACCACCCATTTATGATCTCAATTAGGAGAACATTGGTGGAAATAAGAGACATATAATTGGAGGGAAAATGTAAATATTTTTAGGGAGTGATTGAGGTCATCAATCACAATCAACTGTCAAATTGAGGGCCTCAAACCCTTCAATCTATGTTGATTTAAAATATCATCAGTTCAACAAGACATAAGGTATTAGGATAACACATTTTTTTGTTTAAATATCCCTTTACTAAAGTTTAAGAATTAATTCATTCATTGAATAAGAGATAGGTATATATATATTTATGCTTGACAATTAGAGTTTCAACCTTCAACTCATCTTTCACTCAGAAAGATAATAGAACTCAAAAATATTATACTTATCCTAATTGTATAAGGATAAAAATGTTAAAACATACCATTTAGATTAGTAAAATTATTTTGTAATAACCAGGGACTTCCTGTAGGCTAGTGGTAGGAAATAAAGGCATGTCGCACTATGATTGTGGGTTCGATTCCTGCAGCTTTGTCCGACGCGACGGGTTATGCCCCACCCTGCAGGTTGTCCTTTTCCTAAAACTATAGTATTATAATATTCCAAAAATAATCTTCATAAATTTTTTAACCTTAAACAATACTATCCAAAGATCAACTTAATCCACTCCAACCTTTATAGTTATCCAAAATACCTCTGTCCAGACTTTCTCTAAAAGGTCTCTTAATTCCAAAATCAATTTATCAGATTCCCCAAACAAATTAAAGTTTCTATTTTTGTCACATACTAAAAATATAATTACCTTAATCATATTAAAACCTTACTGAAATCAACAAGTACTGCAGTACAATCCTTATATATATATCACATTATTCTAATAACCAGAATATAATCCATGAGTCCAAAAGCACCAATACATTAGTTATTCTGCTTCAACTGTAGTAACAGCATAAGATTGTCCTTGATCCCTTGGCCTTTTCTGAGGTAAGTTTCCCTGACGCTTAGGACATTCATTTGCATAATGCCCCAATTCCCTACAATTGTAGCATTCAACATTGATAGCTTCTTTCTTTCCCTTGCAATCACGCGCCTGGTGACCTTTTTCTCCACATTTATAACAAACTCTCATTCCTTTTAGGCAAGTAACAGGGTGATTATTCCCACAATTATCACATAATGGAAAATACTTCTTTCCCTTTTTCCCTTTATCTGTCTCATGTTCCACCGTTCTCTTATTCTCTTGCTTTACTTTGTTGTCATAAGACTTAGAGAATTCCTTTTCTGTCTTGATAACACATGAGAAAATATCGTCGTATGTTGAGAACGATTGTGATACTAAAGCTCGACGGAGAAATGGTTTTAACCCATCAAAGAAACGATCAATATTACCTCTTGGGTTACGTATATAATCTGCAGCATACCTCGCTAACCTTGTAAAGTTGGCCTCATACTTTGCGACATTCTCATCCTCCTTTTGTTTCAGACTCAGAAATTGCCTTTCCATATCTGCTCTATGGTCATGAGGAAAGTATTTTTCTAATAAAAGATCTTTGAACTCCCTCCATTCCATATTTGACATGTCATCATCTTCCTTTGTGTTTTGAATCAATGACCACCATTGATCAGCATCTCCAGTGAGGCGGTAAACTGTCATGATAACCTTTTCCCTTTCACTACTCCCCAAGGCGTGGAATATTTTCTCTAAGGAGTTTATCCATTTCTCAGCTACTAATGGATTTGTACCCCATTAAATGTTGGTGGTTGTTGCCTCATGAAGCGGTCTAACATTGATCCTCCACGTTGCGGATCAGGGTGCTCCATACGATTAAGGTTATTATTCATAACCTGAGTGAGTTGTCCCAGTATGGTAATAAGTTGATCAGCACCAGTTGTATCTCCAGCTCCACAATAATTATCTTGAGCAGGAGGGCAATCCCTACACGGAGTGCATGCATTGATACGGTTTTCATTCCTTCCACTAGGCGCCATTTCTAAACAATGGCATAAACTATATTAGTTTATGAATCCAAATACATAATTCCATACTTGTAAGATACTTAACATAAATTGAACTATTTATGGATATAATCCATAATCATAAAAATATTTTCTTTGAGGAATTATATACTCATAACCCTTCATAGTGTTTTTTTAAAGAAAATGAGAATTATCCAAAGCATATCCCCCGGGAGTGTCGTAACCAAGAGTGCAGCAAGGCCCGTTGTCGTGCACCAGTTCCCGTTTGAGTCTAGCTCAAAGCGGTGTTTTCGGGTTTTACACCTAGGTACATCTGTGCCAGAGCCGCCTCTACCTGCTCGTATCCAGACAGGGATGTATTGCTCAGAAAACTCACAACATCTCTACAATACCAAAATTCTAGGAAGTAATTCTATACTAATCCCCAAAGTCTATCTTCGGGCTATGTGCTCTAATCAGAGTTTATCTAAATCTAGCTTCCAAGGTTAGTACTAAACTGCCTATGATACCAACTGTAACCCCCCGACCCCAGCTACCCAGAGTCGGTGCATTACTTCGTAACATTGGCATGATCACAAAAGATCAAGTCTCGAAAGACCGATTAGTTTAGTAGCCTTGGAAACACTAGATACATTCATAAGTCTTTCATTACACCAAAAAGTAAACAAACTACAATAACATGGTCTTCATAGTCCACACTCATATCCCTTTCTGACTATCCCTGAAGGTCATTCATAAAATACTTCTTCACATCCTGGAAAATATTAAAACATTGAAAGGGGTGAGCTCAGATGCTCAGTAAGGATAACAATATTGCGGAAGCTTTCATAAATAAACATAAAAAAATTTAAGGCAATGTATAACTAAAACAAAAGCCTTTTAAACTTGAACATCAACATAATATGGAAAAAGTAAAATGAGATAATGTCATTCACTTATTCACATGGATATTCTACTGGTCGAATAATCACATGCAATATCAATAACCACTTTCATAATGAGGGAATGTATAATGCCAGACATTCTGAAACATTTTGTCAAGGCCTCGGCCAAGACGTCTAAAATGATTAAGGCCTCGGCCAAAACCATAAATCAAATTGGGAAAGGGCCTCGGCCAATTCCACATCTAGTTGTCTCATGAGACCTACCGATGCATCGAGGAGCTATAGCGGGCTCCACCCGTCACTTATTAAGTCCAATACATTCCTCATATGAATAGGTTTAAACATATCATAAACCATAACATAATCGTATCACATAAAACATGCATAAAGTAAACATAAAATTTCCACGTTTCAATCACAAGATATCAATACAACACATTGATATAATAAAAACGCTTTCAAAACCATTTTCAATACCAAAATAAAATAAAGTTAAAACTTTGTATTTATTTTTCATTAAAAAAAATGATGGCTTGTAGAGAAACCCGAAACTCAAATAATGGTCACGGCGGCGGAGAAGTCGTTGTCACCGCATAAGTACGGAAATAAAAACATTCCCTTTTGTCATTTAGCAAAACGCTTCATATAAAAAAGATTCCTTTTGAATAAACGTAAAATTCAAAGGGGTTTATACACCGTATAAAATAAAGTTGTGTATAAAACCAAATATGCCTCAATGAAAGGGGATTGAGACGAAGTCCTTAAAAGATCATTTTTAAAATAAAATAGATATATTATGTGTATTAACTATAGGTACACATAAAGAAAGTAAAAATACAAAATAGGACATAATAATATCATGACATAATTTGAAAGTAGGAGATTAACCCAAAGAATGGAGGTTGGGTTAAGAAATTCCCTTACCTCGTGTCTGACTTGACTCAACCGTTATTTAACCTCCTGAATAATAAACTAGAGTTAATATATACCTTATTAAGAACCATTTTCAATTTCATTATCCTTTTTATATCACTTATTACAATGATATGAACATTATGTAATTATTTAAGTTAATAACGGTCGTTTTGTCGATCTTTGGTACTTGAGTCAACAATAAACTTCTTATAATTACAAGTTGTTTATGTGGTAGAATATCCATTATCTCCAGAATTATATTCATGATTTAGATGTCATATATATCATATATATCCAGTATATACATTCATTTATAATATTACGTAACATTTAGAGGTAAGAAATGAAATGCACCGTTCATGGAGACGGTAAGCCGTACGTACGCATGAACGCTACTTTCATTTCTATTTCGTATTTAATGGAATGAAATCATAATGATATAAATGTATAATATAATTCTAGTATAATATAGTGTATAATACCATTTACTCCATCCTTTATACATCCCACATATGGCATTAACGATTCAAATCACTTTGAGGGGCCGGTAGTCCGCACTTCCTAAAATGAAATTATCGCGTTTACCCATAATGGAAATCATAAAGTATGCCATAAATGAGAAATACAGAAGCATAAGTAAAACATAAACATATTATATATCATATATAAATATAGTTACATATTAATGGACACCTTTGAATGTGTTATATGAGTGTTGAACAATCATCGTTTCGTGAGGCAGAAATTCGCCATCCACAGAAACCGTATGTTCTTTAATCATTAGATGTAGGTGTGTGTAAGTGTAGCTCGAATCCTTCTTATAAAAACATCCTATTATATTGAGGATACTGGTGTTGTTATAAAATAAATGAATAAAAAGAGTTTAGGGGGTTGGAGAAGAAAAATAAAACAAAACAACATTAGAGAAGACATCACCTCAAAATCGGGTAACTCTTTTTGATTTTAGCCAAAGGCTTCCTTGGGAAGAGTTCTGCCCAAAGTGAGGCTTCTAGGAGTAATAGGGGGAAGTTGGGAGAGTATTTGGGCAGAGTTTGGCCGAGCCAAATGGCTTGAAAGTGTGAATGAGGTGGTAGAGGTGGGGGCCTTTTATAAGAGGAGAAGAGGGGCACTCTTGGAAAGTAAGGAAATTATACAATGATTTTCAGATTCTAAAGGTCCCACACTTATATAATTCGTGTCTAAGGTGATAAGGGTTAGAAATATACCCATCCAATAGTCTTTGGAAAATTGTAAGCCTTGGATTGTACATTATCTTTTCATTTTATTAAAATCGTTAAATAATGAGGTCATCGCTGCATCATAATGATGTCATAAATAATTTAATTTATTTAATGTCTAAAAATTATAAAAAAAATACTATGATGTAGGAAATCTTTGTATCTTTCCAATAACTATTTATAGTCAAAAATATGACTTGTATAACCCCATGTAAAAATTGTTTTAGTAAAACATTTCATGTTTGTGTCATTTTTTACTTTAACATTAAATAAAAGGTATTTATGTCATTTTCCAACTAAAGTGGCTCCATGGGGTCCCCAAGTTGACCCATGGATTGTCTTGGTCGGAAATGGCACATCCAATTAGGGTAGGACATGTGTCAAGATCATCTCATATTATTAAAACATTATTTTTACCTTAAACTACACTAATTACCTCTAATCGCGATTAAGAACTTAAAAGTTACTATTCACCAAAAATTATTTTAATCTCATTGAACAACATTTTACTTCTTAATGACAACCATGTATGTCGGATTTTTGAAAATCAAAACACATAAGTGGTAATATTTCATTTAAACGAAAAATCAGTTATTTAACTACCACTTAGTGGTTTCACTATTCATCAATAATTGAAGTTTTTCAGAACAATGCCAAAATTTCACCCTAAGCTATAATTGATATTCCAAATTCAAAAATGATGTCTATTTTACAAAATTCCAAACATATAAGTTTCATTAATTAATTTTATAAGTAATTCCCGCTGTCACGACAGATAGCGTGTTTTTAAGAAACAATTTATATCAAAAGATTGGCAATTGTTTATGTCCAATTTCAATGTTAAATTAATTCTAATGACCACCATTGGATAAAATGGTAAAAATATATTCTAATTATACTTTAAAACCACTAAATAGTATAATTTATCACTATAAATTATTTTGATTAAAAAAGTTGTTTTTAAGTATTTTTCACTATTCATAAAAAATTAGAAGTTCTCAGAAAAATACCAAAAATTCAACATAGGCTAATTTAGATATTCCGAATCCAAAAATGAAGTCCATTTTGAAATATAAAATTTCTATAATTTTAAAAAGTGGTTATTACTATTCATAACGGCTACTTTGATTAGTCGCGGTGTTTTAGAACTTGAAGTTGCGTACAATGCAAGCTATTGCATTATTGAATGAGAAGCGTATTGTGGAAGCTCGGGGTGTTACACTAGGTCCATAAATATACATGTGTCAAACACTACATGCCCCAATAATTTCACCTCTTGAATCCAAAAGTTACACTTCAATGGATTGGTGTAAATTGGATTTTCTCAAATCATACTTAGGACTATTTCAAGATGTTTTTCATACTTCTCTGGGATTGATGAGTAGATGAGGATGCTATCAACGAACACCATGATGAATGAGTCTAGGTATGGGTGGAAGATCTTGTTCATGAGATATATGAACATTTTCAGCGCATTATTCAATCCAAAAGGTATCAACAAGTACTCATATATCCCATATCTTCTCTGAAATGTTATCTTCAGTATGTCCTCCTCTCTAACATGTAGCTGGTGATAGCCCGATCAAAGATAAATCTTGGAGAACAATCGGGCTCCCCGTAACTGGTCAAAATGATCATCAATCCTGTGAAAAGGATATATATTCATCACCATCATCTGGTCCAGCTTTCAATAATCAATGTAATGTCTAAACTATTTTCTTACTTCTTGAGGAACAAGATAGGTTCACCCCATGTTTAAGTACTCAACTTGATAAAACCCTGCTACTCCAAGTCCCTGAGTTTCACCTTGAGCTCCTTTAGTTTGGATGGCACCATATGATAAGGGTGTATTGAAATGGGTTGTTCACCGGCATGAGCTCTATATCAAATTAAACTCCTTTATCAAAGGGGACTCTTGTGAAGTCATCTGAAAAGACATCCTGGTAGAGATCCATGGTCGGAGGAAAAAATGAGGGGGTTTCCACTGATCCTACTAAAAGATTCAAGCCCGCAATTTGTGTCATGATTGTCCTGATCAGACTCAAGTCTAGTCCAACTCTACCTTCTCCCGGTTCCCATTATTTGGTCATCATGAACCTATCCCCCTTTAGAGAAGAAAACAACACCCATCTCCGATAGAAATCAATTTGATCTCAATATTTGGTCATCTAGTTAGAATGATAATTACATTGAAGCTCATCATCTCCAGTATCATAAAGTCCCATATATTTCCATAACCAGTAATGAATATAGGACACTCTAGAAATTTATAAATGATTCATCTATTTCATTCATATATTTTAATGTGTTTTAATGTGTTGATTTTTTTACTTTAATGAATAATCTTGCAAATTCTGGAATAAATTTACTTGTTTTGTGTTTTGTGGCAGGAAATGAAGGATATTTGAAAAATAAATGAAAAGTGGATGACAAATTAGCTGAAAACCCCTTTTTGCCGCTTCACTTTGCTTGCGGTGCGACACTAGATTTTTTAGAAATAAGCAAATCTAGAAACTAAAGAAAAATTCATTACACGTCATGTACCACAAGTACACATCGTGACCATTTTAATTGAAACAGATATGCACTAGACAAGTCGTGACAAGCATACACAGTGTGAAATCCAAGTACATGTTGTGAGTCACTAGTACACGAAGTGACGACAGTCAAACCAGCATACAATATTTTCAAGGATTCAATGCAACAGAGGAAAATAGTATTTAAGGTATATGTTGTGTACCCTAGGTACATATCATGTAGGGGTAGACGCACAAAAAAAATCAGGCGATGCGAGCCGTGGGTTTTGGATGATTTTGGCTATAAAAGGAGGCCTTTGGCTTCCATTTAAAAATACTCTGGGACCGAAAAAGGCCAAGTGACACTAAGGTACAACCACTGGATGATCTATATCCCCACTTCACTGCCATTATTCCTCAGGTATCCAAGATTCTCACCTCCACCATGAGCGAGTAGTCCCATAGCACCGGGTGATGTGATTTGTAGGGGGAGTGCTGTATAGGGATTATTTTATATATTTTATTCATGTTTTTGGATTGATGTAACTCATTATTTCAATTCCAAATCTCATTATTTTTTCAAATTCATGACCATTACTTGTGATTTGAAGAGTATTATTTAATTGCATCAGTTAATCAAACTGTTTTGTGTATAACCATTATGCAACATAGGTCGGTTATGTTTAAACATGGTTTTGGTTCACCTATCCTTGTGATTGAATCTAGTAGATGACCATTCCAATAGTCCATTCATAGGAGTAGGATGAGATACCAAGAATAAGGATCTCTGCCAACCCAATTCCAACACCAAACATGAATAAACCCATACTCAATTTAATCCCTAGCACATGAACCCAAAATCACTGAACCTAGCATGTTCTCATCCATTGATTCAAAACCCCAATATTTGCTTCTATTGTTTCTCTTTTTTCACAAACAACCAATCAATTTCAATTTCAATTTCCTAATTAATTTAGAACATATGGATCATCCATGTGGATTTGACACTCATACTTACTAAATACTATGGTTTGAGTTAGGATTGTTTGAGTTTTATAAATTTTGTTTTTTCATAGCACTATAGGGAACTAACGACGCCCTAGGGGGCTGCCACTGAAGAAGATCAACTTTTGTTCCCAATAGTGTATCAAGGGAAAGTAACTGAGATGATAACTTAATCATCAAGTCAAGTCCAAAAATAACTTGTGCAAAAAAAAAGAATGGGAATAACTGATATCGAATAGGTTATTAGATAAAGTAGATGTGATTAAGATAGTACCTTATACAATAGATGGTCCCCCACCACCATTTGATAGTGTCTGATCAACTACATAAACACAGTCTGCCCCAGCTTCATGAGCCCATCCCTGACTCGCATTATTCCTTGTCTGAGTCTACTGTTGAGGACCCTGACTGAATACCTGGGTCGTAGATCATGTCTATCCTCCACCCCTACAAAACCTCATCCTCAAAGCCCTAGAAAAAATTAATGGAGATTTCCAATCTTTCCGCACTGTCGAAAGGTGGTCTGAGGTGTTGTACAAAACTTGCGATAATAACTGACATTTCCACAGTTGAAGCACTATGGAGCTCCTCCTAAGGGGGGTGATGAAGCCATACTCATCTCAACATGTGTGCCACTACCCGATTGTACACACTCATACTTCCTCTTACTATATAGTATAGGTATCAATCATAGTAGCAGTAGGAGGTTCACCCATATGAGTAACGAAAGGAGGAAAGAAGACCATCTGATCGATCCTCCTCCAGACCCTTCTCTACCGTTAGGGCCTTACAAAGAACCTAGGTATAAGTTATCAGATCAAAGTTCTTGACCTGGCATCTCAACTCTTACTGAATCCCAATCTCGAACTTCCTAACTTTCTATGATTCATCCCAAACTAAGAGAGGAGAAAAGAAAAGAAGCAATGTGAAGCGTATTAAGTAGACATACACTATCATCATCCCCAAATGAAACTCCATAAACTCTTGTGATCAGTCTAGATTTATCATGCCCAGAAATAACTCCTTAAATATGAGTTCCTTGAATGTCACCCACGTGAGACCCTCACGTCTTCCAAGCTAGAGCATAACATCCCACCAGCACCCAGAAGCATAAAGGTCACAAGCTTCACCTTCTGATCCTTCGAGGTCTCTACCAAGTCTACAATCCTCATGACAATCTAAATCTAGTCCTCTAAATCCAGAGGGCCTCCAGTACCCTAGAAAGATGAAGGATGTTGGAGCTGAAAGTCTCAAGCATAGTCAGCCATAGTCCTGGTGACTCCCTTTCCTTAGATGGGTACTAGGAATCATACTCTTAACTAAAGTGGTCCTTCCACCGGAACTATTGAATCAAGTGTGCGAGAGTTCTCCATACCACCCTCTTGTAAAGAAGGTATTCACAAAAATTGTCTACATGGAGGCATCTTCTGTAATACAAAGATAACATTTAAGGGAAAGTAGAGTTGTAAGGATAAACCCTATTCAGTCTATGGGATCACACAAATGTTTCCCTGGGAGTCTACCCTTAACCATAGTCATAACCCTCCTAACACTAACCAAGGTTCTTTACCCCTATATATTAGTCATTGTCATATATATAAAAACAAAATATAAAATTATACTCAGTTAAACTAATCAATGCCAACATAGATATATCACACAACAGAGAATCTATCCCAAACGGATAGCACAATTAAAGGCATTAAATTAAATAACTAATATGCAGTATAACAATAGGTATATATATATAATGTGATCATACATAATCATGATGAATGAACGCACCCAAAATCTCATAAAACTGTAACAGTAATCTCATCAAAACTTGGAGGTCTCTTACACATGAGTTGGTCAGGTACATGGAAACTCTCCTACCCGAGTCTCACACGTCAATCTCCTTTCTACCATGTCTCGGGATAATCTAAAAAGAAAATAATAAAATTGATCATTTGATACCATTTTCTAATGCCTCGACCTGAACAACTAGGTCTATGCTAAAGATTCACATGACCTCATGCGCACCTCCCCATACGTAAAAGGCTCTCAACTAGTAGTGAGGGTCTAATTCCATTAGTGGAGAGACTATATCATCAGTATCATTTCCTAGAACAAATAATAATACAAGAGAGTATAATAAAATATAATAATTAGAGTAAACATGATGAAAATAAATAGAATTCATTTAGTCATACAATAAATAAAAGGGCTCCTAAAGTGACAAGCCAACCAGATTAAATGTGTGACAGGTAATAAATAAATAAAATAGTGATAATCCATCGAAGTTTGTCCTGATACCGCTCCCATATCCACAATCCTTGTCTCAAACATCTTCCATGAGCCCCTTTCCTTTTTTCGGATCTCTATAAATGAAGTCTTCACATGCACCGAAATGCCCATACAAGGTACGAGTAATAAAACTCAATAGGACACCACCAATAAATCCTTAAAAAATATGCACATGTATAATAGGTTCATGTCATAAAAATAATAAGTGTTTCAACAAGCATAACTAATATAAAATTACATATTGATCAGTGTTCGCTAACCAAGCCGCCACAAACCTATGGTCGTACCTACTTCAGCTCCATGTCAAGTGGATAACCAAGATGTCAGTAAATTAGTACTAGCCAAAAGGTTGCCAACATGTCACATGATATCCTCAAGGCATCAAGTGGATGTGTTACTTGGTATCCACATGGAATTTAGTTGACACGCTACTCAGTATCTACAAGGAATTGAGTATTGGCACGTTCCTTGGAATCCTCAAGGCATCGAGTTTTTTCTGGGCCGCAAGGATATCATGATCCACTATCGTCGTCATCACATATCATGTTCAATCCCCCTCTAAGGGGAAACCATACCACGATGGTCATTTTTCATGTGTACCAAGCACCAACCTCTAAAGGCAGGATGACCCACAATAGGTAAAGCATGATAAACAAACATAACATGGCATCATGAAAAATATTGTAGCATCATATAATGAAATGGGAATAAAAATCATGAAAGACCCTAGAACACCCTGAGAGGGGAGGGGTGAATCAGGGTTTCAACTTTTTATCTTCTTTACTGATGGATCTTGTTCCCACGTTTGTAGGAACCTGTTAAACCTGCCTGAAGATGATGTGCAAAAAATAAAAAATCACATGCAAAGCAATGACACAACAATTTTACTTGGTTCACCACTAAGGGATACGTTCAAGGAGCATACTCCGACAGTGTGTCGGTCATACCAAAACCACTAATCTTCACAAGTTTTGGATTACAGGTGTTTAGCATAGTCACTCTGTGCTAGGCGTGCTACCTTTACAAGGTTTTAGAGATAACACACTGTGTCCCTCAGATCACTTCCACTGACTCCGCCTTGCTCACTACACTAGAAGAATATTCACTCAGGTTAATGGCTTGAAGGTCACTTAAATGGTTTAGCATTAAATCATGCATCATAAACTATAAATGGATGCTCTGTTGAAGTCTCATAATCACTCACAGATGTAATTTATTTTCTTATACACTGATATTCTATAGAAATTAATTTTGAAAACTGATTTGGTCAATTTCCAGGCTTCCTTGGATTTTCCACGTACTAATAATGTTTCTGTGTACTTATATTATTTTTGTGTATCATCCAACTCTTTCGTGTACCGTCAAACTCCTCTGCGAACTGCCCTTCTAGGCATACTGCCATGCTCTGTGTACTGCACCACTCCTCTGCATACTGTCCTGCTCTGTGTACTACTTTTCTCCACCACATACTGCGAGAGCTACCTACATAAACCACACTCTCTTCTGCGTACTATTTTCCTTACACAGATGACTCACTTTGCGTACCATCTTCTCCACCGTGTACCACTTCGAACTTCACCAAATTTCTTCCCCAAATTTTAATCTCCAATCTCATCCCTTAATAAAGAGGATTACTGTTCCTTAAATAGGCCTAAAACTCCTCAAATTTTAGTAATTTGATTTACCCAAATTTTTAATGTGGGAGAATCTTCGCTGTAAACTGAACTTCATCTGCATACTATTAAGATCCACCATGTACCAATCTTGTTTTATGAACCGCAGCAATCCTTCCAACCTTTAGCACTCCGCGTACTATATGCCTTCACCGTGTACCATCACTATGAACCATTTTTTGTTTATTCCTTCATCATTATGCATACCATATGCCTTCACCGCATATCATTGTTGTGAATTGTTTTCAGTTCCGTGCACCGCTCCACGCACCAATCCTTGCACCGCTTTTCGCACCGCTCCGTGCACCGCTTCGCATACCGCTCCCACTGCCTAGAATGAAGCCACGAACCATTCCCAGAACATGGTACACGGTCCATGTTATGAGGTATGAGGTTACCTTATTTTTTCGATTATCTTTGTCATTTTGAATACCATTCACTTCTATCTAAATACCCTTTGTTTTCCAACACCAAACTCTTGATTTTGAGGCCCAAAAATTTGGAAAACACTAGTAAACTGATCCACCTCCAATACTACTTTCAACCTCAAACTTATGACCTCATTTCTTGAAAAATATCTAGTCATCCATGTGCATATTTACAAAAAACACAAACCAAACTCCATTATTAGCAATGAACAGTCTTGGTTCCAATAATACCCCCCTTTGGGTTTGTTGGAAATCTCCAGATAAATTCACTGAAGCGCTAGCCATGATTAAAACACGAACCTTTAAGAAACAACTCATTCATCACTCTAAGTCTACGTGAGGAGTGATCAGTGAAGAAAACAAGAGAGAAGACATGAATTGAGTTCTCATCCTTTTATTTTCTCTCTTATAGCTTCATTTATGGCCTTTTCTATTCTTCATCTCTCCCAAAATGAGAAAGAAATAGATAACTATCCATTGAATCTCCATTGAATTTATCCATTCCCCCCCATTGTAAATAAACCCAAAGACCGATATTGAAAAATTGTAGAGATCAGATTATACTCCCCCTAGATTGTATCTCCCCCATAAACCTGCAATACTTCCACAAACAGATTAACACAGTTAAAATAGTTGGGGAGAGGGGAATTTTGTAACCCCCTTATGCACTGGGAGGTGGCTGAACACTAAGGTTCAACTGATGTTTCTCAAACACAGCCACCGACAGTGTCTTAGTCATAATGTTAGCCACTTTCTCATCAGTTCCCACATGGTCCATTTTGATCACGCCTTGTTCAACTTTTTCCTTGATGAAGTGATATCTGATCTCAATATGTTTCGTACGAGAATGATGAAAAAGATTCTTCATAATATCAATTGATCTCTTTTTATCATAGTAAATCACCATTGGTTGTTTCACCTCATCACCTATATCAGTCAGTTGCTTCTTCATCTAAAGTAACTGAGTGCATGCCCTGGTAGCAGATATATATTCGTCTTTGGCAGTACTAAGAGAAGTACTTTCATATTTCTTACTTAACCACCCCACACATTTCTTCCCAATATATAATGTTCCACCACTAGTAGACTTTCTATCCACTACATCTACATCCCATTCAGTACCAGAAAAAGCGGACAGTTCACTACTTCTTCCTGTAGCAAAGTATATCCCATAATTATGTGTACTTTGAATGTATCTCATGATTATTTTCACCACCGCCATATATTCTTCCTTAGTATTAATCTGAAAGTTAGCCGCAAGGAAAGTTTCAAACACAATATCTGGTTATGTCACCATCAGGTACAGTAGGTTTCAAATGATTCTTCTGTACATGGTGGGATCTATAGAAGTATCATCCTCATGCTTCCTGAGCATTGTTCCAACTGTAATCGGAGTCGACATTGGTTTGGAATTATGCATATTGAATTTATTCAGAAACTCTCTTGCATACTTTTCCTAATAAATTAAAGTGTAATCCTTCTTCTGAATCACCTCCAACCCTAAAAAGTATGTGAGTTCACCAATCATGGACATTTCAAATTCTGATTTCATGTGATTGGAAAATTCATCCACTGATCTATGCCTACTGCCACCAAAAATAATATCATCCATGTATATCAATACCATGAATTGATCCTTTTGTGAATTTTTCACATAGATATTGTGATCCACTCCTCTTTTAAACTCAAGATTTCTTAGATAAGAGTCCAACTGCAAGTACCACGCCCGTGGTGCTTGATTCAGGCCATAGAGATATTTCTTTAATTTGAAAACCTTCAGTTAATCATTACCAAGAAATAAACCTATAGGTTTTTCAATATAGACCTATTCTTATAATAATCCATTTAATAATGTTGTCTTAACATCCATTTGATACACTTTAAAACCTCTTTGGATTTCCATGGAAATAAATGGCCTGATTGACTCCATTCTCTCTACGGGAGAAAATGTATCCTCAACATCAATGCCTTATATTTGTAAATATCCTTTACAAACCAAGTGTGACTTCCATGCTCATCAAATTTGTCCTTGAAAATCCACTTTGTACCAATAACATTGTGACCTTCAGGTCTTTTGATAAGATCCCAAGTCTGATTTTTGTCAATCTAGTCTAACTCTTTATTCATTTCTTTTACCCATGACTCATCCTTTTCATCCTCTTCAAATGAGGATGATTCCACAACTGATAGAAATGCAGAATGTGAATTATTCCTCATTCTCCTTTTCCATGTAAGTGTATTCTGATCCTTGATAATGTTGGACTGATCAATCTATGCTCTTCAATTTCTCCTTTACGATTCAACTAAATTCTCTCCAGCTATGGCTTCCTCTTTTGATTCTTCTTCAGAGTTAACTTCATGATGTGACTCCTGAGAGTTTTGAACACCTTCCTCTACCTCTGTATTAACATTTGTTCCATGTTCACATCCTTCCTCATCTTCTATCACATCTGCATAAGAATTCCTTAAAGCATTCATGTTTTTCTTTTTAATGATCTTTTCATAACTGCTTTCCACAATTCTTCCCAAGTTCTTATTAAAACATTTGTAGGATTTTCTATTCATTGAGTATCTAAGAAATATTCATTCGTCTGTATTGTCTCTATACTTCCCTTGATTTCCTTCTTTGTTTCAGATAAAACATTTGCTTCTGAAAACACAAAAATATTTCAATGATGGATTCCTTACATGCCACAATTCATAGGGTGTCTTTGTCTCACCCATATATTGCCCTGTACAATTTTGAATATACACTGCTACTTGTACAGGCTCTTTCCAGTAATGTCAAGGAATATGACTCTCGATCAGAATAGTTCTAGCCATGTTTTTTACCTATTGATTCCTACGCTCAACAACTCCATTTTGTTGTAGAGTTCTCATAGTAGCCACCCCATGTTGTATCCCATACTTCTCTAGGTAATTTTCAAATTCAATAGATGTGTATTCCCCTCTATTGTCAGACCGCAAGACTTTGATCTTCCATCCAGTATCATTCTTGATGATTCAATGATAGGTTTTCATGCAATCAAGCACTTATATCTTCCTATGTATAACGATCACACATGACATTCTACTATAATCATCTATGAAAATAACAAAGTACTTCTCTCCATGTGTTCCAGTAATATTTATTGGGACACATACATCTATATGGATGAGATCAAGGAGATTTGATGCTCTTTTCTTCTTTTTTCGGTAGGAACTGCAGACCAGTTTCCCTCGCATGCACACATCACAGGTCTTTTCTTGTTCATGATTTAGATTAGGGATATCCATGACTATCTTCATATTAGATATCTTTTCCATGTCTTGTTTATTGATGTGCTCCAATCTTCGATGCCATAAGTTTTTTTCCTCTTAAAATTTTAAGTAGAAAATGTTCTCTTTGTTTTCAACTTGATATAAGTTGTCATCTATTCTACAGCCTTTCATGAGCGAATTCTTGGAATTTCCTCTTATAGTACATCCATTCTGATTGAATGTCACAATAAAACCTAAGTCACAGAGTTGACTCACACTAAGAAGATTGTGATGTAGACCATCCACATAAAGGAATTTAGTTTTCTTCAACTCTCCATTAGCTAGCTCAATACTTCCACTGCCTTTTATCTTCAAATAACCATCATTGTCGAACCTCATTGTTCCATCGAATTTTTTCTTGACATTCGTTAATTGTTATGCATTACTCGTCATGTGGGATGAACATCCTCTATCAAGAATCCAAGTGCTTTTGTTATTTGTATCCTTGAGGGGTACTTCTACAAAATTGGATTTTTCCATTTCCTCTTCTTTCCATGAGATATTGGATTGAGTGTAGGATACTGATGGCCTTTAAATTCTCTCTTCCATATACATGGGTTATTCATATTAAAATTTGTATTCCAGATGAGAAAACCTATTTGAAATAGCAACATCATCTATTTGATGTGTATTGACTCATCTCTGAGCATTGAAAGAATTTTTCTTGTCGTACCTCTGCCAGCAATACACAGCTTTATGGCCAAAGTTAGAACAGTGAAAACAATATAAATAGAAATTATTTCTTCTATAAGAAGTAGGATATGAATATTTTTTCCTCTGTTGAACTCCTAACTCTTCCTCATTCATATATCTCTTTTCCTCTTTGTAGTATGACATTGTATGGCCCAGATAGCCACAAAACTGACACTTCATGAAAGGAAATGTCATATCACTTCTATTTCTCCTCATAACTTCTTCATTAGGAAAATAATTTGACTGCCTATCATTTCTGTAAACTCGAGGATAATATTTAGTTCTCCTTTCAATTTTATTTAAGGGTTTTTTTTCAGCACTTTTGGTGGCTTTTCAACATGATCAACTTTCATATTACCTTTATTTTGGTTCACATTATTTATAGCATTTGAGGTTTCAGCATCACAACCAATTCCACTATTTTCTATAATGTGGGTCTTTGATCACTCAAGATCTTTTCAACTCCATCAAAACCACATTTTTCTCTCTCTAGCAGCTTAGCATCTAAGAACCTTCAAAATTGTATTTTCTTCTTCGCTTCTTTTGAAATTGATTCACTTTTAAGTTTATTTCTCAGAGTAACAACTTCTTCTTCAATTCCTTCAATGGTCTTGGAATTATCCTGTAGTCTCGAGGTAAGTTCATTGATGAAATTTTCTTATTCTTCAATTCTGAGTTTTAGTTCCACAACATCATCAGTGCTTTTAAGGATTGTTGATTGAACTTTCACCAGTTCTTCCAATCATTCAATTTCCACTTCCAACTGATGAATATATTCTTATGATTCCTCCACCATTTCTTTCCACTTATTATATCTCTTACATTTAATCTAAATCTTACCAAAATCATACTTAATTTAAAACTTGGGATCGGCATTAGTAGTCAATTGATTATCTCCAACTTTATCTATAAATGGTTATAACTTTTCAATGGTATCCATCATGGAGGCATGGTTTCCAGTCTTAAATTCAGGTTCATATTCCTTACATAATTCATTATCATCATCTTCCTCCTCAAAGACAAAACTCTTCTTCTGTGCTTTATTTGAAAATATTAAGTTTCCCTTTTTGAATAATCTTTTTCGAGGCTTCTCTATGTTTTCAACTTTGCTCTCTCCATCATCAAATTTTCTTGAGCACTGAGAGGCAACGTGCCCAACTCTTCCAAGGAAAAAACAAGCCAGAGGTAGCTTTCCATAAAATTTCCCCATTCCCTTATTGATATTCTTGGAAATGAGAGAAATATTTTCATTTTCCTCATCATCTACATCACTACAATATCCTGAAACTTTTAGTTTTTTCATGGCTTTGAATTCCATTTCCTTGCTCACACGAGTCGTAGATTCTTATGGTTTGATTCTCATTTCATAGGCTGATATATTGCTCATAAGATCATCCACTAAGAGTTTAGAGAGATATATTTTCTCAAGGGATAACATATTTTCATTGAAAAGAGGTGGAAGTCTTCTAAAGATTTTCTTCACTATGTCAATGTCTTTGATTTCTTAACTTAGACCTCGGATTGATCCTACAACTTTAGTAATTCGATTGAAAAAGGATTCTGCATTCTCATCAGGGTGAATCTTCAGATCATCAAACCTATTGTGTATAACTTGAAGTTTTTCCTCCTTCACTTTGCTATCTCCTTCATAAATATTCTCCAGTTTATCCCACATTGACTTGGCAGATGTGAAACTCATTACCTTTAGATAAATCTAATCAGAAAAAGTTGTAGTGAGAGTATTTTGAGATTTTGCATCAACATCAAGCAATTTACTATCTGTATCTATCATTGACAGTCTTATAGGATCATTGATTTCTATTCCCTGCATGGTAGAAAATAATATTTCCATTATAAGAGATCTTAGGTGAGATCTCATCCTATTTTTTCATATTTGAAAATTACTTCCATCGAAGAGGGGAAATCCCCTAACGTTGACTAGATTCTCAATGATAGCATAATACCGATTCAACACCAGCAAACTTTACCCTTTGATACCACTTGAAGGACCCCGAAACACCCTGAGAGGGGAGGGGTGAATTAGGGTGTCAAATTTTTCTCTTCTTTACTGTTGGATCTTGTTCCCATGTTGGTAGGAACCTGTTAAACCTGTCTAAAGATGATGTGTATAAAATAAACAATCGCATGCAAAGCCATGACACAACAATTTTACTTGGTTCACCACTAAGGGCTACGTCCAAGGAGCATATGCCGACAGTGTGTCAGTTATACCAAAACCAAAGTTGTGGATTACAAGTGTTTATCATAGTCACTCTGTGCTAGGTGCACTGCCTTTACAATGTTTTAGGGATAGCACACTGTGTCCCTTGGATCACTTCTAATGACTCCCCCTTGCTCACTACGCTGGAAGAATATTCACTTAGTTTAACGACTTGAAGGTCTCTTCAATGGTTTAGCATTAAATCATGCATCCTCAACTGTAAATGGGTGCTCTTTTGAAGTCTCGTAATCACCCACAGATGTAATTTATTTTCACGTACACTGATATTCTATGGAAATTGATTTCAAAAACTGATTTGGTCATTTTTTAGGCTTCCTTGGATGTTCCGTTTACTGCTGATGTTTTCATGTACCGCTGTTATTTTGACGTACCATCTAGCTCCTCCGTGTACTGTCCAACTCCTCCGTGAACTACCCCTCTCGGCGTACTGCCCTGCTCTGCGTACTGCACCACTCCTCTGCGTATTGTCCTACTCTGCATACTACTTTTCTCTGCCACGTATTGTGAGATCTACCTGTGTGAACCACACTCTTTTCCTCATACTATTTTCCTTACGTGGATGACTCACTCTAAGAATCATCTTCTCCACCGCGTACCACTTTAAACTTCACCAAATTTCTTCCCCAAATTTTAATCTCCAATCTCATCCCTTAACAAAGGGGATTATTATTCCTTAAATATGCATGTAACTCCTCAATTTTTGGTAATCTGATTTACCCAAATTTTTTAATGTGGGAAAATCTTCCCTGTAAAATAAAATCCATCTGTGTACTATTAGGATCTACCGTGTACCGCTCCTGTTTCACAAATTGCAGCAATCCCGCCAACCTTTGGCACTCCGCGTACTGCATTCCTTCACCATGTACCGTCGCTACAAACCATTTTTCATTTCTTCCTTCAGCATTCCGCGTACTACATGCCTTCACTGCATATCATTGCTGTGAACTATTTTCAGTTCCACGCACCACTCCATATACCGCTCCCGCTGCCTGGAATGAGGCCACAAATCATTCTCAGAACATGGTATGTGGTCCATGTTCCAAGGTATGGGGTTCCCTTATTTTACTGATTATCTTTTTCACTTATCATACCATTCATTCCTATATGAAAACCCTTTGTTTTCCAACACCAAACTCCCAATTTTGAGGCCCAAAAATTTGGAAAACACTAGAAAATCGATCCACCTTCAATACTGCATTCAACCTCAAATGTATGACCTCAATCCTTGCAAACTCCCTAGTCATCCATGTGAAGATTGACAAAAAACACAAACCAAACTCTATTATTAGCAATGAACAGCCTTGGTACCAACACATCAAACATGGTAAAATCTACTCTAGCAATTCTCATGGAAACAAGGATCGCATATGGGTAACACATCAATGCACATACCCATAAGTAATTACCATCAATCAAGAACACAACCATGTGAACACATGAATCACTCCATGGAAACAATTGTATATGAGATCCCCAAATAGTAAGGAACTTCCTACCTCAAGGTTGTCAATGTCGATGTTAAGTTTCATCAAGGGTATCATCTCCCACACTACATTTTCACACTAACTGGTACAAAATCGCATGCCAGTGCCTCCTAGAATAGGTTCCAACCAACACAATAGGGCTTCTTGAGTAAGACGGAGAAGAAAAGATAAAGGGTGGAATCAAAACTTACCCAAATTCGATCAACGTCGACAGAAACCTTCAAGTCTGGTTGGAAGAGCAAATAATGTTTCTCCCAGAATGGCTATGAAGGAACAGACTCCCTCGAAGTCACCATGGTGAAAGTAAGGAACACTAACATATAGGAGTGCTGAAAACAACCACCATGATGTAGGATGGACCACTATGGCATAGAAGAGAATTGGAATAAGACCACCATGGTTTAGGATGAAGTACTACAGCATGAGAAAACTAAAATTAAACCTCCACAGTGCATAAGGGACCGTTATGGCATAAAACCGCGCTGAGTCATGAACTGCTATGATGTGAGGCGAAGTACTACGGCATATATTCGTTCCCTTCAAAATTCTTGGAACCATCGTAAAAGTGAATAGGGAGATTGATTATTTTTAGGGGATTTTCATGATCTATTCTGTGTGAAAACCCCACTTAAAATCCATTCTTAAATCCCTAAAATGACAACCCAAATTAATTTTATAATATCCTATTTAAAGGCATAACTCCCTAAGCCCATACAACTAGTCTCACCAGAAGAAACTGACACAAAGAAGGATTTGCAGCGTGATCTAACTCACCATCGCGCAACCTCCTCGAACAACCCTCCATGATGAATCCTACAACACAGACCTTGAGAAACATCATCATCATGGAATAGCCACTTCTTCTATGGCATGGCCTTAATTTCACTACATCACTACAACACGGCCACCTCCACTGTGGTGCGGCCTATTTTGGACAGAAAGGTCACCAAACACACTTGTAAGCTTCCCAAATCCATAATCCTTTACCCAACATGGCTCAACTCAAAAACCCAAGGGATAAGAAGGAAACAATAATTTCCATATTTGAACAAAAGATCTGAGAATTTACACACTATATAGAGAACTCTAACCAAAAACAACATGAGGAGGGTTACCACCCATTTTTGGTTGGCCTCTAGAAACTAACTTCTCCATCATGGCCCCACTAACTACATCATAAAGTGAAGTCTGGCCAAATGATAACACCTATGAATTAGGGTATGAGAAAAGGTATCTTTCAAAATCCAAACATTACTCAAGTCCTTAACCACTAGCTCGAAACTAATGAATCCACTTAATGTAAGACAAACAGAAACTAACCAAGAACTCTCAAGCAAGGCTCAACCGCAAATAAGGGTTCGACTTAATCACTCCAATCAGAGTGTGGGTAAGATCATCAACCAAAAGGATCAAACTTCTCAAACTATAAGAAACACAAATTCAGTAAACATACCAAAACATGAACTTCCTGCAACCCACTGGGACTTTTCTAGGATGCATACTAGATAATAAAGTAACATGAAATTTAAATCAAGAATGAACTGAAATTAAACTCATCTAAAACTAAGTAAACCAAAGGTAAAAAAAACACCCAAGGTAACAAATCATAACCACCACTCAAAGGGTTGAAATACCAAAAAAATCAATGGATCATTAAAATTATTCCAAAACCATGATATTTCCCATAAAACAAAACTTTTTTTTCATCCTCAAGTTAATATTTAATATCATCAACACATCCCACCACATAAAATTCATCCCAACTCATTTCAAAAAATTCCTTACAAATTTCAAACCTAAAATTCCACCAAATAAAACTAAGTTTTCTTTTACAAAACCACAAATAAACCCACTTTAGATTCAAAATTATTTTACAAACTAAAGTTCAAAATAACTCATACTTATTTCAAAAACATGAAATTATTCTTAAAGGTCAGCTTGAAATTTCACAATTCCATCTTCAAAGTTATTTTGAAAGTCCAAACATTGGATTCATTTTAATTTATTTTAATAATTCTTTATATTTCAAACTCCATTTAAAAGCACTTTAAAATTTCATAAATCCATTATTATAACCATTTATAAACCCAAAACATTTATCTCTTTCAAATTAATTTGGAATCCCATTTATTACCTTTAAAACATAACCTTTTCCCATTAAAACCGAGTTTTCAACATGGTTCATTATCGAAGTTTGGTAAAATAACATCAAAATGCCTTAAAAAATTATTAGACCCATTCTAAATGGTATACTC
Source organism: Viscum album (assembly GCA_963277665.1). NCBI lineage: Eukaryota > Viridiplantae > Streptophyta > Magnoliopsida > Santalales > Viscaceae > Viscum > Viscum album. The sequence goes on from OY728146.1 coordinate 1,813,725,244, forward strand.
ATAACTATAAGCAATCCAAAAGCATAAGGGATACAACAATGAGATTAATAAGGGGTTAGTGTCTGTACATGATTTAATTGTGTGGTTTGGCAAACTATACACCAACCATGCACCTGCTACTAAGAGTTTAAGATAGAACCATGTGCATGATCACTACACGGTTTTCTGGACCATGTGAGTTAATTGTGTGCCTCCACTTCTCCCATTTTCACCCCCAAAACTTGAAAAATCTCAAAACAACCCACATAATCTCAACATCATCCAAAATAACATACATCCAAATAAGAATACATCAAAACAAATGAAGAACATGCATGGAATTCAAGACTCCTGACCAAACTTCTCATGGTAACTCAAGGCTCTATATGGAAAGGAGATAACTAGACATTTCTTATATCTTGTACCTACCTCTCAAGTTATGACAGTCCTAACTCCAATCTATCAAACGCACACAAATAAAAAATGGTGGCTTGAGCCTGCCTGAATGGCCCGAAGGCCTTATTCTTTTTATAATCCACCTTTTAAGGGGTTAGGTGGAACCCTTACAAGGCCTGAAGTCTTAGAGACAATTACATGACCCGTAGGTCTTAGAGGAAATCTCCCGGATAAGACAACTTGGAACGGATCCTCCCCAGCACATGTCATGATACCAACACTCCACCTTCACAAGGATGGTCAGATAGCTATCCTGTGCAGAGCTGCACAAGCCTAGTACCAATGGAAATTCTATACCCTATAATTCTTCCAAATCCAGTTAGTTATTCTCTAGTGAATGCACCTACTCTAAATCCTCATCTGGATCCTTGTCCTTTGTAGTTTGACTAATAAATCTGCATATTCATGTGGCCCAAAGGCCTTGGGGTGTCCCGAAGGCCTTGAGGTGGCCTGAAGGCCTTGATAAAAAACTAACCCAAAGTCCTTGGGTGGCTTAAGAACCTAGTCTCTTTTAAGAACCTAGGGACTTTTAAGAACCTACGCTCGGATGCCATTTTTCACGAACCAACACCGGTCACACCTAAACCGGGCACCAAATTTTATCTTCCACATGACTCGAGGCATGTTCCCAATCAACTCAGGGAAGTGACAAGCACCAAGGAATCAAATATAAGATTGTAGGAACAATTTCTCCCAACCAACAGTAATAGACACAACAAAAATCCATCAAAAATACAACATGACTTATCTGTGAGTCAGACGTTCATGTTAAATCAATAAATAGATTCCAAATAAAAAATAAAGTAAACAAGGCATAACAAAACATAAATATCTAACCAATAGACATGAAATAAATAGGATACAATCTATAGGAAGATCTAAAGATACAGAAGATTGGGAGGGCAGACACATACATGATACCAAAATAAACAAAAGAAAACCAAACACTAAACTGACCATCTCTGTGTGATCCATAGTCACTATCCAACCTCAACACCAAACCCAATCTAGAAGAATCTAATGGGAAGGAATCCACCAAGATGAAATCCTCTAAGACCTGATCAGAACTAGAAATATTTATATAGGCGTGAGCATAATAATGCCCAATAGGTATCCTGCCAACACTTCATCCATAATATTTAAATTAAAACCCTTTTATTCTAGTGTGAAATAATTTTTTAAGGAAAAATACTTCTTAAATTTTAGGTAAATAAAAATGAATAATTAAATCCCAACTTTCCTTTCTTGAAAATTAAACCTCTTTACTAAAGAAAACCCACCAATTCCCAGAAAAGTTCACTTTGATCCCCTTTTTAAACAAAACACATAAATGCCTTTGAAAAACCAAAAAATATGAATGACTTGATTTTAAAACACTCTTTCTATCATTTTACTTTCAAATCAAATTTTAACTCAACTCTCAAACATTAACATAGTGGAGCTAGAAATACAAAATGAAAATAACCACTAAATAAAAACCATAAGAAGTGGAGAATAAATGGAATAATATTAATGGTATTATATCTAAAATAGTAAAAGGAGTCAAAAAATAAACAACAACATGGTAGTAGCGTTAGAGAAGCTAATGTCAAGGCATCCTAATATCTTCATACTATCTCAGTGATCTAAATTGTCCATATGCAATAGGGAACGCAAGCCGCTAAGGATTACATTACCTTGGACTAATAGTGTGGTGACACTCGAACATGGAACTACAACCAAGTCTGAAGTTGTTAAACCAAGTCTGAAGCTGCTAAGGAGTACATGCCCTTGGCCTAGCGGCGTGATGACACCACAACAAGTGCCTCCACAACCAAATCATCTAAGTCCCAAAAATATTTTTTAGTGTGGCATGGTCCAAAAGCTAAGTACTTATACTATTCTTAATTACCCAGGTTCCCAAGGACCCTATGATAAATTATCTGAAGGTGAGTAAATAGATGGGCCTTGATAAAGTACCAATTGGGCCTTGATAAATCTCTTTTATAAAGTGCCAATCGGGCCTTGATACCTTGTTCAAAGAACCAAATCAATAAAATTCATTTCCAAAAACAAAAAATGGTTTAAAGCTTTGAAATGATGCTTTTAAATTGAAATGAAACCCAATTCCATCATAAACACATTATATACATTTAAATTGGACTCAAAAAATTATTAAAAATCAAATGATAAAAACTACTTTAAAGACCAAATCACATAACATCTAAGAATCACAAAAAAAAACAATCTTGAATTAATACAAACAAACCAAAATTTTGAAAACAACCCCTTTATATTATTTTAAAAGTTGAAATACCCATCATGGGTTAGGAGACAATTTTAAAGTCCAATTGGGAATTTAGTCGAATACAATACACGTGTGAACCTTGAAGAACATATTTGAACCTTAAATAAAAAGGGGGAAATCATTTTGATTTCCATGAAATTTAAAGTAAATCGTATTATTTTATAAAAAACTATCAAACATACTTACTAAGGGTCATAAAACATTAAAATCTTATGTTATAAATCTCAAGAAATATTGGTTTTAAATGTAAAAATTTATGCGTGGAGAAAACCTACCATAAAAAGAGTGCAGATGATGCAAACTCTTCAAATACAAGAATAAGAGGACCTAAAGAACCATTGATACACCCTAACACAAATAACCATAATGGGTTTAGATAAACCCTTGTAAGGACTCAATAGAAGAAGAAAGGGCATGCGAAAAATGATAAGAAAAAGAGATAAATGGGCATTTAACCTCAAAGGTACCCCTTAGAGTCAAAGGAGGGACAAGAATCCATGGAGGAGAGGAGGTGGCGCGCCTAAGGCTACCCTCAGCTGTGTCGTGTGAGTAAGAGAGGATGGCCAAAAGAGGATTAAATCAGGGGGGTAGAATAGGTATTTCAAATATTTTAAAATTCATACAGATCACATGGTTTGGTGGTACGGTTTACCAAATCATGCATCCATTGTGTGCCTCTCACTGGACACACATGAGCAGTCGCACGGTTGAACAAATTGTGTGTCAACTATGAAAATTGTCTCTGCTAAAAACTGCAGGCCTTCGCACGAGTAGCAGCATGGTTAGTACTAACTGTTCACTAACCTTGCATCCTACTCTGAACCTCCAATTTTCAAAAATTCAAGGAAACTTTGTTGAGCATGTATTTTTTCAACAATAATCTATATTTTTATGATGATTTTGATGCTCACAAATACCCTTATTTGTTATTCTAATGATTTTACTTTAAGTATAGTTTTAGGAAATTAATATTCTTTATATTCCAAATTTTGGAATAATATTAAAGCATATGATTCACGTGAAATATTTTTTAAAGTGTTTTGAAAGATATTCAGCATGTTCTGGAAACATTGTTCATACTGTACATTGGAGATCTTAGCGTAAGGATTAAATCCTATGTTTATTTTTATGAGAGTTCAGAAAAGTATGGTTAATCAACCTTACATTTGGAAAGAACCTTACATTTGTTATATTAGAAAAGTATGGATGATGAAACTTACGTAAGTATGGAAAAATACGTTTGTTTCACAAATGTATGGATCATCAACCCTACTTTTGTAATAAACCTTACGTTTTATCAAAAATATGCATCATGTGCCTTACGTTCTGAAGAAGAGAAAAGTATGAATTTTATACCATACATTTTGAAGGAAAAGACAAAATTATGGATCATCAACCTTAATTTTTTAATCAAACTTACATTTGGAACCCTACGTTTAAATTTCTTCAAGTATCAGAGATTTGAATTTGTGACTTTATCATGAAATAAACTTTTGTGGAATATTAGGCTGATTTCAAGCTAGATTCAAAGCTCGATTTTAAAGTGCATATTTAACTGATTTAAATCCATTTATTCTCAATTAAAATGATTGATTTAAGAGGAGTGTTCTGATTATTAAGGGAAGTAACAACTACTCTGTTATTCAAACATTTGAATATTACGATTTTTTCAGGTGAATTTTGTGGATCTGAATTTATGAATAAAGTTCTCATATTTATTCTATATATTTTGTGTATCTAAGTTTTTGTATGATTCATGGGTGATAAGATATCTCTTGAATTTCACGTCATTTACAAGTTTCAAATCTAGAGATATTCAAGTTTAAAAAAGACAGAAATATACTGATTCTTTAAAGAGATCTTTTTCAGATCTGCTACTACAAAGAACGATCACATTCTGTTTTATGTCAGAGAAAGAAACATTGAAGATTTACTTATTCTACATTGGAAATATATGGTGAATCTACTGCTGATATTTTATGAATATATTTCAAGATAAATTGCAACCAGGTCGATTCAGAATTTCTCTTATCTGAAGAATAACCTTTCTGAAAACGATGATTCATTCATTGTCAGTTGTGTACTGCTACAACTATGAAGATCAACTGGAAATTATTTTAAATCAAATAATATTTTATTTTGAGTACTGGCATCTCATACTAATATATTTGATCGGTTCTATGTTTAGAACCAGAAGAATCTGTTTTAGCCTTAAACTATAAAGGCGTCAACTACCTACACTCAGTTGTGGATGGTCTTTTTAAAAGAGGACCGACTAGTGAAAATCGTCAAGCTCATAGAGAATAGTATTGGTGGAGTGGACTAGGGGATATTTGTACCCCAAACCACTATAAATCTTTGCATCCTGATATCTATTTATTTCCACTGCATAAGCAATATTATAAAGATAAAAGAACAGAATTGATTATCCTCAAGATTCCTTGAATAAGTTTTAAAAAGACACAATTCACCCCCCCCCCCTCCTGTGCATATTTTATATAACACAATCCAACAATTGGTATCAAAAGAGGTTCTTTTTTTAAATCTATAACAAGATGAAAGATTATATAAATATCTCAATGTCTGATACACAAGAGGTAATATCAATGATTCGAGCTTCGTACTTCAATGGGGAAAACTATAGATGTTGGAAATCAAGGATGATTATCTACTTGAAGAATCTTGGATATAGAGTCTACTAAAAAATTCTTACTCTATGAAATACCTAAGAAACCTAAAACGTGGAGTGAAGATACTGAAGAAGAGTATGACATAAATTCAAAATCTATGAATGCTATCATTTGTGGTCTAGGACCAGATGAATTTAATCGAGTATATCAATGCCCTACTATATATGAGATGTGGCAGACAATTGCAGTTGCCTATGAAGGAACTGATAATGTCAGAAAAATGAGGTATGCTATAACAAAACTAAAATTTGATACATTTAGAATTCTTGATGGTGAAATCATAACTTAGATGAATGGAAGGATTACAGAGATAGTCAAAAAAAATACTGCCTTGGGAGAACCTATTAAACAAGTAGATAAAGCCTTGAAAGTACTTAGAGTACTTCCAACCCAATAGAATGGGATATCAGCAGCCATTAGGAAATCATCACCTGTTAAAATTTAACCATGAGAGAATCTATTGTAACCCTAATGATGTATGAAGCTGAGATGGAAGATGAAGCTAATGAGCATAAAGTCTTGATAAAAAGAGAAAATACTACTTTGAAAGTTACATCTCATAAGAAGAAGAGTAGAAATATGAAATAAGAGATCAAAAAGGAAGAAAGTTCTAACTCATCTAATTCAGAAATGGAACTCGCACAGATAGCCAGAAAATTCAGAAAATTTTATAAGAAGAATAAAGGATTCAGAAAATCCTTCAACAAATATGAGAAAGATCTAAAGGAAGTTAGATGCTATGAATGCAATAAAATGGGTCACATAAGACCAGACTGTCCTCTGCTAAATAGAGAAAAGAAAAAGAAGTTTTTCAAAATACTGATTATGAGAAGAAAGATAAAAGAGCAATGAAATCTATATAGAGTGTTTCTGAAGACTCCAGCAGCTCATCAAAGTCTGACTCAGAAAAAAAAGAATCAAATATTAAAGAAAACTTGTGCCTTAGGGCTGAAGATAATGAGTTACAATCTTATTACTCTTCCAATTTTTATTCTGACTCTATCTATTCAAATTACAAGCTTTCACTCTATTGTATCATGCTAGAAGAAAGATATGATTCCTTATTAAAAAATCATAAATCACTGAAAAACATTCACAATGTAATTTTAGGAGAAAGATACACTTTACTAAAACATCATCAAGAGTTAGTTGAAAAATATAACTCATTTAACACAAACAGTGTAGATTATGAAACCAAGATCAAAACACTACAAGATAAAGTATAAACCTACAAAAGTACAGCTCTCTTTTTTACAAAAGGATAAAATAATTTAAATGATATTCTTGGTAAGAATGTGATTAAGAAAGAAAGATATGGAATAGGCAATAAATGTGAGAAACCTAACTATCTAAAAACTATTTTGTTCCAAATTCAAAAAGTGTAATTTGTAATTACTGTGTAACAAAAGGTCATATAACTAAAAATTATTATCTAAGAAATCCACAAATAAGTGGAATTAAAAATTTATTTATTTCAAACTATTTATATGACTCAAATGATTATAGAAAAACAAAGAAAATCTGGATACCCAGATCACTGCTAGCTAACACTGTTGGGCCCAAGAAAATATGGGTACCAAAACAAACCTTTGTTTAAATACATTTGTAGGAAGCAGGTTACAGAAGAAAAAAATAAATATAGTACATGGATAGTGGTTGATCTACGTATATGAGTGGAAACTCATTGAATAACCCAAAAGGATGGTGGATTAGTCACCTTTGGTGACAATTCCAAAGAGAAAATGATTGGTATTGGAACATTTGGAGATCCAGATGTTGTCTCGATCAATAAAGTACTTTATGTACAAGTATTGAAACATAACCTGATAAGTATTTCTCAACTTTGTGATGATGGTTATTGTGTTGATTTTTCTAAAAACTATTGTTTTGTTTTTAAAGATAGATTGATTAAATTTAGAGCACCCATAACTGGCAATGTTTATACCCTGGACTTAAATTCCTTGTGTAAAAAAAAACTAAATTGTTTAACTGCTAAAATAAATGAATCCTAGATCTGGCCTAGAAGACTTGGACATTGAAATATTTATGTTTTACATAAATTATCTAGGAAAAAATCAGTTTATGATTTTCCTATTATTAAATTTGATAGTAAAAGATTCTGTGATACATGTTAAATTGGCCAACAACATAAGTCATCCTTCAAATCAATTAACAAAATTGCTACATCTAAACCTTTAGAACTTATCCATATGGATCTGTTTAGACCTTCAAGGGTAGAAAGTTTGGCTGGTAAATTATATGTATATGTTTTAGTTGATGATTATTCTATATTTATATGGATATATTTTCTAAAATATAAAAATGAATCTTTTACTATATTTGAAAGTTTTTGCAAAGTTGTTCAAAATGAAAAAGATTTTAAAATAATTTCATTAAGAAGTGATCATGGTGAAAAATTTGAGAATCAGGAATTCAATTCCTTTTTCTCAAATCTAGGTATTAAACACAACATCTCTGCACCAAGAACACCTCAACAGAATGTAATTGTTGAAAGAAGAAATAGAACTATTTAGGAGATGGCAAGGATTATGCTAAATAAATACAGACTTCCTACCTATTTTTGGGCATAAGTTGTAAGTACATCATATTATATAATTAATAGAGTTTCAATCAGACCAATTTTCAAAAAGAAACCCTATGAACTTTGGAATAACAGAAAACCTAAAGTAAAATACTTTAAAGTTTTTGGATGCAAGGTTTATATCTTGAACACTAAGGACAATATTGGTAAGTTTTATCCAAAATCTGATGAAGGAATTTTCTTAGGATATTCTGCTACCTCCAAATCTTATATAGTTTTTATTAAAAATTCAAGGATTTTTGAACAATCAATTCATGTGAAATTTGATGAATCTGACCCTTTTGACAAAAGGAAAGATCAAATTGATGAATATGTCCCTAATGATAACATGAGACTTGAAAACCTAAAAGATGATTTTGAAAATAATATAAAAAAATCAATCTAGTTTAGAAGAACATGACACTGATAAAATTGATAGTGTTTTACCTAAACAGTCAAGAACTCTAAAGATCACCCTTTAGAAACTGTTATAGGAGACCTAGACACAGAAAAAAAAACTCGAAGAAATATAGGAAATCTAGTTGAGTTTTATACCTTTTTATCTCAATTATAACCTAATTTAATAGTAGAATCCTTAGTTTATGAAAGTTGTATGATATCAATGCAATAATAATTAAACCAATTCAAAATAAATGAAGTTTGGAAATTATTTGAAAGACTAAAGAACTATCCTGTTATTGGAACTAAATGAGTCTTTAGAAATAAGCAAGATGATCAAGGAATTATAACTAAAAATAAATCAAGACTATTAGCTAAAAGATATAAACAGGAAGAAGGTATATATTATGATGAGACCTTTTCCCCTGTATCAATATTAGAATCCTTTAGGGTCCTTTTAACCTATGCATCTCATATGAACTTTAAATTATTTCATATGGATTTTAAGTATGACTTTTTAAATGGTTATTTAATGGAGGAAGTCTTTGTAGAATGACCTCCTAGTTTTGAAAATTCTCAAAAACCAGATTTTTTTTAAACTTACTAAATCTCTTTATGGCCTAAAACAAGCACCTAGATCTTGGTATTAAATATTAAGTTCTTTTCTTTTGAAAAATGATTTTACTGTTGGTATGTTAGATCCAACACTTTTTAAGAAAACTATAAATTCTAATATTCTATTGGTTCAAATTTATGTTGATGATGTAATTTTTGGATCAACAAATAAAAAACTTTGTCATGAGTTTTCAAACTTAATGCAAAAAAAATTGAAATGAGTATTATAGGAGAACTAAATTTCTTTTTAGGACTTAAAATCTATCAAAAAGATTTTGTAAATGTTTTGAATCAAATAAAATACATTACTGATTTACTAAAGAAATTTGGACTTGAAAACAGCAAGACATATACAACTTCTATGTGTACTAATATAAAACTTGATTTGGATGAAACTGGAAAACGAGTAGAAAACAAGTTATATAGAGGTGCGATTGGTAGTTTATTATATCTTACTACTAGCAGGCCAGATGTTATGTATTCAGTATGTCTTTGTGAAATATTTCAATCAAATCCTAAGGAATCTCATCTTAAAGTTGTCAAAATAATTTTTATATATTTAAAAGGAACTGTTTTTCAATCTCTTCTTTATCCAAAAAATTCTGATTTTAATTTAATTTCATATTCAGATGTTGATTTTGGAAGTTTTAGATTAGATAAAAAATCACCTCAAGATCCTGTCAATTTTTAGGAAAATATTTAGTGTCATGGTCTAGTAAAAAACAACAATCAGTTGCTTTGTCAACAACTGAGGTAGAATATGTATCTACATGCAGTTGTTATGCACCAGTTTTGTGTATGAAAAACACTATTATGGAGTTTGGACTAAATTTTAATAATATGCATATTTTATGTGATAATACTAGTGCTATAAATATTTCAAAAAATCCTATAAGTCATTCTAGGACAAAGCATATTGATATTAGACATAATTTTATAAGAGATCATGTTCTTAAAAAAGATATATTTTTAGAATTTATAAATATTGAATTTCAATTAGCTGATATTTTTACTAAACCAATTCTCATTGCAAGTTTTGATTTTATTAAGGGGGATTTGGGATTATTTAATTTTAAATAATTTTTATTTATTTTTAATCTTAATTTTATTTGATCGTATTATTTTAAAATAATTTAGTTATTCATCTTCAATAACTTACACTTTTATTTTTACCCTATAATAAATTTTACATACACCGCATACATTTTAATTTGTTTTTAAATTCTGTAATGATTATTATGTACATAATGACATGGGAATCAAGAATCTGTCATAAACTATTTTGAATTCCAAATACCGCTCTTTTTCTCAAAACCTTTCAAACTACCGAAACCATTCACCTCTTTCGTCTTCCTTTGATCAAACCTTAGAAACCCTAGAATATCATACCTTCGGATTTTTTTGATGAAAATGGTAAAGATAAAGAGAATCGAAGAAGGTGAACCTAGTGATGTAAAGCGTCAGCGTACAACTGGATGAAAAATCCTTCAGGGAAAAGTTGTTGATCTAGAATGCCTGTATTAGAAGAATCTGATTTTGAAGCAAGAATTATCCTTTCAAGGTATTGAAATGATGTTCAGTGAGGACTACACTGAATTTATATATGAAGTTGAGTTGAGAAATTTATTTAAATCTATTCAATTTAGTTTGGGAGATATGGAAGATTCGATAGTTATAAAGATCTAAGACAGAGCGTTATCAATCTCTTCTGTTGAAATTGAAAGAATCTTAAACTGCCCTCACGAGGGAGTTTTTCATTTTGATCAGAAGTCAATCAAGGATAACAATCATAAATCTGAAGATATAATGTCTTTTCTGTTTGGTTCTACTAAAATAAGGAAAATATTGGTCAAATATTTAGAACCCGATTAGAAAATTTTGGTTAAGTTTATTCAGATTGGGATAGCCCCAAGGATGTCATAAATGGAGAAAATTATATTTCCATATATGTATATTATGTTTCTATTTTTAAGTGATGTAAATCTGAATTTTCCATGCTACATGATTAGATATTTGAGTTATTGCTGTCAACCTGAGGCTAAGATGAGTCATTATCCTTATGGAAGGATTATATCAAAATTGTTGTTTAAAAAATACATAGTGAGGCTGATTGAAACAAGAGTCAGATGCCATTATAGTAATTTGATGAATGTTGGAACTTTGAGAAAACTTGGATTTTTTTGGAGCACTGTAAAAGGTAAAATCATGCCTGTTAGATCTGATGAGTATCAGGAATCTGCTCGGGGGGAGCAACATACAAAATCTAAAAAAGGTATGATTGAATCCAAAACAGGGGAAGTTTCTATGACTGCAAGAAAACTCAGATTTGAAGTAGAAGATGAACCTGCTGATGAAGAAAGTCAGGGAGGACTTTTTAGATCAAGTAAGAGAATAGTTGGTCAGGAACCTACTATAGAGAAATTTCTTGAAACCAGAGACATTATAAGTTATAATTTTGTGATAGAATCGATTCAAGAAGAAATTCAAGAGTAAGCTACTTCTCGAGCAGAAGTAGAAATTTTTCCTCAGGCTGAGGCAGAGATAAGAACTGAGGAAGTTACTCAAATAGAAAAATCTAAGGAAATGGAAATTATCAATCAATAAGTGGATTAGATTGACTCTGTCCAACAAATTCAAGAAGAAATCCAAGAAGAAATTGCTCAGGATAAGCAACTGCCTTTAGAAGTCGAGAATGATGAATCACTTATTCATGAAAATTTCTCTGAAATCCATACATAAGTTCTGAATAAATCTTTCTCAGTTAATAATTCTAGAGAAAAATTATTTGAGAAACCAGTGGAGTAAGATAAAGAAGAAAAATTAGATGCTCAATCTTTACCACTGATTTTAGTAGATCCAATTGTGAATCAAGCATAGAGTGCCTCTAACTCTATGTTAGATCATGTTGAGGAACTTTTCATAAAGTTTAACAAAGCTACAACAGAGAATGCTGATTTATGAAAAGATTTAGATAAAGAGAAACATAGATTTTAAAATCTGAAGGACAGCTCTATTTAAAAGAAATAAGTTGATGTTTTTAAGAAAGAATTTCTAGCGGATGTTGCAAAGTTGAAATCTGAATTTGAGTTGAAATCTGATTTAGAGGATTTGAAAACTTTTATGGAGAAACAGTTTGCAACTATCACAAGAATTCAAGCCGGTACATCAGGTACTTCACCTGATTTAATCAAGATATTTCAAGATATTACATATATAATGAGAAACATGAATGATAGGTTGTAGGATTTATAGTGTAATAGTTCTCCTTTTTATATCTTGTTGGACAATCAGAAATTCCTTGTTGATCAGCTTACCTCTGGTGAACTGAGTATTAGACAATTACTGGATATATTCACTAAGAAGCTAAATTAGTTTATGGATAAGGAAGAATGATTGCATTAATTTTTCAGAGTAAACTTCATCGAAGATATTCATTTAACCCAGGAAGGAAGGGATCTGATCATTCAGCTGGGAGGTGGTGTAATGAAGCGATTAAGGTTACAATTGGCAAAATTGAAAGATGGTATTCAGAGTCATTGAAATACCTTTTTTCAAACCCTTATCCCAATAACCTTGATTCTTATTCATTCATGTACATGAAAATCTTTTATCAATGAAATTCCTTGTTTATCATATTTGATGAGTTTTTAATTTTGTTTATGTCTATGTTAGATTACCTCAAAAAATACATATTTATTTATTGATAAAAAGATTCTTATAACATTTGCTTATAAGTTCAGTACTAAATTAAATGTTCTATATTCCTTTTTCTATCATTTTTTTTATATCATTAAAAGGGAGAGAAATCTGAATAAACACAACATTTTAATAAAGGAAAAAATTGTTCTATAGACCTTTGGGGGAGGAGAAATATTTTTTTCTAGAGAAACATTTGGAAGTAACAATTAAATATTTTTTTATCCTTGTAAAATTATACATTTCATATAAATAATTTCTTAGGGTTTTTGTGATCATCAAAAAGGGGGATATTTTTGAGCACGTATTGTTTCAACAATACTGAATATTTTTATGATGATTTTGATGCTCACAGATACCCTTATTTTTTATTCTAATGATTTTACTTTAAGTATATTTTTAGGAAATTAATATTATTTATATTCCCAATTTTGGAATAATATTAAAGCATATGATTCATGTGAAATATTTTTCAAAGTGTTTGGAAAGCTATTCAGTGTGTTCTGGAAACATTGTTCATATCGTACGTTGGAGAGCGTAGTGTAAGGATTAAATCCTATGTTTATTTTTAAGAGAGTTCAGAAAAGTATGGTTAATCAACCTTATGTTTGGAAAGAACCTTATGTTTGTTATATGAGAAAAGTATGGATGATGAACCATACGTAAGTATGGAACCTTACATTTTTTCACAAAATTATGGATCATCAACCCTACTTTTGTAATGAACCTTACATTTTATCAAAAGTATGGATCATGTACCTTATGTTCTGAAGAAGAGAAAAGTATGAATTTTATACCATATGTTTTGAAGGCAAAGACAAAAGTATGGATCATCAAACCTAATTTTGTAATCAACCTTACGTTTGGAACCCTACGTTTAAATTTCTTCAAGTATCAGATATTTGAATTTGTGACTTTATCGTGCAATAGTATTTTGTGGAATATTAGGTTGATTTCAAGCCAGATTCAAAGAAAAATTTTAAAGTGCATCTTTAACCGATTTAAAGTCATTTATTCATAATTCAAAAGATTGATTTAAGAGGAGTATTCCATGCTAATTATTAAAGAAAGTAATGACTGATCTATTATTCAAACATTTGAATATTATGATCTATCAGGTGACTTTTTTGGATATGAATTTATGAATAAATCACTCTTCTTTATTCTAAATATTTTTTATATCTGAGTTTTTGTATGATTCATGGGTGACAATATATCTCTTGAATTTCACTTCATTTAAAAGTTTAAAATCTAGGGATATTCGAGTTTCAAAAAGACAGAGATATATTGATTCTTTAAAGAGATATTTTTAAGATCTACTGCTACAAAGAACGATAAGATTCTGTTTTATGTCAGAGAAAGAAAATTTGAAGATTTACTTATTCTATATTGGAAATCTATCTTGAATCTACTGCTGATTTGTTGCTAAATATATTTCAAGATCAATTACAATTGGGTCGATTCAGAACTGCTCTTATCTGAAGAACAACCTTTCTGAAAATGAAGATTCATTCACTGTCAGTTGTGTACTATTGCAACTTTGAAGATCAACCAGAAAGTATTTTAAATCAAATAATCTTTTATTTTTAGTATTATCTTCTTGTACTAAGTTGTTTGATCCGTTCTATGTTTAGAATCAAAAGGCTCTGTTTTAGCCTTAAACTATAAAGGTGTCAACTACCTGCACTCAGTTGTGAATGGTCTTGTGAAAAGAGGACTAACTAGTGAAAATCACCAAGCTTGTAGAGAAGAGAGTTGGTGAAGTGGACTAGGGGATCTTTGTACCCCGAACCACTATAAATCTTTGTATCCTGAAATCTATTTATTTACACTGCATAAGAAATATTATAAATATAAAAGGATGGAATTCATTATCATCAAGATTCTTCAAAGAAGTTTTGAAAAGACAAAATTAACCCCCCTCTTGTGCATATTTTATATAACATGATCCAAAAAAATTAACCTGAAACTCAAGGAAAATGATAAATATCAATCAATAAATAAAATCATGAGCAATATCAAGGTTAGGGTGTGACATTCATAGTGATTCCACCATGCTCTGGTGGAATTACATGCCAAAATCTCTAACCCAACTTATGGAAATCATAGAAGAATCAAGGAAAAAAGAAAAGGGAGGAGAAATGGAAGGAGTGCCTTACTTGACAAGCCAAAACACCATGGAACTCCATAGATTAAAGGGAATAAGATGATGTGGAAAGTAAAGGTAAATAATAGGTTATCCTCTACCTTCGTGCAACCGAGGAAAATGAGGTCGAAGGAATCACAATGGGGGTTAAAAAGAAAACGGGGGGAAACAATCTTACCCCAAATTTTAAAAAACAAATCTTTTCAGAACTATCGGGTGGATTCCCATTGGACTTCCATTGTCACTCTAGTTGGGATACCCCTACTAGTTTTCTCACCAAGTGCCCAGTGTCACTCTATCGGGTAGTTGTTGGAGTTGGTTCCCTAAATCTAACTTATTTGTACTTTATGATAAACTTGTATTCATGGTTTTTAATATTAATATACTCTTTACCACATCATGATTATTATTTTGTGTAACATAGTATGTGATAATTTTCTAAGAGTAGTTGTCGCACTAAAAGGTCATAGAAGTTCCCGCTATAATGAGAACCCAAAAGTGTTACTACACTATTCTTGAATATATATGTTCTATAGTCAAATGATATCATTTGAAGGATACAAATGATACAGGATATCAATGGTGGATACTCATAGGACTTTGAGGCACCTTCTCATAGTGTACTCCCTTGGTAATATCCAGTATAGATATTATGAGAATGAGACCCGCTTGTAGGAAATTCACATTTCTATGTGTCATTGGATTTTCCTATTTTTGGATGTGTGTATTGGTACTTAGACTTTAATTTTATTATTAATGAGTATTATGAGTCACACACTTAAATGTATTGACGAAAAATATGGCAACAGATGTTCGTGGTGAGGTAATATATGTTGGGTGTGTCATGAGTAATATTGCATTAATGAATAATGTGAGAAAGGATTTTTCCCTTCTATTCTTTAACGGAAGTTTATATCTCAATCCCTTTTATGGAAATTATATAGCCTAAATAAATTCATTGACATGGTGTTCTATAGGAATGTTTTATTTCTGAAAAGTCAAAGAAATAGATATTGATCATATAGGTTGATGGAACTGGCATGCAACCTGCTTGATTTGAGATATTGTGATAAAGGGGTTGTATTACATAGTAAGCATTCGTATGAGGTGACATGTCATTGCAACATTAACTTCTTTCTTTATGGGTGTCTTGGTGTGTTTCAAGATGGTATCCTTGGAGATTTAGGTTGTTTCGTCTAATGCCACTGAGAAAGAGGCCTAGAGAGTCACACACTAAGTATATTCAGAATCTCAGTTAAATAATATACAATTATTTATTATTTAACATGTTGAATAAATATTATTCTCATATGTGGTTTAATAATTATTCATGTATGTTTGATCGCATTTATTTTGTCACTAGTTATTTGAGAGAATATATTATGCGTGGAATATTTAATAAATATTTATTTGTTATTTAGTGAATATAATATTTATTTTTTTATTGGTGAATAATACAGTAATATTTATTTAATAAATAAATATACATTATTCAAGGCCCGATAAATATTTTGGAGGAATGTAAGACCGAGTTTAATTGTCCAGTGAGAAATGATAATATTGAATATTATTTAATTAAATAGTAATTAATTATAATTCGCAAGTTCAGTGCATGTCAAGAAATAAAAATATTACTATTATTATTGACATGGGGTCTTCCTAGGATTAAATAAATAATAAGGTCATTTTTCAATTATTTTATTTTAACCATAACAATATAAATACCCAATTATGTTATTTTCTCAAGAACAAATTCAGTTGTGCACAACGAATCTTAGAGGATTCTCTCAAGCTTAGAGAGATCCCTTCTCTAAAAACACTCCCAAGAATGGTGAGAAATCCTCCTCCACTAGATCAAGGAGAACGCTTTAGAAAAAGTTCTCAAGGCAATCAAGGTGGATGATGCAAGCGTAAGGATATTTTGTGCTAGCACCCAGAGACTCCTTCAGTTTTGTTTGGAGATTCCTAGAACACAAGTGGATCACCGCTAGAGGAAATATACACTTAGTTTCTACAACACAACGATGATCCACAACAAATTTGTCACCAGATTCATCAATGTGAAAATAATTCCTTAGAGGTTCTTTATCTAATTAAATTAATTATAAATAATATGTGTTGATCTCCTCTCTCTCGATTATTGTGTTATTATGTTGTCTATCTTTGATTCAATTCCATTGATCACAGTGATTAAACATCGTATATATCTTGTATTGATCATCCATCATGACAAAAAACAATGTTGGGCATTGCCCATAACACGTTTTTGTTTCACCCAAAACCTACAAGTGGTATCAGAGTGAGGTTCATAATTGTTTATAATTATTTAAAGATCGTTGGTGATTTATGCACTTGTAATTTAGTTTTTCAATTCAAGTTTAATCATTCTTTTAATATGAATTACAAGATCTGTTTCTCCCTCCTTCATTCCTTGTAGATCTAATCAATATGTTTAATTTTATGATTAAAATAAAATTGAGGAACTCATCCGGACATGCCAAGAAATATGGATGGATAACACAGGAGTACACACCATGTAATCAGAATTACATGTCGTGTACTTGTGGTCAATGAACCGGGTGTTAATTTGGAGATTACTCAAACCATGTGCATTGATGACACATGGTGTAGTCAATTCTTACACCGCATGTTGACCAGGGAAGACCGGTGCATGGTCAGCCGGAGTACACGTCGTGTAGCCCACATGCACGGAATGTAGTCCCTTTGAGTTAAAGATGGGACATGTATTCAATACACGACCTACCTGACTGGTGATCGTGTAACATAGGGTCAACACGGTGTGAGGCCCATTGGACATGTTGTGTACTCCAAATTTTTTTAGGTATGTTTTACACACCGAGTCTCTGGGTGTGTACCTCAGATAGATGGTGAAGGGTGTACAATCTATGTACATCGGATCTATGAGTTGTGTACTGTTACCAAATTATGCAAATTAAAAATTTATTTATTTTATTATGTAAACCTTGAGACATGTACTTGCGAGTAGTTGTAAAGATAGAACATGTCATGTGATAGGTTTTAATATACATAAATATTTAAATGTTTAATTGATATTTGTGTAATGTTCAGATATACATATCTTGTATGAGTTATATTACAAGTTGTTACTCTACATGCATTTGAGCATAACACATTATCAGAAAATCATGTAATTCGTGTAATCACCCGTGAAGTACACATTGTGAAAGTACGTGATAAGTCGTGTATGTCATATGTCACAAGAGTAAAATAGTATATGAATATAATACATGTTAGGTAGAATCAGATGGGTATTCATTGTGTTACCTCTAAGGTACAAGTTATGTAAACAGTTGATTTTAAATGAATTTATTTAATTTTTTAAAATTATAATGGATGAGAATCTCAAGGAAATTCAGATAAGAATTAATATAAAAGTATTGATTAATTAAAGATAATAATTAATCAATTCGGGCGAGATTTATCTTAAATAAGAACAATTAAGAATTAAATGCTAGTTTTATTAAATGTGTAATTAGTTGCATGCAATTGGATGATCATGAGCTAGACCAGACCTTTTTTATGCGATTAGTTTCATTTAATTTAATATTAAATTAAATTATTGGCATGTGTGGCTTCTCTCCTTATTATTATGTAGGGTCTTCATTCCCATGGTTTCTTTTATGTAAACCTTTTTTTCCCTCACCTGCATGTGTGTAAAAGGTATATATAATAGATGGATCTCCCAAGATAGTAGAGGCAGTTCAAGTACAGAGTTGAGGAGAAACCATTCTAAGGATATACAAAGTTGGAAAGATGGAAAGCTGTAAACATGAACCTCAATTGGTTTAAGGTTTTTTTACCCTGGGTCAATGGTAAGTTTATCAATCACTATATAAACTAACCATTAGTATAATCTTATGATCATACCCTTTATTTTATTTATATCAGTTTCATGGTCATTTAATTATGGATCAATTTTCATGATCATATAATTAATGAATTAACAATCATGCAAGATGGAACTAAAATAAATTGGCTTATGCGTAAATATTATCTAAGACATGGTTAATCAATTAAGTAATCTCACATAATATTAACAATTATAATAAAATCCCTCAATAAAATATTAAGTCGGTATAGCCTTCTATTACTTTGGTTAGAATCAAACTATAGTTCAAAGTGCTTGACCAACCAAAGTTGGGGTGCTTTTAATTATCGAGGAATTCTAACATGAGGTTTTGGGTAGACTTAACTTGATTCACATAAAGGGTTGACTACCAAAGTAGGACTTAGTGTAACTGAGAGGCAAAGGTTGATGAAATCTAAATTAATTATTTCAAGATTGGGGAGTCCACTCAGTAGATCGAGGAACTGTGAGTTAATGCAGTTGGCATTTGGAATGTCTACCTAAAACCATTCGAGTTTCTTGACCAACCAATGTTGGGGTAATGGGAAGGGTAATGTGGATCATTACCACTAGAATATCCAAGTAACAAGATATTTTGAATCCAATGGTGATGGATATTTGGTTTTGATAAAATAGTGGGAGACTAATAAATATAGTATTTATTTATTTGTCTAAAATTTATCAGATAAAGTACTAAAATTATGCTTATCTTATTTTGTAGAAACAACAATAAAATGAAATAAAATATATCATTATGATCCATACTTGAGAAGGAAAACCTTATCACCGACACAAATTTCCAAGAGTGGCAAAGGTGCCTACGTGTCATCCTTCTCCATGAAAGGAAATTGTATGTGTTAGAAGAACCTTTAGCAGTTGCGCCTGAAAATGAGGCAAGTTATGAAGAACTATCTCTCTATGAGAAACATATAAATGATTCTATAGATGTTTAGTGCTTCATGCTATCATCCATATCCAATGATCTTTTGAAGAAAAATGAGAATATGTATGTATTTATCATGATGTCTCATTTTTGGGATCTCTATCAAGAGAAGGTGAGACAAGAGAGGTATGAGATCTCCAATTCTTTATTCACAACTAAGATTTGAGAGTTTGAGTCAGTTGGGCCTCATGTAGTCAAGCTTATTGGCTACATTGAATGTCTGGGAATTTTAGGAATTAAATTCTCAAATGAGTTGCGTACAGATATCATACTTTCATCACTTCTAAATACATTCAACAGCTTTATTGTTAATTACAATATGAAAAATAATGAGAAGAGTCTTTCAGAACTTCTTACTTTAATTTGCTAAGTGGATAAGGACATGGGGTGTGACAAACCCCCAGTACTTTTGATGAATAAAAAAAAGGAAGAACAATGAAAAGGGTCCCAATACCTATAAATAGTCTAAAGCTCCTGAGAACCATCCTTTTAAGAAGAATAAGATCCAAATTCGGGGTAAGGAAAAAAGGGCAGTATGTTTTGCATGTGGAAAGGCGGGCCACTAGAAGAGGAATTGTATCTAGAAGAAAGGGAAAGTTAAAGGTGAGTTCTTTATCGAGTGTAATATTTCAATATCTACACATTGGGTATTAGATACAACTTGTGGGGATTACATATGTATCCAAATGCAGGAACCAAGTAGATTCAGAAAGATTACCAGAGGAAAGGTGGATCTGAGAGGTTTCAATGGAGCGAGGCTGGCTTCTATAGCCATTGGTTACTACCACCTTTCATTATCAATGGGAATGATTTTGGTTTTAAGAGATTGTTATTATGCACCTACAGTTACCAAGAACATAATTTATGTGTCATGTTTGGATACATATGGGTTTATTTTCAAATTTGGAAATAAAAGTTGTTTCTTTTATAATGAAAACATATGTTATGGTATTTATCATTTAAATAATGGTCTTTATGTATTAAATTATGAAAATAAAGTGATGGAAATCGATAATGAATCATATCCACATGACTCATATAACACTTAGTTGTGGCATCACCGTCTTGGTTATGTAAATGAGAAGTGCTTGAAAAAGATATGTCAATATGGCTATTTAGACTATTTTGAGCTAAAACCACTTCATAGATATCAAGCTTGTTTACAAGAAAAAATGACCAAACCACCTTTTGGTGGACAGGGTGAAAGGGCCATAGAAATTTTAGGATTGGAACACTCTGATTTGTGTGGACCATTTCCAATAGAAGCTAGAGGTGGATATTCTTACTTCATAACTTTTATTGATGATTTGAGTAGATATGTCCATATCTAATTGATGAGGTATAAGTCTAAGTCCTTTGAGAAATTCAAGAAATTCAAGAATGAAATATAGAATCATCTTGTTAAGAAGATAAAGAATATTTTATCAGATTGAGGTGGTGAATATCTTAACCAAGAGTTCATCGACTTTCTATAAGAGTTTGGGATTTTATCTTAACTCACTCCACCTTATACATCATAGTGGAATGGTGTTAGTGAAAGGAGGAACCATAACTTGTTAGACATGATAAGTTTGACGATGAGTCATGTAGATATTTCATTATCATTTTGGGGATATTCATTACAAACTGCGGCATACACATTAAACCAGATACCAAATAAAGCAGAAAATGGAATTTCCTTCGAGTTATGGAGTGGAAAGAAAATCATTTTATCACATACACATGTATGGGGTTGCAAGTAATTTTTTAAGGCCTTCTCAGGAAACAAAATAGCACCTTGGGGCATGAGGTGTATCTTTATAGGGTATCCTAAGGAAACAAATGGATACTATCTATACAACCCCTCAGAAATAAAATTGATTGTCGCCAGACAAGACATATTTCTTGAGAGGGAGCATGTCCTCAAAAAGGATAGTGGGAGAAAGACTGACTTCAATGAAGTTGATGCTCAAGATACACAGGAGTTGGTATAGGAACAAACTTCACAAGTCCCCGTGGAAGAAGTAGTTCCTGAAACACAAGTACTGTGTAAGAGCATAAGAGAGGTAAGAGAACTAGAGAGATATGATTTTTTGGTCACCAAGGATGGTGACTCGTTATTGGTTGAAAATGATGAACCTCTATTCTACAAGGATACAATAGAGAGCTCATAAGTTGCATGATGGATAGAAGCTATGAATTCTAAAAGGATTCCATGTATCAGAACCAAGTTTGGGTTTTGGTCATTGCTTCAGTTGATGTGAAATCCGTTGGTTTCAAATGGGTATTAAAGAGGAAATTGGACATGGAATGTAAAGTAAGTACCTATAAAGAAAGGCCTATGGCTAAAGGGTTTAACCAATGTTAAGGAATTAACTATGATGAAACCTTTTCTCTAGTTTACATGTTTAAATCCATCAGAATCATATTTTCTATAGTAGCTTACCATGACTATGAGATTTGGCAGATGAATGTCAAAATTGCATTTCTTAACTAGAACTTTCAAGAATATGTCTATATAATACAACTAGAATGTTTTGTGACTCCAGGTGATGCCAAAACGATTTTCAAGTTGCAGAGATTCATTTATGGATTGACACAAGAATCTAGGTCATGGAAAATTCGATTTGATGAATCCGTAAAATAATTTGGTTTCATTAAGAATGAATGTGATTCATGTGTTTACAAAAGGTTTAATGGGAATGCGACTGTTATCCTAGTAGTATATATTGATGGCATATTACTTATTGAAAATGACATACCAGTCTTACAATCTATTAAGGACTAGTTAAACAGGTGTTTCTCCATTAAGGACATAGGCGAAGTAGACTATATTCTAGGGATCAAGATCATTTGTGATAGATCCAATAGGCTACTTGGACTAAGTAAAAGTACATATATTGACCAGAGACTAATGATATTTAGTATAGAACAATCCAAGAGGGGATTGGTTCCAGTTTCACATGGTTTATATCTTTCTAAGAAAATATGTTTCCAAACACAATAAGAGAAATAGAAAATGAGTAATACCGCATACTCTTTGGTGATAGGATCAATCATGTATGTCATGTTATGTACTAGACTTGATGTTTCCTATGAATTGATCATGGTAGATAGATATCAAGAAGATCCAGGAGAATAGCATTGGACTGCTGTTAAGGCTATCCTTAAGTATTTGAGAAAAACTAAGTATATGTTCCTGGTGTATGGAGAAGATGAGGAGTTTTTCATCAGGGGTTATACTGATTCTAGTTTTTAGATGGATTAGAATGATCTAAAGTTTTAATCAGTACATTTTTTTGTCTCAATGGAGGAGCTGTGAGTTGGAGGAGTTCAAAGCAGTCAGTTGTCACCGAATCTATAGGGGAGTCCAAGTATATAGCATCTTCTGATGCATCCAAGGAAGCTGTTTGGATTTGTAACTTTGTTCAGGAGCTTGATGTCATACCTAGAAGTAAAGTCTCTATCACATTTTATTGTGATAATACTTTAGTGATGGCTATTTCAAAAGATACAAGATCACACTAATGGAAAAATCATATACTCTAGAAGTATCACTTCTTGAGGGATTTCTATTAGAGGGTTGAAGTTGCAGTAAGCAGAGTATCCACAGAAAAGAACATGGTAAACCCCTTAACTAAAGTTCTATCTCAACAGAAGAATGAGTATCATGTGAGAGCTAGCAGACTGAAGGTTGTTAGCAGTTGGCTCTAGTGAAAGTGGGAGTATGTTGGAGTTGTTACCTTAGAATCAACTTATTTGTACTTTATAATAGACTTTTATTCATGGTTTTTTAATATTAATAAACTCTTTATCACATCATGATTTTTATTTTGTGTAAAATAGTATGCGATAATGTCCTAAGAGTAGTTGTCGCACTAAAAGGTCATAGAAGTTCCTCGCAATAATGAGAACCCGGAAATGCTATGACATTATTCTTGAATATATATGTTCTATAGTCGGATGATATCATTTGAGAGACACAAATGATACAGGCTATCATGGGCGGAGACTCATAGGATTTTGAGGCACATTCTCATGATGTACACCTTTGGTAATATCCAGTATGTATATTATGAGAACAAGACCCGCTAGTAGAAAATCCACATTTCTATGTGTCATTGGATGTTCCTATCTGCGGAAGTGTGTATTTGTCCTTAGACTTTAAGTTTATTATTAATGATTATTATGAGTTTCACACTTAAATGTATTGATGAAAACCATGACAGCAGATGTTCACGGCAAGGTAGGATATGTTGGGTGCGTCACGAGTAATATTGCATTAATGAATAATACAAGAAAGGATTTGTCCCTTCTATTCTTTCACAGAAGTTGATATCTCAGGTCCTTTGATAAAAATGATATAGACTAAATAAATCCATGTTCATGGTGATCTACAAACAAGTTCTATTTCCTAAAAGTCAAAGAAAGAGATATCGAACATATAGGTTGATGGCACTGGAATACAACGTGTGAAATTTGAGATATTGTGATAAAGGAATTATATTACATAGTAAGAATTCATATGAGGTGACATGTCATTATGGTATTAACTTCTTTCTCTATGGGTGTCTTGATGTGTTGTTAGACGCAAACCTTTTACTTTAGACTGCTTCGCCTAATGTCACTAAAAAAGAGGCCTAGAGGGTCACACACTAAGTGTATCCAGAATCTTAGTTAAATAATATATTATTATTTATTATTTAACAGGTTGAATAAATATTATTCCCATGTGTGGTTTAATAATTATTCAATTATACTTCATCACATTTATTCCATCACTAGTTATTCGAGAGAATATATTGTGAGAAAAATATTTAATAAATATTTATTTGCTATTTAGAGAATATAATATTTACTTATTTATTGGTGAATAATGAAATGATATTTATTTAATAAATAAATAGACATTATTCAATGCCCGGTAAATATTGTGGAGGAATGACGAACCGAGTTTAATGGTCTAGTGAGAAATGATAATATTGAATATTATTTAATTAAATAATATTTAATTATAATTTGGAAGTTTAGTGCATGTCGAGAAATAATAATATTACTATTATTATTTGACATGGGGTTCTACTAGGATTAAATAAATAATAAGGGCATTTGTGTAAATATTTTATTTTAACCCTAACAATATAAATACTCAATTATGTTATTTTCTCAAGAACTAATTCAGTTGTGCACAATGAATCTTGTAGGATCATCTCAATCCTAGAGATATCCCTTCTCCAAGAACGGTCCCAAGAACAGAAAGTAATCCTACTCCACCGGATCAAGTAGAACGCTTTGAAAGCGGTTCTCAAGATGATCAAGATGAATGATGCAAGCACAAGGATCTTCCATGCTACCACCTAGAGACTCCTTCAGCAATGTCTGGATATTCCTAGAACATGTGTGGATCACCTCTAGAGGAAATCTATACTTAGTTTCTAAAATTCAAAGACGATGCACCACATATATGTCACTGAATTCATCAACGAGGAAAGAATTTCTTAGAGGTAATTCTTTATCTAATTAAGTTAATTATAAACAATATGTTTCAATCTCCTCTCTCTCAGTTCTGGAATTATTATGTTTTCTATATTTTATTCAATTCTATTGATCACAATGATTAAACATCATATAGATCTCGGATTGGTCATTGATCATGACAAAAAGCAATGTTGGGTACCACCCATCGCATGATTTTGCTGTGCCCAGAACCTATAAGTGGTATCATAGCGAGATTCGTAATTGTTTATAATTATTTAAAGATAGTTTTTGATTTACACATTTGTAATTTAGTTTTTCAATTCAAGTTTAATCATTCTTTTAATATGAAATGTGAGATCTGTTTCTTCCTCCTTTTCTCATAGATCTAATCAAGATGTTAAATTTTATGATTTAAATAAAATAAAGGAACTCATCCGAAGGTGCCAAGGATTCTGAATAGATAACACATGATTACACACCATGTAATCGGAATTACACATCGTGTACTCATGGTCAATGCACCAGAAGTTAATTCAGAAATTACTCAAATCGTGTGCATTGATGACACGCAGTGTAGCTAATTCTTACACCACGCGTTGATCGGGGCATATTGGCGCACATTTAGTTGGAGTACACACAATTTATCCCACATAAACATTGTTTAGTCCCTTTGAATCGAATATGGACCATGTATTCAATACATGGCCTACCTAATTGGTGACCCTGCAACATAGAGTCAGTATGGCGTGTGGCCCATTGGATACGTTGTGTACTCCAAATTTTCTTAGGTGCGTTTTACATGTCGAGTCCCTAGTCATGTACCTCGGATAGATGGTGAAGGGTGTACATTACATGTATATCAGATCTACATGTCGTGTATTGTTACCAAATTATGCAGATTCAAAATTTATTTATTTTATTATGTAAAACTTGAGACATGTACTTGTGTGTGGTCGTAAAGATAAGACACATCATGTGATAGGTTTTAATATACAAAAATATTTAAAATTTTAATTGATATTTATGTAATATTCATATCTACATATCATGTGTGAGTTGTATTACAAGTTGTTACTTTGTGCATTTGAGCATAACATGTGACCGAAAAATCATGTAATTTGTGTAATCTGTGAAGTACATGTTGTGAAAGTATGTGATAAATTTTGTATGTCATATGACACAAAGTAAAATAGTATATGAGTATAATACATGTTAGGTAAAATCGAATGGGTATTCACCATATTACCTCCAAGGTAAAAGTTATGTACACAGTTAGTTTTAAATGAATTTATTTAATTTGTTTAAAATTATAACCAATGAGAATCTCAAGGAAATTCATATAATAATTAAAATAAAAAGATTGATTAATTAAATAAACAATTCGAGAACGATTTATCTTAAATAAGAACAATTAATAATTTAATGTTGTTTTTATTAAATGTGTAATTTGTTGCATGCATGTGGATGATCATGAGCTAGACCAGACCTTTTTTATGTGATTGGTTTCATATAATTTATTTCTAAATTAAATTTTTGGCATGTGTGCCTTCTCTCCTCATTATTAGGTAGGGTCTGTGTTCTCATAGTTTCTTTTATGTAAACCCATTTTTCCTGTCACCTATGTGTGAGTAAAAGAAATATGTAATGGATGGATCTCCCAATCTAGTGGAGGCGATTCAAGTACACAGCTAGGGTGAAACCAATATAAGGAGGTACAAAGGTGGACAGGTGGAAAGCGGTAAACATGAAACACAATTGGTTCAAGGTTTTTCTCCTATAGGTCAATGGTTAGTTTATCAACCGTTATATAAACTAACCATTAGTATAAGCTCATGATCATACCCTTTATTTCTTTCAATTGCATAGTTATTTTATTATGGATTTATTGTCGTGATCACATAATTAATGAATTAACAAGAATGCAAGATGGAAGTAAAATAAATTGTCTTATGCATAAATATTATCTAAGAAATGTTTAATCACTTAATTAATCTCACTTAATATTAAAAAGAATGTGATAAAGATAATAATTGGAAATTTATACATAAAAGGATAAAATCCCTCAATAAAATATTAAGTCGGTATATCCTTTCATTACTTCGGTTAGAATCGAACCATAGTTCAAAGTTCTTTACTAGCCAAAGTTGGGGTGCTTTTAATTATTGTATAATTCTAACATGAGATTTTGGGTATAATTAACTTGGTTCACATCAAGGGTTGACTGTCAAAGCATGACTTGGTGTAACTAAGAGGTAAAGGTCGAGAAAATCTAAATTAATGATTTCAGGATTGGGGAGTCCACTCAGTATATCAAGGAACTATGAGTTAATGTAGTTGGAATTTGAAATTCCTACCTAAAACCATTTGAGTTGCTTGACCAACCAAATTTGAGGTAATGAGAAAGGGAATATGGTTCCTTAACACTAAAATATCCAAGAAATAGGATATTTAGAAGCCAATGATGATGGCTATTGGGTTTCGATAAAATAGTGGGAGAGTAATAAATATAGTATTTATTTATTTGTCTAAAATTTATTAGATAAAGTACTAAAATTATGCTCATCTTATTTTATAGAAACAATAATAAAATGACATCAAATATATCATTATGATCCATAATTGAGAAGGAAAACCTTTTCACGAGCACAAATTTCCAAGAGTGGAAAAGGCACCTATGTGTCATCCTTCACCATGAAAGGAAATTATATGTGTTAGAAGAACATTTACCAGTTATGCCTAAAAATGAGGCAAGTGATGAAGAACTATCTCTCTATGAGAAACATCTAAATTATGATATAGATGTTCATTTCTTTATGCTATCATCCATGTCCAACGATCTTTTGAAGCGACACAAGGATATGGATTTCTATAGTATGATGTCTTGCTTTCAGGATCTCTATAAAGAGAAGGCAATACAAGAGAGGTACGGGATCTCCAATGCTTTGTTCACAACTATGCTTCGAGAGTCTGTGTCAGCTGGGCCTTATGTAGTCAAGCTTATTGTCTATATTGAATGCCTAGACATCTTAGGGATTAAATTTCTAGATGATTTGAGTACAGATCTCATAATTTCATCACTTCCCAACACCTTTAACATCTTTATTGTTAATTACAATATGAGCAATAATGACAAGAGTATTTCTGAACTTATTAATTTAATTTTCCAATTAGATAAGGACATGGGGCATGACAAACTCGCAGTACTTTTAGTGAATAAGAAAAAGAAGAACAAGTAAAAAGGGTCCCAAGACCTATAAACAGTATAAAACTACCAATCATCATCCTTCCAAGAAGAAGAAGATCCAGAGGCAGGGCAAGGAAAAGGAGGAAATATGTTTTTCATGTTGCAAGTCGGACCATTGGAAAAGGAACTACACCCAAAAGAAAGGGGGGAGCTAAAGGTGCATTTGTTATCTAGGGTAATCTTTCAATATCTACACATTGGGTATTAGATATAGTTTTTGGGGCTCACATCTGTATCCAAATGCAGGAACTAAGTAGATTCTGAAAGATTACTAGAGGAGAGGTGGATTTGAGAGATACTAATGAAGCTAGGCTGGCTTCCCTAGCCATTGGTGACTACCACCTTTCATTGTCAAGAGTAATGATTTTGATTTTAAGAGATTGTTATTATGTACCTACAGTTACTAAGAACATAATTTATGTGTCATGTTTAGATACAAATGTATTTATTTTCAAATTTGGAAATAAAAGTTATTTCTTTTATAAAGACAATATATGTTATGGTATGGCACATTTAAATAACGGTCTTTATGTATTAAATTATGAAAACCATGTGTTTTAAATCGATAACAAATCATGTTCACATGAATCATATAACACTCACTTGTGGCATCTCCGTCTTGTTCATGTAAACAATAAGTGTTTGAAAAATCTCTATCAAGATGGATATTTAAACTCTTCTAATATAAAACCACTTGATAGATGTCATGCTTATTTATAAGGGAAAAGGACCAAACCACTATTCGGTGGATAGGTTGAAAGGACCACAGAACTTCTAGGATTGGTACACACTGATGTGTGTGGACCATTTCCAATAGAAGCTAGAGGTGGATATTCTTACTTCATAAATTTTACTGATGACTTGAGTAGATATGGACATATCTATTTGATGAGTTATAAGTCTGAGTCCTTTGAGAAATTCAAGGAATTCAAGAATGAAGTAGAGAATAATATTGTTAATAAGATAAAGAATCTTCGATCAAATCGAGGTTGTAAATATCTTAACCAAAAGTTCATCAACTTTCTATGGGAGTTTGGTATTCTATCTCAACTCGCTCCATCTTATACACCACAGTGGAATAGTGTTAGTGAAAGGAGGAATTGTACCTGGTTAGACATGGTAAGGTTGATGATGAGTCATGTATATATTCCATTATCCTTTTGGGGATATTCATTACAAACTTACATATTAAACTGAGTACCAACTAAAGTGTAAAATGGAATTCCCTTTGAGTTATGAGGTGGAAAGAAACTCATTTTATCGCATACATGTATATGGGGTTGCGAGTCATTTTTTAAGGCCTTATCAGGCAACAAACTATCACCCCAGGGCATGAGGTGTATATTTATAGGGTATCCTAAGGAAACAAAGGGATACTACCTATACAACCCCTCAGACAAGAAAGTGAATGTCGTCAGACAAGTCATCTTTCTTGAGAAGGAGAAATTCCTCAAAAATGATAGTTTGAGAAAGATAGACTTCAATGAAGTTGATGCTCAAGATATAGAGGAGTTGGTACAAGAATAGATTCCACAGGTCTCCATGGAAGAAGTAGTTCCTGAAACACAAGTGTTGCGTAGGAGCATAAGAGAGGTAAGAGAACCAGAGATATATGGTTTTCTGGTAAACGAGAATGGTTAATCATTATTGGTTGACAATGATGAACCTCTCTCCTATAAGAAGGTAGTAAATAGATCAAAAGCTACAATATGGCTAGAGTCTATGAATTATGAGATGGAATCCATGTATCAAAACCAAGTTTGGATTCTGGTCGGTGTGTCAGTTGATGTAAAGTCTGTCAGTTGCAAATGGGTATTCAAGAGGAAACTAGACATAGTAGGTAAAGTAAGTACCTATAAAGAAAGGATGGTGTCTAAAAGGTTTAAACAATGTCAAAGAATTGAATATTATGAAACCTTTTCACTAGTTTCTATGTCTAAATCCATCATAATCATGCTTGTTATAGCATCTTACCATGACTATGAGATTTGGTAGATGAATTTCAAAATTGAATTTCTTAATGGGAACCTTTAAGAATATTCCTATATGACACAACCAAAAGGGTTCATGACTCTAAGTGATTCCAAAAAAAAATTGCAACTTGTAGAGATTCATTTATGGATTGAAACAAGCATCTAGGTCATGGAACATTTGATTCGATGAAGCCATAAAATAATTTGGTTTCATTATGAAAAAATGGGTGCCATGTGTTTACAAAAGGTTTAATGGGAATGTGGTCATTATCCTAGTAGTATATGTTGATGACATATTAATTATTATAAATGACATTTTGGTCTTACAATCAGTTAAGGACTAGTTAAATGAGTGTTCATCCATGAAGGACTTAGGCGAAGTAGCCTATATTCTAAGGATCAAGATCATTCATGATAGATCCAAGAGGCTACTTGGACTAAGTAAAAGTACATATATTGACTATATACTAAAGTGATTTAGTATGAAAAAATACAAGAGAGGATTGGTTCCAATATCACACAGTTTACATCTTTTTAAGAAAATGTGTCCACAGACACAACAAGAGAAATAGAGAATGAGTAATATTTCATACACTTTGGCGATAGGATCAATCATGTATGTCATTTTATGTACTATACTAGATCTTGCCTATACATTGATCATGGTAGCTAGATATCAAGAAGATCCAGGAGAATAACATTGGAATGTTGTTAAAGCTATCATTAAGTATCTGAGAAGAACTAAGGATATGTTCCTAGTGTATGGAGGATACGAGGAGCTGGTCATCAGGGGTTATACTGATGCTAGTTTTTAGACGGATCTGAATGATCTGAAGTCACAATTAGGATATGTTTTTTGTCTCAATGGAGGATTTTTGAGCTAGAAGAGTTCAAATTAGTCAGTTATCGTTGATTCTACAATGGAGTCTGAGTATATATAAGCTTCTGGTGCAGCCAGGGAATCCATTTGTATTCAAAACTTTGTCTAGGATCTTGATATAGTACCTAGTAGTAAAGACCCTATCACATTGTATTGTTATAATACTACAACGGTGACTCTTACAAAAGAGATAAGGTCACACCAACGGAGAAAGCATATGCTTCAGAAGTATCACCTCTTGATGGATTTCTATCAAAGGGGTAAAGTTATAGTAAGCAGAGTACCCATAGAAGAGAATGTGGTGGACCCCTTGACTAAAAGCCTATCTCAGCAGAAGCATGAGTATCATGTGAGAGATAATAGACTGAAGGTTGTTAGTAGTTGGCTCTAGTGCAAGTGAGAGTCTGTTGGAGTTGGTGCCCTAGAATCAACTTCTTTGTACTTCATGATAAACTTATATTCATAGTTTTGAATATTAATAAATTTTTTATCACATCATGATTGTTCTTCTATGTAACATAGTATGTGATAATGTACTAAGAGTAGTTGTCGCACTAAAAGGACATATAAGTTCCCCGCTAGGATGAGAACCCGGAAGTGTTACGATGATATTTTTTGAATATATATGTTCTATAGACAGATGATATCATTTGAGGGACACAAATTGTACAAGCTTTTACAGTTAGAGACTTATAGGAATTTGATGCATATTCTCATGGTGTATGCCCTTGGTAATATCCAGTATGGATATTATGAGAACGAGGCCTGCCAATAGGAAATCCACATTTCTATGTGTCATTGGATGTTCCTATATGCGGACGTGTGTATTGGTCCTTAGACTTTAAGTTTATTATTAATGATTATTATTAGTCTCACACTTAAATTTATTGACAAAACCCGTGACAATGGATGTTCATAACGAGATAGGATATGTTGGGTGTGTCACGTGTAATATTTCATTAATGAATAATGCGAGAAAATATTTTTCCCTTTTTTTCTTTAACATAAGTTGATATCTCAAACCCTTTGATGGAAATAATATATCCTAAATAAATTCATGGCTATAGTGACCTATAGGAAAGTTTTATTTCTAGAAAGTCAAAGAAAAAGATATCAAACATATAGGTTGATGGCAATGGCATTCAACCTAGTCAATTTGAGATATTGTGATAAAGGGATTATATTACACAGTAAGCATTTGTATGGGGTGACATGTTTTTGCGGCATTAACCTCTTTCTCTATGGGTGCCCTAGCATGTTGTTAGACGCTAACATTGAAATTTAGGCTGTTTCACCTAATTTCACTAAGAAAGAGCCCTAGAGGGTCACACATTAAGTGTATCTAGAATCTCAGTCAAATAATATATTATTATTTATTATTTATAATATTGAATAAATATTATTCTCGTACGTGGTTTAATAATTATTCATGTATGCTCGATCGCATTTATTCTATCACTAGTTATTCGAGAGGATATATTGTGAGTGGAATATTTAATAAATATTTATTTTATATTTATTGAATATAATATTTATTTATTTATTAGTGAATAATGCGACGATATTTATTTAATAAATAAATAGACATTATTCAAGTCCCGATAAATATTGTGGAGGAATGGAGGACCGAGTTTAATTGTCTGATGAGAAATGATAATATTGAATATTATTTAATTAAATAATATTTAATTATAATTAAAAAGTTCATCACATGTTCGGAAATAATAATATTACTATTATTATTTGACATGGGGTTTTGCTACGATTAAATAGACAATAAGGGCACTTGTAAAATTGTTTTATTTTAACTCTAGCGATATAAATAACCAATTATGTTATTTTCTCAAGAATTAATTCATTTGTGCACAACTAATCTTAGAGGATCCTCTCAATCCTAGAGATCTCCCTTTTCCAAGAACGCTCCCAAGAATGGCAAGTAATCTTCCTCCACCGGATCAAGGAGAATGCTTTGGAAGCAGTTCTCGAGGCGATCAAGGTGGAAAACGCAAGCACATGGATCTTCCGTGATAGCACCTGAAGACTCCTTCAATAATATCTGGAGATTTATAGAATTCATTTGGATCACCGCTAGAGGAAATATACACTTTATTTATATAATTCAATGATAGTGCACTATAGATATGTCGTCGGATTCAGCAACGAGAAAATAATTTCTTAGAGGTAATTATTTATCTAATTAAATTAATTATAAACAATATGTATTGATATCCATTATCTCGATTCTGGAGTTATTATTTTTTCTATCTTTGATTCAAATCCACTGATCACGGTGATTAAACATCATATAGATCCTGTATAAGAACTCGGTTTTTCACTTAGGTATGGATCCTTTAAATTTCAGTCTAATTCCTTATCTTCGGTCTAATGAGTTAGCAAAGGTCCCAGGAGTGTCTGGGGAAATTTCGAAGCCCAAAACTCATCTTTTTTAGGAAACTAGCCATATCACATGGTTAGCGCACGGTTGGCGCATGGTTTGGCTAATCGTAATGATGGAAATTTTTAGACAGAATCATATCGCATGGTTTGCACGTGGTCGTGCAGCCTAACCGTGCAAGTGCCTGCCTAGGTAATCATGCATGGTTTGTGTATGGTTTTTTAAACCATGTGGACAATCCATGAAAAGGATATTTTTTCTAGGTAAATTGTCCTTTTTCCCTTAATGATCTATTAAGTCCCCTCCCTCATATTACAAGTTCCATTGGGATTTACCTCCATGGCTCTCATTTTGGAGATTTTTGATGGCCAAAGCTAGGGATTGAAGGATATCCATCATTCGGGATCTGATTGAGCTTTTGTTCATCGTGTTGGATGCACAACAGTAAGTACTCGAGTCCGTTTAAGTATTTATTCTCCTCTCTTACTCTCGACCTAGTTGTCGAGGTGTGAGATTTTTTCCTCTTTTCTTATATATACTATGATTTGAGCCAAATCAAGGGTCGATATTAGAGAAGGAGAGTCGTACAGGCCTATGGTGGGTGGTTTATAACTCAATCCTCAAGTTTGTTGATTTTGGAATTATCGTGTTGGGCCCACTGATTTCATCGGGTGTCGTTTATTGAATTTATATGTCATTCTTATAATAATTAGAACCGTATGGTTATACACTTTCCATATATGTGATTAATTTTTGGCGGTTATGCCCATAACTCCATCCATCCCATGTAGGATGTTATGCCATAATTGGGTTTTTAATATTTGACACGTTTGAGCCACCATTTTAGTGTGACTTAGCTTGACCCTTCTAAGGGTAAGCTTGTCTATATTAAATGGATTGATTTATATTGTTAATTACATAATGGAAAGTACCATGTATGCTCACCACTTTACCTGCCTAAGGTAAGTGCTTCAAATTGATAATTAAATGTGAAAGGGAAATTGGAAAGTATATTAAGTATATGATTTGACCGTATTAAATGTGAATGATTAATAGGTTTCATGTCTGTAGCACCCCTTACCACATTAATGGAAAGTAGTTGGATGAACCTTAATTATTTAATATACCTTAAATATAATTAATAAAGGTTGCATGCTACTTGGACATATCACACTAATGAAAAAGGCTTGGACCAAATGAACTTATTGATTAATTATGACACTATTGGAAAATTGCCTATACCCGCGGTTTCAAACCAAGTGTATAGCCCATGAAACTATGATTATAGTCTATACCCATGGTTTCATGAACTGTGGGCTCCCGAGGCATCAGGATTTCCCTATAACCATAGTTTTCTCGAAATTGTGGGGATATACTACTCGAAATTTCCTTATACTCACGGTTTACTTAAACTGTGGGTATAAATCTATTCCCACAATTTTTAAAATTGTGGGAAAATATTTTTAACAAAATATAACATACCCATGGTTCACTAAACCATGGGTATAGGTAATTTAAGGAATATCATAATACCCACAGTTGTCTTAAACCGTGGGTATATATTTTTATCGAACTATACTTATTCCCACAGTTCAATGAATTGTCGGTATAGGTGATTCCCCTAGGCAGTAGCAGCTATTGGCCAGTTTGCATCTTCCTACTTCTAGCTACTTCCTGCCTTGCCACTTCCTGCTTCCAACAATCTTTCAGAGCACAAAATATAAGTAGTTTCACACAATATAGACCAGGAAGAAATAAAAACAGGTCATTTTTTTCCACTAACCACTCATGATACTCTATATATATGGTTTTAGATGTGTTCTTTTGATAAATTATTTTTTGAACAATCCCCATATAAATATACGGGATGGTATGATATCTCATTACATTCCAACTTATGTCAGAGTTCTCAAGTGTGATTTGGTGGTGGAGGGATTCTAGGTGGAGTAGTATCTGATAGTTGGCACTGGATGTGGGCACCCTAGGGTTGAGACATTGGCAGCTTCTAACCTATTTCAGAAACATGGATCCAGGTGAGCTAGAAATGTTTGAAGATATTCACAAGATAGAGATTCTACATTTCGGGTCTCCTTGGATGGTTCTAGTCAGCTGAGATAGAGGTGGTGCTACTCTAATGATGGTCAGGGACATGTCATGTAGTATTTTATAAGATGATATCCAAATGATATTAGGATGGGTAATGGACATCCTAGGTAGACAAATTAACTATTGAAAGGAGTTCCCCAAGGAAGGATACATGTATAATGATGGGCTAGAGTGGTGGAGGGTGCGTAACATCAACACCAAATATAATTGTTGGAGGGAAGGAAGGAGAAACAAGACAATAGGTGTCATGCGCTAAACCCCTGCTTAGGCAAGGGGAACCAAAAAAAATAATTCCAAAGTGAATTAAGACACCTCAATATGAGTGAGGGAATTTTGTTTCTGGTTTAGTCTCACAAATTGTGCAGAACCAGAAAATTCAGTGTGCAGAACCAGAAAATTCAGTGTGTAGTTTCACCTTCAGGAGATAATCTTCAACATGGAAGAGGCATGCTAGCTGGGGAGTCCTTAATGTTGACATGTGATTCAAGGCCTCTAAATTAAAATGATAATATTGGTGAGGTGTGTGAGGACCTGACCCTAGAAAACCAGGATTCGGTGCCTTCTGAATATGATGTGTCAATTTAAAGAAGAAACATGCACAAATAAACACACATCATGTCCCATACCAAGGATCGAGTTCGATTTGAGCTCTGGGAAACCGGTAACTTCAGAAATGTTTCCTTTGATAAAAGTTGTTACCTGAACATTTTAATTCAAAACGTAGGGTGAGAATAAGAATGCCCAGTAAGGGGTTTAAAATAAACCAATGAAACTTTTGAAAACATTCTTTAAAACTTATCCAAATAAAATTCTCTTATAGAAAGCTGTAACACATGTAACATAGCATAAAAGTGCTCAACTAAGATTTTCCAGGAATACATGAATCAATTAGGACATTAAAAAAGAAAAAAAGAAAAGGTAGTAAAGGATATCCTGAGAAATTATGACGTATGAATGTTTAAGCACAAATTAAACCATTAAGAGTAATATTTAATCAGAGTTGTGCATGAAGGAAATAACTTCATTTTCATATGTTGGTCACTATTTTACTTGAATCATGCCCCAAAATTTTACTTGTGACATCAATATGAACTTGATAAGGACATGAGTAAAATAGGCATATCATCTTGAAAAGAACTTGTAACATGACTTGAATATGTGGCTTCAACATTTCATTTATACATTCATGAACATATCACCAAGGTCCATCCCCAAGGTGTCATAAAAATTACCAAGGTTATTCACCAAGGTATCATAAAACTTGTCATCTCTAGAGATTAATTCGTTACCCAATGCATTGGAACGCTATCAGGGCACACCCTTAATATGTCTTTACTTACATGTGTTCCATATAAATTAATACTTTACTTAAACGGGGTTGTATATTCAATATGTCACATACCATCTTGAATAATTCATTCATAGTTGGTCATAGTAGTTGAATTTACATATCTTATAAGTGAGACATGCATCTAGATGATTAAAAACCAAGCTAACAATCATATGATCGTTATTAAAAGGAAATAAGAAAGGTAGATTATGGCACATACATTGACACCTAAGGTACTGAAAGAACAGAAGACTAGAATTTATTCATTAAAGTTTGTTCTTGAAAATCTAAAATTTTATCATCCAATTAATTAACAAGGTGAACTAAAAAAGAATCTCATGTAGGGTTTTGAGCTTGTACATGCTAAAAAATTCAATATTGTTAAGTATTTGCATAAAAATAAATAATGTCCAAGATATAAATCATGAATCATCACCATAAGAAACATCATTTAAAACATAGGAAAACAAATAAGTTACTCTTAAATGTGGATGTAAGTTTTGTTTCACATCCTATTTCTTATGTTTTAACACTCTACCCAAACTCGAGACTTAATGTGTAAAGACCTCAGAACTAGGTATAATAAAGGTTCATGCATCATACAAGGTATATGTATATAACTACATTCATATTAGAGGAGTGGGACATCCATGTGCATTAACCCACTAAAGGTATAAGTTAAGAAGGTATTATATAGGATAGGTAATGTCTTTAGTCATAATTTTTTTTGTTTATAAAAAACAAATCTGCCCATATAATTCTATTAAAACCGAACACATATAACATTTCCCATATATATATATATATATATATATAACATAATGGATGGGGTGTTCGTGGGCCTATACACAAAAATAGAGAGAGTAAGTCCACTCCTATATATATATATATATTTATATATATATAACCAAAGTACTCATGACCAAATATGTACATATATAAATATATAGCATGTATTAAGGTTTGATAAACATTTAGTAAATTATAAATATACCAAAATTACCAAATTTAAGGTTTTAGGTTCGGTTATAAGAAGAGTCTCAACTAACCCGTAGAGATATTTAAAATACAAGGTTTTATAAACATATATATAT
This sequence comes from Viscum album, assembly GCA_963277665.1. Lineage (NCBI taxonomy): Eukaryota > Viridiplantae > Streptophyta > Magnoliopsida > Santalales > Viscaceae > Viscum > Viscum album. Next base: position 1,813,763,404 of record OY728146.1, read on the forward strand.
GTACAGATATATATAACTCAACACCATGGACCAATGAATAATACTCCTTACGTCCATTACACCATTTGAACACCCAAAACCCGAACAAATATATAACATTTTTCAAATATATTTGTATTTACATTTTTTTTAAAAACATGCATATGTGAACATGTGTGACGTAGGAACATTTATACACAACCTTCATACATATAACCAAAGTAGAAAGGCCATTCCCATTCATAATTATAATCGACGTATATACATATAACCAAAAGTATATATGTATCTTCAAAACAATAAAATGAGGTAAGGTATAATCCTTACATTCTTTATGCCATTTGAGCGCAAGAGAACCCGAAGGCCTAGGTTCAACATTGAATAACATTTGGACGGAACCGTAAGTTTATAAGTATATACTTTATGAAAATATAAGTGTATATACTCTCAAAGAAGCAAGACAAGGTAAAACTAAACCCTTACCTTTAAAACTCGGAGAAAGAGGACTTGAGGGAGACTGGTCGTGGTTCGCTGGAGACTTGAATAGGGAAGAAGAATCGAGAGGTCTCAGTTATTTATATACAAAAGCTTACACACCACCTTCCATTCAAAAACGTACCACTTTCATTGCATTCAATGGAGGGTGCCGTGCTTGAAGAAAAAGAGGAGACATGGGGGTCCCCTATGGTCATAGGTGCAGCAAGAAACATGGAGTAGGGTTACTAGTGTAACCCATGCATGGAGGAGGAAGACAAAGTGGCTAGGGGAAAATCTGGGGGGAAACGGACGGCCCAGATCGATCCCATCGTCGATCCAAGGGCTGATATGCATCCGCTGTTTTAAAAGAATTGAGCGTCTTAGATTAGATCTAAGAATCATCGGATGGTCTAATTTTGATGTGATAAAAAAAAGGTTGGAACGAGATCGCGGTCGTCGGTCTAGATCGTGCACGATGCGATCCAATAGTCCAAATCGTGTTTCACCCAAAAAACTGCTTCCCACATCGAAACGGAGAGCAGTTTTCGCCTTCCTTATAACCCCGGTCCTCCCAACGAGTGTACAGAAAACACACTGAACCCATGAAGGGGGCCCTATACACGGGCTCCCACCCACAGGCCTTGGCCTACCAGACCCCATCGCGGCCTCACGCCTGCACTGGTGCGTCTACGCGCTCTGATCGCTCCCGAGCACCCTTCGGGGAACCTCTGCCTGAGCTCGGGGCCATCTTGGCTTGGGGCTGAGGGTCAGGCTCAGCCACTTCGTGTGAGTTTCCTCCCTCGGCCCTAGCCAAAAGGGCTGGCCCTGGTGGGCCACTTTTTTTGTAAAATCTACACTAAGAAAAAAAAGTTTTAAACAATAGGAAACAAACCATTCATTAAAACTATATAGAATTTACATTTTTAAACATTAATAAATAAAAACTAAACTATTTCTTAGTTAAAAAAATTCTAAAATTACAAACACTAAACCTTTTTATAGGAAAAAGTTATAAAAAAATTTAATAAACCTATATGATAACTTTTGTGCTAGTAAAATAGAATATTTAATTTAATCAAAACATAATTTAATTTGAAGAAATTTAAACATAGTTTATAACATTATTTAAGTAATGAAGATCGTTACATTGTATTTAAAATATATGCAAAGTGTTTTGAATTTATTAATACTTTTCAAAATCACTTAAGGGTGAAACGAAGTTTTAAACCATATCCTTTTAGAGTTCATAAAAGATGGTTTAATTATAACCTTAATCATAACTCAATTATTTAGAAACTAATTAATATTTAAATAATTTAAATTATCCTAACAAGGTCCAACGGCTATAATTATAACCGTTGGCTTCCAATGGTTACTAAAGCAGTGGTCGAAAAAAATTTCCTATAAAACCAAACCTTACGGTGTCCTAAAACTCAAAAGGAAGAAGATGGTGCTTCCCATTCCATTGATGCTCAGCATGGTTTTCATGATCACCGTGGGGATGTTTTTTGCTTTAGTTTACTTAAAGGATTTCCTTTAATTACTGGGCCTCGTTGTGGTGATTGGGGATCTTCTCATAGTTCTAATAGGGTTTTAAATAGGTATTTTTGGTTAGTATGTTTACTCTTTTCATCTCAGTGAATTGTAAACACTATGGTGTTCTTAATTAAATAAAGAGTCGTATGTTTGTCCTTCAAATTTTTGTTTGTTTAAAAGGACTTTAAAAAAAGTAAATTCATAGTATCATCATTATATGATACCCAAAATTAAGGGTGTTACATTATTTCCCCCTTTAGATAATTGTGTCCTTGCAATTTATTTCATAAAACCATAAAGGTTCCCCGATGTTCTCACCATAACCCCCATCGTAGAGGATCCTCAGGTGCATTCAGCAGAATGCCCAATTTAATGCTCATCTCCTCTAGTTCTCTGATCCCGATACACTTTGGGAAGAAGGGGTTGAACTCATGCACCGAACACTCGGTCTTCCAGAGGGAGGCTCGAACGGTACAAAATTTGGAAATGTCCATATGGACCAACATATAAAGAACTCGCCGAATTATTTCTCGCTTAAGAACATTTAAGTTATATATGTTTTCGTATAGGCTAATGCTGAGGAGTTGGTACATGTAGGTCACACAAACGTTTACCTCTAAAGCACCCTCTTGAAATTTTACTCTGGATGTGTAGTTCCGGCCTAGGGTGAAACACAAGAAGAGCCCTTCGTGGTATTTTCCTCTTCGCTTACGCTCGGCTAATTGTGTTGAGCCTATGCGGTAGTAGATGGGAGCATTCCCTTGATAGGTGCAGAGAATCTCCAGATCGTTTGTCACCTCAAACAATTTCTTGCACGTTCCTCGCAGGTTTCCGAAGGGATGATACTCGTCTTCATAGGTTTTGATTGTGATAATCTCCAGTATCTCAGTAGGAAGAGATAACACGTGGGTTTGTCCTTCCATCTGAAAGTTTAATATGAGAGTTAAATCAATTTAAATCCATCCAAAAGTATAAAAAAAGTAAAGACAGGAAAGGGGAAAGACAATATTTCAATAAACATAAGTTTGTTACTAAAAACCAGTGCTTGAATTTCCCCTAATGACCTACTACACGAACTCCACACAGAGAAGCAAAACTCCATATCTCCTCAAACCAAACACAGGCTGAGCATTCAGGGTTAAACTTATGGGGGCACCTGTGACGTCTCCTGAGTATAGAATGAGGGGTATAAAGTTGGGAGACATCAAAATATACTTATTTCTTGCAAGTCAGTCGGGTGGACTCATCTTCTAACATTCTGAAGTCTAACAACTGGCCCCGGAAGCCATAGTTCAAGATTTGACAAAGAAAGGCTGCTCAGAGGTCACCAGCAGCAGCAGCTTCTTGAAAAGTGTTGAGGGCCATATAGCCAAAGTCCTCACCTGCTATGAACACCCAGAAAAGTCCCTCATGGTACCTTCCCCGACGTACATAGGATGGGAATTGGGTCATCATCATAAGGAGGTAATCGAATCCTAACCCCCGGTGTAGCCGAAGCACCCGTGGTGAGTTTGACACATTGTACAGGTGTTTGCATGTCATGCGGATATGGGCATAGTTAAGAAAATTCTCTCGGAAAACTAAAGACACAATGGTCTCTAAGGCCTCAGTGGAGAGAGAGAAAATATTAGTACCTTCATTTTCCATCTGAAAATTAAGGAAACTCATTTTTAGTAAAGATGGGGTATATTTTTCTTTGTTTCAGTTCTGGCTTTCCAGAATTATACAAACTGAACCCTCTGATACCAACTGTGAGGACCCGACCCCAGAAAACTAGAATTTGGTGCCTTCTAAATATGATGTGTCATTTTAAAAAAGAAACATGCACTAATAAACAAACATCACGTCCCATACAGAGGATCGAGTTCGATTCAGGCTCTGGGAAACAGGTAACTTTAGAAATGTTTCCTCTGATAAAAGCTGTTACCTAAAAATTTTAATTCAAAATGTAGGGTGAGCATAAGAATGCCCAGTAAGGGGTTTAAAATAAACCAATGAAACTTTTGAAAACATAATTTAAAAACTTATTCAAATAACATTCTCTTATAGAAAGATGTAACACATGTAACATAACATAAAAGTGCTCAACTAAGATTTTCCAGGAATACATGAATCAATTAGGACATTTAAAAAAAGAAAAAAAAGAAAAGGTACTAAAGGATATCCTGAGCAAGTATGACGTATGAATGTTTAAGAACAAATTAAATTGGTAAGAGTAATACTTAATCAGAGTTTCGTGTGAAGTAAATAACTTCATTTTCATATGTTGGTAACTATTTTACCTGAATCATGCCCCAAACTTTTACTTTTGACATTAATATGAACTTGATAAGGACATGAGTAGAATAGGAATATCATTTTAAAAAGAACTTGTAACATGACTTGAATATGTGGCTTCAACATTTCATTTAGACATTCATGAACATATCACCAAGGTCCATCCCCAAGGTGTCATAAAAATTACCAAGGTTATTCACCAAGGTATCGTAAAACTTATCATCTCTAGAGATTAATTCTTTACCCAATGAATTGGATCACTATCAAGGCACACCCTTAAAATGTCTTTATTTACATGTGAGCCACATAAATCAATACTTTACTTAAACAGGGTTTTATATTCAAGATGTCCCATATAATATTGAATAAGTCATTCATAGTTGGCCATAGTAGTTGAATTTACATATCTTATAAGTGAGACAGGTATCTAAATGATTAAAAACCAAGCTAACAATCATATGACCGTTATTAAAAGGAAATAAGAAAGGCAGATTATGGAACATACATTGACACCTAAGGTACTGAAAGAAAATAAGACTAGAATTTATTCATGCAAGTTTGTTCTTGAAAATCTAAAATTTTATCATCCAATTAATTACAAAGGTGAACCAAAAAAAAGAATCTCAAGTAGGGTTTTGAGCTTGCACATGCTAAAACATTCAATATTGTTAAGCCTTTGCATAAAACTGAATAATTTCCATGATAGAAAGCATGAATCATCACCATAATAAAAATCATTTAAAACATGGGAAAACGAATAAGTTACTCTTAAATGTGGATGTAATTTTTGTTTCACATCCTATTTCTTATGTTTTAACACTCCACCCAAACTCGAGACTTAATGTATAAAGACCTCAAAACTAGGTATAATAAAGGTCCATGCATCATACAAGGTATATGTATATAACTACATTCATATTAGAGGAGTGGCACATCCATGTGCATTAACCCCCTAAAGGTATAAGTTAACAAGGTATTATATAGGGTAGGTAATGTCTTTATTCATGAAATTATTTTTGTTTATAAAAAAAATATGCCCATATAATTCTATTAAAACCAAACACATATAACATTTACCACATATATATATATACATATATATATATATATATATATATATATTTAACATAATGGATGGGGTGTTCGTGGGCCTATACACAAAAATAGAGAGAGTAAGTCCACTCCTATATATATATATATATATATATATATATATATATATATATAACCGAAGTACTCATGACCAAATATGTACATATATAAATATATAGCATCTATTAAGGTTTTATAAACATTTAGTAAATTATAAATATACCGAAATTACCAAATTTAAGGTTTTAGGTTCGGTTATAAGAAGAGTCTCAACTAACCTGTAGAGATATTTAAAATACAAGGTTTTATGAACATATATATATATATATATATATATATATATATATATATATATATATATAACTCAACACCACTCACCAATGCATAATACTCCTTACATCCATTACACCATTTGAACACCCAAAACCCAAACAAATATATAACATTTTTCAAATATATTTGTATTTACCTTTTTTTTTAAACATGCATATGTGAACATGTGCGACGTAGGAACATTTATACACAACCTTCATACATATAACCAAAGTAGAAAGGCCATTCCCATTCATAATTATAATCGACGTATATACATATAACCAAAAGTATATATGTATCTTCAAAACAATAAAACGAGGCAAGGTATAATCCTTACATTCTTTATGCCATTTGAGCGCAAGAGAACCCGAAGGCCTAGGTTCAACATTGAAGAAAATTGGGACTGAACCATAAGTTTATAAGTATATACTTTATGAAAATATAAGTGTATATACTCTCAAAGAAGAAAGACAAGGCAAAACAAAACCCTTACCTTTAAAACTCGGAGAAAGAGGACTTGAGGGAGATTGGTTGTGGTTCGCTGGAGACTTGAATAGGGAAGAAGAACCGAGAGGTCTCAGTTATTTATATACAAAATCTTACACACCACCTTCCATTCAAAAACGTACCCACTTTCATTGCATTCAATGGAGGGTGTTGTGATTGAAGAAAAAGAGGAGACATGGGGGTCCCTGGAGGTCATAGGTGCAGCAAGAAACATGGAGTAGGGTTACTGGTGTAACCCATGCACAGAGGAGGAAGACGACGCGGCTAGGGGAAAAGCTGGGGAAAAACAGACGGCCCAGATTGATCCCATCGTCGATCTAAGGGATGAGATGTGTCCGCTGTTTTAAAATAATTGAGGGATTAGATTAGATCTAAGATTCATCGAATGGTCTAAGTTTGACATGGAAATAAAAAGGTTGGAACGAGATCACAATCGGCGGTCCAGATCGTGCGCGATGCAATCCAATGGTCCAGATCACGTTTCGCCAGAAAACCTACTTCCCACATTGAAATGGAGAGTGGTTTTTGCCTTCCTTATAACCTCGGGCCTCCCAAAGAGTACTCAGAAAACACACAGCACCCACGAAGGGGGCCCTATACACAGGCTCCCGCCCGCAGGCCTTGGCCTACCCAGACCCCACCACGGCCTCACGCCCGCACTGGTGCACCTACGTGCTCCTGCTCGCTCCCGATCGCCCTTCGTGGAACCTCTGCCCGAGCTCGGGGCCGGCTTGGCTTAGGGCTGAGGGTCAGGCTCAGCCAATTCGTGTGAGCTGCCTCCCTCGGCCCTAGCCAAAAGGGATGGCCCTAGTGGGCCACTTTTTTTATAAAAGCTACACTAAGAAAAAAAAAAGTTTTAAAGAAGAGGAAACAAACCATTCATTAAAACTATATAGATTTTACATTTCTAAACATTAATTAATACAAACTAAACTATGTCTTAGTTAAAAGTTTTTTTTTCTAAAATTACAAACACTAAACCTTTTTATAGGAAAAAGTTATAAAAATTTTAATAAACCTATATGATAACTTTTGTGCTAGTAATATAGAAAACTTAATTTAATCAAAACATAATTTAATTTGAAGAAATTTAAACATAGTTTATAAAATTATTTAAGTAATGAAGATCATTACATTGTATTTGAAATATACGTAAAGTGTCTTGAATTTATTAATACTTTTCAAAATCACTTAAGGGTGAAACGAATTTTTAAACCATATCCTTTTAGAGTTCATAAAATATGGTTTAATTATAACCTTAATCATAACTCAATTATTTAGAAACTAATTAATATTTAAATAAGTTCAATTATACTAACAAGGTCCAATGGCTATAATTATAACTGTTGGCTTCCAACACTCACTAGAGCAATGGTCAAAAAAGTGTCCTATAAAACCAAACCTTACGGTGTCCTAAAACTCAAAAGGAAGAAGATGGTGCTTCCCATTCCGTTGATGCTCAGCATGGTTTTCATGATCATAGTGATGATGTTTTTTGCTTTAGTTGACTCGAAGGATTTCTTTTAGTTACTGGGCCTCATTGTGGTGATTGGGGGTCTTCTCGTAGTTCTAATAGGGTTTTTAATATGTATTTTTGGTTAGTATGTTTACTCTTTTCATCTCAGTGTATTGTAAACACTACGGTGTTCTTAATTAAATAAAGAGTCTTATGTTTGTCCTTTAAATTTTTGTTTATTTAAAAGGACTTTAACAAAATTAAATGCATAGTATCATCATTATATGATACCCAAAATTTAGGGTGTTACAAGGTGTCTCAAGGAACCAATATTCAGGTTGCAGACATGGTTTTTTCTGATGTTCAGGTGAAAATAGATATGGATTTTCTTCAAGCTATTAAAGATGAAAACAAAACATTAGGATCCACTGGTAAATGGGGAGAAATTTCAGACCTTGATGAGGATGATAAGGTACAAAAGTATATAACATATTATAAAGATAAATTAATTCAAGGTAAGAACATAGATGATAAGGTACATTCTATCTCTACAAAGAAATGTAGGACTAGAAATAACTATTCAAATCTTAGGCCCACGATGAGTACAAAATCCACTCCACCAGCTGTTGGGTTTTTGGAGCACTCCAACACATTTATCTCTCTTAGTGAGGACTTTGGTTCTCGTGTTAGGAATCAATTTAATTCAGGCAGACACCTTAGGTGCCAAAAAGGCACCAAAGATTCTAGAAGATGGGCACCTCACCTAACCCATAACTTCACCTTTCCTAAAAACCTTTAAGTTATTGTTTCACACTTTCTCTTCATATTCCACGCATAAGGTAACTTATTAAACTAATTTTACACTTTCCCATAAACCAATTAATTTTCAATACAAGTAAATACATATAAACTACCATTTTTATGCCTTAAAAACAGCCATCCACTCACTACTCATCTACACCTAAATCACACTTTCTCCCTATCATCAACTGGTCTGGGGGAAGTCTAGACACTGAACCATGAACCACTACAGTATTACAAACTCAATATTCAGTCAATCAACATTTAATGGTGAATCGTTTGAACTACTACTTTACTAAATATTTGTGATTAAACAATAACAAAAATTAAATTAGAAGAGTAATAAAGAGTACTTGTGATTTGTAATAATACCAGTTACCGGAAGATGATGATGTTAATATAAAACCAGTATAGAAGTTAAACTGGTTCTTATGTAAGGGCCTACCCATGATCCTAGAGCAAGACCATATAGTTTCCCAGCCTGCAATAGATTGTGGATTGAGAGAGATGATGTCTTGGAATCACCAAAATGGTACAATATTTAAACATATTCAGGATCTAGTGGCTGTATAATTAGAAGGTAGAAACATAATCACTCTAAAAGGGTGAAAAATAAATGATTGCAGTTTATTTTTCTCTTCAAATATTTGCTTTACCCTATCCACTGGTTTTCTCCAAGATCTTCCTAATCGATGGGAAATCAATGCCTGCAAAGACAATTAGAATGACCACATGATCAAGTAAAGAACAACATGAGAAATCAAATCAACAAGGCCCTAAAATTATTTAATTACCTAGAGGACACACACCTGAGCAACAAGTATCTAGATGCTCCTAAACAAGAAACCCCAACCAACATCATTGGTTTATGTTGAATCACCGATAGCATCGAATCCTATAGTACATTAAATAGTAAATACTAGACATCCAGTATTGTTTATCTAAATTATAGAATGCTGTAATAAAACTAACCTTTGCGATATGTAGTCAATATTCTTGAAAATAAATTGATTTCAAATGCATATAATCTGGTCCTATCGGTTGCATCTTCAAGTGACTTTGTTGGGGAAACTTTATAGCATGAACCAAGAAGCCAGATGTCACTATTTGAATTTCAAATTCCAGTCCTGTAGGGACCTAACACCCGGTCATGTATCCTCCTCATCAAGCTACCAGAAACAACTCTTTTCGTAGTAGTTTTCCACCCATTGTTCCTACCATAATTTTTCTTCTTTTCACAAGCAGTAGTATTCATTTCAAAAAAAGAGATGGCAGATGAAAATATGCCCAGCCACAAGGAATTCCTATATAACTTAATTTCACCGGCTTCTGAATTCGAAGGACTAGTAATATACTTCTTTGTGAGTTTAGAATTAAAGCAATAATTTTAAATTATGGAATGATGTCATAATAATGTTTTTTGAAAATTGAGATTTGGAATTGAATTCAAGAGTTGGGGATTTTTTTAGTTGATGTTTTTTGACATGGTTTGATTCTAAGAGGTGCCTAGACTTCTTAGGTGTGTCTTGATATCATTGGGTTGAGTTTTAGATACTTTAGAATATTTTTTACTAGTGCACAGTGGATATCATTCTTAGGGTAATCCATGTAGCTACCTTTACACATGGTAGTTTTTAGTTAATTTTCTAAAGTTCATGGTTGGTCCTCATGGATATTTTAATGAAAATCATCCATCTTGGAATGGTTCTGGGGCATGATGTAGGGTCACCACCTAGCTACAAAAAACCCCTACAACATATAGGTATACACTATATTTAATACAAATAAATTTTTTTCATAAAATTAATAAGAACAATTCACTATTAGAGGATTAGATCATCTTCAGCTTCTCTAATCCCTCTACCATGTATAGGTATACACTATATTCAATACATTTTACAGCAGATTTATAAATTTGTCTTGTCTTTATGAAGAATATATTAATTTTATCAATGAATTGAACTATAATTTTCTTCATTTAATCATTTTCCCATTACTTACACTATGAACTATCAAACCAAATCATTTATTTTATAAAATATGTATCTTTTCATTATAGTCCCATCTGAAAATCTATGAAACAGTGTATAATTCCATCATATTTCTTGGATAAGGGAACTAACTAACTTTTTTGATGGCCTGTAATACAGTGTAATTGAATTATATTAGTTCTACGAGACATCTTGATCAATAACTCCACCTCACACTAATGACAAAACCCAAAAAATTTATGGGAAACACATCAGGGAAGAAGCCTGCCATAGGAGGTAATACTTAAAGTTACTTTTTCTAAACTACTTTGAGAACTAAAAAAGTAATTTAGATGTAATAGTTCAAGATTTATAATGATCCCACCCAACTTCACATTCAAGATAATCCCATTTTCCCATAAGATCATATTAGGTTCCATCAATAGAAGATAATGAGGCTAATTTTTAATATTAATCAATAAATTCTTTGAATTTGGTTATCCTATCCATGCTCATGATATGATCAAATATGTTCATATCTAAAGTATAAAAGTATAAAAGGTTTCAAAACAATCTTATACAAATAGTAATTGAGTGAAACTTTTTTACTTCTTTATAACCACTTACCAAAAGGTGAATATATACTCATGATACTCTGAGTTAATTACACTTTTAGTCACAAGTGAGACACTAGTTGCTTAGAAATAAAATAATGGGAAGATATAATATCAAATAAAACATAGATAAGGGTATAAGATATTATAAAAACACCTCTCACCATCTAAGGATAATATTCATCATCATCCATCAACTACTCAAGCATAAAAAAACAAGCTAAATCTCTCATGATGACCTTATGCCTTAGATACCTACCTTGGTGATGGTTTCGCTGACTATTGGATTTTCCCTTATTACATGTTACCCCACTTAAACATATCAAGGGGTGAAGAATTTCATGAAATAACTTTCCCATTATCCTGAACCAATAATGTATGACTCTATTGAAATGTCACACCCTTCTTACAAATCTACCTATAAACCCCAAAAAAACTCTAGTTTGTACCATATCATTCAGAGACTTGGGATCTCAAAAAACCTAACCAGTTCAATCAATAGAACAACTTCAAATTTCACAAAATAAAAATTTTAGAAAAAACAACTAAGGAATATATTCCTTTTTTACCTTCATTAATGTAGACCTGTCAATTCAATAATTTATGAAAAATAAAGAGATAATAAATGGAATCCAATGTCACTATATGGGATATCATTTAGAACTAATTATTCTATGGTATTAAGGTCCTCACTTACCTATATTCATGACTAAGGATTCTAATGTTAGATTTATATAAATGCATGCGAAAAATTTATGTAGAACTTTTCAAAAGAAAATAAATTAACCATTCTCATCCATTCAAGAATTCAGTTCAAGTTCTTAAAGTACATACATAAGTCTCCCTGCTAAGTAAAAAAATAGAGGGGACTAATATCCCCCCCCCCATCACCAACATCCCCATCCCCATGTCCATTACCATCATCATCATCATCATCATCATCAGTAGTAGCAGCTGTAGCAACACCATCAGCAGCCTCATCACCAACAGTAGCATCAGCAACATCCTCACCACCAAAAACTCTATCGCCACCACCTTCATTGCCACTATGACCATCATTGGCATCACCCAATGCATCATTTAAAGAGTGAATTGATGCCATATATGATTCAAAAGTAGCAACAGCCTTTGATGGAGGCGATTGACTCAAAACTTCCATAGATTTCATGAAATGCTCAGTCATTAGCTTATTTCTTTCATGCTCCTCTAAAGTTATTTTCTTTTCCTTGGCTACTTTAGCACGAGCGATTTACAGCTCAAAGGTTTAGGAGACTTGAGAGGAACTCGATGGCGACCAATACCTAGAGGGGATGATGTTTTCCCTTGTCGACATCATACTCTCCCTGGGTGCTCCTCAACTAATACCTGACTTAAATGATCATGTGGCTCGAACTTGTCATCTTTCTTACCATCAAGGGCCTCTAAGGAATACTTTTGAAATTGTAAACAAATTAAATTATGAATTTCGTATTAATATTTAAAATATAAATAAAAAAACCTTACAATTTCATCTTTTGTCTATATATTTACTTCACTTACATCCTTTTTCTTTCTACTGGAGCAAAATAATTTGGCACGAGGTATGGGACCTTCGATATCCAATGCAGCTTGCTGCAAATGAGAAATGAAAAAATATAGATTAGAACCATATATGAGAAATGCACAAATCTGGCCTATGTCTATTTAATAATATTTTCAGTAGAGAATCTTGTATAACATCATAATACCCGGTTAAAGTACCTGGTACTTTTCATGATCGGGCATTGTAGTGCACCCTAATGTGTGAAAATATGTCATTGAATCCTTATTCTTTATGTTTTTCTCTAACACCTCCTAAAAAAATCCCAATACAAGTAATAAGAATTAAATTTTATATGAAAACCATTAAAGATTGAGATTACCTTAAACTTAGAAGTCTTCTAATGTGCGGTAATTTTTTCATATTGACTTTTTGGGAAGTTGAGGAATATGGGTACCCCCTCTAAGTCAGTACCAACCCTGCTCTTATAACCAATATAAAACTCATGCTTGTATAAGTGCCAGAACTCCCCAACATCCATCAACCTTGCGGTCTTAACAGGTTATCCATTGAAAAAGTTAAACCAAATCTACAATTAACATGTTATTTCATTTAAATACACCAAGAATATAGATATGACTTTATAAAAAAATACCCATATTTTCTCTCATGCTTTGTCCTTGATATATTTATTGATACGTCTCCATAACACCAGTTCCATCGAAATGATATCGTGATACTTGGTCAAAGTGGTCATGAAACTTCTATATTGTGTTTTATTTGGACCTGCCATTTGATTTTGTCAATTGTAATCCACCATTAGCTGTGTCTAGAAATTACAAACTTCCTTCATCCGAGTGCTCCCATGTCACCAAGCAGAAGATCCCACTGAATAAGAAAAAGAGGGGAAAAGAAGAATTAATTTGTGGTACTACATGAAAAAAATAAAGTGATAATTTGAAACAATTATAATCAAAAAATGTTTGTGGACTTCTTAATAGACTGTGATGGATATATGGGTTGTCCTGACTCAACAACCTTTGCAGGAAGTGTCTGTTCCAATGCATTCTCTAGGTGACCATCATGCACTGGAGTGGAATCTAATGGAACAAACTCATCAGATGCTGGTTGGATGGTATGAATTGGATGTGGTGTATACATGGAAGCATATGGGTAGTAGGATGGGGGTACATCATCAGATATGGATATGGTAAAGGTAGAAACATTTGTGGAGGCGGTGTAGTCATCGTATGGGAAGAAGAGGCAAAATGAGATGATGGAGGCATCAGTGGGATCATCCCTGAAGGTGTAAAATACATGGCATGCGAATAAGAGGGTAGCTAAGATGATGATGGAGGCATAAATAAAAACATCCTTGAAGATTCAATAGGAGGATGGAAAGGTGTGGTGGAAGGGGTGTCTGATGGTGGGTTAGTGTGGAAACGGGTATAACGGGTGCTTTGTCTAGGTCTAGGAGCATCCCCACTCATACCCATGCTAACAGGATGGGAAGCCAAATCTGGTGGAACTGAATGTACCTATAAAATTTGATAAAGAATATTAACATAAGATTATATGTAATGCAGAAGAAAAACATTACAATTATAATACTCAATGATGGAATCAAAGGCAATGCATGCTCATGCCCCGGTCGATTGAGATCAAATAGTCACTTCCTTTGACCTTCTGTAGTATTTGGAATAATCTACATAAGAATGAAATGTAAAGTTTTTAGAAATACTTTTTACAAACCATGCATACAACTTATATCTATCAGCAATTCATGCGAGGAACCAATTTGACTTCTTTTAATTACTAATTGTACAAATGATTACAAGGAAATTACTAAAACAGTTTTTAAAATTACATTACCAAGTTATACATTTTTTAAAAACAAGATTTAAACCAAGTTTTGTACATTATAATAAATCTGATTTAATGAAACGACACTAGAAAATACAAAAAACAAACATATCATTCCAAACTAAAACATAATTAAAATAATTATAGTAACACTAACCTGATAAACTCATGTCAATTTAAACTGAATGAATAATGAACATATATGGTTGCTTCTATATATTACCAACCACTACTTCAGGTTCAACATCAACTCTCACAATGGGACAATTTGATTCATCAAATGCAATATTTTGTCCAACACCAATGGGGGTGTCAATGGTGGCAATTTCATCACCAGCATCATAAAAAATATGTCTGGGGATTACATCATTAATGACACCATAATCGAGTCTCAGATGATCTTTCACATAAAATGCTTGTTTATCCATTAATGTCAAAATGTATGGTTCATCGGTACGCAGAAATTGACTCATATCAATAACTATGAATCCACAGTCATCAATAAATATACTCCATCATCTCATTGAACCAAACCATTTACATTTCATCATAGTGAATCTACCTTGAGATTAGTAATCTATTAACAATATTTTCTCAAAAAATTCATAATAATGCACATCTTCATATAGAGGCCGACTATCTGATACATTGGCATAACAATCTATTGTAACGGTTAACATAATTTCATCATGTTGTGTTCTCATTTTCACTGCTCAATCCGTTGTAACAAATTTATATCCATTGGTTATTAAAGATTTTCATTCACAAACCAAAGAATTAGGACCAAAAGACAAAGCTCCTAATTCTTGAGAAATTGAGTCAACAGGTAAACTCAACACCTGAAATATATATGAATAATACAATTAAATGGATATCTGTATTTTAAACTAATTAAAGTAATGATAATACCTTTGATTTCAACCAAGCAGGAAACTCTAGGCTATGAAAAGCCTCTCTCCTTCTCAAAGGCAAATATCGGTGAACTCTACTTATAATTTTTTTATGTTCCCTACATAAAATGATAATACAAGTGTAAGGTATATGTGAAATTTCATAATATGAGATAACATATAAATATCCAAATTACTTACTTGATATAGTCATCAAACAAACCACAGTTAAACAAGACTGTGCAATGTGTCATCTCCCACTCTTCAAGACTCAATGTAGACAATGTATAAGACCCAAAAATTCCTCCTGTTTGGGGAAGAGATGTAAAAGAGGGCTTAATTTCCCCATATTGGTCATCTTCATTTCTCATTGGCTGGTTATGTCTTATGGTGACATCAAACAAATACATTGAATAAAAATCCATACACTCTTGAGCCAGATAACCCCTCACAATCGAACCTTCATCATAATTCTCGTTTCTGACATATGATTTCATTGTGCACATATTTCTTTCAGTATGATACATCCACTGAAAAGAAACTGGTCCCCCAAGAAGTGTTTCAGTTGGAAGATGAACCGTTAAAAGCAACATGCAAGTGAAAAAGGATGGAGGAAAAATATTTTTGATCTCACATAAAATTAATGGCGGCTTCTGCTACATTTTTATCAAGAATGACTTGGATAACCTTTTAGCACAAAGGTCTCTAAAAAATGGAACAATTGAATCAATGTCACCCTTACATTATTGGATAGAAAATGCTGAATTTCTATTGGAATCAATTCATGAAGAAGGATGTGATAATCATGAGTTTTCATATATTTTAGTTTCACATCTCTTCTGTTGACTCGTTTAGATATGTTGCTAGAATAGCCATCGGAAACCTTTATATTCTCCAATACTTCCATAAATTGATCTTTCTCTGACAGTGTCATCACATAAGAAGCACAAGGAACTTTCCATTTGTTTTCATCGATATACACAGGATGCAGTTCTGGTCGAATACCCCAATCTAACAAGTCCTGATGAGATCAAAAGTCATCTTTGGTCTTCCCCTTGATATTCATAAGATTTTCAAGCAACATTTCACATATATTTTTTTTCAATATGCATTATGTCTAAACAATGACGTAACAAATTGGTAGACCAATATGGAAACTCATAAAAATACTTCTCTTTTTCCAATTATAAGTGGTTTCAATGTCAACATTCTTCCTTTTTTAGATTTCAATTGACCTTTACCTAATGAAAAACTGAAATCTTTCAATTCATTAAGCACATCACTTCCTGACATACGTTGATGTGGTTGTTCAGTCTCAACGGTGTTATCAAACCTCTGACGATTCATCCTGTATTGATGATTCATTGGCAATAATCGTTGATGCCCCATGAAACTGAAACTACGATGATATTTAAGCCTTCTCGGTCGTGTATTCTTCATACAAACAGGACATGATAGTTTTCCCTTCATTCTACACCTAGAAATCATTGCATAAGCAGAGAAATCATTTATGGTCCATATAAGGACAGAACGCATCTCAAACGTATTCTTTGAAGAAGCATCGAATGTACGCACACCCAAATACCAAAGTTGTTTCAACTCTCTTATTAAAGGCTATAAGTAGACATCTATATCATTATCAAGATCAAAAGTTCTGGATATTAGTATACTCAAGAAAGTGAAAGGTTTTTTCATCCACATCCACGGAGGAAGATTATAAACATGAATAAAAATTGGCCACGTGCTGTGAGAAGTAAGCATCTGACCAAATGGATTAAAACCATCACAGAATAGACCCAACTTGACATTACACACCTTAGCTACAAAATTAGGATGTTGTGTATCAAATGTCCGTCATGATAATCCATCTACAGGATGAACCAACTCATCGTTACCTTTAATTCTCTCAGTATCATGTCATCACATATTGGCTGAGATTTCTGCAGACATTAATAGATTTTGAAGTTTGAGAATCAATAGAAAGTGCCACATGACTTTCTGTTCCACATGAGATGGTGTTCCATCTACATTTGTCTTCCATCAAGATGTACCACATTCTTTACAGTCATTATGGTCAGCTGTTTCCTCCCAAAATAAACTACAATCTTTCAGACAAACATGGACTTTATTATTATCAAATACAAGATGCTTAATTAACTTTCATACCTTGTAATTATTTGAGGGAATGTATGCACTATCAGGAAGTAATTACTTAAAAAATGTAAGAATATAATCAATAGTGGTATTAGAAATTCCATACATGGTTTTCTCATGATATAACCGCATTAAAAATTCTAACTTAGTCATTTTAGTATATTCCTAATATACTAGAGTTCTAGAATCATCTAATAAATCTTTCACTCTCTCATCATCATTTTTAGTATTTTCATCATGTGTATTGATATCATTGTCTTCTTGTAATGGAATATTATCTCTCTCAGGATGATGGAAAAATGGAAACCAATCAAATATCAAATTCTCTATACCACTTCTTTCATTTTGTTCATGACCAGTAGAACATTGACTCGTCTCTCCATAGCGATACCAAACATAATAGTTTGTTTGAAATCCAAATTTCGTTATATGGTAGCTAACTTATTTCCAACTTAACCATGGTCTTCCAACACATTTATAGCATGGACATTGTATGCAACCTCTATCTAAATCATTGTCAAATGAAAAATCTAAAAAATTATCCAAATTATTTTGAAATGCGGTTGAAATCCTATTGGTACAATACATCTAGATTCTATCCATTATATAACAAGAAAAAAATTATCTTCCAATCAACAATGTAAACCATAATTAAAAAAGGGATATGTACTATAGAAAATAAAAATATTAGAACACAAAAACTTACATTTGTATTGCAAGTGCCTTATTTTTTATAACGAATTTCAACCCTTTCAGTATCAGAGATAGAATTCTTACCTCTATCCTATAAAGGGGTGATCAACATGGTAAACCATAATGGTCCAAGAAAGGTTTCATGTCTATGATAGAGTGGTATGTGTCATTATAGTTGAACTAAGGGAGAGATAAAAAATTTTGTCCTCCTTAGGTGTAACATAAAAAAACCAACTTTTAACATTAAAACACACCCTTAAACATGGGTTATTTCATTTAAAAAGAAAGGGAGAGATAAAAACATTAACCCATCATCAAAAATATTTTAAACGAGCCCCATATTCATTTAATTTAATATTTTCCATGGGTAAAATTTTAATTCAAAAAAGGAAAAGAAATTTAAAGAAAACCACTTCATCTCCAAGAATTAAAATCATTTAGATAATTTATATAAAATAATCATGGGTATCAAATATGGGTATAAATATTCTAGAAGATTAATTTAATAAAGTAAATCACTTCATTAATTTTTTTAATAAAAAAATTACCTAGAAACACCTACTGCATACAAAGTGGAACAAGTCACAATAAGACTCTTAAAAGGGAAAGTTTCATTTTGATAAAATAAATGAATTTAAAATCAATTGAAAAATCAAATACACATTATTAGATTAATATCAAAAACTAAATTTTACACACACCGTGATTAGGGTTCTCATAATAAATGAAAATAAGGGAAATTGAAGTGAAATTACCAGGGGAATCTCCCCTAGGATTTAGGTAATATATTATGTATCAAATGTTATTGATTACTATTTTGGATTCTTATGGCGTACCCTCATTTAATTTTGAATGATGAGTTAACTAGATTAGACTTGATCTATTTGGTTGGAATACCTCCATCGTAAGCTATGGGTTATAATACTATCATTCTTCTAAATATCAAGGATGGTGCCTTGAGTTTAGACTGGAAGAATGGAAAGGCCCACCCCTTTGTATTTTGTATGAGTTTTATTGAGAGATAATACTATATTGAGTCATCTGGGTTCTCTCGGATTATTATTCCCTTGGTTTCCTTGATTTTTTACATTATTACCATTTACAATTTGACATGTACCATGACTATAGACTCACCAGTGATGGAAAAAGTAGATACAAAATGATGTTGAGTGTCATTGTAGAGATCAAGCATCAGTAGTATTTTTATTACACTTTAACTTAAATTATAAATTTATCAAATATTAATATGATAATCAATAATTTATTATTAAATCATATCTCAATGAAAAAACAATTGAATTTTAATTTTAGGGACACCATTTTTTGAGTCTTACCGAGTTATAATAAAACTCTGCACTTTTGACCATAGAAGTTGGGCACCTGAGCTGTTATCAATATTATATTGTATATTTAGATTTGGGAAAGCACCATATGTTTTTTATTGCATGGTTTCTAGGACTAAGCATGGGTGTTGGGTCTAGTTTGATACTCAAGATCATTTTTCATAGTTTTCATAGTTTTATCTTCTGATATTCCGGTTATATTATGACTACCTCAATGTATTGCATAAAATTATTTTTTTATTGTGTGGATTATTTTGATTATTATTGAAACATTTCATTGTGTCATTAAATGTATTATTTACATATGTTTATATTAGTATGTTTATTTCCACTGTTTTTGTAATCGAATGTGCGGGTATAGTCTCCCCACCATACTACTTGACACCCTCACTATTAGTCAGCATCATCCATCATATGGGGCGACATTCCTGGGGTATTATATCTACCAATGGTCCAAGCACCGATTGGTGGTATGTGGGGGTAGAACCTAGTAAAAAGTTATTAGAGGTTTTTTTAGTCTTACTATTTTGGAAAGGTACAAATAGAATAAAAATGTGTCGAGACATGGTATGGAGCTTTTCCCTGGGACTAACCAACCCACGTATAAGGAAAGTCCATGTTATCTAGGACTAAATTTCTATTTATACTATTTTATTATATAATTGATCTAATTTAATTTAAATTTCACTTATCTAAGCCCTTATTGTGGAATTTTTGGGTTAATATAAAATTTTAAAGTGTAATGAAAATAATTGTGAATTATATATATATATATATATATATATATATATATATATATATTGGTGACATGGTGGGTAGTAGATGTGAACCCTGTGTTTGGGTGGTGGGGGATATTGAGAGTGCCAGAGTTATGTGGTATCCCTATGATGAGGAGGCTCTAAAACTGTCGTGAATTTTTATGTAGGTGACAGTGTGAGTGAGCTTATTTTGAGATGTGTAGTGGTTACTTGTGAAACTGTTGGTTTATGCTTGACTTGTGATTGGGTAGGTCAAAATTAATTTCAATGGGTGGTTGAAACATAAAAGTAAGTATTTGGAATGTTAAATGCCATGTTACCTTGAGATGGGGATAAGTGAAACCCATAGTTATGACCACTGTTAGGCATAATGTGTGGAGTAGGGTTGAGAAACTGGTTACTTTATTTAGCATGACTCCGGGTTTGGAATTTAGTACATTTTGACCTTTGAGGGTAACCCAGCAGACTGGTTGGACATTTTTTAGAAACATTTAAGTGTGTGAGGCATAAGTAAAAACTTCGGTTTATGATATCAATTCACACAAATTTGACAATGTATTTCTGATAGGTGTATTATGTGACTTGGGTTCTATGAGATAAGTACTTATGTGCTAGTTCTTTAATACTTATGGATGGTTTCAGGAAGGGAAGTCTCATTCAGATTCCTAGCCTAGGTGACATCGGTAAATGTCAGGTAGAACAACTGTATTCATGGTGGATAGAATGTCTGGTGCCCATGGGTAATAAAACTCTTGAAGGATTTTGGGTCCAGGCATATGGAGATACTTGGTGATCTTGAGATGAATACACTCTGTGAGTTAGTGTTTCAATATAATTTATAGTTTTCAATGGAAAATTTATTATGCGCATGGCCCTATAAACTCAGGATAAGCTTTTAGAACAGTGGTGAGACTATGAATGAACTCTAGTTGAATTATAACATGATGATATAATTATGAGTTTTCATTTACATGGTTTGACATGGTGAGATGCCTATGGTTTCAAGAAACAATAAGGGTGCTCTATGCTTGGTGAGATTGGAATATAGAATAGGAATTTATAGTTTCTGGGACGTGTGGGGATAGTATAGATTAAATATGGGTCATTGGATCTTGGATATAGTCTTCATGATAAGTTTTTTCATGATCATGTAGCCGCTGAGTTTTGATGTAATCTTGGAGCCACCCATGTGTGGAGATACAATATATTGTTTCAATTGTGGAGTAGGCTCGATACATCATGAAAACTGGAACATGGAGTTGTATTGATCTTGAATCAACCTAAAAGTTAAAGATTTCAAGGGTTTTATTGGTGTTGTGGAAGGTATAGACCCAAATATTTTTCTTTATAGTATAATATATCCTATATAGTCAAAAGGAAAAAACCACAAGGGAGTTTTAGTGATCAATTAAGGGGGGAAACTCGATAAAATATATATATGAGTTATGATTTCTATCTCGGGGGATTGGAGTAGTTCCTAGACTATGTTGTCATAATTCTAAAAGAATTGAATGTCTCGGAAAATAAGATGGCCTCAGTGGTGGAGAACGTCATGCATCGACGCTAGCACTGGAAAAGAGATGTGAAAGAGATGGTGTAATTTTATAGGTATTTCAATAGAATTTCATGGTTCTAGGAGAATAAACTTCAACTCGACAATAAAGGGCCATACTTGATTATAAATCAGTCTCATGAGTGATCAGGTGTAGTTGATGATTACAAGATGCTAGAGTTAAATTCAAAATTGGCAACGAATATGGTTGACATTATGTGAGAACTAATTTAAACCAAGAATGGAAGGTGACCTAGATAGAGAATATTGCTACCAATGGGAAATAAAAATCAGTCTCTTAATTACCTGTATTCAATGATAGGGGCTCAAGCAGTTAGGAAATCCATGAAAAAATTTACTCCCACTACTATGAATAATCAGCTACAATGAAATAACTTATGGATCATAAAATAGGGAGGAACATACGGGAGACTTCTTGGAATGTTTATGTGGGAAGGACATATTATAAAGGACCTCAACAACATGATCCTAAATTAGTAGTGCTTTCGGTTATATCCAAAGAACAAAATGCAGTGGTATAAAACATTGTAAATGAAAAGGGATGTGGAAATAAAAATGTGCAGAAGTAGAATTTACCTCTAAGATGAATGCTTATTTATTAAACAAGCAATAAAAAAGAGCAATTATGTAGTCAACTTGTTGGGGATGTTAACATGATCTTAAATTAGTAGTGTTTTTGGTTATATCCAAAGAACAAAATGTAGTGGTATAAAACATTGTAAATGAAAAAGGATGTGGAAATAATAATGAGATGAAGTAGAATTTACCTCTAAGATGAATGATTATTGATTAAATAAACAATGAAAAAGAGAAATTGTGTATTCAAATTGTTGAGGCTGTTGATATAAGAATAAGTGGTTAGTTTAAAAAGAATAAAAAAGCATGGAGAAGAAATTCCAAACCTAGATGCAATGAATCGGCAGAGACATTGTCGGAGGAGAGGGAGCTGAGAGGGGGGAGGGGGCATCGCTAGAACTGGGGGAAGGGAGGTGGAGGTCGGGATATTGAGGCGGAGGTGAAGGCTGGGAGGTTGAGGTTGGGAGTGGAGGCAGAGCCAGGAGGTGGAGGCTGGGGAGGGGAGGAGATGGTTGGGAAGCGGTGGTCGAATGGCTGGGAGGCGGAAGTCGGAGAGGGAAGGAGAGGGTTAGGAGGCGAAGGTCAGATGGTCGGGAGGCGGTGGTCGGGGAGGGGAGGAGAGGGTCGGGAGGCAAAGGTCGGGGAAGCGAGGGTTCAAGCAGGGGAGAATGATGGAACAGTGAGGAGGAGAAGCCTGATGGTGTGGTGAAATTATGGAACTTCCCATTACTATTTTAGGTATTGATAAACCCTCTTATGTTAGATTAAATTATTATAACGTTAAATGGGAAAAGGTTTACCAATGAAAAGTTGTGTTTTTGTTAAACATGTCGCAGAATGGTAAAACGCCCAATTAACACTCTGTAATATTCAATTAAATATTTTTTGAGTTAAACACTGAGTAAGTATGAGTTTTTGAGGCCCGCAAAGGCTCGAAAAATACGGAATAAAATTATTAAATAGAATATATTAATTGTTCACTTTTTATTAAAAATATTTGAATAACTCCAAAACAATGCATCATTTGAGAAGTTTGAGACCATTGTTATGCCTGGAATATGGTGTTTATTCTAGTAGGGGTATAACATTCAAAGGCATCGGACATTTGGATGCTTGCTCGTGAGATAAAGTTCTTAAATAATATTTTTTATTTTTTATTTTTTATTTTTATTAAAAATAATTAAATATCTCTCAAATGGTGTGTTGTATGGGAAATATGAGACCATCGATGGGTCCGGAACGTGGTTCTTACCCTAGAAAAGGTATAACATTTGTTCGCATCAGGTGTTTGGATGCCTCGCTCGCAAAAATAACATGTTATTTTAATTAATTAATTATTCTGATTTTTCATTAATAAATCGTTAATATCTCTCAAACCATTCATCGTTTGATAAATACGAGATCACCGTTGGATCCGGAATGAGGCATTTACCCTAGACATGTTATAACTTTTATTCGCAACAGACATTTGATGTTATTTAATTTTTATATTAAATAATTAATTTAATTTAATAATTAAATCTCGTTTTAATTATCAAATACGTTTCTTTTTACCCTGTTTATCATCCCCTTTCACGCTACTTCTCCTAAAACAAACCGAAACTCCATTTTTGGCGTGGAAGTTTTTTGAAAAACATCTGTTTCTTCACCGTTTTAATCAGTTTCAGTGGCAACGACTTAGTTGGAAGAAATAAATGACTCTGTTTTGAAAATATGGTTAAAACATAAGGTAACCAATGGTTTAATATAGGGGTTTTTTTTTTGCGGAATGAATAAATGTGATGGTTTTGGTGGCTTTAAATAACCTGAATATCTGGTTTTTAGTGGCCGATCCCGCCATGTGTAAAGGACATCAGACTCCTGTGGATGCGTTGTTCCTCAGTTCTTCGGTCGATGAAAAACCCACCACATTGGTGCGCTGCAACTTGTAGGTTCTTCTCTTCCTTTTATTTTATTCTTTTTTTATTAATCTTCTAAACTTCTAAATTCTATAAATTCTTTGTTATTGATCTAAATTTTACATCGTTGGTACCGTTGAATTCATCTCGACGAGCAGGATCTAAATCATATTTTTAATATAAAGGAACCAATGTATTGTTCAATCGGCTTTTTCGCATTTTAAATGTACTATTTTAAA
Source organism: Viscum album (assembly GCA_963277665.1). Classification (NCBI taxonomy): domain Eukaryota; kingdom Viridiplantae; phylum Streptophyta; class Magnoliopsida; order Santalales; family Viscaceae; genus Viscum; species Viscum album. The sequence goes on from OY728146.1 coordinate 1,813,787,934, forward strand.
TAAATTATCATAGGATGATTATGTGTGTTATCAAAATATAATTATTAAAATAATTTTAATAGGATAATCACATGGTTTTATCTAGTGATAGTTTATAAAATTGTCTTATGATAATTGTTTTGAATTATTAAAGGAAAATTGCACGTCTTATTGAAAATAATTATCAAAACGTAATTGCACAAAATTATCAAAAGATAATATTTGTTTTATGAAATGATAATCACATGGGATTATCAGGGTATAATTAAATGAAATTGGAAAATGATAATTTCAATGTTTTATCAAAGGATAATTTTTTTCAATATTATAAAAGGATATCTGTATGAAATTTTATGGGGATAATTGCACAAGATTATTGTAAGGTAATTATAAATAAAAATATCAATCGATAATTTCATCAAATTATCGAAATATAATTATAAATAATTATCTAAGGATAATTTCATGAATTTATCAAGATAATTTAAGTCAATTTTTTTATAAAGGATAATTATGAGGTAATTATCACGTGAAAAGTTTATCAAAATTATCATGGGATAATCACGTTTTTGTCAAAGGATACTTATTGTAATTATAAAATGATAATTTGAAAATTATCCAAGAGAGATAAAATATTATCACATTTAATATTTTTGAAATTATCCAAGAGAGATAAAATATTATCATATGTAATATTTTAATCAATAATTGGTAATTATCCATGAGAGATAAAATATTATCATATGTAATATTTTAAAAAATAATTGGTAATTATCTATGAGAGATAAAATATTATTGCATGTAATATTTTAATCAATAGTTTGTAATTATCCATGAGAGAAAATGTAATCGCATGTAATAATTTATTTCCTTGAGAAATAAAATAGAGGGATATAATTATCAAATTAGGTTGATAATTATTCTTATGGATATTTATTGTGATTACATATGTTAACATAAAACGATAATCCATAGATTATCCAAGAGAGATAAAATGTAATCACATGTAGTATTTTACTTGTGAAATAAAATAGATGTTTTGGTTCTAGGAACCATTGACAAGCGTCGAGCATTGGTGTGTTGACACTTACGATAAAAATGTCATGAGGAGGTGTATTGAACCACACTAGGTGGATTATTGTTGCCACTAACATCAGTGACCTTGAGGTAAGTGGTTCTGTTCTAATTAGCCAAATTGATTATCCTTGTATTGCTTGATTTATTTCAATTGTTGATTTAAATTCAATTTCTCAAATCTTCTTTCAATTAAATTGATAAAAACTCGATTCTAGTGAATCGAGACATTTGAAATAGTTTTGACATGGAAATTTTGAAAACCCCAACTCCATTAAATTGGGTGTGTTTATGGAAATTGGCTGATTTAAATTGTTTAATTTAAATTGAGGATTTGATGGAAATGATTTCAATTAAATTGTTGAATTTAATTGTGGAAATAAATTGTGTACTGATGGAAGTGGTTTTGAATGGATTTCAAACTACTGAAAATGTCTTAAAATTATTTGATAGAAACCCAGTGGTTTATCTTGTGAAAAAGGCATGTTTTTAAATAAAACCTGTTTGGTTTTAAATGGAAAGAAATTGGAACTTTTGAAATGGAATAATGTGATTGATTGTATTTTAAGCAGTCTTAAAATAGTTCACCCAACATGTAAGAGCGCATGAAAGCCTTAGGTAGTTAGTGAGTTATTTGGATTCACTCTACACTACAACAATGTTCTAAAACATACTTGCGGCGGGTCACATCCTAGACAGGTTGGTGACGAATCTCCTTTGGCTAGTGTCATAGGGACGTGTGTATACACATTTTTCTGAGTTCATATAAAGAGTGTGGAATCCTGTAGCTGGTTAATACTATCGTACCTTTTGGTAGATGACCATGTTGCTCGGTTGTTTATTTATATTTGAGATATAAATGTATGTTAATGCTTTTGAACTACTTTACATGCCTTCTGAATTTATATAAATTGTTTTATATAAATATTTTACATAATCCATTGTTTTAGAAATATTCCATCATTTGTAAAATCATTGCTTAAAATATTTATTTCCATCATTTGAAAATGTATAGCATGTTTTGTTTAAATATTATTTTGAATTTTCAAACATGTTTACTTTAAAATTGAAATCTTTTCTTTGGATAATCTATGTTTGGAATATGTTATGTAATGTTTAGTGGTATCCTACTGGGATTAGTCTCACACCCTACTTTTGTCTTTGGGTGTTTGTAGACTTTCTTCTTCCAGGTTCAATCAAAGGAAAGGGATCTCTTGGAGGTGGATCCAACTGTTGAGCTTTGGTGTTGGTGAATTGTGTCCTTAGGGACCTTGGGGTTGTTTTTTCCATTTTAGTACTTGGGTTGTAGTAATTTGGACTTTTTATGCCTTATTGTATTCTGGTACTTCACTCCCAATGTAGTTTCATTTGTTATACATACTATCTTGTTTTCTTTTTCTTTCACATTCTTGCGGAAAAATCGTTCCCACATGTATGTTGTATGATTTAGGGTTCTAGTCACCGACCCGTGGGGATCAGGAATGCCCTTCGAGCTATGTCAGGGCCGGCTCAGTTATCGGGTTACCAGGATACTCGGGCTGGTTCGTGATAAATTGGGGATTGAATACCCACGATTTTAATAAAATTGTGGGTATAGATAATAAAAAACACATATCCCCGCAGTTTTTCTAAACCGTGGGTATAGATGCATGGGGATAGACCCCCTTTCCAGTAGTATGACTTGATTAAAAGGTTGCATGCTACTTGAGCTCAACACGCTAATGAAAGGTAAGGCTTGAACCAAAAGAAATATTACATGACTTCATAATCAAATAGGATTGGTTTGACTCGAGTTCGCCTTGGATTTTTATCAGGGGATGTCATGAGCACTCGAGAACCTCATTCTGATTCAAGATACGGCTTGCTTAAGTTGAGACCCACCTAGACACTAATACTTATCTATTATTTGATGCCTGGTATGACACCGTAGGATCCCTCACATAGTATTAAAGGATGTCTTGGATACACTCCTTGGATACAACATTGACAAGTAGGTGTCATGGTTACAGCCTATAGGGCCCTGTCTCTGTTTAGCCCTATTTTACCTGGGATGATCACCTTGGATTCAGTAGGAATCTTATTGTGGAATGTCTTGGAATATTCTCATTAGATTACACTCTTACCCTTAGTCAGGCTACAGTTATTACTGAGTTGACGACCCTTGAGCTCAACGTTGTCTTGGTTCTTACCTTGGAACTTTATTATTAAATGACATTACAAGTTTCCTTGTCATAACATGGAACATTCACTTTTATTAACATGTGACTTATTTATAAACTAGTAAAAATCAATTAATGGACCGGTTATATTCAGATTCCAGCCGAGGGTTGAAGCAGGTACTTGGGTATTTAGTTACATTATACTGTTTTACTTTATATATGAATGTTTGCACACTGTTGCATTTCCATTACACGGGTCAGATGTTATAGACACCATTGGTGGTGGCCCACTGAGATTTATCTCATACCCTCTTTGGGCATCATTTGGTACCTGGAGTAGATTACATGGTTGTAGGTGTTGACAAAGGGAGGCATACGGCTTCAAACACTTGATTGTTTGTTGTTTAGTATGGAGATTGATAGAAGATGAACGAGTTGGAGCTCTAGATTGTTGGGATAGTCTTTGATTTCCTTTATACTTATGTGGAACATGTTATGTCTGCTATCTTTTATCAATGTTTTCCAGTTTTTTAATGAAATGACATATCATCAATTGTTGAATGTTATTCCAGTTGTTTCAGTTATTGTTACTGTTGTCTCTATTTTTCCATTGTGTCTTCTGTTTACTTATATTGATTTCTCTATTAACCTCTTTTTATAATCATCTGTTGCGCTACACTTTGGTAATGAGGGAATAGTCTCCCCACGGACACACTCTAGGCACTTGCTGCTAGTTGGTAGCCTTTGGCGTTTGGGGAGATACGCTTGAGGCCATGTGGCCCACTAATCTTGGGGAAACCATTAAGTGGAATCCAGGTCCAGGACGTCACAAAGTGGTATCAAAGGGGGTATTCTTTTCTTTCTTTACTATTTGGATACAATAGTCAGGATATTAGGAACGCTTGGGACTTGGTCATAAGTCGTGCTTGGGCGTCGCAAACCTAGGTTCGAGGTAAAAGTCAAGTTACCAAAAATATAATTATTTTTCTGCTTTTTCCTATTACAATTGATATTATTTCACCATTGGGTGATGCACATGTTGTGTGAAGTTGTTGATTATTATTCTGATTGATGATTTTCTTTCATCCTTGGCCCGATGATATGAGGGAAAGGAGCATTGTTACATGCATCATTATAGGCACCTAGAATTTTCATGTCATGCATATTTCCATGCCATATAGGTGCATTCTACTACTTGCATTGCTTGATGTGACTTTGATTATTAAGTGATGTTGTGATAGTTATCTTATTCTTGTATTACTCTTGGTTGTGATTGAGTGATTTAATGTCTTAATTCATGAGGTGTATGGGACCTCATGGGTTGGGATGAGTAATTTACCAAGTCGATCCATTATGCTATAAATAAATGGGTGTTGCTTTCATTGATAAGGTGTATGAGCACTAATTCAATGGGAATGACTATCCATTATAAAGTGAATCATGACATCTAAAATGAATTGGTTTCACATCCTTATCCCACCTTATCATGTTTATGAAAGGTAAAAAAGTGAACCTGGTAATTAAATATAAAATGAAATGAAACTTGTACTTGAGCACTTACCGATACATGGTCGTCTAAGCGGGTAGTTTGGGTAGTATTCCTTGGATAATGAGTTTTCCTACATTCAGCTTCCACTATTAATGTTATCTTCCTGCTTAAGCTTGTTCTGAGGCGTGTGCTTGGCATTTGTAGACCAATGTCATCATGACGTCCTCGTATCGTACGCCAAGAAGGTGGTGATGACCGTTCTCCAAATGTGGTGGGCCATTAGCCACCACTCTTACCTCCAAGAGTGCCACACGAGGCACCACCTGGTGTACCTGATATGGGAACTGATGCCCAAATTCGTGATAGTTTCCTATAACTGATGCAGTTCATGCATGGTGCTCCACAACTTGCGCCTACGATGGATGATCCGACTTGTGAGTTCCAGCAGCATAAGCCTCCTACTTTCTCAGGGGATGGCGGTCCATAGGCTGCTGAGTCTTGGCTAGAGGTCATTCTATCTATCTTCGATCATCTGGAAACGCCTCCAGAGTGGAGAGTCAAGATTGCTACATACATGCTTTGGGACTCGTCCAAGCATTGGTAGGATGTGATTACCCAGGCTGGTCATCATCAGGGCATGTTATGGGTTGATTTCAAGGTTTTCTTCTATGATCATTTCTTTCCTCATATGCTGAGAGCTGACAAAGCCATAGGGTTCATGCACTTGAGCAAGGTTCTATTTTAGTTATGGAATATTCAGCATGTTTCACGGAGTTGCAGTGCTTTGCACCACTTCTAGCTGGTGATAAGCTTTTGCGTGCTAGACGCTTTGAGGATGGTCTCCAGTACATCATTTGTATGAAGGTGAATGTCTTTCTCCTGCCTACTTTTTCTGAGATAGTCAATCAGGATCTTATCACTGAGCGTAACCTGAGGGATGGAATAGAGGATCAATGTTGTGGTAGGTCAGCAGTTCTTTCAGTGGTAGGAAACGTTCCCTTGAGGTTTCTCATCAGGGTAGTGACAACCAAAGTACCTGTTTCAATAACTCTAAAGTGTTTCATCAGTATTGACGATGGGGGCGTTCAAAGCATTGGTGTGATAGAGACCCACTGGAGTGTCGGGCATGCAGTCGTACAGGGCATCTCCAGCGTTTCTACAGGACCTTTCCACCGGGCTCGAGTGGAAAAGGATCTACACCATCACCACTTTCAGGATCGGGCTCTTTCACACCGAGTCAGGCGGGGAGTTGGAATAGCACCGCCAGGACTGGCCGAGGAGGAGGTCATGGTCGTGGAAGCCAGACCCTTGATCACCAGTAGCACCAATAGAGCACTTATGATCATGGTAGTCCATCTGTTGCACAGGCCGTGGATTGGGTCAGTTGCATGCACTATGACCAATACCTGAGGATCAGGCTGCGGGACCATCTACATTACGAGGTATTATTCTTATGGAATCTACTTTAGTATCTGTTTTATTTGATACAGGTGTTTCAAACTCTTTTATCTCTACATCTATTATGGAAAGTCGCAGACTAGAGATATAGTATTACTATGGTATAATGACCCTAGATACGTCGTTAGGGGTACAAACAGAGTGTATATGCCAGTGTGAGGACTGTCCCCGTGAGTTAGGTAGTTGACCTTTCTTATGGAACCTCTCCATTCTTGAGATGATAGGCTTCGGTGTCATTCTTGGAATGGATCGGTTAGTTCGATATCATACTTTTGTAAACTGCTATCGCTGCAAGGTATTGTTTACATCCCCAGAGGGAAACAATTATCTACATAAGGGTGAGTGGGATGTCCAGGCCGGTAGAGAAAGATCAGAGCATCATGGGCTAGGTGGAGTGACCCCCTAGATTTAAAATCTCTCCATGGAGGATCAAGGTTTACAACAAGCTAATTTCCCTCCAGTAGTGGATTGTTTCAGGGATGTCTTTCCCTACGATTTTTCTGGCTTACCTCCAGAGAAAGGTAGAGTTTACTATCAAGCTTGTTCCAGGAGCATCTCTAGTGTTTATTCCTCCGTATAAGATGGCACCAACAGAGATTCAAGAGCTCAAGCGTCAGTTAGAGGATTTAGAGGCCAAAGGCTTTGTATGGCCCAATACATCCTCTTGGGGTTCGCCCGTGCTTTTTTTCCAAGAAGGCGGATGGAACCTTACGTCTATGCGTGGATTACAGAAAATTGAACCAGCTTACGGTCAAGAACCGGTATCCACTGCCTCGAATAGATGATCTCTTCAACCAGCCCCGAGGAGCAAAGGTCTTCTTCAAGATAGACCTGAGATCGGGTTATCATCAGGTATGAGCAAGGCCATCAGACATACCTCGTACAACTTTCCGTAGTAGGTATGGTATGTATGAGTACCTTGTTATGTCATTTGGTCTTACGAACGCGCTTGTTGTTTTCATGGCTCTGATGAATAGGGTGTTCCACCCCTATTTGGATTCTTTTTTCATGGTCTTTGTGAACAACATCTTGGTGTATTCTCCTACTCGTAGAGACCATGTCAAAAATATTGAGATCATTCTGAATACACTGAGAGAGAATCACCTTTATGTTAAGTTTGTTAAGTGACACTTCTAGATCAAAAAAGTTCACTTTTTGGGTCAAATTATCTTAGAATTAGGCATATCTGTTGAACCAGAAAAGGTTACTTTTGTAGTTTCCTAGGAGCATCCCAAGAACGTGTTCGATATAAGGAGTCTCTTGGGGATGGTTGGATATTACAGACATTTCATAAAATATTTCTCATTCCTTTCTTCACCTCTTACTGGTCTTACAAAGAAGGGTGTCAAGTTCATCTGGTCAGAAGCATGTGAGAAAGCCTTTTAGGAGCTAAAGGGAGGCTTGTATCGACACCTATTCTGACTCTTCCAGAGCCAGGTATAGGTTATACCATCTTCTGTGATGCATCAGGCATCGGTCTAGGAGCAGTGCTGATGTGGGAGGGCAAAGTCGTTGTGTATGGATCTTGACAGTTGAGGCCTCATGAGAGAAACTACCCGATGCACGATCTTGAGCTAGCAGTAGTTGTTCATGCCTTACATTGCTGGAGATATGATCTGTTGGGTGAGCGTTTTGTAGTGTACACGGACCATAAGAGCCTCAAATATATCTTTTCACAGCGTGACTTGAACCTCAGACAATGGATATGGGTCAAATATCTACAATCCTTTGATTTTGAGTTTGCTTATATGTATAGGAAGGGCAATGTGGTTGCAGATGCACTGACTCAAAAAGCTCAGGCACAGGCCGTATGGGAAGTCAGTGATGAATGGAAGTTAATGGCCCTCTTTTCTAAGCTACATCTAGAGTTTCATAATAGTCACAAGCAGTCTTATCTCTCATATTTGGCAGTTACCTCTTCCCTCCTTGAGAAGGAGAAGAGTGGGAAATTTTTAGATCCTAAGGGCTTGTTACTCTGTGAGAGTATATCGGGAGATAACTCAACTCCGGACTGGTCTGTGGACAGAGACAATGTCCTACATCTATGTGGACATATCTGGGTCCCTATAGATATGATATAGGAGTTGATGAAAGAGTCTCACACCTCTCAATGGGCAGTTCATCCAGGCATCTCAAATATGTATTGAGACATGTGACTCCAATATTGGTGGTCTGGGATGAAACGTCAGATAGCAGGCTTTATCACTAGGTGATCCACCTGTCATCACGTGAAGGCGGAGCACTAGAGACCTGCAAGCATGTTACACCCACTTCCAGTCCTGAAATGGAAATGGGAAGATGTTTCTATGGACTTTGTAGTTGGTTTACCTAGGTCGCCTAGAGGTAGCGATGTTGTATGGGTTTTCATTGACAGACTAACGAAAGTATCCCACTTCATTCCTATTTGGGAGACTTTCTTAGTTTATGAGTTGGGAAGACTATATGACTGTGAGATTGTACGACTACATAGGGTCCCTCGTACTATCATTTCAGATAGGGATGCTTGTTTCACATCATGGTTCTGGCAGGGATTGTAGAAGGCTATGGGAACACGAGTGCTTCTAAGCACAACTTTTCACCCTCAGGACAATGGAAAATTAGAACAGACAATATAGGTTCTAGAGGATATGCTTTGAGCATGTGTCCTTGATTTCGACGGTTCTTAGGAGAAGTATATCCCTCTCGTCGAGTTCGCCTATAATAATAGTTTTCAGACAACAATTCAGATGGATCCTTTTGAGGCCTTATATGGTAGGTCATGTCATTTACCCATGTGCTGGCTAGAGGCAAGTGGGGAAGCCCTACTAGATCCTCGTCTCGTTCAAGAGACTTCGGGGTAGGTTCAGCTGATCAGAAAGCGTATGACTACTGCCTAGTCTAGAAAAAAATCTTATGTCGATCGTCATCGATGACCTCCAGAGTTCAAGGTCAGGGATCGTATTTTCCTTCGAGTATCGCCTAGGCTAGGTCATAGACGGTTGTGAGAATAGGGAAAGTTTTCACCTCATTACATAGGTCCGTTTGAGATCCTAGAAAGAGTCGGGTCGGTAGTCTATTGGTTGCTACTACCTCAGAAGTATTGTGTCATGAACGATGTCTTCCATATTTCACAGCTTCGCCAATATCATGTCGACCAGTCTCATACCTTTGAACCCGAGGAAGTTTAATTAGATGTTGATGCTACCTTTAAGTAATATCCAGTACGCATCGTTGATAGGATCACGAAGGCTCTTCGAGGTCATTTTGTCCCTCTAGTAAGGGTGTTATGGCAACACGGTCGCATGCAGGAAGAGACTTGGGAGCGGGAAGTCGACGTGCATGTCCAATGTCCAGAGTTTTTCTCAGATAGTGTTTCTCCAACCTTGAAAGATGAACTTGGGAATAAGTTCTTTTAAGGAGGGAAGACTATAAAAACCCAATTTTTCACTCAGATATGGATACTTTAAATTTTGGTATAATTTCTTATCTTGGACCTAATATGGATGCCTAATGAGTTAGCAAAGATCTCAGGGGTATCTAGGGAAAGTTCAGAGCCCAGAACCCATCTTTTTGGGAGAACTGGTCATGTTGCACGGTTAGCACGTGGTTGGCGCACGGTTTGGATAACTGTGCAAATGGAAATTTTCGAATAGAACCATATCGCACAGTTTGTGCACGGTCGTGCAGCCTAACTGTGCAAGTTCCTCTTCGGCCCAAGTAACCGTGCACGGTTTGCACGCGGTTTGTCAAACTGTGCGGACAAACCGTGCGTAGGCTATTTTTTCTAGGTGAATTGCCCTTTTTCCCTTAATGGTCTATTAAGTCCCCTCTTTCCTATTATGAGTTCCAGTAGGATTTACCTCCATGGATCTCATTTTGGGGGTTTTTGAAGACCAAAGCTAGGGATTGAAGGATCTCCATCATCCGAGATTCGATTGAGCTTCCATTCGTCACGTTGGATGTGCAACGATAAGTACTCGAGTCCATTTAAGCTTTTCTTCTCCTCTCTTGCTCTCGACCTATTTATCGAGGTGTGAGTGTTTTCCTCTTTTCTTAGATCTACTCTGATACGAGCCAAATCAAGGGTCAATACCAAAGGGGGAGATTCGTACAAGACTAAGGTGGGTGGTCTATAACCCATCAATCAAGTTCGTTGATTTTGGAATTGTCGTGTGGGGCCCGCTAATTTCATCGGGTGTCGTTTCTTGAATTTATATGTCATGGTTATAATCATTAGAATCATATGGTTGTGCTCTTTCCATATATGTGATTAATGTTTTGTGGTTATGCCCACAACTTCATCCATCCCATGTAGGATGTTATGCCATAATTGGGTTTTTAATATTTGACACATTTGAACCATTGTTCGTGTGAATTGGCTTGACCATTCTCAGGGTAAGCTTGTCTATTTTAAATGTCTTGATTTATATTGTAAATTACATAATGTAAAGTACCATGTATGCTCACCACTTAACTCTCCTAATGTAAGTGCTTCAAATTGACAATTAAATGTGAAAGGTAAATTGGCAACTATATTAAGTATATGACTTGACCATATTAAATGTGAATGATTAATAGGCTGCATGTCTATAGCACCCCTTACCACATTAATGAAAGGTAGCGGGATGAACCTTAATTGTTGAATATTTATTAAATGGAATTAATAAAGGTTTCATGTTACTTGGTCTTGTCACACTAATGAAAGGCAAGGCTAGGACCAAATGGACTTATTGATTAATTATGACTTGATTAAAAGGTTGCATGTTACTTGACATTATCACACTAATGAAAGGAAAGGCTTGAACCAAATAAAATATTACATGACTTCATAATCAAATAAGAGTGGTCTGACTCGAGTTCGCCTTGGATTCTTATCGGGGAATGCCATGAGCACTCAGGAACCTCATTCTAATTCAAGGATACGGCTTGCTTAGGTTGAGACCCACCTAGATCTCGATCCTTGTCTATTCTTGGATGTCTGGTATGACATTGTAGGATCACTAACATAGTATTAAAGAATGTATTGGATACACTCTTTGGATCCAACATTGACAAGTAGGTGTCATGGTTACAGCTCATAGGGTCATATCTCTGTGTAGCCTCATTTTACCTTGGATGATCATCTTGGATTTAGTAAGCATCTTATTATGGAATTTCTTGGAATATACTCCTTGGATTACACTCTTACCCTTAGCCAAGATACAGTTATTACTGATTTGGCGACCCTTGAGGTCTATGTTGCCTTAGTTATTACCTTAGAACTTCATTATTAAATGACATTATAGGTTGTCTTGTCATAACTTGGAACCTTCACTTTTGTTAACATGTGACTTATTTATAAACTAGTAAAAATAAATTAATGGACTGGTTATGTTCAGATGTCAGCTGAGGGTTGAAGTAGGCATTTGGGTATTTAGTTACATTATACTGCTTTACTTTATATATGCATTCTTGCACACTGTTACATTTCCATTACACGGACTAGATGTTATAAACACTGTTGGTGGTAGCCCGCTGAGATTTATCTCACATCCTTTCTGGGAATCGTTTGGTACCCGGAATAAATTACATGGTTGCATGTGTTGACAAAAGGAAACATACAGCTTCAAACACTTGATTAATTGTTGTTTAGTATGGAACTTGATAGAAGATAACTGAGTTGGAGCTCGAGATGCTAGGGATAGTCTTTGATTTCCTTTATACTTATGTGGAACATGTTATGTCTGTTATCTTGTATCCATGTTTTCCAGTTTTCTAGTGACATGACATATCATCAGTTGTTGAATGTTATTCCAGTTTCAGTTATTGTTATTTTTGTCTCTATTTTTCCATTGTGCCTTCTATTTACTTATATTTTTTCCGTTATTAACCTCTGTTTATTATCATCTGATGCGCTACACTTTTGTAATAAGGGCATAGTCTCCCCACAAACACGCTTTAGGGCCTCACTATTAGTTGACAGCCTCTGGCATTCAGAGAGATGCGCTTGAGGCCATGTGGTCCATCGAGCTCGGGGCACCCATTAAGTGGCATCCATTTTTATGACATCACATCTTGGATTGATCATAGATCATGACAAAAAAAACAATGTTGGGCACCTGTAAGAACTAGGTTCTTCCTTTGAGGTACGGGTTTCTTTTTATTTCAATTTTTTAGCTGTTTTTGAGAAAACTGGGAAAAAATGGGCAGTTCTAGAAATTTTAGGGTTACACGTTGTGTACTCATAAGTACACATCGTGTACCCTTGGTCATGTGTGAAGGCCATATATGGCGTGTGAGCATGTTGTCCGGGTAGAGATATTTTACCAAGTACATGTTGTGTACTCCTAGTACACGCCCTATAGTCTAGCCTTGTATGAGGGATATACATGGCGTGTGGGAAAGTCAGCGAGGAATAGAAGAAAAAACAAGTACACGTTGTGTACTGCCTAGTACACGCCGTGTAGTCATGTTGGCAAGGTTTGGAAAGTAATTCGGCGGAAAGTGGCTGCCAAATGAATAGTTAAAGAATCAAAACGGCGTGTATATCTAAGTACACGCCATTTATTTTCTTTTTTTCGCTTAAAACGGGCAGTAACCTCGTTTCTCAGGTTCTGGACAGAACCCTCGAGAAATAGAAGTTTGGGACTTCAAATTGATCTTGTTCCTTCATCTGAAGTTGGATTCAAACATCGTTTGATCCATTGGAACCCCATCGGTAAGGCCTTGATTCCCCTTGATTCGTTCGTCTTGATTTCTCTTATAAACCAAGTTATGTGGGTTTGGGAGTTTTTTGATTCTTTTATAGATCTACCTCACTTTAGACTGAATTGGAGGTTGTTACCGGAGGAGGATCATCGTACGTGTATGAGGTAGGTGGTGCATACTTCGTTTCATGTTTTCGCGGACTTTTGGGTGGCGCGGCCTTTAGCGCGTATTTGGGTATTTTGAGCGGGACCCTATTTATTCTACAGTTGCATGTTAAATTGATTATTAGACATGTGGGATGCCTTTGGGTATTCCCTTTACCTGTTTTTCTTGAGCAAAGTCGGGCGAGCGGTCGTTGCTCAATTGGGGCATTTTGGCTGGGTATGCCAAAATGTGTTAAAATGAATTGTTTTGATTAAACTGCTGAGTTTAATTTGTTAAGGTATGATATGAATTGTTAGAGGCTTTAAAGACCTCAGTGCTGGTATGAGACAATACTTGGTTAGTTCATTTCAACTGTTAGTTTGTTTTGCCTGTTTAAAAGTGATTTTTTTTATTATATATGTAATTGTTGAATTGCATGTGATGGAACCCCTTTGGGTTGTATTGGGTGTGGCCCGGATATTCTTGAGTGATGTTAATCACAGGTTGGGCTTGACCCGAATTACTTTGGGTGGTTTTGACCATGAGGTTGGGCGTCATGGACGTCATGATTGAGGTAGTGAGACTGTCAAGTTGGGAATGGCCCAAGTTACTTGGATGGAAAGGCCATCAGATACTGAGTGACATGGTCGTAGGGGAACAAGGTGTCAGAGATGTTGTGGCTTGGGTACTATTTTGGTGATTATTGTTCACCTGTGATTTGAGTAGTGTGCACACAGAGAGACTCTGCGATGAGGTGGTTTGACCACTCATGTGGGTAGAGGTCCCCGACAGTTGTGGTTTAGGTACTATTGGTTTGTGGGTGCTTGTCGTATGAAGCCACATGGAAGGTGAAGAGCCTTCGGGAGATAGCGATGAGGCTATCAGGTTGGGGGCTAAGGCTCTCCGTGATTGAGGTTGTGGGTTGGGACACTTAATTTGAGGGCAGACATCGTTGTCCCTCTGGTTACTTTATTTGAGGGCAGACATCGTTGTCCCTCTGGTTACTTATTTGAGGACAAGTGTCGTTGTTCCTCTGAGTTACTTTTGTTTGGGCGTGCCTTTTGGATGTCGTTACCTTGAGACACGAGGTGTTAGGAGGCACATGGTGTCGGGTTATGTGATTGAGGTGGAACCAGAGGGTTCACCTGGGATTTGTGACGACAGGGGTACTTGGGTCATGGGCCAAGCACTCTATTTACCTCATATATTCCGACATTAGCCGAAGCAGGTGACACTCCATGGTGGCTGCTGAGCACCAGTGGAGTTTATGCTTATTTTTGCATCGTATTGTTTACTGCTTTCCTTATAAATGCATGCCTACTTAAACACTTATACTAGGTATGCACCTTTGGGTGGTATCCTATTGAGATTCATCTCACACCCTACACGGGTCCTTTGAGATGCGTGTAGACTTCATGGATTTACGTGCAGGTAAAGGATCGGCCTCAGGAGCTAGATCATAGTACCGTTTGGCAGGGATACTGGCCCGGACCTTGAGGTCATACCTAGCTGGAGTTTACTTTGTTTTACTTTCTTTCATGTATCAGCATGCTTACCTTGTTTATTGTAGCTATTGTTGGTTAGCCATTGGTGCCCCTTTATATCTTGACGAAGTCCGGCTCATCGTCTGGGGTTGTGCGTTGGGGTCTGGTTTTCTCGACGGTGCCGACAGGAGCTTCGGGAGGTTTTTTTGTTGAGCTCTCCTAGTTTCCTTTTCATTTGGATTTTCTCTGCGGATTCTTCAATTCCATGACGAACGACCATGGGTTGTTCTTCATGCTCCTGCCCTAATTTGATCTCCCTTGGTCAACTGATTTCTCATCTTTCGCAGTCTTCTTCGGATCTCTCCATCTCTGGTTTGGCAACGTCGGTGGCTTTTTCGATGCGTGCTCCGTGCCTTGATTGATGCCCGCTGGTGGTGGATCTCTGATCTCCCGCCCTACAGATATGGTACCTCGACTTGGTCTCCTCGTTGAGTCATTCGTGGTTTCTTCATCAGAGGTGGTGGATGCTTGGTGGTTGAACTGCTTCTCTCGGACTTTTGACGCAGTGATGCACCGCTTGGCTACTCCAGTGCTCCGTGATGCGCCTCTAGCTGCTCTGGTTTTTCTCCATGATGCTCTTCATTGCTTCGTTGATGCTCCTGTGCCTTGTGACTGCCGTGTTTTGGGGTTGGATTGTCTGCTTCATGGTAGTCATTCTCGTCAACAGTGATGCATTGTTTGGCTACTCCGGTGTTCCGTGATGCGCCTTTGGCTGGTCTTGTTTTCTCCATGATGCGCTCTGTTGCTTCGTTGTTGCTCCTATGTCTCGTGGATGTTGAGATTCATTCAACGTTTGAGGCAGATTGGGATATTGGTGTTTCGGATGATCTGGATGACATGTGTTCCTCTTGTTTTCTAGATCTGGCTGTCGATGAGATGCAAATGTCGTGGTAGGAATTGGACTTTTATCTCTATTCATTTGGTTGGCGTGTTTCTGTTTCTTGCAGATTGTGTCGGGTGGGCAACCTCGAAAGAGGTATGGGTGTGCTGACACCCATCATTCAGTCGTCTTTCCTCATTTTGGATGGATGGGTACCTTGTTTGATTTCTGCATGGTGTTTTCTGGTGGATGTTGCGACACATCAGGTTGATTGTGCAGTGAGTTTCTCTCTTGCACCGTCGGGTGGGCGGCTCGAAAGAGAGATAGGTGTGCTGGCACCTATCGTCTGATCCTCCTCTCATTTTTCATTGTGAGATGGAGGAGTTCTTTGCCTGGATTGTGTTTCCATCATGACACATTTCTTCACAGAGGGGGTGACGCATCATCTTTGTTTGATTTCGCTGTTGCATTTTCATACAGGGGGCGGAGAGATTTCTGGCTTGTTCTTGTTATGATGTTTGTTTCTTTTCTGGAATTTGGATCACTGTTTTTCCATTTGCATTGTTGTTTAAGATGTTTTCATCTATCATTGTAATGGGTTCCTCCTTTTCCCATCACTCAAAAGGAGTTCTTTCTGTTTCATTTTTAGGGGATTGCCCCTCTTCTATAAAAAAACAAGTGGTTTCAGCATGCTGTTGTGTTTACTTTTCGCTGCTTCTATTTTTTTATCGCTTCCGTTGTTTATTTGATATTGTTGTGCTTTCTCTATGTGGGTCTGGTTCGAGTCTGCAGAGTCTCTTATTTTATATTATACTCGGGCCAGTACTTTTATTATCCTTAGAGAGGGTATAGTCTCCCCACTATACCTGTTTAGACCCTCACTATTAGTCGACAACCTTTGGAATTCAGGGAGATGCGCCTAAGGTAGTAACACCTGACCCATTTAGCGTTGTTCGGGTGGTTGTTCGGGTCCGGGATGTTACAAAGTGGTATCAAAGGAATTCTTGATAGGGATTTAGTAGCAGTGTTTTACTGGCTACTAATGAGACTGAGACTTCTCTTTTTATTTCTGCTGGTTTACTATTTGGGATATGGTAGACTGGAGATAGGTTGTAATTGTAACTGGGTTTTTAGCTTGTGCGTGGGTGCCTGAAGCCCCAGGTACGAGGGATGGACCAAGTTGTCTTGGGTTGAAATTGTTGTTTTGCTTTTGCTCAGATTACAGTTTATATGATTTCCACCTCAGTTGTTCACTTGGTGTGTGATGTTATTGATTGTGATATATGACCCTTGACCTGGTGCAGTAATGGAGAATTGGAGCTTGGCTCGGTATGGCAAGGCGTGATTGTTTGGCTTTTGATAGGCACATTTTTAGGGTATTTCAATTTCATAATTGCACATATGATTTGTGAAGTGATAATACAATGTGAATAATATCAATTTCCATACTATAGATGCTTTTGAAATGTGAAGGGTGAAAATACTGATAGAATTGCTTGTTTATTGCAATATAATATGTCATGCTTTATATATATTGTATAATTTCATGTGGCGGGGTATTTGGGTCTGGCTCTTGTACGAGCAAGCAGGTACTGTGGTTGAGGTGATTTTGGTCACCAGGATTGGGCGACTGGGTCGTCGGTTTGAGGAAACGTTGGTTGTCAGGACGGGCATGACCCAAGGTACTTTTGATACTTGGCTCTGTTGAGGCGGGTAAGGAGGCCATGAGGCCAGGATGTCATGGGCATGGTTCAAGTAGGGGAGAGTAAGGGTAGTAGTTATGCGCTGCATTTTACTGCTTTTCTTATCTGCGTTATGTATATATATATATTGTTATATATATGGATTGTCTAACCATTTATGGTATTCAGTGGGTTCCTTCTGGACGACTCAGATGGAGCGTCAGGCGGGAGATGGTAAAGTGCCACAGGAGCAGGATTAGGTTCAAGATTCGGTGCAGGCAGAGCATGAGTTGCAGGTACAGGCTTATGGACATGATCAGGTTCAGGATCCAGTGCAGGCAGGACAACAGCCGAGTTTGGAAGCGTTCGGGCCATGGATTGAGGAGCAGCTCCAAACTAGCCTGGTACGTGTCTTGCAGGGGATCGATAGAGGTGCACAGGGTACAAAGCTCTCTATGGCATATCTGACACGGGAGTTCCAGTCACAGCACTCGTCGTTTTTATAGGGTGAGGGTGGTCCACAGGCGGTTGAGAACTAGATAGAGAGCATGCATATGATCTTCAAGAAGCTCGAGATGCCTCAAGGGAGGAGGGTCAAGCTGGCGATGTACATGCTAAGAGGACCGGCAAAGAGTTGGTGGGATGTGCAGGTTTAGGCTCGCAGACACGAAGGACTGGCATAGAAGAATTTTGAGGACAGGTTCTTCGAGCTTTTTTACCTAGAGACACTGAGGGCAAAGAGAGCTCGGGAGTTCTTGAGCCTTCAGTAGGGAGACATGTTCGTCATGGACTATGCAACAACTTTCACTGAGTTGTCTCGTTTTGCACCTGATATGATAAGTGATGACTCGGTAAGGGTGAGGCGCTTTGAGGATGGCTTATAACACGCCATTCAGATCCAGGTAAATATCTTCAGGCTGGGTTCATTCTCAAAGGCGGTGAATTAGGCGCTCATAACGGAGGGCAACGAGAAAGAGAGGTCTCACTTAGGCCGGACGACAGCTTCAAATGATGGTTCAGATAGCAGGAAGCGAGTTCGGGATGAGTTCCATCAGGGAAGTCAGGCCAAGGAGTCAGCTAGACCACCTCGTGGCAGTTCAATAGTGGATTGTTTTCAGTGTGGGCAGTCAAGGAATGTCCGGAATCAGTGCGATAGGCCTCCAAAGGAGTGTCGAGCATGTGGACAGGTTGGGCATCTCGAGAGGTTCTGCAGGAAACCATCTCAGACAGCCGATAATCGGGGACCAGGATAGACTGTGACATCTGGAGTTCGTTCAGGTCCAGTACCAGGAGAGGGTAGCCGAGTTTCATATGCACGTGGAGGACACGGAAGAGACAGTGGGACCCATCTGAGGGGTCAGTGGCCGGTGACTGGTGCAGTACCGCAGGGAGGACAGGCTTCAGGTAGTCGTGTGTCAGGTCAGGTGCACGCTGTGGAGCTGTCAGGGGCTGAGCGGGCTGGTGAGCCGACGACGGTTAGGGGTACACCGCGGGTGTAGTCATGATCTGTTTTTGTTTTTAGTTGTTTTGACATGTCCTGTTGGGGCATGTCCGTTTTGAGGGCACGAGGTGCACAGTATATATGTGGACTGACCAGATACTGGTAAGTGGGATTAGCACCATATCGGGTGTGTGATATTTATATATATATATATATATGAGGTGCCATGGGCATCAGGGCATCCATGGGATGCATGTTTCTTGAGGTGTCGTGGGCACCGGGGCATCGAAGATGCAGGTTACTTGAGGTGCAAGGCACTAGATTATTTTTTTTTTTTAGCATCCATGGGATGCAGGACCTCAATGAGGCAGACACCGATACGGTGTGGATACATTTGGTTGTTGGAAGCAACACGGGATCACCTAATGTGGTGCAGGTGTGACGATGCATCACGAGAGGACCATGAGTCCGGAAACAGGTTAGTGAACCTTTGCTTGAATTGAGTTTTGGACTAATGTTGTCCTGAAATGTTTTCTTCTCCACCCTTGGAAGGGAAATTCATAGACGAATTTCTTTAAGGAGAGAAGTTTGTAAGAACCTGGTTCTTCCTTTGAGGTATGGGTTTCTTTTTCTTTCAATTTTTGGGTTGTTTTTGAAAAAACTGGGGGGAAATGAGCAGTTCTAGAAATTTTAGGGTTACACACCGTGTACTCCTAAGTACACGTTGTGTACCCTTGGTCGTGTGTGAAGGTCATACATGGCGTGTGAGCGTGTTGGCCGGGTAGAGAGATTTTACCAAGTACACAACGTGTACTCCTAGTACATGCCATGTAGTCTAGCCGTGTATGAGGGATATACATAGCGTATGGGGAAGTCGGCGAGGAATAGAAGAAAAACCAAGTACACATCGTGTACTGCCTAGTACGCGCTATGTAGTCATGTCGGCAAGGTTTGCAAAGTAAGTCGGCGGAAAGTGGCCGCCAAATGGATAGTTAGAGAATCCACATGACGTGTATATCTAAGTACACGTCGTGTATTTTCTTTTTTTCGCTTAAAATGGGCAGTAATCTCGTTTCTCAGGTTCTGGACAGAACCCTCGAGACACAGGCAGACGAGACTTCAAATTGATCTCGTTCCTTCGTCCGAAGTCAGATTCTGAAGTGCCCAGATTAATGTGAATCACTGAGAGGGGGAGGGGGTGAATCAGTGATCCCTTAAAACTTTTTACTAATTGATTCTTTATCAATTAAACATCTATGGCTGGTTAAAGCCTCGATCCACTCTTCTTGTATCTCTCACCTTCCCACGAATGATGCAGTAAATGTAAAGGCACTGGACACAAGGATTTACAAGGTTCGGCACCAAAGACCTACATCCTTGCCATGCTCTCCCAGCATGGATTCTCCCATTATAATCGGTTAGTATTACAATGGTCAATACAGAGTCCCACTGTATCTCTCCTGAGTCCCACAGGAGGGTCTTTATACTGCTTCACACAGTGTTACCAGAGTCCCACTGGCCTGCTCCAGAATCCCACTGAAGACTTCTTCTCCCTGAGTCCCACAGGGTCTTCTCTTGGCTCCTCGAGTCGCACGAGTAGCTCTTCTTCACTTTAAGTTCTTCAAGTATCCTCAGCAGTCTGGGATAAAGACTGTTGGCCTTGCTCTGTACCTCTGATCACTTGTGATGATCATGTCTTCTCGTCTTGCTCAGGCTTTATCACCTTCTTCTAAGGATGACCTGGCTTCTCTCCAACTACTGAATACTCAGACAAATGATGTCTTTAACTTCAGTCTGGTCCAGTCTCAGTTCACTTCAACTTCATGCACTGAATGCATGGCAACTCTGAATCCTCATGCACTGACTGCATGGCCTTCTCAAATTTTCTTCAAGATCTTCAAGTCTTGGACAACTCAAATGCACACAACTGATTTAGCACTGTTCACGTGTGCACTTGCATGCATGCATGCATGCACTCCCCTTCTTCTCTTCTTGGTGCAGTAAACCCTTAGAGGGTGTAATTCTTTTCAGCACACACCTACTTCTCAGACTTCACACACTTTATGCAATTTGTCTACACACATAAATGTGTGTTCTTCTTTGTGTGGATGTCCTCCCTTTTCTTCTTCTAAGTGTATACACACTTCTTAGTGCACACACCTAGGTTCGGCCTTCTTGTCTCTTTGCACACAAAACTTCTTCACTTTGGCACACACTTGAGCTTGGCCTTCACACTTCTTGTTGCACACCCTTAAATGGCCGTAGGGTGTTCCTCTTCAATTTTCACACACACACACTCAAATGAGGTGTGGTCTTCACTTCACCCGCACAAGGCTACGGCCTTTCACTTCCTTTGCACACAAGATTTATTCTTTTATTCTTCTTTGCACACACCCAAGGTATCCTCGGCCTTCTTCCTTCATTGCACACACAAAGGCTACGGCCTTGGGTTCTCTTGAATGCAAATAACCCGTAGGGTCTTCCTTCTCCACTTACCACACACACACAAATGTGTGGTCTTTACTTCACCCACTTGCACACACACTGCCACGGCCCTTTCTTTTTTTTTTTTTGCACACAAAATACTCGGCCTTCTCCTTTGAACACACAACACCTTCTGCCTCAAACAGAGCGCGCAAGGTGTGATCTCCTCGGGTGCAAGGTGCAAATGCCGCGGGGTGCACAAGCACTCGGGTGTGCAGGATGCAACACCACGAGGCGCGCAAGCCACAAGGGTGAGGACACCTTGGGCGCGCAAGCTACTCCTGCCGCGCAAGTATGCGGGCAGGGAGAGCTCTTCCTGTCGCACAAATAATGCGCGCAGGGGACCTTCGAAGCCTCGGGTGGCTCCGGAACCTTCAGCCGCGCAAGTTCTTTGCGCGGGTCTTCTACTTCGCGAGGCACAAGGGTGCTCTCACGGGACTCATGTTTCTCAAAGGATCAGCAAGCTTCTCTGTGCTTCGGGCTCTCCTTTTATAGGCAGAGGAATCCTCAAAACATCCGCGGGATACAATCTTTGAATCCCCGAAGTTTTCGGGTATTTCAAGATTCTGTGAATCTTGTTTTTCTTTTTATTTCACGCGGGTTCTTTCCATATTTTTCGCTCCTTCTCATGCCTGCGTCGCAGAACGTGTGCATGGCCTCTGTTTAGGCCCATGCATGCAAAACACGAACACCCGATGCCTCGGCAACTTCGTTTGCCTCGGCCTTCATCGAAATTCTCCATCCATCGTGTGCATGCATATTTTATTTCATGATCGTGTTCGGTAGATCTAGACGAGCTCAATGGAGCCTTCGTCTTCGGAAATGGTGGCCGGGAACTCAAAATCCATGCTCGGGGAGCCACTGGTTCAGCGGGGGACGTCGGGTGGCACGGGGTGTCCTCGGCTCGAGCTCGAGGTGGAAGACGAGCCACGGCCGTTGGATGAGGCATTTGAATATCCTCGGACGGCCTGGATCAGATTGCCTCGCCGCGGATCAGATGTGCGGCCGAGATCTGGCGCGCGATCGATCGTGCGGCCAGGATCGCTCCCGCGGAAAAATTCCGCGTCCCACATCGAAACGGGCTCCTGTTTTTCCGCGGTTTATCACCCTGGCGCTCCCATGAACGGCCAGTTGAATCTCCTCCCCTCTCGGTGCCGCCCCGCACCGAGTTCTCCCTGCGGGCGCGCTCTGCGCCCACTCTCTGCTCCCTGCGGGCGCGCACCTAGCGCCCACTATGCACCTCGGGCGCGCGGGTTTCACCACCGCGTGTCCTCGGGGGCTTACACACGGCCCCCTGCCGCCTTGTGCTTGCACCATGGGATCCCCCATGGGCGTGGCGCCTTCGGCCCACAAGTGCCTTGGGGTTGAACCCGTGGGCTGGCCTTGGCTGGCCTAATTTTTGGCAAAGGCAAATATAATGACTTTGTTAAAAACAAAGTATTCAATGAGTTCAAGCCATATCAAATACCAAATGCCAAGCCACTCTAAGCCTTCTTCCTTTCTTCTTCTTCTTAATAATTCCATCATTTCTCCTCTCATATGATCTCTACTTAGAATATGGAATTCCCAAGGTTTCTTCTTAATCTTCTTCATCTCCTCTTCCATATGTGTTCAATACTTAGGAGGGACTTCGTCAACTGAATCTCATAAATCACACATGTTCTTCAACATTCTTCATTGATCTAATCAGAGATCAATTGGATCTTCTTCTGATTCACATGCACTAAGAGTTAGTACATGGTCTTCATTAATCCACATCATCCACTTAGTAGTTGTGGATGGATCAGCTTTCATCTCCTCATGCATTGTCAATACAATTCATGGTCTTCAATTATTGTTGTGACATTGTATCCAGTTGATACAAGTTCTTGGAACTTTAAGAACAGCTCAACAATCGTCTGATTTCCATGGAGAATGTTTCAACCACAATTTCCAATACCACTTAGTGAATCTCCTAAGTGACATGCATCTTAGTACCATGGCCATTCTCCTTCACCACCAACACCATCACAACCTTTGGCATTCACATCTTGACATTCCTGACTTCCATTCATTCCAAGACAACTTCATGCCTCATTGACAACAAATGCAACACAGTGCACTTCAATCTCCCCCTTTGTATTTGTTGTCAATACACCACTTCAGCACATATGAATGGGTCAATATGTTTGCCAATATTTTCTCCCCCTTATTGGCAATCAAATGCAAAGGTGTGGTGTGGTTCACTTTCAAAAATATCTTCCTCCCTTTGAATAGCATCTTCTTGAAAATCACTAAGAGAGGGATGATGCCACATGTTTTTCTTTAGCAAAGAACCTTTAGTAAATCAACTCTAAGTCTACTTGGGCTAACCCGGTGTAGAAAACAAGAGTGATGTAACCAAGATACTCAATGCTGTCCACAATTACTGTAAACATGTGAGATCATGCTAAGGGGTTCAGATATTCAATGAATTGCTAAATCCTGCACATACTCCACAAAACTCATTAGAAAGTTCAAGTGCAAAGATAAAGCTCCCCCATTCATTCATTTTCTTAAGATGATATTAATCTCAGAACATCATCTTCTTCAGATTTTCTCCCCCTCAAGGGGTGCACTCCATTCTGTCCAAACCATCCTCCAGTTGAGAATGATCATCATCTTCAATTCCCTGTAATGTTAGAACATGTGAATACAAGTGATTAGGGAATAAGATGGAACCTCCTTGGTTCATCAATGTGAACAACAAGGTTGAGAAGATTCTCTCAACCGAGATGTCCCATTTTCATCATTATTCACACTTGCACATTTGATCTTCTTTGATATTTGTGCTGGTGTGGATCTCAACACCTCTTCATGTGAAATCTTCTGTTTCCCTTTTGATTTAGCAGTTGCCAGAGCTTCATCTTCAGCTCTTTGCAGTTCTCTGGCAAGTTGCAACTGATTCGGCCATATGACTAGTAAATCTCTTGGAAGAGTGGCCTCAGTTTTGGAAATTCCACATGGTTCTTTTGATGCTGTTAAGCTACCTTTCTTAGGCAACTTATTTTCAATCAATCCCTTCTGCTTCTTCTGGATTGATTGTCTGTTTGAGTCCAGTCTGCTTCTATTTAATTTCATGGCTTCTTTACAAAGATCCATGGTGTGTCCTTTCTTTCCACAGTAGAAGCATGTTTTCTTGGTGGTCCTTCTGGATGCATCACCCTTCTTGGATTTAGACTCCAAGGACTTCTTTTCCTTTTTCAAAACCTTCTTGGGAGCATCTTCAACTTCCTTCTTGCTTCCCAAGGATTCTTTCTGAGCCAGGTTCAGTGATCTTCTCTTCATTCCAGCTTCGGATACATTCGGAGATTGATATGTATCAACTCTTTGACCACTTTTGCAACCATCCCAGATGTTGTCAAGTAATCCAAATCTATTTGCAGTAAACAGATGTCTCTGGACCTGTGGATGTTGCTTCCTTCCTTCTGGCTTGCTCCCCCTTGGCATGGGCTTCCTCTGTGCTTTAGCATTCAGTGGATTGTACCAACAATCCTTTGCACAATGCTCATACTTGTTACAACACCAGCATTGTCCCACGAATCTTGACATCTTCAGTCCTTCTGATTGTAGGGTACTCTTCTTGACCTGTTGTGCTGTTTCAGGAGAGCTCTGCTTCTTTACTGCCTTCATCCATACTTGTTTGGAATTATTTTTCCATCCTGCACTTTTTGTGGAAACACAATTAGAAGCATCAGTACAAGATGGGATGGATGGTACCTTCTTTTTAGAAGTTGTTGCCCTTTTATTAGAGGATGTCTTTCTTTTAGAATCATCCTGCTCAATGCATACTTGAGTAGCAACATGTCTTCTTTCAGCTGACTGGGAGGCTTCAGCTTTGGGTGATTGCAGATTTTTCAATATCACCTCCAGTTCTAAGTATTTCATGTTGAGGGAGTTCTTCTCATCCTCAACAGTTCTTAGATTTCCTTCCCAATTCTCCACCAGTTGTTTCATCTGGTCTTCATGCACCTTCTTCAATTCTAGCAATGAATTGTCAAGCTCCTTCACTATCTTGACTTTGTCTTCGAGTTGAGCATCTCTGACATTCATTGACACTTTGTGCCTCTTTTCCAGTGCATGGAAAACATCTTTGATTATTACTTTAAATAATTCTTTCTCAGAAAGGCTTCTCTGCAATTCTTCATCAGTGTCTTCAAATCTTTCATTGCAAAGGGAAATAGTTTCATCTTTAGCCTTCACCAGCTTTCTGAGAGTGTTGGTTATGCCAACCCTTTTTGCCAATTGATCTTCCATTGCATTGGCTTCTTCTTCTAACTGTGATTTTTCTTCATGAAGATCATGGATGCCTGTAGCTATACACTTTGTCACTTCCATGGGAACTGTCTTCTGAAGATATTTGAGTGCACTCTGAAGATCATTCATTGTTTCAACTTCATCACAGCTAGGACAGGCTTTCTTCATCTTCTTGGCCTGTTTCTTCTTTCTATTTTTCTGAGTCTTGGCAGATATCTCCATTTGAGGTTGTTCTTTCATTTCCTCAAATCTGCACTTCATAAAGACTCCCTTGGATCTTTTAGAGGTAATCTCCCTCTGATACCAATTGAAGTGCCCAGATCAGTGTGAATCACTGAGAGGGGGAGGGGGTGAATCAGTGATCCCTTAAAACTTTTTACTAATTGATTCTTTATCAATTAAACCTATATGGCTGGTTAAAGCCTCGATCCACTCTTCTTGTATCTCTCACCTTCCCACGAATGATGCAGTAAATGTAAAGGCACTGGACACAAGGATTTACAAGGTTCGGCACCAAAGGCCTACATCCTTGCCATGCTCTCCCAGCATGGATTCTCCCATTATAATTGGTTAGTATTACAATGGTCGATACAGAGTCCCACTGTATCTCTCCTGAGTCCCACAGGAGGGTCTTTATACTGCTTCACACAGTGTTACCAGAGTCCCACTGGCCTGCTCCAGAATCCCACTGAAGACTTCTTCTCCCTGAGTCCCACAGGGTCTTCTCTTGGCTCCTCGAGTCGCACGAGTAGCTCTTCTTCACTTTAAGTTCTTCAAGTATCCTCAGCAGTCTGGGATAAAGACTGCTGGCCTTGCTCTGTACCTCTGATCACTTGTGATGATCAGGTCTTCTCGTCTTGCTCAGGCTTTATCACCTTCTTCTAAGGATGACCTGGCTTCTCTCCAACTACTGAATACTCAGACAAATGATGTCTTTAACTTCAGTCTGGTCCAGTCTCAGTTCACTTCAACTTCATGCACTGAATGCATGGCAACTCTGAATCCTCATGCACTGACTGCATGGCCTTCTCAAATTTTCTTCAAGATCTTCAAGTCTTGGACAACTCAAATGCACACAACTGATTTAGCACTGTTCACGTGTGCACTTGCATGCATGCATGCATGCACTCCCCTTCTTCTCTTCTTGGTGCAGTAAACCCTTAGAGGGTGTAATTCTTTTCAGCACACACCTACTTCTCAGACTTCACACACTTTATGCAATTTGTCTACACACATAAATGTGTGTTCTTCTTTGTGTGGATGTCCTCCCTTTTCTTCTTCTAAGTGTATACACACTTCTTAGTGCACACACCTAGGTTCGGCCTTCTTGTCTCTTTGCACACAAAACTTCTTCACTTTGGCACACACTTGAGCTTGGCCTTCACACTTCTTGTTGCACACCCTTAAATGGTCGTAGGGTGTTCCTCTTCAATTTTCACACACACACACTCAAATGAGGTGTGGTCTTCACTTCACCCACACAAGGCTACGGCCTTTCACTTCCTTTGCACACAAGATTTATTCTTTTATTCTTCTTTGCACACACCCAAGGTATCCTCGGCCTTCTTCCTTCATTGCACACACAAAGGCTACGGCCTTGGGTTCTCTTGAATGCAAATAACCCGTAGGGTCTTCCTTCTCCACTTACCACACACACACAAATGTGTGGTCTTTACTTCACCCACTTGCACACACACTGCCACGGCCCTTTTTTTTTTTTTTTGCACACAAAATACTCGGCCTTCTCCTTTGAACACACAACACCTTCTGCCTCAAACAGAGCGCGCAAGGTGTGATCTCCTCGGGTGCAAGGTGCAAATGCCGCGGGGTGCACAAGCACTCGGGTGTGCAGGATGCAACACCACGAGGCGCGCAAGCCACAAGGGTGAGGACACCTTGGGCGCGCAAGCTATTCCTGCCGCGCAAGTATGCGGGCAGGGAGAGCTCTTCCTGTCGCACAAATAATGCGCGCAGGGGACCTTCGAAGCCTCGGGTGGCTCCGGAACCTTCAGCCGCGCAAGTTCTTTGCGCGGGGCTTCTACTTCGCGAGGCACAAGGGTGCTCTCACGGGACTCACGTTTCTCAAAGGATCAGCAAGCTTCTCTGTGCTTCGGGCTCTCCTTTTATAGGCAGAGGAATCCTCAAAACATCCGCGGGATACAATCTTTGAATCCCCGAAGTTTTCGGGTATTTCAAGATTCTGTGAATCTTGTTTTTCTTTTTATTTCACGCGGGTTCTTTCCATATTTTTCGCTCCTTCTCATGCCTGCGTCGCAGAATGTGTGCATGGCCTCTGTTTAGGCCCATGCATGCAAAACACGAACACCCGATGCCTCGGCAACTTCGTTTGCCTTGGCCTTCATCGAAATTCCCCATCCATCGTGTGCATGCATATTTTATTGCATGATCGTGTTCGGTAGATCTAGACGAGCTCAATGGAGCCTTCGTCTTCGGAAATGGTGGTCGGGAACTCAAAATCCATGCTCGGGGAGCCACTGGTTCAGCGGGGGACGTCGGGTGGCACGGGGTGTCCTCGGCTCGAGCTCGAGGTGGAAGACGAGCCACGGCCGTTGGATCAGGCGTTTGAATATCCTCG
Organism: Viscum album; assembly: GCA_963277665.1. NCBI lineage: Eukaryota > Viridiplantae > Streptophyta > Magnoliopsida > Santalales > Viscaceae > Viscum > Viscum album. Next base: position 1,813,815,745 of record OY728146.1, read on the forward strand.
GACGGCCTGGATCAGATTGCCTCGCCGCGGATCAGATGTGCGGCCGAGATCTGGCGCGCGATCGATCGTGCGGCCAGGATCGCTCCCGCGGAAAAATTCCGCGTCCCACATCGAAACGGGCTCCTGTTTTTCCGCGGTTTATCACCCTGGCGCTCCCATGAACGGCCAGTTGAATCTCCTCCCCTCTCAGTGCCGCCCCGCACCGAGTTCTCCCTGCGGGCGCGCTCTGCGCCCACTCTCTGCTCCCTGCGGGCGCGCACCTAGCGCCCACTATGCACCTCGGGCGCGCGGGTTTCACCACCGCGTGTCCTCGGGGGCTTACACACGGCCCCCTGCCGCCTTGTGCTTGCACCATGGGATCCCCCATGGGCGTGGCGCCTTCGGCCCACAAGTGCCTTGGGGTTGAACCCGTGGGCTGGCCTTGGCTGGCCTAATTTTTGGCAAAGGCAAATATAATGACTTTGTTAAAAACAAAGTATTCAATGAGTTCAAGCCATATCAAATACCAAATGCCAAGCCACTCCAAGCCTTCTTCCTTTCTTCTTCTTCTTAAGAATTCCATCATTTCTCCTCTCATATGATCTCTACTTAGAATATGGAATTCCCAAGGTTTCTTCTTAATCTTCTTCATCTCCTCTTCCATATGTGTTCAATACTTAGGAGGGACTTCGTCAACTGAATCTCATAAATCACACATGTTCTTCAACATTCTTCATTGATCTAATCAGAGATCAATTGGATCTTCTTCTGATTCACATGCACTAAGAGTTAGTACATGGTCTTCATTAATCCACATCATCCACTTAGTAGTTGTGGATGGATCAGCTTTCATCTCCTCATGCATTGTCAATACAATGCATGGTCTTCAATTATTGTTGTGACATTGTATCCAGTTGATACAAGTTCTTGGAACTTTAAGAACAGCTCAACAATCGTCTGATTTCCATGGAGAATGTTTCAACCACAATTTCCAATACCACTTAGTGAATCTCCTAAGTGACATGCATCTTAGTACCATGGCCATTCTCCTTCACCACCAACACCATCACAACCTTTGGCATTCACATCTTGACATTCCTGACTTCCATTCATTCCAAGACAACTTCATGCCTCATTGACAACAAATGCAACACAGTGCACTTCAGATTCAAACACCATTTGATCCATTGGAACCCCCTCGGTAAGGCCTTGATTCATCTTGAACCGTTCTTCTTAATTTATGTTCTAAACCAAGTTATGTGGGTTTGGGCATTTTTGATTCTTTTGTAGATCTACCTCACTTTAGACCGAATTGAAGGTTGTTACCGGAGGAGGATCATCGTACATGTATGAGATAGGTGGTGCATACTTCGTTTCGTGTTTTCGTGGACTTTTGGGTGGTGCAGCCTTTAGCACGTATTTGGGTATTTTGAGCGGGACCCTATTTATTCTACAATTGCATGTTAAATTGATTATTAGACATGTGGGGTGCCTTTGGGTATGCCCTTTACCTGTTTTGCTTGAGCAGGGCCGAGCGAGGGGTCGTTGCTCAATTGAGGCATTTTGACCGAGTATGCCAAAATGTGTTAAAATGAATTGTTTTGATTAAACTGCTAAGTTTAATTTGTTAAGGTATGATATGAATTGTTAGAGGCTTTAAAGACCTAGGTGCTGGTATGGGAGAGCACTTGGTTAGTTCATTTCAACTATTAGTTTGTTTTGCCTGTTTAAAAGTGATTATTTTTTATTATATATGTAATTGATGAATTGCATGTGCTGGAACCCCTTTGGGTTGTGTTGGGCGTGGTCCGGATATTCTTGAGTGATATTTTCACAAGTTGGGATTGATCCAGATTACTTGGGGTGGTTTTGACCACGAGATTGGACGTCATGGACGTCGGGATTGAGGCAGTGAGACTGTCAGGTTGGGCATGGCCCGGGTTACTTGGATGGTAAAGTCATCAGATACTGAGCGACATAGTTGCAGGGGCACGAGGTGTCAAAGATGTTGTGGCTTGGGTACTATTTTGGTGATTACCGCTCACCCATGATTTGAGTAGTGTGCACACAGAGATACTTCGTGATGAGGTGGTTTGACCACCCGTGTGGGTAGAGGCCCCCGATAGTTGTGGTTTAGGTACTATTGGTTTGGGGGTGCTTGTCGTAGGAAGCCACGTGAAAGGCGATGAGCCTTCGAGAGATAGTGATGAGGTTATCAGGTTGGGGGCTAAGGCTCTCCGTGATTGAGACCGTGGGCTGGGACACTTTATTTGAGGGCAGACATTGTTGTCCCTCTGGTTACTTTATTTGAAGGCAGACATCGTTTCCCCTTTGGTTACTTATTTGAGGACAGGCATCGTTGTTCCTCCGAGTTACTTTTGTTTGGACGTGCCTTTGGGACGTCGGTACCTTGAGACACGAGGTGTCAAGAGGCACATGGTGCCGGGTTACGTAATTGAGGTGGAACCAGAGGGTTCACCTGGGATTTGTGATGACAGGGGTACTTGGGCCATGGGTCAAGCACTCTATTTACCTCAGATATTCCGACATCGACCGAAGCAGGTAACACTCCATGGTGGCTGCTGAACACCAGTGGAGTTTATGCTTATTTGCACAACGTATTGTTTACTGATTTCCTTATAAATGCATGCATGCTTAAACACTTATACTAGGTACACACCTTTGAGTGGTATCCTATTGAAATTCGTCTCACACCCTGCACGGGTCCTTCAGGACACGTGTAGACTTCATGGATTTACGTGTAGGTAAAGGATCAGCCTCAGGAGCTGGATCATAGTACCGTTTGGCGTAGAGACTGGCATGGACCAGGAGGTCATACCTAGTTGGAGTTAACTTTGTTTTGTTTTCTTTCCTGTATCAGCATGTTTACCTTGTTTATTGTAGCTACTGTTGGTTAGTCATGATGCCCCTTTATATCTTGACTTGCTATGGATGCATGACTTGTCTGTTCTAGTGATTGTTACAAGTAGTTTCAGCATGCTGTTGTGTTTACTTTCCGTTGCTTCTGTTTGTTTATCACTTTCACTATTTATTTGATATTGTTGTGCTTCCGCTATGCGGGTTTGGTTCGAGTCTGCAGAGTCTCTTATTTTATATTTTACTTGGACCAGTACCTTTATTATCCTCTGAGAGAGTATAGTCTCCCCCACTATACCTGTTTAGACCCTTGCTACAAGTCGGCAGCCTTTGGCGTTCGGGGAGGTGCGCCTGAGGTAGTAACACCCAACTCGTTTAGCATTGTTTGGGTGGTTGTTCGGGTCCGGGACGTTACAGCACCGTCCATCGCACGCTTCAGTTGCGCCCGAAACCTACAGTAGCCAATGGCATACTGCTGCCACTCTTGAATTTCCTTACACTAAAAACTCCACCTTTCAATTCTCATCTTTTTCACCCATCTCACCATCTTCAAACAATTGATTTAAACTTCTTGAATACACCAAAAATGAGCTCTCTCTCGATATAAATCCAACATTTTAAACAAGTTTAGATTTTCACCATTTAAATTTCCAATTTAAATTCTTAATAATACCTTTATTAATCTAACCAAATCACAGGTCATTGCAGTGAATTCAATCAACATCCACAAAAAAACACAAAACACGAGGTAGCTTCAGGACCACCTATATCAAACTGCTTTCGCAACATAGATTTGAATTATAAAGGATGAAGATTAGTTGTTAGTGAAGAACCTAGCCCGGTAGCGCTCGTGTCAGTAAAAGATTATGAGTAGCCCCAAATCTCAACGGAGAGAGAAACTCCACCCTAATGCGAGCTTGGATCGAGATGTGATAGAAGAAGACATGGGGGTGAGAGGAACACTTGCCTTTGCTTGGAATATGTGATTTAAGGAGGGAAGACAACCATCTAAGTGTGGAAGAAAAAAGAGAACGAGGTGGGTTGCTCAGAAAATTAAAGGGAAAGTGGAAATAAAAGAAAAGTAAAGGAATAAAGAAAATAAACAAAGATGAACGAAAATAAATTATAAATTCCAACCAAGGTGGTGAATACATTATATTTATTTATTTTATTGTAAAAAGTATAAGTTTTTACGATGTAGATATCATTTAACAAAAACATGAGTCATGTTAAGTCCTTGAGTATTAAATACTTGTCTAGCTCTAGTTCATTTGGCTTTATCGGGAGTATGAAACCTCAAATCAGTTAAGAGTTGTTAAAATGTGTTAATATTAGCATAAGTAGGAACTTACATAAAAATACAGAGTTCCCTTATAAGACACAAGTTGAACTTGTTGTCTGAATTGATCCACTTCAAGTTTATCACGCACAATGTCAAATGTTTATGCCATTAGTATATTTAAGGCGTAAATTGCGCATAGCAACCATGAGTCTGAGGTTAAAAAGGTTCTCTATAAGTGAATCATCATACTTTTATGTCAATCTTATCATTCAAAGGGATTTCCTTAACCAATATGAGATTTATCCTCCCATATAACGAATACAAAATTTAGATCATTCGTCGAGTAAAACATAAAAAATGCATGGTCATGTTTACTTATGATTATGTTTTGAGAATTCATAATCATTGTCAACATTACAAAAGGTTATAGAGTCACATGCAATGTTATATGAATGAGAATTCGTTTTGATTCAAAATATTTATTTAAAATCTAATGGAGTTTCAAGGATAGTTTTATGTCAAAAAGGGTTTAGGCACAGAAATACATCTTGTTAAATATGATGCAACATAATGTGATATAAACAAAGTCCAAGAGACTTTAATGGAGATTAAAGATTGTAAGAAAATGCCCCCAAACCAAACTGATTTGCACGACAAAGTTTTATGGGATACAAGCTTGAATGCTTCGATCATTCCACATAAATTGTCATGTACAAATCATATAATGATTCATGAGAGAAGGTATACACTTTAACAGTCAAACATTGAAGAGTTCACGTTCTTCAATACTCGATGGATTAATAGTCAAATATTACAAGGTTAGCATTTGACATATTAAACAAGTAAACATTTAAAAAACTTTTAAACATTTATGGGAGTATGTTTCATTGATTGATTCAATCATATAAATGGAGCATTGAGCTACACATCCTTAAAACTACCAATTTTTCAATTGAAACCCCTATTTTCTTCTTCCTTAATTTCAGGGTATCTAACAAACCATGAAAGCACAAGAAATTATTCAAATTTAATTCATGGTTCTTATAATTGATGGGTGATCTAAAGATGCACGACGTAAACAAGTAGTGCTCGTGGTGTTCGTCAAACAAAAGAAAAGAGTCTTTTGAATAGTGAGTTAAAATATTTAGTTTTTTCCATTTCATTCTTACTCATTCCTCTATGAGGTATATTAAATATCCACAAAACTGGACAATAATTTCAACATGACATAATAAATTAAATTCAAGTGATAAATTTTTAGACTTTAATAAATTCAAAACCCGATTAATACTTGAATGGAGTTTGGGCAATAGTTTTAGAATAGTATAAACTCAAACTCAATTAAATTAATTATTATTAAATTATTAACTATATGTTTTTAAAAATAGTAAGATTATAAAATATATTTCTTTATGTTGAGTTGAATTTATAAATTAATTATAAATTTGAATCTAACAAATTAATCATTATTAATTCATCAACTATATACTTTAAAATGATTGGAAAATTATAAATTCATTTTTTATAGAAACTCCAACCCCCCATGACACACCTTAAACTTCCCAGCGTAGTCCACCCCCAGCAAGTCCGTTAAAGAATCTTGAGTCTCGTACTTCATCATGCTATTGAGCTGGGTAAAATCATCTCACGCCCCGAGCTCCAGAAGAGTGGAGGAATAAGTCGCAAGCGCATCATGACGATTTGAACAAACGAGTGATAATTAAATCACCGACCTCAAGACACCGGAGCAACCAAACCATTCGAACACCCCACGAGAGCAAAAGGTATGGACCCCCACAAGGACCCAACCAACACACGCGCTCTAAGATACACATGGGATTGTTCGGTCAAGCAACATATGTATAACTAAGACCTAATGTTAAGAGGACTCGAACCCGAAACATCAGTCAGTGAGGCACCATCCGCTCGACCCCACAGGCATTAATACAACTATTTAAATTGAGATCCATTCATTTTAGATGTAAGTTAATTTTCAAATCTTGAAATTATAAGTATTTAAATTAATTAGGGTGGTTAAACAGGAATAATGAGTTTAAAAAATAAACTGATCATAAATGGTCAGGTTTTGAAAAAATATCACAGATTTCATGAGTACCCTAACAGGAGCATATCTGTATTAATACTAATTGCACGACCCCCCCACCCACTCATTAGAATAATAAATTGATTCAAACAAACTCCAAATAATTAATTCGTACAATTTATCCAGAATAATTCCAAATAACTCATGCAATAATGACAAATTAACCCCAATTTCCAAATTATGAATCATAACAGAGTTAATTAAACCTTTACAATTTATTAATTATTTACTTAAGATGCGAAATCATCTCTCTCCCACTTTTTTAGTTTTTTGCTTTTTCAAACTCTCCACAATTCTAGTTCCATGCCAAAAATTCATTTAATAAAATTGGTCGATAATAAAAAAATATATTTAATTTTCAACCATTTGCTCAAATTTATTTAAACATCTATATTTTATATAAATTTAATAAAAAACTTACTAATGATAATTAACATGTTTTTTATTAATTTATTATTATTCAACATTTTAAAATCATGCGTTTTTCCAAAAAATAATGATAACAAAAAACATTATATATAGATCATTTTTTTCATAAATATTATTTATTAACCGTCAACATTTTGAATGTTTTCATCAGTATATCAACATTTTTACTACCATCATTAAATGAGAATTACCAATAAATCCAAAAATACATCTTTTTTACCAAAAAAAGCAAGTAAATCAAAATATAAGCATTAATTTTTTTTTTTAAATTACACCACCCCCACCGTTTTCATGTCTATATTTACAAATAAACACGACACTTTTCCTCTTAAGTTTTTTGAACATTGTTGTATTTTTCATCCAACCGATAATAAAGTCGCCAATCAATTTTCACAATTATTTTTCAAATAAAACCTGCCTTTCCAAATTCAAAATTTATTTATTAAATAATATAATAAAATAGTCTAGTCCAAAAATCTCAAAAATAAAACCTGCATGTAAGGTCGCCAAAACCTATTAAACTGGAATGAATTTAGGTATCATGAATATATGTCATAAAAAAAATTGATATGCAGAAAAAGATGAACGACAAATTTTAATAGCTCTTGGCATAAATTGATTTTAAGAATCCAATTTTTTTTTTAATGAACCAAAAATAAATGAAAACGCATTTATTCCTTCATTTTTCACTCCAATTTTAATGGTGCAACATGATGCAATAAGACTTATTTATTTATTTATTTTATGAATAATGCTTAATAAAATATAATTTGATAAAATTTTAAATTAATACGGATTTTATCAACTAATTATTAATTATATAAAGAAATAACAACCAAAAAATCCAAAACTAAACTTATTATGCCTAGCAAATGCATGAAAAATATACTGAAATATCCACAGCAAAGTGATGCTAAAAAACACTACAAAATTCTTATTTTACACCTATAAATTTATTTATTATAATTAGTTAAGTAATTTAGTTGTTGAGACCAAACTGAATGGAAACATGATCAATCAGGATGCACACCAAATTAAATCTTTTCTTCTTCAAAGTCCCTTGCCCATGCCGATCTTATTTCCTCATTTAAAAGAACACGTTCAATCTCACAAACTCTCATCACCGATCACACAGAATATCAAACACATATGCAGGAAAGTAAGCACACAAAGATTTTACTTGGTGTGTCACAAAGGGTTAATCCAATGTGCATACACATGACGATGTGTAGGTGTACCAAAATCCACTATCACGCAATGTTTGATGCATACAAGTTTTTAGATCACAGCTACTGAAGGTTTCGAGCGCAGTGAAAGCGTCGTGGTGGACGAATTACCATATGAGGTTTTGTCGATTTGGTGGATCATTCGCAATATTATACATGATGTCAAAAATCATAGCCAACGAAATTTTTCCACCGAATATTGACAGAGAAACCCGAAGCCCGAAGAGGATATTTGAACGTTAAATTTATAATTATTTTATTTATGATCGTAAAAAAATTGTCACCTCATCAAGGAACTTTTTTCGATGATGATGTTAATCGCACGTAAACCCTTCTTAGATTACCTTTGTTGCATAGGGAGGATCCAAATGCAGAATTTCTCTAGTGATAATCCACACGTGCTCATTTGATCTACGAGCGATGCCAATTGATTTTTGAGTGCTAGCGTGGCGAATCAACGCTCTTGCATTGTTCATGTTGATTGCATCTAGTTCTTTCGAGCTAAAAGGAATCACTTCAGCGCTTCTCATTCTTGAGAGGAAGAGATAATCGAAAGAGAATTTTGTTGTGCCCAATAATTCTCAAATCTCGATTAAATCTACACAATATACATAACCATCTATTTATAGTGTTAGGATTTAGATTAAAATATTATTTAATTGTGTACGACCCTTAAATAATATAATAATCATTATCAAGCCTCATTCCATATAATAATATTATTATTATTATTATTATTATTATTATTATTATTTTACGGTGTGCGCTAACTCATGCAACGATAAATATTATTTACCGGCTTGCAAATAAATATTCATCACCGTACACAATCTTGATCTGTTTCAACTCCTCGACATTTATTGATGTCGCCAACTCTTTCTAGTTATGCCTTTTAAACATATATCATAAGGTCTCATTTTGGTCGTGTCGTATAGACATCTTCCGTAAGGATTCCTCCAAATAAGGTGGTTTTGACTATCAATAGATCAATATAATGATCATAGAAGTATCTTTTGGCAAGTAGAATTCAAAAGGATTTTAGTCATGTTGATTGGTGTATAAGTATTGTTAAAGAGTATACCTTTCAATAATCAATCATGTTTTATTGGTACCACCATGTACCATCCATGTTCAGATTCTCTTAAATACTCACATGCAGTATAAGTCTTAAAAACATTCAAAATACAGAATCTCTGAATCTTGATACATGGAGTCTATTACTTGAATTTATACATACTTGTCAACCTTAGCATGTTATCATTTACTGTTTCTTTATTCTAAAAGAATAATATATGTATCACCCACTACGAACAGAAACCAGCACTTTGGTTATAAATTCCTACGCAGTATGTGTCCCTAGAACTACTCATCTCACTAAGCTTAATGGAGTCCAGTATTCTTATGTCAACTCATGTGCATCCAGAGCCTTAACCCATAAAATTTGAGTTTTCTCTCACTATCTTTAAAGAGATAAGCTTCTATTATGGAAATATAGTCGATCTTGACTAAACATTAATATCCTTGATGGCTATAAGATTATTAACTTAGATGCATCTTAGTGTTTTGATGTTCGTTTGTAGCTAAGGCCATCTTTTAACAAACTGTTTTAGAAAAACACTTGTGATAGTGTCCTAATAGATTCTTATCATATCGCAATTGATATGATATCCATTCGACAATATAGTTGGCATATGGTTAGTTGTCACACTTCTATTTGCAAAACATATCTTGAAAAAATAATGGACGATTTGCAATATATATGACTCGTCATTCATCTTCCTTTTACTCTCATCAAGACATTGATGTATATAAGGAAATGTGAGTTAGGGATAACCTTTATTCTACATATTTGATCAATGATTACTTAGATAAGATGTTCTCTAACATGCCAACTCGGGGATTCCTCAATCATTACCAAGCCCGCTAATTTAATTCATTGAGCATTTCTAATTTTTTTAAAGGAAACTCATGAAATATATAGTTACCTTTAGCTTTAGAATAGTTCACATGACCATGTTGAACCAACTCTAAAAGCTTTATGACGTAACTTCATTAAAAAATGTTTCTTTATCTAAAACATGATAAGTAGTTTGTATATCAAGTATCTTAGCTCAATTGAAACTAACACTTACGGGTAGAAACAGGTCAACTTTATTTGACAAAGAATTATCTTTCCATAATTTGTTAAGAGCCTTATATTTTAAATTAATCATTCATTGCAATGGATATTTGTGATTCAAGAGAAACTGTCTCCAATGGTCCGAAGGCCTTCATTTTTTATTGATTTTGATAATCCACCTTTCAAGGGGTGAGGTGGAACCCTTACAAGGCCCGTAGGCGTAAGATGGTCCGTAGGCCTTAGAGGAATTCATTGCTCGTAGACTTTAAACATTACATACAACTCAGACTAACTACTTGGAACTGCTCCTCCTCAGCATCTTCATCGTGAAATCAGCTCTCCACCTTCGCATGGTTATTCAGCTAGGTTTTCTCGTACATGCACAAGCTTGTCCCGATGGCAGGTGTCATACCCTCTCATTCTTGCAATCCGTTTAGCTTTTGCTATGGTGAAAGCTCATTGCTCCTCCTTCTAAAGTTTGTACCTTGTAGGTTGTCTGGTTTGCATCTGCACTTAAGGTGGCCCGAAGGCCTTGAGGTGGCCTAAAGGCCTTACTGACCCGAAGGCCTGGATGGCCCGAAGGCCTTAAAGGACTTGGGGACCAAATCGGTGGCTCGAAAGCCCAAACGGAGGAATATTCCCGGCTACTACAATTCTCGCTATAATACCTGCTACAGTACCTGCACAGTTCCTGCTACAGTACTGGAAATTAGCCTCCGCCTGGATTTGATCTCGGGTCTCCTGGATACACTTAAAGAGTCATCACCAACTGGGTTGAGCCTCATGTGCCAAGAGCTACTGAACCGTTAGTTTGGTATTAAAGTACCATAACAATATTTATTCCAAAAAATGAAATAATGTCTCGTTGTGTCTAGACGAACACTGAGATAAATGTTTTGGTAACACTTACAAACCCGAATCAATCCAATTTGGCAATGAGAAGCAGTGAGCTCCCCTTGGTTGATGTAAGGATCTTTCTTTCTCGACTCCTTTTGAGTTCACTCTATATATAGATGGGAAAAACCGGCCTCTGAGCGGCGGCGCTCCTTCAACCTCGCGGGCTAGGGTTTTTCGTCCGGGATCGTCCCCTTTCCTCCTCCGGTGTGGCATGGTGCGGGTTCGCGTCAGGGCCTTGCTCGTCATCGGTGTGGCTTCGGTGAACCGGCAAGGCTTCCGTTTTCGTTTGCCCTGGCGTGTCGGCTCGGCGTCGGCTAAGGCGAGGTCTCGACTTCGTTTTCTGGCACATCGGCTCAGTTTTGGCTCTGGCGTGGCTCTGGCTTCATCAGGAGAGCATCTCGGTGATGGATCTTGGCTCAGCGTTGGCAGTGAAGTCTTCGTCGGCTTGGAGAAGGCCCAGCGAGGCTCCGGTTCCTCAGGCAAGCGTCTGTCGTCGGCGATGCAGGCTTCGCCTTGGCTGGTTTCCACTCAGGTGTGGCTCGACGCTGGCACCGGTGTGGCGCCGGAGGGGGAGGGTCTTTTGTTCTGGATTTCAGCGTCCAACAGCTTTCCTCTCAGGTCTGATTTTGGTGTTTTTTGCCATTTGTGTTGAATTCGTATAAATGGTGGAGCTTTGGGTTGAATGGGTTGAATGGGTTGAATTGGTGGAATGAACTTTTGGTATTGTGAATCCTGCGGCCATATGGTTTGAGGTTTGAGGGTTTCTGCATCTGGCTCGCAAGGGGTTTCTCCAGATGGGGTTTAGAGCAGAGGGTTTCTTCTAATCTTTGCTCTGGAATTGGATGTTTGAGAGGGTATGGCTTTGTCATCGGTACCAGGCCCATGCATTCATGCACGGGACAACTAGCCGGCAGTGAGGAGAAGAAGGAAGCTGATCTTATTGTTTTTATGCTGGGTAGGGGATCCTCTTTGTAGTCTTGATGTTGTTTGGCCTTAAACTTTTGTTCCATGTTGATTTGGTTGTTTTAAGTTGTGGCGTCGTGTATGGTTTCTCACTTTTTCCTCAAAAGTGTTTGCATAAAAAAAATTAATTTTCAGTCAGTCAGAGTTCACTCTATAATCTTTCTATTCATGTTCATTTCTTGTATTTAAATACATGTATGTTGTAAGCAGGAGTTTTTTTTCACATTTTTTCAAAAAAAAAAACTGAAAATACATCTAGGTAAAAAAAAAATATTTTTTTACCCCTCAAAGGCGGCACCTGGTGTGCCGCCTTTGGGGGACTTTTCGCCCAGGGAAAGGCGGCACATGGTGCGCCGCCTTTGCATAATTTTTTTTTTTGTTTTGTTTTCTATATATATATATATATATATAACAAAACTTTTCAGCAGAATTTTTCTGCTATTTAATATCCAGCAGCACTGCTATTACAGCAGTCTGGATTCTGACAGAAACTCTCACCCTAGACTCTCTTTTATAAGGGGGTTTGCCCTGGAAATCATACTGCATTTCCGATGTGGGATTCTGGTTCTTTTTTTTCTGCGCAGTATATTCTGTGTTTCTGATGTGGGATTCTGTTTCAAGTACGCGACTTTGAAAGACTATAAAACATAAAATATAAGATAAACATAAATGAAACTTTAAACATTGATTAAACATATAAGGAATAGTTGAAAACAAAAATAATTTCATAAAAAAATGTTGATACAAATTAATTTATAAACTTTCAAAACCACCTACTTGAAACTTAAACATATTTCAAGTACGTGACTTTGAAAGCTTATAAAAGATAAACTATATGACCAATATAAATGAAACTTTAAACATTGATTAAACATATAAGAAATAGTTGAAAACAAAAATAATTTCATAAAAAATGTTGACCAAAAACAATTTATAAGCTTTCAAAACCATCAACTTGAAACTTAAAAATGTTTCAAATTCCCGACTTTGAAAGACTATAAAACATAAACTATAAGACCAATACAAATGAAACTTTAAACATTGATTAAACATATAAGAAATAGTTGAAAACAAAAAAAACTTCCTAAAAAATGTCCATAAAAATTAATTTATAATCTTTCAAAACCGTCTACTTGAAACTTAAAAATGTTTCAAGTACGCGAATTTGAAAGACTATAAAACATAAAATATAAGACCAACATAAATGAAACATTAAACATTGATTAAACATATAAGGAATAGTTGAAAACCAAAAGAAGTTCCTAAAAAATATTGATGAAAATTAATCTATAAGCTTTCAAAACCGTCTACTTGAAACTTAAAAATGTTTCAAGTACGCGACTTTGAAATACTATAAAACATAAACTATAAGACCAATATAAATGAAACTTTAAACATTGATTAAACATATAAGAAATAGTTGAAAACAAAAATAATTTCATCAAAATTGTTGATTATAAATAATTTATATGCTTTCAAAAGCACCATCTTGAAACTTAAAAAAGTTTAGTATGCGAATTTGAAAAGCTATAAAATATAAACTATAAAACGAATATAATTGCAACTTTAAACATTAGTTGAACAAATAATAAATAGTTGAAAACAAAAATAATTTCATAAAAAATGTTGATGAAAAATAATTTATAAGCTTTCAAAACCATCTACTTGAAACTTAAAAATGTTTCCAGTGCGTGACTTTGAAAGACTATAATTATATTATTAATTAACTAATTAATTATTATATAATTAATAGTTATATTAATAATTAACTAAATAATTATTATATAAGTAATAATTATTGAGTAATAATTAATAATTAACAATTAATAATTAATAATTTAATGAATAATTATAATTAATATTTATATTACTAATTAACTAATTTATAATTAATAATTACTTATTAATAATTATTAATTACTAATTAATAATTAATAATTACTAATTAATTACTTATAATTATTAATTATATTACTAATTAACTAAATAATTATTATATATGTAATAATTATATTACTAATTAATTATTATATAATTAATAATAATATTACTAATTAAATAATTAATTATGACATATTTAATTATTAATAATTATATTTAATTATTATATTACTAATTAACTAATTAACTATTATATAATTAATAATTATATTACTTATTAACTAATTAATTATTATATAATTAATAGTTATATTAATAATTAACTAAATAATTATTGTATAAGTAATAATTAATAAGTAAAAATTAATAATTAATAAGTAATAATTAATAATTATAATTAATATTTATATTGCTAATTTACTAATTAATAATTAATAATTAATAATTACTAATTAATAATTAATAATTATAATGAATATATGTAATTAAAAAATATATTACCAATTTACTAATTAATTGTCATATAATTAATAATTATATAACTAATGAACTAACTAACTATTATATATTTAATTATTAATAATTACTAATTAATAATTATAATGAATAATTATAATTAATATTTCTATTACTAATTAACTAATTAATAATTAATAATTATAATGAATAAATGTAATTAAAAATTATATTACTATTTTAGTAATTTATTATTATATAATTAATAATAATATTACAAATTAACTAACTAATTTTTATATAATTAATTATTAATAATTACTAATTAATAATTATAATGAATAATTATAATTAATAATTATATTACTAATGAACAAACTAACTATTATATAATTAATAATTATATTACTAATTAAGATGGTTTGCCCTAGAAATCATTCTGCATTTCCGATGTGGGATTCAGGTTCTCTCTTTCCTACGCAGTACATTCTGCATTTCCGATGTGAGAAATTCCTTTTGTTTTTAACTATTTCTTATATGTTTAATCAATGTTTAAAGTGTCATTTATATTGGTCTTATAGTTTATGTTTTATAGTATTTCAAAGTCGCGTACTTGAAACATTTTTAAGTTTCAAGTAGGCGGTTTTGAAAGCTTGTAGATTAATTTTCATCAATATTTTTTAGGAACTTCTTTTGGTTTTCAACTATTCCTTATATGTTTAATCAATGTTTAATGTTTCATTTATGTTGGTCTTATATTTTATGTTTTATAGTCTTTCAAATTCGCGTACTTGAAACATTTTTAAGTTTCAAGTAGACGGTTTTGAAAGATTATAAATTAATTTTTATGGACATTTTTTAGGAAGTTTTTTTTTTGTTTTCAACTATTTCTTATATGTTTAATCAATGTTTAAAGTTTCATTTGTATTGGTCTTATAGTTTATGTTTTATAAGCTTTCAAAGTCGGGAACTTGAAACATTTTTAAGTTTCAAGTTGATGGTTTTGAAAGCTTATAAATTGTTTTTGGTCAACATTTTTTATGAAATTATTTTTGTTTTCAATTATTTCTTATATGTTTAATCAATTTTAAAGTTTCATTTATATTGGTCTTATAGTTTATCTATTATAAGCTTTCAAAGTCACGTATTTGAAATATGTTTAAGTTTCAAGTAGGTGGTTTTGAAAGCTTATAAATTAATTTGTATCAACATTTTTTATGAAATTATTTTTGTTTTCAATTATTCCTTATATGTTTAATCAATGTTTAAAGTTTCATTTATGTTGGTATTATATTTTATGTTTTATAGTCTTTTAAAGTCACGTACTTGAAACAGAATCCCGCATCAGAAACACAGAATATACTGCGCAGAAAAAAAAAAACCAGAATCCCACATCGGAAATACAGTATGATTTCCAGGGCAAGCCCCCTTATAAAAGGGAGTCCAGGGTGAGGGTTTCTGTCAGAATCCAGACTGCTGTAATGACAGTGCTGCTGGATATTAAATAGCAGAAAAATTCTACTGAAAAGTTTATATATATATATATATATATATATAAAACAAAACAAAAAAATAAAAATAAAAATAAAAAAAATAAAAAAATAAAAATAAAAATAAAAAATTTTAAAAAAAAATATTATGCAAAGGCGGCACCTGGTGTGCCGCCTTTGTGGTTTATTTTTTGGCAAAGGCGGCGCACCATGCGCCGCCTTTCCCTGGGCGAAAAAACCCCCAAAGGCGGCACACCAGGTGCCGCCTTTGCGGGGTAAAAAAATAATTTTTTTTTACCTAGATGTATTTTCAAAAAAAAATTGAAAAAATGTAAATAAAAAAAACTCGTTGTAAGCATATTGTATTTAATACACAGGTGGTGAATAAAAACTTGATAAATATACCTGAAGTAGTGGAAGAATTTGTTAGCTTCTTCAATTCACTGCAATTTTTTTCCAGTGTCCAGCCTTTTTGTAACATCCCAATTAATTATAGAATAAAACTTTTTCATATTTATTAATATTTATAAATTAGATATTAATTTTACTTTAAAGATGATGTTATGTCTGATAGTGTACCTATAGCAACCCAAGCCTTTTACATATAACATTACACGATTTTAAGCATAATTATGCATCAGAGTACAAGCCAATGATCATTAGGTCTAGTGTCTTGGAAGACTAGGTACATAAAACATAAAACATGGGGCTAAAAAAAACATTTCTTTATTTAATCTCCATAAAAAGCTTCTAACTTCCTTTGAGTTCTTACATCTGCATAGGATACCATGGGGAACACACGAACAAATGGATGAGCTGAAAAGCCCAGTAAGAGAATGAATATAAGGATACATCATAAGCACATGAGTTGGGAGGCATGACATAATGATATCCAAAGCATGGAACATATAAAATCGTATCATATAAGCATGGAATCCTATAAACATGGAATCATATAAACATGGAATTATATAAATGTGGCATAATCATAAAACATGTCTTTAGTACGGGTCAAGGATAACCGTCAATCTCGTTTCCCATTTTAGTACGGGACAAGGCTAACCGCCAATCTCGTTTCCCATTTTAGTACGGGTCAAGGAAAACCGTCAATCTCGTTTCTCATCACATCTCATGAGACTTAACTTTACTCAATGCATTGGAACGCTATCTGGGTCCACTCATCTCAACATCTTCATGAATATGCTTGCCACATGAATAATCATACATAATCAACCATACATAAACATAAGGATACCCATGAAAAGAATTGAGTACCACAATCATGATATAAAGCATAACCAATGGACGTATCATGAAAGTGTCCATGAAATAAAGGGATTAAAACATACATGGACGTTCATAAGGTAAAATAGACATAAGAAATGTTTTTGAGAAATATTAGCATTAAAACATTTGTGTACGGTTTTAAGGGAAATATTAGAGATTTTAAAATAGAAAAGAGGACAATCTTTTATATAAAACCAGAATTTAACCAAGAAGATTTTCATAATAAAAGGACTGATTTTATAAAGACAATGGTGGCTTAAAACAGAGGGAATAGTACACTTGAAATCGGGTAAATTTTTTGAAAAGTTTCCTTAAAACAGGTTTGCTTATCGGAAAGTTCTAAAGAGGGAATCTTTTAAAAACGTGTATATCCCTGAAAGAGAGTGATGAAAGGGTCTTCATAAATGAATTTTGTAAAACTACATAGCATTCATAATATGTACATAAATAGATAAGATAACCTCATTTTGATATATAAAAATATAAGGCAACCCGAAAGAACAAAGAAGGTTCGAGTAGAATTCGTTACGGTTTATCGGCATGGTGTCAAGTGTAACTAAGAGCGATTGATGAGAGAGAAAAGGGGTTTCTCATCACTTAGACATCATGAGGGCAGTATGGAGGAGGTGTGAAAACATACATCATCATTTGGTATTACACACAAAAAGGCATAGCATAAAGGACAATCTTGATTAAGAGTGAAATGCAGATGATCTCTTACCTTAAATTCGTTGGTGTTCTCAACTTGTTATTAAAGACTTGAATAAACAAATTAGGTTTATTAATTAATAATTCCATAACCTCTTATATATTTAATTGGTTTAGTATAATCATTTAAGTTCATTTATAATCGTTTTGATTAGTTATGAGGTTCAATTTCATTGTTCGAGCTCGTTTGTTTATTTGGTTTTAATGACCGGTTCGCTTATATTCATGTTTGGATAAACATGTAAGATGAAAGTGGTTATCCGAAATTGAAGTTATATGCTATTAGTGAACATCCAGGAGATTACATGCTTTTAAATTTAATTTGGTTACTTATAGTGAATTCAAATTATTATATATATAACATTAGTGACAACCGTTTTGGTTAATCGGTGGGTTTGATTACAATGAACATGTTTTGCTTTATAACTTAATATCATTAGTACAAAAGGATTACAGAATCAAAACAATGATATATTACCTATGTAATAATCTGGTTCAACCATAACACAAATGGTTTCATGACCAGAATTAAAGATAATAAAAGAAATTGATAAACTGTTGTCATTGAATGTGCTAAATTAGCGCATCTCAAACGGTGCTTTCATTTCTTTCAAATAAAAAGATGGGGAAAGGATAGAAGATAATGAAATATCTCATTAGCATAAAAGCATTCCAATACATGTATGTTACTGGTGCTATCATACTATTTGGGTGAAGGGAGCTGAGGAAAGAAACAAAAAGAAAAAAACTTAAAAGAAATGAAGGAATTGGAAAGAGAAATTTACCTCATGAGACTTCCTTCTTTGAGAACCTCTTAAGGGGAGAGGTTTTGGTATTTTGAAGAGACTAGGAGCTTTTGGACGTGGGGGAGGATCTTGGAGAGAGATTTGGGCAGAATATTGGCAAGGAACAAGGTTTAAGAGTGAAAAGAAGTGGGAGTGAGAAAGGGGTTATAGTGGAGGAGAGGAGAGTTTTCATAATTTTTTAATCATCAGTTTATTATTTCTTCACAAGACAAGGAATAGTAAGTATTTCATGACCAAGAACAGTAATAAATGCATGTGACTTCGAACCAATTGAGCTTACATCAACAGATCATCATCAATGACTCAATAAATCTCTTATTTAGCATTTATCGTAAATTATCACATTTTACTATTTATCAAAAATCTAAGTATTCCAAAAAAATCCTTAAAATTCACCCTAACCATTTTTCGACGTGTAGAATCCAAAAATTAAGTCCATTTTTCAAAAAAAAATCTAAATGTGATTATTTTAATATTTAATTAAAATCATAATTTATTATCAAAAACCAGTTTTAAAACATTCATTAACTTATTCTAAAATATAGGTATATCGTACTTTCAACTTGAATATCATTTATATATTATCATATGTAAGGTTACTATTCATTAGGGTATATCACTATTCATAAGGGTATGTTACTATTCATAAGTCTAGGTTACAATTCACCAAAAATTAATTTTTTCTTATCGGACTCCAAATAACTTACTGATCGCAACCGTGTACGTCAGATTTTTGAAATTCCAAACACATAAGTGACAAACTTATGTTTAAAGGTCACTTAGCACTTAGTAGTTCATTATGTTGTGTTTTCATGTGATTTTATAACATATTTATAAGAAGGGAATTTCCATTGAAAAACATTGGGTTGTTACATTCTTCCCCCCTTATGAAATTTTACCCTTGAAATTTCATTTTACATTCTAAGATAAAAACAGGTGCAGATACTTTTCCTTCATTGCTTCCTCCAATTCTCATGTTGCCTCTTCGTACTTATGGTTTCGCCATAGTACCTTGACCAAATGAGTAGTCTTGTTGCGTAGAACTTTGTCTTTACGATCCAAGATCTTCACTGGCAACTCCTCATAGGAAAGATCATCATCCAATGGTACCACCTCTGAAGAGAGTGCATGTGAAGGGTCCGGTGGAAACTTCCTTAAGAGGGATACATGAAAGACATCATGTACTTTCGACGTGGTAGGTGGAAGTGTCAGTTGATATGTCACAGCTCCAACTCGATCAAAGATCTCGAAGGGGTCGATGTACCTGGAACTTAACTTCCCTTTCTTCTCAAACCTCACGACGTTCTTCCATGGAGATATGTGTAGAAATATCATGCCTCCAACTTTGAACTTAAGGTCTCGTCGACGGTTATCTGCATAACTCTTCTGACGACTTTGGGCTGCCTTGATATGCTGCTGAATGATTTTCACCTTCTCCACCATTTATTCGATCATTTCAGGTCATAGTAGTTTATGCTCACCGACTTCATCCCAACACGCCAGTGTTCTGCACCTTTTCCCATAAAGAGCTTCATATGGTGTCATTCGGATGTTGGAATGGAAACTGTTGTTGTGGAAGAATTCAACCAGTGGAAGATATTGGTCTCATCCTCCTTTGAATTTCATATAACAAGCTCTCAACATGTCTTCCAGTGTCTGAATAATTCGCTCAGATTGGCCATCAGTTTGAGGATGATAGGTCGTACTGAAGTTCAGTTCAGTGCTTAGAGCATGTTGGAGACTTTTCCAGAACTTCGAGTTGAATCTAGGATCACGGTCGGATACAATAGATAGTGGTACTCCATGCAGCATTACCACTTCTTTGATGTAAACCCGCACAAGTTGATCCAATGAGAAGTCCTCTCGAATCGCGATGAAGTGAGATGTCTTTGTAAGACGGTTAACAATGACCCATATTACATTGTTTCCTCTGGGTGTTCTTAGAAGTCTAGTGATAAAGTCCATGGTAATGTTCTCCCACTTCTATGCTAGTATGGGTAGTGGTTGCATCATTTTCTTAGACTTTTGTCTCTCGGTCTTCATTTGGTGACATATCAGGCACTTTGATGTATATTCAACAATCTCCCTTTTCATATTGTCCCACCAAAAGTTTTCTCGGAGATCTCGATACATCTTTGGGCTCCCTGAGTGGATAGAGAAGGTCGATCTATGTGCATAATTCAATAGCTCTTTTATCTCCGGATCGAATGATACACATAATTGTGTCCCAAATCTTACAACTCCTTCATCATCAATTTTGAAATCGGAGGATTTCCCATTTCTGATAGCTTCCACCCTTTTCTGAATTTCCACATCTTTTCTTTGAGCATCCTTTATTTTTTTCAAGAGCGATGGTTGAGCAATCATTCGAGAAAGTATTGATGATGTTTCTCCCTTAATGATTCTCATGTCCATCCTTTGTAAATCTAAGAAGATCAGATCCTTTTAAATTCTCATTATTAATAAAGATGCAAGATCCTTTCTACTTAGAGCATCCATCACCTTGTTTATCTTACCGGGATGGTAGTGGATTGAGCAGTCATAATCCTTAATGAGTTATATCCATCTTCGTTGGCGCATATTAAGCTCTTTCCGTGTGAATGTATATTTGAGACTCTTGTGGTCAGTATATATCTCACATTTCTCCCCATAGAGATAATACCGTCAGATTTTCAACGCAAAAATCACAGCCGCCAACTCCAGATCATGCGTAGAATAGTTTTTCTCATAGATTTGCAGCTGCCTTGAGGCATAGGCTATCACTTTATCATTTTGCATTAGCACACATCCTAAGCCCTTCTTAGAAACATCACTATACACTACAAAGAGTTCTCCACTTGTAGGGAGTGTGAGTACTGGCATAGTGATAAGCCTATTTTTCAACTCCTTAAAACAGTCTTCACATTCCTGTGTCCAGACAAACTTTACTCTATTCTGTGTCAGCTTGGTCATTGGGTTTGACAATCATGAAAAATTCTTCACAAATCGTCGATAATACCCAGCTAGACCCAAAAAGCTTCGGATCTCCGTTACAGATGTTGGTCTGGGTCACTCTTCAATTGTCTTCGTCTTAAAAGGGTCCACATATATCTTTTTGCTGGTGATAACATTGTTGGAGTTGGTGGCCTAGAACCAACTACTTTGTACTTTATTCATTAATAAATGTCTTATCACATCTTGATTGTTCTTCGGCGTGACAATGCATGTGATAATGTCCTAAGCACAGCTGTTGCATTAAAGGGTCGTAGCGGATCCCTACTATAATGAGAACCCGGAAGTGTCATAACACTGTTCTTGAATGTATGTTCTATGGCCGAATGATATTATTTGAGGGACACAAATAATACAGGTCATTAGGGGTGAGGACTCGTGAAACTTTGAGGCACCTTCTCATGGTGTGCACCCTTGGTAATATCCAGGAGGATATTATGAGAACGAGACCCGCCAGTAGGAAATCCACATTTCATAGTGTCATTGGATGTTCCTATCTGCGGACGTGTGTATTGATCCTTAGACTTTAAGATTATTATTAATGGGTATTACAACTCGCGCACTTAGATGTATTGACGAAAACTGTGGCGACACACTGTTCGCAGCGAGGTAGGATACGTTGGGTGCGTCACGAGTAATACCGCATTAATAGATAATGCGAGAAAGGATTTGTCTCTTCCGTTCCATAACGGAAGTATATATCTCAGGCCCTTTGATGGAATTGATATAGCGTAAATAAATTCATGACCATGGTAAGGTATGGGCAAGTTCAATTCCGGGAAGTCAAAGAAAGAATAATCAAGCACATGGGTTGATGGCACTAGCATGCAACCCGCTTGATTGGACATATCGAGACAAAGGGATTATATTACACGGTAAGCGTTCGTAGGAGGTGACACGTCATTGCGGCATTAACTTCTTTCTCTATGGGCGCCTTGGCGTGTTGCTAGACGCTAAACTTGGACTTTGGGCAGGCTCTGCCTAATGTCACTGAGAAAGAGGCCTAGAAGGTCACACACTAAGTGTGTCCATGTATCTCAGTTAAATATTAATTTAACAAGTTGAATAAAGATTATTCCCGATTGTGGTTTAATAATTATTCAAGGATGTCTGATCGCATTTATTTCGACACTAGTTATTCGAGAGAATATATTGTGGGTGAAATAATATATATTTATTAGCGAGTAATGCGGTTACATTTATTTAAGAAATAAATAGCTATTACTCAAGGTCTAATAAATATGGTGGAGGAAAATAAATAAAACTGAAAAATAAAAGTACACGCCGTGTATATTTATATATACACGCCGTGTAGTTTATTTTTCGGGATTCGTGAGAAAATATTGTTTATTTAATTAAATGATATTAAATGTAATACGTTGGACGCATGTCAAGTAATAATGATGGTCAACTGTCATTATTAAGACATGGGGTATTACTAAGAATTAAATGAAATGATTAAATGGTTATGAGCAATTAATTTATTTTATTATTCTAGGTATTATAAATCCTAATTACATTATTCTCAAAAAGGTTAGTCATTTTGGTTGTGCAAAACGGATTGGAAATACTCTCAAGCCAAGAGAGAATTCTCTTTCCACCAATAACGCTTTCAAGTTACGAAAGCAAGATCCTCCACCGGATCAAGGCGATCGAAGACGGACATCGCAAGCGAAGGATCTTCCGCGCTAGCACCCGAAGTTCCCTTCGGCGACGTCGAGAGATACGTGGCACACGTGTGGATCACCGCTAGAGGAATCCTACACTTGGATTCTCCGACGCAACGACGGATCACAGGATCGTGACCGGAGACACCAACGAAGAAAGAATTCCATCGAGGTAATTCTTATGAATTAATTAAATTAATTACAAACAACATATGATGATCCTCCTCAAGGGTTCTGGGACTCTTCTTTTCTTTTTCGTTCTTCGTTCTATTCTGAAGATCCAGCGTTTTATATCGTGACGGATCTCAGATTGAACGTCGTTTAACGCTAAAATTAAAGTTGGGCAAACTCACCAACGCGCTTCCGTTGTGCCCGGAACCTACAAGTGGTATCAGAGCGGTCATATCGTTGATTATAATTATTTAGTTTTTCATTGGTGATTTACGCATTTAATAATTTAGTTATTTCAATTCATGTTTAATCGTTCTGGAAATCTGAATATCGAGATCCGTTCCTCCTCCCTCGTTTCTCGTTCACCTCACAGAAATGAATTTTTCTTTTAATTTTGATTAAAATAAAATAGAGGAACTCATCTGGAGGAGCCAAACGTTTCTGGTCGTACAACACCAGAATACACGGCGTGTATTCGGAAGTACACGTCGTGTAGTCTAGGTTCAATGCATTGACCGATCCGCCAAATCGGCACGTGTATTGAGGTCATTTATAACACTGTGTGTTGACCAGAAACAGGTGGCACACGGTTTCTGGATTACACACTGTGTGGTCCAACTGAACACGGCGTGTAGTCCCTTCGGGTTCGGGTTGGGCCGTGTAACCCGTACATGGCTTGCCCAACTGGAAACCGTGTAACGCGGAAACTACACGACGTGTGTCCAAAAGAACACGCCGTGTACTCCGAAAATTTCCGAAGTACATTTACATGCCATGTCTCCGGGCGTGTACTTCGGATGGATGGTGAAGAAAAGTACACGTCGTGTAGTCGGAACTACACGCCGTGTACTCACCCAAATTACGCAGATTTATTAAAATTTAATTATTATATTATACAAACCCTTGAGACGTGTACCATAGTGCAGGCGTAAAGCTGAGGGACAACACGTGATAGGTGTTTTATATATGTGTGTTTAATTTAACATCTGCGTAATGAAATGGAACTCACCGGGTTGCCTCTAAGGTACAAGTTACGTACAAGGATAATTTTAAATGAATTTATTTGTTTAAAATTATGATGGATGAGAATCTCAAGGAAGTTCAGAAAAGGGTTTAAGATAAAAGGATTGATTAATTAAAGATAATTAATTAATTTGAGCGTGATTTATCTTAAACAAGAACGATTAAAGAATTGAATGCTAGTTTTATTTATGCGTAAATATCGTTGCATGTGTGGATGATCATGAGCTAGACCGAGACCTTTGTATGTGAATGGTTTTTTTTAATTTATTTATTTAAATTAAATTTATTGGCATGCGATCCATTTCCTCATTAATATGTAGGGTCTGCGTGCCCAATGATTCTTTTATGTAAAAACCCCCATTTTACCCCTCACCTGCGTGTGAGATAAATGCATATGTAATGGATGGAGCTCCCAAGCTAGTGGAGACGGCTCAAGTTAGGAGCCGAGGTGAAACCAATCCAAGGAGATACAAAGGTGGACAGGTGGAAAGTTGTAAACACGAACCCGCAAGGTTCAAGGTGTTTCTCCCCTAGGTCTTGGGTTAGTTTATCAACCGCTGGATAAACTAACCAATAGAACAAGCTCATGATCATACCATTTATTTTATTTCTGTCAGATGCATGGTTTATTTATTGTGGGTGTGTTGTCACGATCACACAATTAATGAATATAACAAGCATGCAAGATGGAACTAAAATAAAACTGGTTTATACGTAAATATTATCTTAGACATGGTTAATCACTTAAGTATATCCCACTTAATATTAACAAGCATGTAATCAAAGATAATAAAATGGCAATTTACGTATAAGGATAAAATCCCTCAAAAGAAATATTAAGTCGGTATAGCCTTCCATAATCTTGGTTAGAATCGAACCATAGTTCAAAGTGTTTGACCAACCCTAGTTGGGGTGCTTTCAATTATTGGGGAATTCTAATTCAAGGTTTTGGGTTGACTTGACTTGGTTCGCATCAAGGGTTGACTGCCACAGCAGGACTTGATGTGACCAAGAGGCAAAGGTTGAGAAAATCCAAAATAAAAGGATTTCAGGATTTGGGAGTCCACTCAGCGGATCAAGGAGCTTCGAGTTAATGCAGTTGGCATTTGGAATGCCTACCTAAAACCCTTCAAGTTGTTTGACCAACCCTAGTTGGGGTAATGCGAAGGGAAATATGGATCATTGCCACTAGAATATTCAGGCAACAGAATATTCCGAAGTCAATGGTGAGGGCTATTGAATTTCGATAAAATAGTGGGAGAGTAATATGTATTAATTTATTTATTTGTCTCAATTTTGTAATAAAGTACTAAACCTTTGCTCATCTTAATTTGTAAAAACGGCAAGAAAATGACTTCAAACATATCATTGCACACCATACTCGAGAAGAAAAACCTTCTCACCGGCACCAATTTCCAAGAGTGGCAGAGGCGTTTACGCGTCGTCCTTCGCCACGAAAGGAAATTATATGTGCTGGAAGAGCCTATTCCAGTTGCGCCTGGGAAAGAGGCTAGTGATGAGGAATTATCTCTCTACATGAAACACATGGATGATGCCACAAATGTCCAGTGTTTCATGCTATCGGTCATGTCTAATGAGCTCTTGAAGCAACATGAAAACATGGACGCGTATAGCATGATGTCTCACCTTAAGGATCTCTACCAAGAGAAGGCGAGACAGGAGAGGTATGAGATCTCCAATGCTTTGTTCACCACGAAGCTTGGAGAGTATGCGCCAACTGGGCCTCATGTAGTCAAGCTTATTGGCTACATTGAACGCCTGGACATCTTAGGGATTAAATTCCCGGATGAGTTGCGTACAGATCTCATCCTATCATCACTACCCAAGACCTTCTCTAGCTTCATTGTCAACTATAATATGAGCGGCAATGAGAAGAGTCTATCGGAGCTTCTGACCTTGATTCGCCAGGTAGATAAGGACATGGGGCGTGACAAACTCGCGGTCCTTATGGTGAACAAGAAAATGAAGGACAAGGCAAAAGGGCCAAAGACTTATAAACGGTCTGAAGCCCCCGAGCATCGTCCCTCCAAGAAGGGGAAGATCCAGAGGCAGGGCAAGGAACGTGAGGCAGTGTGTTTTGCATGTGGCAAGCAGGGCCACTGGAAGAGGAACTGCACCCAGAAGCGTGGGGACGCTAAAGGTGCGTTCGTTATCGAGTGCAATCTTTCTATTTCTACACATTGAGTATTAGATACAGTTTGTGGGGCTCACATCTGTATTCAAATGCAGGAATCAAGTAGATTTAGAAAGATCGCCAGAGGAGAGGTGGATCTTAGAGCTGCCAATGGCGCAAGACTGGCTGCGTTGGCTATTGGCGACTACCACCTCTCATTGCCGACTGGGATGATTTTGGTTTTACATAACTGTTATTATGTGCCTAGTGTTACCAAGAACATAATTTTTGTATCTTGTTTGGATATGGATGGATTTGTTTTCAAATTTGGAAATAAGGGTTGTCTCTTTTATAAGAACAACGTATGTTATGGTATGAAACATTTAAATAATGGTTTGTATGTATTGAATTACGAAAACCAAGTGTTGGCAATCGATAACGAAACAAACTCACATGACTCATACATCACCCAGTTATGGCATCACCGCCTTGGTCATGTGAACGAGAAGCGTTTGACAAAGCTCTTCCAAGATGGCTATTTAGACTCTACTGAGCTAAAACCATTTGATAGATGTCACGCTTGTTTACAAGGAAAAATGACCAAGCCGCCTTTTGGTGGACAAGGTGAAAGGGCCACAGAGTTTCTAGGATTGGTACACACGGATGTGTGTGGACCATTTCCAGTAGAAGCTAGAGGTGGATATTCTTACTTCATTACTTTTACTGATGATTTGAGTAGATATGATTATGTCTACTTAATGAGGTATAAGTCAGAGTCCTTAGAAAAATTTAAGGAATTCAAGAATGAAGTAGAGAATCAGCTTGGTAAGAAGATAAAGAAGCTTCGATCGGATCGAGGTGGAGAATATCTGAACCAAGAGTTCATCGATCTTCTACGGGAGTCTGGGATTTTATCTTAGCTCACTCCTCCTTATACACCACAGTGGAATGGTGTTAGTGAAAGGAGGAACCGCACCTTGTTGGACATGGTGAGGTCGATGATGAGTCATGCAGATCTTCCATTATCCTTTTGGGGATATGCATTACAAACTGCAGCATACACGTTAAACCGAGTACCAACTAAGGCGGAAAATGGAATTCCATCCGAGTTATGGAATGGACGGAAACCCACTTTGTCGCACACACGTGTATGAGGATGCGAGGCGTTTGTTAAGGCCTTCTCAGGCAACAAACTAGCACCCCGGGGCACGAAGTGTATCTTTATAGGATATCCCAAGGAAACGAAAGAATATTACCTATACAACCCTCAAGACAAGAAAGTGATTGTCGCCAGACAAGCCGTCTTTCTTGAGAGGGAGCACATCCTCAAGAAGGATAGTGGGAGTAAGATTGACTTTGACGAAGTTGGTGCTCAAGATACACAGAAGTTGGTACAGGAACAAGTTCCACAGGTCCCCGTGGAAGAGGTTCCAGAAACACAAGTACTGCGTAGGAGCTCAAGAGAGGTAAGGAAACTAGAGAGATTTGGTTTCCTAGTCACCGAGAATGGTGAATCATTATTGTTGGACAATGATGAACCTCTCTCCTACAAGGAAGCAGTAGAAAGCTCAGAAGCTGCAAGATGGCTAGAAGCTATGAATTCTGAGATGGATTCCATGTATCAGAACCAAGTTTGGGTTCTGGTCGATGAGCCAGTTGATGTAAAGCCTGTTGGATGCAAATGGGTATTCAAAAGAAAGATGGACATGGAAGGTCAAGTTAGCACCTATAAAGCAAGGCTAGTGGCTAAAGGATTCAGACAACGTCAAGGAATTAACTATGATGAAACCTTCTCACCATTTTCCATGTTTAAATCCATAAGAATCATACTTGCCATAGCATCTTACCATGACTACGAGATTTGGCAGATGGATGTCAAAACAGCATCCCTTAACGGGAACCTTCAGGAAGATGTCTATATGACACAACCAGAAGGGTTTGTGACACCAGGTGAAGCCAAATGGGTTTGCAAGTTGCAGAAATCCATTTATGGATTGAAGCAAGTATCTAGGTCATGGAACATTCGATTTGATGAAGCCATAAAGGAATTTGGTTTCATTAAGAACGAATGTGATCCATGTGTTTATAAGCGGTTTAGTGGGAATGTGGTCGTCATCCTAGTGGTATATGTTGATGACATATTGCTTATTGGAAACGACGTACCAACCTTACAGTCAGTTAAGGACTGGTTAAACAAGTGTTTCTCCATGAAGGACTTAGGAGAAGCAGCTTACATTCTAGGGGTCAAGATCATTCGTGATAGATCCAAGAGGCTGCTTGGACTAAGTCAGGGTACATACATTGACCAGATACTAAAGAGATTTAGTATGGAAAAATCCAAAAGGGGATTGGTTCCAGTGTCACATGGCTTACATCTTTCTAAGAAAATGTGTCCCCAGACACAACAGGAGAAAGATAGGATGAGTAAGATCTCATACGCTTCGGCTATAGGATCCATCATGTATGTCATGTTATGTACCAGGCTTGATGTTGCCTATGCACTGAGCATGGTAGGAAGATATCAAGCAGATCCAGGAGAACAGCATTGGACTGCTATTAAGACTATCCTTAAGTATCTGAGAAGAACTAAGGATATGTTCCTGGTGTATGGAGGAGACGATGAGCTTTTCATCAGAGGGTATGCTGATGCTGGTTTTCAAACAGATCAGAATGATCTGAAGTCGCAATCTGGATATGTTTTCTGTCTCAATGGAGGAGTTGTGAGCTGGAAGAGTTCAAAGCAGCCATTTGTCGCCGATTCTACAGCGGAGTCCGAGTATATAGCGGCTTCTGATGCAGCCAAGGAAGCCGTCTGGATTCGAAACTTTGTCCAGGAGCTTGATGTGGTGCCTAGCAGTAAAGATCACATTACATTGTATTGTGATAATACTGCAGCGGTGGCTCTTGCAAAAGAACCAAGGTCACATCAACGGACAAAGCACATACTCCGAAAGTATCACCTCTTGAGGGATTTCTATGAGAGGGGTGAAGTTGCAGTGAGCAGAGTGTCCACGGAAGAGAACATGGCGGACCCCATGACTAAAGGCCTATCTCAACAGAAGCATGAATATCATGTGAGAGCTAGCGGGTTAAAGGTTGTTAGCAGTTGGCTCTAGTCCAAGTGGGAGTCTGTTGGAGTTGGTGGCCTAGAACCAACTACTTTGTACTTTATTCATTAATAAATGCATTATCACATCTTGATTGTTCTTCTGCGTGACAATGCATGTGATAATGTCTTAAGGACAGTTGTTGCATTAAAGGGTTGTAGCGGATCCCCGCAATGATGAGAACCCGGAAGTGTCATAACATTGTTCTTGAATGTATGTTCTATGGCCGGATGATATTATTTGAGGGACACAAATAATACAGGTCATTAGGGGTGAGGACTCATAAAACTTTGAGGCACCTTCTCATGGTGTGCGCCCTTGGTAATATCCAGGAGGATATTATGAGAACGAGACCCGCCAGTAGGAAATCCACATTTCATAGTGTCATTGGATGTTCCTATCTGCGGACGTGTATATTGATCCTTAGACTTTAAGATTATTATTAATAGGTATTACAACTCGCGCACTTAGATGTATTGACGAAAACTGTGACGACACACTGTTCGTAGTGAGGTAGGATACGTTGGGTGCGTCACGAGTAATACCGCATTAATAGATAATGCGAGAAAGGATTTGTCCCTTTCGTTCCATAACGGAAGTATATATCTCAGGCCCTTTGATGGAATTGATATAGCCTAAATAAATCCATGGTCATGGTAAGGTATGGGCAAGTTCAATTCCGAGAAGTCAAAGAAAGAATAATCAAGCACATGGGTTGATGGCACTAGCATGCAACCCGCTTGATTGGAGATATCGAGACAAAGGGATTATATTACACGGTAAGCGTTCGTAGGAGGTGACACGTCATTGCGGCGTTAACTTCTTTCTCTATGGGTGCATTGGCGTGTTGCT
Source organism: Viscum album (assembly GCA_963277665.1). Lineage (NCBI taxonomy): Eukaryota > Viridiplantae > Streptophyta > Magnoliopsida > Santalales > Viscaceae > Viscum > Viscum album. Next base: position 1,813,846,194 of record OY728146.1, read on the forward strand.
AGACGATAACCTTGGACTTTGGGCAGGCTCCGCCTAATGCCACTGAGAAAGAGGCCTAGAGGGTCACACACTAAGTGTGTCCATGTATTTCAGTTAAATACTAATTTAACAAGTTGAATAAAGATTATTCCCGGTTGTGGTTTAATAATTATTCAAGGATGTCTGATCGCATTTATTTCGACACTAGTTATTCGAGAGAATATATTGTGGGTGAAATAATATATATTTATTAGCGAGTAATGTAGTTACATTTATTTAAGAAATAAATAGTCATTACTCAAGGTCTAATAAATATGGTGGAGGAAAATAAATAAAACTGAAAAATAAAAGTACACACCGTGTATATTTATATATACACGCCGTGCAGTTTATTTTTCGGGATTCGTGAGAAAATATTGTTTATTTAATTAAATGATATTAAATGTAATACGTTGGACGCATGTCAAGTAATAATGATGGTCAACTGTCATTATTAAGACATGGGGTATTACTAAGAATTAAATGAAATGATTAAATGCTTATGAGCAATTAATTTATTTTATTATTCTAGGTATTATAAATCCTAATTACATTATTCTCAAAAAGGTTAGCCATTTTGGTTGTGCAAAACGGATTGGAAATACTCTCAAGCCAAGAGAGAATTCTCTTTCCACCAATAACGCTTTCAAGTTACGAAAGCAAGATCCTGCACCGGATCAAGGCGATCGAAGACGGACATCGCAAGCAAAGGATCTTCCGCGCTAGCACCTGGAGTTCCCTTCGGCGACGTCGAGAGATACGTGGCACACGTGTGGATCACCGCTAGAGGAATCCTACACTTGGATTCTCCGACGCAACGACGGATCACATGATCGTGATCGGAGACACCAACGAAAAAAGAATTTCATCGAGGTAATTCTTATGAATTAATTAAATTAATTATAAACAACATATGATGATCCTCCTCAAGGGTTCCGGGACTCTTCTTTTCTTTTTCGTTCTTCGTTCTATTCTGAAGATCCGGCGTTTTATATCGTGACGGATCTCAGATTGAACGTCGTTTAACGCTAAAATTAAAATTGGGCAAACCCACCAACGCGCTTCTGCTGCGCCCGGAACCTACAAACATGCCCCAAGAATGATACTTCCTCTATCCAGAACTCACATTTATTGTACTTTGCATACAACTTCTCCCTTCGCAAAGTCTTTAACACAGTATTCAAATGCCCATCGTGTTCTTCTTTGCTCTTGGAGTATATCAGAATATCATCAATAAAGACTACCACAGATTTGTCAAAAAAAATCTCTAAAGACTCTATTCATTAAATCCATAAAAATTACTGGAGCATTAGTAAGTTCGAAGGGCATCACTGTGAACTCATAGTGTCCATACCTCATTCGAAATGCATTCTTGGGAATATCTTCCTTCCTCACCTTTAATTGGTGATATCCCGACCGAAGGTCCACCTTAGAGAAATAACTGGTCCCACGAAGCTGATCAAACAAGTCATCTATCTGTGGCAGGGGATACTTGTTCTTTATCATGATTTTATTGAGCTCACGATAATCAATGCAGAGGCACATTGATCCGTCCTTCTTCTTGACGAAGAGGACTAACGCACCCCACGGTGAAGCACTCGGGCGTATAAAACCCTTCTTCATATTCTCCTATAACTGCTTCTTCAGCTCTTCCAGCTCTACGGTGGTCATTCTGTAAGGTGTTTTAAGATAGGCAAAGATTCAGGGATAAGTTCAATTGAGAACTCAACCTCTCAATTAAAAGAAAGGTCAGATAACTCTTCAGGGAATACATCGGTGTAATCTCTCACAATAGGCATGTCTTCAAGCATGATTCTCTCTTTTGTCTCAATCATTTGAGTTGGATATGTTTGCTCATAAGGAAGCAATATCCGCACTTGAGACGATGATTCTAAAGGAGATTCATCTTCCTCCTTACACTTGTATAGAATTGGAGGATGCTTCGGGATGTAAAGAGTGATCTCCCTTTCCCGACAGTTGATGTTTGCTTTGTATAAAGATAGTCAATCCATGCCCAAGATAGCGTCGAACTCCACTAAAGGAAGTATGACGAGATTTGCTGGGAGGTTCAGTCCACAAATGTTAACCGGGGAGGAGTTATAAACCATGGACGCAATAATTGCCCCATTTGCAGTTCTCACAGATAACTTTTCCTCCAAATTTTGAGGTGATATTTGAATAGTTCAACTAAACTTGCAAGATATGAAAGAATGTGTAGAACCAGAATCAAATAGTACGTTCGCTATTCTTGAATGAATAACTAGCGTACCTGTCACCACATCGTTTTTTGGCTCCACCTCAACAGTTGGGATAGCATAAGTCCTTCCTTGTTGCCTTGGAGGTTGTTGTTGATTGCCTCCGACAACCCTCGGCTTAGGGAAATTGTTCGCATAATGTTCAACAGGCTAAGTGTTGATCTGAACCTTCCTTTCTTCTTCAACATTAGCGGGATTTTTCATATCCCTTCGGTAGGTCTTGGCCAAATGACCAAACTTTCCACATTTGAAGCAATTCTTGTTTCCTTTCAGACAGTTATTAGGATGCTTCTTCCCACAACTTTTACAAGGGGAAAAGTCAGGCTTCTTTCCATCATGAGATTTGTTTGATGAACCACCCATGTTGTTCTCCATTTTCTGCTTCTTGTCATTGGGCCCACGAGACCACTGAGAGTCTTCAATCTTCATTTCAACCTTGAGGGCACAACGGACAATCTCCTAATAACTGTCGAAGTCTCGAATCGCCAACGCTTTTCATAGACTCGGCTTTAGTCCGCTAAAGAAGTGATCTACCTTACTTTCGGTGTTCATGACAAAGCCAGAGGCGTACCTTGCAAGACTTGTAAAGTTTGCTTCATACACCCCGATGGACTCATCTTCCTTCTGCTTGAATCCGAGGAACTCTTTTTCCATATTGAAACGGAGGGTTCGAGGAAAATATTTGTTGAAAAACATCCTCTTGAATTTCTTTCAATCCATGGAATCAATTTCCTCTTGGGACTTTGTATTCTTGATCAGTGTCCACCACTGATCAGCTTCCTCATCAAAACGATAAACCGTCAGTACAACCTTCTCTTCTTCCGAGTACTGGAGGACGGAGAATATCTTTTCAAATGAGTTAATCCATTGTTCCGCGAGGAGGGGATCAGAAGATCCACTAAACATGAGAGGTCTTTGTCGCATGAAGGATTCCACGACAACTTGATCTTTCCTTGGTGGAGGAGGGCGTTCCGTATGATTCAAGTTATTATTCATAACTCGAGTCAGCTGAGCAAGTACTGTCATGAAGTTTTGAGCACCTGCCCTCGTCATATCAAGCATATCACTAAAGCAATCTTCACATTGCCTATCATATTGGTTGTTGGAATGTGTTCTTCTATTTCCTGCCATTAACTAAGAAAAAGAACGTATAATTAAAGGTCTTGAAGACTTAGATATTAATCATAAAAAGAAAACTTTGAACATAAAAGAATAAACTTATAAAGAAAAAGTATATCCTAACTTGTGATTCCTTAGGTTTATATCTAGGTTATGCTCGATCTATTTGTTAACTTATATTCTTATAGGCTTTTTTTGTCCCTTAATAATGGTTTGTACTAAGCCTGTGAATCTACCAAAACATATCCCCCAGGAGTGTCGTAACCAAGAGTGCAGCAAGGCTCGTTGTCGTGTACCAGGATACCCCAGGTCAAGCCCAAAACTCCTTGTCGGAATTTTCACTCCTAGGTACATCTGTGTCAGAGTCGCCTCTACCTGCTCGTATCCAGATAGGGGTGTATTTTCTTGATAAATCACTTACTCAATACTAACCAAAATTTAAGAATTTTTTCTTATACTTAGTCTCATCCTTAAGGATCTCACTAACGTGCTCAATTCCTAATCTCCAAAAATAACTAGACCATCATCTGATACCAACTATAGCGACTCAAGCCTTTTACATATAACATTACACGATTTTAAGCATAATTATACATCAGAGTATAAGCCAAGGATTGTTAAATCTAGTGTCTTGGAAGACTAGGTACATAAAACATAAAACATGGGGCTAAAAAACATTTCTTTATTTAATCTCCATAAAGAGCTCATAACTTCCTTTGAGCTCTTACATCTGCATAGGGTACCATGGGGAACACATGAACAAAGGGATGAGCTGAAAAGCCCAGTAAAGAAATGAACATGAGGATACATCTTAAACACATGAGTTAGGAGGCATGATATAATGATATCCAAAGCATGGAACATATAAAATCGTATCATATAAGCATGGAATCATATAAACATAGATTCATATAAACATGGAATCATATAAATGTGGAAGAATCATAAAACATGTCTTTAGTACGGGTCAATGATAACCGTCAATCTTGTTTCCCATTTTAGTACAGGACAAGGCTAACCGCCAATCTCGTTTCCGATTTTAGTACGGGTCAAGGCTAACCGTCAATCTCGTTTCCCATCGCATCTAATGAGACTTAACTTTACCCAATGCATTCGAACGCTATCTGAGCGCACCTAACTCAACATTTTCATGAATATGTTTGTCACATGAATAATCATACATAATCAACCATACATAAACATAAGGGTACCCATGGAAAGAATTGGGTACCACAATCATGACATAAAGCAAAACCAATGGGTGTATCATTAAAGTGTCCATGAAATAAAGGGATTAGAACATACATGGACATTTCATAAGGTTAAATAGGCATATAACATGGTAAATGATGTCAAACATAAGTGACAACATATAAGAAATGTTTTTGAGAAACATTAGCATTAAAACATTTTTGTACGGTTTTAAGGAAAATACTATAGAGATTTTAAAATAGAAAAGAGGACAATGTTTCATATAAAACCAGAATTTAACCAAGAATTTTTTCATAATAAAAGGACTGATTTTATAAAGACAATGGTGGCTTAAAATAGAGAACATGGTGCACTTGAAATTGGGTAAAATTTTGGGAAGTTTCCTTAAAACGGGTTTGCTTATCGGAAAGTTCTAAGGAGGGAATCTTTTAAAAACATGTATATCCCCGAAAGAGAGTGATGAAAGGGTCTTCATAAATAAATTTTGTAAAACTACACAGCATTTATAATATGTACATAAACAGATAAGATAACCTCATTTTGATATATAAAAATATAAGGCAACCCGAAAGAACAAAGAAGGTTCGGGTAGAATTCGTTACGGTTTATCGACATGGTGTCGAATGTAACTAAGAGGGATTGATGAGAGAGAAAAGAGGTTTCTCGTCACTTAGACATCATAAGGACAGTGTGGGGGAGGTGGGAAAACATACCTCATCATTTGGTATTACACACAAAAAGGCATAGCATAAAGGACAATCTTGATTAAGAGTGAAATGGAGAGGATCTCTTACCTTAAATTTGTTGGTGTTCTTCACTTGTTATTAAAGACCTGAATAAACAAATTAAGTTTATTAATTAATAATTCCAGAACCCCTTATATATGTAATTGGTTTAGTATAATCATTTTAAATTCATTTATAACCGTTTTGATTGGTTATGAAGTTCAATTTCATTGTTCGGGCTCGTTTGTTTACTTGGTTTTAATGGTCGGTTCGCTTATATTCATGTTTGGATAAACATGTAAGATGAAAGTGGTTGTCCGGAATTTAAGTTATATGCTATTTGTAATGCCCCGCCCCTACCTCATTGGCTTGAGGAGGTGGTGAGGGTTACTTGGCCTTAAGCGACGTTCCCAAGGCGACAAAGGCTGGCAATGAATGTCGAGGGCTTCAAGAGAAAAGTGGGGAACGATTTGCCCTCAAGAGAATAACCCAACCAACCAACAACCAACAACTATAAATGCATGCATCTCAACTTAACCACCCATGCCATAACAACCCAAGATTCATACAACCGATCATTACTAAAACATCAGATTACAACGGAAACTAAAAAGAACAGCCACGACAATCCGTGACACCTCCACAGCTCCACTCCAGCTCCAAACTCCATGCTCCACCGAGAATCACGAGGCACCGCTAAAAGAAGGTGATGTCTTACCTTTGCCCATGTCCTGATATACTACATCTGTAAAGACACCAAAGTGCCAAAGCAAGGGGTGAGTACAACTACTCAGTAGGATTTCCCCAAATGACTTCCCTACACACGCCACTGGGATAAACCGTTAGCAAATTATATAAAACATTTTATATAAAACAATCTCATTTGCAAACTTATTACAAAAGCCAAACATGCCACACAAGGGAAAGCCACAACAATCAAGCCACATGCCGGTTACCATGTTCACATTTCACTCACAAGCCTCATCTACAAACATCACATAGTCAAGCAATCAACCAACAACGGGGGTACTTTCTCGGCCAACCCGTTCACAACCCGACAAGTGGTACTTTCTCGGCCACTTGCCTAGATGGTGGCCCTTCCGTCCATTATCCATCCATTTCCCTAATTATAGTGGCACTTTCTCGACCACTCTACAATATCACAACACATTCTAATACAAAATCTCATGCATATCCACACAAGCACCAGCCACACAACAATCTCAAATTATCACAAACACCATCACATGCCATTTTCATGCTCCAGTTCATTGTCATTTTAAAATCAACATTTTAAAATCATCCAATTGAATCCATTTCCAACAAAACCCATTTTTACCCAAAAATCCCAATTCCATGCCAAAAACCCCCCAATTTCATCACCCATCAATTTTCCAACAAATTTGCCACATGATTTACCAATTAAATTTCAAGCACACAATTTAATTGTAAATGCACCACACAATTCCACCAAGTGGAGTCGAGAGAGAAGCCATCTACCTTTAGGGTTCCCGAGAAATCGATCCACACGCAACCGCACCTCCGAAACCGGCGAACGCACCACCGAAACCTCTCTAGATCCTCTTCCCTAACACCCACAAGCCTTAAAACATCATCCAAGGCCACCACAACCCTAGATCTACACACAACAAGTGTAGATCTAGAAAACCAAGAAGGAGGGAAGAGCATATCTAGAGGAAAACACAAAGAAACCATGGGAGAAGACTTACCCGGGAGGAATCGCCTTCAAACCCTCTTGAATCCTCTTCAAAACCCTTCCAAAATGAGTGGGAGAGCCCTTCTAGCCCCTGAGAACCGAAAATCCCGAGTGAGGCTCGAGTGGGAGGAAGAGAGGAGTGTTTTAGGTCAAGCCCGAGGGAGCCCGGACTTAAAAACCCCAACTTTAAGTGGACGCACGGTTTGGCAAACCGTGTGCTAACCGTGCGCACCCCACTGCCTTGAGAGCAGGTGCCCGCACGGTTTCCTCGCACGGTTTGGCAAACCGTGCACAGGCCGTGCGTAACCTACTGTCTCTCCCTGCACGGTTTCCTGGAGCATGCGCACGGTTTACACTAATCGTGCTCAAACTGTGCGCCCCTTTAAAAGCCTCCAAACTCATCCAAAAACATTCAAAACTCTCCCGACTTTTTCCCAACTCATCTCATGCCCGTAAACTCATTAAAAACATAAACAAAGGTTACATACCTCAAACCGGGGGTACTACATTCTCTCCACCATTGGACTTTTCGTCCTCGGAAAGTAGTGACCCCACCCTTTGCCGAAAGAGTTCGGGCCACTGCTCGACCATTTCTTTCTCCCGTTCCCAAGTTTCTTCCTGGATCTGGCCATGTTGCCACAAAACCCGAACTAGACCGATGCTTTTACCACACAAGACTTTCTCTTGCCTATCCACAACCCGCACTGGCACGTGCACCAACGAAACATCTTGCTCTAGCTGAACATGATCTCATCGAATAACATGGCCCGGATCCGGCTGATACTTTTTCAACTGCGACACATGAAACACATTGTGTACCGCACTGAACCTAGGTGGCAAAGCCAACCGATAAGCCACCTCACCAACCCGCTCAGCAATCTCAAAAGGTCCAATGTACCTCGGAGATAACTTTCCTTGTTTCCCAAACCGGCGATGTCCCAACCGAGGAGAAATCCTCATGAAAACATGATCACTCACCTCGAACGACAACGGTCGTCGACGATGATCCGCATAAGATTTCTGACGACTCTGAGTCGTCTCCATCCTCCTCCTGATCAACTTGATCTTTTCTGTAGTCTCCTGGACAAGACTCGATCCAACCATCGAAGACTCACCCGTTTCCACCCAACATAGTGGAGAACGACACGGCCGCTCATACAATGCTTCAAACGGAGCCATCTGTATGGATGCTTGATAACTGTTATAATACGAGAATTCAACCAAGGACAGGTGCTCCCCCCACGAGCCACCAAAATCCATCACACAAGCCCGCAACATATCTTCCAAGGTTTGTATCGTCCTCTCGGATTGGCCATCCGTTTGAGTGTGATATGCCGTACTCATGGTCAACTTTGTTCCAAGGGCTTGCTGCAAAGATTTCCAGAAACGGGATGTAAACCTCGAATCTCTATCTGAGACGATTGAAACTGGAACACCATGCCTCTTTACCACCTCCCGGACATAGATTCTGGATAGATCATCCACCGTATGAGATTCACGAATTGGAATGAAATGAGCCGACTTCGTTAGTCGATCCACTATCACCCAAATGGCATCGTGTTTTCTGACCGTTCTTGGGAGACATGTGACAAAATCCATCGCTATCTGCTCCCATTTCCAAACAGGGATAGGTAAAGACTGCAACATTCCTGCTGGCCTCTGGTGCTCTGCCTTGACCTGCTGGCAAGTCAAGCATCGTGAAACGAACTCAGCCATTCTTCTTTTCATTCCAGCCCACCAGAATTGCGCTTTCAACGCCTTATACATCTTCTGAATTCCAGGGTGAACAGCCCACCTGGAATGATGGTATGCCCTGAGAAGATCCTCCTGACAAGCCACCGGTACAACTATCCGTTTCCGGAAACACAAAATGATTCTTTATTCAGCTGTCAACCCTCAATGGTCTCCCCACCATTGAGTTTCGACCTCATGGTCTCACACTCCAAATCAGACATCTGCGCCTCTTTAACCAGGCCTGCCAAGTCAGGAATCAAGGAAACCGAAAAGAAGACCACTTTATCGCCTTGGTCCTCACCTTCTAGCCGCATGTCAGCTATCACTGACATCAACTGCCACTGGTCTGGTGTCTGCTTCACCACCTGAGCATATGATTTCCTACTTAATGCATTCGCCACCGAATTTCCCTTACCCGGTGTGTACATTAAGTCAAAATCAAACATCTGGAGATATTCCATCCATATCCTTTGCCTCAAGTTATGATCCCTTTGTGAGAAAATGTGCTTCAAACTCTTATGATCCGTGTAGACCGTGAATTTCTCACCGAAGAGATAATGGCGCCACATTTTCAAAGCATGGATCACTGCCGCCAACTCCAAATCATGAGTTGGGTAGTTCTTCTCATGCACCCTCAACTACCGTGAGCCATACGCAACAACATGATCCCCTTGCATGAGGACGCACCCCAACCCTGATCCCGATGCATCGCAATACACCACGTACCCTTTCCCCGGTTCTGGAAAAACCAAGATTGGTGCTGATGTAAGGCGACCCTTTAGTTCTTCGAAACACTGCTGACACTGTTCATTCCATTGGAATGGAACATTCTTTCTTGTCAAAGCTGTCATTGGTGAAGCCAACCGTGAAAAGTCACGAACAAAACGCCGATAATACCCAGCTAGACCAAGGAAACTCTGTATCTCAAACACATTCTTTGGCGGTTGTCACGAGATAACGACCTCTATCTTTTCTGGATCTACTGAAACACCCTTTTCAGAAATCACATGGCCAAGAAAACGAACTTCCTGTATCCAAAAGTCACATTTTGACAATTTGGCATACAACCGATGATCTCTCAAGATCCCTAGCACTATCGCCAAGTGTTGTTCATGCTTCTCCCTTGTCTTTGAATACACGAGAATATCATCCACAAACACCACCACGAATGAATCCAGATATCTCTGAAATATCTGATTCATCAATGTCATAAACATTGTTGGTGCATTCGTTAGACCAAAGGGCATAACGACGTACTCATAATGGCCATATCGACTTCTGAAAGCTGTTTTAGGAATATCCTCCTTCCTTGCTCGCAATTGATGATATCCCGATCTCAGGTCGATCTTGGAGAACCACTGGGCTCCCCTCAACTGGTCAAACAGGTCATCAATTCGTGGAAGTGGATATCTGTTCTTTATCGTCACTTGGTTAAGTCGACGATAATTAACACGAAGTCTTAAAGTTCCATCGGCCTTTTTCACAAACAATACCGGCGCTGCCCACGGAGATGTGCTAGGCCGGATAAAGCCTTTATTTTCTAACTCCTCCAACTGGACTTTCAACTCCCTCAATTCTGCAGGTGTCATCCGGTAAGACGGAAGTGAGATAGAACTATTCCCCGGAAGGAGATCAATCGTAAACTCCACTTCTCTTACAGGAGGTAACCCGAAGAATTCTTCGGGAAAAACGTCCATGAACTGATCAACCATTGCTGAAAAAACACTATTCCTGACACCCTCTGTCGATTCCAACGACAATACTGCCAACTAATACGATAACGTGCCAACTACCAGTGCCAACAAAACTACTGCAACCTGCTTCTCATGCCACTCTCCTCTGAAGAGATGTCTAACACCATCGTGTGTCGTAAAACTCACTGTTTGCGCATCACAATCGATGTGGGCCTTAAACGCTATTAGCCAATCCATGCCCAAGATTGCATCATAGCCATCCATCTCAAGTACTGAGAAATCTCACATTATCTCAATCTCGCCCACAACGATACAGCATGCTCTACACAAGAAGGTTTGACACTCTTTTCTACCCAGAGGGGTTTGAAGTTTCAAAATCGAAGGCATCATCTCTACCTTTAAACCCAACAACTCAACAACGCGTGCAACAATAAAAGAGTGTGAAGCACCCGTATCAAACAACACTTGCATGCAGGTAGAATTTAAAAGAATAGTACCTCGTACTGTGGATGGTCCCGACTGATCATCCACCACAATCTGGTCAGCTCCGAACAACGTCTTAGTTGCTGCACCCTGGTTTTTACTCCCTTGTTGAGGTGTCATGGTGTTCCGAGAATCACCATGACTAACCTTACCTTGCTGACAAGGGGTATGTTGTTGCCCTCGTCCCGTCGAAGCATAGGATGCCTGCGATCCTTGCGGGGTGTCACGCACACTCGTCCTCGGAGTATTCCTACAGTAGCGCTGAAGATGCCCCATCTGCTTACAACTATAACATGCTTTGGGTTGTGCCGTGCAATCCCGCTTGATATGCGTCGAGGAGCCACACTGAAAACATCCCAAATTACTCTGGGGCTTCGGAGGAAGGTTCACTGATCCCGTCGTCGCATTTTGTGTCATACTCCCACTCTGGGAATATGTGTCCCTCTTCCGCTTGAACCCAGCGTTAGAGTTCCCATTAGTCCCTGTGGGTATTACCACGCTTCCTCCGCCTGGAGTTCCCAGCAGATCTCGCTCAGCTACCGAGGCTCGATTTACCATTTCTGTGTAGTCCCCGATACACAGCACCGCTATTTTAGAACGGATTTCCTGCCTCAAGCCCGCCTCGAAAATCCTTGCTTTCAGCGACGTGCTACCTGCCACCTCGGGTGCAAACCGCACTAAGCTCATAAAATTAGCTGCATATTCCAATACCGACATCTGTTCTTGCTTCAAACTGAAAAAGTCAGTTGTACGCTGAATCTTGAACATATGAGAGTAGAATTGTTTGTTAAACAATTCCTCAAAGGTTTCCCACGTCATACCCTGGTCCGTCCCTGCTTGGACTACCAACTCCCACCATTGAAGGGCAAGATCCTCCAGCTTATACGTTTCTAGCTTGACCTTCAGCTCGGTCGGGGTTCCCAAGAATTCAAAAATTCTATTTATTCAGGACAACCACGCCTCCACCCTTTCTGGGTCTGCATCACCCCTAAAAACGGGTGGGTTCTGCTTCTGAAACTGAGCCGCATAGTCAACATGCTTGGGCTCTTCCACTCTATTTATACTTCCCACCGCTTGGAAGGCTTTGACTATACTTTGCACTAGCTGCTGGTTCACCTGGGGCTCAGGTGCAACCACATTCTCATCAGCCACTTCCGGTTGGTCTCTACGACGCCTACCCGGTGCCATTTCTATAAACATAAAACAAACAAGCATGAGTCTCCCTTCCGTAGACATCACGAATCAACCACGTCAAGTACCATTTCATAACAGTCAATCACAACCAAACTTTCCATTCTTGCACATTTCCCATGTTGCACCATTTTTGAAAATCAACCATTTTCAAAATACCATGTTTATTTACATTTCGGGTTCACACATTTGAAAAACCGTTTTTTCAATTCAACCCATAAATCATTAAACCAAATGAAATATGCATCCTAGAGGGAAGTCATTTCTATCATATATGTCATGCTCATCTCATTGGCTACACCCACGACAATGAGATTTCCAATGCCTATAAGTGTCTCCAAAACACTTATGTACCCAACTCCCTGGTAACTTGAAGTTCAGCATAAAAGGGTTAGCTACGTCCTTTTATGCTATACATTCCAAGTTCCGACAGTCATACACCTTGCTACCATCCCGACACAAGGAATAACCAAGAACAAATGTCAACTCCAAATCCGAGAATCAACTCCAAAGGACCGAACAAGTTGATACCACTTGTAATGCACCGCCCCTACCTCATTGGTTTGAGGAGGTGGTGAGGGTTACTTGGCCTTAAGCGACGTTCCCAAGGCGCCAAAGGCTGACAATGAATGTCGAGGGCTTCAAGAGAAAGGTGGGGAACGATTTGCCCTCAAGAGGATAACCCAACCAACCAACAACCAACAACTATAAATGCATGCATCTCAACTAAACCACCCATGCCATAACAACCCAAGATTCATACAACCGATCATTACCAAAACATCAGAGTACAACGGAAACTAAAAAGAACAGCCATGACAATCTGTGACACCTCCACAGCTCCACTCTAGCTCCAAATTCCATGCTCCACCAAGCATCACGAGGCACCGCTAAAAGAAGGTGATGTCTTACCTTTGCCCATGTCCGGGTATACTACATCTGCAAAGACACCAAAGTGCCAAAGCAGGGGGTGAGTACAACTACTCAGTAGGATTTCCCCAAATGACTTCCCTACACACGCCACTAGGATAAACCGTTATCACATTTATATAAAACATTTTATATAAAACAATATCATTTGAAAACTTATTACAAAATCCAAACATGCCACACAAGGGAAAGCCACGACAATCAAGCCACATGTCGGTTACCATGTTCACATTTCACTCACAAGCCCCATCTACAAACATCACATAGTCAAGCAATCAACCAACAACGGGGGTACTTTCTCGGCCAACTTGTTCACAACCCGACAAGTGGTACTTTCTTGGCCACTTGCCTAGATGGTGGCCCTTCCGTCCATTATCCATCCATTTCTCTGATTATAGTGGCACTTTCTCGACCACTCTACAATATCACAACACATTCTAATACAATTTCTCATCCATATCCACACAAGCACGAGCCACACAACAATCTCACATTATCGCAAACACCACCACATGCCATTTTCATGCTCCAGTTCATTGTCATTTTAAAATCAACATTTTAAAATCATCCAATTGAATCCATTTCCAACAAAACCCATTTTTACCCAAAAATCCCAATTTCATGCCAAAAACCCCCAATTTCATCACCCATCAATTTTCCAACAAATTTGCCACATGATTTACCAATTAAATTTCAAGCACACAATTTAATTGTAAATGCACCACACAATTCCACCAAGTGGAGTCGAGAGAGAAGTCACCTACCTTTAGGGTTCCCGAGAAATCGATCCACACGCAACCGCACCTCCGAAACCGGCGAACGCACCACCGAAACCTCTCTAGATCCTCTTCCCTAACACCCGCAAGCCTTAAAACATCATCCAAGGCCACCACAACCCTAGATCTACACACAACAAGTGTAGATCTAGAAAACCAAGAAGGAGGGAAGAGCAGATCTAGAGGAAAACACAAAGAAACCATGGGAGAAGACTTACCCGGGAGGAATCGCCTTCAAACCCTCTTGAATCCTCTTCAAAACCCTTCCAAAATGAGTGGGATAGCCCTTCTAGCCTCTGAGAACCAAAAATCCCGAGTGAGGCTCGAGTGGGAGGAAGAGAGGAGTGTTTTAGGTCAAGCCCGAGGGATCCCGGACTTAAAAACCCCAACTTTAAGTGGACGCACGGTTAGCCCGCACGGTTTGGAAAACCGTGCGCTAACCGTGTGCACCCAACTGCCTTGAGAGCATGTGCCCGCACGGTTTCCTCGCACGGTTTGGCAAACTATGCGCAGGCCGTGTGTAGCCTACTCCCTCTCCCTGCACAGTTTCCTGGAGCATCCGCACAGTTTACACTAACCGTGCTCAAACCGTGCGCCCCTTTAAAAGCCTTCAAACTCATCCAAAAACATTTCAAACTCTCCCGACCTTTTCCCAACTCATCTCATGCCCGTAAACTCATAAAAAAACATAAACAAAGGCTACATACCTCAAACCGGGGGGTACTACACTATTAGTGAACATCCAGAAGATTACATGGTTTTAAATTTAATTTGGCTACTTAGAGTGAAGTCAAATTATTATATATATAACCTTAGTGACAACTGTTTTGGTTAATCGGTGGGTTTGATTACAATGAACATGTTTTGCTTTATAACTTAATATCATTAGTACAAAAGGATTACAGAACCAAAACAAGGATATATTACCTATGTAATAATCTGGTTCAACCATAATGCAAATGGTTTCATGACCAGAATTAAAGATAATAAAAGAAATTGATAAACCGTTGTCCTTGAATGTGCTAAATTAGCACATCTCAAACGGTGCTTTCATTTCTTTCAAATAAAAAGGTGGGGAAAGGATAGAAGATAATGAGATATCACATTAGCATAAAAACATTCCAGTACATGTATGTTACTGGTGTTATCATACTATTTGGGTGAAGGGATGTGAGGAAAGAAACAAAAAGAAAAGAACTTAAAAGAAATGAAGGAATTGGAAAGAGGAATTTAGCTCTTAAGACTTCCTCCTTTGAGAACCTCTTAAGGGGGGAGGTTTTGGTATTTTGAAGAGGCTAGAAGCTTTTGGACGTGGGGGAGGATATTGGGGAGAGATTTGGGCAGAATATTGACATAAGGCACAAGACTTGAGAGGAGTGAAGAGGAGTGAAGAGTGAGGGGGGTTTATAGTGGAGGAGAGGAGCGTTTTCGTAATTTTTTAATCATTAGTTTATTATTTTTTTCACAAGACAAGGAATATTAAGTATTTCATGACCAAGAACAGTAATAAATGCATGTGACTTCGAACCAATTGGGCTTACATCAGCAGATCATCATCAATGACTCAATAAATCCCTTATTTAGCATTTATCGTAAATTATCATATTTTACTATTCATCAAAAATTCAAGTATTTCAGAAAAATCCTAAAAATTCACCTTAACCATTTTTCGACGTGTATAATTTAAAAATGAAGTCCATTTTTCAAAAATGATTTTCTAAATATGATTATTTTAATATTTAATTAAAATCATGATTTATTATCAAAAACCAGTTTTAAAACATTCATTAACTTATTCTAAAATATATGTATATTGTACTTTCAACTTGAATATTATTTATATATTAGCATAGATAATGTTACTATTCATTAGGGTATATCACTATTCATAAGAGTGTTACTATTCATAAGAGTATGTTATTATTCATAAGGGTAGGTTACTATTCACCAAAAAATAAGTTTTTGTTATCGGACTCCAAATAACTTACTGATCGCAACCGTGTATATCATATTTTCGAAATTCCAAACCCAGAAGTGACAAACTTATATTTAAAGGTTACTTAGCACTTAGTAGTTCATTATGTTGTGTTTTCATGTGATTTTATGGCATATTTATGAGAAGAAAATTTCTATTGAAAAACATTAGGTCGTTACAGTACCTGACACGCAACAATGGGTTTCTCCGAAATCTTACATTGCACACAAGACTGAATTATACCAAAAAATAATATATTATTAATACTTTATTTGTTCTAAAAAATAGTTTTACCACTTTTAGATGGTGAACCATTTTTAAATCAAACTTTTGTCACTTTTATATGTTCTATTTGACAAAATAAACTTATTCTTTGGAAGCGGGACTTAAAAATTTACTTTGATTGAAATTTTGATATTTTTCTGATAAGATTCATATTGTAATAAATAGTGAAGAATACTGCATTTTAATTCAAAACTGTCTTCGTCTAATTTATTTATATTGTTAGATTATCATTTGAATTGGTTTTAAAGTATATTTAGATTATATTTTTATCTTTTAATTCAATGTTGGTCATTGGAAGTAATTTCATATTGAAAATTGATATAAACATATGTCAATCTTTTGATGGTTTTTACTTTTTTTAAAACTTGTTTTTTCTCATTCTGACAATGGGATTAATTTTAAATTTAATTTTGTTACTTCTGTGAATTAAATATTCAAAAACTAACATACATGGTTCTAATCAGTATGAAAAATGTGGTTTAATAAAATCAAATTAATTTTTGATGAATAGTAACTTTAGTGTTTTATCTACCACGGTTAAAGGGTAAATCAAGTAAATAAGGGTAAAAATAATATTATAATAATATAAAATTACCCTAACCTGTGATCAGCATCACTCAAGAATATCCGGGTCATGCCCAACACAACCCAAAGGGTCCGGTATGTGCAATTCAGCAATTGCATATATAACAAATTTAAACAGGACACATAAACAGGCAAAACATTCAAACAGTAGAATTGCCCTAACCCAACGGTTATCAGTCAACAGCACTGAGGTCTTGAATGCCTCTAACAATTTACAGCAGGCTTAATAAATTAAACTCAACAGTTTAAAACATTAATATTGCAATTTAAACCATTTTGGCATCCCCGGCCAAAATGCCTCGATGAGCAACGACCTCTCACCCGGCCCCGCTCAAGCAAAAATGGTAACATGGCATATCCAAAGGCATCTCATAGGTCCAACAATCAATTCAATATGAAACAGCAGATAAAATGGGTCCCGCTCAAAATACCCTAAAACGCGTTGAAGGCCGCGTCACCCAAAAGACCACAAAAACACAAAAAGAGGTATGCACCACCTACCTGATACTCGTACGATGCTACTCCTCCAGTAACAGCCTCCAATTGGGTCTAAAATGCGGTAGATCTACAAAAGAGTCAAAACCGCTCAAACCCCTATAACTCGTTCTAGAACAGAAATCAAACAAAACGGCTCAAGAGGAATCGAGGCCTTACCGAGGGGGTTCCAACGCAACTGTCGGCGATCAAAACAGGTCTCGAACGAAGACCCGAGAGAGGAAACAAGGTCCGGCCGACTTGGTTCGCGAAACCCGGCGAAAGAAGTGAGTTCTGCCTCAAAACGAGACCACTGCCAGTTTTAATGCAAAAAAAAACTGCACGGCGTGTACTTTAGGACTACACGCCATGTATGTCATTTAACTGTTCATTTTACGGCTGGAATTCCGCCAACTTACTTTCCAGAACCTGCCGACATGGGTACACGGCGTGTACCTAGGGGCACACAGCGTGTACTTGGTTTTCCTTTGCCGACTTACCCACACGCCATGTATTTCTCTCATACACAGCCAGACTACACGGCGTGTCCAGGAGAAACACGGCGTGTACTTGGTTAAACAAATCTACCCGGCCAACAGGCCTACACGTCATGTGTGGCCTCCACACGGTCAAGTGTACACGGCGTGTCTAAAACTACATGTCGTGTAGTAAGAAATTTCTACACGGTCATCACACAGCTTGTACTCGGCGAGCACACGGCCGGTCACTCGCTTAACATATACACGGCGTGTACAGTACACGGCGTGTAGTCTGAAAATTTCCAGAAAATGCCCATTTTCTCCAGTTTCCTCATAAACAAGTCAAAAATTCAAACAGGGTCGGGATTTTGACCCGTTTAAAAACCCAGGTTCTTACAGTTCCTCCCCTCTTCTATAAAAAGATACTCACTCTATTCTAATAATCACATTTCCAAAGCCTTTTGGTTCGACCAAACTCTGTCCAAACTTTTTCTCAAAATCTCTCCCCACGTTCTTGAGGCCTTGGTTTAAATAGAACACCTTTCTTTGAGGTGTTAAGGTGTTCTTCAAGGGTAATCAACCGAAGAAGAGGTATTGTTTTCTTTAAGTATCTCTATTTTATTTCTTCTTCCACTTCCTTCAAGTCTCCTCCAACCATGATGAGATAATAACTCAAGTATCCTCAATATACTGAGATGTTATTATGTTAATATCATCACTCAAATCCATCTTCACTTCCATCAAATGGGAAAGGAATTAATCGTTCGTACGTACGTGTGAACTATCACCTCCACGAACCGATCTAATTCGTTTTTCATTACCGTCTATCAAGACTGGTTATAATGATGGAATCAATATTTATATATGATATTCATGACATATTTATCATTGTAAAAGAATAATATTTCAATTATGTTTTTACTTTCCATGCACATGAAAATGATAACATCGTTCGTGCGTACGTGTGAACTATCACCTCCACAAAGCGATGTGGATTATTTTTATTCACCACATCACTTGTATGATATATATACAAGTATATTTAATTGATTATTATGACTTTAATTGTATTATGATCATTCTGGAAAGATAAAATAATAATTACCTTATTTTCATAATGATCAATGAAAAAAGGAAACGTTACCCATGCGTACGTACAATCTACCGTCTCCATGATTATAACGTTGTTCATTTTTCATACCATAAATGAATGGTTTAATTTAAAAAGTATAATTGATGTATAAAAGTGATTATTATGTCATGAATGTCTTTCTGGAGATAATGAAATTATGACCAGATGGAGTATTGACATTGTATCAAGTTTATTTTTGACTGAAGTATCGAATATCGACAAAACGTCCGATATGAACTTAAATAATTATGTAATTATTATAACATGATAATATGTAATATAAAAGGAATAATGAACATGAAAAAGGTTCTCAAGCAAGTAGAAATTAACCTAAGTTTATTATTCGGGAATATAAAGAACGTACGAGACGATTCGAACTCGAGGTAAAAGATTTCGTCTCAATCTCCTTTCATTAAGGCATTTCTTGATAATATGCACATTTATTCTTTTATAAGATGTATATACAGCCACTATGACATTTCATATCCATATTTTATCTATAATAATTTTATTTATTGTTTTGGTAAATGTATTAATTCATGGAGATTAAGATTTAAATGTTCAAAGTGGTATAAGACACCTGAAACGTTAAAAGATTTAATTATCAAATCTTTTCTTCATGATATTAATTTACATATTTATTTATATGGATATAAAAGGATTATACAGGACATTTTATGTCTATCTTGAATTTCATTCAAAGTTTTCAAAATGAATCTTTTTATACTAAGCGTTTTACCTTCTTTACAAAACATAAAAAAGGAACATTTTTCTTGTATACAACGACAACGACTTGTCCGCCGTCGTAACCGTTATTTGATACTTGGTTTCCTCTATAAGCCTTTATGTTTTTAAAAGGAAAAGAAATATCTTATTCTTTTTTTTTTGATATCTTGGTATTGAAAATGGGTTCTTAAATTAAAATGGTGTTTTTATACGGAAATGTTTTTCATATAAGATTAGAAGAAGTTTTTAAAAGGTTTTTTGTGATGAACGTGATTTATTCATGAAATGGTATTTGAGCATTATATGAAACGGGTGAGCTCGATATAGCTTATACGAAGGGTTAAGCCTCATTATAGCTCACAAGTGAGCCCGACACAGCTTATACGAAGAGTTGAGCCTAATTATAACTCACGAGTGAGCCCATTATAGCTTATACAAAGGGATGAGCCTCATTATAGCGCACGAGTGAGCCCGATATAGCTTATATAAAGGGTGATCCTCATTATAGATCTCCAATTTGGAAGTCGGACATATGATTATTCGAATTGAAAGAGGTTTGAAATGGTTTTATATATATGATGTTCTAAGTCACCTAAATGGGTTTTAATTGCTTGCTATTGGTTTTAGTGTTTTTCATTGAAAAAAATGTGAGTGTTAGTCATGTGAAAATGTTTTGTTTTATCCGCACAAAGAACATTAAATGGGTTACCATGTTTTAACTAGACTAATGGTTTTTCTTTATTCTTATGTCCCTTATTGAGCTTTTTGTTCTCATCCTAAGTTTTTAAATGTTTTCACAAGGTTTAAGAGAGAATAAAGTCAAGGATGAAATCAAAGAAAAGTTATCATGATTAAACATGAAAAGAAACCATGTTTCTTTTTAAAAAAAATTGCATTATGGAAAAAATGGATGCTATTGGAAGTGTCCACCTTGTATTTTTATGGTTTGTTATGTAATAGTTATGGCCTAATTCTCTAAAACTCTAAATCTGAAAAGATTCTCAATGTGAATTCTTGACTTAACTCAAACTTGTGTAATGTTTAAGGCTGGAGCTTTATACTTTTCACATAAAAAGCAAATAGTCGCTTGTTCATTCTTCTGCCCTTGAATCATTTGTCTCTTTAAAGGACGTTGTGAAGGATCTTTTGGCTTTATATTAGTCATGGGATCTTCAGCCTTGTCTTTCAAACTCTTCACCATAATGGGTGGAGAATCAGGTTTCAACCGGTCTTTATCTGCTTGGTGAAGTATGGACAAAAGTTTCCTGAGACTTATTTATTTCATTTATCTGGGCTTGGACAAATAAGGAAAATCTTGGAGGTAAGGATGATAAAATAAGATTAATGGACAATTTTTTATCCAAGTGGAAGCCTAATTTTGTCAACTGGTCAATATACCCCCAATATTTTGAAAGCATGGTCAGTAGCTAGATTGTCTTCTTCCAATTTACACTGATATAGTGCATTGACAATCTTATTTATTTCAAGTCCATCATTCTCTTTCTCAAAAGAATGGATATGTTATATTATGGTGTAAGCATCCATGTCCTTGCGTTATATCATCAACTCTTCGGACATAGTTAATAAATATAATACAACAGACATAGGAAGCATCATCTACATATCTCTGGTAGGCATTAATGTCACATTCGCTCACTTGTTGGGTGGCAAAACCGGAATAGGTGATTCCAACACATAATATAATTTTTTTGATAATAATGCGTCGCACAAACGATTGTAACATATTCAGAAATTTGTATTTTTAATGACATACCCTGAGTTAAGGAATGATCGCACTGATTTCGTGGTTTTGATTGTCATTTTCTATAATAATTAAAACAGATAATTAGTACTTCACATGATCACAATTTATGTGAAACATAATAATAATTAATTTTATTAAGATTCTCACTATTTTACCAAGCCTCAACATCCATCGTCATTGAACTCGGAATGTCTAGTTGTTTGGACATTCTAGTGGTAAGAATCCACATATCTCTTTGCATAACTCTAACGTGGGTTGGTCAAGCTATTTAAAGGTATTTAGTGGGTTTGCAACTCTTTGATCTGTTAAGTGGACTATCTAATCCTGAAATCTTAACTGAGATTTCCTCAAACACTTGCTTCAAAGTTACATCAAGTCTAGTGTACTCTTAATGCAATGCAGTTAAGTCTACCCAAAACTTTCACAAGAACTCCACAATAAAAGTGTCCCAACATGGGTTGATCAAACACTTAGTTCTCTGGCTTTCATTCCTAATCAAGTAATGGAAGACAAAATCTGACTTAATATATATTTGAGGGATTTTAATTATTATGCGTAAATTTTATTTTGTTTTATCTTTTACATGTCTTGTTAATATTAAGTAGGTCGTACTTAAGTGATTAACCATGTTTGATCAAACATTTATGCATAATCCATTTATTTAAATTTCATCTTTGCGTATTAATCCATTTATTTATGTGATCATGATCTTACATCCATAAAATAAATAATGCATAAGGCAGAGAGAAATAAATAAATAATCTGATCGTGAGTTTTTTTTCTAACAATTGATTTATTGAGCGGACAATAAATCAACCTCTGACTTAGGGGAAAACTTCTTGTGTCGGCCTTGGCACAAGTTACAACATTTCACATGTCTGTCTGTGTATCATCTGGGTTGACATCGTCTTAGTTCCGTCGTTAACCGCCTTCACGCGCCTTGGTACATCTTTCTTTGACTATCTGAAATAAACACACTGATGCACCATGGCCATATAATTTAATACGACGGTTCTATTACAAATGGCAAAGATAACAACTTTCATAAAGATAGAAGAGACATCCTCGACTTATCCATTAATAACATGTCATTTGTGATGCACCCAACGTATCATACTTCCCGCAAACATATGACATCAGGGTTTTGGTCAGTAAATCTAAGTACGTGAGTCATGACATGCATTAATGATGATCTTAAAGTTTAAAAAGCATTACACGCGTTCACAAATAAAAATATCTGACGACACCAAAACATGCAAAATTTCTATTGGCGGGTATGTTCTCATAATCTTCTGTTTTGGAAATTACCAAATGTGAACTTCATGAGAAGAAGTCTCATTCGCTTACGAGTACTCGCACCTAACAGTCTATATACTATGTGTCTCATCATAATACGTTATCCAACCGTAGAACTATATTTAAGAATATCATCATGACATTTCAATGTTCGCATCATAACGAAGAACTATTATGACCTTATCAATATGACAGATACTCTAGGATATTATCGCATCAATGTTATGCAGAAGAACGATCAATATGTGATAAGATATTTATATTAATATTCACTTCTTTAAATATACATGTAATCTAAAATACGAAGTAGTTTGTTTCGGAACACAAATTCTAACAGTCACTTTGTACCAAGGCGCATTGCCCTTACAAGATTTAAAAAAGTCTCACTGTCGATCCAAGAACTGCTCTCTTCTCCTATACGCACTGCTTCAATGAAGGTAAAGTCAGTTAATAGACATGAGGGCCTCTTCAACAGTTTATAGACATAAGGCTCTCTTCCATATTATAGCATAAGGTATTGATTCCCCTCGCAACTTCAAGTCCATAATAGATATGTCGTTAAGCTCTGCTTCATTGCGCTGCCACTTTTTTAAACTAGATGAGATCAACTCCTTGATGTGAGGGTTGAGTCTTATGTCTTCCAAAGCTAGATGAGAGTGTCCTCTTAGTGTAAGGATTAACTGTCATTCAAAATAATCATGGCAGCGACTAACCTCTTCCAGATGAAAAATAATTCAGCAAGTGAACTATTCTTGTTGTGCTTCTTTTCCAACAACCAAATATAATAGTGGCAAATCTATTTCCTTCGAGCCCTTTTCCTTCAAACGAAGCAGATATGATCAATGGAACTCGGTTCATGGCTCTCCTCTCTTCTCTCTGAAAACCAGATGTATCGTTCATGTTCCTCTTTTTCAGAACTGCTACAAGCAGTTTTTATAGTCTTCCAAGCTACCACCCCTTAATCTGATGGTTGGGATTTATTCCTTCTTCCCCTAATCTTCCAGGACTAAGCCACCTGTCCACATGATTAAATGTGGTCAAAGTTGTCGAAATGAGACGAGCATCACTTCCAGATTATTCTGACGTAGAACAGATTGCAGCATAGTTTGGTCCTTCGCAGCGCAATACACTTCCAACTCTCCAAATTTCTCTTACGTTAGGACTGAATTATCTTACGTGAGGCCTCTTGTTGTGTGGTCCATTCCGGCGCATTCAAGCAATCGGCATTTCCAGATGCATCCCACCTAAAATCCATTTAATCTCACATAGTCTGGCATTTCCAGATGCATCCCACCTAGGATCCATTTAATCTTACATACATGAATTGCAGCGTGAAGCATACCATTGCGGCGAGATTAGTTTTCTTCACCAAAACACCTCCATTCTTTTCCAAAGGACTTCGTGCAAGCTCCTGGTTGTTTCAACATCTTAATAGACCAGGATAATAAATGTTATACACATCATACCTTCCACTAATGTCGGATTCATCATCGCACTCCAAAGTTTGATCTCCTTATATCATAACCTTGATGTATATCAAGGTGTCTTTATTCACAACCTCCTCCATATAGCCACGGTATTGGCCTCAATGCTTCCTCAGTTGATATGACATGATCATCCACATACTCCCAATTACAACTTTTATAATTGGAGATAAATAGTTTTAAATAATATTTAAATTTAGTAAAAATAGTTACATTAAACAGTTGGATTAAATTCACTGATTTAAAAAAATAATGTATACCTTAACAAGAGAAACGGCTGACAAAGAAAGAATTATCTGTATCTTTCCCTATTGTCCTGCTTCGGTCCTGAAAAAGATAACGCCGTCAAAAATTAATACTCAAATTTGACTCAAACTTGTCAGGACAAGCCCCAGCTCAAACTGTACATCAAGCAGAATTTGAATGTTAAAATAATTTACTTGACTAGCTGGCATTTTAATATATTTTTTGTCATGTAGATCTAATTTTTTATATTTTTTTATATTTTACTGAACATCGCCCCTTAATTTTTCCTTTCTATTCCCACATTCTTTCACTCTGCCAGGCCCTCAAGAGTCCTAATATAACAGCAGAAGAATATTGACTTACTCAAGGATTGACTCTGTTGAAGCACCGGCTAGGAATCCTAACTTCGCCATCACCTCCTCCAAGCGGCTGCCATTTGTTAAGTAGAGAAAACCAACCTAAAAAACACTATATTAAACACTGAGCAAACATAAAATTTCCTTAATACTACTTCAATGAGGCAAATTAGTATATCAACAAATAAGATGGAATATGCAATGTATCAAAAGGCAAAAGGTGTCCTTGAAGCACCAACACCACTTATCAAAAGACAAAAGGTGTCCTTGAGCACCAACACCACGCAATATAGTGGTATCACTAAAGGATCAACTACATTGCATATTCCATCATACGATATTCTCTTGTGTTCATTAATCTTGATTTTTTTTTAATAGTCAATTCACTGCTATTGATTAAGTCATTCATACACTGGGCAAACAATTTGTATCAAAGCGAGCCACTGCAGTTTTATGATTTTCTGATAAAATACTGTATTCTTTGCTTATTACTTCCCTTGGTATCAAAGTTTTGGCTCTGTTAATCTTTGATAGACCTTAAAAAGTCTAAGGGAAAGATCATACACGATGACTAGTCAAGGGACAGTCAATGACTGCATTCCCTCTAGGCCTCCTACTCCATATTTTGATGTATCTAATTACACCTATTGAAAAATAAGGATGGAAGCACATATAAAGAATCGTGGCATTGCTAACTGGACCATCATGATCAAACCATACAAATTACTTGAGAGATTATGATCTACTGAAAGATGTGGATACTGCCAAATATGAACTCAGTAACGGCCCCAGCCCAGTTCTACTCCAGGTCGCTACATGCCTCAGGCGTGCCTTCTTGTACACCGGAGGCTGCCGACTAACGACGACGGTCTATGAATAAACATGGAGACTATACCCTCAGGTACAGATAACCATAAGTATTGGCAGAAGATAATAACAATAGTCATCACATAAATAAGCAGTGTAAAGACAGACATCACAGCAGCATGCCCACAAAAGTAAACACCACAACCCATGCTATAACAATATGTATGACTGTGTGAGTCATACAAGTCATACAAACATAAGAAAGACCTGTCGTAGGCAAATTATATGCAACAGATCCCAAAATAAACCAAAAGTGAAAAAAAAAAAAAAAAACTGGAGATAACTGCAAACTTGTCCTGAGTCCTGGCCCGGTCCCAACTCCCAACTCTGACTCAGCTACCCAGCTCACCCATCAAGCATAGGGTACTTGCCCTTATCTAAACCTGAAACCAAGGCATCTGCTCAGGTACCCACAGCGCCCAAACAGGGTGTGAGTAAACTCAATGCATCACCACCAATGGTGCACCTAAACATATCTCGCCTATAAGGGTGTATGCTGATTTGACATGATATATAAAATAGAAGCACAATTAAAATAAAACTTTGTCCATCCTCAGGTTCCAAAGTGACACTCGGGACCGACCATACCTGCTTCAGTCAATGTTTGTGTCGAGTTTGAACACGTCCTATATCAATACCAAGGGTCGGAATGGTGCCTGCCCATAATGCCACCTCATGATCTCTAGAAACCTAATTGGCAACACATCCACCACAATCCAGACAACTCTCCCTCCCGGTTGGCATGACACCCAACCCAATCATTTATAAAGCAACAATTGGCATGACACCCAACTCATCCCTCAAGCACACCCATGATTGGCATGATTGTTGGAATGGTGTAACCCGATCCTTTAAATGAAGTTGGGTCAACTGCTAGCGGCCTAGACTATACACTAAACTGCAACTCTTGTGGTTTGATCTCCACGGTGAGGTCGTTAGAGGTTGCAGCAGGCAACGTGCCCTTGCTCAGGGGTCCAGGGGCTAAAGCCCCCCGGCCCAGAAGTTTGGGGAGTATAGCAACTCTAACCAACTGTAGCATTGTTGACTGGCAACGCCGACAGGGCACGGTAACAATATGGACTTCGACATGGTACTGTAGCAGCATGAGACTGGCGACGCCGACAGGTGACTGTAGCTCTGCAGGCTTCCAACCACCGGTTACTGTAGCATAGTGAACTTACTTTGTGGTTGGTGAAAATATAGCACCGCAGGTTACTATAGCACTACATTGCTTTATGAGCTCATTCGAGCTAGGGTTTCTGTGTGTATGTGAAACTCTGATATTCGCCCTGTAATTCCCGTCTTGAACATAGTGAAATATACGTCTCTCCGTGGATGTAGGGATCATTTCCCGAACGTAAATATTTGTGCTCTTCATCTTCTTGTTCTTTTGTTTTTTCTCCCTTTTACTCTTGTTTCTGGAATCGTTCGTTATTGTTACTCCTAATGTTTCCACAACAATGATCACCCAACCCATAATACAAGCCCTCAAAGATTGGCATGACACCCAACCCGCCCCGCATATCCTTCTCATCATGACACGCATGTCCATGGTTAGCATGATCACCCATCCCATTCCAAATATCCCATTCCACTTAATCAAGCATCGCTATGGTTGGCATGATCGCCCAACCCACTCACACAAACCGTTCCATCACATTTCACACATTCTTAGATGGCATGCTCACCCAACTCAATAGCACATAACTCATTTAGTCATATCCTTTTCGTGGTTGGCATGAACGCCCAACGCATATCACATAATTATTCTATAACACCCACAACTCCATGGTTGGCATGCTCGCCCAACCCAAATTACATAAGCCAAGCATAAACAAGCATAAGGCACCACATAAGCTCAAGGTACAATTCATAATTCACAATTCAAATGGAAAGCTCTTAACACATCCAGGATCACACAAAAAAAACAAGGGGTCCAAGGGGTTGGCAACTCGCTCAACACCGATCAATATATATCTTACATTAGGTAGGTCACCCACTCACACAATCTCTCACTCATACCCATGTCTACCTAAGGTTACCGCCATTCTAGCCTCGCTTTTTCACATTCCCTTTAGAACGACCCGAGACCCACGCTTCCTGATCCGGTACAAAAATAATGTTGTGTATTTTTTTTTATAAAAGAAACTGAAAATATACAATCCATTATACATCTGGGGATCTTTTCCGGTCTAGCCTTTGGAGGAAAAGGACCTCTATTCCAAATTAGCAGAGTTTAAACAATAAATAAAAAAGGCAGCTATTGGACTTTGCTTGCGCTAGCTCCTTATGAAAGCTAATCTTCTTGAAACTTCTAAATGATCCTAAAAACATTTTTAAAAACATAAGGTGAACATAATTGTTGAGTAAAGGGTTTTTAAAAAGCTAGTGAAAAAACTTTTGAAAATACGTATAACTTTGAAAATATTATTCTGAAAATACCTTTTTGAAAATACCTTTGAACATACTTTTTTGAAAATACCTTTTTGAAAACTCCTTTGAAAATAAACTCATTGCATACCCTTTTTTTAATCACAAGATTACCATAAAACACATACCGAACATAGATAACACATAAAGGCATGTTGGGACATCATTATACTTGTCATTCTTATAAATGGAATAATCATGCGGTAGACCTCCATACATGTCACTCTTACAAATGAAATAACCATACGGTCGACTTCCATGCCAAATGCATTGGAGGGTTATCACGGACTCACCCATCCTTGGTTTATCACGGAACCACCCATCATTGGTTTATCACGGAACCACCTGTCACTAGTTTATAATGTAACCACCCGTTAAATGTCTAAATACCATTAAAATCATAACACATAAAAACTTGCAATTTTCAACATGTCACTCATAAAATTTCATTTGCACTCATAAGAAAACATTTCAATCATAAACTCATAAAATCCATTTTATTGAAATAGAACATAAAATGATAAACTTTATCATTTAAAAATTCATCCTTAAATAAAGATATTCAATACTCATTTACTTTATTCAAAATTTGATATTTGACAATATCATTTTATATATAAGATAATGGTGTGAAGGTATGAATTCTTCACACATAAAATAATAATAATTGTAAAATTAGTATTCACATAAAACAATACTCTTAACAGTATATATAATTTTGCTTTCATAAATCAATTATAAGTAAAAAGCAATTGTGTCCTTAACATATAATTTTGAAAACAAAATTATATCACACATAATAAGTAATATTTTTAATAAAACATTTTATCATCACATAAACATGATTTTGAAAGTATCTACTTGATCATAACTCAGATTTAAGGTAAATTTTCATGCATATGAAATATTACTCATTTCAAATTATGCAATGATAGTTAATTGTGTGTATATATATATACACATATCATAAGTATAAAAACTCTTAAAACTTTGAGAATAATTTCTTTGTCACATAAAATATAAAGGGGTTTTAAATGAAATCCAACATGTTGTATAATTTCTAAAAATGAGATTATACATACATATAATATTTTTAAAAATAAATGAAATCCACTTAAAATAATTAAACTGGTAGATTTGGAAAATAATGTATATAATCATAATAATTTAAAGGAATAAATATAGTTTTGCAAAAAGAGAAAATCCCCTTACCAAAATCTGGAAACCGGTGGGCAACTTCTTCTGCCCAAAGGAGGTGCTCGAACCAGTGGGATAGAGAGGGGGAAAAGAAGAGGGTTTCGGCTTGGCAAGGCATCTTCCGGTCGAGAGAATGGGGTTCTCCCGGTAAGTTGATGTTCATATATATATATATATTTATACATAGGTTTGAATGCCACCTTCTAAGGGAAGCTAGGATTTTGAAAGTGACGACTAAGGACCTTAAAACAGTATGTCTATCATCCTATAAGCCTCAACCGATGTGTTAAAAACCACTATTTCAAGCATGGATAACCAACGAATCGAGGGTTTTAAAAAAAAGCGATCGATTTTGTTTTGAAATGATAATACCTGATTCAACACTGATAACTGTTTGAGCTTTAATAAGCTTTGTCAAGCTTGCTCACGAAGCAAGAGTAGCCACTGGCGATGGTCGTAGGCCGAACACCTTGGAAAGTAGATCGATGGTTTAGTCTTTTCACTACAGGGAAAATATCAGTGGTAGGTTACTTTATGAAGGATGACCTTGTTGGTGTTGTCGTGTGGTGAAAAAAGATCAAAGAGATTCCTTCGAAGGCTATGGCTGTTTCAGCTGGCTTGCGGGAGAAGAGAAGAGGGAGAGGGCTAGGGTGCGCCTTGAAAGCAAATGAACAAATCCACCCCCCCCCCCCCCAAGGTTACAACTTTAATTAATTTAAAATTTTAAAAAAAAAACCCACAGGTGGCCACCGCGTACCGCCCCATGTCCACCGACTAGCCGGTGGATTGGGCAGAACCATCCCCCAACCTGGGGGCTCCACCAGATACCTAGTACCAACCAACTGAGTACCCAGTGCTTCTTTTCACCTAGACAAAAGCCGCGACACGACCCCTCGACTTCCCGAACCAGCCTCCCGTACCCCTGCCAACACCTCAAACACCCAAAATTAATTGAAATACATGAGGTTTGGCAAAAAATAAACACGGTTCATACCTTAGAAAGATTAGAAGTGTTACAACCTCCCCGCCATATAGTTGTTCATCCTCGAGTTGCGTCTCTAAGCATCACTGAGCCTTGGCGGTGAAAAGCTTCAGCCACTGCGCCTGCGTATCTGACTCCCGCTCCCACGTTTCCTCCCGGATACATCTGTTTTTCCACTGCACTCGTACCAGAGGAACCATGTTCCCACAAAGAGTCTTCTCACTCCGATCCACAATACGAACAAGTCGATCCTCAAAAGACGGGTTAGCCCCTAGCTTGACATCATCAATACATATCACATGAGATGGATCAGGAAAATATCTCCTAAACTTGAGATACATGAAATAAATCATGCATCGACACGAAACGGAAAGAGCTAAACAGTATGTCATTGTACTGATCTGCTCCATGATCTCAAACAGCCCCACAAATCTAGCCGCCAATTTCTCCTGCCTTTGTATCCACTCGTGTCCCAATTGAGACAACACCTATAGAAATAATTGGCCGCCCACCTCAGACTCAAGAGAACGGTATCCCCAGTCGACATACAACTTTTGTCAACTCTGAGCGGTCGCTAACCACTTCCTAATAAGTTGGATATGCTCTGACATCTCCTATAAGAGACTCGGCCCGATAACAACTGATCCCCCCGGCTCTAACAAACAAAGAGGTGATCAGCACGATCTTCCATATAAAACCTCGAAGGGCACCATCTGAATAGAAGCCTAATAGTTATATACCAACTCTACAAGCGCTAGATGACTCTCCCACAAATCTCTGAAATCAAAGACATGCGCATGAAGCATGCCCTCTGAGATCCTAATAGTACGCTCAGACTATTTGTTTGTCTAGGATGATAGGCAGTGCTCAAGTGAACCTACATATCAAGTGTCTTCTGCAGGCCTCACCAAAAGCACAATCTGAAATGGGCATCTCGGTCTGATGTGATACTCTTCGGCACCTCGTGCAGACACATTATCTCCCGAACATAGAGTTTGTTCACCTCATTGAAAGAGAAAGTCTCTCAGATCGATAAGAAATTGGCAACCTTAATCAACCAGTCTACAACAACCCAAATCGCATCACTGCCCCAAGACGTCCTCGGCAACTCCGTCACAAAGTCCATGGTCACATCTTCCCACCCCCATTCAGGTTTGGGTAATGACAGAAGGAGACCTACGGGCAACTGGTACTCGGCCTTCACCCGCTGACAGGTGGAGCACCGTGTAACAAAACCGATTATATCCTTCTTCATCCCAGGCCACCAGTACATCCTACGAATGTCGTGGTACATCTTGGTAAGCCCCAGGTGAACGACCCATCTCGAGGCATGTTGTTAGGAATGTGGGCACGTGGAGCTGTTTGTGCACAACTGTCAAAGGGCAGTGAGGTCTTTTCCTTTTTTAGTTAGTTTAAGCCAGTTATAGAAGTTAGGTAATTGGAGGTTGGGTTGTTAGTGTTTGTCTTGGGTATTAAATAAGGGAGTGGTTAGGAGAGGGGCACGATTTGTTCTGTAATTGGGAGCAGCGCTGCTGTGGGGTTCGGATCTTGGGAGGTTCGACCAGGCTTCAGGAGTAGTGGTCTTTTCTCTAGGAGCTCCTCTATCTTCTTTTTTTTTCCAATGATCAGCGCCTCCAGGACAGAGTTGCAAAAACTAGTTCCTCAGTGTGATCTACCTCTTCAATCTTCCCGAGCGAAAGATCATGAATTCTCCAGTGATCCTCAACTGTGTACATGTTCCTCTTGCAATCACTTCTCCAACATCAACGATCAGCTCTCTCCTTGAGTTCGCAATGGACAATCTCTCTCAACGAGAGCACCAAATTGTTAGGTATCTTCCTAACAATGGTACGTACAGCAGGAAATTACTGTATAAGAAACCAGCAGTATCACTGAACTGAACATAGAAAATATAGGAGAGAGAGAAGTAGAAGAAAGAAGATAGAAGAAGAAAGAGCTCCTGGAGAAAAGACCACTACTCCAAAAGCTAGGCCGAACCTCCCAAGATCTGAACCCCCATAGCAGCGCTGCTCCCAATTACAGAATGAATCGTGTCCCCCTCTTCTAACCACTCCCTTATTTAATACCCAAGACAAACAATAACAACTCAGCCTCCAACTACCTAACTATTACAGCTGGCTTAAACTGACTAAAAAAAGACCTCACTGCCCTTTGGCAGTTGTGCACAGACAGCTCCACGCCCCCACAAACCTAACACGTGTGAATTTGGCATCAACTCCTCATGCATGCTTGTAGGGACCACAGCGACCTCAAACGTAGAGAATCTCATCGAAAACTAGGGACCAATCGAGTGACATCTCCCCACCATATATATTGTTCTTCGTCACTAAACAGTCAAAATCTAATAGTTGGCTTGCCTTTATCTTCTTGAGGAGTGAAGAGGCAAGGCCCATGGATGTCAGGGTCGCCCCGCCCTAATACTCCTAAACATCAAGACGCATCTAAGCAAAGAGGACCATCATCGGCCACTCATTGCTAGCCACCTGCACCACTTAAGCTTGAGTCTTCCTACTCAACGCGTCAGCGACGACGTTTCCTTTCCAGGGGTGTAAACCAACTCAAAATCGAACTGAAGGTACTTGACCCACCTTCGTTGTCGAAGGTTTATATCACCCTGCAAGGAAACTCCAGGCTCTTATGGTCCCCCAAAAGGTAGTGACGCCAACACCTTAGAGCATGCACCGCTACCACTAATTTCAAATCATGAGTCGGATAGTTTCGCTCATGCGGTCACAGCTGTCTGGATCCATAGGCAATCACACGTACATCCTATATTAGAACTGCTTCAAGCCCAACTCATGATGCATCACAATATAGCGTATACTCCTTACCCGGCTCAGGGAATGTCAGAATCGGCACTGTCATCAACCACTCTTTCAGCTCCCGGAATGCTAGCTCGCAAGAATTGGACCACATGAACTTTGTCCCCTTCTTGGTCAGGGTCATCATCGGCGCTGCCAATTGGGAGAAGTCCTGAATGAACTTCTGATGGTAACCTACCAGCTCCAGGAAACAACGAATCTCGAAAACATTGTTCTTAAACTGCTCCCAAGAAACCACAGCCCGAACCTTATTAAGGTCCACTAATATATCTGCCTCCAATATCACATGCCCCAAGAAGCACACCTCACTGATCCAGAATTAACACTTGAGGACTTAGAATAAAACTGATGCTCCCTCGGTGTGCCCAAAACAACCTCCAGATGCTTAGCATGGTCCTCCTGCAACCGAATGTATACCAAAAATTCATTCACGAACAGAACCACAAAAGAGTCCAGATGAGGATGGAGGACCCTATTCATTAGGGCCATAAACACTACCAGCGCATTCGTCAAACTGAACGACATCACAAGATACTCGTATAAATCGTACATCCTCCTAAAAGTAGTACGCTCAGAAGACCTCGCCTGTAACCGGTGATGACCTAACCTCAAGTCAATCTTAGAAAATACTTTGGCGCCTATCAGCTAATCAAATAGGTCATCGATGGGAGGCAAAGGATATCAATTCTTGACTGTCACCGGGTTCAACTTCCGATAATCCACACATAAACGTAACGAATCGTCTCCCTTCTTGTCGAACAAAACTAAAGCACCTCATGGGGACGTAATGGGGCGAATAAAAGCCTACGCCCCCAGGTCCTCTGGCTGAGCCTTCAGCTCTCAAAGCCCTGCAAGAATCATCCTGTATGGCAGAATGGATATGGGCTTCGTACCTGACACATGCTCAATCGTAAATTCAGTCTCCCTCTCGGGTGGCAACCCCGAAAAATCCTCAAGAAAGACGCCCTGAAACTGATCAACTACAAGAGGGAAGACCGCCAGCGCGTCCCCTCATCATCCAGAATGACACAGGCAAACCCATTGAACATCTTGTCCCAAACAACCTGCCTACAAATCCCACTCCCAAACGTAGGTATAATTATCACCCTCAGCAGACGTGAATGATACCCATTGGTGGTAACAATTGTAAAATCAGAAATCCCCCACTCTCATCAAGGTGAGGAGAGGGCCCTCATTTATAGAAAAGATAGGGAAGTTACAAAGAGAAGTTACAAAATGAGTGGGGCAGGAAGTTACACAGGAAGTGGGGCAGGAAGTTAAACATACTCCAACACATAATGAAAAACAGACAAATCAATAAAAAAGACCGCAACACTCCCTCTCAAGCTGGACATACCCAGCTTGATGACAAAACAAGACGAAAACAGAAGAAACAGAAATAATAAAATCGTTGATGATGCCGCTCCCCCTCAAGATTGTAATGTGATGCCGCTGAAAATGATGGGTCATCACCGGAAAAGTGCGGGGCCGGACAACAGAGCGCCGGGAAATCCACACTGGCGGGTGTCGGTCGTCAGAGCGTCAGGAAAATCCGCACTACGGGCCGGTCGTCAGAGCGCCGGGAAACCGTAATGTCGGGCCTATCGTCAAAGTGCCGAGAAATCCGCTCGGGAGGGCCGGTCGTCAAAGTGCCAAGGAAATCCGCAATGGCGGGTGCCGGTCGTCGAAGCACCGGGAAATCCGCAGGAGGCCGGCGATGAGATGCGATGATTCCGCAGGAGATGCCGGACAGAGAGGCGGGGATTCCGCAGGAGGCACCGGGCAGAGAGGCGGGGATTCCGCAGGATGCAGGAGGAGGTCGGCATGGAGGGAGCAGTTGAGCAGAGGTGGCACGGGAGGCCGGCAGGGCTGTTGGCCGACTGCTGGAGGAGCCGGCAGGAATGGAGGCCAGCTGCTGGAGGAGCCGGCAGGAGTGGAGGCCGGCAGGGGTGGTGGCCGGTCGTCAACAGAGTCGGCTGGAGACTCGCACAAGAGGCGGGCTGCCGGAAAGAGCCGCAAGCCGGGGAAGGGAGGCCGCCGGCGCGGGGAGTCGTCCGGCAGGGAGCAGCCGGGAAAGGGAGGTCCGCCGGGAAGAACAAGGCGGGAAAGGCGCAGCCAGCCAGCCGGAAGGGTCGCCGGGAAATCCGCAGGAGAGCTGCCGGGTGAGCCGCGGGTGATCCGCGGGAGGCGCTGGGTGATCCGCGGCTCGCAAAGGAGGAGGGTCGCCGGGGGGGAAGGCCGCAGGGATGAGTGGGCGCCGGGATGAGCGCGCAGCGGGACCGCGAGGGGCGACGGGAGGCGTCGCGGGCAGCAGCGGGAGGCGCGGGAGCCGTGGTTGCCGGGACCGACGGGGAGGCGTCGCGGGAGCGGCGGCGCTGGGAGCCCGCAGGGGAGGGAAACCCGCTGCTGGAGTGATCCGCCGGGAGAGGAGGGATGTCGGCAGACAGGACGCGTGCCGCTGGAGAAGCGCGCAGGGACGGTGCGAAGCCGAGCCGAGGCGGAGAGGGCCTACGCGCAGGAGGAGCGGGCGCCGGAAGGGAAATCCGCCGGGAGGGATCGCCAGGAAAGGAGCCACGTCGGCAGGGAGAGTTGGCGGGAGAGAGGGCCGCCGGGAGGGAAATCCGCCGGGAGGGATCGCCGGCAGGGCTGGCGCACTAGATCTGGACGGGAGGCGCGTCACAACGGGATGCTGCCGCGTCGGTAGGGAGAGCTTCCGGGAGAGAAGGTCGTCGGTAGGGAGGGCCGCCGGGAGGCGCTGCTTCCGTCGGGGCAGTGCGCAGCGGGGAGGAAGCCCGCAGAAAGCAGGCGCGGGCGGGAAGGCCGCCGAAGGACGTCACGCAGAAGCAGAGGCACGGACGATGGGGAGCCGGGACGCCGGGGAGCCGGGACGCCGGGGAGCCGGGACGCCGGGGAGCCGGGAGCCGCGGGAGGGCGTCGCGCCAGGAAGGAGGGCGATCCGCGCAAGAGGCGCGCGCCAGGAAGGAGGGCGATCCGAGGGCGAGGCGCCGCTGGGCGAAGGCCGGTAGGGATCTGGAGGAAGAGGCCGGCGGTTCGCGGCGTGGAGAGGTGGAGAGCCGCCTGGAGCCGCGCAGGGCAGAGGTGGAGGGGCGGCGGCGGTAACCCTACGGGGCTTTGAGGCCGCCGCCCCCCGAACGGGAAAAAAAAAACCTAAAGGCTGGTGGGAGAAAAAATAATAAGAATGAGGGAGGGAGGGTCGGGAGTTAATCCCTTTGATACCATGTACAATCAGAAATCCTCCACTCTCGTCAAGGTGAGGAGAGGGCCCTCATTTATAGAAAAGATAGGGAAGTTACAAAGAGAAGTTACAAAGTGAGTGGGGCAGGAAGTTACACAGGAAGTGGGGCAGGAAGTTACACATACTCCAACAACAATCAATGCGAGCTCGATAACGAACTAACTAATCTATTCTATTTTGAGGATCACATCGGAGTTGAGCATCTCTAACATGAAAAAATCCCAGAGAAATCTATTATCACCGGCCATGATAGCACATTTCCGACATCTCTAAATACCCTCGGATCGCACTCCCAAGGGCGTATCAATAGACATAACCTCATAAAGACTCTATGGTCTGCTCAAACCATCAGCGAACTGGGTAGATATAAACAAGTATGAGGCACCTGTATCGAATAGAGCATATGCTAGAGTAAAAGCTGCCAAAATCATACCTCAAACTATCGATGGCCTTAAGACCCGTTGTCGGTCTCCTCGGTAAGTGCCCGCCCTCATTCAAGTTCCTCTCAGATGAGGGCCAGATTCACGATCTCTAAAAAAGATGACAAGTAGAAAACATTCACCTATACCCGAATAGCCTATCTCAAACCATCCTCAAAACGCCTAACCCTGGCTACCACATCCACAGCCAACGACAAAGCGCTAAAGCTCTGTAAAGTGAGTCGCATACTCCATAACTGAGATCCTCCTCTGGGTGAGATGCATGAACTCTCAGGCTCTATTCGCCCTCAATATCACTGGGAAAAAATGCTCAAAGAATCGAGTCAGAAAGTCTTTCCAAGATAACCCAGCATTCTAGACAACCTACATCAAGACATCCCACCAGTGCTTAGCTAGTCCACAAAACAAATAGGTCGCTAGCTTCACCCGCCTCTCGAGGGACGTCTCAAGATGTTCAAATATGGTCTGACTCCACCTAGAGCTCAGCATCCAAAGGGCCACCCTCACCTGCAAAAAGGGTGGATGTTGCATCTGGAACTCCCGAGTCAGCTCAAACATAGAAGTTACAGCTTGTGGTGTCTCTCAGCCCATAAACTGCATAACCCGCAGCAGACTCTAGAAGATGCTCATATGTCATCAGTATTGGCGCTACAGGGGGTTCCGGCTCAACCACCAATAGAGCATGCTCGCCCTGCCCTCCTAGCACTCCACTAGAGGACGTCGTGACGACATATCTCTCCCATAGTAGTCAACCTCGGATTGCGGTGCGACGCGACAAGGTCCTATCGTGAGATAGCGGCAACGTGGATCACGTCGCAGCACCTTTTTTATCCAATCACGGACCAATTAATTTGATTTAATTTATATAATCCTACACATATATATATGCTGGAAAATTAAAAACAAAACATAAAAAATTAAACACATCCAGATTCATAATGAAAAGCATCCATAATACATCAAACACATGTCCAATAAAACATACAAATATTATTATATAATTAAATAATTAACTTAAATTAAAACAATTTAATTTTAACATTCAAACAAAAATAAATAAATAAAAAGACATCAATTTAATAGAGACTAACCGAAATAAAAAAGTCGTTGGGACAAAACAAAGGCATAAACTGGAAAAAAAATACTGTGAAAATATGCATAAACTGAATGAAAAATAAAAATAAAGATAGACGAAAAAACCCGCAAAAACTGAAAAAAAATAGAAGTTGCGGGGGGTGTTTTTGAGGGGTTAGAGAAAAAAGAGCGGGCAAAGCAGGGGGTCTTCGGCTGCAGTGAGGGAGAAAGAGGGGACCAAGCAGAGCGGGGGGATTCGTCCGTTGCAGTGAGGGAGAAAAAGGGGGCGACGCGGGGGGTGTTTTTGATGGGTTGGAGAAAAAAAACCTTTTTTGCACGCCAAAATGCGACACGGCCGAGACCGCAGCGATCACATACTGCTACGCGACTCAGCCGCTGGGAGCAGCGGTGCACCACACCAGCACCATCACGGCCACTCCGGCGCGATTTGAAAACAGAGATCTCTACAATGCCAAACACATGTCTCGAAACACATTTATCACAATTCTGGATATCACAATTTAAAGAAAGCAACAACAGGCATAGTGTCCCGCTACTCTATATACATCCAACATCAATAAGGTCTCACAATCCGAGTACTCTCTCTAACCTCGTCCGCCCATACTCAAGGCCAACAATATATATAGGATCCACATAATCGATCAACAGATAATATCAACAAAAACCATATAAGGAATTGGTTAGATAAGATGTCACCATCAAGTTATATAGGAAAACACTATATAAGAGGTTGACACTTTAAATAATTGACCTCTGTCATAATCAGAATAACCAATCACAAGCAAGCATACAAATGTTATGTGAATCATACGTGCTTAATATAATGCATGAACACATGCCCTCTTGCCACCCTAGGCCAAGAGTAAAAAACTCACACTATAAATCACAGGAACACATTCTTTAAAGATCACAAACTGTAAAGCTTGAAAACCAAAAACACCACTCTATTCCTGGTAACTTGGACTTCCCTCATACATAGGTTAGCTACTTCCCAGGCACAAGATCCATACCAAGCTCTGACACACATCTCATGTCTATCATGCACAAATAGTAAGTCAAAAGAAAGAAACAAGATTATGATACCGCTTTGTAACGTCACCAGCCCGGTCCACCTTCGTCGTGACCAAACCAAGTGGCTATATACCTCATGCGTACCTCCCCGTATGCCGGAGGCTGTCGACTAGTGGCGAAGGTCTATGAATAAACATAGAGAGACTATACCCTCAGGTACAGATGACCATAAGTATCAACGAAAGCAATAATAAGTCATCGCGTTAATAAGCAGTGTGAAGGCAAACATCACAACTGTTGGAGTCTGTATCCCACATCGGACTTGTGGTCCGATGTGGAGTTTATCATTCATTATAAAAGAACGCCTCCTCCTCACTTTGAGGTAAGGAGGCGAGGGGGTTTTCTCAACCTACATGGTATCAAAGGAGGTTTGATCCCTCCCTCGCATATTTTTTTTCCATCTAGGGTTCTTTGCAATTCCCCCGTGGGGGGGCGGCGGCCTCAAAGCCCCGTAGGGTTACCGTCGCCGCCCCTCCGCCTCTGCCCCAAGCGGCTCCTGCCGGTCCTCATTCCCGGCGGCCCTCCTGCCAGACGCGGCTCCCGGCTCCCCGCGTCGCCCTCCCCGTGGCTCCCCGGTGGCCATCCTGCCTAGCGCGGCTCCCGGCTCCCCGGCGTCTCCTTCGGCCGCGAGTCCCTCCGCGGGTCTCTCCCACGGCTCCAGTTCCCGTCGTCGGCCCTCCGCGGATCTTCCCAGCGGCGTCCAGATCTAGCGCGGATCTTCCCGTCGGCGTCCAAGCCCCGACGACCTCCCGGCCACCCTCGCCCGGCGCCTCCCGCTGCTCCCGACGCCTCCCGCTGCTCCAGCGCCTCCCGCGCCTCCCGCTGCTCCAGCGCCTCCCGCTGCTCTCACCCAGCGGCTCCCCTTCCGCCGCCCTCACCCCAGCAGGCGCGGCTCCCCTCACCCAGCGGCGTCCTCATCCTGCGGCGCCCTTGTCCTGGCGCCCTCGGCACGCAACATCTCTCAGATCTGGCCAAATCCGGCCAGATCCGGCGATCTCCAGTCCAGATCCAGTGCGTCAGCCCTCCCGGCGATCCCTTCCCGGCAGATTTCCTTCCTGTCGGCCCTCAAACAGCCCTCCTCGAAGGCAGCCTGGTTCTGCCTCTGCGCTCGCGGTGGACCAAGCCACCTGCGCTCAGCCGGCCTCTATATCTGCCGACGCCTCCAGTTCTGCCGGCCTCTCCCCCTGCCAGTGCCTCCGACAGCCGGCCTCCAGCAACCAGCCTCCACCCTTGCCGGCCCCTCCACACAGGCAGCCACCTCTCTGTCAGCAGGCACACCTTCACGCTTCATCCACCGTGGCGCAGCACCTTGACCGTCTTGGATTCGAGCCCGTTGGCGCCCCCAGATCCCGCAACAATTCTGCGGAATCCCCGCCTCCCGTCGCCGGCCCCGCAAATGCGGTTTTCCCGGTGCTAGTTTGGATTTCTCGGCGTTTCATCGACCGGCCCCACTAGTGCGACAGTACTGGCGTTCCGTCAACCGACCCGGTCTCTGTGTGGTTCATCTGCTGCGTCCGCGACATCATCCATCCATCATCCTGCGCAGGAGCTTCGATTGTGAGGGGGAGCAGCAGCCTTTGCAGCGTTTTTTTTATTTTGTCTTGTTTTGTCATCAAGTATGGCATGTCCAGCTTGAGGGGGAGTGTTCGCGTCTGTTTTGTTGATTTCTTTTCATTATGTGTCCAAGCTAGGTACACCTAGCTTGAGGGGGAGTGTTGGAGTCTGTATCTCACATCGGACTTGTGGTCCGATGTGGAGTTTATCATTCATTATAAAAGAACGCCTCCTCCTCACTTTGAGGTAAGGAGGCGAGGGGGTTTTCTCAACCTACAACAACGATATGCCACCAAAATAAACCAAAAGTTGACAAAACAAGAGATAACTGAAAACTGGTCCCAGGCCCTGGCCCGATCCCAACTCCCAACTCCAACTCAACTACCCAACTCACCCATCAAGCATAGGGTCCTTGCCCTTATCTACACCTACAACCAAGAAGTCTACCCGGATACCCACAACGCCCGAACAGGATGTGAGTACAACTTAGTAGGCTACACAAACGATGTCCCTAAACATATTCAATCTATAAGGGTGCATG
Source organism: Viscum album (assembly GCA_963277665.1). Taxonomy (NCBI): domain Eukaryota; kingdom Viridiplantae; phylum Streptophyta; class Magnoliopsida; order Santalales; family Viscaceae; genus Viscum; species Viscum album. Next base: position 1,813,887,127 of record OY728146.1, read on the forward strand.
TTGATGTGGCATATAAAATAAAAGAACGATAAAATAAAACCCCGTCAATCCTCAGGTTCCATAGTGACACTCGGGACCGGCCATAATCGCTTCGGCCAGTGTTTATGTCGAGTCCAAACACGTCACATGTCAATACCAAGGGTCGGAATGGCGCACGCCCATAACACGCACATCCATGGTTGGCATGATCGCCCAACCCACTCACATAAACTGTTCCATCACGTTCCATCACGTTCCACGCATTCTTGGTCAGCATGCTCGCCCAACCAATAGCACATAACTCATTTCATCATATCATGCATGTCCATGGTTGGCATGAATGCCCAACACACATTCTCATCACATCTCTCATCATGGTTGGCATGATCGCCCAACCCATATCACATAATCATTTCATAACACCCAAAACTTCATGATCGGCATGCTCGCCGCCCAACCCAAATCACATAACCTGTACATAAACCAAGCATAAGGAAATAACCTAGGGCACCAACACTAAGCCCACTGAGTCAAATTCCACCAGGGACACCTCTATGGGTAATCACCAACATTTGACCACCATAGTTAGTTTAGGCCCACCTCTCTTGGCAGCCAAGGTTTAGACATAACAATTCGCAGCGAATTGTCTGCGGCCCAAACAAGGTTTTCTAATTACAAAACAAAACCATTTATATTTAATTCTTAGGCCAAGCGCACAAGGTTGGCACGACTGCACATTACACCCAAGGTGGAATCGAACATAGACCTTAGGGATTATGACAACCCAGACCTAATCGTCCAATAATTATATGACTTTAAACAAATATTTCATTACAATACATTCTCAAGACCTTTTAGGTTTAAAGTTTTAGAGAATTATGACAAAACATTAACTAACAAAACTCATGTCTTTTTCAACTAATGGACATTTTCCCACTGTATAAACAACTGTTTAATCCATAATAAGCCTTCAACATCTCCTACAAATTCTTATCATAGGATACCCTTCTAGACCCATCTTACGTATTATTTTTCTTCATAATCTGAGAAAATGAAAACATAGTAAAGGGGTAAGTTCAGATGTTCGGTAAGTGTAAACATAATTGTAAGAGTAAAAGACTGGAGACCCAATCCCCAAGGTGTCACTAAAGGAGGTCTTGAGGTTATTTTATAAGGAATAATAAAGACCACATCAAACCACAAGTTTGATGTGGGACGCAGACTCCAACACTCTCCGTCAAGCTAAGTGTACCTAGCTTGAACACATAAAGAAAAACAAAGCAATCAACAGACGTTGCAAACACTCCCTCTCAAGCTAAACATACTCAACTTGATTACAAAACAAAACAAAACAAAGAAAAGATAAACCTCAATGGTTGTTGCTCCCCCTCAAGAGGATGGATGATCCTGCTGAAAAAGATTGGTTGTTAAGCCGAACAAGCAAACCGGTCGACGGAGCACCGGGAAAGCTACACAGGCAAGGCCGGTCGTCAGAGGCGCCGGGAATGCCACACTGGCGGTGCCGGACGTTGGAGCGCCGGGAAAGCTGCACAGGCGGGCCGGTCGCCGGAGCGCCGGGAAAGCCGCACGGGCGGGGCCGGTCGTCGGAGCGCTGGGAAAGCCGCACTGGCGATGCCAGTCGACGGGAGGCGGGGATTCCGCAAGAGGCGGGCCGGTGAGGGCGGCAGCGGAGGGAGGGCCGGTGACAGGGTGAGGGCTGCCTCACAGAGGAGCAGCAGTAACGGGACAGCAGAAGTCGGATGAGGGGGCTCGAGACCGTCGCGCTGGAGATGCAGGCGTCGCACAGAAAAGGGGCATACGAGAGTGCACTAGCACCGGCGGGGTTGGAGCACTGAAGGCACGCCTTCAGCGCGGCAGGATCCGTCGTGCACAAAGAGAGTCGCGCGCATGAAGGCTTCCATTGGGAACCGTCGCGCGCAGGAGCGGGTTAGCCGAGGTGGAGGATGTCGCAGAGGAACGCCGACGGGGCCGCCGAGGGTCATCAGGAAAGAACCGCAGAGGAGTCAGCACAGAGGAGTCAGCGCGGAGTCGTCGTCGTCAGACCAGACGATGTTGCAAGGACGCACCTAGAGGGGCCGTCGCACGGGAATCCCGAACCAGGGAGGTGCCGACGCGGAACGGAGGTGGTCGGGCTCGCCAAAGGGGATCGCCTCGGAGGGGCATCGCGCGCAGGGAGAGGGTCGTCGGGGGCCGACGCGCGCACAGGGTTACCAACGGGTGGGAGATCCGCCGTCAGGGAGGAACGGCGAAAGGGGGCACAGTGGAGGAGCTGCGCCGGAGGGCCGTCGACGGACCGCGGGGTGGGAGATGTCGGCAGGGGGTGACGGCAGAGGACCTTCGGCTCCCTGTCTATGAAGGTCGTCGCCCCAACGGGGGGAAAACCCGGTGTCCACCGAAAAAAAGAGCAAGGAGCGATAGGGTTAGGATTAAACCTCCTCTAATACCATGTTATAGCATAAGAGATGTGAAGACCCAATCCTCAAGGTTTCTCTCAAAAGGAGGCCTTGAGATTATTTTATAAGGAATAATAAAAACCACATCAGACCACAAGTCCGATGTGGGACGCAGACTCCAACAATAATCGATAACAATCAAAGATCATAAGTGAGCATAAGATGAACAAATAGATATAATCAAGATACATAAGAAAATCATACACAGCAAAGCTTGGGTCATAAATCATGCCATAAAGCTTGACATAAATTAAGACATGAATCAAGAGTGAGTCAATAAACATGAGTCGTGAGGGCATAACATAGTCATGAGATTAAGCATAAAACTGTGAAACGTCTTTCAAATATGGCACATACATCAGTATAGGAAACATAACTTTCATGAGCCACATTATCAGTGTCCATGCTTACGAACAACTAAAAAGTACTCGAGAATATCTATCTCATGAGATTTAAACTTTAAACCAATGCATTGAAGTACGATATAGAATCCCACCCGTCACCATCCATACTTATGAGTGTCACTTGAAATCAATCACTTATCACATCATAAAGAACCCGTGAAAAAAAAAGGGTTTCATTAAACTTTCCAGATGACAATCATTCACTTTTATAGCATAAGAACCCATGGAAAGAAAATGGGTTTCATATGGATTCACATAAGGAAACTAATAGGAAATGAGTGGGGTTGTGAAATGGAGGGGGGTGCATCTGTTCGCAAGTGGGTCTGGGGAATCTGCCAAGGGCAGAATTGTAACTGCAATGGGGGAATTGGGGGGCCAGCTGGAGTTGTTAGAGGGGCTGACAGCTAGGGGGATATTCTGGGAGGCCCACTGGGAAGTAAGGGGAGTCCAGGCTGTTATAAAAAGGGGGCGGGGGAGGAACTGCACAGCAAGGAGAACTTACCTGGTGATTGGAAGACCATCAGGCTTGGGCGAGGGAGTTGCAGGTCTCTCAAGTGTTCTTTATTCCTCCATTCTTCTTCTTACCACTTTTTCCTCCAACTCGCTGTAATTCTGCTATTGTCTTTCTCATTTTTTTATACAAAGAAGTTTATTCAAGGTGGTCCTGTGACATGCCGGTTCTTATCACTTGGTCCGACTTGTCAGATTTTCTTCTGGGGGAGGAGAGAAATGGTTCCAGCAAAGGGGAGCACTGCCTGAAACGCTGTCAGATGAACCGCGCGACCATGGAGACTTGCCACAAACCGCGTCTTGCTGGTTGGGAGCAGCGCATGGAAAGCCTTGACGCAACACTGTTAGGTCAGGCGTTGAGGGTGACTTCATTTGGTTGGGAGCAGTGCATGGAAAGCCTTGACACAACACTGTCAGGTCAGGCAACGAGGGTGACTTCATTTACAACAGAGCAAGCACAACTCCTGAGAACTCTCACACTCCTGGTGGAACACCTAGCGAGGAGGCCGCAGCACGAGGCAACTACGCTGTCTTTGGCATCCGAGCTGCCTGGGGCACAATCAGCGCCCTCAGGCCCTACGGCGATGCAGGGGCATGACGCGGGTTTAGCCAAAACTCCAACTGGTTTGGTGCCTGTCCAGCTTCCTGCTGTGTTACGAGAGGAGTTTCCCGTCTTTGACGGCAGTGACCCACAAGACTGGGCTGCCCGAGCAGAATTCTTCTTTTGCATCCGTCGGATATCAGAACAATTGAAACTGCCCCTTGCCAAGGTCAATATGAAGGGAGACGCAAAACACTGGTATACTTTATTGCTTGTAGTCCATCCGGACATAACATGGCAGGAACTTAAAAAAGATCTTATGGAGCGTTTTGGTGAATAGGATGTCCAACATCCACAAGAGTTGATAGCGGTTCAGAAGCAAAAGGCCGCAACGCTGGAAAACACGGCCCTCCTTCCAACTCCAGCCACTTTTGTTGGTGGAGCTGCTGCTTCAATTGTTGTTGACAGCCCTTCAATCACTGTTAGTAAAACTGCTGGTGTGGCTGGAAGATTCACCCTCGGTAGTTGCCAGCATGCAGTGGAGGCCTGAGGAATCTTGTCAGGACCGGATTGAGGTGGGTCAATACTGTGGAAGGACCGCAACCAGGTTTGGAATACTTCTTCGCCCAATGCATGAGTATGTTGACCCAATGATGAAACTGGATCTATTGGACAAAGAAGGGGCAATCATTACTGAAGGGAAAGTACAGATGTTGGAGGAAAACATGCATGAGGTAAAGGAAATCCAGGAAGGACCTCAATGTATGAAGCTGGAAAATGATGCAACCCTCAACTTCATCTTTCCAGAGCTGTCCCATGAAGCAGAGGGGATGATATGGGAGATTTCTTGGGATGCAGGTGTTGAAGGGGCGCATTATAAAAGACCAAAACAACACAACCCAAACACAGCAGTGTTGTCCTGTTCTGTCTTGTTTGGGGCTGTGAAGAAAAATATGGAAAACATATAAGGAAAAGACAACTGTCTCTTTAGGCAGAAATTGTCGATTCATAGTGCCAAGGTATTGAAGGATGAAGGCACTTTGTCAGAAAATAAGGTTGTTGAAGACAGCTTTCCTGTTGTAATGCTTAGCAAGAGTAAAACTGTGGGCACAGCTGGTGCTCTTTCCACATCACCATCTGCTACTGCAGGCTATATCAACCCTTGGGCTTCTTTCTCGAGCATTACGGACAGCTTATAATAATCCAGGGCAAGTCGTGGAATACCTTAATTATGGAATTCCAGTGGTAGTCGAAGTAACACTTTATAGCATTGAAGGTAGAAGACTTGGATTTCTTGACTTTCTACGACACAATCAACAGTTCCAAGCATGGTGGGCAATGGTGCGTGTAAATCCATGGGTCTTACAATGGACGCTTCAGGAGCAGGGGAAAAAATCTAAAGTTTTTAAGATTAATTCAGCATCATCATGCTAAATTTTTGCAGTTGATTAATGAAAGTTTGATGGGGAAGAGATGCCCAACATGGTGATTGTGACGGCCACAAAGCAGGAGCTTGTTAAACAACTGAAGGTTGCAAAACATCTCGATTTAAAGGAGTATGCAGTTTTTGATGACTCTGATTTTGTGTTCAAGTTTGCTGCACCAGTTGACAAGTTTATTATTTATTTACAAAATGAGTTGACAGGGACAAGGGATGGCTGCACCCAATCACAGAAGAAGGTAACTGGTGCATGCATAAGGTTAGCCCGCATTATTGGGGGATGACGAGCAAGCCGCTGGACAGCAGCATGGAGCGGTATGTGCAACGGCAAGTCCACAGTGTCACTTGCCAAAGGGAGGGGTATGGAAAGAACTCCGCAGATTCGAGTAACTCCACTGCATTGGCGACGGACTCCCACCACAGCAGTTGCTTTGATCTGGTTCATGTCTAATTCTTGTCAACCGATCACTAGAAGGTGGAACCAGTATGAACCAATCCGTCACATGACAACCCCATCTTGAGGACAAGGTGGTTTTTTGGGATGCTGGCAGTGATAGGGAATGAGTGGGGCTGTGAAATGGAGGGGGGTGCAGCTGCAAGCAAGTGGGTCTGGGGAATCTGCCAGGGGCAGAATTGTAACTGCAATGGGGGAATTTGTGGGCCACTGGGGAAGGGGGGTCCATGCTGTTATAAAAAGGGGGCAGAAGAGGAACTGGACGGCAAGGAGAACTTACCTAGTAATTGGACGGCCGTCAGGCTTGGGCAAGAGAGCAACAGGTCTCACGAGTGTTTTTCTTCCTCCCTTCTTCTTCTTACCTCTTCTTCCTCCAACCCGTTGTAATTCTGCTATTGTCTTTCTCATTTAATTATACAAAGAAGTCCGTTCTAGGTGGTCTCGCGACGTGCCGGTTCTTATCAAAATCATTAATAATTCCATCAATAATCATAATATGGTAAACTAATGAAAAATAAATGGATATCCAATGACATCACGTAACTTTCTAGATAAATACCATTCAATCAAGATAATAAAGCATATGATATTTACACTGTATAGATAAAGATTGCATGGTTAAGATAATAATTCTCCTCAATCAATCGATGTATAGCATCAAGGTGAACATCCTTCAATAAAAGGAATCAAGAATAGGGTACTCACAGAGGAAAGACATTGGAAGAAAAATTACGGTTATACACCGAAAACGATTAGGCAAGACAAAGACAGTAATGGATCATTTCTCCAAAAAAAAGAACATTGCATAAGTCACCCAAAGAAAGAAGATGGATAGTTACATTTGAAAAACAACCTCAGTAAGCATAAGGTATGTCAAAGGACAATGAATTAGATGAAAAATACTTCTGAAGTTTTAGAAAAATCACTTTGGAAATAAGAAATATCTTTGATATTTTTAAATCATTTTAAAAGAGATATTTTGTAAATCTAGGAGAAAAATAATTTTTCTTTTAGAAACCATGAAAACGTAGAAAGTTTCAAATAAAACGTCAAAGGCGGTGGAAAGATGTGTTCCCACGGAAAGCGTTAAGAGGTCATTTTCAACATATTCGTAAAATGTTTAAGTTAGGGGTAACTTTCAGAAGTCGTATTCAAAAAGGTGAAGTGAAAACTTTGGAAAACATTTACCTTTGAAAAAGAAACTTCAATATTGATTCTTTGAAAAACCATAAAGATTGTCAAAAGATATTTGAGGTGGAAAATATTTTGAAATACCTTTATTTGAAAACTCACATCATAAAGAGTATTAAATTTTCATTTTCAAAAGAAGTAAAGAAAATTATTAAAATCATAGAAAATAATCCATATTAGTTTTCCCAAAAAGAGGGGTGAACATTAGCGGAAATGAAAATATGGACTTCAAACAAAGAACCAACTAAGATATGAAGATTGTTCTTGATAACGTTATACTTTTAGGTGAAAGAACAATCTAACAGAAATCTTTGAATCAAAAGAGACGTTTTCCCCACAAAGATAAAAGAGAACATCATTAAATATAAGGGAATGATGATGCAAAATGATAATGGGGATGTATTTTCAACATGAAAAAGAAAACATGGCGTATAACATTAACATGTCTAAGGAATTCAAAATTTGAGAAAAAAATCTCTTACCTTGTTTTCTCACTTAGTCGAATGCACTCTAAGTTCCTGTATAACAAACATGTTGGAGTATGGGTAACTTCCTGCCCCATTTCCTTTGTAACTTCCTGCCCCACTTCTTTTGTAACCTCCCTTATAACTTCCTCTTACAGTTTTTTATAAATATAGACCCTCTCCTCACCTTGAGGGTAAGAGGGATCTCTGAAATTACATGGTATCAAAGGGATTTTTATCCCGAACCCTCCCTCCTCTGCGGATTCCCGGCTCCCGCGACATCTCTTCCCGTCGCGGCCCGCGGCGCCTCCCCGTCGCGCCTCCCGCGACGTCTCTTCCCGTCGCGCCCCGCGACACCTCCCCGTCGCGCCTCCCGCGACGCCTCCCAGACGCGCCTCTCGTCGCCTCCTGTCGCCCAGCGGCGCCTGCGCCCACGCAGCAGCGCCCTCGACCAGTGGCGCCTCCGCCCAGCGGCGTAGTCGCCCCGGCGCTCTCCCTCCAGCCCCACCGGCTCCATCCGAACAGACCAGGCTCCTCCCGGTCTTTCCAGCGCCCCACGTGCTCCGCTCCCCGGCAAGGCTCCCTGCTTCCGGCTCATCCCTCCGCTGCATCTTCGGTATCACCGCTCCGCTTCCATGGCAGACTCTTCCCCACTGTCGCCGATGATCACCGCTTCTACCCGCCTTGTGGATGACCGATTGGACTCCACAAATTTCTCCATCTGGCGGAAGACTGTTGTGATGTCCCTCACCGGCATGGACCTCGATCATCATCTTGAGGATCCTCCCCCAGCCACGGCTGATCCCAAATATCGTTCCTGGAAACTTGCTGACAGCAAGATCTTCGCTCTGCTGGTCAATTCCATGGAACGATCGGTCAAAGATGTCACCCGCACCGCAAATACCGTCAAGGAGCTCTGGGACTCCTTGAATATCATGTACTCCGAAACCAATAACCTCGCTCGGGTGTCCGATATCCTTCAGCGACTGTCCCATGTTCGCCAGCAGGCCCAATCCTTTACAACCTACTTCCTGGAATGGAAAGGGTTGCGTGATGAATTGCAGGAGTTGTGGCCCATTCCACAAACACCGGCCGAAGCTCAGACCCAGCGGGACCAGCTCTGTCTCTTCACTCTTCTCAACGGCCTCGCTCCAGAATTTGCCACCACGGCAACCGAATTGCTCGCTAGCTCGTCGACGCTGGAGATCCCACAGGTGTATCACCGACTCAGCAAGGCCCAGCGGGCTCTTCCTCCTCCCGCCCCCGTTATCGACCACTCAGCTCTCGTCGGTCACGGCGGTGGCCGTTCATCTGGTCCTCGTGGACGTGGTCGTGTGGAAAGTCGTCCACGTCCCCTCTGTCAACATTGTGGCAAGGTTGGCCACGCGATCGACCGATGTTGGGTCCTGCATGGACGTCCATCTCAGCGCCCGCGGCAGGGACAGACGGCGGTCCAGGAAGCACCATCGGCAGTCGCAACTCTTCCCCACTCTCTGGACCTTTCGATGGCCGACATCCGCCTGACTCATGATCCTCGGGAATCTGCCGAACCCGGCCCATCAGCAGCTTCTATAGCCCATTCTGCTCACTCCACTGCCTTTGTCGGCCGTCGCTCCCCTGCCTGGATGTTGGACTCAGGTGCCTCCGACCACCTCACCGGTGATGCTGGTATGTTGACCTCTTACTGCCCTTACATCGGTCCCTCAGCCATCACGGTCGCTGATGGCTCCACTATCCCGATTGTGGGCTTCGGCACCTGCTCTCTGACTCCGACGATTCACCTACCCTTTGTGGCACATGTGCCCCGCAGTCCATTTAATCTTCTTTCCATCAGTAAGCTGACAAAAGATTCTAACTGCGCTGCCATATTTTCCTCCTCTGGTGTTGTTTTTCAGGAGCAGACAACGAACCGGGAACTTGATAGAGGCCGACTTCGGGATGGGGTCTACCTGTTCGATGCACCGGCACCCATCGCTTGCTCATCTACCTCTTCTCCAGCTTTGGATCTTCATTCCCGGTTGGGACATCCGCCGGCATCCACCATTCATCAGCTTTTTCCAGAGTTTCGTCGGAATATTTCTTTTCATTGTGAGTCATGTACCTTTGCAAAACATCATCGATCTACATACCTACCTCGGGTGGATACACGGGCCTCAAACCCTTTTGATCTCGTTCATTCAGATGTTTGGGATCCTTGTACCATTTCGAGTCATTTGGGCTACAAGTACTATATCTCTTTCATCGATGATTATTCGCGAATGACTTGGCTTTACCTCCTTCGAGAACGCTCCGACGTGTTTTCCACCTTCCAAACCTTTTATGCTGAGATTCAGAATCAATTTTCTCTCTCGGTCAAATGTCTCTGCTCCGACAATGGGCGTGAGTATCTCTCCAATTCCTTTCGGCAGTTTCTCCAGACGAAAGGCATCCTTCATCAGACCTCCTGTCCTGATACACCCCAGCAGAATGGCGTGGCCGAGCGGAAACACAGACATATTCTGGAGACTGCTCGTGCCCTCCTCTTTCACCGACAGGTGCCTCTGCAGTTTTGGGGCGATGCCATTCTCACCGCCACCTACCTGATAAACCGTCTTCCTTCCACCATCCTTCGAGGGGAGACTCCTTTTCGGACTTTGTTCTCCTCTCCCCCTCTTCACTCCCTTCCCATTCGCGTGTTTGGGTGTCTCTGTTATGTTCGCGACACACGTCCAGGTCTCTCCAAACTCGCTCCCAAATCCCTCCGCTGCATCTTTTTAGGCTATTCCCGCACTCAACGCGGATATCGCTGTTTTTCCCCCGACCTACGGCGGTATGTCATCTCGGCCGACGTTGCCTTTGTTGAGAGTTCTCCATTCATCCTTCCTTCTCCTCATCCTGACCCTGTCATCGATGATTGTCTTCCTCTCATCATCCATCCTCTACCGTCGTCAACCCCTATTGACACCCATTTTGGTCAGGTCTACTCCCGGCGTCCTTCGACTGTATTCCCCGTCCTGGCCAATGACACTAACGCTCCCGCTTCGTCCGCTGCTCCTGCTCCGCCACCCGAGGACTTGCCCATTGCCCTTCGGAAAGGTACTCGCTCCTGCCAGAGTACTCTATTTGTATCTTCATACAGGGGTTTGTCCGCTCTGGAGACAGTCTCTGTACCTCGCACGGTTGGTGAAGCCAAATCTCACCCCGGGTGGCTAGCTGCAATGCGGGATGAATTGCAGGCTCTAGAGGATAACCATACTTGGGATCTTGTACCTCTTCCAGCAGGCAAACAGGCAGTGGGCAGCAAGTGGATTTACACCGTCAGGCTGAATCCCGATGGCACTCTTCGCCGCCTCAAAGCCCGCCTTGTTGCCAAAGGCTTTGCACAGACGTACGGTGTTGACTACTTCGATACCTTCTCACCGGTTGCCAAGATGTCCTCTGTCCGGTTATTCATCTCTCTTGTCGCCCATCATCAGTGGCCTCTTCATCAGTTGGATGTCAAGAATGTCTTCCTCCATGGCTTCCTTGAGGAAGAAATTTATCTGCAGCAGCCCCCCGGATTTTGTGCCTTCGGCGCTGAATCTCGAGTATGTCGTCTCTGCCGCTCTCTTTACGGCCTAAAGCAGTCTCCCCGTGCTTGGTTCGGCCGCTTTAGCACGGTCATTGGCGACTTTGGGCTTTCTCGCAGTATGAAGGATCACACTGTCTTCTGACGGACGAGTGCACGTGGCTGCATCTTATTGGTCGTATATGTGGATGACATCGTCATCACCGGCAACGACTCTGTGGGTATTACCCACCTCAAGGCCCATCTACACCACCACTTCAACACGAAGGATCTTGGTCCTCTCACCTACTTTCTCGGCATCGAGGTTTCCTATTCCTCGGACACCATCTCCCTCTGCCAACGGAAGTATGCATTGGATATATTACAGGATGTTGGGCTGACTCAGGCCACTGCGGTCGATACTCCTCTCGAACCTGGGGAGCGGTCTCTTTATGCCTCCTCAGCACTGTACCCACATCCCGAGCGGTACCGTCGGTTGGTGGGCCAACTCAATTATCTCACCATAACTCGACCCGACATCTCCTGTGCGGTTGCCAAAGTCAGTCAATTTATGGAGCATCCAACCACCTCTCAATGGGATGCTGTCATCCGCATCGCCAAATACATCAAGCGAGATCCTGCCCGTGGTCTTCATTACTCCCAGCATCCTCATCAGCATATTGAGGCCTTCTACGATGCTGATTATGCTGGCTGCCTTGCTACTCGGAAATCTACATCTCGGTTTGCCATATTCTTGGCAGGCAATCTCATTTCTTGGCGAAGCAAGAAACAGACAGTCGTCTCTCGCTCCAGTGCCGAGTCTGAGTACCGTGTCATGGCCACCGTCACTACCGAGATCCTATGGTTTCAACACCTCCTCCAGGAGCTTGGCTTTCCTCAGCAGACTTCTGCTCACATATGGTGTGACAATCAGGCAGCCACTAAAATTGCTTCGAATCCCGTTTACCATGAACGCACGAAGCATATAGAGGTGGACTGTCACTTTCTTCGCCACCACCTGGAGCACAAACATGTCAGCTTTAGCCACATTTCCACGGCAGACCAGCTTGCTGACATCTTCACCAAAGGCCTCCCCGGTGCTCGCCTCGCCTCTCTTAGTTCCAAGCTGGGGATCCACAGCATCTGACGCCCAGCTTGAGGGGGAGTTGCGGTCTTCTTTTTTTTATGTGTCCAAGCTAGGTACACCTAGCTTGAGGGGGAGTGTTGGAGTATGGGTAACTTCCTGCCCCACTTTCTTTGTAACTTCCTGCCCCACTTCTTTTGTAACCTCCCTTGTAACTTCCTCTTCCAGTTTTTTATAAATATAGGCCCTCTCCTCACCTTGAGGGTAAGAGGGATCTCTGAAATTACAAAACATAAATATCTTAATCACTTATTTCAGAAACTTTTTCATATACATAACCTTTTATAAACTTCATTTATAATTATTCTCTACATTTATATTAGTTAATTATTGTCTATTTTCGATGTCGGCTATGGGTAATCTTGATCGTTTTGAACTAGTTTTGTAATATTGGTATTGTTATTCGTTCTCTCAAAGTTCATCATTCCAAGTTCAATAATGTTACTATAATGGATGACTTATAATGATTAATGAAGATTAATGGACATACCATGCTTAATTGATGATTATGAGGTGATTTAGGTTCAATATCATTACACCGTTAGCATAATCATATCATTTAATGTTTATTAGTGTGATATATCATAATTAGAAAGGAAGTATAAGTAATGGATATAAAAATATTATATAATTTGGATTAAAGAGTTTCCTCTTAGTACGTTTGTTTTAAACGATTGAATTAATGATAATCATTTGTTGATCATATCATCAATAGATTCTCCAATTTGACATACCAGAACTTTAATGATAACATAAACATCATATTTATCCATTAAACTCATTCTTCGATGATGAAAAGAAAAACGGAAATCAATCATCCTCTGGAGACGATAGTCCACACGTACGCATGGTTACAATTTTGTTTTCCATAGAACGGGAAAATGAATAATATGTTTTAAAATTTCAGAATCTAAAATATGTTATAATTATCATACTTATTTATTAAATTCAACATTATATAGATTGATTCCGAGACCAGGCGCTGAGACGGTGTGCGATTCTGAGACCCGGTGTGCCCGGAACAATGTTTGAAAAATATTAAAATATTAAATAGCATGCGTTCGTAGTTTTCCTGAAAAAAAAAATAGGATAACTTCTAAATGGGTGTCCGGATCAAAAATTTGAGAACACCGTTGCGTTCAGAACACCGGCTTTACTCTAGACGCGACATAACATTGGTCAGCGCGGGTCGATTGTGAATAGTCGTCATGGGCGTTTTAAATGAATAAAATAAATTAGAAAATTTTATTTTAATTTATTATGTCGACACAGCGACAGGGTTGCTTTTAAATAATCCCTTTGGCAGAGATCCAAGATTAGTCTCATAACCTTGGAATTTTCTAGAGACGTTGGGAGGAACCTCTGGAGAATCCTCTCGAGCAGGCGACGACATAAATTCAGATCAAAGATTGACGAACGCCGTTCTTGGTAGATCTCGCCAACAGCGATGAAGCAGCGACCGATCTTCATCAACGAGCGATCCAAAATCCAAGTAGGATGCGTTATTTCGATTCTTCTTTCTCGTTCTTGATTCCTAAGACGAACGCAGACTAATCCACAAACAGATTAGCCCGCTGATCAATCGTACTTGCAGGATGGGATAATTATTTGCGGGTTTTAATGAGAAATTGATCTTGTGATTATTTTATTTATTCGATTGTCGTTCCAACAGCGATGGATCGAGATCGACACAGACATCGATCGAGGTTCGTTCCTCTCTTTGATTCTTATGCTTTTCTCCCCCGTTCATCGTTCCTCGCGGGCATTCTTCGCTTGGCCCGCGACTCAACACATCCCAATCAATCGATCGTTGTGCACCCGATTCTTAGCGCAACAATCCGATATCGCAGATCTGGGATTGGCACAGCGCGACGGAGGTGCGACGACAGACATGAAGCAATTCGGATGAAGGTGGATCCCCAAATCCGCGTTCTTCAACGTTCTTCATCGGAACGAAGAACGACCCTTTTTAATTTGTTTTGCGACCGGATCAGAAGAGGAAAAGCGTTGTTTGGGCGATGGCATGACTCGATGAGCTTGGATCTCCGGTTTCATGGAGGACCGATCAATGGAACGAAGTCCAGCAGCGAAGGAGGCACGCGGGAGAAGCTCCAGCAATTCTGGAAAATCGCGAACCACACGACGTGTAATCCGGGATTAAATGGCGTGTGGGCCCCCCCTTGAGGCGCTTAGGGTTTCGGGAGAAAGTTAAGGATCACACGGCGTGTGACCCCATCACACAGCGTGTGACCTCTCCCGAGTAACTCGGTATGTACATGGAAAGTACACGAACACGAGGCGGAGTACACGGGTTGCCTACACGGCGAGTACTACCCCACACGGCATGGCCTGAACCGGTTACACGGACTACTCCGTGTACTTGTACACGGGCAAGCATACACAGAATGGCACCGTGTACTGGCACACGGCCAAAGCGCACGGGCGAACCCCGGATGGACCGACACAGCGTGTACCCATCTTTTACACAACACGATTTGGAATGACATGGACCGTTGTACACGGACAGTACCCGGGGTCACGGGACACGGCGTGTGACCCTACTACACGCCGTGTACCGCTTTCTGCATTGCTTGATTCTCTTGTACTCCGTATCTTGAATAAGTTTCATTAAAATTTGTTCCCTTTATCATTTCCCTGAAGGTAGGTACGAATCATTTCCTACTCATAGGACTATGATCCCTTCAGTAGGACTTCCTGGATAGAGTTGTTGGAATCCCCCGAGAGGCCCGGAGCAAGGTCCTCTATTCATTCTTTGTGCCCTAGGTGGAGTTCTCGGTATCGACCTAACCAACACTACATGGGCACCGATCCTCTACTTGGCGGGTTAATCCAGATTGAGTTGTCGGTATCACCTCATGGCCCTAGGTGTGATTCTCATATGTTGTATCGTATCTCTCTTCAGATCTATGTATCTTTCTCATGGTGAGACCCGACGAGCAGTACCTCTCAAACAGACGTTATCAGTGCTATTGGACTCAGGAGTGTATTCTCCCGGATGAGTGCTTTGTGGAATTTTCGAGTTGAATTCCTAGGGTTGGTATGCAGTGGTTGCGACTTACCTCTAGATTGTGTGTCTTGGTTGAGTATATCTGGATATTCTTGTTATATGTGTTGTAGACATATACTTGTGTAGAGCTGACTTTATCTTTCCTTTGTTGTATTGTTTTGAGGTTTCGGTGTGTCCTACTGAGTATTGTTATACTCACCCCTGCACGGGTTTTGCCCACACGTGTCGTGTCTTGTGCAGACGATCGACCTTTTAACGGGGTCGTAGGCTGACCAGGACCAGACGATGCTTTGTGAGACCGAACAGACCGAGGTGTGTTCTTGCACCTACAAAGAGCAGTCCCAGTACCTTTTTCTTATAGGTTGGAATTGTGGTTACATACTCTTTTTGGTGGGCTTGTATTCTGGCCCTGTTTTTACTTTGTTTTACTTTCCATCGTACTCTGGTTGTGGGATATAGTGGTATGCATGCATTGTTTACTTAGTAGTTTTTACATTTCATCATTTTGTGGGCTCGGTGATTTGTGTGTGCGTACAGGTACATAGGCAATGTCTCCCATATTAGTGATATGTCTACTCGATGCTAGTCACCAACCCCTGGCCTATTGGAGGCGGGCTTGGGGAGTCGCGGCATGGGCCCCACTAGGACAAGTCGCTTTTCTTGGATTATCTCATTTTGTAGGTTGAGAAATGAGAGAGACCGAACCCCCAAGGTATCCTCTCTAAGGGAGCCATTGGGGTGCTTTTATAACAAATAGTAAAGACCACACCGGACCTCAAGTCCAATGTGGGATGCAGACTCCAACACTCCCCCTCAAGCTAGGTGAACCTAGCTTGGACACATAAAGAAGAAACAAGCCAAACAAATGAAGACAAAGCAAATCAACAGACTGCAAACACTCCCCCTCAAGCTGGACAGACCCAGCTTGATTACAAAACCAGACGAAATAAAAAGAAAGCTGCAAAGGCTGCTGCTCCCCCTCACGATCGAAGCTCCTTCGCTGGATGATGGATGGATGATGTCGCGGACGCAGCAGATGAACCACACAGAGACAGGGTCGGTTGACGGAACGCCAGGAATGCCGCACTAGTGGGGTCGGTCGATGAAACGCCGGAAAATCCAAACTAGCACCGGGAAAACCGCATTTGCGGGGCCGACGACGGGAGGCGGGGATTCCGCAGAATTGTTGCGGGATCTGGGGGCGCCAACGGGCCCAAATCCTAGGTGGTCGAGCTGCTGCGCCAGCGAATGGGCGTGCCGGCGGATAGAGATGCGGCTGCCGGGAGTCGTCGGGAGATGTCGGCAAGGCGGGGATGCCGCAGGAGGTGCCGGAGAGCCGAAACTTGAAGCAGGGCAGCCGCTCTGAGAAACTGGAGCCGGCTGGCTGCCGGAAGAGAAGCGCAGGAGGAGGTCGGGAGGGGGTAGGAGGCCGGGAGGCGGCGCTGGAAGCCGGAGGAGGCCGCCGGCGTGGAGGGGCCGGCAAGGGTAGAGGCTGGTTGCTGGAGGTCGGCTGTTGGAGGAGCCAGCAGGAATCGAGGCCGGCTGTCGGAGGCGCCGGCAGGAATGGAGGCCGGCTGTCGGAGGCGCCGGCAGGGGGGGAGACCGGCAGAATAGGGAAGCGGGGCTGGATGTCCGCATAGGAGGTGGCGTGCAGGAAAGGGAGGGCGTCGACGCAGGGAGTCGTCCGAGATGGAGCCGCCGGGGAAGGGAGGGGCCAGCGCTCGAGGAAGCGGCGCCGGCACGAGGGTGGGCCGCCGGGGGGTCCGCTGGAGGTGTTGCGCGCACAGGAGAACTGCCTGGGAGGCGCGGTTGTGCGTAGCGGGAAAGGCAAAGCAGTTGCGGGAGAGTTGCGGGAGCCGCTGAGGAGGCGGGCGCAGCGGGAGCCGGAAGGAAGGAACGTCGGGCCTGGAGAAGAAGGGCGTCGGGATGTGGAGGGCGGCGCCGATATCTACAGCGGGACGATTCGTCGCGGGACTGCCGGGAGAGAGGGAGACCGTCGGGATTTGTTGCGCGACGGGATCTGGAGGCGGCCGGGGTTTGCTGCGCGACGAGAGAGCGCAGGGAAGCCGCGACGGAAGGAGGAACTGGCAGGGAAGCGTCGCACGGGAATGAGGGCCGACGCGCGGGAGGGAGATCCGACGGGAAGGAGTTGCCGGCAGGGGGAGGTCCGCCGGGAGGGAGGGCCTGCGCGACCGGGAGGAGCAGCAGAGGGCGGGGGCGGCCAACCCATTCTGAGAACCGCCGCCCCCGCACTTGAAAAAAAAATAGAAACCCTAAATGAAAATAAAAAAAATATGAGGGAGGGATCGGGTTGGATCAAACCTCCTCTAATACCATGTAGGTTGAGAAATGAGAGAGACCGAACCCCCAAGGTATCCTCTCTAAGGGAGCCCTTGGGGTGCTTTTATAACAAATAGTAAAGACCACACCAGACCTCAAGTCCGATGTGGGATGCAGACTCCAACACATTTGCAAAGAGAGATAAACCTTTAAAGGATGGTTTTTTGAGAAGACCAAAACATCCTTAAGGTGGCTAGGAGTGTTGAGGGGAGGGTTGGGTAGAGTTTGAGCCGAACTAAGAGGGTTTTGGGGTTAAAGTGAGGAGAGTAGTACCCATTCTATAAGTGAAAGGAGTGGCATATTTGTAAATATCCAAAGATTTTCAATAATGAAAAGTCACTCTCAAGGAAAATGACTCTAAATTTGAGAAACAATGGAAAGGGGAATAGATAAGGTCTAACAACACCTCAACCACTCAATTAAAACATGTTTTTAACATGCTTGACATTTTACCTCTTAGGTTACTCATTTTTACTATTTCAGTTTTCACAACGGTAACTAATTTTTACCTAGGTAATTTATCCTTTATGTCCAAAAATAAAATGGTCATTATCATATAATTTGGACTTAATGATTCCAAATTTGAAATACATTTTGTTTGATTCAATTTTTAAGTGTTAAAAAATCATTTTAAAATACTAAATGTGTAATGTATTAAAAACAATTTTTTTGAAAAATATAACTTAAGTTGTAAAATGACAAATATAGGTTTGTAAATTAAAACCAACATTTTTAAATTTATAAAATCACTTATAAAATATATAGTTGGTCCTAGAAAAAGGTTTCATTAATTTTCAATTCATGCTTATATGCTAATAATGTCATAAAAGTACTGTTATCTGTAAAAATAGTATTTTGCACTATTCACCTAAAAATCAATCTTTTTAGAAAAATCTCAAAAATTTATGTCAAGATAATTTTGACATTATAAATACAAAAATGAAGTTAGTTTTATCTAATTCAGATTCTAAAATTTATAAATTTAGTTTTTAAATGAAAATACAAAATATAAAAAAAAAATTGTTTTTCTTGAAAAATGACGTTTTAAGCATTAAGTGTTGTTATTATTTCAAATCAATTTCTAATTTAAAAGATGTTAATATGGTAGTCCATATATAATATTTTAAAAGTGATCAATTTAATCTATTAGGATAAAATATACAATACTTAACAAAACGGTTCTTTGAAAAAAAGAAATATTACTTTTATACTAAATATGTTTTAACAAATACTATTAAAATTAATTATTTGTATTCTAAAATTTAATTTTACTACTCCATTGTTATTAAAATCCGTATTTGAACTTTATACATACATCATATCATATTTTAATAATAATTGTTAGAACGAAAACCTGTACCTCACAATGAGGTAAGTTACTTAATTTATAGATGAAAAAAGGAATACAATAGATAACCCACACCGATGTGGGATACGAATATTAAAAACATTTAATACTCTTCACACTCCCCCTCAAGCTGGGACATATGTTTATTATACCCAGCTTGTTATACAAAAATTGGACACGTGGTCCAGGCACCCCTTTTGTAAGAACATCTGCAAGTTGATCAGAGATGTGAACATGGCCGAAGGTGATCTTATTCTCAATGTTTTCTCAAACAAAATGACAATCAACTTCAATATGTTTTGTCCGCTCATAAAAGGCAGGATTTGTGGCAATCTTGATAGCAGCTTGATCGTCACACCAGATATGTGTTGGTTTCTTGACAGTATACCCAATCTCTTGAAGAATTTGTTGCGCCCAAATAATCTCTACAGTCACATATGTCACAACACGATACTCTGACTCTACACTTGATCAGGAGATTGCTTCGCCATGAGACCAAATTTCCTCCAAAAAAAAACTGCAAAACAAAACGTAGATCTCCTAGAAGAGAGACGTCCAACATAATCAACATCACAAAATGCCTCAATATCTGTATGCTCATGATCAGAATATAGAAGACCTAAACATGTGGTTTCTTTTTCACATATCTAACAATGCGAAGTACAGTCTCTCACTGCGTTTTTGTTAGAGATTCCATAAACTGACACACTTTACTAACCGCACAAACAAATCGGGTCAAGTCATCGTCAAGTAGTTAAGCTTCCCAACAAGTCGTCTATATATATTGGGTGATGGCAACACTCAATGTTGGTATGAAATGACCTTTCTCCATGTTCGAGGAGTGAGTCAACCTAGTCAGCTCGAGTCATGTCAGTCTCCTGCAATAGATCAAGAACATACTTTCTCTGAGATAGAAAAATTTCTTTGTCGCATCTAAAGACCTCAATTCCCAAAAAATATCAGTGTACAAAATCTTTTGTTTGAAAATTTTGATGAAGAAAAAACTTGGTCAACCAATGTCAGCAGCATCACGGCCAATAATAACAATGTCATCCACATAGACCATCAAAAGAATGCTTCCTGCAGATTGATGATAGAAAACAGAGGAATCATTCATGCTTTGGCACATGTCAAAGCTAAGCATAACGGTGCAAAAATGGATGAACCAATCACCTGGAAACTGCTTGAGTCCATACAGCGATCGATGAAGGCGAAAAACCTTGGAGGACTCCTCCTGAGCAACAAACTCGGGTGGTTGCTCCATATAAATTTCTTTATTAAGAAAACCAAGAAGAAAATCATTTTTAACATTCAACTGATGGAGAGGCCAGTGAGAGGAGGCAGAAAGAGAGATAAGTATGTGAACCAAAGCCATCTTTGCCACCGGAGAGAAGGTATCAATATAATCAACTTCATATGTCTGTGCATAACCTTTGGCAACAAGGCGAGCCATGAGACAATTAAGAGAGTCATCAATGTTGACGCGTACTGTATAGATCCATTTGCAACCGACCATCTGCTTACCCGAAGGAAGGACAAGATCCCGTGTATGGTTGACGTTCAAAGCCTAAAGTTCGTCTTGCATATCCTGTAACCAGTCGGGATGAGATATGGTCTCGACAGCAGTGCGCGGTGTCGAGTAAGCAGTCAGTGTCTCAATAATTCGTGAGGTAGCCTCAGAAAATCCCTGATAAGACTGGCAAGAGCGTGAACCTTTGTGAAGCGCAATAGACAACTCTGATAATGGAGGATCAGGAGCAGGTGAGTCGTCAGGTGTGGTAGCAACATCGGGAATCGGGGTGGCAAGTGTGCTAGGTCGGTGAGTATATACCTGGCCAAATCGTGATCCAACAACATCACTGGGAAGAGATAGGGGTGGTGGTGTATCGAGAGAATATGGTAAAATACCTTTGGAATCAGGAACAGTAGATGGTGGTGGGAACTCAGGAACAGAAATAACCGATGATTCGACGAAGGAAACATCAGTTGAGACAACCATAACAATGCAAATCTGAAGAGAAGCATCGATGTCCGCGTTGGGTGCGAGAATAGCCAAGAAAGATGTATTTTAAAAAACACTCATCAAACTTGATAATCGAGGGGCAAATATCTCAAACATAACACACACGGCCAAAATGTGCAAGGGCAGGGAATGAGGTGATGTTGGAAATAAAGAATGAAAGGGTGTCTCCCCCTAAAAAACAGACGAGGGAAGTTTGTTGATAAGATAGGTGGTTGTGAGAATGACATCGCCCCAAAAAACGGTTGGAACTTCTAAAATAAAAGTGCACGAGCAACTTCTAACAGATGACGGTTCTTTCGTTCAACAACACCGTTTTGTTGAGGTGTGTCAGGACAAGAAGTCTGATGGATAATGTCATGATCATCTAGAAAAGACTGGAACGGTCCAGATAAATATTCACGACCATTGTCAAAACAGAAACGATGAAGTTTAACAGAAAATTGGGCGGTGATTTCTTGATAATACGAGTGAAACACGGTAAAAATTTCAAAACGATTTTTCAACAGACTCAAGTCATCCATGAAAAATCATCGATGGAAGTAACAAAGTATCGATAACCCAGTTTAGATGGACTAGGGTTGGGCCCCAGATATCAGAATAAACCAAATGAAAAGGAGTGGATGCACGGAGAATTGCTCGAGGAACATAGGTGACCTGGTGATGCTTTGGGGAAGCAACTATATGGTCTCGTCGCTAACTCGAGATGGGGTCCCGATGGGGTCAAATCGTGTCAATAACTGGTTTGAGGCTTACCTGAGTGGTAAAGTCACTCTGTAAACCTGAATGAAACCCAGGTTCAAAACCGGGAAGGAGGGAATTTATCGTGGTACTGTAGCATTGGGGAAATGCGAGTACTTTAGCGGGCACTATAGCACCGTGGCAATATAGGCACTGTAGCAGCGGTGTTATTCATCTCGAATGGGCTTTCGGACCACGAAAATTGGACTTTTGGACCACAAGGCCTCTGGGCCATCTAAGGGCCTTCAAGCCACAAGACCTCTGAGCGGAGCCACTTAGGTCGAGTGCGGGCGGTGGCGGTCTAACGAGTCTGAATGCAAGAAGTCCATTGAGGGTGCAGCGGCGATGCAACCAATCACTGGCAACACCAAACAACTACACAGTGCACCCAACAAGTCAATACAAGCAATGGCAGGGTTGCGGACGCGACGAGCTAACGGGAACGAACGGCAAGCTTACATGAGGGGTTGTTGCAATTTAGGTCTTGTGTCATTGGGCCTTCAGGCCATGTAATCTTTTAGATCTTTGTGCCTCTGAGCCTTCGGATCATGTAAGAGTTCTCTTTCAAGCCAGTTAAAAAGAGGATTTATCCTAATAAAAAAAAAGGCCTTTGGGCCAAGAGCAAAGGTTTAAAAATTCACATAACATACAAAAAACCACAAAAAGACATTTCTAAACCATCAACTTCATATCTATAATCAACATCGCATTTATTTTTCCTTCATTGGTTTATATCCTTCAACATCTTCTTCCACCTCATCCGCAACTAAAAGAAGCTAGTAGATATTAAATAATTGGGTTGGGGTTTACAATTTTCCTAAATTAAATAAAGAATTGAATTTTAACTAATTGGGCTGGCTTTTTATTAATGCTTACTCAAAGGGGCTAATTTTGACCGTCAAAAAAGCACAATAAGTGCTTAAAGGCATGCACCTCACGTAACCTCACACCTTAAAATGCCAGAGATGATGGGCCTCAATGGCACCACATCCCATTGTCTTGGACGCTGAGGAAAGCACCTTTAACAGCACCAGGAATATACAACAAATCAATATATCTTGCAGGAAAATACAACATGTTTTGACGGAGCAAGATATGGCATGAAGCCAATTTTGCTTGTTTCGGACATTTTACTTCCTAATAAAAATTATTAATAGATGAGAAAAGGGTCTTCGCAAAAGATTTCCATGCTGGTAAAATAATGTATAAGAGAACTAACTAGTGTTTCAAGTGAAGATGCACTCCTGTGAACTGCAATACCAGCTCGTTTTTTAGAACGCCTTCTAGGCGATGAACCCACATTCTTCCCCCACCGGAGAACTTCTCTGCAGCATAAATTTGTCAAATACCATAACCTGGATCGAAGAAACTTGAAAAAAAGTTGCTGAAAGCGAGAAAAGGGGGCATAACATAGCATATGAAAGAAGCAAAGGTTTCATTTCATATGCTTGGTGGAAAATACATGTATAAATCAACAACAACTGATCTCAGGCCAATTCAGTCCCAATGAATTTGTTAAATTTAAAGAGCTGATGAAAATTGATGCTGCGAGATAAGTCCAAGATTTGGTAGGCGTGATATCCCTAATTGAATGTCAACTTGACCAAAAAGCTTGTGCCATTGGCCTAAAGAAAAAAAACTCAACATTATCTACACATACCTTTCTTCCTTTGTCAAGTAATCATCATCGATTAGTTTCTGTAGCAGAGCATCCTGACAAGCACCAACCAAAACAAAAACATTTACACTTCTGTAGTAAAATAGAAAGTGAGGCTTAAATAAATCAGTACAGTATTGATCTGGGTGACCATAACCATGTCATGTAAAGGTTGGACAAAAAAAATAAGAGCATTGAGCATATTTAATACTAGGGGGTTAAACTGAAGCCAGCAATCCCTCAATGTCATGTTGCTGAAAGCAAGGTTTTTTGCTTCAGTTTGTTCAAAAAAGTCTACATCTCACAATACCCAATCAAAACTGAAATTTTGAATGTATAACTCAAATGAAAATTAGTGCATATACACACGCGCGCACATACACATGCATGCATGTATGCATGTATTCATTCATGTATGTATGTATTTTGAGTGCGTAAGCCGTACAAAGATAGTTTTAAATAATAGCACGCATAGAAGTGAACATGATGTGAACATTCACATAAAACTCAGAATTTATCAAAAAAGCATAAAGACAAAATAAATATATTTAATTTAAAAATATAGAAATTAGAAGGGTGAGCAAAGGTGAAATTAATTAGAAATTAAGTAGGAAAATCTTTAAATTTAATTGAAAGCAATGATTGTCACTAGAGACAACCATTTTATAAAAATATGTGTGCAGTGTGTATATTTCTAGGTATGCCTGTGCAACACGTATTTCTACATCATAATTCATAGGTATACATATGCAGCACTCTGTAATTTGACCAGAAAAATGACCTCCCATTAGGGAGGCCTGACATACACTTGATACAGCCATGTTATAACAATATATGTGAAATGATTATTTCTAGGTCACAGTTGATATGTAAACATGTCCATCATTGTATAATAAGGCCACAAAAATGACCATCCATCAAAGAAGCCAAGCACAAGCAAATTTATGGGCTTCGAGGAATGAATCTCTAGTCCCCAGACAAATGCTTGACATATTCAACTAAAAAACATTGTTCTTATAAATATCCAAAAAAACAAGTTTAACACAGGCATTAATGTAAAACAGAAAAATATCATACTTGTGCTTCACAACGCACTACAGCCATCACACGGTCATTGTGCTCATCAATACTGAGCGGAGGGAACAAAAAATGCCTACGAGCATAGAGCTGCATATTTTTTTTTTAGGAATAAAGGAAAAAACATCAGACAATCACAAGATAATATAGCAATTACAACTAAGAATGTGAGGACAAAGTGGAGACCAGTGTCTTGTGTCACAAGTTTAGGCCTTGATAATTGTATCTTTGCAGTTAAATTTGATGCAACATGCATCCTGTGCTCTCTGTTGACCAGGTTTACCAATATATCATATATACTTCATTATATTGCACAAATATGCATGTCTAGTATGCCAATAGATAGGTCTGTGAACGAGTTCGAAGTGCTCGCAAGCTACTCGAGCTCGGTTCAACAAATACTCAAATTCGGTTCAATTTTTTTCGAGCCGAGCTCAAGCTGCACAAGTACAAAATCGAACCAAGTTCAAGTATTAGAATAACATAATTCAGTAGCTCATGAGCCTAGTTGAGCATTGAATATTTTAATACATTATTTTTATTCAATGTATATGTATTTGGTTTCGAGCTTGAGCTTTTGATCTCAAGTAAAAACTCAAGCACAATATTGAATTCAAGCTCAATCTTATAATTAAAATTATGGTAAAGTATTGTAATCTATCCGAGTCGAGCCTGATTGAGTGGCTCAGTCAAGCCCGGGTCAAGCTCAAGCTCGAGCTTGGAAAATGATACTCGATCGAGTGTCGAGCCAAGCACGAACATCGAATTAAAGTAACGAGCTCGAGCTGAAGTGCTGAGATACTCAGCTCGGCTTGGCTCGGCTCGATTACAGTCCTACCAATAAGCCATTAGGTGTTTCTTGTAGGGAATTTGATAATTTTGGAATTCTTCTTCAAACAACCCGTATTTGAAACCTTCTGGAGTAAGATTAAAATGGGTGCACTATACTTTTAAACAAAAAATTTTAAACATTCAATATTAATAACTACAAGAACCAGTGATTTTAAGCTAAAACTGTAATTTGTTGCTCTATACATTAATGGTGATCTCCAAATTGTCATTGTCAATCAATTGCAGTTACTAACAATCGTGTATCTCATTTATCCATGAACAAACAAAGAAGGAAAACTGCAATGGACTATTTAAGTTATATCTGTAGTGAATATAAGTTTTCATTTCACTGCCCTTAAACTTGATTCCACCCCAGCTTCAGAGTGGACGCCGGAGGGGGTGAATTGGTATTAAATAATGTAGGCATCATTCAAAATCAAGCGCTGCACACCAAGCCACTGTCTAGCACTACCATTCAATCAACTTTAATAAGCAGCAACAACATCAGTTTATATGGTGTTTTGGTCATGGGTGATGGATTTTTAAAAAAACGCAACAGTTGGTGAAGCATATAAACTTGGGTTAACTCTTTTAGATCCAGCAAAGCCTTGCTTAAAAAAACAATATAAATTCTTTGATGGGTCATTCTTACATCAACTATTACCCTCTTGCGATGATAAGGCATTTTACTATAACGCAGCAAAAGTTCAAAGCCACCCGGAAGGCAGGTTTTCCACAGGCTCATTTCTACTTGTGGCTACATAAAGCAATGCAGTGAGCATGCACTCACCTCAAATACAGAATCACCAATATACGCCAACGAGACCGCGTTAAACACTGATCTCGGTTTCTCCACTTTTGGCGGGTTGGGCAACCACACATCGAAACCCATATACAACTCCTCCAATTTCTCTGTTTCCCATAACAAAATTATGAATACAAAACACAACGACGACGACAAAAAACAAATGATACGAGCAAAATCCAACTCACTGAACAAAAGTGAAAGCATAATGTGGAAAGAATGATATACCTTGGTTATTCCTGTGATTCTTGCGCTTCAAAAGATCTGTGACGTCAAAATTGGGTTTTGAAAACGATGTGGTTGGAGAAGGAGAAGGTGGAGTTTGGGGTGAAGCTGCGGATGTGGGATTTTTAGGGGCTTTGGATTTGCGGTGCGGACTGTATGGGAGCATATGCTGAGTGTCCCATGACGCCGCGTTTACTCTCAGAGAGGCCATGACATCTGCAACTACCGTGCCTTCGTCGGCTTCCGATGATCGGAGCGGCTGGGGAGCAAACTACGGGATCTGCTCCGCGCTCTCTTCCATTGCTATGGCGGGCAAAGGCAGATACTAACCCGACCCGAACAGATCGAAGTGATGCGATCGGGTGATGAAAATAATTTTTTTACATTTTTTTTAAATATGATTGATGATTATGTGAATAACTTTAAAAAATATAATGAAAATAAAAAATTATAAATTTTCAAAATTCATTGTCTAGATGGGGACATGCGGCGCTTAATTGGGGGCTCTTGTTGGGAATCGGGCATAACTTATACACAAGTTATGCAAAAGAACATTTGTTCAAGTGGAACGGATGTCGGTCATTGCATCACTGATCAAAAGTTCAAAACTCTCTAAATGCACTCATTAGTATGATTTGACATTTAGTTGGCCCACACAAGTAGGCCAAGTCCGAGAGGAAGCCCAATGAACCCTTGGGCTCGGGCAACAAATGAAAAGGGGGCAGCAGCCACCCCTCTGCCTCCCTAGTCGCCCATTTACATTTCGCATGTGTTATGACACCTCCCTGCCCTGCTTCATCCCACCACTCCTCCTCTCCTCCTCCCTGCTCAATGTAGGTTTCTCGCTTCTTCATCTCCTACGCCCGCTCCACCTCCATCGTCGCCCTCTCTCATACTCGCTTTGCAAGTGCAAACTTCACCCAAACCAGCTCCACCTACCGCCGTGCCAACTCCCACACCCCGCTCTAAGTACGTCTTCTCCACCACTATTGATGTCAAATCATAGGTCTGATGATGACACTGTGGAATCTGATGGACTGCTTGAGGTCCACCACCAGTAAGGTCGACCCTGCTCCGTTCATCTCCCCTGGAATGCATGAGACCTAGTAAAGTAAACTTAGTCTCAACTTCATCCTAATGCAATTTTATTCTTTTGATTTAAAATCATCATCATCATTATTGTTTTTGCAATCAGATTTCTTAAAAACCTCTTCAATGTGTGATGTGCTTGGTTTTTGAAGACCTTGCTTTCAATTCACTAATTTTCTGATTTTTGTTGCTTGTTTTTTATTCATTGAATTTCGAATTTTCAGTGCTTGTTTTTTACCAAATAAAAGGGCAACAGTTTGGCCACTAGTCTTGGACAATCATTTTTCCCAGGTTGGCCTTGCACACAAGCGAGAGTTTTTCATATGCATGCAATATCAATTATTTAATTTTCACATTTGAATATTTATCTATTCAATTATCATCGATTCCAAATTTAATCAAAATACTATCAGGTCTCGTTCTCTCATGTTAGATGGTATTCTAATTTTCACACAAATCATCCATCATTTCGTGCTCTGGTTTGATGAAAAACTTCTGCGCCATTTTAGCATCGAATCACTTTATGAAATGCAATGACTGATTTCTCACAAAGTTGAAGTATTTATGTGTGCTGGGTTCGCACACATGAGATCTCCTATTATCATTCATGCAAGTTTGAAAGGGAACACGCACAAAATATTAATTTTTCAATTAATATAATTATTTATTCGGTATTCAATTGCGTGAGATTTATGATTTTTTCATGTGTGTGACCAAGTTCCAAACAAATAAATTCTCAGATGATCTCCCGCTCGTGATTACTTATCATGTATCACACGAATGGACACCAAAACATGTGTGCAGACACTATAAAAAAGAAAGCAAACACAAATATAATTTAATAAATAAAAACATCATCTATATGAATTAACTGACTATGAAAACAAAATAAAGCATGTAATTACCGACATGTTCATCAATACTCCGACACCATGAAAATTAGTCCGACATCACCACCTAAAAAATACACATGGTAATAAAATGATAAAACATGAAAATCATAACTGCATTACCAAAAAAATGATCGAATCCGTGTTCACTCTCATCATGCAGCGTTGATCTTTGAAAGCAAAGCAAATCCTCTACACACACCAATGTCGTGTGCAACATGCAAATCACTAACAATTGTGCACCCACCCGAACCCAATTCTTTGTATGCGGCGAAGCAACGATGAAACAACAGACATGACAGGGATATCTGCTATGCGAGGAGGAGGTCGTCGTCGGTGGCGCACAACAGAGGAGGGCTGCTTGGTCGTGCATTAGGGTGGAGGAGGGCGACGCTGCTGGTGGTGCACAACAAAGGGTGGAAGCGAGTGTGTTGGTTGTTACAAGCAGGAGGAGGGATGAAGGAGGCTGACGTGGTGATGGGGGGGGGGACAACCGTGGTTAGTAGAGGCCACGATGACTTGAGGGTGGCAATGTCGACGTGTGCAAGGAGAAAGGAGGTCGTCGTGGGTTGTTGTGCGCTGGAGAAGGTTGTCGCGAGAGGAGAGAAGGTTACCAATTGCGTGGTGTTGCGCCTGAATGATGCCATAGTGGAAAAGGGCGGCGACACCATGTGGATGTTGCAGAGAGATGGAGGAGGCGCCCACCAAGTTTTTTTTATTTATGGGTTTTAATTTTTTTTATAGAAAAGGGATAGGGTTTGAATTTTTTTTTTAAATGGGTCTCCAGATGCGTGAACCCCATTTGTGCATCTTTGACACGGAGAGATGCACGAACGAGGTTCACGCATCCTGTGCAAATTCGATAAAGGATGCGTGAACCTCGTTCATGCATCCTAGCGACGGTAAATGCGTGAACGGGATTCACGCATCCTTTATGAAGTTTCTAAAGGACGCGTGAACCCCGTTCATGCATCCTATAGAAAGGTTAAAAAAATCATCATTTTTTAGAAGCAAAAATTTCTTATGTATTTGATTAATTCAATTACAACCCCTTTTTATTCAGTATTTTTTTGTTAACAAAGGAAGAGAGATTTAGAAAAACATTTATATTTCAATAACATAATCTTCCTGAATGTTCTACAGTAATTAGATTTGATTCTAATTGATATATTAATTCTAGCAGTAATTTAATATTTCTTCATTTACCCCCCCTAAAGAGAAACACTCATAAACATCAGTTTTGAAAGCTTATATAACTTCACCAAGGATGATCTTCTTCAATACTTATTCTTGGATATGCTAACAAATTCTTAACCCTCTTAAGTATTGTTTTTTATTTTAGAAGAATATGAAAGCAATGTTTTTTATAATGTCCATAATTTTACCACATGATGGGGGTATTTTAACAGTAAAATCCTTCAGTGAAGATTGTGCACCAGTAGAACATGTGTCCTTTTATAAAGCTTGAATATGTATTTTCTCAAAATTGGCCCAATGAACTTCTAATTTCATACATCTCATACTGTGTTCTTTTTATCTTCAATCATAATCATATACTCTTCACAATTATTCATCATTCATTGAAATTCTTCTTCATGCAATTTAATTTTTTTAAACAAAGAATCATGTTCCATGATTTTTGAATTAAAATTATTGAGATCAATAATATTTGTCAAGATTTATTGATGTTCACAGATCTTTTCATCCAGAGTATTAATATTTATTAATGAATACCAAATAGAAATTATTAATTTTGGAAGATAATTTTATGACAGTAAGACACTTATTAAAAAAAGTAGAACTCTATAAATGATAATAGTAATGCACATACATAATGTATCGTAAATCAAAAATCAACCTAATCTACGCCTCTGGCGTGGATGCTCATCTGTCCCACAGCCAGGTGTATACTGGACGCGTCCACGTCGTGTTCGTCTCTGTCTGCGCTCTGGCGTACGCTGAACATCATCCTCAGTAGCCACCTCCACATCCTCCTGTGTGACAGGCGGTGGATGTACAATCTCACTGTCTGTACCATGTCCTACATCTAATGATAGTGGAGGCTGGCTGAAACTCTCACCAACATGGAAAGAAGATGGTTGATGTGATGTGGATGTCTGCAATAAAGAATCCAGCTCAACCCAGTTCACGCCTGTATCTACATGTGGATGAGCCTAAGAAGCTGGAGGAGCATATGACTGATCATGCCAAATACCCTCCTCTAGTGGAAGACCAACATCTGAATGATCAAGCTGAACATCCTCCTCATATGGAACAAAAAGATCCATAATAGGGTCGTCACCCCCTGGTACATCTATATGAGCCTCAGCAGGCTCAGCGGGCTCTACAGCCTCCTCAGCATGTGGTGGATCAAAGAAAATGCCATGATAAATCTCGTCCATCGAAGGAAGCAACTGTGATACAAGGGTGTGAAAATATGTTGGGTCAAATACAGTGTGCTCTACTAGATAAGACATGTGAAGTATACGACAGATACAAGTATCCTACAAAAAAATTACATTGTTAAGCAATATGAATAAAAATTCTACTTAATTGTGGAAGGAACTATGTATAACAGCTCATAAAAGCCTCGTCTGTGTCGTGTCAGAAATCTGAATGAGGACCTATAGTACCAAGCTACGTAATCCATCTGATCCACCAAATGAAAACGCACTGTCCCCGCCCCTCGCAACTGGAAGTCCTATCATCTGTCCTATAAATCAATACATCTGGCATGGTATCTCCTCCAATCAAAATCTCTCTTCCCTGATATCTTCAGGGAATGTAGTTAATCTAACTGACTGGGCGGGTCAGG
Organism: Viscum album; assembly: GCA_963277665.1. Taxonomy (NCBI): domain Eukaryota; kingdom Viridiplantae; phylum Streptophyta; class Magnoliopsida; order Santalales; family Viscaceae; genus Viscum; species Viscum album. The sequence continues at coordinate 1,813,918,121 of OY728146.1, forward strand.
AATAGGCTAAAAGAATCTGAATTACCCCATAACTCTGTCGGCCTGATGCCACTCAACTATATGAAAATGAATCAACGAAACCTTGTAGGAGCCAATAGCAAGAATCACCGTATAGTATGGTGGAAGACTCTGGATTATAACATATGTATATAGAATCCATAAAATCTGAAAGAAAAAAATAAATAATCAATTAATAAATGAATATATGTACAGTAATGAATAAAGATTTAACAATATAAATAATAATCACTTACATCGTGTGGTCGAATGCTGTCCAACATAAGTTTGTAGGCATGAACGTCGTGTCTGGGGGAATCTGAATGTTGATGTGCCTGAATCCACCTGTAGATAATATTGTTATATTTACATTTCATAATAGAAAGTTATACAGTTAAGTTAGACAGTATAAGGAGGGAATAACATACCAACGTCTACGCAGAGCCTCTATTACAATATCTGTTGGTAATGGCACACGAGCATGTAGAGCTAAACAAGAGATGTGCTCCAATACCCACATCTGTAGAAGAACCATTCATCCTGTGATATGCATCTTATCGATGCGACATGCGCTACATAATTCCCTATATGTATATTCTAGACAAGTTGACCCCCATCTATACTGGCATGCCTCGTCCAAATCCTCCAAAAAAGATAAATACACCAAATGTACAAAAGTAGTGGAGTGGTTAACAAAAAGTGTGCCACTGATCAGCCTCAAAATATATGCACGTGAAAATCGCAACATGGTGATCTCATCAGCATCCTCTGCTAACTGTGTGAAGTGTTGGTCTAACCAAGACATGCATAATCTACCACCAAAGACGGTCCTTCCATCATCATGGACTTCTATGCCCAGTAGTCTATGAACAAGATTTGGAAAATCTGCTCCAACTCGGCCTGTCAGAGCCACACCATCGATGGGGAGGCCCAACATAATGGCCACATCCTGCAGGGTAATAGTCATCCCACCCTCTCTAAAATGGAATGTATGTGACTCTGGCCTCTATCTCTCTACAAGCGTAGCAATGAGATGATGATTGAGAAAGGTGAAGTCATACATCGCTACACCATAGAATCCAGCATGACGGAGATGAGGGATGATAGTAGGAGGTGGTGCAGTATGATGGAAATGGTGAGATCTGCGTACACTCAACGAAGGCAATGAAAATCCCTCTAAAAGAAATCGTGATACATGAGTATCCTGAGATGTGAGCAATGGAAAATCTGCCATCTGTACAAATGATATCATCGTTACTTTATTATAGTGAATTCAATAAAAAAATCAACTGTTATTTAAATAAATCTAGAACAATCAAATGAAAAATGATTGTATTAATATTTTTGATTTATACTTGATTTATTGTGTGTGGATTAGTGTTTTTATTACTTGACCAATCCCCTCAATAAATAAAGGACCCTATTACCTGATTTTGAGATTCATTATTTATGAGGTCTTCATTAATTAAAACCTATAGAGGTATTCTAAGAATTGCATGTGGGATTCCATGAGCTAGTTCTTTTGTGTGGGACATAAGATACTTGAATGCATAGGGATGATAATCCTATGGATAGTATCAGTGATATGTTGTTTTTCTCATATAATCTCAAGCTAGTATGCGTTGGTGCATGTGGTATGAGAGGTTCAGGGCCAGGGACCAGCGTTAGAATTCATAGCGCTGGATATTTCTCTAGAACCCTAAGTTTCCTTAAGGTAAGGAGGAGGAGGCTCTCTCGCCAAGAATGACAGATCAGAGGTTGGGATTCGATCAAGCGACAATGAATTGATAAATGCCAGTAGAACAAGGATCGACGTGGCCACACGACTTCAATCTACGTCTGTAAGTGATCTAACTCAAGGTAGGGGTTGTTATTTAAATTTCATCCTTTCCCCGTCTTTGAATTCCTACGACGAACATGGATTTATCGACGAACGGATTGATTCACAAATCATGCGTATTGTTGCGGGATGGGTTTCACCTTGCGAGGTTTATTGGGGATTGATGATCGTTTGATTGATTTCTAGTTTTTTCGTCATTTTCTTGATCCTTCTAATGGATTATATCAAGGCCAGAATGAACAAATGGTCGAGGTTTGATCCTCGGGTTACTTATTGTGTTTTCTCCCACACATTATTCACATTTTTCGTGGGTTGATGAATGATTGATCATTTCACAACCGTTTCTTGGCACAACGATCCAACATCTTGGATCTGGAATGGACATGGCATGATGGAGGTGCGATAACGACAGTGGTGAATGGATCGAGGTGGTGCGGGATATATCATCGCTTGAACAACATTTTCACCGTGGTGGATCGCAATGAGAATTCAAACCCCTAGAGATGGAGAATACGACTTAAGGAATCCAGAACGTCTTTCAGATTGAAGAACGGACCAACAGAATGTATTCAATGGCCCGTGGAAGGCCCCACTAGTGGCCAATGACAGCACGCGGTGGTGGCCACATGCGGGAGGCAAAGCACACTGGAAGCATGCTGCAGTGGCAAAGGAGAACCGCGACATTTGTCGTGGTCAGTGATCAGAGGCCGCCGATAATGGCCAACAACGGTTTGACAGATGCAACTGGTGAGACGCATCACGTGGCCGGAGGCTGTGATCTAGCTAGACTGCGGTGGTGAGCCACATAAATGGCTGCGGGTGGGACACAGTGCCCACCGCATCCCGGGCCGGGTTAGTCAGGTGAGCCGGCCCCAGGCTGGGCCCAGTGCCTTGGGTTGGGCCGACGTAGTGGGTCCCAGTGCCTCAGGTCGGGCCAGGGAAACAGGCTGGGCCAACATAGTGGGTTGGTCCAGGGCCCAACAGGCTGAGTTGACCTGGAGGATCGGGTCGGACCGACCAGGTCGAGCCAGACCCAGACCCTACTAGCCCTTTTTTACAAAAAAGAGCCATAACTTTCAAACTGAAAGTCTGATTGACGAGCTATCTGTGGTATTGGGACCCTCATGATGAGGTGGTCCTTTTGAGATGGCTTGTTGGGCTATTATTAAATACCGGTATAGGTGTTGATTCTCCCATTGGTTTTTCTATCAAGGGTTCGGTATGACATTTCATGGCAATCCCCTCGAGAGACGAGTCCTGGATAGAGTTGTAAATCCTCCTTGGAACTAGAGTGACACTCTATCACCCAAGATGGAGTTCATTGGGTATTAACGTGACCTCTGAGTACAGGTAATTAATCCTCCTTCTTGTGGTCCGTATCATAGGGTTCTCGGTATTCTTTGGAATCCCCTGCATTACGAGCCGCATTGTAGGGTTCACGGTATTCTCTAAGAATCCCCTACGTTGTGGGGTAATACAGATTGGGTTCACAGTATTCTTTAGAATACCCTATCTGTATTTTATGACCTTTAACCAACATTTTCTCTTTGGGCGAGGCCCAATTTAGTGGGACCTCTTGTGAGGGTCTCTGATGACTTTGTAGCTCAAGAAGCGAGTTCTCCTGGAATGAACATGCCTTGAGCAAAATCCTGTGACCAAGGATTTGGCTGCAATATCGAGACTCCTTGTCTTAGTAAGACTAGACGTCTCATGGAAACTTTATAATGTATCGAGACCATATGTTCTCTTGGATACTTTTGGTAGACTTTTTCTACATGGTTACTATCAGATATCTCAAGGAGTGGGATCTCTTAGAATCGAGCGTGCTACGAGCAGAACCATATGGTCGGTAGTGGATAATACATTGGGTATTGGAATCCTATAGGTGTCACGAACCAGGCCGGGTCGCCATCCGACCCGGCGCCCGACCCGGTCCGCGGCAAGGCCCGAAGGGCGTTCCCGATCCCCACGGGCTGGCACAAGTGCCTGGGTATCAAAACTAGCACGTGAGAACGATTTACCCGAAATACAAGACAGAAAAACCAACTAACCAGATAGATAAACTGAAATTAGAAATAGACAACAAAACGTGCCTTTAAACTATAAACAAGTTTAAAGTCTACAACTTGAAGAAATAACTAAAAAGAAAGGACGACAGTGGAAACTAAAACTCATACCCAACCTCCCGACAGAAGTGAGACCACATCAACACCATTCTGCATGAAAAGACCAGCTGCAACCTGAACCACCATCACTGAGCACGACGCACTACCTGGAATACACAAGAAACAAGAATCTACATACACCCAAGGGTGTATGTAGGGTGTGAGCTAAAAGCCCAGTAGGACGCCACCGAGAAATGGTTCCATGCCACAACATCAAAAGACAATTCAAAGTGCTTATTCAAAATTTTAATTTAATTTTTTTTTTTAAAGAAAACATTTACAAGCCAAACGCTAAAAGAAAAACATTAAAAAGAACTCATCTAACAAACACGATTTTTAAGGGGGAAGATAAATGTTCAATATGGGAACACACACACATACTCACACACACACACACACACACACACACACACATACTCTCACACACACACACACATGCTCACACACACACACACATACTCAAGTGGTCTTCCATATGCCGACGGAAGGCACCACGCCAAAGATGGTAGAGCACTACGGGTAAATCCCCTAAGGTTCATCTAGCTCGAGTGGGACCCTAGAAACCTCGTGTCTCGGTGAAACGTGGCTTAGAAGGCCACGACCCTCAGAAAACGTGGCTTAGAAGGCCACGACCCTCAGAACACGTGGCTTAGAAGGCCACGACCCTCAGATATCATATGTTTAGTTAGTGTTGCAATCGTCAATCCAGCTAAGTGAAACAGGGACGATACCCATCCGGTTCACTAGCGCACTAGTTCTAGTCCGCCCACCTAGATACCCAGGGTTTTCCCTTGTGCTCAAACAAGTTTCATGTTCAAATAATGTATATCACTTTGACATATCCCAAACCAAACAAAGCATTGCACATACACGTCACCGTTTGCATACCCAAACACCATAAAAAAAAACACACGCACACCAAAACCATTTTATCACATAGTCCAGATCACTTACATGACTTAACAACTATCTAAACAATTTGAAAACATTTCAAAATAGCACAATAAGAGTTTTCAAATGAGATGTGTCCAATTTCACAAATAATAATACCTTTAAAAACTTAACACACACAAAATTCTTTCAAACACAACTCCCGCGCTCCACATATAATTTAATAAGTGCAATTAACAATTTATAAAACACTTAAAATTAGAAATCAAAGGTTTGCACTACAACGACGAACCTGATTTCATATATTAACATCACTTTAAAACCAAAAGTGTAGCTTATACAAACTAAAACATATTTTCCCATTGTTCAAACAATTTTCAATTTAATTCCAAAAGTACGCAACACGACAAACACACCCAAATTGACTCATTTTGATTGAAGATCTACATTTAATTACACACACCCCTCAAAGAACTTGAAAACACATTTCGCACCTACCATGCAACCTCGAAAACCTTACCAACCATATTCTTCATCTTAAACGACACTTAATTAAACAATTTCTTAATTTGTAAAACATCACATATGCATACCACAAGACCTCACTTTAAAACACACAAATTTTTAGATGCCAAAACCATTTGAAAATCAATTGCACGTCCCAACCCTTCTAAAACATCATTCGCACCCCTAAAACACACTCAAGGTTCTTAATAAAAATTAACACATCAGAATTGTTTATCTTCTTTAAAAGGAAAACTCAATTTAATCACCCTTGCACCTCAAGCGTTCTTGAAAACACAATTTTCACACCTTAACCAATTAACCAAAATACACATAAAGATTTCAAAAACTCGACGCACACGAAATACATTGGAATTTACTTAAGAACAAATCAAATTCATCAAATCTGAAAATCGAAGCATGCCTAAAATAAATTTCACATCACACAAATTATCATTAGAAAACATTGCAATTTAATTAAGGAGCAATTTAAATCATCTAATGATGGTATAGCACGGAACCACCTACCTTGTCATCGCAGACTACACAACTGTTGTGCGCAACGTCCGTCGCACATCAACCGCAACTCAACAAAACCAAATCGACCCTAAACAAACAATTGAACCAAAACATCAAGAATTAACCCAGAAATTTATTGAACTCTTCAACAGCACCCAATGCGCACCAAAATCACCGCAATCAACTCGAATAAAATAACACCAAAAGATCAAGATAATTACAACAAAATTGATCCAAATTCTAAACCAAAACCCCTAACCCTAACCTAATGAAATTGAAAGAATTAACAATAGAGGTATATTTCACATACAGAAATGGTCCGAGGAGCTGTCCGAGCAAGATGCATAGTGTCGGGAGGTGTCGCGCCGGTTAAAAAAAAACAACCAGAGGATAAGGGTGGGGGGACGCACCGAAGTTCCGGCCATGGTAGAGGGGGTAGCGGGTCGATGGTGTTGCTATAATCCGGAGAGGTAAGGGTTGCTGTGATGGAGGATAGGAGCCGGTTGTGCTGGGAAAGGGGTGCGACAGCAGGTGGCAGGCAGGGGAAGACCGATCGGAAGGAGAGTTGTGTGCCAAATGGAGGGTCGTCGGGGGTCACACAGGAAAACCGGCCAAGAAAGAGAAGGCGGCATGCGGGGTTCGGCGCGAGGAAGACCGGGGCGGCCGGGGTGGGGTTGGCCAGTCGACGAGGTCGCCAGAGAAAGGGAGGGAAGTTTCGGCGGAGCGTAGGAGGCCGGAGCGATGGGGGAGCAAGGGTGCGGTCCGGCGAGGGGGCTCCGGGTTCTTCGGACGGATGGAGGAAGGCCGATGGGGTGCGGCGCTTTGCAGGTGGCCGGACGGGATGCAGGGGGGCGACGGGAAGTCCGCCGGATGAAGGAGGCCGCAGGGAGAGAGGGTGCGTCGAGTTTTTGAAATCTTTATATGTATTTTGGTTAATTGGTTAAGGTGTGAAAATTGTGTTTTCAAGAACGCTTGAGGTGCAAGGGTGATTAAATTGAGTTTTCCTTTTAAAGAAGATAAAAAATTCTGATGTGTTAAATTTTATTAAGAACCTTGAGTGTGTTTTAGGGGTGCGAATGATGTTTTAGAAGGGTTGGGACGTGCAATTGATTTTCAAATGGTTTTGGCATCTAAAAATTTGTGTGTTTTAAAGTGAGGTCTTGTGGTATGCATATGTGATGTTTTACAAATTAAGAAATTGTTTAATTAAGTGTCGTTTAAGATGAAGAATATGGTTGGTAAGGTTTTCGAGGTTGCATGGTAGGTGCGAAATGTGTTTTCAAGTTCTTTGAGGGGTGTGTGTAATTAAATGTAGATCTTCAATCAAAATGAGTCAATTTGGGTGTGTTTGTCGTGTTGCGTACTTTTGGAATTAAATTGAAACTTGTTTGAGCACATGGGAAAAACCCTGGGTATCTAGGTGGGCAGACTAGAACTAGTGTGCTAGTGAACCGGATGGGTATCGTCCCTGTTTCACTTAGCTGGATTGACGATTGCAACACTAACTAAACATGATATCTGAGGGTCGTGGCCTTCTAAGCCACGTGTTCCGAGGTTCGTGGCCTTCTAAGCCACGTTTTCTGAGGGTCGTGGCCTTCTAAGCCACGTTTCACCGAGACACGAGGTTCTAGGGTCCCACTTGAGCTAGATGAACCTTAGGGGATTTACCCATAGTGCTCTACCATCTTTGGCGTGGTGCCTTCCGTCGGCATATGGAAGACCACTTGAGTATGTGTGTGTGTGTGTGAGCATGTGTGTGTGTGTGTGTGAGTATGTGTGTGTGTGTGTGTGTGTGAGTATGTGTGTGTGTTCCCCTATTGAACATTTATCTTCCCCTTTAAAAATCGTGTTTGTTAAATGAGTTCTTTTTAATGGTTTTTCTTTTAGCGTTTGGCTTGTAAATGTTTTCTTTAAAAAAAAAAAATTAAAATTAAAATTTTGAATAAGCACTTTAAATTGTCTTTTGATGTTGTGGCATGGAACCATTTCTCGGTGGCGTCCTACTGGGCTTTTAGCTCACACCCTACATACACCCTTGGGTGTATGTAGATTCTTGTTTCTTGTGTATTCCAGGTTGCGACTTCGTGCTCAGTGATGGTGGTTCAGGTTGCAGCTGGTCTTCTCATGCAGAATGGTGTTGATGTGGTCTCACTTCTGCCGGGAGGTTGGGTATGAGTTTTAGTTTCCGCTGTCGTCTTTTCTTTTTAGTTATTTCTTCAAGTTGTAGACTTTAAACTTGTTCATAGTTTAAAGGCACGTTGTGTTGTCTATTTCTAATTTCAGTTTATCTATCTCGTTAGTTGGTTTTTTTCTGTCTTGTATTTCGGGTAAATCGTTCCCACGTGCTAGTTTTGATACCCAGGCACTTGTGCCAGCCCGTGGGGATCGGGAACGCCCTTCGGGCCTTGCCGCAGACCGGGTCAGGCGCCGGGTCGGATGGCGACCCGGCCTGGTTCGTGACAATAGGAGTATACCTATATGTTCTTGTTATATGTGTTGTTGACATATACCTGTGTTGAGATGACTATACCTTCTTGGTGGTGTTTCCTTTGTGGTCTTTTATCTTGTGTTTCAGGGTCCCCTACTGAGTATTGTTTTACTCACCCCTGCACAGGCTTTGCCCGTGCGTGTCGTGTCTTGTTCAGTTGATCGAGGCTTTGGTGGAGTAGGACTAGGACTAGGACCAGACGGTGCCTTGTGAGATCAGACGATCCGAGGTGTTTCTAGTATCTTCCTATAGTATCTTCAGTTCCATTGCTTACATGTCAGACTTTATATTTGTCTTTCTTTTAGTGGGCTCGTTTCCAGTTCGGTTGCAATTTACTGCTTTACTTTCTGTGATACTCTATTGTTGGGTTGTAGTGGTATTCATACATATTCTTTACTTAGTGTTTTCACTCTCCAACCATGTGTCTTGGAGTTGGGTTCATGTGTATAGGTTCTTAGGCAAATGCCTCCCATTTGTGGGATATGCCTACTCGGTGCTAGTCGCCAGCCCCTAGCATGTCAGATGCGGGCTTGGGGTAGTCACGGCATGGGCCCCCGGGGACAGGTCATGACAATAACAAAATCATTGATAACATTGGAAAGATCCAAAGACGGACTGGTGATAGAGTCACCTAAGAATGGCATGCATGCTTTCTCATCTTAGTTAACCAAGTCAAGGTCACCAGCTTCAATAGGGATATTAGTAGGTTTATTTTCATTTTCTTTCTCTTCAACAAGTGCAACCTAGGATTTTCTAGAATATTTTGTTTTGGATTAAACCTCAACCCATTTATTGGGATCATTTTTCTTTATATTCTCTTCCTTCTATAATAAAGTGGATTTTCTTTTCTTGTTTTTGTTTATTTCACCCCATTCCTTATCTTCATGTCCCATTATAATTCTCTTTTTGATCACTTTTCAATTTGAAATAGAATGTACAACGATTTTACATAACTCACATAATGGTGGTATAAATTCACTTTCAGCATGTACCTAGATCTTATAATCATTGATAACAAGAGTAATAATATTTTTTGTTTATGATTCTAGATTGACTTCAACAATAGTTCTAGAATATGTACCAATGTCCCCAGTGAGAGTACATTGATTAACCTTTAAAGGAGTTCCAATGCATGTGGTGAAATCATTGAGAATCTTTGGATTCCAGAACACCCAAGGAAGACCATAAAATATAAACCATATTTGAGTGGTATAATAACTTTTATTAAATGGTTTGAAGTTTATATCCTAGTAAAATAGACATAGAAATCTAGGTTTCAAGTTGATATTTCCCATGTTCCGAGCTCTTTTTTGGTCCTCTTTAGTCTCAAAGATGAAATGAAAGTAACCTTTTCCTATTGGCATCACTCTATAATTTGGAACATTCTATTACTGTGAAATTTTGAGCTTGAGATCCATGTTAGACTAAGTTTTGTCATCTTTTAGATAAGTAATGCACCCAATAAGAGAGAATTTTCAAAGATCCATCATTTGTTGCAGGTCCACTGAATCAGCTTCAACCGAGAATCCATCGTCTTCTATTTTTCTAATTTTCATAGATCTAAGTGAATATTATTGTGATATATTCAATTTTGATAGCAATTCTACAAAATATATGCCTTTTCCTTTTGAAAGATATATTTTTAGTTCAGATTCCACTTATTTCTGGTTCAGAGCTTCTATATACAAACTTTCATTTTCAATTGCTTCCCACACATCCATCTTGAAGGATATTTCCCACTAAGAATTAAATGGGACCATTAATTTACTATATATATAGAGAATCAAAGCTTCAGGATCACTATTTCGAAGAGGGATGTTTCCCTCTCTCAACATTTCCACCTCCTTCCACTAGCTCCGGAAGAGCGAATAAATTTTTACTCTATGGTATAATTTTTTTAATAAATAATGATTTGTTAAATACAAATTCTATATCATATATATATAGTGTTAATGAAATTATTGAAAACTAATATCATATAGAAACATCAGATAAAGAAGGTTTGAAATACCTCGATACATAACAAGCATTCGTAATAGAAAAAATTGATTCTAAAGAATTTGTTAAGATTTTCATTTTACTATGTACAATCAAATCAATTATGGTGAACTAGAAGTTTACCAATCCTCATACATTAAATACATAACATGATGATTTATTTTATTCAAAATCAATTATAATTAAAATTATTGATACAAGTATACATGAGCATCAATTTTGATAAAATAGTATACATCCATCAAGGAGAATGATGAAAAAATTTGATGGGTGTGTATCTATTAAACTATCACTTATAAGATAATTATTAATTCTCACTATTTCACTATTAATTCCTCGTGTATTATGATTTACCATGGGTTTTATATTATTAAGTTAAATTATTTATATCATTGGTAACTATATTGAAAGTGAATTTATAATATTTTTATGAAGTATTAATTATGAAGTGTATATATATAGGTGCACCCATATACTATGTGAAACCATTTAAATGTTTTATAAAAGATCCATATATAGTCACATTTTTTATTATTTGGTGTTGAGTATATATTTCATGTTATTCATGTTGATTAAAATAAATATTGAGCATCATATAACATATATAAAATGCTCTAATATAACAATTGTTATGATTCTCACAACACCTATATGAATAATTTAGTTGAAGTGTGTTGAAAATAATTAGTCTAATTATACTCATTAAAAGCGTGGTTGAATTTATTATATAAAATAATTTTTCATCATGAGTATAAAGTAGTAAATATATTTCCCATTAAAGTGGGAAATTAATGTATTGAAAAAAGTGTGTATTTTTCAAATATTGTCCCAGGAGTGACACTGATACTAGATAAATTAAGAGATCTGATATATTTGAATTTTTTAATGCTCTAAAAACTCATCAATGACCATGGATTTCGAGAGATATTAGCATCAAAATAACTATCCAAAAGGATTAAAGGAATATCTGATATATTCAATATGTAAAGTTTTAGATTGGTTATCCAAAATTCTAAGACTATTGAATACTGGTGTGGTTGTTCTAGAAATATTATTCCTTTTGGTAACATTGATTGTAACATCTATGAATCCCTAAAGAGTTCATTTACTGAAGCATATTCAAAATTATGAATGTTTCATCCAATCTGATAAATTATTATATTGAGTGAACTAAATAAGATGTATTTAATGTATCCATCTTAGGATATCTTCATATATGGAAGAATATACAATTGATTTTATTATCATATGGTTTTTATAATCAATATATTTAATCATAATATTTTCAATATTTTTTTAATAACATAAAAACTCCTAAAGAGTTTACAAAATCATTAGTGTGTTTGATGATAAAATTATAAGGAATTTCCTTTTATTTTTAATTAATCATCCATAAGATAAAATATTAAATTTTGGAATGACTTTACATATTCATGAAAATACACCGAACAATTAAATATATTGATTTAAAGAGTGGTATATTTCATACATGAAAGGATAATGAAGAACTTATTTTATTTATCCTAAAGGATATACATGTTCATGTATATATATACCATGAAAATAATAATCATCCTCATTATAATGAATTTGTTATAAGGTAACATTATTCTCCTACTCATTGATAATTAAAGGGATATAATTGATTGCTTATTTCAAAATTTAGAATCAAAATTGGTTGGTTATGCCGATGCTAGATAATTATCTGATCTACATAAAACTAGATCTCAAACTGGATATTTTTTCACATGTGGTGTAACTTTCATTTCATGGAGTTCTATATAAAAACCATTCCTATAACTTCCTCCAATCATATTAGATTGATTGTGATTCATGAATCAAGTCATGAATGTGTTTGGTTGAGATCATTTATTCATCATATTATAAATAATTGTGCATTAGATATGAATAAGGATATCCCTGCCATATTATATGTAGTTAATGTTACTTGTATAACGCAATTGATAGGTAGGTATTCCAATGGTGATATAATAAAGAATATCACATAAAAAATATTTTTTACTCATGAACTTAAAAATAATGGTGAGATTGATATCCATAAAATAATTTCTAGTGATAATATTTCATATTTTTTCACAAAAACATTTCCAACTATGATTTTTTGGAAATTTATTTATAAATTTAGGATACAATGACTATAAAGTCTATCATGATTTTATGTGGAGGAGTTGGGAACACTATACTCTTTTTCCATTCATTAGGTTTTTTATTACTGGGTGTTCCTTATAAGGGTTTCAATGAGGCAACATTACATGAAATTCAAGATTCCATGAAATTATATAAGATTCCATGAAATTATAAAATCCAAGGGAGTTTTATGAAATATTATTATGTGGATATCATAATCCTAAAACAATTATTACTCCCTTTTCCCAAATATAACCCTTTAGATGTTTAACCCTTCATTTTCTCCAACCATTAGAATTTCAACAGTTGGATATGACATAGGAGATAAGGATTGATTCAGACTATTGATTACAAACTTCATTTATCCGATACATATTCCACCATGTCGAATTAAATTATAAATTTTGGACCTTTATATTTTCTCTCTATCTCTTGTATATATATTTTATATTATTAATTTTTTTCATCATCATCTTTGTTATTACAAAAAATTTGACTCCATGTTTCACCAATGATACGCTTTGACCATAGTTGATGATATATTTTTGGTTTGTAAATTCTCCATGATTTCAATTTAAATTCCTTCTATTTTGCAACAATGTGTATATATAATAGTTGAGGTCAACAATGGAATGTACATGTTATTGAAATCAAAATATAAAATATTATGATTTTGGTTATTGATAATGGTGGATGAATTTTTATAAGTGGAATTCACTATTACATAATATGATTTTATCAGTGCTAGAAATTGGATTTATATATGCTAAAAAATCATTGATATTTCCAGCACTGATAAAAGTTGATTTCTTTGATTAGAACTAATTTCTAGCACTGATAAAACTCAAAAAAATATGTATTTTTTGGAAAGAAGGAACACATTTATCAGCGCTAATTCACACCGCCTCCAAGCTGCTTCCCCCCCTCCCATCAGGGCTAATTCTAAGACTTTATTAGTATTAATTCCATAACTAAAATCCTCAGTCGACCTTCCCAACCATGTGTACCTATCTCTTTTCATAAGGTGGTCATTCTTACCACTACTCTATCTTGTTTTCTACAATATTTTATGGTATATCTATTTATATATATATATTCATACATATTTTTTATTTATATATTTATTCATATAATTATATATATTTATAATTATTTTTAAATGAATTTATAAAATATGATTATATATTTACATGTATATTTATATATTTATATATAATTTTTTTATAATGCATTTATATATTTAATATATTTAAGGTCTTTGAGGTAATAAGAAACAAAACAATGCACACACCCCTAGGCTAACATTGATTAAACCTCACCCCCCCAAGGATAGGTTCAAAACCAAGTTAAATCTTACAATTTAATGGATCAAACACCCAATGGATTGAAATTTATTACATGCCCAGAAGGCTCCTTTCTCCTGGACCAAAGGCCCCATGTTACATGTTGTATCATTTCCTACATTATCAGGTACATGGGTCTTCACCCCTATCTACATTACTACCTATGTCATCAGTATGTAGATGGGTTTGCACCCCTACCTGCATCACCGCATGTGTCATCAGTCATAAATGTTCTATAAATCCTCCTTAAAGGAGGCTGAAAAAATTTGAACTCTGGTCATATATAGAATTATCAGGTGACTTTACCAGTCAGGGAATCCCCCAACAACATAATGTATTTGTCAAATTCATATTTATTGTAAATATATTTAAATATTATATTTTTATAATATGTTTAAATATATTCATCTTATGTATGTTTATATATATGTTTATGTGTGTGTGTGTGTGTGTATATATGAATGTATATATATTTTAATATATATTTATTACAATGTATATATGGAAACAAGTTGTGGTCAATCCTCTTTATTAAGGAAAGAAATATATTTTTAATTAAGTTGAGAGAGAGACCTTACATGACATGTAGGCCCAAGCATTACATATCCCAAAGGCCCATAGACATAAAGTCCTTAAGGAGAATACATAAAATCCCAGTTTGAGTAGCATGCATCATGTTTCAATGTTAGTTTTCAAGTCATGCCACCCCCCATCACACCATGCCACCAGCATCCACAATGCAACATACCACACCATCTCATCGCGTCGTGCCTACACACTTTGCTGTCATCCTCTTTCGTTTCACCACTTTTTCACATCTTGATAGGGAATCATTCCCTACCACTTTGAAATGCCATGTGAGTGGAGTACTAGCTAATAGATTCTAACACACTTATCATTCTTTTGAGATGTATCTCACCTATCAGTGCCTACATGTCGTCACATCACATCGTGCATGTCACATCACAACATCCGCCTGAGCCACATCGTACAAACTTCCACCAAGAAATTTTTCATATGGTGTCAACCTACAATTTTCTATAAATAGATAAAATAATTACCCCTAAGACTGTAAAACTCCTCTCTTTAATGAGTTGTAAATTTCAACAGAAATTTGAATTTTTAGGAATTTTGGAGCATGGGTAATTTTTCAAATCAAGATTAAAATTTGAATTATGAGATTTGGAGTATATTAAAGAGATATTTTGTGAATGGTTTTAGGATCATAAAGTACCTAAGGTTCTTAGGTGAGCCTCAGGGGATTTAGGTTGAATTTTGGGAGTTTTTATAGGTTTCTTCCCTGGGAGCACAATTTGGTATGCACGGTTTAGGAGAAACTATGCGGCACCCAAATCTTGAGGATGTTTCTAATTCAATTAATATAGTGAATGGTTATCATGAATGAGTAGCACATATACAAGTTTTAACCATGAGTATCTCATAGGAAACCATGGGAGGTGTCTAGGACTTGGAGCTTAGCACACGATTGTCACATAGTTGCAGAAAAACCATGTAAAATCCTATAGACCGAGACAATATTGGTTTTCATGGTTGGTGCATGGTTTGTAAAACTATGTGATCTAACCATGAGAAGGATATTTTCTTATATAGTGGCTACCACAAAATTAGCTTATGGTTTAGAAAATTGTACGTCCTTCCAAATTTTATTAAAAATTGGGAAATGAAACTTTCTCCCCTGTATAATTTTAACCCCAACCCCCCTCTTATCCTCTCCTTGGTGCGTGTGATGTCCAGGAGGGACTCCTTCCTCCTTCCTCTTCCAAAACCCTTAGATTTGGGTTAATTATTAATATTTTATTCAGTTTTTTTAGGTATAATTATCCTCCAAATCATTTCTTTCTTCTTACTTCTTACTTTTCTTTGATTTGGGGATTCTATGCTTTAGGGATCTTGATGAGTTCCACTAAAGCATGGTAGAAATCATCCCAATTCTTCTGGGTTTCATATATGTCTCATAAATAAGGTCCTAAGGGGATGTGATTAAGACTCCATTCATCATTACCTTTGGTGTGTGTGTTTTTATGAATTTTTTAAAGGTTTTAGATTAAAATTAAATTAAATTAGTATTTGAGTCAATATCGGTTGTTATGGATTTTTTATTGGTTGATATTAGGGGTGAATTTTGGACCCTCTAGATGTGGTTGGTTGTCGTTTCGGTATGAAGTGGTTTCTCGGTAAGTGATTCAGAAATTATTCCTAACTAGATTTAATTGTGAATTAATTATTAATTATTATAATTGGTTAAATTGAATTGAATAATCAATTAAAAATGTTATAATTAATTATTTATGATTTCAAGATTAGGATAGGATCCTGAGATGAAGTTGGAGCTTGGATGAGCTCGGTCGATAATGGTCAAAATTTGTTTTAAAGAATGGTAACACTATGTTTGAGGTGGACAGTTGTGACTATATTTTAGTCTCTAGATTGATTAGATATTTAGATTCATGTACATTAATTATTATACTTCTTGTATATTGAATTGACTTGGGTGATTCTATAATAAGTTTGAGATAGGTTTTCATCGACCTAATAATCAATATGGACCGCATAGCTTGATAAACAGATGGTGACGCCCTGGTCAAACAAGTGTCAGTGGCCCTCATTATAAATTTTCTTGGTGTTATGAGTAATTTTAAAGAACAATTGGATTCCTTATTAAAATATGAATTTAAAAGGAGGAATGGATTGAAATTGAATTTAAAGGAAATGGGTTATTTATAAATAGGTTTTTTAAATGAAATTTCAAAATGATATTTTTATATTCTAAAGAATTCTTGAACATTATTTGGATAAGGGCGTAGCATGAGTAAAATGGAGGTTGATTACTTTTAAAAAAATAGTTTGAAAATATTATTTTGACTTGGTTTTCAAGGGAAATATGAAATGTATTGGCTTGACTTGTGTTGGTATGTTTCACCTCAAGAAGGAAAGGTCCTATTTTTTCAAAAACACGATTGTATTATTATGTTTCCTATTTTTGATTGCTTACGGATTAATTTTTAACATGTTGATGTGCATTGTGTGTGTATCCTTGTGATAACCTAGCTTGTGGTATCAAAGTGGTGGGTTTATCTAAATAGATGTGGCATACCCCTTATAGGGTAGAGATAGGTATAAAGGACCCCAATGATGGTTGAGGGATGTTATGACAAGAATGATGGGTTTGGTTTTAGATATGGAAAGGTGATTGAGGAACCCATATAGGGTGTCTATGTTGTGGTTTGACCTAGGGGGTTGAAGGGTACCTGAGTGGTGTGTTGGCCATAGAGAGGGTACATGCAAGATATTGGTAGTGATCATTATGGGTGGTATTTTGTAACCCAAATCGATGATGTGATCTTTATATATCTTTTGATGATGATGGATCATGAACTTGGGAGGCCAACCTCAAATTTGTGAGATGGATTCTGGTGGAGGGATAAACCTTATGAGATACGTTATAAGAGGTGTTGGGTGGGACGTACTAGCACCGAGATGTATTTACATACATGGGATGCCTTGGACATGCTCCTTGGATCCACGGGCGGGGGATGCGACCCACCACATAGATTTGGGATACTATGATCTACCCTGATTGGGAGTTTTTCATTGATCATGCATACCGGGATGAGTTATTCCCTTAGTTTTTATCTCTATATACCATATGGGTTATCCCTTGGGTGTTTATCTCTATATATCGGGTGGGTCAAGCCCCAAGTGTTTATATCTATATACCAGGTGGATCTGAGTGTGTTTGTTTATCTATGTATACTAGGTGGGTCATCCCTTGTGTGTTTATCTCTTGTATACTAGGTGGTTCATCCCCCGGGTGTTTATCTCTGTATATTGGGGTGATTCATGTAACAAACTAAGATTTTAGACCCATTAAATTAATATTATCTTCAATAGATTCCGCCACACACAACATTGAACCAAAATGAGTCGTGATATATTATATGAACATTATTAAGAAATTATTAGATGAATAAAACCTATAGTAATTAAAAATATAGTAATCAATTTAAATTTTATACATTTAGAGGATAGATAATTAATATGATAGGATTACCCTTTCTCAAATAATTGTTTAAAGTGTTGATAAATTAAATTGACCACTTATAAATGATTAATATGATAATATATGATATTAAAATATGTAAACTAGTATATTAACATTCTTTAAATTAGAAATTTAAAGACACTTAATGTTTAAAAGTATCAATTTTCAATAAAAGCAGTTTTCCATTATATTTTGAATTTTAATTTAAAAGATGAATTTATAAATTTTATAATTTGGATTTTAAAAAATATACTTTATTTTTTAATTCCACATATTAATATTATTCTAAGTTTTATTTTTTATATTTTTCTAAAATAGTTTATTTTTAAAGTGAATGGTAAAAAATACTATTTTTACCACAACTGTATTTCTTATGATACTATCATAAGATAATATTGACTTAGAAATTTATAAAACACTGAATATGTGTTTAAGGAATAAAAAATATTTATTTTAAAATATTAGGTTGAATTTATGAATCCTTTGATTAACATTTTAGGAACTTAAGCAATATTTTCCAATAAAAATATATTTTTTGTCATTTCTTTTAATTAAATATTATTTTAGAAAAAAATGATTTTGGATTGATTTTAAAGTTAAATAATGTTTATTTTTTTTATAATAAACCAATTTATTATAATTAAAATCAAATACATTGATAATTTTACCTTATATATAAATTTTAAGCTTAAAAATGCTCTTTTTCCAAAAAAAGGTTTTTGCACATTACACGTGCTAATGTTAAAATTGATTTTTCTTGCACATATAAATTTTATCTGATAAAAGTGATTTTATATTTGTAATTAGTGGGTAAAAATTATATAATATGTTCCATTTTAATTTTTTTCTTTAAAAATTATTAAATTAGGTAAATACTAGTTGTAATGGTAAAACAAGAAATGGTATAAGTGAAAATTTTAAAGAGTAAAGGAGTTAAAAAAATGTTTAAAACATATGTTAAAATGTATGTTTGAAGTATTATAGACCTTATTTAATCCCCCAATCCATTATTTTCTATTTTTTAGTCTTATTGACATGTGAAATGTGTTCTCTCTTTATATTAAGTTTAAATATTTACAAAAATGTCATTCTCACCACTTATAAAAGGGGTCTTTCACCACCCCTTCAAGTACACCCTAAAAATTCAGTTTCCTCTTGAAAAATAGACCTTTTACCTTATTATCTAATTCTATTTCTTTTCCTTAAGCCTTTATTTATAAGATATTGGCTTAATACCACCATTTCCAAGGAGCCTTTCAAGGGAAATTCTAAGTCCTCGATGTGAGTACTTTTTTTCTCCTAACTTCTTTTATTTTATTTCTTACTTTCCCAAATATAATTTTATAATTCCTATATAATGAAATTATTATTTTTTTATACTTAATTTTATTATGCTAAATGAATAACTATTAACCACCTTTCCCCTTTTCTATTAAGAAAAATGAAACTATCATTTGTGTGTTGTATGGACTACCGCCTCCATGAAGCGACGACTTCTGTTTTCCACCACCACCTCTCTTCACTAATTATAATATAAAATTTTAAGAATAATGTTACATATATAATATAATAATAATTATTAATATACAAATTATAATCCATCTTGTTACCCTCTCATTCTTTGAGAAATGAAAAGGTTAATTGTGTGTTATGCAGACTATTGAGTCCACGAGGTAACGTGCCTCGATTTTCAACTAGTTTATTTATAATTTATTAAAAACTATTAAAATATTATTCAACACCTTAAAATTAACTAAATAATATCATTATGATTCTGTAATAATTATATTATTTCCAAAATAAACCACTTTCAAAATTATAATAATTCATTACTGGAATAATGCTATAAAATAATATCATGGATGACTATAAGAACTTAATTTCTGATAATATATGATATAAATAAGTAAATAATATTTTTTTTCTATAATTTTAATATTAATATTAAACTCATTAATTAATATACCAACATTCATTCATTAAAAATCACTGAAATATGCCCATTGTCAATTTTCACCTTTAAGGATCATAACCAAAAATCACATATAGTGAAGCTATAACATTATAAATAATTAAAAATAATAAATTATAGTACAATTTTTTATCTAGGAATGATGAAGTTTAGGATAATAATAAATAAAAACACTGCTACTATGAAACTAAATCGAAACGATCAAGGTTACTCACACCCGATATTGAAAATAGGTAATAACTAACTAATATACATGTAGAGAATGATTATAAATGAAGTTTGTGAAAGGTTATAGATATGGATAAGGTTATAAAATAGGTTATTAATGTAGATATTTTTTTATGGGAGCTTCAAGTTCCTTAGTGTAAGTTAGGGATTATGGTAAGGGTTTCTTATCTCAAATTTTCACCCCATGAGACGTGTTTCTTATTATACACCATGTTTTCTTTGAAATAGTGTATCTAATCCCCCTTTAATATTTTTATCATGATCCTATCATTATTAATTCTTTTTTATTTTTATTTTTAAATCATATCCTTCAAGAGGTTTTTACTCAAAAATTTATAAGGTTGTAAGGGGTTCTTTGTCTCAAATTTAAGTCCATGAGACATATTTGATATTGCACAGAATTATTTATTTTATATGGTGTATTCACTAACCTATTGATTTCAAGTATGAAATATATTTTATTTCATGAGATTTTATTTTCCATTTCATGATATTTCTCCCAATTCCCTTTGATTATTATGTTATACATATCATGAGGGTTTCATCACCAATCTCATTTACAAATAGTGATTTCTTTTTAAAGATAATACATCTGAGGAATTTGTATACTTTTATCTATAAAACCCATATCATTTTATTATACTCTAGTCATTATTGGGGTTTTACTTGTCTTCTCCCTATTTTATTTTCCCCCGTGACTTATTATTTACCTATTGTAAGGAAACCGACCCTACCTTTTCTTTTCGGTTGGGAACCTCATTTTCCATGTTCATGTTAATTGAATGCTTTTGAGAATGTCATTATTTATGCATAAATAATTGATTAAGTTTATTTTATACTAATTTTCATTATTTAAAATCTTTAAATAAATTTTTAACATTTTTTATATGGGTTATTTTCGTCAAAGTGTGAATAGAATCTCGTTTTAATGTTTTTTATGTAAACAAGTATTTCTACCTCCTTTTTCATTTTATATGAAACTTTATCTCTACTTTTTCATGGTTTTTAAAATAATTTATGTTTCTCCTAGTTTTATTATTAAAATTCTACCATCCACATTATTTCTCAAAATGGATTATATAATGTTATTTTCTATCAAAGAAATGATTCATCACTGCCTTTGTCTTGCCTAACAATCCACTATGAATAGGCACAACTTTTATTTCAATGTATTTCGTTTATAAATACCAATTTTTTATTCCTTTTATTAAAGGGTGTTTTCCTGGATATTATACATCGATTAATTGGGGAAATTATTGAATTAATTGTATATCTTTTATCTATGTGGTGTAGGTATCATATGCTTTAATGAAGACTATTTACCTATAAAGTTACTGAATATATTTGGATATCCATTTATTTTCCATGGGTTTATCATGTTATTATTATTAATGTAATTAGAAATTATTTATTTATGTGATTCCTTTTGAAATGGATATGAAATCAATTTTCATTCCAAGGGTTGTTTACGATATGTTTAATGGTTGATTTTAAGTGGCACACATAGGTATGGATGAATGATAGGTGGGGTCCTATATCTCCCTTCAATGTATTGGATAAAATTTTATATCTCATGAGATAAAGTATTCGTAAGCATATTTTAGTTTCTCTTAAGCTTGGGCATTAATGGTGTGGCTTATGAAAGTAATGATTCCTATACTAATGTATGTTTCATATTTTAAATATGTTCTTAATTCTTATATTATTCTCTTATGGTGTTCCTAATGGAAGTAATGTTCCTTATACTAATTTTTTTCTGCATTTCTAATGTATCTTGATGTTATGCTCTCATGGATTGTGTTTATTGGCTAAATTTTTCACACTTTTAATTCATTATTTTTTCCTTATTCCATGAATTATGATATATTTGTTAGGTCAGACAGGGTAATGGAAGATGGTCTAGAGGGGGGGGGGGTGAATAGACCAGATTAAAAAAAATTAATCAAATAAATTAATTATCAAAGTTAATTATTAAGGTTAATTAGCAGAAGAAAAAGTAAATAATGCAAGAATGTTTTTTATAGTAGTTCGGTTCAAAGTGGGCCACCTATACTCTTATACCTCTCTACTTGGCGAGAGATACATGTGCACTAAAAATGATTTTTAAATGGGAATCATAACCTAATTACAAAATCCTTTTCTAGTGAAAGGATGACCACGATACTGACTTTTGTTTGGGGAGTCACAACCCTTACAATCTGACTTTAGATACCGGGAGTCACAACCCAAACAGTCTTGACTTTAGATACAGGGAGTCACAACCCTAAGATCCTAACTTTAGAATCCGGGAGTCACAACCCAAGGAAAAGAATAACAAATAATTCTTTTGTGTGCAAAAGCATAAACAGAAAAAATAGAGTGTGTGTGAGAGATGAGAAGTAGTGTTACAGACTCAGAACCAGATGAAAGAGAAGATAACAATTAAAGCACAGGTACTGGTTCTTGAGGTTTAGATCAACGCGTCTCGTCAATGTAATTTTAGTCGAAGCAGAATTAATTCAGCACTTGAGAGAACAAACAGGTGGTGAAGCAGAGTGTCACAGGACGTTGCAAATGCACAACAGATTCAAAGTTCCCAACACTTTCTCTTTGTATTGTATCGTATTGTTTTTTTTCTACAAGAGAGAACGATATATATAGAGAATAAAAATATCTAACAGGTGAAGAAACTCTGCTTCCTTAGGATATTCAAAACCAATTGAGTCAAAAGATCCCATAAATATCTCCCTGAAAATAGAAGCTCTGTTGCTTCTTTATTCACGTAGAATAAATAAAGGAATTCAAAATATTTTGAATAAGTCTTCCAATAAAATCTACAGAATAATAAAAACATTGAATGATTCAAAACAGGATTTTAAATCCATTTAAAATGATTTAAACAAAGTCAAAATAGTTCCTAAAAACTAGCAACTGATTCTAAAATTAAATTTAAACATTTAAATTTAAACAATCTTGAAACGTCCAAATTTATTTGTAAAAGACGTTGAAGAATGTTATTAATTTATCTCTCTCAATATAGCACCAAAAAAATTAAAAACTCTTTCATTACAATCCTTATATTTAATGAGGATTTTACAAAAAAACGTTAAAAAATAATCCATATATTTGCAGAAAATCAATTTTTAAAAAATTGCACGGAATGAACAGTAACTTCGAAGTGAATAGTAACTTCGGAATGAACAATAACTTCAGAGTGAACAGTAACTTCAGAATGAACAGTAACTTTAGAATGAAAAGTAACTTCTGAATAAACATTTACTTCGGAGTGAACAATAACGTAACGTAAGGTATGAACAATAAAGTAACGTAAGGTATGAACAATAAAGTAACGTAGGGTATGAACAGTAAAGTAAGGTATGAACAGTAACATAGGGTATGAACAGTAACCATACTTTTGTGAGAGAAAAAAAATGAACCATACTTTTGAGATAAAAAATAAACCATACTTTTGAGATAAAAAATGAACCATACTTTTGAGATAAAAAATGAACCTTACTTTTGAGATAAAAAATGAACCTTACTTTTGAGATAAAAAATGAACCTTACTTTTGAGATAAAAAATGAACCTTACTTTTGAGATAAAAAATAAACCTTACTTTTGAGATAAAAAATGAACCTTACTTTTGAGATAAAAAATGAACCTTACTTTTGGGATAAAAAATGAACCTTACTTTTGAGATAAAAAATGAACCTTACTTTTGAGATAAAAAATGAACCATACTTTTGAGATAAAAAAGTGGACAGAATGTTTTGACAAACTTCAACGAATTTTTAAAGGCTCTTAATAGTCGATTCAGACTTTGATCAAAACTAATGATTTGTAGAA
The DNA here is from genome assembly GCA_963277665.1 of Viscum album. NCBI lineage: Eukaryota > Viridiplantae > Streptophyta > Magnoliopsida > Santalales > Viscaceae > Viscum > Viscum album. The sequence continues at coordinate 1,813,942,103 of OY728146.1, forward strand.
AAACTTATTATATTTCCAATAAAAAAGAATCAATTAAAACTGACATCTAAAAATCCCAAAATCATTAACAAACAGAAGAAAAACAATTTTGGAAAAATTGCTACTACAAAACAACATATCATAACTTCATGTAATTAAAAGTCCATTCAAATGATATTTTTAGACTTTTATGTAAAGTAATGAAATAAAGATAAACATTTTATCTTTCTATAGAATCAAGTTTCATGCAAATTGGATAACTGTAGAAGTTGAAGTAAAATAAATACATAAATGTTTTAAAACAGTGAAATGTAGAGTTTCTAAAAACATAGTAGCAACTTTATTGATTTTTTTGAGAAATAGATATGCATTTTAAAACTTCCTCATTAACTAATAAAATATAGATAAATATCTTATCTTTACAACATGATAAGAATCACAAAAATCCAAATAATATAAATTAATATATCATCAAAATACATAATAAAAGTAATCAAACAAAATCATATGAAATCAAATTAAAGGAAATATGCACATGCACAAACAATCTCCCCCTTTTTGTTTGATTACAAAACCAAAACATTTAAACCATAAATGAATTTTTAAAATGATTAAAACCAAATTATTTCTCATCAAAACTTCTCTCCAAAACTTATCCCCCTTTTGTAAATAAATAAAAAGTGAAAACATGCTCCCCCTAAACAAATGCAACAGATAAAATTTAAAAATCCAACATACCAAGAGAAAATTTAATTTTCTCAAACTGAGCAGAGTCTAAAGGATTTATAAAAATATCTGCAAGCTGATTTTCTGAAGGGATAAATTCTAAAACAATATCACCCTTATTCACATGATCTTGAATGAAATGAAATCTAAGATCAATATGTTTTGTTCTAGAATGTTGTAAGGGGTTTTTAGAAATAGAAATCACAGATGTATTATCACAATAAATAGGTAGTTTATCAAGATAAACACCAAAATCACATAAAGTTTGCTTAATCCATAAACTTTGAGCACAACTACTAGCAGCAGATATATACTCAGCTTCTGTAGTAGATAAAGCAACGGATAATTGTTTCTTAGATGAACAGGAAATTAAACATTTTCCCAAAGAATGACACATACCTGATGTGATTTTTCGGTCAATTCTACAGCCTCCAAAATCAGAATCAGAATAAGATGTTAAATCAAAACAGTTATATTTTGGATAAAATAAACCATAATCAATAGTTCCTTTAACATATCTAATTATTCTTTTAACAACTTTAATATGAATTTCTTTAGGATCATCTTGAAATCTAGAACATAAACAAACACTAAAAATGATATCAAGTCTAGATGTAGTTAAATATAGAAAAATACCTATCATACCTCTATAAACTGTTAAATCAACTAATTTACCAGATGCATCACTATCTAATTTACAATTAGTACCCATATGGGGTTTTCATGGATTTAGAGGAATCAAGACCAAATCGTTTAACTAAATCTTTAGCATACTTAGATTGATTAAGAAAAATTCCATCTTTCCTTTGAGAAATTTGAAGTCCAAGAAAGAACTTTAATTCTCCCATTAAACTCATGTCAAATTCAGATGACATCAATAAAGAAAAATCATTACAAAGTATTTCACTAGATGATCCAAAAACTATATCATCAACATAGATCTAAACAATTAAAATATCATCAGAATATCTTTTAATAAAAAGAGTGGGATCAACATTGCCTTTCTTGAAACCATTTTTAATAAAAATAAAGAAAGTCTTTCATACCAAGCACGTGGTGCTTGTTTGAGACCGTATAAAGCTTTAGATAATTTAAAAACATGATCGGGAAATTTTTCATTTTTGAAACCAGGGGGTTGAGAAACATAAACTTCTTCAGTAATAAAACCATTTAAGATAGCGCTTTTTACATCCATTTGATATAATTTAAAACCTTGAAAACACGTAAAGGCCAACAAAATTATAATTGCCTCTAACCTGGAAATAGGTGAAAATGAATCTTCAAAGTCTATACCTTCTTCTTGAGAGTATCCTTGAGCAACAAGTCTGGCTTTGTTTTTGACAATCTGTCCAGATTCATCCTGCTTGTTTCTAAAGATCTACTTAATTCCAATTACCTGCTTATCTTTAGGCAATTCTACTAAAGTCCAAACATTATTTCTAACAAACTGATTTAATTAATCTTGTATAGAAACAATCCAGTTTGCATATTTTAAAGCATCATTAATATTAACAGGAACAAAATCAGAAATAAAAGCAGAATTGGCACAATAATTTAAAATATAATTTCTGGTTTTGACACTAGAATCAACATTGCCAATTACATTTTCAAAGGATGATCTTTGTGAATATTCCATGATCTTGGATTAGGTTGAGAAGGAGTATGCTCCCCCTCAATTAATTCATTCTTATCTTGAGGAATATATTCACCAAAATTAAAATCTCTAAACTCATCATCAATAACATTAGAATCAGAATTTATTTTAACATTATTTTCATCAAACATAACATGAACAGATTCTTCAATAAACATCATTCTTTTATTATAAACTCTATATGCTTTACTATTATTAGAATAACTAAGAAAAATACCTTCATCACTTTTAGCATAAAATTTATCTAAATTATCCTTTGAATTTAAAATAAAAACTTTGCATCCAAAAACTCTAAAATAACCAATTTAGGCTTTTTATTTTTGAACAATTCATAAGGAGTTTTCATTAGCAAAGGTCTAATAAGAATTCTATTTGAAACACGACATGCAGCAAAAATAGCCTCAGCCCAAAAATATCTAGGTAGATTATATTCACTTAACATAGTTCGGGCCATTTCAATAAGAGTTCTATTTTTCTGTTCTACAACACCATTTTGTTGTGGTGTTATAGGAGCAGAGAAATTATGAAAATATCCATTCTTTTCATAGAATTTTTCAAAATCTAAATTATGAAATTCACCTCCTTTATCACTACGAATAGAGATAATCATACAACCTTTTTCATTTTGAACTAATTTAGAGAAAGCAGTGAATTTAGATAAAGTATCATTTTTATGAGCTAGAAAATATACCCAAGTAAATCTACTATAATCATCAACAATAACTAAAGTATATTTCTTTCCACCAAGTCTAGAAATTTGATTTGGACTAAATAAATCAAGATGTACCAACTGTAAAGACTTAATAGTACTTATCTGATTGATAGGTCTAAATGAAATTTTGTGTTGCTTCCCTTTCATGCAGACATCACAAACATGAAGTTGTTCTTTCTTCAAAGAAGGAAGTTGTAAAACATTCTCATTCTTTGAGAGCTTATGAAATAATCTGAAATTAACATGTCCTAAAAGTCGGTGCCAAAGGATGCAGTCATTCTGTACAACATTCAAACACTTTACATGTTGAACAGTTATTTCAACAAAATCAATAGTATAAATATTATCTTTTCGATTAACATAAAATAATAAAGAATCTTCTTGAAAAACTAAAAATTTATCATTTTGAAATTTAACTTCCATTCCATCATCACATAATTGTGATATACTAATTAAATTATGTTTTAAACCTTCAAAATATAAATATTTGGAAATAAATGTAGAATTTGAAATACCAACTTTACCCAAACCTTTTACTTTGCCTTTGGAATTGTCTACAAAAGTAACAGTGCCTCCATCACATGTGTTGTATGAGGTAAAATTTAATGGGTCTCTGGTCATATGCCTAGAGCATCCACTGTCCTTGTACCATATGTCATTCTTGAGGCATCCAAGGCATTTTTTCTACAAAAATAAATTAATTGAAAATTTTGGTACCCAAGATACTTTGGGTCCAGTAGGATTAGTAATAAAATTTTTAGGTACCCATACAAAATTTAAACATGTATTGTAAGGTACTCTTGATAACAAGGTTTTTGAAATATTAGTTTTTGTAAATCCCAAAGATTGTTTAAATCTAAGTGAGTAGTCATTGACATAGTGACCATTCATGCCACATTTAAAACAAGTAACAGTTGAAGTACAACCATTTTTACTTTTAACAAAACAGGTTTTATACATTTGAGGTAATCTTTTATCATAACCAAAACCATATTTATTTTTATCAGTTTTATTCAAAGACATCATCTCATGATATTTTTCATGACCTTGAATAAAACAAGATAAATTTTGTTTAATACATTCAACTTCCTTTTTTAATTTCTCATTCAAATCTTGAGTAGTTTTCAAATTATCATAAACTATTGAATGAGAAGTATAAGCAGTGTTTGTTAAATTTTTATTTTCTTGCAAAATTAATTTATTTTCAGAAATAAGTTTTTCATTATCTTCTTTAAGTTTATTATATAAATCAGCATCTTTGAAAATATCTTTTCTTAATATTTCAATTTCTTTATTTAATTCAAAAACATTAGGGTTATCAGATTCATATTTGAAATCAGAACATTCAGAATAATAACTAGAATTACAAACCTTGTCCAATGATTCCATGAAACACAAGTTAGCATATTCTTTATTATTTCCAGATTGTTCACTAGAATCAGATTTTTCAGTACAACTCCAGCTGGTTGCCAATGCCTTTCTATCCTTCTTTTTGAATTTGTCTTTATTCTTTAGTTTAGGGAAATCGGGTTTAATATGACCTTTCTTCCTACACTCATAACAAGTTACATTTAAAGCATTGTAATTTATATCACCTTTCTTATCTCCCTTATATTTTTCTTTTTGAGAATTTCTACTAAACTGGTTTTTGAAACCTTTATTTTTCATTATTTTGTAGACTCGAGTTACAATCTGAGCCATGTCTTCCTTTTCAATATCCTGTAGATCATAATTAGAAGAATTATTAGAAATAACATTTATAGACTTAAAAACTACACTTTTTCTTTTTTTTTTGTCTCCTCATCAGCTATGTTCTTCAGTTCCAGTTCATTTTGGAGTAGTGATCCAATCAGTTCATCAAGTGTGTACTCTTTGAATTTCTTACTTTCATCAATAGTGACCTTCTTTTCATGCCATTTATTTGGTAATGCTCGTAAGACTCTTTCAACAAGTATAGGATTTTCCATAGATTCTCCAAGTGAATTCATTCCATTCACAATGCTTGTGAATCTATGGAACATTTAGTTTACAGTTTCATCTTCACCCATATTGAAGTCTTGATACTCATCACGAAGCATTCCAAGTTTGGTTTGGATCAATTTTTCAGAGCCAAGGTGAGTAACTTGCAAAATCTTCCAAATCTCATGAGCTGTCTTGCATGCAGACACATGACTAAAAACACTTCTGTTAATAGCACAATATAAAATATTAACGACTTTGTAATTTAAGACATATTAAGTAGCATCAATTCCTGTAAGAGTATCTGGATCAGCTTCAGGTAGTGTGTATTGTTTTGACATGATAGACCAGTGCTCAATGCTCAACTGTTTGAGGTATGCCTCTATTCAGGATCTCCAGCATCCATAATCATTGCCATCAAAATGTGGTGGCTTCTGAGGAATCCAGGCATCATTCAGGTTCAATCCTATCATCTTATAAGATCAATATCCTTAGACTGTGAGGTCTATGAATAGTTTAGCATAATAAAATATAAAAGCAGACTCAAAAAAAATTGGTTGGATAAATTCCTTAAGGAACAACCAATGGTACCAATCTTTGGTATAATGAAATATAAAGATAGAGAAAAACTATTCTTAAGAAGGTTACCCTTTGATACCAATTGTTCAGTTGGACAAGGTAATGGCAGATGGTCTAGAGTGGGGGGGGGGTGAATAGACCATATTAAAAAAAATTAATCAAATAAATTAATTATCAAAGTTAATTATTAAGGTTAATTAATAGCAGAAAAAGTAAATAACGCAATGATGTTTTTTTATAGTAGTTTGGTGCAAAGTGGGCCTACTCTACTCTTATACCTCTCTACTTGGAGAGAGATACATGTGCACTAAAAATGTTTTTTAAATGGGAATCATAACCTAATTACAAAATCCTTTTCTAGTGGAGGGATAACCATGACACTGACTTTTGTGTGGGGAGTCACAACCCTTACAACCTGACTTTAGATACTGGGAGTCACAACCCAAATAGTCTTGACTTTAGATATAGGGAGTCACAACCCTAAGATCCTGACTTTATAATTCGGGAGTCAAAACCCGAGAAAAAGAATAACAAATAATGCTTTTGTGTGTAAAAGCATAAACAGAAAAAATAGAGTGCGTGTGAGATATGGTAAGTAGTGTTACAGACTCAGAACCAGATGAAAGAGAAGATAAAAATTAAAGCACAAGTACTGGTTCTTGAGGTTTAGATCAGTGCATCTCATCAATGTAATTGTAGTCGAAGCAGAATTAATTCAGTGTTTGAGAGAACGAGCAGGTGGTGAAGCAGATTGTCACAGGACGTTGCAAATGCACAACAAATTCAAAGTTTACAACACTTTCTCTTTGTATTGTATCGTATTGTTTTTTTTTTCTGCAAGAGAGAACGATATATATAGAGAATAAAAATATCTAGAAGGTGCAGCAACTCCGCTTCCTTAGGATATTCAAAACTAATTGAGTCAAAAGATCCCATTAATATCTCCCTGAAAATAGCAGCTTTGTTGCTTCTTTATTCCCGTAGAATAAATAAAGGAATTCAAAATATTTTGAATAAGTCTTCCAATAAAATCTCCTGAATAATAAAAGCATTGAATGATTCAAAACATGATTTTAAATCCATTTAAAATGATTTAAACGAAGTCAAAATAGTTCCTGAAAACTAGCAGCAAATTCTGAAATTAAATTCAAACATTTAAATTTAAATAATCTTGAAACATTCAAATTTATTTGTAAAAGACGTTGAAGAATGTTATTAATTTTTCTCTCTCAATATAGCACCAAAAAAAATTAAAAACTCTTTCATTACGATCCTTATATTTAATGAGGATTTTACAAAAAAAATCGTTAAAAAAAATCCATATATTTGCAGAAAACCAATTTTTTAAAAATTGCACGGAATGAACAATAACTTCGGAATGAACAGTAACTTCAAAGTGAATAGTAAATTCAGAATGAACAATAACTTTGGAGTGAACAATAACTTCATAATGAACAGTAACTTCGGAGTAAACAATAACTTCGGAATAAACAATAACTTCGGAGTGAATAGTAACGTAATGTAAGGTATGAACAGTAAAGTAACGTAGGGTATGAACAGTAAACCATACTTTTGTGAGAGGGAAAAATGAACCATACTTTTGAGATAAAAAATGAACCATACTTTTGAGATAAAAAATGAACCTTACTTTTGAGATAAAAAACGAACCTTACTTTTGAGATAAAAAATGAACCTTACTTTTGAGATAAAAAATGAACCTTACTTTTGAGATAAAAAATGAACCTTACTTTTGAGATAAAAAATGAACCTTACTTTTGAGATAAAAAATGAACCTTACTTTTGAGATAAAAAATAAACCTTACTTTTGAGATAAAAAATGAACCTTACTTTTGAGATAAAAAATAAACCTTACTTTTGAGATAAAAAATGAACCATACTTTTGAGATAAAAAAGTTGACAGAATGTTTTGACAAACTTCAACGAATTTTTAAAGGCTCTTAACAGCCGATTCATACTTTGGTCAAAACTAATGATTTGTAGAGAAACTTATTATCTTTCCAACAAAAAAAATCAATTAAAACCGGCATCTACAGATCCTAAAATAATTAACAAACAGAAGAAAAACAATTCTGAAAAAATTGTTACTACAAAACAACATATCATAATTTCATGTAATTAAAAGTCTATTAAAACGATATTTTTAGACTTTGATGTAAACTAATGAAATTAAGTGATGTTATTAATATTTTCATGACTTATTATATTCCCCCTTTACTTATTTTATATGAAATGTGCATAATTTGTGTGAAATATTAATGTTTTAATATTAAGTATAATATTTGAGCATTTTTAGAAGTAGTCAAATTGAGTCAGTTTAATTGTTTAATTATAACTATTACTATACTGATCCAAATTGTGTGGTTCTTGTTTTGTAGGATTCTCATTTCAATATACAACATTTAATTAGAAGGCACCATGATCCAATTCTGCCATTTGAAGGGTCATATGGTCCTCACAAACAAGACCAAAGAATCTGTGAACAAACTGGACCAGCCTTGAAGATTTATTTACTGGGATCAATACAGAAGTCCAAAAACCTTAACTCTCCACCATAATTCGGGGGACACTACATGTCATCTTGGATAAAAATTTCATGGCCCAAATCCAAGTACAAGGGGCCCAAATAAATCTTTGAAGTCCAGCCCACCATTCTGGCCGAGAATGAAAATCAGTATAGTATGCATGACATATCTCCTGATGTAATCATCCAAGCGAGCTGAGATTTTACAGTGTGAAAGAGGAGATGTAGGCGGCCGACTTTGTTGAAGAAACCATTCGGATTTTAAGGCATATTAATATTCAAAAACCCTTTCAAATTATGGACTTCAAAAAGACTGGATTGAAATGGACAGTTTAAGTTTGTTTATGAAACCGGCCATAACTTTTTATCCTTACGTCCAAATGACTCCAAATTTTGTGAGTAGTCGGACAACATTATTTTATACAACTTTGAAGAAGGAGATATTTGAAGATTCGGCTGTATGAATTGCCAAATTGGCGATGCAAGTGGAGGGACAGATTGGGAATGCAAACAGTCCACTCCTTGGGCTATAAATACTCTCTCCTTCTCTCCTTGAGAGGGGTTGGCATTTCAGAATAGAGGAGATCATATTGGCACGACCAAAGCTTTTCCAAAGGCTTGGGAGGACCTTCCATACTCAAGTTTTCACTTGAGAGACCTTTCCTCCTCTCTTTGTTTTCACTTACTTTTGTGTTCTTCATTTTTGTAATTTTGTAATTCTCTTTCTTTGTAATTCTGTTTTAATGAAAGTTACTTCTTCAATATCTATTATTCTCATCCACCTTCTGTAGTTTAATATTTATGTTCTTAAAATAGTTTAAATTCAGTTGAATCCCCTTCCCTTCTTTTGCTTCCTCATTCAATCGAAAATCCGTTTTTAATTATCATCATCGTTCGTGTGTGTGTGTGTCAACGTACCACTCTTTTCTAATCCCTTTCTTTTACTTCTATTCTTAATTTATCATCATAATTATTTTAACCAGAATATTAAACATCCAAATGGCTGAGTAAATCTCTCATTGGGGTGAGTTATAATTCGGGGATATTAAGTGATTGAGAGTTTTGCTCGATGAGTATTCTTTAAATTAATATTGTGTATGTTAAACTCAATATGTCATGGATTAATGATATGTTTTGTTTAACGAGTGGTTTCCATGGATTATTGGAACCATAAATACACTACCATAAATAAGTTTTGATTGAGATTAGAACCCTAAGTTAAGTTAAGGCTTGGATTAAAGCCTTCACACTTAGGAATTCCAATCAACATCAACTTATGACATGGGTGTTAATTTAATGCAATACAAAGTAAGGCTCAAGGATATCACATGCTTAACTCCCCAATGATGAACTCACCCCAATATTTATCAACTTGTTAAATTAAACATCATTCATTAAACATTTCAATTAAGCTCTGCAAACAAACCCCCCAATCAAAATACAATCAACTAAAAACAATCGACTATTACGAAGTACCATCACCGAGGATTCGACCCGAGTGCTGCTATACACATTAGCAGAGCACCGGAACTTTGACCGGTCGATAGGCGACAATCGGCCGTGCATTTCAAATGGCGCCGTTGCCGGGGATGGTGCTTTAAGTAGTCATTAGTTTCTGGTTATTGTCAAGAAAACACAAAAAAAAACAAATTTAAAAAAAAAATTGAAAAAAAACACAAAGAAAAACCCGTCTTCTCATAAAAATCATAAACTGAAAAAAATACAAAGAAAAACCCATCTTACTCTTTCTTCCAAAATCTCTCTGAATGCCCCGTAGCCTTCCAAACAATCCCTCAGATTTGTTTGACCCTGAAATTGATAGAATTCTTCGTCGACTTCGGAGGACCATTAGGGATAACCAAATCACCCAAGAACCAATCATTGCCCTACCAATTGAATTAGATATGGCCAATCCTAGGGAACAAACCCTAAAAGAACTTGCTACCCCTGATATGAATTACCAACATCTTGGTATTCAATATCCAAACATTGAAGCTGACTTCGAACTCAAATCGGGTTTGATTCATCTTCTCCCTCATTTTCACGGGCTAGCCGGTGAGGATCCACATCTCCACCTTAAAGAGTTCCAAGTAGTATGCTCTACCATGAAGCCTCAAGGGGTTTCTGAAGAAAAAATCAAGCTTAGAGCTTTCCCCTTTTCCCTAGCGGATTCTGCCAAGTCTTGGCTCTACTACCTCCCACCTGGTTCCATAAACTCATTGGTTGACATGAAGAGACTTTTCCTTGAGAAGTTCTTTCCCGCTTCCCGAACAGCTTCTATCCGAAAGGAAATAAGCGGCATCCGTCAATTCTCTAATGAATCACTCCATGAGTATTGGGAGAGGTTCAAAAAGCTTGTGGCAAATTGTCCACACCATCAAATCCCTGACCAACTCCTGATCCAATACTTCTATGAGGGGTTATTGGCTATGGAGCGAACTCTCATTGATGCCGCAAGTGGCGGTGCTCTTGTTGACAAAACTCCTACAGCTGCACGAGAACTCATAAGCAACATGGCTGCAAACACGCAGCAATTCCATACTCGAGCACATGCTCAAGTGAAACAAGCCCAAGAGAATCAATCCATAGATCCCAACAAGATGACTGAATGGATGAGTGAACTTACAGGTCTTGTGCGTCAACTAGCGGTGGCTACCAAAGCCCCAACCTCATCTTCTCCACAGTCACTATTCCCTGGACCTATCAAGAATTGTGGAATCTGCAACTCTCCATCTCATCCGACTGACACATGTCCACAACTTCAAGATGATCCATCTGATTCATCTAGTCCAATGGATCTCAATGCGGCATATGCTCAGCGAAACTTCAACCCTCAACAATCAGGTCAGTTTGTTAGAAACTTCAACCAACCCCACTCTGAGCCCTTCTCTTCTACCTTTAACCCACCTCTGAGGTATGGTAATCCCATTTCTCATCCTCCTCAGTTCCCTCATCAAAATCCAAACCAGTTCCAATATGGTCAAAGTGGAGGTAACATCCATCAACCTTATCCTTTTGTTCCTCAACCCCAAAGGAACAATACTCCTCCTGGATTCCACTATCCTAACGAGCCTTCCCAATTCCCCACCCAATACAATCGCTTTCCCAAGAACCAAAATCAAGGCCAACCCAATTTGGGACAAGCCTCTTCTTCTAAACAACCATGGGAAAGTGCTGTAGAGGATCTTGCTTCCTTCACCCGTTCTAGCCTCAAGAACATTGAAACCCAAATAGGTCAACTTGCATCCCACCTTAGCCAGCAACAACCATCCAATTCATCCCAACTCCCAGCTCAACCATTACCCAACCCTAAGGGTAATGTAAGTGCAATTGCACTTAGATCGGGAAAGCAAATTGCAATGCCCCATGCTGATTCCTCTACCTCCCCTTTCGATGTTGATCTAGAAAATGAAAAGAACAAAAATCTGGAAAAGGAACTTGAATCCACTCCTTCACCTCCTTCCATTCCTCTAAGGAACCCAATTCCTTTTCCTCAAGCCACACTACGGGAAAAATGAGCAATTGCGACGGGTTATTTGCGACGGGATTTATTCCCGTCGCAAATAGTCATGTTAAAAACTTATTTGCGACGGGGGTATTTCCCCGTCGCAAATAAGGAGGCTTTTGCGACGGGATTGCTTTCCCCGTCGCAAATAGTTTTCCCGCGATGCGCGCCAAATCGCGGGAAACTTATTTGCGACGGGGGAATATTCCCGTCGCAAATAACCGGCGGCGGTAAAAGGTAGTTGCGACGGGAATATTCCCCCGTCGCAAATACTATGTCGGCAGGGGTTATTTGCGACGGGTCCCGTCGCGAATAACTATTTACCGGTTGACCGTAATAAATGTTGGCTAAGGTATTTGCGACGGGTACCGTCGCAAATGGGCCCGTCGCAAATAATCTAACCTATAAATACCCCCATCCGTTTTTTTCATTTCATTCTCATTCCTTCTCTTCTCCTTCTCTCAAAATTATATTTCTAGAGTTGAGTTTTTCTCCAGTTTAATTTTTTTCTCCGGAGTTGATATTAAAGTTTTGAAGAACGATCATAACAGATCAATTTTCAAGGTATTTATCTTCATTTTAATTTTTTATTTATTTTGAATTTTTTTATTAGTTTCAATTATTATTAATTAGTTGTAATTTAATTATGTTTACATTGTTTTATTACTTAATAAATTTAAATTATTAGTATTGTTTATAGTTAATGGTAATTAGGAATAATTAGTAATAATTTTTAATAATTAAGAATAAATATTAATAATTAATAATAAATACCAATAATTAGGAATAAAAACATTATTACATTATTAGTTTATTTTATTATTAATATTAAAATAATATAATTTTTTATATATATACAATTCTTTTTTGATCTGTGTGTTTGCTGTCTTCACATGTATTATTTGTATGTGGAGATAGAAAACGCACAGATCAAAGAAGAATTGCATATAAATTAGAAAATTATATTATTTTAATATTAATAATAAAATATATTAATAATGTTATTATTTGTAATTATTGGTAATTATTTCTAATTATTGATAATTATTCATTTAATTACTAATAATTAGGAACAATTATCAATAATTATCAATAATTAAGAATAATTAGTAATAATTAGTAATAATTATCAATAATTAGTATTAATTACCTATAATTAGTATTAATTACCTATAATTAGTATTAATTACCAATAATTAGTATTAATTACCAATAATTAGTAATAATTAGGAATAATTAACAATAATTAGTAATAATTAACAATAATTAACAATAATTAGTAATAATTACCTATAATTAGTATTAATTACCAATAATTAGTAATAATTAGGAATAATTACCAATAATTAGTAATAATTAGGAATAATTAACAATAATTAGTAATAATTAGTAATAATTAGGAATAATTAGTATTAATTAGGAATAATTAGTAATAATTACCAATAATTAGTATTAATTACCAATAATTAGTATTAATTACCAATAATTAGTATTAATTACCAATAATTAGTATTAATTACCAATAATTACCAATAATTACCAATAATTATCACTATTTAGTAATAATTAACAATAATTGCCAATAATTACCAATAATTAGTAATAATTACCAATAATTAGGAATAATTACCAATAATTATCAATAATTACTAATAATTATCAATAATTAATAATAATTAGCAATAATTAGTAATAATTAGCAATAATTAGTAATAATTAGCAATAATTAGTAATAATTAGAAATAATTAGTAATAATTAGAAATAATTAGTAATAATTAGAAATAATTAGTAATAATTAGAAATAATTAGTAATAATTAGAAATAATTAGAAATAATTAGTAATAATTAACAATAATTAGTAATAATTAACAATAATTAGTAATAATTAGGAATAATTAGGAATAATTAGAATTAATTAGGAATAATTAGTATTAATTAGGAATAATTAGTAATAATTACCAATAATTACCAATAATTAGTATTAATTACCAATAATTAGTATTAATTACCAATAATTAGTATTAATTACCAATAATTAGTATTAATTACCAATAATTAGTATTAATTACCAATGTTTAGTAATAATTACCAATGTTTAGTAATAATTAACAATAATTGCCAATAATTAACAATAATTAGTAATAATTACCAATAATTATCAATAATTACTAATAATTATCAATAATTACTAATAATTATCAATAATTAATAATAATTAGAAATAATTACTAATAATTAGCAATAATTAGTAATAATTAGAAAAAATTAGGAATAATTAGAAATAATTAGTAATAATTAGAAATAATTAGTAATAATTAGCAATAATTAGTAATAATTAGCAATAATTAGTAATAATTAGCAATAATTAGTAATAATTAGCAATAATTAGTAATAATTAACAATAATTAGTAATAATTAGTAATAATTACCAATAATTAGTAATAATTACCAATAATTAGTAATAATTAGTATTAATTACCAATAATTAGTATTAATTACCAATAATTAGTATTAATTACCAATAATTAGTATTAATTACCAATAATTAGTATTAATTACCAATAATTAGTATTAATTACCAATATTTAGTATTAATTACCAATATTTAGTAATAATTACCAATATTTAGTAATAATTACCAATATTTAGTAATAATTACCAATATTTAGTAATAATTACCAATATTTAGTAATAATTACCAATAATTGCCAATAATTAACAATAATTAGTAATAATTACCAATAATTATCAATAATTATTAATAATTATCAATAATTAATAATAATTAGCAATAATTAGTAATAATTAGCAATAATTACTAATAATTAGCAATAATTAGAAATAATTAGAAATAATTAGTAATAATTAGAAATAATTAGTAATAATTAGTAATAATTAGTAATAATTAGTAATAATTAGTAATAATTAGTAATAATTAACAATAATTAGTAATAATTAGGAATAATTAGGAATAATTAGTATTAATTAGGAATAATTAGTTATAATTACCAATAATTAGTAATAATGATTATTAATTACCAATAATTAGTATTAATTACCAATAATTAGTATTAATTACCAATAATCACCAATAATTACCAATAATCACCAATAATTACCAATAATCACCAATAATTACCAATAATCACCAATAATTACCAATAATCACCAATAATTACCAATAATCACCAATAATTACCAATAATCACCAATAATTACCAATAATGACCAATATTTAGGAATAACTACCAAAAATTAAGAATAACTACCAATAATTTGGAATAATTACCAATAATTTGGAATAATTACCAATAATTTGGAATAATTACCAATAATTTGGAATAATTACCAATAATTTGAAATACTTACCAATAATTTGGAATAATTAACTTATTACATTATTTGTATATTTTATTATTAATATTAAAATAATATAATTTTCTATATTATATACAATTCTCTTTTCTTCTGTGTTTTTTTTGTCTCCACATGTAATATTCGCATTCTTTTTCAAAATTATCAACCTACTCGGCAATGGAGAGGTGAAAGTGAATGCGAATATTACATGTGGAGACAGAATGTTAAACACACAGATGAAAGGAGAATTGTATATAATATAAAAAATTATGTTATTTTAATATTAATAATAAAATATACTAATAATGTAATAATGTTATTAATATATAATTAATATTTATGAAAAAATTATATTAGTGTTATTAAAATAATAAAAAATTAATATAATATTAAAATTATCAATATTTGTAACAAGTTTTGCTTTATTCTCAATATATTCAATCATTGCTTGTGTTTTTTCTAACAAATTATTCAAAACCAGTAATGCTTTTATATTTTATAGAAAAATATGGAACAACGAGGTCGTCAACAGTCATTATTAGATGACCGCATATGGATAAATCAACGTAGAAATCCAAATGGTTCTGGTTTAAATCCAGTATATATAGAGGGTGTGGAGAGTTTTTTATCATTTGCGGCATCAAATCCAGAATTTGTTTCAGAAGGAAAGATAAAATGCCCTTGTAGAAAATGTGCATTGAGAACATTTGACACGTTTGACAAAGTGGGGGAACATCTCTTGCGTTTTGGTTTTCAAGCAGATTATGTTTTTTGGTATCAACACGGTGAACGCAGTTCCAGAGCAGGTGATACCAACTTGATTCCGGATCCATCCCAGTTTCAAGATTTAGTACATGATGTTGCAGGTTCATCTGTTCAACATACAGAAACTCCGGCTGATATAGCTTCAAATCCTGAGTTGGGACCGTCTGAATTTTATGAGTTGTTGAAGTCTGCTGAGGATGCATTATATCCTGGCTGCAAGATGAGCAAATTAGAAGCAGTTGCAAAATTTATGGCTATCAAATCAGATAACGGAATGTCAAACACCTGTTTTGACCAGATATTTTCTTTGCTGAAAACACTGTTACCTGAAGGAAATGTTTTACCTGCAAATTACTATGAAAGTAAGAGGTTGGTTCGAAATTTGGGACTTACTTGTCAGAAGATTCATGCATGTTCAAATGACTGCATTTTATATTCAGGGGAAAATGAGTCGTTGGATAGTTGTCCCACATGTGGGCAACTGAGATATAAAGAAGGACAACACGGGAAGTCTGGTTTGATTCCTGTAAAACAGTTGAGATATTTTCCGCTTACATCCAGACTTCAGCATTTATTCATGTCTAAGAATACAGCGACAATGATGTCATGGCATAAAGAGAATAGTTCAACCGATAAAAGCTTGAATCATCCAGCCGATGGTGATTCATGGAAACATTTTGATAGAGTGCATCCATCATTTTCTTTAGAAGTTAGAAATGTTCGACTGGGCCTTTCCACTGATGGTTTCTGCCCGTTTGGATCTTATGGTAGTCAATATTCATGTTGGCCTGTTTTTTTAACTCCGTATAATTTACCTCCATGGATGTTGATGAAGGAGCCATATATCTTTTTGACTTTACTAATTCCAGGACATCCGAAGAAAAATATTGATGTTTATTTGAAGCCATTGATTGATGAATTAAATTTATTGTGGAGTACTAGTGTCAGTACATATGATGTTGCAATGAAACAGAATTTCATACTGAGAGCAGCATTGATGTGGACAATAAGTGACTTCCCGGCTTATGGGATGTTATCTGGCTGGAGTACACATGGTCAGAAATCATGTCCTTACTGTATGGGAGAGAACAAAGCATTTATGCTCATTCATGGAAAGAAACCGTGTTATTTTGACTGTCATTGCAGATTTCTTCCAGCTGATCATCCTTTTCGCAGAAACAGATCTCATTTCAGAAAAGGAACAGCTGAAAGGGATGGACCTCCAAAAATGCTATCAGGTTCGGAGTTAAAATCGATTGTATTTTCATTACCTCCCATCACTTTTGGTCCCACAATAAACCAACAGAAAATTTCTGGTTTTGGGAAAGAACACAATTGGATTAAACGTAGCATATTTTGGGATTTGCCATATTGGTCTGATTTGTTGGTCCGACACATGTTAGATGTCATGCATATTGAGAAGAACTGTTTTGATAATTTGTTTCATACAGTTTTGGATACGCCAGGAAAGAGCAAAGACAATGTAAATGCACGTTTAGATCTTGCCCAAATTTGCAGGTGTCCAGAATTGGAACTATTTGAGAATGTCAGAACAAAAAGGTTACTGAAACCAAAAGCAGCTTATACACTGTCTAAAGAAAACCGTTTATTATTTTGTCAGTGGATTGCAGATTTGAGACTTCCAGATGGCTGTGCTTCCAATTTGGGTAGATGTGTAAAGAATGGTCATATTACTGGATTAAAAAGTCATGATTGTCATGTTATAATGGAGAGACTTCTACCCATTGGATTAAGAGGTCTGTTGAATTCTGTGATTTGGGATTCCATAACAGACATGTCTCATTTTTTTCGGGAAATTTGTGCGGCTACGGCAGATTATGATGCTCTAGGCAAACTTGAAAAAGATGTTGTTGTAATTATATGTAAACTGGAAAAAATATTTCCGCCGTCTTTCTTCGACTCAATGGAACATTTGATGTTACATTTGCCATATGAAGCCAAATGTGGAGGTCCGGTACAGTTTCGATGGATGTACCCATTTGAAAGATGCATGCAAAAATTGAAAAGAAAAGTACGCAACAAAGCATCTGTTGAAGGATCTATTGCAGAAGCTTATTTGCAAGAGGAAATATCTTTTTTCTGCTCCCATTATTTTGAATCTGAGTATCCTTCAAAACACAACCGAATGGGACGGAATGAGAGGAATATTGATGAAATCGACAATCAATTATCTGTTTTCAACCCGTCAGAGCTTGGTTTTGGTGGAGTTTCTGAACGCTGGCTTTCAGATGATGAACATCATAGAGCTCATACGTATGTTCTGCTCAACTGTGAAGAGATGACATCAGTTGTACTGTAAGTGTTTATATCACTTATTCTATCATTTATGTTACAGTAAATAACTTTGGTTTTTATAGGTTGTATGATAATCATATCAAGAAACAAATTCCACAAATTACAGCAGCTGCTCTCGAAGAACGTCGACTGAAAAATTTCTCTCAGTGGTTTCAAAAACTGGTAACGTAAATTCTTTATCATTTAACAACTCATTCAATGTATAGTTTACTATATTGATAATTATTTCACAAATCTTCAGGTGTCTCGACATGCTGATAAAATTGACAAACGGCTGTGTGTATTGAGTAACCCACCTTCTAAACTTGTTAAAACTTATAATGCATATGTGGTGAATGGATTTCGATTCCACACACATGCATATGGGGAATCAAAAAAAACAATGAACAGTGGAGTTAGCTTGAGAGGATCTCATCATTGAGAAAATGAAGTTGACTTTTATGGCATACTTGATAAAATCATTGAACTCTGTTATCTTGGACAACATTACATAACCATGTTCAAATGTCGGTGGTTGGATACAGAGAGAGGCGTGCGTGTTCATCCGACTCATGGAATCATCGATATTAAATGTAAAAGTATTCTCGCAGTAAATGAACCATTCTTATTGGCTCAACAGGCATATCAAGTTTATTATGCAAAGTACTGTGCAACATCAAGAGACTTGACTGATTGGTGGAGTGTAATAAAAATCAAAATTCGAGACAATCAGTTTAGTCAAAGTGAATGTGCTTTCACTGATGTGCAAAGAATTGAAGTTTTTCAAGAGAGTACTCAAAATCAATCTTTTTTACAAAGAGACATGAGTATCGATGACGACACCCCACATTTAAGAGTCGGTGATGACGATGATGTTAATGATGTCACACATGAATTTGAAATGGTAAGAGATGAAGCAACTGCAACTCGAATGGATATCGATGATGTTGAGGAGGAATATGAAGATGACATTGACATATATGAAGATGACGATGAAGATGAACACTTATAGAATTCCATGGTATTTATATACAATCATAATATGTATATATGTATATATAGTAGTAATTATCAATTATTTGCTAACATTAACATTTTCTGTTTCAGATGGACGAGGCCACATTTCGTGCGTTGGCGGATACTGACCTGACTTTCGATGCGGATGAGTTGCTGGCAGATGACCCTCAGCCTGCAGGCGCTCCAGGGAGTACGCGGAGGGGGCGCGGTCTTGCACGATTGATGATTCCTGACCCCGTCCCCGAGCGACGTCCACGTCTTGGGTTTGATCCGCGCACCCGGAGGTGTGATAACCTGTGTAATAACCTGTGCATTTGACTAAGATTTCATTAATCCATTCACATAATAAATGTTTATTATTTTTTCAGTTTTTCGCATATAGCAGTCGGACAGGGCAGCGCTATTTTGCGCAACTATTTCTCTCAGCCGTGGACCACATGGGAGCAGATTCCCATTGATGTGCAGCAGACCATGTTCGGCCATTGGTTGGTACGTACGTAAATAAATAATTTTTATTTTGAAAATTATCTCATTTCTAACTTGATATTTTGATTTATTTGTAGGGTTTATGGTATCCGATCGAGGATACCATGCGTGACGCCATCCACGAGGCATGGGAGGTGGCCATGCGTGATCGCCTTCGTCAGTTTTTGCACAATTTAAGAAAAGCTGCGATGAAGAAAACAGGAGTGTCAGAGTTTGATGAGTCATGTAGAGCACACCGACCAGAGTATATTTCATCCCATGTATGGGATGGATTATGTGCGCACTGGTTGAGTGGTGCCTTTCAGAGGAGATCATCGGTGGGGAGGCAGAATCGAGGGAGGCAGGAGGTGACTCATCGAGCTGGGAGTCGTTCTTTCAGTACTCATAGACAGCATCTGGTACGTACATTATTTATAAATATTTTATATAACTATAAATATTAACAGTTTATTTTTTATTCTTATAGGCTGTCGAGCACCCCGATATTACAGAGTACGACGTATATCGGAGGATGTACAGTGATCCTGCTACTGGGGAGCTCAGAGGTGATCGTCAGCATCACATCGTGGTCAGTATTATTTGTTTTCAAGTTTAAAAATTAACTGCATATAATTTATTCACAATTTTAATTTTAAATTGCAACTATAGGAGTCATATGAGGCCGCAGCGGCACAGGCCCGGCCTGAGAGTCAGGCCGAGTCATCAGATCAGACCACTGCCCGTCAGTTTGATGAGGCGGCATGGATGCAGGCCACCCAGTATGCCTTCGAGAAGGGCCGGGTAGTTGGTATCGGCTCTCGACTGACTCCCGGAGATTATTATGGCAGTGCTGCGATGTCGGCGTCCAACTCGAGAGGAGCTCGTGCATCTTCTTCTACACAGTATGAGTATCAGTTGCGATCTCAAACTGCACAGATAGAGAGTCTCCGACAGGAGCAGGAGCAGATGCGTCAGCAGCATGAGGAGGAGCGTCGACGCCAGCAGCAGCTGTACGAGGAGCAGACGAGTCGGTGGCAGCAGCAGCATCAGGAGCAGATGGAGTACATGCGCCGACTCACTCATGCTTTAGGGATGAAGTTTCCTCCACCACCATCTGCAGATCCCCCACCTCCCCCCCTCCCCCCTCCTACAGATTAGAGTTTGTATTTCTGTTATAAAATTTGTGAAATCAAAATATTTTTTTTTCTATTCGTAGTTTCTGTCTCATTATAAAATATTAATAATATTATATTTTTAAATAACAATATTAATATGAATAATAATATTATTTATATTTTATAATATTAAATTTTATATATATATTAAAATTTTATTTATATATTAAAATTTTATATATATATTAAAATTTTATAATATTATAATTTAATTATTTTTTTTGTAATACTTGAATTATTTTAATATTTGAATGTAAAATAATTCTATTATTTTTATATTAATTAAAATAACTTATTAATATTTTTTTTATTTATGAATTATAATTGTAATATTATTATATTAATTAAACTATTTATTAATATTCTATTATTTTTATTTTTGAATTATAATTCTACTATTATTATAGTAATTAAAATAATTTATTATTTTCATTTGTAAATTATAATTCTATTATTATATTAATTAAAATAATTTATTAATAATTTATTTTTTTTATTTTTTTTATAGTATTTGCGACGGGATACTATGCCCGTCGCAAATACTAGTATTATTAATATTTTTTATTTTTTTTTAAAAAAAGTATTTACGACGGGTCCCGACTCCCGTCGCAAATACTAGTATTATTAATTTTTTTTATTTTTTTAAAAAAGAGTTTTTGCGACAGAACCGTCGCAAAAGCTATTTGCGACGGGTCCCGTCGCAAAAGGTATTTGCGACGGTTCCGTCGCAAAAACTGTTTTAAAAGTTTTTTACAAAAAAACGGAATACTATTTGCGACGGGGAGAATGTCCGTCGCAAAAACAGTCTTTAGCGACGGGCCCGTCGCAAATAAGTGTAGTTGCGACGGCGTTTTCAGCAACGGGCTATTTGCGACGGGATCCCGTCGCAAATAGCCCGTCGCAAATACCTGTTTTTCTAGTAGTGTCATCTCCAAGCCTAAGAAGTCCTTTGAACCTGATCCTGAAATGCTTGACATGTTTAGACGTGTTGAAGTGAACATCCCCCTCTTAGATGCCATCAAACAAATCTCTAAGTATGCCAAGTTTCTTAAGGAATTGTGCACCCATAAGAGGCAACTTAGGAACATTGAAAATGTTTCAACCCAACAGTCCATTCCCATGAAGTGCAAAGATCCAGGGACCTTCACGGTTCCATGTCAAATAGGGAGTTCCAAATTTGATGATGCACTCATAGACCTTGGAGCCTCAATAAATGTCATGCCCAAATCCATTTTCTCCAACCTCGGTCTAGGTCCCTTGCACCCAACGGGTGTTGTCATTCAATTAGCCAATCGAAGCACTGCTAGTCCTGAGGGGATAATTGAGGATGTTCTTGTTCGGGTCAATGATCTTATCTTCCCAGCTGATTTCTATGTCCTTGACATGGAAGGTGAGACGACCTCTTCTCGATCTCCCCTAATTCTAGGAAGACCATTCCTTATGACATCTAAAACCAAAATTGATGTCCATGCTGGCATCTTATCCATGGAATTCGGTGACCAACTGGTCAAGTTCAACATTTTCCAAGCCATGCGATACCCATATGAGGATCACTCTGCATTCTCAATCCATGTTTCTGAAACTCCCTCTGAGAGTGTGTTGAATCCTAATCCATCATGTTCTTCCTGTTCTACTAATAGAGGAGTTTGTGAATATTGTATCCTCATTAACCAAGTGATTAATGGTGAAATTGATGTTGACATTACAAATGCAAACTCCATTGATCTAAAGGATCTTGAAAACTCTTTGGAATCCCATCTCACCTATGACCTCCAATGCTCCAACATGGATGGTATTGAGAAAAATGAACTAGAATGCTCATTTGTTGATTCAGATCAGATTATCCCACATTCATCCTTTCCTATCCATGATTCTGAAAATTCTGTTATATGTGAAGTGAACCTTGAACCAATGTGTTTATATTGTCCTGATGGTAGTGATGTTTGTGATATTTGTACCCTAATTAATAAAGTGATCACTGGTGAGGTTGAAATTGACCATTCTTTGGCGAACAACATTGAAGTAAAGGATATTGAAAATTTTATTCAGTCTTATGACTCCACTAATCCTCATTACTCTACATGGGTAAGTGATGAAATAAATGAGTCAAAAACAATTGGGATCTCATACTCTACTTTTGTGTTATCCGAACCTTACATAAATGAACCATCAGAATTGAAACATCTTCCTGAATTTCCAAGAATAGAAAATCATCACTTTGTGGATAAAATCATTCCTCACATTGAAGACCAAAGGGAGGATAGTCATATTCTCTTTCCACCCCCATTGAATTGCAAGCACACCAACAAGTATGGGAAGAAATTATCCAATGAATCATCAGGCCTCCCAAAGAAAAAGTTTTTCTAGAAGCACACTGGAGTTGAGAAAATACGATGGCCACCGTCAGACTATGGGTAGTCCACTGCAATTGT
Organism: Viscum album; assembly: GCA_963277665.1. Lineage (NCBI taxonomy): Eukaryota > Viridiplantae > Streptophyta > Magnoliopsida > Santalales > Viscaceae > Viscum > Viscum album. The sequence continues at coordinate 1,813,965,266 of OY728146.1, forward strand.
CCAGCTGTAGACAAATAAATGCAGCGCTTCTTGGGAGGCAACCCATGTTTTCTTTTAATTTTATGAAATTTCAATTTCTTTTTAGATTTTCATTAGGTGAATAATGAATTTTATTTTTCAGGTAACTTCCCACTGTCCTGGAACCACCTCGACTTCCACCGAATCCCCAAATTCTCTAGCCGACCCACCACTAGATGGAGATGGCAACCCACCAAATCCAAACCAGGGGGCACCTCTTTCCCTTTAACTCTCTCTCTCCTCAATCTCTCTTCCCTCTATTCTACTCTCTATTTCTTCTTCTTCCTCTCTCCCTCTCATTTTTTTACAACATTCTTCCACAACCTTTTTTCTATTTTCTCTTTTGTGTGGATGTGTCATTAAAAATAAAAAAAATTTAAAAAAATTTAATTAAAAAAAATGAAAATTAACAAAAAAAGGGTGTCATAATTACTCATCATCCAATATTGAAATTCTGTCCAACCATTTTGGGGAGTCAAAAGGATTGTTTTAAACTCAAATATATTGAATTTTTATCTCAAACTTGGGTAAACAATTTTGTGTCAATAACAAACATTTTTAATGAACAATTTTTGGTGGAAAATGATTCTCCCCTACCATGAGGAATAACATTAGCCTTCATGCCAAGGTCATCTATGGCCATCTTTTTCATTGTGTGTCTTCACCACTGATTGTGAGTCTTGAGTTTGTGGACCTTCGAGCTGAATTTCCATTTTTTGTGTGCATTAATATGATAGAGGCATTTTCTAAGCCACATGAGAATCAGAATAGCCAAATAGCCTCCCGTTACCCTTACATTGATCCTACTTTTGAAAGACCCTTTGAGCCTATGAAAACCTTTCTTTTGATAGCCACATTACAAGCCTACTACCTTGTCCCACCCAACATCTTCATGGATTTTCATTGTACAATTTATTGAAATTTAAGTGTGGGGGGAATGGACTTCATTTTTGGGTGTACTTTCATTGATTTCCAATGTGTCATCATATGCTTGAGGGCAAGCATACATTCCAGTGTGGGGGAGAGGTTGTAATTCTGTGAGCTTTGGGGTATATATGTGTAATTGTCATTTGTACAAAAGTCATTGAAAAGTGTTCAAAAAAAAATGAAAAAAAATTATATTAAAAAAAATGAAAAAAGGGAATGGGTTGTGTCTTGGGTGGGTCAAAAATCATTCATCATCAACCTTTGATCGTGTTATAACTACTAAAATTAGTTCCATGAGAAGATCAAACATGGGTTGGGAGATGACTGTGAGACTTGTTTCAAGCACAACTTTTGAAAAAAAGAGCAAAAAGAGAAAAAAAAGAAAAAAAAAGAAAAAAAAGAACACTTGAATCATCTTGTATTGTGTCATTATTGGAAGTCTTCCATGTTGTACATATTCCATCATCTCACCCTATTCCATTTTCTATCTCCCTCAATTTTCATTCATCACACATTCATTCCCTTGTAAATATGTGTTTCTATTTCCTTTCAAATCAAATTTCAAAAAAAATGTGCATTGATTTTTCCATGTTGGTGTTTTTAACCCCTATTTTCCTTTGGACATTATATACCTACCGTCTCATAGACAATGAAAAACCCCTTAAAAGACCTATTGATTCTTTTACACATTAGATTTGGGAATGGAAGTTGAGAGCTCTTACAAACTCTTGATTTTCACTTTTTGTTGGTGAATGAGTGAACCTCCTAAAATAAATTTTTATCATCTTGAGAGGAGTAAGTTTTGAGTGCCTACATTTTCTAATTCAAACCTTGAACATGAAAAAATGAATTGTTTCTGATGCATTATTGTGAACCAAATTTGTGATGGAATTCAATATGGATGAGTGAAATAGTCTAAACCTTCCCTGATTGGAGAAAACAAAATTTTAATATTTGTTGGTGGGTGAAAATGATTTTGTCATGTTTTTATATTTGTTGCACATGAGGACACGTTCAAATATAAGTGTGGGGGAGTTTATGTTATTAATATTTTCATGACTTATTATATTCCCCCTTTACTTATTTTATATGAAATGTGCATAATTTGTGTGAAATATTAATGTTTTAATATTAAGTATAATATTTGAGCATTTTTAGAAGTAGTCAAATTGAGTCAGTTTAATGTTTTAATTATAACTATTACTATACTGATCCAAATTGTGTGGTTCTTGTTTTGTAGGATTCTCCTTTCAATATACAACATTTAATTATAAGGCACCATGATCCAATTCTGCCATTTGAAGGGTCATATGGTCCTCACAAACAAGACCAAAGAATCTGTGAACAAACTGGACCAGCCTTGAAGATTTATTTACTGGGATCAATACAGAAGTCCAAAAACCTTAACTCTCCACCATAATTCGGGGGACACTACATGTCATCTTGGATAAAAATTTCATGGCCCAAATCCAAGTACAAGGGGCCCAAATAAATCTTTGAAGTCCAGCCCACCATTCTGGCCGAGAATGAAAATCAGTATAGTATGCATGACATATCTCCTGATGTAATCATCCAAGCGAGCTGAGATTTTGCAGTGTGAAATAGGAGATGTAGGTGGCCAACTTTGTTGAAGAAACCATTCAGATTTGAGGGCATCTTAATATTCAAAAACCCTTTCACATTATGGACTTCAAAAAGACTGGATTGAAATGGACAGTTTAAGTTTGTTTATGAAACCGGCCATAACTTTTTATCCTTACGTCAAAATGACTCCAAATTTTGAGAGTAGTCGTCCAACATTATTGTCTAAAACTTTGAAGAAGGAGATATTTGAAGATTCGGCTGTATGAATTTCCCAATTGGCGATGCAAGTGGAGGGACAGATTGGGAATGCAAACAGTCCACTCCTTGGGCTATAAATACTCTCCCCTTCTCTCCTTGAGAGGTGTTGGCATTTCAGAAGAGAGGAGATCATATTGGCACGACCAAATATTTTCCAAAGGCTTGGGAGGACCTTCCATACTCAAGTTTTCACTTGAGAGACCTTTCCTCCTCTCTTTGTTTTCACTTACTTTTGTGTTCTTCATTTTTGTAATTTTGTAATTCTCTTTCTTTGTAATTCTGTTTTAATGCAAGTTACTTCTTCAATATCTCTTATTCTCATCCACCTTATGTAGTTTAATATTTATGTTCTTAAAATAGTTTAAATTCAGTTGAATCCCCTTCCCTTCTTTTGCTTCCTCATTCAATCGAAAATCCGTTTTTAATTATCATCATCGTTCGTGTGTGTGTGTCAACGTACCACTCTTTTCTAATCCCTTTATTTTCCTTCTATTCTTAATTTATCATCATAATTATTTTAACCAGAATATTAAACATCCAAATGGCTGAGTAAATATCTCATTGGGGTGAGTTATAATTCGGGGATATTAAGTGATTGAGAGTTTTGCTCGATGAGTATTCTTTAAATTAATATTGTGTATGTTAAACTCAATATGTCATGGATTAATGATATGTTTTGTTTAACGAGTGGTTTCCATGGATTATTGTAACCATAAATACACTACCATAAATAAGTTTTGATTGAGATTAGAACCCTAAGTTAAGTTAAGGCTTGGATTAAAGCCTTCACACTTAGGAATTCCAATCAACATCAACTTATGACATGGGTGTTAATTTAATGCAATACAAAGTAAGGCTCAAGGATATCACATTATTAACTCCCCAATGATGAACTCACCCCAATATTTATCAACTTGTTAAATTAAACATCATTCATTAAACATTTCAATTAATCTCTGCAAACAAACCCCCCAATCAAAATACAATCAACTAAAAACAATCGACTATTACGAAGTACCATCACCGATGATTCGACCTGAGTGTTGCTATACACATTAGCAGAGCACAGGAACTTTGACTGGTCGATAGGCGACAATCGACCATGCGTTTCATTAAGATAACCATTTTATATTTCCATAGAATCAAGTTTCATGCAAATCAGATAACTGTATAAGTTGCAGTAAAATAAATACATAAATGTTTTAACACGGTGAAATGTAGAGTTTCTAAAAGCATAGTAGCAACTTCATTGATTTTTTTGAGAAATATATAAGTATTTTCAAACTTCCTCATTAACTAATAAAATATAGATAAATATCTTATCTTTCTAATGTGATAATAATCACAAAAATCCAAATAATATAAATTAATATATCATCAAAATACATAATAAAAGTAATCAAACAAAATCATATGAAATCAAATTAAAGGAAATATGAACATGCACAAACACTATTATTTTGTGGGTATAAATTTCTTATATATCCTGATTATACTTATATTCTCATCTTATGACCACTTATGATATTTTATTTTTATCTCCTATATTTACCCTTACTGAGAATCTATGCTCACCCCTTATGATTTCTTTTCTAATGTTATAAAGAAAAGTAATATGTAAGATGTGTTTAGAAGAGTATATTATGTTGAGGATTTTTGGGAGATATTGAAAAAAATATTGATTAAGTAGTTGTGTATATAATGGGAAAAAGTACATTTGATATAAAGAGCACGGGTTCTACTAATTAAATATTTTTCCTAATTCTTTAAAACTCTAAACCTAAAAAGGTCCTTGTAATTTAAATGTTACATTATGTGTAAGATAAATTGTAATTAAGAATTTATATCACATCCAGTGTGTAAAGTATATTTTTTTATCATCGGTTCAAGGAGTGCAGGTCTAGGGAACCTCAATTCAGCCCTTGGATGATTACACTAGTTGGAACGGTTCCATGATGTTCTTAGAGATGATCTGAAACTGGATAAACTATGTGTGATATTGGGTATTGTTTTCAAGGTAGGACTTGGTCCCCCTGAGTGGTTACTTGTGGAAAAAAAACATCTAGCGCTAGCGAAGTAGGTATGATCGGGGTTCGAGGTGGTCTGTATGACACCTAATGACCCAAAATTTATATTTGATGTGCTTGTGTGTTATGTTTCTTGGTGGGTTTGTTTCATAATCACGAATACACTCTTTATATAAGTATTTCAGAAACATCCACTTGATTATAGTAGCACTCAACATTGTCTAGGCATTGGGGATTCTTAATGGGTCATTGGACTCACACCCTACCCATGTACACTACATGAGTTTTGATGTGTGTGGGTATATCTTCTTGTTTTCACTCGGAATATAGACACTGCTTGAATCAATATTCTTGGTGTTTTTCTAGTGAGTTGTGGAGGTCAAGTTCTCGGTGGGGTGGGTTATAGTGAGTCGGGCCAGAGGCTAGTTTTCAGTTTTATTTTAGTTATTGATCATTATGTATTGGTCAATGTGTTTTTTCTTTATAGGTATGATGCATGTTATACCATGTTATCATGTTAATACATTGTTTTGTTTAATACATGATATATAATATTTTACCACTTTTTATTCTAGACCGCAGGGGCCCAGTGGGTCCCCAGTTCTATGTCTATTGGGTTTTGGGAAGTCTGGTATATGGACAGGACATGCTAATTTTTTTATAAAATTTGGGCATGAACCCTTAGGTTCTCATTGAAGAAATAGTCACCTCATGAATGTGTTAGGATCTTGCTTTTAGTTGAAAACCTCTAGCATACTGGGAGTCATGTCTAAGGTCACATAGCATCCCTACTTAGGCATCGTTCGGGCAGCCTGGGTTGGGACCTTACAAATTGGCATCAACACGGTGTTTTGGGATAAAATGGTCTCTATTAGAAATGAATATATATTTTTGGGACTCAATAAGTATATAGATCATATGCCTAACTAGTATGAAATCAGTTGAAACCTAAGTTGTTTATGGACATCCAATTTTGGGTCTAATCACTCTAGGATGAGTGAGTTGTTTGTTTGGATTGAGAGTCTCTATGTGGGATGGACGAGACTCATGTTGTGTTGTAGGGATCGATTGAGAGCCAGTGAGTTGTCCATATATCATGATAACAACATGCTTAGGGCATGATACATATGCCTATGAGCGATGTTTTGTGACGTGAAACCTCGTCAGAATCTATATTAATTGAAAAAACTTATAATATAATCATTTTTTCCTTGAATATGTTTTAAGGGTTGATTTAGTTAATATGTATTTGGAGGTTAGGTTGATTTATTGTGATGCGTTTTCTTATCTTCCATAGATCAATGATTTTGGGATGGTTTTATTTTGAGGGAAAACCAATTTTAAAGATAAAGATTTTAGGATGGTTGGTTTTTGAGAAAAAAATAAGTTTTAAAGAGAAAACTAGTGTGATAGAATGAGGTGTGCATGAAATGGTTTTATAAGTCGGTTTTACTTGAAATGTCTCATGGAGCCGATGATTTGGAAATGGCCAGAAATTTTTGGGTTTTCTAAAAATATGAGGAAAATTATTTTTGAAATTTTATTTCAAAGTAGTTTTAGAAAATGAGATTGGATTTTGGAAATGGATCAGTGTGTTCAAGGATTTTGGGTGATTTCAGTTTTTATGGAAAAACCATTGGACGCCAAGGGGTGTTTTTGAAAACACGAGTGAGTATGATATACATTATGGAAGAGGGTATAGGTTTGGTTACTTAAAGTGTCAATAAAATTCTATATGGTGTTTTCCCATATATCTTCTTAGTGGTATTCTACTTTATCCAACCGTGTAGCTATTGTAATTTTCACATAGACCACCCCAAAATAATGTAATTATATATGTGTGTGTGTTATATGAGATTGTGATGCAGATGAATGATGAGGACCAATACCCTAGTAGGTTGATGGTCTAGCATGCAATGTCGGTGATGTGTATATAAGATCCCTAGATAGGTATGTTTAAATTGATTGATGTGGTATGTAGAGAGAAACTAATGCCTGTGTAGACCAGTTTGTTGTGTTTCCTATGGTCGGTCAGGAGTGACCCAGGTGGTTGTTTTGTGTGTTTGAAAGTTATGTCGTGTTGGTTTTCAGAAATTCATGTTTAGAACTTTCATAAGATGAACATGTGATGTTGGGATTAAGTATCTAGTTGTGTGTTTGGTTGGTTCCATGATTGGTACTGGTTTATTTTGAGTATCAATAGGTGGTTCTTATGGTGGGGATCACCATAAGCCTTGGATGAACTGATGTTTGACATTCCAGTGTTTGGGATTGATGGGTGTGGTTGAGAACGGTCTTGGAATTGATGATCGATGCTCTGGTTTTGTGGGAAAATAATGAGGATACTCCTATGGTGGGAGTATCATGTTGGTTGATGGATGGTTAAGACGACAACAATATGTTGATGAGCAGATGGACCTAGTTTTATGATTTGGGTGTGATGTTGGGAAAAGTTTGTGTATTGGAAAAGGACTCAGCATGGTATTGATGGGATTTTAGTGTTAATTGGATCAATGGTGTTTCAATGCATGTGAGTAGAGCATGACAATTGGATGGGTCGGTTGAGGATCCAAATTTTGGGATTACACTGGGAGTCAGGTTCGGACTTGAGTGTGAGTGTTTGAATGGTTTGATGATGCCTTCGAGTGTCAAGGCATCATGTTATTATGATAGGGTGGTGGCCAATCATTTTTTAGGAAAGTCAAACAGTGATAGGTTGACTAATTTTTTGTGCATAATTGGATGCAGTTACTTGGAAATTGCATCATTCAGAATGTGATTGAGGTAGTTTGAAGGTCAAATCTTGCTTTTATAGGAAAATTGGTGTGTTCAGACCTTATGCTTGGGGTTATGCAGTGGGAGTTCAATTGGTGTTCAATGATGGGATGTGGTGTGTTGATAGTGAATTGACACTCAGGATAGTTTAGGACCTATGTTTGCAAGTTCTATGAGGCTTCTCTAGGATGAGAACTGTTATGATTGGGAGTTTGTAAGACCCTTCTCCTTAACTAGTTTTAAATTTTAGTGAAAATTTTAATTTTTGAGAATTTGGAGCATAGGTTTTTTTCAAATCGGGATTTAGATTTAAATTATGAGAGTTAGAACCACTTAAAAGGGATGTTTTTAGGTACAGTTTGAGGCTCGAGAAGTGCCTTGGGTACTTAGGCGAGTCTCAAGGGTCCCATGTTGAATTTTGAAAGTTTTTGGAGGTTTCTGGACATGATTCATGGTTTAGTGTGCACAATTAAGATAAAAATGTGTGGTGCCCTGAGCTTGAGGAGGTTTCCAGTTCAATTCATATAGCTCATGGTTATCACACACAGGTAGCACATGACCAAGGTGGAACCATGAAGATCTCAAAGGAAATTATATGATATTTTTAGGACTTGGAGCTTGACACATGATTGTCACACGGTTGCAAACAAATCATGTGAAATGCTGCAAATTGATATAGTGGTGGTTTTCATGGTTGGTGCATAGTTTGGAAAACCATGCGGTCTATCAAATTTCATTAAAAAGTGGAAAATGATGCTTTTTCCCCAACATAATTTTAACACCAAACCCCCTCTTCTCCTCTCCCTAGTGCGCGTAATGGAAAGGAGGGCTACCTCCCTCTATCCTCTTCCAACCCCCTTTGATTTGGAGCGCTTCTTGGTGGTTTCTTCAATGTTTTGAGGTGTGATTCTCCTCTCTCTCCTTTTGTTCTCCCCTATTGATTTTATTTTATTTGGGGATTTTCTATTTTAGGGTTCTTGATGATTTACAATAGAGCATGGTATAAATCATCCCGCTTCCTAGGGGATTCATATGTGGCTTATAAGAACCTGGGTTTTTGTATGAGGTACAGATCCTTTTCCTTTTAGTTTTAATGCTTTGTTATAGACTTACATATGTACCCCTCTTGATCACAGGTGTTTTGGAGGTGTTTGGGGCTTGTTAGGAGGCCAGAGCTGGGTTTTTGGGGTGTTTTAGGACTGTCACATGGTTAGGAAAAACCGTATGGGGTGGACCACGCAGTTAGACTAACCATGCGAGGGGAGGTAGTAGCTTCTTCATGGTTTGAGAAACCATTCGGCAAGTCTAAGAAATTGAAAACTTTTGACAAACAGTTTCCACACATTTATTGCACGGTTAGTCAAACCGTGCGGGGTAACCATGCAATGTGACCCTTAGACAGAGGGATTTGAGTACGGTTTCTGCATGGTTTGGGAAATCGTACGGGTAAACCATTCGAGCCTGTTGTGTGTGTATTTTTTAAAATTTTAATTAAATTTACAATTTTCTTTTTAAACCCTATTTGGGTTTTCCTTCAATAGATAGAACCCTCATTGTGGAGCTCTCCCTTTAGGTGCCTAAGCTAGGATTTGAGCCAAAGTCACCATCCCACCTTAGTTTTGATCGTATTTTGTCTCATTATATCCCCAATGGTAAGTCCTATATTCCTTTTTATTCAATCTTGATTCTTCCGAACAACGGATATGCTATTTGATTTTAGGATCATATGACCTAGTATTTTTTTCTTCATCTGTTCTTCAGATTTCTCTTAAACCGGGATGAATCAAGACTTGATACTGGATAAGCTCTCTACTACCAAGCCAAGGTAGGTGGTCTATAATTTATTTTGGATTTTATGGTGCTTTTTAGGTGTTCAGATGATATGTCGCTCGCCGGAATTTCTGGCATGGACCTGTTTTTTGAGTGATCCACTTGTAGTAGGCTTAGTCGGACCTAGTGAGGAAGCCCGTAGGTTTTGTTTAGGTGTATTGACACTCGTTTCTCGTTTCAAGGACACCCATGGGGTGTGCCTTAAGTAAATAACCTGTTTATTACTATTTAAACCACCCAAGGGGTCTGTACTTGTGCTTTCCTAGTTAGAGGGAGCCCGTTAATGCCTTTACAGTCTTGAATAACTTGCCTAAGAGATGTAATGCCTCCTTGCTTAGTGATATCTTGTTATACTAGGATTATTTTGATTGAATGGTATTGTTAAATGGATTTTATGGGTGGTTATACCTATATGAAATGATTATTGGCATGTTAGATGATTAATATGGGAGGGTAGGCCCATATGTTTTGTGAATGATAAATGGAATGAATGAGTGGGTATACTCATGTATTGTACTTGGTTATGTGGGTGAATATAATCACATGGATTTTCATGGTTTAAATTAAACGAATTGAATGAATGTTTTGATAGATTCCATGGACTACTCTCCATGGATCTGGAATGCAGTAGTGGATGCCTTGGGTTGACTCTACCCCTTGGGTCTTGATTCCATAGGATGCCTCGGGCCATGCTACCCCATGGATTTTAATTTCTTGTAATCACATAAGAAATGTCAGTATACATGCTCCTAGGACTCCAACCAGTTCCTAGACTGAGTTTCCACTGGGACACCCACAGGACTCATTATGGATGCCTTGGTCTGTTGCACCTTGGATCCAGCCCTTTGTGGTCTACACTTCTTACTTGGATACCCTGGTATGTGACACCTTGGATCCAACCCTTGGGGTCTACACTTCTTTATACAGTGTGGTTGTGGGTTACTTGATATTGATGGTTGTACGGTGTGGTTGTGTGACTGGTACTTGTTATAGCTGCCTTGTTAGGAGTTGACTCTTATTATAGGTAGCCTTAAGGGCTGTTTGGTTTTACATATGGTAGTGGACTTATGCCATGGGCATATGCACTTAATTTACAACTTTGTTTACACTTACTAGCACTTGTTTATTGCTGTTAGAATTGTATAGACCCTGGGTGGTTACCCACTGGGATGTTTATCTCACACCCTATTTGTCCCTCCTCGGGGACCCAAATAGATTATATGGTTGCAGGTGATGATAGGGGAAAGCGCCCTAGAACAGGTTGTTTACTGTTTCTTAGGGGAATCCTCTAGCGTTTGGGGAGATTCACTTGAGTCCATGTAGCCAACTGGGCTTAGGTAACTGTTGAGTGGCATCCAGTTCTGAGAAGTTACAATGTGGTATCAAAGGAGTCTTTCTAGTTTGTCTTACTTTTTGGAGATGATAGACAGGGATAAGAAGGAAATTGAATTTGGTAATAAGATATGTTTGAGAGTAGATACCATGCGTATAGAGAAAATCCAAATTTCCTCTAATGGATTTATGTTTTTTATGGATTTTTATGGTTATAGTTACTTTGATTTCACCATTAGGTGATGCACATGATTTATGTTGTTACTATTGATGCAATTGTGGGTTCTATTTCAGTTGCAACCCGATGAGATGAGGGTGTTCCATTTCATGCATCATATAGAAACTTGTTAGAATTCACATGTCATGCATTATGCCATGCCATCTATGATGCATTACTTATTTCATGATATTGTGATAGCTGTTGTGATAGTTTTGCCTACTGTTGTGATAGTTTTGGTTTAGTGGATAGAGGAGTGTTGTCATCTTTCAATTCATAAGGATTATGGGCCCTTATGAATTGGTAAATGACATACCAATGAAATGTAAATGGTAAATGAACTTTTTATATGCATGGTTTGAATGGGATCCAAGTTTTTGATTCATGAGGTGTTATGGGATCTCATGGATTCAGAATTGGTAAACCCTTGGTGGAATTTCCTAGATAACTAAATGTGAAATGAAAATGAAAACTAGAACTAATGGATAGAGACTTGACCTAGACTCTGATTTTGAGTGGGTAAGAGGCATAGTTTCTAGTGGTTCTATGACTATTATTTATACAGTCCTGGATTTAGGAGAAGGTTGTGGGATTACTTGTTTTCTATGAGGGTTTTGACATGTTCTAAGCTTTTGCACTATGTGATTTGATGTTGTTCCTTTTTGAGGTGCGTGTTTTTAATTGTATAAAGACTCCACTATAGTGACCTCCAAAAGTGTGTCATTAGGGAGGAAATGACCATAATTCAAATATGGTGGGTCATTGGATACCAGTTGATCCTACTTTAGTGCTAGTTGAGGCACCATGGGCTGTTTCAAACATAGGTGCTGAGGCACAATTCTAAAAAGTCTTCTTTTGATACATGCAGACCTTCTAGGGAGCACTGCAGCCTGTTGTGTCTATGGATGAGCTGACGCAGGTGTTCCAATAGCAGCATCCTCCCATGCTTTCAGGGGACGACATACCATAGGTTTTAGATCTATGGATTGAGACCACGATGGCGATTTTTTAGCATCTAGAGATGCCACCTGAACAAAGGGTCAAGATTTCCACTTATATGCTATATGGAGCAGCGAAGTGTTGGTGCAATGTTTTGAACTAGGCTGAGGGTTGAGACATATGGTTTGGACTGATTTCTAGACCCGCTTCTATGAAAAATTTCACCCTGTAACTCTGCGAGTAGAGCGGGCTAGTGAGTTCATGCATATAGAGTAAGGTGTGATGTCAGTTATGGAATAATTGGAACGCTTTATAGAGTTGCAGCATTTTTTGCCGATGTATCTTACTGATGAGCTGTTAAGGGAGAGACACTTTGAGGAAGGTCTCAGACAAGCTATCAAATCTCAGTTCAATGTTTTTATATTGACTTATATTATTGATATTGTGAATCAGGCGCTGATCAAAGAGTGGAACTTGAGGGAAGTTGGGGGTACAGAATCGGGGAGTGTTGTTTCTTGACCCAGTGGATCTACATCTTCAGGCAGAGATCACTGCTTTAAGGATTCCCATGACATGAGTTCTAGTTAGGTTGTGGGTGTAGGCAGCTTGGTGTATTGCCATCCGTGTGGTTGGTGAGGCCACATGAATAATTAGTGCGATTGAGACCTAGACAAGTGTCGAGCTTGCGGTAGGATGGGGCACATGCAGCGGTTTTGTAGGACCTTCCCTATAGCTTTTAGTGGTATGGGTAATCTCCAACTTTAGGTTCAGGAGTAGGTTCTTCAGCACTACGTCAGGATGGGCGATGGAGTAGTACGGACTGGTCAGTCCAAGGCAGTGGTGGTCGTGGTCGGGGTAGCCAGACACCAGGTTCTTAGAGAAAGTAGGGTGAATCAACTCAGGGTAGCCAGTTAGTGTCACAGGGCCGCAGTACAGGCTAGACTTATGTTGTGAAACAAATCCAATAGGAGGAGGATCTCAGATCATCTATGTTGAGAGGTACGATCATAGTATCTTCTGCTATTTCATCTACTCTTTTCGATATAGGTGCATCTCATAGTTTTATATCTTCACGGATGGTTAAAAGCCTCAGGCTTATAGTTTTTCTTTATGAGGGCATTATGATGATAGACATGTCATTGGTAGTTATAATGGTTGATGTGCACCAGTGTATGGAGTATCCCCTTGAGGTTTGTGGGTGTCACTTAGTTTGGGATCTTTATGTCCTAAAGATGATAGGGTTTGATGTCATTTTTAGGATGGACTGGTTAGTAGCTTATCGAGTGTATGTTGAATGCTATTATTGAAGGGTGACTTTCACATCACCATAGGGTGCAATGTTTATTCACAAGGGTTATTTGGATGTTCGAGCGAGCTGAGATGGACCAGAACATCGTGGGATGGGTAGGATGACAACCCATATCACTAGTTTGTTTTTAGATGATTAGGGAGTGAGTTAGGTAGATTTTCCTCCAGTGGTTGAGCGCTTTAGGGATGTCTTTTCCAATGAATTTTCTGGTTTACCTCCTAAAATAGAGCTAGAGTTCTCTATCGAGATAGTGCTAGGAGTTGTGTCGATATCCATTCCTCCTTACAAGATGACTATGACAGAGTTGCAGGAGATCAAGAAGCAGCTAGAGGATTTATAGGTGAAGAGGTTTATTAGACCCAATACTCCTTCGTGGGGTTTGACAACCATTTTTGAGAAAAAGGCATATGGTGCCCTGAGGCTATGCATGGACTATTAGAAACTAAACCAGATGATAGTTAAAAATTGATATCCCTTTTCACAGATAGATGGTATGTTTGATCAGCTTTGAGAAGCTCGAGTATTCTTGAAGATCGACTTGAGATATGGATATCACCAGGTGTGTGTTCGGCTTACAGACATACCTCATATATCCTTTTGTAGTAGGTATGGTCTATACGAGTATATAGTTATGTCATTCAGTCTCACGAATGCACCAGTGGTTTTCATGGCGTTAATGAACCGTGTGTTTTTTCCTTATCTTGACTCATTTGTTGTAGTTTTTGTGGATGATATCTTAATGTATTATCACAATTGACATGACATTTCCAACCATCTTGAGATCATTTTTAATACACTGGTAGAGAATATTTTATATGCTAAACTTACAAAGTGCCACTTTTGGATGAATCAGATTCACTTTCTAGGTCACATTATCTCATTGGTAGAAGTATTAGTAGACCCAGAGAAGGTTAGAATGGCAGTTTCTTAGGGACATCCTAAGAATGTATTTGACATATGGAGTTTCTTGGGGATAGCTGGTTACTATAGGAGTTTTATACAAGACTTCTTATACTTAGAAACACCGTTGATGGGCTTGACTAAGAAGGGCGTGAATTCATGTGGTCAGATTTTTGAGAGACAACCTTTCAAGATTTGAAAGGAAGGTTGACATCAACACCATTTCTGATACTACCAGAGTAGGGAGATAGTTACATAATTTACTTTGATGCTTTAGGTGTGGGGATGGGGGTAGTGCTAATGCAAGGAGATAGAGTCGTGGCATACGGGTCTCAGTAGTTAAGGCCTCATGAGAGGAATTACCCTACGCATGATCTTGAGTTAGCTGCGGTTGTTCACGTGTTGTGGTGTTGGAGACACTATTTACTGGGAGAGTGTTTTGTGGTGTACACGGACCACAAAATCCTCAAGTATATCTTTACGCAACATGATATGAATTTGAGGCAGCATAGGTGGGTGGAATACCTACAATACTTTGAATTTGAGCTTAACTATACGCCTGGTAATGGTAATGGAGTGGCTAATGCATTAACTAAGAGGACTCAGATACAGGAAGTGAAACATGCCAGAAGCGAGGGACAGCTTATGGAATTGTTTTCTAAGATGCATCTAGAGGTGCACGACAGACAGGTACAGACTTATCTATCATCCTTAACTATGACCTCTACCCTATTGGAAAGAGTTGGGATGAGACAATAATTAGATTTTAAAGTCCTGTTTCTACGGGAGTGTGTGGCAGGTAAGGACCCTCCTCCTGGTTGGACGGTGGGCAAGGATGAGATCTTGTATATCCATGGATGTATTTGGGTTCTATTGGATACACGTGGAGAGTTGATGTAGGAGTTTCATGCTTCAACTTGGGCAGTGCCCCCTGGAGTCACCAAGATGTGTTGTGACTTGCGTCTTCAGTACTGGTGTTCGGGTATAAAGTGAGAAGTACTTGGTTTTGTTATGAGGTGTTCCACCAGTCAGCAGGTGAAGGTAGAACATCAGTGACCGACCGATATTTTACAGCAGTTACCTATTCTGGAGTGGAAATGAGATGATGCTGCGATGGATTTTTTTATTAGTTTATCGAGGTCTCCTCGAGGTAATAATGTTGTGTTGGTTATCGTTGACAAGCTTACAAAGGTCTCTCATTTCTTACTGATCAAGGAGACCTTCAATGTTGATGAGCTCCGAAAGTTGTATATCTAAGAGGTGGTACGACTACATGGGGTCCCTCGTTCAATTGTTTTGAATAGGGATTCCTGATTTACATCTCATTTTTAGTAGAGTTTTCATAGGGAACTGGGTACATAGGTGCTTCTGAGCACAACATACCACCCTCAAACTGATGGCTAATTAGAGCGTATGATATAGGTGCTGGAGGACATGCTTCAAGCATGTGTCCTGGATTTTTGGAGATTTTGGGAGAGGCACATTCCCCTAGTTGAGTTCGCCTATAATAACAGTTATCAAGTGACAATACAGATGGAACCTTACGAGGATTTATATGGTAATTCATTTCGTTCTCCCATGTGTTGGTTAGAGGTAGGTGAGGGAGTTTTATTGGGACCATGTCTTGTGCGGGTGACTTCTAAGAAGGTCCAATTGATTCAAAAGTGTATGTATACAACATAGTATCATCATAAATCATACACTAATCGCTTCAAAAGACCTCTAGAGTTCGAGTTTAGGGATCATGTTTTATTTCGTGTTTCGTCGAGGTTGGGGCACAAGCGGATCAAGATATAGAGTAAAATTTCACCATGATATGTCAGGCTGTTTGAGATTATGGAGAGAGTTGGATCGATTTCCTATCATTTTCAGTTACCTCATAAGTATCATGCCATGCAAGACGTCTTCTATGTATCTCATCTTGCTGCTATCATTCAAACTCGTCTCACGCTTTTCAGCCCGAGGAGGTTGAGCTTCAAGTTGATGCATCCTTTGAGAATCATCTAATATATATCATCGATAGGTGCAAAATGGTTCTCTGAGGTCGGTCAGTTCCTCTAGTATGGGTGTTATGGCAGCGAGAGGCCAACATACGTGCTCAGTGGCCAGATTTATTCTCAGACAAATCTTGACCACCCTTTAAATATCAATTTGGTACGAATTTCTATAAGGAGGGAAGATTTTAAGAACCTGGGGTTTTTTTATGAGGTAAGGATCCTTTTATTTTCAGTTTTAATGTTTTTTTATGGCCTTACATATGTACCCCTTTTGATCACAGTTGTTTTCGAGGTGTCTGGGGCTTTTTCGGAGTTTGGAGCTAGGTTTAGAGGTGTTTTAGGCCCATCGCATGGTTAGGAAAAACCATGTGCGGTAGGCCGCACGTTTAGACTAACTGTGCAAAGGGAGGTAGTAGCTTTCGCATGGTTTGAGAAACCATCTGGTAGCAGCTGCACAACCATGTGGCAAGTTTGAGAAATTACAGACATTTGATAGATAGTTTCTATACGGTTACTGCATTGTTAGTCAAACCATGTGGGGTAACCATACAATGTGCCCCTTGGAGACAATGAGCTGAGAACAGTTTCTACACTATTTGGGAAATCGTGCGGGTAAACCATATGATCTTGTTGTGTGTGTGTGTTTTTAATTTTAATTAAAGACAAAATTTTCTTTTTAAACCCTATTTGGGTTTTCCTTTAATGGATAGAACCCTCATTGTGGAGCTCTCCCTTTAGGCGCCTAAGATCGGCTTTGATCCAGATTCGCTGTATGACCTCTGTTTCAATCATATTTTGTCTCAACAGATTCAAAAGGTAAGTCCAATATTACTTTTTAGTCATTCTTGATTCTTTAGAACAACGAATATGCTATTTGATTTTAGGCTCATATGACCTAATATTTCGTTCTTCATTCATTCTTTATATTTTTCTAAACCGGGAAGAATCAGGACTTTATACTGAATGAGTTCTCTACTACTAATCCAAGGTAGGTGGTATATAATTTGTTTAGCCTTTTCAGATGCTTTTCAGGCATTTGGTTGTTATGCCACCCGCCGTACTTTCCGACGCGGCCCCGTTTCTTGAGTGAGCCACTTCTAGTAGGCTTAGTCGGACCTAGTGAGGATGTCTATAGGTTCTATTTAAGTGCATTGACACTCATTTCTCATTTCAAGGTCACCTATGAGGTGCGTCATAAGTAAATAACCTCTTTATGCCTATTGAAACCACCCGAGGGGTGTGTGCTTGTGCTTTCCTAATTAGAGGGAGACTGTTAATGCCTTGATAATCTTGAATAACTTTCTTAGCATATGTATTGCATCCTTCCTTAGTGATGTCTTGTTATACCATTCTTATTTTGATTGAATGGTATTTTTAAATGGATGTTATGGGTGGGTATACCTATATGAAATAATTATTGGCATGTTAGATGATTAATATGGGAGGGTAGGCCCGTATGTTTTGTGAATGATAAATGGAATGCATGAGTGGGTATACTCATGTATTATACTTGGTTATGTGATTGGATATACTCGCATGTATTTACATGGTTTAAATTGAATGAATTGAATGACTGGTTTGATAGATTACATGGACTGCTCTCTGTGGATCTAGAATGTGGTAGTGGATGCCTTGGGTTGACTTTGTCCCTTAGGTCTTGATTCTGTAGGATGCCTCGGGCCTTGCTACCCTGTGGATCCAGCTTTCTTGGACTCACATAGTATATTTTGGTATACATGCTCCTAGGACTCCAACCAGTGCCTAGACTGAGTTTCTACTAGGACGCCCATGGGATCATTGTGAATTCCTTGGTCTGTTGCACCTTGGATTTGTCCCTTCATTGTCTACACTTCTTACTTGGATGCCCTGGTACGTGAAATCTTGGATCCCACCCTTGGGTTCTGCACTTCTTTATATAGTGTGGTCGTGGGTTACTTAATATTGATGGATGTACGATGTGGCCGTGTGACTGGTACTTGTTATAGCTTCCTTGTTAGGAGCTGAATCTTATTGCAGGTAGCCTTGAGGGCTGTTTGGTTTTACATATGGCAGTGGGCTTATGCCATAGGCATACACACTTACTTTACTGCTTTTTTTACACTTGCTAGCACTTTTTTATTGCTTCTAGAACTGTATAGATCCTGGGTGGTTACCTACTGGGATGTTTATCTCACACCCTCTTTGGGCCTTCTTAGGGACCCAAACAGATTATATGGTTGCAGGTGATGATAGGGGCAAGTTCCCTAGTACAGGTTGTTGATCGTTTCTTTGGGGAAGGGGATCATAAGACCAAGTTGAGGCTTGCGATGCTACGAGAACTTTTGGTATTTTGTTCTTTTTGGGATCCTTGTATTGTATTATATTGTCATGTACTATTATAGCTTCTTTATAGATACATGTATCATTTTCATCATTGTATATGTGACATTCCTGGATTATGTATATATTCTTGTCTTATCTTGCTTTTTAGTGACAACTTATTTATTTACTTCCATTATTGTATATATTGGTATTCTATTGTGATACTCTGGTAATGAGGGAATAGTCTCCCCAATTGACTCACCTAGGTCATCGCTGCTAGTCGGCAACCTCTAGCATTTGGGGAGAAGTTCTTGAGGCCATGTAGCCAACTAGGCTTGGGGCAATGTTGAGTGGCATCCAGGTCCAAGATGTTACAATGTGGTATCAGAGGAGGTTTTCTGGTTTGCCTTACTTTTTGGAGACAATAGACAAGGATAGGAAGGAAATAGAATTTGGTAATAAGTTGTGTCTGAGAGTAGTTACCCCGCGTATAGGGAAAAGACAAATGGCCTCAAATGGATTTTTTTTCTGTATTTTGATGGTTACAGTTACTTTGATTTCACCATTGGGTAACACACATGATTTATGTTGTTACTATTGATGAAATTATGGGTTCTATTTCAATTTCTACTTGATGAGATGAGGGTGTTCCATTTCATGCATCATATAGGCACTTTTTATAATTCACATTTCATGCATTATGTCATGTAATCTAGGATGCATTACTTATTACATACTACTGTGATAATTGTTATGATAGTTGTGTCATATATTATGATATTTTTGGTCCAGTGGATAAAGGAGTGACGTCATCTTTCAATTCATGAGGAGTATGGGACCTTATGAATTGGGAAATGATGTAACAATGAAATGTAAATGCTAAATGAACTTGTTGTATGTATGGTTTGAATGGGATCCAAGTTTTGGATTCATGAGGTGTTATGGTCCCTCGTGGATTCAGAATTGGTAAACCCTGGGTAGAATTTCCTAGATAACTAAATGTAAAATGAAAATGGAAACTAGAACTAATGGATAGAGACTTGACATAGACCCAAATTTTGAGTGGGAAAGAGTCATAGTTTCAAGTGGTTTGATGGTTGTTCTTTATATAGTCCTATATTTAGGAGAAGTTTGTGGGTTGACTTAGTTTCTAGGAGGGTTTTGACATGTCCTATGCTTTTGCACTATGTGCTTTGATGTTGTTTCTTTCTGAGGTGCCTATTTGTCATTGTAGAGAGATGTCACTGCAACGACCTCCATAAGTGTGTTGCGAGGGAGATGATGACCATACTTCAGAGACGGTGGGTCATGGGCTACCAATTGATCCTCTTTTAGTGTCAGATGAGGCACCAGGGCTGTTCCGGACACAAGTACTAAGGCACAATTCCGTAAAGGCTTTTTTCGATATATGCAGACCTTCCAGGGAGCACCGCAACCTGTTGTGTCTATGGATGAGCTAATATGGGTGTTCTAGCAACAGAATCCTCCCACGTTTTTGGGGGATGGTGGACCAGAGGATATAGAGAAGTGTCTTGAGACCATGATGGTGATTTTTTAGCATCTGAAGATGCCTACTAAGCAGAGGGTCAACCTCGTGACTTATATGCTATGTGGAGCGGCAAAGTACTGGTGTGACATTTTGAACTGGGATAAGGGGCTATGACATATGGGTTGGACTGATTTCCATACCCACTTCTACAACTAATTTTACCCCACGAATATGTGAGCAGAGTGGGCTAGTGAGTTCATGTATCTAGAGAAGGGCACTATGACAGTTATGGAATACTCAGCACGCTTTATAGAGCTACAACATTTTGCACCGATGTATCTTACTGATGAAATGTCAAGGGAGATATGCTTCAAGGAAGGTCTCATACATGCTATCAAATCTTAGGTCAACATGTCCATATTGACTTCTATTATTGAGATTGTGAATCAGGAATTGATCACAGAGTAGAACTTGAGGGAATTTGGGGGTACAAAACAAAGGAGTGTTGTTTCTCAACCCATTGGATCTACATCTTCAGGCAGGAAGCACCGCTTTGAGGATTACTGCAATATGAGTGCTAGTCAGGATGTGGGTGCATGTAGTTTGGTGTATAGCCATCAGTGTGGTTGGTGAGGCCACATGGAGAATTAGTGCGACTGAGACCGAGTCGAGTGTTGAACTTGTGGCTGGATGGGGCACATGAAGTGTTTGTAGAACCTTCCCTCCAGTTGTGAGTGGTAGGGGTCAGCTTCAACTTCAAGTTCAGGAGTAGGTTCTTCAGCTTCACGTCAGGCTGGGAGATAGATCAGTGCAGACCGGTCAGGCCAAGGCAGTGGTGGTCGTGGTCGGGGTAGCCAGTCACCAAGTTCTCAGAGACAATAGTATAGATCAGCTTAGGGTAGCCAGGTAGTGTTATAGGGTCGCGGTACATGCCAGGCTTATGTTGTGCAATAGACCCAACAGGAGGAGAATCTCGGATCATCTACGATGAGAGGTATGATCTTAGTAGCTTCTATTATTTCATCTACTCTTTTTGATACAGGTGAGTCACATAGTTTTATATCTTCACAGATGTTTAAAAGCCTCGGGCTTGTGGTTTTTATTTCTAAGGGATTTATGATGCTATACACGTTGTTGGGAGTTAGAACGGGTGATGTGTACCAGTGTATGGAGTGTCCCCTTGAGGTTGGCGGGTGTCCCTTAGTTTGGGATCTTTATATCCTAGAGATGATAGGGTTTGATTTCATTCTCAGGATGGACTGGTTAGTAGATTATCGAGTGTACATTGACTTCTATCGCTAAAGGGTGACTTTCACATCACCATAGGGTGCAGTGTTTATTCACAAGGGGCGAGTTGGATGTCTGAGAGATCCAAGATGAACCAGAGCATCGTGGGATGGTCAGGATGAGAGCCCAGATCACTAGTTTCACTACCACAAAACTGGGCAAGGCCAGCGCCAGCCTTTATCAGTGCTAACGAAAAAGCGCTGATAAAGGGGGGTCCGTTTATCAGCGATAAAAAAAGCACGGATAAAGGGTACCTTTATCAGCGCTAAAAAAAGCGCTGATAAAAGTACCCCTTTATCAGCGCTTTTTTTAGCGCTGATAAAGGCACCCCCTTTAACAGCGCTTTTTTTAGCACTGTTAAAGGGTACCCCTTTATCAGCGCTTTTTTTAAAAGCACTGATAAAGGGTCTACTTCCAAAAAAAATCATTAAAAAATATATATTAATATTTAAATATATAGATATAGTTATATTGATATAAATATAATATATATTTTTTAAATATAATTTTAAATATATTTTAGATAAGTATAAATATACAGTTACACTTAATATATAAGATATTTAGTGAAAATGGATTATAAAAAAATTAAAAAAAATATTTTTAATAAATAATTTGCTAATTATTATGGAGTAATAGTCATTTAATAACAATTTGAAGACTAAAAAAATTTAAAAAAGATCCAAAATATATTGAAAACGCAACTCAAACTTCAAACGACCATAACTTTTGATTCGGGTGTCCATTTGAGCTCTACAACATATCAAATTGAAGCATGTGACGAGATCTACGCGCTGGTGATCTAGAAAAAGCCTCTATCACATTTTTCAAGCCCAAAAAAGGCCCAGAAGGCCTCCAAAACTGAGTTTTTAGACGGGATACCCCGATTTTTTAACATTTTGTGGATTTTCAGCCTCGTTTAAGGGGGATATTATTGGATTTTTTTTTGTGGGGACTGAATTTATTCCAAGGTATTACATTCATATTAATATTATTTCTTTGAAATTTTATCGTTTTTTATAATGCACTGCTATTTATAATCAAATATATAACAATATATACATATTTTTTTATATATTCACACGTAAAAATTTAATTATAAATATAAACAATAAAATATATTTACATATAAAATATATTATCTTTATCTAAATAATAACTAATATCCATTTTATTTAAAATATAAATATATAAATATTTATATACCTATATATTAATCTAACTATATATATATATATATATTAATATAACTACATATATATATTGATATAACTATAAATATATATATTAATATCACTATAAATATATATATTAATATAAATATATATATATATTAATATAACTATATTTATATATATATTAATATATATATATATTAATATATATATATATATTACTATACAAATAAATATAACTAAATATATATATATAGAGAGAGAGATATCATGAAATGGAAAAAAATCAAAATAGAGGAGTGGTAAGGGCTTAGGCACGCATGGGGGAGGTCTCGAGTTCAAAACCTAGTGGAGGCAGGGGCGCGCGCATGGGGGTGGATTTGGGGGGGCTAGCACTGATAAAGGGTGGAGGGGGTGCGTGCGGGAGCTGGAGGGGCTGAAAAGCGCTGTTAAAGGGGGGGAGTCAAACACTATAAAATCCCCCCCGATTGGCATGATTTTTTTAATTTTTTTAATTTTTTTTTTATTTTTTTTTATTTTTTTTAGTTTTATCAGCGCTAAAAAAAAGCACTGATAAAAGGGGTCTTTATCAGCGCTTTTTGGAGCGCTGATAAAGGGGACCCCCCTTTATCTTCGCCAGATTTAATAGTGCTTTTATAGCGCTGTTAAATGCCATTTTTAGCACTGATAAAAGGTGTATTTGTAGTAGTGTTTGTTTCTAGATGATCAGGGAGTGAGTTATGAAGATTTTCCTTCAATGGTTGAGTACTTCAGGGATGTCTTTCCCAATGACTTTTCCGGTTTACCTCCTGAGAGATAGGTGGAGTTCTCCATTGAGATAGTGTCAGAAGTTGGGTTGGTACCCATTCCTCCTTACAGGATGGCTATGATGGAGTTATAGGAACTCAAGAGGCATCTATAGGATTTGGAGGCGAAGGGGTTGATCAGACCCAATACTTCTTTGTGGGGTTTTCCATATATTTTTGCAAAAAATGTGGATTGTATGTGCTCAGTGGCCAGAGTTATTCTCAGAATAATATTGACGACCCTTCAGAGAGCAATTTGGGGACGAATTTCTATAATAGAGGGAGATTGTAAGAACCTGGGTTATCTTATGAGGTATAGATTATTTTCTTTTCAGTTTTAGTGCTTTTTTATGGACTTACGTATGTACCTCTCTTGATCATGGGTGTTTTTGAGGTGACTGGGGATTGTTTAGAGTCTGAAGCTGGGTTTTAGGGGTGTTTTAGGTCTGTCACACAGTTAGGAGAAACTATGCGGGGTAGGCCGCACGGTTAGACTAGTCATGTGAGGGGAGGCAGTAGCTTCCACAGGGGTTGAGAAACCATGCGGTAGTGGCCACACGACCATGTGGTATTTCTGAGAAATTTCAGACTTTTGACATCTAGTTTTCACATAGTTATCGTAAGGTTAGTCAAACCATGCGGGGTAACCGCACAATGTTCCCCTTGGAGATAGTGAGTTGAGCATGATTCCCGCACGATTTAGGAAATCGTGTGGGTAAACTGTGCAAGCCTACTATGTGTGTTTTTTTAATTTTAATTAAAGTTAAAATTTTATTTTTAAAACCTATTTGGTTTTTCCTTCAACGGACAGAACCCTCACCATGGAGCTCTATCTTTAGGCACCTAAGCTAGGATTTGAGCCAGATTTGTCATCTGACCTCCGTTTCGATCGGGGTTTGTCTCATCAGATCTACAATGGTAATTCCTCAATTCCTTTTTATCCATTCTCGATTCTTCAAAATAATGGCTACGCTATTTTATTTTAGGCTTATATGCCCTAATATTCTGTTATTTGTCCGTTATTCAGATTTCTCCTAAATCATAATGAATCAGGACTTGATACTAGACGATCTTTCTACTACTAAGAAAAGGTAGGTGGTCTATACTTTCTTTCAACTTTTTTGGTGCTTTTCGGATGTTCAACCGATATTCCGCCCACTAGACTTTTCGGTGGGGCCCTGTTTTTTGAGTGAGCCACTTGTAGGAGGCTTAGTAGGACCTAGTGAAAAATCCCATAGGTTCTGTTTAGGTGCTTCGACACTTGTTTCTCATTTCAATGCCACCCATGGGGTGTGCCATAAGTAAATAACATGTTTATGCCTATTTAAACCACCTGAGGGGTGTGTTCTTGTGATTTCCTAGTTAGAGGGAGCTCGTTAATGCCTTGATAGTCTTGAATAACTTTCCTAGGAGATGTAGTGCCTCCTTGCTTAGTGATATCTTGTTATACCATGATTATTTTGATTGAATGGTATTGTTAAATGGATGTTATGGGTGAGTATACCTATATGAAATTATTATTGGCATGTTAAATGATTAATATGGGAGGGTAGGCCCATATGTTTTGTGAATGATAAATGTAATCCATGAGTGGGTATACTCATGTCTTGTACTTGGTTATATGAGTGGATATACTCAAATGGATTTGCATGGTTTAAATTGAATGAATTGGATGAATGGTTTGATGGATTCCATGGACTGCTCTCCATGGATCTGGAATACAGTAGTGGATGCCTTGGGTTGACTCGGTACCTTGAGTCTTGATTCTGTGGGATGCCTTGGGCCTTGCTACCCCATGGATCTGGCTTACTTGGACTCACATAGGACATGCCGGTATACATGCTCCTGGGACTCCAACCAGTTCCTAGACCAAGTTTCCATTGGGATTCCCATGGGAATCATTGTGGATTCCTTGGTCTATTGCACCTTGGATCCAGTCCTTCATGATCTACACTTCTTACTTGGATGCCCCGGTACGTGACACCTTGAATCTGGCCCTTGGGGTCTACACTTCTTTATACACTGTGGATATTGGTTACTTGATATCGATCGATGTACAGTGTGGCCATGTGACTAGTACTTATTATAGTTGTCTTGTTAAGAGATGACTCTTGTTTCAGGTATCATTGAGGGCTGTTTGGTTTTACATATGACAGTGGACTTATGTCATGGGCATACACACTTACTTTACTACTTTGTTTAAACTTTCTAGCACTTGTTTATTGTTGCTAGAACTGTATAGACCCTGGGTGGTTACCTACTGGGATGTTTATATCACACCCTATTTGGGACTTCTCGGGGATCCAAACAAATTATATGGTTGCAGGTGATGGTAGGGGAAAGCACCTTGGTACATGTCGTTGATTGTTTCTTTGGGGCAGGGGATCATATGACCAAGTTGAGTCTTGCGATGCTACATGCACTTTTGGTCCTTTGTTCTTTTTTGGATACTTGTAGTATTATATTGTCATTTACTATTTTGGATTATTTATAGATACATGTATCATCTACATCATTGTATATGTGACGTTCCTGGATTATTTATGTATTATTGTCTTATATCACTTTTCAGTGATTGCTTCTTTGTTTGCTTCTGCTATTGTATGTATTGGTATTCCGCTATGATACTCTAGTAATAAGGGTACATTCTCCCCAATTGACTCACCTAGAACTACTATAAACTTATCTTTTACCAATAGTTTCAACCTGTTGGTAAAGGATGGACAACCATTGGTATAAACTATACCAACGGTTGTCCAAATCATTGGTTGTGGAGTTGTGGGGATAGAAATATCCCAACGGTTCTATGAGAACCATTGGGATATGGCAGGAAAATGGATTATATACCAACAGTTTCATGTAACTATTGGTATAAATATTTACCAACTGTTTAAAACTGTTGGAAATATCAAACATCATGTCTATACCAATGGTTTTCAAACCGTTGGTATAGAATTTTACCAACAGTTCCCCACAAATCATTGGTAAAAGTTAAGTAAAATGTTTTATACCAATGGTTTGTAAACCATTGGTATATACTTTTTGCCAATGGTTTACATGAAACCGTTGGTATATGTTCTATTTAGACACATATTCCAACAGTTTACAACTGTTGACATAGGCTTTATACACCTGTAGAAAGCCTTCCTCCCCCCATGCACCTGCAGCACTTCCACCAATAGGTCTGCCTCCCCCTATGTAGAATTCATACAGAATTCTCAATACCTACAGAATACATACAGAATTATGTATGAATTCATACAGAATTCATACAACACATAATTCTCAATACCACCAATTCTGTATTTAATTACACACATACAGAATTCATAATTCATAATTCACAATTCATAAGTTAATTGACAATTAACACATACAGAATTCAATTCAGAATTCAGAATTCAATTACCCTATGCAATACAGAATTATGAATTGAATACATACAATATTGAATTCTCTATAACACATACAGAATTGAATTCAGAATTTAGAATGTAATAACCCCTATATAATAAAATCAATTTTCAGGTTTTGAATATGGAATTGTTGTTCGTAGGAATGAGTGAATTCATATGAGATTTGAATTTTTGGATAATGTGGTATGCCATGTTTTAGTAAGGGGTAATGTGACATGGGGGGTGGGAGTTGTCCAGGGGTTTGGGGGGCTGACCAAGGGGGTAGGGTGTCCAGGGGGTGGGGGTTGTCCAGGGGGTGGGGGTTGTCCATGGTGGTGGGGGCTGTCCAGGGGGTTGGGGGGCTATCCAAGGGGGTAGGGGTGTCCAAGGGGTGGGGGCGTCCAGGGGGATGGGGGTTGTCCATGGGGGTGGAAGTTGTCCAGGGTGGTGGGGGGTTTTCTGAGGGGATAAGGGTGTCTAGGGGGGTGGGGGATCTCCAGGGTGGTGGGGGATCTTTCCATGGGGGTGGGGGTGTCCAGGGGGTGGGGTGGTGTCTAGGGGGTGGGGCCATTCGAGGGGTTGGGGGCTGTCCAAGGGGGTAGGGGTGTCCGGGGGGGTATCTAGGAAGATGAGGGGCTTTCCATGGGGGGTGGGGGTGTCAGTGGGTGGTGGGGGTGTCCAGGGGGGTGGGGTGGTGTCCAAGGGGGTGGAGGGGCTATTCAGGGGATTGGGGGGATTTCCAAGGGCGTAGGGAGTGTCCGGGGGTGGGGGCTATCTAGGGGGTGGGGGCTGTCCAGGGGTGTTGGGGGTGTCTAGGGGGGTTCTAGGGGTGGGGGTTGTCCAGGGGGTTGGGGGATGTCCAGGAGGTAAGGGGATGTCCAAGGAGGTAGGGGGTGTCTGGGGGGTGGGGGCTGTCTAGGGGGTGGGGGGCTGTCCATGGGGGTGGGGGTGTCCAGGGGGTGGGGTGGTTCCCAGGGGGGGTGGGGGGACTGTCCAGGAGGTTGGGGGTTGTCCAAGGGGGTAGGGGTGTCTGGGGGGTGGGGGTGTCCAGGGGGTGGGTGGTGTCCAGGGGGTGGGGGCTATCTAGGGGGTTGGGGGTTGTTTAAAGGGTTCAGGGGTGTCCAAGGGTGTCCAGGGGGTGGCAGGTCCAAGTGGGGTGGGCGGGTTGTCCACAGGGGTGTGGAGTTGTCGAATGGGGTAGGGGTGTCCAGGGGTGGGGGTGTCCAGGGGGTGGGGTTGTCCAGGGGGTGGGGGATTTTCCATGGGGGTGAGGGTGTCCAGTGGGGTGGGGGTGTCCAGGGGGGTTATCCAGGGGATTGGGGGGATTTTCAAGGGGGTGGGGGTGTCCAGGGGGTGGGGTGGTGTCCAGGGGGGCTATCCAGGGGAAGGGGTGACTGGTGGGTGGGGCTATCTAGGGGGTGGGGGTTGTCCATGGGGGTGGGGTGTCTAGGGGGTGGGATGGTGTCCAGGGGGGATGGAGAGACTGTCCAGGGGTTGGGGGGCTGTCCAAGGAGGTAGGGGTGTCCGAGGGGTGGGGATGTCTAGGGGTGGGGGGCTATCCAGGGGGTGGTGGTGTCCAGGGGGTGGGGGGTTTCTAGGTGTGGGGTGGTGTTCGGGGGGTGGGGGTTGTCTAGGGGGTTGGGGGCTGTCCAAGGGGGAAGGGGTGTCTATGGAGGGTGGGGGCTGTCCATGGGGGTGGGGGTGTCCATGGGGTGGGGGTGTCTAGTGGTGTCCAAGGGGGTGGAGGGGCTGTCTAGGGGGTTGGGGCAGTCCAAGGGGTGGGGAGTGTCTAGGGGGTGGGGGCTATCTAGGGGGATGGGGGGCTATCTATGGGGTGGGGGTGTCCAGGGGGTGGGGGCTGTCCAGGGGGTTGGGGCAGCTATCCAAGGGGGAAGGGGGTGTCTGGGGGTGGGGGTTGTCCAGGGTGGTGGGGGGTTGTCCATGGGGGTGGGGTGTCCAGGGGGTGGGGGTGTCTAGAGGGTAGGGGTGAGAGGGGGGTGGGAGGGGGTCGTCCAGGGGTGGGGTGTCCAGGGGGTGGGGGTTATGTCCAAGGGGGTAGGGGGTGTACAGGGGGTGGGGTGTCCAAGGGGGTCAGGGGGCTGTCCAGGGGGGGTGTGGGGGTTGTCCAAGGGGGTGGGGGTGTCCGGGGGTGTGGGTGTTGGGGGTGGGGGTGTCCAGAGGAGGGGTGAATCTGTCATAGAAAATCATCAAGTCAAGTTTTATTATTTATATATAACTAAATAAAGATAATGTGACCTACCTAATCATACATACATTCAGACACAACAAATCATCAAACATAAAATGTCAATAATATCAATCAAAAATGTAATGGATCAATCTATCCCTCATCACCATCACTATCATCGTCGTCATCACCAGCCTCACCCCTGTCCTCCTTGCCATCCCCTTCACCGTTATTTCCCTCCTCAATTCCCTCCTCCTTGCCCTCGTACTCCGCCTTGGCCTCCTCCTTTCCCTCCTCCTCCTCCTCACCCTCCTCCTCCGCCTCGACCTTCTCCTTACCCTCCTCCTCCTCCGCCTTGCCCTCCTCCTCACCATCATCTCGACCACCAATATAAATTCCACCTGGTGCACCATATATAGAACTCATCGACGATATATATTCATCACAAGTTGTGCTGGCCTCTGGTGGAAATTTTGGACGTAAAACTTCCATCAGTTTCATAAATGCAGTGTTTTCCCTAGCAGACTGTCATGTCGTCTCTGTGGCCCTTTTTTCAGCCTGTTCTACCTATGACTTAACTTGATGAAACTCAGTGGCACTACAACTCATACCTGAGGAGGGCCAATAACTCTTCGGAACTATACTCTTCCTAGGTCGGTAGCGTACTCTATCAGGGTGCTCATCTCCCAACACCTGATGTAAATGATCGTTTGGCCCAAAATTGTCAGGTTCCTGGGAATCAAGGGCCTCTAAATAATCCTGTTACAAATATAAATATATTATTAAGTTACAAAATAGATATTAAAATTTGAAATCAACAAAGTAAAACTTACAATCTGCTGCTGAGTCGGTTCATTAACTGCACTTCCATCTTTCTTCCTTCTACTTAAGAAAAACAGTTTTGCTCGAGGCACACGTTCTTAAATATTCATTTTTTGCCTCTACAATGACATTGAATGTAGGAAACATAATTAAAAATAGGTTAACAATAATTAATTTCATAACTAAAATTATATAAACAATTTCCATACCTGCTTCCTCTCATGATCTGGCATCGTAGTACATCCCAATGTGTGGAGGTATTTTTTAGCATCAATGTTTTTTTATTTATTTAGGTTGATTCCAAGATAAAATTCAATAATAAAAAAGATATTATTAATGAAAAACATGAAAATTTTCATTTAAATAACTCAAATGTGATTAATACCTTAAACTGGGTAGTCTTCCAATGAGTAATCATTTGTCGATACTGTTCTAATGGACAATCATCAATGACAGGGACCGCCTATAACTCTGTGCAAACTCTAGCACACCTTCTAATATATAACTCGTGCTTATAGGCTCTCCAAAGCTCACCTAAATCCTTTATATGTGCTGGTCCTGCACCTTCACCATTGGGGAAATTAAACCTAAGTTGTAACCAGAATATTAATTTATATAAATAAAAATAATAATATATTGCATTAAATACAAAATATTTTTTTTACCCATATCTCTATCCAAGCATTATCCTTGACTTCATTTGGAAACTATCTCTATGAGAGCGGGTTGACAGAAATGATGTCGGAGTATTTGGAAAGTATCGCTAAAAAACTCCGACATTGCTGCCCTGTTTTTTCAATCATTTGACTGTCTTCATTGTAGTCCACCATCAACTTCGTGTGGCGATTCCACACCACACGCATGCATGTACGCCCCCGCCCCTGACTCCTATCAGTAGATGTATCTGTTATGAAAGAAAAAAAATATTTTATCAATACATGTTATAATGAAAAATAAATAATGGTATAATTTTTTTTAGGGTTGTATAAATATACCTGTGGTAGTATGATCAATGAGAGTCACTGGATCCAAAGAAACTGAAGGAACACCCTGTACAGGTGGCGTAGGTCCCAATGTATGCTTCGTGACACATGCCTATCATGGGGTGTGGCAAAAAAATTATTTAATAAGTTAAAATATAGTATTGTGGTTGATCTAGGTTGTCTTCCGATGAGGAGTGCACACAAAATAGTTTGTTACTTTTAAATTAGAGAAAAAGTTATGTGTTTTTGAAATTGTTTGGTTTTTGAAATCAAAGAGATAAACAGAACAAAAGAAGAAATTATGGAAGTGATTCAAGACAAATATGGAATTCAAATGATTTAAAAACTATTTTATGAGATGGGTGATCAATTAGGGGTCGGTTTTATAATTGCAATACTATCCTTGTTCCATTTTATTCAACCCTCCTCTGCTAAGTTGATTTAAGTGAGATTCCATAATTACTTCAAATCACTTATTTGTTTAAATGGTTTAACAAAATTCTTGTTTGGTATACACTTCTTTCTTTGTGTGATATATTTGTAGTGAACGCCCCCAATTATATTAGGCAATTCTCAATCGGGTATTGTTTATCCTAAATAATCATGAATATTCACCACCCCTCCCACACGTACTAGCGATCTCCAAGTACTTCACCACTAAGCCATGATCTTATTCTATCGAATATAGACCCGAACCTAATAGAAGGAGAAAAATGATCATTTATCAAAGCAATAATAACAACAGAATATAAAATCAAATGTGATCGCATGAGATAATAAATTTTTATTTTTAGAATTTGAAAACAACTTCGCAGAAGAGATAGGGTTTTTATTCAATAAAATGTAAGAACTCAAAGCTTTAAAAATATAAAACCTTACCTCCCCCAATCACCTCATATGTTTACCCCACCATGGTAAGGGTAATTGAGAATAATGAGGAAGATGAAGTCATTACAAAAATAAGAAGAAGAAAGAAGTGAAAATAAAGAACATAATTTTCTCCTCCAGATTTTGTTCTCCAGAAGTTCATCTTTGGTTCTCCCACCATCTCTTCGAATAATTCCGAGGTCCCTTCTTATAGGAGGTTAGTAATGGATTTTTTCATCTATCCATGAAGTTTTAAAGAATTTTGAGCTGTGTGTAATGAGTTATGGCCAAATTATTAGACATGACTTTTCCTGGCCGCCAATCACTATTCCACCAACCATACTTTGATTGGTTTACGGGCGGCCTTAATAAACTCAGTTCTCCATGAAATTTAATTTGAAGCTTTCTCGTCAAGTTGGATTTCTGACCCAGTTGGAATCACCCCATTTGGTGGTCGGTAGCCTGAGATATTGATCATTTAATGAAGTCATGTCCATTCTACCGACCAGAATAAGTGTTCATATTGACCAATTTGTTTTGGCTTGTTGGGGTTCAAATTGGCTTTGGGTCCTGAAGAATTATATGTAGAAAATGAATTATTTAATACTGAAAAAAGGAATAAGGTGAATTTGATGAAAAATGTAGGAGTTATTCTCGAAATACAAAGGCAACATAAATCTGTTTAATGTCCAGAATTAACCACTTTTCACATTTAAGCTCAAAACTCACCAAAAGTCATAAAATGTTGAAAATAAGATCAAATTGATTAATGGGAAGTGATTAAATCATTTAAAAACATATGTATAAATATGAAAATATGATCTCTATTAATTTCTCCACACTTATCACTTGGACTTCTGGACAAGTAAACATCGATATTAAATCAAAGCAAATTTAAAACACGTATCCATGAGATCTAACAATTTAACACCAAGAAACAAAAGATATCATGCCTCATCAACAACCATTATTACAAGTTCTCAATTAAGTTCATTAAATATATTTCCTCTTCATTTATTCTCCCACGCACACAAAACACTTACCTAACATGCATTTTTTTCTCATCACACAAATATCAATTTTCAACAATGTCTTTCTCATCCAATACTCATGCAAGGGTCACCATAGGCTTTATAAACTCCTAAATCTCCACCCGATATGAGTCAAAGAAATATTTTTATCATAAGGAATTTTCAAGGTTGTTTTGTGGCTTCAGTTTGTTAGGATTTAGATGTGACAAATTCTGAGGCTGAATAAGGAGGGCTTAGCTCTTTTTGAAGCAAAATTGCATTATTCTAATTTTTACTTAAATATGGTCTCCTCCTCACACCCATTAGTAGAAAATATGCTCCATCAACATGAAAAATATATGAAATTTCACACCATTCATCATTTTAGAAGAAAAAGTATTGATCATCTCAAACGTGATTTTTTTTGAAAGCTCCAGATAGGCACAACTTTCTTTCTCCATTGGAAGCTCCAGAAAGGCACAACTTCACTTATCATGAAAGCTCTAGAAAAGGCACATCTTTCAACATAATTATTTTTTTCAGTAGAAATAGCATCTCTTCAACATTTGATTTTCCACCCAAAGTATCTTCAAATGAGGTAGCACAACACAAGTTAACCTCCCCCCACACTTAAGTTCAACTAGATTATGCAATTTTACTTCAAGAGCAGGTCAGATAGGGAAAATTGGCTTTTAATGTGGCTAACCTAACAGGTTGTTCATGGATTCTATGGACTACAAGGATTAAATGTACAAGGTGGGCCATTATAAAAAGGATTATTTTGAAAAGGGGGCTTTAATACCAAAGAAATGCCTCAATCATTTAAAACATATGTACCTAAAACCCTCAAGTTTTGATAGGAATAAATCAAATTCTGGTTAAATCAAGCATGGTATGATTCTCTCAAGAAGTGAGGTGAATTAAAAGAGTATAAAAAATAGGTTTAGAAGCCTCAAAGGAAAGTTATTTCAAATATAATGATAGTGAATTGTGGCATGGGATTAAAAAATTAGAGTACTTTTCATGAAATTTCCAAATATTTGAACTTGAAACAAAGTCATTTTCAGCATTCATTTAAGCTTAGTTTCATGGGATAAATTGTTTCAAACATTGAAATAGGTTTCAAAATATGTGATGATGATCATTTAATCTCAAAAGTTTCAAAAAAACACAAAAAATTGAAAAACACGCAACTGAAAATACTAAACTATAAATGTTCCCTCCCCCACACTTAAATGATGCAGTGTCCATAATGAATTCAAATTGATTTAACATGTAAGAATATTTTTAATTTAATCATAGAAATCAATAAAGTGTAAAGTAAAGGTACAACCTAATGGATTTATTGATAAATGGGTTTTAGGAGTGTGATCTCCTCAACTATCTCTGATGGTATGGGCCCAAGGAATTTCTTCAACCGATGACCATTAATAGTGAATGGATTCCTCTCTCCATCCTTCACAATCTTCACAGTACCAAAAGGATATACATGAGTAACTATAAATAGACCTTCCCATCTGGAACGAAGTTTACCTGGCATCAGCTTAAGTCTTGAGTTGAATAATAGCACCATGTCTCAAGGATGGAAGTTTTTTATTTGGATCAACTTGTCACGAGCCAATATTGTTCTCTCTTTATAAATCCTGGAGTTTTCAAAATCTTCCCTTATAATTTATTCCAGCTCTTGTAACTGTAATATTCTCTCCTTCCCAGCACTTTCAATATCCAAATTTATCTTCCTCGCAACCCAGTATGCTTTATGTTCCAATTCCATAGGTAGGTGACAACTTTTCCCATAAATCAACCTATATAGACTCATTCCAATCGGGGTTTTGTAGGCTGTCCTGTAATCCCATAATATGTCTTCCAACCTTTGGCTCCAATCCTTCCTATTTGGATTAACAGTCTTTTCTAGAATTCCTTTTATTTCCCCATTGGATACTTCAGTTTGACCATTAGTTTATGGATGATAGGGAGTTGATGTTTTATGATGTACCCCATATTTCTTAAGAAATGATTCCATTATACTATTGAAAAAGTGAGTCCCTTGATCAGTAATGATTGATCTAGGCACTCCAAACCTACAAAATATGTTGGTCCTAACAAAATCACAAACAACTTTAGCATCGTCAGTCCTGGTGGATTTTGCTTCCACCCATTTGGAAACATAATCAATGACAAGAAAGATATAATAATTTCCAAATGAAATTGGAAAAGGGCCCATAAAATCTATTCCCCAAACTTCAAAAATTTCACAAAAATTAAGTGGTTGTTGGGGAATTTCTTTTCTCTTTGAAATATTTCCAGAAA
Organism: Viscum album; assembly: GCA_963277665.1. Lineage (NCBI taxonomy): Eukaryota > Viridiplantae > Streptophyta > Magnoliopsida > Santalales > Viscaceae > Viscum > Viscum album. The sequence goes on from OY728146.1 coordinate 1,814,000,012, forward strand.
ACTGACATTTTTCACACCTTTTACAAAATTCATGAGCAGCTTTAAAAAGGGTGGTCCAATAAATTCTAGATTCTAAAACCTTCCTTAATGTCCTTTGAGGTCCAAAGTGGCCTCCACAAGCTAATGTGTGACAAAAATCAAAGACAGAATTAATTTCACTTTCAGGCAAACATCTTCTTATTACTTGGTCATTGCAAATCTTCCAAATAAATAGATCATCCCAAATGTAATATCTAGATTCAGATTTTATCTTTAGAATTTGGTGGGAATTTAAATGAGATGGGACTTGAGATGTTACCGGATAATTGACCATATTGGCATACCATGGAACTTCACTGTTGATGATGTAGAGTTGTTCTCTAGGAATCTCATCATTAAGTGGGTTTTAGTTTTGAATTTCTCCTTCAACGGTGTTGGGTAGTCGACTGAGATGATCAACCACCTGATTTTTAGTTCCCTTTTTATCTTTAATTTCCAAATTGAACTCTTGTAAGAGTAGCATCCATCTCACTAGCCTTGGCTTTACATATTCCTTTTTCATTAAATACCTGAGTTCTGCATGATCAGAAAAAACAAAATCTTTAGTTACAAGAAGATATGATTGGAATTTATCTAGTGAAAAGACAACTACAACGAAATCCTTATCAGTGGTTGTGTAATTGATTTGTGTGGTATCCAAGGTCCTTGATGCATAGAATATGACTCGAGGATTTCTTTTAATTCTTTGTGATAGAGCATCACTCATTGCTTGGTTGGATGCATCACAAAGCAACTCAAAAGGGTAATCCCAGTTGGGTGGTTGCATTATTGGAGGTGTGATCAACCTTTACTTCAGTTCATCAAATGAATTTCTACATGCATAATAAATAATAAAGTCAGCTTCTTTTAGTAGTAATCTTGAGAGAGGGAGAGAAATCTTACTAAAATCTTTGATGAACCTTATGTAAAATCCAGCATGTCCTAAAAAGGATCTAACATGTTTTAAACAAGTTGGATATGGAAAGGAATTTATTACTTCAACTTTTGATTTATCAACCTCTATCCCTTTTTGTGAAATTATGTGCCCCAACACTATTCCCTTTTCAACCATGAAATGACATTTTTCAAATTTTAAGACAAGATTATTTTGAATGCATGTTTTCAAAACTTTTTCTAGATTTCCTAAGCAATGATCAAATGAATTACCAAAAACTGTGAAATCATCAATAAATGCCTCCAATCAGTCCTCAATATGATCTGAGAAAATACCCACCATACACTGTTGAAATGTACCTGGGGCATGCATAGCCCAAAAGACATCCTTTTGTAGGAAAATTTACCAAATGGATAGGTGAAGGTTGCCTTCTCCTGGTCTTCTGGTGCGATCGATACCTAAAAGTATCTTGAAAATCCATTTAAAAAACAGTAATGGGTTTTTCCAGCTAACCTTTCTAGCATTTGATCGATGAATGGAATGGGGAAGTGTTCCTTTCAGGTAACTTGATTTAGCTTCCTATAATCTATACACACTCTCCAGCTATTTTGTACTCTCATGGGGATCAATTCATTTCTTTCATTTTTGACATTTGTTAGTCTAGTTTTATTTGGGACTACATAAATGGGGATGACCCATTGAGAATCAGAGATTGGGAAAATGATTTCATCTGCTAGAAATTTCTCTATCTCTTTCTTAACAACCTCCATGATTGTGGGATTAAGTCTTCTCTGAGGTTTTATAACTGGTTGGGAATCACTTTCTAAAAATATTCTATGAGAGCAGACCTTGGGATTGATTCTGGGTATATCACCTAAACTCCATCCAACAACTTAGAAATTTATTTTGAGTAGGTCAATTAGAGTTTCCTCTTGTGGATGGGATAGGTTATTGGCAATTATTACTGGAAATTTCTCTCCTTCCATTAGCTAATCATATTTCAAATCACTTGGAAATGGCTTAAGTTCCAGACATGGGGGTTGTTCAAGGGATGACATTGAATTAAGGTATCCTATTCCTAAGACTAAAATCTCTGGCATCATCTCATTTTGTTTTAATAAATCATCAAAAAAGTCATATTTTACCTCATTCTATAACACGGGTTTAGGATTTTCAGGTTCATGGGAATTGGAATTTTCAAATGAAAAATGTTCTCCTGATGATAAGAAGTCAAGAAGCATACCTGAATCTTTAATTGGTTTTATAACTTCTTCATGGGAGATCGCATAAAGTGAGTTATTAATGGAAGGATGTTTCATTGCATCAAGAATGTTGAAGTGAACTGTACTATCTCCAAGTTCCATTGTGAGTGTTCCTTCATGGACATTGATGATAGTCCTTGCTGTTTTTAGGAAGGGTCTACCCAGGATGATGGGAGAGTGGCCTGAAGCTCTGTCATCTTCCATGGTAAGGTCATAAAAGTATGTTGGAAAGATAAATCCACTTACTCCAATGAGTACATCTTCTATAACTCCATCTAGGAAAACAGTGGATCTGTTTGCTAATTAGACCACCACTCGAGTTGGTTTTAGTTCTCCAATCTATAAGGATGAAAATACTGAGTGAGGCATAACATTTATTGAAGCTCCTAGATCACATAGTGCGTCAGTAAAATTTAAAGAACCAATAGTGCAGGGAATAGAGAATTTCCCTATATCTTAACATTTTTTTGGTATCATTGGTGTGATCATTGCTGAGACACTTCTTCCTAAGCTGATTCTCTCATTTCCATCCAACCGCCTTCTTTTTGTGCACAACTCCTTCAAAAATTTTGCATACTTAGGGATTTGTTTGATTACATCTAGTAGTGGGATATTGATCTCAACTTTCTAAAAAGTTTCCTAAATTTATTTTTGAAGTCTCCCTTCTTCAACCTTCTTTGACTCAACTAATTCATATGGGAATGGTGCATGGATATCCTTTCTCTCCCTTTGTTGTTTTTGCAAAGGCGTTTATGGCCTTTCCTTTATAAACCTGATTCTTTCTCCTTTATTGTTCTAGTATCCTTCTTTTCGATGGATGTGTTGTGATTTAGTAGGTTTCTAAGAATCATCATCCTCACTTTGTTCAGGTGATATTATCTCTTTTCCACTTCGTGATGTAATGACGCTCACACTTTCCTTGGGATTTATAATTGTTTGTGTTGGGAGTTTTCCTTGATTTTTGGTTAGAATATCCATAAGTTTTTCAAATTTATTATGTAAATTTTTCACTATCTTCTTTAGATCTTAAATCTCCATTTCTTGGTGGTTCCTATGAGAACTTGTTGAAGGTTGTTCATATGGTTTCTACTGGTATGGATGTTTATAGGGTTGTTGGAATGGTGGAGGATTCAGGTATTGTTGTTGTTGGAATGGAGGTTGATTTTGGTATTGATTTTGAAATGGAGGCATATCTTGGTTATATCGAAATCCATATCCTTTCTGGGTTTAATGTGGTTGATTTGACTGGATTTGCCTTTCTTGATAGGCATATGCACAATTTTCAGTTCCCTGTACTTCTGGACATTGATCAGTGTAATGATAACTAGAAGAGCATAAACCACATACCTGATTTGGGCCTTCTTATTCCTTCACTTTGTTCACAAAAAGTTGTCTCATCACACTAGTCATTTCCTCAAGGGTTTCTTTAAGTAAGGGTGAGGATGAATCATAAGTTCTTACCTCATGGATGCCTCTAGTGCTCGTACCTCTAGTTCCGAATTACTGTGAGTTTTGCGTAATTTTCTCAATCAGGCCTCTGACATCTGTTGGTGACTTGGCGATCAAGGCTCCTCCAGATGAGGCATCTAGTAAATTACGATCATTATTGAGCAATCCTTGGTAGAATAACACAAGAAATTGATTCTCTTCCATTTCTTGGTGTAGGCTGCTTGCACAGAGTTTCTTGAAATGTTCCCAATATTCGTAGAGAGTCTCTCTAGTCGATTGATGTATCACATAAATCTATTTTTTAATTACTGTGCTCCTAGATGTTGGGAAGAATCTCTGTAAGAAGTTTCTTTTGAGATCTTCCCAATCATTTATCTCCCCTGGTTGGAGATTGTACATCCATTCTTTTGCTACTCCCTCAAGTGAGAAGGGGGATTACCTCCACTTTACTTTCTCTTCTGTGACTCCTTGGGGTTTGAAGCTGGAGCAGACATAGGTAAACTCTTGGATGTGTCGATTTGGGTCTTCACCTGCAAGACCATGAAATTTTGGTAGCACTTAAATCATATTAATGTGTAGTTCAAAATCATTTTCTATGTTAGGGATAGTGAGTTGGTTATTTTGATTAGCAAATTAAGGTGTGCAAAGATCATGTAGAGTTTGGTTGGGATTATTAACCATTATTGTAGGTTCAAAGTGATCACTGAAAGTATCACTTGAATCCATGAGGTGTATTTATTCAAACTCTATTTGATTTTTTTTTCTCAATTGGGTTATTGTACAATCAATTTCAGGATCAAATTCAATTGAGGGGTTATTTGAACTACGGGTCATTCAAGAATTTTTTTTAGTTTTTGTGTTTTGAGGCACTTTCTCCTCAACAACGGTGCCAAGTTTTGACATGTGACTATCATGGGGTTTGGAAAAAACAATTATTTAATAAGTTAAAATATAGTATAGTGGTTAACCTAGATTTTCTCCCGATTAGGAGTGCACACAAAATAGTTTGTTACTTTTTAATTAGAGAAAAAGTTATGTGTTTTTTAAATTGTTTGGTTTTTGAAATCAAAGAGAGAAACAGAACAAAAGAAGAAATTAGGGAAGTTATTCAAGACAAATATGGAATTCAAGTGATTTAAAAAATATTTTATGGGATGGGTGATCAAGTCGGGGTCAGTTTTATAAGTGCAATACTATCCTTGTTCTATTTTATTCAATCCTCCTCTGCTAAGTTGATTTAAGCGAGATTAAATAATTACTTCAACTCACTTATTTGGTTAAATATTTTAACAAAATTCTAGTTTGGTATAAACTTATTCTGCTGTGTGATAGATTTGTAGTGAACACCCCCAATTATATTAGGCAATTCCCAATTGGGTATTGTTTATCCTAAATAATCATGAATATTCACCACCCCTCCCACATGTACTAGTGATCGCCAAGTACTTCACCACTAAGACCTGATCTTATTCTATCAAATATAGACCAGAACCTAATGGAGGGAGAAAAATGATCATTTATCAAAGTAATAATAACAACAGAATATAAAATCGAATATGATCGCATAAGATAATAAATTCTGTTTTTAGAATTTGAAAACAACTTCACAGAAGAGATAGAGTTTTTATTCAATAAAATGTAAGAACTAAAAGCATTAAAAATATAAAACCTTCCCTCCCACAATCACCTCATATGTTTACCCCACTATTTTAAGGGTAACTGAAAATAATGAGGAAGATGAAGTCACTACAAAAATAAGAATAAGAAAGAAGTGAAAATAAAGAATAGAATTTTCTCCTACAGATTTTGTTCTCCAGAAGTTCAGATTTTTTTATCCCACCATCTCTTCAAATTAGGCTGAGGTACATTATTATAGGAGGTGAAGAATGGAGTTTTCCATCTACCCACAAATTTTGAAATAATTTTGAGCCATTTGGAATGAGTTATGGCTGAATTATTAGACATGACATTTCCTGGACGCCAATCACTATTCCACCAACCATACTTTGACCGGTTGAAGGACAGCCTTAATCAACTCAGTTCTCTATGAAATTTAATGTGAAGCTTCCATTTCAAGTTGGTTTTCTGACCCAGATATAAGAACCCCATTTGGTGGTCGGTAGACCGAGATATTGATCATTAAATGAAGTCATGTCCATTCTGCCAATAAGTGTTCATATTGACCGATTTGTTTTGGCTTGTTGGAGTTCGAATTAGATTTGGGTCCTGAATAATTATATGTAGTAAACAAATTTTTTAATCCTAAAAAAATAAATCAGGTGAATTGGATGAAAAATGTAGGAGTTATGCTCGAAATACTGAGGCAACATAAATCGGTTTAATGTCCAGAATTAACCACTTTTCACATTTAAGCTCAAAACTCACCAAAAGTCATAAAATGATGTAAATAAGATCAAATTGATGAATGGGAATGGATTAAATCAATTAAAAACATATGTATAAATATGAAAATATGAGCTCTGTCACTACGTAGGGACAAAATCTGGTGGAGCAGGAGTCGAAGAAGATGGAATATAAAAGCTCATATAGAAGGAAGAAGAAGTAAAAGAAGTTGACATGGATGGCTGGCCGAATGTTGGATGGGAAGTGGGAATCATCATAGGATATGATAAAGATGGGTGAGGAGGCTTAGATGTAAGGGGTGGTGAAAACATGGGAGGCCTAAATATCTCGTGTGTCTTTAACGACACACCAGGATCAGAATGTGAGATAGATGCTATGTCAGTGGGAGGGGAAAGATCTAATCAGGTACGCCGACCATATCGACTAGCTCTCGTACCACCCCGCTCATACGAACACCCTGAGTACTGGGACCACTAATAGGCTGCTCATCAAATAATTTTCTCCTAAGAGGTGGATCTTGCAAAAATGTTTAAAACAAAATTAATCACATGACATTATATATTATTTAAATATATATATTTGAAATAAAATACTCACTACAAGTAATAGTGGTGGAATTCCCATCTCAGCCATGCGATGATTGTTGTCCATCTTTTTCCATCGCCTCTCTTCAATTGGTTGAATTTCTTGCATTTGAAAACAAATATGGAAGTAATTAGAAAAGGATAACTAATGTGTAACCTAAAAAACAAAGTATGTGAGAGGGAATAGGGGGATTCATGGATAATTTAACTATCCATTGTTTTAGGTGATCTTGAATGGATATATAATGAATTCAATAAATTGTACAAGATGTAATAAAAAAATTTAATTTTGAGTAGGATGGTTATTTACTAAGTGTCATCAGTTTATATATTATGAATGATTAAACCCTTAAGATAGTTGGAAATGATGATATACACATATGAACAAGGATAAGATATCTACCAGATTCAAATAAAATTGCAACCAATAAACATTAAAAATTCACATAACGATCAAGTTGGATACATCATATTTGTAATCAATATTAAATCAATTTGAATAGTACCAACCTTAACAATACAAGTCGATCGAAACCAAAATAATTGAGAACATGGATGGATGATTCTATATATTTCCGACCACAACTTCAGGTTCACAGTCAACTCTGAAAATTGAGATATTAGATTCATCAAAAGTAATAAATGGATTGTTTCCAATCGTAGTAGGGATGGTGTTAATTCCATTATCACAATCATCAAAAATATTTCTTGGAATTACTTCAATAATAACTCCAAATTCAGGTCTAATATGGTCTTTGACATAAAAAACTTGTTTTGTCATTAATGTCAATATATATGGTTCATCGGTAGAAAGAGTGTGAGTCATATCAATTAATCTAAATCCACAATCATCAATAAATGTTCCATGCCTCATCATAAAATCAAACCACTGTAATTTCATCATCATGAATCATCCATGAGAGTAATAATCCAATATTATTATTTTTTCAACAACTCCATAATAACCTAGATTTTCAAATCACGGTCTACTATCTGATGCACTGGCATAACAGTTTCTTGTGGCAGTAACCATAACACCATCATGTTGTGTTCTCATGTTCTTTTCTCTTTCAGTGATAATAAATCTGTACCCATTGATAACAATTGATTTACAGTCACGAACCACGGTATTAAGACCAAAATCCAAAGATCTTGTTTCCTCAAAGACAGAGTCAGCAGGAAAACTCAATACCTGAAATATAAATAAATATTAAACTTAATTAAATATTGTTTTAATTATTTTAAACAGTAATATTATTACCTTCAATTTTAACCAAGCAAAAAACTCTTTGCTATGTAAAGTCTCCCTCCTTCTCAAAGATAAAGAACGATGCTTTCTATTTATCATCCCTTTATGTTCCCTATAGATAAAAATAAGAATAGTTTAACAAATACACACACACACACACAGATATATATAAGATATACATATTCAATTTACTTATAATATGTAGTCATTGAACAAATCACAGTTGAATAAAAATGTGCGATGTGCCATCTCCCGCTCTTCAAGGCTTAATGTTGTCAATGTATATGATCCAGGAATTCCTCCTGTTTGAGGAAGTGATGGAAAACTGGGTTCAATTTTCTCATACTGTTCTTCTTTGTTTCTTATTGGTTAGTTCATTCTTGTAATAAGATCAGACAAATACATAGAGCATAAATCCATACATTCTTGAGCCAAGTAACCGTTCATGATAGAACCTTAGAGATGATTCCTTTTTTGGACATAAGACTTTATTGTGTACATATTTCTTTTAGTTGGATACATCCAACAAAAAGAAATAAGTCCTACGAGAATTATTTCAGTTGAAATATGGACAGTCAGATGCAGCATGCATGTGAAAAATGATGGAGGAAATATTTTCTCTAACTCACACAAAATAAATGGGGAATATGCCAACATTTTTTTCAAGAAATACTTAAACAACTTCTTAGCACAAATATCTCTAAACAAATGGCACAATTGAATAACAGCCATCCTTACATTATTGGACAGAAGATGACGAATTGCTATTGGAATCAACTCATGCAGAAGGATGTGATAATCATGAGTCTTCAAAGATTTTAGCTTCAACTCTCTTTTGTTGAACCATTTAGATATGTTTCTTGAATATCCATCAGGAACTTTAATAGTCTCTAGTAATTCCATAAATTTCTTTTTTTTCTGTAGGTTTCATCACATAAGAAGCACATGGAACTTTCCATTTATTTTCACGGATATACACGGGATGCAATTCTGGTCTGATGCCCCAATCCACCAAGTCACATCGAAACTGTAAATCATATTTTTTATTTCCCTTAACATTTTTAAGAATCGAAATCAACATTTCACATATATTTTTTTCAATGTGCATTACATCTAAGCAATGGTGTAACAAATTGTTTGACCAATAAGGAAAATCAAAGAAGATACTTCTCTTCTTCCAATTGTAACAGGTTTAAGTGGAAACATTCTTTCTCTTTCCAGATTTCATTTGACCCTTCCCAAATGAAAAACTAAAATATTTCAATTCATTAATCACATTAGTTCCAGACATACGCTAAGGTGGATCATCGATCTTTATGGTATTGTCAAATCTTCGATGATTATTTCTATATAGATGGTCTATTGGAAAGAATCTTCGATGTCCCATAAAACTAAAACTGCAGGGATGTTTTAGTATTCTGGATCGTGTATTCTTCATACAAACTAGACATGATAGTATTCCCTTTTTGCTCCATCTAGACATCATTTCATAAACAGAAAAATCATTGATCGTCCACATAAGTGCAGCCCGCATCTAAAATATGTCTTTCGAACATGCATCGTATGTGCGTATACCCACATCCCAAAGAAGTTTCAACTCTTTTATTAAAGTTTTCATGTATATGTCTATATCATTGTTGAGATCAGAAGGGCCATATATGAGTATACTCATGAAAGTGAAAGGTTTTTTCATACACAACCATGGGGGAAGGTTATAAATGTGTATAAAAACCAGTCATGTGTTGTGCGAATTAAGCATCTGCCCAAAAGAATTAAAACCGTCACATGAAAGACCCAGCCTCACATTACGTACGTCAGCTGCAAAATCAGGATATTGAGCATAAAATATCTACCATGAAAATCCATTTGCAGGGTGAACCAACTCATAATTAGTCTTATTTCTCTCGGTATCATGCCATCACATTTTTATTGATATTTCATCAGACATAAAAATATTCTGGAGTTTGGGGATCAATGGAAAGTGCCACATTACTTTTTATGGCACACAGGATGGTGTTCCATCATCTTTTGGCTTCCAGTGGGATGTGTCACATTTTATACAATCATTTCATTCAACGGTTTTCTCCCAGAATAAACTAAAATATTTTGGGCAAGCATGAATTTTTTTTCTTGAAAATCTAAGTTCCTCAACTAACTTCCATGCCATATAGTGGTTTGAGGGAATATCTGCATCATCTGGAAGTAATTCCTTCAATAAGGTAAGAATGTAATCGATGTAAGTATTATAAATCCCATATATAGTTTTCCCATGAAACAATCAAATTAAAAATTCCATCTTTTTCATTTTAGCGTATTGTTGATATACTGGAGTTGTGGCGACATCATTCAATTTTTTCACCCTGACAACATCATAATTTTCATTAGACGCATCATGTGTTCTCATATCGAAGTCTTTTTAGGTTGGAATCCTTTGTTTTTCATGATGAAGAATAAATAGAAACCGGTCATATAACAAAATCTCCAATCCAGTCCTCTCATTTGGATCATCAACAATTGAGATTTCATTTTCTCCCCATTGTGATACCACATAGAGTAGTTTTCTTGAAAACCATATTTTGTTATATGTTAGATGAATTCTTCATGGCTCAACCAAGGTCTTCCAACAAAATTGTAACAAGGGCAGTGTATGTGACCGTTATCTGAAGCATTGTGAAATGAAAAATCTAAAAAGCTCTCCAAATTGTTTTGAAAATTTCTTGAGATCTGATCAGTTTCATACATCCAACTTATATCCATTCTGTAAAAAAATTTATAAGTCGTTTCGTCAAAGGCAATTCAATAAGATTGAAGTTTCATCGAAAATATATTTAAGTAAATGAGAATTGTTCACTTTATATGAAACCATAACAGACACACTACTCTATATGAGAATCATAATATAAAAGACAACAAAATACTATATTTATAACAAAATATCTTTGAAGAACTATACATGAATGTACAAGATCATGTACACTTGTGGAGGATAATTATTCAGGGGTTGAGTAAATTTTAGATCGAAGAAATTTTATATTTTAGTAGATTATTTGAGTGATCACATACACTGCCCAAGGGGGTGGGGTGTCTAGGGGTGTATAGGGGTGGGGTGGTGTCCAGGGGGGTTGTCCAAGGGGGTGGGGTTGTCCAGGGGGTGGGGGTTGTCCAAGGGGGTGGGGGTTGTCCAAGGGGGTGAGGTTGTCCAGGGGGTGGGGGCTTCCCAGCAGGGGTGGGGGTGTCCAGGGGGGTGGGGGTGTTCAGGGGGTGGGGTGGTGTCCAAGGGGGTTGTACAAGGGGGTGGATGGGGGTGTCCAGGGGAGTTGGGGGCTGTCCAGGGGGATGGGGGGATTTCCTTAGGGGTGGCGGGGTGTCCAGGGGGTGGGGTGTCCATGGGTGGGGGTCCAGGGGGGCTGTCCAAGGGGGTGGGGGTGTCCATCCCCAAACTAGGGTCATAGAATCCAATCTCTATCCAATTGTAGCATGATTTCAAGCCTATTATAGATGACCCAGAAGACTGTTGGTGTAAACCATGAATATCATACAAATAAATCACAACACACCTAATTGTAAACACACCTCCAAATATCATGTGTGGATCGAATTTTATCTTCCACTCCAAATATCATACATGAATTCTAAAAAAAACCTAATTGTAAACACACCTCCAAATTTTGAGCTAGGTATGTGGCTTATTGATACCTTGAGAGGATAGCTGAGAGATAATTCTAGGTTGTGATATAAGGTGTATGTTTACAAAATTTTGTGTGTCAAATATGATCATATGTATGTTGTTTAGGCATATGAACCAAGTTTCGATGGGACACTATTCATGGGAGTATGGGCCTTGTTATATCATTAAGTGATATGGAGTTGTAAGAATGTTAAATTTTAATGAGATCAATATAGATAGTGGATAAGAACCTGAGTGAGATTTCTTTTCAGAGGTTACTTCTTCTTGGAAGGGTAAGAGTGAGTGTTGGTATGGAACTTTAAGAAAAATATTAACGTGTGAAAGAAACTATACAATGGTTATATGTGATTCCTACTTTTTATAGAGTATCAGAGTGGACAACCCACCCCTCCTTAGACATCCCACCCCCACCCCCCCACCCCACACCCCTGCAGCCCCCCCTACCCCCAACAGCCCCCCCCCCCACCTGGAAAGCCCCCCACCCACCCCACCTAGACAACCCACACCCCCCTCCCCCACCTGGACATCCCACCCCCACCCCCCTTGGACAGCCCCCCCCCCCTCCCCCACCTGGATAGCCCACCCACCACCCCCTTGATAGCCCACCCCCTCCCTGGACAGCCCACACCCCCCATCCCCTACAGCCCCCCTGGATAGCCCACCCCCCAATTGGATAGCCCCCCACCCACCCCTACCTGAATAGCCCACCCATCTCCTTGTACAGCCCATACCCCCCTCCTGCACTTGGATAGCCCACCCACCACCACCCTTGGACATCCCACCCCCTCTTTGGACAGCCCCCCCCCCCCACCTGGACAGCCCCCCCGGAGAGCCCACCCCCACCCCCTTGTAAAGTCCACCCCCCAGGACGTATCACACCCCTCCCCCACCTGGACACCCCACCCTGACCCCCTAGACATCCCACACCCCTCCTTGGGTAGCCCATACCCCCCTCCCCCACACCCCTGTACCCCCCCCCCCCACCCGCACCCTGCAGCCCCCTACCCCCCTGGACAACCCCCCCCCCCCCCCACCGCTTGGATAGCCCCCCTTAGGGTAATTTTATTTAAAACCATTTTATTTATTAAGAAAGTAAAACCATCATGCATTAGTCATTTCATTCGAAACAACCCATTCAATTTATCAAAACATGACAAATTCAATTTATAAGGCTCTATGGGTCACTTAGAAAATGTCATTTGGGAAAGGGGAAATCACCTACATTGTTAATTCTAATTTAAAAATTGGGTCAAGCACTTAGGAGGTGTGGTGGTGTCCAGGAGGTGTGGTGGTGTTTTGGGGGGGGTTGTCTAAGGGGGAGGGGGTTGTCCAAGGGGGTGGAGGGTGTCCAAGGGGTGGGGGTGTCTTGGGGGTGGAGGTGTCCAGGGGGTGGGGTGGAGGTGTCCAAGGGGTGGGGGGGGGGGGTTGTCCAAGGGTGTGGGGGTGTCCAAGGGGGTGGGGGTTCAGGGGGGTGGGGGTGCAGGGGGGTGGGGGCTGTCCAATGGGGGGTGTCCAGGGGGATGGGGGGTTGTCCAGGGGGTGGGGGTTGTCCAGGGGGTGGGGGTGGGGGTGTTCAGGGGTGGAAATACCCATATAATACCTTAAAAATTACCTATACCCAATCCAACCAACATTACAATTCCAATCCATCACTCAACCAACAACCAATTCATCCTCAATATCAATCCCCTTCCCATTATTCCTTGAACAAAAACTATAAATACAAAATCCAAATCCAATTTTCAACTAAACTAAAGTCCATAGAATCTACCATATCACCCCACTAAAAAAATGGAAAACCACCTACACCACTACCCCAAACGTCCCCAATCCCTTAACATAGACCATCCTTATATCCATTACCCACCTTGATACCATATGACTAAACAAACCCTTTACCATCTTTGAAGTGTAGAACAAAAAACCGAAAACAAATCAAAGTGCTCGGTATGCCACAGACCACAGGAACTCTGATATAGCCCAAATAAAAACAAAAAACAGAAGAAAAAAATAGATGTAGAACATTGAAACTAAGGTAACACTTACTAATTTGAAGTTTAGAAATAAAAAATTGCTTGATTGAAGATGGATCTATGGGTGAAAGGAGTTTTGCGGCCTAGGGAAAAGAGAGACCTTCTGGAGGAGCTTTGGATTAGGGTCTGCATCGGGCAGAGTGGGAGTTGGGCTGTTGCGTATTTGGGGGAAAACTTTCCCAACAGTTTTTAAAAACCGTTGGGAAATCTTCTCTTTACCAATGGTTTTAATAAACCATTGGTATATATTAGATAAATTATAGATTTCCCAATGGTTTGAGTAAACCGTTGGGGAATCTTAATTATAATAACACATTGCCAACAGTTTGAACAAATCGTTGGGAAATGATGCCTTTCTTACAGTATACCAATGGTTTTTTCAAAACGTTGGTATAAAACCATTGGGAAAACCTCTATTTTCAATTGTGTAGGCCCTCGCTGCTAGTCGGCAGCCTCTGGTGTTTAGGGAGATGCATTTGAGGCCATGTAGCCAACCGGGATCGGGTCACTTTTGAGTAGCATCCTGGTCTGGGACGTTACAATGTGGTATCAGAGGAGGTTTTCAAGGTTTCCTTACTTTTTAGTGACAATAGATAGGGATAAGAAGGAAATGGAATTTGGTAATAAGTTGTGTCCGAGAGTAGTTACCCCACATATAGGTAAAAGTCAAATTGCCTCAAATGGATTTATATTTTTTCTAGATTTTGATGGTTACAATTACTTTTATTTCACTGTGGGGTGATGCACATGATTTATGTTGTTACTATTAATGAAATTGTGGGTTCTATTTTAGTTTTAACCTAATGAGATGATGGTGTTCCATTTCATGCATCATATAACCACTTGCTAGAATTCACATGTCATGAATTATTCCATGCCATCTTGGATGCATTACTTATTCCATACTATTTTGATAGTTGTTGTGATAGTTGTGCCTACTGTTGTGATAGTTTTGATGTAGTGGATAGAGGAGTGATGTCATCTTTCAATTAATAAGGAGTATGGGCCCTTATGAATTGGGAAATGACGTACCAATGAAATGTAAATGCTAAATGAACTTGTTATATGTGTGGTTTGAATGGGATCCAAGTTTTGGATTCATGAGGTGTTATGGGCCTTCATGGATTCAGAATTGATAAACCCTGGGTGGAATTTCCTCGATAACTAAATGTGAAATGAAAATGGAAACTAGAACTAATGGATAGAGACTTGACCTAGACTCGTCATTTGAGTGGGTAAGAGGCATAATTTCTAATGGTTTCATGGTTGTTCTTTATACAGTCCGGGATTTAGGAGAAGAATGTGGGTTGAATTGGTTTCTAGGAGGGTTTTGACATGTCCTGCGCTTTTGTGCTATGTGCTTTTATGTTGTTCCTTTTTGAGGTGCGTGTTTGGCATTGTAGAAATATGCCACTGCGACGACCTCCAAAGGTGCACCGCGAGGGAGGCGATGACTATACTTCAGAGATGGTGTTCTACAGGATACTGGTTGATCCTTCCTTTAGTGCCAACTGAGGAACCAGAGGCTATTCCAAACACAGGTGATGGGGCACAATAATGCGAAGGATTTTTTCGATATATGCAGTCCTTCCAGATAGCACCGAAACCTCTTGTATTTATGGATGAGCTGACGTGGGTGTCCCACCAGCAGCATCCTACCACGTTTTCGAGGGATGGAGGACCACAGGCTGTAGAGCTATGGCTTGAGACCACGTTGGTGATTTTTTAGCATCTGGAGATGCCTCCTGAGCAGAGGGTCAAGCTCGCGACTTATATGTTATGTAAAGCGGCGAAGCATTGGTATGTCGTTTTAAACTGGGCTAAGGGGTTACGACATATGGGTTGGACTGATTTCCATACCCGCTTCTACGAATAATTTTATCCTGTGACTCTGGGAGCAGAGCGGGCTAGTGATTTCATGTGTTTGGAGCAGGGCATGATGACTGTTATGGAATACTCGACACGCTTTACAGAGCTGTATCATTTTGTGCTAATGTATCTTACTACTGAGCTGTTGAGGGTGAAACGCTTTGAGGAAGGTCTCAAACATGCTATCAAATCTCAGGTAAACATGTTCAAATTGAATTTTATTTCTAAGATTGTGAATCAGGCACTGATCACATAGCGTAACTTGAGGGAAGTTAGGGGTATATAACAGGGGAGTATTGTTTCTCAACCCATTGGATCTACGTCTTCAGGAAGGAAGCACCGCTTCAAAAATTCCTATGACATGAGTGTTAGTCAGGCTGTGGGTGCAGGAAGCTTAGTGTATGTCCATCAATGTGGTTTGTGAGGCCACGTAAAGAATTAGTGCGACTGAGACCTAGTCGAGTGCTAAGCTTGCAACATGATGGGGCACATGCAACGGTTTTGTAGGACCTTCCCTCCAACTGCGAGTGGTAGGAGGTCAGATCCAACTTCAGGTTCAAGAGAAAGTTATTTAGCTCTGCATCAAGATGGGAGATGGATAAGTGCGGACCAGTCAGGCTAAGGTAGTGGTGGTCGTAGTCGGGGTAGCCAGACACCAAGTTCTCAGAGACAGTAGGGTGGATCATCTTAGGGTAGCCAGGCAATATCACAGGGCCGCGGTACAGGCCAGACTTATGTTGTGCAACAGACCCAACAGGAGTAGGATCTCTGATCATCAATGGTGAGAGGTACGATCTTAGTAGCTTCTACTATTTTATCTTCTCTTTTTGATACAGATGCATCACATAGTTTTATATCTGCACATATGGTTAAAAGCCTCGGGCTTATGGTTTTTCCTTCTGAGGGAATTATGATGCTAGACACGCCATTGGGAGTTAAAATGGGTGATGTGTACCAGTGTATGGAGTGTCCCCATGAGGTTGGTGGGTGTCACTTAATTTGGGATCTTTATGTCCTAAAGATAACATGGTTTAATGCCATTCTTGGGATGGTCTAGTTAGTAGCTTACCGAGCGTACATTGACTGATATCGCTAAAGGGTGACTTTAACATCACCAGATAGTGCAGTGTTTATTCACAAGAGTGAGTTGGATGTCCATGCGAGCCGAGCTGGACTAGAGCATCATGGGCTAGGCAGGATGACAGCCTAAATCGCTAGTTTTTTTGGATGATCAGGGAGTGAGTCGGGTGGATATTCCTCCAATGGTTGAGTGCTTCAAGGAAGTTTTTCCCAATGATTTTTCTAGTTTAACTCCTGAGAGAGAGGTGGGTTTCACCATCGAACCAGTGTCAGGAGTTGAGCCGGTATCCATTCCTCTTTACAGGATGGATATGACGGAGTTGCAGGAGCTCAAGAGGCAGGTAGAGGATTTGGAGGTGACGGGGTTTATCAGACTCAGTACTTCTTCGTGGGGTTCACCATCTATTTTTGTGAAAAAAGCGGATGGTACCCTAAAGCTATGCGTGGACTATCAGAAACTGAACCAGCTGACGATTAAATACTGATATCCCTTACCACAGATAGATGACCTGTTTGATCATCTTTGAGGAGATCAAGTGTTCTCGAAGATCGACTTGAGGTTCGGATATCACCAGGTGCATGTTCGGCTTATAGACATACCTTGTACAACCTTTTATAGTAGGTAAGGTCTATACGAGTATCTGGTTATGTCGTTCGGTCTCACGAATGGGCTAGCGGTTTTCATGGTGTTAATGAACTGTGGGTTCCTTCCTTATCTTAACTCTTTTCTTGTGGTTTTTGTGGACGATATCTTGGTGTATTCTCATAATCGACATGACCATGCCAACCATCTTGAGATCATTTTGAATATACTGAGAGAGCATCTGTTATATTCTAAGAATACAAAGTGCCACTTTTGGATGGATCAAATTCACTTCCTAGGTCACATTATCTCATAGACAAGAGTATTAATGTACCCAGAGAAGGTTAGAGCAGTAGTTTCCTAGGAACATCCCAAGAACGTCTTTTGACATATAGAGTTTCTTGGGGCTATATAGTTACTATATGTGTTTTATACAAGACTTCTTATGCTTAGCAGTGTCGTTGATGGGCCTGACTAAGAAGGGCGTGAAGTTCATGTGGTCAGATTCTTGCGAGACAGTCTTTTAGGAGTTGAAAGGAAGGTAAACATCAGCACCAGTTCTGATACTTCCAGAGCAGGGAATGAGTTACATGGTGTACTATGACACTTCATGTGTGGGGCTGGGGACAGTACTAATGTAAAGAGATAGAGTTGTGGTATACGGGTCTTAGCAGCTGAGGCCTCATGATAGGAATTACCCTACGCATGATCTTGAGTTAGTTGTAGTCGTTCACGTGTTGTGGTTTTGGCGACACTATTTATTGGGAGAGCATTTTGTGGTGTACACAAACCAAAAAAGGCTCAAGTATATCTTTACGCAGTGTGATCTGAATTTGAGGCAACAGAGGTGGGTGGAATACTTATAGTCCTTTGACTTTGAACTTGCTTATACGCTTGGTGAGGGAAATGCAGTGGCTGATGCACTGAGCAGGAGGATTCAGATACAGGTAGTGCAGCAGACCAGTAGCAAGTGGTAGCATATGGCATTATTTTCTGAGATGCATCTGGAGGTGCATGGCAGACAAGGACAAACTTATCTATCATCCTTAGTTGTGACCTCTACCCTACTGGAAAGAGTTAGGGTGAGGTAGCAATCAGATTCTGAAGGCCTGGTTTTATGGCAGTGTGTGGAAGGTGAGGACACTCCTCCTAGTTGGATGGTGGGTGAGGATGAGATATTGTGTATCCATGGACATTTTTGGGTTCCAGTGGATACACGTGAGAAGTTGATGCGGGAGTTTCATGCTTAAACTTGGGCAGTGCACCCTGGAGTCACCAAGATGTATCATGACTTGCGTCGTCAGTACTGGTAGTCAGGTATGAAGTGAGAAGTACCTTGTTTTGTAACGAGGTGTTCCACCTATCATCAGGTGAAGGCGGAATATTAGTGACCTTCTGGGATTTTACAATAGTTACCTATTCCAGAGTGGAAATGAGATGATGTCACGATGGATTTTGGGACTGGTTTACTGAGGTTGCCTTGAGGTAATAATGTTGTATGGGTTGTTGTTGACAGGCTTATGAAGTTAGCTCATTTCTTTTCGATCAAGGAGACCTTCAGTGTTGATGAGCTCAAAAAGTTGTATATCCAAGAGGTGGTACGACTACATGGGGTCCCTCGTTCAATTGTTTCGGATAGGGATGCCAACTTTACATCTTGTTTCTGGTAGATTTTTCAAAGGGAGTTGGGTATATAGGTGCTTTTGAGCATAACATACCACCCTCAGACTGATGGTTAGTTAGAGCGTACGATACAGGTGTTGGAGGACATGTTGCGAGCATGCGTCCTGGATTTTGGGGGCTATTGAGATAGGCATATTCCCCTAGTTAATTTTTCCTAGAATAACAGTTATCAGGAGACGATACAGATGGAACCTTACAAGCCTTTATATGGTAGGTCATTTCTTTCTCCCCTGTGATGGTTAGAGGCGGGTGAGGCATCTTTACTAGGACCACGTCTCATGTAGGAGACTTCTAAGAGGGTCCAGTTGATTCAAAAGCGGATGGTTGCCGCATAATCTCATCAGAAATCAAATGTTGATCGCCACAGATGACCTCTAGAGTTCGATTTCGGGGATCGGGTTTTCTTACATGTTTCACCAAGGTTGGGGAATAGGCGAATAAAGAGACAAGGTAAACTTTCACCACGATATGTCGAGACTTTCGAGATTCTGGAGAGAGTCGGGTCGGTTGCCTATCAATTGCAGTTACCTCATAGGTATCATGCCATGAACAACGTATTCCACGTATCTCAGTTGCGCCGCTATCATTCGGAATCATCTCACACTTTTCAGCCTAAGGAGGTTGAGCTTCAGGTTGATGCATCCTTTGAGAAGCATCTGATACGTGTCGTTGACATAAGCACAAAGGTTCGTCGAGACCGGTCAGTTCCTCTAGTATGGGTGCTATGGCAGCATGACCTTTTACAATACATGACCTGGGAGCGGGAGGCCGACGTACATGCTCAGTGGCCAGAGTTATTCTCAGACGAATCTTGACCACCCTTTAGAGAGCAATCCAGGGAAGAATTTCTATAAGGGGAGAAAACTGTAAGAACTTAGGTTTTCGTACGATGTATGGATCCTTTTTTTCAGTTTTAATGCTTTGTTATGGACTTGCATATATACCCCTCTTGATCACGGGTGTTATAGAGGAGTCTGGGGCTTGTTTGGAGTCTGGAGCCGGGTTTTAGGGGTGTTTTAGGCGTGTCGCACGGTTAGGAGAAACTGTGCGGGGTAGGCCGCACAGTTAGACAAACCGTGTGAGGGGAGGCAGTAGCTTCTGCACGGGTTGAGAAACTGTGCGATAGCATCCACATGGCCGTGTGGCAAGTCTGAGAAATTGTAGACTTTTGAAAGGTAGTTTTCGCATGGTTTCCATAAGGTTAGTCAAACTGTGTGGGGGTAACTGCGCAATGTGCCCCTTGGAGACAGTGAGTGAGCACGGTTTTCGCACGGTTTGGGAAACCATGCGGGTAAACCGTGAAAGCCATTTGTGTATGTTTTTTTAATTTTAATTAAAGTTAAAATTTTATTTTTAAACCCTATTTGGGTTTTCCTTCAACGGAAAGAACCCTCACTGTGGAGCTCTCCCTTTAGGTGCCTAAGCTAGGCTTTGAGCCAGATTCATCATCTGACCTCCATTTTGATCGTGGTTTATCTCATCGGATTCGTAATGGTAAGTCCTTGATTCCTTTTTAGCCGATCTTGATTCTTCAGAACAACAACTATGCTATTTGATTTTAGGCTCATATGCCCTAATATTCTGTTCTTCGTTCGTTCTTCAGATTTCCCCTAAATCGGAATGAATCGGGACTTGATACTGGACGAGCTCTCTACTACCAAGCCGAGGTAGGTGGGCTATACTTTCTTTCGGCTTTTCTGATGCTTTTCAGGCATTTGGCCGATATGTCACCCGCCATACTTTCCAGCGCGGCCCCGTTTTTTGAGCGAGCCACTTGTAGGAGGCTTAGTTGGACCTAGTGAGGATGTCTGTAGGTTCCGTTTAGGTGCATAGACACTCGTTTCCCATTTCAAGGGCACCCATTGGGTGTGCTATAAGTAAATAACATATTTATGCCTGTTTAAACCACCCAAGGGGTGTGTTCTTGTGCTTTCCTAGTTAGAGGCAGCTCGGTAATGCCTTGATAGTCTTGAATAACTTGCCTAGGAGATGTACTGCCTCCTTGCTTAGTGATATCTTGTTATACCATGCTTATTTTGATTGAATGGTATTGTTAAATGGATATTATGGGTGGGTATACCTATATGAAATGATTATTGGCATGTTAGATGATTAATATGGGAGGGTAGACCCATATGTTTTGTGAATGATAAATGGAATGCATGAGTGGGTATACTCATGTCTTGTACTTGGTTATTTGAGTGAATATACTCACATGGATTTGCAAGGTTTAAATTGAAAGAATTGAATGAATGATTTGATATGTGTTATGGACTGCTCTCCATGGATCTGGAACGTGGTAGTGGACACCTTGGGTTGATTGTGCCCCTTGGGTCTTGATTATGTGGGATGCCTCAGACCTTGCTACCCCGTGGATCTGGCTTGCTTGGACTCACATAGGACATGTCGGTATACATGCTCCAAGGACTCCAACCAGTGACTAGACCAAGTTTCCACTGGGATTCTCAAGGGACTCATTGTGGATGCCTTGGTTTGTTGCACCTTGGATCCAACCCTTGGGGTCTACACTTCTTTATACAATGTAGTTGTGGGTTACTTGATATCGATGGATGTACGGTGTGGTCGTGTGACTGGTACTTGTTATAGTTGTCTTATTAGGAGATGACTATTATTGTAGGTAGCCTTGAGGGTTGTTTGGTTTTACATATGGCAGTGGACTTATGTCATGGGCATATGCACTTACTTTACTGCTTTGTTTACACTTGCTAGCACTTGTTTATTGGTGCTAGAATAGTATAGACCAATGGTGGTTACCTACTGGGATGTTCATCTCACACCCTGTTTGGGCCTTCTTGGGGGCCCAAACAGATTATATGGTTATAGGTGATGACAGGGAAAAGCACCCTGGTACATGTTGTTGATTGTTGCTTTGGGGCAGAGGAGCTTGGGACCAAGTTGAGGCTTGCGATGCTACATACACTTTTGGTCTTTTGTTCTTTTTTGGATCCTTGTACTGTATTATATTGTCATGTACTGTTTTGGATGCTTTCTAGATATATGTATTGTCTGCATCATTGTATATGTGACGTTCTTGGATTATGTATATAGTCTTGTATTGTATCACTTTTCAGTGACTACTTATTTATTTGCTTACGCTGTTGTATGTATTGGTATTCTGCTGGGATACTCTGGTAATGAGGGCATAGTCTCCCCAATTGACTCACCTAAGCCTTCACTGCTAGTCAGGAGCCTCTGACGTTTGGGGATATGCCCTTGAGGCCATGTCGCCAACCAGGCTCGGGGCACTTTTGAGTGGCATCCAGGTCTGGGACGTTACATGGCTCGTAGAGGAGGTCTCAAGGGGACATGATTAAGTCGCCATTCATCGTTAAGCTTGAGGTATGTTGTGTCGTGAATTTATTCAAGGTTTTGGCTTAAAATTAGATTAAATTGGTTATATAATCAATGTTGGTTGTTAGAGATTTTTCCTGGGTTAATGTCGGGAGTGCGTTGTGGACCCTCCGTGTATGGTTGGTCCCCGTTTCGGTGTGATAAGGTTGTCCAGTAAGTAATTCAACAATTATGCCTAATTAGTTTAAATTGTGAATTGATTATTAATTTTTATAATTGGTTAAATTGAATTGAATAATTAATTATAAAATGTTATAATTAATTATTTATAATGTCGGGGCTTGGGATAAGAGTCTGGGTAGACGTTGGAGCTTGGACGAACTTGGGCAATAATGGTCGAACTATGTTTCAAAGGATGGTATCTCTGAGTTTGAGGTAGGTGGCCTTAACTATATTTGAGTCTCTTAATTGATTGGATGTTTATAGTAGTGTGCCTTCATTATTATGTTGCATGCATATTGCATTGACTTGGGTGATTCCGCCATAAGGTTGGGGCGAGCTTGCGTCGGCCTAATAGTCAACATGGACCGTATAACTTGTTAAACTATTTGATGGTGGTGCCCAGGTTGAACGAGTGTTAGTGACCCTCCATGTGGATTTGCTTGGTGGCATGAGGGGTTTTAAAGAACAAGTGGCTTCCTTTTTAAAATATGAGTTTAAAAAGAGGAATGGATTAGAATGGAATTTAAAGGAAATGGGTGATTTGATAAATGGGTTTTGAAACGATATTTCAATTTTTGTTTTCTAAAGAATGCTTGAATGGGATTTGGCCAAGGGCATAGTGTAGAGTAAAATGGCAAGTGATGCATTCTTAAAGAAAACTGTTCAAAAAGAGGATTTTAACTTGGTTTTCAAGGGAAAGCCGGAAGGGCTTGGCTTGACTTGTTTTGGTCAGTTTGACCTCAAGAGGGCAAGGCCCTATTTTTCAAAAGCATGATTGTCTTGTTGTGCTTCTCGTTTTTGATTTCTTATGGATTGACTTATTGCATATTGATGTGTGTTTTGTGTCTAGCCCTGTGAGAACCTAGCTTGTGGTATCAAAGTGGTGGGTTGATCCAGATAGATGTGACAAACCCCTTAGAGGGTGGAGATGGGTATGAAGGACCCTAGCGATGGTTGAGGGACGTTGTGACTAGAATGACGGGTTTGTGCCGAGAGATGGAAAGGTGATTGAGGAACCCATGTAGGGTGTTCGTGTTGTGGTTTGACTTAGAGGGTACGTGCGAGATATGGGTATTGCCACCAAGATTATTTACTTACATGGGATGTCTTGGACACACTCTTTGGATCCGCAGGTAGGAGAAACGACCCCCACATGGATATTATGGACTGTTGTGATTGGAAGTCGGTCGTTGAGCCTGCATACCGGGGTAAGTTAAACCCCGAGTGTTTATCTTTGTATACCAGATAGGTCAACCCCCAGGTGTTTATCTCTGTATACTGGATAGGTCATCCCCTGAGTGTTTATCTCTATATATCAGGTGGCTCAGTCCTTAGGTGTTTATCCCCGTATACCAGGTGGATCATCCCTCAGGTGTATATCTCTGTATACTAGGGTGAGTCATCCCCTCAATGATTACACTAATTGTCACGATTTTGTGACATGCTTAAAGACACTTAGACATTGACCGGAGCATGTGTGATATTGGAATTGGTTTCGAGGTGGGACTTAATCCCCCCGAGTGGTTACTTGTCGACAGAGACATGTGAAAATGACCGAAGCATATATGATTGGGGTTTGAGGTGGTCCGCCTGACACCTCATGACCCAAGGTGTATATTTGATGTGGTTGCATGTTATGTTTCCAAGTGGTTGTGTTCCACAAGCACGACTGCCCACTTTATATATGTATTGCATACACATCCACTTTATCACGGCGCATGTTATGTTTCCAGGTGGTTGTGTTCCACAAGCACGACTGCACACTTTATATATGTAATGCATACACATCCACTTTATTACACCAACACTCGGTAATGTTGAGGCATTGGGGAATCCTACTTGGGCGTTGGACTCACCCCATACTCATGTACACCGCATGAATTTTGATGTATGGCTGGATCTTCTTGTTTTCGCTCAGGACATAGGTACTACTTGGAGCTAGACACTTTATATAGGTTTAGCGAGTTATGGGAGTGCACGACGGGTTGTTTTATAATGAGTTGGGCCAGAGGCTAAATTCCCATTCATCTTTCAAGACGTATCATTAATAATAACGTATTATTATTAGAGATGTACATCATTGAGGGGACCCACCTAGCTTGATAATTTATGATAAAAAGACCTAATAGGTACTCAAAATTAAAATTAAAGATTATATTTATAATTTATTTAATTAAAAAATATATAAATAGAGGATTAATGAAAGGGATGGATCATTTTTAAAATATTAATAATATTAATATATTAATATTCTCAAGGGAAATAGAAAGTTAAAAAATTTGAAAGAATTTTTAAAAAAAAACATTACATAGAGAATCATAATGCAGTCGCATCGAAAAATGTAGGCTGGTAGACATTGCCACGTTTCCCATTGTGAAATGAGACTGTAAACTTATTTGGCCGGGCTCACACAACACTCAGAAAGCGGAACGCACCAGAGGTGTGCGAACATCGATCCCATCTTAATCATGTCGCATCCTAATTGATCAGTTTCCGCATGGGACTGACGAATCCTGTGAACACCCATCCACTTAAAACAAAGATCTATGTGCATAAACCAAAGGTGAGGATCTTGATTGAAGTTGCAACCCTGGACCATTTCTTTTCCAAACAAAATATGATGGATTTACTCGGCTCTCATTTCTACAAAGCACCTGCGGGACAGAAAAACAAAAACCCCGTCAGACGAACATCCCACAAACATAGAAGCATTGCAAAATAACAGAAACTATTCGAATGCCAGTAACCTAACAAACAGTATTTTTCAGTAAAGAAAAGTTGCATCGAGGGTAAAAGAGACGTAACAAATCAGTGCAATTCTTAATTACCGAGCTACAGTAAAAAAGCATTGACAATGATTACCAACAATCATGGCTACTCGAGCCCATATAGAGCCCGTCTCAAAAGTTGTCCCTTCTTAGCCCGCCTTTGTTGACCCCTCAATGGGCATCGCCCCTCTAAATGAGGGCACCAATGTCAAGCACCCCCAGAGGGAAAGAGCACATCCACTACAAGGGGAAACCAGCGCTCTCACTAAATCTTGCAGGATCACCAAGAGAAACCTATTTGAAAGCCTCCCCTTTTTTGCCTCCAAACCAGCCAAAAATCTGTTTGGAATTTAGAATATCATAAAGACAAATCAAACTAGGATTAGGCACGCCTTTTATGAGGAAAAAAACTCTGAAATGGGAATAAATACGGAAATAGAAATGAGAACGGGAATGAAAAAGAAATGTTTGGTATGCATAGGAATGGAAAAAAGACTAAAATACTCTTATAAATAAAAACATATGAACATCGATGAACAGCACTCTTCATCCTCTCTCCCAAAGGGAATCTCACTGGTTCCTCCTCCCTCCTCATTTTCTCCTTACCATCCCACCAACCAAGAATAAGCTCCTCCCCGTTCATTTTCACACCATTGTGAAGTAGCAAACAGGGCCTTCCGAAGGATTGGTGATCCGAGTGTGGACTGGGTTCAAGTCCAGGTTCCAGTTTCAAGGGTTTGCTCTTGCAAGCTCACCCTGTATCGAACCCATCAACAGGCCAAAATCAGGCTAATAACACAAACCTTCTTTACCTTCCAAGTATTGACCCATCAATAGGCCTGGATCAGATTAATAACAAAAACCCATCTTTACCTCCCAAATCAGTATTGATTGCTTCTCGGCTCAAAGCAACTTGAGCTAAGCATAGATCATGTTGGATTGGTGTAGCCCGATCCACTTTCAATGATGTCCGAATTCTTGCCGCCCATATTGCAGCTCGGACTTTGGAGATGGCGGTACTGTTGCTCTGCATACCTCTTGTCACTGGAACTATAGAATCATGGACTTGGGTGGCCGAAACACTGTAGCAGTGGGGACTCCCAGTCAATGTTCAATGTAACACACCGGATTGTCTGTGGAGTTGGTGAAATAGTAGATCATCCTCGTTATAAGCTCATTCGAGCAAGGGTTTCTATACATGTGTGAGAAACTCTGATATCTCCATGTAATTGTGCTCCCAAAAATAGTGAACTGATTTTACCTCTCCGTTGATGCAAGGATTATTCCCTAATCACATAAATCAAAGTGTTTGTGTTCATCTTCTTTTCAATCTGTCTTTTCTTCATCCGCAAACCTATGTCGTGTGACTCTCAGCGTTTCCGCAACAACTGGTATCAGTTACTGGAAGATGCAGATCGAGGGTTATCTTTATCATAAAAAGATACTTTTCATCTGCAAACTTCTATCATGTGACTCCTGACATTTCCGCAACAACTGGTATCAAAGGTTGAAGTTCAAATTTCCCAAATTGAACGTTGGCTATGGAAGAAGGCAAGGTGAAGATCGATCGCTTCGATGGAACTAACTTCGATAGAAAGAAGGTTATGGAAGAAGGCAAGGTTAAGATCGATCGCATCAATAGAACTAACTTCACTTACTGAAGGATGCAGATCTAGGATGAGCTTTATCAGAAAAAGATTCACTCGCCACTTCTGGGTATAAAGCAGACAGACATGGAACGAACGAAGTGGGAGCGTCTGGATCAATAGGTTCGGAGAGTTGTGCGCCTTACATTGGCAAAAAATGTGACGCTCAACATCAGAAAGAAGACGACGATTAGGCTGATGAAAGCTCTTACAAATATGTACGAGAAGCCTCTAGGGTCAAAGTGTACCTGATGCGATGATTTGTTCAGTCTGAAAATGATTGAAGAACAGTTGCAAATCACATCAACGAATTCAACACCATCATAAATCAATTGACATCAATGGGAATTGCACTTGACGATTAGGAATGTGCACTGATTTTACTGCATTCATTACCCGACAGTTGGGAAGCGACTGTAACAACTATAAGCTACGAGATATGCACAGCGAGATAATCACATAGAAACATCAAAGTCAAGAGCAAAGAACCAAGACAAGGCAAAGGGTTGGTTACAAGACCTCAAGCTCACCTCCTCGTGCGCTAGAGACTGCCGACTAACAACGGGGGTGTGTATTGTATAGTGGGGAGACTATATCCCTGATATGAAGTGTCATAGAAGTAGAAACAATTCATATTAAGCGAAAAACAAAGACAAGGCAAAGGAGGCAGGTCCTACCTGCTGGATTTACAGGAAGAAAGTACATGTCAACGAGTGCAAAGAAAAACAGAAAACACCTGAAACTAATGCAACAAACACGACAGCTGAAGGAACTAATGATGTGTTGATGCTAAGCGTGGAACCCTATGGAGTCTTGGATTTTAGAGAAGGGTTTCATGAACAATTATGTTTTTGAAAATTTCGGCAATGTGCGCCATGCTGATGAAGAACCATACAGATCGCGGGGAAGAATGATGCACAAATCAAGACCAACAATGCGAGTTTGTTGGTTCTGGAAAACATAAGGTATATCACTGGTTTGAGAAGAAATCTTACTTTTGTCGGACATCTTGATGATGCAGGTTTTACCACGTTCAGTGGAGGTGCATGGAAGATTATCAAGGGAGCTACTGTTATAGCTAGAGGAGCAAAGAATGGGACCCTGTACAACATGACAGAAACATGTATGAACATGATTGCATCAATAAACACTGTCAAGGATTCACAACTGTGACACTGCAGGCTAGGCCAAATAAGTGTGAAGGTGATGGCCACAAAAGGATTGCTACCAGAGCTCAAGTCAATGGATGTTGGCCTATATGAAGACTGTATCTTCAAAAATCAGGTGTCTTTTGCGAAAGAAGGCAGAACACTGAAGGTTGGGAAGCTAAATATGGTGCACAATGATGTTTGGGGGCAACAGTACATTCCCTTGGAGGGTCACAATATTATGTGACATCTATGGACGACTCAACAAGGTATGAGTTTACTTTCTAAAAAGAAAATTTGATTTGTTTAAGATGTTTTAGAAGTGGAAGGCAGAACACTAAAGGTTGGGAAGCTAAATATGGTGCACAGTGATGTTTGGGGGCAACAGTACATTCCCTTGGAGGGTCACAATACGATGTGACATCTATGGACGACTCAACAAGGTATGAGTTTAATTTCTAAAAAGAAAATTTGATTTGTTTAAGATGTTTTAGAAGTGGAAGACCATAGTGGAGAATGAGTTAGGATCAAAGCTGAAATGCTTGAGGTCTGACAACGGGGAAGAGTATGTCAGTCGGGAGTTCAGGGAATTATGTTCTAATAATGGGATTCGGTGGGGGAAGATTATTCCAAGTACACCACAACAAAACAGTGTGGTTGAGAGAATGAATAGGACATTGAATGAACGTGTCAGTTGTATGAGACTGCACTCAAGGTTACCCAAGAACTTATGGGCTGATGCAGTGAACATCACAAAATATCTCATCAACAGAAGTCCATCTGTACCAATGGGAGAATGTCTACTCAAGGAGCTCTGGTCCAGTAAGGAGGTAAGACTCACATTTACGTGTCTTTGGTTGATTGGCTTATGTACATATTGATGCTGATGTAGGGGACAAGCTTGATGCTAAGTCCAAATCTGGTTTCTTTATTGGTTATGGTGTTGAGGAGTTTGATTATCGCTTTTGGGATGACCTCAACAAGATGGTCATCGAGAGTAAGAACGTGCTAATAAATGAAGTTATCGCGTACAAGGACCACCATGAAGCTAAAGTTGACAATGGGAACAAAGAATCAGTCTGTCAAAAGCGGCTTGATGTCAAGAGTGTTTTTCTTCATGGATATCTGGAGGGCATCTATATGCAGCAGCCATAGGGATATGTTGAGTCTGGGAAGGAAGACCTGATGTGCAAACTCCAGAAGAGCTTATATGGGTTGAAGGAGGCACCCACGGGCAGTGGAACAAAAAGTTTGATACATTCAGATGACTAAAAATGCATACAACGATGAGGCATGGATCAATGTTCCTATATCAAGTCCTTTGGTGATGATGAATATATGATACTGCTTCTATATGTGGATGACATGCCCATTACAAAATCACGTATGCAGAGGATTGATGAGCTGAAAGGGCAGTTGGTTGAAGAGTTTGAGATGAAACATCTTGGAGAAGCTGACAAGATTTTGGGGATGAAGATCATGAGAGACCTCGCAGGCTGACTACGTTGGAAAGGTTTTGAGAAGATTCAGAATGTTGGAAGCAAAGCCAGTATCTATTCTCCTGGCAAGACCGTTTCAAATTATCGAAGGAGCAATCACCGAAGACGGCGGAAAAGGTCGAATACATGGCAAAGGTTTCATACGCATCAGTTGTTAGAAGCCTGACGTATGTCATGACCTGTACTCCTCGGCCTAAAATTGCTGATGCAGTGGAAGTAATGAGTGGGTACACGGCTAACCCTTGAAAGCAATATTGGGAAGTTGTGAAGTGAATGCTAAGGTATCTGAAGGGTAGTAAGGAAGTATCTCAGTGCTTTGGGAAAAGAAATTCATTGCATTGGTACGTGAATACTGACCTTAGAGGTGACGTCGACAACAGGAGAAGTACCACAGGTTGTGTATTTACTTTTGGTGAAACTGCAGTAAGCTGAATATCACAATTGTATAAGGTGGTGATTTTATCAACCATAGAGGCAAAATACATTATTGTAACAGAAGATGGAAGTGCGATGGTTTGAATGAAGAACTTCTTGGATGAGCTAGGTAGAAAATGAGAAAGAAAATGTATTGCACGGTGACAGTCAAGAATGCTAAACATCTTCCAAAGAACCCCATGTTTCATGCCCGAACGAAGCACATTCAGTTAAAGTGTCATTTTATCAGAGGTTCAAGGCTTGAACGGGATGGGTTGTTGACATTGCAGAAGATTTGTGGAACAAAGAATCCAGCAGACATGTTGACGAAATCGATGGTAATACAAATGTTGAGGCATTGCTAGGTCTCTATTGCACTCCACTGATGAATGGAGGATGAGGTAGAATATGGGAGAACACTACGAGAACACAAAAGGGAAAACAACTAATATTTCATGAACTGTCAGCTTGAAATTGAAGTGAATGGAAAGCTCGCACCAGGGAGTGAAGAGGTCAGATTAAGTAAGTTTTCTAAATCAATTGCATTGAAGCGGATCAGGCACAAAGTGAGAGATTGTTGGATTGGTGTAGACCGATCCTCTTTTGATGATGTTGGGGCGAATGCATGCGACTTATACTGAACACCAGGCCACAACTCCCGCGATCCAAGCTCCGTAAGAGGCTAACACTCACTGTCATATAGAATAGTTGGTCTCATAACAATCCCATATAAAATTGACCCTTTAATTTCGAAGGAATTTTACGATCAGAATAAACCCCAGAAGACTTTCTCCATTTTATCCATCTAGTCTAAAACTTATGAAAGAAATTTGCATTAATATCACCATCACATTGCAGAAATGAGCCTAAATATAAAAAACAATCAGTTTAGATCAACCATCAAAACTAGACAACATGGATAACCCACTCAACTCTTGAGAAGCAACAATCGAGTTGCCGCCGTCATTGTTAAGGATTTCTTGCATTGAGAAGAGGTGGACTATAATGAATTTTTTTCTCATGTGGTCAAGGATTCTTCAATTAGATTACTACCCGCGTTTACAGTGTTTAATGATTTCCATTTGATATAACATTTCCTCCTTCCAAGAAAATGTGGCTCACGCCTCAACAATCTCTCACTTGAGATTCATTTCTGTATTGCGACTAAGTCCTTTGCCATCTCTCATACTACTTCCTCTAAATTTTATAAAGCAGCTTCATGGTTCTCCACCAAGCAGTTTCTTCTCTTAATAGAGGTGTTGCACCGCCACAGCACTTGCCAAGTCACGACCTTTGTAAACATGTCGGCAGGATTCTGCATCCCTTCGATCTTCCATATGACTAACAGTCTTTCATCCAATAGTGTTTGGATGAAGTGGTACTTGTGCAGAACATGCTTCATCAGAGAATGAAACAACGGAATTCTGGCCAAGTGAATCGCGCTCTGCGACTCACAAAACAGTGTCTGAACTTCCGATGTTTTTCTAAGATCCACCAGCAACCCCTTCAGCCACACTAACTCCTTCATTGTTTCTGTCAAGGCGGCATACTCCACTTCCCCCGTTGAAAGTGCGCGACCACCAATTAAAGTTTGGAAATCCAACTAATAATCGTTCAGCCAAAAGTAAACACATATCTTGTAGTGTTGTCCATGAATTTGAATCTCCACCAAAGTCAATGTCTACAAAACCTTTCAGAGACTCATTTGTTCAAAAGAGAAGTCAGAACCCTTCAAGTATCGAAGAATTCATGTCATAGCCTCTCAATGCCAACACAGGGGAGTACCATCCATCAAGCTATTCTTGTTTCGACTCCTATGCCTTTCCCTTTCCGGTGACATTTTCATCTAGCAGTATGCCCTATTCCATCTCCAATGTAAGTGTTATCAGAAGGCGCCTGAATCTCTTTTCGACGAATTTAATCATTCAAGATCAAGTAGTGTGCATCCATGAACTTCAAAATCAATCTTTCTGCTGGAATTAAGCACAACAATCATTATCGCATCCCATGACTCAGGAAAGTAACAAGATACCCCAAAACCAAGTCAAGTCTACCTTTTTTTATTCTGGATGACTTGAAATTTCATTGAACCCATTCAGATGATTGGCTGCAAACTTTTTTGTCAACATTCGCACTCTGAATGGTCTTCTCAGCAAGAACACCTTATTCATCGTTGTGGGTTTCTCATACATATAAGCTAAGGTCTTCTTGAGTTCTAATGTGGTCTTCACTTTCCATATGTTGAACGCTAAATTTTTGGTCAAGGGACATCTGCATCATCGTGAGTATTCATCTTTTGTAATTCTTCATTTTTCATTGCTTACGACTTAGCTCTAATCAACGAAAGTTTGAGATCTTTCAGCAAAAGGCAATCCTCTATATGCATTTTCCAAAACCCAAAATCCATTCCCTTAAACTTCTCCAAAGGCTTACATGGTTCGTGCTTACGCCCACAAGGGGATGTTGCTTCACTTTTATTCAAAGAAACAAGAGGAAGATTATAATGACCTCGTTCTCACAATCGCGCAATGACTTTCTCATCAAGCCCCCAATTGGTAATCTCACCTACCGCCAATCATGGCCTTCCACAGTGAGCACCTCCTTCGTACCGATAGTCCACACCCTATGTGGCTTAATCTACAAATGCCAACGAGTGAACTAAACCACCTCGTTGGCCATTCACAGTGTGCACGCGGCCCCAGTAGCCCCATTAGCCACCCACTTTGAGCGGCATCGCCAGCAACCTAGGCTGCACAATCGATGAACCACTAACGCCACATGTAAACCACATCACCCACTCGCAATAATGGTAAACACCATCTACGTCATCCAAGCAAACCATGTCGCCCCACTTCCAATGATCAACATCACACCCAATCACACAGGCTATACCCAACATGTTCCCACGGAACCACATCAGTTACCGCCACACAAGAACAACATCCATAACCAGCGTCATCACTCCGAACCAACCAAGGAACCATATATCACACAAGTGACCCCATACAAAGCAATTCCATTCCTAGTCTCACCCAGACCGGCCCACTCACACTTGTTTACCACACATTACATACACCTGCAACTTAGGAAAAAGCTAAGCATTACTCACTTGGACCACCCCACTCATGATTGTTTACCACGCATTACATAACACACCTATAACTAAGAAAAAAGCTAGGCAACACCTCCATGGAGTTTGCAAGACTCCACTCATTAGGAATCTCCGACTACTTCAGCTTTAATCAAAAAATTCACTTGAAACTGACTAAAGCCCTGAAAATAGGGTTTTTCAACGAGGGACGAAGAGATGGTGAGAAATCCTAAAAACACATGCATGCGAACAATTAGCCTTACCCATAGAGCTCCATTAGCTTCAAACAACACGAGATTCAAGTAAGAATCAAAGTAGAACTCCCCTAAAGAAGAAAGGAAAGTTATGGGGCATAAAACACTACGGTATTTGTGGAAATACCCCCCCCCCCAAAGCCATTTCCCAGGATAATATTTCATTTTAAACATTTTTGGAAAAATCTGGAAAAAATCTGTTATCATAGCCAAAATTTGGCAAACACCAGAATGAATCATACTCACTTCATGGTGAATCATTCCAAGACTTGGTCAAATATCCAAAAATCTGCAACAAAAAACCCCCAAATCTTAAAGAAACATTTTTAAGCCATCAAAACATCTCCAAACCCCTAAAATAACCAAAAAATCATGCTAAAACAAATGCAACAACATTTTATAAAAAATAAACCCTCAAGCTCAGAGCAACTCCCAAGGCCACACGTTCGATCCAATACCGGACCTGAATCACTATTCCAAATACCCAAGACCTTACACACAGTATTGCCTCAATACTTTCTCGAACTACAACCTTTGTTAGCATATCACCCAGATTTCGACTTCAGCACTCCAGCACTCCATCTACGAGCTTCAAATGAAGTGATATTTCAATCGAATGTTTTTTGTCCGTGGGTAAAAAATCAGATTCTTCGCAAGATGAACTACACTTTGATCATCACAGAGTAATACTTCATTCTCTTGCTTTCTTCAGAGCTCCTCCAACAAACCCTTCAACTATTGGATCCTCAACCTTGGCTTCCCGGAGATCCTTCATCTTGAACCTTCCAAATAACCAAGCCTTCACCTCTTCAATTTGTTTAATGTCTGAATCATCCAAGAGCATGTCATCCACATATAAGAGAAGTATGATGAAACACTCACCATCGAACATCTTCTGGTAGCAGTAATGATTTACATTGCATCTGATGAACTCCCGTCCTCTCAATCTTTTTTCTAATGCCCCTTCATTTCACAATGTCATCATATGGGTATGCGCCCATCTGACTTCTCCCTGACCCTTCTACTTCTACTCACTCCCTTTCTTTTGACTTTGGTTTTCCTTCAGATTGGAAAGTCCACTACTTTCGACATTGTAAGCTGCTCTGGTAGCACTCCAGACCCCTTCTGAATCTCCTCATTCAGGATCAGATCTCAAATCTCATCGAATACCAAGTCAAACTTGTCGCTGGAGTTGCTAATAGTAGTAACCATCTTATCTCAAGATGCAAAAAGCGATGATAAAGGGATCAAGGACCATACGCCTTCAGTGAACTCCACCATCGCCGATTTGAGTTGGCTATGAATCATGTTGAACTCATTAACATAAAAAGTCATCGACCTTCCTTCCAACATCCTCATGCAGAAAAGTCAACACAACATGAACACTTTGTTCATTGTGAAAGTCTTTTCATACATGTTCACAAGCTTCGCCATAAGTTCCACAGCTTCGCCATAAGTTCCACAGCTGTCTTCACCTACTGGATGTTGTTGGCCACATTCCAGACCAACGTTATTTGAATGCCAAGTCTTGTCGCTGGAGTTGCTAATAGCAGTAACCATCGTATCTCAAGATGTTGAAAGCGATGATAAAAGGATCAAAGACCATAAGCCTTCAGCGAACTCCACCTTCGTCGATTCGAGTTGGCTATGAATCATGCTGAAGTCATTGATACGAACAGCCAACGACCTTCCTTCCAACATCTTCATGCAGAAAAGTCAATACAACATGAACACTTTGTTCATTGCGAAAGACTTTTCATACATGTTCACAAGCTTCGCCATAAGTTTCTCAATTGTCTTACCTAGCAGATGTTGGCCACATTCCAAACCAACGTTATCTAAACCATCCTAAGTGCTTTCGGGTCAAGCATTTCTCATTCGACTTTGTCTATTGCTTCTGGTTTGACGCCCCAACGGAAGCTCAAGCTCTTTCTGATACAGATAATCTTCAATATGCATTCTTCAAAATCCGAAGTCTAAGCCGAACTTCCTGAAGCTCTTTTCATACATGTTCACAAGCTTCGCCATAAGTTTCTCAATTGTCTTACCTAGCAGATGTTGGCCACATTCCAAACCAACGTTATCTAAACCATCCTAAGTGCTTTCGGGTCAAGCATTTCTCATTCGACTTTGTCTATTGCTTCTGGTTTGACGCCCCAACGGAAGCTCAAGCTCTTTATGATACAGATAATCTTCAATATGCATTCTTCAAAATCTGAAGTCTAAGCCGAACTTCCTGAAGCTTGCCTTCTTCCAACGACATTCCTTCTGAATCAGTAAGCTCCCACTGAAACGAAAAATGTTATGGCAAGAACGTCCAGAAGTCTATAAAAAAGCTCTAATACCAATTGTTGTGTCCAGAACCGAGAACCTAAATTCCACAATTGCTTTCGAAACCACACTTGCGGAACAAGGTTGAAAGTTTTGGAGTTCAACAGCACCTGATCTCGACGTCCAAAGAGGGAACTATGCTCCAACATCTAATGCCAAATCACCTTGAACACCGGTAAACGTTCTAGAACACACGCAAACGGAATATATCCGTCGGAAAAAAGTCTTCCAAAAGATATAATGCCTTTGATGAAAAACACTTACCACACCAAAGGGTTTCGACAACAGACTTGTTTGTTGAAGGCTTGTGATCTAATTGAATCTTCAGATTTGTGACCAAACTCTTGGTAAGAAGAACTTGACTCTGTAAGCACTCTTTACCCTTCATGCTTTTTTCGATTGTTGATGTGCCCAATTGTGTTGTAAATCCTCTTTTGTGATGATGTTTCAAAACTATGTGCATCGAGTGAGTCCATTTGGTTTGGGGGTATATGCTACCTCCTCGAGTTAGGATGAACCAATAATTTCTAGATTAGCAAGAGCTTCATATCAAATAGTTCTTGATTTGCAATTTATTTCAGTCTGCTTCCTATTGTACGATCCTTTCTTTTCATGCATAATTAACTTATCTTTTATGTGATGTTCCTGTTATGAACTTCTGTCCAGCTGGGACTAAACGACGTTAAATACATGGGTTCTTTACCGTTTTCTTTCACAATTTTGTTGACTGAAAATGTTATAAACATTGTTTATATTGTTTGAAAAATCATTTCAGTTTGTTTTGAACATTGAATGGTTCATTTGTTTACATTTATTAAAAATTTCTATTTCCTGATTTCTGAAACATTAAGATAAATAGTGAGTGGGTGGACTATTGCATGTAGATGGTTGTTCTGTTAACAAATATAACCTACCACAATAGTAACTTTAAATTAAAGATGACACACACCTACACAAAAAAAAAGTTGAAGAACCAGGAATTGATGACAGTTGGTTGTATTTGTTTCAATGTCATTTGAGCACAAAATACTTTGGAAATGCTTTTGAGATCATCTGAGGTGATTAAAGAAAATTGGAGAAGGTTGGAGTTGTTGCATAGTTGAGAAGTGGAATTTGTACTAACCCCATTCGATTGAAATGATTTTTCCAAAGGCCATGTAATATTAAATTGAGTTTTTCAAAAGTTGTGTATGTGAAACTGAATGTAAAGCTGGCTACATAAAAATGAATTAGATATTTCACAGTTGGCGTATGAATGAAGTGAAGTTACGGATTGGATTGATTTTTCCAAAAGCTAGTGTAAATGAGAATTGTGGCAATGTAAGATTGAACATCCCTTTTCAAAGGTTGCATAAGTGAAAACAAAAATTTATGATTAAAATGAGTTTATGAAGCTCATTAATGTGTGAACTGGAGCTACATAACATTGAATCAGATGTTGTGATAAAGACCTGCTATGCCACCTTGAAGGAATAAGGGTTTTTGAGTAATTGTCGGTTGAGTCTGTTTAGGGGATCATGTGGTTCCACATGTAGGCATAGGGGGGGTTATGATGTAGCTCTTAGGGGGAGAGGTATTATATAAACAGGGGAGGCCATTGGCTAGGATGGGCTTGGGGGACCACTCCTGGTCGTTTCTTCTGCTACCTTTACTGTATTTTGGTTCCTTTCATACATCAATCGAAGTAGACAGTCCTCGGACTCCTATCAATTGGTCCGGCCTCTGGCTCCAATCAGCTGGTCTGGCATGCCATTCTCCATCCTCTCCCTCGGACGCGCGACCTGTTGTGCCTCGACCGGCCATCGACTCTCATCTCTGTTCTTCAAGGAGTTGCAAGCTACTCTTATTTTTCCCCTCCCGACTCTGTGGAGCTAGGTATTGTCGCTTCTTCTTTTCGATCGGACGACAACACGCAATACCAGGAGTTCGCTCGGCCGCAACACGCAATCCCGCATTATGTTTTGAGAAGGTATGCTCGGTCGACTATTGTCAGACGACGCACGCGCCCAACTTGTTCATAAGCTCTCCAATTGAAGGCACTTATTGCTATCATCCACTGTCGCCGGCTTCCGCAGAAGTAGAGGCCTCTTCCTGCCCGAGTCCGAGGTGGCGCGCACTGCCGATTTCCGTCAGGCACATCACCACCTGCTGATTTTTTCTCATTCGGCGGCGGCGCATGTTCCCAACTCGTGATCCGAGGAGCCACGCACCACCAAAAGGTATGATCGGTCGTCTTCGACTCTCAGGAGGTGCATCCATTCAAGAACGTCGTTAAGAGGAGGCTCGCACGACCATACTTTCTCACTCAAGGCAGGGGAAACTACCCTAGAATCACTGTTGGTTCCATCTTCGCAGGAAGGATTCATTGGCAGAGTCATTGTTGTGTATGCCACTGATTCGGATTCTACTTCCAGCACGCGTGGCGTCAAACATGTCGGAGTTACGGGAGTCATTGGCCAGGCTGGACAGATGTTTAGACAAGCGCTCTGACTACCTCATGATACCAGAATTTACTGGAAGCAAACCAAAAACATGGATCCAGAAAGTCGAGGCTCATTTCTCAAGCCGCAAAACTTCGGAAGCGATTAATATACCAATGGCGCGACTCCGCATAACGAGTATGTATGAACTTTGATTTTTACTGACCAAGGGACTTCAGACTAAGTTCACTTGGACGCAACTCAAAGAAGCGCTCCTTGGGGATTTTGGAAGCTCCGTTGGGGAAGCCCTTAAGTCTACATCTGGTTTCACATCGACAACAACACAACTGTCCGCAGCGCATTCAGGGGAGTCGGTCGACCACGAAACACAAAGCTGGAGCATGAGGCTTCCTGAAAATCATGACGACGCTACCTCTAGCCAGTTTGTGATAGACTGCCACCCAATGAGGAGTCGAACACTTCAAAGTTCGTCATGTTGCAGCACGAGCCACAGAAGACTGAGCCAGCTCAAACATGAGCTCTTGTTATTTTACCACCAACTGCACAGGTCGCGCCCACAGTGTCGGGATGGGGTCCCTGGGTTCATAGAGGAGGTTCATAACCAGAAGCAGAAGCAGGGTGCTACCAGCCGCACTTGTGACCCAGCTCACAACAACACACCAGGGGCCTTCCAGATGGAAGGAGTGCAGGCATGGCGACGAGAGGCACACTCAACTTCGTTTACACAAACTTGATCCATGAAGGATGTCGACGCATTTGGGAGATAGTGTGGCGTGCATATGCGGCAGGAGACCTTTTATAGGACCACAACAGCTCGGTCCTACAGCAGCGAGCCATATTTGGGAGATCGCTTGGCATGTCTGCGAGATCCACCGACAATGTGGTTTTTCGGGACATCACCAATGATAGAGACCTGTTATGCCACCTTGAAGTAATAATGATTTTTGAGTAATTGTGGTTGGAGTCTGTTTGGGGGGTGCATTCGGTTCCGCGTGTAGGCATAGGGGAGGTTATGTAGTTAGTCTGTTAGGGGGGAGGTATTATATAAACAGGGAGGGAATACCTTTGGGGGAAGAGAATATTGTGTTCATCCCTAGGCTAAGATCGGTCTGCGAGCTTGGGCATGATCACTCCCAATCGTTTATTCTCCTACCTCTACTGTATTCCGGTTCCTTTCATACATCAATCCAAGTTGCATGTCCTCTGGCTCCCATCATGTTGCGTAAGAGTGATATAAATGGAGCAAAATCATGAAAGAATTTAAAAGATTATTGTACGGTATTTGTGGAGATTTAAATGGAAAGATTTGTTTCCATATTTTGAAAACCAATCCAGCATGATTTTCGAGAAGATTTTTAAATCAAGTTGACTGAAATATTCAATGGAGATTTTGAAGAACAAATTTCACAAGGTTTCCAAAATTCAAGGTTGGAAACCACCCACGTGAAAATGACTAGGTATTTAAACAGATTTGATGAGGAAGAGAAAATATGATGAGTATGAGATTGATGAAAAACAAGTGTTGGTTCTATGCATCAAAATCCTTGAGAAAATGGAGAGCATATTCATTTGAAATATTAAAAGGCTCGTGAGGAGTTTATGATCAAGAGTTTCATTTGTGCAAAGGAGTCTGAAGAACTTTGTTGTTGATTCTAAACTTTGGGTGTGGAAGAAGATCAATTCTTTGAAGCCGAAGTCTTCTATGTTTTGTGAAAAACTTTTTCATTCGATTTTGTTGATACTTTGTAAATAAGAACCCCTGTATAAACCTGTCAAGAGACAAAATGTGTTGGGAAACAATCATGGTTCAATGATGATACCTTCTTTATCTGTATTGACTATGAAATTAGTGGATCATCTATGATTCAGATTTCACTGCAGTGAAGGGATCCAAACTCTAACCAATTGCAAAGGTTAATGTCAGGAGATTCTAAAAAGTGGGTAACAATGATTCGACCCCCCCCTTCTAACACACACACACACTCAGTGTTACTTATTAATCA
Source organism: Viscum album (assembly GCA_963277665.1). NCBI lineage: Eukaryota > Viridiplantae > Streptophyta > Magnoliopsida > Santalales > Viscaceae > Viscum > Viscum album. The sequence continues at coordinate 1,814,039,898 of OY728146.1, forward strand.
ATCTTGGGCACTCCAAGTGGTATCATTGTTGAGTTTTAACTCTGGTTTGTCTAATTATTCTTTGAAGATCAAATAGAGAATCACAACTCTGTTAAGAGTATAGACATGCTCACTTTTTTATGGCAAGAACTATCATGGATGGAAGAATATGATAGTTCCCTATCTCTTATCACTTATTAGCCTGGAGGTTGTTGATGTTGCCATTATTGGTTTCACACCTGTTGAGAAAGAAGCTCCCATACACATGCTAATAAAAAGAATATTAAGAATGATAGCAAGGCAAGGAATGTTATTTTGATGTTGTGGTCTGAAAAAAATTTCACCAAGGTGGATCGAAGACTGTCAAAGAAACAGTATTAAAATATTTGATAGAAGTCAAGTTGCAAATCTAGAGAGAAAGGCTTGAAGGTGTGAAGATGGTTGATTATGAGACCATTGATGACTTTTTTACAAGAGTCGATGAAATTGTGAGCAATGAGCTCGATAAGAAGAAAGCTCATGTTTTGATAAAGGAATTGTTTTAAAAGCAATGAGCTCGATAAGAAGAAAGCTAAGTCATCAAGTGATTCTAATGATTGTTGGGAATGTAGGGAGTTGTCTGCATAAGGGCCATGGCTTGCTTAAGGGTCACCATCGTAAGGGTCAAGGCTTGCATAAGGGTCACCAGCGTAAGGGGCATGGGCTTGCGTAAAGGTCACCAGCGTAAGGGGCATGGCTTGCAGAACCCGATGGTCTTGGCTCTGTTTATTAATGTGTTTGGAGTAGGTTGCAGTGGGTAAGTTGCCTAGGGGCAATGTAGCCTTTTCTCAAATAGTTGTTGGCGGGAGGTCTCAACAGGCCCTTTGGGGAGAGTGGTCATCTTCGCATCGGGAACTTCTTCCTCATCTCTTCTGCCATGCTTCCCTGCTGTAAATTGTGATTCTGCTAAGTGTAAACTGCATTGTCTCTCCCTTTCCTCTCTCATTGTCCTAACATTTTGGCGACTCCGTTGGGGATCAAAAGGCTTGGTCAATATAAGAGGGAGAGAATACGCAACATGTGGACCATGTTGGAAGTCGTTTGAGAGCAGCCAATCAAAGACGAACTCAAGGAGAGAAACAGTTGAAATCGCATTTCGATGTTGGACATCACGAGAACAGTTGAGACATGATCGCGGCTGGAAAAGCGAGCGTTGGAGGACGAGCAGAGTAGGCACGACAGCGCTGCAAGTACGACTCAGTGAAGTCGTTGAGTGTTTTTCTCTCACCTTAAACTACTTTCTACTGTGCGAACTAATGTGCAAAGGTTGCTAAGAGCACTGCAGATGTTGAGAATTAGGATGGAGAATAGTGTTGCTAATGTCGAATTGGCTGCAGAAAAGATACGGCGGAAGTTGAAGACTATCCAAGAAATTTTCGATAAGCTGATTTTAAAACAAGCAGAATACCTAAGAGCAAACTGAGGAAAGAGCATCAACAGGATGCATGTTTTGGAGGACTCATTTGTTTACATTCCGAAACAGCTTGAAATATTACGCGGATCAAATTTCGGTAAGCAGTGTGTGGTTGTCGCTGAGATTCCAAGAGGTTGTGTAGGTGAAGTTGTAAGGGAAAACTGTTGCGGTGGAAACATATCTTTGTAAGTTGTAGCTCCAACTGAAAGAAAACGGAATTTGTCAAAGAGAGCATAGATGCAAGATTTTTCAGTTGATGATCCACTTGGCTAGATCACAAACGCAGAGGCGTATTTTCTAAAAAATCGGATGACGGAAGAAATGAAGTTGCACCATGCAACTTTGCATGGTTGGTACTGCTTTATACTGGTTTTTGTCTTGACATGGAGATACCCCGAACTTGTCATGGGAATTTTTAAAAGTAGCTCTAATGGAGAGTTTTGGAAGTCGACAGGGGAAGATCCACTGCAGACATTGAAGGTGCTTAAACAAACTAGAAACGTGGAGCAGTTTGTTTTCGATAAAAAACTTCCTCTCCAGGAGAAGTGTGCTTTCGAATAAAAAACTTCTTTCATGTCATGCCTTGCCTTCCCATCTTGGCTAGAACTCGGATAAAAAACTTCCTCTCCAAGCCACGCCAGACCAAAAAACAACATTTTCTAGAAGTTGTGGCAAATCTACATTGATGGCATTGTTGAGCAGCAGTCTGGGCATCACGACAGTAACACCCACAGATTCCTTTCAACACAAGATGTGTGGGATTGCAGAAAAGCTAAGTCCTCTACTACTGCTTCCAAGGAGAGTCCAGATACATGGAGATGTTTGGGATTGAAATGGGAGTTGTGTATTTTGATGGCAATGGCTGCAGATTTCATAATCAATTAATAGCATTTAAGGACGATTCAAATTTTGATACAACATCTGCTTAGGGTTCATGTGAAAAAGGAAGGACGGTTGCAGCTACTTATCCTAGGAAGGTTTTTGTTATGTTGGCCAAAGTCGGGAGACTACTGTTTTTGTTACAATGGAAGGGGAGGAAAATAAAGTTGCATTGTTGCATAGGTCATCGCAAAAGCCACCACCAAGGCCTCCACTTTCCAAGTCTTTGATGACAATATACACTGACAGTGACAAGGTGTTTTGCCTTCACTCGAGCAGTTGTCTAGTTAGTGGCTCCTCTTTTATTGGAACAACCTCCTATTAAAGACACCAATGTTTGGAGAAAGACTCAATTTGAGTACTTAAAATGTTACAATAGCTGGAATGAGGTTACTGAACTTTTCGAGGTGCTCTTATTGTCTTCTTTGTCGGCTGAAAACCTAGAAATCAGAATTTGTTGTGGAAAAGGAACGAACACCAAAATATAAAGAGAATAAAGACAGTTTTAAGTAGGGGCTCATTAAGGAGGGGAAACATCTTCAAGTGTTTCGACAATCAGGTGTAAAATTGAAATACTCTTTGCTATCCCTGAGGATGTTTCACTACGGAATTGATGATGATATTTTTGGTTTAAGTGATGATGTCTATTCGAAATATTCTATGTTCATCCTGATATGGATGGGGGCAAAGTTCAAGCTTCAGATGATCCCTGTGGATCTCACATTCCTATCTCAAAATCGGGTGACAGATAACTCACCTTTTCGAAAGTCTAGTGAAGTGAGCACTTTGATAGAGCCGGTGTTAGTGTTATTGTAGAAATCTCGCATTCCTATCTCAAAATCAGGTGACAGATAACTCACCTTTTTGGAAGTCTAGTGGGCACTTTGATAGAGTTGGTGTTAGTGTTACTGTAGAAACTCACCAACAGTTCTTGTCGGTTGTGGATAGCTTTAATTCAGCTGATTGGCCCCAGTTGAGATCTGTAGACAATGGTTTCGACTGCACGAACTCCTATCCTTACCCTGAATGCTTTTAGGGAGGACAAAGTTTCCTTTGGTTGCGAGTGAGACACATTTGATGTTGTTTTCTTTGAGAAAGTGGCGGTTAAGTTGTTGGTGATGATGGCAAACAGTACTTATTTGGAATGATTATAGACTCGGTTGGCCCCTTGCTTTTCTTTGGATGCTTTCGTTTTGCTTCTCCATGGTTGGCTAAACAGAAGACGAGTGGTTGTCGAGAGGGTTGCAGTGTTGTTTTTTCCCTTGTGTTCGCTGCAGCAAGATTTTCACGTGTCGGAATTGTGTGTCCATCGACTTATATTTCATGAGCGAAATGGAAGTTCTTTGGAAAGCCTTGCAGTAAAAAAGGTCATTGCGTTTGAGTTTTCAAGTCAAATGGAAGTTCTTTGGAAAGCCTTGCAGTGAGAAAGGTCGTTGCGTTTGAGTTTTCAAATCAGTGGGGTGGTGTAGCTTTTGGGAAGAAAATGTTGAAGCCTCTAGCGCCTTCAACCAATCTTGAAGGTCAAACAGTGTCAATAAAGTCTCACCTTCAAAACAAGGTGGATTTTAAGTGGGGTCATGGTATTATCATGTTTGGGGTAGGTTGTAGTGGGTAACTGCCTGGGGGCAATATAGTCTTTTCCCTGAAAATTGTCGGGGAGGGAGCGGCTGGGATATTATATAAGGGAGAACCAGTAGAGAGGGTACACGAATCTTTTTTTCTGATATCGTCAACTGTCAGCTGAACGCTGCAGGAGTCGGTCCTTGGGAGGTCAAGGGAGGCCCTTTGAGAAGAGTTGTTCTTCATGTCGGAACTTCATATAATTTTTTTGTAATGCTTCCCTGCTGTAAACCGTGATTCTGCGGCTAAAAAGTGTAAACTGCATCGTTTCTCCCATTCCTCTCTCATTGTCCTAACAATGATGATGAAAAGCAAGATGAGTATGAGAAAGTCATGCCTCTTACCCTCTAAAAATTTCAAAAAGGGAAGAGGCAAGTACAAAAGTTACCTCTGAAATGTTTTAATTGTAGTGCAATTGGGCATTTTTCAGTTGATTGTCCAAAGAAGGGTAATACAGACTCAGGAGAGATGAACTAGAAGAGGACGTATCAAAGATAGAGTAAAAATCTAAACACCAAGAAAGACAAGAAATCTGATGAAAAAAAAGGAAGAGATTTTCAAGAATCAAGGGAATAAGTTTGTTAAGAGTAAAAAAAAGGGAGACAAATCTGCAGAGTAGTGAGTCTCTGGAAGAAAATATTAGCGTACAACACAAAACCTCCATGCCTCGTGTTGAAAAACGTAAGAACCTTCAAGCAGTGGTGAAGAGGATGAAAGGAAGCTATACTGAGCATATGCAGAAAGCTGAACTTGAGACTTATCTTACTCGGAATTCCAAGCTGAAGAAGGATATTAGGATATTGAAGAAAGATGTTGACAGATAAAAGGAAAATTAGGTTGGTTACTCATGAAAGAAGCTGAATATATTGAAAAACTCGGACAGCTCAAGGATGAAGTGGCATAACAAGAATGAAATATTGAATGATTGTGATGAAAAATTTGATGCAAAAGAAAGAGAGATGCATGAGGTTCAATCAAGGTGTCTTGATGCTGAAAATTCCTTGAAAAATATGAGAAGATTTCAACAAAGCTACTGAGGTGAAGGTTGAATCATCACAAGCTGTTGAGATTGTTTGCTTAAAGAAAAAGTAAAATCTGCTCTGGAAAACATTAAAGTCGTTTAAACTGTTTTATCTAAAATAGTGCAAGCTCTAAAATCAATTCAGGACAAATTTGGGTAGAAAAATCATGAGAAACCTATCATTCCATTAAAAGAGGGATGTGGTTATTGATAAGAGTTTTTCCCCAAAAAAGAGAGAACAGGCTGCTCAATTTGCATCTAGACAGCAACCAAATGATTCTAAACAGAATTCATATTATTTTATATTTATTGGTCAATATCATTTGAGAGGCATTAAATATTTTATAAATGTTTTTGAGATCATTTAAAATGATTGAATAAATTTGGAGAAGATTGAAGTTGTTGCGTAGTTGAGAAGTGGAATTTTTACTGACCACATACAACTGAAATGTTTTTTCCATAGGCCATGAAATATTGAATTGAGTATAGGCTACGTATGTGAGATTCAAAAGTTGAACTGGTTGCATACGTGAGATTAAAAAGTTCAACTGCGTAAGAATGAATTGGATATTTCACAAGTTCATGTATGAATGAAGTGAAGCTAGGTAAGCTTATGTAAGTGAGGATTGTGGTGACGTAAGATTGAATTGTGCATTTTTAGAAGGCCATGTAAGTGAAAACAAAAGTTTGCGTAAGATTGAAATGAGTTTCTGAAGCCTTATGTGTGAAACTGGAGTTGTGTGACATTAAATCAGATGCTACGTAAAAGTTATTTGTTTGAAATCATGGAAATTTTGAATTGTTTTCAAGACCGATTTTATGAGATATAAATGGAGGAAAATCAGGAAAGATTTTGCAACGAGGTTTGTAGAGATTTAAATGGAAAGATTTATTTCCATATTTTGAAGATCAATGTGACATGATTTTCAAGAAGATTTTAAAATTGCATTGGCTGAGATATCAGATGGAGATTCTGAAGAACAAATTTCAAGGGGTTTGCAAAATTCAAAGTCGAAACTATCCACGTGAACACAACTCGGGATTTAAACAAATTTGATGAGGAAGAAAAAATATAAAAAAGTATGAGATTCACGAACAGTCAATTTTGTGCGTTGAAATTCTTAAGGTGGAGAGCACATTCAGTCTGAATATTCTGAAGGCTCGTGAGGAGTTAATGATGTGCAAAGGAGTCGGAAAAACATTGTTGTTGCTAATGAACTCTTGGCATGGAAGATTTATTCATTGAAGCTGAAGCTTTCTGGAGTTTTGTGAAGATCTTTTTAGTTCGGTTTTGTGAAACCATTGAAAACAGGAGATTTTGCATAAATATGTCAGGAGACTAGAAGTGTTGGGAAACACGCAAGTCAAAGATGACACCCCTTCCCTATTTATATTCACTTTATGGAATCAGTGGATCATTTGTCATTCAGATTTCATCTAACACGTCAAGGACATTGTCACCCGTATTAGAACCTTGTAAAAATTTGATGTGTTTTGGGTTCCTAATTATTTATGAGGATTAGTTTAAAGCAAAGAGGGGATCCAAACTCTAACCAGTTGTAGAGGTTAATTTCAGGAAAGATTTTAAAAACTGGGCAACACTGATTCAACCTCAATTCTCAGTGTTACGTATTAATCAATCCTGGGTACCTCAAGAACCTAAAAAAAATACATTAAATGATGTCATTATGCCGACCAAGCATTTAAAGGCGGGAGGGGCGAGCAACCAGATCCACCCACCACTGCCAAAGGTTTGAAGGAATTCGCTTTTTCGGTTCTGTTTAGATGGCTCACTGCTCATGATAGTGTTGTAATCTCAATCCAACCTCTATGTTAACATAAAAAACACTAAATCATGGACTCGTATTGTTGAAGAATAAATTGCAATTTTTGTAATAAAATATTTAAAATCTTAATTTAATAATTACTAAATAAATAATCCTTATGATATAATGTATTATTGGTTTATATTTAGATGTGATCATTTAGTAACCAACTTTAAAAAGAAATATCAACAACAATACATTAATGTAAATAGAAATTTGCATTAAAAAAACAATATTCATTTGGTGATCGAAAATGCATAAATAATCAACAGTTCCATATTTGGATTTTGCAATTTGACATCAGTATCTAATAACCCTCATTGCATGTTCAAGAGTTTCATTGAGTGCATGTGGGTCTTACAGTCATATACCACGTATCAATGGATGCAACTCTTGATCTGTTTATTGTATCATGTGGGTGCAACTGTAACAGTTCCATATTTGGATTTTGCAATTTTACATTCATATCTACTAACCCTCATTGCATGCTCAAGAGTTTCATTGAGCGAACGTAGTCTTACGGTCATGCCCATATCAATGGATGCAGCTCTTGATCTGTTTATTGTATCAAGTGACATTTTCAAATCGTTATTAAGTATGAGATGATGCATGTGGAGATAAATGAGAAAATTATCAACCACTACTAAAAAAAGAATATCCATCATATAAAATTTTTTATATGAACGGAATCATCTATGTGATGCTGAAGGTACATCGAATATAAATCAATAACCAACGTCAACAACTGCGCATAGGTGTCACTTCTTCCAAAGGACATCGATCTACAACATTTTGTGATTGAGCTCAGTAAGGGAGGACAATTTTGTATGTAGCACACTTGGACACATCGAAATCAAAAACACCATGCACAGCATGTGCACTTATGTCTTGCAGTCAAAATATTTGGCCAGTCGATGAATGCTACAATTAATTGCTTTCATCAATTGTATCATTCATAGACTGGCCAAGTATTTTGCCTGCATAAGTGCACATGTGGTGCATGAAGTTTTTGATTTCTATGTGTTCAAGTGTGCTACGATTCCTCCTATACAGTCATCCATTATTTGATTATTATGTGGTGAAGAGATCCACTAACACGTGTAATAAAAAAGTCTATTAACAAGTTTATTGCTTACTAACAAGAAACTCATGACATTCATCCCATAAATAAGTATAGGGTGAATGAGCAATGTGATCATCAAGGTCATGTCTCCCAAGTAAAGTAGATGACACCCAATTTGATTTGATGGATCAAGATCTGCACGTGCAATGCTCATAAATGACATTTCTGAGTAAAAAAATTATGTTAGTGTTTCAGTTAAGAGTATCATATGATAAAAAATACAACATATGTAAAAGTGAAATATGGAATCCTCATGTTACAATGTGGTATAACATATTTACATGAATATGGAAGCCTGAGGAACTTATTAATATGATGACAACGAATCATTTGTAGTCAAATTTGGACGACACTTTCCGTTTTGTAATGCATATTATCTATAATGACTGCATTTAATTCAAGGTCAAATTTCTTGAGACCAAATACTCAAAAAACTGCAACGCATAAAGAACGTGCCATATAACAAGATACGTACAATGCTAACCTGGGCCTGTTTTCTGGCATGAGAAACAAATTCCAGGCATCCATGCAAGCAAACACACTCGGCCATGTCCAAGCCCATGCCAGACCGATTCCTTGTCGGTGAACCAAAACAGGGCCTCCACCAGCCAAATTTTCCTTTAATGACTGAAACTCCGTCAGCAACAATACCATGGAAACAAACATGCTAACCGATCTTCTCCCTGACTTGGAACAATGATCTTTGGCATATACCTGAGACCCAATGAATTATGTACCAAAACGTTTTATACCATTAGATTAGGCCAAGAAATGCCCAAGCCGAGGAGAGGATCTTGACTGAAGTGTCGCCCACAAAACAGTAGAAACTCCTGACCTTTCATGGCAATCCCTTTCCAAGCAAAATATGATGGATTTACTCAGGCTCATCTTGCTCTCCGCCGATTTGAAAATGGGCGGATGAGACTAGCTGTCGGCAAAATGTTCATCTTGGAAGCCATCATCAGCTCTAATTGGCTTCTCATTTCATGTGGATGAGACTACTAACTGTCGGCAAAAGGTCCATCTTTGGAGACCATCATAGGCTCTAATTTGCTTCCCATTTCATATCGAAAGCTCCCCCTTCAGATAATATCACACAGCCAGAACCTTCTGCAGGACAGAAAAACAAACACTAGGTCAGAAGAACAAAAAAATTCCCATCTGACAACCCATAGAAAAAGAGAAGTGTTTTCCCTCCCTCGTGTATATCATTACAAAAAATGTCATAAAAACATTATAGAAACCTAACAAAAAGCACAATTAACAAAACACAATATTTTTAAGTGAAGAAAAGATGCATCAAGGGCAAATAAGAAGCCCAAACCCAGACACATAACAAATCAGTACCAAGCTATAGCAAGCATTAACCATGATTCACAACAATGACAGGTACTTGTGGAATCAATGCGGGATCCTAAAGATTGTCAGCCCTTTGACAATACTATCCAAGAAGGCCAACCCTAGGTAGTCCTCATCAGGATCCGAGAGAACGCCAACCCCTTGAAAAACTGATGTCCAAGATGGTGAACCCTAGGTAGTCCTCGTCAGGATCCGAGAGAATGCCAACCCCTTGAGAAGCTGATGTCCAAGATGGTGAACCCTAAATAGTCCTTGCTCAGATTTCCATTTTTTAACCCGCACTTGTTGGCCCCCATGGGCATCGCCCCTCTAAATGAAAGCACCAATGTTAGGCACCCAAGCCCAAAGGAAAAGCTCGTCCCAAAAGAGGAATCCACTAGAAGGGAAAACGAGCGCTTTCACGTTTTCTTGCAGAATCAATAAGAGAAATATATTTGAAAGCACTCCTCTCTTTTTTCCTCCAAACCAGCCAAAAATATTATCAGGTTTTACCAGATTCTCACTAACACTACACACGTGCACAATGGCATCCACTTCCAAGCATATTTTTAGGGCTAGGATTTCTCTGAGAATCAGATGGAAAAATTATCAGCTTCCGTGGATGCTTCAGCAGCCTCAACTCAATCTTCATTCAATCACAACTACCATCATGCCTGCTCTCTCGATAAAGCCCTCTCTTCGCTGTTCTTATTTGCTCTCCATGAAAAAGCAACTTTGTCCAGACAGGATTTAACTTCTCATTTCACTTTCCATCCTTGCATCAATTTCATCCACACCGGAAACCCAGCGGTTGAAGACTTTACCTGTTTTCAAAGATATCCATGCTCCATTTTTTTCATTAAGACCACAAGATGAAAATTGAAGTACAGGGGAAAACGATGAAAATTTGTTTGGGGTCTCTGAATCTGGACCACAGCATTAAAGGATCGAAGGAAAACTAAATCATTTCTGCAGGGTTTTCATCCTTAAAGGGAGCCACCCCAGTACATTTAAATTCATCTCAAGTGAACAGATCAAACTAGAATATCATAAAGCTGCATCAAACCTGGATTGGGAACACCTTTTAGGATCCATTTGGTATGAGGGGAAAAAAATTGCTGAAATGGGAATGGGAATGGGAATGGGAATGGGAATGGGAATGGGAATGGGAATGGGAATGGGAATGGGAATCGGAATGGGAATGGGAATGTCAAACCTGGATTGGGAACACCTTTTAGGATCCATTTGGTATGAGGGGAAAAAATTTGCTGGAATGGGAATGGGAATGGGAATGGGAATGGGAATGTAAATAGGAATGGGAATGGGAATGGGAATGGGAATGGGAATGGCAAGGCAAATGAAAACAAGGAATGTTTAGTATGCATAGGAATGAAAAAAGAAAGGGAATACAGAAACACTTATAAATAAAACATATAAACATTGATTTAAGGGTAAAATAATCTTTGACACCAGATTCCAGCATTAACAGTACTTTTTTCATCCTCTCCCCCCCCTGGGGAATCTCATTGGATCCTCCTCACTCCTTTCTGGTTCATTTTCACACCATTCCCACATACCAAACGAGGCCCCACGGAAAATTTGTAATTTAGGTGTGGTCTGGGTTCAAGTCCATGTTCCAGTTTCATGGGTTTGCTCTTGCTAGCTCGCTCTGTATCAAACCCGTCAACGGGCCTAAATCGGATTAATAACACAAACCCTTCTTTACCTTCCAAATCCATGTTGATAGTTTCTCAACCCAATGCTTACTTGAGCAATACTAGTAAGCAGGCTCCGAAGACTGCAAGGAAGCATAGAGCACAAATAAAATGTACCAAGGGTTAACAAACTGACAATTACTGGCTACCAAAGAAAATTGTATGCTGTCGTCCATATTTTGGCTGGCTACCAAAGAAAATTGTATGGAGTCGTCCATATTTTGGCTTAATCCAAACACACCACCTGGCCTATGATTTCGTTTTCAACGAGACATAGCATTCATCCCTCCCGTTTCTCCTCAAGGTTTGTGAATCCTAAAAGTAAAACGACTAATTCAACTCCAAAAAACAAACTCGATTAAAAACGAGTGTGCAATTGCTTGCCCTTTCCCAATAATTCATTCATTTAAAAAGCAAGACGCATCATAAAATTAGCCGAAAGATGAATAAAGTTCCAATGTACCAACCATGCACGAAAGGAATCAACCAAGTACCGTGGCTCCTACAAGTTTGAATGAAACAACAGGTATTCTAGATCTGTTTCGGCTACATGAACCAAGGCAAACAAAAATCATCAATATATACACCTAAACACCGTCATATCCTCGCCAAAACATATAAATTGGTTAATATGAAAATTAGTAATTAAAATAATTGAATTTGTTTAATCTTGTTTGACCATTTCATTTCAGACGGAGCATTTTAACATGCAAAAGATGCAATGACCACTATATTATCAGAAATACAAAATTGACTTCTTGTTCCACAAGACAACTAAATAATAACTCACCTAAAGGAAACTCACAGAAGACATGACAGTCTAATGGGGAAAGAAACTTCATATGATTCAAAATATATTATTCATTAATCCAACATCTGAAGATTCTGAATTTGAGTCGTTAATCCAACCATCTACACAACACAATGGTAGAACCCATTCAACTCTTGAGAAGTGACAGCTGCCACCCTCATCAATGACATTTCTTTCTACATTTGGCACCTGAACATTTCATTTATTTTCTTTCACTTATTGGCGAACAGACCACATAACATGGGGAGGCGAAAAAACTAAAGAAACTGGTGCTTCGAACTTTACACAAGCACGTTCACCCCTCCAAAAACCACAGCATCTCTAGCATGGTACAAAGTACTTAATTATAATTGTCCTTTTACATAAATATCATAAACTAAGGATATTCTATAAGCCTAATTACACCAAAATCAGAGTCAAAAGACGAGACACTAAGCAAAGAACAGAACTTGAAAATGATGTCTAGCCTGTTTGGAAAAACAGATGGAATATATTTCAAGGTGACTGGAAGCATATCAGATACAAAGGCAGCAGAAATCAAATATTAAATGAGACATACCCAAAAATACTGCAGAACAGAGACAGACCTGCCCGTAAAGTTCAGATCAGCTTGGCTTCTTTGCATTTCATGCCACCGCTACTTCTCACCCTTCAAATAAGTCAGACAACCCAACAAAACTACAACCATGCAAATTCTGGAGGCAGCCGGGATACAATGGCAAAGCACGAAATTGTGAAAGAACTAGTGAATAAGAGAATTCTGCGTCACATAGAGTGGGTTGCTGCATAAGCACCACAGAAGGGGAGAAGTTGATAGAAGTGGGGAAAACCTTTATCCGTGTGTCGCACCAACAAATCAAATATCAATTGGTGAAATGCATGGAGGCACCGCAGTATCAATCAACATTCATGGAATGAACAGCCATTAAGGACAGAAGATGATGGAAGTGGGAGAAAACACTCACCCACGTGTCAAATCAACCTTCAATGGTGAAATATCTGGAGACGCTGCAAAAGCCATTGACATGCATGGAACATTCATATGGACATCATTCCAAGGTTGGTTCAAAGCCTTCAAGCAGGTAATGACAAAGATCCAAATCCTTAGTTGTGCCCTTACCAACAAAGGAGAAAACACACCCACGCTAAGTGTTAGGAATGTGGGGACTGTCCATGCGTGTGCTGTGACGTGTGGGCTTCAGGAGACTGGTCTTCAAGGGTAGCATCTCTTCCTCTTCTCCCTTCTACTGTAACTTCATTTCTTCTTCTTCTGGAAATAATAATAGCCGCTGATGTTTGATCCCTTCCTACTGCCTATAATCCGCTGTAAGACCTGCTGTTAGGTTTCTAACCTAACACTAAGCCTCAACAAGCAGCCACATTTTTCAATGGTCCAGCTTCAACATACAGGATAAATCTTTACCAAAACTTGCAACTGCATACATCATACGAGTACACAAATATCTCAATCAAGATATTTTTTCCTTTTGTTACGCTTAATCTCTAAAGGATGTCGGTTTCAGAATTAGAACAAACACCGCAGAACACGTGTAGGAGGCACCTCCTGCTCCAAATATTTGACAGACCAAGAATCTGCAACACCACTCCATAGCATTGTATTGCCACACAACCATGCTCCAACCACAAACAAGACCTTCAAAACCATCAACAAAACCAACACGAGCAACCACAGACCCCGATAGGAAGAACAAGGTTTACATCCCAATGCCAAAAACCACTCTCGATTGAATTTGGAATTCTTTAATTTAATTTTGTGATGCTATCTGCTATCATTTTCAACGAGAAATGAATCCCAGATAACACTGTTAATATTAATTTTATAGATTTTATAAATGATCATGTTTCGGGTTTTCCAAATAATATTAATAGCATTGCCAAACGTCTCTAAATGAAAGACATTTTTGCCTTTTGTCAAACTTCGTCTCTAAATGATACCAGCTTCAGAACTAGAACAAGCGCTGCAGAACACATGTAGGCGGCACCACGGCTGAAAAATCTCTAATCAAATCCATTAAAAACCAAAACCATACGATAAGCAGAATAACATGATCCAAATTGCAAAATTCGTCCTAGAAATGCAACCTCAGGGCAATTGGTGCCATCACATATCTAATGATTTTCTTTGCGCATCTATTTCTACTATTTCCACATAGTAAATGCTACGGTAGGGCAACTACATCTTATTGCCCTCACAATCCAAGAGATTTACCCACTCATAAAAATGAGTAAAAGCATCCACCAGCAAGATCAGCATTATCTAATAAAAACACAGTTTACTACCAGCTGCCCACCTAACATAGCAACTCGCTGATAATGAAACCTCCAGAAACAAAGATGTCGGCAACTTTTTGGTAGGGTCAATCAAAATCCTATAGCACATGCATGTCTTGCCACTGTTCTTATTGAATAAATGCCCGTCCTGCATTTATAGTGCAACAATATCAAAAATTGCAAATGGCAATAGCCGCTCCTTTAATATTGGTGATGAGGATCGTCCATTAAACATTCAATCCCAAGCTCTAATATTGGTGATGAGGATCGTCCATTAAACATTCAATCCCAAGCTCTAATATGGGGGCCCTTTATTCGTTCTTCATCTCATAATTTCACGAGTGTCTTGAAGGGTTAATCTTGGATGAGGGTGCACCGGGTAACATTCTCGACTGAAAACTTCACTTACGGGAAGCCACAAAACTCCATGGCGAATACGATATCAATGATAAAACTATATATTATTTTTCATTGCTTGAGCTGCAGCATTACCAATAAATCTTCAAATTCCATTTCCTCAATGTTCAATGGAATACAAACTACTCTCCGGAACAACTTCATAAGAGGACATGATTAAAAGCGTGCCCAGATAAATATGAACTTAAAATGCCCATTTTACTCAAAAAAAAAAAACCTAATCAAATAAATTAAATGGGGTGAAAGAATGCAACATTGCCCCTGCAAAATGAAAATAGAGATATACAAAAACAGATCCAAACATATTCATGATAATCACTGACAGTGCAGATATAATGGTCTCTAATAATTCAAGCAATAAAAAGTGAACTCTTCGAGATAACTAACATAAAACTCAGTTTAAGATAACTGACAGTGTTATAACCATAAGGATGACACTAGCACTTGGACCAATTAAGAAACGAAACAGATATAGAACGCAGCATCAATGCCTTTCCACAATGAGAAACAAAGACATTCCAGATCTCAACGACGGGAACCACGAGATTTTTCAAGTCCTCCCCAGGAAGCAGAAGTTGGACCATACAAAGGAACCTTCTCAGCAGCACCCTGTGACGCAAGATGGGATAAAAAAGTCAATGTAATGTAATATTAACTTAATACCCGCAAAATAAACAGCACTCGTTTATATTAAATGGTCATCCGTACCCGAAAAGCTGAATATCCATCGTTGTAAGGAGCATGGAATCCCTCATCCGGGCTGCTAAACTTCATCCCATATTGTCCACCTTCATACACCAGACAAAAATAATAAAAACTGAAGGGGGTGAAAAACACAACTGGCTAATAATTATGAACAGTGGATGGAATGCGGTGTTCCTCCCGACAATAGCATGGTCTGATAGAAACATGGTAGAGCACGCTAAACGGGCAAAATTAAAAATTAAAAAAGGCCCAGCAAGTTAGAACGTCGACTGACATAAGACTTTCACAGTTACTTAGCAACCAGCTGAATATTAGTAATCATGCTTCCATGACAAGTGAATTTATAAGGTTATAGCAACTGGAATCCCATGAAAGGAAAGCCTGCTACAGAGCGACAGAAGTCGAATTCCAAAAAGACCAAATTCTTCCTAAAGATGGGAAGAACACTGCATACCGTTTTAACAGTAGAGTTAATATGAAAAACATTAATATTGGAACTGATGAGACTTCAGTTAAGAACTATGAAAATAAAACTACCACGGAAAATATGACCTACATGGTAAAATTGATTTAAAAATTGCACCAGACAAAACCCAAAAGATTGCAAGTTCATAGAGACGCTTTTTTTTGTGTGTGGATGCTTGATAAAATGACTACCAGATCATTCTTAAAACTACAAATAATTTCAAGCATTAGCTGAATGTAAAGTTTTCTAACGTCTGTTGAAGAGAACTCCATGTATTTCCAAAACAGAAATAAGAAAAAAAAGGAAATTGGAATGGACCAAGGCAAGTGATGTAAAATAACAATCCAAAGTCTTAACATGCAAGGAACAAAAATAATACCAGCAGTCCACTGTCTACCATCAGCACTTGAAAGTTCTGCACGCAGCTTTTCAACTTCGCGTGCCATGGAAACTAAATTCTTCTCCATTGCCTGCCTTTGTTCCATCAACTCCGCATTGCCCTTCTTCTCGTAATCAATGGCATTTCTACAAGCCAATTAAATGTTTTTCGCATTTAAGAATCCATATGTTAAATTAACAAAATATTGAGACCAGAAGAAGGGTCATGCAATCATATAGTGTCAGAAGCGGAGAAAGTAATCAAAATACAAACCTAGCACGCATAAGCTCTTGGTGCAGTCCATCAATCTCCGACCTTAAAAGGGGAATCTGTTGATTTTCAGATTTCAACCTAGCAAGGTCCTGTGTGAGGCTCTGAATTTGCCCCAGAAGATCCTGCCTTAAAGCATTCAACTTCTGAACCTCAGAACGGAGTTGAGCTGCCTCATTTTTCAAAGGCTCAGTTGCCCGAAGATCAGCTTCCATCTTTAATCCTTTCTCAAAGAGCTCCCTTGAGTGAATATCTTGTTCTGCACGAATGTCGGAAATGACAAGATTCATGCGATGGAGCTCCTCCTTTGCAATTCCCAAGTCCCTTTGCAGAGCAATTCGATCTTCAGCTAGCCTTCTGTTTTCACCCAAAAGCCTACGAATCTCAACATGCTGAATTTCAAGCTCTTCCTCCAAAACAACTGAATGAGTAGGTGGTCGCATTGGGGGGCCATGGATAAAAGGCCCATCTAAGGGAAACCCACGACGGTTGTCAAAAGCATCTCGGGGGATACGACTTCTTCCTGCCATGCTGAGGGGCCATTACAGAAGCAAATATGAAATCATCTGAGAACAAAAACACTGCTGATGGAAATAAAACTAAAATTTAATACTGATCAAATATGGCCAGATTACAGAAAGCTTGACTGTGGCGATGTAAATCTCCAGTTCATAACTTTTTATTTCACCTGCATAATGCCCACTCTCTATCCATTGGTACAAAAACAGACGCAGATCTCATCGAAAGTTCTTTTAATAGCCAGTGTCATTCAACTTTAAACAATATTTTAAGGATCCCCCCCTCTACAGATGGATGCATCTAAAACAAATTAATACACCTCAAATCCACTATACCATACTATACTCAAAGAGAAAATTTAAGAAAGGACTCACGCACGTCTGTGTGCATGTCCAGACTAGCTCTTGGGTTAAAGGAGACGATTTCTCCACCCTCGAAAATTCGTGGGTTAAAAAGCAGATATTGAACTACTAAACCTGAATCAAAATTTACAGTAAGCTGAACCCGAGCACCGTTCAATCCACGACAAAAACAATAGATTCCACAAAAATAATAATTTATTAATCTTAGTTACGCAGGGAACGCAGAAAGATCCTCCAGAGAACTAGTATCAGAGAAACCCTAGGTAACACATACGCCGGTAAAGGATGTAACAGAATTAGATCGAAATCGCGGCATCTAAAATAGAGATATGGATTTCTTAGAAAGCGAATCGAGGCGGCAGCGTGAAGAGATCGAACCTGGGGTTGGACAGATGATTCTTGCTTTTGCTAATGGACTGCAGCAACGCGCTGCTTGGGGCGATAGGGAAACCGAAGTAGGGTTTCGGACGAGGGAATTCGCCTTTGTTTTGGCATAGGGATTCCCTACGACGACGTTTTATCCAGTTATTAAAGCGGAATTGGAATCTTTGGGGGCTGTTTGGCGTGGGGGCAATCGGCGGAGAAAAAGGGCTTTTTTTTTCAAAAAAACGAGAGAAAAAAATTGTTTTATGTTATAGATGGATACAAATTATGTATCTCAGAGTTTTCAATTTGTGTGGGTACAACTTCCAAAATCCGAATTTTTATATTTTAATTATTATAGAAAATAATTCTGAGTCGTTGGAATTAAATGATAAATGTCAACATGATCATGGAAATATGGTTTTTTGATTTATATCTTCTCTTTTTTGCTTTTTTATGTATTTGTGATTGTTATGCATTTGGATGTGATTATGTGTTTACTCGCTATCAATCTACAATATAGTGCATCAGCGGCCTACATTCCATTCCATTTATGATTGATTTTGCATTTTGATTTTGAGACACCCGAATATTTCAGTCAGGGTTTTAATTCATTTTTCAACACATTGTCACCACAATTGCCTTCTCTGCATTGAGGTTCGTGATGACGTTGTCTAAATCACCATTATCATTGTGGTGTGTTTTTCTTGCGGACGGGTTTGGCTAATCACCATTTAAGTCATTGTTCTTCTTTTTTTATTTTTATCAACAAAGCAAAAAATGCCTCTACAAAAACAAGTTTTATCCCCCATTATTAAAATCGAGGCATGCAATTCTTTCACCATTATGTTGCCATAACGGTTTCTTGAATAAATATTTAAAAATCGGTATTGCATGTCAAAATTCATCGTGATTTTGTGAATCTTATATGCAATATATAGGAAAAAAACCATCATTAGTGAAGGGCCGCATGAATATAGTGATTTTGCTTTTAACATTTTTGATAAAAAAAACAATTAAACATGTGGATGAGATCGCCCACTATAATGCATGCAAAAATTGAATTATACACTCATGTTGTTAGTCATAAAGAAGATATAAAACTCAATCAAATAATTTTATTCAATTCCCTGAAAATGAATATGGATATTTATTAAAACGGTTTTATTCTTGTTTGTCGGGTGAATGTGAGTTAATTTTGTTGACGTTTATGAAATATTTTGTTCATGAAGGACAATATACATATAATGAATTTTGACATTATGTTGAATAATATTTTTATTTGCTAGTTTATGATTATGCAATGATAATATCAAAAAAAAAGTTTACTAGTTATTGTGTCTATGCGAATTAATAATACAATTTTGTATAATCGATTTGACAGAATCCCTTAAAGATAATGTTATTTTTCTCATAGTTCATAAACCGAATAGTGGACTTACATAACTCATATGATCAAATGTATTTTATTTAATTAATTTTACTACTTGAAGTAGTTAAATGATGATCATCACTGTAAATAAAATTAATGTTTATGCATGAGCCGTCAATATTAATAAATAACGGACCATAATTCAGAAATCATAAAATTCAATAAATGATTTCTCAAATCCATTCCCCCGTGTGAAGGTAATTTTAACGATTTTTGTTTCACTCATCAAAGTAAATGAAAATTTCCATATATTTTTTTATAAATTCCTGGTTACCCACCATGGATGTTTTAAAAATCACAAATCTTGATAAAATGGTTTTCCCTTCACCCCCCGAAAGTGGGTGTGATTTTAAAAAGGCATCTTACAAATTATAATCATGGATGTGGTGTGGGTTGTGTTGTGAATCTTGTAGATTCTTCCATGTTGCTTCTCGCAATTACATGCAGTCGCTTAAAAATATGTGGGGGCTTCTCTCTCTGCCAAACACGTCTCCAGATCGTTCAGACCAGAAGTTCCAAAGAAAATAATATCCACTAGGCGACAAATCCAACTCGTTGCAATTATATCATTAATATATTAAATATGCACAATGGAAGGTCTTGAAGTTTTCATACATGCGTATCTTAAAGTACAAGTTTTATAAATATCATTTAAATTAATCACTATAAAAACTCATACATGTTTAAAATATCTTAAAGAGACAACACGTGTTCATGCAATGATTAAATGAAGACTCCACGAGAACAAATACATTCCTTTCTGTTGGTGCATGAATTTGGTCATCCAAGATTAATCGTGATGAAAAAATACGAGTAAATGCACACATGATCATCAATTTATTGATAAAACAACAGGCATCTTGCGGTTTTGGGAGGCACTGAAAACACTGGGAAGGTACCTGATTATTGTTTTTCATTGATATCAACGTATAAAATTCGAAGAACCTAACAAACGCACAAAGAAATATCTTTGAGAGGATCATTCATATTTAATTTATAATTAATTTAAACAAAAAATACCTCAAATGCGATAATATTCACAACCACATATATGGGTTTTAAAAGCGCTAAAAACCACCTTTATCAGCGCTAAAAAAATGTTAATAGTCGAAGTGCTATTAAAAAGGGGTCTCTTTTATCAACGCTAAAAAACCGCTAATAAAAGTCAATTTTTTTTATAAATTGGAGGCCCTTTTAACATCGTTTGACCATCCCTTTAACAACGCTCGCCCCACCACCCCCGCCCCCGTTCGTGCACCCACTGCCCCCCCTCCCGCCCGCACACCCCTTTAACGGTGCTAAACCCACCTGCAACCGCCCTCGCACCCCTGACTTCGCTTGGATTTGAACCTGATATCTCTGCCTTGTACGCCTTCACCTTTACTACTCGCCCATTTTGTTTTATTCTCCATTTAATGATATATCTATTTATTTATATATATATAGTTATATTTATTCGTATATTAATATAGATTTATATTAACATATACATAGTTATATAGTTATATTAACATGTATTTATTATATTAATTTTAAATACATTTATAAAATATGTTTTTTTTGTGAGTTTATAAATAAATAAATACATATATATTTACATATATTATATATTAATATGTATATACATATGTTAGAATATATTGATAATATATATAAGTTTGTTAATACAGACACACACACATTATATAGATATATAAACATTCATATATTTGTATTTTAAATAAAATGAATATTAGTTTTTATTTCGACAAGTCTTATATATTGAGAAATATATTTTATATCTAAATATGTTTAATTATTTATTTATAAAATTAAAATTTTATGTGTGAATATATAAAAAATATGTATATATTGTTATATATTTGATTATAAATAACAGTACATTGTAAAAATCAATAAAATTTCAAAGTTATAATATTAACATGAATGTAATCCCTATGAAGAAATTCAGTCATCATTGAAAAAGGGCAAAAAGACCCCATTAAACGAGGTCATCGAATGTTAAAAAAACGGGATACCTCAACTAAAAACTCAGTTTTGGAGGCCTTTTGAGATTTTTTAGCCTAAAAAACGTGACGTATGATTTACTATGAGTCACCAGGGTGTAGAGCTCATCGCATACTTTGATTTAATGCGCGGTAGAGCTCAAACGGACACCCAAATCAAAAGTTATTATCATTTGAAGTTCGAGTTGCATTTTCAACTTATTTTAGATCTTTAATTTGTTTTTTTTTTGTTTTTTTATATTCAAATTGTTATTAAATGACTATTACTCGATAAGAATTACAAAATTATCAATTAAAAATATTTTTTAAATTATTTCATAAACCTTTTTTACTAAATATCTTATATATTAAGTTTAAATTTCTATTTATCCTTATGCAAAACATATTTAAAAAATATATATTATATTTATATCAATATAAATATATATTTTTAATGATTTTTTTGAAATACACCCCTTTTATCAGTGCTGGTAAAAAGACGCTCATAAAGGGGGGGTCTTTATCAGCGCTTTTGATGAAGGAGACCCCTTTATCAGCGTTTTGTTACCAGCGCTGATAAAGGGGTACTTTAAACAATATTTTTTTAGTGTTGTTAAAAGTACCTTTTATCAACTCTTTTTGTTAGCGCCGACAAAGGTACCCCCTTTATCAGCGCTTTTTTATTAGCATTGATAAAGGGTAGTACTGCCCTTTGCGCTGATTTATGATAATGCTTCTTGATCAATTTCTGTTGCTCCTCGTGTCGGGTTGTCGTTGCGGTAAATAATCCAAACGATGACTCCTCCAGACATATCCACACTTGCTCCATAAACCCCCAAGCAATGTTCTTGGTATTTCAAGTGTTAGCATAATGGAACAAAGTCCTTCATGTCATTTGTCATTGATCGTGGCGAGGGAATTCTATAGAGAACGAGAGGATGAATATCCATAGGATTGGAGGGAATTCTATAGAGGCCTTAGTCATGCACATCAAGTCTCTCCTTTTAAAATGATATAACTTGGAATTTATACATAGGGTTAAAATAATTGATAACTGCATAACGACCCTTTATCAATTTATTTATCCCAAGTAATCTTCAAGTCAAATAATAATAATAATAATAATAATAATAATAATAATAATAATAATAATAATAATAATAATAATATTATTATTATTATTATTATTATTATTATTATTATTTTCATGACGTGTTTATTTGAACACCACTTATTTGATAAATAAATTAATATTTATTTAAATGATATTAAATGAAATATATCAGTTTCATCAGGCGATTAACTCGACCTGTTAACCGTCCTTGAGATATATTGAACCTTTAATAATAAAATATTTATTCAAATAAATATTATATTAATTGAAATTGTGAATACATATTTATTTTAATGTTCATGTAACTAAAAAAATATCTACATCAATATATTCATTGAACATATGAATAAATAAATATTTATTTATTACACAATGAATAAATAAACAAGAGATAAAATTCAACTTACATAATCTAAACTTGAACATCTCATGATTGAATTTATGCAATCAACAACACTTGAATAATTATTATCCCACAAACCAAGAACAATATTTATCCCTAATATTAAATTCAATAGAATTCAGTTGGATCCTATTTACACATAACGCGTGACAATCCCGACCACTTTCTCAGCGACATTAGGTGAACATACCTAAAGTTCAAGATCAATGTTTAATAACATGTCAAAACACCCATAAAAAAGAAGTTAATATAACAACCACGACAACCTCCCTATGAATGCTATTATGTAATATAATTCATTTGTCTTGATATCCCGTCAAACATGATGTATACTTGTGTTATCACCCCATATGCTCGATTTATCTCTCCTTAACTTTTCGTAATGAACTCATTTACAAACTACCACAACCATGAATTTCATCAGATAGTTCAATTTATATCAAAGGGTCAGAGATATCTTCTTCCATTATCTTGGAATAGGGAAAATCCTTTCTTGAATTATCCAATTAATGTCATATCACTTATGACGCACCCAACATACATCACCTTGCTGTGAATATATGTCGTCACAATTTTTATTCATACATCAAAACGTGTTATTAATGATATATATTAATAATAATCTCAATTCCAGGGACCAATATACACATTCACAGATAGGAATATCCAATAAGACAAACACGTGAAATCCCAATTGGTGGGTCTGTCCTCATGACTTTCCCTCTAAAAGATCACCAAGTGTGGACTCTATGAGAATAAGTCTCAATGTCTTATGGGTCTCCAACACCTGATAGTCAAACATCACCAATGTCCCTTCATATTATCATGACCTGAGCTCCTTAGACCATGGACCTATTCATCTGACCCCTGTAATACCATGGTTACCTCCCAAGCACACCACATGCCATACCCACTAGCATCACTTTGCAGACTAATGATTGTACTCACAGACCAACACATGTTCTTTTAGTGTAATTTATCCCCACTCATACACGCCTTGGAAAACTTCCCAGAATGTCACTTATCCTGACATTACTCAAAGTCAAGCACACTTAAATATGAAGTTTTAATCAGGCGGACTCTTGAAAAGAAAGGTTCACCTTGGTGTCATTGGTAGTACCATTTGGCCATTTAAGTCTCCCCTTTTTAGTGGTGCTACACTCCCCATTTTAAAGCACAACACCCACATTATGGACCCCAAACCTGAAACCTAGGTTGTGCCTCTGCAATTTTGGTTGGGTATTGGCTTGATACAATTTGTCATGACCCAACCTCCCTAGGTTATAAACCTAGTAATCCGACCCCATGGGTCTCTTGTAATACCTTGACTGCCTTCCAAGCACACCACATGCTATTACCCATTGGAGTCACTTATTATACCAATGACTGCCCCCACATATCAATACATATTCTTTCAGTGCGTTTTATCCCCACTCACACACACCCTAAAAAACTTCCCAGAAGGTCACTCATTCCGACACTACTCCAGACCAAACACACTTAACTATAGAGTTCTAATCGGGTTGGCTCCCAAAAAGAAAGCTACACATTGGTGACATCGATAGTACCATTTAGTCTTTTAAGTCTCACTTTTCTAGCGATGTTACACATACACATGTACCTAGACCATAAGGGACATGTTTAATTATATTATCATGACATCAATAGGTTATCATTATAGTAGAGAACTGCTATAATTTTTCAATGCGATAAATACTCCGAGGACATTATTACATTAATACTATGTAGAAGAACAATCATTATATGATAAAAAAATTATTAATATGTAGGTAATCAAAATTAAAAAATCAGTTAGTTTGAGGGCACTGACTCTAACATACTCTCACCTTTAACTTGCAAGCACTCAAATGATATTCTTGCTTTTATTGAGATAAGGATTTAGTCAATGGGCATGCCACATTTTCTTTTGTGGCTACTTTTCTTATCGCGACTTCACCCCTTTGAGAAAAATCACTTAAGCAGTGATACTTCTAAAGTATATGCTTTGTTTGTTGATGTGACCTAAGATCCTTAGCTAAAACCATTGTTGTAGTATTATCACAATACAAAGTGATGACATATTTACTATTAGTGTGACGACCCAGTCCATCCCATGGTCATGATATTGTCTAATCTGGGCCTAGCCCGCACGGTTTTGCTTTCCCTAGGTTCTGGCCCTTAGGCATCCCCTAGGAAAAGGGCTCATGATGGGAGAAGTATCCACACTACCTTATAAAGGGGTGTTTCAAGCTCCTCCTCCTTCGATTTGAGATTGCCATAATCCCCCCTAGAAGGGACCAATGTCCTCGCTAGCACATCAAATGGACATTGTCTATGATACCATTTGTGACAGCCCAGTCCATCCCACGATCATGATATTGTCCGCTTTAGGCTTAGATCACACAATTTTTCTTTCCCTAGGCTATGACCCTCAGACATTCCCTGAGAAAAGGCCTCATGATGGGAGAGGTATCCACACCACCTTATAAAGGGGTGCTTTTTACTCCTCCTCATTCGATGTAGGATTTCCATAATCCACCCCCTAGAAGGGCCCAACATTCTCACCGGAACGTCAAATGGTATTAGAGCCAATGTCCATTTGATGTTCCAGTGAGGAATCTGGGCCCTTCTAGGGGGTGGATTATGAAAATCCCACATCAAATAAGGAGAAGCATAAAACACCCCTTTATAAGGTGGTGTGAATACCTCTCCCATCATGAGACCTTTTCTTGGGGGATGTCTAAGGGTCATAGCCCAGAGAAAGAAAAACCATGCGGGCTAGGCCCAAAGAGTAAAATATCATGATCATGAGTTGGACTGGGCTGTCACAATTAGGCACAACACCAAATTCTTGGATAAAGTTGCATATCCACATCAGAATCCAAAATATACTCGTGTTAGTGTTTGAACTTGAGAAGATTAATAATATTTAAACATGTTCAAATTATTAGTTTATTAATTGTTAGTTTATGTTTTGTTAATTACCTTACCTCACATTCATTTTATATTTAATCACTTAATATTTAAGTGTTTAAGTGTCTAATCACTTAGTTCAGTTTTAGATTTTTCAATGTTTTTGTAAAGTCATACGGTCGATTCAAAGTCATGCAATGATGAAAATTCATACAATTCAAAATGACTTATGAGTGTGCAACACGTCACAGTACATGGTATTTTGAGTCAGAGAAGTGCTCATGGGAAATGGCATGCCCACTATGAGAATTATGATGGGAATGGTGGACTTATACATATATGGGAAATCACACCTATGTAGATATGGAATCATGATTATACAGACCCTAAATAACACCTACAAAGAACATGTTTCACTCACATGAAGTAAAAAATTCTCCAAGTGTCGAATGAAACATATATAGATAGAGAATCACACTTATGCAAAAATGAAATGACATATATGCAAAAAACAAAAACAACCCTCACACATAATTTCCTTTGTTTTTAGTGCATTTTGATACTCTATTTTCCTATAGACTTTTCATTTCGATTTTTTGTATGTTTACATGATTAGTTTTTAACTGTTTTTTTAAACTATAAAATGTATATATATTCTAATGATGGAATTAAAAGTGTTTTTAATTGTTAAATCAAGGTTTGAGGATGATATATCTCCTTAAAAAGTAAACCACATTATTTCTCACTTATATTATTTCTCATTATGGCTTTCTATGATTCGTTTTCGTGAAATAACCATGCGAAGAAGATCTTAATGATTAATTCAAAGCATTTAGCCGTTGGTGTATGATTGTGTGAAATTGATTAAAAAGTCAAATATAAATCATTAGAATGACAACGAGCATACACAACTAAGAATATACACGAGACACATAGATTATTCAAGAGAGAGAGAATACGAGAGTGATATAACTTCTGCTGAAGCTTTGAAACCACAACTTAATTACTATGATCACAAAGGAATTTCAATGTTTGATCCATTGCTATTGAAGTGATCAAAGGTCATCAAAGTTACGTCTTATTTGAACTTCTGTTCTTCATTTTCTTTTGGTTTTAAATCATTGTGTTTTTTCTCTTTATAATATATTTTTGTTGTACAATCATTTTATGATTTTACCATTTAAAGTATGTATTTTTGTTGGTTATACCTCCTGACTAAAAGTTTTGTCCTTGGGTTGTTACTCCCATAAAAAAATTAGGTGTTTTTTGGGCTGTACCTCTAGGTGAACAAAAGGCAGGAATTGTAAAAGGTTTCCACCCCTTTCAAAATTGAGGTTTTATTCTAGTGAGTACCATTCTTCTCACCAAGTATAGAAGAGTGAAGAGTTGATGTAGAACCATTTGATATGAACCACTATAAAAATATTATGTTCATATTTTCTATATTTTTATTGCATACATGCATTACTTATTCTATATGGTTTAAATCTATCATATCAAATCTGCATGTGTTGATATTCATTGATTTTGAACACAACTATAATAATATTATTGATTTTATTTTAGTTTCTTCATTTTTAATAAGGTCTATTCACACCCTATAGACCATTGTTTTCATCTTAATTGGGCCAAAAATTGAAATCAAATATAATTCCTTTGGATTTAGTTTCTATTTCTCATTATTTTCACTATTTTAAATTGTATATCTTATACCTAATAGTATAAGTAAGATGATTTTTTCAAGATGGAAGACATGAATGTGAATGATGGTTAGATACCGTAAAATCCACCATATTTTGATGGAAATGATTATAGTTATTGACAAGCTAAAATGGAGGCATACCTAAAATAATTAAGTGTTGATCATTGGAAAATTATTGTAAAACCTTATAAGTTACCCAATGTTGATCCAAATGCACTTATAGGTAATGATATAGTAAAGTATATTTTGAATTGTAAAGTAATGAATATATTATACCATGCTATTAGTTGCAATGTTTTTAGCCATGTTTCAGCTTGTATAACAACTTTAGACATATAAAAGACACTTCAATTAACTCACTATAGTTTAAAAAATCTTAAAAGAAAAAAGTTGATAATGTTACATGCAAAATATTGTGACTTTAATATTGGTGAAGATGAATCCATGAACCATATGTTCCATCGATTCATGAGTAATATCAATGGTATGAATTCCATTAGAATAACATTGGATAACACGACAATAGTAGAAAGAAAAATGATATCACTACCTAAGAAGTGGCACATGAAGAAATTGAAAATCAATGAAATTAATAATTTTAAAGTGAATACATTAGATGAACTAATAGATTATTTTCTGTAGTATGAACTAGACTTGAAAAATATTGATGGTGATGAGGTTTCAAAGAATAATGGTATAACATTCAAATCTAATATTAAAATTTCCACTAATTATTTTAAATCTCATCTACAAAAAAGAAAAACAAGATAAAACATCCAACATCTCTAAAGGAGTTTATAAATATTTTAAAAGAGAAAGTGACTCTAAGAAGAGATTCAGAAGTGATCATCAGAAGGATGGCTGGAAGGGAAGTAAGAAAGATAATGGAAATAAATACAATAATATTTAAGAATTAACTTGCTATGAGTGCATGAAAAATTTACACAATAAGTTAGATTGTCTATAGTTGAATCAAGAAATGAATGACATGAAATATAAGAAGAAACAAAAGAGATCCTTTTCAGCTATATAAAGTTGCATTGAAGAGTCAAACTTGAGTAGTGATGACTCTGAGAGTGAAAGAGAATAAGCCAACCCATGTTTAATGGAAACCAATATGAATGAGGCAAGTATTGACTTTGATTATATTTTGTGTTATAAATCTGATTCTGATTCTATGGTCAAAGAGTTAACTAAACAAAATGAATAGTTTTTGAAGGATATTTTAAGAATTACTAAATTATTTAGAGAGTTACAAAAGGAAAATAAGAAACTGGTTAAATAGAACAATATGTTTACTCAAGAAAATGAAAATATTAAAGTAACATATGCTAATGAAAAATCCCAATTTGATTCATAAATTTGGAACTTGAAAATAGAAAATGTGAAGCTCAAATATGAGAATGATATAACTAAAGATTTTATTTCAAAAAACAATAAATATCAAGCAAGGAGATTTAGATTAGTTTTATATGAAATGAGTAAAGTTGAAAAGGAATATAAGAAGATCAAATAATAAAATAAAAAATTAAGATATACAACTTCATGTTCAAATACAATTTTTTTGATGATTTAGAAGTTACTCAAACAAGAAAATGAGAATCAAAGGAACTTTCTAGCTTGAAAGAAACCTTATCTGTTTTTGTTTAGGATAAAGAAAAATCTAACAAGATGATTTCCATGAATAAACCTAATAAGGATAAAACTGGTTTTGGGTATAATAGTTAAATTCCAAAGCTGTACATAAATTAATTTGTTAAAAATAATATAAGAAATGTTTATAGTGTCACATTCTTTAGATGTAATTTGAAAGGTCATTATCCAAATGAATACTCATTGATATTTACTCAATCATTCGAACATGCTAAGACTTTTATTTACAATAAATTATTTTATAGTTTACCCTACAATAAATGTATTAAATCTCTATGGGTTTCAAAGAGTTTTATCACTAATCCAGTTGGAACCACAATAACATGAGTACCAAAACAAATTTCTACCTAATCTGTTTTTGGGAAATCTATCATAAGAGTTTTAAAGAAACTTGGTATATGAACAGAGAATGTTCAAGACACATGAAATGAGACATTTATAACTTTTAATCTTTCAATTTATGTGACGGAGGCTCTGTCACCTTTGATAATAACTCTAAAGGTAAGGTCATAGATTTTGGAGAAGTGAAAATATTTAAATCCATAATTATTTATAAATTAGTGTATATAGAAGGTCTTAAACACAACTTAATTATTTTCTCATAGTTTTGTGATGCACTACTACAAAACCCGTGTTTAACAACATTGGTATTTATCAGCACTAAAAAAACGCGTTGATAAATGATATCTTTATCAACGCTAAAGAAAACACTGATAAATTTAACCTTTTATCAGCATTTTTTTAGCACTGATAAAGGAAACCTTCATCAACACTTTATTTTTAGCACCGATAAAGGGTATCTTTTATCAGCGCTTTATTTTTAGCGATGTTAAAGAGTACCTTTTATCAACACTTTATTTTTAGCACTGAAAAATATTTATTTCATCAACACTTTTTAGCGTTGATAAAGGTATGAATAAATAAAATGATATAATTAAATAAATAAAAAATAAAAAATAAAAAATGAGTTTATTAAAAAAATATTACAAATTTTATTAATTAAATAATTATTGATAAAAATAAATAAATTGATTATACATTATTAAATATTAAATATTTTATTAATTAGATAATTATGATAATTAATGTTACTAAATTATATATATTAAATATATAGATATATATTAATGTATATAAATACGATTTATATATTACAAAATATTTATGCGCTTTATATTAGATATTCATTAATAATGTTAAAAATATATTTGTAAAAAAATATTTATAAATAAATATATTTATAATGTACATTTACTATATTTATACAATTATATATTTATAATTATAAATAAATAAATATTTTTTAAAAATTATTTATATAATTATATATATTTAAATAATTTTTAATTTATAATAAATTTATTTAAATAATGAATATATTTACCATATTTATATTTATATATTTTTATTAAATATATATATGTATAATTATATAAATATATATAATGATATAAATATTATTTTTTAATTTTTTTTCTATAAATATAAATAAATAAATATAAAATTTTAATAAATATATTTTAAAAGGAATATATTTACTATATTTACATTTATATAAATTTATTAAGTATATATAAATATTTAATTTTTTTTATTTATAATTATAATTATAAATCCTTTAGCAGCGCTTAAGTAATAAGTACTGATAAAAACATCTTTATTAGCGCTTTTTTCACGCTAATAAAGACGATACTTTATTAGTGCTAAACAAAGTGATGATAAAATGAATATTTACCAGTGCTATAACTTTAACATTGATAAAGATTGATTTTATCAGTGCTTTTTTAGCACTAATAAAGACCTACCATTATCAGCGCTAAAAAAGTACTCATAAAGAGTCCTTTTATCAATGCTTATTATTTATGCAGCTGTGCTGTGAGTACAAAGTGAACTATTCTTTCAGTGCTTATTACTTAAGTGTTGATAAAAATACTCTTTATCAACACTTATTGGTAAGCACTGATAAAAGTGTTCCGATCTATTTAAAAAACCCTAACCATTTGTGAACCCATCACGATATCAGAAGCTTTTTGTAGAAGACACCTGCTGCCAGTGCCCCTCCTCGGTGAATCGAAGCTCAAATCACACCACTCAACTACCTCCAGTTGGTCAAACATCTCATCCGATATCCAGTGTTTGATTGTAGTTAGGGTTTCTGAAGAGGGTCTCAGATTTTCTTCAACCTAGTGAGGTAGGCCTTTTGATTTTCTTTGTGTATTTTTGGTTTCGTTTTAGATTTCTTCTTCGACAATGTCATTATTTGTGGTCTGGTGATTGTATACTATTTTTATTTTAGATTATGAACATAATGATTTGTTTATAATCTGTTGTTTGATTGACTACCAATGTATGGACCCTCTCGATATATGAAGTTATTGGTTATATATTACACTGAACCTTAGATTTATTCATTGTTATTTTACTGCTATGTTTTATATGTTTTTACTAAATATCTTTTTCATATATGTATATAAATGTGTAGAAATTTTCATGTATATTATTTTTTATTGAATACTGATTTGAGGAACATTAGTGGTTCCCTAATGATTATATATATGCTAACACCTTTCATGGACACCTCAGTGGACATGCAACTTCATATGCTATTTTTTAGGAATCGAGTTAGTGGAGTGGTGTATGTTCCTCTATTGGTTATATGTATCATAGGATCTAGTTACTATTAGAATTCACTATGGTCCTTAGTTTTTTACGGATTAGATTCAAAGGGGCCATCCCCAGTTAAGCACATGGGGTTTTATCACATCAATCCTTCACTTTTTGAATCATTATGGTACCTTTAGTTCACGTTATGTTTGAATATCAGGTTTTTATCCATTTAATATTTCTTATAGACTATAAGTGTTTTTTTATACGTGACATGTATGTGTGTATATATATAGTTATTGCATCATTTATTTTCATAGTTGATTTTCTAACATGTATGCCTATATCGAGTAATGATGATTTTGGGTATACATGTCCATTGACCCCAAGGGTCATGCTAGAATTTTGTTCGACCTCTAGTACTAATTGTTTCTATTTTTTTGGGGGGGAGGGACCACCTTCCATTTATGGTTTTTTACACCCAAATTTTAAACCATACTTTAGTTACTTTGAGTTGTGTTAGAGGTCATACGATGATCTGACCTGGAGTTGTTTGGGTAATTCAGGATCGGGTCATTACACTATCCATATTTCAATTTACACCTATAAAGTTCAGTGATAATATCATTTATTATATGCATATCCCTCTCTATCATATTCTTCGAGATGATTCAATATAGTGCATCCATCCATGTACTTATCCTGTATCCTCATATCAGAGACATAACTAATAACACGATTCATCAAAAATATGATACATCCCCTATGTGCCTTCTATAGGTATCCTTCTCACCCTCACTCTCTCTACATGATTGATAATCAGGTATAAGGGATTCCAACAAATTTAAATTCCATTATTGGTATAATATAATGCGTTGGTGTTTGTACTGCTTCTAGAAGTTTTCACTAGATATGGGATTCTATTTCTCCAATTTAGATCATAAGGAAAGTGATGTAGTTAAGTAACTTTCCATTATATACAAAAATAAAATAATATTTATTACATTTTAATGATTACTGATTGTGATGTTATTAATGATTATATTATATCTCCCACTATTTTTTCAAATACCAATAGCCCTTATTGTTGGATTTGAAATATATTGGCGCTCAAATATTCTAGTAGAAATGATCCATATTTCTCTTCATCTAAGTATTAATCCCCTAAAACCAAGATTTATTCCTTTCATTCCAAATGCACCAAAATTATACAAAAAGAATGATAGTTCTCTCCCTTTTATCATTAGCATTATTCCTCGATCCATGAAACCACTAATCTAGTTGATTGAATGAGAGTTTATTATTCTTTTTTATTATATTTGAGTTTTTTATTACTCCTTAATTGCCTATATTATATTTTTATTTGTTTAGGGGATTTAAGAAAGATTTTATGTGGAGTAATTCTTTTCTTAAATTCAACTACCCATTTTCTTCAACACACTGAAATTCTTTGAAACAATCAAATGTTGAGTTTCCCTTATTAGATTTTTCTATAACTTTAATTTTTGATAATGAATATATTACATGTATTTATTTATATATTGTATAAAATTAATCTTTTATGAACCCAATAGGATGGATATGAACTTAAAATGTATGCACTCTAATTGTTTGACAAACAAATATGAAGATAGAGTTAAAGAGTTCATCAAGTTTGAAAGAGAGCATGCAGACGACCATTCTAAAATACTCTATATGTGTTTACATTGTTTTTATTCAAGATAGATTAGTCCGAAAGAGTTGTAAGAACATTTGATTTGTCATATAATAGATCAAATCTATAAATTCTAGACTAAAAACGGGGAAAATTGAATGTGGACATCGATTGGGATGATACTATGACTTATGAATCATTTGATATGAATACCTTTGTAAAAGAGGATAGAGATCATATGGAAGAAATGACAATAACAATTGAAGATGACCTTCATGATTTTAAAAAGTTATTTGAGAAGTTAAATAGCTGTTCCAAGAAACCATTATATACCGGTTTTACTAAATAAACAACATTGTCAGTTGTATTGAAGTTATATAATTTGAAATATAGAAGTGGATGGAGTGACACCAGCTTTACAAAACTACTTGGTCTTATGAGATATATGCTACCGAAAGAAAATTAACTAGTATGCTGAACATATGACACTAAATGAATATTGCATTAAATGGTCATGATGTCTAAAAAAATACATGCTTGTATAAATGATTGCATATTGTTTCGAAAGGACCATGAATCACTCATAAAATGCCCTAAGTGTGGCACATATCAATACAAGAAAAATGAATCAAGTCCTTCAAAATCTGTATGGTACTTTCCTATCATTCCATAATTTATAAGACTATATGGATGTCAAGAAATCATGAGATAATTAACATGGAATGTGAATACAAGAATTAACAATTAGAATCTACGTCATCCAACATATTCTCCTTAGTGAAAGAGAATTGATTATGAGTTTCCTGAATTTGGAGATGAGCCGAGAAACTTTCATCTTGCATTATCTATAGATGGAATAAATCCTTTTGGTGTACAAGGTAGTACTCACAGTACATGACCTTCCATGTTGGTAAATTATAACTTTTCACCATGGTTATGCATGAAGTGAAAATAAATTATGTTGCCTATGCTTATATCTAGAACAAAGAAACTCAATAATGATATTGATGTCTATTTATCTCTATTGATCCGAGATCTGAAATTGATGTAGGATGCAAGTGTTACAATGTATGATGCTCATAGAAGTGAATAATTCACATTGAGGGTCATGTTGTACGAAACGATAAATGACTTCCCCACTTATGGAAATTTATTAGGCTATAACATTAAAGAAATGTTGTGGTGTCCCATTTGTGAAAAATGCACAAACTCAGTTTGGTTGAAACATTCATTGAAGACTGTGTTTTTAGGACATCAATTTTTTTACCCCGATGATATAAATACTGATCCTGGATGAAAAAATTTGGTGGCAATATCAAACAAGGTATAACACCATCTCCAATAATGGGTGATTAATTGTAGAAAAAAGTAAAAAAGATTGACACTATTTTCGGTAAACCATTTTAAAAAAACCTTAAAAAATCAGGTTGTAAGAAGTGATCAATTTTCTTTGAATTACCATATTGGAATTATTTGTATGTTAGACATTTTCCTGATGTCATGCATGTAGAAAAAAATATATTTGATAGTGTTATTGGCACATTACTAAATGTTCCTGGAAAAATGAAAGATGACATCAAGGATATATTGGACTTGATTGAAATGGGGGTAAAGGAAGAGTTGGCACCGCTGAAGGGTAAAAGGTTGACTTTTCTTTCTCCAGTAGCTTACACTCTATCCAGACAAGAAAAATTGCAATTTTTTCTTTTCCTTACTAGTGTAAATGTTTCACAGGGGTATTCATCAAATATCAAGAATGTCATGTTAATGACTAATTTGAAGTTATAAGGACTAAAATCACATGACTGTCATGTTTTGATGCAAGATTTAAGTTTTGTTGCTTTCCATTGCATTCTGCCTCAAAATGCATGACATACATTAACCAGACTCTACTTCTTTTTCATATTCAGTAAATTTGTAGACCTGAAGGAGTTTCCCATTATGAATAAGGAGACTTTAGTCATATTATGTGAATTAGGGATGTTTTTTCCACTATAATTCTTTGATATAATGGTCCACCTAATGGTTTACTTGGTTGGAGAGGTTCAACTATATGGTCCTATCCATTATAGATGGATGTATCCCATTGAACGATATATCAAGATTTTTAAAGGGTATGTCATGAATCGAAGTCGACCAGAAGGTTGTATTATAGAACGATATATTGTTGAAGAATCTATTGAATTCTGTACCGATTACCTATCAAATATTGAAAGCATCGGTCTCCCAAAGTCTCATCACAATGAATGCCTTATAGGTGAAGGGATTTCTAGAAGAGATGTTGTTACATTTACCCTGACAGAGCGGGAGCAAGCACATATTTACATATTACATAATAGTGAAGATGTCGATCCATACATTGAATCCCAAAAATAAATTCTTAGAGATTTGAATCCATTAAGGGTTGAAGGATAGATATCAAATACACATAATCAACAGTTTATAGGATGGTTCAGAGATCAAATTTATAAGGAGTTATCTGAAAATCAGAATTCAATTGTCGAATGACTTCAATGGCTAGCAAGTGGACCGAATGAAAATGTTATATCTTACATTGGTTTTATAATCAATGGTTATACATTCTATACAAAAGAACATGATGAATTCAGTATGATGCAAAACAATGGTGTTATGCCTGTGGTTGAAGTGATTCACACATCTGGTTCTAAGGATAGAAATATAATTTATGAAAATTGTCATATTTTGGAATTATCAAATAGATATACAAGTTGGATTATACAACATTTCAAGTGACACTTTACTATTTCAAATGGGATAACAATATCAATGGAGTGAAAGTTAATGAAATGGAATTTATAAAGGTGAATTTCAGTGTAGAAGGGGGAAAAGAAGATCCATTTATAATGTAATCACAAGTAGTGCAAGCATTTTATGTCAATGATCCAACAAATAAGAATTAGTTGATCATTTTACTAACGACTAAAAAAATGTTGAGTTAAATGAAAATTCAATCGAGAACGACCCTTTCATTGGGACATCACAATCAGTTCATGCCGATCCCAATGTAGAAAATATCTTGTACATTAGAGGGGACCATAGAGGGGATTTGGATTCTCAATAGAGGAACCAAATTGATGAAACCTTTAAAAAATAAAGAGGGTTCAATGAGAAGGTAAAAGTGTTTTTTAATATATTATGTTTTTCCTCATAATATTATATGTTCTCTACTGCATTAACATAATCTAAATTAAATGATAGACCAATCATGAATAAAATGTATTTTGTACATGATTATATTACCAATACCTTAGAAGAACAAGTTATAATGAAGGAAATACTTTGTAAATATATAAAGGTAATGTTACGATATACTTTCTCTATTTTACTGAAAAATTATATAATGGAACATTGATTTAATTTTCATTATTCGTTACAGAGTTTGTTTATTTTAGAATATTTTTTCCATGTGTCATGCCTTTGCAAGAAGAGAAATGAAACTGTCTCTACTCAACCACAGAGGTAATCTTGATGTTTGCATAGTAAAATCATTGTCTATAAAATTAATGTATTATTTCATATTTATATTTAATTTATTTCTTTTTAGTATTATGCATATAATAATTATTTTCTTATATAGATAAATTCTTTTGTTTGAGTTAGGGTGCTCTATCCATCTTTCATGCCTTTATGCACCAAAAATTTCACATACTTCTTCTCCCTCAAAACCTTTCCACCTCTATAGTGGTGCATTTATCACTTTCTTTCAAGTTACCTCCACTACCTTTGTAGGAAGAGTAAAAATGCTACCTATGCTCAATTATAGAGGCAATCTAGATGTTTGCACAGTAAAATCATTATCCATAGAATTAATGTATTGTTTCATATTTATGTTTAATTTATTTCTTTTTAGTATTTCTCACATAATAATTGTTTTCTTATATAGGTGGATTCTTTTGTTCGAGTTGGGGTGCTCTATCCATCCTTCATGCCTTTCTGCACCAAAACTTCTACAAGATTCTTCTCCCTTAAAACCTTTTCACCCCTACAATGGTTCATTTATCACTTTCTTTAAAGTTTCCTCCATTGCCTTTTTAGGAAGAGCGACGACACTACCTCTACTCAATTACAGAAGTAATCTTGATGTTTTCACAGTAAAATCATTGTCCATAGAATTAATGCATTATCTCATATTTATGTTTAATTTAATTCTTTTTAGTATTAATCACATAATAATTATTTTTGTATATAGGTGGATTGTTTTGTTCGAGTTGAGATGCTCTGTCCATCTTTATGCCTTTCTGTATCAAAACTTCCACAAACTTCTTCTCCCTCAAAACCTTTCACCCCTATAGTGTTAATATTTATCAATTTCCTTCAAGTCTCCTCCGATGCTCAATAACAGAGGTAATCTTGATATTTAAATAGTAAAATCATTGTCCATATAATTAATGTATTATTTCATATTTATTTTTAATTTATTTTTTTAGTATTACTCATAATAATTGTTTTCTTATACAAGTGGATTATTATTTTTTGAGTTGATGTGGTTTATTCGAAGATGCTCATGCAGTGTTGGTAGTTAGACAAAGAAATTCAATGGAAATTGTGGTAACATTGATAGTTAGGATTGTTTTGAGACTTTTGGATGTGTAAGAATCATCCACACCTCAATCTGACACACGATATGACTGGTATGACTCTGAGTACTTCTTTATATTTAAAATCAACATTAATTTTAGTAAAAAAGAAAATTTACATACTAAAAACTGATCTAACATATTTATATTGTTTTGATACTTTAAGAATACAATCCATAATTAATTTGTGACATGTAAGAATTAGCAACACCTTAATCCGATACACGATGTGCCCGATATGACTAAATCTGTCCGTTATCAGTTTAAAATCGACATTTGAATTTAAAAAGTGTCACTCACTAAAAAATGAGTTTTTTTTATAATTTAGGGCATTTATTCATAAATTATTTTTGATGTGTAGGAATCAGTCTCATGTCAAATGGATACACACTGTGATCCGTATGAGTCAAAGTGTGTGTTTCAAGTTAAAAATGACATTTCAATAAAAAAGACAAGCGACGTACTCAAAAATGAGAAAACACATTAATATTGTTTTGATACTTTAGGAAAATTATCCATAAGTGATTTGAGATGTGCATGAATCATCTGCACCTCAATCTGATGCATGATGAGACTAATATGACTCCAAGTGCATGTTTTTATTTAAAATTAACATCAATTTTAGTAAAAATGCCAACTGACCTACTCAAAACCAATAAAAAACATTCAAATTGTTTAAATACTTTAAGAAAATGATCCATAATTCATTTTTGATGTGTAGGAATCCAGTCACACCTCAATACGATACACTATGTGATCAATATGAGTCAAAGTACATGTTTCAATTTTAAAATGACATTTTAGTAAAAAAGACAAGTGACATACTCAAAACTGAGAAAAAACATTCATATTGTTTTTAAAATTTAGTACAACAATATATAAGTCATTTGAGACGTTTAGGAATCAGTCGCACCTCACTCCGATGCACAGTGTGACTCCAAGTGTGTTTTTATTTAAAATTGACATCAATTTCAGTAAAAGGCCAATTTACCTACTCAAAATCAAGAAAAAACATTCAAATTGTTTAAATACTTTAGGACAATGATTCACAAATCATTTGTGATGTGTAGAAATTAGTCAAAACTCAATCCGATACACAATACGATTGGTATGAGTCAAAGTACGTGTTTCAATTTTAAAATGACATTTTAGTAAAAAAGACAAGTGA
The DNA here is from genome assembly GCA_963277665.1 of Viscum album. NCBI lineage: Eukaryota > Viridiplantae > Streptophyta > Magnoliopsida > Santalales > Viscaceae > Viscum > Viscum album. The sequence goes on from OY728146.1 coordinate 1,814,078,662, forward strand.
CATACTCAAAATCAAGAAAACACATTAATATTGTTTTGAAACTTTAGTACAATGATCCATAAGTAATTTGGGATGTGTAGTAATTAGTCGCACCTCAATCCGACACACGGTGTGACCAATATGACTCAAAGTGCATCTTTTTATTTAAAATTGTCATCAATTTTAGTAAAAAGGTCAAATGGCCTACTCAAAACTGAGTAAACACATTCAAATTGTTTAAATACTTTTAGAAAATGATTTATAAATCATTTTTGATACTTAGGAATCAGTTTCAACTCAATCCTATACACAATGTGATCAGTATGAGTCAAAGTGCGCGTTTCAATTTAAAAATGATATTTTAGTAAAAAAGAAAAGTGACGTACTCAAAACCAAGAAAACATATTCTTATTGTTTTTAAACTTTAGGAAAATGATACATAAGTCATTTGTGATGTGTATGAATCATCCGCACCTCAATCTGACATATAGTGTGACCTGTATGACTCAAAGTACGTCTTTTTATTTAAAATCGTCATCAATTTTAGTAAAATGGAAACTATACTTCTCAAAATTGAGAAAACACATTCCTATTGTTTTGATACTTTATGAAAATGATTCATAATTAATTTTTGACATGTATAAACCAGACAAACATCAATCTGATACATGATGTGCCCAATATGACTCAAAGTGTTCATTATCACGCTATTGTAAATATGACATTTATCAGTGCTAAAAAAGGGAATCAATAGTGCTAGAAAAACATTGTTAATCGAGGAAAAGATAAAGCGAGGGTCCCTTTTATCAGAACTTAGAAAAGTGCAGATAAAGGCACCTTTTATCAGCACTAAAAAAAGCGCTGATAAAAGTAAAAAAAAAATATTCAGGGAGCTTTTAACAGCGCTTGACCCCCCATTTATCAGCACCAGGCGGACCCCCTCCCACTCTCCTGTGCGCTGCACTTGCCCATGCATCCCGCACTTGCCCGCGTGCCCCTCCCTACTTCCACCCAAACTCGAACCCGAGACCTCCCCCCTTGCACGCTTGCACCTTTACCAATAATCTATTTAGTTTTTTTCTCTATTTAATGATATATATAATTATATTTATTCGTATATTAATATAGATTCATACTAATATAAATATATTTAGTTATATTCATACATATATATTTATTCATATATTAATATATATATATATATATTTATTCGTATATTAATATATATTTATATTTATATATAAATATAGTTATATTTATTTGTATATTAATATAGATTCATATTAATATAAATATATTTAGTTATATTAATACATATAAATTTATTCATATATTAGTATATATATATTCATTCATATATTAATTTATATTTATATTTATTTATATATATATATTTTTAGTTATAATTTTTTATCCGTATATTTATTTGTATATTAATATATATTTATAAGATTAGTTTTAAATACATTTATAAAATATGTTTTTTATGTGTGTTTATAAATAAATAAATAAATACATACATATATACAACACACACACACACAGACACACACAGACACACACAGGCACACACAAACACACACACACACACACACATTTACGAATAAATACATATATATGTGTATTTAAAAAGCCATAGAATGTTAAAATGACCATAACTTCTAATCCAGAAGTACATTTAAACTCCACAACTAGTCAAATCAAATAAAATGAAATAATCTTCGATATGATATGTGGTACAGGCATGGAGGACATCCATATCAGAAGTTATACATATTTGAATGTTAAAAAATCAAGGTATCCAAACTAAAAACCCAATTTAGACTCCTTATGGGCCTTTTTTGGCCTCAAAAAATGTGAAAAAAGGTTCCCTTAGGCTATTAGCATATATATCTTGTCGCAAGCTTCGATTTGATATGCTGTAGAGCTCAAACAGACACCCAGATAAAAAGTTATGTCCATTTGAAGTTTGAGCTACATTTTCAACTTATTTTAGATCTTTTATTATTATTTTTTGATTTTTTGTGTCTTCAAATTGTTATTAAATGATTATTAATTTATTAAAATTAGAAAATTATTAATTAATAATATTTTTTAAAATATTTTAAATCCATTTTCACTAAATTTCTTATATATTAAAGGTAATAGTCTATTTAAACTTATCTAAAACATATTTAAAAAATATATATTATATTTATATCAATATAAATATACTTATATAACAATATATTATTTTTCTTGATTTTTTTGAAATATAAACTTTATCAGTGCTAGGAAAAAGTGCTGATAAAGCCCCCCTTTATAAGCGCTACTAAAAAAACACTGATAAATGGGTCCCCTTTAACAGTGCTAAAAAAAGTACTGATAAAGGGGGGGCATTTATCAGAGCTAAAAAAAGTGCTGATAAAGGGTGAATTTTAATGGCGCTTTTTTTAGCACTGTTAAAAGTGCCCTTTATCAGCTTTTTTTAGCACTAATAAAGGGTGGCGCTGCGGAAACCCAATTTTGTGGCAGTGTCAGTTTACAATTGACATTTTAGTTCAAAAAGTGTCACTCACTAAAAACTGATCAAACATGTTAATATTTTATTGATAATTTAGGAAAATGATTCATAAGTCATTTTTGACATGTATGAATGTGTTTCATGTCAAACTGACTCACGATGTGATCAAAATGAGTCAAAAGTGCATGTTTCCAGTTTAAAATGACATTTTAGTAAAAAAAGACAGCTGACATACTCAAAACTAAGAAAACACATTCAGATTGTTTTGATACTTTAAGAAAATAATCCAAAAGTCATTTGAGACATTTTGTAATCATCCGCGCCTCAATTTGATCTACGGTGTGACCGATATGACTCCAAGTGCGTCTTTTATTTAAAATTGGCATCAATTTTAGTAAAATTAAAACTTTCTATTAATTTATTTCTTTATATTATTACTAACATACAATTTTTTTTTATATAGGTGCGTTATTTTTCTTGATCAGGGGTGGTTTGTTCGATAATTGCATGAGTCGGGTCAAGATTAAAAGATAAAGGAACATTGATATTTTTTAATGCATGTAATAATTTGTATTTATGTAATTGTATAAACCAATGCTTGAAATGTATATAATATAGTCTTTTTTTCTTGTTTTTGTGTTGTAAATTTCATTTTATTTAAATCATGTATTAGTACTTATTTTTTTAAATATCTGGTGTGTTTCTAGTGTTGTGGTGTGTTGTTATAACCCATTATAATGGTGTTGTAGTGTGCTGTTACAACACACTAAAGTATGACCCTTTATCAGCACTTTTATAAGCAACGATGAATGGTTCCTTTAGCGCTGCTAAATTAAAGCACTGATAAAGGTCCCATTTATCAGTGCTTTATTTAACGATAATAAAAGACCCTTTTATCAGTTCTTTTTCAGCATTGATAAATGACCAGAGCTTTTAACCTCGCTCATGTAGTCAGTGATTTTCTAGCATTGATAAAGGCCATTTCTAGCCCTGTCAAAGGCTGGTTTTGTAATAGTGATTGTAAGATGAGCGATAAGTTAAACAATAATAATTTTTTTAAAGATAATTCCATATTATTTTATATCAATATAAAATATGACATCTGTTCTATTAATTTTTCTAAACTAATCGAGTGCAATGTAAAGTATTTAAATGCTGTAGAAATAGATACTTTTCTTTGGTATATAAGGTCGAAACATGTTCATTTTCGGAAACTATGCAAATATGGATAGGTTTTGGAACTACCAGAGATTAAAATTATTAAGTATTTTGTTTGTGATTCTTGTTTAAAATGTAAGCAACACAAAGAAAAATCTATATCAATTAATAATGTTAATACAATTAGATGTTTAGAAATGTTACCTCTTGATTTATTTGGCCTTATGAAAACTGATAGTCTAAGAGGTAATAAGTATGTTTTTTTGATTATTTATGATCATAATAGATTTACTTGGTCTTTCTTCTTAACTCATAAAAGTGAAAATTTAAATAAGTTTATTACTTTTTATAAGATGATTCAAAATCAAAATAGAAATTTAATAATTCCTATTATAAGTGATAAGAGTGGTGAATTTGAAAATATATAATTTGAAAATTTTTGTGAAGATAATGGACACTTTCATAATTTTCACACCCCTAGAATACCACAACAAAATGTTGTTATAGAGAGGTAAAATAAAACTATTCAAGAAATGAAAAGAACTATGATTAATGAATTTAATGTTCCAAAACATTTTTGGGATGAATTGGTTAATTTTTCTTGTTATATTTTAAATAGAGTTTTAACTTTACCCTTTCTAGATAAAAACCCTTATGAACTGCTTAAATAAAAGAAACTCAATATCGATTGTTTTAGAGTTTTTGGGTGTAAGGTTTTTATTTTAAATATTAAGGATAACTTAGATAAGTTTTATGCTAAAAGTGATGAAGATATGTTTCTAGGATACTCTAATGATATTAAATCTTATAGAGTGTATAATAAGAGAAACATAACTATAGAAAAATATATGCTTGTAAAATTTAATGAAAATAATGAAAAAAATAATTTAGATTTAGATAATCTTGATAAAGAATTTAAAGAGTTTAACTTTGGTGAAGATAAACCTAAAAATGATAATGTATCAGTTGGGGAGGAGCATATATCTTCTCAATTTGATCCTAATAATTCAAAAACTTATATAGAAAATTCTTTAGAAAATTAATTTTGAAATGTTGAATCTGAAATTAGAATCAAAAAATCAGTTTTGAACTTTTGTGTTAATTCTGCTTTTATTGTTGATTATGTGTCTATTAAAGTTGCTAAAGCTTTAAATAATTCAAATTAAATTGTTCTATTCTTGATGAATTAAATAAAATTTCAAGAAATAATTTTTGAAATATAGTTAAATTTACTAAAGATAAACATACTGCATGAACTAAGTGGGTTTTTTCAAAATAAGATGAATGAATATGGTAATATAGTAAAAAATAAGGTTAGGCTAGTTACCCAAGGCTATTGAATAGAAGAATGAATTAATTTTGAAGATTAATTTTCACCTGTTTATAGAATAAAATCCATTAATATTCTATTATCTTTTTTATATTTTCAAAAAAATTAAGTTATTTCAAATGGATGTGAAAAATGATTTTTAAATGGATTAATTTCTAAAGGGGTATTTGTTAATCAACCACCTGGTTTTGAAAATTTAATATTTCTAAATCATGATTTTAAACTATAAAAATCTTTTTATGATCTTAAACAAGTTCCTAGAGTTTGGTATGATAAACTCACATTGTTTTTGTTGCAAAATTATTTTAATAAAGGAAAGGTTGATACAACTTTGTTTATCAAGAAAGTTTCAAATAATATTTTAATTATGAAAATATATGTTTATGATATTGTGTTTGGTTCTAAAAATTATTTTATCAGTAATGAACTTTCTAATTTGATGAAAAATTAATTTTATATGAGTTTATTGAGTGAACTAAAATTCTTTAAAGAAAATATGGTATATTTTTAAATAAAAGTTAATATGCTAAAGAACTAGTTGAAAGATTCAATCTTGATTCATGTAAAAGTATGAGAACACTAATGAGTAATGATTCAAAATTAGATTTAGATGAATCTAGAAAATCTGTAGATAATAGATTATTTAGTGGTATGATTGGAAGTTTAATTTAATTGACTACATATAGGCCTGGTATAGTGTTTTCAGATTTCATGTGTGCATGATTTCAACCTAATACTAAGGAAATTCATTTAAAAGATTTTAAGAGAATAATAAAATATATGAAGGAACTATTAATACAAGTTTGTTTTACTCCAATCGTAACTATTCTAACTTATTATCTTATTCTAATTCTTATTTTGGAGGCTTAAGGCATGATAGATGATAACATCAGGTATGTACCACTTACTTGGAAAAAACTTAATTTCATGGAGTTCTAAAAAGCAATTATTAGTTGCTTTATCCATAGTTAAGGTTGAGCATATAGTTTATACTAATTTTTGTGTACAAAGTTTATGGATAAAATAAACATTATCTGATTTCAATGTTCGTTTTGATAAACCACCCATATTTTTTGATAATACATCATCCATTTCAATATTTAAAAAACCTTTATAGCACTATAAAACAAAATACATAGATGTTATATTTCATTTTCTGAGTGATCACATTAATAAAGGGGATATCATTTTAGAATTCGTGTCAACAGAAAATCAACTTTATGATATTTTTACTAAACCATTATATTTTTTGAAGTCTAGGAAAATAAATTTTGAACTTGAAATAATGGATATTTGGCTTGAATTGATATAGTTTTAAATGTTTATTTCCTTTTTAAATTATAAAAAATTTCTATACAGATTGTCAATTTTTTTTCTAGATTCCATTTGTTGAAGCTTACTGCTCTGATTCTATTAAATTTGAAAGTTAATATACTTTTTAAACATTTTTTTGTGAATTATTTATTTTAGAGTTTGATTTATTTAAGAAATAAGTCTACTGGAACTGCCTTTTCAGATTAAATAACTTTGGTATTTTATTTAAAAAATATATTTTTTTTATGTTTTTTATAGAAATCATGAATTTAGGGGGAGTAATTCCTTATCTATTTTAACTATTAATTGTGTTTTATTTAAGTATTTGTAATTATTAATAATTTTTTTTACTTTAATTTTTCATAAATTTCAAAAAAGGTGTGAGAAATTTAGAAAGATAATTTAGTGATAATTCCTAAATATTTTAAATATCTCTAAATGTTCGTTTTTGTAATTTAAAAAAGGGAGATATTGTCAGTGTTATAATTTGGAGAGATTGTTAATGTTTTAGATTTGAAAAATAGTAAGTTTATTTATTGTTTGTTTTATGTTTTTTTAATTAATTCACCTCACATTCATTATATATTTAATCACTTATTCTTTAAGTGTTCAAGTGTTTAATCACTTATTTCAATTTTAGATTTTTCAGTGTTTTTTCAAAGTTATATGATCGATTTAAAGTCATATGATGTTGCAAAGTCATATGATTAAAAATAGTTTGTGAGTACGCAACATGCTATAGTACATGGAATTTTGATTTGGAGAAGTTCCTATGAGAAACAACATTCCCACTATGGGCATTATGATGGGTATGGTGGACTTATACGCAGATGAAGAATAATACCTACACAGAAAGTGAATCACACTTACCTAGACCCTAAATGACACCTACACACAACATGTTTTACTCATACAAAGTAAAAAATTATCCACGTGTCAAATGAAACATATGTAGATGGGGAATCACACTTACACAAAAATGAAATGACACATATTCAAAAACAAAAATGACCCAAACACATAATTTCCTTTGTTTTTTAGTTCATTTCAATACTATATTTTCCTATAGATTTTTCATTTCAATTTGCTACATGTTTATATGATTAGTTTTAACTATTTTATTAAACTATAAAATAAACATATATTCTAATGATGGCATTCAAAGTGTTTTTGAATTATTTAATCAAGGTTTAATCATGAGTTATTTCTTTAACAACTAAACCATATTATTCCTCACTTATATTATTTCTCACCGTGGATTCATATGATTGGTTGTCAAGAAATAACCATGTGAAGGAGATCTTGATTATTAATGCCAAGTGTTTAGATGTTGGCACATGATCATGTGAACTTTATTAAGGTGATAAACACAGATCATTTGAACAACACCAAGTATACACAATTGAGAACATATAAGAGACACACAAATTGTTCAAGGGAGAGAGAATATAAGAGAGATAAAAAAAATTCTGAATCTTTTCAACTACAAATTTCACTATATACTATGACATTTGATCCATTACTACTGATGTGATAAAAAATCATCAAAGATGCATCTTATTTTTATTATTCATTTTCTTTTGGTTTTAAATTTTTGTATTTTTCTCTTTATCATATGTTTATGATGTATAATTAGTTTATGCTTTTCCCATCTAAATAAAGTATTGTTGTTGGTTATACCTCTTGACCAAAAGGTACATACTTAGGATGTGACTGATAAAATAAAAGTCAGGTGTTTTATGGGTTGTATTTCTAGGTGAGAAAAATGTAGAAATTGTAAAAGGTCATCACTCTTTTAAAAAGTGAGGTCTTATTCTAGTGAGTAAAATTCCTATTACTGAGTAGAGAAGAGTGAAGAGTGGATATAAGATCATTCAATCCGAACTACTATAAAAAATTTCTATTCATAGCTTTTATATTTCCACTATATATCTATATTACTTATTCTACATAGTTTAAATATTTCATATAAAATCTGCACGTGTTGATAATATTTGATTTTGAACACAACTATAATAATATTATTGGTTTAATTTTAAGTTCTTTATTTTTATAAAGGTATATTCACCCCCCTTAGACCACTATTTCCATCTTAATTGGTACAAAAACTCATAATTTTCTATATAATCCACGACCATGGGCTACTTATAACTCATCCAGTTCATATCTCTTCCATTAAGGAAAGACACATATCACGATTTCAATTTCTGACCATTCTAATCTGTTTGGAAACTTGTGCCAATTTATCCATTGAAAACTAGTTCTTTATCTACTTAATAAACTAGAAACACATCCTTTATATGCCTCATGTCTTCAAGATAATTCTTACAAGTAGCCAATATAGATCCCATAGGTCTTCTTGATATCTACTTACCATTCTCAAGGTGTAGGCAATATCAAACCTCATATATAACGTGATAAACATGATAAATCCAAGTGTAGAATCATAAGGTATTCTACTTATTATTTCTCTCTCATCATGTGTTTGAGGACACATTTTCTTAGAGAGATGTATACCATGTGGCATGAAAAAAAACATTCTCTTGTATTATTCCACAATGTATCTTTTCAGTACCTTATCAATGTATATACCTTGAATTATCCCAAGTAGCCTCTTAGATATATCATGTAGGATCTTTATCCCTATAATATAGGCTAATTCACCTAAGACTTTTAGGGAGATACATTTATTCAACTGTGTCTTAACTGATTGTAAGATGAGTATCTCGTATCATATCAGTAATATATCATCAACATATATCATTGGGAAAACTATTTCACTCCCACTAAACCTCTTGTAGATACAAGGATTGCATTCATTCATAATAAAATAAAATTATCTAATTGATTTATCAAAATGAATGTTTCATGATCTTGATGTTTTCTTCAATCCATAAATGGATTTTTACAACTTGGATAAATTATTGGAATCATTTGGTGTCATGAACTTATATAGATGTCTCATATAGATATCTTTCATAAGATTTACATTAAGGAAAGTAATCTTGACATCAATTTACCAAATCTCATAATCATGTAATGCTATAATGAAAAGTATAATTTTAATGGATTTAGTATAGAAACTAGTGAAAATATTTTTTCATAGTCTATGCCATGGAATTACTTGAAACCTTTAATAACCAATAAATCCTTATAAGTACTAACATTACCATACATGTCTAGTTTATTCTTGAATTTTACACCCATCAGACTTTACATCTGCCACAATATCCACCAAAACTTGAACTTGGTTTTGGTACATGGAATTCATTTCAGAATTCATGGTTTCTTGAAATTTTGCAACTTCTGAGTTGTTTTTAGCTTCCTTGTAGGATATAAGTTCATTATTTTAAACTAATAATGTGTCACCTTCCTCAGTGATAAGAAAACCATATATCTATGGTTCTTTAACCTCTATATTACTCCAACATAATACTTATTTCTCTAGAAAAAATTCTTCCATTAAGTCTTATGAAATTTGTTCCTATGTCAACTCTTGTGTATCTTGAGCCCTGACTTCATCAAAGTCTATCTTTCTCCCACTATATCCTTTAGATATGTGCCCCCTTTCCAGTAACATGGTGTGTATTTCCATGATCACCCTTTAATCTAATGGATCATATAGGTAACATTCCATTCTCTCTTTAGGATACCCTATAAAGATATAATTTGTGCCTTAAGATGCAAGTTTGTTGTTAGAATTATTCTTAACAAACACTTCATATCCCCACGCATGTATACGTGACAAAACAAATTTATTCCTATGCTATAAATCATATACAATTTTGTTTTCTACTTTAGTTAGAACTCAGTTTAGTGTGCATGTTGCTGATTATAATGCATATCCCTAAAAAGAAAATGAAAGATTTGCATGACTCATCATCGATCTCACCATGTCCAGTAAGGTGTGATTTATCATTTCACTTACACCATTCCACAATGGTTTATATGGAGGAGTGATTTGAGATAGTATCCCAAACTCTTTTAAACAATTGATGAACTTTTGGTCGAGATACCCTCTACCTCTATCTAAACAAAGTTTCTTTATCTTTTTCCTAATATGATTATCTAATTCATTATTACATTCTTCAAATTTCTCAAATGAATCATACCAATACCATATTAAGTAGATATGTCCATATCTAATAAAATATTTGTTAAAAGTAATTATGTAAGAGTATCTACCTCTATATTATACTAGAAAATTACCACACACATATCTATTAACTAATTCCAAAAGCTATACATATCTATCACCTTTTCCACTAAATAGAGTCATGATCATTTTTTCTTATAAAAAATCATGGCATGTTTTCACAAACCAACCTGATCCTTCCATCCATTAGACACCTGAACTGGCTCACGATATACTTGAGGGGTTCCCCTGATCCCTTTGGGTTGATGACAATAATCATTGTCATCAAATACAATCATTAGGGATGATTTTTTCCAATAATCATAGTAAAAAAATAGTGAAAAAATGATAATGACTACTCTATACGTTGAATATCCATGCGTGAGTAGAAAAGAAAAAAATAAATAAAAACAATTAAACAATTAAATATTTTAAAAAAATAAATACCACGCTCACCCTCCAATTCCCTCATATAAAATAACCCCTTATTCCACTGAAACCTCCAAAAATATAATACACCAATAATAACCATAACTAAAAGTAGAGAAAAATAATATTTGAATGATGTGATAAAGAAATATAAATAGAACAAAAACAACCAACATACTTCCATATGAATTTATAAGTCACCATCCAATACTAAAACCTCAATGTTCTATGAGCAGTAAGAAAATAAGGAGAACTTGAAAAAGAAATGATATAGATAAGTGTGAGAAATAAGCTCAGTAGGCATGGTAAAGGAGAAACCACACCCCATGCATGATCTTTTAATAAAATACCCATTTCATGCTAGTTTGAAATGTAATATTTTAAAATATATTTTCCATGTATAATCACATAAAATCCAATATAATTTTATAAACTTTCATCTTTATTTTATTTAAATGAAAATAATCACTTAGAAAACATTTTATCAGCCTAAGAAACCATTATTAAAACCCCATTTGTATACCATTCTCAAAATCAATTTCATAAATATCCATTTACCAAAGCCTTTTTAACTTTTAAAGAACCAGGAAAACACACAACAAAATTTAACATGTTAGTTGAAACAATTTCAAATGAAATGTTCTTTGTATATTTTAAATAAAAAAGAAAGAATAAAAGGTAAGCAAGCTAAAAAAATTCACCACATGCAACCTTATGGTGACTAAGGTTGGGCATCATCATAAGAACCTCATACCCTTAGTGATTGAAACATACAAATCATTCCCATGCATGAGTCACTAGGGGGGTCCCCGTCCAAATTCCTAGTGGTAACCACATCCATATGGAATTTTTTTAGTTAGTTTTGTTTCATAGTCCAAAAGCTAGGTCAAAAGGACCTTTTCTTAGTGGTACTTGTCCTATTCATCCCACCTAGGATCTTAAGTTCCATGTGCTATTTCCATTTTAAACAAATCAATTTATCAAAAAGCACACATGCCAATTTAAACCATTTTCCCATCAAAATAAAGGGAATCATTTAAGAATAACCATGACATGCAAAGTTTATCACCCAAAAATATCATAACATGGATTTAATAAATCAAATTGATTGTTATAAATAATATAAATCTATGTAATACTTTCCAATTGAGCCTTTATAATTTAATTTAAAAATCCACCTAAAACCCATTTAAAAACCAGGTTTAAGTATTAAAATTAAATTTCCAAAGTTTCATTTTATTGTTATACTCATATACATTTACATGTGTGCGTGTGTGTGTGTTAGTCCACAAATTCACACACTCTCATGTGAATTTGTACACACACACACATGTATGTATGTATGAATGTATGTATACCCATGTATATGGGTATAACTACCAAACAAATAAAAAGGTATTTACAAACCACATGTTTTTATTCAAAATAAATTTTGAAACACTTTATAAATACTTTGAATTTCAGGTATTACTTGAAATTATAATTAAAATTTAAGTTCCATTTGAGAATATACTTTGAGGACTAAAATTCTATTTAAAATACCAAAACATAAGAGTAAAAGTTATTTGGGAAACCCACAAAACACCTGGTTTGTAAAGAAGTTGTCAAATAATTTTAAAGTACATTTTTAAGATAAAAATTCCATTACATTCAAGGTAAATCAAGTAAAAATGGGTTTTAATTTTAAATAGATTCATATATACATTTATTAATATTAATAAACATATAAAATATGAGTTTAAATAATAATAAGTAAGAGTCCCATAATTTAAATGCTTAAACATGAGGTGACCTAACTGAAACATACACAGATAAAGGACATCCTTCAAAAATGAAGAGGAGAGGAGCTCATGAGGAAGCCACACACCCTAAAAATCAAGACAACACAAAATCAAAAGGTGAACCCACTTAGGTTTCCACCTGATGGTGTGTGAAGCGAGGGGGAAGGGATAAAATTATAGGAAGGAGGAGGAAGGGAAAAAACCCTAACTTGAGAAGATATAAACTTGGAATCACAAGAAAGAAGGCTAAATCAAAGGGAGAAGAGGGAGGAGGTGCATGGTCGGGGATAATCCTAGATACCAGGTCAAAACTAGGATGAGATAGCATGATGGTCTTATGTTGGGGTAAAAAGATGAGGGGTATTTTAGTAAAAACCAATTTTTTTAAACTTTTGGACACTATGCATGGTTTGGTTGCACTGTAGGACAAACAAAGTGATAATCATGTACTCCCTACTAAAGGAACTGGAACACCCCACATGGGAAGGGTGCATGCTTAGATAAACCATGCACTAACAATGTATTTTATCTTTTTTAAATTGTATATGCATTTTCATGGATGTCACATGGTTTCTACTAACCGTGCGCCAACTGTGCCTCTATGTTGAAATTCCAAAATTCCAAATTTTTAAATAGGTTTGGACTATAATTTGAGGAAAAGATAAAAAATAATTAAATAAATAAAATAAAATAAAGAAAAACCGAATTTAGGGTGAGATATAACTCCCCACCATAACACTTTCTACCTCTAGAAAGCCTTGGTAGATTCAGTTGGTCGAAGGAAAGGAAAAAATCTTACCACCTCAGACATAACTCAACTCTCCAAAACTAAGGATTCCCATGAATATAAAATCACATTTAAGAGAAAAACATGAATGATGATGTCCTTAAGAGATGACCAAAGGAGAATTGAGACCGATACCTGGTCTCTCCACCATAAATATTCCACTAACACAAAAAGTCAATGAAACCAGAGAACACCCCAAGGAGAACTCCACGACTGAAAAAGGCTCTGAATCAAGGGATCTCAACTAAAACAATTAATTGAGGAAACATCCAAAATTTACATTAGTATAATCAACCAAGTCTCTAAAATGCACATTCAAAGATATCTCCAAGTCATAAACCAAAAATAAAAAAAAGAGAATAAGAAGAGAAAGGGTAGAGAGAATCATCCCAAATAGGATCACTCAAACTATTATCTAACCTCCAACATGACACTCCCAAAACAAAAGGATCCCAAAAAAACTCAAATATTCTCCAAAACTACCAGATCCTAAACTTAGAAGAAGGGGACTCATACACTCAAACCCAACACACTAGATCATACAATAGAGCTAATCCAGTCAAGATAGAGGCCCTCTACTAAGACTGAAAAGAGTAGGGTCACCACCCATTCTAGGATGACCCCTAGAAATCAATATCACGAAAATTTCCCCACTAATCACACCCTCAAATAGAGCATGGTTAGAAGAGAACACCTTTGAACTAGGGTCGTGACAAATGCCTCTATCAAAAAAACATCCAATGAGTCCTTAAACATTGACTTGAGAAAAAGAATCCACTTATAAAAAAACAATTGGGGACTGAATAAGAAATCTTGGGTAGCTCAATTACTAATAAGGGGTTTAACTTTACCACTCCACCTAGAGTTTGGGTAAGTTTTTCAACCATAATATCACACTTTCCAACTATAATAGACACAACCCGGAGATATTATAAAACATAAACTTCACTTAACCCACTAGAACTTTTCTAGGAGGAAAACGATCAATAAAAAAACTTGATATTTAAATTAGGGAACATTAGAATTTAACTATAAGGACCCGACCTTAAACATTACACAATATAATAAATTCGTTTAGAATTCACTTTCTTTCATTCCCAAAGATCTTTTCAGTTTAGTGTTTTAGATAATTAGGACATAATTCATACATATAAACCCACAAGCATACAAAGTGGTTACTACTAAAATAGTATCCATTTCTTCCATAATACAATTTTTTTTAACAAAACATGAAATATTTTCATGAAAAATATTCACAACATTCATCTTGGATTCTTATTTTATATTACCCATCCTTAAAACCCAGTGAAAACATTTTAAAACCTGATATGAGCACAAAAATCTCAGTAAGGGACATAAAAAGAAAGAAATAAACCATTAATACATGAATATGTCTAAAGATATTAAATAATTTTCATAAAGATATACTTCTTACCCTAAAAGTTTCATATACTTACTTTGTGAAACATGAGATTTCCATAAAACATAGAAAACATAAATAAAACCATAAAGGAAACTTGGGGAATTAATTACTTAAGATTGTGACTCTTTTGGCTACCATATTATTTGTAACCCTCATGAATACCTTACAATGTAACCCTCACGACTACCTTATGGTGTAACCATTGTAGTTACACTTAGAGTAACCATATGGTTGACCTCTAACATAAAAATATCCAATGCATTGGAGTGAGATATAGGTCCCATACTTCATCATAAATAATTCCCAAGAACCAAAAAAATAATAAATCATGAATAAATGCATCATAAAAACATTCCTTTTGAATTTTATAGAAATAAAAATTTAAAAGAGATTTTTTTAAAAAAAGTCCCTTACCTTGGGCTCGTCTTACTTCAAATGTGTTCAAACCCACTGTATAATGGTTTAAAGAGTTTTATAAATATTTTATAGAACTTTATTCATATTTATAATACCTTATATTATATTTTTTACATCTTTCCACCAATTTATTAATAATATTTAGTTATTTTCATTATTTTGGGTGCATTTATTTCATGGTTTCCATGGTCGATTCGTAATGGATTTTCTTGTTGAATGAAAGAAAAACTCCATAAGTGTAATGAAATGGTGTTAATATATTTCTAGAATTTTAAATGACACCATATATCGTTTTTTTCTAATATGAGGATGATTTATTAGATAAAACATTAATGAAAATGAATTATTTTATTTTGGAAGTTTTTACGACCATCATGAAATTATATCATTTTATTTAATATCATGTTTATATATTGGTTACAAAACATTATAAAAATTATAATATGTATAAAAAAATATTATTTAACCATAATAATGATTTTATGACCAACCTTGAAGGTGGTAATGGAAAATGAAAGTGTATCCTCCACGATGGTGGTAAATCGACACATCAAAAATGATCACTACTGTAAATGGAGGATATACCAACAGAAATTTTCCAATGGTTTTCATAAACCATTGGAATAGGGATTTCGAGAGGTCCTTACCCAACAGTTTTACTAAACCATTGAAATAGAAATTTTAAGATGATTTTTACCCAACGGTTTTATCAAACTGTTGGCATAGGTGAGTTTTAGATGGATTTTAACCAACGGTTTAAAAAAATATTGGTAAAGATTACCTTTCCCAATAGTTTTTTTAAATCATTGGAAAATTTTTACCCTAAATTGTCAACAGAGCCAATCCCCATCTACGCAATTACAGGCCTAAAGTCGAGACCTAAAGCAGAGCTCTCTCTCTCAGAAAATTATTCAACCAGATCCATCTTCAATCAGAATTTTTTTGTTCTACACTTCAAATTTGTAAGTCGTACCTTAAGTTTAATGTTTTACATCTATTTTTTTGTTTTATGTTTTGATTTGGCCTAAACCCAAGGTCCGTGCGGTATGGTATACCCGACAATTGTAATTTGATTTGTTTTCTATTTTTTTTCTACACTTCAACTGTTATGATTATGTTAATCAACTTTATTTGAACTATTTATGGCCACTCCTTTTTAGATTTGGTGAACCATATGAAGGGATTGGGGTCGGTTAGGGTAGTGGTGTAGGTGGTTTTCCATTTTTTAGCAGAGTGATATTGTAGTTTCTATGGAATTTAGTTTACTTTATCTTAACTATGTATACTTTTAAGTTTATATCTATTTGGTTTACTTTGAGCCTATAATACTTATTTATCATATGTCTGAGGTTAATAAGGTTGTTTACATGTAAAAAATCATACTATAACACTTATATGGAGATATTCTTAAGAATAATCCATGTAAATTCTTGTTGGATATGTTTTTAATCATATAAAAGGTTTTTTTATAAAGAATTCTAATATATGAAGTATTTAACATTTGGGTGGGTTGTGTAGGTGGAGGTGAGGTGGGGGGGGGGTGTAGGTGGGGTGGGCTGTGCAGGTGGGGGTGTGAAGGTCGGGGGGGGGGGTCTATGTAGGGGGAGTCTGCTGGGGTGAGGTGGGGGTGGCTATATAGGTGGGGGGGATGTGTTGATGGGGGTGGGGGGAGGGGGGCTATGCAGGGGGAGTCTGTTGGGGTGAGGTGGGGGGTGGGGGGCTATACAGGTGTGTGTGTGTGTGTGGGGGGGGGGGTGTTGATGGGGCTGGGGGAGGGGGGGCTGTGCAAGTGGGGGGGGGGGGGGTGCATGTGGTGGGGGTGCAGTGGGTGGGTGGGGTGTGTACAGGTGGGGGGATGTGTAGTGGGTGAAGGGGATGTGTAGGTGGGGGTGTGTAGTGGGGGGAGTCTGTTAGGCGTGAGGTGTGTGTGTGTGTGTGGGGGGGGGGGGGGCTATGCAGGTGGGGGTGTGCAAGTGGGGGGGGGGGTGTAGGTGGGGGGATATGCAAGTGGATGGGGGGGAGTGTGCAGGTTGGGGGTGGGCTGGGTAGGTGGGAGTCTGTTGGGGGGTGAGGTGGTGGGGGGGTGTACAGGTGGGGGTGGGGGGGGGGCTGTGAAGGTGGGGGTGGGGGGAGGGGGGATGTGCAAGTGTGTGTGTGTGTGTGTGGGGGGTGTAGGTTTGGTGGGGGGGGGCAGTGGGTGGATGGGGGGGGTGCAGGTGGGGGTGTGTAGGTGGGGGGGGGGATGTGCAGTGTGTAGGTGGGGAGGGGGGTGTGCATGGGGGAGGGGGGCTGTGCAGGGGGAGTTTGCTGGGGGTGAGGTGGGGAGGGGGGTTGTGCAGGTGGGAAGTCATCACTTCTATAGTTCGCCAATAATCACTGGAAAGTCATCACTTTTAGAGATTTGGATAGGTCTAAGGCCTCTTTGGTTTTGATTCCTGTCTAGTCATCTTGATGATTAATGAATCACATGATCTAAAAGTGACATCAACTATATAGGATGAATTCCTTCTCCCAAAACACATTTTTATAGAAAGAATATATCCTTGGAAGGTGGTGGGAGCCTTTTCAAATCCTTTCATACAGAGACTAGGGGAGGAAAATCTCCATATATATCCACCTAGAACAGGGACCTACTACCATATGCACATCCCATATTCATAAGCCTACCTCTCCATGTATTAAATAAATAGTGATTCTATCTATAATTCACCTTCTAATGGAATCCTAAATTTAATTCATGTTATGATGAAAAAAATATCGAGGAATCCATACAACTTCATATAGGAAAACACCCTTAATCATCATGCCATGATGATGAAAATCCTTACAAACTCATTACCATACATCATATCATTCCTAATAACTACCTATAGATATTCACTAACCTGTATTCCTTCCACCAGAATCCAATGACCCAATATTTTCCCAATTGTAAACTTGATACCATTATGTTATCAAGTCAGAAATCCTACCAAATTGTATTTTCACTAAAAAAGAATGCTCTAATCCTTAACAACCATCGTTTGTTTTTCATAACATGAATGTAAAACCAATTAAATCTCATAGCTCTTAGTCACACCCCCCGTTGATAACCCCCCACTCCCATGGACATCCCGTACCCCCTAGACAGTACCCCACCCCTGTGGATGACCCACCCACCCCCTGGACACCCCCGACCCCCCTGGACAGCCCCCAACCCCCTGGACATCCCCCCACCCCCTGGACCCCCACCCCCGTGGATACACCCCCACCCCTATGGACATCCCCCACCCCCTGGACACCCCTACCCCCTTGGATAGCCCCTACCTCTGTGGACAGCCCACCCACCCCCTTGGACACCCCTACCCCTTGGACAGCCCCACCACCCCCGTGTACAACCTGCCTACCCCCCCTGGACACCCCGTACCCCCTAGATAGCCCCGCCACCCCCCGTGGATATCCTTCCCACCCCCTGGACACCCCTACCCCCTGGACAACCAACCTCGTGGACAGCCCACCCACCCCTCCTAGACACCCCACCCCCTGGACACCCCCACCCCCTGAACACCCTATACCCCCCTGGACAACCCCCACCCTCGTGGACAACCCGCCCACCCCCTGGACACCCCTACCCCTGGACAACCCCTCCACCCCTGTGTACATCTCCCCACCCCCATGGACAACCCACCCACCCCCTGGACACCTCTACCCCCTTGGACAGCCCCGCCACCCCCGTAGATAGCCCACCCACCCCCCTTAACACATCGTACCCCCTAGACAACCTCTCCACCCCTGTGGACAGCCCGCTCACACCTCTGGACACCCCTACCCCCTGGACATCCCCCCAACCCCTATGAATAGCCTGCCCACCCCCTGGACACCCCCACCACCCCCGGACACCCCCATACCCCCAGACACCCCACCCCCTAGACACCCTGTACCCATGGACATCCCCCACCCCCGTGGAAAACCCACCCACCCCCTGAACACCCCTACCCCCCTAGACAGCCTCTCTACCCCTATGGACAGCCCCACCACCCCCGTGGACAGCCCTCCCACCCCCTTGGACACCCCGAACCCTGTGGAAAACCCCCACCCCTCAAGATAGCCCCCACCCCCAGGAAATCCCCCACCCCTGGACACCCCACCCCCTTGGGCAATGTATGTGATCACTCAAATAATCTACTAAAATATTAAATTTTTTTGATCTAAAATTTACTCAAATACTGAATAATTCTCCTTCACAAGTGTACATGATCTCGTACACTCATGTATATTTCTTCAAAGATATTTTGTTATAAATATAGTATTTTGTTGTTTTTTATATTATGATTATCATATAGAGTAGTGTGTCAGTTATGGTTTCATATAAAGTGAACAATTATCATTTACTTAAATATATTTTTGATGAAACTTCAATCTTATTGAATTTCTTTTGACGAAATGACTTATAACAATTTTTTTTAGAGAATGGATAGAAGTAGGATGTATGAAACCGATTGGATCTCAAGTGATTTTCAAAATAATTTGGAGATCTTTTTAGATTTTTCATTTCACAATGCTTCAGATAGTGGTCACATACACTGCCCCTATTACAATTGTGTTGGAAGACCTTAGTTAAGCTGTGAAGAAGTCAACTACCACATAACCAAATATGTTTTTCAATCAAAGTACTCTGTGTGGTATCACAATGGGGATAAAATGAAATCTCAAATTGCTGATGATCCAAATGAGAGGACTGGATTGAAGAATTTGTTATATGATCAGTTTCCATTTATTCGTCATCATGGAAAAGAAAGGATTCTGACCTAAGAAGATTTCGATATAAGCAGACATGATGCATCTAATGAAAATGATGATGTTGTCAGGGTGAAAAAATTGAATGATGCTTCCATGAATCCAGTATATCAACAATGCGATAAAATGAAAAAGTTGGAATTTTTAATCTGATTGTTTCATGGTAAAACTATGCATAGGATTTCTAACACTTCCATCGATTACATTATTACCTTCTTGAAGGACTTACTTCCAGATGATGCAGATATTCCAAAAAACCACTATATGGCATGGAAGTTAGTTGAGGAACTTGGATTTTCAAGAAATAAAATTCATGCTTGCCTGAAATATTGCAGTTTATTCTAGGATTAAACTATTGAACAAAATGATTCTATAAAATGTGACACATCCCACTGGAAGAAAAAATCTAATAGAACACCACCCCGTGTGCCAAAAAAATTAATGTGGCACTTTCCATTGATCCCTAGACTTCATAATCTTTTTATGTCTAATGAAATATCAATAAAAATGTGATGGCATGATACCGAGAGAAAGAAGACTAATGATGAGTTGGTTCACCCTACAGATAGATTTGCATGGGAGAGATTTGATGCTTGATATCCTAATTTTGTAGCTGATGTGCATAATGTGAGGTTAGTTATTTCATGTAACGATTTTAATCCATTTGGGCAGATGCTTACATCACACAACATATGGCCAGTTTTTATACACATTTATAATCTTCCCCTATGGTTGTATATGAAAAAACCTTTCACTTTCATGAGTGTACTCATATTTGGCCCTTCTGATCCTGACACTGATATAGACGTATACATGCAACCTTTAATAAAAGAGTTGAAACTTCTTTGGGATGTGGGTGTGCGCACATACGATGCATGTTCGAAAGACATATTTCAGATGCGTGCTACACTTATGTGGAAAATCAATGATTTTCCTGCTTATGCAATGATGTCTGGATAGAGCACGAAGGGAAAACTATCATGTCCTGTTTGTATGAAGAATACACGATCTAGAAGACTGAAACATCGTTGTAGTTTCAGTTTTATGGGACATCGACGATTATTTCCAATGGACCATCCATATAGAAATAATCATTGAAGATTTGACAATACCATGGAGACCAATGATCCACCTCAGTGCATGTCTGGAACTGATGTGCTTAATGAATTGAACAATTTCAGTTTTTCATTCGAGAAGGGTCAAATGAAATCTGGAAAGAGAAATAATGTTTCCACTGAAACATGTTACAATTGGAATAAGAGAATTATCTTCTTTGATTTGCCTTATTGGTCAACCAATTTGTTACATCATTACTTAGAAGTAATACACATTGAAAAAAATAAATGTGAAATGTTGCTTTTGATTCTTCTAAATGTTAAGGGAAAGAGAAAAGATGATTTACAGTCTCAGTGTGACTTGGTGGATTGGGGCATGGGACTAGAATTACATCCTGTGCGTATCAGTGAAAATAAATGTAAAGTTACATGTGATTCTTATGTGATGACACCTACAGAAAAAAATAATTTCTATAAGTACTAGAGATTGTTAAAGTTCCTAATGGCTATTCAAGAAACATATCTAAATGGGTCAACAGAAGAGAGTTGAAGCTAAAATATTTAAAGACTCATGATTATCACATCCTTCTACATGAGTTGATTCCAATAGCAATTTGTCATCTTTTTTCCAATAATGTAAGGGTGGATGTTATTTGGTTGTGCCATTTGTCTAGAGATCTTTGTGCTAAGAATTTGTCCAAGTCTTTCTTTCAAAAAATGTTGGCAGATGCCCCATTAATTTTGTGTGAGTTAGAGAAAATATTTCCTCCATCATTTTTCACATGCATGCCACATCTGACTATCCATATTCCAACTAAAATACTTCTCATATAACCTAATTCTTTTCATTGGATGTATCCAACTGAAATAAATATGCACACATTAAAGTCTTATGTCCGTAACAGGAATCATCCCGAAGGTTCTATCATGAACGGTTACTTGGCTCAAGAATGTATGGATTTCTACTCTATGTATTTGTCTGATCTTACTACAAGAATGAAAAAACAAATGAGAAATGAAGAAGAACAGTATGAGAAAATTGAACCCAATTTTCCATCACTTCCTCAAATAAGAGGAATTCCTGGATTATATACATTGATGACATTAAGCCTTGAAGAGCGGGAGATGACACATCACACAGTTTTGTTCAACTGTGAATTGTTCGATGACTACATCTTGTAAGTAAATTGAATATGTATATCTTATATATATATATATATATATATCTATTAAAATATTTATATTTTTATCTACATGGAACATAAAGTGATGATAAATAGAAAGCATCATTCTTTATCTTTGAGAAGGAGGAAAAATTTTCATAGCAAAGAGTTTTCTGCTTGGTTAAAATTGAAGGTAATAATATTACTATTTAAAATAATTAAAACAATAATGAATTGAGTTTAATATTGATTTATATTTCAGGTATTGAGTTTGCCTGCTGACTCTGTCTCTGAGGAAATAAGAGCTTTGTCTTTTGGTCCTAATATCGTGGTTCGTGACTTTAAATCAATTGTTATCAATGGGTACAGATTTATTATCACTGAATAATAAAAGAACATGAGAACAAAACATGATGGTGTTATGGTTACTACCACAACAGACTGTTATGCCAGTGCATCAGATAGCAGACCGCGATTTGAAAATGTAGGTTATTATGGAGTAATTGAAAAAATAATAATATTGGATTATTATTCTCATGGACGAGTCACGATGATGAAATGCCAGTGGTTTGATTTGATAATGAGGCAGGACACATTTATTGATGATTGTGGATTTAGAGTAATTGATATGACTCTCACTCTTTCTACCGATGAACCATATGTATTGACATCAATGGCAAAACAAGTTTTTTATGTCAAAGACCATCTTCGACCTGAATTTAGTGTCATTATTGAAGTAATTCCAAGAAATATTTTTAATGATGGTGATGATGGAATTGACACCATACCTACTACCATTGGAAAAAATCCATTTATTATTTTTGATGACTCCAATAGCTCAATTGTCAGAGTTGACTATGTACCTGAAGTTGTGATGGGAAATATATAAAATCATCCATTCATGTTCTCAATTCTTTTGGTTTACCTTGACTTGGGATGTTAATGTTGGTACTATTCAAATTGATTTAATATTGATTACAAATATGTTGTATCTAACTTGAGCATTATGTGAATTTTCAATGTTTATTGGTTGCAATTTTATTTTAATTGCATTTTATAATTTGAAATTGAACTGTATTAAAATCTACAAAACCAAAATTTCTAACTTGGTGAACATTTAAATGCTTCAACTATGATTTGTATAAAATTTGTATAACTTTAAAACCTCTCTTTAACATTTTACCAGGTAATGAACATGATGGTTTTTATTCTTTTGTAAAACATGTGTTAAAACCTGCATCATCTACCTGGGCTAAAGAAATTAAATTTTTCTTTAATGTTGACAACTGCTTTTCCCCTTATGAATCCGATAGAATCAATGTTTCATGATTTTAATAGACTAATGACACTTAGTAAATAACCATCCTACTAAAAATTAAATTTCTTTATTACATATTATACGATTTATTGACTTCATTATATATCTATTCAAGCTCACCTAAAACAATTAATAGTTAAATTATCCATGAATCCCCCTATTCCCTCTCATTTATTTTGTTTTTTGGTTTACACATTAGTTATCCTTTTCTATTTACTTCCATATTTTTTTTCAAATGTAGGAAATGAAACCAATTGAAGAGAGGAAATGAAAACAGATTATGGACAGCAATTGTCGCATGACTGAGCTGGGCATTCCACCACTAGTGCTTGCAGTGAGTATTTTATTTCAAATATATATATTTAAATAATATATAATGTCATGTGATTAATTTTTTATAAACATTTTTTCAGGATCTATATATTAGACGACAATTATTTGATGAGTAGCCTAGTAGTGGTCCCAGTACTTAGAGTGTTCATATGAGGGGGGGGGGGTGGTATGAGAGTTAGACGATTTGGTTGGCATACCAGATTAGACCTTGCCCCTCCCACTAACACACCATCCATCCCACATTCTGATCCCGGTGTGTCGTTAGGGACACACAGGATATTTAGGCCTCCCATGTTTTCACCACCCTTTACATCTGAACCTCCTCACCCATTTGTACCATATCTAATGATGATTCCCACTCCCCATCCAGCATTCAGCCAGCCATCCCTATCATCTTCTTTTACTTCTGCTTCATTCTCTCCAGGTTTTTATATTCCATCTTCTTCAACTCCTGCTCAGCCATAGTATGTCCCTATGAAGCATACATTGGGACCCACTACATGTGTACATGGTGTTCCTTCAGTTTCTGTGGATCCAACGACACCCATTGATTAGACTACCGCAGGTATACTTATACAACCCTAACAAATTTTTACACCATTATTTATTTTTCATTATAACATGTATTGATAAAATAATTGTTTTTATTTCACAACAGATACATATACTGATAGGAGGCGGGGGCGGGGGTATACACGCATACGTGTAGTGTGGAACCACAACACACAGTTGATGGTGGACTATAATGAAGATAGTCAAATTATTGAAAAATCAGGGCAGTAATGTTGGAGTTTTTTGGTGACGCTTGCCAAATACTCCGACACCATTCCTGTCAGCCTTCTCTCATGGAGACAGTTGCCAAATGAAGTCAAGGATAAATCTTGAGTAGAGATATGGGTAAAAAAATCTGTTTTATTTAATTCAATATATTATTTTTTTGTATTTATATGAATTAATATTTTGGTATCACCTACGTTTTAATTTCCTCGATGGTGAGGGTGCACGGCCAGCACGTCTAAAGGATTTAGGCGAGATTTGGAGAGCTTATAAGCATGAGTTGTACATTGGATGACATGCTAGAGTGGGAACAGAGTTAGAGGCGGTCCCTGTCGTGGATGATTGTCCATTAGAACAGTATCGACAAATGATTACTCATTGGAAAACTGTTTAATTTAAGATATTAATCACATTAGAGGTATTTAAATGAATTTTTTTATGTTTTTCATTAATACTAATTATTGAATTTTATTTAGGATTCATCCAAAAGAAATAAAAAAAACATTGATGCTAAAAAATATGTCCACACATTGGGACGTACTATGATGCCAGATCATGAGAGGCAGCAGGTATGGCAGTTTATAATTTTTCTTTATGAATTTCACTTTCTATTGCTTCCTCCATAATTTATTCGATTGCTAAAGTTGTTATATAATTTTAGTTATGCAATTAATTATTGGTATCCTATTTTTAATTATGGTTTCCTATATTCAATGTCATTATAGAGGCATAAATTGAATATAGAAGGATGCGTGCCTTAAGCAAAACTGTTTTGCTCGAGTAGAAGGAAGAAAGACCGAAGTGCGGTTAATGAACTGACTCAGCAATAGATTGTAAGTTTTACTTTGTAGATTTAAAATTTTATTCTCTATTTTTTAACTTAATAATCTATTTATATTTTTAACAGGATGATTTAGAGGCCCTTGATGCCCAGGAACCTGACAATTTTGGGCCAAATGATCACTTACATCAAGTGTTGGGAGATGAGCACCCTGGTAGAGTACGCTGCCGACCTGGGAAGAGTATAGTTACGATGAGGTATTGACCCTCATCAGGTACGAGTTGTAGTTCCACCGAGTTCCAGCAGGTTAAGACACAGGTAGAACAGGCTGAAAAAAGGTCCACAGAGATGGCAGAATAGTCTGCTAGGGCAAACACTGCATTTATGAAACTAATGAAAATTTTACATCCAACACTTCCACTAGAGACCAGTACAACTTGTGATGAATATATTTCATTAATGCATTCTATATATGGAGCATCGGGTTGAAGTTATAGTGGTGGTTGAGACGATGGCAAGGAGGAGGTTGAGCTGGAGGAGGAGGAGGGCGAGGAGGAGGCCAAGGCGGAGGAGGAGGGCGAGGAGGAGGGCGAGGCAGAGAATGAGGGAGATGAGGAGGCCAAGGATAAGTACTAGGGATAGGAGGAGGGAATTGAGGAGGGAGAGGACGATGATGGGGATGACGATGAGGATGAGGGTGGGGTTAATGATGACGATGATGATAGTGATGGTGATGAGGGACAAATTGATCCGTTACATTTTTGATTGATATTACTGACCTTTGATGTTTATTGATTTGTTGTGCTTGAATATATATGTGATTAGGTAGGTCAAATTATCTTTATTTTTTTATTTATAAATAATAAAACTTGACTTGATGATTTTCTGTGACTGATTCATCCCTCCCCCAGACAGCCCCCACCCCCGTGGATAGCCTGCCCACCCCACTGGACACCCCGTACACCCCTAGATAGCCCGCCCACCCCTTGGACAACCCCTTCCCCTATGGACAGCCCCCACCCCCATGGAAAACCCCCCACCCCCCTGAACACCCCCACCCCTGGACAACCCCCCATCCCCGTGGACAGCCCCCACCCCCGTGGACAACCGCCCACCCCCTAGACACCCCGTACCCCTGGACAGCCCCTCCCACCCACCTGGATACCCCGTACCCCACTGGACAGCCCCACCCACCCCCTGGACAGCCCCACCCACCCCCTGGACAGCCCCTCCCACCCCCTGGATAGCCCCGCCCACCCCCCTGGACAGCCCCGCCCACCCCCTGGACAGCCCCGCCCACCCCCCTGGACAGCCCCCACCCCCTCTGGATAGCCCACCCACCCCCTAGACAACCCCTCCCCCCATGAACAGCCCCACCCCTGTGGACAAACTTCCCACCCCCTTGGACACCCCTTACTCCCCTGGACACCCCGACCCCCTGGACAGCCCCGCCACCCCTGTGGACAGCCCGCCCACCCCCCTGGATAGCCCCTCCCCCTGTGGAAAGCCCCCTCACCCCTGTGGATAGCTCGCCCAACCCCCTGGATAGCCCTTACCCCCCTGGATAGCCCCACCACCCCCATGGACAGCCTGCCCACCCCCTGGACAACCCGTACCCCCCTAGACAACCCCGCCCCTTGGACACCCCGTGCCCCCTTAGACAGCCCTGCCCACCCCCGAGACACCCCGTACCCCCTGGACAGCCCCACCCACCCCCCTGGACATCTCCACCCACCCCCATGGATATCCCCTCCCCCCATGGATAGCCCCTACCCCCATGGACATCCCTCCCACCCCACTTGGACACCCCCTACCCCCTTGGACACCCCGACCCCTGGACAGCCCCGCCACCCCAATAGACAGCCCACCCACCCCCCTAGATAGCCCATCCCCCTCTGGATAGCTGAAAAGCATGGACGATTGTCGCCTATCGACCGATCAAGGTTCCGGTTCTCTGATAATGTGTATAGTAGCACTTGGGTCGAATCCTCAGTGATGATACTTTGTAATAGTCGTTTGTTTTTAGTTGATTATATTCTGATTGGGGGGGTTTGTTTGCAGAGCTTAAATGAAGTGATTAATGATTGGTGTTTTATTTAATAATTTGATAAATATTGGTGTGAGTTCATTTTTAGGGAGTTAAGCTTGTGATATCCTGGAGCTTTGCTTTATATTGCAGTTAATTTAACACCCACTTCGCAAGATAATGTTGATTAGAATTACTAAGTGTTAAGGCTTTAATCCAAGCCTTAACTTGACTTAGGGTTATAATAATTACCATTAATTGTTTATGGTAGTATATTTATGGTTCCAATAATCCATGGAAACCACATGTTAAACAAAACATGTCATTAATCCATGACATTTTAAGTCCAACATACACAATGTTAAATTAATGAATACTTATCAAGAAAATACTCTCAATCACTTAACATCCCTAAATTTTGAATCACCCCAATGAGAGATTTACTCATACATTTGGGTGTTTAATATTCTGATTATAATGATTATGATGATAAATTAAGAAGAGAAGAAAAAGAAAGGGATAAGAAAAGAGTGGTGCGTCGAATACACACACATGGACAATGATGATAATTAAAAACGGGCTTCGATTGAATGAGGAAGCAAAAGAAAAGGGAAGGGGATTAAACTGTATTTTAACTATTTTAAGAACATTAACATTAAACTACAAAATTTGGGTGAAAGTAAGAGATATTTAAGAATAAACATTCATTAAAACAGAATTACAAAACAAACACTTACAAGATTTCAAATGAAGAAGAACACAAAAGTAAATGAAATGAAAGAGAGGAGGAATGGTATCTCAAGTGAAAACTTGATTTTGTAATGTCCTCCCAGGAATTTGGAAGAGCCTTGGTCGTTACAATTTATCCTACTCTATTCTTAAATGCCAACCCTTTTGAGAGGAGAGGAGGGGATGTATTTATAGCCCAAGATGGTGGACTGTTTGCATTCCAGAATTACCCCTCCACTTGGCTCACCGATTTGGACACTCATACAGCCGAATAATGAAATATCTCATTCTTAAAAGTTGTAGATATAAAAGTTCTTTGTCTATTGTGAAAATTTGGCGTCCATTGGACTTATGGAGAAAATGTTATGGTGGTTTTACTAAACAATTCTGATCTGTCCATTTCAATCCATACTTTTTCAAAGGCCATAATGTGAATGGGTTTTGGAATAGCAAGATTCCCTCAAATAAAAATAATTTATTAAAAAGAGTTTTCCACCCATATCTCCTCTTTCACATTGAAAAATCTCAGCTCTAATGGATGTTCACATCAGTAGAAATGTCAATATTTGTGTGCTAATTTTAATTCATGGACAGAATGGTGAGCTAGATTCCAATGAATCATTTGGGCCCATTTTTATTATTATTAGGAATTGAAATTTTTATCCTGGAATCCTTAAATTGTCCCCCAAACTATGGTGGAGAATAATGGAATTTGGACTTCTATATTTATCCCAGTAAATCAATCTTCATGAATAGTTCAGTTTCTTCACAGATTCTTTGGTCTTGTTTGTGAGGGCCATATGACCATTAAAATGATAAAATTGGATCATTGTACCTTCTAATTAAATGTTTTATATTTAAATAAGAATCCTAAAAAACAAGAAACACACAATTTGGATCATTATAGTGATAGTTATTATTAAAACAGTAAACCGACTCAATTGGACTACTTCTAAAAATGCTAAAAAATTATACTTAATATTAAAACATTAATATTTCACACAAATTATGAAAATTTCATATAAAATCAGTAAAGAGAGTATATAATAAGTCATGAAAATATTAATAACATCAACCCCCCCACACTTAGTCTTGTGCATGTTCTCATGTGCAATAAATATAAAAACATAACAAAAATCATTTTCACTCACAAACAAATATTAAAATTTTGTTTTCTTCAATCAGGGGAGGTTTAGACTATTTCAATCATCCATTTTGAATTCCACCACAAGTTGTTACAAAAACAATTTTCCAAAAATAATTCAATTTTTATGCTCAAATTTAGAAATGGAAAATGTGGACACTCAAAACTCACACCTCTCAAGATGATAAAATTCATTTGTGGAGGTTCACTCTTTCACCAACCAAAAGTGAAAATATTAGAGTTTGAAAATAGATCTCAGCTTCCAATCCCTATCCAAAGTGCACAAGAATCAAGAGGTCTTTTTAAGGGGTTTTTCTGTGGCTATGGGATGGTAGAATATAATGTCCAAGAGAGAGAAGAAGAGGGTTAAAACACCAACATAGAAAAAGCAATGCACATTGTTTTGAAATTAATCATGGAAGGAAATGAAAACAAATATTTACAAGGGAATGATTTTGTGAAGAAAGACACAATATAGGAATAAAATATTAAGTTAATGAGAAGATGGAATATTTACAAAACACAAAACTTCTCTGAATAAGAATATAATGCAGGTGTTCTTTTTTTCTTCTTCTTTTTTTTCTTTGTTTTTTCGAAAGTTGACCTTGAAACAGATCTCACACTCATATCCCAAACCATGTTTGATCTCCTTATGACACTAATTGTAATATTTATAACAAGATCAAAGGTTGAGGAAGAGTGATTTTTGACCTACCCAAGACACAACCCATTTTTTTTCATTTTTTTTGATTTTTTTATCATTTTTGATTTTTTTGAACACTTGTCAATAAAATTTACAAAATTAAATAAATGGAAGTACATTACATTTCCCAAAACACACTGAATAACAACCAATCCCCCACACTGAAATGGATGCTTGCCCTTAAGCAGATGATAACTTGTTGAAAATCAATAAAAGAGTACCCAAATAATGAAATCCATTCCCCCCACACTTAAATTTCAAAAACTTATGCAATGAAAATCCATGTTGATATTGTGTGGGAAAAGGTATTGGGATTGTAATGCGGCTATCAAAGAAAAAGTTTCCATAGGCGCGAAGGGGCTTTCAAAAGGAGGATTAATGTATGGGTAATGGGAGGCTATTTGGCTATTGTGATTCTCATGTGGTTCATAAAATGCCTATATCATATTAATGCACACTAAAGTAGGAAATTAAGCTCGAAGGTCCACAAACTCAAGACTCACAAATGGGGGTGAAAACACACATTTTGAAAAGATGGCCATAGGTGGCCTTGGCATGAAAGCAGTGTTGGTTCTCACGGTTGGGGAAAAGCATTTTCCAAATCAAAAATTGAGCATTCAAAATGTGTTGGTTTTGAAAAAAAATTCTTTATCCAAAGTCATGATGAAAATACAAAATTTTTGAGATGAAAACATTCCAGTTGACTCCCCAAAACGGTTGGATAAAATTTCAAAACTCGATGGTGAGTAAGCATGACTCTTAATTTTTTTTTGTTATGATTCTTTTTTTTAATATTTTTTTTTAGTTTTTAATAAATACACACTCACACAAAAGAAAAAGAGAAAAATAAAGGGTTTAAAAAAGAAAGTGGTAAAAAAAATGAAAGACAGAGGAAGAAGAAGAAATAGATAGAGAGAGAAAGATATAGAGAGAGAGAGTTAAAGGGAAAGAGGTGCCCCCTGGTTTGGATTTGGCGGGTCACAATCTACATCTAGTGGTGGGTCAACTACAGAAGTTGGGGATCCAGTGGAAGTCGATGTTGATCCAGGATTGTGTGTCCTCTCATGGTTATGCTTTAACCGATGTCCATTAACCATTAATGTCCTTTTGGAAGTGGGGTCTTGGACTTGCACTACACCAAATGGGTAAAAATTAGTAATAATAAAAGGACCTTCCCAATGAGAATTAAGCTTACCTGGGTGAAGCCAAAATCGACAATTAAAGAGCATTACCTTATCAACTTCATGGAATACCTTTCTCAATATGTGTTTGTCATGGAGTACCTTGGCCTTTGCTTTGTAGAGAATGGAATTATAATAGTAATCAAGTAGAAGCTCCTCCAGTTCATTCAACTGCAACAATATATCTTCACCAGAATTTTCACAATCAAAATTACATGTTTTCATATCCAAAAATGACTTATGTTGGATTTCAACTGGTAAGTGACATGATTTACCAAAAACTAGCCTAAAATGAGACATCCCAATGGGTATTTTGTAGGCAGTTCGATAAGCCCAAAGTGCTTCACCAAGTCTTTCAGGCCAA
The DNA here is from genome assembly GCA_963277665.1 of Viscum album. Classification (NCBI taxonomy): domain Eukaryota; kingdom Viridiplantae; phylum Streptophyta; class Magnoliopsida; order Santalales; family Viscaceae; genus Viscum; species Viscum album. Next base: position 1,814,110,268 of record OY728146.1, read on the forward strand.
CCTTTTCTGGTGGGTTTTAAAATTCTCTCAAGCACTCTTTTCACTTCTCTATTATAAAGTTCAGCCATTCCATTTGTTTGGGGGTGATATGAAGTTGAAGTTTTATGTACAACCCCATTCTTTTTCAAAAGAGATTCCATGGTTCTATTACAAAAAATGGGTTCCTAAGTCACTTATCAAGGCACGTGGTGTGCCAAATTGGTGGAAGATGTGTGTCTTTAGGAACTCACTAACAGTATGTGAATCATCCTTTCTAGTGGGTTTAGCCTCGACCCACCTAGAAACATAATCAACCATAAGAAGGATGTTTGAGAATCCATTGGAAGGGGGAAATGGTCCCATGAAATCGATACCCCAAACATCGAAGATCTCACAGAAAATTAAAGGCTTTTGGGGTATTTCATTTCTCTTTGAAATTGTGCCAAACTTTTGGCAAGTGGGACATGATTGACAGAACTCATGTGAGTCCTTAAAGATTGAAGGCTAGAAGAATCCATAATCTAGGACCTTTCGGGAGGTCCTTTTTGGTCCAAAGTGGCCACCACCAGGAATTGAGTGACATAATTCTAATATGGAAGAATGCTCATTTTCATCGACACATATCCTTATTACCATGTCAGCCCCAGTTTTACAAAGTTTATTTTCTTCCCAAAAATAGTATTTTGAATCACTTTTAAACTTCATTTTTTGTTCTTTTGAAAAAATTTCTGGAAAAACACCAGAAAACAAGTAATTTACAATTGGGGCATACCATGGTATTTTTGGAGTGAGAGATGAAATGTGCTCAGTGGGGAATTTAGGATCGATGATTTCAGAATGAGAAGAATTAGAAATTCTACTCAAGTGATCAGCCACATGGTTTTCTTTTCCTGGTCTATCTTTTATTTCAAGGTCAAACTCTTGGAGCATTAGGATCCATCTTATTAGCCTCGGTTTGGAATCACTTTTATTGAGTAATAACTTTATAGCAGAATGGTCTATGAAGATGATGATTTTGGAACCTAAGAGATAGGGCCGGAATTTATCTAAGGAAAAAACCACTATTAAAAGTTCCTTTTCAGTGACAGTGTAGTGAGATTGAGTTTCATCCAATGTTTTTGAGTAATAATAGATGACATGAGGAGTATTTTCTTTTATTTGACCAAGAACAGCCCCAACGACTCTATCAGAAGCATCACACATCAACTCAAAGGGTAAGGACCAATCTGGGGGTTGGATTATTGGGGCGGATGTTAGAGCAGTTTTGATTTCAACAAAGGCTCTCTTGCAAACCTCATTGAAATGGAAAGTGACATCATTTTGGAGAAACTGAGTGAGTGGGAGAAAAATGTTACTGAAGTTATGGATGAATCTCCGATAAAAACCGACATGACCAAGAAATAAAAGGATGTCTCGAACAGAAGTGGGCTGAGGAATTGATTGGATCACTTCAATTTTGGAAGGATCGACTTCAATACCATCTTTTGAAACTATGTGCCCTAGAACAATCCCATTTGAAACCATGAAGTGATATTTTTAAAAATTTAACACAAGGTTACACTTGACACACTTTTTGAGGACTAAAGAGAGTGAATTAAAGCAAGATTCAAATGACTCACCATAAATGGCAAAGTCATCCATGAAGACTTACATGAAGTGTTCAATGAATTCAGAAAAGATACTCATCATACACCTCTAGAATGTTGTAGGAGCATTGCAAAGGCCAAAAGGCATTCTTCTATATGCATATGTTCCAAAGGGGCATGTGAAAGTAGTCTTTTCTTGGTCCTAAGTTGCGATTGTGATTTGGAAGTAGCCGGTGTATCCATCAAGAAAGAAATATTGTGACTTTCCAGCTAATTGTTCCAGCATTTGATCAAGGAATGGAAGAGGGTAGTGATCTTTTCTTGTTTCAACATTCAATTTCCTATAGTCAATGCACACACTCCATTTGTTCTTTACTCGAGTTGTGACTACTTATCCATGTTCATTTGTGACAACAGTTATCCCACCCTTCTTAGGTACAACTTGAATTGGACTAACCCATTCACTATCAGAAATTGGGTAGATAATACCAGCTTGAAGAAGCTTGATGATCTCTTCCCTAACTACCAAAAGTATGAGTGGATTGAGTCTTCTTTGTGGTTGTCTAATTGTTTTGGATGACTCCTCAAGATAGATGTGATGCATGCAAAGGGTAGGGTTGATTCCTGGTATGTCATATAGGGTCCAACCTATGACCTTTTTGTTTTCCTCTAACACCTGAACAAGTTTGGACTCTTCAGTTTCAGTAAGTGAAGCAGAGATAATGATAGGATATGAGTGATAATAGAAAAGGAATGCATATTTCAGGTGTTCAGGAAGAGGTTTTAGATCAGTCTCATCTTTCATTTTTGGGTTAGACAACTCAGGAATGGAAGATGGGACTTCAGTTTCTTCAGATTAATTTTGCTTAATACTTTCCAAGGTGGATAAGTAGAGATCAGAGTTGATGTGGGATTCAAGAGAGTTTTCAAGTTCCTCTATATTGATGGAGTATATGAATGAGAGGTCCACATCAACTTCACCATTTATGACTTGGTTAATCATGGTGAAAATTTCACAAGATCCTTTATCATCAGAACATGATGAACATGATGAAATGAGATTCAATTGACTCTTAGAAGTGTCCTCAGAAGCATGGATTGAGAATGCATAGTGATCCTTAGATAGGTATTGCATGGATTGGAAAATGTTGAACTTAACCAGTTGGTCACCGAATTCCATGGATAAGATGCCTGAATGGACATCAATCTTGGTTCGCGCAGTCATAAGGAATGATCTTCCTAGAATTAGGGGAGATCGAGAAGAGTTCGCCTCACCTTCCATGTCAAGGACATAGAAATCAGCAGGGAAGATAAGATCATTGACTCGGATAAGGACATCCTCAATTATTCCCTCAGGATTGGTTGTGCTTCGATTGGCTAACTGAATGACAACACCCGTTGGGTGCAAGGGACCTAGACCAAGGTTGGAGAATATGTATTTGGGCATGACATTAATTGATGCTCCTAGGTCTATGAGTACATCATCAAAGTTGGAACTTCCAATTTGGTATGGGACCGTAAAGGTCCCTGAATCCTTGCACTTTATGGGAATAGACTTCTAGGTGGAAACATTTTTGTAGGTCCTAACTTTCCTCTTGTGGGTACACAAATCCTTGAGAAACTTGGCATACTTAGGAATTTGTTTTATGGAATCTAAGAGAGGAATGTTGAATTCAACACGTCTAAACATGTTGAGAATTTCAGGATCGGGTTCAAAGGAATTCTTTGTCTTAGAAACAGCTTGAGGAAAAGGAATTGGGTTCCTAAGTGGAATTGAAGGAGGTGAGGTAATGGATTCAGATTCCTTTTCAAGTTTCTTTTTTCTTTTCATTTTCTAGGTCAATATTCAAAGGAGGTTTTGAGGACTTATCTTGAGGCATATAAATTTTCTTTCCCGATCTAAGTGCAATTTCACTTACATTACACTTGGGGTTGGGTAATGGTTGAGCTGGGAGTTGGGAAGAATTGGATGGTTGCTGCTGACTAAGGTGGGATGCAAGTTGACCAATTTGGGTTTCAATGTTCTTGAGGCTTGAACGGGTGAAGGAGGCAAGATCCTCCACTGCACTTTCCCATGGTTTCTTAGAATAAGAGGCTTGTCCCGTATTGGGATTACCTAGATTTTGGTTCTTGGGAAAGCGATTGTATTGGTTTTGGAATTGGGAAGGCTCACTAGGATAATGGAATCCAGGAGGAGGATTTTTCCTTTGAGGTTGAGGAATAAAATGATAAGGTTGTTGGAAGTTACCAATGCCTTGACCATATTGAAACTGGTTTGGGTTTTGAGGAGGGAATTGATGGGGATGAGATATGGGATTACCATACCTATGGCCTTAGTTATAGGAATAAGAGAAGGGCTAAGAGTGAGGTTGGTTGAAGTTTCTAACAAACTGACATGATAGTTGAGGGTTGGTGTTCCGATGAGCATATGCTGCATTGAGCTACATTGGTCCAGATGAATCAGATTGATCCTCTTGAAGTTGTGGACATGTGTCAGTTAGATGAGACGGAGAGTTGTAGATTCCATAGTTTTTGACAGGTCCAGGAAATAGTGATTGCGGAGAATATGAGGTTGGGGATTTGGTAGCCACAACTAGTTGTCGCACGAGACCTTAAGTTCACTCATCCACTCAGTCATCTTGTTCAACTCAATTGATTGATTATCTTGGGATTGTTTTACTTGAGCATGTGCTCGAGTATGGAATTTTTGTGTGTTTGCAGCCATGTTACTTATGAGATCTCTTGCAGCTGTAGGAGTTTTATCAACAAGAGCACCGCCACTTGCAGCATCAATGAGAGTACTATCCATAGCCAATAACCCCTCATAGAAGTATTGGATCAATAGTTGATCAGGGATTTGGTGATGTGGGTAGGTTGTAACAAGCTTTTTGAACCTCTCCCAGTATTCATGGAGTGATTATCTTGGGAACTGACGGATACCACTTATTTCCTTTCGGATAGAAGCAGTACGAGAAGTAGGAAAGAATTTCTATAAGAAGATTCACTTCATGTCATTCCATGTGGTTATAGAACCTGGAGGAAGGTAGTAGATCCATGACTTATAAGTGTCAGATAGGGAGAAAGGGAATGCTCGAAGTTTTATTTGTTCCTCAGAAACCCCTTGAGGCTTCATGGTAGATCACACTACTTGAAACTCTTTAAGGTTGAGATGTGGATCCTCACCGGATAGCCCATGGAAATGAGGGAGAAGATGAATCAAACCCGATTTGAGTTTAAAGTCAGATTCTATGTTTGGATATTGAATACCAAGAGGTTGGTAATTCACATCAGGGGCAACAAGTTCTTTAAGGGTTTGTTCCCTAGGATTGGACATTTCTAATTCAACTAGTTGGACAAGGAATGGTTCTTGAATTATTTGATTATCTCTGATATTCCTCCTAAGTTGGAAAAGTGTTTTCTCAATTTCAGGGTCAAACAAATCTGAGGGATTGTTTGGGAGGCTACGGGGTATTCAGAGATATTTTGGAAGAAAGATAAAGATGGGTTTTTCTTTGTATTTTTTTTCAGTTTATGATTTTTATGAGAAGACAAGTTTTTCTTTGTGTTTTTTTTTTCAATTTTTTGTTGAATTTTGTTTTTTTTGTTTTTTTTATTACAATAACCAGAAACTAATGAATAATTAAAGCACCATCCCTAGCAACAGTTCCATTTGAAATTCATGGCCGATTGTTTCCCATCAACCGGTCAAGGTTCCGGTGCTCTGCTAATGTGTATAGCAGCACTCGGGTCGAATCCTCAGCGATGATACTTTGTAATAGTCGTTTGTTTTTAGTTGATTGTATTCTGATTGGGGGGTTTGTTTACAGAGCTTAAATGAAGTGATTAATTATTGGTGTTTGATTTAATAATTTGATAAATATTGGGGTGAGTTCATTTTTAGGGAGTTAATCTTGTGATATCCTAGAGCTTTGCTTTATATTGTAGTTAATTTAACACCCACTTCGCAAGATAATGTTGATTGGAATTACTAAGTGTTAAGGCTTTAATCCAAGCCTTAACTTGACTTAGGGTTCTAATCATTACCATTACTTGTTTATGGTAGTGTATTTATGGTTCCAATAATCCATGGAAACCACATGTTAAACAAAATATGTCATTAATCCATGACATTTTAAGTCCAACATACACAATGTTAAATTAACAAATACTCATCGAGAAAATACTCTCAATCACTTAACATCCCTAAATTTTGAATCACCCTAATGAGAGATTTACTAATACATTTGGGTGTTTAATATTATGGTTATAATTATTATGATGATAAAATAAAAAGAGAAGAAAAATAAAGGGATAATAAAAGAGTGGTGCGTCGAACACACACACATGGACAATGATGATAATTAAAAACGGGATTTCGATTGAATGAGGAAGAAAAAGAAAAGGGAAGGGGATTAAACTATATTTTAACTATTTTAAGAAAATTAAAATTAAACTACAGAAGGTGGGTGAGAGTAAGAGATATTTAAGAAGAAACATTCATTAAAACAGAATTACAAAACAAACACTTACAAGATTTCAAATGAAGAAGAACAAAAAAGTAAATGAAATGAAAGAGAGGAGGAAGGGTCTCTCAAGTGAAAACTTGAGTTTGGAATGTCCTCCCAGGCCTTTGGAAGAGCCTTGGTCATGCCAATTGATACTCCTATATTCTGAAATTACAACCCTTTTGAGAGGAGAGGAGGGGATGTATTTATAGTCCAAGATGGTGGACTGTTTTCATTATAGAATTACCCCTCAACTTGGCTCGCCGATTTGGACACTCATACAGACGAATCATGAAATATCTCCTTCTTCAAAGTTGTAGACATAAAATTCCTCTATCTACTGTGAAAATTTGGCATCCATTGGACTTATTGAGAAAATTTTATGATGGTTTTACTAAACAATTATGATCTATCCATTTCAATCCAGACTTTTTCGAAGGCCATAATGTGAATGGGTTTTGGAATAGAAAGATGCCCTCAAATAAAAATAATTTCTACAAAAGAGTTTTCCAAACATATCTATTATTTTACACTGAAAAATCTCATATCAAATAGATTTTCACATCAGGATAAATGTCAATATTTGTGTGCTTCCTTTAATTCACAGACAGAATGGTGAGCTGGATTTAAATGAATCATTTGGGCCCATTTTTGTTATTATTAGGACTTGAAATTTTTATCCTGGACTCCTTAAATTTCCCCTAGAAATATGGTGGATAATAATGGAATTTGGACTTCTGTATTTATCCCAGTAAATCAATCTTCATGAATAGTCTAGTTTCTTCACAGATTCTTTGGTCTTGTTTGTGAGGACCATATGACCCTTCAAATGGCAGAATTGGATCATGGTACCTTCTAATGAAATGTTGTATATTTAAAGAAGAATAATAAAAAATAATAACCACACAATTTGGATCCGTATAGTGATAGTTATTATTAAAACAGTAAACTGACTCAATTGGACTACTTCTAAAAATGCTCAAAAATTATACTTAATATTAAAACATTAATATTTCACACAAATTATGCACATTTCATATAAAATCAGTAAAGGGAGTATATAATAAGTCATGAAAGTATTAATAAAATCAACAACCCCCACCCTTGTGGACAACCCATCCACCCCTGGACACTCCTACCCCCCTAGATAGTCCCGCCACCCCCATGGACAACCTGCCCACCCCCTTGGACACCCCGTGCCCCCTGGACAACCCCACCCACCCCCTGGACACCCCGTGACCCCTGTACAGCCCCCACCCCCATGGACAGCCCACCCACCCCCAAGGACAACCCGCCCACCCCCTAGACACCTCGTACCCCCTGAACAGCCCCGCCACCCCCGTGGACAACCCCCCCGGACACCCCGTACCCCCTGGATAGCCCCACACCCCCTAGACACCCCATGCCTTCTAGACAGCCCCCACCCCCTTAGATAGAACCCCCAACCCTATGGACAGACCGCCCACCCCCTTGGACAGCCCCGCCACCCCCGTGGACAGCCCACCCACCCCCTGGACATCCCATACCCCCTGGAAAGCCCCGCCCATCCCCCTGGACACCCCATTCCCCTGGACATCCCCAACCCCCGTGGACATCCCCCACCCCCATGGACAACCCGCCCACCCCCTTGGACACCCCGTACCCCCCCCCCCCCCCCGAACAGCCCCGCCACCCTCATGGACAACCCATACACCCCTTGGACACCCCATACCTCCCTAAATAACCCCACCCCAATGGACAGCCCATCCACCCCCATGGACAGTCCGCCCACCCCCTAGAGACCTCCTACCTCCCTCGACAACCCCGCCACCCCCGTGGACAGCCTGTCCACCCCCTAGACACCCCTCCCACTATGGAAAGTCCCCACCCCTGTGGACAACCCTCCCACCCCATGGACATCCCTACTCCTTGTGGATAGCCCGCCCACCCCCCTGGACACCCCCTCACCCTGGACAACCCTGCCACCCCCATGACAGCCTGCCCGCCCCCTGGACACTTCGTACCCCCTAGACAGCCCTGCCCACCCCCTGGACACCCCCTACCCCCTGGACATCCCCCACCCACGTGGACAACCCCGTCCACCCCTTAGACACCCCTACCCCCTGGACAACCCCTCCACCTTCATGGACCACCCCCACCCCCTAGACAGCCCCCACCCCCTGGATAGCCCCCACCCCCGTGGATTATAGGGTTTCTAACAACTCAAAGATCCCATTAATCATAGATACCCACTTAGTTTCCTCCTGGGATCCTTGATCACCAATAAAAAATAGTTTATGGTATTTTAGAAACTCCCATGTATAATAAATGATCTGAGAAGAACATGGTTATTCCACTTCCACAAGAGTTTGAGTAGATACCAAGACACAAAAATGACTACCTGAGATACCCCCTTATAAACTTTTTGATTCATTTATAGTGGTAAAATTCTAAAGAATTATAAAAAACAAAACCTTTAGTAAAATAATCTGATGTTCTAAAACAAGGGACACAAAATCACAAATCCCATAAAGATACATTATAAATAATTCTTCATAAAACCATTTCAAAAATCACATAATAGAGACTTCTTTCTATTTAAAACTCCCTAATGGTTTATAAAAATCCATTTTAAGGTTCCATTTCAAAAATCATATAGTATTTTTGTCCCAAAATAAAAATGTAATCATTTTCCTAATAACCAAATCCCCCTTCCTACCATACACACTAAAATCATTCATTTTCCTAAATAAACACATACTATTGAAATAAACACTATTCCAAAACCATTTTAAAAATACCAATGATCTTAAAATACATGAAATTAATTCCATTAAAACCATTACAGCCTCCACCACTCCTAGACACCACCCCACCACCTAGACACCCCCACCCCCTAGACACCCCCACCCCCATGGACAACCACCCCCACCCCCTGGACACCACCCCGCCCCCCTTAGACAGCCCCCAACCCCCTAAACCCCCCACCCCTAGACACCACCCCACCCCCTGGATAGCCCCACCCCCTGGACACCCCACCCCCTGGACAGCCCCCCTACCCCCTAAATAGCCCCCAACCCCCTAGACGACCCCCACCCCTCCTAGACACCACCACACCACCTGGAAACCCCCACCCCCTGAACACCCCACCCCCATGGATAGCCACCCCCAACCCCTGGACACCACCCTCCCCCTTGGATAGCCCCCAACCCCCTGGACCGCCCCCACCCCCTGGACACCACCCCACCTTCTAAACACCCCCACACCCCCACCCCCCCACCCCCTGTACACCCCACCTTGAACCCCCCCCCCCAACCCCCCTAGACACCACCCCACCCCCTGGACACCACCCCACCCCGTGGACACCACCCCACCCCCTGGACACCCCATGGATAGCCCCACCACCCTGGACAAACCCCACCCCTAGACACCCCCAACCCCTGGACACCCCCACGCCTCCTAGACACTACCCCACCACCTGGACACCCCCACCCCCCCAAAAGCCCCACCCCCATGGAAAACCACCCCACCCCCTGAACACCACCCCACCCCCCTTGGACACCCCACCCCCTGGACTACCCCCACCCCCCTGGACACCACCCCACCCCCTGTACACCCCCACCCCCTAGACACCCCACCCCCTGGACACCCCACCCCCTGGAAAGCCCCCACCCCCTGGACACCACCCCACCCCCTAGACACCCCCATGGATAGACCCCCCCCACCCTGGACAGCCCCCCTGGACACCCCCATCCCCCCCAGACACCCCCACCCCCCTAGACACCTCCTACCCCCCTTGGACAACCACCCAAAACCCTTGAACAACCCCCAACCCCCTGAATTCTGAATTGAATTATTTGTGTATTTAATTAACTTATGAATTATGTGTTAATGGTGTATGGGTATACTTTTTGTATGAGTATAATTGTTGTATGGGTATAATTTTTGTATGTGTATACTTACTGTAATTAACTTATGAATTATGTGTTAATTATGTTGATGATGTATGTAACTATGACTATCATGGGTTCTCTGAAATGTGAGTGTCCTCTCACCATTATGAGATGTCTGCACCAAATAAAATGAAATGGGTTAGTTGGAAGAGTGGTTTTCATGTGAATATTTAAATGGGGAAACTATGTTGTGGTACATGTCATGGTTGGAAGAGTCTACTGTTTTTTATGTGCTATTACAGGTGTTTTTTTGTTCTATTTTACATGTTGTTTGTAGGTGTGTTTGCAGGTGTATGCAATGGAGGGGATGGGTGGATGCTGTGCTTTTTTCTAGAAATACACTATAATAATGGTTTTAAACCATTGGTAAAGTGTATTTTGAGAATAGTTTTACCAACAGTTTGAATAAATCGTTGGTAATACACTATACCAATGGTTCAAAACCGTTGGTAAAGTGTATTTCCAGAATATTTTTACCAACAGTTTTAAAGAACTGTTGGTAATACTATATACCAATGGTTTCTAAACCATTGATAAACTACATGTAAACTATATATCCCAACGGTTTATCAACCGTTGTTATAAATATATACTAATGGTTTCTATAAAACCGTTGGCATACTGAAGGTTACATTACCATATACTAACAGTTAGAGAAAAACTGTTGGTATAGGCCTTTTGCAATGGCTTACTAACCAATGGTTTTAAAAACCATTGGTATATAATATACCAATTTTTTTGATGCATATACCAATAGTTTGAAACTGTTGGTATATATTGTATTTCCAGTAGTGGATGTTATCATTTTTAGAATAAAAGGGAGAGGAGAAAGAGTTTGATGATGTATTTTTCCATCAACATGATAAAATTCTAGTATATATAAGATACTAGAGTTTTCATGCCACTTGGATAAGGGGAGGTGAAGATAGAATAATAAAATAAAAGAAATTAAAAGGAAAATAAAAGAAGATGAAAGAGGATTTTACCTCTTAAATTCTTCTCATTAAGAACCTCCTTAAGGACCTTGGGTTTGTCCTTTTTATGAGACTAGTAGGTATTAGATGTGGAGAAGAGGATTGGGAATGGAATCAGGTAGAAATTAAACAAGCTAAAAGGCTTTGAGGTTTGAGGAGAAGATGTGGTGAGTGGTGGTATTTATAGTAGAGGAGAGAAGTGTTTTCTCATTATTTTATCCATTAATTTATTATTTTGGATAAAGACTATGAATAGTTTGATAATTATCATTAAATAAATTAAAATAATGAAGGATAGTTCTAGGTTATAGTGATTACATCTGCAATGACTCAAGTAATAGTGCATTTAACTTATAATGTATATATACTGTAAATTACCTTATTTTACTATTCATAAAAAAAAATTCACGTATTTTAAAAAAATTCCAAAAAAACACCATAAATATTTTTAGATGTGTAGAATTAAAAAATAAACTCTATTTTTTGAAAATAATTTTATAGATATGAGAAATTTAATTTTTAATTAAATTAACCATTTACTCAAAAAATACCAATTTTAAAATTATAACTGATTTTATGACACTTTGAAAAATTGATCAAGGTCTCATAAAATTATCTTATAATAATAATACAAAAAAATATTAATTAATGAATCTATTTTATGAATATAAATTTTATTTTAAATGATTATATTAATTATAAAATTGTAAATAAAAATTTATGTGTCACAAAAATACCAACACTTAATTTATCATTTTCAAAAAGTTTATTTACTTATTCCATGATATAAATATATCATATTTTCACTTATAAGTTACAGAAATTTTATTTATAATTTCATAGGTGAGGTTACTATTGTATTTGTAGAGATTATTTAATTTTTATAAATACCACTTATTTCATTATACATTTATAATTAATTTTATTATTTAATTCCTGAATGAAAACAAATTATTTTATAAGTACCTGGGTTGTTACATTATCTCCACCTTCTAAAAATTATGTCCTCACATTTTTTATTCACTTATTAAACAAAGGAGGATACCTTTCCCTCATAGCATTTTTAGATTCCCATATTTCTTCTTCAACCACGTGGTTTCTCCACAAAACCTTAACCTGGTGAATTTCCTTATTCCTCAATACTTTCTCTCCACAATTAATATTCTGAACAAGTTTCTCTTTATAAGAAAGGCTCTATTCCAACTGAACTACTTTTGGGCTCAAAACATGAGATGAATCCGGCATATACTTTCTCAACATTGAAACATGAAAAACATTATGTACCTGAGATAAACTTAGAGGTAAAGTTACTCGATAGGAAAATAGTCCAACTTTCTCTTAGATTTCATAAGGTCCAATGAACTATGGACTTAGATTTTCTTCCTTACCAAAATGTATAACACTTTTTCAAGGAGATATTTTAAGGAAAACATGACCACCTATCTCAAAATAAATATGTTTCCTCCTATTATCTATATAACTTTTCTACCTGCTCTGAGTTATCCTCACATATTGTTTGATCATTTTCACTTTCTCAACTACTTCATCTAGTAATTATGGTCCCATCAACTTCCTTTTCCCGACTTAATCCCAAAATACTAGAGTTCGACACCACTTTCCATATGATGCCTCAAAATCTACCATCTACATACTAGAATGAAAAATATTATTATAAGAAAACTCAACTAAAGAAATATGCTAATCCCAACATCCCTAGTAATCCATTAAATAAGCATATAACATGACTTCCAATGTATGAATTGTTCACTCGGTATGTCCATCAGATTGAGTATGAAAGGATGTTCTAAAATTTAATTTAGTTCTCAATGACTTATGAAGGCCTTTACAAAAGTTATAAGTGATGCTGGTATCACAGTCGGATACAATGGATAGAGGAACTTGATATAATCTGATAATATTTTTAAGGTATAGTCAAGAAGTGTTTAACTAAAGATAGAGTATCTCTAATAAGAAGAAAATGTGAAAATTTAGTCAGCCAACCAACAATAACCCCAATCACATTGTTACCTTGATAAGTCTTTGGTAGTCCCACCATAAAGTCAATGGATATATTTTCCCATTTCCACTCTGGCACTAGCAAAAATTGAAATATCTTCTTTGGTAGTTGTCACTCTACTTTAACCTATCGAAAAGTCAAACATTTCATTATAAAATCAATAATTTCTATTTTCATTCCATCCCACCAGTAATATTCCCAAAGGTCTCTTTACATCTTAGTGTTTCCAGGATGAATTGAAAATAGAGAACTATGAGCTTCACTTAACAATTCTTTCTTCAGTTGAGAATCACAAGACACACATAATCTCTTTCCAAATCTTAAGACACAAAATTTTTCAACATTAAATTCAAGAAACTTACCTTAACCAATTATATATTTTTCTATAACCCGTGAAATTAATTCTGTGCTTGCTTAATTCTTTTTAAGAGAGATGATTACACTAACACCAAAAACAAAGCATAGGAATTTCCTACACCAACAACTTTCAAGCCAAAATTCATCAAATCATTAATCAAGGGGTCGTGTTCCAAACGTAACATGGTTAATGTAGCATTATTTTTTTTTGAATCAAGAATCCAACACTTTGTTTAATTTTCCAGGATGGTATTTGATCATGCAATTATAATCCTTTATCAGTTCAAGCCATATTATCTACCTTATGTTAAATTCCTTCTGAGTGAATATATACTTTAAACTTTTATGATCATTATATATTTCAAATTTGGATCCATATAAATGGTATCTCCAAATTTTTAAAGTTAATACCACAGTTGATAATTTTGGATCATGTGTGGGATAAATTAACTCATGAGGTTTCAATTGTCTTGAAGCATAATCAATTACCTGATCATTCTACATTAGAACGCAACCTAATCCCTTAAATGAAACATCACTATAGATGAAAAAGTCACCATTTCTGGAAGTCAGATACAAAATTGGAGAATTCACTAATATTCTCTTCAGTTCCTAAAAACAAACACCACATTCTTCTTTCCAAAAAAAAATTAATCCCTTTTCTTGTTAACTTAGTTAGTAGGATAGATAACTATGCAAAGTTTTTAACAAACCATCGGTAATAACCTAATAATCCAAGAAAACTATAAATCCCTGTAACATTTTTGGGTATTTTCCATTTATAAACCACTTTTATTTTGGTGGGATCAACTATTATACCATCCTTATTTACAATGATCCCAAGAAAATAAATCTTTTACAACCAAAAATCACATTTTCTAATTTTTTCATATAACTTATTTTCTTTGAGAGTTTGAAGAATAATCCTTAAATGTTTTTGTAACACCCCGACCCCTCTAGGCTGGAGCCGATGCATTACTTGTGATATTGGAATGGTTATAAGGAATGAAAATACTGAAGGAACGATCAATTTAGTAGTCTTGAAGAAACTATATACATAGATGTTACTCAATTACATTGAAAAAGTTTACAAAATACAATACATAACAAAAACTAAAAACGACATCCCCAAGAACTCAATAAAAGATCTTCTCTTCATCACCTGTTGAAGGTAGAAAATGAAAGGGGTGAGCTCAAATTCTTAGTAAGGGTTAAAAATAGTGGAAGAATGAGTACAATAATAAGTGAATCACAATCAATCTGATATAATCAATATGGCATAGTGAATAAATGAATAACTAATGCCATTAAATAACTGAGAATGAAACTGCATCCATAGATTTTGTCATAGTGAAAACCTCATGGATAATAATAATAACTAATAATGAATAAAGAGAATGATTATTAATTGGATGTCATGTATCTGGCACATGAAACCATAATACCATAAAAACGGTTTAGTTCTATGGGTAGAAACCCTTCTGATTTTTGGAAAGAAACTCGAAGGGTTTGTCGCCAAACTGTTTTGTCTCATGAGACCTACCGATGCATCGAGGGGCTATAGAGGGCCCCACCTTCCACTTCATGTCAAAATAATTCTTTATAAATTGATTCAATAAAAGATAAATAAGCCTTTTCAATATCCGTATAGAGTAGAGTATATAGATTCATCAATATTTCCATAATTAAAATAACTTTCCAAATAAACACTGTATGTAAGATAGTATACGGTTTAGACAAAAAACATATCCAAGACATGAGATTATGGATATTTAATATAAATATAATTTCAAATGAAAAGTGATCTCAAATGGGTAGTAGGTACACCACATAAGGATTATTAGGCGCACAATACAAAGTTAGTCACAATGAAAAGGTAGTTGAGACAAAGTCCCTTACAACAATGTGATCGGTCGAATCATATGACCAGAACTTAATAAATATCAAGTGAATCATTGAATAAAATTAATATAAAAAGAATCATGTTATTATATATCAAGTGTCAGTACACATATACCACATACAAGAAATAAGTGGTGAAAAATGAAAATCTCACAGAAATGAAAGTGAGATGAGAAACCCCTTACCTTAACTCCGAATGCGTTCCTCTCTTGAACTTAAGCTCCTGGAATATGAAATTATACTTATTAATAAATTATTTAAGAACCTATTAGACATGTATTTGTTTTATCACAATTATTTTTAGTTCATTTATACCCTTATTTATAAGTTATTATATTGAATTTCATTGTTCCGGGGTGTTCGTTTTCATTATTTTTATAATCGGTTCACTTATTTTTAAGTAATGGAGTTAATGTGTAAAGGTTATAAATATTAATTATTGTAATTATATATTATTTATGAACATAAATAATTGGTAATGGTCATTTCTATCATTTTGTTACATGGAATGAGAAAGAATCATTAGATGACAACCACTTCGATTATTCGACGGTATTTGGAATATTATGAACTAGTTTTGTTATATAACTTAATTATATGTACATATTCTGGTTCATGAATATTAATTATGTTATAATACATATTTTATAGTCTGGTTAAACCATAAATATGGTTTCATGACCAGTAATGAAGAAGAAATTGAAGAACAAAACTTCGTCGCCCACGAAGGTTATAAATTGGAACCTCATGGACGTTGATTTCGTTTATAAAAAATAAAAGGGAGGGAGTAAGAATATTTATGATGGTTATTCCATTCACATGATATAATTACAGTATATATATGATACTATAGTTATCATGATCATTTGGATAGAGGAGGTGAGGAGAGAAAAATAAAAGAGATGAACTTGAAAATAAAAGAGATGAACTTGAAAATAAAAGAAAAGTTAAGAGATCCCTTATGAAAATTCGGCAGCCTAACGACGTCACTTAAAATTTCATAAAATAAAATAATGAGAACAAAAGGGTATCTAATCATATTAAAATCAAAAGGAAAGTAATAATAATAAATAAAATCAAACCCCAATATATGATAAAGTAATTTCAAATAGCTAACATAAAAGAAGTGTCGACTTAAAGAAGAGAATGAAGGATTCCCTTACCTTGTAGAATAACTCCTAGATCTTGAAGGATGCGACCTTGGGGGATTAGGGACACCTTGGGAGGACTCCTAGATATGTAAAACCACCATATATTTTAGGATTAGGGATTTTTAATGAAAGAAAACGAATGGATGAGTGAGTATTTATAGAAAAAGAGAGGTAATTTTTTAATAATTTCTATGGGACACCTCATTAGTGGTTTTTGCCAAACCATGGGATTTCCCATGGTATTTGCCCATGGTTTTAGCCACTTGGGACACCTCATGTCATAAGTTACTATATACAAGTCTACCATAATTTTATATTTAATTATTACATCATTATGATGTCATTAAACTACCGAAAACTCAAAACTGTATTTTTACTATTCATGAAAAATTCATGTATTTTAGAAAAATACCAAAAATTCACCCCTACCATTTTTCGACGTTTAAAATTCAAAAGTGAAATCCATTTTTTAAAAATAATTTTCTAAATATTATTAATTTAATTTTTAAATAAGGTCATAGTGAATTCGAAAACTAACAATCTTAAAGTGCAATTAGTTTTATTTCTCATTGAAAAACTAATTAAGATCTCATTATCTTATTGCCTTAAGGAAATAAAATAATAATATTATTTACTATTCATAAGGTTCATATTACTATTTATAAGGGTATGTTACTATTCACCAAAAATTAAGTTTGTTCTATCAGACTCTAAATGACTTACGTAACAGAACTCTAGATGAACATTTTTCGAAATTCAAAACATAGAAGAGGCAGAGTTGTGTTTAATGGATAGATTATAAAATTAAATTCTATATTTATTTTCAAAACCTTGGGGTGTTACATTATCCCCTCCTTAAAAAAATTTCATCCTCTAAATTCACAAAATATTACCTAAAAAGATTCAGGTATGTCTTTAACATAAGCTCCCCAGGTTCCCATGTTGCTTCCTCCATCTTATGGTTCCTCCATAGAACCTTTACCAGATGAGTCATCCGATCTCTCAATACTTGTTCTCTAGTATCAATAATCTTGATAGGATCTTCACAATAAGATAGATCTGTCTCAAGTTTTACTTCTTCATAAGTGAGTACATGTGTTGGGTCTGACATGTACTTTCTTGACATTGACACGTGGAACACATTGTGAACCTTAGAGAGACTTGGTGGCATTTCCAAACGGTAAGCTACGGCTCTAATTTGGTCCAAAATTTCAAAAGGTCCGATGTACCTGGGACTTAATTTTCCCTTCTTACTGAATCTTATAATACCCTTCCATGGAGATACCTTTAAAAAAACGTGATCACCTTCTTGAAACTCCAAATCCTTCCTTCGGTTATTTGCATATCTCTTTTGCCTACTTTGAGCTATTTTGATATGGTTCTGGATAATCTTCACCTTCTCTGTTGTTTATTTAACAAGTTCTGGTCCCACGAGCTTTCTTTCACCAACATCATCCCAGCAAGTTGGTGTACGACATCTCCTCCCATACAATGCTTCATAGGGTGCCATCTGAATACTTGAATGGAAGCTATTATTGTAGGAAAATTCTACAAGAGGTAAATAATTATCCCACATGCCTTGAAAATCAAGTTAACAAGACCTCAACATGTCTTCCAATGTTTGAATAGTACATTCTGATTGTGTATCAGTTTGTGGGTGGTAGGCAGTGCTCAAACGAAGATCAGTATCTAGGTCCTTCTAAAGACTTTTCCAAAATCTTTATGTAAAATGTGGATCACAATCAGAAACAATTGATTGGGGTACTCCATGAAGTCTCACAACTTCATTAATATATAGTCTTGCTAGACGTTCAAGTGGTAGATCTTCTCTTATAGCAAGAAAATGTGATGACTTGGTAAGACTATCAACAATGACCCATATTACATCGTTACTTCTAGGAGTCTTTGGTAGTCCCATGACAAAGTACATCATGATATTATCCCATTTCCACTCAGGTATGGGAAGAGGTTGCAATACTCCTCCAGGATGTTTCCTTCCAGCTTTCACTTATTGACAAACCATACATCTTTACACAAAATCAGCAATCTCCCTCTTCATGTTGTCCCACCAAAAATGTTCCTTCAATTCTCTATACATATTAGTGCTACTAAGGTGTATAGAGAAATTGGAACTATGAGCATCATCCAACAATTCCCTTTTTAGATCAGGTATATCGAGAACACAAAGTCTCTTCCCAAATTTCAAAATTCAATCTTCATATACGAAGTCACTCAATCTCCCATCATTCATAGCTTTAATATTCTTTTGAAACTCCTCATCATCAGCCTGAGAACTTTGTATCCTTTATAGTAAATATGGTTTGACAACCATTTGAAAAATCATTGATGTTCCACCTTCCATGGTTATTCCCATATCTATCTTTACTAGATCCATGAAAATATGATCCCTTTCAACTCTCATCTTGTTAAAAACTCCATGATCCTTTCTGATCAAATCATCTGCCACCTTATTTTTCTTCCCCAGGTGGTAGTGTATCATGAAATCATAATTCTTGAGTAGTTAGAGCCATATCCTTTGCCTCATGTTGAGTTCTTTCTATGAGAAAATATACTTCAAACTCTTGTGATCAGTATAAATATCACATTTTCACCATAGAGATAATGTCTCCATATCTTTAAAGCAAAGATTACAACAGCTAACTCAATATCATAAGTATGATAGTTTTGATCATGAATTTTTAGCTGTCGTGATACATAAGCAATAACCCTATCATTTTTCATAAGGACACAACCAAGTCCTTTATTTGAAGCATCACTATAAATAACAAACCCGTCATTCCCCAATGGTAGAGTCAATATAGGAGAATTGACTAATATTCTCTTCAGTTCTTCGAAACATTCTTCACAATATTTTTTCCAAACAAATTTAACCCCGTTACATGTGAGCTTCGTTAGCGGGTTAGCTAGTCGGGCAAAATTCTGCACGAAACGCCGATAATAACCTGCTAATCCAATAAAATTGCGTACCTCAGTTATGTTTGTTGGAGTGGGCCAATATTGGATTGCCTTTTTCTTCATAGGATCAACTAGGATTCCATCCTTAGAGACAATATGACCAAGAAAAGAAGTCTCCTGAATCCAGAATCCACACTTTCTAAACTTCCCATATAATTCATGTCTTCTAAGAGTCTTCAGGATAATGCACAAGTGATTTTCATGATCTTCATAGCTTTTGGAGTATAACAAGATATCATCAATAAATACCACTAAAAAATCATCGATATATTCCTTGAAAACTCTGTTCATTAGATCCATGAAGACAGAGGGTGCATTAGTCAATCCAAAAGGCATTACTGTAAACTCATAATGCCCATACCTGATTCGAAACGCTATTTTTGGAATGTATTTCTTCTTCACACTAAACTGATGATATCCAAATCGAAGGTCAATCTTTGAAAAGTATTGATCTATATGAAGTTGGTCAAATAAATCATCAATCCGGGGTAGAGGATACTTATTCTTTATTTTAATAGCATTGATTTTTCTGCAATCAATGCATAGCCTCATGGATCCATCTTTCCTCTTTATAAACAAGACCGGGGCTCCCCATGGAGAAACACTAGGTTGAATAAATCCTTTGTCACTAAAATCTTATATTTGTTTCTTCAGGTCCACTAAATCCACAGTGGCCATTCTATATGGGGTTTTTGATATAGGTCTTGCACCAGGAATTAAGTCAATGGAAAAATCAATTTCCCGCTTAGGAGGATGTCTAGGTAAATCCTCTGGAAACACATCAATGTATTCTTTTACTATATGCACATCTTTAATTTGAATATTTCTTTCCTCACCCATAGATATTGGGTTCTCTTCCTCTCCAAGAACTGCATTCAATAGAGCTACTGGGGGTGGGTTTAGATAAGAATCAGATGGTGAAGTCTCCTCTTTAAAGATAAGATATTCTACACCATTTTCAAAAATTGTATCTTCCTTTTTCTTGCAATAAATCCTCACATCATAATTTTACATCCAATCCATACTGAGAATTATATCAAATTCAGTCATGGGTATGATGATAAGGTTAGAAACTAAAGCACATTTTGGCATTGGGGGGGGGGGACTAGTCAACATCCCTTTGTTGCAATGATACATCCCATGGGAGTTTTTACTGACAACTCCTTTCTTAAATCAAATTGGACATATCTAATTTTCTTGGTAAACTGATAGGATATAAATGAATACTATGATCTAGAATCAAATAAAGTGTTGCCTAATTTTGAGTAAACAATTAAAGTACCGGCCACCACGTCACTAGGAACTTCAACCTCCGCGGTTGTAATCACATAGGCTCTCCCTTGCTCTCTTGTCTTTTTCTGAGGCATGTTTCCTTGGCGCTTAGGACACTCATTTTCATAGTGTCCCATATCTATGCAATTTTAGCATTGAATATCATTGAATTTTTTCTTCCCCTTTCATTCATCAGATCAATGACCCTTTTCTCCGTAGTTATACCAGACTCCCATGTCTTTCAAACATTTCCCGAGATGATTCTTTCCACAGTTCTCACATAATGGGAAACTATTCGTTCCCTTGCTCTTCTTTGGTGCTTCTCCTTTTACTTTGTTATCAGAATATCGTTTCTTATCTTGGTTTCCTTTGAAAAAATTTGATCTAGAAAATTCCTTCTCTATTTTGATGGCACTTGATACAATTTCATCATATGATGAAAATGATTGAGAATCCAGCGCCCTTCGAATACTTGGATTAAGAACTTCAAATAAATGATCAATCTTATCCGCTGAGTCACGTACATAATCCACAATATACCTATCTATCCTTGTGAAGGTAGCCTCATACTCTGCAACACTGTCTTCTTCCCTTTGTTTCAAGCCAAGGAATTTCCTCTTCATTTCAGTTCGTTGCACACGAGGGAAATATTTTTCGAATAATATTTCCTTAAAAGTCCTCCATTAAATATCCTCTATCTCTTCTTCCTCCGTGGTATTTTGAATCAGGGACCACCATTGATCAACGTCTCCCTTGAGACAATATACTGCCAGTACTACCCTTTCATTTTCATTGCATATTAACGCCATGAATATCTTTTCAAGGGACTTGATCCATTTCTCAAAAACCACTGGATTAGTAGTCCCACTGAAAGATGAGGTATTTTTCCGCATGAAATGATCCAACACAGGTGTTGAATGGTTATTCATTATAACTTGAGTAAGTTGTCCCAATATGGTCATGATCTGATCTACTCCAATGTTGACTATGTTGACTTGCTCAGTAGGGAGATCCCTACCTTTCCCACGAGTATTGATTCACCTTCTTCCATTAGACGCCATTTCTAAATAATGGAATACACTAGATTAGTTTATTAATCTCAAATAGAAAATCACTCAATATAGATTGAAATTCTATGCATAGATAATCTTATAAACATGGTTCCTCTGAGGAATTTTTTTACATTAAATCCTTCATAATGTCTTGTAAAGAAAATATGAATTATCCTAAGCATATCCCCTGGGAGTTTCATAACCAAGAGTACAGAAAGGCCCGTTATCATGCACCAGTTCCCATTCGAGTCTAGCTCAAAGCGGTGTTTTCAGGTTTTACCCCTAGATACATCTGTGCCAGAGCTGCCTCTACCTACTCGTATCCAGACAAAGATGTATTACTTAAAATATCCACATAATATAATCCTTACCAAAATACCAGGACATTCTTGTATGTTGATCCTCAGATACTACCTTAGGGATTTGTTCCCTACTATACATTTCCTACTCTAGTTTCCAAGTTTTCTACTAAACTTTCTCTGATACCAACTGTAACACCCCGACCCCTCTAGGCTAGAGCCGATGAATTACTTGTGATATTGACATGGTTAGAAGGAATGAAAATCCCAAAGGAATGATCAGTTTAATAGTCTTGAAGAAACTAGATACATATATGTTACTCAAATTACATTGGAAAAGTTTACAAAATACAATACATAACAAAAACTAAAAATGGAATCCCCAGGAACTCAATAAAAGATCTTCTCTTCATCGCCTGTTGAAGGTATAAAATGAAAGGGGTGAACTAAAACGCTCAGTAAGGGTTACAAATAGCAGAAGAATGAGTACAATAATAAGTGAATCACAATCAATCTGACATAATCAATATGGAATAGTGAATAAATGAATAACTAATGCCATTAAATAACTGAGAATGAAACTGCATCCATAGATTTTGTCATAGTGAAAACCTCATGGATAATAATAATAACTAATAATGAATAAAGAGAATTATTATTAATTGGATGTCATGTATTTGGCACATGAAACCATAATACCGTAAAAACAGTTTAGTTCTATGGGTAGAAACCCTTCTGATTTTTGGAAACAAACTCGAAGGGTTTGTTGCCAAACTGTTTTGTCTCATGAGACCTACCGATGCATCGAGGGGCTATAGTGGGCCCCACTCGTCACTTCATGTACAAAACATTCTTTATAAATTGATTCAATACAAGAGAAATAAGCCTTTTCAATATTTGTATAGAGTAGAGTATACAGATTCATCAATATTTTCATAATTAAAATAACTTTCCAAATAAACACCGTATGTAAGATGGTATACGGTTTAGACAACAAAAATATCCACGACATGAGATTATGGATATTTAATATAAATATAATTTCAAATTAAAATTGATCTCAAATGGGCAGTAGGTACACCACATAAGGATTATTAGGTGCACAATACAAAGTTAGTCACAACGAAAAGGTAGTTGAGACAAAGTCCCTTACAACAATGTGATCGGTCGAATCATATGACAAGAACTTAATAAATATCAAGTGAATAATTTAATAACACGAATATAAAGAGAATAATGTTATTATATATAAAATGGCAGTACACATATACCACATACAAGAAATAAGTAGCGAACAATGAAAATATCACAGAAATGAAAGTGAGATGAGAAACCCCTTACCTTAACTCCGAACGTGTTCCCCTCTTGAACTTAAGCTCATGGAATATGAAATTATAATTATTAATAAATTATTTAAGAACCTATTAGACATTTATTTGGTTTATCATAATTCTGTTTAGTTCATTTATCCCCATATTTATTATATTGAATTTCATTGTTTCGGGGTGTTTGTTTTCATTATTTCTATAATCGGTTCACTTGTTTTTAAGTAATGGAGTTCATGTGGAAAGGTTATAAATCTATAGGATTGGAATTATATATTATTTATGAAAATAAAGAATTGTTAATGGTAATTTGTATCATTTGGTTACATGGAATGATGAAGAATCATTAGATGACAACCACTTCGATTATTCGGCGGTATTTGGATTATTATGAACTAGTTTTGTCATATAACTTAATTATATATACATATTCTGGTTCTTGAATATTAATTATGTTATAATAAATATTTTATAGTATGTTTCAACCATAAATATGGTTTCATGACTAGTAATGAAGAATAAATTTAATAACAAAACTTCGTCGTCCACGAAGGCTATAAATTGGAACCTCATGGATGTTGATTTCGTTTATAAAAAATAAAAGGGAGGGAGTAAGAATATTTATGATGGTTCTTCCATTAACATGATATAATTCCAGTATATATATTATACTGTAGTTATCATGATCATTTTTACATAGGAGGTGAGGATAGAAAAATAAAAGATATGAACTTGAAAATAAAAGAAAAGTTAAGAGATCCCTTATGAAAATTCAGCAGTCTAACGACGTCACTTAAAATTTATTAAAATCAAATGATGAGAACAAAAGGGTATCTCATCATATTTAAATCAAAAGGGAAGTAATAATAATAAATAAAATAAAACCCCAACATATGAGAAAGGAATTTCAAATAGCTAACATAAAAGAAGTGTCGACTTAAAGAAGAGAATGAAGGATTCCCTTACCTTGTAGAATAACTCCTAGATCTTGAAGGATGGGACCTTGGGGGATTAGGGACACCTTGGGAGGATTACTAGAGAGGTAAAACCACCATATATTCTAGGATAATGGATTTGTAATGAAAGAAAACAAATGGATGAGGGGGTATTTATAGAAAAAGAGAGGTAATTTTTTAATAATTTCTAAGGGACACCTCATTAGTAGTTTTTTCCAAACCATGGGCTTGCTGATGGTATTTGCCCATGTTTTTATCCCCTTAGGACACCTCATGTCATAAGTTACTATACACAAGTCTACCATACTTTTACATTTAATTATTACTTCATTATGATGTCATTAAACTAATGAAAACTCAAAACTGTATTTTTACTATTCATGAAAAATTCATGTATTTTAGAAAAATCCAAAAAATTCACCCCTACCATTTTTCGATGTGTAGAATTAAAAAGTGAAATCCATTTTTCAAAAATAATTTTCTAAATATTATTAATTTAATTTTTAAATAATGTCATAGTTAATTCGAAAAATAACAATCTTAAAGCGTAATTAGTTTTATTTCTCATTGAAAAACTAATTAAGATCTTATTATCTTATTGACTTAAGAAAATAAAATAATAATAATATTTACTATTCATAAGGGTCATATTACTATTCATATTACTATTAATAAGGGTATGTTACTATTCACCAAAAATTAAGTTTGTTCTATGAGACTCCAAATGACTTTCTGAACACAACTCTAGATGACCATTTTTCAAAATTAAAAACATAGAAGAGGAAGAGTTGTGTTTAATGGACAAATTATAAAATTGCATTCTATATTTATTTTCAAAACCTTGGGGTGTTATAGTTTTTCATGATCCTCATAAAATTTTGAATAAAACGAAATATCATCAATAAAAACAATAACAAACTTATCCAAGTATTCACAGAATATTCTATTCATAAAATTTATAAATACAGTAGGGGTATTTTTCAAACTAAATGGAATAACAACAAACTCATAATGCCCATATCTAGTATAAAAATCTATTTTTATGATGTCATACTTCTTCACCTTCAGTTTATGGTACCTAGATCTCAAGTCAATATTGGAAAAATACTGAGCTCCCTAGAGCTAATCAAATAAGTCATCGATATGAGATAATTGATACTTATTCTTAATAGTAATGTTATTCAAATATCTATAATCAATGCAAAGTCTCATGGAACCATCTTTCATTTTAGAGAAAAAATAGGATAACCCCATGGTAAAGTGCTAGGATGAATGAAACCTTTATCAAGTAACTCTTGCAACCGAATTTCCAATTCTAGAATTTCTACTTGTTCCATTCGATTAGGGGGTTTTGAAATTGTCTTATCATCAGGAACTAATTCAATAGTAAATTCATCTTCCCATTCATGTATAATACTGAGAAACTCATTAGAAAAAACATCCAAGTATTCATTTGACACTGGTACATCATTTATCTGATCAGTTTCCTTGTTTTCAACAATATGTGCAAGATAGCATTCATTTCCACCTCATAATAGTTTCTCAGATTCCTGATATGTTATCAATGGTATGGGTTCATTCTTGTATGCAAAATAAAATTCTTTATAAAAAAAACTTCTTTATCTCTACAATAAATCTCAACATGATAAAAAGAAATCCAATCCATACCCAGAATAACATCAAACTCCACTAAGGAAAAATAAAAAGGTTTTTTGGTAATTTCTTTCTACATACAACAACAGGAAGATTCTTATAATTCATTTTTTCCTTAATATTTCCTATAGTGTTTTTACCATAAGTTTTGATTTCATTTCTTGATGTGAAATTTTCAATTTACCAGAAAATCCTTTAGAAATAAAGAAGTGTGTAGACCCCGTATCAAAAAAAATAAATAGAAAAATATGAGTAAAAAAAAGTACCTGATACCACTTCATTGGATGACCCAACATCAGCTGACATAGTCAAAAAGGATTTCACTGAACCTTTTTGATTATAATCTCACAACTTTCCATCATTCACATATTTCTTTGGGTAGGTATTTTCATAATGCCCTATCTCACCACATTTAAAACACTTTGCAGTTTTCTTATTAGAATTAAACTTAATATCATTTTCATTGAAATATCAGGACATATGTCCAAACTTACCACATCATAAACACTTACTAGATTTGTTAAGGAATTATCTAGGATTCTTTTTACCAAAATTACCACAAATTGGAAACTAAATTTTCTTACCTTCAGATTTATTTGATTTATTTTTACCCATTGCTTTCCATCTGGACCTCTTCTTATGCTTTTTTTCAAAGTACACGTGATCATCAAAAAACTCCATTTCTACCCTCTCATTACATCAAAAAATTTTATCATAACTTTTGAGTTCACAGAAGTCCAAATCCCTTCAGTATCTTGGCTTTAATCCTGAGTAAAAATGATTGATTTTACTATCAAGATCCCAAATAAGATTTGGAGCATACCCTATAAATCATGTGAAGTTTTCTTCAGACACGACCACTAAATCTTTCTCCTTTTGTTTCAATTAAATTAATTGTTTTTCCATCCTAATTAAAACCACCTTAGAAAAATATTTTTCAAGGAACATATTCTTAAATTCATCCCATTCCAAGGCATAAATCTTCTTGTAATCCCTGATATTCTTGACCATTGAATACCAATGGTTAGATTCAACTTCAAAATGATAAATATAAAGACTAAACTTTTGATTATTTGAACACCCCATGACATCAAATATATTTTCAAGGGATTTAATCCACCCTTCATTCACCACTGGGTTAGAAGATCCACTGAAAGAAGGAGGGTGTTGCCTCATAAAATATTCTACTATCTTTATGTTCCTTTGTGGTAGCTCTGATGTTTCTCTTGCATGGATGAAACTACTAGAAAGGGGGTATATCCCCACACATCTATATCCAAAGTTTAGAAAAACCATGGGGATTTGTGTTTTTTTATTATCTATACCCACAGTTTTATTAAAACTGTGGGTATTCAATCCCCAATTTCACCACACCATCGGGCTTCTCCTCCTTCACTCTTCCATCAAAATCCCCCGCTTGAACCCTCACTTCCCTAACCTCTTCCTCCTGGCCCTCTCCTCCCCTTCCTGACCACCACCTCCTAGCCCTCCCCTCTCCTCACCGACCTCCACCTCCCGACCATCTGAACACCGCTTCCTGACCATCTCCTCCCCTCCCCAGCCTCCACCTCCAGGCTCCACCTTCGCACCTGACCTCGACCTCCCGAACTTTGACTCTACCTAAAAGTTCGGGCCTCTACCTCCGTACCCCCATCTCCAGTGAATTCCCCTCCCCCCTCTCATCTCCCTCTCCTCCGACAACATCCCCACCATTTCATTTCATCTAGGTTTGGAATTTCTTCTCCTTACTTTTTTATTCTTTTTAAACTAATCACTTATTCTTATATCAATAGCCTCAAAAAGTTGAACACAAAATTTATCTTTTGAATTGTTTATTTAATCAATAAGCATTAATCTTAGAGGTAAATTCTACTTCCTCTCATTATTATGGCAACATCCTTTTTAATTTACAATGTTTTATACCACTACATTTTGTTCTTTGGATATAACTGAAAACATTACTAATTTAGGATAATGTTGATAGCCTCAACAAGTTGACTACACAATTTATCTTTTGCATTATTTTATTTAATAAATAAGCATTCATCTTAGAGTTAAATTCTACTTCCTTACATTTTTATTGCAACATCCTTTTTCATTTACAATGTTTTATACTACTGCATTTTGTTCTTTGGATATAATCGAAAACACTACTAATTTAGGATAATGTTTTTGAGGTCCTTTATAATATTCCCTTCCCACATAAACATTCCAAGAATTCTCCCATATGTTCCTCTCTATTTTATGATCGATAAGTTATTTCATTTCAGCTGATTATTTATAGTAGTGGAAGTAAAAATTTTCCTGGATTTCCTAGCTTATTGAGCCCCTATCATTGAATACAAGTAATTAAGAGACTAATTTTTATTTCCTATTAGTAGAAATATTCTCTATCTTGGTATCCTTCCATTCTTAGTTTAAATTGGTTCTCACATAATGTCAACCACATTCGTTTCCAATTTTTAATTTAACTTTAGCATCTTGTAATCATCAAATGCACCTGATCACTCATGAGACTGCTCTATAATCAAGTATGGCCCTTTATTGTCGAGTTGTAATTTATTCTCTAGGAACTGAGAAAATCCAGTGAAATACTTATAAAATTACACCATTTCTTTCACATCTTATTTCTAGTGCTAGTGTCGATGCATGATGTTCTCCACCACCAAGGCCATCTTCTTTGTCGAGACATTTAATTCTTCTAGAATTGTGACAACATAGTCTAAGAACTACTCCAACCCCTCGAGATAGAAGTCATAACTCACACAGATATATATATATATATATATATATATTTTATTGATTTCCCCCCTAATTGATCACTAAAAATCCCTTTTGGTTCTTTTATTTTCACTATATAAGATATATTATACTATAAAGAAAAATATTTGGGTCCATACCTTCCACAACACCAATAAAACCCTTTAAATATTTAACTTTCAGGTTGATTCAAGATCAATCCAGCTCCATGTTCTAGTTTTCATGATGTAGTGTAAGATTACTCCACAATTGAAGTAATATATTGTATCTCCACACATGGGTGGCTCCAATATTACATCAAAACTCAGAGGCTACATGCTCATTCACAAACTTATCATGAAGACTATATCCAAGATCCAATGACCCACATTTAATCTATATTATCCCCACACATCCCAAAAACTATACATTCCTATTCTATATTCCAATCTCACCAAGCATAGAGAACCCTTATTATTTCTTGAAACTATAGGAACCTCACCATGTCAAACCATGTAAATAAAAACTCATAATTATATCATCATTTTATAATTCAACTAAAGTTCATTCATAGTCTCACCACTGTTATAAAAGATTATCCTAATTTTATAGGGCCATGCGCATAATCACTTTTCCATTGAAAACTGTAAACTCTATCGAAACACTAACTCATAGAGTGTATTCATATCAAGATCACCAGGTATCTTCATATGCCCAAGCCCAAGCTCCTCCAAGATTGTTATTACCCATGGGCACCAGACATTATATCTATCATGAATACAATTGTTCTAACTGACATATACCAATGTCACCTAGGCTAGGAATATGAATGATACTTCCCTTCCCGAAACTATCCATAAGTATGAAAGAACTAGAACATAAGTACTTATATCAGAGAACCTAAGTCACCTAACACACCTATCAGAAATACATTGTCAAATTTGTGTGAATTGATATCATAAACTGAAGTTTTTTACTTATGCTTCACACACCTAAATGTTCATAAAAATATCCAAACAGTCTGATGGGTTACCCTCAAAGGTCAGAATGTACTAAATTCCAAACCTGGAGTCATGCTAAATAAGGTAACTAGTATCTCAAACCTACTCCACACATCATGCCTAATAGTGTTCATAACTATGGGTTTCACTTATCCCCATCTCAAGGTAACAAGGCATTTAACATTCCAAATACTTACTTTTATGTTTCAACCACCCATTTAAATTAATTTCAACCTACCCACTCACATGTCAAACATAAACCAATAGTTTCACAAGTAATCACTACACATCTCAAAACAATCCCACTCACACTATGACCTATATAAAAATTCACTACAGTTTTAGAGCCTCCTCATCATAGGGATACCACATAACTCTATCACTCTCAATATCCCCAACCACCCAAATATAGGGTTCACATCTACTACCCACCATGTCACCAATATATATATATATATATAATTCATAATTATTTTTATTACACTTTATAAAATTTTATATTAAAACAAAAATTCCATAATAAGGGATTAGATAAATGAAATTTCAATTAAATTATATCAATTATATAATTGAATTGTTTAAATATAAATTTAGTCCTAGATAACATAGACTTTCCTCATACATGGGTTGGCTAGTACCAGGGAAAAGATCCATACCATGTCTCGACACATTCTTATTCTATTTTGTACCATTACAAAATAGTAATACTTATAAAACCTCTAATAACATTTTACTAGGTCCTACCACCAATCAGTGCTTGGACCATTGGTAGATATAATACCCCAGGAATTCCACCATATATGATGGAGGATACTGACTAATAGTAAGGGTGTCAAGTAGTATGGTGGGAATACTATACCCGTATATTCGATTAAAAAAATAGTAGAAATAAACATACTAATATAAACATATTTAAATAATACATTTAATGAAACAATGAAATGTTTCAATAATAATAAAAATAATCCATGCAATAAAAAATTAATTTTATGCAATATATTCAGGTAGTCATAATATAACCAGAATATCAGAAGATAAAACTATGAAAACTATGACAAATGGTCTTGAGTATCAACCTGGAACCAACACCCATGCTTAGTCCTAGAAACCATGAAATCAAAAACATTAAGTGATTTACCAAATCTAAATATAAAATATAATATTGATAATAGATCAGGTGCCCAACTTCCATGGTATAAAGTGTAGGGTTTTATTATAAATCAGTAAGACTCAAAAAACGGTGTCCCTAAAATTAAAATTCCATTGTTTTTTTCACTGATATGAGATTTAATAATCAATTATTGATTTTCGTATTAATATTTTACAAATTTATAATTTAATTTAAAGTTTAATAAAAATACTACTGATGCTTGATCTCTATAATGACACTCAACATAATTTTGTATCTACTTTTTCCACCACTAGCGAGTCTATAGTCTTGGTACATGTCAAATCGTAAATGGTAACAATGTAAAAAACCAAGGAAACCAAGGGACTAATAATCTGAGAAAACCCATATGGCTCAATATAGAATTCTCTCTCAATAAAACTCATACAAAATACAAAGGGGTGTGCCTTTCCATTATTCCAAATCCATTCTTCTAGTCTAAACTCAAGGAACCATACTTAACATTTATAATAATGGTAGTATTATAACCCATAGCTTAAAATGGAGGTATTCCAACCAAATAGATAAAGTATAATCCAGTTAATTAATCATTCAAAATTAAATGAGGGTACGCCATAAGAATCCAAAACAGTAATCGATGACATTTGATACATAAGACATTACCTAAATCCTAGGGTAGATTCCTCTGGTCATTTCACTTCAATTTCCCTCATTTTCATTTCTTATGAGAACCCTAATCACGGTGTATGTAAAATTTAGTGTTTGATATTAATATAATAATGTGTATTTTATTTTTCAATTGATTTTAAATTCATTTATTTTACCAAAATTACCTTTTCCTTTTTAAGAGTCTTGTTGTGACTTGTTCCACTTTGTATGCAGTAGGTGTTTCTAGGTAATTATTTTATTAAAAAAAATTCATGAAGTGATTTAGTTTGTTAAATTCATCTTATAAAATATTTATACCAATATTTGATACCCATTAATTTTTTATATAAATTATCTAAATGATTTTCATTCTTAGAGATGAAGTGGTTTTCTTTAAATTTATTTTCCCTATTTGAATTAAAATTTTACCCATGGAAAATATTAAATTAAATGAATATGGGGATCGTTTAAAATATTTTTGATGATGGGAGAATTTTTTTATCACTCCCTTACTTTTTAAATGAAATAACCCATGTTTAAGGGTGTGTTTTAATGTTAAAAGTTTTTTTTATGTTACACCTAAGGGAGGAAAAACTTTTTTATCTCTACCTTAGTTCAACTATAATGACACATACCACTCTATCATAGAAATGAAACCTTTCTTGGCCCATTATAGTTTACCTTGTTGATCATCCCTTTATAATATAGAGGTAAGAATTTTATCTCTGGTACTGAAAGGGTTGAAATTGGTTATAAAAATAAAGGCACTTGCAATACAAATGTGAATTAACTATTAAGTTTTTATGTTCTAATAGTTTTATTTTCTATAGTACATATCCCTTTTTTAATTATGGTTTACATTGTTTATTGAAAGATAACTTTTTTTTTTCTTATTATAGAATGGATAAAAGTTGGATGTATCATATCGATAGGATTTCAACCACGTTTCAAAATAATTTGGAGAATTTATTAGATTTTTCATTTGACAATGCTTCAGATGGAGGTTGTATACAGTGTCCATGCTATAAATGTGTTGGAAGGCCATGTTTAAGCTGGGAATAAGTCATCTACCATATAAAAAAATTTTTATTTCAAACAAACTATTATGTTTAGTATCACTGTGGAGAGACGAGTCAATGTTCTACTGGTCATGAACAAAATGAAAGAAGTGGCATGGAGAATTTGATATTTGATCGGTTTCTATTTTTCCATCATCCTGAGAGAGATAGTATTCCAGTGCAAGAAGACAATGATATCAATACACATGAGTAAAATATTGAAGATGATGATGAGAGAGTGAAAAATTTATTGGATGATGCCAGAACTCTAGTATATCAGGAATGTACTAAAATTACCAAGTTGGATTTTTTAATGTGGTTATATCATAGGAAAACCATGTATAAAATTTCTAATACCTCTATCGATTATATTATTACATTTTTAAGGACTTGCTTCCTGATGTTACAAATATTCCCTCAAATAATTAAAAGGCATGGAAGTTAATTAAGCAGCTTGGATTTGATACTAATAAAGTCCATGCTTTTCCAAAATATTGCAGTTTATTTTGGGAGGAAATAGATGACCGTAATGACTGTAAAGAATGTGGTACATCTCTATGGAAGACAAATATAGATGGAACACCATCTCATGTGGCACAAAAATTCATGTGGCACTTTCCATTGATTCCCAAACTTCAAAATATATTCATGTCAGAAGAAATATCATCCAATATGCGATGGAATGATGCTGAGAGAATTAAAGGTAACAATAAGTTGGTTCATACACCAGTGGATGAAAGATAAAAGATTAGATAGAATGAGAATTAAATTCCATTGACTGAAAATTTTCAATCCTAATTTAGAGAGATTAATAGTGGATGAAAGTGGTGCACTGGAATAGAGATGAATCATGTGTAGGTAACAAATCTAAAAATTTAACGATTCTATATATGGTTCTCTTTGTCTTTGGAATGTTTTGTTATGGTTGGTGTACTTTTCACATTATGGTTTTATTGTAGGAATGCTTTCATTATCCATTTTCCATGATAATAGATATAGATTTAAAGATGAAGAGAGATTAAATATTTCAATTCCTATGCAGTTATAAAATTATAGAAGCTTCCCTACCACCTTCCTCCACCCCATTTTACCACATTCAGCTTCATCACGATGATTGATTAATCCCGCCGTGGTCACCTAAAACATGCGGTTGATTCTACTAGAGAGGGGATGGTTATTAGTGTGTTTTGATGGCAATTTAAGTTGGGTTCTTCTATTCTTATCCATTTTTATATCATTTAATTAATGAATGCTAATTTTAGTGAGATTTTGGCAGGGAATGAGTCTGATTAAAACTTATCATAGTGGAATTTAGCGAAGATGATGGGGAGTTTTCTCAGCTTTCATAGAGGATGTCTTGGAAGGTTGAACACATGTTGTTGGAGGTTGTTTTGGTGAGATAATGATTCTTAGTGAGTTTTGATAAATTATGCCACTTTAGATATTACTAATATTGTTAACTAATTTTAAAACTCCGATTATCTATATTGATTATAGAATCATTTGATATATCATACTCTATATGATTGAAATATTAGGATTCTTAGATATCAATGATTTTTTTTTCAGATTCTAGATACTACATGGAATTTTAGAACATATTTTTTTATGTTTTCATGCCTGCACAATCATAGTATTAAGATATTCAAGCACACAATTTATTTTATTCCTAAATACATAAAAAACTAGACATTGTTTAGTTGTACATCTACTAAGAAAGTATTGGTTTCCAATACATAGTGACCAAGATAATCATCTTTTTTTTTCTGTTACCTTGGAACATAAGCCAATTGTGTTGAATTTCAGTAGAGGTAATGTTTTCCAACCTAGAAATAAGAGTTTTAAAATTGATACTTTATGGTTAAAATATAAAAACTATGAACATATTATCAAGGAGGTGTGGCTCTAAGGGTGTGAAGGTGTACTTCATAAGATACAGGTTGGAGATATTGATTTACAATCTTGAGGGATATAAACAATTAGAACCTTGACATTGAAATCCAATGAATTGAGAGTATTATGTGGGGCTTATTGAAGAGTTTTTCCTGAGTGATTTCATTTTTTGGAGCAACATGTTGATGCATTGATCCAAAAGAGTAATACTATAAGCTTCGATCTAGTGAGATGCTCTTGCAAGAGGGGAACCAGAATACTGTGTTCTTTCATCAAAAGTAATCTTGCTGGAAGGGAGTAGAATACTGTTTTCTTTCACAAAAATTCATCTTCTAGGAGGTGAATGAATTTTATTCACAAGATATAGAGTTCAGAGTAGCAGTGGGTGGATTTTAGAAATTCTATTAAATGGTTGGTCACCAGTTTTTGTGACTCAATGTTCAAATTTGAATAGTTTATCATCTCAACAGAAGTGGAATAGTGTCTCCAACTGATGGCGTCTTTGAATATGAACACTAAATTACTTAGTGATATACATGAGGTTTAAGTTTTAAATGTTCTAAGGATCATGCACCATTATAAGGCAACATGGGATGATGGTCTTAAATCAATGATATGATCTTTAGATCATCTTTCTATGAATACTCTCCATCAGTTTGTTTCACTTAGACAATTGATGATAATATTTATGAATATTGCGTTCTTTC
Organism: Viscum album; assembly: GCA_963277665.1. Classification (NCBI taxonomy): domain Eukaryota; kingdom Viridiplantae; phylum Streptophyta; class Magnoliopsida; order Santalales; family Viscaceae; genus Viscum; species Viscum album. Next base: position 1,814,145,379 of record OY728146.1, read on the forward strand.
ATCAAAAGGAATCTTGCTATAAGGGGACTATAATACTATTTTCTTTCATAAAAATTCATCTTCTAGGAGGTTAATTAATTTTATCCACAAGTTATTGAGTTCAGAGTAATAGTGGGTGGATTCTATAAATGCTATTAAATGGTTGGTCACTGGTTTTTTGACTCATTGTTCAAATTTGGACAGTTTATCATCTTGATAGAAGTGGATGAGTGTCTGAAAATGATGGTGTCTTTGAATATGAACACTAAATTACTTAGTGTTATACATGAGGTTTAGGTTTTAAATGTTCTAAGGTTCATGCACCATTCTAAGGAACTAGGGGTTGATGGTCTTCAATCAATGATATGATCTTTATTTCATCTTTCTATGAATACTCTCAATCAGTTTGTTTCACTTAGATAGTAAAATTTTTTCATACAACCTCAGTTCCATGATCAACAAGATTATCAAACTGATTTGAGGACGATTTTACAGTTTTCAACTTCTTAGTGATCTCTATCAATTATTTTTTTGAATATAAATGATCTGGAAACAATCAGTGAAAGTTACACATGTTTATAAATTTACATCACGAATGTGATGCCAAAACAGTCATTTATTTTGTATTAGGTTATTTTTAAATCTCAATTGAGCTTTTAATATTGTATTATCTGGACGTAATGTCATCTATGTCTTTCAATGGATTAATTTTTTTTATAATGCAACCAAATTCCATTTTCTATTTATTATTGGTGAAATTATAAACATGTTTATCTGTGAAAATTAGTTGGGTGTAATTCCATATTCGAATCCTATATTTTTAAAATGTATGGGTGTAGATCCAATTATATTATATAACTCAGTGTTTTAGGAATTAATGTACATTCATTATTTAGTACCTTTAATGAAATTACTCTAATTATGGTCAGTGAACTAGATAATATGACTACAGTATCTGAACATTGACATGTAGAGAGGAATTAAACTAGATAATATGATTAAAAAATAAGTGACATGACTACTGAATGTTGTATGTTTGGGAGTGTTTGTGTTGTTTTTTATTACCTTTGTTCAAAATCACAAACAATGTAAAGATGATGATTTTAGTCTGACTATTTTTTCTTTTCAAATTTTAAATATCCTAACACAGAGCATGCCACATCTGGCATACATTGGAAGTTTTCTTTGGTACTCATTCCTGAGATTGATAAAAAAGTTAAAAACTATTTTTTTAATATAGAAAATGGTACATCCTCAATAATATCTTATCCTATCAACATAAATAAAACCATTGATTCCCTTTCTTTCATTGGTTCTGCTTTATCTGAAACGACCACATTGAAATGATTCTTGAAGGATTATCAGATGATCACACAAATTTTGTAGTGTCTATCACTTTGCATTTATATTCATATACTATTATAGAAATTGAAGCACTTTACTTATTCATGATGATAGAGCTGAGAAACTATTGAATAAGACTCCTTATATTGACATCACAACAAGTATGGATTAACTATCTGCTGATTTTTCACATTATCAGACATCACCTCAAATGAAAACATGTTTTTTGTCATCCCAATCTGGAGTTCTAGGTATTCACAGCAGCTACAAACTTAGGAATTTTAATTAAATTCGTGGTTTATTTATAGGATATTTTTCTAGGAACATACCACAATGTTATGTTTTATCTAGATTAGGTTATATGGAGTGTCAGTGCTACCACAGGTTTGATCACAATTTTGTAAATATTTTTTATTCAAATTCTCGCACAAGAAAAGCTTCACCTACTTTTATTGAAACAACCAAAGAAGTTCATAATCCAACCTGGTATCCTTACTCAGTGATTCAGAACATATTATGAATGTTTTAGGAAATTATTATCAAAATATTGGAGTTTATTATGGGTCTAACAAAAGTGTTCATGCAAATCAGGATGTGAGGTAGAGATATCAGAAATTATTGATGCACAAATCAAAGAAACTCAAAGACAGATAGGGAAAAGGAGGATCAAATTTGGATGAAGATCAGGATGAAATGAAAATGATGAAAAAGACCTAACAAGAAAATCCATAAGAAAAAAACCAACATCGAGTGGTATGTAAGTAATTTGTCTTCTGATTTTCCAGCTATTGCATTTTATTTATCCTATATTTATTATCTATCATTTATTATGTGTTTCACAGTGTATTGAATGGAAATATTTGAAAGCACGACTCTCAATATAGGTGGCCTCTCTTTCCATCGTGTCTCTCCTATAGGAATATTTGGAAAAGTTTTAGATTTAGCAGATACTCCATTTATTTTTATATCAGCATTATTTTTTGAATTATCAGCTAGGAATTTTTCACCCTCTATCAAAATTTCTTTGCCTTAAATAATATATTAATGATTGTGATGCTTCATCATTAAGAATTTATTTAGAAATTTTCTATTAATAACTTTTTTCTTCTTTGAACACTTTGTCCAACTCTTATTATATTTTAACAAGTGAAAATAATGAATTGTGGTTCTATTGTTTTTGAATTCTGGTTTTCTATGGTTTGCATTCTAGTTTGATCTGGTTTGCAGGAGCAAGGTTAAAGTAAGGTGGGAATCTACTGTTTCTGGGAAAACCATTTATACCCACAGTTCTTTAAACTGTGGGTATATATGCTGTTGTGAAACTATCTATACCCACGGTTCATTGAACCATGGGTATGTGTGCTGTGAAGAAAATAATATATACCCACAGTTTACTTAACCGTTGGTATATATTTTGTGTTGTGAAAATTTATACCCATGATTCTATAAATTTTGGGTATATATGTATACCCACGGTTTACCAAAACTATGGGTAATATGAAATTTCAGTGGGCTATACCCACGGTTTCTACAAAACCGTGGGTATAGGGAAATCCCAACACCTTGGGAGCCCACGTTGTGGATTCATTACTGTCACAAACTGCTCAATTCGAATTCCCATCATTCCAGGTTGTGGATTCAGAAAGATATCATCTTCTTAGTGCCTTCCTACTTCAGCATCCCTATTTATTTTGTGGAAAACCATTCTGAACATACATATCTTATATGAAACAACATGGTAATATTCAAATTATATATAATTAAATATATCCATAATGTAAAAATCATTTATGGTATTCTATTAACATTATCCTAACCCCTAAATTTATATAAACCATGCTCTGATACCAACTATAAGGACTCGACCTTAAACATTACATAATCTAGTAAATTCTTTTAGAATTCACTTTCTTACATTCCTAAATATCTTTTCAGTTTAGAGTTTTAAATAATTAGGAAATAATTCATACATATCAACCTACAATCATATAAAGTGGTTACTACTAAAACAATATCCATTTCTTCTATAATACAATTTTTTTTAACAAAACATGAAATCTTTTCATGAAAAATCTTCACAACATTCAGCTTGGATTATTCTTTTATCTCAACCATCCTTAAAACTCTGTGAAAACATTTTTAAACTTGGGATGATCTTAAAAATATTAGCTAGGGATATAAAAATAAATAAAGAAACTATTATTCCATGAATACATATAAACATATGAAATAATTTTCACAAATATATACTTCTCACCCTTAAATTATCATATACTTACTTTGTGAAACATGATATTTCCATAAAACATAGAAAAAATAAATAAAATGTTAAAGGTAACTTGGGGAATTAATTACTTAATATTGTAACCCTTATGACTACCATATGATTTGTAACCCTCACGACTACCTTACAATGTAACCCTCATGGCTACCTTATGGTGTAACCATCATTGTTACACTTGGAGTAACCATACGGTCGACCTCAAACATAAACATACCCAATGAATTGGAGGGAGATATAAGTCCCAAAATTCATCATAAATAATTCCCAAGAACTAGAACATAATAATAAAACATTAATACTTGCAACATAAAAACATTCCTTTTGATTTTTTTAAAAATAAAAATTTAAAAGAGGATTTTTAATGAAAAATAATTTACCTCGAGTTCGTCTTACTTAAAATGTCTTCAAACCTCCTATATAATGGTTTAAAGAGTGTTATTAATATTTTAAAGAACTATATTAATATTTATAATAACTTATATGATATTTTATAACATCTTTATGTCCATTTATTAATAATATTTAGTTATTTCCATTGTTTCAGGTGCATTTATTTCATGGTTTCCATGGTCGGTTCGTAATAGATTTTCTTATCGAATAGAAGAAAAACTCTAGAAGTGGAATGAAATGGTGTTAATATGTTTTTAGAATTTTAAGTTATACCATATATCATTTTTTATGATATGATTATGATTAATTAGATAAAACATTAATGAAAATGATTTAATTTATTTTGGTGGTTTTTACGACCATCACACACTTATATCATTTTATTTAATATCATGTTTATATACTGGATCTGGAACATTATATAACTTATGATATGTATAATAAAATATGATTTAACCATAATAATGGTTTTATGACTAGAATTGAAGGCGGTAATGGAAAATGAAAATGTATCGTCCACAATGATGGTAAATCGACACATCACAGACGATGTTCTCATATTTAGAATAAAAGGGAGAGGAGAAGAAGTTTGATGATGAATTTTTCTATAAACATGATAAAATTACAGTATATATAAGATAATATAGTTTTCACACCACTTGGATAATGGTAGGTGAAAGAATAATAAGAAAAGAAAATAAATTAAAAGGAAAATAAAAGAAAATGAAAGAGGATTTTACCTCTTGAATTCTTCTCATTGGGAACATCCTTAAGGCCCTTAGTTTTGCACTTTTAGAAAGATAAGTGGGTCTTATATGTGGTAAAGAGGCTTGGGAAGGTAATTTTATATAAATTAAACAATCTAAAAGGCTTTGAGGTGTGAGGAGAAGAGATGACAAGGGGATACATTTATAGTGGAGGAGAGTAGTGTTTTCTCATTATTTTATTCATTAGTTTATTATTTTGGATCAAGACTATGAATAGTTTGAGAATTATCACTAAATAAATTAAAATAATGAAGGTGATTTATAGATTATGGTTATTAAATCAGCAATGAATCAAGTAATAGTGTATTTAACTTATAATGTATATATACTGTAAATTATCGTATTTTACTACTCACTAAAAATTCAAGTATTTTAGAAAAATCCCAAAAATTCTCCCTAACAATTTTTTGATGTGTAAAATTTAAAAATGAACTCCATTTTTTAAAAATAATTATATATATATATATATATGAGAAATTTAATTTTTAATTAAATTCATCATTTACTTGAAAAATACCAATTTTAAAATTATAACGAATTTTATGACACTCTGAAAAAGTGATCAAGGTATCATAAAATTATCTTATAAACATAAGAAAATAAAATATTAATTTATGAATATAAATTTTATTTTAAATTATTATATTAATTAAAAAATTATAAATAAAAATTTATGTGTCACTGATGAGTGTTGTCGCACACGCTCTCAAAAAATGTTTTTGATTTAACTAAGTGTAGCATAGTGGCTGACCTAGGTCATTATCTTAAGGAGGAAGTGAATTAAACAACCCTTAATAGGCTTTAATAAAACAAAAAAAAAAGGAAATAAGTGAAAAGAAATGGAACACAAGATGGGGTGGGGGGTGGGGTTTGGTTTTGTGACTTTTGGACAATACACTAAAGAAGCGAATGAGATGAAACAATCAAAGACACAATTTCATTAAAAACAATCATATGAGAAGACATAATTGATATAATCTTCCCACTTCATCATTAATTTATTCTTATCCAATATTATTATAATTAATTCAATTACAATCCCCCAACTTTTCAACCCCTGAACCCTACAAAAATTAACACGACCAAAAATATTGGGGAAATGAGCCATCAGTCAACTTTTGGACTTCCAATCATAGCATCATACTTTTATTGTGATCCAAAAGCCAAATTATGGTCAATGTTAAGTTAAAGAAGAATATACTCCCTATATTTGATAATTAATTGTGTTTTAGGATGATACTTTAACCCTATAATTCTATCCCAAGTTTAATGGATTTTGTGATTAAAGTTTCACTCAAACGATTAACACAAGCCCGACCACGTGATCAAGTGCAAGTTGATAAAGTAACTTAGAAATTAAAACTCAATTAATTTATCACAATTTATGAATTATAGTATGTTTATAGATTCAAAATAAATAAATTAAGGGAGTAGTTATTAGATCAATTATGAAAGAAATCACTCTTCCATGGGTGGAGTTATCAACGTGGAGACGTTTTACATAAGCAATGGATTGATTGGAGAAAACCCAATATCATATCTACTCTTAGATTCCTGAAAAAAAAGAAAATATTAATATTAAAAGATAATAATAAATAAAATTTATTGAATAAAATTCATGTTATAAGCATAAAAACAAAGAAAAACAAAGTGGAGGTGGGAGATGAGAGCCTTCTTGGAAGAGATCTTTGCACAAGGACTTACTTCTTACAAGGGATGTGAGGTGTTAACAAGAGACACCATTTTGGAAAAACCTTAGAAAAGCCTAAAAAACCCTCCCAAAGAGTTAAAACATCCTTTAAATAGAGTTTTGGAGGGATAGGGTTACAAAACTTTTTTAAATGTGAAGGGGAAATTCAGACAATTTTTTTAATCCCACTTTCACTGCATAGTTGACCTCCAAAACGCACTAATTGGATATCCTTATAGAAGGATGATTTGTTAAAAATCATGTCCCCAAGCTTCCCTCAAAATTTGGGCCCAATTCAATTCTATATGAAGAAGATACTACCCAAATGGTGAAGTGATGTCCAATATGGATAGTTCAGTCCAACTTTTTATTCATGGCCCATTTACTCCACACAAATGCACAAAACATATACCATTTCCTAAATAGGATTTGTATCTCATTAATTTGGAAACAAATTTACAAAATTTTAAGTCAAAATAATTTATAGAAAAATATTTATGTCTAAAATACTATAGTGAATTTTAAAAGGGTAAAAATTGAATTTCCATCAAATTTTCAAATGAATGATCTAATCACAAATATTCTATAAATAAACATATTTATCACAATGTGAGAAAATTATTTCATTTATTATTAATAAAATATTCAACAAAATTGTCTTTTATCAACTTCCCCACACTTACCCTTTTTCACTCATGGGTAAAACCTCATATCATGTATTCGAGAAAATTTTCACAAGATATGCATGTTCATGTTTCTAAATCCACCGTGGAAATGTAGGAAAAGTAAGAATCTCATCAAAAATCAATATCAATAAATTTTGAAGTCATTGTCTCATAAATTATGACAAAACAAAATCTAGTGAGATTCATAACACAAATCAGAGTGAAACAATTCATGGGTCTACCATGCCACTAATTGTCCACGTGTGTGTGTGTCAACCATCCCAAGCTCATAAATCCACCCTTTATTCAGTATATTCAGGTCATGTAAAAAAATTCTTCTAACTTGGTTTAATTCACTGAACCTTTTCTGCATTACTTTTTAATATAATTTCAAGACCCACTCACTTAAGAATTCATGAAAGTAAAACCTTAAGACCCCGACCTAGATATCCCCATATGTTGTACATTTCATCACTCCCATAATTTTTTTTGTTTTTTTAAGTTTCACTTGGAACAAATCTCACACTCATCTCTCAAACCATGTTTGATATCCTCACGACACTAATCGCAATAGTTATAACAAGATAAAAGGTCGATAAAGAGTTGTTTTTGACCTATCCATGACACAACCCATATTTTTTGAGGGTGTACAATAGTCAGATAACAAGTACACACACATAGGTCAATTCAGTACAATAATGAAACCGACGAGAAGAGAAACGAACGTATGGATCAACCAATGATTTTTTTACCTAAAATGACTATACCTTCAATTGAGTAGGATAAATTTCACAAGTCCTGGTTGAGTGATTTTTTTGTGGAGAAATAAATGACACAATTTACCATGAACAAATATAAAAAATAATGATGTCAAAATATAAAAGGTTTTATAATGACACAACCATTCATCTCATCGATGACTTAAATTTTTATAAAAATCAACCCTTTATGATTAAATCTTACTCATGCTTATCATTCTACCAATGAAATTTAAAAATATGAATTTTTCATATATTCCATATCTAAATGAGCATGTTACATGATATGTTTTTTGGGTTTTTTTGTTTTTTTTTAAATTTATAACAAAAAAATTAATAGAAAATACACACAAAACACACAAATGAAAATCCTAAATTTATACCCTAAAATTTTTCCTCTTCCCCACACTTAAAATATTGCATTGCCCTTAATGTGAACCTATCAGATGATATATGAACATGAAATGTATAATTTTAAATAGGACAAAGAATATAAAATTGAAAGGGTTAGGAATAGCCTGATATGCTCAAGCGATGATGGGGTCATGCAGTGTGATGAAATCCACTGCATTAGTAAGAAGTACCTCAATGTATTTCTTCAAACGTTTCCCATTGATTGTAAATATCCTTACAGTATCCTCTTATGTGATCTCCACTACACCATAAGGAAAAACATTAGATACAATATAAGGACCTAACTATCTCGAATGCAATTTACCAGGCATTAGATTCAGTTGTGAACTGTAGAGAAGGAATTTCTCTCCAACATGAAACTCCCTTTGTTGGATGATTCTATCATGATATGTTTTTGACCTTTCCTTGTAGAGCATTGAGTTCTCATATGAAGATAATCAAATCTTCTTAAGCTCTTGAATGTGCAGCTTACTTTGGCTTTCATCTTGGGCCAAATCCATTTTGCATTTATTTATAGACCAATAAGCACGATGCTCGAATTCCATGGGAAGATGAAAAGATTTCCCAAAAACAATATGAAATGGGTATATACTGATGGGAGTTTTGTATACTGTCCTATAATCCCAAAGCACATCATCCAAGCGCTTTCTCCAATTTTTCATATTTGGAAGCACAGTTTTCTCCAAAATTTGTTTCAACTCCCTATTTGAAACCTCAGCCTATCCATTTGTTTGGGGGTGGTATGGTGTTGATGTTTTGTGTGTCACCCCATACTTCCAAAGGTGAGAAGAAAAATTCCTATTGCAAAAGTGTGTCACTTGGTCACTAATATGGCCTTCGGTACTCCAAAACTACAAAAAATCTGTGCTTTGAAAAAGTCCACTACAACCTGAGAATCATCAGACCTGGTGGCCTTAGCCTTCACCCATTTGTTCACGTAATCAACAGTGACCAAAATGTACAAGAAACCAAAATAACTTGGAAAAGTACCCATAAAATCAATTCCCACACATAAAAAATCTCACAGAATAGAATGAGCTATTGGGGAATCTCACATCTCCTAAAAATGTTCCCAGTGTGTTGGAAATGAGAGCATGACTTACAAAACACATGGGCATAATGGAATAATCTAGTCCAATATAATCCAGAGTCTAAAACTTTCCTAGCTATCCATTGGGGTCCAAAGTGTCCACCACAATCAAGTGTATGATATAATTGCAGAATAGACTCAAACTCATGATTAAGAACACACCAGTTAAAAAATTGATCACTACACATGCACCATAGGTATGGATAATCCCACACATAATACTGAGACTCACTTTTTAATTTTTTTACTTGATATTTCTTTAAATTTGCGGGTATTTCAGATGCAACAAGGTAGTTCACTAAATCAGCATACCAAGGATGCATACCTGTGATGGAATAAAGATGCTAATCGGGGAAAGTGTCCTAAATTGGTACATGGGCCAAGGTGTCAGCTTATAGTGTGTGAGTAATACTACTCATATGGTCTGCCACCATATTTTCTGACCCCTTCCGGTCCTTTATTTCAATATCAAATTCTTGAAGAAGGAGCATCCAACGAATAAGTCTAGGCTTTGCGTTTGGCTTCTTCAAAAGGTACCTTAGAGCTACATGGTAAGAAAAAACAACTACTTTAGAGACCAATAAATATGAACATAATTTATCTAAAGAAAATATGATAGAAAGAAACTTCTTTTCTGTGGTAGTGTAGTTTTATTAGGCTGAATCCAATGTCCTTGATGCATAGGAAATCACATGTGAACGTCCATACACCCTCTGTGATAAGACAACACCAACTAAAAAGTTATATGTGTCACACATAATCTCAAAAATAATGTCCCATTGTGGGGGATGTATGATCGGTGAAGTGGTCAAACAATTCTTCAACTCATCAAATGCTACCCTGTATGAATCGTCAAACACAAAATAAGAATTATTTTGAAGTAATCGCGATAAAGGAAGAAAAATATTACTAAAACCTTTGATGAAGCACCAATAAAAGCCTACATTCCCTAGTAAAGATCTAATACCACACACACATGAAGGATAGGGTAAGGATGAAATAATTTTTATCTTAGATCTATCAACCACTATCCCATGTTTTGACACTACATGTCCTAAGACAATGCCATTCTCTACCATGAAATGACACTTTTCAAAGTTCAAGACCATATTCTTATCAATAAAACAATTAAAAACCTTTACCAAACTACTTATATAAATTCATCAAATGAGGATCTATACACTATAAAATCATCCATAAATACCTCCATACAGGTCTTAATAAAAGCAGAAAAAACTCACCATGCACATCTGAAAGGTACCTAGGGTGTTGAAAAGTCCAAATGGCATCATCCTGTAGGAAAATGTGCTGAATGGACAAGTGAATGTTGTCTTCTCTAGATCCTTTTGATCTTTAGGAACATGAAAATATCCAGAAAATCCATCCAAGAAACAATAATGTGACTTCCCAGATTGTCTTTCAAGCATTTGATCAATAAATGGGAGGGGGAAATGGTCCTTACGAGTGGTTTGATTTAGTTTCCTATAATCAATAAACACACGATAATAATTTTTCACCCTAATTGGAACTAACTCATCATTCTCATTTTTAACAACAGTAACACTTCCTTTCTTAGGAACAACCTGAATAGAACTCACCCATTGGGAATCTAAAATGGGATAGATTATACTTACCTCGGGCAATTTTTCAACCTCTTTTTTCACAACTTCCAGAAGAGTTGGGTTCAATCTCCTTTGTGGCTGCCTAACCAGCTTATCCCCATCCTAAAAAAGAATCCTATCCATGAAAATGGAGGGGCTAATACCTGATATGACACCCAAGATCCACCCGATTTCCCTAATGTTCTCCCTCAAAAGATTCAAAAGATTTTCTTCATGTTTAAAAGTGACATTATTAGCAATGACAACAGGTAACCTATCACCACTCAACAAGTATGAGTATTTGAGATTTGGTGGTAATGGATTGAGATCCAATGAAGGGGGGGGGTGATGTATGGATGGAAACATTGAAGGAACTGAAATATGTGCACAAATAACATCAGTATCAGAATAAATATCATCAAAATTAGAGAATAATTCATCAAAAACATCAGCATATTCAATATACAAGTCATAATTAGAGTAAAAATGATCAAAATCAGAATATAAATCTATTTCAAAATCAAATCTAAGAGAGTTTTTTTCATTATAAATAAGTGTGGAGGTGCACTTATACATCAAACTAGAACCAATTATCATAACCTCCCTAAGAATAGGACAATCAAATTCCATGGGATTTTTATTTTTTGGTTCAAAATGGAAGACAAAAAATGAATAATGTTCCTATGAGGGGTATTTAATGGAATACATAATATTAAATATCACAAATTCATCCCCAAACTCCATGGAAAGTGTACCCTCACGAACATTTATGATTATTTTTTCAGTTTTGAGGAACAGAATACCTAAGATAATTGGATCATGAGAACATACCTGATCATCCTCCATGTTAAGAATGTATAAATCTACTGAAAATATCATATATCTTACCCGAACAAGTACACCCTCAAGGACTCCTAGTGGATATGCTATAACTATATTCTCCAACTACACCACCACTCTTGTTGGCTTCAACTCACCAACCTATAAATAAGAGAATACAGAGTAAGGAATCACATTTATGGAAGCTCTTAAATCACATAAAGCATCATAAAAGTGTAACTCTCCTATGGTGCATGAGATGGTGAATGTCTTTGGATCCTTGCAATTCGTTGGCATTGCTAGAGTTGGTGTAATGAGTGCTGACACATTCCTTCCAAGATTGATCATATCATTCCCCTTGAGCCCTCTTCTATTAGTATAAAGTTCTTTTAGGAATTTGTCATACCTTGGGATTTTCTTAATGGCCTCAATAAGGGGGATTTTTATCTTCACATGCTTGAATGTGTCCAAAACCTCCTTTTGCATCGCATCCTCAGCTATCTTCTTGGTTTGTAAAACCCTGTTTGTAAATGTAAGGGGTTTAGGAGGAACATCATCAATATTTTTCTTACCTTTTTCTTTCTCTGTGGGATGCTCATTAGTTGTTCATGAATGTGGCTTCTCTGAAGTTGAGGTGAATCCCGATGGAATGGTAGGTGGAGAAGAATCAGTTGTTTGCTTCCTACTTCTCAATGTGATGACACTGACATTCCCCTTTGGATTTAGAGTAGGTTGGGATGATAGATTTCCATAATTCTTACTTACCAGTTCATGGAGGGTATTGGCAATCTAGCTCATTTGAATTTTCAACTCCCTCAGCTCCGAACCTTGACTCTTCAACTCATTTTGTTTATTAAGAACAATTTGTTTCAAAATATCATCATTATTATAATCTACCTTTGGTTGAGAATTACCTTGTTGTTTACTTGTTGATGCTTGATCTTAAAATCTCCTTTGGGGTTGTTGAAAACCCCATTGGTAAGGTGGAGGCTGCTGGAAGTTTTATTGAAAGGGGGGCCTTTGTTGTTGTCCAGAGGAATACCTCATGTCCGATTGATCCTTCCACCCTTGGTTGTACATTTTAGAAAAGTAATCAAACTTCTTTTGGGGATATGGTTATTACTGTTGTTGATATGGTCACCGAGGAAACACTACTGCACAATCTTCTGTTTCTTGTAGTTGGGGGAAACAGTCAGTTGGGTGGCTTGTCTCAGTGAAAATTCCACAAGGCCTTGAAGGAGGGGGATGGGATGTCTTTTGATCCAAATTAATCTATCTCACCATAGTTTTCAATTATTCCAACTTGGTATCAATCAAATTACTTTCAAGAGAAGATGGACTTACCTGATGTACTCATCTAACATGTGGGGTAACTCGATCATCAAATTGTTGAGAGTTTTGTGCCATCTTATCGATAAATGCACGTGAAAATGCTAGTGTTTTGTTGACCAATGCTCCTACAGTTGTGGAATCCACCATGCTTCTCTCTATAGGTGTGAGTCCTTCAAAGAAGTACAAGTTGATGAGTTGATCACTGATTTGGTGATATAGGCAGCTTGCACACAACTTATTGAATCTCTCCCAATACACATACATTGACTCCCCATGTGCCTTCTTGATCATTAAGATCTCCTTTCAAAAGTAAGTGGACCTTGATTATAGAAAAAATCTCTGCAAGAAAAGACGTTTCAAATCATTCCAATATGTTACACCTTCAGGTTGTAAACAATACATCCAATCCTTAGCAGTTCCATTAAGTGAGAATGGGAATGCTCTAACTTTTATTTGATATTTAGAGATATTTCTTGGTTTCATTGTTGAGAATATCACATCGAATTATTTTAAATGCTTGTTTAGATCCTCACCATATAAGCCATGAAATTTTAGAAGAAGGTGAATTAACTCAGATTTTAGTTCAAAGTCTGATTCTAGAGTTGGATATGCAATTCATGTAGGTTGATAATTAATATCAGGTGAAACCAACTCTCGAATAGTCCTATTGAGTTCATTGTTGTTATTTTCATCCATTGTATTTGTTTTAATATTTGTTTTATAAGAGTTTCAAATTTCAAAATTTCTATAGTGGAGGAATTCCCCAGTTGGGTAAATGTCGAAACTTCCCGTAGACTGAGATTTTCTGATTTGAGCCCTAAGGCTGCGTTCAATCTTGAGGTCTAGACCAAGGAGATCCTCAGGATGGGATCGTGTCATAAATCATAGAAAATAGAGAAACAAAAATAAGAGAACACCAATATCATTAAATGTGGTTTCAATTGATAGTTCAAAAAAAAAGAGTTGGGGAAGAAAGAACTAAAAAGAAAAGGGAGGAGAATAAGAGAAAAAAAATAACAAAGAAGAATAAATAACTTACCTAAAATTGGTTGAATAAAACACTTTCCTCTCCAGTAACAACGCCAATTTGATGAGCATTGTCGTGCACACTCTCAAAAAATGTTTGTGATTTAACTAAGTGCAGCACAGTGGCTGACCTTGGTCATTATCTCAAGGAGGAAGTGAATTAAACAACACTTAATAGGCTTGAAGAAAAAAAAGAAATAAGTGAAAACAAATGGAACATAATATGGGGGGGGTTGGTTTTGTGACTTTTGGACAATACACTAAACAAGAGAATGAGATAGAATAATCAAAGGCACAATTTCATTAAAAACACTTATATGAGAAGACATAATCAATCTAATATCCCCCCTTCATCATTCATTTATCCTTATACCATATGATTAGAATTCATTCAATTTTAATCCCCTAACCTTTTCAACCCCTGAACCCTACATAAATTAACATGACAAAAAATTTTGAAAAAATGAGCCTTCGATTAACTTTTGGACTTCTAATCGTAGCACCCTACTTTGATTATGATCCAAAATCCAAATTATGGTCAATAGTCAGTTAAGTCATCATCTACTCCATGTATTTTATAATTAATTGTGTTTTAGTAATATACTTGAACCCTAAAATTATATCCCAAGTTGAATGGATTTTGTGATTAAAGTTTCACTCAAATGATTAACACAAGCCCGACCACGCGGTCAAGTGAAAGTCTAGAAAGTAAATTAGAAATTAAAACTCAATTAATTGATCACAATTTATGAATTATAGTATGTTTATGGATTCAAAATAAATATATTAAGGGAGTAAGGATTAGATCAACTACGAAAGAAATCACTCTTCCATGGGCGGAGCTGTCATCGTGGAGACATTTTGAATAAGCAATGGATTGATTTGGGAAAACCCAATCTCATATCCACTCTTAGGTTTTATAATAAGAATAAAAATATAAATATTAAAAGAGAATAATACCAAATATTTATTGATGAAAATTCACGTTACAAGCATAAAAACAAAGAAAAAAAAGTGAAGGTGGGAGAGGAGAGCCTTCTTGGAAGTGATATTTGCACAAGGCCTTACTTATTCCAAGGGTTTTGAGGTGTTACCAAGAGACACCATTTCGGCCACACCTTCCAAAATCCTCTAACAACCCTCCCAAATAGTGAAAAAAATCCATTAAATAGAGTTGGGGAGGGCTAGGGTTACAAAACCTTTTTAAATGTGAAAGGTAAATTCAGCCATTTTTTTAATCCCACTTGCACTGCATAGTTGACCTCTAAAACGAATGAATTGGCTGGCCTTAGAGGAGGATGATTTTTTAATAATAATTTCCATGATCTTCCCACCAAATTTGGACCCAATCGAAGTCCGGATGAAGAATATACAACCCAAATGGTGAAGTAATGCCCAATCTAGATAGTTCAGTCCAACTTTGTCTTCATGACCCATTTACTCCACTCAAATTCATGATCCAACTCCCATGAACTAAATATAATTTGTAGATCATTAATTCAAAAAAAAATTTACAAAATTTTAAGTCAAAATAATTTACATAAAAATATATATGTTCAAAATACTACAGTGAATTTTAAAAGGGTAAAATTGGAATTTCCATCAATTTTTCAAATGATTGATCTAATCCAAAATATTCTATAAATTAGCACAATGTGAGGAAATTATTTCACTTATTATCAATAAAATATTCAATAAAATTGTGTTTTATAAACCCCCCACACTTACCCTTTTGCACTCCTAGGCAAAACCTCATATCATGTATTCCAGAAAATTGTCACAAGATATGAATGTTCATATTTCTCAATACATAGTGGGAATATATGAAATGTAAGAATCCCATTAAGAGTCAATTTCAATAAATTTTAAAGTAATTGCCTTATAAATTGTGTCAGAACAAAATCCAGTGAGATTCATAATACTGATCACAACGAAACAAGTCATGGGTCTACCATGCCACCAATTCTCCATGTGTATGTGTACCGACCATTCCAAGCTCATAAATCCACCCTTTATTCAGTATATTTAGGTCATGTAAAATAATTCTTCTTACTTGGTTTAATTCACCGAACCTGTTCTGCATTCCTTTGCAATCGAATTCCAAGACACACTCACTTAAGCAATCCCAAAAGTCAAACCTTAAGCTCCCAACCAAGATATCCCCATATTTTGTACATTTCATCACTCCCCTCATTTTTTTAAAGTTTCACTTGGAAAAAATATCATACTCATCTCTCAACCCATTATCTCCTCATGACACTAATTGTAATAGTTATAATAAGATCAAAGGTCGATGAAGAGTTGTTTTTGACCTGTCCAAAACACAACCCATATTTTTTGAGGGTGTACAACAATCAGATAATAGGAACAAACACATAGTTCAATTCAGTATAGTAATGAAATCGATCAGAAGAGAAACAAACATATGGATCAACCAATGATTTTTTACCTAACTTGACTATACCTTCAATTGAGTAGGAAAAATTTCACAAGTCATGATTGAGTGAAAATTTGTGAGGATAAATAAATAAAATAATTTACCATGGACAAATATAAAAAATAATGATGTCAAAATCTAAAAGGTTTTATAATGACACAACCATAAATCTCATCGACAACTTCATTTTTTATAAAAATCAATTCTTGATGATGAAATCTTACTCATTATTATCATTCTACCAATAAATTTTGAAAACATGAATTTTCCATATATTCCATATCTAAATGATCATGTTACATGATATGTTTTTTTTTGTTTTTTTTTTGTTTTTTTAAAATTTATAATAAAAAACTTAATAGAAAATACACACAAAACACATAAATAAAAATCCTAAATTTCTACCCTAAAATTTTCCCCTCCCCCACACTTAAAATATTTCTTTGTCCTCAATGTGAACCTATGAGATGATATATGAACATGAAATGTATAATTTTAAATAGGAAAAATAATATAAAAGTCAAAGGGTTAGGAACAACCTGATATGCTCAAGTGATGATGGGGTCATGCAGTGTGATGAAATCACTACATCAGTAGGTAGTCCCTCAATGTATTTCTTCAAACGTTGCCTGTTGACTGTAAAGCTTCTTCTAGCATTCTCTTGTGTGATCTCTACTTCACCATAAGGAAAAAAATTAGATACAATATAAGGACCTAACTATCTCGAACTCAACTTACCAGGCATTAGCATTATTCATGAACTATTGATAATGAATTTCTTTCCAACACGAAACTCCCTTTGTTGAATGATTATATCATGAGATACTTTTGTACTTTACTTGTAGAGCCTTGAGTTCTCATATAAATAAAATCAAATCTCCTCAAGATCTTGAATTTGTAGCTTCCTTTGGATTTCATCTTGGACCAAATTCATGTTACATTTCTTTATATCCCAATAAGCACGATTATCGACTTCCACGAGAAGATGAAAATATTTCTAAAAAACAATCCAAAATGGGGACATACAGATGGGAATTTTGTATGCCATCCTATAAGCCCATAGCACATCATCCAAGAGCTTGATCCAATATTTTCTATTTGGCTTCACAATTTTCTCCAAAATTTATCTCAACTCCCTATTTTAAACCTCATCTTGGCCATTTGTTTGGGGGTGGTATGGTGTTGATGTTTTTCAGGTCACCCCATACGTCTGAAATAGGGAAGATAAATTCCAATTGCAAAAGTGTGTCCTTTGGTCACTAATGATGTCCTTCAGTACTCCAAACCTTCAAAAAATCTGTGCTTTGACAAAGTCCACTACAACATGAGAATCATCAGTCCTAGCAGCCTTAGCCTCCACCCATTTGCTAACATAATAAAAAAATACCAAAATGTACAAGAAACCAAATGAACTTGGAAAAGGACCCATAAAATCAATTACCCACACATAAAAAATCTCACAGAATAGTATGGGCTGTTGGGGCATCTAACATCTCCTAGAAATGTTCCCAGTGTGTTAGCAACAAGAGCATGACTTACAAAACACATGGGCATCATGGAATATTCTAGGCCAATATAATCCAGAGTCTAAAACTTTCCTAGCTTTCTTTTTGGGAATAAAGTGTCCACCACAAGAAAGTGTATGATAGAATTGCAGAACAGAATCAAAATCATGATTAAGAACACACCTATTAATAACTTGATCACTACACATGCTCTATAGGTATGGATCATTCCACACATAATAACGAGACTCACTTTTTAATTTTTGTACTTGATGATTATTTAATTTTGTAGGTATTTCGGATGAAAAAAGGTAGTTCACTAAATCAGCATACCAAGGATGCATACCTGATATGGAATAAAGATGCTTATTGTGGAAAGAGTCTCGAAGTGGTACCTGGTCCAAGGTGTCAACTTCTATTTTGTGATTAGTCCTACTCATGTGGTCCGCCACCAGATTTTTTAACCCCTTCTTATCCTTTATTTCAACATCGAATTCTTTAAGAAGGAGAATCCATCATATAAGTCTGGGATTTGCGTTTGTATTCTTCAAAAGGTACCTCAGAGCTACATGGTTAGAAAAAACAACTACTTTAGATCCCAATAAATATGAATAGAATTTATCTAAAGCAAATATGATGACAAGAAACTCCTTTTTTGTGTTAGTGTAGTTTGATTGGGCTGAATCCAATGTCCTCTATGCACAGGAAATCACATGTGAACGTCCCTCCACCCTCTTTGATAAGATAGATGCAACTGAAAAGTTGGATGCATCACACATAAGATCAAAATAAATGTCCCATTGTGGGGGATGTATAATCGATGGAGTGGTCAGAAACTTCTTCAGATCATCAAATTCTACCCTTCATGAATCATCAAACACAAAATAGGAATTCTTTTGAAGTAATCGTGATAAAGGAATATAAATATTACTAAAATATTTGATTAAGCGCCAATAAAATACTGAATCTCCTAAAAAAGATCTAATATCACACACACATGAAGTATTGGGTAAGGATGAAATAATTTCTATCTTAGATCTATCAACCTCTATCCCATGTTTTGACACTACATTCCCTATGACAATGCCATGATCTACCATGAAATGAAACTTTTCAAAGTTCAAGACCAAATTATTCTCAATACAATGATTCAACACCTTTACCAAACTACTTATACATTCATCAAATGAGAACCCATACACTATAAAATCATCCATAAATACCTTCATGAAGGTCTCAATAAAATAAAAAAAATACTCACCATGTATCTCTGGAAGGTACTTGGGGAGTTGCAGATTGCAAATGATATCCTCCGATAAGAAAATGTGTCGAGTGGACTAGTGAATGTTGTATTCTCTTGATCCTCTAGAGCTATAGGAACCTAAAAATATCTAGAAAATCTATCCAAGAAACAATAATGTGTCTTCCCAGCTAGTCTCTCAAGCATTTGATCAATAAATGGGAGGGGGAAATGGTCCTTGCGAGTGGTTTGATTTAGTTTCCTATAATCAATACACACATGTCAACTATTTTTCACCCTCATTAGAACTAACTAATCATTCTCATTTTTAACGATAGTAACACCTCATTTCTTAGGAACAACCTGAATTGGACTCACCCACTGAGAATTTGAAATAGGATAGATTATACCTGCCTCGAGCAATTTTTCAACCTCTTTTTTCACAATTTCCAGAAGAGTTTGGTTCAATATCCTTTTTGGATGCCAAACCGTCTTATCCCCATCCTCCAAAAGAATCCTATTCATGGAAATGGAGTGGATAATACATGATATGTCACCCAAGGTCCACCCTATTTCACTGATATTCTCCCTTAAAAGATTCAAAAGATTTACCTCATGTTCAAAAGTGAGATTATTATAAATGATAACAGGAAAACTCTCACCACTCAATAAGTACGAGTATTTGAGATTTGGTGGAAATAGTTTGATCTCCATTGAAGGGGGTGATGTATGGATGGAAACATTGAAGGAACTGAAATATGTGCACAAATAACATCAGTATCAGAATAAAAGTCATCAAAATTAGAGAATAATTCATCAAAACCATCAGCATATTCAACATACAAGTCATAATCAGAGTGAACATGATCAAAATCAGAATTTGAATCCATTTAAAAATCAAATCTAAGAGATTTTTGTGCATTAGAAATATATGTGGAAGTTCTCTTAGACATCAAACCATAACCAATGCTCATAATCTCCCTAAGAATATGACAATCAAATTCCATGGGATTTTTATTTAGTGGTTCAAAATGAGAGATAAAAAAAGTAGAATGGTCCTCTGAGGGGTATTTTATGGAATCCATAATATTAAATATCACAAATTCATCCCCAAAATCCAAGGAAAGTGTACCCTCATGGACATTTATGATTGTTTTTTAAGTTTTGAGGAAGGAACTACCTAATATAATTAGAGCATGAGAACATACCTGATCATACTCCATGTTAAGAATGTAGAAATCTGCTTAAAATATCACGTATCTTACTTGAACAAGTACATACTCAAGGAATCCCACTGAATATGTTGTAGCTCTATTCACCAATTTCACCACTACTCTTGTCGGCTTCAACTCACCAACCTATAATGAAGAGAATAGAGAGTGATAGATCACATTTATGGAAGCTCCAAAATCACATAAAGCATAAAAAAAGTGTAACTCCTCTATGGTGCATGGGATGGTGAATGTACCTAGATCCTTGCAATTCATTAGAATTTCTAGAGTTGGTTTAATGAGTGCTGAAACATTACTTCCAATATTGATCCTCTCATTACCCTTGAGACCTCTTCGATTAATACAAAGTTATTTTAGGAATTTGGCATACCTTGGGATTTGCTTAATGGCCTCAATAAGGTGATGTTTATCTCCACACAATTAAATGTGTCCAAAAATTCCTTTTGTATCACATACTCAACCATATTCTAGGTTTTTAAAACTCTTTTTGGAAAGGTAAGGGGTTTAGGAGGAACTCCATCAATATTGTTCTTACCTTTTTGTTTCTCTGTGGGATGCTAATCAGTTTTTCTTGAATGGGGCTTCTTTGAAGTTGAGGTGAATCCCAGTGGAATGGTAGGTAGAGAATCATCAGTTGTTTGCTTCTCACTTCTCAATGTGATGAAACTGACATTCCCCTTTATATTTGGAGTAGTTTGGGAAGATATATTTCCATAATTTTTACTTACCAGTTCATGGAGGGCGGTGGCAATCTGGCTCATTTGAGATTTCAACTCCCTCAGCTCTGAACCTTGACTCTTCAACTCATTCTGTTTATTAAGAAAAATTTGTTTCAAAAGATCATCGGTATTATAATATACATTTGATTGAGAAGTCCCTTATTGTTGACTTTTTGATGCCTGAGCTTCAAATCGCCTTTGGGGTTGTTGGAAACCCTATTGGTAAGGTGGAGGCTGCTGGAAGTTTGGTTGAAAGGGGGGCCTTTGTTATTTTCCAGAGGCATACCTCATGTTCAATTGATCCTTCCACCCTTGGTTGTATGTTGGAGTAAAGGAATTAAACTTCTTTTGGGGATATGGTTTTTGTTGATGCTGATATGGTCTCCCATGAAACACTGCTGCAAAATATTCTATTTCTTGTAGTTGGGGGAAACAATTAGTTGGGTGGCTTGTTTGAGTACAAATTTCACAAGGCCTTGAAGGAGGGGGTTGGGATGTCTTTTTATCCAAATAAAGATGTCTCACCATGGTTTTCAATTCTTAAAAATCGGTATCAATCAAATGAATTTCAATAGTAAATGGACACACCTGATGTACTCCTCTAACATGTGGGGTACCTCGATCACCAAATTGTTGGGAGTTTTGTGCCATCTTGTCGATCAACGCACATGCATCTGCTGGTGTTTTGTCAACCAATGCTCCTCCAACTGCAACATCCACCATGATTCTCTCTATAGATGTGAATCCTTCATAGAAGTACTAGATGAGGAGTTGCTCACCGATTTGGTGATGAGGGTAGCTTGCACAAAACTTCTTGAGTCTCTCCCAAAACTCATACATTGACTCCCCATGTTCTTGCTTGATCCCTGAGATATCCTTTCAAATAGAAGTGGTCCTTAATGATTGAAAAAATATCTGCAAGAAAATACATTTCAAATACTTCCAACATGTTACAATTTCATTTTGTAAAGAATACATCCAATCCTTATCAGTTCCATAAAGTGAGAATGAGAATGCTCTAAGTTTTATTTGATCTTCAAAGACATTTCTTGGTTTCATTTTTGAGCACACCACATTGAATTCTTTTAAATGTTTGTTTAGATCCTCACCATATAAGCCATGAAATTTTGGAATAAGGTGAATTAACCTATATTTTAGTTCAAAGTCTGATTCAAGAGTTAGATATGTAATGCATGTAGGTTGATAATTAATATCAGGTGCAACCAAATCTCGAATAGTCCTATTGAGTTCATTGTTTTTATTTTCAGCCATTTTATTTGTTTTAATATTTTTTTTATTAGAGTTTCCAATTTCAAAATTTCTAGAGTAGAGGAATTCCCCAGTTGGGTAAATGTCGACACTTCTTGTAGACTGAGATTGTCTGATTTGATCCCTAAGGTTGCTCTCAATCTCGGGGGCTAGATCAAGGATATCCTTAGGATGGGATTATTTCATAAATCATAGAAAATAGAGAAACAAAAATAAGTGTACACCAATATCATTAAATGAGGTTTCAATTAATGATCTAAAAAAGAGTTGGGGAAGAAAGAAATGAAAATAAAAGGGAGGAGAATAAGAGAAACAAAATAACAAAGAAGAATAAATAACTTACCTAAAATTGGTTGAATAAAACACTTTATTCGCTGGTAATAGATCCAATTTGATGAGAGTTGTCATGCACACCCTCAAAAAATATTTGTGATTTAACTAAGTGCAGCACAATGGCTGACCTTGGTCGTTATTTCAAGGAGGAAGTGAATTAAACAACCCTTAATAGGCTTGAATAAAACAAAAAAAGGAGATAAGTGAAAACATATGGAACACAAGATGGGGGGGGGGGGTTGGTTTTGTGACTTTCAGACAATACACTAAACAAGCGAACGAGATGGAACAATCAAAGACGCAATTTCTTTAAAAAAACTTATATGAGAAGACGTAATCGATCTAATATTCCCCCTTCATAATTCATTTACCCCTATCCTATATGATTAGAATTCATTCAATTGTAATCCCCTAACCTTGTCAACCCTTGAACCCTATGGAAATTAACACGACCAAAAATACTGGGAAAATGAGCCTTCAGTCAACTTTTGGACTTCCAATCACAGCACCCTACTTTGATTGTGATCCAAAAGCCAAATTATGGTCAATAGTATATTAAGGAAGCATCTCCTTTCTATATTTTAGAATTAATTATGTTTTATGATGAGACTTTAACCCTAAAATTCTATCCCAAGTTGAATGGATTTTGCGATTAAAGTTTCACTCAAACAATTAACACAAGCCCAACCACGCGGTCAAGTGAAAGTCGACTAAGTAAATTAGAAATTAAAACTCAATTAATTGATCACAATTTATGAATTATAGTATGTTTATGGATTCAAAATAAATAAATTAAGGTAGTAGGGATTAGATCAACTATGAAATAAATCACTCTTCCATGGGTGGAGTTGTCATCGTGGAGACGTTTGCATAAGAAATGGATTGATTGGGGAAAACTCAATCTCATATCCACTATTAGATTCCAGACCAAGAAAAAAAATATAAATATTAAAAGAGAATAATACAGAATATTTATTGAAGAAAATTCAAATTACAAGCTTAAAAACAAATAAAAACAAAGTGGAGGTGGGAAAGGAGAGCCTTCTTGGAAGAGATCTTTGCACAAGGATTTACTTCTTCGAAGGGTTTTGAGGTGTTCCCAAAAGACACCCTTTCAACAAAACCTTCCCAAAGACTCTACCAACCCTCCCAAATAGTGAAAATATCCTTTAAATAGAGTTAGAGAGGTCTAGGGTTACAAAACTTTTTAAATGTGAAAGGTAAATTTGACCATTTTTTTTACTTCCAATTTCACTGCATAGTTGACCTCAAAAACGCACTAATTGGATGGACTTATAGAAGGATGATTTGTGAATAATCACGTCCCCAAGATTCCCTCCAAATTGTGGCCCAATAAAAGTTTGGATAAAGAAGATACTGATCAAATGGTGAAGTGATGTTCAATATGGATAGTTCAGTCCAACTTTGTCTTCATGGCCCATTTACTCCACACAAATGCACGATCTAGCTCCCATGTCCTTAATAGGATTTGTAACTCATTAAGTTAGAACTCATTTACAAAATTTTAAGTCAAAATAATTCACAGAAAAATATTTATGCCTGAAATACTATAGTGAATTTTAAAAGGGTAAAAATTGAATTTCTCTCAAATTTTCAAATGAATGATCTAATCCCAAATATTATATAAATTAACATATTTAGCACAATGTGAGCAAATTATTTCATTTTTATCAATAAAATATTCAAAAAAATTGTGTTTTATCAACTTCCCCACACTTACCCTTTTTAAATACCAGGAAAAACATCATATCATGTATTCAAGAAAATTGTCATAAGATATGCATGTTCATATTTCTCAATCCACGGTGGAAATGTAGGCAAAGTAAGAATCCCATCAAAAGTCAATATCAATAAATTTTAAATTAACTGTCTCATAAATTATGTCAGAACAAAATACAGTGATATTCATAACACTAATCACAACGAAACAAGTCATGGGTCTACCATGCCACTAATTCTCCATATGTGTGTGTGTCAACCATTCCAAGCTCATAAATCCACCCTTTATTCAGTATATTCAGGTCATGTAAAACAATTCTTCTAACTTGGTTTAATTCACTGAACCATTTTTGCATTCCTTTGTAATCGAATTTCAAGACCCACTAACTTAAGCATTCCCAAAAGTCAAACCTTAATCTCCCGACCTAGATATACCCATATGTTATACATTTCACCACTCTCCTCATTTATTATTATTTTTTGTTTTTTTAAGTTTCACTTGGAACAAATATCAAACTCACCTCTCAACCCATGTTTAATCTCCTCACAACACTAATTGTAATAGTTATAAAAAGATCAAAGGTCGATGAAGAGTTGTTTTTGACCTGTCCAAGACACAACCCATATTTTTTGAGGGCATACAATAGTCAGATAACAAGTACACACACATAGGTCAATTCGGTACAATAATGAAACCGATCGGAAGAGAAATAAACGTATGGATCAACCAATGAATTTTTTTTACCTTAATTGACTATACCTTTAATTGAGTAGGAAAAATTTCACAAGTCATGGTTGAGTGAAAATTTGTGTGAATAAATCAATGACATGATTTACCATGAACAAATATCACAAATAATGATTTCAAAATATAAAAGGTTTTATAATGACACAACAATTCATCTCATCGACAAATTTAATTTTTATAAAAATAAACCCTTGATGATGAAAAATTACTCATGCTAATCATTATACCAATGAATTTTGAAAACTTTCATTTTACATATATTCTATATCTAAATGACAATGTTACAAGATATTTTTTTTGTTTTTTTTTTTGTTTTTTTTAAATTTATAAAAAAACTTAATTAATAGAAAATACACACAAAACACACAAATAAAAGTCCTAAATTTCTACCCTAATATTTACCCTCCCCCACACTTAAAATATTGCATTTTCCTCAATGTAAACCTATGAGATGATATATGAACATGAAATGTATAATTTTAAATAGGACAAAGAATATAAAAGTGAAAGGGTTAGGAACATCCTCATATGTTCAAGTGATGATGGGGTCATGTAGTGTGATGAAATTCAGTGCATCAGTAGGAAGTCCCTCAATGTATTTATTCAAACATTGCCCATTGACTATAAATCTCCTTCCAGTGTCCTCTTGTGTGATCTCTACTACACCATAAGGAAAAACATTAGATACAATATAAGGAACCAACCATCTATAATTCAACTTAACAGACATTATCTTCAGTCATGAATTGTAGAGAAGGAATTTATCTCCAACATGAAAATTCCTTTGTTAGATGTTTCTATCATGAGCTAATTTTGACCTTTCCTTGTAGATCCTTGAGTTCTCATATAAGGACAATCGAATCTACTCAATCACTCGAATTTGTAGCTTCCTTTGGATTCTATATTGGGGAAAATTCATGTTTCATTTCTTTATAGCCCAATAATCACGATTCTCGACTTCCACAGGAAGATAACAAGATTTCTCAAAAACAATCTAAAATGGGGACATACCGGTGGGAGTTTTGTATGTCTTCCTATAATCCCAAAGCACATCATCCAAGGGCTTACTCCAATCTTTCCTATTTGGCTGCATGGTTTTATCCCAAAAAAAAAATTTCAACTCCCTATTTGAAACCTCAGCTTGGCCATTTGTTTGGGGGTGGTATGATGTTGATGTTTTGTGTGTCACCCCATACTTTCAAAGGAGGGAAGAAAAATTCTGATTTCAAAAGTGCGTCCCTTGGTCACTAATGATGGCCTTCGATACTCCAAACCTGAAAAAAATCTATTCTTTGACAAAGTCCACTACAACATGAGAAACACCAGTCCTGGTGGCCTTAGACCCCACCATTTTGCTCACATTATCAATAACGACCAAAATGTACAAGAAACCAAAAGAACTTGGAAAAGGACCCATAAAATCAATACCCCACACATAAAAAATCTCACAGAATAGTATGGGATGTTGGGGAATCTCGCGTCTCCTAGAAATGTTCCCAGGGTGTTTGCAATGATAGCATGACTTACAAAACACATGGGCATCATGGAATAGGCTAGACCAATATAATCCAGAGTCTAAAACTTTCCTAGCTATCTATTGGGGTCCAAAGTGTCCACCATAAGGAAGTGTATGACAGAATTGCAGAACAGACTCAAACTCATGATTAGGAATACACCTCCTAATAACTTGATCACTACACATGCTCCAGATGTATGGATCATCCCACAAATAATACCAAGACTGACTTTTTAATTTTTGGACTTGATTTTTCTTTAAATTTGCAGGTATTTCAGATGCAACAAGGTAGTTCAATAAATCAGTATACCAAGGATGCGTACCTGAGATGGAATAAAGATGCTCTTCAGGGAAAGTGTCCCAAAGTGGTACCTGGGTGAAGGTGTTAGCTTCGAGTGTGTGAGTAATCCTACTCATGTGGTCCGCCACCTAGTTTTCTGAACCCTTCTTGTCCTTTATTTCAACATCAAATTCTTTAAGAAGGTGCATCCATCAGATAAGTTTGGGCCTTTCATCTGGCTTCTTCAAAAGGTACCTCAGTGATGCATGGTCAGAAAAAACAACTACTTTAGAGCCCAATAAATATGAATGGAATTTATATAAATAAAATACGATGGTAATAAAATCCTTTTTTGTGGTAGTGTAGTTTTATTGGGATGAATTAAATGTCCTTGATGCATAGGAAATCACATGTGAATGTCCCTCCACCCTCTGTGGTAAGATAGCTCCAACTTTAAAGTTGGATATGTTACACATAATCTCAAAAGGAATGTCCCATTATGGGGGATTTATGACCAGTGGAGTGGTTAGACACTTCTTCAACTCATCAAATGCTACCCTACATGAATCATCAAACACAAAATATGAATTCTTTTGAATTAATCGTGACAAAGAAAGAACCATATTACTAAAATCTTTGATGAAGCACCAATAAAAGCCTGAATTCCCAAGTAAAGATCTAATATCACACAAACATAAAGGATAGGGTATGGATTAAATAATATCTATCTTAGATCTATCAACCTCTCTCCCATGTTTTGACACTACATGCCCTAAGAAAATTCCATGCTCTACCATGAAATGACACTATTCAAAGTTCATGACCAGATTCTTCTCAATAAAAGGATTCAACAAATTTCCCAAAATAATTAGACATTAATCAAATGAGGATCCATACACTATAAAATCATCCATAAATACCTCCATAAGGGTGTCAATAAAATCAGAAAAAATACGCACCATTAATCTCTAGAAGGTACTTGGGGAATTGAAAAGTCCAAATGAAATCCTCTAGTAGGAAATGTTACAAAAGGACATGTGAATGTTATCTTCTTCTGATCCTTAGGAGATATAGAAACTTGAAAATATCCAGAAAATCCATCCAAGAAACAATAACGTGTCTTCCCAGCTAGTCTCTCAAGCATTTGATCAATAAATGGGATGGGGAAATGGTCCTTATGGGTGGTTTGATTTAGTTTACTATAATCAATACACACACGCCAAATATTTTTCACCCTAATTAGAACTAACTCATCATTCTCATTTTCAATGATAATAACATCACATTTCTTAGGAACAACCTGAATAGGACTCACCCAATGGGAATCTATAATGGTATAGATTATACCTCCCTAGAGAAATTTTTAACCTATTTTTTCACAACTTTCAGAAGATTTGGGTTCAATATCCTTTGTGGCTACCTAACTGGCTTAACCCCATCCTCCAAAAGAATGCTATGCATGAAAATGGAGGGGATAATACCTGATATGTCACCCAAGATCCACCCAATTTCCCTGATGTTCTCCTCTCAAAAGATTCAAAATATTTTCTTCATGTTCAAAAGTGAGATTATTAGCAATGATAACAGGTAACCTCTCACCACTCAACAAGTATGAGTATTTTAGATTTGGTGGAAATGGATTGAGATCCAATAAAGGGGGTGATGTATGGATGGAAACATTGAAGGAACTGAAATATGTTCACAAATAACATCAGTATCAGAATAAACATCATCAAAATTAGAGAATAATTCATCAAAACCATGAGCATATTCAACATCCAAGTCATAATCAAAGTGAACATGATCAAAATTAGAATATTAATCCATTTTAAAATCAAATATAAGATAGTTTTGTGCATTAGAAAGAGGTTTGGAGGTGCTCTTAGACATTAAACTAGAACCAATGCTCATAATCTCCCTAAGAATAGAACAATAAAATTCCACGGGATTTTTATTTGGTAGTTCAAAATAGGAGACAAAAAAAGAAGAATGGTCCTCTGAGGGATATTTCATAGAATCCATAATATTAAATATCACAACTTCATTAACAAACTCCATGTAAAGTGTACCCTCTTGGACATTTATGATTATTTTTTAGTTTTGAGGAAGGGAATACTTAAGATAATTGGATCATGAGAACATGCATGATCATCCACCATGTTAAGAATGTAGAAATATGCTAGAAAGATCATGTCTCATACCCGAACAAGTACATCCTCAAGGAATCCCACTAGATATGTTGTAACTCTATTCGCCAACTGCACCACAACTATTGTCATCTTCAACTCACCAACCTGTAAAGAAGGGAATACAAAGTGAGGCATAACATTTATGGAAGCTCCTAAATCACATAAAGTATTAGAAAAGTGTAACTCTCTTATGGTGAATGGTATGGTGAATGTCCATGGATCATTGCACTTCATTGGCATTGCTAGAGTCAGTGTAGTGAGTGCTAAAACATTCCTTCCAAGATTGATCCTCTCATTCCCCTTGAGCCCTTTTCGATTAGTATAAAGTTATTTTAATAATTTTTCATACCTTGGGATTAGCTTAATGGACTCAATAAGGGGGATGTTTATCTACACACACTTGAATGTGTCCAAAACCTCCTTTTTCATGACCTCCTCAACCATCTTCTTGGTTTTTACAACCCTATTTGGAAAGGGAAGGGGTTTAGGTGGAACATCATCAATATTTTTATAACATTTTTCTTTATTTGTGGGATTCTCATCAGTTGTTCTTGAATGGGGCTTCTCTGAAGTTGAGGCGAATACTAGTGGAACGGTAGGTGGAGAAGCATCAGTTGTTTGCTTATCGTTTCTCAATGTGATAGCACTAATATTCCCCTTTGTATTTGGAGTAGTTTAGGAATGTATATTTCCATAATTCTTACTTACCAGTTCATAGAGGGTGGTGACAATCTGGTTCATTTGATTTTTCAACTCCCTCAGCTCTGAACCTTGACTCTTCAACTCATTCTGTTGATTAAGAAAAATTTGTATCAAAATATCATCAGTATTAGAATCTAACTTTGGTTGAGAAGTCCCTTGTTGTTGACATGTTTATTTTTGAACTTCAAATCACCTTTGGGGTTGTTGGAAACCCTATTGGTAATGTGGAGGCTGCTGGAAGTTTTGTTGAAAGGGGGGACTTTGTTGTTGTCCAGAGGTATAACTCATGTTTGATTGATCCTTATACCCTTGTTTTTATGTTGGAGAAAAGGAATCAAAATTCTTTTGGGGATATGGTTGTTGTTGTTTCTGATATGGTCTTCGAGTAAACACTGTTGAACAATATTTTATTTCTTGTAGTTGGGGGAAACTGTCAGTTGGGTGGCTTGTCTCAGTGATAATTCCACAAGGCCTTGAAGGAGGTGGTTGAGATGTCTTTTGATCCAAAGCAATATATCTCACCATAGTTGTCAATTCTTCCAACTTGGTATCAATAAAATGATATTCAAGAGAATATGGACTTACCTAATGTACTCCTCTAACATAGGGGTACCTCGATCACCAAATTATTGGGAGTTTTGTTCCATCTTGTCAATCAACGCGCGTGCGACTACTAGTGTTTTGTCTACCAATGCTCCTCCAGCTGCGACATCTACCATGATTCTCTCCATAGGTTTGAGTCCTTCATAAAAGTACTGGATGAGAAGTTTCACACTGATTTGGTGATGTGGGTATCTTTCACACAACTTATTAAATCTCTCCCAATACTCATACAATGACTCCCCATGTGCCTTATTGATCCATGAGATCTCCTTTCAAATAGAAGTGGTCCTTGATGTTGGAAAAAATCTCTTCAAGAAAAGAAATTTTAAATCATTCAAACATGTTACATATTCAAGTTGTAAATAATACATCCAATACTTAGTAGTTCCATAAAGTGATAATGGGAATGATCTAAGTTTTATT
Organism: Viscum album; assembly: GCA_963277665.1. Classification (NCBI taxonomy): domain Eukaryota; kingdom Viridiplantae; phylum Streptophyta; class Magnoliopsida; order Santalales; family Viscaceae; genus Viscum; species Viscum album. Next base: position 1,814,176,474 of record OY728146.1, read on the forward strand.
TTATCTTTAGAGACATTTCTTGGTTTTATTATTTATCATTACACATTGAATTCATTTAAATTTTTGTTTGTATCCTCACCAGATAAGCCATGAAATTTTGGAAGAAGGCGAATTAACCCAAATTTTAGTTAAAAGTCTGATTCGAGAGTTGGATATGCAATACATGTAGGTTGATAATTAATATAATGTGCAATCAACTCTTGAATAGTCCTATTGAGTTCATTTTTTTTTATTTTCATCCATTTTATTTGTTTTAATATTTTTTAAGAAGATTTTCCAATTTCAAAATTCCCAGAGTGGAAGAAATCCCCATTTGGGTAAATGTCGACACTTCACATAGACTGAGATTGTCTGATTCGAGATATAAGGCTATGCTCAATCTAGGGGTCTAGATAAAGGATATACTCAGGATGAGATCATGTCATAAATCATAGAAAAGAGAGGAGAAAAAAGAAGAGGACACCAATATCATTAAATGAGGTTTCAATTGATGGTTTGAAAAAAAAAGAGTTGGGGAATAAATAACTGAAAATAAAAGGGATAAGAATTAAAGAAACAAAATAACAAATAAGAATAAACAAATTACCAAAAATTGGTTTAATAAAACACTTTCCTCCCCAGAAACGATGCCAATTTGGTGAGCGTTGTCGCACACACCCTCAAAAAATATTAGTGATTTAACTAAGTGCAGCATAGTGGCTGACCTAGGCCATTCTTTCAAGGAGGAAGTGAATTAAACAACCCTTAATAAACTTGAATAAAACAAAAAAGGAAATAAGTGAAAACAAATGGAACACAAGATGGGGGGTTTGACTTTCAGACAATACACTAAACAAGCAAATGGGATTGAACAATCAAAGATACAATTTTTTTAAAAACACTTATATGAGAAGATGTAATAGATCTAATATTCCCCCTTAATCATTCATTTATCCTTATCCCATATGATTATAATTCATTCAATTGTAATCCCCTAACCTTTTCAACCCCTAACCCTATGGAAATTAATACAACAAAAAATATTGGGAAGATCCTTCGGTCAACTTTTGGAATTCCAATAGCAACACCCTGCTTTGATTGTTATTAAAAATCCAAATTATGTTCAATGGTTAGTTAAGGAAGCATCTCCTCCTTGGATTTGAGAATTAATTTTGTTTTAGTATGAGACTTGAACCCTACAATTCTATCCTAAGTTGAATAGATTTTGCGACTAAAGTTTCACTCAAACGATTAACACAAGTCCGACCACGCAGTCAAGTGAAAGTTGATCGAGTAGCATAGAAATTAAAACTCAATTAATTGATCACAATTTATTAATTATATTATGTTTATGGATTCAAAATAAATAAATTAATGGAGTAGGTATTAGATCAACTATGAAATAAATCACTCTTCCATGGGAGGAGTTGTCATCGTGGAGATGTTTTGCATAAGCAATGGATTGATTGGGGAAAACCCAATCTCATCTCCACTATTATATTATATAGAAATAAGAAAAATATAAAGATTAAAAGATAATAATACAGAAGATTTATTGAATAAAATTCACATTAAAATCATAAAAACAAAGAAAAACAAAGTGGAGGTGGGAGAAGAGATCCTTCTTGGAAGATATCTTTGCACAAGGCCTTACTTCTTCCAAGGGTTGTAAGGTGTTACCAAGAGTCACCCTTTCATAAAAACCTTTAAAAACCCTCAAAAAATCCTCACAAAGAGTGAAAAAATCCTTTAAATAGAGTTGGGGAGGGCCATAATTACAAAAAAAATTTAAATGTGAAAGGGAAATTCGGCCAATTTTTTTAATCCCACTTGAATCGCATAGTTGACCTTGAAAATGCACAAATTGGCTGTCCTTATAGAAGGATGATTTGTGAATAATCATATCTCCAATATTCCATCCAAATTTGGGCCCAATCCAAGTCCGAATGAAAAAAATACATCCTAAATGGTAAAGTAAAGTCCAATCTGGATAGTTCAGTCCAACTTTATTTTCATGGCCCATTTAATCCACTCAAATTCTTGATCCATCTCCCATTACCTAAATAGAATTTGTATCTCATTAAGTTAGTAACACATTTACATAATTTTAAGTCAAAATAATTTACATAAAAATATTTATGCCTGAAATACTATAGTGAATTTTAAAAAGGTAAAACTGGGATTTCAATCAAATTTTAAAATGAATGATCTAATTCCAAATATTCTATAAATTGACATATTTAGCAGAATGTGAGGAAATTATTTCAATAAAATTATGTTTTATCAACTCCCTCACACTTACCCTTTTGCACTCCTGGGAAAAACCTCATATCATGTATTCGAGAAAATTGTCATAAGATATGCATGTTCATATTACTCAATCCATAGTGGAAATTTAGGAAAATTAAGAATCCCATAAAGAGTCAATATCAATAAATTTTAAATTCATTGTCTCATAAATTATGTCATAACAAAATCCAGTGAGATTCATAACACTAATCTCAGTGAAACAAGTCATGGGTCTACCATGCCACTAATTCTCCACGTGTGTGTATTCTAACCATTCCAAGCTCATAAATCCGCCCTTTATTCAGTATATTCAGGTCATATAATACAATTATTCTTACTTGGTTTAATTCACCGAACCTATTCTGCATTACTTTGAAATCGAATTTCAAGACCCACTCACTTAAGCATTCCTGAAAGTCAAACCTTAAGATCCCAACCTTGATATACCTATATGTTGTACATTTCATCACTCCCCTAATTTATTAATTTTTTTAAGTTTCACTTGGAAAAATCTCACACTCACCTCTCAACCCATGTTTGATCTTATCACGACACTAATTGTAATAGTTATAACAAGATCAAAGGTCGATGAAGAGTTGTTTTTGACCTGTCCAAGACACAACCCATATTTTTTGAGGGTTTAAAACAATCAAATAATAGGTATAAATGCATAGGTTAATTAAGTATAGTAATGAAACCGATCATAAGAGAAACGAACGTATTGATCAACCAATAATTTTTTTACCTAACTTTACTATGCCTTCAATTGAGTAGTAAAAATTTCACAAGTTATGTTTGAGTGGAAATTTGTGTGGATAAGTCAATGACACAATTTACCATGAACAAATATCACAAATAATGATGTCAAAATCTAAAAGGTTTTATAATGAAACAACTATTCATCTCATCGACAACTTCAATTTTTATAAAAATCAACCCTTGATGATGAAATCTTACTCATTATTATCATTCTACCAATGAATTTTGAAAACATGAATTTTCTATATATTCCATATATCAATGACCATGTTACATGATATGTTTTTTTTGGTTTTTGTTTTTTTTGAAATTCATAATAAAAAACTTAATAGAAAATACACACAAAACAAACAAATGAAAATCCAAAATTTCTACCCTAAAATTTTCCCCTCCCCACACTTAAAATATTGCATTGTCCTCAATGTAAACCTATGAGATGATATATGAACATAAAATGTATAATTTTTAATTGGAAAAATAATATAAAAGTGAAAGGGTTAGGAATAGCCTGATATGCTCAAGTGATGATGGGGTCATGCGGTGTGATGAAATACACTGCATTAGAAGAAAGTACCTCATTGTATTTCTTTAAACATTGCCCGTTGACTGTAAAGATCCTTCTAGTGTCCTTTTGTCTGATCTCCACTACACTATAAGGATAAAAATTAGATACAATATAAGGACCTAACCATCTGGAATGCAACTTACCAGCATTAGATTCAGTCGTGAACTATAGAGAAGGACTTTCTCTCCAACATGAAACTCCCTTTGTTGGATGATTCTATCATGAAATGATTTTTTACTTTCCTTATAGATCCTTTAGTTCTAATATGAAGACAATAAAATATCCTCAAGCTCTTGAATTTGAACCTTCATTTGGATTCTATCTTGGGCCAAATCCATGTTGAATTTCTTTATAGCCCAATAAGCACGATGATCGATTTCTACAAGAAGATGACAATATTTCCCAAAAACAATCTGAAATGGGGACATACCGATGGGAGTTTTGTATGACATCCTATAATCCTAAAGCGTATCATCCAATCACTTTCTCTAATATTTCCTATTTGGATGCATGGTTTTCTCCAAAATTTGTTTCAAATCCCTATTTGAAACCTCATCCTGGCCATTTGTTTGGGGGTGGTATAGTGTTGATGTTTTGTGGGTTAGACCATACTTTTAAAGGAGGGAAGACAAATTCCAATTGTAAAAGTTTTCCCCTTATTCACAAATTATGTCCTTCGGTACTCCAAACCTACAAGAAATCTGTGATTTGACAAATTCCACTACAACATGAGAATCATTAGTCCTGGTGGCCTTAGCCTCCACCCATTTTATCACATAATCAAAGACAACCAAAATGCACAAGAAACCAAAATAACTTGGAAAAGGACCCATAAAATCAATGACCCACACATAAAAAATCTCATAGAATAGTATGGGCTGTTGGGGAATCACGCGTCTCCTAGAAATGTTTCCAGTGTGTTGGAAATGAGAGCATGACTTACAAAACACATGGGCATCATGGAATAAGCTAGGGAAATATAATCCAGAGTCTAAAAATTTCCTAGCTGCCCGTTGGGGTCCAAAGTGTCCACCACAAGCAAGTGTATGACAGAATAACAGAACAGACTGAAACTCATGATTAGGAACACACCTCCTAAAAACTTGATCACTACACATGTGCTAGAGGTATGGATCATATCACACATAATACCAAGACTCACTTTTTAATTTTTGGACTTGATGTTTCCATAAATTTTTAGGTATTTCAGATGCAACAAGGTAGTTAACTAAATCAGCAGACCAAGTATGTGTAACTGAGATGGAATAAAGATGCTCATCGGTGAAAGTTTCCTGAAGTGGTATCTAGTTCAAGGTGTAAGCTTCTAGTGTGTGAGTAATCCTATACATGTGGCATGCCACCAGGTTTTCTGACCCCTTATTGTCCTTTATTTCAATATCAAATTCTTGAAGAAGGAGAATACATTAAATAAGTCTGGTATTTATGTCTGGCTTCTTTAAAAGGTACCTCAGAGATGCATGGTCAGAAAAAAACTACTTTAGAGACCAATAAATATGAAAAAAATTTATCTTAAGAAAATATGATGGAAATAATTTTTTTTTCTGTGGTAGTGTAGTTAAAATTGGGTTGAATCCAATGTCCTTGATGCATAAGAAATCTCATGTGAATACCCCTCCACCCTCTATGATAAGACAGATCCAGTTGAAAAGTTGGATGTGTCATACATAAGCTTAAAAGGAATGTCCCATTGTGGGGGTTGTATGATCAGCGGAGTGGTCAGACACTTCTTCAGCTCATCAAATGCTACCCTTCATTAATCATCAAACACAAAATAAGAATTCTTTTGAAGTAATTGTGACAAAGGAAGAGCAATCTTACTAAAATATTTGATGAAGAGATGATAAAAGCCTGAATTCCATAGGAAAGATCTAATATCACGCACAAATGAAGGATAATATAAGGATGAAATAATTTCTATCTTAGATCTATCAACCTATATCCCATGTTTTGACACTATATTTCCTAAGACAATTCCATGCTCTACAATGAAATGACACTTTTCATAGTTCAAGACTAGATTCTTCTCAATACAACAATTTCAACATCTTTCCCAAACTACTTAGACATTCATCAAATGAGGATCCATACACTAAAAAATCATCCATAAATTCATTCATATAGGTCTCAATAAAATTAGAAAAAATACTCACCATGGATCTCTGGAAGGTGCATGGGGCATTGCAAAGTCCAAATGGCATCCTTTGGTAGGAAAATGTGTCAAATGGAAAAGTGAATGTTGTCATCTCCCGATCCTCTAGAGCTATAGAAACCTAAAAATATCTATAAAATCCATCCAAGAAACAATACTATGTCTTCTTAGATAGTATCTCAAGCATTTGATCAATAAATGGGAGGGAGAAATGGCCCTTCTGAGTGGTTTGATTTAGTTTCCTATAATCAATACACACACACCAAATATTTTTCACTCTCATTGGAACTAAATCATTATTCTAATTTTTAACGACAGTAACACCACCTTTCTTAAGAACAACCTGAATAGGACTCACCCACTGGGAATCTGAAATGGGATAGATTATACTTGCATCGAGAAAATTTTCATCCTCTTTTTTCACAACTTTCAGAAGATTTGGGTTCAATATCCTTTGTGGATGCCTAACTGGATTAGCCCCATCCTTAAAAGGAATCCTATGCATTAAAATAGAGGGGCTAATACCTGATATGTCACCCTAGGTCCACCCGATTTCCCTGATGTTCCCCCTTAAAAGATTCAAAAGATTTGCTTCATGGTCAAAAGTGAGATTATTAGTAATGATAACAGGTAACCTCTCACCACTCAAAAAGTATGAGTATTTTAGATTTGGTGCCAATGGATTGAGATATAATTAAAGGGGGGTGATGTATATATGGAAACATGAAAGGAATTGAAATATGTGCAAAAATAATATTTGTATCAAAATAAACATCATCAAAATTAGAGAATAATTCATCAAAACCATCATCATATTCAACATCCAAGTCATAATCAGAGTGAACATGATCAAAATTATAATATGAATCCATTTTAAAATCAAATATAAGAGAGTTTTGTGCATTATAAATTGGTGTGGAGGTTCTCTTAGACATTAAACTAGAACCAATGCTTATAATCTCCCTAAGAATAGGATAATCAAATTCCATGGGATTTTTATTTGGTGGTTCAAAATGGGAGATAAAAAAGCAGAATGGTCCTCTAAGGGGTATTTCATGGAATCCATAATATTAAATATCACAAAATCATACCCAAAATCTATGGAAAGTGTACCATTATGGATATTTATTATTTTTTTGCAGTTTTGAGGAAGGGAATACCTAAGATAATTGGAGCACAAGAACATACCTGATCATCCTATATGTTAAGAACATATAAATTTTCTAGAAAGATCATGTCTCTTACCTGAATAAGAACATCCTCAAGGACTCCCACTAGATATTCTATAGCTATATTCACCAACTGCACCACTACTCTTGTCAGCTTCAACTCACTAACCTATAAATAAGATAATACAGATTCAGGCTTCAAATTTATGGAAGCTCCTAAATCACATAAAGCATAAAAAAAGTGTAACTCCCCTATGGTGCATGGGATGGTGAATGTCCTTGGATCCTTGCACTTATTTGGAATTTCTAGAGTTGGTGTAATGATTACTGACACATTCCTTCCAAGATTGATCCTCTCATTCCCCTTGATACCTCTTTGATTAGTACAAAGTTATTTTAGGAATTTGGCATACCTTGTGTTTTTCTTAATGGCCTCAATAAGGGGGATGTTTATCTCCACATGATTGATTATGTCCAAAAACTCTTTTTATACCACCTCCTCAGCCATATTCTTGGTTTGTACGACCCTGTTTGGAAAGGGAAGGGTTTTAAGAAGAACATCATCAATATTTTTCTTACCTTTTTCTTTCTCTGTGGGATGCTCATCAGTTGTTCTTGAATGGAGCTTCTCTGAAGTTGAGGTGAATCCCAGTAGAAAGGTAGGGGGAGAAGCATCAGTTGTTTGTTTCCTACTTCTTAATGTGATGGCACTGACATTCCCCTTTGGATTTGGAGTATTTTGGGAAGGTGGATTTCCATAATTCTTACTTACCAGTTCATAGAGGGTGGTGGCAATATAGATCATTTGAGTTTTCAACTCCCTTGGCTCTGAACCTTGGATCTTCAACTCATTATTTTGATTAAGAACAATTTGTTTCAAAAGATCATCAGTATTAGAATCTACCTTTGGTTGAGAAGTCCCTTTTTGTTGACTTGTTGATGCTTGAGCTTCAAATATCCCTTGGGGTTGTTGGAAACCCTATTGGTAAGGTGGAGGATACTGGAAGTTTTGTTGAAAGGGGGTCCTTTTTTTGTTGTCCAGAGGCATACCTCATGTCTGATTTATCCTTACACCCTTGGTTATATGTTAGAGAAAAGGAATCAAACTTCTTTTGGTGATATGGTTGTTGCTGCTGCTAATATGGTCTCTCAGGAAACACTACTGCACAATGTTCTATTTCTTTTAGTTGGGGGAAATAGTCAGTTGGGTGGATTGTCTCAGTGAAAATTCTACAAGACCTTTAAGGAGGGGGTTGGGATGTATTTTGATCCAAAGCAATCTGTCTCACCATAGTTGTCAATTCTCCCAACATGGTATTAATAAAATGACTTTCAAGAGATGATGGACTTACTTGATGTACTACTCTAACATGTGGGGTACCTTGTTCACCAAATTTTTGGGAGTTTTGTGTCATCTTTTCGATCAATTCACGTGCATCTGTTGGTGTTTTGTCAACCAATTCTCCTCCAGCTATGTCTCCACCATGCTTCTCTCCATAGGTGTGAGTCTTCATATAAGTACTAGATGAGGAGTTTCCCACTGATTTGGTGATGTAGGAAGCTTGAAAACAACTTCTTCAATCTCCCCCAATACTCATACATTGACTCCCCATGTTCCTACTTTATCCCTGCGATCTCCTTTCAAATGGAAGTGGTCCTTGATGCTGGAAAAAAATATCTGCAAGAAAAGATGTTTCAAATGGTTCTAACATGTTACATCTTCAGGTTGTAAATAATAAATCCAATCCTTAGTAATTCCATCAATTTAGAATGAGAATTATCTAAATTTTACTTGATCTTGAGATACATTTCTTGGTTTCATTGTTGATCATACCCTATTGAATTATTTTAAATGTTTATTTGGATCCTCACTAGATAATCCATGAAATTTTGGAAGGTGAATTAACCTAGATTTTATTTCAAAGTCTTATTTGAGATTTGGATATGCAATGCATGTAGGTTGATAATTAATATCAGGTGAAACCAACTCTTGAATAGTCATATTGAGTTCATTGTTGTTATTTTTAGCCATTGTATTTGTTTTAATATTTTTTTAAGAAGAGTTTCCAATTTGAAAATTCTTAGAGTGGTGGAATTCCCCAGTTGGGTAAATGTTGACACTTCCTGTAGATTGAGATTGTCTTATTCGACCTCTACGGCTACACTTAATCTTGGGGTCTAGATCCAGGAGATCCTTAGGATGATATCATGTCATAAATCATATAAAAGAGAGAAACAAAAAGAAGAAGACACCAATATCATTAAATGAGGTTTCAATTGATGGTACGAAAAAAAGTGTTGGGAAGATAGAAATGAAAAAAAGGGAGGAGAATAAGAGAAACAAAATTACAAATAAGAATAAATAACTTACCTAAAATTTATTAAATAAAACACTTTCCTCCCCCACAACGGTGCCGATTTGATGAGCGTTGTCACACACGCTCTCAAAAAATGTTTGTGATTTAACTAAGTGCAGCACAGTGGCTGACCTAGGTTGTTCTCTCAAAGAGGACATAAATTAAAAAACCCTTAATATTATTAAAAAAAATTAAATAAGTGAAAAAATGGAACACAAGATGTGTGGGGGGAGGGATGGTTTTTTCACTTTCGGATAATACACTAAACAAGAGAATGAGATGGAATAATCAAAGACAGAATTTCTTTAAAAACACTTATATGAGAAGAAATAATCGATATAATATTCCCACTTCATCATTAATTTATATTTATCCCATATGATTATAATTCATTTAATTTTAATCCCCTAACCCTATCAACCCGAACCCTACAGAAATTAACACGACCAAAAATATTGGGAAAATGAGCCTTTGGTCAACTTTTGGACTTCCAATTGCATCACCCTACTTTGATTATGATCCAAAAGACAAATTATGGTAAATGGTTAGTTAATGAATCATCTCATACCTGGATTTGATAATTAATTGTGTTTTGGGATGAGACTTGAACCCTATAATTCTATCCCAAGTTGAATTGATTTTGTGATTAAATTTTCACTGAAATGATTAACACAAGACCGACCACGCGGTCAAGTGAAAGTCGATCGAGTAACTTAGAAATTAAAAATCAATTAATTGATCACAATTTATGAATTATAGTATGTTTATGGATTTAAAATAAATAAATTATGGGAGTATGGATTAGATCAACTACTAAAGAAATCACTCTTCCATGGGAAGAGTTGTCATCATGGAGACCTTTTTCATTAGAAATGGATTGATTAGGGAAAACCCAATTTCATCTAAAATCTTCGATTCCAGCCCAAGAATAATAATATAAATATTAAAATATAATAATACAGAATATTTATTGAATAAAATTCGTTTTACAATCATAAAAACAAAGAAAAAAAAAGTGGAGGTGAGAGAGGAGAGCCTTCTTGGAAGAGATCTTTGCACAAGGCCTTACTTATTCTAAGGGTTGTGAGGTGTTACCAAGAGACACTCTTTTAGAAACACATTCCTAAAGCCTCAACCAAACCTCCCAGATAGTGAAAACATACTTTAAATAGAGTTGGGGAGGGATAGGGTTACCAAACATTTTTAAACGTGAAAGGGAAATTTGGCCAATTTTTTAATCCCACTTGCACCGCATAGTTGACCTCCAAAACATAAGAATTATCTGGACTTTTAGAAGGATTATTTGTGCATAATCATGTCCTCGATATTCCCTCAAAATTTGGGCCCAATAAAAGTTCTTAAGAAGAAAATAAGTCCCAAATGGTGAAGTAATGTCCAATATGGATAGTTCAGTCCAACTTTGTCTTCATGGACCATTTACTTCACTCAAATTCACGATCTAGATCCCATTTAATAAATATAATTTTTATCTAATTAAGTCAGTAACACATTTACAAAATTTTAATTCAAAATAATTTACACAAAAATATTTATGCCCGAAATACTACAGTGAATTTTAAAAGGGTAAAACTGGAATTTCCATCAAATTTTCCAATGAATGATCTAATCCAAAATATTCTATAAATTAACTTATTTAGTAAAATGTGAGCAAATTATTTCATTTATTATCAATAAAATATTCAATAAAATTTTGTTTTATCAACTCCCCCACACTTACCCTCTTGTACTCCTAAGAAAAACCTCATATCATGTATTCAAGAAAATTGTCACAAGATATGCATATCCATATTTCTCAATCCACAGTGGATATGTAGGCAAAGTAAGAATCCCATAAAGAGTCAATGTCAATAAATTTTTAAGTTATTGTCTCATAAATTGTGTCAGAATAATATCTAGTGATATTCATAAAACTAATTACAACGAAACAAGTCATGGGTCTATCATGCCACTAATTCTCCACCTGTGTGTGTGCCAACAATTCCAAGCTCATAAATCCACCATTTATTCAGTATATTCAAGTTATGTAAAACAATTCTTCTTACTTGGTATAATTCACCAAACCTTTTCTGCATTCCTTTGAAATCAAATTTCAAGACCCACTCACTTAATCATTCCCTAAAGTCAAACCTTAAGCTCCTGACCTAGATATCCCCATATGTTGTACATTTCATCACTCCAATCATTTATTATTTTTTTGTTTTTTTAAGTTTCACTTGGAACAAATCTCACACTCATCTTTAAAACCATGTTTGATCTTTTAAAAACACTAATTGTAATAGTTATAAGAAGATAAAAGGTTGATAAAGATTTGTTTTTGACTTGTCCAAGACTCAACCCATATTTTTGAGGGCGTACAACAGTTGGATAATAGGTACACATAAATAGGTCAATTCGGTATAGTAATGAAACTGATTGGAAGAAAAACAAACATATGAATCAACCAATGATGTTTTTACCAAACTTGACTACACATTCAATTGAGTGGAAAAAATTTCGCAAGTCATGGTTGGGTGAAAATTTGTGTGGAGAAATCAATGACACAATTTAACACAAACAAATATCACAAATAATTATTTCAAAATCAAAAAGGTTTTATAATGAAACAACCATTCATCTCATAGACGACTTTAATTTTTATAAAAATCAACCATTGATAATGAAATATTACTCATGTTTATCATTCTACCAATGAATTCTGAAAACATGAATTTTTTATATATTCCATATCTAAATGAGCATGTTACATGATATGTTTTTTTTTGAAATTTATAACAAAAAAATTAATAAAAAATATACACAAAACACACAAATGAAAATAGTAAATTTCTACCCTAAAATTTTCCCTTACCCATACTTAAAATATCACATTTTCCTCAATGTGAACCTATGAGATGATATATGAAAATGAAATGTATAATTTTAAATAGGAAAAAGAATATAAAAGTGAAAGAGTTAGGAACAGGATGATATGCTCAAGTGATGACGGGATCATACAGTGTGATGAAATCCATTGCATCAGTAGGAAGTACCTCAATGTATTTCTTCAAATTTTTGCTGTTGAATATAAAGATCCTTCCAGTTTCCTCTTGTGTGATCTCCACTACACCATAAGGAAAACATTATATAAAATATAAGGACCTAACCATCTAGAATGAAACTTAATAGGCATTATCTTCAGTCGTGAACTATAGAGAAGGACTTTATCTCCAACATGAAACTCCCTTTGTTGGATGATTCTATCATGATATTATTTTGACATTTCCTTATAGATCCTTGAGTTCTCATATGAAGACAATCGAATCTCCTTAAGATCTTGAATTTAAATATTCCTTTGGATTCCATATTGGGCCAAATCCATGTAGCATTTCTTTATATCCCAATAAGCATAATTATCTACTTCCACAGGAAGATGAAAATATTTACCAAAAACAATCTGAAATGGGGAAATACTGATAAGAGTTTTGTATACTATCCTATAAGCTCAAAGCGCATCATCCAAGTGCTTGCTCTAATCTTTCCTATTTGGCTGCACGGTTTTCTCCAAAATTTGTTTTAACTCCCTATTTGAAACTTCAACCTGTCCATTTGTTTAGGGGTGGTATGGTGTTGTTGTTTTGTGTGTCACCCCAAACTTCTGAAGGAGGGAAGACAAATTTCGATTGCAAAAGTGTGTCCCTTGGTCACTAATGATGGCCTTTGGTACTCCAAACCTGCAAAAAATCTGTGCTTTGACAAAGTCCACTACAACATGATAATCACCAGTCTTGGTGGACTTTGCCTCCACCCATTTTCTCACATAATCAAAAATGACCAAAATGTACAAGAAACCAAAAGAAATTGGAAAAGGACACATAAAATCAATTCCCCAGACATCAAAAATATCACAAAATAGTATGGGATGTTGGGGAATCTCACGTCTCCTAGAAATGTTCTCAGTATGTTGGAAATGAGAGCATGAGTTACAAAACACATAGGAATTATGGAATAACCTAGGCCAATATAATACATAGTCTAAAACTTTACTAGTTGTCTATTGGGGTCTAAAGTATCCACCACAAGCAAGTGTATGGAAGAATTGAAGAAGAGACTCAAACTCATGATTAGGAACACACCTCCTGATAACTTGATCACTACACATACACTAGAGGTATGGATCATCCCACACATACTACCGAGACTCACTTTTTAACTTTTGGACTTGATGTTTATTTAAATTTGAAGGTATTTCGGATGCAATAAGGTAGTTCACTAAATCAGTATACCAAGGATGCATACCTGAGATGGAATAAAGATGATCATTGGGGAAAGTGTACCAAAGTGGTACCTGGGCCAAGGTGTCAGCTTCCAGTGTGTGAGTAATCCAACTCATATGGTTCTCCACTAGGTTTTCTGACCCATTATTTTCCTTTATTTCAATATAGAGTTCTTGAAGAAGGAGAATCCATCGGATAAGTTTGATCTTTATGTATGGATTCTTCAAAAGTTACCTTAGAGCTACATGGTCAGAAAAAGAAACTACTTTAGAGCCTAATAAATATGAATAGAATTTATCTAAAGAAAATATGATGGAAAAAAACTCTTTTTACATGGTAGTTTGGTTTTATTGGGTTGAATCCAATGTCCTCAATGCATAGGCAATCACATGTGAATTTCCCTCCACCCTCTGTGATAAGATAGCTCCAACTGCAATGTTGGATGCGTCACACATAAGTTTAAAAGTAATGTCCCATTGTGGGGGATGTATGATCGGTGTAGTGGTCAGAAACTTCTTCAACTCATCAAATACTACCCTGCATGAATCATCAAACACAAAATAATAATTATTTTGAAGTAATCATGACAAAGGAAGAGCAATCTTACTAAAATATTTGATGAAGTGCCGATAAAAGCCTATATGACCTTGGAAAGATCTAATATATCACACACATGAAGGATATGGTAAGGATGAAATAATTCCTATATTAGATCTATCAACCTCTATCCCATGTTTTGACACTACACGACCTAAGAAAATTCCATGCTCTACCATGAAATGACACTTTTCAAAGTTCATGACCAGATTATTCTCAATACAATGATTCAACAACTTTACCAAAATACTTATACATTCATAAAATGTGGATCCATACACTATAAAATCATTCATATATACCTCCATGCATGTCTCAATAAAATCAGAAAAAATACTCACCATGCATCTCTATAAGGTACCTTGGGCGTTGCAAAGTCCAAATGGCATCCTCTGGTCGGAAAATGTACCGAATGGACAAGTGAATGTTGTCTTCTCCTAATCCTCTGGAGCTATAGGAACCTAAAAATATCTATAAAATCCATCCAAGAAATAATAATGTGTCTTCCCAACTAGTGTCTCAAGAATTTTATCAATAAATGGGAGGGGGAAATGGTACTTGTGAGTGGTTTGATTTAGTTTCCTATAATCAATACACACACACCAACTATTTTGCACCCTAATTTGAACTAACTCATCATTCTAATTTTTAATGACAGTAACACCACCTTTCTTAAGAACAACCTGAATAGGATTCACCCACTGGGAATCTGAAATGAGATAGATTATACCTACCTCGAGAAATTTTTTAACCTCTTTTTTCACAACTTCCATAAGATTTGGGTTCAACATCCTTTGTGGCTGCCTAACTGGCTTAGCCCCATCATCCAAAAGAACCCTATGTATGAAAATAGAGAGGATAATACCTCCTATTTCACCGAAGGTCCACCCAATTTCCCTAATGTTCTCCCTTAAAATATTCAAAATATTTTCTTCATGTTCAAAAGTGATATTATTAGCAATTATAACAGGTAACCTCTCACCACTCAACAAGTATGAGTATTTGAGATTTGTTGGAAATGGATTGATATCCAATGAAGGAGGGGGGGGGGGTGATGTATGGATGGAAACATTGAAGTAACTAAAATATGTGTACAAATAACCTTAGTATCAGAATAAACATCATCAAAATTAGAGAATAATTCATCAAAACCATTAGCATATTCAACATCCAAGTCATAATTAGAGTGAACATGATCAAAATCAGATTATAAATCCATTTCAAAATAAAATATAAGAGAGTTTTGTGCATTAGAAATATGTGTGGAGGAACTCTTAGACATCAAACTAGAACTAATTCTTATAATCTCCCTAATCATAGTACAATCAAATTCCATGGGATTTTTATTTGGTGGTTCAAAATGGGTGATAACAAAAGCAGAATGGTCCTCTGAGGGGTATTTCATGGAAACCATAATATTAAATATCACAACTTCATTCTGAAAATCCACGTAAAGTGTACCCTCATAGACATTTATAATTGTTTTTGTAGTTTTGAGTAAGGGAATACCTAAGATAATTGGAGCACGAGAACATACCTGATCATACTCCATGTTAAGAACATAGAAATCTGCTAGAAAGATCATGTATCTTACTCAAACAAGTACATCCTCAAGGAGTCTCATTGGATACATTGTAGATCTATTCACCAACTGCACCACTACTCTTGTTGTCTTTAACTCACCAACCTATAAAGAAGAGAATAAAGAGTGAGGAGTCACATTTATGGAATCTTCTAAATCACATAAAGCATCATAAAAGTATAACTCCTCTATGGTGTATGGGATGGTGAATGTCCCTGGATCCTTGAACTTCATTGGAATTTCTAGAGTTGGTGTAATGAGTGCTGACACATTCCTTCCAAGATTTATCCTCTCATTCCCCTTGATCCCTCTTTGATTAATACAATGTTATTTTAGGAATTTGGTATACCTTGGGATTTTCTTAATGACCTCTATAAGGGGGATGTTTATCTCCACATGCTTGAATGTGTCCAAAATCTCCCTTTTCATAACCTCCTCAGCCATATTCTTGGTTTGTACAACCCTATTTGGAAAGGGAAGGGGTTTGGGAGGAACATCATTAATATTTTTCTTACATTTTTCTTTCTCTATGGGATGATCATCAGTTGTTATTGAATGGGGATTCTCCAAAGTTGAGGTGAATCCCGGTGGAACGGTAGGTGGAGAAGCATTAGTTGTTTTCTTCCCACTTCTCAATGTTATGGAACTAACATTCACCTTTGGATTTGGAGTAGGTTGAGAAGGTATATTTCCAGAATTCTTACTTATCAGTTCATGGAGGGAAGTGGCAATCTATCTCATTTGAGTTTTCATCTCACTCAGCTCTAAAACTTGACACTTTAACTCATTCTATTGATTAAGAACACTTTATTTCAAAAGATAATTAGTATTAGAATCTACCTTTGGTTGATAATTCCATTTTTGTTTACTTGTTGATTCTTGAGCTTGAAATTTCCTTTGGGGTTGTTGGAAACCCTGTTGGTAAGGTGGAGGCTTCTAGAAGTTTTTTTAAAAGGGTGGAATTTGTTGTTGTCCAGAGGCATACCTCATGTCTAATTGATCCTTACACCCTTGGTTGTATGTTGGAGAAAAGGAATAAAAATTATTTTGGGGATTTAGTTGTTGTTGTTGCTGATATGGTCTCCCAAGAAATACTATTGCACAATCTTCTGTTTCTTGTAGTTGGGGGAAACAGTCAGTTGGGTGGCTTGTCTAAGTGAAAATTCCACAAAGCCTTTAAAGAGGGGTTTGGGATGTATTTTTAGCCAAAGAAATTTGTCTCACCACAGTTTTCAAATCTTCCAAATTGGTATCAATCAAATGACTTTCAAGAGAAGATGGACTTACCTGATGTACTCCTCTAACATGTGGGGTACCTCGATCGCCAAATTGTTGGGAGTTTTGTGCCATATTTTCAATCAATTCACATGCAGCTGCTGGTGTTTTGTCGACCAATGCTCCTCTGGCAGTTTCATCCACAATGATTCTCTTCATAGGTGTGATTCCTTCATAGAATTATCAAATGAGGAGTTGCATACCGATTTGGTGTTGCGGGAAGCTTGCGCACAACTTCTTGAATCTCTCCCAATACTCATAAAATGACTCCCCATGTGCCTGCTTGATCGCTAAGATCTCCTTTCGAATAGAAGTGGTCCTTGATGCTAGAAAATATATCTACAAGAAAAGACGTTTCAAATCGTTCTATCATGTTATATCTTCAGGTTTTAAACAATACATCCAATCCTTAGCAGGCCCATCAAGTGAGAATGGGAATGCTCTAAGTTTTATTTTATCTTCAGAGACATTTCTTGGTTTCATTTTTGAGCACACCAAATTTAATTATTTTAAATGTTTTTTTGGATCCTCACCAAATAATCCATGAAATTTTGGAAGAAGGTGAATTAACTTAGATTTTAGTTCAAAGTATGATTCAAGAGTTGGATATGAAATGCATGTAGGTTGATAATTAATATCAGGTGTATCCAACTCTCGAATATTCCTATTGAGTTAATTGTTGTTATTTTCTGCCATTGTATTTGTTTTAATATTTGTTTTATAAGAGTTTATAATTTCAAAATTCCTAGAGTGGAGGAATTTTCCAATTGGGTAAATGTCAACACTTCCCATAGACTGAGATTGTCTGATTTGAGACCTAAGGTTGCACTCAATCTCATGGTCTAGATCAAGGTGATACTTAGGATGGGATCATGTCATAAATAATAGAAAATAGAGAAAAAAATAAGTGGACACCAATATCATTAAATTAGGTTTCAATTAATGGTCCTAAATAAAAAGAGTTAGGGAAGAAAGAATTGAAAATAAAAGAGAGGAGAATAAGAGAAACAAAATAACAAATAAGAATAAATAAGTTACCAAAAATTGGTTGAATAAAACACTTTCCTCCCCAGAAACGATGCCAATTTGATGAGCGTTGTCGCACACGCTCTCAAAAAATGTTTGTGATTTAACTAAGTGAAACATAGTGGATGACCTAGGCCATTCTCTTAAGGATTAAGTGAATTAAACAACCCTTAATAGTCTTGAAGAAAAAAAAAAGGAAATAAGTGAAAACAAATGGAACACAAGATGTGGGGGGGGGTTGATTTTTTGACTTTCAGACAATACACTAAACATGAGAATGAGATGAAACAATAAAAGACACAATTTATTTTAAAAAACTTATATGAGAATACATAATCAATCTAATATACCCCTTAATCATTCACTTATCCTTATCCCATATGACTATAATTAATTCATTTGTAATCCCTTAAACTTTTCAACCCCCGAACCCTACAGAAATTAGCACGACAAAAAATATTGGGAAAATGAGCCTTCAGTCAACTTTTGGACTTCCAATCACAACACCCTTTTTTTATTGTGATCCAAAATCCAAATTATGTTCAATGGTTAGTTAAGGAATAATCTCCTCCCTAGATTTGATAATTAATTGTGTTTTAGGATGATACTTGAACCCTACTATTCTATCCCAAGTTGAATGGATTTTACGATTAAAGTTTCACTCAAACAATTAACACAAGACCGACCACACGGTCAAGTGAAAGTCGATCGAGTAACTTAGAAATTAAAACTCAATTAATTGATCACAATTTATGAATTATAGTATGTTTATGTATTCAAAATAAATAAATTAATGGAGCAGGGATTAGATCAACAACGAAAGAAATAACTCTTCCATGGCCAGAGTTATCATCGTGGAGACGTTTTGCATAAGAAATGGATTGATTGGGAAAAACCCAATTTCATCTCCACTATTAGATTCTAGACCAATAAAAAAATATAAATATAAATATAAAATAATACAAAATATTTATTGAATAAAATTCATGTTACAAGCATATAAACAAAGAAAAACGATGTGGAGGTGGGAGAGGAGAGCCTTTTTAGAAGAGATCTTTGCACAAGGGTTGTGAGGTGTTCCCAAGAGACACCCTTTTGGGAACACCTTACCAAAATCCTTGAATAACCCTCTAAAAGAGTGAAAAATCCTTTAAATAGATTTGGGAAGGTCTATAGTTATAAAACTTTTTTAAACGTGAGAGGGAAATTCGGACAATTTTTTAATCCCACTTTAACCGCATAGTTGACCTCCAAAACGCTTCAATTGGATGACCTTATAGAAGGATGATTTGTGAATAATCCTGTCTTCAATATGGACTCCAAATTTGGGCCCAATCCAAGTCCGGATAAAGATGATACAACCCAAATGGTGAAGTGATATCCAATCTGGATAGTTTAGTCCAACTTTGTCTTCACGACCCATTTACTCCACTCAAATGCACGATCCAACTCCCATGTCCTAAATATAATTTGTAGCTCATTAAGTAGGGAACACATTTAAATTTTTTTAATTCAAATTAATTTACATAAAAATATTTATTCTCGAAATACAATAGTGAATTTTAAAAGGGTAAAAATGGAATTTCCATCAAATTTTCAAATGAATGATGTAATCCCAAATATTATATAAATTAAAATATTTAGAACAATGTGGGGAAATTATTTCATTTATTATCAATAAAATATTCAATAAAATTATGTTTTATCATTCACAAAAATACCAACACTTAATTTATCATTTTCAAAAAAATTATTTACTTATTCTATGATATAAATATATCATATTTTCACTTATAGGATACATAAATTTTATTTATAATTTCATAAATTAGGTTAATATTATATTTATAAAAATTAATTAATTTCTATAAAGACCACTTATTTCATTATACATTTATAATAGATTTGATTATTTAATTCCAGAATGAAAACAAATTATTTTTTAACTACATGGATTGTTACATTAAATCACCCCCAAACAAGTAAACTATGAACAAGAATGAAAAATCAAATGAAAAAAATCACAATAACCATTCAGATAATAAAAATTCTTAAATAAAAATCAATTACCAACTAAAATACCAAAACAAAGTTTTAAAGGTTCTTTTCAAAATCCTCCAAAAACATGAATTTTCCCCTAAAAAAGGTTTTAAATCCTCAAGTTTATTGTTAAAAATCAACTTTATAACCTAAAATTCAAAATTAGTTCATGTTAGTTTCAAAATTATGAAATTTCTTTTGAAAACCAGTTTAGAAATCCAAAGCTTCCTCTTTAATGTTATTTTTTAAAATCCGCATACCAAGTTTTTAGCACCTTCTGTTTCAAGTAATTACCCCTTTCTTTATGTATTCTAAATATTTAAAGTGTTTGGGTGAATTTTGGAAGAGGTTGGAGGACTTTTGGAAGGTTTTTGGGGCATTTACATAGGTGCACGGTTTGAACATAGTTAATAAAAACCGCGCAACTCCTATAGAGAAATGTGAAAAGTGAGGTAGTGGGCTCTGGGTAGGTGCATGGTTTGGTCAAATCATGTGGCCACCTAGGAGTAACTGTGATTTTGGGGATAGAGGCATATGCACAATTAGTGCATAATTTGCATAATCGTGTGCCCTAATTGTGCACAATTAAAAATTAGATCCTAAAATTGTAGATCTCATTCAGAATTGCTCCTTAGCCACTCTTTTTCCCTCTATTATGAACCTAACTCAGTTTTATCTCCTCCCAAAGGCTATAGATACTCTTCCCTTCAATCCATAAGTGACCTGTTAGCAAATCTTGGTGTGTTAAAGGCCATATTGCTTGGTAAGTCTCCATTCTTCATTATTTTTCCTTAGTTTCTTTATCTTACCTATCTTGGATTCATACAACTAGTTTATTGGGGATATATATATGATATTTGATGCCAATAATGATGATATTTAGATATGTTGATGATAGGAAATGAGATCTAAGGTGGATTTTTGGAGTTTCAACCCGGTTTTGTTGAAAAAATTGTGTCGTTATTCATTTTATCCATAGTTTTGGAGGTATGTGTCTTCACTATAATGACCTGAACTTTTGAATAATATTTTTTTCCTGAAAATGTATGTATTAATATGTCATAATCAATAAAAAAGATAAAATTATAAATTAAATGTGACCATTGGGGTTTGACTATTATATGACCATTGTTCAATATAACTGTTGGAAACAATAATAATTTTCAACATTATAATTGTTATTTAAAATATAAATAATAATAGATAATTAATGAATAAAGAAGAGTCGATGGTCTCATCTAGTAGACTCAGTCCATATGAATCCCATTTATTAGAGCTTGGGAAGGAGGTAGCATCATTAGGATTTTCTCTGGACCAAGCCCAATCCAAGCTTCAACATGTTAAGCTTGAACGTAATTACCTTTGGGAGAAGTTCAAGATGATATAAATCACCACTTAGGAAATGTTGTCCAAACCTCCATAAGATTTTATCACCATTTCACACCTTACTCTTAGGTCCTATTCAGGTGTTATAATAAGGGGCCATGTAATGAGGCCTTAGTTACTTTGTGTAATCCTTTTGTATAAATAAAATTGTTATTTCTTCTTATGGTATTTTTTTTGAATTTCAAATGTTAAAATAAATAAAGGACGAATTTTTAGAAGTTTCATATTATTAACAAATATTGAAAAAAGAGTATTTTAAAATATTTTTTACACTTTAAATAATTAATAATGTGAAATTATTTTCAAAAAATGGACATATATAGTTGTGATCAGTAAAAAATTTAGAGTCTGATTAGATTAACTTAATTTTTGGTGAATAGTAAATTATGAATAGTAATATTAACCTTATGAATAGTAATGTGAACAATAGAATAGTAACCTCACTTAATAAAGTATAAATATAATTTAGACATCTTGAATGGTAATGTGATATAATAGCATAAGTAAATAACTCTTTCAGAAATTATTAGTTAAGTATTAGTATTTTTTCGGGTAAATCATTTTACTTAAAAATTAAATATCTCATATTTAGAAAATTATTTTCATAAAATGGAGTTCATTTTTGAATTAATAATATAGATATTAGGTTAGGTTGAATTTATGAGATTTTTATAAAATGTTTTGTTTTTTAGTGAATAGTAAAAATACAATTTTTGAGTTTTCATTGTGATGTAATATGTAATTTAAAATGTTGGTTGACTCATTTGGATTAAAAAATTATATGAGGTCTCCCAAGTTTCCAAAACCATGGAAAATCCCATGGTTTTTCAAATACCACTAATAAGGTGTTCCTTGGAAATTAATAAAATATTCCCTCACTTTTTCTATAAATACGAACCCATTCCTTCATTACTTTCATTAAAAACTCCTCCTAAATGAATATATGGTATTTTTTACCTCCCAATAAGTCCTCCCAAGGTTTCCTCAAGCCTCCCAAGGTCCCAACCATCAATTTTTTGAAGTTACTCTTCAAGGTAAGAGAACCTTTCACCCTCCACTTTTAGTCAAGACTTTTTTTTATGTTATGTCTTCTAGTTTCTCTTTTATTATGTTTGGGTATGTTATTATACATCCTTATTGGTTTCCATTTTATATTAAAATTATGAGATACCATTTCCACTCTCATCAACTAATTTTCTAAATTTTAAGCGATGCTGTTAGGCTGCTGAATTTTCGTAAGGGAATTCTCAACTTCTCTTTTTTCCATTCAAGTTCTCTTTTATGTGGTATAACTTTCAAGTTTCCATACCATGTTATTATTTAATTTTTATTATTTCCCTATTCTTTATTATGAGTCATTTATGGATGGTGGACCCTTGTCCCCTCTCTTTTAAATGTTTTCTAAAACCATGTTTTATAGCCGTTATCTGCAGAATTTTCATCTCAAAATCTCTTTTTTTTTTCAAGAAACTATCTTATTTTATTTATGTGAATACCAAAACCTATTTCATTTCTAGTGGTATTTATAAATACATAAAAATGATATATTTTATTCTATATTTATCATACATAAAACCCTTATTTTCTTTCCATGATTTATAAATGACATAATGATCTTTTTTTAACCACTTTTTAAAACATCACGATTTTGATATGAAACCCATTTATTTTATTCTATTTAGGTTATTTATGAAATGTTTAATTATGATAAATATGTATCACATTAAAATAAATACATATTAAGGGTGAAACCTGATATCACTCTAATGCATTGGGTAAAGAAATTAATTTCTAGAGATGATAAGTTTTATGATACCTTGGCGAATAACCTTGGTAATTTTTATGACACCTTAGGGACGAAACTTGGTTATATTCTTATGAATGTATTAATTAAAATTTATAGACACATTTTCAAGATATTATTAAAGTTATTATTGTCATTATATTCCTATTTATCATGCCTTTATGATATTACCCATGTTCTTATTGATATCACTCAAGTTCACATGTAAACAGTTTCACTTGTTTTCCTTACTAGGCCTTCTGCTCACCTTTTCCTTGGATGTATGTCCCCAGGTTATGAGATGCAATAATTATAATTAGGATGAAAATTTTAATAAGCCTTTCAAGAGGATTAAAATATTTTTTTTATGTTTTCATGTATTATGTACCTTATTTTCCATGCCAACGAGCCTGTACCCAAGTGGTACAGGCTCCTGCTTGGCATCCAAAAGACCTAGGATCAAATCTAGGTAGGGACAAATTTTCAGGTACTATTGCAACACTATAGTAGTGGAAGAACTGTAGAAACGCCAAAACTATAGTGGTGGAGGCACTGTAGTAGAAACTATAGTGACAGCGGTACTGTAGTAGCCTGGGTACTGTAGTAGTATTGTTCACCGAAGGGCCCTTTGGAAAAAATGGCCTTTTAAGCCTTATATTCAGGCCACTTGGATTTGGGCCTTTGGGATATGTAATGGGTCTCCCTCTACCCAGTCAAAATAGGTATTTTATTTAATAATAAAATGAGGCTTTAGCCCAAACCTTAAAAAAATGTACCTTATTTCCAAGATACTAGACTTTAAAGATCCTCTATTTGTAAAATGTAATGAAAAGTTATGTAATAAAAAGGCAGGATACCATAGTTGGTATCAAAGGATAGTTTAGTTATCTGTGGAAATTAGGATATGAAAACTTAAGGAAGAACCCCATATAAAATATTAAATATAGTAAAACTTCTCGGTATTTTGGTGAAATATTAAGTAAGTGGTTTCTGAACAAATAAATCCCTGTCTAGATATGAACAAATGAATGTGGATCTAGAACAAATGTATCTAGTGGTAAAACCTTAAAACACCACTTTGAGATAGACTCGAATGAGAAATGGTGCATGAAAACGAGCCTTGATTCACTTCTGGTTTGACAATATTAGGGGATATGTTTGGTTAATCACAATATTTTTATGAATCATTATGAAGAATTTATAGAGAAATGTAATTGTTATTAAAGAATAATACGTTTAAGCATGAAGTTTTAAGACATAAAAATCATTTATAGTTAAAACATTCATAAATGAAATAAGATTCTCACTAAGGTTTTATTCTTTTAGAAAATGGAGGACAGTAGGAGGAATCATGCAAATGGGGACCGCAATGAACTATGCGCTAATGACCCTCTGATGGAAGACAAAATGAAAAATTTCATGAGAATGATAAACCAACCGACTCAAGTTATGGGAAATAACTTGAATCAAGCTGAGTGAATGATTTCACCACGAAGGAAACAAATTTATTTTGATTCCTTTATGCGTCAACAACCACCAAACTCCAGTGGATCTACCGACCCATTTATTGCTGAATAATGGATCAAATATATCGAGAATATATTTTCTATGCTCTGCTGTTCAGAACAAGAGAAGGTCACCCTAACTGTTTACCACTTAGAGGGAGAAGCTGATCAGTGGTGGGAACTGATTAAAAACATGAGTCCAAGATTGGAGGTTAAACCTATGGAGTGGGAAGAGTTCATAGGGATATTCTAAAATAATTATTTCCCTCGTTCAATGAGAAAAAAATAGAGAAGGAGTTTCTAGGGCTGAATCAGAAGGAGAATGAATCTATTGGAAGCTATGAGATTAACTTCACAAGTCTTTCCTGTTACAACTCAAGAATTTTCATGGATCCTAATGGGAAGTTTGATAGATTCTTTGGTGGACTAAGACCTCATATGCAGAAGAATATATCCAACCAAGACTATGATAGCTATAAGGAGATAATGTGGAGTGCTATGAAAGTCGAACTGGAGTTCGGTGAGATGTAGTGGTCTCATAAATCCAATGACAAGGAGAGATCGATGGATCCAATCTCGGGGATGAGATTTGATTAGGGAAGAGGAGGCAAGAAATTTCAACATCCCACATGTAATAAATGTGGGAAAAAGAATTCGGGGAACCACCTGCTCAGGAGCAGGAAGTGATACAAGTGTGTAAGAGATGACCATATCACGTGGAATTCTCATAATGAGGTGAAGCCTCAACTTTACAACACTAAAGAAAAAGGGAAGATAGTGAAGGCCCTACCTGAAGTCCAATTCTATAAGTGAAGACAACTTGTTCACTTTGAAAATCAATGTTCAAATCCAAGGGCAGTAAAGGGGAATCACTATCAGCCTTAGCATAGACCAAGGGGGTAAGGTCATGCTTTTTCTATCATTCAATCTGAAGTTGAAGTTCCAAATTATGTAGTGTAAGGTACTCTTGTTGTTCTCTCAAATATATCAAGTACTTTGTTTCATTCTGATACTACACATTCCTTTATTTTCTCCAAGTTTTCAAGGAATTTAGAATCAACCCCTAAATTTCTAAAATTAGAGTTATCAGTTAAGAATCCTGGTGGGATTATCCAAGCATCATCAGTATTTAGAAACTCTATTATTTACTTTAGTGAGAACAATATTATCACAAATATAGTAGTCATTACCATGTTGTAATTCAAAATTATACTAGGGATGGACTGACTCTAAAAGTATAATACTAAGATCAAATGCAGAAGTAAGGAAATATCAGTAGTCTTGAATAAAAAACCTATAGTTATCTTTCAAGAAGAGATATATCAACCTAATTGTTGTCTATAAGAACCTCCTATATCCTTATTTATGGAGTTGATCAGTGATGAAAAATAAGGAAATGGTAGTATAATGATAGAAAATGTCTCCATCATCTAGGAATATATTGATGTATTTCCTTAGGAGTTACCCAGACCTCCCCCAAAAAGAGAGGTAGAGTTATCCATTGAAATCGTACCTAGATTTCATCTGATATCAAAGACCCCATATAGGATAGAAAATGTGGAGTTGGAGGAATTAAAGAAAAAACTCCAAGATCTTTTGGAGAAGGGGTTTATCCAACTGAGTGTGTCTCCTTGGGGAGCACCTGTTCTCTTTGTGAATAAGAAGGATGGATCAATGAGGCTATGCATTGATCATAGAGAACTGAACATGATCATAGTGAAGAACAAATACCCTCTTCCAAGAATTGATAACTTATTTGACTAACTTATTTGACCAACTTCGTGGGGCTCAATTATTCTTTAAGATTGATCTTCGATATGGTTATCATCAATTGAAGGTGAAGAAGGAAGATATTACAAAAAAATTCCTTCCAATCAAGATATAGGCATTATGATTTTGTTTTTATTCCATTCAGACTGACTAATTCACTTTCTATTTTTATGGATTTAATGAATAGAGTCTTTAATAACTACCCTGATAAATTTTTGGTAGTTTTTATTGATGATATTATGATATATTCTAAAAGTTGTGAGGAGCATTAGGATCATATAAGGGTTATTTTAGAAACTCTACGGAAGGAGATGATTTTTGGAAAGTTCAACAAATGTGAAATTTGGTTACAACAAGTTCCTTTCTTGGGGCACATTGTAACCAATAAAGGAGCCACAGTTGACCCTGCAAAGGCAAAGGTTGTAGAGGAGTGGCCTCAAACTACAACAATAACTGAGATTCATAGTTTCCTTGTATTAGTGGGATATTATAAGAGGTTTTTGAAAAAAAATTCATGAATTTCTAATCCATTAACTAAGTTAACTAGAAAAGGGGTCAATTTCATTTGGACAAAGGAGTGTGAGGAAAGTTTCCAAGAGATGAAGAAGAGATTGGTTAGTGAACCCATGTTAACTCTGCCCTCAAGTAGAGAATTATTCGTTATTTTTAGTGATGTATCTCTGAAAGGGATTGGGTGCATCCTCATGCAAAATAAAAAAGTCATTACTTATGCATCTCGACAGTTGAAGACTCATGAGAAAAAATATCCTATGCATGACCTTGAGTTGGATGCAGTTTTTTTGCTCTGAACATATAGAGACACTATCTAGATGGGGAGAAATGTGATATATACATAGAACATAAAATTTTGAAGTATATTTTCACACAAAAGTAATTTAACATGAGATAGAGGAGACAATTGAAACATCTTAAAAACTTATGATTTTTCAATTCATTATCACCCCGAAAGAGAAAACAAAGTCACTGATGCATTTAGTAGGAAAGACCCAATTGATATATCCATGATGAGGATTCAAAGAGATCCCTTAATCCAAGACCTAGTGAAAATGGACATGGTAATTATAAGGTAAGGGACATCATAAACCCTATCCCAAATAATTTCTCAACCATCATTACTAGAGAAGATCAAGAAGGCTCAGAAATAAGATCCTTTATTGTAGAAGAAGTTTGAGGCTATGAAGGATGGGAAGTTTCTTGAGTTCAATATTGATCAAGAAGGTGTACTGAAATTTAGTACAAGAATATGTGTTCCATCTATTCCAAAAATAAAGAAGTAGATGATGGATGAAGCTCATAACTCTACTTTCTCTATACATCCCAGAAGCACAAAAATGTATAGGGACCTTCGTGATCATTATTGGTGGGATAATATGAAAAGATAGATTGCTGACTACACTAAAAGGTTCCTGATATGTTAGCAAGTTAAGGTAGAGTGACAACTTTCTAAATGGGTATTACAACCACTACCCATACCAGCATGGAAGTGGGACAATATCACTATGGACTTTGTATTTGGTATCCCAATAACTTCCAAAGGAAATAATGCGATATGGGTTATAGTGGACCGTCTCACCAAGAATGCCCATTTTATCTCTATTTGGGAAGATTTCTTTCTTGATCAACTTGCTAGGATTTATGTGAAGGAAATGGTAAGGCTGCATGGAGTTCCACATTCTATCGTATCTGAACGTGATCCGAGGTTCAAATCAAAATTATGGAGAAGTATTTAACATTATCTGTGTACTTAATTGAATTTCAGTACGACCTATCACCCCTAAATTGATGGCCAATCTGAAAGGACTATTCAAACACTCGAGTACATGCTCAATGGAATTTAATGGTGGATGGGATCAACATCTCCCATTAGTTGAGTTCTCTTACAATAATAGTTTCCACTCAAGCATTCAAATATAACCCTATGGAGATCTATATGGGAAGAGATGTAGAACTAATACCTGTTGAGATGAAACTGGAGAGAGAAAGATTCTTGGGCTTGATCTTGTGCAAGAGATGAAAGAAAAGGTTCATGCCATCCAACAACACATTAAGGCTGCTCAGAGTCAGAAAAAGTGCTATGCTGAAAACTGTCAAAGGGACTTGGAGTTTGATGTTTGTGACAAAGTCTTTCTTTGAATATCACCTTATAAGAGAGTCATGAGGTTTGAGAAGAAATGTAAGCTCATCCCTAGGTACATTGGCCCCTATAAAATCCTTGATCACGTATGAGTAGTGGCCTATCGGCTTGCACTTCCTCTACATAAAGAAAAAGTTTATGATGTCTTCCACGTATCAATCTTGAGGAAGTAAATTCCTAAACCTTCACATTTACTAAATCCAGAGGTGGTATAACTATAACATGACCTCTATTATGAGGAGAAACTGGTGGAGATCTTAGATCATAGAGACAAGGTTCTATGAAACAAGACTACCCACCTTTTTAAAGTGTTTTGGAGGAATGATAAATATGAAGAAGCCATGTGGGAACCAGAGGAGTCTATGAGCCAGAAGTACCCTCACCTTTTCTCTTATGAGGGTACGAGTTGAAATTTTAGGGATGAAATTTCTTAAAGGGGGAAGAATGCAACGACCCGAAATTTCGAATAATATTTTGTTTCTTGAAAATATATGTCTTACTATGTCATAATCAATAAAAAATATGTAAGTATTAATGAAATGTGACCATTGGGTTTTGACGATTATATGAACATTGGTCAATATGACTGTTGGAAACAACAATAATTTTTAACGTTATAATTGTTATTTAAAATATAAATTATAATGGATAATTAATTTAGAAAGAAGAGTCAATGGCCTCATCCAGTAGACTCCGGCCATACGAAGCCCATCTGTTGGAGCTTGGGAAGGAGGTAGCATCACTGTGCTTTTCTCCGGACCAAGCCCAAGCCAAGATTCAACATGTAAAGCATGAACTTAATCACCTTCAAGAGAAGTTCAAGCTGATAGAAATCAACACTTGAGCAATGTTGTTTGAGCTGCCCTAAGATTCTATCACCACTGCACACCTTACTCTTAGGTCCTATATTGGTGTTATAAGGGGGTATGTAACAAGGACTTAGTTACTTTGTGTAATCTTTTTGTATAAATAAAATTTTTATTTCTTCTTATGATAATTTTTTTTGAATTTCAAATGTCAAAATAAATATAGGATGATTTTTTAGAAGTTTCATATTATTAATGAATATTGAAAAAAGAGAGTATTTTAACATATTTTTTATACTTTAAATAATTAATAATGTTTAATTATTTTCAAAAAATATACGTATGAAGTTGTGATCAGTAAGAAATTTAGAGTCTGATAAGATCAACTTAATTTTTGGTGAATAGTAAATTATGAATAGTAATATTACCCTTATGAATAGTAATGTGACCAATGGAATAGTAACCTCAATCAAGAAAGTATAAATATAATTTAGGCATCTTGAATGGTAATGTGATATAATAGCATAAGTAAATAACTATTTCAGAAATTATTAGTTAAGTATTAGTATTTTTTTGGGTAAATAGTGATTTTACTTAAAAATTAAATATCTCATATTTAGAAAATTATTTTCATAAAATAGAGTTCATTTTTTGAATTCAGAACATTGATATTATGTTAGGGTAAATTTTTGAGATTTTTATAAAATGTTTTGTTTTTCAGTGAATAGTAAAAATACAGTTTTTGAGTTTTCGGTGTGATGTAATATGTAATTTAAAATGTTGGTCGACTAATTTGGATTAAAATATTATATGAGGTGTCCTAAGTGGATAAAACCATGGGAAAATACCATGATAAATCCCATGGTTTTACAAATACCACTAATGAGGTGTCCCTTGGAAATTTATAAAATATTCCCTCACTTTTGTTATAAATGCCAACCCATTCATTCATTACTTTCATTCCAAATTTCTTATCAACAAAGATATAGTATTTTTACCTCCAAAGGAATCCTCCCAAGGTGCCCTAAATCTTCCCAAGGTCCCAACCTTTGATTTTTTGAAGTTACTCTTCTAGCTAAGGGAACCTTTCACCCTCCTCCTGTAGTCAAGACTTCCTTTGTGTTATGTATTCTAGTTTCCATTTTATTATGTTGGGGTATGTTCTTATACATACTTATTGATTTAAATTTTATTTTCAAATGATGAGAGAATATTTACACTCTCATAAACTAATTTTATGAATTTTAAGTAATGTCGTTAGGTTGTCGAATTTTCATAAGGGAATTCTCAACTTCTCTTTTTTCCATTCAAGTTCTCTTTTATGTTTTATAAATTTAAAGTTTACATACCATATTTTTATTTACATTTTATTATATCCCTATTCTTTATTATGATTAATTTATGGATGGGATACCCTTTTCCCTTATCTTTTGAATGTTTTCTAAAATCATATTGTATAGCCGTTATGCTGTAGATTTTTGTCTCAAAATATCTATCCTTTTCTCCAGAAATTCTATTATTTTATTTATGTGAATACCTAAGCCTATTTAATTTTTATGGGTATTCATCAAGACATAAAAATGATATATTTTTTTCTGGAGTTGACATACATAAAACCCTCATTCCCTTCCCATGGGTAATAAATGACATAATGATCTTGTTTTTAAGCACTTTTTAAAACGTCACAATTTTGATATAAAACCCATTTATTTATTCTCTTTGGGTTATTTATGAAATGTTTGATTATGATATATGTGTATCACATGAAAATAAATACATATTAAGGGTTATTTTTAATAGTTCTCTAATGCATTGGGTAAAGAAATTAATCTTTAGAGATGACAAGTTTTATGATACCTTGGTGAATAACCTTGGTAATGTTTATAACACCTTGGGGATGGACCTTGGTGATATACTTATGAATGTATAAATTAAATGTTGTAGACACATTTTCAAGATGTTATTCATGTTCTTATTATCATTATATTCCTCTTTATCATGCCTTTATGATATTCCCAATGTTTTTATTGATATCGCTCAAGCTCACATGTAAATTGTTTCACTTGTTTTCTTTACTGGGCCTTTTTCTCACCCTTTCCTTTGATGCATGTATCTAGGTTATGAGATGCAGTAATTATAATTAGGATGAAAATTTAAATAAGACTTTAAAGAGATTTTTTTATGTTTTCATGTATTATGTACCTTATTTCCAAGACACTAGACTTTAAAGATCCTCTCTTTGTAAAATGTAATGAAAAGTTATGTAATAAAAAGGAAAGATTCCATATTCACTTTAAACTCCTATTATTTTAAATTGAATGATATATTTAAAATTGTTTGAATTTCTTGAAATTTATCATGAAATTGATGTGAAAATCTTGGTAGAAACCCTCATTAGTGATGGTTTTGAAAATTTTGGAAATTGGTTATTGTGAAAAGTGCGTTGTTTCATGATTTTAAAATGATGTTTTAAAATATTTATTGGTTTTGATTCATGGAAATGGTTTCAAATATATATTTTTTCAATAAAATCAATGTTTTATTGAAATTTATTAAAATGATAGGTTTTTATTGGTTTTTTACATTAATGGTTGGCATGTGTTTATGTGCATATGCAACAGATAAGTGTATGAAGTTTCCCCCATAAAAAGTGGGGTGGATAAGGGTATGAAACTTCCCCCATAAAAAAATGAGATGGATAAGGGTATGAAATTTCCCCCATAAAAATTATAACCTCCCAACTTTAACCAAGGTACTAACCATTTAATTTTTTTAGTCCAATTCCTTAAAAGGACCTAGGGTGCGTGCCTACACGGCCAGTTGTGGGTCCCGAGTAGCAATTAAATTTTTAAATGGTTGTGTGAGATTTATATAAAATAATTCATTGTGACCTAGCATAGTGTTTCAGGTTAAAAATAATTAAAAAGGATTTAAAATAATTTTTTTAAAGAAATAAAAAATATATAAAAGGAATGAAAAAAATAATAAAATAAAAAGCGGACATGAGAAAAATAAAAATAATTAAAAATGGGTTTATCCCATTATTATTATTATTATTATTTATTTTAATTTATATTAATTTTTATTTATTTATTTTATTTTTTTCTCCTTCCCTTATTTATTTCCTTTTTATTTTTTCCATCCTTATTTCCTCTCATCTCTCTCTTGTATGTCACACTCCCCCTTGCCTAGGTGGTGTGCCACCCCCTCCTCCTCCTTCAGAAGAACACTACACCTCCTATTATTCTCTATTTACAATTCTATTAGAAGTGTAGTGAAGCTCTCAGTAAGGCTAATCATCCATACCAAGAATCGTTGAGTTTCATCCATTCTCTAGTGCACAATCTGCCGCAGAAGGTTTTCACCCAAAATTGGGGTTTTTCCTAAATACTCTGATTTTTTTCTATTTTAGGTCAAATCATAGGTTGTTGCGGGACATGCGATATACTGCAACTATGAGGTAGGGTGAATTTTATCTTTCTCATCATTTCATCACTTTATTTAAATTTCACCATTATGCTGCTCGTCGGTGCCTACCATCAAAGCCTAAATAATGTGTATAATTTTATTAAATTATTTTGACTTGATATTTGAGAATCTTGTTTAAAGAGAATCCCTTCCTAGGTTGGTTTCATGATGTTGGATACCACTTTAGGTGTTCCAGCATAGTTGGTCTATTTTCATTTGGACTTGAACCATTATTTTGTCATTACGTGCGCGTGTGTGATAATTTGGGTTTAGGTTTTAAATTGATTAAATTATTTTGGATGAATCTTAAACCATGTATATGGTTTTACTTTAATTTTGTTATGCCTAAATAATTTTTGTTATAAGTCTTGTCATTCCTTGCTAAGTAATAAATGTAATGCCTCTGCTTACACTAATAAAGTTCCAATTTTGTTTAATATTGTGCTATTATTATTAGTTGTGATGGTTGGATGAAATGAATAATAAATGTGGAATTAAATTGGTTAATTAAATAGAGTAAATCATAAATGATTACTCGGTTATATATATATATATATTATTTCCTTACTTTTTTAAATATATCGGATCGGGGAGAGAACAAAGGTTCCATATTAAGGACCCACATTTGGACTCTCCGTACTCGATGGGTTACCATACTATGCACTAGAAAAATGATGTTTTTGGCTTGCCAGGAAAGGGATTTTCCCAGGATTTTTCTAGACTATTAGGTGATATTGGTTCCCTAAGGGAAAAATGAGGAAGGATCTATTGGAAAATTGGCTATGCCCAACCTTAACTAATACTCGATCCATTACGTGCAATACCTGAGATAGACTCATAGTTACCATACCACGAGTGATAATTGAACTTATATAAGGAATGAATTGGATGAGATCGTGGAATTGAATTTAATTGATTGGATTATCTGAAGTGAAACTAAGGGATTGGATCAGACTCCACCTCTTAATTTTTTATATTTAATATAAATGCATGAGATGCTTTATTTATACTGCATAGAGTTTTCTTCATGCTTTGTGATACCTCTCCCGTGACTTTAGTGAACCTAGTTTGACACATGTATTAGACACCAAGACAAAGAATTATCTTTGGGGTATGACCTTTTTGGTGTATTGTGTTACTTAGGCCTTGCTATATATATATCTTTCTGCTTTACCAGGTACTCTTTTAGACTCCCGACATAGGCCGAAGTAGGTGGTATGGAATGGGTGTCTTCTTAGAAACCCAGAACAAGTTACAGTCTTTTTCTATTATTTAAATGCTTGCATTTAATATATATGGCACACTTATATATATTTGTTTACAATAAGAAATGGAAAGGTCTAGACACCATGGATGTCGACCTACTGAGAGTATATCTCAAACCATTATTGAGCATCATTTGGTACCCAAGTAGACTTTATGTCTGCAGGTATGGATATATGGAATTATTCCACTCCCAATGCTTGATTTGTTTGATGTTTTGTATGGAGCTTGGTGGTAGAGGATCGAGCCTATGCTCGGGATGCCGTGTGGCTGTTTTTGGTCTTTTGGTAGTTTTTGTTAGCATGAAGTATATTCTTGTACCCCTTACCCCTACATTTTTATTATTTACATTTGGAATCATACATTGACATCATCTTGGTATTATTATGATTAGTCAACTTCTACAATTTATTTATTTGTTGGTTCATTTATCTGCTTCTGCTACTGTCTATTTGCTTTTCTATATTGCTTCAACGACTTATTTGAATATTATCTTCCACTATAAAATATATTTTCCTATGAGGGAATAGTCTCCCCACAGACTTACCCAAGTACCTCTCTAATAATCATCATCCTCTGGAATTTTGGGAGATGTTCTTGAGGTCTTGTGGCCCACTGTCTCAGGGACTGTTTTAGAGGCACTCGAGGTGGGATGTTACAAAGTGGTATCAGAGGGAGGTTATTTTTTCCTTTTGTATTACTATTTGGGTTAGACAGAAGACTAGGACATAGGAATTTGGAATGTACCCTATTCTTGGACTTAGATAACCCATGTACAGGGGAAACCCAAATTTCCTAGGTTTGGGATATCAGTTATTGATTATGCCATTTATTATTGATACAAATTCACCATTGGGTGACACACTTGTTTTATGATGTTATTGGTAATATTATTATTGAGATGATGATTTTGACTATTATATCCCGATGAAATGAGGGAATTTCATTTACATGCATCATATTAGGCACTATAGGAATTGAAATAACATGCATATTGCCATTTCATATATACTTTTAGTGTGCATCTTCTTATTTACATGTGATTGATGTTGTGTTTAGTTGTAATATCTTGAAGTATTTGTTGGTTATAAATATAAATAATGTATGTGTCTTAGTGTTCATTCTAATACCTCTTCTCTTTCTACCTAGACCCGGATCTCGGAGCAGGATGTCTATTGTGTGAAACACAGAGGCATGCCATATACCTACCCTCTTTTTTTATTTTCTTTCCTTACCTTCTATTCCACTTCAAGGAGGCCTTGCACCTTCCCCTTTTATTATTTCTCCTTTAATTGTTTACCTCTTATCCAAAAAAATCTTCTCTAAGGTTTCCATTTGGCATTATGTCTCTTGACACTCCTTTGGGGGTTTAAACAGAGGACATACGATAGTGTCAGGATTGCCCCTTGAGATAGCCAGGTACCGTTTATTTTAGAATTTCTTCGTCCTTGATATGATTGGATTTTATTTCATTATCAGTATATATTGAATCATTATTTATCATTCCCAAGTGGATTTATATCATTATAAAATGTCATTCACAACACCTGAGGGAATCAATTTTATACATAAGGGAGAATGGGATATCCAGGAAGATCGAGCTGGACCCAAGCATTCTGGGATGGGCACCATGACAACTTAGCTAGAAATTCTCTTTATGTGAAATCATGGAGTGTAGTCAGTGGAGTATCCCACCCATTGTTAATTTCTTCAGGGATATCTTTCCCAATGATTTATTTGGATTACCTCCTACAAGGGAAGTTGAGTTCCCTATCGAGCTAGTTCTAGGTGCGACGCCAGTGTCCATTCCTACTTATAGGATGAAACCTAAAGAGCTCCAGGAACTCAAGAAGTATCTTGAAGACCTTGAGGATAAGGAATTTATCATACCTAGAACATCATCATGGGGTTCACCGGTCCTTTTCACTAAGAAAGCGGATGGTACCCTCATATTGTGTAGGGATTACTGTTGACTCAACTAGCTTATAGTGAAGAATCAATATCCGTTGCCTCCTATAGATGACCTCTTTGAATAGATATGAAGAGAAAATATTTTCTCCAAGATTGACTTGAGGTTGGGATAAAATTAGGTGCATGTGCAACCATCTAACATACCACATACAACATTCCAAAGCAGGTACCACTTGTATGAGTATATGGTTATT
This sequence comes from Viscum album, assembly GCA_963277665.1. Classification (NCBI taxonomy): domain Eukaryota; kingdom Viridiplantae; phylum Streptophyta; class Magnoliopsida; order Santalales; family Viscaceae; genus Viscum; species Viscum album. The sequence continues at coordinate 1,814,212,857 of OY728146.1, forward strand.
CTGTTCGGTCTCACAAACGTGCCGACAGATTTCATGGCTCTTATGAATTGGGTTTTACACCCATACCCTCATTCCTTTTTGGTAGTCTTTGTTTATGACATCTTTGTGTATTCGTGCTCCATACACGACCATGTGACCCATATTGAGATCGTGTTGAGTATACTAAGAGAGCACTAGCTATACACAAAGCTCAATAAGTGCCACTTTTGGATCAATAAGGTTCACTTCTTGGGTCACATCATATCTGAGGCTGTTGTATGAGTTTCCCTAGAAAAAGTGAACATAATAGTTTTATAGGGGTATCTCAAGAATGTGTTTGACATACATAGATTCTTAGGGCTTGCTGGCTATTACAGGCATTTCATCTATGGATTCTCATGCTTAGCAGCACCCCTTATGACTTTGAATAAGAAGGTTGTGTATTTAATATGGTCTAAATCTTGTGAAAAAGATTTTCCAAAGTTAAATTTAAGACTCATGATAAATTAGATCTTGATCCTACCTGATCTAGGAAAAAGTAATACTGTTTATTGTGATGCTTCAGGAATCAGACTGGGTGCACTTCTAATGCAAGGTGATCAAGTTGTGGCTTATGGATCCCACATCTGAGGCCTCACAAGCAGAAATATACTACACATGTTCTCAAATTATCAAATGTGGTTCATTCTCTATGCTATTTGAGACACTTCTTGTTGGGATAAATGTTCATCATTTACATGAATCATAAAAGCTTGAAATATATCTCCACACATCGAGACTTAAATTTGAGGCAGCACTGGTGGGTCTAATACCTATAGTCGTTCAAATTTGAGCTTGATTATACCCCAAAAGGGTAATGATGTGGATGATTCTATGAGCCAAAGTATGTATACACAAGACATCTAGGTATCCAGTAGTGAGTAGTATATGATGGATCTATTTTATGAGATGCATTGGGAGATTCAGGAGCAGTGTGAACGACCAGTTCTAGAAACTCTGGAAGTGACATCCTCTCTTCTGGAGTGAGTCTGTATGCAATAGTTACCTGATCAGGAGAGGCTTGTTTTGAAAAAGAGCATCATAGGAGAGAACCTGCCTCCTAGTTGGGTTATTTCTGGAAGTGAAACTCTGCTATACTATGGCCGTGTATGGGTGCCTTCTGATATTCAGGAAGAGATGATGAGAGAATCTCATGCGTTAGTATGGGAATTTCATCCTATACTTACCAAGATGTAAATAGATATGCATCATCAGTACTGATGTCAAAGTATGAAGAAGAAAATAATAGGCTTCATTTCTCGGTGCTCCACCTGTCAGTAGGTGAAGGTGGAGCACCAACGACCTGCTAAACTCTTACAACCTCTGTCCATTCCTAAGTGGAAATAGTATGATATCACCATGGATTTCTTTATAATATTTCCAAGATCTCCTTGAGGCAGTGATTCAGTATGGGTGATCATCGATAGGTTGACCAAAGTTTCACACTTACTACCTATTTGGGAGGCCTTCTCTATCTATGAGTTAATAAGGCTATATATTCAAGAGATAGTTTGACTTCATGGAGTGACCCATTCTATCGTTTCAGGCCAAGACACCCATTTCAAATCATGATTCTAGAAAAAGTTATAGAAGGAATTGGATTCATGGGTGCTTTTGAGTTGTGTATATCACCCCCAGACCGATGGGTAGTCTGAGCGAACCATTCAGGTGTTAGAAGATATATTGCAGGACTATACCCTAGATTTTGGTGAATCTTGGGAGAAACATATTCCTCTTATTGAGTTTACATATAATAACATATTTCAGGAAATAATTCAATGACTCCATATGAGTCCCTCTATGGTAGACCATGTCATTCACCTCTATTCTAGCTCGAAGAAGGAAAGACAACTCTTTTGGGTACTCATATTGTTTAGGAGACTTCTGAGAAAGTCCAGTAGATTTAGAAGCATATGGATATAGCTTAGTATAGATATAAGACTTATACCAATCGTTGTCATTGACTGCTGGAGTTCAAGGTGGGACATCGGGTCTTTCTATGTGTTTCGCTAAGGTTGGGTCACAGAATAACCAAGAGACAAGGGAAGTTATTGCCATGATATGTTGGTCCGTTCGAGATAGTGGATAGAGTTGGGACGGTAGTCTATTGGTTGCTGTTACCTTAGAGGTACTATGCCATGCATGATGTCTTCCATGTATCTCAACTTCGACAATATCAACCATACCCATCTCATTTTTTTGACCCTAACGACATCAAGCTTGAGGCGGATGTATCCTTTGAGGAGCATCCAAGCCTCCCCAAGATTCTTTCACCATTTCACACCTTACTCTTAGGTCCTATACATGTGTTATAAGGGTCTATGTAATGAGGCCTTAGTTACTTTGTGTAATCCTTTTATATAAATAAAATTGTTATTTCTTCTTATGGTATTTTTTTTTGAATTTCAAATGTCAAAATAAATATAGGCTAATTTTTTAGAAGTTTCATATTATTAATGAATATTGAAAAAAAGTGAGTATTTTAAAATATTTTTTATACTTTAAATAATTAATAATGTGAAATGGTTTTCAAAAAATGGACATATAAAGTTGTGATGAGTAAGAAATTTAGAGTTTGATAAGATCAACTTAATATTTGGTGAATAGTAAATTATGAATAGTAATATTAACCTTATGAATAGTAATGTGACCAATGTAATAGTAACGTCACTCAAGAAAGTATAAATATAATTTAGGTATCTTGAATGGTAATGTGATATAATAGCATAAGTAAATAACTGTTTTAAAAATTATCAGTTAAGTATTAGTATTTTTTTGGGTAAATAGTGATTTTACTTAAAAATTAAATATCTCATATTTAGAAAATTATTTTCTTAAAATAGAGTTCATTTTTTGAATTCATAACATAGATATTAGGTTATGGTGAATTTATGAGATTTTTATAAAATGTTTTGTTTTTCAGTGAATAGTAAAAATACAGTTTTTGAGTTTTCGGTGTGATATAATATGTAATTTAAAATTTTGGTCGATTAATTTAGATTAAAATATTATATGTGGTGTCCGAAGTGGCCAAAACCATGGGAAAATACCATGGGAAAGCCCATTATTTTGCAAATACCACTAATGAGGTGTCCCATGGAAATTAATAAAATATTCCCTCACTTTTGCTATAAATACCAACCCATTCCTTCATTCCTTTCATTAGAAATTACTCCTCAACAAAAGCTCTGGTCTCTTTATCTCCCAATGAGTTCTTAAAAGGTTCCCTCAAGCCTCCCAAGGTCCCAACCTTAATTTTTTTGAAGTTACTCTTCTAGGTAAGGGAACCTTTCACCCTCCTCTTTTAGTCAAGACTTCCTTTATGTTATGTCTTCTAGTTTCCATTTTATTATGTTGGGGTATGTTATTATACATCCTTATTGATTTCCATTTTATTTCCAAATTATGATAGACTCTTTCCACTCTCATAAACTAATTTTTTGAATTTTAAGTGACTCCGTTAGGCTGCCAAATTTTTGTAAGGGAATTCTCAACTTCTCTTTTTTCCATTCAAGTTCTATTTTATGTGGTATAACTTTCAAGTTTCCATACCATGTTTTTATTTACATTTTCTTCTATCCCTATTCTGTATTATGATTCATTTATGGATGGGATACCCCTTTCCCCTATCTTTTGAATGTTTTCTAAAATCTTGTTGTATAGCCACTATGCTGTAGATTTTTCATCTCAAAATATCTTTCTTTTTCTCAAGAAATTCTAATATTTTATTTATGTGAATACCCAATACTATTTCATTTACAAGGGTATTAATCAATACAAAAAATGATATATTTGATTCTAGAATTGAAATACATAAAACCCTAATTCCCTTCCCATGGGTTATAAATGACACAATGATCTTGTTTTTAAGCACTTTTTAAAACATCACGATTTTGATATAAAACCCATTTATTTTATTAGATTTGGGTTATTTATGAAATTTTTGATTATTATATATGTGGATAACATGAAAATAAATACATATTAAGGGTGATCCCTGATATAATCCCAATTCAATGGGTAAAGAAATTAATTTCTAGAGATGAAAGGTTTTATGATACCTTGGTGAATAACCTTGGTAATTTTTATTACACCTTGGGAATGGACCTTGGTGATATGCTTATGAATGTATTAATTAAATTTTGTAGCCACATTTTAAAGATATTATTCAAGTTATTATTATCATTATATTCCTCTTTATCATGCCTTTATGATATTCCCAATGTTTATATTGATATCGCTCAAGTTCACATGTAAACTGTTTCCCTTGTTTTCCTTACTGAGCATTCTGCTCACCCTTTCCTTTGATGTAGGTCTCCAGGTTATGATATGAAGTAATTATACTTAGGATGAAAATTTCAAGAATCCTTTCAAAAAGATTAAAATATTGTTTTATGTTTTCATGTATTGTGTACCTTATTTCCAAGACACTAGACTTTAAAGATCCTCTCTTTGTAAAATGTAATGAAAAGTTATATAATAAAAAGGCAGAATTCCATATTCAATTTAAACTACTCTTATTAGAACTTGAAGGTTAGATTTAAAATTGTTTTAATTTATTGAAATTGATCATGAAATTGATGTGAAAATCTTGGTAGAAACCCTCATTAGTGATGGTTTTGAAAATTTTGGAAATTGGTTGTTGTGCAAAGTGCTTTGTTTATTGATTTTAAAATGATGTTTTAAAATATGGATTGGTTTTGATTCATGGAAATGGTTTCAAAGAAATTTTTTCAATAAAAGAAATTTTTTATTTAAATGGATTTAAATGATTGGTTTGTATTGGTTTTTTACATTAATGGTTGGCGTGTGTTCATGTGAATATGGGATAGATAAGTGTATGAAGTTTCCCCCCATCAAAAGTGGGATAGATAGGGGTATGAAATTTCCACCATAAAAAAAAGGGATGGATAAGGGTATGAACTTTTCCCCATAAAAATTATAACCTCATAACTTTAACCAAGGTACTAACCATTTAAAGTTTTTAGTTCAATTCCTTAAAGGGACCCAGGGTGCGCGCCCGCACATCCTCTTGCAGGTCCTGAGTAACAATTAAATTTTCAAATGGTTGTGTGAGATTTATATAAAATAATACATCGTGCCTTAGCTCAATGTTTCAGGTTAAAACTAATTAAAAAGGATTTAAAATAAATATTTTTTAAAGAAATAAAAAATATGAAAAAGAATAAAAATAAATAATAAAATAAAAAGTGGACATGAGAAAAATAAAAATAATTAAAAATGGGTTTAGCCTATTATTATTATTTTTTATTTTCTATTATTCTCCCACTTTTTTATTTTTCATTTTTTTTTATTTTTTTCTCCTTCCCTTATTTTTTCTTTTTTCCCATCCTTCTCTCCTCTCATCCCTCTCTTGTGCATTGCACCCCCTTGCCTAGGTGGTGTGCCACCCCCTCCTCCTCCTTCAAAAGACCACTAAACCTCCAATTCTTCTCCATTTCCAATACTGTTAGAAGAACAATGAATCTCTTGGTAAGTCTAATCATCCATACCAAGAATCATTGAGTTCTATCCATTCTCCAGTGCACAATATTCCACGTAATGTTTTCACTCAAAATTGGGGTTTTACATAAATACTCTATTTTTTTTCTGTTTTAGGTCAAATCAAAGGTTGTTGTGGGATGTGAGATATAATATGAATATGAGGTAGGGTGGGTTTTATATTTATCTTCATTTCATCACTTTATTTAAATTACACCATTATTCCGCTTGTCGATTCCTGCCATCGAAGGCTAAATAATGTGTTTAATTTTATTAAATTGTTTTTCCTTGATCTTTGAAAATATTGTTTAAGGAGAACCCCTTACTAGGTTGTTTTCGTCATGTTGGATACCCCTTTAGGTGTTCCAGCATATTTGTCCTATTTTCCTTTGGCCTTTAACCATTAGTTTATCATTATGTGTGCATGTGCGATAATTTGGGTTGAGGATTTAAATTAATTAAATTATTTATGACGAATCTTAAACCATGTATATGGTTTTCCTTTAATTTTGTTATGCCTAAATAATTTTTGTTATCAGTCTTGTCATTCCTTGATAAGTAATAAATGCAATTCCTCTACTTACACTGATAAAGTGCCACTTTTTTTTAATATTGTACTATTATTATTAGTTGTGACGGTTGGCTGGAATGAATAGTAAACATGGAATTAAATTGGTTAATTAAATAGAGGCAATCATAAATACTTGATCTATTATATATATATATATATTATTATTTCCTTACTGTTTTAAATATGTTGGGTCAGGGAGAGAACATAGGTTATATATTAAGGACCCACATTTGGACTCTCCATACTCGACGGGTGACTATACTATGCGCCAGGAAAATGATGTTTTAGGCTCTACAGACAAGGGATTTCCCCGAGATTTTTCTATACTATTGGGTGATATCGGTTCCCTAAGGGGAAACCGAGGACATATTTGTTAGAAAATTGGCTATACCCAGCCTTAGGTGATACTTGATCCGTTACATTTGATACCTAAGACAGACTCATAATTACCATACCACGAGTGATACTTGGACTTCTGTGAGGATTTCCTTGGATAAGCTCATGGTATTGAATTTAATTGTTTGGATTTTCCAAAGTTAACCTCATGGATGGGATCAGACTCTACCTCTTTATTTTTTAGATTTAATATGAATGCTTGAGATGTTTTATTTATACTGCATAGAGTTTTCTTCATGCTTTGTGATACCTATCTTGTGCCTTTAGTTCACTTAGTTTGACACATGGATTAGACACAAATCCAAAGAATTATCTTGTGGGTATGCCCTTTTTGGTGTGTTTTGTTAATTAGGACTTTCTATATATATATATATATATATATATATATATTTCTGCTTTACCAGGTACTCTTTCAGACTCCTGACATAAGCTGAATTAGGTGGTAAGGAATGGGTGTTCGCTTAGGAACCCAGACCAAGTTACAATCCTTTTATATTATTTAAATTCTTGTGTTTAATATATATAGATCACTGCTATTTGTTTATGTAAGGTCCTATGTTTTTTAACCGGGTTTAAATATGAAGGTTTTCAAAAAAAATCCTTTTATCGGCGGGTTGATTTTTAAACCGAGCTTCGGAATATTATTCCGAGTGTTGGAAAACTTAAAGGTATTGTTTTTAGACTTGAGTTAATACCTAATAATTTTTACGGGTTTCCCAATAAGTATCAGGAGCACCGGATCTGGAAAAGTTCACTTTAATGGATCTGCACGGGTTGCGCACGGTTGCGGTCCAACCCGTGCAACTTACCCAGTTTAATATTTTATTTATTTAAATAAAATAATATTAAATCGTAGTTTTGTGTTTAAATAGAAAAATGTGTTAAATATATTATTATTATTATTATTATTATTATGGTGACATAAATTATTTTGATGTTAAAAGATTTTAATTGGATGATTAATGAGGTGTAATAGTTATGTGAAATTACTGAGGCCTTTGGGTATCTCAATGAAACATTTTTTTTAAATGAGGAGTTTTAGATTTATTGAAGATGAGTTTAATTAAATAAGGAGTTTAAGAATTAATAAAGAAGCATTTTTATTTAATAGAGGTGTTGGGTTTTATCTAAGGTTGAATAATAATAATAATGCGATAATTATTATTATGGCTTTATGAGTATAATAATAATTATTAATTATGGTTATTATTATTATTCTTATTATGAATATTAATAATAATGGAATTTGGGTTTTTTAATTAAATACAAGGAAAATGGGGATTTAATTAATTGTTGTGAAACAGTAGTTTCATATAATTAAATTGAGTTAAACAGAATTTAATTAAATGATGTTTAGTGGGGATTTTTGGGTTTTATCAAATAAGCATTTTATTAGATGATAATAATAATGATGGTTATTATTATGATAGTTTCATTTATTTAATTTTAGGTTGAAATGAATTTAATTAAATAAGTTGTTGAGGTTTCATTTAATTAAATTCAAGGTCAATAGGAATTTAATTAATCATTGCGAAGTAGAGGTTTTATTTAATTAATTCGTGTTGAGATAATTAATTAAATAATGATGATTTGAAGTTTTTAATTTCATTAATTTTTTTTTCGAGAATTTAATTAAATAACACAAAGTAATGAATTTATTTAATTAAAATTTGTGACTGAATTTAATTAAATAAGGTGTTAATGATGAGTTGGTGGTTATCAACGAAGGGTAGTATTAAAAGACATGTAAATGAGGATTTGGGTGTTATCAAAGAAGGGTAATATTAAATGGTAATATTAAATGAGGAATAAATTTGGAGTTTGGTTTTATTTAATTAAACCATTTTTTAAATTTAGGTATCGAGCTATACACAGTTAGTCAAACCATGCGGGTCATCTACGCAGTTACTCAGTTTCTAAAATGTGTTTTTATTTAATTTAAATAAAATAAAGATTTAATAATAATAATAATAAGTATGTTATTATTATTATTGTTTTTATTTAATTAAATAAATGTTATAAGACTTTGATTGGATGATTAATGGGGGTTTTTAGAATTAATTTTGAAATATTTATTTAAAGGTTAATTAATGAAGAAATGTTATGTTAAATGATATTAATTAATGTTATTATTATTATGTTATATCTATTAGCTTAATATGGTGTTAACTAGTTGATTAGGAGAGAATGAAGGAGGAGGTGCACTGTAGGAGCAGCGACATGTACTAGGCCCCCACCCCCTATGAGGCATGCTACACCCCCTTTCCAGCTCCTCTTTGCACGCTCGAATCCTTCCAGTATCTTCACGAGTCTTGTGAAACTTGTCAAGGGTTATGAAATGGGATCATCTAGACCCATTGGTCCGTTTTTCGACTACTTCCTCCAAGGGCGAACCATTTCGGCTCATCACTGCCATTTTTGGGTGCGACGATATTTTTTGGATACATGTGCGTTTTTGTTGAGGTGTGTGTATGCGAGCAGATCATAGTTGAGTTATGAAGCTTTGGATCAGCCAAATTCGTTGAGTTGGGGTTCTCAACCATGCTTTAAATAAATAAAACACAATATTTTTTTTTTTACTAGTTTTGATAAGTTTTACTGCAATGTTGGATTGAAATTTTATTGGCATTAAATGTTTCATTAAATTACAATGTCACATTTTTATAATAAAACCCCTCATCCTGAGGTGCAGATAATGAGCGGGTATACCCATTATATGTCTTGAATGGATTTAATGTGATTAATTTTTTTTGTGAATTAATTAATGCGTGTGGATAATTAAGGGATGAATTAATTATTAAAATGTGAATTTGGAAATAGTGGATTTGATTGAGTATTGGAAATTTTAAATACGGGATAATTACTTGACATGATAATTATCAAAAGATAAATGGTAATTTGAGAATAATTAATGGGTAGATTATTTTTTTTCACATTAATTTTGAGATTGGATAATTAATTTCTGAATTGGTTAATGCGATGTGATTAAATTATTTAATTGTTGAACTAATTAATTGGCATGAATTAATCAAATTTATAAATTAATTAAATGATTGTGATGATTGGAGAATGAATAAGATAATTAATTGTGAGAATTAATTATGTTTGGTCAAGTTGTAAATTTTTAATGAGAGATAAGGATAATTAATTGGTAAATTAATTACCAATGTAAATGAGTGAGAAGTTGGGATAATTACATGTTGAGTTAATTATCAAGTTGTACTTTTGTGAACTAGAATAATTAATTGGTTAATTAATTATTGAATGTTGATATTTTAATGGGTTAATTGATTGGGGAATTAAATAACAGGAAATTGATGTTGTTAATTTGTTATTGAACTAATTAACGGACTTGATTAATTAATTTATGAATTAATTAATGAATGAGATTTTGGGTGTTAGACATGGAGTTCTTCACCAGTGAGATTAGGTGGTACACATGTTGATCTACTTGTGATATATATATATATATATATATATGTTTGATAAACAGGTTGTGATATAGGGACTGATGCTCCAAATACTCACGGGGTGCCAGACATGGTGTTCTATACCTAGCATGCAATAAAATTTTATTTTACGGGACATGGACTGATGCTCTAAATACCCATGGGTTGTGAGATAGGGATTGATTCTCCAAATACTCATGAGGGTGCTAGACATGATGTTTTATACCCATTAATTGACATTGGAATGTGGTTCCTATTGGTCATACATGATTTTAATTTAATGGATAATAAAAGATTATGTGATATGATGATTTGGGAATTGAATATGATAAATGGTTCAGACTCCATCATGACTAAGATAGGTATTGAGATACTGGTGTCCAAGGGAACCTAGGGATTTAATCGGTTAAATAAAGAATATCAGATAATGTGTTAAACAATTTATTTATGCATTATATATATAGTTCCGGTTCAGACTCTTATTTCCATATATGATCTGAAGTAGGTATCTCTGTTAGGTGTCCCTTAGGAACCTGGATGGGTTGTAGTTTATTTATTCAATTTTGTTGTTACATCACTATACATGCACACTACTTATTTATATTGCATTTTCTAGATTGAGCTAGACATCAGTGGTGATGAACTACTAAGATTTATATCTCACACCCTACTCGGGCCTCTATTACACTGGGGTACCTCAGTAGATATTACTTGTTCGTAGGGCTCTAGACCTTGCTTGTTGCAGTTGGATTACCTAGAGTTAGGAGCAGAGGACCGAGCAGAAGATTGGGATTCTTAAGGAGATCACTCTAGGGGATTTGAGTCATTGTTTATTTATTTATTTATTAATATGTAAATATTGATGTATTGTTTATCACTTTCATAGTTGTACCATCATAACATGCATTCATTGTATATCATTTGATTTGGCCATTTTTTGTATTATTCAATATTTATAAAATCTGCCTTCCGATGCTTTATCATTTGTTAGACTAATTTTTCTATTTATTGATTTTTTCTATTATTGAAATATGATATGAGGGTATAGTATCTCCACTAACTATCCATATACCCTCACTGCTAGTCGGAAGCCTCTGGTATATGGGGAGACACTCTTGAGGTCATGTGGTGACTGGTCCAACCACCAGTTCAGGGGTGATCCAGGTTGGGACGTTACAATTTATAATACAAAATGGAAAGGTCTAGACACTGTGGGTGCGGAACTATTGAGAGTATATCTAACACCCTGATTGAGCATCGTTTGGTACCCGATTAGACTTTATGTCCACAGGTATGGATATAGGGAAGCATGCCACTCCCAATTCTTGATTGATTTGATGTTTTGGATGGAGCTTGGGGGCAGGGGATCGAGCCTATTCTCAGGATTCTGTGTGGTTATTTTTGGGTCTTTTGGTAGTTTTTGTTAGCATAAAGTATATTCTTGTACCCCGTACCCCTAAAATTTTACTATTTACATTTATTATCATACATTGACATCATCTTGGTATTATTATGATTATTCATCTTCTGTAGTTTATTTATTTTTTGGGTCATTTATCTGCTTCTGCTGCTATCTGTTTGATTTTCTATATTGCTTCGACTACTTGTTTGAATATTATATTCCACTATGAAATACCTTTTCCTATGAGGGAATAGTATCCCCATAGACTTACCCAAGGCCCTCTCTTCTAGTCAGCATCCTCTATCATTTGGGGAGATGTGCTTGAGGTCTTTTATCCCACCGTCTCGGGGACCGTTTTAGAGACACTCGAGGCGGGATGTTACTAAGTGGTATCAGAGGGAGATTATTTTTTCCTTTTGTATTAATATTTGGGTTAGACAGAAGACTAGGACATATGAATTTGAAATTTACCCTATGCTTGGACTTAGATAACCCATGTACAGGGGAAACCCAAATTTCATGGGTTTGGGATATCAATTATTGATTATGCCATTTATTGTTGATACGACTTCACCATTGGGTGACACACTTGTTTTATGATCTTATTGGTATTATTATTATAGAGATGATGATTTTGAATATTATATCTTTATGAAATGAGGGAATTTAATTTACATACATCATATTAGGCACCATAGGAATTGAAATGACATTCATATTTCCAGGAAATATCTACTTTCAGTGTGCATCTGCCTATTTACATGTGACTACTGTTGTGTTTAGTTATAATATCTTTAAGTATTTGTTGGTTATAAATATAAAGAGTGTATGTGTCTTAGTGTTCATTCTAAGACCTCTTCTCTTTCAATCTAGACCTAGATCTCGGAGCAGGTTATCTATTGTGTGAAATACAGAGGCAGGCCATATACCTACCCTCTTTTTTTATTTATTTTCCTTACCTGATATGCCATGATCAAGGAGGCCTTAAACCTACCTTTTTTATTATTTCTCCTTTACTTGTTTACCTATTATCCAATAAAATATTCTCTAAGGTTTCCATTTGGCATTATGTCACTTGACACTCCTTTGGGGGTTAGAATAGAGGGCATACACTAGTGTCAGGAGTGTCCCCTTGAGATAGTCGGGTACTATTTCTTTTGGAATTTCTTCATCCTCTAGATGAATAGATTTGATTTAATTATCGTTATATATTGAATCATTATTTATAATACCCAAGTGGATTTCTATCATCATAAAATTTCCTTCACAACACCCAAGGGAATCACTTTTATACATAAGGGAGAATGGGATATCTAGGCAGATCGAGATGGACCCAAGAGTTCTAGGCTGGGCACCATGATTGCTCAACTAGAAATTATCTTTATGAGAGATCATGGAGTGTAGTTAGTGGAGTTCCACCCCCATTTTGAATTTCTTCAGGGAAATCTTTCCGGATGATTTCTCTGGATTACCTCATGTGAGAAAAGTTGACTTCACTATCAAGCTAGTTCTAGGTGTGGCACCAGTGTCCATTCCTACTTATAGGATGACACCTAAAGAGCTCTAGGAACTCAAGTAGTAGCTTGAAGACCTTGAGTATAAGGGTTTTATTAGACCTAGCACATCATATTGGGATTCATCAAACCTTTTCAATAAGAAGGTGGACAATACCCTCATATTGTGCATGGATTACCATTGACTCAACCAGCTTACAGTGAAGAATCAATATTCGTTGCCTCGTATTGACGACCTCTTCGACCAACTCTGAGGAGAAACTATTTTCTCCAAGATTGACTTGAGGTCAGGATATCACCAGGTGCATGTTCAACCATCTGACATACCACGTACATCATCCAGAGCAGGTACGACTTGTATGAGTATATGGTTATTCCGTTCGGTCTCACAAACGTGCTGATATTTTTCATGGATCTTATGAATTGGGTTTTCCACCCATACATTTATTCATTTGTGGTAGTCTTTGTTTATGACATCTTGGTGTATTCGTGCTCTAGACATGATCAGGTGACCCATCTTGAGATCGTGTTGAGTGCACTAAAAGAGCACTAGCTATACACGAAGCTCAGTAAGTTCCACTTTTGGATCAATAAGGTTCACTTCTTGGGTCACATCATATCTAAGGATATCATATGATTTTCCCCCAAAAAAGTGAGCACAATAGTTTTATAGGGGAATCCTAAGAATGTGTTTGACATACATAGCTTCTTGGGGCTTATTGGCTATTATAGGCGTTTTATCTAGGGCTTCTCATGCTTAGCAGCACCCCTTATGGATTTAAATAAGAAGGGTGTGTAGTTCATATGGTCTGAAGCTTGTGAAAAAGAATTTCAAGAGTTAAATTGAAGACTCATGATAACTTTGATCCTGATCCTACCTGAGATAGGCAGAATTTATACTGTTTATTAGGATGATTTATTAATCGGACTGGGTACAATTCTGATGCAAGGTGATCGAGTCATGGCTTATGGATCCCACTAAATGAGGCCTCACAAGCAGAAATATCCTACACATGTTCTCAAAATTATCATATGTGGTTCATTCTTCATTCTATTGGATACACTACTTGTTGGGAGAAAGGTTCGCCATTTACATGAATCATAAAATCTTGAAATATATCTCCACACAGCGAGAATTAAATTTGAGGCATCGCAGGTGGGTCGAATACCTACAGTCATTAAAATTTTAGATTTCTTATACCCCCAAAAGGGTAATTCCATGGATGATTCTCTGATCCACAAGACGTAGACACAAGCCATCTAGGTATCCATCAGTGAGTGGTAGATGATGGCTATATTTTCTGAGATGCATCTGGAGATTCAGGAGTAGTGAGAACAACTAGTTCTAGCAACTCTAGTAGTGAAATCCTCTCTTATGGAGTGAGTCTGTATGAAACAGTTACCTGATTAAGAGGGGCTTGTTTTGATAAAGAGCGTCATAGGGGAGAACCTACCTCCTAGTTGGGTTATTTATGGTAGTGAAACTCTTCTCTACTGTGGCCGTGTATGGGTGACTTCTGATATTCAGAAAGAGATGATGAGAGAATATCATGCCTCAGTGTGGGTAGTTCATCCTGGACTTACCAATATGTACATAGATATGCATCATCATTACTGGTGTCCAAGTTTGAAGAAGAAAATAGCAGGCTTCATTTCTGGATGCTCCACTTGTCACCAGGTGAAGGTAGAGCACCAGGGACCTACTGAACTCCTACAACATTTATCCATTCCTAAGTGGAAATGGTACGACATCACCATGTATTTATTTTTAAGATTTCCAAGATCTCCTCGAGGTAGTGATACAGTATGGGTGATCATAAATAAGTTTAACAAATTTTTACACTTCCTACCTATCTAGGATACCTTCTATATCGATGTGTTAAGAAGGTTATATATTCAGGAGATAGTTTGACTTCATGGAGTGACCCGTTCTATCATATCAGGCCAAGAAACCCATTTCAAATCATGATTCTAGAAAGGTTTATAGAAGGAACTGGGTTCATGGGTGTTTTTGAGTAGTTCATGTCACCCCCAGACCGATGGGTAGTCCAAGTGGACCATTAGGGTGTTAGAGGTTATGTTTTAGGCCTATACCCTTGATTTTGGTCGATCTTAGGAGAAACATATTCCTATTTTTGAGTTTACATATAATAAAATATTTCAGGAAATAATTAAATGACTCCATATGAGTCCCTCTATGGTATACCATGCCGGTCACCTCTATGCTAGCTCGAAGTAGGTGAGACAACACTTTTGGGTACTCATCTCATTCAGGAGACTTATGAGAAAGTACAACAGATTTAGAAGCATATGGATACAACTCAGTATAGATATAAGTCTTATACCAATCATTTTTGTTGACCATTGGAGTTTGAGGTGGGACATTAGGTCTTTCTACGTGTTTCGCTAAGGTTGGGTAATAGAAGAATCAAGAGACAGGGGAAGTTATTTCCATGATATATTGGGCCGTTTGAGATAGTGGATAGAGTTGGGCCAGTAGTCTATTGGTTATTATTACCTCAGAGGTACCACGCCATGCACGATGTCTTCCTTGTATCTCAAATTTGATAGTACCAACCATACCCATCTCATTTGTTTGACCCTGATGACATAGAGCTTGAGGCGGATGCATCCTTTGAGGAGAATCTGATTCATATCATTGACCGTAGCATAAAGGTTTTCTGAGGTAGGTCAGTTCCTTTTGTCTGGGTGTTATGGAAGCACAGACGTGTTCAGGAAGAGACCTAGGAGTGGGAGACTGATGTGCATGATCAGTGTTCAGAACATTTCTTAGATGACATTCCACTTCCCTCAGAGGCTAACTCAGGGATGATTTTTCTTATGGAGGGGAGGATGTAAATCCTGACTTTAACCAAGGTACAAACTATTAATTTTTTTAGTCAAATTCCTTAAAGATACCTAAGGCACATACTCGCATAACCTATTGCGAGTCCTGAGTAGTAATTGAATTTTCAAATGGTTGCGCGAGATTTATGTAAAATAATACATCGCACCCTAGCTCAGTGTTTCATATTAAAAATAATTAAAAATAATTAAAAATAATTAAAAATAAATTTAAAGAAATCAAAAGAGATGAAAAAGTAATGAAAATAAATAATAAAATAAAAAGTTGACATGAGAATAATAAAAATAATTAAAAATGGGGTTATCCCATTATTATTATTATTTTTATTTTCCTTTATCTTCCCCTTTTTTATTTTCCTTTTTATTTCTTTTTTCTTTTCTTTTCTCCATCCCTTATTTATTTAATTTTTATTTTTTTTCATTCCTCCCCTCATCTCATCCCTCTCTTGTGCGTCATGCCCCCTTGTCCAGGTGGTTCTCCACCCACTCCTTCTCCTTCGGAAGACTAATACACCTCCAATTCTTCTCTGTTTACAACACCATTAGAAGCACAGTGAATCTATCAGTAAGGCTAATAATCCTCACCAAGAATTGTTGATTTTCATCCACTCTCCATTGCACAATCTGGCATGAAAGGTTTTTACCCAACATTGTGGTTTTTCCTAAATAATCCGATTTCTTAAGTTTTAGGTCAAATAAAAGGTTTCCATGGGATGTGGGACATACTATGACTACTATGTAGGATTCCTTTGATATTTCCTATTGTTTCGTCACTTTATTTAAATGTCACCATTGTGCCGCTCATCATGCCTACTGGAAAATACTAAATAATGTGTTTAATTTTATTAAATTGTTTCATATTGATCTTTTAAAATCTTGTTTAAGGAGAACCCCTTTATAGGTTGTTGTCATGCTGTTGGATACCCCTTTGGATATAATGACATAGTTGGCCTATTTTCCTTTGGCCTTGAACCATTAGTTTATCATTACGTGTGCGCATGTGATAACTTGGGTTGAAGTTTGAAATTGATTAAATTACTTAGGTTGAATCTTAAACCATGCGTCTAGTTTTGCTTTAATTTTTTATGCCTAAATAATTATTGTTATAAGTCTTGTCATTCCTTGATAAGTAATAAATGGAGTGCCTCTGCATACACTAATAAAGTTCCACTTTTGTTTAGTATTTTTTTATTATTATTAGCTATGACAGTTGGTTTAAACGAATAGTAAATGTGGAATTAAATTGGTTAATTAAATAGAAGCAATCATAAATGATTTCTCTATTATATATATATATATATTCTTTCCTTGATGTTTTAAATATATCAGGCCAGGGATAGAATGCGAGTTCTATATTAAGAAAACACATTTAGACTATCCATACTTGATGGGTTACCATACTACACGCTAGGAAAGCGATATTTTAGGCTTACCAAGCAATGAATTTCCCTGAGATTTTTCTATACTATTGGGTGATACCAGTTCCCTAAGGAATTAAAATAAATAATAAAATAAAAATTAGACATGAGAAGAATAAAAATAATTAAAAATGGGTTTATCCCATTTTTAATATTATTTTTATTTTCCTTTCTCGTCCCCTTATTTTATTTTATTTTATTTTTCCTTTTTATTTATTTTTTATTTTTTTTCCTTTACTTATTTATTTACTTGTTCTTTTTTTCCTTTATCATCTCCTCTCCTCCCTCTCTTGTGCATCGTGCCCCCTTGACTAGGTGGTTCGCCACCCCCTCATCCTCCTTTAGAAGACTGTTGCACCTCTGATTCTTCTCCGTTTCCAACACCGTCCGAAGCATAGTGAAGCTCTTAGTAAGGATAATAATCCTCACCAAGAATCATTGATTTTAATTCACTCTCTATCACACAATTTGGCATGAAGGTTTTTTACCCAACATTGGGGGTTTTCCTAAATAATATGATTTCTTCCATTTTTGGTCAAATAAAAGGTTTCTATGGGATGTGGGATATACTATGACTGTGAGGTAGGGTTAATTTGATATTTCTTACCATTTTTTCACTTTATTTAAATCTCACCATTGTGTCGCTCGTCAGTGCCTACCAAAGAATCCTAAATAATGTGTTTAATTTTATTAAATTGTTTTTCCTTGATCATTGCAATTATTGTTTAAGGAGAATCCCTTCCTAGGTTATTGTTATGATGTTGGATACCCCTTTGGATATGCCGACACAGTTGGACTATTTTCCTTTGGCCTTTAACCATTAGTTTATCATTATGTTTGCGCATGAGATAACTTGGGTTGAGGTTTTAAATTGATTAAATTATTTAGGATGAATCTTAAACCATATATATATTTTTCCTTTAATTTTTTATGCCTAAATAATTGTTGTTATAAGTCTTGTTGTGCCTTGCTAAGTAATAAATTCAGTTCCTCTTCTTACACTGATAAAGTGCCACTTTTGTTTAATATTTTTATATTATTACTTACTGTGACAATTGGCTGAAATGAATAGTAAATGTGGCATTAAATTGGTTAATAAAATAAAAGCAATCATAAATGCTTGCTCTATTATATATATTATTTACATGATATTTTAAATATATTGGGCCAGGGAGAGAACATGGGTTCCGTATTAATAAACCACATTTAGACTCTCTATACTTGATGGGTTACCATACTACACACCGGGAAAGCGATGTTTTAGGCTCGCCAGACAAGGGATTTACCTGGGATTTTTCTATACTATTAGGTGATACTGATTCCCTAAGGGGAAACCAAGGACAAATCCATTAGAAAATTGGCTACTCCTAGCCTCAGTTTATTCTTAATCCCTTACATGCGATACCTAAGATGGACTCATAGCTACCATACCACAAGTGATACTTGGACTCCTGCGAGGATTACCCCTTGCTTGGGGACTTAAGTGTGTTTGAAAATATTTTTTATTGAGAAATATATAAAGATAAATCATCTCATTTATTTAGTGATTCATAATGATACTTTGATCCATATTTTAGATTTAGATCTTGGAGTATATTGGGAGCTGTGGAGTTTATTTCTTTGGAGCCTTTTAGATTTGTGGTTTTGTCTTTAACTTTGTGCTTTGATTTTAGTAGTCTTCCGCTTTGGTACTCTGATATAGGTTATAGTGTAGTTTGGTATTTTTTTATGTTGGTATTACTTTTAGTTTTATTACATTGTTATCATGAAATATATAGTAGATATTGGTTATGGTTACCTTGATTTGGTTATTTTACTTTCAAAGGGAAAATAATCCCCCACCGGTTTATGAAGCCCCTGACATTTATTGCTGGCCTTTGTCATCTTGGGGATTCACCTAAGGAAAATTATAAATTCTACCTCAACTCGAGCCAATGAGAAGGGGTGGGATATTGAAAATGGTACCAGTCTTGGTCAGTCCAAATCTTTTGGGACAATTGGTATCAGTTTGTTCAATCCTTGGGTATCAGTTGTGTCAATCTTGGAGTTGAAAATAATTTTTTATTATTCTTTGAGTTAGGATGGTAAAAAGGATTATTATTGTAGGAAATTTAAATTTCATGCATAAAAAGGCATAGCTAACCTATTTATATGGAACCTCAAGTTACCAGGGAGTTGGGTACATAAGTGTTTTAAGAAACTTATAGGAGTTGTTACATAATTTTCATAGGTTTAGCAAATGAGAAGAGCATTACATGCATTTTATAAATGAATTCCCACTATGATTTCATATTTCATTATGAGTAATGATTTATTATTTGGTGAAAAATAATTGATTTTTGAAAATTGTGAAATTGTTTTCAATTGTGAGAATTGGAAAAGACATGGTAGTGAAAATTTTAAAATAGTCTGATTTTCAATAGTATGTTAGAATTTTAAAAAATGGTTTGAAGAGGAAAAGTTTTGAATTTTTGTAATCCTTTTTGTGATAGTTTTGATATGGTAAATTTGAATTTCTAAGACTTCTGTTGCTAGAGAGTAAGACTTATGGCATTTTTATTATTATATAAAATGGAACTGATTATCCAATGAATGAGGCTAATATTCATTGTTAATATATATAATATTCATGTGATTAATTATTCATAAACACCATTTTAGTGCATTTTACACTTTGAACATCATTTCACATTATGATTGTAATTCTTTGTTAAAGTGCACTATTACTTGGTACATATTTAAACACCTCCTAAAACACAAAATTTTCTTGATCATATTTTAATATTTTATTTTCAGGTCTCCCATGATATAGGGAACAATTAATTCTTTTGGATCACTTGAAGATTCACATTGAATACCACTAAAGTTGTCCTTGAACCAACAACATTCTAGGAAAAGTAAACTGAACAACAGCCCAATAAATAGACTGTATCAGCCACGATTCAAGCCCAATACTTCTGAAAATTGAACTGAATATAGAGAAAATAAATAGGAATATTTCATCTAATAGTGACAACAACTAATTCAAAGTTTTAAAAGGAGTTTTATGTGGACCAATTTGGTGATAAAATTTAGGGCCATATTCTGGGGACAGAAAAATATACCACCATTTTACACATATCTTGTGAACCAAATATCCATTTGGGATGAAATTTTATATACACTCAGGGGAAATATTTATATTTATTTTTTTCTTCTATGGATTACCAAAATTCGACCATCTAGATGCTCCTTTTAGCGCCTCTTTTTAGTGGATGCTATTTGGATCGAATTGATTGTCAAGGGTGGAAAAGTACACTCTCCCTTAACTTTCCACCCACCTAGGCCCAACACCATTAATTGAGGTGACTTCCACTGTTGTTGTATCGACCCAAGGCTTAAACAATTCATATTTAAGTTATTTTTGTTGAAGGAGTTGAGGATATTTGGTGTTTTATTTCATTGTAATGTTATGATGCATTTTTGTTGTCTCAAGTTTGTCTTTCACATGTAAGTTGTTCTAATTCCTCTTAGTTTCTTAATAAAAGTTCTTATTCTCCTATTATTATTTTATTATTTATATCACATTGATATAGTTAGATTAATGTGTGAATTTATTCGCACCAAACCTTGTAAAATTATCACACAACGGTGGAGTGATCATTATTTCATTGTCTTTTTTTACTTATCCACTTCCTCCCTCACGAGTCTACTTCCCAATTCCATTGAAACCATAGAATAAATGTATGGATAACCCACTTATGGGTTGATACAAGGGAGTATCAAGGGGATGGATTTGATGTTATTTATCACCCCATTAATGTATAATCACTTCTTTTAATTGAGATTTTTATTTTATGATTTTAAAACCTTTTCATCCTTGGTGAATTTTAAGGCCACATACTTCAAGTGCTAATACAAACCTTTACCTTAGAGTGCTCATAAATTTTATCCCCCAAGTTTTAAGGTGATTAGTATTATGGTGTGTTGGTATTAAATCAATAAGTGATGAAGTTGTTTGATCTTCTTTAATAAACCCATCTCGAATATAAGAAATTGAAATTGTTAAAAAAATAAATTCATCCAATCCACCCCAAGCGATAACCTAAGATCAAATCATTCTTTTAAATTGAATTAACTTAAGTATATTAGTGTTTAATTAAACATATATAAAATCAACCCCAAATTTGTCCACTTAATAGCCAAAAACAATCCATATAATGTATGTTTCTATTGGTTACTTCTTAGGTCTCTGAGGATTTGACAACCCAAGCTAAACTACAAAAGGATGCTTTTTTAGAGTTGGTGTCCTGAGAACCAACTATTTTTACTTTGATTACATGAATGTACACTTATTATATATTGTTCATTGTTTTTCATGACTATAATATAATAATTTCTTGGAATATTTGTTGCATTAATAAGGTCATGGCAGATCCCCGCTATGACGAGAACCTTGAAATTCTATAACAATATTCTTAAATAATGTTCTATAGTTGGATGAAATATTATGATAGGACACATAGTATATAGATCGTCATGTGTGAGTACTCGTAAGAAAATGAGACTCTCTCTCATGGAGTTCACACTTGGTAATCTCCAAGATGGGAGATTATGAGAACAGAACCACCAGTAGTAATTCCACATGTCTTGGTGTCGTTAGACATTAATATCTACGAGCATGTGTAATGTTCCTTAGACTAGAAGATTATCATTAACTCATGTCATGACTCACGGACTTATATTTGCTGACCAAAACCATCACGAAGACAGTTGGCGGGAAGTAGGGTACGTTGGGTACATCACGAATGCCATGTTAATGGATAAGTCAAGGAAGGATTTTTCCCTTCCATATTTATAAAAGTAGATATCTCAGGCCCTTTGATTGTAATAGAACTTTCACCCAAATTCCATGGCCATGGTGTCACGACAAGTTTATTTTTGGAAGTCAAAGAATGATGGATCAAGCATATAGGTTTATGACACTTCCATGAAACCATCTTTATGAGATATTGATACAAAGAGATTAAATTACATGGTAAGAATTCGTATGAGGTGACACGTTAATGCGACATCAAATTCTTTCTCTAGGGTTCCTTGACCTGTTGCTAGACAATAATCTTGGACTTTAGGAAAGCCCGCCTAATGCCAACTAGAAAGAGGCCTAGAGGTTCACACACTAAGTGTATCAAAGTATCTCAAGTAGAATAAAGATTATTACCGTATGTGGTTTAATAATTATTCAAGTAAGCCTAAATTTTTTTAATGTTGGAGGAAGAATAAAATGAAAAACAAGATATAAACACCATGTACATTGAATGTACATGCCGTGTAGTTTTCATTTTGAAAATGAAATGAAAAATGAAAACAAGATATACACGTCATGTACATTGAATGTACACGCCGTGTAGTTTTTATTTTGGAAAATAAATGAAAAATGAAAACAATATATACACGCCATGTACATTGAATGTATATACCATGTATTTTTCAATGAAAAAACGAGTACTGGCCGTGTATTAATGATTACACACCATGTAGTTTTTCCAGTCATAATTTTGAGGAAATAATATCGTTTTATTAAATGATATTTATTATAATAAGTTTGGGCACATGTCAAGAAATTAATGATTCGACATGGGATTTTAAATAAGAGTTAATGAAATGAATAAAATGTGTAACACATTTATTTAATGTCATAACTCTATAACCTCAAACCCGATTATAAATATCCTCACAACCCTAACACTTTTCCAAAGAATCATTGTGCACAACAATTCTGGAGAACTCTCTCAAGACCGAGAGAGATCCACCTCCATCAGATCAAGGAGATCTAAGGTGGACAATGCAAGCAAAGGATTCTCCATGCTAGCACCCAGAGATTCCTTTGGAAATGTCCAGAGATACATGGTGCACATGTGAATCACTGCTAGAGGAAGTCTACACTTTTCCAGGCTGGTAACCATGTAACAAGGAAGTAAACGCCATGTTAGATTAATCTACACGCCGTGTACTCTAAAATTTCTAAAGTACAGAAAACACACCAAATCCCCGACGTGTACTTTGGATAAAGGGTGAAAATGAATACACGCCATGTAATATAGCCTACACACCGGGTAATTTCTAGAAATAGAATTTCACCAGGTTTCCTCCAAAGTACAAAGACCCGTACAAGGAATATGGATGAGAAGAATCTCAAGGAAATTAAGAAAGGAATTTAAGATAAATAATTGATTAATTATAAGATCATAATTAATTGAATTCAAGCACGGATTATCTTGAATATAAAAATTATTAAAAGAATTTGAATACTAAATATGCGTAAATGTTGTTGCATGCTATGGATGATTATGATCTATACCAAAGACCCTTTGTGTGTGTATGGTTTCATTTAAATTTATTTAATTTAAATTTGTTGTCCTCTGAGACTTCTTCCAATAAAATGTAGGGCTTTCATGCCCATGGTTTCTTTAATGTAAACCCCATTTAATGAAGGATCTCCCAGGCCAGAGGAGATGGTTCAAAATCCGAAGCTGAGGTGAAACCAACCCAAGAAGATACAAAGGTGGATAGGTGGGAGCTGCAAAAACACGAACCATCGGGTTCACGATATTTTTCCCTAGGTCAGGGTTAGCTTATCAAAACCTCTAGATAAGCTAACCAATTAAAGCTCATGATCATGCCATCTTATTTTATTTCTATCTGATTTTGTGGTTTATTTATTATGTATGTGTTGTCATGTTCACATAATTAATGAAATAAAAAATCATGCAAAGATGGAATAAAATAAAAACCGGACTATGTGTAAACATTATCAGAACATGGTTAATCACTTAAGAAAGAATCACTTAATATTAACAAGGATGTGATAATGAAAAACAACGCATAAAGGATTAAAATCCCTCAAATACCATATTAAGTTATACCAAGCCTTCCGTTACTTGATTAAGGTCAAGACTCAATAAAACTATGTGTTTGACCAACCCTTGTTGGGACACTTACTTTTATAAAGGAAGCTCTTATGAAAGTTTCAGGATGACTTAAACATTTTACATAAAGAGGAGTTTTCCTTGCTAGACTTGTTGTAAAATGGAGGCGCGTGTTGAGGAAATCCAAGTCATGATTTCAGGATTGGGGAGTCCACTAAACAGATCAAGGAACTGTAAGCTCACAGTTGGAAGAGACTTGCCTACCTAAATACCTTTAAATAGCTTGACCAACCCTTGTTGGGGTTATGCGAAAGGGAATATGGATCCTTGCCACTAGAATGTCATTGCAACTGGAAGTTTCAAGTTCAATGGTGAGGGCCATTGGGACTTGATAAAATAGTGGGAGAATTAATAAAATCATTTACTATTTTTCATAAAATGTAATCAAAAGGTATTGATAAATCTTCTCTTTTAATTTGTAGAATCAATATGAAAAGCTCGTCAACCACATTATCTCTGTGATCAATTCTAGATAAAGACAATATACTCACCAGTAGTAACTTTTAGGAATGGTTTAGGCGCCTTCGGGTTATCCTACACCATGAACAAAAGTTTTACGTGTTGGAATCCTCACTTCCTGATTCTCCTACCCAAGGGGTGATTGATCAAGATTTCCTGGTCTATGATCAACATTTGAACGATGCACTCGACGTTCAATGTTTGATGCTATGATCAATGTCTAGTAAGCTCATGAAGTCTCATGAAGACATGGATGCCTATAACATGCTCGAGCACCTCTGTGGTCTATACCAGGAGAGAGAAATACAGGAAAGTTTTGAGATCTCTAAGGATCTATTTTAGAGAAAGCTTGGAGAGGGTTCCCCAACTGGGCCTCATGTAGTCAAGTTCATTGGCTACATTGATCTCTTGGAGGTTCTAGGGTTTAAAATCCCTAAAGAACTGGGTACCGATCTCATTCTTGCATCACCCCTAGAGCTTCTCTATTTTTTTTGTAAATTTCAACATGAAAAACATTGAGAAGTCTCTATCTGATCTTCTTATCCTCATTCGCCAAGTGGACAATGATATGAAGCATGAAAATCCTTTTGTCCTTATGGTGAATAAAAGTAAAGGGAAGGAGAATATATTTAAGCCCAAAGCTTCTTCAAGGCCTTCCAAAAAAAGGAAGATCAAATGTGAGGCAAGAGAACATGAGGCTGTTTGTTTCGCATGTGGCAAGAAGGGCCACTAGAAGAAAAACTGCACCCATCCAAGGAAGCAAGGGGAAGGTTCAGGTGCGTTTGTTATCGAATTCAATCTATATATTTCTACCAATTGGGTATTAGATACTACTTGTGGTGCTCACATATGTATCCAAATACAAGAACCAAGTAGATTCGGAAAGATTGATTGACGTGAGGTGGATCTGCGAGTAGCCAATAGAGCCAGACTCACTGTTGTAGCTGTTGGAGAATACCACCTCACATTGACTACTGGGATGGTCTTGGTATTAAAATGATGTTATTATGTACCCTCTGTAACCAAAAACATTATTTCAGTATCTAAATTAGATATTGATGGATTTATCTTCAAGTTTGGAAATTAATGTTGCTACTTTTATAAAGATAGCATTTGTTTTGGTAGGGAACATTTATATAATGGCCTTTCTGTGTTAGACTACACAAGCCAAGTAATGGAAATCGATGACAAAGTTAATTCAAATTACTCATACCACACCCAACTTTGGCATCACCAGCTAGGTCATGTCAATGAGAAATGTTTGACAAAATTACATCAAGATGGGTATTTAGATTCTTTCGAACTAAAACCACTTGGTGTATGTCATGTGTGTCTACAAGTAAAAACGACCAAAGACCCATTTAGTGGGAAATGTGAAAGGGCTAAAGAGCTTTTAGAATTAGTTCACACAGATGTGTGTGGAACATTTCCAGTTGAAGCAAGGGGTGAGTTCTTGTACTTCATAACTTTTACTGATGATTTTAGTAGATATGGATATATTTACTTAATGAGGTATATTCATATTCTTTTGATCGGTTCAAAGAATGAAAGAATGAAGTTGAGAACCATCTTGGTAAGGATATTAAGAAAATCCACTCAGACAGAGGAGGAGAATATCTTAATCAGGACTTCATTGATTTCTTACGGGAGTTTGGGATTCTATCTCAACTCACTTCTCCTTACACACCTCAGTGGAATGACGTAAGTGAAAGGAGGAATCACACCCTATTGGACATAGTGAGATCAATGATGAGTCATGTGAGTCTTACATTATCCTTTTGGGGATATGCATTACAAAAAATAGCACACATACTAAAACAAGTACCAAATAAATCGATAAATGGAATTCCATATGAGTTATGGAGTGGACACAAATCCATGTTATCAAATTTACATGTGTGGGGTTGCAAAGCATTTGTTAAGGCCTCTTCAGGTAACAAACTTGCACCCTGAGGCACAAAGTGTACCTTTATAGGATATCCCAAGGAAACAAGGGGATATTACTTATACAACCCCTCAGATAAAAAGGTAATAGTGGAAAGACATGCCATATTCCTTGAGAGGGAGAACATCTCCAAAAGAGATAGTGGGAGCGAGATAAACTTTGATGAAGTCGAGGCTCAAGATACACAGGAGTTGGTACAATAATAGATTCTACAAAGCCCCATGGAAGAACAATCTGTTCTAGAGACACAAGAACTGTGTAGGAGCACGAGAGAGGTAAGAGAACTATAATGATATGGTTTTCTTGTCACCAAGGATGGTGACTCATTATTGGTTGACAATGATGATCCTCTTACCTACAAGGAAGCAGTTGAAGGCATAGATGTTGCCAAGTGGAAATAAGCCATGAATTCTGAAATGGATTCCATGTACCAAAACCAATGTCTAGATTTTGGTAGATCCTCCAGTTGATGTAAAGTATGTTGATAATAAATGGGTATTCAAGAAGAAACTGGACATGGAGGGGCAAGTCAGCACCTATAAGGCATGATTGGTTGCAAAAGGTTTTAGACAACATCAAGGAATTGACTATGATGAAACCTTTTCACCAGTTGTGATGCTGGAATCCATCATAATCCTATTGGCCATTGTCGCTTACCATGACTATGAAATTTGGAAAATGGATGTCAAAACAACATTTCTTAATGGGAACCTCTAGGAAGATGTCTACATGACACAACCTGAAGGGTTTGTGACTCCAAAGGATTCCAAAAAGGTATGCAAGTTGTAAAAATCCATTTATGGATTAAAGAAAGCAATAAGGTCCTGGAACATTTGTTTTGATAAAGCCATAACGAAATTTGAATTTTTTAAGAATTAATGTGAGCCTTGTGTCTACAAAAGGTTTAAAGGAAGTTCATTCATTTTCCTAAAAATATATGTCGATGACATATTACTAATTGGAAACGAAGTACCTGTCTTATAGTCAATTAAGGCATGGTTGGATAAATACTTCTCTATGAAAGACTTGGGCGAGGAAGCATATATTCTTGGGATCAAGATCCATCGTGATAGATCCAAGAGAATGCTGGGCCTGAGTCAAAGTACATACATTGAAAAGATACTGAAGAGATTCAGTATAAAATAGTTTAAGAGGGGATTGTTACCAGTGTCACATGACATTCATATTTTCAAGAAAATGTGTCCTAAGACACATGAGTAAAGAAAGAAAATTCCACAAATCTATTACGCATCTATGATTGGGCCAGTCATGTATGTTATGCTATGTACAAGGCTAGATGTTGCTTACGCATTAAGTGCAGTGGGTAGATATCAAGATGATCCAAGAGACTGTCATTGGATGGTAGTCAAGACTATCCTTAAGTATCTGAGGTGTACTAAGGATATGTTCCTGGTTTATGGATGAGATGAGGAACTAGTCATCAGAGGACATGTAGATACTAGTTTCTAGACTGATCAAGATGACGTGAAGTTGATAACTGGATACATCTTCAGTTTGAATGGAGGTAAAGTGAGCTAGAAGAGCTCAAAGAAAGGTGTGGTCACAGATTTTACAGCAGAGTCTAAGTATATCGCAGCTTCTGAGGCATCTAATGTCATGACCCATCCCTTGGGGCCTGTGATGTGACTAACCCCAAGCCCGCCTTCCATAGGCTAGGGGATGGTGACTAGCACTAAGGCGTATTCCCTAAAACTGGAAAGGCATTGTCTTTATAACCTGTAAGCACATGTAACCAAGCACACAACAAGATACAAAACACCAAGTAAAACTGTATAAAAAAGGAGTAATTTAAGTAAAAAGGGTCCAGAATACAATCCCAACAGTAAAGTACAAGAAACTGAAAGTACAAGTAAAACTGAAGAAAAAAGGAAAATAGCTGATGGGTTGTCCTCCGAGGTTCCTACCTGAAGGGTAGGTACAGATCCTCTCCTCAGCACTCCTCGTCCGTCCGTCACCTTCGTGTACTATCTCGTCATAAGGTCCACCTCTAGGTACCATCCAGTTCTGATACTCTCAGCCTAAGTCAGCGCTGTCCATCGTCTACATCCAACACAACAAGGTGCAGCCATAGCCCGTGCAGGGGTGAGTATAACGATACTCAGTAGGGACCCTAATACACTCAAGGTCTCACAAAATCCACCAAGGATAAACCAAAAATAAATAAATCAATAGACAACCTTACTTAGGTATATGCCCATACATATACCTAAGTTATCAAGTAGTCCATCTCAATCATGATGAAAACACAGAAAAATTGACTCAGCTCAACCGAGATTTTATTCTAGGGGTTGTATCAAGTAACATCCCCAGTCACTTTGTCTAAACCTAGGCTACTAGAGAACTCCTCCTCTATCGAGTACAGTGGGCCTTCCGTGACACCAAGCATGCTTCCCACTAACCTTGGACTACTGATGTAATCCTCTTGTTGAGTACTGTGGATCTTCCGCATCACTAAGAACGCTCCCCATCATGGGTCTACCGCGTCACCAAGCACACTCCCCCTTGTAGCCTACTGAGGTACTGCTCCAGTCGAGTACTGTGGGTCTGTCGCGTCACACAGAGGTGCTCCCCACTGTGGGTCTGCCGTGAAACCAAGGCGCTCCCCACTGGGCTAGTAGAGTCACTCCGAGTCAAAACAGTTAGCAGTCGTCAGGTCTCATCCAGCTACTAGGTCTCCGTACTATGCTCGCTTGTCTCTGGGAGGATCTGCTCCACATGCTACTGGTCGATACTCCAACTATCACGAAGTCCCACGAAGAAGTATCTCAAAGGTCCGCCATGTCATAGGGGTCTCAATGCAACTAACAGCGCATCAATCAGACATCCGGTCTGTGAGTTATTATCCTTTTAGTCCTGGGGGCCCGGTTAGATTCATGCTCGATCCAACCTGACCATTTCCCATATCAAACCAAAACTCCAGTGGAGTATACTCAAATGGATTGTCTCACTCCAAGATTTCCAGCACCACTGAAGGTTCGTCAAACGGATGCTCGGTGTCAAAGATATGGTTAAAAGAAAGTAAAGGGTCATAGTGGGCCCGAGCCTGGTCCGACCCGGTCGGCCTGACCCAACCCGATCCAGTCTAGGCCGATATGGTTCGGGTCGACCCGACCTGACCTGTTGGGTATGGCCTGGTCCGTTGGGTGGGCCAGCCCGTTGGGTTCGGCCCGGCCCGTTCGGCCCGGCCCTAGTAGGCCGTGAGGGGCCTTGGAGAGTCGTGAGGGTGTGGACCGGCCACGAGGGCGTGGACCGGCTGCGAGGGTGAGGACTGTCCATGAGGGCGCGGACCGGCCGTGGGTTGATGCGAGGGCAGTTTAGCATGGAAGGCACCGCGTGGGAAGCTTGGACCGGAGGGCGTCACGAGTGTGGCTCGGGGCGGCTCGACTTGGGGGCCAGGGTGGCAGGGCCGGGGCTAGTTCGGCCAGCGGGTGGCGTGACCGGGGCCTGTTCGGCTCGGAGGGCCGCGGGGGTGCGGCTCGGCCGGTGGATGGCACAACCAGGGCAGCTCGGCCGGGAGGTTGGGGTGCGGCGCAGCCGGGGCGCGGCGCGGCTCGGGGCTGGTTCGGCCAGCGGCGGCGTAGGGTCAGTTCGACCAGTGGTGGTGCGGGACCGGTTCGGCTGGGAGGTCAGGGCATCGCGGGGGCACTGTGGGTCATGGATGCCACATGGGGGGGGGGGGGGTGGTGCTGTTTCCTTCGTTTCCTTCGTCACCTTCTTTTCCTTCCTCCATTTATAAGAACACCGCAAATCAAAACAAGGGTTACAGAGAGGATGGGCCATGTTAGTTTGGCCCACACTCTCTACCTTAGAGCGATAGCAAGAGGTTCACAAGAACAAATCACATCAAACCCCCCCGCAAATATTCTTCCCAACCCGAAAAAGAAAGGAAGGGGTGTACTTGTGAAGTGACAATCAAACAACATTAAACCCCTACCTTGTTTTTTGTTGGTTGACGTTGGCACGAGAAGGAGAATGTTGATTCGTTGAAGATGAACACATCCTACATCGAAGGATGTTCCAAGGAATAAGGTTGAAGTTGAGGTCGTTCTTCGTAATCGAAGGCATTCCTCATCGGAGTTCTTCGTCAGTGGAGCGTTCTTCGTCGGTGGAGCATTCTTCGTTGGTAGATTTCTCCCAAGTTCCTCCTATCCCCAATTCCACCCAAAAATGAAAAGGCATCCCAAGATAATAGATTATTATATCTATTAATTCATTGGTATAATATTCAAAATGGTTTAATTGATTAAGGGGGAGTTGGAAAAATTAATATGGTGCGTTGGCACAATTAAAATTGTGTAGGTATTGAAGAGGATCCCCCCAAATTTATTAGGGAGTTGAGGGTTTATCCCAATTAAAAGGGGGTTTAATCCCGGGTGGTCCCCATAACCATAACCTCTCATGGGAGGTTATGGTTTTGGTGGTCCCCACCGCCATAACCTCTCATGGGAGGTTAAGGTCTGGTGGTCCCCACTTCTAAATTCCATATAGGGGTTTAGTTTCGGTGGACCCCACCTCCCAACACCCACATGGGTGTTGAAAATAAAAATAAAAATGTCACACACTTTTATTTTTATTTTATTCTTACACAAAAACCCAAAAACTAACTTTTACCCTCGACCATCTGCCGTCAAAGTGAAAGTATCCTTAAGCGAACAATAGTACTGCGAGTTCAACGATGCCCTCATATTTCAATTCCGAGCATCGGTTCAAAAGTTAGAAAAACCCGATCACACGTTTACTGAACACACCTCAAAAAAAGTTCAGAAATTCATTCTGGGCACTCTAGGCCTCGAAATTATGCACCATCAATTTTTGCGGGCTCGTAAAATTCCCATTTATTAAAAAAAATTACATGGAAATTCCGAGTCTTTACATTATCCCCACCTCAGGGCTCAATTTCCCCGTAATCCACAACTCAAACTAGGTAAACAAGTTGGCGTAATGAGCATACATCTGAGCCTCCCGCTACCATGTGCTCTCCTGGAGGTTCCTTTGCTTCCAAAGAACGCGCACCAGAGGTATCGACCATCCATGAAGGACCCGCTCCTGTCGATCCACAATCTCTACTGGAACCTCCGTAAAAGTCACCCCATCGTTGACATCCATCTCGCCATGGTCGATGATGTGAGAAGGGTCATGCACATATCTCCTCAGCTGGGATACATGGAAGACGTCATGCACCTAGTGAAATTGAGGTGGAAAAGCTAAGCGGTAAGCCACCTCGCCTACTCTGCTGAGGACCTGAAATGGTCTGATGAATCTCGGAAATAACTTTCTGCCTCGAACAAATCTCCATATACCTCATCGGGGTGAGATCCGTAGAAAGACATGGTCACCATCCTCGAACTCCAGAGGTCTCCGTCTCCTGTCAGCATACGACTTATGCCTACTCTGTGCAGTCTTCATATGCTTCTGGATGATCTGCACCTTCTATGTGGTAACTCGTACCATCTCTGGTCCCACTAGTGCTGACTCCCCTTGGCCAGTCTAGCACAAAGGTGATCTGCAAGGTCGCCTATACAATGCCTCGAAAGGTGTCATTCCAATGGTGGAGTGATAGTTGCTGTTGTATGAAAACTCCACCAAAGTTAAGTGATCCTCCTAGCTGCGACTAAAGTCAAGGACACAAGCATGCAACATGTCCTCGAGGGTCTGAATGGTCTGCTCAGTCTGGCCATCCGTATGAGGATGGAAGGTGGTGCTCAAACGAAGCTGCATCCTAAAAGCCTCATGTAACCCCTTCTATAGCCGGGAAGTAAAATGTGCATCATGATTGGAGACAATAGTCATGGTTACTCCATGTATCCGCACAATCTCCTGCACATAGAGGCATCCAATCACTCTACTAAACCCT
This sequence comes from Viscum album, assembly GCA_963277665.1. NCBI lineage: Eukaryota > Viridiplantae > Streptophyta > Magnoliopsida > Santalales > Viscaceae > Viscum > Viscum album. The sequence goes on from OY728146.1 coordinate 1,814,245,239, forward strand.
GCTCTCTGATCGGTAGGAAGTGGACTGACTTGGTGAGTCAGTTGATGATCACCCAAATAGAGTCATGTCCCTTGGATGTATGTAGAAGTCCTGGTACATCTTCTCCACTCTTGGATATACCACTGGAGGGGAAGTGTGGAACTCCCTCAACACTTCCTCCTAAAGTGACACTGGTACCATGGTACGTCCTCTGAAGAGGATGACGTGATCCCCACCTTCAGAAAATCCATCAGGTGCCTACCCTGTGGATATCTGTGCACGTCAAGCCTCACAGTCAGCATCCCCACGTTGAGCCTCCCTGACTCACTGAAGAAGTGGGGGAGTGACTGTAAGATACTGAAGAAAATCTTCTATATCTCTATCCATGAAGGATATCTGCAAAGCGGCCAGCTGCTCCATCGCCTCACCTAGCAGCTGTATATGAGACCTCCTGCTGAGTGCATCTGCTACAACGTTCTCCTTCTCAGGAGTATAGACTATCTCAAAGTCATAGTCCTGGAGGAACTCAAGCCAAAGTCGCTATATCAGGTTCAGGTACTTCTGAGAGAACATATACCTGAGACTCTTGTGATCAGAGTACACTATAAAACGTTCGCCATCAGATAGTGTCGCCACATCTTCAAGGCGAGGACCACTACAAAGTGATCAAGGTACGACAGAAAGATCCTGTTAATGAGTCCCATGAACACTGCTGGAGCATTGTTTATACCGGATGGCATAACAAAGAACTCATAATGGTCATACCGACATCTAAAGGCTGTCTTTGACACATACTCGTCTTGTACTATGAGCTGGTTATAACCAGATCTGAGGTCTATCTTTGAGAACCACCGTGATCCCTTCAGCTGATCAAAGAGGTCGTCAATCCTCGGGAGTGGGTACTTGTTTTTCATAGTCACCTGGTTCAGGTTCCAATAGTAGACACAAAGTATCAAGCTCCCATACGCCTTCTTGGAGAACAAAATCGGAGCTGCCTAAGGTGAAACACTGGGCCAGATGAACCCCTTCCCCTACAAGTCCTCTAGCTATACCCGCAGCTCATGAAGCTCCATAGGAGCCATCTGATACGCTGGTGTAGATATTGGTGCCGTATCGGGGTACAAGTCAATGTAAAAGTCCACCTCTTTGTGAGGAGGTAGACTCGAAACATCATCAGGGAAAACATCCTCTTACTAGCCCCCCACTATAGGATAACTTGGAATCTCCACATCAATAACTCCGAGGGTAAGGCTAGACAACTAATGAGTGATCTGCTGCACTCTCCTCTGGGTAAGTCCATCCTGTGCTTCAAAGGCTCCCTTCTCACTGGTGAAGGTAAACCTGGTCCCATCTGTGCGGACACACTGAACCTTGCACCTAATACAGTCAATATGAGCATAGAATGTAGTTAACTAGTCTATACCCAAGATGATGTCGTAAGGCCTCGATGCCGCTACTAGGAGATCCTAGACGAAGATCTCACCTCCTAGAGTAAGCCCACATTGCCGGCACCGGTGCGTAATCATCGAATCTTCTCCCGTAGGAGTATCTAGCCGTAAGGATCGAGCCAACGACTCTGTCAAAATTTCAGAGCTCCGAACGAGGGAAGTGGCAATGAAAGAATGAATGGAACCTGTGTCTATAAGTATTGTATCTATGGTGGAGTAGACACATATCTTACCTCATATCATCTCCGGAGCATCGTGATCATAGGCCTCAGCTGCCTGGAGCTGAGCTCTCCCCTGTCCACCTGCTCCCTGCAGCCGGGGTGGACCTCCTAGTGGTGGTGGTGGTAATATCTCGAAATGTTTCCCACCGCCTGCTGCACGGCCTGCTCCTTTGTCACGTCCGACTCTAGCTTGAAGACCTCCTCCATTAAACCTTTGTCTCTAACTGAGCGGTCCTTAGACCGTTTGTTGATCATCCGAATGACGGGTCGGACAATCATGATTCATGTGACCCTGCCCAACGCATGTGAAACCCTACCCGCTCCTGGCATGTCTGTCTCTGCTTTGGGTGCCCTGCACAACTGATCCTGAGTCATGCGGTCATCCACCTATAGGTCTATTCCTCTTGAACCTCTAAAACATCTGTCTGCTACCAGTTGCAGAAGATTCCGCTACGTGACGACTGGTAGTGGGTCTCGCCACTGGTGACTGCTCAGTAAGAAAACTCTCCACCAAGAGGATTGACAACTGGGTTTTACTCCTGAGAAGGAATCCCAGATCAAATGTAAATTAGGGCTGGTTAAAGAGAATTTAAGGGACTTGGGGCTTACTCCTGAGAAGGAAGCCCAAGATTAGGATTGGGACTTATTCCTAAAAAGGAGACCCAGGTTAGGGGACTTGGGGCTTACTCCTGAGAAGGATGCCCAAATTAAAGGACTTGGGGATTACTCCTAAGAAGGATGCCCATATTTGAGATTGGGGCTTACTCTTAAGAAGGATGCCCAAATTAAGGGACTTGGGGATTACTCCTAAGAAGGATGCCCAAGATTAGGACTGGGACTTATTCCTGAAAAGGAGACCCAGGTTAGGGGATTTCTCTCATCTTAAAGGATGAGGTTGAATGAATGAACTCTCCATATTTAGTGACAAAAAGATATTTAAATCACTAGGTTTTGAGAGATATTTCATTGAATTCCTTTTAGATAAGGAAGTCAAATCAATAAATCATGCCATAAATGGCTTTGAAGAGTGTCTTGAAGACTGAATCTTGAAAAGGAAAGATGTAATGACTTAAGAGGGGTGAAATGGGCAAGAAAGGCACCCAAAAAGGCAGGGGCGCGCAAGTCTTGGAAGGCGCGCAGGTATTGTGGGGGCGCACAAGTATTGGTCACGCAGGTTTACCTGCGCGACATATGTTGTACTTGCGCGATGGTCAACCAGCATTGAAATACTTGAGAAACTCTTTAATAAAGACCTTATAATTCTCTTGAGGTTCTTCTAGAAAAGGGACATGCAAGTTCTATCGAAGGAGTAAGGCGACGCGCAAGTGTGACTACTTCCCTTAAGGGCTGGCCACTCAGGCGCGCAAGTGTTGATGAGTTTCAACACTTAGGCCTTCCTCCCTCTCTTTGGATCTTCCGTTCTAGGTAAGAAATTACCTTAGAAGTGTTCCGGAAGCTTTGAGAAGAGACTTGGGTGTCGGGAGCTTCAATCCGAGTTTCTGAAAAAAGATCCTCCGGAACACTTCTAAGGTAATTTATTACCTAGAACGGAAGATCCAAAGAGAGGGAGGAAGGCCTAAGTGTTGAAACTCATCAACACTTGCACGCCTGAGTGGCCATCCCTTAAGGGAAGTAGTCACACTTGCGCGTCGCATTACTCCTTCGATAGAACTTGCACGTCCCTTTTCTGGAAGAACCTCAAGAGAATTATAAGGGATTTATTAAAGAGTCACTCAAGTATTTCAATGCTAGTTGACCATCGCGCAAGTACAACATATGTCGCGCAGGTAAACCTGCGCGACCAATACTTGCGCGCCCCCGCAATACCTACGCGCCTTCCAAGACTTGCGCGCCCCTAACTTTTTGGGTGCCTTTCTTTCCCATTTCACCCCTCTTAAGTCATTACACCTTTCCTTTTCAAGATTCAGTCTTCAAGACACTCTTCAAAGCCATTTATGGCATGATTTCTTGATTTGACTTCCTTATTTGAAAGGAATTCAGTGAAATATCTCTCAAAACCTAGTGATTTAAATATCTTTTTGTCACTAAATATGGAGAGTTCATTCATTCAACCTCATCCTTTAAGATGAGAGAAATCCCCTAACCTGGGTCTCCTTTTCAGGAATAAGTCCCAGTCCTAATCTTGGGAATCCTTCTTAGGAGTAAGCCCCAAGTCACTTAATTTGGGCATCCTTCTTAAGAGTAAACCCCAATCTCAAATATGGGCATCCTTCTTAGGAGTAAGCCCCAAGTACCTTAATTTGGGCATCCTTCTCAGGAGTAAGCCCCAAGTCCCCTAACCTGGGTCTCCTTTTCAGGAATAAGTCCCAGTCCTAATCTTGGGCTTCCTTTTTAGGAGTAAGCCCCAAGTCCCTTAAATTCTCTTTAACCAGCCCTAATTTACGTTTGATCTGGGATTCCTTCTCAGGAGTAAAACCCAGTTGTCAATCCTCTCCTAATTTGGGTTTCCTTTTCAGGAATAAGTCCCAAGTTAGAGTGTTCAAATCTCCATAAAGCACATATACCTTTATGGACCCTGTTCCTAGATTTTCTCCCTAAAGTAAATCCTCTGGGAAGTCATACATACATAAGCCCCAAACCATTTCTTATGATTGCATCTTTCATGGCACAATTGTCTAATTTTTACCAATACCTCTTGTTTCTCACACCAAGCATGACTCACATGAGCTTAGAGTGTAAAAGTAATTGTGACATCCTGCTTTGAGCCATAAATCATAAACATCATACCCTTATTCGAACTACGTGGGCTCTGATTCCTTTTTCAAAAAAAAGGATACGTAGGTAGCCCATCTATGGGTTCAATACCAACTTTGAAATAATTCATGTCCTTCTGAATGACAATAAATTTCAAGTGCCCCACTGAGTGGCTTTAAAACCAGCCTGGTCATCATAATGACCAAGAGACTTTTATATCAATGTTTTGAAGGTTACCATTGACCAAGAATCTCTAAATAGATATAGATGATTCTCTATTGATTAAGAACCTCGAATACATATAAAATATTCTCTAAATTTCTTACATATTTAATCATTGATTTTCAAAACTGAAGGAAAAGCTCATTTTATACTTGGTAATGTAATAAGGATTCACAAACATAACTTAAATCTATAAAGAGAGTCCCGGAATAGACAATAATTCCCCTCAAAAAGGTGTGATGAGTCCGACCTCCCATCCTCTCAACCAATACAAATTACTAAGCCTCATCAGTCCACAAGCTAATGAGCGCCTACCTTTGAAAGTAGGTCCAAATGGATGTGGAATCATTGGATGTTTCCGGTTCTAAGAACAAACCCGCTAGAAACCGATTAGAACGTTTGAATCTCTCATCCAGGAGGTCATCCCCGAATTCTGAGGGAAACAAAAAATGGTGAACCCGACGTGAATCCTTAACCAAGTTAAAATGATGTTTTACCTATTTGTTAAGCCCATATTTAAAACTCAATAAGAGGGCTAACAAAAACAATCATTTGACATGTGTGCTCATCCAAAAGATAAAGTGTCTGAATTTTATCTTGATTACGTCTGTTATATCAATCAGGCACTCTTTTCCAAGATCTTCTGTATTTCCATAATGGCTGCTCTCAAATTCACATCTGTGAATACTGCTGCTGAAAATACCACTGCTACTATTCCTACTGGATCGTTATCCGCTCTGAGGATGACATCACCTACTAAGAGTCTTCAATGATGGGTATCAAATGCGCTGGTTAAGGAGTACCGTCAACACGGTACCATCCCAACTTTGGAAGCTGCCCGACAGGCCCTCCAAGTGAACAACTCACATAGGTCATCCGGAAAATGACGACTAGTGATCAAGAGGCAGGCGGTGCTGACTACCGTCTCCAACTGTTTCGGGTCGTTATCCCCGGAACGCAATTTCCATTCACTCCCTTACTTTGAGGAAGTGAATGAGAAGGTCCCTCAGGGCCTTAATTCAAAAAAAAAAAACAGGAGTCCTTCCCGAGGGCTCCCATCAACAATCGCCGCCAGACTCGTGCGGCAGTTTGCCCTCAACATGATGAGGGTACCGACTCCAGGCATTCAGCTCAGGTTCCTCGAACCCGAGCAGGAAAGACGAACCGCCAGAGACGGAATCTGGTTAACAATGGGCAGGTTTTCATCCCTGCCATCTCCAGAGAAGTCCACCAACCTAACTTGGTGGAGAACAATGAGCAGACACACACACCTGTCCGTTTTAATTCTGCTGTCCAGCAGACTCGTCTGGCAGCATCAAGCCAATCCCGCCAAGCAATTCCGGCAGAGTACTATAGGCAGGAACATACACCGTCTTATACATCATCAGTTAGTCAGCAGGCTCGCCTGACTACATATGATGGATCTCATCAACCGCGTTTGGCGAAGTGTAATCAGCAGGCACATACACCTGCTAGTACTAATCAAGCCTACCAACAGTCTCGCTTGGTAGCGCATGGAGAAGTCAGTTGGAAAGCTCCGAAGACAAACAGGAGGCAGACTCAACTCTCTGCCTCCACACTTGAGTACTGTCAGGATTCACTGACAGGAAAAGGAGGACAGGAGTAGGCACATACACCTACTCCAATCCCGGAATGGACGTATATCCCCGTTCTGGAAGCTGAAGTCACCAAGCATATTTTGTCAATGGTGAAAGAGCAGAAGAAAATTCCTGCTCATATTCTAGATGCTTGCCAGGATATCATAACAGCTTCAACATCATCTCAGGGAAAGACACATAAATCTATCCCTAGTAGTGGAGTGACACATCAACGATTCACTCCGGAACAGACACACACATCTGTTCCAGTCCAAGAGGGTTATGGGGCATACTCCCCCATATCATACGGACAACCAATTCAGGCACATACACCTGATTTGAGTGGAGATCGTCAGCCTAACCTGACTATATTTCCTGATCAGGCACATACACCTGCTCAGAGCAATCACTTTCTTCATCAAGTGGTTTCTAAAGCGAGTAAGAAGGCATCTAAGAAAAATATCCGCCCAACATAGTCAGGAGATCAAAGGCCAATCTGTAACCAAGCCTTGCTCGATGCTGGAGTTCTTGAAGCCCTCAGACATTTATCTGTCAGAATTCAAGATTCTACTCCCTCAGTTCCCAATAACGGGAACATTAATTCTGAAGGTCTTCAACAGACACTTCCTCATGAAGGCTTGCTTCATGAAAATTCGGTCAATCTTGAAGTTTATTCTTCAGATGAGAGCCACAGGAACCCTCTATGTGGTCAGAAGACCAAGGATCAAGAGATCTCATCTTTTGCTGTAACCCATTATGGTGGTCCTCCCCATGATGATGAATTTCGCTGCGAAAGTCCTCTCCGCAGTAGTGATTCACATTGCCTGGAAAATACTCCAGTGGACAATGTAGTGCCGAGAAATCCCTCTTATCTTGAGGCACTTGAAAATGCGAAACCAGTCAGGTCTGATGCTTTATCGCTGGCAAGTGAAATACTTTCTCAATCAGAAGATAGCCCAGGGTGTATGTCATTTTCTGAACCACCCCTAAGTCATGCATCTTCTAGTTTGATCAATGATCTCTCTACCAATATTGTTGAATCCGATGAAGAAACAAGGAAACACCAACTCTGGTCAAAACAGGTAGAAGAATCTTCATTTAATGATAAAGAGGAAATGTTGAACATGAGGAAAAAAACTGGCGAAAAGTGAAGTACCAGTCATGTTTTGGCCTTTGGCTGACTCCCAGTATGATATTACAATGATGTTGACGGAAGATAGAGTCCATGATATTCGTCTCAACATATGGAAAACTTTTTGTCAATTGAATAAGAAGGTATTATCTTATGATTAATATGAAAATCATCTTAAGATAATAGAAGGGCTACAACGTCAGATTGGTTTGGAATCTCTATCAGTTTCTCAGTATCCGAAGGCTGAAAAGCAACAGAGAACCCTTCAACGTTCATGCCTTGGCGCACTAAGAAAATTGCGTCAGTTAATTTCCAATGCTCCATCTAGTGTTCATATCAGAGGATGGGGTGTTCACGGAGCACTACATTTCACAGTGCTTTCCAGTCAGCAAAGCCTGCCGAAAATGGTCTCATGCAATGTTATTGCCCATGGCCGGCCACAGTCAATGAGATTTGTTCATAATCAAAAGCTTGCTCAAGAACAGGCTTCAACTAGTTCCTCTCAAAATCAAGCATATAGACAACAAGTTATTGAATTTCTCCTACATCAAGCAGGCGAGAATATTGCAAAAGCCTCTCATCTGGAGCAAACAAATCATCAAATGATAGAAGTCTCGGAAATCATCCAACGTTCTGTTGAACCAGGTGATAAAAGTGGATACAAGTTAATGCATCTAGCTAATTTCCAAACTAAGATTCGCAAGATCAAGATAACTTTTAAGAAAGTCTCAGATATAGCATGTCAAGAGCCACCCCAACTTTTCAGACTAGGGACTCCTTTAACCCAACCCTCAGAGTCAACAAATGAGATTCGAGGAGTTGAGTAGAATCAGCAGGAACATCCCCAGTTCATGAGATTGGGGACTCTTTCAAATCATCAATCCCCTTCTCAGAGAATATCGGTCTTTTCTCGATTGGGGAAGAAGCCCCAAGAGGAACGAAGAGCCAAATTATCAGGAGATTCCCTCCAAATTATAGCTCGTCAAGAAGTTCCTAAAGGATTGAACCAACAAAAGGCAATGTCTCATCAAAGACATGAAAGAAGACAATATCACAGAAATGTTGATAGAAGGGATTTGATGCATTATACATCAATCAATGTCATCAATGCCGTTGTTGCTAATCCACCAGAGGAGACTCACTCAGGGGACTCAGATGAAGAGCGTCCTTCTTAAGAAAATGTACGCACCAATACAAATGAAGAAGGTGTGCGTACACGAAGTCAAAAGATTACTCAGAACCTAGGTAATCCACTTCCCTCTCTCCAAAAAGTATCCAAAAAAGGGAGGGGAAAGAATCAGGTTACATATCCTTCCTCTGGAGAAGGTCAATCGCTCTCATTAGAGAAAAGGTTTGCACAACAGGAGGAAGAAATGAAAGAATTAAGAAGGTTGAATGCAGAACTACTTCAGAGTAGTCTTCTTCTTAAGAATGCTGAAGTCTGACAGCTGAAGGAATTTTTTGCAGTTACTGAGATGGATCAGGAATATCCTCCTTTATCATTACACCCTCAGAGGTCTAATCCTACGGGTCAAAAACAACAACGGTTGGCAGTTCTACCATCAGTTGCAGCACCAACCACCACATCTGTCCAAGCTTCATTCATTGCACCTACTCAAGACCAGATTCAACTGGATGTTTCTCAAAAGTTAATAACTACTATTGAGTCATTAACAGCTCGGTTAGAAACTATGGAAGGGAAACATGCGCAAGTTTAACCAGAAAAGAAAGTTTACCCTGAATGGGTAGATTCAATTTCTCCTCCATCTAGTTTTGGAAACCCTGTTTTCCCTACTTTCAATGGATCAGGCGACCCTGAACAACATTTGACGCATTACGTGTCTTGTTGTGATCCTATGATGGGAACTCCAGAGCAGCAAAAAGCAGTGAAACTCAGATGCTTCGTGTGAACCTTGCAAGGACCATCTTTTGTCTGGTATACAAGCTTGCAATCCCGGTCAATCATCGGATGGGAGGATCTTCGCCAAAAATTCCTTCTTCAGTTCAGCTCAAATTTTCCAAAAACGACAGTTTTTGATCTTACAAACTGCAAGAAAAGGGAAAATGAAAGAGTCTCTGATTTCATTGCTCGCTGAAAGGGATTAACGTATTCCCTGAGTTTAGCACTTCCTCAGGAAGAGCTGTTGCCAATCTATGTGGAAAATTTGCGTGACGAATTACGCACGCCATTGATCCCTGTGAAATACACAGGAGGGTTTCGAGACCTTACTTCAATCGCTCAGTAGATTGAAGATTCCCTTATACAGGCTAAGGTTAAATCTCGTGTAATTCCATCAGCTTCAGGAAGGAGAATGGGTAAAGCAGAAACTTCTACAGTTATGCTTAAACAAGCGTCTGTACCTATTTCTACTTCAAAACCTTCATCTTCTCGAAGGGCTCCACCTCCTGAACGCCAACAACAAAGGCCGTTTCGTCCAAATGATCAAAGAGATCAACGACAAAAACAATTTGAGGATTTGAAGAGTAAAACATACTCTTTCCGAAGTGAGTAAGTTCCTGGTTACTTCATTTCAGCTTTGGAAAATAATTTGGTTCAATTACCAGTGCCCAAGAGGCCAAACAAAGAAGGAGATGAAGACCGTCCCAATTATTGTCCCTTTCATCAAATGTTAGGGAATCCCATCCAGGAGTGTTTTGTCTTTAAAGACCTCCTGAAAAAGATGGTCGACTTGGGACAAGTCAAGTTGAAAGGTTCTTCGACTCAGGTATCATGTGTTACTGCTACAGTTCCAGAGGAGGAAGGTGAATGACAAGAAGTCAAAAGAAGAAATGCATAGAAATATGATGATTGGATGGTCAGAAAGACAATCAATCAGACTCATTCCATTTTGCGAACACAATTAAAAAAACCAATTGTGTCTTCTGTCATGAATATTGCGGTAAAACCCTTTTCGTCAGAGGGAAAGTCCTCAAAGAAACGGTTTGATTCAAAGACGAAAAAAGAATCAGAATAAGATGAGTATGTGTCAAATCCTACATTGTCTTTGACTCTGGAAGACTTTATGCCATCTACTTCAAAACCACGGGCACCGCCCCATCAAATGGCACAGCCTAAACAGGCTAGTCAGGCAGAGTCTTTATTAGACGAAGAGTTAATCTTCGGTTCTGTTAATATGATTCAATTAACAAATCCATATTCTAGTCGTAATTTCAATTTTGATGAGTCTGAATTCCCCGTATCAAATAAGGGAATCTGAGGAAGTTCCAGAGGTTCAGGATACAGAGGAAGACGTGGATCTTTCCGAAGCCACTACTCCAATTCTACCCCTGCTAGCACTGTGTATGCAGCAGAAACTCGTGGTAGATCCCTTCAGCAAGCTCAAAAAGAAAAAGCAAGTTCTTCTGCCAATAGTCAACTCAGTCTTGGTACAATTATTTTGGAAGACCGATTGAAAATTCCATCTTCTTTATCTCAGCAAGTAAATGGATCTAATCGGTCTAATCTTCCAAAACCAAGGATGTTGCCAACTTCTATCCCAATACAAGATGCATCAGCTTCCAAAGCATCTGCTTCCAAGGTACCTGCTAAACCGCATATTCCTGTTGGGAAATGCAGACCTTTAGATCAAAAGTATGATATATTGAAACACTTGGCCCAAGTACCAGCCAAGTTATCAATTTTGGATGCTTTGAATCTGTCAAAAGATCTTCGGGAAGCACTTATCGAAGCTTTGTCAAGTCCTCAGGAGTTTGAAGCTGAAATTGCTGCAGTTGAAGTCTATCACATAGAGAATAATCCTGAAGAATTCCATACAGTGATATCTTTTACTGATAAAGATGAAGATGATGTTGTTCATGGGAACATAAAACCTATCTACTTATCTGGCAAAGTCAATGGTGTGGATATCCGAAGAGCTTTCATTGACAATGGTTCAGGAGTCAACCTCATGCCCATTCGTACACTTCGTTGATTGGGCCTCACAGAATCTGATTTATCTCCTTCTACCATGATGTTACAAGGATATGATAAAAATGAACAAGAACCACTGGGTGAAGTTACACTCAGAACTCAGTTTGGGGATCTTGTATCCAATTCGGATTTCATGATTGTTGATCAAGACTCAGCTTTCAACGTCTTTCTTGGAAGACCCTGGCTACATCAGCATGCGGCTATCCCTTCATCATACCATCAATGTCTCAAATATTGTTTCAATGGTCAAGTTGGAACATTGTATGGTGATAAGGCCCCGTTCAAGACATGTGAGTCTCAATACATTGAGGCAGAATTTTATCACATGAAGGGAAGAGAAAAATCTACAATGAAGGAAATTACCAAAATTAATGCTCCATATGGTTTGGAGAAAATTCCAATAAATCCATTTATACATGTGAGTACAGATTATGTGTTGCCTATCAGTCAAATTGAAAAAATAGGCCCAAATAAAAATACTCTTATGGAAATATTCATAATGTCAATTACGACAGTTGAGCCACACAACATGGGAGAAATTGGTAACCTACCAAACAGTGATGAAAGCAAAAGTGGTGACGTCTTCATTTCATCTACTGAAATCCAACAGGTCTATACTTCGCCAATCATGCCAGAAGAAGTTATAGAAACATCAGAGGTGAATAATGATGTCAATTCTAAATCCATCATCTCCTCTTTATTTCCCAAAGAAGGCCCTTTATCATCAATAGGGTCGGAAATGGAAGCGTCTTCTTCAAAATGTGCAAATTTTGAAATCTCTTATGATCATGAAAATTTCGTTTTGTCATCTACTATGCAAGTAGAAACGGAAGAAATAGAACATGATGACGAGGAAGAGGAAGATCTTAGAGATGCTCCTCCAACATTTGAAGAGGGTATCTCTACCACTGTGGATGAACTCAGAGAAATAAATCTGGGTACAGAGAAAGATCCACGCCCCACTTTAATTAGTGCGGCCATGACCCTTGAAGAGCAAGAGATGTATATTTCTTTTCTAAAGAAAAATAAAGATATTTTCGCTTGGAACTATACAGAAATGCCTGGGCTTGATCCTGATATTGCTACTCATCATTTGGGTTTACCAAAAGAACATCGAGGATTTAAGAAAGCCGCGAGAAGAACACACCCAACTTATGCTTCCAAAATTGAAGTTGAAGTGGATAATCTGATCAAAGCTAACTTCGTTAGAGAAGTTCAATATCCCAAGTGGTTGGATAATATTGTCCCTGTAAAGAAGAAGAACAGACAAATTAGGGTTTGCATCGATTTCAGAGATCTTAATCGGTATTGTCCTAAAGATGATTTTCCAGTTCCGATTACAGAACTCTTAATTGATGCGAAGACTGGATATGAAGTAATTTCCTTCATGGATGGATATTCCGGATATAATCAGATCCGAATGGCCCAAGAAGATGAGGAATCTACAGCCTTCAGAGCCCCTCAAGGTGTGGTTTGTTACCGGGTGATTCCCTTTGGTTTAAAGAATGCAGGTGCAACATATCAACGTGCCATGCATCGTATCTTCAAACCTTTCTTAGGAAAATTTGTTGAATGCTATGTAGACGATTTGGTGGTTAAATCCAAACAACGTTCTAATAACTTGGATGATTTGGAAGTCACATTCCACAAGCTTCGACAACATAATTTGAAGATGAACCCCTTAAAATGTGCTTTTGGGGTAACCTCAGGAAAATTCCTCAGCTTTGTTGTATGCCATCGTGGTATTGAAGTTGATCCTGAGAAGACCAAATCAATCCTTGGTATGTCACCTCCTCATAATTTTAAAGAATTAAGAGGACTTCAAGGACACTTAGCCTATATTCGGCGTTTCATCGCCAATTTGGCAGGCAAAAGTTTACCCTTTACCAAATTATTGAAAAAAGGAGTCACTTACCAGTGGACTGAAGAATGTCAAGAAGAGTTTGATGTTCTCAAGAAATACCTCTTGAGTCCACCAGTACTCATGCCACATGTTGAAGGTAGACCACTTATCCTCTATGTGATAGCTCTAGAGCGATCATTGGGTGCCTTTCTCACTCAAAAGAATGATGCTGGGAATGAAAATAGCCTCTACTATCTCAGTAGAACTATGCTTGAAGCAGAAACCCGGTATTCAAGTATTGAGAAGTGCTGCCTGGCATTAATATTTGCAGTTCAGAAACTGAGAAACTACCTGCAACATCACGAGGTCCAATTGGTATCTCGCAATAATCCGCTCAAATTCATCCTTAGTCGTCCAATGCTTACAGGACGTCTAGCAAGGTGGGCAGTTATTTTGCAGCAGTTTGACATTCAGTATGTATCTCAAAAGGAAATAAAGGGCCAAGCTCTGGCTGATTTCCTGGCTGAACATCCTTCAGTGGAAGACACGTCTTCAGATATTGAACTCCCTGATGAGGAAGTTTTCTCTATTCAAGAGAGTCCTCAAACATGGGAAATGTATTTTGATGGTGCTTCCAGAAGTCCAACAGGGAAGAAAATGGAAAATCCTAAATTCAACAAAGTTGGTTTAGGAATTGTACTCATTTCTCCAGATAAGGCATTGTTACCTTATTCCTTTTTATTGTGGGAATGTGGTACCAATAATGAAGCCGAATACCAAGCTCTTATCACAGGCTTGGAGTTAGCACTTCAAGCACAAGTGAATCACTTAAAGGTGAAAGGTGATTCAGACCTGGTAATCAAACAAGTCAATGGGGATTATGCCATCAGAAAAGAAGAGTTAATCCCTTTGTATGATTACATCAGAAAGTTAATGGAGGAATTCCCTTTGGAACTGACATTTTCTTATGTCCCAAGATCACAAAATGCCCAAGCTGATGCACTGGCTAATATAGCCACAGCTCTAGCAGATCCAAATCGGGACGAGACAACCATCAGTATTTCCCACCGTCGTGCAATTTCACCTTATGTTCAAGCCAGAACAGAGGAAATTAATGAAATTAGTCCCATTCCTGAACCATATGTTCATACTACAGGATGGATGTCACTTATCAGGGAATACCTTCAAAATGGAACACTTCCACCTGATAGAGCCGAGAAAGAACAAATCCGGCGACGTGTGGTCAATTTTACTCTTTATGATGGCCCAACCCACCTAGAGAAAATTCTATACAAACGTGGTTTTGATGGAGTTCTCTTCAGATGCATTGATGGTGAAGAGACAATGGCTATCATGAAAGAAGTGCATGTAGGAGTCTGTGGTGACCACCAGTCTGGACATAGATTGTCTGATCAAATTCGAAGGCTTGGATACTTTTGGCCTTCAATGATACAAGATTTTGTTGATTTCACAAAGAAGTGTCATTCATGTCAAGTACATGCCAACTTCATTCATCAACCTCCAGAGTTTCTTCATACAGCTAAATACTCATGGCCATTTGCCACATGGGGAATGGATGTGGTGAGACCTTACCCTTCAGCTACGGCCAAGCAGTTTAAGTACATTCTTACTGCTACTGATTTCTTTTCCAAATGGGCAGAGGTAGTACCTCTCAAAGAAGTCAGTTCTAAATGCATTGTTAGCTTCATCAAGTCTAACATCATTACTATATTTGGTGTCCCTCATACCATATTGACGGACAACGACACCAACTTCTGTTCTTCTGAGGTGAAGAAATTGTATCAAGAATACAACATTAAATCCAACCATTCATCTTGGTATCATGCGGCAGCCAATGGCCAAATAGAATCCTTTAACAAGACTCTTTCAAATATACTGCAAAAGATGGTGGATAAAGATAAGAGGTCATGGCCTGATAAACTCTTTAATGCTTTATGGGCTTATCGGACTACCACCCGCAATGCAACGCGGTCAACTCCATATTCGTTGGTATATGGAACAGAAGTAGTCTTGCCAATTGAAGTTCAATTGCCCTCACTCAGAGTATCCATTTGTGATCCGTTATCTACATATGAGCAATCCCAAAATCGATTGAATGAATTGGAACGGTTAGATGAGAAAATATTGTGCACTTTGCACCACTTGGAAATCTATCAGAATCGAATAGCACGAGATTTTAACAAAAAAGTTCATCTTCGTTCATTCATCCAGGGAGAATTAGTATTAGTTCTCAGAACTCCAATGATATCAGGAAAGAAACCTCCCATGCTTGAGCCAAAATGGGAAGGACCTTATTCAATACATAGGGTATACTCCAATGGAGCTTATTCATTAATCTCGATGGATGGAGAACTCATTACTACTCCAACTAATGCCAGATTTTTGAAGAAATATTTTGTATAAAATACAAAGTATTCACAAGATGTCCCCGCAACATGACACTAAACTGTGCGGCACCAGTTCGTCCTTTCTATATGACGTTAAACTATACAGCAACGGTCTAAGCATATGACCCTAAACTATTTGCACATACATCCAACATGACGTTAAACTGTGTCAGCTTATATGTCCCCGCAACATGACACTAAACTGTGCATCACCAGTTCGTCCTTGCTATATGACGTTAAACTATACAACAACGGTCTAAGCATATGACCCTAAACTATTTGCACATACGTCCCACACGACGTTAAACTGTGAAAAAGTTCCCTAAATGGTCCAGTATGACCTTAAACTGCATCATAAATGGTCCATGCATATGACCCTAAACTATTTGCAAGTCCCTTACGTCCAGCAAGACATTAAACTGTGACGTCCTAACTACATGACGCTAAACTATATAAAAGTCCCTTACGTCCGGAAAGATGTTAAACTACATAATCATCAAAGGTCCTGTATGACCTTAAACTACACCACCGTCCAGCATGACATTAAACTGCACCATCCACGGTCCATTCATATGACCTTAAACTATTCGCCCTTTCATCCAACATGACGTTAAACTGTGGGGAAAAAAAATCCCCAATGCGTCCAACATGACGTAAATGGTGTGTTATTTTGTCCTTACTGCATGACATTAAACTACGCAGTCCCCCTTTTGTCCAACATGACGTTAAACTGTATTGTCCCCATCGTCCTAACTACATGACACTAAACTGTACAGAAAATTCATGATATGTCCTACATGACATTAAACTGTATTTTTTCCCTGCTACATGACACTAAACTGTGCAGCACCAATAGTCCTAACTGCAAGACTTTAAACTGCATAGTCCCTTTATATGTCCTACATGACATTAAACTATGCATCGTTAAAGTTGTTGTTACCTCTTGTTTCTCACACCGAATATGACTCACGTGAGCTTAGAGAAAACCTCAACCGTAACACTCTCTTTGGGACGCTAACCATGTATAAGTCCCAACAACATTTTTTTTATTTTTTTTTATTTTATTAGATCGTTGTCCCCAAGAAAAACTTGATCATTAATTCATTCTTTAATTGAACTACACGGACTTTGATCCTTGCCCTCCAGGCTGGGTATGTAGGCAACCTCTCAGGGTTCAAGCCCAAAAACAATCTCTTCACGTCGGGTTCACCATTTTTTGTTTCCCTCGGAATTCGGGGATGACCTCCTGGATGAGAGATTCAAACGTTCCGATCGGTTTCTAGCGGGTTTGTTTGTAGAACCGGAAACATCCAATGATTCCACATCTATTTGGACCTACTTTCCAAAGGTAGGCGCTCATTAGCTTGTGGACTGATGAGGCTTAGGAATTTGCATTGGTTGAGAGGATGGGAGGTCAAACTCATCACACCTTTTTGAGGGGAATTATTGTCTATTCCGGGACTCTATTTATAGATTTAAGTTATGTTCGTGAATCCTTATTACATTACTGAGTATAAAATGATCTTTTCCTCCAGTTTTGACAATCAATGATTAAATATGTAAGAAATTTAGAGAATCTTTTATATGTATTCGAGGTTCTTCATCAATAGAGAATCATCTATATCTATTTAGAGATTCTTGGTCAATGGTAACCTTCAATACATTCATATAAAAGTCTCTTGGTCATTATGATGACCAGGCTGGTTTTAAAGCCACTCAGTGGGGCACTTGAAGTTTATTGTCATTCAGAAGGACATGAATTATTTCAAAGTTGGGATCGAACCCATAGATGGGCTACCTACGTATCCTTTGTTTTGGAAAAGGAATCAGAGCCCACGTAGTTCGAATAAGGGTATGATGTTTATGATTGATGGCTCAAAGTAGGATGTCACAATTACTTTTACACTCTAAGCTCACGTGAGTCATGCTCGGTGTGAGAAACAAGAGGTATTGGTAAAAATTAGACAATTGTGCCATGAAAGATGCAATCATAAGAAATGGTTTGGGGCTTATGTATGTATGACTACCCAGAGGATTTACTTTAGGGAGAAAATCTAGGAACAGGGTCTATAAAGGTATATGTGATTTATAGAGATTTGAACACTCTAACTTGGGACTTATTCCTGAAAAGGAAACCCAAATTAGGAGAGGATTGATAACTGGGTTTTACTCCTGAGAAGGAATCCTAGATCAAACGTAAATTAGGGATGGTTAAAGAGAATTTAAGGGACTTGGGGATTACTCCTGAGAAGGAAGCCCAAGATTAGGACTGGGACTTATTCCTGAAAAGGAGACCCAGGTTAGGGGACTTTGGGCATCCTTCTTAGGATTAATCCCCAAGTCCCTTAATTTGGGCATAAAAAGAAAAATTTCACATAAAAACCAATTCCTTTTGGATGCTAATGAGAGTACCACCATTAAAGGGATCATTCCTCCAAAGTTAAAATACCCAGGATGTCCATACATCAATGTTGAGTTAGGAGAGAACAAAGTTATAAAGGACATTTGTGATCTGGGAGCTAGTGTGAACCTCATTCCTTTTTCCATGTATTGTCAGTTAAGGCTCAAAGAACTCCAACTCACATCTACCACTCTTCAACTTGCTGATCTTAGTGTTCGAGTTCCTAAGGGGATATTAAAGGATGTTTCAGTGAAAGTTGAAAAATTAATTTACCTAGATGTCTTCATTGTTCTTGACAATCACCCAAGTTTAGGTTCTAGGGAGAAAACCCCCATCATCCTTGGTCATCCATTCTTAGAAAAAATCAACTCAATCATCTGAGTTAAGAATGGGAACATGACAATAACCTTTGGAAACACGATCCTTGATCTAAACATCTACAAAGGAAACTCTAAAATTGGGGATGATGAAGAGATCCATGAGGTAAATTGGTGTTGATAGTGAACTCTATTAACATCAAGGGATTACTGAAGAATGTTTAAGTCAAGAATAGATTGATTTTCTTTGTTCACATGAGGGAAATTTGTCTCCTTTTCTTGAATCTATTTCAGATAGCTCTATTGATGATTTTTTGGAATAAAAAATCAATGAAACCATTGGTGAAATCAATAAAACTGAGTCCATCCCCGTTCATGAAACTAATCTGAAAAATTTAGTGGATGAAATTTCTATTCACAAGGAACCAATTCTATCAATAAATCTGGACAAAGAAATCGAGTTCAATACAAAGTCCCATCCTTCATTGGAAAGTGATAACCAATCTGATCTCGAATTTAAGGTCCCAAATTCATCACTCAAGTATGCATTCTTAGGAGAAAATCGATCCTTTCTTGTTGTCATTTCTTCCTCTCTTGAATCCAATAAACATATGATGCTTATAGATGTCCTAAGAAAGCATAAGAAAGCAATTGGATGGACCCTTTCTGATATTCCTGGGATTATCCCACTCATTGAAACTCATAGTATTGTTCTTGAATCTAAATTCCAACCATGTCGTCAACCTTAGAGGAGACTCAATCCAAATATTTTGGATGTAGTAAGGAAATAATTTCTTAAGTTGTTGAAAGTAGGTATCATCTACCCAATTGCTGAGAGTGAGTGGGTTAGCAAAATTCAAGTTGTCTTGAAGAAAGATGGAATCACTATGATCACCAATGAGGATGGTGACCTTCTCCCCATAAGGGTCAGTAGTGGATGGAGTGTCAATATTGACTATAGGAATCTCAACTCTTTTACCAATAAAAACTATTTCCCCTTTCCCTTTATTGATCAAGTCCTCGAGCATGTGGTGGGTCATCAATTATATTACTTCCTAGATGGATTCTTAGGGTATAATCAAATCGAGGTATCCTTAGAGGATCAAGGAAAAACAACCTTCACTTGTTCATTTGATACATTTTCCTTCAAGAAAATGCTCTTTGGGTTATGCAATACCCCTGGGACCTTCCAGCGGTGCATGATGGGAATCTTCTTAGACATGGTGGGGGATTATTTAGTGGTCTTCATGGATGACTTCTCCATCTTTGGGGATACTTTTGATGGATTACTTATGAATCTTGAAAGGGTTCTGTCAAGATGCGAGGATAATAACCTCATCCTAAATTGGAAAAAATGCTATTTCATGGTAAAGGAAGGACTTGTTATAGGCCATATGGTCTCTGGAATAGGGATTGAAGTTGATAAAGATAAGGTTTATATCATTCTTCACCTACCCTCTACAAAAACTGTCAAGTAAGTGAGGTATTTATTAGTAAATGTAGAGTTTTATAGAAGGTTCATTAGAAATTTCAGCTCTATTTCTCGACCACTCTGTGCTCTTTTGGTGAAAGATGCTCCATTTTTATGGATAGAAATCTGTGAGGAATCATTCTCTACACTCAAGTCAACTATTATCTCTCAACCTATCATGCAAGATCTAAATTGTAAACTTCCATTCAAACTCATGTGTGATACGAGTGAATTCGCTGTTGGAGCAGTATTAGGACAACGGTGTGAGAAAACCCCATGTGTCATTGCTTATGCAAGAAAATATCTAAATGATTCACTAATCAACTACACCACCACTGATAAAGATTTTATTTATGTTGTATTTTCTTTAGGGAAAATTAGGTCCTATCTATTAGGATCACCCATCATTGTCTTCACCGACCATTCATCCCTGAATTAGGTTTTCCAAAAACAAGATGACAAGGATAAATTGATCATGTGGGTCCTTATTCTTCAAGAGTTTGATTTAACCATTAAGGATAAACAGGGTGTTGAAAATGTTGTAGTTGATCACCTCTCTAGGATGGAATTAAAAGATAACTCACATCACCTTTCTATGTCTGATTCATTTCCTGATGATCACCTCTATTCTGTGAGTGATTGCCCATGGTATGATGACATAGCAAACCACTTGGTTATGGGTGACATTCCAAAATTTCTCAGGACCCAAGATAAGAGGAAATTATTTTCTGATGTTAAACACTATGTGTTTGATGATCCTTACTCTTCAATTTCTGTCCTAATCAAATCATTATGAGATGTGTTCTTGAGTTTGAGAAAGATTCCATTCTAATATTTTGTCATGAAAGGGTATGTGGAGGCCACTTTTTCACAAAGAAAACCACTAAAAAGGTCCTCCAAAGTGGTTTATACTGGCCTAAACTCACTAAGAATTCTTACCAATTCTATAAAATTTGTATTCAATGTCAACAATTAGGATCCTTTACCAAAAGGAATCAAATTCCCCTCACTCACATTCTTATTGTTGAAATATTTGATTGTTAGGGAATTTATTTCATGGGACCCTTCCCAAACTATAGGGTATATCTCTACATCATTTTAGATGTTGATTATGTATCAAAATGGGTTGAGGCCATTCCAACTAAGTCCAATGATCATCAAGTTGTGATTCGATTTCTGAAAGAGCATATATTTTCTAGATTTGGAATTCCTAGAGCTATCATTAGTGAATGTGGAACCTATTTATGCAACCAACCATTATATTCAATCATGTCCAAGTATGGGATTTCTCACAAGGTTTCCACTACCTACCATCCTCAAACTAATGGTCAAGATGAGTTAGAAAATAGGGAAATTAAGCAAATTCTTGAAAAAATTATCAATACCTCTAGGAAAGATTGGTCTGAGAAACTCTTGGATTCACTTTGGGCATATCACACTACTTTCAAAACCATCCTAGTAATGTCAAAATATAAGTTGGTTTATGGAAAAGCATTCAATTTGCTTGTTGAAATTGAGCATAAGGCCTTTTGGGAAATCAAAAAAATGAACTTTGACATTTCTTTGGCCGACGTAAAGAGGAAATTAGATCTAAATGAACTTGAGGAACTTAGGAGGGATGCTTATGAAAATTCAAGGATAAATAAAGCTAGAGTTCAAGACTACCAATCTAGG
Source organism: Viscum album (assembly GCA_963277665.1). NCBI lineage: Eukaryota > Viridiplantae > Streptophyta > Magnoliopsida > Santalales > Viscaceae > Viscum > Viscum album. The sequence continues at coordinate 1,814,266,599 of OY728146.1, forward strand.
AATATCAAAGTTAAACACTTTGAACTGGGAAAATTCATGCTCTTGTATAGTTCGAAACATTATTTACACCTGGGAAAGTTAAGGTCTAGGTGGTCAGGTTCATTCATAGTGCATCATGTGTACCCCCATGGGGCGGTAGAGATTCAAGATCCCACAAGTGGTCACATTTTAAATGTCAATGATAATAGGTTAATACCATTCATTGAATCATTCAATAAGTAGGAAATACAGGTAGAGTTAACTAAGACAACCTATGAACTAAGAAAAAATTGATAGATTTAGATTCTATGTCAGGATAACAACGTTAAATAAAATCACTGCATGGGAGGAACCTGTGGTTTTCATGTTTCCAATCTTTGTGAATCATCTTTATTTTTAAAATAGGATTAATGAATCATTTTGATATCTAAAAAAAATTTATAGCATTGAACTATTCTTCTAGTATGAGTATGGATGGGTATGAAATGAGAGCACCATATTAATCCGTGTCACATGGTGTGATCCTTGAGTAATACCTTACCCATAAATTTAAAAAGAAGACAATGTATCATCAATTAATTTTATTTGAATGCGTTTTTAGTTTAAAAGAAAAATAAAATAATAATAATAATAATTAAAAAAATTAAAAGGAAACGTCTTAGGTCATGGGTAAAACCCCGTCACAACCGTCGAAGCCGTGAGGACTCCTACCGGGGACCGAAGGGAGACAGAGGCATGCACTTACCACTAACCAACAACTTATAATGCTTCCTTATTCTATAATTTTTGTATATATACTTATATTTTACTTTTTTTATTATATAAATAAATAAATATATTTGTTTTGTTTTTTCCCTTTTCCACTAGGGAACTCTGTGAGTGACATGGATATCAAGGGATTAAATGGGTGTAACACAAACTTCAACTTCAACCACCAGGTGACCCGATTCCATGATCCTCATTTTCAATTTCTTTTTTGAACTCCCCTTATCTACCTCTACCCTATTCTAAATTTTCTTTTCATCAAACATTGGGGACAATGTTATTTTAAGTTGGGGGGAGATGAGATAAAAAAGTTGCTTTTGAGAAAAAAAATTAAATTTACTAAATGTTTTGGAATATAAAAAATGCATGGAAGGAAAAATTCCTTTAACCTTGAACATGATAATACAAATTGAATAATTTGAAATTGAATATAAAATATTTTTTCATGCATTGATTATGATTTTAATGGAAGTTTAAGTTCATGTGCATAGATTTTGGAAAGTATGGATGTCTCATGTGATATTTCATCATTTATATTTTCATCCAAATAAAAAAAATCACAATGAACGTCCTTTGGATAGTGGGGTATTAGTTTAAGTTCATGGGGTACCCCAAATAAATAACATAGGTTTGGTGATCATTTTAGTTTTAATATGAGTATTAAAAAAACAATAAATTTGCGCATAGAGTAATGAAATGACCAAATGCGTGACTTTCGACACTTGGGGATCATGACTTCATAGTTTTCTGGCCCAGAGTTAGTAATTTTATATCTATTTGTGGTAATTTTACTTTGTTTTTTACTGATTTAACTCTATATGATGCCCGGGTATGTAGGATTCACTTGGTTCCCTAAGGTCTTTGAGCCTGGGAGTCATCGACAAAGTCTTGCTACATGGGTTGACTCTATTAAGTGCAATTTCAATTACCATGGAAAGATTAAAAAAAACAATAAAATAAATGTACAAAAAAAATTGAATACACATCTTAATATTGAAATGTGATTCCACCCAGCACTTCCATTATTTTCTCCTTGAATAAAAATAAACCCCCATGTATTTTGTGCACACAACACATCATCATACTTTTTTGAAATTGGATGAAATATGGTGATGAATTTGAACAAAATAATGGTATTGGGATTAGGACATTCTTATGGAACTATCTTGTTTTAAATGATTTTTATGTGTTTCAAAATTTTTTGGTATGAGGTCTTTCAGTAAGCATTGTGTATTAAAATGTTTTTGAAAAAGGGAATTCAAATTTCATATTTTTGAGATACATTTTGCTCATGACTAATAAAAATCAAGTTGGGGGGTGGGATTATCCACTATATGAGGCTAATATTCATTGTTAATATATATAATATTCATTTTATTCATTATTCATAAACACCATTTTAGTGTATTTTACACTTTGAACATCATTTCACATTATGATTGTAATTCTTTGTTAAAGTGCACTATTACTTGGTACATATTTAAACACCTCCTAAAACAAAAAATGTTCTTGATTATATTTTAATAGTTTATTTTTAGGTATCCCATTCTATAAGGAACAATTCATGGTTTTGGATCACTTGGAGATTCAAATTGAAGACCACCAAATTTGGCCCTGAACCAACAACATTCCTGGAAAAGTAAACTGAACAAAAACCCAAAAAAGAGGCTGTAGTGGCCAAAATCCAAGCCCAATAATTATGAAAATTTAACTGAAGATATATAACATCAAGGGGAACATTTAATCTAACATTGAAAAGAGATAATTCCGAGTGATAGAGGGAGTTTCATGCGGCCCAATTTGAAGATAAAATTCAGGTCCAGATTTTGCGGCCCAAAAAAACATCCCACCATTGTACACATATCTCACGAACCAAATATCCATTTTGGATTAAATTTTACAAAAACTCAGGGGACATCTTTATGTTCATTTTTTCATCTATGTCCCACTGAAATTTGTCTATCTAAATACTTCTTTCGAAACTTCTGTTTAGTGTATTATAGTTGGCTCAGATTGATTGTCAAGGGTGGAAAAGTCCACTCTCCATTAACTTTCCACCCACCTAGGCCCACAACCATTAATTGAAATTACTTCCACTATTGTTGGCTCTACCCAAGGCTTAAAAAATTACTATTTAAAGTAGTTTTGTTGAAGGAGTTTAGGATATTTTTTTCTTTATTTCATTGTAATTTTATGCTATATTTTTATTGTCTCAAGTTTGTCTTTCACATGTAAGTTGTTCTAATTTATCTTAGTTTCTTAATAAAATTTATTATTCTCCTCTCATTCTACTCTTATTCATATTATTTTGATACCGTTGTCTCAAGGTGTGAATTTATTCACACCAAATCTTGTGAAATTATCACATAACAGTGGAGTTATCGTTATTTCATTGTCTTCTTTTACTTCTCCATTTCCTCCCTCATGAGTATACTTCTTGCTTCCATTGAAACCATAGAATCAATGGAGGGATAAACCAATTATGGTTTGATCCAAGGTAGTTTCAAGGGGATGGATTATATTTTATTTATCACCCCATTAATTTCTAATCACTTCTTTTAATTTAGATTTTTATTTGATGATTTTAAAACTTCTTCGTCCTTGTTGAATTTTAAGGCCACATACTTCAACTAATTATTTTAAATTGAATTCACTTAAGTATATTAGTGTTTAATTAGACCTATATAAAATCAACCCCAAAGTTGGACACTTCATAGACAAAAATAATCCATAGAATGTATGTGTCTATAGGTTACTTCTTAGGTATCTGAGGATTTGAAAACCCAAGATAAACTACAAGTGACCACTTAACCCTAAAATCTTGGGTAAATTTTGGTGAGACCAGGAAACTAGTAGACATTATAGAAACCAAATAGAATAATACACTGATAATATGGTTACAATTGATCCATAGGTGAACCAATAGTTTATTCAAAGTATTTTCTAAGCCTTTCAGGCTATGGATAGAGGGAACATAAGGGATGAACCAAGATAAGTTGATCATTCCATTTAGTTCCACAAGTAGAATCCAACCATCTTTCAGGGTGATTCATAACTATAGAAGGAAGAGGTGTGGCTAAATAGGATGAATCGAATCTTCAATTTCCTTGGCACACCTGTAGAGATGAAAATCAAGTTAGCGATGCATATGCTGGAGTATCTTGTATGTCAGTGGTGAGATTTAGCAGTTCAGACTAAATTATACCAAGGCATTTCATAGGGGGATTTTGAAGAAGTATTCAACAAAAATTTCTATCCTCACATGTTTAGTATTTATATAATTATATAATTTTTCATCTTGAAGTAGGATAATCACTCGGTGATATAGTATGCGGCTAAACCTATTAATTTAGTCCATTTTTTACCTGAAATCGCTGCTAGTGCATCCTTTAAGGCCCACATTTTTGAATTGGTATTGAGGCAATAAATTTTCTAAAATATTTTCATGATCTATATAACAAATTATATAAATATTTTCAATATAGAGACGGTGGAATAAAGGGAAATATCAGGATCTATGGGTGGAGGGATCATGTTGATACCTATAGGAAATGGTGGTAACTATAATGCTAACAATAAGTGGAAGAGGGACACCTATTTACAAGGTAGTAGTATAAATCATAATTAGACAACTGGATTAGTGGATATTCCTCTAAAACACAAGAGTAAATATGGATGTTTCCAATATGGATATTTTGATCACATAAATCAATATTGTATAATACCACCTAGATAATGACATAATTAAAACCAAATGGTCCATCTTTAGCACTATTGTCACAGTGCTTCAAGGTCAGGTGTTCAGAATACATCTCATGTTTCACAGATGTCATATTCTTTGACGGGTTGAGGGTAGAAAAATATATCTCATTGGTAGAACCAAGATAAACATGGTGATTCCAAGAATACCATGACTCCTCAGCAAGGGAAATCTCAATAAGTAAATAAATTACAAAGTACAATGAGTAAACAGTTATATAGAGTTGAAAAATTTATTGTGGATGATCAATCTAGACCATAAATGGTGAGAGATATGATTCTTTTGAATTATACCCTTATGAAAGATTTGTTTGATATAGGTGCATCCTATTTATTTATTTCTTCTTTTTCTATTGATCTTTTGGGTTTAAATATCGATATTATGCCTTTTGTTTTGAAACTTAAAACTCCTCTTAGTTAAAGAGAATGTAGTGCCTTTATGTATAAAGCATGTTCTATAACTGTTGATGTAGTTGAGTTGATATGGGGGTTCTATTTTCTTGATATGGATGCCTGTGAAATAATCTTGGGTATGGATTAGTTGAATATGTTCAAAGATCACATTGATTGTCATACCCAAAGGGATAGTTTTATGACTGAGGATGTTGTTGAACATCTCTTTAGAGGACACCAAAATGTAAAGGTAGGCACAAAATGATTTTTGGTACTAGTAGTTGGAACTATCTCATACCAATTGGAAGATTTAAACTTGGCATCAATGGATGAGACTGAGAATAGTGATTTTCCATTAGTTATTGACCCGTTTCTAAATGTTTTTTCTGAAAATTTCTTAGGGTTTAAACCCACAAGAGGAGTGGATCTTAAGATTGATCAATTAACAAGGACTAATAATATTTACCTTTCATATTATCATATGAAACCAATAGAATTAAGGGAATTGAAAGTATATTTGGAAGAGTTGGAAAGAAAATGGTTCATTTGGTCAAGTACATCTCTATGGACATTACCAGTTTTGTTCGTGAAAAAGGTGGATGAAAATATTCTATTGTGTGTGGATTATCGTAAGATTAACCAAGATATGAAAAGAATTCATATCTACTTACACACATTGATGAACTTTTCACTCAATTTAGGTGATCTCATTGGTTATCTAATATTTACTTGCACTCAGGATATCACCAATTGTGGGTTCAGAAGGAGGATATTCTAAAAACAGATTTTAGAAGTATATATGACCATTACAAGTATGTGTTTATACCTTTAAGTTGTATGAATACAACAATGATATTTATGGAATTGATCAATTGGATATTTAAAAGATATCTGGATTCTTTTTTGGTGGTGTTTGTGGATGACATATTGGTGTATTATAGGACAAAGGAAGAGCATGAGAAACACTTAGTGAAAGTGTTAGCAATATTGATGGATCATTGTTTGTATTCCAAATTGTAAAATTGTGTTTCTTGGATAAAATAGGTAAGTTTCATTGTACATTTAATATCATAAAGAGGAATTTTTATGGATCCGGAAAAGATAGAAGCTGTTATCTCTTAGAAACCACCAAACAATGTCTTTGAGATATGCAATTTTCTTGGTCGAGCTAGTTATTACTGATGCTTTGTTAGTGATTTTTCATGAATATACTAAACAATTATAGATTTTAAAATAAATAATTTTCTATTAAAATGGAATGATGAATTTTAGAAGTCTTTTCAAGAGATTAAATGTAAGAACCCGGATCTTCGTTCAAGTATGTTTTCCCTTTTTCTGGAGTTTTTAAGGAAAATAAATTTTCTAGAAATTTCAGAAGTACACGCCGTGTACTTTCTGAGTACACGCCGTGTACTCTTCCCCGACTCGAAGCCATGTGCTGGCCGTGTCCGGGCCACACACACGGTGTGTAAGGCTGAGGTGGAGGCTGGTTATTTCGTAGTACGGAAAAATTGAAGTACACGCCGTGTAATCAAGAAGTACACGCCGTGTACTTTTTTTTTCATGAAACGGACCGAGGTCGCGTCTAACCCACAAAATCATATTCTTATTCAGTTTTCATCCGTCCGAAGCGACCCGTACAACCGAATCTTCAACGAACCCCCGCCTCGCCGTCCGTTCTCCGATTTGAGCATGGTCAGTTGCGTTGGAATCACTGCGGTGAGTTCTTCCTTCTGCTTGAGTCTTGTTTCTTGATTCCTCCTAGTTTCTAAGATATCATGGGATGAAAGTTTTGTGCATTTTCTCAGATCTACATTGTTCTAAGAGGAATCTGTCATCGAGTTTCACGTATATCGATCTCCTCAGATCGAGGTAGGTGGTTTGTGCCTTTCTGTAGAAAGTTGATGAATATTATGTGCAAATTTCCACCAATACCCTTGAACGGGGTATTGTGTGTTTCCTGTTTTTCCCCTACTGTTTTTCTACTTTACTTTATTGCTTTATTAGAGGTTATTTATTGTGAGTAGTGTAATTTATTTTTTGCTCAGGTTTCTTTTCCAAGCTTGTTTTGCCTGTTGGGCGTTTTTCCAGTTTCCATACCTTGTTTTAGGATAGTGGAACTGTCTCTTTTGATATGCTGTTGAGCCTTAGTTGATAGCCAAGTAGTTCTCGAGGTTTACTTGGACGATACACATGCGCTGAACATGTTTAGTTATACTCAGGACTGTGAGAACCTAGAGTAGCAGACCAAAGGGAGAATTGACGGAAGGGTTTCTCCAGAGTGTCTTTTAATTACGATGCGAGACTATAGTGGGAATTGACGTTGAGTGCTTCCCCAGAGAGTCTGTAGATCCACGACGTGGGCCACATGGGGAATTGACGTTGAGTGCTTCCCCAGAGATACTTTAGCATGATACGAGACTATAGGGGGAATTGGTGGTGAGTGCTTCCCCAGAGAGTTTGCTTAATTACGTAGCTGAACCAGAGGGGTGAGACTGTGTGTGCCTCCCAGAGGGTTGCTAGTACTTAGAGGTTGAACCATAGGGGTTAGACTATGAGATCTACCCAGAGGGTTACCTGTGTTCTTCTTTTTGCTTACTTGTGTACTTACTTGTTAGAACTGTGGATTGTAGATGCTTGTGCTTTCCTGTTTACTGTTCCTTGTTTATTTTCTGCCATGTATTCATCAACTGTTAGGCACAAATCTTTAGGTGATTGCCTATTGGGATTGTATCTCACACCCTGTTTGGGACATGCTTTTGGGCCCAAGCAGACTATGTTTTTGCAGGTATAGATAAGGTCAAGCGCCCTTCTACTTCAGGATCCTGACTGCACCAGGAGTTGGGGAGCATGGGACCGAGCCGTGGCTCGCGATGCTGAGGAGATTTCTTTGTTTTTATTTTGCACTTTGTTTTAGTTGTATTTCATCACGTTGTTGTGTTTGTTGTTTTCCTTAGATACTTGTACCTGCTGCATCATTGTCATCTTAGTTATATATATACATTTCTTCCGCTATTTAGTTTCTGTTGTTATGAATGTTGTTTACTGCTTCCGCTGTTTATTGTTGTTTTCTTACCTTGTATACCTTACCAATTGAGGGCATAGTTTCCCCACCGACTCACCAAGGCCCTCGCTGCTAGTTGGCAGCCTCTGGCGTTCGGGGAAGCGCGCTTGAGGTCATGTGGCGAACCGGGTATGGGGCACCAGTGGAGGGGCTCCAGACTCGGGACGTTACAAAGTGGTATCAGAGGAGTTATTTTCTCTTGTATTACTTTTTGGAGACCTTATCCAGGGATAGGACGGATTCAGTACTTGGAATTAATCTGTTCTCGGGAGTAGCTAACCCGTGTACAAGGAAAATCCATACTACCTCGTTAATTATAGTTTTCTGGTTTTGGGATTTTATAGTTGATCTGATTTCACCTAGAGTGATTCACATGACTTGTGCAGTTGTTGTTTGATATTTAGGTTCTATTTCTGTCGCAACCCGATGAGATGAGGGTATGCCTTCTCATGCATCATATAGGCACTTGTAGAAATCACATGTCATGCATTCTTGCCATGCCATCTAGGGTGCATTAGCGATTGCATGCTATTGTGATAGACTTTGTGTAGATTATGCATGCTGTTGTGATAGTTTCTTGATAGATTCTCTGCTGTTATGTTAGAAATTTTTTTTGTTGTGTTCTTTGTTTAAATTAAACGCCAAAAATTTGGTTCTTGAGGTGTTATGGGCCCTCACGGATCGGAATTTGGAATCTTTTTCCCTTGTTTTTAGTGTTTCTGGAATTCTGTGCAGTTTCTGAGCTACTGCCCAGAAAAACCCAGAATACACAGCGTGTACTTTTTGGATACATGCCATGTAGTTTTCAGGACGTGTCACTAACCATGTGAGCAGAACACGGTGTCGTGGGAGTAACTTTGGGAACACGCCGTGTACCATTGGTACACGCTGTGTGAGTTTGGAGCCGTGTACCCGGCCGTGTCACTAACAACACGGGTCGAGGGAGCTCAGGTAGAACACGCCGTGTCCATAGGGAACACGATGTGTAGTCCTGTCCAGGTACTCGGCCGTGTCACGAACAACACGGGCCGGCGTGACCTTCTTTCCACACGCCGTGTTTGTTCGGAACACGCCGTGTAGTCTTGTCCAGGTACCCGGCCGTGTCACGACCAACACGGGACGGTGTCACCTTCGCCTATGCATGCCATGCTTGTTCAGAGCACGCCGTGTAAGGTCCAGCCGTGTAGACGGCTTTGTGCTCAACCACACGGACCGCCGAAGCCTTGCCTAGTGCACACTGTGTCTGTTTCGAACACGCCGTGTAGTCTAGGGTTGAGTCGAACCGTGTGGGTTGGATATGTAAGGAGACTCGGGAAAGGAAGTGGTTTTCAAATACACGCCGTGTGTGGGGGTCAACACGCCGTGTAGTTTTAAGTGTACACGAATTGTAGGGTAGGGGTACACGCCCATGTCAGTGGCTTAAGTAGACACGCCGCGTAGTTTTTATACATGCCATGTAGTCATGTTTTCCAATATTGTGTGTTTTTTCCCTGTTCCCTTTTTGTGCTCTTGTGTTCTATGTTCTTGTTTTCCTGATCTAAGGTGTGCTTTTGATCTTTCAGAGCTATGCCTTCGAGATGTCCTCCAGTCGTACGTCTGTCGTCAGGAAGTGATCAAATGCCAGACAGGGCTGATCAGGGACTTCCTGTCGATCCCCCAGCTGATCCAGTCTTGGCACCGGTTGTTGTACCAATCGCAGGCGCTGATGCACAGTTCAGGGAAGGTTTCATGAGGATGATGCATGCCTTTCAGGGAGCACCGCCTCCTGCCTCATCTATGGTAGACTTAACGCGGGTTTTACAGCAGTATCATCCTCCCACGTTCTCGGGGGAGGGAGGACCCCAGGCTACAGAGTCATGGCTGGAAGCCATGCTGACTATCTTCAAGCATCTGGAGACGCCTCCAGAGAGGCGGGTCAAGCTCGCCACCTACATGCTCCGAGACTCCACCAAGAGGTGGTGGGATGTGATCTCACAGGCGGGTCAGCAGCAGGCTATGGCTTGGGAGGAGTTCCAGCGCGTGTTCTACGACTACTTCTACCCGGAGACCCTGAGGGCCGATCGAGACCGGGAGTTCTTGAGCTTAGAGCAGGGTACTCTATCTGTCATGGAGTATTCCTCTCGTTTCACTGAGCTGCATCATTTTACACCCCTTCAGGATGGGAGTGGGGTGTTCTTGGTGAGGAAGTTTGAGGATTGACTCAGGTAGAAGATCCGCTCGCAGGTGAACATATTCCAGCTGACTTCCATTACTTCCATCGTCAACCAGGCACTGATTGCGGAGCACAATCTGAGAGACTCTGGAGATGCGAGCCAGGGTGGTTCTGCTTCCAGAGTTAGTCATCCTCCAGATGACAACAAGAAGAACCGTAGGGAGCTTACGCGCGGTGATTCGAGGAAGCGAGACACATCATCAGGCAGCCAGGTGACATGCTACCAATGTGGCCGGACAAGGCACACGAGGCCGCAGTGCCAGAGGGACCCTGTGGAGTGCCAATATTGTGGCAAGATGGGCCACCTTCAGCGTTTCTGCCAGGTTTTCTCACCAGCAGCTGGTGACCAGGGTTCTTCCATGACTCCTCATTCAGGAGCAGCACCGCCAGTCTCTCACCAGTCGGGGAACTGGAGTTCTTCCGACCGTTCGGGCCGAGGTGGAGGTCGAGGCCGTGGCAGTCAGCCACTAGTTCCTCAGCATCAGTAGGAAGGTTCATCTCAGAGTGGTCAGTCAGGGGCGCAGGGCCACGGTGCAGGCCAGTCTTTCGCCGTGGAGCAGACTTATCATGAGCAGGATCCCGACCCCTCTACTATTCAAGGTACGATTTTAGTAGCCTCAGTTTTATCTTCAGCCCTTTTTGATACTAGTTCTACACATAGAATATAAAATATAAAATAGGAAATATAATTTACACACAATTAACACACACACACACACCCATGTGTTTGTTCATGTGTATTTTTGGGTTTTATATGGGACAACACTTGTTCAAATACAATGAAAATAAATTCCAAAAACTTTTTCAAAAAAATAAAACCATATTTAATTTTAAATGGATATAATAAATGAGTAGTGAAACTCACTTATTGTGAATAAATTGAGTCATGTATTCACAAATAGTTAATATAGATCTATTAAAGGAAAGCAATAATTTTCTCCCCCCTAGGATAGTCTATGGGTTGTATGTATCACTAAAAATACTTCCTGATAATATTTCTCTCTTTCACATATATTATAGAAAAATTAAAAAATATGAAAAGATAAAAACGAGAGAATCTATTTATAGAGTTTCATAGTGATCAAATAACATTCATGCAATATTTCATATAAATATATAAATTTTATGCATATATATGATAAAATGTTTTAAAAATTAAACATAATTATATATAACACACACACACAAATATATTGTTGAGATTTATTGGGGAAAAAATTGTTCACATAAAATATAAATAAACCCCCAAACATTTTCCCATAATACCCAACCCTAAATCATTTGAATTGAAAATAATAAATGAAGAATTTTCCTCCATTCTTGTGAAGAAATCAATTATTTTCTTAGTTAGGGCTATAAGAGGCACTTCTAAGTGAGAGAAGTCCCGAATGAATCACTTTTAATAGTCATATTGCCCTAAGAAACTACATATGTCAAACACATTCTTGGGATACTCTTAGGAAACCACGACACTCAACTTCTCTAGGTCAAATGATACTCTTACCTCAAATATGATGTGACCCAAAAAGTGAACCTTATTGATCCAGAAATGGAATTTACTAAGATTCACATATAGATGGTTCTCTCTTAGTGTACTCATAATGATCTGAAGATGGTTTTCATGGTCATCTCTAGAGCATGAATACACTAATATGTCATCTATGAATTCTACCACAAAGGAATCAAGATACCGGTGGAAAACCTGATTAATCAAATCCATGAAGATTGTCAACACATTCATCAAACCTAATGACATAACCAAATACTTGTACAAGTCGTACCTTCTATTTAATTCTATACATGGTATATCTGATGGCCTCACATGAACATGCTGATAACTTGACCTCAAATCGATCTTGGAGAAAATAGTTTCTCCTCAGAGATGCTCGAAGAGGTAATCTATAAAAGGTAGTGGATAACGGTTCTTCACCATGAACTAGTTAAAATGTATATAATCCATGCACAATCGAAGTGTACCATCTACCTTCTTGGCCAAAAGGACTGGTGAATCCCATGGAAATGTGATGGGTCTGATAAAATCCTTAGTGTCTAGTTCTTCAAGCTCCCTTTTGCGTTCATAGATCTATATATGTGCCATCCTATACGGAGGAATGGACACTAGTGCCACACCCGACACAAGATCATTAGTGAACTAAAACTCTCTCTTAAGAGGCAAGATGTACTTTTTTGGGGAAGATGTCACCAAAATGATCCACAAATGGAGGAAAATATTCCATTTTCATTTTCTAATTTCTCATAAAGAGAATTGATAACTGAGATATCACCCAACCAAGCCCAGTTTTATTGGGTCCAGCTCGATCTGATTGGATATCCTTTGAGTATATGCACTACCCTCAAGTGATGTGAAGGAAACTTGTCAATGATATCAATCCACCTGGGCACGATAAGGAACAATCTAGTCCACACTGAGTATGACTTCGAAGTCGGTCATCTCAAGGATGAAGAAACTCCAGAAGAAATGGAACCCACCTATATCAAGGGGGAAATCCTAAAACTGGTGTATTCTATTTGTTCTAATTTATAACAAAGTGTTGAGAGACATGATGCCATAGAAGCACTCAATTACTAGACCAAGACTTTACACACACGCAACAAATATGAATGAGTGTGATGCACTTGTATCAAAAAGGGAAGAAACTAAAGTGTAAGCTACTAGAATATTTCCTCTAGCTGTATATGGACCTAGACTATACTCCTACAGCAATGAATTCACTGCATACATATGGCATGAACCTAGACCCTGAGATGTTGCCTAATTAGCCTGAGTAGATCCACTTTGCTATTGCTGAAGCTCTAGGCCTGACTACCTTATCCATGACCATTACCACCTCAACCAGATCGACTGATAGAAGACCAAATTCCTTCATGATGTGGTATCATAGATCCTAGACCTCATAAAGGTGTTGATATGGATCCCCTTCCATTGGATTCTGGAGGAAAAGAATGTCATAATTGCTGAAGATGACCCATCCTATTGCAATTTTGGCATTCAATTAATTCCTCATGCACTGAGCTTCTTATGGCCTATACTTATGCAATGGTGACACATGATAGAGCTTTCAGTATGTGTCACCTAGATATCACCACCCCCATATGCACCCTAAAAATGGCACTTCTGACTGTCAGAAGAACCATCCCCCTATTTTAGAATAGTACCGGCCTAGCTCACAAGACCATCTTCTCTAAGGTTCTATTCTATAATTAGGGAATGATTAACTATCTCTGTCATTATAGTCAAATAGAATAAATTCACCTGAGATCAGAAAGAATGCCCAATCCCATTCTCAAAGTGCCTCATAGTTTTCAAATCATCAATGGTTAGAGATGGATCAAAATGATAGATCTCGGTGAAATGAGAAAAATACTATATCCCTATCGTAGAGACCTTCTAAAGATTCATAAACTCTTAAGATCAATCCACTCTAAAGTTCTTTATGAAGAATTTATCATAGAAAGTTTTCTGGATTTTTTCCAAACCATACATCGATAACGCTTTGATAGAGATATGATGTCCCACCAAAACTTGGCGGAGTCACGCAACATGTAGGAAGCGAGATTGACCCTCCACTCTAGAGGCATCTCAAGATGGTCAAATATAGAAAACATGGATTCTAACCATGACTCTATAGCATGAGGTCTACCATCCTCAGAGAAGGTGGGAGGATGATGTCGTTGAAAGTTCCATGTATGCTCTACCATAATCAGGGTAGGTTAGGGAGCACCTTAAACTGACTACATAAACCATGTTAAATTTTCACGAAACTGTGCATCAGTGCCTAGTGGAAGAGGATAAGTAGGAGGTGCATCAGGAGGTACTGTAGGAGGTATAATGGGTGGATTAGGGACCACCACCTCTGGAGTGTGCTCATCACCACTCTCTTGGTGTACAACATGAGAAAATCATAGTGGCATAGTTCTAAAATTTCCATGTTCACACCTCAGATAAAATTTATAATAGATAAGGAAAGAAGATAAGAAAGAAATAAGAAGGACATGTACAAATCCTACCTATAGGCATAAAACAACTGGAAACCTACTCCTAGATCTAGACTCATATAAGAAGGAAAAAACTCATAAGGACAATAAGAAACACGACCTAAGACCATTGCCATGGTAAGTTCAAGGTCAAGGTCTCACATTTCCATAAAAGTTGGAAATTTCATTTAAAATTGGTATTCATTATAATTCATTAAGCATTAATTCCCTTTAAAGGGTTGAATTAGATGGATCGTCATTCAAATTTATGTCTATACAAAATGAGAGTGTAGGGGAACATGGGTAAAAGCATATACTACATACTATCAAAAACTACAAAAGATCAAAAAATTAATACAATATAATCTCGACCATAGGCTCAGTCCTCTACCCCCAAACTACACCCTAAGGCAGCGAGTCAATCAAGAATTAGAAGCTGAACACTTCACTTTTTCTATACCAGCAATCTTAAGGTCTACTCGAGTACCAAACGAAACCCATGAAAATTTTGATATATAAATCTCAGTAGGCCAACACCCAAGGTGTCTAGGCTGATCCATTTCATGCTATGTATCTGAGCAGTGTGCCATATATAGTAAAATAAGAGTAATAAATAAATAAAACACCAACACCTTGGTTTAGGTTCCAAAACAGAAACCCATCCCATACCACATGCTTCTTCCTAAGATAGATTTATAAATAGGAGTACCTATGCAAGGCATAATATGTATTCAAGGCCCAAAGTAAACAAGGAGGCCCAAGAAGGCATACCCCTAAGCATGTACTTCAGCTTGGGGTCTAATTTACAAGTCATCATACAAGTTCTCATAATAATGATAATTATAAAAGATTTATCACATATGGAAAGATAAAATCAAACAATCCATCAATTCCCATTGTGTAATCTGAGCCCATCCAAGGTGATCTAAACATAATCCCAAGGGTCACTATAGAACATCCAATATAACCAATTTCATTCATCCCATATAAGGCAGCCCATATGGTGTCCCTTATATCACGCAAGACATGTTGACTCTGAGTCTAAACCAATTATATCACATAGGATAATGAGTATCACCCAAGGCATGGCATAAGTATCTTTCCAAATGGGTCCATCTTCAGTTGCTTCCTTGGGGAACCGGCCTCACTCATGAGTATAAGTAAAATCCACCTGGTGAGCCCATACCTAGAAAGCCAAAGTATCGCTCCAAGTGTGTCAAGACTATCCAACTAAGCATGGTGATTCTATCCATGAAATCCTTAACCTTAGACCAATGTTCAATCCTGGACCATAGAAAGTGATCCATTACAATCAAATACAAACAAGTCATATATATAATTATATGCTCATAATTAACCAAACTATGTAATTTAAGCCAAAAAACATGACACGACTCATATGGAAATCACAAGGCATATCATATATATATATAAACCATGTAATCAATGGTATTTCAATAGAATAATCTAGAAATCTTGTTCCATCATGGCATTCAATTCAATCCATTCACTTATGGCATAAGGCATTAAGCACAAATGGGGCATAGGGCGCAAGGCACATAACATAGAATAATGGTAAACATTAGAACATAGTGAAATGAAAGGTACTCAAAAAAATATAAAATAAGTAAATTAAATATAATGTATCAATATTGATAATTTTAATATTAAGTATGAGGCATAAACATTTGGAATAAGTCTACTAAGTGGCACATATTTCAATAAGCATGAGTAAAGTCACAAGGCATTAAACATGGTCCCAACAATAAGAATTAAGCCTAGGTGTTTACAAAAGGCTCTAACTCATGGTTCTTTATTATTCTCAATTCAATTTATCAATTTAAAACATTAACCCAAGGTGTAACACATACATCTAAAGTGAAAAATGTCTCAATCACATAGGAAATTTAGTCCATTTAGGATGGAACACCCAAAGGGGTGGCCAAAGATAAGGAGAACACCCCATGGGTGGGTTTCTCCATATTCTAGGGTCACTATGGACATGAAGACACCACAAGTTTAATTTATTAGAAAAAAATGAAGTGTAATGGCCCGAACCTCTCTGGCCCATTCCTTTGTCAAAAAGAGGGTCTTGAAGTGTTATGAAGGGTAAAATGGACTTTTCCCACACTTTTCAGAATTTTGAAACTACATGCCGTGTAGTGTGAGTACACGCTGTGTACCCCCTCATCGGGTATACCCAGTGTTGAAGGACATGTTCTTCCCATGTGAAATAAATGGGTACACACCATGTACCCAATACTACACACCGTGTAGTGTCTCCCAGCGTATGCGTTACCCTCAAACCGTGTGTTGACCAGTCAATGGCCATGTGCAGTGTTAGAGACATGTCCTTTCCATGTGAAATAAATGGGTACACGCCGTGTACCCAATACTACATGCCGTGTAGTGTCTCCCCGCGTACGCGTTACCCTCAAACCATGTGTTGACCAGTCAACGGCCGCGTGCCGCGTTGAAGGCCGTGTTGGAAACCGCGTGGTGGCCGTGTGAAATGGACAAGTACACGCCGTGTACTTTTGTTTTTCACGCCTATAAAAGGAGGGGTCCCCTCCTCCATTTCAAAACACCCCTCTCCTCCCCTTTCCTCTGAGCATATCTCTCCCAAGAGACTCGAAGGCCCCGTTTTCTTCCATAAATTCTTCGTCCGAGATCCGATTTACGATCCGTCAGCGGCCACAGGATCGTAACGATGAAGAGGAACTTCTGATCTTGGATCCGTTGTCTTTCCTTCGGCCTTTACTTTTCCAACTTCCACCCGAGGAGGTTTTTCCAGGATTCGACAGAAGTGACGGACGCCGACAGACATCTTCTAAAGTTGATACGGGGGAGCGTTGTGATCAGAACCTTATGAGGTAGGGACTTTACCTTCGTCTCTCTAATTTTTGCATCATGCGGGGTGGGTGTTCTCTTGTTTACGTGAGACACATTTGAACCGGTTTAATAAAGATAATAAATTTCTTATATAATGGGGATGGGAATTTGTGAATGTTGTTACTTTATTTTATATCCTGTGATTTTTTTGTTGTGAATTGAATAGGCTTATGCCTACTGAAAATCACAGATGTTGGGGGCCTTTTTTTGAGCAATTAAATGATTGCCTATCTTCTAGAACGTTTTTGTGAATGGAACTTTGTTGAATGTGGAATTTGGTTAATCACTTAAAGTTGGCTGATTTAAAATATGGAACCCTTGTGTGATCACCCCAGTTGAACAAAATGGAATAATGAAAATGTGGGTGTTGGATTGGATACATGGCATGTGATGGGGGTGTTTTTGTGGGTTGTTGTGGATCGGGTGAGCAGTGGGGCTGCGATTGGCTTGGTTGTGGGTTGGTGTGAATGCTATGTTGGTGATGGGCAGCGGGGCTGCGATAAATGGTATTAAAGGGGTGATGATGTATGATGTGGTTGTGGTTATGGTGGTTGGCAGTGAGGCTGCAGGGATGGGTTTGAATTTGAACGAACTATGGGTTGTGATTAATAAATAAAAGTGGAAAAGTTAATGAATGGTGGGGCATGATAGTGGAATGCGAATAATAGTTAATGGGGTTGGTTGGTTAATAAGAAGGACTTGGTTGTGTTGCTTGTGTTTTCCTAACTTGATTTGTGGATGGAAGGGATATGGTTTACGAATGATCGATGTGGTTAGTTGTGGATAGTTGCCCAGTAGTTAAGGAAATAATTACTAATTCTGTTGATACATTAAAACCTAAATGGGGTTGGGGTTGTTTGTTGTATGCATGATTCATAGTAGCAGTGCCGAGGCACATGCTCAGTTTTCTGTTAGAAGCCATAGGTTGGGTTGAGTGTTTGGTATATATATATATATATCTGTATCTTTGTGTTTTATCACACCCCACCCATGTTTAGCACTTAGTGCCGAACACTCCCATTTCATGGGAGAGGGTGTTTTCCCCTTAGTTACTAGCTCCTTCCTGCTCCTTCTTCCCTAGGATGTGATGGATTGAGGCGACCTTACACCCAAGACTCTTCGAGTAGGTTTTGATTGGGGTGGTTTATCCCAAGACTCTTCAGGAAGGTTTTACTATTTCCCAAGAACCTTCGGGATGAGGCCCCTGTGTGTGTGGGCGGGGTACATGGTTGTGAGGCCCAGGTGTGTGCGGGTGGGGTACGTGGTTGTGAGGCCGAGGTGTGTGCGGGTGGGATACGTGGTTGTGAGGCCCAGGTGTGTGCGGGAGGGATACGTCATTGTGAGGCCCAGGTGTGTGCGGGCGGGATACGTGGTTGTGAGGCCTAGGTGTGTGTGGGAGGGAATAGTGTGGTAGTGTCAGGATGTTCGCCGTTAGGAAGAGCAACTAGCTAGTGGGGGAAAATTGTGCAGGGTACCCAATACTCTTGTTCTTATATACTACTACCTGTTGTGTTTGTGTTTTGGTGAGTGTGGCTGGTGGGGTTGGGTGGATAGAATTCCTTGCTAGGTTTCTTCTGTTGTTCTCATGGGACATTAGGATGTATCCCCACTTGTGCACGAGAGCTTTAGGTTTCCCTACTGAGTATACTTGTATGCTCACCCTACATTTACTTTCAGGTTTCCAGGAGGACTACCCGGGCCGTGCGGGACCCTACTAGTCGGGACAGTTGGAGTTTCTGTAGTTTACTGTACTTGTTTCTTTTGGTATTGTAACTTTTGAGCTTTCTTGTACTTGTACCTTGTTTTAGAACTATTTAAACATGCATGTGGGACTGGTTTGGGTTTATTTATATACACTCTGTTCTTTTCTTTTTGGTGGTTGACTTGTCCTATTTACCGATCTTAAATAATAAAAAGGGTAATGCCTCCCATATTTGTGAAAACTCATACCCTTGGTGCTAGTCGCCACCCCGCGGCCTACTGGAGGCGAGACTCGGGGGTCATTATCTCCCTTTAACCATTGCCATCTCAGGAGGGGCATCTTTGGTGGGAGGGGGTCATGACAGAATGGTATCAGAGCCAGGTTGAGAGATAGGATGGAGTCTGGAGTTAGGCACAATGAGGATTGCATGGGATGGTAGGGAAACAATGTTGGTTAATCTTGGTGCATGACATAGGCCTGGGAAGACCGGTTAGGACACGGGATTTTAGGGCCCCCCGTGATCCGATGCAAGGACTCTGAGCCTACCGAACGACCAAGTGAGACCACATTGATTGCAGGGTAGAGATGCTAGGGAAGGTACGTGCATCATCATGATTGTGTTTTACTTGATTTGGGCGTTCTGGGAAAGAAATTGAAATAATGTGATAAAATAAAACCTTGAGAATTTCCTTACTACTTGGGCTTAGGTGATCCTTGTTTACCGTATAGCTATGGAACCTGGACGTCATCCCCGGGTGAATCAGATGGCCGAGGCCCAGCAGATCTAGGCGGTCGATCAGTTGAGGATTGACCGAGAGGAGGAAGATAGCCAGTGGCAGAAGACTCTCCGTTCTTTTCAGCAGCAAACCCTCAATAAGTACGAGGGTAGTACTTCAGATATGGAGATGGAGGGGTGTCTTGAGGAGCTGGGGATCTCTTTTACCTTGATCCGTGCTCCGAGGGAGTACTGAGTTCCCATACCAGTCAGTCAGTTGAGAGGTGTGGCGCGACAGTGGTGGACTCTCTACCTCGGAGAGAGGATAGAGGCAGAGGTTCCGTGGGCTGACTTTGAGAAGGAATTCTGAGAGGAATTCCTTTCTTCCATGATCAAGGCGGAGAAGCGACAGGAGTTACTCTCCCTTCAGCAGGGGAGTATGTCAGTACGAGAGCTGGGGATCAAGTTCAAGGATCTCCTACGCTTTGCTCCGGATCTCTTTCTGGATGAGGAGTCTTGGGAAAGACGTTTAGAGGAGGCACTTCATCCTTCGCTCCAGTATGCTGTCACCCCCTTCACCCTTCTGACATACTTGGCAGTACAGAATAAGGAAGAGGTTGTAGAGAGGATGCACTCACTGGGAGGTGCACCATGTGAGAGGTTTCAGCTAGGTTCGTCGAAGGGTAAGGCAGTCAGCAGCAGGTCTCCTGTGATGGGACCTTCCAGGTTCAGCCCAGTGGGGATCAGGCCCCAATAGTTCCAGTTCAGATCTTCAGGTCCTCATCCTTTTTTCACGAGCCTAGGACCTAAGTGTTTCTCTTGTGGAGGTTTTGGGAACATTTAGAGTCGGTGCCCGACCCGAGCTTAGTATGGTGGAGGTGGGCAGGTTCATCGCCCACCTCAGCAGCACCAGTTGCCGACGAGGCCCTTCTAGCAACAGCAGGACCATGCTCCTCCAAGGGCAGACTTTGTGGGAGGAGGCCGACCTCAGGGTGCTCCTCAAGGACCTCGACCAGGGCATGGTCGGGGAGGTGGAAGAAATCATAGAGGTAGAGGAGCTGGGTGTGGAAAGTTTCACACAGCAGAGTTGGCAGCTCTAGCAGGACCAAAGGTGGTACAAGGTACGATTTTTTTGTTTAGCACTCTCGTTTCTGCTTTGTTCGATTCAGGAGATTCACACTCCTTTGTTGCACCTGGTCTAGCCCATTCTTTATGACTAGACGTAGAGAGACTTTCCATACCACTGGTGCTGAGTACACCAGTTGGAGGCCAGACTAGTGTATCTTGTGTTTTCCGGGTATGTGGGATGACGTTGGGACCACATCAATCTAGTGGGGACCTTATTCTGTTATAGATGCATCCATACGATGTCATCCTAGTCATCGACTGGTTGTTTTCTGTTAGTTCCGTTATCGAATGCTTCCGGAGAAGAGTCGTGTTCTCCGATGTGGACGGGCATGGTGTAGCTTTTGTTGGTGAGAGGAGATATTAGGTGGGAAGCTGGCGTGTGGAGCCTATCCTTTCTTTGTTAGGCGGGTTATCAGTGTTTCCAGCTGATGAAAAGATGATGGATATCCCAGAGGTTGTTGGGGAGTTCCTCGATGCTTTTCCCGAGGAGGTTGTGACTCTACCCCCCCCCCCCGACGTGATGTTGAGTTGGGGATAGACTTACAGCCTGGTGCCCGTCCGATTTCGATGGTCCCTTATAAGATGACACTTTCAGAGTTGTGGGAGTTGCGGATTCAGATTGACGACCTGATGAAGAAGGGTTTTGTTCGACCCAGCGTATCGCCATGGGGTGCTCCAGTTTTGTTCGTGAAAAAGGCAGATGGTGGTCTCAGGCTATGGATAGACTACCAAAGGTTGAATCAGGTAACGGTCAAGAACCGTTACCCGCTCCCAAGGATAGATGATCTCTTCGACCAGCTGAGGTGATCAGGATGGTTCTATAAGATTGTTCTACGATTGGGATATCATCAGTTGAGGGTGAAGGACAGTGACATCTCGAAGACAGATTTCATGTGCAGGTATGGGAACTTCGAGTTTTTAGTGATGCCGTTTGGAGTTATGAATGAACCAGCTGTGTTCATGGGACTTATAAACTTTGTCTTCCGAGAGTTTCTGGACCGGTTCATCGTGTGTTTATCGATGACATCCTGATCTACTCAAGATCAGAGGAGGAGCACGTTGAACATCTCAGGGTAGTCTTGGAAGTCCTTCGACACCACTAGCTTTACGGGAAATTGTCGAAGTGTAAGTTCTTGACGCAATAAGTACACTTCCTTGGGCACGTGGTGTCTCGGCGTGGAGTGTCAGTGGACCCATCGAAGATGGAAGCAGTTGTTTCTTGGGCAGCACCAAAGAGCGTGGCCAAAGTTTGTAGTTTCCTGGGGTTAGCAGGTTACTATCAGAGGTTTGTTTTGGAATTCTCTCGAGTTTCTGCTCCATTAAAAGCTTTGACTAGGAAGAACCAGGTATTCCTATAGAGCGAGCACTGCTAGAAAGCTTTCAACTACCTGAAGGAGAAGTTTTTTAGTGCTCCCATACTCAGGTTTCCAAAGGAAGGGTTGTTTTATGAGTTGTTTTGTGATTCTTCTAGCCTTGGTCTGGGGTGAGTGCTGATGCAAAAGAAGGGTGTGATTTGTTATGGGTCTAGGCAGTTGCGCCCTCACGAACGTAACTATGCCACCCATGACCTGAGGCTTTCAACAGTAGTGTTCTCACTGAAGTTGTGGCGACATTACCTCTTTGGGGAGCGCTTTGTGGTCTTCTCAGATCATAAGAGCTTACGTTATATCTTCTCCCAACGTGACTTGAACTTGCGACAACGGAGATGGGTTGAGTTTCTCCAAGACTATGACTTCGAGATCTCTTAAACTGAAGGTAAGGGAAACGTTTGTGGATGATGCCCTGAGCAGGAAGTCACATAAAGAAGTGGTTCGGGAATCCACTGATGCTTGGAAAGTGATGGGAGAGTTGGCTGCCTTGCACTTGGATGCAAGGGTATAGGGTGTTAAAGGCTATTTGTTTTAGATGACAGTGCAGTCCTCCTTGTTGTAGCAGGTGGAAGAGTCTCAGTGGGGGGACTCTGAGGAAGAAGTGATGCGGGATCGTGTCGATCAGGGAAACTCTCTAGAAGGATGGTCAGAGGACAGCCGACATCAGATTCTTTTCCATGGAAGGTTGTTTGTTCCAGAGGCAATGCGTGAGGGAGTTCTCCGTGAGTTCCATAGATCAGCCTTGGAGGTACATCCGGGAGTTTCAAAAATGTACCGAGGCCTGAGGGAACAGTTTTGGTGGCTCGGGGTGAAACGGGCAGTGGCGGAGTTTGTGGCTAAGTGCCTTGTGTGTCAACAGGTAAAGGTTGAACACCGTGTTCCCTGTGGTTTTTTGCATCCTTTAGATGTCCCCGAGTGGAAGTGGGATGACATCTCAATGGACTTTGTCACAGGACTACCCAGAACTCAGGGTGGTTATGATGCTATTTGGGTAGTGGTGGATCATCTGGCGAAATCAGCTCACTTCTTAGCAATTAAGGAGTCGGTCCTGGTGAGTACCTTAGCACATAGGTACGTAGATGAGGTAGTGCATTTGCATGAAGTTCCGATGACTATCATCTCAGATAGGGATACTCGGTTTACCTCACGAGTCTGGAGGGGGTTACAACACACTTTTCGCACCCAACTACGCCTTATCACTGCTTTCCACCCCCAGACCGACGGGCAGACAGAGCGGACTATCCAGATGTTGAAGGACATGCTGTGAGCATGCGTTCTGGATTTCGGAGGGTCATGGGTATGGAACTTTCCTTTAGTAGAGTTTTCCTATAACAGCAGCTTCTACTCTAATATTGGCATGGAACCGTTTGAGGATTTGTATGGAAGACCATGTCGTTCACCCATTTTCTAGGCAAAGGTTGGTGAGACAGGTGCTCTTGGGCCCGAGGTAGTGCAGAGCACCACAGAGAAAGTCCAGCTTGTGTGCGAGAGGATGAAGGCGGCTCAGGACTGACAAAAGTCTTATGCTGATTTTCGGAGGAGGCCCTTAGAGTTTGAGGTGGGAGATCATGTGTTCTTGAAGGTTTCCCCTCGACGGGGGCAGTGAAGGTTTGGTAAAGGGAGAAAGCTCTCACCTAGGTTCATCGGACCTTTTGAGGTGGTGAGGTGAGTTGGAGAGATGGCATATCAGCTGGCCCTTCCACCTCAGTTGGAGAAAGTTTATGACGTATTCCATGTCTCCCAGCTTCGTCGGTACTTACACGATGACTCTCACATTATCGATTGGGGAGAGTTAGATATGGGAGATGATGCGACCTTCGAGGAACGACCAGTCAGAATCAAAGATCGTAAAGAGAAGGTGCTCTGTGGATGAATCATTCCCTTGGTTCGTGTGTTGTGGTGGCATGGCGGCCTTGAGGAGAGCACTTAGGAGCGAGAGACCAAGATGCACGCTCAATACTCAGAGTTGTTTTGACTTGTGTTTTGCCTTGTCATTCTGGTCTTTGTTTTTTTACTCTGTACCTTTTATATGTGGAATGCTTGGCTTGTGGGTTATGAGACATTTTGTTTCCTTGTTCTCTGGAAGTGTGTAGCATGTCCGGATGTGTGGGAAAAGAGGAAAAACCTGATCCTTAATCGAGACGCATTAATGAGGATGCGATTGAACCCGTGCAGGCGAGTCAGTGCCGCCTAAAGCGGATAATATCTCGACATAGGAGAAGGAATTTTCCCCAAACCACGTGTTTGGGTAGTGTGTGGGTTGTGCAGTGTTGGGGGAAGTACGAGTTGAAAATCCTAATGTATGGAAGTGGGAAGACCCAATCCTTAATCGAGACACATTAATGAGGATGTGATTGAACCCGTGCAGGCGAGTCAGTGCCGCCTAAAGCGGATAATATCTCGACATAGGAGAAGGAATTCCTAACACCTATAATTAGGGTTGAAGGTTGGGTTCCTATTATAACAAGGGCCCTAAGAGGTATCTTGTTGGGTTCCTCCAGGTTTTATTTTGAATTCTCGTGGATGAGAATGTTTTAAGAGGTATCTGATGTAATGTCCCAGACCTCTCCGGCCCATTCCTTTTTCAAAAAGAGGGTCTTGAAGTGTTCTGGAGGGTAAAATAGACTTTGCCCACACTTTTCAGAATTTTGAAACTACACGCCATGTAGTGTGAGTACACGCCATGTACCCCCTCGCCGGGTATACCCCGTTTTGAAGGCCGTGTTCTTCCCATGTGAAATAAATGAGTACACACCATGTACCCAATACTACACGATGTGTAGTGTCTCCCCGCGTATGCGTTACCCTCAAACCGTGTGTTGACTAGACAACAACCGTGTGCCATGTTGGAGCCGTGTCCTTGCCATGTGAAATAAATGGATACACGCCGTATACCCAATACTACATGCCGTGTAGTGTCTCCCCGCGTACGTGTTACCCTCAAACTGTGTGTTGACCAGTCAACGGACGTGTGCTGCGTTGAAGGACATGTTGGAAGCCGCGTGGTGGCCGCATGAAATGGCCAAGTACACGCCGTGTACCATAAAGTACACGCTGTGTACTTTTGTTTTTCATGCCTATAAAAGGAGAGGGACCCTCCTTCTTTTTAACACACCCCTCTCCTCTCCTTTCCTCTGAGAAGAGCTCTCCCAAAAGACTCAAATTCTCATTTTTCTTCCATAACTTCTTCGTCCAAGCTCCGATTTACGATCCGTCAGTGGGCACGGGATCATAACGACAAGGCAGAACTTCTGAGATTGAATCTGTTGTCTTTACTTTAGACTTTGATTTCCAACTTCCACCCGAGGAGGTTTTTCTGGGATTCGACAGAAGTGACGGACGCCAACGTACGTCTTCTAAAGTTGATACGGGGGAGCATTGTGATCAGAACCTGTTGAGGTAGGGACATTACCTTCATCTCTCTAATTTGTGCATCATGCGGGGTGGGTGTTCTTTTGTTTACTTGAGAAACATTTGAACCGGTTTAATAAATATAATAACTTTCTTATATAACGGGGATGGGAAGTTGTGAATGCAGTTACTTTATTTTATATCTTGTGATTTTTATGTTGTGAATTGAATAGGCTTATGCCTACTGAAAATCACGATCGTTGGGGGCCTTTTCTTGCGCAATTAAATGCTTCCCTACCTTCTAGACCATTTTTGTGAATGGAACTTTGTTGAATGTGGAATTTGGTTAATCACATAAAGTTGGATGTTTTAAAATCTGGAACCCTTACGGTTGGACAAAATAGAATAATGAACATGTGGGTGTTGGCTTGGATACGTGGCATGTGATGGGGGCATTTTTGTGGGTTGTTGTGGATCAGGTGAGCAGCAGGTCTGCGGTTGGATTGGTTGTGGGTTGGTGTGAATGCTATGTTGGTGATGGGAAGCGGGGCTGCGAAAAATGGTATTAAAGGGGTGATGATGTATGGTGTGGTTGTGGTTATGGTGGTTGGCAGTGGGGCTACAAGGATGGGTTTTAATGTGAACGAACTATGGGTTGTGATTAATAAATAAAAGTGTAAAAATTAATGAATGGTGGGGCATGATAGTGGAATGGGAATAACAGTTAATGAGGTTGGTTGGTTAATAAGAAGGACTTGGTTGTGTTGCTTGTGTTTTCCTAACTTGATTTGTGGATGGCATGGATATGGTTTACGAATGATCGATGTGGTTAGTTCTGGATAGTTTCCC
Source organism: Viscum album (assembly GCA_963277665.1). Taxonomy (NCBI): domain Eukaryota; kingdom Viridiplantae; phylum Streptophyta; class Magnoliopsida; order Santalales; family Viscaceae; genus Viscum; species Viscum album. Next base: position 1,814,292,774 of record OY728146.1, read on the forward strand.
AGTAGTTAAGGAAATAATAACTGATTCTTTTGAAACATGAAAACCTAAATGGGGTTGGGATAGTAGCAGTGCCGAGGCACGTGATCAGTTTTTTGTTAGAAGCCATAGGTTGGGATAAGTGTTTGGTATATATATATATTTGTATCTTTGTGTTTTATCGCACCCTACCCATGTTGAGAACTTAGTGCCGAACACTCCCATTTCATGGGAGAGGGTGTTTTCCCCTTAGTTACTAGCTCCTTCCTGCTCCTTCTTCCCTAGGATGTGATGGTTTGAGGCGACCTTACACCCAAGACTCTTCGGGTAGGCTTAGATTGGGGTGGTTCAGCCAAAGACTCTTCGGGCATGTTTTACTATTTCCTAAGAACCTTTGGGATTAGGCCCAGGTGTGTGCGGGTGGGGTACGTGGTTGTGAGGCCTAGGTGTGTGCGGATGGGATACGTGGTTGTGAGGCCCAGGTGTGTGTGGGAGAGATATATAGTTGTGAGGCCCAAGTGTGTGCAGGCGGGATACATGGTTGTGAGGCCCAGGTGTGTGCGGGTGGGAAGAGTGTGGTAGCGTCAGGATGTTCGCCGTTAGGAAGAGCAGCTAGCTAGTGGGGGAAAATTGTGCGGGGTACCCAATACTCTTGTTCTTATATACTACTACCTGTTGTGATTGTGTTTTGGTGAGTGTGGATGGTGAGGTTGGGTGGATAGAATTCCTTTCTAGGTTTCTTCTGTTGTTCTCACAGGACATTAGGATGTCTCCCCACTTGTGCATGAGAGATTTAGGTTTCCCTAATGAGTATACTTGTATGCTCACCCTACGTTTACTTCCAGGTTTCTAGGAGGACTACCAGGGCCGTGCGGGACCCTACTAGTCGGGACAGTTGGAGTTGCTGCAGTTTGCTGTACCTGTTTCTTTTGGTATTGTACGTTTTGAGCTATCTTGTACTTGTACCTTGTTTCAGAACTATTTAAACATGCATGTGGGATTGGTTTGGGTTTATTTATATACACTTCATTCTTTTCTTTTTGGTGGTTGACTTGTCCTATTTCACGATCTTAAATAATAAAAAGGGTAATGCCTCCCATATTTGTGAAAACTCATACCCTTGGTGCTAGTCGCCACCCCGGGGCATACTGGAGGCGGGACTCAGGGGTTATTATCTCCCTTTCACCATTGCCAGCTCAGGAGGGGCATCTTTGGTTGGAGGGGGTCGTGACATGAAGCATCACCGAAAGGGTCCGATGAGCAGTACAACAACACAATATTTAAAATGTGACAAAATAAGAAATAAAGGAATGAAACCCCTACCTCGACGTCGTAGAACTCCACTCGTCTGTTGTTGAGGTTTGATTGACCTAAAAAGGAAAAAATCAAGGAATTTTTCAAATACCTAAAAACATGGTAAAAATATATCACATCAAAACAGTGCAATGGATGACATAAGAAACTCAAATGAGAAGGATGTGGAAGGTAAAGCTTTTTGAGGGCTTCTGTATCTTTTGATGATGAAGGAATCAATGAAGAAATGAGGGATATATCACAAAATATAAGAGGTAAAGAGGAGGATCTCCCTGAGTGGGAGGAAGTAAAATTACTTTGGAAAATGGAGGAGGTAAGAAAGAGGGGAGTTTAAAATCATTAAAGAGGGATATTTTAGGTATTCCTCCCATTTTTACCTTGTGTACGGTTTGGACACATGGTTAGAAAACTGTATTCCAACTGTGCACCTAGTTCTACTCCAAGGGAAAACCCACATGAGTTAGGTGCACGATTTGACTAAACATTAAAAAACCATTCATTTGGGATCTATCCAAAACCTTTAATTAGCCACACGACCATGCTCCCTAGGCCGCATGGTTGCATACAAACCGTGCGGCCCAGTCTGTTTCCCCCTTTTTGGTGGTCCGAGCTTCAAACAAGACCCAGACACACTCGATACCTCCTTTAACCTCTTAGTCATCCTTACAAGGTCCATTGAAAGTAATTTAAACAAAAAATTAATGGTCTATGCCTTTGTATAAAATCAAGATGTTACAAGGGTTTTCTATAAAGGAATTTTAAAATGGTAAACTTAGAAAAAGTTAAAATTGAAATAACACAATTTATTTAAGGGGGTATAATTTAACAACATGATATTTTAAAATAACACGATATTCGATAGTGTATAAAATACTCAATAATGAGATTAAACAAACCGTGATATATTATTAAAATATTATTATTTAAACATGACCATTATAACATAGCCATTAAAATTGGCAGTATGAACTGGAATAACCATATTATGAAAAGTATATATAAAATTTTTATATAATCTAAATATATTTATTAATTTATAATAAATAAGTATTCAAATTTTATTAAGGTCATTTTTACTTCAAAATACACATTTTCTTCAAAAATGATTTTTATTGCTTTTGTGAGAAAATATTATAATTTATTTTTGGAAATTTTAGAAATGTTATTTTATAAAATGAACATAATTTTTTAAATAATCATATAAATATTAACTTAGGTTGAAATTTCAGGATATTTCTGAAAATATTGATTTTTCAGTGATTAATGAAAAATTCCAATTTCTGTAAAATTGTCATTTCTTTTCATAAATAAATTAATTTAAAAGTACCATTATTATTTTAATTTTATTTAAAAGTAACATAATAATTATTTATTTATATTAAATCCAATTAATTACATTTAATTTTATATATATATGATTTTATTATAAGTTTATTTTTATGCTTAAAAACACATTTTTTCAGAAAATCGTTTTAAAATGGATAATGTTTCTCCATTTTAACAAATTAAAATAACTTATAATGAGGAATGATTTTAATTAAATGTATATTATATATATATATATTAATTAAAATATATCTAATTATTATTAATTATCATATAGTTAATGTAATATCATCCTATGCTCGAAAAATATATTTCTCAAAAAATTATTTTTTCAACATGTTTGTGAGTTTAATTTTAAATTAATTTCTACCAATTATATGAATTTAATTTTATAAAATAGATTAAATAATTTTAATCACCATAATTAATATTATATAATGGGTTCAACTTAATTTTGGGTCATAATTAATAGTAAAAAAATAAAAATTTGTTACCATAGTTAATGTTAAAATCAGCTTATCGGGGGGGGGGGGGGGGTAAACTGAAGAGTTAAATATAATAACATGTTTATTTTTAAATGGTTGAGGTTTTTTTGTCCATATTACCAATATAATCCATTATTTATAAATTTTTTAGGCACATGGATTGATAATAACTTCCCATTATTGAATAATTTTGGGTATTTACAAAAAATTCACTCTTTTATTATAAAAGGGAACCACCTCCACTCACCTATTAACACATCCCATTATATTTTAATAAAAAAAAACCTAAACAAATATCTCCATAACATCATTATAAAAATTATATAGCTTCTAGTATTCCCAAAAGACCAACCTTAGGGTCCTTAATATGAGCCCCAAGTGTCGTTCTTCTATGCGAATGTAATCATCTTCACTGAGCTCCTTCATTTATTCTTCTACCTTTTACACCATCAATTATATATAAAAAATTACAATATAAAATAAAAATTATCTTCTATATACTAATATGTTATTATGTTGATGGCATAATATTTTTCCATCTCTTCTTCTATCAAATGAGAAACAAAACCATCTTCCGTGTGTATGGTAGACTACCACATTGTGAACTGATGTAATTCATTTTCCATTATCACTTATCATGGATATTTTCGATGATTTATTTAATTTTTATATATTATAATCATGAAATATTAATCATTCTATAAAATTAACATATCATATACCTTCGTACCTTACCATACATTAAAAAATGATAACATTATTCATGTATACGATGGACTACCACCTCAATAAGTGACATGATTCATTTTTTATCACCACATCAAATGGATGGTATATGTAAGTATATTTTAAAAAATAATATTATATTTATTAAATAATTATAATTATTTGAATATGAACTAACATTTACCTTATTTCTATCATGATCTTTGAAAAATGGAAACGTCATGCGTATATACGACTACCATCTCCATGAGTATAACATAGTTAATTTTTCAAAACCATATTATATAGTGGGTTTTAAATGTATAATTTATGTATAAAAATTATGATTATGTAATAAATATTATTTTAGATATTATTTAATAATTAACCTTTGGTCCACGATCAACACACCGATGCTGTTTTGAATTTATGAACCGAACGTCCTCAAAACAATCGACGTTAACATAACTAATTATGTAATTAATTATGTTTTTAAAAATTAATGAAGTAAATGGTTTAATTATAAGGTATGAAACCTAGAAAGGTTTCTTAAGAAAATAAATAATTTATATAATTTTATTATATAAGATATAAAGTATATACATGACAAGTGTGGACTCTGGGTAAGGGTTTCTGTCTCAAAACTTCCTTCTTTAAGACACAAGTTTTTTATACACCTAATTTATTCTATATGGTGCATATACTACCCATTTACATATTATATCATGAATCCTTCATATTTATATTTTTTTAAGTTATATATAACTTACATCATTCATGGGTGTTATGATTTAGAAGTAACCAAGGTAGTAAGGGTTTATTATTCAATCTCATTTTAATTAGGATTGGCTATGATTGAATTTCCATTAAAGGAAATTATTTTATAATTATATTTTAAAAACCTTTAATTTTGTTATCATTTTTTTATTCATGAACTTTTCAAGTAATAGCAACACTTTATTCTCTTAGTTACTTAAAATTATTGAGTAATTTTTTTTAAATAAAATCGACTTTATTTCTCTCTTTAGTCGAAAACCCTTTCCCTTCCATGTCTATGTATTATTTAAAATATTTTCAAAAAATGTTTTAATATTATTATATGATTTTAAAAGTAAATTTTACCCATTTTTAAATTTCTTTTAAAAAATGGTTTTAAAGGAATCTCATTTTTGTTTTCCGAATGAGGTGCTTTTTAACATTTTTACAATAGTGTGAAAGGAATGTTTTTTAACTTATATAGCATGTTTGGAATTAACTGCCATAATTATCACTCAATTATTTGAATATTCCTTTATAAGTTTCTATGTTTATTTTCAAATAATTTCTTTTATATAATATTTTGTATTTTTTTTAGATTTTTATGAATCTATTTTAAAGTGAAAAGAGTATTTTACTCAAGAAATATTCCTTGTAAGCATTTAAAGGAATTTTCATTAATTATTAAAACCTTTGATGTTATGGATTTATTCTAAATTATATATATATATGTCTCTCACTTATATACCTAGATTATTATCCCTTACATTGATGGGGTAATACATGCCTTGTGTTCAACTCTCAAATAAGTTTATTATGAAATTTACTTTGATTATGATATGAGACAATATTATATAACCCATTTCTTTCTATCAGTAATTATTATGTTTATTCCTTATGATTGATTTCCTTATCTAGCACACATATTCATTTACATGATATGAATGTGACTAGTGGGCCCAAAATTATATAACCCTCTAATGCATTGGGTAATGTTTTTCTCACGAGACGTCATGTATGAGATTAGAGAGTGACCCAAATATATTATGGGACTCTATCCACCATATGATGTTGTCTCTGTGATTTGACTTAACATATGTTTGTTTAATGTTTTATGTTTCTTCCATTTTCCTATGATGCTATGATCTTATGATACCACATTCCTTATGTTATCCTCTAATTTTATTACCCATGAGCCTTATATTTTATGATATCATGTTATACCTTTGACTCACATGTTATGTTTCCTTATCATGTTTATTCTCTTACTGAGATTTTTAGATCACCTATTTTGTCAATGTATTTCCTAGGTTATCTCATGAAGTTTTAGGATATCATAAGGCTTTAGGATCTCATTATGGAGTTTTATTTTAGTATCACTTTGATTTATTAAGAACCTAGTATTCAAAAGACACCATGAATCACAATATTTAGGTTGTAATTAATAGATATTTTTGTTAAAAATTATATAATAATATGTGTAAAAGGCTTGGGTTGCTATAAAAATGTATCAGGATAGATGTATGACATTGAGAACCATATTAGTGGTTTAGTAATGGTGATGGGTGGTAGCTTTATTTTTGATGAATAACGCTCCTTAGTGTTTGGATTTACACAATGAAAAATCTTCTAGTATTTTGATTTAGAATGAGATCAGTTGATTGTGGATTGATGAATTTGGTAGGTCGGGATTTGATGGTTGAAAGACTAATGAGGCTTTTAAAGGATGATAAGTGTTATGATGGGGTGGTTGTAAAACCCCATGTCATTTGGGACGTTAAATTAATTGGAAATTTTATTTTTAACTAAAAAGTAGGAGTCATTTTGAGAATTGAGGTTCACATTTGAATTTTGAAAAATATTTTTTTTGGATATGGATCGAGGCCTGGGAGGTGCCTCATATTCTCAGGTGAATATGAGGAGTTTTGGATGGAATTTGGAAATTTTAGAAAGGGTTTTCTTAGTTTCATAGTTACCATACATTTAGGGGAAACCATGAATGTAAATCACATAGGTTGGTTTTTCTTGAGGTGTTGATGCATTTTTGGTACATAGTTACATACAATCTATAACATGCAATTAGAGTTTCATGGGTAGTTACATGATTGATGTATGGTTTGGTAAACCATTTAGCTAGACCATGCATGGTGTGCATCCTTGGATAGTGAAGTCTGTATGGTTGGCATACAAATTTGTAAACCATGCAACTAGACTGTGCGAGAGAGGGGGTGACTTCAGATAGTGTGAGCCACATGGTTTGGTAAATAATGTGGTAACCATAAAGATTCCCAAAATTCTTTAAAAAGTGTGAAAATATAGTTTTTCCCTCTAAATTGTTAACTCACCCCTTACTTTCTTAATCACTCGTATATGCTAGACCATGGGGCTCCCTCCCACCTTCTTTCTCTTTTAAGTTATTTTTAATTATGGGAGTTTTCTTAGAATTTATTCAGTAGATTAAGGTGAGTATTATCATATTATTCCTCTTGTTCTTGTTTTTATCTTTAACTGATGATTTCAGTTTTATTTGGATAAGGTTTCATTGATGATTCCATCAAAGCATAGTGGAATCAACCTGATATGATGGGGATTTTTCTCAGAATTGCTAGAGGATATCCTGATAAGATGAACACACATTGTTTCTTTTTTGTTTTGTTGAAGTGAAGTATCATAATGAATTTATTTATGATTTTTATCAAAATTGGATGATATTTTCTATTGAATTGATGATGGGTGTTAGGCATTTTTCATGTATTATGTTAGATTTATGTCTCGAGTGAATTTCACCCTGTTGCTTAATGTTTCAATGAGTAGATGTTTCTAGGTGAGTATTTAAGTGAATAATTCATTTTGAATCAAATTGAGAAATTGATTATAAGTTGTATAATTTATTTAATTCGGTGTTATGGATTGAGATAGGAGATCAGAAGATGATTCAAGCATAAATGAGGCTCATATGATATTGGGTAAGACTCATTAGGTCGTGACTAATAGAAATAACTCCCTATGAGGTAGGTGATCCCTTAAACGTACCCTTATGATTTATGTTTTTAATACATGGAATGTGATATGTAATATTTCCATTGTTGGTAAGTTAACCTTAATCATAAACATTTTTTTAAATAAATTCCATAAGATGAACCAAGTGTTAAGGGCCATGATGGACCATATGACACTAGTTACTACCTTGAACACCGATGGCTGGGGAATTGATCATAAATGTGTGGGATGACATAAAGAGACCCCAGGGGGTATAAATGAAACATATAGAACACAATGTACCTATTATAGGTTCTTTAGAAAACTCCTTTTAAAATATGGTGTTGGGATAAGAATATTGTTCTATATAGGCCATGAAATAACATTGATATGCCTTAAAAACTTTGGGATAAATGAACATAGAATGGGGCGAGTGATCTACTCCCACTATCTTGTGAGTACTCATGTGGGTATAAAATGTGTAGATTATGATACATTGGATGATTTGACCAACCTAGGATAACCTTGAGAAGTGTGAATAGAATTATGCATTCCCTCTAGATTTATGCCAGCGTGATTTTCCTTATGAGACTGGTGAGGCTATGAGATGATTACAGTAATGAGAAGGAATATGTTTCCCTTTGAGTGACAGGATGGGCCTGAGAGATAAGAATTTTCAATAGGTTTTCATGTAGGGTACTCATATTTTGATGCGACCTAGTCTACCTCGATGGGTGCCCCAATGTTATATTTTCCCTAGAAAGGATTAGTGCAGTGAAGTACATATTGTTGGATTAAAGAATCACCTTGGAACCTGAAGATCAATGGTGTAATAAATTTATGCATATAATTATGAGGATATATTATATGAATCAAATTTCAATCTTTGGGATTATGTTATGGGATCAGGTATTTAGTCAACCTGTGGTTATTGTTGACAACATGAGATATTATGTGGTGGATATTTTCCCTTGATTATTGTTACATGAGATATCAGAGGAGGGACACACTTACATTGAGTTTATTTTAATTATATTCCTAGGATATATCTTGGGATATAGTGTTCACACCTGATACTATATGGAATTCCTAGGTTATTTCCTGATATTTGATGCTTGTGCATAAATGGTATGCATAGGTTATTACTTAGGTTCCTATGATTTTTCACCTATTACTGTATGGGATACCTAAGATCAGTTTCTAAGATTTAGTGCTAACACTTGATACTTTCTATGGGATGAATAAGATACTTCATAGGATCTGGAGTTCACACCTCATACATGTCAGGTGTATCATGAGATGATCTGAGTGGGGGACTCTTCCCTCCAAGTGATCATATACAATTATGATGATATTATAGGTGGGAGTTTACTAGACCCTTAGAATGATTATTCCACGTGCTCAAAGTCACTCTAAAATTATCCTAAGTAGGTGTGGTCGATGTAATATCATGATATTTTTGAAGGAAATGCTAGGTTCGATAGTGTATGAGATACACAAGACCGAGCTTAAACATACAACAAAATATTATTATGTGATCATTATAACCTAGCCACTAAATTGGAAGGAATGAATAATATTAAGGGATTTATGAAATATATAATGGTCATAATTATTTATAATGTATTAATTAATTATTTTTAAATAATTACTAGTTTTTTAACAAATTCATTTTATTCATAAAAAACATATTTTCTTCAAAAATGATTTTTATTACTTTTTATGTAAAAAAATATTAATAATAAAATAATTATTTTTGGAGATTTTATAATTTTTTTTTGACAAAATGAACTTCATTTTTGAAATCATCATATCAAAATTTTCCTAAGGTAAAGTTTTGATAATTTTATGAAAAGTTTGATTTTTTAATGAATAGTGAAAATACCTATTTTTGTTATATTTTTCAAGTATTTACAAGATTAAATTATATTTTGAATTAGTTTTGAAATTTTAATTAGGTAAAATTAATTTTAATATTCCAATTATGGGTTTTTAAATAGATTTTATACTTTAATAATTGCATTTTATATTTTAAAAGGACATTTTTATGAAAAACTATTTTTGGTTGCGTTTTGCCAGTTTAATTTTAAATTAAATTATGAAAATTATATGTTAATTTTTTTGAAAAAATAATGCCATATTTGGGATCCATTTTTATGATATTATGACATTTATAATATTTTTTTAAATAAAAGTCAAAGATGCCATGATCATGTTTTTAATAAATATAACATTTTTAATATAAGGTTAAACATAATATATCTTCAAATATAATTAGTAATTTTAAATATAAAATATTTATATACATCATGGTAATTTAACTATAATTTTTTTTTGTGAATAATTAATTACCTTAAATTATCACAGAATGATGATGGATTAATTATTTTATTAATTGAAATATCAAATAAATGATATTAAGAATATTAAAATAACTATAATATGAGATAATTAATGTCATAAATGATTTTTTAGATGAAATTTAAATTCTAAGGATATAATAAAACATTTATTTTGAATTATAAGTGTTATCTTGATATTATTAAAGTCAAAGTAATGAATAGTAGACATTATGAATACCTAATAGTAAATAATATTTAATTAAATGATATAAAATTCATAGAAATCTTAAATTTGGAAAAATAATTTTTATAATGATGAAAATGTCGTAAATGATCCATTTATGGTTGTTTTTTCATTTTATAGGAACTATATGAACCCTCAAAGAGTAAAAATTTATGTTTTCTTGGTAAGAGTTAAAGGTATTACACAAAGGTTAAAACAAAAAGACAAGGGTATAAAAATCACCTAAAATTATCCAAAAAAAATATGAAATTAATAGGATTATAAAATTATCAACATAGGCTATAATTTTTGTGTTTTAATGGAAAAATTTCCATAAAAAAGTTATATATTATTAAAATCAAAGATAGTCACAAAATGTCACTCTCTTTGTATTTAATATCTTTTATTAGTCCACATGGGGAAACAAATGAAGATGTGTATGAACCAAATTGTATATTTTGATCTTAATGTAATTATTTTTATTATATAAATTTATTTTTAATTTTTATAAATTATATAATTACCTTAAATGCTTGTGAAATGCTAATACAATATTTATTTAATTAAAAGAAAAATAAGATAAATTAAATTGAAAATATTAATTTTGGTATAATTTGAATGGGTTAATGTATGAAATGAATATTATAGATATATAAAAAATATTATAGAGTTTTGAAATAATTATATTCGAATTTATATTTTTTATAGATGTATTTGAAGTCAAAGTAAATGAATAGTATCAAAATTGACATTAATGATAATTTATCAAAATAATATTTTATTAAATTATTTAAAAATCATAAAAATATTTAAAAACTAATAAGATTATTATTATAAGGTCTAAAATATCATAAATGTAATATTTATATATAATTGACACCATATAACTAAAAATTAAAAACTTTTAATATTAGTTGTTCTTGTTATCATAATTAAAATTAAAATGGGTTCACTAAGAGTTAATCAAAATGACAAGGTTTAAAATAACAAAAAAATATATATAAAATAGATTTTTTTGATGATATTAAAACCTCATTTTACCTTATATTATAATTTATGGCCTTTTTGTGTTGTTTGAATCGAGATTTAATTTATTATAAATTAATCTTATAAGAAATTCCAAAAGTGCCCCTCACCTTAATTATAAAAGGGTACCTCATACCTTCCTTCTTAAAATAACTTTGAGACTTATATCTAGACCATAAAATACCAATTTATATTCTTAACATTCCTATAAAAATTATATAGGTTCTTTTATTCTCAAAAGACCAACCCTAGATCTATTTAGAGGAGACCTAAAGGAGACATTTCGAAGAAGAGGTAATCGTTCTTACCGATCACTTTCTTTTTCTACTATTACTTAACTACTCTAAATATAGGATGTTAATAAAAAATATCATATTTATTATACTAAATATTATTAAATTTTATTATTATTTTGAAAACACCATCATACACCCCCCCTTTTTTAAAAAAAGAAGTGAAAATATCACTCATACGTACATATAACTTATCGTCTCCACGTAGCGATACAATTAATTTTTCATCATCATATTTTATGTATTAGAATTATAAAGGGTTTAATAATTATATATGATATATATAACATAATTAATCTTCTGTAATGATAATATTATCTCTACCTTATCATCATCCAATCTTTTTAGAAATGATAACGTTGCTCGTACTTACGTAAGGGCTACCATCTCCACGATGTGATGTGATTTGTTTTCACTTATATTTCACATGGATGGTAATTAGGATGAATTTTATGAAAATATATGATATATAAGACATAATAATTATTATTTAAATGTTTATTATTATTTACCCTTATTTCATTCTATTAGATGAAAAATGGAAACAATGGTCATGCATACGTACAACCTATCGTCTCCACGAATGGTGTAATTCATTTTTCTATATCTAATTTTTTTATGAATGACTATAAATATGTATATAATGAATTTATATGATATTTAGAACATTATTAACATTATATAAATTATGGGACTATGATCAAATTATAAGGACTGGGACCACCGAACCTAAACATGCTTGGAAAACAAAACACTTATCACCAAGAACAGTGATTTTTAACAAATTATTAATAAAGAAGTGATAAGATGTTATAAATAAATCATACAAGGTATGATAAATATATTTTTATGGAATAAATGTATAATAAATCCATATTTATTATATATGAGGTTTCAACAAAAACAGATAAAGTCGAGACTTGAGGTAAGGGAATTTTTAACTCAATTTCCATTCTTTGGGTTAAAATATTATTTCATTGATTATGTCATTCTATAATTATGTGTAAAATTAATTTTGATTATATTATAATGTTTTTAAACTTTTTTTTATTTAAAGTTAATACAAATAATCAATTTATTTTATTAATTCTCTTCAATGATATGATATTTATAAGGGTTTATTTTACAATCTCATTTTTATTCGAGATTGTTTATGTTTAAGTATCTGATAGAGAATATTTATCTTAAAAGTATATATTTTATAAAAATAGTTTCATTTTTTTTAATATTCTTATATGAATTTTTAAATTCATTTTTACCCTTGTTTTACTTTTTAAAAAATGGTATTAAAAGAATCTTTTTTTCATTTTCTAAACATGGTACTTCGTGACTTTTTTGAAAAAATATGAAAGGAATGTTTTTTAAACATATATAGAATGAGAGGATTTTTACAACGTCATTATTATTTAATTCCTTTAATATTAATTGAAAATATTATAAGGTTATTTTAAAATATATTTTTTTATTTTATAAATGCGCGTCTCTTTAAAAAATTATTTTTAAAAAATAGAAATGTAATTTTTCAAGAATGATATCTTGTCATATTGAAAAATTATTTTCTAGATAAGATAACATTATTTTATGTTACTTATTATTTAATGGGGTTATTATTCAAGGATACTATCCTTATTTATTCTATATTTTATTATGTTTATAATGGAATGATATTTAAGAAACCCACTTATTTTCCATGGGTTATGTTATGATTAAATGTTTATGAAACTCATTTTTTATAGGTTATGATATAATTAATTATTTATATTCTTATGACACACATATGTGTGATTTTCATTATGTTATGGGTGGTATCTATATATCCCTTTAACGAATTGGGTAAATATTTTTATCTCATGAGAGATATAGAACTGAAATGGGGAGTAATCTCGCTTCAGTAAGGAAATTTGTTCACCATGATAGTCTTGGGAGTGAATCTTGAATACTTTGATGGTTTGGGAAGTGAAACCATTCCACTATGATAGTATCGGTAAATATCCTTGAAAATCAATGAAATTATTTTCTATGCTTATGTGTTTTCCACAATTCCATGTTTTATGCCAATGTTATTTTCTCATGGCTCATGTTCTCATTTTATTTATGTCTTATGAAGTACCAATATTTATTCCATGACACAATATTATGATTTTTGATATATAGGGTATAATTTTCAATTGTTATGTTTATGTTCTTACAACATTATACTCATGTTATTATTACATAATATTTAATATCTCCTATAATAACCCTTTCTGAGTATCTGAGCTCACCCTTTATTATGTTCACATTTCATTATGTTATGAAGAAAGGTTTTAATTAGGATATATCTAAGAAGGGTGATATATGTGAAGATTTTTTGGGAGATAATATATATTTTTATGGGATAGTTGTTTATTTTTACAAGATATATAATAGTTTTTCCTAATTATCTAAAACTCAAAAACTAAAAGGTCCTTGGGTATGTAATAAATACATTATATACTTTTGATGTTGTAAGTTTTGATGGAAAAAATTGGGTCACATTTGTAAAGTTTATTTCTTTAGCACCGGATCCAAAAGTGTTGATTTTGGGATATTATATTTGGTATTATAATAGGGTTTAGATAAATTTTTATATTAGGATGTTTTAAAGAGAAGTTATATTAAGAGTTATAGACACCATGATTGGTATATAAGAAAATAATTTCAGAGTATTAGAAACCCCTTTTGAGGTTTCAAGATATAAAATTTTAAGGTGACTAAATATATTCTTAGAGACATTTAATTTTTTGAGGTAATTCAGGGTTATTGCATTTTGGGATGTAAAATTAATAGTATGAGATAACATTTGAGGTTAAAATATTTATTTAATGTTGAATAATTTAAGGTAATTTTTGAGGATGTTTATAAAATTTATGGAATTATATAGGGTTTATATTTACATAGTTTTTGAAAAATGAAAACCTGGAGGATGGATGAAAACCTACGATGTCTAGCAAAGCCATGAGGATTAAACCCACAACCGAAGGGTGACAAGGGTGCATCGTCTTGCACAATCCTATGCGATGTACCAACTAGTCTTTCATTTTATTTTTATTTAAACTATCTGATGGATAATGGTTATATTAATTTTAGGAAAATAATTTTTATTATATTGATTACCATGGGATTATAAATTGATTTGGTGTTAAACAATTAATGTTTTGTTGGAAGATGTTCACTATTTTGGGAACCCTATATGATTATGGTAAAGAGATCATTATGATATTTTATTTAAGGAACAAAAGGATGAATTATATTTTGGAATCATAAATGATTTTATTATGTATTTATGGTGATTCAGGTAATTTATGAAAATGGTTAGCATACGTTGAGGATTATTGGGGAAATTAATTTTTAGTATGATACATTAAGAGTGACTAATGTTATTTATAGATAAATGTTAAAATTTATATTGGAAGACTATGTGATAAAATACTTATGTTTTTTGGGTTTCAATACTAGTTTAGAATATTTTTTAGAAATTTTAAGGTTAGTTATTTATTGAATGGTCTAAGTTTAACTTGGGGTATTACTGTTGAATTTTGGAGATTAGAATAGTTTTTTCAATTTAAAGGTTGATTATTTTTGTAGAATTATATTATCTTATACTAACCATTTTTGGTTTTGGTAAATGTTTAAAGATAAGATAAACAAATAGTTAATCTTTTGTGGATTATTTTATTCATTAGAAGTTAATTATAATGCTTTAGGTATGAAAAATTCATCTTGAATTATCATCTTTTAGAGAAAAAGATGAGTTTGTAGTAGAAATTGATTAATTGAAGAAACTCTAATATTAAAGTTTGTATGTTTACTTATATTATTACTATATATGGTAAAGGAATTACTCAACTCTATGAAAATAATATTTTAATAAAAATGTTAAATAAAAACATTATCCGTTTACTTTTCTTAATGAGAAATCAATGAACTTTTAACCCATCACAGATTTATGTTTTTTGATGGTTAAATTTATAATGACCATGCTCTCTGTTACTCTCCATTAGAACTTGATAATTAATTTTCTATTTCTTATACATGTTTTCCTATATGGAATCCCAGTATATGTTATATCATGTGACCTTCATACTTTTCGTTCGCTCTTTTCAAATGGATGTTTTATTGTACCTTTTTCTGATGTGGGATTTTAAAAAAGGTATTTTGAAAATTCAAACCCTTGGTTACTAAGAAAAAGTTTAGATTGTGTGGGAAAATGTATTAATGTGTGTGGGGGGGGGGTGATATAATATCCTAATATTTAGGATGGAAAGACTATGTTCTATAGTGTACAAGATATGCAAGACTGATCTTAAATTAAAAATGAAATATTATTATGTGACCATTATAACCTAGCTACTAAATTTTCAGGAATGAATAATATTAATGTATTTATGAAAAATATAACAGTCATACTCATTGATAATTTATTTATTAATTCTTTTTAAATAATTAATATATTTTTAGTAAAGTCATTTTATTCATCAAAAACATATTTTATTTATTTTTTTATTAATTTTTATGTAAAAATAATAATAAAATAATTAATTTCTCGAGATTTTATAGAATTTATTTGAAAAAATTAAATTACTTTTTTTAAATCACCATATCAAAAATTTCGTACTATAAAATTTTGATAATTTTCTAAATTTTTTGATTGTTATTGGTATAGGGATTAGTGTAATTAATTAAAATAAATGTTTTTTATAATAAATGAATTTATAATCCATATTTCATAAATTTTAAAGGCTATTGATTTTACATTGAATTTATACTTGTTAACATGAATGCTTGGAGTGATATCCATGTCTCTTTTTCCATGATAGTATTATTGTATCTGTGTGAAAATTGATATGTCTAATTACCACCATTAGTTATTAAAAATGAGTACTCTTGACATGTTGTATATTATTTATTTGAAGTTCATAAAAGTATGTTTTCATATAAATGTTTACTTGAGCTGTTAAGTTCTTTCCACATATTACTTGATGTTTGATATGGAAATTAGAAGGTTTATATGTATTTTATATAATTGTTAGGTAGGTATGAATTGAATTGAATCCTGGTGATGAGATGAGATCCCAAAACCCTAATCTTATATAACTATTCCCCTATTTCAAGAGATGATCACATGCCTTGAATTATTATACACATTCGTTTATCCCATGAGATGTGATTATGCCCTAACTTTGTATATACCTGGATGAGATAAACTATACGATTTCCCTACCAATTTTTCAACATTGATACTGGGATATTTTCAAATCTAGAAGATAAATGTGAGGACCCTCCCATTATATGGAGTGGCATATTTAGTTATACAAGAAATTATTTAATGTATAACTAGAATGTTGTTTACTTTATTATAATTTTACTCTATCCATATATTATTGATTTCATGAACTTGAGTTTATAATAGGTAATTAGGGGTGGGGTGGTGACTATCTATTAATTCATCACATTTACACAGTACACATTCCCCTATGGGATGAGTATAGATCTCATTATATATTATCTAGGTAAAGGGGAAGCACCATGGAACATGGGATAACATCAAATAGAGTCTGGGGAATGGGTGGTGTCTTTTGGGAATTCTAGAGGGTGTATGGATTATATTAATTAGGGATATCCAAGATAGATTCCAATGACTATTCCACATGAGAGTCTAGGTATTTTGATCCTTAGGACATGTTTGTCTTGGTCATTATACACAAGATATTTTTTTTCTTACTTTTACACTTTTTGAGGACTTTGTGGTTTTTAAGCTATGTATGATATGTGTTCATACACATGTTGTTATTACATTATCTATTATTGGTCTAATTAATTGAACAAGTACCCATGGTGAACATCTGTACATTTTGATATTTGATGTTAGTCGACACCATGGGCCATGCTAAAATTTTGGTATAGTGAGCCTTTTATTTTTTAGTTCCCAAGGGGGAAAACCATATCCCACCATCTCTATAACTAAATACCAATATTTATGCTAGACTCTAGTAATATGGAGGTGTGCCTAAGGTTTCATGAAATCCTAAAAATAGTTTTATTTGGGTATTCTGGTCATGATCATTACAATTTACCCATTTGATCAAATTGTGGTAGTAAAATATCCCTATTTCCATGGGTTTTAAAAACCATGGAAATATGTCACCTATAATAATAAAAAAAATCCACCAGTAAGGTTAGAACTATTGACCTATAACTTATTAAAATAACACCTCAACCACAAAATCTAAACACATTATGTGTGTGCACATATTTTAAATTTTAATTTCAAATTGATATTATAATTCAAAATGAAGTTAATTATTTAAAATTAGTTGCATATAATTATATGAATATTATATATATATAACTAAAATATAAAATATAAAATATAATTTACATACAATTAACACACACATACCCCCACATGTTTGTTCATGTGTATTTTTGGGTTTTATATGGGAAAACACTTGTTCAAATACAATAAAAATAAACTCCAAAACATTTTTCCAAAAAATCCAGACATATTTCATTTGAACTGAATATAATTAATGAGGAGTGCACCTCACTTATTGTGAATAAATTGAGTCATGTCTTCAAAAATGGTCAATATAGATCTATTAAAGGAAATAAACAATTTTCTTCCCCCTAGGATAGTCCATGGGTTGTATGTATCACTAAAAATACTACATGTAATATTTCTCTATTTCACATATATTATAGAAAATTTTAAAAATATGAGAAGAGAAAAACGAGGGAATGAATTTATAGAGTTTCATAGTGATCAAATAACATTCATTCAATATTTCATATAAATAAATAAATTTTATGCATATATATGATAATTTTTTAAAAAATTACATATAATTATATATAATACACACACAAATATGTTGTTATTTTTTGTTGAAAAAAATTGTTCAAATAAAATTTAAATAAACACCAGAACCTTTTCCCACAATATCCAACCCTAAATCATTTGAATTGAATCCAAAAAAGGAATAATTTACCTCAATTATTGTGAATAAATCAAGAATTTTCGTCACACATAGTTAATGGAGATGTATAATAAGAAACCAATATACCAATTTCTATTAATATAATCTAAATATTGTATGAATCACCAAGAAATATTTTTAGTAGGATTTACTTATTTACCATAACTACTAGAACATTTGAATTAAAGATAAGGAAAATGAGATAATTGAATCAAGGATTTTTATATTGATCAAATCACATCCAAAGAATATTTCAAAAATAACTAACCACTTTATATAAGCCTCAAAGGGAAATTCTAGGTTTAAAAAAATTTCATAAACATTTGAACATAATTGATTAACATTTAAAAATGTTACAACTGCCTATAATGGTTGGTTAAACCTCACATGATTGTTTAACATTTAAATAATTATCATAAATGCTTGAAAATACTTAATATTATTATCCAATAATGATAAACTAATCATGATATACTAGATGAAAAAGATAGTAATGTCATGCATTATTTCATAACACATACACTAGAATTCACATAATTACAACACAATGACCTTCCCCACTATAGGGTTTTATTGAACATAAACAAAAATGTTGTGATGTTCATTGTAACACCCTAAGTTTTTATAAGTATTCCTTTAAAATAAATATTAGTTATTTGATAGATTTCTTAACATGAAACCCTAAGAAAAAAATAACCACGATATATTATAACATTTGAAACCAAGATTTTGGATTGTAAGGTATGAATTAATTCTTGATAAATAACCACTATTTTTTTTAATAAAACCATTTCATGATTAAAATACCTATTTTTAAAATGATTGTATTTTTATACATATCATGTATTTTTTTTATATTGATAAATATTTTAAAAATGATTTTAATGAAATTTATTTATAATTTATGAATAATACTTCAAAAATTGGTTATATAATGGTTATACATGAAGATAAAATCATTTAAAGGTAAAAATAATTATTTTCCAGAAAACTAGTTTAATATGCACAATGCATTTTTATCTTAATAAATTAAATAAATAAATATTTATTAATGATGTTAATGAAATTTATAGAATATATATTAAAAAAATATTTTAACATTCATTTAATATTTTTTACTAGGAATGTATTGAAATTAAACTTAGTTTTATGTTTAAAAATAGATTTTTCAAAAAAAAAAACGGATTTCATTTCGTTTTGCATTTTTATTTTAAAATTAATTTATACCACTTATGGAAATTTTATTTGATAAAATATATTCCATATTTTGAATCATCATTTCCAAATTAGATAATTATTTTTCTTTCATTTTTTTATAATTAATAGTTAAATAGTTATTTTTTCTATAGTTTGGGTTAAAATAGGTTTACTTGGGGGGGGGGGGGGGTAAAACCAAGAGACAATAGGTAAACATTCCACTTAAACATGTCTAAATATTATTTTTAATTTTATTTGGCATTATATTATCTTATATTATAATTCTTGGCCATTGTTTTCCAGTTACATATGAAAGTAACATTATATTATATAAATATTTTAAGTAATTCCATGTGTGTCCCTCCCCACACTTATAAAAAAACATCTCTTATCCTCCCTTATTCACAAAAATAGAGTATTATATATTGGAAAATACCTACATGAAAACCTTACTAGATTCATTACCTTCATTCTTTATCTTCTTTTCTTACCCTAACACTATCCTAAAAAGACATAAGGTGTAAGCTAAAGAAGGTCTCTCAAAGAAGAGGTAATCATCTTACTTTTCTCTTTCAATGTTTATTTCTTCTTATACTTCCTATAAATATATGTTATCCATACTAAAATAATTAATATAGTATCATAAATATTTTTACGTGTTATTATGATTATGGTACAACCATTTTCCTTATCTTTTCCATCAAATGAGAAATGAAAGTATCGATTGTGCATACGTGTGGACTACCACCTGTACACAACGATGCAAATAATTTTCCATAACTACCTCACATTGATAGATATAATGATTAATTTAATATATAAACATGATATATATTATATAATTATGATTATATAATTATAAATATTATTTATCTTTCTTTCCTTCTTTAAAAAAAAATGAAAACATCATTCATACATACGTATAGACTACCGTCTCGATAAACAGTATAATTCATTTTTTCTATAACTAACTTCTATGTATAGTTTTAAATATGTATATAATGAATATATATGATATTTATATCATTATTAAAATTATTTAGGTGATGGAATCATGATCAATGTGCAAGGGTCATAATTTCTAAACCAAAACATACATAAAAAACAAAGCAGTTAATACCCAAAATGGTGATGATAATGAAATATTATTAATGAATAAGTGATAAGATGTTATAAATAAACTATGTATTTGTATTATAATTATTAATATGGTTATTTTATATATTTATAATAAATTTAAATTTATTTTATATGAGGTTATAAATCTTACGAATCAATTTAAACATGTGGTAAGGGTTTAATGTTACAATCTCACTTTTTACCATAATTGTTTATGTTTAAATTTATGATGTTGAAAATATATGATCTATATCTCATAAATATAATTTATTTTATTATTCTATTTCTATTTCTATAATTTACACCTTTTCTTTTTTATTTTACCCTCTCTAAGTACTCATAATATCAAAGGAATGTTTTAAATAAAATCAATTGTATTTCTCTCTTCAGTCATAAATATTATTGTTCCATGTACATACCTTATTTATAATGCTTTCAATATTATCCAATTATTTATTAAATTAATTTTTATTGTTGTTTTAATTTCAATATTTTTTTAAAAAGAATCTTCTTGTTATTTTCTGAATGAGGTACTTTTTACCGAAGGTGTGAACATAATAATTGTTTTAACATTTAGAAAATGAATGAATTTTCCCACCATCATGACTAAATTTTTATTCAAATATTCCTTTACAAAATTTCATGCTTATTTTCAAATAAAATTATTTTCTTAATATTCTGGAAATTTTTATATTTTAAATAAGTTATTTTAAAATGAAAAGTGTATTTTCCTCAAGAAATGTTCTAGTTATATTTTAGGGGTATTTTAATTTATAACATCATCCTTTAACGTTTCTTATGATTTAATAGAGATATGATACAATGTTACTATATTTATTTTTTCTATGGATAGTTATTGACAATGATGATGAAATTTTGAAGAAAGCTATTTTATTTTATATTTTTTAACTATGATGAAATAATAAATATTTTCATGATCTTGTGTTATACATATGAATAGATTATGATTATGTGACTATTAGGTCCATTAAATCCCCCCAATTTACTAGGTAATGACTAATTTTTATGAGCTTAAAGGGTACACAAGAGGTTATACCAAGCCTGAAAGAGGGTACATGAGAGGTTATTCGAAGTCTAAATCAGGTACATGAGTAGTTATCCCAAGCCTAACATGTAATGAATGTATTGGTGGGTATCCTAGACAAATGAATTATATGAATGTGATTATTCCACACTTACTATTCCAATCTCTTTGACAAATTCTTATGCTTATGATAAAAACAATTGGCTCATTATCTTTGATTATTCAATGATTAATGTATTATGAACTTCAAATACTTATGTCTTGATTATGATATATGAATTTCTAAGATTTATTTTTTAAATATTAATATCATATTATCATACCCTTATGCTCATGTTATGATTTTATAAGATCATTGACTGATATCTGTCACACTTAAACTTACTGTGCATCTAAGCTCACCCTTTCTTATGTTTCATTCCCCAAGATTATGAAGAAAATTTCTAAGTAGGGTATGTCTAATAAGTGTTTTATGTGAGGATAACTTTATGGGAGATATTGAATATATTTCATTAAATAATATGAATACGAATATAGTCATCAAAGGCACTAAACCTTTATGGTTCATGGGTGTGTATTGGTGTGGGATGTATTGAATATTCATATAAAATGATAGAATAATTATATATTTAATGTTTGGGTGACATCAATTTGTATCAAAGAAGGTTTGAATTATTTTTGGATATTAGGATTATAATAATTTAGTGATAAACCTTAGTATAAGACTAAGTATTGGATAACATCCAAAGTTATAGTAATGAAGGGAGTGTGGTTTTACTAGAAAATACATCCCTGCATGGATACTAGAAAGTGGATGCAACTATGAAATAAATTTCCCTAGGGGTAAAAACTATGAATGAGGTAGATCATAAATTATCTCAATCATCACTGGTGTATAATTATTGGTCATAAGGCTGTACACATTGATAGAAACACTTGATGTATATTCTTGGGGTAATTCACATTTTCTTTATGAAACATTATGAAAGATTGGAATAGATAATTACCATGGATGACCTAAGTTAAACCTAAGATTTAATATATTTAAAATAATGTGTCATGATTTAGATATCTGATGAATGATTTTTCATTATATGATTGATCACTATGATTATTATTTCTCACAATATGATTTTAGGTTTTAGTTAATGGATTTCAATGAAAGGGATTTTTCTAACACTAAATATGATGGAAAATTCATTGATTGTCCTCGTAAGAAACTGAATGTTATGGGAGATGGAATAAAAAATCTTATTGTGACTCTTATTAAACTTTCTCAATCCACGAATCATAATGAGCTTCCAAATAAGAAAAATAGGGAACAACATACCATTTCATACTTCATGAGGAAACATTAACATTCTTTTATTGGTTTTTATAATCCACCAATTACTGAATAATGGATCAGTACCACTGAAAATATATTTTATATTATCTAGTAATTGGATAATTAAAAATTTATTTTTTTGTTTATCATTTGGAAGGTGAAGTAGAATAATGGTGGAATTTTATCAATAATACAAGAAAACATAAATAAATTTAAACTATAGATTATAATGAGTTTAAGAGTTTAATTTTCAATAATTAATTTCCTCATATTCTTTATAAGAAAATGGATAAGTAATTCCTTTAGAAAAAGAAAAATGATGATGAATCCATTAGTATCCATGAGGATGATTTTTCAAGGGTTATGAGGGAGGCTTTTGGTATTATTATCTAACCTAAAAGAATGTTTTATCAATTATTTGGTGGATTAAAACCAAGTCTTCTATGAGAGTTATCCATAAAATATTTTAGTATTTATAAAGAAATAATTTTATGCACTCTTAATGTAGAAATAGATATCATATTCACCCATCAATATCATGGTTTTGATAAGAAAATAAAGATAGAATTTAATGTAAATTATAATAATAAAAACCATAGAGGGAATAATATGAGTATTTATTTTTGCTTGAAGTGTGGAAATAAATATGGAGGTAATTATCTTAATGGGACTTGTAAATTATTTAAGTGTAAAAAGTAAGGTCATCATGAAATCAAATGCTGAAGTGATGAGATAAAGCAAGTTAATGATTAAAATAGAGATAAATCCCTATTGAATTCACCTCCCACACTCTAGTATTTTAAACAAAATAAGTATGGGCATTATGATAACTGGTACTTGAATATTAGGGTTATTGATAATGATTAATGTTAGCAACCTCTTAAGCCTATAGATAGATGAAAATCTCATGTGATCTCTATTATAGAAGTGGGTTACAAGAATTAAGTGGTTAAAGTTACACTTTCCATCCACTCTAGAACTATTAATGTGTTATTTGATATTGGTTTTATACACTATTTTATACCTAAATAATTTTATAAGGGTATCAAATTAACACCTCAATTATTATATGTTGAATTAGAAGTGGAAATTCCTAATGGTATGATATTCACATCTCAAGTCTATGATTCTTCTTCGATTGATGTTTGTGGGAATGTGCTTCCTAAAAATCTAAATATTCTCTCTCTAGTTGACTTTGATGTGATTTTGGGAATGGATTAGATCACTTTATATAGAAATAATATTAATTTCAAATAAAGGGTAATCACATTTCATATTCTAAATGAACCTATGATCATTTATAAGTGTAAATATGAATACAATATTCCAATGAAAATAAGTTCCATTTTTTGGATCTTAATTTTTATTAATAAGGGCTATTTATCTCATATGGTTGGTGAGAAACTCAAAATAGAATATATTACTATTTTTTGGAATATGTTGATATATTTCCTAAATACTTTCATAGGCTTTCCCTGAAACATGAAGTTGAGTTTTTAATAGAACTAATAGGTGGTGGTACCCCTATTTTAAAGAATCCATATATACTCGAACTGATTAAGTTACATGAATTAAAGAATCAACTATAGGAGAATATTTATAAGAGATTCATTTATACAAGTGAATCACCATGGGTTGAACCTTTTATTTTTATTAAAAATAAAGATGGATCAATGTAGTTTTACATTGATTATCAGGAACTTAACAAGATCATGATCAAGAATAAGTATTAACTACCCCATATTGATGATTTTTTTAATAAAGTATAAGGAGATAAATATTTTCCAAGATTGATCTTTGATATGAATATCATCATCCGGGGAGAAAAAAGGAGGATATACCCAGGAAAACCTTCTGTATGAGGTATGGAAACTGGATTTATAGTGATTATATTTGGTATTACTAATGGCCCTAACATCTTCATGGATCTCATGAATATAGTCTTTAGATATTACCTTGATCAATTTGTGGTAATCTCTATAGATGATATTATTATATAATCCAAGAGAAGTAAAGAGTATGAATATCGATTGATAATTTTGTTGAAGACCCCAAGGAAGGAGAAAATTTATTCAAAATTCATAAAGTGTGAATTCTAGTTACTAAAAGTATCATTCTTGGGACATATGATCACTAGAGAGGGTATATCAGTAGATCCTTCTAAGACATAAGTCATTAAATATTTTCTCATATCAACCATTTTGGCTGAGATCCATAGTTTTAATGGATTGGCTGGATATCCTAAAATATTTTCAAATAATATCTTACAAATTTCTAATACACTCACTAAGTTAACACATAAGTGAATCAAATTACTTTGTACTGATGAATATAAAGAAAATTTTAAGGAGTTGAAGGGAAGGTTGGTCAATGTACCCATACTCACACTACCCTACAATGGGAAATGGTTTGTGATTTAAAATTATGCATTAAATAAGGGGTTGGGATGTATTATTATACATAATTATATGGTGATAGATTATTCCTCATGCTAATTTAAGGTTCATGAGAAAAATTACCTGACTGATGATTTGGAGTTGGATATAGTAATTTTTTCATTAAATATATGGAGGCATTATCTATATGGTGAAGGGTGTAATATATATACTGATCATAAAATTTTAAAGATATATTCATCCATAAAGAGTCGAATATGCACTATAGAATATGTTTGGATTTGATTAAAGATTATGACTACTCAATATATCACCACCCTAGGAAGGTGAACAAGGTTTCTAATTCTTTGAGTTGAAATGATAATTCTACTTTATTTATGATGAGGATCACAAAAGATCTAATATTTATGGATTTTTAAAGTATGTAATTTGAAATCTTAAAAGAAGGGGATAAATATTACCTTTCTCAAATAAGTGTTCAATAATCTATCCATGTGAAGATTAAAGAGGCGTGGAAGGTAGATGTAGAGCTGAAAAATAAGGTAAGAAATGTTCTTGATTTCAACCTTGATTGTGATGAAATCATAATGTTTAGGAATATCATATACATCCCTTATATACTAGAATTAAATAAGGATATATTGGATGAATCTCTTAGCTCATAATTATCTATTTATCCTATAATTACGTAGATGTATAGAGACCTTAAAGAGAATTTATGATGAGATAACATAAAGAGAGATATTGAGAAGTATGTATCTTAGTTCTTGGTATGAAAAAAAGTTAAGGTTGAGTGGAATAAGTCTAATGGGATGTTATAAATATTACACATACCTATATGGAAATGGGAAAACATCACCATGGATTTCATCACAGGACTCCCTAAGACATCTAAATGGAAGAACACTATTTGGATTTTAGTCAATCACCTTATGAAGAAAGCGCATTTCATTTCTATTAAAAAATTTCTATCTCTTGATCAGACTTCCCATATACACATTAATGAATTGGTAAGGTTTCATGGACTATCACATTCTATTATATCTAATCGAGATGCGAGGTTTACCTTGATGTTCTGGAAATGTATTTATCAAGATCTAGAAATAGAGTTGTGGTTCATTATTTTCTATTATCCTAAGATAGATTCTCTATCTTATAGAACCATTAAAACCTTAGAGGATATGATAAGACAATGTTATCTAGATTTAAAAGGTGGTTGAGATCAACACCTTTATCTTATCAAATTTTCTTGTAGCAGTAGATTTCACTCAATCATTATGATGGATCATTATGAATCCTTATATAGAAGGAAGTATATAAATTTGACATACTTGGAGAATGAAAACTGTTGGGATCTAAGCTATATTGGGAAATATTAGAGAAGGTTAAATCCATTCAACAGTACATCAATGTAGATTATAATAAAAAAAGAGATATGCTGATAATCATCAATAAGATCTAGAATTTGAAGTTGGTGAGAAGGTATTTCTATAAATATCTCCATAATATATGGTTATGAGATTTTTAAAGAAGGAAAATATAAACCCTTGATATATTTTTCCTTTTAAGATTCTTGATCAGATCAGGATGGTTGCTTATCACTTGGATCTTCCATTAAATCTATTTCAAATACATAATGTGTTCCATGTATCACTTTTGAGGAAGTACATAACTTTTTCTTCACATATACTAAACCTAGATGTTGTACCAATAAATAATGATCTTTCTTATAATTAATAACTTATGGAGATTCTAGATCATATAAATAAAGTTTTATGAAACAAGACCACTCACCTAATCAAATTTTTGTGGCAAAATATTAAATTTGAGGAAGCCATGTGAGAACCTGAGGACATTATGGGGTTGAAATATCCTCAAATTTTTATATCTAAGTGATGAAATTTTAAGGGAAAAATTATTTTAAGGGGGTCATAATGTTACCCCTTTATATTTTATATTTATTCTTTTGAAATAAATTCTAGGTATTTGATATCTTCTTTAACATACAACCCCAAGTTTAAAAGAACCATGAGATATTATGAAATTTAAAACTTAGACATTAGATTGGAAGATATGAATAGGTTTAAAAACATTATGAAATATATATATAATTTTTTACTTAATTTTAATTTATTTATTAATGCTTAAGAAACAATCATTTAAAAAAAACATTTCATGATCAAAAGACCCATTTTTCAAAAGATTTTATTTTTATAAATATCATGTATTTTTATATAACTGAAAACAATTTAAAAATTATTTTAATTAAATTTATTTATATTTTATGAATAACTATTCATATATTATTCATATAATGATTATAAATGAAGATGAAATCATTTGAAGGGGAAAAAGTTATTTTTTAGAAAAATGTTTTAATGTGCACAATGTGTTTTTATCTTAATTAATTAAATATACCACTATTGATTAACGATGTTAATAAAATTTAAAGAATATATATTCAATAAAATATTCTAACATTTATATAATAGTTTTTACTTGGAAAAGAGTGTTAGTAAACTTAGTTTTATGCTTAAAAAATGAATTTTTCTAAAAAACAGTTTTTGTTGTATTTTGCACATTTATTTTAAAATTAAGTTATTCAACTTATAGAAATTGAATTTGATAAAATGTATTCCATATTTATAATCATAATTTATAAATTTTTTTAATGTGGTATTTTCATTTTTTTCATAATGAATAGTAAAAATAATAAAAATTTGATGCCACGGTTTGCGTTAAAGTGGGTTTCTGGGGGGGGGGGGATTAAACTAATAGATAATGGTAAAAATGACCATTAAAATTATCTAAATATTATTGGTTGAATATATTTCAAACTTATATTATATGAGCTTTTAGTTATTTTCTATTTGATTCCACTTTCACATTAAAGTGACATTATATTATTTAAATCATTTAAGTAATCACATGTGTGTCCCTCCCCTCACTTATAAAAGGGAACCTCTTATCATTCCTTATTCACAAAATCTGAGAACTCTATCTCAGATAAAACATATTTTAAAAATTATTATATTCCTTAAATATACTCTTTAGATTTTTTTCTTTCCTTAATACCATCGTAAAAATACTTAAGGTGTAATCCAAAGGAGGTCTCTCAAAGAAGAAGTAGTTGCCTTAACAGACTCTTTCAAAGTTTATTCCTTATTCTACTTAATCTAAATCCATTATATTCATACGAAAAAAATTAATACAGTATCATAAATATTATAATATGTTATTATTATTATTCTAAAACCATTTTCCACCCATTTTCCATTAAACATCAAATGAAAGCATCTTTCGTGCGTACATGTTAACTACCGCCCATACATAGTGATATGAATCATTTTCCATCACCGCCTCACAATGATGGATATAATGATATATTTATTAAATATATATGATATATATGATATAATTATTATTATATAATGATAAAAATTATCTATCTTTCTTTCATTATTTTTCATTATAAAATAAAAACAATGTTCAAGTATACATAAAGACTACCATCTCCACGAATGTTGTAATTCATTTTTCTATCACTACCTTTTATGGATGATTATAAATATGTATATAATGTATATATATTATATTAATGTAATTATTAATATTATTTAGGTCATGTAACCATGATAAATTGGCAATCACTATAACCACCACACCAAAACATTAATAAAAAAGTGAACAATTAACACACAAAATGATGATGATAATGAAAGATTGTTAATGAATGAGCAATAAGATGTTATAAGTATACCATGTATAGTATTATAAGTATGAAAATGTTTATTTTATATATTTACAATAAATTTAAATTTATTATACAATAGGTCAGAGCACTTATGAAGCAAGTTAGACTTGAGGTAAGAGTTTTATGTTACAATCTCACTTTTTACTAGGATTATTTATGCTTAAATTTACAATGATGAAATTATATGATATATCTATTATAAATATCAGGTATTATATTCTTATATATTTATTTATTTAGATTAAATATTTTACTTTCCTTTTCCTCTCTCTAAGTACACATAATACTAAAATAACGTTTTTAAGGAAAACCAACTTTATTTCTCTCTTTGGTCAGGAATATTTTTCTTTCATGTTCATATATTATTTATAATTTTTTAGGAATTATTTTAATATTATAAAATTATTTATTAAATTAATTTTAATCCATGTTTTACTTTTGATAAAAAGTTTTAAAATTAATATTATTTTTGTTTTCTAAATGAGGTTGGTTTTACCAAAGGTGTGAATGAAATATTTATTTTAATTTTTACCACATGAAAGTATTTTACCTACACCATGACTACTATTTTATTAAAATATTCCTTTAAAATTTTCCGTTATTATTTAAAAAAACTTTTTCCATAATATCTAGTAATTTTTTATATTTTAAATATGTGATTTTAAAATAAAAAGGTATTTTCCTCAAGAAATGATCTAATGATCTTTTATGGGTGTTTTAATTAATAATTAAATAATTTAAAATTTATTATTATTTACTCAGTATATGATCTAGTGTTTCCATATTTATTCTTAATCTCGATGGCTATTGATGATATTGATTAAATCTTGATGAAAATCATTTTCTTTTCCATTAGTTATGCTATAAAGATGTGATAATGTTTTTTGATATTGTGGAATACATATGAATGGATTATGATTATGTGATGGTGGGTACATTAAATATATATAATAAAATGGGTACTAATTAATTTTTATGAGATCACAGTGTACATAGGAGTTTATTCTGAGCCTAAAGAGGATACACAATAGGTTATATCAAGCCTAAACTAGATACAAAGTTGGCTAGCCCAAGCCTAAAATGTGATGAATGTCTTATTGGGTATCCTTGACATATCATTTCTATAAGTATGATTATTACAAAAATTATTATTCCAATCTATATGGAATTCTCTTATAATTATAATATAACCTCTTGGATCATGATATTTTATTCTTCAATGATTTATGTTTTATGAACTGCCAAATACTTATGCCATGATTATGATATATGAATTACTGGTTATGATTTTCAAATTTTAAGATCATATTCTCATACCATTATTCTCATTTTATGCTTACATATGATCATTGACTAATATATCCCATATTTATCCTTATTGATCATCTGAGCTCACCCTTTCTTATGTTTCCTTTCCTCAGACCTTGAATAAAGGTTCTAATTAGGGTATGTCTAAGTAGTGTACTATGCGAGGAAAACTTTATAGAATAAATTTAAGATCTTTCATGAAATAAGATGATTATGTATCTAGTCTTAAAATACACCAAATCTTTACAAAACTAAGGTGTGTATTGTTATGGGATGTATTGAATATTCATATAAAATGATGTAATAAGTATGTATGTAATGTTTGGGTCACATCATTCACCACATAATGGTTTTTACTTAGTATATAATTCTTTAAATCTTCCACTTGTACCCTAAAATACTTTGTGTACTCTCACCTTAAGTTACATCACATGTGACAACTTTTGAAACCATATACAAAAATATTTTTGGATATCTTCTAAATATTATTTTGAAGAATCTATCATTATTCAATTAAATTTATTTATAAACACTTTAAAAAAAATTATCCTCATTTTTGAAACCAATATGTGTGACCCTATGGGACTTTATAGCATTGAAAAAATTTATAAATTATCTATTCCATAATTTCAATAAAGGAGAGGAAACTTTCAAATTGTTAATTCTACCTAATATATAAAAGGATATAACATCATATATATGAAATAGATGTATATATATACTCATGTGAAGGGGTTTTGGGACATATTTAATCCCAAATAAAGTGGAATAAAAGACAAAAACCTCGAACAAGATTAACAGGAAAAATCGAAAAGAAAATATAAAAAATAATACAAATATACCTCATTATCCTAGATTTTTCTTCATAAAAAATGAATATGATCATGGTCACTTAGCATCAATCAATAGGTTCATATCTCCAAAGGTATCGACTAGCCACTAGAATCACCAAACACTTTGGTGGAACCTTTCCACTTCAAATGTTTTCTAGCACCTACTCCTCAAAATAAAATGAATAGAAAGGAACTAAGAGAGTTTTCAATTCATGAATACTCACTAGTTTACACAAATTATGTCTAAAAACTCTAATTTATAGAATTCACTTGTTAAATAATGGATCTTCCTGGAGTTCTAACACTTGATGTGGTATGAAATAGTTAACCCCTTTGTTTTTACATATATGTAATTATCTATAATATATCTCATTAATTATGTGATTATTAAACTATTATAACAATAAATAATACATCTACATATCATCACATGACGTGCCCATATACTGAAAGAGTATGATAATTATTATATTAATATTTTACAAATTATATCCTATATCATTCTTAATATAAACAATGATGTGGTATCAAGAATCATGAGAAGACACAAACCATGACTTGGTAACCATAACTATGTCATTATTTATGATTTAGTATATATTTATAATAATTTATCACTTAAACTAAAGCCTACAAAATTTATGAGAATATTTAAAACACTTTTGGATATAATTATCATATAAGATATCTCAAATTTTGGATAAAAATACTATACCAAAATTTATCATTATCTGAGATCTTATACATGACCCTACAAGATTTTTTAGAATTAAAAACAATTATAAATTATATAATCTATAATTGTAACTAAATATAGGCCTTAAGAAAACCTTCATTATTACTCAAACTACAAAGGGGTATAGGGTGATCTCGATTAGACATACACATACATTTATATGAACATGTTATCCATAAGATGTATCTTTATACATAATATGCATGCTTATGTAATCCCTTTGTATAAGGAATCATGTGGCCAATTAACATGGAACATGTCAATCTAGTATAAGTCATCTCATATGTTCATGATTATTTGAATTAGAGTAATCTATTTGAATAAATTTATCACATGTCATTCATATAAGAATTTTAGAAAATTATATTTCACCCACCTAATAATGGTCTTGAATTTACTTGATCTAAATCAATTGAGGGGCCAAATATTATTATTTTAATACAGGAGGACAAATCCTATCTTGGTTACCCTATAATAAAATCAAGCATATAATATGGATTTTTTCAATCATAGATAACTTAAAATATAGAAAAAATAATTTATAGGAAATAAATCTATTATAGAAAAGATGTAATAGAAGATGGTGTCATAAATATTATTATTTATGATGTATTTTCCTTTATTAGAAATAAATGTATCCAAGAATAATTATATACATCCCAGATAAACTTATAGAGAAAAAATTTCATTTAGGATGGATTATCCCATCCTAGATATGTTTTTTTTAAATTGAATAGAAATCTATTTTTCTAACCCAAAAAATGGACCCTATCTGAAAGGAAAAAACCCCGCACTAGACCCACCTTCAACCCTATAAGTGTTAGGAATGTAAAATTGTTCAAGTTTTGATTTAGTTTAATTGGGAGGAAAAGATCCATAAGATGGATTGACATTGAGGTATAATTTAGAGACATTAGAAATATCTAACATAGATAATTTTATTGGAATATTCTATATTTCAATAATTGTGTGTAGTGGTTATCTCATTGATAGACAAAAAATAAAAGTTATGGTTTACTATGATGGGTGATATCGTGATATTATAGAAAATAAACTCCTCACAATTGTTTTTCAAAAATGGTTTCATAATATGATTAATTTATAGATTTGTAAGATTAACTTGGATTATTCACAAGAATATAGTATTCAAGTGCTGATTGTTATAGAAAATTAGTAGTCACCATGATCAAACATAGATACTTTCACAAATATAAGAATTTAGTGAAATTGGATGACTGGATGAGAATTTCTACAAGTAGGTGTGACTACTTGTACACATGATATGTTGTAACTAAGGAATTAATTGTAATTTTTGATCTAATGAGATTACTTGGATAAAGTAATTATAATTCCTTGTAACTTCCAATTATAATGAAAATTGTAGCAGTGTTTCTACGGTGTATATAGGAATCATCCAAACCTTGTAAAATTAAATTTTCCATTTCCTTGAATTTGTTTAATTTATAACTAGTTTGAATTTTTTTGAGGCTTAGTGGGAGTGTGTGCAAGGATGAATTGGTGTAGTGAGTAGGGTGTGAAGAAAATAATATAACTCATTACATCAATGTTGAACAAGTACTTCCAATTAAGGATGTTTTATAGGATCATATTCCTCTTCATGGAAACTATCTATGGACAAATTTTATTATATTGGTATTCTATGCATATTATAAAAAAGTTTTATCAAACCTTATGGTTTTTTGAGCTCACTCAATTAGACACTTGGTGGTAGCTCAAGTAACATTATCTTTCCTTGATTTTTTTTATTTAGTAGGACTTTAATTTTATAAAAAAGTTATGAAATTTTAATTGGTTAATGTTTAAATAAACAAGTTCAATGGGATAAATTTTGGCTTTTAGAGAATAAAAATGGAAGATTATCTCATTCAAAAGGACCTAAAAGTTTTGTTAGATTGATTCAAACCATAGAATATAGAAAAGGAAGAAAGGAAATTTATATAAATTAAAGAACATGGATTGTTTATGATATAATTGGACCAGAGTGTAGCCTTTAACATCCAATAAGTGAAGATAATGGTTGAGTTGATTAAGGCCTTGATAGACATTTATGAGAATCCAAATTCTTTGAACAAGATGATCATGATTCAAAGGATTTTTAACATGAGGCTATTAGGAGTTAGTCCTATAAAAAATCATGTAAATAAATCAAACATGATTCAAGGGTAGCTAAAATTAGTTAAAGTGAAGTTTTCAGATGATGTGTGGTCATTTCTATTGTTATTTTAGCTACCAAAAAGTTGGGATGTGATGGTGACTTCCATAATAAATTTTTATGGGAAAATTGAATATGTGTTTGAGTATTTCAAGAATATAATACTAAATGAATATCTCAGATAAAGGGAAGTATAATATTTCTCTATAAACAAACTAAATGATGAATCAATAGGATAGTTAACTTAATGAAGAATTCAGAGGAAATTTAAAGATAATTCTATCAATAGGATTTGAGGTAATTTTACTGGTCCAAGCCTTATATGTTGGTAGTATGGGAAAAGAATAAATTTTAAGAAGGAATCCAAGATTCGTAGGGAAATTTCTAGAGATATAGATTTTGGAAGTTCAAGTTTTATGAATTTAGTTTATGGGAATAGAATTTTTTTTCTAAGTTTCAAAAAATTGGTGGAGTTATTGGTTATTAACTCAGGTTCATCATTTCACTCAATGACATAAAAAAGGTGTATGGTCAATAATGTTTCCAAAAGTTTTTGAAAAGTGTATTTGGTTGATGATGAGGCTCTTAAAGTCATGGGGAAAGGTTATCATAATATCTAGATAGAAAAAGTATACTTCATTAAGATGAAAGAAGTGTGATAAAGCCCAGGGATATGAAAAAAATCTAATTTCTATAGGATAACCTTGTGAGGTAAGTTTTGGTATAAAATTTGATAATATAATTAAAAAATTAATATAGGATCCATAGTGGTGGAAAAGGAGTAATGGATTAAACCCTATATCTTACTAGAAGATCAAAAGAAGCAACATTTTTCGAAGAAACAAATTCCAAAAGTCTAGAGTTGTGGATTTTTTGAATTTAGAATCCTATTAAGAAGAATATAGTGGTTCTAAAATAAAACTAATGATGAATCCTGATTACATAGAGTTCCTAATTTTTGAGTGTTTTGTGCTTGGGAATAAGAATAGGGTTCCATTAAACTTAAGCAATAGGAAACCCAGATCATAGAAGTTAGATATTGTTCAATTGGATGATTGGGGGCCATCCCTAGTCCAATATCATATAGGGTCACTTTAATTCATGACTTTAATTAATGATTATACAATGAAATTATGGTTTTAATTTCTTAAATACAATTCCAAGGTATTTGAAATATTTTTTAGTGGAGTCCCAAGGTGTAAAGGGAAACTAGTTAGAAATTAAAATTCCTAAGATTTGACAATAGTGGCGAGTATAGTGGTAGGTAACTTTGAAACTTATAATGGAAAAAGGGGATCAGGATGGAGAATAATGGTCCTGGTACACCTCAACATGATAGTGTGGCAGAGTGAATGAATCATAGTTAATATATTAGAAAAATATCATAAAAAATCTATCAAAATGAACAAGGAAGTTTAGGCAAGAGCAGTGAACACAAAAATATACTTGGTTAATATAAGTTCATCCACTCCATTGGGATTGGAAATTTTAGAGTATCTGTGCTTTAATAAACCTACATAAGTTAGCCACTAATTTTTTTTCATTAGAATCATTTAAATCTATATCAATTCTAAGGATATAAAGAAATTATAGGTAAAGTCCAAGATATATTTATTTTTGGTATATAGTGATAAAAAATTTGGATTTTGGATATGGGATGATGAAAAGTAAAAGTATTCATAATATGAGATGTTATCTTAAATGATACTATATTGTGGAAAAAACAAGAACTTGGATAAGAAGGAATTTGAGACTAAATAATCAAATGGAAAAGTATAAATTGATCTGAGTGGGAGTAATAGAAAAACCCATGTTCCATAGAGTTCATATGAATACGTATGATGTTCAATAGATAGACTAGTGGAAGAGGTTCCTGGATGATATAGGACCACTGAAGCTAGTAGTATAGCTCTATAAGATAGAGCACTGGAAGTTTTATTACCAAAAATAGTTGAGCTACAAGTTGAAGTGAAGAGATATACCAGAGCCAAAAAACTGGCACAGAGGTTTGGATCCAACATGGAAATCTTAATTCTAATTGATGGTAGAGAACCTAAAATATTGAAAGAGGTGGAAAATCTCAGTGAATTTAGAAATTGGAAGTCAGTGATTAAATAATAAGTATATTTATTATATTCTAATATAACATGGGATCTAAATTAGTTAACATAGGGGAATAAAGAATTGGAAAATAAGTGAGTTTTCTATTTGAAGGAAAATACAAATGATATTAAGAGGAATAAGGAACAAATATTGGTGAAGGGATTTAAATATAATGAAGGAATTTACTTTTCAAAAACATTCTTTCCAGTATTTAAGAATGATAACTTTTTAGAAGTGATGAGCATGGTTTCTATCAATAATTTTCACCTAGATTATATAGATGTAATGATATTCTTTCTTCATGTTGACTAATAATAAGATATCCACATGGATAAAATATTGGGTTTCTGGGGATTTTCAGAATGAG
Source organism: Viscum album (assembly GCA_963277665.1). Classification (NCBI taxonomy): domain Eukaryota; kingdom Viridiplantae; phylum Streptophyta; class Magnoliopsida; order Santalales; family Viscaceae; genus Viscum; species Viscum album. The sequence continues at coordinate 1,814,329,555 of OY728146.1, forward strand.
TACTTGGTGTGAAATATCAAGAGAAATATTTATGGTTTAAAGTAGGAACCAATGTAGTGGAATAATAAATTCTATGGTTTTATGGACAAGGAAGGTTTCAATCATAGAAATTTTGATCATTGTTTTCATTAGAAGACATGTAATGATGGAAGTTTCATCATAATTCTCCTACATATAAATGAAATTTTGCTAACTGGTCTAAAAATTAATAGGATTTAAAACTTAAAGTGGGATTTTCCTAGAATTTTTGAGATGAAATATCTCAATCAAGATAATAAAATATTATTAAAAAGATTGAGAGAGATAATAAAGACAATAATTTGTTTTTTTCATAAAGGGAAAACATCTAGAATATTATTGAAAAGTTTTCAATGTTCAGATATAAGCTAGTCTCAACTCCATTGGTCAGATACTTCAAATTTTCCAAAGAGTAAGCACAAATAAATTGAAGATGAGTTTAAATATATGAAAAGAGTTTTGTTTGAATTAGTAGTAGGTATCTATTTCATACCATGGTATTCACTTAACAGGACATTGAATTTGTAGTTTTATTTGTTAAATGGTTCATAGAAAACACAATGAAGGAATAATGGGAGGCCATGATGTAGATTATACGATATTTGAAAGGTTTAAAACGTTCTACTATTTTCTTTAGGATATATGATTCACTATAATTTTATATTAATGCAATTTTTTTTGGGGATTCAGAAACCCAAAAAAGTATCACTAGTTTTGTTTTCACATATAGAGGATCAAAATTTATCTTGATTTCATGGCTATAACTATTAGTTACATTGTTCACAATGGGATATGATTACATGATAGAAATGAAAGAGAAAAAAAATTGATTTGGTTGATCTTCTTGTTAAAGGAGCTCAGAAGGAGTTAGGAGGGAGTATTTATATACTATGAAAATCTAAGTTCAATCCATTTGGATTAGAATCTAGTGTTTCACTCATAGATAAAAAATATATAATTTAAATACCATTTCATCTAAAACATGCTAAAGGAAAGAGTACTATAGTTGTGAAAGATATCCAAAAAGAAAAATCTAGCAGACATGTTCACCAAGGTGTTAGTATAAGAAAGTATGAAGAAACACTATGCCTCAGTGGGTCTTAGGTGAATGGGAGGAGATAGATATTGAGGCACTATGTGTTGTGGAAGTGTGTAATTAATTTTCCTAATTAATGGAGAGTTTATATTTATTTTTTGAACCAATATTCAAGTTGGATATTTTTAGGAATGTGAAGTATATTCATGTTTTGATACAGTTTGACTAGAAGGAGAGGATCTGAAAGATGGATTGACCTTGGGGTATAATATAGTGGTTGTTGACATAACCAATATATAAATTTTGATCAAAATATGCTATCTTCCAATGGTTTTATGTAGTGTCCAGCTCTCTGGTAGACAATAAACAAAAGTAATGTATTACTATGATGAATTCTTTGGTGATATTATGTAAAATAAATTCATTATGATTTTTTAGCAAATGGGTGTATTGTAAGAGTAATTCAAAGATTTGTAAGAGAAACTTGGATTTTTTACTTTAATTCACTAGTTAGGTACCAATTTCTATAGGTAATTAGCAGTTACCATGATAAAAAATAAGGACTTCCAAAAATTCTGGAAGTTGGAGCAACTGGATGACTATATAAGACCAACAACAAGTAAGTGGTAGCTTACTTATCAAACGTTATTTTAATTCCTTATAACTTTTGATTGTAATGAAAATGTTAGTAGTGTTTCTTATTTGGATATATGACTCAAATCTTAATAATGTAAACTCAAAGTGTCTATTTTTTTTCTTTATTTAATTTTTTTTATCTTGAATGTTTGTGAGGATGAGTTAGAGTTTTTTGAGTTTGAATTGATGCAGTGAGTAGGGTGTGAATAACTTCTTACATTTTAGTACATCAATATAGAGGGAGTCACTTCAATCAATTAGGTTCTTGAGGATCAAATTATTTTGTGTGGAATCTTCCAGTGGTCAACTTCTAGTATATTAGTGGTCTATATAGATTCCCAACAGTAATATCCCAACTTAAACTAGTATATTAGTTAGGATCAGAATATCACCGACCTTAGGCACACCCCATTAACACTAAAGTTTATCAATAAATGCGTAGGGTTGAAAATATAAATATGGGATGATTTACCCTTAAATAATATAACCTTTAGTAGAAGAACTCCAATAACCATGTAAAAATGATGTATAAGGGAAAGAAGATAACACTATAATAACATAAAAGGGTGAAATATAAAAAATAACAACATATTATACAATAATTCAAGACAAAAAGACTGCAAAATGGAAAATAGGGTTCAAAACTTGACACTACACCAAGGTCCACATGAAAACTAACTCCATAATCCCACATATATATATCTAAAGTCTATAATATCAATATGATCCACTAGATAAGTAAGAGGTATTTCCCTTACCAACATTACATCAAACAATATCTGTATATGAACCATGATTTATATATAGGAGGAGGAGTATACAACCCAATATAAAAATCCCTAATACTTTCCACACACACCGCTTAAACAAAAATAAGCTAGCTCATATTTTTTTATAAAATAATATAGAGACATAATATATGTAAATAAGGGAAAATAATCCACATAAATAGATCATACTAAAAATACACCATTTTTGACCTAGTATTTTCACAAAGTGACCCATATTGTAACTCACACACCCATTCCATAAACTCACTCACCCATTTAATGCACGACCCCTCCCCTATGAGAACCATGCCACCAAAGCAATACATACCCTATCAATATAGGATTAAATGAAAAACCTAAACTGATAAGCAGAGACTCATACACCTAAATCCAAGTCATCACCTAGAGATATAACCCACATTCCCCAAATTATCACTGGTATCCAGGTCTGAACCAATAAGCCCCCACACTTATTCATCATGAACACATGCTAACTTATGAAAAAGTGAAGCCACTATTATACCAAAATCATCTTTTCCAAACTATTTTCCCCAAATGCACATTTTCCCAATGAAAATAGTAAACCCAAAAAATCATACCAAATCCACAATAAATACAAGTTTATTACAATAAAAACCACAATTTCTAAATTCAAATAACCAATTATACATTTCATAAAACACGTTATGGGAATTGACCATAAAAATTTATCAAAATCCATTTTTAACCAAGATAACACTTAACCATAATTTATCAAAATCACTCAACAGTAATAAAAACAATAATTATAATTTAAAAAAAATCCTTTAATTTATAAACATAAGTAATGTTAGGAGTATCCTTATACCTTAAACAAGGTCTCTAAGATTAACTCTACCACACACTCATAAATATAGGCTCTTATAGCCCTCTTATGATGGTTCACAAAAAAATCCCCATCATGACACCCCAAAGTCAAGAGATATAGGGTTTTGCACAAATAGAATAATAAGATAATAGAGGAATATAAAACCTTATGCCTCTTTAGGTTGTGAATTTATGAGGAAATTTGAATTTTTAGGTTTATGAAGATGGGGTCATTTTTATAATAGAGTTTATTATTAGAATTATGATAGTTTGACAATCTTGAGTTATTTTTTTTAGAAATTTATTGAGACATAATAGGAACCTAGGGTTATTAGGTTAGTCTTGGTATATTTGGGTTGAATTTTGGAAAATTTCAAAGGATTTTTTCACTATATAAAATTACCACATGGTTAGGAGAAACCATGCTGGAAAACTGCACAACTTGATTTTATAGGGTTATAACACATAATTGTAACATGGATATATATTTTCATGAAAAACCTAAAATTTATGTTTATAGGGGGTTTACACAGTTGGTTCATGATTTGGAAAACCTTGTAGCTCAACCGTGCAAGGTGGTGTGGCTTGGATAATTTCAACCGTATGGTTGGTGAATAGTTTATAAAATCATGTAGATTGAAATATTTTATTAAAAGTGTTAATTTTACATCTTCCCCATTTGATCCTTAAAACCCAAACCCCTATTCCTCTACTCTCATAAATGTATAACTAAGGAGGGTCTCCTCCATCCTTCTGCATTATTTCCCATTGGATTTAGGGTGTTATTGATGTAATTTTGTTGGTGTTTAAAGATGATTCTTCCTTTTTTATTCTATATTCTTCCTTACCCTTTTTGGCCTTGAATTTTAGTTATCTCAGATAGTGATATGATAGTTTATTCTACTAGAACATTTTGCAATCATCTTGCTATGATTTGGATTTCATGTAGCTTGGGTTGAGGATGTTCTTGGAAGATATCTTCACATCGTCTCATTACATTTTGATGAAGGTACATCACCTAGTGATTTTTAGGGGTTTTCATAAATTAAATTAAATTAATTATTATTTTGGTTCCAATTGTTAGTTATTTCACCTATAATGGTGTTGGGAGTGTTCCATGGACCTTTTGTGGGTGGTTAGTTGTGGTTTTGGTATGACGAGGTCATCTGATGAGATTTTGAGAGTTTTTTAACATAATAAAATTGGTTAATTAATTATAAATTGTTTAATTAATTATAAATTATTTCAATTAATTAATTGGGATTTCATGAAATGAGATAAGGCCTTGTGAAGGAGACAACGAGCCATCAAAAAACCCTAGGCGGTGATGAGCTCCGCTCCGACCCCTCCCCCCTCGGCAGAGGGGGAGGGTCCTCCACTGATTTCCCATAGTGTTCAGCCTCTTCCTCTTGTTCCCTTTTCTAACCTGGGCTGATTTACTCCTTTTCCTTAGATTCATGTTAGCTTGTAAGTTCCCGAGTGTTTCTAAGGCCTCCCACTTATGCCAATTTCAACTCTTGAATTCACTGAGGAATCTTCCCTGCTGGATCTGACTCTGGTTGCTTGCTTCAAGAGATGTCGGCTGTCGGTGGACTATTTCAAACGATTGATTTTTAACTCTTGGGGTTTTTAGGAGACAGACACAATTGGTCTTATTGACTCTAGGAACATTATGATACAATTTTCCTCTGAAGATGATTTGATTCTTGCGTGGTCGAGTGCGCCACGTTCCTATGATGTTGATCGGTTCCTCCTTTTCAAGTGGTCATATGAAATGCATATAAAGCGTAATCCTTCAAAGATGGAAATCTAGGTAAGTTTCCTAGAACTCCCTCTCCCATTCCAAAACCCTTCTATTCCTTGATTGCTTGGGAATCTGGTAGGGCGTTTCCTCTGTACTGATCGTAGAACCCGTGCGATGTGTCACCCAATATCCCCGAGGATCTGTGTCGAAGTCGATGTATACAAGGCACCTATTGAGTCTTTATAGATAGTCATGGGAGAAGAATTTTGTTATAAGAAAACTGTTATATTTGAATCATGGAGTGAATACTATTATTTGTGCAAGCTATTAGGGCACAACTTGGCTATCTACATGAATAAGGCGAGGTATCTGGACGATGCTCCGGTGGTCCAGGTGGACTGGGTCCAAGGAGGTGCTTCGAGTGATTTTGTAAAGATTCTAAATTAGTTTGGTGAAGGGATTGTGGAAGGCTGTGGTGTTTCTCACCAAGGGCATGACAAGATAGAGGACCCTCTGTTCTCGAGTGGAATAAGCATGCAGAAACCAATTAAGGCTCCTCCTTCCGAACCTAGTGTAGTTGAGATTTTCGAAAGACTGAAGAGAGATTTGGAAAGTCCTTTTGGACATGGAGCAGGGGGTGTCCAGGAAAATGCAGAGGTGGAAGCAAATCATGATATTCCTAATGATTCTTCTCAGGCTCTGGAAGTCCCTGTTGGAGTTGCTAGTCTATCTACTAGTCCAACTTCTAAGGGTGGGGCGGTCCAAAACCCAAGGTCCTATTATATTTCTATGCGTGATGGAGGAAGAAACAACGCTGAAGGGGTGACCCATCCCTCTGGAAAGAGTATGGATAAGGAGGAGTAGGAGTGGGAGCAAGCTTCATGTGATGATCGCAAGCTGCTGACCACCAACCAGGGAACCAATCCTAGGAGGTCTTTGTCTGATCTTAATTTAAACAATCGGTTTGAAAGCTTGAGTAATGAGGGAGAGCTCGAAGGATATTCCAAGTGTCCCTCTGAGGCTGAGTCTGATGAAGATGAACTTCACTCAAATAATAATGGACCGGGTGGGGATAGAAAAGTCCTGCACATACAAAGAAGTAATAAAGGTAATAAAGAAAATAGGGACCCGGGGAGCTTCATTGTTTCCAGGAAGCCGAAGGTTAAGGGGCGTAAAGACTACTCCTACCTCCCTAGACCGATAGAGACCTGGTCAGACAAAAAATAGGGGAACCTAAAGGAACACAAGACCCAGTAAGTGGCAGGAAAGGAGATTCATAAAGATGAGGTAACCCAGTCTCAAAAGCAAGAGAATGAAATTTAAAAGGAAGAAGACCAACAGGAGGAGATGCACATGCAATCTGAGGAGGTGATGATGGTGGTGGAGGATGCTTCTCTCCCAGAATAGAGGTGTGAGGTAGGGTCTCCAAATGGATTGCATCACCAGATGAATGTGGATTTGGAGGAACAAATGGAACTAATCATACATTCTGGTGAAGAAATGAAGGAGACAGTCTTAGTGATCAAGGCTACAAGGGAAGAGGTCGATCAAATGATGGGAAGACCAGTCCAAATTGAAGTTAACATAGAGCAATAATAATGGATTGACAAGAAAAATCACATACTGATTCGAGGATTTAATATGGAGAAGATTAGCAAAGATGAGTACATGAAATCTTGGGATTATCTAGCAACACGTTATGAAGAATTTCTAGAGGCCAATCCACACTACCTGGTTAGTGACTTTCCCTAGAAACTATTTAGGGAAGGAGATTCCAATCGCCTTAGAATTGTGTTTAATAAGTCAGTTGTAATCCTTGAAGCTTGAGCTATTTTAACTATGAGGGTTCTCACTTTCCCCCTTAAAAGTGTTGGAAAATAAAAATGATAATTTGGAGGAGATAGGGCCTTGTGATGATTTCCAATGGTTTGTTGGAATTGGATGCACTTGGGAGAGATTTTTCTAGCTATGATCAAGGCGAATAAATTCTTTATTGATGTAGGCAGTCTTTATAAATTATTCCTATGATATTATCCATGATTCATGTAGAATGTGATGTGTATATTCACACTACTTTGAGATAATGTCCAATTTAAATTTAATAAAAGTTTTAACTGAAACTGAATTCTTATTAATGAACTGCACAAAGTGACAAGGGCCACGAAGTACCCTTGTGTACTATCTTGATGCCTCGACTACTGATAGATGAGGTCTTTATTATGTTTATGTGACTTGTGATACTTGGACCCTGATGGGTGATATTTAAATGAACTTAGTGATCAAAGATAACCTAGATAGGTTCCCTTAGACCCCTTAAACACGGATACGAGACAAAATGAGAAAAAACATACCCAGTATGCCTTGGTAGACCATTGAGATTCCTTAGAACTATTTGTATAATTTAGAAAAGAGTATGGGTGAGTGTTACAACCCATTTTTTAATTTAGAATTGGGTAGAAATTACCTAGGTGAGATTTATGTATAGTTTGGGTGTAATAACTGACCTAGGGTGACTTGGAAAGGGAATGGGATTTAGGACATCTCCCTTATATGACTTTGAATTATAAGGATAATGAGGCCTTAGAATTTTTCCAATGATGTCGAGGGATATGATTCACTTTGAGTGACTGGAGTTAGATAGATTAGTGATATTAAGATAGAGGAACCCATATAGGGTTTCCATGCTGTGATGTGACCTAGGGGACCTTTTGGGTTCCCTAGTGATATAACAACCCTAGAGAGGGATAATATAAATTTTTTTTAGTTATGATTACATGTGTCCCCTTAGAACTTGGATTGATGATAGGAGCCTCATATAGATATATTGATGATGATAAGTCATGAAATTGAGAGGATGAACTTGGTTATGTGAGACAAGATCATCCAAAAATAAAACCCATGTTCTCATTATTATTTGAGATGAAACATCACGAGAGGGATTTACTTACCCCATGAGTTTCATATTATTTATGGGATACCTATGATTCCCAGGATATTTATTATATACCTAAAATTATATTTCTGACCTAGGGTCACTCCCTAGGAGTCGACATTTTTTCTTGATACTTATGACTAGATAGGATTACCCCTAGGAGTAGATAGTTATTCTCAATACTTATGAATATCTAGGGTCACCACCTATGTGTAAGTAGTTATTACCAATGCTTATGATTTCCTAGAATCACCCCATGGAAGTCGATAGTTATTCTTAATACTAGTGATTTCCTAGGATTACATCATAAGGGTTGGTGATGAGGACAAAAGATCAAGGTTCACCTAGGATTACCTCATAGTGATCAACTTCATGTTCAATGACCATTGACCACCTAGGGTTACCTATTGGGGGTTGGTATTGTCATTTGGTGTTGGTTGGAATGGTTGTGTGATGTGATTAGAGATATTATAGCATTGAACAAATTAAGTATATTCAATATCAGGTGTCGCATTAGAACCAAAGGATTAATGGTGGTAATTTTATTTATGCCTCCATATTTATTTATTTATTTTATAAGAATATCACATGTGTACACTATAATTTACTTGTTATGTATATGAACATCTTAGTGGTGTCCTACTGAGTTGTACTCACACCCTACTTAGGAAACTATGATGCTTGGGTACCTTAGTGCACTTCACTAATTATAAGTTTCGACTAGATAGAGGCATGATGTTTCTTGATCGGGAATGATAGCTTGGAAAATATTGGGGAAGGGTATGAGGTGGATATCAAGGATATAAGTAGATCCTCAATGTATTTTGATTATTTTATTTAACTTGTATATGTGATCAACCCAATGGATGATCCTTATGGTTATATGTTGCATGATCATGAGTCTTTATGATCATATAATTTTGCACTATCATTTTGATATTTATGGATATGTTTATTTCTTCCATATATTATAATTATTGGTGGATGTTATGGATGATTTTTGATTTATTTTTATCTATTATTATGATCTATGACATGGGGGTATATTCTCCCCATGGTACTACCCTAGACCTCCACTACTATTCAGTAACCTTTGGAGTATGAGGAGGTGTGCCTAAGGTTATGTAACACCCCTATCTAATTACCATTCAGAGTGAACTGAGATGGGGATGTTACAAAGTGGTATCAAGGCTTTTATGAGTTTGATATCATAAATTTTATGTGATTTTTTTGTCTTACTATTTTGGGAGATAGTAAAAAAGTGACAAAGGAATGTTTGAGAACTTGTGATAGATATGAGACTGGTGCATCATGAATAAATTCTACAATAATAAGTATAGGTTACTAGGGATATGGGATTGTTGTTATTGGTTTATAATGTTATGATTATATGATTTTTAATTGTGTGTCACACCTGATTTTGGGATTTATGATTTATGTGTTTTTGGATCTTGACCTATTGGCAAGAGGACTAAGTACATGGATCATATTTGGAACATAGGATTCATGTGACATATGTGTGTTGTGTGTGATTGATATCACTAAAGATGAGGGATCAGTTGTTTAAATTGTTAGTGACACTTTATATGGTGTTTTCCTATATAACTTGTTGGTGTAATTCTACTCAGATGAACCATATTTTTTTTTCTGATGACAGGTTAGGTGATTTCTATAGAGGAATGCTTCTTGATAACAACTATGTAGTCCCTGAGTGTAAGGGATGTATAGTAAACCCTAGTAGGTCAATGAAATAATTATATGGCTTAGTGATGGACCCCTTAAGGGTGAATGAAAATAGTCTTGGTTATTTAAAGTTTCAATAACAACCTATATGGTACCTTCCCATATAGTATCTTGGTGTTAATATACTTAACCAAACCATATGACTGTGGTTCCCTTACATGGATTGTATAAGATGATTCCAATTTATAAGTGACTACTAAAATGAGATCATGGTTCACATGGGGGTAGCCTTACATGTATATGTCCGGTGAGGATCATAACCCTAGTAGGTTGATGACATGGAATATGATGCCTGATATGTGTAAACATATGTGTGAAACCCTAGAGATGGGTGTTTTGGCATGTGAGTTGCCTTATAATGTTTAGGATGGTAATTGATAGGTACTGACTATGAGATGTGGCCTATGTAAGATATAACTAATGGGTCAATTATGAGAGCTCAGTGATTTGAGATGCATATTAGCATATTGGTGATCCAAGTATTATGATTGAGATGTGATTTAAGATGGTGTTTCTTCAGGAAATGGGGATGACCTTGTTTGTTTAAGGTTAAAACTTTCCAATTGGTTTCTAATGGGTTTATTCATAGAACCAGAAACATCCAATGATTCTATATCCATTTGGACCTAATTTCCAAAGGTAGGTTCCCATTAGTTGTGGACTGATGAGGCTTAAGAATTTTCATTGGTTGAGAGGATGGGAGGTCAGAATCATCACACCTTTTTTGGGGGAATTATTGTCTACTCCGGGACTCTCTTATAGATTTCAGTTATGTTCGTGAATCCTTATTAATTTACCAAGCATGAAAATGATTTTTTCCTTTAGATCTTGAAATCAATGATTGATATGTAGGAGATTTAGAGAATCTTTTATATATATTTGAGGTTCTTCATCAATACAGAATCATCTATACGAATTAGTGATTTTTAGTCAATGGTATCCTTCCATACATTATATAGAATTCCCTTGGTCATTATGATAACCATACTAGTTTTCAAGGCACTCATTGGGGAACTTGAAGTTTAATGTCATTCAGAAAGGAAATATTATTTTAGAGTTGGGATCATACCCACAGATGGGGTACCAATGTATCCTTGTTATAAAAGGAATCAGAACCCACGTAGTTCGAGTGAAGAAGTATGAGATTTATGAATGATTGATGGCCCAAAGAGAGATATCATAATTACTTTTACACTCTAAGCTCATGTGAGTCATGCTCGGTGTGAGAAACAAGTGGTATCAATAAAACCTGAAGATTGTGCCACGAAAGATGCAATCATAAGAAATGATGTGGGGCTTACATATGTATGAATGCCCAAATAGATGAATATCGAGAAATACTTCAGGGAAGAAACCTGGGAACAGGGTCTATAAAGGTATATGTGCTTTATGTAGATTTGGATACTTAACTTAGGACTTACTTCTGATAAGGATGCCCAAATAAGAGGGGACTTATGCTTGGGTTTTATTCCTGAGAAGGAAGCCCAAATCAAAAGAAATTAAGACTAGAGCTTACTCTTAAGGAGGATGCCCATATTAAGGGGATTTGTAATATGAGGCTTACTCTTGAAAAGGAGGCCCTGGTTAAGAGAAATTATAACTGGGGATTACTCCTAAAAAGGAGGCCCAAGTTAAGAGGTCTTGATACTTGGGTCTTACTCCTAAGGAGGATGCCTAGATTATGGAACTTGGGGATTACTCCTAAGAAGGATGCCCAGAGTTGGGAACTTGGGGCTTACTCCTAAGGAGCTTGCCCAGAGTTGGGAACTTGGGGCTTACTCCTAAGGAGGATTACCATATTAGGGAACTTGGGGCTTACTCCTAAGGAGGATGCTCAGAGTTGGGAACTTGGGGATTACTCCTAAAGGGGATGCCCAGAGTTGGGAACTTGTGGATTACTACTAAGGAGGATGCCTAGATTAGGGAACTTGGGGATTACTCCAAAAGAGGATGCCCGAAGTTGGGAACTTGGGGATTACTCCTAAGGAGGATGCCCAGATTAGGGAACTTGGGGTTTACTCCTAAGGAGGATGCCCAGATTAGGGAACTTGGTGCTTACTTCTAAGGAGGATGCCCAGAGTTGGGAACTTAGGTATTACTCCTAAGGAGGATGCCCGGATTAAAGATCTTCTCATCTTAAAGGATGAGGTTGAATGAAGGAAATCTCTAACCTTGGTGACATAAAGTTATGTAAGTCACAAGGTTTTGAGATATGTTCCATAGAATTACTTTCAGATAAGGAAGCCAACAAAGGAACCATTCCATAAATGGATTTGAATAGGGTTTTGAAGGCTAAATCCTAAAGAGGAGAGGTGAATTTGAGGAATGGAAGTGAATTGGAAGGAGGCACACAAGTATTGGTTTGGAACGAAAGTCCGGGTTGCACAAGTATACTTGTGCGACATGCATTCACTTGGGCGACGAAGAAATTGTAGGGTAATACTTGGGTGAGCCTTGGCTCAATCCCTTAGTATTATCCTTAGATGCTCTCAGAAGGGCAGCGCACAAGTTTCCTTGAGAGGGAAAGGTGGTGCACAAGTATCATCACTTCCCTTAAGGACTGGACACTTAGGCATGCAAGTATTGATGAGTTCTAATACTCAATCCTTATTCTTCCTCTTGAGAGCTTCCATTCTAGTTAAAGAATTACCTTAGAAGTGTTCAAAAGACTTCAAAGAGAGACTTGGGGGACCAGTGATTGAATCTGAGTTTTGGATTTTTCATCCTCGAAATGGGGGGCCTACAAGGGGTATTTATAGGCCACCTGAGGACCTTGGGTGAAAAAAAGAATAGGGCACGCAAGTGACTTGCACGACCCATAGGTGGCGCACAAGTATACTTGCACGACCCCAATGAAACTTGCATGACCCATGCTTAAAGAGTTCCTTGTTCATGCCTTTGTCAATTTTTGATGTTCATTAAAGGATGAATATCTTTGTTCTTAAGGTATTCTCCCTTTTCATTCGTTAGACTCTGTGACGGAAAGGATCATCAACAAAAGTCCCCCCTCAGAGTTGGATCTGAAAAGGGAAAGATGATTTGACTCTGAGGAAAATGAGAAATAAGGTATTGTGGTGCGCAAGTGGTAGGCGCACAGGTATGCTTCTGGCGCACAAGGTCCGGAGCACAGGGGTACGACCTCACCTATAAATATGGGTTCCACTCTCACACAAATCACCCGGATTTAAAATCTTCGAGCTCTCATCTCCCAAGTGAGGTCTCATTGTGCAGGTTCTGCTGTTCGTGGTTGATTACTTCTTCTAAATTGTGTCGCGCTTCTGTAGAGGTATTTTGACTTGCACGACAATACCTACGCTCCCATACTTGCGCGACCGACTTAGACTTAAACGCCAAGATTAGACTTGTGTTATTTAATGCCTTAGCCATTTTTTCCAATTTCATAATTTTTTTTATGAAAAACCAACTTACCTAAAAGTTAATTATTCAATCTTTGTGCAGATTCAATGGCTCCCAGAAGAATTGGATCAGCTGATGAACTGGCTAGAAAACAAATTGATGACATGATGAACATTGTTGTCCATGATTACTATGATATCTGCAACAACAATCTCCCATATTTGGACAAGTACTTGAAGAAGTATCATCTTAATTTCCCATAGAGAATTTACTTGCCTCTGTATGGCCATGTTTATCTGCAAGGAGTAAACGTTCCAGAACCAAAGAACTATCTTCCTGAGATGCAGCTGCACTGCTACCCCTCTATTTCGGTTATGCTATGCATTAAGAGCAGGTACAATGGTGTGAACTTTAAATTTTTTTCTCCATGCAATTTCCTTGCAGATATGAAAATGGAAAACCCATGGGCTGATATGTTTTCTGCTGCCGGTTGGTGGAGAGAAGACTATCATGACGTTAGAACAATATTTGAAAAGAGTACTCTCTCCAAATGGATCTTTACTTCCAATGATCCATTCTCAAATCCATGTATACATCTTCCAAGTCTCTTGGACAAAAACAGATTCACTGTTTGATTAGCAAAATTTTTTCTCAAACCGCACTCAAGAACATTCTTTTACAATTTTTCCAAGAAGAGATGGTATCACTGCGTCTCTTATTGTATCTAGTTTAATGAATGAATTCTAGGTGTCTACTGATGAAGCTCGGGATGCCGTAAATCAAATGAAGATTTATGTTGAAATCCTTTTGTAATTCCTGAAAAAGAGAAGAGACTCCAGTCTATGGATTTCCTTCTAACTCTTGTGCATCAATGAAAAACACTTTCATATTTAATCATTTGTTCCTACATTCTTTTACTACCAACTTTAAATTTTTACCTAAGCCAATGGGTTTAGTAAACATAGTTTGATTTTTTGCTAGGATTATGAAAATAACCATACAAACTTTACATCTTTTAATTGCTCAATATTACCTAAATCATATGAAATGTATTTTTAGTGAGATGGGACTTGACTTTTGTTCAGAGTTCCCTTGTCTTTTGTGGGCAGTTTAAAGTCATGCACGTTGGACATAAAAAAGGCTAATGTTTAAGGTCAAATAGCTTTGACCAAATGAATTAAAATTGACTCAATTCCTTGATAATTTATCTAAAAACATATTACCATATTTAATTATGGGAGAAAGCATGTAAACTATGACTTAAGAAATTTTAAATCTGAGGAATGACATGAAAAAGGGCTAAAAGGCATTAGAGGAAGTATTTCCTAAGAGTGAAGTTACCATTATTTAACAAACCCATTAGGGGGTTTAATTATGCCAGGCCACTTAAGGGCATTGGCTGTATAGTCAAATAATAACATCTTTTGGATGACAGGTCTATTATGTAGACTACTTATGCAAGGCCACCTAGGGGCACGTGCTGCATAGCCAGATAAAAGAACTCTAAAAAATTTTACTTTTCTATTCCTAAAATCTAGTGAAAGTTTATGGAGATTCAAATTTTCCAAATCATAGAGTCTGTTGTATGGAGAGAGGTACTTGAATATGGAGAGGATATTTCCAATAAATATTGTCAAAGAATTGGATGAATGTCACTCTTGCAAAGGTCTGACCCAAACGTAGGGAAGGGAAATATAAACCATAGACTTAAATACTTTTAGATCATGAAAAAGAGTATGAGACAAATATGTTAAGGATGGATAGTTTTTTTGGATCCCTACATGTTTTTGTTAAGACAAATAAGGACAAAATAGGTTTTCCTCCCAAGAATAAAATTACCACTATTTAACAAACCCGTTAGGGGGTTGAATTATGTAGGTCCATTTAAGGGCATTGGATGAATAGTCAAATAATAGTATCTTTTTGCTGACATGTCCGTTATGTAGAATACTTATGCAAGGCCACCTAAGGGCACATGATACATAGTCAAGCAAAATAACTCTCGAGTATCAGACATTTTGGGACCATAAGTCAAGAAAAGGGTTATGGAGATCTGAAAGTATTTAAGGTTAGGGTTATGACACATCAAAATGGGCATTTTCCAATGCATGAAGAAGATACACAGACCAATGCTAACCATAATCTTGTTGTGGATGGGTCCTGAATTGTGGTGTTGGAATTCACTATGTATCCCATAAGGATGGGAATCAAGCCATACGTAGTTCTTGAAATACAGTTTAACTTCATGTGGGACGATAGTGTAGGAGATCTTAGTTTAGGGTCATAGAGCTCAGTCCATAATGAGGAATACACATATAAACTTGATGTGAATGAAGACCAGGGTTTTCATACCACATTCATGTTTTCATAGGGGGAATTTTTAGCCAAGGGAATGAAAATGGAATTTGGGGTTAGGACTAAAGAATTTGGTCTGGATTCGAGGGACTCTCTAATATTCCTACGTATCCCATAAGGATGGGAATAAAGACATACATAGTTCTTGAAATACCCTCTATACAGATTTGGTTCGTACAAGTGAAGGGTGAAAGGGGACTTTAGTGAAATGATGGTTTGACCCAAGATTAAA
This sequence comes from Viscum album, assembly GCA_963277665.1. Classification (NCBI taxonomy): domain Eukaryota; kingdom Viridiplantae; phylum Streptophyta; class Magnoliopsida; order Santalales; family Viscaceae; genus Viscum; species Viscum album. The sequence continues at coordinate 1,814,345,224 of OY728146.1, forward strand.
AGTCCGGGCATTACCATGTATGCACGTAGTCTTTGAAATATAAAATGATTGGAGATCAATGTCAATGATGATTCCCTCTCAGGCGAGGGACAATGGGGGACTGTATAGTTTAACGTTATATAGAAAGGATGATGGTGTTTCATAGTTTAGTTTCATGTATCAGTGAAAAAAGGGATGTACACAGTTTAACGCCATGTGGGACGAAGGTGAACCGATGTGAAGATATTTGTTTTGGGCTTCTTCACGGATCAACATCGTATGAGATGGAGGTGAACCGACATGAAGAGATTAGTTTTAGGAGAGGCTTTATGAATCGACATCGTATGAGATGGAGGTGAATCGATGTGAAGATATTAGTTTTGGGCTTGTACCTCAGGAGGTTGCCTACATACCCATCCTAGAAGGTAAGGATCAAAGTCCACATAGTTCGATGGAAGAATTAATTGGTGATCGAGTTGTACTTGAGGACAACGACCTAAAAATGGTGTTGGGACTTACACATGGTTAACGGCCCAAAAAAAGTGTTATGGTTGAAGTTTACTCTAAGATCATGTGAGTCATGCTCGGTGTGAGAAACAAGAGGTAGAAACAACCCTAAAGATGCACAGTTTAATTTCATCTAGGACATATAAGGGACTGGACACAATTTAATGTCATGTTGGAAAATGAAGGGACTATGCAGTTTAAAGTCTTGCAGTAAGGATTATGGGGACTGTGTAGTTTAAAGTCTTGCAGTAAGGACTAAAATAGTTTAAGGTCATATGTATGGACCAATGCTGCACAGTTTAGCGTCATATAGCTAGGAAAACACAGTTTAACGTCATGTTGGACAAATGTGTATTTGTGTTACAAAAAATACTTATTCATGAATCTTGCATTGGTTGGAGTAATGATGAGTTCTCCATCTATTGAGATTAAAGAATAAGCTCCATTGGACTAGACCTTATGTATTGAATAAGGTCCTTCCCACATTGGCTCAAGATTTGGAGGCTTATTCCATGGCATCATTGGATTTCTGAGGACCAATACCAATTATCCTTGAATGAATATGAAATTTTTTGTTGAAATCCCGTGCTATTTGATTTTGATAGACTTTCAAGTGGTGAAAGGTGCACAATATTTTTTCATCTAATCATTATAATTCATCCAATCGCTTTTGAGATTGTTCATCTGTAGATGACTGATCACAAATGGATACTCTGAGTGAAGGTAATTGAACTTCAATGGGCAATACTGCTTCTATTCCATATACCAATGAATATGGAGTTGACCACGTAGTAGTGCGGGTGGTGGTTTGATAATCCCATAAAGCATGAAAAAGTTTATCAGTCTATGATTTCTTATCTTTATCCACCATATCTAGAAGTATGTTTGAAAGAGTCTTATTTAAGGCTTCTATTTGTCCATTGGCCGCTGTATGATACTGAGATGAATGGTTGGATATGATGTTGTATTCTTGATACAACTTCCTTACCTCGGATAAACAGAAGTTGGTTCCATTGTCTGTCAATATGGTACGAGGGACACCAAATCTGGTAATGATGTTAGACTTGATGAAGCTAACAATTCTTTTAGAACTAACTTCTTTGAGAGGTATTGCCTCTGCCCATTTGGAAAAGAATTCAGTAGCAGTAAGAATATACTTAAACTACTTGGATGTAGTTGAAGGGTAAGGTCCTACTACATCCATTCCCCATATGGAAAATGGCCATGAGTATTTAGCTGTATGAAGCAACTCTGGGGGTTGATGAATGAAACTGGAATATACTTGAAAAGAATGAGACTTATTAGTGAAATAAACACAATCTTTTATCATTGAAGGCCAGAAGTATCAAAGCTTTCGAACTTGATCAGATAGCCTATGTCCAGACTGGTGGACACCACAGACTTATGCATGCGCTTCTTTCATGAAATCCATTGTCTCTTCACCATCAATAAATCTGAAGAGAATTCCATCAAAACCTCGCTTGTAGAGAATTTTTTCTAGGTGATCTGGGCTATCATAAAGAGTAAAATTGACCACACGTCACTAGACTTGTTCTTTCCTGGATCTATCAGGTGGGAGTGTTTCATTTTGAAGGTATTCCCTGATAGGTGTCATACACCCTGTAGTATGACCATATGGTTCATAAATGGGACTAATTTCATTGATTTCCTCTGTTCTAATTTGAACATAAGGTGAAACTATACAACGATGGGAAATACTGATGATTGTTTTGTCCTGATTTGGATATGCTAGAGTTGTGGCTACATTAGCCAGTGCATCAGCTTGATCATTTTGTGATCGCGAGACATAAGAAAATGTCGGTTCTGAAGAAAATTCTGCCATTAACTCTCTGACGTAATCATACAAAGGGATTAACTCTTCTTTTCTAATGTCATAATCCCCATTGACTTGTTTGATTACCAGGTATGAATCACCTTTCACATTTAAGTGATTCACCTGTTCCTGAAGTGCCAACTCTAATCCTGCGATGAGAGCTTGATATTCTACTTCATTATTTATACCGCCTTCCAAAAATAAGAAGTAATAGGGTAGAATTTACTTTTCTGGGGAAATAAGTACAATTCACAACCCAACTTTGTTGAATTTAGGATCTTCCATTTTCTTCCCTGTTGGACTTCTGGAAGCACCATCAAAGTAAATTTCTCATGTTTGAGGATTATATTGAATAGATAAGACTATCTCATCAAGAATTTCAATATCTAAAGATGTATCTTCTACTGAAGGTTTTTCAGTAAGGAAATCAGCTAGATCTTGGACCTTTATTGCCTTTTGAGACACATACTGGATATCAAACTGCTGCAAAATAACTGCCCACCTTGCCAGACGTCCTGTAAGCATTGGAGGACTAAGGATAAATTTGAGCGGGTTATTGCGAGATACCAATTGGACCTCATGATGTTATAGGTAGTGTCTCAATTTCTGAAGTGCAATGATTAACGCCAGACAACACTTTTCAATACTTGAATATCGAGTTTCTGCCTCAAACATAGTTCGACTGAGATTAAAAAGGATGTTTTCATTACCAGCATCATTCTTTTGGGCAAGGAAGGCACCCAATGATCGCTCTAAAGCTGTCACATAAATAATAAGCGGTATTCCTTCAACTGGTGGCATTAATACCAGTGGACTCAAGTGATATTTCTTTAGAATATTGAATGCTTCTCGACATTCTTCAGTCCACTGGTAAGTGACTCCCTTCTTCATTAATTTGGTGAAGGGTAAACATTTTCCTGCCAGATTGGCGATGAAACGCCGAATATAGGCCAAGTGTCCTTGAAGTCCTCTCAATTACTTCAAATTTAAAGGGGGTGAAATACCAAGGATTGACTTTTTCTTCTCAGGATCAACTCTGATACCACAATGGCGTACAACAAAGCTGAGAAATTTTCTTGAGGATACCCCAAAAGCACATTTCAAGGGTTTCATCTCAAATTGTGTTGTCGAAGTTTGTGGAATATGATTTCCAAATCATCCAAGTGATTAGAATGTTGTTTGGATTTAACCACCAAATCATCCACATAACATTCAACAAATTCCCTAAAAAGGGTTTGAAGATACAGTGCATGGCATGTTGATATGTTTCACCTACATTCTTTAGGCCAAAGGGAATTTCCTGATAGAAAAACACACCTTGAGGGGCTCTGAAGGCTATATATTCTTTATCTTCTAGATCCATTCAGATTTGATTATATCCAGAATATTAATCCATGAAGTAAAGTGCTTCATAGCCAGCCGTTGCATCGATTAAGAGTTCTATGATCGGAACTGGAAAATCATCCTTGGGACAATGCTGATTAAGATCTCTGAAATCAATGAAAACTCTAATTTTTCCATTATTCTTTTTCACAAGGACAATATTAGCCAACCATTTGAGATATTGAACTTCTCTGACAAAGTTTTCTTTGATAATCTTATCCACTTCAGCTTCAATTTTGGAGGCATAAGTTGGGTGTGTTCTTCTTGCAGCTTGCTTGAATCCTAGATATTCTTCTGGAAAACCCAAATGATGGGTAGCAACATCAGGATCAAGCCCGGTCATTTCTATATAATTCCAAGCAAATACATCTCTATTTTTCTTTAAAAATGAAATATACATTTCTTGCTCTTGAAGAGTTATGGGCACACTAATTAAAGTGGGGCGTGGATATTCTTTTGTACCCATATTTATTTCTCTAAGTTCATCCATAGTGGTAAAGATAACTTTTTCAAATGATGGAGGATCATCTATGAGATCTTCCTCTTCTTCTTTGATATGTGTTACTTCTTTTGTTTCTACTTGCATAGTAGATGATGAAGCATAATTTCCATGATCAGGAGAGATGTTAAAATTTGAACATCTTGAAGAAGATGCTACCATTTCTAACCCTATTGATGATGAAGGGTCTTCCTTGGGTAATAAAGAGGAGATAATGGATTTAGAATCAACATCATCATTCATCTCTGACATTTCCATAACTTCTTCTGGCCTAGTTGATGAAGTATAGAATTGCTGGATTTCCGCAGATGAAATGAAGACATCTCCATTTGAGATTTCATCATTTCTAGGTGAATCAACAATTTTCCCATGCTGTCTAGCTTAATTGCCATAATTGATATTATGTAAGTTTTCATAAGAGTGTTCAGATTTGGGTCTATCCTATCAATTTGACTGATAGGAAACACATAATCTGTACTCACATGTATGAATGAGTTTACTGGAATCTTTTCCAAACCATATGGAGCATTAATTTTGGTAACCTCCTTTGTTTCAGATATATACTTTCCCTCCATGTGATAGAATTCTGCCTCAATGTGTTGAGATTCACATGTTTTTAATGAGGCTTTATCACCAAATAATGTCCCAATTTGACCATCGAAACAATATTTGAGACATTGATGGTATTATGAAGGGATATCCGCATGTTGATGTAGCCAAGGTCTTCCAAGCAAAATGTTAAAGGCTGTGTCACAACGAACAACCATGAAATCTGAATTGTATACAAGGTATAACGACCCATACTTTACATACATTGTTATTACTTAAAAATTGAAGCACACTTATTAAAATAGATAAAAAACCATGAAAGGACCATATAGGTATAGTGTCTTTAGAAACTGGGAAACATAAACAACTGGTTCATAAATTATCTACACTATCTCCCTTTTGTTTTATCAAATTTAGAGTCCCTTTTGGCATATCTTAATTAATAACCTTCTTCCAGACCTGGGGAAAAGAAAACATACAAAAGGGTGATCTCAAATGCTCAGTAAGGGTAAACAAAAGATATATCAATCACAACATATTCATAAGAACATACAATTTTGGAAATCTTAACCTGTAAAAGAGATCATAATTTCATAACATGGTATAAATCATGGTAGTGAAATTTAATCCCAATAATCATAACATAAGACATGAAACTTTGTGGAATACACACATAATCATATAAAATCATTTCTTATTAGTCAAGACTCATTGCCAAGACTATCTTAGTAGAAAAAGTCCATTTCTGAACCGAGTTCACTCCTCGTTCCAGTCCTGTATCACTGAACTGGTTTAACTTTCTATTCCATACATGTCTATCTCATGAGATATAAATCTTTACCCAATGCATTGGAGGGAGATATATGTCTCACCCATCTCATAATGATACCATTATTATGTGTGACACAAGATCGTAAATCATACATCATAGCATAACCTATGTAATAAAAATGAGATTCTTAAACATCGTGTCATCATAACATAATTCATATAAGATAAAAGGACTTCATAAAAATAATTCCATCATAACATAATAAAATCAATGTAAAAATAGGGATGGAATCAGAACCCTTTATTATCCTAGATGGAAAATAATTTTGATAAAACGCTTGAACTCCATTCTTGAGGAAAATATCCTTTCTACTTCAAAAACATTTTTCCTTTCTTAACATGTCATAAAATTTTAAACTAAAAGAAGTTGATTAAAAATAAACTTGAAAACTTGTAAAGGAATCTTCATGTAAATAATGTTTTATGAAATCATAAAATCCATTCATGCCGTATAAGTTAAAAAACATTCTTCTCTTACTTTGGCCGGAAAAGTAAAAAAGAACATCGTACTAAAAACGACAAAAGATTCCTTTCATATCTTTTACTAAAAACTCAAAAATGAGTAATATTGGATTTAAAAAATTATACGAGGATAGACATACTATTACATATTGAGTAAACATGGATGTGGATGATAAATATGCCCCAGTAAATACCGAAGTATAAACAATCTCAGATAAAAATTGAGATTTGCAAGATTTTCCCTTACCTTAGGTCTGATTTGCTTCATACGTATCTGAACCTCCTATTTAATGATTTAAATAATGTTATTGACTTATTCTATAATCTTACTCATTTTTATGATATCATATATGGTCATATTCTTATCTTCTTATTAGTAATATTTAATTGCTACTTGTTATTCGGGTGTTCATTGCTTTATGTTCTTATGCATGTTTTGTAAAACAAATTATTATTATTATTTTTAGGTTATAGATACATCATTTACAGAATGGTATTAGTGTAATATATATCATATTTATTCATTCAATTAATTTATATTATCATTATCCAATGAAGATCATATAGAACGAGTCGCATCACATCATGGAGACGGTAGGCCGTACGTATGCACGAGTGATGATATCATTCCCATGATCGTGGAATTTTATTGAAGTGTATGTATAATATTTCAGAATCAATATCACTTTAAAATAATCATATATATTTATTCTTTACACCATTATACCCATCCAAGTAAGGTGGTGGTGGAAAACAGATTACATCACGGCGTGGAGACGGTATTCCGTACGTATGCATGTGCGGTGATTTCATTTTCTCTAGGATGGATAGAAGGTGAAATATGGTTGTTTCATAATTATAATAACATATCAGTATATGAGTGATACTGATGTTATTACTTCATAATAAAACAACTAAAGAAGAAGAAGTAGAAGAAGAAATAAAGTTGAAAGAATCGATAATGGACATTACCTCTTCTTTGAAGCGCCTCTTCTTAACCTCCTCTTAGGGAATTAAATATGGTCTTTGAAGAAGACCAATACCTCTAGGATGTTTCTAGGGAAGTTGATAAGTGAAATTGATAGGGTTTAGCCAACCTTGAAGGCTCAAAGTGGTGTGAGGAGGAGAGGGAGGAGGTGCCCTTTTATAAGGGAGGAGAGGGGCACCTTAGGAAAAACTTAAAATATTATTTTATAATAAAGTCATATTCGGTTTCTAATAGCTCCAAATTAATTTATTTCGAATCTAAGGTGGGGATGGGTCGAAATCATCTCAACAAATAGATTTTAGTCAAGTTGAGGTTACTATTTTATCCTTATCATTGAGATTTAACTTTAAGTTAAATAATTTTACTTTTACCGTGTCTTCTTGTTTTCTAAAACTATATGGTTAAAAAACTTACTATAACAAAAAAACGAACCCAAAGTGGTTAATTATTAATATATATATCATTATCTAAGTCATTTTTCTGAACCTTAGATTTTTAGGAATAAAATAACAATTAATAATATAATATTTGTTTTAAAAACTATTTTATGTCAATTTTGACACTATTTGGTACTTGAATTTTGTGAAAATAATAAAAACATGATTAGTTCAAACAAAGTTAACATGTAATATTAACCTATAAAATTATTTTAATTCATAAAAAGTCTAAAATTACATTTATTTGGGTATTTATAACATCAATTATGTTAATATTTCATTAATAAGGTAATTACTGCATCATCATTGTGTCATAAATAAATTAAATTATTTAATGTCTAAAAATTATATATAAAATACCATTATTTAGGAAATATTTTTTTCTTTTTAATTAATATTTATAGTCGAATTTATCTTATGTATAAACCTATATGAAAAATGTTTTAGTAATTAAACTTTGATTTTAACTATTTTAATTCTTCTTTAAATAAAATAATAATAAATGTCCTAATCTAATCCAAGTGGATCTAAAGGGTAATATTTTATCCATAAGGTTTTTTTGGTTGAACTAAACTTATCCAATAGAATTAGGTCATGTGTTAGGGTAATAATAATATCATTTTTACCCTTAATTACCCTATTTACTTTTAATCATGGTAAAAAAAGTAAAAAGTTACTATTCACCCAAAATAAATTTATCTTATTGAACCACATTTTACTCCTTTATATTAACCGTGTATCTCATATTTTTTAAATTCCACTCATAGAACCGATAAAATTAAGTTTTATGTAAATTTTCAAATTCTCCTAGGAGGTGGGTAAAAGACGGTGAAAAGTTCAATAAAATTTTTATATGTCTAAAATTATTATAAAATGACTCCAATTAATTATATTGAACTTATATAGGTATTACATATCAATTTTGACCTAATATAAATTTAAATAAAATAAATAATTATTTATATAAAAAGTCGGTTTTTAAATAGTATCCTAGTGTTTTCACTATTCATCAAAAATTGAAAGTTTTCAGAAAAATACCAAAATTTCACCCTAGGCTAATTTTGATATTCCGAATCCAAAAATGAAGTCCACTTTGAAAAATAAAATTTCAAAAAGTGAGTATTACTATTATTAACGGCTAGTTTATATAACATATCGTTGTTTAGTGAAACTCGGTATTGCGTACAACATATGCTATCATGGATGGTCGCGATTGCGTGTAATGAAAGCCAAGTCAGGGACGCGTGTAGTGAAAGATCCTTTTGGTGTAGCGTACAACACAAGACATCGATGAAATTAAAAAGAACATTTTTCATAAAATCTCGCGGTGTTACATTCTACCCCCCCTTAAAATGAATTTCACCCTCGAAATTCATCACTTTGTAACAAATAAATGAGGATACCTCTACCTCATCATATCCTCAAGATTTCATGCAGATTCTTCTAATTGGTGGTTCCTCCATAAAACTTTCACTAAGTGAGTGGTCTTGTTCCGTAGAAGGTTTTTGCTACGATTCAGAATCTCTATCAGCTGTTCTTCATAAGAAAGATCATGCTCCAGCGGTACAAATTCTGAGATGAGTACATGTGATGGATCATGTATGTACTTTCTCAGGAGAGATACATGGAACACATCATGAACTTGAGAGATATTCGGTGGAAGCTCCAATCGGTAAGATACCTTCCCAACACGATCTAGTATTTCGAAAGGACCGGTATATCTAGGGCTCAACTTTCCCTTCTTTCCAAATCTCATTACTCTCTTCCAAGGAGATATTCGTAAGAAAACTTTATCACCCACTTAAAACTCTAGGTCTTTTCTTCGATTGTCGGCATAACTTTTTTTTTCGACTATGAGCTGATTTTATGTGTTGTTGAATAGATCGGACCTTTTCTGCCATCTCATCAACAAGATTAGGTCCTAATAGCTTTCTTTCCCCAACTTCATCCCAAAAAGTTGGAGTTCGGGATTTCTTTCCATAGAGATCTTCATAGAGATCCATATGAATACTGGAGTGAAAGATATTATTATAAAAAAATTATACCAAATATAGGTGTTGATCCCAACAACCTTTGAAATCCATAGAGCAAGCTCTTAACATATCTTCTAAAGTTTGAATTTTCCTCTCAGACTGACCGTCTGTCTGAGGATATAAGCAGTGCTGAAACTCAACCCTGTATCCAGAGTATGCTGAAGACTTCGCCAAAACTTTGAGGTAAACCTCAGATCCCGATAAGATATAATAGAAAGTGGTACTCCATGCAATCTTACCACTTCCTTTACATATATCCTGGCAAGCTAATCAATATAGAAATCCTCTCTAATAGAAATGAAGTGAGATGACTTTGTAAGATGATCAAATATGACCTAGATAGAATTATTGCCTTTGGATGTTTTAGGAAGTCTGGTGACAAAGTCCATAGTGATGTTTTCCCATTTCCATTCGGGTAAGGGTAATGGTTGTAACATCCCCTTAGACTTCTGTCTCTCAGCTTTAACTTGCTGACAAACCAAGCATCAAGAGACATATTCAGCAACATCTCTTTTCATGCCATCCCACCAGAAGTACTCTTTCAGGTACCTATACATCTTTGTGCTTCCAGGATGAATAGATAATGAAGAACTATGAGCCTTATCCAGCAACTCCTTCTTTAATTCTAGGATGGGAGGAACACAAACCCGATTCCTGAACCTTATTATCCCATCACAATCAAGGTTGAATACAAGAACGTTTCTCACATTCTTTTGTAACTCTACATATTCTTTTTGTGACTATTTAATCTTCACATGTATAGATGGTTGAACATTCATTTGAGAAAGATAAGATTTTTACCCTTACATTATAATTCCAAGATCCATCCTTTGTAAATCCATAAATATTGGATCTTTTTTGATCCTCATCATGGATAAGCTAGAATTCTCTTGTCGACTTAATGCGCCTGCCACCTTGTTTTCTTTCCTAGGGTGGTAATGAATTGAGCAGTTGTAATCCTTAATCATCTCCAACCATCTTCTTTGATGCATATTCTGCTCCTTTTGTGTGAAAATATACTTTAAAATTTTATGATCAGTATAAATATCACACCTTTCACCATAAAGATAATTCCTCCAAATAATTAATGCAAAGATTACCGCAACTAACTCCAAATCATGAGTTGGGTAATTTTTCTCATGGATTTTCATCTATCATGAGGCATAAGATATCACCATATCATTTTGCATGATAACACACCCCAATACCTTCTTGGATGCATCACTGTAGATCACAAACCTTTCTCCACTACAAGGCAGTGTGATCACAGGTGCATTGGATAACCTTCTTTTCAACTCCTTGAAATTCTCTTCACACTCCTCCTTCCACGTGAACTTAACTCCTTTTTGAGTCAACCTGGTGAGTGGATTAGATAATCATGAAAAATCCTTCACAAAACGTCGATAGTATCCAGCCAAACCAAGAAAACTTCGGATCTCAATTACTGTTGTTGGTCTCAACCATCTTTCGATAACCTCTATTTTTGCCGGAACCACAGATATCCCCTCTTTTGAGATTATGTGACCCAAAAATGAAACTTTTTGAAGCCAAAATTCACTCTTGGTAAATTTGGCATAAAGCTTCTCCTTTCTCAGGGTCTTCAATACAATTCTCAAGTGATCTTCATGTTATTCCTTTCTCTTTGAATAAACAAGAATATCGTCTATAAAGACTACCACAAACTGATCAAGATAGTCTCTAAAGACTCTATTCATTAGATCCATGAAGATAGCAGGGGAATTATTAAGACAAAATGGCATCAATATAAATTCACAGTGTCCATACCTTGTACGGAAAGTCGTCTTTGGTATATACTCCCTTTTGACCCTTAATTGATGATACCCTGAATGAAGATTAATCTCGAAAAAGTATTGAGCTCCGCGTAGTTGGTCAAATAAGTCATCAATGCGTGGGAGAGGATATTTGTTCTTGATTGTGATTTTGTTAAGTTCTCGATAATCAATACAGAGTCTCATTGATCCATCTTTCTTCTTAACAAACAGAACAGGTGCTCCCCAAGGTGATGCACTAGGTCATATGAATCCCTTATCAAGATTATCTTGGAGTTGCTTCTTCAATTCTTGAAACTCAATTGGGTCCATTCTATAAGGTGTCTTTGAAATAGGTAAAGCACCCGGTATTAGTTCAATTGAAAACTCAACTTCACGATTTGGTGGAAGACCAGGCAATTCCTCCGGAAAGACATCATCAAACTCCCGTAAAATGGGCATATTCTTAATCGTGAGTTTCCCAACAACTATTTGAGATAAATAACCTTCATTTAGTGGAATCAAGACCCATAAGATGGAAGAAATTTCCACTGGAAGGTTATGTTCATCCTTGCATCAATAGAAGATCATATATTGATCTGGAATATGAAATGTGACTTCCATTATTTGGAAATTGATATGATATCCATATAAAGAAAGCCAATCCATGCCAAGAATCACATCAAATTCCATTATAGGAAGGATCACAAGATTTGCAGGAAGCACTTTCCCACATACTTCAATCAAAGAAGAATTATAAACTTTTGATGTGACTGTTGTGCCATTAGGGGTTGTCACAGCGAACTCAACATCTAATTGTTGAAGTAATACGGTGATACCCTTAGAAAATTCTTCATAAATAAAAGAGTGGGTGCAATCAGAATCAAATAAAACATTTTCTACTTTAGAGTGGATGGTAAGTGTACCTTTCACCAATTAGTTATCATACTCCACATCGCTGATATAAATTGCATGTGACTTTCCTTTGTCTTTATCCTTAAGAGTTTTTTGATGTCGATCATCATCAACAACCCTTGGATTAGGGCATTTATTGGAATAATGCCTCATTTCCTTGCACTTGTAACATTGAAGTGTAGGAGGTGCACTCTGTGTATCCTTTTATTTGTTCGCATCACTAGAAATATTCTTCCCATCATTACGGAATTCAAATGCCCGATGACCTTATTTTCCACATTTGAAACATTTACTTATCCCTTTAAGACAACTCCCTCCATGTTTCTTTCCACACTTTGAGCATAAGGGAAAACTGATATTCTTTTCAGTGTGATCTTTAGATTTTCCTTTGAATTCCATTTTCCTCTACTTATCAAATGCATATGACTGATGGGTTACTCCAATCTCCATCTCAACCTTGAGAGTTCATCAAACGATTTCCTCATAGATATTGAAGTCCCTTATGGCTAACGCCCTTCGAAGATTTGGTTTTAAGCCACTAAAGAATCGATCAATCTTACTCTCAGGTTGGATAATAATCCCAGAAGCGTACCTTGAAAGTCTTGTAAAATTTTCTTCATAGGTACCAACAAATTCATCATCCTTTTGCTTCAGTTCAAGAAACTCCTTCTCCATATTTGTTCGAAGAATACGAGGGAAGTACTTATTGAAAAATAAGTTCTTGAACTCATCCCATTCCATGGATTCAATTTCATCCCTTTGCCTCATATTCTTCATAAGATTACACCATTGATCAGCTTCACCTTCCAAACGATATACTGCTAAGATGACTTTATCATGTTCAGAACATTGAAGAACTAAAAATATATTTTCAGTAGTACTGATCCATTTTTCAGTAACTAATGGATCAGTAGACCCGCTGAATGAGGGTGGACGCTGCCTCATGAAGGATTCAACAGAATGTTGCTCCTTCCTTTGCTCATTTGGAAGTCCTGTATGATTCATAGCTTGAGAAAGTTGTGTGATCATGGCAACAAAATTTTTTCATTCCATCTCCCATAACGTTTGGTTGCTCAGGGGGACAATCATTGCATTGCCCATCACATTCTGCATTAACATGGTTCCTTCAGGTTCCATCCATTGACTAAAACCAAGAATAATAGTGTGAGCAACACTATTTATAATAGGAAAACCACACAATCAAGAATAAAATTTCAAACTTAAGGTCTTATCACAGGTTATTCATGGACATTTCTAAAACACTAAGATTGTGTTATATGCTTAGACTTATCCTTAGGGTTCTTACTAAGGCTTTCGCATCCTAGTTTCCAAAGGTTGACTATACCCTTACTCTGATACCAACTATAACAACCCATACTTTATATAAATTGTTATTACTTCAAAATTTAAGCACACTTATTACAACATATAACAAAACCATGAAAGGACCGTATAGGTATAGTGTCTTTAGAAACTGGGAAACATAAACAACTGGTTTATAAATCATCTACACTGTCTCACTTTTGTTTTATCATATCTAGAGTCCCTTTTGGCATATCATACTTAATACCCTTCTTCCTGACCTAGGGAAAAGAAAACATACAAAAGGGTGAGCTCAAATGCTAAGTAAGGGTAAACAAAATAGATATCAATCACAACATATTCATAAGAACATAACATTTTGAAATCTTAACCTGCAAAAGAGATCATAATTTCATAACATGGGATAAATCATAGTAGTGAAATGTAATCCCAATAATCATAACATAATACATGAAACTTTGTGGCATACACACATAATAATAGAAAATCATTTCTTATTAATCAAGACTCATTTTCAAGACTATCATAGCGGAAAAAGTCAATTTCTAAACCGAGTTCACTCCTCGTTCCAGTCCCGTATCACTGAATCGGTTTAACTTTCCATTCCAACCATTTCTATCTCATGAGATATAAATCTTTACCCAATGCATTGGAGGGAGATATAGGTCCCACCCATCTCATAATGATACCATTCTTATGTGTTCCACAAGATCTTAAATCATACATCATAGCATAACCTATGTAATAAAAATGGGATTCTTAAACATCGTGCCATCATAACATAATACATATAAGATAAAAGGACTTCATAAAAATAATTCCATCATAACATATTCAAATCAATGTAAAAATAGGGATAGAATCAGAAACCTTTATTATCTTATATGGAAAATAATTTTGATAAAATGCTTGAACTCCATTCTTGAGGAAAATATCCATTCTACTTCAATTTTTTTTCCTTTCTTAACATGTCATAAAATTTTAATCTAAAAGAAGTTGATTAAAAATAAACTTGAAAACTTGTAAAGGAAGCTTCATGGAAATAATGTTTTATGCAATCATAAAATCCATTCATGCCGTATAAGTTAAAAAAACATTCTTCTCGTACTTTGGCTGTAAAAGTCAAAAAGTACCTCGTACTAAAAACGACAAAAGATTCCTTTCATATCTTTTAATAAAAACTCACCAGTGATTAATATTGGATTTAAAAAATTGTAGGAGGATAGAAATAATATTACATATTGAGTAAACATGGATGTGGATGATAAATATTCCCCATTAAATACCGAAGTATAAACAATCTCGGATAAAAATTGAGATTTGCGAGATTTTCCCTTACCTTAGGTCTGATTTGGTTCGTACGTATATGAAAATCATGTATAATGATTTAAATAATGTTATTGACTTATTCCAAAATCTTAATCATTGTTATGATATCATATATGGTCATATTCTTATCTTCTTATTAGTAATATTTCATTGCTACTTGTTATTCGGGTGTTCATTGCTTTATGTTCTTATGCATGTTTTGTCGAATAAATTCTTATTATTATTTTTAGGTTATAGATAAATCATTTCCAGAATTTTATTAGTGTAATATATATCATATTTATTAATTCAATTCATTTATATAATCATTATTCAATGAAGATCATGTAGAACGAGTCACATCACATCGTGGAGACGGTAGGGCGTACGTACGTACGAGCGATGATATCGTTCCCATGATCATGGAATTTTATTGAAGTGTATGTATACTATTTCAGAATCAAAATCACTTTAAAACAATCATATATAGTTATTTTTTACATCATTATACCCATACAAGTAAGGTGGTGGTGGAAAACAGATTACACCACGGCGTGGAGACGGTATTCCGTATGTACGCACCCACGGTGATTTTGTTTTCCGTAGGATGGATAGAAGGTGAAATAGGGTTGTTTCATACTTATAATAACATATCCATATATGAGTGATAATTATGTTATTACTTCATAATGAAACAACTAAAGAAGAAGAAGTAGAAGAAGAAATAAAGTTGAAAGAATAGGTAACGAACATTACCTCTTCTTTAAAGCGCCTCTTCTTAACCTCCTCTTAGGGCATTAAATATGGTCTTTGAAGAAGACCAGGACCTCTAGGATGTTTATAGGGAAGTTTAGAAGGGAAATTGGCAGGGGTTGGACGAGCTTGAAGGCTCAAAGTGGTGTGAGGAGGAGAGGGAGGGAGGTTCCCTTTTATAAGGGAGGAGAGGGGCACCTTAGGAAAAACTTAAAATATTATTTTATAATAAAGTCATATTCGGTTTTTAATAAATCAAAATTGATTTATTTTTAAGATAAGGTGGGTATGGGTCTAAATCATCTCAACCAATAGATTTTAGACAAGTTTAGGTTACTATTTTAACCTTATCATTTAGATTTAACTTTTAAGTTAAATACTTTTACTTTTACTGTGTCTTCTTGTTTTCTTACACTATATGGTTAATAAAATTACTATAACAAGACGAAAAAACCCCATGTGGTTCATTATTAATATATATATACTTATCTATTTCATTTGGCTGAAACTTATATTTTTAAGAATAAAATAACAATTAATAATATAATATTTGTTTTAAAAACTATTTTATGTCAATTTTGACACTATTTGGTACTTGATTTTTGTGAAAATCATAACAGCATGATTAGTTTCGAACAAATTTAACATGTAATATTAACCTATAAAATTAGTGGAATACATAAAAAATCTAAAATTACATTTATTTGGGTATTTATAACATCAATTATGTTAATATTTCATTAATAAGGTAATTACAGCATCATCATTGTGTGATAAATAAATTAAATTATTTAATGTCTAAAAATTATAAATAAAATACCATTATGTAGGAAATATTTTTATCTTTATAATGAATATTTATTGTTGAATTTATCTTATTTATAACCCTATATTAAAAATGTTTTAGTTATTAACCTTTGATTTTAACTATTTTAATTATTCTTTAAATAAAATATTAATAAATGTCCTAATCTAATCCAAGTTGACCTAAAGGGTAATATTTTATCCCTAAGGTTGTTTTTGGTCGAACTACACTTATCCAATAGAATTAGGACATGTGTTAGGGTAATAATAATATCATTTTTACCCTTAATTACCCTATTTACTTTTAACTGTGGTAAAAAAGTTAAAAGTTACTATTCACCAATTTTTTTTATCTTATTGAACCACATTTTACTCCTTGATATTAACCGTGTCTCTCAGATTTTCGAAATTCCACTCATAGAAGCGATAAAATTAAGTTTTATGTAAATTTTCAAATTCTCTTAGGAGGTGGGTAAAAGGCGGTGAAAAGTTCAATAAAATTTTTATATGTCTAAAATTATTATAAAACGACTCCAATGAATTAAATTGAACTTATATAGGTATTAAATATCAATTTTGACCTAAAATAAATTTAAATAAAATAAATAATTATTTATATAAAAGGTCGGTTTTTAAATAGTAACCTAGTGTTTTCACTATTCATCAAAAATTGAAAGTTTTCAGAAAAATACCAAAATTTTACCAAGGCTAATTTTGATATTCCAAATCCAAAAATGAAGTCCATTTTGAAAAATAAAATTTCAAAAAGTGGGTATTACTATTCTTAACGGCTAGTTTATATAACATATCATTGTTTAGTGAAACTCGGTATTATGTACAACATACACTATCATGGAAGGTCGTGATTGCGTGTAATGAAAGCCAAGTCAGGGACGCATGTAGTGAAAGCTCCTTTTGGTGCAGCATACAACACAAGACATCGATGAAATTAAAAATAACATTTTTTCATAAAATCTCAGGGTGTTACACAAGGTCCCCAAACTGAGTTCTGAGTGTAATCCCACCTAGAGGTTCTTGTTCATTTTTATCATATCATTGCAACATCAAAGTGGAAGAAGATAAATCAGATTCAGTGAGGCCCAATCGATGAAGTGTACGAATAGGGATGAGGTTGACTCCTGAACCATTATCAATGAAAGCTTTTCGGATGTCTATATCATTGACCTTGCCAGATAAATAAAAAGTTCTAATAGGTCCATGCACAACAACATCTTCATCTTCATCTGTAAAAGATATCACTACATGACATTCTGCAGGATCATTCTATATATGGTAAGCTTCAGCCACAACAATTTTAGTTTTGAATTCTTGAGGACTTGACAAAGCCTCAATGAGTGCCTCCTGAAGATCCTTTGATATATTCAAGGCATCCATAATTGATAACTTGGCCGGTACTTGTGCCAAATGTTTCAAGACATCATAATTTTGGTCTAAAGGTCTACATTTCACAACAGGAACATGTGGTTTCACATGTGCCTTAGAAGTTGATGCTTTGGAAGTGAATGCATCTTGTATTGGGGTAGGAGTTGGAAATACTCCTGGATTTGGAAGATTAGAGCGACTAGGTCTATTTACTTGATGAAAGGAAGAAGGTGTAACCTCCAAAGGATCCTCTAAAATAATTGTGATAGGATTGAATCTTCCATGTGTGGAAGAACTTTCTTGTTCCTGTTGAGCCCGCTGAAGGGCTCTGCCACGAGTTTCTACTACATATACAGTTCTAGAAGGGGTATGATTGGAGTAGTGGCTTCTGAAATATCCACATCTTCCCCTGTATCCTAAACCTCTAGAACTCCCTATAACTCCTCTATTTGATACAGGGAACTCAGGCTCATCCAGATCGAAACCGTGACTGGCATATGGATCCGTTAAGTGAATCATATTAACATAACCAAAGATCAGCTCTTCATCTGATGAAGATTCTTCATGATTATCCAGTTTAGGCTATACCGTTTGGTGGGGTGGTTCCCGTACTTTTGAAGTAGATGACATAAAATATGCCAGAGTCAAAGAAAACTTGGGATTTGACATGATCTCATCTTCTTCTGACTATTATTATTTGTTTGAATTATGCCACCTCTTTAAAGATTTTTCTTCTGATGAAGGGGGTTTTGTTGTGGCATTCATAGAAGAAGACACAATTGGTTTCTTCAATTGCGTTCGCAAAATGGCATGAGTTCAATTGATCATTTTCCTGACCATACAATCATTATATTTCTGCACATTTTTTCTTTTGACTTCTTTTCACTCGCCTTCTTCTTATGGATCAGTAGCAGTAACACATGCTACCTATGCTGAAGAACCTTTCAGTTTTACCTATCCAGAGTCCACCATATTTTTCAGGAGGTCTTTGAAGACGAAACACTCCTGAATGGGATGCCCCAACATCTGATGAAATGGGAAATAGTTGGGGAGGTCTTCATCTCCTTCCTTGTTCGGCCTTTTAGGCCTTGGCAACTGAACCAAATTATTTTCCAGAGCCGAAATGAATTAACCATGAACTTGTTCATTACGGAAAGAATAAACTTTGTTCTTCAAATCTTTAAACTGTTTCTGCATTTTATCTCTTTGATCATCTTGAAGAGGTGGCCATTGTTTTTGACGCTCAGGAGGCGGAGCCATTCGATATGATGAAGGTTTTGAAGTGGAAGCAGGTACAGGTTCTTGTTTAAGCGTAACTGTAGTAGTCTACGGTTTCTCCATTATCCTTCCTAGAACTGATGGAATTACATGAGTTTTAGACTTAGTTTTTGTAATAGAATGTTCAATCTTTTGAGCGATTTAAGTAAGGTCTCGAAACCCTCCTGTGTATTTCAAAGGGATCAACGGTGTGCGTAATTCATCATGCAAATTTTCTACACAGATTGGCAAAAATTCTTCTTGAGGGAGTACTAAACTTAAGGAATATGTTAATCCCTTACATCGAACAATGAAATCCAAAACTCTTTCATTTTCACTTTTCTTAAAATTTATAAGATAATAAACTTTTGTATTTTTCAATGTTGAGATGAATTGAAGAAGGGATTTTTGACGGAGATCCTCCCACCCAGTAATTGACCGGGATTGCAAGCTTGTATACCAGAAAAAGGTAGGCCCATGTAATGACTGTACAAAAAACCTGAGCTTAACTGCTTCTTGTTGTTGAGAATTTCCCATCACAGCATCACAATGAGAAACAAAATGTGTTAAGTGTTGTTCTGGATCTCCTGGACCATTAAAAATTGGGAATGTGGTACTCGCAAAATTTGATGGGGGAGAAATTGCATCAACCCATTTAGGGTAAGCTCTCTTCTCTGGTTGAACTGGTGCACGTTTTCCTACCATAGCTTCCAACCGAGATGTTAAGGACTCAATGGTTGTCATTAACTTTTGAGAAACATCTGGTTGAGCTTGGACCTAAGCAGGTGCAATAACTAGAGTTTGGAAAGGTGTAGTTATTGGTACTGCAACTGATGGTAGCACTACCGGTTTTTGTCGCACATGACCCATAGAATTGGACCTGTGAGGGTGTACTTGTAAAGGAGGATATTCTTGATCTATCCCAGTAGATACAATAAATTCCCTTGACTGAATGACTCCAGCATGATTATGAGGAAGAATACATTGAATTAGTTCTGCATTCAACCTCCTTAACTCCTTCATTTCTTCTTCTTACTGTTTAAACCTTTCCTCTAATAAGAGTTATTGGCCTTCTCCAGAGTAAGGGTGGAATGTAACCTAAAATTTTTCCTTTCCCCTTATTGGACACCTTTCGGAGAGGGGGGAGTTGGTTATTTTAAGGAATACCTAGATTCTGGGTAAGCCTTTGATTTCGTGTATGCACACCTTCTTCATTAATTTCTGTGTGTACAAATTCTTGAATATGAACTTCTTCATCTGATTCCTCTAAGTGAACCTCATGTTTTTGGGGATCAGTGACAACGATATTGATGACATTTATTGATGCATAACACATTTCATCCTTTCTATCATCATTTCTGTGATATTACCTTCTTCCATGTCCTTTATGAGACATTTCCTTTTGTTGAGTTGATCCCTCAGGAACTTCTTGATGAACCGTAATTTGGAGGGAATCTCCTGATAATTCGGCTCTGCATTCCTCCTGTGGCTTCTTCCCTAATCGAGTGAAGACTAAATTTCGCTGAGGAAGAGATTGAGGATTTGAAAAAGTCCCCAGTCTGGTGGACTGGGGTTGTTCCTTCTTTACCTGCTCAACTCCTTGAATCCCATCTATTGATCCCAAGGGTTGAGCTAAAAGATTCCCCAGTCTTGCAATATGAGGTGGTTCTTGAGCTGCTACATCTGAGACTTTCTTAAAATCTCTTCTGATTTTGTGGACTTTAGTCCGGAAATTGGTTGGATGCCTTAACCTAAATCCACTCAAATACCTGGCTCAAATGACCATTGGATGATTTCTGACACTTATGTCACTTGATTATGCACATGCTCTAAATGAGAAGCATGTTCGATATTCTCATTTTCCTGATGCAAGAGTAATCCGACAACTTGTTCTTTGTATGTCTGACTTTGGGAAGAACTAGTTGAGGCATGTTTCTGAGCAAGACTTTGATTACACACAAAACCAATTGGCTGTGGCTGGCCATGAGCAATAACATTGCATGAGACCATTTTTGGCGGGCTTTGTTGACTAGAGATTACAGTAAAATGCAGTGCTCCATGAACACCCCATCCCCTGATATGAATACAAGATGGGGCATTGGTAATTAACTATGGAAACCTTTTTAGTGCGCCAAAGAATTTATGCTAAAGGGATCTCTACTTCTTTTCAACCTTTGGATGTTGAGAATCTGAGAGAGATGCCAAGTCAATTTGGCATTGCAACCCTTCTATTATCTTGACATGATTCTAATATTCATCATAATATAATATTTTCTCTTTTAAATGAAAAAGAGTTTTCCACATGTTGAGATGAATATCATGAATAAAATCTTCCATCAACATCTCTGGAATATCATACTAAGAGTCATCCAAAGGCTAAAACATGAATGGTACTTCACCCTTTTCCAGTTGTTTTCTCATATTCAGCACTTCCTCCTTATCATTCGATGAAGATTATTCTACCTGATTAGACCAAACCTGGTGCTTCATTGTTGCTTCATTAGATTCAAAAATATTAGTAGTGAATTAATTTATCAAAATAGAAGATAAATGACCCAGGGGTGGTTCGGAGAATGACCTACACCCCAGGCTATCTTCTGATTGAGAAAGTATTTCACCTACTAGCGGCAAAGCATCAGACATGACTGGCTTCACATTTGCAAGTGCCTAAAGATAAGAGGGATTTCTCATTACTGCATTGTCCTTTGAAGAATTTTCCAAGAAATGAAAATTACTACTGTAGAGAGGACTTTCACAGCTAAATTCATCATTATGGGGAGGACCACCATGGTGGGTTACAAAAAAAGATGAAACCTCTTGATCCTTGATCTTCTGGCCACGTAGAGGGTTATCGTGGATCTCATATGAAGATGATACTTCAAGATTGATCGAACTATCATGAAGAAAGACTTCATGAGGAAGTGTCTGATGAAGACATTAGAAATTATTATTCCCACTATTGGGAAATGAAAGAGTAAAATATTGAGTTGCAACGGATAATTGTATGAGGGCTTCAAGAACTCTAGCATCGAGCAAGGCCTTATTGTAGATTGGATCTTGATTTCTCGACTGTGATGAATAGTTCATTTTATTAGATGCCTTATTACTCACTTGAGGAACCACTTGTTGAAGAAAGTGGTTATTAATGGCAGGTGTATGTGCCTGCTCATGAGAAATGGTCAGGTTAGGCTAATTATCTTCATTCAAATCAGGTGTATGTGCCTGACTTGATTGTCCGTATGATATGGGGGAGTATGCCCCACAACCCTCATGGACTGGGAAAGAGGTGTGTATCTGTTCTGGAGTGACATGTTTATGAGTCACTCCACTGATAGGGATAGATTTATGATTCCTTCCCTGTGACGCTGCTGAAGTTGTTATAATATTCTAACAGGCATCCAGAATATGGGCAGGGATTTGCTTCTACTCTTTCAACATTGTCAGAATGTGCTTGGTGACTTCAGCTGTTGGAACGAGAATATACATCCATTCCATGTATGGAGTAAGTGTATGTGCCTGATCCTGTCCTCCTTTTCCTGTCAATGGATATTGACAGTACTTATGCATAGGGGCAGAGAGTTGAGTCAGCTCCAAATTTGTCATCGAAGCTTTCCGACTGACTTATCTGGGTACTACCAAACAAGACTGTTGGAAGACTTGAAGAACATTGGTAGGTGTATGTGCCTGCTAGATATTCCCTGTCAAGTATGGTTTACATATTTCCTTCAATACTGGCAGACAAGACTACAGATAGAATTGGTGATTATAAGCAGGTGTGTATGCCTCTTTACAGGTGGTCACCATATTTGGTTAGTGAGATTCTTTGGATGCAGTTAGACGATTCCTCTGACTGGCTAATTAATTATAAATAGGTGTATATGCCTAACTATAGTACTCCGTCAGAATTGCCTTACGGGATTGGTGGGTTGCTGCCAGACGAGTCTGCTAGATAGCGGGATTAGAACAGACGGATATGTGTGCCCGCTCGTTGCTTGCCATCAAGTTAGCTTGATGGACTTCTCCGGAGGGGGAAGAAGTAAGAACCTGTTATCTGTTTTCCGAATTTCACCTATGGCGGTTCTTCTTGTTTGCTCAGGTCTGAGGAACCAGAGCCTAATGCCTAGAGGTGATACCCCATCATATTGAGGGTGCACTACCGCACGAGTCTAGCGGCGATTGTTGGTAGGAGTCCTCAGGAAGGACTCCTGCCTTCTTGAACCAAGGCCTTGAGTGACCTCTTCATTCACCTCCCTATAATATTGAAGGTATTGGTAGTTACATTCCAGGGATAACGACCTGAAACGGTTGGAAAACGTTGGTTGGCACCACCTGCTTCTTGATCACTGGTCGTCGCTGTCTAGACAACCAGAGTGAATTATTAACATCGATGGCTTGTCAAGCGGCCTCCAGAGTCAGAATGGTATTGTGTTGATGGTATTCCTTAACCAATTCATTTGAGACCCAACGTTGAAGATGCTGAGTAGGTGATGTCGTCCTCAAAGTAGACGAGGATCCAGCAGGAGTAGCGGTTGAGGCAGTCACAGGTGTGAACTTTAAAGAAGCCATTTTTGTAATGCAGAGATATCTTGGAAAAGAGTGCCTATTTGATATAATAGACATAATGAAGATAATTTTGGCCACTACATATTTTGTATGAGGACATATTTTATTTATTTCTTTGTTGGCCCTCACATTAAGTTAAATAGGGACCTAACAAATAAGTAAAACATCATTTAACTTGGTTAAGGATTCATGTCGAGTTCACCATTTTTTTTCTTCTAGAAATGGGGATGACCTTGTTTGTTTAAGGTTAAAACTTTCCAATCGGTTTCTAATGGGTTTATTCATAGAACTGGAAACATCTAATGATTATATATCCATTTGGACCTACTTTCCAAAGGTAGGTGCCCATTAGTTGTGGACTGATGAGGCTTAAGAATTTGAATTGGTCGAGAGAATGGTAGGTCAGACTCATCACACCTTTTTGGGGGGAATTATTGTCTACTCCGGGACTCTCTTATAGATTTGAGTTATATTCGTGAATCCATATTAATTTACCAAGCATGAAAATGATTTTTTTCCTTTAGATCTTGCAATAAATGATAGATATGTAGGATATTTAGAGAATCTTTTATATGTATTTGAGATTCTTCATCAATAGATAATCATCTATATAAATTAGTGATTCTTAGTCAATGGTATCCTTCCATACATTATATAGAATTCGCTTGGTTATTATAATGACCATACTAGTTTTAAAGCCACTTAGTGGGGCACTTGAAGTTTAATGTCATTCAGAAAGACAAGATTATTTTAGAGTTGGGATCGGACGCGCAGATGGGCTGCCTATGTATCCTTTTTAGAAAAGGAATCAGAACCCACATAGTTCGAGTGATGAAGTATGATATTTATGCATGATTGATGGCCCAAAGAGAGATGTCATAATTACTTTTACGCTCTAAGCTCACATGAGTCATGCTCAGTGTGAGAAATAAGAGGTATCAGTAAAATATGACGATTGTTCTACGAAAGATGAAATCATAAGAAATGATGTGGGGCTTACATATGTATGACTGTCCAAATAGATGAAGATCGAGACTTACTTCAAGGAAGAAACCTGGGAACAGTGTCCATAAAGGTTTATATGCTTTATGGAGATTTGGATACTTAACTTAGGACTTACTCCTAAGAAGGATGCCCAAATTAGAGGGGACTTATGATTGGGTTTTATTCTTGAGAAGGTAGCCCAAATAAAAATAAATTAAGACTAGGGCTTACTCCTAAAAAGGATGCCCATATTAAGGGGATTTGTAATATGAGGCTTACTCCTGAAAAGGAGGACCATGTTAAGAGAAATTATGACTGGGGCTTACTCCTGAAAAGGAGGCCCAGGTTAAGAGGTCTTGAGACTTGGGGATTACTCATAAGGAGGATGCCCATATTATGAAACGTGGGGCTTACTCCTAAGGAGGATGCCTAGATTAAGGAACTTGGGGCTTAATCCTAAGAAGGATGCCCAGAGTTGGGAACTTGGGGCTTACTCCTAAGGAGGATGCCCAGAGTTGGGAACTTGGGGCTTACTCCTAAAGAGGATGCCCATATTAGGGAAATTGGGGCTTACTCCTAAGGAGGATTCCCAGATTTGGGAACTTGGGGATTACTCATAAGGAGGATGCCCGAATTAGGGAACTTGGGGCTTACTCCTAAGGAGGATTCCCAGAGTTGGTAACTTGGGGATTAATCACAAGGAGGATGCCTAGATTAGGGAACTTGGGGTTTAATCCTAAGGAGGATGCCCAGATTAGGGAACTTGGGGATTAATCCTAAGGAGGATTCCCAGAGTTAGGAACTTGGGGCTTACTCCTAAGGAGGATTCCTAGATTAAAGATCTTATCATCTTAAAGGATGAGGTTGAATGATGAAAATCTCTAACCTTGGTGACATAAAGTTATGTAAATTACAAGGTTTTGAGAGATGTTCCATATAATCCCTTTCATATAAGGAAGACAACAAATGAACCATGACATTAATGGCTTTGAAGAGGGTTTTGAAGGAAAAATCTTGAATATGAGAGGTGAATTTGAGGAAAGAAAGTGAATTGGAAGGAGGCGCACAAGTATTGGTCTGGCACACAATTCCTGGTCGTGCAAGTATACTTGTGTGACATGAATTCACTTGAGCGGAGAAGATCTTGTAGGGTAATACTTGGGCGAGCCTTGGCTCAAGCCCATAGTATTATCCCTAGATGCTCTCAGAAGGGCGGCGTGCAAGTTTCCTTGAGAGGGAAAGGTGACGTGCAAGTATCATCACTTCCCTTAAGGGCTGGACACTTAGGCGCGCAAGTATTGATGAGTTCTAATACTTAAGCCTTATTCTTCCTCTTGAGAGCTTCCATTCTAGGTAAATAATTAACTTAGAAGTGTTTGAAAGACTTAAAATAGAGAATTGGGCGACCTGAGCTTGAATATGAGTTTTCGATTTTTCATCCTCGAAATGGGGGGACCACAAGGGGTATTTATAGGACACCTGAGGACCTTGGGCAAAAAAAAGAATAGGGCGTACAAGTTACTTGCGTGACCCATATGTGGCGTGCAAGTATACTTTCACGACCATAATGAAACTTGCGCGACCCTTTCTTAAAGGGTTACTTGTTCATGCATTTTTCAATTTTTGATGTTCTTAAAAGGATGAATCTATTTGTGCTTAAGGTATTCCCCTTTTTCATTCATTAGACTCTGTGACGGAAAAGAGCGTCAACAGATGGTAACTTGAGTGAAGGTTTAGCTCAGGATTTTGAATTCCTTAGAGATGGAAAGACCAGGTTGGTACTTTGGGTTATGAGAATGATGAATGTGAGGTTATATCAGTTATATAATATAGGAATGAAGATTCTTTGGGTTTTGTGATGAAAGTAACTTGAGTTGTTTTGGCACCAAGGTTTGGTTTTTAAAGGGAATTACTGATCAAGTTTCTAACCTTATTGATTCTAGATGGTATTCTGAGAGTGTGGTGAGAGCACAGTTAGATGCTAGTGAATTTGAAATGATGTCCGTTGGTGGGTAAGGGATGAAATACTAGAATTTATAGTGCACAAAGCATGGGACCATGATTCAGTTTCTATAATTTTATGGTATGAGAGAGTATCTCCTTTATATTTAGATTAAATTAATAAGGATCAGTGAGCAGTCATGTATGGGTCGAAGACTGATAATTTTAGTGAGAAATTTGCGGGATTGGGTGCCTGAGGTTTGATGAAATGAGATATATCCCTCTATGATGAGGGGTGATATTGGAATTAGATCATATTGTGGTGGAATAGTCATTCCTAGCTTGATCCTAGATAGGCATTACCTTAGAGGTGATGATCATGTATTTGGAGGAGTAACACATGTGCAATAATGGAACCTATCAAGGTTGAACTCGTGGGGAGATAAAAATACATATGCTGGGAAGTGCACCATTGTTTGTTGTGGGGGTATGAAATTTTTTATGGATAGAAATTTTATGGGTGTTGGGGAAAAAATTCTTGGTGATTCAGGAATGGGTAGTGGTTGATGTTTCATGATGACGCTCCAGTATGAGTGGGATGACCACATCCAGTCATTACATGTGATAAAGGAACAAGCATGGGATACTGAGTTGGATTTTGCATTCCAATGAGATGATGAATTTTGTTTATTTGGTCCCATGTTAAATACCATATTTTAGATTCATAATAGATATAAGATAGATTCCATGCATTGACATTAGGATTGGGATGGTTTTGACATGATCCAAGCGTGAGTTGAGTAAGAGGTGTGTTGGTGCTCAAGGTGAGATCATGAATGTTTATTTAAGTGGTTGGTGGTATAACCCAGAAATTACACTGGAAGTTGGGTTCAAACTTTGGTGTGGGTATTTGGATGATCTTGGTATACCTTTGGGAGTCGAGGTATCATGACTGGGTGATGAGATAGCATGTCAGTGGTTGAATCCAAGCATCTTTGAGAATGTTAATCCAAAGGAGACCTCCAACATAGGATTCACATACTTAGCTATGCTACCTAGTGACATGTATCATGACTTTATTAGAGATAAATTTAAAATCCCCTCCTTTAGACTCTTTTAATTTATTTTTTCCTTTAATATATAGTCCACACGGTCATCTTTCTAAAAAAAATGGAGGGAAGCACCATGGCTTGAAATCATCCCATGAATCTAGATATATGATGAGGACTTCGATAAGAATATGAAAAAATTGATTAAATAAACCATGGTGTATCAGGTTATATGGACATGAGTAAGCATCATCCAAATGTCTTGATAATGGTCGTGAGCGTGTGGATCTACTTTTAATGGATAGTTCACCTTGTATTTAGAGTCACACAGTGAAATCTCATTTGGTGTTTTGGAGTAGAACATGATGAATTGAGTTGGATTTAATTATTGGAATAGGTTAAGTTTAATGATTAAGGAAAATTGAAGATTCTAAAGGATGATAAGTGATACAGTGGGGAGGTTGTAAACACCACACCTTTTTGGGTTTTTGGAGTTGGGTTCTCTTTTAAAATAGAGATTCAAATAAGAATTATAGGTTTTACAAGATCCTAATTTGTTATTTTTGGATATGGATCGAGGCCCTAGAGGTGCCTAAAGTGATCAGGTGAGTCATAGGAAATTCAATTTTAATTTTAGAAATTTTCAAAGGGTTTTTCATGATACACAATTACCTCATTGTTAGAAGAAACCACAGAACTTGTTTTTGCTCAGGGGTATACCATATGATTGTCACATAACAGAAGAGAAACCATGAAAAACTTGCGATTTGTGTTCAGAGGGTTTTCACCCAGCTTGTTTATAGTTTAGAAATCCATGAAACTAAACTATATGAGGTGGCGTGGCTTGAATAATACCAACCACATGGTTGGCACACAATTTGGTAAACTCTGTAGACAAAATATTCATCCTACTATATTTTGTTAAAAATTTAAGAATTACCATTTTACACCTCTAATAATTTAACCCCCAACCTCTTCTTCCCCTCCTCTCATGAACGTCTGAACAAATAGGGTATACTATTTCCTTCTTCTTAACTTTATCTTGTATTTGGGGAATTCTTGACGTGATTCTTCAACATTTAATGGTACATCTTCATCCATTATCTTTGTTCTTCCTTCCCCTTATTTGTCCTTTGATCTTGGTTATCTCAACTAGATATTTTTGATATAATTCCACTATATCATGGTGGAATCATATTATGTTTTTGGCTTAAATTAAATTAAATTGATGATTTTTTTGATTCCATTTGTTAGATATTTCTCCCATAATTGTTTTGAGAGTGTACCATGAACCTTTTGTGGGTGGTCAGATGTGAATTTTGTGCGATGAGGGTGGTTGGTGAGATTTTATGTTTTATGCCTAATACAAATTAAATTGGTTAATTAATTGTAATTTGTTTAATTAATTATAAATTATTATAATTAATTAATTTGGACGTATTAGTCTAATATAGGGTATCATGATTCTGTGCAATGATCAGTTAGACTTAGAGGAGATTGAGTGAGAGTTTCTTGGATGTGATCAAGGGGAATAACTCTGTTATTGATGTATATGGTACTTATGAATTTTATTTATGGTATTATGTAGGATTCATGTGTCATGTGATGTGTGAGGTTTTTCGACTTCAGGAAATTGACCTGTTTAAATTTAATAAATTGTTTAACTAAAATTGAATGCCTATAAATGATTTGTACAAAGTTCCAAGGGACATAAAGGACCCTTTTTCACTAGATTGGGGCCTTGGCCACTAATGGAAAAGTCCTTGATTGTGTTTATATTCCTAGTGATACTCAGAAATTAAGGGGAGAGATTTAAATGAACCTAGTGATTGGGGTGAAACTAAATAGGATTCTTAAGACCCCTTGAGTAGGGATATGTAGTGAGATGAGAATAAATGAGAATATTATGACATAATGGACCCTCTAAATGCATTATATCCATTGGGATAGTTAATATAAGATAAGTGGAGAGTGTTGCTACCTTGGGTAACTGAGTAAAAGTCAAAATTCCTTAGCTGAGATTTATGTATAGGTTGGGTGTGAGGACCGACCTAGGGTGACTTGGAAAGGGAATGGTAGTGAGGTTATCTCTATTGTATGGATTTTCATTTGGAGTCTAATGAAGTCTTTACATTCTTTTGATGATTCTAAAAGATTTTATTCTCTTTGAGTAATGGACCCCGACCTGAGAGATTAGATTTAGATAGATAAACCCATGCAAGGTGTCTCTGTCATGAAATAACCTAGGGGACCCTAGTGGGTGCCCTAGTGATAAAAAAACTTAGAGAGGGTGTGTATGGGAAAGTGGTAGTGATGATTGCAGGTGTAACCTTATAACCTGGATCAATGATGTGGGCCTTATATGTCTGTGTTTATGATGATAGGTCATTTATTTCAGAGGTTGACCTTGATTATGTAATATAGGTTCAGGTGGATAACCAACCTATGTTTTAAATATTATTTGAGAAAGTAAATCATGGGAGGGATACAATTTCAATTTTAGTCACATATTATATATGGGATACCTTGGATTCCCAAGATCCAGTTTGTATAATTAAAATTATATAGATGGCCTAGGGTCACCCCATAGGAGTTTGAATTTATGTATGATACATATGACTTTAAAGGGTCACTCTTTAGGATTTATAAATTATGACTAATACTTATGGCTACCTAGATTCACCCCCTAAGAGTTATAAGTTATTATCGATGTTTATAATTTCATAGGGTCTTCCCTTGGGAGTCGGTAGGGATGTATAATACTAGTGATCACTTAGGATTACATCATAGGGGTAAATGATGAAATATTATAATTATTGTTTCCATAGGATTACCGCATAGCAATTAGATTCAAGATTTAAGAATATTGACCACACATGGTTACCTCCTTAGTTTTTTTGATGTTTCTGGATATTGGTTGGAATAGTTCTCTCACATGATCAAAGACAACTTTCCACTGGCAGAAATAGGTATAACTGATCTTGGGTGCTTCTTTAGATCTTAAGGATTAATGATGATTATTTTATTTTTGATTTAATATTTATTCATTTATTTTATAATTATGTCACATGTGTACACCCTGCTTTACTATTTATATATTATACCATAATGTTGGTTCCCTACTGAGTTGTACTCACACCATGCATGGGTTCCCATGATAATTGGGTACCCAAGTAGACTTCACTAATTCATAGTTCAGGTTGGGAAGAGGATTGATATAACAAGATCGAGCAAGATAGCTCTAAGGGGATTGGAGAAAATATGAATCAATTCTTGGGGATGACAGTAGATACTCGATGTATTTTGATACTTTTATTTACCTTATATATGTGATTGTCCTGATGAGCGATCAGTTTTGTTTTATACTAGAATGATAGTGAGCTTGTATGGTTTTATGATTTTACATGATCAATTTAATATCGATAGATATGTTTATTTCTTCCACATACTCTGATTTTTTATCGATGTTATGGATGATGATTGGTTTATTTTTATCTATTATTTTATACTTTGATATGGGTGAATAATTTTCCTATGATATTACTATAAACCACTATTTCTAATTGACAACCTCTGGCATATGGGTAGGTGTTCCTGAGGTCTCCTGGTGACCCAATCTGATTACAATTCAGAGCAAACCAATATTAGGATGTTACCAAAAGAAGGGAATACAAAACATCATCATTGATTACCAAGAAAATCACTACAATATTTGAAGAGAGTAAGATTAAGAATAAATAGGATCAATAAAATCACCTAAGAAATACTATAGGTTTGATAGAACTATTCAAAAAGTAAGAAATAAGTTTTTTTGGGGGATTTTCATGTTAAAATCTAATTTTCAAGACCTTTTAATGTTGTGCATGGTTTGGATGAATGTTAGAAAACTATAAACCAACTTTGTGGGTACTACTGAATGAAATATACAGTTGTATGGGTTGGATTCACAGTTTTAGAAACCATGTTCCAATCATGAGAAACAACACTACCTAAAAATTTACCAGGGGAAGATGGTTTTCCCAAACCATGTGTTCTCATTTCACATTTCCTTTGGAATTATGAATGGTTTTCCCAAACCATGCACTAATCACACTATAACACCCCGAACCCAAAAGATCAAAGGTGGTACATTATTTTATTACATTGGAATATAAACAAGGAAGTAATATATCAAAGGAAATAATAGTTTAGTAGCATTGGAAAACAATATACATACATAAGTTTAACATTACAACCTGAAATGAAATAAATCATAGAAACTTCTTTGGAAACACTCTTATTATTATATATTATCCTTTCATGTCATTCATAAAATTCATCTTGGAATCCGGGGGGAAAATAAACATAAGAAAGGGGTGATATAATATGATCAGTAAGGATAAGTAATATAGAGAAAGCATAAACAAAAATTCATTATGAATAACTAAAGAACACATTCCATTAAAACAAAATCTTGAGCATGATGTGGCAGGAATAAAAGATTAATAAATCACGACATAATAAAACATAACCATGAATATTATAATAGTTTATTAATGACATGAAATATCAACTAATAGTTTCATAATAATAGAATTCATAATTCCAGACATCATAATCATACCATCAAGGCCTCAACTAAGACACCATACATAATGGGTAAAAACCCAAGCTAGTTTGTCTCATGAGACCTACCAATGAATCGAGGGGATATAATGGGAATCAATCATCACTTAATAAGTAAAATTAATTTCTCATATGAAATATAAGAAACATAATCAACATATAACTTCATATTGAAACTAACATATGAAATGTAAATAACTTTCCCCAATCAGTAAACATAAACACTAACCATTCATAGTAATATAGTGAATGGTATCAAGATATAAAATCCATAGTCAAACTAATCATAAAAAATTAAATAAAATATGGTAGATGATATTATAAAAATAACAATCTCAATTAAACATATTAATCAATAATAATGTCAAAATACATGGAAACACTCTTATAAAATCATCAAGTAATACTTAAGAGAAATACTCATTTACTTTCCAAAGAAGTGTTCTTTTGAAAAAATATTTTTATAAAACTAGAAGTAAAATAATATAGTTTTTTTCATTATAAAATGAGTGATTTTATAAAAATAATTTTGGCTTAAAATATATTATATAGTGCACTTGAAAATAGGAAAGAATTCAAGAAGTTTCCTTGAATGAGGCTTTTTTATCGGGAAGAATTTGAGAAAGATCCTTTTATAACATATAACTCCACATAAAATAAAGAAAGATACTAATTGTTACATATATATAGAACATTAAAACATAATTAATGATGAGTATATAAGAATAATTAATAATTTAATTAGGGTAAATATAGAAAAATAGTTACCTGAAAGAAATCAGAGATTTGGGTAGAAAACCCTTACCTTATGTCTGAATGTGTTCGGAACTTGACCTTAAAGTCCGGGATAATAAAATTAAATCCCTTAATTAATTAATTAATAACCTTATATAAATTTATTTAATTTATTATAATTTTATTAAGTTCATTTATGTCCTTTTTGATGAGTTATAGGATACAATTTTATTGCTCAGGAGTGTTCGTCTCCTTGGTTTTCACGATTGGTATACTTGTATATGAGTGAAGAAGTTCATGTAAAACGGGTATAATTATCTAGAATTATAATTAAATGTTATTAATTAACAAAATTATATTTAATTGGTATTATTTATTATTATTTTTCCATATATGAGGATGAATCATTATATAACATGTTAATGATAACCATTTAGCTTAATTTTAGCGGTTTTTCATTCACAATGAACTAGTTTTGTTATATGAATTAATATAATGTATATAAAATAGTTCCATAACATCACATAAGATATAATATATATTTTATTATCTTTTTCAAAACATAAAAATGGTTTCATGACCATCCTTGAAGGAGAAATTGAAGAACTAAATTTCATCATCCACGAAGGTTGTAAATCGGCAACTCCCGGATGATGATTCCATTTTTAAAATAAAGGGAGATAGACTAAGGAGATTAATAATGGATATTTAATTAAAATTATATTGTTCTATTATATATATTATAATATAGTTATCATGGTCATTTGGATAGATTAGGTGAGGAGAGGATAATAAAAGGAAGTACATTGAAATGAAATTAAAAGAAAAAGCTTGAATTATCCTCATTCAGAACATCCTTAAGGGAAGGGGTTTTAGTATTTTGGAAAAATAAGAGATCCTAGATGTTTTGAGAGACTAGGGAAAAGTATTTGGGAAGAATTTAGACAATATTTAAGGTTTAGAGGTGCGAGGAGTAGAGGGGATGAGGGGTGGTTTTTATAGTGGAGGAGAGGGGTGATTTCTCATTATTTTATTACTTTTCTCAAGACAAGAAATAATATTGATTATTGTGACTAAATATAGTAATGAGTGCATGTGAGTTAGAACCAATGGTTCTTAAATCAACCAAACATCATCCATGACTCTATAATTCATGTATTTATCATTTATTGTAAATTATCGTATTTTAATATTCACAAAAATTCAAGTATTTTAGAAAAATATCAAAAATTAACCCTAACCATTTATCAATGTTTAGAATTAAAAAATGAACTATATTTTATGAAAATAATTTTCTAAATATTATAAATTTAATTTAAATTAAAATCATCATTTACTCAAAAAATACAGTTTTTAAAATTAAAACTGCTTTTATAACACCCTAAAAATTTTACTAAGGCCAAATTAAATTATCCTAAAATCATAAGAGAGAAAAATATTGATTTACGAATACATTTTATGAAAAATAATATTATTTTAAATCAATTTATTAATTATATAATTATAATTAAATATTTATTTCTCACAAAAATACCAACACTTAATCATTAATTTTTAAAATATTCACTTTCTTATACCGTTATATCATAATTTCATTTATAAGGTGCCTAAATTTTATTTATACTTTCATGGGTAATGTTACTATTCATAAGGGTTATATTACTATTCATAAGGGTAAAATTTCTATTCAAAAGAGTCAAGTTAGTATTTACAAAAAATTTGATCCTATCAAACTCTAATTTTTATACTGATCGCAACCGTGTAATTACATTTTTTGAAATTCAAATCATAAAAGTGGAAAAATTAGATTTTATGGATAATTTATAACTATCTTGTTTAAATAATTATAATAAAAAGTGTTGTTTCATAGAGACTTAGTGTTGTGTGCATTACATTCTATATTAACATTTTTTGTAAATCCTTAGGGTGTTACATTTTACCCTCCTTCAAAACTTTCATCCTCAAAATTCCAGAATGTTACCTCATAAAAATATTTGGGTAGTTCTTCATCATAAGTTCCTTAGGATCCAATGTCACCCCTATAATTTTATGATTTTTCCAAAGTACCTTTACTAGCTGAGTAATCTGTTTCCTCAACACCTATTTTTTAGTGTCCAAAATTCAGATAGGCTCTTCACAGTAAGATAAATCAGGTTCCAGATCTATTAATTTAGAAGTGAGGACATACATTGGGTATGAAATGTAATTTATTAACAATAAGACATGGAAGACATTGTGTACTTTAGAAATGATATGAGGCATTACCAAATAATAATCCATTTATCCAACTCTCTCCAAAATTTCAAAAGGACCAATGTACTTGGGGTTCAGTTTCTCTTTCATCCCAAATCTTATAGCACTCTTCTATGGAGGTACTTTAAAGAAAACCTGATCTCCCACTTGAAATTACAAATACTTCCTTCAATTATCAGTATATATCTTTTTCCTACTTTGAGATTCTTTGATATGGGTTTGAATTGTCTTTACCTTGTTTGTTGTTTCCTCCACAAGCTCTTGGCCTACAAGTTTCCTTTCACTAACTTCATCCCAATATATTGGTGTATAAAATCTCTTTCTGTACAATGATTTATATGGTGCCATTTTAATAGTACAATGGAAACTATTATTGTATAAAAACTCTAAAAAAGGTAAATAATTATCCCACATACCTTTAAAATCAAGTGAGAATGATATAAAAATGCCTTCTAAAGTTTAGATCGTCCTTTCTCACTACCCATCAGTTTGAGGGTGATAAACAATACTCAAATGAAGCTCAATATCCAAAGATTTTTGAATACTTTTCCAGAATTTTGATGTAAATCATGGATCATGACCATAGACAATTGATAGAGGTACTCAATTAGGTCTTAAAACTTCATTGATATAGAGTCTTGCAAGGCGCTCTAGTGGAAAATCTTCCCTTATAGAGAGAAAATTTGCAGATTTGGTAAGTCGATAAACAATTACCCATATTGCATCATTATTTCATAGAGTTTTAGGTAATATAGTCACAAAATCCATTGTTATGTCATCCCATTTCCATGTAGGAATAGTAATAGGTTTCAAGAATCCTCTAGGATGTTGTCTTTCAACCTTCACATGTTGACAGACTAAACATCTTGATACATAATCAAGAATTTCCCTCTTCATATTATCCCACTAGAAATGTTCCTTTAAATCACTATACATCTTAGTGCTACGAGTGAGTATAGATAAATTCAATCTATGGGAATCATCCAATGACTCCCTTTTTAGATCAGGGATTGTGAGAACACATAGCCTCCTCCCAAATTTCAGAATTCAATCTTTATACATAAAGTCTGCAAACTTCCCATCATTCACAACTTTAATTTTCTTTTTAAGATTCTTATCATCAGACTAAGAACTTTTAATCATTTATAATAAATATTTTTGGGAAACCAATCAAAAAATTAGTGATGTTTCATCTTCTTTGATAATTTCCATATCCATACTCGCTAGATCCATATTCAGAGAATCCTTGTCAATTTTCATTTTGTTCATAACTCCATGATCCTTCCTGCTCAAAGCATCAACTATCTTATTTTCCTTTACTGGGTGATAGTGTATTGAACAATCATAATCCTTAAGAAACTTGAGCCACCGCCTTTGTATCATGTTGATTTCCTTCTATGAGAAGATATATTTAAAGATCTTGTTATCTATATATATCTCACATCTTTCACCATAGAGATAATTAACCATATCTTTAGAGAAAAAATTACAAATTCTAACTCAAGATCATGAGTTGGACAGTTATTTTCATTTGTTTTTAACTTCTTTGATGCATAGGAAATAACTCTATCATTCTGCATAAGTACATATCCAAGTCCTTTCTTTGATGAATCACTATAAATCACAAAACCACCATTTCCTAATAGTAGAGATAGGATCGAAGAATTCACAAATATTATCTTTAATTCTTTAAAAAATTCTTTACATTATTTTTTCCATACGATATTAACCCCTCTATGAGTAATCTTGGTTAATGAGTTAGCAAATTGGGAAAATTTCTGAATGAAGCACCAATAATAACCTGCTAAAACAATAAAACTACATACCTCAGGAATGTTCGTTGGTATAGGACATTCCTGAAACATCTTTTTCTTCATATGATCAAATAAGATTCCATCATTAGTGATAATATGTCCAAGAAATGAAACTATTTGAAGCTATAATTCACACTTTCTAAACTTCCCATATAACTCGATACTTATAAGATTCTTCAGAAAAATGCGCAATTGATTGTCAAGATCTTTGTAGCTTTTGGAGTATACCAAGATATCATTAATAAATACCACAAAAAGTCATCAATATATTCCTTGAAAAACCTATTCCTTATATCCATGAAAATAGAGGGTGCATTAGTCAGTGAAAAAGGCATTACTATAAACTCACAATGCCCATACCTGGTTCAAAATGTTATCTTTGGAATATCTTCATTCCTCACTTGTAGCTGATTATATCCAGATCAAAGGTCAATCTTTGAAAATTATTGAGATCCATGAAGTTTGTTAAATAAATCATCAATACGAGGCATAATATACTTGGTCTTTATCGTAATAACATTGATTTCTCTATAGTAAATACATAGCCTCATGGACCCATATTTCTTCTTGAAAAAGAGAACATGGGTTCCCTATAGAGAAACACTAGGGAGAATGAATCCTTTACCAATCAATTACTCCATTTGTTTCTTTATCTTCACAAATTCTACTATGGCAATTCTATAAGTATTATTTGATATATGTCTTGAACTAGAAATTAAATCAATAGAGAACTCAACTTTTTACTCTGTAGGATGTTTAGGTAAATCCTATGGAAATACATTGATATATTCTTACACTATAGGTACATCCGGAATTTTAATATTTATTTCCTCACTAATAGATATTATGTTCTCATCCTCCCTAATAATCGAATTTAGTAGATCTACTGGGGGTAGATCTAGATAATAATCCGATGTCGAGGTTTCTACTCTAAATATAATGGATTCTACATCGTTCTCAAAAATTTTAACTTCATTCTTATTGAAATATATTTTCACATCATAATTTAAAATCCAATCCATAATGAGTATTATATTAAAACAAATCATGGGTAGGATGATAAGTTCAACAAATAAAACATGTTTATGTGTCACAAAGGGGACTTATTGACACATATTTGTCGCAATGATGCTTCACTTTGGAGTTTTGACTAACAAATCCTTTATTAAATAAAATTTGAAATGTATAATTTTCTTAGAAAACAAGGAATATATAAAATAATGTAATGATATAGAATCAAATAAATCATTGGATAAGTTTGAGGAAATTATTACAGTACCTTCCACCACATCATTAGGAACTTCAACCTGAGCAGTTGTGACTGCATAATCTTGACCTTTCCCCCTTGGCCTTCTTTGGGGAAAGTTTCCTTGATGATTAGGACAATAATTTTTATAATGTCCCATCCATTTAAAATTTTATCATTGAACATTGATAAATTATTTCTTTCCCTTATAATCTTGGTCTAGGTGGCATTTTCCTCTACACTTGCAACAAACCCTCATACCCTTCAGGTAAGTAACATGGTGTTTCTTCCCACAATTATCACAGGATGAAAAATAAATTCTTCCCTTCTTCACCATTTCCTTATTTACTTTTCTAGAGTGTTTAAGAACCCTCTTATTATATTACAGTCCTTTAAATTCATAATACTTATAGAATTATTTTTTTGTCTTGATAGTTCGTGAGACTATATATTTATATGATGAGAAATTTTAGGAGACCAGTGCCCTTTAGAGTAATGGTTTTAAACCATAAAATACTTGATCAACCTTGCTCCTTAGATTACGTATGTAGTCCAAAACATGCCTTGATAATATTTTAAAGTTGTATTTATACTTGGAAACATTTTAATCTTATTTCTATCTTAGACTTAATAATTGCCTCTCCATATCCCCTCATTTTTTGTGAGGAAAATATTTTTAATGGAAAATTTTCTTAAAATCATTCCACTCCATATTTGAGATTTCATCATCCTTCTTTGTGTTTTGAATTAACAACCACCACTGATCCGCATCTCCTAAGAGATGATAAAATTCCATGATAACCTTCTCCCTTTCATTAATTCCTAAAGTTATAAATATCTTCTCCAAGTAACTTATCCACTTCGCTACTATAAATAGGTTTGTAGTCCTATTGAATTATGGAGTTTTTTTGTCGAATAAAGTGTTATAACATTTCCCCTTTACATTTTGTATTAGGATGCTCCATATGGGTAAGGTTATTGTTCATAACATGAGTTAGCTATCCCGGTATAGTAATAAGTTGGTCAGTACCAATCACAGCTCCAATAACGACATCATTATCTTGTATAGGAGGGAAATTAGTACATAGGATATCTACATTCATGTTGTTTCCATTTCTTTTACTAGGATCCATTTCTAAATAATATAATACACTAAATTAGGTTATGAATAATAATGTATAATATCGAACTAGAAAAACACTTAACATGAATTGAAATTTTATGCATGTCTAATCTCATAATAATAAGTATGGTTTATTTAGGGACATATTTACATTTAAATCCTTCATAATGTTTTTTAAATAAAATGTGAATTATCCTAAGAATATCCCTCTATAGTTTCAAACTAGGTGTCTATTAAGTCCTGTTGTTGTGTACCTGGTTTCTCCAAGTCAGGCCCGGAACACCTTGTGATATTTGTTACTCATAGGTATATATGTTCCAGAACCAAATCCACTTGCAGTATCTAGACATGGATGTATTTTTATAAATACCCACATAATATCTACTTTAATAAAATTATAGTATTTTCTTTTATGATTATCCTAAAATTCTATCTTAGTCTTATGTTCCCTAAATTATGTTTTCTAAATCTAATTTCCAAGGTTACTACTAAAATTTCTCTAATACCAATTATAACACCTGACCCTAGAAGCATAGAGATGGTGCATTATTTAATTACATTGGAATATAAACAAGGAAGTCATATCCTGAATTAATTAATAGTTTTGTAGAATTGGAAAACCAGATACATATATAAGTTTAACATTAAAATTTTAAATGAAATACATCACATAAACTCCTTTGGAAACACTCTTATTCTTTTAGATTATATTTTCATGTCATTCATAAAATTCATCTTGGAATTTTGAGGAAAATAAAAATAATAAATGGGTGAGCTCAGATGCTCAGTAAGGGTAATTAATATGGAATAATAATAAACAATAAGTCATGATGAATAACTAAAGAAAATGTGTTATTAAAACAAAATCTTGAGTATAATATGGTAGGAATAAAAGTTGAATAAATAATTACATAATAAAACACAACCATAGATATTATAATAGTCAAATAATCACATGGACTATCAATTAATAGTTTCCTAATTAGGTAATTCATAACTCTAGACATCATAATCATATCTTCAAGGCCTTGGCCTAGACACCATACATAATGGGTAAAAACTCAAGCATGTTTGTCTCATGAGTCCTACATATGGATAGAGGGGCTATAGCAGGCCCCTACAATCACTTAATAAGTAAAATTAATTCCTTATATGAGAGGTTAGAAACATAATCAGAATATATATTTATATTGTAACTAAAATATGAAATGTAAATAACTTTCCCCAATTAGTAAACATAAACAAGAACCATTCAGAGTAATATGGTGAATGGTATCAAGATAACGCATCCATAGTCAAACTAATCATAAAAAATTAAATAAAATATGGTAGATTATATCATAAAATATTAATCTAAATTAAACATAATAATAAAAAAGAGTTTTGAATTAGATTAAAATACTATTATAAATTCATTGAGTAACACTTGAAAGAAATACACATTTACTTTGAAAAGAAGAGTTATTTTGGAAAAATATTTGTATAAAACTAAAATAGAACTAATATAGTTTTTCATAATAAAATGATAAATTTTATAAATATAATGGTGTATTAAAATAGATTATAAATTTCACATGAAAATAGGTAAGAATTTGAGAAGTTCCCTTGAATAGAGCTTGTTTATCATGACGAATTTGAGAAAGATCCTTTTTAAAATATGTAACTAACCATAAAATAAAGAATGATTCTGATTGGTACATATACATAGGACATTAAAAAATAATTTATGATGAGTACATAAGAATAATTAATAATTTCATTTGAGTAAATATAGAAAAAGAGTAACCTGAAAGAAATTGGAGGTTCGGGTAAAAAACCCTTACCTTATGTCCAAATGTGTTCAGAACTTGACCTTAACATCATGGATAATAAAAATAAATAAATAAATAAATTAATTAATAACCTTATATACATGTATTTAATATATTATAATTTTATTAAGTTAATTTATGTCCTTTTTATGAGTTATAAGATATAATTTTATTGCTCGAGATCATTCATTTCCTTGGTTTTCACGATTGGAATACTTGTATATAAGTAATCAAGTTCATGTAAAATGGGTATAATTATCTAAAATTATAATTAAATGTTATTAAAGATAAAAAATAAGTTTAATTGGTATTATTTATTATTTTTTCCATATATGAGGATGAATCATTAGATAACATGTTAATGATAACCGTTTAGATTAATTTTAGAGGTTTTTTGACCACAATGAAATAGTTTTGTTATATTATTTAATATTATATATATAAAATAGTTACAAAACCTTAAATAAGATATAATAAATATTTAATAATCATTTTCAAAAATAAAAATGGTTTCATGACTGTTCTAGAAGTAGAAATTGTAGAATGAAAGGTCATCATCCACAAAGGTTGTAAATTAGCACCTCCCAGACGATTATTTCATTTTTAAAATAAAGAGAGAGAAAGAGAGTAATGAGATTGATAATGGATATTCCATTAACATGATATCATTCCATTATATAGATTATACTATAGTTATAATGATCATTTTGATATAGGAGTTGAGGAGAGGATAAGAAAAGAAAGTAAATTGAAATGAAATTAAAAGATAAAGGAAAAGGATTTACCTCTTGAATTATCCACCTTGAGAACCTCTTTAAGGGAAGGGGTTTTAGTATTTTGGAAAGAAAAAGAGATCCTAGATTTGGGGAGAGACCAGGTAAGATTATTTGGGAAAAATTTATACAAAATTAAAGGCTTAGAGTTGTGAGGAAAAGAGGGGCGAGGGGTGGTTTTTATAGTGGAGGAGAGGGGTGATATCTCATTATTTTATTCATTATTTTATTATTTTTATCAAGAAAAGTATTAGTATTGATTATTGTGACTAAATATAGTAATTAGTTCATGTTATTTTGAACCAATGGTTCTTAAATCATCCGAAAATCATCCACAACTCTATAATTCATGTATTTAGCATTTATCACAAATTATCGTATTTTTCTATTCACAAAAATTCAAGTATTTTAGAAAAATATAAAAAATTCATCATAACCATTTTTAAACTTTTAGAATTAAAAAATTAACTTCATTTTATGAAAATAATTTTATAAATATGCGAAATTTAATTTTTAATTAAAATCATCACTTACTTGAAAAATATAGTTTTTAAAATTCAAACTGATTTTATAACACCCTAAAAAATTAACTAAGGTATAATTAAATTATCCTAAAGTAATAGGGAAAAAATATTGATTTTATTAATACATTTTATGAAAATTAATTTTCTTTTTTTAATTATATAATTGTAATGAAATATTTATTACTCACAAAAATAACAACACTTAATTATTAATTTTTAAAACCTTTAATTACTTATACCATTATATCATACTTTCATTTGTAAGGTGCCTAAATTTATTTATACTTTAATGGATGATTTTACTATTCTTAAGGGTCATATTACTATTAATAAGGGTAACATTACCATTCGAAAGGGTCAAGTTACTATTCACTACAAAAAAGTTGAT
Source organism: Viscum album (assembly GCA_963277665.1). NCBI lineage: Eukaryota > Viridiplantae > Streptophyta > Magnoliopsida > Santalales > Viscaceae > Viscum > Viscum album. Next base: position 1,814,388,047 of record OY728146.1, read on the forward strand.
CCTATTAGACTCAAAATTTCATACTGATCACAACCGTGTCAGTCCTTTTTTTGAAATTCAAATCACAGAAGCCAAAAAATTATGTTTCATGGATAAGTTATAACTATATTTTTTAAATAATTATAATAAAAAAATGTTGTTTCACAAAGACTTAGTGTTGTGTACATTACATTCTACATTAAATTTATTTGTAAATCCTTGGGGTGTTACATACACACCCTTAAAAACTCTTCCAAAAGCTCTAAAAGCACTTGAAACTTTCCAAAAACAATAAGAACCTATTAATATATTAAAAAGTCATAGTATAACACATAAATACATCAAATATGGGGTGTTACATTTTCCCCACCTTTGGTATTTTCATCATTATAAAGTTGGACGTTGGTGGTGTATTTAAAAATATCAGGTCATTGATCATGTATAAAAACTCTCCCACTCCCAAGTTGCTTCACATAATTGGCCATAATTCCATAACACTCACACAAAGGATATGTGTTGACCACATAATATCATATATTTACTATCTATAATGTGAATCCATATGTGGGTAAATTTTTTATCTGAATCTAGTGTAATGTGATCCCAACTAATAAAGTGATTGAAGTTAAGGTTTTACTTATTTAGATGATATATATGGAAAACATTATGAACTACACTGAAATTTTGAGGTAAATATATTTGATAAACAACATCACTAAAACACTCTAGAATATAAAATATTCCTACTGATGGGTTCATAAGGCCAGTATAACACTTATACAAGGTAAAGGAAACAAAAGAAACCCAGAAATTCAATATCACCATAAATGAAACATGATACTATTAATTTAAGAAATTATATATGTTTAACTAATACTATTGAGCCACTATTTCATCCATTATCATCCATTATTGATGAATATCAATCAAGAGGAATCTGAATAACATCCCTACTTCAAGGTGTATCCATAGGCTGGATGAAACACCATCACATGGGTATGATTCTACCACCTTCCATGACATGCTAGTGTCTCATAATGCAAAGGAAGGTATATAGATAGATATAGGGAGTGGTAGGATTGAAAATGTCAAGGAGCATCACTTAGATATCCATGTTGATGGACATAATATCTTTATATAGTCATTTGGAGGATGCTTCCTGAACCCCATGCATCATTTACTCATGCGAATGCATGAGTAAACATTATCAATCATTTTTTCATTCATAATATTAATTAAACTCCCCATGAATTTCTACTTATGAAATGGTTAACATAATGATACCCTACATGAAATATCTTTTCAAATTTTAACCTTTAACATTCAGTTTTCCATTCTCAATAATAGTTCATACCATATGATATATATCAATCATAAATTAAAATTGATAGAAAAAAACATGATATAAGTATACCCATGATATGTGAAATTCTTTACTAAACATTCATTCCATACTTTACAACATGAACATATCATATATTATGATATATGGGATTTAGGTAATATCTCCTTAAATATCCCATTTTCACTAAAGATTCATAGAATTTTTTCTATTTTTCCTTATATTGTATCATAACTTGTGGAACCATATCCAAAAATTCTTTTGGATATCTTTCAAAACTCTTTTTCAAAGCTATCATTAACTTCACTTTGTACCACATTATATGACATACCTTATAAATACCCATTCAAAAATCATTTTTGGATAAAATATAAAATAGTTTTAGTACAACTCTCTGAGTCAAACTCAATCCACATTCAGTATACCACAAAGTGTTCCTCTATAGGACTTTGTATCATTGACAACAAATAAGAGTCAGTAGATCCATAAATGTAAGAAAAGTGTATCCTATCGAAATAATCAGTGCTACTCAAGCTACACGGGGATTTGATGAGATCTATATCAAAAACATATATCTCTATATATGTTTCCACTAGCTATATTTTATGTAAGAATGAATTTTCATATGATACATTTGTCTAAGACATTGAGTGACCATTAGACATACAATATATCAATTCCTTATATCCAACTCATACGTTCTCAAGTATCCAAGTAAATAATGACTAGGGTGATGAATACATCACTTTTAATTCACCTTAATAGATGATCATATCACATTATCATCACTCAGATAGATAATTAAATCATATGTACTATCTAGTTATGGTAGTATAATTGCTTATTTTATCTCAATTGAGGTTCCAAATTTCATACTCTTCATATGAGAGGATAAATACCATCTTGGTTGAGCTCTTACTGATGAAATGATCAACAACATACCCTAGAATCTCCCGATTAGATAATCCTCAAGGATAGCGTAAGAAAGGTATCAAATTATGAAGGTTCTAATGTTAGGTATCTCATTAACCACAAGTATTTAGGACTTTAAATATGAACAATGCACCACTAGTATACCAAAGTATTAGTGTTTTTCTATCATGACCTGACCCACCAAGGGCCACTTAGCTGGCGACAAGATGAGTGTAAAACACATGGGAGGCCTTAGCCTAAGGTATCTACACACACACACACACACACCCACACACGCACACACACACACACAAATATAACAAATAACCATAAAATGATAAAAGGTAAAGGTAAAACTGATACCATAATTCATGAACAACATCTTTCTCACATAAGAGTATGAAAAAGTACTGGAAAACATAAAGGGACAAATATAGGCCCACCAAAAATGATAAAAGAGTCTAACCTGCTAAGAAGGAGGGGAATGATGTCAGATGAAACACTTGGTACAAACATGATATGTCTAGATTACTATAAAATACATGATCTCAGTCCCCATATGAATATGTCAAATATCCTATCGTCAACATAAGACATGACATGTGTGGACAGAACCCATACATGGGTGAGTATAACAATACCCAGTTTGACACCCTCAAATCATTAAACATAAAGCATCAAGATTCTAGTAATCTCATAATGAAGGTATGAAAATAAATATATGATACATAAAAATAATAATTATAACCCATTTATACTAATTATATACTCCAAGTCTCAAGGAGGTCTTAACTATATTGATATCCATAAGATTCTTTTCAAGGATTCAAGGTAGAACTTATCTTGAATATATCACTCCATAAGACATGATATCATTGATGGTGCTCATTTTAGAGGTTGTGTTCATCAAGAATTGCTAAATAAGTAATCACTATATCTTTGAATATATCAATAAATAGGTATGGTATCACACCCAGGACCACTGGGGGACACCACAAACCCAATATGGAATTGTTGGATTTTGTTCCCTAGAGCCAAATAGTTTGCACTTTAGATTAAATGTATATTAAAATAAGTGAATATTAATTTAAAAATATAATCACATTAATTATTCTTCATCATAACATTTATGTGACAATGTCCTTTGGTATTTGTCACATTAATAAGGTCATAATATTTCCCTAATATGATCAACACCTTGAAGTTCCACGATGATATTCATAAAATATAGTTCTATGGTTGGATAACATAAAATGATGGGGGACATAGTATATTAAATATCTGGTGTTAGTACTCATAAGAAGAAGAGAATTCATTTAATGAAGTTCACACATGTTAATCTCCAAGATGAGAGGTTATGAAAATAGAACCACCAATAAGAATTCTACATGTTTTTGTGGCATCAGATATTCATATCCACAAGTGTGTGTAATGTCCTTTAGACTTTATGATTATTATTAATTTATGTAATGACTCACACAGTTATATTTTATGATCAAAATAATGATGACATATTTTCATGGTGAGGTAGGGTGTGTTGGGAATGTCATGAATGACATGTTATTAATGGATAAGTGAAGGAAGGTTTGTCCCTTCTAACTTTATAGAAGGTTATATCTTGACCCTTTGATTAAAATATACCTATTGTATAAATTCCATGGATATGGTGTAATGAAGTTTATTTCAGATAGTCAAAGAAAGAAGTATCGAGAAAATAGGTTGATTACACATATGTGTAACCTTCCTGATGGATATTATTACTAAGAGATTATATTACATTGTGAGTGTTCTTATGTGGTTCTCATAATTGAAACATTAAGTTCTTTCTCTTGGGTTGCTTGAACCATTTCTAGAAAGTAATACAAAACTTCAATACCACCTAATGTTAATGATAAATAATCCTATAGGGTCATGCACTAAGTGTTTTCATTGATCTTGGTTAACTAATATTTGAATTTAATTAATGGGATAAATATTATTCGCAAGATTGAAGAATAATTTTATTCAATTTTTATTGATCTCTAATATTCTAAAGGTAACAAATAATTATTTATTTACTAATAACTGATTTATTTGATTTCATGAATATATATAATAAATATTTATTCAATGGTTTTTGAATAAGATATTTATTTTATTTATTAAATATTTATTAAATATTTATTTTCTGGTTTGTGAATAAAATATTTATTTAAGAAAATAAAATATTTTATTTGGGCACTCAATAAATGATGAGGAGTTTGAATTAACCAAGAATCTATCCGATGAATAATATTTCATTTAAGTCAGTAAATAATATTTATCACTGCATAAGTTTAGTGTGTACCATAAAATAATAATAATAAATAAATTATCATTTTATGGAATGAAGTTTTATAATGGATATTATATTATTTAATGGTCGGTACACAATTCAATAATATTTTAACTTAAAACCTAGATCTATAAATATATGGTTATTTATATTGTGCAGGGTTAATTGAGATATAGAAATTTTTTATGAACAATGAATTCTATCCCAATTTCCTTTTTCTCTCAACCTCTCAAGAATAAGAAATGAAAGAGATATTTCTTGAAGATCGAAGGACGGAAAATCAACATGAATGACATAAGACAAATGATTCACTGTGGTAGCACCTAGAAATCAATTGACATTTCTTGGAGATCTAAGGAAAATGTATGTATCACTACTATATGGATTATACCCTTGGATCCTCACATCACAATGAGGAAAATAAAAAAAGGGTCTTTTGGAGGATCAACAACATCATCAAAGAAAGTATCCTAAGACAAGGTATTTATTTTATTTAGATATAAATAAATTAATTAAAAATTTAACATAAAATATCCCTGATTGACGTTTCAGGAAAACAAATATTAAAATAAATTTTAATATAAATCCCACCAACTGATTCTTTCTTTACACTTATAACCAACAATTTGTGTCAGAGCAATCATATTTTAATCTTATAATTATTTATTTGATTATTGATTTATTCAAAATCATAGTTGAATGTTTCATTTCATATTATTTGTTCTTTAATCCAATTTTAATTAACATGTTATCCACATATTAATCATTTTTGTTCAATGTTTCATTTTCTTAAAGGTCTAAGAACAAATGAAGAATGACTAGAGATTCCATTAGAAATTGTCAATTTTTTGGCCAGTAAAACTAGGTTATACATCATGTAGATGGAGTACACACCATGTACCCATGTGCACTACATATAAATGTGCAACATGATACTTGAAAAACTGAGTAGTTAATTACACGCATTGCATTTATTTCACACCACATGTAGATCGAGACAACCTGACACATGGGATGTCAAATAACATGTCGTGTAGCTAGTGTACACACTGTGTAGTCTACATGGGTTAATGGTATGAATCATGCAATCCTTGTGGTCATTATACATGGTAAAACTACACAAGTTTGACATCATGAAGAATTTATGATATAAATGATGTTTATGCAGCACACACTCCATATAGTTCATCATTTCATGTGTCCTTAATATATGCTAATCCATTCAACGGGAACGTTAGACACAATTCATAAGGGTTACATGATGTGTAGATGGATTGTACACACTATCTAATATAGCGAATATACACTCCTAAACTTAGGAATTTATCCCAAGAACATGGAGAGTAGATGCATGACTTGTAGCTGGAATGTACATGTTGTGTAGTCCAGCTAAGTTAACATGCCAAATCCACAAGCATGTAACCCAGATACATGACAATTGAGGTACCCATTGTGTATCTAGATAGTAAAAACCATGTAGTCTCCCAATAAAAGATATAATTAAATTACATTAAATTGAAAATTTAAACATTAAAACCTTTTTACTTTGATTGGACCTTTAAGTGTTTGATAATTTAATAATGATTTTAAATAATTCTAAATGACCAATTTGTTTATTGAAATAATCTATAATAATTGGGTTTTCTATTTATCTTCCATTAATTCCTCAATAATAGTTATCTCTAAGAGGATTTTAAATGTTATTGAGATGAAATATAATTAATCAATTAATTAATTAATTAATATATTAATGTAAGTGAGTTTATCTTAAAAATAAAGAATTACTAATAAATGAATGTTAACCAGTTTAGATTTTCATGTGCATTAAATGTATGAATATTCCTGAGCTAAACCAAGACCAATTTATGTGTTGGAATTTATTTAATTTAATTTATTGCATGAGTTTGTAATATTAACAATTAAATTAATTTGATGACCTGCATGTCTTCCATCCCTTCATTATTATATAGGATCTATGTGTCCAAGGTTATTTATGTAATTCTACTTTAACCAATCCTTTGGTTCACCTCACCTGCATGTGAGTTATAAATACTTGTAATTAATAGAGATTCCCAAGGTGCATGGAGGGGGTTTAAGATGAAACTATAATGATTCCAACCTAGGTGTTACACAGGTGGACATGTAGAATGATGTAACTAATGAGAAGACTGAAAATAGGAGTTATTTCTCCTAGGTTATAGGTTTATTTAATTTCTTCTCATTAAATAATCTATTAGATATTCTCATGAACAAGTCATTTATTTATTTTAGTATAAGAATTATTTTTTTATGTATTCAAGACTGTGATCACATAAATAAATGAATTAATGTGCAAATATAGAATTTGAATAAAGTTATTATGTATAAATATTGTTTTTAACATGGTTAATTAATTAATTACAATATTATTAATATTAAAAAGGCTTGTAAAGGATAAAATAAGATAAAATTTATGAATAATAAATTAAAATCCTTAAAATTAATATTATTTCAGATAATGCTATCCATTAATTGATTAGGAATGAAACCATATAAATAAGTATTTTCATGGACAAATTTTAGACAATTAATTTTATCGAGGAGTTATAATGAGGGTTTTGGGCTAGATTAACCAAACCTGCATTGAATTTAATGGAAAAAGTATGTTTAATACAAATTTGGAGGTAGATTTTGAGGAAATCTAAGTTAGGATTTCAGTATTGGGGAGTCCACTCAATAGATCAATGAGATAAAAGAACACAATTATCATGAACGACTACCTAAAACCTTCTTATGGGTTTTTTGGACAATGTTTGTATCATTAAGAAAGTTAATATAGATCCTCTCCACTATAATGTTCTAGAAACTAGAAATTCCACATTTAATGGTGAGGGATATCGACACTTTATAAAACAGTAGTATACTTATTAAAATTAATATTATTATTATGTCTCACATAATTTGTAATCAAGTGAAGTAAAAATCATCTATTTTAATTATTAGAGAAAAACGGAAAGAAAAAAAATCTATGTATTCATTCCTCAAGTCAGGGTATGTCCTTAAAAATATAAATACTTAGATATAGTATAATAATTTATGAGATTCATTATTATCAAAAAGATTATATTATGTATTGGAATCCCCAATTCCTATTCTACAACCCTTACAAGTGAGAAAAGTTAACAAGGATTCCTACAAAAGATATGTAGAGGATGCTTCTTATGTCTATTGTATCATATTATCAACTATTTTTTAAGAGTTTATGATACAATATAAATACATGGATTATTACACCATAATATCCCATATTAATTCTCTTGATAAATATAATGAAAAGATTTAAATAAATAATATTGTCAACGCACTATATCTACATAAACCAGAAGAAGTAAATCTAGCTAATAGTCGTGATTTCAAAATGCTGGGGAGTATTGATCAGTTAGTGAAATTGGGATTACAATTAGATAATAAATTATCCCTTAATCTTATCTTATTATCCTTACCACCAAGATTATCCTTTATTATACAAAACTGGATAAACAAAATGGATATGTCACTTAGGAAAATTTTGTCCATACTTCACTAAACAGATAAATACTGGTTGAAACCTATTTCTCCACCCCTTATGGTGAAAAGTTTTAAAGACAGGGATGGATATCCAATTAATAATCTAAATCTAAAATATCCTTTACAACATCCTTCAATGAGAAAAATAATTCAAAGGCATAAGAATGATCAGGTGATTATTTTCATCTTATGCTGAAATAATGGAGATTGGAAAATAAATTTTAATGAATTGAAGAAGTAAATAGTTACATCTACTTCAGGTATGTTCATCAAGTTTCTATTCTATTCTTATGTATTAAATACTATATGCTTAGAACATACATTTATTTGATTATAGGAAAAGAAAAATAATAAAAAGGTTATAGTGTGAACTAAAAAGAAGCTTAGAAGGGGTGATTCAGATATCATCCATGGGGGGGATCACTATTTCTCATTGCTAAATGGATTGATTTAAGTTTGTAATAATATTTACCAAAAAATTTATCTTAGTTTCCTAATAAGAAACAACAATACATTATTTCCTTTTGGACTAAATGTTGTTATGGTACTTTAATAATAAACTAATGGTTTAGTAACTATTGAATCAAAAATATCCATTACAATTAACTATGAATATAAAATACAAGACTCTTACCCAATTATGGAAACATAAAAAATTTCAAATAAAATTGAAAGTATTTTACTTGTTTATTTCCATTAAATTTTTTTTTCATAATTGAGAAAAGATACTAGATATATAGAAAAAATACATATCATGTTTATAGATAAAGAAAACATTTAAATAAATGTATTTAATAAAACTTTTATAGTTAGTTTAACATATCCATGTAAAATATTATAAATATAAAGGTAAATTCATATACTTTATGAGAAATTTTAGAAATATAGATTGAAGTAAATGAGTACACTTAGTAAATGTAATATTCAGGATGGCTTATTAGAGTATATCTTATCCAAGTAATCATTGATCATATATATGGATTAAAGGTTATCCCTAACTCAAATTTCATTATATACATCAATGTTATAGTGGTAGTAAAAGTAAGATTAATGGTGAATATTATATATACTACAAATCATCCACTATCCATTTTCAAGACATATTTTGTAAATAAAAGCTAAAAAACTAATCATATGCCAACTATATTATCTAATGGATATTATATCAAATGTGATATGATAAGAATCAATTATAACACTAACACAAGTGTTAGTTGAAAATTATTTTTTAAAAGCTATCTTTATCTACAAATGAACATAAAAACACTAAGGTGCATCTGTGTTAATGATCCTAAATCCACTAAGGATATTAACATCTAATCAAGATCAACTATATTTCCATTAAAGAAGCCTATATATTTAAATATAGTGGATGTAGACCTAAATTATAGGGTTAAGGATCTGGATTCACATGAGTTGGAATATGAATACTATACTCCACTGAGCTTAGTGGGGGGAGTAGTTACAGAGATACTTACTGTATAAGAATTAATAACCAAAGAGGTGGTTCATGTTCACCGCAATGTGATATACATTTATTATTCTTTTAGAATAATTATTCTTACAATGAATAAGTAAATAATAATATCATAAGGTTAAATATTACACATAAATTTAAGTAATGGACTCCATGTATGAAGATTTGGGACTCCTTATTTTGGATGTTTCTAAGAATTGATACTCATGGTGAGTATTCAAGTGAAACTAGACATGGATAGTGAAATAAGGTACCAACAAAGAATGATTGATTATCAAAATTTTAGTCTATAACAAAACTTATTCATCACTCATCATGAATAAAATAATTTTTTAATTGTACATGTTAAAGAATACATATTCATATTGATCTATTGATCGTCAAGGCCACCTCATTTAGAGGAATCCTTAGGGAATATGTCTATATGACACAAAAAAGAGATCCTATAGTATTTGTCTAATAATAAAAAATAAAATGGTAGGTGGAATCATTAAATACCAATAATATATGCTGGAATGGTTGGGGTAAATACCCTTTATTAAAAATAGAAAAAGAAAATAGGAACCCCTTTTGATATGGGTAAGGAAAAACCCATTACAAGCCCATAGGCCCAGAGGCACATAGCCTAAAAAATCAGTGACCTGAGAGCCTAGTGGGAAAAAACCCATAATAAAATCAAAGACCATTAAAAATCCAAGAACACAGTGGATTGAGATCCCATTGGCACAAAACCAAAATAAGAAAGAAGTTCGGACCTGAGGTCAAGAAACTTGAGTCTTGTGCTGAGGTATATGCCTCCCATTACTTGCATGACTAGGTCTCTTACGACAGTGCCCTACAAGACACCACCAACCACCCTGACCCCTCATGAACTATCCTCCATTAGTGTGTAGTTCTGAATACCCCCCCCCCCCCCCGAGTAGACACCGCCATCACCACCATATATTTATGGCCACCGCCGCCCGTGAACACTAGTCATCACCGCCGTCACCACTAGATGTCTTTACTTTTCTCCGCACACCTTCACCGCCCCACCTAGGATAGGAAACCACCATCATCACCAAATCCCTCCATCATAGAATCCACACTTCCATAATCTTCATAGATGACTTCACCTCCCTCAACCGACCAGAGGATAAAAAATTTTAGATCTAAATAAGATATATGAAAATAGTCCAGATATGTACTATGGGGCATCAATGGAAACTTATAAAGAAGACAAGGATATTAAATAAAATTACAAATCTACATATTAAACATTATTTCCATGACACACAATATAGAATGATGCACCAAGAGATGAATTCTCCTCACCGAAGATTCCTGGAGAAGAAAATAAAGATCGGGAGCTCCTAAGGACGAGATCTCTCGACCCAAGATTCCTATCAAAGAGATAAATTAACACTTGGACTGAATACCAATAATATATGAAAATTAAAAAAATATATTTATAAATAAATCATGAATACTGGTCATAGAATATTCATTTTAAAATTAATGAGTGACATGTGTCTCTATCTGGTTAGTAGGAGCACAATAAGTTTTCAAGTTTGGTATATTGATAACATATGGAAAGAAAATGTTGTGTATTACCAGTTTTTTAACACTAAGGAATGAAAAAGTTCTCCAAATTTTACATGAAGCTGTAATCATGTTCTAGGAAAATATATATATAATATAGAGCCATGTGTTTTCTCAATTTAGTCATAGTACAGATATTAAATATGTATTGAAAAAACACAAGTCGAAACAATTCAAGAACATATTGTTATTGGTATATAATACTTCCACTAGAATATGCATGGAAATAGGAAGATATTATGAAGATTAAAATAATTTCACAAGCTTAAGTGCTAGTAATTGATCCCATGTGTTTTGATATGTACTAAAGTTTCATATTAATGATTCATAAAGAATAGTAGGTGAATATAAAAACACCAACATAATTTCATAGAATTGAAGGTAGAACTATCTAACCGTACTTTGAAAAGTAAAAATGGATGAGTTACTGGTGTCTAGAAAAGTAATAATATTAGTGATAAATATAATATAACATTTATATTTATTTTGTTCAATTTGATCTAGTATCACTGATAAGGCTTTAGTAATACGAAATAAAAACTTATTATAAATAGTGGTTTCCATATCCATAATATCTAAGTATGTCGTGGATTTTGATGTAGCTTAAGATACAGTTTTTTAATTTCCTCTTCTGATTTTGGGTTATACCAAAAGAAATAGATTTAACATTTTATGACAAGCTTTTTCTATAGATTTAGTAAGGATGTTAGGATTATGACATGGAAAAAAGAGGTGGATACTCAATTATATCACTAATTGAGGTGTTTTTCTCAATATATTAATGTTTTAGTAAACAAATTCACCACAAGTATATGCTTATTTTCTAACCTTATCCAAAAAAATGTGATATGAACAAAGGATATAGCCATACTTGGTGAAAGTATGTTTTACATGTGATAATTAACCAATCATTAGCAGTTGACTCTATTGAAAGTGGTTTCCATATCATTTCTCTTTTCCCCTTATTAAGACTAAATTTTATTAACCCAATTTCCGATGTGGGTTTTCCCACAAAGATATTTTCTATATTCAACCTTTTATTTTTGAAGAACAATTTCAAATTGCGAGGATGAAATTTATTGAAGGAGGGGAGAATGTAACACCCCAAGATTTCATAGTGTGTTATTTCTTTAAAATAATTCAATAACATGCACTACACACAACACCGAGTTCAAGAACACCATGAATTACCAAACAAGCCATTCAAAAGAGGTTATGAATAGTATTAAATTAATTTTAAACTTTATATAATCCTTATAATTTTAGAATCCATATTATGAGTTTCTTAGACATAATGTAAGAACAAATTCATTTTTTTTTTCACTTTTACCAATTTTAATAGTGAACCATTTTTAAATCCAATATTTTAAAATTTTATATATTCAATTTGACTAAATAAATTTACTTTTTAGAATGGGGACATAAAAAATTTACAATGAAACATCCCAAGTTTCCATGGTATTCTTTCCATTGAATAATACAGTAGTGTGTGTTGTATGCAACTTCGAGTTCTAACACACACCACAACCAATCAAACTAATCGTTATGAATAGTAATACCTACTTTTTAAAATTTTAGAAATTTTATATCTCAAAATGGAATTCATTTTTGGATTCAGAGTATCGAATTTAGACTAAGGTGAAATTTTTGTACTTTTCGGATAACTTTAATATTTTGATGAATAGTGAAAATTACTAAACTTTTAATTAAAAACAACTTTTTTAATCAAAATAATTAATAGTGATAAATTATGAATTTGAGTGGTTTTAAAGTATATTTAGAATATATTTTTACCATTTAATACAATGTTGGTCATTGGACATAAATTCACAATTAAACTGGACATAAACAAGTATCAATCTTTTGATAGTTATTATATCTTAAAAACACGCTTTTTTGTTTTGACAGCGGGAATTAATTTTAAATTAATTTATGCCACTTATGTGTTTTGAATTTGAAAAAATTGATTCCATATTTGGAATCAGGATGTCCAAATTTTTTAAATAGGTAAATTTTATTTTTAGACATTTTGAATAATTACTTCGGTAAATATTTTATTTACCATGGTTAAAGGGTAAATCTGGTAAATAAGGGTTAAAAAATAATATTATAATAATACTAAATTACCCTAAAACATGTCCTAACATTATTGGTGGATACATGTCCGACCATGGACATCTTTGGGTCGATTTTGGGACCCCATGGAGCCACTTGTAGGTGATAGAGACACTTTATTTTAATTAAGTTAAAATAAATACAAAAATGACATAAGCATATATCTTTTAGAAAAACAATTTTTACATAGGATTATATATTTATAATTTTTGACTATAAATAGTCATTAGAAAGATAGAATTATTTAATACATAATGGTATTTAATTTATAATTTTTAGACATTATATAATTTATTTTATTTATGACATAATGGTGATGTAGTAATTACCTAATTAATGAAAAATTAGAATAATTGATATTATAAATACCCAAATAAATGTAATTTGAGACTTTTTATAAATAAAAATAATTTTCTAGTATAATATGACATGTTATGATTGATTTAATTAACTTTGTTTGAAGTAATCATTCTGTTATGATTTTTACAAAAATCAATTATTGAATAGTTTCAAAATTGACATAAAAGAGTTTTTAAAACAAATATTATATTATTAATTGATATTAAATTCTTAAAAATCTATGGTTCGGACAAAAGACTTATATGATGATAGTTATATCATTAATGGACCACTTGGGGGTCCGTTGGATGTATATAGTACGTTTATTAACCATATAATATAAAATTACAAAGAGAAATTGTAAAAGTGAAACTAATTAACTAAGAGTTAATACTTAAAGATAAGGTTAATATAATAACCCAAACCTGTATAAATTCTATTGGTTGAGTGTTTTTATACCAATACCCACCTTAACCTTTAAATAATATACTTTGGAGCCTTTAGAAACCGAATATGAATTTATTATAAATTAATACTTTAAGTTTTCCCTAAAGAGCCCCTCCTCCCCCTTATAAAAGGACCCAACTTCTAACCGATTCATCACACCTTCAATACCTTTTGGTTCGGCCAACACCTGAAAAAATACTCTCTCAAATTCCCTCACTTAAACATAGAGGCCTTATTTTGATCATAAATCCAACCTAAGGATCCCTTTTGATCAAATCAAAAAGAAGAACCCGAAGAAGAGGTAATGTTTTCACCACCCTCTTTCAAGTTCCTTTCTTCTTCAAATTCTTCTTTATTTGTTACTTCTATTATAAAATAATAACTCCAGTATCTCCTATATAATATGATGTTATTATAAATATGGTACAACCATATTTAGTATTCTATCCATCCTTTGAATGACATGTCACCATACATGCGTACGTACGGCTTACCGTCTCCACGTCGTGGTGTAATTGTTATTCAATACATTATTATTTGGATGGGTATAATAATGATGTGTATTTGATGTAAATAATAAATATAACATTATAAGGATTATGTATATATTATATAACATCCAATTATATATTATTTTAATATCAAAAGAATGATATTTTCGCTCGTGCGTACGTACGGATTACCGTCTCCACGACGCGATGAGATTCATTTCCAAGTTCACCATTAATCGACGATTATAAAAATATATATTACTAATAAGTATGTAATATATGACATAATAATGCTACTGGAGATATATATATTTATATATATAAGTATTTATGTACATATATATATCTTATTCACTTACTTCCATTCAATACTATATGAAAACAGAAACAACGTTTATGCGTACGTACAAACTACCATCTCCATAAATGGTGTTTTCCATTTCATATATATGTCTATTATACATATTTATATTCTAAATATATCTGATATATTTATAATGTTTTATATTATGGAATTATTTAAGTCATGATCTAAGTGATACAACCAAGAGTAACAAGTTAAAATACGTACGATAAAGAAATTGATTATTACCCGAAATGTTAACTTAACATGGAAATTATTATTAAATGGGTAATATAAAGTCATAAATGAATCATGTATGATATCATAAATATTAATATGGTTATGGTATAATTTCATAACATACTACGATCTTCGTACATGAGGTTAAACGTACCCTCGACTAAGGGAAATTGAAAGGTAAGGGGTTTTCATCTCACTCCTTATTCCCGTGAGATTCATGCCATATTACCACTATTAACTTTTTTGTGGTGTATGTACTGCCCATAATTGTATTATTTGTGTAATACAATTTAATTTATGTGTATTTACATATTCATTGTATGATACCTCTCTCATGGGGTGTATGTTTCGTAAGTTTCCAAATTGGTAAGGGTTATTTTCACAATATCTTTATTATCTGTGGTTGTTTTTACATAAGTATCTACTGAGACATATATATTATACATGACCATGTTTTATGAAAGAGTTTTCAAATGGATTATTTTAAGGTACTTTTTACTAAAACATCATTTCAATTTTTTTTAATATTTATTCTTCTAAATCTTTCTCATTTATGACCATGTCTTCAAAATGGTTTTAAGGATTTATTTATATGGACATGAATGTTTTTAAAATGTTAATTCCTTTAAAAAGTATCAAAGTGGTATGAGACACTTTTATTCAAAAATTTATTTAAATTACGTCTTTTCTAATTTTTGTGACTTTTAAATGCTTTCACAAAAAGGGGTATTTCTCTCAAAGGGTTTTACAAATCATTTTCATCAACGTCAACATCCTTTAATAGATTTTAAACTTATTTTGAATTTGATTTATCATAATAAAAATCTTCTATAGTGTGTTGAAGGTTTTGTGATATTTTTGAATGTGGATGTGTTATTTTTATACCATTCATGGTTTATGGGTAAAGTATTGACATTTCATATGCTAGTTTTAATATGAATGTTTATGTTATGTTTAGACCTTTTCATATGAGGAATGCATTGGACTTCATAAGTGACGGGTGGAGCCCGCTATAGCTCCTCAATGCATTGGTAGGTCTCATGAGACAAACTAGTGTCTTGGAACAAGGCCTTGACAAAATTTTATTTGTAGTCTTGGCACGAGGCCTTGGCTATGTGGTTATGATAGTATGGAATTATGCATTCCATAATTATGAAAGTGGTTAGTGATATTGCATGTGATTATTTGATTAGTAGAATATCCATGTGAATAATTAAATGGAATTATTTTATTTTATTTCTTCCATATTATGCTGAAGTTCATGTTTAAAAGGCTTTTGTTTTAGTTTTATACATTTCCTTAAATGTTTATGCTTATTTTTGAAAGTTTCCACTGTATTGCTTACCCTTACTGAGCATTTGAGCTCACCCCTTTCTATGTTTTATTTTTTCCCAGGATTCCAAGAAGTGTAATGTGATTGATATGCAGGGTTAAGGCAAGGGAATAATGGCGTTCACAAAGATTATTTATGCTGTTTTGTACGTCTTAAAGTGCAAATGTATCATTCATGTCTGCGATCTATTTTTCCAAGACTACTAAAATGATCGGTACTTCGGGACTTGATTCCTTGTAATCATGCCAATGTATTAAAATAATGCACCGACTCTGGGTAACTGGGGTCGGGGAGTTACAGGAACTCAACATGCCACTTGACCATGCCCATATACATTTGGTCATGCCCATATACTTTAGGCCATTCTCGTGTACCTGGAAGTGTCTGAGTAATGGGTTGTACCCATGTACTCTATATGTGACTATGTTCTTAGCCATGTCTATTCCCATTTAACCATAGTGCATATGCTAAGCTTCTAACACTAGGTCATATAACATGTGCCACATGTCACACGGTGTGTGATACTTTCTCTATGAGGAAAAATTCTTGCTACATAAGGGGGAATACAAGGCATGTTCTCATGGGACTATACACCATGTAGTCAGAAAGTTCCCAAAAATTCTAGATTGTTCCATGAATTCTCTTGTTATACTATTTCTATTATCTCCACCACCAATAATGATCAGAAATCACTGATCTGGGTTTGACCAACCTTACCATCATCGGTGGTTGGATTCTGGCTATCTGATCCACTTGGGAATCATATTCCACTACACTATTCCACACAATGAGTTCAAAACCACATTAAGGGAACACCAATATGATTCCAATATACCTTCTATCATCCACCATGGTCATCAAAACATAATCTATCCATTGATTGTGAACCCAAACCCATGGTATTTATCCATTTCATTGAATAATGGTCCCACAATTATCAATTACTAGGTATTGGTCGAACCATCAACCAAAGAAATATTGGTGTTGAATGTGTGATAATGAGGGAAAAAATGAAAATAACGCATAAGAGGGATGAAACTTGTACATTTTATGGTTTGGAATCAATTTTTCTCCATTATAATGATGAATGAAGAGCCAAGAAACAAATAATATTAATTCCCAAAATCCTTGGAAGATAAACTTGAACCCGCAAGAATGAATGACCCAAAAATCAATCTATTGGTTGATGTGATTCACATTCAACATTGGATAATAAAACAAGGAATTTAAAAAAGAGAAAAAATTCCATAACTCAGGTTAGGATCGATCAATGATGAATAATATCTTTTCATTTTCTTCATTGGTGAGATCCACAAAATTTGTTAGCATTGGCGATCCATGTGGTACTTTGATCACTGATCCACAATCGTGATGTTTTCCAATGCTTCTCCACACTATCTTATAAAATTTCCAGGGTTATCTAGCTAAACCAATGATTTGGATATAAAAATATATTTATATAGGGTTCTTGGTCATTGAAAAATAAATAAATAATTTAATTAATCAATTTTACTATTTTCCCCACGACCACTTTTTAACCAAACAGTCGTTGTCAGAAAATGTTATGTCATGCCTAGGGTAAAACTCACATTATAGATTCAATAGAGGTCTCATATTTCTAATTAGATACTCTATTTAGTAGTTATAACATTATTTATAAGAAAAATTCACATGTGATATAATATATTTAATGTTTTTATTATATCAACATTTAGGCTTACTGAAACTTGGAATCTCATGATGCCTTAGCGCTTGGATCCAAAAATATTTTTTAATATATTTCAATGTCTTAAAAGGTAAAAACTGGGATGTTACAGTCTCCCCACCTCGGGTATTTTTTTCCTGAAAATCCAAAAGCCTACTAAAAAATTTGAGGGTACTAAGATCACATCTAGGTCTACCGCTCCCAGATGCTCGCTTGAAGATTCTCATACTACCACCAAACACACACCAAGTGAATATTTCACCCATGAAGGATCTTCTACATCTTATCCTTAGTCTCTATTGGGTACTTTGTAAAGATATATACATCCTTGATTTCTATATCTCCCCATTCAATAACATTCTATGGGTCATAAACATACTTCCCTAGAAAAGACACAAGGAAGATTCCATGTACCTAGTCTAACTACAGTGGTAGGTCTAAGTGGTATGATACCCTTCCGACCCTACATAATATCTGGAAAGGTATAATGAATCTTGGAGATAACATACCAACTTTAGAAAATATCCACAATCCACATTGATATGAGAACTTTAGGAACACACAGTCTCCCACCTCAAACTCGAAAGGCCGCTATTGTCAGTCCGCATAAGACTTATGAAAGATCTGGGTAGTCTCCATTATCTATTGGATTATCTACACCTTCTCTTCCATCACTCAAACCAACTTTAGGCCCATGTGTACTAAATCATCTGAATCAATCCAACGTTTTGGTAACCTGTATGGTCTCCCATACAAGGTCTT
This sequence comes from Viscum album, assembly GCA_963277665.1. Taxonomy (NCBI): domain Eukaryota; kingdom Viridiplantae; phylum Streptophyta; class Magnoliopsida; order Santalales; family Viscaceae; genus Viscum; species Viscum album. Next base: position 1,814,406,973 of record OY728146.1, read on the forward strand.
GAATGGTTCAATATTGATGGTGGAATGGTAACTATTTTTGTATGAAAACATTACCATGGGTAGTTGATTCTCCCAACTATGAACAAAGTCCAATATGAAAGAACATAGAATTTTATCCATAACCTAAATGGTTCTCCCAATTTTTCTATCCATCTGGGGTTAAAACACTGTAATCAAATGTAACTAAGTCCCAATGGGCTCCTATAATCCTCTCCAAAATTGTGGTGTGAAATGATAATCATGGTCTGAAATGATCATCTTGGAAAATCCATGAATATAGACTATCTTATGTATGTAGATGAATCCCAATCTCTCTATATAACTATTCTTTCATATATCTAGGAATTAGGATAACTTGGTGATTCTGTCTAAGATCACCTAGATGGAATCTTGTCCTCTATAAATTCATGGAATTCCAATAATTAATTCCATAAATATACTATCCGACTTTTACATTGGAAGTTCAAGGGGTTGACTAAACCCACCAAAACCTGGTGATTAGACTTCACCTATTAACAAGTGAGGAATCAAGAGACAAACTTCATTTCACAATTCTTCATCCCTATCCACCATAACTAATGGTTAAGTCCTTGATACATCTTCACCACACCTAGATGAACCACTAAGGGGGATGTATGAAACTCCTAAAAACCTCCTCATAAAATATCACTGGTACCATCATCCATACTCCGAAAAGTTTTATGTTATCCCCACCTTTAGAGAATCCATCATAAGAACATATAGTGGATATCTAAATATATAATGGCACATAGTCGGTATATCCAAGATGAGCCTCCCTAAAACACTATAGAAGTAGTGGGGTAACAACCATTTATTGGAGGTAAACTTCACCATCTTCATCCATAAGGGACAACTACAATGAGGCTAACTTCTCTGACACCTTGGTCAAAAACTAAGAACAAGATATCAGGCTCAAAAAATCTTCTACCACATTCCCCTTCCCATAAGTATAGACTATCTTGAAGTCATAATCCTAGATGAACTCTAGCTATCACCTCTATCTCAAGTTACGATCCTTCCAAAAGAAGATACACCTAAGACTCTTATAGTAAGAATATATGATAAAACACTCACCTATAAGGTAGTGTCACCACATATTTAGGGAAAATACTACCAATGCTAGCTTGAAATCATCGGTTGCATAGTTCTGCTCATGTAGTCTCAATTTTTAGGACCCATAAGTAATCACCACCTTCCACTTCATCATAACAAATCCAAACCCTATCCTTGGAATATCATATAACACTAATTACTTGAAAACCTCCTATATAAATCTCAATATTCGATTACTCATCAACCTATGCTACAAATCCTATAAATACTACTATAACCTCTCCATCCAAATGAAAATTTTCCCTTTATGGGTCAAAGTAGTCAATGGCAATGATATCTTGGAGAAATCAAGAATGAATCTCTTATAGTTTCCTTCCAACCCAAGGAATCTTCTCACCTCTATATTTCTCTTGGGTGGATCCCAAGCCAACATTGCCTCAACCATTTCCAGGTCCACTTCCACACCCTCTATTGAGAGAGAATGTCCTAGAAAGTGGAACTCTAAAATCTAGAACTGAAACTTTGAGAGATTTCTATAAATTTGGTGCTCCTGGAGTATGGCTAGGACCATAATAAAGTGTCTAATGTGATTCTACTTAGACATTGAGTATACTATAATCTCATGAATGAAGTGCACCAAAAAACATTGTAAGAAAGGTTGAAAGATCTAGTTCATAATTACCATAAATACTAATTGGGAATTAATTACACCGAAAGGCATCACCAAATACTTGTAATGACTATAAAGAAATTATAATTCCATCTTTAGTATATAAAAATATCATACTTTGAGCTGGTGATAATATGATCTGAGGTCTATCTTTGAGAACCATATCACCCCTCTCAACTGATCAAAGAGTTTGTAGATCCTTCGAAGTGGATACATATTCTCCTTGGTTACCTAGTTTAGGGAATGGTAATCCACACAAAACCACAAGCACCCATCCGCCTTCTTGGTGAAAAAATTGGGGCTGACCAGGGTGACACACTGGGTCTAACAAATCCCTTCCTCTATATGTCCGCCAACTGAACCGTTAGCTCACAAAACTCTATGGGATCTATATGATATTCTAGAATAGATATCATGTTAGTACCTAGGTTCAAGTATATATATACTTATATCTTTTAGTGGGGAGGTAAGTTTGTAATGTTCTTAATAAATATGTCTACATACTCTTCCACCATTACATGAATTTGAAAGAATATACAATTCACTACTCCAAGGGTAATACTATAAAACTGATGACTAATTTGTTATATACTAATAGGTATGTGACTATCATAAATTTCCTTGTTTTCCTTCTCACCCATGAAGGAAAAACTCATCCTCTGACAATAGGCACACCACACACTCTACCCAAAATAGTTATTTTGTCTATGAACTATGAATAGATAGTTGATACGTAAGATGTGGTTATAAGTCCTCATCACTTATGTAAAGAATTTCTATAATAATATATCTCCTCCAAGTGTTATGTAACATTTTCATAAGTAGTGTGTGATCATTGAATCCTCCCCGCTAAGAGTCTCCATGCAAAATGGTTGAGCCAAGGGCTCAACTGGAATCTCTAAGTATCATATAAGAGTAGTGGAAAGAAAAGAGTGGATTGAACCTATATCTATTAGTACTAAAAATAAATTATAAAAGACACTGATCATACCTATAACCATACTAAGAGCCTCATGTTCATAGGGATCCACTTCCTGAAACTATATTTATCCTTGAGCACCACCTCTTTGAGCCTTGCATCGACCACCTGTGGGTGGTGGTGGAAAAAAGTAAAACTGTATGCCACCTCCAACTACTCTTATTCCTCCTATTGCACATCCAATGCCATGTGAACCTCCCTAATATTTCTTTTTTCACTTCATGGGTAGTTCATTGACTATCTCCATATCAATCACATGACGGGTCAAAGAATCTCAAGTGGGATGTCCTCAACTATCACAAGATAAAAATCACATTTCTTGGTTGACTAGATCTATCCTGAGATCCTTGACCCACTGACTCTCTATCTTGGGATCATATACTAAAGAATATTGCATGCATGAATCCTTGTATCTAACATCATCTATCAACTATCAAGGTCTCAACTACTACATTCCCACTACTAGCACCAACTGTCAGAATTTTCTCACCCAAAAAACTCTCCAATATTAAGGCTCTCTCAAGCACTCCAACATATTTTGGAATATAAATATACATCACTACAAACTGGATATCTCTATGTATTAACGGATTAAAGGTCAATGCTAAAAAAAAGATCTAAAAACATATCCAATGATTATTTTGAGAGGTTGGCGAACCTCAATGAATACTTTGTCATTGTCATATTACCTTACTGAAGATGTAGAAGCTCATAGATGAAAAAAACTCACAACTTTTCTAGATAAAACTCCTCCTTAAAGAGACACTTGAAATATGACTAGGATTGATCCATCTCATCATGTTTCTGAGTCTCTAGACTCCATTATCTCACTATAAATCACTAAATAAGACACACCACTAGGACCACTATCTATTTTGGAGGTGTCTTCACAAGGTAAAAAACTTAAGTAACTACCTATAGCCAGTCCTTAGATGGCTAGAGGTCTGACTCACCCTAAAACATGGAGGTCTCTAACTTTGAAACTCATGGAGAGCACTTATCCTATAAAAATCATTAGAAAATATTACCAACAAAACCTTCCACTCAACAGGTGGTAAAAAAATGGAAAACCACCCAAAGGTACCGCCTTCGGTGTAGGAACCTGCATTGAAGCGTCATCACCAGGTAGATCATCTTCACAATACTACTATAGAATCCTAGATAGAAATTTTCATGGAGGAATATTGAAATAAAAATCAAGAAATACCCCTATCAAAGATTATATCTGGGGGTGACTCAAGATGGATATGGGAACCACAACCTATTCCTAAATGATTCATATACCAATGATTTCCCTGCAACCAATTTCTAAATGTACCAAGTTAACAAGTGAGTTATTAGGGTCCTAGTGAATAGACACATCAACTTCCACACCAACACTAGAGTCCTTAGCTTAATAGCCTAACTCAAAACTCTTTAACACTATTTTCATAGTTCTCAAACCAAGCTTACAATTATATAATCTTAAAACTTTTATCCTAATATGGTTAACCCTATGAAACCACTCTATCATGACCCGACCCACCAGGGACTACATAGCCACTGACAAGATGAGTGTGAAACCCTAAGAACAAATTAAATAGGATAGGGAATGGAAACCAATGTCGAATAGGCACATCACACACATGGTAGGTCATAGCCTAAGGCACCTATACACACACACCCATCTCCCAAATACCCACGCAATGTTAAAAGGTAAAGGTACAACTAATAGCATAATTCATGTACGATATCTATCCCACAACTAAATATAAAAAATTATTGGACAAAATAAAGGGACAAATACAGGCCCACTAAAACTGATAAAAATGTCCAACTAACTAACGAGTGGACTACGGTTAGACACAACATTTGGTACAAAACTTGTTTGTCAAGCTCACTATGCTTCATCTGCTACTAGTATTCCTAGGACTCCATCAAATGGAATTCCATCTGAATAAGACATGACATATGTGGGAATATCCCATTCATTTGTGAGTATAACAATACCCAGTAGGACACCCCAAAATCACTAAACATAAATCTCCAAAAGACTAGTAAATTTATCATAAAGGTATTCCAATCAAGATTTGAGACATAGAAATATAAACTATAACCCAAATATAATCATGATATAATAAAATTATTAAAGAGGTATCAACCATACTTTAATCCATAAGATTTTTATTAAGGATTCACGGTAACATTCTTCCTAGATATCTCACTCCATGAGCCAAACTATCATTGATGGATCTCATCTAAGAGGTTGTTTTCATTGAGCCTCATCAAATAAGTACTCACTGGATCTCCTAATATATCAATACACAGATAGGGGATCACACCGAAGACCACTTAAGGACACAAAAAAACCAATCTAGAGTAACCCTCTAAGTAGGGGATTATACACCTGTGTAAGTTGGTCACAATGATTACTCAAACCTCACCCAGGAAAGATGATATGATAAATGATCCCACCCTAGGAATCATGGCTAGATTTATGAAAAATATATATGAGACTAACCCATAGAGGGGATCAAAATCCTCTAATGAGTATTTAATTATAAATTTTATCCTCATAAGGATGGAATGAGGGAAAACACTCAATCAATAAAGGTATAAATTGAAGAGGTAGAGTTCCTCAACCTACCTTGGAAAAAGTACACTGCGTGTATTGGTGGTACACAATGTGTCTGGTCTGACCCATGTATTCATTTGTATTTCCATCTCAAATGAAATATATTCCTCTATAAACATGACACATTTTATTAGGATACATGAGGTGTAGAGGTCAGACCATCACCTAGTGTGCCACCAACCCATTTTCATGTATGTCTGGTCATGCCCATGTACTTTGGGCCATGAGTGTGAACTTGGTCATTCCCAAGTACTGGGCCATGCCCATACACTCTAAGAATTCATGTTTTCTTAGTTGTTTCAATTCCTATGTACCCCTAGGATACTTGTCGAGCCACCATCACCGAGTCACACAGTGTGTGATACTTTTCTCTACATGGAAAACTTAAAACTGTAGAAGGGGGACTACACAATATGCGTTCAAGGGACTACACACTGTGTAGTTAATAATTTTCTAGAATTTATAGACTATTCCACATATTCACCAACAATGGTTCCATAATCATCTCTAACAACAATCATACCAATAAATCATGGATCTGTGGTTGAATAACTATACCATTACTGGTGGCCATATTTTGACCATCTGATCTTCTCAAGAATCGAATTCCATTGCATTATGCCACACACTGCATGCCAAACAACAATTGGGGAACACTGATCCGATCTAGATCTACCTAAAATCACTTACCATTGTCATTTAACCTTAATAAATCCAATGATATTGAACTCAAACCCATGGTATTGATCTTTTTTGTGCTGATGAATGGTCACATAACGATTGATTACCAAGTATTGGTCGAACCACCAACCATGGTAATACCAATGATGAACATACGATGATCGGGTAAAAGAAATGCACGAAACACATAAGAGAAATGAACATTGGAAATTATTCAGTTTGGAATAAATTCATTACTATTAGAATGATGGACAAATAATGAAGAAATAAATTATATAGATTCCCCAAATCCTAGGAATATAAACTTGAACACATAAGAATGAATGGATCATGAATAAATATATTGGTGGATGTGATTAGAATTCATCATGGGATAATAAAATGGGGAAATAAACTAATGTAAAACAAATTCTTACCTCGAGTTAGGATCAATCACTGATGAAGAATGAATTTTCATTTTCATAATTAATGAGATCTACAAACTCTATTGGCATTGGAAATCCATAAGGTACTCTAATTACTAATCCAGGATCCCGACATCTTCCAAAAAACCTCTATGATCTCCTCTAAAATATTCAAGGTTATCTGGGTAACCTTTTTATTTGGATATAAACTTGTATTTATATAGGGAACTACTCCATGAAAATATAATTAATTAATATAATTATTTTTTCTAATTTTACCATGACCAATTTTTAACCAAACATCCGATATCGAAAAAGGTTATGTTTAACCTAGGGTAAAACCAAAATTCCGGATTCAATTATGGTCTCTATATTTATGATTGGAGACTCCATTCAAGAGTTATACCATTATTTTTTAAAAAATACATGTACAAGATATAATATATTTTGTATTTTTATTTTATCAAAACTAAGGCTCATCGAGACTTGGAATATCAGATTGTCTCATCACCTATCTCTAAAAATATTTCTTAATATATTTCAAATTATTACACGAGAAAAATAGGGAAATTACATTAATATTACATGTTGTATACATTATGGGTCATCTAGTGCACAAAACCTACTTTGTGCCACATGAGCGTATTTTATATATCGATACAATAATCGTACTCACGCTAAACTTAATTTTTTTTGTCATAGACTATAATTCTATATGAATAACATCAGTTAGGGATAACTCAAATTTTTAGTTTAAGAGGTCAATTATCATTTCACTTCATTAAATGTATATCCATAAATACATATATCTAGCCAATGTGAAATAATAATAAAGTGTAGAATAAATTTTGTATAACATGATAAATTTTTAATCCTTAAACTCTTTAAGATTACTTAAAAAAATATACATAATGATCCATATAACGTATCATATATCATAGAATACCAGATCTACCTTATGTCTGTTATACTTTCAAGGGTATTGTTAAACTTATTACATCTCTATGTAATTAATACCACATTTCCATGTGACTATATAATAAAAAACCTCCCACTAAACTTTTGTGAGTAATATCTATGAATTAATAGAGTTTTAATAATGGTGATACTTAGGAATCACATTCCTAAAACTCCACTCCTTTAACATATTTAAACTCCTTAACTCTACAATATCAAATTTTTTGATGTTAATAACTTCAAATGCATACTTAGAACTCTTTCTAATATCATCATTATTACTATCATAACTCCTTCCATCATAATTTTTCTTTGAAATCTTTTGATAAGTAATGTAACTATTTAAATTATTACTTTACCAACATATCCTAAACCCCTTTAGGATACAATGATATAACATAGTTATGGTAATTAAATGCAACTATTTACATTTCTATTTATTAACATATCCTAAACTCTTTTAGGATATAAGGTGACATTAACTTTATGTTTTTACTAGTATAATCCTTTATTTTTTAACTTTAAACTTCTCTAAGTTCAAACATACTACCACCAACCTCTTAAACACTATTTTTTTTTCCAGAACATTTCACTAAGAGACCCAAACTCTTATTTTTTAATTAAATAACTCCTATTTCTTTAGTGGAAATATTTAACAAGAAAACTATTTTTTCTATATCATATCTGGAATTCTTTGTGTTTGGATAATTATTATAAAAAATGGAAATTATTCATTTTTTATCATTATTTTCTTAAAATGAGGATAAATGCTGATTTATTAATATTTTTAAAAAATATGGCTAATTTAGACATGTTTTTATCCATATTTTAAAAAATTGCTAATTTTTCATTAGCCATGTTTTTTTAAATGTGATTAAATTTTATTTTAACTGTGTTTTAAATGTGAAATTATTAAATAAGATGTTTAAAGTTATTATATTTGTACATAATTATAGGGATTTAAAAAAAAGTGAAAATAAATGTTATTAATATAAAATTAACACACACACACACATATAAATACACAAATACACAGTCAAAAAATAATTAAAATTAATTAATTGCTACTAAATAAAAGGAAATTATTAATAAATGATTAAATATGTGAATATATATGTAATAATATTACAAATTACAAATTATATATATATAAATATATTTATAATAATTTATACACACACAAACACATATATAAATATACTAATATATATATATATATGTGTGTGTGTGTGTGTGTGTGTGTTAATTTATGATATATATATATATATTAAATTATATCAATATACATATATAAATAGTATTAATATATTTATATATATATATATGTAAATTAATATTTTAATATACAAATAATTATATAAACATATAAGTATTTATATATACATAAATAAATTTGTTAACATACAATATAAATAATATATATATATATATATATTAATTTATAAATATAATCGTATGATTATTTTATTATATATAAATAAAAATAAATTTTATTTATTTAAAATTAATATACACATACATACATACATATAAAAACATAAATACAAATTTTAAAACATAATTATAATTAATTAATAATAACTAAATAAATTATCATTGATATATAAATTAATATGCATGCATACATATATAAATACAAATATTTATATGTATATAAATTTATAAGTATATTTATATAAATTTACACACACATATATATATGTAAATCATGTATTTACATGTGAATATGAAATGTGAGTAACATTTTAGTGTTTTTACTCTTTATAAGGGGGAGAGAGGGAGAATGGGTGAGTTGGGTGAGAGGAGTGAGGGCGGGTGTTGGGTGAGGTGGCAGAGGGAAAGGTAGGGTGGTGTTGGGCGATGTGTTAGAGGGTGATGCCGAGTATGAAAGGAGGGGTCATGGGTGTGAGGTGTTAGGGGGCAGTGTTAGGGAGTAGGAAGGTGTGAGTGTTCAGGGGCAGGGAGTTGGGGTAGTGTTAGGTGGTATTCAATGTCAGGGGATATACAGACAGGGGGTTAGGGAGGGAGGGAGGGAGAAAGGGTGGGTTGGGTGTGAAAAAAATTTAACATGATCTATTTTTTTTTTGAAAAAACATTATGTATTTAACAAAATTTATAAAACCTGGAAAAAGTATATGTTTTTATGTACCTTTAGGGGAAGTTTTGAGTGTCAAGGGACGAAGAAGGGTTGTTAGGTGTTAGGGGCAGTGTTAGGTATTAGGCAAGTGGGGGTTTTTAGGGGTAGGGGTGGAGGTGGTGTCATGGGTGTGGGGTTTCCCACCTTTATAAGGGGAGGGAGGGAGTGGGTGTTGATTGGGCATGAAAAAAAATTAAACATGTAATGAAAAATTAAAAATAAAGTCATGTATTTACCCATGTTTATAAACATGGGTAAAACACCCATAATTTACCAACACTAGGTTTACTGGTGTTTTTACGAAACACCAATAAATGATTTATTTGTGATTATAAATGTGGATAAATAAAAAACATGGTTATATAGATATATATAATTTAGTGAATTTTATTGAAAAAAATATTATTCCTTAAAATATTCCACTAGTGGTGGTGGAATCTCACTTCCACATATTTTAACAAACATCTTATATAAACCCCTTTTTCCAAAATATATTTTTTATCATGTCATCTAATCTGATGAATCCTAAACCATGTGTATTTTATCCATTATCTCATATTGTTCATAAGAATACTTTGTTAATAAAAAACTTCTCTTATCATATAAGATAAATGAGATAAATATACACATTATTTATTTAGATCCATCAGAGCCTGTCATATTCCTTTACATTCAAATATTTGATATCGCAAATCCTTGCTTAATTAATTGAATCAAAACTACAATCTCTATAAATTATTCCATTTATTTTCAACTTATATATATTTACAATAGATGTAAAGTATACATTTGGTATCACATGCACTTCAAAACTAAATAATTAACTTCTATAACACCAATACTTAACATTGACATTCCATGGAGTTTCAAAAAACCATTTAGGTATCTAGACAATTCCATCACATTGTATTATTACATCCCCTTATTGATAACACCTTTAGGTTTCAATTACCATGAATTCCTTCTAGAATAAAAATTATTGGATTTTTCGACATAATTTTCTTCTTATGATTTGAACTTTTACCCCCTTTTAATTTCAATACAACACTGTAACCTATAAATCACATTCCCTAGTTCATTTTTTCTCAAAAATTAGAAAAAATAGGGTAAAAATTTCTTGAATTCATTCATATTTTTAGAATATTTCCAAACAAGTGAATCCATAAAGATACATTTAGTCTCACCAAGCCACTTAGAACACTCAATCATAATGTGTGTGTGAGTGGAGACTAAATTTCACTTAATTAATCATGAATATAATACCTGTTAAACATTGAATTAAAAACTATATGCTTATCCAAAGTATCTAGATTCATGTGTTGAAAAAATTCAATAGTTAGTGACTTTGGAGGGTGTTTCTCTAACACATATAATTTCTCTTAAGAACGCATCTTAAGTTACTAGTATTATGTGGTACATACATTAAGATCCTATTTATTAAGGATTTATCTCAAAGACAAGTTTTATGATGATAATGTTATTTATCCACAAAAAAAATATTTTATTAGATGAGTATCATGTTTTAATAACATTTAATAAAACCTTTTATTAAATGGGATCCCACTAAAATGATGACCCCTTTTAAATTCATTATATCCACTAGTGGGAAAAGGTCTATATTTCAATAAGAAATGATTCTAATTTAGTTTTCATCTCACTACATATCTATTTAGGTATTCCATCATGCCGATCATATCATATACGATGCTTGGATAGTTGAGTGGAAAACCCTTTTCCCAAATCAATCATATGAATATAAAATAAAATCAATTACTTTGGTATCCTATCACATAGGGTTTCCGAGATAAGTTTAACCTAAATAAAATTCCAAGAACATGAACCTAATCAAATTAGGGTTACCCATTACTTACTTTCTTACATAATATAATCCAATGGAATCCAAATTAAACCTGAACCAACCTAGTTAGATGATTAAGGTCTTGAAAAGTGCCACTTTGGAAGGAATATAACACTTAATATTTTTAATGGAATTTGAACTCACCATATCATCTCATGTTATTCTCATTACATGAATGCATACTTCTAATGATTTAGTTTGAAATCCTATTCCTTCAACTAAACCAATATGTTCAAACTATATCAATGTGTAAATCTTTACACAACTCATATATTATGTTAAAAGACCATATTTAAATACAAATACATCGATACATATCCAAATGATTCCCATGAATAAGGTATATGTAACCCTTTAATCTAAAGAATTATAATTATATGGGATTAATAATCCCCACATGTGTAATCCCAAAGCCACATATAGTCATACCTCACTTTTATAGATAAGGAATAAGCCCCCAGACATCGACCAATATGACCTAAAGTCCCTCTACCTAGAAAAAATTTACTCAATGGAGATCTAAATTCCTTCATAATTGTAATACCTAAATGTTAAAATAATAATTAACTACTTAATTCAAGATCATAACTCAATATAAGACAAATTCAATGTCGAAGAAAACTAAATCCATTATCATACCTATAATGCAACTCCTTAAAAACATTATTTTTTAATTATAAGGTATGAAATACCATTGAAAAATATATTTCAATATCAACTTTTAATATTATGGGATATTTAATAAATGTTTAAAAAACATTTAAATAATTAATTATATTTTTTTTTGTAATTAATTTATTTTATAAAAAAACATTATAAATAATTAAATATGTAATTTTAACCTTTTTACATAATTTATAAACATTTTAAAAATTATTAAATTCAATTTACAATTGAAGATAAGAAAGAAAACTTTTCCCTAAACATATCATTTTAATGATATGGCCATACTATATAAGGAGAAGCCAATGTGATATATAAGGGGAAGCTAGTGCTCATGTACTATTGTGAGATTTAATAACACCTATTTTGTAATAAATCACCTTGTATCATGTAAAAATAGATTGTAATTGGGGAGGATCGATCAAATGGTCGATTATAGTGCACAATATTCATATGATCACTATATGAAATTAAAATATTAACTATATGGGATCAGCTTTACCTGATGTTAGTCTAAACCCCTAAAATGTAGCCAACATAAGATTGATCTACATAGGAATAAATCCAAAGTGTGATCCTTCATATAATAATGATAAAGCACCACTCAAGTAATAAAAAATCAACAACCTCTTATTTATCCTATCGTAAGTGGCGACATCACCCTCAACACCTCTATTTGTATTTAACAACTGACACAAAATTATATAATAAAATTTAATTCTATATTTTTTAGAAATATATATTTCTTAATTTTTAAATATGATAATTTCAATATCAAGAAAATGATTTTATTTAATACCATTGATGGTTTTGTAAGGGTAGTATAACACATATACAAGGAATCTTAAACTAAATAGACTCATAAATCCTGTATATCTATGCATGAATAATTGAAAACATGATACTATAAAATGAAGAAACTAAATATGTGTATCTTACACCATTGATCCACTACTATATTTATCTTCATCCACAATTAATAAATATCACTCAAGAGGTAACTGAGTAACATACCTCCTCTATGGTGTATCCACAGGCTGGTTGAATCTCCCATCATATGGGTGGGATTATCCTGACTTCCATGATATGATAATGTCTCATAAAAAAATGAAGGAAGATAGAGATAGAGAGCTACAAGGAGAGGGAGTATCCACATTATCATGGAGCATCACTTAGATGGGTATCTCGATGTCTTTAATCTCATTATATATGTGATGGACCTAAGAATGGTGTTGGTTCACTAGGGGGTGAATCAGTGAATAATATTCCTTTTTCTCTTTTAGGTTTTCTTATGAAATCAAACTATGTCATTTGTTAAAGTGAACACTATTACTACTAAATTCACACACTCTGAAAAATTCAAAATAAACAAAGGAGACCCGATGTACAAGTTTCACAACTCAAAATGAGTACTTAATCCTTGGAATAATCTGAAATCACTAGAGACCATATGATCCACTAGAATCACCATAGTAGATATAAACAAGAAGGTTATATCCTTTAACTCATATCATAATATATTAATAATTTTATATCCCAAAAAGTATTTCAATAATTTTATATTTCTCCTTAAATTATATACATTATAGAATGGGTGTGACTTATTCCTTCTTCCTAAATACACAGAATGGGTGTAATGAATACACACAAAACCAAGTGTATACTCATTATTTTTTCTTTCTTCTACATACACTACTTCAAGTAATATTATTCCTCTTCCTCTTCCTATTCTCTCTTTTTGTGCACACTACACTATACACACACATATTCTCTTATAATCTATCTCTATTAAAAAACCCTATTGGTTATTTTTATCTTCTCTCTACATTATATAAAATATCCCTATTCATATTCATCTTTCATAGAAACAAAACTCTTCTTCAAGATCAAATTTTAATTTCAAATTTAAATCTAAACAAACAACATATTTCAACTTCTATTTAACTTATGTTAAAATTATTCTCTCACTGGATCTATCCAAGGGAAATTTAGTATAATTCAAAGCATGAATATATTCATCACAATGTGAAAAATAAGTTCTTATAACTACTTATTCCACCACTTATTAATTTTGTATCATGAAAAATCCTTCATAGTGTAATACTCTTATTATTTTTCTCTAGGATTTCATGTAATAGTGTGACACCATTCATTACGGTGTGATATATTTAACTACATAAAAAATACATATCTTAATAATAATGAATTTGAATCATATAACAAATCCATCCTATTGTCTACACTTTATTCTATACAATGATGTGGACTTCTCAACATAATGTGAAAATCTTTTAATCACAAAACCAACTGCAATATTTTATTCATATATATATTAAATTGTGATGTGATTTTCATCTTCACAAAGTACCACTTCTTCTCCAACTTCTTGTATCAAGAATTCAGTTTATGATACTTAATCCATAAGATAATAGCATCAAAATCATAATTTTTATATTCTTTCAATTTTTCACTTTTAGTAATTTAAGTTCCATACCTCTCAATTAACTTTTATAAATCTAACATTTTTTCAAAGTAAGAATCCTATGAATCAACCCTTACTTTTGAGTACTTTTACAATTTTTATCTCCTTTTCCTAGAGTAACCCTTACATTTGAGTTTTGATGAATTTTTCATTTTTAAAGTCCTTTGAGTACCCCTACGCATCATAGTGATACTCGAGACTTTGCTAAATTTCTACTAGGAAGAAAAACCCTTAAAAAACTCAATGAATATCAGAACTTTACCAAATTCTCATGACCTTTGAGTACCCACATGTACCATAGGATATTGAAGGATTTACCATTTTTTTGAAATATAGATCAAACCATACATATATAGGATGTTTTTAACTTAATAATTTAAATAATATAAATCAACCCATATGTATATTGGGTGTTTAACACTTTCCCATATTTCAGAGATCTGATCAGCACTAGAGTGATAATAATGTAAGGACTATCCCAATTTTTAGATCTAGATATACTCAACATAGTGACCCATATGTAAGGAATTAAGTAATTTTCTGACTTCTTCTTCTCACTACCAGAGTGACCCATATGTATAGGACTTATCCAAAATTAGATCTTCTACACAATTTTTTTTCTTTCAGATACTTAACTTCCAAACTCACCAAACTTATATAGACTACTTCCATTCTCCTCCAATCACTCCAAAAATTTGGAATAAACTTCAACTCAAATGAAACATCATGTAACATTTGAGTTTGAAGATGATTTATGTTCCAAAAACAAAATATAACACATAAACATATCCACTAATTCTTTATAATTCATATTACCTAGAAAAATACAACCATGTTAGAGGATTCTTCTTCAAATCCATATCTTAAAAAACACCTTATGGGCATCAACAATATCTCCAAGGTCATAAAAACTTCTTCATTCATTGAATAAAAAATACCCCTTTTGTTTTTTTGGAAACCATTAAACCTAAATCACTATTTAAACTTAATACACATAGAATTACAATTCATTAATTATAATCTTACATGAGTGAGATCCTTTTAGGAAATAAGAATGTTGAATAACAATGTCATATTTTCAATTAAAGTGACTTACAACCACTTATTTAGAGCACTTAAAACCAATCATGATCAACTTCTTAAACCAAATTTTCGTTCAATTGTGAGAAATAATTTCAACTTGTAAAAAATATTACCATTTTTCCACTTCTCAAAAATATTCCTTTATCTCGTGTATAAAATTTTCTATATACATTATCACTAAACATGTTAGAACAATTCATATGATGACTTCACAACATTACCATTTTAAAAACTCCCTCTAAATATATGATCTCCATAAATAAGATATCTCCCCCCATTATGTTAAACACATATCTTTGTATTCTCTCCCCTTCTAAAAATAAATTAAGGAATAAAAATAATGGTATTTATATTGTTTTTATTCCACTTTGATAATAAATATCCAAAAAAAGTGAGATATGGGATGAATTTCATCATACCTTATCCTTTGAAGAGTGAAGGCTGATATTTTGTATTGAACCTCTATGGCTTGTAATTAGACTACATATTTTAATGAAAACCTATTTGATCAACCAAATTCTTCTTCAACTCCCATTTTATATTGGGATAACTCATCCTCTTATTTACTTCAGTAAAATGACATTACAACATCCCTTTCTTTTTTGTTGCTATTTACTTATATATTTTCAAAAACTTTTACATAATTTTCCTAAAATAAAAACACCTTATTATTTTAATTTTTTTGGGTATAAAAATTTTTTCTTCTATTTTGGAGTCAATAATTTGTGTAGTTTCTCGATAATTTCCTTGTTATTTTTTATGATGAATATTCTTCTTCACTAATTCACTAACCTGAAGCATGTTACCTTGTCTTTGATATCATTTCATCAAAACACATCCATATTTTAACTTATCAATAACACATTTTTTTAATATCAAACAAACACTTAATTAACTTTATTATGGATTTGATACAAACTTGGTATGATATGTTTAAAACCATTAACAAACAATGTGTTCCTTGATTGTAGATCATATAATCTAATGAATTTTGAACAAAATCATTTAAATTTTAGTGGACCGCCACTTAAAAGGGTCAAAAATACTTTATTTCACTTCTTGAAATCCTTTAAGAGCTTCAAATATATTGTCATAAAATAGGATCATCAACTTTCCAAGATCCATAGACGTTCCTTTTATGATGATTTGTGTGGAACTTTAATAATCAATGTTTTCTATTTTACTTTATCTTTATTATTCTAATTATTTTGAGTATTTTAATTAATAATAAATTGTATAGGTATAATAATGATATATTCATAAGAAAATTGTCTCATATGGCCACATCTTTTATAAACCACATCCAATTATTGAAACTTATTCTCAACATTTAGTTCATAATTTTTAGATTACTTTTGAACTTTTTATATTTGAGTAGTTCCAATCCCCCTAAATATTTGTCTCACAAATATTTGAGGTTTATATAAATATTTTTAATTAAACCAACATATCATTTTAAAGTTACCAAATCCTCCAAATTTCCAACAATATCTATAAAATTCATACCTTCCACTGAAAACAACTTGTTTTCCATATGTTGAAACCTTATATTCTTTCATATTTTGACCATAAAGTAGATCCTTACCGAAAATGTTTTATCATATATTCCCAAAACATTCCTCTTAACTATATACTTATTTATATCCTTTTTAGAATCAATTTTTTAAAAAATTATTTTGAAACAGTGTTCTTAAAATTTTCATATTTTTTAGAATTTGTTTTGTTTTCCACAAATTCAAATTTCTTCACTTGAGAATTTAAATAATAATTTTTACTAGCACATAAAAGATATTTTTCAAATTTTTTAATGCGATGTATATTATCATACATGATTTTAATTAATCTTAGAAACATAAACTCTTTTTAAAATCACCTCCTTAGAGATTTCTCCCAATTATTGCATAGAATTTTGAAAGTTATATTTGTACTTATAAAATTCCTTTTATACATTAATAAATTTTTGTTATATAATAATAATAATATTCTAATTTTCTATAAACTTATCTTTAATTTAAAATTTCAGATTATTACTCTCCTCATAAAGAAATTTCTTCAATTTTTTAATCTCATTTGTAAACTTTGTCTCTTTTTTAGCATATAAGTTTTCATTTTTGATAGATAATTGACAGTGTTTCTCCCTGATTTTTTTCTCCATTTATAGTGGAGAAATATTTATGGGAATTTATTTGAGCTCCTACTTCAGCGTGAAATATATTTTTGTTTCTTCATCAATTCCATCATTACTACTTTTATCACTAGTGAATTATTCATCATTCACTTTACAAATCAAAAATATTTTATCAACTACAATAGAAGTCTCAGATTACTTTTCATACTAACTAATATCATAATATTTATGATTAGATAATAATTTTCTCTTCTTTAATTTAGATAAATTTTTACATTTCCCCTTTGAAAAATAATTTGGTGGTTTTTTAATAAATTAACTTATCAACATCCCATCCACATCTTTACAACCTTAATATTATTTCCCTAAAACTTTACTTTACCTCTTATCATAATTCTTGAAATGAATAACATAATTTTATAAAATTTAATTTCAAAATCCTCTTTATCATCAAAATAATCTTCTTCCAAAAATTATTCTTTAAAACTATTATATTTCTTAAAATCTTTAAAGATAATTTACCTATTATCTTTGATCTTCCTCTTGGAGACACTTCCCTTCTGAATTTTATAAGAAATTATAATGATATAAATATTATCAATTAAAGAATACTAATATCATAATTATTTAATTTTGAGTCTTTTTCATAAATCTTGTCTAATGAAATATATATTATCCTCTAGAAAATTGTTGAATTCTCCAACTTGTCACCAAAACCCTTGATGGTGATCACAATTTCATTAACTCTAGTAAAGAAGTTATCTACTATTTCATCATTATACATATTGAGATATTCACATATCAATATATAAATTTATATCTTATCTTGATTAAATTTTAAATTAAATTTATATATATTTTTAAATTTATCCCAAATGCCTTTTATGATATTGATGCCTTTAACTTTGATAAATTCTATATTTGAAAGAGATAAAAAAAATGAAATTTACAACATGAGAATCATTCTCAAAATTAATTATATATACTATTTTAATTATAGTACCTTAAATATGAGAAAACAAAACTTCAATGGTATCCATCAAAACATAAATATTTATTTACAACAAGTATGGTAGCATCTGATCTTTCTATATATAATAATTTCTCCTATCAAAAATGGGAATCTACTTCTTATTCACTAAATTAATGGTGTCTTTGTTTATAATATAAATTTAAATACAAATTATTTAGACATAAGGGAACAATAATTTAGTTCTAAAATGAGAGAAAAACTAAAATACCAACTCAATTCAAAAATAATTTCATACTAGCAAACTTTAAACATTTTGATCTTCAGAAGAAATCTGAACCACTCTAATACAACTTTTGATATACCAGATCATGGTGTTGTTTAATTGATAGAGGGGGTGTGAGTTATTGAAAATTATTCTTTTCAATTTTATAATTTTTTGTTATATCAATCTCCATAACGTTTTAGAGTGAGTAATGTCACTACTGGAATCACACACACCAAGGAAGGAAAAATAAAAAAGGAAACCTGATGTAAAAGGTTCACTACTCAAAATGAGTAGCTAATCCTTAGAATTATCTGTAATCACTAAATACCATAAAATATACTAGAATCACCATGGTGGATAAAAATTAGAAATGTATATCCTTGAACTCATATTAAAAAATAATCAACAATGTTGTCTCCAGACAATTTGCATTACTGTCTTGATCTTGAATTAGGTATGGATTACTATTTTCCAATAATTAACTAATTCCATGATAATTTTATATTAATACCACACTTATTAACATTATATAATTAGTTTAATTATTTATTCTTCCTCAATACACAACATGGTGTGATAATAACACAAAAAATCAAGTGTGTATGATTTCTCCTCTTTCTCATCATCTACTTGCACTGCTATAAGTAATATTATCATTTCTCTGCCTATTCTCTATTTCTACAAACAATATACTACACATAGAGTTCTTATCTTCCACTCTATATATATTTAATAATTCTATCAATTATTTCTATCTTCTCCCTATGTTGTATTCAAGATCCCAATTCATATTTATCTTGCACAACAACAACACTCATCTTCAAGTTCAATTTAAAAAAAATAACTCTCTTAAACCATTTTAACCTAAATTTAACCTATTTTTTCATTGTATATATCCATTTTTACTCTTAAATAAGTAAAATCGTAACTGTATTCATCATATCATGATATACCAATTCTCCTAACTTCTTCTCCAAGTGTTTTCTTCATTTTGCAACTTGAAAAATTCCTTTATAGTGAAATCATTATCTATTTTTTCTCAAGGTGTTCATGTAATGGAATTATACCATTAATTTTAGTGTGATATGTTTAACCACATAAAAACAACATATATCTTAAAAATAATGTCTTTTCATCACGATGTTAATCTATCGCATGATCCACACTTCATAACATGAAATGACAAAGCGTTATCAACATGGAATAAATAAATTTTAAACCTTAAACCTAACTATAATATTTTATTCATGCATGGATTTCGTCATGATGTGAGTATAATCTTCATTATATAACCCTTAATGTTAAAATTCATGTATCGTGATTACACTTCATGATATTTAATTCATAAGATAATAGTTTCACTATCGTCATTTTTTCCTTATTTCAATTTCTCATAATGAAAATTTAACTTCCAAACTTCTCAGTTAACTTCTAGAAATATCAAATTTTGGTAAATTAAGAATCATATGAATCAACCCCTATATCTATGTAATTTTAAAATTTTATACTCTTCTACTCAGAGTAAACCTTATGTTCAGTTTTTCAGGACTTTTCCTTTTCTCCAGTCTTTTGAGTACCCTTATGCATCATAGTGAATCCTGATAATTTTCCAAATTACTATCAGGTAGAAGAAACCTTAAGTATCTTAATAAAACTAAACACTTTTCCAAATTCTCATTCCCTTTGAGTACCCAAATGTACCATGTGGTTTTTAATACTATACCATTTTTTTGAAATCTAGATTAACCCATATGTATAGAGAGTGTTTAATACTTAGAAAATTTCAAGAATACAAATCAACCCATATATATTGATTATTAACACTTTTAATATAAGGGATTGGTTTTTACTGATCCCTTGATTTGTGTTTTTAGGCAGTTGGGGGTTTTTAGGATGGGTTGGGGGAGTAGGAGTGTGGTTCAAGTTAAAAATTCAGCTAGAGGAGGAGGCTTGAAGTGTGGTATTTGAGGCTGTAGTGTGGTGTGGTTTTTTGATGGAATCTTGTGGCATGGTTGTAGTACCTTTGGAATTTAGTATTGGGATGAATTTTTGATGGTTTTTCTGATATGGAGGTCTTTTTTTCTTGGGCTTAGGGCTACACAGTAGGGATTGGGTTTCTTGTCTCTATCATGACCCCCACTCCACTAGCACCCCTCACGGGTTAATAGTGAAGATGTAGATGATCCCCTAAGCCCACCTCTATAAGACACAAGTTTTTCACAAGTGTTTAGGTAATAAAATTCATAAAAATTGGTGGTATTATCCTTTATATATTAACTTAAGGATAATTTATCCCATTTATATTCATTCTATTCTCTTTATATTGGTCTCCAACCCAGGACCTATTGAAGTCAGGCTTCAGGGGTCATCCTCATCTTCACTGTCATCCTGGGAGGGGTACTAGTGTAGGGGAGGTCATGATAGAGTGGTATCAGATATTATGGTTAATAGATAGAATGTATTTTAGAGATAGGAACTCGTGATAATTTCATGGGTTGGTAGAGAAACAATATAAGCTAGACTTAACACATGATGTAATAAAGGGAGACTGATTAGGATATGGGAATTTAGGTCCCCCTTATGATCCAACATAAGGACCCTAAGTTTATTGAACACATTAAGTGAAGTTATACTACTTGTGGGGTAGAGACCTCGGTAAGTATCATGAATCATTATTTTCTATGATTGTGTTTTAATTGGGAAGACAATATGAATTTTGTTGAATTTTAATTAATTAATCATAAATATTCCATATTCTTAGTTTAGGAGTCTTTAACATTTGTTCTTTTTCTGGTATGGATCTAGGTCGAAGTCCTCGTAAGGTTCATGTTGAAGATGTTTAAAAAAATGTACCATTAGACAACCATAGTGTTGAGCAAAATGATGATTCTTAGAGGAATATGTATTGAGTGTTTTAGTGTGAGTGTCTATAGAAGTACGAGGGATCAATTTGAGACCAAAATATCAAGGTTTGGTTAGAGAAGGTAAAGGTTTCCTTCAGTTTAATCTGTGCTCAAAGGGATAAATGAGTTTCCTTTGATGTTACTTTGATGTGTAGTGAATATTGGTATTAGTGGTTATTATTCCTTAGGGATCATGAGGAGTCATCCATCTTATGGGAGAAGTTTCCTGGTCTATTTCATGCATATTTTCATTCATCAACCATGAAGGCAACTTGTTAGCAGGAGATCCTTACTATACACTATGACAATTATAGTGTGTGGGAGTTTAGTATTCAGTATAAGAACCTTATCTATCATTATTCAAACCTTATTCCATATATTTAAGCTAGGGGGAAGAATTTCAAGAATTATTTTCATCTAAAGATCAAGTTCTAGGTCACCTCATTCATATTGCCTACATATCTCAAGGTTTTAGTGAAGGAAGAGGTTATTGAGAGGATACTTGATAGGAATAAGTCACCATGTAATGGGAGTATACATGACTCTATTTGGAGATAATATATGGATATAAGTTTTTTAATTTCCTAGTCTTCAAAACATTCAAACAAAAATGAGTCAATTACAACCTTCTTCATCCTTTTTCACTGGGGATGGTAGTTCTTGGGAATATTCTTGCGGATTAGGTGTGTTTTTTACCTAAGAAGGCTGCATCCATCATAATCTTTATTTCCAAAACATTCCTGGTAAATATCAAGGATTAATATTCCCTCTTCAAGATCATTCATTTCAATTATATTTTTTGAGGCAAAAGTAGTAGCAGGGTTCTGAAAATTTTGATCAGTAGAGAAGGGATGGGGTGGGTATAAGAAAACCCTATGATGGCCATCATACTCAAGGAAAAAAGTAGAGTGCATCCATGTAACTGGTCACCATCAGATCTATAATTTCCATGGATCTAGACGTGGTTAAATGCATGCCTTAGAGTTTCTAATTCTAGGTTAGACTTGTTTCATGTGAGTTATTATCAGTTTATATTATATCTGGGTATATGATTTATTTTATTTAGGATCTAAACACTAATTTATTTCATATAAAATAGTCCATAATTTATTACTTGAGGTATAAATGCTTCCAGTTCCCTTGACATTAACCACAATAGTTGGAGATTGAGTTAGCTTTTATGACGTGTTCATAGATTGTGAGATGGTGCTGTGACATCATCGATCTTGGTGGGATTTCCTATATTTATAGATAAAAACATAAGTCATCATACTAAATATAGATTTATTGTATTTAGTGAAAGTTATTATTGACTACTACATGAGGCACACTATATTCTATGACACCGATGGAGATGATATTATGATTTTTGGTGAGAGAGACCCTTAGATGGGTAATAGGAGAGCTGATTCTGTATCGTCTTTGATGTCCAAGCTAATGTTGAGTTCTATAGATGATCAACTGGAAGTGTTTCCTAGGATTATGGAAGAATAACCTGATGTCTTTTCTAGAGAGGTTATGATGCTACCCCATTGACGTGAGATTGATTTTGGGATAGAGTTGTAATTGATTTTTACTCTAACATTTATGTCCCTATATAAGATAATGCATTATGAGTTATAAGAGCTACAAATATAGATTGATGATATTTTATAGTGAGGTTTTATTTGACCTATTGTGTCACATTGGGGTGCTCCGATTTTTTTTATGAAGAAATAAGATTATAATTTTCATTTTTGTATCGATTATTACTACCTGAATTAGGTGAAAGTGAAGAACCACTATCCCCTTCTATGGATTAAAGATATGTTCGATCACCTGAAGAGAGATAACTGGTCCTCAAAGATTTATTTTTAATCAAGATATAATCATATGGATGTTAAGGATGATGATATCCTAAAGAATAATTTAAGATTTAATTATGGTAATTATGAGTTTTTCTTAATGTCATTAGGTTCCATGAATTCTCTAGATGTATTCATGGCATTGATGAAATATGTGTTCTATGAGTTTCTGTATTAGTTCATAGTGGTGTTCAACGATGACATCGGTGTATTTCATGAGTTGTATTAGGATCATGAAAAAAACCCATGAACTATTTTGTGAGTTATTTATCATTATTAGATAGGTGGAAATATGTCAAAGTGTAAGTTTTGGACTCATGTGGTTTATTTATTGGGACATGTTGTGTATCATCATGAAGTAGTTTTTGATCCTTCTAATAATAATCTTGTTATTAGGTGGCCCCCAAGAATGTTGTAGAGGTGTAGTGATTCCTTGGTATTTCCAACTATTATAGAAGGTTCATACCAAAATTCTATCTGATTAAGACTCCTCTAACATCTTTGACCATGAAGGGTCAATATTTTTCAGAGGATGACCAATTCCAAGACTATTTTGAGTATTTGAAAGAGAGGTTGGCTAGTGATTCAATATTTAATTTATTGAAGGAGGGTGTTGTATTTTAGGTTTATTTTGATTCTTCAAATCTTGTATTGGGGTGTGTTCTGATGAAAAAAAGAACAGTTATCACCAGTGGGTCTTGATAGTTGCCTCCTCATGAACGCAACTATGCTACCCATGATATTGAGCTTGTTTCAGATATGTTTTATCTAAAGTTTTAGTGACATTGAATCACTATAGAGCACATATCTTTATAGTGACCCACACTTTTCATACATAGATATTATATATTATTATATGAATATTCATTACATAACATTAATATTCATACTTGAACCATAAAGGTTTAGTGTCTTAGGAAAACATGGATATATAAAAAACTACTACATAAGAGATCTACATTACCTCCCACTTAGTTCTTTATAATTAGTACCCTTTTATTCATATCATACTTATAAACCATCTCTATATCCCAGGGAAAAGGTAATATAATAAAGGGTAAGATTAGATAACCATTAAGGGTAAAAAGTAAGATATCAATGATCACTTAAGTATACAATGAGCATAAGGGCTTGAGAACATGATGTTAACATTTTAAAACCATACCCAACACATCATATATCATAGTCATGATTCATGGAATACACTTAAAAAAATGGAATTTAGTGATGTTTTTAGCCATGTTTTTTAAAAAACATGGCCAATTAAGTGATGTTTTTAGTGATGTTTAAACATGTGGATAATTTTTTATTTAACCACGTTCTTAAGAAATCACTACTAATTTATCCATCTTTTTGAAAGATGTTCCTAATTTATTTTTGTTTTTGTCCACATTTAAAAATGTGGATAATTTTAAATCTATCCTTATTTTTGAAAAAAATGGATAATTTATCTTTTCTTTCTAGAAAACATGGTTAATTTAAAATTTTTTTCTAGAAAACATTGCTATATTGGCGAATTATTTTTATCCATGCTTAAAAAAGCCACTAAAATTAAAAATAGCCTTGTTTTCTAGAAAACATGGTTAATTTAGTGACATTTTCCAAAAAAACATGGAAAGTTTAGTGAGATTTTGTTACCACATTTAAAAATATTGCTAAATTTAGAAATATCAACATTTTATAGAAAATGTGGTTAATTTAGTGACATTTTTAAGAAAACATGGAAAATTTAGCAACATTTTTAAAAAAAAACATGCCTATTTTAATGACATTTTTTTACCAATTTTTTAAAACATGAGTAATTATATATAAGTACAGTTCTATTAATTTTCACCGATATATATAATTATATTTATGTATATGTAATTTTTTTGTAAGTCGTATTTATATACATGTATATATATATATATTTGTATTATATAAAAATACATTAACATATATTTAAATACTACAATATATATATATCTATATAAATATAAATACACACACATACAATTATATATATAACTATCAAGGTGTATGTCAGTGATAGATGCCCCTATGGGTCTCAGCGAAGTCTTGATTTCATGCCTCACCAAGTCCTTACTTGTATTTGTATGTTGCGTGATTTTTTTGGTAATGTAGCCTCTTTCACCGAATCTATGAATATATATATAAAAACACACACATATATATATATATATATAAAGTTATAATTATCATTATATATATATGCATATATGTAAATTTATATTGATAGATATATACATTAACATATATTTAAATATCATGATATACATATATAAAAGACATATATATATAAACATACACACATATATATTATATATATATACATATATACATATATAAACACAAAAAAAAAAACACACACACACATATTTAAACACACACACACATATAAAGATATTAATTATTTATTAACATGGCTTGAAACCTCTCCCAGATCAGAAAATATATGTGGGAGAGGTATCACCCAATCCTAATGGGTTATTTGGTTTCATAATACCCTCCACTAGTAATAAATAATACCCAAACACACACACACATATTATATATATATATATAATATTAATTTTTTAATACTGATATATATTTATATATGTATAAATATAGTATAATAATTTTTTATAACAGAAAATCCTTGAGATTAGTTGGTGAGGTTGCATACAGTAAGTCATCCAATACTGCATTCAATTACCATGGTGGGTGATCTTTATGAAAATCATAGTGTGTGGGGTAGAGGGTGATTTTAGACTCGATGGAAGAATTTTTTTTTTTACAAAAAAGTCTTACAAGATAGTTCTATAATAAAATTAATTTTAAAAAAACATTTTATATCATGGATTTTAAAAAATTCCATGTTTATAGAAAATATGTATATTTAATGACTAATTTATAAACAATTATAGAAAACATTGGTAAGAAGTGTGTCTCTTACCAAGGTTTATAGAAAATTTTGGTAATCAATGTGTCACTATATTGTCACATTCATAAACATCACTAATTAGTGACATTAATAAACATAACTAATTAGAGACACACTATTTTCTAACATTTATTAGAAACATCAGTAAATTCATTAGAAATATTTTTAAACATAACTAATAAAAAATAAAAAACATTACTAAGTTCCATTTTTTGTGGTGATAAATATTTGTAGTTCATAATACATGAATCATAAAGGAATCAAATAACATGAGCCATGTGATCATAAAATTGGCATAAGAAATAAATATGTGACATACACATAAGAATAGAAAATAATTTCCTTAGTAATGGATCAACACCAAGATTATCACAGTGGACTGGGTTCACTCCCCATTCTATCATATCCTTAGTCAAGGTTCAGTCTCAAGACTATCATAATGGATAAAATCCCTTACTAAATTGGGTTCACTCTCCATTCTAGTTATTATTATCTCATAGGATATAAATCATCACCCAATAAATTAGGGGATATATAAATACGGAAACAATCATTAGATAATCATAATATATTCATATGTGTTCCACAAGACCATAAAAAATTCATCATATATCATTACTAGTGGAAAGGAAACAGATTTCATAAACATTTCATCATTTCATCAATGCATAACCCAAGGAAAATAAAAAAGTTTCATTAACATATCATAATAATAATAATAAACCATCCACAAAAATAACAAGTATATTATAATTGGATAATATCCATATTAAATCATAAGTAACATCAAATGAATTTATCTTATATGAAAAATGTCTTTAAAATATCACTCGGAATATTTATTGAGGAAAATACATTTTTCATTTTGAAATAACTTATTTAAAATATAAAAAATTTCAAAATATCAAAGAAAAATTCTCTCTTAAAATAAATTTGGAATCTTGAAAAGGAAGCTTCAAATAATTGAGTGGTCATGGTGATAGGTTATTTTGTTGATTCCATTTATGTTAAAATAAACATTCCTTTCACATTTTTGAAAGTAACTCATTCAGAAAATGAAAAGAAGATATATTTTAAACCATTTTTTAAAAAGTAAAACATGGGTAAAAATTAATTTAAACAACCATTGGATATTAGCACAAAAATTCTTGTTAACATTTTATAAAATATATATATGGAAGAAAAATTATTCCTCACCAAAGAAGAAATAAATTGTGTTTTTATTAAAAAACATTTTCTCAATCATTTTAAGTACCAAAGAGAAGAAAATTGTACTATTAAATATAAATTTAATAAATAAAAAAGTATAATAAAATTAGATAGGTTTATTATAAAATTATCATACATTTTTCTTTAATATAAATTCAATCATAAATAATCCCAATTAAAACAATATATAAACATAAATCCCTTACTACTTTGATAAATTTTAAATCATAAGCCCCATGAAGGAATAAATTTAAATAAAATTTTAAATATCTTAATAATAAGGATATTCATGATATAAAATGTAAATTGGTATATTTATACACCTAATAAAATAATATAGGTGCATAACATAACATATATCCCAAAGAAGACAATTTAAGACGATTAACCCTTACCTCAAATTCCATTTGCTTTAAAAGCACCTAAAATATAATTTAATAAATTTAATTTTATTATAATTATATAATAGAATAATTTAAATACTTATAATATCATATATGACCCACTTATAACATTTAAACACCCATTTATTAATAATTCCTTATCAAAATCATCGTTTCTGGGTGTTAACTGGTTCATTTTTCATTGAAATTTTAGTTTGGAAGTTCTGGTCCTTGTACATGGATCATGATTACACTATATAAATAATTATATTCATGATATAAATATCATATATATTAATTATATAAATATTTATAATCATCCATAATTGGAGATATAGAAAAATAATTTACACTATTCATCGAGATGGTAGGTTGTACATACATATTGACACAATTTTCATTTTCTAATGAAAATAAGGAAAGAACGATAAATATTATTTTTTCATTTAAAAAACAAAATTATTTCATAAATAACATACACACACACACACACACACACATATATATATATATATATAAATTAAATATATTCTTATTACCATCCTAGTAACATTGAAACGAAAAATGAATCAAATCGCTTTATGGAGGTGGTAGTCCACACATACGCACGAATGAGGTTATCATTTTACAAAGCATTTGAATGAAATAAGGTAGATATAATATTATAATAAAAAATGAATAATTATATAATAAATATAATATATAAACATTAACCCCACTTTAGTAATCAACCATGAATGGTAGTGATGGAAAATGATTTATATCGTTACATAGAGGCGATAGTCCACATGTACGGTCAAGTGACACTTTTACTTTCCATTTGATGGAATAGAGGGTGGATAACATTGGTTACATAATCATAATAAAATTTTATTATATTTAGGATAATTAATTTATTATTTTATGATAAATACCATAAAATTTTATGAGGTATAAGAATAAATAAATTTATAGAGTTCAGGTAAGATGATTACCTCTTCTTTGGTATACCTCCTTTAGATACCTTATTAAGGACCATTAGATTGGTATTTTAAGAAAAATATTTCCTCTAATTAATGGATAGGAAATTTTATAGGATAATTGGGTAGGTTTTGGTCATCTAGGTGGCTTAATGTAGTGAAAATAGTAGAGAGGAGGGGTGTCCTCTTTTAAGGGGGGGAGATAACATAATTGAAATTTCTTGAAATATTAAAATTTAATAAAGTATTATTTAATAAAAATGATTCCAAATGGGATGGAATTAGAATATGGGATAATATAGTATATAAATATTTCCATTTAATAGGATTTTTATAAGTTTAATTTTCAATATAACCATTATCTCTTGGTTTAACCCCTCGATAAACCTGTTTTAACCATAACCGTGCTAACAAAATATTACTGTTTTTATTATTTATTATAACATAAAATTAATTTGAACTCATTAAATAATATTAATTTTGTTTATTTAAAATATTAAATACATTTTATAAAATTAAATTCAATTAAGTGAAAAAATTTAATTTAAAATTGAACCCGCAAAACGTGATGAAAAGTAGTTTTTACAGAAAAAACATTTTCTTAATTATAAAAACTTTTTAAACCAAAAAACAATATAAAATTAATTAAAATGACATTAATTTGACTATTAATTATAAAAATTAGATAATTTTAATTTTAAACCATTTTAAATCAAAATTAACTTTTAAAATGTTTGAAATGAAAATACAATTTTCAATAAAAATTGATATTTTTCACTATTCGTCAAAAAATCAATTTTTTTAGAAAATTATAAAAAATTAACAGTAATATAATTTTTACATGATGATTTAAAATGTGAAGTTTATTTTTTCAATTTTTTTTCTAAAATTGGTATCAACTAATTATTTTATTTTCTCATAAAAAGTAATAAAACCCATTATTGAGGAAAAAATGCATTTTTGAAGCATATAATGACTTTACTAAAAATTGAGTACTTATTTATAAAAATATTTGATTTATATAAAACATTTATATATATTTTTAAAATGTTATTAATAATATTCATACCACCAATTTAACAACTAGGTTATAATGGTATACTATATTACAGTTTATTTAGACCTAGGTTTAAATGTATCACAAGCTATCAAAGAAATTAAATTTATTTGAAGAGAAATATATAAAAAAATACTAGGGTGCTAAATTATACCACAATTAAAATTAATTTTACCCTTTAAATCCCATAACCATAATACATACAAATGAGGTATCTCTTTTTCATCACATCCTTAGGTTCCCAAGTAGCTTCTTCGAATTTCTAATTCCTCTAGAGAGCTTTAACCAGGTGAGTAGTATTGTTCCATAACACTTTATCTATAAGATCCAAGATTTATAATGATTATTATTTATAGGAAATATCATTCTATAGTGATAAAACCTATTAGTTCAGTACATCTGATGAATCAGGTATGTACTTCCTCAGGAGAGATATATGGAACACATGAGGAACTTAAGAGAGGTCTGATAGAAGTGCCAAAAAATAATCTACCTTCTCTAATAGATCAATAATATAAAAGGGAACAATATAACTAGATATCAAATTTACCTTCTTTATAAGTATAATAACATTATTCCATTGAGAAATTCAAAGGAATAAATTCTCACCAACTTTGAATTCCATGTTTCACTAATGATTGTTACTATAACTTTTCTATTGACTATGAGATGTCTTGTTGTGATACAAAATAGATATTAATTTTTCAACCATTCACTTAGATAACTCAATCCCTAATAAATTTATCTATCCAAATTTATCCGAACACATTGAAGTTATATAATTATTTATATATAGGTCTTTATAAGGAGACATCTGAATGCTTGAGTAAGAGTTATTATTGTAGGAAAAATAAACCAGAGGAAGGTATTGATTCCAACCACCTTTGAAATCCATATAACAAGATATTATTATATCCTCTAGGGTTTTAATGGTTCTCTAAAAAATATCATCTAATAGAGGATTCTAATAAGTACTAAAACAAAACTCTAGATCCAAAACATACTGAAGACTTCACCAGACCTTCAAGGGAGACCTCAAATCTTGGTTATATATAATAGAATGTAGTATTCCATACAACCTTACCAATTTCTTAATATATATCCTAGAAAACTAATCAAGATAGAAATATTATCTAATATAAATTAAGTGTGATGACTTTATAATATGATCAAGTATAACCCAAAAAACAGTATGGCATTTATATGTTTTGGGGGGTCCGAAAAAAAATCTATGGTGATGTTTTCCGATTTCCATTTTGGTAGGGGTAATGGTTGTAACATATCCTTAGAATTATATATCTTATCTTTAACTTGAAAACATACCAATCATAGAAATATATATTATAACACCCTGGTATTTTGTGAAATATATTTTTTGAATTAATTTATCTTTTTATATTTTTCATTTCACGTGACACTAGAAATTTTGTATATATATATATATTAAAACACTAAATAAAACATTCCTTTCACATGACACGGACTTGGAATACATTACATGGAACCAAATTAGTATATGATACATGGAACATTGACTTAATATACGTTACATGGAACCATACCTTGTTGTACATTACACACAACACCGACTTGGCGTACATTACACGAAACACTGGTGTTTCTATGAAACATAATTTTATAGCTACAATTATTTAAATGAGATAATTATAAAAAATACATTAAACCCAATAATATGAATTTTAATAACTAATTTTAAATTATTGTTTGTAATGATTTTATATAAATAAAAAATATTGATAAAAAAGATATAATTTTTAGTAAATAACTTATATGTTTAAAAATACCATTTTCTCAAATAAACTACATTTTATATCCTTCTATAAAAAATAATAAAATTAATTTTAGAAACATTTATAAATTTAATTTTATAAAATAAAATTAATTTTTTGAATTTATAATGATGAAATTATCTTAGGGTGATTTTTTATTTTTCTGAGAAACTCCATTTTTTGATAAATAGTGAATAATACAACTTTTTAGTTAAAAATTGCCTTTTCGTTTAAATAATTTTTAATTTTTAATTATATTTTTAATTTTTTATAAGGAAAAATTATATAAATTATACATATATTAATACAATATAGGTCATTATAATAAATTTCAATTTTAAATTTAATATAGTAACATAATATGGTTTTGAACTTCTTTATATAGTAAAAACCCATAATTTCATCTCGTCTACAGGATTAACATTAGTCTTTATTTAGAAACTTCTATAAATTGAATTTTTAAAAACCTAAACACACAATTTTTATCAGTATAATATTTATAGTCTTATAATATCAACTTAATTTTTTACCAAAAATATTAGTAAAAGTGATTAAAATTAATCATAGTGATTAAGGTCAAATTAAGCTTAATTAGGGACTAAACATTAATATTAGGGGAACAAATGACCTATAAAATTGTCCAAAACCCATTTAATGGAAATATTTAGATAATACATATTAAATTATTTATTTAGGTTGGTTTGGTATGAAATTGTTTATGTGAGAACATGTGTACACCTTACTTGTTTTCAAAAATTACAAGTGAGTCTTTTTTTCTCTATAAAAGGCCACCACCTATACCTGTTAATAACACCTCTAAAACCTATTAGGGTCAGCCAAAATATGTCAAATATACTTCCCAACATCCCTACATTCCTTCTTTAATTCTACCTTTGGTTATAAAGTCTTCCAAGGAATCCTTTTGGCACAAACCAAAAGAAGTTACTCGATTAACAGGTAACACCTTCTCTCAAGCACCTTTATTTTATTTTAAATATTCTCCCCACCAATATATTTATTAAATTATTGTATAAAAACACTAGTATAATCAATATAATAGTATGTTTTGATGCTAATTATTTTAGCTACACTTACACACACCTCCATCTAATGGGTAACAAACATACTATTTATGTGTATGACAAACTACTGCCTCACAAAAGGACGATGGTTCCATTTTTTACTTACCACCTATCATGGTAATTTTTTTGATGAAAAATATTTTAATATATGTAATATATTATATTTATTATGACTTTAAACTTATTTATTCATTTTTATAACACATATATTGTTCACTTTACCTTTTGTGTTAATACGATAATTTCGTTTGGGGAAGTGTGGACTACCACCTCCTCAAAGCGATATGATTCATTCATACACTAGATGGATTGAATTAAGGCTGGTTTTAGTGAATATATATGATATATATGATATAATAAATCTACTTTAATAATTATATATACATATATATACATATATATATTTTAATTTTTTTTTCTTTCAACTCAACAATTAAACAGAAAATAGCATTCATGCGTACATACGACCTACCATCTCCATGAATGGTGTATTCCATTTCATACTTATATATTAAATATATTATTAAATATATTATTTTAATAAAAATATAATTTATATAAATGATATTTATATCATGTTTTACATTCTGGAATCATGATATAAGTATAAGGACTGACAATATAACAAATTAAGATAGACACGAAGAACAAAGGGAATACTATCCGAAGTGAAACATTAACATAAGATGGTTAAAAAGTGGGTTATATATGGTCTTAATGAAAAACTATATGGTAATATATATAATAATATAGTAATTTAAAGTATGTATAATAAATTTATATTTATTATATAGGTGGTTTTAATGAGTGCAATGAGAGTCAAGACACAAGGTAAGGGAATTTCATCTCACTTTTTATTTCCATGGGATACATGCTTTATTCACCACCCATTACTTTTGTGTGGTGTGTATACTACCCATGGATGTTTTCTATGATTATTATAATAAAATTATGGGTATTTACATATCCATTATATTATATTTATTTCATGTGGTTAATGTTTCAAAAGTTACCAACTCGGTAAAGTAGTTTTATCTCAAATTGCCTTCTTTGAGACACATGTTTTGTTATGAACCAATGTTATTTAATGAGGTGTATATGATTCAAATTGAAATGATATTTAATGAATATAATTATTTTCATGATATTTTAAGATTCATGTAATTTTATTTTCTTACATGAAGATTATGATCCCAAGTAACCAAGCTATAAGAGTTTATTGAAACAATCTCATCACTTTTCTCATTTGTTTATGATTATGTTTAAAATAATGAAATATTATGACACATATATCAATAATACTCATGAGATTACTTATACTATATTTATTCAAGATATATCCATATATCATACCATTTTCCACTCTTTTATACTAAATTTAATTAAGAAAATGTTTTTAAGAAAAATATGATTGTATCTCTCTCTTCGGCCATAAATCTATTTTATTTCAAAAACATGTTCTAAAAATGATTTCAAATGATATTTAAAGATCATTTTCAAGGAAAATTTATTTTAAAAATGTTTTATGGTTTTAAAATATTTTTTATTAGTTTTAAATGTTATTTTAAAGAAATGGGTTTCAAAACGTTTTCAATATTTCTTTATATGTTTTCAAATTATCTTAAATGAAATGGTTTTCAATTTTTTTTTCAATATTTATTAATAAGTTTTCAAATTGTTTTCAAAGAAAAAATTTCTTAAATTTTTTTGAAGATTATTTTATATGTTTTAAAGGAAAAATGTTTTCAAAATGTTTTCATGTTTCTTTTATAAGTTTTCAAGGATAAAGGTTTTATAAATGATTACAATACTTATTTATAAATTTTCATGGTATTTTATAAGGAAATGATTTTCAAAAGGTTATATTTTTTAAAAATATATTTTTTAAATAAGAATGGATATTTTCATAAGGAAAAGTTTTTGAAATATATTTCAAAATTATTTTCCATATAAGATGACATCTGTTGATGTTACTCATGCCTTACTAGGCAATGATATAAAGGTTAAATTATTATTCTTTATTGAATGGTAAATGTTTTGATGGAATGAAGCTTATGATACCCATTTATATTTCAAGGGTTTTATTCTATTGAAACCTACTTCTTTTCATAGGATATTATTTCATAAAGTGATTATGAAACCTATCTCTTTTCATAGGATATGATGTGATGAAATGTTAGTGACACCTATTTCATTTTGTGGGTTATCATTTTATATTTATAAAACCTATTACTTTTTATGGGTCATGATATAATGAAAGTTTTATTATATTATGACATATGTATGAATGATTTTATTATGAGATGTGTGGGACCGATATATCCCTCCAAAGCATTGGGTAACGATGAATGATTCATGAGTATAAATGTTACGCGTGAACCTAATTACAAGTTCACAATATATACATGTAATTAATTTCATGTCTATAAGGTTATGTGTAAACCCTATTAAATGTTCACAAAGTTATACATGAACCTAGTTTCATGTTTATAAGTTTATGTGTGAAACTGATTACATGTTCAAAAAGTTATACACAGACCTGGTTTCATGTCCATGAAGTTATGTGTGACCCTGATTACATAGTCAAAATGTTATGAATAGACTTATTTGCATGTTTATAAGTTGATGAAGGAGCCTGATTTCATGTCCTTAACTTAATGAGTGAAACTGTTTCTACTTATACACATTCACAAAATAATAAAAAAAAATTAATGCTACAAATTCTATGTCTTATTCCAATGTTGTGCTTTCATGACTTATACTCTTAATCCTATTATGATCTATATCCTATGAACTTCCAATATTTATTATGATCTCTAATATGCAGGGTATGATCTTTAAATGTTATTCTCAAGTTTCATACCCTTTTGTTCACATTATGCTTACACATTTCCTTTATTTACTCTTACTGAGCATCCGAGCTCACCCCTTTATTATGTTTCATTTCCCCAGGTTATTCTTAAAGGTTTTAGGTAGAAGTACTAAAAGTGGATATCTTTATGGGAGATGTTGAAGATAATTCACCAGGATAGAAGATTTTGTTTACAAGTTTCCAAAGACAATAAAATATTTTAGGTCCTCAGGCATGTGTTTTTGTAATTTACTGAGTATTCCTTTAAAATGATGTAATGTACATGTATGTTAAGCCTAGTTCAGTATAGTTGGTATCAAAGTAAAGGTTTAGTTAAACTTTGGAAACTAGAATGAGAAAACTTTATTGATATCCCTAGGTATATTTCTAAGGATATGTCTAGAGATGTATCTAAGGATAAGTATAAGTATTAGTTAAGGTTTAGGAAAGTGTTCTTGAATTTTGGTAAAGGATAGAGTGGTTGGTTTCCTAGAAATACATTGTTTTCTGGATAATACAAGTGGATATGGATTTGGAACATATATACCTAGGGGTAAAAAATCCGAAAGGATGTTACGGGCCTGAATCGAGGTAATCTGGTACATGACAATAGGCCTTACTGCACACCTAGTTTGACACTCCCAATGGATATGCTTTGGGAATTAAAAAACTCTTCCTGAACCATTATAAAGGATTTTAATATAATATGACTATGAATAACTTAGGATAAACCTAAGGTTTCATAGATTAAGTATGGTGTCATAATTTATAAATCCTATATGTAAATTTTCATGGTTATGTAGCTTTCTTATATGATATGTGTTTCTCACCCCATGCTTTCTAGTTTTAATAAATGGAGATAAATTTAAGGAACCTCATTAAAATTGAATTGTTCTAATGTGAAAAGTATGGGAATTATGACAATTTATTTCCTAATTGGAAATATCATAAAGATAACTAGGAAGGTTATATGATTATTGGTTATACTTATAAAGATAAAAAGACCAAAAACTACATGTTAAAGGTATGTGATGTTCTTATAGTATTGTTTACATTGATCATAAGAATCATGATTAGATTGAGGTTGAAGAACCTTAAGACATGATTCATATTTCATGTTTTAGTAAAGAGGTATTAAGGAATAATTTGATGAATCCTGAGTAATGGTTTAAGAATAAAGTTGGATTAATGAATTATTTATGTTTTTGACTTAAAATATTATGTATATGAATCATTAAATTTATAATCATTTTTAGTATAAATTTTCATTAAGGATATAAAAGGACATGTTGAATGGTGATGAAGACATGGAAAAGTGATTTCATAAAAATGTGATATTTTTATTAAGGGAAGGTATCCCTTAACTAATGCCTGAAATCGAGATAAAGATATTAGGATAATGATATGTTGGATATTAATTAGTAAATTGGATAGTACAAGTTACCGTGGAATTTATTATTGAAACAATGGCCTATGTCATCATGGATGAAGTTTAAGAATTCTTTGATTTAAAGAATATATCCAATAATCATTGCAATACGGTAGAATTCATGTTTTTCAAAAGGATTTATGGTAATTAAGGTTATTACCATTTTCAAGGTAATATATTATGAGTTTATTCACACGTTTGGAATGTGACAACCAAGTGATACTTTATGCTATGCGGGGGAACCAATGTTAAGCTGATTTCATGGATTTTTTCTAACATTTTGGATTTTCATCTTTTACAAGGGTTCTAAGGTTAACCATTCCTGAAAGGTTTAAGTTAAAATTAAGAGGAAGTATTTATGTATTGATATTCTATTTAAATCCTTGGTTAAAATTCTATTTAGTGATTAACCTTATTTCAAGGATGTCCATCATATTTTGGAAATTATATTAGTATGGTTTTAGAAATGGCATCATGTATGTTAGGTGAAAACCAATCAAGTCTGGAAAATCCATATTTCTTAAACCCATGACTGAAGGATGATAAGGATTTCACACCTACCACTGGCCTATGCGATGTCCCAGTTAATGTGTAATTAGTTTTGTTGAATAATTATTAATGATGAACCAGTACAATTAATTTTTTTGTTTATAGATTAATGTATTAACCATATTTATTTTAAATAATATTTATAGAGAAATAATAATACTTTTAATTCTTTTATGGGCCTTAAGATATCCTAAAATTGTATTTTAGAACTTTAGGCATAAAATTTAATTATTAGACATCCATTACATAATGTAATGGATGAATTAGAAATTAATAAAATCAAAACTAAAGAATGAAATTTTGTTTATAGAAATATATCAAGTAAGTATATTTACTTATATTATTGGTCAATAAAACAATTACTCAACATTAGGACAGTAATCAAACGAAATTGTGTTGTCCTAATACCTTAATTTTGTTGAACTGATGGAATTTTAAATCATCAAAGATTTATGACTTTGAGGCCCTCAAATTTATTTGATCATTTAATTTTTTATGATTAATGACCCTAATCACTCCTTATAAACATTTAGGATTTTCCTCCATGTCCAATATTCACTCCAAACCTATTTTCTCCTATGTAGAAACCTGGTTATATATTAATTTGGGTAACCATTATGGTTCTAACTTTCCCTTTTAAGGAAAGTTTTAGTATTCATTTTTACTATGTGGGTTTCTATGAATGAAACATTAAAGTATTAAACTTTTGATAACCCATATGAATTTTTAGGGAGAAATTAATTTTATGGGAGGGGGGGAAAATGTAATACCACTAGATTTTGTGAAATATATATTTTTGAATTAATTTACCTTTTTGTATTTTTCATTTCACGTGACACTTGAAGTAGTTATATATTTATATATTAAAACACTAAGTCAAACATTCCTTTCACATGACACCAACTTGGCGTACGTTACACTACATCAACTCAGTGTACGATACACAGAGCATCAACTTGTCATATATTTCATGCAACCACAACTAGGAGTATGTCACACATAACACCAACTTTTTGTACGTTACATGGAAAACCGATGTTTCTATGAAGAATAATTTTATAGTTATAATTATTTAAATGAGATAATTATAACCTTAATGTTAAATGTAGTAATATGAATAGTAATAAATAATTATCAAATATTGTTTATAATGGTTTTATAGAAATAAAAAATATTTACAATTAAAGATATAAGTTTTGGTAAAGACCTTATATGTTTAAAAACACTATTTTCTCAAATAAACTTCATTTATGTCCATATATAAAAAAATAATTTTAGAAACATCTAGAAATTTATTTTGATAAAATAAACTTAATTTTTTAATTTATAATTCCAAAACTATCTTAGGGTTAATTTTTATTTTTTTTTTGAGAAACTTCATTTTTTGATAAATAATGATAAATACTACCTTTTAATTAAAAGTTTCCTATTCATTTAAATACTTATTAATTTTAAATTTTATTTTAAATTTGTTTTAAGGTGAAATTAGATAAATTATCATATATTAATACAATACATGTCATTAAAATAAATTTAACTTTGAAATTTAATATTAATACTTAATAAACATTTGGACTTCTTTCTACCTTAAAAACCCGTAATTTCTTCCCATCTGCAGGATTAGCATTATTCTTAATTTTGATGCTTCTATGAATTAAATTTTGAAAAACTGACATAAAACATTTTAATCAGTATAATATTTAAATTCTAATAATATCAACTTAATTTATGACCAAAATTATTAGTAAAAGTGATTAAAATTAATCACATCGATTAAGGTCAAATTAAGCTTAATTAGGGACTATACCTAAATCTTTGGGGGCCAAATGACATATAAACTTATCAAAAACCCATTTTATAGAACTATTTTGGCCATAAAACTTAAATAATTTATTTATGTTGGGTTTTTATTACTTTTTTAGGTAATAACAAGTGTACACCTAACTTGTTTTCAAAAAATCCAAGTGAGTCCATTTCCTTCCCTATAAAAGGCCACCACCTCTTCCTCTTATTCAAACCTATAAAACCTATTATGATTATATAATATCTACTAAATATACTTCCCAAAATACCTCCCTTCCTCCTTTTATCCTCAATTTGGTTATAAAGTCTTCCAAGTAAGTCTTTTGGCACAAACCAAAATGAGTTACCTGATAAAGAGTTAACACCTTCTCTCAAGATCCTTACTTTTATTTTCCTTATCCACCACCTACACTCTACTTATTCAATTATTTTATAAAAAAATAGTATCCTAAGTATACCATGATGTTTTTATGATAATTATTTGACCTAAAATTACACACAACTCCATCTAATGGGTAACAAACATACTCTTTATGTGTACGACACACTACCACCTCACAAAATGACAATTGTTCAATTTTTCCTTACCTCATCTCATGGTGGTCATTATTATGGACACTATATTTATATATTTAATAGAATATATTTGTTATATCTTTAATCTTATGTATTAATTTTTACAACACATATCTTTTTTTTCTTTTCATTTTGTGTTAATACGATAATTTCATTTGAGAAAGTGTGGACTACCGCCCCTCAAAGCTATATGATTCATTCATACAGTACATGGATTGTATTAAAGGTGGTTTTAGAGAATATATATGATATAAATTATATCATAAAGTTACTATAATAATTATATATATATATATACATATATGTCTTTTAATTTTTTTATTTCAACACAATAATTAAACAGAAATAGCATTCATGCGTACGTACAACCTACCGTCTCAATGAATAGTGTATTCCATTTCATATTTATATATTATATAGATTATTATAATAAAAATATAATTATTATAAAAGATATTTATATCATGTTTTACATTTTTTAATCATTATATAAATATAAGGACCAACAATATAAAAAATTAAGACACACACAAAGAACAAAGCAAATATTACTTGAACTGAAACCTCAATAAAAGATGGTTATCAATTGGATGATATAAGGTCATAATAAAATAATATATGGTATTATATATAAAAATATGTTTCTATAAAATATTTATAATAAATTTATATTTATTATACAGGTGGTTTGAATGAGTACGATGAGAGTCAGGACAAAAGGTAAGGGAATTTCATCTCACTTTTTATATCTATGGGATACATGATTTATTAACCACCCATTCATTTTGTGTGGTGTGTATAATGCCAATGGATGTATTATATTATTCTTATAATTAAATTTATTATTATTTACATATCCATTCTATGATATTTATTTCACGGGGTTAATGTTTCAAAAGTTACCAAATCCGTAATGTAGTTTTGTCTCAAATTACCTTCTTTGAGATACATGTTTTGTTATGAACCTATGTTATTTAATGAGGAGTATATGATTAAAATTGAAATGTAATATAATGAATCTAACTATTTTCATGATATTTTAAGCTTCATGTAATTTTTATTTTCATACATGGATAGTATGATCCCAAGTTACCAAGCTATAAGAGTTTATTGAAACAATATCATAACTTTTCTCAATTGTTTATGATCATACTTATATTGATGAAATATAATGATCCATATATAAATAACACTCATGAGACTAATTCTAATATATTTATTCAATATATATCCATGTATTAGTACCATTTTACACTATGGTACTTAAGATAGTTAAGAATTGTTTTAAGAAAAAATAGTTTGTATCACTCTCTTTGTTCAAAAATATATTTTATTTCAAAAAAATGTTTTAAAAAATGTTTTCAAATGATAATTGAATATAATTTAAAATAGAAAAGGATTATAATTTTTTTATGGTTTTAAAAGCTTTATTTATAAGTTTTCAATTTTTTTTTCAAAGAAATGGTTTTCATAATGTTTTCAAGATTTAATTATAAGTTTTAAAAGTATCTTCAATGAAATGGTTTTCAATACATTTTAAAATTTTATTTATAATTTTTCAAAGTGTTTTCAAATAAAAATGTTTTTAAAATGTTTTTAATATTATTTTATATGTTTTCAAGTAAAAAGGTTTTCAAAATGTATTCAAATTTCTTTCATAAGTTTTCAAGGATAAAGTTTTTCAAAATGATTTCAATACTTTTTTATAAGTTTTAAAAGTATTTTAAAATAAATGGTTTTCAAAAGGTTCAATCTTTTAAAAATATTTTTTTCTAAGAAGAAATGATATTTTTTCAAGAAAATGGTTTTGAAAGATATATCAAAATTATTTTCCATATAATATGGCATCTGTTGATGTTGGGAAAACCCCTAAAGGTGTCTTCTCAGTATGTTTTAGGTGTGATAGTGTTTGTTGAAAAATCCATATGACCATGAATGATCATGAATGGTGTTTTCTGAAGTAGGTGTTTAATGTGGCACGGTTTCCCAGTGTTTTCCAAATTTTTGGGCCTCAAAAATTGGGAGTTTGGTTTTTGGAAAAAGATTATTTCTACATAGGGGAACACCATATAAAAACCATGAAGCATGGTTCATGGATTAAAAAATTGGTATGCAGAACATTAGTGGAAATTAGCTTAGTTAGGGAATTGTGAAGCGTGAGATGCATATTGCGTATTGGAATGGTTCGTAGGGAGAAAACGGTTCATGGTGAAGTCATGTGGTATGATGAAGGCTTGCAACACGTGGGATGACTTGTCATTCATGAAAAAGAGGCAATGATTTGAGAATCCACAAAGTGTATCATGTGAGAAAATGTGACGGTGATTTAGGCTATTGTGAAGGAAGAAAGTTAGTACGCAGAACGTGAAGGGAAGACCTATTTTTAGGAGAAGCGATACATGATGAAGGCTGTAGAAAATTAATGATTTGGGTAATCTAGGATTAACAGATTTTGAGGATCTATTTTCCTATATAAGGAGAACTAATTCCCTCATTAATGTGAGAAAATTCAATTAGAGAAAACCATCACTATAGGAATTTTTCAAATTCTAAAAATTATTTTCAAGGGATAATTCTACGAAGGGTGAAGTGGTTCGCACATAAGCATTTCAGAAGAAGGTTTTTGCAGGGAACTATAAAAACAAAAAGGAAGTGGTATGTGGAGTAGGAAGACCCAATACATGGAGGGGAGACGGTCTGCAAAAGTAGAGGTAGTTCATGAATAAGAGATAGTTCATGGAATTAAAGATAATATGTGAAGTAGGGATGGTATGCAGAGGAGATTTGGTATGCAGAAGAAGAGGTGAAACAATCCATAAAGGAGGACGGTTCACAAAAGTGAAAGAAATTCAAAAAGAGTGATATGTGATTCATACCCACTACAAAATATATAGAGGAATCAAATAGGTTCATGGAGGAATCAAGGAATCTTATAAAATCACTAGAATAGTTTGAAAAAGTAATTTGTGTTATCCTAACAGTACGTAGAA
Source organism: Viscum album (assembly GCA_963277665.1). Classification (NCBI taxonomy): domain Eukaryota; kingdom Viridiplantae; phylum Streptophyta; class Magnoliopsida; order Santalales; family Viscaceae; genus Viscum; species Viscum album. The sequence continues at coordinate 1,814,450,292 of OY728146.1, forward strand.
ATGTGAAATTCATCTATGGGTGAAAAAGAAACTTTAGTAAGGAATTTATCGATAGTTGAGGATTTGTGCTTTCATGAAAATTAAGGGACCTACAAGTCTTTAAAATGTGAGAGTATACCTTCCAAGAGCAGTGAGTAATGGAAGAAGAAAATGGTGATCCTTCCCACCTATAGTGAGTTAGAGGAAGAGACATAGGGAGTGACCCTTGGGAATGTAGTGATCAGACCCTAAAACTTGTAAAGGTAGTGAGTCTAGGCATAGAATATCTAGCACAAACCTTGTAATTGGTAGTGAGATTTAGTTTATTTGGTAAATCAGCACATCACTATTGTATGGTCCTTGGATGTAGCCTAGTGACGGTGAACCAATAAATCATCACTGTATCATGTGCATGATTTCATTTATGTTCATATATTTCAATGGGAGAAAGAGAGAAGTATGCTTTTTTTAACAAATAAAGAAAATACAAACGATAAGTAGTTTTAATATATCATACCCTAATTCACCCCCTCTTTGGGTATCTGACCTAACAATTAGTATTATAAAGAAAAGTTAAAAGTTATTTATTCTCTCTTAGTAGAATAAATATAGGTGGTCAATCAAAATGGAATTGTAATCTTCGATAGTAACAATTTCCAACTATGGAAGAATCATATGAAGCACTACTTACATTCATTAGGAATGGATATCTTCATAGCATTTATGCATTGAAAATAAATCGATATCAATAGTGGTCCTTTATTAAAAGATGAAAGAAGATAGGTGGATGCAGATTTTAAAAGGATCAATGTTTTAAGAGGATCCCTATCAAATGAAATTTATAGGAAGGTGATGTCATGTAAATCCTCACATTCTATGTGGAAAAAACTAATTAATATCTATGAATGAGATTCAAAGGTTAGAGAGGCAAAGGTATAGATTTTCTGTAATAAGTATGAAGATATGATAATGAATACAAATGAATATGTTGATGCATTCCTTGATAGGGTAAATGTTGTAGTGGAATACATGTGTGGTCTTGGAGAAGTCATTAAAGATATAATGATTGTGAAGTGCATCTTGAGGATACTTCCACATAGATTTAATAAAAAATTTCCAGTATTGGAAGATAAAGATCTAAAGGAGATGACATTGGATAACTTTCACAATACTCTTATTTTATAAGAAATGCTAAATGATAATTAAAATGTTGTAGAAAAGGGAAATTCCAAAGAAGTGGAATTAAAGGCCATGAAGAAGATTTCTATTGAAGATGGTTAAAATAAAAATAATTTGGATGATATCATGTCATTTATCTCTTCAAATATTCAAATAGGAAGAAGAAAGTACAATAGTAAACTTCCACTTTCATGCTTCAGATGTGGAAAGATTGGACATTTTGTAGTAAATTGTCCTAAGAAGTTTTGAATGTGATGATGAAGACAATGATGGAATTACCCAAAATAAGTATTCATCCAATGAGATATGTAGGAGAAGTTATAAGAGAAATATATTCAAAAAGAAGAATCTACATTCAAAATAAGATGAAATTTCAGAAGAATCAGAGGTAGAATAGTTGGAGGACTATAAAGATCAAGAGGTTGATTCTTTGGTGGTGGATGTTAGAAATTCCAAAACAAAATAAGAAAGTGACAATGAAGAAGGAGAAGTTTAAGGAAGATTTGACCTTTAGGCTGAATTATAAGCTCCTGTTGAAGAGATAGATGTTTGGAGATCCAAAAAAAATAAATCTAACAAAGTGGTTCCTGATGACCAACTATACATGTAGTAGTAGGAAGAAGAGAAGTTTGAGCTAGATGAAGAAATTGAAAAACTAAAGTATTCAGTGATAGAAAGATCAAAAAAGGTGGTTGAGTATAAAATAAAAAATTGAAGAGCAAAAAAGAGAGATCAATTGTTTAACTAAAACTGAAAAATAACAAATCAAACATATCGAAAAACTTGAAGAGGAATTCATCTGTCTACGATAAAGTGCTAAAGATCAAGACAAATTGTTTACTCTAGGTACGACATCAGAAAATCAGATAACACAGGTAATATAAAAGATGAAAGTGGATCATGGTTTTCTAGAAAAATAGAATAAACAATAAAATTTAAATAATAAAACTGGTGTGGGGTTTGATCGAAAAAATAAAGTAGTAACAGTTGATGTTAGACCAAAAGCACCTACTCTAAGATTGAATATTGATTTGGGTCAGAAGTAGAATCAGAAGATTTGGAGAACCCAAGGGATAACCAGTGGTGTAGTATTACCTCATAGGAATGTACCCCACATAATATGCTATTGTGGTGAAAAGATGGGACATGAAAAAAAATGTTTGTTCCATAGAAAAGAGGTACCAAAGGGAACATGACCAACATAAAAAATCATACAGGGCTCAATTTTCTAGGTCATCATTTTATGGTACCAACTTCAGATGTGGAGTATTTAGACACATGGAAATATATTACTCATCAACAATATAGAGGAATGTGCTAAAGAAGACTGAAGTTAGTTTTAAGAAGTAGACAGATGTATCATCAAATGAGATGCAAATGAAAAATCAATTTGCAACTCTACAAGATGAAACTGGTTCATCATATTCTGAGAAATTTCATGAGTATTAATCCATACAAGGTATGAATTCAAAAACATGGATCAAAAAGAAAATATTTGAGTAGGAAATAGTTGCAGAAATTGCATTCAAGGCATCAGATCACACATAGATATGGATCATTATCAATGGATGTACCTCCCATATGATAAGAAACAAGGATCTGATGATGGGAATCAGGTACAATAAAGAAGTTATCATAAGTTTTTATAATGATGAAGGGTTGAAACTCATTGGATATGGGAAAGCAAAGTTTTTTGGAAAATACATGAGACATGAAAATGTCTTCATTTTTGAAAGTCTTAATAAAAAATTATTAAGTGTAAGTCAATCGTGTGACTCAGGAGATTCCATAATCTTTTCTAAGAAATTATGGTTCATCAAGGGAAAATATGGTGCTATTGTATTATAGGGAAAGCGTACAAAATATAATATTTATCCCTTGAGTGTAGAATAAGATATGTAATTTTTATCCAAGGAAAAAGAAAATAAGTTATGGCATAAACATCTTGTCCACATGAGAAAAACATCCTTGGAAGATCTGGTGTAATATGAAGCTGCACGAGGTCTCCGTAGATTATCACTTGATCTTATACATACATGAGATGTCTTCCAACGAGGTAATATCATTCAAAAGACATATAAGAAAAAAGTTCAAAAGTCCACAATATTTCTTGAGTTGGTTTATATTGATGTGTGTGGACCAATTTCACCATGATCTCTTGATATGAGGAGATATTATGTTCTTTTCATTGATGATTATAAAAAATTGGCATGGGTATCAATAATTACCCACAATAATGAGTTGTTTAGTTTCATTACAAGATATCAATGAGAATTTGAAAAGATGTTAGGTCAGAAAATTTAGAAGATCAAAACAAACAATGGAACAAATTTCAAAAATATCCAAGTGGGGGATAATCTTGAGAAACTAGGGAAAAGGCCTCAAGTTTCAACGGTGATAAGTTCATATTATAATGGATTAGCTGAGAGAATAAATTGGATTTTCAATCATATGGCTAGAACAATTCTCATTGAGAATGGCCTTATAGATAAATTTTGGAAAGAAGTAGTGATGGCATCAGTCTACACTTAAAATAGAGCATTGCTATGTATAAAATAAGAGAAGATTTCATATGAGATATGGTATGGAAATAATCCATCATTGAAGTACTTTCAAGTCTCTATAAGTAAGTGTTCCATTCACAATAAGGAAAAATACATGAAGTTTTGAATCTCGTGGAGATAAAGGGATATTTCTTGGCTACTCAAAGAAAATAAAATCATATAAATTCTTCAACAAGAGGCTAGGAAATATTTTTTAAATACATAATGTAAGTATAGTTGATAATGAGTATAATATTTAGAAAATAAATGATTAGTCTTAGGAGGATAATGATGAAGAAATAAACAAATCAGGGGATGATCCAGTTCTAGAGGCTGATTCTGAAGAAGACTTAGATGATGATAAGGATGAGGATAAATTAGTATCTACACAAAGACAGAAGAGAAAATCATAAACTGATAGAAAAAACAAGGAGGATGAATATTCTACAAAAAGCATCATACTTATCATAGGTAGAGCAGAAATGTTTTGTTGAAGCAGCTTGTGATGATAATTGGGTTTAGGCTATGAATGAAGAGCTTGAAAAATTGAGAAGAATCAGACATGCGATATTGTTTTGAGGCAAATAGATAATAATGTCAGTGGAAAAAATGGTTCTTTCATGTAAGAACCCAGTTATTACAAGGAGGTATGATCTTCTTTTCTTATTTTTTCCTTTGAGTTGTTTTTAAGAAAATAGGGGAAAACTAGACAAGTACTGGAATCATACTATCACATGGACTAACTTAGGGTTACACACCATGTAATTATAAGTACACACCATATAGTTTTGTCTATGTGTGATGGGAATACATAGTGTGTGGGCATGTCATCAAGGAAGAGAGAAAAAACCAATTACACACTGTGTAGTTCCAATTACACGTCATGTAGTCATGTTGGCAAGTCCTGTAAAGTAAGTTAGTGAAATTCGGATGCCAAATGAGTAGTTAAATGATATACACACTATGTATATGGACTTACACACCATGTATTTTTTTTCTTAAAATGGGTAGTATCCCCGTTCTTCTATAAATTAGACAAAGGGGTTGCCGAGTGGACAAATAAGAAGTGCCAAGATTCTTTCCTTATCCTATTTCGTCATCTGAAAGATGATTCAAACACCATATGATCCATTAAAATCCTATCAGTGAGTGATCAATTTCTATTGAGCTATTCTTGGTGATTTTTTCTCTTGACTATGTTATTTAAGGTTGAGTGAATATTCTTATTTCATAGATCTACACTGTTCTATATTGAATTGGAGGTCGAAGCTGGACGAGGAGAGTCATACTACAATGAGGTAGGTGGTATTATGCCTCTCATTAAATTTTGATATGTTTATATGTGTTGTTGTTTCACACACCCATGTTTAGGGTTACACCTTGAAAGGGAATTGATCCTTATTATTACCTAAAGTTGTTCTGGTACTTAATTCAATGAATTAAAGAATTTTTGGATTTTTTTTATTACAGGACACCTTGTGGTTTCATTTCCCTTGTATAATTATTGTTTAGCCCTTTTTATGAGGATGTGTATGGTCATGCCTTCGTTTCCCTTATAGGGTTGTTTAAAACAAACGTGGTCATTATATTGAATTTCAATTGCGATAAAATTGTAAGTGCTTTAATTATAGATTTGGGATTGCATTTTACCTTTTCCAATGTAGTGGTATTACTTGTTTAAGAAGGTTGAAATGTTTTACTGAATTTTAATGATTAAATAGTAAATTTCATTGGGAGATACATGGGTTCATCTTAGAACACTATGAACAGACTCACATGACTATGGTACCTTGCACCTTCGGTGACACACGGGTTCAACATAGAATTCCATGGACGGAATGAAGAGGATTTTGAGTTATATGTCATTTGTGACACATGGGATCCCTAGTAGGACCACCAAGGTCAGAATAAATTGACATGATTTCATACTACACCTAGAGTGACACTTTGTGTCTCCCTTTTAGGACCATTGAGGATGGAATTACATTAACTTATACCAATGTCTACAAGGACACTCAGGGATCCCATGTAGGACCACTGAGAATAGACTCGCGGGCTATTAGTAGAATTTCACTTGAAGTGATACATGAATTCCAACTTGGAATATCAACAAAAAACTTAGGTTATAATTAAATAATGGAATAGAATGAATTATGACACGTCTGCCAATAAAAATCACAGGCTTGGATTCAGTCTTCACTTAATTTTTTATAATTTCTTCTATGACTTCTATAGTTCTTACTTTTCTATAGGGAATTTAAATATTTGGATGAATTTTTACACTTAAATATCTCAAGTAATTTAATTTCTAATGGACATAATGAACTTTATAAATTAATGTTAGTACTTGTAGGATTGTTTACTTTTGAGTACCTCATAGTTCACTGCATTTCAGTATAGAAAAATACTACTGTATATACTCAATGATAGATTGGAACAGACCTTATGTGGTTTCCTACTAATATTTATTTCTCACACCCTATTTGGGTCATGTTTTTGGGCCCAAACAGAGTATATTACTGCAGGTGTTGATAAGGGAAAGCCCCCTTTTTGGGTACTTGATTCTTACTTAGGAGCTAGAGAGAATGGGACCAAGCCAAGGTTTGTAATGCTGGAAAGTTTCATGTTGTGTTACTGTACCTTGGTATTATGTTGTACTTGATTACATTGTATCATGTTTTCACTATTTTCATAGAATATGTGACATGCTGCATCATTTTGATATGATGTGACTTCTGTTTATATTTATCCTTCAGTATTCCATTATTTACTTCAGTTACATGTTGTTTACTAATTATAATATTGTTATTATTTGTTCTAATGTGTTACACTATTCCAATGAGGGAATAGTTTCCCCACTATCACACCCTAGGCCCTCACTACTAGTCCGTAGCCTCTATAATTTATGGAAATGTGCTTGAGTCCATGTGGACAATCGGGTTAGGGGCACCTTTAGTGGCACCCAGATCCGAGACGTTATAAAGTGGTCTCAGAGGTTGATTATTTTCTAGTTTTCTTTACTATTTGGAAATTATATAAAGGATATGGAATTTGGTAATTAGCTATTCCTAGGTGTAGATACCCTGGGTATAAAGAAAATTCAAATTTCCTCAAATTAAATTGTGCTTTTGGATTTTGATCTATTATAGTTGATTCAATTTCACTATTTGGTGACACAATTTTTTTGTGTTGTTATTATTGATATTATTGTGGTTCTATTTTGTTTCAACCTGATGAGATGGGGGTATTCCATCTCATTCATCATATAGAAACTTGTTAGAAATCACATACCATTTATACTTTCCATGCCATTTAGGGAGCATTACTGATTGCATGCTGTTGTGATATAAGTCATTATATAGATGCATGTTGTTCTGATAGTAACATGATAGTTATGACTTCTATTGTGATAGGTATATTGGTATGTGAGATGGTTCTATTGGGATAAACAAAAATATTTGATCCTTAAGGTGTATGGGCCCTCTTAGATCAGAATTTGGCAGATCTTGTTTCGACCATGTGATATAAATTGTATAGTTATGTTTTGTATGTGGATGAAGAAATTTTATTTGAAGGAGGTATGGGCCCACACGGATTGGAAATTTTCATACAACTGGTTGTTTTTTTTCTACTTAAAAAGGGTTTTCTAGGAAATTTGAAGTGTCTTTCCTGAAAAAACTAGTTTACATGACATTTAGTTTAGCCTAACATGTCATGTGTTCTTCCTCTTTGGGGAAGAATATGTTCCAATTTTTAAGATGTACATGTTGTGTACCATATATACATGTTGTGTGGTAGTTGATAGTGTGTTCTACCGTGTGATATGGAACATGCGATGGTGGGTTTGACAAGTAATGGTCGTGTAATTTCAGTACACACCGTGTAGGATCACTTAGGAAGAAATCGTGTAAATCTGGCCATGTGGGAGTACATGGACAGGAGGGAGACTTGTGTACATGCTGTGCACGCATCTAACATGCCGTCTACCTAGGGATAATACATGCCCAGGATGGAGAGACTACCCAGGCATGAAAATACTTAAGGGTACACACTGTGTATGTTTTTTTACATTCCATGTAGTCCCTTTTGGAATTTTTGAGGGTCTTTTCCTATTTCATTTTGGTACTCTTGAATGAAAAAATATGATAATAATCTCGAATTGAGATGTGTGATTGACCATGCAGAGTCATGCCACCACAAAAACCTCGAGCTGTATGCTAAGAAAGTGGCGATGATCGTACCCTGAAGGTGGTAGGCCATGGGAGACCAATGGATCCTAAAGACGTTCTAGTCATGGAACCAACTATTATACTGGATGCAGGTACAAATGCATAGTTCTTGTGAAGGATTTATGAGGATTATTAAAACCTTTCATGGATCACTGCTTCCAGTCATGTCTATGGAAGAGCTGACATGAGTGTTCCGACAGCAGCGTCTTCCAACTTTCTCAGGGGATGACAAACCAAAGGCTGTAGAATCATGGATGGAGGCCATGATTTCTATCTTCGAGAAATTGGAGATGACTTTTATAGGAGGTTTAATCTCATGACATATATGCTACATGATTCTTCCAAGAGATGGTGGGATGTTATCACTCATGCAGGGAATAATTGGGATATAACATGGGAAGTATTTCAGGTAGAATTATATGAATATTATTTTCCTGAGAAGCTGAGGGTCGACTGATATTTGGAGTTCATGCACTTAAAGTAGGGAACACTATATGTTATTGACTATTTTTCCTGATTTACTGATCTTTAGAGTTTTTCACCTATTCTGATGGGTGATGACGTATCAAAAGCTAGAATATTTGAGTATCGTCTAAAGTTTGACATATGATCTTGGGTGAATTTATTCTAGTTGCCTTCAGTCTCTACTGTCATAAATTAGATACTGATCATTAAGCATAATCTGCAAGAAACTAGTGTTGAAGGCTAGGGTGGTTCTACACTAATTTCTAGTATTGTCTCAACCAGTAAGAAGAAGCTTTGTCTAGAGTTCTCTCATGGTGACATTAGCAGTTAGAACATTTTTTCCTAGTAATCAGGTGAGGTGATACCAGTGCGGTAAGATGGGGAATATGAGGCCACAATGCACGAAGGACCCAGTTGAGTGTCAAGATTGTGGTAGGATGGGCCATCTACAACCCTCTACAAGACGTTTTCACCAGTGGATAGCGAGAGGGGTTTTACATCAACTCCATGTTTATAATTAGTGTATGTAAGTTCTCATTAGACATGTAACTGATGTAAGTCAGGGAGTTCAGGCCAAGGAGGTGGTTGTGGTCATGGTAGCCAGACCCCAGGATCTTAGTAACAACAAGGTGGGTCAGCTCGGGGTAGCCAGGATATGTCACAGGTCCATGGTACAATCTAGACATATGCAGTGCAACAGACCCAATAAGACCAGGATCCCGGACCTTCTACTATCATATGAACTATTCTAGGTGCCTCTGTTTTATCATTTTCATTTTTCAATACAAAGGCTTCTCATAGTTTCATATCAGTTTCCATTATGATGATCCTTGGGTTCTATGTTTTTACTTTTGACTATGTAATGATTCTAGAAACTCCGTTAGGAATAATAATGGAAGGTGTGCATCAGTTTAAGGAGTGTCACCTTGAGGTTGGTGGGCGTCACTTCTTTGGGGATCTCTATGACTTAGAGAAGATAGGATTTGATTTCATACTCAGAATAGACTGGTTAGCCTCCATTAAATCTTTTTTTTTGATTTCTATTACTATAGGGTGAGTTTTACATCACCAGAAAGTGGATCGTTTCTATATAAGGGTGAATTAGATGTCCAGGTGAGCTAATATAGACCCGAGCATCATGGGTTAGGCAGAATGATAGAGAAGATTTCTTGTTTGTTTCTAGATGACCAGGGAACTTTTCTGGAAGATTTCCCTCTAGTGTTTGATCATTTCTAAAATGTTCTCCCAAATGACTTCTCAGGCTTACCTCCATTCAAATAGGTCGAGTTCACTATCGAGCTAGTGCTATTAGATTCAATAGTATCCATTCCTCCTTACAAGATGGCTACGATAGAGTTGTAAGAGCTGAAGAGGTAGTTGGAAGATTTGAAAGCTAAGGGTTTCATCTAAACCAATACTTCTCCTTAGGGTTCACTGGTCCTTTTCACAAAAAAAGAGGATGATACCCTTATTCTATGTGTGGAATATCAGAAACTGATCCAGTTGATGGTTAAAAACCGATATCCCTTACCACAGATAGATGAACTGTTTGATCAAATTCAAGGAGCTTGAGTGTTCTTAGTGATCGACTTAAGGTCAGGATATCACCAGGTACATGTTCGACTAGCATACATACCTCATAAAAACTTTCATAGTAGGTATAGTCTATATGAGTACTTGGTTATTCTATTTGGTCTCATTAATGCGCCAACAGTTTTCATGGTGCTGATGAACTGAGTGTTCCATCCTTACCTAAATTATTTTGCGGTAGTTTTCATCGATGAAATCTTTGTGTATTCTCACAATCGAAATGACCATGCAAAACACCTTGAGATCATTTTTAATACACTAAGATAGCATAATTTATATCATATGCTCGCAAAATACCATTTTTGGATGGATCATATTCACTTCCTGGGTCACTTTATCTTAGAGACATGAGTATTAGGGGACCCGGAGAAGGTGAGAGCAGTAGTTACATGGGAGAAAACCAAGAATATTATTGAGGTTCAGAGTTTCTTGGAAATATATTGTTACTAAAGGAATTTTATATAGGACTTATCATGCTTGAAAGAACCACTAATGGGTTTGATTTAAAAGAGTGTGAAGTTTGTGTGGACAAATTTTTGTGAGACAGCCCTTCAGGAGCTGAAAAGGAATTTGAATTTAGATCTGATACTAATATTTTTAGAGTTGGAAAGAGTTACACCGTATACTGTGATACATCAGGAATTGGGCTGGGAGTGGTGCTTATATAGGGGGATCGATTTGTTGTATATGGGTCTCGGTAGTTGATGCCATATGAGAGAAATTACCCTACACATGATATGTAGTTAGCTACAGTTTTTCACGCCTTGTTATATTAGAGGTATTACTTATTAGGAGAAAATTTTGTTGTGTAAAGAGACCACAAAATCCTTAAGTACATATTTACTCAGCATGATCAAAATTTGAGATACCGAAGGTTGGTGGAATACCTTCAGTCCTTTGATATTAAGCTTGCCTATATACTTGGGAAAGGAAATGTTGTGGTTGATGCACAGAGCATGAGGACTCGGATATAGGAAGTGTAGGAAGTCAGTGTTGAGTGGAATATTATGGCATTGTTCTCTAAGATGAATCTGGAGGTTCATGACAGACAAGGGTAGACTTTTATTTCATCTTTGGATATTACCTCTACCCTAATAGACATAGTGAGGATGAGAATGTTATCAGATTTTGAAGGCCTAGTTCTATGGGATAGTGTGGTAGGTGAGGACCCTCCTCCTAGATGGATGGTATGAGAGGATAAGGTTCTATGTATCCATGGATGTGTGTGGGTTCCAGGGGATATACACAAGGAGTTGATGTAAGAGTTTCATGCTTCAGCATGGGCAGTGCACCCCAGAGTCACCAAGATGTACCGTGACATGCAATTCCAATACTAGTGGTCGAGAATGAAGTGAGAAGTATCTGGATTTGTTAAAATATGTTCCAATTGTCAGTAGGTGAATGTAGAACATCAGATACCAACCGGGATTTTACAGTAGTTACCTATTTTAGAGTGGAAATGGGATGATGTCGCTATGTATTTCATGAATGGGTTACTGAGGTTGCCTAAAAGCAACGATTCCTTATGGGTTGTTGTTGATAGGATTATGAAGGTCACTCATTTCTTTCCAATCAAGGACATTTTTAGTGTTTATGAACTTTGAAAGTTGTATATTCATGAGGTAGTATGACTTCACGGGGTCCCTCATTCTATAATTTCAGATAGGGATGACCAATTTACATCTCATTTCTGAAAAGGGGTACAGAAGGCTTTAGGTACACATGTGCTTCTAAGCATAGCTTACCACCCCAAGATAGATGGGAAATCAGATAATATGATTCAAGTGCTGGAGGACATGCTTCGGGCATTCGCCCTAGATTTTGGGGGTTCTGGGGAGAGACACATACCCCAAGTTGAGTTCGCCTAAAATAATTGCTTCCAGTCTACTATTTAGATGGAGTAACTTTAGGATTTGTATGGGAGGCCATTCTTATCACCCATGTATTGTCTAGAGGTAGGTGAGGTAGCTTTACTAGGACCTCATATTGTGAATGAGACTTCTGAGTAGGTATAGTTGATTCAGAAATGTATGGCTACCGCTAAGTCTCATCAAAAATATTACGCCGAACTCCATAGATGACCTTTGGAGTTTGAGGTTGGGGATCTAGTTTTCCTAAATTTCTCACCAAGGTTGGTACATAAGAAGATTAGGAGATAGGGTAAGCTTTCAACGAGATAAGTCGGCCCATTCTAGATTCTAGAGAGAGTCAGGCCAGTTTTCTATCGGTTATAATTACCTCATCAGTACTGATCCATGCATGAAATATTCCATGTATCTCAGCTACATTGATATCACTTAAACCCATATCAAAATTTTCAGCCTGATGAGATTGAGCTTCAGGTTGATGCATCCTTTGAGGATCATCCGATTCGTATAGTTGATAGGAGCACAAAAGTTCTCTGAGGCTATCCAGTTCCTCTCGTACGGGTGCTATGGTAGCAAGACCGAGTAGAGGATGAGACTTGGGAGAGGGAGGCTGATGTACGTGCTCAGTGGATAGAGTTACTCTTATATATTTATTCACCACCCTTGGAAGGGAAATTCAAGGATGAATTTATTTAAGGGGGGTATTTTTAAAGAACCTAGTTATTACTTGGAGGAATGAGTTTCTTTTCTTATTTTTTCCATTGATTTGTTTTTGAGAAAATAGGGAAAAAATAGACAAGTACATGAATCATACTTCCACACAGCTTGACATAAGGTTACACAACATGTAATCCTAAGTAAACATCATGTAGTTTTGGATATGTATTATGGGAATACATGGTGCGTAGTCATGTTGGCAAGAAAGATAAGAAAAACCAACTACATGCTGTGTACTTCCGAGTACACGTTGTGTAGTCATGTCGGAATGTCTTGGAAAGTAATTCGGTGAAATTATGCCACCAAATGAGTAGTTAAATGATATACATGAAATGTATATAGAATTAAACACCATGTATTTTGTGTATTTCACTTAAAATGGGCAGTATCCTCGTTCTTCTATCATTTGGATAGAGGGGTCACTGGGTGGACGAACAAGGAGCACCGAGATTCTTTCCTTATCCCGTTTTGTCATTATAAAGCTGATTCGAACACCATCGAATCCATTGGAATCCTCTTAGGGAGTGACCAATTTATCTTGATTCATTCTTGGTGATTTTTTTCTCGACTGATTTATTTATGGTTTATTGAATTTTCTTGTTTCATAGATCTACACCATTCTAGATTGAATTGGAGTTCGAGGCTAGATGAGGAAATTCATACTATGAAGAAGTAGGTGGTCTTGTGTCTCTTGTTAATTTTCAAGATGTTTAAATGTACCGTTATGATTCACTACCATGTTTAGGGTGTCACCTTGAAAGGAAATTGATCCTTATTATTACCTAATGTGGTTCTGGTAATTAATTCAATGAATTAAAGCATGTTTGGATTTTTTTTGTTTGATTAAGGGCCACCCCATGGGTGCATTTCCCTCGTATAATTATTTTTTATCCACTTAGAACTAGGATTTATATGGGAAAGCCTTCTTTTCCCTTAAAGTCTTGTTAAAAAAAAACTTGTTCATTATATGGAATTGTAATTGAAATAAAATTGTAAGTGTTTTTATTATGGCTTTTGGATTGTGTTTTACCTTTTCCCATGCAGTGGGTTTGCTTATTTAAGTAGGTTAAATTTTTTTATTGAATTTTAATGATTAAATGGTAAATAAAATTGGGTGACACATGTGTTCATCTTAGAACAATGTGAATGAAATCACATGACTATTGTACTTTTCACCTTGGGTGACACATGGGTTCAGATTAGAATACCATGGATGGACCCAAGATTCTTTAGAGTTATATGTCATTAGTGAAACTTGGGATCCCTAGTAGGATTGTTGAGGAATGAATAAATTTACATGATCTCATATTACACCTAAAGTGACACTTTGGGGATCCCTTATTGGACCACTAAGGATGGACTTACATGAACTTATACCAATGTCTAGAGTGACACTCATGGATCCCATGAAGGACCACTAAGAAGGGACTTGCTGGATGTCGATAGAATTGCACCTAAAGTGATACTTGAATTCCAACTCAGAATCTCAATAATGAACTTAGGTTATAATTTGTAACGACCCAAAGTTTTTCAATGGAAAATTCCCTTCTTTTATCTATGTCATAAAAACACAAAATAATGAACTACTAAGTGATAAGTGACCTTTAAACATAATTTTGTCAACCCTATGTTTAGAATTTTAAAAATCCGGCATACACGGTTGTGCTCAAGATAGTTTTTGGAGTCTAATGAAACAAAAATAATTTTTGGTGAATAGTAACCTACCCTTATGAATAGTAACCTACCCTTATGAATAGTAATATGAACCTTATGAATAGTAAATAAGAGTAACATTACCTATGAATAATAAAATAAAATTTATCCATCATAGAAAGTGATAATTTGACTTTAGTAAACATTTTTGGTATTTTATAAATCATAAATGATTAATTATAATTAATTAATTAATTTAAAAGAATATTTATTTTCCTGAAATATATTCATAAATTATTGAATCAATGTCTAATAGTTTTTAGATAATTTTATAAGACCCTACGTAATTTTTGAAAGAACTATAAAATCAGTTTTAATCTTAAAAATTGTTTATTCTAAGTAAATTATGATTTTATTTAAATATTAAATTAATAATACTTAGAAAATTATTTTTGAAAAATTTACTTCATTTTTGGATTCTACACGTCGAAAAATGGTTGGGGTAAAATTTTGGGATTTTTCTAAGATACTTGAATTTTTGATGAATAGTGGAATCCGATAATTCACAATAAAAGCTAAATAATGCATTAATTGAGTCATTGCTGATGTACTGCTGATGTAAGCCCACTTGGTTCGGGATTACATTATAAAATTACTATTATTGGTCATCCAAGACTCACTATTCCTTGTCCTTGGTGGAATTAATAAACTAATCAATTTAATATTAAGAAAACCCCTCTCCCCTCCACTATAAAAGCCACCCTTCACTCCCTCTTTTCCTCACACCTCTCAAGCTCCAAGACTTCTCCAAATTCTGCCCAAACACCTTCCCTAGCTCATCCCCCACATCCAAAATCTGCTGGTCTCATCAAAAGACCAAGCCTAGCTTCCTTAAAGAGGAACTCAAGAGGAGGATTCTAAAGGTAATTTCTCTCCCTCTTCTCCTTTAATTTCCTTTCAAGTTCAAGTTCCTTTCTTGATCTCCCTCTATCTATCTTCTTCCAAATTGTTCTGTAAATCCATTATTATATATATACTGTAATATTATGATTCTAATGTTATATTATATCACCCCTCACCCTTTCCCCCTTCCTTTTATTTTAAAGAGAACGTTGTTCATGTGGTGATAATTCATCACCTTCAAAAACAACATGCTCTCTTCTTCCATTTATACCTTAAATCTGGTCATGAAACCATTTTTATGGTTGAACCCGAATGTTTTATATGTATTATGTTCTATTTTAAGTTCTGTAAATAACCTATGGCCTTATTACTAAGATAAATGTTAAAACAAGATCGTTGTGATCCAAAAACCGCTCAAATTAACCCAAATAACCATCATTAAATTTTTATCTAACAATTCGTACACTTGGATCTAATATAACTCATTATAAAATCATTCAAGCTTCTGTAATATCATTAATTACATGTAATATCAGTTCGGGATGTTTAACCATGATCTACCCAAACATAAAATTAATAATACAAGTGGACCGCTCAAGAAAACCATAAAAACGAACATCTCCGATCAATGTTTTTAAACTCTATAAGTCATCCAAAGGAACATAATATTAAATAATAAAACCATAATGAACCCTATTAATGTATAAAAGGTTCTGGAATTTCTAATTGATGAATATAATGTCATTATACAGGACATTAAAGAGAAGGAGGCATTCGAGTACAAGGTAAGGGGAAATCTCGAACCCAATTTTCTTCCTTCGGGTTCTCCCTCTTTCACTCCATTTTTGATGTGGTTACTCCTCAAAGGTCTTTTTTTCATCATTTCCTTTACATTTCTGGGATATACATGTTTTTAACTAGTTTTTATGTCCATCAAAATGTTTTCCAAAAGAACTATTCTTTCAAGATCTCACATTTTGCCTCTCATTCAAGGTTGATGGTTCTTATATCAAGTATGTTGTTCCCTCTTTCTTTTGGGAACCCAAAGCTTATGAATGTGTTATTATGAGATGAAACCCATTCCTTTCCATGGGTTATTTATGTACATGTTTGATATGTGTTCTATGTGGCAAGCATGATAATGATAATGTTATGATGTGACGGGTGCGCCCGGAATTATATAGCGCAATATGAATGTTATGATGTGACGGGTGCGCCCGGAATTATATAGCGCTCCAATGCATTGGGTAAATTGATGAATCTCATGAGTAAATGTGAAATTATGTGTGAACATGATGCTAGATTTGTTCACAATTATGTGTGGTAGTTAACCACTAAGACATGATGTTTCATTTTTATGCTTTGCCACATTTCAAGTTTATTGTTTATGCTCCTCTCATGTTCAAGATCTTCTTCTTATGTCATGATTATGCTCACCCCATGATACATTGTTCTTATCTACCCTCTTACTGGGCTTTTAGCTCACCCCTTTTGATGTATATCCTCAGGTGGCTACATGTACTAAGGAGAGTACAAGTGCTACTAAGAAGCTATACAAGAAGAAATTAAATGAATTTTTTTATGCTTGATGTTGTACTTGTTATGTGTTATCCTAGTTTGCCCAAGACACTAAACCTATGGATCCTCCATGTGTAATACTATTATGTTTTTTATCTTTGAAATGATGTAATAGTAATGTAAGAAAAGTTCGGGTCGCTATATAATTAAATAATGGAATAGAATAAATTGTGACATGTATTCCAAGCCAAAGCATAAGTTTGGATTCAATATTCACTTACTTGTTTAGAATGTCTTCTGAGACTTCTTTTGTTCTTACTTTGCTGCGGGGAATGTCAAACTTAGGATGAATCCTAATACTTAAATATCTCATGTAATAGAATTGATAATGGACATAATGAACTTTATAAATGAATTACATTACTTGTAGGATTTTTTACTTTGGAGTACCTCATAGTTTACTGAATTTCACTATAGTACAATACTACTGCATAAACTCACTGACAGATTGGAACATACCTTAGGTGGTTGTCTACTGGGATTTATTTCTCACACCCTGTTTGGATCATGTTTTTGGGACCAAACAAAGTATATTTATACAAGTGTCAATAAGGGAAAGGCCCCTTTTTTAAGTACCTGATTTTTGCTTAGGAGTAGGAGATCATGAGACTAAGCCAAGGCTTACTATACTACTGAGTTTCATTTTGTGTTATCGTACCTTGGTATTGTATTGTACATGATTGTAGTGTATCCTATTTATGATGTTTTCTTAGAAAATTTGACATGCTGCATCATTTTTATATGATATGACTTATGGTTATCTTTTATATTTCATTCTTCCATTGTTTACTTCAGTTGCATATTGTTTAATGCTTCCTCTATTGTTGTTATTTATTTCGCTATGTTAAACTCTTACAATGATGGCATAGTTTCCTCATGATCACACCCTAGTCCCTTACTGCTAGTGAATAGGATCTAGTGTTTGGGAAAATGCACTTGAAGCCATGTGTCCAATTGGGTATGGGGAACCAGAATCCACGATGTTGCATTTTACAACAAAATGAATGAAGATGACGTTGTGATATGAAACAAAGCACGACTAGTGTGAAAAGGGTACTCCCAAATAGAGGGTATAAATGTTGATGAAACATTTTCACCTGTTACAAATATATATAAAATTTTATTATTCTTTAACATAGTAGTGTAAGGAGATCTCAATGTTTTCTAGATGGGAATCATGTCAGTATTTCTGAATGGGATTATGGAAGATGAAGTTTATATTGAGTAGCCATATGGTTTTCTCATTCATGAATATGATAATAAAGTTTATCAGCTAAATAAGGATTTATATGGTTTGAAGTAAGCACTAATATCATGGTATTCAGGGATCGATCAGTTTCTTAAAAATCTTGGTTTTCTGCTTGACGGAGTTGATTATAATCTATATGTCAACCATGATAGTAATCAAAGTATGATAGTGCTGTTATATGTTGATGAAATAATATTTGGAGGTTTAAATGAATCACATTGTATAAAGTTTCCTAAATTAATGAAAATTGAGTTTTAAATGTTAATGATTGGTGAATTGATGTTTTTCCTTGGTCTACAACTGACAAAAGAAAAGAATGAAACATTCATTTCTCAATTGAAATATTCCAAGGAAGTTTTGAGAAGGTTTTGAATGGATAGTTACAAGGAGAAAAAGAATATGGTGGACACTCAGATGAAACTATCTCAAGATGATAAAGGCCAAACAATCAATGTCATAGAATATAGTATGATCATTAGAAGTCTGTTGTACTTAACAACAACATGACCATATATTGTTTTTTCCTTATGTCAAGAAGCACGATATCAATTTAATCCCAAGGAAATCCACATGATTGAAGTAAAAAATAATAGTTCAGTATATTAAGGATACTGTGGATTTTGGTTTGATATATAATGAAAAATCATAGATAGAGCTATTGAGATATAGAGATGCAGATTGGGATAGTTCGGAAGATGAAAAGAAATCAACATCGTGAGGTGAATTCTATCTTGGAGGTTTTTGTATTTCTTGGCTAAGAAAGAAGCAGTTTGAGGATATAAGAATTGAAGTGAAGTCTCTGATCAGAATCCATTGTGATAATTCAAGCGCTATAAATCTTAACAAAAATCCAATGTACCACTCAAGGACAAAGAACATTGAAATAAAGTATCATTTCATCAAGGATATGGTGGATCAAGGGCTTGTGAAGTTAGAGTATGTTCCTATTATACCACAGGTGGAAGTTATTCTGGAAAAGGCCTTACCCAAAGAAGAATATAAAAGGGATAAACTGGCTTTGGGAGTTTAGTTGACTCCCCACACTTGAAAAAGTGTGGATGTGAATCCCCTTTATCCTCGAGTTATGGTGTGTTTTCCCTTAATGTGTTAATTTGTGTTATTTACCCTGTTTTATACTTCAATGGAATGTCCTTCAGATTCATTGAAAAAAGGGGATAAATTTTTCTATTTAAAGGGAGAAAATGTCTTAGTCAAGACATGGGGAGAAGATAATAGGTGGATAGGGAGATAAGGGGAGTTGAAGCTATTAGGGGGAGTAGTGATATATGGGGAGTATTAAATCTGATGATGCTAGACATGATTGATCAGAGGATACATATCACGATGGCTATGGTTTATGATGAAAGATAAAGAGTGGTGTTGGAATGGAATAAAGTGATTCATTGATGAAATTTTCATTACTCTTGTTTCTCATGCCGAGAATATACCATGTGGGATTAGATTATTTTTTGAGTAAATCCTTGATCACTATATTAATCCCAAGAAGTTAATGATGGTAGAATTTGGAAGAATATTTAATGAGATATCAAATTATGGATGTGCTGTCAAAAAACCCAAAGGGGGATATTGTTGGTAAAAACCCCTTAAGGTGTATTCCTAGTATGTTTTGGGTGTTATTGTGTTTTTTGACAATGATATATGACCGTGAATGAACATGGATGGTGTTTTACAGAGTAGGTGTTTAAGGTGGCATGGTTTCTCATTATTTTCAAAATTTTTGGTCTTAAATATTGAGATTTTGGTCTTTGGAAAAGGATTATTTCTACCTAGGGGAACATAGTATATAGAGCATGAAGCACGGTTAGAGGATTGAAAAAGTGGTACACAGAATGTTGAAGTAAATCAGAAAAGGTAAGGAACCATGAAGCGCAAGATGCAGACCATGTATGGGAATAGTTTGTAGGGAGAAAATGGTTCACAGTGAAGTCATGCGGTAAAAAGAAGGCTTGTAGTATGCGAGATGACTTATCATTCGTGGAAATGAGGTGGTGATTTGAGAATCCATGAAGGGAGTCATTCATGAAAATGTGATGATGATTTGGGCCACCACGAAGGAATAAAGGTAGTATGTGGATCAGGTAGGGAAGAGCGGTTTGTAGGAGAAGCGGTATGCACTGAAGGCTATACCACATTTAAGATTTGTGTAATCTCATATTATTAGATTTTTTGGATCTGTTTTCCTATATAAGGAGTTCTAATACAATCATAAAGGTGAGTTAATTCCATTAGAGAAAACCATTTCTTTGGGAATTTAGCTAAGTTTCAAAGTGGTTTGCGAGGTAGAATTCCGTGAAGGGTGAAGGGGTTCAGGTGGAAAAAATTCTGCTAAAGGTTTTTTTGAGGAACTATAGATCACAAAGGAAGCAGTACATAGAGAAGTAAGATCTGATAAATGGAGGGGAGATGGTCTGTAGAAGCATAGGTAGTCCAACAATAAGTGACAGTTTTCGGAAGTAGAGATAGTCCACAAAGCAGGGACGATACACAGAGGAGAGGCGATATGTGGAAGCAAAGGAGAAGTAATCTAAAATGGAGGAAGATTCACGGAAGTGGAAACAGTCCGCATATAGGTGATCCATGAATCATACCCACTAAAAAATACATATAGGAAGAAAGGATGTTCACAGAGGACTCAAGTAATCTTATAAAAGCACTTGAATAGTTCACAATAATGATTTCCACTAACCTAATTGTACACGAAAAAGTGGAATTCATCTACAGGTGAAAAAAGAAATTAAATAGGGCATCTATCTATAGTTGAGGATATGTGATCTCATGAAAATAAAGGGACCTACAAGTTCATAAACTATGAGCGGATCCCTTCCAATAGTAGTGAGAAAATTGAGAGAAAGACAATGATCCTTCCCACCGGTAGTGAGCTGAAGGAAGAGACATAGGGAGTGAACCTTGGGAATACAGTGAGAAGACCCTAAACCTTATAAAGGCAGTAAGCATTGGTATAAAATATCTAGCCTAAAACTTATAATTTTCAGTGATATTTAGTGGATTTTGTACATCAACACATCATTATTGTATACTCCATGGACATAGCCCAGTGAAGGTGAACCAAGTAAAAATAATTCTGTCCTATGCATGATTTGATTTCTGTTCATATATTTATATGACAGTAAGAGAGAAGTGTGTTTTGTTTAAAGAAGAAATAAGATCTGAAGGGGTAGTAGTTTTAATCTATCATACCCTGATTCACCCCCTCTTAGGTTATTTGACCTATTGGACCTAACAATTGACATTACTTATGAATTTCTAGGAAATGATATAAAGGTTCCATTATTATTATTTCTTGAATGGTTAATGTTATGATGGAATTATGCTTATGACACCCATTTATATTTCACAGGTTTTATGCTTTTGAAACCCACTTCTTTTCACAGATTATTCTTTTATGAAGTGACTTTGAAGCCTATCTCTTTTCATAGGTTAGGATGTGCTGAAATGTTAATGATACCAATTTAATTTTGTGGGTTATGATTCTATGTTGGTAAAACCTATAACTTTTTATGGGACATGATATCATTAATTTTTTTTATCTTGTGGCACATGTATGAATGATTTTATTATGAGATGGGTTGGATCGATATATCCCATTAATGCATTGGGTAATGATGGATGACTCAAGAGAATAAATGTTATACGTGAACCTTATTACATGTTCAAAAATGTATGAATGGACCTTGTTTCATGTCCATAAGGTGATGTGTGTACCTGATTACACATTCAAAAAGTTATTCATAGACCTGGATTCATGTTTATAAGGTTATGTGTGAACGTGATTACACACACAAAATGTTATGCATAGACCTAGTTTTATATCCATAAGGTTATGTGTGAACCTGATAACACATTAATAATGTTATACATGGACCTGGTTTTGTGTCCATAAGTTGATGTGGGGGATTGATTTCATGTCCTTAACCTAATGAGTGAACATATTTCTACTTATACACATTCACAATGTTATAAAAAATGTGCATTCCACAAATTCCATGTCTTATTCCTATGTTGGGCTTTCATGAATTATACTCTTAATATTATTATGATCTATTTCATATGAACTTCTATTATTTATTATGATATCTAATATGGAGAGTATGATCTTCAAATGTTATTCTCAAGTTCCTAACCATTTTGTTTACATTATGTTTACACATTTCCTTTATTTACCCATACTGAGCATTTGAGATCACCCCTTTCTTATGTTTCCTTTCCCTAGGTTATGAAGAATGGTTTTAGGTAGAATTACTTAAGGTTGAAATATTTATGGGAGATGCTGAAGATCTTTCATAAGGAGAATATATTTTGTTTCCATGTTTGAAAAGACACTAAACTATTATGGTCCTCCGAAATGTGTTTTTTGTAATGTATTGAGTATTCATATAAAATGATGTAATATTCATGTATGTTAAACCTGGGTCACTATACACACTATATAATATCTCTCTTTATGTTATCCCACCAAAAATACTCTTTTAGATATCTATACATATTTTTACTTCTAGGATGAATAGAGAATGATGATCTATGAGCTTCTTCCAATAACTTCTTTAAGTATAGTATTCTCGAACCTTATCATTCCATCATAATTAAGGTTGAAATCTATAACATTTATCATATTCTTATAAAACTATACATATTCCTTTTACACCTCTCATATATTCAATTGGATATATTATTTAACACTTATTCAAGAAAGTTAAGGTTTCTCCCATTCCTTCAATATTTCTTGATCTATACATTAAAAATTCAAAAAATTTCTATTTTTTTATCCTCATAATAGACTTGATAGCATAATCATTTTGAATCAGAGAATTTTACACCTTGTTAATTTTCCTAGTGTGGTAATATATTGAAAAACAATAATCTTTAATCATATCCAATCATCGTATCTAGTTAATATTACACTTTTTCTAAGTTAATATATACTTTTAACTTTTATGATTAGTATATATGTCACATTTTTCTCCATAAATATAATGCCACTATATCTTAAATGAAAAAATTACTACAACTATCTATAAATCATGAGTTGGGTAATTTTTCTTATGAACCTTAAATTTTCATGTGATATAATCTATCACCATATCACTCTGTATGAGGATATATCCCAGTCCCTTATTTAATGCTTCACTATAGATTAAAAACCTTATCCTATTTAGGACAGTGTAATCATAGGTGGATTAACTAACCTTATCTTCAATCATTCAAAATTTTCCTCACATTCACTTGTCCAAAGTAACTTGAATCTCTTCCGAGTTAACTGGGTTAGTGGATTAGATATCCATGATAAATTCTTCAAATAAAATCATTAATATACAACATAATTAAGAAAACTATGGATCTAAGTCATAGTATTTGGTTTGTTCTAACATTAAATAATTTCCATATTTGATGTATCCATCAATATACCCCCACATGAGATTATAGGACCAATAATAAAACTGCTTATAGCCAAAATTTACACTTGGTAAATTTTTTATACAGATTCTCCGTCCTTCAAGTCTTCAATAGAATCCTCTAGTGATCTTCATGCTCTTTATTACTCTTGAAATATATAATAATATCATATATAAAGACAAAAAAACTAATTAAGGAATCTCTAAAGATGCTATTCATTAAATCCATGAAGATAGAAGTCGAATTAGTAAGACTAAATAGAATCATTATAAATTCATAGTGTCCATACCTCAAACAAGAAATCCATCTTGGTTACGTATTCAATTTTTATCATCAACTAATAGTATCAATATTGAAGATAAATCTTGTAAAATTACTGGTCTATTTTTAATTGATCAAAAAAATAATCAATATGGGGACATAGGATAATTATTCTTGATTTTCATCTTGTTAAGTTATTCATAATAAATTTAAAGTCACATTGATCCATATTTATTCTTAATAAAAAGAACATGTGCACCCTATGGTGATGTATTTGGATGATTTAATCCCATATCATTATTCACATGGAGTTTGTTCTTTAATTATTTCATCATAATCAGCGTTATTCAATAATGAGTTATGAAAATAGGTGTAGCACTGCAAAAGAGTTTTATTGAAAACACAAATTCATGATTTAGATAATGACTTGGGAAATATTTTTAAAAAACATCAAAAAATATCATACAATAGATATATCTTCAATATTGAGTTTCTCCCCAACCATATGAGATAAACACTCATTTTGAAAAGGAATTGAGACCCATATAATGGATGCAATTTCCATTGGATGTTCATATTTATCCTCACACAAATATAAAATCATATTTTTGTTTGGAATATCAAATGTGACTTCCCTTCCTTATAAATTTATATGCATTTTATATAAATAATTTTAATCCATGACCAAAATAACATCAAATTCAACTATACGAAGGATAGATAGATTTGGAGGAAGCATATTCATATAAACTTCAATCAGAGAAGAATCATAAACTTGAGATGTGATCATCATACCATTAATAGTTTTCAATACTAATTAAACATCTAATTGTTGGGGTGGTATTGTGATACCCTTAGAAAATTATTTAGATATAAAAGAGTGGGTTGATCCAGAATCAAATAAGTTATTAATAGTTCTAGATTGGATGATATGTGCACAATTTACCACTTTGATATCATACAACTCATATAAAATAGTGATCACATGAAATTTCTCTTTATCTCCAAGCTTAATAGGTTATTGATTTCGATAATCATCATTAACCTTTAGATTCGATCACTAGTTAGAATAATTCCCATACTATTTACATTAGAAACATTAGAGTGTGGGTGGTGTATTATGTTGAGGTTTTTCATTATCCCTTTCATTGACTAGTATCTTAAACTCACTTTGATATTATTTTTATCAATGATCTTATTTTTCAAAATTAAAACATTTACTAGTCCCTTTAAGACAATTTCCGCCATTTTTCCTTCCATACTTTGAGAATAGAGGAAATATGATCTTCTTTTCTCCATTATTATGATGATTATTATTATTAATATTATTTTCATTGAATTAAATATTTATTTTCTTATAAAAACCATGATATTCATGGGTAGCTCTAATATCCATTTCTACCTTTATAGTACATCAAATGATCTCTTCATAACTACAAATGTCACTTTTTGATAACACCCTTAGGAAAATTTATTTTATGCCACAAAAAATCAATTAATATTAATTTTAGGATATATAATAATATCATGAGTCTACCTCACTAGTCTGGTAAAATTTTATCTCATAGTTACTAATGAAATCATCATACTTCTACTTTATCTCAAGGAATTACCTCTCAATTTTCCTGTGAAAAATATGATTAAAGTAATTATTGAAAAATAATCTCCTAAACACATCCCACTACATGAAATTAGTTTCTTCTAGTTTCATCATGTTTCTTATGTGATTTAATTATTGTTATGATTCTCCTTTTAAATAATAAACAGTTAAAATTACTTTTTTCACGTTCTGAACACTGGATAATGGAAAATATTTTTTTAGTGGTCCGATCCATTAGTCAGTAACTAATAGATCAGTGGACCCACCAAAATAAGGTGGGTTTTTTTTCATATATTACTCAATAGAACTCTATTCCCTTCTTTTCTTGTTTGGAAGATCAGTATAATTAATATCTTGATTAATTTTTGTTAAGAATAACCACAATATTTTTCATTTTAGGTCCCATAAAATTTGATATCTCAAGATAAAAATTATTATATTATCAGTAAAATTCAACACTAGAATGTTTCCTTATAGTTATATCCATTGACAGAAAAAAAAACCATAATATGAGCAACAATAATCGTAGTGGGAAATTGTACAATCATGGTAATCATTTATAGGATGTTTTAATAATGAAACATTCTTTTCAATATATGACACATTAGGTATAAAATAGTTTATCCATAGTCAATATCTATTCAAATCCTTTATAATGAATCATAAAGAAGATGTGACTTAACCCATACATATCCCCCAAGATTTTATAACTAGGCGTGTAGTCTTAGATCCGCTCATCATGCACTGGTGATGATCATGTTAATACACAATCTGCCCCATTAAGAGTTGTTACCCCTAGGTGAATCTATTACCCAACCATATACAATTTCTAATATCCCTAGAGAGATGTATTTTCTAGGAAATCCACACTCCTTTCTTTACCATAACATAGGGTGTTATCATATGCATAAGATTATCATAATAGTTAAAACTTAGGTTTTCATATCCTAGTTTATAAAATTATCTAAACATTTATTTGATACTAACTATAAAGACCAATACTTTTTATAAATATATATTACATCTCATTATATGAATATTAATTACATAAAATTTTGATCCTTTCTAGAATTGTAAATGTTTAGAGTATTTGGAAACTTGGATACATAAATAAATTGTACATAAGAGATCTATATCATCTCCCACTTATTTCTTCACAACAAAAAATATTATTAGACATATCATACTTAAAATATATATCTATATCCTAAGGAAAAGGAAACACAATAAAGGTTGAGCTCAGATACTCAGTAAGGGAAAACAAGGGAGATATCAATGATCAAATAAGTATAACATGAGAATTAGGGTATGGGAACACAAGATTAATATTTTAAAACCACACGCAACATATAATATATCATTATCATGATTCATGAAATAAATATTTTTTATTAATAATACACGAATCACAAAGTAATTAAAGAACACGAGCTCTAAGAGCATCAAGATTGGTATAAGAATAAGTTTTCAGAATACACATAAGTAGATTAAATCATTTCCTTAGTCAAGGATCACTAACAATACTATCATAGTGGATTAGGTTTACTCCCTATTCCGTCACATCCATAGTCAAAACTACTAAAATATTTACCTATATCCATGGTTTAAAATTGTGGGTATAGAAAAAAAATGGGTATTGGCCATACCCATGGTCCTATGAACTGTGCAGGATCAAGCCATCGATGTAGACCTATACCCACAACTTTAAACCATTGGTATTGGAAATTTATATGTACATCCCTATACCCACAGTTTGACCAAACCATGGGTATAGGTCTATACCCATGGTTTGGTCAAACCTTGGGTATAAGTAATTTATTAAAAAAAATCATTCATTGGGAATTGATCCCACCACCTTCTTCCTATAAACCAAAGAACTTACCACTATACTATAACTGTTTATGTTATCATATTCAAATATATATATATATATGTACATATATAAAAATATTTATTTATATAAATTTTTTATTATTATTGTTATTATTATGGAATAAAATTGACCAATATATACCCACAGTTTAGTCAAACCGTGGGTATAGGTTCCCATAAAAATTTCCTATACCCACTGTTTGGTCAAACACTGGGTAGAGGTTCTTCCCTAAATTTTTTTCCCCGCAAAACCCATTTCTACAGTTTATAAAAACTATGGGTATAGGGTTGACCTATACCCATGGTTTTTGGAAAACTGTGGGTATTGGTCCTTACCATGATTCTTTTTTCATGAAACCTATACCCATGATTTAAAAAAACCATGGGTATAAGGGTGTTTTATACCCACAGTTTTTGAAGAAACATGGGTATATATCCTTCCTAGTAATTTTATCCCTGAAACCTATTCCTACAGTTTACAAAAACCATGAGTATAGGGGTGACGTAAATGCATAGTTTTTTAGAGAACCATGGGTATAGTCTGGTTTTCTATAGTGACTCTCTTAACTGTCATTATGGATAAAGACCCTTACTAAACTTCATTCATTCCCTATTCTAGTTCATATTTTTGAATGAGATATCTATCATTACCTAATGCATTAGAGAGATATATAATTATATTACCACCCATCACATAATAATAATTCATTTAGATGTATTCCACAAGACTATAAAACTATCATCATATATCATAACATATGGAAAGGAAATGAGTTTCATAAAAATTTCTACATTTCATAATAGCATAAATTTTGGAAAGTAAATGGGTTTCATAAACATTTGATCATCATAATCATAAAATATATGGATAAGTAATAAGGAAGGTATCATTAGATCATATTTAAAGTAAAGTATAAGTAAAATCAAATGATTTCATCTTAGATGAAACATTACTTTAAAATACCACTTAAAATATTTCTAGAGGAAAATACCCTTTTCATATTGAAATCAATTATTTAAAATATAAAAAATTATCAAATATTAAGTTAAAAATTGCATTTTAATAAAACCATGGAAAATATTAAAGGAAGATTCAAATAATTGATTAGTTGTGATAATAATAAATCTTTCTTTTGTCATGTATATTAAAATAAATATTCCTTTCACATTTTAAGTAAAAAGACAAAATTACCTTATTTGGAAAATTAAAAGAAGATTCCTTTTAAAATTTTTTGTAAAAATTAAAACATGAGTAAAAATTAATTTTATAAATAATTGGATATTAGTTAAAATATTATTGATAATATTTTAGAAAACATAAATATATAAGAAAAAGGATTCCTAACTGAAGAGGAAATAATGCGTGTTTTTCTTAAAAACATTCTCAATCATTTTAAGTAAAAAAGAGAGGAAAATGTTACTATTAATGTAAAATTACTTTAATAACCATAGGAGAATAAAATTAATGGGTTTTATCAAAAAATGATCATATAATTTTCTTCAAGGAAAATTCAAGCATAATCAATCTTGATTAAAATGAGATTGAAACATAAAACACTTACTACTTTGGTAACTTTTGAATCACAATCCCCATGAAAAAATAGCTTCAAATGAAACATTAAATATCATTATCATAAACAAATTCATGATATAAAATGTCAAAACTTTATTTATATACATATCATAAAATAATATAGGTGTGTAACATAACATATGTCCTAAAGAAGATAGTTTGATATGATAAACCCTTACCTCAAGTTCGACTTGATTCAAAAGTGTTATAAACTCATATATATAAATATAAATTTATTATAATTATATAAAATAATCATTTAAATACTTATAAAATCATATATTTTTATCTAATAACATTTCAAAACCGATTTATAAATAATTTCTTAATAAAGTCATCATTTTTGGGTGTTAACTGTATCATTTTTTATGGAAGTTTCAGTTTGAAAATTCTGGTCCTTGAACTTTGATCATGGTTCCATAATATCCTAAGTGTTATTCATAATATAAATATAATATATATTCATTATATAAATATTTATAATCATCTATAAAATGTAGAGATATAAAAATGATTTGCACAATTCATGGTGATAGCAGGAGGTACGTACGCATGAATACTGATTTAATTTTCTAATGAATATATGGAAAGATAGATAGATATTATTTTGTAATTATAGAACCATAATTATATCAAAAATAATACACACACACACAAAAAAAAACACATATATATTAAATCTATCCTTATTACCATCCAAGTAATGCATAAATGAAAAATGAATCACATCGCTTCGTGGAGGTGGTAGTCCACATGTACACACAAGCGATGATCTCATTTTTCAAAGGATTGGAAAGTAAGAATGTAGATATGATATTATAATTTTAGAATATTAATTATGTCATAAATATCATATATATAAACTTTAAACCTATCATAATAATTATAACACCCTAACCCGAGATCCACTTAACTAGTGCCCTGAGCTGGTGGGTTACATAGCCTCAAGAATGAATCCCCATATTCTTGAGGCTACCGAATAAAAAAGAGGGTGTAAATGTGGTATATTGGTGAGAATATACCATCTTAACGGAGTATCACAATATATTAAATCAATAATAAACAACAACAGAAGCATATGTAAACATATATAATAAATAAGTAGTGGAGGATAAATAAACTAGACAACTGATAAATATTTCAAAAAGACTATATGGAAATGTCAATACATGGATGTATGGGTTGTTGGTATAGAAAAAGGGGAAAAAGGGAGCATGAATGCAAGCATACTATACAAAAAGTACAAAAAATAACAAAATATCTCCACCATATTTCCAAGTGAATGCCTAGTTCTTTAATCCTAACCTCTATCTATAAGCTAAGAATATCAACATCCTATATCATAGACCTGTAACTTATCAATACATATAGATTTATAATCTTCTCGATTACCAAAGGAATCCTGAGCATGTTGTGAGATTAAAATCCCAGTAGAACACCACCAATGGTGTGTACGTGTAATACAACTAGTGCTTGTAACTAAACAATGTTCATATAAGTATAATTAATTAACAATATTTAAATAAACAAATAACCACACCGCTTTTGTTCCTATATGACACCTGGTAGGTCTACCTTCTTCGTCTTGTGACCGGGATGTGTGTCTTATCATATACTATATATACAGTAACAATATTTATATAGTATAATTATATATATATTTCATCCACCTATATGAACCATGTACGTGTAGATGTAAGTGGCCATATACCTAGAATACTAGTGTTGGCTAGACCGGGGTGTAACTCAAACATCCATGACCAGTCTAATGATCCTATAATCTCATTCCAAAGGGTACACACCCTATATCCAAATAATAGCGCGAGACATCATGCATGACAATCAGGATGATGAGTGAGCCATCATGTCATCACTTGAATAGGGACACGACACATAAATACCAATGTCAAACTAGTGTCAATGGTGTGAGATGTCATGCTCAGTACTCAATGTAAGGGAGCATAATACATTCATGATCAACCAATCCATTAGAATTGTACCAAAACCTATATAAAGGCATATTCATAATTATAATATTCAACATGATGAAATACATCTTATGTAACATGTTTACCAAGACTTTAATTATAAATAAGGTGTATTCGTGTCTAAAACATAACACATGAGGAAATACCCCTTATATGTTTTTTAGTGAAGTTCAATTACATTAAAAACATTACAATTCATAATAAGAATAATTAATGGAATGTCCTAACCACACTTCATAAACCATTTCATTTAATTAATCCAATTAATTTAAATAAGGTAAACCATCATGCATTAGCCTCTCCCATCGATTAGACCATTTAATTCATTAAGACATGGAAATAAATTCATAAGGCTCAAGGGGTTACTTAGGAGGTGACATGGGAAACATGGTAATTTCCTACTTGGGAAATTCCAACTGTAAAAGGACCAAACACCTAATAGGTACTTTATGTTCCATTTAATAATCATATATCAAGGGACATTTCATTTAAAAGCTAAATAAGATGATAATTAGGGGTTTTGGGTTAGTAAGGAATTGACCATTAAGGAGAAACTTGACTTGGAACACCCATGGGGTATCCATATATGGGGCATAAAACATATAATTTTCTAAACAAGAATCAATAAGTTCATATCAATGTATGATGATAAATTTGATATAATGAACTCAATATAAAGGGGGCGCTTGGAAAAAGACAACATGCGACACAACACCATACTTAAAAAATTTCAAAACATAATGGAAAAATGATTTTACCACCTACCCCAAGACCATAGATGAATCCTTTCTTGATATCATCCTTATATTAAAAGTAGGTTGGAAGAGATATGTGTAATGGTAAATACCCTAAAAATAGGGAAAACAAGATCACACCTAAATATCATGATAGATTCAAATGAAAGCTGAGATAGGAAGGGAGAGACTAAGAGATAATACCAATAAAAATTCAATGCTTCTGATAGATTGTGAATCAAAGTCTGGATGTAATATCTAGCTTGATGACTATCTTGGGAGGGTTCTTGAGCTCAAGGATGAAGAAAACAAATTTTCATCTGCTAGAGAAACAAGGAAGCAGAGAAAAAGGATTAAGAGTTCAATAAGAGGAAAATTTTAATTTTCACACAAAATAAGATGTAACATGGTTTAGGTATATAGATTGAAAACTATGTGAAAACCATGTGAAAAACCACTGTATAAAAACCTATAGTTATCGCATGGCTGCGCACCTCAGGTCACACAATTTTAGAAAAACTTTTCATCCTACAAGTTACCACGTTCTACAACTAGATAGTTAAAACTAGTCACATATCTTGGGTTTCATGGTTTTAAAAAATGTGGGGCCCAATTATTTATCCCTTTTTCTAGAACCCTGGGCTCCAGAAAATCCTTAGATGCTCCCGGGACATTCCTTAGGCCGTAACACACATTTACCATGATTAAACAAAGGTTTGAAATAAAAAACTAATAATTTGTACCTTCTTGGAAAGACAAGTCGTTACAACCTCCCCTCCTTAAATCAACTCATCCTCTAGTTGGCCTTATTTTGGTAAATAGGTACCTTCAATGAAGTGTTCCTACCATTGTACCTGTACATCGGCTCCCCCTCCTAGGTATCATCCTGTACCCGGCTTTGCTGTCATAGAACCCATATCAAAGGAATGGACATTCCCTGGAGTTTCTTCACACTTTAATCAATAATATTAACTAGATAATCCTCTAAGGAAGAATATACATCTAAATTTACCTCATTAGGTTTCAAGAGATATGACAGGTCTAGATAATATCAATGAAGCTAAGATACATGAAAGATATCATACATTGACTGGTATCTCTAAGGAAACTTTAGCTGGTAAGCCACTGGTTTGATCTGTTTTACAACCTTAAAGCGTACAATGAACCTCAACGGGAGCTTACCCTACTTCTGAATACGTCTATGAAATAACCTGGGTGAGACTTCCAAGAAAACCCAGTCTTCGACCTTGAACTAAAGAGGTAGCCAATGTCTATTGGAACACAACTTCTTTCTAGACTGAGCTATCATCACGTGTTTTCTGATCAGTTAGACCTACTCAATAGTCTCCTAAACAAGATGTGGTCTAAGAATATCTACCTCCCGTACCTCTATCTATCACATAAGTGAGAGAAAATTCCTACCATATAATACTTCATAAAGATCTATCTCAATGGTTTCTTGAAATATATTATTTTAAAAAAACTCAACAAGAGGAACATGTTTCTCCAAAGAACCCCCAAAGTCAATAACACATGCACATATAGTTTCCTATAAAAAATGAATCATATGCTCCATCTGTCCATTGATATGTGGGTGATCATCCATGTTTAGAATCACCTGTGTACCCAATCCCTTCTGCAAACCCTTCTAGAACCGTTATATGAAATGAGTTTATCTATCAGAAACAGTATAATGAGGAGATCCATGAAGACATACAACCTCCCTAACATATAAACTCCCTAGTTCATCTATAGATAAGGTCTCTCACATAGGAAAAAGTGTTAAACCTTTATAAAACGATAAAAATAACCAATATAGTATCATTTCAATGAGGTTATTTGGGTAAACTAATCACGATGCCCATAGAAACATCATTCCATTTCTACTAGGGAATAGGAAATAGTTGTAAAAGCCTGACCAGTCACGGATGTTCCACCTTCACTATATAATAGGTGGACCACCTAGTGATGAAGTGAGCAATATCGCATTTCATACCAGTCCACCATTACTGGCGTCATAGATCTCAATACATTTTAGTGACATCAGGGTGAACCATCCATGCCGAGTCATGACATTCCAACATCAGATCCTCTCTGATATTTACTGGGAACCATACAAACCCTTGGAACAATAATTTATTATCCCCATCCATAGTCCAACCTAAATATTTATCATAATTCAAGACACTCTCCCTTAGGACAAGGCCTTTGGGATTAGATAATTGTCATATTCTTACCCATTTCATAAGAGTATAAGTCACTGCTAAGGCTAAGAGGATAGTCTAACCACTATCCTTCTGAACCTCAACCTTCATCTACGAGAATAAGGCTACAATCTTCCACTCACCACTGGATTCATGAACTACTTATGTCTAAGTATCTTAACTCAAAGCATCAGCTACTGAATTCCCCTTACTAGGTGTGTAAGAAATCTTCAAATCAAACGACTGTAGGTACTCACCCACATGTGCTACCTTATATTAAGATATCACTATGTAAATATGTACTTGAGGCTTTTGTGATTAGTGAATACCAAAATACACCCTACTGTTAGATTGTGTCTCCAATAGTGTAAGGCATGAACAATAGAAGTGAGCTCAAGGTTATGCATCAAGTAATGCTGCTTGTGAGGCCTTAACTGATGAGACCCATAAACGAATAATCACTCATCCTACATTAGAACAACTATAAGAATGATAACTAATGTTTCACATTATATAGTATATATCCTTTATATATATGTAAGAATTAGTATATGTGATAAAGTCAAATGACCATTCAACTCCTAAAATTCTACTTCATAATCTTATGACCATATAAATTCCACACCCTTCTTTTTCAAGCCCGTAAGAGGCACTATAAGGAATGATAAATACTTTATGAAGCATCTAAAATACCCAGATACCCCAAGAAACTCTTGATGTAAAAAATTTTCTTGAGATGATCCTTGGAAACTACAACTCTCTCTTTATCTAGGTCTACTTAAACTTCTTACTATGAGATGATGCGACCCAGGAAGTGGACTTTATCATTGTAAAAGTGGAATTTTTTTATCTTAGCATAGAGCTGATGTTATCTTAGAATATTAATAATGATGTAAATATAGGTTTCATGGTCTTTTATGGAGTGTTAATACCCCATGATATCGTCAACAAAGACTGCCACAAATAAATGGGTGGAAAACCCGATTCATAAGATCTATGAAGATAGCAGGTGCATTTTTGAGTCCAAACTACATAACCAGGTACTTCTATATAACATACATGATTTTTAAATATGTACAAGGTATGAATGATGACCTAACACACACCTGGTGATATCCCTACCACATATCTATCTTTGAAAACACCTTCTCTCCTCAGAGTGGATCAAAGATTCTATCTATTCGAGGCAGTGGATACTGATTATTTATTATGAGCTGATTCGAAAGATGGTAATCCATGTAGAGCTTGAGACTACTATTTGACTTCTTGGAAAAATAACCAGTGAACCCCTAGGATAAGTTTTGGAGTGTATTAATTCTTTTATCCTCTAGATATTACAATTACTTATTAAGCTCTAGAATCTCCTTAGGTGTCACCCTATAAGGGGGAATGGTCACTAGTGCCACTCTTGGAACAAGACCAATGGTGAAATCTACCTCTCACATGGGAGGTAGACTAGAGATGTCATCGGGAAATATTTTCCTGAAATGCTCCACTACCAGAGGGGAAAAAGTGGGTTTTAACCCTTGATCATCCAAGATAAGACTGGCAATATGAGCTGTAAAACTACCTATCCTCTACTCCTCCAGTCCTAATCGTAAATCTTGCACATCCAATTCTCCCTTATACATGTACCTAACTCTCTATGGTTATGTAAACATCACCCTCAAGTGATTGAAATCAATATGGTCTCGATAGTGAACTAACTAGTCCATCTCGATGATTACATCAAATAACACCATGTCAAGGATGAAGTGATTCCATATGAAAAGGTAACTGCCTATATTAAGGGGGAAATACTTACAATGATGAGCTCCCTCAGAAAGAATACCTAATGGGGTGTCTAGTGTCATGATTCCATATAATTGCTCTATCTTGAGGACCATACTTCCCATAATAGCCTCAAATAAAAATGTGTGAGATGTTCTTTTGTAAAAAAGAAGACATTAAAGTGGAGGATACAAGAATAATACCTTTTATAGTCTATGGTATGGTGCTATTCTACTCTGTAATTGGTTGAACTATATGTAATTTGACTATACCACGCCCCTGAGTCACTGCCTGACTGCCCTGAGCAAGCCCGCTCTACTGGAACTGAGAATCATAAGTTAGACTACCTCTACCTCGACTACCACCTCATTATAATTAGAAGGTGTTATTTTAGTTACATGACTATAATGACCCCACAAACCCCTCTCGGTATCATGGAGTAAGAGTAGATCCCCACTCACTAGGAACTATCAGAAAAGTTCTATTGAAACACTGTATATGGACCATCCTTCCAAAACCTCTACACTCCACTAGATCCCACAAGCACTGTGGTTTAGAATGCCCTATATTTCTGCATAGATAACATATAATTTAGTTTTCAACATGAGGACCATGGATGTTTATAACCCCATGAGAAACCTCGAAGCGATGCTTGCACCTAGAAAAAGAACCACTACTAGCTTTAGGTGTTGAAACAACCTAAATCACACCATCTGCTTCCCTCAAATTCCTATCTATAATAAGGTTATGATTGAGGATTTTAGAAATAGTAATAAAACTAAACACATTTTTCTATGATCAAATGGTGTAAACTAGCCCATCCTTTAATCACTTGTCAGTCATAAAATCATTTTCTGCCAAAGTAGGAGCGAACTCGTGCAACTCATTAAACGAGAAAAGTGTTCCATAACTGACATACTTCCCTACTATGGGTTCATAAATTCTGGGTCCCTATCATCCCTCATAGTCTAATGAAAAAAGTAATCTTAAAATATCATTTGGAAACCCACCTAGACCATATCTCTATATCGATCTGCCTTGGTGAATACATCCCACCCCTGCTTGGCTGAGTCACATAGAATATACACCGCAAGATTGAAACTATTCTCTAGAGAAATATCAAGATGCTCGAATATAGAGAGGATTTATTTTATCCAAGACTCCACAAAATGAGTCCCATCATCCCCTAAAAATGTGGGAGGATTCTAATGCTGAAACTAACAGGTCAACTCTTCCAAACTTGAGGCAGGTCGAACGAATCCTTGCATATTATGAAGAATACACAAAAAATAATCATAGAACTAGGCATTGGTTCCCATGTCAGGTATTAGAAGAGGTTATATAGGTGTAACTGGAGGAATAATCACTGGAAGCTCAAGACCCACCACCTCAAGAGAATGGTCTCCACTACCTTCAGGGTGTGCAACTAGAAGATTTCACGGCGACATGATAATATAATTCTAAACACATGCCTTGTGAGAGATTTAATCAATTAAAATGATTGGATTTAAGAAACTAGGATACGAGTAAATCCTTCCTATAATAATGATCATGCCTCACTTCTTGCTTCAAAATCTAGGTCTAGATGATAGAAAGAGACGACAACAGTCCATAAGAACATAAGAGATACCCCACTACCCACTAATAAGGACATGTTTGGGTCTAATTCTTCGTTTCACATGTATAGGATAACCAATTTCACTTTAAATGACATATTCATCTTGAATTTTTTCTTTTTAAATAATGAAAATTACTTAAAATGGTTGAATCTGATAGTATACCACTTTCAATCCATATGGTCCCATACTCCTTATGAACCAATATATAATATCCATTCAACTCACCCTGTAACAAGTTTTATCCCAAGTGACAAATGCTCCATGGATCAATGTGCCATAATTGACTACTTAAGGTGTTTTCTTTAACCTATTCAGGAAAATACTATTAGGATAAGTTAGGTTCTTTAACTATCAATTATTTTTTCCAATCCCTATAAGAAGTTTCAGCACAATTTAATACATATTCAAGACACTATCAATATGGAGCCGAAAAATGAAAACTTAAAATAGACATGACATGGAAAAATGCATGGCATATTAGTCCTAATGTGCTTAATAATGATGCATGAAACAATGCTCGTTTCCCTCATATCATCAATCCAAGGATGAAATAAATCCACAATAAAAACAAGAATAATAACCAGAACACAGTATGTACATCACCCAATGGTGAAATGAAATCAATAGTAATAGGAAAAATTAGAACAACAATTATAATTTAAGAAACTCAACCTTTAACCCGAACATGGTTTTCTGATCCCCAAGAATGACTTATGACCAAGTTCCAAGAGTTTGAAAATCCCCAATCTATTGTCTACAAATAGTGAATAAATAAAGTAAACTCCTCTGATATCACATTGTAACATCCTGACCCGGGAACTACTTAACCCGTTCCCCGACCCGATGGGTCACATGGCTTCAAGAGTGCCTCCCCGTATGCCAGATGCTATCAACTAGTAGTGAGGGTGTGAAGGTGGTATGGTGGGGATACTATATCATCCTATAAGAGTAGTAAAATAGGTACAATTAATAATAAACTATAGCGGAAGCATATGTAAACAGATAAAATAAATAAGAAGAAAAAGATATATAAACTGAACAATGGGTAAATATATCAAAAAGCCTTAATGGATGTGTTAATACATGAATGCATGGAATTTTTATATAAAAAATGGGAATAGGGGAACATGAATACAAAAATTCTATACAAAAAGTTAAAAAATAACCAAAATATCTCTACTATCATCTCGAGTGAATGTTCAGTCCTCTATTCCTAAGCTCCATCTATAATCTAAGAATATAAAAATTCTAATGTAGGGACCTTTCCCTTATAAATACAAACAAATAGATAATATTATCAGGTACCAAAGGTATCTCAAATAGGGTGAGAGATAAAAATCTCAGTAAGCCACCACCAATGGTATTTACATGTAATCCAAGTAGTTCTCATAACTAAACACAGTTCAAGAAATTATAATTAATTAATAATGCTGAAATAAATAAATAATCAGCCCACTCAAGTTCCTATAAGACACCTGGAGGGTATACCTACTTTGGCACATGGATGGGATGCCTTCTTGATTATATACTACATATATAGTAATAATATATATATAGATTATAATTATATATATTGAATCCACCTATATGAACCAAGTATATTCAGACATAAGTGGCCATATACCTGGAATACTTGTGTTGGCCGGATTAGGGAATAACTAACATGTAACATCCCACCCTATTTATTGTCTTGATAATTAACAAGGAAATTACTTTTCCTTAAGTGACATCCCCAAGATACCAAAGGCTATAAATAAATACTGAAGGGCTTCAATACATGTGGGGGACAATTTTTCCTTTAAGAATAAAACTATTAAATAAACACACCATAACTAAAATTATTACATGACACATGATAATAATGTAAAATAACTCAAAGTAATACCATTGAAATCAAAACTAAACCATAATGAATTACCCAAATGTAAGACTATAAATATCAAAGTACACAGAAGAAGTCAAAATTTACAATACCAATAGA
The DNA here is from genome assembly GCA_963277665.1 of Viscum album. Classification (NCBI taxonomy): domain Eukaryota; kingdom Viridiplantae; phylum Streptophyta; class Magnoliopsida; order Santalales; family Viscaceae; genus Viscum; species Viscum album. The sequence continues at coordinate 1,814,489,280 of OY728146.1, forward strand.
CTCCATAGAAAAACTACAAAGCTCAAACATGCTCCATGCTCCAACTCCACCATTATCCCAAGTATAATGAAGTACTACTAAATATGTGTGATACTTTACTTGTCCCATGTATTGATAAAATATATCTACAAAATCACCAATGTGATAACGTAGGGGTGAGTAATGAAAAACAGTAGGTTTTCCGCAAATGACTTCCCTACTCACGCCACTAGGATATAACATGGTAACACATTTATATAAAATAGTTTATATAAACAATTTACACGAGAATATAAACAAGTTCCATATCCAAGAGTTTTCCACAAAACTATATCAACTTAGAAGGAATGAAACCAGACAATGTTTTAAAACCATTTGGCATATCCCATTCCAATCCACAAACCCACACATCCACACATGCATGATTCATTATGAAAGTTCCATAGTCACGAGAAGTTTCTTATCAATATACCAAGTCATCATGAGGTAATTAAATCCCATTTACCATTACAACATAGGCACTGAGCATAAGACCATATTTCAATTGGGCCTTATAATGCAATAAGATCACACACCACTGAGTATTCCCAACTACCATCCCAATATAATCATGAAAAAACCACTCCAATGCCAAAAAAATTCCAATTCCAAAACCGTTTTAATAAAAAAATATTTATTTAAAACCATTTTCCATAATTATATCCAATCAACTATTATAAAATCAATATTTTAAAATTATTTATCAAATCACTTTGCACAATAATTTAACTATTTCACTAAAATCCACAAACCATCATTAAAGAAGATTTCTACCATTTTTTCCAAAAATATTTCACAATAAATTTTATTCAATTTGATCAATTTGAAACTAATCCTTCAAATTATAAATATAGGAGTTGAGAGTGAATCCACCCACCTTGGAAAACATAGAGAAAATATAAAACAACATGAAAACATTAATGAAAATGAGTTAAATCTCCAAAAACCCACCTTAGATCTTTTCACCTAGCATAAACAAGGACAAATATAATAATATTTAGAATCAAATATCTTAGATATATCCAAAATGGATGTAGATATAAGAAACTGATAGATTTGGAGAAGTAAATATATGGTAAACCTTTCAAAACAACCAAGAATGACACGTTACTACGATAGCAGGGCTTCAACACCCCAAGAAACACCTTCAGATCGCTACCAGTTTGATGGGATGAGGTTCTCAAACATTTGAGATATAAAAATACCGATTTAGGTCCATTAAAGAGTAAAAATCATGGGTAAAACCGTAATCTTGACCTAGATCAACATTTTTTGGATCTAGTTTTTAAACCATGCATGGTTAGTCGCATGGTTTAATAAACTGTGCGCTAATTGTTCACCAACTTCTATCTCATGTAGAAACCTCGTATGATTGTCTTGAACTATTTATAAACCATTCACCAAAAGTTCTAGATCCCACTGTCTCAAGTTGAGTGGTTTCTCCTAGGATATCATAAAGTTTGGGAAAACTGTGCGCTTTCCCATGTGTCTTCTTCTTATCCCCTGACTCACAATGCATGTTTTTCTACAAATGTTTCATTGTTATACCAAATTGTGCACCTACCATTCACCCTTATAAAAGGCTCGATAACACTCTGAAAGATTCCAAAACTCTTCCAAACTTCACCCATATACTTTACGTACATAAAAATAATAAATAAAAGGTTTCTTACTTGAAATCGGGGGTGTTGCATCATACAAACATGACCAGTCTAATGAGCCTATGTGATCACGCCAAAGGGTAAATTCCCTACATACCAATAAGAGTGTGATAATTCATGCACAAGACTAAAGATGGTGAGTGAGCCATCATGTCATCACTCAAATAGGGACGCAGTGGATAAAACCCAATGCCCAACTAATGTCAATGGCATGAGACACCATTCTCAACAACCGATGTAAGGGATAATGATACCATTATGATCAACTGATCCCTTGATATCATACAAAACATCTAAAAAGGGGTATTCATAAATATAATATTCAACATGAGGCAATACCTCTCATGTATGATGTTTACCAAGACTTTAAATATAAATAAGGCATATTCATGTTTAAATCATAACACATGAGAAAACACATCGCATATGTTCCTTTAGTCAAGTTCACTTTCATTCAAAACATTACAATTCATAATAAACATAATAAATAGCATGGCCTTACCACACTTCATAAACCATTTCATTTAATTAAATCAATTCATTTATATAATATACACCATCATACATTATCCACTCCCTTTTTTTGACCATTTGATTCATTAAGACATGGAAAAAAATTTATAAGTATCTAGGTGTCAATTAGTAGGTGACATGGGAAACAAGGAAATTTACTACTTGGGAAATTAAATCTATTAAAGGGAAAACACCTAATATGTGATTTGTGTTCCATTTAATAATCATTTATCAAGGTCAATTTTATTTAAAAGCTAAGATGGAATCTAATTAGGGGTTCCAAGTCATTAATAAATTGACCATTAAGGGGAAACTTGACTTGGGACACCCATGGGGTGTCCATATATGGGGTATAAAACCTAAAATTCCATAAATAAGAATTATTAAGTGAATATTATGGTATATTGATCAATTTGATATGAAAAACTCAATATAAATAAGGAAATCTAAAAATTCTGGTGTGTGGGACACCAAAATAATTAATAAACATCAAAACTCAATGGTAAAAAAATGCAACCACCTCTATCAAGGACGTATATAACTCCTCACTTGATATCATCCTTATATTCAGAGTAGGTTAGAAGAGATATGATAAATGGTCCAATGCCCTAAAAATAGGGAAACAATATCTCTCTTAAATAGTGGGATAGATTCAAAGGAAAACTAATATAGGAAGGTAGAGACTAGGGGAGATTACTAATATGGATTTAATTCATCTGACATATTGTGAATCAGAGTCCAGATGTAGGAGTTAGCTTGATTCTAATATTAGGAGGATGATTAAGCTCAAGGATGAAGAAAACTTATTTTTATCCACTATAGAAACAATATAGGAGAGAATAATTCTTAAGAGTTAAATGAGATGAAAATTGGACTTTTCACCTAAAATAAGGGAGTTCACATTTTGCAAACCGTGTAAAAACCCACTGTTCAAAAACCTATAATTCCCACACAGCAATGTGACCTAGGTTTCATGGTTTCAAAAAAACCACGAGGCCTATAGGTGGCCACTTTATGCAACCAAATAGTTAAAACTATCAATTTCTCCTGGGTTTCATGGTTTAAATAAACCATACAACCTAGTTCTTTATCCCATTTTCTAGAACTCCAAGCTCTGAATAAGCCTGAAACTCTTGGGACCTTTCTTATCCCATAGTAAATAGTTACCATGATTAAAAAAGGGTTGAGATAAAAAACTAATGATTCATACCTTCATAAAAATATGTTTTATTACAATAATAAACCATGAATTATGGTGGTGGAAAATGAATTATATCACTACATGGAGACAGTTTTCTACACGTACACACAAACAAAACATTCAATTACCATTTTATCAAATAGAAGGTGTATAATGGTGGATAAATAATCATAATAACATTTCATTATATTTAAGATACTTAAATTTTTATATTATTATAAATATCATAGACTTGAATGAGGTATAAGAAGAAATAAATTTAAAGAGTTCGGGTAATCCAATTACCTCTTCTTTGGTAAACCTGCTTTAGATCCCATCTTAGGGAACATTGGAATGGAATTTTAAGAACACCCACACATATAATTAGTGTATATTAAATTTAATAAGAGAATTGGGTAGGGTTTTGTTTATATAGGTGGCTCAATTTGGCGTATATAATAGAGAGGAGGGGTGTCCTTTTATAAGTTCAGGCAATGACACACTTTGAATTTCTTAAACTATTAAAATATAATAATTTATTCTTTAAAAAAAATTATTCAAAATGGAAATTAATTTAAAGTTATTATAATATAGGGTCTAAATATTTCTAGTAAATATTATCTATACATGTTTAATTTGTAATTTGACCCTTACCTCTTGATTTAACTTCGAGGTAAAACTGTTTTGACCTTAATAGTGATAATAGATTTTTTTTTCTATTTTTACCATTCATTATGAAAAAATTAATTTTAAATTATTACCTAATATTAATTAAGGAATCCATTATTATAAATTTCATTCAAAAAATTATATTAATTTAATTTTAAATTAAACCCTCAAAACATGACGAAAAGCGGTTTTCCAGAATTTGTTTCTTTAAGTATGAAATATTTTTATAATAAAATATAATATAAAATTAATTACAATTAACATAATTTGTTTATTAATAATATAAATCAAATTATTTTAATTTTAAATCATTCTAAAACAAAATTTAACTTTATAAAGTCTTTAAATGAAATGACATATTTCAACAAAAATTAGTATTTTTCACTATTCATAAAATAATTTTTATTCTACAATAATTCTCAAAAATTCACTCTAAGATAGTTTTGACACGTTAATTTCAAAAATAAATTTCATTTTATCAAATAAATTTTCTAAAAGAGTAATAAATTAATTAAATTATTTTCTCACAAAAATAAATAAAATCTATTTTTTGAGGGAAAAATGTGTTTTTAAAGCATATAAGGAATTTTCTGGAAATTGAGTACTAATTTATAAATATATTTTATTTATTTAAAAACATTATACATATGTTTTAAAAAAAATTATTCATATTAATACCACCAATTCAATGACTAGGTTATAATGGTATGTTATATTATAGTTTATTTAGGTTCGAGTTTTCATGTTTCAAAAACTATCAAAGAAATTAAATTCATTTGAGGAAAAATATATCATAAAATATTATAGTGTTAGAATATTATTCTAGCATGATCTAATGTTTCGGGCACAATGGTGATGTAATTATTATGGGACTATGACTTAAATATTTCCTATAGATTCATGAAAATGGAATTTTATGAAAGATTATTTAAGAAGGAAGTCACATGGAGATGTCATTCACGAGTCAGGTGATTCTTAGAGGGTGGTGGAGGTGCTCTCCATAATACACCTTGATATGGGAGTAGTTTATGGAAGATGAGGTCTTTATGAAATGATAGTGTAGTTATATTTTATTTAGTATGTGTAGGAGTCCCAATTGGGGGATTTCAAGGTGGATCTTTAGAGAGAATATGTTTTTTGTGGTGATGCGCTGAGGGATGGTTGGAGGATGATCAAAATAGATAACTATTTCAGGGGAGGCTCTTCATTCCATAAATGATGCATGAATTGGTTCTCCATGAGTTTCATAGTTATCCCTAGGATGTACATCCTAGTGTTTTTATGATGTATAATTCCTCTAGGGGCTAGATTTAGTGTTATAGGATGAAGAGGTATGTTGAGGAGTTTGTCTTTTGATTTTTGGTTCTCTAGAGGGTAATGGCTGAGTACCATGTTCCTAGTGGGTTTATTCAACTGCTCAATGTTTCCCAATAGAAGTGGTATGACATATCGAATGAATTCATCACTGGTTACCTCAATATAAGGGTGAATGTGTTTTTATATGTGTGATTGTGGATTTATTGATGAAGCCTACAGAATTATTAGTGATTAAAGGGTCGATCTCAGTGGAGGTCTTGTCAAGGTAGTATTTGGAGTAGGTAGAAAAGATTCAGGGGTTTCTAAATATAATAAAATATAATTGTGATACCTCTTTTACAACTATATCTTGGTGATGTATTTAATATGATTTTGGATATTAGTTATTACTTAACACTACTTTTCATACAAAGATGGATGGTCTGATAGGGTGGACTATATTTACTTTGGAAGACATGTTTCATGCATGCATTTTGGATTTTAGAGGTTTACAGGTGAGACACACAAAATTGGTGGAGTTTTCTTATAATAATAGTTGTCACTCTACCATTCAGTATGACTTCATAAGAAGAACTGTATGTATGAACATGCATATTTCTAATGAAATTCCCCATTATTTTATGATATATTTTTCTTTAAATAAATTTGATGTCTTTGATATCTTTCATTACATGTAACATTGAGTTTTAAAAAAATTTGATATACCATTGAAATATTATTATTAGATTTTCTAGTTATCACCTGACTATTGGATTGTTGGGTATGAATAGAACTAACTAAATTTTGAAAAGTGCGTATAAAATTTTTTCTTAATAAAAAATTATTGGTTAATGCCTAGGAAATAAGTACCTAATTTTCTAAATGTTAAAAATAATATCATTTTATGTTAAAATATCAATTTCAAAGTCTTATATATATATATTATTAATCATGATCACTAATTAACTTGTATTTTGATAAAATATAATGGCATTGAATGTGAATAAATTAATAAAATTCATATATTGATTATTAATGATGTTTTTTGATGCACTGGAAGCACCTATTAGGCCTATGGAAAACTCGACTTTTATCGGATTCAATGGGTCATTCATAAATTACATGACTTAAATGACTTGAAAAATAGAAAATTTTCATAAAAATATTGATAAATTATTTTTCTAGAACCAGTATAGAGGATTTTTTAAATTAATTTATAATTAATTTAAAAACACATGAATAAAGATTACAACATTTATCAGATTTTTTTCAATGATGATGTTGATTATTCTAACTCAATCGGTGTATCATCATTGTGTAGTAAGGACCCAAAGTAGACCCCCTCCATTAATGATCCACACAGGCTCATTCGATCTCAGAATAACATTGATGAAATTATAGGTTCTTGCATGACTGATTGATTATTCTGGATTGTTCTCCTTGATCACTTCACATTCTTTAAAGATTGTTGGAATTCATCTTGTTCTTCTTTATCTCGGGAGGAAGAGAGGAGGAGGGAGATATTGAGAGGAATTTTTTTCACAATGATTAACCTATATCTGATTGACATTATAGTATATTTATAGACATAGAGGTAGAGTTTAATATTTAACTAACTACACAAAGTCTCTTAATAACATATTAAACCCAAAGGGGACCCCTTGATATGTAACAAAATAATAATATTATTTTATATCATGGCATGTAATAACCCACACAATGATAAATATTATTTATAGTTTGGAAAATAAATCTCTATAACCAGACTAATAATTGGGCCCACTCATCCTCCTTAATATTCATTGAATTTATAAATAAATATCATAAATAAATATTACATTCATTATCTAGTGAATAAAATATTTATTTTAATATTCATTTAACTAAATAAATTATTTATAAATAAATAATTATTTATTATCTTATGAATAACAAGATATAAATATTATATATTCAATAAAAATATTAATTTCACAGTCTAAAAAATTAAATATTTATTTTGGTACTCACATAAAAACATTATTTATTAATGAATAAATAATTATTTATTACCTTATGAATAACATAATATAAATAAGTATTATATATTTTAATAATTAAATAATTACCTTGAGAATAAATATTCGTTTAAAATATTTGAATACATAATAAATCCTAAATAAATATTACTTCCCAGTCTGGAGAATAATATTTATTCCAACTATTAAAAATAATTTTCAACTAATATGAAATGAAACAATTTGTGTGTGACCCTCTTGGTTTTTTCCTCAGTGGCATTAGGCAGGCTTTCCTAAAGTCTAATATTATTTTTTATAAACAGGTTAAGGTACCCAAAAAGGTAGAGGATATATTGCAATGAAAACAACCACATATAAACACTCACCATGTAATATAATTCCTCTATCATGATATCTAATAAAGAAGGTTTCACACCCATGTCATTAAACTCTATACTTGATACATCTTTCTTTGACCATATGAAATAAACTCATCATTATAGCATAGAAATAAAATTTAATGTGGTTGTTATATTTCAATCAATGGGATGAGATATCATCTCCTATAAAGTTGTAATGGACAAATCTTTCCTCAAACTATTCATTGATAACAAATCATTGTTGACCCACCCAACATACCCAATTTCTCTATGAGATATCTCATCATGGTTTAGGATAATACATCTAAGTGTGTGATTCATGACATGGATTAATAATAATATTAAATTCTAGGGGACATTAAACATGTTTGATGACAGGAATATACGATGACATATAAATATGAAGAATTCCTACAAGAGGGTCTATTATCATAATCTCACATCTTAGAGATTACCAAGTGTTAAATTCATGAGATAAATCATCATCTTCTTATGAGTACTCACACTTTAAAGTAAATATACTATGTTTCCTAATATATATTGTTATTAAACTATAGAAAAATATTTAAGAATATCATCATGAAACTTCAAGGTTCTCATCATAGTGGGAACCTGATATGAAATTTTCAGTATGACAGATATTGTATGAAATTTTCAAATTAATGTTATATAAAAGAAAAGTTAATATGTGATAAGGCATGAATATTTCAATCCATGAATAAAAAAGAAATATAAAGTAAAAAGTAGTTGGTTCTAGGGAACCAACTCCAATATACTCCAACTTGAACTATATCCAATTAATAATGGTTATTTAATTCTCACATATTAAGCATACTTCAACTAAATATGGTTATACCTGATTGGACTACCACATTTTCATGACTAGGGTTGGTAACTACACAACTTTTTATGAATAATATACTTATTTTGACATCACTACCTTGAGAAAATTCCTCAAGATGTGATATTATTGAGTATCCAACCCTTATTCCATTTTCAGAATCCTTACATACTGATTAATTCCATAGGCAAATATTATCACAAGAATGATAAATCTTTAACTTTTGGTAAAACCAAAGATAGAAACTAGATGTTTCTAAACCAATTATTAAGCTACATCAGAAGCCACAACATACTCAGATATTATAGATATGGAATCTACTGGCAATAATATATTTGTATTTCATATTACCTTAGCCATTTCATGATACTAGATCAAATTGAAATAAATGAAGAAAAGTGTTAAAAATCCTTTGATCACTAGTAATTCCACTTCTCCAAACACGAGGAACTCATATAAGTTTAATTTTTTCAAGTACCATCAGATAATACTGAATGAAATTTGTTGTAGTCATGTTGGATCTATATGATATTAAAAAAACATGCATCATGTATCAACAATATAAAATGTTAGGATATATTATGGAAAATGAGATAAATTCATAGAACTTAATCTTGTAAAATTATTTTAATATAAATAATCTCTTCCCATACACATGCATGTTCTACTTTAAATATCATATACAAATAATAATGTGGTCTTCAATTATTTCAACTTTTATTTTTTAATACTTTATTAATATATTTTCTATGATTAGATTAAAAAAATAAATGGATCTATTTTCATAGATATTGTTCCTTAGAATATGGTTGCTTCTTTAAGACATTCTTAGAGAAATTAATTCATTATTCTTAAAAAACTGGTAAGACATATAATTTTTCCATATGTTAACAACATATATATCTTGAAAATATATAACAATCCCACTAACATGTTAGAGACACACATCACTCATCCATTTCCAAATGAATATTCTATAATCACTATGCATGATTTATTCACATATAAATATATGTTATTCATATATATTATTAGAATTTAATGATGCCATTAACCCATTAAAGTTATTCCTTATATACACATACCATAGGGTCTCTTTTGGTCATGTCATATAGACTTACTCCATAATATTTTTTTTTCTAAATGAGGCATTATTTACAATAAATATCCCAATATGATGATCATATAAGTACTATTTGACAAGTATATCTCAAAAGTATTTTATTTATGATGATTGTGTAAAGGTTTTATCATAGAGTAAAACTTTTAATAATCAATCATGCTTCATTTATTATTTCATGTACCATCCATGTCTAATTTCTCATGAATACTCACCAGCAATATCAAGTCTTAGAAACATTCAAAATATAGAGTCCCTAAATAATTATACATGGAATCCATAACTTAAATTAATATATAATTTTCAACATTAACTTGTTTCCATTTACTACTTATTTATATAAATATTTATTTTGAAAAAAATGAAATATGTATCACCCACCATAGTGAACTTAAATCACCTCCTCGGTTATGAATTCCTATTTTGTATGTATCTCTGTAACTACTACTCCCACTGTTCTTAGTCTAGTCTAGAATTCATTTTCCAACTTATGTAAACCTAGATAATTAACCCATAAATGTTAATTGTTCTCCAAAAATCCTTAAAGAGATAATTTTACTTTATGGAAGCATAGTTATTCTTGAATAGATGTTAATATCCTTAGTGGATATAGGATTATTAACATGGATATATTAAGTGTTTTATGTTCACTATTAGCTAAATACAAATTTTAAAAAACAATTTTCAATAAAAACTTGTCATTATATACTAATATATACTTATCATATCATAATTGATATGCTATCTAATAATAAATATAGTTGGCATATGGTTAGTTATTTCACTCCCATTTTCAAAAAACATCATGGATGAAATTATGGAATGTTTTCAATATATATAAGACACATCATATATATTATTTTTAATAAAATCACAATATTGATGTATATAAGAAAATATGAGTATGGTAATACATTTAATCCAAATGTATTGTTAATTATTACTTTGATATGATGTTCTCCAACAAACTAGATTAGAGGCTCCTCTATCTTTACCAAGTTCATGCACTTACCTCACTAAGCATATATAAATTTTTTAAAGGAATCTCATGAAATATATGAATTAAACTCTATATTTAAAATATTTCACATGTCCTTGTTTAACTAACTATAAAAATATTTATGGCATACCATTATTTTTAAAGGTTTAATTATGTAAACATGATAAGTAGTTTGATAGTATACTCAGTATCTTAACTCAATGGAGACTAAAACACTATTATGGGTATAAAAAAGTAATCAACTTTAATTTTTATTTTAAAAATAATTATCTATATATAATTGGGTAAGAATCTTATATTTTATATTAATAATTAATTGTAATGGATATATGTGATTCAAGAGTTAATAAACCATTAGTTTAGTATGGAGTACCATAATATCATTTAATACAAATGTGAAACAATGTATCTTTACATGTAGATAGAAATTTAATAAAATGTTTTAGTAACACTCATTAAAAACTTGAATCAATCCATTTTAGAAAATTAAAAGTTGTGTGTTCTATCTACTAGTAAATGAATCAACCTTTCTCAACCTCTATGAGAATTCGCCCCACTTCTTATAATATTTATTAACTTTATTAATTCAAAATGATAATATATATGTAAAACATGTTATATTTAATTCCCACGAAGTGAAATGGAAATATTATTTCCAATGACTAATGTTCCAAAATTGTATAACTACTTCAACTTAAATTTATTACAATTATTTCTATAATTATTTCTTTCATATGAGAAGTAAATAAAATTTTGTTCATTACCATTCCTTTGAATCCTTTTTTTCTTTGAAATATACTATAATTAAACCATTGTATATAATAGTCCATGGGCTTTCCAAACTTCTATTTAATTATTCTCACTATAATGAGTGATAAAATATGATTCCACAAAACCATATTTTTTCAGGGTGAATTATAGGAAAAAGGATTTACGTGTAATTTCTCTATACTATTCATCTAGTCTTGGTTGAATATGTAGAATCTTGGTGGTATGGATGTTAAATTGACATTAATTGATGATCTATTATCCAAATATAATCATAACTTTAAATAACACACTTCAATAATTAAAGGCATGATTAAAATCTAATCACCCCTTTTCCAGTTTACAATAAAATAATGTACTGAGAGTCCAATTTATAGTTAAGCCACTATTTATTATTATAAAGAGATATAATATAATATATCATGGAGGAATCACCCTTTATATACCTTATATAGTAATCCCTTTCACTTCTACTCTGGGAGAATATGATTAGATTTAGGGAATTACAACACATAATACAAATTATTTGATAGTAAAGTAGTGTAAAATATATAATAAACTCTAGGAAATATAATATTATGAGTACATGACCCTAGTTAGGGAATAATATTAGTGTTTTCATGGTTTTTATTTTCATTTTCTATAATAATTAAACGGATTATTAGTACTTTACATGATTACAAAATAAGTGAGATGAAATATCTTAATTATTTTATTAATTCTAACAATATTTTATCAAATCCTATTGACCCTAATCATTGAACTAAAAATGTTTCATAACTTGGATATTATAAAGGAAAGAATAATTATTTCACTCTTTATAATCCAAACTACAGATATGAAAACCATAAGAAGGTATTTTGGTATGCGGTCTTGCTAACTGTGGGAATGCAGTTCCTTATTCCATTGAGTGGAATCCCAAATCATGAAATCTTGAATCAGATTTCTTCAATACTTTCCTCAAAATTTGTATTGTATAGACTAATTCCATTAAACCCAATACATATTAATTTATGTTGACCCACTATCTAAGTTAATACTTCCCAGTAATTAAAAGTCCCCCCAACAAAATCCAAACTAAACTTTAACTATGAGTTCATATTAATTCAGATAATAGGAGGCATAATGACTTAATATTAACTTGAGGTTTTTTTCTTATTATATGTAAATTTTTCATATTTTATCTTTTACATATCTTGTTAAAAGTAATCATATTTCACTTAAGCGATTAACCATGTTCCGATAAAATATTTATGAATAATTATTTTATTTTGATCTCATCATTTCATATTAATCAATTTATGTATGTTATCATGGTCTTTCATTCATAAAATAAATCATGCATTAGACATAAATAAGTAAACAAATTATGGAATAATCATTATATTTAACTAGCAACTGTTTTATTTAGTGGATAATAAATGAACAATTTACCACTAGGGAAAACCTCTTTGAGCTAGTATGGGATCTAATTTGATGCATTCTACCTCTATCTTATGTATCTACTTAGTTTGGTTTTTTCCTTGACTATACCTTAAACAAATCCATGTGCATGAGAGATCTATCCTTACAATGCATTTACTTCACTCGCAGGTGAAGGGAACTAGTGTAACATCCCAGGTAAATAAATAACATGAAAATTTTCATATTTATTAATATTTTTGAATTAAATATTAATTCTACTTTAAAGGGGATTCTATGTTTGACGACTTACCCGATACATAAAAGTGAGTTTCTTTGAAATCTTACGTTGCACACTAATAATATAATATTATTATTTTAAATGGTAGTTAACGCCTAGCCATTGTATTAGAGGGAATGAATAGAACTAACTACAATATTATGATACATGTTTGTTGAATATTTTTACATTTATTCAATAAAATGTAGAAGCTTAAAATAAGTAAAGAATTTTATTTTAAGCATAAATACTCTAATATTCACTAAAAGGTCGATTTACCACCTTTTAATGGAGAAGCATCTTTAAATCTAGTTTTTGTCACTTTTATATGTTCTATTTTATAAAATAAAATTATTCTTTAAAATTGGGAAACCAAAATTTACTTTGGATGAAATTTTGGTATTTTTCTGATAATGTTTATTTTTTTAATGAATAGTGAAAAATGCTGTATTTTAATTCAAACCTGTATTTTAATCTAATTTATTTATATGGTTATATTATATTTTTAATTGGTTTTAAAGTTAAATTAGAATATATTTTTATCATTTAATATAATTTTGGTCATTGGAAGTAATTTCATTTTGAAATTGGACATAAAAAAGTGTCAATCTTTTGATAGTTATTATTTCTTAAAAACACGCTATTTGTTTTAACAACGAGGATTAATTTTAAATTAATTTCTTCCACTTCAGTGTTTTGAATTTGAAAAAATGGATTCTATATTTGAAATCAGTATGTACAAATTGTGTAAATAGGTAACTTTTATTTTTAGACATTTTAAATATTTACTTCAGTAAATATTTTATTTACCATGATTAAAGAGTAAATATAGTAAATAAGGGTAAAATATAATATTATAATAATATTAAATTACCCTAACATGTGTCCTAATTATATTTGCTGATACATATCCGACCATGGTCATCCTTGGGTCGAATTTTGGACCCCATAGAGCAACATGGGAGTAATAATGACACTTTATATTAGTTAAATTAAACTAAAGACAAAAATGAAACAAACAAATATCTTTTAGTAAATAAATTTTTATATAGGGTTATATAAGTTATCTTTTTGACTATAAATATTTTTTGGAAACATAAAAATATTTACTACATCATGGTATTTTTTTATAATTTTTGGACATAAAATAAAATAAATTATTTATGACACAATAATGATGCAATATTTACCACATTAATAAATTATTTAAATAAATAAGATTATAAATATTAAAACAATATCCAAAACCAGTCCAATTATTATTGTATTGTTTTATTTCAACCATGAGTCATCTTAAAATTGATCTTAATGATTAGATGACCTTTTGAAACTGAATATCAGTTTAAAATAAAATAATTGTTTCAAACTTTCCTAAAGATCCCCTCCTCTCCCTTATAAAAATCCCTCACTTCTAACTCATTCCTCACACTTCTCAAGCCTTTTTCTCGTACAAAAACTGCTCCAATAATCTCCCAAGATCTCTATATTCATCCTAGAATCCTTACCTTAGGCAGAAAACACTTCAAGAAACCCTTTTGTTTCAAACCAAAGGGAGTTCCCCGATTTAAAGGTAACATATTCTCTGAAGTTCTTTTGTTTTATTTTACCTCTCCAACCCCCTAATCTCTTTTTATTCATTTATTTTATAACAAAAACAGTATCCTCAATATACTAGGATGTTGTTTTGAAATGTATTCTAACTACACATACACAAACCTCCATCTAATGGGTGAAGAACATACTGTTTCTGTGAATGGAAAACTAACGACTCACGAAGCGATGATTGTTCAATTATCCCCTACCGCCTCTTATGGTGGCCATTAAGATGGAACTGTATTTATATATGATATATATTATGTTTTTTTCTTTATGATTTTGTAATTTTTATTTAAAAACATACCTTTATGCCTTCCAATATGTGTAGACATGATAATTTCATTTGAGGAAGTGCAGACTACCGCCCCCTCAAGGTGATATGATTTGTTCATGAAATAAATGGAACATATAAAGATGGACTTAATGAAATTATGTAAAATATATATCATATCATATTATAATATAATTATAATATACCTATGTATCATTAAGTTTCCATTCCATTAAATATTAAATAGAAATGAAAGTAGCGTTCATGCGTACGTACGGATTACCGTCTCAATGAACGATGCATTTCATTTCTTATCTCCAAATGTTATGTACTATTATAAATAAATATATATATATATATACACTGGATATATATGATATATATTATATCTAAATCATTAATATCATTCTAGAGATAATGGATTTTTGACCACATTGACAAATTGTAATTATAACAAGATTATTTTTAACTCAAATTCCGAACATCGACAAAATGTCCGATATGAACTCAAATAATTAACTAACCATTATTGCAAGGTAATAAGTTATATAAAAGTAATAATAAACATTAAAAATGTTATGAATCAAGTATAAATTAACTTAAGTTTATTATTCAGGAAGAACAATAACCTTACGAGTCAAGTTGGACATGAGGTAAGTGATTTCTTATCTCACTTTTAATTCCATAAGATTTCCATTGTTCACCACTTATTTATTGCATGTGGTGTATTGTGTACTATAATTTGGTATATATTATCATTATTATATTTATATTCACGGTATTTTGTGATTAATTTTGTGGTTATTAACTTTTTCTCATACGAATCGATCGATTACAATGTGGTAAGGCTTTTCATCTCACTTTTTATTCCTGTGAGATTCATGCTATATTAGCCACTATTTCATTTTGTGTGGTGGATGTACTGCCCATAATTGTATTATTTGTGTAATATAATTTAATTTATGGGTATTTACATATTCATTGTGTGATCTTTCTTTTATGGGGTTTATGTTTCGTAAGTTACCAAATTGGTAAGGGAACCTTTCACCCTCCTCTTTTTAAAAGACTTCATTTTTGTTTTGTCTTTTAATTTACATATTATTATGTTGGGATATGTTCTTATATATCCTTATTGATTTAAATCTTATGTCCAAGTGATGAGATATCATTTTCTCTCTCATCAACTTATTTTCTGAATTTTAAAGCGATGTTGTTAGGCAGTCAAATTTCTGTAAGAAAACTTCTTAACACAATTTCAATTTTTGGGTTAAACATCTACTTCTTGATTATGTCATTCTATGAATATGTGTGAATAAAATATTATTATTTTACACTTATTATACAATTATATTGGGTGTATTTATATTTTTCACACATAATTATGTAATTTATTTATCTTTAATCTAAGTATACTGTTTTTATAAGGGATTTTGTCTCAATTTACATTTCTATTGAGACATCATTGTTGATATGCACAAATTCACTCTTATATGGTTTACATAATGTACTTTGGAATATTATATCACGAATACCTTTATTATAATGATATTATTAAGTTCTGATTAAATGTTATTCGTCAATTATTTTTATTCTAGGGTCTCATATTTTGTTAAAAACTCTTTAACTAAAATATCGTTTTAAATGTTTTAAAGGTTTATTATTATAAATATTTCACATTAATGGCCATGTTTTAAAAATGGTTTTAAGGAATTATTCATATGGAAATGAATTTTTTGAATTTGAAATTTCTGTCAAAAGATTCAAAGTGGTATGGGACACTTTGATTCAAAAATCTCTTTATCTAATATTTTAAATGGTTTTGAAAATGGTTTGATAAAATCTTTGATTTTGTCAATATTTTGAAATGATATATTGTGATTGCAATGTGTAAATTTTATCTTTAAATTATTTTTGTTTTATGGGTTATGAATATGTTATGGCTATTGGTAATTGTTTACGTATACGGGTGGTTCTGTGATAACCCTAGGGTGGGTGAGCCCGAGATAGCTCTCTAATGAATTGGGTAATGTGACGGAGGTAAAAGTTAAGGTTTCTCCTAAGAGATTTATGGAATATATTGTGATGGGTATTCCAAATGTGACTCCCTATGTAGATATGATAGCTACAATGTAAGTATGTTATGAATGCCATAAGTTACCTTTATGATTTATGATTTCTGTGTGTTATTCATAAATCTTTTGATTTCGTAAGGTATGTTCTGATTTAAAAGTATTGGTTTCATTGATTTTTATTTATTGATGGTTTAATGTTTCTTTTCCTTATTTTATAACCCTTAATGAGATTTTTATGCTCATACCATGTTTTTTAAATGTTTTCCGCATGACTTAAAGATGAATAGGCTCAAGGATGGGATCAAAGAAAAGTCATGCTATCTAAAACATGGAACTAGACTTGTTTCTTTTTTTAAGAGTTTTTATTTTATGAAAAAATGGATACTGAGTTGAATTGTCTACATGTAATATTCATGTTGTTATGTAAATGTTATGACCTAATTCTCTAAAACTCTAAACCTGAAAATATCATCAGTGTGAATTATCCATTTAATTCAAGATTATGTAATGTTTTAAGGCCGAGTCCTTATAACTAGAAAGAGGGGTTATATAAAATAAAACATGGGAGTACATGACTATACGTAATAATATGGGTGGGATGACTCTCATACCATCAATTTAATGTAATAAAATAATTTCAAAAACCCATGAAATAATTAAATTAAAATAAACCATACATATATATAGATTGGTCTAAAATCATGTTTATCCATTTATGAAATGGACATGTATTTAAAATAATTGGATATCATTCATTTTGATTCTTTCTTTTATTAAGGTAAAACATATGAAAATTAATCCAATTAATTATTTTATTTATCAATCAATTCATTTTATCATAATATGCATCCAATTTTTCCTATATTTAGTCAACCATTGTGATTTTAAATAAGCCAAATAAATTAATTTTATTTAAAATTTAATTAAGTAAAAAGCTTGTACTTTGAGGTAACATAGCATATACCCATATGAATTACTTTTCATGGTCCTTGTTGTATATATTACACTCACATGAAATATCATGTACATGATATGCGATGCAATTTCATGGTGTGTTGTATCAATAAATGACACACAAGACACAAGAAAGTTGTGATACATATATCGATTTAATGCATGTAGAGTATATAGTATATAACGATGACACATGAATTGTATTTCCAAATTTTATTTAAAAATTAATTAAGTATTTAATATCATATGAAACATATCATATGGCATGTATGAGTCAATAAACAACACATGAAACATATAATCATGAGGTTTATTATGTAATAAATAAATTTATATTTTATTTCTATGTAAATTAATTTACATGGTATATATCCTAGATTTTCATGTATTTCACATAAATAGGTATAAAATAATTATGATGCATGGATTTATTTTGACCTCCTGTTAATTAACCACATAGAATGTAAATTAATTATACCGCATGTGTATTAATCATACCTCAAATGTATTAATTATCCTGAATGTGAATTAATTACATAGAATATAAATTAATCACACTATGTATGAATTAATTATACTACATGTTAATTAATTATGCATCATGTGAATTATTTGCACTTAATATGATTTAATTACACCACGTGTGTATTTATTTAACAGTGTGTGAATTAAATTCACTAAGTTTAGATTAATTATATCACCTATGATGTAATTAATTACTTTATCTTTATTTTTCAAAATTACCACCATGTTGTGTGGAATTATACGACATGTTGGTGAGTTACATTCCATGTAACCCTAAAAACATCATGTCACCTCTAGATGGTTCTTTGAATATTATTAATTTATCTGAGTTATATGAGTGAGAGGAAAAGAGGAAAAAACATATTTTGACAATCATTTTAAAAAATTAACATCTAGGAATTAAAACTAACTTTTAGATATGTAAAGGATCAAAAATAAATAAATAATAACAAATTTAACATAACCTCAATCAGATACCATTTGCGGGGTTCAGAAGCATCAAAATCACCTATTGAGCATATGACCAACTTGACTTTTTTTAGATTCAATGTATCATTCTCAATATACATGATGTGAATGACATGATCAAAAAAAATTTCTCAATAATATTGAAAAAAATATTTTTCAGGAATCAAGAGAGATGATATTTTCATGTTAACTTATAATTAATTTTAAAACATAAAAATAAAGATTACCTCAGTCTTGAGATCTTTCTATATTGATGATTTTGATCATCCTAAACCAATTATTGTATCATCATTTTGTAGTGAGTACTATAAGTATACCCCCTATAGTAGCGATCCACAAATGATTATTTAATCTTGGAACAATACTGACGAACTACCGGGTGATAGAATAGACAATTGATCATCATGCACTATTCTCTTTGATCATTTCAACTTTTTTTTAGGATTGAAGGAATTTATCCAGTTCTTCTTAGTCTTGAGAGAAAGAGAGGTGGGAGATCTTGAGAGGAATTTATTACGTGCAATTATTAAACTTTATTCAATTGATATAACCATCTTTTTATAGACCTAGGGTTAGGGTTTAATGGTTATTTATTTCCACAAAGGGCCTTAATAATATATTAAATACAAAAATAAACCCTATTCAATGTAATAAAATAATAATAATATTTTATTTCATGGAATGTGTTAGGCTACACAAATATAAATATTATTCATATTCTTGTAAAAAAATATTTATCCTCGGAACAATATCTGCTTCCACTAATTCACCTTGAGTTTTATTGAATTTCTGAATAAATATAATAAATTAAAATTATATTCATGGTGTAGAGAATAAAATATTTATTTTAAAAATTTTGTAATTAAATAAATTATTAATCAAAAAATAATTATTTATTACCTTACGAATAATAAGAGATAAATATTATAAATTCAATAATAAATATTATATTTTTAGCCCCGGGAATAATATATTTACTTGATATTCAGATAATAGATTATTTTTTAATGAATAAATAATTATTTATACCCCGAAAATAATAATAGATAAATAAATATTAAATATTCACATAATTAAATGATTACTTTATGATTTTTGTTATTTAATATGTGAAATAATTTAATAAATCGTGAATAAGTATTACATATCTGTCTAAAGAATAATATTTATTACAACTGTTAAACATAATATTTAACTCAAATTAAAGGAAGCATTCTATGTGTGACCCTCTAGGCCTCTTTCTCAATGTCTTTAGACAAAATTTCCAAAAGTCCAAGATTATTGTCTAAAAACATGTCAAGGCTCCCTTAAAAGAAGTGGATATGTCAAAATGACAAAAATCACATACAAACACTCATCGTATAATATAATCCCTTTGTTGTGATATCTCATCAAGTAGGTTACATGCGTGTGTCATCAACCTATTGGTTTAATATGTATTTCTTTTACTTTCTGAAACAAAATCGTCATTACACTATGTCCATGGAATTTACTGTGACAATTCATTCCAATAAAAGGGTCAAGATGTAAAATTCCATAAATATTGAAGATATAAATACTTCCTTGAATTATTAATTAATAACACATCATTCATGATGTACCTAACATACCCAATTTTTCCATTAACTGTCTCAACATGGTTTACGATAATTCATTTAAGTGTGTGAGTCATGAAATGAATTAATAATAATATTAAAGTCAAAATACCATAACACATCCTCACATAAAAGAATCTTCAATGACACATAAATATAGGGAATTACTATAGGTGGATCTATTCTCATAATATCTCATCTTGGAGATTACCATGTGCGAACTTCATGAGATAAAGCTTCATCTGCTTACATGTACTTGTACTAGAGAGTCAATATACTATGTTCCCCACCATATAATTTTATCTAACTATAGAATAATATCTAATAATATCATCATGGAACTTCACGGTTCTCCTCATATTAGTGATCTATTATGACCTTTTCAATGTTATAGATATTTTAAGATATTGTCACATTAATATTATGTAGAAGAACAATCAATATGTGATAATGTATTTATATTAAAATAAATGAACATACATGAAATAAAAAGTAAAAACTAGTTGTTTCTAGGTCACAAACTATAACAATCATTTGGTTAGAAATGAAGATAAAATTATTTCAAGGTAAAAAAATTTCTTTAGAAAACTGTTTGTATTGTGAAAAATACATTTTATCTTAATAAATTGAATTATTAAGTATTATTGAGTGATTTTAATTAAAGGTGTAGATAAAATATTCAATAAAATATATTAAAATTCAACTAATGGGTTTTATCAAGAAAATAATAAGAATAAATTTGGTTTTATGTTTTAAAGTAATTTTTCTAAAAAAAAATTTTGTCAGGTTTTGCATACTTATTTTTAAATGAATTCATTACACTTGTAAAAATTATAAATAATAAAATGTTTTCTATATTTGGAATCAAAATTTCCAAATTTATTAATAAGTTCAACTTAATTTTTGGTCATTATTAATAGTAATCGAGGTAAAAATCCATTACCAAAGTAAATATTAAAAGGGTTAACAAGGGGTTAAACTAAAGATATAGGGGTTACAATGACATAAAAAATTATCTAAATAATATTGGTTGAATTTATTTAGATCCTATATCATTCTGTATTTTAAATTTATCTAATTTTAATCCACTTGACCATAAAATTTACTCATCTATTTTTATATTCTTAATTATCACAAGTGTATCACTACCCCCACTTATAAAATGGAACCTCTCATAATCTCTTATTTACACCACTTGAAACAATATCTTGACCAATATCTACCATAATACTCCAAAAAAATTCTTATTATTTCCCGATAGATTTTGGTATTCATGAGTTACCACTTTAATAAGGATTAAGGTGTAATCCAAAGGAGGATTCCTCAAGAATAGGTATATGTTCTTACCAACCTTTTTCATGTTTCATTCTTATTAAACCTCATATTTTTTTTAACCATATTAATATGATGGAATAATCATATTTAGTATAATGATATGTTTTTATGTAAATTTAATAGTCATTTTCTTTATCCTTGACATCTTTTGGAAAATGATATCATCAATCAAGTGTATGTGTGGACTACCCTCTCCCCAAAGTGATGTGATTTTTTTTAATTTATTATTTAAAAGGATAGTAATAAGGATAGAGTTAATGTATTTATATGATATTTATGGTATAATTATGTTTCTATAATGGTGAATTACTTTGTACCTTTATTTTATTCCATCCATTAAAAGAGAAAACATCACCCTTGCGTACTTACGGACTACCATCCCCATAAAGTGATATAATTAACTTTTCATCATCACTTTATATAAATGTTTATAAAAGTGTATATAATAAATAAGTAAGATAATTATTAAATTATTATGATTCCATAGATGATGAAACCATAACCAAGGTTCATGTACCGGGACCTTTTAACCATAACATGCATAGAAAATGAACCAGTTTTCACCTGTATGATGATTTTAATGATAAATTGATAATAAATGGGTAATTTAAAATTATAAGAGAATGATATATAAAATTATATGTAATAATATTATTTTATAATAGATTTTATAAGGAATATATATTTATTATATAGTATTTTTTAATGCATATGAAGCAAAATAATAATTGAGGTAATGGTTTCTCATCTCAATTTTTTTTCTATGAGACATATGATATATTAACAACTTGTTTATTTTTTATTGTAAGATCCCAGAATTATTGGTGGTATGTAACTTTTTAAAGTTTTATTTAAATCTATTAAATTTGGTTAATGGAATTTTTACATGGTATATGAGGAGTCTTGGGGGTGTTTCAAGGGTTTGAGACTCAAAATAAAGATAAAAATGGTCATCTAGTGCATGTTGCACAGTTGGCGCACGATTAGGGGTAACCGTGAGTCCAAACTATGATAACAAAGGGAAAAGGGCCCATGTTTAAGTAAACCATGAAAATTTGGAGGCCAAACCATGTTGTATTAGATAGAGATATTCTGAATGGTTGGTGCACAATTTTGAAAACCATGTGTTCAAACCATGAAACCCATTAAAAAATGTGAAATTTACATTTCCCCCCTTGTAATTTGAAGTGTTTCACCTAATTTTAATCTCTCTTCTTCTCCAAAAATACATAGTGACAAACATGAGCACCCAAATATTCCCAAGGGTCTATCTTCATTGATTACAATCTTTTTGGAGTGCTGTTTGGTGTGGATCGATGTTCCGGGTAATTATAATGATTCAATTTATTCTCTTTTCTATATTAGGTATTTTAGATTTGTTATTTTTATTCCAAAGGCCTAAAATTATCTTTTTCAAGTGGATCATAGGTTGGGGATTCTAAGGGTGTTTGAAACCTAAAAAAGGGCTAAGGTTGAGTGTGTGGTTGTCTTCAAAATCAAGACACCTGGTCTATAAGTTATATCCCATAGTATTTATGTTTGATTTATGTGTATGTGGTTATTATTTGGGTGTTTTATTACTTTGAATTTGATCCACTAGTATGATTTGGAAAATTAATTGGCTAAGGGATGTATTTAACCCCTCAAAGTCCCCTTGGGGTGTATTGAGATTGATTAAAACCATTATAGGGCCACCCATGGGTTGTGCCATTACCCGAACATGGAAAATGGTAATGTTATGAATAGAATTGTTTTTAATGAAGTATTTAACTTGATAAATGTGTTGAAATGTTGGTTGGGTTATGAAATGGAATAAGGGTAGTTATATCAAGTTGTTAACATGGAATAAGGGGTTTTTTAAAACATTGTGAGTGGGTTAAGAGAATTAAGTTGAATGTGTTAAATGACTTGTGGGTTATAATGGAAACATTTAAAAAAATTAATTCATACAAATAATATTGAGTAAATGGGATAAGGCATAATGATGGTTTATGTATTTAATGAATTATAAATTTTAGATGATTTGTGTATTTATTTATTATAGTTTATTGAAATTGTTTATGTAATTAATGGTTATTAAATAATGTGAACATGGATTGGTGGTGTGAGGGATATTGTAATGAGGCTCCTCCCATGGGTTGGATTGGACTGAAGCTCTAAAACACACCCCTAGAATTCATAGTTTAAGGAGTTGAACTGAGTCTCTAGGACCTTAATAGTTGCATTATATGAGACTACCTTGTCTATAACTCCATGTTAACTGTGTTGTTATTGATTGTGAAATGGTTTCCCCAGTTAGATAGTGAAATTAACTTATTACCTTATGCATATTAGTAGAATAGCATAGTCTGTTGTGTTATAAATGAATTTTCTATCCCATCAAACAAATGATGAAATGGTTTAAGTGAGTAATGTTAATTAATGCAACCAAATTTATCTCTTTTTTATGTTATGATTCTTTTAGTAAACACATAAAATATTTTTAGACTTTATATTTTTGTAGACACTATTAGTGGTGGCCTACTAAGCTACACTCACACCCTATTTTGGCCACCATTGGGTACCCAAGAAAATTTCATGGTTATATGTTAGGACATGGGTAAAGGAACTTTGATAAAGAGTTCAGTTGGTCTTGGGATGTTCATGGTGGAGGATAAAAACTTGGTGTTAGGAATTGTTTTGGGGAATTAAACTTTGGGCCTTTATTTTGGGGTTTCCTTCCCTTTTGGCACTATTAGAATGACATCACATATTTATTGTTTGGTCCTGGTTGTACCATGTTTGAGAAATGGTTGGTAATGAATGTTTCAAGATTATTTATTATTGTCTTCTTATTTCATATTTTATTTTATGTAACTTACTCTAGTAAATAGGGTATATTCTCCCCACATGATCTATTATACCCTCACGACTACTTGCCAACCTCTGGTGTATGGGGAGGCACATATGAGGTCATGTGGTGACCCGGATGGGAGCACTAGTTTAGTGGCTTCCAAGTCAGGGTTGTTACAAAGTGGTATCATAGGTGGTTCTTTTCTTTTGCCTTATTATTTGGGGTGGTATATGGAATATTAGGGTGTGTCAGGTCTTAGAAATGGGCTTATTCTTAGGAGTATATAACCCATTTATGGGGGAAAACCCATGTTCCCAGGGTGGGATTGTTGTTCTTGATGTGTGTTGTTATGGTTGAATGATATTTCACCATTGGGTGATACACTTTTTGTGTGATGTGATTATTTTATGATATTTTTATAATGGATATTGTGGTACGAGGTATTTCATTTATGCATAATTTTATTTACATAGGGATATAGGTGGCATGATTCCTAGTAGTCACACACGGGGAAGATGTGTGAGACATGAGGGATAAAAATGAATTTCATTTTTCTTGAAAAATAAAAATAAGTGGTTTTTAATAAAGATAATGAAAATGGATAAATGGAAAGAATGTGAAAGAATAGTTAAATAATGGTGGTTAATTAAGAGTTATAAATGTGTTAAAATGTGGTTGTGTTAATTTTCAAAAAGGGTAAGGTGACTTGTTGAGAAATATTTAGGTTTTGATGGTAAATTGGTTTAAAAATGGTGTTTAATGAAGGACTTGTGACTATGTTAGTTGGTTTAC
This sequence comes from Viscum album, assembly GCA_963277665.1. NCBI lineage: Eukaryota > Viridiplantae > Streptophyta > Magnoliopsida > Santalales > Viscaceae > Viscum > Viscum album. The sequence goes on from OY728146.1 coordinate 1,814,514,845, forward strand.
CCACTGATTACCATGACCTATGGCAGGGATGACTAATGATAGTGAAAGAGTGGTGGTGATATCCTTTGGGATAGTGAATGTGGAATGGGTTGTGTATGGATAGTGTCGAGAATTATTTTTTACAACCATGGATGTTTTATGCTATGTGTTCTAAGATGTGTGGTTTCCATTTTAGAGTAATCCCACCATGACAATGTGTTATGATTGGGCAGAAAGAGGATGTTACTAAGAATTCTCCTCTAGAAATAGAGCAAGAAAACCCATTGAACCTGGGTAACATGAGAGAAGAGAAGTTCAATGCTAACTTTTCTTGTTTTCTACAAATGATATAATGATACCCCGGGTGGGTTGTGCTAAGTATGTTTGAGCTAACTAGAGAGTTTCATCCGCATCACCCTCAACCTTTTATGGGAGATGGAAAACCTAATGTAATCGAGTTTTGTATATAGTTCATTCAGAAGATTCACGATCACTTAGATAATCCTCTTTAGAAGAGAGTCAAGCTAGAATATTACGTGATATGAGGTTAGGAAAATTTCTTGTGATATGTTCTATTTTAAATCCAACAAGCTAATGGTATGATATGGAATAATTTCGAGGATACATTTATGGAAAATTTCTATTTGGAGACCTTGAGGTAGGATAAGGCTGAAAAGTTTATGAGGATGACCTAGGGGTCTATGTTAGTGATTTATTATACCAACCACTTCATTGACTTTCAATTCTTTGTTCTAGAATTGGAAGGAGATGAGTAATCTATGAAGAGATGATTCCATGATGGACTTAGGAATAAGATTAAGTCCAAGGTTAATACATTCTGTCTGAAGAGATTTTTTTAAGTGGTGGATTAGGCCCTTATTTTAGAAGGAAATATCAAGGAGGATTCTGGGGGTGAACATATAGTTCTAGTTGGGAGATCCATTGGGGTGTCTTAAGATGGTAGGAATCACCACATTATTAATTTACACTAGGGCGGTAGTGGAAAAAGTAGTCTCAAAATGGAACCGGCATCTTAGGGTAGAGACTAGGTTTTCTGTTACTAGTGCGGAAGCCTAGGAAACATGAGAGAATTGTGTCCCCGACCACAAGGTGAGTGTTGAGCATGTAGAGGGTTGTGGAATGTGTAGAGGTTCTATAGTAACCCTAAATAGATGGGTACTGATGGAGGAATGAGGCTGATGTAGAGTATAGCCAGGGGATCGGTTACCCTGTATCAGGTAGGTAGTTGGAGCTCTAGTGGTGGTACCAGTTAGGGTAATGGATATGGTACTCTAGGGTGAGAGTGTCGAAATTAGCAGGGTAGTGTAGAGCCAAGAACTTAAAACAAAGACTATGTAATATTAATGATCCAACTTCATGTAGTTTATCCTACACTTGGATGGGGCAAGGCGAGGCCATCGATAGTTCGAGGTACGATTCTTGTAGCTTCCATGATTTCTAGTTATTTATTTGATACATGTTACTTGAACTATTTTATATCTTTCAAATGTTTAAGTGTGTTGGTCCTTGATGTGGAGAATGTGCACGAGGTCATTTCAATTGATACCCCATTAGGGGTGCGTGTAGAAAATATCAGGAAATATAAGGGGTGTTCTCTTGAGGTTGGTGGGTACTGTTTTCTATGAGACTTGTTTATGCTCTAGATGTTAGGTTTTGATCTGATTTTGGGAATTGATTGGATGATGTTCTACCAAGACCATATTTACTATTACCACCTTAGGGTTATGTTCACATCCATTGAGGGGGACACTTATGTTCATCATAAAGAATGATATGTCTGAGTAGGTCGTACAGAGCTAGTTTGTCAGCAGTTGGGTGAAATAATAGCCCATGTGGCTCGAATTATGATTGATAATGGGGGAGCAGAGTATCATATATTTCCTCTAGTGGTGGATCAATTTTAGGATGCATTTTTTTAATATTTATCAAGGATTCCAAAATAGATAGATGTTGAGTTCACAGTAGATGTGATACTGGGGGAATAACTAGTTTCCATTAGTCCATAAAAAATGTAACCAAAAGAACTCAAGGAACTTAAAAATTAGTTGTAGGAATTGGAGAATAATGGATTTATTCATCCTAGTACATCACCTTGGGGATCTCTAGTGTTGTTTTCTAAGAAGGATAATGGATCATTGTAGTCATGTGTCAATTATAGGAAGATGAATCCGACGATGATTAATAACTAATACTTTCTTCCTCAAATCAATGATATTTTTGACCATCTAAGAGGAACTTCCGTGTTCTCCATGTTTGATATGAGATCATGGTATCATCTGCTACGGGTGAGACCATCTAATGTACCACAAACTGTTTTCAGAAGTAGATATAGATTATATGATTTTTTTAATGTGTTTTGGGATGACCAATTTATTGGCAATTTTTATGGACCAAATGAATAGAATCTTTCACCCGTACCTTGATCAATTTGTAGTTGTCTCTATGGATGACATCTTGGTGTAATCCAAAACTCATGACGATCATGACAAACATCTTGACATCATTTTGTGTAAGCTAAGTGAGAATAGGCTATATGACAAGCTATCCAAGTTCTATTTCTATATCAATATAGTGTATTTATTCAGTTAAACATCTCATAGGAAGGTGTGTCAGTTAACCCAGAGAAAGTGAAGGCAGTTGTATCTTGGGAGCATACCAAGAATGTTTCTGATGTCTAAAGTTTTTTGGGATTATAAGGATGTTACCTTCATAAAACACTTTCCCATTCGGTAGACCACTTTTGGGATTAACCAAAAAGGTAATTGAGTTTGAATGTTCATAGTCATGTGAGAATACCTTCCAAGAGTCAAATAAGTGGATGACTACCACATCAATTTTGAACATACCCAGTCCATGTACGAAGTATAACTTTTTTTGATGCATTTTGTGTTGGGATTTGGGTAGTGTTGATGAAGTATGTTCATGTTTTAGCATACAGGTCATGAAAGATGAGGCCTCATGAATGAAATTACCCTATGTATGATCTTTAATTTTACACAGTGGTTTATTCCATAAAGTGTTGATGACATTACTTTTTGGGAGAATGGTTTACTGTGTATACATATTATAAAATACTTAAGTATATCTTTTATCATAATTATTTGAATCTTAGGTTGTGAAGATGGGTTGATTATATACATTCCTTTGATTTTTAGTTGGTATACATGTTGGGAAATGGGAATAGTTTTTCTGAATCTTTGAGCTGGAAGACAAAAAACCAATCATTTTTGGAATCCAGTTCTGAGTGTCGGATGATAATTTTGTTTGTGGAAATGTACCTAGAGGTTCATGATAGGATAGGCCATATGGCCCTTGCACCCTTAGAGGTTGAGTCCACCCTTCTGAAATAGATCAAATGGAGGCAGTGTGAGGATTCAAAGTGTTTAGCTTTGAGGATTTGTTTTGAAGGTGGGGATCCACCTTCCAATTGGACAGTTGGTGATGATGAGATGGTATTTTTTTTGTGGCCATGTTGTCATGACAACATGTATGCGGGAAGATCTTATGTAAACCATGAAATGGGAGAGGATAGGGGAAAGGGTGAATGTTTAAGTAAACCGCACAATGTGGGAGGCCAAACCATGTGGTCTTTGATAGAGCTATTCTGCACAGTTGGTGCATAGTTTGTTAAACTGTATGGGGATCCCTAGGTAACCGTGTGACCTCACCCCTCTTAGACATAGTATAGTGTATGGTTGGGGAATGGTATAGAAAATCGTGCATCCAAACCATGTTCCCCATTTAAAAAGTGTGAAATTACCATTCCCCCATGGGATTTTATGTTTCACCCAATTTTCTTCTCCATTATTCTCCCAAAAGCCCTAGCCCAGGGTTGATCTCCTTCGATTCTAAGCCAGTTGGAGTGTCATTGGGTATAGATAGAAGATCTAGGTAAGTATAACACTTCCATTTGTTATATTTTTCTTATTAGGGTGTGTAAATTTGTTATTCTTATTCCAAAAGACTAAAACCTTTTTTTCCAATCGATCTTAGGTTTGGGATTTAAAGGGTTCTTGAATCCTAATCAAGGTCCAAGGTTTAAAATGCAATTATATTCAGAATCGTGGTAGGTGGTCTACAAGTTATAACCCACAATCTTGATGTTTGATTTATGTGTATGTGGTTTTACTTTGGGTGTTTTATTGTTTCAAATTTTATTCTTTGGTGAGATTTGAAAAATTCATTGGCTAAGGGATGGATTGAACCCATCATGGCCCCTTGGGTTGTTTTGATATTAATTAAACCCATTATAGGGCCTCCCATGGGGTGTGACATTACCCAGAAATGGAAAATGGCAATGTTAAGTATGTAATTGATCTATAATGAAGTAGAGACCTTTATAAATGTGTTGGAATGTTGGTTCGGGTTTGAATTTGAACAAGGGTAGTTGTGTCTAGTTTTTAACATGGCATAAGGGTTTGCTTGGAACATTGTGAGAGGGTTAAATGAATTAAGGTGAACGTGTTAAATGACTTATGGGTTATAATGGAAACATGTATGTGAGTTAATTCATAAAAATGGGAATGTGTAAATGGGATAAGGTATAATAATGGTTTATGTATTTAATGAACTATGAATTATGGATGATGTGTGTATTGATTGATTATGGTTTATTGAAATAGTTTATATAATGAATGTTTATAAAAGCATGTGCACATAGATTGGTGGTGTGTGGGATATTGGAATAAGGCTCCTACCATAGGTTAGGTTGGACTAAGGATCTAAAATATACCAGTATAATGCATGGGTTAGGGAGTCAGACCAAGGCTCTAGGTACCCAAAAGTTGCTTTGGATGAGACTACCCAGACTGAGGATCCAAGGTAAGTGTGTTTTTATTGATTATGAAATGGTTTCCCAAGAAATACAGGGTACTTGAATTATTACCTTATGTATAGTAGTTTCCTCACATAAGTCTTTGTGTTATAAATTAATTTCTCAACCCAAGGAACAAATAATGAAATGGTTTAAGTGAGTAATTTTATTTATTACCACCCAATTTTTCTATTTTTATCTTTTTATTCTTTAATTAAATGTATAAAATATTTTTTTAGATTGGAGTTTTTTGTAGAAACCATTGGTTTTGGCCTACTGATTTGTACTCACACCCTTCTCAGCCCTCTATTGGGTACCTGAGAAGATATCATGGGTTCAGGTCCGGACATTGGTAAAGGATATATTATAGAGAGTTGATTTGGACTTGGAATGTGCATGGTTGAGGATCCAGAATTAGTGTCAGGATCCATTTTGTGGAATTTATCTATTGGTATTTATTTTTGGTTTTCCTTATCTTTGGAACTGTTAGCATGACATGGCATATTTATTATTTGGTCCTAGTTGTACCATGTTTGGGAAATAGTCGATGATGCATGATTATAGTTTATTTATTATTTTTTACTTATTTCATATGTTATATTCTATGGATTACTCTATTAAAGAGTGTATAGTCTAAAAACTTGATCTATTAAACTCTCATTGCTAGTCCGCAACCTCTAGTATATGGGGAGGCATGTCTAATTTCATGTGGTGACCCAGCTCAAAGCATTGGTTTAGTGGATTTCGAGTTCAGGATGTTATATGTGTGGTGTATATACTACCCATGAATTAATTTTATTATGATTCTAATGAATATTATTGGGATTTAAATTTCCATATATGGTTATCTATTTTATGGGTTTTTTTATTCAGTGATCACCAAAAATGTAAGGGACTTATTCATCTAAATATTATTTCATTGAGACATGTTTCGTGTTAGGAACTTATTTGTATTTATTTTGTGTATATAATACCCATTTGAAAAATTATATCATAAATATATTCATATTAATATTATTTAAAATTCCATTTGAATTTAATTCATTTAATGGTTTATGATTCAAAAGTTACCGAATCAGTAAGGGTTTAGGTTACAATCTCATTTTTTTTCAGGATTGTCTATGTTAACTTTCCATTGAGGGAAATTATATGATCCTTATCCTTTTAAAACCATATTTTGTTATAATCTATTTATTTTTGGAATTTTCAATTATTATTACAATTTTCCTCTCTTTGGTACATTAAATTATTGATAATAGTTTATATGATAAACCGATCTTATTTCTTATTTTCGAGTCGAGAATACCTCCCCTCTATGTCTATACTATTCAAAATGTGTTATATAAGTTTTTATATATAATTAAAACTGTGATAAAGATTATTTTTGATACATTTTATGACATATTTAATGTCAAATTTTTGTACCTAAACTCTTTGGTTTTGACCATCATTTTGTTGGTATCTTTCATGAGTTGTTCCAGATATATTTTGGGATATTTTAAAGTTTTTTTGGGTTGGTGAACAATTTGTGCATGGTTAAGGGAAACCACGTGACATTATAAAGAAACCATGTGTCCTATGGTGGTTTTAAATTATCATGACCCATCCTAGTGGGGCCTGTGCTGTGACTCCCCAATCCCTCATTCAATAGGCCAGGGGCTGATGACTAGCACTGAGTATGCATATCACTAACATGGGAGGAATTTTCTAGGAACCTTTACACACACACACAAACACACACACACACACTCATATACAAACCCAAAATGATGAAAAGTAAAAACTAATAAGAAAATTAATGCATGAATACCACTATCCCAACCAACAGAGTATGACAGAAGTAAAGAAAGTAAAGTAAAATGGGAAAGAATACAAGTACACTAAAAGTGTCTATAAAACACAACGTTTAACCTATAAACAAATAGGTATTGGGAATACTACTCAATGTTGTAGGAACACCTTGACCTGTCTAAAATTTCAAAGCTTTGTCTTATCCTGGTCTTCCCTGGACTCTGTCAAAAGGTCACTTGTCTGCACAAGACACGATACGTGTGGGCAAAACCCATGCATGGGTGAGTTTAACAATACTGAGTAGGACAACCCAAAACCACAAATAAATACACATAGTAAAGGTATTGTAAGCTATACGCAAGTATGTTTCTACAACACATGTAGCAAATATATCTAGATATAATCAAACCCGAACCTATAGTCCATAGGTAAGTCGTGACTACATCATAGTGACACTATATATTCAATATGAAGATTCCAAAAAAGAACTCATCTGGGAGAACAAATTTCTAATTGTGAAAGTCATGATGATGTATTCATGAGAATTACTATTTGTCAGGAACCTTCATGAGAGAGATACGCTGATTAATCTGAAGAGATATACGATACACTCACTCCCAGAGTACTCACTCTATGAGTGGTGAAGATCACAATACACAGATGAGGATCATTTCCAGGGCCATGGGGTGACACCAATACTCATCCAGATTCACCTTATAAGTATAGGATCGATGTTAGATAGTATTAGTCACTCCGATACAAAGACTCTACATAGGGAATAATAATTGATATATGATCCTTCTATGAGAACAGTTCACAGATCACGAAATATGGTACGTAGAATAAAGAACTTCAAACCACAAAGCTGGAATGGTTTGAAGACCGCATAGGAGGAACATTTTGTGGAGAGAAGGAGGTTCACGAGAAGGCCTGTGGTTTGTGAAAGGAAAAAAGTTCATAGGATGGCATGTATTTTACAAAAACGAGGTGGAGTTTTGAGAATCCATAAAATGTGTCGTTTTTAGAAATGAGACAATGATTTTTGCCACCATGTAGGGATAATGGTGGTACACAAACCACATAGAGAATGTGGTCACAGGAGATGCACAATACCCGATAAAATAGTTTCATATCAAATATTTGGTAAATCTAAGCTTAGTGGATTATGAAGATCTATTTTATTATATAAGGATCACTAATATATTTATTAAGACATGACTCTGAGATTAAAAATCTAAGAGGAATTTGGTGAAATCTAGAATTAGTTCACTAGAATAAAATCCCGCAATGACTTCAATTAAAAATATGAAATTAATTCAGTGAAGTCCAGAATAGTTCATGGAAGACAATAAGCGGAGGAAGAAGACCAGTTTGTGGAAGGAAATTTTTGGAGGATGAGATTGGTTTGCAAAGAAGAATAAATACATGAATGTGGTTTGTTAAGGCAGTACATTGTCATGGTTTGCAGAGAAAATACAAGGATGGATCCCTATAGTATGTGGAGTAGGGAAGTACGTAGAGGAAGCCTCGCGATATGCAGAGAAATGCAGTATGTAGTGGAAGCAGCATAGTACGCAGCAGAGAAGGAGAATTTCTCAGAGGAATCACTCATGATACATGGTGCAATATAGTTTATGGAGGAAGGAGGCCAGTATGTGGAGGAACAGTTCATGAACTAACAGTGCACGAAAATGTGAAAAATTTCTATTGGTGAAAACTAGATTTCAAAAAATAATATATATACATTTGAGGATATATTATTTTATTCCAATCCATTGAAGTGACCTTTATGTTGAAAAACTGAGTTCATATTCTTCCCAATGCAATGAGAATAGGGGAGACAACAAAAGTGATATGAGGGATGTAATGTTTTTAAAACCTTGTAAAGGCAGTATGTCTGGCATAGAGTGACTGTGATAAACTTTTGTACACCACAACTACTGAATACTAGAAGACTTTGGTACAACCAAAAACCTATCATCATATGCTCCTTGGATGTATTCCTTAGTGGTGAACTAAATAAAGTTACTGAATCTTCACTTTGCATGTGATTTTTTGTTTTCTACAATTTCTAATTAGATAGTTTTAACAGGTTCCTACCGATGTAGGAATAAGGTCTACCTATTTAGAAGAAAAAGTTGAAACCCTGATTCACCCTTCCACTCTCAGGGTGTTCTGGGGTCCTTCAAGTGGTATCAGAGTGTAAAGGTTGCTGGTGTTAAATCTTACCTTAATTTCAACAATGTAAAATAAAATAAATGTCAGGGGAGGACCCCTCTTTTATGGAAGAAACTTTCAGATCTGGAAGAATAGGATGAGATCCCATCTATGATCTCTTAAAATGGAAGTCCTATTTTTCACTACACAAAGAATATATGTCACTGATCCAATTGGGATATCTATGACTAATATAGATAGAAAAATTATTGATACAAATTCCAAAGAACAAAATGCCCCCAGTAAAACACTTTCTTATTAGATATATCTAAAATTGATAAGATTTACATCATCAGAATTTATGTGAAAAAATAGGAGAATATTTATGTAGGTGAAAACAAAGTGAAGGAGGTAAAACTACATGTTTTTTATAATAGGTTTTATTATATTAAGGTACATCCTGAAAAAATGTAGATACCCTTTTCAATCGAATTACTGAAGTTGTTGGAGAAATATGAGGACTTGGTGAAGAAATAAAATACATTTATATTGTAAAGAAAATATTGAGAATAATTCCACCTATTTACAATTCAAAGGTGTCAATTATTGAGGAAAGGGACATTTATAAACATTCTCTGGATGATCTACTGAGTAACCAGGTGGCATATGAGATGAGAGTCAAATCAGAAGATGCAATTACTCGAGTAAGTAAGGAAATAACATTCAAAGAAACGAACAAACATGAAATTTTAGGAGATATTATGGATAATGATAATGAATAAAAATAAATTATTTCTCTCATTTCTAAGAAATTCAATAAGTGAAAATGGAAATTTGAAGTAAATTTACCTTTTTCTTATTTTCATTGTGGAAGACTTGGGTACATTGCCTCTTGGTGCACAAAAAGGTTTGATGATGAAGAAAGTGAAGCTAGAGACATACAAAAGACTCAAAAAAGGTTTTTCAAAAAAAGGAGACTTGAATTCTAGTAAGGAACTATAGAGAAAGGTTTTTGTTTATGAAGAAGAAGATGATTATAGTGGATTCTTTGAGGAAGAAGAACCAGAATTAAAATTTGGAACCCATGCATCAATGATGGATAGTGTTGAAAAATCAACACCATTAAAGATAGATATAATCAATTGACCACTGATGTCGATCTCAATATGAAACAAAATGATGCTTTTGGTAAGCTTGAGAATAAATTCAAGAGATGAAAAAAGTAAAAACAAATTGTGGAAGAGTCCTTAGAATATGTTGATATATTAGAAGCTGAAATTGATCAACTTGAGGAAGTAGTAAAGGAAAATTTAACAAATTTTGAAAGTCCAGAAGATATTATTGAATAAATATCATAATTGAGCAATAGAAAAATTTCATTAATGAACTTACCTTGAGATAGGAAGATAATCCCAAAACTTTTGAAGGAGTTGAAGAATAAGTATTTACTCTTTGGAGTAAACATTAAATTGAATCAATTCCAAAATAAACAAAGAAGAAAATTCTTTTTGGAAAATTGTCAAATGCTAAACTGCTTGAGAGAGAGCTAGGCATGGTTCTGATATAGTTGAAAAGGTTCTTAATTATCAAATAACAACATGAATGGGAAAATAGGAATTGGTTGTGATGATGAAACATCGAATGCTGGAAGTAAAATGTGAAGAAATAAAGGCAAGCTGAAATTAGGACATATCCTAAAAACTCCTGATGTACAAACAAAGAAATTCTCTAGCCAAACTAAAATGATGACTGGAAACTATTCTTGCGTTTTGTGAGATTATAGAAAATCAAGCTATTCTCCTATGTACATTGACATGTGGAGGAATAGAAGTGAAAATACATTTACACTTATGAAATTTCAATTCTGTGGATATCTGGGCCATGCCATGTCATACTGTGAAGAGGTAAGGAGATATTTGAATGAGGAAGAGATATGAAGTCAAAAAAGGATAAAAAATTCATATCCTAATTCTTATTGAAGAAATAGTTTCTATGTATATTGTTTTCATTGTTCTAGCTTTAGAAAAAAATATGCTGATTATAGGCAGAGGAATGACAGAAACATTTTGTACAAAACCCAGAGACAAGTCAATACTCACCAACCAGATGGGGTTGTTATTATAAATAGGTTTTCTCCACTAGTATAAGAATATGAGAATGAAGAACCTTCTCAAATGGAAGAGTTATTTTAATGACCATATTTATCCTTCACTCAATCTAATATTTCATGAAAGAAAAAGAAGACAATTGAAAAATAAAACCCTGCAGAAGTAGCTCTCAAAGCTACCAAGAACAACAGTACTTGGATTCTTGATAGTGGATGATCATCTCATATAACATGAAATGATGTCCTATAAATGAATATCAAGAAAAAGGTCAATGGAATAGTGATTTTTGATAATGATGGTTCTTTAAAGACCAAAAGACGTGGAAGTGCTAAACTAGCCAATGGTGAGACGGAGAAGACTGATGCTCTTTATATGGATGGGCTGAATCAAAATCTCATGAGTTTTATCCCACTCTATGACTCAAGACTTATGGTGACATTCAATCAAAAGTGTTTCACTATAAAGGGAAGAAAATAGAATTATCTCATGAAGGGATGAAGAAAAAATGGAAACTTATATCAGGTTGATAGTAAGGTGAACATTTTTTACATTATAGTTGAAGAAGATAACAACTTGTGGCACCACAGGTTGTGTCACATCAATCAAAAAGATATGGAAAAATATCTAAACTGAAGGTTTTCATGGATATCTTTAATCTGAAGAGTGAACATAAAAATACTTGTGATGTTTTCATTCAAAGGAAGTTGGTCTATAGTTCATATTGTCCAAAGAAGAAAAGGGCATAAAATATTATTGATCTCATTCATACAGACGTATTTGGTCCAATAAATGTTGATGGAACTCATGGATAAGAGCACTTTAATCTTTTAATTGATGATTATAGTATAGTGCCTTGTGTGATGGTTATATGTAGTAAACATAAAGTGCTTGATTGCATAAAAATTTATCACCAAATAGATTATAATGATATTGTGTGGACAATCAAAGTTCTGCATTCTGACAATGCTAGAAAATATACATCAATTGAGTTTAAAAACTACCTGGAGAAACATGAGATACAACTTGAGGTGACTGTTGTGAGAACTCCACAGAAAATTGGATCCTTTGAGCACCGAAATCGATAGGTGAATAGTATGTCCAAAACTTTTCTGATTGAGAGTCATATCTCTCTTCATTACTAGAAAGATGTTTTTCAAGATTTAGTTTATATTCAAAAGTGAATAGGGAATTATATGGGGGAAGAAAAGATACCCTATGAGTTATGGCATGGAATGAAGACTTATTTGAAGTATTTTAATATTTTCCGAAGTAAATGTTTTATCCAAAACAAATATGGAAATCATGGAAAGTATGAAGATGATTTGGAGGAAAGAATATTCTTGGGATATTCAATGAATTGAAGATCCTATAAATGTTTTAATAAACATCTTGAAAAAATTGTGGAAACAAGTGATGTGAAGATCATTGAATATAAAATCACAAATGTATCAAGGAATTATTCTTATGATGTGATAGAAGATGAGGAAAAATGTGGTCCTAGAATAGATCCAAATACAAAAGTAGAAGAAGGAATGAAAAACATTCAGGAGTCACATCACAATGTTAACTCATAAGAAGAATTATAAGAAGAAACCATGGATGAAGAAAAATTTTCTAAACCTCATTGGAGAAATCAAAGAGTATAAATTGATTGATCCAGTATCATTGGGGATTGGACTACTCCCACATAAATAAAGAGAATGAGTAATTAGGGATTTCCAGACCCGACCCGACCCGACGGATTCTACCTGACCCGATAGGGTAGGGTCAGGTTGGGTCGGTTTACAAAAAAACCTGGGTCGGGTTCACATCGGGTCGATTTTATATGGGTTGGGTCAGGTCTCAGGTTGGGGTCATTTAGAACTGACCTGACCTGTGACCCGATGGGTGCCCAACCAAAAAAAATACCTAACATTTTGTTGTCTCAGCCGCGGGAGGGCCTACCTCGCTCGTCCCCGACATTTCTCTCCTCTCCTCTCCCTCGTGCTCTCACCCTCCTCCTCTCCCCCGAAGACACCCTACCCCCCTTCTCCATCTTCCCTCACGATCGAAGACAGTCCTCCCTCCCTCCCTCACACGATTCACTCTCTCGCCTCGCCTCAGCCAGCCTGCTCCTCCTCTCTCTCTCGCCAACCGACCTTGACCTTCCCTCGCGGTGAAGAAAGAAACCCTACTCTCCCTTACTTCCCTCGTGAGTTGGGGTCAGAAGAAACCATACCCTCCCTCTCCTTCTTCCTCCTTCCCTGAGTTTCTGCAAACCTTGGATTGTGGCACCTCCTCCTCTTGTCTAACAGACTAATAGTAAGAAATTTTTACTCTAACCATTTATTAGTGGTGGAAGGGCATTGATTTAAATTTGGTTGTTGATTTTGTAGTATTTATATTGCTTTTAAAGGTGGATTAAAATAGGATTGACAAAGTTGGATTTTGTGTAACGCCCCGACCCCAGCTGCCCAGAGTCGGTGCATTACTTCGTAACATTGGCATGATCACAAGAAAGATCAAATCTCGAAAGACCGATTGGTTTAGTATCCTTGGAAACACTAGATATAATCATAAAGTTTTACATTACATTTCAAAGTGAAAAACTACTACAACAACAAAGTCTTCATATCCACACTATTAACCCCTCATAATATCCCTGCAAGTCATTCATAATTTACTTCTTCACTACCTGGGAAAAATAAAACATAGAAAATGGGTGAGGTCAAATGCCCAGTAAGGATAACAATATAGCGGAACATTCAAAATAAGCATAAACATTTAAGGCAATGAATTACTAAAACAAAAGCCTTTTAAAATTGAACTTCAACATAGTATGGCAAAAGTAAAATGAAATAATGCCATTTACTTGTTCACATGGATATTCTACTAATCTAATAATCACATGAAATATCAATAACCACTTTCATAATGTTGGAATGCATAATGTCAAATGTTAATTTCATTGTCTAGGCCTCATCCCAAGACCTAGGGGTTACTTCTAACCGGAACCCAACCCGGAGTGCCTCTAATAACCGGACACCAACCCGGAGTGCCTCTAATAACCGGACACCAACCCGGAGGGCATACTTTTACCAGTCCCTAACCTGGAGGGCTTACTTTAACCAGTACCCAACCTGGAGGGCTTACTTTTACCAGTCCCCAACCTGGAGGGATTACTTTTACCAGTCCCCAACCTGGAGGGCTTAATTTTACCGGTCCCCAACCCGGAACATACTTGTTTAGCACATTCATCTGAAGAAAAGTTTGAAATATAACATAAACATTTGGATCAAAACTAGCATACGAAATGTCAATAGTTTCACCATAAACTATGAATGGTATAAAATAGCACATCCACAGTCAAACATATCACAAAACCTTCAATACAATATAGAAGTTTTGTACTATAATAAATCAACTTCAAATAAGCGTAAAATCCATTAAAGGATGTTGACATAGATGAAATCAAAACACTTTTTAGAGAAATATCTCTTTCTATTTTTGAAATCATTTAAGAGTCATATAAAATAAAACATTTTCTTGAAAATATTCTTGTAAGCTTGTAAGGAAAGCTTTGACGATTTTATAACGGCGGAAAATAACCGCACCCGTCGTATAAGTTAAAAAAAACATTCTTACCTCAATTCTGTCGAAAAGGTTAAAAAGGACCTTGTTTTGAAAACGACGGAAAGATTCCTTTATAAACCTCTTATAAAAAGTCAAACAAGGGTATAAATGACTTTTACCCATATTCTTGTAAATAGTAAAAAATGTTTTGAAATACATTTCGAAAAAAACATGGATGTGGATGATAAAGAGATCCCAGTTGATTATTACGTATAATACAACCTCGGATAATGAAGAGATTGTAAAATAACCCTTACCTTGTACTTTTCCTTGGTTGGGGTAGGTTAACCTCCTGTATAATGGTGAAATAGTTGTTATTAAATTATACAAGAATCATATATATTAATATGATATCATATATGATCTTTTAACATTGATTTGTTAATAATATCTTAGAATTATCGTCGTTTCGGGAGTTAACTTACTCATTTTCTTTTATATGTTTTGTTACATAAGCCATGTTTGTTGTATCTTATTCATATCCAGAATGATATACAGTCCTTAAATATCATCTTTAAATCATCAAATGATAATTATACTTGAATGGATACGATGGAGAATGAATCTCATCGCGTTCGTGGAGACGGTAGTCCGTACGTACGCACGAGCGACAATATCATTCTTTTGATATTAAAATAATATATAAATGGATGGTATATCATATATACAGAATCATTAACATGTTATATTTATTATTTACATGAGTTACACATCATTATTATACCCATCCAAATAATATTATATTGAATAACAATTACACCACGACGTGGAGACGGTAAGCCGTACGTACGCACGTATGGTGACATGTTATTCAAAGGGTGGATAGAATACTGAATATGATTGTAACATATTTATAATAACATCACAGTATATGTGAGATACTGGAGTTATTATTTCATAATGGTAAGAACAAAGGAAGAAGAAGTGGAAGAAGAAATGAACTTAGAAAAGGGTGGTGAAATCATTACCTCTTCTTCGGGTTCTTCCTTTTGATTTGATCAAAAGGGCTCCTTAGGTTGGATTTCTGATCAAACTAAGGCCTCTAGGTTGTAGTGAGGGATGTTGGGAGAGTATTTGGGCAGAGTTTGGCCGAACCAAAAAGTCTTGAGAGGTGTGAGGAAAAGAGAAGGAGGAGTGCCCTTTTATAAGAGGGGTGAGGGGCACTTTTGGAAAAGCTAGAAATATTAATTTATAATAAATTCATATTCGGTTTCCAAAGGCTCCAAAGTTGACTATTCAAAGGATGAGGTGGGGATAGGTCGAAAACAACTCATCCAATAGAATTTAGACAGGTTTGGGTACTTATATTAACCTTATCTTTAAGTAATAACTCTAAGTTAATTAGTTTCACTTTTACAATGTCTCTTTGTATTTTTATATAATATGGTTAATAAACTTACTATATACATCCAAGCGACCCCCAAGTGGTCCATTAATTATTAACCTATCATAATATAAGTCTCTTGGCCGAACCTTAGATTTTTAGGAATTTAATATTAATTAATAATATAATATTTGTTTTAAGAACTCTTTTATGTCAATTTTGACACTATTCAATAGTTGATTTTTGTGAAACTCATAACAGATTTATTACTTCGAAAAAAGTCAATTAAATCAATCCTAATATATCATATTATCCTAGAAAATTAGTGTAATTCATTAAAAGTTTCATATTATATTTATTTGGGTATTTATAATATCAATTATGTTAATTTTTTACTATTTTAGTAATTACTGCATCATCATTGTGTCATAAATAAAATAAATTATTTAATGTCTAAAAATTATAAATAAAACATCATTATGTATTAAATCTTTTTAGATTTCTAATGAATATTTATAATCGAAAATCCAACATGTATAACCCTATGTAAAAATTGTTCTTCTCAAAGATGTAATCTTATGCCATTTTTATTTTTATTTTAACTTTATTAATATAATGTGTCCCTACCACATACAAGTGGCTCCAAGGGGTCCCCAAATTGACCCAAGGATGCCCATGGTCGGGTATGTGTCCACCAATAAGGTTAGGACACGTTTTAGGGTAATTTTGTATTATTATAATATTATTTTTTAACCCTTATTTACCGGATTTACCCTTTAACCATGGTAAATAAAATATTTACCGCAGTAATTATTCAAAATGTCTAAAAATAAAAGTTACCTATTTACACAATTTGAACATCCTGATTCCAAATATGGAATCCATTTTTCTAAATTGAAAACACAGAAGTGGCAGAAATTAATTTAAAATTAATTCCCGCTGTCAAAACAAAAAGCGTGTTTTTAAGAGATAATAACTATCAAAAGATTGACACTTGTTTATGTTTGGTTTAATTGTAAAATTATGTCCAATGACCAACATTATATTAAATGGTAAAAATATATTCTAAATATACTTTAAAACCACTCAAATGCTTAATTCATCACTATTAATTATTTTGATTAAAAAAGTTGTTTTTAATTAAAATTTAGTAATTTTCACTATTCATCAAAATATGAAAGTTATCCGAAAAGTACCAAAATTTCACCTTAGGCTAAATTCGATATTCCGAATCCAAAAATGAAGTCCATTTTCAAATATAAAATATATATAATTTCAAAAAGTAGGTATTACTATTCATAGCGGCTAGTTTGATTGGTTACGGTGTGTTAGAACTCGGTGTTGCGTACAACACACGCTAGCGTACCGTGGAAGCTTGGGATGTTTCATTTTAAATTTTTGATGTCCCCATTTAGTCAAAAAGTTTAAAATATAGTATCTAAAAAGGGTTCACTATTAAAATTTGGTAAAAGTGAAATACTGAAAATGAATTTGTTCTTACATTATGTTTAAGAAACTCATAATATGGATTCTAAAATTATAAGGATTATATAAAGTTTAAAATTTAGTTGACACTATACATAACCTCTTTTGAACAGCTTTTTTGGTAAGTCATGGTGCGATTGAACTTGGTGTTGTGTGTAGTAAAAGTTATTGAATTATTTTGAAGAAATAACACACTATAAAATCATGGGGTGTTATATTCTCCCCTCCTTCAATAAATTGCGTCCCCGCAATTTGAAATTGTTCTTCGAAAATAAAAGGTTGAAAATAGAAAATATCTTTGTGGGAAAACCCACATAGGAAATTGGGTTACTAAAATTTAGTCTTAATATGAGGAAAAAAGAAATGAAAGGATCACCACCAAATTATGATCTCTATTAGGAGAACATTGGTGGAAATTATAGACATATAATTGGAGGAAAAACGTAAATATTTATAGGTAGTGATTGAGGTCATCAATCACAAACAAGTATAAAATTGATGTCCTTAAACTCATCAATCTATGATGATTTGAAGTACCATCAGTTCCACAAAATATAGGGTATTGGGATAACACATTTTTGACGTTTCAAAATATCTTAGTTGAAATCCCACATCGAAAAATGAATTAATGATGCCTCTATTTTAAAATAAAGAGTGGAAAGTATGAAGATTACCGAAAATAACACATACTAGGGTTCCATGTAGGAAAATATGGATATGGAAGAAAAATCTAACCATCAATTATCTGATGGAGAGTGGTAGAGAGCATGGCTATAAAAAGGCCAACAATCCCAAAGCCATAAATTAGTGATGATTTAAGGTACCATCTAGGAAAACATTTTTGTTCAAAGTTGCTTTTCTTAATATTGAGGAATTTATTTATGAGATTGGCTAAGATCATAAGGAGATATACTTACTTTAAAATTAGAGTTTTATCCCTTAATAAATTTCTACCAAAAACTCATCATTCTCTCGTAAAAAAAAAAAATTCTATTTATACTATTCATAGAGGGTTCCAAAATAAACGAATTTATAATTCATCTACCAGATCATTTAAAAAAACTACTTTATTTAATCCAGGACATCTCGTGGGATAGTGGTAGGTGATACACCCTTGTCGCCCTTCGGTTGCGGGTTCAAGTCTTACGGCCTTGCCGGACGCGACGGGTTGCCGCCCGACCTCCGGGTTGTCCTTTTACGGCAATCCAAAATAATCCAAACTAGAACTATCCAAAATACTTCTGTCCAAACTCACAGTCCAACATTTATAAGGAAGGTAAACATAATGTAGATCTTTTTTACCCCGTAATAGCCTATGAATACCTTCATCATGTATTACTATATTCCTTATTGATTACATTAATGCCCCCTTATTCCATATATATTGCTGGATATACTTCATTAATCCAAAAATGTTTTAAACCCCAACAATGATGGAATATACAAATCATTAATCAGCTTCAAGGTAGTCAATAATATCCAATATAATTTATCCAAATCAATCATGTATTATTCTAAAATCACCACCTCGGTATCTGAACCATATTATGGTTTATCTTTCTCTCAACCATATATTTTCCAAACATTTAACCTGCTACTGAGTCACTTTTCTTTGTTCCACACCATCTCAAGTCCTTAATGAAATAGTACTGCAGTATAATCCTTATATACTCCATAATTATTATAACAAGTACATTGTTGATACAACACTCAATTGACATAATCATCATAAGAACTCTAATCATTCCTCTTCATCTGTGGTAGTATCATAACTTGATTATTATCCAATAGCATCATTTGCGTCATAGTCTGATGACTGGGACATAGGTTCGCGTAGTGTCCAAACTCCTTGCAAATGAAGCATTGTACATTTGAAACCATTTTCTTACCCTTGCAGTCACGTACTTTGTGCCCTTTTTCTCCACACTTATAACAAACTCCCATTCCTTTCAGGCAAGTTCCAGGGTGTTTCTTTCCACAGTTACCACATATGGGAAAATTCTTCTTTTCCCTCTTCCTTTTATCCATCTTTCTCTCTTCTATCCTTTTCTTCTCTTGCTTCCCTTCAAAGCCATAGGACTCAGTAATCTCTTTACTTATCTTATCAATACATGATATTATTTCTTCATATGATGATAATACATGGGAGACTATTTCTCTTATAAATTCTAGCTTAAGAACATGAAAGATATGATCCTTCCTTCTATTTGGATCATGTGCATTTCTGGAGTTCTCATTCCTTCTACTGGGCGCCATTTCTAAACAATGGAATACACTAGATCAGTTTATGAATCAAAATACATAATCCCATACTTATAAAACACTTAACATAAATTGAACTATTTATGGATATAATCCATAATCATAAAAATGTTTTCTTTGAGGATGTATATACTCATAAACCCTTCATAATGATTTGTAAAGATAATGAGAGTTATCCTAAGCATATCCCCCGGGAGTGTCGTAACCAAGAGTGCAGCAAGGCCCGTTGTCGTGCACCAGTTCCCGTTCGAGTCTAGCTCAAAGCGGTGTTTTCGGGTTTTACCCCTAGGTACATCTGTGCCAGAGCCGCCTCTACCTGCTCGTATCCAGACAGGGATGTATTGCTCGGAAAACTCACAAAATCTCTACAATACCAAAATTCTAGGAAGTTCTTCTATACTAATCCTCAAAGTTCATCTTAGGTCTACGTGCTCTAATCAGAGTTTATCTTAATCTAGTTTCCAAGGTTTGTACTAAACTTCCTCTGATACCAACTGTAACGCCCCGACCCCAGCTGCCCAGAGTCGGTGCATTACTTCGTAACATTGGCATGATCACAAGAAAGATCAAATCTCGAAAGACCGATTGGTTTAGTAGCCTTGGAAACACTAGATATAATCATAAAGTTTTACATTACATTTCAAAGTGAAAAACTACTACAACAACAAAGTCTTCATATCCACACTATTAACCCCTCATAATATCCCTGCAAGTCATTCATAATTTACTTCTTCACTACCTGGGAAAAATAAAACATAGAAAAGGGGTGAGCTCAAATGCCCAGTAAGGATAACAATATAGCGGAACATTCAAAATAAGCATAAACATTTAAGGCAATGAATTACTAAAACAAAAGCCTTTTAAAATTGAACTTCAACATAGTATGGCAAAAGTAAAATGAAATAATGCCATTTACTTGTTCACATGGATATTCTACTAATCGAATAATCACATGCAATATCAATAACCACTTTCATAATGTTGGAATGCATAATGTCAAACGTTAATTTCATTGTCTAGGCCTCATCCCAAGACCTAGGGGTTACTTCTAACCGGAACCCAACCCGGAGTGCCTCTAATAACCGGACACCAACCCGGAGTGCCTCTAATAACCGGACACCAACCCGGAGGGCATACTTTTACCAGTCCCCAACCTGGAGGGCTTACTTTTAACAGTCCCCAACCTGGAGGGATTACTTTTACCAGTCCCCAACCTGGAGGGCTTACTTTTACCGGTCCCCAACCCGGAACATACTTGTTTAGCACATTCATCTGAAGAAAAGTTTGAAATATAACATAAACATTCGGATTAAAACTAGCATACGAAATGTCAATAGTTTCACCATAAACTATGAATGGTATAAAATAGAACATCCACAGTCAAACATATCACAAAACCTTCAATACAATATAAGAGTTTTGTACTATAATAAATCAACTTCAAATAAGCGTAAAATCCATTAAAGGATGTTGACATAGATGAAATCAAAACACTTTTTAGAGAAATATCTCTTTCTATTTTTGAAATCATTTAAGAGTCATATAAAATAAAACATTTTCTTGAAAATATTCTTGTAAGCTTGTAAGGAAAGCTTTGACGATTTTATAACAGCGGAAAATAACCGCACCCGTCGTATAAGTTAAAAAAAACATTCTTACCTCAATTCTGTCGAAAAGGTTAAAAAGGACCTTGTTTTGAAAACGACGGAAAGATTCCTTTATAAACCTCTTATAAAAAGTAAAACAAGGGTATAAATGACTTTAACCCATATTCTTGTAAATAGTAAAAAATGTTTTGAAATACATTTCGAAAAAAATATGGATGTGGATGATAAAGAGATCCCAGTTGATTATTACGTATAATACAACCTCAGATAATGAAGAGATTGTGAAATAACCCTTACCTTGTACTTTTCCTTGGTTGGGGTAGGTTAACCTCCTGTATAATGGTGAAATAGTTGTTATTAAATTATACAAGAATCATATATATTAATATGATATCATATATGATCTTTTAACATTGATTTGTTAATAATATCTTAGAATTATCGTCGTTTCGGGAGTTAACTTACTCATTTTCTTTTATATGTTTTGTTACATAAGCCATGTTTGTTGTATATTATTCATATCCAGAATGATATAAAGTCCTTAAACATCATCTTTAAATCATCAAATGATAATTATACTTGAATGGATACGATGGAGAATGAATCTCATCGCGTTCGTGGAGACGGTAGTCCGTACGTACGCACGAGCGACAATATCATTCTTTTGATATTAAAATAATATATAAATGGATGGTATATCATATATACAGAATCATTAACATGTTATATTTATTATTTACATGAGTTACACATCATTATTATACCCATCCAAATAATATTATATTGAATAACAATTACACCACGACGTGGAGACGGTAAGCCGTACGTACGCACGTATGGTGACATGTTATTCAAAGGGTGGATAGAATACTGAATATGATTGTACCATATTTATAATAACATCACAGTATATGTGAGATACTGGAGTTATTATTTCATAATGGTAAGAACAAAGGAAGAAGAAGTGGAAGAAGAAATGAACTTAGAAAAGGGTGGTGAAATCATTACCTCTTCTTCGGGTTCTTCCTTTTGATTTGATCAAAAGGGCTCCTTAGGTTGGCTTTCTGATCAAACTAAGGCCTCTAGGTTGTAGTGAGTGATGTTGGGAGAGTATTTGGGCAGAGTTTGGCCGAACCAAAAAGGCTTGAGAGGTGTGAGGAAAAGAGAAGGAGGAGTGCCCTTTTATAAGAGGGGTGAGGGGCACTTTTGGAAAAGCTAGAAATATTAATTTATAATAAATTCATATTCGGTTTCCAAAGGCTCCAAAGTTGACTATTCAATGGATGAGGTGGGGATAGGTCGAAAACAACTCATCCAATAGAATTTAGACAGGTTTGGGTACTTATATTAACCTTATCTTTAAGTATTAACTCTAAGTTAATTAGTTTCACTTTTACAATGTCTCTTTGTATTTTTATATAATATGGTTAATAAACTTACTATATACATCCAAGCAACCCCCAAGTGGTCCATTAATGATTAACCTATCATAATATAAGTCTCTTGGCCGAACCTTAGATTTTTAGGAATTTAATATTAATTAATAATATAATATTTGTTTTAAGAACTCTTTTATGTCAATTTTGACACTATTCAATAGTTGATTTTTGTGAAACTCATAACAGATTTATTACTTCGAAAAAAGTCAATTAAATCAATCCTAATATATCATATTATCCTAGAAAATTAGTGTAATTCATTAAAAGTTTCATATTATATTTATTTGGGTATTTATAATATCAATTATGTTAATTTTTTACTATTTTAGTAATTACTGCATCATCATTGTGTCATAAATAAAATAAATTATTTAATGTCTAAAAATTATAAATAAAACATCATTATGTAGTAAATCGTTTTAGCTTTCTAATGAATATTTATAATCGAAAATCCAACATGTATAACCCTATGTAAAAATTGTTCTTCTAAAAGATGTAATCTTATGCCATTTTTATTTTTATTTTAACTTTATTAATATAATGTGTCCCTACCACATACAAGTGGCTCCAAGGGGTCCCCAAATTGACCCAAGGATGCCCATGGTCGGGTATGTGTCCACCAATAAGGTTAGGACACGTTTTAGGGTAATTTTGTATTATTATAATATTATTTTTTTTAACCCTTATTTACCGGATTTACCCTTTAACCATGGTAAATAAAATATTTACCGCAGTAATTATTCAAAATGTCTAAAAATAAAAGTTACCTATTTACACAATTTGAACATCCTGATTCCAAATATGGAATCCATTTTTCTAAATTGAAAACACAGAAGTGGCAGAAATTAATTTAAAATTAATTCCCGCTGTCAAAACAAAAAGCGTGTTTTTAAGAGATAATAACTATCAAAAGATTGACACTTGTTTATGTTTGGTTTAATTGTAAAATTATGTCCAATGACCAACATTATATTAAATGGTAAAAATATATTCTAAATATACTTTAAAACCACTCAAATGCTTAATTCATCACTATTAATTATTTTGATTAAAAAAGTTGTTTTTAATTAAAATTTAGTAATTTTCACTATTCATCAAAATATGAAAGTTATCCGAAAAGTACCAAAATTTCACCTTAGGCTAAATTCGATATTCCGAATCCAAAAATGAAGTCCATTTTCAAATATAAAATATATATAATTTCAAAAAGTAGGTATTACTATTCATAGCGGCTAGTTTGATTGGTTACGGTGTGTTAGAACTTAGTGTTGCGTACAACACACGCTAGCGTACCGTGGAAGCTTGGGATGTTTCATTTTAAATTTTTGATGTCCCCATTTAGTCAAAAAGTTTAAAATATAGTATCTAAAAAGGGTTCACTATTAAAATTTGGTAAAAGTGAAATACTGAAAATGAATTTGTTCTTACATTATGTTTAAGAAACTCATAATATGGATTCTAAAATTATAAGGATTATATAAAGTTTAAAATTTAGTTGACACTATACATAACCTCTTTTGAACAGCTTGTTTGGTAAGTCATGGTGCGATTGAACTTGGTGTTGTGTGTAGTAAAAGTTATTGAATTATTTTGAAGAAATAACACACTATAAAATCTTGGGGTGTTACATTTTGGGTGTGCTTTACAGTGCCTCCTTCTACTGCCCGTTGCTGCCTGTGCATATGGTCTAGATTGGTTAACTAATTGGTAAGTAATTTTTATTCGAAAACCCTTATTAGTGCTTTGAATTTGGTTGGTGATTTTTTTAGAATTTATCTTGATTTTACACCATTGATGAGTGTGCTATCACCTATTTTTTATACTTGTGAGAATTCATTTTATTATATGAATTTTCATTCATGTTTCCTGGTTTTGGATGAGTTAATTTATTAAATTTAAGAGGGTGTGTGTGTTAGAGGTAAAATTTTATTTTATTATTTTGTTATAATGCCTTAGGGTAATGTGAATCTCACATTAAAACATTTTCTTTATGTTAAATACATATTTTTATCCATGAAATGAGGAACCTAGGTTAGAAAGTGTAAATTTTAGGAATGTTTCCTGAGTGTGATAACTTGGCTAGACACCCATACCATAGTAGAATGTTATAACTAGCTAGTGGTTCTGTCTGTCACCAATGAAGATTTTTGAAAGTAATTTGGGTGATGAGTTGTGTCACCATTAACTTATTTATAGAAGTTTCAATGTATAAACTCCAAGAGAACCATGTTCCATTAGCTCCTTGTGTGTTTCTACATGGATTATACATTATGTTGTGATCATTGATTATTTTTGGCATATGAGTTGTCACGTTTTTTATGTGCTTATATTGGATATTTTTGATTAAGAATCATGGTGGTGAGACTTTCCTTTTATGATTATTGTCAATTGTTTAGGAATTTATGGATTTTCATTTCATTAATTATTCCCTTTGACAACAGCTAGCGATCATGGAAGGTAACAAAATAAGTTGTTCTAATCCTCTAGTTGGTGCAAGAACCCAAATTCAGATGGGGTCTACACCAACTACACATTAAATAGAAATAGTAGGGGGGGGGTAGTAACATACCATTTGAATAAAGTGAGGGTAATAGGTCTCCTGAAAAGGTAACAATTCCTAAAGCTCCTACTGGTTCTAGAATTTCTCAATATTGGGATCATTTTAATAAGAAAAATGGTATATCTATTTGTAATTATTATGGAAAAGATTATTCTTGCACATCTGGCCAACATGGAACTAGTAATCTGAATAGACATTTGATAAGGTGCAACAAAAATCCACACTAAAATCTTGACTAAAGTCAAACCACACTTGGTCTTAGAGATAAGTGTGAATATGTGGATGATGGGACAGTTAAAATTCTAGTAGCTCATTTTAACCAAGAAGAGTTCAGAATAGATCTTGCTAAAATGATAATCATTAATGAGCTATCATTTAAGTATGTTGAGAATCAAGGCTTTAGAGAATTTATTGAAGTTGTTCAACCTCAATTTCAAGTTCCATCTAGGAAAATAGTTTCTAGGGATTTCTTGTAGTTATATTTGGCCGAGAAAGAAAAATTGAAGTCTATGTTTGATATGTTCTCTCACATGGTATGTCTTAACACTGACACATGGACTTCAATTCAGAATCTGAATTATATGTGTTTGACTGCACATTTATTGAGGATAATTAGACATTGAATAAAAAATCAGATGGTTTTGTCTTGTTGTGTATCATAAAGGGAAAACAATAGGCTGAGTATTAGAACAGACATTGAAACATTGGGGGATTGAAAGGATTAACACTGTTATAGTGGATAATGCTAGTTCTAATAATACAACGATCAGTTATTTGGTGAGGTGGGTTAATGATTGGAATGTGTCTATTATAAATGGAGAGTATATTCATGTTAGATGTTGTTAACATATTTTAAACCTTATTTTTAATGATGGGTTAAAGGAAATATCGACAACAATTTCTAGAATCAGAGTTTCCTACAAATTTGTGAGAAGTTCACCTTCAAGATTGGCTCTTTTCAAAAGCATAGCTGAGAAGTTAAAAATTCCTAGTAAACAAGCCATAATTCACAATGTTCCTATTTGGTGGAATTATTGTTACTTTATGTTGGATGTTGTATAGAAGTATGAAAAAGTATTTATTCACCCTGAGGAGGATGAAATCTTTATGAGTGCTCTGGTATGTGAAGGTGGGGGTCCTACAACATATGATTGGGAGCATGCTCATGTATTTTTCAAGTTCCTAATTTTTTTTATGATAGCACTGTTGTGTTTTCTGTTTCTATGCATGTGACATGTCACACATTCTTTCAAACACATTGTGAAATATATAGAAAAAATAGAGAAATGGATGAAGAGGCATGATATTACTATGAGTGTAATAGCTATTGAAATGAAACTTAAGTTGGACAAGTATTGGGGTATTGGTTCAAATTTTAATTCTCTCTTGCTTGTGGAAGTTGTTATTGGTCCTCGATATAAATTGGAATATGTTCAAGATAGTTTTTAAATGATGTTTGATGATGAAGAAGACAAAAATCAGTTGATGAGTAAATTAACAGAGGTTCTGAATAATCTCTATGAGTTTTACAAATGTAGATATCCCATTGTAGTTGGTGATAAATGTGAGTCCAGTTCTCATCAGGAGTCACATATTTATGATTCTAGTACTAATAGTGAGGATTATGAGAAATGTAAAGATGCATATAGATTAAAGAAAAGGAAAAGGTAGCTAACACAACAAAGGAATAAACTAGAGAGATATCTTGAGATTGATTATTGTGAGGATGATTTTGAAGGATTAGATATTTTGAGTTGGTGGAAAGGAAAGGAAAGAAAATATCATGTTCTCTCATGCATTGCTAGAGATATTCAATTAATTCCTTTAAATACAATATCTTCAGAGTCAGATTTTAGTACAGGAGGTCGATTCCTTGATCCATTTCATAGTTGTTTGAATCCCAACACTGTTAAAGCATTAATTTTCTCACAAAATTGGTTTAGAAAGTCTAAACTAATTGACATTCAAAAGAAACTAGAAGAAGTGGAATCGATTGGATCAGGTACTACCATTAAAAATATTATGATTTTTTTATCGTTTTTCATTTGTCAATTATAAAAGTTTGTTTGAAAAAGTAAAAGACTGACTTTTTCTTTCTTTTGTTGTGTTTTTTTAAGATATGACACCATCCATCACAATTCATGATCAGAGTTTCACTATCTAAAGTAGAAGAAGAAATGATGATTGAGCACTCTTAATTAAGGTATAAATTTATGATTATTTTACAAATTCATTTCATAATACTGTCATCACAAATGGGTTTTAGTAGATCTTGTTTTACGATATATGCTAGGTTTGTGATTCTTATTTAAATCTGGTTGATGACTCAGTGAAGGATCAACTATCTACCCACTGCCTAATTTGATATTGAAATGGCTATAGATGATTGTTGCATATTTCATCCATTTTCATTCATTTCTAATTTCTGAATAAGCATGTTCCTACCTACTACCTGCATTGTTTTCATTTCATTACCTCCATGCATGCACTCACAAATCATAGGGTCAAAATTCATTTCCTCACTCTCCAGGCTTGTCCATTTTTATTCACGAGTGACAATTTTTTTTTTGGACATTAGATTGAAAACATGGAAAAAAGTCCTTTTGTTAACTGGTGGAATATGGTCTAGAAAAAAAATTCAAGGTGAGGCACTACATATCGTAGTACAAAAAAATATCAAATGAGTTAGTCTATGTCAAGTATAATACAGGTCACTAATTAGGCCTAATCCAACTAAGTTTCGATTTCATTTTAAGTGTTTTTCACAAAACCAATTGATTATATGATAAGTGGCTCAACATGGTA
This sequence comes from Viscum album, assembly GCA_963277665.1. Classification (NCBI taxonomy): domain Eukaryota; kingdom Viridiplantae; phylum Streptophyta; class Magnoliopsida; order Santalales; family Viscaceae; genus Viscum; species Viscum album. The sequence continues at coordinate 1,814,542,808 of OY728146.1, forward strand.
TTTTAGGTATTATATTATTATATGTTTTTTTCAATGTGAAACTATAATACCTTTAAATTAGGGGATTCACCTTGGATAAACCAAAAATGGAATATTTTTCCATCATCAGAGGTTAAAAAAATGATAATGAAATAAGAGTAGTGGATAGTAGTTCATGAGTTTTGCCTCTCCAAGAGTCATCCCTCCCATCCCCCTTCTTTCAAAAATTGAATTCTTCGTATAGACCAATGCTCGTTTATTTTTTCATGCTTCCCTCTATGTGAGAGGAACATGGTTCTTCATATAATTTAGTTAAACATTCATTCATTAGGGATCATGTTTACTTTTTATTTAATAGTTGACACACCACTAGAATGAAGGGACTAGATGACTTTTTCTAAGGAATCAGTGTTCACCCATAATCCATCCCACTTTGTTTTTGACAGTGGAGTGTCTCCATGCTTTACAACATAGTTGGAATGGAAATATGTTCTTGGGATTTTAGATTATGGTCTTCATTTATTAATTTCTCACATAAGAATATTTTTTTACCCACGAGACATCATAATATACTAGTATCTACAACTCGGATTCTCCCATCATTAGCCAGAAAATCACAAAATTTTATTTGTCCTTAGTGATTCATTTCTTGGAAGAATGGATTTTCATTCTTACCTTATGTTAGAAAACATACACCCACCTATGCTTCTATTTTATGGTGACAGAAGCTTATCAAAAGCATAGTTTGGCATTACATCCTTGCTTAATTTCGATTCTCATGGAATCTTGGTAAATTTTCACCCATCTTGGGTGTCGAGAGGTAGTGATATCCTTCGAGATATAGTGGAATTCCAATGATCCCATAGATGATGTGCAGGAAGGGAAGATTTTCTCAGAGTTCATTCGACTAGATCTCAACCTTGATCGATATAGAGCTCCGATTGAATCTAAGTACTATGGAGACTCTCTTGAGAAGGTAGATTGAATCAGTCATCATTCTAAATCCATGTGTGGAAATTGAATGTGGCACTATTAGGGTAAGTGGAACAATACATTTCTTCATAGTGGTGGATGATAAATAGTGGTAGTGACTTTTTGGAGAAATAGGATGCACTTAATGAAATGAAGCCCTAGGATCCATGCTGATATCCACACATAAGAGAACAGTCAAGTTTCTAGTTAAGATTTTAATTTATAATCTTATTTTCAAATTTCCCATGTTTCTGATTTTGTTATAAATCTTATTCATGCTGATCTTTGTCCCCTATTGAAATTTTTATCATCACAGAGCTTGGTGGTGCACCATTTCTACACTGGGGAGGGTTTAGAATTCTTTGGTGTCCCAAAAAAGTTGCTTACAATCAATGGTTCATTAAGGATGAATGTTAGAACAACCCTGAAACTTTCTTTGGAATCCATGTTATCTCTTCTTCAATCACCCTGATGTATTCAGAAATCATAGTCACAACTGGCTAGGTGAGGGACCTGTTCCCTTGAAACACCTCTCTTGATGGTCTCATTTGTTGGTTTGGTGAGGATTCAAAGTACTGCCTTGGCTTGTGGGGCGGTGCTTGCAATGTTTCCTACTACCTTCATGTTACTGCATGTTCCAGGCTTGGCCATTTTCATTCATTTCCTACAATGTTTTCCATCCATGCTACCTTGTAATGTTAATGTTTTCATTTCATTATCTCCTGCTACCAACAATGTTTCCTTTGTGCCTAGGAAGGTAGGAAATTATTTAGACCATTAGACTAGTTTTATCCTCTATTTAAATATGGTTCTACATGATTTTGAATTACCCATTTGATTCTCTATTGCACTGACTGCATCATAACATGAATTTATGTTTAAAAATAGAGTCGTGTATAGCTGCACACAGGGGTCCTACTACGGGTTGGGTATGGGGGTGGAGGGGCTGGGTCTGGGAGGGCTGGACAGGGGTATGGGGGGGGGATGAGGGGCTGGGTCTCGGGTGCTGCACATGGGGCTGGGTCTGGCTGCACACAGGGGGAGGGAGGGGCTGGGTCTAGCCGCACATGGGGGTTTGGTTGCACAGGGGGCTGGGTCTAGCTGCACACAGGGAGGAGGGAGGGGTCTGGGTCTGGCTGCAGAGGTGACTACACATGGGCTGGGTCTGGATGCACACAAGGGGGGAGGGAGGGGGCTGGGTTTGGGTCTAGCTACACAGGGGGCTGAGTCTGGATACACACAAGTGGGAGGGAGGGGGTTGGGTCTGGCTGCACAGGGGGCTGGGTCTGGCAGGATGGCTACCCACAGGGGGGAGGGAGGGGGCTTCTGGATGCACAGAGGGGGGTCCTATGAGTTGGGGTTCTACGGGTTGGGTCTGGGGTGTAGTGCAGGGGTCGGGTCTGGGGGGGGGGGAGGTAAGGGGCTGGGTCTGGGGTGCTGGCTTGGGCTGGCTCGGGCTGGGTCGGGTTGGATCGGGTTGGCTCTGGTTGGGTCGGGTTCACCCATGTAACTTGACCCAAACTGGCCTGACCCACAGAGGGTTGGGTCCTTCGACCATGAGTCAGGTAACCCGACCCCAATGGGTTGGATTGTGTCAGGTCAACTGCTCACAAAGTATGAGACCCGACCCAACCCATGGACACCCCTACGAGTAATAGTGCACAATATAAATTCCTCTTGATTATGGAACAATCCTCATTTGAAGAAGCTGCAAGGGATGAATCATAGGATAAAGACATGAATGAATAATTGTATCATATCAATAATAACTAAACATGGGGTCTAGTTGAGAGACCCTAAACCCATAATGTGATTGTTACAAATTGGATTTTCAAACATAAATTTGATGAGCACAAAAATGTGATAAAAATTAAGGAACGTATAGTGTTTAAAGGCTATTTACATATTAAAGGTGTTGATTTTGAAGAAACATTTACCCCTGTGGATATACTGAAGTTAATCAGGCTGTTTCTTGCCATGAAAATTCAAAAAGGATAGAAAGTGTATCAAATGGATATCTAGATAGATTTCTTAAATTGTGTTCTTGAAGAATATGTCTATATAGAACAACCAATGGGCTTTTTTCTTGGTAATGATGAAATAATGTTTTGTAGATTAAAGAAGGATCTATATAGTCTGAAACAGGAACCACATGGATGGTACTCTTGAAGGGATTCTTATCTATAGAATCAATAATTTAAAATAGGTGGAGTGGATCATAATATTTATGTGAATAATTCTATGAAATATCAGTTCAAGGTTAGGGTGTATGTAGATGATATTATATTTAGAGGAAGTATGCAAGGATTATTGGATGAATTTTCCAATCACATGAAATCAAAATTTGAAATGTTTATGATTGGAAAAATCACATACTTCTTAGGGTTGAATGTGATTCTTAGGAAAGACTATATTTTCATTTATCATGAGAAATATGCAATATAATTGCAAAGTAAATTCAATATTCATGACTCTAAACCAATGTCAACTCTGATTTTAGTTGGAAATAAACATGGAAAGCATGAGGATGGGAATTTTTTGGATCCCACCATGTAGAATAGAATCATCATAATCCTACTATACTTAACTATAACACGGCTTGATATTGTCTATGCAACATTCTTATCCACCAACTTTCAAAGAAATATAAATGAAGAACATATAAAAATAGTGAAAATAATCTTGAGGTACATTCAAGGAACTCATAATTATGAATTATACCTTGTTGAATGAAGGGATAGTGAGATATCATCATTTTATGAGGCTAATTGGGTTGGAGATGTTGTTGATAGAAAGTCCAAAAGTGGTGGATCATTATTTATTGGAAAGAAATGTGTGGGTTAGTTGAATAAAAACCAGGAAAGTTCTTCTCTTAGTACTGTTGAAGTTGATTATATCTCCTCTATGAAGGCTTTCAATAAGCTACTATGGATGAAGCAACAACTGACTAATATTGGAGATGAGGTGAAACAAAAAATAATGATTCACTATGATAACAAGGGTACAATTGATCTTACGAAAAATCCTATTTATTATTCTCATAAGAAACACATTGAAATTATATATCACTTTATCAAGGGAAACGTTGAACAAGGAATGATTAAAATTGATCATGTTGGAACTGATGATCAAGTGGCAGACATACTGACCAAGCCATTATCATCACATGTGTTTGAGAAACATCAGTTGAACCTCAATTTCAACCAACTATTAATGCATGAGAAGGTTTCTTTTAATCATATCTCCCCAGTTGTATTAATTTTTTTGATCTTTTTTTGAAAGTGTTGCAGGTTTATGGGGAGATACGATATTGGGGGAGTAAATTTTTAGATTTATAAGTCAAAATTTTATTCTATGGGTTTATTTCCAACATGGGAGAATGGATAAATTCAATAGCATATATAATGGAGAGATAAATGAGGATAATTAAATGTTTTTATTTAATGTTTTCTAGTCACTGTTAAATTCAATGAGTTATAATGGGGTAGAATGAGAATAGAGAAAATAATTTAGTGTTTGGTATCAAAGGCACCCAATTCAAGCACCCCATCTTGTTTTCTACACTGAACATTTCTCACTTAGAATTAGAGAGTTGGTTGATTTGTTTCTCATTTATTAGGTCTTGGTTGGTGGTTTATTGAATTTATCTATGGATTTCCCACAAACCCAAAGGGGGAGATTATTATAATGAAGGCCATTCTTTGATGGAAATGGAGTATATTTTGTGTTTGTTGTTAATCCAAATTGGGTTGATCAAGGAGTTATCAAGGAATGTAGTCTTATGATTGAGGATAAAATTAGTATTAAAGGTTGTTCAATTTCCTAGTTTTTTCCAATTTTTTGGGCCTGAAAATCAAGAGTTTGATTTTAAAAAAGGAAGAGTTTCAGAAAAGGAATGGTTGACCACAAACCATGTTCCAAGAACAGTTTGAGGATCACAAAATATGGTTCATGGAAGGGCGAAACATGAACCATGAAGTGGTAATGGTATGAAAACCACATAGAAGGAAAAGTTATTAGAGCGAAGGAGGTTCGTGGGAAGGCATATAGTTCATGGAAGGAAATTAATTCGTGGGATGACATGTTATTTGAAAAAATGAGGCTGAGTTTTGAGAAGCTGTGAAAGGTGTCATTTTTAGAAATGAGATAGTTATTTTCACCACCACTTAGGGAGAATCGTAGTACATGAAGCATGTAGGGAATATGGTTCATGGGAGATGTATGGTACATGGTAAAGGTGGTGTCATATTGAAGATTTGGTAAATCTCATCTTAGTTGATTATGTGGATAATTTTTCCAATATAAGTGGCACTAATACCTTAATTAAGGTGTGGATCTGAGATTAATAAACTAATAGGAATTCTTTGAATCTAGATGTAGTTCATGGGAAGATAACCACACAATAATTTTATTAAAAATTAGAAAGGAATTCGGTGAAGTCTAGAATAATTCACGGAAGACAATAGATGGGGGAAGAAGGCTAGTTTGTGGAAGATAGATCACAGAGGCGAAGTCTAGTCTATAGAGAAGAAGTAGTATGTAGATTTAGTTTGCGAAGGCAGTATGTTGTCATAGTTTTCAAAAAAAAATATGTGGAGGAAGCGTCGCAGTATGCAGAGGTAGGAAATACACAGAGGAAGCATCACAATATGTGGAGAAAGGAAATACGCAAGGGAAGAAGTGTAGTATGCAGCAGAGTAGGAGAATTTCACAGAGGAAGCAATCATAGTACATGGAACTATAAAGTTTTAGGAGGATGGAGGTCAGCACATAGAGGAATAGTTCTCAAACTAATAGTGCATGAAAAAGTGAAAAACGTCTATATGTGAAAATAAGATTTCAATAGAGCATCTATTTAGAATTGAGGATTCATGATTTAATTCCAATCCAATGAAATGACATTCGAGTCGAAAACAAGAGATAATATTTCTTCCCAATGTAGTGAAAAAGGGGGAGTCAACAGAATTAATATGAGGGATGTAGTGTGCTATTCCTAAAACCTTGTAAAGGTAGTGCACCTGACACAGAGTGGCTGTGATAAAAATTTTTACTCCACAACTAGTGATGATTAGTGGACTTTGGTATGACTAAAAACCTGTCGGCGTATGCTCCTTAGATGTATCCCTTAGTGGTGAACCAAGTAATTTTTTTTGTCTTCACTTTGCATGTGATTGTTTATTTTCTGCACTTTCTCATCATATAGGTTTAACAGGTTACTACCAACATGGGAAGAAGATCATTAGTTTAAAAAAAACTTTAATTCCCTGAATTACCCCTCCCCTTTTAGGTTTTTAGGGTCTTTCACTAACTAACCATCATAGGAACGAGGAATGGAACCAACCATAATGAAATATTTCTGAGATACGGTGGAAAAGAGATTCAAGCCATATTGGAAGGGGTACACGACATATAGTATGGTCACACGCCATTCCCCTTGACCCCAGGTACTGCCTGTGTTCAGTGGCCCATGTCGTCATAATATGTCATGTAGAATAGGTATACATGGTTTTTAGATAGGATCACATGCCTTGTCCTAAAATATGGTGTACACCTATGTACTTTGTCTACATTCCAATACACGGTGTCAATATGTGTTTTACTACCAACATACCAGTACAAAGGGTAACCCACATATCTGGTCTAGGTCTGGTCATGTGGTGGGGTACACACTATGTAGACAAGCCATGTACTCCACCTAGGGTCCGTGTAACTCCTGAGATACATGCCCAACCTTGAAAAAGGTCCCACAAGCCGTGTGAAACTTTTACTACCTTGTGAAACCCTAGACAACTTTGAGGGGGCCCCACACACCATGTAATCCTGGATTACATGCCATGTAGTGTGGGGGGTTTTCTAGAATCCTTGGTTCATGCTATGGTCATCTCCTCTACTACTTGGGCCACCATTCTGCCCATGTTTTTCCAGGAAAATCCAGATCCAACCTCATTCGGTCACTAAATCACTCAAACAATGCATTTCATCTTTCGATCCAGTCTCACAATGAATTAAAACAGGTCATTCTTTGTTCTATTGAAGAACATCAAAGTACATGGATTTGGGGATCCAGCATCATCGAAATTTCTCTATTTCTATCGTTGTACCTCCATCCTATCACACTGATCCCAAATCGGAAATATCGAATCTTTACTCAAAGAATCAGGTTCAAAATGATCAATTGATTGGGATATGTCGAGTCTTGGTCCAGGAAAAGAATGCCCATGACATATGATGAATGAGGGAGAGAAATGAATAAATCAATCAATAGGAACAGAGCTTAATCGATGTTCATTTTTTTCATGGTTCATTTCCATTAGAATGATAATTGAATTCGTCAAAAAATAATCATAAGATCAACTTCTGACAAAACCCCATAGAATTAAAACCCATCCTGCAAGGTTACGATCAAACCATGAATCAACATGTTCATTGGTTGGTCTGTACTCATCATAGAATTAATTAATCGGGAAGGAAATACAAAATAACTCATCGTAACTTTGATTTGGAACACTCTCTAATAAAGTTCTGTCACTGCATCCCCGTTGTTGGTGAGATCTGTTAAGAACTGAGTTCATTGATCGTCGATATGTGATTACATCGCCGTTTCCTTGAGAGGTTTCTCCAAATATCTCCCAATAAATTCTATGGTGTTCCTAGGTTTATGTATCTAACCATGGGATTTCTGCATAATGATTATTTTAATGGAAATCTTTGCAGCTTCAAAAAAATAATTTATCTTTAAAATATTTAATAATGATTACGTCCTTTTTAGGTTTTTCCACAGAAGACCAATGCTGACTAAGGTTAAGTTGCACCTAGGGAAAACACCACATTTAAAACACAACAGCGGTCTTAGATGTCCAAAGCGAGTCCCTATTCATGATTTATTATGATTTGAAAATAAAATAATTTTTATTTAATTATTTTATTTACAGTTACATCCAAAAACTATCATTCACAAATGACTCATGCCAACCAATTTTAGGCCTCTCCTAAGGTAAAGTAACTACTCAAAAATCAATGGTGCCCCTAGATTTTTGATATGGGCACCCGTTTAATATTTATATCAATTATTTAGGAAAACTGTTTGTGTCCTTTATTAAAAAATGAACATTTTTCAATGAATCGTTCCAAGAACACCAAGCCTCAGAATCGCATTCTATCTCATTGCCTGGTCTCAAAATTTTCCCAAATAATTTATAAAATTAAAATTGGAAGAATCTAAGTCATTTCATTCTCCCCACCTTATGGATTTACATACCCAAAATGAAAAAACAAGACTACTAAAAAAGATGTGGGTACTGTGCACGAATCTGAGGCTCCTTCTCCCATGTGCTCTCATAGATATTTCCATGCTACCATAGGACATGAAAAAAAGGAATCAAATATCCATGAATGATCCTATCCCACTGATTTTCAATATCCAATGGGTACCCACCCAAATCCTCTCCATCATTGATGTCCAGATCGCCCCAGTCGATGACGTGTGATGAGTCAGGAACGTACCTCCTCAGCTGTGACACATTGAAGACATAATGTACCCATTCCTACCATGGGGGTAGGTACATGTGGTACGCCACCTCTACAACTCTATAAAATATCTAAAAATGGATGATAAACCTTATATATAACTTGCATCCCTAACCAAATCTGTATAACCCTCATCAAGGTGAGACTCGAAGAAAGATATGTTCTCCTTCCTTGAACTCCAAGGCCTCTACCATATGTCAAAATAAGTTTTCTGATAGCTCTGTGTAGTCTTCATCCACTCCTTTATGATATACACATTCTCGGTAGTAGCTCGCACAAACTCTGGTCCCATGAGTGCTGAATCTCCTAGGCCAGTCCAGTAAAGTGGTAACCTACAGGGTTGCTCATACAAAGCCTTGAATGGTGCCATACCAATTGTGGAATGATAGCTGTTATTGTGCACTAACTCCACCAGAGGTGGGTGATACACCCAATTATGGATGAAGTCCAACATTCAAGCCCACATCATGTCTTCTAAGACCTGAATGGTCCACTCTATCTAACTGTCTATTTGGGGATGGAACGTTGTGATCAATTTTAACTGATTCCCAAATACCTCATTTAATCCCTTAAAAACTGGGTTGTGAAAAGAGAAGCATGATATGAAATAATCAACAATGTAACTCCATGGAGTTGAAATTTTTCCTGAATGTAGAGGTATCCCAAGATCTCTACTAAACATTTCTATTGGATATCTAGGAAGTGGACCAACATGGAGAGTTGATCAACAATCACCCATATGGAATCATTTTCCCTAGATATATGTAGTAAAACTATCATTAAGTACATCAATATTTCATCCCACCTCCATACTGGTGCATCAAGGGGTTGAGCTAAACTTGCTAGAACCTGGTGCCCATCCTTCAGTTTTTGGCACATAAGGCATTGAGAAACGAACTCTTCCACTTCCTTCTTCATCCCTATCGACCAAAAATATCATCATAGGTCTTTGTACATATTCTCCACACTAGGTTTTACCACCCAAGGAGAAGTGTGAAAATCTCACAGAACCTCCTCTCACAACACCACTAGTACAACTGTGTGTCCTATGAAAATAACAACATGCTCCCCACCTTTAAAATATCCATCAGTAGCATGCTCTATAGACATTTGATCACGTAATGTTTCACAGTCGGTATCCCCATGTTGTGCCTCCCTAACTAATTGAAATATTCTAGGGATAACAACCATAAAAAAAATGTAAGCTACACCATCACCATCCACAAAGGATAAGTGTAACAAGGTTAACTACTATGATTCCTTGTTCTGTAATTGAGAACTAGATCTAATTCTAAGAGAATATTCTACCACGTTCACCTTACCAGAAGTATAGAAAATCTCAAATTCATAGTCTTGGAGAAATGATAGCTATTTCCTCTATCTCAATTTTAGATCCTACTAAGAGAAGATATACGTGAGACTCATGTGATCTAAGTAGATGATAAACCACTCGGCCATCAGGTAGTGTACTCACATCTTCAATGTGAAGACTACCGCTTCCAAATCAAGATCATGGGGCATATAGTTCTTCTAATGTATCCTCAATCAGTATGAACCATAGGAAATAAACCCTTTCCTCTACATCAGGAAAAAACTAATTCTAGTCCCTAATGCATCACACAACACTATATAGTCGACACCCTTCTATAACAATCTCAAGATTGGGGCACTCAACCAACTCTGCATCAACTTCTAAATTCATTAACATGTGGTCAACCTTCGAGAACCATCGTGAACCTCTCAACTACTTTGGGAGGTCATCGATCCTTGTTAGTGGAAACTCGTTCTCCACAGTCACTTGGTTTAAGTTTATGAAATCCACAAAAAAACTTAAGCTCTTATCTACCAATTTTTTTGTAAACAAAAATGGGGCTACCCCAGGTGAAAGACTAGGTCTTACAAATTCCTTCCTCTGCAAGTCCTCCAATTGCACCCTCAGCTTGTGAAACTCTGAGGAAACCATCCAATACACTGGTGCCAATATCTGTCTTGTCTGAGGGTTTAAAAAAAATGAAAAATTATATCACTCGATGGGGAGGTTATCATGGAACATATTTAGGAAATAAATCATCATATTCCACCACTACTGTTTGGGAATGAAAAATCATAACATTTGCTGCTCTGAGGGTTAGGATAGCCAAATCATGAGTAATCATCTGCACCCTCTTATGATTGATTCCTTACTATATTTCTTGGGTTTCCTTTTCTCTGAAAAAGGAAAACCTCATTCCATCACTACGGACATACTTCACCCTTCATCTAAAACAATTAATATGGGAATGGACCAAAGATAAAAAATCTATACCAAGAATGGCATCATAAGTCCTCGACGCTGACCCTAAGAGATACCAACCACAACACTCGCCTCTAAGGTTCAGGTCACACTGTTTGCATAAGTGTGTTCATCAAGTATTATCCAGTAGGTGTCTCCAAGTGTAAGGGTCGAGTCAACGGTCTAATTGGAATCTCAAGGTCTCATAAAATATTTCTAAAAATAAAATAATGAATATAATTTGTGTCTATTTATATAACATATAATGTATAAAATACACAAATCATACCTTGAATCATTCTTAGAGCCTCTAGGTTGTACTCCTTGACCGCACATAGCTGTCCCCACCCTTATCCTCCAGGTCCCTAAACCTGGTGCTGACTACCTATGGGTGGTGGTGGAAACATAGCTAAATGTATTACATATCCTTCTACTCTCCTAGATCCTCTACCATGTCTTCCTCCCTATGGATCATCTTGATCCTATTTTGTCCTATACCTCAGTGGACCATCCACTATCTCCCTGTCAACATTTTGAGGGTAGGAAAATCTCTACCAAGATGTCCCCTACATCTAAAAGAATAGAATCACCTTGTTCTAGGCTGACTGGAACCACCCCATTAGTCCTAAATGGTAGACTACCTATTCTGGGTCTTCCTATCATGATGTATCCCTCGTCTATGTTTCTAAGGCTAACATTAGCTTCCCGCTGTCGAGGTCTCTACTCCTGCTTGCCCGTTTCTAACTACCACCAGCTATATCTACCCATCTATGGAATTCTCAACCTCCAAAGACTACTATTTCTCCCCAGCATTGGTAGAAATGAACATAGGGGATACACTGGCTTGGATGTCTCTATACAGACCTCACTCAAATGTCTGAGCCCTGTAGTGCTGATCATCTGTCATATCCATCAAGTACCTGGAGAGGGTGTTATGCCATGATGAATACTTAGACTCTGACATGTAATACTGCTGGAGATATAGAGGATCTTGGATATGTATAACCCTCAACTTATAAGGTTAGAAAACATATCAGAAAAGGACATAAAAATATACCAAGGGAGGGTTGCATCATCATAAGATCGGTTAACTAAACCCCACCATCGCTCTACTGAGACAAAGAGAAGGCTCACCTCCAGAACCACCATTGGATCTTTTGGTGTTCTTACAAGATAGAAAACTCAGTCCACCACCTCAAGCCAGTCCTCATCTGCCTGTTTTTTGGGACTACCTAGGAACTTGAGGGGTCTCTACTACTGAAACTCATGAAGCATGCTCATCCTGTGATCTTTATTCACTAGTACTATGAGTACCATGTGCTGCACTATAGGTGGTGGTACGGATGGTGCACCACCTAGAGATAACATCTGGTGAATTGATCCCTGTATTGATTCCTTGTCACTGATGAGGTCATCCTCATGATCAAGTTATTGAATCCTAGCTGATATATGTTTCAAATATATCTTTTAAGAGAACAATATATACCACATTCAATGATTATATCATGAGAGATGACTCAAGAAGGACATAGAAACCACAACCCATTCCTATATGATGCATAAAACATTATTGTTTCCCTACAACCATTTTTCCCATGCACTGAGTAAAAAATAAGGTTATCAGAGTCCTGTTTTATGGATACGTTGATCGTCGTACCAACACTAGATTCCCTGGCCGGAAATATGAACTTGAAACATCTAACACTATTTCCCCAAACCAATATCATAGAATCTCATTCCTAAGGTAGATTCGCCCAACTCTAATACCACTCTATCATAACCTGTCCTGGTGGGGCCTATGTCATGACTCTCCAAGCTCTCCTTCAATAAGACAGAGGCTAGTGACTCGTACTGAGTAGGCATATCACTAACATGATATGAATTTATTAAGTTCCAATACACATTCACACATATCCAAGCCCAAAATTATAAAAATTAAAAACCACATAGAAAGTAAATGAATGCATACCACTATCCCAACCAATAGAGTATGATAGAAGTAAAGTAATTAAAGTAAACTGTGTTAGAATACAAGCCCACCAAAAGAGTCTGTAAACCACAAGGTCTAACCTATAAAAAAAATAGGTACCAGGAGTTATAATAAAATTTGTAGGAACACCTCAGCCTATATGAACTCACAATGCTTCATCTAGTCCTGGTCCTTCCTAGGATCCATCAAAAGGTCTCTCATCTACACAAGACACAACATGCAATGGAAATTCTCGTGCAGGGGTGCGCATAAATATAATCAACAGGAACCCCGAAACTACAAATAAATACACAAACTAAAGGTATAATCATATATAAAAAAGTATGTGTATATGATATATATAACAAATATATCCAGATATACTCTAACCCATACCCATAGTCTAGAGGTAAGTCACAAATACCGTATACCAACAATAGAGATTCAATCTGAAGATTCCACAAAGAAACTCATTTGGGAGCACATACTCCTGAGTCTGATAGCATTGATGATGTATGCCTGAGAAGTACTGTTCATATGGAAACATCCTGATAAAGAAAAATTAATTTATCTAAAGAGATATATGATACACTACTTCAGGAGTACTCACTCCACGAGTGGGGAAGACCATGATACAAAAATGAGGATCACTACCAGGGCCATGGAGTGATACAATGACTCATCTAGATTCACCTTCTATGTAGAGAATCGATGTATAGTAGGATTGGTCACAGCAATACCAAGACTATACTTAGGGAACAATAATGGATATAGGATCCTACTCCAGGCCTCTTGGAGGGGATTCCTGATGATAGCCAGTAAATTCCTACTGAAGGGACCATACTCTTTTGAATATGAAAAGATAACAACTAACCTTTAGAGGAATGTTCAATGGAACAAACCGAAAAAAAACTTGTCTGAGATAAGGTGGACAAGAGAATCAAGCCATGTAGTAAGGGGTACATGGTGTGTAGTAGGGTCACACACCATGTCCCTTAACCTCGGGTACTGCCCATGTTCAACGTCCTGTGTCATCTAAACATGTCATGTAGAAGAGGTTTACATGGTGTGTAGAAAGACTTACATATCGTGTCATACTATACAAGGTCTACCCATGTACTCTGGCAGTGTTCCAGTACATGGTGTCAACCCGTGTTCTCCTGCCTATGTACCAGTACACGGGGAATCCCATGTGTTCGGTCTGGGTCTGGCTGTGTGGTGGGGTACACATCGTATAGAAAATCCTTGTACTCTACACCATGTATGTGCAACTCCTGATATATAAGCCAAGACTTAAGAAATTTCCCACATGTCATGTGATAATTTTACAACCTCCATAAACCCTAGCTACTACTGAGGGGGGGCCACACATCGTGTAATCCCAGAATACATGTTGTATAGCATGATATTTTTCCAAAATCCCTAGTTAGTGCTCTTGTTATATCCTCTATTGCTCTAGATACCATTCTGGACATGCCTTACTTGGGAACTCAAGACCCATCCTTGTTCGGTCATGACATCACCCAAACAATACATTTCATCTTCCAATCCAGTCGTATAATGGATTAAAAGAGGACATTATTCATTCTACGAAGGAATGTTGAAGAACATTGATTTGTGGATCCATCGTCATCCAAATTTCTGCATGCCTATCTTCACACCTCTATCATGTCAGACCAATACTAGATCTGAAATACTGGATCTTTATGCCAAGAATCAGGTGTGCAACGATTGATTGATTGGGATATGCCGAGTCATGGGCCAAACAAAGAACGACCACAATGAATGATGAACTAGGGGGATAAAATCATAAATCAAACAAGAAGAATGGATATTTATCAATGTTCATATAGATAATGGTTTATTTCTATTAGAATGACAATCGAATTATTCAACAAATAATCACAAGACCAACTCCCAATAAAACTCTACAGAAATAAAACCCATCCTGCAAGGTTACAATCCAAATGAGGATCAACCTGTTAATTGGTTGGTCTATTTTCACCATGGAATTCAAGAATAGGGAATTAAATCCAAAATAATGCATCCTACCTTTTATTTGGATAACTTTCGGATAAGGTTGGTCACTACATCTCTATTGTTGGGGAGATCTATCTAGAACGACGTTCGTTGATCATCGATCTGTGATTCCATTTCCTTTTTCCTTGAGAGGTTTCTCTAAATATCTCCCTACAAACTCTCCATATTTCCCAGGTTTATGAGGCTAACCTTGGGATTTCGGTATAAGGACTCATTTAAAGTAATTCATTACTACGTTAACTAAATAATTTATCTTTAAATTATTTAATGATGATTACATCCTTTTTGAGTCTTTCCACAGAAGACCCATGCAGACTAAGGTTAACTCATGCCTAGGAAAAAAACACATTATGAACTCAATGGTTGTCTCAGATGTCCAATCTGAGTCATCGTTCAGAGGTTATTAGGATTTCAAAATAAAATTGTGATGTCCTGAACCCAGCTGCCACATAACCTGTGCCCTAAACCCAATTGGAAACATGACCCCTGAGATGCCTCCCCTTAAGCCAGGGGTTACCGACTAGTAGTGGGGGTGTAAAGGTAAATTAGAGGGGATACCATACCACCATGACAGAGTACACAATGGATTTAAACAACATAAAATAGAGGAAACATAAACATATAGAAAAATGAAGTAAATTATAGAAGACTGAATAATATAACAAAAGAATCATAGGAAGTGTATGATATGGATATGCATCCATGGAATGCCAGTAAAAAATGGAAACATAAAATAGGAAGTAGGTACACTGATACAGAGGTACAAAATAGAACAAAATCCAAAATCTTCTCCCTATAATCAAGAGCTTAAGCTCAGTCCTCTACTACTAAGATCTGTCTAAGTAAAAGAGTAGACAGATAGACAAGTGGTGTTTTCCCCTGTCTATACCTACATGAAAGTTTTATTCTCAAGTTCCAAATGAGGTCAAAGTAGAGTGTGAGAAAAATCTTAATAGGCCACCACCAATGGTGTCTACGTATAACCTGAGTGGCACTCTTATGTAAACACTGTGCAACTACTAGCAGGAAAGTAGAGGAAATATTGAGCAAACTACTAACCTCCCACTCAGGTTCCTAGAGGACACGTTGTGGATCCACCTACTTCATCTCAATGCAAAAATTTTAGATCAAGTCATTTTGAATTCCTATATATATAATTGGAAAAAGGGTTAGGATGCCTCTTTTCCATACATTTGTCTGACTGACCCAAACTTCAGCATGCATCTTTCCATATATAGATATATGCAACTAGCATGATGTTCAGAATTCCTTCATCCATATAGATAAATATATAACTATCATGAAGTTATGCATGCCTTTTTCCATTAAGAGATATGTAAAACTGGTATGAAGTTCAGCATGCCTTCATCCATATAATATAAGGTAAACCATCTTATATCATTTCAAATTTAAAAAGAAACCAAAAGTGAAATGGATTTATAATAACCCCAAACCAAAGGAAAGGCCATGCCATCCCTTTTAATCCATCCCACTTTTAAGGAATTCTGTTTTAAAATGTTTAATCTATCTCATCCTAGCTAACCCATTCAAGTCGACCGTCAAAAGTTCCTAACATGGAAAATTCATTAACGAGGGAACAAGCCTAGGGAAAAGCCTTATCAAATAGTCACATACCCATTTTTGAAATCCCATGACTAAGAGGACCAAAAACCCATGGGGTTTATTGGGTTATTCAAAATAAAAATGGAACAATGTTCAAATCCAATTAAAACAAATCAAGAGAACATAAACCATAATTTGAAATTTTGGGAAACTTGTCTTAAAATGTCCAATTTAGATGGAACACCCCTTGGGATTCCATATAATTCCAAGGTTATCATTAATCCAATAATCATGAGTCAATTAACCTATGTCATCACACTAGGGTCAATTAGACATGAAGGAATCAAAACAATAGTGGAGGTCGACAAAGGATGGATTATGACATAATCAAATTAAATACTAAAAGGCCAAAAATCCAATTGAAAAGTATGTGACCACCTACCTTAGGGACGTAGATGATGCCTCTCTTGATATTATACTCCAATTCAAAGAAGGTTTGATTAGATCTGATTTTCAGTCCAATACTCTAAAAAATATGGCAAATGAATCTATATCTAAATAGCGCAACAGATGATGAGATTAAGTGGGGAAGGAGGATAGAACATTGTTAGCCTCACCTTATCCTATCCAATGCTTCTGGAAGAATTATAATTGGTCCCTAGATAGAGGAGTATCAAGTGATTGAAGGTTGATAGGATAAGAGACTAAAAGAGGAGGAAGGGTGGAGTTTCTGTTTGTAGAAAGAGAGGAGAAAATAAATAATTGGACTTAAAAGGTGGGAGGGGGAAAATGGTCATTTTTTCCTAAATACTGGATTGTACGGTTTCTGTGTATGGTTTTAAAAACCATTCACAAATTGTTGAAACTTCACTACCTTACTGGGAATTTTTCATGGTCTCTGTGCATAGTTTCACTAACCATTCATATACCATGCATATCCCTACTACAAAAACCACACGGCTATGGGCCAAGGTCACATAGTTATAGACTAACCGTGAGACCCAGTTTGCTTCCCATTTTTCAAATCTTTGAGATCCAAAAGATCCCAAGATGCTCCCTTGACCTTCTTAGCTTGATTATAAGACATTCATTAGGACCATTTAAGTTATAAAAAATAAAAAACTAATGATATATACCTTGGTCAAAGATTTGGGTTATTATAACCTCCCCTCCTTATAGAAACTTGTCCCCAAGTTTACCTTTTAAGGGTAAAGAGGTGCTCTCAAAAAAGTGTTCCAACCACTGAGATTGTATTTTAGCTTCCCACTCCTAGGTTTCGTCCTATACTTGATATGAAACCAAAGCACCCGTACAATAACAACATACCTTCCTCAGAGTCTCTTGATGTTATGATCAACAATACAAACTGGATACTCCTTGATGGAAGCACCCATATCTAGATCAACCTCATCTGGCTGAGAGATGTGAGATGGGTATAGAAAATATCAGAAAAGTTGAGATACATGAAAGACATCATGCATATACTAGTATCTTTATAGAAGTTTTAACTGGTAATCCACTTCTCTGATCCAATTCACAACCTTGAAGGGCCCAACAAATCTCAGTGATAGCTTACCATACTTCTAAATATGTATATGCCCCAACCATGGTGAAAATTTTAAGAAAACTTGAAATCTAAACTCAAACTCTAGAGGTCACTGGTACCTATTGGAATAAGACTACTATCTAGGCTGAGTTGTCAACATATGCTTCTGAATTAGATGGACCTTCTTTGAAGTCTCCTATAAGAGATGAGGCCCAAGAATAGTTACTTCCCCTACCTCTAACCAAAACAGAGTTGAGGGACACGACATACCATACAAGGCTTCCTAGGGAGGTATCTAAATAGTAGTCTGAAAGCTATTATTGTAAGAAAACTCAACCAATGGAATGTGTTTCTCCCAAGAACCCCAAAGTCGATAATGCATGCACTGAGCATATCCTCTAGAAAATGAATTTTTCAATCCATCTATCCATCAATCTGAGGGTGATAGGCTATGCTCAAAAGTACCTGCATACCCAAGGCCTTCAGAAACCCCTTCTAGAACCGTGATGTGAAACGAGTGTCTTTTTTAGAAATGATAGAATAAGTTACTCCATTAAGATGTAACACATCCTTGATGTTTAGTCTTCCAAACTCATCTATAGAAAAGGTATCTCACATAGGTAATAAGTGTGCGACCTTGGTCATATGGTCAATGAAAACCCACACTACGTCATTTACACTAGGTTATTTGGGTAAATCAGTCACGAAGTCCATCAAAACATCAACCCATTTCCATTCAGGAATGGAAAACGATTGAAGAAGCCCTGCTAGATGCTGATGTTCCACATCACCTTTTGACAGGTGGAGCATCATGTAATGAAACAGACTATCTCTTGTTTAATCTGAGCCACCAATATTGATATCATAAATCCTAATATGTTTTGTGACACTCGGGTGAACCGCCCATAACGAGGCATGGAAATCCCTCATCATCTCCTCCCAAATGTCTTTAGGGACCCATATATGCCCGCAAAAAATATATTTTCATCTCCATCGATAGTACAACCAGATTATGTATTTTCATCTGAGACACTTTCCCATAGGACAAGGCTTTCAGGATCAGATAACTATCTCGATATTACTCATTCTAGAAGAGTATATGTCACCGCTAAGGTCGAGAGAATAGTCTAACTATGGTACTTATGAACCTCAACATGCATCTATGAGAATAAAGATATAAGATTCCATTTATGACTGGAAATTCTGAACATCCTATGTCTGATTCTTTCAGCTCAAAGCATCGTCTATTGAATTCCCTTTCCCTAGAGTGTAGAAAAGTTCAAAATAAAAATATTGTAGGTACTCGACCCACCTACACTACCTCAGATTCAGATCCTACTGAGTGAAGATATTTTTGAGGATTTTCTGATTTTTGAACACTAAAAAATTCTCTCACAATAAATAGTATATCCAATAGCATAAGGCATGAACAACATTAGCGAGATCGAGGTCATGCATTGGGTAATTCCGTTCATGATCCCTCAACTGAAAAGAACCATACACAACAACTCACTCATCCTGCATCATTACAACTCTATTCCTAATACCCAATGCATCACAATAGATTGTATAATCCTTGGTTGAATCTAGTAGAATCATTATCGGCACTGAATTCGGTCTTCTATTCAACTTTTAAAAGGATTATTCATAACATTTAGACCATTTTAATTTCACACCCTTCTTTTTCATGCCCATAAGCAGTGCTCCAATGCATGAGAAGTACTAAATGAAATGTCAGTAGTATCCAACAATCCCCAAGAAAATCCTAATATCAAGGAAATTCATGGGATGATCCAAAGAAACCACAAACCTCACTTTCTCCAGGTCAAATGAAATCTTGACTCTACGAAGATATAACCCAGGAAGTGTACTTTATCGATCTAGAAGTGGCATTTACTGAGTTTATCATAGAGCTGATGCAATCACAGTGTATTCAAAATGGTCCCAATATGGGTTTCATGGTATTGTATATAGTGAAAATGAAATTATATATAATCAATGAAGACAACCGCAAATGAATCCAAATATGGGTGGAAAACCTGATTCATAAAATCCATGAAGACTAAAGCGGCATTCGTGATTCCAAATGGCATAACCAAGTACTTGTAGAGACCATACCTACTCTGAAAAGATGTATGAGGTATTTCTGAATTCCTGACATGCACCTGATGATAGATTGACCTCAGATCTATCTTTGAAAACACCTTCTCACCTCAAAGTTGGTTAAATATATCATATATTCTAGGTAAAGGTTACTGATTCTTGATAGTTATATGATTTATCTGATGGCATTCCAACAAAATACTAAGGGTACCATCTGTTTTCTTGGAATAGAGGATAGGTGAACCCCAATGAGAAGTTCTTAGACATATAAAACCTTTTTACTCTAAATCGTCCAACTGATTCTTGAGTTCCAGAAGCTCCTTCGGTTCCATCCTATATGGAGGAATAGTTATCGGTGCTACACTTGGAACAAGATCAAGTGTAAACTCTAACTCTCACACAATAGGTCGACTAAAGATGTTTTCAAGAGAAACATATCTGAATCTATCCACTCTAGGAGAAAAAAAATTTGTTTCAAACTCTGGTCATCAAGGTAAAGATAATAAATTTGTGTCGTAACACTACCCAACATCTACTACTCAGGTCTTACTCATGTTTCACCAGCATAACACTCTCCCTTATGCATGTACGTAATTCCATTTGGTGATGTAAACATCACCCTTCAATGATATCAATCAATGTGGGATTTGTAGGGAACTAACAAGTTCATCTAAAGGATTACATCGAAACCTTTCATGTCAAGAACATAAAGGTTCCATTAAAAAAGGTAACCACCTATCTCAAGGGGAAATTATGATAGTGGTGAATGCCCTCTGAATGGATATATAAGGGGTTATCTATCATCATAATACCCTGATAGTAATCAATGTTGAGGCCTATACTCTCCATTGTTTCCTCATATTTGAATGAGTGAGATGTGCACGTGTCAAACAAAATAGAGACTAAAGTGGAGGATACCGGAATAGTACCTCCTATAGTAGATGTTTAGATGCTCTACTCCTGTAGAATAGGCTAGAATAAATGTAACTGGCCTGTACCACAATCCTGAATTACTTCTTGACTACCCTATGTAGTCCCACTTTGTTGGTGCTTGGAATCATAATTTTGGTTTCCTCTGCCTAGACCACAACCTTGGCCTAATTGACCGGTGGTATTACAACTGCCTAATTATCATGATCCTGCTGATCTTACTCCTAACCGAGATGTAGGTGTAGATCCTTAATATCTAGGAACCAGTATAAAAGTCATCCAAAAATGATGGATATTCCCATCCTACCACAACCCCTGCATTCCACAGGATTCCATGTACATTGCCTCTTATTATTTCTTAACACCCCACCTTGGTGGAAGATAGGATAACCACTCATGAAAAGATCCTGAACACCACTACCATCATGAGATTATTGAAAAATCACTTTATCTTATAATAATATACACTAGATTCTTTGGGTGCCAAACCACCCAGGCTAGCACCCTCAACATCTCTAAAATTTTGCTCGGTGATTAGGGACTTGTTTCCAATTTCAGAAATAGTTGTCAACCTAAAAACATTGAATTACACACAGGTGGCGTAACAAAAACAATCCTTGAATAACCTATCATCCATCATCTCTCACTAACTAAAGTTGGATAGAAACATTATAGCTCAGTGAAACGGGATGAGTAATCCATGAACAACATGGTCCCCTAGTGCAGATTCATTAATTCCTGAGCTCTGTTAGCCCTCAAAGTTTCGGAAAAGAAGTATTCATAGAAGATAGTCTGGAATTCATCCCAAACCATCTCTCTATGCTTACCTGCCTTGGTGATGATATACCAACACTTATAGGATGAGTCGTGTAGCATGTAAGCAGCTAGTTTTACCCCTACCATGGAGGTTTCTCTAGGTGCTCGAAAATAGAAAGGAACTCCTCGATCCAAGACTCTATAGCGAGTGGTCCACCATCCCCCCAAAAGTAATAAGATGTTACTTTTGAAACTTGTGAGTTAAACTCTTTCATGCTCGGGGTAGGTTGCACACCTCTTTTCTTATTATGCATCATATATAAGAATACCTATTGAAAATGGGCTTCAACGCCCAATTCAGGTATAGAAGGAGGGACCACAAGTGGATCAACTAGAAGAAAAATTGGTGGCTTAAGTACTACCACCTAAAAAACATGATCATCACTACCTTCAGAGTGTGTGACTCGAGGATTTCATGGAGTTATAATGATACAATTCCAAACAAACGTCTCAGAAGGGATTTAAACATATTAGAGGATTGTATTTTAGAAACTAGGACATGCACTACATCCTTCCTATAAGAACGAAAACGCCTCTCTGCATAATTCAAAATCTAGAACTAGACATTATAACAAACCTTAAGAATGAAGAACACCCACTACCCAATAGAAAGTTTAGGTTCATGCCAAATTTCTATTTTAGGCATGTGCAAATGGCTTCTCTCCAGTTTTAAGTCATTTCCACTGGCCAAATCCAATGATATGTCATTTTTCGTCCCACAAGGCCCCTTACACCTTATGAATCAAAACATGACACTAACATTGATTTCATTTCATTTAAGTTTTTCTTATTCATGTGATTATTTCATTCCTCAAATGGTTAATCTAGTTGGAATGCAATTTTCTGATCTATAAGGGACCATACACCTTATGAACCAATGAGTGGTACCCACTAAAATCACACAATAGAATAATCTAGATCCTACAGAAAAGTGTCATCATAATTTCCAATACTTAAAACAAGGAACAACAACATGGATCCTGAAATTATTGATGAGAATTTAATGTGGCATGAAAAAAGGCATGGCCAATTAATATTGTGCCTCTCATGATGCATGTTCTAACACATAACCCTCATTGCATTAGGTTGAGAAATGAAATAAAAATTCTAATATAAACAATATCAATAACATCACAAAACACCTGAATCAGCCAATAATGAAATGATATCAATGGTAATAGTAGAATCAATAACTGCAATAAATCAATAAACTTAGTCCTTACCGCATACATGGGTTTTTGATTCCCAAGCATGACTAGTGACCAAGTCACAAGTTTTCCCAATATCTAATATATTGTCTCCAAATAGTAAATCAAGAATGGAACCTGCCTCTGATTCCACTTTGCGATTCCCCGAACCCGACTGCCATATAACCTATGCCCTGAGCCCGATTGGCTACATGACCTCTGTCATGTCTCCCCTTAAGCCTGAGGCTGCCGACTAGCAGTGGTGGTGTGAAGGTAAATACGCTTGGAGACTATAACCCAATGTCAGAGCACACAACATATTTAAAAACAATATAAAATAGTGTAAACATAAACATAAATATATATGAAGTAAACAGTAGAAGGATGAATAATATAACAAAAGCCTCATATGTAGTGTCAGATATAGATATGCATGCATAGATTTCCAGTAAAAAAAGGAACATAAAACAAGAATAATTCTAATTTATACAGAGGTAAAAAATATAACAAAATACAAAATCTTCTACATAGAATCATGATCTTAAGCCCGATCCTCTACTCCTAATATCCGTCTAAGAAAAAGAGTCAACATTTAGAAGAATGGTGTTTTCTTCTATCTATACCTATAGGAAAATAGCCTTCTTGAGTTCCAAAGGCATCCCAAGTTGGGTGTGAGATTAATATTAGTAGGCCACCACCAATGATGTCTACATGTAACCGGAGTGGTTCTCATAAGTAAACAATGTGCAACTAATAATTGGAAGGTAGAAGAAATTCAAAGCGAACTATTAACCTCCCTCTCAGGTTCCTAAAGGAAACCTGGAGGATCTACCTGCATTATATAAATGATGGAATTTCTGATCAAGTCACTGTGAATTATTATATATATAACTAGAAAAAGGTTCATCATGCCACTTGTCCATACCTTTATCTGACTGGTCCAAAGTTCATCATGCCTTTGTCTATATAGAGATATATACAACCGGTTTGAAGTTAAAAATGCCATCATCCGTATTGAGATATATATAACTGGCACGAAGTTCATCATACCTCCATCCATTAATAGATGTGTACAACTGGCATGAAGTTTATCATTATTTAATCCATATAATATAAGGTAAACCATATTATAACATTTAAAATTAAACAAGAAACCCAAAGTGAAATGGATTAATAATAACCACAAACCAAGGGAAAGTCCATGTAGTACCCTAAATCGATCCCATTTTAAGTCATTTAATTTTAAAAGGTTCAAGATATCTCATCCTAGCCCACCCATAAAATCTAACCATCACATTTTCATAACATGGAAAATTCATAAACTAGGGCACATGCCTTGGGAAAAGCCTTATCAAATATTAACATACCTATTTTTACAATTCCATGCCTAAGAGAAACCAACAACCATGTGGCGTCCTGGGTTAATAAAAATACACATGAAAAAATGGTCAAATAAAATTAAAAACATGTTGGGGAACATAAACCATAATTTTACATTATGGGAAAATTGGCCAAAATTGGCCAATTTAGGCGGAACATCCCTTGGAAGTCTATATAAATCCAAGGTGACCTATAATCCACTAATCATGATTCAATTTACCTATTTCATCACATTAGGGTTAATTAGACATTAAGGAATCAACAAAACTGGGGGGATCAACAAATTCCATCTCACGATATAATGAGATTAAACACGAAAAGGCCAAAACTCAAAAGGAAAACTATGGGACAACCTACCTTAGGGCCATAGATGATGACTTGAAGGATATCATTCTCAGATTCAGAGCAGGTTATATTAGATCTGAGTTTTAGTCCAACACTCTGAAAATATGGTGAATGATCCTGTATCTAAATAGCGCAACATATGATGATATTAAGTGAGTAAGTAGGAGAGAGTAGGGCTAGCCTTACCTTGGCATATCCAATACTTCCAAAGAAATTGGAATCAGTCGTTGGACAGAGGAGTAATAAGTGATTGAAGATTAATAGGATAAGAGACTCAAATAGGAGGACGGGGGGAGGTTCTATCTATAGGATGAGAGGAGAAAAGACAGAATTGGACTTAAAATGAGGGAGGAAAAAATGGTCATTTTTCCCAACAAACTGGCTCGCACAGTTTAACAAAAAGTTAAAAAACCGTGCATAATCCACTGCCTTACTGGGTGAATTTCATGGTCTCTATGTATAGTTTTATTAACCACGCATATACCACACATATCCATACTGCAGTAGCCACATGACCATGTGCCTGGGTCGCATAGTTTCTGACTAACCATGCAACCAAGTATGCTCCCCCTTTTTTGGAGGTCCGGGCTCCAAAAGTTCCCCAGATGCTCCTTTGATCTCTTTATATTGATTAAAATAATTATTTAGGATCATTTATGTTATCCAAAAAGAAAAACTAATAATTCATACCTTGGTCAAAGAGTCGGGTCATTACAAAAATATTTTTTATTTAATTATTTTATTTACAGTTACATCCAAAAAATTTCTTTCACAGCCGACCTATGTCGGCCAATGTTACGCCTATCCAAAGGTAAACCCACTACTCCAAACACAATTATTCCCTATGATTTATGATCTGGACACCTTTTTAAGAGTTATTCCACTTTTTTAGGAAAACCAATTGTGTGCTTTTTTTAAAAACTGAACAATTTTTAACAAATTGTTTCGGGCACACCAGGTCTTAGAATCGTATGCTGTCTTATCTCTTGGTATCATATTTTTCCCAAATAATATATAATTTATTTTTGTAAAATTCAATGAATTACTTGAATAGTATAATTTCATATTATTATCACATGGATAATAAAACCATGTGGCCAGACTATGGAACTTATCTAATGTATAGAAATGGGTTCACAATTTTCCAAATCATTCAAAAAACCATGTGATGGAAAATAATTAATCCAAAAATTCCTCCCATAGATCTTATTATTACTCCTAAAACCTAAGCTCTAGACCTTGTTAATTCCTTTCCAAGATCTTGGATATCCCTACCCTTCTAGAGATCATTTCTGGTGGTTCTAGAGGATTTGGATCTAGAAAAATAAATGTATTATCTTGTTCATAGTTTTTATTTATCGTTTTTAATAATATAATATATATTGAAATGAATCATAGATTTGGGATTTTATGGATAAATATATGGGTTGTTTCTTGATATAATGGGTTTTCTCAGAGATCCTTTGTGAGAAAGGAAGGTAAAGACTAGATCTACCAATATATTTGTGTGCTTCTTCAAGAATTATCTTGGAAAATGGATTCTCTTGTACTTATTTATATAGAGATTATTTAATATCTGTTTTTTGATATGTGTTTCATGGTTTAGGTCTCTTTTTTAATTGGCATGTGCGGATCCCATTTGGTTGTTAGAAATTCTAACTGTTTGAGGTAAGTGGTTACATGGAAAGATTTTGTTTTATAAACCATGATTGCTTGATAATTTTATCTTGGTTATCTAAATCCTTTATTGAAATGATTTACGATTATTAAAATGTGATTTTTTAATATTATTTTTTCAAATATATTTTTCCATTGGTTTTGATGATGAAAATGGATTCCAAAGTACGTTTTATTATGAATTGGTCAATTTGATTATTGATGTGTGAAATAACCTTAGAATGATTTGAAATGTAAAATTTAATCCTCAAAGTGTGAGTATTTATGAAAATTAAATCCTTTAAGTGTGGTATATGACACATGTGAACCTGGGGTAGTTAGTAGGGGGGATTTATTGGGACAAAAATAGTATAATGGTTTGAAGTTACCAAGAAAGGATTTACGATACAACTCTTACTAAACATTGTTATAATAGTAGGTTCACCAAATAGGGAATTTCCCGCATCATTATGCATGTGATCTAGGGATATGTGTGCAATTATACATTTGATCATTTAGGTGTGAGGATCCTATACATCCCAGACCTAATATACCACTAGATTTAGAAGCTATATTAATTTATTTTGAAATGGTTATTCATGCAGGCTTTGAGAATTTTTTTGATAAAAAGTGTTTAAAAAATATTTAACTATGATTTATTTACTACTATGAAAGTGTGAATTTCCATGTTTTATTGAAAACTATGTAATGGTATATTTAATGAATTCATTTTCATTAAATGAGTATAATTGTTTTATTTATTAAAGACTACGTATGGAATTCTTCGTGGGATCCTAATGGGCTTGCTTTTCTCACATTATATACATATCTTTGAGTGAATTTAGATCCTATTTTATCGGATGTAGGTAAAGGAAACACACATCATGGAGTTTTTAGGAATCTTCATTAGTGATGTGTGAGAGTATGATAGTGACAAAGTTGGATGTTGGAACTCATATCACATGGATATGGGTTGTTTTTGGTTTTAGCTACATTGGTTTACCTATTTTGGTTTAACACTTATTTTTCCTTGTAGTATTTTTATTTTACCATATGGTTTTATATTGTAATGTTATATTTCATTAATATACATCATATTCTGACTATTTGGGTGTGGTGGGATAAATAGTTCCCATAGTTAGTTCTTAATTCCCAGGAACTTTTTTCCAGCCCATGGGGACCAATAACACCCTTCAGGCCTTACCATAGGCTGACTCATGTTTTTAGTTTAGGGATGAACATGGTTAGGTACAAACATTTAACTTCCTTAACAAATGATTAAAAGGATTATTTTCAAATGTTTTATATATAAATCAATTTTTATTTTTTAAAGAAGTGTGAAAATAAGTTTTTATTTAAATATATATAACATGAATGACTAGTACAATTATCATTACCATTATCTTATTTGAATATTCCTTTACATGTTTCCATGGTTATTTTCAAAGAAAGTATTTTTTTTTTCAAAATTCTAGTAGTTTTTAGTTTTTAAAGATACAAAAAAATATATTTTCATTGTTTTCAAAGAAATTTTCAAATTCACTTTGAAATATATTTTTCATCAATATCAATATCCATTAATTATTTTTATGCTTCATTAGGGATATGATATTATGATACCGTCCACTTTCTTTTTTTGGATGACTAATGATGATTATGTTTGAAGTATAGTTTTATGAAACCCATTACTTTCATATCGGTTAATTAAGTGATGATAAAATATTTTTGAAACACATTTATTTTACATGAATTATTATATGGTGAATGTTTTTATAATATCGTTAAAAAATTATATATGGTTTTCATTATTTGATGGGTGGAAGAAAAATTAAATAGCTCTCCAGTTAATAGGGTAAATATGGATATCTAATGAGATAATATGAACTAAAATGGATATTGAAGATAGTTTAGTAAGGAACCTTGTCCACTATGATAGTCTTGGGAGTGAACCTTGACTAGTGAAATAATAGAATAAGGATTGGGCCCAATTCACTATTATAGTCCTAAAAGTTAACCCGAAGCAAGGAAATGATTGAATGTGGAGTGAAATATATCCACTTCAATAGTCTTGGAAGTGAACCTTGGATAAAGAAATAATGGAATGGGGAGTAAACCCAATCCTCTATGATAATCATAAAAGTGAACCTTGAATAAGTAAATATTTTTCTATGATTATGTGTATGAAGAAAAATTATATATTACTCTTATGATATATTTTCATTGATCATGATAGATTATTGATGATTTTATAGTCTTATGGATTATATTTTTGGTTTATGAAAAACCCTTATGCCCTGACTCATGATTAATGATCTTTGACTAATTTGGTATGATTTTTTTACGTTATGATCATTTTATAATAACCTTATGCTTATATTATTCTCAATTATAATCATTGATTGATATTTCCTATCTTTACCCTTACTGATCATTTGGGATCACCCTTTGTTATTTCTAAATTTACGTAGGTTATAAAGAATGGTTTTAAGGAGGGTATTTCTAAGAAGGGTACTTTGTGATAAAACTTTATGGGAAATATTAGAGATCATTCATTAAATTGGATGATTTTGTATCTAGTATCCAATGGTTCTAAACCTTTATAGTCACCGAGAATGTATTATTATGAGATATATTGAATATTTATCTAAAACGATGTAATATTTAAGTGTGAAATGCTTGGTTATCCTTAGTTGGTATCAAAGTAGGTTTTAGTTATTTTTATTTATTATGATCATTTTTTTTGTGAAAACACTAGGTATAAGTTTAAATATAGGATAACATATTGATGTTTTGGTAAGATAGAGATTATGTGGTGTCCTTTCAATGAAATACATGTATAAATACAAACAAGTGGATGAATGATTTGTCATAAATGTATGTAGGGGTAATAAACCTAAAAAGGAAGGATGGAGATTAAATCGATCATCACCTAGTGCATGATAAAGAGTCCTAACAATAAACCTTGTTTGACACTCCTGGGAGATACCTTTGGTTAATTAATATGAACCATTATAAATAATAATATGATTGAATTTTAACAACCTATGATAAGACATAGTGATATGGGATGAACTTAAAGTGTCATGGATTTAAATAAGGTGTCATAATTTAAGACATAATAAGAATTCTTTTTATAATAATATGATTTCTTACTTTTATTATCGATGTTTGATACATAAACTAAGTATTTTGGTTTTATTAAATGGATGTAACTTATATGAATCATGTGAAAAATGAATATAATGGACAATGAAACAACTATCATCATGATAAACCAAATGAAATGGGATATGTAATAATAAATACTGTGGTTATTCTTAATAAAATATATCAAATTATAATAAACTATTTTAACCTAAGTGCATTTACCAACAAAAAAAATAAAATAAAAATATATTTTCATGAAAGATTGGGTGATAAAAAGAATTAAAGTAATAATATTAATCTTTATACATGTTAATAAAGTAGGAATAATCCACTAGGTAAATGTATCAAAGAAATTATAAGATTTTTTATTTGTGGAAAATAAGGGAATATAGAAACTAGTTTCTGAGAAAAAATGAAGAGTTTTATAGAGGGAATTAAAGTTGCTCCTATGGTTCCAATAATAGTTCAATGTCTTATATTTGGGGAAATTTGGAATTATTTTTGTCAATTCTCTAATCAAAGGGATAAATTATAGAATAAGGGAAAATGGAAGAAACTATTCTATATAAATTATTTAAATTGATATTTATAATTAAGGCACACTTATCCCCCACCCCAGAGTTGGGGATGTCATGTCAACTATATCTCTCTTTATTAAGACTGTATCAGTTCCCAAGGAAGGTAATTTATATTTAATATTTATAATAAACCAATTATTATATATTTATGTGAAGATTAATATAAAATTACAATGAAAATTTCTTCCATTGTATGGGTATTACCGCCTATTCATGAGGGGTACTTATCTCAAAAGGTTGCAGAGAAACTCAACATTTAAAATATAGAGGCATTATCTATATAGTGAAAGGTTTGATATATATAATTATAATAAAATATTGAATTATATATTTATGTAGAAATAGTTTAATATGTGAAAAAATATATGGTTATAATTTATTAAATATCATGTCAACACAATACACTACCACCCTAGGAAGGTGAATAAGGTGGTTGATAATCTAGGTCAGAAGGACCATGCTAGTTTGTCCATGATAAGGATTAAAAGATATCTAATAATTATGTATTTGTATATTATGGATCTTGAAATCATAATGAAAGTTAACATATCATATATCTAACCATCAATCCATATGAGGATTAAATAGGTCAATAATAATGATCTAGAGGTGTAAAAAAAGGTAAGGATTATTCTAGATTTTAACCTTGACCATGATGGACTGATTAGATTCATGAACCAGGTATGTGTCTAGTCGATTCCAAAATTTATTAAGATATTATATTAAGCCCATAGTTAATCATTCTATATTTTTCATATAAATACTAATATGTAAAGAGAACTCAAATAGTGTTTCTGGTGGGATAACAAGAATAGTGATATTACGAAGTATATGTCTTGTTTCTTAATATTTCAGTAAGTTAAGGTTGAGAGATATAAGTCTAAGGGGATATTATGACCATTACCCATACCATATATAAAATAGTAAATCATCACCATGTATTTCATCATTAAACTCCCCCAAAATTATAAATGACATAATTCTTTTTGGGTTATAATTGATCACCATATAAAGTCATCAAATTTCATTATTATCAGAGAAGATTTAAATATTGATCATATTTGAAGGATATACATTAAGGAATTGGTATGTTTTTATAGAGAACCACTCTAAATTGTATCTTATTAAGATCTGAGGTTAACTTGGAACTTTTAGATAATTATTCCACAAGCCTTGAATATGGTGTTGAAATTTAGCACTGTATATCATCCTCAGATAGATGGTCAGTCTGAGAGGACCATTCCAACTATAAAAGATATGTTGAGAGATTATTTTCTGGATTTAAACTGTGGTTGAAATCAATAACTTACCCTAGTCTAGTTTTCTTGTAACCCGAGCATTCCAGATTGATCCTTATAAATCCCACTATTTCAAGAAGTTTTGAACTCCAATATGCTAGGATGGAATTGGAGAACAACGGCTACCAGAACCCAAGAAATCTGAGTAAATAGAAGAGAAGTTTGGATCTATTCAACATCAAATTAGGGTAGTTTAGAGTCGACATAAGAGTTATGATGACAATCATTAGTGATATGTATATTTCAAAGTTGGTGATAAGGTATTCTTCTAAATATCATCTTGGAATATGATTATGAAATTTTGAATGAAGTAAAATCTTATCCCTATATATATCTACCCCTTTGAGATTATTGATCATATTAGGATGATATCTTATCCCTTATCAATTTCACTAAATCTCTATAATGTTCATGATGTGATCCATGTATCACTTTTGAAGAAGTGCATAACTAATACATCACATTTAATAGACTCAAAAATTATAAATTTAGAGCATGATATTTATTATGAGTAAAAAATAGTGGAAATTTTAGCTCAAAGATTGAAATTTATATGGAAGAAAATCACTCACCTGGTTAGTTTTTTTTATAAAAAAAACTATAAATTTGAGGAAGGTATGTGGGAAATCATGGATGTGATGAGGAAGAGGTATACTTGGTTGTTTTTATCATAGTAATGGAATTTTGAGGGTGGAATTATTTTAAGGGGGTAGAATATAAAACCCTAATATTTTATTATATATTTATCTTAATATATATACTTGATTCCCTTGATAACTTTCTTTACATGAGACACCAAGTATAAAGGACCTTCGATATACTATTGAAATTTTATTATTAAATGTTTTTTTATCACCTAAATATTAGATAGAAGGTTTTTATTTGGAATAAATACATTATTTAAAGTTTTTATAAAGGTTTTTATTAATGAAAAAGTTTATATTAACACCTAGTAAATAATTACCTAATTTTTTAAATGTAAAAAAAGTGATTTTATGTTTAAAGATCAAATTTTCAAAGTATTATATTTTTATTTATATATGTGTATTGATCATTAATTAACTAGGATTTAAATGAAATATATTTTTATTTAATGTGAAAATATGAAAAATCAATTATACAATTATTTTCAATTGGTTAGGAATGAATATAAAAACATTTGAAGGTAAAAAGATATTTTTTAGGAAAACTATTTTTTATTACGCACCATATATTTTATCATAATAAATTAATTTAATAAGTATTTATGAGTGATTTTAATTAAATTTTTATACCATATAAACAATAAAATATATTAACATTCATCTACTAGTTTTTAATGTACAATTAAAAATAAAAAATTTATTTTTATGTTTAAAAATACATTTTCCTGAAAACAATTGTCATTGTGTGTTGTACACTTTTTTTAAAATTAATTATAAATAGTCATAAAAAATGAATCTAAAAAATATTTTACATATTTATAATAAACATGTAAAGTTTTATTAATGATTTTAATTTAATTTTTGGTCATTATGATTATTTGTTTGGAAAAAATCCATTACTATGGTAAAGGTTAAAAGAGTTTACGGGGGGTTAAAATAAAGAGACAAGGGTTAAAATGACCTTTTAAATTTATATATATCCTATAGGATTAATGGATTTAGATCATATATCATCCCATATTTTAAATTTATCCAATTTTGTGCCACTTTACTTTGATAGTTATTTTATTATATTTTAATATTCATAATATTTACAAGTGTGCTACTCCCCTCACTTAAAAAATTAAACAATATTATATATTATCCACACCAATTGAGTCCTTTATATTTACCAAGCTATAAAAAAATAATCTAAAAAAATTCTTCGCATTTCCCTATAGTTTTTGGTATTCATGAAATAGCACTTCAATAAGGATTATGGTATAATCTAAAGGAGGTCTCACAAGGAAGAGGTATATGTTATTACCAACCATTTTGATGTTTAATTATTCTTTAAAATACTATAAATGTTATATAACCATATTAAATTGATGGAATAAGTGTATTTAATTTAATTATATGTTTTTATGAAAATGGAACAATCGATTTTTATCTCCTTCACATCCATTGGAAAATGAAAATGTCACTCGTGTGAACGTGTGGAGTACCACTTCCATGAAGTGATGCAATTAATTTTTAATTTAATATTAACATGAACGATAATTAAGATATATTTAATGAATATATATTATATTTATGATATAAATATTATTTTTAATTTTTAATTATTATATACCATTATTTTGTTCCATCCATCAAAAAGTTAAATCAACACCCATGCGTACGTATGGACTACCATCACCATAAAGTGATGTAATATATTTTTCATAATTTCTTTATATGAATGGTTATAAAAGTGTATATAATGAATAAATATAATAAATATTATATTATTAATATTATACATATGATGAAACCATTAACAAGGTGAAATTAAAAATACCTTTGAATCAAAACATGCATGGAAGATGGATTAGTTTTCACCCGAATAATGATTTTAATAAAGAATTGATGATAAATAGGTAAATGAAAATTATAATAGAATGATATATATAAATATATGATTGAATATATATATCTATAATATATTTATAATAAATATATTTATTATCTATGGGTTTTGAACACATAAAGATAAAAATGGGACTTGAGGTAAGGGTTTGTCATCTCACTTTTATTTTTGTGAGACATATTCCATATTCACCACTTTTTTTATTTTGTGTGGTCTATATAATATTCATGAAATAATTTTTTTATAATTTTAATTAATATTATGGGTTTTTAAAAACCCATATAAGGTTTTATCTTTTATGAGGTTTTCATTTTGAGATTACCAAAAATATAAGTGATTTATTCATCTCTATATTGTTTCATTGATACATGTTTCATGTTTTTCACCTGTTTGTGTTGATATATTTTATATAATACCATTTTTATACATTATATCATAAATGAATTAATATTAATTGTATTTAAATTTATTTTTTTATGTTAATTCTTTTAAGGGGTATTTGATTCAAAAGTTACCAAATTAGTAAGACTTTATATTATAATCTCAATTAACTTTGGGATTGTCTATATTAAATTTACATTGAGGTAAATTATATAATAATTATCCATTAAAAAAATATATTTTATTCACATCTATTTATTTATATAATTTTCACATATTATCTCTATATTCCTCGCTTTGGTACTTAAAATGATTGAGAAATTTATTTTAAGAAAAGTGAACCTTATTTCTTCTTTTTAGGTTGGGAATATTTCTCCTCCATGTACATATTCTTCAAAAATATTTTATTAAAGTTTTATCTACACATAAATTTTATAGAAAGATTATTTTTACATAATTTTAATTATTTTAAAAATAATTAAAATGAATCTTTTCAAATTATTTTTGTATGCCTCAACTTTTTTTACAAAAGTTTTAAAAGAATGTTCTCCTTTATCATATACGACATGAATGACATTTCACAATGTCATAAATGTTATTTTATTTTAATATTAATTAAAAATTTTCTATGATTATTTTTGAAGAAAATATTTTCTTTAATATTTTGATAATTATTAGTCTTTAAAGATATTGAAAGAAAACGATATTTTCCTTATTTTTAAAGAAATGTTCAAATTCTATTTTAAAGGTATTTTTAATCTATATCAACATATTTTAAGTTTTTTTATGATATAATAAGGATTTGATCTTATGGTACAATCTGATTTATTTTTTATACAAGAATTTTGATGAAAATTTTTTAAGTATTATTCTATGAAACCTGTTACTTTTCCACTGGTTAATTAAGTGGAGATGAAATATTTATAAAATTAATTTATTTTTAATGGGTTATTCTATAATTAATGTTTTTATGATCTTGTGGAACAATTATAAACAGTTTCCATAATGTGATAAGTGGACCCAAAATTTGATAGACCTCTAATATATTTGTTAAATATGGATATCACATGAGATAAAATGAACTAAAATGGGAAGTGAACTCAATTTATTAAGGGACCCTGTGCACTATAATTGTCTTGGGAGTGAACCTTAACAATGGAAATGATGGAATGGGAATTGAATCCAATCCACTATAGGAATATATCCCCTATGATAGTCTTGGGAGAAAACCTTGACTAATTAAATGATGGAAAGAGGAGTGAACCCAATACACTCTGATATTCTTGGAAGTGAACCTAAAATAAGAAAATAATGGAATGAGGAGTGAACCCAATCCACTATGATAGTCTTGGAAGTGAAAATTGACTAAAAAAATTATTTTCTATGCTTATATGTATGAAAAAAACTTATATCTTATTCTTATGATATGTTCTCATGGATAATGATAGATTATTAATGATTCAACAATCTTATGACTTATGTATTTTGTTATAACAAAATCCTTATTCCATGGATCATGATGAATTATATTTAAATGATTGGGTATGACTTTCATTAGTTGTGATCAGATTCTCACACCCCTATTGTGATATTATTCCTACTTATGATCATTTATTAATATCACATATCTTTACCCTTACTGTGCACCTGATATCAACCTTTATTATGAATCTATTTCCCTAGGTTATAAAGAATAGTTTTAAGTTTGGTATGCATTTTAAGGGTACAATATGAGAAGATATTTGTGAGATATGTTGTTGATATTTTATAAAATATGATGATTATGTATGTAGTCTCCAAATACACTAAACATTTATGGTTATGGGGCTTGTATTATTATTAAATATATTGAATATTTATCTAAAATGAATTAATATTTAACTATTTAATTCTTGTGTCACCACATCTATTATGTTGGAAAAAGAATGGGGAGTAAGTGATTCTTTGACCAAAAATGATACAGAGGGTGAAAAATAAGGTTCATGTGATCCATGAGTGAATAAAGGTAGTGAATGATGACTATAAATCTTATTCCAATAATAAGATAATCCCCATGGAGTCTAAAATTAGATATTATGTGTTCTTGAAGATATATCATCATCACAGGAAATTGTATTTCAGTCACATGAGTAATATTTCAATCTGATTTGTTAAACCTTTCAAGTTGTTATAGCAGGTCATAGTTGTTACATATCAGTTAAAACTTTCCAAATAGACGATATAGATTCATGAAATATTCCATATATCACGGTTTCTCTTGAATCTTAATGATTGTTCTCATGTTAATGAGTAGGGTTAGATGGTTGTTTAATATGATGTGACCTTCAAGGAGTGGACTATCGAGATCCAGGACTATTTAGAGAAGATTTTTCAAGAACGTACTATTCCTTTAGTTTGTGTCCTATAGAGGTACATTTTATTGAAAAAGTATACTTGGGAGATTTCATCCCAAATGAATTCTCAATATCCCTAATAATTTAATATTTGATTTTATTGAGATGCCATGTATGAACTTTTTTATTTATGAGATGATGGATGATGTAGCATGTTTATGTGCCTTATTCTTTTGTTTTTCTTATATAATCTTTATATATCAATATTCCTAAGAGGTATCTAATATAGTGGTTGTTATGTTTTCCAATTTTCCTTCCTTCCTAGTTTTTGGATTAAATTCTTGATGATGAGATTTTTTTTGAGAGGTATCTAATGTAAGGGAATGGTTATTTGAGCCCTTTACCTTTTTTCACGTGGTTATAGGTGTATAGGGAGGGATGGGAGAGTATAAGTGTGGATTGAGAAGAAATTTATACTATAATAAAAGGTTTGAAGTGTGGTATTTGAAGTTATAATGTTGTGTGGTTTTGGAGATGACCACTTAGAGTATGTCCATTATATCTATAGAATAAAGTATCTCGATGAATATTTAGTAGTTATACTAATATGGAGGTCTCTTTAGTGAGGGATTAGGGTTGGACCATTGTAATTGGTGGTGGGATTTCTTATCCCCATATTCATGAGGACTACTATGATATTGGGAATAGGCTAATCCATGGAGTCCTGGTGATTGAGACCCATGTCTCTGCTATTTGGGGAGTTATTTTACTGTGATTCATGATTTTTAATATAAAAATAACCTAGGTTTATATTATTTGGGGAGATATCAATCATGATATTTATAATGGGATTTAATATTCAACAAATTATGGTATATCTATCTATTCCATGTCTTGGTTTTAGAAAAACACTAGGTGTTGTGGCATGGTAAGTGGTGTTGCACCATTCTCTATTAAAAATACACATTGGTTATAAATTTGGGAATTTACCTAAATTACATCATATTCCCTCTCTTCACCTTGAACCTTAGGTGAATTTAAAGTGATTTTAATAATGATTTTAGATAATTTTGATCCCCATTCCTTGGATTTAACCCCCAGTATATGGAGATCATTTGATTGGGGATATGAGGTGAGTTTTCCTCTTATTCATTTGTTCTTTCTTCTCTTGTTCTATCTTTTCATGTTATAGCTACTTGATTCCTTTGTATTTTATAAGGATTATATTGGTTATTGATTAAATATTAACGGTGGGATTATATCTATAGGGAACATGAGTTCCTCAAGTGACTAGTATTTTAAATATGTATATATTATTCCATTATTTCATGAAGAATGTTAAAATATTTATGCTGTGGTAGGGGATTCATGAGTTCTCCTTATTTTATGGGAATTTTTTTTATTAAAATGAATTATCTTATTTGGGTAATAATTAAATCAACCTAATGAAGATAATAATATAGAAATCTAAGGAAGTATAAAATATATAATGGGATGTAGTGATCACATGTGGTTTATGCTATGATTGGATGCCTCATGATATTTTACAGATAGTTTTCAATTGATTATTGTGCTCATTTTTTTATTATCATATATCTTATAAGAGATATTAGTTAAAAAATATAAAGATGGTAAGACCATGAAAATAATGAACGAGTAATGTGAAATTAATTATTACTCTTCATTGAAAATATTTAAATATAGAAGTATTTCTTATATCATGTTTATAGTTGATTCTTAACTATTTTTAGAGACTATAATTGAAATTTTTATTGATGAAACCTACTCATAATTAATATTTTAATCCAACATTGAAAAGGAAAATGTTTTTTTATTGAATTTAAATGTTTAGGGATGTTGTGATCCCACCCTTGTTTGTTGTAGTCTTGTATGTCTTGGTGTTATGGCCTTACTTTTCCCTTTAGTTTCATATATTGATAATATTATTGTCTATATGTATATTATTTATGTTTTTTATCCCTTATTTTTGAACTTGTTTTGTTGTGATATTATTTGAAGTATGAATGAAACATGTTTAGAGTGATAATTTCTTGTTGCCTATTTATTGAGAGGAGGTTGTTGTTGTGATGGATAGAACAAGTTGAGAGGTTGACATTCATCTGGTTGGATTATTATGCCATGTTGTTATTTAATTGATTTATATGTGTTGAGAGTTGAGTTTTAACATTTTTCTAATTGTTATTTTCTTGGTGGATGGTTTAATTGATGATTATTCATTTTTATTTCCAACCACTTGTCATGGTTTTCCAATTCACTGTAAGTGTATCTTCATTGTGGTATCTTAGTCCAAGTCCTGGAATTATTGAATTATATAATAGTAAAGGAATTATAAATGAACATCTGATATTTTATGTAATTCACTAATATAATTATAATATATTAAATAAGAACCATGGGATTTTTGGAATAATTCTATAAGAGTATGGTATAGAAATTCAGAATTTAAAGAATGAATTATAAAATCCAATTGGACTCTGATGAAATGGAATTATTAAACATGAATTTGTAATGATATTTATCAATTAT
Source organism: Viscum album (assembly GCA_963277665.1). Classification (NCBI taxonomy): domain Eukaryota; kingdom Viridiplantae; phylum Streptophyta; class Magnoliopsida; order Santalales; family Viscaceae; genus Viscum; species Viscum album. The sequence continues at coordinate 1,814,581,912 of OY728146.1, forward strand.
TAGCAATTTAAAATTACTAAATGAAAAGTATTATTGATTTTGAATCTTTATTCTTGTGTGATCATATGAGATAATGTTTTCTAGACCTTATTAGTGGTAGTTGGATGTCAAGTGGGATGATAATTTTAGTAGAGTCTGAGTGTAACACCCCGTTACCTTTCTATCTAGAAAATTTTTCCCTTTTTTTGGTTTTCCTTTTTCATTGGTCGATTAATGATAAAAATGAATTTAGAGGATACCTATAATGATGAAGTTCAGTATTTTCTGTTGAATTTTCAATATAAAACCTATAGTTTTTATAGATTTATTGGGATTCACATGCCGCGATGTATAATAACCATCTGGAATATGCTATGAAGTGGGTATATATCACGAAGAGCTACACACTGTGTATAGTTTACACTCCATGTAAATATAAAAAATCTTATATTAATTAAAAGCAATGCATTTTTGGTTTATATGGAATCCAAGAATTTACATGACCTGTATGAAGGTTACATTCTATGTAATTATTAGGGAAGACATTTTTAAATGTGATGCATGATTTATTTCCTTTTCACATGACCTATAAACCTACTTCACATGACCTAGATCCCTCCTTAATTGATTTTGGATGTTTTTCGAGTCCTCCTCTTACTTTGGATCATCCTTTTGGTAAGTGATCATTGTGTTAGTTGCAGTGCATCTCTTTGGGTAAGTAGTTTTACCATATCTCTATCTTTCCTCCTTGGATTTCAATATATCATCTTGGGATTGATGGATCTAAACTCTATGTTGTTGAATCATAATTCTAGGTGGAGTTCCTAGATTTTATATGCCTTTTTTTGCATTGGAAAGTCCTATTATGGGTTTTGTGATTATGTGAAAAAGGTAGGTGGTTCCATTTAAAATTTTATAATTGATTGAACATTGAATTTATTATTGTTTAAAATTTTATACAATTTACATGTCTAAAACCAATTTGATGATAATTGGAACTTGGATTTTATTTGGCATGGATTTTGGGGGAAACCCCAAATTCTAATGAAATTATGATTTGGGGAATGAATTGAAATTACTGGAAATTGTGAAATTATTTGAGAATTTATTTCTTAAAATTAATTAAATTAAAATTATAAAACCCTATGCTTGGTTTTTTTAGAAAAAGAAATTAAATGATGAAAAACCCCTGATTTGGTTTTGAATGTAAATTTTAAAAGTAAAATTGGGTAATTGAATTGTGAATGATGATTTATGTAAAATGAAATGATTTCCCCATTTTATATGAATTTATAGAGCACATGAAATCCTGGGTAATTAGTTGTTTATTTAGGAAAAACATGCTAGGATGGTAATTTCCACGAATATAATTGATGATGAAAACTATAAAAAAACAAGTTTAGTAGATTATATCCCCAATTGAATTTTGACGAGTCATATTCCGTGTGATCCTAAGGGACATGTGTACACATATTATCCATGATCACAGATATGATATGTGTGAAGATTCCATAACTAGAAACTATTGTACCACTGGGAAGATGACCATGGTGCTCATTATAAAGATTTTGATTGTAAATGAAAATATATGTAAAACTAATTTACTCATGACTAGTAATTTTTATAAACTATTTAATATAAAATGTTTATTTAATCCATGTTTGAAATGTTTTTCATCATTATCAAATGATGAATGTTTTGTTTTAAATACATAAATGAACTTCCATGGCTATTTTGATTGAAATTGAAAGCATGATTGGGTTAATTATTATAGAATATTATTATGGAACACTTATTGAGACCCTATTGGTATTTATAGTTCACACCCTACCTTTTCCTTCAAGTTTTTATATATTTTCTCATACGAGGTCCAAGTAAAGTAAAAATTCCTCTTGTAGGAGTTGGATGTTCTTGATACCTTGGGGCTTGAAGTGATGTTTCCTTTGGGTTTTGAGTTTGTATAATCATACTTTATGTACTTTAATGATTTTTAGATTTGGGTTTTGATATAACTATTTAGTTTTTGGTACTATCACCTTGTGGAGTTTTGAACGTACTGATATGTATCTTTATCTTCCACTATTTTGTGGAAAATTCCTTCCCTATTTTATCTTGTATGATTATAAGTGATAATCTCCGACCCACGGTGATCATGAAAGACCTTCTAGATATGTCAGTGTTGGATCGAGTATCAGGGTAATAGGGTATCTGGGTTGGTTCACAACAATTTGGTATCAAAGGGGAAGGTTGGGAAAATTTCATTGATGTTGGTACACATTTTTTGATCTTTTCAAGACATAAGAGGCTATTTTGAGTGATTTCCTAGATATCTCTCCTCATAATGAGCCTTAATTCACCATGGGTGGTTTGTGAAAGAAATCTTGAGGATTAGTTCTAGAATTTTACCTACTTTTTATTTGGATATTTTGAGATCTAAATCTTTTTTATCTATTAGATGGGATTAATTTTTACTATTACTCTTGTTTGAGTTATTGATATGGTGAATCTTCTAATGTATTCAATTTTATTTTTTGATATTGTATATCATCATGCCTGTGAGAAGTTGTGTGAATAGGATCTAGGAGGAATATACTGACAAACCACAATGATAAAATCCTCCCATGGACTAGAAACTAGTTAAGGTTGTTGTGTGTGTTGTTCAAGCTCCAAGACAGACACTTTCACCCATTCTTGTTTGGGATCCAGTTTTGAAACCTCATAGGGATGAATCTTGGAATCATACTCAAGATATCATTCAATAGAATAATCATTCATTCCAAGGACCCAATGATCCTCAAGAGGCTGAGTATTGGTTGAGAAAGATTAAATTTTTGTTTTATTTCTTGGAAAATCCGAAGTTATTAAGGTAAAGCGTGATACCTTTAAGTTAGAGGGACCAAGAAAGAGATAGTTAGACTATATGGTGATAGTGGAAAAGCATGAGGGTATAGATTATAAACACTTTAAAGTTATTTTCACTGAATAGTTCTACCCAGATTCTATGGCACTGGATAAGGATATTGTGTTTTTAAATACTCAATTAGAATCATAGGTCCACGATATAATCTTCAAACCAATTCACTGATCTTATACAATTTTCACTTGATATTATATCAAATGAGAATAATAAGACTTTATGGTTCAATATGTGACTTCAATATGATATTCATTCTTAGGTTTTTTTACTGAAGATATTTTCTTATACTGATGTGTTGGATATGGAATTGATGGTCGTACTTGATCGAATAGGTAAGTCAGGGTTGATGGGGGTTCCTTTTTTTTCATAGTTGTTATTTTATGAGTTCCTACAAAGGGAAGAGAAAGAATGATGAGTCTCATATTGGATATATATAGTAGGGTCCTACTATACAACCTATAGTGCTTGTAAGAGTCCCTTTTACTTGATTCTAGTGTGTCATGCATGGTAATTCAAAACAAGTTTTCATTAGGGAAACCATAATATGTGGTTCCTATGGTTTTTCAGGACACATGAAGAAGTTATATTATATTTATTTTTATCCACATAGTGGGAAAAGATCATCAATTCCAAAAAATTATGATGGTGTAATCATATGGTTCAATATCTATGTGGTTATTTCCATAGAAATCCATAATGAAGCTTCTTCACTAAGTGTAAGAGTCTCTATAGGAAGCATATATAGGTCTAATGACTATAAGAGGTAGCATCACTATAGCTTCATCATTAGTGACTGATTTATTTGATACTTTTGAATCTCAATCATTTATATCAAATTGTGTTTTTAACTTTTTAAATATTTCTATAAAGGTTTTATCTTATGTGATGGATATTACTACACCCATTTGAAAAAAGATAGATAAGATTCTTTGTTTCCCTACTTATGTGTTCCCATTATGAGAGAGTGATCTTGTTTTGAATTTTATTGTTCTTAAGATGAAACATCTAGATGTAATTTTTTGGATGGATTGAATTATTACAAATAAATCCCATATTGATTGTTATCTTTTATGGGTCTCCGTTACCGTGCCCGATTGGTTGTGCCACATCTTTCAGGGATAATTGGACCTGAGGTCAAGTAGAGTTAGACCTTTTTATCCAAAGTTAAGGAATGTAATATAAGTTTACTCTTTTTATCTGGAGTTGTAATATTTGAGTTGTGATCTCCCTCTAGTAGTCGTTGAGGTTCTCGAAATTTTTTCTTTTGGCTTCTCTGGGTTTCCATGAGTTAGATAGGTAATGTTTTCTTTTGATTTAGTACCAAGTACTAAATCATTATATATTCCTTCTTATCTCATATCACTAACTAAAATTAAAGAGTTGAATATATAGTTGGATTACCGTTTAGATAAAGGATTTATATTTCTGAGTGTGTCATCTTTGGCGACACTTTTTCCCTTTTTTAAGAAAGCTAATGGAAAATTTCAACTATGTGTTGGCTAGTGAAAACTCAACCAAGTTATAGTGAAGAAAAAATATTCATTTACATGGATTAATGATATTTTTGACCAATTGAATGTGGATAAGCAATTTTGAAATATTAATCTTCATTCTACTTATCAGTAGTTGGGAATAAACTAATCTTGAATTCCGAAAACTGCCTTCTATAGATGGTTTGACCATTATGAGTATGTTTTCATGCCATTTTTTGAAACAAATTCTTGTTAAATATTTATGGATTTGATTAACATGATCTTCCATGAGTATCTTGATACATTCTTGGGGGAATTTCTAGATGACATCCTAGTTTACTTGATGTTTGAGGAGGTTCATGTGCATCATTTGAGAGTAGTTCAAGAATTATTGTGAAATCACTAAATTTATTCCAAGATATCAAAATATTATTTATGGATTTGGGAAGTGAATTTATTGGAAAAAATGGTCTCAGAACATGGTATTTCAGTTGATCCCAAGAAGGTGAAATATGTCCTAACATGGGAGCACCTATGTAATGTTTTTGGGATTAAAAGCTTCTTGGGTTTTGATGGATATTATCTCTAGTTCAAAAAGGTTTTCTCAAAGTTATATTCTACTATGATCAATCTATCTTAGAAGGGATTTAATTTCTCTTAGGATGACAAATGTTAGGGTTATTTTTTGAGATAAAATGTTGTTTGAATTATACACCAGTGTTGACACTTCTATATGCTGGTCAAGTCTATGTGGTCTTCCAAGACACTTTGGGATCATACAGGGGTTGTGTTCTTATATAGGTAGATCATGTCATTACCCATGGATCTCAAAAGCTTAGGTCACATGAGAAAAATTATCCAACCCATGACCTAGAACTTGTAGCTATGATTTATTCACTTAAGTTTTAGATGTATTATATTTTCGGAGAAAGGTTTATTTTATATTTTGACCACTAGAGATTGAGTTATATTATCTCTCAAAAAGATTTTAATCTCTACTAGAGGAGTTGGGAAGAGTACCTGAAATAATTTGATTTTGACATCACTTGTATCTCAGGTAAAGGGGATGTCATTTCTGATGAATTGAGTTTGAAAATTCTGACCCAGAACTTGAAAGAATCATTAGAAGAGCGGGACTTGATGGATATTTTTTCACAGTTGCATATTGGAGTTCATGAATTAGGGACTGGGGTTGTTTTGGCCAGTGTCCAGTTGACCTCTAATCCCATCAATATTATTCCTCAAAAACAACAGCTTGATAATGAATTTTTTACCATTAAAGACTCTATTTATGGTGGAGAGACTGCTACTGAGTTGTTATTATCTACAGAGGGTATTTTATGTTTTTATAATTGGATTGTTATATCGTTAATCATGTGAAAAGTTGTGATGGGGTATTTCCATATTTTCCAATGGGCTATGAACCTAGGAACCAAAAAGATTTTCTATGACATGAAACAATTATTTTTATTTCCAAGTGTGAGGCAAGATATCACTAACTTTATTTTACACTTATATACTTACCAAAAGTTCAAGACCGAGCATCATAAGACTTGGGTTTTCCTCCATCCACTTCTAGTGATGACTTGGAAGTGGGATGAGATATCAAAGGGAATTGTGGTTTGTTTCATATCTACCTATAAAAATAAGAAAGTGATATGGTTTGTGATCAATAGGCAGATCAAATCGACTCAATTTATAACCATTAAAGACACAACCAAAGTTTATTAGGTGAGAAATATCTACATGAGATAAATTTTTCATTTACACAGAGTTCTATATTCTATACTCTCTAATAAATATCCCTATTTTATTTCTTTATTTTGGAGAGGCCTTTAAGAGGAAGTGGGATATCAAGTTAATTTGAATATGACATACCATCTACAGATAGATGGTTAGATAGAGAGATCTATACAAATGCTTAAGGATGTGATTTGTACCCACATACACGATTTTAGAATAGCATGGGATGACCATTTGGGGACTTGAAAAAAAGGGATGACTATTTTGGGATGGGTGAGTTTTCTTATAAATTTAGTTTCTAGTACATGATCATAATGTGTCTTTTTGAGACCTTGTATGGTAGGAGTTTAAATATTCATTGTGTTGGTAGAAGATAAGGGAAAGTTCCCTAGTTGGATTGAGCTTAGACCAAGGGATTTCAATAAATATTTAGTTGATTCATCAGAGGATGTTGAAGAGATAGAGCCCCTATAAATCTTATGCTAATTGTTGGTATAAACCATTGGAATTTTTTGTTGGTGTCAAGGTTTCCTTGAATGTTTTACCTCATTTAGGCCATCAACAACTTGGGAGGCAAGGGAATATTTCTCTTTATTTTATGGAATATTTAGAGGTTGCTGAGTAGGTGAGGATAATGGCTTAAGAGATATGAATTCCATAAATTTTGGTGTCGATACATGATGTGTTCCATGTATCATATCCATGAGAGAATCTTTCTGATACATCACTTGTTTTGAGAAGGAGTGATCATGATATTGAGCCTGATTTTTCCCTATTTGAGAACCCAGTCAGTATTGGTGATTCTGAGATCAAGTAAATTAATGGGAGGATGATACCCTTGGTCCCTATGCTATGTTAGTATGGTTATGATTCACATGAGACATGGGAGCCTAAGGAACTAACGAGAGAGTAGTATCCTAATCTTTTTGATATTGAAGCTTCTTGATTGGCTCTCTACGGAAATAAAGTATTTATAGTGAGGAGGTTGTAAATCCTTATTACCTTTCAATTAGGTATGTTTTAACCATTGTTTTTTTTCCTATTCATTATTTGAGTATTTTTGAGAAGGAATTGGGAGGATACCTATAATGGCGAAGTTATAGATTTGTTGTAATTTTTAGTATAAAACCTATCGTTTTTGTAGTCTTTTTGGGATTTACACACTATGTAATTAGGTTACACTATGTGTATTCATCTTCTAGAAGATGATGTGATGTTGGAACAAGACATGAAAGGTTACACACCATGTATAGTTTACATGTCATGTAAATTTTAAAAATATTATTTTAATAAAAAATGATGCCCTTATGGAATATATGACATTCAAGAATTTACATGATGTGCATAGGGGTTAAAAACCATGTAAGTATAGGGGAAGTAATTTTTAAATGTTTGAGATGACTAATTTCCTTTTCACTCAATCCACATCTATCCCTTGTGCGACCCAGTGACCTCCTTAGGAAATTTTGGGTTCTTTTAGAGTCCTCATCTTCCTCTAGATCATCCGTTCGATGAGTGATTATAATTTTTATTGTAGTTCATCTCTCCTATCTATCTCTATTATCTTATTTTATTTTGATAGATCATATTGGGATTGATGGATCTAAACTCTATTTCATTGAATCTTGATTCTTGGTTGATTTCTTATATCTTATATACCTTAATTTCCTTTAGCGAGTCCAGTTGTAGGTTTTGTGATTCTATAAAAAAGGTATGTGGTTCCATTTAATATTTTCCAATTTATTAAACTTTGAATTTATTTTTTTGAATTTTTTTTCAATTTAATTTTGAAAAACCAATTTATTGTTATTTAAAAATTGGATTTTATTTGGCATGGATGTTTTTAGAAAACCTCCCAATTCTATTGGAATTAGGATTTTGGGGCATGAATTTAAATTGAGAGAAATTGTGAAATTAATTTAGAATTGATTTTGGAAAATGAATTAAATTAAAATGATAAAAAAGTAGGATTGGTTTTATTTGAAGAAGTCCTGAAATTATGAAAAAACCATGATTTTTTTTGAATGTGTATTGGTATTTTGAAAATGAAAATTGGTTAATTGAATTAAGAATGATGATTTATGTGAAATAAAATTATTTTCTTCTTGATTGATAGAGAACATGAGATCATGAGTTGTTAGTGGGGTTATAAGGGATAATCACGATAGGATGGTAATTACCTAATGATAGATTGATGATGAAAACTCTAAAAAAACCTAGTTTAGAAGATCTTATCCCCAATAGGATTTTGATGAGTTCAATTTGGTGTGATCCTGAGGGATGTGTGTACTGACATTATCCGTGATCACTAATATGAGATGTTTGGGGATCCCATAACGAGAAACTATCATACCGCAAATAAGATGACCATGGTTCTCATTATAATGATTTTGATTACAAATTCCATAGTTAATGAAACTACTTTACTCATGACTAGTTATTTATATTAACCATTTTATATAAAATGTTTATTTAATCCATTTTTGAAATATTTTACATTATTCTAAAATGAATAATGTTTTTTAATATAAAAATGAACAACCATATTTGTTTTGATTAAAATTAAAAGAATGTTCTAGTTAATTATTATGAAATCTTATAATGGAACACTTGGTGAGACCCTACTAGTATTTTTAGCTCAAACCCTACCTTTTCCTTCAGGAATCTATATATTTTCTCCTATCGGGTCCGTGTAAAGGTAAAACGCCTCTTCAAAGAGGTGGATATTCTTAATACCTTAAGGATTAGAGTGATGTGTCTATTGAGTTTCCCTCGTCAAACTTTGTGTACTTTAATGATGTACTATTGGGAATTTTATATACATTTTTGGTTTCTAGTACTATCTCCTTGGAGAGTTTTGAGAATATTGATATCTATCTTTATCTTCCATTGTTTTTGTGGAAAATTAATTCACTCTTTTTCTTATTTGATGGCAGGGGCTAGTTTCCAACTCATGGGGATTAGGAACTCCCTTTGGGATCTATCAGCGTCGGATCCGGTATCAGGGTATTGGGGTATCCATGTTGGTTTGTGACACTAATGCTCAGAATTTTCCTTTAGTTATATTATGTGATATACTATTCATTATATTTTCTGATTTTATATGCCCCAACACCCAATTCATGTAAGAAATCGATACCCAAATGTTTTGGGTTCCAAGTGCTTCCCCTAGCATCTAGGTTAATGACGGAACAAATTATTGACTACTCCCTTTCTCTAATATCCCTTCAGTCATAACACGACTTGTCAGTATATCTAGGCTATATGAATAATGGTATAGTGTATGTGTCTACTCAAACTATGATGGATATCATTTTTACCATGCATGTCTGTGCAAGCTATGATGGTTTGAGGTTATAATACATATATGTATTTTAGATGTAGTGATTGTAGGTAATATATATGTACTTTCATGGGTTGTGATGGATTGAGGTATAATGCCTGATACATGGGCTGAAATATATTTTAAACATATAATTTATTATTGATGTAATTAGATATGGTTGAGATATGATTTCTCGGGGGTGTATAATAACTTATGAAATGGATTGAAACACATAAAAGTTTGTGTTGGGGTGTGATAGAGATAAACCAATGGAGAAGTGGATGTGAGGTTCCTTTGTTATTTATATGAATTTGATATAGAATTTATTACTTATATGTGTTATATATTGAGGAATCCAAGGAGAGGATGGGATATATTTTTACCTTCTTAGGTAATGAGTTACTTTCCTATATTTATTAAATGGGATTTAGTATGTTTTTTTCATATTTTCATGAGATTTTTTTAGAGGGGCACTACTAGAAAAAAGGATATACTAATAGTTTAGAGCCATTTGAAGAGGCCCTCAAACTATAATTATAGCCTATAAAAATGGGTTTATGATTCATTGGGTTATTCTATATTCTTATAGACCCATAACATTGGTTTTCAAATCATTGGTATAGGTATTTTTAAAAGAAATACCTATACTAATGGTTTATTCAAACCATTGGTAGCATTAATCTATTGAAAAAAACTTCTAGCATTGAGTTTTGATCCTAGAACATTATAGTTATATTATAAATACCTTAAAACTATACAAAAACCACTTTTTTGTTCTTATATGCATACATACATATATATATATATATATAACAAATGTATAAATAAATTATTATTATTTAAGTAATTATTATTATTATTATTATTACACATGAATAATTTTTCCACATATCAATGGGTTGAATAATCTATTGATATAGGTTACTGAAAGAAAAATATATACCAATGGTTTGTTACAACCATTCATATATGTTTCCTATAACAATGGTTTGAACAAAACATTGATATAAGTGAAAAAAACATCCCTATACTAATAGTTTTCTCAAAATGTTGGTATAGGTCATATTTCTAATAGTGAGGATACAACTATGTATACTCGTATGATTATACCATATATATATATATAATCTATTTTTCATGTCCCTAGGATCTGGTTTGTGATCTAGTTGGGTGTTACTATATCGTGAAGTTGTTTAAGAGCTATTGGAGTTCATGGTTTATTCTTAGGATTTGTCCTTGTTTTATTTATTTATTTAATATTGTATGACATTACATTCATGTATTGGGATGGTTTATTTATCTTTGTTATGGATTTGATTGATGTATCCTATCTATTATCCTTAAATTTACCTATTTAGGGTAATGAATCCCATTTGTAACCATTTTATACCCTTGATGCTAGGCATCAGCCCATGACCTACTAGAGGTGGTCTTTGGGAGTCATCACCATATTTACTATCATCCTCGTAGGTGTACCAGTGGAGGTGTGTGTTTAGGGGGGGGGGGGGTCATGACATTTCTATATTCTATAAATATTCTTATCATTAGAGTGGCCTTTATATATAGACTTAGAAAATTTTTTGATCAAAATATGCTCAGTATAGAGTGACCAATATGTGAGATCTTAGACAATTTTCAATCTTTTTCTACTCATTTCTAGAGTGACCCATACATATATGACTTAAGAAAAACCAAATATTTTCCTCAAAATTTTATCTTGTAGATAGATAACTTCCATACTCATGAAACTACTCCAAAATTATTCCATGATCATTAAATAAATCCAAAACCTTGGAATGAACTTCACCTCAAATTAAAAACCATGTTATAATTTATTTTTCATTTTATTTATTTATTAAAAAAATCTAACACATAGAAACATCCACTCATTTTTTATCTATTCCATCTTCCCTAGAAAATACTACCATGCTAGGGGATCATTATTTAACCCATAATCTTAGAAAAATACACTTGGTATTCGACAATCTCCCTATCATCACAACAACTTCTTCATTAATGGGATCAACAATATAGTTTTTTGAGGATTCTCCCCAAACCCTAATAACCATTTACATATACATTAAAATTCATGAGTGAATAGTTTCTACTAGTTTTTAATTCATCATATGATCAAAAATCCCCATGAATTTCATCTTATGAAACAATATAATTAATGATAGACTACATGGAATATTTTCTTGAATGTTAATCTTTAATATTTAGTTTTACATTACCAATAATTTTTTATACCATACAATATATATAAATTACATATTATGATGGATATAGAATAATCATGATATAAGTATTCCCATGATTTATTATATTCTTAAATAAATATGCATGTCATACTTTACATAGTGCACATATTTTACATTACAATATGTTATCTTTATATCATATATACTTCATTAACATACTGAGGAGATAACTTACCATTATTATAAATACGTTGGTTCCACAACCTTGGAGATACTCACAAGAATACATGATCCCCCACTTCAGAAGATAGATGATAAATATGGAAATTTTAATAATGTTTCTAATGAATGGGATTTTTTTTCAATTATTTTTTAGATTAATTTAAATTTCTTAGTCGTCTCATGCATAAGAGTTGGTCTAATAATATTTTTACTCAATCTCAACCCCGCTGAGTTGAGATCGATATGGATAGATATAAAATACTTTCAATTAGGAAATATGAATAATAAATTCATTGATATTATTATATGAAAATGTCACTAAAGTAAAATGGTTATCCAATTATGTAAGGCCCTGACCTTAAACATTACACATCTTAGTGTTTTTTTACCTAGGGTTCATATTGTAAGATATTTTCTATTTCGATTTTTATAGAATTGGGACAATATCTTACAAAGTAAATCTATACATTAAAAGTATAAACTTATACACAATATCCATTTTTCCACAATATAAAACTCTTTAAAATAAAATACTATTTCTCTTTAGGAAAAATATTCACAATTATTCTCTTGATTTCATCATTTTCATTATTCCCGCTTACACCATATGAATGAAATTTTAAAAACGTGGGATGATCATACAAGATCTATAGGAGATAAAAATAGAAAGGAAACCATTAGTTTGGTAAAAACATGAATTTTTTTTTTAATTCTTACCTTTAACATTAAATTTCTTTGAGAATATTAAATATAAATTTTTTACATGAAAAAAACACACATTTTTCTCAAAGAAAATCATTAAAACCCATAGAAAGAAATTAAAACTCCATTAGGATACTTAGAGAATAATATAGGTAAAACCCTTTCAAAATGCATTCAATTGTAATATCTATTTGGATGACTTCAAATAAATCTATTATAGGCATACCCAAAACTATCTAGACCACCCCATGTTAAGCTGTAACAGGCTTACTCGACGCTATCTAGGCCACCCAATGTTAAGCTGTAATGGGCTTACCCAGTGCTATCTTAGACACCACATGTATAAGATATATCTATATCACCCATTTAATATAATTATAATGTACTATAATAAAACAATTTTATTATAAAACCTCTTAAGAAACTATTTTAATCCCTTATGAAAAACACTTTCAAATAAAAGTACAATTTTATTTTAAAAAACTCATTTTAACACCAAAAAATCATTTTATTCAGTTTTTTTTCAGAACCATATAAAAAAATAAAAAATTATTTTCATTAATAAAACATTTTACCTTTAAAAGTATTCAAGAAATTACATAATATCCATGGCTGTAGAAAAGTCATTGTCGCCATGTATGTTAAGAATAGAATATTAGTTTTGTTATTTGTCAAAAAATTATGTATTACACACATAAAAAGGTTCATTTTAAAAACCATTGAATTAAATTTAAAATAATAATAAAATTTTCTATATTATCCTCTTATATCCATATAAATAAATATGTAAAATAATATTAGTAATAATAATATAGAGAAAAATATTTGATAATTAAATCTTTAATCATTCAAGCTGTCCCATAACACTTTGAAAATTTAAATCACAATCGCCATGAAATAATAAAAAACATTAAATAACATGATAATAAATAAATTAATGATATTATATTTTAAAAGGGGATGAATATACCCCTCATAAAAGAAGGTGGATGTTTAACATCAAAATATGCATCAATGAAAGGAGATTAAGATGAAGTCTCTGATATTGAGTCTGAATCATCACGTACAATATTTATATTCATGAATAATAAACTTAGGTTAATTATTTAATTTCTTGAGAACCCTTTTCAGGTTTATTATTCCTTTTATATCACTTATTACAATTTTATAATAATTACTTAATTATTTAGGTGCACATCATATGTTTTGATGATATTTTGAACATGAGTTCCAAATTACTTTGGAGTGATGTCTATAGTCAACAATGGTCCTTTGTACTTAATATTAAGAATAATATTCATGAAATAATAATAAATTTTATACATAAATTACAATTTCTAATCTATCCATTACATATGGATAGGAAAAATGAACTATGTTACAATCATGGAGACGACAAGTCGTACATATGCATGGGTAATGTTTCCATTTTTCAATGATTGTTATGAAAAGAAGGTTAATTTAAATTTAACTTTACATAATTATAATAATATCATATTAATTCTTAAAATATACTTATATATATTATCCATGTGATATGGTGATAAAAAATGAATCACATTGCTTCATGGAGGTGATAGTTCACACGTACACACAAACGACATTATCATCTTTCTGTGCATGGAAAGGTAAGAAATAAAATTATATATTATATTTTAATTATTATAAATATATCATAAATATCTTATAAAAACATTAATTCCATAATTATAACCAGTCTCAAGAGAAGGTGATGGAAAATGAATTTCATCAGTTCGCGAGGAGGTAGTTCATCATACACATGACTGAATATTCTTTTCTTGTTTGATGGAAGTGGAGATAGATTTAGACGATGATATTAACATAATAAAATATAATAATATTGAAGATACCAGATTTATTATTTTACAGTGGTTGAATAATATTTTAGGGAATTGAAATAAGAAACAAAATAAGAAACACTTAATTAAAAACAATACATTTTCTTCGGACAATCTCTTTTACTTAACACCTTAAGACCACTAAGGGAGGTGTTCTTCCTAAACTAAGAGCTCTAGAATGCGGGTAGGTATTCTAGGAAGGTATTTGGGAAGATATTGTCATAAAAATGGGTTTTTTATCATATTTAATAGAGAATGATGGGTTACCTTTTATATGATAGGAGATGGGTACTCTTGGAATTCATCAAAATATTAAATTAATACAAATTAATTTTCAATTAAAAATGCATAAAAAAGTATTTATTTTTAATATAGGATGAGGATGAGTCTAAATACATTAATAAAAATAATATTATACATGTTTTAACTAATTTTTAAGCCATATCTTTTGGGTTTTAACCCTTATTTAACCTTTTTAATTCTTACCACGATATCATGTATTTTACACTTTGAGGATTAATATAATTACTATAAAATTAAAAAAGAAAAATAAATGGTTTATTTATGTGATTTTAATACTTATCATAATCAATTGTATGAATTTTATATTTTTATGAGTTTTATATAATTTATTAAAATATCATTTATTTTAAAATATCATTAATGTTAATTTTTGACACTATTTATTACATGACTTTCTAAAAATATAATAAAAATAAGATATATTTGAACCAAATATTTTAAATCATCAATAAAATGTTAAATTAATCTATAAAAATATTATGTGACATTAATTCTCTTAAATTAGATTTATTTTAACATTTTATTATCATTTATTTAATATTTCTTTTAATTAAACAATTACTACATAATCATTGTGAAATCCTTTTATTTAATTATTTAATCCTTAAAAACAAAAAATAAAACATCATGATGAATATAAAAATTTTAGATTTCAATATAATATTTATATTAACAAATATCACCTATATAACCCCCATATTAAAAATATTTCACTTGTTAAATACAAGAGTTTGACAAAATTGAATTTTCTTTGAATGAAATACTATAAGTGGATTAAAGTCATCCAAGTGGATCCAAGAGAAAATAAGGATGATTTTGGTATAAAATAACTCTTCTAATAAAATTAGAGCAAGTGTTAGAGAAAATTTAAAATATTTATAATATCATTTTTACCATTAATTACACGATTTACCCTTAATATTGGTAATAAAAAATACTAGTAAAGTTACTATTCATAATATCCAAAAAATAAAGGGACATATTAAATAAATTTGGAACTTATTATTTATAATAAAAAATCCATTTTTTTAAAATTCAAAACACATAATTGTCTAAAATTAATTAAAAATTAATAACGTAGATAGATTAAGAAAACATGTTTTTAATGTAAAAATGTTCAAAAGATTGGAATGATTTTATATCAAAATTCATTGTGAAATTGACTCCAATTACATAAATTGGATTAAATTATAAAAAACATGAACTAATTTTTATTTTAAACCATTCAGATATATAATTTATCAATATAAATAAATTAAATGAAAAATCTATTTTCCATTAAAATGAAGTATTTTTTTACTATTCATCAAAACTGGAAACTTAGAAGAAAAATATTAAAAATTCACCCCAAAGTAAATTTTGATATTAATATTTTAAAAAATAAGTTTATTTTATAAAATATAATTTTTAAAAGTGTTAAAAAATAGATTTAAAACTAGTGCACCATCAAAATGTGGAAAAAATGTCTTTTTTAGAAAAATGGTTCTTTTATGTGTAAAATTGAATTTGATCTTATATAATTTCTAGAAGAAAAAGATGAATTTTAACCATTTTATTTAATATATCATATTTATATTTAATTAATATACTCCAACAAGGTTTATTATTTTTTATTTATTACTATAAAACAGACTTGTGCACATTTTAATTAGGTTTTACGTTCATTTATAATTAATTGGTCAAAGAATTATATATAAATGTGTAAAAAATATTATTAAAATTACTTTAAACCTGTTCATACCCACCTTTATAATGGTTAGTTTATAGTGATTACATTTAAATAATAATATTTAGTTGTTTGTTTAAAAACTTGGGATGTTACATTCTCCCCCCTTTTGGAAATTGTGTCCTCCTAATTTTGAATTTGGGATCGATATTTTTGGTTTTCCTTTTCAAAATAAATTTATTGAAATAACAGATTCGAAAAAAGATTAATAAAACATCCAATTTTAAATAAATAAAATGGAATTACGATGGTCACATGAGACAATATGTACTAGGGTTCTATGTATGAAAACATGGATATGGAAGGGAAAAGTCACTATCATATTCTGATGAAGAGTGATAGAGAACATGGTAATGAGAACATTAACAACCACAAAACCATAAATTTTTGATGGGTTAATATGTTCATTGATTTCTCAGTAACAAAAATAAGAAGATAATGTTTTTTCTCAAAGATTATTTTTATATAGTTGATGAATTACATTACTACCTAGACTAAGAATAGAAGAAAATATAATTTCTTGACATGTATTGTTTCATACTTTAACCAATTTCCACTAAAAATCATCTTTTTATCTAAACGATGAGTATTAAAGATGAAATTTTTATTCCTGAAACACTAGAATGAACTTCTAAAGAATCACATAATCTATAAAATATTAACTATCTATTTCTCTTATTATGAAAAATTAAATGAAACCTAAATGGTTAAGATAAGATAAACTAATTCCCCAAAAATAATAAACCTTTATATGATGAAAAACTACTTCGATATCCAAAATTCAAGAGTAATACTCAAAGTTTAACATATAGAATTAAATAAATAATAGTTCTTAATACTTTTAAAAAATAATCCAAACTAATATTGAAACCCAAAATTCAGAAGGATTTGATCACATGGTATTTTAAGATAATTTTTTACAATTATATCCAAAAAATTAATCAATATTAATGTCTCATACCAAAAATTTAATTTCATAAATCAAATAATATCCAAGATATGATAGTTATTTCCATAAATATCATGAATCACCACAATTACACAATAAAACCATATATTCTTTAAAAATATAATTCAAAATTTACTTCCAAAATAAAATCACATAGTATTATGTTTACCTTTATAATATAGGGTTCCCATAATAGTGAACATCTTTTGAAATAAAATTAATCACATAATTACGAAATCATTTTCCAATACCATAGATATCTATTATATATAAGATATGTTCCCAAAATCAACTTATTCTTCAGCCATCAAATCATTTAACTAAAAAAAGTTATAGTAACCTGGCTAGTGGTAGGTGATGCACCCTTATCATCCTTCGGTTGTGGGTTTGATTCCCAAAAACTTTCTAGATGCGACGATTTGTCACTATCTTATGGGTTTTCCTTTTTGTAAAAATATATTAATATAATCCTAATAAAATTATAGAAATCTTAAAAAAATACTCAAAATAAACTTATTATGTATTAACCACAATGGTTATATCATACCTTTCATTTTTAATCCCAAAATGTAATAACCCATAATTACATAAAAAATGAATACCTCCAAAAATACCATTAATCATATTCAAATATCATAACCTAAAGACTCAAAAGGGTTTTCTAAGATATTGAACTTATGATCAACCTTAAAATTATAAACCTGTAATGATATCTATATATCTTAAGAAAAAATAATAATCTCTAAAACTATCTAAACCTCCCTCTAATACAAAATTTATGTCCTCAAGCTTAAAAATTATATATCCTAGTGTTTTTGAACTATAGTTTACATTTTAGGATCTCTTCATTTTATAGTTTTATATAATTCGGACAAACTCTTTCAATGTAAATACATACATTAAAAGTGGAAACTTATACTCATTATCCATTTTTTCCAAAATATAAAACTCTTTAAAATAAATCATAATCTATATTTATGAAATCTATTCACAATTATCCCCTTGATGTAATCCTTATCACTATTTCCCCTTAAACCATATGAAATACATTTTAAAAACATAGGATGTGAATAAAATCTCACCAAGGGATGTAAAAAGAAAGGTAACCTTTAGTTCAGAAAAAACATGAGAAATAATATAACAGTTACCTTTATCTTTAATGTTATTTGAGAATATAAAAAAAATTCACGTGAAATATAAACACACATTTTGTTGAAAGAAAATAATTAAAACCCATAGAAAGAAATTAAAACTTCTTTAGGTGACTTAGAGAATCATATACAAAAAAACATTTCAAAACACTTTCAATAGGAATAAACATATATAATAATTAAAATTAATCTATTATAGGATAACGCTGTGCTATATAGTCCACTCCATGTTAAGCGAAAATGGGCCTACCTGGTTCTATTTGGACCAACCCAAGTTATGCTGCCACGGGCTTACTCGATGCTATCTGGTCCACCCCATGTATAAGATATATTAGGCTCACCCGTTTCCTATAATTCTCAAGTACCATATAATTAATAAAAAAAATTCATCAAAAACCTTTTAAAAACTATTTTAATCTCATATTACATACACTTTCAGGTAAAAATACCATTTTCTTTTGAAAGACCATTTTAACACCAAAAAACCCTTTTAGTTAATTTTTTTTCAATACCAACATACCCATAAAATAAAAATATGTATTTTAATTTAATGAAAAATTTAATCTTTTAATGGAAACTAAAAATTAAATAATATTTATGGGCGCAGAAAAGTCATTGTCACTGCTTACATTAAGAGTCAGACATTCTATTTACCAGTTGTTAAAACATTCCATATAAAACATGTAAAAAGATTCATTTTGAAAACCTTTGAATGAAATTAAAAATTTGAATAAAATTTCCCTTATAATCCTTATATATCTATATAAATAAATATTTAAAATAATATCAAGAATATTGACATGGAGAAAAATATTTGATAAGTAAATCTTTTAACATTCAAGGTGTCCAACACTACTTTGAAAATTTAAATCAGAATCCCCATGACAGAATTAGAAAACATTAAATAACATGATTATAAATAAATTAATGATATTATATGTCAAAGTGGGTTTTATATACACCACATAAAATAAGGTAGATATATAATATCAAAACATTCCCTAATAAAAAGAGATTAAGATGAAGTCCCTTATATTGAGTTTGACTCAACAGGTAAAATATTAATATTCCTAAATAATAAACATAGGTTAATTATTTAATTTCTTGAGATCCTTTTTCAAGTTTATTATTCCTTTTATATCACTTATTACCATGTTATAACAATTACTTAATTATTTAATCTCATTTTGGATATTTTGATGATATTCATTACAAGAGTCCAAAATGACTTTGGTATAATGTGTATAGTAAAAAAATGTAATTAGTCCATAATCTAAAGAATAAAATTCATGAAATAATAATAAATTTTATACATTAATTATACTTTCAAATCCATTCATTACATATGAATATGGAAAATGAACTATGTTACAATAATGGAGATAATAAGTCGTATGTTCGCATGGGCAATGTTTCCATTTTTCAATGATCACTATAGAAAGAAGGTTAATATCATTTTAACATTGTATACTTATAATAATATCATATATATCATATTATTTAACAAAATTTACTTATATATATTATCCATGTGATATGGTGATGAAAAACAAATCACATCGCTTCTGGGAGGTGATAGTTCACACGCACGCACAAACAACATTATCATTTTTAGTCGCATGGAAAGGTAAGAAAGAAAATTATATATTATCTTTAAAAAATGATAAATATTTCATGAATTTAATATATAAACATTAATTCTACAATTATAACTAGTATTAATATATGGTGATGGAAAATGAATTTTATCAGTCCGCGATGCGGTAGTTCACAATACACATGAATAATAATTATTTTCCCATTTGATGGAAGTGGATATGGATTTAGGTGATGAAATTAACATAATACAATATCATTATATTTAGTATAATATATTTATTATTTATTAATTTTTGAATAATATTTTATGAAGTTTTAAGAAGAAACAAAATAGAAACACTTAATTAAAAACAATACATTTTCTCCAGAAAATCTCATTTGCATAACACGTTCAGACCACTAATGGTGGTGTTATGTAAAAAATAATAGCTCTATAATTTGGGTAGTAATTCTAGGAAATTATGTTTTTATATATTGGTCAATCCAGAATGGTTTTAAGTGTATTTAAAAGAGAAGAATGAGTTCTCTTTTATAGGATAGGAGAGGGGTACTTTTGAAATTTTTCAAGATATTAAATTAATATAAATTATTTTCTATTAAAAATGATTCGAAAGATAATTATTTATAATATAGGATGACAATGAGTCTAAATAAATTCATCTATGTAAAATTATACATGTTTTTATTAATTTTTAATTCTTATATTTTGGGTTTTAACCCTTATTTATTCTTTTTAATTCATACTCTGATAACATGTAATTTATACATTATGGGTTAATATAAATTCAATAAAATGAAGAAAGACAAAAAAACGAGTCATTTATGAAATTTTTAGACTCATACCAATTATTTTTCTGAATTTTATATTTTTATAAATTTCATATCATTTTATAAAATATCCTTAATTTTAAAATACCATTAATGTCAATTTTGACACTATTCATTACCTGACTTTTTAAAAATATTATAACATTATATATTTGAAACAACTATTTTAAATCATCTATAACAAGTCAAATTAGTCCAAAAAATTCATATATGACATTAATTATATAAAATTAAATTTATTTTACATTTTCAATATCATTAAAATGTTATTTCCTTTAATTAAACAATTACTACATCATCATTGTAAAATCCTTCAATTTAATTATTTCTTCCCTAAAAATTAAAAATAAAATATCATGATGACTATAAAAATTTTAGATTTCAAAAAACTATTTATATTGTAACATATCACCTATATAATATCCTATTGAAAATATTTCACTTGTTAAAAACAAGAGCATGACCAAATTAACTTTTATTTGAATTAAATACTATAAATAGATTAAAGTCATCCAAGTGGATTCAAGAGCTCATAAAATCGTCCCATGGATGATTTTAGTCAAAAATAACTCATAAAATAAAATTTGGAAAAGTTTTATTTTAATTTTATAATATTTATAATATTATTTTTACCTTTAATTACATGATTTACCCTTAACTGTGGTCATAAAAAATATTACTAAAGTTACTATTAATAATGTCCAAAAAATTAAAGGGTCATATTTAATAAATTTGGAATTTTTTATTTCAAATATTTAATCCATTTTTTAAAATAAAAAAACATAATTAGATAACATTAATTTAAAATTAATCTTATTGATGGATCGATAAAATGAGTATTTAAAGTAAAAATGTTCAAAAGATTGAAATGTTTTTACATCCAAAATAATTTTGAAATTGAATCAAATGAAAAAAATTGAATTAAATAATAAAAAAATTATATAATTATAATTTAAATCCATTCAAATATATATTTTAACAGTATAAATAAATTCGATTAAAAATAAGTTTTCAATTAAAATGGAGCATCTGTTCACTATTTATCAAAGCATGATGCCGATTAGAAAAATATAAAAAATTTAACCCAAGTAATTTTTATATTAAAATTTCATTTATGATGTTTATTTTTCGAAATATAATTTATAAAAGTGTAAAAAACTAGATTTAAAATAAGTGACCCATCAAAAAGCAGCAAAACTACCTTTTTTGAAAAATACTTCATTTATGCGTAAAATTGAATTTTTTCTTATATCAAATATATATAACACATATGATGAATTTTAAACATGATATATAATATAATATATTTATATTTTAATAATATAAAAAAAATTGATTTTTATTTATTGGAATAAAACACTCTTGTGCACATTTAAATTGTTTTTCAGAAAACCATTTCCTTTTATATTAAAAATGGTTTTATATTCATTTAAAATTACTTGGAAAAATAATTATATATACATGCTTAAAACATATTTTTATAATTTAGTTAACCCTATTAATATAATTCATTAAATTGGATAGGGTATAATAATTACATTTAAATAATAATGTATAGTTGTTTTTTTAAAAACTCGGGATGTTACACATTGTCCCCTAAAGTCCATCACACTTACTAATAGAAAGTATTACATCATGAAAATTTATAATTTATTGGATATAAAATTTTTCCAAGTCTTCCAAAAAATTAATCTTGATTGGGTTAAAGTGTGTAAACTTGGTGAGTTATTCAATAATCACCCCTATGGAATCATTCATTTGAAGCTTCTATAGAAATATAGAAAAAAAATCCATGGTGATTTTCTCCCATTTCCATTTGGATATAGGTAACAATGGTAAATTAAAGGTTGGTCATTGGTTTCAAGACATCAATTATTAATAAGTGATTCACTTAGACATATATTATACCCAAAACCCAAAATTTTATTTCATTGCCTGGTACATTTTTATAAAACCTTTATGGACAAACCATTTTGAGTGATGATAAACATGGAGCTAACTTTCCTAAAAAAAGCGAGGAACCATAATTTTGTACTAAGTCAATAACTGTATCAAGAAAGGAAAATCTGCCTCTATTGGGAAATCTGAATCACAGTTGTTGCCTGAGGACGACAAAAATTTGGGTAAGCCAGAGCTGAGCACGGTTGCTAATTAGGTTGAGAAAGCGGTGCAGGGCGACGCTCATGAAGAGGCATATAATGTTGATGTTTTGGGAGACAGACCAGATTCAACCAAGGTATATAATTTCCCTGAAAATCAGACAAAGTCTTGGGCTGAGATTTTTTCGGATGCAGATAATGTCCAACATGTTGATTCTACAAGCAAAGGAAATGAACAGTCAAGAGAAGTAGAAGTACAACTTGAGGTTGATCAGAAACTCTCTCAAGGGAAATTGATTCCCGTTGGGAATCAAAAAGGTAAAAAAACTTTAGATTATGACTCCCTAGTCATCTCTAAAGATTGTCACTCTTCTGCAAAACCCTTTGTGGATAATGAAGGATTTCAGATTGTTTCTTACAAGAAGACAACGTCCTCGGTTGCTTCTGCTATGGTGGTTGAGAAGCCTACTGTAGAAGAAATGATGACGCCAGTTAAAACAAATGATTCTTCTATCAATGAAAAGGAAAATACAGAGAATATATCGGGTTCTGATAGCACTGATGCTGAGACATTGTAGGGAAGGCTTCAAGTTCTTGCAAACAGGGCAAGTTCTAGTTGAGGGCGATCTAGAGGTCATGGAAGAGGACGTGAAAGAGCGGATCTGATTGCTTTTAAAGAAGAAGAGAAAAGGCTAACCGAGTATCTTCTAAAAAAGGTTAGGAAATAGTCATTTTTTTGGGGTTTCCTTGTTTTTTCCCATACTCTTTTCATTGCTTTCTTTTTTCTCTTGCATTTAATAAAAGAGGCTTTGCCTTTAAAAAAAATAATTTAGTACTAAAAATATGTGATGGAAATTGTGTCCTCTATCCATATATCAATAGTCACACCACCATGAAGGTTTATCCTAATGGTAAAACAATTGGAGTCTATCTTATAGGGTTATTTTACATGTTCAACCAATTTAGGGATGATATTTACTAGAATTTAAAACATAACATTATCCCACTCAGTAAAATCTAAATTCTAATTTACAATTAATCACATTTTTTCCATTGATCCCATGATTCTTTAACCACTTAGTCATAAGACTTACAACTAAGTTCATAATCCACTAAATTGATTATGGAGTTACCTTATTTATCAAATAAATAATTAATGGACTAAATATGAGACATCATAAACAAAGAGTTGGTAACAAACCACTAAACCTAAAAGGTATAGTTCATCAAGGTGTTTTTAAATGATATGAGTCATCAATTCCATGATTATTATTGGTGTATTTGTATAGAAAAAGGGTATGATTGAGTACATAAAATGGCTGTAAAAACTTGTAAATCATATTTCAAAAATATCCAAATTCTTAACAAATAAAAATAAATAATCCCAAGGTTATGTACTTATATTAATAAATATATTTATTTCCAACACCTTTAACTAATACATCAGTTCATATAGTTTAGTTGGATCTATTATAAACAAATTGAGTGAAATGTAACTTGTTCTTGGGTGTAGATTGATAGAAATATATAATTCACATTCATGTGGTAATTTAGATAAGTTTTTAGGAAAAAAATCCTGGTATGGATCTTATGATTTCCATGAAAGGGTTAATCCACTAAGAAAAGGATTTAATTATTGGTTCACTTTTTGAAACATTATTTAACTCAATGTTATCATCTAAAAACTATTAAGTTTATGATCCATTCATGTAAAATGAATTATTCTCACCAAATGTAGTAATGTAAACAATAAAGTAAAGAACAAAATTTTACAAGGTTCAGCCCCAATGAGGGAGGCTACTCCATACTATGCTTGGAAATTTTGATTAATATATTTTTCATTATGACCAATTAATAATTATGGTGACATGGAAAGGGATTATCCTTTACCCAATAGTTCATACTACACATAGAGTCTTTGTAAAAAATATTATATAGGTTCCCACCAATTTAGAATAGTTGGATTATCTTAAAATCCAATTAAAAAACAATGTATGTTTTTCTCATCAGTTTAAACCTCTATAACATTTTCATTTAAAACATCATTCATCAGGTAAAATGAACTTTGTGGGATCCTTCTTTCAATGAATGATGTTTTAATGCTCAATTATCTTATTCCCTCATACATTACCAACAAAATTTTAATGAATGATGTTTCCCCCTTAAATAAATATAATTTATCTGGTGAATGTGAGGGCTCTAGTTTGAAAATCAATGACTTTGGTTAACAACTTTGAAATCTTCTCAAGATATCAGAGTTTTAAATTCATTAAACACTCTATAAAACATAGTGTCAAAACCCTTTAATTCATCCATATATCTTAGCTATAATCACAAAATTTCCTTCAATAATAACAAAAATTTAATATATAGATAATAATAATAAAAATGTATGTAACTTTATATTAATAACAAGAAGACACTCAAAACCATTAAGTGACTGTACATTTTGGGAACATACTTATATCCAATTTAATTCTTGTAAATATAATTCTAGTGAACATAATTTATGTGAACATAATTTAGGTGAACATAATTTAGGTGAACATAATTTAGGTGAACATAATTTAGGTGAACGTACTTCAGGTCAATGTACTTCCGGTAAATATACATTAGGCGAACATACTTCAAGTGAACATAATTCAGGTGAATGTAATTATGGTGAACCCTTAACTTCATTTAAACTTATCCTCCTAAAACCATCAACACTATTATAAATTTGAATCATTTTTGGTATGCTAAAAAGTGATTTACTTTCATCGATTGAACAATACAACATTATCTGGGTTATTTACTTGGATATACCATTGATAAAAATCCAACTCTTCATACATTCATGAACTTTCAATGAAATAACAAGAACCTCTAAACATATATCTTTTTATTTTCAAAATTTCATCCCAACTAAAAAACATTCTCTCAAATGGAATTTGACAATAAATGCAATACTTTCTAAGGTCATGTGAAACTTCAATCTCTTCCTTTAGATTTGTTTTAAATAAAAATTATTTAGAAACCTCAACACATTTTATATCTATTTAATCTCATCCTTTTCTTAGGGATAAAAATCTTGTCACTATATTTCTAAAGAAATAAATGTTTTAGGATAATTAGATCTCTCATTGATAAGAAAAATTTTTCCAAGTTATTTTTATGTCCTCCCCCTTAATTCATCCACATATATTTTTCTCCACATATTTATGAGAACTCATAAATTAGATCAACATATGATAATAGGTCAGTATTAATTATTATTGAAAAAATAGTTTCACTTATCTACCCCTTTGTTAATATAATATAAGGAAAAGTGAGGTAAGTCTTCGGAACTTCTATTAAGTATTAGGAAAATATGAACATGAAGTTTCAGTTTTAATTACTCAAAACTTTTCCTTGTAATAGTTTTAATAAAAATATCATCAATTTGGTCCTTTTTTGAAATTATCTAAATCTTAAATTCCATTAAAATAACTTTCTCCCTGATGAAATGGAATCTTATATCAATATACTTTTATCTGGAGTATTGAACTTGGTACTTTGTGAGAGATCAATTTCACTTTGATTATTATATGAAGTTTTCAAAAGTTGTTTAAAATTTACTTTCATGTCTTCCATCTTAACTTTAATCCCCATTATTTGAGTGCATGCATGGGTAGTAGTGATATATTATGATTCTTCTATACTTAAAGTCAATAAATTTTTCTTCTTACTATGCTAATATAAAAAAATTCTCCCAAAACTAAAGTACCTTCATATGTTGATTTATGGTTATCAAAATCACCAACCCATTCAGTATATATGAATTTGAGTAAGTTATATTTATTACTTATATAATACATCCAGAAAAAGGTTAATGTTCCTTTGAATGGCCTCAAAATTATTTTTTGTAGACATCAGGTGGTACTTCATAGAATCAATTTGATATATGGAACACAATGTGACTACAAACACTATGTCTAGTTGATATGCATTTAAATAGAGTAATTTTTTTTATTAATTTACAATTTATTGATTAATACTATTAATGGATTTATCTTTTCACAACTTTACTACAGAAAATATAGGAGTAGGAACTTCTTTATAATATCCCTTTTCAAACATCCTAAATATATCACTAGCATACATTTCCCATGATATAAAGAGGCATCTTTTGTTTTTAAAACCTGTATATTGATAAAGAAATCCATATTCCCAAGTAATGACATTTCAAAGTGTTATTTCATTTATAATGATAATTCCATACATGCATAATCATTATCACTAGAGAAGATCACGTCATCAACACAGACAATGACTATCAGAGTACTGAAAATTTACTCATTTACATATAAGTTACTATCAACTTTTACTTTAGATAATTTCAATATATTTAAGAAACAATCTAGTTTATAATACCATTCATGTGGGGCCTACTTAAAACCATAGAAATATTTCTTGAGTTTTTATACCATACTTCCATATTCATCTAGTATAAATCCCTCTGGTTATTAAATGTATGCTTCTTCTTCAAATTCACTATTCAAGAATGCCAACTTTACATATATTTGCTAAACCTTGTAATTATGATGAGACACAAGTACTAAAAACATTTGGATGGTCTCAAATATTTAAACTAGAGAAAATATTATTATAGAATCAATACATTTGACCTATGATCATCCCTTGAAAACTAAACATGATTTATTTCATAAAACTTATCCTATTTTATTGAGATTGTTCCTGAACACCCACTTAGTTTGGATGATATTTTTGAATTTCTCTCTTGGGACCAGTTTCCTTGTTTCATTCTTCTCAATCTGATATAATTCAAATTTCATTTCGGTTTTCCATTACTTATGATCAACTTCTTTTGATACTAACTGAGGTTTAATATGAGAGATAAGATCCATTTGATTTTCCATTTTTATCTTTCTTTTTGTATGAACTAGAGCTTTATAAATTTCAATGATATTAATTAGTTTGAGTTTATTTTTTAATTCCAGAAATTTTATGTTTCTACTTGTAATAGAACCCTATTCATAACTAGATTCATTAAAACATGTTTCTTTAATATTGGACTCTAGAATTAATTCTTCTTAACCACCACTTTTTAATGATTTCATGACATCTTCCATCTATTCATCATATTCAACTTTATATTCTTTCAATTATTTAGACTTATTTTCAATCAATTTAACATCACATTCTTCCAAAAATGTATGTGAAAATTTATTCCAGCACATGAAAATCCCTTATACATCATTTTCATTGAGATTTCATAATTTTTAAATTCTTAATATTCAATAGGAATGTAATTATAACCACTTTCAAATATTTTATTGTTGGTTTCTTATTGTACCACAAATTTTTTGGGGTAATTTCTATTATAGATGTAATAAGACATCAATTTTTAACACGTACAACTCTACGTATGGATTATCTCCAAAAGAACTTATGGAGTTCATATTATAAAAATATGGTCCTTTCCATTTCAATTAAACTTATATTTTTTTCTTTATACAACCCCATTTTGGTGATGAGTATAGGGATAAATATATTGATTCTTTATTCCATGTTTTGATAGATAAGATTCAAAATAATTACAAGTAAACACTTTTCTGTTATTATTTTTTATCTTCTAGATATTTGTGCTAAATTGTTTTTACACTTCACTTATATAAAACCTAAACATTTACAAAACACTAGATTTTTGTTTCAAAGACATAACATTGGTTACTTGGGTGAATTCACTAATAAAAGTGATAATGTAGATATCAGACATCAAGTATTGATGCCTCATTAGTCCATATATATTGAATTGTATAAGTTCAAGTGGTTTGGTGGGTTACGTTATTATTCTATTATGTTTTCCTTCAATCACCCTTCCTTTCTGATAGGCTTCACATACAATGGATCTTTCTCTATTTAATAGAGTTAAATCTTTCATAGGTTCTTACTTTTATATTTTTATCATATTTTATTGAGCATGATGTTCCATCTTTCTATTCCATAACTAATTATCATATATATCAATTATGTAACACAATTAACCTTAATTTCCAATCTAAAAAAATTCCTTCAATTCTTACTCCTTTAGAAATAGTTCCTCCATCCTTCAAGCATAACATGATGCAATAGTTTCTCTAGAACTTTGCCTCATTTACATTATCTTACAATTTACTTACACTATGTAAGAGATTTTTAATTGAATACATATAAATAAATACCTTATATTTCAAATTGTGATCATCTATAATGGGTTTTCCAATTCGTTTTACCTTTAAAGAAATATCATTTTCAAAGGCAATATCTCTTCCATTATAATCTTTAAATTTTATTAATATTTTATTCTCCCCATTCATATTCATGGAGTATATACTATATATAATACATGGTATCTATTTCTTAATATCTTTTAAGGAGGATTCAAAAATAAATGTTTTTTAATTTATCTTTTATTTTCCCGTATATCTTTCCCTTCTAATGAATGAGTCATATCCAGGAAGAGTTTTCATACATTCTATAGTATAATGAACAACCTGATCACATATTCTATGCCTCTTCTAGATAATAAAAATGATTTATTATTGAAGAGTTTTAAAATTATGATTCCATCTTCCTTGAGATGTTACCTTCTTTCTTTAAATTAGAATTTTTTATTTGAAAGATAATCCCCCTCAACTTGAACCTTCTTTCTAATAATGACATATTTCTCAGCAGTTATAAGATTTATGTCTATAGTTTCTAAAACATAAGAAATATTTTTTGATTTTATACCTTTTCAACTGATAGAAGTTTCTGTTATAGAACTATCATGGTATATGAATTCATTATACATTTTTAATGAAGTATCTAGTTTTTCTAAAGCTATGTCTAACATTATTTAGTTTAACAGAATTAATTTCAATTTTCTTATTTATCGATACATTCTTAGTTTTGGTTTAGAAACCTATATTATTAGAATAAATTGATTTATCTTTACTTTTAGTATAAATAACATTTATTTATTTTTCTATAATAGTTTTTGAATATTCAACATTATCTTTCGTTAATCTGAGAAAATCATATTTCAATTTCATTAGATTTATTTCATCTTTAGCACATCTAGATTTCGCTTTACCTAATTCATCTTCCACTATAGTAAGATTCTAATTTTTATTCGTCATGATTTTTTCCTATTAGGGAAACATTAGTTTGAGGTTCTTAATTTCCTCAATGTATTTATTATTCATTATAAGAGACTCTTATCCACATTCGATATGTTTTTCTTCTTTATTTTTCAACAAGTGAAGTTATTTTTTAAGTTTAGTATTTTTATCAAGACATATTTCAAGATATAATTTCAACATATGTTAAAATATGTTACATAACCTTCTTTTTCTTTATTGAAGGTTTTATATGGTTTTAAATGATTCGTGAAGTTTACTAATTTTAATGGAATTTCATCATCATATGATACAAATTATGATTATTCCCCTTATTATTCCTTGCAAAGAAGACTTGTTTTCTTTTTCTAAGAAGACTTATTTTTTACTTTAGATAAATTTCTACCTTCATTTGTATCCTTTCTCCATATCCATATTTGATTCTTTTATCAGTCTCATATTCTTCACTTTCATTTAATTTATTTTTTGAGGAATGGGAAATAATGTTCCCTACTCCCACACACTCAAAAAATTTCAATAGAAGATTACATTTACACTTTTCTTTAACCTTTGTGAATTATCAGAAATTAGATACATCAACATTCCATGCTCCTTTTCCTTACTTCTATAAACATTTATTTCATAATATGATTCATCTACCGATGAATTAATTTTTAGTTTTATCATGGATTACAAAGAAATATCTTCCTTAGATCTTGTAACATCCCACCCATCCTCATTGGATTTATTGAGTTCGAATTGTTACTTGACCTTAAGAGACATCCCCAAAATGTAAAACCTGAGTAATAAATGCCAAGGGATTCAATACAATTGGGAGATGATTTTCCCTTTAAAAATAAAATAACTACAACCAAATATCCTATAACCAAAAACCACTACATGATGCATGATCACAATGTAATACAACTCAGTGTATAACAAAACAAACCAAATATATGATAATACCAAGAATAAACCAATATCAATCTCAAATACAATGCAGAAGATAAGACCAACAAAACTCAAAAGACTCAAAGACACTATCTCTGCTACTCTAACAAGCTCCAAGATCCAAATCCACCATCCACAATGAAGTATCATGAAGTGATACTAAAGGAATTTGATACCTTCTATTTACCTATATCTTGATAGGAAATATAAGCAAAACCACCAAAGTACAAAAGTAGTGGTCAGTAATAAAACTTATTTATATTTCTCTAAATGGCTTCATACTCACGCCACTAGAATAAAACATGTCATCACATTTATATAAAATAATTTTTATAAAACAATTTGAAACAATATATATCAGAATATAAATAAATTTACATATCAAAATAGTTTCCATGGAATAAAACCAAATAACTCTTTAAAGAATTTCATAGCTCTTTTTTGGCATATCCATTACATGATTCACACATACACACATGCAAGCTTCGGTGATAGTTCCACATTCTTGATCATTTTCTCATCCATCCACTATGTCATCAATAATTTGCCAATAACCTTGTTTCCCAATGACACATGCCCCTTATCTAGGGTTACGTCCCTTTGTACCCCAATGGCACATTCCCCTTATTCAAGATCACATTAAAAGCAAGAACTCAAACCAACCTATATATGATGAAACAATTTCAGAAAAACTAATTAAATATATTTCAATAAAATATCATTTTCATTGAAAACCTTTACACAATACCTTTTCGATGAATCAATAAAATCCACATTTTAAAATCATCATATTAAAATTCATAAAAAAATAAATTTTTAAAATAACAAATTTCTACAAAAACCCAAACCATAACTAATGAGGTTTTATACCATGATTTGAACATCAATTCCACAACCAATAATCATGAAATTCAATCAATTTGACACTAAGACTTCGTGTTCTAATAATAGGAGATGAAATTGAAGTCACTTACCTGAGGAATTATGATGAAAAAAATAACATCACTAAATATTCAACAAAACATGGTATAATATCTGAAAATCCCCCCTAGATCTCTTTCCTTAATATAAACACAACCACATTTCATCAATATTTTCACCAAAAATTATATATCTATAACTAAAAACTTATATCTTGGATTTCTAGATAGATATAAGGAAATTAGATCTAAAAAAACTACCAAAAATGAATAATTACTAAGTAAACCTGGATTCAATGGACTAAAAATTGCTTTCAGATTGCTTATGGTTCAAAGGTGAGAGACACCACAACCTTTGGGAGGAAGGAAAAATAAATTAGTGACATAATGGAGGAAAAATTAGTGTATTAGAGGTAAATTAAAGTGAGATCCACTTTTTAGGATCTCACTTTTAAATTGTGCCTAGTTAGGAAAATCGTGCACTAAACGGGTGCCAACCTATGCCTCAAGGAGCATCTCACACTATTGGCCCACATGGTTAGACAAAACATGTGCTAACTGGGAATAAGACCTCTATCCCACTTCATACGATTTCTCATAAGTGGCCACATGGTTTAGACAAATCGTGTTCCTAGCTGTACACCTATCCAGAGGCCCCTATCTCATTTTTCATGGATTCTTATAGGAGTTGTACGGTTTCCACTTACCATCAAACCACAAACCCATATAAAATCCCCAAAAACTTACTAAAGAATTAAAAAATATCCCAAACTTTACCCAGACACCTTAAATTATCCCCAAAATTGGTCATTCTTTCTTATGAATATAGAAAACCATCATTTCTTTGAAAGAGTTATGGAAATTTCTTAATCATTTTCTTCTCCCATTCCAAGGTTTCTTCAAGAATTTAGAAATGTTTCCCCAAAACCAGCACTAGACCGATGATTTCTCTATGCAAGTCTTTATGTTTCCTATTTAAAATTTGTACTGGCATGTGTATCAACAAATCATCTGTATCTAAGTCCCCATGATTCCATCGAATCACATAGTCAGGATCAGGCTAATAATTTTTCAACCACAATACATGAAACCGATTATACATTAAATTGAATCATGGTAGAAAACCAATCCTATATTCCACCTCACCAACCCATTGAAGTATCTTTAAAGGGGCTATTAATCAAGGAGATAACATTCCCTACTTCCCAAAATGATGATGCCCAAGCCTTGTACAAATTATCAAGAACACATGATCACTCAAATCGAATGAAAATAGCCATCAATAATGATCCACATACAACTTCTGATGACTCTGAGTCATCATCATTATTTTATTGATCAACTAAATCTTCTCTGTTATCACATGGTTAAGGTCGACCAACAAATGGAGCCTCACCTGTTTCCACCCAATAAAGTGGATAAGGAAAAATATTCCCATATAATTATTCAAAATGAGACATATGTGTCAAGGATTGATAAATTATGTTATAAGAGAAATCAACTAATGGTATATGCTCCTCCCATGAGTGACAAAAATCCATTACACAAGAACTAAGCATGTATTATAAAATTTGTATTTTGGATTATATTTTCCATATATCTGAGAATGATACATCATACTCATTGTCAACTAAGTATCAAGGGATTTCTATAAATATTTACAAAAATGAGATATAAACCTTATATCATGGTATGATATTATGGAAAATTTTATTCCATTCCCCTTTACCACTTCTCGGATATAGTTTTTTGAAAATTCATCCACCATATGAGATTCAAAAAATAGGGATAAAATGTGCCAACATTGTGAATTGATCCGCTATCACCCATTTATAATTGATTTTTTGAACTATTATTGGGAGAACTATTAAAAAATAAATGGATATCAGTTCCCATTTCCAAATAGTAATAGGTAAAGATTGTAACATACCTATTGGTTACTGATTCTCTACTTTAACCTAATGATAAGTTAAGCATACAAACTCAATCACCTTCCTTTTTATAACAACCCACCAAAACCATGCTTTCAACTCATTATACATATTCTGTATTCTAGGATGTAAAAAACAACTCAAATTTTGGAAGTCGTGAATAAGTAGTTTCTAAAAATACATAGGTATGACCATCAGATCTTGAAACCACAAAACAACAGTCTCATCTAGATTCCATCCCTCAATGGTCTCCCCACCATTTAGTCTTGACATCATAGAGACAAATTATGAATAAAATGTACACCCCTTCTTAACCATCCCAACTAAATTAGGAATTAACAAAATTGGAAAGAAAACCATCACTTCACCCCAGTCTTCACATTCTAAGTGAATTTCCCCTATGACTGACATTAGCTTTAACAGATCTGAATCCTCTTTTTCCATCTCAGTATATGAATTTATTCTTAATGCATCTACCACCTAATTCCCTTCACGTGATGTATAAATAAAATCAAATTCCAAAATTTGGATATACTCTATCCATATTCTTGGTCTCATGTTCAAATATCTTTGAGAGAAAATATTTTTCAAGTTCTTATGATCTGAAAACACCATAAATTTCTTACCAAAGAGGTTAGAACACCATGTCTACAATTAATGGACTACGAAATCAAAATCTAAATCATGCATTGGATATTTATTCTCATTAAACTATAAAGAACTTGATCCATAAGAAACAAAATGATCCCCCTACATGAGAACACATCCCAACCCATAACCCAAAGCATTATAATACACCACATACCCTTATCATGAATCTAGAATAAATAAGATCATAATGGATATAAGGAAAACCATTAGATATTGAAACTATTTTTTAAAATTTTTATTCCATTAGAACAGAACATATTTACATGTAAAAGATATGGTAGGAGAATATAGTTGTGAGAAATCATGAAGAAATAATTGGTAATAACCATCCAGAAAAAAGAAAATTGCATGTCTTGAAGACATTCTTTGGTGGTTTACATGAGATAATTGCTTCTATCCATTCTAAATGCACATAAACACCTCTTTGAGAGATTACATAAATAAGGAAATTTACCTATTTTATAAAAAAATCACACTTTTATATTTTTCATACAACCGATGATCCCTCAATATTCACAACGCTATATCTAAGTATTCTTCATGGTTATACCTTATCCTTGAATACACCGACATTTCAACCAGGGGCATAACCAAAAAATAATCCATATATCTTTGAAATATATTATTCATCAATTCCATAAATACTTCTATTGAATTCGTAAGATCAAAAAGTATAAACACATACTCTTAATGGCCACTTCTACTCATCAAATCTATCATTGGAATATTTTCCCTTAGAACCTGCAATTTGTGATATCTTAAGTGTAAGTCAATCTTTGAGAACCAATGAGATCTCCTCAATTGATCAATCATATCATCAATTTGTGAAAGTGGATAGCAATTCTTTATTGTAAATTGGTTCAAATTACAATAATCCACACACAAAAAAACAGTTGCATCCACATTTTTGAAAAACACGAATAGTGCTGCGCACAAATACATGCTTGACCAAATGAAACCTTTGATTTACAACTCTTCTAATTGCACATTCAATACCTTTAACCTTTTAGGTTCCATTTTATAATATTGGAGTGAGATAGTACTTGTCCATAGAGGGAGATCAATTGTAAACTCAACTTATCTTATGGGTGGAAACCCTAATAATTTTTTTGGGAAAACATCCTAAAACTAATCAACAACCCATGGAAAACAGTTATTATTAATCTCTTCCATTGACTCCAAAGTCAACACTACAAAATGGTATGATATAATTCTAACTAATTGTGCCAACAATCATGTTTAACCTACCTTTACATTCTAGTCTCCTCTAAAGAGATGCTTGATTGCATCCTTATTCGTAAAACTAACCCTTCATGTATAACAGTCGATGTGAGCCTTGAACATAGTTAACCAATCCATACCTAGGATTATGTCATAGAAATCCATCTCCAATAACTAGAAATCCATTTCAACTCAGATCCATCAAGAGTTATTGAAAATTATTTACCCATAAAGGCTTGAAAATATTCTTGACCAAGATAAGCTTGCAGTATCAAAATAGAATACATTATCTCAACATTTAAACCCAGAATATCAATAACATGAGAAGAAATAAATGAATGGGATACACCCATATAAAACAATGCTTTTAAAAGGGTATAATTCAAAAGAATCATACCTCTCACTATCAATGTTCTAGATTAATAATCCATAATAACTTCCCCAGTTCCATATAATTTATTACTCACTGCACTATGTTCTTTATTTACCTATTGAGATTGACCTTATTTTGGAATCATGGTGTTCTTAGAATCACCATGGCTATATCGGTTTTTCTGATGAGCATTATTTTTCTACCCTCATCTTATTGAAGAATACGAAATCCACGACATCAGAGAAATGACCTAAACACCTAACCTTGGAGCACTATGACAATAACTCTAAAGATTTCCCATCTATTTTCAACTGTGTCATGCTCTAGGCGGTGTTGTACTCTCTCACTTTATGTTGTTGAAAGAACCACATTTGAAACATCCATATTTACTCTTAGGCCTGGGAGGAAGATTCACTAATCCACCTATTTAATTTTAAGTCATCCCCATACCTTATAAATAGGTGTCCCTCTTATGCTTTCTCCCAAAATTAGAGTTGCTACCATTTACCATAGGCTTCAACATGCTTCCTCTACCTGTATCTCCTGATATGTCCCTTTATTATATTGTTTATCTCTTAACCATCTATATATAATCCATTATACAATGCAGAAAAATCTTTGAGTGAATTTCCTACCTCATCCCTACTCAAAAATGTGTACCTTCAATGATTAACTTGTAACAAATTTGGGTAAAAAGTGGACTAAATTCATGAATTTAGCTATATAATCTATCACTGGGAGGATCTCCTACATTAAGTAAAAAAAGGTGGTTATTCTTGAAATCCCAAACATATGAGGACATATTCTTTTGTTGAATATTTATTAAAAATACTCCCAAGAAAGGCCTTAGTATAATTTATCCTGAAATACTGAATCCCACCATTTGCGTGAAAGATCCTCCAACATATATGTCACCAACTTAACTTTCAACTTTGATGGTGCGCCAAGGAAATAAAATATTTGATTCAGCTTGTTCATCCACCCCTCTACCTTATCTAGTTCTGAATCATCCAAAAAGATGGGTGAATTCTAATTCTAGAACTGAATAGAATGAACCACTTTCCTTGGTTTATCCCTTCGGTTCCCTCTATCCATAGCCTGAAAATCTTGGACTATCTGAACTAGCTATTGGTTCACATGTTGCTCTAGTGTATCCATGTTCTCAATAGCATCTTTTGGTTGGTTTATTCTACGCATA
Organism: Viscum album; assembly: GCA_963277665.1. NCBI lineage: Eukaryota > Viridiplantae > Streptophyta > Magnoliopsida > Santalales > Viscaceae > Viscum > Viscum album. Next base: position 1,814,619,353 of record OY728146.1, read on the forward strand.
CATGCTTCCATTTTCTATAAACACAAAAAATTCCATAAGTCTCACTCTTTATAAACTGAAGTCTTAACAATTTCAATTTCTACAACATCACACATATCAAAACTAGGCTTTCCAAAATTTAACAATTTTTTTCTTCTAACCATTTTTAAGATTCTATATTGATTTTGAAAATCAAACAATTCTCAAAATTCTATTATCATGCCTTTTTCATAATCTCACATTTGAAAAAAATTTCAACACTTTTTAAAAATCAACACATTTTCTCTAAATCATAAATAATTACTCAAAATGAAATATGAAATCCTTGTGGGAAGTCATTTAAATAATGCTTTTCATGCTATTTTTATTGAAAAAACCATGATAATATGATTTCAAATCCTATATGTGTCTCCAACACACATATGTACGCAACTCCTTAGTGACTTGAAATTCAACATAAATAGGTTAGCTACCCCTTTTTATGCTCTACATTTCAAGTCCTAAAAATACTACTCCTATTCACCATCCCAAATCTTGGACTAATCGAAATGAATTTCTACTCCAATACTGGAAACAAATACCATTTTTTCCAAAATATTCGGACTGACCAAGATTGATACGACTTGAAAGTCAAGGACCAAACAAGTTGATACCATTTGTCCAAATGAAAGATGAACTGACCATGAATGATACAATTTGTAACATCCTACCCCTATTAATTGTTTTTAGGAAATGTGGATTTTTTACTTGTACCTAAGAGATATCCCTAAGACACCAAATGTTGAAAATAAATACCAAGGTCTTTAATACATTTGGGGTAAGATTTTCCCTTTAAAATAAAACAACCACAACCAAACATCCCATAACCAAAAACAACTATATGATTCATGATAAAAATGTAATACAAATCAATATATAATAAAACGAACCAACTATATATGATTAACAATAAGAAACCAATATCAATATCAACTACAATGTGGAAGAAAATAATGACAAAACTCAAAAGACTCAAAGACACCAACTATTCTACTCCAACAAGCTCTATGATCTTACTCTACCATCCCAGCCCAAGTATCATAATGTACCACTAAATAAATTTTATACCATCCCTTTACTTGTATAATGATAGACAATATATTTAAAATCAGCAAATTTCCAAATTATAAGTGAGTAATGAAACTCCATAGGCTTTCCCCAAATGTCTTCCCTACTTCCACCACTAGGATAGAACATTTTAGAACATTTATAGAAAACAATTTATATAAAAAAATTAAAAAATATTATATTATAATGATAATCAATTCCCCTACCAAAACAGATTTCAAGTAAAGTAATGAAACTACTCTTTAAACCATTTCATATCTCCCTTCTGGCATACCCATTCCATGATTCACACACACAAAAATGCATGATTTAGTGATAATTCCATACTAATGATAGGTTTCTCATCTATAAACTAAGTTATAACTAAGTTTCCAATCACCTTGTGTCCTAATGAAACATGATCCTTATCCATGGTCACATCCCTTTTTACCCCAATGGTACACACCCCTTATTTAGGTCTCCATTGAAATCATGAACTAACACCAACCCGTATATGCAAAAACCATGCCAAAATAAATTTAAATACATTTAAATAAAAGATCATTTGTATTTAAACCCTTTAAACAATTTTTTTTACATTATTCAAACAAATCCAAATTCAAAAATCATCATTTTAAAATTCATTAACAAAGAACTTTTCCCAATAAAAAATTTCAACAAATCCATATACCATAAGTAAATAAGGATTCTACCATAATTTTTTCATCAATTTTTAGCCAATTATCATGAAATTAAATCAATTTGAAACTAATCCTTTAATTTATATTAAAAGGAGTCAAAGTGAAGCCACCTACCTTAAGAATTATTTTGAAAATGTAGAACAGAACTAAATATTCAACAAAACTACGAAGATTCTAAAAAAACACAACTTATATCTCTTTTCATAACATCAATACATCCACATATCATCTTAATTGGCATAAAAAATAATATATCTATTCTCAATGGAGTAGATATTCTATTTCTAGAGAGATATAATGAAAGTGGATCTAAGGAAAACTACCATAAATGAAGACTTATCAAGGGAATTGGGCTTCAACGCACCAAGAATTGCATTAAAATTACTTCCAGTTCAAAGGGAAGAGACTCCATAGCATTTGGGAAGAATAAAAATATAATTAGGGTCAAAATAGGGAAAAATGAGAGGATTAAAGTTAATTTCAATAAAGATACACTTTTTAAGGATCTCACTTTTAAACTGTGGATGTTTAGTCACATAGTTTGGTAAAACGTGCGCTAAACATGCACCAAACTCTTCTTCAAGGATCACCTTGCAGATTTTTCCCACAATGTTAGATAAAACATGTTCTAAAAATATATAATACATCTATCCCACTTCACATGGTTACTCTTAGGTGGATGTATGATCTAGAAAAACCACACACCTAACCATGTGCCTACCTAAGGAGCCCTATCCCACTATTCACGGTTTCGTGTAGGTGTCCAACAATTTCCACTAACCATGATCAAAATTTTCACCTTTATTAAATCCCACAAAACATCCAAAATACTTCTAAACCCTACCAAAATTTACCCAAAAATATTAATTACTTAAAATACATACCAAAACGGTTACTAGAAACTGGGGTTGGGACAACTCTTTTCTTAAATATTGGACCCTCCCTCATTTCACAAGCTATAAGAATAATTGAAAATTCATCTAGAGATGAGTAATTTCAAGCTTAAAGGGTTGAAATATTATGATCAAATATATTTGGGAAGGTCCTCATTAAATTCTCCATAATATTTTATTAATTTAGAGTTTATTTAAATCCTCCATTTTTACTGATGATTTCATTGAATATTATGAAAAATCCATCTTGGTTTTCTTAATTATCTATTTTTAGGTTCTAAAACTAACTTCTATAGATTATAATACTTAATTCCTTAAATTAAAATTAACTTCAATTATGATTTCTATCTTGTCCCATATTTCATTATATAATTAATGTCCCATTACCTTGGTGTAGGCTTTGTCTAATAAAGACATGAGAATTTATTTCTGAGACTTACCATTAACTTCTATGTTCCTTTTATCCATAAAAGTCATAGGTGCATCTTTTTAAATAGATAAAAATCATTCTATAACAATATTCACAACTTCCAATCCAGGAGATATGAGATGATTTATAATATTGTTTTTACATCCATGAAATGTTTTACCATAAAAGGTACAGATACCATAGATGTCAATGAATTTTTCATTATTTATTCAATCAAATAGATCTAATAGAGGTAAACCTACTCTTATACAACTTGTGATACCCAATAAAGGTTTGATCCCTTGAGATGGGGGGGGGGTTGAATTAGTGGATAATTTTTTGAAACTTTATTTAACTTGAATTTAACCTCTACAACTTGTCAAGGTTATGATCTATTCCAATAAAAATACTTATTATCACCACATACAGAAACAAATAAAGTAAAGAACAAAAAATTTTACAATGTTCAACCCAAATGAGGGAAACTAATCTATGTTGTGCATGTAATTTAAGAGACACATAATTTAAACTTTGATCAATAAAAAATTATAGTGGTATGGAAAAGGATCAACCATTACCCGAAAATTAATCCCACATAGATATTCTCATGATAATAAATTATACTTGTTCCCACCAATTTAGAATATTTGGATTATCTTTTTATCTTCCTAAATAGAAAAGTATATTATGTTAACAAGGTTCAACCTTCATAATTTAATCACCAAAAACATTATTATTGAATTAAACTCAAATCATTGATTTCCATTTTTCAATTATTTATGGTTATATTCTCTATGATCTTCTTCACTCAAACACGCTCAATATCATTAGTGAAAATTACATCTTTATCAAAAAAATTACTAAATGATATTTCTACATTAAATAACCAAAATCTTTCTAATAAATGTGGGGAATACATGGGATTTGATTTGAAACACCCACCCAATTAAATTTTTTTGTTAATAACCTTCAAAAAAATCCCTTGATATTATAGTTTTTAATTTTTCAAATCTTATAAAAAACACTACATAAACACCCTTAATTTTATTCATAGATCTTGGATAGAATAAAAAACCTCACTTTGTGAATAATACACATTGAACATCCATATCATAATTATTGTGATGGATGAAAATTAATATTAATTATATGAATAAACTTAGAACCTTTAGGTGAATATAATTTAGCGGAAAGTATTTTGAGCCATTGTACTTATGATAAATTTACATCTGGTGAACATACATTAGGTGAATGTATATAAGGAGAACATACTTATGGTGAACATACGTTAGGTCAATGTACTTCTGGTGAGTGCACTTATGGTAAATTTAATTTAGGTGAATATACTTAGGGTGAACATAATTTTGGAAAACCCTCATTTTTAGCTCAACTCATCCTCCTGTAACCTTCTTTACTATGAGAAACTCGAATCATTATTGATATTATACCAAAGTGATGTACTTCCATTGATTGAAAAATAAAACATCATATAACTTATTTACCTCGAGATACCTTATATAAAATTCCATATCTTAATACCATTATGATGGACTAAGAATAACCTCTAGATTAAACCCTTTATATTTTAAATCTTTACATCCCAACTCAAAAAACATTACATCAAATGGTGTTAAAAAAATGAAACACCTTCAAAGACTAAAGGTAACATCAAATATATTATTTTAGGAAAATAAATACTTTTATTTACCATAATAAATCCAAATTTTATGATTTCTAGTTAATAAGAGATAGTTTCAAACTTTGTTAGTTGAGGTCCAACACTTCTTGCATTCATGTCTCATTCCCCTTTGAAAAATGAAAAAATCCATCTAGATATGTGAAATTGACTCATCGAGTTTAAAATTTGATATGAGTTTTTTAATTCTAATAACCAATCCATCATAAAAATCATATCAAATTTATACATCTCTAACATTGTGAACTCCCATAAGAATTGTTCTATTTCTATTTCACCAAGATCGGTGCAACCACACTGGGAGGGGGGTAGATCTATATGGTATAATTTTAATCAATTAAAAAATTTATATTATTTACCCTTTCACCTATTTTTTGAATATATTTCTCAATTTTTTCTCACCTTCAATTTGAATGCAAGAATTATATGCAAGAATGAAACAACAAGGCACCCTGGGATTTTATAACAAGATTCAACTCCAATGTGGATGACTATATACCTAGTGTATGGTGTTTGTTATCCCACACACACAAATATAATCTCTTAAAAAATGAATCTATAGTAAATGGAATAACCTTGAACATGATGCAATAGATATAACCAACTATAATTACATATAAGAACCATATTTCCTTTTTCAAGCTTTAGAACCAACCACCCCCTTATAGAAAATATAGGATTTTTCCTACTCCTCTCAAATATTATCAATAGGAATGATCAAGTAACCACTAAAATAATAGTTTTTTATCTTCTTCCAAAAATAAATCAATCAACTAGGATAACTCACACAAAAAAAATTAGTTGTTTTCTTACAAACTTACTATATATGAAAATCATAATCTCCAATTTTTAAAATATTGTGATACCATAGGCTATTATGCATAAGGTTATTTAATTATCAGGATATATAGTAGCATTAATATCACATTATCTCATTTATATTATTCTTTAAGATACAATATATCTTCTCACAATAAAATTAGAACTCACTCATTCTTATATACATAGAATCTTCAATATGATAATAGGGTTAGTTAGTTTTATATATATACATATATCAAACAAAATTCATATTCATTTACTTATATGATATGAATATATCATTAGAAAAGTCTTAAAAACTAAGAATACTTATTTTTCTATTATTATTCCTCGATGTAAAGGATTTTCACTAAAAATTATCATCATATTTTACCTATTCAATACACACATTACTCATGAGGAACGATGTATCAGTTCTTCCCACTTTCCTCAACATGAAATATCATGAAGATAATCATATTTTTAATTCTATTTATCTCCTCTCACTTCAATACTCTAGATATTTAGTATAATAATACACCATTGAGATATTCTATCTTAGTTTTTTGTTTTTATTCTCTTATTCTTCACCTATTTATCTTTTTAAAATCATGTGACTGTTATTTCTATATTTTAATATAGAAAATCCCCATTAAAAATACATAGTATGATATCATCCATAATTATAGGTCTTAATATATCTAATAATAAATAATGAATATAAATTAAGAAAACTATATCCTTATCTACAACTTTCCATATTCTATTGTGATTCTCATAATGTCAATGGCCTCCATTTCTCCACAAAATTTTATTTCTCATTAGAGCAGGTCAACATGGGAATATGAAAAAAATCTCCTGAAATGATAGTTATATTCTAAGCATTGAAACCTTCATCATGGATCAAGTTTTTTATTTTATTATAACATCTATTATCCTTGACTATTATCTTGGATATTCAAGGAATCATAATATTTTGTCTTTAGTGTCTACAAAAACATCGTCACATTTGAAACATATAGAGTGCACATATTTCTTAAAATTATGAGTATATGAATCATACATACAATCTGGGAAACTAAACATGATGTACCATAATGACATGATAAAATTATAAAAAATCACTTTAAAAGGTACCTTTATGAATCCCCACTATGAAAACCCTTATATAATTCTATTTTACAAATCCTAAATTTGTATCAGAACTATATTACAACTCAACATAACTCAATAAATTACCAAATTATCAACTAAATCTATCCCTAACTATGAGTTGAGTACCCTTTCACACCAAGACTACCAATTTCAAGATCACTTTAAAGCACAGAGTGACCTCTACAAACTAGAATTTATTAAATTTTCATACTTTTTCTGCTCAGCACCAGAGTGAACCTTAATTGGTGAACTTTACCAATTTTTTGAACATAAGTATTCTTATCATATAATGAAGCTTATGTCTCACTAAATAATTTTTTTCGTGAAATTTAGATTAATTCTTGAAATAAATATGATCTAGAGACTTGGAATATCACATTTTATGATTGGGTGTATCATAGAGTGTGATACACATGTGGTAAATGAATTATGTTTAAGTTAGCGAGATATATTATTTTATGATATAGGTTATTCTGTGATGGATATTTTAGGATATCATGTTGTATAATATGGTTTTATTCATAGCACCATGTAACTAATGGTTTGGGACTATATAACTTAATCATCCTCCAAAATGTTAAGGTATTAATATTTTATTCTCCATAACACATTATCTATCACTAAAGGAATGTGAGAGTTGTGTCCAAGAGTTATATGGGATTTAATAGGAGTATTTAATTTTACATTTATTAAACATATGAGTAAAATCATAATTTATATTCATGTATCAAGATCATCTTTATAGCCTATATAAAGGAAGTCTCGACTTAGATAATGTTGTGAAATCCTTGAAAATCCTCTCATTGTAACTCTATTCTCTTGAAGCTCTCTTCATTATCCATTATTTTTTTGAGATGATATAATATTTTTAAGGATTAATATTCACATAGAAATAGTTTTTGTGATTCAGTTAAATAATTGGATACACCTTAGGGGGAAGAACCATCTGGTTGTTCATTAGTGATTTTTATCAAACAAGGCTTCTATAGTTTCATACTATGGTGATAGGTTCACCTTTAATTTCCATTATCATATTATTTCCATTTAAATATAATGTTAATCATGGTTAAATGATTTGTTTTCAAATTTGGATTCCTTTATTAGTGGTTAATCTATGATCAACAACCATTCAGTTATATGAGAGTTTTTCAATAAATTTTGATTCATGAAATCATTTGATAAATAATGTGTTTCGAAATGGTAATACTATTCATATTGTATGTCATAAAATATGATTCAAGTTTGTTATACCAAATTGAATAATTAATTATGATATATGGATATCTTGGGTAGTGATTCAATATAAAACCCTTACCTTTTATACATGTTATAACATACGACATTAGTTAATCGGATTCAACGATAGCTCTTCCATATGTTTCAAAAAATATATAATCATATCACATTTATGAAATCTCATTATATTTTAAAATATGATTGAAAAGGTTATTTAATTATTGGAATATTAGTTGTATAGTATGGATGATAGTGCATAAAGGGTTTATTCACCATGGGTTATCAATCACATCATATGATTAATCTTTATACACTTAAGTTCAATTCATCATGAAAAAGTTTTTTTAATTATTTTCAATTATTAATTGAATAAAATAATTTATAAATTATAATTAAATGTATTTTGGTATATTAATTTATTTATAAATGATTTTTTAAATTAACTAATTATAAATATTTTATAAATAATTAAATGTCTATGAAACTTTTATTAATAAATATTCCATAATATTAAATGTTAATATTAAAATAACTTTTTTAAAGTATATGGAAGACTTATAATTTAGATATAAATTATTTAAATATATATTATAATAACTAAAACTCGAGTAACCCAAGATTTGGTGGTTAATTTATTATATTGACACTAGATAATAGTAATCACATTCCAAAAAACTGAATAATTTAGTAGTGTAGGTATACTAGATAAATAATTTGACCTTAAATTAAATTTTCTAACATAAAATATATAATATAGTAAAGGTAAATATTTTTTATACTTGAAATCATTAAAATATTCCCTTTTTATATCTTTGGTAAAGAAAAAAATAAGGGTGATCTCATATGCTCAGTAAGGATTGTGTATAACAGAAGCTATCAAGAATAAATAAGGCATAATAAATATAGAAAATTAAATAACTTAAAACAAATTTCATTTAATTATTAATTTGAGCATAAATAATAATATGGTAGGAATAAATGATGATAAAATCATTCCACATAAATAATAAAATGAGTTAAAAAATTATACATGTATATTATAAAAAATAAAATAATCACATGAGAATCAATAACTGATTTTGTAATGATTGAATGCATAATGAAGGACATTTAAACTTACTATCGAGGCCTTATTCCAAGGAATCTAAAATTATCATTGAGAACTTATTCCATGATATATATATATATATCTGTGTGTAAGGTGTTAGAAAAATATCCAATCTAGTTAGTCTAATAAGACCTACTGATGTATAAAAAGAGTATGTAATTTTGGTCCCTACTTATCAAAAGGGTGTTTAATTTTTTAAGTGATAAGTTGGGACCAAAATTACATACCATTTTGGTCTAATGAGACCTATTAATTTATTAAAATTCCATGTAATTTTGGCCCCTAATTATCACTTAAAAAATTAAATGCATTCATTATATGAATAAACAAAATTCCCTAATCAATATTCCTTAAAAATCAATAATTGTATGTATCAGAAGAACTAGCATATGAAATATTTACACTTTCCCTAGTAAATATAATAATAAAACATATAGATAAATATGGTGGATGGTATAATAATAGTATAACCTCATTAAATCATAATATTAAATAAAATATGTTTCCATAGATGAAAATTATTTTAAAAGCTCACTAGAAAATTCCTGAGGAAAATACCCTTTTTCAATTTGAAAAAAAACTTATTAAAATTTAAACATTTCCCAAATATTAAGGAAAATATTTTATTTGAAAATAAACATATAAAATTATAAATAATTATTTAATATAATGATTATTCATGATAGAGATAAATTTTGTTAATACCTTATAATTTAAAAAAACATTCCTTTCACACTTTTTGTAAAAATGTCAAAAATTACATCATTATGGAAAATGACAAGAATATTACATATAAAGAATTTAGTAAAAAGTAAAAAATTAGTAAAAAAATTTTAAAAAATCATATTAGAATAGTAAAAACCTTCATTAAAACATTTTCAGAAAACATGGATATGGATGAAAAAGGTATTTCAATTGAAGAGAGAGATAAATTTTATTTTTCTTAAAAAATATTTTCAGTATCCTGTGTACTTAAGTTGTGAAAAATGAAAGGAAAATTTTTAATTTACATAAATAACCATATTATATAAAAAATATATATTCTATTATAGAAATATCAAATAATTTTCCAAATTGATACTTAGACATAAACAATCTTGAATAATAACGAGATTTTGAAATAAACCCTTACATTAGGTTCAAATTCATTATTATGAATTGAAAAATCTTATATAATAAATATATATTATGATATATATGTTATATTAAAATAATCATATATATCATAACATATATTGTTTACTTATGATATTTTATCACCCATTTATAAAATATTCTTCATTAAAATCACCATTCTAGGTAATAACTACTTCATTTTTCATGTATGTTTCAGTTTGGTAGTTCTGATACCTATAATTTGATCATGGTTCAATAATATATATAATTTTAAACATGATATAAATTTTATATAGTTTAATTATATAATTTTTTTATTCATCTATAAAATCTATAGATAGAAAAAATGAATTACACTGTTCATGGAGATGATAGATAGTACGTACACATGAATTCTATTTTCAATTTTCAAAGGATGGAATTAAATAAAGTAAAATAATAATTAAACTTTATAGAATATTAATTATATCATATATATATATCATATATATTAATTAAATATATTCTTATTACCATCCAAATTAAATAGAAATGAAAAACAAATACCATTACTTCATGGAGGTGGTAGTTCGCACGCACAACCGATCAGAAGGTAAGAAGGTAGATGTGATATTATAATTATATAAATATAATAATTTCATAGGAATCATATATGAATATTAAACCCATCATAATTACCATACATGAAATATATTTGTGGAAAATGAATTGTAATGCTATGTTGAGATAGTAAGCAGTATATACGCACGCACAGCCGTATAAAAACATTTAATTATATTAAGTATATTTATTTTATTATTTTATGATAAATAATATATATTTATTTGAGGTATAAGAAAAAATAAATTGAAATAGTTGTAAAAATGATTACATTCTCTTAGTGAAAATAGCATTGGATCTCATCTTAAGGACCCACAGGTTGGTATTTTTGGAAGACCAGAACCTCTAGAAAATATATAAGGATGTCGATAAGAGTATTGGTCAGTGTTTTTTTCAAGATATATGGAACAATGTTGTGTGAATAATTATGATAAGGGGTATCCTTTTATAAGTGAGGGGAAGGGTTTTTTGGAATATATTAAAGTATTAAGATGATTTAAATTATTTTATTTATCCAAAAGGATAAAATTAGATTTAATTAAAATATAATTTGAATAAAAGTTGAAATAATATCATCCAATAAAATTTTTATAATGGTTGATAATTTTTTCACCCTTATCTTTTAGTTTTAACCATCATTAACCCTCTAGTCAATTACCACAATATTAATGTTTTCTACACTTTAAGGGTAAATAATGTAACCATAAAAGGAAATACTACCCATAAATGGGACATGGTTGATGTTTTAAACAATATAAAATTCATTTGTAATGATATATGATTTTTATGAATTTTAAATATATTAATAAAATATTATTAATTATAAAAGATTATTAATGTCATTATTGTCACTATTCATTTAATATGAATTTAAATAGATCCAAAAAATGGTCGAATTAAAATATTATCCTTTAAAACTTCTATAAAATTTCATATACATCTATAAAATTCATGAGAAACATTAATTCTTTAAAATAATATAATTTTTAATATTTTAAACACTATTTATTTTAATTTTCTATGAATTGAATAAATCCGGTGTCAGTATTGTGTATGAATTTAGGGTAATTATATCATATCTAAAAAATTATAAATTAATTTCAAACATTAAAATAATGTCATTAATATCCAAATAAAAATTTAAATTCATTAATAACTTTATTTTTTTCATATATTATCACATATTATATATTTAAAACTAAGAGGGTTACATTTTGTAACTTTCTTGTATTTAAATATTATATTGGTCATTTTAACAGAAAAATTTCCATTAATTTCATGACCCAAACCATGATGTGGATTGAGCCACATATATCCCAAGCCTACCTATATAATCCATGGGTAAAAACAAGCGTCGAAGGTATAAATAACTTAGGGAGGCCTTTATATATGTACCTATATGCACATACACTACCAACTCAATTCAAAGTTCAAGGGAAAGGAGAAAAGATAAAACACTATTATAAAATAAATTAAGAATGCATGGAAATCTAGAAAGTATAAAAGTAAAATAGTGTAAGATAGAAAGTAAAGGGAAAAAATACATGTCCAACCAGAAATATGTTGCAACTGGATAAAAAACTGGAAAAGTAAACAGCTAAGAGAGCTAGGTCATAAATTCCAATCTACAAACACCATAGGCAGTCTTAGAACCCAATATCCATAAGATACTCTATATTCATGTTCATCCTTTATATATTCTTCCTAAAACAGGATAAGCGTGGGAAAGGACCATGTAAGGGTGAGTACAAACATACCCAGCAGAATGCCCCAAAATAATATGGGTGAAACAGTAAGAGATACAATAGAAGATAAAGATATTAGATACACAAGGTACAATGAAATATTATTGCTCAAACCAAAAAAGATTTAATGTAAACATGTCTAAACAAAATGGGATAAACATGGTCATTTTATGAATTACCCATCATGCCTTCTCTACCTATATCAGGAGAGAAAACACATCCAACCATGATAAACTAGACATGGAAATCACATGGCATACCCCACACATCTTCAACTATCCTGGAAGGAGAGTGACCAAATCCAAGAAGTGGATACATAATAAGGATATATATATATTACCAGTCAAAATAAGTCCAATATAGAGAGTAAGGTGATCTCCATCGCATTGATTAACACAAAAAAAAGAGTCACCAATAGTTATAAAAGTCCAACAATGATTCCCATCCACTCACACATATTACTTAAACACACAATTACAAGGAAATCATTCAAAACACATTGATAATATCTAATTTTGGTGGCAATAACTCACCCACATGATTTGGGTAATGTCACAAGAACACATATCAGCAGGGAAAGCATTAATCTTCAATATCAGTGAAAAGAAATGTCAACCCGTTTTTAGTCACTATGTCATATATTCAAGGATCCATAATCTCTAGGTATAAGACCCATGCTCTGGTACAAAAGGAGGGATACACTCTAGTATTCAAGGAACCATGAAAATCCCAGATAGAGGGTTCCAATCATAAGATTGAGAACCCACACCCAGCCCGACTGGAGGGTTTTACTCTTGAACATCGAGGACCCATGACCTACCCTACAAGAGAGTTCCAATCTTAAAGTCAAGAACCAATTCCTAACCCAGCTGGAGGGTTCCAATATGATAGTCATCGAAGACCCATGTATAAAAAAACTAGAGGATTCCACTCGAGATTATATAGAGGATCCATTCCTAGCCTGAATAAAGGGTTCAACTATAGGAGTCATTGAAGACCCATGCATAGCCCCGTTGGAGGTTTCCACTTAGGAGTCTACCTCTGTTGATCCTGCCTGATCACTACCTGATCACTATATTTGTTAGGTTATAATTAGAAGGTACATAGCCCATAACATTATTTATCATATCTTGAAATATACAACTGAGGTCACCATCATGTTCTCTATGGAAATTAACTCTTGATATGATACTCATGGGAGAAAATATGACTTCAAAAGATGGAGACACAGAACCTCCAAGTATCTTGAAAATGGTAGAAGGGGTACACGAAATGTGAGGGGCCCCCATGATGTGTGGTCCCACTCCAACACCTTGTAATGTACTTAATCGGAACAGAGAACTATCTAACGTTGTAGTACAAAACGTGTAAGCTAACTATGTGACATGTACCGGCTAACTTGGACTAGGTCCTTGTTTTACTCACAATGTTTGTGTACCAGAGTACACATGCATGTACCTGGCCACGTGTACCCTAACATGGGTTCCCATCCATGTGACTAATCACATGGTTTGTCCAAATAGGAAGGGGGTACATGGCGTGTAAAAGGGACTACACACTATGTAACCCTTAATTTCATATAATCCCTAGTGTCGTCGCGGAGGGAGACTATATGATATGTGTTCTTTATTGAATAAGGTGTGCAGTCATGGTTTTTTCTTCAAAAAACTCAGATATGAAAATCCTCCTTGAATATTGTCATATACAACCATAAATTTAGGCTAATATCTAGCCAAAAATGGTGGATCTATTGATGGTTCATGGAACTCAACCATCTCTCACTAAAGAATGGCCACCTAAGGCTCACGGGGGTTTCACCATTCATTCCATACAATGTTATGCCTCCATTCATCAAGATATTGATGTTTAAATACCATAGTTGTCATCACATCCTCACAAAGATCCCATATTTATTCTCATTTTGTTAAACTGTTCCCATTTAATCAATCCTCTATAAATCTGGGGGTCCGATCGAGCAAATTACATCCCAAAAAGGTTGATCCAGGACCTCAGGGATCTAACAGGAGAAAAATAAAAATAAATGAGGGAGAAAAAAAAGCCAAAAACTGAGGTTTTAGTATCATTATCCATGATTTCTTGGCCAAAGATCAAGAACAGGCATACTGGGTTTAGAAAAACATTTATTAAACAATTTAAATCTGGTACATAGGCTTATTCAAAGACAAAAAGTGGCATAGATCTAAGAAAAAGAGTTGATATGCTCAATCACTTAGTCAAAGGGAATAAAAATTCAAAAAATATGAGTCCTAGCTTGATTTAGTATCTATCATTGATGAAGAACACATATTACAATAGTATGAGAGGATATGCTACATTCATTGCCTCCAAATCTACTTGATTCTGAAGTTTTTTTAGTTGTTCGTCAAGGTCCACCAAATGGAGGATGAACGAGATGTCACCGAAGATTATTGAAGTTATGAGCTGACCTGAGAAAGGTTTTAGAGGGTGATATACTAATAATTATATCTGTTGTGCTGATAAAATAATCTAATTAATAAACTAATTAATTTATTAATTCATTAATCACACCGCCACCGAGCGAGGGTTCCAAACGTCCTATGCCAACTTATTTTATGTTGTCCCTAGGGAAAACAAATCATTCTGGACTCAACTGTGGTATCGTATTTCTAATATAATCTACCATTTAATAGTTAAACATTTTTACTTAATATATTTCATTCACATAATATAGAATATATTTAATATTTTTACAAAATTAATTCTAGGCACACCATGCCTCAGAATCGCATGTCGTCTTAGCGTCTAGCTCTGGAAATATATGTAGAAATACTTCACATCATTACATGGAAAAACATGATATCTTAATTTTTTTGAAAAATATAGAATATATGGTGATAAGGTTCAAATTATCATCATCTAATAAGAATTAATATGAAATATTATGACCTTATCACTGAGATTTACATAGATTGACCCGATTTATCCTTTATCGAGGTAATAAATTTTACAACGGTTAATATTTATATTAACCAAAAATAAAAGGGGTATATTTACCAAATTTAAACCTCTTGATTCCAAATATTGGATCTATTTTTTTCAAATTTAATTTCTATAAGTTGAATAAATAAACTTTAAAATAACTAAGCAAAATGTGATGAAAACTGCTTTTTATAAAAATATATTTTTAAACATAAAACAAGATTTATTCTTATCTCCTGCCTAAAAAATGATATACTAATTTTAAAAAATTTTATTGAATATATATTATATAAATATCATTAAAATAATTCTCCAATAGTGTCTAATTTAATTTATTTAGATAAAAAATGTTGTATAGATTATCAGAAAAACATTTCTTTTACTTTAAAATGATGATTATTTTTATTTATAATTCATTGATAACAAATGAATTTATTTTATAAATTTGTAAAGTATAAAATTTTCATAATTTAGTTTTTCCTATTCATACCCACCAATTTAATGGCCTAGTGATAATTATTGCCTTAAATAATAAGTTATTAATAGTATATTGTGGTTTATTTAGAATTGATGTTGCATATTGTGTAGGCTATCAAACATAGTGTTATTTTCAAATATTGGGGTGTTAAATTATGCACTTAAATAAATTGGTTCATAATAATTTGAACTTATATTTGATAATTCATTGTTTGACATTTGAAAATTACATTTTGGAAAACCCACATCGTTAAAAAGAGTTAATAAAACTTCTCCCTAAAAGGAGAGAAAGGGAAATAATAAGGTCATCCTAAATAATAGAAAACTAGGTTTCTAAATAGAAGAACAATAGTGAGAAGTAAAAATATGGACATGGAAGAGAAAAACAAACAACTATGGACTAATGTATAATGATAGAGAACATGCTTTGGAGAATATTGAAAACCAAAAACAATAAATTTTTTTGGGGTGAAAAGGCCATAAATTAATTGGAAATGATTGTAATAAGCTATGTTTTTAAATATCCTTTTCATATATTTAAATATTTTTTTTACCATGAAGACTAAGAACATAATGAAATATACTTGATATATTTCTATTTCATAAGCATAATTTCATCCTAAAGTTGTGATTTGATCAATTTCCACATTACCTCTTATTGCAATAAATGACTTTCCAATATGAATTTTTATGTGAAATTCACTAAAATAAACTAATAAAAGATCACATATTCCATAAAAAGATAACAAGATATTTATCCAATCTATAAATTTTAACTTAAATTTAAATTCTTACCATAATGTCAGATAATATGAAAAATATTTAATCTTTCATATGAACAAAATAATACATTTTAATTTAAAATTTCCACAATAAAAATAAAGGTTAAAATTATATTATTACAAATATAAATAATATATAAATACTAATTAACCTCAATATCCTCAAAATTATATAATATTTTAACTTTAATAGTGATCTCATACCTTTTAGATTATATACCCAAAATTTAATTACATTCTTCCAACATAATAATTCATGTTAAACCACATGTTAAGCTAGAATTTTACATATACTTCAACCAAATGAAGAATCCCAAAAAAAATTATTAATATTCATGTTAAATCACTATATAAAATTTTAGTAAACTTCACTGTAATATCATGAATAAAATTTAGATACTAACCTAAAAGGTAATACTTATATTAACCTTAATATTTCTGAAAATATCACATTGCCACAAATCAATTTTTAAGATGAACTATATCCCATTATCCAATAGACTATAAAAAATAATATACTAACACATCGGTTTATTTAAACCATAATAGAGTATTCTTCCTAAATATGAGTAGAAGTTTAAAATAACCTCAAAATACCATCAATTAAAACCTCAAAATGGGTATCCATGAGTTTAAACTTATAAGAATCATAAACTTATAAGCCCATGATGATATACATAACCCTTAATTTATCCTCATCTGAAAGCATATATCCTTCCAAAAACTAATACAATATTTATTCTACAAATAAAATCAAATAATATTTCCATAAATACAAAAAACTTCATCAAGGATGGGTTAAATAACTTTTTCATCAAATCACTAAACAATTTCAAGGTCACCAAAACAATCCCATTTACTTTATTAGGGTCATTCATGACCTTAGAACTGAAACAATTTTCTTGGTTTTTGGAACCTTTAAACATATGATTCCAATCTATAAAGGATATCTATAGTACAACATTCCTTATATGTCTCATGATTCTTATATCAAGAATAAAATTTTACAATATAATTCTCATATCTGAATGGATAAAACCTTAAATCCTTAAAACATAACAATTGAAATAACATAGGATCTTCTGTATTCTAGGAGGTATCCCTATAATTAGAGAAATGGCTTAGATAATTCCCATTTTATCCACATATTAGACACTACACTATAAATAGTACCTTGGGAATAAATTTATATACAACAATCAAACTCTTCATTTTTCCTAAACAATTACTTGATCTTTGAAATTATTTTTCACACATAAATACTTTTCCAATTCCTTTTAAACATTTTATAGGTTGTCTCAATCCATAATTATAACATTAAGGAAATTGATATTTCTTTCCTCTATGGTCTCTACCACTCTAGTTCTCAAAAAACTCAATCCATCTTTTATTTGGTGAGTTTGAGAGTTGGTTAGGGTGTATGATGTTAATCATATATTATTATAACTAATTAGACACAATAAAAATATCTTTCAATCCAATCATCCTCCAATTTGGTTTTTTAGGATCACTTTATTTTCCATCACATTCAATGTTAACATGATTCCTATGGGTTCTATACATTGAATAAAACCAAAAAACATAGTGTGAGTAAAGATAATCTTATTGTGAAACACATAATATATAAATTATCAAAATATTTAAGATATTATCATATACATAGGATTATACTCAAAGTCATTCATCCAGTTATGTTCCCTAATCTATGTTTTTCTAAATCTAGTTCCTAAGGATTCTACTAAACATTCTCTGATACCAACTGTAATGACCCCAAACCTAGAAACCCAGAGTTAGATGTTACTTTGTTATATTAACACTAGATACATAAAATAATATCCCAATAGACCAAATAGTTTATAAGTCATGAAAAACTAGATACATACTTGAACCTCACATTACATTTGTAAACATAAAATACATATCATAGTGAAGGTAAATATTATGTACCCTTAAACTCATTCAATAATTCCTTCTTCATATTCACAAGAAAGGAAAAAAAACAAGGGTGAGATCATATTTTTAATAAAGGTTATATACATTAAAATATATCAAGAGTAAGTAATTCATAGTCAATATGGAAAGTTAAATAAATTAAAATACATTCCATTTAATTAATAACTTAAGCACAAGGAATAATGTGGCAGTAATAAATGATGATCAAATAATTGCATATAAGTAATCAATTGACATAGAAAATTTTCCATAAATATCATAAAAAATTAAATAATCACATCCAAATCAATAACTAATATCATAATTATTAAATGAATAATTCTAGACATCTAATGTTACTATTGAAGTCTTATTCCAAGAGTTATAAAAATACCATCAAGGCCTCTTTCTAACACATCTATATAGATGGGTAAGGCCTATGAAAAATAACTAATCTTGTTTATCTCATTATACCTAATGATTCATTTAGGGGATATATAATTCCAATACCCACCCATTACTTAAAAATTCTAATAAATTAATTATATGAATAAAAAACATAACATAATAAACATGCCTTAAAAATCAATAACTATTTGTATTGGAAGAACTAGCATATAGAATATAAATAGTTTCTCCAATCAATATGATCATAAATCATCTATAGAAATATGTTGGTTGGTATCATAATATTATAACCTCATTAAATCATAATATTGAATAATGTTTGTTTACATAGATGAAAATACTTTCAAAAAATCAGAGGAAAATTTCTTGAGGAAAATACCACTCTTCACTTTGAAAAGAAAACACTTATTAAAATATATAAATTTCCTAAATATTAATTAAAAAAAATATTTGAAAATAACCTTTTTAAAATTTAATGTAAGATTAAAATAAATTACTGGTCATGATGGTGAGAAGTTACATTCATTCCATATAAGTTAAAAAACATTCCTTTCACACTTTTTTTGTAAAAATATCAAAAAGTACATCATTCAAAAAATGAAAAGAAGATTCATTTTAAATAATTTTTTATTAAGTAAAATATCAGAAAAAATGACTTCTAAAAATCCTATGAGAATATAAAAAATGTTCTTCAAAACATTTTTAGAAAACATGGATATCGAAGAAAAATATTTTTCAATTGAAAAGAGAGGTAAATTTGATTTTCATTAAAAACATATTTTTAGTCTCTTGAGTACTTAAGTTGAGGAAAATGAAAGGAAAACTTTTAAATTATATAAATAACTATATTATGTAAAAATAACTGAGTTCATGAAATAAATATCATATAATTCTCTCTATGAGGACTTAAACATAAACATCTCATAATAACAATGTGATTGTTAAATAAACCCTTACCTTAGGTTCAGCTTCCGTCATATTCATCTGAAACTTATATATAATACATATAGATAATTATATATCAATTATAAAAACATACACATATATATCATAACACATATGATTTACTTATGATTTTTATCACCCATTTATTATTCATTCTTCGTTAAAATCACTATTCGGGGTAATATCAGCTTCATTTTTAATGTTTTTTTGTTTGGTAGATTTTGTCCTTGTACTTTGATAATGGTTCCATAAAATCAAAAATTTTAATCATTATATAGATATAATATATATTAATTATATGAATTTTTATATTAAAACATAAAATTTATAGATAGAAAAATTAATTACTCCATTCATGGAGACGGTAAGCCTTATGTATGCTAGAATGGTGGTTTCATTTCACGATGGATGGAATGAAAGAAAGTAATAAAATAATTCATTTTTAAAATATATTTATTATATCATATATGTCATATATATTCCGTAAATTTATCCTTATTACCATAAAAGTGAAATTTAAATGAAAAACAAACCACAAAGCTTCGTGGAGGTGGTAGTCCACACGTTCGCACAAACGAAAATACCGTTTTCCAATAGATTGGAAGGTAAGAAGGTAGATGTGATATTATAATTATAGAAGTATAATTATTTCATAATTATCATAAATTAACATTAAACCCAACATAATAACCATCCATTAAATATGGAGTGGTAAAATTAATTGTATCACAATGTGGAGATGGTAAGACGTACACACTCACGAGAAATACTTTAAGTTCCTATTAGATATAAAAATAGGGTTTATAATGGTGGTTTAATAATAATAATAATTAAATATTAATATATTAATTATAATTAATTTATTATTTTAATATCAATACTATATATTTATAGGAGATAGAATAAAAAAATAAATCAAAAGAGTTGTACAAATGATTACCTTCTCTTATAGAAATTTCCTTTGGATATCTTCTTAAGGACCCTTGGGTTGGAATTTTTGGAAGAAAAAAACATCAAAAACATAGATAAGGATATTTAAAAGAGGATTCAGTGTGGTTTTTTTATCTATATATCTCAAAGTGGCATGAATAATATATAGAATGGGTTCCTTTTTATAAGTGGGGGTAGGAATATTGCTGGAATTTATTGAAGTATTAAGTTAATATAAATTATTTTCTATATCTAAATGGATCCAAGTTGATATATTTTGAATAAAATATTTTTTCAATTATAAATACTATTATAAAATAAAATTTGAAAATGTTTTGATTATGTTATCACCCTTATCTTTTAGTTTTAACCAAACATTATCAATTTTGACAATTATTGTAATATTAAAGCATTATACACTTTAAGGGTAACTAATGTTGATATAAAAGGAAAAAATATCCATAAATAGACCATGTTTGATATTTTAAACAATATAAAATTAATTTGGAAGAACATATTTTTTTTATGAATTTCAAATCATTTAATGAAATATTACTTATTATAAAAAATAATTAATGTCATTATTGACTGTAACATCCCTTTACCATATATCAGATATTTCACATCTATTTACTTGTTTTTCAATATAATTGGGTGCATCTTGGGACTCTTGAGGATGGAGATAATTTACTGAGGAAAATGAGATAAATTTCAGGTATGTTTGTTTTTTTGATTTAATAGAGCCTAAATATAAATATGTAATGGATTAACGGTTTTCTCCTTGAGTTTGGCGGATGTTGGATTTAGTTTGTAGTTTTCTAATGAAAACTAAATTTTTCACTGTCTGTTGGGTGATTACACGCTGTGTAATGTTACTACACACTCTGTATTGTTCATTGGGAAGAATATATGATCTTGGTACATAGTGTGAAAGAAGTACACGGCTGGTAAAGGTTACACACTATGTAATTGTTAATGACAAGTTTTTAATAAAATAGTGATGGGTTATTTAGAATATATAGACCTTATGTGTTAAATGACTTTTAATGGGATTACACACTGTGTAATCATCACGAGTTGTTATTTTATGGCGTTGAATAGATGATTTATATTTCATTCATTTGTAGACTCAATTTATCTCGACATAGATCTCTTCCCCATAAATTTTGGGAACCTCCACTCCTTCTAGATTGATTCAATAAACATTTGATCAACATGGTTGCGTGTGGCGTATCTCTGGGTAAGTGAATCCTTTATGATTCTTTATTTCATTTGATTATTATATCCATTTTTCACTATAGTTTTATATCTATTAAGCTAAGATTATGATTAATCTTGGTTATTTATAAATCCATTTTGGATCTTATTTTGGGGGTTTATTATTTATTGGTTATGGTATGAAGGGTGTGTTTTCTTGAGTTATGCTATGATATTTCATCTTCGCTGACTCTTTTGTTAAATCAAATCAAATCAAAGATGTTTATATTGATTTTAGGGCCTTTTTTATCATCATTGTATTCCTCTTGTTTGTGGACCCAATTGTGAGCATGTGTGACCTAAACTTTTAGGTATGTGGTTCTGTATCTAGCCTGTGTTGGTGAACTGCATTACACAATTTTTTATAAAAAAATTTATAAATCAAATCGAATGATTGAATGATTTAGTTTGTGTGTGTGGAAATGGTATTTTTATAAAATATGGTCTTCCACTAGTTTTTGGTAAATGAAAAGGGTTTTCAAAGCATTGTGAAATGGTTTATGAAAATGTATTCAAAGCATGGTTTTGATGAAATGGTTTAATGAAATGGTTTGTAAAATAGAATATATGGGAAGCCTTAGGTACTTAGGTGTATGGTTTATTAATTGGACTTATCCACTATTGGCGGGTTCAATCATTAGATGTTCCTCATTTCACAAGGATTGTTGTTATAGGGACTTATTAAACCTATAAGGGGGTCAATTTTGGGGGTTTTCCTATGTTCTCTAGACTCGATTCATATGTCTAGAGGCTCGATACCCACATAATTTTCTATTTTAGGTATAAGTGTCTTAGCTATCCCGACCTATAGTGATATTTGGCATTATATTACTTGTGATTTTGGATGATTTGGGATTTTTTAGATTGTACTATTTTAGTTTTATTTCCATAGATTTGATATGATATGTGATACATGATTTGGTTTGATTTGATATATCAGCATTAATATATGTATATGAAATGATTTTAACTGATTTACATTATTTATTTTGAAATGTGGGAAAAAGGGAAATTAAATTTTATTTACATGTTTTTTATATAAAACTTCTAAAATATATATCATGCCTTATTTTATTTAAAGTTGGGTATTATTTGATTAGTATACAGAGACTTTATATGGGACACTTAGGTGAGACCCTACTGAGCCTTCTAGTTCACACCCTGCACACCCCTTCAGTGGTGTGTAGACCATGTTATGTATTTAAATGTAGTTAAATGAAATGTGTTTTCATGTTTTGGTGAGGTTTTCTACCAGATGGGTTTGATTAGCTGGTGGTGAGATGGTGGGAGTTCATCAACACTATCACATCGTCCTGTTGGAGTATCTATTTCAGTTTTCTCTTCTTTTGATGTTATACCTGTGTCTTAAAAATTATTTTATAACTATTTTTATTTATATTTATTCTATTGTTCTATATCTACTATGAAATACTTTTATCTCTTTTGTTTTTTCTCTCTGCTCTATTTATATATATATTACATGTTTTTTATTCATGTTGGCCAAAAATAATTCTCTCTATTTTTTTATGCTTGGGAGCAAGTGGAGAGCATGTGGGTATCGAGAATTCCCTTTAGGTATTTGGAAGATCGGGTCATGTTCCAGATTTATAGGGTTACTTAGGTCAGTGCATTAAAAAATGTTATCAAAGAAGGTCTTTCCTCAACAGTCTTTATCATGATATGTTTAGTAGATTGAAGATAGGATTTTCAGGACTTGAGAGGTAGGTTGCGATGAGTTCCTAACTAGTTCTTACCACGATGAGACTCAATTTACCTTGAGATGGTGGGATGTTTGTCTCATATTTTGGGGTTGGATATTAATCTGAGTTTTTTCTTAAGGGTTTTTGGTTTAAAATAACATTATTATATGTTTGATCATTTATTCTATTTTTCTGTGTAGAATTATGCCTCTGAGACATCTTTTAAGGGTTCCTGAGTGGGTGAAGATAATTCTACTCAAAGAAATATGACCATAAATAATAATTTTATCAATGATATTAGGCTAGTAGTTTTGGCTATTGAAAAGAATGTACCATAAGTCCACGACACTATAGTAGAGGTAAAACCAAGAGATTTTGAAGATGTGGATTGAACATAGGAGTTCTTTCATGAGAATTCACAATACTTTAAGGATATGAATGAAAATCAAGTATAGGAATAGATTTACAAGTTTATTCAGATCTTTTAATTCCTATATACATAGGATAGTATTAAGGTGAAGTGTGCAACATTCCGACTTGAGGTTCCCAATAAGTAATGGTGGGATTCCATAGTATATGTTAATAGGCATGTGGGATTGGATATGAAGTGTTTTAATACTCTCTTATTCTAGAAATTTTTTCCAGAGTTATTGATGATGGTGAAGTCTCTAGAGTTCCTATCTTTTCAGTAGCAAGCACATTCAATGTTTGCATACACCAATCAGTTTGCTAAGCTGGTTTTTTTTTCACTATAGGATGTAAAGAATGAAAAGATGAAAGATCTTAAGTACCTTTAGGGTTTGTGACTGGATATCATCTCACATGTATTTATGTTATAGATTTAGACCTATGAAAATATGGTATATAGATCTATGATATCTTAGATTAATGTGGTGGGAAAGGTTTTATATTTTTACCCCTTCTATTCCACATAGTGGAATATTTAGTGGCGTTCAAAGGAAGAAAAGGTAATGGAAATATAATATCAATAATAGTGGATGTGGTTCTCCAAAAAAGACATATTAAATACCTCTATTTATAGCTAGAAATGTGCCTCTCACTTTATATCAATGTGGTAAGGTCATACACACCCATAATTCTTGTCCTTAACTGACAAAAAATGTGTAGCAATTGTCGATGTTATTATAATCTACATCATTTCTATCAGGATATGTCCAATCCTCGATATAGTCAAGGATCATAAGATCCAAAGGATACTACATCATAGTCATATGATTCAATGACTATTGATATCTAGCCACATGAATTAGGAGTAAAGAACCTTCAAACGGTAGATGAGTTTTCATTGGAGGTAGATACATGTCTAGTGACCATGAGAGGTACCCTATTTATTGGATCTTTAGTAGCGATTGATTTATTTAATATCGGTTCTTCCTAATTATTAATATCTGGCCATTTTATTAATATCATTAAACATCAAAAAAAAAACTCAAATATTTTGTTATAGAGTTAGAAATACCTCTTGGGGGAGAGTAAAGAGTAGGAGTTTCAGTATCTTTATTGTGCGCTATCAATATCTGATGTAGACTTACTCTGGGATTTTCTTGTTCTTGATCTTAATCTATTTAACACCGTCATTAGGATAGATTGGCCTGTTTCTCATCATGATAAGGTTGTTTTTTATCAATGTCATGTCTATTTTCTTGTGGCCAATGGATCTCACATGTGTTTTGGGGAGAGTAGGATATGAGGTATGTTCATGGAGGACCTTCCCACCCAGAGATCAAATTTTTTTTGTTTGATGTTTTAGTTGAGCCCAATGAAATTTATTCTGTTGTGGATATTCGCACAGTTTTTCAGGATCTTCCTAACATTTTCCTAGATGATATCTATGGGATTCCTCTCTAGAGGGAGGTATATTTTACATTTTAATTGGTGTTAGGTACACAAATTGTTTTGATACCAGCCTATAGTATAACACCAGTGGTGCTAAAAGATCTCAAGATTTTGTTGGTAAATCTAAGAGTGAAGGGTTTTGTTTTCTCAATTGTTACACATTTGGAAACCCCTATTCTATTTTTCAATAAGAATGATGGTTCAATCGAATTGTGTATGGACTATTAGATGTTGAATAGGTAACAGTTAAGAATAATTATCCTTTTCCTCATGTGGATGATTTTTTTGATTAGTTAATGTTGAATTATTTTTCAAAAATTGATATGTGTTAGGGTTATTATGGTATTTTTGTTCGGGAGATTGATATTCCAAAGTTAATTTTTAGGAGGTATAGATATTACGAATATCCTTTAATTGAATTTGGCCTAACTATCAATCCTGCAGTTTTTATGGATTTGATGAATCAAATATTCCATGAGTATCTCGACACTTTTTAGTAGTGTTAATGGTTGATATTTTGGTTTATTTTAGATCTAAGAATGAGAATGATCACCATTTGATATTGGTTCTACAAATCCAATGGAGTCACTTTTTGTATGGAAATATTTTTAAATGTAGTTTATGTATTCAAGAAGTGAAGTTATTAGGGAATGTGATTTCCGAGAAAGGATAAATAGTTGATCCTGAGAAGGTAAATGATGTAAGTTCAATATAAATAAATATAATCTTTAGGAATTCCATAATATGATTATAATGGATTACTTAAAAGAGGGTGGGGGGGGGGGTGAATTATAGTTTTAAAAATATAGTTTAAAAGAATTAATCTAAACAATACAAAATCCTCTTTAAGTTGACTTATTAGATTTGCTCCTCAGTTCAAGCATAGAATCATAATCAGATAAATATGATTAAATCAAAGTGTAAAAGACTAGAGTCAATATGAATCTAATTAATCAGAGTGGAAGACTCATAATTGTGAAAGATATGATTAATTCAAAAGTATTTTTATTATCATAATATAATTAATATTGATAAAAAATCATAATATACTGATGAATATTATGTTACACTTTCTATTATATGTGTTTCTAAAATATAAAATCTTTTAAGAAAAATGTAATAAAATAGCATAAAAAATAATGATTTTAAAAGCAATTAAAAAATTTCCTCTTTTATCCTTAATAATATGGTAGTCTATAACCCAAAATAATAGTATCCCTTATTTTATACTTACAAGAAAGTCTATATTAAATTACCAATTAATTCCCTCTATATAATGATAAGAATGGATCTTTCTTCCTATCCCCAAAAACCATTGATATTCTGATTGTATTTTCTGTCTGCCTAGCCCCAATATACCCTTATTTGTTGGATCAAATTGTCTATGTTCCTATACCTGGAAGACCTATATTATTATGATGATTAGATTCATATTACAATGAAAAATTTCATAAGGAGACAACCTAAAAAGGTTTTATTAAAACTAAAAAACTAAAATCAATTACAAATATAAGGAAAAAGATGTTTATACAAAGCAATTTTTAGAGCTCTCACAAAATGAGAAACTGCAAATGAAATTCAACATCAATAAAAAATCACCAAAGTCTTTGAATGATTGGTTTTTTATAAGCATCTTCCAAACTATAATCTTGATCTCCAAATGGTTATCTTTTCTCCTAGTTTGTCACAATGACTTGGACACCTAAAACATGATAGATCTTAATGATCTAGAGTAACTAAATGTCTAACATCCTATCAATTTGCACCATTACAATGTAATTTTTTTCCTTACATTAGAAGTAACTCTTCCATATATGATTACAAATTAATTTAGTCAGATGAAATTTATTTCAATGTCATTATGATAATATTTATGAGTATCAATCCATTGTTTATCAGTACTAGTATTAGTCAAATTATTATTAATTTTTCATTAGGAATGTTATAAAAGAATGAATAAATCATAATCTGATAAAGGTGTGATCGATTTTTATCGAACATATACTCATTATGATAATAGTAATGAAAAATTATAATTTTATTTTTACAATTAATTAGAACCTATTCTAAAATTGGTTAAAGAATATATTTTCTACGAAATCATTCTAAAACACTTTGGACATAAAAAGTTATTAAATATGTTTTTAAGAAATATTTTGTGATTTCCAAAAAAAGGAATTGATCAATAAGTGGTAAAGACTTCTGAATCAACAATACCCTCCATTTTGGAAATCAAAAACCACACGACTAAAATCCAAAATAAATTTGAAAAACTTATAATCAATTTATTTTAAATAATTCATATTTAGAGTTATTAAATAAACCTTAAATCCCCCTAGGTTTATGAAATAAATGAATATGATATAGAATATGGTTTTGAATACAATTAAATTCCCTTTATGATAAAATATTTTTCTAATATTTGTATTTTCTCCCTCAATATTAGACCCCCTTATCAAACATTCCCCATTTTTATGAAATATATCTTTGATAAATTTTTGTAACCCTTTACATTAAAATATACTCTATAAAGATTTCTCACCCTTCCTATAAAATTATCACCCCTTTTGAGTTTTAAAAAGGAATGGGGGAATGAATTAAAAGTTTCCAAAAAAGTTATAAAAACATATATATGAAACTATATAATGAACTTACAAATAATCCACAAAAATATGAAAGAAAATTCATCTAATAAAAATTAGAAAATATTTAGACAAATTATAATTAGATGAAAAATTCATTCATTCATAAAAAACATTCAAAGGTTTCACAAATATGATTACAACAAGACTTTGAAAGAAAAGTATTTAATATTTATTCACCAGGGTCTTCACAAAATATTTCATCTTCTTAAACTCATGTCTATCCATCTCCAGATTATCAATCTTCTCTTCTTAAATCAAAATAATTTTAGATAGTTTTTTATTATTATTCTTGAGTCTGATAATATCATCATCATGTGATTTGAGTCTAGTTATCTTCAACTGAAAATATAATATCTTCCCTTTCAGATCATTTACTTCCGTAATATGTTTATCAGTATAATATATAAACTATTTAACAAACTTCACCCTTTCTTCCATTTCATTTGAAAACTGATTAAATATTCAAAATATTCATTTAGATGCTTATTCACATCATCAAAATTTTTATCGTAAAGCTAAATATCAGTATAAAATTGGTGATACCACTTAACCATTTGGTTACAAGAATTATAATGTAATTGAGAACATTCTTGATAAAATTTAAATTGATATTTAGGCCAAATAACTTTCTCAGATAATATCCTGATTGGTTCCAATTTTTCATTGAGACTCTCTTGAATTTATTGACACTGAGATTCACGGTTTAGGAAATAAGGAATTTCTCTTTGTAACCTTTTAAATTTTTGGAAAATATAATCAACTCCTTTTTAATTAATTTTTTTGACTAAACCATATTATTCTAATTTCACCTTAGGAGTTTTTATTTGGATTGTTCTGGATTCCAATTATTTTCATTTTCTTCATTTTCATTTTTGAAACCAATTTTTCATATTTCTTAGAAAATTTGTTCTCATGATCCTTATCATTATAAATTTCTATTACATCTATGTTTTAGGTGTTTGGTTTATCATTGAATTTAGCATTTTAATTCTAATCATCTCCATATTTCTTGGATTATGGTTGCACTTTTTCTTCTAATGATTCTTCTTTTTCTGGACTTTAATTTTTTACTATCCTTACCAGTCTTCTAAGGAAAGTCTAATAATGATGATTCTTTTTTGATGTGAGTTTCTTATTCATTATAATTTTCATTTTCTTCCTCATCCTATTATTCATATTCTCCTTCTCCAACTTCTTCTAGTACTTTTCCCATAGTTTCAAGATATTTGTATTATTCTTCTTTATTTTTATCATTTTATTCTCCTTTATTTTTTTAGTTTCTAGTTAATCTCAACCTTCAAATTATTATTCTATTTCCCTATGACGTTTTTCTTCATGTTTTATGGCTATTATTAAATGATCCTTTCTAGATGGTACATGTTATGCTGGATTTTCTTATAATACAGGTACCAATTCTTCATCAAGAATTTTATGCTTTCTTTTATTAGCCTTAGATAGAACATAAACATGAAAAAGTATGATTTATTTGATAATAATCCATAATAAATATTAACCTAATCAGTGTTGGAAGTTGGAAGAGAAACATTCCCAGAGGCTATCTCAACACATGCCAATAGATTTTCACACATCCGAGCATCCATTAACCTTTTATTTTTCTTTTACTTATTTTATTCTTCCGATAACATATCAGCAACATGAATTATTATGGCCTTGGACCCAGCAGGATCAATTCCAAATTATGGGTCACCTAGTTTCGTTTCACATTTACTTTTCATCCACTCAACATGAATTTCACCAGGGACTTTATTTTTTTTCTTTTAATTCTTTTGTGGGGAGGTATCAACCTTCCTTTTATTATTATTTTTATTTTTCTCATCTTTCCTTGAGGTCTAAACATTGAATGCACCATCCCCATGTTTCTCAACAAATTGTTTAGATTTATCAGTAAAATATAACTTTATTATTTTCATAATATCATCATTAATGAATAAAATCTTTTCCATTTGGATTTTTTATTCAAAATTTTGTAATAATACATGAACTCAACCACTAATTTTCATAACAAAACCCAAAACATGATGATCTTTTACTTGATAGATCCAGTCTTGATGTTGTCGATAGTAAGAAAAATGAATTAGATATGATCTATCTTCCTTATGTTCACTAAATAATCCAATAAAAAACATTAGAAACATTAATCAAATCTTGATCTCCCTCCCTCGGTATAATAAACCCTTACATCCACCGGAAAACAACTCAAAATCTGGATTCAGGTGTTAAACCTTCCTAATTTGTTTAATGATCAAACATTGAATCTTATGACTTTATCCTGCTAAAAGATCCAAGATCATATGAAAGTTTATGTAGTGGAAAATAATATTCTCTTTTTGATGATATTCCTACCAAGATTATAGCTTTATTATATAAAATTTTATATCCCTTACTATATATTGAGAAAGAATGTTTTTGTATCCTATCATCCTTGAAAAAATCAATTGAAGAATAAAAATCATGAACACGATTTGGATAAATTAAATCAAAGTCTTTGTTTCAGTTTTCTACATATAATGAATCTCAAATTTAGAATTATATAATATTATTCAAAGTAGAATCATAATTCTCGTAAAAATATCTTTCAATGAAACTCTCATTAAATAAGAACCATTTATTGTAATCTTAACCAGTTTCCATTAGATTAAAATTGAGAACGATGATACAATCATAAAGGTGATCTTTTAGATTGGGCGAATTAAAAAGTTTAGTGGGTAGGGATAAAATGATATATCCAACCAATGTGAGACATGTGGGGTCCACTTTATATAGGTACTCAGTTTTTCAGTTCTTCTTCCCAAACAAAATCAATGGCTGAGATTTAACCCAATCTAATCTGATAGTTGATAATAATCCAAAGAATGTTAAAATAGATGTTGAAATCTTTTGGATTTTTTAAATATTTATCATATTGATAATGAATATTATTGGAAAAATTAAATGATTTTTTTGAAGAACAAAACATATTTTCTTAATAAACATAATGTATAACAATAATAATTATAAACTAATTGTAATGAAATAGTAAAAAAAATTAAAAGAATCAAGAAGCACCTTTTAGAGTGAATAAATCCATTGGTATTCATAACTTCTTTTTTTATAAACAAAAGAGATTATGAAAGTTGTGATTACAAATTTTTTTATCAGAAAAAAAATTATAAATTTTTTTAAGAATACTATTTACAATTTTTTCATATAGATAATTAGTTGTAACTATTTTATAAGAAAAAATTCATTTTTATCTTTTTTGAATTTGAAAAAATAGTAAAAAAACTAAGTCTATAATTATTAAATATTTTTAGAGTCTGAAGAACCTTTTATGAATTTTGACTCTGAAACTTTTATAGTGAAATATAAGTCCCGAAGGATCATTATGGTTAATTTTTTTAGGAAACTAAATTTTATTAAAAAATAATTTTTTTAAGACATAAAACATATGTAATCACCAAATGAAAATGAGTAACTAAATGTAAGAGTATGGGTAAACAATAATTATATGTGAATGATTACTTTAGGTTGATCATTATTAGTTTATTTTTAATATATTTAAATCTATTGGAAGGTAAATGTTTTTTAAAAATTTGTAAATGTTGGTCTTTCATTCTGATGAATTATAAAATGATATATCCTTTTAGTGTGTGATCCCAAAGGAAATGTTGTCTTATATATATGTGATTATCATGTGAGTGATGTGATTGATTTTTTATTAAATCAATGAAACTTGTGTTACTAAAATGTTTTTGAGTTTTATTAAAATGCATGCCATAGTCAGTGTGTGTGTGTTGCACCAACAAAATATGATCACAAAAACTTCTAGCTTATACTTATTCAGTTTCAACAATGAAAAGTGAGATTGGGTATTGTTTCTTACAGGACTATGAAAATAATGAATCTCCTAGGAAATTAAAATTTCTAGATTTTCTTTTCCTATCCATTCTATAACCACCAAATTCATATTCCAATTTTTTTTGTTCAAAAACATTTATAGAAGAATATAAGGGTCTTAAATCCATAGTTCCCTAAAGATAAAAAAAATCATTTTACGGCTTTTAAATGGGATTCCTTTGGATTTTATTTGTATCTTACACAAAGGAATACCTAAAACATTAAATATTGATAACTAGTAGTTAAGTAATGTAAAATTCTTATCATCCCTCTTAAGTATTTTAATTCATTTCCCAGAATGATTAAGATCAAGGGAATTGGAGGTACCAACAGGATTACTAATACTTTTATTATTTTTGTATCCAAATTTCTTAAGAATATAGTTTATGTAATTATGTTGAGATAGAAAAGTTCATTCTTTTTTTTGAAATTTAAGAACTAATAAAATATGTTAAATCACCTTGTATACTAATCTAAAACTCATATTTCATAATATTCACAATGTAATGTGTTAATGATTGTTGATTTGATTCGAATATAATTTTTTCAACATATATTTTTTCAATCATAATATTTTTATATACTTATTTTATAAAAATAGTTGGATCCTATGAACCCTTAATATATTTTTTTTGTAACAAAAATCCTATTAACATTTTAGAGAAATCTCAAGGGGCTTGTTTAAGTCCATATAAGGCTTTAATAAGTTTAAAAACACATTCAACATGTTTTTTATTTTCAAAACTAGGGTGTTATTTGATATAAAATTCCTCCAGAATATATCCCTTAAGAAAATCACACATTACTTCCATTTTAAAAAGTTTGAAATTAAATATTACTGCAAAGGAAAGAAGTATATGAATAGATTTAAGTCTAAATATCAGTGCATATGTTTCAAAATAGTATTTGGATAGTTTTTGATTATAACCCTTATAAAAAGCCTATATTTATTTCTAATAGTTTTTCCATTCTCATAACACTCATTCTTAAAAACCAATTTTACTCAAATTATATTAGTTTTATTAGGTTGTTAAACTAATGTCCAGAATTTGTTCCTCTCAAATTTATTGATCTCATATTACATAGCCTTAATACAATATTCATCACCTAAAGACTCGTCAAGATTTTTAGGTTCAAATTGGGATTAGAAATCTATATGTTCAATTTCATTCCTTAAGGAACTTCTATCCCTATCTGGTTGATCAAAATCACCAATGATACTATCACTAAGATGATTCCTAAGGAACTACAAAATTCTGTGATTTTAAAAAGCCCATTATTCGAAAAAATTTAATAAATACTTCTGAGGAATAACTTCAGAAACAATTTCTTGGGTTATATCCTTATGAGAATAATATTTTAAAAAATGTTGAAAAGATGTTTTAGAAATCACATTCGAGTATGTTTGTTGGGGTTGGTTAAAAATAAAAGGGTCTCTTTCATCAAACTTAACATGCACTTTTCCTTTAATAGTACAATAATTTTTATTAAAAACTGTATAATCCTTAGATGTAGTGGAATAACCTAAAAATATTCCTTCATCAGATCTAGGTGATTTTTAAGTTATATTATGTATTCAGGATGAATACTTTGCAACCAAAAACTCTGAAGTAAGAAAATTATGGTTTTCTACTTGTCCAAAACTCATAAAAATGTTTATAAATAGAGGATCCAATAAAAACTTGATTTATAGTATAGTAGGAAGTACTAACTGAATCTTCCCAAAAATGTTTAGCATTTGAGTATTCACTCAACATATAATTTAGCTATTTCTTGAATAATTATATTTATTCTTTCAACTACACCATTTTGTTGAGGGGTTATAGGAGATAAAAATTTATGTTCAATACATTTCTTAATACAAAAATATTAATAATAAAAATTTACATATTCTACACCATTATTACTACATATAGTTATCAAGGGGAGTTTTTTTTTCATTTTTAACTTTGACTATAAAAAAACTAAAATAAAAAAGGATTAAAATTTCATTTTGAGAAAATAAACCCATGTATTTATTATGTCATCATAAAATAAGAAATATACATAGTATTCTCCACCAATACTTACAGTTCGTTTAGGAAAAAATAAGTCCATGTTCACTAAATATAAATAAGTAGAAGTTGATATTTCACTAATATATTTAAAACTTGACTTATTTTGCTTACCTTATTGTCCAAGGATACAAACTTTTGAAGTATCAAAAATATGTTTTGGTAGATCCTTAACAAGTAATTTTGTAGTAAAATTAGATAAGTATATAAGGTTATAATGTCATAGCCTTCTATTCCATAACCAAGATTGATCTTCCATTGCAGTAAGGCAAGGTAAGTCTTAGATCAAAAGGTCTTCTAAATTAAGTGTATAAAAATTCTCATGCCGACTGTCACAAAGAAAAAATCCATCCCTAGGACTATGTAATAAAAATTTATTATTCCTAAAGTTCCAAAGGTAACCTTCATAAAATAGTTTACATATTATTATAATGCTATGATTAAGACCTTTAGTGAATATAACATTTGAAATAAAATTTTTACCAAGAAGAAAAATATTACCTATAATGATAATATCACCTTGAGAATTATCCCCAAAAGTAACTTCTACACCTTTTATCGTGATAATATTCATGAAAAGTTTTTTCTTACTAGTAATATTCGTCAAACATCCACTATACATTTACCATATAATCTTATTACTGGTACTTTTTTTGGTTTTTCTGAAATAAAAAACATTACCCTTTTGGAACCTAAACCTTCTTAGTTTTGATATTGTTAGAAAAAAATCATGGTTAACCACATATGTCTACTTTTATTTTGGGAGGATTTCATTTCATTTGAAAAATATTCATTATAAAATCCAGGCAATTTAAATTTTTTTAATGAATAATTCTTTTTACGATGGCCGCTGCTTGGAAATTTAGTACAAAAGGGGAATTTTTAAGAAACAAAACTTGTTATTGAAAACATGTTTTTATAAGTAAAACCCATTAAATAAACATTAACATGTGTATGTATTTGTTTATACATTTTATCAAAACATTCCTTTATAGTGGTAAAGTTAGATAAAAGTTTACCCAAACTTGAGATTTCAGAATTTAGTTTTATAACTAAATATTTATCCATATTAGTATTGGTTTTAGAATTAAGTTTAGTTTCTAAAATTTTTTCTCAGAAATTAAATTTTCAATATCTTTAGAAATACTCATCATTTTTTTTAAAAGATATGATATTTCATTTTTTAAAACATATATCCTTGAATCACCATTATCATGTTTTTTCTTAACATTATCATGTTTTTTTAAATTTTACAATTTTCATTTCCTAAAAGTTTAGAAATGTGGGAATGTTCTTCAAAAAAAGGTAACATATTGTCTTCATTGTATGAGGAATATTAATCATCTTAAGTTATAGAATTTATCTCATTCGGATAGTTTAAACTTAAAGACATGTTAGTAATGCTCTCAGAAATTCTCACCTTAGGCATAAGACATTTATTTAGAAGGGGTACTCTAGTATAAAGACCCATGTTCCTTTGACCAGAACTATTATTATCTAAATAATTCTTATATGAATCACCTAAACTGGAACTATAAGTATCAGTAGAATTTAGCACATTCTTTCCTTTTGATTTGAATTATTCTTTTCATTCCTTTCTGAGTTATTATACTTTATGTATTTTCTCTTCAGTATTGGAAAATCTGGTTTGATGTTTTGAGTTTTCTTGAATTTGTAACAAGTTACTTCATCTTTATTGTGACCTATTTAATTATGATTTTTCTTGTAACTATACTGAAAATATTTCTTTCCAATAATGTATTTCATCCTTCTAGAAAGATTTCCTAATTCATTTTCAGAATTATAAGAAGTACTTGAATTATATTGAACAACAACTTTATTCTTTCTTGAATATATAACAATTTTTTCTGGAGTTTGAGATCTATTAGGTAAAATAGTCATAGAAATATTAACACCACCATTTTTATTTTTCTATTTCTCAACAAATCTTTTTAATCTTACCTCAAATTGTATAAGAGTTCCAATAAGATCATCAAGATTAAAATTATTTAATTTCCTTATCTCATCAATGAAAATTTTCTTAGACTCTCATTCATTGGGAATAATATAAATTGTCTTCTAAAAAATAATCTCATCATCAAGACATTTATCTCTAATAGATTGTAAGCTATTAATAATTTCAATGAATTTCTAGTTCATCTTAGAAACCAATTCACCAGGTAGAAAATCAAAATCTTGATAATCGGCTCTTAACATAGATCTTTTTGTTTTAACAACCTTGGAAGTTACA
The DNA here is from genome assembly GCA_963277665.1 of Viscum album. Classification (NCBI taxonomy): domain Eukaryota; kingdom Viridiplantae; phylum Streptophyta; class Magnoliopsida; order Santalales; family Viscaceae; genus Viscum; species Viscum album. Next base: position 1,814,655,974 of record OY728146.1, read on the forward strand.
AAATTTGTGACTTATATGTTTTTAAAGATAGTGTTAGAAGCCTCACAAGATTATATTTGACTATATATTCTTCTCATCATAGAACATAAAAAAGTATTTCTAAAACAATAATTCAACTGATATTCTTATTTCTATTAATGAGTAAAGGATATAACATCCTTAGAAGGTATTTTTTTAATATCCAATAAACATGAAAATGTAATAAACTCACTTTTTGATAACAAAATATTTCTTCTTATCTCTCTAGTACTCATAGTCAGCACCATTGAAAATAGAAGGTCAGTTAGGATTTAGATTGTATAGGGATTTGATATTACTTCAATTCATATTTAAAACAAATACAAATATTATTTTCCACAAAATATGTTAGTGTAACAAAATAATAATAAAAAAATAATTTATAAGAAAACTTCAGAAACTTATAATAGTAAAGAAATTAAAAAACATAGCAAGTATATGAGAAATGGAAACATCCTATGATAACAATTATTAGATCAGTATATAGAAATATACTTATAAGTTATTAAGAATATTATAATAATGGATAAGTTACAATAGGGGGGTGAATTATAGTTTTAAAAACATAGTTTAAAAGAATTAAACTAAAAAAACTCAAATCCTATTTAAATTGATTTACCAGACTTGGTCCTGAGTTCAAACATAGAATTGTAATCAGATTTATATGATTAAATCATAGTGTAAAATATTAGAGTTAATATGAATTTGATTATTCATAGTACAAGAATCGTAATTATTAGGGATATGATTAATTCAAAAGTATTGTTATTATTATAATCAGATTAATATAGATAAAACTATAAAAATAGAAATATGAATAATATTTTTCAATTTCTATTATATGTGCAACATAAATTTAAAAACATGTAAGCAACAATTAATACAATATCATACAAAATAATGAATTTCAATGCTATTAAATAAATTAACTCTTTTAAACTTAAAAGTAAGGTAGTATATAACCTAGAATAATGGTATCCCTTGTTTTATACTTACAAGAATGTATGTCTACTCTTACCAAGGGAATCCCTCGATATAATGATCATAATGAATCTATATTACTATCCTAAGAAGCCCTCGATATGATGATCAGATTCTCTGTCTACCTAGCCCCAGTAACCCTTAATCCAATGGATCAGATTCCCTATCTTACTATCACTGGAATCCCACAATCATTATTATTATCATATGCATATTACTATGAAAAAGTTTATAAGGGGGAAACCTAACATGGTTTCCTTAAAACTAAAAACTCGAAACAATTACAAAGGCTGGAAACAATATGTTAACACTAAGTGATTTTCAGATATATCACCAAATGTGAAATTGAAAATGAAATTTAGAAGAAATCTGTAAGATCCATCCTCTTTGAATGACCAAATATTTATTGGCATCCTACCAATGTTTATCATGACCTCCCAAAAGTCATATTTTCTCTGAGTTTTTCGTAACAACATGAAAACATGGAACTTTATATGTCATAATGATTTGTGATAAATGAATGTTAGGAATAATATTTATTTACACCATTATAGTGTAAAAAATGTTTCCTTATATTATAAATTATTCTTCTGAATACGATTATAAACTTAACTCAGTCATAAGGACTTCCTTAAAAATGTCATTATGGTAATATTTATGAGTATCAGTCTGATGTTTATTAGAACTAGTACCATTCCCATTTTTAAGAATCTTTTATTATGATATTAATAAAAAAATTCTAACTCCCAATATGATATAGGTGAGTCCTATGTTTATCAGACACACACTCATTACAATAATCATAATGAATAATTTTAAATTTATTTTCTTAGCACATCAGAAATTATTCTAAGTATGGTAAAAGAATATGTTTTCAACGAAGTCATTATAAAACACTTTGGAAATAAAATTTTAGCAAATATATTTTTATGAAATTGTTTGTGATTTCCAAAACAAAAATAACATTAAAGTAATAAGTAAAAATTTCTGAATCAGCAATGGATATCTTGTCATGGGAAGAACCAAAAAATGTATTTGAGATTCAGATATTCATTTCTCTTTATGTTTGACACAGACAGTTTGTTAAGGATTTCTCAAAGTTGGAATCAGCATTGAATTATCTTACCAGAAATGTGGTGAAATTCATATGGGATGCAAAGTTTCAATCTTATTTTGATGATCTTAAATGAATTCTGGCATCAACTCCAATTCTGATCTTATCAAAAACCATTAAGGGATGCGAGGTTTCTTTATGATGATTTTGAAATTGGATTGGGATGTTTTATCATAAAAGGTGATCATGAGGTGGGTTATGAATCTCATCATCTTCGATAACATTAGAATAATTATCCTTCTTATTATTTAGATATTTTCACAGTTATGTATGTGCTTAAGTGTTAGTGACACCATCGTTTTGGGGAGAGGTTAATAGTATTTTCTGAACATAAGTGTTTGAGATATATATTTTATCATAAATACATGAATCTCATATATAGGTGGTGGGTTTAATACCTTTAGATGTTTGAAATTGATATTACCTACACCCCAGGGAAGGGGAATGTTTTTGCAGATTGTCTTAGTAGTAAAGTGCCAGCATAGGCTTTTTTGGAATCTAAGGAAGAGTTGAACATTATTTGTTTTTTAGGATCAGTTTCATCTAGGTGATGAAGAATAAGTTTTAGGTATAGTTCTGATGATTTTTCAATTATCATCATCTCTCTTTGATTATTTTATGATGATTCATCAATAAGATGATGATATCAGAAGAATTTTAGAAGCCTCATATAGCGGGGATACCATTTATGCTTGGTATATCTATTAAGATAGTATTAACAATTTTGGAGACTAGTTTACCATCCCAATATCCATGGGGAGCTCATTTTTTTATTATCCCAGTTCTTAATGTTACTTTAATCTTGGAACTATGAAGATGTATTATGAAAAGTGTGACATTGATTATTATATGTCTCTCTATTACACATATCAATAGATAAAGGTAGAGCATATGAGTCCTTCTAGTTTTATCTATCCACTTCTAGTACCGGTTTTTAAATGGGAGGATGTTTACATGGAATTCATTATTGGATCACCATGGACTCCCCAAAGGAGGAATGTAGTTTACAATGGTAACTCATTTCATTCTGATCAAAGAAACCTAAAATGTTAAAGGTGTGGGTAACCTATATATATAGGATTTTATGAGGTTACATGATGTTCCTTTGGTCATTATTTTAGATGAGGATCCTAAATTTACTCTGAGGTTCCGAAGGAGTATTTAAGAGGTGATGGTGAATTGGGAAAGGATGATTACAACCTATCATCCACAAAGAGATGGTTAGACATAACATGCAATTTAGATCCTAGAGGATATGATTCATGCCTATATCTTGGATTTCGGTAGATCTTGGGATATCCATATGGTACTGGTTTACTTTTCTTATATCAATAGTTATCAATAATCGATCTGAATGGCTCCTTTCAAGGATTTTTATAGTTCCCCATTTAGATCAACTCTTTATTGGGAAGAGATGAGTAAAGATTATTTAGGGGGACCAAGTTTGGTTCAAGATATATCTATGAGGATTCAGGATATACATCGATGTCTGGTTATATATCAGAGTCAAAATAAATCTTATGAGGATCTGCAGAATCATCATTTAGAGTTCTCTATAGGTGATCATGTTTTATTTAAATTTTCCCTTGGTTGGGTCACCATTGACTTATAAAATAGGGAAATTTGGATCCAAAATATATTAGACCATTTGTGGTCAATGAACAGTTTGAGAAAGTTTCTTATTGGTTGAAATTTAAAGATTAGTTGATATAAATTCATGATGTTTTGTACATATAAATGTTTTGGTAATATAATCATAATCCCTCTCATATTTTAATTTGGGAAGAGATTTAGTTAGAGACAAATGTTTCTATTATAGAGTAAACAGTAGAGAAAGTTGACTCGCATGTGAAATTATTATGTGGAAAATAAATTCCTTTGGTTATAGTTTTATGATTACATGGATCCAATTCTCACAAGACTTCGGAGTGTTATCCCTTGATGAGGGAGAAGTGGCTTCACCTCTTTATTGTACTTCACTCTTTCACGTGACTTATTGGGTATACAATGTCTTATAGTGAGGATTTTTAACATCCCACTACCATATTTTAGGTATTTTCAATCTCTTTACATGTTTTATTCTTTAATTGGGCATGTCTTGAGACTCTTGAGGATGAAGAGAATTTACAAGAAAAAATGAACTAAATATCAGAGATTTTTTTTGAATTAATTAAGTTTGAGTATAAAAGTATAATGTATTAATAGGGATCGTCCCATGTTTAGAGAACACTTGAGGATGTTTGTTGTTTTTTTTAATAAAAATTGATGTTTTCACTATCTATTGGGTGATTACACGCCATGTAATGTGATTACACACCGTGTATTGTTCACTAGGTAGAATCTATGATATTGTTACATAGCATGAAAGGATTACATGATGTGTAAAGGTTATACATAGTGTAATGTTTAATGATTGGTTTTTAATAAAAATGTGACTTATTTTTTTACTGTATATGGAATCTATGGATTACACAATGTGTAAATGGATTACACACCATGTAATCATTAAAATTTAGTCTTTTAGGGAACTAAAAATATTATTTATATTTAATCCATACACAAAATCTTTTCCTCTTGACCCTGATCTCTTTCCTAGGTATTTTGGGAACCTACTCTCCTTATAGAATGATTAGTTCAAAGTTTAATCATTAGGGTTGTGTGTGGTGTCTCTACAGTTAATAGAAAGCTTTTAGATTCTTCATTTCCTTTGATCTAGGTAGACCTATTTCCCTAAATTTTTAGATATGTTGATATAATATGATGATGATTATTGAATATTTCTAGATCTATTATGTGATCTTATTTTAGGGGCAGATCGTTTGTTGGTTGTGGTGCAGTGGTTGTGTGTTCTTGAGGTATGTCATGATATTTCCTATTCACCAACCCTTATGTTAAATTTAATAAATTATGATATTAATATACTAATTATAGGGACTTTGTTATCATCATTGTGTTATTCTTGTTGGTGGAACCTATTGTGGTAATATATAACCTCAACTTTAAGGAAGGTGGGTCTATCTATAGCATGTGTTGCTTAACTGCATTTCTCTATTTTTGATAAATATTTACATAAACGAAATTAAATGATTGACTAACTTTATTTGTGTGTGTTAAAATGTATTTTTAATAAAATATGGGTTTCCTATGTTTTTTGGTAAATGGAAAGAGATTTTAAAACATGGTGAAATGTTTTTATGAAATGGTTTTCAAAGGATGACTTTGATGATTTTTTGGAAAATAAAGCACATATGAATCCTTAGGTACTTAAGTGGAATGTGTAGTAATGTGAAACACCCACTATCAGGGGATTCACTCATGGGGTTTTCCTTTTATCCCTAGGACTATTGTTATGGGGACTTATTAGAACTATTGGGGGGTTCATTTTCTGGGGTGTTCCTCTACTATATGGACTATATAAATATTTCAATAGTCATGATGCGTGTGTGATTGTCTATGTTAGGTATGATTATACAAGATACCCTAACCTATAATGATCTTGGAATGATGTTAAATGTGATTTTTTATGATTTAGGATGTTTTGTCTTGTATTATTTTAGTTTTACTACCATTGATTTGATAGTATATAAGATACATTATTTGGTTTGATTTGATATATATACATTGATATATTTTCATAAAATGATTTGAAATGATTTACCTCCTTTATTAGGAAATTTGAAGAAAGGGTAAGTTAAATTTTTTTTGATGATTTTGATATAAAACCACTAAACATTATATCATGAATTTTTTTCTTTAAAGTTTAAAATTATTATATTATTTTATAAAGACTTCATGTAGAACACCTAGGTAAGACCCTACTTACCATGTTATCTCACACCCTACACACCCCTATGATGGTGAATAAACATTTTTTTATGTAGGTGATGGAAATGAACTTCAATGATGTGGGAAGTTTTTCTGTTAGTTGGGTTTGGGTGGATAGTGGTGAGATAATAATATTTTTAATACACTATCACAAGGAGGTGTTGGAGTAGCTATTTTATTTTTTTCATCCTTTATAGTGGGATTTGTCTCTTGGATATTGTTTTGTAACCATTTTCCAGTTGTGTCACTTCCATTTATATCTATCTATTATAGAATATATTTATCTCTTCTTCTATTTCTCTCTGCTATGTGTATATATTTGCCATGTTGTTGCTTCAAGTTGGGTGAAATCGTCCCCTATAGTTATTTTTGGATGCTCGGGTGTTAGTCACCATCCCCTGGGGATTAAAAATACCCTTCAAGTTTTTGGTGGACTGAGTCAAGTTCCATATTTAGAGGGTAACCCAGGCCAGTTCATTAGATTGACACTATTCATTTAATATGACTTTAAATACCTCAAGACAAAGGTTTAATTTGAATATTATCATTTAAAACTTCCCTAGAATGTTATATAGATTTATAGAATTCATGGGACACATTAATTAATTAAAATAATATCATTTTTAATATTTTTAAAATCACTTATTTTAATTTCTATTAATTGAATGAATATTGTGTTAGAGTTACATAAGAATTTAGGGTAATTATATCATACCGAAAATTTTGAATTAAAATTCCATCATGAAAATAATTTCATTAATCTCAAAATATACATTTAGATTCAGTCATAACTTTATTTTTATATATATTAACACATAAGATATATTTAAAACTAATAGAGTGACATTTTGTAACTTTTTTTGATTTAAATATTATATTTGTAACATCATGTGTTTTCAAACCATATGAATTTTCCAAAGGAATTTGAAAATTTTATTTGGTGGGTTGGTCATTTTATAAACTTATATTTAGAATGTAAATTTGAGATTTGGAACCTTTAAATGTGTTTTTATGGGTTTAACAATCTAGGGGTGTCTTGGGTGTTCAAATGAGTTTCAGGAGAATCCGGCCCAAAAAAATAGTTTTGGGAGAAGCAAACAAGTGTGAACGGTTGGAACACAAATAGTGATAACTATGCGGTACAACCGTGAGACTTATTTTTTAGAGGGAAACCATTTTTTTAAACTGTAAATCCCTACATAATAAACCATGAAGCCTAGTACAGTGGAGTAGGGGTGTCACACAATTTAGTCTAACCATGCGAGATGAGGCACATGAACATGCAAGACAGCTGCAGAAAAATATAGATGTGATTTTCCCATGCTACACATGGTTTGGAAAACTCTACTCCTAGTCCACACCCTTAGTGCCACTTAGGCATTGTCACCATAAGGTTATCACATGGTTAGATAAACTGTGCATCCAAAACAATACAGTTCATTAAAGAAGTGATTTTACCACTTTCCCCCTATCTTCCTTAAGAGGATCTCCTCCATCTTTCCCCCTCACTTCCCACATACAATATCCCTACTCAAGCTCCCCCTTGGTCTCCTCTTAGGCACATATTAATCTTCTTCATCCGATTTCCAAATGAAACACTATTTCTTCTGTTAGAAGAATATTGGTAAGATCTCAACTTCTCTTTATTCTTTTTTAATTTTCCCTTGCTATATGGGATGATAAATCCACAAAAGCTAATTCACCATTTTTGGGTGTTTTTTTTATTTCTTCATTTTATATCAAACCAGATCAAATCAAAGGTCGATATTGGATGGGTGGACCATCCAAGTCACGAGGTAGGTGGTCACATGATTTTCCCTTAAAATCTATCATAGTTATGAAATATACCATTGCATCACAAGTATTTCCAAGAATTTCCACTTAAATTTAAAATTAATATTGTAAATGATTATTCATAAATTCATATTTCCATTATGAATTTAAAATTCATCATTAGTGAATGTATACATTGACTCAAACCACCCCTTGGGGCATGTTACTCATACGCCTTAACCTTTGTTCTTAGGTTTTCAATTAAAATTCACCTTTCTAGGTGCATTGACATAACCGTACTAGAATGATATTCTAAATGGAATTAAATGTAGAATGATTGGTGTGGGTGTTTCCCACTAATATAATTATTTATATTATTCTAGAGCCATCCCTGATGATAAAATGACCAATTGAAATAGAATAAAATGTTAATGGGAAGGATATACACTTGGCCCATATTAATTATTGAATGTAATTTTTGACTCATCTTACATGATAAGTTTATAAATGGTATATGACTTCCCATATACTTCTTAAATACTGATAAATGAAATGACCCTACTAATATAATTTTATTATGACATGGCATGCCATAGACATGGAATTTTATTTATTTCATTTATATTAAAATGATAATCGGGCATGGATACCCTTATGATTTATGATTATAAGGCATTGTTTCCCTTATATTAAATGTGATACATGGGAATGATTTCCTATATTTAATAGTGACACTCAAGAAGGGATTCATTTGGAATGGTGTCCCTTACCTTACGATTCATGGGCATGGCATCCATGTGCATAACATACCTTACCTGATGATTCTTTGGAATGGCATCCCTATGCATGGAATTTCTTACAATTTGATAAATGGGAATAAATCCCCTAATTAAATGTGATAATTGAGCCTGGCATCCCACATTATGATATATAGGCAAAGGTGACCCATGGGATTCTTAACACCCGAGCATGGCATCCATTGACACACAATTAGACTTATACTAATATCCATGGACACCTGAGTTACGACTTAGGTCCTAGAAATTATTATCATATATATATATATATATATATGTCTATAAATGTTACAATGTATATAAAACACACACAAAAATACTTGTTTTCACTCACTCAATACTATTCCAACCTAGGAGGAAACAGGTATTGTCGGTTGGGTGTCCATTTAATAACCTGAGTCCATCTTGTTTAAATTTATTTATTTAGTAATTTTGTTTTATAACTTCACACTACAGTATTTTAATACTCATGAATTGGATAGATCTAGACACCATTCATGGAAGATTACATAGTTTATCTCACAACCTATTTGGTTTTCCATTACATTGGTGGTACCCGAACATTCCTCTTGGTTGTAGGATCAAGTTTTGGATTTGTCTTGCTCACCACCTTAACTTTCATTCTATTATTCATGTACATGGGAGCTTAGAAGCATAGGTTTTAGCTAGTTCTCAGGATTCCCATGGTGATATACTTTGAATAGTTTTTCTTTCTTTTGGTATAATTTATTTATCAAATACTTTATGTCTTATTCATGTGAATTTTAGCATCACATGGACATGCATGGTTTTTTTATTTGGTATTTTTCATTTTATAAGTTATTACTATCTTCCTCTACCTTTTCATTTACACTTCTTCCATTGTTGACCTATTATTTATTTTATACCTTTATACTACTCTTATCATGAAGTAATAGTCTTTCCACCATACCATTATTGGAAGGTCTCTCTTAGTCCATAAACATTAAAGTATAAGGAGGTGTGCATGAGGTCATGTGACCGACATATTCAGGGAACCATTTTAGTGGATCTTAGGTTAGGATGTTATAAAGTGTATCATAATTTATTTTTTATTTTTCTTAATTTTTTGTACTGGTATACACAAGAATATGAATTTTCTTCACTTGGTAAATAGTCATGTATACGAGTGATCAACACATTAATGGGGATACGACTAAGTGTCTAGGATTGTGACTCTTTTTTATGTCATTAATAAATAAAATTTATTATAATTTCTTTTTGAGTAATCGAGAAAATCCATACTACTTACTGATTTATGACATTTAAGGTATTTTACCGTTAGACTGGTATGGAAAGGAACGATTACTACATGATTCATTTTTGGAACATAGAGATTCAAATTCTATGGATATTACATGCCATACAGGTTTCATTGATTTACTTCCTCATACCTGATAGATGTACCTTTTATTCTTTATTATCATGATTTTATATATACTTTTTAGGTGATCATTTATAATTATTTAATATATAATATGATTTAGTGGATTTTCTACTTAAATTATTTTATTTACTATTATTTTATAATATATATGGATATAATTAGGATATAAGATTGGTTATTAAAGTTTTAGAATCAACCAAAATGGTGTTTTCCCATATAGCTTGATGGTCAAACCTTAACTAACCAATAAATACATGTTTGAGCCATGGAACATTGGTTTAATGGGCTGAAAAACTTATAGTTTTGATTACATGGGTTCCAATAATAGTTTATAAGGTGTATAGGCTCTTATAAATTTTGAAGGGTAACCCATATAATCAAACCATTAAAAATAAAATTTCTATGTTTTTAAATCTATTTTAAAAACCAGGTTGTAACTACATTAATTTCAATTCAAATTTCCAAATTAAAGTACCTTTATAAATTGTGAATGGTAATGAATATAACTAAACCATATTTTGTTATAATTTGAAATACTTATAGGAAATGGATTCCTTTATAAAGGCTTAAACCTATATGAATTTTGAATGATGACCCATATGAATAACTTCCTAAATTCACATCTATATATATGTAGGTCAGTTGGGACATGATTTTTACATGATAAACTTGTTAAGGGGTTTTTAAAACCATGAATGAAATAGAGGTACCTCATAGGTCACCCTTATATTTTATTCCTTTATATTTAACCACATAAGGGTGAGATTATGGTAAATGGGATGGGTATTTAAACTATATGAAGTCACTTATATGGTGTTACATTTAAGAGTATAAAGGAATTTTACAAGACTAGTCCCCTATAATTAATAAAAGACCTATCATATTCTTTTTAGTTTTATTATTATGAGTTTTTATTTAATTAAAATTACAATTATAACATAAAGGGTATTTTACTCTATAGGTTTGAATTGAAATTTTCTTTCACCAAGTCAAATTGTGAGATCTTATGGATACAATGAAAATTTAAGATAAATTTCATGATTTGTGAAAATATTTCAAATAAATAAGAAATGATTGAAAGGATGTTTTATATAACATTTTTATGTTGCCTTGTAAAATTAACTAAATAAAGTACGAATTATAGTTGTCTCTCATGATCAGTACATGGAGTTTATTTAGCTAAGGATTCTTAAGTTCTAAAAGTAAATTTAAACTAGTTATAATGGCTTTAATGAAACCAATTAGTGGTGTTCTTAGTCTAGGCCTCATGTAAGTGTTTAATTGAATGTTTCCTTGAGAGATACCTTGGATGGGAATGTGATTGTTTTCTGTTGGCTTCTTCTTCCATATTATAAACCTAGATGATAGAAAATAGAGACAAGTGGACTTTTTTGTGTGGCTCTAGTATAAAAGTTAGATCCATTTATACTATAGGGGATGGACCATTGTGTTAGAAACCTCATGTATAAAATATTTTTTAATGTTTATGATGTTTTTTTAATGTAGGGTTCCATCCAGGAACCATTATCTCGATTATGATTCTTAGTTTCTAAAATTAAACCCAGGATGGATGGGTGTTCAATCAATTAGTCGATTCTTGTTGAGGGAATGATAATTGTGTAATTCCTGGATTCATTTGGGTAGATATTCTTAGGTCATGGTTGGCCACTTATTTGGTTGCGCTACCCCACTTCTTCCCCTTCTCCTTCTTTAGTGATGGATGACTTGGTACGTTGTTATCCAGGTTAATATTTATATGGGGTAATATGAATCTAGACTAAAATAATTTATAGAATCCATAGAATATTGGGATTCATTAAGTTTATAGGCCTATGGATAATATCAGATAATTTCTCGTTATATTGATGAAACTGTGGGGTAGTATTTGTCGATACATGTGGTACCCATCAAGTTGTAAAAATGGTCCAGAGAATCATATATGTTTGGTGAAAATCACAAAATCCTTGAGATATTACAATATCTTATCAGGTCATCCTTGGAGTAGAGTTACATGGTTGTTAAAAGTTTACTGATTTGTCCCAATGCTTGGGATGACATGATAATTGACTAGATGGGGTGACACTACCGATCATATATCTTTGCATTTTATAATTGATTATAATAATGTGTGTGAGCATGGTTTGGGAGAAAATTAAATGTACACCTATGGTAAATATACTCTAGTGAAATTTTAAGCTATTATTTTTCTTCTATTTTCATGTTTTCTCTTGGTAAGTGTGTGTTTCCCATGTATAGAACCCATGTTCAGTGGTGGAAAGATCATGCACCATAAAAATGTCTTTATTCATAGTAAATAATTTCTAGAACACTCCTAAGGTGGGGAACATTTCATCAATCTTGGAAAAGTATATCCTTCCATGTAGAGGGATAAAAACCATAAAATAACATCTGGGAGTGGTCAAAATTACTTCTGAAATCCCATGAGACTGTTAGATGATGTTATCTAGTCCTTCAGATAATACTCAAAATAAATCCAAGTTAAGGGTTTTGATGTAGTTTGGGTGCTAGATTCATACATGAGGTGCATGAGAAACCAAAGAATGTAACACTTCTAAGGAATGTTAGTTCCTGAAAGGAATCATGACGATAAAATGGTTGGATATACATGGAACCTTTGATGGAACCATGATTCAAGGGTTACACTATGGTGGGGGTTTTTGAAACACTCACAGAATATATTAGTAGTAGGTCCATAGTAGTTGGTTAATGATGATGCGTGAACTAGTGTCACCATGTTTTTCTATAAAAGAATAATAGTGATGGTAAAACTATTCTATTTATTGATTTTTGGATATGGTTGGTTTTAAACCATGCCAAGCATTTCATCATGGATATGATGGAAGTGTATCAGGGATTGTTAGTAATAATTATTAACCTATTAGTGTACTATTAGCTTATTGATGATCATGCCCCATATATTGACATCAAATATGGTATACTAAGAGAGAATTAGTTATATTCCTAGATAAATTAGAATTCTCTTCTGTTTTTATAAATAGAATCTTTCATAGTTTCATTTTGAGATCACAGATAATTTGAGAGGTGTGGACTCTCTTGAGTGGTTTTGGGATTCCTATGTAAGAAGGCCTTGGATGAAATCATGGACACAAACCAATTCTTTGACTCGATTACCAAGTGAGATACCACCATTGGGCTCAATTATTGTTCTGGATACATGTATGTTTCAACTATATACTAATGTATCACTTGTAAGATCCTAGAAAATGAAATACCTTGGCTGATACCATTAGACTCCAGTGATTAATTCCAATGATAACCCAAAATTATTGTTGGGATTGGTTGGTTTTAATTAGAGTGTCCATTTCAAGGGTGTTAGATTGAGGATCAACCCATATTTGTGATAGGTAAAGACAACATAAATGAATGTTTTTGATGGATACATTACCAAAAGAAAATTACAGAATTTGGTGAGAATTATCAAAGAAAGCTTGAGAGACTTGGATAAAAGGGATTGGGATCATGTTTTAGATTCATTGGATACTAAACCCAATAATATTAAGGGTTGCTAGATGACAGTGTTAAGAATTTCTTTTCACTTTGTTTGTTGAATGAGGTCTCTGAGGATCCAAATCAGGCATGTTGTCGGGATAGGATGAATGTAGTGCAAGTCCGGCTGAGGATTTTCTTGGAAAAGACATTGCGAACATGATATTTTTTTTGATTGGAAATAAAATTTTCAAACAATTTAAAAATAATGTCTGGAGAATTTTTAGAACTGAAAGGGCATGATTACATAGGCAATTATGATGGTAGAAATTCCATGGCTCAAAATTGGTTTCTCATGATGGAACCTGTGGTGGGGAACACCAGCGGTTGGTTGATTAAAGAGACAATTTTTTTTATTTCCATTAGGATGAGGATGTATCGAGTAATAACTATCATGATATTTAGTGTTGAATACAATCATTTAATTGAGTTTTAACGACTTATATACTGTATGCCTAAAGGTGATACTTGCAGGTGCATTGGGTTTTTAAAATGAAAAGACACAATTTAAGTAGAATTTTCAGAACCTAGGTATGTTAGTTGATTCTTTTTTATTTCCCAAAGCCTTATCAGGGATGATAATTTTTATGGTGTGGGGGTTGTAATGTACTATGTTTTCAAACCATGGGAATTTTCTAAAGGAATTTAAAATTTCTATTTGGTGGATGGGATATTTTCTAAACATAGTTTTGGAATATAAATACCAGATTTGGAAAAAAAAAGTTTTTTTAGATGGTTTTAAGGAACTATAGGTGTCTAGGGTGTTTAGATTATTTTTAGGAGTGTTGGGGCATGAAAAAATAGTTTTTAGAGAAGCAGATAATGCTTCACAATTAGTGCTAACCGAGTATCACAACCGTGCGACCAATTTTGTATAGTGATAGGGTTTGTATAAACCATTCCTTACTCCATGATAAACCATGTATCCATGTACATGAGAGTTTTGGTGTCATATGGTTTGTTCTAACAATGTGAGAGGAAGCACATGACAGTGAGAGAAATCTATTGAAAAATCCATAGGTGATCTGCATGGGTGGCACAAGATTTGGAAAACCATGCACCTAGGCCACACCGTTATCAAATATTAGGTAGTGGATCCACATGGTTGGACCATATTTAGAAAAACCATGTTTCCAAACCATGAATTTCATTAAATGGGGGTGATTTTAAACTTTTCCTCTTCACTTCCTCAAGGGTTTCTCCTCCCTCTTTCTCCCTTAATTCCCAAATGTATTAGCCCCGCTAAAGCCCCTCCTTGGCATGGATAGATCTTCTTCATCTGATGATTGAATAAAAAACCATTCATTGAATCTAAATCATATCATAAATCTCTTTAAATGAGACTAAGGATATGGTTCCATATATGGAAGGATATTCGGTCAGGCACTCCACGGATGGGAGGAAGGGCATCTATAAAGAGAGGAAGGATTGATCTTTTTTCCCTCATCCTATGGAGACACGATCTGTATAGAATCTGAAATCCAAGAAGTTTTAAAACTAGAGTAAGTCATATTTTGCGCTTGATAAATCCTTGGAACTACTTCTGAGCTTGGAAGAATATGTGGTTGAACATGTTTTCTCTCTCAATTCTAGTAAAGAAGAAGCCACTAAAATAATGGTAAGATCATTAAGGATGAATCTCAATGTGGAGATGTATGCTTAGATAGATAATAAGGAACTGATCTTATTTTGAGGATTCAATAATTCAAAGATTAGCATTGAGGAGTATATACAGTTTTGAGACAATATGGCCTTTCATTTCGAATAACTTCTAATGGATGTTCCAGACACTGAGGTTAGTTACATCTCCTAGAAAATTTTAGGGAGATTTATTCTCATGGGCTTAAATTTTTATTTAACAAATATATTATTTCATTCTGTGTTTGACCTTTGGTTTCATAATTTTCCCTTAAAAGTGTTTCGAAAATAAAAATTAAATTTTCTATTAGTTTGAAAGCTCTCGAATCCACTTAATATTATTTTTTACCTTTCCATATGAAATGATAAATATATGTGAGCTAATTCACCATATTTTCAAGGAATTTTTTTGTTTCTTCGATTTCTCTCAAATCACATTGAATCAAAGATCAATTTCTAATGAGTGGGCTATTCTAGGCATGAGGTAGGAGGCCTCATGATTTTCCTTTAAAGTCTATCATGTGTATGAAATGTTTTATTGTACTATTCACTTATTTTTTTCATCTATTCTTCACCTCTTAAATACAAAATTATCAATGTAATTACTTATTCCTAAATTCATATTTCCATTTGACATATAAAATTAACTATTAGGGTATTTCTTCCATGACTCTAACCACCCTTTAGGGTTTTTCACTCATATACATTGACCTTTTTTCTTAGGCTTGGAATTAAAAGTCACCTTTTAAGGTGCATTGAATTACCCCTAACTGAATGAGATGTTAAATTGAATTAAATAAATAATGAACAATATGGGTGTAAGATCCCATATTTTTCCAGGTATGTCTCTCTATATGTTTTTTTAAAATTATATCTATTGGGTTTTTAACTCATCTTTCAACTTCAGTAGTTGTGTTTTAATCACGAATGTCTATGTGTTTTAATAGACACAATTAGGGGTTGTGAGAAAAGTTGATAAAACTAGAGATAATATACATGAAGAGACTTTATTGGGAAAATTAATTAAAGTAAAAGTATTTGTGTTTGTTTGAAATAATGGATTTTGGGTAAATGGGTCAATTGTTACCATGGGTTCTTAGTAAGTTGAGAATAATTAAAGGGGGTTAAAGTTGTTTTTTATATGGGAAATATGTTGATAACCATAAGCATAATATTTTCATGATGTCTAAATAAGTTACATGTCAAGTAATTTTTGGGTGAAATTAATATTCATATAAGGTAATGGGTTTTTTGGCTCATCACTCTAAAAATAATTACACGATGTGTAATTATATTACCCACCATATAATTCCCCGACCTATAGTTTTAAAGTATGTTGTGTGGTTGAATTTTATTTCCAACTCGCCTGCAGCTTCCTCCTTTCGACATAGGGTGACCTTCCAAGAAATTTAAGACATCTATTCATGATTTTGGACATTCTTATCATGCATCATATCCTTATTAGTTGGTTTTTGTTTGGTTTTCCCTTCCGTCCCTTGGTTCTATATCCATTTTAGTGTAATATCTTTAGTGTTTGCATTGTTGGTTTTGATATTGATTGGTTTTGATATAGGATCCATTTTGTGATCATCCGTACCTTTTCCTCATGGGAATTTTCCATTGGAAGAATTGATGGATATCTAGTTCAAGGCAGGGGGTCTAAACCTTAACCCTATGGTATGTTAATTGTCAAGTTTGTGAAATAATGAAATTAAGCCAACGTGTTGAGGGACAAATAAACTAATTGATGGATTGAATTATTCCTTGGATTCCTTTTGGATCCAATTAGTTATTGGATTCTCATGTGGATCCCATTCAGGTTAGAGAACCCTTGATTAAAAATTATTTGATTAATTTCTCAAAGTGTGTTTTGAATGAAATAGATTTTGGGTGATTGCTCGATATAAAACCACCTTGGCTTGTCTTGTTTATTAAGTTACGCAGAATGTTAGTGTTTAGGAAAAATTTATAATTTAAAATGTAAATTGAATGATAAATGGTAATTTTCACAATTAACAATTGATCCTTATGATGTGATATTGTGATATCATTGTTTCTATGACATTTCTTGTGATTTCTATGCTATAATGCTTGTATGGGGAATTGGATCGGTATAAATGATTAGATGATAGTATAACTAGTCTGGACCTAAGAAGTGTTGTAATTATATTATACCAGGCATGGACCTAAGAAATTCTATAATGCTGATATACCGGTTCTGGCATTGAGACATGCTGAAATGCTGATATACCAAGTTTAGCCCTAATTGATTGCTAAAATTATTATATAGCAGGTTTGACCCAGATTTTTTTAATTTATATACCTTTGTTATAAGGTTATGGTTGGAATGGTTATAATACATACTCAGAGACATTCCATCACGACACTATGTTCGGTTATGTTATTCCATCGTTATATGGTTATGGTTGTCATGGTTGCGAGACATGATTAGATATATAACTGCATAGAGCCAAAGAAGACTGATGTGATGTTAATTTAATAGTTGAATTAATTAATACACTTGTTTATTGCATTATTTCATACACATATTATCTAATAGGTTATGTTTAGACATAGTGTTTTCGATCTACTGAGTTACACTAACACCTTATTTGGTCCATTTTTTTTACATAAGAAAATTACATGGAAGTAAGATTAGAAAATTGAAAAGGATCTTGCAGTTGATTGTTTTCTTGCTAGATGGGCTGGAGTTGGGAGATGGGATTGACATGGGGTTCAGAACAAGAGAATTTTGAGTCTTTTTTTTATCTATCTAGTATTTTAATTTTATTATATCTATAATGACATTTAGTTACATTCTAGAATGTCAATACATTATTCCTTTATTATTTATTGGATTTTTCAGTTGGATTTATTGTTTTATTTCCATTGTATTGTATTATTTCCAATATTTCTGCACTTTGATATTTATTAATTTATTCATATTGATTATTTATACTATGACGTAACTATATAACCAGGGGTATAGTCACCCTACTATACCTATCACACCCCCTCTTCTAGTATGTAACCTCTGGCATATGTGGAGGCATGCTTGAGGTCTCGTAATAAACCCTTTCTATCCACGAGAGAGAGTACCAGATTGAGAACATTACAAAGTGGTATCATAGAACAACAAGTTTATTTTATATTTCTTTATGATTTGAGAAAGGAATAAAGGATAATAGGATGTGTTGGGACTTGGTAATGAGCTTGTGCATGGGAGTAGCTAACCCATATACTGGTGAAAATCTGAGTGCCTAGGGTTGGATTATTTTTTTATGATTTTTGATTTTTATAGTTGATGTTATTTCAACTTGGGTTATTCACATTTTTTGAGGTGTTATCATGTTATGATATTATTGATTTTTGATATTTTTACTTGTGACCCGATATGGCATCAGATGAGTATTCATGCATCATAATAGGCACATATTGAAATATATTTACATGAATTGTACATAATAGGGACATATTTATCTCATGTGATATATAATTGACTGTTAAACTATGATATGGGATACCCAAAAAATTAAATGAAATAAAAAAACTATTATATCAGGCTAAAAACAAGTAATCCTCGTTTAGAGAGACTAGGAATTTGTTGTTCTTAGTTCTTGTCTCTTTTTGAGGTTGAATATGTTAGAGATAGTGTTCTAAGGAGTGTTTTTGTCTTATAGAAAAAATTATTCCTCATCATATTCCAGTTGAGCACTAGGAAAATAAAAATAAGAATGCTCTTTACACACTTAAACTAGAGATTCCTATATATAGTTCTTGAAGATCAATTGGATGTCCAGCTTTATGGATGCTTCTTGAGGGAGATGAGATCCCTAGAAAGAGATACTTTTAATATTGTAAATTTTTCCTCTGATTCAAGGATAATGTTTTAGATATATCATCCACCTACATTCATAAGGGTGGGAGTCCCTCAGGCAGCTGATTTATAGATCGATTTAGTCCAGATGATCTTTAAGCATCTTGATACACCCACAGATAGCAAGCTGTAGATTGATTAATATATTCTTTGTGGACTAGCCAAGATTTAGTGGGAAATTTTGGAGCAGGAAGGGAAGTAATCGGTGTTATCTTGGAATTAATTCTAGATGAATTTCTTTATCTACTTATATCCTGAGATGTTGAGAGATGATAAGGCTTGTGAGTTCATTCACTTGACACATGAGGTCATGTCAATGCTGGACTATGTTGAGTTCTTCATCGACCTACAATTCTTTTCTTAATCATTGGAATAAGATGAGATCTATAGGGTGAGACATTTTTAGGATGATATCTGCTATGAGATCATGTCAAAGGTGAATGTGTTCCATATGAGCAGTTTTTTAGAAGTGTTAAATCAGGAACTCCTCATATAATGGAATCTTAAAGAGTCCCTAAGTAGTGACTAGACAGTTTCTGTAGGAAAAACTATGAACTCTTCTTCAAGTAGAAAGAAGTGTCATTATGATAGTTTTTCCCAAGGGAATAGTGTAAAAATCAGTCAATACAGTGGGTATCCATCTTAATATTGTGTTCCATTACAATACTCACATTGTGGAAAGATGGGAGACAAGATTTTTTAGTGTCTATACTCCACTTTGGAGTTACATTCTAGCAGCAATTTCTTAAATCTAAAAAGGTTTTGTAGGGGCATGAAATATTAGAGTAATGGTAGGGGAATAGTTTAGAAATCATAGTGTAGGAAGGACTCAACTACTCCTCAGTAGATAGATAGATGGAGTTCTGAATGGTGTTCTAGTCAAAGAAGGGGATGTGGTACCCTATTAAAAGAATTACAATACAATGAATATGTAATTGATATCAGGAGTCAATTTGAAGCCTAGGGAAGAGGGTATGGTAGATTCATGTTATGAAAACTACTTTGAATATTGTGGATGTATAACTATCTACTATTAGTGGTACAAATATTGTATCGTCTACCCTTTCTTGTGTTTTTTTGATATAGGATCATCACATTCCTTTTTATATTCTATTTTTTTTGTAAATATTTTGATCTTGGATTTATAAATATTGGATGATGTTTTGACCATCAACACAACACTGTGAGTGCAGTCATATAATATCAAACATTACAAGGCGTGTTCTCTAGATATTGGTGGTTATAATTTCTTATATGAACTGTTCTTACTATAAATTATGGGATTCAATTTGATTATTGGTATGGATTGGTTATTTATATACCAGGATCATATTGAATATTATTAGAGGAGAGTTAACTTTTTTTTATCTCCAGAAGGAGGCAACTATATTAACTAGGGTGAGTGGGATCTTCAAGCTGGTCATACATGACCAATTCAGTGTATATTGTATTGTATCATGGATCATATAGATCATATTTATCTAGATGAAAGTGTAATGAAGTAGGATTAATTTTTCTAGTGGTAGATTATTTTTAGGATGTATTTCATGATGAGTTTTTATGAACCCAGATCTTTTTTATTCATGTATGGATCTTTTTTTCTGGTGTTTTTGTGAAAAGGGGAGTTGTTGGAAATTTTATAAGTACATGTTGTGTACTTGAGATAACAAACCATGCACTGGGTTTTCATGGGTAGCCATGTATTGGATGTGTAACAGACAAGACATGGCCATATGGGGTGACCTAGAGACCGCCTAAAGCGGGGGTCAGTTGAGACCTGTACATGACTTGTATATTAAATGAACACGCCGTTTACTTTTTTTTGATTAAATGGACCGGGTCAGTTCTAATCGCCAGATTCATCTTCTTCAGGACTTGGTTCATCTAGGAGAGACCAAGAGTGACAAATATTATCCAAGAAACCGTTTCTTTGTCCAATGTCGGATTTGAACTCTGGTGGGTACGTTGGAATCCCACCAACGAGTCCTTCTTTCTTATTCAATCTCTCCTCTTGATTTATCCTCTCTCTGGAGTTATCCAAGGTTAAAATATTTTGAACATTTTGTAGATCTAGGACATTATTGGCTTATTCAAGGGTTGAAGTTCAAGAGGGTTCTTCATACATCATCGAGGTAGATGGTTTTTTTCCTTTCATTATTTTTCTTTGAGTTTTATATGCCAAAGTGATGATTACCCATGTTTCATGTATTTCAGATTAAGGAAATTGAAACCTATATTAACTTCCATATATTTGTTGCTGGATTAAGGGTTTTTTACATGATATTATGTGAAATTTCATGTTTAAGGAACCCCCCATGGGTGAATTTCCTTGTTTGAATGTTTAGGATAATTTGGTCCTAGTTGCTTATGAGGCAGGAATTGTTTCTTTCCTTTCTTGATAGGATGGAACTGATTGACTTTTAATTCTTGTTAAATTCATGTGATATGCATTAAAATTGTTTAACCATGCAGTAGTCGAGATTAATTTGTGTTGATTGATATCTTTTACACATGATAGAATTAAACAGGGCTGTGATAAATAGGTGTAGTTAGACCATAAGGGGAATTGCCATTGAGTGCTTCCTCGGAGTGTCTGTTATATTTCACGCTACGAGAAAACACGGGGGATTGACAGTGAGTTATCCCTCATAGTGTCTATAGTTTACATTACGAGTACACATGGTGAAATGACATTGAGTGATTCCCCAGAGAGTTTGTAGTTATTATGGAAAGACCATAGGGGAATTGAGGGTGAGTGCTTCCTCAAAGT
Organism: Viscum album; assembly: GCA_963277665.1. Classification (NCBI taxonomy): domain Eukaryota; kingdom Viridiplantae; phylum Streptophyta; class Magnoliopsida; order Santalales; family Viscaceae; genus Viscum; species Viscum album. The sequence continues at coordinate 1,814,677,700 of OY728146.1, forward strand.
GTCTTTTCATTTTATTTCATTATTTAACCAGAGGGGTTAGACTGTGTGAGCTACCTAGAGGGTTAATGTAAATATAGAATGTTTGTGATGCGTCATCCAAGCCAAAGAACAATATTGGATTTGGTCTTGTTAGGTAGTCTTCTGAGATACCTATTTGAGGGACTTACTTGATTAAATGATGATCATTAAATGCCAATGGATAGAAATGGAAACTTTAGGATTTGGTTACTTTTTTTACTCCTAGTTTATTTCCTGTATTTCCATTATTGCTTGCTATATATACTCACTAACAGTTAGGCACAGATCTTATGGTTGTTGCCTACTGGAATTCATCTCACACCCTATTTGGGTCATGCTTTTGGACCCAAACAGATTATATGGTTGTATGTATAGATAAAGGAAATCAACCTTCGTTATTAGGTACTTGATTTATGTGGAGCTGGAGAGCATGAGACCAAGACAAGTATTGTGATTCTTTTGGAGTTTATTTGTTTTATTTTGTACTTTGGTTTAGTATTGTATTTCAAGAATTGTGACTTTTTTGGTTGTTTTCCTAGAAATATGTGACATGCATCATTTATATATGTGCTCTAGTTGTTTTTACTTTTATTCTTCTGTTGTTGACTAGTTGTATGGTATTATTACTTCTTCTACTATCTATTATTTGTTATTCCGCTGTGCATACTCTACCTATGAGGGAATAGTTTCTCCACTATCACACCCAATTCCCTCGTTGCTAGCCATTAGCCTCTGGTGTTTGGGGAAATGCACTTGAGGCCATGTAACCAACTATGTATGAGGCACCTTTGGGTAGCACCCAGAACCAAGATGTTAAAAGTAGTATTAGAGGAGGTTTTTCTTCTCTTCTTTGTCCTAATATTTGGAGCTTATGGATATGGATAGGAAGGAATATGTAGTTGGTAATTAGCCGTTCCTGGGAGTAGCTAATCCATGTAAAGGGAAAATCCATGTTACCTTGAATATTTCAGTTTTTCTAGTTTTGAAATTGTTACAGTTGGTTTGATTTCACAATTGAGTGATTCACATGTATTGTGATATTTTCATTGATATTATTGAGGTTATATTTCCGTTGCAACCTGATGAGATGAGGGTATTCCATATCATGCATCATATAGTCACTTGATAGGGATCACATGTCATGTATTATTTTCATGCCATTTATGGTGAATTACTGATTTCATGTAGTTGTGATGGATGTTGTGATAGATATGCATGCTATTGTGATAGATGACTTGATAGAATAAATTCTAATTTAATAGGGTATTGAAATATGTAAAGTGTTAATTTGGATGGATGCCAAAATTTAGTCCCTAAGGTGTTATGGGCCCTCATGGATTGGAATTTGGTGGATCATGTGATTTATTTCACTATTATACCTTGTGATATACATGAATACGATGCCAAGATTTGATCCGCGAGGAGTATTGGCCCCCACAGATCAAAATTTGGGACTTTAATGCGTGTTTTTGAATTTTTTATGGGGTTTTAGAGTAGTTTATAAGGCTTACTATCTGAAGAAACCAATAATACATGGCATGTGATGATAAATACATGCTATATAACCTTGTTTTCTAACATAAAATGTTTTTCTTAAGTACACACTATATACTGTATGTACACACCATGTAGTCCTTATCCATGTGACTGTCTGTGTGAGCAGAGACACGAGGTGGGAAATGTTGGGTGACACATGCTGTGTACTTTGAGTAAACACCATGTTGTAAGAGCTATGTATCCAGTCATGTGACCAATGAAATGGGTGGATGAAACTTAAGTTTTACACTCCGTGTTCTATTCTTGCTCGTCGTGTAGAGTAGACCATGTCACTGACCATGTGACTAATGACATGGGTGGTTATAACATAAGGTCCACACACCATGTCTAGGGTGAACAATCCATGTAGTTTCATCCAGGAAATAACTGCGTGTTTATCCTTGTGAAGGAACACAGGCCGGGGAGAATATTCAAGTACACACCATGTCTCAAAGAGAACACACCATGTGTGTGGGTGTTACACGGACATGTTTGGAAGAGGTGCACACCATGTTAAAATCCTAAAGGAATATTCCATGTATGGGTTATACGTGCCATGTAACTCTATTTTGTAAAACCTGATTGTGTTCTTATACTGCTACTTTCTTGCACATACAAGTTTCAGTCCTTGATAATATTGAACCTAGGATTGCGCTTGACCTTGCAGAGTCATGCCACCAAGATGTCCTCCAGTTGTACACTAGATACAAGGAAACAATCAGACATCAGAAATGGTAGATGATGGACTACTGGCCGATCCTCCCATCATGCCCATCTGGCCACCAACGGTTATCCCGGAAACAGGTTCTGACGCATAGTTCCGAGAAGGCTTCATGAGGATGATGAAAAAATTAAAAGGAGCATCGTATCCTGCCCCATCCACGGCAGAATTGATGTGGCTTTTTCAACAATAGTAGCATCCCACTTTCTCAAGGGATGGAAGACCCCAGGTTGTAAAGTCATGGTTAGAATCCATGATTCCTATCTTCAAGAATCTTGAGAAGCCTCTAAAGATGAGGGTTAAGATCTCTACGTACATGCTACATGATTGCACCAAGAGATGGTGGGATGTGATATCAAAGGTGGGATTCCAGAGAGTTATGGCCTAGGATGAGTTCCAGTGTTCCTTCTATGACTAATTTTACCCAGATACCTTGAGGAAGAACTGGGCCTGAGATTTCATGAGTCTAGATCAGGTTACCCTCTCAGTCATGGAGTATTCTTCTCACTTCACAGATATTCATCACTTCACAAAAATTATACGGGGGGGGGGGGGTGATGAGTTATTTATGGCAAGGAAGTTTGAGGATGGTCTTAGACATGACATCAGATCCCAGGTGAACAACTTCATGTTGACTTCTATATCTTTTATAGTCAACCATGTGCTGACCACTGAGTGAAACCTAATGGATTCTAGAGATGTGGGCCAGGGTGGTTCATAATCCAGATTTGGTACTATTCCAAATGATAGAAGGAAGCTCCACAGGGAGTCTACGCATGGATATCTGAGTAGGAGATATTTTTCTACAGGTAGCCAGGAGGTGTGCTACTAGTGAGGGAAGGTATGACATAAGAAACCTCAGTTCCTGAGAGACCTAGTTGAGTGCCGATCTTGTGGAATTATGGCACATTTTCAGTGTTTCTGCAATTCCATTATTCTAGTAGCTAGTGAGGGAGGATCTATTTTGACTCCTCATATCAGAGTAGGACCACCGGTTCCACATCAGATTGGGGGATGGAGTTCATTAGGACATTCATACGGAGGTGGTGGTCATGGCTACAGCGTTCAAACACATGGTTTTACACAGTCATCAGGTGGATCCGCTCAGGGATCTTAGATAGCTTCACCGGACCACGATACAGGTCAAGCATTTGCGCTGGAGCAGATCCACCAAGAGCAGGATCCCAGACCCTCTACGGTTAGAGGTACGATTTTTTCCTTAGTTTTATCTTATAATGTTTTCTATAGATTGGATTCCCATAGCTATATATATGTTCCTATTGTGGAGAGACTTGGTCTCTATATATTTACTTATGAGGATGTTAGGATTGTAGACACTCGATTGGGGATTAGAATGGATAGTGTACGTTAGTTCAAGGAGTTCCCTCAAAAAGTTGGTGGGTTTCACTTCTTACGGGACCTTTATGTCTTAGATATGATGGGTTATGACTTCAATATTGGAATGTACTAGTTAGTTACCTTCTAGTATATTGTCTATTTCTATTTTCGTAGGGTGAGTTTCACATCACCAGAGGGTGGATTGTTTCTACACAATGAAGAATGGGATGTCTAGGAGAGAAGATCTAGACCCAAGAATCGCGGTTTGAGTGGTGTTAATGCTTATATTACTGGTCTGTGTCTTGATGATCAGGGTAATTCCCAGAAATATTTTCCTCCAGTGGTCAATCATTTTCAGATGTTTATCTAGATGAATTTTTAGGTTTTTATTTCAAGAGAGAGAGGTATAATTTTATATTGAGCATGTGCTAGGGGTAACAACAGTGTGCATTCCCCCTTATAGGATGGTTACACCAGAGTTGTTGGATCTCAAGAAGTAGCTAGAAGAGTTTTAGGAAATGAGTTTCATCCAACCTATTACTTCTCCTTGGGGTTCAGTTGTCCTATTTGTGAAGAAGGAAAATGGTGCCATCAGACTTTGCGTAGATTATTGGACGCTGAACCAGTTGAAGATTAAGAACTAATATCCATTGATGAGGATTGATGATCTCTTTGATCAGCTTTGAGGATCCCAAGTGTTCTTGAAGATTTACTTGAGATCCAGTTACCATTATCTGCATGTTTGATCATCATATATACCTATTACAGGATTTAGAAGTAGGTATGGTCTATACGAGTATGTGGTTATGTTGTTCGGTCTCATGAACGTGCTTGTAGTTTTCATTGCACTGATGAACTGAGTGTTCTATCCTTGCTTGGATTCTTTTGTGGTAGTCTTTATGGAAGATATCTTGGTGTAATCTCACACAAGACATGTCCATTCCACTCAACTTTAGATTGTTTTGATTACACTGAGGGAGAATCATTTGTATTCTAAACTCTCAAAATGCCACTTTTGGATGGGCCAAGTTCACTTCTTGGGTCATGTTATCTCAGAGACAAGTGTTTCAGTAGACCTAGAGAATGTGAGAGCTGTATTTTCCTAGGAGCATCTAAAGAACCTCTTTGAGGTATGAAGTTTTCTAGGGCTGGATGGTTACTAAAGACATTTTATATAAGACTTTTCATGCTTAGTAGTGCCACTGACGTGCCTGACTAAGAAGGGTGTGAAGTACTTCTGGTCAGATTATTATAAATCAACCTTTTAGGAGCTGAAAAATAGATTGACTTCAGCACCGATACTGATTTCTCTAGAGACGGGAAAGATTTACGCCATATACTATGATGCGTTAGGTATCAGGTTGGGATAAGTGATTATGCAAGGGGAAGGGGTCATTGTGTATGGGTCTCGACAGTTGAGGCCACACGAGTGGAATTAAATGACGAATGATATTGATTTAGGTGTAGTTGTTCATGATTTAAAAAGTTGGAGACATTATCTTTTAGGAGATAATTTTGTGGTTTTCACTAACCACAAAAGCCTCAAGTACATCTTCACTCAGCGTGATCTAATTTGGACATAGTGAAGTTGGGTTGAGCACCTTCAGTCCATTGACTTTGAGCTTGCCTATATGCCTGCTAAAGGAAACTCAGTGGCTGATGCGTTGAGCAGGAGGAATTAGATACATTTAGTTCAAGAGGCCATCAATGAGTGTTATCCTTTGGATCTATTATATGAGATACATTTGGAGGTGCATGACAGATAGTGGAAGATGTTTTTTTTCTTCTCTAGTCATTACCTCTACTCTTATGGATTGAGTGAGAATGAGGAAGCTATCAGATTCTGAAGGCCTAGTCCTATGAGAGAGTGTGTCGAGATATGACCCTACTCCTGGGTGGACCATAGGTGAGGATGAAGTCTTGCACTTTCATGGATGCGTATGGGTGTTAAGAGACATACACGAGGATCTGATGCAGTATTTTCATTTCTCATTTTGGGCAGTTCATCCTAGTGTCACAAAAATTTATCAAGATTTACACCAGCAATATTGATGACCAGGTATGAAGAGGGATGTTTCTTGTTTTTTAATGAGACGTTCCACTTTTCGGCAAGTGCTGACAAAACATCAGGGACCAACGGGGATTTTACACTAGTTAACCATTCTTTAGTGGAAGTGAAATGATGTCATGATGGATTTCATGATAGGGTTTCATAGTTCACCTTGAGGGGTTTTCATTTACATACTCACAAAGGTTGCAAACTATAAGAACCTGGATCTTCATTTCAGGTACGCCTTCCATTTTCTGGAGTTTTTGAGAAAAATAAAGTTTCTAGAAATTTTTTAAGTACACGCCCGATACTTTCTGAGTACACGCCCCGTACTCTTCTCCATCTCGAAGCTGTGTGCCGACCATGTCCGGGCCACACACACAGTGTGTAGGGGTGATGTGGAGGCCGATTTTGGCAGAGTATGAAAAGACCTAGTACACGTCATGTACTATAAAAGTACACGGCGTGTACTTTTTTTTTCACTAAACGCACCGGGGTCGCACCTGACTGAAAGAACGCACCCCTTCTCTAGGTTCTTCGTCTGAGAGCGACTCGTATGACCAGATCTTCCCCAATCCCCCGTCTCTCTGTCCGTTCTCTCATTTGAGCATGATCGATTGCGTTGGAATCGCGACGGTGAGTTCTTCCTTCTGGTTGAGCCTTGTTTTCCAATTCCTCTTCTTTCTCATGTTATCGTGGTTTACGTGTTTCAGACGTTTTCTCAGATCTACGATGTTCTAAGGAGAATTAGTCGTCGTGGTTCAAGTATATCTATCTCCTAGGATTGAGGTAGCTGGTTTGTTCCTTTCTATAGAAAGTCGATGAGTATTTTGTGCAAATTCCACCAATACCCTTGAACAGGGTATTGTGTGTTCCTGTTTTTCCCTTGTTGTATTGCATGCTTTTCTTGATTTCTAGAGTAGATGTTTTTCCTGTGATTATGGTAGTTTTTACTATACGCTGGATGTTTTCCATTCTTGTTCTTCCTATTTGGCGTTTTTCCAGTTTCCATGCCTAGTTGTAGGATAGTGGAAGTATTTCTTTGTTATGCTGTTGAACCTTAGATTGATATCCAAGTAGTTCTTGAGGTTTAGTTTGACGATGCACGGGCACTGAGCATGTTTATTTTGACACAGGACTCTGAGAAACTAGTGTAGTAGACCATAGGGAGAATGTACATAAGGGATTCTCCAGAGTGTCTTTTAATACGATGTGAGACCACAGGGGGGAATTGATGATGAGTGCTTCCTCAGAGAGTCATTAGTTCCTCGATGTGGGCCATAAGGGGAATGATATGTTGAGTGCTTCCCCAGAGATCCTTTAGCACGATACAAGACTATATGGGGAATTGACGGTGAGTGCTTCCTCAGAGAGTCTATTCTTAACTAAACAAGAGGGGTGAGACTGTGTGTGCCTCCTAGAGGGTTTCTAGTACTTGTAGGTTGAACCATAGGGGTTAGGCTGTGAGATCTACCCAGAGGGTTACCTGTTTTCTACTTTTGTTGGTTGTTTACTTATGTACCTGGTATATTAGAACTGTGAATTGTAGCTGCTGTGTATTTTCCTATTTACTGTTATTGTACTTTACTTTCCATGTATTCATTGACAGTTAGGCACAAATCTTTGGGTGGTTTCCTACTAGGACATTTTCTCACACCCTGTTTGGGCCATGTTTTTGTGCCCAAGAAGACTATGTTGCTACATGTATAGATAAGGGAAAGCACCCTTCTACTTCAGGTACCTAACTTGCTGTGGAGCTGGAGAGTAGGGGACCAAGAAATGGCTTGTGATACTGAGGAGTTTACTTTGTTTTTATTTTTCACTTTTTTTTTCAGTTTTATTTCAGCACGTTGGTTTTTTTACTGATTTCCATAGACATATGTACCATGTTGCATCATTATTATTTTATGCATTGCTTCCGTTGTTCAGTTCAGTTGTTATATACTGTTATTGTTTCCGCTATTGTGTCTGGTTTTCCCCCCGCTGTATTCTTTACTGAATGAGGGCATAGTTTCCCCACCAACTCACCAAGGCCCTCGCTGCTAGTCGGCAGCCTCTGGAGTTTGGGGAAACATATTTGAGGTCATGTGGTGAACTGGGTACGGGGCACCAGTGGAGGGGCTCCAGATTCGGGTCATTACAAAGTGGTATTAGAGGAGTTATTTTCTCTTGCTTTACTATTTGGAGACTTTATCCAGGGATAGGATGGATTCAGTACTTGGTATTAAGATGTTCTCGGGAGTATATAACTCGTGTACACGGAAAATCCATACTACATCGTTAATTTCAATTGCTAGTTTTGAAATTTTACAGTTGATATGATTTTACCTAGAGTGATTCACATGATTTTTGTTGTTATTTTCTTGATGATTGTGGTTCAATTTCCATCGCAACCTGATGAGATGGGGGTATTCCTTTTCATGCATCATATAGGCACTTGTAGAAATCACATTCCATGCATTCTTTCCATGCCATATAGGATGCATTAGCGATTGCATGCTGTGGTGATAGACTTTGTGTAGACATTTCATGATGTTGTGATGGATGTTTGATAGAATCTCTATTACCTTGTTAAAGTATTGTTTTCTTCCAACCTTTCTTAAATGAACGCCAAATTTTAATTCTTGAGGTGTTATGGGCCCTCACGAATCGGTATTTGGCACCTCCTTGCCTTGTTTTCTGGGTTTTCTGGGGTTTTGTTTAGTTTTTGAGCTATTACCTAGAAAAACCCAGATTACACGACATGTACTTTTTGACTACATGCTGTGTAGTGTTTAGGCCGTTTCACTGACCATGTGAGCAGGGAGACGCTGTTGTGGAAGTAACTTCAGGAACACACCATGTATGGTTGGCACATGCCATGTAGTTCAGAGCCGTGTACCCGACCGTGTCACTAACAACACGGTTCAGGGAAGCTTGATCAGAACACACCGTGTTGTAGAGGAACACGCCATGTAGTCCCATCCAGGAACCCGCCCATGTCACGAACAACACAGGTTGGAATTAACTTCTCTAAGACACGCCGTGTGTTTTCGGCACACGTCGTGTAGTCTTGTTCAGGTACCCGGTCGTGTCACGAACAATACGGGATGGTGTCACCTTCACCTACACACTCCATGTTTGTTAGAAACACGCCGTGTAAGGTCTATCCATGTAGACGACCATGTATTTAACAACACGGGCCACCGAAGCCTTGTCTAGTACCCGCCGTGTTTGTTCAAAACACGCCGTGTAGCTTTGGGATTAGTCGGACCGTGTGGGTTAGCCGTGTAAAGAGACTCGGGTAGGGGAATAGTTTTTAAGTACATGCCGTGTGTTGGGTCAACACGCCGTGTAGTTTGAGGTGTGACATGACCTATAGGGCAGGGGTACATGCCCATGTTAGTGGCTTAAGAAGACACACCATGTAGTTTTTATACACACCGTGTAGTCGAGTTTTGTAACTCGTGTGTTTTTCCTCCCCTGTTCCCATTTTGTACTCTTGTGTTTCTTGTGCTTGTTTTCTAACCTAAGGTGTGCTTTTGATCTTTCAGAACTATTCCTCTGAGACATCCTCCGATTGTACGTCTGTCATTAGGCAGTGATCAGACGCTATATATGGATGATCAGGGACTTACTGCTGATCCTCCAGTCGGGCCAGCCCTGGCACCGACTGTCATACCAGTTGCAGGCACTGATGCGCAGTTCATGGAAGATTTTATGAGGATGATGCAGACCTTTCAGGGAGCACCGCCTCCTAACACGACTATGGAAGACATGACATGGGTTTTCCAGTAGCAGCATCCTTCTACATTCTTAGGGGAAGGAGGACCTCAGGCTGCAGAGTCATGGTAGCAAGCCATGCTGACTATCTTCGAGCATCTGGAGACGCCTCCAGAGAGGCGGGTCAATATCGCTACCTATATGCTATGAGACTCCGCCAAGAGGTGGTGGGACGTGATCTCACATGCAGGTCATCAGCAGGTTATGGCTTGGGAGGAGTTCCAGCACGTGTTTTATGACTACTTCTACCAAGAGACCCTGAGGGCCGACCGAGCCCGGGAGTTCATGAGCTTAAAATAGGGTACTCTTTTTGTCATGGAGTATTCCTCTCGTTTCACTGAGCAGCCACATTTCACACCCCTCTGGGATGGGAGTGGGGTGTTCTAAGAAAGGAAGTTCGAGGATGGTCTCAGGTGGGAGATCCACTCGCAGGTGAATATCTTCTAGTAGACTTCCATCACTTCCATCGTCAATCAGGTACCGATTGCGGAGCGCAATCTAAGAGACTCTGGAGCTGCGAGCATGGCAGTTCTGCTTCCATAGAAAGTTTTCCTCCTAATGACAGCAAGAAGCTCCGTAGATAATCTATGCAAGGTGATCCGAGGAAGCGAGATTCATCGTTAGGCAACCAGGTGATATGCTACTATTGTGGCCGGTCCGGACACACGAGGCCGCAGTGCCAGAGGGACCCCGTGGAGTGCTGATCTTGTGGCAAGATGGGTCACCTTCAGCGTTTCTATAGGTTTTCTCACCAGTAGCGGGTGATCGGGGTTCTTTTATGACTCCTCGTTCAGGAGAAGCACAACCAGTTTCTCACCAGTCAGGGAGCTGGAGTTCTTCTGGCCATTCGGGTCGAGGTGGAGGTTGAGGCCGTGGCGGTCAGCCACCAGTCCCTCAGCACCAGCAAGGTGGTTCAGCTCATAGTGGTCAGTCAAGGGCGTATGGCCGTGGTGCAGGCCAGTCTTTCTCCATGGAGCAGACCTATCGGGATTAGGATCCTGACCCTTCTATAGTTCGAGGTATGGTTTTAGTGGCCTCAGTTTTATCTTCATCCCTTTTCGATACTGGTGCTACGCATAACTTTATCTCTGTTGCTGTCGTGGAGAGCCTTGGGCTCTGCATCTTTTCTTCTGCCGACTCATTGACACTAGACACACATTTGGGGACAAGAACAACTAGTGTGTGCCATTGTAGAGAGTTCCCTGTAGAGGTTGCAGGGTATCATTTCTTATGGGATCTCTATGTCCTAGAGATGACAGGATATGATGTTATTCTTGGAATGGTCTGGTTGGTTCCCTTCCAGGCAGTCGTTGACTGTTATCGCCGTAGAGTGAGTTTCGTTTCACCAGAGGGTGAGTCTTTTCATCATAGAGGTGAATGGGATGTTCAGGAGAGTCGAGTAGGACTCGACCATCATGGGCTATAAAGGGTGACAGCCCAAATTTCTAGCCTTTATTTGGATGATCAGCGGACTTCGCAGTTGGAATTTCCTCCAGTGGTGGATTATTTCAGGGACGTCTTCCCAGAGGACTTTTCGAGTTTGCCTCCGGAGCGTGAGGTAGACTTTTCTATTGATCTCGTTCCAGGAGCATCACCGGTGTCCATTCTACCTTATAAGATGGCCACACCTGAGTTGTAGGAGCTCAAGAAGCAGTTGGAGGAGTTACCGGCAAAGGGTTTCATCCAACCCAGTACTTCTCCTAGGGGTTTTCCTATACTGTTTGCAAAGAAGGAAGACGGTACCCTTCGGATTTGTGTGGAATATCGGAAGATGAACCAGTTGATAGTCAAGAAATGATATCCCTTAATGAGGATAGATGACCTCTTTGATCAACTTTGAGGAGACCAGGTGTTCTCAAAGATCTACTTGAGGTCCGGTTATCATCAGTTCCACGTTAGACCATCAGATATACCTATGAAAACCTTCAGGAGCAGGTATAGTCTATATGAGTATACAGTCATGCCATTCGGTCTCACGAATGTGCCTGCAGTTTTCATGGCACTGATGAACTGAGTGTTCCATCCTTACTTGGATTCCTTTGTCGTGGTCTTCATGGACTATATCTTGGTGTACTCTCACACTCAACATGACCATGCTACCCATCTTGAGATCGTTTTGAGTACACTAAGATAGCATCAGATTTATGCTAAACTCTTGATGTGCCAATTTTGGATGGATCCGATTCACTTTTTGGGTCACGTCATCTCAGAGGCAGGAGTATCTGTGGACCCAGAGAAGGTGAGATCTGTAGTTTCCTAGGAGAAGCCGAAGAATTTTTTTGAGGTACGGAGTTTCCTAGGGCTTGATGGATACTAAAGATGCTTTATTCAAGACTTTTCACGCCTAGAAACACCTTTTACAGGTCTGACCAATAAGGGGGCGAAGTTCTTATGGTTAGATTCTTGTGAGTCACCCTTTCAGGAGCTGAAGGGAAAGCTGACATCGGTACCGATACTAGTCTTGCCAGATCCAGGGAAGAGCTATACAGTCTATTATGATGCTTCAAGTATCAGGATAGGTGTTGTGCTTATGCAGGGAGATGGAGTCGTTGCGTACGGGTCTCGGCAGTTGAGGCCACATGAGAGGAACTACCCGACGCACGATCTGGATTTGGCAGCTGTTGTTCATGCCTCACGCGGATGGAGACACTATCTTCTAGGAGAGCACTTTTTGGTCTTCACCAACCACAAGAGTCTCAATTATATCTTCACTTAGTGTGATCTGAATCTGAGATAGCGCAGGTGGGTCGAGTATCTTTAGTCTTTTGATTTTGAGCTTTCCTATACGCCGGTAAAGGGAAACGCAGTGGCAGATGCGTTGAGCAGGAGAACTCAGATTCAGGCAGTTCAGGAGGCCAACATTGAGTGGCAGCTTATGAATCTGTTCTCGAAGATGCATCTGGAGGTGCACGATAGACAGGGACAAACTTTCCTATCTTCTGTAGCTGTTACCTTGACACTACTTGATTAGGTACGGATAAGGCAGCTATCAGACTCAGAAGGCTTAGCCCTGCAAGAGATTGTGTCAGGAGAGGACCCTATTCTTGGAAAGACAGTGGGCGAGGATGAGATCTTGCGTTTCCAGGGACGCGTATGGGTGCCAGCAGACATATGCGAGGACCTAATGTGGGATTTTCATTCCTTAGTTTGGGAAGTTCATCCTGGCGTCACCAAGATGTATCAGGACCTTCGTCGCCAGTACTGGTGGCCAGGTATGATGAAAGATGTTTCTGGTTTTTTCATGAGATACTCTACATGTCAGTAGGTGAAGGAAGAGCATCAGTAACCAATAGGCCTTTTATAGCAGTTACCCATTCCAGAGTGGAAGTGGAATGATGTTGTGATGGACTTCACGACCGGGTTTCCAAGGTCGCCTCAGGGGAACAATGTTGTTTGGGTTATCTTCGATAGATATACAAAGGTTTATCACTTCTTACCGATCAAGGAGACCTTCAGTGTCGATGATTTGGGAAGACTGTACATTAGAGAGATCGTTCGTCTACATGGAGTTCCATAATCCATTGTTTCAGACAGGGATGCATGCTTTAATTCCCGGTTCTGGCATGGAATTCAGAAGGCTTTGGGTACCCAGGTACTTCTGATTACGACATACCATCCCCAGACTGATTTGTATTTTGAGTGCACGATTCAGGTGCTTGAGGATATGCTCTGAGCTTGTATCCTAGACCTTGGTGGTTCCTGGGAGAAGCATATTCCTCTGGGGGAGGTAGGAGAGGAAACTTTGCTGGGACCTCATCTTGTTCAGGAGACTTCAGAGTAGATATAGTTGATTTGGAAGAGGATGGATACAGCACAGTCTTGACAGAAGTCTTATGCTGATCATCGGAGATGAACTCTAGAGTTTGAGGTCAGGGATCAGGTTTTTCTGCGTGTCGCAGCAAAGTTGGTACACAAGAGGATTCAGAGATAGGGTAAGCTTTCACCGCGGTATGTCAGGCTGTTTTAGGTTTTGGAGAGAGTTAGTTCGGTCGCCTATCGGTTGCAGTTACCCCAGAGGTATCAGGCCATGCACGACGTCTTCCACGTCTCTCAGCTCCGACGTTACTTTTCAGACCCATCTCATATCTTTCATCCTGAGGAGGTTGATCTGGAAGAGTATGCATCGTTTGAGGATCATCCCATCTAGATTATCGATCGCAGTACGAAGGTTCTCAGAGGGTGGTCTGTTCCTCTTGTACAGGTTCTATGGCAGCATGGTCAAGTACAAGACGAGACCTGGGAGAGGGAGGATGATGTACGATCGCAGTGGCCGGAGCTGTTCGAGGTTTCTTCTTCTACGCCTTGCTAGGGAAATTCAGGGACAAATTTATTTAAGGGGGGAAGTTTGTAAGAACCTGGATCTTTGTTTCTGGTACGCCCTCCTTTTTATCAAGGTTTTGAGAAAAATAATGTTTCTAGACATTTTTGAAGTACAGGCCATGTACTTTTTGAGTACACGTCATGTACTCTTCTCCGGCTCGAAGCCGTTTTCTAGCCGTGTTTGGGCCACACACACGGTGTGTAGGGGTGATGTGGAGGCCAATTTTGGTGGAGTACGGAAAGACCCAGTACGCGCTGTGTACTCTAAAAGTACACACCGTGTAATTTTTCTTTTTTTTCACTAAATGCACCAGGGTCGAGCCTGATGGATAGAACACACCCCTTCTCCAGATTCTTCATCCGAGAGCGACCCATATGGCCGGATCTTCCCCGAACCCCCACCTCTCCATCCATTCTTCTATTCATGCACATTCGATTGCGTTGGAATCACAACGGTGAGTTCTTCATTCTGCTTGAGCCTTGTTTTCCAATTCCTCCTCTTTCTCATGTTATCATGATTTACGTGTTTCGAACGTTTTCTCAGATCTACGACATTCTAAGTAGAATCAGTCTCCGTGGTTCATGTTTATAGATCTCCTAGGATCAAGGTAGGTGGTTTGTGCCTTTTTGTAGAAAGTCAATGAGTATTTTGTGCAAATTACACCAATACCTTTGAACAGGGTATTGAATGTTCCCGTTTTTCCTTTGTTTTATTACCTTATTTTATTGATTGCTAGAGTAGATGTTTTTCCTGTTATTATGGTTGTTTTTACTATACGCTGGATGTTTTCCATGCTTGTTCTGCCTGTTTGGCATTTTTCCAGTTCCCATTCCTAGTTGTAGGATAGTGGAACTATTTCTTGGTTATGTTGTTGAAAATTAGATTGATAACAAAGTAGTTTTTGAGGTTTACTTGGACGATGCACATGCGCTGAGCATGTTTATTTCCACACATGACTGTGAGAACCTAGTGTATTAGACCATAGAGAGAATGGATGTAAGGGCTTCACCAGAGTGTCTTTTAATACGATGCGAGACCACAGGGGAATTGATGATGAGTGCTTCCTCAAAGAGTCTGTAGTTCCTCAACGTGGGTCACAGGGGGAATGAGATGTTGAGTGCTTCCCCAGAGAGCCTTTAGCACGATACGAGACTATTGGGGGAATTGACGGTGAGTGCTTCCTTAGAGAGTCTATTCTTAGCTGAACCAGAGGGGTGAGAATGTGTGTTCCTCCTAGAGGGTTGCTATTACTTATAGGTTGAACCATAGGGGTTAGGCTGTGAGAGCTACCCAGAGGGTTACCTGTTTTCTACTTTTTTTTGTTGTTTACCCGTGTACCTGATATGTTAGAAATGTGAATTTTAGCAGCTGTGTACTTTCATGTTTACCGTTCCTGTAATTTACATGCCATGTATTCATTGACAGTTAGGCACAGATCTTTGGGTGCTTGCCTACTGGGACTTTGTCTCACACCCTATTTGTGCGATGTTTTTGGGCACAAGTAGACTATGTTGCTGTAGGTATAGATAAGGTCAAGCGCCCTTCTACTTCAGGTACCTGACTTGCTGTGGAGCTGGAGAGCAGGGGACCAATAAATGGCTTGTGATGCTGAGAAGTTTACTTTGTTTTTATTTTGCACTTTGTTTTTCAGTTTTATTTCAGAATGTTGGTTTGTTTACTTCTTTCCATAGACATATGTACCATGTTGCAACATTATCAATTTATACATTCCTTCCACTGTTCAGTTCAGTTGTTGTATGTTGTTATTGTTTCTGCTATTGTGTCTGGTTGTTCTTCCGCTGTATACTTTACCGAATGAGAGCATAGTTTCCCCACCGACTCACAAATGCCCTCACTTCTAGTCAGCAACCTCTGGAATTTGGGGAAATTCTATTGAGGTCATTTGGCTAATAGGGTACGGGGCACCATTGGAGGGGCTCGGGATTCGTGTCATTACACAAACTTCTTATAGATCAAGGAGACTGATAGTTTTGATGATATTTTAAGGTTATACATCCAAGATATTGTACAGTTTCATGGGGTTCTATGCTATATCATTTTAGACAGGTATGCCCATTTTACTCTCATGTCTAGTAGGGACTATATAGGGATTTGGGTACATATGTACATCTGAGCACATCTTACCATCCCCAGATAGATGGCCAATATGAGCACACAATTCAGGTGATGAAGGACAGTCTTTGAACATGTGTCCTAGATTTTAGAGGTTCTTGGGAGAAACACATACCACTAGTAGAGTTTTCCTTCAATAAAAGTTTTCAGGTTATGATTTAGATGTCACCTTATTAATATTTTTACGGTAGGCCATGCTGATAACCCTATGTTGGTTGTAGGCAGGAGAGGTAGCTATGTTGGGACCCCATGTTGTCCAAGAGACCAATGAGGTTGTGAAATAAAAGAATTAAGAGACAGGGAAACCATTCACTGAGATACATCAGGCCATTTTAGGTTTTGGAGAGAGTCAAGATGGTTTCCTGTTGGTTACAGTTTCCTCAGAGGTACTGGGCTATGCCCTATGTCTTCCACGTTTCTCAGCTGCGACGTTACATGTCAGACTCATCTCATGTTTTTCAACTCAAGGAGGTTGAGTTATAGGTGGACGCATCATTTTAGGATAATCCTATCTAGATTACTGATCAAACCATGAAGGTTGTTCATGGATGGTCTGTTCCTCTAGTACGGGTGTTGTGGCAGTACAACCGAGTGCTGGACAAGACTTGGGAGAGGGAGACCGATGTGCGATCACATTGGATGGAGCTGTTCAAAGATTCACTTTCTCTACCTTGTTAGGGAAATTCGGGGATAGATTTCTCTAAGGGGGGGGGGGGATTTATAAGAACCAAGATCTTCTTTTCAGTTATGGAACTTGTTTTAGGGTGTTTTTGAGAAAAATGGAGTTTTTGGAAATTTTAGAAGTACACGCCTTGTACACGAGAGTACACATCGTGTACCAAATTACCATAGGTAGCTGTGTGTTGGTCATGTAATGACCAACACATGTCTGTGAGGGGTGACCTAGAGACAGTCTAAAGCAGGGGCCGGTTTAGACTTTTACATGGTGTGTACAATAAATAAACACCTCATGTACTTTTTTCATTTTTTTTGATTAAATGGACCGAGGTCATGTCTAATCGCTAGATTCATCTTCTTCTTGCCTTAGTATGTCCAGGGGCTACCGAGAGTGTCAAATATTCTCTGAGCCAATTTTTCTCCATCCAATGTCCGATTCAAACTTTGGAGGGTGCATTGGAATCTCACTGGTGAGTCCTTCCTTATTCTTGAATATCTCATCCAGATTTATCCTCTCTCTTGAGTTATCAAAGGTTGAACGATTTTGACCATTTTGTAGATCTTCAACATTATAGGCCAATTCCGGGGACGAAATTAGAGAGTTTTCTTCATACAACATCATGGTAGGTGTTTTGTTTCCTTTCGTTGTTTTTCTTTTAGTTTTATATGCCAAAGTGTCGACTACCCATGTTTCAGGTATTTTGGATTAAGAAAAATGAACCCTTCTTTATCTAACATAGATTGATTGTTTCATTAAGGTTTTTTTGATGTTATATTATGTTAAATTTCATGTTTAAGGAATAAACCATGCGTGTGTTTCCTTATTTGAATGTTTAGGGTTGTTTTGTCTACTTTTCTTATGAGGCAGACCCTGTTTCTTACCTTGCTTGGTGATTAGCCACTAAATGAGGCTAATATTCATTGTTAATATACATAATATTCATGTTATTTGTTATTCATAAACACCATTTTAGTGCATTTTACACTTTGAACATCATTTCACATTATGATTGTAATACCTTCTTAAAATGCACTATTATGTTGTACATTTTTGAACATCATTTAAAGTACCCAATGATTCATCTGATTTTAAGGAATTGAATTATACATATTTTAATTTGATATTTTTTTAAATTGATATAAACTTAAATATGAACATGTTTGATTCAGGGATTAGTGGATAATTCATGGAGGATGATGGAGATATTTGGAAATGAAAGGAAGCAATTCTGGAGAAGGAAGATTGGACATCAGCCCACCGATGAGGCTGTGGGGCCCAACATACAGGCCAAATTAATCCCAAATTCTGTGGGATGATAGAAGAAATTCATAGTAACAAATAACTCTTCATGAGACAATGCTAATTCGGCTTCTATGGTGGCCATTAAAGAGGCCCAAGTTAGAGATACAATTCTGGGCCAGATTCTGCGGCCCAGAACAACAGTCCACTAATTTTATCATATCTCGGAATCCGTAACTCTGAATGGTCCCATATTTTACAGGAGGTTAGAAGAAATCAGGAGCTCCAGTTTCTTCTTCTATGACCCACTCTGATTCTGCCGTCTAGAAGGTCTTCTAGATGCGTCTGTTCGGTGAATGAAAGCTGGCTGCCACCTCGGGTCAAATGTGGAAAAGTTCAAATTCCACAAGATTTCCACCACCTATGGCCTACCAAAATTAATTGAGATTCTTTTTACTATTGGAGACATGACCCAAGGCTCCCAAAATGACTATTTAAGGCAGTGGTGGTGAAGGTGTTGAAAATCTTGGATGCTTTGTTCAATTGTAATGTTATGCTGCATTTTTGTTGCCTCAAATTTATCTTTCACATGTAAGTTGTTCAATTCACTTTAGTTTCTTAATAAAAGTTCTTCTTATACTCTTATTATGTTGTTCTTCATATCACTTTGATACCGTTGGATCAATGTGTGAATTTATTCACACCAACTCTTGTGAAATTATTCACACAACGGTGGAGTGATCATTTTATTTTTGTTGTTTTCTTTACTTCTCCATTTCCTCCCTCAGGAGTCTACTTTCTGCTTCCATTGAAACCATGGGATCAATGGAGGGCTAACCCACTTATGGTTTGATCCAATGGAGTAGAAAGGGGTCGTATTGGATGTTATTTATCACCTAATTAATGTATAATCACTTCTTTAATTGGGATTTTTATTTGATGATTTTTAAACTCGATCGTCCTTGTTGAATTTAAGGCCACACACTTCAAGTACTAATACGAACCTTTACCTTGAAGTGCTCAAAACATTGATCCTTCAATTGTATAGGTGATTAGTATTAAAGGGTGTAGGCATTAAACTAGTAAGTGATGATATTTTTTTATCTCCTTAAATGAACCCATCTCAAATTTAAGAAATTGAAATCATTAAAAAGAAAATACGTCCAATCCACCCCGAGCAATAACCTAGGATCAACTCATTATTTTAAATTGAATTCACTTAAATCTGTTAGATATATTTAAAACCCATCCAAAATCAATCCAAGTTGTCCACTTCATAGCCGAAAATAGTCCATAGAATGTACGTGTCTATAGGTTTCTTCTTAGGTCTCTGTGGATTCGATAACCCAAGCTAAACTACAAGGACCGTCTTACCTTCTTCTCTTGGGTAAATTTGAGTGAGAATCAAATTTTGGCGCCGTTGCCGGGGACCCAAGTAAGTCATCTAAACACTCATTCTATTCTCTCCCATTTCTTCTTTTCTCATCCAAATTCTCTTATCTTGTCCCTTTCTCGTTTTTTTTCTTTTGGCACATGTCCGCCTACACCCGCGATCAATCAATCTGTCTTGTTAGGGTGGATAGTCCTGGGGTTGGGGATCCAAATACACCAAGGGAACTCATTCCATTAGATCATAATATTCCTAATAATCTAGAGTCCAAAGTTGAGCCAATTTCAATGGAAGGTCTTCAAAGAAACCAACTCATAAATCCGGGTGGGAACCAAAATGGAAACCCAAATGAGGCAGCCCCAAACTTGGGGAATGCAATTGATCAAACCATGAATGAATACCTCACACCTTCCTGGAACAATGCCCCCTCATGCATTAGACACAATTCCCTAGGAGATGCCAACTACATCTTTAAACCCCATGTCCTAAACCACCTTCCCACATTCCATGGAATGGAGTCCGAGATGCCATACCTACACATTAAGGAGTTCAATGACATTGTAGAAACCATGTGTCCCCCACATCAACTAGAATCAGCTAAGATGAGGATATTTCCTTTTTCTTTAAAGGATCGAGCTAAAAATTGGCTAAACAATTTGAGACCATCATCCATCAACTCTTGGGACCAACTACAAAGAGAATTCTACAAAAAATACTTTCCCCACCATAAAACAATTGCACTTAAAAAGAGTATCCAAAACTTTTTTGAAAAAGAGGGAGAGTCATTCTATGAAACATGGGAGAGGTTCAAAGACACTCTAAACATGGTTCCACACAATGGTTTTTCTATTCCTGAACAAGTGAGAATTTTCTATGAAGGGTTGGGTCCAGGGAACAAACAATTCATTGACATGATGTGTAATGGAACCTTTAAAAACAAAGCCCCAAATGATGCTTACGAGTATCTAGAAAGCCTTTCTGAACAAAACCAAACATGGGGAACTTCACCTTATTCTGAAAAGCCATAAAGAACTACTGTAATTCATACACTTTGAGAAGAGGAAAGCCTTAGGGATAAACTCTCAACACTCTCAAGGAAGGTTGAAGAGATAGACCTTAGGAAAGTCCATGAAATCCAAAATGTAGACCTTGTTTGCATAATTTGTGACAAACATGACCATAAGACAGACAACTGCCCAAACATTCCATCCATCAAGGATGTTATATTAGGAGGACCCCCAGCTGAAGTAAATGCTTTGAACTTTCAAAAGCCTCAATACCAAAACAACTTCAACCCAAGGTATAACGACCACCCAGGCTTCCGCTGGAAAGATAACCAACAACCTAGCCAACCACAAGGACAAAATCCTTATCCCCATCAAAATTACCAAACTCATAACCAGTTCCAAACCCAACCTATCCAATACCAACAGTCACTGGTCCATTTTCAACAAACCATCCCACCACTAAAATATCCCCCTAGGATAAACCAATCTACTCAAGCACCAACCCAAACTGTTATACAAAGCCTACTAGAACAACTGTGCAAACAAATGGAGAGGATGAACTCAGAAGTCTCTTCCCTAAAACAAGAACTTCAAACCATCAAAACTGGAAAGGCACCCATGCCTACTCAGGCGGTACCATCCTCAACTTCAATGGGAGAGTCATGTTGTGCTCAAACAACTCACGAACAACTAATGGTTGTGACTGTTTTAAGAAGTGGGAAATCGATTGAGAAACCTGAACAACTAATTCAGAACCCACCTGAAGATTCAAACTTGGATAAAAATTCAAATGAACCACAAGATCAAACTGATGAAACTGATAACATTTTCAAGGAAATAACTCTTCAACAAACAACCCCACAACCTGCACCATTTCCTCAACGCATGAGGGGGAATCCTAAGCCCGAACTGAGTGAAACATTGAGGGAAATCTTCTCACAAGTCAAGTTGAACATTCCTCTTCTCGATGCAATCCAAACCATACCTTCCTACTCAAAGTACCTTAAGGACTTTTGCACTTTTAAAAGAAAATTTTCACATAAAAACCAAGTCCTTTTGGCTGCTAATGTGAGTACCACCATTCAAGGGACCATTCCTCCTAAGTTGAAAGACCCGGGTTTCCCTTACATCAATGTTGAACTAGGAGAGAGAAAAGTTGTCAAGGCCTTGTGTGACCTTGGTGCTAGTGTCAATATCATCCCATATGATGTGTAATTCTAGTTAGTCCTAGAAGAACTCCAAACCACATCTGTCACACTTCAGCTTGCTGATCGTAGAATTAGGGTTCCAAAGGGGATTTTAAAGGACGTTCTGGTAAAGGTTGAAAACTTCATCTACCCTACTGACTTCATTGTCCTTGACAACCATCCAAACTTAGGAAATAAGGAACAAACCCCAATCATCCTTGGTCATCCTTTTCTTGCAACAATCAACTCTGTTATCCGAGTTTGAAATGGGAACATGACCATCACCTTTGGGAACATGAGTCTAGACTTGAACATCTATAATTCAAGCTCACAAATAGGGGATGATGAGGACATTCATGAAGTAAACATGATAGGTAGCATTGATAATGAATCCATGGAACATCAAGGAATATTTTATGAATGTTTAAGTCAGGATGAGATTGATTTCCTTTGTTCATATGAAAGAAGTTTATCTCATTGGCTTGAATCATTTTCAAATTTCTCTTATGATGAAGTCTTAGGTCCAACAAGCAGTGAAACCTTTCAAGAAACCACTTTCATGGAGACCACTCCAAATTACTTCCCTAAATATGATCAAGCCAATCTAGTAGATGAAACTTCTACATGTGGGGAATCAATCATATCTGAAACTCTAAAAAAATAAATTGATCTTGATCCAATGTCCCAATCTTCTGCTAAAATTCTGAACCAACCTGATCTTGAATTGAAGGAACTTCCTGCTACACTCAAGTATTCTTTCCTAGGGGACAATCAAACACATACTATTGTAATTTATTCTTCTCTTGAAGCCAATCATGAGAGGATGCTTCTAGATGTCCTTAGGAAGCATAAGAAATCCATTGGTTGGACCCTTTCTGATATTCCTGGGATTAGCCCACTTATCAGGACTCATAGGATTGTTCTGGAATCTGATTCAAAGCCATGTCGTCAACCTCAATGACGAATCAATCCTAATATCATGGAGGTAGTAAGGAAAGAACTTCTGAAATTGTTGAAATATGGTATCATATATCCCATAGCTGAGAGTGAATGGGTGAGCCCAATCCAAGTGGTTCTAAAAAAGGCTTGACTCGCAGTGATAACCAATGAGGATGGAGAGATTCTTCCAACAAGGGTGAGTAGTGGATGGAGGGTCTGCATTGACTATAGGAAACTAAACTCATTCACCAAGATGGACCATTTCCCCTTACCATTCATTGACCAAGTCCTTGAGAGAGTGGCAGGTCATGCCTTCTACTGTTTCTTAGATGGGTACTCAGGGTACAATCAAATTGAGGTCTCCCTAGAGGATCAAGGAAAGACTACATTCACATGTCCTTTCAGAACCTTTTCTTTCAAACTCATGCCCTTCGGGTTATCCAATGCCCCTGGAACCTTCCAACAGTGTATGATGGGAATCTTCTCAGACATGGTAGGGGATTTTCTTGAGGTCTTCATGGATGACTTCTCTATGTTTGGGGATACTTTTGAGGGATGTCTCCAGAATGCGGAGAGAGTCTTGTCAAGATGTGAAGAAAAGAATCTGGTCCTAAACTGGGAAAAATGCCATTTCATGGTTAAAGAGGGACTTGTTCTAGGCCATCTGGTCTCGAGTAGGGGGATTGAAGTTTATAAAGAAAAGGTTGACATCATTCATCACCTTCCATCACCCAAAACTGTCAAGGAAGTGAGGTCTTTCTTAGGACATGCTGGTTTCTATAGAATATTCATCAAGGAATTTAGTTCAATATCTCGTCCTCTTTATGCTCTCCTAGTAAAGGATGCTCCATTTGTTTGGACAGAAAGCTGTAAGGGTTCATTCTCAACCCTCAAATCCTCTCTCACCTTTCATCCCATTATGAAATCTCCAAATTGGAACCTTCCTTTTGAACTTATGTGTGATGACAGTGACTTTTCTGTTGGAGCTGTGTTAGGACAACATTGTGGTAAAACTCCTTATGTCATTGCTTATGCAAGCAAATCCTTAAATGATGCCCAAATAAACTACACCACTACTGAAAAGGAGTTACTTGATATTGTGTTTGCTTTAGAGATGTTTAGGTCCTACCTCTTAGGATCCCCCATCACTGTGTTCACTGACCATTCTGCACTAAAATACCTCTTCCAAAAACAAGATGCTAAGGCTAGACTGATTAGGTGGGTCCTTCTCTTACAAGAATTTGACCTCACAATCAAGGATAAAAAGGGAGTTGAGAATGTTGTAGCTGATCACCTCTCTAGGATGGAATTCAAAGACAACTCAAATAACCTTTCTGTGTCTGATTCGTTTCCTGATGAACACCTATACTCTATGAGTGACTGCCCTTGGTATGCTGACATAGCAAATTTCTTAGTGACATGAGTCATTCCAAAATTCTTAAGGACTCAAACTCGAAGGAAATTCTTTTCTGATGTTAGACACTATGTGTTTGATGATCCATACCTCTATAAGTTCTTCCCTGACCAAGTCATTAGGAGGTTTGTTCCAGAATCTGAACAAGATTCCATCCTTAAATTCTGTCACAGTGAGGCATGTGGAGGTCACTTTTCCTCTAAGAAAACATCTTCTAAGATTCTTCAATGTGGTCTTTTTTGGCCCACCCTCTCAAGGGACTCCTACACATTTTTTCAAAGCCGTCCTAGGTGTCAACAAGTAGGGTCCATCACAAAAAGGAATAAAATGCCACTCACTCCCATCTTAGTAGTTTAAATATTTGACTGTTGGGGAATTGATTTCATGGGTCCCTTACCAAACTCTCGGGGATACCTCTACATACTCTTAGCTGTTGATTATGTCTCAAAATGGGTTGAGGCCATTCCCACTAAGTCCAATGATCATCAAGTTGTGATTTGATTTCTAAAAGAGAACATATTTTCATGATTTGGAATTCCTAGGGCTATAATCAGTGATCGAGGAACCCATTTCTGAAACCACCCATTCTCTTCACTCATGTCTAAGTATGGTATTTCTCATAAAGTGTCCACTGCATACCATCCTCAAACCAATGGTCAAGCTAAGTTAGCGAATAGGGAGATTAAGAAAATTATTGAAAAAACTGTCAACCCCTCTAGGAAAGATTGGTCTGAGAAACTCTTAGATGCTCTTTGGGCCTATAGAACTGCATATAAAACCATTTTAGGAATGTCCCCATATAGTTTGGTTTATGGTAAAGCATTCCATTTTCCATTGGAGATTGAACATAATGCCTTCTGGGCAATTAAGAAAATGGATTATGACCTCTGATTGGCCGGAACAAAAAGGAAATTAGATCTCAATGAACAGGAGGAACTAAGGATGGAGGCTTATTAAAATTCAAGGATCAATAAAGATAGAGTTCAAGCCTACCAATCTAGGAATATCAAGGTCAAACATTTTGAACCGGGAAAACTTGTGCTCTTGTATAGTTAAAAACTTCATTTACATCCGGGAAAGTTAAGGTCTTGATGGTCAGGACCTTTCATAGTGCATCATGTATTCCCCCATGGGGAAGTAGAGATTCAAGATCCCACAAGTGGTTATATTTTCAAGGTCAATGGTCAAAGGTTAAAACCATTCATTGAATAATTCAATAAAAAGGAAATAGAGGTTGAGTTAACTGAGCCAACCTATGAACAAGGAAAAAATTGATAGATTTAGGGTCCATGTCGGGCTAACGACATTAAACAAAGCGCTGCATGGGAGGCAACCCATGGTTTTCAAGTTTCTTATCATTTTGTTGTTTTAAAAAACTTTATATTTTAAATAGGATTAATTAATCATTTTTACATTTAAAAAAAGGACTATTGACCTATTCGTCTATTATGAGTAGGGATGGGTATGAAAGGGGAGCATCGTATTCATCCGTGTCACGCGGTGTGATCCCTGAGTAATACCTTACCCATAAAATTAAAAATAGGACAATGTATCATTAGTTTGATTTAAAAAAATAAAAAAGGGAAAAAAAGGAAAAACCATAAAAATGATGATACTTGGAATTAAATAAGTCGTTATTTTGTTTGTTTTTTCTGGTTTGTTCTTCTTTTTGTTTAGGTACTATTTTGGGTAATACATGTTCAATCAAGGATGTGCCTACATCCCCCAAGATATCAAAGGACTAATTTGGGGCAGCAAGAACTTCAGCTTCAACCACCAGGTGATTTCATTCCATGATCCTCAGTTTCAATTTCCTTTTTGAACTTCCATTATCTGCCTCTACTCCTTCTAAATTTTTATTTCTTCAAACACTGGGGACAGTGTTTTTTTAAGTTGTGGGGAGAGATAAAATAAAAAAAATGCTTTTGTGTCAAAAAAAATGACTGATTTGAAAAAAACAATTAAATGGAAGGAAAACTTCCTTTAACTTTAAACATGGTAATACACATTGCACAATTTGAAACTGAATATCAAATAATTTAGCATACCCTGATTCTGATTTTAATCCTTGTATAATTTCATGAGAATTGATTTTGGAAAGTGTGGCTGTCCAATGTGATATTTCATCGTTTATATTTTCATCCAAATAAAAAAAAGATCACAATGCACATCCCTTGGATAATGGGGTATTAGTTTAAGTTCATGGGGTCCCCTAAATAAATAGCATAGGTTTGGTGATCATTTTAGTTTAATATGAGTATTCAAAAAAAATTATTAAAATTATTAAAAAAAAATTGCGCGTAGAGAAATGAAATGACCTAATGTGTGGCTTTCGGCACTTGGGGATCGTGACTCCATAGTTGTCTGGCCCAGAGTTAGTAATTTTATCTCTATTTTTGGTAATTTGAATTTGTATTTGGCTGAGTAAACTCGAGATGATGCCCGAGTATGTGGGCTTCACTTGGTGCCCTAAGGTCTTTGAGCCTGGGAGTCATCGGTAAAGTCTCGCTACAGGGGTTGACTCTTTTGAGTGCAACTTCAATTACCATGGAAAAATTGCAAAAAAAAAAACAACAACAAACACAAAAACAAAAAAAACAAATTATACAAAAAAAATGAATACTCTTCTTAATATTGAAATGCGATTCCACCTAGCGCTTCCGTAATTTCCCCTTTGAATAAATATGAACCCCCGTGTCTATTGTGATTCACAACACATCCTCATACTTAATTGATATTGGATGAAATATGGAAATGAATTTGAACAAAGGAATGGGCTTGGGATTGGGATCTGCTTATGAAACTATCTCGAATTAAAATATTTTGATGGGTTTCGTGATTGTTTGGTATAAGTTTTTTTGGTGATCATTGTGTATTAAAATGTTTTTAGAAAAGGTAATTCGAATTTCATATTGTTGAGATATATTTTGCTCGGGGCTAGAAAAACTCAAGTTGGGGGTGTGATTAGCCACTAAATGAGGCTAATATTCATTGTTAATATCCATAATATTCATGCTCTTTGTTATTCATAAACACCATTTTAGTTCATTTTACACTTTGAACATCATTTCACATTATGATTGTAATACCTTCTTAAAATGCACTATTATGTGGTACATTTTTGAACATCATTTAAAGTACCCAATGATTCATCTAATTTTAAGGAATTGAATTATACATATTTTAATTTTATATTTTTGGAAATTTATATACACTTAAATATTAACATGTTTGATTTAGGGATCAGTGGAGAATTCATGGAGGATGACGAAGATATTTGGAAATGAAAGGAAGCAATTCTGGAGAAGGCAGATTGGACATCAGCCCACCGATGAGGATGTGGGGACCAACATACATTCCCAATGAATCCCAAATTCTGTGGGATTCTATAAGACATTCATAGTAACAAATAACTATTCATGATACAATGCTAATTCGGCCTCTATGGTGGTCATTAAAGCGGCCCAAGTTAGAGATACAATTCTGGGCCAGATTCTGCGGCCCAGAAAAATAGTCCACTACTATTATTATATCTCGGAATATGTAACTCCAAATGGGCCCCAATTGTACAGGAGGTTAGAAGACATCCGGAGATCCATTTTCTTCTTCTATGGCCCACTCTGATTCGGCCGTCTAGAAGGTCTTCCAGATGCGTCTGTGCGGTGAAGGAAAGCTGGCTGCCACCTCGGGTCAAATGTGGAAAAGTTCAAATTCCACAAGCTTTCCACCACCTATGGCCTACCAAAATTAATTGAGATGCTTTGTACTGTTGGAGGATCGACCCAAGGCTCCAAAAATGCCTATTTAAGGCAGTGGTGGTGAAGGAGTTGAAAATCTTGGACGCTTTGTTCAATTTTAATGTTATGCTGCATTTTTGTTGCCTCAAATTTGTCTTTCACATGTAAGTTGTTCAATTCACTTTAGTTTCTTAATAAAAGTTCTTCTTATACTCTTATTCTGTTGTTCTTCATATCACTTTGATACCGTTGGATCAAGGTGTGAATTTATTCACACAAACTCTTGTGAAATTATTCACACAACGGTGGAGTGATCATTTTATTTTTGTTGTTTTCTTTACTTCTCCATTTCCTCCCTCATGAGTCTACTTTCCGCTTCCATTGAAACCATGAGATCAATGGAGGGCTAACCCACTTATGGGTTGATCCAATGGAGTATAAAGGGGTTGGATTGGATGTTATTTATCACCTAATTATTGTACAATCACTTCTTTAATTGGGATTTTTATTTGATGACTTTTAAACTCGATCGTCCTTGTTGAATTTAAGGCCACACACTTCAAGTGCTAATACGAACCTTTACCTTGAAGTGATCAAAACTTTGATCCTTCAAGTGTATAGGTGATTAGTATTAAAGGTTGTAGGCATTAAACCAGTAAGTGATAATATTGTTTTATCTCCTTAAATGAACCCATCTCAAATTTAAGAAATTGAAATCATTAAAAGGAAAATACGTCCAATCCACCCCGAGAAATAACCTAGGATCAACTCATTATTTTAAATTTAATTCACTTAAATATGTTAGATATATTTAAAACCCATCCAAAATAAATCCAAGTTGACCACTTCATAGCTGAAAACAGTCCATAGAATGTACGTGTCTATAGGTTTTTCTTTAGGTCTCTGTGGATTCGATAACCCAAGCTAAACTACAAGGACCATCTTACCTTCTTCTCTTGGGTAAATTTGAGCGAGAATCACTTGGTAGGATGGAGCTGTTTGAGTTTTTATTCTTTTTAAATACTTGTGATATGCATTAGAATTATTTATCCATATAGAAGTTGATATTACTTTGGTATGATTGATATTATTTATGCACGATTGAATTAAACCGGGCTGTGAGAACCTGGTGTAGTTAGAACACAAGGGGGAATTGATATTGAGTTTCCCCTTAGAGTTTCTGTTATATTTCACACTATGACACCACATGGGGGATTGACGGTGAGTGATCCCTAAAAGTTTCTATAGTTTACATTATTAGATCACATGGGGAACTAACATTGAGTGCTTCCCCATAGTGTATGTAGTTATTATGGAAATACCATAGGAGGAATTGATGGTAAGTGCTTCCTTAGAGTGTATTTTCCTTTTATTTCATTATTTATCCAGAGGGGTTATACTGAGTGAGCTATCCAGAGGGTTAATGTTAAAATTGAATGTTTGTGATGTGTCTTCCAAGACAAAGCATAAGCTTGGATCTAGTCTTGTTAGTTAGTCTTCTAAGATGCATGTTTGTAATACTTACTTGATTAAATAATGAAAATTAAATTCTAATGAATGTAAATGAAAATTATAGGATTTGGTTACTTTTGT
Organism: Viscum album; assembly: GCA_963277665.1. Classification (NCBI taxonomy): domain Eukaryota; kingdom Viridiplantae; phylum Streptophyta; class Magnoliopsida; order Santalales; family Viscaceae; genus Viscum; species Viscum album. The sequence goes on from OY728146.1 coordinate 1,814,706,764, forward strand.
GTACTCCTATTTTTTTGCTGCATTTCCATTATTACCTGCTATTTATACTCACTAAAAGTTAGGAATAGATATTGTGGGGTTTTCCTACTAGGATTCATCTCACACCCTGTTTGGGTCATGGTTTTGGTCCCAAACAGATTATATGCTTGGAAGTATAGATATGGGAAATAACCCTTCATCATCAAGTACTTGATTGCTGTGGAGTTGGAGAGAATGGGACCAAGATGATTCTTGCGATGCTGTTGGAGTTTATTTGTTTCCTTTTTTTACTTTGATTTGGTACTTTATTTCTAGCATTGTAATTTTTTGGTTGTTTTCCGAGACATATGTGACATGAAACTTTTATATATGTGCTCTAGTTGTTATTTAATTACAGTATTTTGCTATTTACTTGTTGTATGGTATTATTGCTTCTACTACTATTTATTATTTGTTATTATTCTATGCATACTCTACCAATGAGGGAATATTTTCCCCACTATTACACCGAAGTCCCTTTCTACTAGTTGGTAGCCTCTGGTGTTTGGGGAAATGCACTTGAGGCTGTGTGACCAACCATGTATGGGGTACCTTTGGTCGGAACATGGAACCTAGACATTAAAATGTTCTATGGATTTTTGCCCATGTGAGATATTGATTTTATGATCGGGTTGGTTAAAAGAGAATATATAGTTTCTATCCATCCTTATAGAATGGAACCAGTAGAGCTTCAAGATTTCAATGTTTAGTAATTATATCTAGAAGCTAAAGGTTTCATATGTCCTAGTACATCTCATTGGGATTCTCTTGTTCTGTTTCACAAAAAGGATGATGGGTCTTTATTCTTGTGTATCGATTATGATAGATTGAACCAGATTATGGTAATGAATCAGTTTCATATTCCATGCATGGATGATGTTTTCAATTAGTTGAGAGGTACTAAGATCTCCTCCAAGATAGAATTGAGATATGGACACCATTATTTGAGGGTGAGACCATCAAACAAACCTTAGACTTATTTTAGAAAATAGAATGGATTGTGTGAGTCTGTAGTGTTGTAATTTTTTTTAATTAATACACTATAAGTATTCATGTCACTATTGAAATAGATCATTAATCCTTTTTCTTTATTGGGTTGTGGTGGTTTTTTTGAACATATCTTATTATACTCCCAATCAATAGACGATCATGCCCAACATCTTGACATATTAGTGAGTATATTAAGAGAGCATTGAATTTATGTTAAGATAAATAAATGCAGTTTCTATATGGATAAAGTGAACTTATTGGGACACATTATCTCAGAGGTAGGAGTGTTAATGGACCAAGATAAAGTTACATCCCTGGTATCTTGGGATAAATCCAAGATCATATTCAAAATTTGGATGTTTATGGGTTCATTTAATTATTATTGGTGCTTTATCTAGGACTTCTCTCATCCAACATCATTGTTGTTGGGGATGAACAAGAAAGAAGTGAATTTTTTTGGTTAGATTCTCGTGAGAGTGATTTTCAGGAGCAGAAAGGAAGGCTGGCCTTGACACCTATACCATCTTTAACTTTTCTAGGTAAAACATATAACATGTATTTTCATGCATCTATAGTTGGTCTTAGAGTAGTTTTGATGTAGTAGGATTGAGTGGTTGCTTATGGATCCAGATAGAAGTGACTATATGAGAGGAATTACCCTAATCTTGATTTGGAGTTAGCAGTAGTAGTACATGCCCTAATATTTTGGGGGAATTATCTCATGGGTTATAGGTTTATGGTATATAGATACTAAAAATAGTTTTAGGTACATATTTTCTTAGTGGGACCTGAATCTTCAACGTAGGAGGTGGGATGAGTATCTACAGTATTTTAGTATTGATTTGGATTATAAACCAGGAAAGGGATACATAATTGTCGATGATTTGAGCTGAAAAATAATGCCATAGGAAGTATGAGAGTCTTGACATGAGTGGAATATAATGTCTCTCTTTGTTGAAATGCATCTATATGTTTAAATTTTTTTGGGATGGGTAGATCTGACATCAACATATGTTATAAGAATGATTTTAGAGCAGATCAAGACTAATAAGTTATTTTATCTAGAGGGATTAATTCATAGAGAAAGATTATGTGGTGGGAAGACACCATTAGGATGGTCTCTTGAAAGTGGAAATTATTTTCTCTTTTATGGTCAGGTATGGGTCCCTACGGGCTTACAAGAGGAGAAAATGAAAGAGTTTAATGATTTAAGATGTGTGGTACATCATTGTTTGACAAATATGTATCATGATCTCCATAGACATTACCATTAGTCAAGAATGAAGAAGGAGGTAGTCATATTTATGGATATATGTTTGAATTATTAGTAGGTAAAAGCTGAGCATCAGAGACAAACTGGGATTTTATACCCTCTACCAATTATTTAGGGGAAATGAGATGATGTCACATTGTATTTTGTGACAGGATTACCCTTAACAACCCATAAGAATGGTGATTTATGGGTTATTATGGATAAAATGAAGAAGGTAGCCCAATTATTTCCTATGAGGGAGACCTTTAAAATTTTCGATCTATGAAATATTTATATACAAAATATATTTCATCTAAATGTTGTTCCAAGGAGTATCATTTTAGATAGAGATCCCCATTTCACATCAGGTTTCTGGAAGGTTCTTCAAAAGGATATAGGATCAATTGTTATTTTGTGTACAAATGGTCATCCTTAGAATGATGGTAAATCTATGAAAACTATTTAGGTTATTGAATACATTTTACTAGCCTATGTTCTGGATTTTGGTTGTTCATAAGAGAAACATTAGACATTTTTGGAGGTTTCTTTTAATAATAATCTCTATGAATCCATTCAATTGAATAGTTTCTAGGACTTGAATGGAATTCCATGTCATTATACTATTTTTTGGTTGGGGGAAGGTGAGTCAGTGCTTGTTGGGCCTAGTCTTGTATAGGATATGTCAGAGCATGTTCAGTTGATGAGACAATAATTTGTGACTGTGAAGAGCTAGATGAAATCCTACACATACCATTGGAGATGACCTATGGAGTTCAAGGTTAGTAATTATGTTTTCCTTTAGGTGTAATCTAGGATGGCTTAATTTTATATCTGGAAATAGGGAAATCTATCACCCAACTTTGTAGGGCCATTCGATATATTGGGAAGGGTCATTCCAATGTCGTACCGTTTAGCCCTTCTACAGTGCTACAGTTCCATGAACGATGTGTTTCATGTGTTGAAACTTCAAATATATTATCCAGACCATTATGAGGTGATTGATATACTATATTTCAAGAATAGTGATGAGTTTTCATTTGAGGAGAATCCTATAATAATTGAGGACAATAGCAAGAATTATCTTGAGGAAAGGGTGATTCCTTTGGTTCGGGTGCACTGGCATCATAGGTGAGTTTAGGAGGAGACTTGGGAGAGGGAGTTTTATATGAAATCACAATGGATAGTCTTGTTCTCCAAGACCCCATAGTGATGTTTAGAGTATCTCTAAGATTATCTATTATATGGTGGGGAGGTTATAAGATCCCATCAATTTCTAGGTACACCTCTCCCAGAGTTTTTTGTTAAGTATATTTTGGTTTTGTTTTGGACTCATATTCAATCCTTTCCGATTGTGTTTTAATCATAAATTTTAATGTTTTTTAATATTCATAGTGTTGGGTTGAGAGTAAAATTGGGAAAACTAGAGAGGATCTATGTGGGAAGATTTTTTGTGTGAAAATGATTTATAGGTCAGGGATTTATGTTTTTTTAATTAATGGAGTCCGAGTAAATGGGTCAAGTGTTAACATATTTTCTTTGTAGATTGATAATCTTTTATAATGTCCCAACCCTAGTTACCCAGAGTCAGTGCATTATTATATAACATTGGTATGATCAAAAGAGATCAAGTCTCTATAGACAGATTAGTTTAGTTTCCTTTGAAGTACTAGATACAAACATAAGTTTTATATTACACCATGAAATAAAGAAAAAAAACATTTTGTTCCCTTTGAACAAACTCATATCCTTGTACTATCCCAATAGGTTAATCATAATTTACTTCTTCATATCCTGGGAAAATAAATCAGAAAACGGGGGGAGATCAGATGCTCAGTAATGATAACAAAATAGCAGAAACTATCATAAATAAGAATAAACATTTAAAGAAATGTATAAAACTAAAACAAAAGATGTTTAAACTTGAAATTCAGAATAATATGGAAAAGATAAATCAAATAATTCCATTTACTTATTCACGTGGATATTCTACTAGTCGAATAATCACATGTAATAACAATAGAAAATTTCATAATGATGGAATGCATAATTCCAGACATCATAACCACATAGTCAATGCCTCGTGCCAAGATTACAAATAATATTTTTTCAAGGCATTGTTCCAAGACACGATTTTGTCTCATGAGACCTACCAATGCATCGAGGAGCTATAGCGGGCTCTACCGATCACATACTAAGTCTAATGCATTCATTATATGAAATGGTTGAAACATAACATAAACATTCATATTAAAACTAACATACGAAATGTTAATACATTAACCATAAACTATGAATGGTATAAAAATAAAACATCCACAATAAAACATATCACAAAACCATCAATATAATACAGAAGATTTTTATCATAATAAATTAATTTCAAACAATTATAAAATCCATTGAAGGATGTTGACATAGATGAAATCAAAACTATTTGAGAGAAATATATTTTTCTATTTTGAAATCATTTAAAAGTCATTTAATTATAAAAGAAAATATTTATTTTTAAAATATTATTATAATATTATAATGGAAGCTTCAAAGGTGTTATAATGGTGGATAATAACTGCACCCTCCGTATAAGATAAAAAAACATTCTTACATTAATTTGATGAAAAGGGCATAAAGTACCTTGTTTGGAGAACGACGAAAAGATTCTTTCAAACCATTTTATAAAAATTAAAACAAGGGTATAAATGAATTTAATACATAATCTAGTAAATAGTAATTTTTTTTGAAATACCTTTTTAAGAAATGTGAATGTTGATGATAAAGAGGTCCCAATAGACACTTACATAGAAACAACCTCGGATAATAAAGGGATTGTGAAATTAACCCTTACTTTGTACTTTTCCTTGGCCGAGGGTACGTTAACCATTTATATAATAGTTAAATAATTTTTATTAAATTATAAAAGAAACACATACAGAAATATGATATCATATATGATCTTCTAATATTGATTTGTTAATAATATTTTAGTAGTATTATTGTTTTGGGTGTTAAGTGATTCGTTTTCCTTTATATGTTTTGTTATGTAAGTCAAGTTTGTTATGGATAGGATGCATTTTATTCATATATTGAATGATATAATGTAATTAAATATTATTTTTAATAATCAAATGATAATTATTCTTGAATGGTTACGATGGGGATTGAATCTCATTGCGTTTGTAGAGATGGTAATCAGTACGTACGCACTAACGCTACTACCATTTCATTTTTTTCATTTTAAAAGGAAATAAGCCCAAATGATACATAGGAATATTATTATTTCATTATAACAGAATATTTTACATACATTATGTAAATTCATTAAAACCATCCTTTATATGTTCTATGTATGGTATGAATGAGTCATATCACTTTGCGGGGGCGGTAGTCCCCACTTTCTCTAATGAAATTATCATATATATACAACATGAAATGAATAAAGGAATGCTATAAAAGAGAATTACAGAAGATTATAGATAAAATATATATCATAATTATCATATATAATTATAGTATCATCATAATGGCTACCATAAGAGGTGGTAGTAGAATATTGAACAATCATTGTATTATGAGGCAGTAGTTCATCGTCCACAAAAAAATTATGTTCTGTACCCATTAGATGGAGGTGTGTGCAAGTGTAGTTCAAAAAATTATCATTAAAACAAACTTGTATATTGAGGATACTTGTTTTGTTATAAATGAATTGAATAAATAGATTTTATGGAGTTGGAGAAGTAAAATAGAAGAAAAGAACTTAAGAGGAGATGTTACCTTTAAATCGTGTAACTCCCTTTGGTTTGAACGAAAAGGATTCTTGGAAGGTACTTATTTATAAGGTAAGGATTATAAAAGGAATAGATGGATGTAGGTAGATTAATTGGGTAGATTTTGGATGAGACAAAGGTATTGAGAGGTTTGAGAAATGGGTTAGAGGTGAGGGATTTTCATAAGTGGGGGGAGGGGCTCTTTAGAAATGTTTGAAAATATTATTTTATTATATAATTATTATCAGATTATAAAGGTCCAAAACTCATTAAAGTAGAATATAAGATGACTCATGTTAGAAATAAAATAATACAATAATAATTGGACAGGTTTTGGACATTTTTTTAATTTTTATAATCTTATTTATTTAAATCATTCTTTAATGAGGTAAACACTGTATCATTATTGTGTCATAAATAATTCTATTTATTTGATGTCGAAAAATTATAAAAAATACCATGATGTAGGAAATACATTTATCTTTCAAATGAAAATTTATTTTTGAAAATATAAATTATATAACCCATTGTAAAAACTATTTTACTAAAAGATTTATGTTTATGTCATTTTTGTCTTTACTTTAAATTAATTAATATAAAGTGTCATTATCACTCTCAAGTGGCACAATGGGGTCCAAAAATCAACACAAGGATGAAAATGGTCGGACATGTATCAACCAATAGGAATAAGACACATGTTTGGGTAATTTAATATTATTATAAGAATACTTATTTAACCTTATTTACAAGATTTACCATTTAACCATGGTAAATAAAATATTATTTAATGTAAATATTCATAATGTCTAAAAATAAATGTTACCTATTTACACAATTTGGGCCACCAGATTCCTAATATGGAATCCGTTTTTCCAAATTAAAAATAGATAAGTGGCAGAAATTAATTTAAAATTAATTCCCGTTGTCAAAACAAAAAAAGTGTTTTTAAGAAATAATAACTATCAAAAGATAGACTCTTGTTTATGTCTAGTTTAAATTTAAAATTACATCCGATGAACTAAATTATATAGAATGATAAAAATATAATATAATGATACTTTAAAACCAATAAAATTTATAATTTAACACTATAAATTATTTTGATTAAAAATGTTGTTTTTAATTAAAATTTAGTATTTTTCACTATTAATCATAAATTGAATGTTTTCAGAAAAGTACCAAAAATTCACCATAAGCTAATTTTGATATTGTGAATAAAAAAATGAAGTCAATTTTAAAAAATAAAATTTATAATATTTCAAAAAGTGGGTATTACTATACATAACTGCAAGTTTGATTGGTCGTGGTGTGTTAGAATCTCAAAATTGCATAACACACAAGCTACTTCATTATTCAAAGGGAAATGTATTATGGAAGCATGAGGTGTTACATTATTTCCTCCTTCAAATAATTCCGTCCTTAAAATTTCTACAATACTACTACATAAAAATATTTTGGCGGTTCTTCATCATAAGTTCCTCGGGTTCCCACGTTGCATCTTCTATCTTATGATTTCTCCTAAGAACTTTCAATAGACGATTTGAAAAGTTTCTCAACACTTGTCCTCTAGTATCAAGAATTCTTATAGGCTCTTTTCAATAAGACAAATCAGGTTCCAGTTCTATTTCTTCATTGGTGAGTACATGCGTTGGGTTAGGCATGTATTTTCTCAACAGTGATGCGTGGAACACATCATGAACTTTGGAGAGACTTGGAGACATTGCCAAATAATAAGATACTACTCCAATTAGTTCAAGAATTTCGAACGGTGCTATGTAACTAGGACATAATTTTCCTTTCTTAAGAAATTGTATAACACCCTTCCATTAAGATACCTTCAAGAATACATGATCTTCTACTTGAAATTCCAAATCTTTTCTCCGGTTATCAGTATATCTCTTTTTCCTACTTTGAGCTTCTTTGATGTGGGTTTGGATAATCTTCACCTTTTCCATTGTTTCCTCAAAAAGGTCTGATCCTACGAGTTTTCTTTCACCAACATCATCCCATCAAGTTGGTGTGCGATATCTCTTTCCATATAACGCTTCATATAGTGCCATATAAATACTTGAATGGAAGCTATTTTTATAAGAAAATTCTACCAGAGGTAAATATTGATCCCACATACCTTGAAATTCAAATGGGAAGGATATCAACATGTATTCTAATGTTTAAATATCCCGTTGTAATTGTCCATCAGTTTGAGGGGGGTAGGCAGTGCTCAAACTGAGTTCAGTATCCAAGCCCTTCAAATGATTTTTCCAGAATCTTGATGTAAAATGGAGATCATGATAAAAAAAAAATATATATGGGTACTCCATGAAGTATTACAACTTCATTAATATATAGTATTTCCATACATTCAAGTGCTAAATCTTCTCTTATAACCAGAAAATGAACTGACTTGGTAAGATGATCAACAATGACCTATATTGCATCATTCCTTCTAGGAATCTTTGGTATCCCCTTAAAAAGTCCATCATAATATCATCCCACTTCTACTTAGGTATAGGAAGAGTTTTCATGACTCTTATAGGATGTTGTCTTCCAGCTTTCAATTATTAACAAACCATACATCTTGACAAATAATCATCAATTTCTCTCTTCATGTTGTCCCACCAAAAATGTTCCTTCAAATCTCTATAAATCTTAGTGCTACCATGGTGTATAGATAAATTAAAGCAATTATCATAATCCATCAATTCCCTTTTTAGATCAGGTATATCAGGAACACAATGTCTCTTCCCAAATTTCAAAATACCATCTTTATATAAAAAGTTGACTAATGTCCCATCATTCACAGCTTTAATTTTCATTTGAAACTCCTCACCATAAGTATGAGAAGTTTTTATCCTTTCTCGTAAATATAGTTTAGAAACAATTTTATAAAGTATTGATGTTTCACCTTCCATGATTATTCCCATATCTGTATTTACTAGATCCATGAACATAGGATCCCTTTCAACAATTATCTTGTTCAAAACTCTATGATCATTTCTTCTCAAAGCATCTACCACCTTATTTTCCTTCCCCAGTTGGTAGTGTATGGTTCAATCATAATCCTTGGGTCGTTCAAGCCATCTCCTTTTCCTAATGTTGAGTTCTTTTTGTGATAAAATATACTTTCAACTCTTGTGATCAGTATAAATCTAATTTTTTCACCATTGAGATAGTGTCTCCATATATTAAGAGTATTGATTAGAACTGAGAACTCAAGATCATGAGTGGGATAGTTTTGTTCATAAATTTTTAGTTGTCGTGATGCATAGGTAATAACCTTATCATTCTGTATAAGTACACAACCATGTCCTTTGTTTGAAGTATCACTATAAATAATAGACCCATCATTCCCGGATGGTAGAGTCAATATAAGAGCATTGACTAATCTTCTCTTCAGTTCTTCAAAACATTCTTCACACTCTTTTGTCCAAACAAATTTAACCACCTTACATGCAAGATTGGTTAATGGGTTATCCAATTGGGAAAAGTTTTTGACAAAACACCGACAATAACCTACTAAAAAAATAAAACTACAGACCTTAGTTATACTTGTCGGTGTTGGCCATTATTAGATTACCTTAGTCTTTGAAGGATCAACATAGTTTTCATCCTTAGAGAAAATATGGCCAAGAAATGAAATCTCCTAAATCCAGAATTTACACTTGTTGAACACCCCGTATAATTCATTTTTTCTAAGAGTATTTAGAATAGTGAACAAGTGATTTTCAAGATATTAGTGGATTTTGGAGTATTCCAAGATATCATTAATAAACACCACTAAAAATTCATCAAGATATTTCTTGAAAACTTTGTTCATTAGATCCATGAAGACAGCCGGTGCATTAGTCAGTCCAAAAGGAATTTCTGTATACTCGTAATCCCCGTATCTAGATCGAAATGCTGTCTTTGGAATGTCTTCCTTCTTCAAACACAACTGATGATATCCAGATCAAAGGTCAATATTTGGAAAATATTTAGCTCCATGAAGTTGATTAGATAAATCATCAATGCAATGTAGGAGATACTTTTTCATTATTGTTATAACATTGATCTCCCTATAGTCAATGAACAATCTCATAGATCCATCTTTCTTCTTAACAAAAAGAATAGGGTCTCTCCATGGAGAAACACTAAGGTGAATAAGTCCTTTATTACTCAACTCCTTGAGTTTTTTATTTAGCTCCACTAATTCCACAGTGTCTATTCTATAAGGGGTCTTCGATATGGGCATTGAACCAAGAATTAAATCAATGGAAAACTCAATTTCTTATTCTGGAGGATGTCCAGGTAAATCCACTAGAAATAAACCAACATATTCTTGTACAATAGGTACATCACCTATTTAAACATTCCTTTCCCCACCCATAGTTATTTAACTCTCTTCCTCATCAATAATTGAATTTAGTATAGCTATAGGGGGTGGATCTAGATAAGAATCAAATGGTGACGTTTCTGATCTAAAGATAAGGTATTCTTTATCATCATCAAAAATTGTAACCCCCTTCTTCTTACAGTAAATATTTGCTTCATGGTCTGAAATCCAATCCATCCCAAGGATTATATCAAATTCAATCATGGGTATAAAAATGAGATCATCAGATAAAGAAAATTTATATTCCCTAATGGGGACTGATTCACAAAACTTTGTTGCAATGATACTTCCCATAAGAGTTTTGACTGATAACTCCCTTGTTAAATATAATTGTAAATATCTAATTTTCTTCGCAAAATGGGAATATATGAAACAATGCGATGATTCAGAATCAAATAAAGGATTGGATAAACTTGAGGAAACCATTAAATTACCTTCCACCATGTCTTTCTAAGTTTCAACCTCAGCAGTAGTGATTGTATAAGCTTGTATTTTCCCCCCTATCCTTTTCTAAGGTAATTTACCTTAGAGTTTAGGACATTAATTTGCATAATTACCAATTTCCTTACAATTTTATCATTCAACATTGACAGACTCTTTCTTTCCCTTGAAATCAAGATCTTGGTGGTCTTTTTAACCACACTTTTAAGAGACTCACATCCCCTTCTGGAAAGTTTTGAGGTGTTTCTTTCCACATTTACTGTAGGATGGATATTCAAAATTTCCCTACTTACCCTTATTTCAATTTCTAGAGTGTTCAACATATCTATTCTTCTCTTTCTTGGCTTTAAAGTTTTAAGACTTAGAGAATTCATTTTCTATCCTGATAGCACATGAGACAATATCTTTGTATGATGAGAAGGATTGTGAGAATAATTCTTGACAGAGAAATGGTTTTAACCCATCAATGAATCGATCAATATTACTCCTTGGGTTATGTATATAATCTTACTCCTTGAGACAATATCTTCATATGATGGGAAGGATTTTGAGAGTAATTCTAAACAGATAAATGGTTTTAACCAATCAAAGAATCGATCAATCTTACTCCTTGGGTTACATATATAATCTGCTGCATGCCTTGCTAACTTTGTAAAGATACCCTCATACTTTGTGACATTCTCATCTTCCTTTTTCGTCATACTCATAAATTTTCTTTCCATATCCACTATATGGTCATGAGAAAAGTATTTTTCTAATAAAATATCTTTAAACTATCTATATTCCATATTTGATACTTCTTCATATTCCTTTGTGTTTTTAATTAATTACCACCATTGATCTACATCTCCTGTGAGGTGATAAACTACCATGAAAACATTTTCCCTCTCGCTGCACCCCAAAGCATGAAATATTTTCTCTATGGAACTTATCCATTGCTCATCTACAAATGGATTTCATGTCCCATTTAATTTTGGTGGTTGTTTCCTAATGAATCGGTCTAACATTGATCCTCCGCCTTCTGGATCAGGGTGCTCCATATGGGTATGGTTATTATTCATAACCTGAGTGAGTTGTCCATGTTTGGTGATAAGATGATTAACACCATTTGAATCACCAGCTCTACTATAATTATCTTGAATTGTAGGGAAATCCATACATGGATTACGTGCATTGATACGGTTCTCATTCCTTCTAATAGGTGACATTTCTAAACAATGGCATACACTAGATGAGTTTATGAAGCACAATACATAATTTCAAACCTGTAAAAAACGTAACAAAAATGGAGATATTTATAAATATAATCCATAATCATAAAAATGTTTTCTCTAAAGAGTTATATACTCATAAATCCTTCATAATGGTTTATAAAGGAAATGTGAATTATCCTAAGCATATCCCCCAGGAGTGTTGTAACTAAGAGTGCATCAAGGCCCATTGTCGTGTACCAGGATACCTCGGGTCAAGCCCGAAACTCCTTGTCATAGTTTTCAATCCTAGGTACATCTGTGCCAGATCCAACTCTACCTATTCATATCCAGACATGGATCTATTTCTTGGAAAACTCATAAAATTTCTACATTACCAAAATTACAGGATGTTCTTCTATACTAATACTCAAAGACTATCTTAGAGTAATGTTCTCTAATCAACGTTTTTATAAATATAGTTTCCAAGGTTTGTACTAAAATTCCTATGATACCAACTGTAATTACCTGAATCTAGATACCAAGATTCGGTGCATTATTACATAACATTGTAATGATCCCAAGAGATCAAGTCTCAAAAGACTGATTTGTTTAGTAGCCTTAGAAGTACTACATGCATACATAAGTTTTACATTACATAATAAAAAAAACAATAGTGTGTTCCCATTGAACACACTCATATCCTTGGACTATTCCTACAAGTTAATCCTAAGATTCTTCTTCATATCCTTGGAAAAGAAAACATAAGAAAGGGGTGAGCTTAGATGCTTATTAAGGATAACAATATAGCAGAAACTATCATAAATATGCATAAAAATTTAAGGAAATGTATAAACCTAAAACAAAATCCTTTTAAAAATAAAATTCGGTATAATATGGAAAAGATAAATCAAATAATTTCATTTACTTGTTCAAATGGATATTTTACAAGTCAAATAATCACATGTAATATCAATAGCTAATTTCATAATGATTGAATGTATAATTCCAGACATCATAACCATATAGTCAAGGCCTTGTGCCAATACTATTAATAAGATTTTGTCAAGGAATTGTTCCAAGACACTAGTTTGTCTCATGAGACCTACCAATTCATCGAGGATCTATAACAGGCTCCACCAATCGCTTACTAAGTCCAACGCATTCCTCATATGAAAAGGTTGAAACATAACATAAACATTCGTATTAAAACTAGCATACGAAATGTTAATACACTAACTATAAACCATTAATGGTATAAAAATAACACATCCATAGTCAAACATATCACAAAACCTTCAATAAAATATATAATATTTGTATAGCAATAAATCAACTTCAAAAAGTATAAAATTCATTAAAGGATATTGACATAAATGAAATCAAAACTATTTGAAAAAAAATATCTCTTTATATTTTGAAATCATTTAAAAGTCATGTAACTATAAAAGAAAAAAATTATTTTGAAAATATTCTTATAATACTGTAAGGGATGCTTCAAAGGTTTTATAACAACCTAGAATAACCTCACCTTCCGTATAAGTTAATAAAACATTCTTACCTTAATTTTTTGAAAAGGTATTAAAGTACCTTGTTTGGAAAATGATGGAAAGATTCCTTTAAAACGATTTTATAAAAAGTAAAACAAGGGTATAAACGACTTTAACCCATAGTCCAGTAAATATTAAAAATGTTTTGAAATACATTTTTAAGAAACACGTATGTTGATGATAAAGAGGTCTTAATAGACAATTATGTAGAAACAACCTCAGATAATAAAGAGATTATGAAATTAACCCTTACCTTGTACTTTTCCTTGGTCGAGGGTATGTTAAAACCATGTATAATAGTTAAGTAATTGTTATTAAATTATTAATAAACCACATACATAAATATGATAAAAAATACGATTTTCTAATATTTCGTTGTTAATAATATTTTTTTAGCATCATTGTTTTTGGTGTTAACTGATTTGTTTTCCTTTATATGTTTTGTTACGTATGTCCTGTTTGTTATGGATAGGATGTATTTGATTCATATATATAATGATCTAATGTTGTTAAATATTATTTTGAATACTCAAATTAAAATTATTCTTGAATGGTTATGATGGGGAATGAATCTCATCGCGTTGTTGGAGACGATAATCCGTACGTAGGCACGAACACTACTTCCATTTCATTTTTTCATTTTAAAAGGAAAGAAGAAAAAATGATACATAGGTATTTTATTTTTCCAGTATAATATAATATTTTATATACATTACATATGTTCATTAACATCATCTTTTATACGTTCCATGTATGGTATGAACGAGCCATATTACTTTGAGGGGGCGGTAGTCCACACTTCCTCAAATGAAACTATCGTATATATAAAACATGAAAAGAATAAAGTTATGATATAAAATACAATTAAAGATGATTATATATAATATAAATATCATAAATATCATATATAATTATAGTTCCATCATAATTACCACCATAAGAGGTGGTAGTAAGAGATTTAACAATCATCATTTCGTGAGGCAGTAGTTCACCGTCTACAGAAACATTATGTTCTTTACCCATTAGATGGAGGTGTGTGTAAGTGTAGTTGAAATAATTATCATAAAAAAACCTAGTATATTGAGGATACTGGTGTTGTTATAAAATAAATGAATAAAGAGAGTTTATGGGGTTGGAGAAGTAAAATAAAAGAAAATAACATAAGAGGAGATGTTACCTTTAAATCAGGTAACTTCTTTTTGTTTGAACCAAAAGGCTTCCTTGAAGTTCCTTATGCCTAAGGTAAGGCTTATAAAAGGAAGATAGGGATATAGGGAGATTAGTTGTGTAGAGTTTGTATGGGCCATGGGGATTTAGAGGGGTGATAAATGGGTTACAAGTTAGGGGTTTTTATAAGGGGGAGCAGGAGCTCTTTAGAAATGTTTAAAAATATTATTTTATTATATAATTATTTTAGGTTCCTAAAGGTAAAAAACTCATAAACGTATAAGGTATGATGACTCATGTTAAAAATAAAATCATCTAATAAGAATTGGACAGGTTTTGGATATTGTTTTAATTTTTATAATCTCATTTATTTAAATCATTTTTTAATGATGTAAACACAATATCATTATTGTGTCATAAATATTTTAATTATATCATCTCTAAAAATAATAAAAAAATATCATGATGTAGGAAATACTTTTTTCTTTCAAATAAATATTTATAGTTAAAAATATAACTTATATAACCCCTTGTGAAAATTATTTTACTAAAAGATATATGTTTATGTCATTTTTGTCTTTACTTTAACTTAATTAATATAAAGTGTCATTTTCACTCTCAAGTGGCTCCATGGGGTCCCAAAATCGACCAATGGACGAAAATCATCAGACATGTATCAACTATTAAGAATATGACACATGTTAGCATAATTTAATATTATTATAATAATATATTTTTATCCTTATTTACTAGATTTACTCTTTAACCATGGGGAAGAAAATATTTACTGAATTAATATTCCTAATGTCTAAATATATAAGTTACCCATTTACCCAATTTAGAACTCATAATTCTAAATATAGAGTCAATTTTTACAAATTTAAAATACATAAGTGGAATAATTTAATTTAAAATTAATTCCCATTTTCAAAACAAAAAGCGTGTTTTTAAGAAATAATAACTATCAAAATATTGACACTTGTTTATGTCCAGTTTAAACATGAAATTACATAAAATGACCTAAATTATTTTAAATGAAAAAAATAAAATTTAATGATACTTTAAAACCACTCAAATATATAATTTAACGCTATAAATTATTTCAATTAAAAAGTTGTTTTTAATTTAAATTTAGTATTTTTTCACTATTCATCAATAATTGAATGTTTTCAGAATAGTACCAAAAATTCAACCTAAGATAATTTTCATATTTTCAATCCAAAAATGATGTCCATTTTGAAAAATAAAATTTATAAAATTTCAAAAAGTGGGAATTACTATTCATAATGGCTAGTTTGATTGGTCATGGTTTGTTAGAATCTCAAAGTTGCGTACAACGCAAGCTATTACATTATTGAAAGATAAACATACCATGGAAGTTTTGGGTGTTACATCCCTAAAGTGGGATCGAGTTGTTTTTATAAGGGAAATGGACTAAAATCCATATATATAACATTTAAATGCCTTGTAAATTGGTTACACATCATGTAATGTTCAAGTGGATTTATTATTCAGCTGAGGTGATAGGTTTATCAACACATCCCACTAAAAATAATTACATGACGTGTATCTATATTACATGCCATGAAATTCCCCGAAATTTAGATTTAATGTATGTTGTGCGGTTGAATTTTCTTTCTAACTCACTTACAACTTCCTCCTCTCAACCGAGAAAAACCTTCTAGGTGATTTTGGAGTGCCTCTCTTGATTTTGGATATCGCAATGACACATCTAATCCCTGGTAAGTGGGATTGGTTAGGTTTTCCCTTCTCTTCGTTGGTTATCTAGACATTGCAGAATAATATATTGACTGTGTGTTGTTGGTTTTAATCATCATCAGTTTTTATCTATGATCCTTATCGTAATAATCTATACCTTCTTGCTCGTGGGAATTTTCTATTAGAAGCATTGTTGGATAATAAATTAAAGGTAGGGGGTCTAAACCTTAACCCTATGGTTTGTTAGTTTTCATGTATGTTTTATAATGCAATTGCGACAATATATCATGTGCCGAATAAATTAATTGATGAATTAAATTAATCATTGGAGTCTCTTTTGATCCAATTACATATTGACCTAGTTTATGGATAACATTTGGGATATATAACCCTGTATTATAAATGATTTGATTAATGTATTAAAGTTTGTTTATTATGACATGGATTTTTTGTGATTTTATGATATAGATTCACCTTGGATTGTCATGTTTATTGAGATAACTGACATGTTATTGGTTATGAACAATTGATAGATGAAATGTGTAATTGAATGATAAATGGTAATTTTCATAATTAACCTTTGATCGTTATTATGTGATATCATGATGTCTTTATTGCAATAACATACATTTTTATTTATATAATTTAATGCTTATATGGGGCATTGACATAGTTTAAATACTGAAATGATTATATACTAGGCTTGGCCCTGAGAAATGCTCTAATGCTGATATATTAGGCTTAACCAAGAGAAATTAGTTAATACTGTTATATTGGTCTTGTCCTTATGACATGATGGAATGATGATATATTAGGAATAATCATGATTTATTACAAAAATTATTATATAGAAGGTTTATCCCATATTTTTGTAATTTATATAAACTAGTTATAAGTTTATGGATTGAATGGTTTTAAGACATTCATAGAGATATTTGGACATATCAATGAGGTAGGTTATGTTATTCTATAGTTATATAGTTATGGTTGGCATAGTTGTGAGACATGTTCAGAGATATTATGATATAGAGCTGAAGCAGGTTGATGTGGAATTAATTTAAATGTTTAATTAATTAATACACATTTTATTGCATAAAACTATTATCAGACTTTATATGTCTAGACTTGGTGCTGTCGAACTACTATGTTATACTCACACCCTATTCGGGCCTCCATTTGTTACCCGAGCATAAGATATGGATGTAATATTGGACAAGTAAAAATGAACTTACTTTTGATTGTTTTCTTACTGGATGGAATTGAATTTGGATATGGGACTAACATAGGGTTTAAGACTGGGGAATTTTGAGTCTTTATTTGAAACTTTTGTATTTTAATTATATTATATCAAAAAATACATTTAGTTACATTCCATAATGTCATTAAATTTTTACTTTATTATTTATTTGATTATTCAGTTGGATTTATAGTTTTATTTATGCAATATTATATTTTTTCCATTATTTCTGCAATATGATATTTATTCATTTATTCAGATTTATTATTTACACTATGTTGTAACTCTATAAATATGTGTATAGTATCCCCGCTATACTTATCACACCCCTACTGCTAGTTAGAATTCTTTGGTATATGGGGAGTTGCTCTTGAGGACTCATAACCAACCCTTTATGGACACATGAGAGAGTACTAGATTGGGGGATGTTACAGTGGGTTTTTACCACATAGAATAACAGAATTATTTATATTACACTAGAACCATACTTGTAGATAAAAAGAGAAATTTAAATAATATGAAGTGTTAATCCTAAGGATCTACACTTGTCCCATGTTATTTATAGAATAATGCTTAAATCACGTCACATGATATGTTTATAAATGGAATGGGACTTCCCATGGAATTCTTAAATTATTATAAATGGAATTTCCATATTAATATAATTGGATTATGATATGTCATTTCCTTGACCATGAAATTTATTTATTTAATTTATATGATTGTGATATTTAGGCATGATGACCATTATTATTTATGACACTTGGCCACAATGTCCCCTATCTTAAATGTGACACTTGGGCATAAAATCCCCTATTTAAATATGAACCTTTGGGATGAAATCCCTGTGCATGGAATCCCTTACCTTACAATTCATGGGAATGGAGTCCCTGGACATGTCATCCCTTACATTATGATAACCGAGCATGAAATCCATAATTAAATGTGAAAACAGGTCATGGAATCACAAATTGTCATATACAGGCTTGGAAAACCATATGATTCTTAGCACTTGAAAATGGAGTCCCTTGAAATACTATGAGACCCATACTACTTTCCATGGACACCTGAGTTACACTTTTGGTCTCGACGAGTAGTAAAATCTATATATATGGAAATACAGATCACTATGTATATAAACCATATATATATATATATAAATATATATACTTGTTTCCACTTACTCAGAGGTATTCTGGCCTAGTTAAAACCCAGTATTATAAGCTGGGTTTCTCTTTAGGAACCTCATTCCATATTTTTTATATTTATTTATTTAGTACTTTAGTATTATACCTATACACTTTTATATTTTATACTCATAGACTCGATATCTCTAGACACCATTAGTGGTGTACTACTGAGTTTATCTCACACTCTATTTGAGCTAAAATTACATTGGGGGTACTTGAGTAATTCTATTGGTTGTAGGATCAGGTGCTAGATTCGGCTTGCTCATTACCTTACCTTGCAGGCTGTTATGCACGTACATTAATGTTTAGGAGAACATGATTGAGCCAGTGTTTAGGATGATCATAGATATAGACTTTTAGGTTTTTTCTTTCATGATTTATAATTTATTTATCACCCATTTCATGTCTTATTCTCATATATTGTTTTATAACTTGGACATGCGTGGTTATGTAATTTGGCGTTGTCCATTTTATAAGTTATCATTGTCCTTTACTGCCTTTTCATTTACAATTCTTCCACTATTGATCAATTATTTAATTTATACCAATGTGATAATATGATTATGAGGGTATATTCTACCCACTATACCATCATTATACCCTCACTACTAGTCTGTAGCCTCTGGCATACGGGGAGGCATGCTTGAGGCCTGCAACCTACCAGCTCGGGGCACCTTTTTAGTGGCTATCGAGTTAGAATATTACAATATTGGTCATCTTCATGGACATGTATACATTAAATAATAAAATTTCAAACCTAATATTATATGGGTAAAATTCACTTCATCTGATGATAATTAATATGAAATATTATGACATTATCAATTAGTTTAAACCCAGATAAAACTGATTTACCATATATCATTATAATAAATTCTACCATAGTAACTATTTATATTAAAAAAATTAAAGGAGTATATTTACCAAAATTGAAACTCCTAACTCTTATTATATAGTTAATTTTATCGAATTCAATTTCTATATGTGGAAAAAATTAATTTTAAAATAAGCATGTAAAATGGGATGAAAACCACTTTTTAGAAAAATATATTCTTAAGTATAAAACTGGATTTATTCTTATCCCATAACTAAACAATATTATGTAAATGTTAAAATATTCTACTAAATATATAATATTTTAATTTTATTAAAATCATTCCCAAACATTTTCTAATTTAGTTTATTAAGATAAAAATACATTGTACTCACAAAAGGTTTTTTTTTTCAAAAAACATTTATTTTACTTTAAAATGATTTTTAGATTTATTTATAATTAATAAATAACTAATAAATTTATTTTATAAATTTATAAACCTTATACATTTCATAATTTATTTATTCATATTCATATGAAACAATTTAACTTCTAGGAAAAAATTGTTATGTAAAATAATAAAAATTTAATAGTATATTGTGGCTAGTTTAGACTAGATGTTCCATTTTATGTATGGTATTGAATAGATAATTCATTTAAAATCATGGGGTGTTATATAAATTATAAGTATAATTTATAATATATTTATAATTTATAATAATATAGAAAAATGTAAAGTGTTTATATTTAAAACAAATATGAATTGTTCATAATTTTTAACATGAATCATTCAAATTGAAATGGCCATATTAATAAATTGTTTAAAAATTATCTAAATATTTTTAATAAATGATATTATAAAAGTTTTAAATTACATTAATATATGATATTTATTGGTTGGAGTGAAAAAATCAAGAGGTGTTGAATTGAGTTTACAATAAAATTTCTATTTAATAACTATTTAAATCCCATTATTTAATAAAATAAATCCGTAAATCAAAAATGTTGAAATATCTAATTTTTATTCAAAGATCTTCTCAAAATTGGGATTAAGTACCAGTTAAATTATAAAGTACTTAAACTATTTAAAATAATTTTTTTAATCAAAAACTGTATATAAAACATAAATTAAGATTAACTATCAATGTAAAATTTTGTATTCATAAAAAAAATCCGAAACAACTTTTTAAAATAAATATTAAAAAATAGTATAAGGTATACAATGTAAATTTAACACAGGTTTTGGTTTCAAGACATGTCTTAATACACTCTACAAGGAAATCACCTACTAAAAATTAGTTTATAATAAAATAAAATGATCCACAACCTGGATCAGGTTTTACAATCAACAACTCATAAGTTTGTCCATGAAAAGAGCCTCTTCTACACATATATGTGGGATAAAAATGTATATGTCACACTCGACCTCTTAAAAAGTTTTTATGGGAAAAAAATGAATAAATATTGAGAGTGAGTGCCACAAACTCACTAGTTTAGTACATGAGACTGTGTTTTATGAATTTATAGAGTAATGCTAAACAAAAATCTAAAGTAAAGCATAAATATAAAGAGAAGGATATTAGAGATGATAAATATTTTTCATCTCAATTCAAATGGTTCTATTTTCTCTGAATTCTATGAAAATTTTCCTGAGAATCATCCACAATATTTTCATAAAAATTATAGTGAAACAGAGTATCACAAAAGTTCTATAAATTCCTTTTTTCTTTTTCAGTTTTATATCAATATATATTTTCACTCTTTTCATGTATTCACCATGAATGTACTCCTTCTATAATTAGTTCATGAAAAAAATCTTCTGAATATATATCATTTCAGAAGATCCAATTATCCGTTAGAAAATTGTAATAAAGAAATTTGGATTCTTATACAAAGAATTTTTTTTGAAAATATTGACTTTTAATTTTATTATTTTGTTGAGTTTATTTTGAGAGTAATCATTATTAAATCCAAATTATTATATGAAAAATTAAATTCATAAACTATCCATTAGATAATTAATTTTGAAATTAATTCTAGATAGAAATGAAAGTTCTACTCATAGAATATTCCCTCACAAAATCAACTAGATTGATGGTAAAAGCCTCTGTTGTTAGATCTCTTATGGTATTATCTAAAGTTGTAGACTCTTTGATGGTAGAAATGATATGGTGGTAGTGTTAGGATAGCCTAATGGTAACCTGATTTGGAGGTAGATCATCCTTGTAGTAACACCATTCGACTGTGGTAATATTAGCTTAACCATGAAGTTATTTTTGAGCTACAATAGTAGATATTAGAAGTTGGATTTCATAATAGTATTAATGTTTTATAGTCAAGGTAAAATACATATATAAGTATCGTGTGCTGTTATAAGTTCTCAGCAGTAACACCATTGCACTAATGGTAGTAAATAGCAATGGCAACACTCCTTAACTAACAGTAGTTCAGAGTAACTGGAGGTAGATAAACACTTATATAAATATAACATTTTTCCAAGAATATTATTTACTATCATAAAACATTACAATTATTATAAATATAATAGAATATATATTTTTATCATTAAAATAATGAGGGGCTCAATGATATTTATATTATGTAAAACATTAATACAATAGAAATAGAAAAAATGACTATATTTCATGAAAATGTCATATACTTAAAATGGCTGACATATAATGATTAATACAAAAGAGTTCACATTGGGAGTAAATATAATTTTTTTATATTTATATAATTATCCAAAATTCATAATGAATTATAAAGTGTCTAAAAAAGTTAATTTATAAATTTTTAATAAATGAATATAACATGATTGAAAAATAAAAAATTATTTTTCTAATTTTTTATTCCTTAAGAATAAAATGATTATATTTTTTTTATAAAATACGAATAATGTGTATTCTTTAATTTATATGTTAAATTAATTCTTATAAACGTTTCATTCCATGCATTACATGATAAGTACGAAAATATATGATTTAATTTTCATCTACCTTGAACTCAGTTTGTAGTTATGTTATTAGATTGAATTTAGTTATTGGATATAGTTTGTACATATTAGGTTTTAAGGTTATGATGAATTGGATTCTCTCTTGAGTTAAGTCACCATGGTGAGTGAGAATTGGGGTTGGACTTCCCACTAGCCTGAAGGCTTATAAATTATTATAGAAAAGTGGGTTAGCTATATTTTTCTCCAGGCATACTTATGTATAGAATACTGATCTCATATAATTATAAACCGTTACATGAAAAGTTAATGTACCTTATATATATATAATTAATTTTGATATGTATAGTTTTTTATCTTCTATATTTAGGTGAGAAACATGAACTTGTGGGATGTGTAAAGAGTTACACATTAATATGGTGTGAACATGTTAATTTAGAGGTTAAAACAGATATTTCAAAACTAAATCTTTAGAATCATTCATGAATAGAAGGATAAACCATGAGATAATTAATATTCCTTATGATGAAATGAATTTAAAATATATATTATTTATATCGAATCAGTGAGACTTTAAAAGAAATCCAATCAAAAACTAAGTGTGCGCTTTCTTCTAAAGTGACACAGTTTAAGACCTCAGTCATTCAGTATGAGTGACCCTAATCATTAAGTTATCATGAATTATATTTTATATAGAAATCAAGTAACAAAGTGACTCTAACTGCTAGGTGTGTAACATGAGAATATTTTATGATATATTTCTCTTCAAATAAATTTAATGTCTTCAATAGTTTGTGATGCATGCAAATTAAAGTCTAAATGAATCATATTATAGTATACCATTACAACCTAGTATTTAAATTTCAAGAGTGAATAATAATATCCACCTTATGAAAAATATGTATAAGGTATTTTGATAAATAAAATATATAAAAATGTAAGTACTCAATTTTTAGTAAAGTCATAATATTCTACAAAAATACATTTTCCCCCAAAAGTGGTTTTATTTATTTTTGTGAAAAAATAAAATAAGTAAAATTTTCCACATTAAAAAATTTATTTAAAAAAACTTCTTTTTTGAAATTATCAGGTTGAAATTATATTAGAGTGATTTTTTGATAATTTTCTAAAAATACTTTTTTAAAGAATCGTGGAAAATACATTTATATTTTTGAAAAATATCTTCTCATTTAAATCATTTACTAACTTAATTTTTTTATCACAGTTTTAAAGTAAAATTAATTCTAAAGTATTATTAATAATCTAATTAAGGTCTATGAAATCATCTTCAGGGTTGAATTTTGTATAAAAAATCTATATACTTAAAATTGTTTTTTTTTCTAAGAAAATATTTTTTCATTACATTTTTTGTTTGATATTAAATTAATTTCATCCACTTATAGAAATTGAATATTAAAAAAATTATATAATATTTTTAATTAGGAGGAATTTTTTTTAAATAGTACTATTTTATCTTTGTTCAGTATAAATAATAACCATAGTAAATGTTTTTTACCACTATAAATGTAAAATGATTTAGTTACTGTTAAAACTAATGTAGCGATGCTTCAAATTCATTAAAACGCTTGAATTTATTTTATTTTCTGAGTCTATTTTATATAAAATCATTGAAAATTTCAAAATTATGACCTTTTGTTTCTATTTAACTTTGATTTTATCCTTTATAATAATTAATTAAAAGTTAAATTCAAAAATTTCACTTTCCTTCTTTTAATATCTATAATATATTCTGATAGGGATAAAAATGTATTTCAAGTATTGTTTTTTGAAATATTTTTTAATTTTTTATCATGGCAATTTATCTATAATTTTATTTATGAAATAATCCCTTTAAATTATTAAACAACGCTGGCACAGTTCTTGTGAAAGTAGTATAAAAATCATATAAATAATTCTAAAACAACTTAAATTAATTTTTTTTGAGTGATTTATAGTGTAAAAATAATTTTATAGATAAATATAAACTATTATGGCTATATTAAAGGTTTATATTTGAATTAATTTTTTTTCATTAAATTTTAAAAGTCAAATTAAATGAATAATGTCAAAAATGACATCAATATTATTTTATATATAACAATATATTATTAAATGATTTAAAAAATATTATCATTTTCTAAGTTAATGTAATATGGTATAAAATATCAACCGAATTTCATCTATGGGACATTAGTTGTTTTATAGTAACTTTCTTAACCCCTAAAGAATAAAATAATTAGTTATCACAAAAATTGTCAAAAGGGTTAAGTAGAGATAAATCTAAGAGATTAGGGTGAAAACATAATAAAAACTTGTCCAAATTTAATTTTATATGATTATTTCAACTCATAATCATACCGTATCTTAATTATATCCAATTGTATAAATTTTACATGAAAATTAAGTTATATTAATTTAATAGTTTATGTAATTAGAAGAGTTCCCCTCTATTCACTTATAAAAGGGATTCTCCACTCCTTAATTATTCACAATGTTTGAGCATTATATCTCAAATAAAAATTTATCAATTCTCTTATAAACATCAATAGACATGATTTATAGGCTATTTTCATCTTAAATTATCATTCCAAATGTCTTAAAGAATGAATCTAAAGGAGGCATACTTAAGAGGAGATAATCAATTTACCCTACATATTTCAATTTATTCATTCTTATACATATTATAAATATATGGTATTCATTCCCAAATAATGAATTTATTATCTTAAATATTATTAGTTTTTATTATAATGATGTAACAACTATTATTGTAACACCCCAAGATTTCATAGTGTGTTATTTCTTCAAAATAATTCAATAACTTGCACTACACGCAACACCGAGTTCAAGCGCACCATGACTTACCAAACAAGCCGTTCAAAAAAGGTTATGAATAGTATTAACTAAAATTTAAACTTTATATAATCCTTATAATTTTAGAATCCATATTATGAGTTTCTTAGAAATAATGTAAGAACAAATTCATCTTCAGTATTGTAGTTTTACAAACTTTTAATAGTGAACCCTTTTTAAATAAAATATTTTAAACTTTTTGACTAAATGGGGACATCAAAAAATTTAAAATAAAACATCCCAAGCTTCCACGGTACGCTTTCCTTTGAATAAAACAGTAGCGTGTGTTGTACGCAACTTCGAGTTTTAACACACACCACAACCGATCAAACTAGCCGTTATGAATAGTAATACTTAATTTTTTGAAATTATATATATTTTATATTTCAAAATGGACTTCATTTTTGGATTCGGAATATCAAATTTAGCCTAAGGTGAAATTTTGGTACTTTTCGGATAACTTTCATATTTTGATGAATAGTAAAAATTACTAAATTTTAATTAAAAACAACTTTTTTAATCAAAATAATTAATAGTGATAAATTATGAATTTGAGTGGTTTTAAAGTATATTTAGAATATATTTTTACCATTTAATATAATTTTGGTCATTGGACATAATTTTACAATTAAACCGAACATAAACAAGTGTCAATCTTTTGATAGTTATTATCTCTTAAAAACACGCTTTTTGTTTTGACAGCGGGAATTAATTTTAAATTAATTTCTGCCACTTCTGTGTTTTGAATTTAGAAAAATGGATTCCATATTTGGAATCAAGATTTTCAAATTGTTTAAATAGGTAACTTTTATTTTTAGACATTTTGAATAATTACTGCGGTAAATATTTTATTTACCATGGTTAAGGGTAAATCCGGTAAATAAGGGTTAAAAAATAATATTATAATAATACTAAATTACCCTAAAACGCGTCTTAACCCTATTGATTGATACATGGTAGACCATGGGCATCTTTGGGTCAATTTTGGGACCCCATTTATCCACTTGTAAGTGATAATGACACTTTATTTTAATTAAGTTAAAATGAATACAAAAATGGCATAAGCTTACATCTTATAAAAGAAAAATTTTTACATAGGGTTATACATGTTGGATTTTCGATTATAAATATTCATTAGAAAGCTAAAAAGATTTACTACATAATGATATTTTATTTATAATTTTTAGACATCAAATAATTTAAATTATTAATGACACAATAATGATGCAATGTTTACCTCATTAATAAATTATTTAAATAAATAAGATTATAATGATTAAAATATTATCTAAAACCTGTCCAATTCTTATTGGTTGATGTTATTTAGAATATTAGTCATCTTATCTTCGACCTCAATGATTTTTGGACCATTATAAACCGAATATAATTATATTATAAAGTAATACTTTCACTCTTTCCTAAAGAGCCCCTCCTCTCCCTTATAAAAGGAGACCACTTCTACTCATTCCTCACACCACTCAAGCCACTTGGATCGTCCAAAATCTGCCCAAATAAGCTCCCCACATCCCTCTCCTCCTCCTTGAAGCTTCCCCTTAGGCAGAAAGCATTTCAAGAAGTCCTTTGGTTCCAACCAAAGTGAGTTACCTAAATTAAAGGTATCATTTTCTCTTAAATTATTTTCAATTATTTTGCTTCTCCAACCCCCAAACTCTTTTTATTTCCTTTCTTTTGTAACAACAACAGTATCCAAAATATACTAGGATGTTGTTATAAGAAGGATTCAAACTACACATTCACACAACTCCATCTAATGGATGATGAACATAATGTTTCTGTGGATGGAAAACTAACGCCTTACGAAACGATGATTGTTCAAATACATCTTACCGCCTCTCATGGTGGCCATTAGGATGGAACTGTAATTAAATATGATATTAATGATATATATTTTATATATAAGCTTCTGTAATTCAATTTTATTTCATACAATTATTCGTTTCATGTTGTATATACATACGATAATTTCATTTGAGGAAGTGCGGACTACCGCCCCCTTAAAATGATATGACTCGTTCATACCACACATGGAACGTATAAAGGATGGTGTTAATGAACTTAAGTAACATATATAGAATATTATATTTTACTGGAATAGTAATATACCTATGTATCATTTGGATTCGATTCTTTTAAAATAAAAATTAAATGGTAGTAGCATTCGTGCGTACGTACGGACTACCGTCTCCACGAACGCGATGTGATTCATTCTCCATCGTATCCATTCAAGTATAATTATAATTTGATGATTTAAAAATGTTTTTTAAGGACTTGATACCATTCTGGATATGAATAATATACATCCCATTAATAACGAATATGGCTCACATAACAAAGAATATAAAGTAAAATGAACCCGTTAACACCTGAAATGACGATAATTCTAAGATATTATTAACAAATCAATGTTAAAAGAACATATATGATATCATATTAAAGTAACTGATTCTTGTATTATTCAATAACAATTATTTCACCATTATACAGGAGGTAAACCTACCATCGACCAAGGAAAAAGTACAAAGTAAGGGATTCTCTTATCTCACTTTCAATTCCGTGAGATTTCCATTGTTCGCTACTAAATTATTGAAAGTGGTGTATTGTGTACTTCCATTTGATATATATTATCATGATTCACTTTATATTCATGTTATTCTGTAAATAATTTGGTGGTTATTAACTTTTTGCCATGCGACTCAGTTGATTAACGTGGTAAGGGGTTTCTTGTGTCACTTTTAATTCCGTGAGAATTCCATTGATCACCACTTAATTATTGCATGTGGTGTATGTGTACTACCCATGATTGTATTCATTGTGTAATATACTTTATTTTATGGGTATTTACATCATCATGGTATGATCTTTCTTTCATGGGTGTTTGTTTCTTAAGTTACCTAATCAATAAGGGAATTTGGGATTTCAATTTCCACTCATTTGGATTTACGCATATTTCATTGATTATATTACCCCAAGATTATGTGTGGAATCACTATTCATTTGATTATGTCATAATTTCCACTCCCCTTCCTGTGGATATACTTTTGATACACATAATCACTCCATTGAAAATTCTCAAGTCATTGATATGAATTTGATAAGAGTAATTTTAACTCTTTCACCATTTGTTGAGTTAAACATCCAATTCGTTGGTGTTGTTTTTACAGGAATATGTGTGAATATACTTTGATTGTTTTACACTGAATATCCAATCATATTTAGTGTATTTATATTTTTCACACATAATTATGTTGTCGATTTATCCTTAACCTAAGGATATGGCCTTTATGAGAGATTTCATCTCAACTTACAATCCATTGAGACTTCTTTGTTGATATACACCAAATCACTTTTATGTGGTGTATATAATGTACTTTGACATAGTATATCATGAATTCCCTTTATTCTCATGATATTACAATGTTTTTATTACCTCAATTATTTTCATTCAAGTGTCTCTCTTTTGGTTAGAATCTCTAACTAAAATACCATTTTTAAATGTTTTAAAGACTTATTCTTCTAAATCTTGCTCATTAATGTCCATGTTTTAAAAATGGTTTTAAGGATTTATTTATATGGACATTATAGTATTAGAAATTAAAACTCCTTTTAAAAAGTTTCAAAGTGGTATGGGACACTTTGATTCAAAAATCTACTTTTAAATGGCTTCTTGACAAATAGTGTGACTTTTAAATGTTTTCAAGAAAAGGGGGATAATTCTCTCAAATAGTTTTGATGATTATTTTCATTTATGTCAAAATAATTCATTATTCTTGATTGAGGATAATGTGATACAATACAATCTTCCATATTGTATCGAATGAGTCATGTTTGACTATGGATGCGCTGTTTTTATACCATTCATGGTTTGTGGTAAAAGTATTGACATTTCGTATGCTAGTTTTAATAAGAATGTTTATGTTATGTTTAAACATGTTCATATGAGGAATGCATTGGACTTAATAAGTGACGGGTGGAGCCCGCTATAGCTCCTCGATGCATCGGTAGGTCTCGTGAGACAAACTAGTGTCTTGGCACAAGGCCTTGGAAAAATCTTATTTGTAGTCTTGGCACGAGGCCTTGGCTATGTGGTTATGATAGTCTGGCATTATGCATTCCATCATTATGAAAGTGGTTATTGATATTGCATGTGATCATTCGACTAGTAGAATATCCATGTGAGTAAGTAAATGACATTATTTCATTTTATTTATGCCATACCATGTTGAAAGTTCAAGTTTCAAAGGATTTTGTTTTAGTTATAAATTGCCTTAAGTGTTTATGATTATTTATGAAAGCTTCTGCTATAATGTTATCCTTACTGAGCATCCGAGCTCACCCCTTTCAATGTTTTATTTTATTTTTATTTTATTTTTTTTCCCAGGATTATGAAGAAGTAATTTATGAATGACCTGCAGGGATAGTATGAGGGGATATGAAGACAAAATGTTTATTTTTATGATGTAATGTAAAAATTTATGGATGTATCTAGTTATTCCAAGGCTACTAAACTAATCGGTCTTTCGAGACTTGATCTTTCTCATGATCATGCCAATGTTATGTAATAATGCACCGACTCTGGGTAACTAGGGTCGGGGCGTTACAGTTGGTATCAGAGGAAGTTTAGTACAAAACTTGGTAGCTAGATTTAGATAAACTCTGATTAGAGCACATAGACCTAAGATGAACTTTGAGGATTAGTATAAAAGAACTTCCTAGAATTTTGGTATTGTAGAGATTTTGTGAGTTTTCCGAGCAATACATCCCTGTCTGGATACGAGCAGGTAGAGGCAGCTCTGGCACAGATGTACCTAGGGGTAAAACCCGAAAACACCGCTTTGAGCTAGACTCGAACGGGAACTGGTGCACGACAACGGGCCTTGCTGCACTCTTGGTTACGACACTCCCGGGGGATATTATTAGGATAATTTACATTTTCTTTACAAACCGATTTAAGTAATATATACATAAGATGAGAGTAAATGACCTTGGTTAATCCTAATATGTTTCAAATTGAGAATATGGTGACATTTTAATCTCTAAATGATTTTACGACTACTATTACTCACACAATGCTTTCTGGTTTTAGTCAATGGCTAGATTCCAAGGAAGTCATAGTGACTTTGAGAATGATGTACAAGGTGGGAACGATGGTGTAAATGAGAAACAAAATGGAATGTTGATAGGCGTAAAATATATCGTCTTTATGCCAAATTAGTTTTCCAAAAATATGATCAACAACATATATATTAACCAACTCCCAGACTCAACAAGGAAGAGAAATGTGATAAATGATAAGATCTCCAACAATGGAGACCATGGAGAAAAGAAACCTCAATTTTCATCATGCAGGAATTGTGGAAAGAGACACCCAGGAAAGTGTCTCAATGGGACAACGAAATGTTTTACGTGCGGGAAGGAAGGACATAAAGTGAATAATTGCCGAAGAAAAATGAAGAGTACTATGGAAGAAGATAAAAATGGTCCCAAGAGTCCATTTACAGTAATTTTCCGTAAATGTAGGGGACCTGACAATTACCCGAGTGAATGTCCTATTTTATAGGATATTTTCTTGCTCAAAGAAGAAGCTATGCGGAAATAAATGGTTGGAGAAAAATTTAAAAATTATTAGCACTCCTTGTTGATGGGTTTACTTTGGAATAATTTTCTCTTGTATTTGTAACCCCTCAGTTTGCCATGTGAGAATGATATTTGAGGAATAATTGTCTCTTCTCTTGTGGATATAGTTATAAATAACCATTTGGTTTTATATGATCATTGGGGTTTGAGAAAATGATAAGTTATTATAATTTGGGATGAAAATGCAAAGTATGATATAACATTTGTGGTTAAATTATGTTATTTTGAAAAATTTATCTCATTTTGGTAATATTATAGAATATAGTTTTTGAAAAAGGACAACACGTAGACCGTGTGACAACCCGTCGCGTCGGACAAAGCTGTGGGAATCGAACCCACAACCAAAGTGCGATTGGGATTTATCGCCTACCACTGGACTACGTGAAGTCCCTGGTTAGTATGACTATTTTTTTTGTTAAATGATTTTATTGATCAATAATAAGATGATTTGGGTTCTTATGTCTTATCAAATGAATACCCTTGGTATAGGAAAATGATTTGGTGATTAAGTGATAAATGTTATTTTGGAAGATGTTCGTTTTGTTAGGAACACTATATGCCCAAGGAAAATAGAATACAATGAGGTTTCATTTGTAGAGTAATGGTGGATTTTTATCTACTTTTTTATTGTTGATTTATAGTGATTTGGGTTATTTATGGAAATGATTAACCTATAACAGATAATATGTGATGATGTTAATTACTTTTAAGTATGTGACTTTAAGAGTATTTGATGTCATTTGGAGATACAATGTAACATGGGAGACTACATAATCAAATTCTTCTATGTTTTGGGTTTCAATATTAGTTTGGATTATATTAAAGGATTTTAAGGACAATTGGTTATTGAATGGTATCTATTTAACTTTGGGGTATTGTTGGTTTAATTTTAGAAATTAAGATTAGTGCATATTTATCTCAATGAATATCCTTTTGGGGGATCATTAGATCATTCACTAACCATTTTGGTTTTGATTAATCTTCAAAGACAATGTAAATATATGGTTTATCCTGCATGGATCATGTGATTCTATAGAAGTTTATTCTAGCTCTTCCAGTGTGACCAAGTATTCTTGAATACTCATCGTTTAAAAAAATTGAGTTAGTGGTGGAAATTTATTAAAGAATGAAAATATACTTAAAATTTAAGTATATCTCATAATGTTCTTAGTCAATATCATAAATGAATTCCTCTTCCTTATGTAATGTAACTTTTAAAAATTTTTTTTGTCCTAGATGGTACCTTAAATCATCACTAATTTATGGCTTTGGGATTGTTGGCCTTTTCATAGCCATGTTCTCTACCACTCTCCATCAGATAATTGATGGTTAGATTTCTCCTCCATATCCATATTTTCCTACATGGAACCCTAGTATGTGTTATTTTCGGTAATCTTCATACTTTCCACTCTTTATTTTAAACAGAGGCCTCATTAATTCATTTTTCGATGTGGGATTTCAACTAAGATATTTTGAAATGTCAAAAATGTGTGATCCCAATACCCTATATTTTGTTGAACCGATGGTACTTCAAATCATCATAGATTGATGAGTTTAAGGACCTCAATTTTATACTTGTTTGTGATTGATGACCTCAACCACTACCTATAAATATTTATGTTTTTCCTCCAATTATATGTCTCTAATTGCCACCAATGTTCTCCTAATCGAGATCATAATTTGGTGGTGACCCTTTCATTTCTCTTTTCCTCATATTAAGAATAAATTTTAGTAAACCAATTTCCGATGTGGGTTTTCCCACAAATATATTTTCTATTTTCAACCTTTTATTTTCAAAGAACAATTTCAAATTGCGAGGACGCAATTTATTGAAGGAGGGGAGAATGTAACACCCCAAGATTTCATAGTGTGTTAAAATAATTCAATAACTTGCACTACACGCAACACCGAGTTCAAGTGCACCATGAATTACCAAACAAGCCGTTCAAAAAAGGTTATGAATAGTATTAACTAAATTTTAAACTTTATATAATCCTTATAATTTTAGAATCCATATTATGAGTTTCTTAGAAATAATGTAAGAACAAATTCATCTTCAGTATTGTAGTTTTACCAACTTTTAATTGTGAACCCTTTTGAAATAAAATATTTTAAACTTTTTGACTAAATGGGGACATCAAAAAATTTAAAATAAAACATCCCAAGCTTCCACGGTATGCTTTCCTTTGAATAAAACAGTAGCGTGTGTTGTACGCAACTTCGAGTTTTAACACACACCACAACCGATCAAACTAGCCGTTATGAATAGTAATACTTAATTTTTTGAAATTATATATATTTTATATTTCAAAATGGACTTCATTTTTGGATTCGGAATATCAAATTTAGCCTAAGGTGAAATTTTGGTACTTTTCGGATAACTTTCATATTTTGATGAATAGTAAAAATTACTAAATTTTAATTAAAAACAACTTTTTTAATCAAAATAATTAATAGTGATAAATTATGAATTTGAGTGGTTTTAAATTATATTTAGAATATATTTTTACCATTTAATATAATTTTGGTCATTGGACATAATTTTACAATTAAACCGAACATAAACAAGTGTCAGTCTTTTGATAGTTATTATCTCTTAAAAACACGCTTTTTGTTTTGACAGCGGGAATTAATTTTAAATTAATTTCTGCCACTTCTGTGTTTTGAATTTTGAAAAATGGATTCCATATTTGGATTCAGGATGTTCAAATTGTGTAAATAGGTAACTTTTATTTTTAGACATTTTGAATAATTACTGCGGTAAATATTTTATTTACCATGGTTAAGGGTAAATCCGGTAAATAAGGGTTAAAAAATAATATTATAATAATACTAAATTACCCTAAAACGTGTCGTAACCCTATTGGTTGATACATGGTCGACCATGGGCATCTTTGGGTCAATTTTGGGACCCCATTGATCCACTTGTAAGTGATAATGACACTTTATTTTAATTAAGTTAAAATGAATACAAAAATGGCATAAGCTTACATCTTTTAAAAGAACAATTTTTACATAGGGTTATACATGTTGGATTTTCTATTATAAATATTCATTAGAAAGCTAAAAGGATTTCCTACATAATTATATTTTATTTATAATTTTTATACATCAAATAATTTAAATTATTAATGACACAATAATGATGCAATGTTTACCTCATTAATAAATCATTTAAATAAATAAGATTATAATGATTAAAATATTATCTAAAACCTGTCCAATTCTTAATGGTTGATGTTATTTAGAATATGAGTCATCTTATCTTCGACCTCAATGATTTTTGGACCATTATAAACCGAATATAATTATATTATAAAGTAATACTTTCACTCTTTCCTAAAGAGCCCCTCCTCTCCCTTATAAAACGAGACCACTTATACTCATTCCTCACACCTCTCAAGCCACTTGGATCGTCCAAACTCTGACCAACTAATCTCCCCACATCCCTCTCCTCCTCCTTGAAGCTTCCCCTTAGGAAGAAAGCATTTCAAGAAGTCCTTTGGTTCCAACCAAAGTGAGTTACCTAAATTAAAGGTAACATTTTCTCTTAAATTATTTTCAATTATTTTGCTTCTCCAATCCCCAAAATCTTTTTATTTCCTTTCTTTTGTAACAACAACAGTATCCACAATATACTAGGATATTGTTATAAGAAGGATTCAAACTACACATTCACACAACTCCATCTAATGGATGATGAACATAATGTTTCTGTGGATGGCAAACTAACGCCTCACGAAACGATGATTGTTCAAATACGTCTTACCGCCTCTCATAGTGGACATTAGGATGGAACTGTAATTAAATATGATATTAATGATATATATTTTATATATAAGCTTCTGTAATTCCATTTTATTTCATACAATTATTCGTTTCATGTTGTATATACATACGATAATTTCATTTGAGGAAGTGCGGACTACCGCCCCCTTAAAATGATATGACTCGTTCATACCACACATGGAACGTATAAAGGATGGTGTTAATGAACTTAAGTAAAATATATAGAATATTATATTTTACTAGAATAGTAATATACCTATGTATCATTTGGATTCGATTCTTTTAAAATAAAAATTAAATGGAAGTAGCATTCGTGCGTACGTACGGACTACCGTCTCCACGAACGCGATGTGATTCATTCTCCATCGTATCCATTCAAGTATAATTATCATTTGATGATTTAAAAATGATGTTTAAGGACTTGATACCATTCTGGATATGAATAATATACATCCCATTAATAACGAATATGGCTCACATAACAAAGAATATAAAGTAAAATGAACCCGTTAACACCTGAAATGACGATAATTCTAAGATATTATTAACAAATCAATGTTAAAAGATCATATATGATATCATATTAAAGTAACTGATTCTTGTATTATTCAATAACAATTATTTCACCATTATACAGGAGGTAAACCTACCATCGACCAAGGAAAAAGTACAAAGTAAGGGATTCTCTTATCTCACTTTCAATTCCGTGAGATTTCCATTGTTCGCTACTAAATTATTGAAAGTGGTGTATTGTGTACTTCCATTTGATATATATTATCATGATTCACTTTATATTCATGTTATTCTGTAAATAATTTGGTGTTTATTAACTTTTGGCCATGTGACTCAGTTGATTAACGTGGTAAGGGGTTTCTTGTCTCACTTTTAATTCCGTGAGAATTCCATTGATCACCACTTAATTATTGCATGTGGTGTATGTGTACTACCCATGATTGTATTCATTGTGTAATATACTTTATTTTATGGGTATTTACATCATCATGGTATGATCTTTCTTTCATGGGTGTTTGTTTCTTAAGTTACCTAATCAATAAGGGAATTTGAGATTTCAATTTCCACTCATTTGGCTTTACGCATATTTCATTGATTATATTACCCCAAGATTATGTGTGGAATCACTATTCATTTGATTATGTCATAATTTCCACTCCCCTTCCTATGGATATACTTTTGATACACATAATCACTCCATTTAAAATTCTCAAGTCATTGATATGAATTTGATAAGAGTAATTTTAACTCTTTCACCATTTTTTGAGTTAAACATCCAATTCGTTGGTGTTGTTTTTACAGGAATATGTGTGAATATACTTTGATTGTTTTACACTGAATATCCAATCATATTTAGTGTATTTATATTTTTCACACATAATTATGTTGTTGATTTATCCTTAACCTAAGGATATGGCCTTTATGAGAGATTTCATCTCAACTTACAATCCATTGAGACTTCTTTGTTGATATACACCAAATCACTTTTATGTGGTGTATATAATGTACTTTGACATAGTATATCATGAATTTCCTTTATTCTCATGATATTACAATGTTTTTATTACCTCAATTATTTTCATTCAAGTGTCTCTCTTTTGGTTAGAATCTCTAACTAAAATACCATTTTTAAATGTTTTAAAGACTTATTCTTCTAAATCTTGCTCATTAATGTCCATGTTTTAAAAATGGTTTTAAGGATTTATTTATATGGACATTATAGTTTTAGAAATTAAAACTCCTTTTAAAAAGTTTCAAAGTGGTATGGGACACTTTGATTCAAAAATCTACTTTTAAATGGCTTCTTGACAAATAGTGTGACTTTTAAATGTTTTCAAGAAAAGGGGGATAATTCTCTCAAATAGTTTTGATGATTATTTTCATTTATGTCAAAATAATTCATTATTCTTGATTGAGGTTAATGTGATACAATACAATCTTCTATATTTTATCGAATGAGTCATGTTTGACTATGGATGCGCTGTTTTTATACCATTCATGGTTTGTGGTAAAAGTATTGACATTTCGTATGCTAGTTTTAATACGAATGTTTATGTTATGTTTAAACATGTTCATATGAGGAATGCATTGGACTTAATAAGTGACGGGTGGAGCCCGATATAGCTCCTCGATGCATCGGTAGGTCTCATGAGACAAACTAGTGTATTGGCACAAGGCCTTGGCAAAATCTTATTTGTAGTCTTGGCACGAGGCCTGGGCTATGTGGTTATGATAGTCTGGCATTATGCATTCCATCATTATGAAAGTGGTTATTGATATTGCATGTGATCATTCGACTAGTAGAATATCCATGTGAGTAAGTAAATGGCATTATTTCATTTTATTTATGCCATACCATGTTGAATGTTCAAGTTTCAAAGGCTTTTGTTTTAGTTATAAATTGCCTTAAGTGTTTATGATTATTTATGAAAGCTTCTGCTATAATGTTATCCTTACTGAGCATCCGAGCTCACCCCTTTCAATGTTTTATTTTTTTTATTTTTTTTCCCAGGATTATGAAGAAGTAATTTATGAATGACCTGCAGGGATAGTATGAGGGGATA
Source organism: Viscum album (assembly GCA_963277665.1). NCBI lineage: Eukaryota > Viridiplantae > Streptophyta > Magnoliopsida > Santalales > Viscaceae > Viscum > Viscum album. The sequence goes on from OY728146.1 coordinate 1,814,744,291, forward strand.
TGAAGACAAAATGTTTTTTTATGATGTAATGTAAAAATTTATGGATGTATCTAGTTATTCCAAGGCTACTAAACTAATCGGTCTTTCGAGACTTGATCTTTCTCATGATCAGGCCAATGTTATGTAATAATGCACCGACTCTGGGTAACTAGGGTCGGGGCGTTACAATTATCCCCTATATTCCCTATGTCAACCTCAAACCGCACTCCTATATCTGATGTTAAAACAAAAACATTACATTTATAGCCTTAATACTGATAAAACTAGACCATTTTTCCATCCAAAAAATAAAACATAAAAGGATATATTATATCACTTACATATCCATATACCTTTTAGGTTTACATTTTTATATAATTATAACAACTATTTTATAAACAAAACTCATGAATTCAAGATATTATTTTTCACACTATACATAGCTATTAATATTCCATATTAAGTCCTAAAATGTCCCAAAAAATTATTTACATATGAAAAATTTCTAGAATAAAATCATTTATCATCATTATTCATTACCCGAAGAAAAGGAAACATAATAAGGGTGAGATAAAATACTCTTTAAGGGTAAATGTAAGCATTAACAACTGAATATCACCAATGATCATAATATGAGAACAAGGGTATGATGATATAATCAATGTGAATGAGAATAACAAAAGAGTATTAATATATATCGATAATTGAATAATCAATCATGAAACATAGAAATGATATTTAATATAAGATAATAATATTAAGAATCAACAATCACAAGCCTTGTGATGTTAATATTTATCAAAGGAAACATTAAAACCCCATATAAAACATAAAGAAAATGTGTTGGTATCTTGGAACATTATATTAGAAGAAACCTTAAATAAACCTTAATTTATTTAATAACAATACAATTGAATTCCAATATATTTACCCAATACATTGGAGTACTACTTGAGGGCACCCATCATATAATATATATCCGGATCGCCCATTTTCATAAATAATGTCCAAGAACCATAACATGAATAAAGTACATAGAGATTTCATTTCAACATAAAGCTCATAAAAATAATCATTATTCCTTTAATAAATTCATTAAAACATGTAAAATAAATTATATCCATGATAATCACTTTGAAACAATCATAATATATTTGGAGAAATAATGGGGATGATATCTACAATGAACCCAACTCCAGTAACCTGGTGCCCATGTATAAATTAATATATTGGCACTATATACAACGTATCACATCCCAATTGACTAATTGTTTTAGTAGTCTGGGTAAACTAGATAAATAATTTAAATTCACAATATGTTTTTTTACAAAAATATACAAAAATTATTTTCATTGAGAACAACATTATTCCCCTTATCATATCCCAATGTATCAATCAAAAAACACTTCCTAATATCCTAGGGAAAATGAAACCTAAGAAAGTGGTGAGCTTAAATGATCTGTTATGGTAAATCTACATTGTAATATATCATGAATAAATAATTATAATCATTATAAAAATATTTATTGAAAAACTAATATATAGAATTTTGATACTTACCCCAATCAAATAAACATAACCATAAACCATCCATAATAATAATAAAAATGGTAATGAAATTGTACATCCTCATCCGATAGTATAATAAAATATTCAAATAAAGAACAAGGATTATATCAATATAAAATATCCCCAGTGGATCATTAGTAAAATAAAGATTTTATGTCATTTATAAACATAAATACTATATATATGTTATTAAAAAAAATTCTTGAGGAAAATAAACTTTCCACTTTGAAAATATCCTTTTAACACAGAAGTTCAATTTTGTTTTGAAAATAAATTTATTTGAAAATAAAATTTGAAAAAAATGTAAAATAAGAGTTAAAAAAATAGTGGTCATAATGGTGGAAAATTATATTCATAACATACACGTTAAAACAAAAATTCCTTTAATATTTTAGGTAAAATTCAAAATGCATTGTTTGGAAAATGAGCTAAATATTCTGTTCAATTTTCATTAGAAAATTTAATTTTTTTAAAATTTTATTTAATAAATGATTTGAATAATTATAAAAAACTTTTTAAAAATAAGTTCAGAAAACATTATTTTGGAAGAAAAAGTATTTTCGACCAAAGAGATAAATGAATTCAGATTCTCTTAAAAACAATTTCTCAATAATTTCAAGTACAAAATAGTGTAAAATAGTACAATTACATGAATATTTCATGAAAAAATATAGGAGATTAAAATATATTTGTTTTAAGATTTAAATAACAAAAAATCCCATCAATAGATACTTGAATACAAACAATCTTGAATAATGATATGCTTATGAATAAACACTTACCAATTTCTTAACTTTTGAATCGTAATCCCCATAAAAGAAATAATAATTGAATGAAAAATTACATAATATAAAGATAAATATATTCATGATATAAAATATCATATTGAAAGTATATACTCAAAACAAAATAAATATACGGGGAGTATGAAATATGTCTTAGTAAAGTATAAGTGAGATGAGAAACCCTTACCACAAGGTTGACTTCCGTCGTATGTGTATGAACATAATTTATAATTAATTTTTGTATATTAAGAATATATTTAAGATAAATATTCATATATATAATAACATATGTGATTTAATTATAGTCTTTTATCACTAATTTATTAATAGCTCTGTCTAAATCACTGTTTTTGGGTATAATTGATTCTTTTTTATTGTGTGTTTTAGTTTGGTAATTTTGGTCCTTTTAATTTGATCATGATTAAATATTATCTAGAATGTTATCCATGATATAAATATAATATATATTAATTATATATGTATTTATATTCTTCTATAAATGTTAGAGATAGAAAATAGAATACACCGTTCATGGAGATAGTAGGCCATATGTATGCATTAACATTGTTTCCATTTTTATCAATGGTAGAAAAAACTGGAAAATAAATATTAATTTAGCTTAAATGAATCATTATTAGGTTATATATATAATTTATATTAATAAAATAAATTACTTTTTCCATCTATGTAAAAATAAAATTAAAAACATTTCACATAGTTATGTGTTGGCGGTAGTCCACACATACGCACGGGCAACATATTTTTTTTCCAAAAGTTTGGAAGGTAAGAAGTAATATGTGATATTATATTTAAATAAGTATTTTTAGATCTTAAATATCAAATATATTCATTAACACTTACCTTACTACCTTTCATGTAAATAAAAAGCGAAATGAATCACAACGCTTTTCGAGGAAGTATCTTGTTGTACACACAAGCGACGTTATCATATCCCCCATAGAATTGAAATTAAGAAGGTATATGTGATATAATAAATAAATATGTATATAATTTAATATATAACTTATAATTATCTTAACTCCATCATTATATCCAACCTTTAAAGGTGGTGATAGAAAATGAATTACATCAGTTTATGAGGTCACAGTCTACCGTATGAATGATCTATAGTTTTTCTTTCCATTTGAAGGTAATGGTGATTTATATGTGTTATTACATTATAAAAAACATCTAATTATATAATAAATACTTTTTTTATTTTATTATAATATTTTAATGAGGTTTTATAGAAGAGGAAGAATAAATAAAATAAATATGAACGTTTAATAAATTTACCTCTACTTCGAAGAGACTCTTTTGGTTTATAAATAAAGCCTTATTAGGAGGAATTAATAATCCTAAAAGGCCTCTAGAATTTGTCAAGGGAAGTAAGTAAGATCTGTGGTTAGGTTTTTGGTGAACTAATTGGTTTTTTATGTGTTAATAAAGGCAGAGAGGGGTTGACATTTTATTAGTGGGGGAGATGACACATGCATTGTTTGAAAAGAAAAATAAATAACCATGTTTTTATCATAAAAAACCAAAAAAGGTTTACTATATCACATTATAGATTATAGGGTCCAAATATGGTGATAAAATGGGGCTTGGACATGCTTTATGTCATTTTAGCCCTTATCTTCTTAGTTTTCCCCAAGTAAACCTATTTTTATCTTAACCCCGATAATTATTCTTAACTATTTTCACTATTCACTATGGTAATTAAATAAGTTGAAAATATTAAATAATATAAATTATTCCAATTCAAAATATGGAATCTATTTTTTGATATTCAATTCATATAAGTGGTATAATTCAATTAAAAATTAAACCTCACACGTAACGAAAGAGCGATTTTCCAACAAGAAAATTCGCATAAGTATAAAATATTTTAATATTAAAATTCATTATAAAATTGATTAAAATTACATTAATTATTTAAAATTTAATATTATTAAACAAATTTTTCTTTAAAACCAATTTAAAATATAACTTACCTTTGTAAATAATTCAAACGAAAATGCATTTTTTTAATAAAAATAAGTATTTTTCATTATTCATAAAAAAACGTATCTTTTCATAAAATTATAAAATATTAACCCAATATTTAATTTTTAATTATATATTACAAAAAGTAATTTTATATTGACAAATTAATTATTTAAAAGTGTAAAAAATCAATTATAAATTTTTGTCTGCAAAGCGCGAATAATCTGCCTTCCAGAAAAATAATGTTTTTAGAAAACATTTCTTTCTCTATAAAATAGTTCTGATTTTATTTATAATAAATATATAATAATTAAATTTATTTTATAAATTTATAAACCATATAATTTTCATAATTTAGTTATTAGTATTCATATTCACTCTCTTAACAGCTAGGTTATAAAAGTCATATTTATATAATAATATTTTAATAGAGTATAGAATTTTGTTTAAACCCTGTGCTATAAGAATTTCAAGGTATTGATGTGATTTAATTTATTAAAAAAGATATAAATTTTAAATTATAGGGGTGTTACATTCTATTATAATATTTTTTTGTGGGTCATATATTTTGTTGAATATGATGTTCATCTTTCAAAACCTTAGGGTGTTATATTCTACCCCCATAAATAAATTATATCGTCAGAATTTAATCTTGATCTCAATAATAAAGTGATTTAAATTGGAAAACAAACTTATTGAAAAATCACATCTTGAGAAGAGTTAATAAAACTTCTTCTTTACAGGAGATAAATGGGCATTCGAAGGTCATATTTAATAATCACTTAATTAGGATTCCAAGTAGGAGAACATTAGTGAGAACAAATGATATGGGAATAGAAGAAAAATATACCGCCAAAATAATAATGAAGGGTGATATAGTTCATTGATCAAAAGAAATTTAATGATCAATAGAAAGTAAATAACTACAAAAATATCAATTCTGTTATAGTTAAGGTACCATTTGATTCATAAAAAATGAAGATATTATGATAACATTTTTGTTTAAAGATCATTTTTCCTGGAGTTGAGGAATTAATTAACTATCTAGATCAATATCATTTTAAAATATACATAAATGATATATTTATATTTCATAGGCATAATTTCATTCATTTTTTTCTTAGGTCGATTCCCACTTTATTTCTTACTTCATGAAATGAATATCCAAGATGCATTTTTTTTCTACCTAAAGCACTAAAATTTACTTTTAACATACCATAAGATCCATAAAAGAGTAATAAGATATTCCTATAGTCTATAGTAAAACCAAAATGGATACATTATGTTATATAACATAATACATCAATCTCTAATACCCCAATAACCACTCTAAAAATTCAACACAATCCATTTCATAAATGGTTAACCTTAAGAGTTGTCTGGAAATATTTATAACATAATTCAATGTTAAAAAAAATAGAAGGAAGGGGAAACAATTATATTAATTAGAAAATATAACGTGGATATTAATTTCACATTCCAAACATGTGATTACCTTGATCACCATAAAAACATAATGAAAACATTAAAGCTTCCAAAAATAAAATCTCAAATTGTCAAATATATTCCATAAATCAATACATGTAGTAAACTCCAAAAAATATGAAATAAACCATCAAATATATGAACAATTTCATCGTAAATAACACTATCCCATAAAAATAACATTGTTATCGAAACACTGAGAACATATTTAGGTCTATCCTCCCTTAATAATGTGTTTTACAAGAGATTTAACTTTCATTGAATCACATATCTTGGCCATTGGTACCATTCAACATATACTCTGAAATCCTTTTATAAATACTACTATAATATAATCCATATACATATCATGATTCATATAACTAGAATATCATTGAAAATAAACTCTTATAACACAATTCTCGAATCCAAAACACAACCAATTTAATTTTTCCAATTTTTATGTGATAATAGTATAAGATTAACTCTGATTCCTTAACTTATTTTGATATATTTTTTTTGACACTTGGGTAATTAATTTATACAGTGAATTATCTATTTAAAATCAAATCATTAAACATTTGAAATGTTTTTATTTCACTTGAAATTACAAGCATGGTGGCCTTTCTCTCCATACATGTATCAAACTCTTATTCCATTCATGAATGTACCATGGTGTATTTTTCAAAAATTATCACATGTGGGAAAACCCTTCGTTCTGTTATACCCCTTATAAAATGTTTTCTATGTTATCCTCTTCATTTCTTTCTTTCCTTAGAAGCCACATTAATTAGATACTTATTTCTCTATCTTGATATCACATGATACAATTTCCTCATATGATGATACTTTTTTGGAGATTGTTTCCATTTGAATGGTTTTCTTAATCCCATTAAAGAAATGATCACCCTAACTCAATGGATTACATGAATTAATATGGTTCCCATTTCTTATGATAAGTGTCATTTAAAAATAATTTCATACACTATATTGAATCATAATGTATAATCCAAAAAATAGAGTGATAATAAAAATAAATTGAAAATATTATTTATGGATAATATCATAATCATAAACATGGTGTATTTAGTAATGTTTCAAAAAAAAAATATATTTTCTAAAATTTCACATTGGTTTGTAATGAAAATGTGAATTAAACTAAGAATAACCCTAGGGAGTGTCCAAATAAGTGAATAGTAATCCCATTAGTTATGTACATGGTGAAATTGGTTGAAGTACAATGAAGCATTTTCGATGTTACTTCCCCTACGTTAAACTATACTAGAACGTTTTCCACTTGTAGTATCTATACATGGATGTATTAAAAGAAAAAAAACCTAATATCTACATTTTAAAAACATTATAATGTTCTTCTATACTTATATTCAATTTATATAAAAGGGATATATTCCATAATCTTATCTTCTTAAATATTGTTCCCAATATTTCTAATAAAATTTCTGTTATACCAACTGTAATGATCATAAATCTAATAATCTAGAGATGATGTCAAATTTATTACATCGACACTAGATATAACGTATCACATCCCAAAATACCGAATAATTTAGTATCCTTTTTAAACTAGATACATACTTGAAATTAAAATTACATTTTAAAACCTAAAATATTAAAAGTATTTTCATTGATAATTCCATTAATATCCTAATCTTAACCATATGTATCAATCACAAAACACTTTCTGGTATCCTGTAGAAAATAAAAAATAAGAATGGGGTGGGATCAGTTTCTCTGTAAGGGTAAGTTTACTACAAAAGTTATCATGAAAAAATTGTAATAATCAATAAAAATATTCCTATTGAATAACTAACATATAATATATTAATACTTACCCTAATCAAATAAACATAATAACAAATCATCCATAATAATATGGTGAATTGTAATAAAATTGAACATATTCAATCAAACTAATCATAAATAATACAAATAATGAATAAATATGATATCAATAAAATATATCCCTAGTGGATCATAAGTATAATAAAGGTTTGATGTCATCGATGAATATAAATACCAATAAATTTCATTGAAAACATTCATGAGAAAAATAACCTTTTCACTTTGAAAATCACCATTTTAAAAAGTTATTTTTTTGAAAATATGTTTATTTTAAAATAAAATTTTAAAACTTTTAAAGTAGGCTTTAAAACATTGAGTGGTCATGATAGTTTAAAATTATTTTTATTCCGTACATGTTAAAATAAATATTCCTTTCACATTTTTAGTAAAAACCAAACATACATTGTTTGGAAAATTTAAAAAAGATTCCTTTTAATTATTTTTTAAAAAATAAAACATTGGTAAAAAATTATTTAATATATAATTTATTTAATTTGAGAAATAATTTTTAAAATAATTTTAGAAAATATGGTTTTGGAAGAAAAAGTATTTTTGACTGAAGAGATAAATGATGTTGGAGAGGATGTCAATATGGGTAGCAGGAGCTCCCTCCGTCGATGATGGAATTTCGGATTTTCACCTGGTTATAATGCTACCATTCTTTCTTATCTCTGAACATATTATACCACCTAGTGGCGCGATGTCAGCAATTCCTTCTTCACCATCTATTTGTGACCCACAGTTGACTGCAGATTCTCACAAACCTTCAATTGCAGTGAAGTTGAGTGTCTCAGTATGCCTTCAATCACCTTCAGATATTTTCCCTAGATCTGAGGATGTGTAATAGAAATCATATGAGACCTTGTATGTTGAGTCAAAGAATATTGATTTGCGGATACCATATGGTTAGAAGGTTGTATCAGTGGTGATGTCTTTTCTGGATTCGTCCCAGCATAAAGGTCAGCGAGATCCTGTTCAGTCCCGTGGTGCTGATTTTTACAGATCTTAATCCTATGTTGATGTGATGAAGAAATCTATTTCAGGCCCAAAGATGGTTGGAGCTTGTTTGTTGTCTTTTCCTAATGATTCATGTCCTGGGATAATTCTTTGTAAGAGTTCATCTGCTCACGTTGAATCGAACCCTACAGTGTTTGATGAGAGAATGGAATTAAGAAAAAATTCCTTGATTTCACTTATTGTTCTACTTAATGGTTCATAGCCTTGGAAGCTTGATGATTTCAATTTTAGAACGTCACTCTTATAAGGTTTATCTAACTATAAATTCTTCTCTCTTGGTTGCTGACTTTTTCACTACCTTTTTTCCTTCAGATGCCTTGATGCTTTAAGGATGGACCATTGAGACCCTATTTTTGAAGCCTGGATGGCATTATTTACATGAATGATATTTGGAATTTAATGTCTCGCATGCATGAAATGAAGTTTCTCAGGAACATGTTTATCTTCATGGACTTAATTGGGTTCTTTGGCATCCAAATATTTTTCATGACATTATCACAACAATTGGGACTTCTATCCATCTTGGTAAGGAGAAAAATGTTTAGTTTGGTAACTTTTCAAGGATATTGGTGGAGGTTTATCTCATCTCCACTTTTATTGAAAAGGTAACTCTTTCCAATCATTATGATACCATCCAAATTGATTTTGATTTTGAAAAAAAATCCACTTTTCGACAATGAATATATGGGTGTTGGGAAATCAACAGATTTATTCAAGAATAATGTTTCATGTGAGGAATGTGGGATGAGAGGTCATCAAAAAAATCTTTGTAAAAGGAAGAAAATGATGAAATATTTGGCTTTGTCAAATCCTATGGATCATGAGAGTGATTCCATTAAAGATCTTATTTCCACTAGGGATGATGCATTGATTATTGGGAAATCTTAATCTCAAGTATTAGGAAAAGGGATGCGGCTATGTCTAGAGACAGTTCATAGTGCCCCTTTAATATTCGAGTAGATATGGGTAAAGATTCTACTTCAATTGATGACATATTAATGAAACCTAATCCCTCTCAGATTGATTTCTACAATTATAATCATGCACAATAGCGTGTTTACTATCATCATGAAATACATAATCTCTTTCTGTAATCTGAATTATCTTAGAAATGGGAGAACATCTTTTAGGTTGAAAGGGGGTATTTTGGTACCCCTATTAGGGCCGTGGATTGAGGTGGGCATGCCACTTACAAGTCTGAAATCTTATATGGAAAGAAAAAGATAACTGATATTAAAAGTTTCACCTATTTTCCTTAAATGGGTATTCCATGCAAGGATTATTCTAATCTTCATAGGAATGTGTCTACCAGATCATCTTAAAAGGTGTTAAGAAAGGTTGATGCATTTATTCTGAAAATTTTCAATCGGTACAAGTCCCAACCTGAGTGGGAGACTCTTAGTGACTCTGATTAAGGAAATGATATATCGTACTAGGATATATAAACATGTTTTTTTATGTATGAGGTCAATTATTTTTATCCCATCTACCACTTTTCTATACTTTATCGTTCTTTTAATAAATGGCTAGAAGCATTTCTTCTAGCAATACTTGTTTGGAAAATGAAGTCAAATTTTGTTTAATAATTTTTATAAATTATTTGAAGTAATAAAGAGTGAAAAAATGGTAATATTAATTGACATATTCATGAATAAATTAGGATATAAAAATAGATTTATTTTAAGACAACAATCCAAAAATAAATCTCCCAAGATTGATTTAAATATAAAAAATCCTGAATAATGATGAGATTGTGTAATAAACCCTTACCACTTTGGTAACTTCTGAATCATAAGCCACATTAAATAAATAATTAAATAATGAATCTTTTAGTAACATGATGATAAATATATTTATGATATAAAATATCAAAGGGGTAGTATATACACCACAAAAAAGAAATAAGTGGTTAATATGGAATACATCTCATGGAAGTAAAAGTGAGATGTGAAACCCTTACCTCAGGTTCGACTTCCTTCATATGTTTCTGGACCAACATTATAATAAATATAGGTTTATTATAAAAATATTAAAGGATCATAGTCATATATATCATACCATATATGATTTAATTATAGTATTTTATCACCAATTTACTAAAAACTAATTTTTAAAGTCATTTTTTTTCTACTGATAAGTATTTCATTTTTTATGTCTGTTTTAGGTTGGTAATTTTGGTCCTTCTAATTTTATAATAGTTAAAAAATATATAGAATTTTAAAAATGATATAAATATATTATATACTCATTATATATGTATTTAAATTAATCTATAAAAGTTAGATATAGAAAATGGATTACACCATTCATGAAGATGGTAGGTCGTACGTATGCATGAATATTGTTCCCATTTTCATTGATGGATGAAATTAAAGGAAAATAAATTCTATTTGAAATTTATAGAATCATTATTTAATATATATATAATTTATATTAAAAAAATAAATCATTTTACCATACATTTCGAAATAAAATGAAACAAATTCACATCACTATGTGGTGGTGGTAGTCTACACGTACGCACAATTAACTTTAATATTTTCTAAAAGATTGGAAGTTATGAATTTAAATGTGATATTACATTTATATAATTATTTAAAGAACATAAATATCATATATATTAATTTAAATAAACCCTAATTCCCTTTATGTAATGTTTAAGTGAAAAATTAAACACATCGCTTCGCGAGGCGGTAGTTTTCCGTACACAAAGTGATTTTATCGCATCCCCCACAGAAAGGAAAGAAAGAAGGTATTTGTGATATTATAATTATAGAAGTATATAATTTTACAAATATCATATAAATATGTTAAATAACTCATTATATCAACCCTTTAAATATGGTGATAGAAATTGAATCGCATCGGTTCGCGAGGCGGTAGTCCTCCATACACACAATCAACTATTTTGTTTTTCATTTGAGGGAATTATAGATGGATATGGATTATTAAAATAAAATAATAACATATAAACATATATAATATACTATTTTTATTATATTATCATATTTTATTAATTTTTTTAAATAGGTGGAAGAATAAATAAAACAAATACACACGTTTAATAATTTCACCTCTTCTTGAGGGAGCCTCTTTAGGTTTATAATTAAAGACTTATTAGGTGGGATTACTAATAAAAATAATTTATCTAGTATACGGGGTGGGAATTAATTAAGGTATATGGGTTGTTATTTTTTGAACAAGTGGGTTTTTTTGAGTGTGAATAGGGGTGAGAGGGGTTGAACTTTTATAAGTGAGGGAGAGGACACACTTGGATTTTTTGAAATGATAAAATGATACACATATTTTTTACATGAGAGAGGCTCATAAATAGATAATTTTAAAACCTTAGATATTATTGGGTCTATATATGGTTATATAAAGCATTTTGGACCCGGTTATGTTATTTTTTCCCTTATCTTCTTAATTTAACCCCATGTAACACCATTTTTTACTTTAACTGTGGTAATTAATTTTTACTATTTTCACTATTCATTATAGTAAAAAATAAGTTTCTCTTATTATATTATAAAATTATTATTATTAAAAATATGGTATCCTTTTTTAAAAATTAAATTCATATAAGTTGTATAATTCGATTTAAAATTAAACTGTCCATAATACGAAAGAGTCGTTCTCCAAAGAGAAAATTTTCATAAGCATAGAATATTTTAATTTAAAAATTAAATATGAAATTGAGTCCAATGAACTAGTTAAATTAAATATGAATATAATTAAACAGATTTTACTTTAAAAACAATTTAAAATGTAATTTATCTTTGTAAATAATTCAAATAATAAGGTGGTTTTCAGTAAAAATAAATATTTTCCACTATGAATCAAAAAACTATTCTTTTAAGAAAATTATCAAAATATTACCCAAAGATAATTTTGACATGTAGATTTAAAAAATAAAATTTATTTTGTAAATTAATTTTTTTTATAGTGTTAAAAATTAATTTTAAATTATGCGCGTAAAGCGTGACTAATCAACTTTTCATAAAATGTTGTTTTTCAGAAAAAAAAATTTATTTCTCTTTTAAATGGTTCTTATCTTATTTCCAATCAATAGATAAAAATTTAGTTTACTTTATACATGTATAAACCATATAATTTTCATAAATTATTTATTTTTATTCAAACCTTCCATCTTAATGGCTGGATTATAATGATCATGTTTAAATAATAATATTTTAATTGAATATCACATTTTGTTCAAACCTAATTTTATGTTCATTTAAAGATATCAAAGATATTTTATTTATCAAAAAATAGTTATATTGTAAATTATATGGGTGTTACATTCTCTTTTAAGATCATTTTTATCTGTCATAAATGCTATTGAATATGATTTTGAGTTTTTAAAATCTCTAGGTTTTATAATATTATTACAAAATTTCCTGAATGGAGTATAAGTAACATCAAGGATTGTTGAAATTAATATATGGAAATACATTTAAAATATTATTATTATTTGTGATGAAAATACACTTTTCACTTTGAAAATCAATTTTAAAAAATAAAAATTCGAAAATATTTTTAAAAAATAAAAATTCGAAAATATTTTTAAAATATTTTTAAAATAATTTTCCTTGAAATAAAACATGGAAACTTATAATTTAATATTCAAAGAAAATAATGGCCATGAATATAGGAAAATAAATTCATGTTTTAAATAATAAAAATAAAAATCTATTTCAATCATTTTGTAAAAGGAAGTTAAAAGTGACCCATTTTGAAAATGTTGAAATTTCATTTTAAAAAAAATTTAAAATATTGTCAAAGATCATTTAAAATAGATTTATGAAATAATTTATTTTTATAAAATAAAATTTATGAAAACATTTTAGAAAATATATACGTGGAATAAAAATATTCACAATCCAAAATAGGATACAAGATCAATATCACTAAAAAATTACTTTATTTATGTTCATTTAATGAAAAAGAAAGAAAAATGAAATTAAACATGTAAAAATAATTCATAGAAATAATATATTAAAATATATTTTTCTCAATAAAATAAGAGAATATTATTTTCCCTTGAGGATCCTAAAAGGGAAATAATCCTTAAAAGAATAGAGATTGTAACATAACATTTTGTCCATATTAGTAACTTTTAAATCATAAGACCCATGAAATAATTACACCAAATGAATCATTAAAAATTAAAATAATGTAATTCATGATATAATATGTCAAAGGGGTAGTAAATACACATAATTAATGAAAATTGGTGTGTATTATAAACATATGTCACAAGAAAAGGGAATTTTAGAGAAATAACTCTTATAAAGATCATATATTTGAATTGAGAGTTAATAAATGAAAATATTATATGTAAAAAATGTAAATAAAAAAATTATATACAGAATAAAAAATTGATAGACCAATTTAAAAATTATAATGACATTGAAAAGTGAAATAATAAGAGTTATAATCCAATGAAATGAAATTGAGTTAATAACCCATTTACCTCTTGGTAAAATTCAAATAAAATCCCATTGGATGAAATAATTTTAAATTTAAACTTAAAATACCATGATGTATGAAGGATTGATGATATATCATTTAAAAGGGTATTATGTACACCATATAAAATAAATAAGGTGTATAATAATAAAACAGACCTCAATGAATGGAAATTTGAGATGAAATCTCTTACTTGGATTAAAAAAATATCCATTTATGTGATTTATATCTTATATAATAAACTTATATAAATTATTTTATTTTTTATAAAATTTTATAGGGTTAATAAATATTACATGAACCATTTATTTCAATTATTTTAATGACATATTTAATTACTTAATTATTTATGTCTTTTTTGGGTGTTTTGAGGACGTTCAGTTCATAATTTCCAAATGACTTTGGTGTTATAACCATGGTCTAAGGGTCATAGTTCCATAATATAAATAATAATAATCATTAAATAATTATAATTATATATATAAATTATACTTTTAGAATTAACTATGAAGTATGGTTATGAAAAATGAACTATGTTATGATCATGGACATGGAAGGTCGTACATACTCTTGAGTAACGTTTCCATTTTTCAATGATTATCATGGAGAGAAGGTAAGTATTATATTATCTTTACATAATGAAAATTATATCATTAATACCATATTATATCTTAAAATACACTCATATATATCATCCAGGTGATGTGGTTATGAAAAACAAATAACATCGCTTCGTGGCTGGGGTAGTCCATACCTACACACAAACATTGTTATCATTTTTTAGTGAATGTAAAGGTATAAAAATAAAAGATATTTTATCATTTCATAATAATTTATATTTCATGAAAAACTTATTTATGTATAAAACCCATCATTAAAACATCCATAATAGGTGTTGATGGAAAATGAATTACATCAGTTCATGAGGTGGTAGTCCACCGTACACAGGTATGAAGGATTAAATTCCGATTTGATGGAAGTGGATATGGATGTAGGTAATGTAAATAACATAATAAAATCTCAATATATGGGAGATAATGATGTTTCGACGTCTTCAGGGTTGAATAATATTTGAAGGAAGTGAAAGAAGAAATAAAAATAATGATTTGTTAGGAAATATATCTCTTCTTCAGACAACCAATTAGAGTTTACAAAAAAATATTTCCTAGGTTGGTTTTATAATAAAAAAATGACACTAGGACATGTATATGTCCCTTAGTAATGTATTTTATTATGTATAGGCTGAGAAAAATGTTTTTGAGGTGTTAAGAAATGAGAATAGATTCCATTTTATAGAATAGGGTAGGGGATCTCTTTATTTTTATAAAATATTATATTAATATAAATTATATTTTAGAAACAATGGATCTATATTGATAATATTAGATTATAATATGAGTAGTATTCCAAATACTATCATAAAATAAAATTTGGAAAAGTTTAGATCACATTTTTACTCTTAAGGGTTTAATATAGTTACTATGAAAGGGAAAACAACCCATAAATTGAAAATGGTTAAAATTATAAATCATCCCCTAATAACATGGATGAATATTGGATTTTTAGGAACATTAAATAATTTAAAAAAATGTTATTTATTATAAAATATTATTAATATTTATTTTGGAACTATATATTTAACCTGAATTTTAAAACTATATGAAAAGAATTGAATTAGAATGTACTAAATAAACACCTCTCTAATATGTAATTTTTTTCAAAAAAATAATTTAACACAAAAAACATAAATAATCTTATTTTTATAGTTTTTAAAATCATTTTATTGATTATTCTACTACTTTCATAAGCACTGGGTTAGTTTTTTAAAAGTGTTTAATGTAATAAATTCATTAAAAAAATTATAAAACAAATACCATGATATAAAATATCATATATATATAAAATTAATATTTAAAACCTAAAATATCTTCTATTTATGACTATGTATAGAACTTAGAGATAATTAAACAAATAGAATGATATTTCTGACTTTTCATTATATAAAATAATATAAAAGTCAAAATCATGTTCAAAATAAAAAACAAGCCATATATTTGGTTCTTGGATGATTATGGATAATATTTAATTATAAAATAAAATTTAGAAAAATGTTAGATGTCATTTTATAGACATTATCATATTATTTTTAACATTAATTACCTTATTTACTCTTTACCTGGTTGACATAAATTTAATATGGTTACTATTTATAATGTCTACAAAAAAAGGAAACATATTTACTAAATATGGAACCCATTATTATAAATATTGAAGAAAATTTTCATGATTTAATTTATATAATATTTATAATTTAATTTAAAATTGTACTTGAAAAAATGCGATGAATAATGATTTTCCAGAATAATGCCCTTTTTAGTATAAAAATGTTTTTATACCAAAATTAAGTATAAAAATAATTCCAAGGAATATAATTGGATTATTTTCAATCAAAATGAACTAATTAAGTTTGAAACTAATACAAAATATAATTTTACATTGTAAACCATTTAAAGTAAATATTCAATTTTCAATAAAAATTAGCTTTTTTCACTAATCACTAAAAAATCAAACTTTTCAAAAAAATCTAAAAAATTATCATTACGATATTTTTGTCAGGGTTATTTCAAAAATGTTATAACTTTTATCAAATAAAAGTTTTAAAATATTCAGAAATTATTCATAATATTCCTCAAATGATGTAACAAAAACCATTTTGAAGAATACATATTTTTGAAGAACAAAATGATTTTACTAAAAATCATGTTCTTATTTACTAATAATTAATCAATGAATTTGAATTGAGTAAGATATTTATATATATATATATTACAATTCAGTTAATCATATTCATACCCTTCAATTGAAGCTAAGTTATAAATATTATATTTAAAAAATAATATTTCATAGTTCATTTATGTTATGTATTTCATAATTTGTAAGCTATAAAACATAGTATTTAATTGAAAATATAAGTTTATTATATTCCCATATATTGGAAAACTATAACTTCGCTTGTGCGTATGCGTGGACTATCACCTCCAAGAAGCAATTTTATTTTTTACATTAAATTTGAATGAATTGTAATAAATATAAATATAAATGATATATATGGTATATATGATATAATAATGATAATATAAAGTTTAATTATTATTTACCAATATTTTTTCCATTATTTAAAAAGTGATAACAACATTCTTGTGTATTTATAACCTACATCTTTGTGAACAGTGAAAATTATTTTTCTCTTCTTACCACTTATGTAAAGATATAAATATATATATAATAATAAATATATAGGATATTTATATCATGATTTAAATTATTATGTTTTTGGAACCATGATCAAATATCATGTACTGGAACTGATGAACTGAAACCCTAATGAAAAAAAACTGTTAACACCAAGAAATGAAAATTTTAGTAAAGAATTATTTATAAATGGGTATTTAAATGCTATAATAGAATCATATATGATATATTTAGAATTTAAATTATTCAATTAGAGTATTGAAATAAATTTAAATTTATTATATATGCAGTTAGATAACTTTTGAATCAATTTAATGTTATGGTAAGGGTTTTATGTTACAATCTCATTATTTAACGGCCTGGTTTATGATTAAGTTTCTAATGATGAAATTTCATGATTTGCCTCTTAATAATTTCTTAAATTTTCTTCTGCTTAGGCATGTTTTTGATATTACATGTTTTCTTTTCATTTTATTCTCTTTTAAGTACTAAAGTGACAGAAATAATATTTTTGATGGAGAACCGACTTTATTTCACTCTTTGATCAAAAATCACTTTCCTTCCATGCCTATGTTTTTAAAAAATGTTTGAAGAATGTTTTTACTAATATAAAATTATTTTTTAAATTTATTTTTTCCATTTTTTAGCATTTTAAAAATGGTTTAAAGGAATCTTATTTAAAATTTTCAAATGGTATACTTTATAATTTTTACCAAAAATGTTAAATTAATCTATGTTTATATGTACTTGAAATGAATGAAATTTACCACCATCATGAACACTCAAATATTTAAATCTTCTTTTATAATTTTCCTAAATTTTATTCATAGAAAATATTTTCAATAATGTTTTTGATTTTTTTTACTTTAAATAAATTGTTACAAAATGAAAAGGGTATTTTCTATAAAAAATGTTCCAATGATCTTTAGAGGTATTTTTATTTTATGATAACATACATGATGTTAATTATGATTTAATAGGGATATAATACACTGAAACTATCTACTTTGTTTTTTTATTTGTTATTATGATTATAGTTTGAGGTTGATTCTAGGAAATCAATTTCTTCCCTATAGGTTAATTATAATGTGATTAAACCTTTATGAAACCCATTTATATGATATGCTACGATAATGAAATTTTTATGAAGCCTGATTACTTTCCTGGGATTATGATATGATTATATGATGAATGTTTTATGATATTATGGTAGACATTTATATCAATTTCATTTTGTGATGGGTGGGAATGAAATTATATAGACCTCTAATGCATTGGATAAATATTGATATTTCCTAAGATAATAAGGGATGAAATGGGGAGTGAATCCAATTCATTAAGGGAATCAATCAATTATGATGGTCTTGGGAGTGAACCTTGACTAATGATATGATGGAATGGGGAGTGAACCCAATCCACTATGATAGTCTTGGAAATTATCATTGAATTAGGAAATAATTTTCTATACTTCTATGTATACCAAAAACTTATGTCATATGAAAATATTATTCCCTTAGGGATCATGTCCTTTGATTCCTTTATGATTCAAGCCTTATGACCCGCCAAAACTTATTCCATTTCTTAAGATTATGATATGTGATATGATGGGTTCAGTTTTTAAATGTTAATATCCTGTTATCGTACCCTTATATGCATGTTATGTTCAAGTGGTCATTGATATCTTCTGTATTTATGCATACTAATAATCTATGTCACCCTTTCTTATGTTTCCTTTACTTAGTTTATGAATAATTTTTTGAATTAGGGCTTGTATAATAAGTTCTCTATGTGATAATATCTTTTCTAGTGATATTGAAGATCTTTGATTTATAAGAATTTTATGTGTCTAGTATCTGAATACACTGAACCATTATTTTTATTATGTAGAAAATAATTTCCTATAAATAATGTTCATCTATTAAAATATAATATCTATGTATAAAAAGTGTGGGTCACTATAGTTAGAATCAAAGTAGGGTTTTGTTAATATTTTGAGGTTAGTATTATAATAAATTAGTGAAAAATCTGGGGATAATCCTAATAATATGATAACATCTAGAAGTTTTGATAAGATAGAGATTATGAGGTTTCCCAATATGATTATTATTACTGAAACTATACTTTTTGTTTTTATTCAATGGTTGGAAATTGAGGGAAGCATGCTAATCCTAGATATAAAATAAAAGGTGATGATTTTCGTCCTACGAAACAAAATATTATTGGATATGCAATACATAATAATTTAACTATGTTTACACAAATTTCTTAATATAATAATCATAATGAGATTTCAAATTAGAAAAAGTGGGATGAATTTTCTGTTGAGTCCTTCATGAGGAGACATCCACCTTCTTTTAGTGGGTTTACTTACCTACTCGTTTCTGAGAAATGGATCAATACCATTGAAAAAAAGGTTATCCAGTGAACTTATTATTAAAATACCATGTAGTTGAGAATTATTTATGATATTTAGTGATACGTTAAAGAAGTTAATGGGATTAATCTTCATGTATAATTATGTAGTGATAGCTTATGCCTCATTCTAATTGAAGGTTCATGAGAAAAATTACCAAACTCATGATTCAGAGATAGCTGTGGAAATTTTTACATTAAAGATATGAGTCATTATATTTACAGATAAAGGTGTGACATATATAATAATCACAAAATTTTAAAGTATATATTCACTCAGATATAATTGAATATACACAAGATAATATGGTTAGAGTTGATTAAAGATTATGACTAAATAATACATTACCTCCCCAGGAAATCAAACCAGATGGATGATGATTTGAGTAAAAATGATCATTTTAGATTATCTATTATGAGAGTCACAACATATAAAATATTTTTATATTTTCATTAGATAAATTTGTAAATCTTGAAGGATGGTGAGAAATATTATCTTTCTCAAATAAATGTTCAACCATATATCCAAGTGAATATTAAAGATACACATTAAGAATTTGTAGAATTCAAAAATTAGGTTAGAAATGTTCCTATGTTTAACTTTTATTATGATGTGTAAATACGGTTTAGAAACTATATCTGTGTCTTTTCTGCATAAAATTTTAATAAGGAGTTTTTTTTATACACTCATAGTTCACCATTATTTATTCATCAATGATGTATAAAGATGTATAGATTTATAAAATTGTATTTTTAGTGGGGAAACATGATGAGAGATATTTTATAATATATATATCAGTGCTTGGTATGTCACAAAGTTAAAGAATATAGAGAAAAGTCTAAGGTGATGTTATACCCTTTATATGGACCACAATGGAAATGGGAAAACATTAGCATAGATTTTTTCATTAGACTCCCCAAATTATATAATGGATATAATGATATTTGGGTCTCAGTTGATATCTTTATCAAGTTGGCATGCTTTATTACAATCAAAGAATATTTCTCTCTTGACCATATTTCTAGAATATTCATTAATGAACTGGTAAGGTTTCATGTAGTACCAAATTCTATTGTACTTGATAGAGATTAGACGTTTACCTAGAAGAATTGGTGAAGTATTCAACAAGATATGGATTCATTATTAGGTTTCAGCACTACTTATCATCCATATAAATATGGTCAGTATAAGAGGACCATTAAAAACATGAAGGATTTGGTAAGATGTTGTTCTATGGATTTCAAAGATAGTTGGGATCAACACCATTCTCTAATTGAGTTTCCTGAAAAAAAATATTTTATTCGATCATTTATATTGATCCTTATGAATTCCACTATGGAAATAAGTATAGAAATCCATTATTTTAACATGGAGTTGGATAAATAAATCAATTAGGGCATGATTTATCCAAGGAAATTTTAGAGAAGGTTATATCCATTTAGTAACACATCATGGTTGTCTAGAGTAGATATAAAACTTATAATGAACGTCATTGGTGAAATCCCAAATTCAATGTTGATGAAAAACTATTCCTACAAATTTCTTCATGAAAGATGGTTATGAGATTAAAAAATAAAGGAAATCTGAGCCCTAGGTATCTTAGACCCTTTTATATTCTAGATCCAATAAGGATGATAGTTTTCTACTTAGAACTTCCACCAAATCTATCTCAAGTCTATAATGTGTTCAATATACCCCTCTTAAGGATGTATATATATGTTCCTTCACATATCCAAAAATCATAGGGTGTATAGATGGATCATGATATTTATTAATAAGAACAATATATATAAATCTTCTGTATTATAGATAATGTTCTATAGGACAAGACTACTCACCTGGTTAATGTTCCTTAGAGGAATTATAAATTGGAAAAAGATACTTGGGAACTAGAGGATGTGATAAAACATAAATATCCTCATTTTTATTAGATTAAATTTATTTTGAGGAATAAATTCATTTTATGGGGGGGGAGGGTAGAATGTAACACCAAAAAATTTTATGATATATGTTTATTAAAATAAATTTAATTTTTATGATAGCTTCTGATACATGTAAACCCAAGTCTAAATGAATTGTCATATAGTATACCATTATAACCTAGATATTAAATTGATAGATTTAACATAAATAAAAAAATTTAATATTATTTATAATGGTTTTAAATATATAAAATGTTTTGATAAATAAGTACTCAATTTTTAGTAAAGTCATTATATTCTTCAAAAATAAATTTTCCTCAAAATGGGTTTTTATTTCTTTTTATGAGAAAAGAATATAAATAAAATTTACCACATTATAAAATTTAATTTACAAAATGAACTTCATATTTCAAATTATCATGTAAAAATAAGATTAGAATGATTTTTTTAGGATTTTCTTAATAGATTTATATTTCAATGAATAATGAAAATTACTGATTTTTATTGACAAATTGATTTCAATTTTAATAATATAAAAAGATACATTTTTTACAAGATTTTTAAAGAAAAATTAATTTTATTATTTTAAGAATAACCCAATTACATTCATTGGAATCAATTTTATGGTTGAATTTGTTATTAAAGAAATTTTATACTTAAAAAGAATTAAAAAAATGTTTTTCATTACAATTAATGTTTTAACTTAAATTAACTTATTCCACTTATAAAAAATTTATTTTAAAAAATGTATTCTAGATTTGGAATGAGGAGGTCCAAATTTTGTAAATATGTCCCTTTAATATTTAGTCTATAGGGATAGTAATGATAGTAAATTGTTGTTACCACGATAAATGTATAATGGGTAAATTAAGGTTTAAGATAATGTGATAAGGCTTAAAATTCATTATAAATATTTCCTTTACTTCATTATACAAGTCTATTTATTATATAGTCATCCAAAATAAAAAATATAACTATTTTCCATTTAACTTTGACTTTATCTTTATAATATTTAAGTAAAAGATTAAGTAAAAAAATATCACTTTCTTTATTTTTATATATGTAATATTTTTTTGATAGGGTTAAATTTAAAACGTGTTTCATTATTTTTTAATAATTTAAATATTAATTATTTTTTTTCATAGATTTTTTAAATTTTTATTGATTAAATAATTACTTTAAATTCTTACACAACACTAAAATAGTGTTTTTATAAGTAGTAAAAAATTCAGAAAAATAATTATTAAAACTCTAAAAGTAATTTTTATTGAGTGAGTTAAAGTGTACCATAAATTTTATAGATAAATATAAAATAGTAGGGATTTTATAAAGGTTTATATTCAAATTAATTTTTTATCTTGTCATTTGAAAATTCAAATTAAATGAAAAGTGTAAAAAATGACATTAATAATGATTATGTTAAATATTATTTTATTAAATGATTTAAAATTTAGTAAAATCCTATATTTATCCAAGTTAATGGAACATGGTTAAATATATCAAACATATTTCATTGGTGGGTCACTTTTCTTAGTATCATTTGTTTACCCTTAAATAGTAAAAAACCATTTTTATCATTGTAATTGTCAAAAGTGTTATTGTGAGTTAAAACTAAGAGATAAAGGTGAAAACATAATATAGAACATAATATCCATCTATATTAAAAAGGTTTATTCATTATATATAAAAAAAATTCATATTTATCTTCTCAAATTACATATTCTCTAATTAGTGGTTTTGTTCGTTTTAGTAGACCATTCCAAGGGTCCTTAAGATGAAATCTACAGGAGGCCTACCGAAGAAGAGGTAATCATTTTACCTAAATTATTAAAATTTATTTATTATTATACATAATTTGAATATATAGTATCTAATATAAAATAATTACTTTATTTTATTTAATACAATTAATATTTATTATGATGATTGAACAACCATTATCCACATTCTTCCTGTCTGTTGGAAAATGATAATGTCACTTATGCATATCTGGGGACTACCACCTCCACAAATATATGTAATTAATTTTTCACTTCTTCTTTACATTGATGTTAATAAGAATAAAATTAATGAATATATGATATATATGTATATATATTTATTGTATAATAATTATACTTGAATGTTGTATTATTATTAAATATTATTTAACACTATTCATCGAAAAGTGAAAACAAAGTTCATGCATATGTATGTCCTATCGTCTCCATGAACATTATAAATATATTTTTTATCTGAAAAATTTATGGATAAATATTAAAACATATCATTAATAGGTAATATATTTATATCATGATTTATATTTTTCATTTTATGGAACCATGATCAAAGTTCAAGGACCATAACTGACAAATTGAAACTGTTATGAAAAACAAAATAATTAACACCCATAAATGAAATTTTTAAAAAGGAGTTATTTATAAATGTGTATTGAAATTTTATAATATAGTCATATTAGATATTATAAGTATTTTCATTTTTTTATATAATTATAATAAATTTAAATTTATAATATTGGAGTTAGATTTATTTTGAATAAAATCAAACTTGAGGTAAGAGTTTTATGTTACAATATGAGTATTTATCGGAATTGTTTATGTTTACGTTTTTGATAATTAAATTTCATGATTTAACTCTTAATAATATCATAAATTTTATTCTCCTTTAGTTTTTTCTATAAATTACTTATTTTCCTTTCATTTTACCCTCTTTAAGTACTCAACAGATCAAAAGATTATTTTTATGGAGAATTGGATTTATTTATCACTTTAGTCAAAAATTGGTCTTCTTACACATAAATGTTTTGTATAAATAATTTCAAGAATGTTTGTATTAATCTATAATTATTTTGTAAATTTATTTATACTGATTTTTTATTTTTTAAAAAATGGTATGAAATGAATCTTTTAATCATTTTCCGAACAACATACTTTTGATTTTTTAACAAAAATTTGAATGGAATATTTTTTTAAGGTACATGTCATGAAAAAATTCCCTATGTAATGAGAAATATAAGCTTTTAATCTTCCTTTAAATGTTTTTATAGTCATTTTAAAAGAAATTATTTTCTATAATATTTTGAAATTTTTCTATTAAAAAAATGATTTCAAATTGAAAAGGGTATTTTAATCAATAATTATTCTAGTGATTTTTAGAGGAATTTTTCATCAATGATAACAACCTTACTGCGACTTTTGATTTTATGGGGATATGATCCAATGATACCATCCACTTTATTTATTTTTATTTCTTGTGATTATTATGATTATTTGAGGATGATTCTATAAAACCTATTTCTTTCTAAAGGGTTAATTACGTTATGATGAAACCATTATGAAACTCTTTTATTTTCCATAGGCTATGATTTTATTGAATAATTACATGTTTATAAAAAATATTTCCTTTCAAAATATTATAATATATTGACATGATGATGTTTATGATATTATAGAACACATATATTTGAATTTCATTCTGTGATGGGAGGCCTAGATTTATATTGACCTCCAATGAATTGGTTAAAGATGGATAACTCATGAGATAATAAAGGATAGAATGGGGAGTGATCCTGGTTCAGTATGGGACTCTATCCGCTATGATAGTCTTGTTAGTATACCTTGACTAAGAATACGATATAATGGGGAGTGAACCTAATATGATATAATAGTATTCAAAATGATCCTTGGCTAAAGAGATTATTTTCTATACTTATGTGTATTCGATACACTTTAGTCTTATAAAAATGTTACTGTAACATCCCAAGTAAGTAATGAATAATATATTTTCTTATCTATGCCTATTTAGGAATTAGATAGTGATTTAGATGCTTAAAATGAGAATAAATTCCATCTTAAGCATAAAATACTCTAATATATTTTAAAAGATCGTTTTACCTCCTTTTGATGGAAAACCTTTTTTAAATCAATATTTTGAATATTTTATAATCTATATTTGTCAAAATAAGATTATTTTTTAGTATTGGGACATTAAAAATTTCTTTGGATAAACTTTTGGTATTTTTATGACAATGTTCATTTTTTAATGAATATTGAAAAATACTGCATTTTACTACAAAATTTCTTTTTCATTTAATTTAATTATATGGATATATTATCTTTTAAATTTGTTTTAATGTTTAATTAGAATATATTTTTACCATTTAATAGAATTTTGGTCATTGTGATTAATTTCACTTTTGAATTGGTCATAAACAAGTGTCAAACTTTTGATAGATATTATTTCAAAAAAACCCGCTCTTTGTTTTGACAACATGAATTATTTTTAAATTAATTATTGAAATTTATATGTTTGGAATTTAGTAAAATGGATTCCATATTTGGAATCAGAAGGTCTAAATTATTTAATTAAGACTCTTTTGTTTTTGGACATTATGAATAGTAACGACGGTAATTATCTTTATTTATCGTGATTAATTGGTAATCAGGTAGTTAATGGTAATAAAGTAATAACATAATAATATAAAATGACCCCAACATGTGTCCTAATGCTACTGTTTGTTTCATGGCCGACCATGGGATGATGTTTTCCAAACATTGGGACCCCATGGAATCACTTTTGTGTGATAGTGACATTTTATCTTTTTATTTTAAAAGAAAGTAAAATATAACAAAAGTTTGTAACACCTAAGTAAAACAATTTTAATTTTGTATACATAATTTATCTCTTAGACTATAAATATTAATTGGAAATATAAAAATATTTCCTACATCATAGTATTTTTTTATATTTTTTAGACATTAAATAAATTAATTTATTTATGACACCATGATGATGCAGCGATTACGTCATTATTGAAAAATTTAAATAAAATGAAAAGATAATGTAAAATATAAGACATACACTTGTAAAAAACATATTGCATGGGTTTATTTCTAACCCTTATCACCATATCCTTGAAATATATCATTGTGGGACCTTTAAAATCCGAAACTCATTATATAAAAAGTAACATTTCTTGAATTTCCAAGAGTGCCCCTCCTCCCTCTTATAAATGGCCCCCACCTCTACCACCTTACCCACACCTCTCAAGACATTGGATTGGCCAAAATATACTCATTTTATCTCTCCACATCCCTCTATTCATCCTAGAAGCCTTACCTTAGGTAGAAAGCTCTTCAAGAAACCCTTTTGGTTCAAACCAAGGGGAGTTACTCGATTTAAAGGTAAAGTCTTCTCTAATGTTATTTTATTTTATTTTGCTTCTCCAAACCCCTAAACTATTTTTATTACTTTCTTTTTTAAATAAATAAGTATCATAAATACAGTAGGATTTTTTTATGAGAAGGATTTGATTTACACTTACACACACCTCCGTCTAATGGTTAAAGAACACACTGTTTCTGTAAGGGGCGAATTACTGCCTCACGAAATGACGATTGTTCAATCTTCTTTTAACACCTTTCATGGTGGCCATTAAGAAGTAAATATATTTATATATAATATATATAATATTTATTTTTTACTTATACTTATGTATTTTTAATTTATGGCATACCTTTATGGTTTCCATTATCGGTAAAACGCGATAATTCCATTTTAGGAAGTGCGGACTACCACCCCCTCAAAGTGATTTGAATTGTTAATTCCATATGTGGGATGTATAAAGGATGGAGTTAATGATATTTTATATTATATTGTACTGTAATTATAATATATCTTTATATTATTATGATTTCACTCCATTAAATATGAAATTGAAATGAAAGTAGCGTTCATGCATACGTACGACTTACCGTCTCCATGAACGGTGCATTTCATATCATACCTCTAAATGTTATGTAATATTATAAATTAATGTATATACTCGATATATATGATATATATTATATCTAAATAATTAATATAATTCTAGATATAATTGATATTTTACCACATGAACAACTTGTAATTATAAGAAGTTTATTTTTGGATCAAGTACCAAAGATCGACAAAACGACCGTTATTAACTTAAATAATTACATATTGTTAATAACATGGTAATAAGTTATATAAAAGGAATAATGAACTAGAAAAAGGTTCTTAAGTATGTATAAATTAACTCAATTTTATTATTCAGGAGATTAATGAACAATCGAGTCAAGTCGGACACGAGGTAAGGGACTTTGTCTCAATCTCCTTTCATTGAGGAAAATTTTGTTTTATACACAAAATTATTTTATACGATGTATAAACCCCTTTGAATTTTACTTTTATTCAAAAGGAATCTTTTTATACGAAGCGTTTTAATAAACTACAGAAGGTAATGTTTTTATCTTACGTATGCGGAGACAATGACTTATCCACCGCTGTGACCATTATTTGAGTTTCAGCTTCCTCTACAAGCCATAACCTTTTTTAAAATGAAAAATAAATACCATGTTTTAATTTTCTTTTATTTTTACATTGAAAATGGTTTCTATAATGTTTTGATTATATCAATGTGTTGTTTTGATTTCTTGTGATTGAAATGTGGAAATGTTATGTTTCCTTTATGCATGTTTTACGTGATACGATTATGTTAAAGTTCTTGGGCACTGTTTATGAAGACGGGTGGTTCCATAATAAACTAAGGGCGGGTGATCCCGTGATAGCTCTCTAATGCATTGGGTTATGCAAAGGAGTTAAATTCAAAGGTTTCTCCAAAAATATTTAGGGAATATACTGTGATGGGTATTCCAAACGTAACCATGAGGGTTACTCCCTACGTAAGAATGTTATGAATGCCTCAAGTTACCTTTATGAATTATGTTTTCTAAAAGTTATTCATAAACCTTATGATTTTATGAGGTATGTTAAAGTGATTATGTTTATGGGTAAAGTATTTTTTTAATGATTCTTATGTATATATGGACTAAGGTTTTCTTTCCCTATTTTTATACCCCTTACTGAGCATTTTATGCTCATACAAAGTGTTTGAAAATATTTTTCATAGGTCAAGGGAAAGGTACATGATGTGATGATAATGTCGAGGAAGTTTCAATAAAGAATCCATGTTTTATTTTAAATATGTTTCCTTTGATTGGAAAAGTGTATATTGTCTTTTATGTAACCACCTTGTTTAAACGTGGAATGTAATTCATGATTTATGATCTAATTCTCTAAAAATATAAACCTGAAAAGATCCTCAATGTTTATTCTTGAAATATATCAAGATTAAGTAATGTTTAAAGCTGGGGAATTATATTTGGTATCAAAGGTCGGTTTATGTAACTTTAGGAGTTAAAATTCTATTAAATGATTATCCAAATTTTTTTATGGTCAAATTGAAATGATATAGTATTTGAAGATTACCATGTTGCTTCATCTATGACATATTTGTTCAGAATGGTTTTCCACAGAGGAAATAGGGAAGAAGTGCAAGGAAGATATACAGAAGGAAATGAACTTCTGAATCAGCATCCTGAGATGGTCAGAAATGGAACTGAATAGTTTGTTGTAGTAATGGCGCAGTTGACTTAAGAGATAAATGATGGTGGTATCCATGCGCGAGATCAGCCAGATCAACCGCAGAGGAACATGTTAGTGGTGGAACATTTCAGGAGGCAACATCCCCCATCATTCAGAGGATCATCTGACCCTGTGCTATCTAAAGGGCGGATTAAAGAATTGGAGAATATCTTTGATGTCATGGGGTATTCAGATAATCAAAAGGTTAGTCTTGCTATTTACCATTTGGAGGGTGAAGCAAATCAGTGGTGGTCGATGGTTAAAAATATCAGGGACACAGATGAGATTGATGCTCTTTACTGGGATGAATTCAAAGGTATGTTTCTTGAGAAATATTTTCATAAGGCTGTTTGAATTAAGATGGAAAAACAATTCTTGGAATTGAGGAAAGAGGACGACTCATTGTCTTCTTATGAAGAAAGGTTCACTCGATTGGAAAGGTATGCTCCAAATTTTATCTGAGACCTTGATAGTAAAATCAATCATTTTTACTCAGTATTAAAGCCAAAGTATCAAAGGGATTTAGCTTCTCGTGAGTTCAAAATTTATGAAAATCTTGTTCGATGTGCTGAGAAGGTGGTAATAGAGTTTTCCAATGATCAAGTGTTCTATAAAAACAACAAAAGAAGAGACCGAGATGGCAGGAGAAAGGGAAAATTCCTTCAAAAAGGTCTGATGATAAGAAAACTAAGTTTTCAGTTTGTGATAAATGTCGTAAAAATCATGCTGGGGAATGTCTTTTGAATTATGAAAAGTGTTACCGATGTGGTAAGATGGAACATAAGTCTCGTGATTTCACTGAAAAATATCAGGGTGATGGTAAGACCAAATTTGATTTATAGTTAGTGAAATATTTCAAGTGTAATGAGATGAGTCATTATGAAAATGAGTGTTCAACAAAGAGCTCAAATGATTGGAAGCAGTGAGACTACAAGAAAAATGGTGTGGTGAAATCCTTTGCAACTACTTCAGTAGATGTTGGGTCATCAAATGAAGTGGTATCAGGTACTTTATTTGTTTTTTTGGATTATGTCAAATGTGTTGTTTGATTCAGGGTCTACACATTCTTTCATCTCTGAAATTTTTTCTACAAAATTGTGAATTCCATCTCAAGAAATGACTCCTGAACTTTTGGTAAAAATAACTGGGGGAAATGTTGAGGCAAAAATAATTTATAAGAATCTTCCTATCTTTATCCGTGGAAAGAACCTACTTTCAAACATTATTGTTTTACCTATAGTAGAGTTTGATGTTATCCTAGGTATGGATTGCCTCTCTGTTTACCATGCTAAGATTGATTGTAGAGATAAAAAAGTTTCTTTTCAGAAATACTTTCGGTTTGTGTACAAGAATGAACCCTTACTGTTGATAACATATCAAGAGGCTGAGAAACGTGTAAAAGATGTAAATGAATGTTACCTTGCACATATTGTTGAAAACAAAGGAACTTTTCAGATTAATGATGTGCCAGTGGTAAATGAGTATCCTGATGTTTTTCCTGATGAGTTTTCTAGATTAATACCAGATCAAGAAGCTGAATTTACTATTGACTTAGTTCCTGATGCTAAGCCAATTTCAAAACCCCCTTATCGAAAGGCTCAAATTGAAATTTTAGAGTTGAAGGAGCAATTGCAAGATTTATTAGAGAAAGGTTTCATTCGACCTATCACATCACCATGGGGTGCTCCTATCTTATTTGTTAAAAAGAAATATGGTTCAATGATAGTTTGCATTGATTATAGATCCTTGAATAACATCACTATTAAGAACAAATATCTTTTGCCTCATATCGATGATTTATTTGATTAACTCCACGGAGCTTAGTATTTTTCAAAGATTGACCTAAGATTGTGGTAATGTCAGTAGAAGGTAAAGGCATCAGATATATTGAAGACTGCGTTTTATAGAAGATATGGCCATTATGAATTTGTAGTAATGCCTTTTGGGCTAACTAATGCACCTGCTGTATTCATGGACCTTATGAATAGAATTTTCCATGAGTTCTTGGATAAGTTTGTGGTTGTTTTCATTGATGATATTTTGGTGTTTTATAAAAGTAAAGAGGAGAATGAAAGTCATTTAAGGGTTATTTTTCAAACCTTAAAAGAAAATAAAATGTATGGGAAATTTAGAAAGTGTGAGTTTTAGTTGCAACAAATTTCTTTCCATGGTCACATTGTTTCTAAAGATGGAATAACTATTGATCCTGCAAAAACAAAGGCTATTGAAGAATGGACAAGACCCACAAATGTAACCAAGATTCGAAGTTTTCTTGGTTTGGCATGCTATTACTGAAGGGTTTTTAAAAACATTTTCATGGTTATCTATTCCAATGACTACGATAACTCGGAAGGGTGTTAAGTTTATCTAGACAAAAGAATGTGATGATTGTTTTCAGGAATTGAAAAGAAGATTGGTGAATGCTCCAGTTTGGAACTACCATCCAGGAATGGTGAGTTTGTTATCTACAATGATTCTTCATTGAAAGGACTTGGTTGTGTCCTAATGCAGAATGATCATGTAATTGCTTATGCTTCATGTCAGTTGAAGACTCATTAGGTAAATTACCCTACACATGATTTGGAATTTGCTGCTGTTGTTTTCGCTTTAAAAATTTGGAGGCATCATTTGTATGGTGTAAAGTGTGAAATATATACTGATCAAAAAATTTTAAAGTATATATTCACTCAGAAATAATTGAACATGAGACAGAGGAGATGGCTATAATTAATCAAGGATTATGATTGTACAATTCATTACCATCTGGGAAAATAAAATAAAGTGGCTGATGCTTTGAGTCGAAAAAGTAATGCTTCATTAACCATGTTACGTTTGGAATGTGATCCTTCGGTTAAGGATTTGATGAACCTTGGCATAGAAGTTGTTGGTGCAGGAAGTTCTTCTTTTTTGTTTCAGGTGTTAGTGAGATCATCTCTATCAGACAGAATTAAGCAAGCTCAGAAGCAAGACAATGAGTTGAAAAAAAAGGTTGAGATGGTTCAGAAGGGTACGTTACCTAAATTCAACATTGATAATTATTTTTCTTTGATATTTGGGAAGATATTGTGTGTTCCTTGTGATTCATATTTAAAGGGAGAGTTGTTATGTGAAGCTTATAGTTCTCTGTTTTCAGTTCATCCTGGCAGTACTAAGATGTATAGAGATCTTCAGGAGTATTACTGGTGGGATGGAATGAAAAGATATATTTCTGATTTTACTATGATGTGTTTGACTTGTCAAAAGGTTAATATAGAGTGGCTGCTACCAAAAGGTATGCTTCAACATTTACCAGTACCAGAGTGGAAATGGGAGAATATATCCATGGACTTCGTTGTGGGATTGCCAAAGACACCTCGAGGTAATAATGCAATCTGGGTTATTATTGATCGCTTGACTAAATCTGCTCCTTTCCTTGATATAAGGGATTATTTCTCCCTAGATGAACTTTCTTGTCTGTATCTTAAAGAGATATTTAGGTTACATGGAGCCCCCCTCTACATTGTATCTGATCATGATCCTAGGTTTACTTCTAACTTTTGGAAAGGCCTTCAAGAGTTGTTGGGTACTGAATTAAATTTTAGTACAACTTTTCATCCTCAATCAGATGGGCAGTCGGAATGAACAATTCAGACTTTAGAGGATATGCTACGTTCTTGTTCTATGGATTATCATGGAAGTTGGGACCAACATTTTTCATTGGTTGAGTTTTCTTATAATAACAGTTTTTATTCAAGTATACAGATGGCACCATTTTTTTAGGAATTATATGGGAAGCAGTGTCAAACTCCAGCTTTTTGTGATGAAGTGAGTGAAAGGAAGTTGATGGGACCAAAATTGGTAGAAGATCTGGAAGAAAAAGTTCTACTGATACAGAAACACATGAGAAAATCTCAGAGTAAACAGAAATGTTATGTGGACAATAGGAGGGAGGATCTCTTTTTTTAGGTAGGTGATCATGTCTTCATCAAAGTTTCACCATGGAAAAGTGTGATGCGATTTAGTAAGAAAGGAAAGCTGAGTCCAAGGTTCTTTGGACCATATAAAATTCAGGAGAGAGTTGGATTAGTTGCTTACTGAGTGGATTTACCTCCAATTTTATCTCAGGTACACAATTTGTTTCATGTTTCAATGTTAAGGAAGTAAATGCTAGATCCATCTCATGTTTTGAGTCTAGGGGTAGTTCAGCTGTAAGAGAATCTATCTTATGAGGAACAACCTGTCTAGATTCTTGACCAAATGGAGAAAGTATTTCAAAATAAGGTGATTCATCAAGTAAAGGTTTTGTGAAAAAACCACATGATTGAAGAGGCAACATGGGAATTTGAAAATTCAATGAGGGATAAATACCCCCACTTATTCAATAAGTAAATAAATTATGGGGACACAATTTTCTAAAGGGGGGAATGATGTAACAAACCAAGTATGTAATGAATAATATATTTTCTTATCTATGTATATTTATGAATTAGATAGTGTTTTAGTGGCTTAAAATGAGAATAAATCTGATCTTAAGCATAGAATACTCTAATATTTTTTAAAAGATCGTTTTACCGCCTTTTGATGACAAACCTTTTTTAAATCAATATTTTGAAAGTTTTATAATCTCTATTTGTCAAAATAAACTAATTATTTAGGATTGGGACATTGAAATTTATTTTGGATAAATTTTTGGTATTTTTCTTACAATGTTCATTTTTTTAATGAATAGTGAAAAATACTGCATTTTACATCAAAACTGCTTTTTCATCTAATTTAATTATATTGTTATATTATGTTTTTAATTGGTTTTAAATTGTAATTAGAATATATTTTTACCATTTAATCCAAGTTTGGTCATTGTGATTAATTTCACTTTGGAATTGGGCGTTAACAAGTGTCAAACTTTTGATAGATATTGTTTAAAAAAACCCGCTATTTGTTTTGACAACATGAATTATTTTTAAATTAATTATTGAAATTTTTTTGTTTGGAATTTGGTAAAATGGATTCAATATTTGGAATCATAAGTTCCAAATTATGTAATTAAGACTCTTTTGATTGTGGACATTATGAATAGTAATGACGATAATTATCTGTAATTATCGTGATTAATTAGTAATTAGGTAGTTAAGGGTAATAAAATAATAAAATAATAATATAAAATGAACCCAACATGTGTTCTAATGATACTATTTGTGTCATGGCCGACCATGAGATTCCTTGTGACAAACTTTGGGACCCAATGGAATCACTTTTTTGTGATGGTGACATTTTATCTTTTTATTTTTAAAGAAAGTAAAATATAACAAAAGTATGTAACACCTAAGTAAAAAAAATTTAATTTTGTCTATATAAATGATATCTTAAACAATAAATAGTAATTTGAAATCTAAAAATATTGCCTACATCATAGTATTTTTTTTATAATTTTTAGGCATAAAATAAATTAACTTATTTATGACACCATGATGATGCATCGATTACCTCATTAATGAACGATTTAAATAATATGAAAATAAAATGTAAAATATAAGACTTACACTTGTCAAAAACATATTGGATGGGTGGATTTCGAACCCTTATCACCTTATCCTCAAAATATATCATTGTGGGTCCTTTAAAATCCGAAACTCATTATATAATAAAGTAACATTTCTTGAATTTCCGAAAGTACCCCTCCTCCCTCTTATAAAAGGCCCCCACCTCTACCGCGTTACTCACACCTCTCAAGCCATTGGATTGGCCAAACTCTGCTCATTTTATCTCTCCACATCCCTCTATTCATCCTAGAAGCCTTAACTTAGGAAGAAAGCTCTTCAAGAAACCCTTTTGGTTCAAACCAAGGGGAGTTACTCGATTTAAAGGTAAAGTCTTCTCAAATGTTCTTTTGTTTTATTTTTCTTCTCCAACCCCCAAGACTATTTTTATTCCTTTTTTTTGTAACAACAACAGTATCTTAAATATACTAGGATGTTTTTATGAGAAGTATTTGATTTACACTTACACACACCTCTGTTTAATGGTTATAGAACATACTGTTTCTGTGATTGGCGAATTACTACCTCACGAAATAATGATTGTTCAATCTTATTTTAACACATTTCATGGTGGCCATTAATATGTCACTATATTTATATATGATATATATTATGTTTATGTTTTCTTTATGCTTCTGTATTTTTAATTAATGGCATACCTTTATGGTTTCCATTATGGGTAAAACATGATAATTTCATTCTAAGAAGTGCAGACTACTGCCCCCTCAAAGTGATTTGAATCATTAATGACATATGTGGGACGTATAAAGGATGGAGTTAATGATATTTTATATGAAATTATACTAGAATTATAATATACCTTTATATAATTATGATATCACTCCATTAAATATGAAATATAAATGAAAGTAGCATTCATGCGTACGTACGACTTACCGTCTCCATGAACGGTGCATTTCATTTCTTACCTCTAAATGTTATGAAATATTATAAATGAATGTATATACTGTATATATATGGTATATATGATATCTACATCATGAATATATTTCTGGATATAGTGTATATTTTACCACATGAACAACTTGAAATTATAAGAAGTTTATTTTTGGCTCAAGTACCAAAGATCGACAAAATGACAGTTATTAAATTAAATAATTACATAATGTTCATAACATAGTAATAAGTGATATAAAAGGAATACTGAACTTGAAAAAGGATCTTAAGAAAGTAGAAATTAACTCGAGTTTATTAGTTATGAGATTAAATGACGATCAAGTCAAGTCGGACACGAGGTAAGGGAGTTCGTCTCAATCACCTTTCATTGAGGAATATTTTGCTTTATACACAACATTATTTTATACGGTGTATAAACCCCATTGAATTTTAATTTTATTCAAAATTAATCTTTTTATATGAAGCTTTCTACTAAATGAAAAAAGGTGATGTTTTTGTCTTATGTAAGCGGCAA
Organism: Viscum album; assembly: GCA_963277665.1. Taxonomy (NCBI): domain Eukaryota; kingdom Viridiplantae; phylum Streptophyta; class Magnoliopsida; order Santalales; family Viscaceae; genus Viscum; species Viscum album. The sequence continues at coordinate 1,814,780,407 of OY728146.1, forward strand.
TAACGACTTCCCCGCCGCCATGACCATTATTTGAGTTTCGGCTTCCTCTATAAGACATAACCTTTTTTTAAATGAAAAATAAATACCATGTTTTAATTTTCGTTTATTTTGGTACTAAAAATGGTTTTGATAATGTTTTTATTATATCAATGTGTTGTATATATATCTTGTGATTGAAATGTGGAAATGTTATGTTTCCTTTATGCATGTTTTACGTGATAAAATTATGTTATGGTTCTTGGGCATTGTTTATGAAGACAGGTGGTTCTGTGATAAACTAAGGGAGTGTGAGCCCGTGATAGCTCTCTAATGCATTGGGTAACGTGAAGGAGTTAAACACTAAGGTTTATCCAAAGCTATTTAGGGAATATAATGTGATGGGTATTCCAAACGTAACCATTAGGGTTCTTCCCTATGTAAGAATGTTATGAATGCCTCAAGTTACCTTTATGACTTTTGTTTTCTATGAGTTATTCATAAAACATATGATTTCATGAGGTATGATAATGTTCTTATGTTTATGGGTAATGTATGTTTTTAATTATTCTTATGTATACATAGACTAAGGTTTTCTTTCTGTATTTTTATACCCCTTACAGAGCTTTTTATGCTCATCCCAAGTTTTGAAATGTTTTTCAGAGGTCAAGGGAAAGGTACATGATGTGCTGATAGTGTTAAGTAAGTGTCAAGAAAGAATCCATATTTTATTTTAAATATGTTTCCTTTGATGGGAAAAGTGAATATTGTCTTTTATGTAACCACCTTGTTTAAATGTAGAATGTAACGCATGATTTATGATCTAATTCTCTAAAACTCTAAACCTGAAAAGATCCTCAATGTGAATTCTTGAAATATCTCAAGATTAAGTAATATTTAAGGCTAGGGACTTATAGTTATGCTCTCATGGTTCATGTTATTTGATTTATTTATCATTCATGTCTTATGAACTTCCAGTATTTAAACCTTTACTCAAGATTATGATTTATGATATAATGGGTGTGGTTTTCAAAGGTTAATATCATATTCTCATACCCTTATAATCATGTTATGTTTAATTGACCATTGATATATCCTCTATTTACCCTCATCGAGCATTTTAACTCACCATTTATTATGTTTCGTTTCCCCATATTATAATGAGAGTTTTTAACAGGGAATGTCTATTAGGAGTTTTATGTGATAATATATTTATGGGAGATAATGAAGATCTTTCATGAATAAATTTTTTGGGTATCTAGTCTCTAAATACAATAAACCTTTACAGTTATGGTGTGTGTGATAATGTTATGTAATGAATATTAATCTATTAATATGTAAAAACATTGTATTAAAATTATGGATCTCTATATTGTGACTGGATCTTGGAATTAGATTTGGGCTATACTTAGTTGGGAAACCAAAACCACTTGAAACTAAAGAAATAATGTTGAGTTTATATCTATATCATGTATTTGGATAAAGAATTATCCACATAGCTATCAAAGAATCATATATGATGTGATTGATAATAGTTTTCAACTAGATATAGTCAAGGATTAGTTTTATGATTCTGTATATAAGTCATGATAAAATATGGGTCTTACCTCACTAAATAGATATCATATATGAGTTCATATTTTTTTAATGGGAGTAATTTTAATAAAATATTTTTTTATTGAATATAAAATATGATACTCTTCAGATAAAGGATAAAATTATAGATGATGTCATGATTATCATCAATATAAAACTTGATATCAATATTGGATAAAGAAAAACTAATTGTTAGTAACTTCCAATATTGGTACCAAAAGTTGAGAATATTTCTAAAGAAAGAATAAGAATTATATGAGTTAGAAGAACCCCATTCCATGAAACTGATTGGTGAAGGCATGCAATAAATGGAGTCATATTCATTTGATAAGTAACTAAAGGATTCACTTGAAGTCTCTAGCCTCATGCTTATGACTATAGTTGATAAGTTTCCAATGAAACAAGAGACCATAGATTCTTATTATATTATTTTTAACTAAAAAGGATGTATTAATAAAAAGATATTAATGTATTTAATGAGAATTTTAAGGCTCCTTTTTTTGTAAAACAGTGGAAATAACCTCACTCTCAACTCATGTTATCAATGATTTTTGGTATATTAAAGATATAGTGAGAATGGGTTAACCCTTTATACTCGATTTGGATACAAACCTCATTCCACAATCACTAATATAAAGGTCACTATAATTTATTATAAATTATAACATTAATTAGTTCAATAAATGTTTACCCAATCTTCTTAATATTTTGAGGATATCTGAGTGGGATATGAGATGTCTAGGATCAAGTTACATTATAATAGTGTGGAAGGATACATGTAAACTTTTTTTCTAAATAAAGAATAAAAGAGGTTATTGATAGTCCATAATGACCCCTTAAACCAAGTACATGGAATGAAGGAAAGTGATTTTATTATCACAAAACTATCCATTGGAAAAGAAACTATCTAAAATACTTGAAGGGTTATGACAAACCACATGTAGATTCCAAATCATGTGTTAATGTTAGAGAGTAAAATTATTTTATTTTTAAGGGTATATAATAAAAACTGAATGTTTTACAAGTGTTTTAAATATACAATATCTTAAAATCGAAAGAATATTTTTAGATAGGATCCTACAGTTTTCTTTCATGTAATGGAGAAAAGGATTTATCTATTGAATTCATGGATTCAAGGAACCCTTCAAGCTTGGATAAATTTTTATAAAGGATGTGTAAGTTTTATCTCCCTTTTCTCTTAATAATATCTTCTAAACAATAATTTTCTAAATTATTAAGATAATTTTTTTAATACACATGATTTATGATTCATTTAAATTATATAACATTCTTTAAAAGGAGATAAATATAAAAATAGTATCATCTAGGGTAAAGTGATTATCCTAGAATATGAGTTAATATGATTCTACAACTAACAATTTCATATCTGATAAATCTTCCATATTAATAAATTTTCAAATACATAGAATACCATATATTATATGGAAAAATATTTTATTTGTTAAATATTACTACTAAAACTAAAATAAGAATTATTTCTTAAAAAAACATGTTTGTGTATCGAAAAATGAAATAAGAGTTACTAACTATACACAAATGTGCCTTGTATATATTTGCATGATATTTTGAAAATGATATAGTTTCTAAGAGGATTGTGCGAGATTGATTGGACTTAAGAAGATTAAAGTTAATAAATAAAATATTATACCTGTTAGAGTTAAAAGTGAATTTCACTTGATATCTTAAAAGTTTTAGGATATAATTGTAAATAAAAAATTAAATGTTAAATTAGATACCACAAAAAATCAGATCACACATGATATCTTAACCATTTTAGGCATGACATCCCAGACCTGGCTACCACTTAATCTGTTCCCTTAGCCCGGTTGTCCAGATGACCCCGGGAAGATCTTTCCATAATCTAGGGAATTTCAAAATAGAAGTGGGGGTGAAGTTAAAACATTGAGGAGACTATACCACCATGTCAGAGTACATAATAGATGAAACAAAAATAAACAGCTACAGAATAATAGTCAAACAGATAGATACAATAAATAGTGGAAACATAGACAAATATAGTGGAAGACGGGATAACTGAATAATATTGGAAAAGACTCATAGGCAGTGTCTAATACAATCATGTATATATGGAAAGCTAGTGCAAAAGTAATTAGAAATAAAGAAACATGCATACTGAATAGAAAGTGAAAAAGAGAAAAAAACCAAAAGTTTCTCTATAGAATCTTCAGCCAAATCCTGTTCCTGTAATCCAAAGTTCCAACTAAGCAGTAAGAATCAACAACCATATGACTGGTGTTTTCCTCTAGCCATACCTACTGAAAAATAGTCTTATCAGGTAACTAGGGTGACCTATGTAGGGCGTGAGATAAATCTTAGTAGGCCACCACTAATGGTGTTTACATGTAATCCGAGTTTCTACTCGTAAGTAAATAGTCTGCGGATAAGAAAGAAAGAGAAAAATGCAGAATAAACAACTAACCTCCAAATCATGTCCCAAAAGGATACCTAGTGAGTCTACCTACTTCAACTCAATGCTGGTATGTCTGAATAACGCACTATGTATATATATAGAGGGTATCATTGGAATGAGGTAAGAATTCATCTAATCCATGCATGTATATATAATATAGGTTATCACTGCCATGCGGTAATCATGACTTTCATCCATTCATGTAGATATATATAGGTTTCATGGGGTAAGAATTCCTCCAATCTATGTAGAGATATTATTTGGCATGGGGTAAGCATAAATTTTATCCCTACCCATAGATATTTTCACTGGTGTGGGATAAGGGTACCTCCCACCCATACATACATAGATATTATCCCTGGCGTGGGGTAATAATTCCTCCCACCTATACATATAATAAGCTGGCATATGGTATGAATGCCTCATATCTAAACATTTACATCATAATTCATAAGAATAGAAATGGCATAAACATTCACAATATACAATATAAGGGAAACCATCATATAAAACTTCAATTAAATCAAGAAATTCGTTGATAAAAAAACATAAAAATGGAAATATCATTCCATCTTTTAAAAAAATTCAATTTAAATCCAATGTATTAGAATGTTTATTCTATCTCATCATAACCAACCTACAAGGTCCACCATCTAATTTTCCAAACATGGAAAACTCATTTCAAGTCCTACTGTTAAGGACCGAGTGTCAAATTCAAATACTCACATACCCATGTGAACAATTATAATTACAATAGGGCTAAGAATTATTGAGGCACCTTGGTATACATAAAATACACATGATAAAGTGGATAATTCAATTTACACACAATCAAGAGTTATAATCTGGATTTGGTCATTTGGGTAGATTGGCCTAAAATTCCTATTTGGATGGAACACCCTTTGGGTGTCCTCCTAGATCATGGGTGATATTGAAACACCAAAAAAAGATTCAATTAACATATGAAAACACACTAGGGTTAATTAGAGATGAAGGAATCAATAAAAAAAAGGATCCTGACAAAGGCGAGATCACTACTTGATAGATTAAATATGATATAGCCAAAAATCAAATGGAAAAGCACGTGACCACCTACCTTTAGGCCATAGTTGAAACCTCAGTTGATATCCGCCTCTTATTTGAAGTAGTCTAGAAGAGATATGAGTTTTAGTCCAATTCCCTAGGAATAGGGTGAACAAACAAGCATCTAAATAGCGCAACCAATATGGAGATTAACTAAGGAAGGAAGAGTACATGAGGTTAGCCCTAACATGGGATATCTGATGATTCATTTGAATCGAATATAATTCACTGGACAAACTAATAACTGTATATTTAATCTTATATGGATTTGATATAAAATAGGAGGAGAACCATCTAGTTCTGTCGATAGTAGGTGAGGAAATAGGTTATATGGGTTCCAAAAAATTAAAGGAAAAAATGGTAAATTTTCCCAAAAAAATAGGGATCACATAGTTTATGTGCACAGTTTAGAAAAACATGCACAAACCATGATGTATGGATTTATCCACCATCTATAGAAGGTCACATGGTCAGGCTCCTAGTGTATATAGTTGCGGAAAAACCATGCGGACTTGCAGGTTACCATGTCTAAAGCCGCATAGTTTTCTCATACCGTGTGACCTGGGATCAGGATTTCTAATAACAGTGCAGCCCAGACTATAACCTATTTTTCATACCTCTGGGATCCTGACCAGACTCAAATTTTTCGTGGGGATTCCCTAGGCTATTTCTCACCTTTATAATGACTAAAGTAAGGATTCAAAAAAAACAATGATCCATACCTTGGTCAAAAGGCAATTCCTTACAACCTAGCCTATTTATAACAACTCATCACTGTATTTTACTTCTAAGGGTAAATAGGTAATATCAAAAAAGAGTTCTAGCCACTAATATTTTATATCATCTTCTTGCTCCCAGGTCTCGTCCTATACTCAATCATGCTTCTATAGCACCCGTACAAGAGGAACAAACCTTCATCGACGTGTCTTAATGCTATGATCAAAAGTACACAACAGATAATCCTTGAAGGAAGATTCCATATACAAATTGATCTCATATGGATGAAGAATGTAATATGGGTTCGGATAATATCAGTGAAGGTGAGATACGTGAAAGATATCCTACATAGACTGATATCTCTAAAGAATTTTTAGCTAGTAAGCCACTGGTCTAATCTACTTCACAGCCTCAAAGGGTCCAATGATTCTTGGTGATATATTACCCTACTTATGAATACATATATTCCCTATAATGGGTGAGAATTTTAGGAAAACTCAGTCTCCTACCTTCAACATAAGAGGTTGCCGACGTCTGTTGGCATAAAACTATTTTCAATACTGAGTTTCAACATGCACTTCTGGCTAGTCCAGCTCTATAGTTTACTAAACAAGATGAGGCCCAAGCATATATGCTTTCCCTACCTCTAACTATCACCGTAGTTAGTGATAAGTATTTTTTGAAAAGGATTCATAGGGAGATGTCTCATTAATATCATAAAAGTTGTTGTTATAAGTAAACTCATTGATGGGAATGTATTTCTCCCATGAAACCCCAAATTCACGAACACTCACACATAACATATCCTATAGAACCTGAATTGTATGATCTATCTTTCCATCAGTATGAGGGTAAAATGACATGATCAAAAGTACCAGTGTACCCAAGGAATTATATAGACCCTTCCAGAACTATGACCGGAAATAGGAATCTCTGTTAGAAAAGATATACCGAGGTGCTCCACCAAGATGTACCACCTCCATAATGTATAGTATTATTAGATCGTCTACTATTAATGTCTCTATCATAAGTAGGAAGTTTGAAAACTTTATTAGATGATAAAATACAACCCACACTGCTTCATTCCCATGAGGTGATTGGGGTAAACCAGTCATGATGTCTATCGAAACATCATCACATTTTTACTACGATAAAGAAAATGGTTGAAGAAGCCCTGCTAGATGCTGATGTTATGCCTTAAGTAAATAATAGGTGGAACATCATGTAATGAAACTGACTATCTCTCATTTCATATGGTCCACCTGTATTGACATCATAGGTCTCGATATATTTTGGTGACACTACGATGAACTGCCGATGTTGTGGCGTGGAAATCCATCATAATATCCTTTCTCATGTTCATTGGGAACCATAAACACCCACAAAATAAAAGAGTATCCTACCCATTGAATTTACAACCATAAAAGGTATTGTCATGTGAGACACTTTCCTATAGGAAAATGACTTCTGTATCAAGTAGTTGTCTCGACCTTACTCATCCAAAAAGGGTAGATTACACCACTAAGGATAAGAGAATAGTCTTCCCATAGTCCTCCTGAGCCTCAATGTGCATAAATGAGAATAATTCCACGAGTTTCCATTCATTATTGGATTCCTGAACAATCTGATTTTGAGTAATTTGGCTCAGAGAATCAACTACTAAATTCCCCTTCTCTATTGTGTAGGCAAGTTCAAAATCAAACGATTGTAGGTAATCAAACCACCTAGGATTCTTGAGATTCAGATCCCGATGAGTGAATATATATTTGAGACTTTTGTGGTCTATGAACACCACAAAATTCATATCAATTATGTTCTAAGGATAGTCCTAATAAACCACATCCCTCACATTCTTTAGGTCAATATAAACTATTGACTTCGAGATGATATGACCAAAGAAGTGTAATTTTTCGATCTAGAAGTGGCCTTTACTAAGATTAACATATTCTATATTATCTCTCAACGTATTCGGAATTATATCAAGAAGATTTTCAAGGTTTTTTCTAAAGCATGAATAAACTATGAAATCATTAATGAAGATAACTAAAAATGAATTCAGATATGTATGGAAGACACGTTTCATTAGATCCAAGAAGACAATAAGTGAATTCGTGAGTCTGAATGACATAACCAAGTAATTATAAAGACCATTCATGCTTCTAAAAGCTGTGGAAGGTATGTTTGAAGTCCTGACATGCACCTGATGATAGATTAACCTTAGATCTATCTTCTAAACATCTTTTGTACAAGAAGCTGATCGAAAAGGTCATTTATTCTAGGAAAATGATACCAGTTCCTAATAGTCACCTGATTCAATTGATGGTAATCCACAAAAGCCTAAGAAAACCATCCAATTTCTTGGAAAAGAGGATAGGTGAACCCCAAAGGGAAGTTCTGGGGAATATAAATCTTTTTGTATCTAGATCCTCTAACCGATTCTTGAGTTAAGAATTTCCTTAGGTTCTATCCTATAAGGGGGAATGGTCACAAGTGCTTCTCATGATACATGATCAATATTAAACTCTACCTCTCACTCTAGGGGTAGACTGGAGAATTTTTTAGGAAAAACATCTATGAAATGCAACACTACAAGAGGAAAAATAGTAGGCTGTCACCCCTAGTTATCTATATAAAGACTGATGACTTGTGTTGTAACACTATCTAGCCTCTACTGCTTGGGTCCTTCTTGTGTCGCACAAAGATCCCATTTTCACTTATGCACATGTGTAATTCCCTCTGTTGATGTAAATGTCACTGTACAACAATATCAGTCAATATAGGCTCTATAGGAACTAACCAGTCCATCAAAATGATTACATCAAAGCCTGTCATGTCGAGAAGATACATGTTCCATATAAAAAATTTAACCACCTATCTCAAGGTGGAAATTATAATAGTGATGAACTCCCTATGAATGGGTCCTTAAGGGCTTACCTAACATCATGATTTCATGCTTGAACTAAATGTACAGGGATAGAATCATAGTGATTTCCTTAGATATGAATGAGTGAGACTATCCTGTATCATGCAAAGTAGACACTAAAGTGGAGGCTACTAGAATAAGACCTTGTATTATAGACGGTCCGACACTCTTCTTATGAGGTGTAGGTTGGATTTAATGTTATTGTCTTGTACCATAGCCTTGAGTCACTGCCTAGATGCCCTGAGTAGGCCTAATCTACTGTCACTGAGAATCATATACCAAGTTTACACTACCTTGACCACCACATTGGACTGAATAGTCGGTGGTATTCTAGATTCCTACATGTCGTGATCCTACTGACCCTGCTTCTGACCGAGGAGTAGGTGTGGGTCCTTGCTCACTAGGAACTGGAGGAAAAGTCTTGTAGAAATTGTGGAGGTGACCCATCCGGCCACAACCTCTGCACTCTACTAGATTTCATGTACACTGCCTATTGAAGTTCCCTAGCACTCTACACAAGTGATAGATAAGAGAACTACCTCTGAATGGAGCGTTTCCACTTCTACCACCATGATATTCATAGAATAACCATTTTCATCTAGAAGAAGATCCACTAGAAGCATTAGGTTCCAAATCACCATGGATTTAACCAGCAACATCCCTAAAGATTCTCTCTATAATTAGGGATTGGGTAATGATTTTAGAAATAGATGTCAGCCTGAAGGCATTGACTTGCGATCAGATGGCGTAGCATATCCCATCATCAAACCTTTTAGAAGACATCAAATCATTAGTCATCTAGAGAAGGAGAGAAATGTTTCATATATGTGAAATGGTATGAGTAATCCATAAATGAAACAGTCTCATATGGTAGATTCATGATCTCTCTATCTCTATCAGCCTTTATATTTTTGGGAAAGAATTATTCATAGAAGATAGACTGGAAGTCAGCCTAGACCATATCCCTATGCTGGCCTACCTGGGTGATCGCATCCCACCACCTCTTGGATGAATAACATAAAATATAAGCATACATATTGACCCTACACTCTAGAGATGTCTCTATGTACTTGAAGATAGATAGGATTTCCTCGGTACATGACTCTACAATAAGTGGTACGCCTTCCCCTAAGAAAGTATAGGGATGTTACTGCTGAATCGCGTGAGTTAACTCTATGATACTAGGGGAGGTCAACCATCGTATTGAATATTCTGAATCATACATAATATTCCATCTTGAAACTGGGTGTTTGTGTCCAAACCAGGTATGGGAGGAGGATCCATAGGTGAATCGATGGGAAGAACAATTAGAGGCTGATGGCTCACCACCTAATGAAAATGATCGTCTCCACATTCGAGGTGCGTGGATAAAGAACATCATGGTAGCGTAACTCTAAAATTAGAAACAAACATCTCATATAATATCCATGAAATTTAGATGAATTCATTTTAGAATCCAGGAATGATACAAATATATTCCTATGAAAATGAACACATCTCTCTACTGGCTTCAAAATCTAGGACTAGACATTGGAACATACCACAACTGGCCACAATAATAGAGAAACACCAACTACCAACTACTATGGATGGGTTTGGGACATCTTACTATGTTAGGAATGTGAAAGTTGTATTTTCTTAAGTTAATAGTCATTTGCCATTAAAATTGTTCCCATTATAACATTTACAACATTTAAATCTGCTTAATCCAATGATATGTAATTTCCCTCCCCATAAGGGCCCATACACCTTATAAACCAAAAGATGATACCCACATGGATGTAATTTTCATTTAATTTATGATTATTTATGTGATTATGAAATATATTAGATGTTTGAGGGAGGGGGAATTCCATTATCCAATCCATAAGGTCCCATACACCTTATGAATCATAAAGTGGCATTAAATAAACTCACAGCATAAAAATGATCAAGATAATACAAGAATTGTTAGCATAATTGTATATATGTAACAAGGCACAAAAAAAATGCAACATGAAATTCTTTCAAATAATATTATGTGACATGAAAAACATGCATATCCTATTCATATTATGCCTACCACAATGCATGTTTTTAATCATAACCCTTATTTCATCGAGTTGAGAAATGAAATCATAATCCCAATATCATAAATAACTATAACATCAAAAAACATGTAAAAAATCCAATGGTGAAATGATATCAAACATAATAGTCATAAACATAATAACAATAATTCATGAAACTTGGACCATACCCTGTACATGGGTTCATGATGCCCAAGAATGTCTTATGACCAAGTCACACGCATTCCTAATCTCTATTCTATTGTTTCCAGGTAGTAAAGCAAGAAAAGAACCCCCACCAATAACACATTGGGACATCTTGGACTCGAATTCCACTTTACCCATTCCCTGATCCCAGTTGGCCACATGACCCCTGGGGCATCTCCCCATAGGTAGGGGGCTTCTAACTAGTAGAGGGGGTTTGAAGGTAAAACAATGGGGAGACTATACCCCCATTTAAGAGGGCACATTGGATGCAATTGAAATAAATATTAGAAAAATAATAGTCAAATAGGAAAATAAAATAAACAGTGGAAACATAAAATGATACAGTGGAAGACTGAGTAACTGAATAATATATCCAAAGACTCATAGGTAGTTTCTAGTAAAATCATGTACGCATGTCATGCTAGTCCAATAAGATATAGAAATAAGACAATAGACATGCTGAAAAAAAGTTCAAAAGGGACGAAAAGCCAAAAGCTACTCCATAGAATCTTGAGGCTACGATCGATCCTTTGCTCTTAATCTCTAACTAAGTAGTAAGAATCAAAAACCAGTTGAGTGGTGTTTTACTCTAGACATACATTTAGGCCAAAGGTCTTCTCAGGGGACAAGGGCAGCCCATTTAGGGTGTGAGATAAATCTTAGTAGGTCACCACCAACAATGGCTACATGTAATCCAAGTTGAGTAAACAATGTACTTCTAAGAAATAAAGTAAACAATGTAGAATTAACAATTAAACTCCATCTTAGGTTCTTAAAGGATACCTAGAATTTCTACCTACTTCAACTCAATGATGTTATGTCTGACCAAGACACTACGTATATATATAGAGGTAATCACTGGCATGAGGAAAGAATGCCTCTCATCCATGAATGCATATATATATAGATAATTTATCACTGGAAAGAGGTAAACATGCCTCTTATCCATACATGTAGATATCTATAAGGGACGTTGGGTAGGAATGTCTCCCACCCATTTAGAGATTATAACATCCATGAGGTAAGCATTCCTCACATCCATACCTATAGATATTGTCACTGGTGTATGGTAAGCATGCCTCCCACCCATAAAAACATAGAGATCATCACTCAAGTTGGGTAATAATTCATCCCACCCATACATATCATAACATATCAGGGGGTATGAATGGGTCTAATCTAAACATTTACATTATAATTCATAAGCATAGTAATGTCATATACATTCAAGATTTATAATGTATGTAAAACCATATTACATCACTTAAATTTATACAAGAAATTCCATTATAATAAATAATAACAAGGGAAATATCATTCCATCCCTTGAAACCATTCATCTTAAATCCAATTCATTAGATGGTTTAGGCCATCTAATCCAAGCCAACCTGGAAGGTCCACCATCCAATTTTTCTAACATAGAAAACTCATTTCAAGTCAAGGTGACAAGGCCTAAGTGTCAAAGTCAAATACTCACATGCCCATTTGGAAAATTCTAATTCAAATGAGGATAATCACTATTTAGGCACCTTGTTATACATTAAATACCCATAGGATAATGTACAATTCAAATTAAACTTAGTGGGGAGTTACAAAAAAGATTTGGTCATTATGGGAAATTGGCCTAAAATGGCTAATTTGGTTGGTACACCCCTTGGGTGTCCTCCTAGATTGTGGGTGATATCCAAACCCCTAAAAATGATTTAACTAACCTATTTCAACAGACTAGGGTCAATTATACATGATGTAATAAACACAAAAAAGGATACTAGAAAAGGCCTGCTCACGACACGACAAATTAAATATGAAATGACCAAAACTCAAATGGAAAACTACGTGACCACCTACCATATGAATGTTGATAAAGCCTCACATGATCTCGACCTCATATTCGAAGTAGGCTGGAAGAGATCTTAGAATCATTCTAACTCCCTAGAAATATGTTGATTGAGCCTACATCTACATAGCGTAACCAATAGAGAGATTAACCGAGGAAGGAAGGGAGCAAGAGGTTACACTTACCTTGGGCTATCTAATACTTCCTTCAGATCAAATATCAGTCATTGGACGGAGGAATAGAAGAATATTGGAACTTTAAAGAAATTACGATAAAAGAAGAGGAGAACACTGTGGTTCTATCTATAATATGCAAGAAAATAGGTTAGAAGTTATTTTAATCACTAAAAGTCAAAATGATAAATTTCCCCCCCAAAATAGGGATTGCACGGTTTATGCACACTATTTGAAAAAATGTGTGAAAACCTTGCTAGATGGATTTTTCCACCATATTCAGTAGGTTTCACAACCATGTTCTTGGTCCGTATAGTTGCAGAAAAACCGTGTAGACTTGCAGGTGACCCTGTATGTAGTCGTATGATTTCCTATTACCATGTGACCTAGACTTCAGCCCATTTTATAGACCTTCAGGATCTGAACCATCCCAGATTCTCCTTGGGACTTATCTATTCAATATAAAACCTTTTCATGATTAAAGGAAGTATTCAAATTAAAAAAAAACAATGATCCATACCTTGGTCAAAAGTTAGGTCATTATATTATGAAATATTGGTAATTACTTAATGTAAAAAGTTATATTAGAGACTACTATATTTTAAAGAAAATATTGATTAAAGGGTCTACAAAATGATGATTATGAACATAGAAATGATATATAAGTTTAAATAAATATTATTAATCTAATAACATTGGATATCATAGAGTTAAGGGGTTCGAATATGTTGAAGTAGTTAAACATTGAGAATTTGATTCCTAATGAAGTACCCTTTTTATTATGCACTATAATAAAAATAGAATGGAACAAGGGTTTTTTTTGAATATACAATTGTTAAAATGACTTGCATAAATCTGTGGTGGTTTTATAAACTTTCACAATTGTGTATGTCACCAGTGAATTGGTGGAGTTTTTTTATTAACGGTGGTTCCAGAAAACTATTGTAGATATGTGATTAGCAGTGGTTCTAAAAAAGGTGCTAAAATGAATAATTCCATTTATTCTTTTGAATAATTTTTTATACTATTTTTTGGGGTTACAACCACTTATAATAATTTCATAACATTTTAATTCATTCATTTTTTTAAATTAGTGGTTGTTATAACTCATGCTAAATATAATAGTTATTATTTAGCATCATATAGTTGATTTTTTCCGGTGAGTAATGATGGATAAAACCACCACTATATAATTAGTGGTATTTTATTTAAATTTATATGGTTTAAACCCCCACAAATTACTAATAAAATAGTAGGTTACATCGGCCTTCTATATTTTATACTACCAATAATATTAAATAAAAATATATCAACATGCGCAAAAAGTCCAAAATTTCAGTGGCCAGACATATAAAACATAAAAAGGTAAATATTTATATATAATGTATCACCATTTTTCTTAATCATACAAAATATTTATTTAAGTTATATGAAAACAATATCCTATATAAGTTTTAATAACAAGAAAAATACAAGAAAAAGGGAATCCAATATCAACTCTTCTCTCTAAATAAATGACGACTTCCCCTAGATGATCTATGCTCTTGATTTTCCTATCACTTACCTACCTATGGTTCATCTGTTTTCTAAATTAAATTATATCTTTATTATAAAATAGTTTTAATTAGATAGTTCATAAAAAATATATTTAGAACAATTATCATAATAATAGAAACATATTAAAATAAATTAAACAGATTTAGCACCACTTTTGTTCTTCATAGAAAGGGAGTAATGTTCACAAGAATGTTACTTATCATGTGATAAATTAGAGTAATAAATAATTAGAGTTACAAATTTCATTAATATTAGATAAAAAAACCAATATATATTTATTTTATATTACTTTTATTTGTTTCTAAAAAATTATAGTCTTACAATTGATGGAAATATTCCTCCAATAATGATATATTATGGGAATGAATGATGTCTCACATTCTAATTGGCCCATGATATTCCCATATAAGCAACTGACATCTTCTTTAGGCACCAAAACATATCAAAGGGCATAAATGTTTTTAAAATATATTAAAATAAAAAATGTGATGTATTCATGTCCATTTTAACTTATTATTAACTGAATATATTCAGTAAATATTTTCAATAAATAGTATACATGTGTAATAAATTATTAGTTGTTACATTAATAATTACATACAAATAATGTTCACCCTCTAGTAACCTTATTATGGTGACTATGGTATCATATACTTAGTTGATGACCACTCCTATGCTTCTCTATATAATACCTTCAACATCCTTGGAGGATATGTTGATGAACAAGAAGTAGGGAACATACTATATGAATATGGGAGCATATAAGAAAGAATCAAATGATTAAAAGGGGATCTAACAAAATGTAGGGAGTGTGAATGATGATAGTGGGATCATATTAGATGGGACATATGATATTATAGCAGATTCAGAAGATCAGATGATATCTTTAAATTGCCTTATTCTTAAGATTAATATATTAAGAAAATAGAAAAAAATATAAAATATGATATATGATATAAATAAATATTTTTTTAAAAAATTTGGTACATAAATTAATTGAAATCATGTATTCTAAATAAATAAATACAAGATAAGTTAAAAGATTTCTAAATTTAAAATAAATTAATTCATCAATAACCATATTATTGTCATCATCCACTATTAACATTATTTCATCATCTTCACCTTTCTTTAAAAGAAGTACTATTTCAATATCATCCGGAATTGTGTTTATATTAATGAAACTGAGGATATTTTCCTAGTTGGATAAAAAAATATTGAAATGTTTTCTAATTCACTGTGGGACTATGATTGATTTGTGCTATTATAAAAATATATTACTTGATTAAAATATGTCTCAATATTATCTAAATAAATTGAAAAAATGAGAGAGAATCTTCCACTATATAACCATTAGTGATAGATACTTACGGTGTTCTTTGATTATAAAAAATGACTTAAAATGACCTAGATTTCTAATTAAAAAATTAATATATAAAAATAAACCATATATGTAATGAGTTTTAAAATTTTAATTTAGTAATAAAAAAATTAAAATGATAATATCTATCTATATGATATATCGATCAATAATGTATGGACCCACAAAATTTAACTTACTCATTCAAATTCATAGTTATATGAATAATCACAGTGAAAAATGATGGGGAAATATCATATCCAAATTACAAAGTGTCTTTAAAATTATTTCCTAATGATTTTACCCTTAATATGGTTTGAATTCATCTCACAAAACTATCTTAAGAATATAAAAAACCAATTACATCTCCTGTTATCTTATTAGGTATCAATTTATTAAATGGAAAAGGTAGAAATTTCTTCCTCAAAATATGTGGGTTATAGAGTTTAAATCCATGAAACTTTTGATGTTTCATGTAAAAACATATTGAAATGTTACTTAAATATATATCTAGTATTTTCATATTTTTAATTCTTCAATGGAGATAATAATTTTCTTCATTTAAAATGAAAAAACTATTGTCAGAAACATTTCATTATCATTTTCTCATGCATCATTAATTATATTCATTTATTAAAAGACATTATGAGCATTACTATGATCTTTTAATTTTTCCTGGTCATTCAATATTCTCAAAACCATGTTTTCACACACATTATATTCAATTTGAATAAATTAATGATTATAATTTAAAAATTGAGATTCCAAAAAAGGATGGTTGAGAAAAAAAATTCTTCCATTTTTCAACACCAATGTTTTATATTGAGGTTGGAAATTTTTTCCCAAAAATATTAAACTAACAAGATTTTCCAAATTCTACACCAAAATTTGATAATTTTTTCTTGAATTATAAATACAATAAAAATAATGTTGGTGGACTCAACTCTTTTAGTCTATAAAATATTGACATATTTAACCAATATCTATGATATACATCAAATAATTGATGATGAAACATGAAATATCACCTTCTTCTATATGAAATTCTTCAAGTATTGAATTTAATGCTTCAAATTGGACACGCATGGCTAGAATGATTGTTCTATATACACACATTTAATAATATATGAAAATCACTAAACATCCATATTAGAGAAGCATCCACTTTTTATATTTTAGAAATAAATTAGTCATATATATCTACTCCATTATCCCATAAATCATGCAATTATTCTATAAGAGGCAGAAGGTATAAATCTATGTCATTTCCAAGCATTTTCTTTTCTATAATAATCATCAAATTATGGAATTAATAATGTTTCATACATATATAAGGAGGTATATTATATAGAATTAAAATAACCATCAATTTGATATAAGTAGTACATAGAGTCCTAAATGGATTAAATCAATCATTGGCCAATCGAAAACGTACATTCCCTGGATTTAAATAGAATTTTTGATATAAATAATAAAATGATTTATTTGATTCTGAGTCTCTTTTATTTTGGGTAAAACTGTCATTATTGTTTCCCATAGTATACCACAACATTTTCTATTCTATTTTAGAAGACAATAAAAATCATTAAAATATTGATTTGAATGAAAAATAACATAAAAATTTTATAATAGCTTTATTCATATTCTTTTTCATGGTATGTTCTTCATGGTATGTTCATATTCTTCTTCTTCATGGTATTGAGACCAAGTTTGTTAACAACTTTCTTCATCTAATAAAATGTGTTGGGAAAAAATCCCTCAAGGTATCATTGAAGCATTTTTTCGGTGATTGTGTTTGTTGAAAGAGTGGAAAACTGTGTTGTGATTGTTGAAAAAGAAAACCATGACATAGAAATTTGTTGAAAAAGGGGATTTCATGGTGCCATTCTGAGTTCAAGAGCTGTGGTTAACGATCAATATTTGACTAAAGAACTTCGACAAACGAATGTATGATCTGGGGGAAGTACAAAAAGAACAGATACAAGGTGGTGTTGTTTTCTAGTTTTGCCAAATTTTTGGGCCTGAAAATGGACAAATGAAGAAAAGTGGTTTTTGGAAAAGGGACTTGTGCATCATGTACTTGATGGCTTGAAAACTTGCGCACCATATGTTTTTCAAGATCAGATCATCAGAATATGGAAAAGGGATAAGGGGCACGCAAGTATTGAGTTGGTCGCGCAGGTGACTTGCGCGCCAAGAGAAAGGACTTGCGCGCTGTTGCCTAGGAGGAATGGAAACTTGCATGCCTGTCATTTTTCAAGATCATAACATAAAATTATGGCAATGGAAAGAGGTTCGCGCAAGTTTGGAAGTGGGTTGCACAAGTGACTTTCAGGGGAAGAGACCTGTGCGCCAAGACTTGAACGTCGAGGGTTGACTTGCACGCCGTCGAGAAGGGTGGTCGAATTGCTTATAAATACTAGACCACCCCTCTTAATTTCTTAATTAAGTTCAACACATTGAAGAATCAGAGATCTCATCACGCTGGTGTTGTGGTCACGCAAGTGGTGGTGTGTCGCACAAGTGTGACTTGTGCGCCAGATTTGAATAAGGGAGACTGTTGTTTGTTGTGCACCAATATTGGTTTGGGCATAAAGGGAAGTGTGTCTCACAAGTTTGGAATTGAAGAATCTTGTATCGCCCAAGTGTCTGATGTGGACTTGCACGCTATTTGTGACTTGTGCGCCGAGACTTGCGTGCTGGGTTAGACCTGCATGCCAAGTAAGGGTTGATTCATGATGGTCATTCTGGGCTGCGTGAAAGCTGGATGATTTCCCGATACCTTCGGTGAAAAGTGAGATTCATCTACAGGTGAAATCCGGACTTCAACAGAGCATATACATATATAGGAAGATGCATTTTTTTATGCAAATGAAGAGACCTACAGGTCTATAAACTATGAGTGGATCCTTTCCAGAGCAGTGAGCGGAGGAAGAGGAAGAAGGTGATCCACTCCACCAGCAGTGATCCAGAGACAGAGAAATAGGGAGTGACCCTTGGGAAAGTAGTGAGTGGACCCTAAACCTTATAAAGGCAGTGTGCGTGGGACAGAGTGACTGTTCCCAAACCTTGTAATCGACAACTAGTGAAATTTAGTGGAATTTGGTATGACCGACAACCAGTCGGCGTATTCTCCTTGGACATAGCCCTTAGTGGTGAACCAAGTAAAAATTGTTGTGTCTTGTGCTTTCTTTACATTCCTTTTATACTGTGAAATAGGAAAAGGAGAGAAGAGTGTTTTTCTTAACAGCTAAACAAGATCAGAACAAGCTTTATTTTTAAATTATTTATACCCTGATTCACCCCCCTCTCAAGGTATTCATCCTTGTGAACCTAACAATTGGTATCAGGGAGAAAGGTTGATATCAGTTCTTCTATAAATAGAGGTCATTAATCATAATGGAATTCCGATCTTCGACGGGAAAAATTTTCAGCTATGGAAGAATCAGATGGAACACTACTTCAGATCTTTTGGAATGAATGTATTCACAGCAGCAATGCATGGTATAACAGAAAACATCAACAATGGTGCATTATCAGAAGCTGAGCGTAGAGAGTTGGATACTGATGCCAAAGCAATCAATGACTTAGGGGGTGTCCTATCCAATCCTATATATACAATGGTGATATCTTGCAGAACATCACATGACATGTGTGAAAAGTTATTGAATATATATGAAGGGAATACAAAGGTCAGAGAGGAAAAGCTGCAAGTGTTGTGGAACAAGTATGAAGATTTGATAATGAACCCGAATGAGTCTTTTGATGCATTCTTTGACAGGGTAAATGTTGTAGTGGAAGACATGTGAGGTCTTGGAGAAGTTATTGAAGACATAGAAATTGTGAAGTGCATCTTGAGGAAGCTTCCACCTTGGTTCAATCCAAAAGTTTCAGTGCTAGAAGATAAAGATCCAAAAGATCTAATATTAGATAACCTACACAACACTCTTGTGGCATATGAAAAGAGAAATGATGATAATGATGCTGTAGAAAGGGGGAAATCCAAAGAGGTGGCATTCAATGCCTTGAAAAAGATCATCATTGAAGACTCTCATGAAGAAGAAGAGACAGATGAGGTAATGTCATTCCTCTCCAAAAATCTTCAAAGAGGAAAAAGAAAGTTCAAATGAAAATTACCTCTTTCATGCTTTAGATGTGGAATGGTCGGACATCTCGCAACAATACGTCCCAAAACGTTTCAGGAATAAAATGATGAAGATGATGTTGAAATTCCCAAGAAGAAATCTTCAGCCTATGTGAAAGGGAAGAAGCAGTTCAAGAGAAATTTCTTCAAGAAGAAGAATATTCTTTCACAAGAAATAGACTGTTCAGATGAGTATGAGGTTGAAGAGGTTAAGGAAATAGAGAACTAAAAAGATTGAGGAGAAAATGTTATGGTGGCGGTCGTCAGTAGTTCTCAGGAAAAGGAAGAAACTGACGTAGAAGAAGAAGAAGAAGAAGTTGAAGGAAGAGTTGATATGGAAGGTGAGTTGGAAGCAGCTCTTGATGAGATAGATGTTTAGAGATACAAAACCAGAAAAATCCAATAATGTTGTTCGTGATGACAAACTATATATGTAGCAACATGAAGAAGAGAAGTCTGATTTGTTGTAAGAAATTGAAAAAATCGAGTCATCAACACCATATAACTCAGAATCAGTCAGTGAGTGTAAGCTCAAGATTGAAGAAAAGAAAAGGGAGATTGATGGCTTGAACAGAAAAGTGAAAGATCACGCCAAGTGTATTGAAGAGCTTGAAGAAGAAGTTATCGGTCTACGGAGAAATGTTAAAGACCAGGAAAAACCTTTGATTCCAAATACATTCCTGGGAAAGCAGGTAATTATGAAGATTGAAAAGATGAAAGAAGAGCCTAGTAGTTCAGCAGGAAAGAAACAACAAGTGAGATCAAACGTTAAGGTTGATTCAGGGCTTGATCAGAAGAAAAAATATGTGGCAATTGAGGTCATACCATAAGCACCCATCCCAAGATTGAAGGTTGATTTGGGAACAAAGAAGAATCAGAATATTTAGAGATCCCAAGGTGAAACTCGTAGTGCTGAAGTAACACGAAGGAATTAACCTTATATCAGGTGTTATTGTTGTGGAAATATGGGACATTCACAGTATGTGTGTTCCATAGCCAATAGATACAGAAGGGAACAAGAATAGAGGTGGAATCCAAACAGAGAACGGTTTTCCAGAACATATTTCGAAGGACACTATTTTTGGTGCGAAGGATTTGGGCACATGTCTAGGTACTGCACTTTGAACATTCAAAGAAATGTGCTAAAGCAGAATCAAAACGTTCGCAAGCAGCAGATCAATAAATTGTCTGGTGAGTTAAAAATGCAGAATAGATTTGCGGCTTTGCAAGATGAAGATGGTCTATCATACTCTGAGAAAGAGAAGAAGCCTCAATCCATGCCGAGTGTGAAAGAAAAAGTATGGACCAAGAAGAATAAAAGTGAGAAGACCATGGTGGCATAGATTTCCCTTAAAGCATCATATCGATCTGGTGTATGGATCCTTGATAGTGGTTTCACATCTCATATGACGGGTAATAAGGATATTGTTACAGACATAAAATATAACAAAGAAGGAGTTGTCAAATTTGGAAACGATGAAGTTATTAAGATTGTTAGATCTGGAAAAGCCAAGTTTGGGGGCAAAGAAATGAGACGTGCTAATATCTTGGTAGTAGAGGGTCTTAGTCATAACTTTCTCTGTGTCATTCAACTATGTGACACTGGGAATTCTATCTGATTTACCAAGAAGATGTGTGTTGTGAAAGGAAAAGATGGAGCGGTTGTTCTGTAGGGAAAAAGGACAAAGGAAATCTTTACCTTGTAGGTAGGGAAGAAGATATGTGCCTTTTATCCAGAGAGGAAGAAAACCAGATGTGGTATAAGCGAATTGGTAATCTATTCCAACCATCCATGGAAGATCTGGAAAAGTGTGATGCTTCTAGAGACCTTCCAAAACTATCATGTGATCATACTCGTACATGTGATTCTTGCCAACAAGTGAAGATCATCAGAAATACATACAGGCCAAAGGAAAATAAATCAACTAGAGTGATTTAATTGGTGCATGCAGATGTATGTGGACCTATCTCACCACGAGCTATAAATGAGCAAAGGTACTATGTTCTTTTCATCGATGATTATAGCAGAATGGCCTGGGTATTTTTCATTACCCATAAGAAAGAGTTGTTCAGTTGCATAAAGTAGTATAGGAGGGAATCAGAAAGGTTGCTTGGGTAGAAAATTCAGAAGTTTCGTACTGATAATGGAACAGAATTCACAAATAGTCAAGTTGAAGACTATCTCATGAAACAGGAAATAAGGCATTAAGTTTCATCAGTGAGAACTCCCCAAAAGAATGGAGTGGTTGAGAGGATAAATTAGATCATCAACAACATGTATAGAATGATGCTTATTGAAAAGGACCTACCAGTGACATTTTGGAAGGAAACAATTTTGACATCGGTCTATATTTTGAACAGGTCTCTATTGTGTCTGAAGGAAGGGAAGACTCCGTATGAAATGTGGTACAGAAAGAAGCCAATGTAGAAATATTTTCGAATATTTGGAAGTAAGTGTTTCATACTCAACAAATAAAATCACAGGATGTTTGAGTCACAAGGAGATGAGGGGATATTACTTGGATACATAGGGAAAAGCAAAGCATATAAATGATTCAACAAAAGGCTGGGAAAAATTGTTTAGTGCAATGATGTCACTATAGTTGAAAATGAACAGAATGCTCAACAACCCAGTGAACAGTTTTTGGATGAAAGTGATGATGAGGTAAGCAACATAGGGGGAGTAGAAGTGGAAGAGGCTGACTCAAAAGAAGATACTGATGATGAACAAGAAAGTGTCAAGTTTGTGTCTGCAAGGAAGTCAAAGAGTCGATCTGAAATTGATAGGAAAAATATCATTGGTGATCAGACAGCTCCAGTTCAAACTCAAAGAATGAAATCATTACAGAAAACATAGTTTTTATCTTAGGTGGAGGCAAAATGTTTTTCTAATGTAGTTGAAGATGAAAACTGGGTTCAAGATATGAATCAAAAGCTTGATCAAATTGAGAAGAACCAGACGTGGAAGATTGTTTCGAGGCCAGCAAACAAGAATGTCATCAGGACTAAATGGGTATATCGCAACAAGATGAATGAATATGGCATAGTGATTCGGAAAAAAACACAAATAGTGTGGAAGGGATACTCTTAGATAGAGGGAATAGAGGTTGATGAGATATTTTCACCAGTTGCAAGGCTGTATACAATGAGACTATTTTTGGCCATAGTAGTGCAAAGAAAGGTCAATGTGTTCCAGATGGATGTCAAATCCGCATTCTTGAATGGTGTTTTGGAAGAATAGGTGTATATTGAGTATCCAGATGATTTTCTCATTCATGAGGATGAGAACAAAGATTGCATGCTAAAGAAGGCGTTGTATGGGCTGAAACAAGCACCAAAGGCATGGTACTCAAGGCTTGATCAGTACTTGAAGAAGCTTGGTTTCCAGCATGGGGGAGTTGATTTCAATATCTATTTCAGAAACGACAGTAATCAAAGGACGATGGTGTTGGTTTATGTCGATGACATAATATTGGGCAGATTAGATGAAGCTAATTGCAGACTATTCTCCGAATTCATGAAAAATGAGTTTGAAATGTCAATGATTGGAGAGAGAACATTTTTCTTGGCTTACATGTGACACAAGGATGTAATTGAACATTAATTTCTCAATCCAAATACACCATGGAGGTTCTGAGAATGTTTGGAATGGATAATTCCAAGGAGATGAAGACTCGGGTTGCTACCTAGATGAAATTATCAAAATATGAGGATGGAAAGGCAGTTAATATTACGGAATACAGGAAAATTATTGGGAGCATGCTGTACTTGACCGCAACAAGGCCTGATATTATTTTCGCCACATGCCAAGCAGCGAGATATCAGAGTAATCCCAAGGAAAGCCACCTGCTTGCAGTAAAAAGAATAATTCGGTATATCCAGGGCACAATGGATTTCAGCTTGACATATACTGACAAATCTCAATAGAGTTATTGGGATATACTGATGTAGACTGGGCTAGTTCAGCGAATGATAGAAAATCAATGTCAGGTGGTGCATTCTATCTTGGTGGATTGTGTATTTCTTGTCTAAGAAAGAAGCAATATTGCATTTCATTGAGCACCGTAGAAGCTGAGTATATTGCGGCCACTCAAGCTTGCACACAGTTATTGTGGATGAAGCAGAAACTTGAAGATATGAGAGTTGAAGTGAAGTCTCTGATCGGAATCAAATGTGATAACTCAAGTGCCATAAATCTTACCAAAACTCACATCCACCACTCAAGGACAAAGAAAATTGAGATAAAGTATCATTTTATCAAGGAGAAGGTTGAGCAAGGAATCGTGAAGTTGGAGTATGTGCCTATAGAACTACAGGTTGCAGAAATTCTAAAAAATTCCTTACCCAAGGAAGCTTTTGAAAGCCATCGACTGGCTCTGGGAGTTCAGTCGACTCCCGCACTTAAAAGAGTGTGGATTTGGAACCACCCCTCTCTCCGAGGTCTAATGTGTTTTTCCCTAATGTGCTGAATTGTGTTCTCTACTATGTTACAGACTACAAAGGAGAGATCTTTGGGATCGTTGACAAAGGGGGAGAAAATAGTGATTGTTAAAGGGGGAGACAATGTGTCTATTTGACAAATCATGAATGATATGGGGAGAAGCTGAAAGGTGGAGCAGCGAGATAGGGGGAGCAATGATAAAGGGGGAGAAAATTAAATCTAACGATGCTAGAAGTGATCGATCAAAGAATAGATATCACGATAGCTGAGGATCATGATAAAAGAAGATGAGTGGTGTTGGAAGAATATTTCAAAAAATTGGTATCATTTTGGTGAAAATTGGTATCAGTTTGGTGTCAACAATGGGTGTAAGAGATGAAGTGATTCATTGATGAACTTTTCATTTACTCTTCTTTCTCATGCCGAGCATTGCTCATGTGGGCTTATAGTACATGATGAGTAAATACTTAATCGCTATCAGAATCACATTTGGACGAATGGTGGCTGAAGAGTTAACGATGTATCTTTTTATGGAAGAGTTGTCAATAAAAACAAAGGGGGATATTGTTGGGAAAAAATCCCTCAAGGTATCATTGAAGCATTTTTGAGGTGATTGTGTTTGTTGACAAAGTGGAAAACTGTGATGTGATTGTTGAAAAAGAAAAACATGACATAAAAATTTGTTGACAAAGGGGATTTCATGGTGGAATGCCAAGTTTAAGAGCTGTGGTTAACGATCAATGTTTGATTCAAGAACTTCGACAATGGAATGGATGATCTTGAGTACAAAAAGAACAGATACAAGGTGGTGACATTTTCCAGTGTTTGCCAAATTTTTGGGCCTAAAAATCGACAAATGAAGAAAAGTGGTTTTTGGAAAAGGGACTAGTGCACCGTGTACTTTTTGGCTTGAAAACGTGCACACCATATGTTTTTCAAGATCAGATCATCAGAATATGGCAAAGGGATAAGGTTCATTCAAGTATTGAGTTGGTCGCGCATGTGAATTGCACGCCAAGAGAAAGGACTTGCGTTCCAGAGCCTAGGAGGATTGGAAACATGCTCGCCTGTTGTTTTTCAAGATCATAATTTCAAATTATGGAAAAGTAAAGAGGTTCGCCCAAGTTTGGAATTGGGTCATGCAAGTTACTTTCAGGGGAAGAGACCTGCGTGCTGAGACATGCGCGTCGAGGGTTGACTTGCAAGCCGTCATGCAGGGTGGTCAAATTGCCTATAAATACTGGACCACCCCTCCTCATTTCATAACAGAGTTTAACACTTTGAAGAATCATAGCTCCCGTTGCGCAGGTGTGGTGCTCACGCAAGTGGTTGTGTGTCGTCCAAGTGGGACTTGCACGCCAAATTTGAAGAAGGGAGATTTTTGTTTGTTGTGCGCTAATATTGGTTTGGTCGTAATAGGATGTGCATCACGCAAGTTTGGAATTGAAGAAGCTTGTGTCGTGCAAGTTTCTGAGGTGGACATGCATGCCAGTTGTAACTTGCGCCCCGAGACTTGCACGCTGGGTTAGACCTGCGCGCCATGTAAGGGTTGATTCACGACGGTTATTCCGAGCTGCGTGAAAGCTGGAAGATTTCCCGATACCTTTGGTGCAAAGTGAGATTCATCTAAGGGAGAAATCTGGACTCCAACAGAGCATCTACATATAGAGGAAGATGCATTCCTTCATGAAAATGAAGAGACCTATAGGTCTATAAACTGTGAGTGGATCCTTTCCAGAGCAGTGAGCAAAGGAAGAGGAAGAAGGTGATCCTCTCCACTAGTAGTGATCCAGAGGGAGAGAAACAGAGAGTGGCCCTTGGGAAAGCAATGAGATGACCCTAAACCTTGTAAAGGCAGTGAGCCAGGGATAGAGTGACTGTACCCAAACCTTGTAATCCACAGCTAGTGACGTTTAGTGGAATTTGGTAAGACCGACAACCAGTCGACGTATGATCCTTGGACGTAGCCCTTAGCGGTGAACCAAGTAAAAATTTATGTTTCCTGTTCTTGCTTTACTTTCTGTTTATACTATGCAAAAAGTATGAGAGAGAAGAGTGTTTTTCTTAACAGTGAAACAATATCAGAAGGAGCATTATTTTTAAATTAGTCATACCCTGATTCACCCTCCCCCCTCTCAGAATATTCATCCTTGTGGACCTAACAAAATTATTGAGGGATATTATCTATAACAAATTCTTTTTGAAAAAACTCCATTATCATCCAAATTGATATATATATAATTCCACATAAATACTTGATATGTACAACTCTAGTAGAATGGATTTTTTTTATATTTTATACTTACTTCATACAACTCCAAATTTTTATATTCCTCTAATTTAAAAAATAATTTGATTTCTTAGTTATATTATCTATTTCATTAGACCATATAAAATTGGAAATAAACTATACTAATATATTAAAATATTCATAATTCATTGTAGTGAAGAAAATCTCATTAATCAAGTTCTAGATTTCATTCTCTGTCATTGGGCTGGTAGGTTGTTTATTTTGATGATGGTCACACACTGTAATTTATTGAATGTCTAATTCAACACACCAAATACATATTGAATATCTAGAAGGGAATTATATCAATATCATGTTATTATAAAATTCAAATATTTTCAACCATTTTTTCAAATTAAAATCATGACATAGACATTTTATTCTTCTCTCAGTAGATCAATTTTTAATTGAGAAATCTAAAAATAGTTTCATACCTTGAACATATTGTGATGCATTTTAGGGTAAATTAATCCAAATTTTCTATATTTTTTATGTAGTTGATAATTATTTTTATAAAAATACAATCCTAATTAATTAAATAAAATAATTTTAAAAATAAAAAAATATTTACGAAATAAAAAAAAGTAATAAAAAAATATATTTGCAATTGTAAAATTTTATTGCGAAAAAGTCATCAAATAAAAAATAATTATAATAAATTGATATTATTATTACATATTTAATGATATAAATAAATAATATAACATATTGAAAAAATAAGAAATTGCTTAAAAAATCCATATATATTTTATTAACATCATGTCATATTGTTTAAGTGAATCATAAGTGCACATCTATTTTGGTTTTCTATATTTTTCAATTTTACTTTAATTGTGCATTTTAAAAATATTTCATTTAAAATAATGGTTATAGCAATGAGACTCAATAAATAATTATCAATGTTTTGTTACACAATTTGGTGTAAAGGCTACTTGAGGATGCAGTGCAATGTATGGTGCAAGGCGTCTGCCTGTCAAATTATGGAGCATCCCATGAAATAATTAAATTTACATAGTTTCCAAAAATATTTTAGGGAAATAAATATTATTTATACATCCATAAATAACGTGGAAATAATGAAACATACTAATATTATTATAAAATTGAATAATTATCTCAAATTATAAAATGAAATAGGTCACATAAATAGTTAATTAACAACCCAAATTGCAAACATCACCTTTATTTGACAAGGTAAACATATAATAATATGATTTTTTATTTAATTATACATTATAAACTAGTTTATCACATAAAAATAATACGTTAATATTATTTTTTAAATAAAATAGTAGAAAAAATATTGACACAAAATGAATCAACTAACACAAAACTGGACCAAAAAAGACTTGAAAAATGTAACAACTGAGTACATATAAAATAATTTCTTTTCATTTTAGAATTAAATAGTCAAATTTATTATAAATATATAACGAAAGAAGTATAATTTATATAAATTAAGGAATATATACTAAATGAATAATATCCTCACCTATTAAAGAATAAATAGAATTTACGTATCTTATAAGTGAAAATATGATGTATTTATATCATAGAATAAATAAATAAGTATTTTAAATATGATAATTTAAGTGTTTGTATTTTTTGTGACACAAATTTTTTTTTACAATTTTTTAATTAATATAATGATTTAAAAGAAAATATATCTTGAAAAAATAGATTAATAGATGAATATTTTATTTTCTTATGATTATAAGATAATTTTATGAGACCATAATTAATTTTTCAAAGTGTTATAAAATCAATTATAGTTTTAAAATTCATATTTTTAGAGTTAATTATTATTTTAATTAAAAATTAAATGTATCATATTTATAAAATTATTTATATTAAATATAGTACATTTTTGAATTCTACATTTCAAAAAATGGATGGGGTGAATTTTTGGGTTTTTTTTTGAAATAGTTAAATTTTTGTTGAATAGTGAGATACATTAATTTATGATATATATATATATATATATATATATATATATTATAAGTTAAATACCCATTTATTTGACTCATCACTAATGTATTCACTATAATATTTGAGTAGCATTTATTATTTTAATATATTTCATGATAATTCTCAAACTATTCATAATATTGAGCCAAATGTAATAAATATAAACACACACACACACCCATATATATGTATGTATGTATATTAGGTTCTTGGGGGGTGCAATTACATTAAACACATAAAAAACACACAAAAACCAAAAAGGAAGGCCAAAATCCCTCAAGAGATATCCCTCCCATCAAGCCTTATTTATTTAGTATATGGACCAAAGACCATGTGGACATAAAGCCCATAACATATCGCAAAGGCCCATAAACACACCCAAAGGCCCATTACAGTGCCATACCTATATCATACTGCCCACGTCACCGGGGGTCTACGTCATGCTTGCATCACCACCTACCTATTTCATGCATCATGCCTGTGTCACAACATCATTAAAAAAATTCTCTCCCACCTGGATTTGAACCCGAGTCTGATGCAGGATTACGTAGAGCCTTTACCACATGAGTAAGCCCCCAACTACCACCCCTCACAACCTATTCTCCTCACACATCAAAGCCCTGTACATTGTTTAATTGATGCCCAATTCCATTCCTAAGATTCTTTCCAACGTCCAAGAACTACTGGTCTCACAAAAAGTCCAAAACAAGTTCCTTAAAATGGTTCTCAAGGAGGAGAATTTAAGTGGTAAAATCCTCTTTCATTTTCTTTTATTTTCCTTTAAATTTATTTTATTTTATTATTATCTATTCACCTACCCCCATCTATGTGGAATTAAAACTTTATTATCTTATATATATTGTAATGTTATCATGTAGATGGGAAAATCTGTCATCAAACTCATTGTCCTATCCCTTTTATTCTAAAAATGTGAACATCATTTGTGATGTGTTGATTTACCACCATCATGGAAAATACAATTTCATTTTCCATCACCTCCTTAAAGACTGGTCAGAAAACCATCATTATGGTTATATTATATTTTATTATACATATCATAATCTATATAATGTTCTAGAACCAATATATAAACATTATATCAAATAAAATGAAGTAAGTTCGTGATGGTCATAAAAATCACCAAAATAAATTAAATCATTTTCATTAAAGTTTTATCTAATGAATAATCCTCATTTGAGAAAAAAATTATATAAGATATCATTTATGATTTTGGAGTTTTTTTAATACCATTTCATTCAACTTATATTGTCTCTCTTCTATTTGAAAATAAAATCCCGAATGAACCAACCATGGAAACCATAAAAAGAACACACTTGAAACAATAGAATCAACAACTATATTATTAATAAATGGGGGGAAAGTTATTATTAAAAGATTATATAAGGTATTATAAATATTAATATAGTTATTTGATATATTAATAAAAATATTTAAACCATTATACAGGAGGTTTGACACATATGATGTAAGATGGACCCAAGTTAAGGGTCTCTTTAACTTAAACATTATTTTAAATGATTTATATATTTTTACTTCTAAATATTTTTTTGTCTGTGTTTTTAGAAATGGTTTTTATGAATATATTTTTATGGAAATAAATTTTTTAAAATTTTAATTTTATAATTTATCTCAATTTTTCCAAAATGCATAATTTTCAGGTTTTATGTAAGGGACTTTTCTTTAAAGATACTATTTTAAATTTTAAATTTTATAAAGTTCAAAAAAAAATTTATGATGAAAGTATTCATGTACTATGATTATGTGATGGTTCTTGGTAATTTTTTATGATAATGTATGGTACCTATATCTCCCCCAAATTTATTTGGTATGTTTCTGTTGGAGGTCGACCATATGGTTTCACAAAGTGTAATTATGCAGGTTACACTATAAGGTAATCACTAGGGTAGCATCTTAAGGTATCCATGAAGGTTACATTATAAGATAGATATGAGGGATACACATAATATGTTATTTGTGAGGGTTAAAATCTTAAGTAAGCAATTCCCTAATTTACCATTAATTTTGACGTTTTCTTTGTTTTGTAGAAATATCCTGTTTTCACCAAATATATGATACTTTAAGGGTGAGAGGTATATATTTGAGAAAATGATTTCAATTTTTTATTAGTATTCATGGATTAATATTTTCTTTATGTTGTTTTATATCCCTTAATTATCTTTTTGTGATCATCCCATGTTTTAAAATGTTTTTTCAGAAGGTTTAAGGATGGGTATGAGAATAGAATAATCTAAGATGAATATTGTAAGGATTTTTCATGAATGAATTCCATGTTTTATTTTTTTGTATTTTTTAATTTTGATGAAGTGGATACTATTTTAGAAATAACTAATTTTTAAGTTTGTGGGTTGATATGTATGAATTATTTCAAAATTCTCTAAAACTGTAAACTAAAAATATATTTAAGAATGTAAGACAGTGAGTTCTAGTTTCATTAACTATATTTTGTAATGTTTAATGTTGTGTCATTATAGTTGGTATCATATAATTATTTATATAACTTTAGGGGTTATAATGATGTTAATACAATACCCATAATTTTTTTACCTTACGTTTAATTTGAAATACAATAGAATTTGAAGATTACCATGTTTCTTGGTCTATGATATTTTTGTTCTGAATGGTTTTCCATAAAAGAAATAGGAAAGCTGAAGTAGGAAGGTGTTAAAATAATGATATTATTTTGAATCTGTATTTTGGAAGAGTGAAAATTGGATCAAATAATTTTTTAATAGTATTGGACCAGTTTACACAAGCTATAAATGGTGATGAAATCCATTCAGGAGAAAAAATAGAGCTACTACAAAGGAACATGATGATAATATAATATTTTATGATGAAACACCCTCCTTTAATTGTATCTTTTGACCCGGTGGTGGTTGAAGGGTGGATAAAAATCCTATAAAAGATATTTTATGTCTTGGGGTGTTAAAATAATCAAAATTAAAGCATTTATAATTATATTTTTGAAGGTTAACCTAACTAGTTGTGCCCAATGGTCATGAATATCTGGGATAATGATGATATTTATGCCTAATAATAGGATGGATTTAAGAATATGTTCCTTGAAAAGTATTTCTGTAATGTGGTTAGACTTAGGGTGGAAAATAAATTCCTTGAATTGAAACAAAAGGACAATGATTTTATGGTCAAGTTTTAGAAAAATTCACTTCATTAGAAAGGTATACATTAAACCTTATTGAGGATTTTTAAAGTAAAATAAATCATATTTAATCAAGATTAAATCTAATATATAGAAGGGATTTAGACTCATATGAATTAAAATGTTAAGATAAACTTATTAAATGTGATGAGAGGGTATAAATGAAACTTTGTAATGATCATGTGTACTTTGAATACAAGTAGAGGAAGTGGTCCAAATGGAAAGAAATGGGTAATAGTCAATCAAATAAATCCAATGGTAAGAAAATTAAATTTCTAGTTTATGGGAATCATGATAAAAAGAATCCTGGGGAATTTCTAAAGAAACTCAGGAAGTGATTCCGATGTATTATGTTTAGAAATAGGGTCTGAGATTGCAATGAAAAAATATTTGTTTTATTATGTTTAATTATGATAAGCAAACTATAATATGTTTCAAATATGGTGAGAGGTGTAATTAAAAAAATACCTACCCAAATAATGATTTGAATGATGTAAATTTTCCAGATTCTATGCAGAATGGTGTACTGAAATCATTTGTGACTACTTCAGTAGATGGTGGGCTATCCAATGAAGTGGTATTAGGTACTTTGTTGGTTTACTCAGATTTCTCTAATGTATTTTTTGATATGGGGTCTACACATTCCTTTATTTTGGAGAAATATTACACTAAATTGGAAATTTCCTCAAAAGAAATGAAATTAGAACTTAAGGTCAAAATACTAGTGGAAATATTAAGGAAACAAGGTATTATATAAATCTTACTATTATTGTATGTGATAATAAATTACATAAAAACATTATTGTTTTTACCATAGTGTAGTTTTATGTTATTTTTGGTATGGTATTATTTCTCTTTATCAAGCTAAGATTGATTTCAGAGCTAAAGAAGTAGTTTTTCATAAGGAGTTTCAGTTTGTATACAATAATGAAACCAAAAAATTGATAATATACTAAGAAGCTAAGAAACACTTAAAATACAGAAATTAAATTTATCTTTCACATGTTGTTAAAAACAAGGGAACTACTCAGATATATTATGTTCTCATGGTAAATGAATACCTATATTTCTTTCTCAATGAGTTTCCCTGTGTAATACCTGACTGAGAAATTTAATTTACTATTGAATTAGTTCCTAATGCTAAGAAAATTTTAAAACCCCCTTATCAAATTGATCAGGTGGTGATTCTAGAGTTGAAAAAGAATTTTAATAAGTTTCTTGATATAGGTTTCATTCATCCTATCACTTCACCATGGGGTGATTCTTTTTTTGTTGAAAATAAATATGGTTCCATGAGGATTTTCATGGATCACAAAGATTTTAATAACACTGCTATTAAGAATAAGTATCTATTTCCTCATATCAATGAATTGTTTGATCACCTACATGAAGCTCAGTATTTTTAGAAGATTTACTTGAGGTTTGATTAAAATTAGAAGAAGGTGAAGGAGGATGACATTCTGAAAATAGCATTCCAAACTAGATATGGGAATTATGAGTTTATTGTTATTCCCTTTATCTTGAAAAATGCCCCCACTATATTTATGGGTCTTATGAGTTGAATATTCCATGAATATTTGTATTAGTTTATTATTTTTTGATTAATGATATTTTGGTTTATTCAAAAAGTTGTGAGTATCATGAAAAAATTAAAGCATTTTAC
This sequence comes from Viscum album, assembly GCA_963277665.1. NCBI lineage: Eukaryota > Viridiplantae > Streptophyta > Magnoliopsida > Santalales > Viscaceae > Viscum > Viscum album. Next base: position 1,814,814,044 of record OY728146.1, read on the forward strand.
TACAAACATTCAATTAAAATAAGTTATATGGAAAATTTTTAAAATGTGATTCATTTGTTTGGAACTAATTTATTTTCATTGGAAATTTATAAGAAAAATATGGTATAATAGTTGATCCAAAAAATGGTAGATTAATGGAAGAGGGACACAAATGTTATAGAGATTCACAATTTTCTGGTAATAGTAGGTTACAAATGAATGTTTGCTAAAAACATTGCCCAGTTATCTAGCCCGTTATCTATATTAACACGAAAAGGGGTTAAATTTATTTGGACAGATGACTATGATGTTTTTTAGGAACTTATTAAAATATTGGAGAATGCTCCAATTTTTTCCCTACCTTCTAGAAATGGTAATTTTTTCATCTAAAGTGATGCTTCATTGAAGGGACTTGGTTATGTTCTAGTGCATAATGACCAGGTAACTGCTTATGCTTTAAGAAAACATAAACCTCATGAGTTATATTGTCCCACATGTGATATGAAAATAAAATGGTTTTCTCTTTAAAAATCTAGATAATTCATTTATATGGACCCAAATGTGAAAGATATACTGACTATAAAAGTTTACTGTATATATTTACACAAGAAGAATTGAACATGAGGAAAAGAATATAAATGGTACTGATAAAGGATTATTATTATAGGATCATTTACCATCCGAGAAAAGCAAATAATATGGCAAATTCCTTGATTTGAAAACATCATGCAAAATAAACCATGTTATGTTTGGAACATTACCCCATGATTAACGATTTGATAAATTTTGGCATAGAATTTGGTGGTTCAAGAAATTACACTATTTTGTTTCAAGTGTCAATGAAGTCATTTGTGTCAGGTAGAGTTAAGAAAGCAAAGATGGAAGATCGTGAGTTATAGAAAAAGGTATAATTGTTTTAGAAAGGTATATTCTTTGAATTTAATGTTGACAAATATTGTGTCTTCAGACATGGAAAGTGATTATGTGTGCCTTGTGATTCCCAGTTGAAGAAATAATGGTAAAGTGAATCTCATAGTTCTCCATTTTCAGTTTATCCTACTTATACTTAGATGTATAGATACCTTTGGGAGTATTATTTTTGGGATTGAATGAAAATAGATATTTCTAATTTTACAATGACATTGTTTACATTTAAATAGGTTAGAGTAGAGAGAAAACTACCAAAGGGGATGCTTCAATGATTTCCAGTTCCAAAATGTAAATGAGAAAATATATACATCGAATTCTTGGTGAGACTACCAAAGAATACTCAATGTAACAATGCAATTTGGTTTATTATTAATCGGTTGAATAAATATTTACATTTCCATTCTATTCTAGATACTCTATCATTAGATCAAATTTCTCACCTATACTTAAAAGTGATTTTTAGGTCACATGGAGTTTATATTTGTATATTGTGTCTAATTGAGATCCCAGGTTCACTTATAACTTTTTAAAGGCCTTCATAAGTAATTGAGAACTGAATTAAATTTCATCAGATCATTTCATCCTCAATCTTATAGATAAACTAAGTGATCAATTCAGACATTGGAAGACATGTAACAAGTTTTTTCAATATATTAACAAAGAAATTGGGATCAATATATTTCTTTAGTTGTGTTTTTTTTATAATAAATGTTTTCATTACAATATACAAATGGAATATTTTGAGGAAGTACATGGAATGCAGTGTCAAACTTTATCATTTTGGGATGAAGTTAGATAAAAGAATTTGGTGAGCCCATCATTAGTAGATTAAGTGGATAATAAAGTGAAGATGATCCATCAACATATGAATATAGCTCAAAATAGATAGAAATTCTATGAATATAACAAGAGGAATAGATTTTCTTTCGAGGTAGGTGACCAAGTTTTCCTAAAAATATCTCCTTGAAAAAATTTATTGAATATTGGTAATAAAAGAAATATATGTCCACAGTTCATTGGACCATTTTAAATACAATATAAAGTAAGACTAGTTTCCTAGTAATTAGTTTTCCTCCATGTTTATCTCAGTTACACAACATTTTTCATGTTTTGATGTTAATAAATTATGTTCCAGATTCATCTCATGTTTTGATCTTATAAGTATTTCAAATTAAGGGGACCCATTATTATGAAGAGAAACCAATTTATATTCATGATCATAGAGATAATGTATTTTGGAGTAAGGTAATTCACCATTTTAAGGTTTTGTGGAGAAACCACATGGTTGAAGAAGAAGCATGAGAATATAAAAATGCAATGAGGGAAAGGTATACTTATTTGCTTAATAAGTGAATAAGAATTTGCATTAATGGAATTTTGTGAATTTGGGGAGAATGTAACAACCTAGATATATTTAAAATTATTATTTTTTCATTATAGAATTATATAGTTAAATTTATTATAAATGTCTAACAAAATAATCATAATTTATAGAAAATAAAGAATCTATCCTAATAAAATAGTAACCACACCTATGAATGTATAAATAATATTTATGTAACTTATAAGTTAAAATATAATGTATTTAGATCATGGAATAAATAACTAAATGTTTTGAAAATGATAATTGAAGTGTTGGTATTTTTTTGTAATAAACAAAATTTTATTTACAATTTCATAATTAATATAAATATTTAAAATAAAATTTATCATCATAAAATAGATTGATAAATTAATATTTTATTTTCTTATTATTATAAGTTAATTTTATGAGACCTGAAATAATCTTTCAAAGTGTAATTAAATTAGTCATCATTTTAAAATTGGTATTTTTTGAATAAATTATGATTTAATTAAAAATTAATTTCCTCATAATTATTAAATTATTTTCATAAAATGGAGTTCATTTTTTAATTATACTCATAGAAAAATTGTTGGGTTGAATTTTTTGTATTTTTTTGAAATAGTTGATTTTTTTTGGTGAATAGTGAAAAATGATAATTTATACCATATATATATATTATCCTTTAAATACACTATTACTTGATTCATTGCTGATTTAATAACCATAATCTATAAATAAACTTTATTATTTTAATATATTTATTGATAATTATAAAACTATTCATAGTATTGATCCAAAATAATAAACTAATGAATAAAATATTCAAAACACCCTTCTCCCCCACTATAAATACCACCCCTCACCACAACTTCTAATCACACCAAAAAGCCTTTTAGCTTGATTAATTTATAAACTATTTTATTCCCAAGACTCTTCCCACATCCAATACCTTCGGGTTTCACTAAAAGGCCCAAAAAAGTTCTTTTAGGGGGTTCTCACGGAGGAGAATTCAAGAGGTAAAATCCTCTTTAATTTTTTTAAATTTTACTTTTACTTTAATTTATTTTATTAATATCTCTTCATGTACCCTTATCAAAAGTGGAATGAAAATTATACTATAGTATATATAATTTTTTTTATCATGTTTGTGAAAAAATTTATCATCAAACTCCAATTTTTTCTTTTATTTTAAAAATGAGAACATCATCTGTGATATGTCGATTTACCGTCATCATGGATAATACATTTTCATTTTCCATTACTACTTAAAGGATGGTCATAAAATAATTATTATGGTTAATTAATATTTTATTATAAATATTATATGTTATATAATGTTCTAGAACCAATATATAAACAAAATATTAAATAAAATGGTATAAGTTCATGATTGTCGTAAAAACCTCCAAAATAAATTAAATCATTTTCATTAATATTTTATCTAATGAATCTTACCCATACCAGAAAAAAATGATAAATCATATCATTTTAGAATATGGAAATATTTTAATACCATTTCACTACACTTTTTAAGTCTCTCTTCCGTTTGACAACAAAATCCAAAATGAACGAACCGTGGAAATCATGAAAAGAACGCACATGAAACAAAAACAATAACTAAATATTATTAATAAATGGATGGAATCTTTTTATTAAAATATAATATAAGGTATTATAAAATATAATATAGTTATTTAATATATTAATAACACCCTTTAAACAATTATACAATAGGATTGAACTTGTTTCAAGTAAGACAAACCCAAGGTAAGAGACTATTTAACTAAAAAGTTATTTTAAACTTTTTAAAGGTTTATCCTTCTAAATATTTTTTTCGATGTTTTTAGAATGGAATTTATGGTTATATTTATATGGTATTATTTATTTTATTTTTCTAATTTCTCGTAATTTTTTAAAAAATGGATATTTTTTCACATTTTAGGTAAGGACTTTTCTTTAAAAATCTGCTTTTAAATTTTTATTTTTACAATGTTTAAAAGGATTATTTTTATGATGAAAGTATTTAGGTTTTATGATTATTTCTAGTTATTGGTAATTGTTTATGATTAAGGGTGATACCTATATCTCCCTCCAATGCATTGGGTATGTTTATGTTGGAGGTCAACCATATGGTCACTCTTATTGTAACTATGATGGTTACACCATAAGGTAGATGTGATGGTGACCCCATACCGTATCTATGAGGGTCACATTGTAAGGTATTCGTGAGGGTTACAGATCATATGGTATCTATGAGGATTTCAATATTAAGTAATTAATTCCCTAATTTTCCTTTATGATTTTATTTTTGTTTAATATGTTTTTAAAAAATCTCATGTTTTCAAAAATTAAGAATATAATACTTTAAGGGTATGAAGTATATCTTTTAGAAAATAATTTTATATTTTTATAATATTCAGAGAATAACAGTTTCTATCTTTATTTTTTTAGGTCCCTTTCTATGATTTTTGTGCTCATACGACGTTTTATAGTGTTTTCATTGGTTTTAAGTATGGTTAAGAGAGAAAAATACAAGCTAAGTATTGTGGAGATTTTCCATGAAACGATTACATATTTAAATAAAAACATTTTTATTATGGAAGAAATGGATACTGTTTTAGTATTAACAACTTTTTATGATTGTGTGTTGATATTTATATATTTTCTCAAATTCAATAAAACTCTAAACTAAATAGATCTTTAGGAATGTAAAAATGTGAATTATATTTTAATTAACTATAATATGTAATTTTTAAGGTTTGTTACTTATAAAATAACATAGTTGATTGAATAAAAAACTAGAATAAATGGTTTAAAAACTAATTCAATGGAAAATAGAAAAAATACAAAAAACAATATATGTAAAAATTATTAGTATAAAGAAAACAGTATTCATTATAATAAAATTAATTAAATAAATAAACTATAAGAGGTAGGGTGGATTCTAGAGATCATAGGAGAACTCAGTTGTGGATTTACAACACCAAAAACCTTAATTCCTCCCGGAGTGACATGTGAGGCCCACAAATTTTTTGAGTGGATGATTCCATGGAGGGTAGGATACTTTTTAAGTGTCACCATGAGGTAAGGATTCATTAAAAGTGCCTCACTGTGAGAAGGGTCAAGATGGGAAAAATATGAGTTTAGATTAGGTATTGAAGACGAGAGGTGGAATAAAGGGTTCATATGACTATAAGGAGAAAATAATGGTGTTGTTTTCTTAACAAACCACTACTAATAATTTATTAATTCAAAGTTAATGTTAATTATTATTAATAAATTGATATAAATTCAATTTTTTCTAATTGTTTGTGGTTCTATGTAGCTGTTGACCATATTTGATTTTGTCACACTGGTGGTTGTATTTGTTTTAAATTAGTGATATTTTTTTGTATGTTGGAAGCTTATATTGAATATTGAAAGAATAACATGGATTATATTGGTCAAATCAAGAAGTATAGGCTTCCCATATCTATATGATAAAAAGGTATTGAGGATGTTTCTAACATAGATGATGACCTCGTTAAACATCTTCTAGGATAAAAACAATATATGTGATTATTTTTGATATGGTTTTCATGGATAAGAAATGTGATGTGTGAGTTGAAGAATCCTTGTATACTATATTTATAAAGGAATGGAGAATATGTTTGCTGAATATGTGTATGTTGGATAAGATGCATATTTTAGAGGGAATATGGTTTGAAAAAGTCTAATTGTTTGAGGTGGCTATAATTAAGAGTAGGGAAACCATACTAGGTTTAATTCACTTATTGACTACTTTATTTAATGTTTCAACACTCTTAGATTTTTGTTATATAAGTCTCAATAAGGTTCTGATGAGATCCTGAGGTGTTTCACACACGTTTGGAATTTGGTGGTTGAAGAAGAAATTTGGCTAAATCTGGAAAATTGTGTATACATCATCTCAATTAAAAAGTCCCAATGTATTAATGATCTAGTGTTGTGTAAACATAATATAACCACTATAAAGATGTTTTTTAGGAAAATTTATTCTTTATAAACACCATATAAGAAGATTAGTGTTCCACTTAATCATTATATAGTGTTGGAAGGAACATATTCTAGTGTCTGTTTAAACATCATTATACCTTGCGTAAACATCAAGATCATCTGTGTAAACATAATTTCCTCTACATAAGCATAAAACTAGTCTATGTAAATTTCATTTAATCTATATAAGAATTTATTTTGTGTTATTATTATTCAGTGAGCTACTTAAAAACAAAATATGAGAAACATATGCATCATCTTCTACCACCGTAAGGATTATTTATCTACATAAACATCATGCCACAGAGAAATATATATAATTCTATAAACTAAAAGGCGATGTTTCCATATTTTATAATCAGAATAAAAATTCAAATTTTATGATTCCAAATCTATTTTTATGTTTTCTAAATAAAAAAAACTCAAATGAGTGTGATTCAAGAAGGAAATTTATGATAAATTGATATTTACACTTGGCGAAGAAGATCAATTCAATAGTAAAATTTGGGAGACTTTATTTAAGTATGAAATTGAGTTTCTAGAATTAAATTATTCAAATATAAGTGAAAACAAAAGATGATGAAGTTGTGATTCAAGTTAAAATATCATGATGTTATTTATAGACAAGATTCAAGCTTGGTTTCATGAACATGCGATGAGAAGATAGTTTCTCTTGTGAACGTGAATAAAAATTAAATTAATTTTCAGTAATAATATATATTTAAATAATTTGAATCTAAAATAATTCTTTAAAATCAAAATAATTATGATTCAAGCTTGCGAGGATGTTATGAATCCGATTTTCTTTTGTTATGTAAAAATTAAACGGGAATATATATAGTTTTCTAATTTAATATTTAAAGCCAAATAATATAACCTTCATATGAAGTGATTATATATTTTTATACTTGAGGAAATATTTAAATGGATCTAATGTGAGTTTAGTTTTTAGAATATTAAGTTGATCCAACTTTATAAAATAGAATACTAATTCAACTTTGATAAGATATGAAATTAAAATGGCACTTTGAGTATTTTTATAGGGAAACCCATGTTCTATATTGGAATATGGGATATATAAATCATGGGTTGTTTAATGTAAGTCAATTTATTTAACCTAAACATATTTGAATTTATGGGAATTTTATAAGACACTATAAAATGAATAGATACCGGTATAGTGAAACAAGAAGGGAAAAATAATATTGAAGCGTACATGATATATTCCATAGGGGAGTGAAACAGAGTAGGATGAGACAACATGTGAGTGAATATTTACTTAGAAGAATAATTAATAAAAGAATAAATTACTACATGTTTTTGTGAAAAAATTGAGTTTAATATGCTCGTACTAAAGATATACTACCTGTTGGGTTTTGAAGAAGAAGAAGAGAAATTGAATAAGATTAAGAGAGGCTTGAACGATGAGAATGAGACCTACATTTTATCTCGAGGTTGTTGAGTTCTTGGAAGTCTATGTTGAGACTGGCCCATGAATAAATATAGAATAATTTCTATGGTTTATGCAGTTTATAGAGGCTGTGTTACTATAGTTATTGTAGAATAATTAATGGTACTCAAAGACTCTCTAGATTAGATATGAGATTATATTTTGAAGGTAAAAAGGAATCCCTATATATATAATTTTTTCTATTTCAATAGATGGAAGGAAACTATTTGTACCATCTATTACGATGCTAGTTTGGAGACTATGGGATGATGTATAAAGATCCCTACACCTATGAAATATAGGGATAATAGTTTACTTGTTTAATATAACAATCACATGATTTTTAAATATGGAAAATTGGTTTCAGGACAAGCCCTAGAAAACCCATTATAATTGGTAGTAGTATTTTTTGAAAAGAATCCATGTCTCAATAGGAGTTGAACTTGAGAAGGAGTAGGTTTCCCACATTGGGGATGGACCTTATAAAAACACATGTGCTATATTTACTTTTTGGATCTACATTGATTATAGGTTTATTATCGGTTAAAACACAAGATATCAATTTATATAATAATAGTTTACATAGGTTAAAAGAAGAGAGTTTATGTATTAAAAGAGGAATTGAATTTTGTTAAAATAATTTAAAAATACTGGATTCACCCCCCTCAGGTTCCAAAACCAAATCCACTATGACATTCAATTAATATTAGAGCCTAGTTTCACTCTAATTTGGATATTTTCTAAATACCAAGTTATTTTTACCAGATTATATAATATACATATTTTATGTTTTTTTTGAAGACCATTATATGGAATAAATAATTCCTCGTGTTATTTCCAATGAAATAGAGGTTTTATCCAATACTTTGAGAAACAAAAAAAAGGAAGATACCAAGAAGATGAGGAATAATGAAAAACTGTAAGAGAAAATACCAATAACTAATGGTAGTCAGATTGGTATCTATTTATCTAAATCTAATTATTATTGTTCTTATGATGAAACATGTTCAAGTATTGAGGATTCTTTCACTGAATCCTCTAAAGACATATTCATTGAGGCTAGGGACTATTTGAATAATTAACCTATGGAAGATATCAATTATATATATATATATATATGGATGGATGGATGTCAAGGGTATTACTTATGAGAAGTAACGTCTAGAAAAAGAGGGTGATTCAATGAAATATGAATTACATAAAAAGAGGAGTTATTTCAGTGACCTCACAAAACATGTGGAAGACAAATCAGAATTTGTATCACTTTGGTAAGGAAATAATATCATTATTTGGAGAATAATTTGTAGCTGATACTTGGGAGAAAGTGGTGTTCAATAATATTTTTATTAAGGCAATACATATATTGTAGAAGATAAATTAAGTGTCTATGAATGCCACATAATCACAATTGGAAGCTCAGCCAAAGAGAGTTAAATATCTAAACAATTCATTTAAAAAGTAAAGAATAATTTATGAGGATAAAAATAAAAATATGAATAATTATTTTGAAGAAAAATTAAGATCAATTGAGGATGATAAGTATTCTATCAAAATGAATTATCCTGATAAAGAAGTGTAATTGAAAAATTCGGAAGTGGAAAAACCTAGATCGTACCAAAAATATGATAAAGGGAATGATACCACACAATATTAAAATATCATTCTTTCTTCCGAGAATACTAAAAAAGATGGAAATATGATCTTGAGTTCATTTGGAGAATATTTCACCCCATGATCATAGAAAAAGTTATCCTATAACTCTAAAAAACATTCTTGTGCTAAATCTATCTCACTTTCATATGTAGATTTAGACTGGAAAATTATATAAATTTGGAGGATTAATTTTTTTTTGTAAAACTCACCAATAATTCATGGGTAGTGTTATTTATATCCAGGAAATGTTTCTTTAAACTATTCCCTAGGCAGTATTATTCCTTCAAAAAAATTACAATTTTTGAAATTTTAGAAATATTGATAGATTTAAATTGAAGTGAAAACAAATATATTGATTGGAAAATGTTGGTGATGTTTCAGATTTAGTCAAACAGATATTGATTTTTGGTAAATATGTCAATATATAGATATTATAGAGTACCTAATGAAAGGTGTTTAAAATTTAAAAAAATATGGGAACCTATTAAAAGGAAACAAATAATATGGGATAAAAATTTGTTTTAAAAAATATCTTTCAAATATCTTGAAACCTATCTGATATTTATTATGGGAATGGTTATTATTATGAAGTGTTTTGGTACACAACTTCCTGACACAACTGTCATACTAATGTTAAAATAAGGCCCCACTAGTAGATTCATAAATATATAAAAATAGAGTCTACGTTGGGATAGAAAATGGTAAAGAAGATTGTTGAATAAAGTGATCAAAATATGTTAGTGAAGAATTCTTATAATGGTTTTAAACCTATAGAGAAAAGTTCATCAACTTTTGTAAGAGAGTCCACATCATGGAAAATTTCATAATGACCATGAATTTGAAATTGAAATGAAGTAATCTATAAATAAAGAATGAATCAATATAAGGGATAGATAACCATATTAGATTAGTGGTTTATACTCTTTATGAAGTGATTGAGAGGACTCTTAAAATGGGTATCTCAAAGATGAAAAATATGTGTATGTAGGGTACTATAATTAAAGAAATGTGGCTATCAGACGTATGACTATTTTTTACCGAAAAATAAAAAATAAATGGAAATCACCAATGATTAAAAGTTTCAAGAAAGATACTAATAGTAGAAAATAGAACAAATATAGAATTAAATTATAAATGAGAATAATTATCTATTAATCATAATTCTGAACTAGACATAAGGGGATATGAGGATGGAGAAATCCAAAAATAATTAATAAATATATTTTCTAAAGTGAAGAGGGAAATTTTAGTTAATAAGGAATTTATAAACGGGAAGAAATCTATGATTCCCATCAGTGAAAATTTTTAGGAAACAAGAGTGAATAAAAAATGAATAGGTCTATTTTTTATAGCTTTAAATAATGGTGTCATTTGGTTTTTAAATATATCTCTTCCATGTTTATCAAGTTGAGGATCAAACAAAGAACTTTAATTATTCCTGTATAGATCTAATTATGATTATATAATGGATATTAAATGTGATGTGTATTAGAAATCATCCCATGTGGGGGAAATATCTAACATAAGAAATTTTCCAATGATTAATTTCATACCCTTGAATCCTAAAATATGGAAAAACCCATCAAAAGTTTAATAATGAAGTATGATTTTCACTCTAAAAGTATTTTTTTTAGATTATATTGAGTGTGGTTTTGAAAGGGGAGTGATTTTTTAAAAATAAAATGGGTTATAACATACTTACACTTGTAATTTTTTTATGTGTGTATCTTTTTGATGTGAAGAAAAATGAAACATATTTAAAATATGTTTTATAAAACCACTTGATAAAGAAAGTCAAAAGTGGCATCGTATTGTGGTAGGTTAAAAAAATCCATTTAAAAAATTAAACAATTTCTTTCCACACTAGTTTATCCCAAGTAGATCTAAAGTTGATTTTTTCATGGAACATTGATAAGAAAATGTGGTTCCAACCTTCTCACATATAACTAATGAAGAACATTGATAAGAATAAAATTATTGAGGAAAATATATTAATTAATAGATGGGGTGGAAAATATTTCCTTGGATGTACCTTCCTTAAATACATGATATGAATAAGGGGGAGAGAAAAAACTTTTCCCTCCTTGCATTTATTATCAAAAAGTGGGAGAGAAAAAAACATATTTTGGAAATTATGTTACTATTAACAAAAAATAAAAAGGGGAGATTGAAGTTCCCTTTGAACTGTGTTGCATTTTTTATCAATTAGTGATATTTAATATATGTTTTAATCTTACATTGAAAATTTAAAGGATCATGTAGATTATGTTATAAAAGGAATGAAGTTAGGAATACCCATATCTACATGGGTAAAATACATCGAGGAATTTGTTATTTTAAAGGAATATTTATCGAGAAAATTCTAGGTCATAAATAAAACATCTGAAGATTTTTGAACTAGTATTAATGACTATGATAAGTGATACAATAATTGAAGAATCATTTTCTACATAATATATAAAGTAATGGAGAATATGGATATTGAACTCATGCATACTGGATATGTTTTTTTAAGTTGTAGGGAAAGTGGTTTGAATAGGTTTAAGGATTAGAGGAAGTAAGATTAAAGAGGCGAGAAACCATCCAGGGTGTACTACACATATTGGCTATTTTATTTAGTGTTTCAAAACTCCTAGATGAATGTTGGAGAAGTCTCAGGGAGGTTCTGAAAAGATATATAGAATTTTCACACAAGTTTAGAATTTGTAGGTTGAAGATAAAGTTTATTTGTGTTTATCCATATTCGTATGCGTCACCTTCATTAGAAAGGACCTATGTATTGATGATATAGTGTTAAATAAACATTTTCCAAGAACTAAAAGGATTTTTTTAAGGTAAAGGTGTTCTACATGAACATCATTGAAGTATAATATAGTTCTATGTAAGCATTGTCTAGTGTTTTCCTTAACATGATTCAATGTCTAATTAAAAATCATTATACCTTGTGTTACCATGATAATCACCTACGTAAACATCATTTTCTTTGTGCGAGCATAAAAATATTCTGTGTAAACATCCTAAGACCTATATAATAATTAATTATTAAAATATAAAATAATCATCTACTAAATTAATATTTTTATAAGTATCATTCAGTGATTTGTGTAAAAAAGGATTATAAGTTGTATATACATCATCAACCAACACCATAAATATCATATATTTTTATAAATATTATTAGTTAGTGAAAATTTGAAGAATTACACTCACTGAAAAATTAAGTTTTGTAAATTTTAGAATCTAAATAAGAATTCAAATGTGATGATACCAAATATATTATTAAGTGTTCTAAACGTCACAAACAATGAAATGTGTGTGTGATTTATGAAAGAGAATTGTGAGAAGCTATTGTTCATACTTGATAAATAAGATCAATGAAATAATAACATTTTAGATACTTTCTTAAAATTTTAATTTTTGTTTTCTAAATTTAATTATTATGGTAGAAATTAATTATGAAGATTATAAATATATTATTCAAGTTTAAATTTCATGATTTAATATATATACATGATTGAATCATGGTATGAAGAATATGAGAGGATAATATAATTGTTTTTGACGTAATGAATAAATATTACATGATTTTTCAAGAATGATATAGACGTAAAATATTTGAATCTTGAACTATAATTTAATGTCTAAAAAAGTTTGAGTCAATCTAGAGAATTTGTGTAAGAAGTTGAGTTGCTATAAGTATGTATAGATTCAATTGGAATCTATTTTGGTTTCTTGTTAAATCTCTCAAGACAAATGATATGATATTCACATGGTGTTCTAATATATTTAATATTATGTAAAACAAATATTTCAATAGAGGTGGTATGGGTTAAAATTTTAGAATAACAATTAAATCACAATGTAGAAAATGGAAAAACAATTTATCAATGAGAAGAGAGGAAATAAAATAAATTTAATTTAGGTATTTTTTCAAAGACATCCATGTGATGAACTGGAAAATGGGGATATGTAAATAATATCTTTCTACATGAAAGATGATTGAATTATCTTACATGTATATCCATTATGGGAATTTCATAAGGACCCAAAAAATAATAACCACCTGGTCAGTGCATTATAGATAAGAAAATAATATTGAAGTGAATGTGTTGTATAATTTAGGGAGTCAAAATAAGTAGGATGATATAAACCATGAGTGAATATTATAGTAAAATAATATGTATTATAATAATAAACTGTATTCTGCAGAAAAAAATAGATTTTTTATCTTGGGATAAGGAGATACTACCTTATAGGTTTTGAATAATAATATAAGAAAGATATGAAAATTAATTTAGGAAAGGATGAATAGTAGGATAAATACATTGTATCTAGTGTCTACCAAGTTATTTTAAGACTAAATTGAGTGTTATTAGTGAATAAATTCTGATGAAATTCTGGGATCTTTGCAATTTTTATAGGGAATGTTTCTTGAGTAATTATTGATGAATTCATGGAATTTTAAGACACTCTATTTAGAGAAGGTTATCATATTTTGAGAGTATGAATAAATTCCTATATATATTTTTGATATAATTCAACTATAAGAAGGATTCAATGTATAACATGTAGTGTGATGCTAGTGTGAAGACTGTGTGATGTAGTATAAAGATCCATTATCTTGTGTAATAAAGAGAATTCAATTCACATATGTAATATGGCGATCACTTGATTGTGTAATATGGAAAGACTCATTTAAAGATTATATGTGGACAACCAAATATAATTAATAATTATATTATTATGGGATAAACTATGTCTCAATGGGGGTTGAGCATAATATGGATTATGAACCCCACATTAGGGATTGACCTTATAAAAACACCAATGCCAACATTGCATTTAGGATCTTTATTTCATATAGGTTTATGATAGGCTAAACTAAAATATATCCATTTACATCCTAATATGTGGAAGAGATTAAAAACCAAAGGGAGTTTAAGTATGAAATAAAGAATTGGTTTTTGGTAAAAAAATTTGAATGCAACTAATTTACCCCTCTTAGGTTTTACACTAGATCCATGGGAATTTGACCTACATCTCACTATTATTCAAACTGGGTTACTTAATAGATGCTACTCACTAAATATTTACATGGATGAGGTTTATTATATTTTCACATAGAGATATATTATTAATTACACATATATTCAATGAGTTAACAATACCCCATAATGCGAAATAAACATAAGGCTGATATAGAAATCTATCAAATATGATATGTTAGATAGATTCCTATGTAGTATTTTAACTAAGTATTCTTAAAAGAGTTCAAGAATATAAAATTTATTATACAAAAGGTAATCAAAATTTTTACATTTATTTACATTGGATTTATATATGCATATATAGATATATATTCTATAAAGCATAATGATAATTAACCTCTCAATGTATTACTTTTGGTTATCTATAACCATTGTTCATCTAGGAGTATTATAGGTTGTGACTGAATTTTAGGGTTAACATGAGTAGGATTCTTGTATGGATATATAAAATATGCTCATGAGGCACAAATTTGTTTTCTACATTGGATGACCCATGCAGTATATCACATGCAGTGTAATACACTGTCTTTGGTATACATCTATTCTCTATATTTGGAATCCCCACACATGAGGCTAGTGAAATACCTAGCAAAAAAACCCTTATAATTTGATACCTCCATTATGAATTCCTTTAGGATTTATAATTAGGTACTGGTTGGAAACAGTTTTAATCATGCAATTATTTAGATCTTAACAAAGATGATATTTTTCCACTCATATAATGAGTATGAATCCAGTCCCTCAATTTACATAGAATTAGGTAATGTATTTACATAAATTAATGGTACATAAGATATAGTTATATAATTATATGAGGGGAATGAAATGTGATCATCTATTAGAGGTCTAAAATGTGATGTATTAATTTATCTGTTTAGTCTATAATTTGGTATTTGAAAACATTCAAGGAGGATATATTGGATTTACAAACACCATGTACCATGGTCACTTGATGTATTGTACAAAGGGGATGTATGAAAATTCATGATACCATGTAATGTGACTAGTGGAAGGCTCTATATAAATACGTGTATTTTATGGATATCATGTTAGATCCATTTTTAGCTTTTGGAGAATTTATTCTTTGTTAGGGACCTCTCTTTACTTATATTTAATGATTTGGTGACTAATATATATTATAAATGCCACAAAAGACCATGGGGTAACACTTTTTGGTTGATTTAAAGGGGATTGAGTTTTAATTGGACATCTTATATAAAGGTGTTTTAGAGTTTTATCCAAATGGGTTTGTTATGAGTTTTCACAAGGTATTACATATTATGTAATGAAAGTTAAACATAATGATAGATTTGAAAAAGTGGTTTAGAAGATACCCAAAATGTGTTTGTTTTCATAAGTTATCGTATATGATACAATATAAGGTGATATGGAATGTAAGTTTATTAGGATTTTTCTGAAATTATAATATTAAAAGTAATGTTCCCTAAAGCTTTGGAATATCATATTTTATGATTGGGTATATTCTAGAGTAAGAGACACATTAGTAAAATGTATTGTGTTTAAGTCTATTAGAACATATTATTTTATGACATAGAATATTATATATTGGGTATTTTATAATATTGTATTTTATTTTAGGAATTTATTAATAGAACCATGTACTGAATGGTTTATGAGAATCGTAACTTAATCAGCCTCTTAGACATTAGTGAATTAATTTCGGAGCCTCCCTAACACATCAGTGTTATATAAAGGCATCGAATAGTTATGGACAATGGTTACATGGGATATATCTTAAGTCATTAATTTTAGGTTTATGAAACATATGAGTAAATTAATTATTTAGAATCATGGACTAGGTTGTTTCTTCATAGACTATATAATGGATACTATGCCCTGGGAAATGGTGTGAAATTCTCCCAAAATCCTTTGGCTAAAACTCTCTCGTCCAGAAGCTCTCTTCCTTTTCCCTTCTTTAATTTTAAAACTAAAGCATATATTGAAGGTTGAATAATCCCGACCAAATTATTTTGGTGATTTAGTGAAATACATGGATACACCTAGGATAGAACAACCATTTAATTTTTCCTTTGGGATAATCATCAAGCATTCAAAAAAAGCTTCAACTATTCTATACTATAGTGAAAGGGGAAAGTTTCATTTATAGTATCAAATTATTTCCATTTAAATAGAAAGGTGATGTTGGTTAAAAAGATTATTTATCTAATTCGCATTCATATATTAATGGTTAATCCACTATTATAAATATTTCAAATCTTATATACTACTTCTATTTAATCCTTTTCAATATTTTCATAAACTTTAGTGTAACTCATATGTAATATAAGGGATTAGTAATATGATATATTTTTTATAATCTAAAACATATAATATTTTTAAAATATGATTCATTTTTCAATTTTTCTTTTACAATATATTATCTCTTACATATAGAGTGGCATCTAACACTTTTCCAATTTCTCAATTCTAGAAACTGTGATTACTCATATGTATAGATCCCATTTCCACTTCTCTTGAAATATTCAAATTAGAATGAACTATACATATCAAGTAGGGAATGAAAAAACATAAAAAGGATTCCTCACATTAAATATCAATCCAAAAAAACCTTAAACCTTCAACCAACTTTTCTAGCCACAGTAGCAACTCAATCCCTTTTCCGTATAAATATCACTCCTATATCATAAGAAATTGGAGACAATAAGAATAAAAACATCCTAATAAACTGAAGTTTCATATCACTTATTCCCCTTATTAATAGTCATTCTTTAGCAGAAACAACACCAAGGGTACATTAATACATTAATATTCAATGTGGTTGCTAATATTCTAAACTCAGTCCACAATGAATACTTTTATTGGGAACTACACCCCTATTATCAATATTATTTGGCACTCCATATTCATTCAAATTTATTTTTCTTCAATACATATTGATATCATTATTATTCATAAAAAATAAAACTCAACACTAAGAGGATTCAACAATAATGAAAATATTAATTAAACATGTTGAAAACTTAAATCAACCATTATAACATTACAGAAGAGGTTTCTTGATATTCATTACATGGGAAAAAATTACCATGTGAAACTCTTTATTTATAAAATGAAATTTTCTATTATAATTATTTAATTAGAGAAAATTATTATAAATTAAACATTTCATCATAGAACAAATCAGGTAAACGCAAAAAAAAATAATTTAAAAATACACACACATTATTTTATATTAATACAAAAGTTACAAAATGTAGTATAATCTACAAATTATTTCTAATCATAATATACATGAATGATCATAAAATCAATTTAATATTTATACTAGTAACATAATGTTCCCAAATTCTTAACCATATTAACATACTTTTTACTATAAAGAAAACAAATCTTTTTAAAGTATAATTTACTTCCATATATGAAGTAATTATGCTTTAAACATGGGAATTCTGTCAACATTTTTTTATCATTCAGGCATACGAAAACACTAAAAAAATTAGAGAAATTAATTTATTATTCATAACATTATTTAACCAATAGATCTTTCATCATATGATCACTATTAATAAGATGTATATTCTAACATGATTTATAAATATTTCAGTTAACAAATTTAAGAACCCTAAAAAACATTAAATATTATAACATCATATCCAAACAAATATATAAATAATAATACCCATCTTTCTCTCATTATAATAAATATGGTTAGCTAATTATTCATATATCATGGAATTACATCAATGTGTTATTATTTTATGATGTATCTGAATTAGAAAAGTTAATAATTACTCAAAAATTCAAAAATTCTCATTTTCTAATCATGTTCTATATGCGCTGAACTTTCAAATCATGAAATTTAATTTAACTCCTATCATGTAATAAAAATATAAAAAAATGAGGCTACAATAATTCACTCAATAATGTTTTAAGAATTTCTATGTTATTAAAATGAAAAATAATCATTAATAAAGGACCAAAGTGAACTGATAATAATGAATTTAAGTTAGAATCCTGAATTTTTTTATTTTTTTTATAATAATAGGAATTAAAATTATAAATTAATCATTTTACATTAATATGAGTCTCTACTTGTTGAAGTTTCCATTCAGTACTTGTTTGATTGTCCTCAAATCCATAAATAACATAAGAAATGTAAACACATTAGTAACATATTAATACTATTATAAACAATGTAATCATAAGAAAAAAATAGATGTAAGAAATGATGAACACAAAATATAAGGTAAAAAATAATTCCAGCTACTTCCGTTAACTATTCCTTGAAGCTCCCAATTGTATGAATAAAAACTAATGAGACATAAAAAAATATTCTTTTCGAAATTATTAAAGTGTGACCAACAGAATAACATAATAATGATGAAAACCTAGTTGAAAATTTCTTAAATAATTCATGATACTTAAATATCAATGTATAAACCCACAATTATTAGATAACAATGTGCCTTTACGTGTTTAATAAAAATTTTCATACACAGGATACCTTGGTAACTCAAAGTTTTGTATAAATAGGTTTGAAAAACCTTCTTTATCCTACAGATTCAAGACACAACCCAATATATTTCTAAAATTACCACCCATTGGTAGGTTATACCAAATTGACACCTTTTTAATATCATCATCCTCCTCGAATCCTTAGAAAATATTAATTCTTTTCACTCTTAGGTGTACCCCCAAACACTAAAGGTTCACAATAAATTACTAGGGGAAACAACATCATTGGGGTATGATTTTACCCCAAAGGGTTTTAATTTATATGAATAACTCTAATAACCATATAAATATGAGGCATTCTAGAATAATAAGTCAACAATGTTATACCATAACAAGGGTACAACATCAAAATCCATCCAATTCTCCAGAAAAGACAATAAGAGAAAAAGACTCCAAAAGGGAAAGTAGGGTGTCAAAAATGGAATTATAGTAATCTATACAAGAAAAAGACCTCTTATATTACACTATTATCCCTGAATACCCTAATCTCAAGATGCCCCATAATATAAGTAAGGGGTATTCCTATTACTTGAATCACATCAAACAAAATCTTTATATGCACTACGACACATATTGCAGGGGATGAATATACAATATAGTTGAAAAATACTGAATACTACCAATAAATTACACTTAAATAAATAAAAATTATCCCATATTTTATTTGAAATAATATATAGAGAGATATAGATGAATTATACATCTAAATAGGGGTAATATAAACCTAATATATATAAGACTAAAAATTATTCCTTTTTAACCCATTATTCCCATAGACCAGACCACACCACAACTCCCACACTATTCCATGAACTCACTCACCCATTTAATGCACCACCCCTCCCATTTTGGATCTATGATAGAAATAAAACACATACCTTGCCAATTTAGGACTAACTTAATGATCCCAAGTCTCAAGAAGAAACCCACCCATTGACACAAGTTGTCACATAACAGTAAAATTCACCTTCTTCAGATTGAACACTGACAACAAAGTATGAAACAACAGGGATTCACTCATATTAATTATAAAAACAAAATAATTTATGCTAATTATAATCCATTATCATACTAAAATCATCTTTTCAAATCCATTTTTTCCAAATTCATATTTCCCTAAAAAAAATAGTGAATTCACACACTCACACCAACCCCATACCATATAAAAGTTTATTACACGAAAAAATCACCCTTTATAAAATAAAAAAACCAATTATAAATTTTGTGAAACGCTTTTTGGGATTTATCCACAAAATTTACTTGAAAATCATATTTAACCAAGTAAATAATCATCCATGTTTACTAAAAACATTATACACAAATAAACACAAGCATTAGAATTTTAAAATAATATGTGTTCATGTCCTTGATAAAATTATAGTGAAGAGAATACAACTGACTAGAACAAGGTCACTAAGATAAATCTTCATTAAGAAATCATATATCTAGGCTATTAAAACCATCATATGATGGTTCACAACTGAACCCCATCAAGAAACACCCACGTAGAGAGATCAGATAATGATCGTAAAGATCGGTGTTTTTTCATGCTAGGAAATTTAAAGGAAATTTGAATTTTTGTCTATTAGATCCTTGTAAGGGGTAAAATAGACATATTCCACAAGAATATTATTATAGATAATTTTTATAACCACTCTACAGGTTCCAAAATTGGGTGTTTACCCTAAGATAAAAGTTTTTTCGAAATCCTTCCAGTTTGGATTTTTTTGGAATATTAAATATTTAATAAATTAAATATTAACTTATTTATACAAATTATAATAGTGATATATTTTCAATTTATCATGATATTTCTATTATATATCCAAAATTTGGATTGTAATTTGGGTTTTTTCCAGTATGAGAGACAAACTCTTTGAAGGTGTCAATGCTTAGCCCATTTTTCATTTCTTTTTTTGTTCAATTTTTTATCATTATATATTTTTATAATTTATCTTCCTCCTCATTGTTACATGTTTTTATGCTAGAGTTTCCTTCTTATTTTCATTGATCATCTAATAAGTAGAGAGAGGTATAGGTAGAGAGGGAGATAAGAAGAGGGAGGTTCCACCATAGATCATGGGAGGAGATGGATTGTCATGCGATAACTGCAGTATGAGGATCAAATAAAAACAATGTTGGTTTACACCAAGTGGAGAAACCTATTTATTTTTAATCGTAGATCCCCATATTTTATTTTTATTTTATAAATTCCCATTATGATTGTTGGTGGACTCCATGGGGTCCAATTTGGGGTTATTTTGTATTAAATGGGGGTTTGAGAAAGACTACATGGGTTTCTCATTCAAAAAACCCTACTACACATCCTAGAGTTTTAGGAAAAAATATTTTGTGTTCAACTTGTTTAAGAAAGTTAATGTTTTTAGGACTACACTATATGTAATAAAAGTTCACATCATGAAGTGGTACAAAGACATGTTTCCCTGTACTTGGATGGACACCCCATATACAAAGACATGGCTATGCAGTAGTACACAACCCGACCACAGGTGTTCCCTTGTCATGTGATAGTACACAACGAGACCCTAGGTCTAACCAGTTCATGTATAAGTATATATACAGGGTGGATATTTGGGTGAAAACACTGTATACATAGGTTAAACATCGTGTAGTACTCCCTTGTTACCCATTTGATGGTACTGGGTTATTTTATGCCATAGAACCATAATTAGAGATAATGGGAGTACATTTTTAGAATTATTCTTCATAAAACACTATGGTGAATACCTTAGGGTGATTTTAGGAATTTTCATTGGTGATTCAGGGTGTTTTGGTTATGAAAAAGTGATTTTTTCCTAGTAATTTAATCTAGTCGCCTCATGGGAGTGAGAAATGGGACAAGACCCAGATAAGGGTCATGAGAATAGTTGAAGGAAATTTGATGGGATTTCTAATATCCTCTACTAGTGTATCTAGGTACTTTCCATAACTAGAAAGACTAGGTTATGTCTCAAGGAGTTGGAATGGTTGGGTGTTCAAGTCATCCTTGAGTGACTTGGAAATGTGGTGAGTTTGAGGGAACATAGTTTATGAATATTATCATATTAAGACTGTGGGGACAAGATATGTTAGAGACTTGGTTGTGGTATGTGATACCATCAAGAGATAGCCATTATCTTAGGGGTTGTGATTAAGATTGAGGGATAAAAGTGGGAGTGGGACATGTTATACAATGAATTAGGGGAACCCAGTAAGTTCCCTTATGATGTTTTGTGCCTAGTGAGAGGGTATGCATCAAATTGGGTACTGTAAAAAATAATAGTTTCTTTTAGACCTCAGTAAAAAGGCTATTCTTGTTTGATTTGGGATGAAATAGTTTGAAATCATGGTTGTCTAACCTTGGTTACATGGTGGGTTTGGAAAATGGCAACCCATGTTAATGTTTTATTTTATATACCGAGGCTTGTTTTATGGTAAATCCTTGGATAATTTTGATGAATTAATGGAAACTCTCAGAGAGATGTTATAACTCTAGTTGGGATGTCAGGATTTAGAGCTAAGATAATCATTGTGGGCCATCATATTCTATCTCAAAAAGGGTATTTCGATGGGGTATCATGGAATGAGATATTAAAAGGTCCTACTATCCACCAAGGTGTAGCTAGTAGGATATTATAGTGTGATCTTATCTCTAGTTATATGGTAATTATGGGTTTTGTCCTTAAGTAAGATTCTTACAGTGTATATTACCATGATATGAAAACTCTAATAAGGGAGGTATAAAATGATTATTGGGAATATTCCCCAAATGTGAAATATCACATAGAGGAGTATCATGATACTTATGATATTATTTCATGAATGGGAAAACTCCCATAAGGAGAGGCACATGATGGTATACAAAAAAAATATATAGAGGAGGTATGTGATACTATAGCAAACACCCTTTATGGGGGTATGTGTTAATTAATATATTATACACCCATTGGGAATTCCTTGACACTATGGTTGGACCAGTGATGTTTATATAGATTCCCTAATATTGGAAAAAAGGTATGGTCAATTGATGTAGAAGAATTAAGGAATGAGAATGTGTTTTTTGTTTTATTTTAATTTCATTTATTCTTAACTTGGCTGGGTATATTTCTTGAACATATACTTATGGCAGATGTTTATAAGTTCACTATTGGGGTTATCCTATTGAGATTCATTTCTCACCTCTTATACATGAAACTCAATGTATATTCTGAATTTATGTATGGTTTTATGTTGAGAAAAAATTCACAATGAATATGGTGGAGGCCCAAGGATACTTGAATTGGGAGAGCTGCTCATGTGTAACACCCTGAGATTTTATGAGATAGATTATTTTATGTCTTTTTTTGTACACTACACCAATATTATCTTGCGATATATGCAACACTGTATTAGCTTACAGTATATTCAACACTATTCTTGTCTTGTATTGCTCACAATTTCAACTTCTTTTGATAGATTTCATTTTACACAATACTTGCTATAGATTTTGTTCAATGTATAAATGAACTATTTTTGGAAGATATTATATACAACACCAAATGAAGATTTCACTACACGCAACATTGACAAGACTTTCGTTACACACAATAGCGGCCTTCCTCGATAGCTTGCATGCTACGCAATACCAAGTTTCAGTAAACAACAATATATTATTAAAATATAATATAAACTAGACATTATGAATATTATTAACAAAATTTTTAAATTTTTATAACATTATAATTCATATTACATATGATATGAGAGCAAAATAAATTTTTCAGATAAAAGAAGTATTTTTAGAAAAATGAAATTTTACCGCCTTTTGATGATGAAACCATTTTAAATCTAGTTTTTGAAACATTTATTAGTTATATTTGAAAAGATAAACTTATTAGTTGAAAAAGGGACATAAAAACATAATTTGGATAATTTTTTTATATTTTTCTCATAACTTTCATATTTTGATAAATAGTTAAAATATGCAAATGTTTATTGAAAAAAAACTTTTTTCATTGAAAAACATTATATGGTTAAAATATATAATTTAATGGTTTTATAGTATAAATAGAATAAATTATTATAGTTTAAGAAAATTTAATTAAATTTCATCAATTTTACATTTAATTCGTATGTAAAATCATTTCAATCTTTTAAAATGTATTAAACAAAAACCCGTTATTTTTTCGACAAAGGGATGAATTTTATATTAATTATTGCAACTTCTGTGTTTTTAATTTGATAAAATGGATTCCATATTTGGAAGCAAAATCCTTATATTGTTTAAATAGATACTTTTTATTTTTGCACATTATGAATAGTAACTTCAGTTATTATTTTATGTCTAACCATGGGCATCCTTGGTTTAATTTTGGGACCCCATTGAATCACTTGGATTTAAAAATGACACTTAATAATAAATAATTTAAACCAATGATAATTATAACCTAAACATATATATTTTATTAAATTGATTTAAATATGCGGTTATATAAAATATCTCTATGTAATTAAATAGTAATTGGAAATATAAAACTATTTCCTATATCATGGTATTTTATTTTTAATTTTTATACATTAGATAAATATATTTATTTATGAAACAATTATGATGTAGTGATTATCTCATTATTGAAAGATTCAAATAAATGAATTTATAAATATTAAAACAAATGTAATTTGGTTATTTTGATGTCATACATGAATTTTATGGATGATATTGACTTTTTATATTTAATTTAATGACATATTTGTGAAGTAATCAAGTTGTTATGAATTTTTAAAAAATGTCAAATATGAATAGTCTCCAAAATTGACACAATTCATAACTTAAAATATATAATTTTTTATTAAATAATTTTAAAATCCTAAAAAACTATGATTTGGAAAAATGGTTAATATAAGTCCAAATATGACATAAATAACTTTTTATGGGTCGTTTGACATGATGTGGTAACTACATTAAGCCAAAATTTGTAAATAACATGATATCATGTTAAGATTAAAAATGGTAAAATAAAGGTAATCCTAAAAAGATAAGGATTAAAATATTCAAAACTTGTTAAAAATTATTGGATGATGGGTATTCGAACCAAAATAATATCTTATTATAATTTAATAAGTTCTGGACCATTTTAAATCTAAATTTAATTTATAATAAATTAATATTTTCAAACTTTCCTAAAGTGCCCCTCCCCTCTTTTATAAAAGGGCACCTCCTCCCTCTCCTCTTCACTCCATTTTGAGCCTTCAATCTCAGAAAACCCTACCAATTTCTCTTCTAAACTTAATTAGTTACATTCTATAGGTTCTGGTCTTCTCAAAATACCAACTCTAATTCCCTAAGAGTAAATCTAAAGGAGGGAAGTCAAGGAAGAGGTAATCTCTTCTACTGATTATTTCAAATTTATATCTTCTTCTACTTATTTTTCATTAGTTTTTTAATTATAATGTTATAACATAAGTATAAATAATATACTGATATGTTATATTGAATAATAAACAACCCCAAATAACATTCTATCCATCCTACGTAAAATGAAATCACTGCGCGTGCGTACGTATGACTTACCGTCTCCATGCTGTGGTGTAATATGTTTTCACCACCACCTTACATGGATGAGTATAATGGGGGAAATTATAACTATTTATTAATATTATAATATGATACTAATTATTAAATATTATACACCATACAATTTAATTCAATTCAATAATTATTGGAACAATATCATCGCTCAGGCGTACGTACAACTTACCGTCTCCACGACGGGATGGGATTAATTCTCCATGTTAACCATTCAATAATGTTTATAAAGTATATATAATAAACAATCATGAAATATATGAAATAATAATTCTAATAGATTTATTTAAATATATAAATGTCATTTACTTACTTCAATCCAATTCAGTAAGGAAATGAAAACAGCATTCAAGCATACGTATGGCCTACTGTCTCCATGAACGGTGTATTCTGTTTAATTTATCTATCTATTATATATATATATATATATATATATATATATATTTAATATATAAGATATATATAAATAATGTTTTAAATTCTGTAAGTAATTAAATCATGATCTAAGTAATCATATAAAGAATAACAAGCCCAAACATGTTTGATAAATGAAACGATTATTACCCAAAACATTGCGTTAACATGGAATTGACAAATGAACAGTTAATATAAAGTCGCAAGTGAATCATAAATGATATGATAAGTATTATTATGGTTTTTAATAAGTTAATAATATGTTTAAACCCACTATACATTAGTTTTATACTCATAAAGAAGAAATCAGATCTATGTTAAGGGAAAATTTTGCAATCTCATTTTTATGTGAGATTTTTTATACATAATTATTTAATGGGGTTATATTTATCATCCATGTACATGTTTTTTAAAATGTTTTCATAAAACATTTACTATTCTTATAGGTATTTTTAAATTCATTTTAACTGTTTTTGACTTTTACTATATGATAAGGAAGGAATCATTCTTCTGTTTACCATACGAGGCACTTTTTTGACTTCTCCAGCAAAAAATATGAGGAGAATGTTTTTTAAGTTATACGGAATGAATGGATTTTTATGGGTTCATGATTACTTATTTCAAAAAAATATTTCTCTACATTATTTCAAGTTTATATTCAACTAAACAATTTTTTTAAAAATTTTACACCATTTGGAGAAAATAAAGAAAATTGAAGAAGAGAGGATATTTTCCTCGAGAACTAATTTCAAGTGTTTTATGAAAATTATTTTCCAAATAAGATGAAATAGGTTTATGTTTCTTTCCTTATTATTAAATTTATATTATTGTGTCTGTGATGGAATTATTTTTTATGAATTCCATTTATCTTATATAGATTATTTTATGATAACATGGTGTTTATTAATCCCATTTTATTTCATAGGTTATTCTATGATGAATGATTTATTTTTTTTATGGAACATTTAAAATGATTTAATTATGATATGGGTGGGAACTATATCTACCTATAATTAATTATCTAAATATTTATATCTCATGAGATAGAAATGACTATAATGAAAGTTAAACCCCATTTAGTAATACATGGATGGAACAACAAATAAAATGGGTTCAGTAATGGACTTTTTCCACTATGATAGTATTGGAAATAATGCCTTGGATGCTATGGAAATAATATTATGTTACTAATGGTTTTACAAAATTCCAAGTTTTATTCCCATGCTATTTTATCATGATTAATTTTCCTTTATGGTCTATGCCTTACATACTAGCAATATTTATGTTCTTAAATTTTAATTGAAAACAAATTTTTTCATCAAAATAATTTACATGTTTAAAATATATTATTGAATGGTTTTAAAGTATAAAAAGAATATATTTTTATATTTTGAGACAATATAATTCATTTCCATTAATTTTACCTTGAATTCATATGTAAAAACATTTTAATCTTTTTCAATTGTTTAAAAAAACTTGTTTTTTCGACAACATTATTAATTTTAATTAATTTATACAACTTCTATTTTTGGAATATGAAAAAATGGATTCTATATTTTGAATCATAAGGTTAAATGTTTTTAAATAGGTACTTTTTATTTATGTATATTATGAATAGAAATTTCAGTAATTATTTTATATACCATTTTTTTGAAAGGTCCCTTAGCCAAACGGCTGAGGTAATTTTATTAAAAATGAGGATACAAGATATGCAAGTGGAGAGACTCTTTACAACTAACCTCATAAAGATGAAACAACTCCAACTAGGATGAATCTAACCAGAAAAGTAAATCACCCAAAACCATGTTGTCCAGCCCATTCATAGTCAGGTTCAGCTCCATGTGAACTCAGTACCATTGTTAAAGGGTGAATCTTGTAAATAAGGGTAAAAAAATAATATTATAATAATAGTAAACCTCCCTAAAACATGGACTAATCCAATTGGATAAGATATTTATAACCATGGTCATCCTTGGGTCAATTTTGGGACCCCATGGATTCACATGGATGTGAAAATGACATTTTATAATAATTAATTAAAAGAAATGATAACTATAACCTAAACATATATCTTTTATTGAATTGATTTTAATATTGGGTTTTATAATATATATATATATATGTATATAAATATTAATTAGAAAGATAAGAAGATTACCTACGTCATGGTATTTTATTTATATTTTTATAAAATAGATATATATATTTATTTAAGACACAATTATGATGTAGTGATTACCTCATTAATGAATGATTCAAATAAATGAATTTATAAATATTAAAAAAATTTAATTTGGTTATTTCAATGTCATCCACGAATTTTATGGATGATATTGACATATTATATTTGATTTAATGCCTTATTTTTTGAGGAATCAGGTTATGAATGTTTTTTAAAAAGTCATGAATGAATAATGTCCAAAATTGACACAATTCATAATTTAAAACATAAAATGGTTTTTTAAAAAATATTAAATTTATAAAAATATAATATTCATCCAAATAGTTAATATATGTCCAAATATGTCATTAATAATTTTTTTTGGGTTTTTTTAAATGATATGGTTATTACATTAACCCATAATGTGTAAATAACATGATATCATAGTAAGATTAAAAAGGGTAAAATAAGGTTAAAAATAAAAAGATAAGAATAAAATAATATTCAAAACTTTTCAAAAATTAGTTGATGTTGGTTATTCAAAAAAAATCATGTTATAACAGAATTAAATATGTTTTGGACCATTTTAAATATAAATTGAATTTATAATAAATTATTATTTTTGTTCTTTCCTAAAGTGCCCCTCTCCTCTTTTATAAAACAACACCTCCTCCCTCTCCTCTTGACTATATTTTGAGACTTCAAGCTCATCCAAAACCTTCCCATTTATACTATGAACTTCTATAGATAAAATATAGAGGTTTTGGTCTTCTCAAAAGGCCAACTCTTGTGCCCTAAGAGAGAATTTAAATAAGGCACATCAAAGAAGAGGTAATCTCTTCTACCGATTCATTCAAATTTATTTATTATTCTACTTAAAATTATTTTGCAGTTTCATTACAAATTAATAAAATCAGTATAACTCATATAATGATTTTTTATTATGGATGTGATACAAACCTATTCCACCTTCTATCCATCCGACAAAAAATGAAATCACTCCACTTGTGTATGTACGACTTACCATCTCCACGCCATGGTGTAATCATGTTTTCACCACCACCTTACTTGGATGGGTATAATGGTGGAAATAAAAACTATATATTATTATTAGAAAATGATACTAATTCTGAGATATTATATACCATTCAATTCAATACCATTCAACAATTATGAAAATGATATCAATGCTCGTGCGTACGTACGAGTTACCATCTCCATGGTGTGATGAGATTCCTTCGGCATGTTAAATATTCAAGAATGATTATAAATTATATATAATAAATAATCATGAAATATATGAAATAATAATGCTACTATATTTATTTATATATATATATTGTTTTCTTACTTCAATCCAATTCAATAAGTAAATGATAACAGCATTCATGTGTAAGTACGACCTACCCTCTCCTTGAATGATGTATTCAATTTAATTTACCTATCTATTATATATATATTTTTATATACTGAATATATATGATATATATAAATAATTTTATAAATTATGGAAGTAATTCAATCATGATATAATTAATCATATGAAGAATATCAAGTCAAAACACGTATGATAAATGAAACTATTATTACCTAACATAGAATTGAGAAATGAATGGGTAATATAAAGTCACAAGAAAATCATACATGATATCATAAATTTATTATAGTTATTTTACAAGCTAATAATATTTTTAAAACCACTATACAAAAGTTTCAAACACATACATAAGAAATCAGACATAAGGTAAGGGATAATTTTGCAATCTCATTTTTATTTGAGATTGTTTATACGTAAATATTTACTGGGGATATATTTATGATCCATATCCATGTTTTCTAAAAAAATTCCTAAAATCTTTAATATTATTCCATGTATATTTAAAGCCGTTTTAACCATTTTTAACTTTTACTATCTGGTATGGAAGGAATCTTTATTTTGTTTACCATACGAGGTACTTTTTTGACATTTCCAGTAAAAGTATGAGGATAATGTTTTTGTTTAACTTATACGACATTAATGGATTTATACTGATTCATGAATATTTATTTCCAATAATCTTCCTCAACATTATTTCAAGTTTATTTTCAACTAATATTTTTTTTAATGTTGTGCAATGTTTTGAGAAAAGAAAAAAAATTTGAAGAAAAAAGGATATTTTCCTCAACAACTACATTCAATTGTTTTATCAAAATTATTTTCCATATAAGATGACATAGGGTTATTTTTCTATCATTATTATTACTTTTATATGATTATGTTTGTGATGGAATTATTTTTTATGAAGTTCATTTATCTTATATGGATTATGTTATGATGTCATGATGTTTAGGAATCCCATTTTATTTCATGGGTTATATTATGATAAATGATTTATGTTTTGTAGAATATGTAAGAATGATTACATTATGAGATGGGTTGGACCGATATCTCCCTAAAATTAATTGCGTAATGATTTATATCTCATGATATACACATGACTTGAATGGTAGGTAAATCCAGTTTAGTAATACGTGGATGGAACAAAAAGTAATCTCGGTTCAGTAATGGACTTTGTCCACTATTATGGTCTTGGAAACAATGCCTTGGATACTATGGAAATCATATTATGTTCTTAATCAGTTTTCACAATTCCATGTTTTATTCCTATGATATTTTTTCATGATTAATGTTCCATTATGATCTATGTATTACACTATAGTGACTCGGGTTTTGGCCTAATTAGACTTCATAATATTCCTACGAATAATTCCAGAGCTAGGAGTGAAAGTGGAGTGTGATTCTGAGACCCGGTGTCCCTGAAATTATATTTATAAAAATATTAATTATATTTATACTATTCACGTGGAAGTGATGGTTTATATCTTAAATGCTAGTCTAGATCAGAAATATGAGGGAATTGTTGCATCCGAAGTGTACCGTTTACCCTAGTCAGGGTGTAAGCTTTGCGGGTGTGGGCCTGCTGTAGAAAAAGGTGACCAGTGGCATTTTTGTAAATAAATGAATAAATTTATTTATGGATATCGGATTGAATAAATATTGAATGGAGAATCAGATCAAAATTTTGAGACCACCATTGAGTTCGGATCGTCGCGTTTCTCTTAGGTGAGATATAAAATTTCTCAGCACCTCGTGTCGGGTTGGTGGCGAGTTGGAGCCTAGGAGTTAGTAGAGAGGATTTGATTAAAAATAAAATCCCCTCCCCCCTTCTCCCCCTTGTGTGCAGTAGGAGGCTGAATCCTCCTCTCCCCATTCCTCTCCTCTTTGGTGACGAATGAACTAGAGGCCGGATCATCGAAACGAGGTGCGGTCAGACTCAGATCGTGACAGTGATCACTCATGGATCGTGCAACGGGAGTTTCTGAGTGCAGATCTGACCTCAAAGCTTCGTCATTTCACCCTTGAGGTAGGTGGTTGTGTGTTTTATTCCATATCCCTAGTTTTATGCATTGTTTTAAGGTTATATATCCCTTAGACAACTACTTGGGACCCCTGATGGGTCTATCTGTGTGTTTCGGGGTGAACGGGGGTGATCTGGGCTGTTGTAGGGAAATAACGTCTGATTTTCTGGTCAACACAGTGTGAAAACCAATCATACATGCCGTGTGTTGTTCCAATTTGGGGAAGATGGACTTTTAAATAGTACACACTGTGTAGTGGAACATGGGAATGTGTCTAGTTGTGGAAGAACACATAATGGTGGTTTTTGAACAGTATATGCCGTGTACAAGGAGTACACGTCGTGTAGTGAAAGATGGGCATGTGTCTGGGTGAAAAAGCACACAGAATGGTGGTTTTATTAATATTACATATTTTTTATAGTAAATTACATGCTGTGTAATTTTACATGGGTAGACCCCATGTACTCCAGAGTACATGCCATGTACTTTGTCCATTTGGTTTTCATCTGGGGTTTCTTTAAACAACTATAACTTGCAATCCATGGGTTCATTTCATGTTCCACATAAGGCCACATGACACTTGCTTCAAGACATAATTTTTAGCCTAATTTTAGGTGTTGTAACCAAAATTTGGGTGTGGTCCCCATGAGGTTTGGATTGGGCATTTGCGGTGAGATGTGACATTTTTGCCGGGTGTCCGTTTTGGCCAAATGAGTAGTCATTTACATGTGTCTTTCCAAGAGGATTGGATTTGCGTGATCCATTCGATGTGTTACAAGATCAGTGTGTTGGATCCACTCAGAATTTTTATGGTGAATAATACCTTTTTCACCAGTTAACCATTTGAGGCATGTAAATATAATATCCTGCATGTTATTCCATATAGAATATGATGGTAACCTCATTTTGGACCTCGGACGTACGTAGTGTAGTGTTGTTGGGGGTTTCTTGGGTTAGAGATGTTTGGACTAGAAGCGGTTGAGTGAACTCCCTTGGTTTTTTCATATGAGGGTACGTGTGGCATTACAACCCCAGTATAAGTTTTTGATCCCCTCAATAGGATGAATTTAAAATAGAGTTTTGGTATCCCTCCAAAGAGTCTGGACCAGGATCCTTTAGCTTCATTCCATAGATCGGTTTCTTGGTATCGTTGTGACCACTTATCCATGAGTGGCGATCCCTTATCTAGCAGGAAAACCCTGTCGGATTTGAGGCATCATCGGGAATATGATACCCTACACAGTGGGTTGTATTAGTAGGGTTATAGTATCTTCAAGTATATGATCCCCTACACAGTGTGTGGTTTTCCGTAGGGATGCGGTATTGTCAATAATGTGATCCCCTACTGAGTGCGTGGTTTCAGTAGGGTTTGTGGTATTGTCGGTTTGATCCCCTACATTGCCAGTTATACAAGATGGAGTTTCTGGCATTGTTGTGACCACCTTTTCACAGGTGACAATCCTCTATCTAATTGATATGATCTGTGGAATGTCAGATCAGGTTGTTGTATACACTAGTGGATCCTGGTAGTGATCCCCTATCTATGGGATCATCAAGTTACTATATTGGGTTCTTGTATCCCATAGAAAACC
Source organism: Viscum album (assembly GCA_963277665.1). NCBI lineage: Eukaryota > Viridiplantae > Streptophyta > Magnoliopsida > Santalales > Viscaceae > Viscum > Viscum album. The sequence goes on from OY728146.1 coordinate 1,814,847,091, forward strand.
CTAGGAGTGATCCCTAATCTGAGGAGTTTGGTGTTTTCGCTATTTTAGTATGATGTTGTCAGTGACGATATCTAATGATCATGATATCTCGAATGGGCATATGGGATTTTGGTGTGAGACCCTAGGGAGTGTATCTCTCATAAGATTGTCATCTGGGATGAAAAAGCTCGTGGAGTGTGTTATCCTAGTTTTGGGAAGAATCTGTCACTGGTGATGGGTTAGAACACCATGAGGTTTGTTTCCTGAGACGAGTATATCTAGATGTTCATAGTATATGTATGGGAATATACATGAGATGAGCTGACTAGTCATGTTTTTCTGAGCATGGTATTGAGATGAAGTTTCTCTATCATTTGGGTTCCCTCTAGCTGGGATGAGTTGACTGTTTCCTTTCAGTTTCTCTATTTTATTTTGGAGTTTTTGGGGTTCTTATTGAGTATTTTTATACTCACTCCCGCATAGTATTTCTTTGAATATGTTTTCTGTGTTGTGAAGAACACATGCCTTTTAACAGAGTCCCAGTAGGACCTGAAGAAGACGGATCTTGGAGGAGGATTTGTCTAGTGGTTACTTTTGACAGTGATCCCCTACTTCTGAGTAGAATGGTTGCTTTTGTAGTATTCTTTTGGCATGCCTTGTATTTTCCCTTTTTGTACTTATATTGTGTAATATTTGGTGTCCTATAACCAACTGGTTGTACTTTTATTACATGGATATTTAATGTATTTAAATATTAAACATATTTTTACATATTATTCATTGTTCTGCATGACTATAACGTAATAATTTCCTAGGGAATTTTTTTGCATTAATAAGGTCATGGAAGTTCCCCACTGTGATGAGAACCTTAAAATGATATAACAATATTCTTAAATATAGTCATATGTTTGGATGTCATGCTATGAAGGGACACATAGCTTGAAAACCATCATGTACGAGTACTTGTAAGCAGATGATACTTCCTCTCATGAAGTTCTCAATTCTTAATCTTCAAGATAAGAGATTGTGAGAAGAAAACCTCCAGTAGGAATTCCTTATGTTTTGGTGTCATCGAATATATCTATCTACGAGCATGTGTAACAATCCTTAGAATTTAATATTATCATTATTACGTGTCACGACTCGCGCACATTTATTTACTGATGAAAATTGTGAAGCAGATAGTTTGGAGGATGTAGGGTTTGTTGGGTGCGTCGTGAGTGACATGATATTAATGTATATGTCGAGGAAGGAATTGTCCATTCCATTTATAAAAGTTGATATCTCATCCCTCTGATTGAAATAGAATCGTCGCGTGAAATTTCATGTCCATGGGGTAACGACAGTTTATTTTAGGTATTCAAAGAATGACAAATCAAGCATAATGGTTGGTGACACTATCATGAAACCTGGTTGATGAGATATCGAGGCAAAGGGATTAAATTTAACAATGATTGTTTGTATCTGGAGATCATTGTTGTGACTTTACATTCTTTCTCATGGGTTCCTTGACCTATTGTAAGATAGTAAACTTGGACATTAGGCAAGCCCACCTAATTCCAATGAAACAAGATCCTAGAGGGTCACACACTAAGTATTTGTTATGGACTCGGTTAAATTCTATTTGAATTTAAATAATAAATATCATTCCCAAGACCGTAGAATAATTTTATTGATGTTAAAATGATATATTTAATTAAATAAAATATATTTATTTATTTTATTGAAAATTTAATAAATATTTATTTAGTAGTTTTTAAATAAAATATTTACTTCAGAGAATAAATTATTTATTTATTTATTCGGGTGTTTAATAATTGGAAGTGGAGTTCGAGTGGACCATGGTTGGTCTTGTAGTAAAATAATTATTTACAATATGGTAAATTATTATTAGTTGGAACAAGTTAAAATAATAATGATGCTTCTATTATTTTCTGACATAGAATCTTATTCATAATTCCATTTTGCGCAAGTTGACACATTATAAATAATGAGGTGGTATTATTATTATGAGCATGAGTTTTCTATAAGTTCATGAATGTATTTAAATGATATAATGCAATTAAATATTGTAAATTAAGTTCCGTGCATATAAATAAACAAGTACATCTATTGTGGCATGGAGAAAACACCCCATACTTGGTGAATTGAGAATTATTGAGCTAAATAATTTCTATGTTGAATCCTCTTACTGCCCCTCTCACGAATAGGAGATGTTCTTCATGGATGGTGAAAAAGAAATCAAGAACAACTTACCCAGGACCCTCAATTTGTCGCACTAGCACCCAAGGAATGAGTGGTGTTGATCGGAGGCCATCAGAACACGTGTGGATGACCGCTAGAGGGATTATAGTTTGGATCCTCACAAGCGCAATGAGATAATTTTAAAGTGTCATTATGAACAATCAACATCATCAATATATAAAATAATAAATATCCTGGTAATATTTTATTTATGAAATTAATTGAATTAATTAATTAAATTATAAAAATGATATAAAAGATCCTCTCTAAAGGTTTTGGGCCTCTTTCTTATTTATATAAATCTTTGATTCTATCCCATGGAGAGTGGAGTTCATCGTCATATTGATTCCAGAATAATCATTGATCGTGGCAAAAACTATAGTTGGGTGTCGGCCCAACCGCTCTTCCACTATGCCCAGAACCTACAAGTGGAATCGAAGGGGTTACATCATAGTTTATTATTATTTAAATATTTTTTTTATGATTTACGCATTTAATAATTTAGTTATTTTAATTCAAGTTAATCAATCTACAAATATGAATCTTGAGATCTATTCCTCCTCTTTCATTTCTCATTCACATTATAGAAATGATGTTTTCTTTTAATTTTGATTAAAATACAATAGAGGATGTCATCCAGAGGCACCAAAGGTTCTTGGTCGTACAACACTAGAACAAACAATGTGCATTCAGTAGTACACAAACTATATCCAAGGTTCAATGCACCGTGTTTGGTCCGCCAAACCATGTCGTATCATTGGATTTAGTCTAATTCATAATGACTATGTGTGTTGAATAGTAACATGTGGCACAGGGTTTCTGAATTACATGACGTGTGGCCAACTAGACATGACGTGTAGTCCCTTTGGGTTACGATTGGACTGTGTACCCCGTACATGGCTTGCCTGACTCAAGACCATGTAGTGAGGAATTACACGGTGTGTGGCCCACTAGACATGTCATGTACTCTGAATATTTCCGAAGTACACTCACACATCATTTCCCTGGGCCTGTACTTGGTATGGACTGTGAAAAATAGCACACACCATGTAGTTGGAACTACATGATGTGTACTCATCCAAATTACATAGATTTATTAAAATTTATTATTATATTATACAAACTGTTGATACGTGTACCATCATGTGGGTGTAATGATGAGGGACAACACGTGATAGATTTATATATATATATATGTGTGTGTGTGTTCAATTTAACATATGCATAATGTTCATTTCTACCCATTGTGTAGTTATGAATTGGAATTCATTGGGTTTCCACCAAGGTACAAGTTACAAAAAAAGATTATTTTAAATGATTTTTTTTAAAAAATTATGATATATGAGAATATCATGGAAATTTAGAAAAGGGTTTAAGATTAAAAGATTGATTAATTAAATATGATAATTAATTTATTCGAGCGTGATTTATATTAAACAAGAACGATTAAAGAATTAAATTATAGTTTTATTTATGCATAAAGATTGATCCATGTATGGATGATCTTGATACTGACCAATACCTCTGTGTGTGGATGGTTTGTTTTAATTTATTTATTTAAACTAAATTATATGGTCTGCGATCCTTCTCCTCATTAATTTATAGGGTCTGTGTGCCCAATTATTTTTTATATAAAACCCCCCTTTACCCCTCACCTGTATGTGAATTAAAAAAAAGGCATATGTAATGGATGTAACTACCAATCTAGTATAGGTGGTTTTAGCTGGAGTTGAGACAAAACCAACACCACGAGATACAGAGGTGGATAGGTGGAAAGATCTAAACATGAACCGAAAATGGTCATGATGTTTATCCCCTAGGCTAGGGTTAGTTTATAAACCACTAGATAAACTAACCACTAGAAAATATCATGATAATTCCATTTATTTTATTTCTATTGGTTTCATGGTTTATCATTATGGATATGTTGTCACGATCACAAAAGTAATGAATTAAACAATCATGCAAGATAGAACTAAAACAAACTAGACTTATATGGAAATATTATCATCACACCGTTAATCACTTATGTAAGTTCCAATAAATATTAACCAGTATATGATAATGATAATAATAAATTCACACATAAGATATAAAAATCCATCAAATAAAATATTAAGTCAGACCAAGCCTTCCATTACATTGTAACTGGAAAACTCAATAAGACTATGTGTTTGACCAAAACTTTTTGGGACACATAATTTTATACAAGAAGTCATTATGAAAGGTTTTAGGTTAAATTAAACATATTACATCAAGAAGTGTATCCCTTTTTAGACATGGTGTAATATTGGAGGCAAGATTTGAGGAAATCCAAAGTCAGGAGTTTTAGGATTGGGGAGTCTACTCAACAGATCAAGGATCTGGAATCCCGTAGTTGGTAAAGAACTTCCAACATAAATACAATCTAATATCTTGAAAAATCCTTTTTGGGGTTATGAGAAGGGGAATATGGATCCTTGACACTAAAATTTCATGGAAACTAGACATTCTGAGTTCAATGGTGAGGACCATTCGGACTTGATAAAATAGTGGGAGACTTAATAAAAATTACTTATTTATCATAAAATGTAATCAATAAATTACTAATGATATGATCTTTTAGTTTTAGAATAAAAATGAAAAGCTCATCAACCACACTATCCCTTTGATCAATTCGGGATAAATAAAACATACTCACCAGCAGTAACTTCATGGAATGGTTTAGATGCCTTCGGGTTATCCTACTCTATGAACAAATGTCTTATGTGTTGGAGTTATCATTACATGATCCACCAGCGAAAGATGTGGGTGATGAAGATTTACTAGTATATGAGAAACATAAGAACAACGTGGTCAATGTTCAATATTTGATGTTATCATCAATGTCTAGTGATCTAATTAATTCTCATGAAAACATGGATGCTTATAGCATGCTCGATAACCTCCATGTTCTTTACTTGGAGAGAGAATGACCGGAAAGGTTTGATATCTATATGGTACTCTTTCAAAGTAATCTCGTAGAAGGAGCCCTAGATGGGCCTCATGCAGTCAAGCTCATTGGCTATATTGAGCTCCTAGAGGTTCTAGGGTTTAAACTCCCTGAAGAACTGGTTACCGATCTCATTCTCGTATCACTCCCTCAGATATTCTCTCACTTTGTTGTCAATTTTAATATGAAAAACATTGACAAGTCTCTATCTGGTCTTCTTATCTTCATTAGCCATGTGGACAAAGATATGACATCTGAAAAGAATTTTGTTCTTATGGTGAATAAGAGGAAAGGGAAGCCAATGGTTTTTAAGCCCAAATCTTCTTCGCAACCTTCCAATAAAATGAAGATCAAAGGTGAGGCAAGGGAATAAGAGTCTCTTAGTTTCGTATGTGGCAAGAAGGGCCACTAGAAAAATTACGACACCCATCCTAAGAATCAGGGGGATGATTCAGGTGCATTTGTTATCAAATTAAATCTATCTATTTCTACAAATTAGGTATTAGATACAACTTCTGGTGATCACATATGTATCCAAATATAGAAACCAAGTAGATTCAAGAAGATTGACCGAGGGATGGTAGATCTATGAGTATCCAACAGAGCTAGAATTACTGCTATAGATTTTGCGGACTACCACCATACATTTCCAACTAGGATGATCTTGGGGTTAAAGGGTAGTTATTATGTGTCGTCTGTTACTAAAACAATTATTTCTAAATCCATAACAGATAAAAATGTATTTTTTTTTCAATTTTGGAAATGTATATTTCTTCTTCAACAATGATAGAATTTTTTATGATAGGGAACATTTATACAACGGTCTTTACATTTTGGTTTACACAAACCATGTAATGAAAATCAATAGCAATGATACTTCACATGACTCATACCATACCCAACATTGGCAACACCAACTTGGTCATGTAAATGAGAATTGATTGAAAATGTTATATCCTGATGGATATTTATATTCTTTTGATCTAAAACCACATGGATTATGTCATGAATGCTTACAAATAAAAATTTCCAAATCCCCATTTAGTGGGAAATGATAAAGGGCTGAATAACTTCTTGAATTGGTTCACACCGATGTGTGTGGACCATTTCTAGTTTAAGCAAGGGGAGGGTACAAATACTTCATCACTTTTACTAAATATTTCACTAGATATGGATATATCTACTTAATGATGTATAAGTTGGATTCTTTTGAAAATTTCAAAGAATAAAAGAATGAAGTTGAGAACCATCTTTGTATGAAGATTAATAAACTCCACTCAGTCCAAGGTGGAGAATATATTAATCATGACTTCATTGATTACTTACGAGAGTTTGGGATCCTATCCATGATCACCCTTACTTTCATGCCCCAATGGAATGATGTGAGTGAAAGGAGGAACTACACCCTATTGGACATGGTGATATCAATGATGAGTCACACGAGTCTTCCATTATACTTTTAAGGAAATGCATTACAAAAAACGACACACATAATATAACGAGTACCAACTAAATCGATAAATGGTTTTAAATATGAGTTATAGAGTGGAAAGAAAACCATGTTATCGAATTTACATGTGTGGGGAAAGATATGGTTTTGATAAGGCCTCTTCAGGTAACAAACTTGCTCCCCAAGGCACAAAGTGTACCTTTATAGGATACCCCACGGAAACAAGGAGATATTACCCATACAACCCATCATAAAAAATGGTTATAGTGTAAAGACACTCCATATTACTTGAGAGGAAGCAAATCTCTAAAATAGATAGTTGAAGCAAGATAGAATTCGATGAAGTCGAGGCTCAAGGTATACAAGAGTTGGTACATGAGCAGATTCCACAAAGCCCCATGGAAGAATGAACTATTCTAGAGACACAAGAACTGAATTCGAGTACAAGAGAGGTTATAGAACTAGAACAATATGGTTTTCTAGTTACTGAGGATGGTTAATAATTATTAGTTGATAATAATGATTCTCTAACCTACAAGGAAGAAATAAGTGGCAGAGATGTTTCCATGTGGCAAGAATATATGAATTCTGAAATGGATACCATGTACCAAAACCAAATCTGTATTTTGGTAGACCCTTAAGTTTATGTAATTCATGTGGGTTTCCAATGGGTATTCAAGAATAAACTAGACATGGAAGGACAAGTTAGTACTTATAAGGAATAACTGGTTGGAAAATGGAGCAAACAGTGTTAAGGAATTGACTACGACAAAACCCTTTCAACAGTTTCAATGCCAAAATCCATCAATTTTTTTTGTCCATTATTGCTTAGCATGAATATGTGATTTGTAAAACGGATGTCAAAACAACCTTAATGGGAACATTCAATAAGATATTTACATGACACAACATAAAGTATTTATGACTCTAAAGGATGTCAATAATGTATTAAAGTTGCAGAAATCCATTTATGGATTATAAAAAGAATCTAGGTCATGGAACATTCGATTTGATGAATCCATAATGAAATTTGGTTTTATCGTGATTGAATGTGAGCCTTGGGTCTACAAATGATTTAGTGGGAGTGCATTCATTTTCTTAATAGTACATGTTGATGACATATTACTTACTGGAAACGAGATACCATTCTTATAGTATATTAAGGAATGATTGATTCAATTCATCCCCATGATAGACTTGGGGGAGGTAGAATATATTCTTGGGGTCAAGATCCATCATGATACATCCAAGAGATTGCTTGGACTAATACAAAGTACATACATTGATAAGATACTAAAGAGATTCAGTATGTAACAATCAAAGAGGGGATTGTTTCCATCATTACAAGGCATTCATCTCTCCAAGAAAATGTGTCCTTAGAAACATGAGGAAATAATGATAATAGAAAGGAATCCATATGCATCAGTGATTGGGTCGGTAATATATTCCTTGATATGTACTAAGCTAGATGATACCTATGGATTATGTGCGGTAAAAAGATATCAAGATGACCCAGGTGAGCACCATTTGATGGAAGTCAAGACTATCCTAAAGTATCTGAAGCATACTAAGGATATGTTCATAGTTTATGGAGGCGTTGAGGAATTAGTTATCATAGGATCTGAAGATTCTAGTTTCTAGCCTAATCAAGATGTCATGAAGTTGAAAACAGGATACATCTTCACTTTAAATGGACGTGCAGTGAACTGGAAGAGCTCAAACAAGAGTGTGGTTGCAGATTGTACAGTAGAGTTTGAGTATATCACAGCCTCTCAGGAAGCTAAAGAAGCATTTTGGATGTGAACTTTCACCCAGGAGCTGAATGTGATACCTAGAAGTAAAGATCCCATCACACTGTACTATGATAATATTGCAGCATTGGATCTTGCAAAATATCCAAGGCCACATCAGCAGACGAAGCACATACCTCAAAAGTAATATCTCTTGAGGGATTTTTCTTAGAGATGTGAAGTTGTAGTGAGCAGTATTTCAATGGAAGACAACATGTCCGACCACTTGACTAAAGCCTTGACTCATCAGAAACAGAATCACCATGTGAGGTCTAGCGGACTGAAAGTCGTAGGCAGTTGGCTCTAGTTCGAGTGGGAGTTTTTAAAATTTGGTGTCGATGAACCAATTGGTTGTACTTTTATTACATGGAAATTTAATGTATTTAAGTATTAAACAACTTATTAGATACTTTTCATTGTTTTTCTTGGCTATAATGTAATAATGTCCTAGTGTATTTGTCGCATTGATAAGTTCATGGAACTTCCCTGCTATGATGAGAATCTTGAAATTCTATAACAATATTTTTAAATATAGTTATATGGTTGGATGACATAATATGAAGGGAAACATAGCATGCAGACCGTTAGGTGCGAGTACTCATATGAACATGAGACTTCCTCTCATGAAGTTCTCACTTGTTAATTCCCAAGATAAGAGATTATGAGAATAAACACGCCAGTATGAATTCAAAATGTTTTGGTGTCATTGGGTATTTCTATCTGTGAGCGTGTGTAATGATCCATAGACTTTATGATTATCATTAATATGTGTCACAACTCACGCACTTTGATTTATTTTTGAAAACCGTCACACAGATAGTTGGTAGGAAGTATAGTATGTTTGGTGCGTCATGAGTGACATGATATTAATGGATAAGTCAAGGAAGGATTTTGTCCCGTCAATTTATGGAAGTTGATATCTCGTCACTTTGATTGAAATAGAATCATTGCACAAAATTTATGGCCATGGTTTAAAAAGAGTTTATTTTAGGTAGTCAAAGAACAACATATCAATCATAAAGGTTGATGACACTATCATGAGATCTGATCGATGAGATATTGAGACAAAAAGATTATATTACACAGTGAGCATTTGTATGTGGATGTCATTGTTGCGACTTTATGTTATTTCCTTTAGGGAATTGACCTATTTATAGACAATACTCTTGGACTCTAGGAATTCACCCTAAGGACAATGAGAAATGATCCTATAGGGTGTCACACTAAGTGTTTTTGGTGGTCTCAGTTAAATTCTATTTGAATTTAATTAATAAATATTATTCTCAAGACCATGAAATAATTTTATTCAAGTAATGATGATTGCATAAATTTAATAAAATATTATTAGTTATTTTATTGAACATTTAATAAAATTTTATTTACTAGTTTGTAAATAAAATATTTTTTAAGAGAATAAATTATTTATTTATTTATTTAGGTGTTCAATAAATGGAAGTGGAGTTCTAGCAGACCATGACCAGTTCAGTAGTAAAATAATTATTTTCAAGATGGTAAATAATAATTATATGGTATAAGTTAAAATAATAATGAAGCTATAATTGTTTTGTGATGCAGAATTTAATTCAAATTTTCATTTTTCACAAGTTGGTGCAAAATAAATAATGAAACAATATTATTATTATGAGTACAAGTTTTCTCTATGTTCATGAATGTATTTAATTACTGTTATGCAATTAGATATTGTATCTGAAGTTCCATTCATATAAATAGATAAGAACATATATTGTGCCATGGAGAACACACCACTTACATGGTGAATTGAGAATTGTTGAGCTAAACAAATTCTCTCTCAAATCCTATTCCCACCCCTCTCATGTACGAGTTATGTTTTTCAAGGCCAAAGAACAATAGATCAAGAACTACAAACACACGACACTCGCTTCACTGCACTAGAACCCTTAAAACAAGTGGTGTCAATCGGAAGACATCAGATTATATGTGGATCACCACTCTAGGGATTCTAGTTTGGATCCTCACAATTACAATAAGATAATCCGGAAGGGTCATTCCAAATGATCAACATCATCAATGAATAAAATACCAATGATCCAGGTATTATTTTATTTATATAATTAATTAAATTAATTATAAACATGATGTTCAATATCATCTCTAAAGGTTTCAGGCCTCCACATTATTTATTTAAATCGTTGATTCTATTCCGTGGAGACTAGCATTCATCATCTTATTGATCCTAGAATAATCATTGATCATGGTAAATATTAAAGTTGGGTTCCGACCCAACCACACTTCCGCTGCACCTGGAGCCTACATGTTGCTCTCTGGTTTGGGATAGATGTATGCATGAATTTTACTTTCAGTTTTTATATATCTCAACACTATTTTATAGAGGTGTATGTGGGTGTGTAAGTACATGAATGATAGGCTAAGGCCTCACATGTCTGTGATAGCATACTCGACACTAGTTTCTAATGCCTAGCCTTTGGGATGAGGCTTGGGGAGTTGCGGCTCGAGCCTTGTTGGGTCGGGTCATGACATAGTGGTATAAAAAGAGGTTATAACTTTTGGATCTCTGAGTGTAGGTAGTCTGGATTTGCATTTGGTTTGGGTTGAATAGCTGCAATGTTAAAATGTTTCGAGTTTGGATTTCAGGACAGGGAATCTAGTATTGGTTCGGCAACGACGTATCCATTCACTAGGACTCTGATAACCTGCTTTTCAACTCAGTACATTTGGACACTGGTTTCAAGGGGATAATGGAAAATTAATTATATAGGACTAGGTTTAGGGTTTTTCTTGTCCCCATTGATTCATCGACCTAGATATACTCTTTGACCATGGTACGTCTTGATTATATATTAGGTTTCCTCTACGTTGTCAATAAACAAGGGTTCCGCAGTGGGATTGTGGTGATGATCCACCCAGAGTAGAGGCTTTTGAGTTGGGTACAAGTTCCTAGGATGAACCTCCAGGTTGTCTTCCAGTTGAGCCACTACCTATCGAGTAGCTGGTTGTGCCGGTAGTGCAGTGAAAGGATGCACACAAGATGAGTGCACTGCATGAGATCCAGAGGCATCGAACACTGTGGTAACGGGGTGATCCAGACCCCCAGGCAACTGATGACTAACATGAAGCAGTCACTCAAGTTTTCTACCTTGTGAGTACACCTCCATATCAGATGGTGGCCCTAGTGGTGATACTTTTTCATGGTTCGTTCGGGCGATGTTGGAGTATTGTGAAGCAGTCCCATGATAAAGAGATGCTCAAATGGACAGAGTTTGAGTGGATCTTCTGGGAAGTGTTCTATCCAGCGATGCTGAGGTTAGTACAGATTCAGGAGCATCTACAGCTTAGGCAGGTGGGAATGACCATTTGGGAGTACTCAACAAGGTTTATATACCAGTCTCCATAGTCCATAGATATGGTTAAATACCCATTCTATAGGGCTCAGAACTTTGAACAAGGCCTATGTAGAGACAACCAGGAAGATGTGGTTTCCTTATGCCTACTCACCTATACTGGTGTGCTAGAGTGAACCTTGGTGGTGGAGAACTTTTTCGCTGAGAGATTTATCCTGTTATTGCTGGGCATGTAAGAGATGAGACCTCAGTAGCTGGTTTGGTAGCTGGTAGTCAACAGTAGGATTAGGGGTCCAGACATGCTAAACATTTTAGGAGGCAACACCAGGATGGGAGATCTGAGTCTTAGGGCTCTTAGGGATCTCATGACAGATATGGTCAGCTGTAGGGGAGGAGGTGTTACGATTGTAATAGTTGATGAAATCTTGATGGAGATTTTTTGACCCATCATGAAACTTAGTGTGATTCAATTGACATGCCACCTTGGCAGCAACATCTTCTCGAGTATGGAGGTCTGTAGGGTGGAGGACGTGGAAACGAAGATGGTGCAGTAGCGGGAGTTAGTAGGCGGTATGCGTTTCCACCACCACCACCCTCAGTTGTCCACGCTAAGCTCAGGGAGCTAGAGGACGAGGGATAATACAAATGAATGACTTATAGGTTGTTAAACCAGGGGCTCTGAGGATGGATAGAGGTATGTTGTGTGTCCTTTCTACTTTCTGTAGTAGTTTTGATAAACACTATTAGGTGGTACTCTTTCCATTTTTTTACTTGACAGAGGTTTTTTAGGGAATTGGAAAGACCCTGTTTTGGTGTTGGTGTTGTTCGATGTGATTTTAATGCATGAGGAATATGGATCCTTCCCTCTCTGAGATGTATTTTTGGGACGCGATTAAAACCATGCCGGTGAGTCAGTGCTGCCCAAAGCAGATAGTATCGAGGTGCGGATGTAGAGTCCCTCTGACTTATGTGTTCAGGGCAGGGTTGTGTGTTGGGGTGTTTGTGATAAATTCCTTGAGTTCCCCATAGTGTGTTCCATATGGCAACATGGGAACCCATGGTGCCTTTGTTGTGGTTCTTTTTGGGTGAACTTGCTGGTCACCATTGCCCATATTTTTTTCCCTCATGCGATTTTGAGACCCGATGTGCCCAGAATTAATTTTATCAAAATATTTAGTATTTTTATACTATGCACATTGCAGAGATGTGTTATCTCTTAAATGGTATCATGGATCAGAAATACGAGGGAATAGTTGCATCTGGAGCATGTATTTACCCTAGGTGGGGTGTAACCTTTTCAGGCACGGGCAAACTATAGAAAAAGGTGACCAGTGGAATTTTCATAAATTAATGAATAAATTTGGTTATGGAAGTCATATTTAATAACAATTGAATAGATACTTGGATAAAAATTCCAATACCACTCTTGATTTTGGAATGTCATGTTTACCTTAGGTGTGATATAAACATTGTGAACGCTTGATGTCGGGTTGGTGACAAGTCGGGGCTTGGGAGTTAGTAGAGAGGATTTAATTAAAAATAAAATCCCCTACACCCTTCTCCCCCTTGTTCATAGTAGGAGGCCAAATACCCAATCCCCCGACCTCTCCTATTTGGTGAAGAACTACCCAAAGGGAAGATCATTGAAACGAGGTGACGTCAGACTGAGATCATGATGAAAATTACTCCCGAATCATGTAACATGAGTTTCTGAGCATGGATCCAACATCAAAGAATTAGTGTTTCACCCTCGAGGTTGGTGGTTTTGTTTCCTTGTTTTAATCCCCCTTTTTATGTGTTGTTTTAAAATTATAGATCTTTTAGACAACTTCTAGGGACCCCTGATGGGTGGATTTGTGTGCTTTGGGGTGAATAGGGGTGATCCGGGCTGTTTTTAGGGAAATCCTGTCAGATTTTCCCTTCAACACAATGTGTAAACCATTCACACATGACGTGGGTTCTTCCCATTTGGGGAAGAAAGACTTTTTAACATTACACTCTGTGTAATAGGATTAAATGTCGTGTAGTGTCACATGGGCATTTGTGTAGGTGAGGAAGAACACAAAATGGAGGTTTTTGAATAGTACACGACGTGTACTAGGATTACACGCTGTATAGTGGAAAATGGGCATATGTCTGGATGAAAAATCACATGGTATGGTGGTTTTGTGAACAGTAAATTTTTAGTACAACAAAGTACATACTGTGTAATTTTACATTGGTAGACCCCATGTACTGCAGATTAAATGCCATGTACTTTGTCCTGCCGGTTTTTGTCCGGGGGTTCTTTAAACCCTTGTAACTTCAAATCCTTTGGTACATTTCATGTGTCGTCTATAGACACAAAACCCTTTCTTCAAGGAAGAATTTTTTAGACTAATTTCAGGTTTTCTAACAAAATTTTGTGTATGGGTCTCACGAGGCCTAAATTGGGCATTTGCGGTAAGATGTTACTTTTTCACCAGGTGTCCATTTTGGATGAATGAGTAGTTGATTCCCTATGTATTTCCAAGAGGATCTCATTGACATGATCGATTCTATGTGTTCTGGGATCAGTGCATGGGCCCCACTTGGGATTTTTACGATGATTAGTACCTTTTTCACTGGTTGACCATTTAAGATGTGTAAATAGACTATTCTGTGTGTTTTTCCACATATAATGTGATGGTAGCCTCGGTTTGGACTACAGAGGTACGTAGTGTGGTGATGTTGCAGGTCTCTTGGGTTAGAGACATCTAGACTAGTAATGGTTGAGTGAAATCCCTTGGTTTTTTTCTATCAGGGTTCATGTGGTATTACAACCCTAGTACATGTTTGTTATCCCCTCGATAGGATTAATTTTAGATATAGTTGTGGTATCCCTTAAATGATTCTGGACCAGGATCCTCTATCTTTGCTTTCCTAGACCGGGTTCTATGTATTTTTGTGACTTCTAGTCCATGGGAGACAATCCCCTATCTAGCAGGACAACCCCATAGGGTTTGAGGCATCATCGAGAATATGATCCACTACACAGTGGCTCATATTAGTTGGGTTGTGGTATCTTCAGGTATACAATCCCCTACTAATCGTGTGGGTTTCTATAGGGTTTGGGTATCATTGGTAATGCAACCCCCTACTCAGTAAGTGGTTTTAGTAGGGTTTTTTGGTATCGTTGGTTCGATCCCATACTTTTCAAGTTATACCATATGGATTTTCGACATCGTTATGACCGCATTTTCAGTCATGATGATCCTCTATTAGAGTGATATAATCTATGGAAGGTCAAATCAGGTTTTGGTATCCCCTAGTGGATCCTGGGAGTGATCCCCTATCTATGAGATCTTCAAGTTAATGGAGTGGGTTATTTTATTCCCAAGAAGACCCTAGGAGTGATCCTCTGTCTGAGGAGTTTGGTGTTTCTACTGTTTTAGTGTGATGTTCATAGTGACGATATATGATGAGTGTGATCTCTCTAATGGGTGTATGAGATGTTGGTGTGAGACCTGATGAATTGTTTCTCTCAGACGAGTGTCAAATGGGATGATAGATCTCATGGAGTGTGTTCTCTTGGTTTCATGTAGAACCTATGACTGGTAATTGGTCGGAACCTTATGAGGCTTGGTGCCTAAGACGAGTATAACTGGATGTTTATGGTATATGTATGGGCATATACCTCAATTGAGCTAACGAGTCATGTTTAGCCATGGATGATCTTGAGATGGAGTTTCTCTCTCATTTGAGTTCCCTATGGCTTGAATGAGCTGATTGTTGCCTTTAAGTTGATCTCATTTATTTTGGGGTTTTTGGGATGCCTACTGAGTATGTTTATACTCACCCCTGCATGGTATTTCCACACACATGTTTTTTGTCTTGTGCAGACCACATACCTTTAGAGGGAGTTTGAGGAGGACCTAGTGCAGATGGAGAACAGCTGAGGAGTTTTCCAGTGGGTACTTTTGATAGAGATCCCCTTCTTCTGAACATGTTTGATACTTTTGTATTTTTCTTTTAGTGGGCCTTGTATTTTTCCTTTTTGTACTAATTTTGAACTCTGGTTTGGGATAGATGTATGCATGAATTTAACTTTCAGTTTTTATATATTTTTCAACTATTTCATATGGGTGTATATGGGTGCATGTGTATAGGTATGATAGGATAAGGCCTCCCATGTGTGTGATAGCCTACTTGGTACTTATCACCAACCCCTAGACTTTTGGAGGTCGTCTTGGAGAGTTGTAGCTCGAGCCCCGTCTGGTTGGGTTGTGACAAACATACAACTAAGATTTATTTCATGACTCATGATTTTGATGTTTAAACTTTATGTTCATTTTTTTACATTTAAATGTATATAGTTTGTTTCATTTTTCCCATGTTTACCCTTACTAAGAATTTTATCTCACCCTTTTTATATTTTTCCCCAGGATATAAAGAAATATTTTAGGTAGAACAACAATATGGGAATATATTTATGGGAGATATTGAAGATGATTCACAATGTTAGAAGATTATGTTCCACATTTCAAAAGAGTATAAACTAATAAGGTATTTTAGAATATTTTGGTGTCTTGAATTAAGTATTCCAAAAATGAAATGTAATGTCCATGTATGTCAAGCTTGGGTCTCTACACGTGTGGAGCCTTCTGATTGGCATAAAGAGACTCAATGGGTTTTTTAGAGAATGGGTATGTAGTATAGATTAGAGTTAGTACAGGATACTTGGACCTTTATTTTAAGTTTATTTATCTTATATATGCACTCGAACCAGTGGGTGAACAATTGAAATGAATAACATAACCATTTGAGTTTTATACTACTTTTCATTTTTTATATCATGTTATGTATCAGTTATTGTTATAAATATTTGATATATAATTGTTATTGATATATTAATTATTAATTATTTTTTATTATTGTGAACTCAGAAATAGGTGTATATTCCTCATACTTACTACCTTTAATCCCTAATACTAGTCAACAACCTTTTACATATAGGGAGGTGCACCTAAGGTTACATAGAGAACCAGTTAAGTTACTATTCATATAGTTAGTTGGACTGGGATGCTACATAGTGATATTAGATAATTTTTTCTTATTATACTATTTAGGAAATGGTGGTTAGGAGATACGAATGTGTCGATGTATATGATGGATATCAGGTTGGTGTGTCTTGAACACGTATGCTGGTAGGAAGTACAAGTTCTTAGGTATGGGATTGATGTTCTACTTTTTCCATGTTATGCTTGATATTATTTTCACCCTGGGAAATGTATATGTTGTTTATATTTATGAGTTTTTTGGTTTTTTGGCCATTATACTATTAGTAAAAATCTAGTTATGAATTTGACTCTTGTCTTAGAGAGGCAATAGACATCTCATTTATCATGAGTTGGAATATAGGATTCACATGACATATAATGGTTTGGTTGTGTGATTTCAATCACTGATGAGAGGATCAATTGTTTACAGTGTTAGTTAGTACTAAAAATATATTTTCCAATATATTTACATTGTGGAATTATAATTAGCTATGATTACATGGTTATGAATCTTCTTTTGATGATAGGTCAAGTTGATTTATATTGAGGTGCTTGATGATAATAGAATAGTCTGTGTACACTGGAGGTGCAGTCAGCCTAGTAGGTCAATAAGGAACATGATAGCTTCTCAGAAAACCCCTTGGGAGTTTTTTTTATTATTTTGGATAATTTACATAAATTTCTAGTAATAATCTGTAAAGAGTTTTTCCTTATATTGTGGAATTAAATTTTACCAAACCAAAGTGAGTGGAGCTGGTACCTTGGGTACAGATCTTCATAAGAAGATTCCTATTGAATGTGACCTATAGGTTCAATTATTTAATGTTACATTAACAACATATTTTAATTTTATAAAATATACTGTAATTTAATTATACCTAGTCTAGTGAAAGGATACGGTTTCCCTTGGTATGGATCATCTAGGATGATGTTATTGGTTTTGATGATGTTGATCCTCAAGGGACCAGTCCCATTGGTGGTTGATCAGTGTAGATTAGTGACTGAGTAGGTTGATGACCTAAGATGAGGTTCCTATAACCTATGTATATGAGACCTTTGAGTCGGTGTTTTAGAACATTGGATATTGTGGGATGTTGAGGTGGTAACTGAGAGATGTTTCCCATAATATGTGACATTCCTTGATACATGACCCCTGGGTTAGATGGGAGACTTAGAGAAATTGAGATGTGATTCATTATTTAGAGATTCATATATTTTGTGTTGGTCGAGGGAAAACTATGATTGGGTTTGGCCTGGGTATGTGGGAACCATTGAGGTAAGAAGTAGGAGTATGTGCTAGATTTTGAGATCAATGTATAGGAGGTCAAATCGAGTTTATTATATGGGTATGGATATGCGTTGTATTTTTTTATTCATGAGAATAACCTTAGAATGTATGGAATTTGGATTGAGTTGGTATCAAGGTGAAATATTAATGGTAAGATTAGTCAAGTTCTTGGCCTTATTGTTGGGATACATTTTACCGTGCATGAATGAGTGTTAGTGGATTTTCATGACTTGGAAGGATGAAAAATGGAAACCAAGTATCTGTTTAGGTTTGGAATATGAGTTATTACCATTTTTGAAGAGGAGTCCCGTGTGTGATCTAATTTGTTGAAACTGACCAGCATAAGGATAATGGTCAATTTCTTTATGAACATTAACCTAGGTTATTGGTTTATGGTCATAAAACAATGATAGAATACAATAGGATCTTGAGGATCACTTTTACTTGAGGAGGAGGAAAGTGGTTTTTTGGGAAATCCTAATTTCCTAAAGGCATGAGTATAGGTTACGTGTAGTGCAAGTTTGACTATTTTTTAGTTCATTATGGTGGTTTATGTCTTGATAAAAATTCTACCGATGCAACCATGGTGGACCTATTGAGGTTGATGCTCGAGGAGTGGTGTAAGGAAAAAATAATGGTGGTGAGTGAACCATGGTCCATTAAAGGATGTGATCCTTATTTAATGTGGGTTATTGAGTATAATGGTTCCTATTATGAGTGGATCAAGTATGGGTGGTTGATATTTTCACATTGGAACTCATGTGTGAGTTGTTTTTCCACGTCCTGTAATTGTTTCTTGTGAGGGAAAGATCATGGGATGTTGAGCTTTATGTTTGGTTGTGGGTGAAGATAATAATTCTCTAATGGTGGGGAGTATCATATTAGTAATGTTTAAATATCTCTCATGTAAGGGGAGGGTTGGGGGAACTATAAGTCCAGTCTTGGATGGTCAAGAAAACATGGTTAAGAAGTTTCTTGGGGGTGGAATCATGAATGCTTGTTGACTATTGAGGCTTATCAAGGATAAATAGGGTTAGGGTGTGGAGGTTATAATGAACTGTATTTTTTTAGGAGGAAATATTTGGTGGAAATCTTAGTTTTTGGATTTAAAATGATTATGAGGGGTGAAATGAACATTTTCTCATAGGATTTGATCTCACATAACTTTTCAAAACACTATATTTGTCCTAAAATAGGTTAAAATATTAATTTTTTCATAATCATTTAGATATTTATTTCTATTGAATGGAGAATTGGATTGAGATTTTGTCTCTGTAGTTGATTTGATAATATCCTTTTTTCCTTGAATAGTCATAAAATCTCAACGATCAATTGAGATAGGGTTTGACACCCTTTTATTTTATTTTTAATTATCTATTTGTCTTATTTTTTTCTCATCCTCCTTATTGCATCTTGATGTGTATGATAAAGGTGATACCTATTTAGGGTGTTCATCCAAGTTAGAGAGGGAGAGGGAGAGAGAGAGATAAAGGGAGATGGAGAAGCCTTCTTAAAGCGTGAGAGGATATAGATAACCATGTAGTATCTATGGAACATGGATCATATCAAAACATAATTGATTTCCACCTGGTGGTAGGAAAATTTTATTTTTAAGGCATTGATAATTTTAGATTAGTTTTTTCTATTTTTAGATAACTATTATTCTTTTTAGGGATCCTATAGAGGCATATTTTGGGTTATGTTTGGATTAAATTTTGTTTTAGGAGGATCCTTGGTGTTTCCTATTCAGAAAACTTGATCAAAAAACACGTGGTTTCAAGAAAAAACTTCATATCTTCTTTTATTTAAGGGATTATGAAATTTTTGGTACCAAATTCTATGAAATAGAGTTACAAGCCATTTACTAGTAAATGGACATGTTGTAGGGTACTTAGACAGTCACACCATGTAAAGGTGACATGTTCATGTAGTAGTACATGACAAGACTCTAGGCGTTCCACGACTATGTAGTAGTACTTAGCAAGACCTTGGGTGTACACTTGCCATAAAGAATTACATGGACATGGTGTATAATTTGGATTAAAAGCTGTATACTTGGGGAACATGTCATATGATACACCCTTTTTTCCCATTAGAAGGGTTTGAGTGATTTTCACTTTGGAATAATAATTTGAGAAATGTGGAGTCCATTATGAGAATTTTCTAATATAGATCTTGGCAGTGGATCCCTTGGGGTGATTTAATGACTCTTAAGAGGTGATTCAGGGTGGTTGGGTTTTGATAAAGAGGTTTTAATATATAAATAAAATCCAATGATACCCTGAGAGTGAGATATGGGATTATACCCACATGATGGTCATAAAAATAGTTATAAGAATCAATATGGGATCTATAAAGAGCTTGAATAGTGTATCTTGGTAATTCTATGTCCAGTGGGATGGGGTTATAACATGAAGAGGCATATATGTAGGGTGTTCATGAAGACCTAGAGTGATATGGAATTTGGATGGTCTCCAGGTCATTTATATTGTGAGAATTTCCCCTTCAAGTCAATGAAGCTATCAGATGTTAGACGACGTGTAGAGGGATGTGTTACCTCAAAGAGACAATAAATATCCTATGGTTTGTAATTCAAACTGATTCCCCTAAGTGGCTAGACTTGGTATGTGATGACTTAGGGAACCCAAGTTGGTTCCCGTGTGACTTTTTTTCCATAGTGAGAGGGAAAAAATGAGAATGGGTATTTTCAATAATAGGTGTTCCTTTTATACTTAATTTAATGGGTTGACCTTTTTTGGGATGCGATGAGATGGGTCACACTCTCAGGAGTCTGACCATGGTAGCTTGGCTGGTTTGGAAAATTGAAACTGATGTTTATGTCTTATTATATATGTAGAGGCTAGTAATTCCTTGGGGTTTTTTTGATGAATTAATAGAAATTCACAATAATTTGTCATGATTCATTTTGGGATACCAAGAGTTATATTTATGTTGATCAATGTGGGCCATCATGTGATATTCTAGAGGGGATTTTCAGTGGCGGCTCAAAGACTATGATTTTTTGGGGGCCTATAATTTGATGAGGCAAGGATTGTATGGTATTACAAGGTGATCTTGGTTCTGCTTCTTTGATAATTATAGGATTATGAACTATCCCATATGATTAGAAGGAATATTCCCCTAATATGAAAAGTCTCACAGTAAAGAGATAATATGATTATAGGGAATATAATCCAAATGTTAAAACTCAAATAGGTGAGGCTTACGATACTTATGGGATTATGATTTAATTGAGAAAAACACCATAGGGGGGGGGTCTATGATGAATTATAATGGAAAAACCCACTGTGGAGGTTTGTGATACTCTAGAAAATACCCTTTAGGGTGGTATGTGATACTTGATATGGTATGTTTCCTTGAGGGATTATGTGACACTATGGTTGACATGATTACACGTTGTGCTCAGTGAAACCCCAACACTAGTCGAAGATGGTATGGTCAATCAAGGTTGTAGAGCCAAGGATAAACGGTGGGTTTTTTGTTTTATTTTTATTTTACTTATTCCCAACTACGATGGAAATATTGAATGAGCATGCACTTATGACATCAGTTTATAAGTTCACCATTGGTATTGGCCTACATAGATTCATTTATCTCCCCCTTTACATGAAATTATATGTATATTAATACCCTATATATGATTTTAGGTTGAGAACATATGTTTTATTGATTGGGAAGATGCCCAGGGATTCATTAATAAGTAGAGCCACTTCTGTGGAGTCTTATGATCAGGGTCGAGAAATTTTATAGGGTTTTACAGAATTGGTATGTGGTGCATCTTGGTGATAGAAGAGGTTCCTTGTATATTTATTTTTAGTTTATTTATCTTTTATACATGGTAATCCCTACGAGAATGTAATCAGTTTTTATAGCATTACTATTCAAGTTTTATGATGATTTTTATTTTATTACCAATGTTAAGTTTTTGTTTTTATTATGCATACTTTTATGGATGTTTGATACTGATGTATGATGATTGGTTTATTTAATATTATTGTTCACTTTGATATAATGGTATAGTCTATCCACCATACTACCTTATACGCCAAATGGTAGTTGGATGCATCTAGAGTATAAGAAGGTTTACCTAAGATCATGTGGCGAAATGGTCAAATTACTATTCATAGAGTGAGCAATGCCAATACATTATAATGATAGTCCCAAAGAAGGGTTCTCCCCCAATATATAATAAGAATTTGGGAGTGTAAAAAAAGATATAGAACAATTAAATTTGATTTATAGTCTTGACATTCAAATATTTTAATAGGGTAATCTCTAGAATGAATAAGGTTAGAAAAATCACTCATAAAAGTCTCCTGATTTGAGATCCTTATTCAAAAGGGAAAAAATGAGTTTTGGGGGGGATTAAAATCAAAATTTCAGTTCTTTTTAATTTCTTGAATGTTTTAGCTACATGGTTTGGGAAATCATGCAACAACCATGAGGATTCTACTTCCCAAAACCCAAAGTTACATGATTTAGAAGCATAGTTTGTGAAACAATATTCTATCTTGTGAATCATCACCTATTGAAGTTTTTTTGGGGATGTAAGGATAGTGTTGAATTTTACAAATCTATTCACCTACTCAGAACCCTGATTTGTAAATTGAAAATTATCCTAGGAATTTCTTATGGTTTACCCATACCATTAATCACCCATTGACTGTTTGAAACCCCTCAAAAAAACCTCTGAAGAATCCTAAAACAAAACTTAACAACTTCATATCTTAAAAAGTTATATTAAAACATATAAATACCTCAAACCGACCCATTATAAGATTGAATCGTTCCCACTAATCCCAACATTAAAATTATTAAAGGAAATTCTTAGCTACTAATAAATAAACCAAGAACCACATGGTTCATAAATAGAGAGAAAACAAAATCACACGAACAATACAAGTGAGTTTTACCAAAAAATTATATATATATATATAACTTCAATTCTTTTATAAATATATGTATAAATAAATTAATAAACTCAAACATAAAAACACATGATATTCAAATTTTAAAAAGTTATCTTAATAAATATAAACATAAATATAAAAATATAACATTAAATGTAAAAATAAATTGATAATATAAATTAATAATAAATAATATACCTAGATATATATGCAAATATCTTATAAATTTTTGAGTAATAACATTATAGTAAACATAAAAATCATATATAATATAAAATATATCTATAATAACGTTAGACATAATACAAGCATCATATAAACTTATTCAAGGAAAATATAATATATTATATGAAATGATTTAATTCTATAATATATAATAAGAAAAATAATGTTATAATAAATATTATATAATATATCCAAATATAATATAATATATAAAATAAATATAAAAAAATAATTATAATGTGAATTGTATAATAATAAATATATCTATATATAATATAATTTATGAAATAGAAATTTAATTATATAATAATAATTTCATAAATAAAACATTTTAATAATATAATATAAATGATAATTATAATTATAAACCATGATTTAAAAATATTTACAACATTATAATAATTTGATAATAAAAAATCTACATTAATAGAAAATCCTTAAACCTAATTAAATGGGGTCGACTACATGGATCAAACATCATCAATTATCTCTATTTAAGAAAACATTTTCATTGAAGCCATTTAGCATGAAATGATCATGAATGATTTGTTTAAGGTTCCTTTTAGGTATACCTATATATTTTTTAATAAGTTAATTTTCCAGTATGTTTACACTATTTATAGGTGTATCCATTTTTATTCTTTAGACATGCCCAAACCATCTTAATCTAGTCTCCGTCACCATCTCATCAATCAGATCCAATCAAATTTTTTCTCGAATACATTCATTTATAATCCAATCCATATTAGTATGTCTATATATATATATATCTTAACATTTTATTTTCTAATGCCCTTATTTTTTGTTTAGGATGTCCCATAAAATTCCAATACCTACTACTATATAGAATATTTGGTCTAATAATAGTTCTATAAAATTTACCCTTCAATTTCCAAGTATTTTACAATTATAAATCACTCTAGAATCCCTTATCCATTTTTCCATATATTTTGAATCCTATGAGAGAAATTTTCATTAATATCTCTATAACTATGTCTAAATGAGACTAAATATAGAAAACGATCAACCTTTTAAATAACATTGTCTCCCAATATGTCATCCATAACATTAGCAGCCAATCCTTCACTAAAACAAGACACCATATATTATGTCTCATCCCAATTAATGTTTTAACCTTTTGATTCTAATGTCACTCTCCAGACACAAAATTTAAATTTATAGACTCTTTAAATTCTAAAATAAGAACTATGTCATCTACAAAAATAATTCAATTAGGCATCTCATCTTTAATATTCATTGTATGTTTATCTGTTACAAAAGAAAAAACATATGGGTTTAAATATGAATCGTGATGAATTCCTATCAATATAGGGGAGTATTTTGTTTCATATACTACAGTTCAAACACCATTCAAAACCCTTTTATACATGTCTTGAATATGTTCAATATACGTCACCGACACCCATTATCTTTCATGAGATTTCTATAAAATCCCTATAATAACTTCATCAAAAAATTCTATATTAATGAAAACCATATAAAAATAATGACCATTTTATTGATAATACTCCATTATAACTCTTATAAAATAATTTTATTCTATGGTTGAACATAATTGTATAAAAATAAATTTATTATTGAAAATTTCAGTTGTGATTTTAATCCTCTTTTCAAAAAATCTCTCCAAAAATTTCCTGGTATGACGCATAAGATTAGTACAACTATATTTTCCACAATTTTAAATTTCTCGGTTATTTTTATGCATAAGAATTTGATAACTCTTCCTTAATTCATCAAATATTTTCTTAGATATGTTAATCTAATTAAAAACCCCCGTGAGCTAATTAATACCAAACTACTATGAATATTTGTACTCTTCAACCTAGATGTAATCTTACCCAACCACTTTACCATTTACGATACTTCTAAATTAATCCTTAACCTCAAAAGGCTAATTTTTTTGATAATATATATAATTGATTTCCTATTTACTGATACATTGATTATATATGTCTAAAACACATATCATATCTTTAATAAAGAGATTATTATGGAATCATCTCCATTTTTCTTAATTTCTTCATCCCTAAAAACAGAACATCCCTATTTATATTTTATGAAGAAGACTTCATATATATCTCTATATTTTCACTTTTGACCACTAATAAAACTAAATATTCTTCTTTCACAATTCTATGTATATAATGAATGGTTAAAATCCTAAAATAGAAGATATTTAGCCTCACTAAATTCTTTGTTGGAATATCTATGAGCAATATGATATCAAACAAATGTATTTTCATTACTAAAAAGGTATAAATATTTAAAAAACTATATGTTACATTATCTTTTAGCTTAACATTATCATTCATCCACCATTATTCTTTTCCTTTTGGAAAAAAACCCTTGAGATACATTTAGAATAGAATTGGATATATTACTAACACTTTTATCCACCTCATCCCACATGTATTTGGTGGATCCTTAAACATACCAATCCACTTATTTCAAAATTTTATTCTTAAATCCCATTGTAATTTTATCCTTTATACACCACTATATTATTATTTGATTCCTTAATTATTTCATATTTCTATAATAATTTTTAACATGAATGTATAAAACTAATAACCTTTTTTGGTGGTCATACTTTCACTTTATATAACCCTAAAATCCTTAATAAATTTTATATCCAACCTCTTTACCAATGAATAAATAATTTTCGTTCTTGTGACTATGGGTTTATATGTAATAATACATTCCTTTTATTTCATTGAGTATATTTCCAAAAAAATCACAACTCTAGGGAAAATCTCAGATACTGGCCCTTAATGTGGATGCGTCTCTCTCCAAGGATGGGCATTTTTCCCTCGACATCCTAGCCTGAAATCATCAGGGGAAAGTCGTTGCGGGTAAAAATGAATCACACATCACTTTTTGGGAACCTGTGGTGGTCGAGGTTACTGCTATCATTGCAGGTATAATGATCTCCAAGGATCACGGATGGGATAAAATCAACCTCAAATCAGACTATCTCACCATTGTCAATGCTATCAATTTCAACGATGGAGGCCTCCAGTCTTTTGGATCCATCGCCAGGAGAATCCTTTATCTCCATCAAGGCTTATCAATATGCACCTCCTCCATTACTAAAAGGTAATGAAACAATTCTGCCCATAAGTTGGCGGCCTCAGGCCCCTATGATGATAACTAGCTCTGGCTGGACCATTTCCCTTCATGGATTTGCGATTGTACGTTCACTGATCTTCGACATTAATGAATTTTTATTTTTAAAAAATAGTTCTTGGGTGAGTGATAAACTAATAAGGTTTTGTCTATTTAGTTGATTATTCACAATATTTTACAATACATGAATTCCATGACCAAAAAAACATTTCCACTAAATATTGACATAGATAAACCAAGAACCCGGAGAAGATATTTTCACATTAAATTTATAATTAATTTATTTAATATTAAAAGAAATGGTTACCTCATCTTCATAACTTTTTCCGATGAAGATGTTTTTGATAATTTGAAAACTCTTTTCCAGATTACCTTCATTATATTATAAGGATCCAAGTGTAGAACTCATCTAGAAATTATCCACACATGTTCCTTAGATCTCCAAATTATGCCTATTGATTTTCATATGCTAGCACATTGAATCAATTATCTTTAATTGTTCATTTTGATAGCTTGATGTATCTTTGATCTAGAAGGAATCTAGCTAGAACTTCTCATTCTTTACAGGAAGAGGGGTGGATGAATGGGGAGAGAATTCCATTGTGTACAACGATTCTCAAATATCGATTTTTTTATTAACCCTAAACAATAGATATAACCATCAATTTATAGAGATAGAATTTAGGTTATGATATTATATAATTTCATATCACCCCTTAAGTAATATAATAATTCCTAACAAACCCCATGCTAAATAGTAGTAATAATAATAATACTATTATTAATAATAATAATATTCTATTTCTTGCACTAACTTTGTAAAATAAGAAATATTATTTATCATATGGTAACTAAATATTTATCACTTGAAACAATATTGGTCCACTCGAATTCCCCAAAAATTATTATGTACCAAATTAAATATTTTATTAAACATGTCATTCATAAAAAAAATTTTATCAGAGATACATGGATAAAATTATTAATTAGTCTTGAGAGTAATATTTATTCCATTAATTAAATTCTAATAGAATTTAATTGAGATCAAGAGAAACACTTAGTGTGTGACCCACTGATATTCTTTCTCATTTTCATTAGGTGATCTTGCCTAAAGTCCAAGATTACTATTTTTCTAGGTCACGTAACAAAAGGGAAAGAAAATAATGTTGCAACTTCGACAACAACATATGAACACCAAATGTGTAATATAATCTATTTGTCTCAATATCTTTTCAAAAAGGTTCCACATTCATGTAATCAAACCAGAGTCTTGATACATATTTATTTAACTATATGAAATAAAATATTCATCACCCCATGACCATATAATTTAATGCTATGGTTATATTCCAATCAAAGTGAAGAGATATCAACTTCCATAAAGATGGAAGTGAAAAATCCTTCATCAACTTATCCATTAATAACAACTCATTTTGGATGTATGCAACATACCCTACTTCCCATAAAACTACTGTATAATGGTTTTGTATGATAAATATATATGCGATAGTCATGAAATTCATTAATTATAATCCTAAATCAAAAGTTTCATTACACATGCTCGAAGATAAAAATATCCTATGATACCAAAACATGTATAATTCCTACTGGTGATTTTTTTTGTAATACCAGGTCTTAGTGATTATGAACTAAGAACTTCATGATAAGAAGCATCATCTTCTTATGAGTACTATAACCTAAAAGTATACCTAGCATGTTCCTTATCAGAGTATGTTATCCCACTATAGAACTATGTTTATTAATATCATCATAGCACATCAAGGTTCTAATCATAACCAATAATTTCTATGACTATATCAATGTGAAAGATACCTTAGTACATTATTATATTAAATTCACACAGAACAATGAACAATATATAATAATATATTATTATTAATATTAAAATTTACTAATATACGTTTATTCAAAGTACCATCTGTTTGTTCTAGAATAAAAAGTCCAACAATATTTATCTTTATCTACCTTGATTTCTCCATGAAGTTGTAACGACCTAGGTATTTATAGAATAATAAATTTTAAATTCTATTAATATTTATGAATAAGATAAGAATTTTATTTTAAATATGACACATTGTCTGATAGTGTACACAACACGTAACAATATGTTTCTTTGAAATCATACGTTCCACACAACTTTGAGTTATACCAAAAATAATAATAAAATAATAATAATATCATTTTTAATGATAGTTAACACCTACACTAGTGCAAAAACACTTTTTCGCGTCGGTTTTTTTTAATTTTTAACGTCGGTTATAAACCGACGTCTTTATAGGCGACGTTAAAAATAGAGTTTTCGCGTCGGTTCATAGAAACCGACGCGAAAATTAATTCGCTTATGAGCTTCGGCGTCGGTTTTTTATAAAACCGACGCCGAAGCTACATTTAGACATTATTTTCCGCGTCGGTTCATTAAAAAACCGACGCGGAAAATATAGTCGAAGAGGTTTTCCGCGTCGGTTTTTCTAAAAACCGACGCGGAAAACCGATTAGAACAGGATTTTCCGCGTCGGTTTTTAGAAAAACCGACGCGGAAAACCGGTTTCAACTGGATTTTCCGCGTCGGTTTTTCAAAAAACCGACGCGGAAAACCGCTTTCAACCGGATTTTCCGCGTCGGTTTTTCTAAAAACCGACGCGGAAAACCCTATCGACGTCGGTTTTTAAAAAAACCGACGCCGTAAATAATTTTTTTAAAATATTCGGCGTCGGTTTTTAAAATAACCGACGCCGTAAAATTTTTTTTTTTTTAAATAAAATACATATATTTTCTCCTCCAAACAAATCGGAACCCTGAAAAAAAATAACGAAGTATACAAAAACAATTAAACAGCTTTAACAGAAGTACTTCAGAAAACTCAAAGTAAAGCAGAATTAAAATACACGTACCTACATGGTGCATTTTCTTAATCTAACCATACTCAGTATCAATCATTGTAAGTTTCCTCCCATAGATAGCACCAATCCTGTCAAAACAGTAATGAAACTAAGGATATGTGAGTGAAAAAATCAATCCAAGTTATTAGTGCAATGAATAAACATTAAATGAAAATGTGTAATTTATTTGAATCATTCATTTTTTCACAAAGTAAATTACCAAAATGAAATGTTACGACTCCTGATCAAAATTCCAGGAACACTCAGCCGATGCAACCTCTTCCTCACCTCCCCCACTGAAGATGTTGGGGGTGTCTTTTCACCATAGAATCCCCACCACCCCCAACCTCAGGTTTTTATATTTGCTCTGTATAGACGTGCATTACCCATTCACTATTGTTATTTGTTTATGTTATGGAATAACAGAGAAATAAATTTGAGTGCAAAAAATAGGTTAGAAAATTGAAATCAAATGCAGATTGAAGATACATAAAGAAACATACCTTAAAAATTGACGCCTTCTATTTTATCTTTGTGCAAACCCACTAAGCGCTGTTTCAGGTATTATGTGATATGCTTCTCGGCAATCATTTTTCGATATTTATTTGCATAAAAAATAAAAAGGCCTAGAAGATATTGCTATGCATTCAAGGGAGACAATTTTTAGTGTTTGTGAATGTTATTTCGCTATACGAATCTCTATGTTCATGATCCAAGTACCACCCTACAGATTTGTCACTGTACAGACAAATGATTTTAAGAAATAACAATGAAAAGAAATATAATAACTAATTCTGAATTAAAATACACGTACCTGAAATATACGACATGCTTATTGTTGGTTAT
Organism: Viscum album; assembly: GCA_963277665.1. Lineage (NCBI taxonomy): Eukaryota > Viridiplantae > Streptophyta > Magnoliopsida > Santalales > Viscaceae > Viscum > Viscum album. The sequence goes on from OY728146.1 coordinate 1,814,877,221, forward strand.
TGTTGAAGGATTCATTTGATTATTAGTAGATTCAATAAAATAGTTTTTGCAGAGGCACTTGAGAAAACTCAGTAAATCAGAATTAAAATACACGTACCTGAAATATATGACATGCTCATTGTTTGTTATTGTTGAAGCATTCATTTGATTATTAGTAGGTTGAAACACCTAATATATCATAAGAGTTAGTTTTTTAAACCCATATATAATATTATTTATAAATATTAGTATACATACCTCAAATCTTAATCAGACTTAACAAATAGTCCGCAAAAGTAGATTGAATATGAATCATATCAGATTGAGAATATGACTGTGAATCATTGAATACCTACAATAATATTGAATGATATGAAATTAATAAATAGAAGAAAGTGGATGAAAATATATAAAAAAGTTAATACAACTAACCTTATGAAAATCAGTAGTTTCCCCAGTTGTGATTATCTCGTACATAAATCGTAGAATATAATAACCACATTCAACGCTTCCATTTTGACGATGACACTGCAGTTATAAAACATTTAACTAATAATGAAACCCAATATATAACAAAAATATAAAAACTAATTACCTGTACTTCCACATATTTGATTTTCGTTGGTTTCTTTTCATTTGTAAAATGTTTCCATGAACTGCATTGTTTTATATAAGAACTAATAAAACTTGTGTAAACAATTAAAATTAAACATAACAAACTTCTAAAAATAAAAAAACAACTTACCTGTTTAATAAGTTGGAAAACGTTTTACGCACTTTTCCTAATAAAGAGCAAAACCAATATAAGGTGCATTCATTTGGGCAAAATACACCTAACATCCAATGCCCCCTATAATACAAAAAGTTCATAATTAATGACATTATAATGATCATGAGTTCAAAATTATGTTGATATTCTTACTTATCAACAAATGGCAAAAACCAGCACTGAATCTCTGTTTGTGATAATCTCTCGGATATATATTTAACTTTTTCATCATTTTTCACATGTTTGACTTCCGAGGAAATGTACTCTGGATCTATAAAGCTATAAATGCTTGTAGTTTCATTTTTTAAAAGAATCCTGTATAGATACCTAATTTAAAAAGAAAACATAGTTAGTCAATGACATAAAAATATTTTAGTAAAGAAATAGCAATTCAGACGTCAATTTACTTACATGGAAAACAACTGCACCACATTCAGCCCGATCTCTTCAAAATTAACTAAATTCATGATATCTTCTTTCAATATTCTCAATTTATAATTTCTTCCACATATATCGGGCGTCATCCGAAACTCATAGATAAAATTCAAGGAAGAAGAGCACTGAGATAATCTTTTCAACCCAGAAGAAATATCAGAAGTATCTACAGCCGACTGTTTTTGAACATTTTGCTGCATTTGTACAGTTTCTTTTGCTTTCAGATATTCCTATATAAGTTAAATGTCAGAAAAAATTATAAGTAATTTGGAATCATTTCTAATTACTAGTTAAAAAAACTCATACCTCATGTGAAATATAACGAAGAAGTGCAGTTGGCCAAAGTAAAAAATGGCCCATGCATTCCCCAACACTGGTGATCTCCGCAGTAGGAAATGGTAGTAGAGCAGTAGGATCTATAATAAAAAGTACTGATACTCTAACCTGACCCATCTGCATAGGCTGATGATGTACCGAGTCCCCCAAAAAATACACTTGTCCTAACGCAACAATATGTACATGAGGATCTCCCGCAAACAACTCACAATATAAGGTTTGATCCGATGGAGGAGGTGGAGGCTCAAAGTTAGCAGGTGGGGCAGGGTAGTCAGGGTGAGCAGGCTGAGAAGTCAGAAAAATGAAAAGGGTATATTAGTGTTTAAAATTTTTAACATAGAAAAATTGATTAAAAATTAAATTAAATAATATACCTCAAATGGTTGCGCAGACGGGGCAGGGTAAGCAGATGAGGCAGGGTAGTCCGGGTGAGTTGGCTGAGAATGTTGAAAAATGAAAAAGTTATATCAGTGTTTATAATTTATAAAATAGACAAATTGATGACATTAAATAATATACCTCGGAAGGCTGCCCAGACGGTGTTGGGTAAGCATATGAGGCATGATAGTCTGAGTGAGTAGGCTGAGAATGTTGAAAAATGAAAAAGTTATATCAGTGTTTATAATTTATAGAAAAGAAAAATTGTTAACAGTAAATAATATACCTCGGAAGGATGAGCAGACTGTGACTATCTTGCCAAGTGTTCTAATAAAGCCTTCTGTACTGCTGCTTGAATTTGATCACCCATAGACCGTTTCATATCCTGCAGCTCTTCTTTTAAGGATTCAATTTCCGGGTCTCTTGGTTGCTTACTCTTACCAAAAACCTTCCGAATACTAACACCCGCCTGATATCCTCTAACACGGCCGGGGTGTTCAGTCTTTCCCAAAGCAGTGGCTAGGATATCCATCCTACCCTCAGGGATAAAAGAGCCCTGTGTCTCTTTCTCCTGAAGTTCATCCTGAAATGAAAAATAAAAAATTTATATTAGTGTTTATAAATTATAAAAAAGGAAAATTGTTAACAAAGAATTAATATTTACTTACAATTCTATCAGCCACTTGATGAGCTTCGTCTGTAAGATATTGTTCATTTTTTTTCTTCTTGCTCGTTTCCATTTCTCATGGCGAGTGGGAGGAGATGGAGGACCATACTGGACCTCTTCTGAACCACTACTTGATCGAGCTCTTAATGCTTCAAATTTTTCTTCAATAATTTTCTGCTCCAAATACGAGTATCCTCCACGTGATAAAGTATGAGGGTATACGTTTTTCAACTGGATCTCCTGATGAGATCTTCTGGAGGCCTGTTACATAAAAATAAACACATAAGTAATAAGGAAAATATAGCATAAATTTTAAAATATAAAACAATTACAATACCTGAAATTTCTCTTCCTAACGACTGTCAACAAATCGCTTCCATGTTTCTTCATCTATATATGGATACTTAAGACATGGGCTTTCAAACCTTCTCTTTCAAAAAACATAATCTTTCGTCAGTTTGTTTTTAAAATCTCTCCATCGAACCGCCGCTAAAGAGAGATGTCTTTTCCTAATTTCTTTGGTTTCCTCAAAATTGAATGTCATCTGTAATTGAAAAAATAAAATATGTCATTTAAACTATATAATATTAAAAAAATGAGATAAAATAAATAAATAAAGATATTTTACCGTCACGGCCTCCCAAAGCTGTTGCTTCGCCGTCCTGTCCACTGACTTCCAATCAGGATATAAAATACTAATCCTGCAACGGCTCTGCATCGCTATATAACTGACAAACTGAACTGCATTTGGGCCAACTGCATTATTATTATCATCAAAACGGATGTGTAATTTGTTATCATCACGAGCGAGTGATAGTTTTGGTAAACGTGTAATACCACGTTTACCAACTAGAGAACTTGATTTTTCAGTAGTAACTGGAGAAGTCTCCTCCGCCGAGGACGCATCAGTAGTCCTGCAATTTTTTTTAATAAATTAACAGTTTTATTTCATTAAATATGTATATTACTGAATATTTAGTAATATGTCAAAATAGATATACCTCGGTAACTGCTCATCTCTATCTGTATTTGACATTGCTACTAGAAAGTGTAATGAAATTTTGGGTACCTGCATATCATTAGAAAACTGAATAATTAGAAACAAGGAAATGAAAAATAAATATGTAAAAATAGAGGCATGCATTTGTAAGTTTTAAAAATAGACACAAAATATAAATATTTTCCAGAAAAATTAGGAGACTAATTTAGTGTTTTCCCACGTCCCTTCATCATGATCGGTACGTACTGCATGCACTATGTCTGTCTTATATTCATTGTAATCATCTGAAAATTGCATAATAGATGAATAACGCTCATGTAAATCACTAGCATCATCAGAATCATCATCATCACCCAAATGATATCTTTTCCCTTGCAAAACAACTGACCACTGATCATTCGACGGATCAATGACATAAAATACTTGTTTTGCATGTGTCGCCAAGATAAATGGTTCCTCATTGTGATTAAATCTTTTCAAATCAACCAGTTTAAACCCATATTCATCATGTTTCACGCCACTATTACTATCAACCCAATTGCACTTAAAAATAGTGACTCGAAATTTAATATAATCAATTTCCCATATGTCTTCAATAACTCCAAAATATGATGTTGATGCAGAAATTGGGTTTTTATCTTTGGCACTCGAAAAATGCACTGCTTCAACGAATACCATCACACCACTATTCTGAACGGTACTCTTGTCATCCAGGTTTTTTGTGTAAAATGTGTAGCCATTGATATCAAAACCAGACCAAGTGATCACATTAAAAGATGGTCCCCCTGATAACCACTTCAATGTTTCTGATACAGATATATCTGAGGTGACTTTCTCTTTAAACCATGTAACAAATGTCTTCTTATGCTCAATCATCAACCACTTTTCATTTCTTTTCTGATATCGTAACTTTAATTCAGCAATATGTGAGGATATATATGGTTGAACCTCATCTGTGTTGTTCAAAATGTATAAATGTGCTTGCATCACTTCATCACGTGGAATGAACTTTACCTTTAAGCCTCGAACCCCTCTACCTTCTCTGTCAAATGTCATATGTCGAGATAGAGGGAGACCAATATGCTCCACTTCATTCAAATAATCAGTACAGAACTCAATCACCTCTTCTGATACATATTTTTGAACAATTGAGGCCTCTGGTCGATAAGGATTTTTAACATATCCTTTCAAAATTTTCATATATCTTTCAAAAGGATACATCCATCTTAAATAAACAGGCCCACACATTCTTATCTCACGCACCAAATGAACCAATAGATGAACCATTATATCAAAAAATGTGGGTGGGAAATACATTTCTAGTTGACAAAGAATAAGAGTTTCTTCATTCTCCAACAAATCTAAAAAATTTGGATCAACGACTTTGCTACAAATGGATTTAAAGAAATTACATAACCTGATGATTGTCTTCCTGACAGCTTTCGGTAATATACCACGCACTGCTACTGGTAGAATTTGTTGCATTAACACATGGCAATCATGTGATTTCATACCTATTAATTTACAATCCTTCAATGACACAAAATTATTCACATTTGAAGAAAAACCGCTGGGTACTTTAATACCATGAAGACACTGACAAAAATTCATCTTTTCAATCTTGCTTAATGTGTGACAAGCCGGAGGTAAATATGTTCTTTTTCCTTTCACAGCGGGAGCTAACTCCAAACGTATTCGCATTAATATCAAGTCCAATCTAGCATGTAATCCATCTTTTGTCTTTCCTTTTATGTCTAACAAAGTTCCAATCAAACTATCACATATGTTTTTCTCAACATGAATAACATCAATGTTATGTTTTATCTCTAAAAATCTCCAATAAGGTAGTTTGAAAAAAATAGACTGCTTCTTCCAGATATGTTTTTGTAAACCAGAACTTTTTCTCTTTCCAAATGTTGAATCAATATCTTTCACTCTGTCATAATATTCTTCAGCTGACAATGGTTGAGGGGGGAGGTTGAATTCTTGTAAACCGTTAAATGCTTTTCTCAATCTATGATAAGGATGATCAATTCGCAAAAATCTTCGATGTCCCATGTACACTGTCTTTCTTCCATTCTGCAATTGATAATATGAAGTTTGTTCTTCACAAATTGGACATGCTTTATGTCCCTTAACACTATATCCAGATAAGTTTCCATACGCAGGAAAGTCGTTTATAGTGAACATTATCATAGCACGCAAAAGAAAATACTCTTTCTTGTATGCATCGAAAACTGTAACACCTTTCTCCCATAGCAGTTTTAAATCCTCAATCAATGGTGTAAGATACACATCAATATCATTTCCTGGTTGTTTTGGTCCAGAAATCATCAAGCTCATCATAACATATTTTTTCTTCATACATAGATGTGGGGACAAGTTGTAAAGTACCAGCAAAACAGGCCATGAACTATGTTGGCTACTGAGGCTCCGATATGGATTCATTCCATCAGTACACAATCCCATTCTGAGATTTCTAACTTCACTTCCAAAATCATGAAATTTTTTATCAAAACTCTTCCACTGTGGTGAATCGGCAGGGTGGCGTAAGTTACCATCAGAAATGCGCTCATCTGAATGCCATCTTAACCTTTTTGCATCATTTGAATTTGCAAATAGACGCTTCAAACGAGGAATAATTGGAAGGTACCAAAATGCTTTAGATGGAGTTTTGATTTTGGTACATAAAAATAAACCAGAATTGAATTATCAGAATTGTTTGAAAAAAATATTGGATGATATCATTGGAAAGTAAAAAAATTGATTTTTCATAAAGTTACATGACATCACCTGAAAATGAATCTGAGTTGACTTTCTCATCCATCTTATAGCGCGATGTTCCACATGTAGGACAACTTGATAAATGTTCATTTTCTTTCCTATACAGTACACAATCATTGGGGCAAGCATGTATCTTTTTATACCCCAATCCCATTGGGCATAATATTTTCTTCGCCTCATAATTGGAATCTGGAAGCCCATTGCCTTCTGGAAGAAGCTCTTTTAAAAGCTCAAGTAAACTGGAGAAACTTTTATCACTCCACCCATTTTTTGCTTTTAAGTTAACTAATCTCAAAACTGCTGATAACACTGTATATTTACTGCAACCTGGGAATAATGGTTTCTCAGAATCTCCATACAATCGTTCAACAGTTGGTGTTTTTTCGATGGTTTCAACACCTAAATCATGAATTAATTCTTCAATACGATCCTCTGCCTCATTATGAATATCGTCATCAACATTGGATGTTGAATTTTCAGTTCTTTCACCATGCAAGATCCAACATGTATAATTAAGGCTAAAACCATAACAAATGAGATGATCTTTGATTTCTATGAAGTTTAACTTTCTCAAATTTACACACTTCACACATGGACAGAAAATCAAATCAATATTTTGATTATGCCGTTTAGCAAATTCCAAAAAATTGTCAACTCCTCTTTCATATTCACTAGTAGTTCTTCGTAGATAAATCCAATTATGATCCATATTAATACCTGATATCACAATATAATTGATGAATATATTAAAACATAAAAACATTTAAATATCTATCAGATAAATTGTAAACAAAAACATATTCCATAAAAACTATTGATAATCAGATAAAAGACATCAGATATGAAACACATTTACAAATATAGTAAACAGTTAATTTTAATATTATATACATGTGTGTTATATTGAAATACAAGGACAAAATGGTTAAATCAAAGGTTTCATTTTTTGAAAATAAAGTTTCATGATATAAATATTATATGAATGACATACAAGATAATATGATTTCTCACTATGACTACTATTGATCACACTATATTTATTTTTTTATTCATTTGATGTAACATGAATGAATCATGGAAAAATTAATGTGAAAAATAGTGCAATAACTATCCTTATTTAAAAAAATGTGTATTAAGAGACATGATACAATTTTTGGTGACTATGATAACTCAACTCCCTCAATCCATGAGTTTTATAATAGGGAACTATGAACATATAAATTCATTATGGAGGGATAAAAATTCCATTGCATATTGTAGGTGACAACTTACACCCCCATCCATGGGTCTATTGCAGCAAAACATGTCAAGGAATGGATCAACATGAAGAGAAATATATTATCCATCCATGAAAGATTAGATCATGAGAATGTTTTATTTGCAGCCTATGACTTAGAGGGAGAAGTAAATCATTTCATGACTATTATTTAGAGGGAGAGAAAGATGAATAAATATAATCAATGGAATGAGATTAGTTTAAGAGGACATTTATTAAAAATGCATGAATCTAACCCCACATATGAAAGTGGAAAGGTATTTTTGAACATTAATAGAGGGATAATGATTATATTATTATCTATGAAGATTACAATACATTATGATTCTAGTCGTATTATGGACATTGCAAGAAAAATTATTTATTATATAATGGCATGAAAATAATTATTCAAATTTTTTTAACATAATAGATAGTGGTAATTATTCATGTCTTAGTTAAATGATTAGAACCAAAAAGAATTGAGGAATTTGGCATGGTAAATCTCAAGAAGTAATGAAATAACAACAAACTACATGCAAAAATGTGAGTGAATTCATTTAACACAAAAAATTTGAAGTTCAACCCGAATGGAGATGTTAAATCCAAACTGCGACCGGTATAATTACTTCCAAAAACAAACAATATCAAATCTACACCAACAATGATAATACAAACAAAAAATAATGATAAATTACAACTAAAATCTAACCAATAATCAAAATCACGCAAAATAGGGTTATTGATAAAGAAATAAACAATGGGATATGAAACAAGAGATAAATAGGAAGAACACATACCCAAAATCGTGCAGACGACAAAAAACCTTCAACAATGGCCGTTCAAGATCGCAAATCAAGTTCGAAGGTCGTCGGGAGTCCGAAGCGCCACAGCGGAACTCGATTTCGACGGATGAACAAAATGAGGGTTTCTGACCGTGAATATTTTTAAAAGACTTTTCGCGTCGGTTTTCATTAAAACCGACGCGAAATATATTTTTTTTATGAGTTTCGGCGTCGGTTTTCATAAAAACCGACGCCGAAACATTTTTCCGCGTCGGTTCTCAGGAAAACCGACGCGGAAAATATGGATACTAATATTTTCCGCGTTGGTTTTCATAAAAACCGACGCGAAAAATCAACACATAATTATTTTTGGCGTCGGTTTTTTGTAAAACCGACGCCAAAAATTCCCCGCATATACTATTCGCGTCGGTTTTTAAAAAACCGACGTTATTACGACGACGTTAAAGCCCGTATTTCCACTAGTGCTAGCTGTTGTATTGGCTGGAACGAATATAAAAAACTAAAATATGATTATTAAATATATTTACACTTATCCAATAAATTTTATAGGCTTAAAATAAGAATAAATATGATTTTAAGCATGAAAAAATCTAATATTTTTAAAAGGTTGTTTTACCACCTTTTGATGGAGAACCCCTTTTAAATCCATTTTTTTCACTTTTATATGTTATATTTGACAAAATAATATTTTTATTTAGAAGTGGGACATAAAAATTTACATTGGATGAAATTTTGGTGTTTTGCTAATAAAGTTCATTTCTTAATGAATAGTGATAAATAATGAATTTTAACTCAAAAATTGCCATTTAATATAATTTACTTGTATAGATAGATTGTATATTTAACTGATTTTAAAGTGTAATTAGATTTTATTTTTATCATTTAATCCAATTTTGGTCATTTTAAGTAATTTCACTTTGTAATTGGACATAAACACATGTCAATATTTTGGTAGTTTTTACTTCTTAAAAACACACTTTTTGGTTTTGACAACAAAAATTAATTTACGAAACTTATGTGTTTTGAATATAAAAAAATGGATTCTATATTTGAAATCAAGAGGTCCAAAATTTTTTAATAGGTAAATTTTATTTTTAGACATTATGAATAATAACTTCGGTAAATATTTTATTTACCATGGATAAAGGCTAAATCTGGTAAATAAGGGTAAAAAATAATATTATAATAATATTAAATTACCGTAACACATGTCATAACCCTATTTGATTAGATATGTCCGACTATGGACATCCTTGGGTCAATTATAGGACCCCATGAAGCCACTTTTATGTGAAAATGGAAATTAATTACTTTTAAATTTAAAGTTAATGAAATTATAAAATAAACATATATCATTTAGTAATATTTATATGGGATTATATAAGTTATATATTTGAATATAAATATTAATTTTAAAGATAAAAATATTCCATACATCATGGTATTTTATTTATAAATTTTAGACATTAAATAAATAAATTTAATTATGACACAATGTTGTTGTAGTGATTTCTTCATTAATAAAGGATTCAAATAAATGATATTATAAATGCTAAAATTAATGTAATTTTGTTATGTTGATGTCATACATGAAATTTTTAGGATGATAGTTACATTTTATCTTTTTATTATAGATTTTGTTTCAAAGAAATCACGTTTATATGGATTTTTTAAAAATTAATGACAAGAATAGTGTCAAAATTGACATAAATCATATCTTAAAATATAAAATATTTTATTAAATATTAAAAAATTCCAAAAATATACGATTCTACAAAAAGTTATAATATGTATTAAATTTTATTATTTACTATTTAATTGGATATTTTTCATGTTTTGGTAACTATTTTGATTTTGAAAGTGTTAAATTCTTGATAAAACAGTAAGAGTAAAAGAGGGTCAAATAAAAAAGATAAGGATTAAAAAATATCCAAAACCAAGCTAATTATTATTGGATGTTTTTATTTCGACTTATATTCATCTTATATTATAAATAACCTAATTTGGACTCATTTAAAATCGAAATAGAATTTATAATAAAATAAAATTTCAAGATATTCCTTAAGTACCCCTCCTCCCTCTTATAAAAAGCCACCACCTATAACCCTTACTCACACCTCTCAAGCCCACTTATCTCATCCAAAAACATCCCAAATAATCTCCCAACATCCCTTTATTCCCATTATAATGCTTACCTTGGGTATAAGGCAATTAAAGAAGGCATTTTAAATCAGATGGAGTTACCCGATTTTAGGGAGATAAAGAACGAACAAGACAAGTCAGACACATGGTAAAGATACCTTTCGCCCTACTCTTTTAATCAAATACTTCTTTTATGTAATATATTTTAATTTATATTTCCATATGTTGGGATATTTTCTTCTATATAAATATTTTTTTATGTTTTATGTCCAAGTGTTGAGAGACACTTTTCCATCTCATTAACCCATTTTTTTTTGAATTTTTAAGTGACCCTGTTAGGCTGCCAAATTTTCGAAAGAGAATTTCAAAACGCAATTTCTACTCATTGGGTTTTACACATACTTTGTTGATTATTTTATGATATATTATGTGTTTATTAACTATTTATTTATTTATTTTTTAATTTACACTTCTCTTTTTGTGGATATACTATTGGTACACATAATAACCTCATTGATAAACTCTTATGTCATTTATACGAATTTTGTAAGGGACTTCATCTCAATATCCTTTAATTGAGGCATATCTCATTATTATGCACCATTAGTATCCTATAATGGGTATATATAACCCTTTTGACATTTTATATCATTAATTTATATATTATCATGATATTTAATGTTTTGTTTGATGTTATTATTTAATAATTTTTATTCAAGTGTTTCTGAAGTGTTATTAGTCTCTTTTAATGAATCATCATTTTAAATGTTTTAAAGATTTATTCTTGTAAATATTTATCATTAATTTCCATGTTTTCAAAATGGTTTTAAGGATTTATTTATATGGATATGTATTTTTTAAAATTCAAACTCTTAGATTTATTATAAAAGTTTCAAAGTGGTATGAGACAATTTGATTCAAAAATATAATTATTAAATGTTTTAAATGGTTTTGAAAATGAATTGAATATTTGAATATCTTGAATTGATTTATTTCAACTAATGAGTGAAATTTTTATAATTTCAAAATTTTATGTATTATAATTAAGTAATGGTACTTGGACATTTAACGAGTGGTTAGGTGATAAACCAAATATGGGTGGTTTCGTGATAAACCTAGGATGGGTGAGCCTGTGATAGATCTCAAATGCATTGGGTAACGCGAATAAGGTAAATGTTATTATTTCTCTAAAGAGGTTTAGGGAATATACTATGATGTGTATTCCAAATGTAACAACCTATGTAGCTGTAAATACTACAATGTAAGAATGACATGGATGCCACAAGTTACATTTATGATTTATGATATCTATGTGTTATTAATAAATCTTATGATTTTGTGAGGTATGTTAAAGGGATTATGTTTTATGATTGAAATGTATGATTTCATTGATTTTTATGTATTAATGGACTAATGATTTCTTTCCTTATTTTATAAGACTTACTGATCTTTTTATGATCATCCCATGTTTTTCAAAGTTTTCTCCAGGGTATAAGGAAGGTTAAGGGAATGGAAGAATTAAAGAAGATTTATATCAAGAAAAAAATTCTTGTTTTATTTAAGGAGTTTTATTATTGTGAAAAAATGGATAGAGTAAAAGTGTCTACTTTTTAATCTTTTGAGATATATATGAATAGTAACGGCCTAATTCACTAAAAATATAAACCTAAAAATATCCTCAATGTTAATTATTGACTTAACTGAAGATTATGTAATGTTTAAAGATGGGGACTTAAAGTTGGTATCATAGGTTGGTTTAGATAATTTTTGAGGTTAGGGTGATATATGGGTGTAGGTAAAGGATCCCATGTTACCAGGAGGGTTATTACAATATGGAAACTTTTGGAAGGGTTATCGTAAAATAGGTTATTTTGATAAAAACATGAAGAATAGAGATATACGATGGTTAAAGGATTAGAGTAATATAACATTTTTTTGTGATATTTAACCTATAAAGGATTATTTTTTAAAATTATAATATTATGTTTCATGTTTAAGTGTTGAATATTTTTAGCTGATTAAGCATATTTTGTCATGATTGAAGGAAAAAGATCATGTGCAACCTTCTTATCCCCCCATCAATTTGATCATCACTATTACCGAAAAATCCTATTCAAATGATTTTGAAAGCTTCTTGAGTATTCAAACCCCCTGAAAGAAATTTTTTCTAGCTATCCAACACCTACTCATTTCTAAAACAATTTCTTCTTTCATGGTATCATTTCATGTGATTTCAAGATCTCAATTTTTCCAATTCTATCAAAAAGTGAAATTACAAAAGTGGAGAATACGTTTACATTTTGAAAGCATGACAACATGCCAAAAGAGATATGGAACATCCTGAAGATCATGATATTTGGATTCAAGATATGATTTATTTTCTTATCCATAAAGAATGTACAATATTTGGTTTGATATATTATAAATGATGAGGATATTCTATTTTCTGGAATGATTTATTAATAAATAAGGTGAAAATGTATAGTTAATGGATTATGAAGACAACTGAATGAGTAAGATTTCAACATTTAAGTAATTCAAGAGTTATGTTAGATTACAAGATGATGAAATGTTTAAAATTATTAATTCACTTTTTATGATGGGATTACTTTAGGAAGAGTTTTTCTAATATGTATAACCCAGATGTTTGATATGTGAAAATGTTGTTTATGGAAGAATTAATTTTTCTTGTATGGACATAATGGATAACCTTAGGGGTTCATATGATCTTTTTTAGGTGATTAATGTTCATTACATATTGGAATGCAAAAATAGGTATCAGATTACCTTTGAGGATAAAGTAGGGTATGGTAATTTTTGAGGAAATTATCTTATTTTTGATAATTCTGTAAGAATGATATAGTTTTAAGAAATGGAAAACCAGTAGGATGGGTGGAAACCCGTCATGTTTAGCAAGGCTGTAGGAATCAAACCCACAACCGAAGGGCAACAAGGGTACATCACCTACCACTGGCCTTTATGAATTCCCTAGTTAGTATGACTCATTATTTCTAGTAAATGATTTTATTGATCAAGAATAAGATGATTTTGGATCTTATGTTTTATCAAATTGATATCCTTAGTATATGAAAATGATTTGGTGAATAAGTGATAAAAGTTATTTTGGAAGCTGTTTTCTCTTTTTGGAACACTATATGCCTATGGAAAATAGAATAATTTAGGATTTTAATTGAGGAGTATTGGTTGAATTTTATATTGGATGAATATACATTTTTATTATGGACATATAGTGATTTGGGTTATTTATGGAAATTATCAACCTAACATAGATAATAATTTATTAGGTTAATTAATTTTTATTATTTGACTTTAAGAGTATCTGATGTTATTTGGAGATAAATGTTATGATTTTTGTGGAAGAATATGTGAACAAATCCTTCTAAATTATGAGTTTCAAACATAGTTTGGATTATTTTGAAACTTTTTAAGGAAATTTTGCATTTAATGGTATTCTATGAGATTTGGGTATTGTTTGTACAATTTGGGTGATTAAGAGTAGTATTTCTTTTTATAGAAGATTATTATTTTTGGAGATTATCTGATCTTGTACTAATCTTTTGGGTTTTGGTTAATATATAAAGACAACAAAATACATGGTTCATATTTTGTGGATCATTTTATTCTCTAAAATTTTATTATAGTATTTTAGTTGTGACCAAGTCATCTTGAATACTCATCATTTGGAGAAATGATGAGTTTTTTGTAGAAACTTATTAAAGGATGAAACTCTACTTGAAAAATAAGTATAATTCCTTATGTTCTTAGTCAATCTCATAAATAAATTCACCAACTTTATGAAAAGGAACCTAAAAAAACTTTTTCCATTTACTTATCCTACTTCTAAATCAAATAATGTTTAACATTTCACAAGTTTGTGGTTTTCTGGTGGTTAACATTCTACTAATCATGTTTTCTATCACTCGCCATCTGAACTTGACACTAAGTTTCTCCTATATATCCATGTTTTCATAAAATAATAATATGTATTATCTTGGGTGACCTTTTTACTTATCTTTAATTATTTTAAAATGATATTTTTATTAACAATTTTTTGTATGTCGGGCTTTCAATGAAGTTTCCAAGCCCAATTTTAAAAGTATGAAGACACAATTTTCAAAAAGGGGGAAGGATGTAACGACCCGAGTATTTATAAAATAATACATTTTCTTATCTATTAATATTTATGGATAAGATATTAATTTTATTTTAAAGAGGATACTTTTTCCGATAGCATACTAAACATGAAACAACATATTTCTTTGAAATCTTACGTTGCACACAACTTTGAGTTATAGCAAAAATAATAATATAATATTATTATTTTAAATGGAAATTAATACCTAGACATTTTATTTACAAGAATGAATATAAAAAACTAAAATATTATTATTAAATATCTTTACACTTATCCAATAAATTTTATAGGCTTAAAATAAGAATGAATATGATTTTAAACATGAAAACTCTAATATTTTTAAAAGGTCATTTTACAGTCTTCTAATGGAAAACCATTTTTAAATATAGTTTTTCTTTCAATTTTATATATTATATTTTAAAAATATAATATTATTATTTATAATCGGGACATCAAAATCTACATTGGATAAAATTTTGGTATTTTCCTGATAAAGCTCATTTTTTAATGAATAGTGAAAATAATGAATTTTAATTCAAAACTGTCGTTTAATCTAATTTATTTATATAGTTATATTGTAATTTTAATTGGTTTTAAAGTTTAATTATATTATATTTTTATCATTTAATCCAATTTTGGTTTTTATAAGTAATTTCACTTTGAAATTAGATATAAACGCATGCCAATCTTTTGGTAGTTTTTACTTCTTAAAAACACAGTTTTTGGTTTTGAGAATGGGAATTAATTTTAAATTAATTTATGAAAATTATTTGTTTTGAATTAGGAAAATTTTATTCCATACTTGGAATCAGGAGGACAAAATTGTGTAATTATGTAACTTTTATTTTTAGACATTATGAATAGTAACTTTAGTAAATATTTTTTTTACCATCGTTAAATGGTAAATATGTTAAATAAGGGTAAAAATTAATTTTATAATAATATTAAATTTCCCCAACCCATGTTCTAACCCGATACTATGAGATATATTTGACCCTTGGAATCCTTTGGTCTATTTTAGGACCCCATGGAGCCACTTGTGCATGAAAATGAAATTTAATTACTTTTAATTTAAAGTTATGAAATATATAACCTAAACATATATCATTTAGTAAAAAAATTTATTATGGGGTTATATAAGTGATCTCTTTGACTATAAATATTTCTTTGAAAGATAATACTATAATCTACATCATGGAATACTATTTATAATTTTTAGACATTAAATAAATAAATTTAATTATGACAAAATTGGGATGAAGTGATTGCTTCATTAATAAAGGATTAAAATAAATGATATTATAAATGCTAAAATAAATGTAATTTTGTTATTTTTATGTCATACATGATTTTTTGGATTATATTTACATGTTATATCTGTATTAATGAATTTTTTTATGTAATCAAGTTGTTATGGATTAAAAAAAATTCATCATATGGATAGTGTCAAAATTTAAATAATTCATATTTTAAAATATAAAATATTGAATTAAATATTGTAAAATTACAAAAAATCAAAGATTATTCCAAAATGATATTATATGTCTAAAATTTTATTATTTAGTCTTTAATTGGATATTTTTCATGATTTGTTAACTATCTTGAATCTCAATATTTTAAATGCTTGATAAAACTATAAGAGTAAAAAGGGTTTAAATAAAAAAGGTAAGGATTAAAAGAAACCTAAAAAAAGTTACTATCTTGATAAAAAAGAAACCACCTTATAAAGAAATACCTGAAAATAAGTAACCTCCTTTAAATGAAAATGTGAAGAACCAGAAATCCAATTGAATACCACTTTGAAAAAAAGTTGTTTCTTGATAAAAAACCTCAAAAAAAATAATGAAATAAAAATTTCATCGATTGAGTCATTAATTTTTAGAATGGAAATATAATTTTGTTTCACTTTGGTGGGTGGTGGAATTAGGAATGCTATTCGATCATCAATAAAATTCTTGATTTAATATGAAAAATGCATTTTAAATCCATTGATGTAAAATTAATTAGGCATGTGAACATTCATTGTGTTAAATGACCCATGTTCACAAGCTCATTAATAAAAAACCTATCATCATTGTCAATAAAAAATACATGAGAATATATATATTACCATTTTTTTAAAAAAATAATTATGATGTTATTTTAGAGTTTATAATCACACAGAAAATAAATTTATATTGTTTTGAAATTGACATAAATTTTAGCAAAAAAGAAAACGGAAAAAATCCAACTGATAAAACACATTCTGATTATTTTGGTACATTAGGAAAATAATCCACATGCCATTTTTTATATTTAGAAATAAGGATTATGTTAATATGATACAAAATGTTTGCGGTATGACTCAATGTTTCTCTTATGAGTTTAAAATTTACATTTTAATAGAAAAAGTTTCACTCAATTAAGACTAATAAAATAGAATAAGATTATCTTGATAATTTAGAAAAATGATTCATAATTCATCTGTGAATTTTAGGAATTAGTCTCACCTTAAACCCCCAAAAGATGTGACCAATATGACTCAAAGTGGATGCTTCAAGTTTAAAATGACATTTTAGTAAAAAATCAAAGTGGCATACACAAAATCATGGAAAAACATTCAGATTGTTTTGATATAGTAGTAAAATGATCGACAATTCATTTGGGGAATGTTAGAATAAATAGAACCTAAATCCAATGAACAATGTGACTGGGATGAATCCAAGTGCATCATTTTATTCAAATTTGACATTAAGTTTAGTAAAAAAAGACACACAAAAGACTCAAAACATAGAAAATTCATTAGGATTTTTTTTTACTTTAGTAAAATGATACATATTTTAGTTTGGATATTTAAGAATCAGATTCACTTGAATCTAATACATGATGTACCTGGTATGGCTCAAAGTGTCCGTTATCAAATAAAAATTGACATTTTAATACAGAAAAGGTTCACTCAATAAAAACCAATATAAAGCCCTCACATTTTCTTGATAACTTATAAAAATTATTCATAATTAATTTTTGATGTGTAGGAATCAGTCTCATATCAAACTCGCACACAATGCGACCTGTATGTATCAAGTGTGTGTATCTAGTATAAAATGCAATTTTATAAAAAAAATAGAAGTAGTATAATAAAAACTAAGTAAAACCATTAAAATTATTTTTATAATTTTACAAAATGATCAATATTTCATTTGGAACATGTAGAAATTATTATCACCTCAATCCGATGCACGATATGACTCTTATGACTCAATGTGCATCAATTTATTCGAAACTGACATTATTTATTGAACCAAAACACTAACAAACTCAAATCCAAGAAAACAAATTTAAATTATTTTGTTACTTTAGTAAAACTATCCACAAGTTAGTTCTTATGTGTAAGAATAACCACAACTCAATCCAATACATGATGTGACCGATATAACTCAAAATGTCTATTAGGAGTTTAAAATTGATATTTTAAAAAAATAAATGTCACTCCATAAAAATCATAAAAAATGCACATATTTTCTTGAAAATTTTGAAAAATAATTCAAAATTTATTTATGAAATGTAGGAATCAGTCTCACTTGAAAGCCACACACGAAGTGACCAGTATTTCTCAAAGTGTTCATTTGTAGTTTAAAATGAAATTTCAGTAAAAAAACATAAGTGGTGTACTCAAAACTGATGAAATACATTTATATTGTTTTTATACTTGAGAAAAAACATCCATAAGTAATTTGGTATGTTTAGGAATCATCCTCACCTCAATCCGATGCAAGGTGTGATCAATATGACTCCATGTGCATCTTTTTATTCAAAATTGACATTAAGTTTAGTAAAAAAGACAACTGACATACTCAAAAATGATAAATACATTTTTATTATTTTGGTACATTAGAAAATAATCCATAAGTCATTTTATATGTGTAGGAATAATCCACTCCTAAATATGATACATAATTTTCCCAGTATAACTCACAGGTTCTGTTATCAGTTTAAAATTTGCATGTTAATTCCAAAAAATGCCGCTCACTAAAAACTGAGAAAACAAAATCTTATTTTCTTAATAATTTTTTAAAATGATTCATAATTTTTTTTATGAAATTTAGGAATTAGTGTAATGTCAAACCCACAAACTATGCGACCTGTATGACTCAATTTATGCGTTTCTAGTTTAAAATGATATTTTAGTAAAAAACATCTGGTATACTCAAAACCAAGGAATCATATTAATATTATTTAAATAATTCAATAAAATGATATATATGACATTTGAGATATATATGACTCAACTTCACCTCAATCTGATGCATGGTGTGACATGTAGGACTCTATGTGAGTCTTTTTGTTGAATAATGACTTTAATTTTAGTAAAAAAGACAACTGATATACTCAAAACCAATCAAACACATTCATATTATTTTAGATCATTAGTATAATGATTCATAATTCATTTTTCACATGTAGTAATATGACTCACCTCAATATGATAAATAATGTTCTCATTATGACTCAAAGTGTTTGTTATTAGTTTAAAATTGACATTTTAATACAAAAAGTGACACTCACTTAAAACCAAAAAACACACTCAAATTATATTGATAATTTAGTGGAAATAATTTAAGTAATTTGTGTCACGTAAGAACTAGTCTCACATCAAACCCACACATGATGTGACCTATATTACTCAAAGTTCCTGTTTCCAATTTAAAGTGACATTTTAGTAAAAAATAAAAGTGGCGTACTCAAAAAAAGAGGAAATACATTCATATTGTTTTAATAATTTAGGAAAATGATCCATAAGTTATTTAGGACATGTAGGAATTAGCTAAACCTCAATCATATGCATGATATGAATGGTATGACTCCAAGTGCGTCTTTTTAATTAAAATGGACAATATTATTTGAAAAAAGAAAATTAACATACTGAAAACCAGGAAAAAAAATTCAGATTGTTTTGATATATTATTAAAATTATTTATATGTAATTTTTTATGTGTAGGAATCATCCACACCTCAATATAATACATGATTTTCCCTGTATGAGTTGAAGTTTCAGTTATCAGTTTAAAATTTATATTCTAATACAAAAAGTTTCTCTAACTGAAAACAAAGAAAACGTGAATACATTTTCATGAAAATTTAGTAAAATGATTCATATTTCATTTTTGAAATATATAAAGAAGTCTTACATCAACCCCACACAAAATGCGACCTCTATGCTTAATGTGGTTGTTTCCAGTACAAAATGACATTTTATTAAAAATAGTAGCATACTCAAAACTAAGGAAACACATTCTAGTTACTTTTATATGTTAAGAAAACTATCCATATGTCCTTTGGGATGTGTAGGAATTATATTAACCTAAATACAACCCATAGTGTGACTAGTATGACTCCAAGTGTGTCTTTTCATTCAAAATTGACATTAATTTAAATAAAAAAGCCATCTGACATACTGAAAACCAAGTAAAACAATAAGATTGTTTTGTTAGTTTAGGAAAACAACTCAGAAATCAATTTTGATGTGTAGGAATCAACCTCCCCATAGTATAATACATGATGTTCCTGATATTACTCAAAGTTTCCATCATCAGTTTAAAATCAACATTTTAATACAAAATAGTGTTACTCACTAAAAACTGAAAAAATGCACTAGGATTGACTTGATAATCCACGAAAATGATTCATAATACATTTGTGAGGTGTAGGAACCAGTCTCACATAAAACCCACACTTTATGTGACTTGTATAACTCAATGTGTGTGTTTCTAATTTAGAATGACGTTTTAGTAAAAAAAACACAAGTATTTTACACAAAACCGAGGAAACAAATTCATATTTTCTTGATACTTATGGAAAATGACCCATAATTCATTTGGGATTTTTAAGAATTAGCCACACCTCAATCTGATGCATGGTGTGGCCAATATTACCCAAAGTACATCTTTCCTATATATAAGTGTTATTTTAGTTTAAAACACACATCACATCACAAAAAATGATAAAATGAGACCAGATTGTTTTTTCATCATTTTATAACATATTTGTCATTAATTTTCATATCATTTTTCTCTAATACTTATTTATTTAATTTTCTTAGAGACAATTATTGAAGTTGAAAAATAAATGGCACATGACATGCAAAAATCAACGGCAACATAGTCTGGTATTTTGTATTCCTAGTATTACTCAATTTTTAGTATAAAATTTATATTTTCTATTTAATTTACTTCTATAAATTATTACCAATCTAAGAATTTTTTTCATATATAGATTCCTTCTTTTTCTCAAGAATGGGTTTTTTTTTCAGTACTACAATTATAGCCTTTATCACTACTATGAAAGGGCATTAACAGTGTTAGAAAAGCCCTGTTAATCGAGGTGAAGATATGGGGTCCCTTTTATCAGTGCTTCGAAAAGTGCTGATAAATGCCCCTTTTATCAGCACTTAAAAAAATCAATGATAAAAGGGGTCCTTTATGAGCACTAAAAAGCAATGATAAAAAGGCCACTTTTTATCGCCTTTTTCAAGGCTGATAAAGGACCCCTTTTATCAGCGCTTTTTTTAAGAACTGCTTATAATAAAAAAAACATAAAAATTTAAAAAGAATACATAATGTAGGGGGAGAGATTTAAACTGTCATGACCCCCCCCCCCTTATTAGCACTAGGTGGAACCCCCTCCATCTCACTGCACACTTCCATTGCATGCGCTACCACTTCCCACTTGTGCCCGCACACCCTTTTCTTCCACCAGAAATCGAACCCGAGACCTCCCCCCTTGCGCACCAATAACTTTACCACTAAGCCATTTAGTTTTTTCCCTCCAATTAATGATATATCAATATATATACATATATATATAGTTGTATTTATTATTATAGTAATATAGATTCATAATATTATAAATATATTTAGTTATATTAATACATAAATATTTATTCATATATTAATATATATATTTATTATTATATTAATATATATTTATAAGATTAGTTTTAAATACATTTATGAAATATTTTTTATGTGTGTTTATAAATAAATAAATAAATAAATAAATACATATATATAACACACACACAAAAAAACACACACACACACAGTCACACACACACACACACACATATATATATATATTTAGGAATAAATATTTATATATGTGTATCTGAAAAGCCATAGAATGTTAAAATGGACATAACTTCTAATATAGAATTATTTTTCAACTCTACAGACAATAAAATCAAAGAAAATGAAACAATATTCGATATGATATGTGTTACAGGCCCAGAGGGCATCCAGATCAGATGTTATACCTATTTGAATGTTAAAAAATCAAGGTATCTAGACTAAAAAGTATGTTTTGGATGTCTTTTGGGCCTTTTTCGACCTTGAAACACATGCTAGAGGGTTCATTTGGGCCATAAGAATTTAGATCTCATCACAAGATTTGATTTGATATGTTGTAGAGCCCAAACGGACACCCGGATAAAAATTTATGGCCGTTTGAAGTTTGAGTTACACTATCTGCTTGTTTTAGATCTTTTATTAATTTTTATGATTTTTCGTGTCTTCAAATTTTTACTAAATGATTATTAATCGATGATAATTAGAAAATTATTAATTAATAATATTTTTAAAAAAAATTTAAATCCATTTTAACAAAATTTCTTATATATTAAATGTAATAGTCTATTTATACTTATCTAAAACATATTTTAAAAATAAATAGTATATTTATATCAATATAAATATACTTATATAAAAATATATTATTTTTCAAGATTTTTTTGAAATATATCAGTGCTTTCAAAAAGCGCTGATAAAGCTTCCCCCTTTATCAGGAGTTTTTTAGCCTTGTTAAAGGGTGGAGCTACAGAAACCCAGTTTTGTGGTATTGTTTAAATGGGTGCATTATTTTTCTTTATAATCATGTTTTTTCTTGTATTTATGTTGGAAATTTTATTTCATTTTAATTATATATATATATATATATATTATCTAATTTATAGTGTTATTTCTAGTGATGTAGTGTGCTATTACAATACACTATAGTATGCCCTATTTTTGGTGACGTAGTGTGTCGTAACATCACGATGAAGTATTCCCATTTATCACTGCTAAATAAATACATCGATAAATAGTGTCTTTTATAAGAACTTCCAAAACAACTGATAAAATGGTGATTTATCAGATATTTTTTAGTGTTGATAAAGCACCCCTTTATCAACTCTTTTTTAGTGCCGACAAAATCCATGGACTTTTAACAACACTATGGTAGTTGAAACCTTTTTAGTAATGATAAATGCCTATTTAGGGCTTTTAAAGGCCTCTTTTATAGTAGTTATAGTTTCTTAGAGTTGAAGGTTACTTTATTACATTTTTACTAGATATAAGTGATCTCATCCTAAAAGAATGAATAATTTAATAGTTTTATAAAACTCTATATATATTTGAATCTAACTTTAAATTTTTAAACATAAAATACAACATTATATTATCATAAGTAAAAACTTTATGCCCTATATCACATCATTGTATAACAATCATTATACACATCCAAGAATCTTATGGAAAGGAAAAAATATAGGGGTGAGGTTAGATGCTTACTAAGGGCATTCATACAAACAAATCTAAAAAGGAATGAATAATATGGTAGAAATAAATAATGATCAAATAAGGCCATATAAATAATCAAATATTATATAAAATTATCCATGGATATCATAAATATTAAAATAATCACATGGAAATGAATAAATAATTTCATAATGATGGAATGAACAATTTTAGACATCTTAACATACCGTTGAGGCTTTGGTAAATTCATCTACATAAACGTGTAAGACCTAGGCCAAGTACCAAAAACGTTTCTTCTAAAAATTCATACCGATGTATCAAGGGGCTATGTAATTTTGAATCCCGGTGACCACTTAATTAGTATGATTCATTCATTGTATGAATAAATAAAACAACTGAATCAACATTCCTTATAATCAATAACTATCTATATTGAAATAATAAATACCAAATGTCAATATATTCCCCATTAAAACTGACCAAAAACTATCCATAGAAAGAGTGAGGATGGTATCATTACAAAAAATCAACAGTGGAGCATAATTATTATAAATGGATGTTTTCATTTATGAATATAAATATAATAAAAGGACCATAACAAAATTTTTTGAGAAAAATAATTTTTTCAATTTGAAAATTAGTTTAAAAAAAACAATTACAAAATATTTGGAAAACAATTAAATTGAAAAAATTATTGAAACTATTAAAGGATTCTTAAAATAATTTGGTGGTCGTCATGGTGAAAAATGTTATTTATGTTGAGTACTTTAAAATAATGATTCCATTCCCATTTTTTTTCAAATTTAGAAGAGCTCCTCATTTATAAAATGATAAGAAGACTAATTATAAGTTTTTTAATAAAAAGTCAAATATGGGTAAAAATGACTTTAAAAAATAATTTTATAACATTAAAAACAATATTGAACATATTTTAATAAAAA
This sequence comes from Viscum album, assembly GCA_963277665.1. NCBI lineage: Eukaryota > Viridiplantae > Streptophyta > Magnoliopsida > Santalales > Viscaceae > Viscum > Viscum album. The sequence continues at coordinate 1,814,901,424 of OY728146.1, forward strand.
TATAGACATTAAAGAAAAATATTCCTAATCAAATAGAAATCTAGTCTATTTTCATCAAAAATATTATTTTAGAATCTAGAGTAACAAAAGAGGATATAATTGAAGAATACGTTATAATTTTTTTGAAATAACTAAAGGATGATAAAATATATTGGGTTTAATGTATAAATATCAATTAATTATCCCAGTGAATACTTAAACATAAAAAATCATGAATAATGATGATATTGTGAAATAAAACCTCACTGCTTTGGTAAAATTGGAGTCATATCCCCCATTAAAGAGATAAAATAAAATGGAACATTTAATATCATGAATATAAATTTAATAATTATATAAAAAAATAAACGGTGTATTATATACACCACATGAAATAAACAAGTGGTGAATATGACATATGTATCACCGAAATAAAAGTGAGATGAGAAACCCTTACCTCAAGATGAATTCCATTATAAGTTATTTTAGCCTCCTATAAAATAAATTTAAATTTATTATAATTATATACAAGAATCATTTACATACTTATATATTTCATATATTATGTAATTGAAATGTTTCAACACCTATTTGTTCATAATTCCTTATTAAAATATTTATTTTCAGGTGCTAAAAGTTTAATTTTACATGTAAGTTTCAGTTCAGTAGCTCTGGTCCCTATAAATTCATTCTAACAACCCTGCTCTTTATTACACACTTAAACATGATTTTTACATAAAATTATACTTAAAACAACTCCATGGATTGGGAGTTCTAGTGAATTGGGAAATTAGTTACATTATATAAGAACTTAGAACATAAAACCCAAAATCTTTATGGAAAACTACTTTAACATTACCACAACATTTTTTCATACATAACATTGCATGTTATAACCTGAGGAAATGCATAATAAAACGTTGATCTATAAATCCTAGTAAGTGAGTAAACAAGATATAACAATAAGAATATTATATACATTAGACAATAGTCATTTCAACGGAACACAAGAGGAACATGAACATAAAGGGATGATATAACATGATTATCATATCTTGGAAATGTGGCCACAATATTTAACATGATATTTTCCTAATCCAAGGCTCATTTCACATGGATCATGATTAAACCCAAATTTAACTGGAATTAGAATGAGTATATCCTCATTTAACTTGGCGTATCATGATACTAATCTTAACCGAATGCATTCGAGTCCTATCAGGGCACACCCTTTATAAAAATTTCATTTCATGTATAAATGTTCCACATGGATCATACAAAATGAATTAATTAAACATCATAATTTATTACATGAAAAATAGATGTGGAATACATAAAGTTATTTCCTAAAACAACAAGTACTGGTATTTCAATGTGAATACCCTTGATAGAGAAATGTGAATGGTATTTATTTACACAATGATTTTGGAATGGGAAATTTTGGTATGACTTCGACAGCATAACGATGTCAAATAGAAATCGTAAAATTGGTTGATGAGAGATAAATGGGAATATAATCATTTAAACATGTAATGGATATTTATGGGATCATGGAACATAATATCCCAAAATATATAATGGAATTTAGATGCACAATATAAAAAAATTTCTTGAATGTAAATTACAAGAGAGAAGTTCCTTACGGAATTTCAGCATTCTAATAGGTGTACATGGGAGGAATTAGTGAGATATTAATAGTTATAAAATAATTTTAAAAAATAGGGAAGTATGAGGCACGTGGAAAATCACACCCTATCATTTTTAATTGAAAAAGGGTATAAAAACTTAAGGAAATTTGGACAAAAATAAAAAAGGAAGAAATCCCTTACATGGAAGTGTGATACCAAAAGCTTGGGAGAGGCTCGAGAGAGGATTCTAGGGGTATTGGGTCACCTAGGGCGGATTATAGAGAGTAGGGAATATTTTTCTCAGGCTCCAAAGGTTTTGAGTGAATAAGAATGTGATATTGATTAGGTTTATATAATAAGGGAGAGGGAATTAATTATTATTTAGGTTTTGGAAACTACATATTAATCAAATGAAAACCACAAACCATCCCATGGTTTTGCGAATGGTTTTTGACAAAGTTGAGAGGAAAATATTATTTTATAATTCCAATTACCAAACATATTAAAATATTAGGCTTGCTTATGTTGTGGTGAGTCACACTCTCATGGAATTAATTTTAAAAAATTAAAATATTTTTTAAGTCTTGGAGGGTCCACTGAGGCACAATAAAATTAATAAAAAAAATATAAAATAACATTATTTTAAAATATAAAACAATTATTATCCGAAATTTATTTTTATAGTATTGTATTACATAACTATTAGGTCATTATGATGTCATAAATCCCATTATATATTTAAATAGTATATAATTTTTACACAAAAAAATCAGCTGTCCAAGAGAATTATTAAAAATTCACCATTAGATAATTTCAACATACAAAACCAAAAAATTATATTCATTTTATATAAATAAATTTCTAAATATGTGATTTTTTTTAATTTTAAATTAAAAACTGGCATTTATAGAAAATTCATGGGTTTTGACAAAAACAGATTTCAAACCATAATAAAAATTAATATTTTATTCATAAAAATAATGCGATCATTTTTATTTAATAAAAAGTAATTTATTCAGAATATTTTATAAAAATATAATTTAATTAAAAAATCCATTTATTCATAAAAATATATTTCTTAGTTAAATATTAACTAAAAATACTATTTTTGCTTTAAAAATCACTTACAAAATGATAAAATGAATGTATAATATTTATACAAAAATAATGAACATAATAATAATTCTAGGTTCATGTTACTTAACCCCTTACAACACCCACATAATACCTAAGGGTAAGGTGTGTGATGGTGACATACTCTTGGGGAGGCTCTGATAACATCGCTCGGGTGGTAATCTATATTAACATCCACTTCTCTTGTATGAGGTTTCATTAATGCTTAACATGTTGAAGCTCATATTTGGATTGTTCGAGAGAAAATCCTAGTGGAAATACCTCCTTTTCGAGATCCAAAAAATGGGCTTCGTATAAAGCAATTATACTGTATGAGGCCATCACTTCCTTTTTCTGTTTAAATCATATTTTTGAAAGACATATTTTTATATTAATCATGTGATCACTATTCAATGACTATATTAGCAATGGTAGAAATTTATAATGGTATTTTAAAATCCAAAAACAAAAAAACAAGGAAGTATATATGTATTATATAACCATTTTCATTATAATACATTAAATCAGATCAAGAGGAATTTTTTTAAATAAAGGTTTGGGTATTTACTATCTTCCCCCCTTAAGAAATTTTACCCTTGAAATTTCCTTTTACCTCACTAAAACAGATGAGGGAAAATATGCTTCATCACCTCCTTGGATTCCCACGTTTCTTCTTCAAACTTGTGTTGTCACCACAACACCTTGAAGAGTGGTATTATATTATTTCATAGAACATTTTACCAATGATCTAAATCTTCGCTGGATTCTCTTCATAGGAGAGGTCATTCTTGAATGGTACCACCATTGAATTGAGGATATGTGATGGATCAGGTATGTATTTCTTCAAGAGTGATACATGGAATACATCATGTACTTGAGAGAGGTTTTGTGAGAGTGATACTGTACTAGACCCTACTCTAATGAGATCAAGGATCTCAAAAGGGCCAATGTACCCTAGAAAAAGCTTTCCCTTCTTTCCAAATCTCATAACTCTCTTCCATGGTGATATGCAGATGAATACCATGTCCCCAAAATCAATCTTTAGGTCTCATCAATGATTATAAGCATAGTTATTTTGTTGAATCTAAATAGCTTTAATGTAATGCTAGATGGTCTTAATATTCTCCACCATTTCATTGACCACTACTGGACATAGGAGTTTTCTCTCCCCAACTCCATCCTGACAAGCTGGTGTTCTGCACCTCTTCCCATAAAGGTCTTCATAAAGATCCATTTGGATGCTTGAGTGGAAACTGTTATTGAAAGTGAAAACAACTAGAGGATTATTTTTATCCCATCCTCCTATGAAGTCTATTGTGCATGTTCTCAACATGTCATCATATTGTTGGATAGTCTTCTCAGATTGGCCATCAGTTTGAGGATGATAATTCATACTAATGTTCAGATCATTATTTAAATCTTGTTGAAAACACTTCCATAACATAGATGTGAATATTTGATCTCGATCAGATACAATCAATAGTAGTACTCCATACAACCTCACCACTTCTCTGTTGTATATCTGTGTCACTTGATCCAATGAGAAGTCCTCCATAATTGTAATGAAGTGTTCAATCCTTGTAAGACGATCCAAAACAACCCAGATAGCATTGTTTCCTTTGGGTTTTTTCGAAAGTCTATTGAAAAAGTACATGGTGTTTTTTTACCATTTCCATATTGGTATGGTTAATGGTTGCATAATCCCCTTAGAATTCCACCTCTCAGCCTTCATTTGCGGACATACCCGACACTTTGATGTATAATCAACGATCTTCTTCTTCGTGTTATCCCACCAATAATGCTCTTGGAGATCTCGATATATCTTTGTGTTTCCTAGGTGAATAAAGAAATTATAATAATGTGTTTCATGAAAAATTTATTTCTTTAACTCTAGATTTGATGGAACAGATAGTCTTGACTAAAATCTCACAATTCCTTATTCATTAACATTGAACTATGAGGATTTACCTTTTCCTCTAGTTTCCACTTTCTTCTGAATTCCTGCATCATCCTTTTAATAATCCTTTAACCTTTACAAAAGATATGGTTGAAAAATCATTTGTGAAATGATTGATGATGTTCCCTTATTTATAATTTTCATTTCCACCTTCATCAAATCTAAGAAGATCAGTTTCTTTTCAATTCACATCAATGAAAGAGTTGTTGAATCCTTTCTACTTAGTGAATTGGGAACCTTGTTTTATTTCCAATGGTGGTAATGGATTGATCAATCATAATATTTTATTATCTCTAACAATATTCATTGGCACCTATTCAACTCTTTTTGTGTGAATATATACTTGAGTATGTCATAATCTATGTATATTTCGCACTTCTCTCCAAAGAGGTAATATCGCCAAATTTTTAATGTGAATATTACCGCATCCCACACCAGATCATGTTTTGGATAGTTCTTCTCATGTACATTAAATTGACTTGAAGAATAGGAAATGACCTTTTCATTTTTGATCAATAAACGTCCAAAGACCTTCTTTGAAGCATCACTAAATACCACAAAAAATTCTCCACTTGTGGGTAATGTGAGAACATGTGTAGTGATAAGCCTCTTTTTCCACTCCATGAACCTATCTTCTCATTCATCAGTCCAAGAAAAATTGACTCCCTTATGAGATATCTTGGTAAGAGGGTTTGAAAATCGTGACAAATTTCTCAAAAAGCAGTGATAATATCCAACTAACCCAAAAAATCTACAGATATCTATAAAAAGACGTTGGCTTTGGCCATCCCTTAATAGAATTTTTCTTGGAGAGATCTACAGATATACCATTTCTTATGATGATATGACCTAATAGTGAGACTTCTCTTCAACCAGAAAAAAGAGTTGCTGTTATTTTCATAGAGATTCTCCTTTTTCAAGGTCTCTAGTATAGTTCTTAGATTCTCCTCATTCTCCTCCTCGGTTTTGGAGTATATTAGAATATCCTCTATAAATACCCAGAAAAATTTACTGAGGTAATATATAGAATCTATCCATAAAGTCCATGATGATTTAGGGAGAATTAGTGAGTATAAAATAAATTACTATGAATTCATAGTACACGTACCTTATACAAAAATTTGTCTTGGGGATACCCTCTTTCTTCACCCTTACTTGGTAATATCCTGACCACAAATCCACCATGGAGAAGTGTTTTTTTCCATGTATCTAATCTAACAAGTCATCAATTCATGGTAGAGGATACTTGTTCTTTATTATGATTTTATTGATCTCATGATAATCAATGCAAAGGCACATTGAACCATGCTTCTTCAGGATGAAGAGAACTGGTTCACCCCCTGGATAAGCACGTGGGCATATAAACCCTTTATCCATATTCTCCTACAGTTGTTTCTATAGATCTTAAAGATCCACAACAACCATTCTATATGGATTCTTGGATATTTTAAATGCCCCATGTATAAGATCAATCAAGAATTCAATATCAATTCTTGGAGGAAGACCAGGAAATTCCTTGGGAAACACTTCAGTGAATTACCTCCCAATTGGCATGTCTTCAAGGATGGTTTCTTCCATAGACTCAATCATCTGAGTATGATATGCATGCTCATAGGGTAGTAATATCCAGACTTAAGATGATTGTGCTAAATAAGATTCATCCTCCTCCTTACACTTGTATAGAATCAGGGATCAATCCTCCATGTAGAGAGTGATTTACTACTCATGGCTATTTATGTTTGCTCTATATAAGGAAATACAATCCATGCCAAAAATGCATCAAATTCCACTAGAGGATGTTTGATGAGGTTCACCAGGAAGTTTAATCCACAATTTGTGACATGGAGAAGTTATATTCATGGGTTGAAATGATTTCCCCATTTTCTGTTCTCACCAACATCGCTACTTCCATGATTTTTGGTGATGTTTGGATTGATCTACTAAACATTCGGGATAAAAATGAATTATTAGAACTAGACTCAAAAAGTACATTCAATATTCTTGAATGAATAACTAGTGTACAAATAACCACTTTGTTGTCGGGGTTCACTTCGGTGGTAGTGATGGAAAAAGCGTGCCCCTACTTCCTTGAAGGTTATTGATTTCCTCCAAAAACCCTTGCCTTTGGGAACTAGTTTGCAAAGTGCCTTGGTTATTTGTAGTTGAAACAATGAATAATTAATTGAGGGTTGAAGGGAGAGTTCATCTCCCCTTTAATAGCAATGGGGTTTTATTGTCATAAGTTAATGGTCAGGTGTCCTTCTCTTCCACACCTAAATCATTTCCTCATCCCCTTCAGGAAGTTCCCAGGGTAATTTTTATGAACATTTGGAAAGTGTGGTGCTGGAATTTATTAGCACCATTGGATTTATCCATCAGAACACCAGAATTAAAGTCCACCATGTTTATCTTATCCCCATGATACCTTTTATATTCACTGATCTCCATTTTGACTTTGAGGGATCATCAGAAAATTTTCTCATAGCTATCAATGTCACTGATCACTAGGGTTTTTGGTAGGCTAGGTTTTAGTAGAACAATGAAGTGGTCAACCTTTCATTTGTGGGTAACGACGAAGCCAGAGGCATATTGTGCAAGACTTGTAATTTTTTCCTCATACACTCTGATGTATTCATCATATTTATTATTGAGGGCAAGGACGTCCCTTTCCATCTTAAGTCAGAGGTGCGGAAAGTATTTTTTGAAAAATATTTTCTTGAAATCCTTCTATTCCAATGCCTTGATCTCTTCCTCATCCTTTGTATTTTTTACCAGTGTCAACCATTTATCAGCTCCATCCTCCATACGATAATCTTCAAGAAGAACCATATACTGTTCAAAACATTGAAGGATGGAGAAGATATTCTTAATGGAGTTGATCCATTTTTTTATGATTAAAGGATCAAATGATCCATTAAAAGTAGGTGTCCTTTGTTACATGAATCTCTCGATTGTGGATTTTTCTTTCTTGTGGGTGGGGGGTTGAAAGTTACTCTTGACCCATGTTTCTATTCAAAACATGATTTAACTGAGAGTGTATCATGATAAAGTTTGTGATTTGAGCTCTCACCAGATTGGGAATATCATTAGAAGAGTCATCAAAATGATCTTCGCATTGGTAGTTATCCGGAGTCCTCTTTTACTATCCATTTTCTGGAATAAAATAAAATTTAAGGCAATACATAAAGGGGAATTCAAATACGAAAATGGATAAATTATTTAATTCATTTATTTCCTTAACTTGTGAATTTATAAGCTTCAATCTTTGTTATCCATGATCTACTTTCTAACATATATTCTTAGGGTATTTTTCTATTCCATTCATAATGGTTCATGAAAATATAATGAATTTAACAAATAATATCCTCTGAGTGTGTCGTAACAAAGAGTGAAGAAAATCGTATTATCGTGCACTTGTTCCTATTCAAGTCTTTCTCTAAGTGGTGTTTTTGGGGTTTACCTATAGATACATATGTCTTCAAGACACATGTACTTGTTTGTATCTATAAAGGAATGGATTTTCTTGATAAAAAACTTACTAAATACTCAACAAAATTTTGGGATTTTTTTTATTATAATTAGTTTTATCCCTAAGCCTTTCATGAGGGGCTTCTAATCCTAGATCCCAAAAAATAACGAAACCTATCCTCTGATACCAACTATAACAACCCTTATGTTTTTTACACCATAAAACCTGATTTATTTCATAAAATTTCACTTAATATAACTCTAAGGATTGAGAGGTATATTGTATTGGGAAATTAGGAACATTACATAAAAACTTATATCATAAAACAAAACATCTTTATTGAAAACTTCTTTTACATGACCACAACTTTATTTCGTACTTATCATTGCATGGGATAACCTAGGAGCATGCATAATTAAAGGGTGAGAAATAAAGCCCAGTAAGGGAGTAAAAAGAATAATAATATGAAGAACATTTTACATGTTAGATGATATGCATTTCAACAGAGCACAAAAGAAACATGAACATAAAGGCATGATATAACATGGCTATCATAGGTTAGAAATATTGAAACAACATTTACCATGATATTAGATTGAGCCATGGGTCATTGCACAAAGATTATAAGTAAAACCTCCTTGAACTTGATTTATCATGAGTAATCCATCATTTAACTTGATATATCACCATACTAATCTTTAACCAATGCGTTGGAGTGCTATTAGGGTTCACCCTTAATAAACATATCATTTCATTCATAAATGTTCCTAAAGGATCAAACAACACGAATTTATTAAACATAATAATTTATTCCAAGAATAAGAGATGCGGAATACATAAATGTAAGTACTCAATCAATATGTACATGTGAATATAGTTTAATACCCTTAATAGATAAATGGGTATGGTATTCATTTACACATTGATTTTGGCATGGGAAATTTTTGTGTGACTTCAGCCACAGAACGATGTCAAATAAAAATTCTAAAATGGGTTTATGTGAGATAAAGTAGTCTATAATCATTTACACATGAAATGGATAGTAATGGGATCATCCAAAATAATATTCGAACAAATTTAATGGAATTTAGATGCATAATATAAAATAATTTCTTGATTTTAAATGAGATTAATGAAATTCCTTACGCAATTTTGGAATAGTAATGAGTGACCATGGGAGGAATTATTGGGATATAAAGAGATCTATAATCATTAAAAAATAAGGAGGGAAGTATGGGGGAGGTGAGAAATCATACCCCAACATTTTTAATTAAAAAGAAAAGTGTATAACAATATAAGGAAATTTGGACAAAATGAGAAATGAAGAAATTCCTTACATGGAAGTGTGATCTCAAATGCCGGGGAGAGGCTTTAGAGAGGCTTATAGGGAACTTGGGGCACCCTGGGAAGATTATAAAAAGATGAGGGTAGATATTGGTCATGATTAAATGGAATTTAGTGAAGAGGAATGGGATGTTGAGTGGTTCTATATAGGAAAGAAGAGGGGATTATTTATTATTTATGTTTTGTACACTACATATTAAAAAAATCAAAACCACAAACCAAACCATGGTTTTTGCACCAGGTTTTTGCCAAATTGGAGTGAAAAAATTATTTTATAAGGAAAATGGACGAAATTATTAAAATATTATGCTTTCTTATGTGGAGGAGAGCCACACTCTCGAGGAAATCATTTTAAAAAGTCAAAACAATTTATAAGTCAAGGAGGGTCCACTATGGAACCATAAAATTAATCAAAAAAATCGAAAATCATGTTATTTTTAAAGATGAAATAAATATTGGAAGAACAAACATTTTAAAATATTTTATTACATCACTATTAGGTCATTATATTGTCATCAAACACATTATATATTTAAACAATATTTAATTTGTACCCAAAAGTTCAATTGTCTCGGAAAATTATGACAAAATCACCGCCAGATAATTTTGATGTCCGAAATCCAAAAATGATATTAATTTTATATAATTTTATTTATAAATATGTGTATTTTTACTTTTAAAATAAAAAATGATAATTATTGAAAATTCATGGGTTTTGAAAAAACATGATTTCAAACCTTGATAAAAATTACAATTGTTTTCATAAAAATTTTACGATCATTGATATTTAAAAAATAATAATTTAGTAATAATATTTTATTAAAATATTATTTAATTCAAAAATCCATTAATTCAACAAAATAGATGTCTTAATTTAATATTTACTAAAAAACTATTTGTTCTTTAAAAATCAATTACAAAGTAACAATGATAAAATTAATGTATATACATTATGAAAAAATAATATACATAATCATAGTGATAGGCTATTGCTACAAAACCATTTATAATACACGCATAAGACTAATAGGTAAGATGTGAGATGGTGACATACTGTAGGAGAGGCTCAGAAAATATCACTCCATTGGTAATCTCTATTAACCTCCAATTATCCCATAGGTAGTTCCGTTCAAGCTTAATATGTTGAAGATCAGATTATGATTTTTCAAGAGAAAATCCCAGTGATGCTACCTCCTTTCGGAGCTTCGACAAATGAGCTTCGTATGGATCAATTATATTGTATGAGGTCATCGCTTCCTTTTTTATAGTAAATTGGATTTGGTATAGCCCTATATTTATTCTAATCATATGATCACTATTAAATGACTATATTAGAAATGATAAAAATTCATAATGGTATTTTAAAATAGAAAAACATAAAACCAATAGAGTTCATATGTCTTATATAACCATTTTACATAATAATACATTTAATCAGATCAAGAGGAATTTTCATTAATAAAAGTTTGGGTTGTTACATTCATAGAGGTTCCATAATATCTATAATTATAATAATTATTTAAATATAATATATATTCATTATATATATTTATAATTATCCATGAAAATTGGGGATAGAAAAATCAGTTACAGCATTCCTGGAGACGGTAGGCAGTACCTATGCATGAACATCATTTTCACTTTCCAACGGATGGAAAAAAGAAAGGTAAATAATAATTTAAATATATATAATAATTATTAATTACTATATTTCATGTATATTAATGAAATAGTTCCTTATTACTATCCCTATAAAGTATTAATGAAAAATAAATCACATTACTTTGTGAAGGTGGAAACCCACATGCACATAGGAGCGACATTACGATTTTCCAACAGATTAGATAGTAAGTAGGTAGATATGGTATTATGATTAAATAATACTAATAATTTACTAAATAATATATATATTCATTATTTTGATATTAATAACCACCTAATTAAGTTGGTGATGAAAGACTAATTACACTACAATGTTTAGATGATAATCCATACAAACACAAAAGTAATGTTTTTGCTTATCATAGGATAAAAAGGAGGTAAAAGTTGGGTTTTTCATAATTATAATACATTATAATTATATTTATGACATTAGAGTTATTATTTTAGGATAGTTAAAACAAATTAATAATTATTATTATAATAATAAAACATGAAAGAGTCGATAAAGATGATTACTTCTTCTTCGGTAGACTTTATTTAGATTTCTTCTTCATGTCCCTTGGAATTGGATTTTAAAAATTTCAATACCTATAATTCATTTATAAGTATGTTTATAATATAAATGTGTAGGTGTTGGTCAATCAAGATGGATTAAAGTGGTGAGAATATCTGTGAGGAAGGGATATATTTTTATAAGAATGGGAAGGGACCCACACAGTATTTCTAGAAAGATTAAAATATAATTAAGTAATTATCAATATTTTTTTTTCAAATGATCATAGATTTTAATAAAAATTGAATAATTTCTAAATATCCTATTAAAATAAAATTTATATAGGTTTTGATGTCATTTTTAACTTTATCTTTTGGATTGACCCCTTTGTTAACCAATTTTCATCTTAACAGTGGTAATGAATTTTTTATATTATAATATTATATTTTTTACTTAGAAGGTTAAAAATTCCTAATAAATGAAAAATGGATGAAATTTTCTACCAATTATAATCCTACTTGTCCTATTTTATGATTTTTATGTTTGTATATAATTTTATAAATTGTTATCATCAAATATCTTAATTCTATTTTAAGAACGATATAAATAATTTTAATTTTAATACAGCATTAAAAAAATAAAAAAGAATAAAAAAATTAATATTTTTATCTAAAAAAATATTATATTTTAGTAATTCACCCAAATTTTATTATTTTAAAATTAATAATTTCCCTAATTTTATTTTTTATTAATTTAATAAACACTATATCAACATTGCTAAAAAATTTAAGGTAATTAATTAACTACTAAAATTTATAAATAAATTAAGATCATAAAAATGTGAATTTATATTTTGAATAAATATTTGAATCGAACATATCCTCTTTTTGTCCTTATGTAATTTTTTAGAGATATTTAATTCAAGAGGGTGGGTTATTAACCATTCTTTTTTAATTTAATATAAAGGTTACAGTCAATGAAAAATGACAGTAACTAACCATATATATAGGTACCAATATGGAAATTTTCAAAATACATCCATATAATAGGATAAATGAAAGGTTTGAGTTGATTTTGAGACCTTACCTCATGGGTTTAACCATATTTTACCAATTTTATCTTTACCGAGGTGAAAAATATTTACTATGATTACAATTCATGATGAAAAATAATAAAAGTAGAACATATTCCAAATTTGAACCTACTCATTTAAAATATTCTACTAATTATTTAAGATTCAATCTTTATAAGTGGTAGAAATTAATGTAAGATAAAAATGCAAAACATAAAGAAAATTTTTTCATGAAAATTATGTTTTAAGTATAAAAGATTTTTTTATACAAAATTCAAACCTAAATTTTAATAAAATTAACTTAATTGGATATTAAATAACACACTAGATATAATTTTAATTTGAAACTATTTTAGGAAATATTACTTTGTAAATGCTTAAAAAATTAATCCTTTAATAAAAATTGTATTTCAACCATTCAATGGAAAAAAAATCTCTTTAGAAAAATAAAAAAAATAAAGCATAAGTTAATATTTAAAGAAATATAAATAAAAATCATTTTTATCAAATTAAATTTCAAAATGATTCAGAAAAAAATTATAATATTAACTCATAAAAATAAATAAAAACCAATAATTAAGAAAACATATTTTGAAGAATAAAATATCTTCACTAAAAATTGAGTTCTTATTTACCATGAATTAATAAATTAATTTTTATTGAGTAGTTACTTTATATATATTTCATTCTATTTTTAATTCAATACATACACATGAAAAAATATCGAAAAACTATATTTAAGGAAAATTCTTTTTTATGTATAATTATTTTATACCAAATTCAACCACAAACTTGATTTTGATGTACATAATAGGATATTTAATAATATAATATTACTAATCTTAATTTGAAACCATTTTAAAAAATATAAATTTATAAAATATTGAGAAAAATATAATTTTCTAATAAAATATTTCATTTTGACCATTTAATGGAAAATCAAACTTTTTAGATAAATATTGAAAAATTATCCTTACATAATTTAGAAATAGAGATTAAAAAACGATATAATTTTTATTAAATACAATTTATAATTTTTTCAAAAATTAATTATAATAATCAATCACAAAAATAAATAAAAACCACTCTTGAAGAAAACTTACTTTGAAAAACAAAATTCCTTCACTAAAAATTGAATTCTTATTTACCCAGAATTAATCAATACATATGTATTGAGTAGTTTCTTTTTTAATATGGTTAATCCAATCCATAACCATAAATTAGATTAATTGGTTATAATGATTATATTTTAATAATAATATATTATGGTACGTTAAAACCTGAAGGTGTGTGTTGTATAAAATATCAATCATAGTGTTATTTTAAAATCTGTGGGTGTCACGCCCCCATTGTGGAAGGTTAGTATGTTTAATAGTAAAAATGGAAAGTAATAAATAAATGATTTTTTGACAAGTATATGGGGTCTATCTCGATACAATGTCTCTCTATAAACTCCAAGCTCCTCAGTAACCAACGATTGGGCCGTTACCTTTCCCTAGATCCCTGATCGTAAAATCTAAAAGTGCATCAAGAGTACTATTAATAGTGTGTGTATAAACCTATTAGAAGACAAAAAATGTATCTTTTAAATATTTTAAAATTTATATATAAATTTATGACAATATATAAAGGTAAATTCACATGCAAGAATACAAAAAATCATGTTTTAAGAGATCATGTGCCTACCAGGCAACCAAAAATCTAGACTATACCTGATTTGACATCATACTAGAATAACTTCATATTTTGTAATGGCATGAAATTGATCATGCTTCATAACTCAAATCAAATTTATGCAAAAATAATGTAAAAAACTTAAGTAACATCTCCATTCCCTTATTCCAGGGAAATTCATACCCATGACTCAGGGTTACCATCTTGTCGGTGATGTTACACACACCTGGAACATATAAACAATAGACTCTCTCTCATATTAAAGGATGATCCACATTGGTAGAAATAAAAATATATTTGTACACTGTTATAATGGAATATGTAATTACCATGGTCTAACTCATTCCAATATTAGGCATTAAACATCATATGAAAATCCGAAACCAATTAGTCATGTCATCCACACTCCCCCATTGAAGAGTCTACTAAGTCCTCTAAATCCACTTGTTAACCTAGCCACTAAACAAATATTTCATATACCTAGATAGATCACATATTAATGGTCTACTAGTTACTACTAAGTGGATTAATTTTATTGTTTTTTGGGAACTGAGTGCATTCATTCATCATGGGAAGGCACGTAGAATCACATGTCATATATATATACTTGTTGAGTGTTGTATAATATTCCATTAAATTAATCACCTGACTTTTCTATCTATTCAGTGATATGTCTATGTTCTCTTTAATTGTGATATATATATACTTTATTTATTTATTTGAGATTGTGTATGTTATTAGTTTTTGTATGTATATGATTGTGACTAATGTGCAGTTATGAAGGACAAGTCTTGATCCTTGGGTAAAACTATGAGGGTTAGGAATTATGTGTGGGTATGTATTTGGATACGAATTCTAATATAATTCCAACATTTTTTCTTATTAAATATCAAATTTTCCATCATAATAAGGTTGGTATAGGCATTTTAAATGATTTATTATAATTTTTTTAAAAATACCACCACAAAAATGCCAAAATGAACCTTCCAATGACAATGTCCCAGTTCCACCACTGACTAAGTAAGAGGACATATCTAACATACTTAAAAACATTATCTGGTGCTTTTTGTGGTAATCCCATCCCATCATATAGTCTTAATTATTTTGTTTTCACAGGGCTTATGTGTTCAAAGGATTATGTTGGACTATGGCCAATTATTTCATCTCCACCATCCACTAGTATTATAGATCATTTTTGGTCATCTGGATATTGAGGACTTGATTGAAATCATTAATGGAATGTTTGACATACTGGAAAATCCTTGGGATAAAAAGGTTAATCTACATCCATCATGATAAAGATACCCTCTAAGAGGTGATGAAGCATGATGTGATAGGTATAGAGGTGTGTGAGCCTTACAAGGGAGGACATTAAGAAACCACTCTTCGAGGATTTCTTTCCCAATATACTGAGGATGGATCAAGCTTAAGAGTGTATGGACCTTTAGTAGAAGATTATGTCTATTTCTTCTCACTCTATTTTATTTATATAATTACTAAGTGTTTATTATCTATTTTATGGGAATTAAGAATTTAATAATATGAAGTTTGAGATTTTCATTCCTACAAATATTAGATGTCATGTTAGGGGATTTGACTTGATGAAAAATGTAGAGGTGGTATAAAAATTTATGACCATGGAGAAGGTGATAAGGGAGGATAATCTTATAAAATTCATTATAGGATACAATTTTTAGATGATTAAACTTCCCATTGCTACGATGAGTTCCTCATTTGGGGGAATGAAGAGGAAGGATGAGAAGGTATAATAGGGTTATAGTTAGGTTGGGTATAGTCGGGCTTCTTCTAATCCCTCTATGGGAGGAGACATTACCAGATTCAATTACTAGAGAATGAAGAGGTATTTTAGAACATTATTCAAGAAACCAAAAAATAAATTTTATTGATATATATAAATATGGTTCATCTTTATGCTTTTATTCTAATATTCCATATCCAGATTCAAGGAGCACATGTTAGGGTGTAGATTAGGGCCCTCAATAGTAGACCTAAGAAATGTATAGTTTGGAGGCTCATGTGTTTCATGCTCCACAGAGGCAATGGTTTCCCCCCAATTTTGGTAGGATTAATGTAATTGATGAGGCTCCAACTTTTGGTGGAGATGAACCTTTGAAATTTTTAGGAACGATTTTGATTATATATACACCGACTACTACTTTATTTGATAAAGAAATTTACTATTATTTCATGTTTTATCAAATAATTTCTTTCATATATTTAACTGTTACATTATCATCCATGTTACCCTCTCCTAAAATGTATTTTATAATGAAATTAGACCTTATTCAGTGATTTCAGGATTGTATCATAGTTGTTGCTAGCTTTGGACACATGGGTGACTTCATATTATTAGAGATGACTTGTTTTTATATGATATTAAAAATATACCAATTGATTAGTTATCAAACTCATATATTTTTCAATTATAGACATGTATCTCTCAATTTTTTTATAATATAGATGTTTTCAATATCTAGTCAGTGAAATTTTGGAGAAATAATGGATAGATTGAACCTGTGATATATTGGAGATATCACAACATATGTAATAATATTTAATCTAATGAAAACATTAGTAGTAAACACATTTATTTGGGTTCTATAATATGGCTTTATAACAATGAAGATGGTGTTATATGAATCTGTTTGGACTATAGGATATTAAATCATGTAATGATGAATAATAAGTTCCATTTACATCAGATTTAATGTCTTTTGATCTGTTATGGGGCGACCAATGTTTTTTCAATATTGAAATTTTTTTCAGGATATTGTTAGTTCCATTTATAAGAGGAGGATATTCCCATGATAACATTTATGAGTAGATACAGACTATTTGAGTGTATTTTAATTCCTTTGGGTTAAAAAATTATCCTGTTGTGGTAATGGATTTCATGAATAAGATATTCTTTCAAAACCCAAACCCCCCATCATTATATTTATAGATGATATTCAAGTATATTCAAATAAATATTTAATTCATTATAGTAATCTTGAGTTTTTATTCAGTACACATAATGTGCAATGGATTTATAAAAATTTTTGAATGTTCTTCTTTTGGATTTAGAAGTTTGTTTCCACATTAATGTGATTTATGGGGTAGTGATTTCAGTGGGACTATAGAAGGTATAATTCATGATGTGTTGGCCATACCCTATGGATATGTTTGAGATCAAGAGATTATTTGGGATTTTAGGGTACTATTAATGTTTCATATAGGATTTATTCCATTTTAAAACACTGACGATAGAGCGGAAAAATAAGGGGATAAAGTTGGAGTGTTTTGATCAATATGGGGAGGTATTCCTATATTTTAGGAGAAATTTGATAAGAACCCCAATTTTAATTATTCTAGAGATTAGGATTGGATACATAGTTTATTGTGATTCCTTAAGTGTTTTTATAGCAGATATGTTGATGCAGTGAGACCAAGTGGTCACTTATAGGTCCTTCCATATATGACCCCATGAGTAGAAATAAAAAACCCATGACATATAGTTAATTGATATAGAATTTATACTTATGTTTTTTCAGAAATATCTCTTTCGGTGAGATATTTTACAACTATAGGGATAACAACAACTTGCAACAAATATTCTCTAAATACGACATAAACCTTATACAGAGGCATTGGGTGGATTATCTATATATATATTACATTGAGAGGGCCTATGATCTATCTTATGGTAATATAATTGTTGATTATCTTAGTAGGAAATCACTAAAGATAATGGAGCTTGGAGAATTCCCTTTGTAGGAGTTAAATATGACGATTTTATTGGTTGAGTGTCGTATGGTTTCATTAGAGGATCATGGATTAATTACATGTTCTTTTTTGGTAATCTTTTTATCTTTAGTATATTGGGTAAATACTATACATGGGTCAGATCCAACGTTCTTAATGATATGGGAATGTTTGGTGGGGAATTAATCAGTTTTAGGTTATTCCTTTGATGATGATGACATGATTTACATTCATGTGAGGGTAGTTTTTCTAACTCCCATCAGGGAGGAGATGATATTATATTATCATGCATTTAAGTGGGAAGTGCATTTATGTTTGATTAAGATGTTCTATGATATACAACATTAGTTTCTATGTACTTGTATTAAAAGAGAAATCATCAAATTCAATTTTTGATGACTTACCCACTAGAGGGTAAAGTGCATTATTCAATTTTCTTATGGGTTTCTTCAAACACTCCATGTTCATATGTGGAAGTGTAATGGAATGAAAATTGAATTCTTGATAGGGTTACCCAAAACCCCATGGATTCATGATTCTATTTGGGCAATAGTCTATTAGCTGATGAAAATGGCACATTTATTTCTAATTTTTGTTATCCTTTTAGTGTATAAGTTGGAAAAAATGTATGTATAAGAGATTTTAGGCTTTAAACTTTATCCATTGAGTATCATATTAGATAAATGAACATTCTTTGTGTCATAATTTTAGAAGGTATAACTCATGTCTTTGGATTCCCACTGAATTTGAGTACAACATATAATTCTCATACTGATGAACTATTAGAGAGGATGATCTATATTTTATAGGATATGTTGTGGTAATGTGTTTTATAGATTTGTGGGGATTGGTATAATCACCTAGACTTAGTTGAGTTTGTGCAGAATAATTTTTTATGAGATTTTATTTGTCTAAAATCATTTGACGAGATATATGGTTTTCCACATCACTCACCATTAAATTAGTATGAGTGCATGTGATAATGATTTAGGGGTTGAGTATGGAACATGAGACCTTTGAGAGAGTGAAGGTGATACATAAGTGATTAGTAGCTACTTAGATTAGGAATTGATCATATTGAAATATGAGGAGGTAACCCTTGGGGTTCTCTATGGGTGATCAATTTTTCTTATGGATAACTCTTTGACTATGAAATAAACATTTATGGGAAAAAGGAATCTAAAAAAGAATTTTGTTAGACCAATTGATATTGTTGATAATATGATGATAGTGGAATAACATTGGGATATTACTCCATGATATTGAGGTGTAAATTATGTGTTTTGTATCTCTCAGCTTCATAGGTACATGCCTAATCCCACACATGTGATCACCTATGATGATGTTGTATTGGAGCCTAATGCATCATTTGTGAAGTGAATGATGCATATAATTGATTCTAGCAAGAATGCATTTCAAGGGAGTATAGTTCCAACATTCATAGTTCTATGGTAGCATGGTTAAATATAAGAAGACATTTGGGAGTCTGAATTATAAATTCAGGTGCAATGGCCAGAGTTTTTCAATTAGGACCTTGGAAACACTCCTTAAAGTTGATAAGTAATTAGAGGGGGAGATTTTTAGTATCCCCAATTATATGGTATGCCTTTTTTAAGATTTTACATGTCTTTAGGGGTGTAATTAAATGATTTGAGGCATGATAGGGGTGTTTGGATTAGGACATGACTATGACTCTAGAAACTAGCTTTATGATCTACTTCATTCTGTGATTGGATATTGATGTTGTGAAAGTTTTCAAATAATAAGTCATGAATTTTCATTAATGGTGTGAAAATTAATTCATGAAATTAAATTTTATTCATTTAATTAATAAGTATTTTTGGATTTTATGTTTAGGTGAATTGATTTTATATATATTTTCCATCCCATATGTTCATGTTTTGAATCCATAATTCACACCATGAATGGAGTCTGTTCCACCAAATTAAAGGAATTAAGAACTAAGTCCTTTTTCATTTTATTTCCTCCCTCTTTCCCAAATGCAGGGGATTCCTTAGATGATTTTGGGTTATCTAACTTTCTCTTAAAGTTGATTTCATTGTATCTTCATCTACCAAATGTAAATGATTATATTCCACTTCTTGTGAGGACCTAGACCATTGAGGGCATAGAATCTCTTCAAGTATGTTCAAAATAAACCGACCATGGTGTGGTTTTCCTCTTAGATCTTGATCCTCTAGTTCCTTCATGTTGGAATGTGTATGATTTAGGGATTTCTGGGGTGAGATTAGTGGTACTCATAGCACTTCCCAGTTGGATATTTGGCTTGAGGTCAAAGGTTTGAGTTACAAGGAAGGTGAGAAGAAAACCTATAGGGTGGGGAAAAATAAAGTCCATGTGATGGGACATAAAGTGGAGGGATTTATGCCACCATTTTCTAAGGGTTTCAGTATGATTGACCAAACTTGTGTATGTGGGTAATGGATATACGAGAATCAGTAAAGACATACTCCTTGGATTTGTATGGTTCTTTTCATGCTGTATCAATACAAAATTTATTTGGGTTGTAATGACTTGGAATATCTCTTTAGATCTTGTTTTCATGTTATCTATGTGGAATTCCTTGTACATTCTCCGTGGATTTGAATATTAGTTTATCTTGGTTGGAATACTTTGGAAACACTCCTTGGATTTATCTTACATGTAATCTGGGTTTGAATTCCTTTTAAATGATCAATGGATTTAGATCACATGGTATTGGGGTTATAATTCCTTGTAAATTCACCATAGACTTTTATCCTAGGTATATAATTTGGAATTCCTTGGGAATGTTCATTGCATTTGGGACATGCTTAATTGAGATTTCCTAGGACTTTCACATATGAATTATACATGGGACTGGTATTGGTATCCACGATTTTTTGATGTGCTCAAGGACAACAAAACACTATCCCAAAAAGTTTTGGGTTGATATTGGGTATCATATGTGTACTTGAGGATTAAAAATGGTTATTTTATTATGATTTCATTATTTATTTATTTATTCAACTAAGAATATATCCTTCTCATGGAAACCACCTTACTGGTTATGTATGATAACAAGTTAGTGTTGCCCAATTGAGTTACAACCAAACCCTATTTGGGTGGCCATGTCACTTGGGTACCCGATAAAACATCAATGATTATAGGTTTTGGTTGGGAAGAGGCCCATTGCTACATGATCAATCATGATAGCTCTGATAGAATGAAGT
Source organism: Viscum album (assembly GCA_963277665.1). Lineage (NCBI taxonomy): Eukaryota > Viridiplantae > Streptophyta > Magnoliopsida > Santalales > Viscaceae > Viscum > Viscum album. Next base: position 1,814,922,792 of record OY728146.1, read on the forward strand.
ATTCTATGGACTGATTATATGAGATATAATAGTGTATCTTATACAAGTATTTGGCTCTTTATTTTATTTTCTACATGTTACCATCCTAATAAGAAATAAGTCCTGATGTATTACTACGAATTTTTGTGCCATATTACTTCCGTATTCATATTTATTATTGATGAATATATTTATTTCATCCCATTACTTGTATGGATGGTGATGGGTTATATATTATTCTTGGTTATTCTTATTATCTCTCACTCTGATACAGGGGTATAGTATCTCCAATGTACTACCATATAACCCTTCTTCTAGTCAGTAGCCTCTATCACATGGGGAAGTGTGTCTAATGACCCAGTAGTGAATCCTTTGGTTTGGGAACTAATCAATTCTCTTGAACTACTAGAGGAAATTACATTGAGAAATCGAACCAGGGTGTATTAACCAGTATGGATACTCCATGATAAACAAAATTAAATGGTTTTCAAGTGATACAACATTGAGTAGGCGGCCCCAAAATCGGATGGTCAGCCACAATTCCGGAGGGCACTATGGGTGCGATGATTAGGGAATAATAACCTAAGCTAGGTCCTAAGATAGTGTATTGATATCCACATAATAGAAATGAGAGTAATTAATGTATTTTCAAATTGGGCTAATGGGCCTTTTGGATATTTTATGGGTTCCCTCTCAACCTAATTAAAATAGGGATTACCGAGTAATCAAATAAAAATGAAATTTGAACACTATGGGAAGCACGATTTCCATACAGGTGATAACATGTGACTATTATTGATGGGGGTGGGGGATGTAGAAGAATAGTGGTTTTATGATGATTCATAGGAAAATATTTTGGGAATTTGGGTCATTTCTTCAAAAGGTCCTTTGGGGAACAATAATCTGGGCATTTGGGATATATAGATCTTGGGCCTTCAGGCCAATCCATGTAATAAAATATGTCTAGTATGTGCCTATCATTCTTTGTGGGGAGGGATGAGGATTGACCCATTAGGATGTATGGGTGTTTTTTTATTTTGGGTTTCAAAATCCATCAACATAATATATATTATAATTTATTAATATATATAATTTTTGTTATTTAACGATGCTATAATAAATAAACAATAGAAATAATTATATAATAATAATAATAATAATAATTTAATTATATGATATATGTATTAATAAATATAATATTATAATATATATATATAATATGTTATTAGAATTCAATTTTATATAATTTAAATTATAATATATATAAATATTTAATAAATTATCTATAATAGATATAATATTATTAATTTAAACTACTATATAATATCCATGTGTATACATATAGGTGTATATGTATAAAGAGAGTGAGAGTTATCAAGAACATATTTAATTCCATCCCTAATAAACTTGCATATCACAACATGCTAATAACAATTTTAAATCCATTCCAAATATGCCCATTATTTTTGGATGGGTGAAAAATCTGTCCCAAATATATTAGGAGAATACTATTATGTTGGTGGAGATTTATATTCATCCCAAATATATATGTAATAATAATTTATTTTAAATAAATTAATAATAAATAAATCAATAAATAATATTTATCTTCATAAAAATATAAAATAATATATGTTATAATATTTCAATTATAGTGAATATAGTTTAACAATAAACAAATATAACATATAAAATTATAATGTAACATATGTAGTAATTATTTAACAAATATAATTTAATAATTTTTTAATGATAATGAAAATCATACAATATAATATTATAATAATTATAACATTATTATAATTTAGTAGTAAATTATAAATAATTAATAATCTAATAAGTTAATGAAAATATAATAATTTTATAATAAATTAACAATAATTATAATATAATAATATTTTATATTATTATAAATTACTAGGGAAATGTATTTAATAATAAAAAATATCAAAAGTAATAGAAAAGTACATAGGGAGATTCGAACCTAATTCCTTCCTGTTACCCCATAGAGACACAACCACTAGGTCATGCCCTTGGGTACTAACTGAAGCAATCAAAGCATAACATAAAAAAATATTTCACCATTTTAGATAAAAATTAATAGAATTTTACAATAATACATACCTTAGAACTATAAAGGTTTAGTGTATTTATAGACTAAATTAAAACTGAACCTACATCATGAAAGATCTTCAACATCTCCTAAAATTTGTTTCTTTTATAATACCCTTTTTAGACTTTTCATACCTAAATGCTTTCTACATAACCTACGGAAAATGGAAACATGGGAAATGGTGAGATCCGATGCTCAGTAAAGGTAGAAATGGGAGATATAGATCATTGATCATAAGCAAGAATAATATAAGAAAAGGGTATGAGATCATGATCATTACATATTAAATTTATACCAAATTAGTAATAGTTCATAAATCAATATTCCTCAATCAAAGCATTATCATTTCAACATACGTGAAGCATAGGAGTGATGAGTCATCATAAATAAATCACAAGAGTTGATATAATTTTATAATATTAAGAACATTTCATAAGTATTATGGTATAATCATAATCATGAAAAATCATTTAATTAGTCAAGTCTTACTTCCAATATTATCATCACATAGTGGAAAAAGTCCCATAATGGATTAGGTTCAATCAATAACCACTTTTAGTACATGGAATTAGTTTACTACCCATAATCTTTCCTATTATATCATGATATATAAATCATTATCCAATTAATTTTAGGGCAATATAATTTCGGTCCCACACATTATATATTGAAAACCATACATATATAAGCCACAAGATCATATAAATATTCATCTTTCAATCACTGCAAAAGAAGTGGGAAATAAATAGGGTTTATAAATATTTTCTTATCAGAGATAATTTTCATGTATGGTTCCATTATATTATAGACCATGTGAGGAATAATAAAAATCCAAGTATGTTGAAATAGATGAAGTATAACTTTAAAAGAAAATTCAATGCTTTATTTGTAAGCATGAGAAAAATATCCTTTTATTTTTCATAAAACATTTAAAAAAATTACCAAAATATTGAAAAATAATTTATTTAAAAATAAATAATAAAAAATTTAAATGAAATATAATAATAATTATTATAGTATGAAAATCCATTCATGTGATAAACATTAAAACATGGATTCCTTTAATTATTTTTTTATAAAAATTCATAAATAAAAAGATCAGAAAAGAATGGTAAATATACATTAATAATTAATCTTTTAAAAGTATAATTTCGTTGAAAATGACATTAAATGATCATTTTATCTTGTAAAAGAAATTTTTTGAAAACATTTTAATGAACATGGGGAAGGATGTAAAATTTTACTAACCAAAGAAGAAATAAAGTTGATTTTTTTAAAAGTATTTCCTCAATTTTTTAAGAATAAATCAGAATAAAATGAAAATAAAATATTTAAACCTTATAAATAAAAACAAGATAAAAAATATATGGTTTTTAATATGTAAATATCATAAATTCCTAAAATAATATTCAATTATAAATAAACTAGATTGAAAAAACGAAATTGAAATATAAACCCTAACCTATGGTCTTAACACTCTTCGTACACACTCTTAACCTCATGTATAAAAAAATAAAATTTATTATAAATCTATAAAATAACCAAATTTATACTGATATTACTATATATAATTCCTTTATATCTTTTAATCACTCATTCGTTAACAAATGTTTATTAAATTCAACATTTGGGTGAAAACTAGTCAGTTTCCAAAGCATGTTTTGGTTTGATGATTCTGGTACTTACACCATAGTCTTGGTTTCATCATATCCATAATATAAATATATTTATAAGTATCATATTTAGTCATTATATAAAATTTTATAACCATCCATATAATATGGTTATCAAAAATTAATTATATTACATCATGTAGACGATAGTATGTATATACACACATGAGTAATGTTTTCATTTTCCAATGAATGTAAATAAAGAAAGTTAAAAAAATATATGTATAAAATAATATATAATATCATAAATATCATACATATTCATCAAATCCATCCATATGACCATCCATGAATGGTGGTCATGATAAGAAATTTACATCACTTGGTGGAGGTGGTAGTCCACACGTACCCATGATCAAAATTATCATTTAACATATGATGGAAATTAGGTAGAAAATGGATATAAATTTAAAATAAAACATTAAAATATAGTAATTATACTGATATAATTTTTTAATATTGTTATATAATATTTTTAGGAGGTTAAGGAAGAAGGAAACTCAAAATAGACAGATAAATACAATTACATATTCTTTAAGAAACATCCTTTGGCTTACACCTTATACCTTTTAGGTTTGGTCTTAGGGGAATAAAGAAAGGTATAAGACATGGGTATTATTTTATAAAGGTATTTGTGTTGGTATTTCCTTATCTATAGTGGTAAAGGCGTGTGAATAAGTTAAAACAGGTGGTGTCCTTTAACATGTGAGGTAGGATAAACTGTTATAAATACAAAAAACATTAAATTAAAATAAATTCATATTAAAGATAGAGTTGAACTAAGTAGAAAAAGGTTCAAATATAATATAATTTAAAGTCAAAATATCTTCAAAATTTTATATTAAAATTTTAAATAGATATTTTAATCCTTATATTTTAGTTCAACCCGGTCATTGACCCTTTTTAACCTTAACCAAGGGAATAAAATTTTAAAATATTTACTACTAATTATGAACCAAAGTGAAAGTTAAATTATTAAAATATATTTAAATTATTATTAAAAATATTTAAATAATTTTTCTAAAATAAATTTCTAAAATTGATAAAGATTAATTTTAAAATAATCATTCCAAATGCAAAGAAAACTATTTTTAGGAAAATGCATCATTATGCATAAAACTAATTTCATTATAATTACTTTCTTAATAAAAACCATTAAACTAATTTTATTAATATTAATTAAAATTATTATCTAAAAATTTAATTAAAATCATTCATCAATAATTATTAATATAATTTGTTAAGATAAAACCATATTTAATTTAATAAAGCAGTTTTTTAGAAAAACATCTATTTGTACCTTCAAATGATTTTATTTTTCATTTCTTACCAATTAATAAAAAATAAAATCATTTTATAAATTTTAAAAAAATATGTTTTTACAATTTTGATACTCATAATTATCTTTTATGTGAAACATATATGTAAACAATAATTCTAATAAAAAATATATTTTAAAATAGATCTTTCGGACCAATAATGTTTTTTATGTGAATTAGAAATTGTTTTTTACAATTATATGTCATTTAAAACCCATTTATTGTGATTAATGTTACAATGAATAATCATTATTCACTTAATTTCATGTTTTTGAGAGTTATAAGGTCTCAAAAAAACTTATTTATTAAAGGGATATATATTTTAATGTCTCAAGGTGGTACATTTTACCCCATATATATGAATTTCACACGTATATTAATTCGATACAAAAATATGAGTATACCTATTCTTTATCACATCCTTAAGTTCCCATGTATTTTCATTGAATTTTTGATTCTTCCAAGGAACCTTATGCAAGTGATTCATTTTCTTTAACAACACTATATCTATAAGATCTAATATTTATACTTGTTTCTCATCATAAGAAAGATCATGCTCCAGTGGTATGGTTTATGAGTTTAGTAAATGTGGAGAATATGGTATGAACTTTATCAAAAGAGATACATGGAACACATTATGGACTTGGGTATGGTTTGGAAGAAGTTCCACGTGTTTATATATCATCTCGGTATGATCAAGAATATAATAGGAACCATTATCTCGGGGATTAACTTTCACTCTTTCTAAATCTCATAATATTATTCCATAAAGATAACTATATAAACACTTTTATCAATAAATTTGAACTATATATCTCATTGAATATTTTAAAAAATATTTATTTTTCAAATCTATGTTTCCTTGATGAGTTTATGTATAGATTTTTTCTTCGTTTTAATTTCTTTAGTTATCTCAAGTCCCAATATCTTTCATTCCCTGAATTCATCATTTCATGTTGTATTCCTTCACTTCATTCCACATAGTGCTTTATAAGGATCCTTTTCAATGCTCAATTGAAAGTTGTTTTTATAATAAATTTCAAATAGAGGAGGTGTTGATTGTAACCTCCTTTGAAATCCATTTAGAAGGCTCTCAACATATCTTATAAGGTTTGAATGGTCCTCTCAGATCATTCATATGTCTGAGGATGATATTCAATGATAAGGATGAATAATTTAGTCAAATATTTCTTAGTATTTCTCTATAAAATTGGGGAATACTTCAAATAAAGTCATATATGATTGTGGCAGGAACCCCATATAACCTTACCACGTTTTGAATGGGAAACATGGTGACTCTTTGAAGAGATAAATATTATATTATAGAAATTAAATGTGATGATTTTTTAAAAGGATCCTCTACAAGCCAAATATAATTGTTCCCTATAGATGTATTGGGGATCCCCATGATTAAATACATGATGATTTTCCAATTTTCAGCTAGTTATGGGTATGGGTTTTAACATCTCCTTAAAATTAGGTCTCCTAACCTTAACTTTTGGTGTATCAAGAACTATGATACATACTAAACAATATCTCTCTTCAGTTATCCCACCGAAATAAAATCTTTAGTATCTCCATACATCATCATTCTTATAGAATTAATTAATAATTCCGAACTATGATATTCATCGAAAAAATACTTCTTCAATTATGGTATTGATGGGACACATACTATGTTCATGAAACTTATCATTCCATCACTTTTATGACAAAAATTATGAAAATTCCATTCTTTCTTTTCAAATACTTATCCTTTTTTTATTTCCATTTAATATTCATATAAATTTACGGTGGAATATTCATCTAATAAATATAATTTTTTTTACTTTACATACCATTTCCAGTTTCTTTTTATGCCAATACACAAGTGTTATATCACATTAAATTTTCATCATGGAAAGAATAACATGGTACTTTTGACTCAGTGCAGCAGTCCATAACTCACATTATATTCCTTCTCAGGGTGGTAATGTATTGAATAGTCAAAATCTACACACAATTCCAACCATATCCTCAGATTCATATTCATCTATTTTTGTGTGAATATATAAATCAAGATTTTAGGATATATATATATATATAAATATATCACACCTTTATCCATTAACACAATTCTTATATATCATCAATGAAAAAATTATCAATGATAGATCCAAATTAATCATCATGTAACATTTCTCATAAAACATAAATTAGTGTGAGGCATACGATATCACCATGTCAATGTACATGAGAAAAAATCTCAATACATTATTTTATGCATCACTAAAGATATAAATCTATACTATAGGCTATTGTGATCATAGTTTCAGTGTCCAAGATTTTCATAATTTCGTTGAAATTATATTTACCTTAATATTTATAAAATAAATTGACTTCATTTTACATAAAATTGTTTAGTGTATTTGATACACATAAAAACATTTCTCAAAATATCCATTAGTATCTATCCAACCTAAAAAAAGGTATATTTCAGTCACCTTGTTTGGTTTGTTCCAATGATTAATAACATCCATCTTAGAGGGATCGACCAATATACCCTCTCTTGTACTAGCAAAACCCATGAATTATACTTTCTACATAAAAAATTCACATTTACTAATTTTTTAAACAAATTATTCTTTCTAAAGGTCTTCAACACAATCCTCAAATATTCTTAAATCCATTCCTTTCTCTTGGGATATATAAGAATATGTTCTATAAATACTACCAAAAACTAATCATGGTAATATAAAAAAACATTATTCATTTTATCCATCATGAAAATTTGGGAATTGATAAGTCTTAGTGGAATCACTATTAATTCATAATGAACATACCTTGTATGGAAGGATATCATGGATATTTCCTCCTTTTTAACACTCAATTGTTAGCATCCTTATCAAATTTTAGTCTTTAAAAAGTATTCATCTCATCAAAGTTGATCAAAAAAAATCATCAATAAAAGTTATATGGAAGTTTCTCTTAATAGCAATATTTTAAAGTAAATAATAATCAATAAAAAAGAAAAATGAGACATTTTTTTCTTAATAAAGAGAATATGTGCAGTCCATAGTGATTCACTTGGACGAATGAATCCCTTATCAAGAGTAGCCTATAGTTTATTATTCAATTACTAAAACTAAAACATGGAAATTTTATAAGGATCCAATAAAATAGGTGTAACATCAGATATGAGTTATGTTGAAAAATCAACTTCATGAATCATGGGATGACTGAGAAACTCTTTAGGAATTACATTATCATATTCATACATAATAGGGATATCATAAAATTTTAGTTTCACCCTGAACATTTGAGATAGATATTCCTCATAAATAGGAAATAAGCACCATACAATAGAATTTATTTTTATTGAAAGTTTATATTAATCCTCAAACTAATATATAATAATTTTTTCATTTAGGATATGAAATGTGACTTCAATTATGAAAAACATTATATAAGATCTATATAATGAAATCATTATATGGCGAAAATCACATAATATTCAACTAGTGGAACGACCAAAATATTTATAGGAAGAAAATTCCCACAAAATTATATCAATGAGGAGTTATAAACATTATATATGATCATATTAATATTATAAGTTTTCACCGATAATTAACTATCTAATAATTGAGTTTGTGATATAACACCATTAAAAAATTATTTATATAAAAAATATGGGGTAAAATAAGAATCAAATATGAAATTTACCATTATAGGGAGGATGATTAGTGTAACTTTGATCACTCTGTTCTCATAACCCACTTATATTGTTGTGATCACATTAGTTTTCCCATTGTCTCATGAATTAAGAGTGTTTTATGCCCAATTTTCATCATTAAACATTGGATCCATTAAATAGTGGGAATAATTCACATACTCTCTGGAGTTATAACATTAGCGAGTGGTTGGTTTATTTGGTAGATCCCTATATACATTAATTTCATTGGATTTCATATTTATATATATTTGGAAGTAAATTTATTCATTGATTTCTTTTACACACATAAATCATTTACCAATTCCATTTATAAAATTTACCCATGCTTCCTTCCACATTTATTTAATAATGTATGATTAATTTTATTTCTTCATTGGGTTTTACTATTATAATTTCCTTGAAACTATATCTTTCTGATCTTATCAAAACCATGAGAATGATTAGATTATGTACTCTCAATTTCCATAGTGACATCACATCAAAATATTTATTCATATATATCAAGTTCCATTATGGACAATGTGTTTTTAGATACATGGTTTTAATCCATAAAAGAATAGATCTACTATTCTTATAGGGTTGATGATAAAACTAGTAGAAAACCTTTTAAGTCTTGTAATGTTTTCCTCATGGGTACCAATATATTTATCATCCATCTCCTTATGATTAAAGAATTAAATTTCTAAATTTTAAATAGTCCTAGGAATGTATTTATTAAAAAATAGCCTTTTAAATTCATCCCATTTCATGGATTCAATTTGTTTTTATATCCTAGTATTCTTTATAAGATTTAATTGTTTCTATTCCTTATCTTCCAAATGATACACTACATAGAATAAAATTTTATTTCCTTTACCACACGATAATAAAAAATATATTTCAGTGGTAATAATCTATTACTAAACCACTAGTAGATTATATGACACACTAAAGTTGGTGGGTGATACCTCATAAAAGACTCAATGGTGTATTGATACCTCATTTTATCGATTTTATGGTAAACAAGATACATGGATTGAGAGAGTATCTTGATAATAACAAAATTATTTTTATTTCATCTCCCATTTCATTCAGTTCTTGAAGATGGAAATCATTTAATTATTTTCAAAATTCATTTTAACAAGATTCCTCTAGGTTTTATCAATTGAATAAAACTAAAAATAATTGTATAATAATGAAGCCACGATAATTGGAGTGAGAAATAGTACAATCAAGAAAATAATTACATTGATGTCTTATATTACGACACATTCTTTTTAACCAATGAAACTTTTAGGTTCACCCTATATCACTTTCAGATCATAAAATATTTTCTTAGGTTTTATCCACTAATTATTCCTAACATAATCTCCAAATGTAACTAAACCCATATCTAATACAATATATTATGACATAATGATAAAATACATAAATATTTCATCATTTTAGATGAATGTTAAATATATTTTATAACAATAAATCCCATGTAACAAGAAATATTTTTTGACATTAGTTACTATATATAAAATAAAATTATTTCATGAAAAATATTTAACATCTCCCATAAAGTTCTTTTCTCGTAGTACCCATTACACATATATATATATAATACTTAAAATATTTCTTCATAACTTGGGAAACGAAAACACAATAAAGGGTGATATCAATTTTTCATTATGTTTAAAAATGGGATAAATGAATTTATGATAATATTCAAGCATAATATAATCACAATGGTAAAATATCATGATAATAATTTTGAAATTCACACCTAATCAATTATAGATCCTAAATCATGATACTTGGTGGAAAGCATTATCATTTCAAAAGAAACGAATCTTATGAGTGAGGAATACGTATTAACAAATCACAAACATGAGAAAATATCATAATAATAAGAACATTTAACATGAATTTTGGAATAACCATAAGCATAGTTAAGGATCACTTCCAAGACCACCATCATACAGTGGACAAAGTTCAATAATGGATTAGGTTCACTCCTCAAAATCTTTTCATCCCTACAATGATTTAGCTCAAAATACTCTTTAATATTATATAATAAGATATAAATAATCATTGATTTAATTAAAGGAATATATAGTATTGTTCCCTCCCATCACATAATGAAAACCATATATATTTTTTTAGCAAATCATATAATATTCTCCATTACCTCATATCCTAACCTATGGAAAAGAAATTGGTTTCATAATTATTTAATAACCAAATAATAATAAAATATATAGAAAAATAATATATATGGTACCATTATATCATATCAATAATAGAATATATAAAAAATCAATGAATATTTATATATATGAAAAATTACATTAAAAAAATTATACATTTCTTTGAAAACATGAGAAAAATATCCTTTTCCATTGATATATATTTAAATATTTTTTTAGAATATGGAGAAAATATTTTTTTTGAAAATAAACATGGAATCCTATAAAGGATTATTAGTATAAAATAATATTTTTATAGAAAGACAATATTGTCATGTGATTAACTATAAAATGATGATTCCTATCACAATTCTTCTTAAAATGAATAAATAACCAATTCAAAAATACCTTGTAAAATTTAATTTTAATCCATGATAAATAAATTAAAATATATTATAAAATTAATTTAAATAATAATTAAATCATATAATGGAATGTTCTTGAACACCTTTTTAATAACATGGACAAGGATGAAAAAGTTCACCAACCCAATAGGAAATATGGTGGACTTTTCGTTAAAAAAAATTATCGATCATTTTAAGTACCAAATAAAGGATAATGAAAAGAAATTGAATATAACATAATTAAAAAAATGGGAGTAAAGTATATGGGTTTTAAAAGATAAAGATTATATAAAACCCCCAAATGGGATTCAAGCATAAACACACCGGATTAAAAATGAGATTACAACAGAAACAGTCACCTCAGGTCCTGAATTTATTCATACAAACACTAAGAATCCTATATAATAAAATTAAATTTATTAAAAAAATTTACATAATAATATTCATATAAATTTTATTACAAGTTATTATTTTATAATTTATAATTACCCATCCATTAACAATTCTTCATTAAAATCATCATTCTGATGAAAACTAGTATTTTCCCCATGCATGTTTTGGTTTGTTACTTTTGGTCCTTGAACCTTGGTCATGGTTTCATAATATTAATAATATTATTCATTTTATAATTATAATATTTTTTTAAGATATAGAATTTTATATCCATTCATACAATATGGTGTTAAAAAATGATTTACTTCACTTTGTGGAGAGGGTAGTTCATACGTATGCATGAGTCAAGTTTCCAGTTTTCAACGATTGGGGAAAATGTTAAATAATAATATATCATTAAATAATCCAAAAAATAGTAAAAATATCACATATATTCAATAAATATATCCATAATACCAACTATATATGGGAGTTATAAAAAACAAATCAAATTTCTTTGTGGAGGTGGTAGTCCACATATACATAGAGACGACATTATCATTTCTCATTGGATATAAAGGAGGTATAAAATGGTTGTACCATTAAAATAAAAATAATTATATATATTAATGGTAGTTATTTAATTATTTTATTGCTGTTATATAATATTCTAATGAGGGTAATGAATAAATAAAATCAACATATATGGGTAAATATAATCACTTCCTCTTTGAGTAACCACATATGGATTACACCTTAAGTCTTTTTGGTTTGGTATTAGGGGAATAAAATAATCTATAATAAATTTTTAAATAATTATTCAAGGTATTTTTTAGGGATTAATATATCTATATGTCTCAATGTTTGTGAATAAGTGGAGATATAAGGATCCCTTTTATAAGTGAGGTGAGAGGAACTATTATAGATACTAAAGAACACTATAAATATGTAATATTCAAGTAAAAGGGATTTTTTTCGAATTTTTTATATAATATAATTAATGATAAAAATATTTAAAATAAATTAAATTTATAAAATTTTCAATAATATCTTACACTTTATCTATTATTTTATCTCCCTTATTAACCCTTTTTAACCTTAATTGAGGTAATATATTTTTACCATAGTTACTACTCACTTTGAAATAAATGAAATTTTATTTATTAAAAGTTCTGTACATACTAATTAAAAATATTGAAATAATTTTATCAAATTCAATTACTAAAAGTGGTAGAAATTAATTTTAAAATAAGCGTGAAAAATAAAATGGAAATAATTTTAAGAAGAAATCATTTTTAAGCATAAAACTGAATTTAATATCATTACTTGCCGAATGAAAACAATTAAATTAGTTTTATTTTTTTTGAATTTTTTATCTAAAACACTCATTAAAATCATTCATTAATAGAAAATAATTTAATTTATTTTCATAAAAACCCATTTCATGTATAGAATATTTTTTTTGAAAAAAATATCTTTATTATGTTAAACATATATAATTTTTATTTATAACCAATTTATAACCAATGAATTCATTTTATAATGTCTAAAATACATTTTGATATGTTTAATTAAATTATTTAATTTTTAAATAAAAAAAATATGATAATAATAGTGCTTATAAATAATTTTCAAAACAGTTTTTTGGATCAATAGTATTTCTTATGTGAATTAGAAATTAAATTAGATGATTATATTTCATATAAATACCATGTAACCTAGTTCATTTTATAAAGTATAATAATAATTCATATAATTTCAGGGTTACGTGCTTCCGATGTGATCGAACAAATTTATTGTTATGGAGAATTATATTCTAAATCTTAGGGTGTTACAGTAATTATATAATATAAATATAGTAACAAATATAACATTATCAAAAATAATAAATATTTTCATTTGAGATTTAAATAATTATTTATTTGATATAAAATGTTCTACAACATATCTTCTATATATTTAATATTTGGATCTACTAAAATATAGGTCTTTTTCTGTGTAAAAAATATCCCTTATCATCACTTTTAAAGAACTGATAATAATGTTCGAAGATATTTTCCAGTGTTATAAAAACCCTGGCAAAGGAAACCTTTCTAAATGATAAATTTAGTGTTGTTAAAATATAACATTTATTGATGATATTTTCACCAAAAATAAATGTGGATTTTATCATCTTTATCTTCAACACTAATAAAAGTGTACTATATCAACTCTACACTTAGCTTTGATAGAAGCACTTATAAGGTGATATAGATTGCAATTATATAAATCAAACTCTATATAAGCTGATAAAAAAAAATAATCAAACTAAATATCACCAATTTAGAACTTCTATATAATTTATAATATATTTAAATATTACCTTTTCAATAAAATTGTTACATTAATTTTTCTATAACAAATATGATTACATTAACGTAAATTCACTTTCAATAAAATAATAATTAAAACTTAAAAAAATAAAAACCCTCATAGTATACCTTATTAAATGATCAACCCAACCTCATATAAAATAATTATGTATCACTAATAATAAAATTATTATATCAATAAATGTATATAATAAAAAAATATAACTTCAATATTGCATAATCGGTGACAATTTTCAAATAGAATGATGTATGGGAACTTCCTAAAAGTTAAAAATTAAAAATTGATTATTGTTATAGATATCTTGATAATCCTTGTGTGTTCACTTTGTTTTGACTAAGTGATACATATTTTGAAGAAAATTGAAACTTTTAAATTGAAAATATGCATTTTTGTTTATACCAGTCATATATTATATTATGTTTATTTTCGGTTAATTCATATAAGTTTAAAATGAATCAATAATTTTCCAAATGTATCATGAATTTCCAAGATAATTTTTTTCATATTTTAATATATGAGAAATGTTTTGAACCGAAATATCACTTTTGAATTGAAAACTCACAATTTTAGTCATACCAGACACACCATGTGTCAGATTGATGTGTGAATAATTTATAACATTCATTAATGAATCATGGATAATTATACAAATGTATGACAAAAATATAAGAACATTTTCTTATATTTCAGTGTGTGATGTACATTTTGAAAAAATGTCAAATTTAATCTGAAAACACAAACTTTCAGTAATATCTGTCAAATCGCATGATAGGATGACGTTCGATTTATTCCTACACATCATAAATGAATTATCAATTATTTTTCAAAATTTTCAAGATAATTCAATAATGTTTTTTTTATTTTTTATTACATGTTATGTGTTTTTAATTGAAAGTACACCTTTTTACTAAAATCTCACACTTTCAGACATGCCATCCACACCATGTGTCAGCTTAATGTGTGATCAATTCGAATAAGTCATAAATAAACCATGAGTTATTTTCCAAAATTATCATGACAGTACAAGAATGTTTTCTTGGTTTTTCTATGTGATGGTTTTTGATCATAAATTTCACTTTTTAACTGAAAGCACACACATAAAAATTATAATAACAATAGTACATCTATAATTAAAAAAATGAGTGTCTCTAACAAAATTTTCACAGTAGGAGATTTTCAATGACTTTCTAATGGATTTTATCAACTACAACCATTAAACCAAACAACATGAGTTCTTTTGTATATTAAAATGTATCTTAGTGATATTAATTATTATTAATGAAGATAATCAATATGAAAAGGATATATTTTCATTGATAAATAACTCATGTTTCATGGTGGGGGGTTGTAGTTGATAAAATATAAAAGCTAGTTATTGAAAATCTCATATCTACTAGATTAGTGTTACCCTTTTCAATAAAAACTATTCATTTAATTGTATAATACATTCAATAATCAAAGTAATTTAATAAGACTATAATGAAATGAAACAATAATAAATATTACTAATAATTAAATTTATTTATATGATAATAAAATAAATAATAAGTCGGTAAACCAACTCTTCATGATGTCTGTTTTTTTAAATATGCTTGGAAACCACCTCTTCATGATGTCTGCTATCATACAGACAACATGAATGTTTCCCACTCTTTCATAATTTTTTTTGAATATTTGGACTATCAATATTCTTATTAGTTCTATGAAATTTAGATAAACAAATGACTATTAAATATTTTAAATGAAATTTTAATTACATTTGGAAATACCTCTTTATGGGTAAAAGTTTGTGGATGAAGTGTGATATCATTCATGAATTTAAAAATACTATAACCTTAATAGATGTGATTAATTTTTTTAGATACTAAAAAAACATTAACTAATATAAGTGATTAGTTTGGATATATATTTTGATATTGAAACAGTAATATATATACCATAGTATATAACCAATTATAGAAATCCACAGGTTTATTTTGTGCATTCAATATGCCCGTACCATGTTTTTTATGATAAGTAAACACCATCCTATGGAAAAAAATTAATGTTAAAACATAATAAAATATATATAATTTTTTATTTATTTCTAAAATTTTGAATTAAGTGTATTAAAAATTCATACGTGACATTACATGGGGTGGTCACTTGATTGGATATTCATTAATTGCATCCAAAAAATATGTCTTTTAAGTGTACAAATTAATCAAAATGAACATTTAGTGAGCCTAATAAAAATTAAAAACTAATATTTAAAGGAATAAAATAAAAATAAATTTTATACAATTTGAGTACGCATTTTTTCCATGCATTATATGTAATAAGAATATTTTCTCAAATATTATTTTCTTTTCAAATAATTTATCCAATTCATATAATATTCATATAATTTCTCTTTCAACCACAATATTTTTCTATATAGAAGTTATATTAGGAATGATGAATCCAAAATATTTTACACAATATTTTCCCTTTATATAACTGTGATATATTCATTTGTAGAAAATATGAATAATATTCAAATATAATAGAAATGGTGAATTAATTATTTTATAAAATATATAAAAATGTATGAAATGACCTAGAATTTTCCAAACACTTAAATTTTCAATTATTAGGTGTTGAGGGAGTTTAGGATGTGCATGTTGTTGTTATTGAGGTTAGAGGAATGAAGGCACATCCAGATTTTCAAATTACTCATAGAAGAGTGATTTTTGGTGTGACATTTTGGGTAGTGTAATGAAGGGAAAATTGGAGTATAGTTACCCTATCCTTTTACACACTTCATAACATGATTTTTAGCATTATATAATATCATATTACATGCTAAGGATAATAAAGTATAGTGTCTTGG
The DNA here is from genome assembly GCA_963277665.1 of Viscum album. Taxonomy (NCBI): domain Eukaryota; kingdom Viridiplantae; phylum Streptophyta; class Magnoliopsida; order Santalales; family Viscaceae; genus Viscum; species Viscum album. The sequence goes on from OY728146.1 coordinate 1,814,939,744, forward strand.
AAAACTAGGCTCATAAAAATGGAAAACATGGGACTAAATAAAAGTTTTATTTAATTATTCTTCATAAAAATATTCTAACTTATAGTATGCTCATACATCTTCATAGGATAAACTTGGGATATCATGAAAAATGGGATGAGTTAAAATCCTAGTATGGGAATATTTATAATAATAAATATTTAGCACATGGGTTAGAAATCATTTCATAATGATATAAAAATTCATTGAAGATATGAAATCATAACATATAAACATGGTATCATATAAAAATGGATCCATAATAACTACGAAGAAATGTAAAACATGAATTTAGCATTAGTCAAGAATCATATCACATAGAGGATCACAAGTCAAGGGTTACTACTTGTGTCGTTGTACATGGTAGCACAAGTCCAGGCGAACCGTCAAGACCGTTGCACATAATGTCTCATGAGACTCAAATTTAACCAATGAATTCAAGGGATACCTAGGTCCACCCATCTAAATATGTTCATGAATATTATTTCCACATAAAGTATCATGCATTATCAATCATACATCAAAAAAAGGGTACATATGGAATGAAATGGGTCTCATAATCATGTCATAAAGCATAAGGAATGGGTATGTCTTATAAGTGTCTATGAAAGAAAGGAATTAAAAATTACATGGAAAATCAATAAATAAAATAATAATATATAATTTTAATTGATGTAAAACAAAATTGAAACCATGTATGAAGAGTGTTAAAGAAATTTTAGCATTAAAACATTTTAGTAATGTTTTAAGGAAATTAGTAATGACAATTTAAAATTGAAAATGGAATAATATTTTATAAAAAAACCACAAGTGAACAAAAAATGTTATTATAATAAAAATATGTGTTTTATAAAAATAATTGTGGATTAAAATATATTATATAGTTCTATTTAAATTGATTAATAATTTGGGAGGTTTCTTTAAAACTGGTTTTCTTTTCAAGAAGTATTGAGGAGGGAACCATTTAAAAACATGTATATCCCTAAAAGATATTGATAAATGGATTTTTATACATGATTTTGGATCATATAAAAATAATTTATAATATTTAAATAAAATAACAGATATCTTCATTTTGGTAAAAAAATAAATATAGAACAACTCGAAGGAATAATAGAGGTTCCGGTCGAATCCCTTACTCTAAGTCTGATGGTGTACTTCAGTTGACCTTAATGTCATGAATAACCAAATTACATTTGTTAATTAATATTTAAAGAACCTATTGTTTATTAAATTGGTTTATTATTACCTTATTAAATTCATTCATGACCTTTTTTGATGGGTTAAGAGGTTAAATTTCATTGTTTTGGAGCATTTGTTTCCTTGGTTTTCATGATTGGTTTACTTATATTCATGTATTGATTAGCTTGTAAGATTAGAATGGTTTTCCAGAATTGAAGTTGTCTATTATTATTTAACATACAAAATATTACAAGGTTAAAAAATTCATTTGATTATTTAGAGGGTAGATGAGTCGTTATATAAATCATTAATGGCAACCCTTTCAGTTAAAGGGCGGTTTTTGATCACATCGAACCCATTTTTCTTTATAAATTAATATCTTGTGTAAAAAAGATTCTAAAACATTAAATTAGAAATAATACATATATTATAGTATTTTTTGAACATAAAATTGGTTTAAAGAAAATAATTGAATATGATAATAGAAATTGAAATCTTGTTGTCCTTGAATATGATAAATTAACACATATCAGACAGTGCTTTCATTTATAATATAAAAGGAGGGGAAAAGAGTGATGATGATAGATTATTCCATTATCATAAAAATATTACAGTACATTTATGTTACTAGAGTTATCATAACATTTGTATGAAAGTAGTTGAGTAAAGAATAATAAATATAGGAACTTGATAGAAAATAAAAGAAATGAAAAGAGAAGTTTACCTCTTGAATATAACTTCCCTAAGAAACTCTTTAGGGGAGAGGATTTTGTATTTGTAACAGGCCAAGGGCTTAAGGAAGTGGTAGAGGGGCTTAGAGAAATATTTTATCATAATTTATACAACACACAAGTCATGATATGAGTGAATATAATAGGTAAAGAGGGGTGATATTTATAGTGGAGGAGAGGAGGGTTTTGCACTTATTTTAATCATTTGTTTAATATTTTCTTAAGACTATTAATAATATTGATCCATGTGAAAAATAGTAAATATATAATTTTAGTTCTATCTAATGGCCATTTACATCATCCCTGAATCACGCCTGACGTAGAAATTTATTTATTTATCATTTATTGTATTTAACTATTCAAAAAAAAATTCAAGTATTTTAGAAAAATCCAAAAAATTACCCTCATAATTTTTAAACATATAGAATTAAAAAATTAACTCAATTTAATGAAAATAATTTTTATAAATATGTGAAATTTAATTTTAAATTTATATCATAATTTACTTGAAAAATAAAAATTTTACGACTAAAAAGCTATTTTTAACACTTTGAACAATTAATTAAAGTCTCATAAAATTATATTTTGATTAGAAGAAATAAAAATAATAATTTACAAATTCATTTTTTGAAAATAAAATTTATTTTAATTTATTTTATTTTAATTTATTTTATTGATCATAAAATTTTAATGAAATATACATGGCTTAAAAAAATAAAAATACTTAATAATTTTTAAAATATTTACATAATTTTACTATGAAATAATAATATCATATTGTCACTTATAAGATGGATATAATTTATTTATACTTTCATTAGTGAGGTAACTATTTAATTGGCAGGTTTAATATTCATAAGGGTCACATTACTATTCCAATTTTTGAGTTACTATTTCATCAGTTTACATTCCTTAACTTCTACAGATGCCTTTTGTTTCACTAACTCATCATTTATAAGGTTTGTATTGGCTTCTATAAGTAATATTATCTGATAATAGTATAACTATAAGAAGGGAATTTTTATTGATAAAACATTTCGTCGTTACATTATTCCACCCTTATGAAATTTCACCGTCAAATTTTTTTTTTACATTTTAATCCATAAATAGTTGTGGTTACTTTTCCTTCATTGCCTCCTCTAGTTCCTATGTTGCCTCTTTGTACTTATGGTTCCTCCATAGTACTATGACCATATGAGTAGTCCTATTGTATAGAACTTTATCTCTATGACCCAAGATCTTCGTTGGCTACTCCTCATAAGAAAGACCATTCTCCAACTATAACACCTCTGAAGACAGCTCATGTGAAGGATCAGGTATGTACTTTTTTAGGAGAGAGATATTGAAGACATCATGTAATTTTGACATGGTGGGTTTATGTGCAAGTCGATAGGCCACAACTCCCACATGATCAAGAATCTAGAATGGGCTGATGTACATGGAATTAACATTTCTTTCTTCTTAATCCTCTTAAAATTCATCCATAGAGATATTTTGAGTAATACCATTCCTCCAACATTGAACTCAAAGTCCAATGAATGATTGCATGAATAACACTTCTTTCGACTTTGGGCTACCTTGATGTGTTGCAGAATGTTTTTCAACTTCTCCACCATTTCCTCAAACATTTCAAGTCCTATGAGCTTATTCTCACCAACTTCATCCCAACATTCCAGCGTTCTATAAATTTTCCCATAAAGGGATTCATATGGTTCCATTTGGATGATGGAGTGAAAACTATTGTTTTAAGATAATTAGACTAGTGGAAGATGTTGGTCCTATTATACTTTAAAGTCCATAGAATATTCCCTCAATATATCATCAAAGGTCTTAATAGTTCCCTCAGATTGGCCTTCACTCTAAGGATAATAAATCATACAGAAGATCAGTTCAGATCTTAGAGACTGTTAGAGACTTTTCTAGAACATCAAGGTGAATCTTGGATCCCTATCTGATACAATAGATAGTGTTAATCCATGCAGCTTTACCGCCTCTTTGATATATATCTATGCAAGTTGATCTATTGATAATTCCTATTGAATTTTGATAAAGTGACATGTCTTTTTAAGACAATTCATAATGACCCATCTAGAATTTTTTCTTATGGATGTCCTTGGAAGTCCAGTGAAAACATCCATGGTGTTGTTATCCCACTTCCATGTTGGTATGGATAGTGGTTGCATCATCACCTTAAACTTTTATCTTTCAGACCTCACTTGTTGACATAGTAAGCACATTGATGAATATTCAAAAATATCCTTCTTCATATTTTCCCACCAAAAGTAGTTTCAATGATCTCAATACAACCTTTTGCTCCATGGATGAATTGAAATGGTAGAGCTATGTACATCATTAAAAATCTCATTATTTATATTTGGATCGGATGGTACACCCAATCATGACCCAAATCTTACAAATCCTCCCCCATCAATATTGAACTCAGAGGGTTTCCCATTTCTGATAGCTTCCACCGATTTCTAAATTTCCACATCTTTTAATTGTGCATCCTTTATTTTATCTGTGAGGGAAGGTTGAGAAATCATTTTAGAAAGGATTGATAATGTTCCTCATTTAATGATTCCCATGTCTATCCCCTGAAAATCATAGAATATTGGGTCCTTTTTATATTCTCATCATTGATAAAGTTTCAATATCCTTTCTACTTAGGGAATCTGCCACCCTATTTTCCTTACCGAGATGGTAGTGGCTTCAGAAATCATAATCCTTGATGATCTCTAACCATCATGACTAGTGAATATAAAGCTATTTATGTGTGAATATATATTTGAGACTCTTGCGATCAATATAAATCTCAAAATTCCCTTTATAGATATAATACCCCCATATTTTCAATGCAAAAATCACATCCTCCAACTCCAGATCATGCGTGGGAAAGTTTTTATCATGTATTTTCAGCTACCTTGAGGCATAGGTGTTCACTTTATCATTTTTCATCAGTAAACAACCTATGCATTTCTTGGAAACATAGTTGTACACCACAAGGTTTTCTTCATTCTTTGGAAGTGTGAGTATTGGTGTAGTGATAAGCCTATTTTTGAGATCTTTAAAGAATTCCTCGCATTCACGAGTCCAAAAAACCTTCACGCCCTTCAATGTCAGCTTGGTCATTGGGTTTGAAAATCCTGATAATTTCTTAACAAATTGTCAATAATAACTGGATGGACCTAAAAGGCTAAATATCTTCATTACAAATGTAGTCCTAGGACACTCTTCAATTGAATTTTTCATAGAAGGGTCTATAGACATCTCTTTTCTGGTGATAACATGCCCCAGGAATGATACTTTCCACATAAACATTTACTATTATTTGTATAAAGTTTCTCCCTTCACAAAGTCATCAACATAGTATTCAAATGGACTTCATTATCCTCCTTTCTCTTGGAGTAAATCTGAATATCATCTATAAATACTACCAAATATTTGTCAAGGTAATCTCTAAAGACTATATTTATTAAGTACATGAATATTTATGGAGAATTAGTGAGTCCGAAGGGCATCAAAATGAACTCATAGTGTTCATACCTTGTTAGTAAGGTAATTTTGGGAATATCCTTCTTCCTCACCTTTAATTGGTGTTATCCGGACTGAAGGTCCACCTTAGATAAATAACTAGCCCCACATAGCTGATCGAATAAGTCATCAATATGAGGTAAGAGATACTTGTTCTTTATCGGGATTGTATTGATCTCAGGATAATCAATACAAAGGAACATTGATCCATCATTCTTCTTAATAAAGAGGATCGGTGCACCCTATGGTGAAGCATGAAGCTATATAAAATCCCTCTACAGATTCTCTAGTAACAACTTCTTCAGATATTTCAACTCTACGGTGGACATTCTATAAGATGTCTTTGATATAAGTAGGGATCTAGTAATAAGTTCAATTGGGAAATAAAACTCTCAATCAGGAGGAAGACAAGGAAATTCTCCAGGGAATACATTTGTGTAATATCTCATGATGGAATTTTCTCCAAGCATGATTCTCCCTTTTGTCTTAATCATTTTAGAAATTTTTGATTGCTTATAAGGCACAAATATCAACACTTGAAAAAATGATTCTAAAGGATATTCATCTTCCTCTTTACACTTGTAAATAATTGGAGGATGCTTCAGGATGTGAAGAGTTATATCTCCTCCTGGAATGTTGATGTTGGATTTATATAAAGATCAAAATTCCATGCCCAAGATAACATCTTACTCCAGTAAAGGTAGTATGAAAAGATTTAATGGGAGGTTCAGTCTACAAACATTTATCTAGGAGGAGTTATAAACCTTGGATTCTATAATTTACCCATTACCTATTCTCATGGATAACTTAACCTCTAAAATATTATGTGGTGATTGAATAATTATACTAAACATGCAAGATATGAAGGAATTCATAGAACCAGAATCAAATAGTACATTCACTATTCTTGAATGAATATCTAGAATACTTGTCAGAACATCATTTTCTAGCCCCACCTCAGCAGTAGTGATAGCATAAGACCATCCCTATTTAATTGTATATTGTTGTTGATTTCCTCCAACTACCGTTGGCATAGATAAATTGGTCGCGTAATTCCCATGTTCGTTGTAGTGATAAGATTTTACTATATGATCAGTTTTTATCTGAACCTTCCTTTCAGCTTCAATATTAGTGGGATTCATCATATCCCTCTGACATTTCTTAGCCATATGTCACATTGTTAGGTCCACTTGGTCGAATACCCTGAGAGGGGGAGGGGGTGCTAATCAGGGTATGGTAGATTAAAACATTCTACCTTTATGATATTGTTTCTTTGATAGAAATAACTCAATTCTCTCTTCCCCCTATCAAAATATACAGAATGATATGAAATCATGCACATGACAGATCATTTTTACTTCGTTCACCCTCATTAGGATACGTTCAAGGAGCATACAAAGACAATGTGCACATGTACCAAATTCACTAAAGATCACAACCAATAATGAGTACAATTTTCAGGCTAGATCTTCTATACCCAGGCTCACTAACATTATATGGTTTAGGTCCTACTCACTATAATCCCAAGGGTCACTCCCTAGGCCTATTTATCAGGATCACTGCTGGTGAAAAGGATCACCGTCTTCCTCTTACTTCGCTAACTTCTCTTGGAATGGACTCCACTCATAGATTATGGACATGTAGGTCAAACTCAGTTTATGGACTTGTATGTCCCTTCATTTAATTGAATTCTTGCATCCTCAACTATAGGTATATGCTATGTTGATGTTCTTTTTTCACCCATAGATGAATTCCACCGTCCCAAGTACTATTAGGTACCCGAAAATACTTTCGCAAATTTAATTGAAGCTTTCTCAAGATTCCTTGTGAAAATATTGAATCACCATGTCCACTGTGTACTGTGTACTGGGTTTGGTACACTGAACACCTCCTTCACGTACTATTTCCTCCATTGTGAACCACCCTTCATCTATACACTGTCTCTTCCTTTGTGATCTCATACTGCTACCACGTACCGACTCCATGAACCTCCTCTGTGAAATACCTCTTTTCTGCGAACTATTCTCTGTTCAAAGACTGCATTTTCTTCTGTGTTTTGGAGATCTCCCTCCACATACTACTAATGGAATTAACTCTCTCGCGTACCAGATAATCCTCTTCTACGTACTATTTCTTAAGAAGATACAACCTTCCACTCAAATCCTTTGGCAGAAATTCTTCCACGCGAACCTCTATAGACATCGTGGGACTATCCCTCGTGAACCACCTTCGGAAATGGCTGAAAAATGAATCTAAATATGTACACTAATGATATTCCATATCTTCAGTAATCAGTGGGATTATCAATTCTAATATAGGAAATTATAACCACTTAATTTTTTTCAATATAGATTTACCAAATCTTTGATTCGATACAGCCTCCACCGTGTACTGATGATTCTACCACCGCGATCTGATCCCATTCTATGAATCAGTGTTTCCACGTCATCCGCATACCACCTTGTCTCAACAGGGAAAATATCCTCTTCTAATGTTAAGTTATCTGTGTACCTCACCACCTTCCACCGCTAACCATTTTTGGTTTCACAAACCTCACCCGTGTACTATTTTTGCTACTTCGCGTACTGTTCCCAGAACATGGTATGTGACCCATGAATTATGGTACGCAATTCTCACCATTTTCCTATTATCTTGAAAATTTTTCATTCCATCCACATCTATGAATACATCCTTCATTTTCAAAATCAAACTCCCAATTTTGAGGGCCAAAAATTTGGAAAACACTGTGAAACAACTCCACTATAAAACCCATTCCTCGGAAAACACCAACCATACTCATTTGCGGTCATCTATATTTGTCAAAAAACAAAACCAAAACAAAAACAAACTAATAAGATGCATTAATTTACTTTTTACCAACAATTTCCCCCATTGGGTTTGTTGAAAACTCTTCTCATAACAATTCTACACATTTTGAGACCTCATTAAAAAATCCTTCCATCTTTAACCACCATTCTCTTTTCGTGATTAAGATAATGGTCAAGGATTTACTCAACACATACTATAATCCCCCATGAGAAATTTTAGGTGTGAGAAACAAGAGTAAATGAAAAGTTCATCAAATAATCCATTCATTTCGGTCAATAATTATTGATACAAGACTGACAGCAATTACTGAGTGTTAGAAGTATTCTATCACCATTCCAACACCACTCTTCTGATTTTACCATGATCCTTAGCCATCATGATATCTAATCAATGATTGATCACTTTTATAATCATCGTATTTAATGATCCCCCTATCTTATATCTCTCCCGGATAGCTGCAGCTCAGCTTCAATTCCCCCTATCTCGATGTACCACTTAACAGCTTCTCCCCATGTCTTTTCTTCCCCTAGAAATAGTCACACTTTCTCCCCCTTTGATAATGAAGCTAAAGGGAACTTCAAGGATGTCTTCAACAGGGTAAAGAACACATATAATCACATTAGTGAAAGAAAATTCATAACTCCGGGAGAGGGGACCCACATCCACACTCTTTCAAGTAAGGAAAGCCGACTAGACTCCGAGATCCAGTGGATGCCTTTCAAATGCTTCTTTGGGCAAGGAATTTGTCAGAATGTCTATAACTTGTTGTTCTATTGGAAAATACTCCAACTTCTCATGCCCTTCCTCCACCTTCTCCTTGATAAAATGATATTTTATTTAAATGTGCTTTGTCTTTGAGTGATGGATTGGATTTTCTTTTCATATTTATATCACTTGATTTGTTACAATGAATTCCGATCAGATACTTCACTTCAATTACCATATCTTCAAGTTTCTACTTCATCTACAATAGATGCATGCAATCTTGAGTAGATGAAATGTATTTAGATTCTATGGTTCCCAATGAAATGAAATCATGTTTTTTTCTTAACTAATAAATACACAATTCTCCAAGATAAAAGGCATCAACCGATGTTGATTTCCTATCATCTGCTGAACCGGCTAAATCCACATCTATATATCCCAATAAAATTGGTTGGGACCTATCATTCTACATTAGGCTAGAATCCATTTTCCTCTTTTTATATCGAAAATTTAATTTTTATTCTATCATTTGGATCTCTTTTGGATTTCTTTGATACCTTGCTTCTTGGCTTTTGGAAAATACAATATCAGGCATTTTCACTATCAATTACAATAGACTTCCAATGATATGCCTATATCTTATGATATTAACTGGCATTCCTTCATCATCTCATGATAGTTTCAACCAAGTGGCAGCCGAAGTCTTCATATATTTGGAATTATCCATTCCAAACCTTCTCAAAACCTCATTGGAATATTTATTTTGGTAAATAAAAGTTACAATATTTCCTTTCATAACTGGAAAGCCAAAGAAAAATGTAATCTCCCCAATCATTGACATTTTGAACTCACTTTTCATAGATTTAGAAAACTATCTTCATTTAGCTTCATCTGATCCACCAATGATTAATTCATCGACATAATACAACACCATAATTCTTTGACTATTTTCATTGATGAAATAAAAATTATAATCAACACCACCATGATGGAAATTAGGATTCTTTAGAAACTGATCAAGCCTTGAATACCAAGATTTTGGTGTTTACTTCAAGACATATAAAGCCTTCTTTAAACGAAAAACTCTTTTCTCATTTTCATGAATGAGAAAACCATCTGGTTTCTTAGTGTATGATTCTTATTCAAAAAATATATTAAAAAATAAGGACATTACAACCATCTCGAAAATATTAAACTTTCATTGAACAACTATGAAAAAGAATAATCTAACTCTTTATAGCCTTGAGATAGGTGAAAATGTCTCATCAACATCAATACCCTCTATTCGGGAGTACCCTTTTCACACCTGGCATGTTTTTTTCATAATAAAAACACTATCTTCATTCATATTTTTTGTGAAAGACCCATTTTGTCTCAATGAAATTCTTATTTTTTGGTCTCAAAACAATTTCCCAAGTTTGATTCTTCTTAATTTGGTCAAGGTATTAATTCATTTCCTGAACCTAATTCTCATCTCAAAATTCATTATTAAATAATTTAGTCTTTAGTTGTGATATGTATGATACTTTCTATAGAGATTTCATCCTTCTTGTCTTCACTGGTGTTGTTTGATCACCGAATATATTTTGCCTATCAATTTTAGTTCTTTTTTCTTGTCTCTAGGAAGACACTAATTTATTATCAACATCTGAGTGTTCTTATGAATCAATATCTGAAGATAAAGTGTCTCCTGATCTACTCATCTCTTAATCATTATCCTCCTCAGTCTAATCATGTAGTTTATAGAGATTCTATTAATTTTCTTCTATAGTCAAATCATGACTATAACTATCTTTCCTAGCCTCTTATTGTAGAATTTGTATGAATTAATTTTCTTTGATTATCCAATAAATATCCCTTCATCCCTATGTGATTCAAACTTCCTATTTCTATCCTTATTGAGAATGAATCATTTACTTCCGAATATTCGAATGTACCTTAATGAAAAATTCTTTCCATACCATAACTCGTAAGGAGTCTTCTCCTCTTTTTCTCATTTTATGATTACTTATTTTGGATAATTTCATAATTTTCATCATTTTAATCATCAAAATTATTAGTACACTTTGATGAAAAATGACCAATTTTTTCGCATCAAAATCATTAAAATGAATGTTTACCTTTGAACTTTACTTTCCCTCTTTGCCGATTAGAGGATAGAAATGACATGACATCATCCATATTGTCTTCCTCTAGACTATCTTAGTTGGATTGATCCTTCATGGCCTTGAATTCCACTTCCATTGACGTTCCCCTTTACACTACATCATTTTCACTGTTTCTCATTTCATTTTCTACAAGGGTACTATGTAGGTTTTCTATTATCTTATCTTTTTGGTCTTTATGTTCCAACACTCAAACTTTCAGATTGAATTGTGGTGGATGTTTACTCAAGATTAATTTTACAATGTTTATATATACAATGACTTATCAATGACCAGTAAAGTCTTCAAAATTAATATTTATCCTATCGATGAATTCATAAAAAGTCTCCTTGGGATACATTCTAAGATCCTCATACTTTTTCCATAGAACCATCATCTTTTCTTCTCAGACTTTTCTGTCACCCTCATAAATGTTTAATTTTTTTCCCACATTTCATGTTATGATTTATGAGACATAACCTTGGTGTAAAATGAATTTTATAGTGCTCTACATAAAGTAATTATCCCTTTAGTGTCAGCATCCAATTCCCTTATTTCAGCTTCTAATAAAGCACCACTATTAATGTTAGCTGATATTCCATGCAAATAAGATTGGAAGACATCCATCCAAACTGATCAGAAGTAGTGCTGCATTTGATTCTTTTATAGTTGAAAATTATTTACATATATGATTGGAATTCCTTTATAATTGATCACCTCCATTTCTTCTTATGAAAGAGAACCACTGAATTTCATCCTTTATCTTTGATACCAATTGTTAGGTCCCCTAAGTCAAATACCCCGGGGGGTGAATCAGGGTATAATAGATTAAAACTTTCTCCCTTTTAGATCATGTTTCATTGATAGACTAAACTCAATTATCTCTTCCACCTGTCTCAATATACAGACTGATACAAAATCATTCACAAGCCTCAATGATTTTATATGGTTCACTCTCACTGGGCTACATCCAAGGAGCATAAAACGATAATGTGTCGATGTTCCAAATTCACTATTTATCAAAGCCAATAATAAGTCCAATGTTTTGGGATAGATATTCTATACCCATGTTCACTACCTTTACATGGTTTAGGGTCTTCTCATTGCATTCCCAAGGGTGACTCAATATTCATATTTCTCTGGATCACTGTTGGTGGAAAGGGTCACCGTCTTGCAATTCCTTTTCTCACTACTCTTGGAATGGAATCCACTCATAGTTTATGGACTTATAGGCCAATCACAGTTATGGAAAAGTAGGTCCCTTCATTTTCATGAATTTTTTCATTTTAAATTGTAGGTATATTCCCTATTGAATTTCCTTTTTCACCCATAGATAAATTACACCTTCTTGAGTATTGATAGGTACCAGAAAATACATTCACAAATAGAATTCAATCTTTCACATGATTCCTTGTACAAATCGTGAACCACCTTGTCCACCGTGCACTGTGTAGAGGGTTTGGTACATAGAACAACTCCTTCACATATCGCTTCTACCGATGCAAACCTCCCTTCATCTACAGAATGTCTCTGCCTTTGCGATCACGTACCGCTACCACATACTGACTCCGCGAACCTCATCTATCGAATCCCTCATGTCTGCGAAATATTATCTATTTGCAGACTGCTTTTGATTCTGAGTACTAGAGCTCTCCCTCCACATACCAGTTACAGAATTCACTCTCTTACATACTAGAGAATATTCTTCCACATATAAAGTCTTAAGAAGATATAGATTTCTGCTTAAATCCTTTTTCAAAAAAATTTCTGCGCGAACCACTCTAGCCGTCACGGGACAATCCCTCATGAACCACCTTCAGACATTGCCAAAATCCCAGATCAAAAGATGTTCTCTAATGATATTCAATCTCTCTAGTAATCGGTGGGATTATTGATTCTTATATGTGAAAAGATACCCACTTAATACACTGATTGGAGACTTAAAAAATCATTGATTTGATACGGTCTCCATCATGTACTGATCCTTCTACCACCACAAACTGCTCCCATATTGAGAATCATTTTTCCCACGTCATTAATTTGGCCGATATCCTCTGCCAAAGTCATGTTATCTTTGTACCACACCGCCTTCCTCCACTAACCATTTTCAGTTTCGCAAACCTCACCCACGTACCATTTTCACCACTCCGCGTACCATTCCCAGAACATTATACGCGACCCATGAGTTATGGTACGGAATTTTCTCCCTTTTCCAATTTTATTTAATGTTCTTCATACCAGTCACTCATATGAAGAAATAATTCCTTTTCCAAATCAAACTCCTGATTTTGAGGCCCAAATTTTTTGAAAACACTGCAATAAAACACCACTATAAAATACATTCCTTAGAAAACTCCAACCATACTCATTTTCGGTCAGCTGGATTTTTCAAAAAACACAACCACTCACAAAACATACTGAGAGGATGCCTCGGGGGATTTTTCCCAACAATCTCCCCCATTGGGATTGTTGAAAACTATTCTCATAACTATACATCACATTTTGATACCTCATTAAAACAAATTATATCTTATACCGCCATTCACTTTTTATGATTAAGATAACGATCAAGGATTTATTCAACACATTCTATAATCCCACATGAGAAATGCTCGGTGTGAGAAACTAGAGTAAATGAAAATTTCTTCAACGAATCACTTCATTTATGACACCAATTGTTGATACAAAACTGATACCAATTGCTGAGTGCAGGAAGCCTTATAACACCATTCCACCACCAGTCTTCTGATTTTATCACAATCCTCAGCCGTCGTGATATCTAATCATTGATCAATCACTTCTAGAATAATAAGATTTAATGCTCCCATATCTTATAGATCTTTTAAATATCTTCTACTTAGCTTAAACTCCCACTATCTCACTACTCTACTTAACACATTCTCCCCATGAATTTTCTTCCCCAAAAATAGTCACACTTTCTACCCCTTTTTCAATGAACCCGAAGGGCACTTCAAGGATATCTTCTACAGGGTAAAGAACACATATCAACACATTAAGAAGAGACACATCATACCTTGGAGAGAGGGGTACCCACATCCAAACTCTTTCAAGTTCGGGAAGTTGAGTGGACTCCTAATGCTAGTTAGTTCCTTTCAAATGCTTCTTTGGGTAAGGCCTTTGTCAGAATGTCTATAACTTGTTGTTTTGTTGGAATATAATTCAACTTCACAATCTAATAATCCACCTTCTCCTTGACAAAATTATATTTTATTTCAATGTTCTTTGTCCTTGAATGATGGACTGTATTTTTTCTTAGATTATTATAACTTGAATTATCACAATGAATTCTGATCAGAGACTTCACTTCAATTCCAATATCTTCAAGTTGCTACTTCATCCAAAATAGGTGATGGAAAAATTGAGAAGCTGCAATGTATTTATCTTTTGCGGTGCTCAATGAAATGAAATCTTGTTTCTTGATTAAATAATAAATACACAATACTCAAAGATAAAAGGCACCTCTGGATGTTGATTTCCTATCATCTGCTGAACCTGCCCAATCCGTACCTATATACCCCAATAAATCTGGATGAGATTTTTCAATATACATTAGGCCAAAATCCATTGTTAACTTTATATACATGAGAATTATTTTTTATGCTATCATGTGCCTCTATTTGGGATTTCATTGATACCTTGCTAGTTTTCATGTGGCAAATACAATACCAGGCCTTGTCGGAGTAAGGTAAAATTGACATCCAATGATCTGCCTATATTCTATGATATTAACTATATTTCCTTCATCATCACCTAACAGTTTCAACCATGTGGAAACCAGAGTATTTATGTTTTTGAAATTATCCATTCCAAACCTTCTCAAAATCTCATTGTCATATTCAAATTGGGAAATAAAAGTTTCAATCTTTCCTTGCATCACATGTAAGCCACAGAAAAATGAAAGCTCCTCAATCATCAACATTTCAAACACGCATTTCATGGATTCAGAAAACAATTTTCATTGTGCTTCATATGATCCATCAAAGATTATGTCATCGACATAAATAAATTCCATAATTTTATGAATATTTTCAGTTTTGAAATAAAAATTGTTATCAAATCCACTATGTTGGAAACCATGCCTCTTTAGAAACTGATCAGGCCTTGAATACCATGCTCTTAGTGGTTGATTTAATCCATATAAAACATTATTCAACTAATTATATCTGTTCGCATCTTTATAAATGAGAAAACCATCTTGTTTCTCAATGTAGACTTCTTCTTCAAAAAATACATTCAGAAATGTTGACTTGACATCCATCTGAAAAACATTAAACTTTCATTGCATAACTATGGACAAGAATAATCTAATTGTTTATAGCCTTGAGATTGGAGAAAATGACTCATCAACAACAATACCATATATCTGGGAGTACTCTTTGCACACCAGGAATTCTATGTTTCAAATAACAACACCATCTTCATTCATTTTGTTGGGAAAGACCCATTTTGTCCCTATGAAATTCTTGTCTTCTGGTCTTAAAACAATTTCCCATGTTTGGTTCTTCTCAACTGGGTCAAGTTCTTCATTCATTTGCAGAACCCAATTATCATATCCAGCTTCTTCATCAAAAAGTTTAGGCTCAAGTTGTGATATGTATGATGCTTGCTATAGAGACTTTATTCTTATTGTCTACACTAGTGCTGTCTAATCATGAATTATGTTCTACCTATCAATTTCAACTCTCCTTTCTAGTCATTGGGAAGTCACTGATTTATACTAATCATCTGAGTCTTCTACTAAATCTTTCTATGGAACTGGAGTGTCTTCTGATCTGGTCACCTCTTCATCATTATCCTCCTTAGTCTGATCATGTATTTGTTGAAGATTCTATTCATTTTATACTATAGTAACATCTTGACTTTCAACAATATTTCCCAGCCTCATATTGAATCATTTGTATGATTTTCTTTTCTTTGATTAGCCAATAAATATCCCTTCATCCCCACGGTATTCAAACTTAATATGTTTCTCCTTTTTGGGAATGAAACATTTACTTCTGAATTTTCAAAAGTACCTTAATGATGACTTCTTTACAAACCATAACTCATATGCTATCTTCTCCTCCTTTTCTCATTTGATGAATAATTATTTTGGGGAATTTCATCATTTTTTACATTTTCACCATCAAAGATATTAAAAAACATTGATGAAAAATGCCCAATATTTCTGCATCGAATGCATGGAAATGGTTTTTTACAATTGGACATTCCTTTTCCACATTGAATATTAGAGGATTGAAATGACATGACATCATCAATATTGTCTTCCTCCAGACCGTCTTCAATGGATGGATTCTTCATTTCCCTGAACTCCACTTCCATTGACATCACCTTTTCCACTACATCATTGACATCGTTTCCCATTTCATATGCTACAAGGGTACTGTGTAGGTTATCTAGAGTTAGATATTTTGGGTATTTGTCTTCCAACACTGATACTTTCATATTTAATCATGGTGGATGTTTCCTCAAGATTTGTTTCACAATCTTTATATCATCAATGAATTCTCTAAGACCCCTCATGTCTTCCACTATAATATTTATCCTTTCAAAGAATGCATCTACAGTCACATTGGGATTCATTTTGAGATCCTCATACTTGTTCAATATAACCTGTATCTTTTCTTCTCATACTTTTGTGTCACCCTCATAAATGATTAAATTTTTTTCCATATTTCATGTGATGTTTTACATGACATCACCTTCATGTAAATTGAATTTTATAGAGCCCCATATTAAGAATTGATCCATTTATCTTAAACATCTAATTCCATTATTTTAGCTTCTAATAAAGCCCCACTATTAATGTCAGCAGATATTCCATGCATAGCTGCTGTGAAGACATCCATCCCAACTGATCAAGAGTAATGATGCATTCAATTCATCCATAGTTGAAAATTATTTCCATCGATGATCAGAATTCTTTTTTGTTGAACAACTTCATTTTTTCTTTTGAGAGGTTCACTGACTTTCAACCTTTCTCTCTGACACCAATTATTTGGTCCACTAGGTCCAATACCCTGAAGGGGTGGGGTGTGAATCAGGTTACAGTAGATTAAAACATTATCCCTTTTGGATATTGTTTCGTTGTTAAACAAAACTCAATTCTCTCTTCTTCCCATATTAATATACAGACTGATATGAAATCATGCACAAGATACACTGATTTTAATTAGTTCACCCTCACTGGGCTATGCCTAAGGACCATAAAATGACAATGTGCTGATCTAACAAATTCACTAAGGCTCACAGAAAATAATGAATACAATGTTCGGGCTAGATCTTATACAACCCGTATCACTAAATTTAAAAGGATTAGCATATGATCACTACATTTCCAAGGGTCAATCCGTATGCCTATTTCTCTGGATCATTACGGGGGGAATTTTTTATCGTCTTCCTCTTCCTTTGCTGACTCCTCTTGGAATAGAATCCACTAAAATTTTATGGACTTGTAGGTCAAACATAGTTTATGGACATCTAGGTCCCTTTATTTGCATGAATTCCTACATCCTCAACTTTAGGTAGATGCTCTGTTTATGTTCCTTTTTTACCCATAGATGAATTACACCTTCCAGAGTACTTTTAGGTTGTGTAAAATACATACGCAAACTGAATTGATGCTTTCAGAAGCTTCCTTCTGTAAATCGTGAACCACCTTGTCCATCATGTACTCTGTAGCAGGTTTGGTATGAAAAATGCATCCTTCACGTACCAATTATGCATTTTTGAACCACCCTTCATCCATGGACTGTCTATGCATTGGCAATCATGTACCCCTACCGTGTACCAACTCTGCGAACCTCCTCTGCGAAATCCCTCATGTCCGCGAACTGTTCTCTATTTGTGGACTTCTTTTGCTTCTACGTACCAGATCTCTCCCTCCACATACTGCTTGCAGAATTCACTCTCTTGGGTACCAGAGACTCCTCTTCTGTGTTCCGAGTATTATGTAGATATATCCTTCCATATAAATCCATCGGCAGAAATTATTCCGCGTGAACCACTCGAGCCTTCGCAGGACTATCCCTCATGAACCACCTTCAGACATTGCCGAAATCCCAGATCAAAAGATGTTTTCTAATGATATTTAATATCCCCAATAATTGGTGGTATTATCGATTCATATATAGGAAAAGATAGCTTCTTAATACACTGAATAGAGATTTACCAAATCTTTTATTCGATACAGTCTCCACCGCATACTTATCCTTCTACAACCGCGAACTGCTCCCATTCCGTGAAATGTTTTTTCCACATTGTCCATGTACCACTATGGCTCCAACATGATTTATCTCCTCTACCACCGTCATGTTATTTTCATACCACACTGCATTCCTCCACTAACCATTTTCAGTTTTGTGAACCTCACCCGTGTACCATTTCTACCACTCCACATACCATTCCTGGAACATGGTACACGACCCATGAATGATGGTACGAAATTATCAACCTTTTCTAATTTTCTTTAAAGTTCATCATACCATTCACTCCTATGAAGAAATAATTTCTTTTACAAATCAAACTTTTGATTTTGAGGGAAAAAAATTTGGCAAACCCTAGGAAATAATGCCACCTTAAAAACCATTCCTTGGAAAAAACCAACCAAACTCATTTGGGGTCAGCTGGATTTGTCAACAGACACAACTACACCAAAAACATACCTAGAGGACGCATTGATGGATTCCCCCCCCCACACAAACTCTTCCACATTTGAATAAATTCATAGTTCCCTTTATAAATTTCCTAAGATTATTCTTCCCACAATTTTGACACATGGTATGTTTGATCTTCATTCCATCATGGGATTTATTTTTCGAACCACCCATATTGGACTATATTTTCCACTTTTTTCATCAGGATCATGAGACCATAGAGAGTATCCAATCTCTATTTCATCCTTGAGGGAAAAGCATAAAATCTATCCTTGACTATTGAATTCATGAATCACAAAAACACTTCATAGAATCAACATTAGTCTGCTAATGAAGTGATCCACCTTTATCTAGGGGTTATGGTTCATACACCTTGTGGGAATCATATTCCTTCTATTGAAGTCTTAGGAACTATTTTCCATATTTTGGTGGAGGTTTTAGGGGAAATATTTATAGAAAAACATTCTCTTGAATTCTTCCCAACTGATGGAATCAATTTTCCCAATGGACCTCATATTCTTGATCAATGTCCACCACTGATCAGCTTCCCCATCAGAATGATTGACCACCAATATAAATATCCCATCTTCTGAGAACTAGAGGAAATACAAAATCTTTTCAATAGAGTTAATCTAGTATTCTGTGAGGATGGGATCAGAAGATCCACTTAACAAGGGAGGGATTTTCCACATGAATGATTCAATGGAAACTTTCTATTTTCTTGGATGAGGATGAAATTCAATATGATTCAATTTATTATACATAGCTTGATACATCTAAGAAAGTACTTTCATGAAGTTTTGAGCACATGTTCCCTTCATATTTGGTTGTCATTAGGGAAATATTCACATTCCCTATCCCATTTATTGTTGGCACATGTTCTTCTATTTCCCTCTATTAACTAGGAAAATGAATAGACAATTAGGGGTCTTGAATAATTAGCTAATAATCATAAAGGAATCATTGAACATAAAATGATAAACAAATAAAGGTGAAGTATATATGAAATTATGATTCCCAAGGATTAAAACTAGGTTATCCTTGATTTATTTATTAACTTATATGATTATGGGATATTTTTTATTCAATGAATAACGGTATGTATCGAGATTATGAAATTAGAAAATCATATCCTTTGGGAGTATTAAACTAGAAGTGTAGCATGGACCATTGTGATGCACCTGTTCCCATTCGAGTCTTGATCCAAGTAGTGATTCTAGGTTTTATCACTAGATATATCTGTTATAGAGCCCCATCAACTTGTTTGGATCCACACATGGATGAATTTTCTCGATACACCACTTACTCGATACTTACCAAAATTTAGGGACGTTTTCTTATACATAGTATCATCCTTAAGGTTTATACTAAATTTATCTTCTCATAATCTTAGAAAATAAAAATACATTTCTATGATACCAACTAAATTTACCCTACCCTTTTACACATACCGAGACATGATTTTAAGCGTAATAAAACAACATATTACAATCGAAGGATTGTGAAGTCAAGTGTATTGGAATAATAGGTATATAAAATAGAATACGTGGGAGTAAATAAAACATTTATTTATTTAATTTCCCTAAAGAGCTCCAAACTTCCATTTTTCTCATAATTATTTATAGGATAACCTGGGGATAACAAGAAAAAAGGGATGAGCTCAAATCTTAGTAAGGGAATAAGCATAATTATAATGATTTAAAATATGGGCTAGAAGGCATGGAATATTTATATAAAAAATAAATGTCACATATGAAATAATAACATATAAAAATGGTATAATAGAAATATAGAGTCATAATAATGTTTAAGAAGCCTTAAACCTATATTTAGCACTATTCAAGGCTTGTTTCACCTAGAGGATCATAATTCAAGGTTAACCACCATGACCGTTACACTTGGTAGAATGAGTCAAGGATAAATGACAAGAACATTGAAAATAACATCTCATGATTCTAAACTTTACATAATTAATTAGTGTACTATATGGGTTCACTCATCTTAACTTTTTCAAGAATACACTTTCCACATAAAGAATCCTATATAATCAATCATACATATATATAATATTACCCATGGAAAAAATGGGTATCATAATAAAGTCATAAAGCATAATGAATGGGTGTATCATATAAGTTTCCAGGAAAGATAAGAATTAAAACATAAATGGACATTTAGAAGTTAAAATAATCATATATCATGGAACGTGATGTCAAATAGAGACAACATGTAAGAAGAGTATTTAAGAAGTTTTAGCATTAAAAAATTTTAGCACGATTTGAAGAAAAATACTAAGGAGAATTTAAAATAGAAAATGGAAGAATCTTTTATATAAAAATATAATTTAACTAAAAGGTTTTTATAATAGAAATATTGGTGGCTTAAAATAGATTATATAGTTCTCTTGAAATTATGTAATAATTCTGGAATTTTCTTTAAAAATGTTTTTCTTTTAGGGAAGTATTGAGGAGGGAACCATTTAAAACATGTATATCCCAGAAAGAGAATGATGAATGGATATTGATACATGATTTTGGAGAATATAAAATTCATTTACAAAATTTACATAAAATAATAGATAACATAATTTGGGTAAAAATGAAAGACATAATAACCTAAAGGAATAATTGATGTTCGGGTATAATCCCTTACCTTAAGTCTGATGATGACCTTCACATGATCATAATGTCAGGAATAACCAAAATAAATTAATAAAATAATACTTATAGAACCTATTATTCAAGAAATTTTTTTATTACAACATTATTAACATCATTAATGACCATTTTATAGGTTTAGTGGTTCAATTTCATTGTTTGGGCGTGTTTATTTCCTTGATTTTCATGATTGGATTACTTATACACATGTAAGGATAAACATGTTAGATGCGAATAGTGGTCCAGAATAGAATTTCTATGTTATTAGTGAATATCTAGATGATTACAAGTTCATAAAATTCATTTTTTATTTGGTGTGAAGATGAATTATTATTTAAAACTTTAATGATAACCCTTTTGGTTAAAAGATTATTTTTGATCACATCAAACACATTTTTCATTATAAATCAATAAAATGGGTAAAAAAGATTCAAAAACCATAAATTAGACAAAATATATATTATATTCTATTTCCACTATCAAAATTGTTTTATGACTACAATTAAATATGGTAATATAAATTCAAAACACATCATCCTTGAATGTGATAAATTAACACATCTCAGATGTGTTTTCATTTCTAGTATAAAAGGAGGGTTAAGAAGTGATGATGACAAATTATTCAATTATCATAAAAAAATATACTAAATTTAATGTAATGGAGTTATCATAACATATGTTTTAATGGAGGTGAGGAAATAAAAATATATAAAGGAACGTAAAGAAAATAAAATAAATGAAAAAGGTGTTTACCTCTTGGATATAACTTCCTTGAGAACCTCTTTAGGGGAGACGATTTGATTTTTTAAAGAGACCAAGGGATGATTGACGTGGGATAGGTGCCTAGGGAGATATTTTATAAGAATTTATAAAAATCACAAGGCTTGAGAGGAGTGAATATAAGAGGTAAAGAGGGGTGGTATTTATATTGGAGGAGAGGAAGGGTTACCCATTATTTATTATCATAAGTTTAATATTTTTTCTCAAGAAAAGGAATAATCTAGATTAATGTGACCAAAAATATTAAATATATCATGTTAGTTATAAATAAGTTATATTTACATCATCCATGACTTAATCATGATCATAAATTCATTTATTTATCTTTTATCAAAATTATCATAATTTACTATTCACAAAAAATTCAGGAATTTTAGAAAAATCCAAAAAATACACCCTAACTATTTTTTGACTTGTAGAATTCATAAATAAACTCAATCTTATGAAATTATTATTTTTTAAATATGTGAAATTTAATTTTAAATTAAAATCATAATTTACTAGAAAAATACAAATCCTGAATTCAAAACAACGTTTCCAACACTTTGAAAAATTTAATAAGGTCTCATGAAATTATATTATGATAATAAGACATAAAAATAATTATTTATGAATTTATTTTATGAAAATAATTTTTTTATTTATTATATTGATCATATTATTATAATTAAATATACATGACTTACAAATATACCAACACTTAATTAATAATTTTTAAAATATATACTTACTTTTAAAATGATATAATTATATCATATTGTCACTTATAGGATGGATAAATTTTACTTATACATTCATTAGTGAGGTTACTATTAAATTGGCTAGATTACAATTCATAAGGGCCACATTACTATTTCAAAGGTCAAGTTACTATTTCATTGGTATACATTCTTCAACATCTAGAGATACGTTTTGTTTCAGTCATTCTTCATTTATAAGGTTTTAATTTGTTTCTATATGTAATATAATGTGATAATAATATAATTACCAGCAGGGAATTTTTATTGAAAAAACATTAGTTCATTACATGGAGAATAAGGTGTTTTTATATTTGGTATGTCATGTTTTGGATGGTTTATTGACAACATGGGGTAGAGGTATCACAACATATAAATCTATCATGAAATGGGGGTGTAAGTCATGATATTTTGCTGCTATACTATTTTTTAGAGTACATTGGGTCAAGATGTGGTGTATATGTTTCACAAAATGATGTATTTAAGGAGGACTTTAATTAGGTGTGAAATGTAACAAATGTATTGAAAAGCTTATGCATTTACTTTTAGATTACTATGGTCATGAGAGAAAGGGTGTGGTTGAATTGTGGCATAAAAATGATTTGATATCCTTGGTTAACATATTTGGGGGCTCCACACCATGGTGTTTGAGTTGCACCATGGTGGTTATATGGGGTCGAGTGGTCTTGAACTATGTTTGGGACACCACTAAACCAAGAACCTGAACTAGTCCCTGAAAGGACCCAAGCAACTCTCCTGATCCGTATGGGCCAGTGACATGAACTATGGATTCAAATGGATACCATTGGGAAATATTCCTCTCGATTAATTCAAAATATAGGGACATGGGATCTAGATGTGGAAATCTATAATGAACATTACAAATATTAGAGGGCCAAAAATACCGAATAATAAATTACAAAATCATTAAAAACCCAAAAATTTCTCAAGATAGAAAATATAACCCAATGTTAAACTGAAATAATAAACAAATATTACATAATAGAAACCAAATATATAGAAAACAACAGTGAAAAATTATAACTTTTTCGGTTCATGGATAATTGAACACCAAAAACCAAACTAGAGCCACCATTACCCAACTCCTTTCTTAAGTGAATATATCCACTTCCTTCCTCCATCAAATTCATACAGGGAAAACTAAGATCATACAATACATCCAAGTGAACTAGATTAAACTATAATATGATAGGAGTGAGATAAATATGTACAATATATATCCTCTATACACCCCATGAATAACCTTTAGAAAATGAAATCATTTCATGCTAGCTTGAAAATACATTTAAAAATAAATCCTCTAATTTTATTTTTAAATATAAAAGAAATCATATTCATTTAAAATCCATTTAAATACAAAGATAAACAACTTTTCTTCCAATGTTTGATCTATATTTCTAAAATTATTTTCAAATAAAAAGGAACACATGATGTAATAATAATTTGATTCATAATTTTTTTTGAAACCAATATCAGTAAATTTTAATAAAATAGTATTCCCAATGCACAAAAATACACACACCAACATACAAATGAAACAATATCAAGAATCATGGGATCCTAGGCAATCTTTAACAAATTAAACTAAATCACTATAATAGAGGATTGATTTTAGATATTAATAACATTCTTGAAAACATTGTATTATTCTACCTATCCTAAAAAAGGTGCAACTGGCTTAAGTGGAACATAATATATCTCAGGGCTAGTAGCCAGAGTGTGATCACACAATAGTGAAACAAGTATACCCAGGTCTCCCTCCTAGCTACCAATGACATCCCATTACATTTAAATAGAGTTTTAAAATTCAATTATAACATTATAATAAAAGCCTTTCAATTAATTAATAAGACCACACTAACCTTCTAACAACCTTGACAAAAACAACCCTTTTAATTTAAATTGAATAAAGATACAGAATATATAAACATACTTACCACTGTGGGCGAAAACATCTAATATGATGAAGGAATTTCAAAATTTTATATGTTTTAATAATAGGAAATGATCATGCCTCTCAAGTGTCACATTTTAAAAAATATTTAGAAAAGGGGAAACTGGTCCTTCATACAACATTTGAGAAACCAAATTATATATATCTTTTTCTAACTAAAAGATATAATCATCATAAAATGTCAAACATTTAGAGTATCTAAAACACCTTTTTAAAGAACTAATCATACATTAACATTTGGGAACCTATTTATAAAAATTTATTAAAAGACTAAAACATATTATTAAATGGATAAGTTCCTCTAAAATAACCAAATTGGCTATCAATAAAAGATTTGGTATACAAAGCCTTCCAAAATAGTTTTATAATTTTTAAAAGAGGAAATTCCTTTTGAAATTGACGAAATTCTATTATTAATACTTTTATTTATAAAATATCGCTTAGTATACAAAATATAATTTCTAAATTGACAGAATTAGGAATTAAAAACCAAAAAGTAATTATGATTTTAATTTTAAAGTCCTATACATGGATAGCCAATATCATATCCATTACTTTGGCTATCCATGCTTCCAAATCAGTTCAAGATGGAATGAAGAATCCAAAAAACAATATAAACCCTAAAACCAGAAGAAACCCCAATAATAATTGATAAAAAACACTAGGTCACCTAAAATAACTACCCTCAAACCATGGATAAATCCCCGGGAATCACCTTATTATAAAATAGGAATAAGGAAGGGAGAGGTGCCTTAACTCCTGAGTACTGTTAGAAAAGAGAGTATGGATTGGTTTTAAAACACATCAGAGGGTAAAATCTAGGAATTATATTTTTAAATGTTTTGGGTAGGACACATGGTTTAAAAAACTATTATCCAACAATGCACCTCTTACTAGAAACACCTATGATTCTACACAATTTTTCATTATGATTAGGATACGCATTAATCAATAGTACAAAAGAAACTCTATTAAAATTATATCATCTTATTCATAGGTTTCACATGATTTCTAATAACTGTTTTCCAACTGTAAACCTAAACTAAAACCTCACAAACGTGAAAATACAAGGGTTTTTATCCCCAATATCATCGTAAATATAACATCCCCTTACCCTTATTTAAGTTATTTTTACACTTTGTTTTTATTCCCCATTTTTTGGATCATATTTTAGGTTATTTTTGCAGCAATTTGGTTAATTTTGAATGTTTTTGGGCCTGATAAAAGTTGACACATGATTAGTGAAAAACTTGTATCCTTTCTTAGGAAACCCTATACATTTATTTTGAGCTCCAAAGGAGGGTGAACTGATACTGCATGTTTTGTCAAATTTTTTGAAAAAACCATGAAACAAATTCTAGTAGCCCAGATGGGGGAACACAGATGGGAAATATTCTGTCATACCATACTACCAAATCATGAAAATATTCTAGTGGTTCTACTAGTGGTTCTACTAGTGGTTCACAGTCAGGTGCACCATTAGTGCTAACCATGAGGCCTACCTTAAGAAAATGGGCAATAAAAATATAATGTTTTTAATTTCTTAATTAATGGACTGATACCCCCTATTTAACTCCAAACTCCTCCCATTGAATCCTATCCTAACCCATAGGATTTAAGGATCTCTCTAGCAGAATGTCAGCTCTCCCAACCTCTTATCTGAGTGGGGTAAAGATCAAATAATTGATCCTAGTTTAGTATGTTGTTCTCCTATTATCCTTTTATCTCTCAAATTATATTGATTTATTCTTCCAAGAGTATATGGTGGCTTTTGATTCATGGATAATGGATGGTCTATATGGAATTGTGGATTTAGGACATCCACTCACATCTCTCCGGATCCCTCATCCTTGACCTGGCGATTTCTATTAGAGGTGGTGCATCTCGGATTCAATGTGGTTGGATTTCAAATATTTCATGTAGGTTTCTTTGTTATATTACTTTCCATTTCAATTATTTATTTATTGAAAACTAGGTAATATTTATTTCTAGCTTTCTAATGCATTTCATATGATTGTTAACCATAAATTTTCTTATAAAAGTTTCTTGAATCCTTATCTATATGAATTGACCATGTAATTTATGAATTTTATCACGATTCTTGATTCCTCTCATAATATTATATGTTAATAAATTTCATGATGATTTTTGTTCACATTCAAATATTTTTTCAATTTTTTTGTGGAATGTGAGGAGATATGATTCGTTTTGATTTATAATGTGAAATTCCATGATATAAATACAATTAGGTAAATGATTTATGGTTTTCAATATGGTTTTAAATGATTTAATTTTTATAAATGATCAAGAGACCACATTGAATTATTTCATACTTGTTTTTAAAATGTATGTTCTTTGGTGAATTAAAATGAGTGATTTTTTCACATAGAAATAGTGGGTAAAACCAAGCTTTGAAAGGAATTAAAGACTCTAAATTTTGAATCTTCTGTTTGGATACCTCGAAGATATTCTGAATGTAATACATTGATTAAAGGTCCTTTTTGATTTTAATGATGATTTATAAATGGAAGGAGGTATGGTTATCCAGTTTTAATATTTTTTTGAAGAAAATTTATTGTAGTGAAATTAACCATTATTGATAACACGATTTGTGTTTTATGATGATACTCTCTTATGATAGTACCTTATTGTAACTTGATCCTTGTTATTTCCATTTATGGGTGTAGAAAAATAGATTATTAATATTGAGGGAGTTAATGGTGAGAGTGAGATGTATACAAAGAATGAATTGGAACACTGAGAACATGATTCCCTGATGATATTGATGTGGAGTTACATTAGAATAGATGTGTATTAATTATCCCAGTCACCTATTTTGACTAGTCATAGGAAACATGGTAGTTAGATGATATAAAATTGATTTGTTATTTTATAGTAGACCCATACCATGAATAGTTCATCTTTAGAGAACGTGATATGTTTAGGCTACAAAATTGTAGCCAGGAAAGTATGTGTGCCTGAAATTGGTTTTCTTGAGTCATGTGAATCTTGATGTAAGTACAAAAATTTTCCATGATTTATTAATTTTTATGACTTTGTTGGTCTCAATATCATATCTTGGAAATAACCATGACATTCTTATACTTTATACTTGATACATGATAAAATTTGCTGTCACTACATATAATTGGAGTTTCCTTGTTTTTTTATTTCAAATCTTGATTAATTTTCTTATTAAGATGATTTATTTTGAATCAATTATATTTAATCATGTAAAACATTTAAAATATTTTGTGCATTCTTACCTTTTCCTAATTTAATTGACTTTATATTGAGGAATGGTTTTCATGGATTTTCAAGAAAATGTTTTATTTTTAAAATATGAAATGGTATATTTCCAAATTTGGATTCAAAAATGATTTTGAAATGTTCAAATATCTATTTTAAGAACCCAATCCTATAGTAATAGGATCTTGATGTCATTAATTTATTTATATTAAATTTAAATCATTATTACATATTGTTGTACTAATTTTTATCATATTTTTATTACCTTCTGAAGTAACAATATATAATCTTTTTTGAAATCCTTCTAGAATATGTTGATCATAACCTACTTGTACCATTTGGTGTTTGCAGACTTCATGTTCTTATAATAGGTTATCATGTTCTCATCATCATTTCCTGTGGTTTTGTTCTTAGTTGGGAGTGGGCAGTTGACTTGGGAAATAGAGGGTGGTCGTGGACCATAAAGATATAGGTTTTGTAGTTATATTTTACTTTAATATTTTTGTATCATCTCTCTATTCCTGGTAATGGTTATATTGACTTGTTTATTTTATGACGTTTCCATAGTGTAATTTGATTATTTTTTACATTTATTATGGGATAGATCATGTTCAATGGGTTTTTATGGATGTCCAAGATCTTTCCACCATCATGTGGGAATTAGGAACACATATTTGAGTTCATGGATAATCAGCTCATATATCATTTTAGATGGTATTTTTAGTTGGTACATTATAAATGGTATTATAGGGGGCTATTTACTTAAAATAAAACACTTATCCTTTGTAATACCTTACATTATTTGGGTTGATTGATAGTAGAAAAGATATTTAGAATGTGTCAAGACTCAAGAGGTAGTTTTTGAGTGGGTTCATGATCACCATCTCTTCACGATAAGACTTGAGTTGCTATGGAAAGTGGCCAATTGATCATCTTTTTTAAGTTATTAGTGCCATGAAGATAGATGAAATTAAGTTTCCCAATGAGATTATCTTTTATTTTGGGAATTTCTTGTGAGTTTTATAATTGGAACTGAAGGATTTCCAATGTTTCACTATTCCTTCATGGTATGGTAAATTATGTTGAATCAGTGTGGCTGTTCTGCATGTTAATCCAGAAAATATTGTGAGGACATTGTGTGGATTACAATCCCAAGTGTCCGAGCCATGAATAATTCTATTACAATTTTTTGATTTACCTCTATCTATTTATTCCAATTGAATAATCCATGTGATGTCAATTTGGAGGGTTATATATGTTGTTTTTTTATTCTCTTGTTTGGTTATTTAAGAATTAATGAATTTTTATTGATTTTAAATAATTTTTGGAAACCAAATTACGATATAAAATAGGTTTTGTTGAGTTATTTGATAAATGATTTCCATTATGAAAAATTTAGTTTTATAAATAATTATTTTAGGATTTTTTTCAAAGACTCCTTTTAATTCTCTAAAAAATTGTTTAAGATTAAATTTTGGGCTTAAATGGGTTTAAAAAGGAAATTATTTTGAAAATTGGGAAATGGGATTCACAATTTTAAAATCATGGGAAAAAATCTATGAACTGGTAAAATATTTTTGGAAATGTTTTGGATTTAAATCAATATATAATATTTTTATAGGAATGTAAAAATTTAATAAATAGAGAAATACTATGTATTTCAAATTAGTGATTTTTTAGGAATTTTTGTTACAGAATTTTTTTAAATCCTTTGAATTTTTTTTAAATCTATTTGAGTACTTTTTTATTATATAGTATATGAGAGTTTGTTTCATGATATCTAGAAATTACTTCCAGGAATTTTTTCTGTAAATATATATTTTTTAATACAATGTCTAGAGTAGTCCTTCACATTTTATGGAAGTGATATCTCCAATTTAAGACTCTATCTAGACATAGAATTGAGTAGTTGAGGTGGATCCATTATAAACATTTGATCCTAGCCATGTATTCATGTATTTTCGACCACTTTCTTATTAATGTGAGTGTTTTTCTCCTATTGTAATGAAGAAAAATGTAGAGGATAAAGATATTTTCTCTCTCTCAAGACACTTGATGTTCTAAAGGAAATTTATATCAACTCATGGTGTGTGGGACCCTGGAAAGGGTGGTGTGAAGTTATTATTCCATCTTATCTATAAGAAATAATGTCTTGGGAATTATTTTGGTTAGTATAAATTCAATGTAAGTATCTCAATTAAGTGAGGAAGGGGAAAAATAATGAGCTTTGGGATTCAGTCAAGATGATATATTGGTATCAAAGTATACTAATAAATTCTTGAGTTTAATATTTTTTTAATATATCTTTTTCTATAACTATAATAAGAAAATATGTTACCAAAAGGTATTCACCTAGATCTTGGAACTATCATATCAATAGAATATTTGACATCTTATTGAGATATTATTGATATGAAATTTTCAATAGATATATATCTATGAAAAATATTATGAATTGAAGAATGCCACATTTTTAGTGGGTTTAAGAGAAGATGTTATATCCGAAGGACTATGGGAGTTGGTTGAGATGAAAAAATATTATCTATGAAATAATAGGAATCCTGTGTACTTTATTTTTGTAGAACCTGGAAATTATAGGAATTCTTGTTTATAATATCTAATAATTTGAAAATATTATTTGTCCCCGGAGTCCAAATAATAGGTTATGTAATTTGGTTTTCCAAAATCTGATGTTTTGGTCAAGGATCAAATGATATTGAATGTAGGGAAAAATATTATTTAAGATAAATGGTATCTACCTATAAGATTCACAGTGAAGATTTTTTTGATCTAGATTAGATTCCAATTATGATGGATATTAACAATAATTATTATTTTTGATGATAGAATACAAACCATTTTATTATTCCTTATTACAGTTCATCTGTTTTTGGTAAACCCTTATGTTTTTGGATCTTGGTAGATGATATCTTATGGAATTTTGTTTTCAATGTGATGATGGTTTCTTGAGATCTCCAAATATATGCCTTATAGATGTGTACTCCTGACTAGTATGCCTTATTGGTGAATGGTTTTGATACCCTATATGGATTTTTTTCTGCAAGGTATATAATGGAATTTTCCATTGAGAATCATTAGGTATTGGGTTTTCTGTTATTCAAAATCCTTCTAGTAGATTTCTTCTATGTCCATAATATTTTTTTGGTGTTAAATTCCATTTTTTTCGTATTCCTTCGTATCCTTTTGGTTTTTTCTTTTATGGTTATTTATTTATCAAGATATGATGCATGATCACCTTTGTGTGACTTTAGTGCTCTATTTGTGCCATGAACTTGTCGTTTCAATCTTTATATAGTTGATCTTGGATAGACCTTGGGACTATTCTTGGGTTACTAGGATGATATGGATTCTTGATGGACTGTGCACCTAGAATTGGAAGTGGATTATTTTATGAGATAATCAAGGAAGTTAGGTTTTGTGTTGAAAATATGAGGTTACCATCGAATACTTTCCTAGGGTAGAAATAATTTTAAGTCTTGTGTCATTCTTGTGGGTGTTTGATCATAAATGGTTTTTAAGACTGTTGTCTCTTCTTGAATCATTGTGGTGCTTGGATGTGCTGTTAATTTGAGGTTTTTGGAATTGAAATTTAGATTTATCTCCATAGAGGGAGATTGTGGTCTATTAATTGGGTTGAATGGATATTTTTTCTCATGTTACAACTTTTTTTTGAATCTTTAAATGATGGGGAGACCTTTGTTAGGTATCTATACCTTGTCTAATACAAAGG
This sequence comes from Viscum album, assembly GCA_963277665.1. Classification (NCBI taxonomy): domain Eukaryota; kingdom Viridiplantae; phylum Streptophyta; class Magnoliopsida; order Santalales; family Viscaceae; genus Viscum; species Viscum album. Next base: position 1,814,971,709 of record OY728146.1, read on the forward strand.
TGTGCAATGATCATGGAATGTTATTTGGATACATGTGTTGATATTGGAGTTATTCCTACTGATAATTTTTTGGCTGACTCTTTATTATTTTTTCAATGTCCATCCACCCAAAAATAATAGTGTGGGAGTTCTTTTGTCTATTCTTTTTCAATCATTTAGATTGAAAGATTTTTTGGGGATGTAATGAACTATGTTGGAAATATTGTAACATCATATTTCCAATTTTTAGGTTCTTTTGACCATTTTTTAAATTACTCTCTATGTGGATATTTTATCCAGATGTTTTTAGAGACATTTGGATATTTTTAAAGGTTTATGGGACTATAATGGTTGGAAAATGGTTAATATAAAATATGAATCCTTTCACAGAAAACCGTGATCCTTTTGATTGATCATTAGATGAGGGTGAATAGTTAGAGCATGGCTTGTATAATTTTTTTGTTAAATTGTGCATATATCCCTAAATCACTTCCAATAGTTATTTTATGGGTGAATGGTTAGGTGAAAAATTAATTCTAACCATGCGGTATACCCCAGAAAACCATGAAATTGGAATTTAATGCATCAAATTTCATACTTAAAGTCCCATGACCCCCTATTTAACTCCAAACTCATCCCATTAAAAACATATTTTACCATTTGGATTTTGGGAGATCTCAAGAGGTGTTTTGGATATCCCAACCTCTTTATTGGTGGATCAATGTTCCAATAGAATCAATTCTCCTCTTTTGGAAAGTTATTCTATTTATGGACTTTGATCTTGCCTATTATCTTAATTCATTATTACTAGAATCTACTATGACCTAATGATTCATGGATAATTTATGGATGATTTAGAATTGTTGATTTAGGACCAATGATCCTTGATCCGGTGATTACTATAATAGGTGAATCATTTTGGATTTGTTTTAGTTGGATTCTGAATATTCCATACAGGTTTTTATATAAATTTACTTCCTCTTTCAATTCCTTATTGCTTGAAAACTCATAGATGTTTGTTTAATACTTTTTAATACATATCCTATGAATGTTAACCATGGATAGACTCTTAAAAGTTTATTTGATCCTTCTCTTTTTTAATTGAACATGCAATGGATATATTTGATCATGATACTGATTTCACTAATAGTTTTAAAAATATTTTAATTCAACGTTTATTTTTATTCCATTTAAAAGATATTTTAAAGGTTTTTTGGTGAAAATTGAGGACATAGGCCCTGTTTTGATTTCTGAAGTGAAATGTGTTGATTAAATGAAATGTATTGAATTATTTGGTGCTTTCTCTAGGGGTTGAAATTATTGAATTTGTGAAATCACTGGGATCCCTCTTTGAATGTTTTTTACATGTTTTTAAAATGATAATTATTGGGTGAAGTGAAATTAGTCATTTGTTCACATCAAAAAGCATGTAAACCGATGTTTTTTTTGATGTCTGGGCCCGGTTCATAGGCATATAACTCTTCTGTTTGGCCACACAACCTCATGCACATCTCTCCGTATTCCATATGATACAGACTAGTAGTGAAGTTATATGATGATATGGTGGGGAGTGAATCATGCTCAAATTTACCCAAGAGAAGAAGGTAGGACGGTCCTTGTAGTTTAGCTTCGGTTGTCGAATCCTCAGAGACCTAATAAGAAACCTATAGAAACATAAATTCTATGGATTGTTTTTTTCTATGAAGTGGCCAACTTGGGTTGATTTCGGATGGTTTTAAAGGAACTTTAGGTGACATAAGTGAAATAAATTTAAAAGAATGAGTTGATACAAGTTTATCACTTGGGGTGGATTGGATGTATTCCCTTTTCAATTATTTCAATTTCTTATATTAGAGTAGAGTCTATTTAAGGAGATCAAACAAATTCATCACTTACTGATTTTAAACCAACACTCCATAATACCAATCACCTATACACTTGAAGGATCAAAGTTTTGAACACTTCAAGGTAAAGGTTCATATTAGCACATGAAGTGTGTGACCTTAAATTCAACAACGACGATGGAGTTTAAAAATCATCAAACAAAAATCTCAATTAAAGAAGTGATTAGAAATTAATGGGGTGATAAATAACATAAAATCCATCCCCTTTATACACCCTTGGATAAACCCATAATTGGGTTATCCCTCCATTTATTCTATGGTTTCAATGGAATCGGAAAGTAGACTCATGAGGGAGGAAATGGAGAAGTAAAAAAACACAATAAAATAACGATCACTCCACCGTTGTCTGATAATTTCACAAGGTTTGGTGTGAATAAATTCACACCATGATCCAACGGTATCAAAGTGATATTAAGAACAACAAAATAATAGGAGAAGAAGAACTTTTATAATGAAACTAATGTGAATTGAACAACTTACATGTGAAAGAAAAACTTGAGACAACAAAATCGCAACATAACATTACAATTGAACAAAGAATCCAAGATAAAATACACCTCTACCAACACTAACTTAAATTGGAATTTTGGAAGACTTGGTTCGAGCCACAAACATTAAAAATAATCCCACTTGATTATTGTAGGCCTAGGGTGGTGGAAAGATTGTGGAACTTGGACTTTTCCACACTTGACCTGAGGTGACATCGAGCTTTCATCTACCGAACAGACGTTCCTTGAAGACCTTATAAATGTACAAATCAGAGTAGGAAATAGAAAAATAAAATGTATCTCCGGATGTATCCTAAACTCCTATAAAAGTTGGCCCCATTTGGATTTGTGTATTCTGAGATATGATCATATTTGTTGGATTTTTTCTGGGCCACAGAATCTGGCCCAGAATTTTATCTTTAAATTGTGTCACCTTAATGACCACCATGGAGGCCGTATTGGCACTAAATACTGAAGAATTATTGGTACCTCTATATTTATTATATCATCCCATGAAATTTGGGCTTCATTGAGTTTGTAATGTGGGTCCCACATTCTTATCAGTGGGCTGGTGTCCAATATGCCTTCTCTAGAATTGCTTCCATTCATCTCCAAATATCTTTATCATCCTTTATGAATCCTCCATTGATCCCTGAATGAAATATGTTCATATATAAATTTATATTCATTTACCAGAATATAAAATTAAAATATGGATAATTACATCCCTTAAAATTAGATGAATCATTGGGTACTTTAAATGATGTTAAAAAATGTACCACATAATAGTGCATTTTTAGAAGGTATTACAATCATGATGTGAAATGATGTTCAAAGTGTAAAATTCACTAAAATTGTGTTTATGAATAATAAAGAACATGAATATTATATATATTAATAATTAATATTAGACTCATTTAGTGTCTAATCACACCCCCAACTTGAGTTTTTCTAGTCTCGAGTAAAATATATCTCAACAATATGAAATTCAAATTCCCTTTTACAAAAACATTTTAATACAAAATGATCACCAAAAAACATTATACAAAAAAATCATGAAACCCATCGAAATATTTTAATACAAGATAGTTTCATAAGAAGATCACAATTCCAATCCCATTCCTTTGTTCAACATTTTTTCCATATTTCATCCAATATCAATTAAGTATAAGGTTGTATTATGTATCACAATAGACACGGGGGTTCATCTTTATTCAAGGGGGAAATGATGGAAGTGCTAGGTGGAATCACATTTCAATATTAAGATGATTATTCATTTTTTTTGTATTATATTTCTTTTGTTTTTATATTTTTTTGTTTTTTCAATTTTTCCATGGTAATTGAAATTGCACTCAAAAGAGTCAACCCTTGTAGTGAGACTTTGTCGAAGACTCCCAGGCTCAAATACCTTAGGGCACCAAGTGAATCCCACATACTCGGGCATCATCTCAAGTTTACTCAGTAAAAAAAATTAAATTACCAAAAATAGAGATAAAATTACTAACTATGGGCCAGAAAACTATGGAGTCACTATCCCCAAAGGCCGAAAGCCACACATTAGGTCATTTAATTTCTCTATGTGCAAATTTATTGTTCTTAAATTTTTTTATTGAATACTCATATTAAAAATAAAATGATCACCAAACCTATGTTATTTATTTGGGGGACCCCATGAACTCAAACTAATACCCCACTATCCAAAGGATGTCCATTGTGATCTTTTTTTTATTTGGATGAAAAAATAAATGGCGAAATATCACATTGGACAACCACACTTTCCAAAATATATGCTCATGAAATTATACAAGGATTAAAATCAGAATCGGTGCATGCTAAATTATTTGATATTAAGTTGCAAAGTGTGCAATGTGTATTACCATGTTCAAAGTTAAAGGAATTTTTCCTTCCATTTAGACATTTTCTTTTCAAATCATTCATTTTTTTGACACAAAATAATTTTTATTTTATCTCCCCCCCCAATTAAAATAACATTGTCCCTAGTGTTTGAAGAAATGAAAATTTAGAAGGATTAGAGGCAGATAAGGGAAGTTCAAAAAGGAAATTAAAATATTAGGATCATGGAATGAAGTCACTTGGTGGTTGAAGTTGAAGTTCTTGTTGGTCCAATTTAGTCCCTTGATCTTGATGTCACTGGGATAATTCCCTAGTAGAAAAAGGAAAAAAAGAAAAAAAAAACAATATATATATATATATTTATATAATAAAGAAAGTAAAATATATGTGTATATATATAAATTATAGAATAAAGAAGCACAGAAAGACGTAGGTCAGTGGTAAGTGTGCACCCCTGTCTCCCTTCGGTCCCGGGTTCGAATCCCCGTGTCTTCACCGGTTGTGATGTGGTTTTACCCAAGACCTATGATGTGGCATTTTTTTATTACTATAGTTTTATTTTTTTGTATTTTTATTTTAACCTACAAACACATAAAAATAATATAAATCAAACTGATTATACATTGTCTTCATTTTAAATTTCTGGGTAAGGTATTACTGAAGGATCACACCACATGACACTGATGAATATGGTGCTCCCCTTTTGTACCCATCCATTCTCATTATAGAAGAACAAGTCAATAGTTTATTATTATTTTTTATTTCTAATTATAAAAATGACTCATTAAATCTATTTAAAATATAAATTTTATTAAAAAAAAATGATTGAAATCATAAAAACCATGGGTTACCTCCCACGCAGCGCTTTGTTTAACATCGTTATCCCTACATGGAACCTAAATCTATCAATTTTTTTCTGGTTCATAGGTTGTCTCAGTTAACTCAACCTCTATTTCCTGTTTATTTAATGATTCATTGAATGGTTTTATCCTTTGACCATTAACCTTGAAAATGTGACCACTTCTTGGATCTTGAATCTGTAATTCCCCATGGGGGTACACATGATGCACTATGAAAGGACCTGACCATCTAAACCTTAACTTTCCCGGGTGTAAATGAAGTTTTGAACTGTACAAGAGAACAATTTCTCTTGGTTCAAAATTTTTTACCATGATATTCCTAGATTGGTAGGCTTGAACTCTATCTTTATTGATCCTTGAATTTTCATAATCCTTTATCCTTAGTTCCTTTAGTTCATTGAGATCTAATTTCCTTTCTATTCCGGACAATGAGAGGTCATAATCCATTTTCTTAATTGCCCAAAAGGTGTTATGCTCAATTTCAACTAGTAAATGGCATGAATTTCCATAAACCAACCTATATGGTGACATTCCTAGGATGGTTTTGTATGCTATACGATATTCCCAAAGAGCATCCAAGAGTTTCTCAGACCAATCTTTCCTAGAAGGATTGACAATTTTTTCAAGAATATTATTAATCTCTCTATTTTCAAATCAGCTTGACCATTATCTGTGGGTGGTAAGCAGTGGACACTTTGTGAGAAATTCCATATTTTTCCTTGAGTGATGAGAATGGAAGATTTCAAAAATGAGTTCCACAATCACTAATGATAGCCGAAGGAATTCCAAATCTAGATAAGATGTTTTCCATGAGAAATCTAATCACAGTTTGATGATCATTGGATTTTGTAGGAATCGCCTCAACCCATTTGGAGACATAATAGATAGCTAAGAGAATTTAAATATATCCCCTAGAGTTTGGGATGGGACCCATGAAATCAATTCCCCAACAGTTAAATATTTCAACCACCAAGATGGGATTGAGTGGAATTTGATTCCTTTTTTGTGATGGACCCTACTAGTTGACACCTAGGACAGCTTTGACAAAATGTGTAGGAGTCCCTTGAGAGGGTGGTTTAGAAGAGACCCCATTGAAGAATCTTATCAGATGTTTTCTTAGAGGAAAAGTGACCTCCCCATGCCTCACCATGACATAATTTATGGATGGACTCTTGTTCAGATTCTAGGACACACCTCCTACTGACTTGGTCAGGGCAGAACTTATAGAGGTATGGATTATCAAACACATAGTGTCTAACATCAGAAAGGAATTTCTTGTGATCTTGAGTCCCTATGAATTTTGGAATGACTTCTATAACTAAGAAATTGTCTATGTCGGCATACCAAGGGTAGTCACTCACAGAGTATAGGTGTTCATCATGAAATGAATCAGACATAGAAAGGTGATTTGAGTTGTCTTTGAATTCCATCCTAGAGAGGTGATCAGATACAAAATTTTCAATTCCCTTTTTATCCTTGATTATGAGGTCAAATTCTTGTAATTGAAGGACCCACATAATCAGTATAGCCTTAGAATCTTGTTTTTGGAGGAGGTATTTTAGTGTAGAATGGTCAATGAACACAATGATGGGGGATCCTAATAGGTAGGACCTAAACTTCTCTAAGGCAAACAAAATAGAAAGTAACCCATTTTCAGTGGTGGTGTAGTTTATTTGGGCATTATTTAAGGATTTTCTTGCATAAGAAATGACATACAGAGTTTTATCACAATGTTTTCCTAACACAGCTCTTACAACAAAGTCACTAGCATCACACATAAGTTCAAAAGGAAGGTTCCAATTTGGAGATTTCATAATGGGAGGAGAGGTGAGAGAGGATTTGTGGTTGAGAATGAACCCTCATATCATTTTGTCAAAACAAATGGAGCATCCTTTACTATGAGAGCACAAAGGGGATGGGAGATTGAACTAATGTTCTTGACGAATCTTCTATAGAAACCAGCATGTCCTAAGAAAGACCTCACTTCCTTGATAGGTTTGGGTGATGGAAGGTGATGATTGATGTCAAACATGGATTTATCAACTTCAATCCCCCTACCTAAGACCAGATGGACAATAACTAGTCCCTCTATAACCATAAAATGGATTTTTCCCAGTTTAGGACCAGATTCCTTTATTCACATCATGACAAGACTCTCTCTACATTATGCAGACAACCCTAAAATGTATCCCAAAAAATAGAGAAGACGTCCATGAAGACCTCTAGAGAATCCCCTACAATGTCTGAGAAGATTCCCATCATGCACCGCTGGAAGGTTCCAGGATCATTTCATAAACCAAATGGCATACGTTTGAAGGCAAAGGTGTCGAATGGACAGGTGAATGTAGTCTTCTTGATCCCCTAGGGAGACCTCAATTTGATAGTACCCCGAGTACCCATCTAAGAAATAGTAGAAGGCAAGACCTTCCACTCTCTCAAGGACTTGGTCAATGAGTTTAGCTTTCTATATTCAATTCAAAATCTCCAACCACTACTCACCCTTATTGGAAGAATCTCTCCATACTCATTGGTTATCACTATGATTCTAGCCTTTTTTGGAACCACATGGATTGGGCTCACCCATTCACTCTCATTTATGGGATATATGATACCGGATTTTAACAATTTTAGAATTTCCTTCCTCACTACTTCCATGAGATTAGGATTGAGTCACCATTGAGGTTTATCACATGGATTTGAATCAGATTCCAGAACAATCCTATGTGTCCCAATAAGTGGACTAATCCTAGGAATATCATAAAGGGTCCAACCAATGTCTTTCTTATGTTTCCTAAGGATATGTAGAAGCATCCTCTCATGATTGGATTCAAGAGAAGAATAAATGAAAATAGGATGTGTTTGATTGTCCCCTAGGCAAGAATACTTGAGTGCAGTAGGAAGTTCATTCAATTCAAGATCAGGTTGGTTCAGAATTTCAGCAGAAGATCAGGACATTGGATCAAGAACAATTTTATTTTATAAGGTCTTAGATAGGATTTACTCCCCACATGTAGATGTTTCAGCTACTAGATTGGCCTGATCAGATTTAGGGAAGGAATTTGGAGTGGTCTCCATGAAAGTAGTTTCCTAAAAGGTTTCACTAATTTTCGGACCTAAGACTTCATCATAAGGGAAATTTGAAAATGATTTAATCCAAGGAGATAAACATACTTTATATAAACAAAGGAAATCAATCTCATCCCGACATAAATATTCATCAAATATTCCTTGATGTTCTATGGATTCATTATCAATGCTTCCTATCATGTTAACTCCATGAATTTTTTCATCATCACCTATTTGTGAGCTTGCATTATATATGTTCAAGTCTAGGCTCATATTCCCAAAGGTAATGGTCATGTTCCCATTTCGGAAATGGATAACAGAGTTGATTGTTGCAAGTAAGGGACGACCAAGGACGATTGGTATTTGTTCCTTATTTCCTAAGTTTGGATGGTTGTAAAGGACCATAAAGTTTGCAGGGTAGATGATTTTTTCAACTTTTACCAGAACGTCCTTTAAAATCTCCATTGGAACCCTAATGCTACGATCAACAAGTTGAAGTGTGACAGATGTGGGTTGGAGTTCTTCTAGGACTAACTGGTAGTACACTTCATAAGGGATGATATTGACACTAGCACCTAGGTCACACAAGGCCTTGACAACTTTTCTCACTCCTAGTTCAACATTCATGTAAGAGAAACCCGGGTATTTCAACATAGGAAGAATGGTCCCTTGAATTGTGGTACTCACATTACCAGCCAAAAGGACTCGGTTTTTATGTGAAACTTTCCTTTTAAAATTTCACAAGTCCTTAAGGTACTTTTAGTAGGAAGTTATGGTTTGTATAGAATCAAGAAGGGGAATGTTCAACTTTACTTGTGAGAAGATTTACCTCAATGTTTCACTCAATTCAGGCTTGGTTTTCCCCCTCATGCGTTGAGGAAATGGTGCAGGTTGTGGGGTTGTTTGTTGAAGAGTTGTTTATTTGATAATGTCATCATGTTTTTTAGTTTGATCATTTGGTTCATTTGAATTTTCATCCAAGTTATAATATTTAGGTGGGTTCTGAATTAGTTGTTCAGGTTTCTAAATTGATTTCCTACTTCTTAAAATAGTCACAACATTTATATGTTAATGAGTTATTTGAGTACAACTAGACTCTCCCTTGAAGTTGAGGATGACACCACCTGAGTAGGAATGGGTGCCTTTCCAATTTTGATGGTTTGAATTTCTTGTTTAAGGGAAGAGACTTCTGAGTTCATCTTCTCCATTTTTTTTCACAGTTGTTCTAGTAGGATTTTTGGAACAGTTTGGGTTGGTGCTTGAGAAGATTGGTTTATCCCGAGGGGAGGGGGATATTTTGGAGGTGGGATGGTTTGTTGAAAATGGACTGGAGGCTGTTGGTATTGGATAGGATGGGTTTGGAGGTGGTTATGGGTTTCGTAGTTCTGATAGGGGTAAGGATTTTGTCCCTGTGGTTGGCTAGGTTATTGGTTATCTTTCTAGAGGAAGTCTGGGTGGTCATTATACCTTGGTTTGAAGTTGTTTTGGCATTGAGGCTTTTCAATGTTCAAAGCATTTACTTCCACTGGGGGTCCTCCTAAAAGAACATCCTTGATGTATGGAATGGTTGGGCAGTTGTATGTCTTATTGTCATGTTTATCACTAATTGTGCAAATAGGGTCAACAATTTGGATTTCATGGAATTTACTAAGGTATATCTCTTCAACCATCCTAGAGTGTGCTGCATGTTTTTTCCTAAGGATTTCCTCTTCTCTAAGTGTATTAATTCTAGCAGTTCATTGTGGATTTTCATAATAAGGTGAAGTTCCCCATATTTGGTTTGGTTCAGAAAGTCTTTCTAGATACTCGTAAGCATCATTTGGGGATTTGTTTTTAAATGTTCTATTACACATCATGTCAATGAATTGTTTGTTCCCTGGACCCAACCCTTCATAGAAAATCCTCACTTGTTCAGGAATAGAAAAACCATGGTGTGTAACCATGTTTAGAGTGTCTTTGAACCTCTCCCATGTTTCATTGAATGACTCTCCCTCTTTTTCAAAAATGTTTTGGATACTCCTTTTAAGTGAAATTGTTTTGTGGTGGGGGAAGTATTTTTTGTAGAATTCTCCTTGTAGTTGGTACCAAGAGTTTATGGATTATGGACTCAAATTTTTTATCCAATTTTAAGCTCTATTATTTAAAGAAAAAGGAAATAGCCTCATCTTATCTGATTCTAGTTGATGTGGGGGACACATGGTTTCTACAATGTCATTGACATCCTTAATGTGAAGGTAGAGCATCTCAGACTCCATTCCCTGGAATGTGGGAATATGGTTTAGGACATGGGGTTTAAAGATGTAGTTGGAATATCCTAGGGAGTTGTGTCTAATTCATGAGGGGAAATGGTCCAAGAAGGTGTGAGGTAGTCATTCATGGTTTGATCAAATGCATTCCCCAAGATTGGGTCTGCCTCATTTGGGTTTCCATTTTGGTTTCTACCCCGGTTTATGAGTTGGTTTCTTTGAAGTATTTCAATTGAAATGGGCTCAATTTTGGAATTTGGAGTATTAGGAAGATTAGGATCTAATGTAAAGAGTTCCCTTGGTGTACTTGACTCCCCAACCCCAAGACTATTCACCCTAACTAGACGTTTTGATTGATCGTGGTTGTAGGCGGACATGCACCAAAAGAAGAAAAAAAATGAGAAAAGGAAAAGATTAGAGAATTTGGATGAGAAAAGAAATGGGGGAGAAAATAATGGATGTTTAGATGACTTACTTGGCTCCCCAGCAATGACTCCAAAATTTGATCCATGCTCAAATTTACCCAAGAGAAGAAGGTAGGATGGTCCTTGTAGTTTAGCTTGGGTTGTCGAATCCTCAGAGACCTAAGAAGAAACCTATTGACACGTACAATCTATGGAATATTTTTGTCTATGAAGTGGAAAAATTGGGTTGATATTAGATGGGTTTAACGTAACTCTAATAGACTTAAGTTAATTAAATTTAAAATAATGAGTTGATCCTAGGTTATCACTTGGGGTGGATTGGACGTATTCCCTTTTCAGTTATTTCAATTTCTTATATTTGAGTTGAGTTCATTTAAGGAGATAAAACAACTTCATCAATTACAGATTTTATATCAACACACCATAATAATAATCACAAATACACTTGAAGGATCAATGTTTTGAGCACTTCAAGGTAAATGTTCGTATTAGCACTTGAAGTGTGTGGCCTTAAATTCAACAAGGACGATAGAGTTTACAAATCATCAAAAAAAATCCCAATTGAAGAAGTGATTAGACATTAATGGGGTGATAAATAACATCCAATACAGCCCCTTTCTAGTCCCTTGTATCAACCCATAATTGGGTTATCCCTCCATTGATTCTATGGTTTCAATGGAAGCAGAAAGTAGACTCATGATGGAGGAAATGGAGAAGTAATAAAAACACAATAAAATAACGATCACTCCACCATTGTGTGATAATTTCACAAGGTTTGGTTTGAATAAATTCACACCTTGATCCAAAAGTATCAAAGTGATATGAAGAAAAACAGAATAAGAGGATAAGAAGAACTTTTATTAAGAAACTATTTTGAATTGAACAACTTAAATGTGAAAGACAAAATTGAGACAACAAAATCGCAGCATAACATTAAAATTGAACAAAGCATCCAAGATGAAAAACTCCTCCACCAACACTGACTTAAATAGTCATTTTGGAAGCCTTAGGTCGAGCCTAAAATATTACAAAGCATCTAACTTGATTATGGTAGGCCTAGGGTGGTGGAATTCTTGTAGAACTTGGACTTTTCCACACATGACCCGAGGTGGCATCCAGCTTTCATCCACCAAAAAAAATCACTGTGAAGACCTTCTCTATGGAAGAATAATAATGGTCCATAGAAGTTTAAAATGTATCTATTGATGTCACATAACCGAATGTAAAATTTGGGCCCATTTGGAGTTGTGGATTTTAAGATATGATCATATTGGTATGATTTCTTATGGGCCGCAGAATCTGGCCCAGAATTTTATCTTTAAATTGGGCTGCCTTAATGGCTGCCATGTAGGACGAATTAGTGCTTACTCGTGAATAATTATTTGTTCCTATATATTTATTCTATCATATCACGAAATTTGGGCATCATTGGGTTTGTAATGTGGGTCCCACATTCTTATCAGTGGGCTGCTATCCAATCTACCTTCTCTAGAATTTCTTCCATTCATCTGCAAATATCTCTATCATCCTTTATGAATCCTCTATTGAACCCTGAATGAAAAATGTTCATATTTAAGTGTAGATACAGTTACCAAAATATCAAATTAAAATATGGATAATTACATTTTTTAAAATCAGATGAATCATTGGGTACAGTAAATGATGTTCAAAAAAAGTATCACACAATAGTGCATTTTAAGAAGGTATTACAATCATAATGTGAAATGATGTTCAAAGTGTGAAATGCACTAAAATGGTGCTTATTAATAATAAATAACATTAATATTATATATATTAACAACTAATGTTATCCTCAGTTCGTGGCTAATCTTGGAGACAATAAAATCATCATCGAAGGGCAGCACAATGGTTCAATAATAGAATAAGCATTAGAACAAATATAATAATAAGGTAGTGAAATAAGTAAATAATATAGTTATAATATAAGTAATGACATAAATAATGACATAAACATATAAATTATCATATATAAAAATTATGACATTTCATGGTGGTATACAAAAAGGGGATGTAAACATGAAACATAGATTCAGAAATATATAACATGCTATACAAAAATGAATAAAAGAAACAATATATATCGAACAATAGCGAATGAATAATTTCATTACAATGCTTTAATAGTCTATCTTAGCACAATATTCAAGTGTCTATAGTAAGAATTTTTACCTTTTCCCCACCTGAATTATTGAAGACTACTTGAGTTCAAAATGGTGGCCAAAATAGGGTTTGAGATACACTCCATATTCCACCACCAATAGCGTGCATAAAAAATCCAGTTAATACTTTTATTTTATAGAAATGTGAAATTATAATAGTAATAATACAGTAAATGATATTATAAAACAATCTTGATCAACTTGTACAAGCTATATCAAATGTATTATAGGAAGAAAAACAAAATTTTTACCCATGGAAAGCATCACCCATGCTATATTATAACTGTATGAATTATCATACCTGTGTGGGAAAAGACCAAAGGCTATCGACCAAGGGAACATCTTAGAGTATATAGAGTTCATATATAGAAAAATCAGTAAAACTTATACCTAAATGGGCCAGGAATCCAAGGACCACGGATGAGGTGTCCTCATAGACTCTGAGGAGCATCTCTAAAGGTACATGGTAGAGGCTTGGGTAGATCCAATGGAATAAATCAAATGTACTCTAAGAAAGAAATATCCAAGGAAATACTTCAAGGAATCCAATTTAAATTAATCATAAATGTCATATCATGATATTGGTTCCTTACCAAAGTATCCATCATTTAATATTTTATATAAAGGAACAAATATCCATGTTAGTTTTCATTCACATATAAATTTCATTCCCCACATTTAATTCGTAAATCAATTCACCGAAAACTGATTAAAAGTTGCATCTTGTTAGTGTCCATGCCACTTTACCGTCCATTTACATTAATATTAATAAAAAAGATATCATATATCTCATTTAGAATTTATATTTATTCCATTTCACTTATAAATCAACATGGGATAAGAGTTATTCAGACCTTATCATCCAAATTCAATTTGTATATGGATTATACTCATGTATGGGAAGCTCGACACAGAGAAATGTGTGGCATATTCATATGAATTGAAGTGAACCCACCTCAAGGGGTGGTTTGGGATGATTTCAGTGATCTTGATCTATTTCAAAGGGGGAATGTCACCTCAAAACCTCAAAAATTGATTTAAAGCATTTAAGTTGAGGCAATACTCATTTTAGAGGCAACATAAATGCGGGGGGGGGGGGGGGGGGGTCTAGTTTTCAATAAAATGATATGAGCTATAAACATCCATGAATAAAAGGAAAGGGTATAGAACACCTAACATAGAAGAGTAGTAGAATACTCATACATTATTATCCATTTACTTGGACTATAATTGAAGAAATCACAGAGATAGATAAATACACTAAAAAAGGGCATATTAACTCACATGTATTTATCATTCCATATAGAGAGATAAATTAAGAGAGGAAGGAAGATGATTGGTGGGATTGGGGATGAATATCAAACATAATGAATATAGAGTTAATCTGAAATCAAAAAATGAATATAGATCAAATAATATATTTTAGGAGAAGAGAAGATCTCAATAGAGGGGAGGATGTTGTTCACAAAAAGGGGAAAAATAGCGGAGGCAACCTTAAATAAGGAATGTATTTTTTTTCATTTGAACCAATTTTAAATGGTTTATGGTATAGTTACATGGTTTGTAAAACCATGTTCCAACCATGTGACAACACTGTCTAAGTGGAACAACCCCTCACTTGGATAGGCACATAGTTTTACAAATCATGCATATCCCATGGATGATCAATGTCAAAGTACTCAAACCGCTCACATGATTTGTCACATGGGTAGAAAAAATATTCTCTAACTAATTATTTCATCACTTCAAAACAAATACAATATTTTATATGGCCATATATTCTACATCGTATAGTTTTACCATCCATTTTACTTCATTATAGGGCTACATGGTTAATCCTCATGTTTATGACTAACTATGCACCAACCATGAACCTTTACACATTTCCTTAAAAACTAGAGATTCAATCTCCAAACAAGATAAATTTTCTCCAAAGCCATTCCTTAACTCTAAAATACTTTAGTTGGAGAAAATATCTGTTTAAATAGTAATTTAATCAATATACACCTCTTTCAAAATACAAGATATTACAACTCACATATTTAAAACAGATTATCGCCATATTTCCCATACGAGGGTGGTAAAGAATCATCTACGAATAATTATGGCCACTGAGAACGTATGTCAGCCTCTCACTACCAGGTATCATCCTATACACAACCGTGCTACCATAACACTCATAGTAGAGTAAATGGACTACCACAAAGATCAATATTTATCTAATCAATAATATTCAAGTGATTCTCCTCAAAAGATGTATCAATGTCCAAGTCATCCTCATATGGATGAAGGACATGAGATGGGTTTGAATAATAATGGGTATGTTATGGAATATGGATGGTTTCATACATGGAAAAATATATATAAGTTTACAAAAACTAATTAGACACTATCCCAACTCTAACAAATACATCAAAACGCTTGAAAAATATATCTAATAGCTTCCCTTTCCTCCAAATTATATGATTCCATAACCCAGGTGAGACATGTATGAGGAACCAATCTCTCACCACTAACTATAGTTGTTTATTCCGACAATTGATATAATATTTTTGTATAAACTGAGATATACCTATATGCATCTTGATAACCTATACCTGCTCCGAAGTATCCTAAACTAGATGTGGTCCTAATAGTGCTTCTTCTACTTCCCCTATCTATCACATGGGTGAATAGAATGGCCTATAGTTATGGAATCATAAGGATCCATCTATATAGTTTCATGGAAGATATTATTAGTAGATTTTTTAGAGGAAATTTTATCTCCCAAGAACCTCAAAAATTAAAGAATCATGCCTGAAGAATTTTCTCCAACACCTATATCATATGTTTGGACGTACAATTGGTTTGAGGGTGATAGGATGTACTCAATAGTACTTGTGAACGAAGACCTTTTTACAACCCTTTCCCAAACTACGACTTGAATCAAGCATATTTATCTAATATGATATTGAAAGGAAACCCATGAAGGAATATGATCTCATAGACATATATACATATTATATAGTGTACTAAAGTGGTCTTTGTGACAGGTAAGAAGTGAGTGACCCTTTTCAACTTATCTACGATCAGCCATACAGTGTGAAAGATTCCAGGTGACCTAGGTAAACCCATCAGAAAATCCATAGTGACATTATCCTGTTACCACTAACGAAAGGGTAAAGGATATTAACGTCTCGCTGGTATTTGGTGATCTGAAGTAACCTACTAATAGGTGTAACGTCGAGTGAAAAATCTAGATATATCTCTTTTCATCCCAAAACACCAGTACTAGAGCCATAAGTCATGATAAATCTTGGTAAGAATGGGTTTTACTACCCAATCAGAGGCATGATACTCTCACAACAACTACTCTTGTATGTATATGGGTACCCAAAAATGTTATTGTATGTATAAGATCTCATCCCCATTAATTAACCAACCATGTGATGGGTAGTCACATGAAATAATCTCTCTTAAGACTAAGCATCCAGAATCAGAAAGATTCATCATCTTCACTCTATATAGAAGTGAAGAGGTCTGTGATAATGATGTAAGGAAGAGATACCTGGGATAGTAATTCACATACAAATTCATCTTAGAAAAAAAGTCCATCAACTTCCTCTCACCACTAGCTTCTTGAACAACCTATGTCCGGGTCTTTCTACTTAGGGAATATACCAATACATCTCCCATCATAGAAATATAAGAAATATTAATGTCAAATTACTATTGGAATTCAACCCATATTAATTTTAAAATATTCAAAACACATTGGGTAATATGTATTTGAAATAATTATGACTAATTTGTATAATGAATAATTTTTATAGTAAATATTGACTCCAAAAATTCTAGGCATAAAAAATTTCTACTAGATCATGGTCATGAATCATGTAATTTCACTCCAGAGGTCCCAACTAGAAAAATACATACACCCTAACATGATATACCTCCATCATAGTGAATCCAATCCTGACTCATGATACACCATAATAAACTATATAAATTATGCTTCGTTTTAATAGAATCAAGATCAATTATGAAGTAAAATTACCTTTCAACTCACGAAAGGTTTTTTCACATTATTTATACCATGCACAATTGACACATTTCTTGGTCAAGACTGTGAGTGGTGCCGCAAGGCATGATAAATCTTTTATAATGTTCTTATAATATCAATACCATAATAAGAAACTCCATATTTAAAAAAAATTCTTGGGATATGTCCAGGAAACCAAAGATCTCACCTTCTCTGTTTCAATTTATACTATATATTCAATGATAATATGACCCATGAAGTGAACATTATCAATAATAATGTGACATTTTGTGAAATTAGTATATAGTAGGTATAATATTAGTGTAATAAAAATGATATCAAGATGTTTGGTATGATCATGCTAAGTATCTGAGCACACAAAGATATCATTCATAGAGTCTACTGAAAATGAATCCAAATAAGATTGGAAAACCCAATTCATCAGTTCAGAAAAATCTTCCCAAGTGTTTAGGAGACCGAATGACATAACCAAGTATTAATATAATTCATATCTATGATGTAATACTTTTCAAGTTATTTATGATGATATAAAAAGTAATATTTAGTCAAAAGTTTGTTTCAACTTCCCATTTCATTTTTTTAGAAATTACAAATTATTTATTTTTTTTAACTGTAACCACATATGTTTTTTTTCATCGTAACCACATATGTTGGTTTTCATCATAACCACATATGTTTTTTTTCATAGTAACCAAGTTTGTTTTTTTTCATCATAACAATATATGTCGTTTTTCTTCATAACTACATATGTCATGCATCAAAACCATGTCATGCAGCATAACCATGCTATGTATTGTAATCATGTTATGCATCATATCCATGTTATGCATCCTAACAATGCAATGCATTCTAATAATGTTATTCATCACATCCATGATAAGAATCATAACCATGCTATGTATCTTATCCATGTTTTTCATCATAACCATGTTATGCATCGTAACCATGTTTTTATTTGTAACAGTGCTATGCATCATAACCATGATATGTATCATAATCTTGGTATGAATCATAACCATGATATGTATCTTAATAATTCTATGAATCATAACCATGTTATGCATTATGACCATGATATGTATCGTAATCATGTTTTACATCGCATCCATGTTATACAACATAATCATTTTATTCTTTGTATCCATGTTATGCATTGTACCCATGCTATTCATTGTATTCTGGTAATGCATTGCACTCATGTCTTACTCTAATATCACATACATGTTTCACATTATCCTCTTACTCATGATTTATATATTCACCATACTCATTCATTCATACTTTGGTACTTATTATTTTCTAACCAAAACTATGTTATGGATTTATTTATATACTAATCAAATCGATGTATTGCATTCTATTTTGTTTTGAATATTATAATGCCAGGTGTTCATGTCCCTCTAAGTATTCTAAAAAATATGACTGTAGGAATCAAATATGACTATGGGACTCAAGGCCTATAAATATGATTTAATCTGAACTAGAGAGTATGAGACTTAGACCACTGATCATAGAAGAAACACTATTGTGAATTAAGTTCAAGAGATATATAGTGTGACATATCTCTTGATTCATGTGAAAAACCTTGAAGATACAAGTCATGAATGACTTGTTCCTAGTTTTGGTATTTCAACAAGTTCTTTGTATTGCTTTGGGTTATCGATCATTGTGATAACGATTAGGGAAAACCTAAGATAGTAAGACAGTGCTTCAAATCAATGTATCTAGGGATTTCATGTATTTGAAAGATAGAGGTTCCTATTACCTTCATAATCAAGGGCTTTCATGGATAGGAAAATAGATTTTCTGATCATCGTATCAAGGGATTATCTGGGTGGTGGTAAGAAAGACCTTTTATCCTAGGTGAAGGATACTATACACTTTTGAATAAAATAATTGAAATACCCTTTATGTTTCCACTACTATTTTTAATAGAAAGGGAATCATTTTGTACCCTTTATATTTATATTCTTTTCTATGGTAATTATTTTAATTGTGAAACATTCATTAAACATTGTATTAAAATATTCTATATGCTGTATGGTAGAATCATTTATATTTGTTATACTCTGACCATTGTATTAAATTCAAATACAATTTTTTTTACTAAACAGTGGTATCCTATTATATCTAACAGATCTAATACCATTTTGATAATTTTTTTTGTTTTATAAGAGTATTTTTAAATTGTATTAGTTTAATATTTCTTAAAATATGTGTCATTTTAAGAGTTGAAATACAAAAATTTAAACCTAAAATTCACCGCCTCTTGTATTGTTCCTTTTCATATACATTTAAATCTATATTTCATTCCTAAAATTGGTATTAGAGAATGTTTCCACTGATTTTTTTAATTTTTTTATTTCATTCACTAAGAAAATTATATTTTTTTTTATAAACTCTTTGTTTATAATTACTTACTACACTAACATGTTGAGCGGAAAAGTGTTGTTTTATAAGATTGAAGGAATCAATATTGGATCAATTGATAATCTAAACCTAAATAGACCACCTACATTTGATGGGAATGATATTGTTTACTAGAGAGATTGAATTAATAAATTTATTATTAATACTAGAGTAAACAATTTTGTGATTCTCATTAGAGAAAAAAACTAGACAAGGAATTGAGAACTTTCACTAACCTAGAGAAACAATAATATCCTATAAATTAAAAGGTAAACAATACTCTATTATGTTATATGACTAGAAATATATATAGTTTTATATAATCATGAAAATTATCCAACTGTGTCTGGAAGAAACTGGAAGTCACACATTTTGGTACCTCAAAATTTATAGAAACAAGAAGAGCCATGCTCCGAGCTGAATATCATTGTTTGGTTTTTCCCTATGGAGAACTAATATTAATGATTTATCCAAGATTTATGAAAATTGATAATAGCCTTCAATCAATGGGAGAAAAATGGCTTAATAATGAGATATATGTGAAAAATATTATAGATATCATGCCCAATGTGTAGAAATCAAAAAGGACATCTATTGTTGAGAACATGAATGTTACTCAAATCACTATCCATGAATTATTTAGTACTCTCTTACAGAACGAGACAAGAATGAAAAGAGATGAAAATTTTAATAATATTAATAATGGTAATGGAAGTGTATATTTTACTACTACATTTAATGATAAGACACCAGAATGGGTAAAAGATCTAAATCTAATAGATTTGTTGCTATATCGGAATCCAGTGAAAATGATCATTCAGAGAATTAACTTTCCAATATTTCTCGAAGAATGAACAAGATTATGGGAAGGAAATATTTTTAGTACATATTTAGAAATAAATATTTAAGGGAAAATATAGACTAAGAAGTAACATGTTATGAATATAAAATAGTAGGTCATATTAGACCATATTTTCCATTGATTAAAAGGAAATATAGAAAGGATAAAATTTTTTAGTAAACAAGAAAAAGTATTACAAGTATAATAATAAGAAATTATTGGATGAAAATGATACATTTAGTTCCATTAGTGGTGACTCTTCAAAAAAATATTCTGAATACAAATCTTCCGGTCAAAATAATATTGGACTTATAGGTAGACTACCTATTGAAAATCATTTTTTAATAGATAAGATACACAATGAAAATTATCTTACTAATGTATCTTTAAATTCCAATTAACCTGATAAGAAATATTCTTACTCTTTGGATAAATAATCTTCTTAAGTAGAGAATAATTTAACATTTTTTGAAGAAGTATCTAGATTTTACAAAAAAAATTATAATGATAATTTCAAACTCAAGAAAAAGATTGATATGGAAAATTATAGTATAAATCCTTAAAAACAATTTTCATATCTTTTAAAATATATTGAATATGAAACTCTTGATTTACTAAATATATCAAAAAACATTATGGAAGTAAATTATGAGAAGGATAAAAATTATCTGGACTTTGAAAAACTTTTTTTAGAGAAAAATGTTTTTGAAACAAAAACCATTTCTATTTTTTTAGAATGAAAATTTATTCATTAGACTAAAATATGATTTTTTTTCTCTTCAGAATTTTTTATCAGACATTAATACTGGTAAAGAAATCTTTGAAAAGATGTATTCACAAATTTTTCCTCTAAGAAATAATTCTGGAATACATTTTCTCAAACCCTATTTTTAATCATAACTATTTAATTCTTAAAAGTTCCCCATTTTTCACTAAGTGATAGGGTTGTGGACATTGGGAAAAAATTGTTCCCTTAATAAAACCCCATATTTAGGATTTCGTAAAACTCAAATTGAAAAATAAATTTGGATTCCTAAAGTTAATTTATCAATCAATTTTAGATCCAAACAAGTTAAGGTTCTAAAAATATAATTGTTTCATTTTTAGGAAAATAAAGTGTACCAAAAATAAGAATATTTGGTACATGGATAGTGGATTACCTTGACATATAACTAAAAATAAAAATTTCTTTGAAAGGATCATTGAAATAAAAGGTGGATGTGTGACTTTGGATGATAATTCGCAAGGAAATATCATTGATAATGGTAATATTGTTCTTTTAGAAAAAAATTTAATTTCAAATGTTTTTTTGTTAAAGTTTTTAACAACAACCTTATAATAATAAGTAAATTATGTGATGAAGTTTACCTTATAAATTTTAGAAATGATAAATGCTTAGGTAAAAATTCGCTGGATAAATTCATTTTCTATACCCATAGGCATGATAATTTATACAAACCTAACTTAGAAGACGCCTGGAGCCAAAAATTAACTTTATTTAGTGAAAAATATGTCCAATCATTGTTATGGAATAGAAGGTTAGTACACTATAACCTTAGTAACCTTTGAAAACTCTCAAAGAAAATACTTGTTTAGGATCTACCAGATTTCAGAGGATAGATTCTTAAAAAGTTTGTGACCATTGTCAATACAACGAGCAACATAAAACTATATTTAAATCTATAAGTGATGTTTCAACTACTAATTCATTACAGTTAGTTGAAATTGATGTTTTTGTTCCTACAAAAACTGGATGTTTTGGGGGGAAAATGCTATGTATTTGTTTTAATTGATGGCTACACAATATTTACATGGGTATATTTTCTTGTAATGAAATCAGAAGCCCTTTTTATCAAAACATTTAGAGCTCAAGTTAAAAATGAGAAAAACCTACCACTGATAACTATTCGAAGTGATCATGGTGGAGAATATCGAACATCATATTTTGAAACTTTTTTTAGTAAGAATGGTATTACTCCCAAATTTTCTGTTCTAAGAACCCCTTATCAAAATAGTATTGTTGATAAAAGAAATCATATTATTTAGGAAATGACCAGAACCATGTTGATGGAATACTCAATTGCTATGCAATTATGGGATGAAACTATAAGTACTTCTTGCTATACTATAAATCGAGTTTTAACTAAAACTTTTCTAAATAAAACACATTCTGAATTATGAATTGGCTGAAAACCTAAATTTTCTTACTTCAGAGTATTTGGATGCGAAGTATTCAAATTGAATACTAAAGATAACTTACATAAATTTTCACCCAAATATGTTGATCAAATATTTTTTTTGTTATTCCACTACTCCTAAATTTTACAATGTTTTTATCAAAAACACTTGTACTATTGAGAAAACCGTGTATGTTAAATTGGATGAAAAAAATCTTTTTATTTTTAAAAAACCCCTACCTACATAAACAGTTGTGTTTTCACAAACTGATTATCAACCTTGGATTGAAGACTCTTATGAAAAGGTAAATAGTCATGAAAATGGTTCTTAAATATTTACCCTATAATACTTTAGAACTTATTTTAATGTACATGTTTTATAAAACCCAAATCAATTGTTTCTTAGGAATCATCCTAGTGATAATATTATTTGTAACATCCCAAGTAAGTAATGAATAATAGATATTTTTATCTATGTCCATTAATGATTAAGATAGTGTTTTAGAGGCTTAAAATGAAAATAAATACAATCTTATGCATGGAATACACTAATATTCTTAAAAGATTGTTTTACTTCCTTATGATGGAAATCCCTTTTTAAATCTATCTTTTGACAATCTTATAAACTATTTTTGTCAAAATAAACTTATTCGTTATGATTGGGACATCAAAATTTACTTTGTGTGAATTTTTGGTATTTTTCTGACAATGTTCATTTTACAATAAATAGTGAAAAATACTACATTTTACATCAAAACTGCTTTTTAATCTAATTTATCTATATGATTATATTATCTTTTGAATTGGTTTTGAAGTGAAATTAGAATATATTTTTACCATTTAATCCAATGGTGGTCATTGTAATCAATTTCACTTTGAAATTAGACTTAAACTGGTGTCAATCTTTTGATACTTATTGTTTAATAAAAACACGCTATTTGTCATAACAGCGGGAATTAATTATTAAATTAATTAATGTGACTTATATTTTTTGAATTTTTTAAAATAGACTTCATTTTTGAATTCAGAATATCAAATATAGCTTAGGGTGAATTTTTGGTAATTTTCTGAAAAACTTCAATTTTTGATGAATAGTGAAACCACTAAGTGGTGCTTATAAAAACTGATTTTTCTGTTTAAATGAAATTTTTCCATCATTGTGTTTTGAATTTCAAAAATCCTACATACATTTTTGTCATTATTAATTAAAACGTGGTTCAATGAGATTATAATAATTTTTTGTTGAATAGTAACTTATTAAGTTTTTAATCGCGATTAGAGGTAATTAGTGTAGTTTAAGGTAAGAATAATGTTTTAATAAAATGAAATGACTTAGACACATGTACTAACCTTATTGGATGTGTCATGGACGACCAAGACAAGCCATGGGTCAACTTGGGGACCCCATGGAGACACTTTGTTTGGGAAATGACATAAATAACTTTTTATTTAATGTTAAAGTAAAAATTACACAAACATGAGTTATGTTACTAAAACAATTTTTTATATGGGGTTATAGAAGTCATATTTTTAACTATAAATATTAATTAGAAATATAAGAATATTTCCTACATCAGAGTATTTTTTTTATAATTTTTAGAAATTAAATAAATTAAATTATTTATGACATCATGATGATGCAGCGATGACCTCATTATTTAACGATTTAAATAAAATGGAAAGATAATGTAAATTCTAAGACCTACACATGGCCAAACCCAATTGGATGAGTGGAATTATAACCATTATCACCTTATCCTCTAATTATATTAATGTGGGACCTTTTTAATCCGAAACTCATTTTAAAATAAAGTAACTTATCTTTACTTTCCAAGAGTGCCTCTCCTCTCCTCTTATAAAAGGCCCCCACCTCTACCTCATTTCACACAATCCTCAAGCCTTTGGCTCGGCCAAACCCTGCCCATTTACTCTCTCCACATCCCTCTCCTCATCTTAGAGGATTCTCTTTGGGCATAATCCTTTCAATGGAAGCCTTTAGGCTCAAATCAAAACGAGTTACACTTTTAAAGGTAATTCATTCTCTCATGTTCATTTGTTTTATTTTGCTTCTCCAACCCCCTAAACTCTTTTTATTTACTTCTTTCGTAACAACACCAGTATCTTCAATATACTATGATGTTTTTATAATATATATTTGAGCTACACTCTCACACAACTACATCAAATGGTTAAAGAACATACGGTTTCCGTGGATGGCGAAATTCTGCCTCCCGAAACGATGATTGTTCAATACTCATTTAACACCTTCAAAGGTGGCCATTATGATGTCACTATTTTTATATATGATATATAATATTTTTATGTTTACCTTAAGCTTATGTTTTTTTTCATTTTGGGCATACCTTTATGGTTTCCATTATGGGTAAACACGATATCTTCATTTTAGGAAGTGCGGACTACCGCCCCCTGAAAGTGATTTGATTCGTTAATACCATATGTGGGATGTGTAAACGATAAAGTTAATGATATTATATATGTTATTATACTGGAATTATAATATACTCTTATGTCATTATGATTCCATTCCAGAAAATACGAAATAGAAATGGAAGTAGCGTTCATGCGTACGTACGGCTTACCGTCTCCATGAACGGTGCATTTCATTTCTTACCTCTAAATGTGATGTAATATTATAAATACATGTATATGATGAATATATATGATATATATGTTATCCAAATCATTAATATCATTCTGGATATAACGAACCTTTGACCAAATTAACAACATGTAAGTGTAAGAAGTCTATTTTTGACTTAAGAACCAAATACTGACAAAGTGAACATTATTAACTTAAATGATTACATGATGTTCGTAACATGGTATAAAAGGAATAATTAACTTTAAAAAGGTTCATAAGCAATTAAAGATTAACTCAAGTTTATTATTCAGGACATTAAAGAATGATCGAGTCAAGTCGGACCCAAGGTATGGGACTTCGTCTCAATCTCCTTTCATTGAGGCATATTTTATTTTATACAAAACATTCTTTTATACGGTGTATAAAACCCTTTGACTTTTACATTTATCCAAAAGGAATCTTTTTTATAGGAAGCGTTTTACAAAACGACAAAAGGGAATCTTTTTGTCGTACGTATGCGGCGACAACGACTTCTCCGCCGCTGTGACCGTTATTTGAGTTTCGGCTTCCTTTACAAGCCATACCTTGTTTTTAAATGAAAAATAAATACCATGTTTTACTTTTCTTTTATTTTGGTATTGAAAATGGTTTTCATGATGTTTTTATATCAATGTGTTGTATTGATATCTTGTGATTGAATGGTGGAAATGTTATGTTTCCTTTATGCATGTTTTATGTGATACGATTATGTTGAGGTTCTTGGGAATTATTATGAAGACGGGTGGTTCCGTGATAAAATAAGGGCAGATGAGCCCGATATAGCTCTCCAATGCATTGGGTAACGCGAAGGAGTGAAACGTTAAGGTTTCTCTGAAGAGATTTAGGGAATATACTGTGATGGGTATTCCAAACGTAACCAAGAGGGTTACTCCCTACGTAAGAATGTTATGAATGCCTCAAGTTACCTTTATGTCTTATGATTTCTATGATTTATTCATGATTTGATGAGGTATGTTAAAGTGCTTATGTTTTATGGGTAAAGTATGATCTCATTCTTTTGTATATATGTACCCATGATTCCTTTCCATATTTTTATATCCCTTACTGAGATTTTTATGCTCATCCCAAGTTTTTTGAAATGTTTTTCACAGGTCAAGGGAAAGGTACATGATATGATGTTAGTGTCAAGGAAGTGTCAAGAAAGAATCCATGTTTTATTTTAAATATGTTTCCATTGATGGGAATGAAGAATACTATCTTTATGTAACCACTTTGTTTATATTCGGAATGTAATGCATCTTTTATGATCTAATTCTCTAAAACTTTAAACCTGAAAAGATCCCCAAGGTGTAATCTTGTAATAACTCAAGATTAAGTAAGGTTTAAGGCTGGGGCCTTATAGTTGGTATCAGAGGTCGGTTTAGATATCTTTAAGAGTTAGAAAATTGTTAAATTATAAGTTAATTTATGGTATGACTGAAATGATATAGCATTTAAAAATTACCATGTTGCTTCACCTAAGGTATTTCGGTGTTAAGAATGGTTTTTCGTAGATGAAACAGAGAATCTTTTTTTGGGAAGGCATGCTGAGGGAAATGACCTTTCAAATCAGCATACTGAGATGGTCAGAATCAGAATTGTGCAGTTTACTGCAGCGATGGCTCAATTGACTCAGGTGATATATCATGGTTGTTTTTATTTATGATATTTTGGTGTTTTCTAAAAGTAAAGAGGAGCATGAAATACATTTAAGGGTTATCTTGCAAACCTTAAAGGAAAAGAAATTTTATGGGAAATTCAGCAAGTGTGATTTTTGGTTACAACAAATTTCTTTCCTTGGTCACATTGTTTCTAAAGATGGAATAACTGTTGATCCTGCAAAAAACAAAATTTGTGGAAGACTGGCCAAGACCCACAAATGTAACTGAGATTCATAGCTTCCTTGGTTTGGTAGGCTATTACCAAATGTTTTTTAGAAATTTTTCACGGTTATCTAGTCCAATGACCAAGCTAACTTGGAAGGGTGTTAAGTTTATCTGGACAAAAGAATGTGATGATTGTTTTCAGGAATTGAAATAAAGATTGGTGAATGCTCTAGTTTTGCCACTACCTTCCAGGAATGGTGAGTTTGTTATATACAGTGATGCTTCATTGAAAGGACTTGGTTGCGTCCTAATGCATAATGATCAGGCAATTGATTATTCTTCACGACAGCTGAAAACTCATGAGGTAAATTACCCTACACATGATTTGGAATTAGCTGCTGTTGTTTTTTCTTTAAAAATATGGAGGCATCATTTGTATGGAGTAAAGTGTGAAATATATACTGATCACAAAAGTTTAAAGTATTTATTCACTCAGAAAGAGTTGAACATGAGACAAAAGATATGGCTAGAATTAATCAAGGATTATGATTGTACAATTCATTACTATCCGGGAAAAGAAAATAAAGTGGTTGATGCTTTGAGTCAAAAAAGTAATGCTTCATTAGCAATGTTGCATTTGGAACGTGATCCTTTGGTTAAGGATTTGATGAACTTTGGCATAGAAGTTGTTGGTGCAGGAAGTTCTTCTATTTTGTTTTAGGTATCAGTGAGATCATCTCTATCAGATAGAATCAAGCAAGCACAGAAGCAAGACAGTGAGTTGCAGAAAAAGGTAGAGCTGGTTCAGAAAGGTAAGTTTCATGAATTCAACATTTATAGTGATTGTGTTTTGAGATTTAGGAAGAGATTGTGTGTGCCTTGTGATTCACAGTTGAAGAGAGAGTTGTTATGTGAAGCTCATAGTTCTCCGTTTTCAGTTCATCCTGGCATTACTAAGATGTACAGAGATCTGCGAGAGTATTACTAGTGGGATGGAATGAAAAGAGATATTGCTGATTTTACTGTGAAGTGTTTGACATGTCAACTGGTTAAAGCAGAGTGGCAGTTACCGGAAGGGATGCTTCAGCCTTTACCAGTGCCAGAGTGGAAATGGGAGAATATATCCATTGACTTTGTTGTGGGATTACCGAAGACATCTCGAGGTAATAATGCAATCTGGGTTATTGTTGATCACTTGACTAAATCTGCTCATTTCCTTGCTATACAAGATACTTTTTCCCTAGATCAACATTCCCGTTTGTATCTTAAAGAGATAGTCAGGTTACATGGAGTTCCTCTCTCCATTGAATCTGACCATGATCCCAGGTTCACTTCTAACTTTTGGAAAGGCCTTCAGAAGTCGTTGGGTACTAAATTAAATTTTAGTACATCTTTTCATCCTCAATCAGATGGGCAGTCAGAACGAACAATTCAGACCTTGGAGGATATGCTATGAGATTGTTCTATAGATTATCAGGTAAGTTGGGACCAACATCTTTATTTGGTTGAATTTTCATATAATAGGAGTTTTCATTCCAGTATACAGATGGCACCATTTCAGGCATTATATGGGAAGCGGTGTCGAACTCCAGCTTTCTGGGATGAAGTGGGTGAAAGGAAGTTGATGGGACCACAATTGGTAGAAGAGATGGCAGAAAAAGTTCAGCTGATTCAGA
Organism: Viscum album; assembly: GCA_963277665.1. Lineage (NCBI taxonomy): Eukaryota > Viridiplantae > Streptophyta > Magnoliopsida > Santalales > Viscaceae > Viscum > Viscum album. Next base: position 1,815,000,323 of record OY728146.1, read on the forward strand.
AACAAATGAGAACAGATTAGATCAGGCAGAAGAGTTATGCAGATAACCGGAGGAAGCATCTATCTTTCGAGGTAGGTGATTATGTTTTTCTCAAGGTTTCTCCTTGGAAAAGTGTGATGATATTTGGTAAGAAAGGAAAGTTGAGTCCAAGGTTCATTGGCCCATACGAAATTCTGGAGAGAGTTGGATTAGTTTCATATCGAGTGGCTTTACCTCTGAGTTTATCTCAGGTACACAATGTTTTTCACGTTTCGATGTTGAGAAAATATATGCCAGATCCATCTCATGTTTTGAGTCCAGAGGTAGTTCAGCTGGAAGAGAACCTATCTTATGAGGAACAACCGATCCAGATTATTGACCACAGGGAGAAAGTGTTACGGAATAAGGTGATTAATCAGGTAAAGGTTTTGTGGAAAAACCACATGATGGAAGAGGTAACATGGGAATCTGAAAATGCAATGAGGGATAAGTACCCCCATTAATTTGATAAGTAAATAAATTGCGGGGATGCACTTTTATAATGGGGGGAAGGATGTAACATCCCAAGTAAGTAATGAATAATATATATTTTTATATATGTCAATTAATGATTAAGATATTGTTTTAGAGGCTTAAAATGAAAATAAATACAATCTTATGCATGGAATACACTAATATTCTTAAAAGATTGTTTTACTGCCTTATGATGGAAAACCCTTTTTAAATCTATCTTTTGACAATTTTATAAACTATGTTTGTCAAAATAAACTTATTCTTCATTATTGGGACATCAAAATTTACTTTGTGTGAATTTTTGGTATTTTTCTAACTATGTTCATTTTACAATGAATAGTGAAAAATACTACATTTTACATCCAAACTGCTTTTTAATCTAATTTATTTATATGATTAGATTATCTTTTGAATTCGTTTTGAAGTGAAATTAGAATATATTTTTACCATTTAATCCAATGGTGGTCATTGGAATCAATTTCACTTTGAAATTAGACTTAAACTGGTGTCAATCTTTTGATACTTATTGTTTCATAAAAACACGCTATTTGTCATAACAGCGGGAATTAATTATTAAATTAATTAATGTGACTTATATGTTTTTAATTTTGTAAAATAGACTTCATTTTTGAATTCGGAATATCAAATATATCTTAGGGTGAATTTTTTGTAATTTTCTGAAAAACTTCAATTTTTGATGAATAGTGAAACCACTAAGTGGTACTTATAAAAACTGATTTTTCTGTTTAAATGAAATTTTTCCATCATTGTGTTTTGAATTTAAAAAATCCTACATAAATGGTTTTCATTAAGAATTAAAATGTGGTTCAATGAGATTATAATAATTATTTAGTGAATAGTAACTTATTAAGTTTTTAATCGCGATTAGAGGTAATTAGTGTAGTTTAAGGTAAGAATAATGTTTTAATAAAATGAAATGACCTAGACACATGTCCTAACCTTATTGGATGTGTCATGGCCGACCAATAAAATCCATGGGTCAACTTGGGGACCCCATGGAGCCACTTTGTTTGGGAAATGACATAAATAACTTTTTGTTTAATGTTAAAGTAAAAATGACACAAACATGAGTTATGTTACTAAAACAATTTTTTATATGGGGTTATACAAGTCATATTTTTAACTATAAATATTAATTAGAAATATAATAAGATTTCCTACATCATAGTATTTTTTTTTATAATTTTTAGACATTAAATAAGTTAAATTATTTATGACATCATGATGATGCAACGATGACCTCATTATTTAACGATTTAAATAAAATGGAAAGATAATGTAAAATCTAAGACCTAAACATGACCAAAACCAATTGGATGAGTGGATTTCTAACCCTTATCACCTTATCCTCAAATTATATCAATGTGGGACCTTTTGAATCCGAAACTCATTTTAAAATAAAGTAACTTATCTTTACTTTCCAAGAGTGCCCCTCCTCTCCTCTTATAAAAGGCCCCCACCTCTACCTCATTTCACACACTCCTCAAGCCTTTGGCTCGGCCATCCCATGCCCATTTACTCTCTCCACATACCTCTCCTCATCCTAGAGGAATCCCTTTGGGCAGAATCCTTTCAAAGGAAGCCTTTAGGCTCAAATCAAAAGGAGTTACACTTTTAAAGGTAATTCATTCTCTCATGTTCATTTGTTTTATTTTTCTTCTCCAACCCCCTAAACTCTTTTTATTTACTTCTTTTGTAATGACACCAGTATCTCAATATACTAGGATGTTGTTATAATATTTATTTGAGCTACACTCTCACACAACTACAACAAATGGTTAAAGAACATACGGTTTCCGTGGATGGAGAAATTCTGCCTCCCGAAACGATGATTGTTCAATACTTATTTAACACCTTCAAAGGTGGCCATTATGATGTCACTATTTTTATATATGATATATAATATTTTTATGTTTTCCTTAAGCTTCTATTTTTTTTTCATTTTGGGCATACCTTTATGGTTTCCATTATGGGTAAACACGATATCTTCATTTTAGGAAGTGCAGACTACCGCCCCCTGAAAGTGATTTGATTCGTTAATACCATATGTGGGATGTGTAAAGGATAAAGTTAATGATATTATATATGTTATTATACTGGAATTATAATATACTCTTATATCATTATGATTCCATTCCAGAAAATACGAAATAGAAATGGAAGTAGCGTTCATGCGTATGTATGGCTTACCGTCTCCATGAACGGTGCATTTCATTTCTAACCTCTAAATGTGATGTAATATTATAAATACATTTATATGATGAATATATATGATATATATGTTATCCAAATCATTAATATCATTCTGGATATAACGAACCTTTGACCAAATTAACAACATGTAAGTGTAAGAAGTCTATTTTTGACTTAAGAACCAAATACCGACAAAGTGAACATTATTAACTTAAATGATTACATGATGTTCATAACATGGTAAAAAGGAATAATGAACTTGAAAAAGGTTAATAAGCAAGTAGAGATTAACTCAAGTTTATTATTCAGGACATTAAAGAATGATCGAGTCAAGTCGGACCCGAGGTATGGGACTTCGTCTCAATCTCCTTTCATTGAGGCATATTTTATTTAATACACAACTTTCTTTTATACGGTGTATAAACCCCTTTGACTTTTACGTTTATCCAAAAGGAATCTTTTTTATACGAAGCATTTTACTAAATGACAAAAGGGAATGTTTTTGTCGTACGTATGTGGCGACAATGACTTCTCCGCCGCCGTGACCGTTATTTGAGTTTCAGCTTCCTCTACAAGCCATACCTTTTTTTTAAAAGAAAAATAAATACCATGTTTTACTTTTATTTAATTTTGTTATTGAAAATGGTTTTCATGATGTTTTTATATCAATGTGTTGTATTGATATCTTGTGATTGAATGGTGGAAATGTTATGTTTCCTTTATGCATGTTTTATGTGATACAATTATGTTGAGGTTCTTGGGCATTATTATGAAGACGGGTGGTTTCGTGATAAACTAAGGGCGGGTGAGCCTGATATAGATCTCCAATGAATAGGGTAACGCGAAGGAGTGAAACGTTAAGGTTTCTCCGAAGAGATTTAGGGAATATACTGTGATGGGTATTCCAAACGTAACCAAGAGGGTTACTCCCTACGTAAGAATGTTATGAATGCCTCAAGTTAACTTTATGTCTTATGATTTCTATGATTTATTCATGATTTGATGAGGTATATTAAAGTGCTTATGTTTTATGGGTAAAGTATGATCTCATTATTATATATATATGTACCCATGGTTCCTTTCCATATTTTTATATCCCTTACTGAGCTTTTTATGCTCATCCCAAGTTTTCTGAAATGTTTTTCACAGGTCAAGGGAAAGGTACATGATATGATGATAGTGTCAAGGATGTGTCAAGAAAGAATCCATGTTTTATTTTAAATATGTTTCCATTGATGGGAATGAAGAATACTATCTTTATGTAACCACTTTGTTTATATGTGGAATGTAATGAATGTTTTATGATCTAATTCTCTAAAACTCTAAACCCGAAAAGATCCTCAAGGTGTAATCTTATAATAACTCAAGATTAAGTAAGGTTTAAGGCTAGGGGCTTATATTATTGGTGATGTAAATCAACCTATAAGGACTGGAAATTCCTATAGAAATGAATTTATTTTTCTATCCCAATTTGAAACTAAAACTTATACTGAGGGCTTAGGTGATTATGATTGAATTAAATCAATGTAAGTTGAACTAAATGAATTTTAAAGGAATAATATCTGGACCCTTGTTGAATGACCTCAAGAAACAACTCTAATTGGGGTAAAATGGGTTTTTAGAAACAAATGTGATGAAAATGGAGTAATTATAACAAATAAATATAGACTTGTTACAAAATGATATATTCAACAAGAGGGAATAGACTATGAAGAAACCTATTCTACGGTAGCTCTAAATGAATCTATTCATATTCTATTAGCCATTTCATCATTCATTAACTTCAAATTTTTTCAAATGGAAATAAAATTTGCCTTCCATAATGGATATGAACAAGAAGACATTTTTTTTCAAAACCTCCTATTTTATTTGAATCAAAACATACTGATCATGTTTTTAAACATACGAATGAATTATATGTTCTTAAAAACCATCCCTCGAGCTTGGTATGATAGGATCACATGATTCATTTTACAAAACAATTATGCTAAAGGAACTACATATCCAAATCTTTTTATAAAAGTGGAAAGAAAAATACTTTGATTGTTCAAATCTATGTCGATGACAACATATTTTGATCAAATCAGCAACCCCTTACAGAATATTTTGTGAAACTCATGAAATCTGAGTTTGAAATGAGTATGATGCGTGAGTTAAAATTATTGTTAGGTTTTGAAATCTCTAAAAAACTATAAACACAAATATATCTAAACATAATTATATAAAATATCTTCTTAAAAATTATTGATATGAAAAAACTAAATGTATAAGCACCCCAATTTGTACCTAAAATTCTCTTGATCTTGATCAAGCTGGGAAACCAGTAGATCAAACATCTTTTAGACGTGGGATAGGTAGCTCGTTATACTTAATATCTAGTTTTCCAGACATAATATTTTATGTATTATTATGTAAGATATATGAATATAATCAATAAGAATATCATTTAAAATCAGTGAAAAGAAGTGCTCACTACTTAAAGAAAACCATCTATTTAAGACTATTTTGTTCTTCTAAAAAAAATTTATTTTGAAAATATTTTCAGCTGATTAATTTTGGGGTTTTAGAATAGATAAAAAAAGCAATTATAGAAATTTTCATTTATAGAAGATTCAAAAGTTTATAGTTCATGAATAAAACACCATTTTGTAGTGCTTTCCACTGCTAGATATGATTATGTAGTAGCTGGATGTTGTTGTTCTCAGGTGTTGTGGATACAACACACACTCACTGACTATGGAATTAATTTTTCCAGAACACAAATACTACGTGATAATACTAGTTTCATTTATCTATGTAAAAAACATTCGCATCACTCACATTCAAACCAAATATATATTAGGCATCACTTTCTTAGAGACCACACACAAAAAGAAGATATTATCTTACAAGTCACCAGAATGCAAGAACAAATTACTGGTATTTTAACAAAAACCATTATCTTTGGATAGATTTGAATCGATTAAAATGAATCTTGGAATGATCACTGTAAAGTAATAATTCACATCGACTTCTTGTTTAAACCACATCCTTAAAATAAGATACTTCTTTTCAAAGGGGGAGTATAGTTGTTTTTTTTCAATTTCATGTTTCATTGATTCAATGTTTTTTTAGTTTCATGATTTATCGGTTTCATGTTTAACAATTTCATATTTATCAGTTTAACGATTATTGTTTTCAAGTTTTTTTATCATTATTACAATTTTATTGGTTTTCAAATTTTATTGGTATTATAATTTTATTGGTTTTACAATTTTATCGATTTTAAAATTTTACCTGAATTAGAATTTTATCTGTTTTATAATTTTATAGGTGTTACAATTTAATATTATTTTTAATTGAACTGGTATTAGTTTTTTTATCGGTTTCATATGTATTTCTATATTAAAATTTATTTCATATAGTACTTAAGTATTGTTATTATACGAATAATATAATGATACTAAGATATCTATCTGGATACTCCCACAAATATAACTTTTAAAAAAATTTATTTTCCATTATATTTCGAATTGTTGGTATTTTTGTTTCATTTTTCACCAATATTCAGATTCATCTTGAATGCATTTTTCTTTTATGGAAAAGCTCAAGTGTTAAAAGTATTTCTCAAATATTGTATACTTTTGATCTAAACTTGACTATCAAATTAATTTTTAAAAGAACCCATACTTGTCCCACATTGAAATCCATCTGAATTTCACCAATGTTCTGATCTTCTAAATTGCCATCATGGTTCGTAATCATAGATCACCTCAATTTTTGTAATCAGAGACGTCCTCAACATTTATAAATAGGAAAAACCTCAGTGATTGAAATTTTTTCATGTATTTTATGTCTAAATCAACTGCTTCATCTCCAAAACAAATGTCTCCCAAATATTTCTCTTATATGGCCTTTCTAAGTGAAAGGTTAGTTTCTCGAGAATTTTATGAGACTTATATTTCTTCATTGAAAATGATAATAAATTTACTAGGATGAGAATCTATGTGTATTAATTGACCTGAATTAGATCAAGATTTTGTGTTTTATAAAGAAGTGTTACAATTATGAAAAATAGTGGTGAAATATGATGGAATCAATGTTTCATTTATGATATATGACAAGAAATAAACAACCTAAATTAAACAAGAATCTTTTTTTCTAGGGAGTTTCTTCCGAGGGAGATTCTGTTCTGTCCTTCCGACAAATTACTGAAACTATATGGAACTTTTAACAAAAGAAAAGCATAAGAATCTCTTTTTGAGATTCATGATGATAAGAGGAAGGTAAATCATATATCAGCTGAAAATCGTCTCATTTCCCTACAGATTCAAGGTTTCCTAGTACCAAGAATGGGTGATAAAGAAAACATTAAAATTCTATGATGTATATGTTCTTAACACCTAAGACAATATAAGGAAGTCCATTATTATGGGTTTTATTTTCATGACCATCGAGATGCTTAAATCCAATGCAATAAACTCTCAACTGATCATGTTTTCTACTATCCAATTTTTTTTTGAAATAATTATTGTGTTTTTTCAATGAATCAATTAAATCAGATCCAAAAACTTTAAAATATCCTCTTACTAGTAAGGATACGATCAAGAGACTCAAGTTACAATACCACTCTTAATCGAAAGAGTTTGAGAAGGATTGAGAAGCTGAGAAAGAAAAAGAAATAGCTAAAGTGAGTGAAAAAAATTAAATTCCTTCCAAATAAACATAAAAAAATGAAAGTTAGTTAAGGATAAAAACCACAAGAAATAAATGAAATAATGTAGTATTAGATGAGGTTGCAGCATAATGAATGAAGATGAATGCAGAAATAAAAGAAGGTGATCCAAAATTTGGATTAGACCCTACTAAAGCCCCGGATAAAAAAAATAAGAATTGAAGAAATATTAAAATAATAAGAAAATAATAGCAGAATGAAGAAAAGAAAGGCTGAAGATATTTATATGGATAGTCTACTTAAGACTGCTGAGGAATCCAAAGCTAGAATAGTAAGAAGGGAACCAATTATTCAAACCCAACAAGATCTAGAAGATAATGGGAATGAAAAAATGCTAATGAACAATCAGGTATGAAAATCCTTAATCAATAAATTGAAGAAGAAGAAAATGAACGTGAAGAAGAAGGAGAAGAAGAATAAGTTGAAATGAATGAGTATAGAAACAAGAAAAATCATTTTTCAGAATCATAAGAAGCCCCATATTTTATGTTTCCATATCCTCACCCTCACTCATAAAAAGGGGTGTCTCAAAATAATACTTCCATGAATGTAATTAAAATCTCAAAAAAAGAAGAATAAAATTCGATAAGAATCTGAATTAACCAACTTCTTTTGTCGGCACATAAAATCATTTTGGAGATCTTATATATTTCATTGAAGTTTCCGATTTAGAAAGAATAATTATAGTGAAGATAATTAAATATATTTAACAAGCCATGAAAATATTGGAAAAATCCCATTCATTATGAAAATTGAAGCCATGATAGATATCATTGCTAATAGTTATAATGAAAGAACAAATTCTGTAATGATTTTGATTGACAGGTATTTGAATCCTAAAGCCCATTTTAATGTATTCAATGAATATGATGTTGAGCATAACACGACTTGTAATGAAGTTGTTATGTGGTAATACTAAATTGATGGAAATATAAGGTATCACGTAGACAAGCTTGATGAATTGAAAATGCGTGTAAATGATCTCAATTCAGTCTACCAAAAGTTGGTTATTTATTTTAATAAAAATGTAGAATCCTTTCAAAGACTGAGTACCTAAAAAGCAATATCATCATAATATCATGAAAATATGAAGATAAAATTGGAAAATGGATGTAAGCAGATTGTTTTTCTCTTAGATAGGGTCGTAATCTTAGAAAAGTACTATATAGTCTGAATGGATGATTAAAATTACAAGGATGTAAGGCTCATATAACAGGAAGAAATCAACCGACATCATGATGAAAGGATCTATAATCAAGAAAGAATTATTATAGAACAGGATGAGAAGCCAAAGGATCAGGAATAAGCACTTAACATGTTCATGTAGGATATAAAAGAGTTAAAAAAATAAAGCTGTATATGTTCAAACTATTCGAAAAAAGGAGAAAGAATGGTTTTTTGAGCTCTTGTTGTAATAAAAACTTATTACATTTCAAGTAATTTTTATTGTTTCATATACTGTGTTTCTATATCTCTTTGTAGTAAAATAATGATTTCCCTTAATCATTTTGAAAATCAAAAAGGGGTAGAATAATTTTGGGAAAGAAAAAATTACTTTATATAGAATAATTTTTTCCCATAAAAATGGAAAAGTGTGAATACCTTATTAAGGAGGATAAGTCATAGGAAAAGGCGATGTAAACCGAATACGACCCTTTGAGATAATATTTATCCTAAGGTGGAATTATTCATATTCACTATTACTTTTAGAAGAATTACTAAACTCAAGGGGAGATTAGTTTTTTTATTTTGTTTTGTGATTTCCAAAAGGGGGAGATTATTGAGTCAAATGTTATGTTTTTATTTTCCCTTTCATTTATTTTTTGGTTTTGGAAATATACAATTATTTATTCTTTTTGATCATATCCACATATTTTTTTTTCATCGTAACCTCATATGTTGTTTTTTATTGTAACCACATTTTTTTTCATCATAACCATATATGATGTTTTTAATCGTATCCACATATGTTATTCATCATAACCATGTTATGAATAATAACCATTCTATGTATCGTAATCATGTTATTCATCTTATCCCTATTATGCATCATAACCATGCAATGTATCATAATCATGTTTTTCATCATATCCATGTTATGCATCGTAACCATGCTATATATCATGTACATGTCATGCATCATAACGATGTTACACATCATAACCCTATTATGCATCATAACCATGCTATATATCATAATAATGTAGTGCAATGTAACCATGTAATGCATCGTAACCATGATATGTATCTTAATCAAGTTACATATCATAACCATGTTATACATCATAACCATGCTATTCATTGTATCCAGGTTATGCATCGTACCCGTGTTTTCATCTTATTCATGTATTTCATTGTACTCATGTCTTACTCTGATACCACATATATTTTTCACATTTTTACTTTACTCATGCTTTATATATTCATTGTATTAATTCATTCAAACTTATGTACATATTTTTTTCAAACTAAAATGATGTCGTGAAGTTAGTTATATAATAATCATAATCAAGTCATGTATTCTATTTTGTTTTGACTATTATAATGCTTGCAGTCCATGTCCCTCCTAGTTATCTGAAGAAATATGACTATTGAAATTAATTATATCTATTGGACAGGAGGCCTATAAATAGGAGTCCATTTGAAGTAGAGAGTAATAGACATGGACCATTGAACATAGAAGACACACAAGTGTGAATTATTTTCTAGAGAGAGATGGTGTAACCTCCCTCTTGCTCCGTGCAAAAATCATTGAAGATACAAAACGTGAATGGATTATTCCCAGTTCTTGTATTTCAATATGTGTTTTGTATTTCTTTGTGTGACATATCATTATTATAACGATCGAGGGATTCTGAGGAGAGAAAGAAGGTGATGCCCATCACTGTATCGAGGGATTTCAATTATTTGTTAGACTGATTTGTCGATTACCTTCTTACTCAAGGGAATCTATGGATAGAAAGATAGATGGGATGATCATCATATCGAGGGCTTACCCCGGTTGTGGTAAGACAAACGATTTATCCTATTGGAACAAATACCCAACTATGTTAGATAAAGGAGTTGTAATACCCTTTACTTTTCCTCCACTAATTATAATATAAAGGGAAAAATTTTATTTCCTATTTCTATTAAAATTATTTTCTATTGTAATAGTTTAAATTATGATACATTCATTACATGTTTTATTAAAATATTCTACACACTATATGGTAAAATCATTTACATTTTTCATACTCTAACCACTATATTCAATTCAAATATAATTGTTTTAATAACCTATGGTATAATTTTATATCTAATGGATCCTGTACTAGATCGATCATTTTCTTTGAATCACAAGATGGCTTTTGAATTGTATTAGTTTAAGATATCTTAAAATAAGTATCTTCTTAATAGTTTAAAGGAAAAATATTTAACCTACAATTCACCCCCTCAGGTATTGTTCCACCTCATATACATTTACATCTATATTTCGTTCCAACATGTACCTGATGAGAGCCCAACCTCAAATAAAACATCTTAAAAACTATCACTCCCTGTAGCTTGTGAATAGGTGGTCTATATGAGGTAGTGGATACCGGTTCTTAAAAATTAATTGGTTTCATCAAGGGTAATCCATAAAAGGCCTAAGGGAACCATCTACTTTATTAGCATAAACGATGGTAGAACCCCATAGTGAAGTACTGAGTCATATAAAACCATTAACATCCATTTTTTCTAACAATATTCGTATATAATAATACTTATTAGTGTTCATCCTTTAATAAGTTATGATTATTTGTAGTACCGAAAACACTAGATCAATGGTAAAATCAACCTCCCACTAAGGAGGTATCCATGAAAATTCATCAGGGAAGATATAACTGAAATGGTCTATTATTAGGTGTAAATATGTACTTCATGTTCCTTGGTCATCTAGAAAGATACTAGTAATATGAACTATCATTCTGCCCAACCCATGATGATCTGGTCCAAATAGACTTTCTTTGAAATCCCATTAACCCATGTGAATATAATCCCCACCCTTTGGGGACGTAAATTTCACTCTATTATGACAACAATCAACATGTTCATGGTATGGGAGAAACCAATTCATTTAAATATGGATGTAAAAACCCTATCATATCAAGGGTGAAGAGGTCAAATAAAAAATTATGGATACCTACCTCAAGGTTGAATTCCTTTTATTTATGTACACTATCTAATTGAATTCCAAAAAAATTATTGAGTTTCATCAACCCAAAAAAGTACTCATCCTAGGGGAAATTTATCTCCATAGTAAACACCTATAAAAAATAGTTGGAAGACATTGTGTCAAATACTGCATATACTAGAGTATAATCTACAAGAATTATAAATTTTATAGTAAAATTCATGGTGTATTACTCCTCGGGTATCTAATGCACTTCATAAATATCACTGTATTCATGACCCTGAGATACAAACTGATTTACCATGGTAGTTTTTTCTTTCAATTCTATAAATCTTCTATCTGAATCCCCTTCCCATTTACACCTCCGCGATTTACATGTCTTGTGGTGATTTATCTCCCTATCTGATGAGGGGCTACAAATCCTGCTTCTAAAGACGGATTTAGTACATATCCTATTATATTATATAGAGGTGGAAATTTCAAAAGAAACCTCTAAATATTACTTATCATACCATAGTACCTACACTCAATAGGGGCTCTATTATATCAGGGCATCATATAACCCTGATTTCCACACCAATGATAGACCCCGTGGATACCTAGTCACACACCCTATCTACTACTTCCCCTGAAGAAGGGTCAAGATGATGTAACACCCCATTCTTCCATGGTACGTTTCTCTTTGAATAATATAGTAGCGTGTGTTATACGCAACTTCGAGTTCTAACACACACCACAACCAATCAAACTAGCCGTTATGAATAGTAATACCCACTTTTTGAAATTTTATAAATTTTATCTTTCAAAATGGACTTCATTTTTGGCTTCGAAATATCGAAATTAGTTTAGGGTGAATTTTTGGTATTTTTCTACAAACATTCAATTTTTGATGAATAGTGAAATAACACTAAGTTATAGTTTAAAACTGAATTTTTATTTAAATAATTATTTATTTTATTTAAATTTAATTAAGTTCAAAATAGATACATAATATATATATAAATTCAATGTAATTCACTGGAGTTAGTTTAGAATAATTTTAGATATATAAAAATTTTATTGAACTTTTCACCGTCTTTTACCCACTTCCCAGGAGAATTTGGAAATTCAGATAAAACATCATTGTACCGCTTCTGTGAGTGGAATTTCGAAAATCCGAGAGACATGGTTAATATCAAGGAGTAAAATTTGGTTCAATGAGATGAAAATAATTTTTGGTGAATATTAACTTTTTACTTTTATTTACCACGGTTAAAAGTAAATAGAGTAATTAAGGGTAAGAATGATATTAATATTACCCTAACACATGTCCGAATTCTATTGGACAAGTGTATCTAGACCAAAAACAAACATAGGAATAAAATATTATCATTTAGGTCCACATGTATTAGATTAGGACATTTATTATTATTTAATTCAAATAAGAGTTAAAAGAGATAAAATCAAAGTTTAATAAATAAAACATTTTTAATATAGGGTTATACATAAGATAAATTAGATTATAAATATTCCTTAAAATATAAAACAATTTCCTACATAATGGTATTTTATTTATAATTTTTAGACATTAAATAATTTAATTTATTTAGGACACAATGGTGATGCAGTAATTACCTAAGTAATGAAATATTAAAATAATTGATATTATAAATATCAAAATAAATGTATTTTGATACTTTTAATGAATTCCACTAATTTTCTAGGTTAATATGACTTATTATTATTGTTTATATAATTTTTTTGAAGTAATAATGTTGTTACGAAATTATCAAAAACAAAATACCCAATAGTGTCAAAATTGACATAAAAGAGTTTTTTAAAACAAATATTACATTATTAATTCATATTATTTTCCTAAAAATATAAGGTTCGGAAAAAGAGCTTATATAATGATATGTGTATCATTAATGGACCACTTTGGGGTCTCTTGGAGGTATACAGTATGTTTATTAACTATATAATATAAAAATACAAAGAGACATGGTAAATACGAAACTATTTAACTAAGAGTTAAATATAAATTATAAGGTTAATATAGTGACCAAACCTATCTAAAATATATTTGTTAAAAGGATTTAAAGACATACCTACCCTAAAATCTATATAATCCACTTTGGAGCCATTATAAACCTAATATGAATTTATTATAAAATAATATTTCTATCTTTTCCAAAGGTGCCCTCACCCCTCTTATAAAAGGGTACTCCCCTTCTCTCTAGTTTACACCTTAAAAGCCTTTTGGATCGGCCAAACCTTTCCCAAATATTCTCTCAACATCCCTCAATTAAACCTATATGCCTTTGTTTGATCAGAAATCCACCCTAGGGAGCCCTTTTGATCAAATCAAATGGAACAACCTGAAGAAGAGGTAATGTTTTCACAACACTCTTTCAAGTTCCTTTCTTCTAAAACTTCTTCTTTCTTTGTTATTTACTTTCTAAAATAATAAATCCAGTATATTTTATATACTGTGATGTTATAATAAATATTTTACAACCATATTCAGTATTCTATCCATCCTTTTAATGACATGTCACCATACGTGCGTACGTATGGCTTACCGTCTCCACGTCGTGGTGTAATTGGTATTCAATACATTATTATTTGGATGGGTATAATAATGATGTGTAATTCATATAAATAATAATTATAAAATTATAATGATTATGTATATATTATATACCATCCAATTATATATGATCTTAATATCAAAAGAATGATATTATCGCTCGTGCATACGTACGGAATACCGTCTCCACGAATGTGATGAGATTCATTCCCCATCGTATCCATACAAGTATAATTGTCATTTTATGATTAAAAATAATTTTTAAGGACTTCATATCATTATGTATATGAATTATATACAACCTATCCATAATAGACATGACTTATGTAAGAAAACATATAAAAGAAAACGAGTAAGCTAACACCCAAAACGACGATAATATTAAAATATTATTAACCAATAAATGTTAAAATATCATATATGATATCATATTAATTTATATGATTCATGAATTATTTAATAACAATTATTTCGCCATTATATAGGAGGCTCACCTGCCCTATACTGAGGAAAAAGTACAAAGTAAGGGGTTTCTTATCTCACTTTTAATTCTGTGATATTTCCATTGTTCATCACTTATTTATTGCATGTGGTGTCTGTACTGCCCATGATTGTATTCATTTTGTAATGTAATTTAATATATGGATATTTAATCATCATTTTATGATCCTTATTCCATGGTTGTATGTTTCGTATGTTACCAAATCGATTAGGGAATTTGAAATTTTAATTTCCACTCATTCGGATTTACGAATACTTCATTGATTATTTTACTCCAAGATTATGTGTGGAATCACTATTTATTTTCTTATTTCTTAATTTCCACTCCCTTTTCTGTGGATATAATTTTTATACATATAATCACTGCATTGATAAATTCTCAAGTAATCGGTATGAACTTGATAAGAGTAATTTTTACTCAATCTCCATTTGTTGAGTTAAACATCAAATTCATTGGTGTTGTTTTTACAAGAACATGTGTGAATGTCCTTTGATTGTTTTACATTAAATATCCAATCTTATTGATTTTATTTATATTTTTCACACATAATTATGTCATTGATTTATCTTTAACCTAAGGATATGGGCTTTATGAGAGATTTCATCTCAATTTACATTGCATTGAGACTCCATTGTTGTTATAAACCAAATTACATTTATATGGTGTATATAATGTAATTTGACATAGTAAATCATGAATCCATTTATTATCATGATATTAAAAAGTTTTTATTACCTCAATTATTTGTATTCAAGTGTCTCTCTTTAGGTTAAGAACTCTAACTAAAATATCATTTTAAAATGTTTTAAAGATTAATTATTCTAAATATTTCTCATTAATGTACATGTTTTAAAAATGGGTTTAAAGATTTATTTATTTGGACACTAAATTTTTCAAATCAAAATTCCTTTTAGTAGTTTCAAAGTGGAATGTGACACTTTTATTCAAAAATCTATTTTAAATTTCTTCTTGAAAAATTGTCTGACTTTTAAATGTTTTCAAGAAAAAGGGGGATATTTCTCTCAATAGATTGATGATTATTTTAATCTATGTTAGAATCCTTCATTATTCTCGATTGAGGTTAATCTGATATAATACAATCTTCCATATTGTATCTAATGAGTTATGTTCGACTGTGGATGTCCTATTTTTATACCATTCGTGGTTTGTGGTTAATGTATTGACATTTCTCATGCGAGTTTTAATATGAATGTTTATTTTATTATTCAAACATTTCATATATGGAATGAATTGGACTTAGTAAGTGATGGGTGGAGCCCGCTATAACTCCTCGATGCATCGGTAGGTCTAATGAGACAAACTAGTGTCTTGGCACAAGGCCTTGACAAAATCTTATTTGTAGTCTTTGCACGAGGCCTTCACTATGTGGTTACGATAGTCTGGATTATGAATTCCATAATTATGAAAGTGGTTATTGATATTGCATGTGATTATTCAACTAGTATAATATCCATTTGAATAAGTAAATTGCATTATTTCATTTTATCTTTACCATATTATGCTGATTATCAAGTTTAAAAGGCTTTTTTTAGTTATAAATTGCCCTAAATGTTTATGCTTATTTATGAAAGTTTCCACTATATTGTTATCCTTACTGAGCATCTGAGCTCACCCCTTTCAATGTTTTATTTTTTCCAGGATGTGAACAAGTAATTTATGAATGAAATGAAGAGATAGTATGAGGGGATATAAAGACAGTATGTTGTTGTAGGTTTTTTTTACTTTATGATGTAATGTAAGACTTATGAATATATCCAGTGTTTCATAGACTACTAAACTAATCTGGTTTTCAAGACTTGATCTTTCGTGATCATGCCGATGTTATTTAATAATGCACTGAATCTGGGAAACTAGGGTCGGTGCGTTATAGTTGGTATCAGAGGAAGTTTACTACAAACCTTGGAAACAAGATTTAGATAAACTCTGATTAGAGAACATAGCCCTAAGATAGAATTTGAGGATTAGTATAGAAGAACCTTCTAGAATTTTGGAATTGTATATATTTTGTGAGTTTTCCACGAAATACATCCCTGACTAGATACAAGTAGGTAGAGGTGGCTCTAGCACAGATGCACCTAGAGGTAAAACCCGAAAACACCGCTTTGAGCTAGACTCGAACAAGAATTGGTGCACGACAACGGGACTTGCGAAACTCTTGGTTACGACACTACCAGGGGATATTCTTAGGATAATTTACATTTTCTTTACAAAAAAATTTGAAGTATTTTAATATAAGATGAGAATAAATGACCTCGGTTAATCTTATGCTGTTTCAAATTGAGAATATGGTGTCATGATGTTCTCTAAATAATTTTATGACTACTGTTACTCACAAAATGATTTCTGGTTTTAGTCAATGGCTAGAATCCAAGGAAGTCATAGTAACATTGAGAATGATGTACAAGGTGGAAAAAACAGTGTAAATGAGAAACAAAATGGAATGTTGATAGGAGTAAAAGATATCGTGTTCATGCCAGATCCATTTTCCAAAAATACGATCAACAAAATATATATTAACAAACTTCCGGACACAACAAAGAAGATAAATGTGATGAATGATAAGAGCTCCACCAGTGGAGACCATGGAGAAAAGAATCCTAAATTTCCATCATGCAGGAAATGTGGAAGGAGACACCGAGGAAAGCGTCTCAACAAAACAAAGAAATGCTTTACGTGCGAGAAAGAAGGACATAAAGTGAAGAATTGCCGAGAAAAAATGAATATTACTATGGAAGAAAATAAAAATGGTCTGAAAATACATTTACAATCATTTGTCGTAAATGTAGGGGACTTGGCCATTACCTGAGTGAATGCCCTATTCTATAGGATATTTTCTTGGTCAAAGAAGAAGCTATGTGGAAATAAATGGTTGGAGAAATGTTTAAAAGTATTAGTGCTCCTTGTTGATGAGATTACTTTGGAATAATTTTCTCTTGTATTTGTATCCCTGATGTTTTCCATGTGAGAATGATATTTGAGGAAAACTTATCTTTTCCCTTTTGTATATAGTTATAAATAACCATTTCATTTTATATGATCCTTGGATTTTAAGAAATTACATGTTATTATATTTTTGGATGGAAATGCAAGGTATGAGATAACATTTCAGGTCAAAATTATGTTATGGTTATTTTGAGGAATTTATCTCGTTTTGGTAATTTTATAAAATAGAGTTTTTGAAAAAGGACAACATGCAGACCATGTGACAATCCGTCGCATCAGAAAAAGCTGTGGGAAATCGACCCCACAATCAATGTGTGATTGAGATTTATTGCCAACCACTGGACTATGTGAAGCCCCTGGTTAGTGTGACTAATTAATTTTAGTTAAATGATTTTATTGATCGATAATAAGTTGATTTGGGTTCTAATGTCTTATCAAATGAATACCCTTAGTATATGAAAATGATTTGATGATTCAGTGATAAATGTTATTTTGGAAGATGTTCTCTTTTTTGGGAACACTATATGACCAAGGAAACTAGAATACTATGGGATTTTATTTGAGGAGTAATGGTGGATTTTTATCTACATTTTTATTGTGGATTTATAGTGATTTGGGTTATTTATGGAAATGATTAACCTATAATAGAGAATATGTGATTAGGTTAAATACTTTTAAGTATGTTACTTTAGAAGTATTTGATGTCATTTGGAGATGCAATTTAACATGGGAGACTGGATATCCACATTCTTCTATGTTTTGGGTTTCAATATTTGTTTGGATTATATTGAAAGATTTTAATGACAATTGTTTATTGAATGGAATTTATTTAACTTTGGGGTATTGTTGGTTTAATTTTAGAAATTAAGATTAGTGTATCTTTCTCTAAATGAATATCCTTTTGGGGGATCATCATATCGTGTACTAACCATTTTGGTTTTGATTAATCTCTAAAGGCAAGGTAAATATATAGTTTATCCTTTGTGGATCATCTGATTCTATAGAAGTTTATTCTTGCTCTTGTAGTGTGACCAAGTCTTCTTGAATACTCATCATCTAAACAAATGTGTTAGTGGTGGAAATTTATTAAAGAATGAAACTCTACTTAAAAATTAAGTATATCTCTTTATTTTCTTAGTCAATCTCGTAAATGAATTCCTCATCTTTATGTAATGTAACATAAAAAATGTTGTCAGTATAATTCTCCTACTGGGAAACTAATGACCGTTTGTCCCATCACAAGTTTGTGGCTTTATTGTTGTTAACTTTATCCAGATCATGTTTTCTATCCCTCTTCATCAGAACTTTACACTTAGTTTATCTTCCATATCCATGTTTTCCTACATGGAATCCTAGTATGAGTTAGCTTGGGTGACCTTTTTACTTCTCTTTCTTTCTTTTAAGGTGATAGTTTTATTGAATTTTTTTTCTATGTGGGACTTTCTATTATATTCCCAAGCCCAATTTTAAAAATATCTAGGACGAAATTATTTGAAGGAGGGGAGAATGTAACACCCCAACTTCCACGATATTCATCTCTTTGAATAACACAGTAGCACGTGTTGTACGGAACTTTGATTTCTAACACACACCACAACCAATCAAACTAGCCATTATGAATAGTAAAACCCACTTTTTGAAATTTTATAAATTTTATCTTTCACAGTGGACTTCATTTTTGGATTCGGAATATTGAAATTAGCTTAGGGTAAATTTTTGGTAATTTTTTGAAAACATTCACTTTTTGATGAACAGTGAAAAACCACTGAGTTATAGTTTAAAATGGAATTTTTATTTAAATAATTATTAATTTTATTTAAATTTAATTAAGGTAAAAATATATACATATTACCTATATAAATTAAATGTAATTCATTGGAGTTTGTTTAGAATAATTTTAGATATATAAAATTTTATTGAATTTTTCACCATCTTTTTCCTACCTTCTAGGAGAATTTAGAAATTCAAATAAAACTTAATTTTACCACATATATGAGTGGAATTTTGGAAATCCAAGAGACACGATTAATATCAAAGAGTAGAATGTGGTTCAATAAGATTAAAATAATTTTTGTTTAATAGTAACTTTTAACTTTTATTTACCATGACTAAAAGTTAATAGGGTAATTAAGGGTAAAAATGATATTAATATTAGATTAGGACATTTATTATTATCTATTTCATAGAAGAGTTAAAAGAGATAAAATCAATGTTTAATAACTAAAACATTTTTAATATGGGGTTATACATAAGATAAATTTTATTATAAATATTCATTAGAAATATAAAATAATTTTATACATAATGGTAATTTATTTATAATTTTTAGACATTATATAATTAAATTTATTTATAACACAATGGTGATGCAGTAATTACCTAATTAATGAAATATTAAAATAATTGATATTATAAATATCAATGTAAATATAATTTGATACTTTTTATGAATTACAATAATTTTCTATTTTATAATGAAATATTCTGATTGGTTATAAAAATTTTGTTCGAAGTAATAATGCTGTTATGAAATTATCAAAAACAAAATATCCAATAGTATCAAAATTGACATTAAAGAGTTTTTAAAACAAAATTATATTAATAATTGTTATTCTATTCCTAAAAATCTAAGGTTCATCCAAATGACTTATCTAATGATAGTTTTATCATAATGGACCACTTGGGGGACTCTTGGAGGTATATAGTATGTTTGTTAACTATATAATATAAAATTACAAAGAGACATGGTAAATGTCAAACTATTTAACTAAGAGTTAAATATAAATGATAAGGATAATATAGTGATACAAACCTGTCTAAAATCTATTGGTTGAAATTATTTCTACCCATACCCACCTTATCCTTTAAATAATTCACTTTGGATCCATTATGAACCGAATATAAATTTATTATAAAATAATATTTATAGCTTTTCCAAAGGTTCCCCTCACCCCTCTTATAAAAGGGTACTCACCCTTCTATCTAATTTACACCTTTAAAGTCTTTTGGCTCGGATAAAACCTAAAAAAATATTCTCTAAACTTCCCTCACTTAAAACTAGAGGCCTTAGTTTGATCAGAAATCCACCCTAAGGAGACCTTTTGTTCAAATCAAAAGGAAAAACCCGAAGAAGAGGTAATGTTTTCACAACCCTCTTCCAAGTTCCTTTCTTCTTAAACTTCTTCTTTCTTTGTTATTTCCATTATAAAATAATACCTCCAGTATATTTTATAAACTGTGATGTTATTATAAATATGGTACAACCATATTTAGTATTCTATCCATCCTTTGAATGACATGTCACCATACGTGCGTACGTACGACCTACCGTCTCCACGTCGTGGTGTAATTGTTATTCAATACATTATTATTTGGATGGGTATAATAATGATGTGTAATTCATGTAAATAATAAGTATAACATGATAATAATTATGTATATATGATATACCATCCAATTATATATGGTTTTAATATAAAATAAATGATATTATCACTCATGCGTACGTACGGACTACCGTCTCCACGAACGCGATGAGATTCATTCACCATCATATACATAGAAGTATAATTCTCATGTTATGATTAAAATAATGTTTAAGGAATTGATATCATTCTGTATATGAATAATATACAACCTATACATAACAAACACGACTTATGTAACAAAACATATAAAAGAAAATGAGTAAGTTAACACCTGAAACGATGATGATACTAAGATATTATTAACAAAGAAATGTTAAAAGATCATATATGATATCATATTAATGTATATGATTCATGAATAATTAAATAACAATTACTTCACCATTATATAGGAGGATAACCTACCTTCAACCAAGGAAAATGTACAAAGTAAGGGGTTTCTTATCTCACTTTAAATTCCATGATATTTCCATTGTTCAACACTTATTTATTGCATGTGGTGTGTGTACTGCCCATGATTGTATTAATTGTGTAATATACTTTAATTTATGGATATTAACATAATCATTTTATGATCCTTCTTTTAGGGGTGTATGTTTCGTAAGTTGCCAAATCGATAAGGGAATTTGAAATTTCAATTTCCACTTATTCAAATTTACGAATACTTCATTGATTATTTTACTCCATGATTATGTGTGGAATCACTATTTGTTTTCTTATGTCATAATTTACACTCCCCTTTTTGTGGATATACTTTTGATACAAATAATCACTCCATTTATAAATTCTGAAGTCATCGGTATGAAATTGATAAGAGTAATATTTACTCAATCTCCATTTGTTGAGTTAAACATCCAAATCATTGGAGTTGTTTTAAAAAGAATATGTGTTAATGTCCTTTGATTGTTTTAAACTGAATATCCAATAATATTGAGTGTATTTATATTTTTCACACATAATTATGTCAATGATTTATCCTTAACCTAAGGATACGACCTTTATGAGAGATTTCATCACAATTTACATTCCATTGAGACTCCTTTGTTGTTATACACCAAATCACTTTTATATGGTGTATATAATGTACTTTGACATAGTGTATCATGAATCCCTTTATTATCATGATATTTCAATGTTTTGATTACCTCAATTATTTGTTTTCAATTGTCTCTCTTTTGGTTTGGAACTCTAACTAAAATATCATTTTAAAATGTTTTAAATATTTATTTTTCTAAATATTTCTCATTAATGTCCATGTTTTGAAAATGGTTTTAAGGATTTATTTATATGCAAATTAATGTTTTCAAATCAAAATTCCTTTTAAAAGTTTCAATGTTGTATGGGAAACTTTGATTTGAAAATATATTTTAAATGGCTTGTTGAAAAATAGTGTGACTTTTAAATGTTTTCAAGAAAAAGTGGGATATTTCTCTAAATAGTTTGATGATTATTTTAATCTATGTCAATATATCTAATTATTCTTGATTGAGGTTAATCTGATATAATACAATCTTCCATATTGTATCGAATGAGTTATGTTTCACTGTGGATATGCTATTTTTATACCATTCATGGTTTGTGGTCAAAGTATTGACATTTAGTATGCTAGTTTTAATACGAATTTTTATGTTATATTTCAAAATTTTCATATGAGGAATGCATTGGACATAGTAAGTGATGGGTGGAGCCTGATATTGCTCTTCGATGCATCGGTAGTCCTCATTAGAAAAACTAGTGTCTTGGCACAAGGCCTTGACAAAATCTTCTTTGTAGTCTTGGCAAAAGGCCTTGAAAATGTGGGTATGATAGTCTAGAATTATTCATTACATCATTATGAAAGTGGTTATTGATATTTCATGTGATTATTCATCTAGTAAAATATACATGTGAATAAGTAAATTGAATTATTTCATTTTATCTTTGCCATATTATGCTGAATTTCATGTTTAAAAGGCTTTTTTTAGTTATACATTGCCTTAAATGTTTATACTTATTTATGAAGGTTTCCTATATATTCTTATCCTTAATGAGCATCTGAGATCACTCCTTTAAATGTTCTATTTTTCCTAGGATGTGAAGAAGTAATTTATGAATGACTTTTTGGGATAGTATGAGGGGATATGAAGACAAGATGTTGTTGTAGTTTGTTTTTCTTTATGATGTAATGTAAGACTTATGATTATATCTAGTGTTTCCAAGACTAATAAACAAATCTGTCTTTCAAGACTTGATATTTTGTGATCATGCCAATGTTATGTAATAATGCACCGACTCTGGGCAACTGGGGTTGGGGTGATGCAATGATGTTTACTATTTTTAGTCCAAATGCTACCCTTCCAGGGTACTAGACTTTCCTTGCCCACACCTTAAAATTCTCTAAGGATATGCTATGTGATGAGTTTCTATTTCACTATCTCAATGATGGTTGTAAAAAAATTCATCTATGATCATATAGCATATACAAGTCTATCCTAAAAAAATCATGTGGGGAATACTTGTCTCCAAGGAGAAAAATAACAAAATGATTAATATCAGTAAAATGAGTAGAGTAATCCATAAATAATATAGATCCTTGATCCAGGTTCATAAACTCTCTATATAAGTCAGCTTTTACGATCTCAAGAAATAAATAATCTTAGAAGGTTTTCTAAAAATCACTTCAGACCACAACCCGATACTAATTTTCATGTGTGAAAACATCCCACTGCCTTTTGGATTGTCCCATAAGAATATAAAATAAATGATACAACCTATAATTAATAGAAGTATCATGATGATCTATGATATATAACATAGAATCTATCCATGAATTTACAACCTATGGGCCACCATCCAAAGAAAACATATGTGGATACTTCCACTAAAATTCATGTGTCAACTCTTCTTTAAGGGGGGACGATATCAAGGCTCATTGTATGACATTCTTGAGTTGTATAAAAATGTCTCAAAATTAGGTGTCATATCCCAGGTTAGGTATAATAAATGGTTCCATATATATATAACTACATGATAAAATATTATTAGCTAAGGGCCAACCACCATCAAAGCATGGTCATCACCACCATCCTGATACTTGATCCTAGGTCACCATTGTTGAATGACTCTGAAATTCTAATAAAATTACCTATTTAAGATTAAACAAATGACTTTCTAACAAAATAATAGGATAGGTACATGCCTTACTATAAAAATTTCAACACGCCTCTTCCTGATCCAAAATCAAGGTCTAGGTGACATTTAAATGTCGGTCGGAGTGGATACTCAAGAGGGGTGGTGAATTGAGTTCCAATTAAAATTTCTGTTAAAATTATTTATATTAAAATCCCCCTATTTAAAAAAAATTATACTGTATTGAATTTATACAGATTGTAAAATTTCAATTAGTTTCTCAAAGATTGATTGGGTCTCAGTTATTTTAATTATAAGATTAAATTAACTTTTGAAACAAACTTACTAGTTCACAATAAGTATAAACACTTGCTAATTTAACTATCAAAGTAACTTTAAAACAAATTTTATTTCAAAGTAATTAGAAGAAGAAAAGAAAATATATATATATATATATAATATAATTTAGATTTAAACAAAGATGCACAACAAATATAACCAAGAGGTTCAGTCTCAAACTGAGACTTAGTCCTCTCAATCAATTTATATAAATTTGATCCACACCATGGATCTAGGTAAACAACAATGAAAAGACTGTCCAGGTACTAAGACCTATACCACAGTTCTTCGTGGGAAAACAACACAACAGCACACAGGCTGTCCAGGACTTACTTGACCTCTACCACTATCCAAAGTGGGAAAAAAAGAGTTATGGAAGGTTTGTGTGAGGATTTAGAGATCCTCTAGTTTAGTACAAGAGACAGTGTGAGTAAAAAATATATAGAGTACACACACTGCTCAAAATGTAAATAAAATAATCACTGAGAGAGTAGATATGAGTTTTAGAAAACTCTAGTGATTTGAAGTGTAGCTCTGGACTCTTGATTAATCAGGATTGCTTCAGAGTCCTTCTATGATTTTTGTCTGAAAAACAGAGGGTCATTTTCTTCATGTTCAGTTTGATTAGCTTGAGATAATGAAGAGCGCATTGTAGTTCTTCACTCCTTGACTAAGGTGCAACTTGTGTTCTATTCTATAATGAATGGCTTCTGGTGTGTCCAGTGTTTTTCCAGTATGAATGTAGCCTTTCTTTTTTGTGTGAATGAACCACATTACAATGGTATTCAACCCTTTATTTTCACACACTTCACGTTCCTCCTTAGTAACATTCTACCTGGCCTTTTTCCTTCGTTTTATAGCTTTCTGCTCTGGTAAAAGGAAATGATTACCTTTTTAGAGGTATCAGGAATAGTTCCCTGACATGCCAAAAACTATCATTAAATAACATTAATTGCATTAAAATAATCAAATATTACCATTGCCCAATAAATATATAATGTTGAAAAAATTATATTTTAGAAATCAGTGACTGGAAATCTTTCATCAGAAGCTTTCTGTCCGTAGATATATAACGTTGGACTTTGTATAGCAGTGAGATTCTATAGGTAGATCTTTGTCCCTTACTAATAGCTCTTTGTATTAGTAGCAGCTACACTGTGTATCAATATCTCTATGTACCGGTGACTCCTTCTATTGGTAAGTCTTGGTCTATCGGTAGCTCTCTTGTCTATCAGTAGCTCTCTTGTATATCAGTAGCTCCCTTGTCTATTGGTAGCTCGCTTGTATATCAGTAGCTTGCTGAACTTTGTATCGGCAGCTTGTGCATAGCGGTATCTCCGTTCTGTACCAGTGAAGTTTATATCGGTAGACTTATGCATGCAAATAGACTTTTTCTATCGGTATCTCAGCTCATATCGGTAGCTCTCTGTATCGGTGGACTTGATCTGTCAGTGGCCTATTCTTAACGATGGACTTATACACACCAGTAGCTCTGTGTATCAGTGAACTTTTCTTATCAGTGACTATGTCTATAGGTAGACTATGTACCGGTAGAGCTATTTGTCTATATCAGTATCTAAAAGCATATCAGTGACTTAACACTTATCTATTTTATGAAAAACATATGCAGTTGAGTTAGAATTATTTCAAAAGTCATACAAACCAAGATAAAAATTGATTAACATATTTCAAAGATTATTTTAATATTTTTATCAAATAGAATCACATAGATTAGGAAAATTAAAATAAAAAAACATTAATTGGGATTATCAACATATTAAAAAATATGTGATATTATTAAAATAGGTGAGGTCAACAATCTCCCCCTTTTTGATAATAACAACTTATGATAGAATTATAGTATCCGAAAATACAATATATTATAAAACACATATATCAAAGATAAAGTATGAAACAAATGTACACGAGGGAAATGAATTAAACTCATAAAAGATAGTATTTCTCCCGATTTCTCATAGAAGTTATTATTCCCAGATATGTTTCCCTTAGATAATATTTCTCCCCATATGAGATAATCAAAAAGTTGGACAATGAGAAATAAAAAATAGGAGAAGATAAGTAATAGGAAGGAAAAGAAGGTAAGAGCATATGTATTCCTTGGAGAAAACAAATTACAAAGAGAAACAGAAATGAAAAAAATGAAATACAACTGATTCCTATCAAAAAACACAGCCATTGTTCAATCCAAATCCTCAAAATGAGATTTCCCCTTTGGTTCAGAAGAAGATTTAGGTGAGGTGGATGCAGGTGAAGACATAGGAACACCGGAGATGATCAGAGGTGGATGAGACACTGAAACTGATCTTGGCCTGTACTATGTAGTTCTCTGAGTAATCATAGGAGTATGTCTTTTGATAGCTTGGGATAGATTCATCTGAACAGAAGAAGTAGTAGAAGCAGATACAGGTAAAGCTGGAGGTATAATCACTGGCCTAGCATTGACATGCAAGAAGGGAAACAAGAGATTTCCGAAATCCATAATTACTCCTCCTCCTCTTTCCATGGAAGATATTAAATCATCCTTGTTATCCACAAATTTGTCCAAGGCTGGAGTTAGTTCCCTTAGCTTACTTACTTGCTTCCTGAAGGCTTGATTGACTGGTGGTAACTTCATGTTTTCTAACATAAGTTAAAAATGATTATTGAGATGATCCTTTGTGTAAAACCTTTTTAAATAGTAATCTACCTTGTCTTTCACCTCTTTTCGATAGGAAGAAGCTTCTATCATATAGGCTTGGACTATCATCATTATATCTCTAGTGGTATCTCAAGTAGAAGTTACCACTTTGCTCAGATCAGATGAGTCCACAGAGCCACTGGTTGATGCTGAACCAAACTCCTCCTTCATCACAACTATAATCTGATCTAAATCCACTGAAGGTCTGGAAGAAATAAAACCAATAGAGAAGGTTAATGACCAGAATCATTTAACGAAGTTTAGCTCGGGTACGTTCAGTGAACGAATGAGCGGGTTTTTATAACTTTTGAACCGGTGCTAAGAATCGAAATCTGAGGACACCGATAGAACTTCAGCATCGGTAATTACTTAAGAAGACCTTTACCGGGGTTGCGTTTGCTCGGGAGGAGTAATTAAAAATTGTGGAAGGTAAAATAAAATTGAGCTAAAATTTTATTTCTTTTTAAGTGGTTATATCCTTTTAGTGGAAGTTGGGGAACTACCCATGAGAGGTTAAGAGGGTGGTGAGGCACACACGAACTCCACCTCTTCAAATTCTCTAAACCAACATAACTATTCCCTTTTAAACCCCCATGTATTAAATGATGTGACTTACTTCACATTAAATCATGCAATATATTTTGGGAGTTAAGAATTTGAATTTTAAAAATTTAAATGCCTGGAAAGTTATAATAAAATAAGCATAACACTTATTTTAATTGGGGGTTGTTTTGTGGTGTTGGGTTTTTGAGAGAGGGAGAAATATTCCTCTGAAGAAGTTCATCTTCCACGTTGAAGAAAATGAAGAACACCACTCTCTGACGAAGAATGGCAACACCAAACAAAGACGACGTGTCTTTCTACTCCTCTCCACAGCTGGTGTGAGACACCACCCCACCTCGGATGATCTCCGTCAGGCATGTACGTAAACCTCTTTCACGACGCCTTCTTCTGCGACGTTCAATACCGTGACGAACCTTTGTTCAAACTTTTCTTCGAGGTAGGGGTTTGTTTTATGTCGTGAATAATTTTGGGAATTCATCGTTTAACTTAAGCTGCATACTATCAATTAACGGGAGGGGGCCGGACCACACAAACACGGCTGACTCCCTCCCTTATTTTTTTGTTGTCCCTCGTTGTGGTTTGGAACAGAGATTGAGCGGTGTTGTCGCACCGCGCGGAAACGAGAGAACTGAGGCAAAGCAGCGCGGCTCCGTCGCGCCATGCCGGTCGGACCAAGGCCGCGGCGGAGCAGGGATTGGTGGCCGGCTACCGGCCGTAGGCACCGAAGCAGGAGGGCGGGACCGCGGGGTCCCGCGGCATCAGCACGACTGGCCATCCGGGCCGGCCGAATGGAGAACCGGGGGTCGTAACCCCCGGCCGGCCGAAGGAGCATCCCCTACATGGGGGGTCGTGGTTTACCAAACCCCCTCTTCCACTCGGCCGTTACGGCTGAGCCGCCCGGCCATGCCGGAAAGGCCGAGCGCGCCAGGTCGGGCCGCGCTGGCGGGGCCGGGCCGCGCCTTATTGAGCCGGACCAAGACCCGGGTCGGGTCGACCCGGTTCGGGCCGACCCAGCTGGTATCGGGCCGGGTCGGACATGGCCAGAACCCCTATTTTCGGACCTCTTTCGGTATTTTTCCTATAACATGGGCTGCGGACCTCCGATCGACGCACCGTCAGCTGCGATGCAATCCTTGGATCGAGACGGTCGTTTCGGTATATTACACTCAAGGTTTCGGAGAATTGGAGTTCGGATGGGTTGGTTCGAGCACGAAACCAGCCGGGCCCTCGGAGCGGAAACACTTATAACTTGAGCTCCAGACGACCGAATGACGTGCCATCGACTTTGATGGATTCCTCTTAGTGAGACAGACCATTTGTCTTAATCCGTTTGAGGTTTGGAAGTAGTTGGAGTACGATTGGGTTGGTTTTGACTTAAAAACCAACCAGGCCCCTGGGACGAAAAAGCTAATAACTCACAGACCAGACGTTCGATTGATGCACCGTTTGTGACGTTGAGTTCCTGTTGACGATACAGATATTTTGGATACATCAACTCTGGAATTCGTGTCAGTTGATGTATTAGCCCCTCGGCTCGTGGAGCGGACCCTCCTGAAACGAGCTCGCTGTGTATGGAAACCCTAGAGCTAGCTGCGACTGCGATGACGATGAAGACAGTACGAGAATCCTCTGTGGATTCGACGGCGACAACTAAAGCACTCAGTGATCATACATGGATCAGTGCTACCGATCCTGTGTGGGTTAGATCCTGTGTGGGTCAGCGCTCAGCGGTCCTGTGTGGTCCAGCGCATACCGATATTGTGTGGGTCAGATCCTGTGTGGGTCATTATGGGGGTTAGTACCTATCGGTCCTTTGTGGGTCATTGCATGGGTTAGTACCTATCGATACTTTTTGGATCATTGCGGGGGTTAGTACCTATCGATCCTATGTGGGTCCGATGGATTAGATGAATCTGTGGCTACATCTGAGTATCTCTATCATTTTATGAAGAAGTATACCTATGTGAGATGAGTCTTGAATTTCAATCCTAATCTTCGATAAGATTGACTTGATATCCTGTGTGGATTACTTTATGCTTTCCTGTGTGGATTGGGTTATAATTTTCTGTGTGGATGGGGTTGTACTTGCGATCGAATGTTGGATCCGAACGAGAATTGATGACTTAGGTATATGTATGGGCATATAGCTAAGTAGTGTCGGATGTTACTTTGTGATTGTATCTTTCCTTTGTGGATTATCCTTTGGGGATTCTGGGAGACCTTCGCGGGTCTCGGGGTCCCTACTGAGTAGCATATACTCACCCCTGCACGGGCTATGCCCGCACTATGTTTTGTTGGTTGCAGACGACGGACAACGATGATCGTGGTTCAGGCTTGCGGAGCAGGTCAGTACCTCTAGGTGGACAACTGGGCGGGATGTACTCGGAGCGGATGGTTGGACCCGAGGAGCTGTGGAGGCTATCTGTACCCACCCTTCAAGTGGTACATTTAGTAGATGACCCGACGTTGTGGCTTTACTTTTCAGTTGTTGTAATTCCTTTTCAGTTGTACTTTACTCTCAGTTTGGGTTTGTATTTTGGCCCACATACTTTTCCACACATACTATTGTACTCAGTTTTACTTAGTGTTTAATTCTGCTTGCTTACACTATGTGTGTTTGTTTACTTTACCTAGGAAATGCCTTACCTTTTTACCGGGAATGATGCCTTGGGGCTAGTCTCCAGCCCCTGGCCTATGGAAGGCGGGCTTGAGGTAGTCACGACACGAGCCCCGAGGACGGGTCGTGACACCACTGATATGATTTTTTACTTGGGAATCCTGGGTGCTGACATGATCTTTCATGGAGGTTTTAAATCCCTCAAAGACTGATATCATCTGTCTTACTACACTTTTTACATAATCTATGTCATTGTCTGCTTGAAGTTTAGAACTCATATAAAATTCTAAAGAGATAACAGACTTCTTTAGAACTTCAACATCCTATGCTAGTCTAGATAATTTAGTCTGGAAAGCTGTAACTTCATCCACTATTTCTGCCACAAAGGTAGAGACATTACAGCCAACAGAGAGTTCAAAGGACTTTTTCAAATTGCTCATCTCTTAAACAAAGTAGTGCTTTAACTCGGCAACAAAGGCACTAAAAGACTCTTTTAGATCATTCTTTAAGGATTCATGATCAGCCCCGATGATCATATTAGTAGGTGAAACCACAATAGGTGCTCTTTCAGATACTATACTGGCCGCAGATTCATTCATAAATGATTGAATATATGACACTAGTGAAGCTTCCATTTTCGTTATTTCATCCAAAAAACTGATTTTGAGATCAGAATTGAGCTTTTCCAGATCATGAATTCTGACCACATCTTCAGGTAACAACTCAGTCTGAATATCATAATTGATTTTTGGTCTATTGAGGGAAGTCTCATTATCAGAATCTTGATAATACAATCCACAAACCACAAAACCTGGGTCTTCTACCCAATCCTCAATTTCAACAGCCACTGAAACACTACCAAACCTAGTTGGATGCTCCCCCTCAACATATGCATTCTCTTGTACAAAAACAACATTCTCAACAGGTCTTTCTTCCTCAAGAGAATATTCTACAATCAACTCCATCTCTGAAACAGCAAGAGGCCCCTCTGGATTAGGCATAGGTCCTTCCATCTCACCCACTACATCCTTAATAGTCACAACTGAGATTCCAGTCAATGGACTCAGACTTAAGCAGATAGAATCAGAGGCTTCAGATTCATTCTCTCTTTATTCTTCACTCTCAGGGACTGGATGGTCTTCCTTATCAACATGTGTTTCTTCTTATAATAGTTTTTCCTTTCTTGAAGATATAATTTCAACAATAGTACTTGGGGGTAATTCCGGATCCCTTCCATCAGCCATAGAAGTCTCCTCTTCATTAGTCTTATCACTGTACTCAGGTTCTTCTTCATAAAGTCCTAGACCTAGATCCCTCACATCCTTAGGCCTTAAAGGATGATCCATAGGATTGATCATATCATATAGCTTCTTCTCATCATTAACCCACTCTCTTCTCCATGGATTCCAGCTTATCTTCATGTATTTGCAAACAATTCTTGTGATACAAAAATTATTCCTTACTACCACTGTCTCATCTTGAGAGTCAGCTACCCCTATCACTTTGATCATAACTAAGATCAACTTGGAAAAGAATAAGGCATTGGTCTTTGATTTTGTCCTAGTCATATCCTCTATTTGAATCATTAGCAATCTTCACAGATTCACATTCACACCATGTCTCAAAAGTTGTAGCAGATAGATATCTTTATATCTTAAATTTGCAAAGTCCCCCTCCTTGGAATTAAAACATGCTGAACAAACACGAAAAGTAATCTATTCTCTCCATCCATTTCGGCAGCCACCACCTATCTTTTCTTGAAACTACTAGTGAGTTCCTCTAAGGAAATCTCATAACCAAATATGTTGCTTGTAGGTGGTACTGATTTCGAGAAATATCCAGACACACCTTCGTGTGGAACCTTCAGGAATTTAGTCCACTCAATAGATGAAAAAGATATTTCCTTTCCATTCACAAGTGAAATCATTTGGTTCTCATCTTATGATTTCTCAAAACATCAAAAATCATATAACTATTTCACCAGCTTCAGATAGTAAAGGCCATTGTTTTTCAAAAAGCATTCTACCCACTTCTGATCTTCCAGCACCTCGAGAACTAGCGATTTACTAGACAACAACCATTCGATGCATAGCTATTTTTCGATCACAATAACTCTATTTTGTAAATGCGGGTTCACTAGTCACCCTCTTGACATTGTTCAACCAACACTGCTACTTACTTGTTGGTCTGTCTTTTGCTTCTTTACATTAGACTCATCAATGTCATCTCTGACAGTAGGGAGTTTGGTTTTTTCCATCTATGGTTTGAGTAACTTAGGGTATTCGAGAGATTTTGGAGCTAAGTCTTGAGGGAAAAGGATTTGATGTGGATTGATAAGTAATTAAGACTTAGTTTTATCATTTAGGAATCATATAATAAATAATTAAAATATATAATAACTATAATTGATACAGATTCTGGCGGCAGAGAGAAGTTTAAAAAAGTGCATAATCGGTAGGATATATCGGTGAGAATTCATAATTGGTGAGGTTTCATATCAGGGAGGTATATCGGTGAGGTATCACATCGGTGACGTATCACATCAGTGAGGTACACTAGTGAGGTATCACATCGGTGAGGTACATCAGTGAGGTACATCAGTGAGGTATCTACCGATCAAGGTTAATCAGTCCTAACTCTTGTCTAATGTAACTTAACCTATCCGAACATAAAGGTTTGGTGAAAATGTCAGCTAACTGATGTTCAGTACCTATAAATTCAAGAGTAATATCATGTTTTTGGTAGTGATATCTCAAGAAATGGTGCCTTACATCAATGTATTTGGTCCCAAAGCAAGACACATGATTCAAAGAGATATTAATTGCACTAGTTTTGTCACATTTTATTGAGACATGCGTAAAGTCATATCCATAGTCTAAAAGAGTGTGTTTCATCCATAAAATTTGTGCAAAATAATTACCAGCAGCTATATACTCTTCTTCGATAGTACACAATGAAACAATGTTCAGTTTCTTACTACATCAAGATACTAAGGACTTACTTAGAAAATGACATGTTCCAGATGTGATTTTTCTATCTAACTTGCAACCAGAAAAGTTATCATCTGAATAACTCATTAATTCAAAAGATTTTCCTTTTGTATAAAACAAACCCAAATTTGAATTATGTTTAAGATACTTAAAAATTCTTTTAACAGTAATAAAATTCAATTCTTTAGGATTAGCTTGAAATCTTTCACACATACACACACTAAACAAAATGTCTGGTCGACTAGTAGTAAGATAAAGTAAGCTTCCAATCATACCTTTGTAATTGGTTTGATCCACTGGTTTCCCAATTTCATCTGCATCCAATTTACAGATAGTACTCATAGGAGTATCTATTTCCTTTATAATATCCAAAAAACATTTTAAAAGATCCTCTGTATATTTACCTTGATTCAAAATAATTCCATTTTCAATTTTAAAAACATGAAATCCAAGAAAATATTTGTGTTATCCCATTAAACTCATTTCCAATTCATTTTTCATACACTCTGAGAAATTAGTACATAGATAATCTTTAGAAGATACAAAAATAATGTCATCAACATAGATTTGTACTATCAAAACATCTTTAGAAATTCTTTTAATAAAAAGAGTTGGATAAAAAATCCCTTTAGTAAAACCTTTTGAAATAAGAAAATTACTATGTCTATTATACCAAGCTCTTGGAGCTTGATTTAAACCATATAAATCTTTAGATAGTTTGAAAAATCGATTTGGAAAATGAGGATGAGTAAATCCAGGTGTTTGTTCAACAAAAACATCTTCAATTATATAACCATTCAGAAAAGCACTTTTAACATCCATTTGATATAAATTGAAATTCAGATGAGCATCATAGGCATGTAAGATACTAATATCTTCTAATACAGCTACAAGGGAAAATGATTCCTCATATTCTATTCCTTACTATTGACTATAATCTTGTGAAACTAGCCTAGCTTTGTTTCTAACTATATTTCTAGACTCATCAACTTTGTTTCTAAAAACCCATTTAGTGTCTATGGTCAAAGTGTCCTTAGTTCTGTCAACTAATTCCCAGACATTGTTTATTTCAAATTGTTTTAAATCATCTTGCATAGCCATTAACAAAAATTCAACATTGATTTCATCATTGACATTTTTAGGCTCTAATTGTGAAAGAAAATATTGATGTTCAACCTAGTTTTTTAGAGAATCTATAGTCTGTGTTCCTCTATCAAGATTACTAACAACAGTATCTAAAAGATGATTATTTAGAATCCTAGTTGATCTAGTAAAGGTAGGACTAGAAATTTCAGGATCTTCTCTAAGTTCGGGTTGTATAAAAACTGATTCTGGAATATGTCCAGAACTGTATGTCTTTACAAGAGGCTCATTGGTTTTATCATTAAGGTCCAGAAAAGACAAATATTCTTCAAGATATTCAAAAGATGACTTAGGATCATGTGGATCAGTTTCATCAAACTTGATATGAACAGATTCTTCCACACCTTTGGTTCTTTTATTAAAGACTCTATAGGCTTTTATAGTTAAAGAATAACCATGAAAAATTCTTTCATCACTTTTGGGTGCAAACTTGTCAAGATTATACTTTGTATTGAGAATAAAGACTTTGCAACCAAAAACCCTAAAGTAACTAACCTTAGGTTTCCTATTATTCGACAAATCATAAGGGGTCTTCTTGAGAACGGGTCTAATTAATACTCTATTGATAATATAACAAGCTGTATTTACAGCTTCAGCCCAAAAATAAATTGGCAGGTTATACTCATTAAGAATGGTTCTTGCTATTTCATGAAGGGTTCTATATCTTCCTTCTACTACACCATTCTACTGAGGTGTCCTAGGGGTAGAAAAGTTGTGAATATAGCCATTGTGCGAGCAATAAGATTCAAACTCGTGATTTTCAAACTCATGACCATGGTCACTTTTCAAATTCTTGATCTTAAGTCCACCAAGGTTTTCTATAGACTTGGAGTATTTAATAAAGTAAGAACAAGCTTCAATTTTGTGAGCCAAGAAGTATACCCAAGTATATCTAGAAAATTCATCTACTAGGACATACACATAGTGCTTCCCATTTAAACTAGAAACTCTAGAAGGTCCAAACAAGTCCATGTGAACCAACTAGAGATCTTGAGAAGTTGAAACTTATTTATTTGATTTAAAAGAAACATTATATTTATTTCCCTTTTGACAGAGATTACAAAATTTTTCTGATGGGAATTCAAGTTTGGGTAAGTCTCTAACTAAGTTCTTCATAGTCAATTTTCTAAGTGAATGAATGTTGAAGTGTCCTAATCTTATGTGTCACAACCAATATTCTTTTTGAAAATCATTTAAACAAGTAACATTTTGTTTAGTTAAAGAATTAAAATCAACAGCATAAAAATTTTTATTTCTCAATGAAAAAAACACTAAAACATTTTTGGAATTAAAAACATTACTAGAATAATTTTCAAATTTAACATTTAAACCATCATCACATAACAGATAAATACTCAATAGATTATATTTAAGTCCATCAACAAAGAAAACATTAGAAATTAAAATTGAATATGTGTTACCAATTTGTCCTAGGACAATGATCATTCCTTTAGGGTTATCACAAAAGGTGACATGACCTCCATCAACTTTAATTAAGCTTTTGAAACATGAGTAATATCTAGAAATATGCCTTGAAAATCCACTATCCAAGTACCATATGTTCTTGTGAGAAATCTTCAAGAAAGTTTCCTACAAAATAGATTTAGATGGAAAATGATTTTGGTACCCAGATCTTCTTGGGTCCAGACAGGTTAGCAATCAAAGCATTAGGTACCCAGATTTGTCTTATGGGTCTCAAATAGCTTACAGAATCGATAGATTTTAAAAGATAAAATTTATTTGATATATAACCATATTAATAACTAGTTTAAGCATATAGATTTCCAGAACTAGAACTAGCATCATTATGTCCAGATTTAGAAATTAATCTAGTTTTAGTAAACTGTCTCTATCCAGGTTAGTATCCCAAACCAGTAGTATACTTTGGTGCCACTTTTTTACCTAGAATTTGAATAAGTGTATATTTTCCATTTGTGAAATTTTATATGTCCTTCCTTAATTTCTCATTGGACAATTTCAGTTCAGTATTTTCCTTAAGTAATTGAGGATTCTTTTGCTTTTCTACATCAAGGGAAGATTTAATAGAGCTGGTTAAAGCATGCTGTTTCATCAAGGTTTTATAACTATCTTTTAATTAATTACATGTCTCTTCTAGCATATTAAAATATTCAAATAATTATTCACTTGAAATGTTTTCAGATTCAGAATTAGAATCAAAATCAACTCCAGAATAGTATGAATTAAAAGCAAGAGGGTCTAGTGTTACGTTAGAAGTGTTTGTCCTAAAACACATGTTAGCTTTATGAGAATATTCATCCTTTGGAGAATCAAAATCACATGAAGTGTATTCTAAATAACTCCAAGTTTCTTTCATTTCTTTCTTATACTTTCTCTCCTTTTAGTCATGATTGTTCTTGAATTTCAATTTTGGACAATCAGTTTTAATGCGACCTTTTCTCTTACATTCATTGCAGATAACTTCATCACTCTTATCAGCTTTCTTCCAATCCTTTTTCCAATGTCCTTTGTTGTCATATTTAGCTTTGTAGTTTTATACTATGAATATTTTATTCTTCCTATATAATTTCATAAATCACATGGAAATTTGATCCATCTCAGCATCACTATCAGAATCTGAACTTTCACTTGTCGAGCTTTTAGTAGGTATGTGAATTTTCTCCTTGTCCTTGCCCTTTGAGGAAGTAGACTTAAATTCCACTGAATTCATTTTAGGTTCATCATCTACTTCCTTATTCACCTTTAGTTCTTCCTCGTACACCATAAGCTTACCAATTAACTCTTTTATAGGCAGTTTGCGGATGTCACATGATTCTCTAATGGAAACAGATGTGCCTCTCCATCGGTCTGGCAGACATCTCAATATTCTCATAATTTGACCTTTTGCTGGAACAACCTTTATAGGGGAGCTCATAGTTTGGGAAATCTCAATGAACCAAAGATACATATTAGAAATAGGTTCATTAGTCTTCATTTTAAAATTATCATATTTGATAGTATAGGTTTTCAATATCATTTCTATAACATTGGATGTTCGTTCATGAGAAATAGCCAAAGTGTCCCAGATTTCATAAGAAGTTTTACAAGCATATATGCGATTAAATTCTTCATCTCCTAGAGCACAATACATGGAATTCATAGCTTTACAATTATTATTGTAAGATGATTTAGTAGGTTCATCCCGAGTAGTTCTAACAGTCTATGGAATCATATATTGAGTTTCTATAGCTGTCCATATATCAAATCCCATACTTTCTAAATGAATTTTCATTTTAAGAATCCACTGGGTATAATTTGTACCATTAAAGAAAGGTGGCATGTTGGTAGCAGCACCTTCTAATCTATTTTCAATAGACAGATTTTTGCAACAATATTTAAAGATATAAAATTTAGAACTAACAGAAATTTAAGATCATTAAGATACAACTAAAATCACAGTTGAAAAACAGAGTGTTTCGAAAAAGTTTGATAAAAAAACAATACCTTTGATACCAAATGTTGGTCGGAGTGGACACTCAAGAGGGGGGGTGAATTGAGTTATAATTAAAATATTTGTTAAAATTTTTTATATTAATATCCCCATATTTAAAACAAGTTAAACTATAGTGAATTTATACAAAATGTAAAATTTCAATTAGTTTCTCAAAGATTGATTAGGTCTCAGTTATTTTAATCAAAACATTAAATTAACTTTTGAAACTAACTTACTAGTTCACAATAATTATAAACACTTTCTAATTTAACTATCAATGTAACTTTAAAACAAATTGTATTTCAATGTAATTAGCAATGGAATAGAAAATATATATATATAATATATATTAGATTTAAACTAAGATGCACAGTAGATATAACCAAGAGGTTCAGTCTCAATATGAGACTTATTACTCTAAAACAATTTATATAAATTTGATCCACACCTTGGTTCGGGGTAAACAACAGTACAACGAATGTCTAGGTACTAAGACCTCCCCCATAGTACTTCGTGGGATAACAAAACAATAGCACACAAGCAGTCCAGGTCTTACATAACATCTACCACTATCCACAGTGGGAAAAAAATGAGTTATGGAAGGTTTCTGTGATTATTTAGAGATAATATACTTTAGCACAGGAGACAGTGTGTGTAACAAATATACAGATTACACACACTGGTCGAAATGTAAATAAAAGAATCACTGAGAGAGTAGATATGAGTTTAGAAAGCTCTAGTGATTTGAAGTGAAACTCTGGAATCTTGATTAATCAGGAATGCTTCTGAGTCCTTCTTTGGTTTTTTTGTGAAAAACAAAGGGTCGTTTTCTTCAAGTTCAGTTTTATTAGCTTGAGTGCATGAAGATCTCGTTGTAGTTCTTCACTCCTACACTAAGGTGTATCTTGTGTTCTCCTCTAGAATGAATGGCTTCTGGTATGTCAAGTGTTCTTCCAGTATGAATGTAGCCTTTGTTTTCTGTGTGAATGCACCACTTTCCAACGGTATTCAACCCTTGCTTTCCACATATTTCATGTGCCTCCTTAGTTACATTCTTCCTGGCATTTTTCCTTCCTTTTATAGCTTTCATCTCCATTAAAAGGAAATGATTACCGTTTTACAGGTACGAGTTACGGTTCCCTGACATGCCAACAACTATCATTAAATAACATTAATTGCATTAAAATCATCAAATATTACCATTGCTTAATAAA
Source organism: Viscum album (assembly GCA_963277665.1). NCBI lineage: Eukaryota > Viridiplantae > Streptophyta > Magnoliopsida > Santalales > Viscaceae > Viscum > Viscum album. The sequence continues at coordinate 1,815,039,486 of OY728146.1, forward strand.
TAAATAATGTTGAAAATAATAGAGTTTAGAAGTCAGTGATTGGAAATCTTTCATCAGTAGCTTTCTATCAGTAGATATGTAACAGGGGACTTTGTATAGTAGTGAGATCCTATCTGTAGCTCTTTGTCCTTTACTGGTATCTCCCTGTATCGGTAGCTGCTACTATGTATATCAGTATCTGTAAGTAACGGTGACTCCTTCTATCGATATCTCTTGCTCTATCGGTAGCTCGCTTGTCTATCAGTATCTCTCTTGTATATCAGTAGCTCACTTGTCTTGAGTAGCTCGCTTGTATATTAGTAGCTCGCTGAACTTTGTATCGGTAGCTTGTGCATACCGGTAGCTCCATTCTGTACCAGTGAAGTGTATATCGGTAGACTTATGCATATCGGTAGACTTGTTCTATCAGTATCTCAGCTCCTATCGGTAGCTCTATGTATCGGTGGACTTGATCTGTTAGTGTCCTGTGCTTACTGTGGACTTATACATACTGGTAGCTCTGCGTATTAGTGAACTTTGCTTATCGGTGACTATGTCTATCGGTAGACTAAGTACTGGTAGAGCTGTTTGTCTGTATCAGTTGCTAAAAGCATATCAGTGACTTAACACTTATCTGTTTTATGCAAAACATATCCGATTGAGTTAGAATTGTTTCAAAAGTCATATAAACATAGATAAACATTGATTAACACATTTCAAAGATTATTTTAATATTATTATCAAGTAGAATGGCATAGATTGGACAAATTAAAATATAGGTAAACATTAATTGGGATTATCAACATATTAAAACATAAGTGAGATTATTAAAACAGGTGAGGTCAACAATTAAGATATGAAGGTTTAAAAGTGACACTCTCAATTTCCCACTACTTTGGTTAGGTCAATGAAAATTTCTCTATTATACGATAGAGATAATAATATATGGAGTTTCAATTACATGTTTTATAGGAAAGCACACCTTACGTTTCTATTAAAAATCCCATTTATTGGAAACTGCATCATTTAATTTTTAAGAATAATTATGTTTATATGTTATATATATACAAATATATATATATATCACATTCTAGTTATATGTGTTACCATCCTCAAGTTATAAATAACTAATATTTAGCATTTAGAATTGGAAATTCATTTAACAATAACCTATATTTTACATTTAGTATAAAAATGAATCCAACACATTCCAGATAGCTCTATTAGATGGCTAATAATTCCCATTTTATTGAATTATGGGATTTATAAATTTAAATTGGAATCCTTGTTATCATGGATATCTTGGGGTTTATCCCCTTTAAACACAATTACATTGCTAAAACCTGTGAAAATTTCTTAGTTAAGGTTCCACCCTCAATTTAAACAAGAAGAAACCAATTATGTTGAAGTAGACACATTAATAACCAATTATTTATCCTTTTTATTACATGGACTGTTAGTGAAATTCTACATTGAAATGAATTCAATATAACATGTTGCATGAAATAAATGTTAAATAAATATGGAATGGAATTTTAATGACATAATAATCCATAAGTGCCTATAATGATGTATGGGACAACACTTCCTTTCATTACTTTTCCAAGTATAAAATATAATCCATAATAGTAATAATAATAAATACAAAAAATCATGTGAATCACCAAATATTATAATCAATACAATTGTAATAGGAACAATCTAGAATAATAAATTGTATCCAAGAAAACTTGTATTTTTCACATGTACATGTTTTATCTACTCCCAGGCATAAGATCATTAAAAAATATCAATACATTCCGTTTATCCTATGTACTGACCCAAAATAGTAAGAAAAAATGAAATCAAGGGATATGATTTCACTTTGTGACATCCAAATTTTCATTCATAGACACGTGACTGGTCGTGTTGCACACATGGCATCAACTATGCATCTCTATTTTCTAGAGGTTTCTGAATAGTAGTGGGGTTCTATTATGACATGGTGGGGTAGAATACACCCTCATTATTAGTGAATAATAAATTGGTATAATAAAAGATTAAGTAATAGGGTAAACATAATAACAAGGAAGCATATTAACTAAATAATCTTGTTATAATAGACACAATGGCATAAAAAATGGTTGAACCATATTTAATACTATATAAAAAATGGTGATCATGTCATGGTGATATATAAAAATTTGAAGTGATATGGAAAAAAAGAAGTAGGAATACAAAATATGATATAAAAAGGGAAAAAATGCCCAATATATCTCTAATAACATCATGGGCACAAACTCGGTCCTTTACACCCATACTTCATCCTAGAACAAAAGTAAAAAATCCATATAAGGTTACTTCCTCTTGTAAATTATTGCATCAATGAAGTCTGTTTAGTTAGTAAATGGTGGTCCAAACAATATGTGAGATAAACTCAGTAGGCCATTACTAAAAAGTTCTATAAAAATTTAGTTATTACATACATTCTATAACATTGTTCAATTATAATAATATTAAGGATATAAATGATAATGTATCATAATCCCAATAAACTTGTATAATCTGTGCAAAAATCATAATATGAATGAAATGAAACTGTATACCCAAGTATTGTGTCATCCGAAAAACATGTCAAATGTATAATGTATCAAGCCTACGATGGAAGGAAACAAATTTATTTGGCCAAGAAATCCTCTTTAAGTCCATATAGATCGTCCGTAGAAAAATTGGTATAATGTTGATAGATATGGGATCCCAAGGCCCATGGATGAGGCATAATAATCGAGCATGAGGATAATCTTCAACTATAATTGGTTGATACATGGGTGAATCCCAAGGAATAAATCCAAGGTGGACCAAGAAAGTTGGATCTAAGGTAATTCTCTAAGGCATCCATTGTAAATGAATAGTGAGTGTAATATTATAGTGTTGCTACCATATCAAAGTATCTATCATCAAAAATTTTATATAAAGTCCTAAGGGTCCATGTTTGATTCCATTCACTTATCAATTTAATTCATCTCATTATCTTCATAAACTAATTTACTAATAAGTGATTATATTAAGGGTCATTTTTGTGTCATTCCACCTTACCAACCATTTTTATTAATATTAACATTAAAAAAATCATCCATATCATTTAAAATTTTAATTTATTCCATTTCACTTACTAATCAACTTTTTCCAAGAGGTATTCAACTGTTAGCATCCCAATTGAATTCGTATGTGGATTCAACTCATGGGTGGAAAGATATACTTGCCCAATGGGTGTCAAAGTAAAAGGTATTTTAGTAAACCCTCTTGAAGGGGTGGTTTAAATTTAGTTTATCTACCTTAAACCATTATAAATGGGATATAGAACCTAAAAACATGATTTAGAACATTTAATTTAAGATATTAGTCATTCAAGAGGTGATTCATGGGGGGTGGGGGTCATCATGAAACACTATGGTAAATGATATATTAGTAATGAAATAAATGGAAAATGTATACACCACCTACTTTAGATGGATAGTTGAATACCCATTCATTATTGTACTATAACTTATGATAAAATGGAATAAATAAGAGAAATAAATAAATACCCTAAAAATATCATATATTATCTCACAATGATTTAGAATTTCACATGGAGATATAAATAAAGATAGGAAGGAACGTGATTGAAGATCTTACCGATGGTTATCCAATGGAAAATATGGCGAGTGAATCAGATGGAGAGTAAAGAAAATAGAACAAATATTATCTTAGTGTAGAAGAAGATATTCCAATGTTGTGGGAGATCCTATGCTTGTGGAGGATAATAAATTGGTGAGGAAACCATAATGATGGAATGAAAAATGGTCATTTTTTCACTTTTAAAGGGTTTATGGTTTGGCCACACATATTTTTTAACCATGTAATAACAATGTTCCACCACTATCTTTGTGGAACACAACCTCAAATGGATAGGTTAATTTTTTGAAATTCCTTCACATCCTATGAATTCTCACTATCCAAGTACTCCACCCAATCAAAAAGTTATTCACATGTTTATAAAAACAATGCGCTAACCATGCATTCCATATTTGCAAGAAACATTCACCATTTCACATGAAAATGTGGCCTCCCTCGCAAAATTTTCCCAACCATTATTATTATTTACATGTCTACATGGTTGATTTATATAGATACTATTAACCATCCCCAACTATTATCCTAAACCTCTTTCACCAAAAATAGTTTATTCAATCTCTTAACAAGTCCTGGTTTCTCCCAAACCCTTTATTAAATATAAGAAAACATCATTAGATAAAAAATAAGTTTAATAAATAATTTAAATAATATGTACCTCTGTAAAAAGATGATATATTACTTTTCAAAATGAATTAGTGTCTTTAAATTGTGAATATTAATTTTGGATTCCATAGGGACATTTTTAAAGTAATACTTTGATTAAATGTATTCTTGAATTTGAAAGATAATTCATGAATGTAATCAAGTAAGATTACCACTTTTGAATGTTGATTTGAGGAAAATGTTTTCAATTAAAATTTAGGATATATGATGGACTATTCAAAACATTTTGATGATCATCTCTTTTGATAACCCTTATTATATCCTAATTGACCCTTTCACTTCCCATTGATGGTTATTAAAGAAGTTATTATTTACATTGAGATAGTTTGGGGTGTGAATGAGATGTGAACTGAAAATGAATTGAAACATTGAGAGCATGATCCCATGATGATACTAATCTGAATTCTCATTAGAATCCATGTGGGTTGATTATCTCACTCACCTATTTTGACTAGTCATTGGAACATGTGTAGATAGATGATATGGTAAAGATATATGATTTTTTAGTAGTCTAAAACTTCAATTTGAGTATCCATAGAGAACATGTTAGGTCCAAGATATAGTTGTGGGGATAGAAAAGTGGATGTGTATGTAATTGGTTATATTGAGATCCATGAGACTTGATATAAACCCAAAAATTTATTATGATTTTTTGATTTCCTAGAATGTTTTTGACTCACTATCATATCTAGGACATACCCCTGACTTCCATGTAATTGATACTTGATACATGTTTTCATTATTTGTCACAACTTGACACTAGAGTTTCCTTGTTTTTTTATTACCATTATTAATTACTTTTCTTACTGAGATTATGAACCCTGAATATATTATACTAAATCATTAATAATTATTAACATTAGTTTCATGTTTTTACCTTCACCTCATTTAACTAACTTGAGATTAAAAAATGGGTTTTGATTATTATTAAGAAATGTATTAGGTTTTAATAGTTGAAATTCCATGTTTTCAACTTTGGTTTCAAAAATTATTTTGAAATGTCTATAATTCTGTTATTAAAACCCAATAATGTTGTAATAGGATCTTGAGGGATTCAGTTTATTATTATGAAATTTAAATACATTTCCCTCTTTTATAAAATTTTATGGAAAATTTTTAATACCTTATAAATTAATTGCATAAAATAATTAGTGAAATCATACAATTATCTATAGCTCACAACTTGATTTCACTACCTATTGTTTCTTGCCTATATATTCTTATATAAAACAGTAATTTTATAAAAACATTCATTTATGGGTTTGTGATTTGTTGGAAGAGGGAAATTGACTATAGATATAGGGGGTGTTCATGGACATCTGAGAGAAGGATTTTGCAGTCATTTTTTACTTCTAGTTTTTATATCATCCCATTGTTCCAAAGGTGGATGTGTTGATTTCTTTATCTAATTTTTTTTGATAGTATAATTTTATTATTTTTAATTTTTATTGTGGGTGATATTGTTACCAAATATCTTTTCTGGATGCACATTCACTTATTTCCATCTCATGGAGGCCAAGAACGCTCTTTGGGTCTGTGGATAATCTTCTCAGAAATTGGTTTAGATGGTATTCTAGGTTAATTCATTACAAATGGAATCATATGAGGTATTTCACTAAATATTATATTTTCCTTGAAATAAATTATGTTATTTGGTACGAATCATAGTAGAAAGTAGATTTCAAATGTTCCAAGACCAAAGAAGTAGTTCATGAGAAGATTATTGATCACAAACATTCACAATAATACATGAATAAATGGAAAATTAGGTACTTGAGTATTTTTTTCTCGTTAATGGTTCCCGAATGATTATTGAGTTCAATATTTGTGATGGAATTACTATTGATTTTTGGAATCTCTCATGCGTTTAATAATAGGAATTGAAATATGTCTAGATATTTATTATGTCATCATGGTTCAGTAAACTATGATGAATCATTGTGAATGATCAAGAATTGAATCTATGAAACTTTTTTAGGTTAGTGTGGGGTTTACTATCCCATGCTACTAATCCATGCATTGTTTTATTCAAATTACAAAGTTAACATCTTGTTTATTGGTTCCATGTAACTTCATTTATGAGAGGTCAGTTTGGAGGGTTATGAATGTGGTTTATTTCAAGATGTCGTTTTTTTATCTTTAATAACATTGTTAATGATTTTAAATCCTTAGTGAAAACTGAGTTGTGTCTCAAAAAATCTTTTTTTGAGTTCTTTGATATATTTTTTCAATTTCCAAAAATTGATTTCAACTATTTTTTTTAAAACATATTTTTAAATAAATTTTAATGATGTGATAAAAAAATGTTTTAAGAATAAATTTACATATATAATGAGTTTATGAAAGAAATAATTTTGAAAATTGAAAAATGGTATTAAAACATATAAAACCATAGAATAATTTTCAAGAGTTTGTAAAGTATTTATGAAAATATTATGATGGATTTATATCAAGATGTCTCTTTTTTAGTGGAATGTCATAGGTTTTATAAATGGGGAAATATTGTGTACTTAAAAGTAGTGTTGTTTTCATCAAAGTGGTTTTGGAGCCTTTTTTGTAATATTTTGGAATTTATTTATGCTATGTTTGAATATTTATTTATTGTTTAGTTGTCGAACCCATGATTAATTAAATCTAGAAATGTATCCCAAAATATTTAACATGAAAGGTAGAAATTTCTTTCATCAATGTAGTCTCTCGAATAGTATTTTTCATTTTCCAGAAGTGAATTCTCTAATTGATGACTCCACCTAGACTCTGAATTGAGTGGTGGATCTTGAGCCTTAATAGATTTTTGGTCCCACCATTGTCTACTTAGATTATTGTTCACCTTATTATGGAAGTGAGTGGGGTTATCCTACTGTAATAAAATAAATTCATGAATTTTAAGATATTTCTATTAAACTTGAGGCTCATTATTCCTTGAAGTTAAAGTCTATTAGATCATTTTTTTGGGGACCTATCCAATAGTTGTATAATGATCTGTTTACCTCCTATTTTCATGGAACAATTTCATATAAATTATTTAGGTATGTATTCATTTAGTGGGAGTATCTTTAAGAAGGGAATCAGGAGAATGTTTTTTAGCTCTATGTTTTAGTGAAGACTCTATTAAAGAAAAATATATTTTCAAAATATTCATCACCCAGAACATAGAACTCTCTACACAATAGCGTATTCAACCTCTTAACTTGAGATGCATGAAAGGGACTTGTCAAAAATGATGTATCTAGAAAATGACAGGAAGGGAATAAAAAATTGTTTGTAGTGTGTTTATGATAGTATGTTCTTCCTGGTGGGACACAAGAGTTGTTTGAACATGAGAAATATTTACTGGGAAATAAGTGGCATCTTGTGTGCTTTGAGTATTGAGAACATAACCATTATATAAATTTATATGAAAAATTTCGGAGAATTTATAAATGGTGTGGCCACTGGGGTCACCTTAAGAGGATCTATAAATTGGGCTTCCTAAAGTGGAATTTTTTTCTTGGGATCATCATCTCATGAATTTAGGGTTGATCATACTTCAAGATAATATGTGTCCATCCATAGGCCTCAGTGTGAATATTTTTTACACAATGGAGGGGATTCCATTTTTTATGGGTGTTATCCCAACATATAATTTTCGATGTAAAAGTGGAAATCATGTGAGTATTTATCATTATGGTTCATCTATTTTTATTATAAAAAATTTTGTATCTAAGTGGATGATCTCTTTTAGATCTATGTTATAATTATGAGGATGATTTCATTTTATTAAGATCTTGATTATTATGCCTTATGAATGTGTACAATTGAATGTTTATCCTTATACTTGAATAGTATTGAAATCCATAAGGTTTTTTTCTCCTAGGGATGTAATGGAGTCTTTCATTGAGAAAATTTATGTGTTGGGGTTGTTTTTCTTCAAAACCCCTCTTATTTATTCTTTAAATCAGTGTTTTCCTATGGTTGGTGATGGATAACATTAGGGTTGGTTGTTGTTCCATAGTATTCTCTAATTTTGTACGTGGCCATTATAGATCAATATTTATGTGATAGATGACCTCCTATGGGAGGGTGTTGTGTCCAATTTGTGTACTGAACTTTTAATTTTGATCTTTTTTTTTAAAAATGGACATGGATAAAACTTGGGGATGAACTCGAGTAAGTAAGACGTTTCAGATTCATGATGAACATGGGACCCATAGGTGCTGGTGTATGACTTTATGCGATCATATAGGGGTCATACTAATTGTAAAAAATGATAGGTTACCATATTATACTTCCCTAGGGTGGAAATACTTTTCAGTTATGTACCTTTCTTAGGTATGTTTGATCATAAATGGATTTTAAGAGCTTTATACCTTTTGGAATCATTGAGGTGTTTGGGTGTGAAGTACCTTTGATTATTTTAGTATAAAAATATATCTGTGTCTCCATATAAAGTTATTGATAATGGAAAAATAAAAATTCACCTAGAGAACATCTCAGGATGCATCATGTGAGTGGGGAGGACCATAGGTTAAATAGAGTTAAATATGGGGAGGGGTAGAATATGAAATTCCCAAAATTTAAAATATGTCCAATTCCAATAGATTTTTAACAAATTTTACCAAAAACATACATCAACCATGTTTAACTAGCATGACATAAATTATAAGCCTCATGGTTGGGCCACATGGATTGGTCAAACATGTTGAAATCGTGTAAATTTCCACTGGTATGGATTTTTATGTTTTTCATTATTAACAATATGGTTTGTACTAATCATGTTCGAACTGTTCTCCAAACATTGAAGCATTAAAATTTAATTTTCAATGAAATTTGACCCAGAACCCAAGATAAAGTATAAAATTAATAAATTAATTAAATAATATGGAAAGTAACGGATGGGGTGTGATAAAGTATAACATGTCTATAGAGGTAGTATTCATCCATTCTAAAGAGGTTATAGAGTATGATGTTATTATATAATTCATTAGATTTTCTAACACCCCATGATAAATATGTCATATGTACTATCATACATTTATATTCTACTTGGTTTTGTGCCTTGAATGATTTAAAAGATACTCACTCCTTCATTTCCCCCAACATAATCTATGCTCTTGAGATTGAGGCGGAGAGGCACTCAATGCCCATGATGTTAACTATTAATGTTATTAGTCAAACTAGATTATATGTTGTATTTAGTTATTGTTAGTAATTTACAATTCCAGATAACTTTTTAGGTGATTTATTATGTTTATGGATGAAACCATATAGAGTTATACTCAACATACACTAGTTATATTTGGTAAAGTCTATCATGGATTTCACCAGGATTTGAGTTATATTATTTGATGATGATGAAGTGTATGTCATATTCATTGGTGAGTGTGATCCTCATATGGTTAAAATGTGTGTTGAGTGCATATATTCTTTTATGGTTGAGTAGATGTCGCATTGGGAAAATGTTTATCTATTGGTGTTCCTTATGGGTTTTAAAGAGTAACATGATGTTTTCCTTAAAGTAGTTGTAACACTACCCCATCAATGTGAGATTGAGTTTGGGATATAGTTCCTATTAAGGGTCTAGTAGATATCTCTATCTTCATATTGTATACTTACATTCTAATTGTTGGAGATATATATTCATATTGTTGTTCTTTTTGAATGTGGATTTATTCATCCTAGTGTGTCTCCTTATGGTGCTCCAATTTGTTTAGTGAAGAAGTTATATCATATTTTGCAGTAGTGTATAACATAGAACCACTTTAACTAGGTGACAATGAAAAAACTGCTATAAAATTATTTAGATTAATGATTGATTAAATTAATTTAAGGGAGATAACTCGTCCTTAATGATTTATTTTCATTAATTATATGATCAAATAAAAGTAAAGGATGAGAATATTTATATGACTTCATTTATATGTTTTTATGGTAACTATGAGTTCATAGAAATATAATTCAGGGTAACAAACACCCCCTACATGTTTATGGGGACTATGAACACTATATTCTATAGGATTCTCTATCTGTATAAGGTTGTATTCAATGATGAAATCCTATTCTATTATAAGTCTTAGGAGGATCATGTAGATCATATAAAAGAAATTTTTAGGTTATTCAATATCATAAAATATTTTAAAAGATAAAAATGTGTAACTTTTATCCCCATTAGGTTCATTTTTTAGGGAATATCATATTTCACTAAGGAGTAGTAGGGGATCTTTTGAAGATAGATTATATTATTTATAAATTAACCACTAATAATAGTGAATATTTTTTCATTTTCCTTAGTATTAAATTCAATTAATACATTATATATGATTTGGGATGGACTTGTTACTATTTTTTCATTTATAATTCAAGTGGTATTTTAAACTTTTAAAATTGTTGAGGGGTTAGATTTTTAACAGAAATTTAGATTCAGAATCTGAGGCTTAGAAACCAACAAATGATATTTTTTATACATGGAATGAGGTCCTCTAGGGGTTCAGGTGGTATTAAGATCACTCAAATATCTAATATATTGATCAAGGTAAGAGATAAAGGGGCTATAGTGCCATAATTTAGCATGTGTCCTTCTTGTTAGGGAAGATATTATTTATGGGCTCACCAGCTGGCTAGTGAACCTAGAACTAGTTAATCAGTGGGTTTTGAAATATTTTTATTAAAAAGGTGATGAATGTTTATTTAACCCCTATCCCCTATCTTCTTAACTCAAAAATGGTAAAAAATAGGGCTATTTATAGTAGTGGAGGATGAATCCCTCACATTTTCTAGGCCATGGAGAATATTATAAGGACCCAAACTTAAAAAATTACTTAATCTTGAATTAAATGAAAAAAATTCACATTGAGGATCTTTTTAGGTTTACAGTTGTAGAGAATTTGGCCATCACTATTACATTTCAAAAGTTACAAAGTAGACACTTCTACTCAGTTTCCATTTTTTTCGTAAAATAAAAACTATTGAAAAAAAGAGTCATCTCAAGTTCCATGTTTTAGACAAAATGACTTTCCTTGATCCCATACTTGACCCTATTCCACTTTATGTCTTGTGAAAAAACATTTCAAAAACATGGGATGAGAATAAAAATCTCAGTAAGGAATACAGAGAGAAGAAAACTATTAGCTTTTCAAAACAATAACTAAAAAATGAATACCTAATCATAAGTAATACTTTTCACCTATATGAAGTAGTAAACACTCTTCACTGAATAAAATATCATTTCTTACCCTTTTGTAACCAAAATATCACCATAAAACCCCAATAAAGAACACATAACATATAATGGAAACTTTGAACATAAACATACTTAAATGGAATAACCATACGGTCGATTTCCACACATGTCACTAAATGAAATAGTCATATGGCTGACTTCCACACATTTCACTAAATGGAATAGCCATATGGACGACTTCCATAAGCAATGAATTGGAGGTTATAACATAACCACCTGTCCTGTTTTATCACGACAACATCTGTCATTTGGTTTATCACATAACCACCCATCAAATGTCCACGTACCATTATAAAACCATAACACATACAACAAATATAAAGGAAAGAAAAAATTTCCACATTTCAATCACAATAATTCAATTAAATATTTTTACATAAAAAAACCATTATCAAAACGATTTTCAATACCAAATAACATAATAGAGTATATGGTATTTATTTTTCCTTTAAAAAACATTACGACTTTTTGAGGAATCCAAGGATCAAGTAACACTCGCGGTGACGAAAAGGTCATTGTCACCATGTACGTTAAAAGAAAAATTCAGATTTGTCATTTAGTAAAATGATTCATAGAAAAATATTTCCTTTGAATTAAAAGAAATGTAAAAGGTGTTCATACACTGTATAAAAGAAAGTCTTGTATTAAAACAAAATACGCCTCAATGAAAGGAGATTGAGATGAAGTCCCCTACCTCATGTCTAACTTGACTCGATCATTCTTTAATCTTTTGAATAATAATCTAATGTTAATTTATACTTGCTTAAGAACCTTTTTTAAGTTCATTATACCTTTTATATCAATTATTACCATGTTATGAAAATTATGTAATCATTTAAGTTAATAACGTTCATTTTGTCGATATTTGGTACTTGAGTAAAAAATAAACTTCTTATAATTACAAGTTGTCCATGTGGTAAAATATCCATTATATCCAGAATAATATTCATGATGTAGATGTCATATATATAATATATATCTAGTATAATATTTATTTATAATAGTACATAACATTTGAAGGTAAGAAATGAAATGCACCATTCATGGAGACGGTAAACCGTACGTACGCATGAATGATACTTTCATTTCTATTTCGCATTTAATGGAATGAAAAAATTATGATATAGAGGTAAATTATAATTATAGTATAAAATCATATATTATATAATTAACTTCATATTTTATACATCCAACATATGGCATTAACAATTAAAATCACTTTGAGGGGGTGGTAGTCCGCACTTCCTAAAATGAAATTATCGCGTTTACCCATTATGGAAACCATAAAGGTATTCCATAAATGAGAAATACATAAGCATCAAGAAAACATAAACATAATATATATCATATATAAATACAATGACATCTTAATGTTCACCATTAGAGGGGGTAGGAGATAAATGAGCAATCATCGTTTTGTGAGGCAGTAGTTCGTCGTCCATAGAAATAGTATGTTTTTCACCAATTAGATGAAGGTGTGTGTACGTGTAGCCCGAATACATCCCATAAAAACATCCTAGTATATTGAATATAGTTTTTTTATTACAAAATATAGGAATAAATTTTTTTTATGGGGTTGGATAAGAAAAATAAACCAAAAGAACATAAGTGAAGATGTTACCTTTAAATTAGGTAACTCCCCTTGGTTTGAACCAAAAGGGTTTCTTGAAGTGCTTTCTGTCTAAGGTAAGGCTTCTATGATGAAGAGAGTGATATTTGGAGATTATTTGAGTAGAGGTTGGACGAGACAAAGGGCTTGAGAAGTGTGTCAAATGGGTAGGAAGTGGGGTCTTTTTATAAGGGAGAGGATGGGCTCTTTTGTAAATCTTGAAAATATTATTTTATTATATAACAATTTTCGGGTTCTAAAGGACCAAAAATCATTAATGTAAAAGATAAGGTGGACCATGTTCGAAATAAAATCATATAATAATAATTGGACAAGATTTGGATCTTTGTTTTAAAAATTATTTTCTTATTTATTTAAATTATTCAATAATGACGTAAACATTGCATCATCATTGTGTCATAAATAATTTTATTTATTTGATGTCTAAAAATTATAAAAAAAATTACCATGATGTAGGAAATATTTTTATATTTCTAATTAATATTTATAGTCATATATATCAATTATATAACCCCATTCAAATTTTTTTAGTAAAAAAATACATGTTCGTGACATTTTTTTTACTTTAAATAAAAAGGTATTAATGTCATTAGCATACCCAAGTGGCTCCGTGGGGTCCCCAACTTTAACCATGGAATTTCTTTGTCAGCCAGGACTCATACAATAAGGGTAGAACAAGTGTAAAGGTAACTTTATATTATTATAACATTATTTTTACCTTATATTACACTAATTACCTTTAATCACGGTTAATAAATGTTAAAAGATACTATTCCCCAAAAATTATTTCCATCCCACTGAACCTAATTTTACTTAATAATGACATCCATGTATGTCATATTTTTGAAATTCAATACGCAAAAGTAGAAAAATTTCATTTAAATGAAAAATCAGTTTTTTTAACTACTACTTAGTGGTTTCACTATTCATAAAAAATTGATGTTTTTCAGAAAAATACTAAAAATTTACCCTAAGATATATTTGATATTCCGAATGCAAAAATTATGTCTATTTTACAAAATTAAAAAAATATAAGTTGTATTAATGAATTTTATAATTAATTCTCGTTGTCAAAACAAATAGTGTGTTTTTAAGAAACAATATCTATCAAAATATTGACACTTATTTATGTCCAATTTCAAAGTGAAATTAATTATAATGACCACCATTGGATTAAATGGTAAAAATATATTCTAATTATAATTTAAATCAATTAAAAAGATAATCTAATCATATAAATAAATTAGATTAAAAATGAGGGTTTGAATTAAAATATAGCAATTTTCGTTATTCATTTTAAAAAATGAACTTTATCGGAAAAATAAAAAAAACATACACAAACTAAATTTTGATCTCCCAATTCTAAAGAAGAATTTTATTTGGTCTAATAGAATGTATAGGAGTGACCAGAACTATATTTAATGAGGTTTCTCCATCAAAAGGTGATAAATTGACCTTTTAGTGAATATTAGTGTATTTATGCTCAAAATTGGATTCATTCGCCTTTTAGGCCTCTAAAATTTATTGGATAAATGTAAAAACATTTAAAATATATATATATTCATATTTTAGTTATTTCTATTCTTTCCCACCAATACAACGTCTATGGGTTAAAATCAATTTAAAATAATATTATTATATTATTAGTGTGCAATGTAAGATTTCAAAGAAATCCGTTGTTGCGTATCAGGTATGCCATCGAACAAAGAAACCCCATTAAAGTAAAATTAATATTTAATTCAAAAATATTAATAAATATGAATATTTATTATTTTTTATTTACCTGGGATGTTACAAAAATGCCCCAGTTTTTTTCTATTTTTATTTTCCAATTATGTAATAGAAATCTTATGGCGAGTCTAACCATAATCTATCCCCCATTCTTATTTTCAATTATCATTCAAATTTGACATGTAGTTTATCTAGTATGTGCCCAATTTTCTAGGTGGTTGACTGGCTCCTCAATTTATTACATCTTAGCTCAAAACGAGAGCTGATACCAGATGAGTATACTCTAATGAGGATATGGTCTGTGGTCTTAAATTTTTTTTCATAGTCTCAAAATATTTATCAAGTGTGTGTGTTGTAAGTTCATTTCGACCTCTTTGCATATTTCCATTTAATTAAAGAAATGCATTAATTTTTTTCTTTAGTTAAGAACACTTTGGGAATGATTTATACTATAGAGAGGATAATACTAGTGGATATCCTTAATGAGGACTTAAACCACATATTTTACAATAGTAGTGGGTTATGTTTTATAAACTAAAATAAGTAATATTAAAGAGATGACCTTAATTAAATTTTGGTCTTGTTTTGGAATGATGTTAATAAATTTATAAGGCATTAAAGATGGTTTAAAACAACATTGTAAATCTATGTTATTATGGTCAAATAATAATCCATGGAATATAAATTGGTTAATAAATGTCATGATTAAAATGAAAAAACATGAATTAATGTTTAAATAATAGTGTGAATGTGTAAGAAACCACTTTTTTTATTAAAAACATAAAAGGGGTTGTTTATATCCCCTTTTATTTTAAAATTAGATGAAATGGATATGAAGTGATAAGAAATGAAGGTGAATGAATTTTTGACTTTAGACTAATCATTATTAATTATGATAAATGGTTGTATAATTATTATTAAAATGACATTGGATTATTAGGAATTCATAGATGAGGAATTATATTCTGTATTATGGATAGTACTTGGGAATGTCTGGATGAGCTTTAAAATTCCATATGATACTCAATGTATTTGACTACCAAGATGAGTTCAAAAATTAAATGTGATCAATGAAAAATTAGTACGGCTAAGAGGATTTCATAGAACCCATGTGATACTTCAAGATTGATAATACCAGGATGAACAGTCAAATTCAATTGTAATTCCTTGATGAGCTCAATGGATTCCATGTGATGGATAATAAATGGGAATGATAAGATGGAAAATTTAAGTCCATGTGAATTCTAGGATGGGTGTCTAGATTTTGGTTGATGATTAATGATAGGGGAAAGTTGTAATGATTGTTTAGAATCTATATGAAAATTCATGATAATGGGGAATTCTTGGATGACCACCTAGATTTCATGTAGATATTTATGGCTGAAATAGTCATTTTTTCATGTTCAGAGAAACCCCTACACCATATGAAGTAGGAATTATTTTTTTAGTGAAATGAAACATGAAATCAAAATGGTATTTTATAATCTCAAGTGTCACCATGAAGTTAAAGATATAGTGGTTAATTTCTACTTTAATATTAGATAGATTTTTTAAAACATTTTTTATCTAGGGTGATTCCATAGGAACTTATTATTTGAGAGATTATTTTAGGGAAATTGTCAGTGGTATTCTACTGAGCTATACACATACCCTACTTGGAAAACCATGGAACATGGTTACTCGAACAAAAACAATTCTTGACCACCAGTCCAGGTTTAGGTGAAGGGCCGATGTTAATGCATATTTTTTGGATTCTTACACTTGAGATGGTTTTTAGGACTTTTTATGACTCATGATCATCATGGTATAGGTTGTTATCCTTAGTTTTTATTTTTCCCTTTTTTTTGTATATTGCATATAATACTTCCATAGAAGATTTGGTATGTACGACACATTCATTATTAATGCATTTTGTGAATGTATTATTTTATCAACACTTTATTTTGTTGTGAAACATACATAAATGTTATACGATTCATTTAATTTCAATTGTTATTATACTATATTATGAGGTAGTACACCCCGGTAACCTTTCAGGCCCTCACCACTAGTCAGAAGCCTCCATTGTATGAGGAGAAGCACTTGGAGTCCTTGTAGTGCATCGTCCGAGGGAACCGGTCAAGTGGACTCCATGTTGGGACATCACTAAGTGGTATCACAGATATTTTTTATTTTATTTAAATACACGGGTACAATAATCGAATACTAGTATGATTTAGATAGTTTTAATGTGATTTTTCTCGAGAGCTCATTTCCGTATATACATGGGACATACCAATTTACCAGGGATGATAATTGTTCATGTTTTGTATTTTAACAATAGGATGATTTCCACCTTGAGTGGTGTACTTGGGTGTGATGTTATTGATTTATAAGATCTTATCTTTTATACCAGTGTATTATAATATGGTGTGAGATTATGAATTGATATAGGAATATAGTATTTATAATTTATCTGTATGTTGCTTATGATTGATAGATTCACGGGATTAACATGTGTTGGTTTTTAATATACTCTATATATATTATTTTTTCTAGTAATTTATATCTTTCTATGGTCTATAATAATTGAGAGGGGATATTATATAATGTTTATGAATCCATTTTTATGGTTTACATATAAATTTCTAATGGTATTGTTTTTTACCAACTTTTCAAGTGACTTTTAGTTTACATACATGTATAAATGAATTAATGTAATAGATTTGTTTAAATAAAGTTCCCATAAGAATCTCATATGATGTTTTTCATTAAAAAATCTAAATAGTATTTTATCTAGAAAAACTATACATCCTGATATTTAATAATGAATTTATGTTTTAATATAACATGTAATTATTTTTTGTGTAAAAAATATGAATTCATCGATTTAAATTATTATTCTTTAAAATAAATTAATACTTTAAATAATAGATTCTTTATGGATTGAGGTGATGAGTATGCCCATTTCAATGACCTGACCTTTGAGTATTGGTTGTGTGGGGTTGGATAGATATCCAAAGTGCGGAGATACTTATATATGGGATATTATAATTTGATAGTTTTGGTTGTACTAGATAGTGTGACTCTACTTGTTGTGTGTTTAATTGGGATATAACCTTAAGGCTATGTGATATATCCCTGTATTGGGTTTCTTATGACCCATATAAGTTTCAACCTTTTAGGAAGTGTTGGATGCTAAAGCATGTGTCTCGACTTATAGTGTTGGTGTTATGGGAGTGTGTATATTGGTGTGGGACCTAGAGTAAGTAGTTGGTTTCATTCACTAAGGTGTCATGTGTTTTGGAACAAGAATAATAGTATCACCCATGAGTATAGGATTATGTGAGGTGTAGTTAGATTCTTTATCATGTGGAATCAATTCCTAAAAGGTGATATCAAGGTTTTATTACGTGAATGATTATGCCTTGGATCTTATCTAATGAGAAACACATTGAGTGCTTGTGTTTTGGTTTTAAAGCCAGCTATGAAGGATAAAAATCAATTGAATGTCTGAAAATATTGTTCTGAAACTTTATTTATGATATGATTGGTGTTGACCCTGGGTGGATGGGTCCAGGGATGATTGGGAATGGTAGACACTTATGATATAGGAATGATTCCTAGAATAATGGGGGGTTGTGCCGTTAGGAATGACTTATAAGGAATTCAAGGTGAGTGAATTGGAAGCATCAAGGGTTACATGAGTCTTATATGACTCGTATGACATGAGGCATGGTCTTATACTTGAGTGGGTTCTTGATCCTAGTACTAGTAATGTATGACACACAGAATCTTGAGTGGGGTATGTAAGCGACCATATGGGAATATGTGACCCAGAGGTTTCAATGTGATCAATGTGGAAGGAGCATGATAGAGATGGATGGTGTCATTGTATAATATACTAATATTTTAAAAGAAATACTATGATTGATAGTGTATAAGATACAAAACTCCAAGATTAAACAAAATTCAATAAGATTATTAAAAAATGACTGTTACAACCTAGAAATTAAATTTGTAGGTATGAGTAAGATTAACTGTATTTTTTAATATATATAAATTTACTATTCGAAGAGTTTTTTGATTAATTATTAGTGAATAATTACTCACTTTTTTTAATATTTTTTATTAATTCTTAGTTAATCAATAATATATTTCATTTCAAAATGATTTTAATTGATATTTTTGAGAAAATATTATAATTAATTTCTTGAACATTTAAAAATATATTTCATAAAATGAACTTAATTTTTAAAATAAGCATTTCCAAATTATCTTATGGTGAAATGTTGTGATTTTTTTTGAAAAATTGGGCTTTCAATGAATAATAAAAAATATTGATTTTTTTTGAAAAATATATTTTATATTCAATTATTGACAAAGTTGAATTCTATTTTGATTTTTTTAAAATATAATTTCTTCCTTTTTATTTAAAATAATACAATTATTGTTTATTGAATGAATTTTATAGTTCAGTTTTTTAGAAAATAATATTATACATAATAAGAGAATTTGTTTTGAAAAAAAAATAATCTTGTTATTCTGATATAATATTAAATTAAATCATTCCATTTAAATTTTTTAAATTTTGAAAAATTAATTCCATATTATGAATAATGAGTTCTAAATTTGGTAAAAATGTTCCTTTTAATTTTGGTTAATATGAATAGTAACAATAGTATTTTTATCCATGGTAAAGGGTAAATTAGGAAGTTAAAGTTAAAAATAATATCATAAGGACTAGAAAATTATCCAAAAAAAATCAATAATTTTATTTTATAATTCTATTTCATTAATAATCATAAAATATTTTATATGACTTTTTTTCTATTTAGATGTGATTATAACATTTATAATATTTTATGTATTGAAAAGTAAAAAATGTCACACTTTTGTTTTTAACAACTATAACATTTTCAACATAGATATAAAAATAAGATATGTTAGGTTATGAAAATTAATTTTAAATCTAAATTATTTATCTATATCATGGATTTTTTTTAATTATTAGTTATGATATAAAAAATATAAATTCATAATACTGATGGAGTAATTATTCAATTAATAGAAATATAAAAGAAATTATTTTAGAATTATTAAAATTAGTGTAAGTGAAATAATTTATGTTATACATGTATTTTATAGAAATATATAACGTTTTAGGTATGTTTTTATGTTTTTTATTTTAATTTCATTGGTTTTCTTGTTGTTATTAAAGTGAAAGAGAATGAATAGTTCTAAAAATGACATTATTGATATTTTATAAAAATAAAAATTTATTAAATGATATAATATTTGTTAAAATCATATATTTCTTCATTGTGATTAGTATATGGTTGAAAAATTAATCAATGGTATATTTATGGGTCCCTTTTCTATCTATGGAAACTATCATGACTCTCATGGTGTAAAAAACTTTGAGGTCATAGTAATTGTGAATAGGGATAAAAGGGGATAAAACCAAAATACAAGCATAAAAATAGTCAAAACATGTGTTAATTTTATTATAAGAAAGTATTTAGAGTCTTCATAATCTTTTCTTCTAAACCTATCAGTTATTATGCATTTTAATATAAATATTATTTTTTATTAGTGTAATATTTTAAGAAATCCCAATAGTGCCCTTCCCCTCTCATAAAAAAGTGCATCTCTTCTTCTAATTTCATAACATATAAAAATACTTTTGGTTCAGGAAATACTTACCAAAATATATTCCTAAAATCCCTCCCCACTTCTTAGAGGCCTTAGTTAGAGCACTATATAAAAAAATAGAGGTCCTAAGGTGTAAAGTAAATGAGGTTGTGTGAGGAAGAGGTGAAGTTCTTAATTGAGAATTTTTGTTTTAGTTATTCTTCAATATCATTAAAATATAATATGAAAATCACTGAATAATAGTTAATTATATCGCAAATACTGATATGTTTTTCTATTAATCAAACAACAAATATTTTTCTCTTATTCGATTACATAAAAAATTAAACCGATATTCATGTCCACGTCGAACAACCACCTCGCGGACCAATTTCATTTGTTATCCAGCATAGTCTCTCAAGGATGGTAATAATGAAGGAATTAATGTTTATATATTTTATTAATTAATTAATATCATTTTTAAAATATAATATAATATTTATGGTCATATATTTTCTTTCAAAGAAAAATGATAACATCATTTGGGCGTACGTGGGGACTACCACCTTAACGAAGCGAAGTAATCCATTTTTTGCTGCTAAATGAAATGGACGATATATATATATAGATAAATAATAATTATTTATTATATTATTATCTTTTTGGATATATATAAAAATACTTACATTCTTTCCAAAATGATTGTTGAAAAATGGAATCGTTAGTCAGGAGCGCGAATGACCTACTGTCACCACGATTGTAATGTAGTAAATTTATCATAATAATATTTCACTATTGGTAATAAAAGTATAATTTAGGGGTAAAAATGATAATTATTATGGATATTAGGAATAATTACATCTTTGATCATGGTCAAAACACCGTAGCTATTTTTAAATTATGAACCAAACATCCTCAAAATACGCAATGGGGACATAACTTATCAAGTATTTAAATATGTCTTTAAAATGATTGAAATAAATGGTTTATGGATAAGTTATTAAACCAGTAAAATTTTATTAAGAAATTTAAAAGATAATATTAGTATATTATACATTATTTAAAGGCCATACAAGGAAATTTTGGACTTAAGGTAATGGATTTCATCTAAATTTATTTTCTTTGGGGCATATAATATTATTATGATCATAATTTATTTTATATAGTGTATATAATAAACCTTTAAATCATATATAATGAATATTTCATACTTTATGGTATTTTAGTTTTTAATTTTAATTATTTAGTCCAAGCAGATTGGAATTGAATTTTAACAAGTGGTAAAGGGTCTTTTAACTGAATTTCCTTTTGATGCATTTTAACTAATACTTATGAACATTATGATTCCATGATTATGTGTGAATCAATATAAAATTATTTTATTCATCTAAGTCCAATTTTTTTATGTGGATTTATATTTTTGACACATAATATATTCATTTATTAATACTCAATTAAATGACACGATCTTTATAAGGGTACTCCATCAAAAATTCTCTTTCCATGGGTCATACGTTTATGATATTCACCTATCCTATTTTATGAGAATTATATAATACCCATTTAATATTCAATATAATTATTGTAACTATTTTGATAATATTTAAGGATTCGTAAGATGTTGTTATTTTATGAGGATTTTGATTAAAATGTTATGAAATAGGAAAAAGCTTTATGTTACAATCTCATTTATTTCAGAGACTAGTTAGTTAAAAGTTATTTTGGAGGAAGTCATAACATATTATTTTATTTAAACACATATATTTTATTATATACTATTTATTTATGTGGTTTAAATACACAATTTCTATTTTCACCCTTATTTAATAAAAAAATCATGAAATATGTTTTAAGTACTATCGATCTGGAAACTTCTTTTAAATATGGAATTTTTCACATCAATATCCATGATTTTTATTTTTTAAATGATATTTTATAAACATAAATGATCACATAAATTTATTTTTTATGATCATTGATCTTATTTTTAAGTGTTTTGAAATTGATATTTTATAATGTTTTCAAAATGGGTCACTTTAGATTCATTTTATAACTTTTTTAAAAACAATGTTTATTTTTAAATATTAAAACATGAATTTATTTTACCACCATTAATATCATTATTTTCTTTAAATCCTCCTTTATAATTTTCCAATATTATTTTCAAATAAATTCAAATTCATAATATTTTGTAAATTTTTCATTTTAAATGTTATTTTCAAAGTGAAAAGGGCATTTTCATCAAGAATGATTTTACTATTATTTTAATGGTATCACCATTATTATTATTAACAACCCATATTGTTACTTAGGCTTTATTGGGGATAATTTTTTTTGATACCAGCCTCATTAATTCTCTTGACATATTATTATTTTTTTCAAATATATTTTCATAAAATAGTTCCCTTTCACAAATTAATCAAGCTATGAACATAGAAGGGGTGATTCAATTTTTTTATGATGAAATAAAATCTCTATGTATTTTATTCATGTTATTGTTCTTAGAAATTGTTTATGATGATGGGTGGTTCTATTATAATATAAGGGATGGTGGGCCCATAATATCTCTCTAACACATTAGGTAAAGGGAAAAATATAACTAATTAGGTTTCTCTAAATAGATTATGGGAAATTACATTAAATTTTATTCCAGTTATATTTATTATTGTTATTTCCAGTGTAAATGTGAGTGTTACTACATGAATAACCATGATAGTTATTCTATGTGAACTATAAATCTTACTCGAGGTATAAATTTAATGTTTATTTTATATATAATATTGATATAAAAGTTAAGAAATAAGTTATAAACATGTTTACCTATTCTTTATGAGGGGTTTAATGGAACTAATATGATTTCACATGTTAAGTTAATGAGTTTTTGTTTAAATAAATGTATTTTTTAAGGGTGAAATTCATTGGGTTTTTAAAAATCATTTTCATCAACAATAAAACAACATGTATTGTGATTATTTATTCGAATGAATATTGAATTATCTAAATTTTTATTCCATTTAAAATGATTAATGATCCATGTATTGATGGGTACTAATTCAATTCTATTTCGATCATTCAATATAAATAGTTCATAACTCCCCTATGCTCACCTTACAATCAGTGATGAAATTCAATTGTTAACGCTTAGGTTTACTATTAATGGACATTTGAGCTCACCTTTATTATATTACTTATAACCCATGTTATGAATAATGATGATAAAAGATTTTGAATCATGAAATGTTTATTATATGAAGAAAATTTATGAAGGTATTTAAAAATTAATATGGAAAATTAAAAGTTGGGTATTGTGTGTGATGATGTTGATATTTATGAATGAGTTGTTTATGTTTCCAATTTGATAAAATATCCTCCTCATTATATAAAAATCTAAACCAAAAAATCATTGAGTATATAAGTGATCCAATATTTTAATTTTTATGTTATATGATTTTTATTGAAAAAAATTCGGATTCATTTATTGGTATCAAATCCAAAAATGTAATTTTTATTTTCTTAGAACTGGATACAAGAGAGTAGGTTCATGGATGAACACATTGTGAAAGATGATTATGAGGATCAGGAGTATGATCATGTTGTTTTTAGTTACATCAAGGTGTTTCATAATGGTTATTCATGGATTATGTTTGATTTTGGATCAATCTAACATGATTCCTATGGTTCTATTGAAGAGTTTTTGGGTTCTTAGAGGATATCAGTTGGTGTGGTTGAGGTAGTGATAATAGGGATGTTAGTCAAAACTAATTAGTAGATAATTATCAATTTGAATCATGTTTTTTTAGGGAGTCCCTCTAAAAGTGAGGTGACTAGGGGGGAATATGATACTTGACAGTAGGGAGTCCAAGAGAATTTTTTAATATGTAGAAAACTGAGTTGTGATCAAGGATCAATATAATTGATTGCGAATGGTTACGAGTGAACCATAAACTATCATAGGGATATTTTCTCATTATGGTATGGATATTATATAATTCCATTCCGGGATTCTGAGAACAAGTGGTAGGTGTCGTTTTGTATTGCCTCTCAGGTGAGAGCATAACGACCACATTCAATCGTTGGGTTTAGCGATACATAGATCACATTCCATGGAAGTTTGTAGTCACCCAAGTGATGTGAGATGGATGAAAATCCAATGTTTGTAAGTGATGTGGAAATAAAAGGAATTTTCCCATTGTCCTGGAAGGGTCAAGCAATTATGGGGTGGAACATGGAGTGGTAATAGTGGAATCAAGATACCAGTGAGGAGAAAGTGAGATTCATACCTAGATTCTTTATAGAATACCAAGTAGAGAATTAGGTATATATATGGATCAATATTGAGTGTTTTCATTGGTCTTGGGGAGAAATTAAAGTGATGTAATGGTTCTTAGATTGGGAATGTATCATTGTGTGGTAGGGGATGTTGATTGTTTTGGAAATATAAGGACATAACCATGGAAAATAATTGGGATTATTTTATGTACTTATATTTGTGTTATTGGATGATCTTAACATGCCTTTATGAATAATTTAATTACAAATTTTTTGGTTGGGGATGTATTGGTAGTTTGATATAAAAATTTCGAGACAAGTTGACCGTGGATGGACAGAATTGTGTTCCTGTATAAAATTGAATGAATTTAGTGCAAACATACCCCCTAGGTGTCAATTATAAAGGGTATGTACATTTTGGGAATCAAAATGATATTCATGGGATGGAAAATGTGTTCCTAGTTTATTTATGGATGATGGTTATCCTTCCATAAATAGTTGGAATATGGTAGTGGTGAATGATACTAACTTTTAACTGGCGTTCTCATGGTTAATTGGGTGTTGTGAGTTGGAAAAAACACTAGGTTAATTGTTAGAGTGCAAGAGGAGTGTTTAATAGGTTTTTATAATGGTAGAGGCACCAGATCCATGAAAACCCATATTTTAAAACACGTTAATTTATGATTTATTATATAATGATATATTTAATAAAACCCCAAAAGATTGTGAGGCCTAGTGTCTTTGTAAAATTAAGAACATAAAATATTATCTTGAAAAATGGTTATAACATCATTAATTAAAAACAATGAAACATGACCTTATATTCCTTGGATCTTCTAAAAGAACATGGGATAACATGGGGATGTACAATGAAATGGGTGAGATATAAAGTGCAGAAAGGGAATAAATTTTTTTGCACAAGGTAAAGTATTACATGTGATCCATGATCCATATCAAGGTAACATATATGGGGTGAGAATCATAATATTTAACAATGATTAATTATATAACATGATATTATAATGGAAACATAGAAATGAGGAAATTGTTGTGGTTTATGTCCTTGGACAAAAAGTTTGAAGTTTTATTACATATATATATGAAATTTAATGAATATTAATAAAACATATTATTCATTGTTCATAATAAATATAATGTAATAATTTCATAGAGTATACATCACATTGATATTGTCAAATTTGTTCCCTTCTACGATGAGAAAGTTTAAGTACTATGATGATATTATATACAAATGTTATACGCTTGGATAAAATAATATATTTGAAAAAATTGTTCGTGGAACTTCAGGTGTGAGTACTTATAAGTGGGAGAGGATTCATTTAATTATGATGGAACTTGATAATATAGATGATGGGAAATTTTGAAAACAGACTCTCTAGTAGGAATTCAACATGATTTTCTCTCATTAGATATTCATATCTTGGAGTATGTGTACTAGTCCTTATACGTTATGATTATTGTTAATGCATGTTATGGACCACATACATGGATGTATTTAAGAAACCATGATGATAATTTTTTATGGATAAATTGGAAACTTTTGTGTATCATGAGTGACAAGTCATTAATGGAAAATTGATGGATGAATTTTTCCCTTATATCTTTATGGAAGATAATATCTTGATCCTTTTATAAGAATAGAACCATCATTGTAAATTACATGGACATGGTGTAGTGAAATGTTTAATTCACATAGTCAAAGAAAGATGTATTGATCATATAGGTTGGTAATATAGTTGTGAAACCCCCTTGATGAGATATTTCTAAAAATGTATTATTTTACACAATGAGTGTTCATATATAGTTTTTTCATTGTGACATTAGGTTTTTTCTTTTGGGTTTCCTGAACAATTTCTATAATGTAATCTTAGACTTTAGGAAAACCCACCCAATGATAATGAGATAAAATCCTAGAGGACACACTATGTTTTTCATGTTATCTCGATTAAATTCTATTTGAATTTAATTAATTGAATAATTAAAATTATCAAGAAAAAACAATAATTTTATTCACATTTTATCAGTAAAAAAAATTTATTAATGAAATAATTTTTTAAATTCTATATTTATTCAGGGCTTTAATAAATACAAGAGGAGTTATAACAAACCAAGACTGTGTCCCATGAAAATATTAATTATCTTGTTGGTTAAATAATTTTTTTTTATTTAAAATTGTTGTAAAATTCTAAAAAAAACTTATTATTATTATTATTATCATGTGGCATGAGGTTTTATTAAAGTATTAATATTTTTTAAGGGATATACTGAAATAAAAATATATTCTATTATAAATGAAATCTATTTAAATTTACCATTATGGAAACTGTATAGTTAATCAATAATAGATAATTAATGTGCAAAAAAATTATCTTTTACTCCTACCTCTATTTTTATCTCTCAATAACGAGAAAAACTAGATAAAATTATTCAAGTACAAATAATAACTGATCAATAACAACCAACACAATTCATTCAATTCCATACACTAGAACCCAAAAATCATTTTACATTTCATGGAGATAAAAGGAGAAAATGTGGATCATCACTAGTGGGATTCTACCCTTGGATCATCATAATTGTAATGAAGGAAACCAGAAAGTCTCTTTTGAGAAAATCTACAACCACATCAAATAAAATATCTTAAGACAAGATAACTTATTTATTATCATATAAATAAATTAACTATAATTTTGATTTTTAAGATCCCCTATCATGGTTTAATGTATTAAAATATTTAATGAAATTTTAATATACCACTCACCACCCCATTCTTATGCTATTCTAGGAACTATCTACAAAAATATAAAACATTAAATAATAAAAAAATCAGGTCTAATTGCCATGAAAACATAAGATAATGTGATTATAATAACCTCACATGAACCATTAAAGGAATATCATGAGATAAAAACATTACCCAATGAATTTGAGGGATATATAATGTTCGTACCACTCATAAATTTCACAATATGTACATGCATATGTCTTCTACATAGATAATACAACATAAAGATATCTTTCATAAATTTTAACTCCATGATTATGGTGTGAGTGTTTAATACAAGTAAATCCTAAATAAACTAAGGATTTATATAAATAGTTGAATACCCTTGAGTGGAAATGGACATGGGTATTCAATAAAAAAAATTACATTGAAAATAGTAGGATAACTTTGGTATCATAATGGGTGTACAAAAATGTTTATAGAAGTGGAGAATGAGAGAGATAATGGTATATTTTTATTAATTTCCATGCTTAGGTTTTAGACTCTATATAATAAAGTAATTTAAAGAAATCACCATTGGATTTTTTCTATGGTATCTACCAAGGTGGAGTGGTTTTAATAAATTTATAAGCCTAAGAATGAAACACATTAAAATAATGCCCTTGATGATGTCAAAGTGATTCAAGATTAAAAAGAATTCATTTTAAAACTATAAAATATAATATAGGTTTTTATAGATTCATTAAGGGTTTATAAAATTAATAAATTAACATAAAAATTTATTTTAATGGTGAAACATAAATTTGGTCTTGGTTAATCATTATAGTAATTATTACGTCATATGAGGGCTTTTCTAATGTCATAATACATACTATAATTAATTTATATTTAAAAATTGTAACTTCTTAAAAAATAATGTAGAATTAACCATTGTTAAATTTTAATAACTTCTTTTAAAAAATTATATTTATTTTATTAAAAAAAATATGATAATTTATACATTAAAAAAAATCCAATTTATTGAAAAATAATGGTTTTTGATGAAATGTTTTTTCCTACCCTTATAAAAATTACATTTTACTTCATAAAATTATGTAATAATTTATATTTAATAAATATTATTTAATAATAATATTATATAAAATATAATTTATTTAAAAAATCATTTATTTCATCAAAAATTGTGTCTTAATCAAAACAACATATTTCCATAAAATACAATTTCTGTTTCCTCGTATCAAAATCTTATTTTTATGAAATTAATTTTTTATCATTTAAAAATTTCTATTATATAGAGATAAAAATGTTTATTTTTTTTATTATAAATAAAATATATAAATTCATACAATTAGTGTTAGTATCAATATCCCCTAATTATAGCCATGAATGTTTAAGGGTATGGTGTGTGATGGAGATATTTTCATGCGGTGGTTTTGTGAACATGTTTTGGGTAGTGAACTAGATGAATTGGAAATTATCCCATAGTTTCTATATTATTTTATTTATTGAATCTTTTCATTTTCATAGTCATGTAAAAATTAGTGATTCTATATCCCTTTTAATATCAAATAAATTGTCTTGATAGGGTATAATCCAACTGGTCGAGGCCATCACGTCATTTTTCTATGTTAAATAGACATTCTCATAACCCTAAATATACTAATATTAATGGTCACTGTACAAAAACTATATTATCAATTGTTATGATTATTAATGTTTTTTTAAATTTGATAGACCATATAATGGTCTCATATAACCAATGTAGTGTATGTGTTTTCTATAAATTCCTTTATTAATAATGAATGTTCTCATTTAGAAAGGAATTTCATTTATAAATTATTGAATCATTATATTATTACACCTTATAAATATTTATCTTTTGAAATTCCAAAAAAAATTAGATGACAGTACTTATGTTTCATCACATTCTCTAGTCCCCAAGTTTATTTCTCAATATTTTGGTTCTAGGACAAAAAATTGACCCGCTTACTTGTCAAATTTAATAGAACATTGTCTCTATGATCTGTGTTCTTCATTAACTGACCCCCCTATGAAACATAATTCTTCAGTGGTACTACCTATAGATTAAGTACATGTTAGGGGTTTAGTATGTAAATCCTTAATATGGATACATGAAACAAATTATGTCCTTGGTATATGTTAGGTGGGAGTGTTACTCGATAGCACACTACTCTGATGTGATCCGGGATCTCCAAGGGGACATTGTATTAAGTAATATTCTTTCCCTTCTTTCTAAAAAGTAATAATTTGTTCCATAGTGACATACAAAAGAACAGTTTATCTTTGACCTTAAAAGTCTGTGTTCCATAGATGATTGTATGCATTACATTTTTATCTAGTTTTTATGGATTTCATATGACACTGAATGGTTTTATCCTTCTCTTTCATTTCTTAGATAAGATCTAGTCCCATCAGCTTCTACTACCCCATATCATACTAGTATGTTAGGGTTCGATACCTCATCCAACAATATCCTTAGAGTGTACCATTTTAATTATATAATTCAAAATTTTATTATATTATAACTATAATATAGGAAGGTTTTGGTCCGAAAATACATGTAAATACATTGAACATGATATCAGTTTATCCTACAGAGCTTGAATAGTCCGTTCTTACTAACCATACTTATGATGGTGATAAAAAGTGTTGAAGCTTAGTTTTGTATCCATTACTTGTTTAAGGCTTCTCCAAAACAACAAGGTAAAACATAGATCTCAATGATATAAAATAAAAAGTGTAACTCCATGAGGTATTTACACATACATTAAGTATATCTTGGTGAGTTGGTGAAAAGAAAAATATTTCATTATAATAATGAAATATTTAAAAAATTTAAGGAGATTGGATATAACCTATACATTTTTATTATATTTAGTTGTCCTGGGGAGTCTTATAATAAAATCCATGGTTATGTTTTTCCATTTCTATACTGGTATGGTAAATGGTTTCATCATACCATTAGACTTATATTGTCCAAACTTGACTTGTCAACATACTCGTAATCTAGATAAAACCTTCTTAATATCCATCTTCATGTTATCCCTCCATAAATTTTGTTTCAAATATCATTACATATTAGTGGTTCCTTGATTAATAGAGAAGGATGAGAAATGTGCATATTCTAGATAATATCTCTTCAGTCATAGTTTTTATGGGAGAAATATCAAGGTTCCAAACATTATAACTCCATCTTCAGCAAATTTGAAACCCAAAATATTTACCATATTCTTCGGTAGAAACTAATAATCTATCTAGGAATACTTGATCCTCCAAAGAATAGATAGTTGAGAAGTCATTAGAGAAATTTCTGATAAATATCCTTTTATTATTCCCATATACAATCTTTTTATTTCCTGGAATATTGGATCCCTTTTAATCCTCATCATGGATAGGGTTGTAATATCCTTTCTACCTAGAGAATCTTCCTCTTTTTTTGGATTTCCTAGGATGTTAAATGATTGAATAATCAAAAAACATATTCAATTATCACCATTTTCATTGGAATATATTAATATCCATTTTTGTGAATATATACATGATGATTTTGTGATCCATATATATGTCAAACTTTTCTCCATATATTTAATGTATCTGAATCTTCAATAGCAAGAACACATTCTACCAATTATAGATCATGTGTTGGGAATATTATCTCATTAATAATTATCTGGATGGATTTATAGGTTTTTACTTTGTTATCTTTCATGAGTACACAACCAAATATCTTTTGGGACACATCATCATAGATAAAAAATACTTTCCCACTAATGGGTAATGTGGGAATATGTGATGTGATTATCCTCCCCTTAATATCATTATATATTTCTTTTCACTCATCAATCCATAAAAAATTTACTCCCTTTAATATAGGTTTGGTTAGTTGGATTGAAACTCATGAAAAGTTTCTCAAAAATTGATGATAATACCCAATTAATCTATAGAAACTATAGATTTCCTTCATAGATGTTATTCTAGGAAATCCTTAGATTACCAATGTTTTTTAGGGATCCAGATATATACGTTTTTGTGGTTAAATGACCCAATAATGTTACTTTCACCATCCCAAACCAACATTGATTTTTTTTTTAATATATCTTTTTCTTCTCAAAGTTTTTCAGAATGGTATTTAAATGATCATAATGTTTCCCCTTAGTTTTGGAGAAATTAAGATTGTTATCTATATAGACTAGAAAAAATTTATTCATTTAATACCTAAAGAATAAATTAATTATGTCTATTATTATTTAAGAGGAATTAGTGTGTCAAAATTGAATCAGTATGAACTATTAATTCCCATACCCTGTATGAAAATCATTTTTGGGGATAACCTCATCATTTCACTTTACATTATAGTAACCCATCCAAGGATCAACATTTGATATGTATTAAGATCCACATAACTTATTTAATAAGTTATTTATATATGGTAGAGGATACATTTTATTTATTGTGATATTATTAAGATCATGATAAACAATTTGCAGGCACATTGAACCATCCACATTCTTGATGAAGACGACCAGTGAACCCATGGCGAGTTTCTTTGGCATATAAACTTTTTTTCTAGATTTTACAATAATTATTTCCTTAGAATCCTCAATTATAATGATGTTAATTCTATATATAGTCTTGTATATTGGTAAATATTAGGTTATGATCTCAATTTAGTACATAACCCCATGGCTAGGAGAAAGACCTACCAATTATTTGGGAAACACATGAGTGAATTCCCATAAAATGGGAATTTCATTGAGGTTAATATTCTACTTAGTATCAATCATTTGATCTAGATATTATTAATCAAAAGGAAATAACATACACAATTGATATGATAATACAAAATAAGGTTTTTCATATACCTTGATCTTATATATAATTAAAGGAAAATATTCGATGTAGAGGGAGATTTTTGTATCCTAGAAATTTATATTGACTCTATAGAAAGAAAATACAATTCATGCCAATAATTTCATAAAATGATGATAAAAGAAGTATCATAAGGATTTCTGGGAAATATCCCCACAAATTTTGATAGTGGATGAGTCATATTATTGGAATGAAATAATTTTCCCATTTTCCATTTTCACTAATAAAAGTACTTCTATGTTTTGAGGTGGTGTTTGAATATTTCTATCGAACATTTATGGAATGAATGAATTTGTAGAAAGATAGATGATAATTCATCATTCACTATTATATTCCGATTCTAATAATTTTATTCATTCAAAATAGTCACAAAGATGATAATTTTTCTATGATATTACCCACATAAAAGGGAAACTGTGAACATTGAATGGATAATTCATAAATAACATATATTCTTTAACCTATGAATTTCTAGGATTCAATTTAATTTATTCATGATCTATTAATTAACATAAATTTTGTTTGGAAATTTTTGTACTTAATATTGGTTCATAAAGTGATTTTGAATTTATCAAAGAATATCCCCCATGAGTATCAAACCAGGTGTGCAATAAGGATAATTTTCTATTTCTAATCACTAAAAATAACAATTATTTTAATTGACAACAACTGTGATTAACTATATTTTAATACACCATAATTCTCTATTTGATACATAAGGATAACCTTAATATAACCCCATAAGATCATGAGGCCTATTTTCTTTGGGAAATTAGCTAAATTGAAAAATATATTGAAAAATGTATACAACCTGATTATTTAAAAAAAATAAAAACACGACTTTATATTCCTTAAATGTTATAACAATGCATGGGATAACCTAGGTTTGTACATAAGAATAGGGTAAAATATAAATCCTTGTAAGGAAATAATCAAAACATTGAATAAGGAAAATACATACATGTGATCCAAGTGGAATATCAATATAACATTAGAGGGATGAGTATCATAATGTTGATAAAAGAGGCATGATATAACTTGATAACATATA
Organism: Viscum album; assembly: GCA_963277665.1. Classification (NCBI taxonomy): domain Eukaryota; kingdom Viridiplantae; phylum Streptophyta; class Magnoliopsida; order Santalales; family Viscaceae; genus Viscum; species Viscum album. The sequence continues at coordinate 1,815,072,934 of OY728146.1, forward strand.
GGTAAAATTGGAATGTGGAAACACATAAAAAATTACATCATAAAAATGATTCAAGGATAATCAACAAGAAATAAAACATAATGTGCTTTGGGTAATCTCTTGTACACTATAAATAGAATCTCATGATATAAATTTTTTAACCAATGTATTAGAGGGATATATAATTCTAGACCCACACATCACATTCATATCACTTACATGTATACATGTTCCACATTGACCATACATCTCATGAATACATTTCTTCAATTTTAACCGCACAATTAGTCAGTGTGGGTTATGTACATGTAATTCCCAAATAAATAAATGATAGGTAAAACTAGGTGAATATCCTTAAGTAGAAAGGGATATGTGTATTAATTACAAATTTTTTGGGCAAGTAAAATCAAAGGATAACCTCGGTAGCTTGACAAGTGTATGTAAATGATTATAAAAGAGGTCAATGAGAGACACATGGTTCTTTAATTACTAAGGAAACATAAGGAAAACAATAGGGATGTGTAAAAGTATATCATAACATGAACAATTGGAAATAAAAAGGCACAACATAAAGAATTTTCTTGAATAAATAGAAGAATGATAGGACCAATTACCTTAAGAGGGAACATCTAAAAGCTTGGGAGGAGCTTCTTTAATGCTTGGGAGAACCATGGAAAATCTCTAAAGAGGGAAGGGAAGAGTAAATTCTCGATCTGAGAATTTTTAGTTATGTGTAATGAGAGGATGGGTGGATCATATATCAAAAGAGTGGATAACTCTTTATGAATGTCTGAACATAGGTTTTGGAATCTCTATGATATGTATTATAAACCAAAAACCTTACCCTGATTTTTTAATAGATTTTTTTATTGAGAGGAGTGGTTTTAAATATTTTTTAAGGACACGAACCGAACACATTAAAATAAGTCCCATAGTGATGTGGAAGTGAGTCATGATTATAAATAATTTATTTTAAAACCAAAAAATATAATACAGGTTTTGGATGATTCATTAAGTATTTTTAAAAATTTTAAAATAAATTAAAAAATTATTTTAAATGGGAAAAACTATTTGGTAATGGATACTATTTATAGTATTCATTGCATCACTTTTTTTATTTTTGATTTCATAATAAAAAATATATTATTATATCATATTTAATTATTATGAAAACATTTGACAAAATCAGATAATTAAGAAAAATACACTGTTGGATAATTTCGATGTTCTAATATCAAAAATAATATATATTTTTCAAAATAAATCTCTAAATATGAGAATTTATACCTTTAGATCAGAAATCCATATTTATTGAAAAATATTACATTTTTTATGATAATAACAGTTTTCTAAACCTTATAAAAATTAATTTTTATTTGATAATATTATATTATAAATTTTATTTAATAAATATTACATAATAATAATATTTAATTAGAATATAATTTATTTTAAAAATGAAAGAATTTATTAAAAATTTTGTCTTGATTGAAACTCTATATTTCCCAAAATATAAATTTGTGTTTCATAATATCAAAATTTAATTTTTTTAAATTAATTTTTTTTAAAATTTAAAAATAATTTTAAAAAATTATAAATATAATATTATTTTATTAAAAATAAAATATAAAAAATCATACTATTATAGTACAAATATATGAAAATTTATAACACCAAAAAATTCCTTAAGGTTAAGGTGTGTAGTGGTGATATTTTTATGCTGGGGTCCGATAAACATGGATTGGGCTGTGAAAATTTTTAGATTTAGAATCTTTAATAAATATTTCCATTAATGATTTAGTTATTGAATCTTGGATTGAGACTCGTCAAGGTAAAATCCCTATTATTCTATATCCATTGAAATCTTCTATAAATTGGCTTCATAGGGTACAATCCTACTAGTTGAGGCTATCATTTTTTATGTATGTCAAATGGACTTTATAAAAACCCTTAACACACTCATCATAATGGTCACTATAAAATTACTATATATTCAATGTATATGATACGTAAAAATATTTTAAATTTTAAATACCATATATCGGTCCATAATAACCAAAATAGTTCATGTGTTTTCTACAAATTCGTTTATTAATAATAAATTTTCTTAATTAAAAAGGAATTTTATTTATAAATGTTTGTGTCATTAAAAGAGAATCATAAGGGGGGTGGGGGGTTGAAAGATAAATAATATAGTGGGGAGAACCATAGCTCTATTGAGTAATCATGAAAATACAATATTTATCATTTCGAAAAGATTGGATTGGGAGTGCATGATCCCACTATTTTGGTTTTAAAAATGGGAATTATCTTGGGTTATGGGGATTTGATCACCTTGAGTTGGAGCTTATTCCATGGAGGTGGTTTAGGAATTTAAAATAGAACTAGGTTTTCTTACTTTGAATGGGTGTGTGACATATGTAGGATGGTGTAAATGGGTGACCACCACGACTTGTCAGGATGAGAAGTGTTATAGTGGGAGTGTTTTTAAGGCCTCACATCTATTTTGGACATTGGAATTTAATAATGATTTTAAACTCTTGAATTAATGAAGGGGTTGAATTTTCAAAATGAATTTTAATTTTGATTACAATGGATAAAACCTCTATAAGAAAACATATTTTAATTTTAATTAGGTGATCTAGGGGTTGGTAGGAATTGGGTGTACTCATGTATCCAAGGAGGTGATTAGGGAATGAAACCATGGGGCATTAGTGCTACTGGCTAGCTGATGGACTTACTATAAGGAATCAGTTCCACTTGGGCTCACTATTGGTCCAACGACTATTCAATGAGACCCACCATCCAACCTATGGTTTCATACTTATTTATTAAAGTAAGGGTTAAAAGTACATTAACCCTTTATCTCTCTTTATTCTGAACTTGGAAATGGTTAAATTCAAGGGAATTTCTAGTAAAACAGGAGGCCTCCCTCCCCCCTCCATCGATATAAAATATATCCCCTAGTTTTTTCAAATTGTTTTCATTTGGATTCATTGGAAAGATCTTAGAGAGTTTAAAAATAGGCAATTCTGTGTTCTTATATACTCTTACTATTTATATTTGTTCTGTGAATTATGTGGGTTATTCCCTATTTTTAGGGAATTTGTTTTTTCTTAATCTTTTTCCATCATGGATAAAAAAAGGACTGATACTAGATGATTATTCTCATATTAGGTTAACATATGTGGTCCCATAATTTTTCCCATGATCTCTCAATATATTTTAAGTGCATATTTTGCATGATCATTCCAAATTCACCATGCATTAACTTAGAATTTATTAAATGATTTAAATAATTATTTTTCTTATCCAAGTGACCATTGTAACACCCGATATTTTTCTGGGAAATATTTTGTTTTTATGTTATATAAATCATAAAATTAATCTTTCACTACGCACAACACTAGCTTGGCTTTCTTTACACACAATCACGACCTTCCTCGATAGCTTGCATTGTATACAATATTGAGTTTCACTAAACAACAATATGCTATTAAAATATTATTAAAACTAGCCATTATGAAAATTAATAACTACCTTTTGAAATTTTATAAATTTTATATTTCAAAATGGACTTTATTTTTGGATTCATAACATCTAAATTAGCCTAGGGTGAATTTTTTGTATTTTTCTGAAAACATTCATTTTTTTATGAATAGTGAAAACACTGGGTTACTATTTAAAAACCGACCTTTTATTTAAATAAATATTTATTTTATTTAAATTTATTTTAATTTAATTTGATTTAAGTCAAAATTGAAACATAATACCTATATAAGTTCAATGTAATTAATTAGAGTCATTTTATAATAATTTTAGATATATAAAAATTTTATTGAACTTTTCACTGTCTTTTACCCACCTCCTAGGAGAGTTTGAAAATTTACATAAAACTTAATCATACCGCTTCTGTGAGTGGAATTTCGAAAATCCGAGAGACAATGTTAATATCAAGGAGTAAAATGTGGTTCAATAAGAGTAAAATAATTTTTGGTGAATAGTAACTTTTTACTTTTTTTACCACGGTTAAAAGTAAATAGGATAATAAAGGGTAAAAATGATATTATTATTACCCTAAAACATTTCCTAATTCTATTGGATAAATTTAATTTGACCAAAAACAACCTTATGTATAAAATATGACCATTTAGGTCCACTTGGATTAGATTCCAACATTTATTATTATTTTATTCAAAGAAGAGTTAAAATAGTTAAAATCAAAGTTTAATAAATAAAATATTTTTACTATAGGGTTATACATAAGATAAATTCGAATATAAATATTCATTATAAAGATAAAAATATTTCCTACATAATTGAATTTTATTTATAATTTTTAGACATTACATATTTTAGTTTATTTATGAGACAATGATGATGCATTGATTACCTTATTAATGAAATATTAACATAATTGATATTAAAAATACCCAAATAAATGTAATTTGAGACTTTTTATGAATTACACTAATTTTATAGGTTAATATGGAATGTTATTATTGATTTAAATAACTTTTTTCGAACTAAGAATTCTGTTATAATTTTCACAAAAATCAATTACCAAATAGTGTAAAAATTAACATAAAATAGTTTCCAAAACAAATATTGTATTATTAATTTTTATTTTATTCCTAAAAATAAAAGGTTCATACAAATGAATTATATAATGTTATATGTATTAATAATGAACCACTTGGGGTTATTTTGGACTGTTATAGTATGTTTATTAACCATATAGTGTAAGAAAACAAGAAGACACGGTAAAAGTGAAATTATTTATCTTAGAGTTAAATCTAAATTATAAGGTTAAAATAGTAACATAAACTAGTCTAAAATCTATTGGATGAGATTATTTAGAACCACCCCCACCTTATCTTTGATAAAAATCAATTTGGAGCTATTAAAAACCGAATATTACTTTATTATAAAATAATATTTTATGTTTTTCCTAAGGTGCCCCTCTCCTCTATTATAAAAGGGAACCTCCTCCCTCTCCTCCTCACACCACTTTGAGCCTTAAAGCTCGGCCAAAACCTGATAATTTATCTTATCCGCTTCCATAGAAACATCCTAGAGGTCCTGGTCTTCTTCAAAGACCATCTTTAGTGCCCTAAGAGGAGGTTAAGAAGAGGCGCTTCAAAGAAGAGGTAATGTCTGTTACGGATTCATTCAAATTTATTTCTTATTATACTTATTATTCTTTAGTTTTTCACTAAGAAGTAATAACATTAGTATCAATCATATATTGATATGTTTTAAAAAATATAAAACAACCTTATTTCACCTTCTATCTATCCTAAGAAAAACGAAATCATCGCGCGTGCGTACGTACGTAATATCGTCTCCACGTTGTGGTGTAATCTATTTTCCACCACCACCTTAAATGGATGGGTATAATTGTGTAAATAATAACTATATATGATTATTGTAAAGTGGTATCGATTCTTAAATTGTATACATACACTTCAATACAATTCAACGATCATCAGAATGATATCATCTCTCGTGCGTACATACGGCCTACCGTCTCCACGATGTGATGCGACTCGTTCTACATGATCATCATTGAATAATGGTTATATAAATGAATTTAATGAATAAATATGATATATATTACACTAATAACATTCAGGAAATGAGGTATATATAATCTAAAAAGAAGAATAATAATTTATTCGACAAAACACACACAAGAACAAAAAGAAATAAACACCCGAATAACCAGTTGCAATGAAATATTACTAATAAGAAGCTAATAATATGACCATATATGAAATCATAACAATTAGTAAGATTATTTAATAAGTAAATAACATTATCTAAATCATTATACAGGAGGTTCGTACACGTACGAAAAAAATCAGACCTAAGGTAAGGGAAAATCTCGCAATCACAAGTTTTATCCGAGATTGTCTATACTTCAGTATTTACTAGGGAATATTTTTCATCCACATCCATGTTTACTCAATACGTAATATTGTTTCTATCCTCCTACAATTTTTTAAATCCATGTTTACCTATTGGTGGATTTTTAGTAAAAGATATGAATGAAATCATTTGGCGTTTTATGTACGAGATACTTTTTGACTTTTTCAGCCAAAGTATGAGAAGAATGTTTTTTTTAACTTATACAACATGAATGTATTTTTATGATTTCATAGAATATTATTTCAATGAAGCATCATTTATATGTTTTCAAGTTTATTTTTAATCAACTTATTTTTTTAAAATTGTATGACATGAAAAATGTTTTTTTGAAGTAGAAAGGATATTTTCCTCAAGAATAGAGTTCATGTGTTTTATCAAAATTATTTTCCATCTAAGATAATATGGGGTTCTATTTATATCCATATTTTTACATTGATTTTTTTATGTTATGATGGAATTATTTTCATGATGTCCTTTTATCTTATATGGATTATGTTATGATGGCATGATGTTTAAGAATCCTAATTTTTTACATGGGTTATGCTATGATGTATGATTTATGATCTTATGGAACACATAAGAATGGTATAATTATGAGATGGATGGGTCCTATATATCCCTCTAATGCATTGGGTAAATATTTATATCGCATGAGATAGATATGGCAGGAACGACAAGTTAATCCGGTTCAGTGATAGAGGACTGAAACAAGGAGTGAACTCGGTTCAAAAATGGACTTTGTCCACTAAGGTAGTCTTGGTAATGAGTCTTGACTACTAAGAAATGATTTTATATGATTATGTGTGTATGCCGCAATGTAACATGTTTTATGTTATGATTATTGTGATTACATTTCACTATAATGATTAATCCCATGTTATGAAATCATGATCTCTTTTATAGGTTATGATTTCCAAAATGCTATGTTCTTAGGAATATGATGTGATTGATATTTCTTTTGTTTACCCTTACTGAGCATTTGAGCTCACCCTTTTGTATGTTTTCTTTTCCCCAGGTCAAGAAGAAGGGTATTATATAGGATATTCCAAAAAGGGATTCTATATATGATGAAATAAATGGGAGATAATGTAAACGCTTTATGAACCAGTTGTTTATGTTTCCCAGTTTCTAAAGACACTATACCTATATGGTCGTATTGTGGTTTTGTTATATGTTGTAATAAGTATGCTTCAATTATGAAGTAATAAAAATGTATGTAAAGTATGGGTTGTTATAGTTGGTATCAGAGGAAGCGTATAGTCATCCTTTGGAAACTAGGATGTGAAATCCTTAGTAAGAACCCTAAGGATATGTCTAAGCATAGGAAAAAAAATCTTAGTGTTTTTGAAATGGCCATGAATAACCAATTATAAGACCTAATGTGTGAAATTTTATTCTTGATTATGTTTTTTTAGTATTATTCTTTGTGTTTCTCACACTATGCTTATTGGTTTTAGTCAGTGGTTGGAACCCGAAGGAACCGTGTTAATGCTGAATGCGATAGGAAATGCAATGATTGTCCCCCTGAGCAACCAAACATTATGGGAGCTGGAATGCAAATTCTTGTATCCATGCTCACACAACTTTCTCAAGCTATGATTCATGAAGGACTTCCAAACGAGCAAAAGACGGAGAATCATTCTTTTGAATCCTTCATGAGGTAGCATCCACCCTCATTCAGTGGGTCTACTGATCCTTTAGTGGTTGAACAATGGATCAGTACCACTGAAAAGATATTTTCAGTTCTTTAGTGTTCTGAACATGATAAAGTCATCTTAGACGTATATCATTTGGAAGGTGAAGCTGATCAATGGTGGAATCTTATCAAGAATACGAGGCGAAGAGATGAAATTGAGTCCATGGATTTTGATGAGTTCAAGAACTTATTTTTCAATAAATAAATCCCTCATATTCTTCGAACAAAGATAGAGAAGGAGTTTCTAGAACTAAAACAAAATTATGTTGAATCTGTTGTACCTACGAAGAAAATTTTACAAGACTATCAATGTACGCTTCTGGGATTATTATCCAACCTGAGAGTAAGATCGATGTATTCTTTAGTGATTTAAAACCAAGTCTTCAAAATGGCGTTATCCATAAAAGACTTCAATAGCTACGAGAAAATCATTTGATGTGCTCTCAAGGATGAGATGGATATTGGAGTAAACCATCAGTCATATGAATTTGATAAGAAATGGAAAATGTAATTCAAAGGAAAATCTAAAGAGCACACTGAAAAGAAGATGAGTTTTCCATTATGCTCAAAGTGTGGGAAGAAACATGGAGGTAATTGTCTTAAATGGACAAGTAAATGTTTCAAATGTGGAAAAGAAGGTCATTGGGCATTTGAATGCCGCAATTATGGGAAGAAGATGTCTAGTGATTCCAACAAAGAAAAGGCTACACAGAATGCACCTCCTACACTTCAATGTTACAAGTGAAAGGAAATGGGGAATTATGCTAATCAATGCCCTAATCCAAGGGTTTATGATGATGATCGACGTCAACAAACTCTTAAGGCTAAAGACAAAGGAAAGTCACATGCAATTTCTTTCAGTGATGTGGAGAATAATAACGATGTGGTGAAAGGTACACTTACCATCCACTCTAAAGTAGAAAATGTTTTATTTGATTCTAGATCCACCCACTCTTTTATTTCTGAAGAATTTTCTAAGGGTATCACCGTATTACCTCAACAATTAGATGTTTAGTTGGCTGTGACAACCCCTAATGGAACAACAGTCTCATCAAAAGTTTATAATTCTTCTCCGATTGAAGTTTGTGGGAAAGTGCTTCTTGCAAATCTTGTGATCCTTCCTATAGTGGAATTTTATGTGATTCTTGGCATGGATTGGATTTCTTTATATGGAGCTCATATCAATTTCCAAAGAAGGGAAGTCACATTTCATATTCCAGATCAATCTATGATCGTCTATCGGTGCAAGGATGAACATAACCTTCCAGTAGAAATTTCTTCCATCTTATGGGTCTTAATTTCACTAAACGAAGGTTATTTATCTCAAATGGTAGGAGAGAAACTCACGACAAAGAATACACCCATTGTACGGAAGTTTGATGATGTCTTTCCAGAGGAATTTCCGGGTCTTCCACCCAATCGTGAAGTTGATTTTTCAATAGAACTCATACTGGGTTCTATGCCCATTTCAAAAACACCTTATAGAATTTCCCCAATTGAGTTACAGGAATTGAAGAAGCAACTCCAAGATAATCTTGATAAGGGATTCATACGCCCTAGTGAATCACCTTGGAGAGCACCTATTCTGGTTTGTTAAGAGGAAATATGGATCAATGAGACTTTGCATTGATTATCAAGAACTTTACAAGATCACTATCAAGAAAAAATATCATCTCTTACGCATTGATGATTATTTGACCAACTACATGGAGCACAATACTTTTCTAATATCGATCTTCATTTAGGGTGTCATCAATTAAGGGTCAAAATGGAGGATATACCAAAGATGACTTTTCGTACAAGGTATGGACATTATGAATTTATATGATGCCATTTGGTCTTACTAATGCCCCTTCTATCTTCATGGATCTAATGAATAGAGTCTTTATAGACTATTTTGATCAATTTGTGGTAGTCTTTATAGATTATATTCTTGTCTATTTAAAGATCAAGGAAGAACATGATGATCACATGAGAATTGTATTGAAGACCCTGGGAAAGGAGAAGCATTATGAAAAATTTACCAAGTGTGAATTTTGACTTCAAAATGTTTCATTTTTGGGTCACGTAATCTCAAAAGATGGGATATATGTGGATCCAGCAAAAATAGATGTTATCGAAAGATGGTCGAGACCAACAATAGTAACCAAGATATGAAGTTTTCTTGGTTTGAATGGATATTATCGACATTTTGTGAATTATTTTTCATGATTATCTAATCCACTCACCAGGTTGACTCGAAAAGGAGTTAAGTTCGTGTGGATGGAGGAGTGTGAAGATAATATCAAGGAGTTGAAAAGAAGGTTTTCAGGTGCACCTGTGCTCACACTGCCTTGTAGTGGAGAAAGGTTTGTGATCTACAGTGATGCATCCAAGAAGGGATTGGGGTGTGTTCTCATTAAAAAGGATATGGTGATATCTTATGCCTCACGACAGTTGAAAATCCATGAGAAAAATTACCCAACTTATGATTTAGAGTTAGCTACGGTAATCATTGCATTAAAGATTTGGAGGAATTATCTTTATGGTGAAAGGTGTGAAATTTATACGGATCATAAAAGTTTAAAGTATATTTTCATACAAAAGTAACTGAATATGCTCCAAAGAAGATGGTTGGAGTTGATTAAAGAATACGACTGGTCAATTCATTATCACCCTGGGAAAGAAAACAAGGTGGCAGGCACATTAAGTTGATAAGACCATGCCAGCTTATCCATGATGAGGATCACGAAAGTTCTAATATTTATGGATTTAAAAAGGATAGATCTTGTAATTATAATGGAAGGGAAAAAATCATATATTTATCAAATTAATGTTCAACCATATATACATGTGAAGATTAATGTGGAACAAAAAAAAGATGTAGAGTTACAAAATAAGAAGAAATGTTACTGAATTCAACCTTGACTATGATGGGATAATAAGGTTCAGGAATCGGGTCTGTGTTCCTCCCATCCCATAATTAAAGAAGGAGCTACTGGATCAGGCTCATAGTTCTTCATTCATTATTCATCCTGGAATCAAGAAGATTTATAGAGACCTGAAAGATTACTTTTGGTGGGATGGCATGAAAAATATGTTGTTGAATATGTCTCTCGATGCTTGGTTTATCAGCAAGTTAATGCTGAGAGACAGAAGTATAAGAGGATGTTAAAACCATTACCCATACCCGAATGGAAATGGGAAAACATCACTATGGACTTTGTCACTGGACCTCCTAAAACATCAAAGGAAATAATGCTATCTGGGTTATAGTTTCTCTTCTTATGAAGTCAGCACACTTCATTGCTATTAGAGAATATTTCTCTCTGGATCAGCTTTCCAGGTTATATATAAAGGAAGTGGTAAGATTGCATCGAGTACCACTTTCCATTATATCTGATAGGGGTATTAGGTTTACCTTGATGTTCTTGCAATGTTTTCATCATACATTAGATACAATGTTGAGTTTTAGCACTTATTATCATCCTTAGACAGATGGTCAGTCTGAGAGAACAATTAAAACTCTAGAGGATATGTTAAGAGCTTGCTCTATGGATTTCAGTGGTGTTTGGGATCAACACCTACCTTTGGTGGAATTTTCTTATAATAATAGCTTTCACTCTAGTATTCATATGGTTCCTTATGAAGCTCTCTATGGGAAGAAATGCCAAACTCCAAATTGCTGGGATTAAGTTAGGGAAAGAAAGCTATTAGGACCTGATCTTGTTCATGAGATGGTAGAAAAAGTCTGATCTATCCAACAACACATAAGAGCAGCTCAGAGTCGAAAAAAATCTATTCCTATAGCCGAAGAAAATACCTAGAGTTTGAAGTGGGTGATAAAGTGTTCCTACGAATATCTCCTTGGAGGAGAGTAATGAGATTTGGAAAGAAGGGCATGTTGAGCCCGAGGTATATTGGTCCTTTTGAAATACCGGATCGTGTTGGGAAGGTAGCTTACTGACTGGAGCTTCCACCGAATCTCTCTCAATTTCATGATGTGTTCCATATATATCTCCTGAGAAAGTACATACCCGATTCTTCACATGTACTCAACTCAGAAGTTGTACTGCTGGAGCCAGATCTTACTAATGGAGAACAACCGATAGAGATTCTAGATCGTAGCGAAAAAGTCATACTGAACAAAACCACTCACTTGGTGAAAGTTTTATGGAGGAACCAACAATTAGAAGAAGCTACATGAGAGCTTTAGGATATGATGAGGGAGTGGTATCCTCATTTGTTTGTTACAAAGTAACAAATTTCGGGGGCGAAATTCATTTTAAGGTGGTAGAATGTAACACCTGATATTTTTATGAGAAATTTTTTTTTTATGTTATATAAATCATCAAATGAATATTTCACTACACACAATACTATCTTGGATTTCTTTACACGCAATCATGACCTTCCTCGATATCTTGCATTGTACACAATACTGAGTTTCACTAAACAACGATATGCTATTAAAATATTATTAAAACTAATCATTTTGAATAGTAATACCCAGTATTTGAAATTTTATAAATTTTATCATTCAAAATGGACTTCATTTCTAGATTCTGAATATTGAAATTAGCCTAGGGTGAATTTTTGGTATTTTTCTGAAAACATTCAATTTTTGATGAATAGTGAAAACACTGGATTACTATTTAAAAATCAACTTTTTATTTAAATAAATATTTATTTTATTTAAATTTATTTTAGGTAAATATTGATACATAATACCTATATAAGTTCAATTTAATTCATTAGATTCATTTTATAATAAGATAAAAATAATTTTTGGTAAATAGTAATTTTTTAATTTTTTTTACCACGATTAAAAGTATATAGGGTAATTAAGGGTAAAAAAGATATTATTATAACCCTAACACATGTTCTAATTTTATTGGATCAATTTAATTCGACCAGAGATAGACATAGTAATAAAATATGACCATTTAGGTCCACATGGATTATATTAGGACATTTATTATTATTTTATTTAAAGAAGAGTTAAAATAGTTAAAATCAATGTTTAATAACTAAAACATTTTTAATTGAGGGTTATACATAAGATAATTTGACTATAAATATTAATTATAAATCTAAAAATATTTCATACATAATGGTATTTTATTTATAATTTTTAGACATTAAATAATTTAGTTTATTTATGACACAATGATGATGCAGTAATTACCTTATTAATGAAATATTAACATAATTGATATCATAAATACACAAAAAAATGTAATTTGTGACTTTTTATAAATTAAACTAATTTCATAGGTTAATTTGAAATGTTAGTATTGATTTAATTAACTTTTCTCAAACAAATCACCCGGTTACGATTTTCACAAAAATCAATTACCCAATATTGTTAAAATTGAATTAAAATAGTTTTTTAAAAAATATATTATATTATTAATTATTATTTTATTCCTAAAAATCTAAGGTTCGGTAAAATGACTTATATAAGGTTATATGTATTATTAATGAATCACTTGGGGTTCGTTTGTCTTGTTATATTATGTTTATTAACCATATAGAGTAAGAATACCAGAAGAAACGGTAAAAGTTAAATTATTTAACTTAGAGTAAAATATAAATGATAAGGTTAAAATAGTAACCTAAACTTTTCTAAAATCTATTTGTTGAGAGGATTTAGACCCATACCCACCTTAGTTTTTAAATAAATCAATTTGGAGCTGTTAAAAAACGAATATGAATTTATTAAAATATAATATTTTATGTTTTTTAAGGTGACCCTCTCCTCCCTTATAAAAGGGAACCTCCTCCCTCTCCTCCTAACACTATTTTGAGCCTTAACTCTCGGCCAAAACTTACCAATTTCACTTCTCCACTTCACTAGAAACATCCTAGAGGTCCTGGTCTTCTTCAAATACCACCTTTAGTGCCCTAAGAGGAGGTTAAGAAGAGGCGCTTCAAAGAAGATATAATGTCCGTTACCGATTCTTTCAACTTTATTTCTTCTTCTACTTATTATTATATAGTGGTTTCATTATGATGTAATAACATCATTATCACTAATATACTGATATGTTATTATAAATATGAAACAACCCTATTTCACCTTCTATCCATCCAACAGAAAACGAAATCACCGCGCGTGCGTACTGATGAAATACCGTCTCCACGTCGTGGTGTAATTTTTTTCCACCACCACCTTACTTGGATGGGTATAATGGTGTAAATAATAAATAAATATTATTATTGTAAATTGATATTGATTCTTAAATAGTATAAATACACTTCAATACAATTCCATGATCTTGGGAACGATATCATCGCTCGTGCGTACGTACGTCCTACCGTCTCCACGATGTGATGCGACTCGTTCTACATGACCTTAATTATATAACGATTATATAAATTAATTTAATGAATAAATATGATATATATTACACTAATACCATTCTGGAAATTAGCTATATATAACCTAAAAATAATAATAAGAATTTATTCGACAAAACACACGTAAGAATAAAAACCAATAAACACCCGAATAACAAGTAGCAATGAAATATTACTAATTAGAAGCTAAGAATATGACCATATATGATATCATAAAAATGAGTAAGATTATTGAATAAGTCAATAACATTATTTAAATTATTATATAGGAGGTTACTACACGTACGAAGCAAATAGGATGTATGGTAAGGGAAAATCTCACAATCTCAATTTTTATTCGAGATTATTTATACTTCAGTATTTACTGGGGAATATTTATCATCCACATCCATGTTTAATCAATAAGTAATATTATTTCTATCCTCCTATAATTTTTTAAATCCACTTTTACATATTGGTGGACTTTTAGTAAAATATATGAAAGAAATATTTTGTCATTTTAAGTACGAGATACTTTTTGAATTTTTTGGCCATAGTACGAGAAAAATGTTTTTTTAACTTATACAGCATGAATGGATTTTTATTATTTCATAGAAAATTATTTCCATGAATCTTCCTTTACAATATTTCAAGTTTATTTTTAATAAACTTATTTTTCTAAAATTGTATGACATAAATTTTTTTTTTCAAGTAGAAAGGATATTTTCCACAAGAATGGAGTTCAAGTGTTTTATCAAAAATATTTTACATCTAAGATAATATGGGGTTCTGTTTATATCCCTATATTTACATTGATTTGTTTATGTTATGATGGAATTATTTTTATAATGACCTGTTGTCTTATATGGATTATGTTATGATGGAATGATGTTTAAGAATCCAATTTTTATTACATGGGTTATGCTATGATGTATGATTTATGATCTTGTGGCACACATAAGAATGGTATCATTATGAGATGGGTGGGACCTATATCTCCCTCCAATGCATTGGGTAAAGATTTATATCTAATGAGATAGACATGGCTTGAATGGCAGGTTAATCCGGTTCAGTGATAGAGGACTGAAACGAGGAGTGAACTCGGTTCAGAAATGGACATGGTCTGCTAAGATAGTCTTGGAAATGAGTCTTGACTGCTAAGAAATGATTCTCTATGATTATGTGGGTATTCCATAAGGTTTCATGTTTCAAGTTATGATTATTGGGATTACATTTCAATACTATGATTTATCCCATGTTATGAAATTATGATCTCTTTTGCAGGTTAGGATTTCCAAAATGTTATGTTCTTATGAATATGATGTGATTGATATTTCTTTTATTTAACCTTACTGAGCATTTGAGCTCACCCTTTTTTATGTTTTCTTTTCCCCAATTCAGGAATAAGGGTATTAAGTTGGATATGAAAAAAAGGGATTCTAGATATGATGAAATAAATGGGAGACAATGTAGATGCTTTATGAACTAGTTGTTTATGTTTCCCAGTTTCTAAAGACACTATACATATACGGTCCAATTTTGGTTTTGTTATATGTTGTAATAAGTATGCTTCAATTATGAAGTAATAACAATGTATGTAAAGTATGGGTTGTTATACCCATTTTCAAATGATTTTAACTCTATATAGGATAATCCTAGAGGGAAAACATATTAGTGAATTGACCAAATAATTGGACAATAATAGTGGGATATGTTTTATAAAAGGAAAAATGTAATATTAATGAGATGACCATAATTAATAATTTACCTCATTCTGGTATGGTGTCAATAAATCTCTAAAGTGTTCAAGATGACTAAAATTGATATTATGTACCTATATTATTATGGATAAATGATATACCATCTCTAATAAAGTGGTTAATGAATGTCATGATTTAAAATTAAGGAACATGAATTAAAGTGTGAATAATTATGTGAATGGGTCAGTAACCTCTATTCAATTAGAAACCTATTGGGGATGTGTGATATACTTAGTATTTTAAAAACACATGACACATTTATTTAATGAGAATAAACAATAGTATATCAAAATTTCCCATAGGACTAATGATAATTATAGGGATAACTGTTCATGCTAATAAATTTTTAAAATGATATTGAATTTGTTGGTATCTCTGGATGAGTGCTTGGATTCAATATGAAAAATGTTATATCAGAATGTTGGAATGAGCGTAAAGATTCCATATGATACATGAAGAATGGGAATGATAGTATGAGAACCTAGATTCCAAGTTATCAATGATGACCCAGGGAGGCCATGAGGAATTTCTAGATCCCTTATTATACTCGATTATTGTGAATGATGGTATAAGTAATCAGATTCCATTGGAATTATTGGATGAGCTCCTATGATTCAATGTGATAAATGACGATGGGGAATTATGTGATGATATTTCAAATTCAATGGGAATTCTAGGATGTGCCTATATATTTCGTGTGATGATTGATGACTGGGGAATGATCGGATTAGGACATGGATTTCCTAGGAATGTGAGGATTTACATCTATATTTTTTAGTGATGATTGATGACCGGGGAATGTGAGGATGAGCCCTTAGATATCATCTTAAACATTATGATACTAGTAAATGATATGATGACATCTTAAATTCCATGTGCGAAATTATATTTTTAATGGTCATCTTGAAATACTTAGAGAAACCCTAACACTTCCCAAAGTAGGTATAGTTGATTAGGGTCACAAACCTAGAGAATGAAATTATATTTTTGGATCTCAATTGTCCTCGAAGAGCCCTAGATTTTATGGTTATTTAATTATTTCATATTAAATTATTTACGCGACTAAATATTTTTATCTAAGGTTTATATTCATACATTTATTTTTAAACTAGTTATTTTAGGGGTGCCATAGGTTTTGGCCGACTAAGTTGTAATCCCACACTGCTCGGTCTACCATGAAACTTGGGTACCCAGGAAGACACTATTGTTGATCACAAGTATATGTTTTTGGAATATCTGAATGTTTATGTGTGTTGTTTTTATTCCTATTATGGAGATTGATGTTATAACGTAGTAGGAATTGGGACCAGTGTGGTATATGATGTTATCCTTAGTTTAATTTTATTTCTTTTTAGTACCACATGTCTATGACCCACCCATAGAGGATCAAAAATGTATGAAACATTCTTTTTTATCTAATATAGTGATGGTATTATATATTTTTTTAACTTCACTTAGTTGTGATGCTTGAAAATATTATATTTTCTTCAATTTATTTTAATTGTTGTTAGACTCTGGTATAAAGTCGTCGCCTCCCCATGGTACCCTCTCAGGCCCCCACCATTAGTCAATAGACTCTGAAGTATGGGGAGGCATGATTGAGGCCATCATAAACACTAGAGTGGGGAACCATTAAAGTGGCCTCTAGGAAATTAAATCAAAAGTTATGAGATAATGAACATATAATTTCCCCCCATGTCAACTGAAACGTAAAAAATCCTAATAAAGGTGAGATTATAAAATAAATCCTAACAAATTTGATAACATTAAAATAAAAAACCTTCAAAAGTTATAACATGATATGGTTCTATAAATCACCATAATTACACAAAATATTAGGTTTATATTTATTATTGGGGAAATAATTAGACTATACAAAATAATTCACTATTCACAACTTGTAACTTGTCTTAATAAATAAAAAATATTTCCAAGAACCATTATCGATTTTATGTCTCTTAAAGAAAACCCTCAAGAATGATAAAGAATGAAATTAAACAATAAATAACATGAATAAAAAGTATACCATGATGTACTTTTTAAAAGTGAAAACATATTCACCATGTAATGTAAATTAACACACAACAAAAAACATGTCTTAATAAAAATATCTTGATACACGCAACTCTTATCGCATATTGTTTATTAGTAATAAATTTTATAACAACCATATATAAGAAATTTAAATTTATTATAAATATAATGTAGAAATATATTTTTATTAATCTTACTAGAAACCAATCACATTTAATTTCATACTACCCACATGTGAATATATTTTTGTTAAATTTTTTATTTTTGTGTTAATTATTCGGTTTTTGATGCGTGTTCTAGTTTGAAATTTTAGTTACCTAAACCATGGTCAGGGTTTAAACATATATAATTTTTTTATGAAGTTTTACAGTAGTTGTTTTATACTTTTATATATTTATAAATACATATGAAACAAATTATGGTGATTATTTCCATGTAATTCTTAAAAATCTAGTTTATTTTTGAATTTTCTTTTCCATTAAAAGAATTTATTTTATTAGTGAATAAAAATATGTTTATAATAATTATATAAGCTTAATAACAAAATAAATATTATATTTTTACATGAAATCCATTTTTAAAATAATGCATTTTAGTTGGTGAGGGAAAATGATATATGTAATTCGTGGAGGCAGTAGTCTACACATATGCAAATATGGAATTTTTGTTTCCTAAGGAATGAGAGAGAAGGAATTAGATAATGGATTATAATTTCAAAGAAATAATTTTTTCATAAATATCATATTTAGTTATAGAATACATCATTATTAACCATCCATGTATGGTATTGCTAAAAAATGAGTTACACCATTCATCGTGGTGGTAGTCCACAGATAAAAATGAACATCGTTCTCATTTTCAAATAGATTGAAATGAGTTATGTCATTATTTTTACATTAAAATAATAAAATTTAAAAAATATATTGATATTTATTTTATTATGTAAATATTTTTATAAAGTATTTGGTGTATGATTATGTATAAATACATTTAAATTAACTGGGTTAAGATGATTAACACTTCCTTGAGCATCACCATTTGGATCTCGACATAATAGTTATTGAGTTGGTATATTGGTGAGACTAGATCCTTTTAGTCATGGATAAGGGTGTTTGGAAGTGATTTTTTCATAGCTTGGTTGAGTTAAAGTGATAAATGTGTGTATTGATGTAGAGGGAATAAGTGTCAATTTATAAGTGATAGGGTGACAATTTTGTATATACTATTAACAAAAAAATAATATAAATTTAATTCTTAATGGAATGTGGAAAAAATTGGAAACTATTAAAATAATGTATAGTTTAGGGTCTAAATTATCTAATATAATCAAATTTACTCAATTTTTGAGGATATTTTATGCCTTATCACATATTTTAACCCCCCACATTAACCATTTCATCCTTTACCATGGTAACTAACTTTTACCATGATAAATATTATTTATGGCCAAAAATAAAATAGACCTAATTACCTATTTTAAATATTTTCCTTCCAAAATTGGAATATATTTTGAAAATTTTAGTTTTTAAATGTTTTAAAAATTAAATTTATGATATGTTTTAAAAATACAATGAATGATTTTTTTTAGAAAAATGGATTTTTAAGCATAAAAATTAATTTACAAAAAAATTGATATAATTGATACTATTAAAAATAAATAGTTTATAAATCATAAAATGATATTTATATAAATTTAAAACCAATACATAACCAAATAAATAAATTTAATTATTTAATTAATGGAAAGGGTAATACAAATTCATTTAATAGAAGAAAACCTTTCTTAGATTTTATGAAGTCAATCATTGGTTTCTCAATTCAACATAAATTTACTAAATGTTTTATATTACTCATTAAAAACTTTTTTTTCTATACTAATGGTTTTATATACTTTAATGTATTTATAATATTGTGAATATCCCATAAAAGTGATAGTATTTAGAAAAAATATATTTTTAACTATTTAACTAAGAATTAAAAATTTAAAAAAGAACCTGAAAAATCGAACCCAATGATAATTTTAAAATAAAAAATTCTAAAATTAGGATTATTTCATAAAATAAAAAATCTAAAATCCATAAATTTATCTTTTAAATGAGAATAAAAAATAAAAATAAATAATTATCTTTTATAAAATGATCCTTTTAATATTTTAGTGTTCTTAACCTTATTTAATATTAATAACAAATGTTTTTTAATTTTATTGTCTAGAAATTGTAAATTCATAATGTATTTATTTTTAACACACCTTTTAATAAAGTATTTTTAACTTTATATTGGTGTTTTGGGTATAAAAATTGATCATACTTAATGGTTTTATTTAATGCTTAATATATTTTAAAATATTTTACATTTTAAAAAATCCATGACGTTATGAAATTTTTTAAGAAAAAAACATAGTTTCAAGGAATATGCTTTAAAAAATACCTAAACAATCCCACTGGGTTGAGGTAGAATAAAATAATATTTTATGGTCAAATATTTCTTCAAAATTAAAAAATTAGTTACATATCGGATAGAAACTAGATATTTCACCCCATTTTTTTGTTAGCATAGCCATTATAATTTTATTTTTTTATAAATAATAACTTAAATAAGGGTAGTGACCTACTACCCCAAGGAAGATCCTAATTTCAAAAAAATAGTTAAACCCATCTAATATATCCCCAATTATACTTTTTTAAGATCTACCAATTTTTTAGAAGAATCATTATTGGGAAATTTCACTTCATATATCCAAATAAGCACTTTCATAAAATAGAAAAAAAACTGATGCTATCAAAATTCTTATAGAAAATTTGATGATGGTATCCATAATAATCTCAAGACATTGAAAAAATGTTTTCCCTTATATAACCTATAATTAACATGTCAAAAAATGGATGGGAAATCCTATTAAATAAATTCATAATCATTTAAGGATCATTATTGAAGTTAATAGGGATCAAATGATTTTAAATATTTCTCTAAAAACATTGTAAAACTGTTTATGGTATGTATTTCATCCTTACAAAGAGATTATGTTAGTTGGGATGAATATCAATTATAAAAAATAACTTTTCCCCTTTACAATTATCAAAGTGGTCATCAATTATAAGAAAATGATTATTACTATTTATTTTCACCAGGTTTATTTTTTTATATTCCATGAATAATTGTAAACTTCCATTATCCTTATAGGAAAAGTTAATTGAATAAACCTATGAAAATATGCCTATTCTAATAAACACTTTATCATTTATTCCTCTTATTGTTCCATATATTCTCTAAACTCTATTGAATATATATAATAGGAAAAAATGAAAATGGGAATGGTTATAGGTTGAATATCAATAGTGAAATCCAATTCTCATGATAAAGACTGATAAAAAAATATCATTTTTTATTTTTAGAACACTTTGAATGAAAAAGTGAGAAAATATATGGTTCAAACATAAAAAGAAATTACATATACATTAAAAGAAAATTTTATCCTACTAGAATCATTGTCCCTAAATGATTTATAAGATATAGAGGATATCAAAGTATCTAGAAAATCCATTAAAAGGTCTCCAAAACGAAATTCCAGCTTGTCCTAAGTCTACATATACTCCTCTTGATTGGTATTCCCTTCATTGAATCCCATTATCAATATATGATCATTCTTGTAATTAAATGCACACTAATCATTGATGTTGAACACTTTTAATATATTTACCATCATCCTATTAGATTCCTCAGTAGTGGCATTAATCACCAAAAAACATTTCCTAATTCTTTTCATTCGAATGCAAAATCATCTCCCAAGACTACTCATGGAATGCACATGACTTCCACTTCTTATGTGGGGAATCTTGGAGGGATGTATCCCCATAATCCACAGGCTCATCCGGGTGAACAAAAGCCTTGGGATCAACTTCAATCATCATGTCTTTCTAATTTTTGGTTGATCTTATTTCCATTGTTAGTGGTAAATATGAATATTTATTTCTCCCTTTCCAACTTCCTTTTATATTTATCCTCCTCCTTGGGGTGGGTAGTAATCTACCTTGAAAAGAATCAGTAGTATCACCAGATAAAATATCATCTAACTAATCATTGTTCTCAAACATGGGAACCCCTTTATCATCGATCTGAGCTGTAATAAGCTCCTGAATCAGATCTCCATTCACTAATATTTCAATGTTGTTTCCAAGCTTAATAGAAAAAATTCATTCTTCAAAACGATATGATCAAAATACCTCCTAGATATCCAGATCCTAACCCTTTCAACCCAATACGTCTCCCTCCCATTTAGTAATAAGTGATCCACCTCTACTACTAGATCCACTACCTGATCGCACTACCTCTATGTAAAAAGAAACCCCGGAAGGCCTAGAACCTCCATCTACTGCCTTAAATTACTCAATATACATTATGTTTCCACTATCACATTGAACAACCCAACATAGTGGATTATTTCATGTATTTACAGAAAAATAGGTAAAAAACACATTACACCATCACATTGAAACCCTCATGACCGGTAGAAGAATTCCCAAAAACTTTAATATCACCCAGATCCTTTCTCATGTAGCTGAAAATATTATCCAGCAATTGGTTTCCCCCATCTGACCCACTGTAGACGCTGAAATCCACCGAAGTACCTAGAATAATATTTTGGGAAATTCAAATGAAAATTTTGACTATAAAAACTGGTCTAGGATAGGATGAGAGGCTACATGGATAATTAGAGGAGTGTATGTAATGCCACACCAACAACCTGCAAATTTCCGTGCCCATGGTATTTTTTTCTCACCGTGTGGAATGATCTGCTCGATCAACTTAGTGGTTGGGTTTTCTACACAGAATGAATGCTGCATGCACCTGTGGCCCCCGATAGCCTATAAATAGAAGGTAACCCCCTAACCTCTAATATCTGAAGAATTAAAACCATCTCTTTAGTGTGAAAAACACTCTTCCACACCCAAAACAATTGTTTCTGGTACATAATTTTCCGCGACAGGTCTCCCGAGGTCTGCATTCATGTGAAACCCCAAGAGCTTGACCCCTCACCTTATTCATTTATTGTTTGTCCAATTTCATTCAAGTCCATTTAATTGCATGACAACCTCAGCCTCATGCATGTAAAAACTCATCCAATTTCTTGTATGACTCTTTTATCCAAGAATCCCATCTTATTGCACACTACAATTCCCATTTGTGCGCCAATTGCATGGAACCCCCTTCTTTGGTGTGAAATCTTATCTTCGTGTGAGCTTCATGTGTAGTCCTTACCCTAAGGCAACATTTTGGAGCCCCTCTTATGCACAACACCCTTGTATCATGCATAATTATCTCGTACGACCCTCTAGGATTGAACAATGTGATTTCAAAGTCCCTTGGGTGGTGCTTCATGTTGAGTTTCTCAACCTTATTCTTCATCACATAGGCACGATAATGGTTATTTATTTTTCTCATAGTCTTTATAACATGTGCCCCTCAGTGGATCACTCCGCAACACCACCTCATCACATCATTGTCATTGCTTTCCTTTCACCAAGGGTTAAAGGCTTCTGGTTATGTATATCCTAGTGGTGTAGAGTGAAATTGCCTTTTCTGAGTAGCAGGACGTTAAACGTCCAAGCACCGTCATCCTCAGAACATGACGTTAAACTATTTCCTTAACCAGTGCAACACATTCAGGGCACCCCATCTTGAACATTCCCCATGCCCGATCATCTCTACAGGAGTGAGATCTTCCTCACATGGAATGAGATTCTAATTGCTGGAGTAGCGTATGTCCATGGGGAAGGGGAACCATCTTTGTGTATGCCCCTATCCTTTCTTGCAGGAGGTATAACCACAACTCCTCCTTTATTCTTCACTACCAAATACTAGATGAGAGATGGGTTCATGGACCATCATTATCTCATCCCTCTCCCCCAAGCCATTACCTCTATTAGGCCTCCATCCTATAGTAAGTCCCCATCTCCATATCCCAGGTCCACTAACCACTCGTATTCCCATATTTCATCTTCTGGACTCCGTAGAGTGTAATCCCCATCCACTATTCCAAACTATATGTAATTTTATCCTTGACTCCTAGGAAAGGTACGTAGGAAGACTCCATGAGGTTCAAGCCCAACACCTACTTGTCCCGACCACTTAATATCGGGTTTCCTTCATCCCGCATGACATTAAACTGTATCAACCATTTTGAACTATGTGGACTTTGATCCTTTCCTCATAGGCATGGTTTGTATGAATCCTCTCTGAGTTTCAATACTAACACCAACTTCTCCCAACCCATTCACATTTGTTCACCTTCGTCCGACATGATGGTAAACTGTATCCACCATTCTGAACTACATGTACATTGATCATTGTCCCCTAGGCAAGGTATGTAGGAAGATTCCATGAGGTCCAAACTCAATACCTACTAGTCTCGACCCCGTCACATTGGTTCACCTTCGTCCAACAAGATGTTAAATTGTACCCCTTTTTCATCCCCTAAGATATAAATCTCTTCCCAATTCAAACTAATGGGGTTTTATCCTTGTGTCCTAGATAAGCTACATAGTACGCTTTCCTGAGGTCTAACCCCAACTAAAGGTAAGAAAATTTTTTCCCCAGCCGATGGTAAGCCTTTATGTTCCCCAACCGACTATAAGTCATTGTGTTCCCCAATCGACGGTATTTTATTGTGTTCCCCAAATGAATGTAAGCCAACGTGGTCCTTAATCGATGGTAAGCCATTACGTTACCCAATCAACGGTTAACCATTGTTAACCCCAACCAGTGGTAAACAGTTGTACCCCATCTAGCGGATTGCCATTTTATCCTGACCATTAGTAACAGTTGTGAGTCCCATACAATAGTGAGCTGTTGTAATATGAACTACATGGTTTTGATCATCATCTCATAGGAATGGTATCTAGGATTCCTCACTGAGGTTCAACCCCAAATACCGATAAACATTGGTGTCCTCCCTTTTGGGACCCACATCTCTACTCCACACTGCAAGTTTCAGAAGAACCCTGAGCTGCTAACCATGTTGAAGACCAAACATGCCTTTGGGTTGCTGCCCTCTATGCACACCCCAATTCGTGGCCCCATCTTCAACTTCATGGACATTGATTCCCTACCTCATGGATATGTAGGAAGGTTTTCTGAGGTTTAAGACCCTCACTCATGTCTCATCCTTTTATTTCCCTCGAGCTTATGTTTTTTGGGAAGGTCATGACCCAACATGGATGTTCCAATTCCTCTGAGTTCTATCCATATGTCCATTCTCATGGGTCTCCTCCTCAGTTATATTATTGCCTCACTGAACTATGTGGACATTGATTCCCAACCATGAGGATACATAGGATGTATTTTTGAGGCATAGTCCAAACATCATTGTCATCCTCACGTCGGTCCCATCTCACTCTCCATCCACTCTCAATAATCCATATCTATCCTAATTCTCACTCGGGCTACCACATCCCAGTGAGGTCATGTCACCCAATTTCTTACTACTCCTAGGAGTAATCCGGTAACTAACCATGCATTAGTCCCAGCATCCGCAATCCCTCATAGGGTTGCACCCATCTAATACACTCTCATCAATGTTCTGATATGTTCAATCTATATCTTCATGACTTTAATCTCATGGCATACCCTGTGTTAAACATTGGGACATAAGGAAAACCTCAAAGACATGAATATGGAATAAAACATTCTGCATTCAACGTGGGATGCCTCAGGCTTTTTCACCCTTGAGAATCCCTATCATAAGGAGAAGAAACCAAGAAGCATCATTGTTCTAATGTCCATAGATTCTAGTGATGTCTAACATGACTAGTCCCCCGACCGAAGGTTGCTGCCCTAACATGACACCTTGGAATGCCATGATAGAAGAAACATAATTAACCAGAATCCATGAAAGAATGGAAATGGGATGAGTTTCATGAACAATGTATTAAGGATATGAGGGAGACCCAGTCTAAGAAATTATTTCCAAGGAGGAATCCATGGAAGGAGGAACTGACATATCATCATCCTGTTTTGATCAAGGAAAAAACTTACCAAAATAAGCAATGGATGTCGCCTTCCTTTAGAAAGTGGGAATGTAGAGAAACAGTTGCACATCCTCAGCAAAAGGATATTCACCCCAACGAAATAATCACACATATAAATTGTTAACCTGACATGAATTTATTCAACTCAATGAAAAGATTAGTAGTGTTTGAGAAATCAGTGGATTATCGTGTCACTGAATCCATGTATCTGGTACTAGGTCCCACCATGAAAATAGTGGTCTTATCGTGAAACTCACCAAAATTTGTTGCAGTTGAATGTTGGACATCTCGGTCTATAACATTGTTAGTGTGGATCCTTCTTACCA
This sequence comes from Viscum album, assembly GCA_963277665.1. Lineage (NCBI taxonomy): Eukaryota > Viridiplantae > Streptophyta > Magnoliopsida > Santalales > Viscaceae > Viscum > Viscum album. The sequence goes on from OY728146.1 coordinate 1,815,099,005, forward strand.
ACCACAGAAGATGGAATGGAACTTGGGAATTGTACATATTTTTCCTTCTTTCAGCACTAATAGTTAAATCTCTCTACTGTTCAGGACCCAATATGTCATGATTGGAAACCCATTACTGCCCACCCACTGACGTAGGGTTAGGGGAAATGTCAATGTGACAACCCCACGTGGCCTCATATCCCCCATGGCAGCCTTCACGTCCATGGTTACAAGGCACTCAAGCCCCATCTCCCCAAGTGAAAGAGTTTAGAGAAGGGTGATTAATGACCTTGTTCGATGATACAAGGGGGAGAGGATTAACCCAACCTGAGATATGATCAAACAAGACATAGAGGAATTTGCGCCTCATCACCACCGCTACCCATAAGGCCTCTTAGGGAGCCAGTTCTCCCCACTATGACATATAATAGTCTTGGGAGACTCTCTCTTGAATGCTTTGATGACTCCATCCCCAACGCCAATGAGGTGAGGTATGTCTGGGCATGTCCGACTGGAATCCCATTCCAGGGGCTCCCAAGGAGGGCTCCCACCGGGCCTTGTTAGAAATTTTACCCAACCCCATTGGCTAAGGATCTGGTGAGATCTACACCAGTACCACCAGCCCTAGTCCGGTTAACCTGATGCCAACATTGGATGCATGCTGAGGAGGACACCCGCCGGGGAGCGTTATCATCAATGACTACTGTGGCCCGTTCCACCGTTGACACATAACATCACATCCCTATTTTTGATGAGTAGGGGAACTCATGCACCCAGCCCATATTGAGGCCCCAACCACCCCATAGGTCGGCTGGTCTGACTGTCCTAGTCGCTGACGTAGGTGGCGTCCGTCGTGGGATGAACTACAATGATGAAATCTAGTATGGAGGTCATCCCCATACCATCACCAATGAGGTTGTGGGACCTCCTCTCTCCTAATCATGACATGGAGGTCCTCCCAATTACATCTTCAATCTACGTGAAGGTCCTCCCCACTACATTGACACCCACTACCGAAGACTCTTCCGCACCCACGACCTTAGGTATGGAGCCGTTTACCTTGTCACAGGTCTCCGATGAGAAGACGATACTCGTCCAGTCAACCATTAGCATGGGGGTCCTCCCCATGTACTTTCTGCAACTGATTAAGGTCCTCATCATTGAAAAAATCAGGGTAGAGAAGTTTTCCCTCGCTTTATGGGAACCCAACATGAAGGTCCTACTCGTGTTCAGCTCGACCAGTACAAGGACCCCCCTCACACCGATGATGCCAAAAGAAATAAGCATGGAGGCCCTACCTATGCTCCTATTAGATCTAGTAGAGGTCCTACCCACTCCCACAAATACCGTAGATATTCCCTCCATGTTTCATCTAGTAGAGATAGAGGTCCTCCCCATGTTACCTTTGACATCTGTCTAGGTTCTCATCACACCCCGAATAACCCAACCAAAAGTCCTCTCTACCCCTTCATCAATTTGGCCAATGTTCCACCCCAAGAAAAAAATCTAACCTATCCCAAAGATCAATATCGGGGAAGGAGGGAAATTTTATGATGCCATAAAAAGAGTTCTGAGAAGATTCATACCAAAATTAAACCTATCTGCTTCTCAGATTCTGAGGGAGAATGTGTTTCAGTAATGGAACCCTCACCTTGATCCTTAGTGTCAGAGACCAGGGCTGGAACAAGGCGTATCGGCCTCATCCTTCTAGAATGTGATGTCTACCAGATTCCTACATCCCTCTAAAGATACATCCAGGATGAGGAATATTTGGCCCCTTCCTAGGGCCTGGCCATAAAATCCTCCCTATCGTCAATATGGAAATTCTGTACCTCAACCAGAGATCATGAAGAGTTATTATGGAGACTTATAAAGGATAAATAACAGCATGGCCGACCATCAGCGACCACAACCGCTACACCAGAAGCCATGGTTTACATCCTGTCTAACCAAGATGTGGTGCCTCAGTCATCCCATTCATCGTAGGAAATCCTGATATGCGACAACTTTTCATCTCAATATCAGTATTCTCCACCAGTTTACCTACCATCTCATTATTCCACCTCAGTGTGGTTTATGGTCTCACAACAACTCCTAGTAGATGAGTGGGAAAACCAAGGGCCAGATCCTAAGTATGAGCCAAGGAACTTCTGGGAAATCCTTGCAGTGGATCATTTCCCAAAGTTATATTGTCCAATTGAGACCGCTAACATTACTATGCCACAATCTCTTACCCAGGAGGAAGTTGTTTTCTTTCGCCAAACCCTTTGGGTGATGCACTTCCATCTCAAATATTAGTGAGTGGCTTACCCATGAGTCAAGATAACATTGAAGATATTGACCAGAAATGCTTTATGGTCGACTTGGATGTGATGATTGTGGCTCATTGCTGTGAGTCGCCCGGTCTCCACCATACCCTCCAGCAAAGATGCGTTTAGATATTTTAAGGGATCAACAGAATTATCAAGGAGGCTTCCCCCCACATTCAGGTCTATGGTTGGGGATAGTATGCAGCCCTCTATTTTTGTTCTATCTAGTGCTAGACCATCTTTCTATGTGATATCGAAGATATGACACTAGGAAGAGTTGTGGCTAATATGGATAATCTATTAGAGGAGGAGAAAAAGTTAGATCTTTTTGAAGATATCCTACCCTATGGGGGAGTACCAAAATTGCCATATCTTTTTTGAAGGGTTACTTGCAAGAAGATAAATCTACGGGGTCTTCCCATTCTAACTGAGGCATTAGTCTTCATCCAGAATACTAGTAAGGGAAAGGAGAACCATGGGTCCATCAAACCCTCTAACCCATCTGGATCACTGAAGAAGACAAAGGATGATCTCGAAATGTAACAGCCCAAGATTTTATAAAAAAATATTCTTTTTAATTTTATTAATGTCTTGTGTTGTACGCTACACCAAAAGGAGCTTGCACAACACACATCCTTGACTTGACTTGCATTACACGCAATCGCGACCTTCCTCGATAGCGTGTGTAGTACGCAATACCGAGTTTCACTAAACAACGATATGCTATAAAAATATTATTAAAACTAGCCGTTATGAATAGTAATAACCACTTTTTGAAATCCAGTAAATCTTATTTTTCAAAATGAACTTTATTTTTGGATTCGGAGTATCGAATTTAGCCTAAGGTGAAATTTTGGTACTTTTCGGATAACTTTCATATTCTGATGAATAGTGAAAATTACTAAATTATAATTAAAAACAACTTTTTTAATCGAAATAATTAATAGTGATAAATCATTAATTTGAGTGGTTTTAAAGTATATTTAGAATATATTTTTACAATTTAATACAATGTTGGTCATTGGATGTAGTTTCACATTTAAACTAGACATAAACAAGTGTCAATCTTTTGATAGATATTGTTTCTTAAAAACACACTATTTGTTTTAACAGCGGGATTTAATTATAAAATTAATTAATGCAACTTTTATGTTATGAATTTGGTAAAATAGACTTCATTTTTGAATTCGGAATATGAAATATAGCTTGGGATGAAATTTTGGCATTGTTCTGAAAAACATCAATTTTTGATGAATAGTGAAACTACTAAGTGGTAGGTTAAAAACTGAATTTTGCATAAAACTTAATTTTACTGCTTCTGTGAATGGAATTTCAAAAATCCGAGAGACACGGTTAATATCAAGGGCTAAAATGTGGTTCAATGAGATGAAAATAATTTTTTGGTGAATAGTAACTTTTTACTTTTTTTTACCACGGTTAATAGTAAATAAGGTAACTAAGGGTAAATATGATATTAATATTACCCTAAAACATGTCCTAATTCTATTGGACAAGTTTAATTCGACCAAAAACAAACTTAGGAATAAAATATGACCATTTAGGCCCACTTGGATTAGATTAGGACATTTATTATTAATTTATTTAAAGAAGGGTTAAAATAGTTAAAATCAAAGTTTAATAAGTAAATAATTTTTAATATGGGGTTATACATAAGCTAAATTCGACTATAAATATTCATTAGAAAGCTAAAACGATTTCCTACATGATGGTATTTTATTTTTAATTTTTAGACATCATATAATATAATTTATTTATGACACAAAGATGATGCAGTAATTATCTTATTAATGAAATATTGACATAATTGATAATATAAATACCAAAATAAATGTAATTTAAGACTTTTTATGAATTCCACTAATTTTCTAGGTTACTATGATATATTAATGTTGATTTAATAAACTTGGTTTGAACATTTAATTCTGTTATGACTTTCACAAAAATCATATATCAAATAGTGTCAAAATTGACACAAAATAGTTTTTAAATCAAATATTATATTATTAATTGTTATTGTATTCCTAAAAATCTAAGGATCGGCCAAATGACTTAGATAAGGATATATATATTAATAATAAACAATTTGGGGTTCTTTTGGCATGTTATAGTAAGTTTATTAACCATATAGTGAAAGAAAACAAAAAGACATGGTAAAAGTTAAATTATTTAACTTAGAGTTAAATTTAATTGATAAGGTTAAAATAATATCCTAAACTTGTCTAAATTCTATTGGTTGATAGGATTTCGACCCCTCACCACCTTATCTTTGAAATAAGACCCTTTGGAACCATTATAAACCTATTTTGACTTTAATATAAAATAATATTTTGAGATATTCCTAAGGTGCCCCTCTCCTCCCCTATAAAAGGACACCTCCTCCCCCTCCTCCTCACACCAATTTGAGCACTCAAGCTCGGCCAACCCCTGCCAATTTATCCTCTCCACTTCCCTAGAAACATCCTAGAGGTTCTGGTCTTCCTCAAAGACCAATTTTAGTGCCCTAAGAGGAGGTCTCAAAGAGGCACTTCAAAGAAGAGGTAATTACCGTTACCAATTATTTCATCTTTATTTCTTCTTCCACTTCTTCTTCTTAGGTTGTTTAATTATGAAGTAATAACATCAGTATCAATCATATACTGATATGTTATTATAAGTATGAAACAACCCTATTTCACCATCTATCCATCCTACGGAAAAAGAAATCACCGCGCGTGCGTACGTACGGAATACCGTCTCCACGCCGTGGTGTAATCTATTTTCCACCACCACCTTACATGGATGGGTATAATGGTGTAAATAATAACTATACATAGTTATTACAACATCATATTGATTCTGATATATTTTATAATACACTCCAATTCAATTCAATATTTATAGAAATGATATCATCGCTCGTGCGTACGTACGGAATACCGTCTCCACGACGCGATGAGATTCATTCTCCATGTTAACCATTTAAGAATGATTATAATGTATATATAAAAATAATAATGAAATATATGACATTATAAAGCTACTGGATTTATGTATATATATACATATGTATGTCATCTACTTACTTCCATTTCAAGACAATAAGGAAAGGAAAACAGCGTTCATGCGTACGTACGGACTACCGTCTCCATGAACGGTGTTTTTCATTTTATTTATCTACCTATTATATATATATATATATACTGAATATATATGATATATAAATCATATTTTATATTCTGGAAGTAAGTAAATCATGATATAAGTAATAATGATGTCAAGAACAACAAGTCAAAACACCTACGATAAATGAAACGATTTTACCCAAAACGCTTCTTTAACATGGAATTTACAAAAGAACGGGTAATATAATGTCATAAGTGAACCATATATGATATCATAACAATGAATATGATTCTGTAATAAGTCAATAACATGATTTAAATCATTATACAGGAGGTTCGGACACTTACAAAGCAAGTCGGACCTAAGGTAAGGGAAATATCACAATCTCATTTTTATCCGAGATTGTTTATTCGTAAGTATTTACTGGGGTGTATTTTATCATCCACATCCATGTTCCCTCAATATGTAATATTGTTTCCATCCTCTTGAAATAGTTTAAATCTAATTTTACCCTTAGATGAGTTTTTAGTAAAGAATATGAAAGGAATCTTTTGTCGTTTTTCCGTACGAGGTACTTTTTGACTTTTCCGACAAAAGTACAAAGAATGTTTTTTTTAACTTATACGGCACGAATGGATTTCTACTGTTTTATAAAGCCTTATTTTCATGAAGCTTCCTCTAAAAGATTTCATGACTATTTTCAATAAAATCTCTTTCTTTTAAAATTGCATGATGTTTTGTGAAAAGAAATAGATTTTGAAGAAGAAATGATATTTTCCTCAAGAATTCAATTTAAGTGTTTTATCAAAATTATTTTCCATCTAAGATAATAAAGGGTTCTGTTTCTATCCATATTTTTACATTGATTTGACTAAGTTGTGATGGAATTATGTTTATGAATTCCTTTATCTTATATGAATTGATTTATGATGTCATGATGTTTCAAGAATCCCATTTTTATTACATGGGTTATGCGATGATGTATGATTTATGATTATGTGGTACACATAAGAAAGGATTAATTATAAGATGGGTGGGACCTATATCTCCCTCCAATGCATTGGGTAAAGATTTTATATCTCATGAGATAGACATGGCTGGAATGGTAGGTTATATCGGTTCAGTGAAACAGGACTGAAACGAGGATTACTCGATTCAGAAAGGGACTTTGTCCACTAAGATAGTCTGGGCAGTGAGTCTTGACTAACAAGAAATGATTCTCTATGATTATGTGTGTATGCCACAATGAGTAATGTTTTATGTTATGATTTCATTTCACTACTATGATTTATCCCATGTTATGAAATTATGCTCTATTTTGCAGGTTAAGATTTCCAAAAATGTTATGTTCTTATGAAAATTATGTGATTGATATTTCCTTTGTTTACCCTTACTAAGCATTTGAGCTCACCCTTTTATGTTTTCTTTTCCCCGGGATATAAAGAAAGGTTTAAGGTAAAAAAAGGGGAAGATCTTTATGGGAGATATTGAAGATCTTTCACCATGTTTAGAAGATTACGATCCGAGTTTCCAAAGACACTAAACTATTACGATCCTTGTGTGTGTGTTTTTGTAATGTACTAAGTATTCCGCAAAAGTAATGTAATGTCAATGTACGTCAAGCTTCGGGTCTCTACAGTTGGTATCAAAGGAACGGTTTAGTCAACCTTTGGAAACTAGGATGTGAAAACGTTAGTGAGATCCCTAGAGATATTTCTAAGGTATGTCTAGGGATGTCCCTAGGGATAAGTATACGTATAGGTTATAGTAATAGAATTACGCTAACGATCATAGAATTAAACCTAAGATGTTGGATATTGAAGGTACTCCCCCTTTATTATGTTGTTTTCCCTAGCATGATTTTTGCCTCTCACACTATTATTTTTTGGGTTTTAGACGATGGATGGAACCCGAAGGAACCGTGTTGATCAATGCAATGGACAATGCAATGATTGCCCTCCTGAACAAACAAATGTTATGGGAGATGGAGTGCAAAATCTTATTGTTATACTTACACAAGCTATGAATCATTCTGGACTTCCAAATGAGCAGAGAAGGGAACAATATTCTATTGAGTCCTTCATGAGGCAACGTCCACCTTCTTTCAGTGGGTCTTCTGATCCACTTGTGGCTGAACAATGGATCAGTACTACTGAAAAGATATTTTCAGTTCTTCAATGTTCTGAACATGATAAAGTCATCTTAGCAGTATATCGTTTGGAAGGTGAAGCTGATCAATGGTGGAATCTTATCAAGAATACGAGTCCAAGAGATGAAATTGAGTCCATGGAATGGGACGAGTTCAAGAACTTGTTTTTCAGTAAGTACTTCCCTCGTATTCTTCGAACAAAGATGGAGAAAGAATTTCTTGAACTGAAGCAAAGGGACGATGAATCTGTTGGTACCTATGAAGAAAATTTTACAAGACTTGCAAGGTATGGTTCTGGAATTATCATCCAACCTGAAAGTAAAGTTGATCGATTTTTCTGTGGCTTAAAACCAAGTCTTTGAAGGGCATTAGCTATAAGAGACTTCAGTAGCTATGAAGAAATTGTGCGTTGTGCTATCAAGGTAGAAATGGAAGTTGGTGTTACATATCCATCTCATGGTTTTGACAAGAAACGAAAGATGGAGTTCAAGGAGAAATCTCAGAATAATGGTGAAAAGAAGATGAATGTTTCCTTATGCACAAAGTGTGGAAAGAAGCATGGTGGAGATTGTCTAAAAGGGACTAGAAAATGTTTTAAGTGTGGAAAAGAAGGTCATCGAGCAGCTGAGTGTCGAAGTAATGGAAAAAGGGTTTCTAATGATGTGAATAAAGCAAACACTGCAGAGAACGCACCGCCAACACTTCAATGCTTCAAGTGCAAGGAAATGGGGCATTATGCTAATAATTGCCCTAATCCAAGGGTTAGTGATGATCAACATGAGCAACCACTGAAGGCAAAGGACAAAGGGAAATCACATGCGATCACTATTGGCAATGTTGAATATGACAACGATGTGGTGGAATGATTAAGTGTTTATGTAATGGGATTCCAAAATAATGTTGTATCATTGAGTATTGCAATATTTATTGATGTGGTATTCAAAGTGATTGAGATATTTTTTGGAAATAAGATGATGTGCGCATAATGAAGACGAGAAAATGAAATGTTTAATAGTATTCATGAGCTCATGATTGATATAAGGACTAAGTGATATCATGGTTTGAGTATATAGAATTTTGAGGCTTTTGGTAACTTTTAACTGCACTCATGTTTTCACTAAGGTATTCAAGAGAATACACGATTAAGGACTTTGAATGTATGGAATGTGACCAACAAGACATATCTTATGATATGTGGGGATCAACGACAGTATTAAATCTCTGGTAATCGTTGTCACTATATTATGAGAGTGGACTGCAGTATTATAAGCCTAAAGATTAGACTGGATTATGTTGGACATAAGTTAGTATTGTTTAAGGATAGAAGATTTTCGATATTATTGATGGGATGTTATAGTAACGTAGTTTTAGAAAAAGGGACAACCTGCAGGACGGGCGACAGCCCATCGCTTCGGACAAGGCTGTAGGAATCGAACCCACAACCAAAGTGCGACTGGCCTTTATCGCCTACCACTGGCCTACAGGAAGTCCCTGTTTAGTAGAAACTAGTTTTATTATATTAAGAAGTATGATATATGAAGTATAAGTCCATTTTAGGAACTATATATGATTAATCTCACTATAGAATGACTTATGTATATTTAATAACTTTTTCTTACCTTTTGTTTGAGACAGATGGAATGAACCGTCATTCTATCACATGATCTGCTAACACTTCACGAATAACAAATTCAACTTCATTTATTTAAGAGATGAAGTGGAAATTGTTCAAGGCACGAACAACAGTGATATTGTATCAAAATAAAGTAAGTATTTATTCTAATTCAAATTTTCAACTTTAGGGAAATGATCTTGAAAACCAAAAATGTTGTCCTAGTGATCTTATACCTGATGAATCAGATGGTACCTTAGATCGTCACAAATTTATGGATTTGTGATTACTGGATTTTCCATAGCCATGTTCTCTACCACTCTCCATTAGAACATGATGGTTAGATTTCTCTTCCGTATCCATATTTTCACCTATGTGGAAACCCAGTGACTAGTTTATTTGGGTAATCGTTACATTTCATACTTTAGTTTTTAAAGCCAATTTTTGGTATTCCCTTTTACGATGTGGGTTTCTATTAAAGAAACTTTCAAATAGTAAACCATTTATAACCCCGACGAATTTCGAGGGCGAAATTCATTTTAAGGGGGGTAGAATGTAACAGCCCAAGATTTTATAAAAAAATATTCTTTTTAATTTTATTCATGTCTTGTGTTGTACGCTACACCAAAAGGAGCTTGCACAACACACATCCTTGACTTGACTTGCATTACACGCAATCGCGACCTTCCTCGATAGCGTGTGTAGTACGCAATACCGAGTTTCACTAAACAACGATATGCTATAAAAATATTATTAAAACTAGCCGTTATGAATAGTAATAACCACTTTTTGAAATCCAGTAAATCTTATTTTTCAAAATGAACTTTATTTTTGGATTCGGAGTATCGAATTTAGCCTAAGGTGAAATTTTGGTACTTTTCGGATAACTTTCATATTCTGATGAATAGTGAAAATTACTAAATTATAATTAAAAACAACTTTTTTAATCGAAATAATTAATAGTGATAAATCATTAATTTGAGTGGTTTTAAAGTATATTTAGAATATATTTTTACAATTTAATACAATGTTGGTCATTGGATGTAGTTTCACATTTAAACTAGACATAAACAAGTGTCAATCTTTTGATAGATATTGTTTCTTAAAAACACGCTATTTGTTTTAACAGCGGGATTTAATTATAAAATTAATTAATGCAACTTTTATGTTATGAATTTGGTAAAATAGACTTCATTTTTGAATTCGGAATATGAAATATAGCTTGGGATGAAATTTTGGCATTGTTCTGAAAAACATCAATTTTTGATGAATATTGAAACTACTAAGTGGTAGGTTAAAAACTGAATTTTGCATAAAACTTAATTTTACCGCTTCTGTGAATGGAATTTCGAAAATCCGAGAGACACGGTTAATATCAAGGACTAAAATGTGGTTCAATGAGATGAAAATAATTTTTTGGTGAATAGTAACTTTTTACTTTTTTTTACCACGGTTAATAGTAAATAAGGTAACTAAGGGTAAATATGATATTAATATTACACTAACACATGTCCTAATTCTATTGGACAAGTGTAATTCGACCAAAAACAAACTTAGGAATAAAATATGACCATTTTGGCCCACTTGGATTAGATTAGGACATTTATTATTAATTTATTTAAAGAAGGGTTAAAATAGTTAAAATCAACGTTTAATAAGTAAATAATTTTTAATATGGGGTTATACATAAGATAAATTCGACTATAAATATTCATTAGAAAGAAAAAAAGATTTACTACATGATGGTATTTTAATTTTAATTTTTAAACATCATATAATATAATTTATTTATGACACAAAGATGATGCAGTAATTATCTTATTAATGAAATATTGACATAATTGATAATATAAATACCAAAATAAATGTAATTTAAGACTTTTTATGAATTCCACTAATTTTCTAGGTTACTATGATATATTAATGTTGATTTAATCAACTTGGTTCGAACATTTAATTCTGTTATGACTTTCACAAAAATCATATATCAAATAGTGTCAAAATTGACACAAAATAGTTTTTAAATCAAATATTATATTATTATTTGTTATTGTATTCTTAAAAATCTAAGGATCGGCCAAATGACTTAGATAAGGATATATATATTAATAATAAAAATTTGGGGTTCGTTTGGCATGTTATAGTAAGTTTATTAACCATATAGTGAAAGAAAACAAAAAGACATGGTAAAAGTTAAATTATTTAACTTAGAGTTAAATTTAATTGATAAGGTTAAAATAATATCCTAAACTTGTCTAAATTCTATTGGTTGATAGGATTGCGACCCCTCCCCACCTTATCTTTGAAATAAGACCCTTTGGAACCATTATAAACCGATTTTGACTTTAATATAAAATAATATTTTGAGATATTCCTAAGGTGCCCCTCTCCTCCCCTATAAAAGGACACCTCCTCCCCCTCCTCCTCACACCAATTTGAGCACTCAAGCTCGGCCAACCCCAGCCAATTTATCCTCTCCACTTCCCTAGCAACATCCTAGAGGTTCTGGTCTTCCTCAAAGACCAATTTTAGTGCCCTAAGAGGAGGTCTCAAAGAGGCACTTCAAAGAAGAGGTAATTACCGTTACCAATTCTTTCATCTTTATTTCTTCTTCCACTTCTTCTTCTTAGGTTGTTTCATTATGAAGTAATAACATCAGTATCACTCATATACTGATATGTTATTATAAGTATGAAACAACCCTATTTCACCATCTATCCATCCTACGGAAAAAGAAATCACCGCGCGTGCGTACGTACGGAATACCGTCTCCACGCCGTGGTGTAATCTATTTTCCACCACCACCTTACATGGATGGGTATAATGGTGTAAAGAATAACTATACATAGTTATTACAACATCATATTGATTCTGATATATTGTATAATACACTCCAATTCAATTCAATATTTATAGAAATGATATCATCGCTCGTGCGTACGTACGGAATACCGTCTCCACGACGCGATGAGATTCATTCTCCATGTTAACCATTTAAGAATGATTATAATGTATATATAAAAATAATAATTAAATATATGACATTATAAAGCTACTGGATTTATGTATATATATACATATGTATGTCATCTACTTACTTCCATTTCAAGACAATAAGGAAAGGAAAACAGCGTTCATGCGTACGTACGGACTACCGTCTCCATGAACGGTGTTTTTCATTTTATTTATCTACCTATTATATATATATATATATACTGAATATATATGATATATAAATCATATTTTATATTCTGGAAGTAAGTAAATCATGATATAAGTAATAATGATGTCAAGAACAACAAGTCAAAACACCTACGATAAATGAAACGATTTTACCCAAAACGCTTCTTTAACATGGAATTTACAAAAGAACGGGTAATATAATGTCATAAGTGAACCATATATGATATCATAACAATGAATATGATTCTGTAATAAGTCAATAACATGATTTAAATCATTATACAGGAGGTTCGGACACTTACAAAGCAAGTCGGACCTAAGGTAAGGGAAATATCACAATCTCATTTTTATCCGAGATTGTTTATTCGTAAGTATTTACTGGGGTGTATTTTATCATCCACATCCATGTTCCCTCAATATGTAATATTGTTTCCATCCTCTTGAAATAGTTTAAATCCAATTTTACCCTTAGGTGAGTTTTTAGTAAAGAATATGAAAGGAATCTTTTGTCGTTTTTCCGTACGAGGTACTTTTTGACTTTTCCGACAAAAGTACGAAGAATTTTTTTTTAACTTATACGGCACGAATGGATTTCTACTGTTTTATAAAGCCTTATTTTCATGAAGCTTCCTCTAAAAGATTTCATGACTATTTTCAATAAAATCTCTTTCTTTTAAAATTGCATGATGTTTTGTGAAAAGAAATAGATTTTGAAGAAGAAAGGATATTTTCCTCAAGAATTCAATTTAAGTGTTTTATCAAAATTATTTTCCATCTAAGATAATAAAGGGTTCTGTTTCTATCCATATTTTTACATTGATTTGACTAAGTTGTGATGGAATTATGTTTATGAATTCCTTTATCTTATATGAATTGATTTATGATGTCATGATGTTTCAAGAATCCCATTTTTATTACATGGGTTATGCGATGATGTATGATTTATGATTATGTGGTACACATAAGAAAGGATTCATTATAAGATGGGTGGGACCTATATCTCCCTCCAATGCATTGGGTAAAGATTTTATATCTCATGAGATAGACATGGCTGGAATGGTAGGTTATATCGGTTCAGTGAAACAGGACTGAAACGAGGATTACTCGATTCAGAAAGGGACTTTGTCCACTAAGATAGTCTTGGCAATGAGTCTTGACTAACAAGAAATGATTCTCTATGATTATGTGTGTATTCCACAATGAGTAATGTTTTAAGTTATGATTTCATTTCACTACTATGATTTATCCCATGTTATGAAATTATGCTCTCTTTTGCAGGTTAAGATTTCCAAAAATGTTATGTTCTTATGAAAATTATGTGATTGATATTTCCTTTGTTTACCCTTACTGAGCATTTGAGCTCACCCTTTTATGTTTTCTTTTCCCCAGGATATAAAGAAAGGTTTAAGGTAAAAAAAAGGGGAAGATCTTTATGGGAGATATTGAAGATCTTTCACCACGTTTAGAAGATTACGATCCGAGTTTCCAAAGACACTAAACTATTACGATCCTTGTGTGTGTGTTTTTGTAATGTACTAAGTATTCCGCAAAAGTAATGTAATGTCAATGTACATCAAGCTTCGGGTCTCTACAGTTGGTATCAAAGGAAAGGTTTAGTCAACCTTTGGAAACTAGGATGTGAAAACGTTAGTGAGATCCCTAGAGATATTTCTAAGGTATGTCTAGGGATGTCCCTAGGGATAAGTATACGTATAGGTTATAGTAATAGAATTACGCTAACGATCATAGAATTAAACCTAAGATGTTGGATATTGAAGGTACTCCCCCTTTATTATGTTGTTTTCCCTAGCATGATTTTTGCCTCTCACACTATTATTTTTTGGGTTTTAGACGATGGCTGGAACCCGAAGGAACCGTGTTGATCAATGCAATGGACAATGCAATGATTGCCCTCCTGAACAAACAAATGTTATGGGAGATGGAGTGCAAAATCTTATTGCTATACTTACACAAGCTATGAATCATTCTGGACTTCCAAATGAGCAGAGAAGGGAACAATATTCTATTGAGTCCTTCATGAGGCAACGTCCACCTTCTTTCAGTGGGTCTTCTGATCCACTTGTGGCTGAACAATGGATCAGTACTACTGAAAAGATATTTTCAGTTCTTCAATGTTCTGAACATGATAAAGTCATCTTAGCAGTATATCGTTTGGAAGGTGAAGCTGATCAATGGTGGAATCTTATCAAGAATACGAGTCCAAGAGATGAAATTGAGTCCATGGAATGGGACGAGTTCAAGAACTTGTTTTTCAGTAAGTACTTCCCTCGTATTCTTCGAACAAAGATGGAGAAAGAATTTCTTGAACTGAAGCAAAGGGACGATGAATCTGTTGGTACCTATGAAGCAAATTTTACAAGACTTGCAAGGTATGCTTCTGGAATTATCATCCAACCTGAAAGTAAAGTTGATCGATTTTTCTGTGGCTTAAAACCAAGTCTTCGAAGGGCATTAGCTATAAGAGACTTCAGAAGCTATGAAGAAATTGTGCGTTGTGCTATCAAGGTAGAAATGGAAGTTGGTGTTACATATCCATCTCATGGTTTTGACAAGAAACGAAAGATGGAGTTCAAGGAGAAATCTCAGAATAATGGTGAAAAGATGATGAATGTTTCCTTATGCACAAAGTGTGGAAAGAAGCATGGTGGAGATTGTCTAAAAGGGACTAGAAAATGTTTTAAGTGTGGAAAAGAAGGTCATCGAGCAGCTGAGTGTCGAAGTAATGGAAAAAGGGTTTCTAATGATGTGAATAAAGCAAACACTGCAGAGAACGCACCGCCAACACTTCAATGCTTCAAGTGCAAGGAAATGGGGCATTATGCTAATAATTTCCCTAATCCAAGGGTTAGTGATGATCAACATGAGCAACCACTGAAGGCAAAGGACAAAGGGAAATCACATGCGATCACTATTGGCAATGTTGAATGTGACAACGATGTGGTGGAATGATTAAGTGTTTATGTAATGGGATTCCAAAATAATGTTGTATCATTGAGTATTGCAATATTTATTGATGTGGTATTCAATGTGATTGAGATATTTTTTGGAAATAAGATGATGTGCGCATAATGAAGACGATAAAATGAAATGTTTAATAGTATTCATGAGCTCATGATTGATATAAGGACTAAGTGATATCATGGTTTGAGTATATAGAATTTTGAGGCTTTTGGTAACTTTTAACTGCACTCATGTTTTCACTAAGGTATTCAAGAGAATACACGATTAAGGACTTTGAATGTATGGAATGTGACCAACAAGACATATCTTATGATATGTGGGGATCAACGACAGTATTAAATCTCTGGTAATCGTTGTCACTATATTATGAGAGTGGACTGCAGTATTATAAGCCTAAAGATTAGACTGGATTATGTTGGACATAAGTTAGTATTGTTTAAGGATAAAAGATTTTCGATATTATTGATGGGATGTTATAGTAACGTAGTTTTAGAAAAAGGGACAACCTGCAGGACGGGCGACAGCCCATCGCTTCGGACAAGGCTGTAGGAATCGAACCCACAACCAAAGTACGACTGGCCTTTATCGCCTACCACTGGCCTACAGGAAGTCACTGTTTAGTAGAAACTAGTTTTATTATATTAAGCAGTATGATATATGAAGTATAAGTCCATTTTAGGAACTATATATGATTAATCTCACTATAGAATGACTTATGTATATTTAATAACTTTTTCTTACCTTTTGTTTGAGACAGATGGAATGACCCGTCATTCTATCACATGATCTGCTAACACTTCACGAATAACAAATTCAACTTCATTTATTTAAGAGATGAAGTGGAAATTGTTCAAGGCACGAACAACAGTGATATTGTATCAAAATAAAGTAAGTATTTATTCTAATTCAAATTTTCAACTTTAGGGAAATGATCTTGAAAACCAAAAATGTTGTCCTAGTGATCTTATACCTGATGAATCAGATGGTACCTTAGATCGTCACAAATTTATGGATTTGTGATTACTGGATTTTCCATAGCCATGTTCTCTACCACTCTCCATCAGAACATGATGGTTAGATTTCTCTTCCATATCCATATTTTCACCTATGTGGAAACCCAGTGATTAGTTTATTTGGGTAATCGTTACATTTCATACTTTAGTTTTTAAATCCAATTTTTGGTATTCCCTTTTACGATGTGGGTTTCTATTAAAGAAACTTTCAAATAGTAAACCATTTATAACCCCGACGAATTTCGAGGGAGAAATTCATTTTAAGGGGGGTAGAATGTAACAGCCCAAGATTTTATAAAAAAATATTCTTTTTAATTTTATTAATGTCTTGTGTTGTACGCTACACCAAAAGGAGCTTGCACAACACACATCCTTGACTTGACTTGCATTACACGCAATCGCGACCTTCCTCGATAGCGTGTGTAGTACGCAATACCGAGTTTCACTAAACAACGATATGCTATAAAAATATTATTAAAACTAGCCGTTATGAATAGTAATAACCACTTTTTGAAATCCAGTAAATCTTATTTTTCAAAATGAACTTTATTTTTGGATTCGGAGTATCGAATTTAGCCTAAGGTGAAATTTTGGTACTTTTCGGATAACTTTCATATTCTGATGAATAGTGAAAATTACTAAATTATAATTAAAAACAACTTTTTTAATCGAAATAATTAATAGTGATAAATCATTAATTTGAGTGGTTTTAAAATATATTTAGAATATATTTTTACAATTTAATACAATGTTGGTCATTGGATGTAGTTTCACATTTAAACTAGACATAAACAAGTGTCAATCTTTTGATAGATATTGTTTCTTAAAAACACGCTATTTGTTTTAACAACGGGATTTAATTATAAAATTAATTAATGCAACTTTTATGTTATGAATTTGGTAAAATAGACTTCATTTTTGAATTCGGAATATGAAATATAGCTTGGGATGAAATTTTGGCATTGTTCTGAAAAACATCAATTTTTGATGAATAGTGAAACTACTAAGTGGTAGGTTAAAAACTGAATTTTGCATAAAACTTAATTTTACCGCTTCTGTGAATGGAATTTCGAAAATCCGAGAGACACGGTTAATATCAAGGACTAAAATGTGGTTCAATGAGATGAAAATAATTTTTTGGTGAATAGTAACTTTTTACTTTTTTTTACCACGGTTAATAGTAAATAAGGTAACTAAGGGTAAATATGATATTAATATTACCCTAACACATGTCCTAATTCTATTGGACAAGTGTAATTCGACCAAAAACAAACTTAGGAATAAAATATGACCATTTTGGCCCACTTGGATTAGATTAGGACATTTATTATTAATTTATTTAAAGAAGGGTTAAAATAGTTAAAATCAAAGTTTAATAAGTAAATAATTTTTAATATGGGGTTATACATAAGATAAATTCGACTATAAATATTCATTAGAAAGCTAAAAAGATTTACTACATGATGGTATTTTATTTTTAATTTTTAGACATCATATAATATAATTTATTTATGACACAAAGATGATGCAGTAATTATCTTATTAATGAAATATTGACATAATTGATAATATAAATACCAAAATAAATGTAATTTAAGACTTTTTATGAATTACACTAATTTTCTAGGTTACTATGATATATTAATGTTGATTTAATCAACTTGGTTCGAACATTTAATTCTGTTATGACTTTCACAAAAATCATATATCAAATAGTGTCAAAATTGACACAAAATAGTTTTTAAATCAAATATTATATTATTAATTGTTATTGTATTCCTAAAAATCTAAGGATCGGCCAAATGACTTAGATAAGGATATATATATTAATAATAAACAATTTGGGGTTCTTTTGGCATGTTATAGTAAGTTTATTAACCATATAGTGAAAGAAAAAAAAAGACATGGTAAAAGTTAAATTATTTAACTTAGAGTTAAATTTAATTGATAAGGTTAAAATAATATCCTAAACTTGTCTAAATTCTATTGGTTGATAGGATTTCGACCCCTCCCCACCTTATCTTTGAAATAAGACCCTTTGGAACCATTATAAACCGATTTTGACTTTAATATAAAATAATATTTTGAGATATTCCTAAGGTGCCCCTCTCCTCCCCTATAAAAGGACACCTCCTCCCCCTCCTCCTCACACCAATTTGAGCACTCAAGCTCGGCCAACCCCTGCCAATTTATCCTCTCCACTTCCCTAGCAACATCCTAGAGGTTCTGGTCTTCCTCAAAGACCAATTTTAGTGCCCTAAGAGGAGGTCTCAAAGAGGCACTTCAAAGAAGAGGTAATTACCGTTACCAATTCTTTCATCTTTATTTCTTCTTCCACTTCTTCTTCTTAGGTTGTTTCATTATGAAGTAATAACATCAGTATAACTCATATACTGATATGTTATTATAAGTATGAAACAACCCTATTTCACCATCTATCCATCCTACGGAAAAAGAAATCACCGCGCGTGCGTACGTACGGAATACCGTCTCCACGCCGTGGTGTAATCTATTTTCCACCACCACCTTACATGGATGGGTATAATGGTGTAAAGAATAACTATACATAGTTATTAAAACATCATATTGATTCTGATATATTGTATAATACACTCCAATTCAATTCAATATTTATAGAAATGATATCATCGCTCGTGCGTACGTACGGAATACCGTCTCCACGACGCGATGAGATTCATTCTCCATGTTAACCATTTAAGAATGATTATAATGTATATATAAAAATAATAATTAAATATATGACATTATAAAGCTACTGGATTTATGTATATATATACATATGTATGTCATCTACTTACTTCCATTTCAAGACAATAAGGAAAGGAAAACAGCGTTCATGCGTACGTACGGACTACCGTCTCCATGAACGGTGTTTTTCATTTTATTTATCTACCTATTATATATATATATATACTGAATATATATGATATATAAATCATATTTTATATTCTGGAAGTAATTAAATCATGATATAAGTAATAATGATGTCAAGAACAACAAGTCAAAACACCTACGATAAATGAAACGATTTTACCCAAAACGCTTCTTTAACATGGAATTTACAAAAGAACGGGTAATATAATGTCATAAGTGAACCATATATGATATCATAACAATGAATATGATTCTTTAATAAGTCAATAACATGATTTAAATCATTATACAGGAGGTTCGGACACTTACAAAGCAAGTCGGACCTAAGGTAAGGGAAATATCACAATCTCATTTTTATCCGAGATTGTTTATTCGTAAGTATTTACTGGGGTGTATTTTATCATCCACATCCATGTTCCCTCAATATGTAATATTTTTTTCCATCCACTTGAAATAGTTTAAATCCAATTTTACCCTTAGGTGAGTTTTTAGTAAAGAATATGAAAGGAATCTTTTGTCGTTTTTCCGTACGAGGTACTTTTTGACTTTTCCGACAAAAGTACGAAGAATGTTTTTTTTAACTTATACGGCACGAATGGATTTCTACTGTTTTATAAAGCCTTATTTTCATGAAGCTTCCTCTAAAAGATTTCATGACTATTTTCAATAAAATCTCTTTCTTTTAAAATTGCATGATGTTTTGTGAAAAGAAATAGATTTTGAAGAAGAAAGGATATTTTCCTCAAGAATTAAATTTAAGTGTTTTATCAAAATTATTTTCCATCTAAGATAATAAAGGGTTCTGTTTCTATCCATATTTTTACATTGATTTGACTAAGTTGTGATGGAATTATGTTTATGAATTCCTTTATCTTATATAAATTTATTTATGATGTCATGATGTTTCAAGAATCCCATTTTTATTACATGGGTTATGCGATGATGTATGATTTATGATTATGTGGTACACATAAGAAAGGATTCATTATAAGATGGGTGGGACCTATATCTCCCTCCAATGCATTGGGTAAAGATTTTATATCTCATGAGATAGACATGGCTGGAATGGTAGGTTATATCGGTTCAGTGAAACAGGACTGAAACGAGGATTACTCGATTCAGAAAGGGACTTTGTCCACTAAGATAGTCTTGGCAATGAGTCTTGACTAACAAGAAATGATTCTCTATGATTATGTGTGTATGCCACAATGAGTAATGTTTTAAGTTATGATTTCATTTCACTACTATGATTTATCCCATGTTATGAAATTATGCTCTCTTTTGCAGGTTAAGATTTCCAAAAATGTTATGTTCTTATGAAAATTATGTGATTGATATTTCCTTTGTTTACCCTTACTGAGCATTTGAGCTCACCCTTTTATGTTTTCTTTTCCCCAGGATATAAAGAAAGGTTTAAGGTAAAAAAAAGCGGAAGATCTTTATGGGAGATATTGAAGATCTTTCACCACGTTTAGAAGATTACGATCCGAGTTTCCAAAGACACTAAACTATTACGATCCTTGTGTGTGTGTTTTTGTAATGTACTAAGTATTCCGCAAAAGTAATGTAATGTCAATGTACGTCAAGCTTCGGGTCTCTACAGTTGGTATCAAAGGAAAGGTTTAGTCAACCTTTGGAAACTAGGATGTGAAAACGTTAGTGAGATCCCTAGAGATATTTCTAAGGTATGTCTAGGGATGTCCCTAGGGATAAGTATACGTATAGGTTATAGTAATAGAATTACGCTAACGATCATAGAATTAAACCTAAGATGTTGGATATTGAAGGTACTCCCCCTTTATTATGTTGTTTTCCCTAGCATGATTTTTGCCTCTCACACTATTATTTTTTGGGTTTTAGACGATGGCTGGAACCCGAAGGAACCGTGTTGATCAATGCAATGGACAATGCAATGATTGCCCTCCTGAACAAACAAATGTTATGGGAGATGGAGTGCAAAATCTTATTGCTATACTTACACAAGCTATGAATCATTCTGGACTTCCAAATGAGCAGAGAAGGGAACAATATTCTATTGAGTCCTTCATGAGGCAACGTCCACCTTCTTTCAGTGGGTCTTCTGATCCACTTGTGGCTGAACAATGGATCAGTACTACTGAAAAGATATTTTCAGTTCTTCAATGTTCTGAACATGATAAAGTCATCTTAGCAGTATATCGTTTGGAAGGTGAAGCTGATCAATGGTGGAATCTTATCAAGAATACGAGTCCAAGAGATGAAATTGAGTCCATGGAATGGGACGAGTTCAAGAACTTGTTTTTCAGTAAGTACTTCCCTCGTATTCTTCGAACAAAGATGGAGAAAGAATTTCTTGAACTGAAGCAAAGGGACGATGAATCTGTTGGTACCTATGAAGCAAATTTTACAAGACTTGCAAGGTATGCTTCTGGAATTATCATCCAACCTGAAAGTAAAGTTGATCGATTTTTCTGTGGCTTAAAACCAAGTCTTCGAAGGGCATTAGCTATAAGAGACTTCAGAAGCTATGAAGAAATTGTGCGTTGTGCTATCAAGGTAGAAATGGAAGTTGGTGTTACATATCCATCTCATGGTTTTGACAAGAAACGAAAGATGGAGTTCAAGGAGAAATCTCAGAATAATGGTGAAAAGATGATGAATGTTTCCTTATGCACAAAGTGTGGAAAGAAGCATGGTGGAGATTGTCTAAAAGGGACTAGAAAATGTTTTAAGTGTGGAAAAGAAGGTCATCGAGCAGCTGAGTGTCGAAGTAATGGAAAAAGGGTTTCTAATGATGTGAATAAAGCAAACACTGCAGAGAACGCACCGCCAACACTTCAATGCTTCAAGTGCAAGGAAATGGGGCATTATGCTAATAATTGCCCTAATCCAAGGGTTAGTGATGATCAAAATGAGCAACCACTGAAGGCAAAGGACAAAGGGAAATCACATGCGATCACTATTGGCAATGTTGAATATGACAACGATGTGGTGGAATGATTAAGTGTTTATGTAATGGGATTCCAAAATAATGTTGTATCATTGAGTATTGCAATATTTATTGATGTGGTATTCAAAGTGATTGAGATATTTTTTGGAAATAAGATGATGTGCGCACAATGAAGACGAGAAAATGAAATGTTTAATAGTATTCATGAGCTCATGATTGATATAAGGACTAAGTGATATCATGGTTTGAGTATATAGAATTTTGAGGCTTTTGGTAACTTTTAACTGCACTCATGTTTTCACTAAGGTATTCAAGAGAATACACGATTAAGGACTTTGAATGTATGAAATGTGACCAACAAGACATATCTTATGATATGTGGGGATCAACGACAGTATTAAATCTCTGGTAATCGTTGTCACTATATTATGAGAGTGGACTGCAGTATTATAAGCCTAAAGATTAGACTGGATTATGTTGGACATAAGTTAGTATTGTTTAAGGATAGAAGATTTTCGATATTATTGATGGGATGTTATAGTAACGTAGTTTTAGAAAAAGGGACAACCTGCAGGACGGGCGACAGCCCATCGCTTCGGACAAGGCTGTAGGAATCGAACCCACAACCAAAGTGCGACTGGCCTTTATCGCCTACCACTGGCCTACAGGAAGTCCCGGTTTAGTAGAAACTAGTTTTATTATATTAAGCAGTATGATATATGAAGTATAAGTCCATTTTAAGAACTATATATGATTAATCTCACTATAGAATGACTTATGTATATTTAATAACTTTTTCTTACCTTTTGTTTGAGACAGATGGAATGACCCGTCATTCTATCACATGATCTTCTAACACTTCACGAATAACAAATTCAACTTCATTTATTTAAGAGATGATGTGGAAATTGTTCAAGGCACGAACAACAGTTATATTGTATCAAAATAAAGTAAGTATTTATTCTAATTCAAATTTTCAACTTTAGGGAAATGATCTTGAAAACCAAAAATGTTGTCCTAGTGATCTTATACCTGATGAATCAGATGGTACCTTAGATCGTCACAAATTTATGGATTTGTGATTACTGGATTTTCCATAGCCATGTTCTCTACCACTCTCCATCAGAACATGATGGTTAGATTTCTCTTCCATATCCATATTTTCACCTATGTGGAAACCCAGTGATTAGTTTATTTGGGTAATCGTTACATTTCATACTTTAGTTTTTAAAGCCAATTTTTGGTATTCCCTTTTACGATGTGGGTTTCTATTAAAGAAACTTTCAAATAGTAAACCATTTATAACCCCGACGAATTTCGAGGGCGAAATTCATTTTAAGGGGGGTAGAATGTAACAGCCCAAGATTTTATAAAAAAATATTCTTTTTAATTTTATTAATGTCTTGTGTTGTACGCTACACCAAAAGGAGCTTGCACAACACACATCCTTGACTTGACTTGCATTACACGCAATCGCGACCTTCCTCGATAGCGTGTGTAGTACGCAATACCGAGTTTCACTAAACAACGATATGCTATAAAAATATTATTAAAACTAGCCGTTATGAATAGTAATAACCACTTTTTGAAATCCAGTAAATCTTATTTTTCAAAATGAACTTTATTTTTGGATTCGGAGTATCGAATTTAGCCTAAGGTGAAATTTTGGTACTTTTCGGATAACTTTCATATTCTGATGAATAGTGAAAATTACTAAATTATAATTAAAAACAACTTTTTTAATCGAAATAATTAATAGTGATAAATCATTAATTTGAGTGGTTTTAAAGTATATTTAGAATATATTTTTACAATTTAATACAATGTTGGTCATTGGATGTAGTTTCACATTTAAACTAGACATAAACAAGTGTCAATCTTTTGATAGATATTGTTTCTTAAAAACACGCTATTTGTTTTAACAGCGGGATTTAATTATAAAATTAATTAATGCAACTTTTATGTTATGAATTTGGTAAAATAGACTTCATTTTTGAATTCGGAATATGAAATATAGCTTGGGATGAAATTTTGGCATTGTTCTGAAAAACATCAATTTTTGATGAATAGTGAAACTACTAAGTGGTAGGTTAAAAACTGAATTTTGCATAAAACTTAATTTTACCGCTTCTGTGAATGGAATTTCGAAAATCCGAGAGACACGGTTAATATCAAGGACTAAAATGTGGTTCAATGAGATGAAAATAATTTTTTGGTGAATAGTAACTTTTTACTTTTTTTTACCACGGTTAATAGTAAATAAGGTAACTAAGGGTAAATATGATATTAATATTACCCTAACACATGTCCTAATTCGATTGGACAAGTGTAATTCGACCAAAAACAAACTTAGGAATAAAATATGACCATTTAGGCCCACTTGGATTAGATTAGGACATTTATTATTAATTTATTTAAAGAAGGGTTAAAATAGTTAAAATCAAAGTTTAATAAGTAAATAATTTTTAATATGGGGTTATACATAAGATAAATTCGACTATAAATATTCATTATAAAGCTAAAAAGATTTCCTACATGATGGTATTTTATTTTTAATTTTTAGACATCATATAATATAATTTATTTATGACACAAAGATGATGCAGTAATTATCTTATTAATGAAATATTGACATAATTGATAATATAAATATCAAAATAAATGTAATTTAAGACTTTTTATGAATTCCACTAATTTTCTAGGTTACTATGATATATTAATGTTGATTTAATCAACATGGTTCAAACATTTAATTCTGTTATGACTTTCACAAAAATCATATATCAAATAGTGTCAAAATTGACACAAAGTAGTTTTTAAATCAAATATTATATTATTAATTGTTATTGTATTCCTAAAAATCTAAGGATCGGCCAAATGACTTAGATAAGGATATATATATTAATAATAAACAATTTGGGGTTCGTTTGGCATGTTATAGTAAGTTTATTAACCATATAGTGAAAGAAAACAAAAAGACATGGTAAAAGTTAAATTATTTAACTTAGAGTTAAATTTAATTGATAAGGTTAAAATAATATCCTAAACTTGTCTAAATTCTATTTGTTGATAGCATTGCGACCCCTCCCCACCTTATCTTTGAAATAAGACCCTTTGGAACCATTATAAACCGATTTTGACTTTAATATAAAATAATATTTTGAGATATTCCTAAGGTGCCCCTCTCCTCCCCTATAAAAGGACACCTCCTCCCCCTCCTCCTCACACCAATTTGAGCACTCAAGCTCGGCCAACCCCTGCCAATTTATCCTCTCCACTTCCCTAGCAACATCCTAGAGGTTCTGGTCTTCCTCAAAGACCAATTTTAGTGCCCTAAGAGGAGGTCTCAAAGAGGCACTTCAAAGAAGAGGTAATTACCGTTACCAATTCTTTCATCTTTATTTCTTCTTCCACTTCTTCTTCTTAGGTTGTTTCATTATGAAGTAATAACATCAGTATCACTCATATACTGATATGTTATTATAAGTATGAAACAACCCTATTTCACCATCTATCCATCCTACGGAAAAAGAAATCACCGCGCGTGCGTACGTACGGAATACCGTCTCCACGCCGTGGTGTAATCTATTTTCCACCACCACCTTACATGGATGGGTATAATGGTGTAAAGAATAACTATACATAGTTATTAAAACATCATATTGATTCTGATATATTGTATAATACACTCCAATTCAATTCAATATTTATAGAAATGATATCATCGCTCGTGCGTACGTACGGAATACCGTCTCCACGACGCGATGAGATTCATTCTCCATGTTAACCATTTAAGAATGATTATAATGTATATATAAAAATAATAATGAAATATATGACATTATAAAGCTACTGGATTTATGTATATATATACATATGTATGTCATCTACTTACTTCCATTTCAAGACAATAAGGAAAGGAAAACAGCGTTCATGCGTACGTACGGACTACCGTCTCCATGAACGGTGTTTTTCATTTTATTTATCTACCTATTATATATATACATATACTGAATATATATGATATATAAATCATATTTTATATTCTGGAAGTAAGTAAATCATGATATAAGTAATAATGATGTCAAGAATAACAAGTCAAAACACCTACGATAAATGAAACGATTTTACCCAAAACGCTTCTTTAACATGGAATTTACAAAAGAACGGGTAATATAATGTCATAAGTGAACCATATATGATATCATAACAATGAATATGATTCTGTAATAAGTCAATAACATGATTTAAATCATTATACAAGAGGTTCGGACACTTACAAAGCAAGTCGGACCTAAGGTAAGGGAAATATCACAATCTCATTTTTATCCGAGATTGTTTATTCGTAAGTATTTACTGGGGTGTATTTTATCATCCACATCCATGTTCCCTCAATATGTAATATTGTTTCCATCCACTTGAAATAGTTTAAATCCAATTTTACCCTTAGGTGAGTTTTTAGTAAAGAATATGAAAGGAATCTTTTGTCGTTTTTCCGTACGAGGTACTTTTTGACTTTTCCGACAAAAGTACGAAGAATGTTTTTTTTAACTTATACGGCACGAATGGATTTCTACTGTTTTATAAAGCCTTATTTTCATGAATCTTCCTCTAAAAGATTTCATGACTATTTTCAATAAAATCTCTTTCTTTTAAAATTGCATGATGTTTTGTGAAAAGAAATTGATTTTGAAGAAGAAAGGATATTTTCCTCAAGAATTCAATTTAAGTGTTTTATCAAAATTATTTTCCATCTAAGATAATAAAGGGTTCTGTTTCTATCCATATTTTTACATTGATTTGACTATGTTGTGATGGAATTATGTTTATGAATTCCTTTATCTTATATGAATTGATTTATGATGTCATGATGTTTCAAGAATCCCATTTTTATTACATGGGTTATGCGATGATGTATGATTTATGATTATGTGGTACACATAAGAAAGGATTCATTATAAGATGGGTGAGACCTATATCTCCCTCCAATGCATTGGGTAAAGATTTTATATCTCATGAGATAGACATGGCTGGAATGGTAGGTTATATCGGTTCAGTGAAACAGGACTGAAACGAGGATTACTCGATTCAGAAAGGGACTTTGTCCACTAAGATAGTCTTGGAAATGAGTCTTGACTAACAAGAAATGATTCTCTATGATTATGTGTGTATGCCACAATGAGTAATGTTTTAAGTTATGATTTCATTTCACTACTATGATTTATCCCATGTTATGAAATTATGCTCTCTTTTGCAGGTTAAGATTTCCAAAAATGTTATGTTCTTATGAAAATTATGTGATTGATATTTCCTTTGTTTACCCTTACTGAGCATTTGAGCTCACCCTTTTATGTTTTCTTTTCCCCAGGATATAAAGAAAGGTTTAAGGTAAAAAAAATGGGAAGATCTTTATGGGAGATATTGAAGATCTTTCACCACGTTTAGAAGATTACGATCCGAGTTTCCAAAGACACTAAACTATTACGATCCTTGTGTGTGTGTTTTTGTAATGTACTAAGTATTCCGCAAAAGTAATGTAATGTCAATGTACGTCAAGCTTCGGGTCTCTACACGAAAAATCCATGTTGCATAAATAGTGCATGGAGAATAAGGATATGTTCGATATAATCCTTGATAATCATGGCACAGAGTGACGACCAAACTACAGTGATCCTTAGTTGTGACTATAGGTGAAGATACAAATTTCCCTCGGCAGGTTTCCCCCGGGTGACCCTAACCACCCTACCCATGTAGACAGGACAGAGGCTGGAACTTATGGTATGAGGGTGTGGTATGTGTCATTCAATCCACCTGAGCGGTGTGATTATCCTTGGGACCCAACTCAGGTTCCCCTAGTCTCTCTACAGGACATCCCACGAGCCGATCCATGAGCCGCTGGGCCTGCTAATCATGTTGAAGAACCTTCCAATGCAGTGACGGTCAGGAAACCATGTCAAGATAGGAATACCCACCTAGATGACCTGATGGTGACACTCATTTCTCATCTCAAGGTGTTGAAAACTCAACATGTGGCAATCCCACCAGATGACATGTCGTATCTCGCATGGGTGGATGGTATGCTGGCACCCTCAGGTTTTAAAAACACCACATTAATCCACTTTAATGTGATGGAAAACCCACTACAACATCTTTCCCACTTCATCTCAATGTGTGGACCGATGCTGGGAACTTCGGGGTAGAAGGAGGCTTCTAAACTCAAGTGTTTTTTATAGACATTGGAAGGGTATGTGTTTTCCTGGTACAACCAGCTACCCATCGAGTCAGTTTCTTGCTAGGATGATCTCTGTAGACATTTCTTTTTCCAGTTCAGCTCTACCACTGAGAATAAAAGTCTTGCATACTTCTTCAAGAGTAATTTGAGGCCTGATGAGCATGTCTCGAACATTTTCTCCTGATGGAAAGGCCTCACCTACACTTTTGATATGTCGCTGACTTAGGAACAAATGATGAAAATTTTTGTGGAGAATTTCATGACTAAACTAGTCCCCTATCTCATTACTCAATATTACCCAAAGGGATTCTAAGACTTCTATGGCAATGAACAGTTCTAAATGAATCCTTGAAACAAGACAAGAATGCATGTCCGTTGCCTCCTTCAATTCTTCTAAGAAGAGCCGCTAAGGATGAGTATGAAACGGTGGCCCAAATAGAGGCCTCTAAAAAATGGAGTTATTACCAGTGTAACCACCTATACTACCTTGCAGTGGCCCACCACCTTAGGAACAACGTTCGACCAAGAAACGTCTATAGTAGAACTAGTAGGCACTCCCACATAACACACCACCACTACCTAGGTGAGATAACCATGTTTCACTGCCTCAACATGATCCTACAACCCCTCATCAGGTTTAGGATCATAGAGCCCCCTTTTCGGATAGGAGAAACTAGACCTTATCATTCAATGAGGCTCAGGTCCCTCAGTTATTTCTGAAGAACCTTGGAACAGGGACTTCTATGTTTTCGTAAAGGCAGGAGGCCCGAAGAGGTGGATCTCCATGATCTTCCCAATTACTACCCCTATCATCATATCCGAGGGAAAACATTCAAACAGTGAAATGTGTAAAAAGACTGGCCTCAAGACTAGTTTGATAATAATATAGTCAGGTTAGGCCCTGCTCCAACATAAGTGACATGTGTATTCATGAATCTAGGAAGCGACAATAATAGAGAATGTTAGTGGCATTAGGATCTTTACCATGGGACCCAGAGGTATAATGATTGGATGGATCATAAGATTTTTTCCCATGCCCATGGTGTTATATGTGCATGTTTGAATCAACCAGAGTCTTCAGGAGACACCACATCACTCTCATATAGTACTTCTGTATCGACAGATCATCCTTCCTCTTCCCTAAAGAGCAGGAATTGATGACACAAGGGAACAAATAGTCCCCCACTGATGTCCTCGTCATCCCATACTATCGGTGAATTCATGCCCCCTTATATGAAAATTTCACCATAGTACATCCAATTGTAAAGGATTCTTCAAGTTAAGATCAAGGTTACACCTCAGTTAACACTGTGGAGATGGTAAACCCCTACATGATTTCTGACGGCATGAAGTGTCGGACGGATCCTCCCCACATTCCATGTCGTCACCAGCATCGATGGGGCTGCATCTATATGGGTCATCGGAGTACCCCAGTCAATACATATAGCCAATATGTGCATGCCCCCAAAAATATACAGCAGGACCAACATAGATC
Source organism: Viscum album (assembly GCA_963277665.1). Lineage (NCBI taxonomy): Eukaryota > Viridiplantae > Streptophyta > Magnoliopsida > Santalales > Viscaceae > Viscum > Viscum album. The sequence continues at coordinate 1,815,128,906 of OY728146.1, forward strand.
TTAGCATGTACATCATTCTCATCTGGTGTAATCAAGTCCACCTTCAACGCCGTTTGTGTTACTTGATTAGGCAGAGATGCTCTGAACACACCGTGATTAGCTGTGCTCTATTATAGACTGACCTCATTCATCTAATCCACATCCATTTTTCACTCCACAAAATTTGACTACTGAGCTGTGGGACATTCCCAGCACTAGCCAACCTCTGGTTCTTCCAGAAGGGCTTGTCGTACCACCTACCAAAGAATGACCTCCTGTAAACATAAGTTCCCTCTTAGAATGAAAGTATGATATTCTAAAGAATCTAACCAGCATTACTGTGATGTTATCTATCCTTGAGTCCCTTCTCCTATCAGTGGATTTGTGTGAAGCCCTCACCTAATCATTCTGAATCCCCTTTGGTTTGAGACAGAGGTAGTAGCTGTAGAAGCCTTCCATGATGAGGCAGTCGAGAATTCTGAATGGAAGGCCATTATCTCTTCCTCTAGATAGGATGAATACTATCCCAATTAGGGGAACATATTCCCATTTTACATCACCAACCACATCAATTGAATAGAGATTCACCGTTTTCTTGTCGAAACATGCTCTTGTTTTAACCCAATCTTGACCCAGGCACTTTGAAAAATGGGACTTTTCGAGGATGATCTAACTCCCTCTGACCTAAAAATCCATGGTTATGATAGGATCGAATAGACAATAGTTAGAAAGATCCTCTTAAAGACCCAGTTCAGTGGTATGATAGACTACATCGAGTTCATGGTTGTCTCTGAGGACACCACATACAATGCATTGATGGTTAGGTATTGGTTTCACCTGCATGTGGTGATCCCTTCATCATATCCCCAGTGCATCATGTACTCCCTCAATGGTCGAGTGAAAATACTACAAGGTGACGAATAACCCTTTTCCTCTTATAAATCTTGATAACTTGATACTGACTGTTACATGAACATGGACATGCAGATTTAGGCTAATGATGTTTAACACGCTATGGCTATGACCGAGAAGTGGAAAGACCCAGATGATGCCTACATTTTTTTAAATCCCCCGATTGGAGGCAACAAAAAAATATCTAAGAAAATGATTTTTTGTTTCTAGAATGATGGGGGAGAACATTCCCTATCCTAAGAGACTCTATAAGATCACCTCATATTCAGACACAAATCAGGCTTAGGTTATCCCAGAGCCCCTACCCCCTAAGGTATCGGGATGTCCGCTCCATAGAAACTGTAATACATATTTCTTGATTGTTTAGTGGGGTTAGGATAAACTTCCTCATGCTTACACACTTCTATTTTTTGATATCCTCAAGAATGGCCTCTTGGTCCAATGACTAGATGGGATCAGATCGATGACTTTCATCGCTATGGTTTCGGCAGCGCAAGAGTCCCCTAATGCAGTGTATTCTATCGCTCAGGCTGACACCAGCTTCCCATCAAGATCTATTGACTCAGAAAAATCTAATTCCACCACGTATACATCTTCCATAAGTAAAGAAGATGATTTTGAGGTTGCACCCCCTACATTCCAAGAGAGTGTGTCCACCATGGTCGATGAACTGGTAAAGGTGAACCTCAGTAGAGAGACCGATCCAAAACCCAAGTTGATCCTTATTGATATGCCCGCCGAAGAGAAACAATAATACATAGAAATCCTAAAGAAACATTGTGATGTTTTTTTGGAGTTATGATGAGATGTAAGGACTAGATCCTCAAGTAACTTTCCACCACCTCGATCTCCAAGAAAATCACCGGGGGTTCAAACAACCTCTCAAAAAGATGCACCCTTCTCATAGTGCCATGGCCGAGGTTGAAGTTGATGAGCTCATTAGATCCCATTTCTTGAATTAGGTCTAGAACCCTACATTTTTATGCCACATTGTGCCCCTTATGAAAAAGAACAAACATATCAGAGTCTGCATCAACTTCTAGGATGTCAACTATTACTGTCCAAAGGTTGATTTTCCCCTTCCTGTGATAGAACTATTGAATGAATCCACTACTGGGTTCCATGCTCTCTCCTTGAGGGATATGTATTCTGGGTATAACCAAATATTAATGTCCCCTGAGGATGAAGAGTCTATAGCATTCAATTCACCACAAGGTAATTTCTGCTTCTAGGTAATTCATTTTGATCTAAAGAATGCAGGTTCCACTTACCAGCATTCCTTGCACCGCATCTGTAATCCAATCCTCAGAGCATTGGTGTAATTTTTTGTGGATGACCTGGTGGTCTAATCTCACTATTTTCAGAACCATCTCAATGATCTTTAGAAATATTTTGGCAACCTTAATTCTCACCACCTAAAGATGAACCCATTGCAGTGTGCCTTTGGGGTCACCTCCATAATGTTTCTCAGCTTCGTTGTTAGACATATAGGCATCAAGATTGATCTGAAGAAGATAAATTCCATCAGTTATACGTATCCTCTGAGAAAAATTCAAGATCTACAACTGTTTCAAGGACACATGGCCTACATATGCCAATTAATTACGAATTTGGCCAGCAATTGTATTCCCTTTTCCCAGGTCATGAATAAAGGAACTATTTATTAGTGGGATTAGAAGTGTCATATTGCTTATGGGGAAATAAAGAAGTATCTATTATAGCCTCTGGTCCATATTCCACACATTCCTGTAAAGCTTCGGGTCCTTTATGTGACTGCCCTAGAACAATATCTTCGCACACTTCTAGACCATATGAACAATGAGGGAATATAGAATATTCTTTAATACCTTAGCTACATTTTCCTCGATAGGGAGACCAGAAAACCCGCCATTAGGAAGAGCTTCCATGAACTGGTATTCACAATATAGAAATTGTGACATTACTAGCAGCACCATGATGTACAACTAGTGTCCTGAATGGATCCACTAATGCACATCCTAAACCGCCCCACGTTGAATGGTCGTCTATCTCGTTGGATAGTGATCCTCCAGTAGTTCAACATCGGGTTTGTCCCCTAGAAGGCTATTAAGGGGAAAGAATTGGAAGGCTTATTTTCTACCCATCCTTCTCCCGCAGACCCATCCCTGGACCATGATTTTATCGATGAGACAATCCTCTAGATCATACAAGCCATTTCATGTTAGCAAATACACACTGATGGAGCTTCTTGGATCCTTACTAAAATAAGGCTCAATGACCCCAGACTCAATAGAGTAGGCATGAGTATTATCTTCATTACGCCAGCACAAGAAATTCTACAATATTCATTCATGTTGTTAGAGGGTTTTACAGACAAAGATAAAGGGAATTAGGCTCTCATCACTGGCCTTGAGATGGCCCTCGAGATTGATGTCCTCCACTTGCATGTGAAAGGGGACTCCGAAGTAGTCATCAAGAAGGTCAACGGTGACTATGTCGTCAGAATGTTAGAGATCATACCACTGTTGGAATGTACCTTCTAGTTGATGCCCCAGTTCCCATCTCAGCCAAAGGTTACTCATATCCCTTGATCCCAAAATGGTCGTGCTGATTCTTTGACCATCCGTGATGAATCTCTTGTTGAGGAGGATCAATATAATTTGATTATCCATGTGGCACACTAGAGAGTCAACACCCCCATCACTCCATATGACGATGATAGTCCATAGGTAAGACACCTTACCACTGTTTCCTTCACATTAGGACCTCTTGTCCCCCCTGATGCAGTGATGGAAGTGACTCCCGACTAGAGGAACCCCTTTTTTGAGTACCTCCACAACGACAACCTCCTAATAGATTGAGCCAAGAAAAAGTGAATTCGATGTCCTGCATTACAGTTTACCCTCTATAGTGGTCCCAGTCTTGAGAAGATCCACTACATGTGCAGGTTTGATGGGATTCTTCTCCATTGCATTTATGGAGGTGAGATTTATCAAGTCATACAAGAGGATCATATCAGTTTTTTTGTGGATAATTAGACCAGGCTGAAAGTATCTCACCAAATTTAGAGACTGGGGTATTTTTGGGCCTCCATGAACCATGACTCCATCGATTTTTCCAAGAGGTTCTATGTGTGTCAAATACATGCCAACTTATTTTGCATCAGCTACCAGTGCCTCTACAAACTAAGAAAAACTAATGGCCCTTTGTGGTCTAGGGACTTGATGTCGTGGGGAAATATCCCCAAGCGAGAGCATGCCAGTGCAGTTTCATCCTGACTACTATAGATTCAATTTCCATGTAGGTAGAAGCAGTTCTGCTCAAGGTGGTCGATGACTATTTTGTCATTGAATTTGTAAGCTCTAACATCATCTACCAATTTGGATTCCCCCAATCCAACCTCACCGATAACGACACCAACGTCCGGGAAACTGAGTTGAAGAAATTTTTTTCCAATTAAAACATCCATTGTAACCATACCAGCCACTATCACTCACAAGAAAATGGGAAGATCAAGGCATTCAAAAAAACCCTCTGTAAAATAATGCAAAAAATGGTTGGTCAGAACAAGAAGAGTTGGCCAAACAAACTCTCCAATGCCCTTTGGTATTATCGAAAAACAACTCGAAATTCACCACAGGTGACCCCATATTCCCTAGTGTATGGAATGGAGGCCGTCATTCCCATAAAGATTTAATTTCCTTATTTACACACAACTGTCTATGATCAGCAAGTGCCAGATAGGGTTTCTAAAATCCATCTGGCTAAATTGGAATCACTCGATGAGAAAAATATTCGTGCCCTACATAATCTAGAAGGTAATATAAACAAGATAACCAATGGTTTTAACAAGATATTTATCCTCCACACTTTCTTACTGGGTGACCATGTGTTTTCCTAAGAACACCAATGATACCAGTTAGGAAACCACCCAAACTAGAGCCCAAATGGGAAGGATCTTACATTATTCACAAGGTTCACCCCAATGGAACGTACTCCCTGGTTACCATGGATGGTGAGCATATAAATCCTCCCAAAAAATCCAAATTCATCAAGCAATACTTTTCCTGACTAAACATGGTCCTAAATGAATTTAAACTGTTACGTCCTGCATGATGTTAAATTGCTTTGTCACCCCGCATGACAATAAATTGTAAGTTGGTCCTACATGACCTTAAAATGTTACGTCCTGCATGAAGTTAAACTAATTTGTCATCCTGGATGAAAGTGAACTACAAGATGGTCTAAGATATACAACCTTAAACTAATATCTCCCCGTATACATTGTCCCACAAGATGTTAAACTGCCCCTTCAAGAACTATGTATCGCTTGGTTCCCATCCTTATGGGATACGTAGGAATGTTCAGATGCCTCGTCTTAGAGTCTAGACTCTAAATCTTCCATTTAGATATCCCCCTATGTGTAGTCCTCTTGGAAGATCATGTATGGTGCAGTGCATGCTTCTTTGTACCCCACTCAGGTTGTGGCTACGATGATCACACCATGTGCCTCTATTCATTATTCTGTCCTCTCATTCCCTTACTACATGACGTTAAACATCACTGGCCTTTCAGAATTATGTCTGGCTTGACTCCCATATTTATGGGATATGTACAAACGCCTGGAAATTTCATCTATGGGACAAGCCCCCAAATTCAAGATATCCCCTCGGGTCAAAACACTTAGTGTGGTGTAGGATTTTTCCCTCATTCGTGTCAAGTTCATCATGACAGAACCATGTATCCCTCTCCATGGATATCTACACCTATTTCTTTGTCCTCGATGATGTTAAATTGAATAGGTGGTCTGATCCCTATGACCATAACCTAAGAGATCCATCATCCTCACCACAAGATGTTAAACATCAAACTGGTTGGGACTTCCCATCTAAGATCCCTAAAACTTTTTATCCCCCGGACCCATGTTCTCATTTAGGATTGTACGGAATCTTACAGGCTAATGTTCTCATTCACATCTAGTTTCTTGTATTTCCTTACACTCCCATCAATGGGATACATTTCTCTAATCTGCATCATTTCTGCATGATGTTAAACTAGACAAAATCTTCCAGAACTATGTGTGACTTTATTACCATCCTTATGGGATACATAGAACTGCCCAAACATTTAGTCTTTGGGTCCATCCCTATTTCTTAGAAACCTCTAAATCTTCTTGGCCCCCTAGCCTGAGTTCATCCCAGATAGGGGTATGCGGTGTGGTATGGGCTTATGTCCTCATTCACATAAGGTTTTTAACTACCACACCACATACTTCTTTCTTCTAAGAGCACTTCATCACCCAATTATATCATCATCTTTTCGGGTCAGTTTCTCTTGAAAAGGCCCCCTCAGGCCTTTTTGGAAATTCAACAATGTTCTCAGGAGCACTTTGGTTGAACACCTAAAGTGATGGATTTAACATGGACATGTTATCTCCCATACATAGGATTAATGCTCTTCTTCATTGGGGATTTATTCATATTCCACATCCAAAAGGGTCCCCGAAAGGTACAGATACTTGAAAAAAGGACGCTGTTATTATTTCAGGCCAACTTTCTCAGGTACCTTGAATGAAAAATTGATATAAGCCCCGCATTGTGAATATGGTCAGAGATCGATAATCATTTTTTGTTCCAATTTTATGTCACACAATATGGATTCTGTATTTCAAACAAGGTCAATAGTTATCCTCCATCATCACACCACCCCCATCAAGACCTAAATTTTGGTTGCATGATTCAAATCATTTTCCACTCCATCACGTCAAAGTGAAATTTCGACACTCTTGGGGCTATCCATCAGTTAGCGATTTCATGTTTGGAGGAAAAATCCATGGTGAGACATTATTTCAGGATCCACACTGATTTTCCCCCTCTTCATGTATTCTATGTGCTGCAAATACCTTCACCTCCCTTATTTCCCACATCGATCATAGCTCACGTGGGATTAGGGATCAGTCAAGGTTTGCACCCATTTGGAAGATTCTTGATTCTCTATGGTCCGACCTCTAAGACATTAAACTAGGATCTTTCTACATCTTTTCCGATTGGTGTAATAACCACATACCCTCATAACTACGTATAGATTGATTAAAATTACTCAAGGGATATATATGAATGCACAGGAATTTCTTGTTCAGGTTTTACTTAGGTTCTACTAATAAACAATATTATTCAGGATTTTGGGCCTGACATTCATGGGTTTGCGTGGTGTGGTGTGGGATTACGTCTTCATTCATGTCAGGGTTTCAATAGTAGCACCACATACACCCTTCTAGGAGCTAGTCTCTCCTGATTTTCATCTTTGCCGTAAGACATTAAAATGCACCCTCAAAACTACGTATGGATTGATTCCCATTCTCATGGGATACATAGAAACACCTAGATGCTTCATTCATAGGTTCTTTCCCTTTTACTCTTACCTTTTATTTCTCATTGGCCCTAGGTTTCTTCCTCGGAATTTTGGGTGGTGCGGTGTGGACCTCGTCCTCATTCACATCGAGTATGCTTTATCATTCCATGCGAATTCCCCAAAGTGTCCAAGAAATATGAATTTAAACTATACAACCTGATCCCACATAACTTTAAATTGTTGCATATTTATTACACAACATTAAAATTCATTGGTTGGTCCTATCATACGACCCTGGACTATGACATTATCATCCTGGTGGCATGATGAAAAACAACACCGCAATGTGATGTCCTCACTCATGGGGACATAATGTTTAGTAATAGTTATCCACCAAACCATTTTTCAATTCTTGAATATGGCTTGATTCCTGTAGTGATGCCTAAATTCTCTATCCTAGGTTTATCGCTTCACAAAAAAACACACATACATCCTAAAGAAAAAACAAGATATATCAAATGCTACTTTTTTTGGTGCATGGGCCAAACCTGCACGATAGTATATTCCCTAGAATTGGTACCCTACCATCCCACTTTCACAACTATGTATGGATTGATTCCCAAACTCATGGGTTATGTTGAAATGCCCGAGCATTCACCTTCAAGTCCAACACCATGTCACATCATCCCTGGTCTATGGACCAAATAATCCTGTAAAGAATACATGGTGTTGTGGGGACTCTTAGTGTCTTCATTCACGTCGGGATATATACCACACTGCATGTATCCTTTTTAGGAAACCATGTATTTAATGTATGACATTAAACTATAGCTCTACCCTGAACAAGTGTAGGATTCCCCATAATGACTGTGGGATGCGTGAACTCCCTCGCTAGAGAGTATTTCCCCTATCGACATTGGTCTCTTGCCACGCCAAACTTAAGAACTAGTTTTTTCTTGAATCTCATCTATATGGCATACATGGAATTGTCTGTGCCTTTCTCCTCGAGCCCATCCCCATGTTCATTAACCCTCCTTTTCCCTCGGGCCTTATCTTGTTCCTTGCATTATGACCTTACAACTATTTGCACAGTCCTCAACATACGACTTTTAAACTACGTGTTTATTGTCCTTATTGGTATAATGTAAAAATATTGAGCAACCCAGTTCCATACTAGATAGGTCCTGTTCATAATTATTTTCTATCCTTGATCAGATCAATGCATCCAGCTAATGTGTTTTCACCACTATGGTGTAATTTCATGAGTGTTTGACTCCATTCGAACAACCCATCACTCCACCCTCCATGCTTTACATATCAAATATTTGAAACCTTGTCCAATTTCATACTTGAAAGAACCCCCTAACAGTACGGAAACATGGCCTATGGCTTACCTACTATATTGGTTTAATGTTTCGAATGTCTAATGGATGTAATTTTGAGTCAGAAGCCATGTTTAAAACATGGTCGGTGGTCAGCCCTCAATTTTTATACAAATTCTAGGATATCACAATAGGGATGTTGTGTTTCAAACAAAGTTTTTAGTCATAATTAATTTTCCTGCCACCCCCATTGGGTTCTGAATTTTGGGTATCCTGATTCTCATTTCCTATTCCCATATATTTGGATTTATTCTAACGCCCTTGGCGTTACTCTGCTTGTTCACAAGAGCACATTGAAAAAACAACAACTCGACTGTTCTGATAACATTATTCTCCCTTCAAGCCTCCCTCCTTCTTCTTGGAAGCCCATATTGGTCATTTATACCCCTAATTCCCAAAAAATGGTTGGAAATATCATGTTCAGACGATGTAATGATGTAGCCATCCATTTTTTCTCACATCAGGCATGAACCACATGATCTTAGGGATTGATTCCTAGTTAATCCACATTTATGGTTTAGATGCGATAATAAAAAAAATCAAAAAGATGATAATTATATTCACATATTTTTTTATAAGAAAACAATGGAAGAAATTTTTATCGGTTTGGCCAAAAACACGACCCTTATCGGTCATCCCCATTGATGGATTTCTCCAGTGATACCACTATCTGGATTGTAGCCCCAGGACTACTTCTCACTCCTTGAGCTACCTCTCTTAATTAGTAGCTACAGATCAGAGCTCGTTGGCTCTGATTTAAATTCACTCCTACTCAGCATGAAACCCGACCATTTGACGGTTTTCTTATGCTGCTTTCTCCTGGGCTTCGACCAACTAGGCATTCAACTGCTCAATAATATTTGAAAGGTCTATAATGAATATGGATCTCTCATTTGGTCTGCAATAAGATGTTGGCCGATCTCCCTCACATTTATAGCCATGTAATACCATATCATTGGGTGATGGTGATGAGAATCCACCCCTCTAGCACAGAGAAGGTGTAACCAGGTGCACAGTGATCCTATTCGAGGAACCCATTGAGCTATTGAATGTTTCAAGAAGTGACCAATACACTTCAACCTATTGCTCCACATCATATGAGCTTCCTCAGCAGGTTCAGTATTGGAATAATCCATCTCCTTAGGGTCTATAGGCTAATATTTAAGGAAATCAGCCAGAAGATCACTAGAAGGGTCTCCATATAGAATTTTTCCCAAGGGTTCAGGCTCTTAAATTTGTGGGTGACCTTCCTCACTCATCTCTATTTTTGAAAATTTTCCCCTTCCAACATCCGACCCTACCCTGGATGTGATGTCACAGGTGTTCACAACCCTTTTCACACAACGTACCAGGGCCGACATGGTTTGAGAAGCGAGTTATGATCGGATTGGTCCAGTCTCCATCAGATTCCCTACTGATGATCAAGAATAAACGGCCTACAGAGCCTCCAATATCATGATTACTATCCAAACAAGGAAAGAACTTATCAGCTAAGCTCTCTAATGATAGATATGAGCATCTAAGTAATGAAACTTACAAGAGCTCAGCACATCAGACTCTTTCGTTCCAATCGCCGCTTGATTTATCACTATAGGAGATGCTTCAGTGCTTGTATATTCAATAATGGGTGTCAATACCCACCTTTTTCTATCGGTGCATCCTTACACCCTCAAGTGAAGCTTCTTGATCAGCACCAATATGTGTCAAAATAGGATGAAAAATCCAATTGATGATTACAAATGATGAAAATAGGAAAATATAAGATAATAATTGAGGTATACCATGAGTAGCTTAGCTATTACCATGTGTGAGATAGAAATCTCTCCGCTCTCATGAGGACTCCCTTGGAGAGCTCTCCACTGAGACACTCCACCACCAATATCCTCTTCATCTTCCCCTATTTCTTCTTCCTCTTCTTCTTCCTCTTCTTCTTCTGACTCACTACCCTCTATCTCCTCATCACCATCATCATTTTTAGATAGTATTCTTTCTAGGTCATGCTATTGGATGAGTATTACCTTTACCATGAGAGATGGTTCCTCATGTTGACCCCACTGGTGTTCATGTACATCCATGGTCCGCAAATATGCATGTAGGTGCTGAAATTTCACTCTTTCATCAATATAAATGAGTCCAATTTCAGGCAGCCGGATTCCATCTTGTACCACCTTTTTCCAAAGAGCTTTGGTGCTCATTGACTTCCACATAGTAAACCGGGATGACCAAAACATAGGGATGATTTCATCCTAAAAAGGTTGAAGAAGATACCTTATCTACTTCCTAGAAAGCTCCGTGACATCTCTATGAGTTTTTTCACGATCCCCTCTCCCTCTGGATGACAGGGGTATGGCTGCACCACATGATGTCCCTACTATTGAAGCTCCAGCCTGTACTGACTCGGCTGCCCAACATGTTCCCAGCCTCTCCTCCCCAACAACATCGTGTCTACTCTCTCACTGCCTAGGTTCCACACTGGCGACCTTGAGCTTCCAGACCGTCTTTTTCATGATCCCTTCAAGGTATTCCACCACCAAATGTTTGGCATATTTGTTTGATATTCAAAATCAACTCTATTGGGGGGGGGAAGGAAATTACCTCACCAGAGCACTAAGTTGTAACCATCAGACACATTTGATAAAGAATGAAAGGAAATTTCTCCCCCCCAAAAATATGAATACACTTTCTCTGGAATCCTCTAGAGGAATACAAAATGTCTGGAAGACCTTAATGGCACATAGGTCCCCCAAAAAATCTTTCCATCAACCTGAGCCACAAGCACCCCACATCCGATGCCCTGGAAGAATTCACTTTTCTCAAGTGATCCTTGATCTTTATCTATCATCTGGCTAGATGGGGTGGGGAATAGACTTAATGTAAAATTTTTGTGGTTTCTGATCCCAATTATTATGCCCTCTTCGTTGAGGTTTATTGGAATGAACCTGACAATGTTTATCAAAGAAGTTCACGGGCCCTTACCGTGGGGATGAATGACATTTGGAAAGGTGTACCTACCACAATTAGCCATGATCCAAACATGAAGGATTTGGAAAGGTCCAAAGATCCTCCATGGTGAGTGGACTCTCAAAATTCTTCCCAAAATAGAATACAGTTGGGCCAGCACAAGGAACCCCAGGGTAAACCTCTGATTGGCTGCCATGGTGCGGGCCATCACCAATGTTGCTGGGCGAACTCCCATCCAAATGTATCTTACTTGTAGTAGCCACCCACTCATGAAATTTGCAATATATCTATCATACCGGACGTTCGGGTCTCAGATTTCATCCACCCTGATGAACCATGATCGATATTCCCCATCCTTCGATATCCTCCAATATGACATTATCTTTCTCCTCTAAGCCATGTTCAAACACCACATTCCTCACCTATAAATCTCTACATTCAGGTCTTTCTTTAGGAACAGAGTGAACCACATTGAATATGTAACGCCTTTTATAAATTCCTTGACTCATGCCTCTCATTAGCTTGCTCTAGAAAATTATCTGTTTGGATGGGAGTTTGTGACTTGTCTCCCTAGATATTTTTAGTTGGAAATAATTTTTCAAACTGATTCCCATCCAAAGGGATACCCCCAATGCAGTGAATGTCCCCAAGACTGATCCAAACCTCCCTATTATTAAGATAGAAGGTGTTGGAATCACAAGACCATCACCTAAATAGATCCATCCCAAGTTATTGATGGTGCTAGAAATTGAACAGTGACGTCCACACCGCCTCGAATAGCCTGATGTGCAGAAATTCTACTCCAACGTGATCGCATGATAGTGTACCCAATACACCTAGGACCACTAATATTTTAAATTTTCTCCAGTCCTCAGGTCCCAGACCTATATCCATCCCATGGTCTCATGGGTGATGCTTTTCTGAAAGGTACTTGCATAATGGGCCGGAAAATCCTTGGTGACCATATCGCTCCTCAAGATGGTTCTGGTCCATGGATTCAAGACATAGATGCATGTATGCATGTTTTCTCAAGTAGGATGACCATTATTTGTGATGTTGTATCATGGAAGATATTTATCACACATCACCCAAGATCATGGTGTATTGCCATCAAATCCTAGCAGATGTACCTTTTATAAAATTCCAAAATACCATATCGGTAGGTTTTCAAATAGTACATAATCCTTCTAGGCTTGGGTCAGCATGTTGAAGTGAGTTTGGTTGTCAGATATAACTTTTTGGGAACAGTAAACCTTAGGGTTTCCAATCATTTAAGCCCTCCGAGAGGCACACACAACTTCTCTCCTAGCATCACCCTGATCATTAGTGAATTATTTTTGGTCAAGTCAGATAAAAAACCAGGCAGCTACTCAGAAAACAATGGAGCTGTGAGCAGAAAAATGAATGTGGCTTGAAAATCCAAGAAATCGATAAGGAAAATTGGTGAAGCACACAAAATTGGGACCTAAGTCATGAAATTACACACAACACAGATCAAATTCTATGAAAATGGATCATGATATTTACATACATGAGATCCTTCAATATTATCGTGCAAGAAATCATGTACAAACCATGGGACCCATCGAGGGTTTTTATAAGCATGAATTTTGTTTTTTGTGTGTGTGAACAAGTTTAAGTGACACATGGGCCATTTTCTGTGCACTACCTTAAAGGGGCATGACGTCTCAGAATTTCCCTTGGAATCTGACCTCAGCACCCCCTCGTAGACCCAATTCCGTGGGGGGGGGGGGGATTTGTAGACTCTGAAATCTGTTGAAGGCCGCAGACCGACATTTATGGAAAATAAAAGGAAGATTTGGACTGAGAAAACTATTCTGAGACAGGACGAAAGGCTGCATGGAAAATCAGAGGATTTCACGTAAAAGTTTCTATAATGGAATGAAAATTTCCACACCCATGATATTTTTTGTACAACGTGCTGAAATATCCTTACGACTGACTGAGGGGTCATGTTTTCCATGCATACAAAATTATGTGTGTACATGTGCCCCCCGATCGCCTATAAATAGATGAGAACCCCCTCGAATTTTGTGGAAAAAGAGTCTAAACCATCTTCCCAACATGAAAAACATTCTTATACATGAAAAAGATGACATTTAGGTTCCAAGTTTTCTGTGATAGGTCTCACAGGGGTCCGACTTCGCGTGAAACCCATAGGGTTTGACCCTCACCAAATTCCTTTATTGTTTGTCCAGTTGCATGCAAGTCCATTTACATGCCTGAAAACCTAGTCCGCTTGAACACAAAACCTCTACCAATTACATGCATGGCTGCTTTATCTATGCAACCCATCTTATTGCACACAACAGTTCCCATTTTCACGCCAATTATCTGCAACCCCCTTATTTTGCACGCAATTCTCTCTCCTTCTGTGCTCCATGTTCCATCCTTACCCTATGCCACCATGTTCGAGTCCCTATATTACCCAACACCATTTTATTTTGTATACTTCTCCCATACGACCCTCCATGTTCATACAATGTTATTTAAAGGTATCTTGGGTAGTGCTTCATGTTGTGTTTCTTATCCAAATACCTTTTCACATAGGCTCACTAATGACTATTTCTTCTTCATATAGCCATGCCAATAGGGGCCCCTCAATGGATCTCTATGAAACACCCCCTCATAATGAAATTGATGGTGCATTCACTTCACCAAGGGTTAAATGAGTACCAGTTATGTAAGTCCTAGGGGTGGAGAGTGAACCTGCTTTGTCCAAGCTGCCAAATGTTAAGCTTCCAAGTGCCATCATCCTCAACACATGACGTTAAACTATGGCCTTTCCATGTGAAACACACATGGGTTGCCCCATCTCATACATTCTCCACACCCACTCATCTCCACAGGAGATGGATCTTACAAACTTTTAATGAGATCCTCTTTGATGGAGTGGCGTCTATCCACCGAGAAGGGAAACCATCTTGGTGTAAGCCCCTAGACTTTCTTGTAGGAGGTATCACCTCTGATCATCCTTTCTTCTCTGGTTCCAAAGACCAGAGGATAGATGGGAGCATGGAACTTCTTCATCCTATCCCTCTCCCCCCTGGGCTTTGTCACCATGGGGATCATAGAGTAAGTCCCAATCTACATCTCCCTGGGCTACTAACCACGCGTAAGCCCATGTTTTCTCTTTGGTCTACCCTAGAGTGTAATCCCCACAAACCATTATTTTATATGTGGACTTCGATCCTTATCTCATAGGAAAGGTATATTGGAATCCTCAATGAGGTTCATACCGAATATCTACTTCTCTGGACCCCTTCACGTCAGTTCTCCTTCATCCCACACGACGTTCAACAGTATCCACCATTCTGAAATGTGTGGACTTTGATCCCTGCCTCCTAGGAAATGTATGTAAGAAGCCTGCACGAGTTTCAATCCTAACACCTACTTTTACTAACCCCTTCATGTCAATTTTACTTCATCCTGCAGGACGTTAAACTATATCCACCATTATGAACTATATGAACTTTGATCCTTGTCGCATAGGCAAGCTACATAGGGAGCATCCATGAGGTTCATGCCCAATACCTACTAGTCCCGACCCCTTCACATCAGATCACCTTCGTACCAGATAACGTTAAACTATACCCCCATTTTTATCCCGTAAGATGTTAAACTATACCTAATTAAATATACATGGTGTTTGATCCTTGTCTCCCAGATATGGTACATAAGAAGCCTCCCTATGATGTAACCCCAACTGATGGTAAGACATTGTGTTCCCCAAACTACAGTAAATATTTGTGTTACCCAACCGAAGGTAGGAAATTATGTTCCACAACCAATGGTATGCTGTTGTGTTCCCCAATCGACGGTAAGCCATTGTGTTCCCCAACCAACGATACGTTGTTGTGTTCCCCAACGAACGGTAAGATGATGTGTTCCCCAATCAACGGTAATCCATCATGTTCGTCAGTCAGCGGTAAGCCATTGTCTAACCAAACTAGTGGTAAGACATTGTAACCCATCCACTGGTAAGACGTTATATCCTGACAAGCGGTAAACAGTTGTCATCCCCATACGATGGTGAGCTACTATAAGATGAACTACATTGGTTTGATCGTTGTCTCATAGGAAATGTACACATGATGACTCCTTGAGGTTCAACCCCCCAAAACTTGTAAACTTTACTGTCCCCCCTATTGGGTCCCACATATCTGGTCCACCCCATGAGCATTAGACCAACCCTGGGATGCTATCCATGTGTAAGCCGCAACATGACTTTTGGTAGTTGTCCTCTGCACACACCCAGATTCCAGGACAAATCCTAGACTACATAGACTTTATTCCCATCCATGGGGATACATAGGAATCCTCCTTGAGGCTCAATCCCATCAACCATGCCTTATCCCAGTCATTCTCTCAAGCCTATATGTTTTGGAAAGGTCATGCCCAAATATGGAGGTTCCACTTCCTCCGGGTCCCATCCTTTCGTCCATTCTCATAGGTAGACTCCTCAGGCGTGCCATCATATCACCGAACTAAGCAGAAATTGCTTCCCTTACATGGGGATATGTAGGAAGTATTTAGGCTCATTCCTATAATCACCGTCTTCCTCACGTCTATCACATCTCACTATCTATCCAATCTCAACAATCCACATCTATGATAATTCTCACACAGGCTTCCACATCCAGGTGAGGTCATGTCACCCACTTTCTTGCTTCTCCTAGTAGTAATTGGGTTACTAACCATGCATTAGACCCATCATCAATGATCCCACCTTGGGGTTGCACCTATATGATCCACTACAATTAGTGTTCGGATCATTATGATCTGTCTCTGCTAGACATTAAACTCGCAGAATACCCTGTGTTAAACAGGGGAATAATAGGAAAACTTCAGAGACATTCCTATGGCATAAAATTCCCCACATTCGACATGGGATGTCTTGGGATTCCACACTCTAGATAAGACTTGTCATAAGGGGATGAATCCCAGAAGCATCAATGTTCCATCATCTAGACACACCACCAATGTCGAACGTGACTAGTACCCTGACCGAAGGTTGCTGCCCTGACTTGATACCTTGGAATGTCATGAAAGAAGAAGCGTAATTAACTGGCGTCCATGAAGACATGGCAATGTGAAGAGTTTCAAAAATAATGTATTAGGTCTATGAGGGAGACCTAGAAAAGGTAATGAGTTTTATGGAGGAATCCATAGAAGGAGGAACCGACATCCCATCATACCATTGTTCACGGAGCAAACACCCCTGAATAAGCGATGGATGCCGCCTAGATTTGGAATGCAGAAATGTGGGGAAATAGTTGCACATCCCAGCAGATGGATGCTCATCCTAACAAAATCGTTGGAAACATCCACCTTGGACATTCTTAACACCATTTGGGTCATATAATTGGGTTTGAATAGAAAAAAATTAATCAATACTAAAACCCTTTCAACTACCTTCTAAGTTAAAAGGATTTTGATGGACAATTTCCTTATTCCCACACCTACATGATTCCATTAGTTGGACCAGTTTTTTACTGGAGGAACAAAAGACAAACCATGACTCATAAACAATGGGATGTTTGTGGAGGAACTCTTCCCTCCATGAATTCCACACAAACATAGAAGGAATTATGGAGACATAAACTCCCACACAGACATGATGATAAAAATGATGGAATAGAGCTCTAGTTATACTATCAGCACACAAACTTATACCAATGAGATTCCATGACAATCTCAATATCAAATGACTCTGAAATAGTGGAGGATGTTTAGAGAAACTAACTAAATTCATAGAAGTAGGGGATTCAATCTTCATATTGAAGTCGTTTGTCCAAATGATGATGTAGAACCAGAGACCATTGGAACTACGATGTGAACTATACGACGACCTAAACAGATAATCCTCTGATGAAAAGGGAATAAAAAAGTGTCTGGTATCTAGAAAACAGACCATTTCTCTATCCAATAAAAACCATGCATCGAAGAAAAATTTATCAAATTAATCCGCTGAAGGAAGCTCCTTCTTGAACCGAGAAATCAATGATGATTTATAATGTCAGAAACCTCGTTGAACCTGATGGCCAAAATAAATATTTTTAGAAGGCCATTATATAAATTAGGGTCATTAGAGATGAGAGTGATCTAGGGAAAGGGAGGGGGAAAACTGGGGTTGGAGAAAGGGGAGAGAGATGATGTTGCTCCCGTAAAAGAAGGTCGAAGGTCCCTCCCCCATTGGGGGATGATGGATAGTCTCATTATTCAACACCATCGCCAATGGAGAGAATGTATTTAGGAGATCCCCTAGATGAATCCCTCGATCTTTTCTCCCAAGGAATTCTTGAAAAAAATATTATAAAACTGATCCGGATTGTGATCCAACATGAAAGGAAAATTTTTCTACATATTAGATTAAAATTCTCTATGTATAAAACTATCCATTATATCTATAATAGACCCCACCATCCCTTGTTTTGGACTCGTACATAAATAATGAAACTCACAATATCCATGGAGTGTTTATTGAACAAAAAATATTGATAAAAAATGTATCACTTATATCATAACAATCATTAATATATAGGAATTAGGTTAACCAATACATTTCCAATGTGATAAATAATGATTCCATGTTAGGAACCAAGAGATCCTAGAAGTTACTGTAATAATATATGTACAGAGATCATGATATGAACTATTATTTCGATCAATCTATTTTCCCAACAGATTTTTAAGACTTATATAATATATTTCCAAAACACTATATCAAATAAATGAAATTCTAAAGTAGTAGAAATGAAAAAATATTTATAATAGTAAAATTTTCCACATATATATTGGTATGAAATTTCTCTTTGACAAATACACATATTTAACCCTCATGTAGAACCAAAGGAATATAAAGAATTAAAAACTTCTAAAAATAACTAGATAGCACATCAACCACCTTTGAATGACCTTTGAGTAGATGGTTGATTAACCCCATTAGACTGAGTAGCACATAGAGCCTATCATTCCTAAGTTGGAAGAGGCCACTTCCTGAAACTCAAAGATGTACATCACCAGAATAAAATTTTAATATGACCACACTAACTATAAGAGTTAAATTTTTCCCTATAAAGTAAATTTAATCAAGATATTTCCCATACCCTGATATTAGTATTAGTGAATATGTGGTTTTATAGAACAAGAAAATTTAAAAACTCCACTTCCCCATCTTTCTTATTGGTATCCACCTCTATTATCCTCTAATCATTTAAACATTTGAATTGAATAATGAAAATAACATCTATCCCATCCTCCGAAGTGAATCCCTTTATCCATGTCTTAATATGAACAAAATTTTTCACTATATTGAATAATATAGGTTGGTTGAAGTGTATAACCTTTTTATGAATAAACTCTTTGAGGTCCATATTAGTTCACATTATCTTCAATTCTTCATCAATGTTAATGTATATATAAAAAAACATTTTTAATGAATTTAGTATAATAATCCACAAATGTAAGGGATCCTTGTTGGCATTTAATAAATTCATTATCCTTTCTTAATATAAAGTGTTAAGTTAAATTTATAAAAAGAAACTCTTATAATATTTTTAGTTAAAATCATATTCTCTCTTATTTTTTAGGAATACCTCACACAATGACTGATCTAACCCTTTTAGGATGAATCTTATTAACCTATCCTAGTGTCACCATAATGTCTTAATAATCATGAATATATGGTGGTTGTGGTCAATACCATCATTAGAATTCTAAAGTAATTTATCTCCATAGATGGTTAGAGGATAGATTAATTTTAAAACCAAATTAATATCATAGTTCATTGGTTCCCATCCTGGAACCCATTGGCCACTAGATTAGAGTATTTCTTTCACGACTCTAAAATTCTAAAAGTGTAATTTTATTCGATAGTATGTATGACATGAAACACAAAACATGGAATAAAATATAACCTATTAATACTTTATGGTGTATCTAATATTTTAAATAAATTCATTATATTATATATCTTTCAATTCATGCAATATTGATTTAGTTTTTGTCATATGGAATACCAAATTTTCTTGACGACTTGGGTTACTCAAAAGACCTAGATTTACAAAACATTATATTATTAAAAAATTAATTTTAATAATATTAAGATATAAATTAGATGATAAATTAGTGATTATAAATATTATTAAATAACTTATGTAAATATATGGTAAATTCGTAGGTTACCAATTAATTATAAATCAGTATAAAAACTAACTGAATATAATGGAAATGTCTTTATGATCTCAAAGATTTTTTTTCAAAATAAATCAACATAATTTATTCTAGTTATTTATTATTGATGAATTATATATATTATATATATAATATTTTTTTACATTCATCGAATAAACATGATAAATATATGAAAATAACAAACCCAATATTATACACACAAAACCATATATTTATAATAGTAGTTTTACCACCTTTAAAAAGTGAAATTATTTTTAATCTAATTTTTGGAACATTTATAAAATTTATATGTAAATAAAAAATTAATTTTTTAAAGTGTAACATTAATATTATCTTGGGTTTATTTTTTATTTTTCTTTGATGTTAAATTTTTTGATAAAATGCGAAAAATACAAAATTATAATTGAAAACGGTGTTTTAATCAAATTTTATTATATAGTAAAATTTTATTTTAATTTGGTTTTAAACAATATATTAAAAAATTATACAAAATTTAATCCAATTTTACTTATTTTAATGAATTTCACATTGAAATTGGATGTAAAAACATTTCAAACGTTTGAATAGTTTTACTTTATAAAAAATGCTTTTCATCACGTCCATGGGAATAGTTTTTAGTTAATTTATGCCACTTATGTTATTGAAATTTTAAAAAATTTATTCCATAATTAGAAAAATAATATGTAATAATTTATAATAAGTTAAATTTATTTTTCTACCATTAGTATTAGTGAACATAATTAAAATTATTTACAGAGATTAAGGTAAAATTATGCTTATAAAGGGACTAAACCTTATACTTATGTGATAAAATAACCTAGAAACTTTTCCAAAATCCATTGGATGGGAATATTTATACCCTATAAACCATTTTATAGAATTGTTTTCATTATTGGGTAATCTTTAAATGAAAAAATAATGGATGGAATTTCCTTTTAAAAAATTTACAAGAATAACACTCTTCCATCCAATAAAAGGAAATGACTGCTCCCATTAATTCACACTATACAAAAAAATTGTGTCATAAAAATAATGAAAAAATAATCTTGAAAATTCATTAACATCATCCTTTAATCCATATGTTTTTTCAAAATCCACCCATGGAAGTCTTTTGTTATTAACCGTAGGGAGTTACTAGAATAAGAGGAAACATTCTTCAATAATAACTTTTTAATTCATTTACATCTCCAAACCTTAAATTATTTTTATATAAAGATTATTCAATAACATAAGTATATTAAAAAAACTAATATTTTGTTATTATCGTAGTTACACTTAAACTTATACACACATCCATCAAATGGGATATACAATACTTGTTTGTGGGTATGGTGGACTACCGCCTCTTGAACCATTGTCATCCGTTCTTCCATTTAACAAATTTCATAGTTATAATAATGAATAATTTATAGTTTATATATGATATATATACTATAAATAATTTACTTAAGCTTTCCTAGCATTTTATATATCCATAACATTGTTCTTTCCTTTTTTTGGGAATATGATATAATCATTTGTGGATATTCAGACTACTCCCTCCTCAAAGCGATGCGATTCATTCACGCAATAAATGGAATGTATAATGGATGTTTTTAATAATAATATGGGACATATATGACATAAATATAATATTTAAAATAATATATATATATATATCATTTACATTTCATTCTTTTAAGTACTACAATGAAATGGAAGTTGGGTTCATACGTACGTACGAAGAACTATCTCCATGAATATTTCATTTAATTTTCTATCTAAAAATATTTTGAATTATCATAAATACATATATAATAGATATATATGAAAATTAAATCATTTTTTAAATTATTTATATGATTTAGTATTTATGTATATAATAGGAACAACAAATGACAATTCAAAACATACACATGATACGTCGCAATTAACACTTAAAATAGTAAAAATAATTAACGATTACTAATAAAAATGTTTTAAGATACATTTAGAAGATAATATATTATATAATAAATATTAATATTGTTATGTTATAATTTAATATCATGTTTAAAATTACTATATATAAGGTTAGAGGTTGATCATGTAGAAAGAAACACAAGGTAAGGTATTTTAATCTCACTTTTTATGTCTACAAGATAAATGCCATATTCACAATTTTATTATTATGTGTGGTGTATCTACTACCCATTTTCATATTATATATCATAAGTTAATTTATCCTCAAGTTATTTTGAGTTTAAATTTGGATTATTTTATCAAATGAGATTTTAATTAAAATGTGGAAAGTGGTAGATAATTTCATACCCTAATTCTTTTTCACTGGGTTATATTTATTCAAAGTTTTCATTAATATTATAAGATTATGTGTGTAATAAATATTTACAATATTTTTTTTTATTTATACTTATTTTATGTGTATTTTACTTCGAAAAACATAATTTATTCATCGATTGATTCTCTCATCAACAATATCATGTTTTCAAAAGGTGTATTTCATAATCTCATTTTAATAGAGATTGATTATTATTGAATTTATATTAAAGAAAATTATATGATCTTTTTATAGTAATTAATTTTATTTTTATTACCCTATATTTATTCTTAATATTCATCAATTAATAGTACTATGTATCCACTCATTGGTAATCAAAATAATTTCGTAAATGTTTTAAATAAAACTCAGCTTCCTTTATCTCTTTAGACAAAGAACATGTTTTCTTTTAGAAACCCTATTTTCTAAAATAATTTTTAAAAACATTTTTATCCATTAAAAAATAGATTTATTAAATATATTTATAACATTTTTTACTTATTAAATTATTTCAAATTAATATTCTTGTCACTTTTCAAACAATTCACATTTCTAATATTTTTACCTTGAAAAATGAATGTTCGTTTTTCCATGTATGCAGTGTATGGATCTAATTATCATCATTTATTTGAATCCTCCATTTCATGTTTAGAAGGATAATTTTTAAAGAAACTGTATTTAAAATTTATTTTGAAAGAAATTTATTTTTAAAATGTCTTTCAAAATGAAAAGGATATATTCATCAATAATTTTTTTTAAAATATTTTTATAGTACTTATATTCATCGATGAAAACAACTATTTATTTTACTCAACATGGGATATGTTTTATTAAGACTTTACTTATTATTATCATATATGGTGTATGATTTATTTGTAATAGAATAATGTTGGAATTCACTTCCTTGATTCATTTTTGAATCCCCGAATAAATATTCAATTCCCTTTAATAATTGGACATTTAATTTTTCTTAATTATTCATAACCTTTATCATGGATATGTTCATTACATAAAACATATCCCATGTTTACATATGATAATTACATTGATAGTTATTTTATTATTTGGGGAAATATTGATAAATCTATATTATTTAATAAATATAGATAATTTATAAGGCACATTATTCATGAATTAAATTGATTATTCGATATATGAGGAATGATTTGATTATGTACTACATTAATGGGGCCTGGTTATATATATCCCCTCAAAATTTCAATAGTCTCATGAGGAGAATGAGTTGGATAACCAAAGTTAATGTGTTTTTCATCCATTATTTTTAAACCAACTTGTGAATGGATTGGAAGGTAAACGTATCATATACCTAGGAAACATGATGTCCAATAAATAAAAACTCTGTTTATTTTGATATTTTTATTATTATCAATGAGAGTTTCACTATGAAAAAATAAATGGCATAATTTATTTTTTAGTTTATTGATTAAATGGAATTGTTTTTAGTGTGTTACATTTCTAAATTGACTATTACTTATCAAGTTATTTAGGAGGAATGTGATTTTCGTTATTTAGCTTTCAATATTGTGTATGAACTCCCCATAATTTTATTTATTACATAGAATGTGTGTTCATTTATTTTAAATTTCATATTGATTATTCCTTATAAATTTATTTACAAGGAATATGCGTTTAGTTAATTACCATTCCATATTGTTTATAGAATTCCTCTCAGTTTATAGATTACATAACATATATGCTAATTTATTTATCTTTATATATTTATTATTATAATTGGTTAAATATTTCTTTCACTTTACTTAACCCTTACTGAGCATTTTAGATCACCCTTATTTTTTTTTATTTTCCCACAAATGCAATTAGTGTAACATGAAACAAACAAAATGATATAATAATTGGGAATGAATTTATCCATAAAAAAAATTAGGTTGTAATTAGTTTATTCATTTATAATATAAGTCTCAGGTATTATTCGAGATTATTAATATTAATAAACTATTTGGTCCTTTAGGATTTGATTCCTTGTAATCATTCCAATTTAATAGTAGTAAACACGGACTCCAGGATTACAGGGGTTAGTCCCCTTAGTTTGTATGAGAGGATTTTTAATAGAAGAAATGAGAACCAGATTTATGAAAACATAGACTAGAGAAAAAATAACCAACATATATTTTAAAGATAATTATATAAGAACATTGAAAATTATCGATTTGATATAGATTATGTAGTTTTCTGAGAAATGCATACATTTATAGATACTAGATGTGGAATTTTTTATGGAACATATGTACCCAGGGATAAAAAACTCAAAATGTATTGTTGGCCCTAACTCAAGCATAAATTGGTATAAGAAAATAGACATTACCGTGTTCCTAGTTTGAGACTCCCAAGGGATTTTCTTAGAATAATTCACATTATCATTCCAAACTATTTTGAAGGATTTGAATATATAATGAAAAAATAACCTATGTTTATCGTAAGGTGTTTTAGATTAAAAATAAGTTGTCATGATTTAGATATCATATAGATTATTATATATCTTATTTACTATTACAATTATTACTCACATTATTCTTTCTAGTTTTAGACAATGACTAGAAATCGTACGAGTCATGTTAAAAGTGAACATGAAGTACAAACCTGTGACATTGAGTAGCAAAATGGGATGCTGATTGGAGTGAAAGATATCATGTTCATACATAATTATTTTACTAAAATTTTATTAACAACTTATACCTTAAACAACTCATAAACTCAATGAATAATATAATATAGAGCATTATAAGATCTTCAATGGGGGAGACCATTGAAAAGAAATGACTTGATTTTCCTTATAAAAAAATGTATATGTAGACACCCACTAATGTATCTCAATAGAATATGGAAATGTTATATGTATCAGAAAAAAGGACATAATGAAAATAATTCATAAGGAAAAATAATGATTATGATTGAAGAAAATTAATATCATCATAGGGATCCATGTATTGTTTGCTTCCCTAACTATAGGGCACCAGGGAATTACCTGAGTCAATGCCCTCTAATAGAGGATAATGTCCAGAAAAAGGAATAAACTTTTTGGAAATAAATGGATGAAGTATTTATCTATTGAGGTGGTATTTAAAACCCACACTAAAAGGATATTTATTTAATAAACTTCATGGATGTCCATAATATTTTAGAAATAATATTAATATTGTTTTAGAAAAAGAACCACATGTATGATGAGTGACAACCAATCAAATTCGACAAGGTGGTGGGGGTTGATCCCCTGACCGAAGGACGATATGGTATTCACACCTAACACTAGCCTATGTAATGTCCTAGTTATTATAATCATCTTAGATAATCATTTTGATGAATAAATATTAATGATGAAAAATAGTGTCACTTTTTATGTTTAGAGATTAATTTATTAAGCATATTGGATTTTCAAAATAGTTAGAGAAAAATATCATATTTTCGTTATAGGAATTATGATATATTAAAATAATGTTTTAGTTCTAAAAAATTGGGTTCATTCTAGGATATCCATTTAATGGAGTAAGGTATGAATTAGAATTTGATCCCATCATAATGAATAGATGAATTTTTTCACATGAAATTGAAACGTATAAAGTTTGTATATTTACTTATATTCTTATATAGTAAAATTATTACACAAAATTATGAAAATGATTAAAAAATGTTGTCCTTATACCATAATCATTGTTGAACCAATTTTCATTTTAATCATCATGAATGTATGGATTTGTGTCCCTCAAATTTCCATTGATCATTCACTTGTTTGTGAACGATGACATCAATCACTCCCTATAAATATTTATTCTTTTCCCCTAAGTCAATATTTTCACTCTCTACTAATGTTATCCTATATAGAGTCCTAGTTATATGTTATTCCATGTGACTTTGGATCTTCCCATACTCTCTTATTAAGATATGATTTTATTAACTCTTAATCGGATGTGGGATTTTAAAAAAGAATCTTTTTAATATTAAAACATAGGTTATAGAGATTGAGTTTAAATTGTGGATACACAATTTATTGAAGGAGGGGAGTATGTAACACCCTAAAAACTATAAAATAGTAATTTTTATTCAGTAGCATGTATGGTACGCAACACCAAATGTTTAAAGGAATAAAAAATATTTATTATTTATGATATATATAATATTTTAAATAAATTTACTGTATTCTATAGATAGAAATGTACACAATACTGAGTCTTCTTTCATCACATGCAATAATTATTTTCATCGATGACTTGCGTTACAAGCAATACTGAGCTTTACTGAACCAAAATATATTATTAAAATAATAAAATTTAATATAATAAGATATAACCTAGCCATTAAATATGATTTGATTAACTAAATTATTATAATATATGGTTAACTCATATGTTAGCAATTAATTAGAAATGAATATGAAAACAAATTGAAAATAAAAAAAATCTATTTATAATAAGATATGTGTTTAATTATAATAAATTAAATTAATTACCAGTTGTGAATGATATTAAAGGCTTATAAATATTATATATTCAATAATTTTTTAAAATTAATACAATATCTTATTTAATCATATGAAAAGATCAAACCTAATATTAGTCACAAAATACGTATATTTATATAGTAAGTTTTACAGCCTTTTAATGGGGAACCTATTTTTAATAATATTGTTTGGATATTTTTTAAATTTTATATGTAAAAATAATATTTATTTTTAAAATTTCAACTAAAAATTATTTTAGGGTGATTTTTTGGATTTTTTCTATGCGGTTTTATTTTTTGATGAAGAGTGAAAAATTCAAAATTTCAATTTAAAACATCTTTTTCATCTAATTTAATTATATAGTAAAATTATAGTTTATTTCAGTTTTAAATTATAAATAGTTAAATTATAAAAAAATTAATCTAATTTAGTTCATTATAATCAATTTTAAATTTGAATTGGATATCAAAAAATTTCAAACTATTGAACATTTTTACTTTAAAAACCCATTTGGTCGTCCTGTATGTTAGATTAATTTTAAATAAAATTATACCAATAATGGAATAGTAATTTAGAAAAAAGGATTCTATAATTTGGAATCATAATCGGTTAAAAATTATAAAAAGGTAAAATTATTTTTTTACCAAAAATATTATTGAATGTAATTAAAATTAATTATAAATATTAAGTTAAAATTAAGCTTAACAAGGTATTGACCCTTAAACTTAATGGAAAAAATAACCTAGAAACTAGATAAAAATACATTTTATGTAAATATTTCGTCCATATAAAAATTTTAAATAAATTTGGTTCATTATTGGACCCCATTGACATGGAGAATATGTCGGTGGAATTCACTTTTAAAAAATTTACAAGAATGACACTCCCCCCCCACTATAAAAAGAAACTCACCCGTAACACTTTTTCACACATTTAAATCTATTTGTATCATCCAAAAACTACATAGTTAAGATCAAAATAACCATTAATTTTTTCATATATTCCCTAATTTGGGTAAAAATTAAACCATGGAGTCTTTTGGTATAAAGTATAAGGTGTTACGTAACTAAGATGTAACCTTCTTCAACGACCACTTTTTGTTTCAATTACCAGTCCAACACTTCAATTTTTTTTATATAAACTTATATAATAAAAAAATTATATTAAATATAATAATATTTTTTTATTATAAATTTAGAACTAAATGTCATAGAAATCCATAAAATAGGATATACAATCATTGTTGGTACGTACGGAGGACTACCGCCTCATGAACTGATGTTTTTTCATTCTACCATTTAAACCCTTTCATTGTTTGAATAATGATGAATTTATAATTTATATACGATATATATAGTATTTATAATGTATTTATTATTATTTATCTATTTAAATAACTATACCTCCACGCCTCCAATTTTTTGGGAAAACAATAATATCATTTATAGATGTGTTGATTATTGCATCCTCAAAGTAATGTGATTTGTTCACAATAAAAAGAGAAAGTATAAAGGATGGTTTTAACAAAAAAATGTAAAATAGATCAAATAAATATTATACTAGAATATATATATATATATATCATTTAATTTTAATTTTTCCAAATATTAAAAATAAATTGGAGGTGTGTTCATGCGTATATACGATCCACCATCTTTATAAAAAGTGCATTTGATCTTCTATATCCAAATATTTTGGATTATTATAAAAAAATATTGAATATATATGATAATTAAATAACTATTTATAATTGGTTGAGGATTAAATCATGAACAATGTAATAGGAATAATAAATAACAAGTCAAAACATTTAGGTAACAAGGTAATTAACTCACAAAATAGTTAAAACAATGAATGATTACTAAGAAACAAGTGACCAAATATTATAATGAGACAATATATGATATTATAAATTTTAATATGGTACTATATTAAGTTACTAACATTATAAAAACAATTTTAAATTATGTTCAATATGTTCACCCAAAATGAAATGCATGGTAAGGTATTTTCAACTCACTTTTTACGTCTTTAAGATAAGTTTAATATTAAAAATATTCTTATTTTGTTTGATGTATCTAATAAAATTTTTGATAATTTATGTCATGAATTATTTTATCTTCATTTTATTTTGAGTTTCAATTTGAATTATTTATTCTAAGGGTATTTGAAATAAATTTTTCCAAGTGGTAGACAATTTCATAACCCAATTCCTTTTGACCGGGTTATATTATTTCCTCATTACCGTTAATATTTTAAGATTATGTGTATAATAAATTTTTACTATATATTTTTTATTTTAACTTGTTTTATTTAGATTTAAATTTGACCCATGTAATCAATTCATTTATTGGTTTTCACATTAGTGTTATGTCATTTTTAAGGATTTACATCAAAATTTCATTTTAATAAAGATTACATATTATTGACATTACATGAATGTAAATTATTTGATAATTTTATGAAAAAACCTTTATAATTTACTATACACTAGTTATTAATGATGTTATTCAAGTAATAATACCGTTTTACAATCTTTGGTACTCCAAATCGTTCATAAAATGATTTAAAGAAAACCCGATATCAATTCTCTCTTTACCGAGAGAACATATTTTTCCCTAAAACCCATATTTTCTAAAAATGGTTAAAAATGAAATTAATAATTACATATTGATTAATTAAATAATTAATTACCATTTTTTATTTATAGATTTTTTTAATGTAATATTCATGTATATTTCAGAACAACACACATTTCTAAACATTTTACCTTGCAAAAGGAAGGATATTTCTACCTTGTGCAACATGTATGGATTTACCCACCATCAATTATTTGAAATTTCGTTTGAAAAATTAAAACGTAATTTTTTTAAAAAAAACATTTCGAATTTTATTTTCAAAGAAATTTATTTTCAAATTATTTTTTTAGAATTAAAACGATATTTTCCTCAAGATTTTTTAAAAGATATTTTTATAGTAAATCTATTAAACAATGAAAACAACAATTTTTTAATCATCCTATGATATATTTTATTTATAAAATACGTATTCTCACTTTGGATAGTTTATGAATGATTTTTCCAATTATTGTATTGAAAATCATTTCATTGTTTCATTTTTTGTATCCCACTAAAAATATTTGCTTCCCTACGATCATTGAAATTTGAATTTACTTTAACTATTCATATCATTTATCATAGATATGATCATTTCCTAAAACATATATCATTTTTTAAATATGGAAATAAAATTTGTAGTTATTTTATTATATAGGTAAATAATTATAAATATGTATTCTTTAATCAACACAGATATTTTACAAGACATATTTTTCATGAATTAAACTGATTATTCGATATATCAGGTATGATTTGGATAGGTAAGATACTTTTGGAGCCTAGTTATTAATATCCTATTGATGCATTTGTATTATCATGGGATTAGTTATTTGTCTTTCTTATGTTAATTTATTTTCCTCTCTGTATGTTTTAAACTATCTTATAAAAGGTCTTGATAGTAAAGGGTTCATGTACCTAAGAAATATAGAATCTAATAAATATTATTTTCATTTATTTTGGATCATTTATTATTATCTCTGATATTTTTACTAGGAAAAAATATATTTATGCATTTCATTATAATTTTATTGATCAAATGGAATGATTTTTATTTATTTACATTTCCATATTTATTATTCCTTATCCAGTTATTTACATGTCATGTGGGTTTAGCTATTTACCTTCAATATTATTTATGCACACCCTATAACCTTAATAATTAAAATTAATGTGTATTCATTTATTTACATTTCCATAGTGATTATCCCTTATCTATTTATTTACATGGAATGTGTGCTCAATAATTTACCTTTTAATATTATTTATAGAATCCCCCTTAGTTTATTTATTTCATGTAATGTGTGTTTATTTATTTACCTTTCCATATTTATTATGCTCATTGATCCCCTATTTCCTCCTCTACACTTAAAAAATAATTATTATTTTAGATATTACTTATTTTATTTCAATTTCCCATGAATCCAAAAATTCAACTAAGAAATATATACAAGGATATACTAATTGAGAATAAAATATTTCTTTAAAGAAAAAAAGTTATGTTTTAATTAGTGTATTCGTTTATAATACAAGAGTCATATATATATCTGAATTACCAAGAATTTTAAACTAGTTGGTCCTTCTAAATTTAATTGCTTATAATCATTCCAATGTAATGTTATTAGGTATTGTCTCTGCGATTACAGGGGTTAGGGAGCTACACGTTGATTAATCTCTTCCAAGTCAGACATGTTAACTATTTTTTGTTATTTTGGAATTTTCTAATATACCACATCCTTCCTAGAATGAGGTGTTTATTGAGGTTACATCTTTAATAATATAATACATAATGTAATATAATCCATTTTCCCATGAAGAAAAAAATAAATGTTTAAATACTTTGGAAACATGGTTTGGTCCGAACCCCTTCTCTATATCCATTAAATTCCATTATAAAAACACTTTTTCTAAAACACCACATGTATATCTTCCAAAAATAGTTCCAAATGCTTAATATATAATTTCTAAACAAAATAATGGGTTGTAGATATAACATATATATAACTAACTATCATCATTTTCAAAAAACACTAATAATAAAAAGAATCAACTGTTATCCTGTATTAACTGAGTTGATAAAAATATATACATAAGAAAAGTATATACATTTTTTGTTAACATAAATATAATTTTCATAATTAAGTAGTTTAAATAATAAAAAAGTATATGATAGTAAATAAGAATAAAATATACATGATATCCAATATGTTCCTACATATAAAACTGTAACATTATGTATGGAATTTAAGGACGATTACTCACCTAAAAGGAAATAAAAATAGATCCCATACTACACATTATAACTCAAGATTCCACCATGATTATCAACGATAGAAATATTTATGATATAATTATTAGGTCTTGTTGGTCCTATATTATAAAAACTCTTAATACAAAACATAATAAGCTATAGTGGGATTTGATTCCATATTTCAATTAATGTGACCTATTTATATGAATAACAATAATTTGAGTCTCCAAAACACCACATGTAAACATATTTATCAATAAAGGCTAGTGTAAATTCTTTGGAATAAAAAATATCACGTGAAAGATCATTTTTCATCATTTTAAATAATAGTTTAACAATGGGGGTGTTATATTAAATATTTAACAAGTCCCCTAGGGATGTTAGATCTAGAAACCACCATAGATGTATTAATGAGTGTAATATCCATACCATTGATACCCGAACAATAAATGATAAAAAAATATTTATACACAAGAGTTAAAGAACATACTATATAAAAAATGAGTGTAAAATCCATAATGTATGTAACGCTATCCTAAAAATAGATATTAAAAAAAATTTCAAAAAAATGCCTAAGGTAAAAAATACATGGGTTCTAAGTGAGCATGCACCAACTAAACTCATCATAGGTTGATAAACCTCTATTGATGTAATTATTTTTTCAAAACACTAATATGTCTCGACCCAAACTCTAAACTCCATGTGAAACTAAATCCCACGATTTATGGATTTTCCCTCACTCGTTTAATGGAAAAAAGAATTTTCATGAATCTCATGGGTGAAAAGGTAGTGTGTGAGTATAAAAACATAGTTGGAAATCATCAATCTGTACTTAATGACCCATTATAAACTATATTCAAGTCATTAACCATATTTGAGAATATTTAATGTAATGATGATAATGAATAAAAAATGGTGTTTCTTTTAAGCATTACTATATATAACAAAAACTAGTATCCATAAATACCAAAAGAGTCAATAGTTTTATGTAGATTAATTAGGTCTATCCCCATTCCATTGTCAAGGAAGAAAGAATGGAAATATGTTATCCTATTTCATCAAAGGGATTTATTCTAGCGTTATGGCATAAACTAATTCTATTGGAAAGGGGAATTAGTATAATTGAAATAGTGAAATATTTCAACCCAAACTATGAGAAGGGGTAAAGGTATGAAGAGGTAGGGAATTTTAAAACCATTCCATCCACAATACTTTAATCAAAGGAATACATATATATAATTATACACCACTTCTAATATACATCCAAAAAATAAAATAACATATAAATCATTTAAACTTCCCTATTATTTATCATTTAAATAATTACTCTATGTTACACCATTTAACAACTAATTTCCTAATTAAATGAAATATTCGAAAAGTATTAAAAAAATGAAAAAGTATGCCAGAATTTAAATAGTATAAAAAATGGTTTTAATGATTTAAATTTTATAAAACATTTAATTATTTCATTATTTCACTTGGATCTATATTATTGTTATCCCATACCTTTAAGATAATGAAATAAAATTGGGTAAAACCGACTATAATTAAATTAAATATGATAAATTATTATCTTAAGTTAGAGAGATTCAAACTGAAATATTATTTTACTAACCGAGAATATAAAATAAATAGGGATGACCCCACTTCCATTAGTGTAGAAAAAATTTTAAAAGTATAATAAGTGAATTTAATGAGATTTACCATCAAAGAAAATCTATAATATTTTTCCCAAAAGAAAATAAAGTGAAATAATGTGATTTTGAAGACTTCATAATACTAGGTATGAAATTATATCAAAAAATGAGATGTGAAATAAAATAATGGATAGTGGTCGGTATGGAACACCATTACCTTTCATACACGAAGCTTCTATGACTAGCTAGAGAATGCTCGACCATGGTTTGATGCATGTATATGTTGCGGTGAAGGGAATGATATTTAGAGCTTATTAAGGATGATGGATTGGTATAATGAAGTATAATTCCCAATAACACATTGATTTATATGAAATTTAGGTTATAAATGTGAATCCAACCCTATTATTTGATAATCCATGTATTTTTATACTAGGAACCCAATCCAAAACCAATAGGTACTTAGTGGAGTTGATTGTGGCACTACATGCCACCTAGAGACACTCAATAACTATTATTACTCCAAAGGGAACTTGGTTCTTCGATTATTCCAAAATGAATTTCCTACACCTGTCCTCATCCTTCAAACACCTACAATTCCTTACATAAAATTATACCAAAAAGAAATATAATGAAAAGAAATTAAATAGGAAACTAAACCCAATCACCCCCAGTATTTATTAATAAAATTTATTTATATACCATTTTCCCTAAAACATATTATGATTATTAAATACTATCATGGTTATCAAAATAACATTTCATTAATAATTACTTATTCATGTACGTGTTTATGATAATACACAATGAAAATTTATTCCAATTTATATATATAATTAAAATGTTTGAAGGATCTAACTGGAGGTTTTTTGTATTATATGTTAAAAATATACATTTATTAATTAAAAAAAATACTCATTTACATGGAACATTAAACATTATAATAAAATTAGAATTTTTTGTTTTAAAATAATTGCAGATACATCTTGGGAATAAATATGCGATAGTCAGAAAAAAAACCATTTTTCTATTTAAAAAAACATTTTATTAATATCATAATGAAATTTGAGATTATAAATTATTCATTTGGTAAATTATTTTTAATTAAAAAAATTAATGATATGAGTATCATTCCATATAATATACCATTAATGTATGTCTTGAGCATAATTAAATTTATATTGAAATTGAGAATGATTAATTTTAATAAATGTAAATTACTATTATATAATGTCATATTCTAATTAAGGCATATCACCCATCAACATATATAAACATAAAATGGAATATTATGGTTCCTTAGGTTTTAATAGTATGGTCTATCATGTATACCAAAATATATATTTAACATGACATATTCAATTCATTAAGTATAATGTAAAAGTAAAATTATGTCCCTATAGGATGTCATTGAGATGTAATAAAGAATATACATTAGTACATAAGAAAACATATTGATGTATTTTCGGTTTTTAGAGTATATGTAGAGATTTTTTAAAGGATTACTCAAACTCTATTTACCATATTAAAAAATATGGTTCAATATAAAATTTTCAATTTTTTATTCAATCTAAAAATTGGATAAGTGGGGTTTTAGTATTCCAAGAAGTTTTCCAATGATTATTTTACAATATAAGTGGGTTATATAACAATATAAATTCCAAAAGTTATATATTTAGAATAATTAAACTAAACAAGAATTGGGGGTTTCTATTTCTATAATGAATCTTAGAGATCCCCATTTTTATGAAAACAATGTTATCACTTTCTCTAAAAAACCATCGACTAACAAAAAATATAAATTATTAATTCTTTAAAATCATATCATTATATATATTATTTAGAGGTGCACTGTTATGATTTTATTTTATAAAGATTGATGATAAAATAGTTGATTAGTTGAAAAAAATTAAATTCCCAGGAAATCATTATGGTTTATATAAATTTATTAAGTGTTATATACATTGGAAAAATAATCATGAATAAATTGTTTTTTCATTGGGTGATTATTAAAAAAATTATATATTTATAAATCATTTAAATGTTTATTGTATTAATTTTTTTAAATTTTATATAAATTTATGATTTATCATTCATTTATATATTTGTATGAATTTTATTTGATGAATATCCCTAAAAATGTAAAACTATATATTTTACCCTATTACGGATCATCATGTAAAGTTATTGTTTTGTAAGATATATTATTATTATCATGAGTAATAAATCGTATTGTATAAAAATAATCTATGGAAAAAATATGTAATTTTATTCTAGATTAATATAAGTTGAGTAAACCATTTCAAATAACCTGTAAAAAATGTATTGATTAAA
Organism: Viscum album; assembly: GCA_963277665.1. Taxonomy (NCBI): domain Eukaryota; kingdom Viridiplantae; phylum Streptophyta; class Magnoliopsida; order Santalales; family Viscaceae; genus Viscum; species Viscum album. The sequence continues at coordinate 1,815,164,297 of OY728146.1, forward strand.
TTGGGATTAATACATAATAAGAGTATTTATACCAATGAATAATAAGGTTCCATACAGTTAAAACATTATTAAATGGGGATAATTATTTTATTCATTTAAATAAGAAAAATATTAGGTGGTTAGTTAAAATGTTGTTTGTGTGTGGGTATTTGGTCAACTAAAAATGTTTTTTTTCTCATGAATGATATTTGAAAAAATATCGACCCTTGATTGATCATATCTATGTAAATTCATGGCCCTAATTAATTGTGTGGAATTTAATATACTCAGTTACTTTGGTAAATGTCTTGTGATGTATAATTTTATTCTAGCATATTTTGAGAAAATTATGCTTGAGTTTGAGAATATGAGATTATCATGGAAACTATGCTTAAGTATTTTATTATAATATTATTATATATATAGTTGATAAAGATCAATTGGAACCCTTTATAACTTCATTAGTAATGAATTATTTCTAGATATTAATCTTTTATGGTTATGTATTTAATTTTTTTAATAATTTTTAAATCAATAAAATAACCATATGGTTACACATAATGCTTTGTGAAAAAGGATTAATTTTAGTATAATGCGTTTTTACTAAGCATGTGAGGTAATTCATGAAATAATTATCTAAATTATATTAGATATTAATTCCAATAATATTATATATAATACAACATGAAATTATTATGTCATAAATATAATAGGGCTTTTGATGAACTGAGATATTATTCCTATTCTTACTAAAATACAATATAGTAAAAACAATTAATACTAGGCCATAGTTTTTGTCATGTATTTAATGATACATTATGACTCTTGTATTCAATTTTAAAATATGACATTATCATTAACTATATCAAGTTTTCTACCAAAAAATTTACTATTATATTTCATAACATTTAAGGATATATTAAATAGGGTTAAAATATTAATTTAATTAATCATTTAATGTTTCAATTATTAATTATAAAATCCTAAGGATAATAAACTTTTCAAAATCTATAATTGTAAAATATAAATAAAAAAATTGAAAAAAATCAGAATATAGTTATTAATAAATTTAAAAAATAGAGGCTATATATAAGGAATTCAAGGATTACAGTAATTACAGAACACACAAAAAACATAGTAGATGTTATCTTAACTTTTATGGTATATTTAATTTATAAGTACTGATATAACATGGTGTGATTGGGAAATATTATGGAATAGATTCAATATCCCATAACTGGTGGATTTCTTGAGGATGAATTTGACTATTAATTGGTGTTAGGTGGAGTAAACAATTTAACATAAATATAAAATTACATAACTATAATTGTTCATCACATTTTTCATTTTATTTATATAAAAACTCTCCTAGTGATTAATTTTTTTGTTCATTTTATCTACATGATATACCTAAAAAAACATTAAGTAGGAAATATTTCGATAATTTTTTATAATCATAGGTTAATAAAAAACATAGTATATAATTAAATAAGAAATACCATGGAGGGAATGAACAATAAATAGTTTGATTATTTCTTTCTCAAATTATGAATTAGAGAATATATAGTATATTATATTATTTTTTAATTTTTTGAAATACCTTTTGTAAAGGTAAAAATATTGGAAATAACTAGAAACTCACCTAGATTGTGTGAGGAGTGTAAGAATTATTGTGTTTTAGGTAATGTTAAACTGAATGTTCCCCATTTGTAACTCATTGGTAATTCAATTTAGTGAGTGTTTTGGAATATATAATGATATTTTGAGGATAGATATACAAGGACTAATATGAGCATTGTGATCATAACATTCTATTAGTATATGAAATGAGTTGTAAGGTATGATTATTATTTTATTATGAAATCATATATATCCTTTTGATAACAAGAAATATTTTAATCATGTTAAACACTTTCAATTTTAAGAGCTTATCTCAATAAAAAATATAACACATGTTTGATATATTCTCAAAATCCATAGTTATTAAAAATATTTTTTGACCAATATAATTTTATGTATGATATATTAATCGGTTTATGACAAAGATATATAAAATATTTCATTTTGTATCTTGTTCTTTACCTATATGTTATAAATTTCTTTATCTACACATCATGTGATGTCGTCAATATAAAATAAAATCTTTTACGGGCCCTTACCCATATGTAGGAAATAATTTCACCAATTCACAAATGTTAAAAATATATCCCACACCTGAAAGACCGACAATGTTTTAATCCATTGAAAATTCCATTAATTAATGCATACATAACATTCCATCCATGATAAATTACCACCAGTGTCGATTCCCATGTGGTCTTATGAACTCTTATCCCATGAATGTAATTACATTTAATGAATATAAACACTAGTTTTGTGGAAATATAAGGATAAGGGGATTATGAATGAAAAAATAGACAAAAATTTATATATCAAGTTAGTTTTACCAACTGAATTGGATGAGATAGGTAATGATATTAAAAATATAATTTAATTGAATTATAAAATTGATTGTAAATTATGGGAATTGGTTGATATAAAAAAATTCTTTTTAATTTTATTCAAAATTTTTAATTATATTATGAGTGTAAAATATATTCATCTAACATTTTGGTGTCCCTTTATTTGAGGGAGTTATGTTATATAAAGGATTCCAAGAACCACATCTTATATACCTAATTTATTAAAACATAAAAAAATAATTTTTTTGTCTCACCCTATAGCCATTTAAATTTTATTTAAAAAACAAATTGATGATATTTAGGGTTATCTTATTTTCCTCTCTGGGTGGAATAACATGGTGAAAAATACTTTTTATTTATTTTAATTTACATTAATATATCAAAAAAGTGGAAATAGAATCAATATTTTTTAGAGTTCATTACACTATTAATTGAATTTTTCTTAAATATCACCCAACTAATATTTTCCATGTTTTATCATTGACGTTACATTATTTTATTGGTATATGAATTGTATTCATAACCAATCACTGGTACCCAACTTATCCATTGATATTTTATATAATAATTCCAAACCTTAATTTTTTTAATAATACGATAATATAGGTTTTAATATGATGACATCATATATTAAAATACAACATTTACAATTATAATTTTCAATCTATGTTAATTTTATAATATTTATAAATATACCATTTATTTTGATAAAATAAGAACATTTAAGTTTTCAAAGAAACATATAATATATGTTATATCATAATGTGTGGAATGTTCAAAATAATTACTTATAATATTCATATTCATTTCAAAATTATAGTATAATATATTTTATGTATATTAATGAATTAAAAATCTAGTTTTGATATATGTCATAAAAATAAATATTTTTGACTACATATAGAGAGATTCTGAATAGTAACATAAAAATACATAACAAATGATCTATGATTTCCCATATAATATATAATTGGATATCATTACCCATTCAAAATTCAGTAAAAAACAATGTGTTTAGTGTCCCATTAAATATAAATGTTTTCTACCTCGATATGTAGAGGATAAAATCTTTCGGAGACACATACATGATAACTAAAATATGTTCCTATTTTGAAACATTTTACTCTATGTTTTGAAAATTAATTTCAATATCAGTTAAATAAAATTAATTTACATTCAAGAACATTTTTTAATTTATTTACTATCTTTTATAATTTTTTGTAGTTTTAAAGATATTTATATAGGTTATAGGCCATTTTGAATCTTTGTTTGAACCATAAATTATGAAAAACTACAGACTTTTAGTTTAATAATTTAGGTATAAAATTTAGTTCAAAAGAAAAATAAAAAAATTTATATTATCTTTGAACTACCTCATTTTATTATTTTACTTATAGAGATATTTTATTCAAAATAAAATCCAGATATTTTGAAAATGAACCAAATTGAATTTTTTTTCTTTGAGTTTCTTCATATAGAAAATGTTATTTTTAAGAAAAAATAAAATAGCAAAATATTTTAGTTTATATTTTCTTTAAGGAAGAACACTATATTTTATATCTTGTAGAACATACAATACAGAGCCTAAACAAACTAAATAATAATAATATTTAAATATGGCTATTATAACATAGTAATTGGGTTGGTAATTATAAATATGAATAAGAACATTATAAATAATATGTATAATGGTTTTATTTAATTTATATTTGTTGATGAATTCATAATAAATAAATACTCAACTATCTCTAAACTCGTTTTATTCCTCCAAAATTTATTTCCATTAAAATGGTTTTGTATTAAATTTTTAGAAAGAATATTGTAATTAATTTACACCACTTTTATAAATTTTATTTTAAAAAATGGAAATAATTTAGGAAATTACAATTCTATAATAGGGTTAGGAATAATTCTTTTGTTTTTTTAAAAGGGTTTATTTTTGAGTGAATATTAAAAAAAATCAGGGTTTGAAAAACAATAATTTCTTTTCTTGAAATCATGTACTTTAGAATTCCATTACTCAATTAATGAAACAATAATGTAGTTGATAATATAGATTAGGAATATTTTTATTAATTAGAATTATTTTTGAAAAATTTGGGACTTTAGGCCTCATGGATATTTCCCATCAAATGACTTTAGTCTAGAAGGCCTACAGGACACCCAAATCCATCTTCCGAAGGTATTTTAGCCTTTCAAAGGGCCTCCATTACATAAGGACACTCGGCCTCTATGAAGTCATTTTAGAGCATAGGATATCATGATCTAGATGAGGAACCAGAGTAAGAAGTAGAAACTAGAGTAGAGATAAATAGATTAAGGATGAATAGAGGTATATAAAAAACTAAACCACTAGGACATGGAACCACGAATCTCCAGCTAGGGTAATTCTAGATGATTGGACACATGAGCCGGGGAAATAAGTGATTTGATGTAGTAGATTTTGGGGATTGGTAGTTCCAGTATAGTCGGGTATTTGGACCTTTATATCATGCATTGGTCCTTGGGCTCTTAGCCTTTGAGTTATGTAAAATGGTTCCCTGTAAAAAAATTTAAAATGAGATTTATATAAATAATAATAACAATCTAAGGCCTTTACTACAATTCAATTAGAAAGGAGGGTTTCATTACATTTTAAGAATTTATATTAAAAAAATATTCTGTCACTTTTTGAAATTGAATCATGAAAATTTTTATTTTATATTTTGAATAAGATGGATGCAATTTGTTAAATTGGTATTTTTTAGTTTTCTACATTATGAATAGTAATTGATGTAAATATTTTTCTCCTCTATAAGGGTATAATAGGGAAAAAAAAGTTTAAAACTATAAGATAAGACCTAAAAATCTCTTTAACACCCATTTTTATTTTTTGAAATAATTTTTTGACCAAAATCATCTAATATTTTAAAATATAATAATTTATTTCCACTTTCATTTGATTATAGCCTTCAAATTATTTTATGAAAATAATAAATATGAAATGTCTCTATTTTTTAATATCTATAATATATTTTTAGTAGGATATTATGAATACATGAATGTATATAAAATATTATTTGAACATAAATAAACTATTTTTATGATTTATTTTTTTTAAATATTCAGATTGTTATTATTACATAACATTGTTATGTAATGTCGATACAATGTTTGTGCATGCAGTGAATGAATCAATGTAAAATATTTTAAATATAATAAAATAAATATTTTTTGTAGATATTTTTGAATTTAAATAATTTGATAGGTAATTAACATTTATATGTAATGGTAAATGTGTTTATTTTATAATTTCATTTTCTTCTTAAAAACATTGATGTCAAAGTAATTGAATATTTTAAAAATTATTTTAATGATATTTTATGATAATCAATAATTTATTAAAATATGAAAAAACATAAAAAATTGAAATATGAAAATGAAGATCTTAAATGGTAAATTATTTACTTTATAGAACATTTTTATCAACTTTTATCCTTTGAAGTAAATTTATGATCCTTAATGTATAAAAAAACTATTACCGCAGGTAAGGATAAAAAGTGTTAATGAGGAGGTTAAATGAAAATTTAAGGTTTAAAATGAAAAATAAACATGTCTAAATTTTATTAGATTAAGGGACTTACAACTTATAATATCCTAAATTATAAATTATGTCCATTTTTTTCTCTTTACATTATTTTGACATATATTAAATTAAAATCATTATGTAATTCTAAATGTGTCCTTACACTCATTTTTAAAATGGAGTCAATTCTCCTATATTCCTCAACAATATATATATCCAATTATCTTAATTTATCTATATAAAAATCCCTCCGCAAAATTTATCCAATTTAATATAGGATATTTAATGATCAAAGGAACAATATATAAGACTTACTGTGTTATCCAAAGGCAGTTTTTTAAAAAATAGGTATAAATCTTAACCGAGTGTTTTCAATTTATTTCCACTTCTACCCAATTAAAATATTAAATAAAAAATTTCATATTATAATGTAAGTATCTTAAATATATTGAAATTTTATTATTCTAGGGTCATACCCATTATTCAATTGTACCCATCCTATGGAAATCAAATACATCACTCCCTCAGACGTACGACCTTCCGTTTCCATGTAGTAGTGTAATTTTTTCACGAAAATTTTACTTGGATGGTTGTAATGGTAGAATTAATAAATATATATTACATTTTTACATAATTATTATTCTATAAATATAATAAATCATATATAGTAATAACCTTACATCTTTTGGAAAATGATAACATCTCTCATGTGCACTTGTGGACTACCACCTCAACAAAGCGTTGTGATTTTTTTTTCTATTACCACTATGCATGGATGACTCTAAAAATGAATATAATGAATAAAAAATATTATCATGAAAATTTTATCTTTATATACATTATGAAAAAAATTATATGTCTTTTAACTATTGACTATATACCAGCATTATTTTATAGAAATTGACCAAACATCCTTAAATTATTGATATAAAAAATAAATATTCAATGAATGAATTTAAATGACTATAAATGAAACCAAAAAATTTAATATAGATGAAAAATTATCTTAGTAAAGTATTTAAAAAATTTAAATTCATTATAATGGTTGATCAATCATGTTTGACAATGTGATGACCCAAGGTAGGGGAAATTTTTCTCATTTTGACTTCCATGGGACATGTTTATATTATGATACTAATTTAATTTATATTGAGTATATAATTACCCATTTACATATCATTTCATGAATTATTATTAATTTATGACATTTAAAGTTTCAATTATTGTTTATGATTTTAAATGTTTTTGATTAAAAATTTATTAATGTCATATATGGTTTCTTTTAAAATCACATTTTATTTTGGGATTGTTTATATATAAAAGTCACATAGTGAAATTATATGATGCTAATATCATAAAACCTATATATTTTATTATACTCTAATTATGTCTATGTTTTAAATGTTTATATTCTATTTATTCTCTTGTAGGATCAATAATCATTCAGTGAGTTTGTCCCGACCCGTCCTCGGGACCCGTGCTGTGAATACCCCAAGCCCGACTCCCATAGGCCAGGGGCTGGAAACTAGCACCAAGGCATAAATCCTGAAAAAAGGGGAAGGCATTGCCTTTATAAAGTAAACAAACACCACAGAGAAAGATAGAAGAAGTAAACACTAAGTAAAACTGGGTACAAAATAAGTGCGGATAGTAAGTGGGCCAGAATACAAACCCAAACTGAAAGTAAAGTACAACTGGAAAGAAAGTACAACAACTTAAAAGTAAAGCAGCAACGTTGAGCCGTCCACCAAAAACACCACTTTAAGGGTGCGTACAGATAGTCTCCTCAGCTCCTCGGATCCAACAATCTGCTCCATGTACGTCCCGCCTAGTGGTCCACCTCCAGGTACCGTCTTGCTCCACAAACCTCAACCACGATCAGTGTTGTCCGCCGTCTGCATCCAACACAACGTAGTGTGGGCATAGCCAATGCAGGGGTGAGTATATGCTACTTAGCAGGGACCCCAAGACACCGAAGGTCTCCCGTAATCCACAAAGGATAATCCACAAATAAAAGATACAATCACGAAGTAACAACCCACACTACTTAGGTATATACCCATACATATTCCTAAGTCACCAATTCCAGTTCGGCTCCAAAATCCGAGCCCATGTTCGATCTAGTACACACAGGATATCACAACCAACCCACACAAGATAACACAACCCAATCCACATAGGAAAGAAAGTTAATCATATCAAAGATAAAGATTGAAAGTCAAGACTCAGCTCACACATGTATACATCATTTGTAAATAAAAAAGGAGATGATCAGATGTAGTTACTAATTCATCTATCTGGGACCCATGTAGGATACTAGACAAGCTAATTTGTCAGCCCCACGTAGGATAATAGCCCAGATATTCTGTCGGACCCACATAGGATACTACAACAGAGGTCAATACTGTCGGACCCACGTAGGATACAAGTACATTAGTCGTCACCGCCGAACCCACAGAGGATTCCAGTAAAGTTGTCGTATTCTTCAAACCCACAGAGGATTCTAGTACGAATTCCTTCATTGTCGAACCCATGGAGGATTCTAGTACGATTGTCATCATCGTCGAACCCATGGAGGATTCCAGTACGAAAGTCTTCACCGTCGAACCCACGGAGGATTCCAGTACAGTTGTCATCGTCGTCAAAACCACAGAGGATTCTAGTACGAAAGTATTCACCATCGAACCCATGGAGGATACCAGTATAGTTTTCATAGTTGTCTAACCCATGGAGGATTCTAGTACGAACGTCTTCACCATCGAACCCATGGAAGATTCCAGTACGGTTGTCATTGCAGTCGCAGCCAGCTCTAGAGTTCCCGCACACAGCATGCTCGTTTCCAAGAGGGTCCGCTCCACGAACCAAGGGGTCAACACATCAACTGACACGTAGTCCAAAGTTTATATATCCCAATGTTCTGCCTCGTCGATAGGAACTCAACATGACAGAAGACGCGTCAATCAGACGCCCAGTCTGAGAGTTATTGGCTTTTTTCGTTCTAGGGGCACAATTGGTTTTTAAGACAAAACCTACCCGAACGCACTCCAACTGAGTCCAAAACTTGAGCAGAGTAATCGAAATGGTCCGTCTCACTAAGAGGAATCCAACATAGTTGACGGTATGTCGATCAGACATTCGGAGCTCATGTTATAAGAGTTTCCTCTCCGAGGGCCCGGTTGGTTTCGTGTTCGAACCAACCCGGCCATACCCAAAGATCTCTGAAACCCTGAGTGTAATATAAAAAACGACCATATCAATCCAGGTATTGCATCGAAACTGAAGGTGAATCGATTGGAGGTCCTTAGCCCATGTTATGGGCAATTGACCGAAGGTGGTCCGAAGTGGGGGTCTGGGCCCGGTCCGTCCCGGCCCGGCCGGGCGCAACCCGACCTGGTCCTCGCATCCCACCTCGGCCAGGCCGTGGGGCGCGCTGGCTCGGCCAGCGGGCCGATCTGGGAGGGTATGCGGTCCCCCCCATTGCCAGCAGACGCGGCGCTGTGCACCGCGTCTCCCCCGGATCCCGCACGGCTGCGGGATCCGGTCATTCCGCCATCGCCGCGGATTTTTCCGGCGGCGCGCCGGGCCACTGCCGCCTCCAGGCGGCTGGCCGGTTCCGGCCGCCGGCGCTGCTTCACCGGTGTGGCACGCCGGCAGCGCCATCCGCGGACCAATGGACGCGCTCCGGTGGTCCGTTTTTCCCGCCTTCTGCGCCTGTGGCTCTCCTGGGACCCGTAGATTACTGCGAAGGGTTCAAAACGCCTTTGCGGACCCCTTCTTTGTCGCCCGTCGATCCAAAAACCAATAAACAAACTGAAGATGGTTGTCCGGCCGTGTTGGTTTGGCCCGCACCCTCCACGTTTGGTGTTTTTCAAATGGAAATCATTAAAAGACATACTTTAGATGAGGGTATAATTTATTCAAGGTAAATTATTCAAACAACCCTGAAATTTAAATAAACATGAATGAGGGGATAATTCACATATACACTTTATACAAAAACCCCCTACCTGAAAGAAGTCCTCGAACGAGGATCGTGGCGGAGAAACAGTGTGGCGGAAGACGGCGTTGCAGAAAGAGGCTCTGTACGTCGTCGGTGCACGCCTGGTGAAGGATGCGGCATCTCGCTTTCTCCGATGCGGGAACAAGGTGAAAATATGGTACGGCGTTCTTCGTCGAAGCGTCGGCGTTCTTTGAGAGGAAGATGAAGTTCTTCAAGATAGCGATATTTCTCTCCTTGATTCCGCACAACGAATCCACCACAATAATATAAGACCTTGTCTTATTTTATTCACACACATACGTGCCAACATTAATTCGAAATTAAAAATGAATTAACCAAATTAATTAACGCGCGTTATCCAATTAATTAGGTGTTTTATTGGAATGTATTTAATGTGGAAGGAAAACTACTTGAGTTGACATAAATTTAAAACAGGGGAGCGGGTGAGTTACGAAATAAATTTCAAGAGGGTGGTTTAATGGAATTGAAGGGGTGGGGCTCATGTGAGCCCGATCTCACTAATATCCTGGCATGTGGAGTTAGGATGTAGTGGGTCCCACTCCAACTTCCATGCATAGGTTATAGATACTTAGAAAAAAATAAAAAAAAATGTTGCACAAATTTTTATTTCGTTCAGCAGTCAACCAATTTATTTAATAACCTCACCCGAGCAAACACAACTTCAGAAAAGGTGTTCCTAAGCAATTACCGGCGCTGCAGTTTCATCGGTGCCCTCAGATTTCGATTCCGTGCTCCAGTTCAAAAGTTAGTAAAACCCACTTGTTTGTTCACTGAACGTACCCGAGCTAAACTTCGGAAATTGATTCCGGAAAAAATGGGCCTCAGAATCAGGTGCCGTCAAAAATTGCATACTTGTAAAATCCCAAAGAAAATTAAAAAGAAATTTCAATTGAAATTTACAGGTCTTAACATTACTACCACCTCAGGGCTTTACGTACCCGTAACGATACATCACAAACTAGGGAAACAGATGAGGGTACTGAGCCCACATCTAAGCCTGTCACTCCCAAGTGCTCTCCTGGAGGTTCCTGTGCTGCCATATGATGCGCACTAGAGGAATCGACCACCCATGTAGGACCCGCTCCTGTCGATCCTCGATCTCCACCGAGACCTCCGCAAAAGTTTCCCCATCGTCAATGTCCAGCTCCCCATGGTCGATGATATGAGTTGGGTCGTGCATGTAACTCCTCAACTGAGATACGTGGATGATGTCGTGCACATGGTGCAACTCAGGTGGTAGAGCAAGGCAATAAGCCACCTCGCATATCTTGCTGAGAACCTGGAATGGTCCGATGAAGCGCAGAGATAACTTTCCGCCCCGGAAAAATCCCCGTAATCAACGTCGAGGTGAGACCCATATGAAAATGTGGTCTCCATCCTCAAACTACAGTGGTCTCCGCCTTCTGTCAGCATAAGACTTTTTTCGGCTCTGAGATGTCCTCATCCACTCCTGGATGACTTGGACCTTCTCTGGTCCTACAAGAGCTGCTAAGACTTCTTCTTTGCCGATAAGAGAAATCCTTTCTCATCCCATGTATGAAACACATTCTTTGCCTAATACAGTCAATCCTGACATGGATGATACTAATCCATACCATGGATGATGTCGTACGGCCTCGACGGTACTACCAAGAGATCCAACCTTTACTCTCACCACCAAGGGTTGAGTCACACTGTCGGATTCTGTGTGTGGTCATTGGGTCTCCTCCAGTAGGTATCTCAAAATTGAGGGTCATGTCAACAGTTTTAAACTAGAACCTCTTAGTATCAACTACATAAAAAGGAAAGGGAACAAAACGTCACAAGAACAAGTGTCTTTATTTACTACAGCTCAAGGTACAAAGACACATAACATCAACAAAGTTAGAAGAAATATGAACCAATGTCCCCATGTCTTGAGGTATTCCCGCTACTGTCCATTGTCTCCCGGAGCTTCATGGCCGTAAGCCTCAGCTTCTTGTAGTTGAGCTCTCCCCTGTCCACTCGTTCCCTACGGTCGGGGTGGTCTTCCTAGTGGTGGTTGTGGTGGGGCCTCAAAGTGTTGCCCACCACCCACTGCTCGGCCAGCTCCTCTACCTCATCCACTTACTCCTTGTGGACTGCCATGGTCGAACCTCTGCCTGGGAGGCCCTTCTACTGTCTTCTGCTCATCAGCAGGACGATTCGGGCAGTCTCGAGCCATGTAACCCTGCCCACCGCATGCGTAGCACAACCTGCTCCTCATGTAGCTAGCTCTCATTCGTGTGCCCCGCACAACCAAATCTGCATCTTGAGATTTCTAATCTGACGGTATGGATCTTTTGGACCTCTACGTCATCTGTCGACTGCCTGCTGCAGAAGACTCAGCTCTGTGCCGTCCTGCGGTGGGTCTCGCTACTGATGGCGGCTCGGTGAGAAAACTCTCCACCAGAAGGGCTCTCTCCAACACCCCTGCCTGCGTCGGAATGTTGAGGGAGATAATCAAAGCCCTAATCTCATTCCTCAGTCCCTGCTTGAAGGTCCGGGCCCGGAAGAACGGGGCCCATACCCTATCTGTAGATTATCATGAGAGATCTGTAAACCTCGCTGAGTATTGGGCCACGGTCATGCTGCCCTGCCGCAACTGTAGTAGCTCATGAATTCGCACCGCACAGAGGGTGGCTGGGACGAACTATGAGCGGAAGAGGCTCTCAACATCCGTCCAGAGGAGATATTCCTCGTCGTGCACCTATAGCATCATGTTGAACCATCTTTCTGCTGCCGCGTGCAGGATGCTCGCTGCAAGGATCACCATGAGGTCAGCTGGTGTCCCCACTAACCTGAAAACTCGAACTAGAGCCTCCATCCAATCCTCGGCTGCCTGAGGGTCCGTCTCCCCATGGAACATGGGCGGCCTCTGATGCTGGAACTCGTGTAGTTCAATAAGGCGGCGTGCACTCTCAGTGGTTGGGGATGGTGGCATCTGTGGCTCGATGGCTAGAGGTACCGCTGGTGCCTCCGCTGAAAAAGGGCTCTGTACCGAGGCCTCGTCGCTTGGTGCACTGTCGTCTCACACAATGCTCGGAACCCTAGATGGCTGCCATCATGGGGTCATCCTAAAAAGAGAAAGGTGCACCACGGTCAATACCGTATACCTGGGGAGCTGACACAAAGTAATCACAAAGAAAAATTTTGAAACACACTTGTAATAAATGTTTTCGTGCACTAAGTCAGAAATCAGAATTCAGGGTCCTGGTGTATGGATACGTCAGCCACTGCACCAACAATGGACTCCCTAGAATGATAACCACACTCAATACCCTTAACACTATTACTTCACACAAAAGAAAGATCAGAGTCCTGAGTTCTGCAGTAGAACCGAACTCCTCTGATACCAATTTGTCACGACCCGTCCTCGGGACCCATGTCGTGACTACCCCAAGTCCGCCTCCCAATGGCCAGGGGTTGGCGACTAGCATGAATGCGTAAATTACGACAAAAGGGGAAGGCATTGCCTTTATAAAGTAAACAAACACCATAGAGTAAGCTAGCAGAAGTAATCACGAAGTAAAACTGGGTACAAAATTAAGTGCGGATAGTAAGTGGGCCAGAATACAAACCCAAACTGAAAGTATAGTAAAACTTGAAAGAAAGTACAAAAACTGAAAAGTAAAGCAGCAATGTCGAGTTTTCCACCAGAAATCCCACCTAATGGGTGGGTACAGATGGTCTCCTCAGCTCCTCGGATCCAACCTTCAACTCCGTGTACATCCCGCATAGTGGTCCACCTTCAGATACCGTCTTTCTCCATAAGCCTCAACCACGATCAACGATGTCTGTCGTCTGCATCCAACATAACGTAGTGCGGGCATAGCTCATGCAGTGGTGAGTATACGCTACTCATTAGGGACCCCAAGACCGCGAAGGTCTCCCAGAATCCACAAAGGATAATCCACAAAGGAATGATACAATCATGAAGTAACAACCAACACTACTTAGGTATATGCCCATACATATACCTAAGTCAACAATTCTAGTTCGGCTCCAACATTCGAGCCCAAGTTCGATCTAGTCCACACAAGATAGCACAACTATCCCACACAGGATAACACAACCCAATCCACATAGGAAAGAAAGTCTATCATATCGAAGATAAAAATTGAAAGTCAAGACTCAGCTCACACAGGTATACATCATTTGTAAAGAAAAAGGAGATGATCAGATGTAGTTACTGATTCATCTAGATAAGAACCACATAGGATACTAGACTAGATATGTTTTCGGACCCACGTAGGATACTAGCTCGGCTACTCTGTTAGACCCACGTAGGATACTACAACATAGGTCAATACTGTCGGACCCACGTAGGAAACAAGTACAGTAGTCATCACTGCCGAACCCACGGAGGATTCCAGTACGGTTGTCATTTTCGTCGAACCCATGGAGGATTCTAGTACAAAAGTATTCACTGTCGAACCCACAGAGGATTCCAGTACGATTTTCATTGTCATCGAACCCATGGAGGATTCTAGTACGAAAGTCTTCACCGTCGAACCCACGAAGTATTACAGTACGATTGTCATCGTCATCAAACCCATGGAGGATTCTAGTATGAAAGTCTTCACCGTCGAACCCATGGAGGATTCCGGTACGGTTTTCATCGTCTTCGAACCAATGAGGGATTCTAGTACCAAAGTCTTCACCGTCAAAGCCATGGAGGATTCTAGTACGGTTGTCATCGCAGTCGCGGCCAGCTCTAGGGTTCCCACACATAGCATGTTCGTTTTTGAGAGGGTCCGCTCCACAAGCCAAGGGGTAAATACATCAACTGAAACGTAGTCTGAATTTGATGTATCCCAATGTTCTGCCTCATCGATAGGAACTCAACGTGACAGATGGCATATCAATCAGACGCTCGGTCTGAGAGTTATTGGCTTTTTCCGTTCCTGGGGCCCAGTTGGGTTTTAAGTCAAAACCAACCCGAATGAACTCCAACTGCATCCAAACCTCGATCGGAGTAAGCCAAAAGGTTCGTCTCACTAATAAGAATCCAACATAGTCGAAGACACATCTATCGGACGTCCGGAGCTCAAGTTGTAAGCATTTATGCTCCGAGGGCCCGGTTGGTTTCGTGTTCGAACCAACCCGGACATACACCAAATTCTCCGAAACCCTGAGTGTAATATACCAAAATGCAATTCTCGATCCAATGATTGCATCTCAACTGACGGTGCGTTGATCGGAGGTTAGTAGCCCATGTTATGGGCAATTGACCGAAGGTGGTCCGAAGTGGGGGTCTGGGCCCGGTCCGTCCCGATCCAACCCCCACCTGGGCCGGTTCCGACCGGGTCGACTCGAACCGGGTCTAGGTCCGGCCTGGACGGACGCGACATAGAATGGTCCGTGCGACCCACCCCGGCCCGGCCGGGGGCGCGCTAGCTCGGCCAGCGGTCCGAGCTGGGGGGGGGGGGAACGTGGTCCCCCCTTTGCCAACAGACGCGACGTTGTGCGTCGCCTCTCCCTCGGATCCCACGCGGCCGTGGGATCCGATCATTCTGCCGCCGCCTCTGGGAGGCCGGCCGGTGCCGGCTGCCGCCATCGGCCACCGGCGCCGCTACGCCGGCATCGCCTTCCGCGGACCACCGGACGCTCTCCGGTGGTCCGTTTTGCCAGTGGTCTGCGACTGCAGCTCTCCCGGGACCCGTAGATTACTACAAAGGGTTCAAAACGCTTTTAAGGCCCGCTTCTTCATGGACCGTCGATCCGCACACTAATAAAAAAACTGCGGAGGGTTGTCAGGCCGTGTTTGTTCAGCCTGGACCCTCCGCGTTGGGTGTTTTTCAAATGGCAATCATTAAAAGACATGATTTAGACGAGGGTATAATTTATTCAAGGAAAATTATTCAAACAACCTAAAATTAAAATACGCATCCACGATGGGATAATTCACATATACACTTTATACGAAAACCCCATTCCTAAAAGAAGTCGTTGAACGAGGATCGTCATAGAGAAATGGTGTCGTGGAAGACGGTGTCGTGGAACGAGGCTTCATACGTCGTCGGTGCACGCCTGATGAAGGATGTGGCATCTAACTTTCTTCGATGCGGGATGAAGGTGTAAAGATGGTACGACATTCTTCATCGAAGCTTCGGCGTTCTTTGCGAGGATGACGAAGTTCTTCAAGACCGCGAGAGTTCTCTCATTGATTCTGCACAACGAATCCACCACAATAAAATAAGCCCTTGTATTATTTTATTCACACACATACGTGCCGAAATTAATTTGAAATTCAAAATAAATTCACCAAATTAATTAATGTGCATTATCCAATTAATTAGGCATTTTATTGGCATGTATTTAATGTGGAAGGAAAACTGCTTGAGTTGACATGACATTAAAACATGGGAGCGGTTGAGTTACGAAATAAATTGCAAGAGGGTGGTTTAATGGAATTGAAGGTGTGTGGCTCGTGTGGGCCCCACTTTACTAATATCCTACCAAGTGGAGTTAGGATGTAGTGGGTCCCACTCCAACTTCCATGCATAGGTTATAGCTACATAGAAAAGAAATTTAAAAAATTGTTGCACAAATTTTTATTTCATTCTTCAGTCAACCCATTTATTTAATAACCTCACCCGAGAAAACACAACTTCAAAAAAGGTGTTCCTAAGCAATTACCGGTGCTGCAGTTTATTCGGTGCCCTTAGATTTCGATTCCGAGAACCAGCTCAAAAGTTAGGAAAACCCACTCGTTCGTTCACTGAACATACCCAAGCTAAACTTCAGAAATTTATTCTGGGAACACTGGGCCTCGGAATTAGGTACCGTCAGAAACTACATACTCGTAAAATCTAAAAGAAAATTAAAAAAATATTCCCTTGAAATTTATGGGTTTTAAAGTGTTATAAGTAAGTGACTAACTTTTAAAGAAAATCTATTTTTAAATGTTTTCCATCCAAACATATTTTCTTACACATTGAGGTTATGTTAAATGTTTTAAATAATAATATTATTAAAAATAAAATTATTATTTGTTGTAATTTTCAACTATACTTTAACTCATTTACATTTTTTTAAAACTAATATTTTGGTGGATTTACGAATGTGGTGCCTTTTAAATTATTACCAAATGTATGAAAGGGGATTTTTATTTTAATGTTTAATATGTCAGAAAGATCTCTCACCATCATGACCATTAATTTCATTATATATTACTTTAAAACATTACATGGATATTTTCAAAGAATTTTTTTCTCAATGTTTTTGGATTTCTTAAACAATAAATAAACATAAAATAATATTATATTTTTAAATGAATGAATATAGTTTTGAAAACCGATTTATAAATCCATTCTAACATAAAGTTACAAAAGAGTTATTTTTATTGTATTTATTAAATTTTATTCTTTAAAGGTATGGTTTTACTATAAATATTTCTGATTAATTGATTTTATTCTATCATACATTATTGAAAATGTATTATTATTTTATTTGAGATTATTCACTTTCTTGGGATCGTGTACTCTATCACTCTCCATTATTCATTGGACAATATAATTCTCCATCATGTACATATTTTCAATATTATGGTTTAAATACAATATCATTTTAATTAAATTGATAATTCATCAAATATATACCACTCTTATATTTGGTATGAGTTTAAGGAATCTTACTAAGTAAGTTATTTCATTTACCAGAGAAATATTGATGTTCTAAATTATTAACTAAATAAAAATAATTATGGACTTATAAGGAAATTTGAGAATGAATTTTATTGATCATAACAAAGATAAGGAAAATATAATATATTCTTGTGATAAGTGGGGCTGAGTTACAGATACCCACTGAATGTATTAACCTGTATCATGAGAAAATACATTTGGAAACATTAAATTGGGATTTTTTTACACCTACACATTTATTAAAAATGATTTCTTGGTTGAGTGGTATTAATGTTATGATTCATGATAACTTGCCCAAGGCCTTGATGGAAAGTTCATGAATGTTTAGATTTATGCATTTTGATAATAGGGAATTTAGTTCCCATTATCCATGTGATTGATATATTGATATTACCCATAGAGGTTAACTGAACAAATATTGTTTATTTAATGGAATATGTTTTCATTATCCAATTTTCCATACAGATTATTTTTTATTTATTCATGATATTTTCCACTATACAGAGCTCATACTGAGAATTTTATCTCACCCTTTATTTTATTACCTTTAACTTTGATAAGAATAAAAAATCATTGGACGATTTTCATGGATAAAATAATGTTTTTAATTATATTTTTTATTTTTTCAATGTAATATGGAAATCATGAATATATATAGTATCTAAAGACTTCTAAACAAATCGATCTTTCTGGGTGAGTTTCCTTTCATCTCAAACCAATGTAGTTTTTAATCAATGAATATGGGTAACTAGGGACAAGGTGTTAAAATTGGTATCAAATAATGTTTAATTGGACCCAAGGGAACAAGATTTCCCATACACATATCTAACAAGAGCATTATGATCACCATTTATTTTATTTTTTATCCTTCTTTTTTAATGTTTATTCCCTGGATCAACATGTGTGTTTAAAATTAGATAACTTAATAAGGGCCATTTTTTAAGAATGCATCCTATAGAAAATAAGGGAATTAAAAACATTGGTCAATGTATAGATTAACTAGTTTAAAATACAAATACAACATGTGTTGGATTTGGGATGATCATGGAAATATTAGGAAAACTAACATATGTTTTGATCTATATCCTCACCCATATGGATTAAAAAATCATGAGATAATATAATGTGAATGATCATATTATTATGTATATAAATCTATATTTAGTTATGTAAATCAATATGAACCTATCTAGATTTACTAAAAATAAGAAAAAGTGGAGTTTCATTATTGTGCATGTGATAAATATTATGGAAAGAAAAATATTCATCATATTACATGTCATTAATGTGAGAGGAATAACCAAGGTAAATATACAAAGGGAATGTGAGTTCTCTAAATTTTTGATGGAATAAGACACCATACTACTAATTTTAAAGGAAGAAAAGAATTTTTAAATTTCTAGTTCTTTTACTTTTAAAATATAGTGAATTATCTAAAAACATTATCCAATATGGAAGGCTAACCATAAATTTGTTTTATTGATTATATATTAAAAATACATTAATAATTATGAAGAGAATGAGAAGAAGATGAGAATCATTCTAAAATCCTTTTGAAAAAATAATTCATGTGGGAAATTTAGTAAGAGTGAAATTTATTTAATGAAATTTAATTTATAGCTACAAAGTTCCACATCGATTGAATATCTAATTATATATCAAATAGAAAAGGAAATAAAATAATAATCCTCATAGATGAATAAACCATTTAGGATTTGAATTTAGGGTTATTATAGTAAACATAATAATATATTATTATAATTTAATGGTATATATCAATGTTATTTTAGTATAAGGATTAAGAGAAATAATCCAAGGATTGTTCTAATAATATATAGTTTTATAGAAAATCTAGAAAATAAAAATTTGGGAAACATGTGTTGAATAATATAATCAATATGAAAAGTGATTTTTATGGAAATGTGATATCTTTTGGAGAAATTTATTGAAAATTGTATAGATGACCTTTAATTTGGTTATGCAATATGAAAAGGTGATCCTTGATGATGCTTAAATGTTTTATATATAGTTTATCTGGGTAAAAAATGATTTTAAATATACAATATGGGTATATAAAAATCTCAATATGTGACTATATATGTGATAAATGTTGTTTGAGGAATAATTCTTTTGAATTATTATTCATATTTTTTACTATATATATCTCGAGTAAAATATTTCATTTTTAGATAGGAGAAATAAATTTTCATCATATATATGATTAAAACAACATTTTATTTCTTTAGGAATGAAAAATTTATCTTTATCAAGATGATTCACAGAAAATTATTAAATAAATCTTATATAATGGAAAAAAAATAATGAAATTTTTATCATATTTTATATCCCATTGGTAAATTATTTATCATACTCAAAAAACATCTTGATAAATATATAGATTCTTATATAGAATAAAACACTAAACTAGCAATGTAAATGTTTAAAAACTCATCTTCAAGTATGAGTCTTATGAAAGTAAATTCATAATAAGTTTCTTAATTAAAACCTATAAATTAATGTTCACAGTAAAATCTAAATATTATTTTTTAACTATGATATATTCACTCTAGAAAAGAAAAATTAACTTTATGAGAAATAAAATTTTCAAAGGAGGAGAGAATGTAATTCTCCATGATTTTAGTTTATATTTTCTTTTAAAAATATCACTAGGTTTGATAGCATGTAGTACACGAAACAGTGAGATTAAACACACAAAAAATTTATATTATTTTAATATGGATGTTATAAACTAGACATTGGGTTTGTGGGTATAAATATGAATATAAAAATTAAGAAAAAAATGTTTAAAAGTTTTATATAATAAAAATGTTATGATTAATGTATAATAAATAAGTACTCAATTTTTAGTGATTTTATTTTAAGCCTTAAACGTAAATTTTATTCCAAAATGAGTTTTACTGCGTTTTATGCATAAAAATTGATATTAATTAATACCAATTTTTAGAATTTTATTTGAAAAAAGAAATAAAGTTTTGAGTCAATATATCATAATGGGAATATGATTATTTTTTGGGATGTTTACAAAAATTTTTGTTTTGAACGAATACTGAAAAAATTCAATATTTTTTTTAAAAATATCATTTATTTTCATTAAATAAATTAAATTAAAATTACCTATATATTTTGAATTTTGTATTAGATTAATACAAGATAAATTTTATTAATCATAATCTAAATAACTAAATATTAACAAACTTTGTTTTTTATTTTGGTACGTGTTCATTTTTATCATTTAAAACACAATTTTATAAAAACCTGTTTTTATTTGGTTTAATGAATTTTTATTAAATTTTATTTCTTCCACTAATATATATTGAATTATTAAATATTGATTCCATATTTTGAATACATAGGTTCAAATTTATAAAATAATTGTATTTTATTTTGGTT
This sequence comes from Viscum album, assembly GCA_963277665.1. Taxonomy (NCBI): domain Eukaryota; kingdom Viridiplantae; phylum Streptophyta; class Magnoliopsida; order Santalales; family Viscaceae; genus Viscum; species Viscum album. The sequence goes on from OY728146.1 coordinate 1,815,185,381, forward strand.
CATTATGAATAGTAACTGCTGTAAATATTTAACACCACATTTAGTATAAAATGGGTAAACAATGGTTAAAATATTGACATAAGGCCTAAAGAAGTCATGAAAAATTTTATATAATTTATTGGATAATTTACTTCGAACAAAACCATTAATGTATCTTAAATATGGAATTTTATTTCCACATTCTATTAATTATAATATTTATAATATTTTAAGTGAAGAATAAATACCAAATATCATTTTATTCATTTAATATATCTAATATATAGTAATTTTTTATAAATACTTTATTAGGGAAGATAAAAAGTTATTTTTGAGATAAATAGCTTAATTTTTTATAGTAACTTGTTTTTAATTTATAGTCATGATTTAACTACCTTAAGCGCATATGAAATGAAGATACATTACATATGGCAGTATTAGAAAAATCATGGTAAATAGTTTTCAAAAATAATAAAATCAACATTTTTTTTGAATAAATGTAGTTTTCTAATAAAATAGATTTTTATTAAAATTTATAATTATTTTAATGTGTTTATACTTTAATTACATTATTGTATTGATGTCTTTTCAGTTAAAGTAAAGGAATAGTCCAAAAAACGGCTTCAATGATATTTTAAGATAATTTCTTTATTAAATGATTTAAAAATATAAAAAATATTTCATGGGGATAATTGAGATGTTAAATGATTTAAATTTTAGTCCATTTAAAATTTTAGGTCCAATTTTCACATTATATATAATTTTTGACCTTCAATGTTTACAAAAAGTGTAACGACTTTTATGGTTAAAAAGGGTTAACGAGGGGGGGGGGGGGTTACACCAAAATATAAGGTTTTGAATGAAACTAAAACATATATAAATTTTATTTGTTGAATGTATTTATACCTTATAATTTAATAAATACTAAATTGTGTCCATCTAGTTCCACTTGACATAAAATATGGCATATATTATATTTAAATCATTGAAATAATTCCATGTGTGTACTTTCCCTCTCTTATAAAGTGGTAAAACTTATCCCTAATTATTAGGAAAATTGAGCCACCTATTTCTATAAATACCATCACATATAACATCCCAAACATATTCCCCCTAAACTACATACTCTTTTATCATAAAATGACCATCCTAGAAGGATTATGGTGTAATACAATTGTTTTTTCTCTGAAGACGAGGTATAACTCTTAACCGAGCATTTTTAACTAATTTATTATTCCACCTCATAAAAATATTCTATAAAATGTTCTTATAATAACATAAGTATATTATATATGCATAAATTTTTCTTATTTTTGACTCAAAAAAATATTCACCTCTTCTCTATTCTATAGAATATGAAATCTATTCTAGTGCGTATGTATGAGCTGATGTCTTCACGCAACGGTGTAATTTTTTTTCATCACCATTTCAATTGGATGGTTATAAATGTTGAAAAAGTGAATATATATTATTTTTTGACATTATTTTGATTCTATAAATTTATTTCACCATCAACCTACTAACAATTCCATCCATTGGAAAATGATGATCTCACTCATGCCATAGTGTGGACTACTACCTCAAAAATGTGATGTGATTCATTTGTATGTTTCCACAATATATGGATTATTATTAAATTATATACAATGAATAAAAATTATATGCACTTTATTATTAAAATTATTTATATGATGAAACCATTTCATAACTCTGTCAACATAAAATATACCAATGTAATTTTTTAGAAATTGACAGAACAACCATAAGTAGATGACGTAAGAAGGAACTAGTCAATGAGTGATTTTTAAATGATTATAAAAGGAACTTAAAAAACGTAATAATGATAAAGAAATTTCTTATTAAATTATTCAATATATTTAAATTATTTATATAGGAGGATCAAACACGTATGACTAAGTAGAGACCAAAGATAAGGGTAATTTTTTATCATTTCCACTTCAATGAGGCTTGTTTATATTATAAACCTAATTTCATTTATATTGTGTATATACTTTTACATTTACATATATTATCATTAATTTATTATTATTAATGGGATTTAAAGTTTAAATTTATGTTTACAATTATATTATTTTTGATTCAAAATTTATTAAAGTTGTAAGGAATTTCATTTAGAACGTAATATTATTTTGTGATTATTTGTGTCCGTATTTTCATTGGGAAATTATATGACAATAATCTATTAAAACCAATATTTTTTTCTCCTCAACTTATTTTTTGATGACTAATTTTTATAATCATTTTATTCTCTTTTTGGATAATCATCAATTGAATTACAATAAATGGAATTGATTTTAATGAAATTTATATTTTAATTTTTTCCATCCAAAAACTTATTTTTTCCATTTTAATATTATTTTAAAAGTTTTTAAGAATATTTTTCTCTAAAACCGATGATTATCTGATGTAATTTTCATCCACATTTGACCGTATTTATAAAATTTTAAAATGAACATTCTTTTCATTTTTATAGTTTGTTACTTTTTAAAATTTACCAAATATGTGAACGTATATTTTGGTTTACCATTTACAATAAAATTAAAATTTCCACCAATATAATCATGCATTTACTTGAAGAATCCTATATATGTTTCTATGTCTATTCTTAAACAATATTATTTTTCAGAATATTTTTTTGAATTATTATTTTAAATGATATCCTTCACACATGGATTTTCAATTACATGCTTTGTTTGAAGTCACCCTTTTGTTCTTAGCTTTCTCTTGGTTTTTAGGTGTTTCGGGTTTAAAATTTTGGTTCCTTGTGTGTTATTGATTTGTGAACTCAGTCTTGGGGGTATTGTATGGTATTTGGCCTCCTCTTTTGTAAATGGGATGGTATGAGGTCGATGTTGATTGGAGTTGGATTTGTGACACTCATAGTGGCACCACTTGTGGGGTCTGTTTTTGAGATGGTTTGCACCCATGAGTTAAATGAGTTTTTGGGTGAAAATAGTGACTTGTTTCTGGAATTTCTATCCCTTATACTTGTACTATATTTCCCTTAGTATTCTCCATTAGTCCCCCCCCCTAAAATTGGAGGTGAATTCCATGGGTTTGGGTTGCCAGAACAGGCTGCACGGTTTGGCCACATGGTTTACTAAACTGTGAAACCAACCCATGTAAGGCATCTATATCATTAAATTTTTATGTTTTTTTGACCCTTATTCCCTTCTAATAATAAACCAAATCGACCAATTTCTTCCCCATTTTGTTCCCTACCTCCATTTAAAGTGTCTCTGCTCTCTCACCTTTCATTGGAACTCAACCTTTTTGGAAGATTTGATAGGGCAAAACATCTAAATCATGCAAGTAAGTCTTCCTCTATCAGATTTCTTCATTCTCCTTAGTGTTTCTTCCCCCGTTTCATGTGGCTATAAAATTTCCAGAAGCTAGGGTTCATACATAGGGTTTAACCTGGTAACTTTTTAGATAACTTTTGGGGTTTAGGGGTTTATTTCACTTCCTTGTGGTTTGGCGGTGGTGTGGTTGATGTTTTGCACAATGGTATGGAGTTTTTGGCACAAATGGTAGGTGATTCAATGTGTAATAATTATCTAATGAGTTATTTTTTCATTATTTATATTTTTAGAATAATTATCTCCAATTGTGTGTGGTGTGAAAATTATATTTGGTAACATTTATTAAGCGGTCAGTTTTTAAGTGGCATCTTTGTGCAGAAATGATTGTTTTTTATACATATTTCATATTGTATGAGTGGTTTTGTTCTACGATTATTGAAATATATTTATTAAAAGGTTATAGGGATGAAAATTATAGTTTTATGTTATATTGTTATTCTTTTGGAATCAAAAAATTGTTTTTAGAAGGGTTTTATGTGAAAATATTGATTACACTATTGGGAATGGTTTTAAGATGATTTTAAAAGGTTTGTTGATTTCTGTAATAGGTGAAACTATGTTTCCAAAATGTTTTGGTAGAAGTGTACTTTTGAAATGGTTCATTTTAATTTGAAAGGGAAATTGAGTTATTTTAACTATATTTGTATGTTATTATAATTTCTTAAAAGTATTTGTTGATGTGTGAAGGAGGTGTGAAACATGTTGTGGGCTATTTTGGTGTGAGTATGGTTTCAAAATAAATTTGAATAAAAAATGTATTTTCTGACTTGGGTGATATACATATGGGATGTTTAGTGTTTGTGATTTGGAAATGGCCTTATTATTGGGAAGTTCTAATTTGTATGACGTGGAACTTGTTTGAAAACAAGAAAGGAAACTCGGGTATCTAGGGGGTAGGACGTGTAGTAGTATAATAGGGATCTAGTGGGGTTTGGAACTGGTTTCACGTAGCAGGTTTGAAGATAAAAAAACTAACTAAAATATGAAGATGAAGATTTTGGAGAACTACTAGGTTATGAGTATTCTCTCTACTAGTGGCTCATTTGCTCGAGAAAAGATATTGCAATGGTTATTTCACCGAGATACGAGGTACATGGGACCCACATTGAGCTAGTGCCTTGGGTTTTTCCCATTGTTTGTGCTCCTTAGATATTTTATACTTACCATCAGCATAAGGTATGTTTTTTATGAGAAATTCAATTTCTTTTTCTCTCAATATAAAATTATTTATTTGTTTTAAATTATCCCACTTGAATGTAGTTTTTAGTTAAAGTTCCATCCTTTTGAAATTGATACTATCATTTCTTCTTTACAAAAATAGCATGTTTTTTGTCTTGTAATGATTTTTTCAGGAAATATTTTTGTGGTGTATTCTTCTTGGGATTTTCTCCCACCCTATATACACCTTTGTGTGTAAGTAGACTTGGTTATTTTTTCCTAGGTTTGGGTAAATATTTTAGTGCCAATGGTACGAGTTTCTAGCAGTCATTCTTTGTGAGGTTTCATGGAGATAGATTGAGGGCGGTGCCCCTTTCCAAGAGGAGGTTATAGGGATGCACTTTTTGGTTTTGTTCTTTTGTAATAGTCTTTAAACATTGTTTTAAATTCTGTTATAAATTTCTGAAATTTTATAAAAGTTGGTTTTTTTTTGAAAAATCAAGATTTTGTTTATTGGATTCGTTTTCTGTTTTATGTTTGTAAAGTCGGGTAAATCATTACCATGTTTTATTTTTTGATACCCGAGAACCTGTACCTACAAGTGTGGATCGGGAACACCCTTTGGGTCATTCCACGGGCTGATATTGGTGCTAGTTTTTATGGAGACTAGATTTGGGTCATGAAAAAATGGTATCAGAGGGGCATGTTCTCTCTCCTGTATCATGTTATTTTGGGGAATAGTTGGGATAGTCTAACGCTAGGTTTGTCGGGACTTGAAATTATAATTATGAGTAGGGTGCCTTGAAAACACACCTTGTGATGGGATTCAAGTCACTAGGGGAAGTTAAGTTTTATCTGAGTCTTGCTTTCATGGGTCGTCAATGATTGAGGAAATGAAAAGAGAGTTTGGTCATTTGTCTTAGTGAGCTCGTAAGGTCCAGAAAGCCATGTGTAGTTGGGGGTATTTTCCTAGAACACTCTCTTTGATGGTGAAGTGATTGGAATTTGGCCATCAACCGTATTTCTAGGTCACCAACCAAAACTAGTTTCCTCTCACATTGTCTTTGGCCCTATTGTTTTGGAATCATGAAAGATTGGTTTTAAAATTATAAATAAGACTTGATTTGAGAAATGTGAACTTTTATGAAATGTTTTTTAGTAATAGGGAAGTGGATTTATTTCTAAAATGACAGAAATAAATTTTCAGAAATATTTTGAAATGTTAAATGGTGTTTTTACAACTCTTTTAAAATATGAATAATGTGAGAGTGGGTTTTGAAAATATATTCCAAAAAGACATTTCAGAATTATTGAAAAGACTTTTTAGTTGAATGATGTTTTTTGGGAATTTATACCTGGGGTTTTAAGAATTTTTTTTATTTGGTTACTAGTATGTATTTTAAAAGCTTTATGAATCATTCTAATTATGTTTTAAATAATAAGTGATGGGTTTTTAAATGGATGGGTGTTGATGAAAGAATGTTTTGTTTCATAAAAACAAGATTATTTTTAAATTGGATAAAATATTTTGAAATTAATGTATGGATTGAATGTGAGTTTTTATTTGAATTATTGGGGCTTTATAAAATATTTTTAATATGTAAATTAGGGTTTTATTATCTAGTTTATGGTTTTGAGAAAAAATGTTGTTTCAGTTTAATATTTTGGTTTTGAAAAGTGGAAGGAATTATTGGTTTTAACCATTCGTATTTCCATGTGATACCACATGCATGGGGATATACGATATGATGGATGGTTAATGGAATGAGTAGATGAGTGCTAAGATGGATTTGAGGAGGGTGATCGGTGTGGCTTGAAAACATGCATGTGTGTGGCCCAAGGGGTTCCATTGGTGGATATGTTAACCACCGAACAATTTATTTTCAAAGAGATGATTTAAAGTAAAAAATAATATCTTTATGACTTGTTTGGGATGGTATTTTTTTGTGTTTTTGGAAAAAAAAATTAGGATTTTTATAGTCCTAGAAATCCTCTTGTTTGAACAGTGTTTTAGGGTGATGTTTGGTTGGTAAGCTAGGATAAACGGATGGTTAGTGGCCTCATTATGAGAAATGTTTTGGGATGAATTTAAGGTGGTTCCCTTCATGTATTTGGATCTGGTTTGTGGTATGTCTTGAACAATTGGCCAACATGGTTTAGTCCTTGGGTTCCCTCATTGGATAAGGAACACCCCCATTAGGGGTCAATTCATAACTAAAGTGCCAACCAGATAGTTTCATCGTTAGAATATCCTCATGTTGGTCATTATAAGGAATATTTTTCTCAATATTTGGAGATTAAGTATACACCATTTCCTCTATTGGTTTTGTGGATACTCTAGTATCAGGAGTGTGGTTACAAAAGGATGAAATAAGCCTTAGTTTGTTAAGATACCTGAGTCATCAAAGGTGACAGTAGTTCTGGGATTCCAATCATGGATGTTATATAAGAGGGCCTCAGGGTCCTTCATTAGTCTCCTCAAAGTGATGGTTGATTTTAGGCAACCTATGTGGAAAATATGGTGGAGAGAGGCTACTGCGCCTATTTTCAGGAATTGTGTGCTGTTTGGGACTTGGCATAACATCCCTTACCTTGTCTTATTTTTATTAGTCACAATGGTCATGTTCAGTGATGCCATACAATGACATGCCATAATTTGACTATTATGTTGAAGGTTTTTCAATCTTATGAGAGTATCTATTTTTTTGGAGTGTTTCTCCCATGTAAAAACTCCAAAATTATCTTTTTTAGAGGAAGGTGTTTATATGTGTCCTTTCCTTATGTGGTTTTTCATCCAAAGAAATAAGGTGTGATGTGTGTGAATATTATATACCCTTGTTTTGGTAAAATGATGGGTAAGGGTATGGTTAGTTTGGAGTGTTTTAGGTCTCATTTAACCCCTCTGGAATATCTATTTAGCATTTTTGTGGCACTGGAAGAACAAATTTTATTTGGTGTTTTCTGAAGCCTATCTACGGGGTGAAATATTCTTTAATCATCTAAGATCCATCCATAGCTCTCAAGGTAAAGCTAACACATAGTCAGGGGAAATATTGGGGTCGTTCAGACCATTGGACAAAGTCTTATCCTGAATATGAACTATTGTAATAGTTTATACCTCTCGGGTCTTCATGTTTCTTTAAGTGTTCCCATTTAGTGGAAAGAGGTGGGAGGAAATCATTTTCATGTTATTTCCTATGTTTATTTATTCCCCCTTTGATTTCCTTTAATATATTAGAGAAAGGATTGAGATTTGTCTAGATTGGTTGAGTGTATGGTTTTTACATTTTTAGTAGTAATCATGCACCCAAAAACCATGCCGACAGAAGGATCCACATGGTTAGTGCACAGTGTGCCAAACCGTGCAGACTAACCGTGCGGCTGTTCCAACACCTTAGATTTTCGGGTCTTTTCATGTCAGACCATGCTAGTCAGTTTATATGGTTGATTCTTATGTTGGGGAGACCCACAATGGGTTTCATGTATGTTATTTTGAAAAAATCTAATAAGATTATACCCCTTATGCATGGGAGTCTGTTCGGGCCTCCCCCAGTTAGTTTCTTGATTCCGTCTCGGAAAAAAGTAAGTTGTATCTTATGGCAGGGTGCCCGTCTATGTCTCCTTGTATTAGTAACTCAGTTTTTTCCTTGGTATTGACTTGGAATTAGGTAGTCTCTTTTGATGCTATTTAACCGCCAACATCCACATTGGATAAATATTGGGATTGGAGTGCTCAAAAAAGTTTTATTGAAGTAACCCTATTCGATTTTGTTGTTTGTTTGGGTAAATTAATTGAGTATTGTTCAGATAGTGTTTGAGGTGTTTTGTTTGAGAATGAATTTGGAATTTTCTTGATCATTTCAGGAAAGTGGTGTATGTTTTGGATTGTGAGTGTATTGCTTCTTTGATTGATCAACTATAGATATCCTAGCCTTTTTGGGGTAAAATGAAACATGGCAAGGGAGTCCATTTTGGTCTATCTGTTGGATTTGGTTTTTTATCTTGGACTTTCTATGTATTTCCTGTGGTGGAATGTTTTATAGTGGGGAGAATTCTCACACTCAGAATATTGATTCCATGCTTTGTTTGAATTCCTTTTTTGGTTCTTAACTTTCTCTCAGTTTCTAGGTGTTTTGGGTTTAAAATATTAGTGCCTCTTATATTATTGATCTATGAACTTAGTCTTGGGGGTATTTTATGGTAATTGACTACCTATTTTTTAAAATTTATTGTATGAGGTTGAGGTGTTTTGGAGTTGGATTTGTGAAACACCCAGTGGAACCACTTGTGGGGTATGTTGTTGAGGTGGTTTGTACCCATGAGTTGGAAGAGTTTTTAGGTGAAAAGAGAGATTTTGTTTGAGAATTTTTCTCCCATATACTTATCCTATCACCCCTAGGTTTCCCCATAAAACCCCCATAATATTGGAGGATAATAGCATGGTTTTGGGTGGCCATAACATGCCACACGTTTTGGCTACACAGTTTACTAAACTGTGTAACCATACAGTGCAAGGTGTCTTGCACATTAAAATTTTATGTGTTTTACCATTTTTCAATACTAGAAATAATCCAAATATGCCCCTCTCTTCCCCATTTCGTTCTTCACCTATATGAACTGCCTCAAGGCTCTCCCACCCTACCATGGTGCACAACTTTGATAGGATATTTGATTGGGGAAACTTCAAAATCATGCAAGTAAGTCTTCCTCCCATGGATTTATTCCTTCCCCTTAGGGTTTCATCCACCTTTTCCCGAGGTTATAAATTGTACAAAATATAGGGTTAAAACCTAGGGTTTAAAAATGTGTCTTTATGGTGAAATATTTTGAATTACGGATTGGTTTCACTTCCTTGTGGTGCGGCAGTGGTGCGGTGGAAGTTTCACACAACTGTTTAGAGTTTTTTACACAAATATTAGGTGATTCCATGTGTAATAATCATTTGATTAGATTGTTTTGCTTGATTTATTCTTTTAACATTATTATTTTCCATTTTTTATTGTGTGAAAATTATATTTGGTATATTTTGTTATGTGATTGGTTTTTAAGTTGCTTTTTTTGTGAACTTTTTTGACAGGTATATCATATTCTTTCAAGTGGAGTTTTTATATGATTCTTGAAATGGTTTTATTAAAATGTTTTAGAGATTCAAATTCTGGTTTTATGTTATATTGGTATTACTTTGGACTCAAAAGATGGTTTTTAGAAAGGTTTATGTGAAATTCATGGTTACACTCGTTGGAATTGTTTTAAAAGGTTTTTAAATGGTTTCTTGATTTATGTAAGAGGTGAAACTGTGTTTCCATAATGTTTTTGTAGGAGTTTACTTATGAAATGGATTATTGTAATGTGAATGGGCTGTTGTGTGACGTGTACTATATTGTAATAATTTTATAAAACTATTTATTGTATTAATTTAAGTGGGAAAGAGGTTTGAAACATGTTGGGGGCTGTTCTGGTGAGAGTATGATTTCAAAATATATTTTAATGAAAAAGGGTATTATTTGATTTTTGTGATATAAAAATGGCTTTTTTGGTGTGATTCTGTTATTTTAAAATGTTCTTTTCATGTAGAAATTATAGTTTATATGATATAGAACTTGTTTGATCACAAGAGGGAAAAACCATATATCTAGGTGGGTGGACTTGTACAAGTATGCTAGTAATTCGGTGGGGTTTGGACCCTGTTTCACATTTCATATTTGACAATATCATCACTAACTAAAATATGGTAATTATGATTTTGGGGAACCACTAGGTTATGGGTATGATCCCTACAATTGGCTTGTGTGCACAAGAACAGATACTCTGATGGTTACTTTCACCAAGATACGAGGCACCTAGGACCCACAGTGAGTTAGTGCCTATGGGATGTTTCCTTTTTCTAGTTCTCATTAGATACATTATAATTAACATTGGAATTAGGAATGTTTTTATAAAAAAGATAGTAGATATTTCATTCTATTTAAAAGTGTTTATTTCCTTTAAATTATCCCACATGAAAGTTATTTTTATTTAAACTTTCATCTTTTAGAAATTGTTACTAGTATTTCTTGTTTACAAATCTTACATGTTTTTTGCATTATAATGATTATCACATGGAATACATTTTTGGTGGAATCATACTAGGATTTAGATAACACCTTACTTACACATTTGGGTGTAAGTATACTTGGTTATTTTGTTATTGGTTTGGGTAAAGGTTTTAGTTGTAATGGTAAGGGTTTATAGTTGTCCTTCATGGTGCGGTGTTGTAGAGATGGCTTGAGGGCGGTGCCTCTTTCCATGAGGAGGATTTGGGGCTGTTATTTTTGGGATTTATTAATTTGTAATAGTTGTTAAACATTGGTTTAAATTGTGTAATTCAATTTTGAGTATTTTAAAAGATGGTTTTGTTGGATAAATCTAGATTTTTTCTATTGTAATCATTTGTTGTTTTATGTTTATTAACTAGGGTAAATAATTAAAAAATTTTCTTTTTTTGATACTAGGTACTTGTGCCAGCCCATAGGGATCAGGAATTCCCTTTAGGACTCTCCATGAGCCTGGTTTTGGGCTAATTATGATGGAGACCATATTTGTTTCACGGCAATATCAAAATAAAATAGTATTATTTTATTAAAGTAATGAAATAAAATTTTAAACGTGATTTATATCTCCATTATTTCCTGAAATTACAAGGAACTTATTTGTAATTTGTTTTTTATATTTTATTTCTAAAGGGTTTTTTTCTACAAAACCCATATATATGATGAATTTATTGTCTTATATCACCATTTATTGAAAATGGATTATAATTTTTTTCAAAGATCACCCACTTTATAATGATCATGTACTCTATCAATATCCATTGTTCATTGAACAATATTTTTATCCTTCAGGCCTGTATACTTAATATAATGGATGCACTTTAGTACCATTTCTATTAATTTAATGATTTATCAACTATAAAATATTACTTTAAAATGTATTAGTTGGAGGATGATTATTATGTTCTTTTTTTTGGGGAAATATTGATGTTCTGTATTCTTGATTCAATAATGATAAATTTTTACATATAAGTAATTCTGAGAATTAATTATACTATTCATTATAAATATTATGAATTCATAGGATGTGAACATGATGGTTGAGAAAGAGTCATTGATATCCCCTAAATGAATTTATAGCACATGAGACCAAAAAATTCTCTAAATTAGATGGGTATTTGGTTTAAACCAAACCATTTATTGATAATGATATCTTGGTTGAGAGGTCTTGATAGTATGATTAATTGTAACATTTCCAAGTAATTTTTGAAAGGTTTATGAATGTTTATATTTATTTAGTTTATTATCAAGAATCATGTTTCCATTATTCATGTGATTCCAAGGTTGATATTATCCATGTATGTTCATTAAACTAAATTTATTCATTTAATGACATGTCCTTTTATTATTCATTAATCTATATTTTTATGCCTTATTAATTAATGACTAATTATATTGTATCTAACCCTTCTAGTGTACCTATGTACATTATTTATTTATTTTACTTTTTTGATGACATGAGGACGAAATATTTGAATGAATTCAATGTATGCAATAAATTTTTTTCATGTTATGTTTAATTTTTTCAATTTAATATGGAAGTAATTTATATATCTATTATCTCAAAACTCTTAAACTGATCATTCATTCATGAATAAATATGAAGATTTTTAAAAAAAATTTATATATGAGAACCTTCTTATGGTTAGTAGAGTAAAGGTGTTACAAATCAGGTAGCACCCCAGATTTTTATTTCCTAACATTGTTGAATAAGGTTTTCAAAGAGAACAGTGAAAAAAATTGAATAAAAGATAATTTAAATAATGAATAGTATTACAACATAATAAATATTAACACATTTTGGGAATTAAATATCAAAAATCATTAGGAATGTTATAAGGGGATTAAAACCAGAAGTTAAAAAAGGCCATGAAAATGAAACCATCAACCTCACAATTTTCCTTAATCATAATAGAACCAATTATAATAATGGAATGAAATCAAAATATTAGGGATATTATATAAATTTAAATATAAAATAAATGAGGGATGAATAAATTTAATAAAAATATTAAGGTTATATATAAGTGTGAAAATGGGTAATATGAATTTTATATTACCATTGGAAATACATATACCCATTATGAAACAATATAAAACATTTGTATATTAAAAATGATATAATGGGAAAATTATCCTTTTTTATAGATGAATTATGTGTTATAAATTAAATATTCAATATATAAAATAAATATCTGACATATAATAAATAAATATAGAATTATAAATAAGTGAAACACAATAAATCATTACATAATAACATGTTTAATTAGATAAAAATTAATTTATAATAAATTATTATTTTATCTAAAATTAAATTTTGGATATTTTTATATTGAATTTGATTAAATTTATTTCATATTTTGAATTAGGGTATTAAAATTTGGTGTAAGGTTCAATTTTATTTTTACATGAAAAAAATAAAAAATGAAATAATAAAATATTGTACATGATTAAAATGATGTGTAAGGAATATAGAAATAAAAATAGAATCCAATAATGGGAGAAATATCAACCTCTAGTTTTTCATTTATAGGATACCATTCATTCTAAAATAATCTTCCATAATTTGTAAAGATTGGTAATTTTCAAATTTTCAACTCAAATCCATCTATAAACAGACCCCTCATGAACCCTTCTCAAACCATCTATGTCCTTCTATTTTCAAAAAAATCTAAACCCTAATTATTTAACATAGGGTCTTATTAAGCATTGGCTTGCATTTAATTCTAATAAGGAGGTCAAAATCATTCTTTCCAAAGGAATCTACTATGATAACAAATTATTCTTTCTATGTGATATTCTAGTTATAATGTTTATTTTTTAATTAACTTCTTGTCTCCCCTCATTTGTAATGGAATTCTAGACTCAAAGGATGTAATAATAACATCATTATTCCTTTTTAAAATGATTAATTTTCATGACATGACCTAACTAGGAACCCCTATATGGCTCATAGTGAAAATGAGTGTGACCCTAAGGACTGCCTCTATTTGGTCTCGAGTTGGCAATTGGCACTATTGGTGAAACATATGAAAATGGGTGGCATTAACCACATAAAACCAATTGAAAAATATAAGGAAACTACCAGTCAACACAATACTGTAAAAATATACCAATATCCAATAATAACAATAATTCATGATAATGTCACACAAATTTAAATCTCCCCAGTAATATACAAATGGAAGGATATAAATAAACAATATCAATAATAACCCCAAGATCCAAGCTAGTGCTATCTAGGTAAATCTCTAAAATCTCTCCTAGAATCATATAAAATGGATTTAAATATTTTGGGGTGATTATAAAAGTTTACTTGGTTGGATCATCCTCAGTATCTCTTATCAAAATGTCAAAGTACTATATTAATTATTTTGTTAACATATAAAATAACCAAAAAACACTTATAAATCAACTATCTTCAGTTGGATCCTTCTCAATATCTCTTCTGTAAATGTCAATGTACATTATTAATTATTTAGATAATATATAAAAGAACCAACAAACACTTATAAATCAACTATCTCCCACCCTCACCATCTATCTCTCATCCTACTATTCATCCATTTATAATAATATAATAATAGAATAATATAGGAAAAGGATACCCTAAAATAACTTATCCTCTATTCTATTACTCTCAAGCCTCAATGTCAAAACTTTTTTATGCTACAATTCCTTATAAAACCATTATATATATATCATACAATACAAATCCCATCAAACATAATGTGTTCCAAACCACAAACCTTCATACCCAAGCCTTTATAGGTTCCAACACTCTATTTTTCACAAGTATTATCAAGACATATCCATAAACAAAATCATACATCATATATTAATATTTTCACTATACATCATAATTTCCCCACACATCTATCCTAGTAGGGTATTGTGAACATACATAACATTAACCTCATAGACTCCTTATATTATACATGACACCCACCTAGTATCATTATGAAATTTATATGAAAACTAAACAACCTCAAACCTTGAATGTATTTCATGGAAGTGGGAGTAGTTTTCTATTCATTCCCTTAAAAATCTATATGATACATAAAATACATAAAACCTATTTTTTGGAATCAATAAAGCTATCTTAATCTGGTGAGATATATAATGAAATCATAGGAAACTTCATGTATATTACAAAAAACAGAATAAAAAAATTTATGGGTCACATTAAAATAACTCCACTATAATAAAAAATCACCTCCACATTCAAACCAACAAACAATACTGTAACATCATACTATATAACACAAACCAACTCAAATTTCGACAAAAAAATAATCTTTTTTCCCAATTAAAGAGTGATTTAACCTATTATTGATTTATCAGTACCAGAAATATTAAATTCATTATGCCTTTTAATTTTATATTTAATAAATACCAATCATTTCACTACAAACAAGTTTATTATATCTATTACCCATTCATTCCATTCATTATCAATATAATATATATCCTCTAATTATTCATTACCTTCCCTTTCAATTTACTATATTTCTATCACAATTTACAGACCATATAAACATTGAAATATATAATACCATCCCTACACTACAACACCAGTGACCACAATATCCCCCACATCCCATGAATAAAGCCACTACATTTTCTTAACCATAACACTTCATCATCAAGTTCTGCACATTCTAAACAATAACAACCCTTCCACCCATTGGTTTATAATACAAATAAACAATCATATAATTTATATACAATGGTATCCATAAGAGAAACACAATTATATCATCACACCAAGCACACTGAAAACATATAATAGTAAATTTCTTTTCCAACCAGTACAAAAAAATTATTTTTGAATGCGTTTTACTGTATGCAAACATCTATTACATGGGCGTTAGTATAAAAATTATAAATTTCATTAAATATATTAATATAATTTCTATAATTAATTCAAAATTTATGAGTGGGGATTTATGTAAATGAATCACAATATTAACACATAGTTCTTAGTAGACACAATAGCTCCTAGAAACAACAAAAAATAACCAAAAATCATATAAGAAACATCATGGGAACATATAACCACATTCTAACCACCCCTTCCCATAAATATAAATTAATTAAATTCATTAAATTTATTTATTAAATACATAAAAAAACCAAATTAAAACATGATAATTAAAATTATACATTATAAAAAAGAGTGTTTTTAAATCCCCCACCTCAATTGAAGCTTCAATATCCACTTAACAAAAAAAGAGAAGAAAAGATTACAGAAACCCAAAATCATAAGTGAAACCCATAAAAAATAATCAAAATTAGTCCTTTTTAAACAATAAAGTATACACTATAGAATACCACATCACAACCATCACATAATAGATGAATAATGAGAGAACCATAAAGAATGAAAAAAACCACATATAACTTATAGTCAATCCCTATAAGCCAAGGATCAAGGAATAGAAAGGGAATGGAATTGTATACCATGTTTGAGAGAAGTTATAGAAGAATAATAATATTTATGAGAGATCTTGAATTTATAACTAGGACGGAAAAAACCATGTGGTGGTGTTATATACTATTATCATGCTATGATAGGGCTATCTTGACTTATCCAATGAAAATAATGTTGTAGATCCACCTATATCTATGTATATTAAACTCAACCACATTTCAAAATCTATTTTGATCAAATAAGGGTCACACCATGAATGATGAACCAAAATACAACATCAAATGAAATAGAACCAATAAAACTCCTCCTCTAGGTCGCAAAACTATGAAACATCTAATTATACAATAAAATAAATTATAGGTAAAACATTAACCCTAGATCCCCATGAACTACACTGCAACACCTACTATATATTAGAAAATACTAATTAATAGATCTACCACTCTAGTACAACAAAAACATACACCACGACTCCCAATTATAGGGAACGACCTACCTCACCAATATGAAATTTCAATTTAAAAAATAATTATACTCCACCCAAAATACATTGACAACCCCAACAAAAATATCATGCAATGGAATAGGCTAGAAATGTGTAGGATATTATATCATATATATCTAAAACAATTAACTTCTATGATTATCACAACCAATTTGTAATATATAAAACAGATCCTTTAATCCAAATTATCTCTATGGGATAACATTAAAAAAAACACCACCACTAAGAACAATAAAACACCAATAAATAAATGATATAAAAAATCATCTTAATAATATCATAAAATTATAGGAAGTAGACTCAAAACTGATCAAGATACTAAAAGCACATATGTGACTCACGTTACCTTTTAAAATCTACCAAGACCACATGCCTCCACAAAATATTAACCAAAGGAATTACTTTCATATGAAATTTTTTTCCTAAATATCTTGTATTTAAACTGCTTACACCACAAATATTTTATCATCTATGAAACTCACCTCTTCCCAATTGATCACTTGTGAATTACCATGAAGATATTGAAAAAATTGTGACATATGAAAGACATCATTGATCCTTCTGAACCATGTATGGATATCTAACCGATACTCTAGAATTCAAACATTACCCACAACCTAAAAGGGATAGTTAAACTAGGGATAAATCATACTACTATGAAAAATTCTCCAATTCCAATAATGAGGGCATTCCAGAAAGAATACATGATCACTGAACTAAAAATATATAGGCATCCTCCTCCTATAATTATATGAATTTTTAAGGTCCAAAATGTCCTTTTTAAACTATTGAATCATCTGAATATCATATATCATTACCTATACCCAATCGAGCCTAAAAACTATAGACTCCCAAATATCAGTCTTGCACATTGTGGAAAAGTATGGTCACCCATACAACAACTCAAATGGGTCTATGACAATAGATTATTGGAAGCAGTTGTTAATAAAAAGTCAACATAAGGCTGATGTTTAACCCATGATCCACCAAAATCTATAACATAGGCCTATAATATATCTACCTACATCTTGATGATCCACTTTCTTCTCACCTATTTGTTGATTCATAATAGTACTAATCCATAATTATGAACTAAGTTTATACTAAATAATTCCCTATAATTACATGGTAAAACGAGGATGCAAATTAGTGATGTTGGTATTTAGTAATACATGAATATGTACCATCTCATTCACATACCACCTTTCCATGATATCCACAACATCCTACTCATTTATTTCCAATAAATTTTACAAATTCATCAATTAATAAACAATCACCAATATAGAATCTCATTTACATTGATATCATGATAAATTATGAATAAATACTAGAGATATCCTCACCCATCAATTTGAGAAAAACGATTGATTGAAAAAACTCTCCTATAAAATGGTTCTCAACCTTAATATAATATGAAATGAAGAATCATGATGAAATATTTTTGAATAAATATTTAATTTTTTTCCACCAAATCAGACTTCTTAAAGAAAAGTACATCTCAATGATCAAGGATATACAACCAATTCAGAGAAATTAATTTCATGTAGAATCTCTTCATACAATATTTATAGAATATTTGACCCTCATTGAAACATAATCCAATGTTAGTTTTCCATGGAAATCCTTCAAGAGAAACACGATTTAAGACATGTTCCCACATCACTTTAACCACTGAGTCCCCCACAAAGAATTCTCCTCCTAGTACATCATGTATGATTAAAATGTAATATGAAATGGGGAAACTATATTATCATGATATCTTTAATGAAGATTAATCACTACAAGATCCTCCATTACACACCATGAATCCCCTAATTGCTGAGAAGAATATATGAATAACATCCCACTCAACACAATAATAATTTCATTCCCCTTCACCATGGTGTAGGAATTACAACATAAAATTCCTATATGAAATCTATCCTACATAAATGAAATATATTCATATCCTACTGTAAAAAAACATACCTATGTATTTAGTAATCTATGAAGACCAGAAAGCACTTTTTAATAATGTAATTTTTTAACAACTTTAGAGAAAAAATAACCACCTCTAGACATAGATCTTGGATGAAATTGTTACTCTCATGGGGTTATTAAAACCTACATCCATATGAAATCAATTATTACTACAATATCAATATATATCCTAAACCTAGATAATAATAGTTATAGAAAACCATGAACATCTCTCTCTCCTTTGAATGATGAAGAAAAAGATAACTAATCAACCTTTCTATTATGTAATCATATGCATCCTGACACTGATCAATTACTAAGATAACATGACCATTTTAATCCATGGTTATCAATGGGTATATAATATTTAATAAATAATACATGAACCTTGGATAATATTCCACATGGCCATGGAAAATATGTACCTACACAACATTATTGGGTGTCTTATGAAATACATCATACTCAAATATTTTAATGATCAAATTCCACAACCTTATAAAAAACCAATTATCAGGAAAATACTTCTCCCACTTCAAATGAATACACTTTGGAAACATTATAAAGTGTTGGTAGTGCTAAAGGGCTTGTAAAATGACTCTAAGATACTCATTTTTCTCCTCCTATAGATATAGTTATGTAAAATTTTCATCAATTTACACTACCAAAAACTTTTCTAGGAACTCAGGGAATACTAGATTCATGAGTCCTATGAAAATATATTGGATTTGAATTAAACAAAACGACATAATCATGTACTAAAAGACCCCAAAATGAAATCTAACAGAACTCTTTTTAATATACCCCTCATCCATTTCCATTTGTTTGATACACAGACTATAATTAAATAATATAAGGCCGACTAGATTTATCAAACTGTTCAAAAAGTTCATCAATTATATGAATAGGGAAACATTTCTAGAAAAGTACATGTTTATGAAAATAATTTTCTATTCATAACCTCATTACACCATTCTTATTCTTATTGGACAACACTAGAGAGCCTCAAAATAGTAAACCAGGATGAGTAAATCCCTTCTGTATTATGCCATCAATATGGGTATGGAAATCCCATAGATCTAAGGTTGAACTTTTATGGGGATCCATAAATATTAGAGATACACCTCACTAAAACAACAACCATAACTCAATTTTTTATCTTTGGGTGGCATCCTAAGTTAATCCTGGAATCATTTATTGATTCCTCTATTACTCTAGGAATTTCTACTTATTATTACTAACTGAATCAACTTAAAATGATACATGAAAACAAAATAATAGAACTATAAACCTTGAACCCATCGGATAATCTTTAAATATAGTGAATACTACAAACTATTTATCCTCATCATAGAATTACACTCTCATATGAAAATAATAAATGATGGGACACACAAAACAGAAATTTTTGATTCCATGAAAGTCATTGAATGATTTCATCTGAAGAAGTATGAATTACCTATATGAAAAATTATTAACTATCATTAGGTCCAAATAATATAGAAAATTAGGAAAAATATCTTACCCTATAACTAGTTTATCCAATACTAATGTCATTGGTATCCTCTCCATAGTGAATATAAAGACATTGACCAAGGAACATTTGATATATAAGTGTGACGATCTGAAATAAAATAAATAATAATTTATGGTGGAAGATATATAGATTAAAACTCCAATGATATCTTTCCCACATTATCGTGTCACCTTTATATAATGAAATATACTATACCTATCTCCTCATCTGAGTTTCTAATTACCACATCAAAATCAACACTCTGATCGATTCCCTTAATGGTAAGGTACATCAAAAGCCTAACCTCTACGAGCTCTAGCTTCTCTTAGACGAACATAAATCTATTTTCCATATTACTAATACAACATAAATGGAAATTAATACAATTTATATAATATAAATTGATTATCCACACTATACTGATACATAAAATAGTTAAGAACTAAGATCATTAGTTAATTTATCCTCAATAAAAAATACATTGGCATATAACTCATGGTGGATTCATGAGACAACATATACCCAAAGAAATAAAAACACACCATTGGTGAAAACATCAATGGAACAAGAACTAGAGATCCTCCATGAACAACCTTGATCATTGTAGAACTTTTATGGATCCATTTCACAAATGATATCTACTACACATTAATTCTTTGAATCATAAAAAATTTCTTTTTCGCCACTAAATTTTTAGGAAGCACAAATGGGGTTACCAAATATTAAATAAATGTGTGAAACACCTCCTTGGATAGAAATATATAGATATATATTCTAATATAATATTAGTGGTTATGTGAAGGAGTTTCTTAAAAATGAATTTTGGATCTCACACACTCAAATTACACTACTAAATGATGATAAAATCATTCATCTTTTCTACCATGATTATAAAAAATAGAATAATGTAATGAAACTACATCGAAATTCATCCCATAAAACATATATATCCTCCCATCCGCAATGTTGTAAAATTAATCACTAACAAGATGCTCCCAACACCCATCTGATAGATAGTAGGATGAAATATTACTCTATGGATCAGATATATCTAAATTCAATATCAAGATCCTATAGACTATGATACATCTCCATATCATATAACCCCCCTCATATATTTCCAATCAATAACACTATCATTGTCATTCTATAATCCTCAACCTTCTCATCAATATCAGTAATCTAATAGATAACTGGTTCATCTTTACAAACTGTCCCAACCTGAACAACTCTTGAATAATGACTAACAAACCCCATTTTAAGAAAGATATAAACCCAAAATCACAGTGGAATAGAAATCATCTAATCGGATTGTTTTAACTAGATATATTCAATTCTGAAAAATGAACCAAATTCAAACATAATCCCAAAGAGATATGATACATGTAACTCTCATATATCTATTCTCAATATTATATAACATATCACATTTGATGTTTAGTAATATTAATGTTCATGCATCAGATCACAAGGGCATTAATAACCCATTTATTATATATTTCCTATTTATAAATCACTCACCAGGTTTAACAAACATAATTTCCATACCACTCCCATGGAATTATCATTGGGGACTAAATTTAATATTATCCCTAATTCATAACCATATCTCTGATAGCAATTTTTTCTGACCCTCTGCCATTGGGAACCATTCCAGATCAAGTAGTGAATAAGGGAGAAGATCTCAAGGACAGTATCAAATATGAATAATATTAGATACTAAATATATATGTTTAAAAAATGAAAATGAGAGCATTTAAACTCTTTTCACTTGAGAACATAGATAATGTAACTAAAAATAAACACTATACTATAAAAATAAACCAACATTCCATAATTACCATAATGCTTGATTAAAATAGAAAAATCAAATTTCTATGAGGTTTTGTTCCAATTTAAAACATTTATGAAGAAAAATAAACATCGACACCATGATCCAAGATTGTAAATTCCAACATGGTCACCAAATCCCATCTAAACCTATAAAACAAATATATATATATATATATATGAATATATATAGTTGATCAGAAATTTATACTCAACAATATCCTTCTTTTTAGGTCTCATATAAATGTGGGAGAAGCCTACTGATACATTAGTGAAAAAATAGTAGAACCAAGAAGCACTTTCTCGGTTAATTCTTACCCATCTGCACTATAGATCACTTAGCAAATGGAACATAAAAGTTTAATAACATAATTATGAAAAATATACAAAAATGGAACCTAAAAATAATAGCACTAATTTGCAATTTTTGTTCTACAATACTTAATTTCAATTCACTTTAACACATTCTATAGCTAGGTAACAACCCAAAGTACCAATCTTCTCTGATCTGATGTGGGTTGGACTATATCCTTACCCACCCAAACCCACATAGGGTTCAAAACACTCATTAAAATCACTATCATCTATACCATATCAATAAAAAATATCATATTCACATCTCAAAATGAAATCACAACCCCATCATGTATCTATCTTAGTAGGCTATCAAGAACACGAATGATACTAGCCTTGGTCAAACATTCTACCATGAAAAAACCCCAAAAAGTATCATCACCACCTAAAAATTACCGATCAACTATTTTACACCTTGAATTGAGATTAAGGGAAGTTTGAGAAGTTATCAATAATTTTACTTTCCAAAATAGATAATGTAGAATCAAAAAAACACAATACATTAGGGTGTTGTTATGGTTACCCTTCTCAAGTGGAATGTGTAAATAAATTACAATAAAATATAAGTATATTAAAACATTAATCAAGACCCACCTAGAGGGTAAACAAAAAATATACACTTCTATAGTGAAAAATCATGACCACATATGTATTTCCACTCACTATCATCATTTCCATCAACATACCACAAAACTAGCTCCACATACCATATAAAACATCCAAAAATCAAATCTATATTCCTATATATGTAGATAAATTGACTAGAGAAATATTTTCCATCACTAAATATATTTTATTCATTATGTACATCAATTTTATATTTAATGAAAACCCATTACCATCCAACGTGCATTTTTATCTTAACCGTTGCTCATTTATTTCATGAATTAGTAATAACATATAAATCATCTTCTAACTCGCTCCTGGCCTATACAGTTTAAAAATATTCCGTCCCCATTCACAATCTATAACCAACTATAATATTTAATACTATCCACACACTATGTATCTAGCCCCAACAACATTCCCCATATCTCATTCTAGAATCCCCCACACCAATTAGGTCATCGATGTTTTTCAAGATATGACTAACTGAAAAATCAAGATGGGGGTGAATTGAGTTCCAAAAAAATTCTTTACTTTAAAACAATCCTCTTCAATGTATGCATATTCCAATATTTTACATAAAAATTATAGATGCTGAAATATGAAATTTTATAATAAAAAAATTGAATATATGATATTTATAGTTGTTTAGGAAATTTAAATCCCATATTCCACTCCACCAACATTGTATTCTATGTGTTTGGTGATTTTTAGAATGAAAAACATTTTTTGGGGGAAACCAGCTAAGCCAAAATAGATGTTACTTATTACAAAGGGTGATGTGGTTTTTTCTAGGCTCTCCATTTTCATTACCTATCAATTTCATGAAGTCACTCAAATAAAATAATTGTAGACTAAATAGAGATAAATGAAATTTGAAAAAATTTTGCATCACATATTACAAGTAGCAATTTCTCACAGATAAAGACACATCCGGAGAATAAGTTAATCATGATAGAATAGATCTGGAGCTTATTTGATATGAAGAGATAATATTATAATCATAAAACCCAAGTATTTCATGATATTTGTTTTATTTACATGAATTTGTTCTTAATATTATTATAGTGTTCGTCTGTACGTGCATATATATTTTTCATGGAGTGGCTAAATTTCTTAATTATATCCAATTTTTTATTATGAAAATAATCATAACATATAATAAAAATGTTTGAATACATAATAATTTTAAATGTTTGTAATATAGGTTCCTAATGGCATGTGTCCTTTTTCCATATGACAAATAGGTTTCTAAATCAGCGATTCTAGATATCTTCTTCTTGTTTGGATCGTTCCATTATTAAAAAATGAATTTTTTTCCGAATATATCAATACTTATTAGTACAAATTATTTTCTAATATTCTTAAAATCGTGAGATAAATTATTTATAGGTTATAAAAAATTAAAAAATTAATCATGATATGCCAAAATATAGCATATACTTGGTATGATAAGCATATGATAATGTTGTTCTTTTAAGATAAATATGTGATGATCTTCGTATGATAAACTATTCATATCTTTCAAGGTGTAAGATAGATAATTTAAACATATTATTTTGATTCTCTTAATATAATCAATTTATGATTGTATTTTCTATAAGATAAAAGACTTGTCTTAAATTAATTCTCATTGAGCTTCCAAACATCAAATAAATTGATGATATATTTCTTAAACTATAATATAAGATACATCATCGTAGAATACTATCTTAAAATATGATACAAAATATACCATATGGGATAATTATATGATGCATAAGATAATGACTCATCATAAGATAAATCACCCAATTAATACCTCGTATAATAATTACATTATATTTATATACTGTAAATTCCTTTAAAATCAATAACTCACTTCATATAAGAAGGTAGATTTTAGAACACAATAAAATTATTATTAGAATAAAAATAGGTATTTGTTTAATCTTTAATACTCATAAAAAACATGATACCTTGGAATAAAGATTTTTTTCTTCGAAAATATCCTTTTTTATGATCACCAAACTCATTGAATGATAAATAAAAATTTTAATGAAATTTTTTAAGGAGATATTAATTTCATGTATTAAGGTTTTTATTTTTTCCCATTTGGTTTTATAAAAGATAGGTTGAATAAAAAAGTGTACAATTAATGTTGCATAAGAATAAGAGTAAATGATTTGTGTAAGACATACTGTATATGAATAAAATTTTGAGTCAACATGGATTGAATATAGTTGTGATAGGATATAATAAATAAAAATAGAAATAGTCAAATAATTAGATAAACATATAAAAATAAATTTAATCATATATAAATTATAAAAAAGTATTCAAAATGTCGAGATTGAATAAAAAATGAAGATAATGATGAGTAATAAAATATATAATAATACTAATTGTAAAGTCTAGATACATTAGAAAAGAATAAAATCAATACAATAGTTTATATAAATAAGCAAGTAATAATAATTAATTGATTTAAAATAATACAATAAAACTATAAGTAAAAAGATATTAAACATTTTAAAAAATTAGTAAAATAGTTTAGAGGTTCCATTCAATAAAAAAATCTTCCCAGAATATATGTTAGTTATGTGGCACAGATCGACACTTTAGAGGTAGTATTATAAAATTTTGATGTTGGAAAACTTTTAAGGAATATATATGAATATGAGCATCAGAAAATTATATAAAAACATCATCTAATGTATGTAAGGATATTCGTAGTAAGGTTTTATCAGCTCAAACTCTCTTTATTAAAGTGGGTTAAAAATTGAGAGTTGTTTACTAAGCCTTTTCAAAATCAAAGCGGTCATCTAGTACAAAATATAACATAGTATATGGTTTAAATAGAGTCAAAGAATATTTTTTGTTAAACACAAGGTTAAACCTTGAATATATTTTAAAAGTATCAAAAATTTCAATTAATTGTTTCGAGGTTTTGACCTAACGAGATGATATGGAAGCTACATAAGAGTGTTTTACTATTAAATGTTATAAATAATCCACACAATATAAAGTCATCACACCATATAATTATTTCAAAAGAATAATAATGAAATGAAACCACTCCATAATCTCTACGAAAAATTTTAAAAATGTTTTTTAGATCACATTTCTCTTCCCAGTTCTATATAAACTTATTTGAAACATTAAATTAGATATCAAAAAAACCCACCAAACTACCAAAAGATGTATAAAAGGATATACCCTTACCTATTGAGAATAATTGGCATTTTAAAGCTCTCTATAATCATAATATTAAAATTATTTAAAAAAATATTATGATCTGATGTTTTTTATTACCAACTGGTACATACTTCAAAATTTTTATTTTAGCACTTCAATGTTATTATACAATGATCCATCCATTTTTTTCATCTACTGATTATTAAACTAGAATCCTTTTTTAATTTTTCTGAAACATCCAAGATAACCGGTACTAGGATCTTCAACAAGGGACTGATTTCCTTCTGAGATTGATCAACACTCAAAATAGGGATTTGGGGAATTATAAGTATTCTTCTAATTTCAGAAACCACATATCACTGAGGATATTGTTACATATATTTAGTGAAATTCACACATTTCATATAATCAATAGTGGAAGTCATATAATATATATTTTGTGACACTTTTTTGACCTTTTATTCTATAGAAACAAGATCCATTGACATCTTCACTAATGATTATTTAGTGTAAAATTTCAAGATATTCTCTATGAACGATTGAAACAACAGGTTCAAATCATCAATATCGTCCTTCATGAAGGATTGTTCATAGAGAGTCCTAATTTCATCTCTATAATTAACAAACTGATTGCCTAATTGATCGACTTCATTCATTAGCTTGAAATAACTCTTTCAGTCTCTTTGACCTGCAACAACCAACTTGATATTAGGGATCTCAAAAATAGTGTGGTGTGAGTGAATAAGAGAAAATAAGCATTGGTTCAATTTGAAACTATGATAATCAATAACTAATTGACTTTCTTCCACTTAGGGAACTACTTTAACAATAGAGGGTTCTCTTTATGTTGATATGGATCATCTATTTGAAAAACGATGAGTTTCATCTTTTTTATCTTTTTTATTTTCACCATCAACATCATTTCGAATCATAAAATTATATGTTTTATTATTTATTTTCTAATGGTCTCCCTAGATAGAAATATTTAAAAAACATAGATTTATAATTATTTATCATAATTTTTTTCTTGAACAATGGTAACTATGATAATAATAGTTGAAGCCTAATTTTCCATTAATGAGGAAATTGGTGGTTGAGCTATAGTAGGAGCAGGAGAGTAAACTATTTTACATGATTTTGAGTGAACATATATGAAAACCTCATCCCAAACACAACTTTATTCAAAAAATTCGACAAAAACACTTCTTCCCTAATCCACAAGAGTTTCATTCACCAAAATATCACATATATCCATGCTTCAAACTGGTTCATCTGAAAGAGTAGGAATAATTAAAGGAACTTGAGTTGAAACCTCATCACTAAGAACTAAATGAGAAGAATCCCCTGAGAAGTATTATGGTTTATCTCAACTTTTTCTTCCAAAATTACGATAAATAAATTATTCTATATGATTTCTAAAATAATTCCTCTATATTCAAAATAATAGCACTAAATGTTGTTAATTCATGATAATGGGTGGTAGTAGTTTCATCCTAACAAACACAATATTTAATACAAATATTGTTTAAAATTTTCTGAAGGGTTTAAAATTTACTAATTTTATTTTATTATGGAACATATAATTCATAAAATATATTTAAAAATTCATGAGATTCATTATCATGAATAGATAAAATAACCGAATTTAATAAAAAAGGTATTCTAAAACTCACCATTTCGTTGAGGAATGGGAAACCAGTTGAACTTTACAAGAACCATTATCTCTTATTCTTTACCTTTTAAATGTTTCTTATATATGTAAATATTCATGAAATAAAACATCATTATTTAAATAGGAATTAATCCCCTTTTTTTCATTAAGTGTGTTTTGATATAATAATTCCCTTGATAAGGGAATTGAAAGACTTCAAATTTTTTTAAGATGATATCAATAAAATTATTGTTCATTGTTTCTATAAAGAGATCCTTATTATCAACCAAATGAAATATAATTTTTCATAATATGATCATACTTCTTTAACATAAAATAATTGTATAAATTATTATAAAAAAATCCCTTCTATGCTGGTTTATAACTTTCTTAAGCAACATATTCACACAATATAGACAACTAAAATTGATAAATATTCAGCTCAATAGATTCCTTAAAATATTTGAATGATTTGATCTACTTGAACTAGGTATATCTATTCTTTTAGATTTATCCACTATTTAAAGAGTTTTTAGGGATGCAAGTATTAGGGAATAATGGTTAAAATGGAAAGGAGATGAAGATTAATTGTTTTTAATGGTTTAGCACATAGAAATAATTTACATTATTTTGTTTTTAGTATCTTAAGGGTTGATCAAAGTGACATATATGATAGTCATGACAAAATAACCTACATTTCATATTAAGATACAATTAATACTCAAAATTTATATGCTAAATTAGAAATGAAATAACGAATATTTTTTTTACAAAAAATAAATTGTCATTGTTAAAAAGTAAAGTATAAATATAATAAATTAACATTAAATAAGCCTAATTATTTTTTTATAAAATAAAATATGTTATTAGAGAAGTGTTCAGTAATTATTTTTGAAATTTCATTTATTGGAAAACAAATTCTGAAGAGACATATCCTTTTTGTGCATGATCTATTATTTAATGATGGATTAAATTAATCTAATTCATTTTATAAAGGTTTATTAGATTTTTTATTGTTTACATTACTTTTTAAATCACATATGATTAGAACATGATACAAATTTAATCCAAAATCCATTAGAGTGTGTTTCATCCACAACACATGTGAGAAAAAACATCCAGCATCAATATATTCATCTTCAGTAGTTTAATGTTATATAGAGTGTTGTATGTTACTAGATCATGATACTAGTTATTTACCAAGAAAGTGAAAGGTTCCTTAGGTTCTATTATTATACAGTGTACACACACCAAAATATGAATCCTTTTACAAATTAAAACTAAAATCAATGGTTTTTGGAAAAAGTTGAGAATGTGAAAGATTTCCATTTAAATATCTCAAAATATTTTTTGAAATATTTAAATGAGGTACTTTCATATTGGATTTAAATATTTTAAAAAGTCATATTGAAAACATAGTTTCTATCTTACCTATAGTAAGATACATTAAACTTCCAATGATCCATCTATATAACTTTTTATCAACATTTTATCAAGAATTATCCATGTCAAGTTTAATATTAGATCTCATTGGAGTTGAATATGTATTAATACTTTCCTTTCGAAACTATTTAAGTAATTATGGAATATAATTTCTTTGGTTTAAAAAAATTTAAAATTTTTTTTAATAAATTTTAAATGCTTGGATATTGTTTAACTCACCAATTATTCTCAATTAAAATTATTATATCATAGGATTTTCCAATAGACAACACAATTTTTGGTTTTTTGATTCAAAAAAAACATCATTAACATATGTTTTCCTAAAAAAATATCTACTTTTATGATTTTATTAAGAAAATAGAGGGGGTATACTAATACAACATTAAAACAGTTTGATAAATGAATGATGTTAATCATTCCAAACATTATCTGGGTGTTTATTTAAGTCTACAAATATAATTGTTAGGTTTGAAAATAGAATTGTGAAAATGTGGGAATTCAAAACCAAGAGGTTCTTTAACAAAAATTTAATACATTTAAAATTCATTTAGAAAAGACAATTGAGAATGTTTATAATATACTTTGAAATTAATATAAGAGGAATTTTATATTAGTATTATAATTTCTTCTAAAAAATATATAGGGAAAATACTCTTTATAATCTATTCATACCTCTTGATTATGAATAATTCAACTAATATGTCTTTATTTATAGTGAAACCACATTGATCATCCTTTTTATTCCTATATACCCATTTAGTTCTAATAAATGGATAGACAGACTGTATATTGACTAATTCAAATATAATTTTACTCTTGAAATGGTTTAATTATTATTTCATTTATATAACCAACTATAAACAATTAAATATTATTCTAATGTTCTAGGTTCTAGATGAAAAAATAGAATTTTTCTTGATTTCCTACATTTATTTTGGTCCTAAATTTTTCATATAAACTTCCTATAACTCTCATAAGAATATGGTTTATAGGGTTTATTGGTTGTATAAGTGAAAAAAATTATATTTTATTAGTATAAAACTTCATAGTATTTAGTTCACTAAACATAAATTCCAAATATTTATCTATTTTTTTTGAAAAAAAGTATTTTAGGAATCATGTCATTAAGATGATTACTCAACTAATTTGGTTTTGTCAATTTGTAATGAAAATTGAAACTTTCATAAAACATATAATGAGTTGAATCTTCAAAAATTCGTGACCTTTTATTATTCTTTTAGGTTTTTTCAGTAGTAGAATAATCTAGGAATACACCGTCATCATATTTTAGATCAAATTTACCAATATTTTTCTTGGTGTTAAAATATAAACATACATCCAAAAAATATAAAGTATCCAACCTTTGTATTTATGTTACTCATTAACTCATAGGGTTTTTCCCTTTAATATAAGACTTATTAGAACCTATTAATGAAAATTTATGTTGTGTTAACTAATTAAGCCAAAAAAGAAAGTAGTCAGGTTATATTCACATAATATTGTTTTATAAATTTCTTATAATGTCTCATTACTCCATTAAATAACACCATTATGTTGAGGGGTCCTATGAGAAGAGAATGTCTATTTTATAATATAATATAAATAGATTTAATTAAATTAAATATTATCAAATTATCCTCCATGATAAATTTTAAATAAAATAATTTTTAAATCCATTTCATTGGGAAAAACTATAAAAAATCTAACAAAGAAAAATCTTGTTTCACTCTTAAATTTCATCATATAAAATAAGGTAAATGTAAAAAAAGTCATCAAACAACACCTAGAAAATAGATTTTCTAGCATGTATTGTTGTTCTACTAGGGACGAATAGATACATAAGGATATTATCAATATGTATAAAAGAATAAACCTCTTTAACAGGTTTAAAAAATAACTTGTGCTGCTTTTATATTTGGCATACATCACATTGGTTTTTCCAATTTATGATTAGAAACTAAGATGTAAAATTCTACTTGGATAAATTTTTCAAATAATAATAATTAAAATTCTTAAGAATTTTTATCCTAATCCATGATTCATTTAAATTATCATTTAAAAACATAACATTCTGTGTATATAGATAAATAATATTTAATGTATTGACATTATTTGTTCTTGGTTATCTAAATATGAGATATTTTTCTTTTAAAACTAATTAGTCATTATTAGATAAATAAAAAAAATAACATTTTTCACAATGTTGGGAAATATTAATCATATTTTTTTACAATTCATCAACATAAAGTACTTTATTGTGGAGGGTAGACTGTGGATCTTTAAGAAATCCAATCAGAACCAGATTTTTAATTCCATTTTCACAAAATCTGGAATAACCTCCATTAATCTTAGATAGTGAGTTAATGTTAGAATAATATCCAATATTTTTTCTCAAACAACCACTTTCCATGAAATATATTTTATTAATATTAATATATACATTACCCTTTAATTAAAAATAAATCAATAAGATTATTTGGCAATGAGATAATCTTCAGTCTAGGAATGTTAGGTAAAAATGAATCAGGAACCCAAACATATTTTTGTTTTCTAGAAAATAGAGCAGTAAACATTGAAAAGAAATTATAAGAAAATAATTTTTCATTTCATTGAAATGTGGACTTTTCTAATTATATATTTTGGTAAATTTACTGACTTATCCATATTGAAAACATGAAATATTGGAGATATTATTGTTCTTTCAACAAGACACAAAATAGTTTTCATAAAATTACCCTTTCACCTTGAATTCATATTCTATGATTTTATATTTTAAGATAGTTTTGATGAAGAATTTTTATTAGTAAATCATCCCCATTAATAAAAAAGCATAATATTGGATGTTTTGAACTTATTTCTTTAGGCTCTTAATTGTTCTAGTCGACTCATCAAGTGATGTAATATAATTTTCCAGCTTGATTTTAAGTATAAAAGTTTCTCATTTATGTCGCCATATTAATTTAATTTTTTGAGGATTTTCTATGTGTGTTATCATTATTTTATGAAATTGTTTACCTGGAATATAACATGGTATAATATTCATTTAATTCTCCTTATGATATATTTTAATTTTTAGACTCAAACCCATGCCCATAAAAATAATAAGAGTGTACCTCATATGAATCTTAATAAAACAAATGTTGTAATTTTTATTAGTTATTTATTTTTATGATTATGAAGATTAGTAATCAATTGACTCTCAAGAAGTACTCAATGAGGCCTTAATAGCATTTTTGGATTTCTTCTTATATTTTACCTTATTAGAAATAATATTATAATACATTTATTCATTCAATTAAGGAAATAATGACATGATGAGTCCAAGTTTTAGTCACTCATATAGTCTATCTTATTTAGAATTTCCTCCATGTTAATTTTAATTTTTGAAAGTTCTTCTCAAAGCACTTCTAATATCATAAAGCATTTGGATCATTTAAGACAACTGTGATGGTTAATTATTTAATCCAAAATTTCATGAGGAATTTTATTCATACTATTAATATATATATATATAACCTTTATTTTTTCATCTTTATAATTAAAATCATTCATATCAGTATTTTATTTCAGAACTATTTTATATTATTTAGCATTTTCTTCTATTTATCCTCATAATTCATAAGAGTTAAAATTAGATATTTTATTTTGAAATCCATGACATATATATATTTTATAGTTGGATATAAGACTCTAGTACACTTAGGTGGTAAAAATATTAAAAATTTAAACACTTAATTAGTCTCATAAAATTTTGTTCCTAGAGAAGGAAAATTATTCACAATCATACTAAGTATTACATTAAATTGAGTAATTCTTTCCAATTTTTCCTTTTTAGAGGTGTAAAAGTTACGTTTTCCCATATAATATCTAAGGTCATTTACATTGTCTAAATCTTTATAGGAATCGTCTTTAGTGGTCCACATTTCATGGGTTTTCTGACATTTTAAAACATTCTTAAAAACATCTAGGCATTGTTCCCATATTATAAAAATAAATAATTTAGATATCAAGTGATATATTTATTTAGTATCTAAATCCCATGTTACAAATTTATTTATAGGAATTTCATTAGGATTCAATACTTGAGGATAATACTTTATGAAAAGGTTCTTCAAATACGTGTTAATTCAGGACATCCAACAACTATAACTTTCACAATTTAGAAATTGAGATATAACCCTTAACATAAATTATCTATTATCAGGCATAGTATCCATTTGAAATAATATATTGTGACACAAACCTTCAACATCCATGAACTCAAGAATAATGAGATCTGACACCAATTTTTATCGCAAAGAATATCAAGTTTAATGATTACGATGGGAGTTAATTCATTTCTAAAAAATTAATTTACCTTAAAACCACCCCTTTCAGGGAATAGATGTTCAAATATTTTCACTAAAAAAATTAGGAAGATGAAATATAAAATATTTGAGGAAAATGATTAAATTTTTTTATTTGATTGGGGAAAAAAATATGTAGTGCACTCCACTAATAACCTACTGTACTAGTTTTTTATATTCACTATAATATCCCTTTTTGGGGGGCTCCCAACTGAGGGAATATGAATTTTACTTGCTACAAAGGTTCAAGTGATTTTTTTCAGGATCTCCCATTAAATGAACTATCCATGTCCTTAATAAACTCAATTATATTGTGTATATACAAAATATAAATAAATAAAATTTGACAGAACATTTCATCACATAGTAGAAAAAATCAACTTAAAAAAGATAATGACACACCCATAGAATATGACGATATTGAATGCTTTACTATGAAGTTTATCTTATTTCTATTGATAAACTTGTTAAAAAATACAATATAATTTTATAATATTTTCTCTATTTGAATTCATTTTTCCTCTATATTATCAGAGTTTTTGTATGTATGTGCATATAAATATTTCAAGCAGTGTCTAACATTTATATTTATATATCCTCTATGATTTTGATCTTATGATTATCGAAAAATTACAATTGTTGAATAAATAATCCTTTTAAAAGTTGATACGACTATTTATTAATGGTACATGTTTTTATTTTTTAAATATATAATAATATTCAATTATTGATATTGCTGAAGTATTTTTCTTCCTTCGATCTTTATGTTGTTGGAATTTTTTTATCTAAATTAATATTTTCTTTTTTATAAATATCCATTAATGAAATGATTAAAATATCCATATTAATTATTGATATATTATGAAAATGTTATAAAAGTAATCATGATGATCCACACAATAGTTTACACTTCATAAGATAAGCATATGAAAACATTGTTATTGAAAGATAAATTTATGAGAAGTTTTGTATGATAAAATACTTCACATCTTACATGTTTTATGGTAACAAATTTACATGGGTTCCGTTGATTCATGTAAAATAATAATTTAATATTTATACATTAAAATTATATATTTTATAAATAAGTTCATTAAAAAATTTATTTTCTATTTTATTGGTCATTTATCATGTTTTAATTTATTCTTATAATTTCCACTTTCATTGATTTATAATTCACTAAAAATTATTCCTATAAGTGAACTCCTCATTACCTCCTCCAATAAAATGGGAATATTTATCCTCTATAACCATATTATTTATATTGTTTCATAAATATCATTATAAAAACTTCTATGATATATTTAGATACCATTATAAATAATTTGAATTATTTTAAAAAAAAATTAGAGTTAAATATTTATAACTATCCTCTTTTATGATTATTTCTCAATTAATTTATTATAACACATATTTCTTTATGAAACTCTAATTTAAAGTAATATCACACCATGAATTTTTTAAATATTATTTACTACAAATATTATTTGAAAATATTTATTAATATTAATATTTTTTAAGGAATGTTATTAAATAGTTTCTCGTTGATTCTATGTAATATTCATTATCTTGTGGATTTTTTTCATCAATGTAAAAATCATTTTATGTCATAGAGATTATTTTTTCCTTATGTTTCACTAGATAAATATTTTAATGTCTCCACCATATTTATTTTTTTGATGGTTTTTTATAAACAATGAATGTTTTATGATACCTTATTTATTATCATTATTTAATTATGCTATAGTGAATTTATGAATTCCATTATGTTTACATTGGAAACAAATGCATGATTTATCCTTATTTGATAGGTGTCCTTTTAATTATACAACACTTAATGTCAGTTCATCAAAGATACATATCCCATTAAAATTACTATGTTATAGGATGATAGTTGTTAACTCTATTCATTATGTTATTAGACATTGGTGGTAATCTTGGCCTACTATGATATATATTCCTTGGTGGTTGGCCCTTACATATGTTATTATTTTGTAAACCTATATTTTTGGAAAATTTCTTAGGTTTTGCATCTATGTATACTGATTTGGAATCAACATTCTTATCATATTACTATATATTATATTTTTATTTTGGTTATGATGTAGTTTTATAACTCCTCTAGTTATTATTTTATGATTATATTATCGCACCTATATGTTAGTTCTGTTTTCACTCCATTATGATATTTATTAGGAATACCTTTTTGGATTTAATTGATATCACTAATGTTATACCCCTAAAAAATGAAATTATTCAATCCTACATCTTATTATCAAATTCCCAAGGTTATTAGGAAGAATATAAAATATGATATGTTTATAAGGTAGTCAATTCTAGTAAAATTATGGTTGAAATGTACACTAGGCTATGAAATAAGTTATGTTTGTATCTAATATCTAGGCACATAAAACCTATATTTTATTGGGGCATAATTTATTATTAATTTTAATGATTAATCATGTGTAATGACATTACATGAATATATATTATAGTCCGGATATCTATGTTTATATGAAATCATGGTTTAGTTAACGTTTTAGATTATTATATCGAGGATAAAATGATCAACCCTAATGAAACTGTGGATATACCAAAATTATCATAACTTTAAAATGATGGATTCATATATTTGGGATCAACATCATTAATTATCATTATCATGTGACTGTTTACATTTTATAGTTTTATTTAAATATCATCGATTTTTTTAGTTAATGGATAAAACTAAGAGAGGCCAAGTAAATTTTTATTGTGATAGAAATTTCCATGATTATCCCAATTATTTAACAAATGGGACGTGATCTAGTGTGAAAAATAGCATGGATAAGCTCAGTTAGATATATCAAGATATGAAAAATATAAACAACCATGTAAATATCTAAAATTTAATAAAGGCCGAATGAATTTTTATTGAGTTATTTATGAGGCAATAACTCCTCCCTTCAGTGAGAATTCTGATATACTATTTATTGAGAAATGAATCCAAAAATCATAAAAAAACATACTTGTTCATCAACTTTTCGAGTATGAACTTATTATTTTAGTTATTCATAATTTTCATGATTAAATAGATCAATAGTTGATTCCCATTAATAACAAGATGTAAAAATTAAAAACTTTAATCGAGGTGATGGGAGGACTTAAATAATTATTTTTCAATTAATATTTTTCTTCAACCATTAAAATTAAAATAGAGAACAAATTCCCTAATATTAAAAAATATTGATGAATTCATTGGTATATATGAATTTAACTTTATTATAATTATAAGTTGTTATTTTAGTATTATTGTATATATCAAAAGAAAAATTAATAATTTATTTATTGGATTAAAACAAAGTATTTAAAAATAAGTCACTTATAATATACTTTTGTAGGGATGGGGAAATGTTCTCATGTTCCCTCATGGATAAATTGGAAATTAGACACCCTTATAGTTATGGATTTCATTTAATGAAGAAGAAAATGGGATTTTGTAAATACAAAAATGAAATATTTTGTGATGGAAAGAGGATTATATTTTATATATACTAAAAATGTGGGATGAAGAACTAGAAGACAAAAATTATTCAAATATTGAAAATGGACATAAAAACATGATTATAAATATATATTAAAATGTATAACTACAAAATGGAAGACATTTATATCCCACTTAATAGTCCTCTAGAAATTAAATGGTTTAAATGTATAAATTTATAGACTATTCAGATAATTACACTAATATAAGTGTTAATGAGAATAATAAATATCATAAATTATCAGATCCTAGGGAGAGTGGAAAATCTTATATAATCACTATAACTAACTAGAACATGTAGATAAGGGGGAAAAGGTATAGTTATCATGTAATCAACAACTATGAATATCTTATTTAATTCTTGTTTTATTCATCCCATTGTAGATATAAAGTTAATAAAAGAATTAGTTAAACGTTGTAGTGATAAGATATTATGATATCAAGAAAATAAAAAGTATCATTATGATTTCATCCTATGGGTAAAAATATTATTTGATTGAGGATTACAGGAACATACATCCTAGAAATGATTTCATTATCCCTTTTATTGATTTTTATGTCTTATTAGGCTTGGATTGTGGATCAACCTCCCAAAAGGCCTCATTGAATCCATAGGTCAGGAGTCAAATTAGAAATTTATCTGTGTCCCAAACATTACTTAACTTTTAGCGCGTAGTATATTAGAAGTCATGGATTGATCCCATAATGAGGGTACTATTCTTGTGAGGAAAAAAAATCTGATCTTGAATCCATTATAGGAGTCCTTAAATGCTTGACTAAATTTTTGGTGGTGTCTAACTAATTTTGGGTTTGACTTCATGTGATTAAAGAGGGTTTGGGATCATGTTCGGGTATTTAGATAAAAGTGAAACTTGTTCCAATCTTGGAATGGTGCTAAATGCATAGTCTGCGAAGCAAGTGGTAGTTTCTAGTCACCCATGGTCTAATATTATAGTTCTAACTACAATTTAACTATTCCACTGTCTGGAGGACAACTACCATCCTATATGGATTATGTTCAACTTCTATGGTAGAAAGTTCCCCATGCTAATGGTTATAGTTATTGTCGATCATGTTTGATTAGTTGAAATTTCAAGTGATCAAGGTATGAGGTTTCCTGAAAATTTGTTGTTTTACAAACCATGCATGCCTTTTCATTTTAATTTTCATTATAAATTGTTTCCTGGAATTATTTATGATTAATTAATGTGATAGTTTGAGATTCTTTATATAATGGATTTCCTCATTGTAATTTTTAATGAAAATGGATTTCATATTATGTTTTTTTCTGAAGAGGGTGGTTTTTTATGTGTGATATTCAATTTAAATCATTTGAAACTATGAAATTGATGCCACCATGTGTGAGATGTTTTAAAAAATGACACTATGTGTGAGCTATTAGTGAAATTTAAAGCCACTATATGTGGGATATGGGACATGGGAAACATGAATATATTCTAGGGGGAATATAACAAGACAAGAGAACATGGATGGTATATGGCTACCAATCATGGATTTGAGATACAACTATAACTAAAAATTATTATGATATGGGGTTCACATATCAATGTGTGTTCCTCATCACTATTATTTTATTAAAATTTATATATGAATGTTTTATTATATATGGTAGTTTAATGTATATTATATTATTTTATTAATATGAATTCTTTTTAATATTGGATTTAGGGTAAAAAGATCTTCGAAAATTAATAGTTAATGCCTAATGAACTTGTTTCCAAATCATAGTGATAGGGAAAACTCATTAATTCTTAAAGTATACTGAATGGGGTACTAGGTCATGGTAGGTTGTATTGGCCCATTCCATATCCAAATACCAATTTTAATATTCTAGGGGATATAAACTAGAATCATGGGTATAATTACTAAGAAAAACATTTATTGCACGCTAAACATTCAAAAAAATAATAACTTATAATATGAATAACTTAATTATCAATTATGAACGTTAATAATAATAAAATATAATATATTAATGTTCTAAAAGAACCATATAAAAAAAATAAAACAACTTATAGATTAAAAATATCAAAGAAAATAATAAAAATGAATCATAATAAAAATATTATTGTTACTCTATGGTATAAAAAAACCATCAACTATATTAACCCCTTATGATTAAATAATAATTACATAAAAAATATTAAATCATGATCAC
This sequence comes from Viscum album, assembly GCA_963277665.1. Classification (NCBI taxonomy): domain Eukaryota; kingdom Viridiplantae; phylum Streptophyta; class Magnoliopsida; order Santalales; family Viscaceae; genus Viscum; species Viscum album. The sequence goes on from OY728146.1 coordinate 1,815,224,519, forward strand.
AATGAATTATAATTAATGTATATAAACTTGGTATGTGTATAATGACACTCAAGAGGTTTCATTCCAAAACTCCATGATGTGTTACTTTGACCAGAGCATATTAATACATTAAAATGTATAATAACAGTAATGATAATAATCCAACCAATAGAGTGTATAGTTCATAGTCACCATAAATACCCTTAAATTTACTTCTTTAACATACTGTGTGTGTGTAAATATATATAACATTGTTCAAATATAACAAATACCCCAACAATACATCTCACACTTACTAGTTACCGCATGTGATAATATCATATGTAATTTTATCTACCCACATATAAACATTCATGACCGTGATAAAATTATATTAATTTAATTACAACAAAACCATATCCTATAATGGGTAAGAAAAAATATATACAGTTTTAGAGATAGAGGACATTTCTGTAGTTTAGTATATATTTTCTATAATATAGTTATTACAATTAAAATGTAATAAGAATTATGATATAATGATATTTTATTTGGAGTTACAAAGATGGAACCTGTGAACTAGGTTAATTATTACAAAAATTATATATACTTGTTTAGATACTTATGTCTATAAAATAGGAGGTGTTTTTAAACAGTAGTTTTAGTATATTGGTAGATCTCATTTGGAGGATGTTTATATATCCTAATAATAATGATAATGCGGTATTGGAATTTCATAGTTTGAGTTTTTCTTGTCAATCAAAAACATGGAGTTTTCTTGTAATGTAAATTTTCATGACATATAATTATATGTTTCTTTACATCACTAAGGTTGTATTTGTTTAATTATATCAATATATATTTTAAATATAGGTATTTTATTTAGTTTACCAAGGATAATACCATTAATCTATGAGTTTTTATATACTAAAAATTAGGGGTAAGAACATAGAATATTGAAGGATAACATAGGGTGACACTCTTGTTATTATTTTTATATAAGAGAATAGTCACTATTGGGGTGGTCTCGACTAGAATATCATCAGATATAATAACATGCCTAAATCATAATATCACTACCCAATATTGAGAGTTTAGATCTACAGGGAGTATGATTTCCTTTAAAAGGTTAAAAAATGTAACGCATTTAGATTAATAATGAAATTAAATAATAATAAATATTATCCATATAAATAATGAAAAAATTTATTTAGGGTTCCTTCCATGTATGGAAACTATATTTATGTATTATTTATTTAGAGTAATTTCATGATGGCTGGTCTCTAGAAGAGTTTTCCATAGTTTTTGTTGAGTCAATTAAAAATATAGAAAAATAACATTTTTTGAAATATAAGGTAAATATTTTTTTGACAAGTGATTAAAAAATTTCTCAGTGGTTCACGTGTGAAAAATATATGGGATGCCACATGTCTATGAAAAAATAGTGGTTATTTGTTGAAAAATACACATGATAAATAAGGATGGCGAGGTTTCAGGTGATTGTATATAGGAACCCATTATTAAAATATAATATTAGGAATTATATTTTTTTGGAAAAGATGTGATAAAAAAAGTTATTAATGAATTTGTTTTAGAATGTAGATAATATTAAAATGTAGACACATTACCTCAAAACTAAGAATCACAGTCAATTGATGTGGTTCTATTATTCAATAACCTTAGATAATAAATGGCATTAAAAGAATAAAAATCAATAAAAAATTATTTCAATGTTTTGGATGATTATAAATATTTACTAATAATATAATTTAAATAATAATATTAAATCCCAAAAACATATAAAGAAAAAAATAGCTCCAGAAATAAAAAATTAATAATATTAAAAATAAATGAAGAAACACCAAAAATTATATTTATTAGTTATATTATCTAGATTAAAATACAAGTATTTCTTAAATTAATCCAAAATTAAATGATTCCAAAAAATCAATACTTAAATACATATTTTTAGAGAAGAAGTTAATTAAGTGATCTTTATCTTAAATAAGGATTAAAATCATTGACAAAAATATATATCAAGATATTTCTAATTGATTTTTTGGATATTATAGTTGAATTCTATGTTTTTTAGATTGATACATTACAGTTGGAAATATAATTTCAAATGTAATTATAATTTAATTTTTTGTATGTAATTTTAAAAAGAAAAATTCCTAATTTTTTAGAATAGAATCCTATATAATTGTCTAATTTGGTTTCTAAAAATTCTCACCAAAATATTAACTATTAAAATTTCTATAATAATGGATTATTTATTTTCATAAGATCGAAAAAAACATTATAAAAGGTTGTAATATTAATAATATTATTGTGTTTATTATGTAATTGGTCAATATTTTGTGGGGGATTTGATATAGAAGAATTATTATTTACTTATAGCTGTTTAAAAAATTGATTGAGATTTATTGGTTATCTGTGAATAAATTTTATAAATAAAAAATATAGAAAATATGTTTATAATTAGTATCATATGATATTATAAAGACTATAATCATTCTATTCAATTTGGAGGTTTTATTTTAATTTTATAAACTATTAATACTAAAAGACCCCTTCTCTCATTAAATTTTTGGTTGAGATTTTTAACATATTTTAATTGAATTTCACACACAAAAAAAATCATAAATTGAAAGTAATAATATATTGTTTTGTTTTATGGCCACATCACATCATTAATTCACTAACTATATTTTAGCTTATAATTATGTTATTTCTAATATATGTACTGGCCCAGAAAATGATTAATCAAGGAGTTTTCCAAAAACTCGGTTCCAAGAAACGGTTCCATTGAAATGGTGGCACTGACCACAGTGGCATTGTGATAGTGGCACAGGTCACGGTCGCACACCAAAACAATGGCACCTTGACAGTGGCACTATTATGGTGGCACCTCTTATGGTGTTCCACCAAACCAGTGGCACCATGAAGATGGCACTATGATGGTGGCACCATATCAGTCACACCGTCATAATCTCACAATGAAAATATGGGACCGGTTACGGTGGCAATGTGACGGTGGAACCATGATGGTGGCACCATTATGGTGTCTCACCAAACGGTGTTCCACCCCTTTTTTGCAGTTCCACTCCTGCAACGTAACTTTTGACATGAAAGTGTTTTAATACCCCTTTCAAATTAATTTAAATCACATAAATGATATCAAAAAACAAAATTTTATTGAGAAACCCTTTGATTACAATTTTTTTGGCTTTTTTTCTCTGTGTCACACCCTTTTTGATGACTTTTTAGTTCTTCACTTGTTACGTGTTTTCCTATATTTAAAGGAAATACTTTAAATCATAGCCATTATGGAATCCTCTCTGATGAGAATTATTAAAGGACAATTAATTCCATCATGTGTAACCAAACAAACGCAAGAAGAACCCACGATCCACCTTTAAATATGTTCATGATTTCATATCTCGTAACACCAAGATCTCAAATTTTATCGTATGAGGATTTTTTTTATGGTCTCTTTATGATCCTCAGTGCATTTGGAGTTCCCTTTTACCAAGGATAGTGTTGTGCCTTTGTTGAATCCTTTCATGCTCACTCATCGAGTCCTTAGAGTTCCTCCCCTACAAGTCACACATCCCCAGTTCTTGGCCTGTGGAGAAAAAATTCAATCATCTATCATCTGGGTAGGGTTTTCTTCTTCTCTCTTTACTGTGTATCATCCAGGGTGGGTATGATAATGTTTCTACATGGATGGATGAATCCAAAAACCTTAATGAAGATTATAAATTGTTTATAAAGAATTAAGGGGTGTGTTTGATGATGTTGATGTACTCCTTTAACTTTTCTTATATGTTGTGAATTGTATGGGATTATTTACACTAAAAATCTTGGTCATTTCTGTTCCTTTCATACACAATAATAAACCCATATTTCCTGGATAATTTTGTGATTGAATGGATATAACATGGAAACCGATTAATCACATCAATTTTTTTGACTAAATGGATTCCTAATTAATAATAATCCTTGTGTGGTCACCCTAGTTAACCAAACCAAAATATGGAACTAAAGTAATGGTGTGTTTTATTATGAAAATTCTCTTGCTCTATTCTGGTGAGGTGTATGGTTGTTATGCTGGATTATTGTGAGTAAACATGGATGGGGATGGGATCCTTGATTGTGTAGTTGTTTATATTGTGGATTTGGGGCCCTATGGGGTCGTATGTTGGGAATTTGTTTGGTTTTAGTACTTCTAGGGATCTCACATACCCCTTTTGTAGTTGTGAATTTACAAGAGAACCAGAAGTGAATGCTTAATTTGTTACTGGGCTATTTTTCCTTCCTTGGATTGTGGCTACTCCTGTTAGTTTCCCAGTAGTAAAGAATTATTAAAATGGAAGAACTTGAATGTGATAAAAATAATGGGTTCAAAGGTGAATAGTATTTGGGAATGAGTTGTGACTTCATTGTGGCTGTTGTTATTTTTAAGAATGAATACTAAAGAGGGAATTTGTGTATGGGCTGGTTTTGGAACCCCAATTTTGGGATGAATACTTATTACTTTTCTATATAGTTTTGTTCTTATGTTTTTTATTCGCGCCCCACCCATGTTGAGCACTTCGTTCCGAACTCCCCCATTTCATGGGTGAGGCTATTTTTTCTAAAACTCATATGAGTTCCTGGTTATTAGATCATTTTCCCCATTTCACGAGTAGCCCATGACTCTTCAGGCCAGATATGATAGACTAATATCCATTATTGGATATGATTCCTCGATCAAGGATGTTGTGGTGGTTGTCGCAGTTGTGTGTGGGTAGTTTTTTTCTCAAGTTTTTTTGAGATGAGGCCCATGTGTCTTCAGGAATGGTGGTAGTTGTTCTGGCCCATGAGTCTTTGTGTGTGGTGGTAGTTGTGGTAGTCTAGGTGTCTATGGGTGAAAATGTGTGTGGTTGTTGTGGCCTAGGTTATTATTGGAAGGATTCTTGGTTTTGGTGGCCCAAAAGGCTGTTGTTGGGGTGGCAGTGAGATTGCTAGGAAAACGACGGGGGAGGTCTGATGCATAGGATGTCTTCAATAACTAGTGGAAAAGTGGTGAAGGTTAACCAAACATCGATGTGTTATTATTATTACTTTATATGACTTGGTTTATTTGGAGAGTGTTACTTGGTGAGGTTTGGGTGTATTTTTTCCTTGCTAGGTGATTTGGGTTTCTCATTTTTTCAAGGGGCATTAGAATACCTCCCCACTAGTGCACAAGAGTGTTTGGTCTTCGCTAATGTGTATACCTGTATACTCACTGTATATAAATAAAATATTTTTAGGTTTCTAGGAAGACATTAGGGATCGTGTGAGACAATATTAGTTCAGATGTTTGGACCGTTAGTGTTGTTGTTTTCTTTTCTTTTGGTACTTCGCTTTGGTGTATTCTTGAACTTATTACACTTTATATTGGAACATACATATGGGGATGGATTGTTTTTGGATTTACTATTATTTCCATTTTTGGTGTTGTTTTAGATTTACTATATTATCTTCCAATCCTTTTCAAAAAATGGGTAATTACTTCCATATCACATATGTTTTTGTATACTTGGTGATAGTTTCCACTCTGAGGCTTATTGAAGGGGGTACTTAGGGGTCATTTTCCCTCCTTCAACTCGAAGAAGGAAGGTCATGGAAACTTGTTGTCCCTTACCCCATCTTGGTGAAGGAGGTTCATGATAATATACTTTTATGATTTTTTTTAAATATCAAGATAATTTATAAAATTCAAAAGATGATTGGAAAATTATCATTGGATGATTGAATCTATGAAAATTTATAATTCACTCATGATTAATAAAAGTATTAATTTTTCATAAATGGGGGACTCTAACATTCCTTTAATTTCTTTTGTATGAAATATATTCAAAGGAATAAAAAAATATTATTTTTATTCAAATATAGTGGATACAATTAGTAAATATATTAGTAACATGGATGAGATGTCACATTTTATGAGGGATTGATGACATTAATTTTGTGAATTTTCAGTTTTCATCTTATATATTTCTAAATCTATAACATTTTAACCTCCTAGAATAATAATAAAATCATTAGAGTAGGTCATGGATGACATAAAATGTATTTTTAACATAGATAAGACAAAAAATATATGTTTTAATGCAAAAAAATATATAATCTAATGTAAGAGAACAAATTTGGAGTGAGATATCTAAAAACATAAATGGTTGTTTTCTAATATTAATTATGTTGTGATTTCAAGTCTGATATAAATAATTTGACTGATGTTAGAAAAAAATTCTTTAAAAGACTATCCTAGAGTGTACATTTTATGATATAGAAACCTATCATCAGTTTTTTGGTATAACGAATAAATAAATTTTATAATAATAGATAACAATAATATGAATTTGTCTCTAGTTTATTTTTGTTAATGTAATCCATGATAATATCTTTTTATGATTATAAAAACAATTTAAAATATTTTCAACCCTCTAAAAAATAATTTCCACATATAGAAAATTTATACCATATATATATATATCTTTTAACAATTATATTAATAATTCTTTTCTTAAATTCTAATTTAAATTATATTTTTTTAGTTTTAGGAATTATTATCTAGAATATATATACTTAAATTTCATCTGTGTTACTGAAATTTTGAATAAATTTAGTGAATGAATAGTTGTATAAGTCTTTAGGGATGTATTCTCAAGAAGTATGGTTCTTATATGCTAGATACATGAAAAAAATAATGTATTTAGTGATTGAAATCCAAGAATCAAAACCATTATTTATTAAAAAATAATAAAAGAAGAAATAAATATAATATTATAATAAAAATATTTGAAATAATTTGGGTATGCTAAAAATCCTCTTTTTTGATATAAAACTAATTCAGACAAAAAATCCGTTGTATTTTTATGATAAAGAATATTTTTATGAAAATTAAAATGTCAATTCATTGTTCTTTTTAAACAAAAATAAAATAATGTAAAAACTGAAAAGAGCATGATAGACTTTTAAAAAATAGATATTGATGTTATTTTCAAATTAAAAAATCAATATTTTTTAAATGAAATGATGTGAAAAAATTAACTGAAAATGAGATAATTCATATCCATATTCAAGGGGTACTCTTGCAATAGGGTTAATTCTAGAGCATGAAATTTATTGGATATTTTAATAACTATGTTTGACAAAAAATATTTCAATATAAGAAATGAATGTTGAATAACATCATAGATAAACTAAAATTATTTTTATAGGGAAGAATAAAATATTGGAAACCTATTCAAATATAAAAAAAATTAATTTCGAGTAGTTTTATAAAAAAAATATGTGTTTAAATTACAGAATAAGAAAATATTTATCATCTATGTAATAAAAATACTTTCTAAGAACCTTATTGTTAGGAAAATAGATAAAATCTTAACAAAAATATGGGATGTGAACTGATATATATAAGAATATTACCATGGACGCCTCATCAAAATATATTCATCATGATCGACTCTGAAATATTTTTATAATATTTGGAAAATGTGTAAAATACCTCCTCTATTATAATAAACAATTATTCTTATATGTGAATTTTTAATGACCTTTAATTTTAAATTAATCAATATATATTGATAAAAACATAGTCGTGGATGGTTTTGAAAAATTAATTGATAAATATTCTATCTATAATGAGAAAATTGGAAACATTAATTTACTAATTATTATTATTGAAGTTTTTTATTTATTTTTGTATAAATTCACTTATTTATGGGGGATTATACTTATTTTTTCTATAATGAGGTATTTTAATAATTGGATAAAAACATTCCATACAGATTTCCTTATTAACAAATATTTATTGCAAAAAATATAATGTTTACATGTAATATCTATTTAATTAACATATTTCACATGTGTATCTTATATAATTATTATATGTGAAAAATTTATTGTTTTAATGTGTTAGTACTGTATATAAAATGAAATTTATAATTTTAATATAAAAAATAAATTACTGAATTTCTTCTAATCACCATCATGCATATATATATAATATTATATTGAACATGACAATGATTTTTAGTTTATGAAATTATCAATGTCAAACATGTATCTTTAAACTCATATATATATATATATTGATATACTAAGTTAAGTAATAAATAACACACCTTATGTTGTTTTTATGATGATTCAATTTACTAATATGACATAATTAAGGATCATGAAGTAAGCCATGTGTCATAAGTATAAAAATCACATCCTCATAATTTTTAATACTTCGCTAATGAACATGACCATATTAAATGAACATATGTTTATCATCACTTGTAAAATTACATAGTACTAACTTTTAGGAATGTAATTTCTCATGGAGGACATACCATGATCATATTAATTAAATGATATATTAATAATTTATGGTACTAGGGAACTTTTGGAAGGTTAAAAATTGGTGTTTTAAAAATTTACTTTCTTGATCAATGTTTTAATACTATATATGGAATACCATAACTCAAACTTACATGAATATTTTAAGAAAAAAATTATGTATAAAGAAAAAAACTAAAATTTTACATCATTACTTCACGAAATAAAAATGTGATCCACTCATATTTGGCTTTCCATCACATGAAGGATCAAAGAGATAATCCCACAAGAACCTCTACATGTTCACTGCATCTCGTCAAACATTGTTCATCGATTCCTAGATACTAGAATGAAATATTAAAGTTCTTCATGAAATTAATACTATCAAAAAAAGGTAAATGATCTAATTAGATCAGTATAAATCCATTAATTCATGATATTTCTTCTTCTCTTTCTGTACTATGTTGAGGGAATTTGGGAATTCTAAAATTCATGAAAAATAATATTTCTTATGTTTAAAATTTACACTTTGTACCATAGAAAGGAATAATAATAATTTTAGATCCTTCTCCACAAATATGACAAATTTAAACATTTTATTAAACTATATTATATTTTAACAATCACTTTTTTAACCCTAATATATTATATGACATAACATGAAACATTAAATCTATTTTTTTTGCTTCCAAAACTTTTTAATTAACCATGAATAGAAATATTTGTTTGGAAAATAATTTCTTGTGGTTTCTTATTATATCATAAATAACATTACAATAACTTGAGAAATAAATTCAATTTTAATTATTAATGAACATGAATAAAATATAACTAGAATTATTATTTTCAGTATTTTTCAGTAATCACCGAAGGGAATTCACATGTGGGGACTACTTCACCAAAGACGCTATAATTCATCCCAATTAGTGTAAGTTGTGGATAAATTTTTCAATGAAACTCAAGTAATTATAATAATATTAAGTGAACCATATTATTAGACCCATTGTGGTATATTAAAACACACAATGACCCATAAAAATATCAAGATACATTATATCTAGGGAAAAATAATAAAAAAACTTTTTGTTTAAGATACTCTATTGGTATAATTATGTTGTATAATATTTTATACACTGTGTAAACATCATTTAAAATATTATTTATCATTATTGAATGTATTATATGTACATTCATTCATCTAGTCACATTTCTGAAGATATCTTCTTTCTTTTAGAGGTGATAATTCTCTTCTTGACCAATTAATAATTTCCATAACACTATTGATACACCAGATATAAGAACCATTTCTTTCAAAAAATATGATAAAGTATTAAACATATATCAACATATGTGATCAAATGATACATATTTATAATGATATCAACTCGAAATTAAAATACACATTCTCATAGAATGTGTTCTTGAAATGGAACTCAATACACGTGTTTCTCATATTGGTAGGCCATACCTCAGGATATCTCCTACTAGAGATCACTGAATTCGTACTTAATGAAATGTGGTATCAATTATTCTGAATATACATTACCTAATAGTCATGAATCATGTGAGTCATACTAATATGATATTTCATGACCTTATATAACATTTATAAGATTATGATAATCATTTTCATAGATTATCCCAATGTTATTTTTTATTTTTTACTATTTCAAACATTATACTTGACCTAGGTAATTTAATTGAAGAGGATGTGAAATAAAAATAATTATAGGATAATAGAAAAAAAATGAAATAAATATTTTTTAAATGAAATGTGTTGTTGAATGAATGATAAGTAATAATAGAATTGATAAAAAAAGTGGGTTGGGGGTGATTTGATTGAAGGATTATAAAGAAGAAAAATTATGAGAAAGAGTTATATAATGTTTTTTAAACAATTGATTAATATTTTATAACCAATTTTACCCAACAAACTTGTTATTTTTAATCAATATTTAATTTTTAATTTTTTTTATTTTTATCTCATAATCTTGCCTACCCTTGAACCCTAAAAAAATTATCAAGACCCCAAAAATAGAATGGTTGAGCCCTTTGATTACTCTATGAAATCAAATGAAGAAATCCTACTTTAATTATCCTTCTAAATCCAATAAAGGTGGAACTAAAAATAATCACAACATTTATTTATTGCAATTTCAATTAATTGGGATTATTTAATAGATTCGATCCATATAATTCTATCACTAGTTAATTTTTTTTAAATATTATGTTCCTATAAAATTCACAAAACAATGATCTCACATTATATATGTCCATTATAAAAATATTGAACATTCTTGATTATTTCTTTGAATTTTTATGTTATTTCTTATTTATTATTGATTTTTTATTTTTTTGAAAACATTTAGAACTGGTTTAAAATGTGTTTCTTAACTTATAAATAGATTTTTTTTTGTTGTGAGATTTATTTTGTATTTTGTATTTTTTAATTTATTTATTTTAGTAATATTCATTTAATTTTTTCGAATTAAATATTATTTAATTTAAATATTTTTTTTGAAACATTAATTAGGCGTGGCATATGAATAATTATAAAACATATTACACATATGCGTAAATATGTATATTTAGATGCATCAATTTGTAATTATATGTTCCAAAATGTTTGTGTTATGAAAGTTATATATATATATATACACACATTATACATTGGTATATAAATACATGAGTGTGTGTTGTGAAGTTACATATTAGAGATATATATTCATATATATATTTCTGTATGTGTAAAGTAGTTTATTAATCATATAAAAGTGTGTATATTTTTATATATATACACACACACATACACATATCAATGTGTTTGTATATATATATATATGTTCTATATATATATATATATCAAAATACATATATATGGTTTTTGTGCATTTAATATATATATATGTATATGTTGACTTGTATTTTAAAAAATTATATATAAAAATATATATTTTTCAACTATATATGAATTTTAAAAGTGTATGTTTAATGTTTTTATTAATAAAATTAATAAGTGTAGAAATATGGTGTAATAATGATAAAAATGGGGATTTGAGTTGATAGGAGATAGATGATGTAATAATTTAGCAATAGAAAATATTTATATTAAATATTTAAGAAATGTTTACGAAAAAAATATCTTAATATAAGAATAATGTATCAGTATATGAATCTATGGGGTTGAATTAATTGGATAGATAAATTAAATTAGAGTGATAACTAATTGTAAAATAAAATTAAAAACTAATAATAATATTTTGGGGGGGGGAGGTGCATATGGTGTTAAATAATAGGTGTACCTAAGGTCATGGAATATAGAAAAAATAAGAGAGGATATTCAATTGTAAGGAACACTGGAAAATGGAATAGAAGAATGTATAAAAAAGGAGAAGAAATATATACCCTCTAAAATAATTCCTCACAAGGGAAAAGAAAAATATGAAATTAAAATTATAATAATAAATATTAATAATTGCTTCATACAAATTAAAAAATATTTTTTGTAACATTTTTTAAATAAAATGTAATAATTAAATGAAAAACACATTTTTTAAATTGAACATTAGATAAATAAAATATCATAAATTCCCCAAATTCTCTCTCCCAAATCACCCTCAATACTAATTGTATCGACATGCTGTTAGTTTCATTGGATTAAGAATGATTCATTGAAGGTAAAATAATATATTTCTTATTATATATTGATTATATTTTTCTATATTTAATTAAATATAAATTATGTGATTAAATAGATACATATGGAGAATTAGACGGTTATAGCTTCACGTATCACTATGTGAACATATTTTTTCATCATTGTTGTGTTTCAAAATCCAGGTGAGGGACACCTTATATCATGACTAGTGTATCATGTTGGAAGGGTTATAAATTTTATTTTATATTTAAAATATAATATCTCAGCTACTAAATTTAAAGAACCATTTAAAATGGAATTACATGGAAAATGGATTTTAATACAAGTTTTTTAAATATCATTATTATTTTGATATAGGGATTATAAAAACATGGCCATGCACTAAAAATCATGGTTGTTAGAAGACTTTATTAGTTTTGATTTGATATGTGTTTTGGAACATTGATTGGTATGATTGTTTGAATCACTTTTAATATAGTTGGTTAATAAATTATATTTGGTTAATAAAATTGTTTCCCTAGGATTATAGAATGTGTGATAATGCCCTTAAATAAAAATATATTATGTGATGAAGGAATTTTTTTCTTAAATCAGTTAAATTTTATGGTTACATGATGTTTTCGGTGTGGCTGTGATGTGTGGTAGTGTGGTGTGACCTTTCTACGAGGGGATGATATGTGACCCTATTGTAGTGTAGTGATATACATTTATGATATTATGTGGATGATATAGGAATGAGTTATGTTGAGTCATATTTCAAAATAAAATTTATTTAAATTATATTTTAAATTTAAATTTCATAGATTAGAGGGGAAAATTAAATCATGAAATGATTAAGGAAAGTGTGGTAAATTTTAATTGATAGATTTCAAATGAAAGGAATGAAATAATAAAGTAAATGGGTGGGTTTGGATAATAGTTTGAAATGATGAATAAAATATTAATTTTGATATGGGTTGTATGGCTAAATATGGTTTAAGTGTAATGTAAAACAAATATGCTATTTTTTTGAATTGTTTTGTCATGGTAAATTATTTAAATTTGATATATTTGATAAATAAATGGGTGAATAGTGAATTGTGGCTTATTGTATGGTTTTGGGAATTTAGATGCGGTAGTGAATGTGGTGATGTTGTGAGGTTTAGTAATGAAATTTAGAATTATTTAGGGATTTTATATAAACCCATATGATGGGATTCTATTCTATGATTATATATATATATATATATATATTTTCTTATAATATTCAATATGTTCCCAACCCATGTTAAGAACCTAGTGTCAAAAACCAGCCGTCTTGTTGGGGTTTTCCCACCATCCTAGTGGTGAGGATAGAATGATGGCCACCCAATCTTCCATAATCCCTCTTATAGGTGATGATGAACTGAATGGGCTATGATGGATAGAATTCAACAACATACTTTTTAGATATGTTTTTCTAGGTTTCTTCAAGAATGATGTGATATGGTGAACCAACTATATTTGTGGGAGATTATGTGATGACTTATGGTGGGGTCGTTCATTTTAGGAGGCAGGGATAAGGTTTTTGTCCTTCTTATTCACATTACCCTACACTTTTGGTCATTTTGGTGATTTTATATGATGTATCAGATTTCTATTGGGGCGATTACATGAGATGTTATGTGGTGAGACATTATAAAAAAGAGGTAGGAGTGCCAGTTAAAGCTTAATTAGAATATGATAGAGGATAATTATTGCGAAATTGGTTTGGGGGTAACCTTTAACAATATTATTATAATTATGTTATTATATTTTAATGCAATAATTAGTGGGAGTGCCAAGGTGAGGATTTTTTTGGTCAGTTGACCTATTTAGATGTTGTTGCTTCTGCTATTTTCTCTTAGGTTCATTAGTATACTCTTTTCACATTTTCACAAGAGATCTTGTCTATAATAATATTTATACTTTTAATCTCACTAAATTTATACATAAAATTATTTTCATGTTTCCTGGAGAAAATCATGGATAATGTTTTAAATTATTATCTAACACCTTTAGAGCTGTATTTGTGTCACTACCTTATATTATATTTTAGGGATTTCATTTTGGAGGATAATTTTCTATATCTATTTTTATTATTAATGAAATTTGGGATTTTTTCGGTTTCTATTCATATTATATCTTGGATTTTATTGTGGTTAATTTATCTGATCTCCCGATCCTATTTTATTATAGAGGGTAATGCCTCTAATTTAAGAAATATTCATATCGGTGATTCTAGCCACCTAACTGTGGCCTACTATAGGTGGGAATCTGGGTTCATATTCTCCATTCCTCCATTTTTGTATATATAAAAGTATGGGGTTATGATTTCGTAGTTTCAACAGTTATGGTGAGAGATAAAATGGAGTTTGGATTTAGGCTCTATATGGATTACAAGGGTTGGTGAGGTAATAATGTCATTTAATCTTGGTGCATGACATATTCTAGAGAAGAAAAGTTAGGACACATTATTTTAGGTCGCCCTGTGAGCTGACCTATATTCTCTAATCCTACCAAATGTCCATGTTACATGGATCCTCTTATAGGGTAGAGAGTTAGGAGAGGTACTTACATTGGGATTTTTTGTGTTCTAATTTGAATTGGGTGATATTAGGATGTTAAAATGAATTAAATAATTCATGAAATTTTATGTTTGTTTCATTAAAATTTTTCAAAAATATTGTTTCTAAAGAAATTTAATTGTTTTATTAATTTATCATATAAACATAAAGGGAAGATTAAAATGATGGTTAAATAGAATAATAGGTTTTTCTAAAACATTATTGAGGCTTGAATATATATTCTCATTACATGTTATAAAATGATGATTAAATTTTTTTATTTCATTTCCTTTCCTAAAATTTATAACATTCCATCATTATTTCATATTTTCTGAAATTTTTAAAGAAACATTCTTAGTGTATTTTTTTGTGGACAATTTTGTATTTAATTAAAAAATTATGATGTATATATCTCATTTAGATTACACACTTGAATGATAAAATTAATTATTTTGAAACAATTATAACAGGTATACTAGTAACCACATGATGCAATATTAAATTAATTTCCTTCCATTCAGGATTTATTCAGATCATGTGTTATGAACATGTTGTAAAAAATGGTTTTGGACATTTAAATTATGATATTTATAAAAATTGGCCTTATTATTTATTGATAATCTCATTGAAATATATAACATTTACACAAATAAATTTGACCTTAGTTTTGGTATTAATGCAGTTCTATAGTATTAATATAATCTTATTTCAAACGCATGTGTTATTATTGATTTTTTGACAAATTTTTACTCAATTTAGAGAAATAATAATAAGGCTTTGGGGCATATTTTTGAGGCCTAAAAATTAATAAATGACTGCAATTAATCTATCTATGAATGATAATAATATTCAATTATGGAAATAATTTTATTTCACATGTTATGTCATGAGTAGCTTATTATGGTAAGCATTCCTAATTTTTAAAATATTATAGTGGTAACTAGGGAAGTTATAGTATATAATACATGAGAATTTAATATGTTTAACATGTTTTAATTAAATATATTTGTTGAATCATGTTATCCTTATTTTAGTATATAATCATGTTTTCATAAGAAACTGAATGATTGAATAATGTTTAGTTGGAGGATTATATATCAAATAATATAGTATTACAATATATGAAAATTTAAATTTTGTATATAAAAAGCATGTTTTTTAATGATTCTGAAATAATTCTTTATATGTAAGAGGTATTTAAAATTAACACAATAAAATATCTTGTGAATGTTTTCAACTAAATTTGGAATTTTATTTCTTTGATAAAAAGATGAACCTATAATGTAAATTTAACCATATTAAAAATGATGTTTTAGATAAAGATTTTATATTTTAATACAGAACATTGAAACATGTTAGATCTAGTAAAATTTAATACATTGTGTTTTATTTTAATTCACATGGAATGTTTTTGTTTTGTTTTTGGATTTATTTTTATCATTTCATTGATGTGTTAATATTCATAACTAAAGATAAATATTTTTGGAAACATACCTTATAATGTTATTATCATTGATTATGAGACCCTTTATGTGAATTCATGATTAATATCACCATAACATAAAAGTATAATAACTAATATATGGTTAATGAACCTTTTTTCCAATTAGAAATTGGAAATTTTGTGTGAATATCCATGCTAAAAAATGTTGTAAAGTGATGTATTCCCTTGAATAATTATGGAAGGAAAAATTTATTTCTACTCAATGTAGTTATTATTATTTTTGTTTCCATAGGATATGTGCTATAAAAAACATAATTCAATTTAATAGAATATAACATGACCTCTAATCAATATGCATTATACGTTGACATGATTAAATTTTTGTGTGCAAGTTAGTTCCACTCAAATATGATAATATATGGACATGGGGGAGGGAATTCCTTGATTTGTGTGATCGAGGTTATGATTTTTTATGATAGTGTGTATAGTTGTTTGAGGAAATTTGGAGGATGATATATAACTTGTTGTAATTTGAAAATGGTGTTTTCTAACAGATGTTATGTTGGTGAGATTATGTGGTTGTCTGAGATTTCCCATGGGTATTTTCATTATTTAGTGAGTTAGGGATAGTGGATGTTTTATGCAATGGTGGTGATGTGTGGTGGATGAAATTTTTGGTTATTGTGGTGAAATAGATTATGTCGTATGGTGTTGTTATTATACATTTAGAATCAACCACCTCCCATAAAATGGATAATCACTGAAATTTGGTATTAAAAAAATGTTTTGATTCAAAATTTATGAAATTAATGAATATGGTATCAACTACCACGCATAAGTTTTTCATTAAGTGATGGGAATGTTTGAATAAAATATAATTGGTTAGTTTTTTATGATTAATATTATGTTTATAGAACATATTATATACTCAAATATATGAATATAGAGACACTATTTCCCATATCAAGAGGAATTATATTAGGAAATGTTAAAAAATAATGTGAGCGAGTTAGTTATAACGAAAGTGGGAAATTTTAGGGTGTGGCGTATAGGTTCATTTTATGTTTAGGCTTATATAATCCATTTATATGTTGATATGAGTGATTTATATAGTTGGGGAATGTTTTTAATTTTTTGTCCATGGGTATGATCCTCATAAATAATGTTATATTATCAAACATGGTGGAAAATTTAAAGATTATTTAGTAAGATTTTTTCAACCATAGGATTTATTTTTTTTACATTTCCTGTCATATGATAAAGAATAAGTCTGGAAAAATTATTTTAAATGGATTTTGGTGGGTGATGGAAACTCTTAAATGTGACCTTTTATGAAAAATTATTTATTTATTTCCAAGAAAATGTGTTTAAGTATAAATAATGATTTGAAGAATAATTTTGATGAAATGAAAAGGATTAGAAATTTTTAATCATTTGAGTTGGGATGATTTTAAATGAGATAACGAGGTTTTCTAAAAAATCCATTTAATTTTTTTTAATTTAATGGAACAATGTTGTTAAATAAAACATCATTTTAATGGATTTGAAAATTTGGATGAAGAAATTGAATAATAAGGACATAAAATTAAATGTGAATTTATGAATTGTTTTTATAGACTAAATAAATTTATTTAAATTAAGATAGATTTTGAATGGCTACTACATATTTAAAAAATTAATTATTAATAGAGCTGAAATGAATTTTCTGGTCACAATTAATTGATATTAATTTCCTTATTCTTTAGTGTTGGTAATATATGTGAAATTTATTTTGAATGAGATTCAAAATTAATTCTCAATATTAAATTTTTGCTAAATATATATTCATTGGGATGAATTATATGATCTCTTGTTTATATATGAGTTGTATTCCCACCCCTGATTATGTGTTTTTTAATCGTCTTACTCATGTTTCAGAGGTATTTTCCCCCAGAGTTCATTTAAATTGTTTTGTAGCTTCACAATTTTTCTCCCTAGTGTTTTTATATCAAAAATATATTAAGTACCTTGGGAGGCATCTCATGGCTTAGTTTTTCATCCACCATTCACTTTTCCTTATGTTTTTCAATTAATTATTAATGTTTCGAATTGTTTTAGAGGTATCTAATATATTGATGCTAAATTTTATTTAGTTTTAATTTTTTATTCTAGGGTTTTTTCCTAGTGATTTGTGGTTCATTATTTTTTTAAATTTTTTATGAATTTTAAAATGCGTTTGATAATATATAAAAAGTATTTTTTGATGTCTTGAAATTTATTTTTTATGTTTTTATGTAACTTTATTTAGGAATATGTATTCAATTATGAGAAATTAATTATTATTGAATTGAAATATATTTTTTCAAAATTTTAATTAGGTTATGAATATAAAAAATGATAGTAAATAAAGACCCATAATTTTCATAAATATATATTACATGAAAAAATTTTAATATTCATTATAGAACTTGTAAATCTATGAAAGGATAATTTAGGTCAAATATATTTGAAATCTAGGAAACATAAAAAAATAGTTCAGGAAATATATAAATTATATACCACTTATTAAATCATAACTTGAAAACTTCTTATATATATCATACTCAATAGCTTTCTTCATAACCCGGGGAAAGGTAACTTAAGAAAAGGGTTACCTCATATGCTTGGAAAGGGTAAACACGGAAAATATAAGTGTTCATATAAAAATATTCTGATAATAAGGGTATAATAAAAAGATATTAACATTTAAAAATTAGACCCTAGATATCAAATATCATATTATTATGACTTAGAATAAATATATGCAACTCATAATACATGAATTATAGAAGAATCAAAGAACATGGGATATGAGGGTATAATAATTACATAGGACATTGAATTGTGACATTGAAATGAGAATATAATATCAATTCCTTAGTAGAAAAGGCTCCTTTTAAAGACTGTGAAACTAGAATGGGTTCATCATCATCATTATCATCACCATTTATTCATTCATAATAAAGGGAAAATAAAAAAATAAGGTCTATAGAAAATCAGAGACTATGGAGGCCTAAAATAATGAAGTCCAAAAGCGTCTCCCCTAATAAAGTTATTCCCTTCTATAGAAAAAGAAAATTTATCCCAGGGAAAAAATGAATGTGTGTCGTTTCCAAGGAGGCAAGATGAGCAACCACTTTTTTCCCTCTTTTTTGGTATGTGAATTAGTTGTGTTAGAGCTGACAAGCCTCATACACCTTTTAAGGAAATATGATAAGGATGACAGGATAATCCACTTACGATGAATGGAATCATGAATAATGAGTTAATACATCTCAAAAACATTATGGTAAATATTATATATCCTACTAATATGAATACCCAAAAGCATAGACAAAGACTTAACGAAAAGGTCTCTACCAAAGTGAGTAGTGAATGAAAGAATAATACTCCCTGTGGAATCCCGAACAACACCACCTCCCTTTATGTTGTTCATGGAGAAGGAACAAAAAAAATTAATCTTCAACACCAATTGATCGGTATTCTGCAATATCATAACACATTAATCATATCAAAACACTCAAAAAATGGGATTTATAAACATTTTATCATATCATAACCCATTGAAATAAAATTGGTTTCATAAATATCTTTTCCTCAATAAAAAATAAACCATCAAGATAAATAATAATTATGATATCCATGGATATTATACATAGTAAATATTAATTAATATTTAATGATGTCATATTATATAAAAAATTATTTTGAAAGATCACTTGGCATAATTCATGGTGAAAATATCCTTTCTATTTTAAAATAATGATTTTTTAAAGTAGATCACATATAAAAAACATATTATTTTAAAATAAATTTGTAAAATTATATAATAGTATTAAAATAAATATTTCTCTTGATGGTAGTGAAATAATTTCTATACATTTAAGTTAAAAAATAATTCCTTCCATATTTTCTAAAAAAATCAACAAAGTACCTCGATTAGAAAACGAAAAAATATTTCTTTTAATTTTTTTATAAAAAGTAAAACATGGGAAAAATTACATCATAATATAATGGGATAATTATAAATAACTTGTTCAATTTTTTTAGAAAACATGGATAGGGTGGAAAAATATTCCTTAGAGGATACTTAGATTTTAATAATCCCAAATGATGAATAGTTTGTGAAATAACACCCATACCCTGAGTTCACATTGATTTTAATGCATGATATCCTCTTATATAATAAATTTAAATTTACTATAATTTTATTAAATAATCATTTTGAATTTTATAATGTCATATAATACGTGTTTATAACATTTCAATTCCGTATTTTATTAATAATTATGTATTAAAATTGTCATTTTAGGTGATAACTATTTTGTTTATCATAAGTGTATTAGTTATGTAGTTTTGGTATTTATACATTTATATCAATTTCATAGTATAATGAATATTTATATTGCTATAAATATCATATATATATTCATTATATATATATATTTAGTTTCATCCATTAATGAAAGAGATAAAAAATTTACACCATTCATGGAGACAATAGGCCTTACACACATGTGAACACTTTTTTCATTTTTTGACAGATGGAATAAAAGAAGGACACATATTAATTAACCATTATAAGATCATTATTATATCATATATATCATATATATATATTTATAATATTATTCTTCTTCACTATCGACATAAAATATAAATGAAAAATGAATCACATAACTTTGTGGAGGTGGTAGTCCACATGTTAACACAAATAGAATTATCATTTCCCAATGGATTGGATGGAAACTAGGTAGATATGACATTATAATTATCAAATTATAAATATTCCATAAATATAATATATAAAAATTAATTCCATCATAATACCCAACATTAAAATATGGAGATGAAAAATGGATTGTATCATTATGTGGATATGGTAAGATGTACGTATGCATAATAGATAATGTCCCTTATCGTTAGATAGTAAATTGGGTCAACCCATTACTATCATGGTGCATGATTTTTTTTATTACCTATTAGAGTATCGAGGTTATCATAGTTAATCTATTGTAAAAGAGTTCAGAAAAAATAGGTTTATCACTTTTAGTTTATTTGAGAAAAAATAGATTTTTATTGACTTATAGAAATTGTGATATTTTAAAAGAAGATTAAATTTATTTTTTAAAAATAATTGATGAAATGTGGTTACTCGAATAGGTCTGGATAAACTGAGTACTACTCTATCATTATTTATAATCTTTATGAATTCTGTATCTGCTAAATGCTAATAGAGAGATTCCTCTATTGATTCGTCTCAAGGCTTGTCCAGATGGTGATGGTAATGGAATTTGTAATAATGTATGAAACAATTTACCATATTTCCTTTGGTTTTGGAAAAATTTATAGGATATTTTGACAAATTAATGAAATTCCTAATCTATAATTTTTATTCAATAATTATAGTAATGTCTCTATAACAGTTCATCACACTTATTCAAAACCAATGAACACCAAAAAGTACCCCTTAATATGTTCTATAATATTAATATAGTCATTTATTGGAAGAAGAAATGGAACATCAACCATGGAATTTGAATAAAAAAGAATCTAAACCTAGCACAGATGAATTCAGAATTAAAAATATAATAAATAATCAATACCAGCTGAAAAAATAAAAAGAGAATTATTTTTTTCATTAATTTTAGAAACTCAAAAATAACATTTGGTGAAGCCTCTCCCTTTCTTGATCACTCATAGGAATTACCC
Source organism: Viscum album (assembly GCA_963277665.1). NCBI lineage: Eukaryota > Viridiplantae > Streptophyta > Magnoliopsida > Santalales > Viscaceae > Viscum > Viscum album. The sequence goes on from OY728146.1 coordinate 1,815,246,231, forward strand.
CTCCAAGGATGGGGAACTCAAGATGATTCAAATAGGGGATACATCACAACAATACTAGGGAAATATTGAAGTAGTAGGTCATCATTGTGATATTATTTTCATCTAATGATCCTATATCCAACCAACCTAGACACTTATTTATAGGAATAGAAGGGAATTTATGATTTCATAATTAGGTTATTATGGAATCGAACTGTCCAATAGTCAATAGAGTTAGTTTCAAATTAATTCCTATAAAACAATAAAATTTTTGGTATGTAATCTATTTTCATATTATGTAAGTTGTTTTCACCTTGTAATATGGTGGATTGACCCTCTATTTTATGAATTATTTTACATCATTAATAGTGGATTCATTATGTGTAATGTGTGGGAACAAAACAAAATCACTGTTTATTGCACAACATGAATTCATTCAAGTTAGGAATCATGAATGACTAAAACAATCTTGCATGTAACATAATCTATCAAAGAAATCAATTTTTTATGATAAATTGATCATAATATCCTCATGTTCTATATAAAACAAATTAAAAACACTTTAAAATATAAATATTTACATGAGTTATTTTAAAATTAAGCATTTCAAATTATTTTTGTTATGAATGATATATATATAAAAATAAATACCCTAAATTTTTATATAAATACATGTGGTTGTGTTTCAAAATTACTTATTATATATATATATATATATCTATGTGTGTGTGTGTGGGTATGTGTGTGTTTGTATATTTTAATTTCTTATACATATAAAAGGGAATATATTGTTTTATATATACAAAGATCTATATAGATATATATGTGGGTGTGTATATATATAAATAAATTATGTATTTATATATCACTATATACATATGGATTGGTGTATCTTGATTATATATATATATATATATATATCAATATTTGGAATAAAAAAAATCATGATCTATATATATATGTTGCAACTATATAGAGAGTTAAAATAAAATAAAATATTAAATCAATTTAATAATAACAACTTTTGTAAAAAGCATTGTCTCATAATAATAAAATAGAGGATATAAATTTATAGAAGATATAGAATGTGATAATTTAATAATATAATATGTTCATATTAAATATATAGAAAATTTTAAAAAAAATCCTAAAATGAATTGAAGATGAAGGGTTGAGAATAGGAATTTTAGGGGAAATTTATTGTAAAGAGAAGTTATATGACAATGATAACTAAATGAATAACCACTACAACAAAAATTAGAATAATAATAATAATAATAATAATAATAATAATAATAATAATAATAAAACAACAATTTAAAGAGGTGGCACATAAGGTGTTAAATAAGGGAGCCTTTAGGGGAATGTAATGTTGGGGAAATACATACTCCCTAAACCTATATATGATGGTAGGGAATAAAAATAAAGGACATTAAAAATAATGATTAATGTTAGAATATGAATCATTAAAATTAAATAAAATTTTTGGTAACCCATTTAAAATTAAATGGAGGAATTAAATAGAAAATTATATTTTTGAATTGAAAATTGTGAAAATAAAATACCATAACCCCCAACAGTTCTATGCCACATCTCCCTTAATAAAAGTTAGATAGATGTGTCATGTACTTTGTTGTACTTTAGTTGAATGTTATAGGAAATATTATAGTTTTTTCCTAAGTAAAGCAAGGTTATTTTTCTGAATTTAATTAAATGATATTTTTGTTTATATTGTTATAGTTGGAGAAGCATATAATTATGGGTCTGTGTGTGTGATTGAAAACAATGTTTCTCATATTTTTTCCAGTCTCTGAATCTAGATATGGGATCCCTAATTTATCACATACATTTTCATATGGGAGGGGCTATGTCATGAACCATCTTAGACACCCTAGTACCTTGATACCTAAGCCGATCTTAACATTTCCCTAATGGAATTATTGATCCATATAGGTTGGTGACTAGCACATGACATCATATAAGATAAAAATTTGGATACATATTTTGACATAAAAAATGGAACAAATAACTAGTAGTCAGTATTATAAAAAGAAAATTCCTTAGGGAGAACTATACTGGAATTCAAAATGGTAAAAATCCCAAAAGTACAATAACAAAGTACTAGAAAATATGATAACAAACCATGCTCCAATGAGAAATATCTCCAGGCCCAGCGATTAGTAATAAGAACTCTTTATATGGCATTCATTACCCTTTCTCAATGAATAGATAATATCATCTAAAAACACTACAAGGAACAAGTAGGGTTCCATCTAGAGGACCAATAGTGTCTCTCTAATGATTCCATAATAATATATCACACTTAATTAATGAAATAAATCTTTTAATTTTTAATAAAAAATAATTTTAGTTCAAATAAATATTTAAAACAAATCATCCTTTAAATTTTAATTGATATAAATACTTTAAAAAATATAATAATAAACATTTTATATACAATAGTTTATTTAAATTCATAAGGAATGTTTGAATATTTTTACAAATAATGGAATATTTATATTAAAAGAATAAAAATGAAAAACACGGTTATATTTCTAGAGGTATGATCATTCCAGGGTATTGTATCACCACATACTTGAATAAGTGACCCTGTAAATATGTGTACACACATCCCTCAGATAGTGGTCAAAGTGGACCCATCACCATCCCATCTGGGATGTGACTTGATGAAAATGTGTTGTTATAGTTGTGAAGCATAAATAGAGTGTTATCTTGAATAACTTAATAACTACCTCAGAATTAATGTTCTCTAAAAACAATAAATAATTAATTTTAAAATTATTAAAAATACAATTATTCCATTATAGTCATTTCAATATCACAATTTCCATTTAAAAACCATAAAAGGATTCAAATCAAATCATGAATTTTTCTAGGATAAAACAACACGGTTTTAATCAAAATAATTGAATACATTTCTGTAAAATAAAAATTTATAATTAATTTCCAAAATCAATTTCAGAATTTAAATTCCACAATTTTCCATCAAATTCCTCAAACACACTGCAATTCATTGGAATGGGGGGGGGGGGGGTTCCCAATTTCATTCGAAATGAAATTGAAATCCAAAATATACATCATATTTTGTTTTCATAATATAATTAGAATAAATTGAATTTAAATAACTATTTTTTGGTTTAAATAAATTGGAAAATATTAAATGGAACCACTTACCATAAGATCACAGGATCAAGAAACACAACACACATAACGGAAAACATTAATAAAGAACATCACCAAATGAAATCCTAGAATCATACCGAGATTAAACAACTAAAACAATGAGGATTAGATTATCCAATATCATGGAGATCTAACAAACCCTAAGGAAAAGTGAAAAAGATAAAGATAAGGTAATGGGATTCAAATCTTAATAGGAAAAGATCGAACAATGATCTCTACACTTTGATTTGGTTATAAAGGTGTTTGGAAGAGTGAAGGTTATATATTGAGATCTTGAAATTACAAATAAAATGTTCAAGGTAATATTAGACCTACATTGGGGATAAAAAAAGGTTCATGAATTTTTAAATAATTGTTCAATTAATTAAAAGACATGTGCATGGTTAGTTGGTCAGGGCCACACGGTTTGTTAAACTATTAACCCTAACCAAGAACCCCTCCTCTACGGGTTTCATGGTATCTCCATGGTTGGTGAATAGTTCGAAGAACCATGTTCCAACCATCATAACACTCACTTCATAGTTTGTAGGATTTTCACTAGTAGGGTGCACAATTTGGGAAAACCATGTACCAACCCTGAACAACCCATGGGATATTAAAAAATTCCTAAATGTCACCTAAATCACCAGAAATAAAATATCAACCCAATAATTATCAAAATACATGTCGATAATTAAGTAATAAAAGAAATACGATGTTATAACCTACCCACCATAGAAACACTCTATCCCCAACAAGAGTGAAAATAGGTTTCCATGTTAAATAGATGAGGCAACTGCTATGTCATCAGTGTATCTTTCCCCCATGTATCATGAGTATCAGAACCACACTAACATAACACTCGAAAAAAGGTATCATCCACCCATGAAGTACCTCTGTTTTCAAATCTACTATCCTAGATAGATTCACAGTCACAGATAAATAAGGTTTAATGTCGAAATCACTCTATCACATTAGATGAGAAGAATTATAAATATATTTTTAGAGAAGCGATAGGTGGAACACATATTGTATCAAAATTAGCTACGGTGAATGTGGTAATTTGTAAGAATCATTACCCACCTTATGAACAACCATGAAAGGTTACACACAAAAAATATCAATTTTCACTTACCTCTAAATCTATCAATGACCCAACATGTGTGAAACAATAAAGAACACATAATGGCTAACTAAAATTTTTAATGGCCCGTGATGATGATTAGTATAATATTTAGACTTTCTATATGCCACCATCATTTTATGATGAATAAAATGAATCGTTTTTGTCATATCATGAACCATTCTTGGTCCGACAATGGAGATTTCACCAATCTCTAACCATCACAATATAGATTTTCATGGTCGGCCACAAAAGGCCAAAAAAATCTATTCTTATCCCATAATGTTATATTATTACTATTTGAAAACTCAAACAGAAATAAATTTTTATCCCTAACTCTACTAAAGTCAAGGAATGTAGGTGATATTCATATCCTCAAGAATAAGTATAGATCTTTCTATCAGTCCACCCAACTATGGATGGTATTGCATACTCAAACAAAACTACAATCCATGTTCTTCTTAATAGACTCTAGAAATTTGATATGTAAATTAAGGATCCTTTTATGAGACTATAGAAAATGGAAATCCACGTAAAAAATCTCTTTCACATATATATTTACCAACAATTCAACATTATTTGAATAAAAAATGGGTATATAATGAGATAATTTAGTTATATGACCGATCATAACACATATAGCATTCATTATTCTTTGGGAATGATATAACAAAACAAAAAAAATCTATAAATATCTAACCCCACTTCTCTGTAAGTACTAGAAGTGGATAATGGAAACCCAAAGGTCTTTGGTGGTTGACTATGACCGGTTTTCATGTGTAAAAATGAGAGACAAAATCACCAATGCCTCATCTCATTCAAGGCCATGAGAATCTACGTCACATTTCATAGAACATATTCTGAATTTATAGGTTGAAAAAAAATGAGAATTATAGAAATCCACCATCATATATGTGCTTACCACAAACTATACCAAAAAACAATTATGATAACATATAATTATTTCATATATATGGTGGACTTTTATAAGTGAGTTAAGTGTCACACATTAATTTTTTGAAAAGAAAAAGTATACCAATGTTATTCACATTCCACGAGGATCCAAAATGGATAAAATTAGAACCATTGACATTATAATATCTAATTTTCTACATAAAATATTTCATAGAAAATATTATATATCATTTAAACCCATATCATTTTAGTTTAACACCATAGGTAAACCCCTTTGACTTTAAACGTAGTAATCATTTTTTATTTTATATTACTATTCATTTTGGTAAAAAAGTAATTTTAGATTATTAGGTAATATAAATTAATAAAATTAAATATATTTATTCCATTTTTAAATATAATTTTTACATAAGTGGAAAAAATAGTTTTAAATTAATCACATAGATGGGATAAAGAAGTGGGTTTTTAAAGAAAAAATGTTAAAATAATTTTAATGTTTTTATATCAGAAATCAAAATTAAATTGATTTCAATCACCAAAATTAGACTAATAGATAATTATTGACCTAACAATATTTTAAAACCAATGTATAATATAATTTTTCTTTAAAAATAAATAAATCAAAAAAATGCTATTTTCAATTAATATTCAGTAATTTCTCAATTTATCAGAAAATTAAACTTTTTAGAAAAATATAAAATATTAAACATAAGATAAATTTTAAATTAAGATTAAAAATAAATTTGTTTATAAAAATAATTTTCAAAAAGTGTTTAAAATTAATTTTAATAATCTCCTAAAAAAATTTAAAAGAACATTTTTTAGTGAATACTATTTTAATAACACATAGACACCTTACAAAAAACAAAGTTATTTTTTTATCAATATGATTCATTTATATAAAACAATATAATTTATATTTTAAAATTTGTTATTACTATTCATATCAGTATGTCTAATGTATAGGTTATAATGGTCACTTTTAAATATGTATGTTAATAATAATATGATGGTTTTGTAAAAACTATTTTTCTAAACCCAAGTTAAACCAATTTTGATTGTAGCAAAATATTATCCTGGTGTTGAATTTTACACAATATTAAAATGTTATTGTGTGTAATATATGATATAAAATAAACTTATTTCATTTAAAAATAACCATTCAAAAAAAGTCAGGGTGTTACATGGATGCTCACAAATTCATAATGAAAAATCGCTACAAATATCTATCATGCTCTACCATAATTTCATTAAAAATAAATGAGTGTATCCTCCCATAACACATAGTCACCAAACCATATTAACTACCAATGAGTCATATCTCACCTTATCTAGGATCTCATTGAGTAGTAATTTATCGTACTATAGGGAATGTAAATTATCTAACCATATCACCCTTGATGTCTTCTCTAATAACCCAACACACCACACATGTCAAGGAAAATAGTATGATAACATAAAATCTGATTTCATTTATAAAAATAGATCATTGACCTATGATATACCATACACTACTTATAAATTAATCTAATAAACATTGGGATATTGATTAGATTTATCCTTCCCTCGAATCAAAACTGTGAAACCTAAGGCAGAAGCATTAAAAGTATTTTCCACCTAAATTACCAATAGATAATCAGTCTTATACCACATATGGAAACATATATTGTGTACTGATTTCAAGTTAAGGAACCATCCATGATTTCTATGTTCAAAACATCAATTTCATAACTATTATCTTATCCATATCCATTAGCACACCCCGCACATCAATTTCAGCCCGAATTATCTACCCATGTTTTCATCTATAAGGGAATATACATCCCCCACTATCCCCTCACTTGGGTTACCCTCATACATATCTCATTAAAATTACATGGATTAACTATGTTCAGAGACTTATCATAAACTACACATCTATCCTAACTAACAACCAAATCATAAGTCACCTGGTCATAAATCATGGAAAAAATATCTCTGTTCTCATCTTGAATATCACACAGTGACCTGGATGTCATTGAATATGAAAAGAAAAATTATTTTTTATCTACTTAGAACTAGTTTAATAGTAAGAAGGGGAAAATCGCGAGGGAAGGAATCTTTAAAGTGTGTGTGACCAAATAATATAGAAATAAAACTCCCAAAAATAGTGGATCAATATTGATATGGTGATAATGGTAATATACAATTTCAATGATGAATTAGTGTGTATGCAAGGAAGATAGAAAACCCGAGAACATAAGATAAATGAGTATGTAAAAATTACTAGATAGTAGAATGGAGAATTGATATTGGATTGTTTTGTAAATATTTTCATACACTAATGCACAACAATCTATTTAAATAAATAAAACTTTTTAAACCAAATCTATTATAGAATAAACATGTGACTAAATTATTTATATTTCTATGTAACTATAGTATTCATTCATCCAAAAAAAATGCTGATTTAGTTATCTATAGAATAAAAATTTCCTCAATCACGGTGTTTGTAACACTAAATAGTGATTCACATTCTACAAAAATATCACCAAATTAAGAAGTTAAGTGAATTTTCATTAAAAAGAATTATAAAAAAAATTAAATTCCATTACTTTTAAGATAATAAATTTATGAAATTGGAAATTTATGCAATGAAACCAATAAATATTTTACTTGGATGAAGTAAAATGATTTCCAGCACCATATTGTTTCCCTTAAATATTATTATAGGTAATAATTTATTATTATATAAAAATTAAGAGTCTCACAATAATACAATACATTAGAAATAAATAAAATAGGAGGAACAAATATATTTATCATCTTCTGTTGAGTAGCTTTGCTCATTTCTCCGTGATCACTTTGATAAGTTATACTCTAGTTCCCATGATCCAAAGTATCATAAAATCAGCCACATTTCATTGGACATTATCTTATTAATAATAATTTTTTCCGATCGTTCCCCCTTCATATCAGAGTCAGATCACTGATATTAACTCGTTTCCTTCCGCGTGACACATTCATAGTGGATCATCTTTTTTTATTTATGACATGATCCAATGCATCATTAGTTAATGAACTATAACATTTGTGGGTATGTCTTGAATCCGTTAATAATATATATAATCTTATTTCTTAAATATCAAATTCCCTTCACTGAATGGTACTTATATATTTTATAGGTGAGAATTTGAATTTAATTTTCACGTAACTATCGACAACTTTTTTTTCACCTTAACTATTAAGTATTTGTTGACTTCCACATCACAGAACATATTTTAGACAAACATATAGAAAACAAATCAAAATATCAAAGTCTTGGAAAATTACACAAATTCATCCCTTTTAATTTATCCATAGAATGTGACATCACCAGAACATTCTATATCCATTTCATATTTTAAATTGAATTGATAATTATTATTCAAAAACATATTTTCAACATAGTTATGGCCTATAAAAACATCCATGATTAGGGTTTATAAACAATACTTGACAAATAGATCCATAAAAATAAATTATAATTCCATAAAACCAAGATCAACTTCAATATATCCATTGAAAATAAAGGCTCCTACATGAACTATTTGGACACTTCGTAATGTTCAATAAAATCTTTATCAAATGATATCAAGATGCACAAATTCAAGCTGATCAAACATTACATACGACATGTTATATCTTGGTTATAAAATTCTAGATAATTCACATGAACCTAATAACATGGTTTCATCTCCCCATAAAATCAATGAATAACTAATACATAGCTGACATATTTTTTGTGAATGCTCACATTAACAAAAACAACACATTACAAATGAAAATATCATAAAAAATTATCCTGAGGAATTCTTCAATAGGTTTGCATAAAATAAAGCTCATAGATGTGTCCATTCAATTAGAGGCCAATAATACATAATTAATAAGTAATCAATATAGAGAATGATTCATGACACTCATAAACTAATTTATCTCTCCATGAAAAATTAGAATATTTTTTGTTCGTCACCTTTAATGCCAATATTGTCTATTGGGAAAGTCCTCACTCATTGTGTGCACAATCAAAACATAAAATCACAATTGGTTATTTTTTGGGTTTTAATCATTTTTAGGGTTACAAATAAGTTAATAAAAATATAATGAAAATTATTTTGAATTCAATGGAAAAATTTACATTTGTTTCCATAAAAAATAACATTTTATCGGACACACATTAAACAGTCACAAATTAGTCCAATCAGTGAAATAACGAAGTGTTGATCTCATAATTTTGGTCACACTCATCCACTAATATTCAATCAATATTATTCTATAATTTGGGATTAATGATTAGCTAAAATTCCAAAACCATAGTTCTTATTTATATATGAAGTTGTTCTTGGGTATCCCAAGCAGTATGGTTTTCTAATATTAAGATTTTGACCTATGTGGTAAATTATTTTGTAGATCTAAAATAATATTTTTAGTGTTTAAATTTAAATTTTATAGGATCCATGATTAATTTTTTAAATGGATTCATTGTCTTTGTCTAATATACTTATACACTCCATAAATTTTTTAAAAAAATCACATCATCAAACTAGTACTAAATTTCATAGCCTTCAGGTGAACTATCAGAGGGTTTATCATTTGTCTACTTCTCATTGGTTGAGATCAATTCTGCATTATTATTCAATTTAATTTTAAATCATTGAATTGATTATACATGAGAATTATTTATCTCATGATCCCCCTTTATGGATAAACTCATTCAAAAATGGCCACTTAAATTCCTCTAATGGAAGATAAAATATATGGTAGCTCAGTTATAACACACAATCAAAGGGACTAATGAATAGAATAATGATTCATATATAAGTTGTTCATAGAAGAGTGTCTATAGAAGCAGAGGTTGTGAAATATAGAAGTATGATCTCTTAAAAGAATTAATTTTTTATGGTAGATAATGGATTTGGATGAATTTAACCTCTAACATGTGGCCAGTTGGGATTAAGGCACACATAATAATTTTTCAATAGAGGATTTTAAATTTTCGCTAACAAATAGTGAGAATGAAATCATGTCCATATAATAGAAGAACCTTCCATGTTAGATTATCGTCATGGAAGCTTCAATACCAATGGATTTTCATCACATTATTTTTTCAACAACTGCCAAAAAAATACAATATAAAATATGAGATTAAAATAATATATTCATATTAAAATTCAAGAGCATAAAAAAATTAATCTATTGTATAATATGAAGAATAAAAAAAACATATTAAATTAATGGTGTGGATTATTAAATAATTATTTTGAAAAAAAAATACCCTATTAAAATATCATAGAATTTCATATCAAATAATAATGAACCAGTCACATCGAACAATATTATTAATAAAATATATGATAATTTATTGAATGAAAATTTTATAAATTTTGTACTGTAAAAATAAATTTCAACAAAAAATAAATTATTTACATTTTTATTAATGAATCAAAAAATATTCAATATTTCTTTTTTAATAGAATATTGCATCATTAAAAAACAAAACAAATTCATATTTTTGATGTGGAAAAGTGTTTCAAACACATGTCACATTAAATTTATCTTCCATTAATAATTAGATTGTCCTCGTGAAATCAATGTATTTTATTTGTAAATATAATAGAATATTTCATATTTAGATCATAATATAACATGGTGAACCATAAATTTACTTAAGAACATTATTTTGATATGGTTGTGCTTTTTAAATAATTTTTTTATGAATTATCACAACTAGTTCATGATTAAATAAAAAAATTACACACTTGAGGTGAAAAAATAAAAAACTCATCCATTATTGTAAATTACATGCCTTATATATCAAAATCACTCACATATAACTTTAATTCAAATTCATGTTAACTTATCAAGAGTGTTGACGAGTTAGACATAACTAGAATTAAAATTCTAACAAGCAGAACTTTTAATTACAAGTCTCCCCTAGGTTCTAAATATTATTGATCTAATTTTCACTCTATTTATATAACTCAAATCGTTTTCTAATAATTCCTTTCCTCCATCATCATGTGTGCTCAATATTCCCCTAATCGTAATGATATAAATTATCAATGTTGGACACATTATTTTATCATTATTATAAGTACATTATAGAACGTTATTAGATTCATAATGTAATTTTAATGAAATTTTTTTAATAGATTCATCCTTGTATCCCAATTTTTTCATTTTACATTGTCTAGAAAATAATTATGTTACTATTATTTGAGTTATATGTCTAAGGTGTAATATTTTAGAAAAATAGATTCCCATAGGATAAAAATAAAAGATTTATTTTCATAATGTTTGAATTCTAATTCCATAATGATCTATCCAATGAATCTCCATTTCTTATTTTCCAAATAAAATTTCCATACAAATATTGGGTCACATTATCCAATAATAATGTAGGTTTAGAAACATTAAATTAAATGAAATAACATAAAATTGATCACAAAATTCTCTAAAAGGAAAGGGTTGTATTCTAATGAAACTTATTTCTATAATATTCTCAATTTTTATATTTATTTAATGAATTTTTTAAATTTTTAATAACTATTTTATGATATCAATAACATTTTTAAAGATAGAAATTTACAACAAAGAAACATATTCCCTGCACATAGAACCAAAAACTGACCCAAATATAAAATCTAAAGTATATGCACATTATTAAGCATTATATTCAAAATAAATTTTCATTGACGTAGTGAAAAATATTTGAAAAGGGCTATAAAAATGTTGGAAAATATTGTGCCTCACCAATATGAAGAGTTATATCATCATTGAAGAATTACATGAATTTATTTTTATGAATAGAAATAAGAAATAAGAATTCAAAAAAAGGAAATACGATGAACAATGATGTATAAATAAGAAACATTAGAATCCACATATATTTTTTAGTATTATTTGGGTTTGATATTATATTAATATTTATTTTCAATTCCCTAGATATCATTTAGAATAAAATCCATCTATAAAAACAGATTCACATAATCCAATTTAAAATAAGGTAAAATCAAATATATTTATTTCCCAAAAGCATGTATTAAAATTATTAAATTATCATTTTAGAAAAATATTTCTGTGAATGAGGATCTTATCTTATGGTTCATTGAATAATTTGGTATGTGTCTAGTTTCTATTCCCATCAATGACCGGTGAACAAAACTAAAAGAATAAGAGAATAAATTAATGTTTTTAATCAAAAGTGAATAAGAAAAATTACAAATAGAAACCTTGGGTATTTTTCTATGAAAATGTGATGATATAGTCTAATTATATACTATGTGATGGACCAGCTTTCAATAAAGGAGATGATCTCTAAGTAGTTTAACTACCCAATAAAGCATTGTTTTATTATATGATCATTGACCAGAAGTGGTCGATAATACTCTATAACCAACTCAATAGTACCCTTTATTGAGACCCTAAAATATACTGAAAGTTATAGACCATCTAGAACTATGTTTACAAAGAAATAAATTCAAATATGAATAAAATAGTAAATCACTCTGGCCAACTCTACAGTCCCTATTTTGAGATGTAGAGACATGGAATGATTTTGTTCTCTCCTTGAAAATTCTAGATTCTTCATAAAAATATTATCTAATATCATCCAAATACATAAATTATAATAGAATTAGATCACAATTTTACTTTAAATCAATATTTACGACCCTCACTATGCAATAAGACTTGTTTTTTGTAGCTCCAAAAGTAGACGACATGTGTAACAACTTGAAATTTCAATATGTTTAATCTACTTTAAATTAATATTTTGTTTGATAACTTTTGACACATACACCATTAAACTAAAATTATATGGTTTGATTTTAATGATATAAAATTTTATAATTTATGATAAACAGTAATACTCTCCAAGGTTACTATATGAAACAACACAAGGAAAATTACATGTGAAATAAATACATCTATATATATACATACAAAATAAATTTAATGGTTATACATAATCACTTTAATACCTACTAAATTTATTGTATTAATGTAAAGAACTAGTAATATAATTTATATAATGGAAGATAAGTAATGTATAAATTTTCTTTAATCATGGAATACTATATATACAAACCACATGCGACTCTTATATATACAGTTTTTGGAAACATAGACATTGTATATATATTTTCTTTATATATAAATCAATTTTGTATATTTATGTCTAATTGGTATATAAATTTTTTATTTTAAATTAAAAATATTAATATTAAAAACGCTCATATATTTATTAATTAATATATACAGATCATGTAATGCTTTCAATGGTATTTTTTCCCTAAAATAAATTTTGACGTGAATTTTATAAAAAAAATAAATTTATATATTGTTGTAATTTAATTGGATGAAATGAATTTAATTTTTTGTTTCAGGTAAATAAAAATTAGTATTATCTTATTTTTTGGATTATCCAAAAATGGTTTCTTTTTTATTTAATATTGAAAATTTTGTTTTTTTCAAAACTATCATTTTTTCATTTAAATAATGTAAATAAAAATTATCACTAATTTTCCTTTTGGATTTATGGTAAATTAATTATTATTTAAATATATATAATATTTTTAACTTCAAAATAAATATCATCATATTTAATTTTCGTTATATCTCATTTTTAGTCCCAAAACACATTTTTCTTTTTATTTTAAAAATATATAATAAATCTAATTTTCAATACTTCAATTAATTGAATATTAAAAATATGACTTTATATTTAGAATAATTAGGTTCAAATTCATAAAATAATTCAATTTATTTTTTTGTCATTAAGAAAACTAACCTTGGTAAAAATTTTGTCACCATTATAAGGGTAAAATGGAAAAAATGTAAAAATTATGAGATAAGTTCTAAATATTTCCATAATTTTTTTATTTTTCCTATTTTCAATCAGATTTCTAAGAAATCATATTCCTTTATTTTTAAATAGATCTTCTTCATACAAATCAATCCTTTTCACCTTATCCATCTTTTTGTAATATTAACGAGTTTTAAATCCATTTGTGACTATTTGAGAGAAATTTTAATTAATATTTTTTAAATATAAATTCTTAAAAAATCAAAAAATTAGATACATTTAAGTATCAAAATGATTTTACTATCTAATAACTTTACGATTGGGGGAAAATATTTCAATTCCTTTGATAAATATTAGATTCTTCTGAGGTTCAATGAATGCATATTCCTTTTTTTATTCCTCTTATACATCATTAGACAATGCATTTAAATTTATTACTACCAACTAATAAAGATTTTATTAATTCTTTTGTGATACTAAAAAATTAATTTATAGTGATCCATCCATTTTTTGAAATCCTATGATGATAAAGATATTTTCCTTTTCACTTGAAATAATAGATGATGAATTTTAAGCACCTGGTTCATCAATAATGTATTTATTTACATTTAATATTGATCAATGGATATGACATAAGTTTCTCACGTGTTCATCCTTCTTCAAACATAAAGAGTCATATATTTTTTGATATCATCAATCATTTCCCTAGAAAGAAGTTCACACTTCATAAAGGAAATGGTGGAAATCATCATGTCTATATCTTGAGAAACACCATTCAATTTGGATTGTATATCTAGATGATTTGAATCTTCTACATTAGATTCCTTAAAAAACTCCATGATTATTGTACTAATATATTAAATTTAGTAACATCATATTTTGAGACAATTTTCTCACGAAGAGTCATTATTTCACTTCTGGATTCCATTATATGAATCATCAATTATTATACCTCATAAAATAATGTCAAGTATCATTAATAATATTTTTCATCAGAATCATCTAATTATGATATGGAGATTTTTTAATTGTATCCCATGTATGATTAAGAAAGAATATGTCAATTTTTACTTTCATACATTGATTTTCAAGAAACAGTTAAAAATTACCAATATATTTTATTACCTACACAAGAGATGGTTCTTCCGATTCGGATATGGATATTTTGTTCACAATTATATGATTTTAATCTTCTAGTTTTATTCTTATTTTCCACTAATTTTTTATTAACATTATCTAATGATTCTATTCTATCTTGTGTAACTTTTTCTTAATAGAAAGATACTTAAAAAAAGGATAGCACCTAAGAATGTCGAGATGATCCTAATTTTATTGACATTAACTAACCTGGTAATTTACAAGGCCAATTGATCTATAATATAAGAATTAGTGAAAAAATATTGTCTAAACTGATGTAACAGAAGGAGAAAAACTCACAGCATGGAGAATTTTCATCATTAAAATAATCAAAAACATTTATTATTCTTCACATTTTAGTGATTGTTTTACTATATAAAACATAACTTATATAAAACTTTTTCTCTTCTTCTTCCAATGTAATAGGAGTACATTTAGGGACTTTAACAACCAATTAAAAAACACCCACTCTAGATAACCATCATGTGTAATAGTAGGGTCTTTATAAATTTATTTATCGAAAATAATGGGTAATAAGTTTTTTAGAGAAAAATAATTGTAAAAAATAATTATTGATAATACAATTTCATTTTATATAGTTAGTCCATGGGAAGGAGTTTTAGTAGTTTTATCCAAATAGATACTAAATTTGCAATGAAATAACATAAATATTGTTATAAAGATATCAAAATTCACTGAAATGTTTTTAATGTGACACATATACATCATAATGTGACATGACATATTTATAGTGTCATTGTTGATAAAAAATAAAATAATGTCACCACTTGATTATTTTTTCAAAATCACCATGCCATTTTGGAATGGATGACTAAATAAAATTTACAGGAATATTCCTTTATGATTCTAAATATTGTATTGGATTCTTCTCAATTTTGGTTAGTTCTATTAGACAAATCATCATTCCTAGAAGAATTACCTTATCTGTAGTAACTAAGGATGTACTGAAGTCAGTATAGCCTTCACAGGGACATTTAAATGCTTCATCCATTGCTAATAAAGTTATGTAAAAAAATTCAATTCATAGTATCCTATAAGATTTTCAATGTCACTGAAATTAAATATGAATGTAACATAAAACACTCAATATTATTTTTAAAAAGTAAACTCAGTTCATTTTTAATCAAAAAATAATCCCATACATTAAAAATTTATAAACTTCTTAAGAAACATATTAGTATTATGCAACAAAAAAATAATCTATCTCTCTTCCGCTGAAAACTTTTCTTACTGTGTTTCATTTTTTGATTCAAACAAAGGTATCATTTTTAGTTATCATTTATTTTTCCATTCTTCATATGGTTTGGAATATTTCCAGGACATGGTAGAAAGGATTGTGAAAAATAATGATTAAGTTTCAAAATATTCCAATGTTTTCTCGTATAGAAATGTTTTACCTTAATTTGTTTTTTGGTAATCAAAGTGTCATGTAATGTAATGTGTATTCTAAAAATAAAAAAACTAGTTGACATGTTAAATTTTTATGGGATTAATACACAAAATAGTGACACAAAATCTCATATAAAATATTGTAAATAAGTTATTTCCCCAACTAGAAAAACATGATATAGTGAATGTAAATTGAAATATATTCTAGAATAATTAAATATACATAATTTGTATTTGATAAAATAGAATCATTCAACAAGATGCGATTTTTTTTAATAGTTTTCTAATTGAATTTTAGTTCAAATAAATTATAGAGAGATATCACCCTTTTGTTCATTATATCTAAAGAAATGATGTCTTAAATCATTGTGTTTTTTTATATAATGATTGAATGTATTCTTTGAAAAGTTGTTTGAACACATTTTTTTACATTTTATTGAAATAAATTTATACATAAATAAAAATAAATTATATAGTGTTTCATCCATAGAAACATCACATAATAATTTCATACTACAATATCTTATTCATTAGCAGCTGATAATGCTACATATTGTTTTTTCTTACATGAACATGATACTAGATATTTCCTAAGAAAAAGGACATGTCCCTGATATGATTTCCTCACTAGTCGAAAACCAAAAAAGTCAATATCAAAATATGTAGTTAAATTAATATCATTGGTTTCTGTAAAATATATAGAAATATGCATAGTTCCTTTTAAACATCTACAAATCCTTTTTCCATTATTGAAATGAGATTTGATAGGATTTAATTCAAATTTTTTGCAAAGGAATACTAATAACATAATTCTTAGTCAACTTACAATATGATAACGTAAACATATAATGACTCCTGTATACTACTATTTTCCAACTGGTCTTAAAGTCTCATCCATATCAAGAATAATATGGGATCTCATGGTAGTTGAATAAGTCATTCTGTTTTCAATTCCTGATATTTTATGTAAATCAAGTATTTATTTTCTATGGATTGAAATATTTTTAAAATCATTTTGGTAAATCTAAAATCCTTGAGAATAGTTTTTATCCCCATGACACTCATTTAAAATTATTTTTATATATGTCTTGAAAAATAATTATAATTTTATTTAATTGTTGACCTAAAAATAATAGCATCACCATATATTTGTACTAACAACATATACAAGTGTGGATTATTCTTAAATAGTGAAAGATATGAATTTATTACTAAAAACTATTTCAAAGAAGTGTATATATTAGTCATTAGTACTATTCTTTTAGTAATTTTTTAATTCCATGGAGTGATTTGTTAAGTTCAAAAACAAGATTTTCAAATATATGGTTCTTCAAAACCGATAGGGTTTTCAAAATAAAATTCATCCATTAATAATCCATTTTGAAATGAATAGTTTACATATATATGACAAAATTTAAAACTTATATAAGTTATATATGCAAAAACGATTGTTATTTCACCTAGCCTAGCTATAGGGGAAATTTTATATTCATAATCCATTCCATTTTCTAGAGTATTTATTTTTTCAACTATTATAGCCTTATTGATAGTGATCAAAACATGATCATCTTATTTGTTTCCAACTACCCATTTAGTTCTAATTATTTTATAATATGAGGGTCTATCAACTAATTTCCTTTCATTGGTCCTATTAGACTATTTTAACTCTTTTTACATAGGTAACACCCAAGTTTAATCATTTAAAGATTCATCAATAGATTTAGGTACTATATGTAATAAAAAGACAGAAAATACATCAACACAATCTTCATTTTATATAGTTAAAGATAATTAATCTAAAAATCCTATAATTATTTCTATAAGAATACCATTATAGTTTCATGTTTCTCTAGGAACCACACTTTCTAGTTCACTAGAAACAACCCATATTGGTTTTGGTTTAAAATAATCAATTTCCTACTACTCATATTTAATTTCAGTGATGATTGTTTTATGTATCGTGTCATTAAGATAGTCGCATATCTCACTAGTTTGAGTAAATTTGTGGTCAAAAGGATCAAATTCATAAAAAATTGAATGACTAGATTCTTCAATAGTCTTTAACCTTTTGATGAACGCAATATAAATTTTTTTAGTAGTATAATAACCTATGAAGATAATTTCACCATCTTTTGGATACAATATTTGAAGGTCATCATTGAATTTTATAATGTAGACATTACGTTCATATAATTTAATGTATCATAACAATAGTTTTAAATTATTCCATTATTAATATAGTGTTTCTAGTATGAAATGAATTATTATAACTCTATTAATTTGATAATATAATGTGTTAATAGCTTAAACCTAAAAATAAGTGGTCATTTAAAACTCTCATAACATTGATCAATAAATTTCATGCAATTTCATATTCCACCATTCAGAAAAATTATTCTATTCACCCTTATTTTGGGCTTAGAAATTATGTTTAATACCTTCTTGTGAGCAATATGAATTTAATTCGTGGTTCTGAAACTCTCACCTATGAGCTCTTATGAAAGTAAAAATGGTGGAATATATTTCATTACTCAAAAGTTTACTAAAATTAATAAAAATTAAATTTTCATTCAATTTATGTTTAAAAAAGAAAACCCATCTAAATCATGAAAAATTATCCACCAAAATATAAAACAATGACTATTAAACAACAATTTATAATCTAGTATGTTCAAAAATATTCATATGAATAATATCTATAGGTCTATTGGTGGGAATAACATTATTTACATTAAAATATGACTTGTGTTGATTTCAACTTTTACTATCATCACAATGTTTTTTATCAAACTTATGATCAATAAAATAAGAAATTAAAATTCATTTGGAAAAGTAATTAACATTACAATTTTTTATCCTTATTTTGAAACTCCAGGAGTCATCAATTTAATAATTCAAATTTTTTCTACTACTTCTACAAAAATAATTAAGAAATAATATATATAAATTATCTATTATTCATTATTTAAAATTGATAGATTTTTACTTCAAACCTAAATATGCATTATTATAAAAAATAACTGAATAAAAATAATCATAATGTTGATAAATAATTATTAAGTTTCTCTTTAAGACTTCATAATAAATTACTTTTTTTATGATAATAGATTATGAGTTTTTAACTAATCCAATTACGTCATTTTTTATCCTTTTATTGTTAGAAAATGTGACATTACATCCATAAATATTGGATAGTGAGTGAATTTTTATGATATATCCATTGATATGTATTGAAAACCCACTTTACATAAATAGTTTTTCATTTTTGTTGGGAGGTTTTTTCTCTTCAAGAATAAATCAATCAAAAATCCTTTTTCTACCCAAATACTCTTGAGCCTAGAAATGTTATCTATTAATGTCTTGGGGATCTAAATCTATTTGAGTTTTCCATAACAAATAGAAATAGTTTATTCAGAAACATTTTGTATAAAAATAATTTCTAATTCCAAAAAATAGTGAATTTTTTAGATTGAAGATATTATTAAAATGTCTTATATCTCCATATTAAAAACTAGTTATATTGGAGTGTTTTTTTTGTTATATAAATATGCACATAATTGTATTTATAAAATTTTTCTAATTCACCATTAATTACTATTCCCAAATTTTACCTTTTGTGTTTATTTTGACCAAGAATTTTGTTTAGGTAATCCTACCATTTTTGAAATAAAATTCTGTCATATTTGAAGTTTTAAAAATACTCATCTTGTTTCCCAATTTTTCTAACTTGTTCAGTACATCATGTAATTGAATTTTCCAATTGATCATTCAAATCTATTATTTTTGTTTAATTCCTCTTATTTATTGAAAATTTTTATTGGATTTACATTGTGATTTTATTCTTTTTAATTATTTATATTTAGTTTTATTATTTTTTATTATAAATTTAAATAATCATATGATAAATTTCCAATTTCTAATTTACATTGGTTATTAGAGGAATAATAAGAAAATACCTCATCTAAATGTGTCATAATTCACATGTTAGACTTTTCATTAATGGATTATTTTTCTGATTATAAATATGTACAATCACTAGAGTCTTTTGAATAAATAAAAATGGCCTTTATAAATTTATTTGATTTATTATTATATAAAATAATCATTAAAAAAATTTCGGTCAGTATTTTTATTCTCATTAAATTGTGGATAGTCTAGATTGATATGCCCTAGATATTTTCACTAATAACACCTCACTTGATTTGTGTCATCTACTTACCTCTTGTACATAATAAAGGGTCTTATTAAACCTCTTATTTGGTAATAAAACATTATAAACATTATTTAAAACTATTAATCTTCACCTTTTTTATACAATAGATTGAGAAATATTTTTCATTATATGTTTCAGAGATCTGTAAATATTTATTCTTTTTTACATCCTTATAAGTCAAACCCGTTAAAGAATAATTTTACTTCATAACTAATATATATTCTCCAATAACATTTTACGTTTCTTATTTGAAAATAAAAATAGTTATAATGAAATATTGTATTTTAAAATTATTTACCATTTTATATTTTCTCATGATTTCTGAGATACACACCACATTGGTTTTAAAAATATTATAACTTTAAATGTTTTCTTAGGATTATTAAATGGTGTACCTAGAGTTAGAAAATTATTTTAAATCTATGTGAATATTCTATTCAAAAAAATTAATGATTTCCCCTTCATCCATTTTTAAGGAAACAAAAAAATGTTTGGGTATATCATATCTAAGGGATTTCATATTTTCAGTGACTTCGTATGAAATTGTTATCATAGTTTACATTTAGATTACTATTTAAAATTTTGAAACTCAATTAATCATACATAGACCGAGTCAAAAAAATATTTCATTCATGACATTATAATTTATATCATATGTTGAGTTAGTTTAATCATAACATGGATTTAGTTGTGACATTATAATTTCATATGGGTTAACTACATTAAGATAATTCTATAAGTTGAGGTTCTTGAAATAGATTGTCTTCTATGCCTTCTCACAACAATAATATTCATCATTAATTTAATTAGATATAACCATTGACCATACTTCTTGGTCATCATCAATAAAATTCATCTGAAAGCATATCATTGAACTTCAACATTTAATAATAGCGAATTGAAGAGTTACAAGATCAGATACCAATTTTAGTCCCAAATATTGTCTATCTAAAAACTCAAGAGAGGGTTAATTGAGTTTCTAAAATGCTATTTACATTAAACCAACCACTATGACGTATGTGAGATAATAAATTTTCAGTAGTGAAAATAGGAAATATAAATATAAAATATTAGTTGAAAGATATAGATCACAAGTGATTTATAGTGGTTTGGGAAATATAAATCCTCAAGTCCACTACATAAACACTCAACCTCTTGAAATTGGAAATTTTCCCTATGATATCCCTTTTTGTTTGGGAACATAGTTATGTTAAACTAGCTATTAGTTGTTAAAAAGGTAGTAGTTCTTTTAAATAGGAATTAATTATTCAATAGTTATCCATAGTCTTGAGAAGCTAACATTCAATGAGTGTAAAATTATAGAGATGAATGACCTTTAATATTTTTTACAATACATAGTTTCAAGTAGAAACTGGCAATAGATAAATATATTTCATTAGAATATTATGTTCTTCTATTCATTGACCTAGAATATCTTTGATTGAATATGATAGAGTTTTAATCATTCCATCTAAGTTTCATATGTATATGTGTTCTTTACTATAATTATAAGAGTTATCTTATAAATGTGTGACTCACTATGTCTGTGCATAACTATGTGCTTATATATGTGTATTTATATAGTGGAAAAATATCTCTATTTATATATATCCTTATATTTTGAATATAAGAATTAATGAAAATCACAACGGTTGAGTGAATAATCCATTTAAAAGTTAAATATATAGGATCTTAAAGGGAAGCCTCCATCATTTTCGAATATAGAATATGATTCTACAATGATGATGTTAGAAATATTATTTTTCTTTGGATCCATTCATTATTGAAAAAAATTCATTATAAAAATTAACCTTTTCATAATTAGAATATTATTTTTTTACAAGATTCAAATCATATGATTACTTATCAAAATTTTATGAAGGAAATCATGAAATTATATATAATAACATGCTATTTTCAATATATCCAACTGATATCACTATCCTTTATAAAATAACTTTTTGAGGCTTTGTAAGATAAAACATACCTTTAAGAGACCCATGTATGACTTACGTGGACATTACATTTATTTTTCGGAATACTTAATACAAGACATAAAAATATTCCCATGGATTGTATTAGTTTAGTGAATTTGGAATCATGGAACATAATCTTATTACATTGTTTAATATCTTCAACATATCCTATAATGATCTTCCTATTTTATTCATACCTAAAACATTTCATTATATCGTAGGGAAAATAAAACATTAAAATGGTGAACTGAAATGCTGAGTAACGGTAAAAATGGAAAAAATAATACAAATCCTATAAATTTGAACACAAAAATATGATCATAATGTTTAAACATTAAAATATTGAGTCATGAAATAAATCATTTCAGTATGTAAGGAATAGATCATAAGGTAAAATTATTCATGGTAAAATAGCATTGGAATAAAACATGGAATTGTGGAAATCCATTAATCACATAATATGATTTCCATAGTTTCCAAGGTATTGTTTTCGAAGACCATCATAGCGGATAAAGTTAATTACTGAACATGGATTACTTGTCATTCCATCCACCAATTACTGAACCATATTTACCTATAATTATAGTCATGTCTATCTCAAGAGATA
The DNA here is from genome assembly GCA_963277665.1 of Viscum album. Lineage (NCBI taxonomy): Eukaryota > Viridiplantae > Streptophyta > Magnoliopsida > Santalales > Viscaceae > Viscum > Viscum album. The sequence goes on from OY728146.1 coordinate 1,815,269,598, forward strand.
TAAATATTTACCCAAAGAATTGGAGAGAGAAATAGGTTCTTCCACTCTCATAATGAAATCATTCTTACATTTCCAAAAAAAAATCATTCATCATAGAATAATCCAGGATATAAAATGATATTATTAAACATCATGTCATCATAACATAATTCATATAAGATAAATGGACTTCAAAAACCATAATTCCATCATAAAGAGAATCAAATAAAATTAAAAATAGGTATTGAAACATAAACCTATGTAATCTAATATGGAAAATATTTTTGACAAAACAATTAAACATAGATCTGAAGAAAATATCCTTTCTTCTTCAACAACATTTTATTTTCTCCAAATGTCATTCAATTTTAAAAGAAAATCATTTAGTTGAAAATAAAATTGAAATAATGTAGAAGAATATTCGTGGAAATAAGGTTTCATGAAACTGTAATAATAAATTCATGCTATATAAGTTAAACAAAAACATTCTCCACGTACTTTTACATGAAAAGTCAAAAGATACCTTGTATGGTAAATAAAAGAGGGATTCCTTCTAAACCATGTAGTAAAATTAAAAAATGTTTACAATGAATTTAAAAATACATGGAATAATAGTAAAAATTTTATGAAAAATTTCATTGAATACATGGAAACTGATGATAAATATAACCCCAGTAATTACATATATATAAGAAATCTCAGATAAAAAAGTGAATAAAATATTATCCATTACGTTAGGTATGATTTATTCTGTTTGTGTCCAGAACCCTATTACAGCGTGTTTAAACATATTATTAACTCTTAATAGAACCATAATAACATTTATTATATCATATATGATTCACTTATTACTTTATATTACCCGTTAATTTTTCAATTCCATGTTAAAGGTACATTTGAGTAATAATCGTTTCATTTATCCTATATGTTTGGACTTGTTATTCTTCATATTATTTCATAGACCATGATTTAATTAATTATAGAATGAAAAAAATTATTTTTATAAATCTTATATCTTAATTATATAAATATTTATATAATAGATAAATAAATTCATTCGAATACACCGTTCAAGGAGACGGTAGGCCGTACATACGCATAAATGCTATTTTCGTTTCCTTATTGAATTAGATTGAAGTAAGTAAATGAAATATATATATATATCTAGTAGAATTATTATTAAAATATATTTAATTATTATTTAGTATTTAAAATTTATAATCATTATTGAATTGTTAACATGGAGAATGAATCTCATCGCACCGTGGAGTCGGAAAGCTGTATGTACGCATGAGCGATGATATTGTTACCATAAATGTTGTATGGTATTGTGGTAGAATGTGTATAATATATCAAAATCAGTATCATGTTATAATAATAACATATTCTTATTATTTACACCATTATTACCATCCATGTATGTTGGTGGTGAAAAATAGATTACACCCCGGCGTGGAGATGGTAAGTCGTACGTACGCACACGCGGTGATTTTGTTTTTCATAGGATGGATAGAAGGTGAAGTATTGTTGTTTAATATTCATAATAAAATATTAGTATATTAGTGATAATTATGTTATTACATTATAAGGAAACAAATTATGAAGAGGATTTATAGGAAGAAATAAATTTCAAGGAATCAATATAAGAGATTACATCTTCCTTGACGTGCCTCCTTAAAATATCATCTTAGGGCACTAGAGTTGGTATTTTGAGAAGACCAGAACCTATATAATGTTACTATAGATGATTATAAGATAATTTATAAGGGTTTTTCTAATCTTTAAGGATCATAATTAGAGTTAATAAGAGAAGGAGGATTTACCCTTTTATTAGAGAAGAGAAAATCTATTTAGAAAACTCTCAAAAATATAAATTTATAGTACACTAAAACCGTACCAAAAAACCTCCAATGTGTCCCAAATTCAAATATGTGATGAGATTAGGTTGTAATATCATCAAAAAATAAATTCATGACAACTTATTTTTTCAATTTGAACCTTATCATTCAAGTTGACACTTAGTTTTTCTATTAATTTTTAATTTTGGTAATAACATTGTAAATATATAATGGTAATAAATATTTACTTATGTGGTGATAATTTTCCATAAATAGAAACTTTATTAATTTTTGGAGAATATAATAATCACTTTGTAATTTTTAAATATTTTTATGATATTAAATAATTTAATAAAATGATATGTTTAAACATGTAAATAGTGTTAGTTTTGATACTATTCATTTATTAGACTTTAAATAAAATCCTCCCAAAAGAGAAATTTAATAAAATATTTAATAAAATCCTAAAATTTCATAGCCACCTAGAATATTCTTGTATAAAATTAATTAGTTTAGATGATATATATTTTAGTATTTTGAAAACCATTTATAAGATATTTCTATTAATAAAATAATCTATACATCACTATTGTGTCATCATTCATGAAAATTAATTAATATTGAAAAATTATAAATAAATTAAAATGATATATAATATTTAATTATATTTTAGGGACTATTTATTTTACATATTTTGTGATGTTTATCTGTAAATTAAAATAATTACACTTATAAGATATAAGAGAGTGACATGTTGTCAATTGATTTTGTTTTAATAATAATTACATAATTTTAAATGAATAATGTCCATGAAATGAATATATTCTGACCCTTAGGTGATATTTGTCGACTTTTATTCCTTAAATAGAATTTTGATAGGTGTTAGGGTAATTTTATAAAATTATTTTTATGCTTATTTACCCAATTTACCATTATTTATGGTAATAAAAACAAATACCAATGTCACTATTCATAATGCGCAAAAAATTAATGTTTCCCCTTTAAATAATTTGGACCTATAGATTACCAATATGGAATCCATTTTTCAAAATTCAAAACAAAAAGGTTTTAGTAATTAATTGAAAATTAATCCTATTGTAGAAAAAATGGGTTTTTGTTTAAAACCTTACAAAAGATTGAAATGTTTTTACATATGAATTCAATGTAAAATTAAATAAAATGAATTAAATTTTATAAAAAATTAAAAATATATGTTTCATACTTTTAAACCATCTAATAATACAATTAATAGATATAATTTATTTCGATCAAAAAAGTTGTTTTCAATTAAAATTTAGCATATTTTCCCTATTCATTGAAATATAAAAGTTAATAAAAAGATTTCAAAAATTTATCCAAAGTAAATTTTTATGTCCCTCTTAAAAATGAGAAGTTTATATTGTCAAATATAACATATAAAAGTGTCAAAACCAGATTTCAAATTTGTGCTCCATCAAAATGTGGTAAAACTTCATTTTTGGAAAAATACTTCTTTTTTTTCTAAAAAATAGATTTTGTTCTCATATAATGTGTCATATGAATGTTAATTTTTATATAAAATTAAAAATGTGGTTAATATTATTCATAATGTGTATTTATATCCCACTAAATAATAATACTTTAATAATATATTGTTTTTTAGTGAAAATCGGTATTGCGTACAATGCAACCTATCGAGGAATGTCGCTCTTGTTTGTGACATAATCCAAGTTAGTGTAGTGGGTAGTGAATGCTTAATTTGGTGTTGCATATAACATAATAAAAACTTAGTTCTTTTATTCATTAAACAAAATCTATACTTAGTGTTGTATGAAATGAATTCTATCAAAGGAACTTCAAAATGTGTGCAATAGAAGCCAAGAATAGTGTTGTGTATGCAGAAAGTTAATATTATTTTGCGTATAGCACAAGATAACCTGGGTGTAGTGTACAACACAATACATTAAATAAATTAAAGATAATATATCTCATATGTTTCTAGGGTGTTACATTCTACCCCCCCTTAAAATGAATTTCTCCCACTAAATTTATCGAGGTTATAAATGGTTTTCTACATGAAAATTTCTTTCATTGAAACCCACATTGAAAAAAGAAATAATAAAACATTATTTCAAAATAATGTTATGAACATAATGATTACCCAAATTGACTATTCACTGGGATTCCACATCGGAGAACATAAGTAGGATGTGAAAACATGGATATTGAAGAGAAATCTAACCATCATGTTTTGGTGGATATTGATAGTGAATAAGGTTTAGAGAAAGTAAAATACTTGAAATCCCTAAATCAGAAATGATTTAAGGGACTATATGATTCCTTGGATAATATGGTACTAGGATAAATTTTTTGGTTTCCAAGATCCTTTCTCTAAAGTTGAATAATTTTTCATGAGAATAAATACTCACCTGAGTTTGGTATAGTTTCATAGTTTTTCGTTCCTTGAACAATTTACACTTCATCTCTTATTTAAAGAAACGATGTTGAAATTTTCATTCTTGAAGTGTTAACATATCATGAGACATAATGATAGGTCATTCCATATGTCTCTATCAAAAATATTTTAACACAAGTTATTAAATATACATAAGTCCATTTATGGTGAGATTAATCGTATATAGTTCCAAAAAAAGATTTATACATTATCTATAAGACCATTTAATAAAATAAAACTAATTTACCCTAAACAGGGACATAATATAGGCTAATGGTAGGTGATAAAGGCCTATCACACTTCAGTTGTGTGTTCGACTCCTGCATCATTGTCCAATGTGACAGGTGGTCACTCATCCCGCAGGTTGTCTTTTTTTTCTACAACTATTATATTACAAACTTCTAGAAATAATATAAAAAAGATTTATACATAAATAATACTATCTTATGTCATACTTAATCCATTCCAACCATTAGGATTACCCAAAATACATCTATCCAATATCACATTACAAAGGAAAAAATATTACAAGAAAGGTCATATAACAAGAATGTGAATACCATCATTTATCACCCATATATCATAAGATATATATTGTTGGTCACATTCCAAACATTTTAATGACATCATAATGTATTCTATTGAGTCATGGTAATAGTCTAAATTTCCATATATACTTATTGAAAACATTCATGTTTCATTATTCCTAATCTTCTTGGATATATTCTTTTAGTCTGGTAGTGTTGAATACTTCATATGTGGCAACATAATCCACATTTGAACAAAACCTTAACTAGTTCCAAGGTAAATAAAATCATCCAAAATATCTGTATACACATATAATTATCTTAGAATCATTCTCATAATATGGTTTTTCCTTCCCTTAATCATGTGTTTTTTAGAAATATCATCTTTTCACAGAATCATGTTTCATATCCATTATAACTATTTAACATATTCTTGAAAATCCCGAGAAAAAGAAAATAAATCAAAAATAGTTATATAACGCACCATTCATCATTCGTGGATTAAAAATAATTAATAATTCAATCCTTTTCAATAATGGTAGGCATGGAATAAGTCCTTCCTGGTCTTAGAAGTTGATCCTTAAGCCTAGGCATTGATATTAGTAATGCCCATGTTTTCAAGATATGAGACATTGAACTCTATAACAATTCGTCACTCTATGACCCTTTTCCCCATAGATAACATTTTCCTATACATTTCAGTTTTTATCAAGGTTCTTCTTACCTTCACATTGATATGTAGGAATCTTAATCTTCTTTCCTCTATGTTAGTCACCATGGGAACATGCATGAAAGTCCATTTTCGCGTTATTAGATGAATTAGGAATACAAAAAATGTTCAACTTATTAATCATATACTATGATGACTAATTCTTCATAATCACAATATCATTGACTATAGTAATTAGAAAATTTCATTGATCATAGTCAATTATTTTGTTAATTAGATTCAATGTTTACCCAATTTAGTCTAGTTCCCTCCATTGACTAAAACACAAAAATAATTGTTTGAGAGGAAAAAATCATGCTAAGAAGAAAATATAATCAAGGGGGAGTACTTTTAATCTCTAACAACATAAGTTTAATCTTAGATTATTTATGATCATTACCGTAATTCTCAAAATGCAACTTATGGTTATATTTAACCTTTGTTACATCCCTAGAAATACCTTTAAAATATCTACTGCGATCTCACTAATGTTTTCACATCCTAGTTTCCAATAACTGATTAAACCTTTTCTAGGATAAAACCTGTAGACACCCAAGCTTGATGTAAATAAAAATTACGTTCCTTTTGAGGAATAATTAATACAAGACACCAGAAGATGCCCAATGACTGTATTTTATTAGTATATTTAGAAACATGGAACATAATCTTCTATCATTGTGAATGATCTTCAACATCACCTAAAAAGATCTTACTATATAGTTTTCTGACCTAAAAACATTATTTATATCCTAGGGAAAAGGAAACATAAAATGGATGAGATAAAATGCTCAGTAATAGTAAGTATGGAGAAAATAAAACAAACCACATACATGTTAACATAAAAAAATGAACATATTGTTTAAACCTCAAAATCACGAGTCATGAAAAAATTTGTGGAAGTATCTAAGGCATAAATCATAAAAGAAAATTAAAACTGATAAAATAGAATGGGAAAAACATGGAATTGTAGAAAAACATTAAGAACATAATATTATTTCTATAGCAGCCTAGTCATTGTTTCCAATACCATCATAGTGGAAAAATTCCATTATTAAAATGGGTTTACAGGCCATTGCATCCATGTATCACTGAACCAGATTTACCCATCATTACATTCATTTCTATATCATGAGATATAAATCTCTACACTCTGAATTGGAGGTAGATATATGTCCCAACTATCTCACAATTAAATCATTGTTACATGTTCCACAATAACACAAATCATTCATCATAACATAACCAATGAAGAATTGGGATTATTAAACTTCATGTCATTATAACATAATCCATATAAGGTAAATCAACATCATAAAAAATAATTCCATAACACAAAAAATCATATTAAAGTAATAATAGGGATAGAAACATAACTCTATGTCATCATAGAGGGAATATAATATTGATAAAACACTTGAACTGAGTTCTTAAGGAAAATATCCTTTCTTTATCAAAAATTTTTATTTCATCAAAATTCTATGAAAATTTAAAATTAATGAATTTAGTTGAAAATAAAAATGAAATAATGTATAGTATTTTTTTGGAAATAAGGCTTCAGGGAAATGAAAAAAACCATTCATTATTTATAAGTTAAAAAAAACATTCTCCTTGTTCATTTAATAGAAATGTCAAAAAGTACCTCGTATGGTAACCAAAAAAAGATTCTTTCCATACCATGTAGTAAAAGTAAAAAATAGTTAAAATGAATTTAAACATACATGGAAGAATATTAAAAATTTTATGAAAACATTTTCCGAAAACATGGACATGGATGACAAATATAACCCCAGTAAATACTTATGTATTAACAATCTCAGATAAAAATGAGACTGAAAAATTGTCCCTTAACTGAGGTCTAATTTCATCAATTTGTGTTCAGAACTCTTGTATTTTGAGTTTAAATATATTATTAACTTGTAACAGAACCATAATAATATTTATGATATCATATTATATTCACTTACGACTTTATATTACTTGTTCATTTGTCAATTCCATGTTAAAGCAACGTTTTGGGTAATAATCATTTAATTTATCGCACGTGTTTGGACTTGTTATTCTTCATATGATGACATAAATCCTAATTAAAATACTTACAAAATTCAAAACATGATTTATATATATCTTATATATTCATTATATAAATAAAAATATATGTTATTGATAGATAAATGAAATGGAATACACTATTCATGGAGATGGTTAGTCGTACATATTCCTGAATGTTGTGTTCATTTATTTATTAAATTGGATTGAAGTAAGAAAATGAAATATATATATATATATATATCTAGTATAATTATTATGTCATATTTTTCATTATTATTAATTATATATAATTTACAATCATTCTTGAATGGTTACTATAGAGAATGAATCTCATCGAATCGTGGAGATGGTAAGTCGTACATATGTAAGAGCGATGATATAATTCCCATAATTGTTGAATGGAATTTAAGTGGATTGTGAATAATATATCATAATTAGTATAATTTTATAAAAATCATATATAGTTATTATTCCCACCATTATACCCATCCATGAAAGGTAGTGGTGAAAAATAGGTTACACCACGACGTAGATATGGTAAGTTGTACGTACGGGCACATGATGATTAATATTTTTATAGGATAGATACAAGGTAAAATATGGTTTTTTTCATATTAATAATAACATATAATTATATGAGTGATACTGATGTTATTAATTTATAATTAAACAACTAAAGGAGAAGAATTATAAGATGAAATAAATTTGAAATAATCAGTAGAAAAGATTACCTTTTTCCATGACGTGCCTTCTTTAAAATTCTTGTTAGGAAATTAGAGTTTGTCTTTTGAGAAGACCAGAAAGGATAGAATGTTAATAGGTATGTTTATAATAAAAATAAGATGGGTTTGACCAATCTTGCAGGCTTAAAAAATGGTGTGAAGAGGAGAGGGATGAGGTTCCCTTTTATAAGAGTGGATTGGGACACTTTAGGAAACTCTCAAACATATTAATTTATAATAAAATAATACCCTACCTAAATAACTCAAAAGAGTACCAAATTAAAATATTATCTTAGATAGTGTTGTAATATCCTCAAAAAATAATTTTATTACAACTTATATTGTCAATTTTAACCTTATATTTTTAATTGACACTTAGTTATTTTGATAATTGTTTAATTTTGGTAATAACATTATAAATATTTAATGGTAATGAATATTTACGTATGTGGTCTTAATTGATAATAAATGCACAATTTATGAAATTTTTTACATTATAATTTTCACTTTGTAATTTTTAAATATTATTATGTTGTTTAAATAATTTAATACAATGATATGTTTACAAAATGTCAGTAGTGACAATTTTGACACTATCCATTTATTAGACATTATATAAAATCATATAAAATTATAAATTCAAATAAAAATATTTAATAAACTTATAAAATGACATAGTCACCTAGATAATTCATAGAGAACTTTAATTAGTTTATATGATATTTTGTTTTATATTTTTAAAAATATTTATATGATATTTCTATTAATAAAATAATTTTTACATCACTGTTGTGTCATCATTAATGATAATTAATTAATATATTAAAATAATAAATAAATACTAATGATATAGAAAAGTAAATTAAATTTTTAGTGACTATTTAAATTTTATGTTTTATGAATTTTATCACAAAATTACAATTAGTACACCTATAAGATATAAGAGAGTGACATGTTGTAACTTTCTTTTGATTTAATAATAATAAAAGAATTTTCATTAAAAAGGTCCATGAAATGAATCTATTCTGACCCTTAGGTGATATTTGTTGACTATTATTCATCCAATATATTTTTTACATGAGCCAGGGTAATTGTATAATATTATTTTAGCCTTAATTACCCAATTTACATTTAATTATTGTAATAAAACTAATTACCAATGTAACTATTTGTAATGCCTAAAAAAGTATACCATTAACATAATATGGAATTTATGATTCCATATATGTAGTCTATTTTACAAAATAAAAAAATATTTATGTTTCAGTAATTAATATAAAATTTATCCCTTTGTCGAAAAAATGGGTTTTTGTAACACATTGCAAAATATTGGAATGTTTTTACATATAAATTCAATGTAAAATTAATTTAAATGAAATAAATCGTCTTAAAATATAAAAAAATATTTTATTTATACTTTAAAATCATATAATAATATTTTTTAACAATATAAATAATTTTGACAAACAAGGATGTTTTCAATTAAAATTTAGCGTATTTTCGATATTCATCGAAATATGAATGTTATCAAAAAGATATGAAAATTTTATCCAAAGTAGTTTTTTTTACTATTCCAAATAAGAATTTTATATTTTCAAATATAACATATATAAGTGTCAAAAAAATATATTTAAAATCAGTGCGGCATCAAAAGGTGGTAAAACTATATTTTTTTTGAAAAATAATTATTTTATCTAAAAAATAAATTTTTTCCCATATGATATGTAACATGAATACTAATGTTATAAAGAAAAAAAATTTGGTAAATAATATTCATAACAACTAGTTTATATCCCATTAAATAATAATATTTTATAATACATTATTGATTAGTGAATCTTGGTTTTGCGTAAAATGCAAGCTATTGAGGAATGTCGCGCTTGCGTGTAACACAAGCCAAATCAGTGTAGTGTATAGTTCAAGATTCATTTTTTGTTTCCAATATTATAATCCAAACTATTTTCATTTATTAATTGAACAAAATATATACTCATTAATTACTGAAATGAATTCATTCAGCGGAGCATGAAATTTTGAGCAACACAAGACAATAACAGTGTTTCGTATACTTCAAGTTAATATAGTGTTACATATAGTGAATGATAACCTTGGTGTAGTGTACAACACATGATAATTAAGAAATCAAATAGAATGCATCTCATAAATTATAGATGTGTTACATAACTTTTACTTATACAATTCTTAAGAATAACTGAATTTAATATCGTGGAGAAAAATTTTATATATAAGAGAAATATTTTACTAAAATGTAATATTTAATTTTCCAAAATTCTATTTTTTCCTGTAAGAAAATAATCTATAAACACACTTTTAGTTAGATAAATACATATCATACATATATTCTAACTGAAATATTTATCTTTGAAAATGTTGTATTTCATTTATTCTCATCGTATGATATTATTTTGTATATGCAGATAAAAATAAAACATGAGGTCTTTTTTTATGAGTAGTCTTAAGATAATAATTCCAAATGATGGTTATTATAAGATATAATACTTCATTAAATAATTAAAACATTACTATATATAATATAATAACATATTATCAATATTAGATAAATTGTTTTTACATAAATAACTTATAAGAAATATAATCAGCAGCACTTAAGATAAACACATTAAAATGAAAATAGGGATTTTTTGAATAATAAAAAATCATAAAGACAAAGTAATTTTAAAAAGATATTTTTTACCAACAATAACCTCTATTGATTTTAAAATAGGGAAATCTTGTGGATCCCTCCTTTGATTATAACCTTTATACTATTTTAGGTAAACCACAATTAAAAAATAACACTCTATAAATATTAATTTCATTTTATGGTCTTTATTGGTATCAAAATATTTCTTGAATGAATATAAAAAATTATTATAATCATAAATAATTTAATTTATGATGGTTATTTTTTTATTTTTTTGATGATATAATTATATTAAATTATTACAAAGCACCAATACATTACTAGTGAAAACTGTAGAAAAATTAGGGAAAATGATTTTAAAAAACAATACAATTAATATATTTTGGATAAATATTGGTATTTCAATATTTTAATAGGTAATTATAAATTATAATTTGTAGTAAATGTGTTTATATTAAAATTAAATTTTTTTCTTGATATATTTGAAATAAAATTAAATGACCAGTCCAAAAAATGACTTTTATGTTATTCTACAAAAAATAATATTTAATTAAATTATTCCAAACACAGAATAATATTTTATAGAGGATAGGTGGAATAAGAAATGGTATAAAAGTTCATTCGTGGACCATTATTGATCCATAATGCACCATATATGTAAATTTGTAATACCTAACAATTGAAATATGTTTTTTCGTGATATTGGTTATGGAGAATTAATGAGGGGTTTAAAAAAATTTATGTTTTAAAATACAACATAATCATGTATAAATTTTATTGGATGAATTATTTTTAGCCATAAAATATTCTATATTTAAATTTTTAACATTTTTTCCACTTGACATAGTTATGAAATCCCTAATATTTTAATATTCTTAATTCTTATAGTTGTGACAGTCCCCTCACATATAAATGGGTACCTTTTATCATCCCTATTACAAAAACACTGTTCTATGTAACTCATCAAACAACTAGTAAGGACTAATTATATATTACATACCTCCATTCTTGATCTCCTAGTTTTTCCCTAAGACCATATTATGAAATCATAGAGTGTAAGACAAAGCAGGTCTCGCAAAGAAGAGGTAATAGTCTAACCGTATTTTGCAATGATTATTTCACCTGTAACATCCTATAGATATATTATATTCATCATTAAATAAGAAATCCATTACCTGTAGAATAATTTTATATTATTATGGTCATCGTAAAATAATTTTCTCACTCCTTTCTATCCAATGAAAAATGAAAATATCGATTGTCTGTACATATGACCTACCGTCTCTACACAGTAGTGTAACCCATTTTAATAACTAATTTACTTAAATTGTTATAAATGATTAATTAATGAATATATATATTATATTTTTGATATAGTTATAATTCTATAAATATATGATATCATTTTTCTTCCTTCCCTTCTATCCATTATAAAATAATAACATCAATCATGCATAACTATGGACTACCACCTATACATATAGATGTGATTCATTTTTCTTGTCCGCCATTCATTACTGATTCTTCAGTTTTATTTTATGTAAAAATTTTAATTATATTATAATTAATATTATAGATATGAAGAAATAATTTTAAAGATGCAAGGATAATAACTACCAATCTGAAACATGTATGGAAAACTGAATTGTTTACAGAGTGGAGGTTGATATCAATAATGAATTGTGAATAAAATAGTGATAAAATATTGTAAGTAAATAATTTATTGTATTATATCTTTTAATATTTTCATCTTATTAATTTACAACATATTAAAATTTAACACACAGGAGGTTAAGAGTGGAGATAAAAAAAACATTGGACCTATAGTAAGGGCATTTCTTTTCAATTTACAATTAAATGATAAATCTCTATATTTGGAAACAAATTTCATTTATATGGTGTATATACATCCCCATTTAAATATTATAAAATTAATTAATATTTATTTATAGTATCTAATGTTTTATTTCATGTATATATTTTATGGGGATTTGATTGAAAAGTTATAAATTACATAATGGATTTCATTTACAATATTAATTTATTTCAAGATTGTTTATATTCAATTTCACTTTTTTGAAATTATTTTATCATAATATATTAAAACCTATATATTTTATAATTATATGGTTATGATTTTTGTCTATATCATATTTTCACATTTCTCAAATTGTTTTATGAAGAATCAATAAGTTAGTAACACGTAAGGGAATTCATTTTAAAAACATTGTTTTCAATTTATATTTCTATATTTTTATTCATTATTGAGGGTACTTTAATTTTATTCAGGAAAATTATTTTTTAAAATACTATAACGTTTTGAATTAATTTTAAATAATATTGGAATTTATTTTAAATTTTCTTAAAGGATTAAACTTGTAATTTACCCAAATAAGGTATATTTTAACTATCAATCAAAATTTTATTGGAATATTTATTTTAATAATGACCCCATGAATATAATTTACCATCATTATGGCTTTTATTTTATTTTATGATTCTTTTTCATGTTTCCATCATTATTTTGAATGAATTTTTAATCACAATTTATTCTTATTTTTTAGTTTATATCAAGTAGAAAGAGTGTGATTTTGTTAAAGGAATTAAAATAAATTTAAAATGTTAATTGCAAATCCAGTCTCACACAGAGTAATACTTATTATTCTATATTATTTTTTCAAATATTTCATTTTATATTTATGAATGGCACTATTTTACAAAAAGAAAATATTTTTTGATGAATCAATGTTATTCCAACATACATTACTAGTAAATTATTATACATTATTTTTGATATTATTCAATTTCTTGTGATCATGTTCTTTATCACTCTTTGAGATTCATTGGAATTTTTTTACCATTTAGGTTGATATTTCAATATCCTAGATAAATTTAGTATCATTTATTTTATTATTATGATTTGGTAACTCTATACCAATTATATATATGACATGGGTTGATAGATGTTTACTAACAATGAAGTTACATTTATAGGAGAAATATTTTTTGTTCGTGATTTTATAACGATAATTAATGATTTATAAGGAATTATTAGATTTAATTTGAAGGATCATTAAATATATATTTGAATGAATTTGGAATAATATTTTTAGGTGGGGTGTCATTATAGTTAACCCCCTTGATGAGTTAGAAGGTCTCATGAGACAACCCAGGTTGCTATATTAGTTTAGTAATTTATGCATACCTCCTAATATAATTAATGTGTGATTTCTATGTAATTTTTGTAATGATTCATGATAATTGGGTTTTGGCATTGAATAAAAGTGCCTAGATTTCTATATTAATTAAATTCCTTTATTGAGAGTTTAGTTCCCATTATACATGTTATTTTTATGTTTATTGGAGCAATGGGTGTACAATGAAATCATTTTTTTAATTTTATGGAACACATTTTGATTATCTATCCTATCAAATCAATTGAGCCTTATTTTTTTTTGATATATTCCACTATATGTAACCATTATTGAGAAACTAGGATCACTATTTTTATGTTTTCCATTCACCGTGATACCAAGAAGGGAATTTTGAGTGATTTTTGAGGTACAATAGAAGAAATAATAATTATATCTCTCAAATGTTAGTTTTGAATGAAAAATAATTTGAAATTTCGAACAGAATTTTTTTAATAAAAAGGACATTAAGTATAATTTTCCAATTTGTTTTGTATGTTTTTGATAGTTATGTGTTTTTCCAAAGTCACTAAAACTCTAAATTGTAATGTTTATTAAAATATAATAAAGTAAAACCCTTTTTTAAAATTATTTAAATAAGGGTTATTTATATTTATTGGTTTCATAACATTTCATTCTAAAGAGAGAAATGAAATGATAAATTTATTAAGGGTTTTATATGTAGTCCTATAATCTAAAAATTATTAATTCAAATTAATTATGAATTCCCTCCTAGTTCTAGACATTTTATTCTAAAAATGTTAAAATCTATCAATTTGAAATTCCATCATTACCATTAATATGTTGGTGATAGGTGGTTCCCGTTTAATTATAACTCCAATATTTTACTATTTAATCATTGAACAAATAAAAACTAGATTGTGTTAAATTATAAATTATAAATCCCTTTATAAATCAAATTATGTAAAAGAAATTATTCTTGATGAATTTGTCAAAAACTATGAATATGAATATTTTGAACTATTTGACCCTCAACCTAGTTAGATAGATATTCACTATACATGAGAAAGTGTTCATTCCAATTAGAATATAAGAATGTTCAAATTAAACATACTCCCTAAAAATATAAAACTCATGTGTCCTATTTTGGGAAATATCATAATTTAAATAAATATTTATTATAATTTTACACTTTTAAAAAACCAAAACTAGACACATATAATCCCAAAATAGTGTTGGCCACTAAAAATGATCTTATATAATTTTCTCCGTAGTTCATTTACACACATACTTTTTACACCATATTGAATATTTTAAGATAGAAATAATTGGATGTGTCTACTCATTAATAATAAATCAACTTAAATTCCTTAAAAAATGACATAAAAATAAATTTATCATCCCAAAAAAAATTATTAACTAAAAAATAAATATTATTCTTCTAGTTTTGGTAAATGTTTTTGTACATAATAGTAATAAGTATGAATCTAGTAATGTTTTCATACCACGATGATTATTTACTCAAGTTGAAAATAGATTCTCATTTGGGATGAAGAAATTTATTTCTATTAGTTCCATTTCATGGGTGATGGGTATCCTTGTCCAATTATAAGAGACAATATTTTTAGCTCATCTTTTATCAATAATTTATATATATTGTTCATATAACTGATGCTTCCGCATCATAATACTTGCTTTGGATTCATTTTTTTACATTATAAATTTGTGATCATAATGGAAAATGATTATTATGACTTAAGCCCCAATTAAATAACTAAAAACATGTCAATGGAAAACATAACCATATAAAATTATTTTTATTAGAGGTGTAATTATTTTGTTCATAATCCAATATCTTACTAAAGAGTGAATTAGATGAAATTTTTTGTCTCTTTCCTGCCTAAAATAGAACCTACTACTAGATCACTTTTACCACACATAACCTAAAAAATTCATATTCAATTTGGTTATCTAAGAATTCCATACATATATATTACATTATTTTTGATGAATATCCAGTACATCTCATAACAATACATGCATGAGTACACATTGATGAGGATGTATATGTAAGAGAATGATTTTTTATCGATTATAAAATTAGGTAATCTTATATATACAAAAAATATAAGTTAAAAAGGGGGAAAATGTTACCAATATATAAAAAACACAGAAATAAATACATGTGAAAAAAATATATGGGGTTTAATGTATAATATTCATATAATTACTTCAATAGAAAGACTTCATAGGTTATCCATAAAATAAATGATATTATAACATAATCCCCTTGACTGAAGACCTATATTGATTTGTACACATTAAAAATCAGATATAATAAGAAATAATTTACTATAAATATATTATAGAACCCAATTCGTATATAAGTATCATTATGTTTTAGAGTGATAGGATATGTATTATCCTTTGATAAGTATGGGAGATGACACAATTTGAAGTTTTTAAAATATTAAAAAATAATAATGCCTTGCTCATGTGTAGTGGATAAAAAATACCAAATATTAAGAAAATAATAGTTATATTTTCTAAATAAAATAAACCAATCAAATTAAATCCTGTGATTTTGATATTTTAAACATTATATCTCAGGTTATCCATAGATAAACCCATATTAACCCTAATCATGGAAATTTATTTTTACTATTTTGACTATTAATTATGAACAAAAAAATTTGTTGAAAATATTACATAATACGAATTATTATTATTAAAATATGGAATTAATTTTATGAGACATAATTTATAGAATTCGAAAAAAAATTTAAAAAAAATCAAAAAATAGAACAAACTATTTTTAGTAAAATTTAATGTTTATCTTTAAAATTGAGTTTAAAATTTTATTTTCCTTGTAAAACATATAGTATGAGTGTAAAATTATTTTATTGCATATATTATATGAAATTTAATTTAAATATTTCATTAAAAGTGAATAATTTAATTTATTAATATAAATACACATTTATTTTATTCAAGTAGTTTTTTAGACAACTATACCTTTTTTACCTTCAATTGATTTTTTTAGTTTCTAACCAATAAAAACAGATGAATGAATTTTAATGATTTTTAAATTATATTTTCTAATAATTTTACTAGCCTTATTCATACCATACAATCTAACTTATTGGAAAGAACTGTAACTTTAAATAAAAATATTTTAATAGTATATCACAATTTTCTTAAACTCGGTGTTGTGTGTATAACATTATATCAAAGAAATTAAATTTAATTAATGATATATATGTAATAAAATATCAGGATATAAGATTTTTTCTTCTTTATAATAATTTATCCCTTATATTTTCCTCACTCTGATACAAACAACTGAGGATACTTATACCTCATCTCATATTTGGGTTATAATGTACCTTACTCAAATTTCTTGTTTCACACCAAAACATTTATTATAGGAGTAGTTATATTTCAAAAATTTTACTCTCACTAATCAAATATATACAACACTATTCATCATATGAGTGATCGTGATCCAGTGGCATGAACTATGACTTTAGTACATGTGAATTATTGATAATATACATCCTCATGAGAGATATATTGAACATATCATGAAATTGAGAGAGATTTAATGGATGATTCATGTAATAAAAAACCATCCTGGTATTATAATGAATTCTTAAGGGAACTTTATATATATAGGGCTAAAAGTTTCCTTCATTCTAATTATTAACATTATTATGACGAGATATTCTTATGAATACCTCTTCATGAACATCAAAATCTAGATCTCACATATGATTGTCAAAATATGTTTTCTATAGACCCTAATGTACAATGATGAGATTTTAAATAACTATATCCATATTTTCCATTTCATCAGCTAGATCAAGTCCCATTATCATTAATTTTGAATCTTTATCCCATCATGTTGGATTTATATACATCCTTCAATAATTGGATTCATAAGGAGACATTTTTATTCCTAAGAGAAAGTTATTATTATTAAAAAGTATACAAAAGGAAGGTGTTGATCCAAACATCTAATGAAATAAATAAATAAGATCTCAAAATGTCGTATAGACTTTGAATTTTCCTCTAAGAATGACAATGTCTCTATGGATGATAGTCAATTAGAAATTTCAACTCCAAACTAACGTTTATTGAAGAATTCTCCAAAACATCATTGTAAAACTCATATCTAAATAAGATAAAATAGAATTTTAGTACAGGTAAAATTTAATTTTATGGAAATATTTTTATGGTGGGTTTCAAAACCCTAGAAAATTTTATTTATTTAAATTTTTTATATTTTTAGTAGTGGTTTATGAAAAACCACTTCTAAATATATATTTTTTATATTTTCATAAATATTATTTTAACAGAATTTTCTTAAAAATTAATTGTAAAATAATTGAAAAAATTATATGTTCAATAATTTCATATTATTTATCAGTAAAAATAATAATAATTATTTATGTTTTAGTTAAATATTATTACAAAATTATTAATTATTAATTATTAATTATTATTAATTAGTAATTAATTGATTCTAAAACAAATTCTAAGATATGTCTTAAATCTGATTTCAACATCAAATGATCATAACATTCAATTTGGGTTTCTAGTTTTACTCCAAAAAAGCCAATCATGTATTATGAAATGAAACACAACAAAACTATATAAAAATTTGGTAATAGTTACTAGAATAAAATTTATTAATATCTTAAGAGAAGATGAAAATTGAAGTTCGTCATCCAATGACCATATGTTTTGCAACCAGTTTTCTATTTAGGATCTACCAAATATATAGTTAAATCTAAAAAATTGATCTACATAAAATAAAGTTCGGTGACATCAATTAATACTTTGTGATGTAAAAAATATCTTTGACAGACTCCAAAATATATTTTTTTAGATAATAAGATATTTGAACCATCGATGTGATTTGAGGATAATTTATGAGCAATTTAATAAGCTTGTTGGGATTTTTTTTATTCCATGGACTAAAATTTATATTGATTTGTTGGAGTAACAATTTTTGTGGTTTAATATATTTAGGAGATTTGATTCATACTATATACATATATTGGTATGTATTTGTATACATTTATTTATATTAATTAATAATTTATATATATTTATTAGTATATAATTAAAATTATATACAATTTCATCTATGTATGAATATTTATATTTATTTAATAATAATTTTATATATATATATATAGAATTATAAATATTTATAAGTAGTATGATTATATATTTTTATATAATGTGTGTATATAAATATAAATATTTATATTTACTTTTATTAGTTTAAATAGTTATGTTAATATACAATTATATATATGTGTGTGAATTTATATGTGTTTATGTTATATAAATGTATGTTAATATATATTTACGTAAATTTCATGATATATATATTTTTATATATTTATAAAATTTTATATCAATTTATGTATATTTATATACATTAACATATATTTAGATTTATGATATTGATGAATATATTTTTATATGTATTATATTGGTTATTGTGTTCTTGTGTGATCTTATGCTTCTATTTATATACATTCATCTAAATTTATATAAATTTATATATTTTTACAAGGTATATATAACCTCATTTAAATAAATAAATAAATAAATATAGAATATAGAATATAGAATATTTATTATTTTTTGACATTTGTTATATTTATGTTTTATTTCCTCTGCATGTAACCATTGAGATCTTATATAATTATTTCTTATATATTAATGTATTTTTAATTTATTTAATATCGATTTTATTATTATGTAATTATTTTTTATTTTTTCTTGATTATTTAATGATTTCTTATTTTTTTCATTTTTTATTTATTTATTATTTCCGCGTTAAAAAGTTAATTAATTATTAATTAATTATTAATTAATTATTAATTATTTATTTACAATTTATTTGATATTAATTACTAATTATTAATTATTAAATTGTAATCAGTAATTAGTAATTATTAATGTACTATATATATAATTTAGTATTTATTATTTATTAATCCTTTGATTGTTATTTATTTATTTATTAAAAAATAATTATCAATTTTGTATTTATTTTTCAAGAATTATTCATTTTAATTATATTTTATTTCATTATTATTATTTATTAATATTTTTATTCATATATACACATTTATATGCATAAATATATATGTATGTTAAATTATACTTTCAGACCACATTATGTGCTTGATGGAGTCATAAATTCCTTAGAGAATAATCATGAGGTAAAGGCTTCAAAAAACACTTAACACATATATTTTGGGAATTTTATCATTACTTAGAAGTCAAAAAAATAAAAAATAAACATTAAATAATAAATAATAATATTTTATATTAAATAGAAATAATTTATAATTTTGTCTGAAAAATAAAAACAGGGACAACAAATTTTTTAAAAATAAAAATCAATTCTAAAAAAAATTGCAAAATAATAATCATTTCTAATTGATTGGAAACACAGAAAAATTAAATGATTTCTAGAAATTATCACACATCATGTATCATCAATTAAAAAAGTTACTAAAAACAAAAAAAATCCCACTATAAAATTGTTTTTTTCCATAGTGTCTGGTACTCCCTGACACCATACAACTTCTTTAATGAATTTAAATGGAAGATGAGAAAGAGATAATTATTACATAATGGCTATGATATATGCTAATTTTTTAAGTTGATCAATATAAACTCAAATAATATTATTTTATTTTAATAATTTCGGGAGCCTAATGATGAAATTAATGGTTATGTTTTCCCATTTATATTTTGGTCTAAATAATGTTTATAACATCAACTAATACTTCTATCCCTGATCCATAACTTCTTACATACATGTCACAGAGATACATACTTTTCAATATCCATTTTTTCTGTTATCCCAAATAAAATAATATTTAATATTTCCATAAGTCTTCATATATCTGCGAGGAATAATTAATGGTGATCTATGAGATTCATCCACCCGATGCTTAAAAAAATATGATATTTAAGGGAAAAAATTGGTTCCTAAACATTTTCATTCCATAAAAATCATGGTGGGACATAGGAATATTTATCACCTTCATATATAGTTCAAAATATTTCTTTTGTGCCTCTTTAATCCTCAAAAGGATGGATAGTTGAAAATTAATCTCAGAAAGATATTATTTTTCTAGTTTCTGCTTTATTTGTGATACATATTATTTAAATCCATTTATATTATATCTCTCTCAATCATTCTTATGGATAAACTATCATGGTCTTTTGGGCTCAAAGCAGCATCCCACATGTTCTCCTTCCCATGGTGGTAATGTATCAAGAATTCATAATATTTAATAAATTCCAATCATATGATTTGGTTCATATTCATCTCTATATGTGTGAATATAAACTTTAATCTATTATTATTAGTATATATATCACATGATTCAACATAAAGATATTACCCCTATAATTTCAATGTACAAATTACTACTAAAAACAGAAAATTTGGAGTTGGGAGATTTTTCTCATTTATATTAATTATAATGAAGAAAAATCTATAATTATACCATTATTCATGAGGATGAATCCTAGCCAATTATTTAATGCATCACCATATATCACAAACCTCTACCCACTACATGGTTGTATAACCACAAGTGCTATATCCAACAATATTGTCTACTCCACAAAATATTCATCACATTTATCTATCTAATGGAAAATGACTCCCCTCTAATTCAACTTGGTTATTAGATTTGATAGACATGATTATTCCATTAAAATCAGTCATAATATCTAGAAAAACAACCAAACTATAGATGTCTATTATATGGGTTGTTCTGGTCTATTTCTCAATAAAAACTTTTTTTAGTTATGTATATATAAACACTCTATTAAGATTATATGACCCATAAATGAATCCTTTTGTATCTAAAATTACAAATTTTTAAAATTTAGCATAAAACTAATATTTCATCATGGTCTTCAATATAATCCTTAAATGATATTAATACTCCTCCTTTATCTGGGAATATTTGTTAATATCCTCTATAAATTCTACCATCTATGAAGATAAATGCGAGATTTTTTTCCAAATAGAATCAATAAAAATTCATAATAAATATACCACGTATAGAAGGCTATATATAGTGTATCCTTCTTCTTGACCATTAATTGATGATATCTATATCAAATACCAATAATAGAAAAATATTGAGCTCTATTTAATTAAGAAATTGATCTTTAATATATTTTATATGATACTTATTCCTAATAGTAATATTTTTATGTTCTCCATAATCATTGAAAAGACATATTGAACCATATTTATTCTTAACCAAAATAACAGGTTCAACCCCTTCTGATGAAATAGGAAATATGAAACCATTATCAAGTATATCCTAGAGTTTCTTCTTCAATTAATGCAACACAATCTATTCCATTATATTTAATGACTTTGAAATAGGTATAACACTATGTATGATTTATAATGAAAACATAGCACCATATTTCAATGGGAGACTTAGAAAGTCTTCATGACATAAAGTATCATTATCCTGAATAATATGAATATCGTCGATTTTGAGTTTTTCCCTATCCATTTTAGATAAATATCCCTCATGAATAGGTAATATGACATATAAAATAGAAGTGAATTACATTGGAATTTCATATTCATCCGGCACTGAAATATGATCATTGTTCGAATTAGAATACAAGACACGACTTCAATTCCATTCCAATTTATTTGGGTCTATATATAAAGATCTAATAAATTTTTAAAAAAATTTCATTCAAATTGAACTAGAGGGATAATCACATGATTTTTGGAATGTAAATTCCTATACACTTAAATTAAAGAGGATATATAGTTTTGAGATTTGATAATCATACCATTGAGATTTTTTACTACAATAAAAAAATATAATCTTTGAGGTGGTGATCTGATAACCATATAAAATTCTTCATAAATATAATAGTGGATAGATATATAATAAAGTAACACATTTTAAGTTTGATATTTTATGGTATATGTTCCTCTCCCCATGTTATTTCATGGACCCACATAAGTGGTTTAGATTTCATGAGCCCTCCCTTTATCTCGAGGATTAATAGGTTTCTAATGCTAATTTTCATTATTTACTCATGTATTAATTTACTAATTCTAGTAAATTATTTAGTCCTTGGGATTAAATAATTATTAAATGTGTCATATATTCATTGGATGTTTTTCATTATTTCTTTCTTTTTTTATCCTCTTCACATCAATTTCACATTCCATTTCTCGATGAACTTATTTTCAGTGCTTTAAATATATACCAGATCCAAAAAGTTAATTTCTTTTATGATTCCATATAGATTTAATAACATGAATAATGATTAAATTTCAATCATCCAAGGGTTTAATTATTATTAATTTCACAACATTTGACCATTTTCTCCCAAAAACATTAGAAAACTGAGAGTCCCTAATTTCCAATTCCATCAGGAGATCATATTAAGTAATTACATAATATCTATTAAATTATCATATAGAAAATTACTTTTGGATATTTGGTCTCTAGACACCAATTAATTGATCCATCTTGATTACAATATTTTTGATACAACTGGAAGAATAATATAAAAGATTGAAGAAATTTTTCTCATAGGTAGTAATGGATGCATCATATTTTCAATTCAGTTCTATTAATTTAATTTCTATTTTCATGTGAAGGGTTTAAGGAAAGTAATTAATAAAAAATATATTTTTAAACACTTCCCACATAATGGAGTTAAATTCTACCTATTTCCCATTATTATTCATAAGATTCCAACATTTAACATAAAAAACATACAAATTATTTATTTCTAAAAAGAAATTACTTATTTCATACACATTATAATAGAAAAAAATACTTCTAGTGTTACAAATACATTTCTTATTAATTAGCTGATCATAAAAACCACTGAAGGGTGGTGGATGCTTTTATATAAAAAACTCAATAGTGAGTTATTCATTTTTTCAGGAAATTTGGATAATAACCATGATTCGTGTTATCATTCCTAGATTAAGAGAGATGGATGATAATGGGAACATGGTTTCAAATACCTACTCATATATAATTTGGTTTATCAGGAGGGAACTCATTTCATTCCCCATCACATTTAGTGTTATCATGGTTCCTCCATGCCCCAACAAACATCTATGACAAATAATCATAGTGTGTGAAATAATAATCAATGTTATAAATATTTAAATCAATAAAAAGTATTCATAAATTGCCTAAATCATGACACCGTTTATTCAATATATGAAATAGTAGGTTTATCTTATGTTATTCATGGTGATCATATATTCAAATCCTTCATAACAATTCATAATGAAATTGTGAAAAAACCGAATCATATCCCTTGAATGTCTCTAGACAGGTGTATAATCTATGTCCCAGTTATCATGATCTAGTGATGATCAATTTATTAACCAATCCACTCCTTTTAGTGTTATTATCCCATAGTTCATCTATTAAATAATAATATCCACATTCTAGTATCTAGAGAGTTATATAATATCTACAAAACTACCAAACCACAACTTTACAAAAGTCACAAGATGTTGTCCTGTAATTATACTTATCCCCAATGTTTTTTTAAAAAGATCTAAAATTGCAATATATAAGAATAACATACAACAATATAATAAGAACTTAGGCGAGACAGTAATTTTGTGTATATATATATTGTATCATTTTAGATGATCATTCTACATGTATTAAAAAATTACATGTCATTGCACTGACCAATAACTATTTTTTAACATTGTTCTTATGATTCTCCACATTATTATTAGTATTCGATTATATTGTTCCATGTGGCCATGGTTTGAAATTTACAGGATGGATTCTGGTGTGATTAAACACCCAAGAGTCCTGGAAGATTAGAGAATGAGTTGGAGATCATCATTTTGTGATTAAATTATGACATAATGTAAGAAACTGTTTCTATAGACAAGAATCAGAGGTTAAAAAGTGGTATTTCATCTTGAGTGTAGTGGAATAGTGGAACAATTTGACTGGAATTATGTTCATTCCACTCATGTGGATGGAATATATCAACAGATGATGGTCGTGTTTAGTTAATCCGAGTTTTATGTTCCCTAGAATTATGCATGGAATATTGAGAAATAGTGGAGGGGTGGGTAAAACATGTGAATAATTATTTAATTTCTAAAAAATTCTAACATACATAATGTATAGTCTCGAAAAACAATCCATGTAGCCCCTTTAAAGGGGTGTCTAGGGGGTTTAGTGGAGTTAAAACAACGTTTTGTGTGTGACAACCACACACTATGGGATATGATGTTTGCAGCTCAGTGTGTACCCTCAAAGTACACAAGCACAATCAAAAATAGGTAAATTGGAATAACTATATAAAACATGCATGACCATGCACCCAAACATGGCCACTGAGCATAGGCAAAACAATACTATATGGACCTCACAATGTACCCATACATGGTCTGGGTACCAAAACATGACTAGTGTACATAAGCATATCCATGGTACACAAGAACGGGCCAGAGTACACTGTCAAAGGCTCGATGGAAACATTCATACCCTGAGATGAAAAGAAACACCATGTAAAACACGTACAGAATGTTCACAACCACATGTGCACCCAATTTGTGTGTAGGTTAGGACACACCATGGCGTTCTTCACAGGTCACATGCCATTTGACCCTATTTACAAATTGTATAATTTTCTATGATAATTATACATTGTGTAACTTATTATTTGGGAGTCAAATTATGTCCCATGAGTAGCCTACCCTAATCATTTTTTGGTGGAACATTATTACGGCCTTCATTTTGGTATCATTAAAAAAATGTTTTTATGAGTGGGATGATTCTTTCATTGACACTAGGATGACATAAGTGATCACATTGGATCATTATAGATATGTTGAGGTCAAAACCCTTATCTCCCTATAGGATGGGTCCATCATACACATTACATATGTAGATTCAGTACCCCATACTATAAAGGGTGAATGACTTCTATCTATGGAGTGGTTCTCCTATCTTTGAGATTTTATGGGGAGAAGGTCCTCTGATATCTTTATTTTTTCCTTAAATGTGTAGTGTATTGGTGAGGTTTGATCTATACACACTATTTATTATACAGTTATGGTAGGTTCTAGAAATCATAGGTAGACCATTGTAAGGTACAACAAACTCGTCAGTTTTAACTATCCATAAAGATATAGATTCCCTTTATATCTTGATGTGGGTTTCATTGAGAGTATATGTTTTTTTCTCTTCACAAAATTTCATTGTGGGTTTATCTGAGGTTTTTATTTCAATTTCCCCATTTTTCATTTTAATGGAATCCTTTACTGCATGTATACACTCACCCCTTCTTGGGATCACACACATGTGTTGTGTCTTATATAGACAACCATAAGATAAATGGTGACTTCATAGGAGAATAGTTGTACCCTGATTTTCTAACCATGTTTAGTGTTCAAACATGGATATTGTGATTCATATTCTCTTTTATCTGACCTTTTTCCTATTTTTTCAGGTTGAGACCTCATTTTTTGGTTGTATATTTTTTCCATTATGAATTTTTTATTACGCTTTTATATATTATTTCATAGATTCTATTCAATACATGGAGTGAATTTTATATATTCAAGTATATTAATTTATCCATTAAATGCTTCACAATGATTTCTGTGTTTGTGTGTGTTTATATAGTTACATGAGGATACAACATACCATTTTAATTTGATGCCTACATATTGCTTTTATATAGCCCCATGCCTATTCTAGCAAGGATTTTGGTCTCAAAACAAGATTTCCACCATCCAAGTAGGCCCAAATGGGTAAAATAATTATTGAGTGGAATCATAGGTGATATATTCTATGGTGGATATTTAGATTTGGGCCTTTATGAGTTTTTTTATTGAGAATATAGGGAAAAAATATTATAGTGTCG
The DNA here is from genome assembly GCA_963277665.1 of Viscum album. Classification (NCBI taxonomy): domain Eukaryota; kingdom Viridiplantae; phylum Streptophyta; class Magnoliopsida; order Santalales; family Viscaceae; genus Viscum; species Viscum album. The sequence continues at coordinate 1,815,296,633 of OY728146.1, forward strand.
AATGTTTTCCACTTAATACTGGGAAACTAATGTTGGTGTGGATGCTGATGGATACATAAACCCAGAATCTGAGAACTTATTTTTTAAATCTTTTACTGAGACATCCATTGTTTGGAATAAATTTCTCCTACTTCGTATAGAATTTAGTCTTTTAATTTCATACCATTCTTGATTTAGCTCCCCATACACATTATTATATAACCATGTTATTCCTTTTAAACTTTTTGGATTCCTTCTTGATGATATCCATCTAAGATACCAATACAAGATCATGACAATGGAGAATTGACTAATGGGGTATTATTTGGGGTACCCACACATGACGTGTATCCTCTAGGATGCTACAAAGTAGTTCCACATGTTGTTGAGAATTAAATAGTTCTACTAGAACATGATAATTATGCACACATGTATAACATGATTCTAGATTTCTAGTAATAGGACCACTGAGTTTTCATTGTAGTCTAGACTCTTATGAAGTGGAGGAGAAACTCAAGGTGGTGTTTTGAGTATTCAACCTTGTTTTTACCATGCTTAATAAGATAGTTCCAGTTGAATAACACATTTTTCATGGATTTATAAAGTGCTAGTAGATTTTAATCACTTAGACTTAGTATGAGGTGACTCTCTTATGGTTAAAATTAAAACATATTTTCTTGATGAGGATAATACTTTGAGCTTTCACTCAGTGTATATTCCAGAATTTCTTGAAAATTAAAAGTGTAGTACTTATGTTGTTGACTATTTCATGAGGTTTACTTAAATCACATGTTACTAAAAAGATATGATTCAATATGGTTACATATTGTAAAGGTTTATTGAGTAATGAATTCATAGATAAATCCATGCTAGCATGGAATCCAAATATATTCCCATTTATTATGGAGTTCCGAAATAGGGTTTGTTTATTGAGAGAATCCTAGAAGAATGATTCTAGGTGGTAGGATCCAGTAGTGGGAATTATAGGGCTAGTTAAATTATTATACCTATAATTTCCTAGTCATCTAGGTCTTTCCAAAGGGGACATCACAGTCCTCAGAATTAGACATGTGGGTCCATAGAGTAGTGTTCAAAAAAAAGTATCTACTCTAACTAGAGATGGGAGATTCTATGATTATAGTGAGTGAGGTCACATGGCTCAAGATTTTTTGACCATATTTTCTAAGAAATATTTGAATAAAATGGATAGATAGAAGAAAATAGATAGAATTCTGATTTGGTATCTCCCATGATTAGTTAGGTTGGCCCATTGGGTGGTAATTACAATTTGGGAGTAGGTAGGGTTCTAGAGGAAGGATATTATCATTGAGAATTACACTGTATGTTACTTCCATGACAACCAAATATAAGTCCACACCAGGATTAGAGGAAAGGATGTATTGGGAGAGGGTAGTTTTAGGAAATTGATGGATATAACTATGATTCTCATTAAATGTTTCTAGGTATAATAAGTTTATTTTATAATCCTTCTATAGTAATTTTAGACATAGGTTTGAGTTATTGCCTTATCTAAATATCCATTTTCTAGGAGAGAGATTTTCTAGTTGGGTCACATTCCCTGTAGATATGGCTAGTGGTTCCTACCAGGATCGATTCCTCTATATCAGAAATCTGTTGGTAGTACAATTCAGTTTTCAATAGAGAGAGTTCCTTGTGGGAAATCTTATTCATATAGATGAAACATAATTATGTCATATTGGGTATGGAATAGTTATCCATGCTGAATTCAATGATATAATTTCATTTTACAGGATTTAGATTCCTTGTATAGAAGGTATGTCATTCTTATTTATGGGACAGAGAGATCTTAAGGGTGAGTGAGCACGGATCGTGAGCAAGAAGTTGTATCCCATAACTCATCAGTTAGAAATATTATCCATTACTATATATTTATCCCAACTAATCCAACTTTCAGGGGTTATAAAGGATTATATGGATGTATCTCTTAAGGATGACCCAGGGAAACCTCTATGGTGGGCGATTTACTTTTCCATCAAATTTCACCCCAGGATCACACCGACATCATTTTCTATGTATTATATGGCCCCCAACAAGATCTAGGTTCAAAGGGTGTAGTTATAATACCATCTAGATAATGTTTTTATCATACCCAGTGACTCCCCTTATGTATCCATTGCTTTATTTTATAAGAAATACATACATGAGTTTGAGATTTTTTATTGACTATCATCACCTATATCTGGTAATTATTAAAAAAACTTACCCCTACTAAGTATTGTAATACTTTTAAACCAATTTAAAGGTGCGAGTTGGTTTTTATAGAACAATTTTAGTTCTGAGTACCCTATGTAGAGGTTTCCAAGGATTATATTCTAAAGATGACATTCTAATGCCACTACAGACACTATGGGATCCTAGTGCTTCATTTTGGTGGGACTAATTATCTAAATATGATCATATATTTTATGATTTGGATATTAATGACATACAAAGGATGATTTTTCTTTGTATTTATTTATGAAATTACTATACACGCTGTGTCGGAGACAATGCGGGTAATTTGAGGATCATCATAGATTAAATCAATGAGAACCAATTTAATTTTAATCTCTTGAAGGGTCAATTTAGAAGAATTGAAGTTCAATAATATGGGTAAGATCACCTCTATTATTGATTTATCTACAAGTCAAAAAATGATTGAATATTTACTTGATTGGGAGCTTCCCAGGAGAATGTATGAGTTTCAGAGTTTCTTTAGTTTAGTGGAGGTATAATTAGGGTTCATGATAGAATTATATAGGATACAAACCACTTTGACTCCTTTGACATATAAATTTTAAATTTTTAAAATGATAGAGTAGTTTCAAAGGGACTTTTAGGAGATGAGGATGTAACACCCTATGATTTTATAGAACATTATCTCATTATAGTAATTTAATAGCTTGCGATACAAGCAACACCGAGTTCGGACACACCACAACTTATCAAACTAGCCATTTAAAAAGCAGTTAGGCATAGTATTAACTGAATTTTTTATCTTATATACTCTATATAATTTTAACACCCATATTATGTGTTTCTTAGACATAATATAAGAACAAATTAAATTTTTTAGATAAATGAAGTATTTTTAAAAAATGAAATTTTATCGGATACTAATGGTGAATTTTTTTAAATAAAATATCTAACAATTTTATAGTAAATTTTAAAGAATAAACTTCTTATTTAGTAGCGAGAAATAAATTTTTTTGGATAGATTTTGGGTATTTATTAGCTAGCTTTCATATTTTGATGAATATTGACAAATACTATGCTTTAATTGAAAACAACATTTTTAATCAAAATAATTTATAGTTTAAATTAATAATATTAATGGTTTTGAAGTATATTTAGATTATATTTTTATCATTTAATACAATTTAGATCATTATAAGTAATTTCACATCAAAATATGACATAAAAGTATGTCAATCTTTTGATAGTATTTACTTTTTTAAAACCTGCTTTTTGATTTGGCAACGGGAATTAATTTTAAATTAATAAATGAAACTTCTATGTTTTTAAATATTTAAAATGGACTTCATTTTTGAATTTGTAATATCAAAATTATATTAGGGTAAAATTTTGGTATTTTTCTGAAAACTTTCATTTTTTGATGAATAGTGAAAAACAAAGCATTATTATTTAAAACCAACTTTTTATTTAAATAATTAACAATTTTATTAAAAATTATTTTTTGTCAAAATAGATATATAATACCTATATAAGTTCAATTTAATTTATTGGAGTCATTTCATAATAAATTTACATGTATAAAATTTTATTGAACCTTTTAACGTTTTTACCCACCTTCTTGGAGCATTTGCAAATTTACAAAAATCATAATTTTACCATTGCTGTGATTTTAATCTCAAAAATCGGAGAGAGACGATTGGCATTAGTATGTAAAATTTGGTTCAATAATATGAAAATACATTTTTTTTGAATAGTAATATTTTGATTTTTTTTAACACGGTTAAAAGTAAATAGGGTAATTAAGGGTAAAAATGATATTATAATTACCCTAACACATGTCTTAATTCTATTAGATATATGTAATTCAACTAAAAACTAAGTTAGGAATAAAATATGATCCTTTTTGGTCCACATGGACTATATTGGGACATTTATTATTATTTTATTTAAAGAAGTGTTAAAAATGTTATATTCAATGTTTAATAACGAAACTATTTTTTATATTGGGTTACACACAATATAAATTAGACTATAAATATTAATTACAAATATAAAAATATTTCCTACATTAGAGAATTTTATTTATAATTTTTAGACATTAAATATTTTAATTTATTGATGACACAATGATTATCCAATAATTATCTTATTAATGAAATATTAAACTAATTGATATTATAAATATCCATATAAATGTAAATTGAGACTTATGATGAATTACACTAATTTTATAAGTTAAAAAGACATGTTAGTATTGATTATATAAATTTTTTCGAGGTGATAATGTTGATATTACTTTCACATAAACAAAATAACAAAGAGCATCAAAATTAACAAAAATTAGTTTTTAAAACAAATACTATATTATTTGTTGATATAATATTCTTAAAAATATAAGGTTCATCCAAGGGTCTTAAATAATGTTATATATTACATTAATGAACCACTATATGTTCTCCTTGATGTTTAGAGTAAATTTATTAACCATATAGTGTTATAATACAAGCAGACACATTAAATGTTAAACTACTTAACTAAGAGTTGAATCTAAAAGATAAGTTTAAAATGGTAAAATAAACCGGTCTAAAACCTATTGGTTGAAAAGATTTCGACTCATTACCACATAATGCTTGAAATAAATTCATTTGGAGCCATTATATAACGAATATGATTTTATAATAAATTAATATTTTAATTTTTTCCTAAAGTGACCCTCACCCCTCTTATAAAAGGGCAGCCCCCCTTCACTCAAAATCACACCTCCAAATCCATTTTGATCCGCCAACCCCTACCCAAATATCCACCCAACTTCCCTCAAATTTACTTAATGTCCTCACTTGGATCATAAATACAACCTATGGATCCCTTTTGATCAACTCAAAATGAAACACCCGAAGAAGAGGTAATAATTTCACCACCCTCTTTCATGTTCATTTCATATTCCACTTCCTCTTTCTTTGCTGTTTCCATACCAAAATAAAAAATTTAGTACCTCCGACATACATTGATGTTATTATAAATATGGTATAATCATATTCGTTATTATATATATCCTATAAATGACAAAGTCACCAAATGTGTGTACATACAGCTTACCGTCTCCACGTCGCGGTGTAGTTTGTAATTCAGACACATCATTATTTGGATGGGTTTAATAATGAGTTTAAATGATGTAAATAATAAATATAACATGTTAATTATTATGTATATATTATATTCCATAAAATTACATACAATTTAAACATTAATATAATGATATTGTCTCTCATGCGTACATACAGATTACCATCTGCACGACATGATGAGATTCATTCCCACGTTCTCCATTCAACGATGATTATAAAAATATATATTATAAATAATTATTTAATATATGACATAATAATTCTACCTAACAGATATATATATGTATGTATGTATGTATGTATGTATGTATGTATATGTATATGTATGTTTTTACATACATATATCTCATTCACTTACTTCTGTTCAATATGATCTGAAAATGAAAACAACATTTATGCGTATGTATGGCCAACCATCTCCAAAAATGGTGCCTTAAATTTCATATATATATATATTATAAATATTTATATTACAATTATATTTTATATATAAGTCATGTTTTATATTCTGGAAGTATTTAACTTAGCATCTAAATGATACGATCAGGAATAAGAAGTTAAAACTTGTACGATAAATAAAGTGATTATCACCCAAAATGTTAATTTAACATGGAAATCATTATTAAATGGGTAATATAAAGCCATAAATGAATCATGTATGATATAATAAATATGAATATGGTAAGGGTATAATTTAATAACATATTATGGTCATTATAAATGAGGTTAAACATACCCTCGACCAAAAGAAAGTTCAAGGTAAGGGATAATTCTTCAATCACATTATTATTCGAGATTGTTTATGGGTATGTTTTTATTGGGATATATTTATTATCCATGTACATGTTTCATAAAACAGTTTTCAAAGGGATTTTTTAAAGGGACTCTTTTATTAAACCATCATTTTAAATGTTTTTAGTATTTATTCTTCTAAAGCAGTCTCATTAATGTGCATGTTTTCAAAATTGATTTTTTAGGATTTATTTTTATGGAAATTAATTTGTTTAAATTGATAATTTCATTCAAAAGATTCAAAGTGGAATGGTACAATATGATTTAAAAATTTATTTAAATGTCTTCCTTTCTAAATTGTGTGACTTTTAAATTTTTTCATGAAAAATGGATATTTCTCTCAAAGAGTTTTTAAAATTATTTTCATCTATGTCAATATCCATTGATTGATTTTAATATTTTTTGAAGTTGATTTATTTTAATACAAATCTTCCATATTCTATAGAAGGTTTTGTGATATGTTTGACTGTGGATGTGTTATTTTCATACCATTCATGGTTTAAGGACAAATTATTGACTTTTAATATGATAGTTTTATTATGAATCTTTATGTTATGTTTAAGCCGTTTTAAATGTGGAATACATTGGACTTATTAAGTGATGGGAGGATCCCGCTATATCTCCTCGATAAATTGGTAGGTCTCATGAGACAAACTAGTGTCTTGGCAGAGGGCCTTGAAAAAATATTTTTTTTGTCTTGGGACAAATCTTTGACCATGTGGTTATGAAATCTGGCATTATGCATTACATCATTATGGAATTGTCTCTTGATATTAAACATCATTATTCGAATAGTAGAATATCCATGTGAATACGTAAATGGAATTATTTGATTTATCCTTTACATATTATGTTGACGAACATGTTCAAAAGTCTTTTGTTTTAGTTTTATACACTTCCTCAAATTTTTACGCTTATTTATAAAAGTTTCTACTATATTTTTATCCTTTCTTAGAATATGAGATCACCCCTTTCTATGTTTTATTTTTTCCAAGAAACAAAGAATTATATTATGACTGACCTGTAGGGATAATCTATGGGATATTATTGAGGAAAATGGAGAAAATTTTGTTGTTGTTTTTCATTGTACAATGCAATGTAATGTTCATGTGCATAGTTTATTTTCCAAGACTTCTATAATTATTGGTCCTTCAGGATTGATTCCTTGTAATAATGCCAATTTATTAAATTAATGCACTGACTCTGGATAACTGGGGTTGGGGAATTACAATTAATATCAAATTATGTTTTGAAATAACCATGGAAACTAGATTTAAAAAACTATAATAAGAGAACATTACCCTAAGATAGACTTTGAGGATTACTATAGAAGAACATCCTAGAATTTTGTTAATGTAGATATTTTGTGTATTTTCCAAGAAATACATCCATGTCTGGATACGAGTAGGTAAAAGTTGCTCTGGAACAGATGTACTTAGGACTGAAAACTACAACAAGGTGTTTCAAGCTTGACCAGAGGTATCCTGGTACATGAAAAAATACCTTGATTCACTCTTGGATACGACACTCCTAGGGGATATGCTTAGGATAATTGAAATTTTCATTACAAGCTATTATGATGGATTTAGGAGTAAATTATTTCTCAAAGAAAATATTTTATGACTATAGATTATATGCATAATCTTTTCTATTAAGATTTTCTATTTTAAAAGTTTGCAATTAGTCATTGAGATTCATAATCTAAACTAGTGTATGCCATTGTTTAGAAATGGAACCTAGTAGAAGGAATGCAAATTCTACCAATACTCTTGATCTAAAGATTATGAAGGACCATATCTTTCATGGTATTAAGCCAACATTTAGAATGGAAATAGTCTCCCACATATTCTCATCATATAAATAAATAGTATCATGTGTTTACAAGATAAGTAAAAAATTTTCTGAGTCTTATAGCTTTGAGGGGATGCAAGAGATGAAAAGGATAGAAGGTAGAATGATGGATAAAGATAAGACGGGAAAGAAGGATAATTCCATATGTGTTAACTGTGGAAAAAATCACATTGGTAAATGATTGAAAGGAATATGAATTTTTTATAAGTGTGGGGAAAAAATACACCCTATATGTGATTGAAAGGGTACTAAAAAGTTTTCAAATGTACAATGCCTCATCCACATGGAGTTGGGACACTAAGAGAATCAATTTACAAATCATGAGAGTATACACCGAATGATGCTATTGGATAATAATCATGTTTTGATACTAGCAAAGATGAAGAGGAAGGATTAGAGTTATTTTGTTGTTATTAATGTATTGTGTCATTAGATTATTGTATTAATGATGTACATGTTATAATACTTATAGAGTATATAAGTACTGTACAATAGTACTATTTCATTACCGACTTGAGATTGTGTGGAACCACGAAAAGTGACTCAATAGCGGGTTAATTTTTTTAGAAAATTGATGGTTGAGTGATAGATAAGAAATAATATGGTTCTAATACTGAGTTAGTGATTTTTGAATATGATATTATTCATTTGGAAAAATTATATTTGATATTCTTGACTTCCTTGAAACTGATTAATGATTTTTATATTCCATCATTGTTGGAGTTTAAAACATTTTGGGATAGAAGGAGTATATCAATTATTATATAAGAAATAAGGGAGTATGAACGTAATCAATAAGGTTTTATGGTAATTAAGTTTTTTACTATGTTTTAAAAGAATACACGTTGAAGTTATTCACATGTTATTACATAGAAAAAGTATCTTCATCGTGTTTACCTTCCTTCTATATTTTGGACCATGAGTTTGGAAAGAATTATTTTGGATAATTCTAAATGGTGGAATTGATTATGTTTGACAGTGGATCCTATTGTTAAGGTTAAATAATTTATTAAGATGATTTTTTGATTGTTATAAAAAGGAAAACCAGGATTTCGGGCGATAACCTATCAAATCTGACAAGGCCACGAGACTTGAACCCGTAACCAAAGAGCGAAAAGGGTGCATCACCTACCACTAGCCTACTTGATGTCTTAGTTTGTATAAGGCATTTTTTAAATGATCTGACAAATGAATTATAAATTAATTATTTTGTAACACAAGGCGATTATGATAAATAGAAATTTTTTGAATTATATTATCTTTTGGAGTGAAATACGAGTTTGTGGTATGAATTAGTTGAAGGATGAAACTCTACTAGTCAAGTATATATATATATATATATATATATATATTCTTTTATCAGATGAATAAATTAATTCTTAATTTTTAGGGATGGGATCTTAAAACCAAAAATGTGTTACCCTAATACAATATGTTTTGTTGAACCGATGATATTTTACATCATCTTAGTTAGATGGATTTGAGGCCTTAAATTTTAATCATTTTTGTGATTGATAACTTCAATCACTCCCTATAACTAATTACATTTTCCCTCAAATTATGTGTCTCTAATTTCCACCAATTTTTTCCTAATAAATATCATAATTTGGTGGTGACTTTTTCGTTTCCCTTTCCCTCCAATTAAGACTAAATTTTATTAACCCAATGTCCCGATGTGGGTTTTCTACAAATGTATTTTTCTATTTTTAACCATTTATTTTCGAAACAAATTCAAATTGAGAGGAAGAAATTTATTTGAAGGATGAGAGAATGTATAGCCCCTGATTCTATTGTACGTTATATCACTAAAGTAATTCAATAGCTTGCACTACACGCAAAACTGAGTTCGAACGCACCACAACTTACCAAACTTTCCTTTAAAAAAGTGGTTATGAATATTATTAACTGAATTTTGAATATTAAATACTCTATATAATTTTAACTCCCATATTATGTGTTTCTCATACATAATTTAAGTACAAATTCAATTTTTGTTGGATAATGGAAGTATTTTTCAAAAAATGGGATTTTACCACTTACTAATGCTGAATTTAATTAAAATAAATACCTAAAACTTTTATATTAAATTTTACCAAATAAAAATCTTATTATAAACTAGGAAATAAAAATTTAGTTTTTACAAATTTTTGGTTCTTTTCTGATAACTTTCTTATTTTGATGAATAGTAAAAAAATACTACGTTTTAATTGAATTTTTTTAATCGAAATAATTTATATTTTAAATTTATGCCTTTTAATGGTTTTTATGTATAATTTGATTATTTTTTCTCATTTAATATAGTTTAGGTGATTATAAGTAATTTCTCTTTTAAATTTGACATAAACACATGTCAATGTTTTGATAGTTTTTACTTTTTAAAAACTCGCCATTTGGTTTTGACAACAGGAACTAATTTTAAAATAATAAATGAAACTTCAATGTTTTGAAATTGGTAAAATTTATTTCATTCTTTAATTATGAATATCAAAATTATCTAAGGGTATATTTTTGGTATTTTTCTGAAAAAATTCAATTTATTTATTAACAGTGAAAAACACTGCGTTATTATTTAAAACTGAATTTTTATTTAAATAAATTTTTACTTTATTTTATTTTATTTTACATAAAAGCTGATATTTAATACCTATATATGATTTATGTAATTCATTGGAGTCATTTTATAATAAAATTAGACGTATAAAAGTTTATTGAACTTTTTAACGTTTTTAACCGCTTTCTAGGTGCATTTTCAAATTTTCATAAAACATAATTTTACCGCATCTGTGAGTGGAATTTCAAAAATATGAGAGACACGGTTGTTTTCAGTAGGTAAAATGTGGTTCAATAAGATGAAAATTAATTGTTTTGAATAATAACTTTTAATTTTTTTTACCATGGTTAAAAGTAAATACGGTACTTAAGGGTAAAAATGATATTATAATTACCCGGACACATGTCCTAATTATATTGGATAAATTTAATTTAACTGAAGAATACCTTATGAGTAAAATATTATTCTATTTGGTCCATATGGATTAGACTAGGACATTTAGTATTATATTATTTAATGAATAGTTAAAGGTGTTAAATTCAATGTTTAATAACTAAATAATTTTTTATATAGTGTCACACACAATATAAATTTCGCTATAAATATTCATTAGAAATAAAAAAATAGTTACTAAATAATGGTATTTTATTTATAATTTTTATAAATTATGTAATTTAATTAATTTATGACACAATGATGATGCAGTAATTACCTTATCAACGAAATATTAAAATAATTGATATTATAAATATCCTTATAAATGTAAATTAAAACTTATTATTAGTTACACTAAAATTATAGGTTCATATGACTTGTTAGGGTTGATTATATAGTTTTTTTTTGAAGTGATAAGGTTCTTATGGCTTTCAAAAAAAGAAAATACTAAATAGTGTCAAAATTGACATAAATTAGTTTTGAAAACAATCGCTATATTATTGGTTGATATTATATTTTTAAAAATATATGGATCAGCTAAGATTCTTAAATAATAATTTATATGTCATCAATTATCTAATTGAGGTTTTCAAAGTAGTTTATAGTAAATGTATTAACTATATTGTGTAAGAATACAAGAAGACACAATAAAATTTAAACTTTTTAACTAAGAGATAGATCTAAAAGATAAGTTTAAAATGGTAACCTAAAATTGTATAAAACCTACTGGGTGGGAGTATATCGACCCATAACCACCTAAGACTAGAGATAAATTCATTTTAAGCCATTATAAACCGAATATGGATTTATAATAAATTAATATTTTAATCTTTTCCTAATGTGACCCTCAACCCTCTTATAAAAGGGCACTTCCTCTTCTCTCAAAATCACACCTCCAAAGCTATATGGATCGGCCAACCACTGCCCAAATATCCTCCCAACATCTATCACATAAATCTAGAGTCCATAATTTGATCATAAGGCCAACCTAACGAGCCCTTTTGATAAACTCAAAAGGAAACACCAGAAGAAGAGGTAATGATTCCACCACCCACTTTCACGTTCTTTTCATCTTCCACATCCTCTTTCATTATTTTTTTCAATATCAAAATATTAAATCGTGTACCTCCTAATTTTTTTGATGTTATTATAAATATGGTAAATAATATTAATTATTATATCTATCCTTAAAATGAAAAAGTCACCTTACCTGCGTACGTAGGGCTTACCGTCTCCACTTTGTGGTGTAGTTTGTTATTCAAACACATAATTATTTGGATGGGTATAATAATGCATATAACTGATGTAAATAATAAATATATCATGTTAAATATTTAGTATATATGATATACCATCCAATTATATACGATTTCACTATCAATATAATGATATTGTCGCTTGTGCGTACGTATAGATTGCCGTCTCCACGATGTAATATGATTCATTCACACGTTCCCCATTCAATGATGATTATAAAACTATATATTATTAATAATAAGGTAATATATGACATAATAATTGTAATTCATATGTATATATATATATTTCCTTATGTACATACATTTATATTCTTCACATACTTCGTTTCTATATGGTATGAAAACGGAAACAACGTATATGCGTACATACGACCTACCATCTCCATAAATGGTGTTTTCCATTTCATTTATCGATCTATTATAAATATTTATATTCTAAATACATTTTATATATTAATAAATTTTTATATTATGGAATTATTTAAATCATCATTTATACGATAAGATCAAGAATAATATGTTAAAACATGTACGATAAAGAAAACCACTATTACTAAAAATGTTAATTTTACATAAAAATAACTATTAAATGGGTAGTATAAAGTCATAAATGAATCATGTATGATATTAAAAATATTAATATGATAATGTTATAATTTAATAACATACTATTTTAATTATACATGAGGTTAAACGTACCCTCAACCAAAATAAAGTGCAAGTTAATTGTTAATTCCACAATCTCATTATTATTCGACATTGTTTATGGGTAAGTTTTTACTCATACATATTTATTATCCATTTTGATGTTTAATAAAATAGTTTTCAATGGGATTATTTTTAAGGTAATATTTTATAAAAACATCATTTAAAATATTTTAAATATGTATTCTTCTAAATCATTCTCATTAATGTCCATGTTTTCAAAAAATAATTAAGGATTTATTTATATAGAAAATAATGTTTTTATAATGATAATTACATTAAAATGTTTCAAAGTGGTATGGGAAACATTTTAAAAAAAATGTATTTAAATATCTTCCTTTCTGTATTGTGGGACTTTTAAATTATTTCATAAAAAAGTGATATTTCTCTCAAAGAGATTTACAAATACTTTTCATCTATGTCAACATCCATTGATTGAATTTAAACATGATTGAAGTTTATTTATTATGATACAAATCATCCATATTTTATTATAGTTTTTGTGATATATTTGACTGTGGATGTGTTATTTTTATACCATTCATGGTTTATAGATAAAGTATTGACATTTCGTATGCTAGTTTATTACGAATGATTATGTTATGTTTAGGCCTTTTCAAATGAGGAATGCATTGGACTAAATAAGTGATGGGTGGAGCCCACTATACCACATATATGCATCGATAGGTTTCATGAGACAAACTAGTGTCTGGGCATACGGCCTTGAAAAAATATTTTTTGTAGTCTTGGCACAAGGCCTTGACATGTGGTTATGTAGTCTAGCATTATGCATTTCATCATTATGAAATTTTTTATTGATATTACATGTGATTACTCGACTAGTAGAATATCCATGTGAATAATTAAATAGAATTATTTGATTTATCTGTTCCATATTATATTGATGTTTAGGTTTAATAGGCATTTTTTTACACTGACTTAAATTTTTATGGTTATTTATGAAAGTTTCTACTATATTGTTATCCTTACTAAGCAACTCAACTCAGCCATTTATATGTTTTATTTTTCCTATGAGAGAAATAAGTTTATTATGAATGACTTACAGGGATAATCTATAGGATATAATTGTGGACAATGGAGAAATTTTTCTTGTGGTTTTTCATTTTACAATGTAATGTAACATTCTTGTATGTAATCTATGTTCCAAGACTGGTAAAATGATCGGTCCTTTGGGACTTGATTCCTTATAATCATGCCAATGTATTAAAATAATGCACCAAATCTAGATAACTGGGTTCAGAGCATTACAGAGGATGATTTTGAATAGTGTTCCTTTTTTGAGACCACTAGAAGAGGGAATTGAGTATGTAGTGTTTTGTGGTGCCTCTGTAGTTACACATAAATGTGTGTTGATGAAATGGTATGAACTAAAAACTTATTTATTGAGGTACATAATAAACAATGTTTATAATTATGTGATCCATGGATTATAGTTTTTGGCATTTTTATTTTTTTTATATGATATGGAGGAATTATATTTTTGATGATCATTTCATTATTTACTCTAACCACCAGAGTCTTTGGTACATATTCACTTTAATTATCATAACCTATGATATAGTTTTTGGATGTAGTTATTGTAGGAATATGAATTAGAGATATATTATACAACATGAATGTGTAATGTGGTGGAAGACATCTATAGTAAGAAGTCCCATTCACACTTCATGGATGAGGATTCCAAGCAGTTGGCTTTGTTGTTGCTAACCCAAATAAAGTGGAGAGATAAAACATATCCTAATTTGATGGGGGTGAATACAATATTTATTCAGTGTGTAAGGGTGGATAATTGAAGAGACATGAACTATTTTATTTTTTGTAACTATATATCCTCAGGACGTGCACTAGATGGATTTTTCGATGGAGGGAAGCATGCCATTCTTTTTAACAGATGGATGATAGACCCATCCCATTGCATGAGGACATGTCAAGAGGGTTTCATGATTCAATATTTGTTTGTACATATGGGTATGTTAAATATGTAAAATAACCTTTATAAATAATTTTTGTATTCTATAATAATTTATATCATTCCCATGATTTGTTCTTAGTGTCTAACATGTGAGTTGGTAAACAATGAACATCAGGTTCTAGAATTTTTTAATCGGCCTCTAGAAATATAAAAACAGATGTGGGATATCATATCAATAAATTATGTGAAGAACATTTTATAGATATTGAGAAATAAAATTATATATGGATGATTTTTGAATGATTTACCATGTAGGAACATTTTCCTTCCATTAGGGAGAAGAGCTCGGATGAGTGTTTGGGGAAGCTGTAAATTCGGGATATTTTTCCACTTTACGGGTTACCAATGATGATTTTCTCCGACCGTGATTCTTGATTCTTGTAATAGATGTATATTGGATTTTAAAAGGATTTTGGGACATAGTTACAGATGAATACGATATTGAATCCCCAAATAGATGGATTCACTAAGCGGACAATCCATGTTTTATATGATATATTTAGAGACATAGTGTTAGACATTGTTTGGAGTTGAGAGGATCTGCCCATTTAGTGGACTTTTCTAATAATATCTGATATCATAGTGACGTCATCATGGAAAATTTTAATGACATATAAAAGAAAAACTATAGGTTGCTTATATACTGGACTGTGTTTGGGGAGACATATATTATTGAACTAGAGAATGTATGGTCAATGATAGAGAAGGATTTTGTGGTCTATGTGTGTATGAGGATATCATAGAGAGAACATAAATATTATATTAATTAGAATAATATGCCTTTTGAGTGTGACCATTGTGAACATATTTTATCTAGAGTCTCCCCATGATGATGACTATAAGGATTTGACATGAAAAATAAGCCATCCCCAATATTCATCTGATCATTTGAGATACTACAAAGGGTTAGAATGGTTTCTTACTTCTTGACCTTGTCCCCATATTTGGTCTGACTTTATAAAATATTCCAAGTGTCATAGATGAGGATATATTTTCATGATCCAGTTAATTATATTGACCTGAGGGATATGAATATTAATGTTATATCCATATTTTTAGAGTTTCCAATTGTGACTGTAGATTGTAAAGAGAGGATCCTTCATGTAGAGACCCACACATTGCCTTAACATCTTTGGAATCATGGGAACTTGCACTGTATATCCTCAGATCACGAGATATAAATTTTTATTAAGACTTGAAACATTTTTCTATCTTCTTATTTTTTGGCTTAAAATACATGAAGTATGGAATATTGTAACAACTCTGATTTTTTCGTTTAGTCCATTGAATATTTCAATATATTCCTTTAGATTTTACCTCAGAGTTGATGATGTGTTTGTGTGTAACATGAACCCTAAATTAATATATTTAAAATATTAATATATTTTAATGAACATGCATGAATATTAGTTGATTAAATACTCTTTCCATTGATAGAGAACTAATATAAGAAATTTTAGATCTCAGTTGTTTTGAAAATGTAGGTTTTTTCTAATGCACAAAAAAAGTTGGGCGACATCATATGTTTGGTTGAAGAAACCATTGGATAGGGAATTAAGGAATTAATTATTTTACATATACAACCCAAAACATAATTATACTTTATATATTCATCATTAAAAAAATCTTGGGTTAGCCACATACCATGAGATATTTGAGAGGAACCATGGATAAGAACCATTGACTAATGAAAATGGATCATGATGCGATGGTCATTTTGCATAGGAATTTTTTTCACCAAAAATGTTTGTATAGCTCACTAACTATAATGGAAAGATAAAATTATTCCTCAGAGAAGTATCCAAAAATTAGTTGGGGTGTGTTATTACATGGTTTTCAAAATATTAAAATATTTTCCATGCTTGGATTTAAATCCTCCTTTTTCTCCACTAATTAAAATTCTTTGTATGAGCACAATAATTTATATTATTTTTAAACCCTTGATTTCACCTTGATTTATTCAATATGGATATTTTGGATAAGGTAACACTGGCCATTTATTTTTTCAATTCATACTTTTAATTTTAGAGAATTATTTTTCATGTTATTATATATTATACCTTGGGGTAAGTGTTTTATATTTCCAAGATAGAATCGAGGGTAATCGAATCATCAGAGTCATGGAGGATGAATGAATGATTTAGAGATTAGATTTTTTAGTGTTAGATTATGAGGTTATATGAGTTTTTGGTGTCAGAGACATTAAATTGATTTAATACCTTGGTTTTTGATCCATCATTAATGTAGTGATATGATTTTGTGTGATATAAATGATTCTCACACAGATCAGGAGGCCATAATCATGAAATTGGTGATAGATCAGGTTAATTCAAACCTGGATCCATGTTCCTCAGTGTGATTCATTGTGGATTGAGTGGCAGTGAAGTATTGAAAAAAATGTTGAGATAATTCTTTATTTTTTTTGAACATAAAAATCATTTGGTCAAAGAATAGTTTTTGTGAGATCATGTTCATCAGGGGATAGATTTTTTAGTTGTGTAAAATATCGCATATCATATGGATTAGAAACATGTTGGGTGATCTGATTCCCAAATATTGACATGTACCATAGGAATAACTGGTCACATAAATGTCAATTCACACATGCACTACCATAGTACACTTAATAAACATGTAATCCGATGAGTCCTGGGAACATGGGAAAGACCATAGTATATAAGAATGAATATTTACTCATATATTACTAGGGAACCCAAATAATGACATTATTTATGGGAATTACTAGTGTTCATGGACATGTTCGAGAGTCTATAGACATGGACCAGGAGTACACATGAAAACACTAGGCTACCAAGAAATTATTTCTTAATATATGTACATGTTGTTTACATCTACATGGTATACCAAGAAATGTGTAGGATAAGACATTCCCATGTGTTCGGGAGATTTCACACACTATGTAACCATATTTACACACCATGCATGTTTATATGAGACTTCCACCTTGTGTACCTATTTCATTAGAAAATGGATGTGTGCCCATTGGTAGAAATTCTTGAGGATTTTTCCACACAAAAGTTGATGGAGACCTTCGTTTTGGAATTGCAGATGTAAAATGAGGTATTATGAGAAGGAAACTTATTTCTGCAATTCATAGTCAATGGTAGTGATCAGGTCAGATCATTAGAGATATGTCCACTTTGGGTCCCACCTATATCAAGAGGGTGTAGGTATCCCATACGCTACATACAAGTAGAGGTCGCAACCCTATACAACATAGGGTTTAATTATACTATCTATGGTGTGGTACCTTCCTTCTTCATGTTCTGGCCGGGTTGGATTCTAATACTAGAGTTAGTTCCTCCATCGCTTAGGAGACCAGTAGAGAGGTGCATTCTCTCCACACGAATCCTTTGGTAGATATTCCTTGTTATATGTATTAGAGATTTAACATTCCAATCTATATGATGCCACATCATTTTTAGCTGGCTATGGATATAGAGACCCCCTTTTTCAATCACATATGTTTATTAGAGAAAATTTGGCGTTCTATTCTTTTTCCACTTTCGTTTTAGTTTGAGATGACTATTGTTATTTTAATTTCTCTCTTTTTGGTTTTCAAGTTTTTATACAAGGTATATATATAATCATCCCTTTATAAAATATTCCAACATATATTGTGTCTTATATAGACAAAAGTTTTTTCACCGATGACATTAGAAGAGCATAATAGTACTTAGATGGTCATTCCACATTCAATGGTTGGAATTTGAGATTATGAACAAGGCTTTCTTTAGACATCATTTTTCTAGTTGTTTTTAGGTAGGTACATCAGTTCTTGCTGGGTTTTTATTTCCCCCCTTTAATAAATTTATATTATGATTTGGTAATTTGATATATCTCCTTGAGGGTTTTACATACACGTTTTTAGTAATATATATTTTAGTTTATTCTTTTATCACTTCGCTATTTAATTGACCTTTTTACCTAAAAATGTATATTTACATTAAGTTAATTAATGATCTTCATTTCTATGGTTACATGGTGCTTCTTGCTAGCCTCAGGCCTATTAGAACAAGTCTTTGGGTGTTACACTGAACATACCTCCATTCATGAAATCAACTATAGGTTGGTTCGGGACATAATGTGGCATTCTTAATGATACAAATAATATTAACTTCCAATAGGAAAAAATGTGGAATCTATCATGAGAGAAATATCATTTTAGTGGTGGGAAAATAATATAATTGTGAACATGACAACCATCATGGTCACAATTATGATGGAAAAATAGAAGCGATAAATAATGTTTTTCCAATAAAAAAAATCAATCATTGTGAATGTTTGTTTATATTTATTATTTATAAAAAAATACTTAATTAATTATTATATTTAAGAATATATCTTTTCATGTGATTTAATTTTTTTAAAATAATGTATTTTATTTTTAAATGACTATTTTATTAAAATATAACATTTATTGATTAACCTTAAAATTTTAAGTGCATTATTGAAATTCAGAATAAGAACAAATAACATTTTTATATGATTTTATCTTAATTTTTTTCCATTTTGAATGATTTTATTTAAATATTAAAATATCAAATTTCATTAATTTAATTTTAATAAGTAGAATTCATTTTTTAAAATATAATTTCAATAATAGTCTATGAATTTTGTTTTATTTTTTTAGAATACATATTTTTAGGTGATTAATGGAAAATATATTCCATACAAACAACATGAATTTTGTTATATTATTAGTATATAACTTTGTATTATAAATTATGGAAACATTTTTCTAAAGGGTTTTTTATGATAATTTATGATTTAGATAATTTTTATTAAATTTTAAATGCTGTAAATGGTGTTTTCAAAATGAATTTATATATAAAAAAATTATATTAAATAGTTTATATATTTATAATATTAAATTTACTTTTTTCACTTTTAAAAATTAATTACGAGAAATTTATATTAAATTTCAAATTATTTTTGAAAAAAATATATTTGAGATAGTTTTTTATTCATAATATATATGTCACGTTAGGTATAAACTAGTAACCAAAATAAAAAATAAAATTGTAAAAGTAAAAAAATCTATTGTAAATGAATTGAAAAAATGTTTAAACGACTTGTGGTAATTGGATTTTGATCTTATGATAAATTATATAGCTTACACTCTATATTAGTCCTCAATATTTTAGCCTCTTTCCT
Organism: Viscum album; assembly: GCA_963277665.1. Lineage (NCBI taxonomy): Eukaryota > Viridiplantae > Streptophyta > Magnoliopsida > Santalales > Viscaceae > Viscum > Viscum album. Next base: position 1,815,316,718 of record OY728146.1, read on the forward strand.
TAATAGTAACATCCCATTCTTAATATTTGTTGGGGTATTAAAAATATTCCAACCTTTTTCCCTTTTAAATGGTTTGGTTTTAACCTCACATTACCTCATGAAAATCTCAAATGGTTCATCATAAAATATACCAAAAAACCATAAACATAAATACAATCCTTTTATATGTTTTTATACTCATAATACCATCCCATTATGTCTTAACCCCCTTCTGAAAGGATATTATCTTTGAAGTGTGATGTAAATTTATAACCATTCATTTATCATTTCTATTATAATACATGAACTTATTCTTAATGAAATTAAATTAAACCATCTTAATATCATAACAAATGTATCATTTTTATAATTTATGGTTATTATAATTATGATACAAGTATTAACTACATTTCCCTTTTCAATAAAGAATAATTGTGAAATGTGGGTATATTCGAACTACCACCTCTATAAAGTAACATGTTTGTATTACTCAAAATACAAACCTGTATAGTTTTAAAATATTAAAAAAATATATAATTATTATAATTATAAGTTATTTTTTATTCTAAAATGATAAAACATGTTACTTCTCTCTCCCTTTCTAAGTAAAATGAAAGCATCCCGTATGTGTTTGTGAGGACTACCACATCAAAGGAAAGATATGTTCCATTTTTCATAAATAACATTAATAGATTCATATATAAATGGGTTTAAAGGAAAAATAATATGTTTATAAAATTTATTATTATTTTTAGAAAATTTAAAAAACCTACTAATGATATCAACAATTTTTTTTTATAAAAAACTGTCTCAAAATAGGCACATAAAGAGGAAAGATGTCATTATATTCTATGTTATGGATTTTTGTTAAATTATATTATAATTATATTATTTTACAATTCATGATATATAAAAATAATAATCAATATCATATATCATTATGATTTTGATATAGATATATTAATAGTTAAAAACATCATAGTCATCCCTAACGAATTATATGTTTTTTTGTGCTAGTTTTTTCACCATCTTATAGAATACTATAAAACAATGTCATGGATGCCTATGAGAATGTTACTACATATAATAGTTATTAAAAATTAGTAAATAATGTTATTATTTCTTTAGAATGGTAAAATTTATATCAAACACATTAATTAATATTTAATCTTTGTTTTTAAAACTCATTGAAACATTATCTTCACCAATTTCATATTCACATATAGTATCTAAAAACTATAAAGGAAATAAATTTTATCATTATAAATAATAATAAATAACAATTTAAAAGAAAATGAAGGATTTATTTATGATGAAATTTTATATAATAACAATGAAAAACATGACTCTTACAAATCTATTTCAGAATGATCAAGATTATTCCCACAATATCCTAAAAAGATAATTACAAACTAATATACATATAGAAAAAAACTAAAAAATGTTTATAAAAGGATATATGTATATGTATATGTATATGATTTTTTTTAAATGGGTGATTATGATAGTTTTATTTTTTATATATTAGGATAAATTGTGTCTAATTTATTAGAAATACTGTTCAATTATTTTCTTGATCATAATTCTGATTCATTGATACATGTTATATTTTATGAATCATGTTTCCCCTAATATGGTGATATTTTTATTTACCATCCCATGAATGTATTATACCTTATTTATTGGCAGTCATTTTTATACCATGTAAAATAATGTAATTTTCCTTAAAGGAATATTGATATAACTTTAAGACTAGTTGTAAGAATTTCTGTCTCAGTAACCCTTCATTAAGGCATTGTATGATAGTACAAAGAAATATTAATTTATATGGTGTAATTACTACCACATTCATTATAATATCCTATGTTTGTTTTATATAGGAAACAAAAAATTTATACATTCTCTTTCTTTTTAGAGACTATAATTGATATTTTCCGTATATTATAAGTGTTTTTCATAACTCAATTTTATTCCCTGAGTTATAAAATTTTCCCTCGAGATTCATCTTTAATTTTAGATGTAATTCTTTAATTTTATCTTGAGAAAAAATTATTGATTTAAATTATCCTTAATTATGAATTATATTATATTCTGATGATATAAAAATGTTAAAAATAATTCTCATCTTCTGAGATTGGGGTTTATCATTTATTAAAATTAATTATTTATTCCAAAACATTTTCCCATAATATATTCAATACCAAAAAACTATAATTCTTTTTATAATTCATAAATATCTTTACCCAATTTCAAAAATAAAATATTTTTTTCTTCTCATAATTTTTTGTTTCAATAAAGTTATTTTTATACTATTTAAAAATATTTATACCTTTTTGAAAATATGATATTTTTATTCAAGTATAATATTACTCAATATAAAAAATTATATTAATATAAAATATTCAATATCAATGTTTCATTATTTAAGAAATTGTACAATTTCAAAATATTTAACATCAAATTTTCAAAAAATTCGTTGGAAAGAATCCAATATTTTCTTCTATTGTGAAAATGTTAAAAATAATTTCTAAAAAAACATTTATGTTTTAACTTACATTTCCCTTTTCATTTTTAAAAGGATTTATCATCATTTTATTTATGTTTCATGATTTACCCTCTACTTAAAATATTAGTATTTTCATTCCGAGGAAATAAAAACGTGATATGATATGAATCTAATTTATGATCACAATGTTTTTGGAATAATTAAATATGTCTAAATATTGTTTTCTTTTAATCTATATTAATAACCTATAATCATTTGTATGATTTCTTTTAAATATTACCTCCACATATTTTATCTAGATAGCCTGTGAATATGATTTATAGAAATAATCAAGAAAAATATTAATTTATTGGATTAATAATCCTTTGATGAAATTATAAATGATTTTTTATGGTGAGAAGAAAAGACTATACACAATATAAGGTAATGGGTGGGAACGAAATTATATTTCTCTTCAATGAATTGGGTAATAGTTTATATCTTCTATGGGGTTATTTTTGAGATTTGGAAGTTAATCTAATTAACTAAAATACATTTTTTATTATAGTGACCATAAATCGAGTATCCTGAAGTCACTTCCATACATTAATATATCAACATAATATATTATGAATTCCATCATGGATGGACAAATAGTGTAGTACTCTTCATAAATTAGAAACATACTTCAATTTTATATTACATTTGAATAATAAAATTACTACATAATTTTTTTCTTTATATAATAACTCTATTACATCTGTTATATCCATTCATATTTTTCATAGTAAAATTCATATAATACTAGGGGTAAGAATAAAAGAAAGGGTTATCTCAAATTCTTTGTAAGGGATAAGTAAATAAAAAATTATTTCAAATATTTATGGATAAAAAACATGGAAATGTGAATTATAAGGAAAAAATTCCATTTAGATAAATTTAGTATCATGATAAGATATGGAGGAATAAATATGATAAAGTAAAAAGTTGAGTAAAAAATTAATTTATTCAAAAAACTGAGAATGAATTGCATCCATCTATAATGAAATATAGAAAATCACTTAGATAATTATAAAAAAGATAATATTAATAATATAAAATATTAATTATTGGATATCATATTTCAAATATACATGATCCTATTACCATTAAGAACTCTCACAAGATCATTTAAAATTTTCTTTTATGAATATGTTTCACAAGACTATTTCAAACATAGTGGTTATAAATGAATAGTGTTTCTTCAACTGGTTTGGTCTCATGTGAATACTGATCTATAAAAGGAATTAATATAAAATATCCCCAAACCATTTCATATTTGTCCATATAATTCCCCATATATTAGATTATCAATATAATTCATAATCAATGTTCCTTATTAACAGGTATCTATTTCGAGTAAAGGATACAAATTTATCAATATTTCTATAGAAATAAATTAATATTCAATGTAGTACACAAATAGAAAAATTTATATATGTTTTAAATAATTAACAAATCCATGAAATATCATATGGTTATTTAAGGAAAATTTATTTTTTATTGATCATATGAATGTGAACATTTCAATGGAATGTTATTTATTACATAAAAGATTCTTGGAAGTCAATGCCAATACATTATTTAGTAAAAATTATTATAAACCATCCATAATTATATTTATTATGGTATCAATGCAACCTATAACCATGGGAGTAATAATTTATGGTTCTTTTGATTGATAAGTTCAATTACTATATAAATATTTTTAAAAACATTCTCGTTGAAATATACTTTTCATTTTAAAAATCATTTTTCAAATATTTTTTTTATGATTTAATTTTATAAAACATTTTGAAAATAATAATATTTGAAATTAACCTTTGAAACCTATAATATAATCTTTAAAACAATTTAGTGGCTATGATGGCAGAAAATTCAATTCTTGTCTTACACATAGAAATTAAATATCCTTTCATATTTTCAATGTAATCCAAACAAGAATTATTTTGAATAAGAGATAATATTTATTTGAAATAATTTATCAAATATTAAAAATTGATGTAATATCATTTAATAAATTATTTACAAAAATTTAAGAAGGAATATTATGAAATAATTTTAGAAAACACAACACTAGATGAAAAAAATTCCGAGAGAAGAGATAAATGGCAGTAAAATTGTATAAAATAATTTGGTAATATTTTTTAAGAAAAAAATAGTAAAAAAGGGTTCCATTAATTGAAAATACAATGAATTACCATAGGAGATGAAAATGATTTTTTAATTATATAATGATAAAATAATTTCCTTCGATTGAAATTCAAGACAAAATAATATTGTGTAGAATGATATTAAAAAATAAACCTTTAAAAAGATCATGTGATAATTAAGAAATGAATCAAATTTTTTATAATATTTATATAAACAAAAGGAAATTGTAAATACAAACTAATATAATCAAATTTAATTTTAAACATTATCTTATTTTGAATAAACCATCAATGTAATTGTTTAAACAAATGAGTGTAAATTGAGTTTAGAAATACCATACCACATAGAAAATTTTACCTCAAACCCCATTATATTAAATAATTCAAATTCAAAATTAAAATTTCATAAATAAATAAATATTAATTATATTACATGTAAAAGGTATAGTATATACACCATATAATTGAAACAAGGTGCATAAAGTTACAATATTATTCAATGAAATGAAATTGAGATGAAATCCCTTACTACACACTTTTTTTTGGATGAAAATTATTTAACATACCATATTTTGTTTTCAAACAGTTTATTTACCTAAAATAGAACCAATTTATTTTTTATAATATCATATACAATCCTTTTAAATCACCTTATCATATGTTAATTAATAATATTTCATTACATTAATTTGATTTATGTGTTAATTTCCTTGTTTTCTTATGCATGCTTCTTCATGAAAGATAATATTCATTTATTTATTATAATATTATATAATCAATAGAATAATAATTATGAAATATGTGACATATATTTAAATCAATTATTCCTTTTAAATCAATCGTGAATGTGGTTTATGAAAAATAAATTGTGTTACGATCATAGAGGCAGTATGTTGTACATACACATGAGTAACAAGTCCATTTTTCAATGATCATTATAGAAAATAGGTAAGTAATATTTTTCCATTATTAAATGATAATAAATATATATACACTATTATATAATTATAGATATCATTTATCTGTTGTTGTGATGAAAAGACAGTCACATCGCTTCATGAAGGTAGAAGTTCATACATACATGAATGATGTAATCATATTTGTGTGAGTGGCTAGATAAGAAGTAAATTGATATATATTATCAATATATATTTATAAATATTTCACTAATATCATAATTATTTCACTTATATCTTATATAATCATTTAATTTTTCTGTATCACCTTTTATGTGAAGCGTTATTCAAAGAATAATCACATTGCTTCATGATGTGGTTGTCCACTATATACATGAGTGATGTTATCATGTATTTTATTGAAGGGAATGTAAAACGATATATATGATATAGTAACTCTATAGGTATAAATATTTTATAAATATTATATATATACTTTATAAACATCCTTATTCCCATTTTTTGAGAGGTTGAAAGGGGAAAGAGAACGACATTATTTCGTGAGGTCATTTTCTTCCGTACAAATTAATGATGATTTCATAACCCATTTGGTAGAAGTGGTGATCGTTTCATGTCTTGAAATTATTATGTAAAATAATATTATAATGAATTTATGTATGTTAATATATTTTAATTTTTTTATAAAATTTAATGGTTGTGGAGAAAGAAGTAAGTTAAAGATGCTCGTCGAAGAATGTTACCTCTTCATTAGGTATCCAACTTAGGTTTTCACTAACTAATTAAACGGGTAGTTTTTAGACCAATATTACGCTTCTATTATGAGTTAATAGAATGTGGGAGGTGATTTTTTAAGTTATTTTTTTTCCAAATGGGTTTTAAAGTGTAAATAAGTGGGGATTGTGAGTGCCCTTTTATATATTATAAGCAGTGTAATTCTTGTAAACACTGAAATGTTATCACTATTGGGTGGTCTCCCTTACCCCATCAATCTCAAATATTGAATAATAAAGGATGGTATGGAATCTTTTTTTAATAAAAATCCTACCACATACACAACAAATACATTTATATTGTAAATTTTTAGTATTTAAGTTTACTCAATTTTACCCTTTTAGTTTTTTTACCACTATAACCTGTAACTTTGTTACCCAGATAATTTATCCTTAAATTATACAGTTAAAATTATTTTAATTCGATAATTTATATCTAATTATACTAAATATTTTATAAAATTATAAAAAAAATCATTTATGTCTATAAAATTAATTTTTAAACAAACACTTATAATGGGAAAACCATTCTATAATCTTAATCACAGTAATTTATTTAAAATGTTTTCAATAATAATTTTGGTCAAAATTTAATTTGATATTATTGGATAATATAAATTATGATGATTACTTATTTTTTATAAATTTATTAAAATTAAACATTCATATGTGATAGAATTCAATTTTAATGTAATTCTACCAATGTAATGAGAAAATGAGTTTTTAGACACAAAAGGATCAAAAGATTACAATGTTCTTAAATTATAATTTAATGTGAAAATTATTTCAAGGACTAAAATTTTATTAGTTGATATAAATTTTATGTAATTTTATATTAATAAAATTCAAACTAAAATTCAAAACTATAAATAATTTATACAAAAAAGAGAGTTTCAATTAAAATTTAGTATTTTAACTATTCAATAATCACAAAAAAATCTCAATAAGATACAAAATATTATCTCTAATATAATTCTTGTTTTATAATTTCCAAATTTTAAAATATTTTTAGGAATAAATTATCTAAATGTGTTGAAAATAAATCTTAAACTATGTGTGCTGAGCACGAATAAAATTTCTCTATAAAATATATTGATTTACATAAAATGTCTATGTGTTTAAATGATTCTTATTTTTGTACAAATAAATAGAAAAACAATTATATATTTTAAAATTATTTTTTTTATAATTTATTTCATCATATTCATAAATGCCATTCCTTTGTCTAAGTTGTAACTATCATATTAAATAATAATAATAGTATATGGTTATTTAGAAAAACCCGATATTGTGTTTAACACAGGCTATCAAAGATAGTCATTGTTTCATGTAACAAAAGATAAAATAATATTGGCATATAATTCAAGCTATTTATGAGAATTAATTACTTTAAAAATATATATCCAATGATATTGTGATGTTATTATTCCTTCTACACATGGTTTTTCATGTCATACACTCTATCAAATTCAATGTTTTTATTTTATAATTTAATTGTGTCATATTACCCACTCCTTAAATAAATTATTTCCTCGAAATGTACGAAATATATAGGTAATACAAGGTTTTATATTTTCAAATTCCTTTGTTTAAAAACCTATATCAAAAAGGGGTTAAAAAAGAGACATTTAATAAAATAGGAATGGATGTTCGAAGGTCATATGTAATAATACATAACTAGGTTTCCTTTTAGGAGATCATGGATGAAAAGAGTAAAAAATTATGGAGAGTGATTGAGTAAATTGATCAATATCAAGTGAATAATAAATGGAATGTTAAGGGGTTAAAAGCCATTAATATTTTATGAATTAAAATGCCATCTAATTCATAATATATGAATATAATAGGAATAAATTTTATTTCAAGATATTTTTATTCAGTTTGAGGAATTGTATTATTATCTTAAAAAATTAGAAAATATAATTATATGATGTGTTTCTATTTCATATGTGTGGTTTTATCCTTTGGATAATTTTTTATTTGTCCCTTGATAAAAAAATGAATCCTCAAAATGATTATTTTTGGTGAAGAACTGAAATATAGTTTTAAATAATCCTAAGAACCATAAAAAGTATTGACTTCTATTTACATATATTTTACCAAACTAATATAATATATTAATATATTAATATCATAACTAATAGTAATGGTTTATCATTATTTATTTTCAAATAATTTAGCTAAAATTAATAACATATTATCATGGGAATTATGAAGGACAATGGTATACACAAAACCCTTATTATCATTCAATCATGGGTTTAAGCCCTACTTCCTTTCCAAATGTGAATGGTTTCCACCTAGAATGAATTATATATTTTTTATAAAACCATATTATCAAAATTCATACATGATTTCACAAAAATATATAGTGGAATTCAGGAAATAAAATTAATTATTAAATAAATCTTTTACTCTGGATTTGGCTACAACATTTTTCACATAGTCAAATTATGATATTGTACAATTTTTTTAATTTTTATTAATGATAACCTGAAACCAAAAGGCAATAAACACCATTAAACATATTTTTATAAAATGTAAATTCATTATTTATCAAATAATTATTCCACTAAAAAATATTCAAAACATAAATTTCCCTAAAATTTCCCTAATCTTGTTAGACTCCAATCACATAAAAACGATAAAGGGGTGTTAATGAATTTAAAATTATGATCAAACATAAACTCATTATCCCAATATTGCATAAATAAATATAATTTTATTTAACAAATATGCTACTCAAAAAAGTGTAATTATGTTTTTTGATTAATATAACGAAAATAAAACTGAAAAAATACTTCAAATATTTAATTTTTTGAATCCCAATACATTAATAATTTATCTGTTTTATTTAAACGTAAATCCTTCATTGGTCTAAGGATTAAATATAAATTTTTTATAAAATGTCTAAATTTTGAAAACCTATATTTAATAAATTAAATGTTAGGATTATTATTGTCTATTCATTATAATTATCTATTAAAATCCATTATTATGGTTTGTAAAAAAATATGAATTATTATAAGAATATCCCCCCTAGAGGGTAAAACTATCTGTGTTGTAAGGCCCATTGTCTGGCACAACTGATGATTGGACCTAGCCTAATAGGCCATTTTAGATTTATTTTCTTAGGATAAATCTGTGCTAGAACCCCATCCACTTGTAATATATAGATTGGGATAAAACTATAGGAAACAATACAAAATCTACAACTTTCCATAACATTATGTTCTTCTTCCATACTTATCGTCAATTCCTATCATAAGGTTATGTTACTTACTATATGTTTTCTAAATATAGTTCATATGGTATGTTCTAAACATTATTTGATACCAAATGAACATTCCCTGACACTAGTGGTCTGTAACATGTGTAATATATTATTACAATGGAATAAGATAAAATAAATCAGATAAAAAAGAACAAATAGGTTTTTATTCTTTATAAAATATATACATACTTGATTATTACATTTCATTTTATAAAAAAAATTCCAACAAAATTATTTCATTATAAAATAACCCAATTCCATCTAGAATAACGCTGCATATTATTCATAGTAAACATTATATAATAGTTGGGAAAGATAACCAAATATTGGTCAGATAAAATTCCCATTAATTGTTGAGTACATTAGAACATATTAGGAACTAGTAAGTGTGAACAAAAGGTCATTGTAAATAACTGAGAAAAAAATTCCAATTAATTAAATTTACATTCATGATAAGATAAGGAAAAAAAATAAATCAAGTTAAATTACTTAGTAACCATACCATTTATTAAATAATAAATTAATGGAATAAATAAATATATAGTTTACTAGAGAAACTATCATAGATAATAATAATATCTTAATTCTCAATGAAGGAAATTCTAAATTATTGGATGTAATATTTCTTAGGTACATAATAAATTTACCATTAAAACCACTCATAAGATGATTTCGAACATACTACTATCAAGATCATTCACAAGATAATATCAAACATACAAATTAAAAATTAATTGGTTTTATCCAAATGATTTTGTATTATGAAACTGTCGATTCAACAAGAGGGATTATATAAATGGTATCTAACCCAAGTTATACCTATCCAAATCATTCATCATATATAAAATAATCAATTTAATTCCTAAAAAAATTACCTTTTCAAAATGTTTCTGTTTTGAGTAAGGGATGCATATTTATCAATTTTTCCCAGATATCAAATAACATTAAATGTAGTTGACTATATGTATAAAATCTATATAGTTTAATAAAAAATTTCCAAGATCTATAGTGTTGATACTTATGTTAAATTTAATGTACAATTATCATATTAAAGAGATCATTTCAAGGGAAATTTATTGACTAAAAAATTAATCAAGGAAGTCAATGTTTATAATATTTTTAGTAATAATGACAATAAACCATTCATAAAAAGAATTATGATGGTATAAATACTACATATTCTAATTGGAGTAAATATAAAGGGTTTAATTCACTAATAAATTTAATTTATATTAAAAAATATCGAAACAAATTATTTGAGAAAATATCTTTTTCGTTATGAAAAAGATATTTTTAAAATAAAATATCAGAGATCTTTTTTAAATTATGTTTTTTGTAAATGTTATTTAAGTCTGATAGGATTATATTTCAAAAAATATTTTTTCATGATGGATGGAATTTAAATTCATTCTAAACATGTTAAAATAATGTTTTCTTTCACTTTGTTGGTAATAACCAAACATGCATTATTTTATAAATAACATAAAATTATATGGAATTTTTTGAAATAGTAAAAGTGGGAGATATTTTTTTAATAAAATATTATTAAATATGATAAAAAAATAATGGAATTTTTTTTTATAAAACATGGTTTTGTAATAAAATGTTTTTATGATCGAAGAGAGAAATGAAGTTGTATTTGATTAAAAAAAAAATTTAAAAACATTTTACATAAAAAATGGTGAAAATTTTACAATTTAAATAAAATATAAAAAATAATAAGAATATAATAAAATTAAATGATTTTATTATTAAATTTACACATGAATTCATTTCAATAAAACTTATGAGTATATAATCATGATTAGAAAAAAAATAAGAAATAATACTTTAAAATGAATATAACATTGATGTGAGAATTAAACAGTGAATAAATTATGTGTAATAACTATAAATACACAAAAAAGTGGGAATACAGAATAATATTGTCATGGGTAGTTACACACACAATATTATCATTATATATTCAATTAAGTATATGTTTAACCAAATGAGTGGAAATCGAGTAAAGAAATCCCTCACCAATTGGTAACATTAAATTAAATCCCTTCAGATCAAATAATTCAAATTAAAAAATCAAATAAATTAAAATGATATATTCATGAAAATTCATATAAAAAGGTTATCTAAAAAATAATATAAAATTATATATGTTCTTAATAATAGAATAATCCTCAGTGAAATAAAATTGAGATAAAATCTCTTACCCAGGGCATCCTTTTGGTTGAACGTGATTTAACATGAAATTTAGTGATTTTAAAAATGTAATTAACATACTCAAGAACCGTATTAATATTTATAACAAAATATATAATATTTTTATAATATTTTTTAACCTGTTCATGAATAATATTTTATTGTTTTAGTTTATTTTTAGTGTTTTTTTTACTAAATGTCATTCTTGATTTTTCAGGTGTTAATTTCCTTGTTTTATTAAGAGTTCTTTATCAGGAATGATCCAATTAATGTGTATTATATAATTATATCATCTCAAAAATAAAAAACATGAAATAATATTCATATTTTTACATCAGTTACACATTTATAATCAATCAACAATGACATATATGAAAAATAATTTATGTTACCACCATGGAGATGGTAGGTCATATGTACACACGAGTAAAAATTCCATTTTTAAATGATAAGTATGAAACTTTGGTATGTAATATCATAAAATTAAAAAATGATAATAATATTATACATACTAGATTTTATACATATATATATCATGATTCTGGTGTGATCGTGAAGAGTGAGTCACATCACTTCGTGATGGTGGTAGTCCCCACGTACACGAAGGATAGTATTGTCATTACAAGAATGAAATGTTTTGAAATAAAATAATATATATTTTATATCAAAATTATCATAACATTATTAATATCATTATTATTTAATTAATAAGAAATATAATCATTACAATTACCTTTATCACCTTCCACAACTTGAATTTGTGAAATACAAATCTAATCGCTTCTCGATGCGGCAGTCCATCACACACACAAGTGACATTATTGTGTCACCTATACAATAGATGTTAAAATGATATATGTGACATAGTTACTATATAATTAGAAATAAATTATGAATACCATATAAATACTTTATATTCATCATCACGGTGGATATAGAATAACAAATGACATCGGTTCGAGAGGTGATATTCCACCATACAAAGGGACAATGACTTCCAAACCCATTTGACAGAAGTGGGGATGGTTTTATGTAATAATATTTTTTAAAAAATATAATATAATATTAAAAAAACTATCATTATCATAAAACCAATATTTAATAAAAATTATAGGTGGATAAAAAAGTAAAATAAATATTCTATTTGAAGAACATTACCTCATCTTCAAGAATCTTACTTAGTTTTAAAATAAAGCCTTAAAAGTTTGGATTTATGACCAAAATAAGGATTATATGAAGAGGGAACCGAATTTTATATGTGATTATGGAAGGTATTTACCAAACCAATGTGGTTTTAAATTGTGATGAATGGATGAGAGTGAGTTCCATTGTATAGTTAAGGTGTAGTGGTATTTCTGTAAATACAGAAATGTATTCACTATTGGGAGGTCTCCCTTAGCTCATGTGTCTCCAATGTTGAATAAAAATAGATATAAGTTTCCATATCTTTAAAAAAACCTCCAACTCAAAATCATAATACTTTGTTATAATTTTATTCCTTATAATTTAGGATTACTCAATTTATTATTCTAGTTATTTTACTACGATTAGTCATATCCTTTTATTTACCTATGTAATTAATCAATTAATGATAAAATTAAAATGATATTTGATATATATTTTATAATTTTGGATTATATATATTAAATAACATTTATTCGTATAAAAAATTGTATGATTTTAAACTTAATTTTAACACAATCTCATGTAATGTTAAGAACTGTGTTTCATCATGAATAGTATTAATTAATTTTTTCTATTTTAACAAATAAATATTGTAAAAATTAATATTAACATAATAGAAAATATATATTATGATTATTCCTCCTATAATTTCTATTTTTTAAAATTTAATTCACAAAAGTGTCAAATTTTAATTTAAAATTAATCCTACATAAGCAATGAAGAAGAGACTTTTTAAAGAAAAAACATTCAATGTTTTACAGTGTTTTTATATAAAAATTAAATATGAAAATTATTAAAATGACATAATTTAAATTTAATTATATATAAATAACAAACATTATTATAATAAAAAATAAAAAATAAAATTATAACTATAAATTATTAAAATGAAAATATAGTTTTCAAATAAAATTCAGTATTTTTTACTATTTATAAAATAATGAAACCTCTATGAAACATCGAAAATTTTTAATTTCATATAATTTTGGTATTCATATTTCAAAAATAATGTTTTTTCGAAATAATTTTTCTTAAATTTTTATTTTTTTAAATCAATTTCATAAAGTGTGATTAATTCATCTTTAGAAAAATTATAGTTTTATAAAAAATGATACTTTTCCACTAAAATGATTCTAATTTTTAATAATTAATAGATATATAATATAAATATGTAACATATATATATTGAAAGGTTATTTAATCATATTCATACCCTTCATTCCATTGCTTATGTGATAAATATCATATTAGATTTTAATATTAACAATATATTGTTGTTTAGTAAAACATTTACTTGCATGTAACATAATATATCGAAAAAACACTATATTTCTTGTAATGTATGAAAAATATAGAGTTTGATATAACTAAATATATTTGATATATTAATTTTTTATAAATAAATATATTTTATGTTTCTTGGTGTTATATTCGCTTCATCGCTTGGTTTCACGTGTTATATAAGTAATAAAATAAAAAATCCATACTTTATAATTTATGGCTATTTTATACACTATGTGATAATGGATTTGATAGTGATACTATAATTATAATTATGATGTCATTTTGGTCAAAATATTAAGAAGAAAAGATCCTTCAATATTGATTTTTATGATAAATCATTCCCCAATGATTCTGGGATCATGATCAATGTGTTATTGGGTACAAATTATATATTATATTTATGTTCATTAATAATATTATCATACCCGTATTTTGATGTTATGATAACTAATGATATTTCTATTTTATCTCTTATTCTTACCCTTAATATGAATTTGAGAACACCCAACTTTTTGTTTCTTTTTCATTAGAAATAGATGGAATGAAATATGTGTTGTATTTCTAGTAGATTATCATGTGTATTAAATTTATGGGAGATGTTAAAGATTCTTTACAGACTAAAAAACAACATAAATACTGAAAAGATGTAAATTTTTTTAACAATACAAGGTATTTGTAGGTAATATTTTTTCATAATTATCTAAAACCGTAAATCTAAATTTTCACGGGTATTTATTGTCAAAAAATATTTTTTATAAATCATGTAATTTTATTAACACATTTTTTGAGAGTCATACTTCTCATCCATTTCGGAATTGAAATTTACACATTTGATTCAAGTTCCTCAAACTCTTTTACATCAATAATAATTTAATGAATTATAAAATAAACAGTTGAATAACATGATATATAACTATCATCAAGACAATATATTGGATTGATTATTGAATCCCAAGACTATACCTCTTCTCTGATAAATTTTTTGGGGAACATTCCTCCTAAAAATCTTATTATTCTCTCTTTAGTCAAATTTATGTGATTTTAGGTATATATAAAATCGTTCTTCATAAATTAAACATTATTTAATGGGATATGAAAACTCCATTTCATATCCTATATCAACTCATTATTGTCTATAAAATTAAGGTTAACTATGGAGTCCTTATATTAATTAATTATAATTCATGGGTCATAAATCCAATTAATGAAGTGTATTTAACACACACGATTAGAGAGAAACTCATTATAGGGGATTCTATGATTATGAAAAAATGTATTGATGGTTCTCATCACAGGTTTTATGTAATTCTGTAGATCATGAGGTTGATATATCATTTTAAATTATATATTCATTTATGTATATCTTTTTTATACCCAAAACTATTTTTATAAATAAAAGGTTATTAATAAATCTAGGATTAAATTTATTTAAAGAGAGTGAAATGTAACAAAATAGGATTTAAGACACATTTTAATTAATAAAACAATATAAATTTCATTCATAATTACGTAATTAAATTCTATTAATATATTTGACAATGGGGAATTATTTCAAACATGATATTAATAAGGGTAAATACATTTTATACAATGATAAGGGATAATTATAACAAAATTAAATCATTAAATGTCTTATATACCATTTATTAATACATCCTTAAAAAGTGAATAAACTAAAATGGGAAATAAAGAAAAGATATTAATATTTTTACAACTCGAAATTACTTTTGATAATATTCCCTTTTATGAATCACCATTAGTAAAAAATAAACTTGTAATGATCAAAACCACCAAGAATGGGGAAAGGATCTTAGAAAATTTAATGTGAAAACTCTATATAATGAGAAGTGAACTTTATGATGTTATAATTAGATATATTTATATAAAGAAAAGGGTGAAATATAGTTTCTATGTGATCTTTATTAACAAGTATATAATTGTTTAGAATAACATATGTAAACATAACTATGATTTGGAAGCATAATTATATTTTTGATCTTAATAATGTTTATTTATTAGTTAAAAAAATTAAATTTTAATCATTTAATTTAAAATAGAATTTATTAATTTTATATATAATATAATATATTAATTTATATTTGAGAAATGGATTAGATCAAATTTATTTATCTAATAATATATTTTTAATAAATAAAATTTTTTATTCTATTACATTCAAAAAATTGATTAGATTAAATATATTCATGAAAATTCATTTTATTACAAGTAAAATAAATTAATATCAATAATGAATAATTATTTAGCAATATATAATACTAATTTTATAATTTACGATTAAACCTAAATAATTTTAACAAAAAATTATATTTATTTTATATTATATATTTTCATTTAAATGTGAAATTTACTATATTGGTAGTATGGAATTTAATAATATGTAACATTTATTTTATCAATTGAATATTAATTCATTCAATGAATATTAATTTGTTGGTAATAAATAGGAATCTATTTGTTATTAAAAGATACATTTTCTTATGAAATGATTTTTTATATCATATGCATTTCTATATTAAAAAAATAAATTTATATCAATTAATTATTTTTTATAATTGAATGTGTTTTTGAAATATAATTTTTTATAATTACAAATTAAAAATAATTGATTTTTTTATTTGTTAATAATAAAGAATAGATTAATTTTTTTGAAAGTAAATACATTTATATGAATTTTTTTTTATGCCAAATTAGTTTTAATTATATTAAATTAATTTAATTTGGTCTAAAATAATTATATTAAATTTAAATGTTTTTAATAGTAAATGTACAATTTATCACTCACTTAATTAAAAGTAAATGATATAAAAAAAGAATGACTAAAACATAATATTTCATAATTTTTTTTAAATAGAAGCAATATCTTATCTAAATTTTATGTTTTCATGTGAAAGTATACATTATCATATTATAATTTTAAATAAATTAAATTTAGTCCATATTTTTAATCATCATGTTGAAATTTAGTAAGAAGGATGATTTAATTTTTTTGGAATATTTTGTTCTGACCAAAGTAAAAATTGAGTTACCATGTAAAAGGAAAATTGATGTAAGAATGATTAAAAGATATGATAAAGGATTATACAACATTTAAACTTATAATTAAATATTGTTTATGTGGTAAGGGATATATAATATCCATTAATTTTTATATTTTTATCCAATGAAATTTTAAAATAAAAACATTATTCATTAAATTAGGGATATTTAGGGAAATGCCACTGAACACTAACATATTAATGGCATCATCATACACCACTATCAAAAATCTAGTTTCCAATAGTAATATATTTAATTCCTTTAATTTTTTCCTATAAAAACTTTTTAATATACTTTAAAATCATCAGATCAGAAGAAGGAACCCTAAATCCTTCACATTGAAGGAAAATTCGTCTAGATGACATCACTTCATCAGTGTAATTACCGAGCTCCTCACTGTATACTTCAATTTCATTATCATATATATTTATTAAAATAATAATAAACCAAAATAATGTAATATTGACATCAATAATCCTATGATGAAATGATATTACAATAATATTACTCTAAACTCATACTCATTCACTAGTGTAGTTTTTTCTTATCTTGGATGGTTAAACCACTTAACAAACGATGTTATAAAAGAATAATAATTTTCATCCTTAATACGTAACAGGAAAATAATATTAGTAATATATGTTAATAAATATTAATATATGCTATTATCATGTTACTATATGGGTGAAAAAATTTAATGATCACAAAGTAACACATTATATTTAGTAAGCTACCAAAACCAAATTCACGAGGAATAATATTTTTTCAAACCATACCCATACCACCCATAAAATGAATATAGGGATATATAAATTATTTAAGTAAAAATTTTTCACTGCCTTTAATATTATAGGTATTTGTAACATAGTGTCAGTAAATAATGGTCGACATTGCCAACAAGAAACATGTTCCAAAAAATTTAATATCATATGATAAATAAAATAAGAAATAATAAACTAATTGATTTGTAATGAATGACTATAATGGAGTATTATAACCGATTATATATATTAATGGTTATATGAAACAATATATTAATTTGGATATAGTTATTACAGAAGAGGATAATGTGATTTTGTGATAGTCTAGAGTAAAAGAAAAAAGTTTTTTCACATCAATTCCCACTAAGTAAAGAATGTTTTATATTATAAAGAATATATATATTTTTTTAAATTTTACTTATTATTTCATTAAATTATATTTTCTTAATTTAATTTTCCTGAATAAAAATTTTATTTCTATTTTATCATCCAAGCTTCACATTTCTTGATTAATTTATAACCAATTCTATAAGGGGTTTCAGCTAACTCAACTTCTTTTATTAAATTCATGATCATTTTTAATGATTTAGAAATGATAGATGTTTCCATAAATCAATTTTTTATAAGAGGTTTATTCTCTATGTATTCTTGTTAATAAAAATTAATGTTTACTCTAATTTTATTATAAATTATTTATTTTTAAATAAATTTTATAAAAAATTCAATCGGTTATCATATTAGTATTTTTTTCATTGAGATATATTTCATATTCAATAGTTATATTTTTTCATGTGTTGTATATACTTTTTATTAAATTTTTTTTAATATAATTTTAATAAAATTAAATTGATTTAGAAATCAAAAATATGTTTTTTATCAAGATATTTTGATTTAAATGTAACAAAATTTTTAAGGATTTTTTACAATCTAACTATGAAAATAGATTGTTTAGGAAATAATTTACATAAAGTCGTATATATTTAATATTTATATGTAAAACTACACTTATGTTCTCTTCACATTATTATTTATATGGTTTACATGTAATCTTACGATTCAATATTCATTTTTTTCTAAATTTAACTAAATAATTTCATGTTTGGGGAATCATTATTATCCCTTCAATGGATATGGAATATTTTCCCACAAGCTCCATATTCATGATTTTGATGAATTCACATGTATATTATTTTATTATTTATTAAAATATTTTTTTATTGAATTAACATTTCAATAAAAAAAATTATCATAGTATTTTGAAACTATTAATAGAGATGTTATATTTAGAATCGAATTTCATTTAAAATGTTTGAGAAGAATAATTATATTTAACATCAATCACATGAATGAATATTCCTACATTTTTTTAAAATTTTATTTAAAAATATTTATTTCAATGTTTTCATTATTTTATAAATTCATATCTATTAACACTATTTTAAAAATTATTTTTTTCAAAAAATAGAATTTATAAAAATTTAAATTTTATTTCTTCTTTTTTTTTCAAAAAAAATTCTTAATTTTCTTATAAAATCAATTTTCATCTTTTTAAACATCATTTATTATTTATTAAAAGTCACGGGGACATTCTATAAAGATAAAACTCACCTTACATCCATTAATTTATTATATTAATTTATTATGGATTTTTTATGAAGACCATTTCATTCATAGGGGTGAATTTATATATTATGGAATTAGGACATTTATCATGTTCAAATCACCTAAATATATATAGAGTATATCTATACAAGTATAGGTTCTCTTATATCCATCAAATAACTTTTTAATGAATTATATCATGATATGAGAGTGAAATAGGGAATAAATTCAAATCTAAAAGTTATATTGTAAATCAAATTATTAGTGGGACTGTTATAGTCCTTCAAAGAATTATGTAAATCCCTAAACCTCTTGATTTGACACATTAGGTATTAGAAGAAAAAATCCACAATGGAAATTTTTTCACAATGTGATCATGGAGTTGGTAGTCATAGTTTATATAATGAAATATTTTCTACGCTTATGTATATTCCATAATTTTAATCTAATGTTTGGTTTTCTATTCCCATTATTTTGAACATGTGTTTCCAAACATTTATAACTCACGTATTATTCTATAATGAAATTCCTTATTATATGAATCCTAATTTTTTTTCCTCAGTTTTATTGGGTATGATTATGTTATTTTATTCCCATGAATCTTGATTTTATTCTCATTCTTATATTCACTACTTATGATCCCATATGATATTTTATAGTTTTATATTATGTATACCTTGACTGAGAATCATAGAAGTACATTTTTTATATATTGATACCCTAGGTTACGAAGAAGATTATATTACATGATATAACAAGAAAGGGGACTAGATTAGATTGATTGTAGGGAAATGTATATATTATTGAAAAATAATTTTTTATGTACCAAATCTATAATGAAAATAAACCATTATGTTTTGGGAATTTGAGACATTTAATATTTAAACTGAGAATATTTTATATAATGTATGTGAGTTATGCTCAGTTAATATCAATTTGAAGAAATTAATATGTGAAATTTTCTATTTGAGGACCTTTTGTAGGATAATTGGTTTTTAAATTTTTAAATACTTTTCTAAAACTATGATATTACCAAAGGAATTTTAATTTTATTTCCTAAAGTAGAACAAGCCAATGATTTTAGAAAAAAATAATTTCATCACAAAGGAAGTGATGTTACTCCGAAACAGAAATTATATTATGTGAAAATTATAATTACCAAAAGTAAATAAAATAAACATTTTAATATTCCATTATATATAAATTCTAAAATGATAAGATGAATATGGATTTGAACTTACTTAAAAAATAAATCAATGGTTTTTTTAAAAATTACCAATGAAAATAATATTCCGGAATGATTAAAATTGATGTATTTAACTATTAATCCATTTTTTATAATAAATTATTATAATATACATAATTAATGATTTAATTATTATTAACTTTATGTAAATAATGAAAATATCATTTGGAAGTAAAAAATGGATAATTTCTAGAAATTAATCTTAAATGCATAATGTGATTTCATTTTAATTTATAAAGAATATTTTTAATGGTTAATAATTTAAGTGAAATTTATATATTATATGCCTAAATATTTGAATTTAAATCCATATAATGATGATCATTGGTCATATAGTTAATGTACAATTTTCTTATGACGGAATAATCCAGTTCTTGAAGACAAATTTTTATCAGGTTTTCTAGGTTTATTTTTTAATGAAATTTTTCAAATAATGTAAATTGAATTTCATAAAATAAATTAAATATTTGGAATAATCCTATTAAATATTAGGTCATATTTTCACCATAATTTTTTATCATAATTAATAGTAAAAATAGTAAAAATTAATTTTTACATTGAAGGAAAAACATGTTTATTATGGGTTAATCTATAATGATAAGTGTTAAAATGGGATGAAAAAATTATAAAACCAAATTTTATGGTATGTTTCTACCCCAACCATATAAAAATTTAATATGATATATTTTTGGGCCATTTACTAAGAAAGTGGCATGGAATTATAAAATACATTGAAAAATTATAACTGTGCCTGACATGTCAATTATAAACTAGAACCTTTTTCCCTACAGATTCACACCTATTAATCCATTTATATCGACCAATACAAGATAAAATATATCTAAAAAATCCATATCATTTTTTACAATGTGATTTCCTTCTAAAATACCACCCATAGTTTCCAAAATAATATACATAAAGTTGGGTTTTCTAAGAGAAGGTAACTACCCTAACCAAAAACGTTTTTTTCCTTATATAACAACCATCAATTATATATTCAGAATTAAAATATAAATAGAATAATATATCACATAAAATTATATTTTATTATGGTTAGTGAATAATATTTTTACAAATTCTTATCCATCAAATGAGACAAAAACCCACTAATCATGCTTACAGAGGATAACTGCATCATGAACGAGTGTAAGTTAGTTTACATCACTGACTAATAAGGATATTTATAATGATGGAAATAATGAATATATATGATAATTATGAAATTATATAAGTTTTTTAATATCAATATATCATCTATATCCGTACCTTTTAACCCATTATAGAAATGACAATGTCCCTTATGCATACATATGATGTAGCATCTCCACGAAGCGATGTGATTTATTATCCATGTCCAAATATAATTAATGATTATAAAAATGTAGTTAATAAAAAATGATATTATTTATAAAATTGAAATATTTTAATATATGATTTAATTATATAACACTAAAAATAATCGATACATCCATAAAAATCATGGATGAAATAAAATCAGTTAATACATAAAAAATTGTAATAAGGAAATATTATTAATAAGAGGGTGATAAATATATTATAAAAGAATAATATATGTTATTATAAATACGAATATGGTGATGAAATTAATTAATAAAAATTTTAATAACAGTATAATAATGTTTAGAGTATTTTCAATTTTAGGGAAGCATGAGGTTAGGGAATATATCTAAATTTCTATTCGATGAGACATAATATAATGCTATATAAAATTTTTTTGTATATGCTGTATAAAATTATATTTTTCTTGTATTGTAATGATTCATTATTAATTAGTGGTATTTTCTGTTACAATTAATATTCCATCAACCAATGGAATGTTTTCATGAAATATACTAATTGGTACTTGGTTTATATCTCAATATGTATTGTGGGGTAATATTACATATTTATTGTCTTTGATATTATATGTTTATATATGATATTAATTTTTATTATCTTAATTTTTATTTAAAATTGTCTTATTTATATCTAAATTTAATTCAATAAATAAATAGATTTATTAATTATCATATCAACAGTATGATATTTTTAAGGGATTTATTCTCAATTTACATTCCATTGAGAAATATTTGGTATTATGCACTCATTTTTATTAATTTGGTGTATATAATGACTCATTTTTATATATAAAATTAATAAATATATATTAATTATGATAAATGTTTAAATTCAGTATTATTATTTCACAGTTAAAGAATATAAAAGTTATCGATGTGTTAAGGATTTATTTTTCAATCTCATTTTTTGGGTGTCTTAATTTTTGTTAATGGAATCGTATAATCTAACCATAAAAAAATAAATTTATTTTTACATCATATTAATATTTAGTGAGTCTAAATATATCTTTCCTACATTATCCCTTATTTTTTTAAAGGTTGGGTCCAATTCCTCATTTTATTAATAAAGCAAAGTAATGACCACTTTTAACTAGGTAGAACGAGACCCATAACATAGCTCAAAGGCCCAGTGGGCTTGTAGCCCATTACATAGCCCATATGCCCACATTTTTGGCTCAATTCCCATTATATGAAATGTAATATACCTACCACAGTACCCATACAGAACCATCACCGCTACAGTGCCTTGCCGCCGAAACAGTACCCGCCGATCTAAAAGAATTATTATTTACCAAATGTCAATATTTTTAAAACATGTTTTACAAAATGAATTATTATCTACCCAGTGATTTCAATATGATATTTTATTTTATTATTAATTTTTCAATTTTTTACTCGAATATTTCTATTGTTTTCCAAAAGGTATATTTTCAGTGGTTATTAAAAAAGTATAATAGAATGCTTCCTTTTAACCAACATGGTCTTAATTGACATTCCCATTTCCATAACCATTTTAGGATATTTATCTTGTTCTATATATTTTAAATCGGTTTTCAAAGGATGATATATTAACAAATAAAATTGTAACATTTCTCTTAAATTGTCTTATATCCTAAAAAATATTTGATTTTATCAAGAAACCTATATTATCTCTCATTGATTTTTGGTCTTTATAATTATCTTGAAATAATGAAATTATTCTTTATTTGGACATTAAATTTATCCTGAATATATATATTCTTCATATCATTCATATGATTATTTTCTAAACCATATACAACTTATAAATATTCTTTTTATTTTTTTATTTATCTGATTTATTGGGGAAATATTTAATTATTTTTCACTACTCAGTGCAAATATTTATGGACATAGAATATTTTTTTAAACTAAATTGACCATTAAATATTTGAGGAATGAATTTTAAATTTTTGATGGGTGTGTATGTATTATTGATATCCCCTTAATAAATTGATATGTCTAATGAGGAATATAATTTAGTAAAATTAATCGGGTTTTTAGTGCATACATACCAATTAATTATACTATATTGGAACAAGGCTTCGAAGTCATATATATCATGATTTTTGACATTATAAAATAAAATATTATAGATTTCATTTTTGGAGAATTTAGTTATTATTATTCATCATACTATTATGTTGATATTATCAAGGGATTCATTTCTTGCTCATGTTATTGACTAAATGAAATGTGTTTCAGTTATCTAACTCAAAATATTAATTATTCCTTATTTAATCATGATATATTATCATATACATAATCCGTACTGAGCATTTGAGGTCCCCATTAATTTTTTTTCTATTTTCCATATGATATGAAAATTAATTATACAATGACTTCATAGATTACTCATATTTTCCATTACTATGTTTTATATTTAATCCATAATATATAATGGGTATCAGTTTTGTATCTGGATATTAATTTCTAAAAACAAAATATATCATTATGTATTCCAAATCATATATCTATGAAAATGTAATAAACTTGACACAGACTACAGGTTACTAGACTTGGGGTAGCTATAGTTTGAATCATAGCATATTTCGTAGCAACCTTGGTAACTATATTAATGAAAACATATATCAGGGAAAAAACCTTATGACTATCTTGGAGGATAACTATTTGGATAATATAACATCCTAATTTTTAGTAAGGTATATATTATTTTATTTTCCTAGAAATATATCCCGGTCAAAACAGATTAACTAGATGTGGTTTTGTTCTAGATGTTTCAATGTTTAATAACCCAAAAAATAGTTATTTAATTAAATCTCAATAATCATTCTCGTGAATGTGGAATGATCCCTTAATATAAACCTGGTTTTATAATCCATTGGTATATTCATATGATAATTCAATTTTTATTTTCAAACAGTTATAATTGATTTGAAAATATTTTTATGATTTAATGACTTTTCAAAAGAAATGAAATTTATGATTATAAGATTAACAACAAATCAATTTTCAATTTATGATAATTTTTTGACCAAATTTATAAATATATAGTATTAATTAAAATTCATAATTTCATGAGATAATACATAATATACCATTATTCAAAAATGGGGTATTAAGAAATAATGATATCTATACTCATGGATATTGTTCAAATTTCTATACTGATAAAACCAATTGCAATATAGTGTTGGAGTTGAGTTGTGAATGGACACATTAGGGATGGTGACTGTGGTTATGAAAAATATACTTGAACATATGACTAAATTATATTTTCAATGGAATTTTAATTTAATATTGTATAATTTTATGCGATATAAGCACCTATATTTTAGTGGAAGCACTAATCCCATTGTTTCTCAAAAATAGATTAAGTCCCCTAAAAAGATATTTCTAGACATTGGATATGATGGGATGGAAAAGGATTTACATTTAGTATATTTCTTTAATGTAAATGATGAATAATGGTTGTTTTTGATCCAAAATAAAAAGGATAAATAAGAAATAATGAATGGGACAATGATCATTTATTGTATTGTTATTCAAATAATATTTTCCTTATGCGAAATAAACTAAAATGAAGAGAATGTTACTCAACATAATGAAATATGTACAATAATGTTTTATTGAGTATGATTCTATATTTACAAAAATATACATGTATTATAAAAATTACATATATAATACAAAATGAAATATTAACCACTTTAATGATGGGTTTAATCTATGTCTCTGAAGGGAACTAGTTTCTCATTCTTTTTCATCACATGATAAAATAGTTTTAGGCACCATTATGTTAAATGTTATTTCTAGATATTATATATTAATTAGAAATATATAGAATAATAGTTCATAAAAACTCCAAGGTAAATTGAATATATAGATTTGTGATAATAAAGTGAAGAAATTTTAATTATTTATAAATTTTTGGAATGAAATATCCTAGAAACTGCATGATGTTTATGAGGGTTTTCTATAAGTTTAGGGATAAGGATCATCTAGATAATGAATTTTTTGGGAAAAAGGGACCAAACATATCAAATTAATTAACTACAATGAAATGGTGCAGTATTCAATGTAATGTCCCATGTGTTATGGAAATATACGATAGAAGAGGATAATAGAAGAAGAATAAGATTATTCAATCAATATAGTTAAGGTTAACATTACCAAATATGTTATGGATGTTAATTTAATAATATCATGAAATTTTGATAATTCATTATTTTTTTTGGATCTTCTCAATATTTAAAATTTTCTATACTTTCGATGATAATTTGATATTTCCCGAGAAAATTAAGACTGGATTTTTCAGTGATAAATCCTAGTGGAAATATGATCGCAATATGGAAGTGTAATGTAGTTCTCATTATGTCAAATAAACATGACCTATTTTAGGAATTTAACATTAAACCTAAGGTTTACTTTGAAATAATTCCTGAAATGTATTGGTTTTCAAAATATTTTGTTAAATTTTATTACAAATAGAAGGAATTTATGACCCATGATGAATATCTGGAATTTCATTTCTTTCTTGGGGAGACATTATAATCTATGTTCTATCAAGATCCACCCCTAATATCTATTTTGAATAATATTATTTAAGAATATGTCTATATACAAAAAAAAATTGAAAAATGAAATCATCAAATTGATGACATGACTAATTTGTAGGAATATATTGATTTATTTCAAGAATAATTTCTAGGTAATAATACACAATATTATGTTTATTTTTCTATTTATTTAATATCTAATTCATGAACAATATCGAAGTCTCCCTATAGAATAATAACTGTAGAATTAGTTGGTATGAATAATAAACTATATGATTTGTGTGATAAAGGATTTATAAACTATATTATTTCTCCATGGAGAGCCTTTTTTAATTTTATTATGATGAAAAATGGATCCATGAGGCCATGAATTTATTTTAGGGAAATCAATGTTATTAAAATAATGGAAATTTAACCTCTTTATTACACCGATTATGTATTCAATCAACTTCTTAAATCCCATTGTTTCTTAATTATTGACCATAATTATGGGTTTCATCAACTGTTATTAAAAAAATTATATTATATAGAAAAATATTTTGAATGAGTTATAAGAATAATGAGTTTATAGTAATTCTATTTCGATTTCATATTCGACTATTTATTAATATAGATATAATTAATAGAGTATTCATAGAATATCTTGATATTTTTTATGATATTTAATGAAGACATTTTTGTGTTATAGATATTCTATGAGGACCATGAGAGTCCCTTTAAGATCATTCTTAAGACTCTTAGATGAAACTAGTTATATGAGAAATTTAAAATGGGTGATTTATGGATTTATAAAGTATCTTTTCTTATCTACATTTTCCCCAAGGATTCAATCCCAGTTGATGATATGAATAAAAAGGTAGTCAAATAATGGGATACACCAACAATCATAATCCAGTTTAATAATTTCACTAGATTTGTAGGTTACTATCTGTGATATGATTAAAAAAAACCCCCACTACCTAACCCATTGACCATGAAAATTTATTAATGTGTTTTGATTAAATAGAAAAATGAATATGGATAATTGTTTGAATAATTGTAGATGAATATTTTAAATCCATTCTTTTAGAATCTACCAACAAGAAATAATGGATTTTTTATATATAGTGATGCATTGAATAAGTGAATTTTTTTGTTTCCTCATGTAGGGTAATAATGTTATATGATATGAATCAAATCTGTTAATGACTAATGACCAAAAACACCCAACCCATTACCTTATGAAGGAAAAATTAATCCTTTATTTAATGAAATGGATATATTTCCCTTTATAGAATAATTTGAGATATATTCATACCATAAGAGAATAAAATAAATATTTTCATAGATAGATATCAATATGAGGAATAGAAAATGCATCAATCCACTCAAGGATTATGATTTCAAAATAAACTATCTCTTAGGGAAGGATGATCAGGAATAATATGCATTTATTATAAAATATCATTGTGTTTTGAAAAAAATGTTGACTAAAATATATCTTATGTACATATATGCAGTCTTTATATATAAAAGAATTATTGAAAAAAGTTAAGGAATCAATCCTTTTGGAAATTATTTTGTGACAATATTTATTGGAAAAGACGAAATGATATCATTTTAATAATGACTTTTTTGAATAAAATTAAATCCATTAATGCTGGTAAATTGGAACACTTCATATATGAAGACGGGGTTCTAAAATATATAAATAGGCTATGTGTTATATCTGTAACTAAGCTATTAAAAGTAATTATTTTATGAATCTCATGTATAGAATTTTTCTATTCACTATTGTAGTATAAATATGTTTATGGAATTGAGTAAACATTTTTCATGGGATAATATGAAGTGTAATGTCTATAATTATACATTAAGATTCATAGTTTTTCCACAAATGAAGGTAGTAAAATAATATTTTTGAGGAGTTATAAATGATCTAGGTATTTCTATATGGAAATATTATTCCATTATTATGTAATTTTTCATTGTATAATCAATGAATTCTTGAAATAATGATATAATATGGGTTATTTTTTATTACCTAACTAAAAATACACATTTCCTTGCTATAAGAGAATACATACCACTTAAACACCCTAAGATTAATATAAATAAATCATGTCATATAACATTGTGGTGAATTTATTTTAATATCTGTTGATCATGATCATCAATTTAAATCAAAATTTAGGAAAATTATACATAATGATCATGATACTAAGATTCATTTGAGCACTACCAACCATCCTCATGAAAATAGACATTCCAAAAAGACTATTAAATCATTATAAGTCATGATAAGATCATTATCAATTTAATTCCATGATATATGCGATCTTTATTTACCATTTGTATAATATTCGTATAATAATAATTTCAATTCATTTATTCTAATGGATCCATATAAATCATTATATGGAATAATATTTTCTACTCCAAGTTGTCTGGTTTGTAACGACCTGGAAATTTTGTGGAAATTTTTTTCTTAAATACATGGAAATTTTACGAGTCCGTAGTTTCTGACGGTGCTTGATTATGAGGCCCGGTGTGCCCTGAATAAATTTCTAATGTTTTTTTGGGTACATTCAGTAAACGTATGAGCGGGATTTGATATCATTTGAATCGGTGCTCGGAATTGAAATATGAGGGTGCCATTAAACTCACAGCGCCAGTATTTTCTCAAGGGGACCTTCACTACAGTTGCATTCTAATGAAAATGGAAGTTAATTTTTTGGGGTTTCTAAATAAAATTAAATAAAAATGAGTGTATCATATTTTTATTTGTGTGGCGTTTTAATCCTCCAAGTGGAGGTTGGTGGTGGGGGCCACAAAATCCTAACCTCCCATGAGAGGTTATGGTGGTGGGGCCCACCCGCACATAACCTCCCTTGGGAGGATATTATTTGGTGGGTTCCCCATGAGCCTAAACCCCCTATATCCCCCAATTTATTTGAGGAACCCTTTGAACATCCCACATTGTTTTAATGTGACAACTCCCTCACAATTAATTAATTAAGCCCTTTAAAATAATTAAATAAATTCTTTTGAAATTCATTCCAACCATGAAAATAAGTGATAAGCTATTATTTTATTTTTGGATGGCATAATTTTTTTGGGATAATTAGGGAAGGGATAAGTTCTTGGGAGAATGACATTTTCCAACGATGAACACCAACTTTCCATCGAAGAACGACGAACACCATCTTCAATCTTCGACGAAGCCAATAGAGAAGAAGTCACCCATGAAGAACACCGACAACACTTTTTTCCTTTGATGCTTCTCGATGTCAACGAATCAATGCCACCTTTTTCGGTGACTTCATCCACGATCATCAAAACAAGGTAGGGGTTTGAGTTTTACTCTCTGTTCTTCGTTGTTCAAATTGCGGATTGAGAATTTCCTTGTGTTTTCATCATAACACAGAGGGTGCGGGCCGCACGAACATGGCCTGAATCCCCCTACAATTATATTCTCTTGATGGTGATAGAGGCGGTGCACCGAGAAAATGGGTCACAAAAAATAGGCCACACCAATACACATGGCAACCGGCAACGAGCTGGCCGCGAGAAGAACCGGCAGCACAATAGCTTCCGGGTCGCCGGAGGAGCACGGAGATGTCGCACCGTGCAGAAGATCATTTCATGGCCAAGCCGGCTACGGTGGTTCCGGAGGGGAGTGGTGACGTCGCACCATGTCTAAGGAAGAAACCGAGGCCACAAATGACGCGGAGGTCGGACGATATGTGCGTGGAACCATCGCACCGCGGCGGGGAGGAGCTGTGGCGAAAGGCCCGGTGGATGGAGGATGGCGGCGGTTGAGCCGGCCGCTAGCGGTACTCCACAAGGTGGGACCCTTTGTGTAGTGCGACACTCCAAACTGGTGCTTAACAACTGTTCCTTCGGAAGATTCCCCACCCCCCCGCGTCGTGACCAACCTGGACACACGGGCGGGTCGGCCTGGCCACGCGGGCGAGCCGACCAGCCGGGTTCAGCAGCCCATGCGGGTCGGGCCGCCATCAGTCTATTCCGCTCTATCGGGCCGTGTGGGACCTGCAAACTGGGTCGGGCCCGTGGACCGGGTCGGACCCACGGACAGGGTAAGACCCCTATTAGGACCCGTTTAACCCGAAATCACCTTTTCGATCATATCATGGGCTTCGGGTGTCCGATCGACGAACCTTCTATAGTGATGGAAAGCATAGAGAAAGACAGTTCCTTTTTCATACCCCACTGGAGGTTTGTATGCAGTTGGGGTATGTCCTGGTTGGATTTAACCTAAAAACCAAATGGGCCCCTGGAACGAAAATGCCAATAACTCACAGATAGAGAGTCTGATTGACGCGCCATCTGTTGTGTTGAGTTCCTTATGATGAGACAGAACTACGAGATACATCAACTCGCGGCGTCGGGGTAGTTGATGTATCGACACTTGGATCGAGGATTGGACCCTCCCAGAGTCGAGCATACTGTGTTCGAGGACCCCATTCCTGGCTGCGACTAAGATGGTAGGATCCTACATGGACACACTACTTTACCAGGATCCTTCATGGGTTCGGCAGTGACGACACTATGCCAGGATCTTTTGTGGGACCGACAATGACGATACTGTACCAGGATCTTTTATGGGATCTACAGTGACTGTACTGGACTGGGATCCTTCATGGGTTTGATAGTGAAGAATCCTGTACTAGCATCCCCCCTGGGTTCGACAGCGCTGATACTATTTCAAGATCCTACGTCGTCTCGACAGAGGAGATGATTCAGAGGCGGCATCTAATCATCTCTACCCCTCGCCATAAATTTTATACATTTGTGAGATGAGTCTTATCATTCTGTCATTATCATCAAGGTGATTGACTTTACTTTTTTTGTGGATTGGGAAGTGCTTAAGCTCGAGAGTTGGAGACAGACTCTGATTGGTGACTTATGTATATGTATGGGAATATACATAAGTACGGATGGTTGATACATCATGATTGTATATTACTACTATGGTTTATCCATAGTGTATTTTGGGAGTCCTTTGGGGGTCTCGAGGTCCCCTATTGAGTATTGTTATACTCACCCTTGCATGGGCTTCATCCAAACCTTGTTGTGTTCTGTGCAGACGACGGTCAGCATTGATCAAGGCTAAGGTTGACGGACGGGAGGTGGCTCTGATCTTGAATAGACGATATGTATCATAGGGATGACTTGTTCAAGATCTGTACCTACCCTTCAGGTAGGATTCCTCGATGGACATTCCAGGAGATGTTTTCCATTTTAACTTGTTATTGTACTTGTTGTTCAGTTGGGTTTTTATACTGGCCCAGTTACTTTCAAAACAACTTTATTTTATATATTAGTACTTGTTTCTACTATTGATTGTGTTCAGACTGTGTGTGTTTTAGGTTTAACGGAAATGCCTTCCCTTTTTATCGGGGATTATCCTTGGGTTCTAGTCGCTGGCTCCTGGCCTATGGAAGGCGGGCTTGGGGTAGTCACGACACAGGCCCCCAGGATGGGTCATGACAAATTGGTATCAGAGGAGTCGGTTCTACTGTAGAACATGGACTTTGATTCTTTTAATGGAAATATTGTTAAGTGTTTTGGGTGTTGTAATCATATAAGGGAAACCAGTGTTGGTGTGGCGGCAGACGTATCCATACACTAGGAGGCTAACTTCTGATTTCTGACTCAGTGCACGAAAACAATGATTACATGTGTGCTTCCTTTGAAAATATTTATTCATGGTTACATTGTGTCAGCTCACCAGGTATATTGTTTTGACTATGGAACACCTATTTCTTTCCAGGATGGCCCCACATAGATAGCCAGCTAGGGTTCCGAGTTTCGTACGAGATGGTAGCCCATCGAGCGTGGAGGCCTAGGTGTAGGGCCTCGTCACAGTGGAGGTACCCGTGGTACCACTACTCACTGGGCCACCAATACCACTAGCTCTAGCAGCATAGAGTGCACATCATCTGAGTGCGTTGAAAGAGGTCCAACACCTGAGGTCACCCAAGTTAAGGAGAGAGACAGACCCAAATGCAGCTGAGGATTGGCTGGAGGCTATTGTGATAGTTTTCTTATTGGTAGGGACACCAGCTAACCTCATGGGGATCCTTGCCGTGAGTCTCATACATGCAGCAGCAGACATATGGTAGAGTCTGATACATCAGGTGCATGATGAGTCATCACTACTCTGGGAAGACTTCGAGAGTCTCTTTCTGTCATAGTTTGTTCTAGCCACCCTTCATGCGGTGTGTATTCAGGAGCTGCTTCATCTTCAGCAGGGCATCATGAATGTGGCACAGTAATGATCGAGGTTCACCGACCTCTCGTGCTACTCCACGGATATGGTATGAGACTTGTTCTTCAGGGCCCAGACCATAGAACATGGACTCAGGCATTATATCAGGGCATTGATGATCTCCCACAACATCTTGATGTAGGAAGCGGTGCTGGAGCGACCCCTTCTTGTGGAGATTTTTCTTGTTGAGTCGTCACCAGCAGCAAGACCCACCACAAGGTGACACGTAGTGGAGTCTTCTGTAGCCGGCAGTAGACATATGTCATAGAGGATGAAGCAGACCAGGCCATCAGGTGGGTGACCCCAGGATAGAGGTTCGGATTTGTGGGGCACACGAGAGAGAGAGCCAACCATATGAAGAGCATGCATTTCTATGCATGCAGTGGGCTGGGTCACATGGCTCCTGACTGCCCGGCCCACCATGAAAATGAGAAGTAGATAGTTGAGGGACCTCCTAGGAAGAGGCAGAGGGTCGACTATGGTGGTCTGCCGGGAGTTGGCGGACGCGGCAGAGGAGCAGGCCGAGTAGTTGGTGGTGGACGATGTTTCGAGGCCCTACCACTACCACCATCATGAGGTCCACCTAGACCACTGGGAGCTAGAGGAAAAAGGAGGTCTCAACTTCAGGTAGTCGAGGCCTATGACCACGATGCACTTGAGGAGATTCGCGGTACTATATTTGTCTACACCACCCTTGCTGCAATACTTAGAGACACAGGTGCGAGACATTATTTTATTGCCTCTACCCTCGTTCGAAGCTCAGAGATTTTGACGAAGTCGTTGGCTTGATTTTTATGGATAGAGACTCCTACGGGAGCATACTTGAAGATTACGCACTGGTGCTGGAAGTGTGAGATTACTCAAGGAGGCGAGAGCTTTGGCTGGGATCTCCTTGTAGAGGCATCGAGGTCATATGACATCATCTTGGGTATGGACTGGTTATCTACAGTCCATGCTCAGATCGACTGTATTAGGTGAAAAGTGTGGTATGTCCACACAGATGAGAATCGGTTAACCATCGCCGGTGAGAAGGGAACATTTACAGCATAGGACGAACTTACTTAGTGGAGGGTGCAACTGATCACTCACCAGTTGGATTGCCATACCCTCATAAGAGAAGATGTGGAGATTCTGACTTATCCTGTAGTGGTGGACCAATACACAGATGTTTTCCCTAATGAGGTCCCAGGACTACCTCCTCACAGAGATGTGGACTTCTACATTGAAATGTACCACGGTATGACACTGATATCTACTCCAGCATATCAGATGCTCCCACCGAGCTTCGTGAGATACAGGTACAGTTGGAGTAATTGACGGGGAAGGGATTTATTCGACACAGTGTTTCACCATGGGCATCCACGATTTTGTTCGCCAAGAAGGCGGATGAGAGCTTGTCACTGTGTGTTGATTATCAGCGCCTAAACTAGGTGACCGTGAAGAACAAGTACCCACTTCCGAGGATTGACGACCACTTTAATTAGCTAAAAGGTAAGCGTTGGTTCTCGAATATAGATCTTTGGTCAGGCTATCACTAGCTTAGAGTACGAGATGAGGATGTGCAGAAGATGGCCTTCAAATTCCTGTATGGTCACAATGAGTTCCAAATTATTCCATTGGGCATTACCAATGCACCAATAGTGTTCATGGGACTCAGGAACAAGATGTTTCATCTATACCTTGATCGCATTGCGTCAGTCTTTATAGACAACATTCCGATTTACTTAGCTACCAAGGAGGAGCAGGCCTACCATTTGCGGGTAGTACTGGACACACTTTGAGAACACCCGCTTTATGGTAAGCTCTCGAAGTGCCAGTTCTGGATCCGAGAGGAACACTTTCTGGGACATGTCATCTGAGAGGCTGGAGTTGCAGTGGATCTAGCGAAGATCGAGACAGTACTTTCTTGGGAGCCACCCAGGAGTGTTACATAGGTACGAAGATTTCTGGGAATGGCTAGGTACTATCATAGATTTGTGACAGACTTCTTCAGACTTCCAGAATCACTTTCAGCACTTACAAAGAAGGGGAAACACATCGTAAGGTCAGAGAGCTTCTAGAAGAGCTTTTATGAGATGAGGATGAGGTTGACTAGTGCGCCCATATTGAGGCTACCGAAGGAGGGAATTGGGTACATATTTTACTACGACGCATCATGGACTAGAATCAGGTATTTCCAGATATATGAGCGAGAAGTGATCACGTATGGTTCTCAATAGTTGACACAACATGAGCAGAATTATGCTACCCATGACCTAGAGTTAGCAGTAGTGGTCTTCACTTTGAAGATGTGGTGGAACTATCTGATGGGCGAGTGTTTTACAGTCTACTATGACCACCAGAGTCTCAGGTACATCTTCTCACAGAAGGACCTGAACCCGAGACAGCGGTGTTGGATTGAGTGCCTCCAAGACTATGACATCGAGATAGTCTATAATCCTGGTAAGGGAAACATTATAGCAGATGCTCTTGGAAAGAGATCAGGAATTCAACTACTAGGAGAGGAGAGAGAGTAGCAGGCCGCGTTGCAGATATCATTTTTGGATCGGGAGGGAGCAACCTTTCTGTAGTCTCTAACAGTCACACCTCCACTTCTTTAGAGAATTATGGAGGCACAGTGTGGGACACTGACTGAGACATGACGTGCTCAGATTTCCACATGGCAGGCACCTGATGAATTTTCTGAAGATGGGGAGCACATCATTCTCTTCCAAGGACGTACCATGGTACCGGTTGCACTTCAGGATGATGTGTTGAGGGAGTTCCAAACATCTCCTCTAGCGGTACGTCCAGGTGTAGTGAAGATGTATCAGGCCCTCCGACGACAGCACTGGTGGACAGGTATGAAAAAGGTAGTAGTAGGGTTTGTCTCAAGATTCCTTACTTGTCAGTAAGTGGAGGTGGAGCACCAGGTTCTAGCAGGATTATTTCAGCCCTTAATTGTTTTAGAGTGGAAGTGTGATGGTATATCCTTGGATTTCGTGATGGGACTTCCATGTACATCTAGAGGACATGAATCTATCTGGGTGATTGTCGACTGACTCACCATGTCGGCCCACTTCCTACTGATTAGAGATCAGGGTTCAATAAAGAGGTTGGGATGCCTCTACATATGGGAGATCATATGGCTTCATGGTGTTCCATAGACAATTGTCTCCGATCGAGATGCTTGTTTCGCATCCTGGCTATCGAAGGGGTTGTAGGAGGCTTTTGGGACACAACTTCACTTGAGCACTTCCTTCTATCCTCAGACGAATGGTCAGACTGATAGGACCATTCATACTCTCAAGGACATTCTCTATGAATGTGTCCTTGACTTTGGTCACATCTGGGAGGATAATTTACCCTTAGTAGAGTTTGCGTATAACAACAACAACCAATCCACCATCGGGATGACACCTTTCGAGGCACTTTGCGTCCGACCTTGCAGATCACCTCTGTACTGGACTGACCTCAAAGAGTCAGCACTCCTGGGACTAGAGATGGTGCAAGCTACGATAGAGAAGGTTAAAATCATCCAGGAGTGGATGAAGACTTCACCGAGCAGGAATATGTTCTATGATAATAGGAGATGAAGACAACTCGAGTTCGAGTATTGCAACCTTGTCTTTATATGAGTCTCACCTTGACGAGGTATACATATATTTGGCTGAGGAGGAATGTTATCTCTGAGATCCATCAGATCCTTCTAGGTCCCCAAAATGGTAGGCGAGGTGGCTTACCACATAGATCTCCCACCTCAGTTTCACCAGGTGCACGACGTCTTCCAAGTATCTCAACTGAGGAGATACGTGCATACCCGTCCCAAATCATCGACCACAGGGAGCTTGATATCGATGATGGGGTGACATTCATGGAGGTTCCAGTAGAGACTGATGATTGATAGGAGCAGCACCTAAATGGACATTCGAGTCCTCTGGTGGGCATTTAATGGCCACATGGAAACCACTATGAGAGTACATGGGAGCGGGAGGCTCAGATGCGTGCTCAGTACCCCCATTTCATTCTTTAAATTGAGTTATAGATTTTGGGTACGCAAATCCATAAGTTAGGAATAATTTAAAGACTGGAAAATTCTATGGAAATTTTTTTCTTAAATACATGGGAATTTTATGAGTCCGTAGTTTCCGACGGCGCTTGATTTCGAGGCCCGGTGTGCCCGGAATCAATTTCTGAATTTTTGTCCAGGTACATTCAGTAAGCGTATGAGTGAGATTCTATATCTTTTGAACCGGTGCGCGGAATTGAAATCTGAGGCACCACTGAACTCGCAACGCTGGTATTCTCTTAAGGGTACCTTCACCACAGTTGCTTTCTAATGAGAATGGATGTTAATATTTGGGGTTTCTAAATAAAAATAAATAAAAATTAGTGTAACTTATTTTTATTTGTGTGGAAGTTTAATCCATCAAGTGGAGGTTGGTGGTGGGGGCCATGACACCCTAACATACCATATGTGGTTATGGTGGGCTTCTCAACCACACATAACCTCCCTTGGGAGGATATTATTAGGTGGGGGCCCCATGAGATTAAACCCCCTTTAACCACCCATTTATGTGGCTGAACCCTTTGAACTTCCCCCTTTGTTTTAATGTGCCAAATCCCTGACAATTAATTAATTAAGCACTTGAAATTAATTAATTAAGTCCTTTTTAAATTCTTGAAACAATTAAAATAAGTGATAGTCTGTTATTTTATTTTTGGTTGGCATAATTTTTGTTGGGAGAATTAGGGAGAGGAGGAGTTCTACGGAGAACAACATTTTCCATCGAATAACACCAACATTCCACTGAAGAACGATGAACACCATCTTCGATCTTCGACCAAGCCAAAAGAGAAGGATCCTCCCTTGAAGAACGCCAACGAAGCTTCTTCCTTGGACACTTCCCAAGGTCAATGAATCGATGTCGCCTTTTTCCGTGAGTTAGTCAACATTAATTGAATCGAGGTAGGGGTTTGAGTTTTACTCCCAGTTCTTCATTGTTAAAATTGAGAAATGAGAATTTCCTTGTGTTATCTTCATAACACGGAGGGTTCGGGCTGCACGAACATGGCCTGACTCCCCCTCCATTTATCTTCTCTTGATGGAGATGGAGGCGGAGAAGTGGCACGCCAAAAAAATGGGTCGCGGACAATGGGCCGCGATGATACGCATGGATACCGGCAACGAGCCGACCGCAAGAAGAACTGGCGGTGCAAGGGCCTTTTGGTCGCCAGAGGAGAACGACTCCATCGCTCCATGTGGAAGATCAGGCTGTGTCCAAGTGGGTCACAGTGGTGCCGGAGGGGCGCGGTGCCATCACGACGTGTCGGGGAGGAGTCGTGGACAAAGGCCATGTCGGACGGAGGAGGATGGCCGGCTGAGCTGGCCGCCGATGGCGCTCCAAATGGAGGGACACTTCGGGTCTTGTGTCACTCCAAACCGGCGCTTATCATAGGTTAATTCGGAAGTCGTGGGGTGCGGTACCTCCCCCCCCCCTGTGGTGTCACCCGCCTGGCCACGCGGCCCAGCCACCTGGGCCGGGCCGCCATTGGGCTGATCCGCTCCATCGGGCTGGGTCGGATCCGTGTACCGGGTCAGACCCCTGTCCGGATCCGTTTAACCCAAAATCACCTTTTCACCCCTATCATGGGATTCATGTGTCCGATCGATTAACAATCTGTGGAAACAGAATGCTTAAGGAAAGACGGTTTCTTGGGAATACCCCACTAAAGGTTTGGACGCAGTTTGGCTATGACTGGGTTGGTTTGAACCTAAAAAACAACTGGGCCCTGGAATGAAAATGCCAATAACTCACAGACCAGGCGTTCTATTGACACACTGTCTGTCTTGTTGAGATCCTTCTGATGAGACAGAACAACAAGATACATCAACTCGAGACTTCATGGTAGTTGATGTATCAAAACATGGCTCAAGGAGTGGACCCTTCTGGAATCGAGCATACAGTGTGCGAGGACCCTATGGCTAGCTGCAACTGAGATGATAGGATCCTACATGGACATACTAATATACCAAGATCCACCATGGGTTCGACATTGATGAAATTGTACCAGGATCCTCTGTGGGTTCAATAATGATGATAATGTCTGAGGATCCTCCGTGCGTTCGACAGCGATGGTACTGGACCAGGATCCTCCATGGGTTCGATAGTGATGCCTTCTGTACCAGGAACATCCGTGGGTTTGACAATGCTGATACTATTTTAGGATCCAACTTGGGTTCAAAATAGGATATGATTAAGAGGCTACATATAATAATATCTACCCCTCGTCATGATTTGTATGCCTGTGTGAGATGAGTCTTGTCTTTCAGTCATTATCATCGAGGTGATTGACTATACTTCCTTTGTGGATTGGGATGTGCTTGAGGTCAAGAGTTGGAGCCAGATTGTGATTGGTAACATAGGTATATGTATGAAAATATTACTATGTAAGGATGGTTGATACTTCATGATTGTATCTTACTACTGTGGTTTATCCTTAGTGGATTTTGGGAGACTTTCGGGGGTCTCAGTTCCCCCTACTAACTATTGTTATACTCACCCCTGCACGGGCTTCTCCCGTACTTTGTTGTGTTCTGTGTAGACGATGGTCAATAGTGATCGAGGCTAAGGTTGATGGATGGGAGGCTTCTTAGAGCTGGACTATATGAGATGTACCTCAGGGACGAGTTGTTTGAGACCTGTACCTACCCTTTAGGTAGGATTCCTCGGTGGATGTTCCAGAAGCTGTTTTCCCTTTTTACTTGTACTTGTACTTGTTGTTCAGTTGGGTTTGTATACTGGACCACTTACATTCAGCACAACGTTCTTTTCTATATTATTACTTGTTCCTACTATTTCTTATGTTCATACTGTGTGTGTATCATGTTTTAAGGCAATGCATTTCGGTTTTATTGGGGATTCACCTTTGGTGCTAGTCCCCAGCCCCTGGCCTATGGAAGGTGGGCTTTGGGTAGTCACGACACGGGCCTTGAGGATGGGTCATAACAAGGTTAATGTTAAGGAAGTGAAAATTGTAAGAGGAGATTGATTTTGGGAGTTATAAATAAATGTAAAGAGTATTTAGAATCATATTAAAGGAAAAAATAGTTGGAAAAATAATTACAATGATAACCCAGGAAAATATTCATAATTTCATGTGGGAGATCATGTTTTCTTAAAGGAATCTCATGGGAAATGTAAAATAATTTTCTGTAAGAATGGGAAACTAAGCCTCGGTTACATTAGACCTATTAGAATCATGGGAGGAATTATATCTATTTATTTCTGATTATAAATTACACCAAGACACTCTAATGTCCCTGATGTATACTATATATCATTTTGAATGATGTGTATGTCAGACCCACAATATATGCTCACCTATAATGAAGTAAAATTAGTCCCTAATCTATCTGAAAGCCTATAAAAAAACATGAAGCTGGAGTGAATGTGATTAAGAACCGGATTAATTGAATAGTAAAATTTCATTGTGTAAATCATTAAATCGATTAATCAATGGTATAACTATATGTTATTATGAAGAAGGAATACATTTTTTGTTTTGAAAGTAATATACTTGAATTTTTGTGGAAAAAATATCATATATGAGGGAAATATGTGACACCTAAGATTCAAA
The DNA here is from genome assembly GCA_963277665.1 of Viscum album. Classification (NCBI taxonomy): domain Eukaryota; kingdom Viridiplantae; phylum Streptophyta; class Magnoliopsida; order Santalales; family Viscaceae; genus Viscum; species Viscum album. The sequence goes on from OY728146.1 coordinate 1,815,357,456, forward strand.
TATAGTAAGTGACAATTCTATTTTAATAAAACATAATTTTATTTAAAAATTTAATATTTTAGAGGAAAAATTTCGAATTTGATAGAATGAATATTAGTTTTTACTTACATGGTAAACAACATCCTAGAATTGGTTTTTTAAATTTTCCCTCGGAAATAAGCTTTAAAAATCAATAAAAGTATAATATTTTACTATAACCCATTTTATTTACAATAAGGTGTTATAATATTTATATTTAACCCAATATTTATTATAAATTTTATAGGATTAAATATATGACCATTTAAAGGCAAAAAGTCACGGTTTTTAGAAAACTATTTGTAACTGATTGATGTCATTCCATTATATTTAACAAGAATAAATTTTAATGATGAATTATTTAAATAATATTTTTGTATTATATATATAAATATATGATGCTAAATTCATTTAATTAAACTTACTACTCATATAATTAATGCAGGATCATCTTATGCTTGAAAATGATTTTTTTTAAACCATTTTGGACAGGTTTTTTTGATTTATTTTTAAATTAAATTATTACATTTTTAATTATATTTTACAAAATTGATTTCATATTTTCATTCAATATAATAATTATTGATTAGTAATTTCAAGATAATTTTTGGTTAAAACTAATAGTAAAAATAGAAAAATCAATTACCATGATTGAGTTATTAATAATTTTATCGGGGTTTAATCTATAAGATTAAGGGTATAATTTCCAGAAATCATACCAAAATACATTTTTGGTCATATATCAACCCTAATAATATCTAAATTTTATATGACCTATTTTATTGAAAAATTTCTATAATAGTGACTTGATATTATTGTAAAACCATTTAAAAGAACAATTGTACTCTACACCTAAATTATAAAAGGGGACCTCATATACATAACTATTAACCCTTATTAATACATTTATCTTGGCTAGACCCCCAAAAATATCTACAAAAAATAATAATCTAGATTATAGTGATTATATTATTCAAAAAATAACATCCTTTGGGTCCTTAGTAAGAGGTCCAACAAAGATTTTTTTAGTGAAGATAATTGACATTAGAAAGCCCTTTATCTTTTACTTATTTATTTACTACCATAAATTATGTATATAAAATTACAATATAACAAAACCATAAAATCCCATATAATGAGATGTTATTAATTTTATGGAATAATTTTTTTCTATGTCATTCTTCGTTAAATAGGAAACAGTGCCATCACTTATGTGTTCGAAAGAATATTGCCTCATGAACCGATGTAATTTGGTTTGCAACAAAAACTCACATCAATATTTATAATGATAGAAATGATTAATATCTATGATAATTATTGAATTATATTTAATCTAAAAAATTAATATATCATCCACTTCATTATCTTTTCACCCATTGGGGAAATGATTATTTTTCTCTTGCGTACATATATAGTACCTTCTCCATGAACCTATTTGATTCATTTTCAGTTTTCATATTTATATAATTATTTTTAAAATGTATTAAATGGAAACAATTATATTTATAACATTAATATATTTCTGTGATTAATTTGTCTATATCCTATAAAAAATAATCAAAGCTTTAGGGGAAATATTTTCATAAACAAATTGAAGATTTAAAACCCCAAACAATGGTAATAATAAAATATTATTAATGAATGAGTGATAATATATTATAAGAGGATAATATATGTTATAATAAATATTATTATGATTATTATATAAATTATTAAACTATTTGAAACAATTATAAAATAGTTAAAATCATGTTCAACTATAGGGAAGTGTGACATATGTGAATCCATCTCAATTTCCGTTCCTCAAGGAATATTATAATGTTATGCACTAATTTATTTTAAATGAATTATATAATTTCACTTTACTTATTATATCATCAATACCTAATAAATAATATTTTTATGTTTCAATTCAAACTCTCTTATTCAATGGCATTTTTCATGAAAGATACTAATTAATATATGGTTTTATGGCTAAATTTCTTTTCATTAGGGTATATTACATCTTTATTAACATTGATATTATAAGATTGTGTGTGTAATTACTTTTTTATTTTTTTATGTTTTATAGAGTTTTTTATTTGAATTAAAATTTAATTCAATTAATAAATTTATTGTTTAATTCTAACTTCAACAAGATAATCTTTATAAGGGATCGTGTCTCAATTTACATTCCATTGAGTTTTATTTTGTATTCCACACTAATTTTATATTATGTGGTGTATATAATAAAAAAATTATATATTTAACATGAATAAATAATTATTAATGGTGATTAATGTTTCAATTCATGTTTATTATTTCAAGCGGTTAAAATTTAAATGTTACCAAATAAGGGATGTATTTATTTTAATAACTCATTTTTTGGATTTCAATAATTCTTTTGAAGGAATATTATAATTAATCCTTCATAACATACATTTATTGTTTTACAATCTAGATATTTAAGGATTTTTAACAATATATTCCAATATTTCTTTAGTTATCACTTGAATCAAGCCATGAAATATTTAAAATAAAAGCATATATTATTTCTATCATTGAATGGCTATACATTTCTCCAACATCTCTATTTTAAAAATTTCTTAACACAAGTTCCTTCTATTTTAAAAAATTATTTATTTATGATATTTTATTTCATACTTTAATTTTTAAACTGTTTTAATGTAATAGTTATAAGGGTTTATTGAAATGATATTTTACATTTTTGTTATAAAATTTTAAATGTAAAGCCTCAATTTAACTCATACGACATTACCAGACATTCCTACCACGACATCCATGTTATAAAATCAATATTTTTCTATACAATTTCAAATAAATTATTTATAAATATCATTTGATAAATATTAATTTAATATACCTATTATTACTAATTTGATACTAAAAAATACATGAATAAATCATAAAACAAATATTATCTATCATAGATTTTGTCTTCATTAACATAATATTTAAATATTAAATTTATTCTAATTTATATAAATTAAATATATATAAATGATCCATATTTTTTTTATCATAGATATGATTATTTCCTTAACAATATACTATTTTTATATGGATTTTATTTAAAAACTTATTTGATTAAGAAAGAAAATATTTATATTCCATATTCATTTTTCCAAGTAGTTATCTTTAGATAATTCATGTTATTTATGTATTAAATTTACCATTAAATATATAAGTAATGATTTTGATATACATTGATTTTTTGTGGTCTTTTTATATATTTATCATCTTTGCATAAAAATATCTCATGAGACAAATTATTTTACCAAATTAAATTTTATTTTGGTTTATACAAACCCATCGATTAAACTATATTGAGGAAAGGTTTTGATGAAATAAATATCATTAAGTCTATGATCAAGACATATAAAATTATTAATTTCATTCATTTATAATTATCTTATTTTTTTATGATATTATATAATTGATATTATCCATGGATGCATTCTTGTATCATGTATTTTATTAAATGTAATAATTTTGAATTATTAACCTCACCATATTGATTATACATTATTTACTCATGATAATAATTCTTAAAAATAACACTTCACAATAATTGTAGATCACCCTAATTTTATTTCCATTCCACAAAATTTAAAGATAAAATATTTGAATGAGTTCATGGAATCCAAAGGTTTTATATTACTATGTTTTATATTTAACTCCAAATATTAAATGGGTGTCATGTTGTACCTGGATCCCCAATAATTCTAAACCAATTAGTCATTACATTGAAATCCTAGTATCTATTATAATAAAATAAAGTCAATAGTGAATATGGGTTTCTATATTGAAAATTTGTACATGTATTCTATCTAAAAATTCTATACATAAATGATTCATTGAAGGATTGGCTTTGTAGAAGAGTTCTATTTTTTGATCATAATATACAAGAACCCCTTTTTGAATAACCAATTATATAGATATAGTGAAGAGGGATATTAATGTTGGGTGTACAAGGACATGATTCTGGAATTTAATTATATTTCATCTATTCAAGAAGGTGGTGAATGAAATTTTTATACTTTAAAGGTAAAGTATTTTGAGTTTGGTTAGGAAGGTTGGGTTGTCAAAAACAATATCCAATTTATAGATTCAATTATTTTTCGAAAAAGACCATTTTATTCCCTCAGTGTAGTAGGCTAGGGTAAATGGATTTAATGTTAGTTAGATAAGTATAGAACCTTACTTATGTCCAATTGAATTATTTTTAATGGTTTACTATAGGATATTCTTATAAAATATCTGAAGCCATATTTACTTCTTATAAGGATCCCTAGGTTCTATTGGATCAACCAGTTGTTTATTTAAAATCATATAAATGAAATTATATTTATATTTATTATATATATGTATATTTATGTCGATTTTTTGTCTTATTTATGATTATATTAGATTTTTTTTACAACATTTCAAGAAATTTAATTCTGTTGAAACACATATGCACAACTTTTATAAGCTATATATTACATGTATGTAAATAATTAATGGAAATAATTTTAGTATTATTCATACATTATTGTTATTTTTTATGTTTCACTCATGGTTTTTACATAATTGAGAAAGTATCCATCTTAATGGGGATTTTATATTTGAGTGTTTTATATAAAACCATCTGAGTCCAATCATCGGCTTTTATATTCAATTTATTAGTGGAATCTATAATATGTTGGTGAGACCATAATAAGTGAAGTATATTTTTTTATTTTGTATTAATGATAAAAATTATGGGGAAGTATTTAATTACCTAACCTAGACCTACTCAATGATATGATATAATGTTGTTACTTTTGAGACTTCTTATACACAATGTTTTGATGTCTCTCGAGGATACACATATGTGGATAGTTTTAGTAAAAATTATACTTTGAAATTTTGAATCTATAGTATGATGTAATGTTTTTAGATGAAGACCATGCTATTTTTTAATTAATATAACATTGTTTTATTTAATAATATATCAAAGTGGGTACTGTGTAGTCCATAAGTTTTTAATGTTTTTTCTTAAATAAGGAAGTTAAATCTCATCCTTTATGTCATTAATATTTTTATTAATGTAATCGAGAAATACAATGAGATATTTTAGTGATAATGTTTTAAACTATAACCTATATTTTTCCTTTTATTTTATTTATTCATTTATTTTCATTTTCTTTGAAAAGTTTAATGGTAAATTTATCAATTCATTGGAATTTTTTAGAGTCCCATGGGATTTTTATGATTATCAAATTCATTTTAGGAACCGTATGATGTAAAAATAGATGTGAGATTTTTAATTTAGTGAAATGAAGCCATTAAGAATAATTTAAAGAGTATCCATAATTATTAATTGTACATGTATAGGGGAAACAATTCATTAAAATCAAGCTCATATGTAGTGAAAACAATTTGGGTTAATCATATAATGGAGATTTATATTTTAGATAAAATTAATGTATCATTCATGGTTTACAGATAACCATGTATATTAATAAGATATTTTATTTATTTATATGATTAATGAATTATTTTCTCAAGGATTGGAGAAATATGTATCCAAACCGTGAAGATTGATCAACAAAAATTTAGGACTAAGTATATAGTATTCACGTGTGTTCCAAAAACATGTTTTCAAACCATGAAAATTGCATAGATTGAAAATTAGGGACATTACCATGTTTATGTAGCTTGATTTTAATCCCATTAGAATTTTATTTTTCTTAAAAATTCAACCTTTGTGGCCCTAAAAATGACCATATCAATCCTCTTCATTTCTTGAGCTACCCCATTGAAATTTCTACTTATTTTGATGATGATTATTTGTTGTGAATTCTTTTATGTACATATATCATATATTACTCTTATCCCCTCTTTTTATAATGTAAATATTTTTATAGTCACCTACAGTTTTTTTTATATCAATTTATTTTAGGGTCCCATTGATATGAGCTTTCTTATGAAGTGATAGTAACGTTTTATTTGAATAAAATAAAAATGTTATATTTAAATTATGTAATGTAAAAGTATTTATCATAGTCATAAAATAATATTATTATATTTTTAATAATAATAAAATATGTTTCGTTTTTTAGGATGGTGGAGAGGTGAAGGTGTGAAGTTATTATTATTTAACATTTTATAAACATTAATTTTTTTTAAAGTTTTGATTTATCGCCTCTATTAATATATAATAATAGGGTTTGGTATTATAGTTGGGATATATATGTTTGAGTATTGTTCTAGATTGTGATTCATCTTTTCCTAGTGTCCCCGTGTGTTGCTTGTTCCTTATTTAGAGTAGTGTTCCTCGTAGTTAGGAATGATTGGGTAAAATAATGTGTTCTAAAGTTTAAAGGTATCATGTTAAAATATTAGGGATTATTTTTTGATTTTATCAAATGTTTTCTCCATTACACTTAGGTGTTCTCATTTGTAAGTTCATTTGACTATATAAATGATATTTTATTTATAGTTAATTAATGAAAGGAGTTTTTTATTTTAATCACAATTTATGATATATTTTATTATCAGGTTTGTATCACATATACATTTCACTACATATATGGTATGCTTTTAATTTAAATATAATATAGTTCATCCATTCCATTATAGAAAATTATTTCATTCAAAACTAAGAATGGAAATTTGGTTACAGACTTCTTCTATTATATTTAAATTGTATTCATGAAATGTTTTTTTCCATTATAAATTATTAATATAACTCACGTGACATTCAATAAAATATTTTTAATGTTGATTAAGAAATATTTTTTCATATATTTTCATTATATAGGTATTTCAAAAACATATTCTAAAATAGTTATGCTTATATGAAATATTTTGTATACATAAATATATTTAATTATTTTATTTATTTAAAAGTATTTCTCAAATATATATTTAGAAGAAAAGACATATTTTAGGGTCACAAGTTACTAGTTTTAATTAATTTTCAAATATTAACTTAGACTGTAATTTGAAAGATGCAAAGAATGTACATACATTTAATGGATATGCATGGTTCATGGGGAGGACACACACATGAATTTATTTTCTAAAACCTATATTGTTATAGGTTTATTAATAAATTAAAATATATAGTGTATGTGATTCTTGGATTTAGTGTTTTCATGTATTTGGGGTGGTAGGTGAAACTTTCACCAAATACATAGTTGTAGATTCATGGGGTTGTTGTGGAATTTTGTATTTTATTGGGATTTTATTTCATATTATTCATCATGTGACATCAAAAATTCTATGAATGATCTTTATTATTTTTATATGGGATTTTAATTAATGTTTGACTTCAGTTATATCGGGATATGTTGAGTTTCGTAGTTTTAAAATAGATTAATTTTTTATATTTATATTATTATTATTATTTTATTTAAACATTATGATTTAATCTATTTGTTATTAATTTATTGATTCCATGACAAATGGAGTTATCATTCTAGTCTATATGGTGGAATTAATCATTATATGATTGCTTTTATTAGATTAAATCATTCTTAATTATGTACATTATGATCCTTATGAAAAAAATTTAGTCCTTAGATATCTTGAACAATATTCGAGACCTATCAAAGGAAGACTCACATTTCGATTTTGGATAACTAGAGTCAATTAGTGATATGATGATGATGAAACATGTGTAAGATGAATGTGTAAAATGTTGCATTATAATATGGGGAAAATTAGATTCATGAATACATTGACATCTCATGTCAATAGAATGTTTGTGGAATGTATTCTAAATTATTGAAGACTTATTTTTTGGTTTATTTATTTCATATCATTTGTAATATTTCAATATAATTATTAAGGGACACATCGTGAATATAGAAGTAAATGTAAAATTAAGAAATTCAAAGAAAAATATACCAATAAATAAATCACATGTTGTTTTTTTAAAAAAATATAAATTATAATTATTTGAATGTATATTTGAAATATAGTGATATAAAATTCATGGTTTAGAAACCATGAAATCCAAAATCATCAACTTTTTAGGTTATTTTCATTAACTATATATCTGAATGTAATTAATCATTATGTGGAAATTTTGGGAATACATGATATAATGAACATGAAATTTGGAATTATTTATTATTCCGATTAAATGTTTTGACCATAAATTTATAAAAATTTTGGAAAATGGAAAAATATTGTGATGTACAAAAAAAGATACCTTGTATTTCAAATGAATTCTTGATATATTTAATAGTTGCTATCTATAAAAAATTAAAAAATATTGATGTAATACAATAATTTAAAGCACTTCATTCATAGTGAATTCAATGAGACTATTAATGAGAATCTAATTCATGAGAGACCTTATGACTTACGTAATAAATATATTTGTATTTTTGTTATCAAATGAGTGAAAATAATATATAAATAATAAATAATAAATAGTTTTCTTTTTTAATTAACGAAATTCAATCAATGTCGAATTTGAAAATGAGGGAATATTCAAAAAAATGATATGAATCAGTAAAAAATTATTTAAATTCACAATTTCATTAATCTATAACCATGACTGAACTATTTTTATGGTATACGTAATAGTGATTAAAAAAGATATAGTAATTATATAGAGATGTTATTTTATTATATAAAGAGTATTTATTATCAATTGTGAAAGAAAATAGAATATAATAAATATCAAAGATGATAAAATTTTGATACAACTGAAATATTTTGGTCCTATAAAGTAATATTTGATCTAACTAAAAAGGAATCAATGATAACTATGAAAAAATTAATATAAAATAATAATAAATCGGATGAATAAATCATATATCAGTCTATATTAAAATGGATTAGAATTTATTACCATAATTGAGAGATTTATTATAAGGGGTATTCACATTTTCAATGTTTAATGATCATATATAGATTTATAATCTAATATAGATATTATCTAATCCTAGTTTAATCCATAATCTATTATAAATGATTAATTCATTTACAAGGAGTTCCCCATAATAGGTAAAAATAAAATAATTATTTAGTGGATATGTGGATAGAAATATTGTGTTTTCTATGTATGTTACATTATCCTTTACATTGTTGATGAACTAAGTACATGCTTGTGTCTTATTTGATTATTTTATCTTCACGAAAAAGGTTGTGCGTAAATGTAATCATAAATAAAGATATCAAATTATTAGGAAAATTGGGAGGGTTAATTAATAAAATCAAATTAAATGAGAACCAAAATTAGTAACCCTAATTTAAATTCAGTCAATATCAATCCATTTATAGTGATTCATTATTTAAAAAAAAAGGTTTAAAATTGTGGTATGTTTTTATAAACCAATTAGTCCCTGGTATAATATAAGGGTATCTATTATATAACATGTGCTACAAATAAGTTCATAGGCATTACCATTAGTGGTTTTTGTGCTAACTGATATAACTATCTAGTCGTCGTTAAGAAATTAATTATATATATACAAATAAAATAAATAAATATGAAATAAGAAGAATATTTTTTGTATGGATGTCAATATCCCACTCAGGAAACCATTCAAATGAGGTGTGAGGTACGTATTGGTGTTACAACAATAATCTATTTCCCCAAAACATAATATTTTCTTGTATTTTGTAACCTAAATATTATTTTTGGTCAAATAAGGTATCAATTTTAAATATATTTTTTCTTAATTACAATATAAATTATATTTATATCGAAGATATCATTAAAAGTTTAATTGGACATAAAAAATATTTATGTCCCTTATTGATTTGAGATACATGAATTTATTAGATATCTGTTTCAGAAAGGGGACATGTGGATGAAATATTTTATATATTATATATATATATATATATAAGAGGACTTTTATTGATAGTTGAGAATTATTTATTATAGTTTACTATGATTCAACATCATCAACATTAATTGACCACTATGAATCTTATTGACCAATGATAATATATATTGTATAAAGGATAATATTTTAGGGTTACAGTTATATTATTAAATATTCATGAATCATGACTTAATATGATAGATAATATTAGGTTGAAATTTATTATGTTTGATCATATTAGTTTAGAGTTGACTATGTTTTACCAAAATAATTAAAGAGGATTAAGTTTGACTTATGGATGATTTCATGAAATCATATTGATTCATTGTGATGGAAATATCCAAAATATACATTGTAGGGTAATAAAATAAGGAGAAATGACACGAAATAGACTGAGTGGTTCATTTTATAATTGAAATTTTCATTATATAGTTAGTTGTGATATAAATGAAAATATTTGAATGATGAATAGATTTAAAAACTATTTTTTAAAAAATTTACAAGGTTATAAATAGATTTAACCATAAAGGATCTTCATAATTGATCAATGTGTTCGTGATTTTATTATATGGTCATATATTAACATCTTAAAATTTATGAATTAATATATTAATGAACATAATAAAAAAAATTATTGAGAAAAACCCCTAATGTAATGTCTTTTAATAATATGAAATAAATATTAGTGAGATAATATAAATCATTTACAAAGAGGCTTTTAATAGTATTGATGAGATAATTAATGTTGGAACATTATGATTTATAACTAAATTTGGTTGATATTGAGGTACCATATGTTTATAATAGTAGAAAAATTAATCTTTTCGGCCCTAATCCAATAAGATATATTTATTTTATTATTTTTATTTTATAATGATCTATCCCATATGTGACCATTGTACTTTTGACTATTAAAACCATATTACGATGGAGTTAGTTTAAAATAATGGTTTTGAGTCATGTACTAAATTTTTTTCAATGATAGGATAATTGAGCATGGGAATATGACTGGGTGGTCTTTCCAAATATCTATTTTTAGAAAATACTAATAAGAAATTAATGAATTTATTGAATGATGTGATGATATATATGATTGACCCCTTAACTATAGTGAATAGGTTTAAGACTTATTTTAACATGTGTTCATACTTTTCTTATATTTACAATGTAGTGATTGAATATTTTGTTATAATTTATAAATAAAACTTTATGGTTATGATTTTTTAGACTAGATTTAGTTCCTGAAAATCAATCCATCTGTGTCTCCCTTGTAAATCATTGCATGAACATAATATATTAATTATAATCAGTTCCCTATATTTCGTAGATATTCATTCCATTCAATGATTACTTTAATGGGGATACAGTTTTATGATACATGCCTCTTTGAAGAATACATAGGATATTGTTTAGAATGGTAGTGATAGTAATATATGTTAGGACATGGATTTTGAGAGGTTAATAAGGAACACCATTATGGATCTTTTTCTAGTATGATACATCGAGGATTAAATATTTTATAATAACATTATTTGATTTAATATTTAATGATGTTTTTATTAAATTTTATTACATAGTAATAGTATTTTTTGAATTTATGATTGATTTAATATTCTATATAATTTACCATTTTTTGATATATATATATATAACAAGTTTAAAAACAATTCCATATTTGTTATGTTATTTATCTTGTAAGTACTAGTGGTAAACACAAATACCATTATATGAAGGCTTCTTTTGACCCTTTTAAAATCTTCAATATCATATGTGAGCTCATGACGAGGTTAAATTGTGTTATATCAAATTAATTAAAATCGACTTGTATAAATACAGTAATTTTGGACAAATATATTTTGTATTAAATAATATCAAATTCAGTTATATTTTATAATATAGTTAGTAAATTATAAATATATACATATTTTAATTAAAATTATAATGATTCCAAACTCACTTATGGGAGGGTTCAACCACGGTTAATATTTATTGATCTAAATTCTAAAAAAATAGATATAGCCTTCAAATGAAATTTTATGGGTAAAATGTTGCAGTCATATGATGTAATTTTTTAGAATTGAAAGCTTTTCTAGTTTTAATGTTTTAATAATCTAATACCATAGTATTTTTAATATATTAATGAAAAATGAATTATATTTTTCATTAATTACAAAATGATATCTTGAGTTAGAGATAGATTGTTAAAAAATATGATTCCATTAGAGATTTTTTATCATTTACCACTCGTAACACTATAAACAATATATAAAAATGATTTTGTGATTTTTCAAGGTATTTTTTATTTTATAGATTATATTATAATTTTTTTTGATTATGTATTAGTTTAATGGATTTTTATTACGATTCCCTCAGTATATAATGAATAAATTAACAACATTATCTTATATTAATTTTTAAAACATTCATTAAACCTTCATTATTCAATTTTCTTTACTAAAAAAAATCCATAAAAAATTGTTATGTAATATGAAATGACAAGGAACATTAACCAAGGTATAATTATATAAATATTTAAAAAATAAAAATTAATTGATACATTCATTTAATTATATGAAATCATCTTCCATCATAATATTTATTGGATATATATGGTAAATAGAACTAATATAATTACACTCCAAATAGTTGAAATATGCTGCAAATATACCAAGATTATATAATATAAATAATTAATGAATGTCCACTTCAAAACTATTTTTCATCATAAAAATATGAATTTTCTATCTAGGACTCTTTATATACAAAAAAATTAAATTACTCAGATTTGACATTTAAATTTATTATTTTTGATATATTTTAAAATTAATAATCTTAAATAATTCTACATAAATTATATAAAAAATCATTCTCTTTGAATTTTGAACCTAAACATGAAATAAATTTTATCAACCATTTAGAAATTATTGAATGAATATGCTAATATAAGAATTTATTTTATCTTATATCTTATTTAACATGAATTAGGTCACACGTCTCTCTATCTATTAAAACCTTACATACATTTGAATGAAATAACATTTTCAAAAAAGAAAACTATAAATATTATTTTAAAAATTGGGATGTGTTTTACTTATCCAATACATCATTAATTCCAATTAAAATTATTACCTATAAACTATTCCAAATCAATTTAAATTTAAAATAATGATATTATTACCTTCCACTTATGAAACTACGTCAATAGTTTTCATTAAAATTAAAAAACTATATAATTTTAATGTTCCCTGGATTACCATCTCGAAATATTTTATTCAACATGACATAGAACCAAAAATAATAATCAAATTGAGTAGATCTATAACAATGAACCAATACAAGGACATGTAATTTAAATGTGTTTCCTTACCAATATCGACCAACATTTAAACCATAAAACTCTAGTTTTAATATATCATAAATTTTTTAACACCATAATTTTTTTGTTATATTCTTATTAATATTCAAATCCTTATATAATAACCATAATGTATATTTTTCCAACCACATGATTGGGCTTTTATATAAATGCACAAACATAAAATCTACCATATTTTTTTAATTTAATGAAAATATTGTCATACATATGACTTTCAATACAATTAAATCTATAACATAAATACAAAAATTGTAATTGAAAAGATAATCTATGTATACAATGTTCTAAATTTAAAACTCTATGCATGAATATAGTAGGATTGATTTTTTAATACATTAAATGAAATGATATTTAAAATCTAAAAAATCATTAAAATCTTGTATCCTCATCCCAAAAGAAAACACCATTATATTTGTATAGAACCTATAAATAATTTAAAAATTAAAATGTTAAATCCTTCAGTCATAAATTTTAATTGATAAATTATACTAAAAATCATGAAACTATTTTATTATAATTAAAATTACATCCACATTCTTAAAATATAATTTTCATCAAACATTTATTATTTTCATGGAAGTAAGACATTATTTGTTTAGTATAAGAAAATTTCTATAAAATATCTATTTTTAAAAATAATGAATAAATTATCTCTCAAATATGTTAATAAATATTATAAATATCTCTTGGTACATGTGTAGTTTTAAATTTGGAAAAGTAATATTTTAGTTGAGGATTAATTTTTAATTAGAATTTTTCAATTGAAATCAAAAGGAAGGATGTGGTAAATTATTATTAGAGGTATACAGTTAGTGTATATATACTATATGATGGAAATAAAATCGAAGTGTAAGATTATAAAATATCTAGAGAGGGATGGTTGTAGTTTTTTATTGTAAAACTATCATATAGTACTTGATGGATAAAATAGTGTGGTTACAAATGTTATGTTGAAATTAGATACAAGACAAAATATAGAATGTACCCAATAATTCATATATTGATTAGTTTTATGGGGGAAAATACACAAATAATATGGATTTGGATACATTTTTAATTTTTTGTAAAATTTTTACTCATTTATGGTTTAAATTAATGTAATGCAATTATGTTTTTATAAATATTTTAGTTTTTAATGAAATAATTTAGATAGTGTATGGTTTTAAAATCATGGAATGATTCAATTATATAAAGATTATATTGTTTCTATATATATACTCAAACAACTCTTATTATATTTTATGGTCATAGAATATAAAACAATTATTGGTAAAGGGGTTAGGTAAGTCTATAAAAATTTTCAGGTATTTTATGTCTATATATGGGTTGGGTTTCTAAGAGATATCATTATAAATTTGATAATATTTAGTACTTTACAATTTCATTGTCTTCTTCAAAAAAATAATGCATTTTTTATAAGATATTAATATATAATCACATATTTGTTATGATTATATTTATTTATCATGATAAAGGTGGATAAAACTTGTACTTGTTTATCATCCTTAACTCATTATACGTGATGAGTTCTACATAATAAAGACTTGGATACATCATGTGATCCACCCCAAATTCTAGAAGAATTTAGCTTTAATAAAGGGAGAATTATGAAAATATAGAGACTATACAATTAATGATATAAAATAATCAATAAAAATAAATAATTAAGTGTCTATGAACATAAAAATCAATGTACAATGTTTAATTTCAATAGAAAGAAAATTGTAACTAATAAGACACTAAATATTTTATCAATTGGAAATATACATGTGATAAACCATTTAATATACAATAGATCTATCTCATACGGTATATTATATACATGTATGTATAAAAGTAATGAAAATATTTTATAAAAACACAGTTTCCACTCAGGTCCATAGTCTATCCAAAAAACACACTACAACCCTACCAAGATACTCTAACAGCATCACCTACCATATGGCACATTACGTATCCTATGGATCAATAATGAAGTATGCATATCGATTATTTTTAACATGTTTGGTATGTGTAGAAAATAAATAAATAAATAACTAATGAACCCATAATACCTCACATAATGTATATATGAGAGTGAATTATTAATCAAACACAAAAAAACAAAAACGATCAACCTATATAAAAAAATTAAACTCTACTTTTTTTAATAAGGAATCCATTATTCTTTAACCAAACAATGATAGAACGTGGCTGTGAGATAAACATGTTATAACAAAATATAAATAATGATAGATTCTAGGAGAAAATATAGTCTATTAAACTAGTGGTTAGCATTTGTACCATTAGACATGTGTGTTATAACCATACCCCCAATGGAAAGAAACCACATCAGAGGTGCTGAAATAGTTACCCTTGTTAAATAATAATCTGAATTAATTTGGAATAAAATAGAAACTCTAATAAACATATTGAGCTATATATGTTGGATTATTTGTAACATGGTAATTTGGATACATGAGATGGAATTCCCATAAACAATGTTCAAGCGTCATTAAGAGACAAGATACATAAATATTACACTATATCGTGAAAAATACAATATTTTAGTATAAATAATTATTAATATGTTCAATATATTGGTAAAATCATAAATATTATTCCATTTTATTAACGAGGTAAAGGCTAAAAAACATAAATCTAAGCACAAATGATCATTAAAGGACATTGTATAGTAGATTCTTGATAAAATAAGAAATATAATGTGAATATATAGGAAATTGACACTATATAACAGAATACACATAATGAAATGATATTAATTGAGTAAATGTTCACAAAATGACGGATGTTTAAGGAATTCATAATTCTATACATCAAAAACATAACCTTGGAGCCTTATGCGAAGACATCATAAATAAAGGGTAAGGATGCTCCCATTGACCAATATTAGTTATCTAATCAGACCTATTATTGTACCGAGGGAATATATTGTACTAGGACCCTAACATTTCAAAAAATTACAACTTAATTCATTATATAATAGATAGGAATAGACTATAAATATAATAATTCTCAAAGATGAGAAACTTGAAAATACATGGAATAATTTTTCAAATAATCATATCATAAAAGTATATCCCCTATAGTGCAATATATTATACATATTATAAAAAAGATTCTACAATTACATAATTAGTAAGGATTTAAAAGTTAATTTGTTTGACCAATATTGTGAATTATAGATTCATAATTTTCAAATAATTCCCCCAATCAAGTAAATAATAGGATTTTTTTGTTATTAAGTACTTATAAATGATATGATTAAAAATTTATATGGTATGTAAAAGTATTTATTTTCTACCGTGGAAGCCCAATGAAATTATCAATAAATCCTAAAATCATAAAATAAAAAAACATTAATTGTGGTTTTAAGTTTTTTCTATTCAATAATAATGTATCCCCATAGTTGTGTTAAACCCAGTGTGCAGTAAGACTCAATTTTTATGCATCAAGTTAGGAATGGGTGAATACCTAACCATTATTTTTCATGATTATTACCTCTAGGTGAACCAATGATCAAGTCCAATTAATTTATTTGTAACTAGAAAAGGATTTCATTTCTATAAAAAAACACACAGACCGTCTTTTATGTACAAAAATTTGTGTTGGTTTTACAACTATAAGAGAGTTTGATCATAATAATAGATTATGAATCAGAGAATAATGTGAGTGATATGGGTACTCACATAAAATAAATAGATTAGGAATACAAATTAAAATTATACCAAGACTGTACTTGAATAATAACTAGGAAAATATTAAGTATATAGTAAAGGAAATTAAATGTGTAAATTTAAAGATAAAAAAAAAGAACACTTACATCTCTTGATAATCATAACATAGAGTCAATCCCATGAACAAATCAAACACTTTTTTAAATTAGGGTGGTGTACTAGAGAGAATACATGATATATATAGGATAAGAAAAATTCAATTTTACTGGGAGATTTTGATGAGGGGTGGGTATTTATAAGAGTGGTGACTGGAATTTCATTGAATAAATTATTGGAAATTTTATTTTTCAACAATCTGAAGTGCTCCACTACCCCCATGGTGTCCATTACCTCCCTTAAAGATCCATTATAGTTATTTTTGTGAAAAATAGATAAATAGAACCACCATATTTGAATTTCATAATGATGATGTATATAAGAGGTCATAAAATCTATATTTGACATCATTTCAAAAAATTTACCACATATTTCTCTCGTTTTTTTAAAAATATTAATATTTCAAAACATAACTAAATTTATAATATTGATTCAAAATATGAAGTCAATTTTATCATATAAATATTCTAATTATGTAAATTTTTGATTTTATATATGGATAATAAATTTAATAAAAATGAGATATTGGAGTTAGAATCATTCCATTTAAAAAAAAGAACTCATTCATACAAATAAATATCTCACCTAAGAAATTTTCAAAAAGAAAACTATGTTCGATAGTGAAAATGATACACAAAATTTAGTTTAAAAAAGATACACCAAATTACTATTGAATATAGTAGTTAACAAATTGCTATTATAATGATGTGTAAGAATATGATTAACATAATCATGAAATATGGTTTACAAATTTATATATAATTAATTATTTTCTAAAATATTAATTATAAATGCAAAGAAAACCTTTTTTAAAATAAAAGGATATCTTTTTCTACAAAAAACTATTTTAAATGTTAAATATTGTGTTTTATACAAATAAATAAACATATCACACCGGTTGGATAATATTAATGTAAATTATTATATGTCCAGTCTAATGTTTAGCATTCATCTTATATGTTTTCTATACATGATATAATAAAAAATCAAATATTACTCATAAAATATGTATTTTTATAAAGAGACAATATTTTTTACCTTTTGACAGATAACTTGTTTTAAATATTCTTTTTGAAAATTTTATAAAATATATTTTCATGAATAATATTCTTATTTGGAAGTTTAATATCTAAATTTACCCCACATGTCCAGTAAGACGTAAAAACCTCTGACCATTTATTAAAGACAATTAATAATTATAGTATACAATAAAAAAGCCGCGGGAGTATATCTTGCCCACATCCAAGCGACATTTTCAACAAAACAATGGAAACTACAAATCATAATAATCATACCCCTCACCATATTCATAGTAATGTGCTTCCTCCAAATTAGCTAATTCCTACCCCGAATTCATTTCATTTGGATTCAAGAGATTGAAATACATTCTTATATGCACCAGCTACTCTAACGAGAGATGCTCCTTGCATTATTTCTTTCCAACGTAACCCTTATTATAGTCAATGTCATCCCCTCTTTCCCTTATAGAAGAGGACATGGCTGAAACTAGCTTCAGCAGGTAAGAATAGACTTTCCAAGTCATTCTATTTGGTGCAATAGTCACAACTCTTTCACTTCTAGACATCCTATATCATTAACATTGAACTATATGACGGTAACAAGGTTTAATAGTGTTGAAATAATTTTGATTATCACTGCCAAAAATGCTTCCCCATTTATCAGTGATATTCATAGAGACATTATTTTTTCATCCATCATCCTTACTCACCAAAAATTCCTCTGATGCAGAAACAATCCCTCCTCCCATCAGTTGGGAGTGCCTGCTATGGTCAATTCGGGCAAGGCACAGAGTGTGCATCATGATTCCATGACCATCTTGTGAATCCTTCTCCATTGCATCCGCTATTACCCATACATGATTGATGGATGACATCTGTAAGAAGACATATTAAATCACTTAAGGGTCCCCCATCAAAATGGATACCTCGTCCAGATTTAAACCATAAAACTTCTTGCATGTTATGACATTGACCTGCAACTCTCTAGTCGGGTTATGAGTATAAATGTCCATTTCTCCATCTTTACAAGACAAGTTTTCCAAAGGGTCCAAAAATGTAGGAACTGACTATATATGACAAGTAGAAACAACATCTTCCAACAAGGGATGATTCCTAAATCCAAGATCACACTACAATCTATCAAAAACCTACCTCATTATCATATCTAGTGACACATGTACCTCCTTAATTTCCCAAGAATGAATAGGAACTTTGGTAAGATTAGCATACCTCACATATTTTTACACAATTGTAACTATTTAATCCCAACCACTACACTCCCATTATTAAAATCTCTAACATGGAATCCGTACTCAGATGATCAATCCAGGTTATTATACACAATTTCCTCTGCAAGGGCACCCTTTCCCACCATTTTCACTCCCTCACACTAATATAGTACCTACTTATTGTTCTTAATCAATGACTAAGCCGACCAAAAGGAATTATTCCATCTATGTTCCTTCTATTCACTACATGGGAGATTTGAATCACCCTTCTACAGTGACAAAATAATTCCAGATGACTTAAGAGGACACATGCCACACTGTAACACATTCTAGACTCAAAAATGACATATTAAATCCAACAAAATTCCATCTCATCAGTGTTCTAAACATAGTGCACTAGTGACTTTGGAACATCAAATTTGGAATAGATTCATAGATAGATTTGGTGACACATAACCTTAGTTTGGCGATCAAAAAAAAGATAACTCCCTATCATGTTCCCAAGAGAACATCGAATGGAGGGATTTTGAAACAAAATAGGAAGACAAGAGAGACATTCCCATGTCACGATCATTGATGTATCATAGTACATATGAAATTTGAAATTCCAACATAATAGATAAAAGAAAGATCCATTGCATCTTCAGGGGACCCTAGACCAAGCGGTGGTCAAGTCCACCCCCAACCCAAACCAGATCATGATGTGCCTCTGGTCAAGAAATAAAACAACTGCATGCTCTACTAACTCCCATGATTTTGAGACAAACTAATCAAAATCTTCAACTGATGGGAGATGGAGATGAAACTGGGCCACCATGGTGAGTTTTCAGGGATCTCTAGCAATATTGTGCTTTATAGGGAACATAGAAAGTCAGGGTGCCTAGAAGAAGAGATGTGGGTCTTTCAAAGATTATTGGATCCATTAGCAGGGAAGAATAGAAATATGATCTAGATGTAGAGAATTATACATACCCTTCCTATGCAGAGGAGATCGCGAGACACCCCCCCTTCGATTAAGATGGGTGAGAAGTGTCTGGCAGCATTAGGATTAGATAATTGATTCAAGACAGAATCCATAATAGAGACACCCATCATAAATGTGTTGTTGGGAAACGTGGTATTTGGGTGGCCTCACGTCCCCAGTGAGGCCTATAGTGGATAACCCCTTGGCTTATTCCAGTTCCCAATGAGGTGGAGGGTCCCATGAAAGGTTTTTTAGCATATAGTGCACATTTCCTTACGAGAACTCAATCCTAAAACATTAGGGCTATGATGCCACAACCATGAACAAAATCACCCCTGCCTCGTGGGAAAATATTAATTTTTATTTAATTTGGGTATTTTTTTATAAGTTTCATGTTTTCAAGAATAATGAAAAATAAATAATATTAATTGAAAATTGATTTTCATCTAAATAATTTATCATGTTAAATTATACATTTTATTATATTGAATATATAATTAAATCAATTATGTATCCTTAAATCTACTTTTTTCCCATGGAATGTACTTTGTAATTCAATTGATATAAAAACATTGTGAACATTTGAACAGTACAATTTCATAAATTTTTTTTGTCTTATCCCGTCCTTGAGATTAATATTAAATCAATTTTATTCACTTCTATGTTTCGAATTTAAAAATATCGATTCTATATTTAGATTTATATGGTCCAAATATAGTAAATAGGTTACTTTTATTTTTATACAACATGAATATTATGTTTATTAATTTTTTATTACTAAGGATAAGGGTAAATCGACTAATTAAGGGTAAAAATAATATTATAAATAATATCCAATTACTCTGACACATATAATAATTTTATTATATGATTAATTTTTATTAAATATATCCCGGTACTATTTTATGGCCTATCACAGCCACTTGTATGCATTTAATCCCTTTAAGGTATTTTATTTTAAATAGAAGACTAGGATGTAATACTTTTGTTTTAATAACTATAAAATATTTAATATAGGATTATTTCGAATAAATATTCTAGTATAATATAATTTTAGAATCAAAATATTGTACCTACAACATCAAAATTTATTTTTAATTTGTAGGTAATAAATAATTACCTTTAAGGATTACACAATAATGATGTAGTAATTGATTAATTAATAGAAATATCATATAAATGATATTAAAAATATTGAAATAAATATAGTTTGAAAAAAATAATTTCATAAACTAATTTTATATATGAAATCACTTCTTTATAGATGTTTTTGAATTTTTTTTCTAATTTATCTTGTTTATATGATATTTTGAAAAATTCATGTATAGAATAGTGCCAAAATTAAAATTTATTATATTATAAAATAAATAATAATTTATAAAATTCTATAAAATTCATAAAAATATAAGAATATCCAAAATTATTTGAATAATTTTCATAATTTCATCAATGATACAATTATAGCTCTTTTGGCATTTTATATAAACAATATTAACCTTTAAAAATTAAAAACACATTTTATCACTGTAATATTTGAAGAGGATAAATAAAGGATAAATCCAAAAGATAAGGATTATAAAATAGATAATAAATATATCATTTTAATTGGATGAATTTATTTAGACCCATAATCATCCTATATTATAAATAAATCAGTTTGGAGCCATTTGAAAATTAAAATTAATTTATATTTATTTAATTTTTGAGAAATTCCAGGAGCCCTTCTCACCTCTCCTATAAAAGAGAGCCTCTTAATCTCTATTACTGACACCTAAAAACATATTTTATTTTCTCAGTATCTTCCCCAGTACCATTTCAAAATCAATTAACACCTCCTAGAGATATTTAATTGGATTAACAACGTCACTATTCTCTTAATGAGTTAAGCAAAGTATGTGGTATGAAGAAGATGCATCATTTCTAATCAAACATTTATATTTTATTTATTCTTTTAATTACATAAAATAATTTTGAGACATGATAGAATAATAAATAATTTATAATAATTACATGTATATGTTATTTTTTTTATATAATCAACTAAATCATTTTCCACTTCCATCAAATGGGAATATAAATATCGTTTTTATGTAAGACTATCTGTCATCTTACGAATCAATATAATTTTTTTCCATATTCATCCTTATATAATTGATATTATTATTGAATTAATGTTTTTAAAAAAATTTAATTTAAAATATATCATTATAAAATTATAATATATCATTTTATTTCATAACATTGAATGCACAGACCAATGATAACGTCGTTCATGCGTATGTGTGAACTATCACCAACACGAAGAGATAAGATTCATTTTTCATCACCACATCATATGGATGATATATATATACATATTTAATTGATTAAAATTATAATAATGATAGTATTATCATTATGTGAATAAATAATGATACCCTTATTTTTTCCATAATGATCCATGAAAAATGAAAATGTTACTCATGAAAACATACATTTTTCCTCTCTATGATTTTAAATTAGATTATTTTTCATATCCATATTTAAAAGATGGAATTAATAAATTAATTTATCTATAAATTAGATTATTATTTCAAGCATATTAGTTAGTAGATGAGGGAATAATGACCACTTTTTAATATAGAAATCATACAAATTTCATTTTGGAATCATGTACCGAATATCTTCCAAACATCCAGCCTAAAATTAAGTAATTATATAATTGTTATAAAATTTTAATAATTGATATAAATAAAATAAATATTTATAAGGTTCTCATGAAATTAAATAAATAATATCAGTTTATTATTCATGAATATAATGATTGAAAGTGATGATTCAAACTCAAGTTAAAAGAATTCATCTCAATCACCATTCATTGAGGAATTTTTTTATATATACTTCTTTTAATATGTGAATATAAATCCCCTTATTACATATTATATCATAAATTAACTTATTATATTTTCATTTAATTTTTTAAAAAAATTTATACTTGTACGGGGATTATGATTTTAACGTTCAACGTGGTATGGGACACCTTTAATGTTTAAGGATTTAATTATCAAATATTTTTCTCAAGTCAATATTATGGATATTATTTTATATATTTATTTATTTGGATATAAATGGAGTTTAATGAAAATTTATTTCTATAATTAATTTTATAAAATGGTTCAAAAAAATTATTTTTAGATGATTTATATATAATGTTTTGAAAAACAAAAAATTAAATATTTTATTCTTAAATTACACATAAATAATTAATTTTCTCCCAACATGACTTTTATTTTATTTCTAGTTTAATTTACAAGAATAGATATTTTCTTAAATAAAAAACACTCTGGCCTTATTTTTGGGATTTCTTGTATTGAAATGGTTTTTTAAAAGAGAAAGTATTTTTTATACCAAAGTATTTTTTATGGGATAAATTGAGTTTTTAAAATTGTTTTTTGATAAATGTTTTTTATTAATGATATGATACATGAGTATTATAGGAATCAAGTGATTTTAATATATCTTATACATGGGGTGTCCTATATTTGGTAATCCTGTTACAACATAACATGGGGAGGCCCAGATAGAATCATGGAATCCCATTATAGCTTAATTAGAGGTGTCCCAGATAGAACAAAGTAGGACCGATACGACATAATATAGGGTGGACTAGAAAGTGTTTTGTAATACCATATTATCATTATAGTTAGATTACCATATAGTTTTTCTATTTGAAATCATTTTTAATGAGTTTTATGTATATTATACATTATTTCACCTATTTTTTAATATCTTTTTATGGGTTTTAATTATTTTATATGATAAAAAATATGTGTTTCTTTTTTATGTAAAAGTGATTCATTTCATATTCTTAAATATCTTTGATGATAAATATAAATTTTATATGCATTTTCTTATTTTTACAAAACTAATACATTCTTTTTTTTATATCCCTTAATGAATTTTTTTTCTCAACCCATATTTTGAAATGTCTTTTACAGTGTTTAAGGTGGAACTAAGACAAGGATGAGATCAGTTGGATAATTATGAAGATATTTCCAAAAGATTAATAATGTTTTACATTAAAGAGATTTATATTTGGGGAAAAAATGTACACAAAGTATAAGTTGCAAATTTTAATTTATTATTTTACATTGTATGAGTTTTTCATAATTCAATAAAACAATAAATTAAAAATATCATTGAATTTGAATTCTAGTTAGAAAACACTGGATATATAGTCTTTATGGATTGGTCTTTATAGTTGGTATATAATAATGGTTTAGACAATATTCAAGGGTAGTATTTTCTTAATTTATTCTCTTATAACATTTTACAATATGATGAAGATGAAATATGATAGAATTTTTATATTACCTTAATGACTCAAGTAAAGTATGATTGTTTATAATGGGTTTCCACAGTGGAAAGAAGGATGTAATGGTGTAAAGTCACTTAGAGGAAAATAAAATTCTAGACTAGAATCACAAGATGTTTGGAATTGGAAGATAATTGTTTTTTCTTGTGATAGATAATTTGATACATGCAATAATTTGAGGTCTTATCCATGCTATAGAGGGAAATGATCTTCTATGAAAGAAAATTTTATATGAGATAATTTCATGTGTCAATATCCCCCATAATTCAATGGATCATCTAAACTAGGGATATCTGAATGATGGATCAATTACCCCAATAAGATATGTGATGTCATGGGAAGTTTGAGAAATAAAAAAAAGCTCTTTACATTTATTATTTTTAATTTGAAGCTGATTGATGGAGGAATTTGGTAAGGAATACATGATAGAAATGCAATATTGGTTCCATAGAATATGAATAATTTAATAATATCTTCAATGATAATTGTTTCCCAAATGTTTTTTTAAATTTTATTGAAAAAAAATTATTCTAAATGAAGAAAAATAATGATGTTTTAGTGGATTCCTATGTGGAAAACATCAAAATATTAGCAAGGATGATTCTTAATTTCATTAATGAACTTGATAGTAGAATTAATAAATTTTAATTATGATTGAAACCATGAATATGAAGAGATTTCCCATCATGATAATTTCAAAGTCACAAGAATGTGGGTTTTTGTGATGAAATAGATTAGATGGATTTTTTCAATCCTTATGTGCCACCAGATTTCCGGAGTAAAAAATGGTCAATGTGGAAGGAAATAAAGAACCATTTAACTAAAAAGTCTTAATTCAAGACCCAAAAATATTCCAAGTGTGATAAAATATCAAGGAATTATTTAATGGACCCGTGAAGTGTTTTTAGTGTAGTAACATTGGTCACAGGATCCATGACTATTAAAAAAGTTCAATGAACATCCAAATAAAGGTGTAACTAATATCAATCCAGAGTTAAGGTGTTTTAATTTAAAATATTTGGGCCATTATTATAATTCAAGATTGATGGTGGTTATATAGGTTGGAAATAATTATGATTAGAAGCAAAATGAATCTTGAAAATATATTTCTTCTATTGCAGTTGTTGTTGAGACATCTGGTGAAGTGGTGGAAGCTCCAGGTGTCCATGTATCTTTCAATGTTAACTGTAATTTAAAGGTTTTAGGAACACCTTCTATGTTTTAATGTAATATTATTATAATTGACTGATGTACTTTATAGGGGATTTTTTTTGGGTTTATTATTATCTATGGAAATTTTTAATTAATAATAATGACATTAATTTTGGATATGTGTTTTACAGTATTGATAACCTTTAAGGATTATATGATATTTTATGATTAAAATTATTTTTAGAGATGTAAAAAATAATTCATGGGACTATTATGTCGATGATGTTTTCCTTATTATATATAAATATATCATGTCTATATATTTATTTATATTCATAGATAATAATGGAATTCATGAAGTATAAGAAATTTATTTTGAATGAAAAATGCTATTCATTTATTATTTACCAATAAATCAATGACCATTTAACCTATCACGCATATTCCATTTAATGAACATTAAATTTATAATTTCAATGTTCTATATCACTCTCCATCCTAACATTATAGCTATTTTCTCATCCATTTCAATTTTTTCAACATGGAACACTAGTATTTGTTATTTCAAATGGCCTTCATACTTCCATTTGATTTATTTTAATGTAAAAGTTTTTTTGATCCTTGTAATGATAGGGTATTTCAATAAAAATACATTGAAAGGTAAATCCATTTATTATAGTACCAGTTTCTAATGGTGAAGATGAAATTTAATAATAGGTTAGAGGATAATTTAACATTCATTGTTTTTAAAAGGAAACACTATGTTCGATAGTAAACATGATATTATACATCGAGCTTAAATAAAAACTAAATATTATTTTATAATATTGAAGTTATCGCATAGTCATTACAATGGAAGGTATGAACATGATTTACTGAATGATGGAAATATGGTTTATAACTTTATATACAATTAGATCCTAAGTGATCAATTAATTATAAATTAAAATGAAATCCTTTTTATAAAATAAGAGGAAATGTTTTTCCTGAAAAAGAACATAGAAGTGAACAAGTGTGTTTTATACCAATAAATACACAAATTACTAATATAAGATTATATTAATAAAATTTAAAACATATTACATGTAATTTTTATAATTAATCTAATTATTTTGTACATATAGTTTAAGAACAAATCCAATTTCACTCATAAAGGATGAATTTTTTTATTAATATAGTACTACTAACTTTTGATTACGAACTTTTTTTAATTATTATTTTTTAAAATATTATTAATTTTATTTTATGTAATGAAATTATTCTTTTAAATAATGTTATAATCATTTAATTTTAAGTCATTTTTTATTTTTATTATAAGTAACATGTTTTACAGAATAATAACAAATAAAAAACTTTAATTGAAAATAGTTTTGTAATATAATAATATATTGTGATAAATTATACATTTGACTAGTTTTAATGTATAATTAGATAAAAATTATATCATTTTATCTAATTTTGTTCTCTAGAATAAATTTAATATTGATATTCGATATGAAAACATTGTGATCTTTTGGACATTTTTACTTTTAAAAAATGGGTTGTTTCATCCCATTAATGAGATTATATTTTAATAAATTTTATCCACTAATTTGTTTTGAATTTTTAAAAATGGATTCTATATTTTTAATCATAATTTAAAATTTTAGTTAAGAGGTTCCTTTTATTTTTTGACAATATGAATAGTAAATTTCACAATTTTTTATTTCCAATGTTAAGTGTAAATATTGTAATTAAGGGTAAAAATAATATTATAAATATCGTAAAATTATCATAAAACATGTCCTAATTTTATTTTATGATGTATTTTAGATTAAAATCATTATTTTACATATTTTATGACATATTATAGCTACTTATATGGCCTTAATTATTTTTAAGTATTTTATTTTATGTAAATGTAAATGATTTCATATATATGCTTAAAAAATATATCATTTTTAATAAAATGTTATTTAGGATTTATATTCATCTAGTGATAGTATTATGAAAGTTAAAATGATTATATTAATAAATAAAATTTATTTTTAAATATTTTGAGAGAAATAAATACCTTAAACTATGACACAATGATGATGCAGTAATTGTTTAATTAATATAAATATCCAATAAATGGTTGTAAAAAATTAAAATAAATAAAATTTGAAAACAATTAATGTTATAAAAAATATATATATTACTTATACATTTTAGTTTTTTTGAATAATTTTGTTTGTATTTATCTTGTTGATATAATATTTTTAAAAAGTCATCTAACAAATAGAGAAAAAACTGACATTAGTAATATTTTTAAATAAATAATATTTTATTAAATTCTACAATTTTATAGAAATAATAAATTATTCAATGTTATTTTTATAAGGATTATAATTTAGTAAATGATCCATTTATGGTTATTTTTTCGTTATCTAGTAATTATGTTAACCCTTATTGAGTAAAAACAAATGTTATCACAATAAGAGTTAAAAAGGCTAAAAAATGGTTGAAGAAAAAAAAATAAGGATTAAAAAAAGTAATAAAATATCTAATTTTTTATTGATGAAGGTTTATAGACACATAATAGTACTATATTATAAATAAATATGTTTGGATCCATTTTAAATATAAAATTAATTTATATTAGTTTAATATTTTGAGAAATCTCAAGAGTTCCCATACCATCTCTTACAAAAGGGAAACTTTTCTTCACTATCTATCGCAATTTAGATCCTATTTTTTAAGACATGGTATTCCAAAATACCTTCCAGGAATCCCTAACCACATTATTGAGCTCTTATTTTATGAAGAACAACTTCTTTACCAATCTTAATGTGTTATATAATGTAGGCGGTCTGAGGAAGAAGTATCAGTTATAATTAAGTTTTTCCATTTTATTTATTATTCCTGATAATTAAAATATTATTAAATTATTATTAAATAATTAATCCCTCATCCCCAGTATAATAAGTTTTTATTATTGAAATCTCATTACTTTAACCCGTCTATAGTTCCATCTTGTGGGAAAATAATTATAATTCATGTGTACAGTGAACTACTGCCTCACGAACTGATATAATTAATTTTCCATCAACATATATCAAGAGTAGTTATAAATATATAATTAATATTTATATATATTATATTAATGAAATATCATTCATTATTATATAATAATATATATTTTTTCATTTCCATGCATAGAAAAATTATAATGTTGTTTACGCATACGTGTGAACTATAACCACTATAAAGTAATGACATTCTTTTTTTATCACCACATCACATGGATGATTTATATATGTAAATTTAAATTATTATAATTATTATAATTATATTATAATATTTCTATAATGTTAATAAGAAACTTTTTTCATTTCATAATGATCATTGAAAAAAGAAAATGACACTCATGTGTATGTATGACGTACCATATTCATGATTGTAATATAGTTCATTTTCAAATCCATATGGAAAAGGTGGATTTAAAATTTTAATTTATTTATAAAATTAATTATTATTTCATGAGTATTATCATGGATATGATGAAATAATTACCACTATTGACTACAGATATCATACCAAGTAATGATTAAGTTAAGTACTAAATATCATCAAAACATCTGACATGAACAGAAAAATTATATAAATTTTTATAAAATGATAAAAAGTTTTATAAAAGGATTAATAACCATTCAAAAGGTTCTCAAGAAGGTAAATAATTTTCATATCTTTATTATTTGGGGACATTAGTATTGTGTAGGATGATTCAGACTCAAGGTAAGGGATTTCTTCTCAATATCCCCTTATTGATGTATATTATAATGATATACACCCAACATATATAATTATGTTTATATACATACGAGAGTGACATATAATATTATTAATTTATTTATTATTAGGTAATTTAATCTTTTGTAAATTTTTATTATTTCATATGGCCTTTGATTTAAATGTTCAATGTTTTTATGGGACACCTTGAATGATTAATGATTAAATTATGAAACATTTTCTCAATATAAATATTATTTGTATTATTTTAAATTTTTATTTATATAAATAAAAAAGGGTTGTAATGGAAATTTTATGCCTTTTTTAATTTCCTTCATATGTTTATAAAAAGAGTGTTTTTATATTCTTTATATAGAATTTTTCTGGATATGAAAAAAATGAATGTTCTATTATTAAATTGCACAAAGACCATGAATTTTCCACCACCATGACTATTACTAAATTTCTAGATTAATTTCCAAGAATATATATTTTCTTATGTGAATAACTGTATTTCCTTATTTTTGGGGTTTTTGGTATTAGAATGGTTTTTTAATATAAAAGGGTATTTTTACACGGAAGTGTATTTCATATGGGATTAAAATTGTTTTTCAAAAGGTGTTATGATGAACATGTTTTATTAAAGACATGGTAATTGATTATTATATGATACTTTTGACATTGATATAGGTTATACATTGGGTGGCCTAGATATCACTGAGTAAGCCCATTACACATTACCATTAGGTGTCCTAAATATTCTGGGGAAGCCAATTATGACTTGACATGGTGTGGCCTAGATAGATCTAGGTATTCCCATTATAGCTTAACATGAGGTGGAACAAATATCCCTAGGTAATACTATAACATATAAATGAAAAAATGGATATATGGTAATTCTAATTGAAATGGATGTGAAAGGTGTTTTAATGTGTTTTATGTATATAATGATCTAATCCACCAAATAGAGTTTAAATATTTTTTATATGGGTTGTTATGATTTTCCTTTGAAAAAAATTAATGTTTTTTAAATTTTGAAAATGTTTTATCTCAATTTTTTTAAAAACATTGAAGATAAAGGTAAACGTTATAAAGGTTGTAATGTTTTTAAATAATTAATGATTTCTTTTATTATTACATCCCTTTATGAGAATTTTTGATCATCCCATGTTTTTAAAATTTCAGTCACATGGTTTAAATTTAATTGAGAAAATGATGATATAAAAGGGATAATTGTGATGTTTTTTCCCAATGAGAAATTTTTCTTCATTTGAAAGGGTTTTATATTTTGTTATAAAATTTATACTAAGTATAAGGGTCCACCTATAATTTATGGGATTAATATTAAGTGTTTATTTTTATTCCATAATACTAAAAACATAAAAGAACCTATAAAGTGAATTATAGTTTAAAAACACTCAGATATAAATGTTCAAGGCCCATTCCTTAGAATACATCCAGACACATAACCCATTATCGCTCCAAATTAATCCTTTAGGGTATGGTTCATAGTGGTTGTACATAAAATAGATTATTCAAATAAATATGAATTGGAGTTTATATAAAATATTTTTAACTTCAATCATAGAAAATTCATCTCCATAGTCAATTATGGATGTTTTCAAAGGATTGGTCAATGGAAAACAACAGTTTTGCAACCACTTTCACCAGAACTATTAAATGATATTTATAAGGGATTTTATTACTGGTTGAATCCATGGTTCCATCCTCTTATGATGGTTATAAATTATAATTACTCTTAATATTCCTTAATTCTTAATATCCACCTCTATATCATTATATCTACAACGGTAATAATGGATTACACTCAAATTGACCAACAATCATATTTACCACCTATTTTACTTTCAAACAAGAATATCATCCTACGGTTATACATGGACTAACATCTACATATATTTAGATATTTTTCTTTGTTCTTATACCATTTAAATTTGATTTTTTTCTTCATAATGGATAAGATTCTTATATAATTTTTATTCATTATTGAATATTATATTCTTGAGTAACATATTAAGCTAATTCTGCATATTGTTACATGGTATATGGTTTTTGTTTTAGATTTCACTATAAATGTAATTACATAGTTTTAATTTTTAGTATTGTAAATTTTATTATTATGAATGAATAATATAATATTCATTTTGAAATATTTCTCATCTGATTCTTCTACAATAGCATTATATCTATTACTCTATTCTACCCAAATAAGTAATTTCTTCCCAAGATTTATAAATCATCATACAAAAAAATGTGGATAAAAAAATATAATTTAATCTTCAAGATCACATGTATATTTTTGTAATGCATGATCCATACAAATAACCCCAACTAGATGAGTTTTAATATTCTATATTAATTTATCTCTCATTCCATTGATATGTATTAACAATTATTCATTTGATTCGTTAGGATCCAACTAAACAAGTCCATATTTACAAACATGCGAAGGGAATAACACATACTTACTTAAAATTGATATATAGATTACATCATGAACATGATAAATTATAAGAGATATGGAAAAATTATTTTCAACATATATAGTGTTCTATAATAATTCTAATGGAAAAATTTACTACAGATTCATGTTCACATTAATTACAAATCTCATAAACACATTCTATAGATATATATTCTAGAAGGCATGTTCTCCCCAAGGAACATGAGATCTTGGATTTAGTTTTCAACATATTTTTGATATCTATATTTGGAAACCTTGATATACTTTAGATGTATATTACCTTCTATGATGACTCTTACATAAGTCCGGGGACCAAAACACTCCTCTCCCCAACTTAATCCCAACATGTTTTAATCTAACATCTCTTAACATAAAAGGATTTAAATGGATCAATTTTCATGTTGGATGGGTAAGTGTAACCCTACGAAAAATATAACAGAGGTATATTTTGATCCCCAATTCCATGGATGTCATGTGGTTATGTCCATAAAATATTTTAAAATTTTTGGATTGTACTTTTAGAATTTAAAACATTTTAAGGTAGATAAGATATGTATAAATTATTCAATGCATATATAGATTTATGTACAGGACATCAAAATTTTGAATTGAATTATTGGTCTTGATAAGAAATTATGGATATGGGTGCTTAATGAGGTCTCAAAACATCATTTATATAAAACCTCACAAGATGAACATGAGGGAAATACTCTCTAATTAAATGGAAATGAGTTGAATTTACAAGATGGTTTACAATGATATATATTTCATTACCCCCAAATGATATTTTTAGAATACTATTTATTAAATATATAGTTTTCTTATCTAATATCCACTATGGTAAATGTAAAGCGTGCATAACCACATTAGAAATTTTTATTTTTCTTTCAATTTTTGGTCTATTAATAATATTTTAAATTAATCCATAATCCCTCAATTCATATTTTAAAACATGAAGTAATCCCATAAATCCTTATAAATATTTTATAATCCAACATTTAAGATGAATTAGAGTTTTGAGATACTTCTAGTGGATATATATTATCTATATTGATGGAACATAAAACCTCCAGCCAAATCCAAGAACTCCATCATCAATAATGTTACACTCTAAAAATTTCACATTCCTCAACTCATACACATTCCTTTATAGGGCCTTAACATCATATGAGATATAATGCCTATTCCATTAACATTAAATAATCCAAAATTTAGTAAATAATATACTTTCCATCACTTTGAGTTCGATTCCAGGTTTAGTGTTTTTGGTAATTAGACCATAAATTTTACATTTAAAAATTATATAATACAAAGTGGACACTTTGGACTAATATCCATTTTTACACCATGTAAAACTCTTCAAAAATTTTTGTTTTATGAAAAATAATCATGACATTAAAAAATACGTCATCCTTTCCCTTAAATATTTTGTGAAAAAATATAAAATAATGGATGAGCAGAAAAATATTAGTAATGGATATTAAACAAATGAAACATTTAGTCCCATATAAAAATTAAAACTCATTTTACAATTAACTTTATCATAATATTTTTGATCATATAAAATTATATATTTTCACTTCAGAGTAATATATAAATTTTTCTCAAATAAAATTATTGAAACCAATAGAAATTAATTAGAAAAACATATTAGGATCATAGTATATGAAATTTATAAACCATTCTAAACTCAGCTCAAATGTAACTAGAGACTATTAAAATCATGAGGAGAACCCATTCCCCAACTTCCTAATTCCTTTCTTTCTATGTCATGGAACATTAATTAATTCATTGGAGTGCTATCTAGGTGCACCCATAATTTAAGATATAATAGCCTCACCCAAAACAATCAGGGCCACCCCATTGTATAAGTAGTAATGGGGTCACTGGATTCTATTAAGGTCACCCCATCATATGAGGATCAATAAACAATATGTGAATAATACATTTTTATGTTTTCATGTAATACCATGACCCTGTGATTAAGTAGGTACGGATTTTTGTTTGTTTGTGGAATTATAACAGGGTGTATGGTACGTATCATAGGTATTATGGGGGAATGTGTCACAAAATGATAGGAAAAAGGAAAATATATTTTGGTAGAATGACTATAGGACACTTATTACTAATCATGTTCTATTACCAGGTGGGTATAAAGAGGTAGGTGTATGGTTGGGAAACCAAGAATGGGGGACCTTTAAACCATGTGGTCTTA
Source organism: Viscum album (assembly GCA_963277665.1). Classification (NCBI taxonomy): domain Eukaryota; kingdom Viridiplantae; phylum Streptophyta; class Magnoliopsida; order Santalales; family Viscaceae; genus Viscum; species Viscum album. The sequence goes on from OY728146.1 coordinate 1,815,391,666, forward strand.
GATTGGTCCATTATGAAAGGCGGTCACATGGTTTTTCTAACAGTGTGGGAACCTTGGAAACTATACAACTCAGGCCTTCTATTGGATAAACAACGACACATGATTCATACACATATTTTTCAACCATTCAGCCAAACCATTCACCCCATTAAATGGGAATGCCCCATTTTTTCTATAGGTATTAAAAGTATCTCCCCCTAATTTATCCCATATGTGACCTCATCCATCATGGGTAATAAACCCTTATCGTCCATATCCTCCGTGGGTTTTTCACAATCAATTATATATCATTGGGAATTTTTATTTCTACAACTAATTATTTGTTTAGGTATTAAATACTATTTTAATACACTTTCTAGAAAAAGATTTGTGTTTTTTCCCATACTTCTAAATCCCTAGAACGATGTTTTTCTAGGGTTTTCATTTTCTTATATTTTTTTCAATTGAGTTGGAATCAGTGGTTTTGTTTCGAGATGTAATAATTTTTGAGTGTGATATGTTTCATTTATATGTTTTTCCCATATTCTAATTATATTATATATGTATGTGTTTTTACTAATTAATTTCATTTATATTTTTTTATGACATTGATTAAGGAGTGTATTTTGGGCCTTAGATTTTGGTGTGAGACCAATTAATTTATCCATTGATTCCCTTGATGATTTGGATCCACACTAAGGGCCATCAATTAGGAATTCCCACCCTTAAAATGGGGAAATTAAATGGGAAACATTGAGTTAAAATAATTTTAAAAGTCTATGTATTATAATTTTTATTTGGTATGTTTGTATGTATAAAGGTGATAATTAAAATTTTTATGTGATAGTTTCATGAAAGGCTATAATAGTTTTAAAATCGTTTTAACTATGTGATTTTCATTTTGATCTGTATTGGTCTTGATTGAATGATATTGTGATTTCCAATTTGAGTTATGTTTTACAAATAAGAATCTAACATCAATGTATTTTAAATGGATTATTATTGGATTTCAAATGGTGTCTTATTTGTGTCTGTGGGGTATAATTGTGGAATTTACATGGTGGTTTTAAAAAAATTAAAGCTAATGGGTTTACATAGATATGTTTTTTTGAATAGAATAAAAAATTTTAAGGTTTATTTTAAACTATTTTAATGATGTGATTAGTATTACAAGGCCATCAAAATTCATAAGTGGTGTTTATGAAATTGTAATAAAAGGTTGGGTATTATAGTGATGTGTATGGTTTAAAATGTTTATTGGGGTAGGGTAATTAAAGAATGAATTTTGATATTGAAATTTTATACTGATTTGAAATAGATGTAAATTTAAGATAATTAAATAGTTCAGAATGTTTGGATGAGATGTCATGAATCATATTTAGATTCATTGAATGGTGCACCATGTTTTATAACCTATGATTAATTTTCTAATATGTTATATATATTCTCCACTCCACTGTTTTTGGTAGGTTAGATAAATGATATTTCCACCCTGGTGTACTAATATTTTTTATGGGATAGAATTATAGTCCATATCTCATGAGTACAAACATCGAGTTACATATCAAGGTTTTGATAATCTACATGAATTTCAGAGTCACATATGGATTCATGGACTGATGATTCATGTTTCCCAACTCGTGACCAATGGTTTTGGATGGTTGGACATGGAATTCAAATTCTTTGTTGGATTCATGGACTAATTCTCAATGTTTGGTGACGTATGTAGTAGTGGTTGGTATGACCAGACCTGATGTAACATATCCCAGTTAGTTTATTTTGGAATAAGTCTCACTGATTTCCTACCTTACAACCCAGTGATTTATGGTATGGGTACCCAAACTGATGCTCCATGGAACACTGATTAATTTAGTCAAAAAATGATTGGCCTTTTAAAATAAAATTAAATATTTATCAATAGTGATAACATGAAGGATGAAAAAGTTGTAAATAGATAATAAATAAATGTTTAAGTGTAAAATATTTTCCCTTAGTGCTTATTTGTTAATCACAGTTTCGTGTCTTACATACACTATTATAAATAATTTTTTTTCTTTTTTCACTGATGCTTTTTACCTAATGAGTTGTTCTCAAACTGTGATCTTGCTATCATAAAACTTTGGCACTCAATAAGATGCCACTTTTTATATGTCATAGGTTAAAGAGATAATCATGAAGTTTGGTTTACGCATGAGACTAAGGGTTGGAACACCAGATGGAATGATGTGGTTTGGACCTAGGTCTATGTTCAGGATATATTTTTTAGTTTTTATTTTATTTTATCTCTATGGAGACATGAAATGTATTACTTTCATCATATTTTTATAGCTATTTTTAATTTTTTTTGGTTTTCTTCTATCTTATGTTGTCCATTAATTTTTCTTGATGGTTTTTTATATTGATTGGAAATATTTCTACTATGTATCTTCCCTAAGAAGTGTATATCGTCTCACCAATGCATCTCCATAGACCCGCCCTACACCTCGGAAGCCTCTTGAGTAAGGGGAGGTGCACCAGAGGTGATGTGAAGAAATGTATGGGGGAACATGTTTTAGTGGCCCCTAGGTTGGGGAATTTTCAAAGTTTAATCAGAGGGGTTCATTTTTATTACTCATTTGGTATTATAGACAATATAATAATTTCTTATCGAGGTATTGTTATATGGATGTTCCTTGGTTACTATAACCCCATATATGATGGAATCCCAAGTTTAAAGGGCTACGATTTGATGTTATTTTGAGTTATTTTATTATTTATTGATACATACACCATGATTGTAAATCTTGGATGTGTTGTTATTTATTTATGAGGTTTTATCTCATTTCCGTGTTCTGTATGATAGGGTGTTAGTGTTCAAGAATTAGGATAGGTACATTTAATTGATATGTAACCGATAAATTTATTATTATTGATAGACTCTATGATTTATATGCAGATAGTGTTCATTATGTATGTTGTTTAGTCCTATTGATCATTCTATTATATGTTAGTTGATAATTTGTTTAGAATATGAAATTTGTAAGTACGGAATTTATGAAAATCTAGGTAACCAAATCTTTTTCAAAATTTTAAATCCTTTGGTTTTAAAAAATTCAATTTTTAAATATGAAATATCATTTTTTTTAAATTGTAAATTTAATCATAGAGGAATGGGTAACAATGGGGAATTCATGGACACTAGTACCGGCATCTGTGGTATTGTTATTGGACCCTGTGAATGGGTGGTTTGGGATTGAGGGTTCCCTAGTTTGATAACTTGGTTAAGGGTTGTAAGGATTATTGTGTTTTGATGTGTTTTTATAGAGGATCTCTTGTTGTACCTTTGGTAGAATTGTGACTTTTGTGGTTGTGACATATTCTATGGTAATGTGGATGTGGTGACCCCTGTTGGATGACCCCACATGAGTTTTTTTTGTCCCCAAGTGGTTGTTTAGCTCTTTATTCCATTGTATGTATGCAAGTATCTTTAGTGTGGGTCCCAAAGTAAATAGTCTCTTAGTGCATTAGGCAGAATGTGTTTTTTAATGATGGAAGGAGTTCCATCCTTAAGAAATTTCTTAATATAAGTTTTATTTTTATGTATTTGATTGATAGTTACTGTCTCTTGGAAAATATGGCCATAATTTAGGGATTTGGTGTCATCTCACCTTCGAGGTTGACCCATGAAAGGGGTTAGTTGGATTTCTAGTTCCTTTATCCATATGTTACAAAAGAGTACGTTTTGTAATTTGAGATTATTGGGAAGAGATTGCTATCTAGTGTGGGTGTATCTTAGAGGGTGAAGTGGAAAATTTAATGGTTTATATTTTGTACTTAAGTTGTGGCCATGTGATTGTGGTTTTTGGAAATGAAGGCTATCATTGAGGGAAGTTAGACTAGGGTTGAAGGTCCCTTAGTGCGAAATAAATGGGTAGGTGCTTCAGAGATGGAATCAATGCAGGGTGGGTGCCATAAAAGTTTGGTAACATTAATGGTAATTTAATTGTATCATTCCATGGGTATCAACAAAGTTATTATAGTTGGTTATAAGGTCAGTTTATAAAGGTTCGAAATTGATCGAGTGATTGATTAATCTTTTTTTAATTGTCCAATTTAGGACTATATTTCAATCTAAATTGATATTTCGATATAAAAGTGACAACTTAGTGTTGGGTGGTCATGTGGTTGGTCTTTGGATATGATAACAATTGGGATGTAGGATTGAAATTTTCAGAATTACTCCAGATCGATGAGGTTGACATACTTGGAGGCATGGTCAGTTGTGTGAGTAGGATTTGGTCCTAGTTCTGGTGATGTATGAACCGTGGGATCAAGAGTTGGGTTTAGTGAATACTTTCTGTAGTTTTTGTGACATCAAGTGTTTTGATGAGGTCTGGTCACATACTATAGATACATGATTCTATTTGGGATGTGTGAACATGTGGCATATGAGTAACATTCATTCAATTATATGATAAAAAATGGGAAGAACTTGTTATGTGATATACTAGTAGGTTTTTTATTGGTTCGGTTGACTTTCATAAATTAAAACATGGTGTACATACATACTCAATATGATCAGGACCAATATTATGAAATCATTTGGGGTAAAACATAGATAACATTTTTTGTAAAAAAACATGTATAATGTTTTACTCTAATGAGATGAAGCGCCTTCTTGAAGGGTTCACCCTTATATCATGTTAAATGTGATGTCATCTGAGGGGAGTTTCAACCCTAACTATTTATTAGTGGGATACATGTGATTTTTATTATTATCAGTAACTACTGGAGGAACCATTCTTGGATGCCGATTATGGGAAATAATTATTAGGCTTAAAAGTGAAAATTAAAATTGTAAATTAAAAGTGTAAATTAAACCATGGAGGAATATTAGGCTTAAAAGTGTAAATTAAACCATGGGATCAATGTGGTGGAAACATGATCCTAATGAGGAACTTGTGAGGTACATGTTCAGATTCAATGGGGAAGGCCTAGTGGGACTTAGATATGGGTGATGGTCAAGTTCATATTTTAATTTATTCTAGAGTTAGTTCAAAATGTGATCTTATGTTCCTAAGTTAGGAGTGTAAATTAGTCTAGTGAGGCACGGTGACAATTTTTTAGAAATGGAGGTTATGTGTTGGAATCTAACAATGAGGTAGTCATGGAATCTATATTGTGTGTTCACATAGTGATGTTGTTCCATAGAGGGAATGAAACATGGCCATGTGAGGTGGCAATGTTCTAGTAGTGGGAGTTCATAATTTTTGGAGAAGTCGGTCGGAGATGGAAAAATATAGCATGGTGAGAGGAAAAAATGTGGTAAGTTATGAGCCACATATAGTGAGTGATTTGAAATGTAATGTGTGTTTCAAGATGTTATGTTAACATTTAGAGAGACCAATTTATATGTTGTTTGTTCACGGATAGTGCAGGAGCTTTGATCCCATGTGGTTTCAATGGAAAATCATTATGCCCATGTTGGGTGGTTCCCTCATGGATGATTGGGTGTGATAAGTTGGTAATCACACAAATAACATTATATATTCTAAAGTTTAGGGTTATACTGGCCTTTATTACTATATAGAGGTGACAACACCAGAATTCAGTGGTTAGGATACTAATTTTATGGTGGGAATCAAAATATTAGGAAAGTTATTGGTTCATGATGTGACTGGACTTTCATGTTAGAATGTCCTATCTAAGAACATTCTTTGTGTTTGTGTATGGATTGAGACCCTTATTCCATGAGTTTTGGACCAATTTAGGATAGAGATTTTGTTCGGAAATCATATGTTATTTCTTTTTATGCTAGGTGGGTTGGGTTATTTCAATATATGGGAATAAATGGGCTGATGGTGTGCCATTGGGTTCCTTCAAGGTGGTTTATTTCTCTCATAATGTTTTCTTATGTTTCAGTTTAAGGGGTACTTCACAAGTTCTCTCACATGGTTTCTATGATTGGTGTTGATGATATTTAGTTGAGGTTGATGTATAATTTGAGGATCAATGGATTTTTGTTTTGGATCCCAATGTAGGGATCTTTTGTGATGGAAGTTGAGAGGTGGGCCCTATAGTCTGCCCATTTGTATTAGATGCTTGATGATAATGGGGAAGGAATAACATAGACAATACTTTATATGGTGGGGAGGTTATAACATACTAACCGTTTGATAATGTTAAAAAATGATTTAATTTTTTTATGAAAGGATTCTAGGGATTTGGGAAGGTATCTAGGGTGTTTTATGGGTTACAGAAATATAAATGAACAAAAATTGAATTTTTTTTTGCATAGATCATGATTTGGGAACAATTCCTATTAATCATGAACTATAGTCAATTATTCCTATAATGGAACACCTATAATAGATTAGAAAAATCCATTATTTATGGAAAGAATGTGATTTTCCTTCTGTGTAATCTCCCAGAAAATCATAAAACCCAATCAACCACTTGGATAAAGAATTCTGCATGGTTAGAGGGCAATTTTTCCAATAGATAATCCAAAAATAATTCTTATTAATAGTGTGAAATTGACCATTTTCCCTCTTAGGAATAAATTTACGCACCCCCATTTTCTCCCCCATTCACCCCCTACAAGATGTTTGAAAAACTATTAATCTCATCCTCTTATATGGTGTTGTATCCTTCAATTTTTAGGCATTTGGAGTTCTATTAGATGCAGATCAAATCTACCAGTTATTCATCAAATATGTTTAAACCCATTTTGTTTAAGAGTTTGGGTGTGTTGTATTCACACCTTCATAATCCATAAACCTTTTTTATTATTCATCTTTGTGTTTTTGGACAATTTTGTTCGAATTAAGGTTTGTGTTTTGGATAATGATCGTATATGGGAATGATTAAGGTAGCATAAAATAATATTCTTATATTATCATTATTTGGAATTTTCTTGTTGTTATTCTAATGTACATATTTTTTTTGTAATTATAATTTTAACTATGGAAAGTATTTTCGTCTCTAAATTGAAGTACAAGACCCCTCACAGACCCTATTGCCTCTCATGATGATTTCATTGTAGACTGAGGGATCCCATGGGGTATTACAAACCTTAGAAATTAAGAAATGAAATGGGAATCATTGAGATTATATAATCATTAAAGTGTACGGGATGGAATTTTAATTTTGTAAGTCAATATGATTAGAGGGGATAGTTGAAATGTTTTTGTTCAAGATTTCGCAAAAGTATTAAGAGGTTTTAAAATGGTTTAAATGGTTTAGTTTTGTTTTTATATGAAATGATTTTCAACAAAGGAAACAAGTTTTTGAAATTTGATTAAAAATTTATAATGAAGGTTTTTACCTCAATGTGTTTGAATTTGGGTTATTATTAGATTTAAAATGGTGTCTGATTTAGGTGTGTTGTTCCTACTTGGGAAAATTATATTTTGGATTCTTCTACATAATGTAATGGAATTGGGGGCCTTGGACATGTTTGGATGTTAGTGAGTAATTCCCTTGTTGAAAGGTGGTTTTTAATTGTTTTAATGAGTTGATTGGTTTCATAGGGCCCTCAAAATGATTAAACAATGTTAACGAAATTATAAAAAAATATTTTTTAGTTTTATTATGATGTTGTCGGATTGAAAGGTTTTTTGGGGATTGGGTAAATGAAGAATGATTATTGATAATGAAATTTGATTATGATGTGATAAAGATTAAATTTTATTATAATAGAGTGGTTTGGGATAGTCAAAAATGTCCTGCCAAATTAGGTATGGATTCATGGACAGATGATCCATGTTTCCCAAGCTATTATTAATGGTTCTGGATGTTAGACTAAAGATCCAATCCACAGTTTTGGGAAATCCAGACTGATTCTCTAGGTTCTCTATTGCACTGAATGTTTTTTTAGAGGAAGGAATGACGCATCGAAACCCAAGGGTATAAACCTGTAATTTTATATGAATATTAGGACAGTCAAACATGATGTTCTTAGTCCTGGTTGGATTGTTGGAATGATTCTCCATGTTTTACAACAAGTAAATTGAAATTTTAGATGGTCAAACATGGAGTTATTAGTACAAGTTAGATTGATGGACTAATACTTCATGTTTGCTGACATGTGACCTAGTTTTTGTGATGGCTAGACGTGACATACAATTTCCCGGTTGTATTCATGGACAAATTCTCTTTGATCCAACATGTGTCCCTAATGATATAAGGTATATTCACCCTGAATTATTCTCCATTGTACACTAGATTAATGTAATTTACAAATAAATTCCATTTTTAAGTAATATGGTTTTCTCATCTATGATGAAATTTATGAACATAAAGATACAAATGAATTGTTAATAATTGTTTACGTGTAAAACATGTTCCCTTTATACTTATTTTATTACCACACCTTTGATTATCTACATTTACTATTTTACTTAACAGATATTTCTTTAGAAACTGATGGTGGTGGCCTAATGGGTTGAAATCACACCATTCCCAAGCATCCATTGAACTAGGGTGACCAAGAAGGTACTACTATTTTCCTCTCCTATATTTAGGATAGAGACATGGTTTTTGGATTATACATGGGTCGTTTGGTTGGAGAACAAGATTTCATGACCATGTTGAGACTCAGGTCCATGTTCAGTTTCATTTTATATGTTTTTTGTGCTTTTATCTATATGAGTTATGAACATTTAGTAATTTCATCATATTTTTATATCACGTGTTAGTTGGTTTATTTATTCTTGTTTCTATTTTTTGTTCCTAGTGGTTATTATATATATTGGTATTATTTTAGATATATACGTATAGTCAACCCAATGAATCTATCTAGATCCATACTATTATTTGGCAGCCTCTAGCATACTTCGAAGCATTAATTATGTCATTCAATAACCAGGTTCATTGAATTAGTTATAGTGGATTCAATGTTGGGATAATATCATTTCACTTTATAAAAACTGAATTAATCACTTAAAAAAGAAAATGTTTATATCAAAATGTGTATTTATTTTAAAACACAATTTTTAATATGTGAATACAATTTTATTCTTGAAAAATATTTTTAATACTAAAATATCTCAATAAAATGAAATGAGTTTTTCATAGAAGGAAACACGAAGGATTTCAATGGAATCTTGAAATAAAATAATTTTTATGGTATTAGAAAAGACATCGTTGTCATGTACAATGATTTTTCATTTTTATCATTTTTCAAAATGTCATATATAAAAATTTTAAAATGATTGATTTTGAAAATAATTGATAATAAATCATAAAATTTTATTTATAAATATTTCAAAACAATATTAAAAATAATATAAAAAAACTGAACATATAAGAGAATTAATGTTTTACAGAATATTTTAAAAAAATATTTATTTAAAAGAAAAGACTGTTACCAATTTGTAAATTTCAAATCATAAGCCCCATGAAAAATAAAATCGTAAAAAAATAAAATAAAATTATAAGTATAAAAATTATGGATATATAATGTTAAATAAGTAATTTATACTACTTTTAAAATAATATAGGTGTTTAAAATCCTGATATGCCTCAGTAGAAAGAGATTGATATGAAGTCTATTCCCATGAGTCTAATTCATCATATGTGTCTTTATCTTCCGGAATAATAATGTTACATTAATTTTTGACTTACTTGATAACATTTTTCATGTTTATTATTAAATTTTACTCACTTATTAAAATGATATATATAATTACATAATTAATTTAGTTAATATTGGATGTTTTGAGAAATCGGTTCATGTGTCAAAAATAAAATAGGATTACCAACTCTTGTTATAGATATAATTTTCTAAATATATCCAAAATAATAAAAATTAAATAAAAATCATATTAATACCTATATTATTCTTTTAAATTCATATCATGAAATATTGTTTTGAAAAATGAACAATCACTATGATAATCGAGATGGTTGGTTGTAAGTATACATGATTAATGTATCAATTTTTCAATAATCATTATGGAATAAAGTTAAGTAATGTTTCATGTGTAAATAATAATAATTTAATCATATATACCATCATATTTAATTATATATACATATATGTATAATTCTGGTGATGTGGTCTTCAAAAAAATAATCACATCGCTCTGAGGAGGTAATAGTAATTACGTACATGAACGGAGTTATCACTTTTTTAGGTGTGTGAAAAGGTAAGAAAAATGATATATAATATTTCAAGAAATATAATTATATCCTTAATTTAATTATTATTTCAATTATATCATATATATTCATTTTTTACCCTTATTACCATCTATGTGAAAAGTTAGTGGAAACCAAGCACATCAATTCGTGAGGGTGTTGTCTGCCGTACACATGAATGATGATTTCCTAACACATTTGATGGAATGTGAGTTGATGTAGGTCAAACAAATAAAATAATAAAAATAATTATATGTAGGATAAATTATGTAGCATATAATAATGGTACATGAATTATTTAAGGGTTTAAAATTAAAAAAAAACACATTTTTAAGAGTGTCACATATAATTCTTGTAACTCTTTTTGGTAATAACAGAAAGTCCTTCCATGGATAGATTTATAACCAATTTAAGGATTATATGATTATTGGAGGTTTGTGAGTAATTTATTCTGGTATGGACTATCCAAACCAATTATTTATGAATTTGTTAAGAGAGGAGGAGAGAGAGAGGCATTTTAAAAGTTGGATGAGTGGGAAACAAGTAATTTTTTTAAATAAATAATTGCAACCACTTTTTCTCATGAAACTAGGACCCAATAACTCACAAAAATCGACAATATAATGTATATTGTCAAAATATGAAAATATAATGGGGTTTTTAAAAATTTCTAGGACTTTTGGCCTGTAAAGATTAATGTCTAACAACTGTGTAAACTAGTTTGTACCTTAATCATTATAATTAATATTAATTTATTTCATTAATAACATTATTAAAAAAATAAATATTATTATATTATACATTATAAATTATGATTAAACCAAATATGTTTTCTATTTTTTCCTATTCATTTCACAGAATGGGAAAATTTTAAATTAATATTAATCCCAGAGATGTGGTGAAATAATGAGTTTCTAAAAAGAGTATTTATTTAGAAAAAGATGATTCTATAGTAAAATTAATATTTAATGATATATATTCAACATAATTCATTAAAAAATAACTTATTAGGGATTATTTTAATTTTTAAAAAATGTATAAATATTATACATTTTAAAATTGTTTTTAGAAAAACCCGTCTTTAAACCCATAAAAACATATAATACAGAACAAATATAAAGCTTCACAAAAACTAATTAATTAGATTAATTAAAATATAGAATACATAAGTTACTTATCACCATATTAAACGCATTCTAAAAATTTTAAATTTCTTAACTTATTAAAATAAATGTCTTTTGTTTAAAAAAATGGTTTTTTTACTATTCATTGATAAATCAATATGTTCCAAAAAGTACCAAATTTTTTCCTAAACTAAATTATTATATTAATATTTAATACATGATATTATTTTTATCAAATAAAAATTATAAAAATTATAAATTATTCATTTAAATAAAACATTATATGAAATGTATTTAATTAAAACAATTTAATTTTTTATTAAAAATAACATAATATTTTTATAATAAATATTACTATATAATTAAAAATGTTAAATATGGAAATGATGTATTCTATCATTACCTGAGTCATTAAATCCTTACCCTTTTTATAAATTTTATCCTCACAATTTTATTCAGCTATAAAAAAAGTTCATATATCATACCCTTAATTAATTTTCAAATTCTCATGTTCCTCTTCAATCATATTATTTTCCCATAAAACCATAACTTGTTGAATAAAATTATTTAAAATAAAATTATCAATAGGGTTGATAGTATAAACTAGATATTCATATTATTATTAATCCTCTTTCAACTCAACTACATCATGGATTAGAACAAGAGTAAAATTTAGGGAATATTTTCATAACATTAAAACATTTAGGACTTTGTGTACCATATAAAAAATCATAGGTAATTCCATTTCATAGTATATTGGTCATGATTTTTCTACAAATTTCATATGGTTTAATGAATTGTGGAAACAACATCCCACTCTTACCAAAATTCATCACACTTTTCCATTGTGAAAAATTGATAAAGACATGATCTCTTACCTCAATAAAAGGCATTCCATCCTATTACCCACAATGCTTTTCTACATGATACGAGCCATCCTCATGTGTTGTTGAATGAAATGAGCATTCTATTCCATTTCATTTAATAAAACTATTCCCACAAACATCCCTTCAAATACATCATTCCCAAATTTTGGTGTCCAACATCACTTCTAATATATTGAATCAAATGGTAAAATCTATATGAAAGAATGAAAACTATTATTATAAGAAATTTCAACAAATGAATGATATTGATCATGACTATCCTGATAATCCATTAAACAATAATTAAGAATATATTCCATGGTATAATTTTTTTTCTTAGACATTCCCACTATTTGAGTATGAAAAGAAGTATAGAAATTTTATTCAGTCCCCAATGACTTCCGATGTCCATTCTAAAAACATTTATTTTACTCTAGTATAATGTTCTAATATAATTTAGAGAGGCACTCCATGTAACCAGACTATCTCCTTTTCATATAATTGAAAAATAAGATTTAATGACATTATATCTTGAGTAGGAAGGAAGTGTGAATATTTATATAATTAATCAGCAATCAGACAAATATTTTTATTATCTTTAGAATATTTTCTATAGTTTTAAAATGAAATTGGTTGATATATTCTTCCATTTACACTTTGGCACTGGAAAATTTAAAGAATCAATTTTGGTAACTATAATCCCTCTTTATCATTCTTAAAATTAAAACACTTCATGGTAATTTAAACAATATTTATTTTTTATTTAATCCCTTATATAATACTAATTAAGGTATCTATACATCATGGTGATTCAAAAATGAATTGAAAAATAAGAACTGTGAACTTTAGTCAACAAATATTTTATCACCTAGTAATCAGAACGCACACATTGACATGTTTTAAATAAAAACACACCTTCTTGGTCAATGTTGAAATTATGAAATATACCAATATTAATGATCATTCTTCCAATATTGTTTAATTATTTTTTACAAAGTTGTGTATACTGAAACCTGAATCTAAATAGATTGTTTACCGATATCTATATCTTCTACAAAAAAATTCATTATACTTTTAACTATAGGGTCAAATTCCTAACAAAACATGGTTATTAAATAATTAAATTTTTGACTCAATGAATAAGACAATTCATTTTATTTTCCATGATGTTAATGAATTCTTAAATCATAATCCTTGATTACATCCAACCTTCTTCTATATATCATGTTTAGTTCTTTCTGAGTTAATGTATTTTTGAAATTTTTTAATCAGTATATAGTTTACACATTACCATATAAAAATGATTCATCCAATTTTTTAATGAAAATAATAGTAGCTAATTCAGAATCTTATGTAGGGTAATTTAACTCATGAGGATTCAATTGGTGTGAACTACATGAAATAACTGATCACTATACATGAAGACACAACAGATTCCTTTTTATAATGAATAACTATAGATGAAGAATTCCATATTTCTGGAAGGTTGGGAAAACTAAATATTTCCCCATTATTCATTTCAATTTGTTAAAAAGAATCTTCATATTCTTTTTTCATATAAATTTAATATCTTTTTGAGTTAACCAAGTCTATAGGATATGAAAATGAGATTTTTTTTTAACAATCCTCTAGTAGTAACCCTATAATCTAATAAAACTTCAAATCTATTGGATATTTGTGGGACTTCTCCATTATTAAACTTTATTTTTGATTAGGTTCAATATTTATTCCAAATTATGAAACAATATATCCATGGAAATAAATTTTTTGAATTTTTTAACACTTTTGGAATTTTTGACATAGATTATTCTATTTTACGGTTTTCAAAATATCCTGTTAGGTTCAATTAATGTTTCTATTGAGTTGCTGTATACAACCAATTCTTAGTAATAAAAAACCAAAAACTTTTCTAAAAACATAGGTAAAGTAATATTCATAATATAAATAAATAAGAAAGGGTATTACATAAACCAAATAAATAACTAAAAATTATAATTCCCTTATCTATCAAGAAACGAAGTATTTAGAATGAGTACTTTTTTAACATTCAACTGATTGTACCCCAACCTCGGACCAACCTTAAAAAAATAATTTTTTCTCTGGAGATAATCAATTGAATCATCGTTATGAGGAAAATGACACATGTTCTTAATAATGATGTTATTAATTGATCAATAATAAATTCAATGTCATATTGAACTATCATTCCATTTAACATGAAAAATAAGATCACCCCATTAAGAAGTTCTAGTTTTGATCAAGACTTTATCTAATATCACTAATAATTTATTTTTCAATTATAAAATTACAACTACATCCATTAGATATGAGCGTTAATAAATTGGGTTATCATATGGTAGTATGTCAATAGTAAACTCAACTTCCTACTAATTAATAACACTTATAAAATCATCCTAAAAAATATAGGTATTCATTTACTCAATCTACATCACTAATTTTAATGTTTTCTTTATTTTAAATAATATGATCAATGTAATTTTAACTAAATTCCCTAATCAATTTAATGGATTCTTGTTACTTTATCAATAACATATAATTATTTAAAAAAAATATTCATATCACTATAATATTTCCTATTATGATAAATTTAAATCCAATCGAAACAAATAATTATATAAAATTATACTATTTATATTTCAAAAATATTTATATGATGGAATATTTGAAGGATAACAATAAGAAGATTTTTATAAACTAAGGATACTTTGTTACATACACCCATAGTTTTCACCAAATGTTATATCCTACCAACATTAGGTGATATTATCAATTAGAATAAAAATTTCATAGAAATTAATGAATGTGAAGATCCATAGTTATAGAAGGTATTGGAGTAATTTTAATACAGAAGTAACATACCTATCACAACTACATTTGATTTCCCAACATCAACTATTGCGGTATTAAATGACTATTTTACAACATTATTTTTCCAATCATTATGGTTTATATCATTTGAATGTAAATTCATAAATTAATTAGAATAATGAAAATACTCATTTCAATGGAACCACCTATCTATTGGTTGGGTATCTATTACTTCATCTTATGGTGGTTTAGGAATATTATCTTAATAGACATGAGATTTATATGAAAATTGACAACAACATAAATAATTCCTAGAACCTACCAAACATTCATTTTAATCAAATTTCCATACATGGGCCATATAAACGGATTTCCTATAGAATTCAAAACTATTTGTTTCTCATTTTCATTCATGATTTACCTTTTATTACTCTTGTTGTATCGATGAAAATACATGATAGAAAAATCCATCTCATCTTTTTTAAAAGAATGAATAAATTTCTTATAAATTTTAATTTATCATTCTTCTCATTCACATTAATAACATGGTTTCAACCCTATGTAAAATGTAATCATTTTTTAAACACTATTTCAATTTAAAAAGGGACATACCTTTCTAATATTTGGATATTTTCATCAAATGTAGCTGTTGAATCGTTATCTTTCATCTTCAATTATATGTATTATTTAACCATCCTAATAAAAACACCCTTGGGGAAATATTTCTTAAATAAAATATCTTTTAATATTTCCTAATGAAGAGAATAATGATCATATGTTTCTATGTTATTCATAAACAAAGGCCTCCATCGATCATATTCAACTTAAAATAGATAAACAATAAGAGTTACATTTTTATATTTTTAACATCCATATAATTCAAATATTTTTTCCAAATAATTGATCCATACTTCAAATCTCATTAGGTTATTTGATTAAGAAAAATATGGCCATTGTTTCCTTATAAATTTCTCAACAATAGGGAATTTTCTCCATGGTGGATCAAGTTCTTATCTGGTGAGGATACCACAACCATTTATAACTTATGTCAACTAATCAATCGAAGTAAGTAATTATTCTATCCTTACTCCAAACAACTCCAGATGATAATAAAGAATAATATTTTCCTCTTAGATACATCCCACTACATCTTCCCTACTTCCTCAATGGACACCAATTCTAAATAAAAATAATTTAAAAGATTATATATGGTTATCTTAGAATGATATATAATTTTACCAAGATTATAAGGTAAAATATTTACATGGAATGTTAATAACATTATCCCAACCCCTGAAGTTACCTAAACCTATCCTGTGAAACCAAATATAAGTCCCCCACCATAAATATGAAATAATATTTATTTTTATTCAATAATTTACATTATTTCAATTTGTGTTTCTTTTCATGTTCAGAGGTTTATAAAATTAACCCTTAATTTTAATGACTATAAAATAAAAATTGGACACTTCTGATCAATATACAGTTTTATATAATATATTACAAATAAAAAACATTATTCATTTCAATAAAACTCTCCATAAATTTTAACATGACATCATTATTTCCCTTACCCGTTCAATTAGATCTATTTTAAAACATTTGATGAGCACAAAAATTTCATTATGTCATATAAAACAAATAAACTGTTAGTCTAGTGAGGACGTGAAACCATGTAAAACATTAAGCATTATATTCAAAGTTATATTTAGAATTAGAAAGAAATTATTTTAATGTGAAAAAATATACATTTTGTTTAAAAAAAATCATTAAAACACATTGAATGTAGTTTGAAAACCTTGTGAGCATCTTAGAGCATAAAATTCATAACACATTTTAAAGTCATGTCAGATATAATTGGATCATATTTAAATAAATAGGATAACCCCTTTTTTAACTCCATCACTATTTCCATTTTTTGATAAAAAAACATTTCCCAATATATTGATGTAATATATGAGAGTACCCATAATTTTAGTTACAACATGATCAATCCATGCTATGTGGACCACCTTATTATTTAACATGTAACAAGCTCACTCAGCACTATCTTGGTTTCGCCACTATATAAGCTATAACAGCCTCAACTATAACTACATGTTCCAACAAATCGTATATTGATAAAGTACCATTATGTGGTTAAAACGTTTTAATGATTTATATTTTGGAAAAGTCATTTAATCTAGTAAAATATCACTTTTGGATATAAAAATAAACTTATATTTTAATAAACCATTTTCAATATAAAAATAAATAGTTACTTTATGAAACAATTTTTAATATCAAAATACGCAAATTAAAGGTAAAAGACATTCATTTTAAGGAAAAATTATTGAATACAAAGTAATATACAAATATAATAATAGTCACTATGGTAAAAAATCATTATCACCATGTTTGAAAATAAGTAATTTTGTTGTTTGTAAAAATATTTCATATAAAATATGTAAAAATATTCTTTTTTAAAACCATGGAAAAAAATATAAGTTTTATTTACAAATATTTTTTTATAATTTTTTTCCAAAATATGAATATGGAATATAAATAAATTTGGAATGAATATTTTAAAAGAGTATTTATATAGAATGAAATTTCATTTCACTGTGAAAATATTTAAATCATAATCCCAATTATGGAATTACAATATAAAAAACTGTAAATAGCTTTTTAAATAGACTAATCCATGGAATATAATGTGAAATAGGCTGTATATACACCATATAAAATATTATAGCTGTATAAAATCATAACATACCTCAGTAAATGTTGATTAAGATGAAATCCCTTACCTTGAGATTGATCCATTTCTTGTTTCTACATCATTATAAATAATACACTAATTTAATTTATTTGAAATACTTTGAACCTTTTCTATGTTTATTATTAATTTTAATTCACATATTATGATGATACATACAATTTTCTAATAATTTGTTTTCAATAATTTGGTTGTATTGACCATAAATGATTTATATATCAAAAAATCTTGGTAGGTCGAATATGGTAAAATTTGTAATTATTTAAAAATATATAAAAAATTATTTCCAATATAAAATATTCATATTAATACATAAATTATACTTTTGAGTCCAATCGTGTATGACGGTTATTGAAATTGAACTAACATTATGATCATGGAGATGGTATGTCGTACGTCTGCATGATTAACATTTCCATTTTTAATGATCATTAATGAAAGAAGGTTTGTAAAGTTTCATATTTATAGAATCATTTATATATCAAAAAATAATATTTATTTATATGTAATTATATATATCATTGTTGTTATGTGGTGATTGAAAAATGAGTCACATCAGTTTGAGGAGGTTGTGGTCCACTTGTCCACGAAAAACGTTATAATTTTTTCAACATTTTGAGAGGTAATACAATATAATTATAAATTATATTTACGTAAAGATAATTATTTAATTAATATCATAATTATTTAATGTAAAAGATATATATTCATTATCATTACCATTATTACCTTCCATGTAACAGGTTAGTGGAAATGAATCACATCAGTTCACAAGGTGACAGTTTGACGTACACATGAATGAGGATTTAACAACCCATTTTATGGAAGTGTGTGTGGGTATAAATTATAAAGATATCATAAAAAATATCAGTATATTTAAGATAATTATTTTTTTATATAATCAAATTATAATAATAATATAAGTGATTGGATAAATAAATAATAAAATCCATATTGATGAATATTACCACTTATTGGGTTAACTCCTTTTGGTTCGCACCAATGGTCATCCATAGCTGTACTTATAAAAAATACAAGGCTCATATGATTAGGGGAGTGAATTTAAGTGGTTATTTTGGTTTTTCATGGTTGATAAAATTGTTTCTGAAGGTGTGAATATAAGAGGATAGGAGGGAACCTTTTATAAGTGGGGTGAGTGGTAAACTTGTAAATGTTTTAAAGAGTGAATTACGGCTAAATTTTTTTTCATGTCACCAAGAACCAGTAATAAAAAATATATCCTACAATTATAATGTCTATATTTTTCTAAAAAAAACGTTTTGGGAAATTTTATAGGCCATTTGGTCCATTAATATTCATTCTTAACCACTAGGTAAACTTTTTTATACCTTAATCACGGCAATTAATTTTATTTTTTATTCACAAATCCCTTTTTTTAAAAAATAATTTGAAGATATTATAATTTATAAATAATTAATCCTACAAATATGGAATACATTTTTTTCAAATTCAATTGACATTAGTGGAAAATTATAATTCAACATTAACCACACAAATGCATCAAAATATGGTTTTTTAAGAAGAGTATTTTTTGAAAAATGATTCTATATTAAATATAATAATAATAATAATAATAAATTTATTAAAATTTATTCATAATTAATTATATTTACTCTATATATTTCGTTTAAAACATTCCTTATTGAGGATTATTTTAATTAATAAAAAAATGGAAAAATTATGAATTTTAAAATAGTTTTTAGAAAAAAACCGTTCAATAAAACCAAAAGAAAAATTATATTTAATACAATATTAAGTTAATTAAAAATTAATTATGTTGGTTAAATATAACTATATAATAAAAAGTTTTCTTGAAAACTTATTCAATATATATTGATACTTTTAAAATCTTCAATTTATTATGAGAAATGTCATTTTCATAGATAAATTAATATTTTTCATTATTCACTAAAAACATATTATTTTCAAATCAATCCAAAAACTCTTATCCAATGTAAATTTTTATATATGGATTTAAAAATTTATATTTATTATATCAAATTTATTTTCTAAAATTTAGAAATTATTCTTTTGAAGAAACTTTCATAAGAAAATAATTTAATAAAAATAATATATTTTGCGACTCAATAGTACATAATATTTTTATAACTAATATAACTTTACAAATCACATTATTAAATATGAAAATGATTTATTATATCATTAAGTAGGTCTTTACATGATTTTTTATGATCCTGTTACATATAAAGGGTTTGATAATTATAAATAATATAAATGATTTTTCTTAAATCTTTATAGCTACCATGTATTTCATTACTAAATCTGTGAGAATTGAATCATTCTACAACCTAATCATGTTTATTATAGCATGGTTTTATATTCTAAATGAATATATAACCATATTTTATATTACATAATAAAAATGTATAATATAATGATATTCCATGAGTAGTTCCAACCATATTCTTTTACTCATATTAAGATCATTGTGAGTAAAGATGTATTTCATAAAGTAATGATTGGTTTATATATCAAATTTATCAATTTAGAGGTAATGTATCCATATATTAAGAGAAACAATGAATATATATATCACTTAATAATGTTATTAATACTTTTCCTCATGTGGAATAAACTATTGGGATGTATAATCCTCCACCCTATCAATTGCAATTATAATAAATCTAAAAAATTACTTTGATGGTTCATTGTAAATTAGAATACCTTCTTTACATGATGTATAAAAAAATATATGTTCATTTAATTAACTCTATTGATTCCATAAATATATATTCACAATCCTTTTTGAATTTAAACTTCCCCCATGTGTGCTAACTTTGTTAACATATTAGCTTGTCAAATTGAACTTTCAGAAAACCACTGATGACATTATACTAAGATATGAAATCTATATAATTCAGTTATTCTAGTGGGAACTGTACATTCCATAAAAAATATTATTTTTAAGGGAAAATATATATACTAACCTTGGATAAAATATCACATAGGAAAGAAAAAAATTTATTTTTTTAAATATATTAAATAAAAAAAATTCCATAGAACCATATAAATGTTTTGAAATTGAGTTTCATACAATTCACTACACTTTGTATATTCAATAATTAAATCTATAAATAACACCATAATTATTTCAATAGAATCCACCAATATTATATTCAATAAATTCTTAAACATTAATGTTACATTATTCATCCAAAAAAGAATTATTATGAACTGATAATGACCATAAAATTTAAAAGGTAATTACTAAGATATCATTATTATCGAATTTTACCTTTTTATTTCAGGAGTGAAAATTAATCTCTAAGAAGTATTGAGCCCTATGAATTTGATCTATGATACAATAAATAAATTTAAATAGACACTTTTTCATCATATTAATTCCATTAATTTCCCTATAATAATTGAATAACCTCATAAAAATATCATCTTTTAATAAAATAAGGTACTCCCCATGGTGAGACACTTGGATGAATGAATCATTTTTCACACAAGTAATCTAATTTATTTTTAACCTCAATTATCTCAGATTTGGTAATTTTATATGGTATATATGATATTGGTACTATATTAGGGATATAATAAATGAGGAATTTAAATTCCTTATTAGTAGAAATCCTAGTAATTAATTAGAAAATAATTTAATACACTTGTGCATAATGGGTACAACTTTTATTCTAAAAACATTCCCTACCCTCATATATTTAATTTCATCCATATCTACACTATGGGATTCATTTAGGATTACATACTAGGGTAGTTATTATAAATTATGAGGGACTGAAATATCACATCAAAGAATAATAAATCTTATACTTTTCTCTACAACAAAAAATTCTTCCACTATATAGTAAATTCTTTCAATTCATCAAATGTGCAAAAGCATCCCCATTAATTCATAAAAATAAAACATAGGTATGATGAATACATTTTTAAGCAGATTAATATTCTTTTTATTTTGTGATAAATAGTATATATTTGTTGTAATCAAAGTAGCACTAAATTTTTTCATTAATAAATTATTACATAATGAATCTGGGGTGATTATATAATATATTCAGTCATTAAAGATATGAATTTTTTAATTTATGTAATATTAAAAAAATTGTTATATATGATTTTGTAATCAGGATACCACTTATATAATAAAATTTAGTTTCATATTTATAAATAGATATTAAAAACCCATAGCATTGATCTGTAGTCCTCTTGAGGCACCCAAGACATGCATAAACAATATTAGTGACATAATCACATACATTACATAATCTCTTTAATGCCATCTATAAAAGTATGTATGTAATCATTCTTAATTACAAAATCAATAATTAGTATTTAATTTCTTACATCCCAAATCTATTTTTAAGTTAATATAATCATATTTTTATGACACATCACAAAAAATAAATCAAATAAAATAGGCATTGTTCCCCAATCATACTATGAACCGGTCAGGCCACTAAAAGTGTATGAAATATCTAAATAATTATTCAGAGAATCTATAAATTATACATAACAGGTCTAATAAAATTCTTTATAACTTGTTGGAATAGAAACCCATGAAATTGTGAGGTCAAATTATCAGAACATGAAAACATGCAACTGAGGAAATCATGGAATTAATATGGAATAAATATTAATGTAGAAATATGAAATCATTATATTTCCATAATCGACTTAAACTGAGATAATAATATATCATTGGATGTAAATGAATCTAAATATATTACATTGATAATAATAACATAATTCATTATGGTGGAATGCATAATTATGAATTTATTGATCTTACAGTCATGTAATTAAAAAAACCGTTCTTCCTATCAATTCTGAATTCTAGAAATCATACCAAATTGTAAAGTTATACTCCAAATATGAAAACAAGTTGGTCTCATAATACTAAATAATTAATAATGGGGTTATATAATGTAGGGCCCAACCCACCACTTTTTTATGCCCAATCCATTCATTATATAAGATAATGGGTAAAAAATTATTTAACTTTTCTAATAATCATCTATATTAGAATAAGGGAAAAAAATAAAATAATTTTCCACAAGATAATTAATGGGACTATATGATCATAACCCATTCAGGTAAAAGTATGGACCGTTAAAAAATGAATTTTCAACTTTCTTAAATAATAAATGGACACCCATACTAGAATTATAAAAATATATGTTTTTATAGTTCCAAAATCAATAAATGGATTAATATTCTATTAATGAATATAACAAGATAAAATTATGATGTGTAATTTTATTTGGTTAAGTCAATATTTTCACTAATATATAAAATAATGGAATATACATAAACACCATTTAATTAATTCAATAAAAAATAAGGTTTTTATAATGAAATTCTATTTAGAGAAAATTTATTCCTATTCACAGTACATATATAGAAAAGTAAAATACAATGGATTTTTTTTATAGAAATTAACATTATGCAGGACATCTAGAAAAAGAAGGCCGATGGTAGAAGAAAGAAATATCCTTAGTTCAACCAAGGAAAATAATACAGATTTTGATATTAAAAAATTAAAAGAATCATTTGAATAGTATACCAAAATAAAGAATAAAGAATAAAATTATTTGATACAGTGATTCTAGTCCCAACATTTTTAAATATATATATTTATGAGAGAAAAAAATAATTTATCATGAATCCCTAGAATTTAAATCCTTCTATATATGAAATGGAAAATATTTACAAAAACATCAAATATCATTTAGAGAACAATTTTAATATTGAGGTAAAATAAAATACTACAAGTCACATTCGTAAGATATTTCTCAAAAGGGTAAGTGAACGATTTTTGAAATATTTTACTTTTCAAAAGAAAATCCCATAATGGATACATGGAATTACAAAAAAAACTATAGGAAATGTCCATCCAAATATAAAATATTTGATTATTAAATGGAACTTTTTATTATATTAAAAAATATTTAAAAAACTCAAATATTAAAATAAATTGTATTAAAAATTCATTTATAAAATGAATATTATAAAATACCACATAATAAAATATTAGGTTTGGGGAACCCATGAACTGTTAAAGTTGAAATATAATATTTTAATGAATGAAATTTTATTTAATAAAAATCATTTCTACTATGATAAAAATTGAATCAATAACACCTTGAAGAAGGGAATATTATTTGGAATATTATATAAGATGAAATAATTATTTGGATAAAATACATTATTTGTTATTAATAACCATATAAGAGTAAAACATGGTGCGCCCAATGTATTATTTCTCATAAAATAAAAATTATAGAAAATAAAACCCTAAAAACCACAGAAAATTTATATTCAATAACCAAGTAAAAAATATTATTCTAAATGAATCATTAAAAATAATAAATAATTATTGGAAATGATAAGAAAATATTAATGGGAATGTAGATAAACCATTAAAAATAGAATAATAATTTAAAATTAAATGTATTTCCCGATGAATTGAAAATTGAGAGAAGAAAAACTTATAACTTTGGTGTATTTTAAATCTCACCAATATAAAGAAATAACAAAATATATATTAAAGACACAGAAATATTGATTAACCTGGAAAAAATATTCATTAGTTTGTAATCACGCCACATAAAATAAATAAAGGATAAAAATATAAAGCATGCCTAATAAATTTTAAAATGATCGTAAGAATCCCTAACCATTTATCCCACCTTCCATGAACCTGATACAAACTCATATATAAAAAAATATATATCAAAATAATATATATACTAGCATTAATAATATATTTTACATTTATAATATACATTTATAATATTTATATATATTAATTCAACTTAGTTATTACCTTTTTTCAATATCAGGTGTTTGTAAGGATAATGATTTTAAAACTGTTTTGAAAAGTATGTTTTGGTATTCATTATTTTTGACAATGAAATAACTATAATCTAATTAAATATAATATAATATATTTTATATGATATTTATGAAGGTATAATTTCATTATATCATAGTTTTGGTTACAAACCAGGAAGATGAAATTATAAAAAATCATGTTTCTGTAATTCTTAACGAACGAAACGTGTTACGTTAATTAATGAGATTAATTATAATGTTATAATTAATGAATAAAAAATTAATTATGTCATTATTTACATAATATATTAACATAAATTAGATTACCATAGTCATACATGATATAAATTTATTCCATAGTTCAAGTGGGAGGTTAAACCGACCAAAATAATGACATAACTATGTCAATGTATAATTATGATGTAATTTAGTAAAAATATAATTATAAAAAATAATTATTAAATTATTAAATATAAATTTAGATAAATAATATAATTCTAATAAGGTGAATAATTACCCAATGATAATTGTTCCATATTTTAAAAGGGTAATTAAAATGATTTATGAATGAATAGTCACATTGAATTATCAATGATAATTTTAGAAATTATTAAATCTTAGATTTTTAAAAAATTACCAAGTAATAATTTTTATAAATACTATCTAATAATAATTTCATTAAATTATCAATGGTGATTATAAAAAATTCAATGTTACGGAAACATCATTTATTCAAATGAAATTCCATTAAAATTATAAAAGAAAACATTTATGGAATTATCATGGGACAATGATATCAAATTATTGAGAGATAATTATGAAACATTTCAAGGATAATAATATAGTATTATTAAATAATATATATTTTTAATTATCACGTATCATATAGAACATATATAGAGAGAACATAATATCATCATGTGTGGTTTTATAATTACTATGGAGGAGAAATCCTTTAGTTTATGTGTTG
Source organism: Viscum album (assembly GCA_963277665.1). Lineage (NCBI taxonomy): Eukaryota > Viridiplantae > Streptophyta > Magnoliopsida > Santalales > Viscaceae > Viscum > Viscum album. The sequence continues at coordinate 1,815,417,154 of OY728146.1, forward strand.
TCCAAAGAATAAACTTTTAAAATTATCCAAGAGAGATAATGTATCATTGTATGTGATATTTTATTTATTTTAAAATAAAATTACTAGTTTTGGTTGTAGGAACCCTTTAGGACCCTTGAGTGTTGACATATCATTTAATATGATAATTATTCCCAAGAGGGTGTATTTTTAACTGTTAAGGTTTTGAGTCCAACATTCAAACCAGAATTGGTGGTTTATCCTTTATATTAATGATTAATACTTTGTGGGGTATGTTCCTTAAATCATGTGTATTTTTTTAACCATTTTTCAGTAGAATAAATTCTTTATAGGCATAGTTGATAACCTTTCTTGATTATGATCATACGAGGGTGTGTGTGTATCACCTGAAAATATTATATGAAACTTTTTATAATTATTACTTCATATCTTATTATTCATGTTTTATATTTATCACATATAATATATGAGGTACATTAATTACAATGATGTTCTATGATTTCTCTTCTATCCCACCATGTCATGCGTTCTTTTGTGGTTTTATTCTTGGATCATAAGGAAGGTGGACAATCATGACTTGTTTATCAATTAGAGGTGGAGTGTGAACAGATTGAGACAATTGTGATGAGAAACCTCTGCATAGGGTAGAGATATAAAGATGTTTCATGGATTAAATTTTATCTAATATATAACTAGTGGATTATAAGGGGTATTATACTCAATGTTTAGTGAATGTCGAGTAGCTAATTATTCCAAGTGGATGCCAATAGCCTGACTTACTTAATACATGTGAATTTCAACTAGAATAATCACTTGATGCCATGTATCATGAATCATAAGAATATTGGAATGTAATTAATAATTTCCTATAACATGATTACCCTTATATTATGGTGATGAATCAGGAACATATGAGTGTTGTGGGATCTTGGTTGGAGCATGACCACTCAGTTTTTCATTGTCTATTTTTTTCATTACAAGATAATAATTATTATAACATGATCATGTTACACATGATATAACTAAGTAAATGATTCATTTTTTGTGTCATACTAATCCTCATACTCACTAACTAACCATTAATTTCAGAGTGATTTAATACTTAATGGATTAAGATATATCTTTCTAATCTCTTTCAGGTGGCACTAGAATAGATGTTACATTAAATCTAGCAGGAATGAAATGTAATTATTCAATAAAATTATTCTCTTAATATTTAATATTATATTCATAATAAAATCATAAAAAAATTTAATCTTATGTGTTACATACAATTTTTCTAGGATGAAAACATTCATTATTTTACCACATTGAGAAGACTGGTCATTACTATAAATTTTTAACTCTTAGTTGGGAACTTAAATGTTTTCTCTAAACCGTCATTTCATAACTGGATTAAAATTATTTTAAATGGATATTCCGAATGGAAACCTAGAACCATATTATGTGCATATACCTACCATGTCTATATTGTGGAAATTATTGGCTGATTCTTGGGATTAGTTTGACTAATATCATCTTTTAATGCATAAATTCATGGATTCATCAATTCGGTTCCATTAAAAAATACAATGTTAAGAATAATATAGAATATGGTCTTCTAAACAAGGGAATTGAAATTAATATTACTATGTTCGATAATATTACATTGAAATTTATATCTCTCAATATAAGATATTGTTATAAAATCTCATTTTCATTATTTAATAACATATACTTTTTAATATAAATTTGTATTTGTTAGGGTTAAAGTACCATTCCGAAAAAATATTTTATTTATTATATTTTTTACTATTTATTTTTGTGATATGTATTGATTTTAAAGGTATATTGTACCCACTAATTACTTTTAAACTCACTTCTTGCTGGATGCCTTTTACATATGTGGAGGGACACATTTGGTTTCGTGACCCTCTATATTAAACTTGGTGGTTCAGATAAGGGTATTACAATACCCCACCATCCCATTCAGTGTTGTTACACATTGAAAAAACCTATATACACTTATAGATTATAGAATGGGATGTAACCATGATGGTAACCACACAATATATATATTTCTAAAATTTAGTTATGTTGTCATATACTTAGACTTATCCCTCAGTCATACCCTAAGGTATTCACACATGTTCTCTTATCCATATCCCAATAATAATTTATATCACCTCAAATAATTGAAAGAGTTATTAATATCTTTGGAATTGTAATGTAACAAAACATATCAATCAGTAATGAAATTTAGATCCCCAAATTATGTTGTCAAAATCTCCCAATTTATCCAAAACCTACTCAATTACCAACCATGGAACCACAAGCACATACTCCTATATTTGGGGACATTAACACATACTTCATATGATCTATTTGATTAAAAACATAAAACATTGATATATAATTTCTTAATTGATATATCTCTAATTAATATTTCATTTTTCATCCCAAATATTCATTTAGGTTTAGATATTTACAGTGTTTTGATACATGATTAACTTAAAAATCCAATCAAATTGTCATTGTTCTGCATGATAATATGAACTGTTTTTGACATAAAATTTCTATAACTAATTCCAAAAATATTTTCCAAACAATCCATTTTACTAGGAACACTATGTATCCAACCTTTCTTAATAACCTGAGGAAATAAAAACATAGAATTTATTCCTCTTAAATGATAGGAAGGGGAAAATTTAATATTTAGAAAATCATCACAAAACATTATATAAATATTATTCTAGGAAATAGTAATCATCATAATTTTACAATAAATCGAGACTAAAAAAATAATATTTCCATTTACAGTAATTAAAATAGATAGATCACAATGATAAACATAATGAAATTTAGAGTGATCGAATTTTTAATTTGAGGTATCTTCATCTTGACTTCAAGATCGTAGAAAAAAATCTTTCATTCTATAAATACTATATTAAATACATATTGATATATTGGGTAGGTATTCCCCAAATTCCCAAAAATATATCTCATTATACCCACTGATGCATTGAGGGGATATATTATATTAGGACCAACCAAACAGTATCTTATGTCTAAATAATTCATCATATTGTGTATTTTGTAAAAAATACATAATCTAACATGAAAATAATCATTCATATAGGAATGAAAATATATATAATTTTAGCACTTTTCCCAAAGATATAAAAAATGATTACATGATTATTAACCGTCTAGATGATGAAGTTATAAAAATATTAAATTAACATTCATGTGAGAGTATGAAATATATATATTTTCAATAATTTCACAAATACATAAACAATATATATTTATTTGAATGAATTCGTCATGATATAACCATATAGAGTAGTAGTGTATTATTATGTAAATATATTACCTAATCAATAGAAAAATGAAATATAACTGAAAAATGTCTACTAAAAAATGGATAACATGGAATTCATAAGGAAATGTTATTAGTAGAAAAGAGATAACTATTTAGGATCATTGTTTTCGATGGAAAAAGGATGTTATATTTGATATAAATAATTAAAATAAACTTTATATATATCATATATATAGATAAGGAGGATAGTTTCACATAGATATCTTCCTACTGTAATAAAGTAAACTAAAAAATATATAGACATAGCTGAAAAAAAATCTTAGAAAAACGATGTTTCGAATGGTATCAAACAAAAATAGATTGAATATTATATTATTTCACACAAAATATTCGATAAAATAATATATATATATATATATATATATTTCATAATATGTAATTTAACAAAAATCACATGAAATTAGATCCATTTGAATATGAAAAGGAAAATGAAGATGAAAACATAAAAAATATTTTAGAAAACATTTTTTACATTGATATAATATATTAAAATTCATGCGACTTTTGATGTATTTTGTGAAATGGTGAAGTGAAATAATTATGAATATTTTTCCATTAAAAATAATATTTAATAACGTATAATTGTAAATTTGACATTTATTTATATATAAAGTTTATAGTGAAACATTATATAATTGATTAGGAAGGGAAACTTTTTTATTCATTGAAATTATTTTTGTTGAAAAAAACATATTATTAAATTTATTTTTATCAAAAATTCATTTTTCAAATCTGTACAATAAAATATAATATAAAAAATATTATAGATGGAAACACCATGAAAATTTCAAGATAAATCATTATAATTCAATGAATGAAAATTTAGTTCCCAAAAACCATTACTACTTGTCTAACAATTGAATAATTTCCTATTTGAATAAAGGAATATGATTTTGATTAGTATATATCATAAAAATAAATGTATGAAATATATACATTAATGGGATTTAAATAAGTCACAAAACAAATTGGCCAAAAATGAATTAGGTCCCAGAGAATCAAAATTGAGACCATGAAACCCCATACAACAATTAATACATTCGTGTTAAAACAAATTGAACGATATAATTTGAAATCAAAATCAAAATACCAAGAATAATTAGTGGATAATGATGTATAGTTCTAAATTTGTAGTATATAAACCATTATAAAGAAAATATAGTGTTTAATAAGAACTATATCTTATGTAATTTAATACAGAAAAAAGAAACCCTTACAACTTTGGTGACTTTTGAATCAAAGGACTTATAAAAAAATAAATTATAGGGAATTTATAAGTCCATTAATTTAATTAATTTGAAAAAAATACAATCATTAATATATAATCAGTCCATGTAAAAGCAATTATGGTTTACAATTTCTTGCATGTTTTGTCAATTTGAAAATTATACAATGAATCCATTACCATTAATCCATGACTCCATAAAAACACTAAAAAATACAGTATAAAATCATAATTATTTTAATTACTTATATAATAACATTAATGATATCTATTTACATTTATATAACCCATTTATAAGAAATTTATATATGAATTCACATTAGTTATTACATATTTTTAATTTTGGGTGTAAGTAATCATGATAGTTTTGACGTACATTATTAAAATTTGTGTTGGTATACATTATTTTTAAAAATTAAATCATTAAAGGATACTAAAATACACTATAATAAATTGTAAATTATATTTAAAAATCTATAACTACATTCTATGGTAGGTTTGGTTACGAAATTTTTACATGAAATCATTGATGTTAATGTTTCTGTGATTCTTAAAGATTGAAGAGTTATTTCTTAGTTAAATAATGTAATAGTAATTTTTGTATTATTGAACCAAAAAACACATTATTTACTTATTTATATCTCATATTACCTAAATCTAAATTCTCATAGGCATGCACGACATAAATTTTTAATATATTTTAAGTTTGTGGTTAATCTTACCCAAATAAAAACATACGATAATTAATGTATGATTTTGATGTCATTTATTTGTAATTTAACTAAAAATGAATAAAGTTAAAATTTTGTGTCAATTGTTGTTATAAATCATAATTTTTATGTATTTGAAAACAAATATGACTTATGAAAATATATTTTGTAGTACTGTGAAATACTTTTTTTCTCTTAGAATGATCATTTGGATGCCTGGACATTCCATTATGGATTATATCCCCTATTGATTATTAGTTGTGAATATAGATTCAAAATAAAAATAATTAATTGATAATAATATTATTAATTCATAATACCATTATAATGAACTTCTATGAATGTAGGAAATACATGTAAAATTGGAATCAATCATTTCATAGATAAGGTAGTCTACACTTCCACATGGATAATTGTTTCTTTTTTACATAAAAAAAGTAAAAAAGTAATTCAGTTTTTAATTTAAAAATATAAATTATGTCAATAATATAGTATGTATATATATTAAATTTTATATTAATAATATACCTTTATAGTTCTGAAGGAAGATGGAAAATTTCATGTCACGGAGGTGGTTCTCCATACAACGCATGAATGATAGTTTTTTTCATAATGGAAAAGTGAATGGTATTCAATACTTATAAAATCATTATAAAAAATAATTTTATAATAATGATACTTATTTTAATATTTTATTATGTTATTATGTTATTTTAATAATAATATGTTAAAAAGAAGAAATATAAATGAGAAAGGAGTGGTTATAAATTTATACAAAACTTCATGGAATTTCCCATTTTCTAAGGGTTCAATCCATTAAGGGTTGGAATTTTGAGATGATGAAATCATATCGAAGGGTCCCATGAATTTTTATGAGATGGATCGGTAGATTTTTTTTGAACTAAATAGTTTTTTTTTTGAGAGTATATAAAAGAGGAGAACTATTTTGATAAGTTAAAAAGAATGACATTTTCTAAAATTCGTGTAAATTTTTAAAAATAGGAAGTAACCCTAAATGAATGTTGATAAAAAAATTAATAAATAAAGTATTAATACATGTATAATTTTGAAAAACATCATATAAATAAAACTAAATAATTTTTCCTATATTCTTTCAATCCATTTACACCTCAAATTATTAATTCAATTATTTTTTTCTTCTACCATACAAACCTGTTTATATCCAAGTTAAATTATATTTGTACATAAAAATAAATTGGTCCTTATTAAAAATTTAGAAATAATGATTCAAAATTTTAAATCCATTTTATTTTATTCAATTTCTTTATGTGGTATATATTTATTTTAAAACAATTAATGCACAATATTTATTTTCATTAATAGAAAAATATTTATGCTTTTAAATGTCAAATATTAGTTTATAAATTAAATATAATATTTTATGATATATAAATTAACCTATAAAACATAAATTTTTTATTTTGACGTTTTAAAATTTTAGAAATAATTCAAATTTAAAAATATAGTAATAAAATTAAGGTTTTTGAAAAATGGTATTTCACACTCTTCAAATAAAAAATAATCATTCCAAAAAATAACCAAAAAATAAACATAATCAAATTTCTTCATGATGCGTCAGAAATTGAGGAAATTTTAAATAAATATGATTCAAAAATTATATAATTTAACATTTTAAAAATATCCAAAAATATAATAAAAACTATTTCTATAGGGAAAAATATATCTAGAAGATTAACTATTGTAATTCATTTTTCATACCATTTTCTATTTAAATTATTGTTAGAAAATATTGATATTTTTATATTTTATAATCTATTTTTCGTACTAGATTTCATTCCATGAAATTAAAATATATATTGCGTGAAAGATCATTTTTTAGAAACATAAACTTAAAATAATAATGTTATCTCATTAGTCATTTAATATACAAATTGAATGTAATTTATTTAATTAACCATTATATTATATTAATAATACTGTTACCAAATTTATTTCAACTATTTCAACAGATATGATTTAATGTTAATGTTAAATATATATCATTCATTATTTTATGTTCGATGTTTAGTGTGGTGACTGATTCCAAACATGTTGAATTTTTTAAAAGAAGACATATATTAACATCTTAGAGCACTATACTAATTATGTGGTTGATTCCCTTAGTTATAAGACAATTATTAGAGTAATTTCCAATATTCTTATAGTTGAAAATTTTAATATTAATCCCTTCTTTATATCATTTGATACTGGGAGCTTGATGGTCATTCTCCCTAAAATTAAAGTACACATCCAATTAATTTACGTGATCCCATACAAGTTTCATCCAATATTTATTACTTAACTGGAACCTGATTTTTTCATTCTATCAATTACATATAGTTATTTAGACACGGTAATCATCCAAACTATTTCTTTTAGGCTTAACATTATAAAACAATTATTTAATAAATTAATTCTCTCTCCTCATAGTATTTTTTCACATTATCCATTGATGATGAAAAAAATTATAAATACTAAAGATCATCTAAGAGATGGATTCAATCTAAAAAATGGAAAATCAATCTTCCATTTTGAGTTTAATAATGCACTTTTTATCGTTATTCATCAATGTCATGATATTATCCACATAATCATCCACTGTATCTTTTTATTTTTATTGTAAATTTATGAGTTTATCTTATATTTAATCATAATGCTTATGTGGAATATATTTTTATAGGAAAAACATCTTAAATAAATTCCACTCTATATTTTATATCTCTTTATTACTCTTTTAATTATAAATCAAGTAAAACCATTGTTAAATATCCCCCTTTAAATTATAATCTATTATGATAAAAGTTATATTCTCACTACAAAAAATGTTTATAATGATGTCATTTGGAGATGTTAACTATTGACCTGAAATCATTGAATTAGTGTAACCACTAAACTATGGTGGTTTTTGGGCAATAAAATGATCTAAGATGGTTTCAACCTGATAAAAATAAAATGGATACACCCTATGTTAATGTTTATTTAACAAAATACTATTCAATTTATACCAGATAGTAATGATATTAATTGTACCAAAGTTTACTCCATTAACCTGGTTATCAAAAAATTCCCTACACTTTCCTAAATTATTGATTTTTATTCCATTTATTCTATTAAGTTACATTATAGAATTTATAAAAAAAATTCATCAATAATATAATATGATATAATTTTTAAAATCATGACTTTTATTTTACATATTCAAATAACATAGGATAATGTTAATCATACATAATAAATAAGTTCCTGAATAATATCTATAATTATCATAGTGTATTTTTTCTAATTAACATCATTAAACCTAGTTCAAATGAATTCTACAAAATCACAGTTTTCTAGAAATTATATTATCCCCACTCTAGTAAATCTAGGATGGTAAATAATTTATAACATTGTAATAGAGATTGAGGAGATTAAAATCCCATGATAATGGATCAATTGTATTTAAGAGACATGATATATAAATATTACATTACATTAAAACATTACAGCATTTTAGTATTAGTAATTATTCCTCATTACTATCTATAAGGCCTATCATACATATTATTCCACTTCATTATTAGGATAAATAAAAAATAGAATTTATGGTTGAGCTTATATGCTCAGTAAGGGTTCTCTTATAGTAGAAGGTAACATAAAATAACTATTAAAATTGGATCATATAAATAACCCATGAAACATAAAAAAAACTCTATAATGAAAATGTACTAAATGAGTAAATGAAAACATATGTTAAAATTTAAGGATTTTATAATTCTATAAATCATAAATATATCATCAATTCCTTGTACCAAGGCATCATATATAATGTGTTAATATGCCCCCATTACCCAGTCATAGAGGACTCATGAAACCTACCATTGCATTGAGTGGTGATTTAAATATGGGCCTCACCCCTAACATAAAATTCCAACTCATTCCCTAAAATTATAAATGTGAATAGTATATACAGGGCTTAATGATAAGGGATGAAAATGTTAGAAATAAATAGAATAATTTTTCAATGAAAAATATCAATGAAGGCTTTATCATATTGAAAATTGTATTGTATGAATTATATTTATATTTTCCAAATTTATGTTTTAATAAGAATGTCTAAGTGAATTACCATAACTCATATCAGGAATTTAGGATTCCTAATTGTCAAATATATACACTTATCAGTTGATTAACATGGATTTGTAGCTATCAGGTGATTATAAAAATTATGATTAACAGTGGATTTAGGAAGTAGAAAGAAAATATTTTCATTGGAGGGATACCAATAAAAATATTAATGAATACTAATATATATAAAATCAATTCCCTAATTGTGGTTCGTAAAGGGAATGTGAATAATTTATCACATATCCACCAAGAGTATCAAACTAGTTGTGTAGAAAGACCCACTTGTTTTCATCAATTTAAAGATCAATTTTATACAAGAATAATTTTTTTAGTTTTATTACCCATGGATACAATATTTATAGATTCTTTTCCATTTGATTGTATCAATGAAGGGATTTATTTTCTTGTAAATCTATACACACACCTTTAATTAATAAATTTTATAATGGTTTAATAGTTGTGGTGAAGATAAAATGTTGTAACTCTTTATGAATCATGAAATGAGTTTGAGTGGTATGGTAACTCATGTAGAAAAAATTACATAAATATAAAATATACACTGACATACAAAGAAAATATGGGTGAATGCATTGAAATTAAAAAGAAAAAACAATAAAAATATTAATTAGAATTTCAAATAGAGAAAAATATAAAATATACCTCTCCTAAAAAATAAATTCTATAAAATTCTTGTAACAAAATTCAAAACTATGGACTAAAAAATAAACAACAAGTATGAAAAAATGAGCAGTATTCATTGTATCATTAAAACCACAACTAGACCACTTTTATGCAAAAATTTATATCTCATGACATCTATCCAAAATACCAAATATAGGGATAAACCTATAAAAAACACCTGTGAAGAACCATACATCAATCCAACTATCCAAATTTCTAATAATCAAAATCAATGACCATTTATCAAATGATAACAAAATATTTTTCTCATCCCCCTCCATTCGTAAATATAAACACTCATTTTGAACAAGAATAATATCTATAAAAACCATTTAATCACTATTATGTCGTCTGATTTTTTTATAAAGGTCCCAAATCACATCTCGTGAAATATGTTCATTCACTTAAATGATGATACACTTAGTCATAGGAATTCATTAATCCCATAAAAACAAAAATCCTTGTTAGTAAACCATTAGTCATATTTCAACCACAAGGTATATTCTATATTGAATATTCCAAATTTAAAATTGCAAATATAGTAAGCCATTTTTAGTATTACCATAAATTTCATATAGCTATTCAATGACCTCCAATGATAAATCTCATGATATTCTAGTTAAAGACCCCATAACATAGGTTTAATTTCTTATAACAATTCCATACACCATAAAAACCATGTTCAATACAGAGAACCTATCAAAAACCAAAAAATAAACCATGAACATAAAGAGGATTAACACATATATGAAATGGGAGACCATCCAAGGACCTCAATCCTAAATATTTCTCTCTAACCCTCATTTTTATTGTAAAACCTATAAGAAACACCAATATTATGAGGTTAGATATTCAATATTCATTCCCCAAAACATTACAATGTTAGTAATATATTTTTATAGTCCTATCCGAATAAACCGATTTATCCTAAATTCAAAATCTACATTAATTTAACTTTCTATCTTCACAAATTGATTATCCTCACAGATATTTTAATATTGACATGAAACAAATCTAAAACATGGAATAGTAATTTCAGGATAATAAATATCTCCAAACGAGTTAACAACTTGATATATGTTAAGTTATCTCAAAATATTTCTTCACAGATAACTATCATGAATACATTCACCCATTTGATGAAAAAAATTATCGTAATTTTTTCACAATTATATTTATTATAAAATATACATGAAAACACACCATAAAGTTTAAAGACATTAAATCTATAGAGAAAGAATGAATAAAAGATACAATGTGCACTCTTGATACTCATAAAAGAAAAACCCATTCTATTATAACTCAATAATTAGTCAATTTCATCCAAAAATAGAATGAAACCTTAAAAAAATCAAATTTTAAGTGTTTATATAAGGAATAAATATTTATTATATATTTTCTCCCATCCCAGTCCACTTTTATACACCACAAGTAATATCCAGATACATTTTTTTATTTCTACATACTCCCATAAATAATCAAGTATAGAGGAGGAACAGAAATGGAATATATAGCCACTTATTTTATCTCACATGAATTTAAGGAAGGAGAATGGGGAAATTATGAAAATACCCTGGGAAATTTAATAATATCCTCACATAAATTCTTAGGCTTATTACAATATCAAATTTTGTTGCCCTGTAAATGAAATAATGGTGAACCCTTAATCACATAGTGGATTAATATTGTTCTATTAATGTCATATTAGTGGAGATAACTCTATTATATGATCTTATAATCCTCTAGAAGATATTAATAACCTACTAATAGGGTATTTTGCTACCTAAAATCATTGTCTTGTTTACCAAATATCATAGAAATCGTCCTTTATCTTGTCCATCCCCAAAATATTAATGTCGAATATACCTAATCTCAATAACCAACTCGGGTGCACTGGTAATCTGGTTACAGAGTATTCTCTAACACTGAATGAAGGGTTTTCTCGATCCTCATGGGTTAGGGACCATAACATGGCATCGTACATAATGGAAGTGGGAAAAATTTGACAATACTATTTTGGTAGTAAGATAAAAAAATTTATGAATAAAAAAGAAACTTCATAGAGATAAGTGTATAATAAGTTAAACAAGTAAATAATCCAAACACACCACAACAATGTACCAATAAATTAATTAGTATCCCTTACCATAACAGAATCAAATGTCCATGAAAAAAGGTCCACAGCTAGAACCACCTCCAAGTGGTGATTTTCCCCTACTCAAATAGAGAATGACATAATCTAAAAAAACTGAAGGAAAAGGTAGGGTTCCAGCTAAAATCCTAAAAGCGTCTCCCCAAAAATTCTATAAAATAAGTATTATTTTATTGACTGAAAAAAAATATATATACTAAAAAATATTTGGAATTTAAGAAGTATATTTTAACAAATCATGGATACATTAAAACTGAGGGAAATAATTTTAATAAATTCGACATTCATCAATTAATGCAATATTTCTAAAAAATTTATTAGAAACACACTTTACCTAAATTAATTTATATAAATTCACAAGGGATTTTAAAATGTTTACAATAGCGTAATATATTCCTTTAAGATAAAAAAATCAAGAAACGTGGTCATATGCCTAAAACTATGATAGTTCCAAGATAACGTAATTCACACACTCAAAGTGACACAAAAATATGTATATACACATGCCCCTTTGCGACGACCAAATGTGAAATCATTCCCATTCCATTAGGGAAGTGATGTGCTACATTAATGTTTTGGAACATTGTAAATCCAAGAGTACTACCCAAATAACTCACTAACTACAAATGTCTTGTTTGTGATGTAATATAAAACCAATTATGGTAATTTTACATTAATACATATTAAAATAAAATTCATACCATTCTCTATTTCAAAAAAGAAAATTTTCAATTCATAACCCAAACAATATTTTTAATCAAAACATGCCTTTTTTCCAAAATAAAAGAAATGGGTTTCTATCAGAATCATTTCATGGATTTTTCATCAATTTCTTTTAATAAAATCATTTCCCACAATTTTCCATCAAACCAATTACAAAATTTAAATTCAATATGTTATATTTCACCAATTATCATCCATTTCAAAATAAAACACCAATTCAATGGCATTGGTGTTTTCCCCAATTTTATGCTAAAATAATATTTCAAATTGAACACCCGCAATACAAAGGAATTACATTTTTATCAATTTATATTCATAAGAATAAAATCATAAAGATTCAATTGGAATAAATTTAATCAAATCAGGCAGATTAGGGGTATTTAAATTGATCAATCAAAACAGTACCACCTAGGTTAGAAACACAAGATCAAAAAATTCCAAAAACTTAATTGGGATTCCAGAATGAAGAAAGATGGAAATAAAACCGAGTAGTCACACAGAGATCCATAATAAAAAATAATGGTTAAAAAATAATTCAATAAAAAATGAGATATATTAAACCACAGAATGGAAAGAATAGAGAGAATGAGTAAATTATTGGGAATTAGAAACCAACTTGGTGGAGATCTAAAAAAAATCATCATGTATTTATCCTCTTCTAAGAGGGTGTAATATGGTCAAAATCTTTCCTTGTGATCTTTTATGATATTTTAAATTTATTATAGGTTTTATAGTTCTATAAAGAGTCAAAAAAGTGGGTTTTTTGAATTTTAAATCATTTTTTGGATTTATAAATCCATACTCATGGTTACCAGGGCATGTCCGCATAGTTATGCCATACTCTAATGACCCAAACATTCATTAATGAAAATTAATCCTGATCTAATTAAATGTATTATTATGGTTATATAAAATGTGATCTTCATTGATTTTATGTTTCTAGATTTTAAAATACTGTTAAGAATTGTGATCGTTGCTAATATAGTCATTGAACAGTGATCACATGATTAGTATAAATATTGGGCTTTAACAAATCCAATTTACTCAGACTAAGGATGTGATGACCTCATTCAGTATACTTGATTCATACTAAACCTATTTTTCAGACCAAGGAAAGGAGGTAACATCATTGGTCTTTTCCCTTGACCAGGCCCAAGATATGACAACCCTGCTTTTTATTACAACATAAGCATGCTTTATTACATAAAACTTCACTTGATACAACAAGGAAGATCGAGAGGTTTAGTGTCTTTGGGGCTTATGATCATTACATAAAAACTTTAAACTTGAAATACAACATCGTTATTGAAAACTTCCTTTACATGACCACTACATTCCTTCGTACTTAGCATTGCATGGGATAACCTGAGGACATGCATAAGAAAAGGGTGAGCTATAAAGCCCAGTAAGGGAGTAAACAATGAATAACATGAGGAGTGAAATACATGTTAGGCAATAGGCATATCAATAGAGCATAATAGAAACATGAACATAAAGGAATGATAAATCATGATAATCATAACATGGAAATGTGGCAACAACACTTAACATTGAATTAGCATGAGCCAAGGCTCATTGCACATGGAGCATGAGTAAACCCACATTGCACTTGAAGCACGAGTAAAACCCCGTTTCACTTGAATTAGCATGAGTAGAAAAACTCATTGCACATGACGTATCATGATACTATACATTACCCAATGCATTGGACCGCTATAAAGGGCGCACCCTTCTTAAACATTTCATTTCATGCATAAGTGTGCCACATGGATCAGAAAACATGGATTCATAAAACATAATCATTTCTTCCACGATAAAGGAAAGTGGAATTCATACATGAAACATTATAATCAATATGTAAATGTGCATAAAGCTGAATACCCTTGATGGAGAAATGGGCATGGTATTCACTACACAAAGACATTGGCTTAGAAAATCGGTGCGATTTCGGCAGCGTAACGGCGTGACATAAGAATTCATAAAAAATGCGGATGAGAGAGAAAGGGGTTCCTCATCATATTTACATGTAATGGAAAGTAAGTAGATCATATATATACATGTCCCAACAATAGAAATGGAATTTAGATTCATGATACAAAAGTACTGCTTGAATGTAAAAGAAGAGAGAGAAGTTCCTTTCAGAATTTCGGCATAGTAACGGGTGTACATGGGAGGCATTTAATGAGAGAGAAAGGGTACTCCCATCATTCAAACAATAATAGGGCAGTATGGGGGTGGTGCGAAACCATACCCCAAAATTCATAATTGAAATAAAAAGGGAAATACGACTTAAAGAAAATTGACAAAAAAATGAGAAAGGAAGAAAACCCCTTACTTGGAAGTGTGCTTCCAAAAGCTAGAGAGAGGCTTGTGAGAGGCTTCTTGGGAGCTTGGGGAACCTTGAGAGGATTCTAGAGAGAGTAGGGCAGAGGTTGGACGAACTTCAGGGGCTTTGAGTGAGGAGGAAGTGGGAGCTTGGGTGGGTTTATATAGGAAAGGTGAGAGAATCCTTTATTATTTAAGTTTGGGACCCCTTATATTAAAATAATCCAAACCACAAACCATCCCATGGTATTTGCCCATGGTTTCTGGAAAAGGAAAGATGAAAACAATATTTTACAAGTCCAAGGTCCGAACTTATTAAAAAATTAGGGTTTCTTATGTGGAGGTGAGTCACACTCCCATGGAAATTAATTTAAAAAGGCAAAGTGTTGAATAAGTCTTGAGGGCTCCATTAATGCTTTGAAAAGTGAGTCAAACAAACCCAAAACCTCATTATTTTAATGATAAAACATATATTGGCCGAACATAAGGATTATGGTATTTTATTACACCACCATTGGGTCATTATGATGTCATAAAACACATTATATATTTAAATGGTATTTAATTTTTACCCTAAAATTTGACGGTCTCGGAAAATTATGAAAAATTCACCATTGGATAATTTCGACGTCCTGATTCCAAAAATAATATTTATTTTATCTAAATAATTTTCTAAATATGTGAATTTTTACTTTTAAAATAAAAACCGACATTTATAAAAAATTCACGGGTTTTGACAAAAATGGCTTTCAAACCTTAATAAAAATTTTAATTGCATTCATAAAATTATAAGATCATATATATTTAATAAAAATTAATTTAATATTAATAATAATATTTTATTAAAATATTATTTAATTCAAAAATCCTTTAATTTAATAAAATATAATTCTTAATTAAAAAATAACTAAAAACACCATTTGTACATTAAAAACTAATTACAATGTATCAAAAATGACTAGAAATTATATTCATTATTATATATAAAAAAAATAATGTACATGATCATGGTGCTACTTATTTGTTACATAACCCCTTAAAATAGCCGCATAAGACATAAGGGTATGATGTGCGATGGTGACAGACTCTTGGGGTTGCTCGAATAACATCGCTCGAGTGGTAATCTCTATCAACTTCCATTTTTCCCGTAGACGATCACGTTCGAGCTTGACATGATGAAGCTCAGCTTGGGCTTGGTCAAGGGAAAAGCCCAAAGACGCCACCACTTTTCCGAGCTCTGAAAAATGGGCTTCGTAAGGGGCAATTCTACTGGATGAGGCCATCGCTTCCTTTGTCTGAGTAGAAAATTGGTTCGTTAAAGCCTTATATTTAAACTACCCAGATGATCACTGTTCAATGGTTATAAAAGTAACGGTCACAAATCTTAAAGTAAAACTAAAAAGTTGATATCTTATAAAAACATTTTTCATAAAGAAACATTTAACTGGATCAAGAGGGATTTTCCATTAATGAAATTTTGGGTCGTTACAACATTCCCCCCTTAAAAAATTTCGCCCTCAAAATTTTCCTTTTCCCACAGTAAAACAAATGTGGGTAACTTAGCTTCATCATATCCTCCGACTCCCAAGTTGCTTCTTCAAACTTGTGGTTTCTCCACAACACCTTGATGAGGGGCATTGTCTTATTTCGTAGAACTTTTTCTCTTCGATCTAAGATCTTCACTGGTTGCTCCTCATAAGAAAGATCGTCTTCTAATTGTACCACCTCAGAAGAGAGTACATGTGAAGGGTCTGGTATGTACTTCCTTAAGAGGGATAAATGGAAGACATCATGCACCTTGGCCATAGTAGGTGGATGTTCTAGTCGATAGGCCACAGCCCCAACACGATCTATAATCTCGAAGGGGCAGATGTACCTTGGACTTAACCTCCCTTTCTTTCCAAACCTCATGACCTTCTTCCACGAAGATATGCGTAAAAACACCATGTCTCCGACTTTAAACTCAAGGTCTCGTCGACGATTATCTGCATAACTCTTCTGTCGGCTCTGGGATGCCTTGATATGCTGCTGAATGGTTTTCACCTTCTCCACCATTTCTTAGACCATTTCTGGTCCAAGCAGCTTACGTTCACCGACCTCATCCCAACATGCCGGTGTTCTACACCTTTTCCCATACAGGGCTTCATATGGTGCCATTTGGATGCTCGAGTGGAAACTATTATTATAAGAGAACTCAACTAGAGGAAGATGTTGATCCCATCCTCCTTTAAAGTCCATTGAGCATGCTCTCAACATATCCTCAAGTGTTTGGATAGTCCGCTCGGATTGGCCATCAGTTTGAGGATGATAGGCCGTACTGAAGTTCAGTTCAGTATTCAGAGCATGTTGAAGACTCTTCCAAAACATAGAGGTAAATCATGGATCTCGGTCAGACACAATAGATAGTGGTACTCAATGCAACCGTACCATATCCCTGATATATATTCGTGCCAGTTGATCCAAAGAGAAATCCTCTCGAATAGCAATGAAGTGTGCAGTCTTTGTAAGACGATCCACAACAACCCAGATTGCATTGTTGCCTTTGGATGTCCTTGGAAGTCCAGTGACGAAGTCCATGGTGATGTTCTCCCATTTCCATTCTGGTATGGGCAATGGTTGCATCATCCCCTTAGACTTCTACCTCTCTGCCTTCACTTGCTGACACACCAGGCACTTTGATGTATATTAAGCGATCTCCTACTTCATATTATCCCACCAAAAGTTTTCTCGGAGATCTCGATACATCTTTGTGCTCCCTGGGTGAATAGAGAAATTTGAACTATGTGCATCATCCAAAAGTTCCTTCTTCAGCTCCGAACATGATGGAACACACAGTCTTTTCCCAAACCGCACAATTCCTTATTCATTAACATTATACTCTGAGGATTTTCCCTTTTTGATAGCTTCCACTTTTTCTTGGATTCATGCATCATCATTTTGAGCATCCTTTAACCTTTCCAAAAGAGATGGTTGAGCAATCATTTGTGAAAAGATTGATGATGTTCCCTTCTTTATGATTCCCACGTCCATCTTCATCAAGTCTAAGATGATTGGATCCTTCTCAATTCTCATCATTGATAGAATTGCTGGATCCTTTCTACTTAGGGCATCCGCCACCTTGTTCGCCTTCCCAGGGTGGTAATGTATTGAACAGTCATAATCCTTGATGAGCTCTATCCATCTTCTCTGGTGCATATTAAGCTCTTTATGTGTGAATATATATTTAAGACTCTTGTGGTCAGTATATATCTCACATTTCACTCCATAGAGATAATGCCACCAGATTTTCAAGGCAAAGATCACCGCCGCCAACTCCAGATCATGCGTTGGATAGTTTCGCTCATGGATTTTCAACTGCCTTGAAGCATAGGATATCACTTTATCATTCTGCATCAGCACACATCCTAAGCCCTTCTTCGAAGCATCCCTGAATACCACAAAAAGCTCCCCACTTGTGGGTAAAGTGAGCACGGGTGCCGTGATAAGCGTCCTTTTCAACTCCTTGAAGCTTTCTTCGCATTCATCACTCCAAGAAAACTTTACTCCCTTTCGAGTTAGCTTGGTAAGAGGGTTGGAAAATCATGAGAAATTTCTCACAAATCGTCGATAATATCCAGCTAACCCCAAGAAGCTACGGATATCAGTTACCGATGTTGGCCTCGGCCATCCCTCAATTGCATCTGTTTTGGAGGGGTCCACATATATCCCATTGCTTGTAATGATATGACCCAAGAATGAGACTTCCTTCAACCAAAAATCACACTTGTTGTACTTTTCATAGAGCTTCTCCTTGCGCAAGGTCTCTAGTACAGTTTTTAAATTCTCCTCATGGTCCTCCTTGGTTTTGGAGTATATTAGAATATCATCTATAAAGACTACCACAAATTTTTCTAGGTAATCTCTAAAGACTCTATTCATCAAGTCCATGAATATTGATGGAGCATTGGTGAGTCCGAAAGGCATTACTATGAATTCATAGTGCCCGTACCATGTACGAAAAGCAGTCTTGGGGATATCTTCCTTTTTCACCCTTACTTGATAATATCCCGACCGCAAGTCGACCTTGGAGAAGTATTGTGCTCCACGCAGCTGATCAAACAAGTCATCGATTCTTGGGAGAGGATACTTGTTCTTTATCGTGATTTTGTTAAGTTCACGATAATCGATGCAAAGCCGCATTGACCCATCCTTCTTCTTGAGGAAGAGGACTGGTGCACCCCATGGTGATGAACTTGGGCGTATAAACCCTTTATCCAGATTCTCCTGTAGTTGTTTCTTCAGTTCTTCAAGCTCAACCACCACCATTCTATATGGATTCTTGGATATTGGTCGCGCCCCAGGTATAAGTTCAATTGAGAACTCAACATCTCTTCTTGGAGGAAGACCAGGAAGTTCCTCGGGAAATACTTCAGCGAATTCCCTCACAATAGTCATTTCTTCAAGGGTGGTTTCTTCCTTGGACTTAATCATCTGAGCCAGATATGCGTGCTCATAAGGCAGTAATATCCATGCTTGAGATGATGGAGCTAAAGGAGATTCATCTTCCTCCTGACACTTGTAAAGAATCGGGGGTCGATTCTCCCTATGGAGTGTGATTTCCCTCTCCCGACAATTTATGTTGGCTCTATATAAGGAAAGCCAATCCATGACAATAATTGCATCAAATTCCACCAAAGGGAGTATGACGAGGTTCGCCGGGAAATTCAATCCACAGATTATAACAGGGGAGGACTTATACTCATGGGATGCAATGATTGCCCCATTTTCCGTACTCAACGACATCTTTACTTCCATGATTTGTGGTGGTGCAGGGATTATTCTACTAATCTTTTGAGATATAAAAGAATGCGTAGAACCTGAATCAAAAAGTACGTTCTCTATTCTTGAATTAATAACTAGCGTACCTGTCACCACTTCGTTGTCGGGGTTCACTTCGGCAGAAGTGATGGGAAAAGCTCTTCCTTGCTGTCTTGGAGGTTGTTGATTGCCTCCGATAACCCTTGGATTAGGGCACTGATTCGCAAAATGACCCGTTTCTTTGCATTTGAAGCATTGAACAACGCATTGAGGTTCGAACGGAGCGTTCCTCTCCTCTGTCGCAGCCGCGGGTCCTTCTTTCTGACAGTTAACAGCTAGGTGCCCTTCTCTTCCACACTTGAAGCATTTTCTTGTCCCCCTAAGGCAATTTCCAGGGTGCTTCTTTCCACACTTTTGGCAAGTGGGGTGCTGGAATTTCTTAGCGCCGTTGGATTTATCCATCAGACCACCAGCATTGAAGTCCACCTTCCGCTTCTTGTCCCCATGATACCCCTGTGATTCTCCGATCTCTATTTCAACCTTGAGGGAACATCGGACAATTTCTTCATAGCTGTCGAAGTCACAGATCGCTAATGCTTTCCGCAAGCTAGGCTTCAGCCCACCAAAGAAGCGGTCAACCTTGCATTCGGGGGTAACGACAAAGCCGGAAGCGTATCGTGCAAGCCTTGTGAAGTTTGCCTCATACGCTCCCACATATTCCTCATATTTCTTCTTGAGGGAAAGTAAGTCCCTTTCCATCTTAAGACGGAGGGTGCGTGGAAAATATTTATCGAAAAACATCTTCCGGAATACCTTCCATTCCAAAGCCTCGATCTCATCCTCAGGCTTCGTATTTTTGATCAACTTCCACCATTGATCAGCTTCACCCTCCATACGATAAGCCTCCAGGAGAACGTTCTCTTTTTCAGAGCATTGGAGGATGGAGAATATCTTCTCAATGGAGTTGATCCATTGTTCAGCGATCGTGGGATCAGATGATCCCCTAAAAGTAGGAGGCCTTTGTCTCATGAAGATTTCAATAGCGACTTGTTCTTTCTTAGGGGGGGTTGAACGTTCCTCTTGACCAGTGTTTCTATTCAAAACTTGAGTTAGCTGAGAGAGAAGCGTGACAAAGTTCGTGATTCCCTCTCCCATTGGATTGGGCATCTCATAAGTACAATCATCACACTGATCTTCACAACGGTTGTTAGCCCGAGTTCTCCTATTACCGGCCATTGGCTGGAATAAAATAAAGTTAGGGGTAACACATAATGGTTAATCCAAATACAAAAGATTATGACTTATAAATAAACTTTAATCTCTTTAACTCATGAGTCTATAGGATTCAATCCAGGCTTTTCATGATCTTCCTTCTAAAATATATTCTTAAGGGAATTTTTCCTTTAATAAGGGTTCATACTAAGACTGTGAATTCATCAAAACATATCCCCCGGGAGTGTCGTAACCAAGAGTGCAGCAAGGCCCGTTGTCATGCACCAGTTCCCGTTCGAGTCTAGCTCAAAGCAGTGTTTTCGGGTTTTACCCCTAGGATACATCTGTGCCAGAGCCGCCTCTACCTGCTCGTATCCAGACAGGGATGTATTTGTTTGATAAACCACTTACTTAGTATTTACCAAAACATAGGGATGTTTTTATTATGCTTAGTCTTGTATCTAAGGCTTTACTAGGGTTTCATAATCCCAAAAATAACTAAACCTATCCTCTGATACCAACTATGACAACCCTGCTTTTTATTACAACATAAGCATGCTTTATTACATAAAACTTCACTTGATACAACAAAGAAGATCGAGAGGTTTAGTGTCTTTGGGGATTAGGATCATTACATAAAAACTTTAAACTTTAAATACAACATCTTTATTGAAAACATCCTTTACATGACCACTACATTCCTTCGTACTTAGCATTGCATGGGATAACCTGAGGACATGCATAAGAAAAGGGTGAGCTATAAAGCCCAGTAAGGGAGTAAAAAATGAATAACATGAGGAGTGAAATACATGTTAGGCAATAGGCATATCAATAGATCATAATAGAAACATGAACATAAAGGCATGATAAAGCATGATAATCATAACATGGAAATGTGGAAACAACACTTAACATTGAATTAGCATGAGCCAAGGCTCATTGCACATGGAGCATGAGTAAACCCTCATTGCACTTGAAGCATGAGTAAACCCTCGTTGCACTTGAATTAGCATGAGTAAAAAAACTCAGTGCACATGACGTATCATGATACTATACTTTACCCAATGCATTGGAGCGCTATAAAGGGCGCACCCTTCTTAAACATTTCATTTCATGCATAAGTGTGCCACATGGATCATAAAACATGGATTCATAATACATAATCATTTCTTCCATGATAAAGGAAAGTGGAATTCATACATGAAACATTATAATCAATATGTAAATTTGCATAAAGGTGAATACACTTGATGGAGAAATGGGCATGGTATTCACTACACAAAGACATTGGCTTAGAAAATCGGTGCGATTTCGGCAGCGTAACAACGTGACATAAGAATTCATAAAAAAGGTTGATGAGAGAGAAAGGGGTTCCTCATCATATTTACATGTAATGGACAGTAAGTAGATCATATATATACATGTCCCAACAATATAAATGGAATTTATATTCATGATAAAAAAGTATTTCTTGAATGTAAAAGAAGAGAGAGAAGTTCCTTTCGGAATTTCGGCATAGTAACGGGTGTACATGGGAGGCATTTAATGAGAGAGAAAGGGTTCTACCATAATTCAAACAATAATAGGGAAGTATGGGGGAGGTGCGAAACCATACCCCAACATTCATAATTGAAATAAAAAGGGAAATACAACTTAAAGAAAATTGAAAAAAAAAATCAGAAACGAAGAAAACCCCTTACTTGGAAGTGTGCTTCCAAAGGCTAGAGAGAGGCTTGTGAGAGGCTTCTTGGGAGCTTGGGTCACCTTGAGAGGATTCTAGAGAGAGTAGGAAAGAGGTTGAACGAAATTAAAGGGCTTTGAGTGAGGAGGAAGTGGGATCTTGGGTGGGTTTATATAGGAAAGGTGAGAGAATTCTTTATTATTTAGGTTTGGGACCCCTTATATTAAAATAATCCAAACCACAAACCATCCCATGGTATTTTCCCATGGTTTCTGGAAAAGGAAAGAGGAAAACAATATTTTACAAGTCCAAGGTCCTAACTTATAAAAAAATTAGGGTTGCTTATGTGGAGGTGAGTCACACTCCCATGGAAATTAATTTAAAAAGGAAAAGTGTTGAATAAGTCTTGAGGGATCCATTAATGCTTTGAAAAGTGAGTCAAACAAACCCAAAACCTCATTATTTTAATGATAAAACATATATTGGCCTAACATAAGGATTATTGTATTTTATTACATCACCATTGGGTCATTATGATGTCATAAAACACATTATATATTTAAATGGTATTTAATTTTTACCCAAAAATTTGACTATCTCGGAAAATTATGAAAAATTCACCATTGGAAAATTTCGACGTCCTGATTCCAAAAATAATATTTATTTTAGCTAAATAATTTTCTAAATATTTGAATTTTCACTTTTAAAATAAAAACCGACATTTATAAAAAAATCACGGGTTTTGACAGAAATGGCTTTCAAACCTTAATAAAAAATTTAATTGCATTCATAAAATTATAATATAATTTATATTTAATAAAAATTAATTTAATATTAATAATAATATTTTATTAAATTATTATTTAATTCAAAAATCCTTTAATTTAATAAAATATAATTCTTAATTAAATAATAACTAAAAACACCATTTGTAATTAAAAAACTAATTACAATGTATCAAAAATGACTAGAAATTATATTCATTATTATATACTAAAAAAAATAATGTACATGAACATGGTGCTACTTATTTGTTACATAACCCCTTAAAATAGCCGCATAAGACCTAAGGGTAAGGTGTGCGATGGTGACAGACTCTTGGGGTTGCTCGGATAACATCGCTCGAGTGGTAATCTCTATCAACTTCCAATTTTCCCGTAGACGATCACGTTCGAGCTTGACTTGATGAAGCTCAGCTTGGGCTTGGTCAAGGGAAAAGCCCAAAGACGCCACCTCTTTTCCGAGCTCCGACAAATGGGCTTCGTAAGGGGCAATTCTACTGGATGAGGCCATCGCTTCCTTTGTCTGAGTAGAAAATTGGTTCATTAAAGCCTTATATTTAAACTACCCAGATGATCACTGTTCAACGGCTATAAAAGTAACGGTCACAAATCTTAAAGTAAAACTAAAAAGTTGATATCTTATTAAAACATTTTTCATAAAGAAACATTTAACTGGATCAAGAGGGATTTTCCATTAATGAAATTTTGGGTCGTTACACAAGATGAGGTTAAACATATTAAGCTTGAGCGAAACTGACTACGGGAGAAGCAGAAGTTAATAGAGATTACCTCTCGACCGATGTTATCTGAGCCACCCCAAAAGTCTTTCACTATCACACACCATAACCTTCGGTCATATGCAAGTGTTAAAAGGGGTTATGTAACAAGACCCTAGAACTATGACTATGTACATTATTTTTTTATAAAGAATGTGGATTCATTTTATTATTTGTACTTTGTTAATAGTTTTTAAAGCAGATATAGTATGTTTAGTTAATATTTGACTAAGAAATAAATTTTGATGAATTAATGGATTTTTGAATTAAATAATATTTTAAAAAATATTAATAAATTACTTTTTGATAAATATAAATGATCGTTCAATTTTTATGAATACAATCTTAATTTTTATTAAGGTTTGAAAGCTATTTTTGTCTAAAACCATGAATTGTCAATAAATTTAGATTTTATTTAAAAAATAAAAATTCACATATTTATAAAATTATTTAGATAAAATGAATATTATTTTTGAAATCAAGACATCAAAATTATCCAATGGTGAATTTTTCAAAAAATTTTGTGAGTCGAATTATTGGGTAAAAATTAAATACCGTTTAAATATATAATTTGTTTTATGACATCGTAATGACCCAATAGTGATGTAATAAAATAATATAAACCTTAGGTTTGGCCAGAATATGTTATACTATTAAAATAATATGATTTTGGGTTTGTTTGATTTATTTTTCAAAGGATTGGTGGACCTTTCAAGGCTTATAAAAAATTCTTTATTTTTAAATTGTTATCTTTGAGAGTGTGAATCACCTCCACATAAGAAACCATATTATTTTAAGATGCTCGGCCTTTTTCCATATAAAATATTTTTTCCACTCCCCTTTTTCAAAAACCATGGGCAAAAACCATCAGCTGGTTTGTGGTATTGATTAGTTTAATGTGTGGTGACCCAAACCTAAATAATAAAGAATTCCATCTCATTTCCTATATAAACCCACCCAAGCTCCCACTTCTTCTTCACTCAAAGACTTTTGAGTTCGACCAACACATTCCCTATTATCTTTATAATCCTCCCAATGTTATCCAATCTCCCAAGAACCCTGTTACAATCCACTCCCAAGCCTTTGGGTTCACACTTCCAAGTAAGGGATTTCATCCTTTCTCATTTTTGTCCAAATTATTTTAGTTTTTATGCCATTTTGTTTTCAATTAAAAATGTTGGTGTAAGATTTATCACCTCCCCCATGCTACCCTTTTCATGTTTTGATATTGGGAGACCCAGTTTTCTCTCATTAATTCTTCCCATGTACACCTATTACCATGCCAAAAATTCCTTGAGTGATTTCTCTCTCTCATATTTTACATCCAAGTAACTCTTTTGTATTATGCATCTAAATTTCATTAAGTCCATTAGGACCTATATCTATATGACCCTATTATAGTCCATTTCATTTAAATATCATAAGAAACTCGTTTCTCTCTCATCAAACATTTTTTATGAGTTCTTATTTAATGTCGTTATACTACTGAAATTGCACTGCGTTTTTTCAAGCCAAGATCACTATGTAGTGAATACCATACCAATGTCTCTGTCAAGGGAATTAACCATTATCCACTTATACACATTGAGTGGTAATTTTTGCTTTTATTCTATATTAATTAATCATGTAATAAAATATTATGTTGATTGATTCCATGTTATATGATCCATGTGCCACACTTATGCATGAAATAAAATGTTTATGAATGGTGTGCCCTAATAGCGATCCAATTCATTGGGTAAAGTATAGTATCGTGTTATATCATGTGTAATGGGTGTTGAATCATGCTAATTCAAGCACAATAAGGGTTTACTTGTTCTTTATGTGCAATGATTGTTTACTTATGCTCCATGTGCAATGAGCCTTGGCTCATGCTAATTCAATGTTAAGTGTTTTTGCAACATTTCTATGTTATGATTATCATGATTTATCATGCCTTTAGGTTCAAGTTTATCTTGTTATCAATTTATATGCCTATTGTATAAAATTTATTTTATCCCTCATGTTATTCTATATTTATTCCCATACTAGGCTTTACATCTCACCCATTTCTTATGCATTCCCTCAGTTTATCCCATTCAATTCAATGTATGAGGAAATGTAGTCGTCGTGTAAAGAATGTTTTCAATAATGATTTTGTATTTAAAGTTTTGAGTTGTTATGTAATGATCTTATGCCTCAACTACATAGACCTCTCAATCTTATATGTTGTATCAAGTGATGAATATGTAATAAATCATGTTTTAGGGTGTAATAAAGAGAAGGTTTGTCATGGATGGTATCAGAGGATATGTTTAGTTATTTTCTATATTATGATTAGAAAACACTAGTGAAGCCTTAGAGACAAGACTATGTATAATTAACAAAATACCTATGTTTTGGTGGGTATTGAGTAAGTGGTTTATCAGGAAAATACATCCCTGTTCGGATATGAGCAGGTAGAGACAGCTCTGGAACAGATGTACCTAGGGGTGAAATCCCTGAAAAAGAGTTTCAGGCTTGACCCAAGTTATCCTGGTACACGAAAATGGGCCTTGCGGAACTCTTGGTTATAACACTCCTTGGGGATATACATTGGTAAATTCACAATCTTAGTATGAACCATTATTTTGGGAATTAATAAAAATCACATAGAATATATTTTGAACCCTATGGATTAATAAGATAAGGATATAAAAGTTATTTATAAGTCATCAGTTTTGTCCTTGGATTAACTTGTTTGTGTTACCCCGTCATTCCTTTTATTCCAGCCAATGGTCGACAATTGGAGGACTCTGGCTAACAAATGATGTGAAGATAAATGTGATGATTGTGCTAATGAGATGCTCAATCTGATGGTAGTGGGAATAATGAAAGTCATGATTATATCTCAGTTAACTCTAGATTTGAAAAGAAACATGGGTGAAGTGGAACATTCAACCCCCTAGGAATGAAGATGTTTCTATCGAGAGATTAATGAGACAAAGGACTCCTACTTTTAATGGATCGTCTTATCCCTCAATCACCAAAAAATGGATCATCTCCATTGAAAATATATTCTATGTATTTTAATGTTCTGAACAATCGAAGGTTCTCCTGGATGCTTATCACATGGAGAGTGAAGATGGTCAATGGTGAACGTTGATCAAAAATACAAATGCACTGGCGAAGATCAAGGTGTTGGAATAGAAGGATTTCTGGAAGTTTTTTTTGAGAAATTTTTTTCCAAGCACCCTCCAACATAAGATAGAAAGGGACTTCTTTTACCTCAATAAAATAGACAAATAATTGGTCGGAGCGTATGAGGAAAAAATCACAAGTCTGGTATGATATACCTTCGTCTATGTCGTTACCCTCGTATTCATGGTTGACCACTTCTTTTATGGGATGAAACCTAGCCTTCAAAAAGTACTGGTGATATGTGACATTGAAAACTATAAGAAAATTGTCTAATGTGCCCTCAAGGTCAAAGTGGAGATCCAAGAATATCCATGGAATCGTGGGGATAAGAAGCGTAAGGTGGACATCAATCCTGGTAGTCTGATGGATAAATCCAATGGTGTTAAAAAGATCCACCACCCCACATTCCAATGGTGTGGAAGAAAGAACCCTATAAATTTCATGAAGGAGATGGGGAAATTTGTTATGTGTAGAAGAGAATGGAACCTGGATATTTACTATTGAAAATAAAAACCCATAGCTATGACAGGAGAGAGGAACACTCTGTTTGACTCTCAATGCGTTGTTCATTTCATCAACTGCAAAGAACTGGTGCCTCATGAAAATTAGTTTCCTAAGCCATGGGTTTTTTATGGCAACCAAAAACCTCCAAGGTAGAAAGGGAAGGATTTTTCCATCACTACTGCAAAAGTGATCCCCAACAAATAAGTTGTGACATGTATGATATTTATTCATTCAAAAATATAAAAAATACTTTTTTATCCTAGTTCTACACATTTTTTATATCCAAAAATATTAGTAGAACAATCCTATAAGCACAACATATCATTGAAGTGAATATGTAGATGAGTACATCAAATGGAGAAATCATTGCATCCCATTAATATAACTTCTTCCCTACCATTATATGTCGATTTAACTTCCTAGTGAAATTTTATTCAATTCATGGAATGGATTGGATTTCCCTATATAGAGCAAACATAAATGTTTTTGAGATGGAAATCACTCTCCATGTGGAGAATCAACCACCGATTCTATGAAAGTGCATGGAGGAAGATGAATCTTCTTTAGCACCATCATATCAAGAGTGGATATTACTACCCTATAATCATGCATATCTGGCTCAGATGACTGAACTTAATGAAGAATCCATCATTTAAGACATGACTATTATGAGGGAATTTGATGAAGTGTTTCCTGAAGAATTTCTTGGTCATCATCCTTGAAGAGATGTATAATTTTCAATTGATCTTATACCCAGGTCATTGTAAATATCCAAGACTCCATATTTAATGGCTGTTGTGGAGCTTGAGGAGCTGAAGAATCAACTATAGGAGTATCTGGATAAAAGATTTATATGCCCATGTGCTTCACCATGGGGTGTACCAGTCCCCTTCATCAAGAAGAAGGATTGGTCAGTGCACCTTTGCATCGATTATCATGATCTTATCAAAATCACGGTAAAGAATAATTATCCTCTCCCATGAATTGATGACTTTATTGATTAGATATGTGGATAAAAATACTTCACCAAGGGGGTTTTGCGGTGGGGATATTATTAAGTATGGTTGAAGAAGGAAGCTATCCCCAAGTCTGCTTTTCATACAAGATAAAGGCACTAATAAATCATTGTAATGCCTTTTAAACTCACTAATTCCACAAAAATCTTCATAGACTTGGTGAATAGAGTTTTCAGAGATCACCTTGACAAATTTGTTGTAGTCTTTATAGATGATATTATCATATACTCCAAAACCAAGGAGGATCTTGAAGATAATATAATAATTGTACTAGAGACCTTGCAAAAAGTGAATCTCTATGAAAAGTAAACCAAGTGTGAGTTCTGGTTGATAGAGGTATCATTATTGGGCCATATCATCCCATGTAATGGAATATATTTGGATCCTTACATGTCATCTAAAATTGAGCGGTGGTTGAGGCCAACATCGGTAATGAATATCCGAGCATCTTGGGGTTAGAAGGATATTATCACTGATTTGTGAGAAATTTCTCATGATTGTACAACCTGGTTACCAAGATAATTCAAAAAGGGAGTAATATTTTCTTAGAGTGATTAATGAGATGAAAGATTCATAGAGTAGAAAAAGTGGCTTATCATTGTGCCTATGCTCACTTTACCCACAAGTGGAAAACTTTTTGTTGTATTCAGTGATGCTTCGAAGAAGTGATTGGGCTGTGTGTTGATGTAAAATTACAAAGTCATTGCCTATGCTCTAAGGCAATTGAAATTTCATGAGAAGAATTATCCAACACATGATCTGGAGTTGGTTGTGGTGATCCTCACTTTAAATGTTTGGCGGGATTATCTATATAGGGAGAAGTGTGAAATATATACGGACCACAATAGCCTCAATTATATATTCACACATAAAGAGTTGAACATGCAACAATGAAGACGGTTAGAGATGATCAATGACTGTGACTCCTAAATTCATTACCACTTTGGAGAATCAAACAAGGTCACATATAATCTATGTAAGAAGTACCAATAATTCTATCATTGATGAGAATTTAGAAGGATCTAATCTTCTATGATTTAATGAAGAAGGACATGGGAATCATAAGGAAGGGAACATCATCAATCATTTCACAAATTATTTCTCAACCATATATTCTGTAAATGTTAAAGGATGATCAAAGTGATTATGTAGGAATTATGAAGAAAGTGGAAGCTATCAGAAGACTGAAATCCTTAGAGTTAAATGTTGATGAATAAGGAATTGTGAGATTTGGGAAAAGACCTCGTGTTCCATCATGTTCAGAGTGGATGAAATAACTTCTGGATGATGCAGATAGATAAAATAACTCTATTCACTATGGAAACACAAAGATATATCGAGATCTACATGAGAATTATTGGTGGGATAATATGAGGAAAGAGATCACTAGGTGTACGTCAATGTTCCGGGTGTGTTAGCAAGTGAATGTAGAGAGGAAGAAGTCTAAGGGGATAGTGCAACTATTACCCATACCAGCATGGAAATGGGAGAACATCACCATGGACTTTGTCACTAGACATTTGAAGAAATCCATAGGAAACATGGAAATCTAGGTTGTTGTGTATATTCGTACAAATTCTACACAGTTTATTTTAATTTGGGAGGATTTCTCATTAGATCAACTAGCACGAATATATATGAGGGAAGTGGTAAGGCTACATAGAGTACCTCTATCTATTGTATCTGATTGAGATCCAAGATTCAGCTCCATGTTTTGGAAGTGTCTTCAACATGCTCTAGGATCTGAGCTGAACTTCAGTACATCTTATCATCCTCAAACTGAAGGCCAATCTGAGTGGACTATACAAACACATGAGGTTCTGTTGAGAGAATTCTCAATGGACATTAATGAAGGATGGTATCAACATCTTCTTTTGGTTAAAGTCTCGTCTAATAATAGTTTCCACTCAAGAGTCCAAATGGATCCTTATGAAGCCTTATATGGGAAGAGGTTCAAAACAATGTTGTAACACCCCAAGCATCCACAATATGCTTCTCTTTCAATAATACAGTAGCGCGTGTTGTACGCAACTTCGTGTTCTAACACACACCACAACCAATCAAACAAGCCATTATGAATAGTAAAACCCACATTTTGAAATTTTATAAATTTTAACATTCAAAAAGGACTTCATTTTTTGGATTCGGAATATCGAAATTATCTTAGGGTAAATTTTTGGTATTTTTCTGAAAACATTCAATTTTTTATTAATAGTTAAAAACACTGAGTTATAGTTTAAAACCAAAATGTTATTTAAAGAATTGTTTATTTTTTTTAAATTTAATTAAGGTCAAAATAGATACATAATACCTATATAAGTTCAATGTATTTCATTAGAGTTAGTTTAGAATAATTTTAGATATATAAAAATTTTATTGAACTTTTCACTGTCCTTTACCCACCTCATAGGAGAATTAGAAAATTCACATAAAAAGTAATTTTACCGCTTCTGTGAGTGAAATTTTGAAAATCTGAGAGATACGGTAAATATTATGTTGTAAAATTTGGTTCAATAAGATAAAAATAATTTTTTGTGAAGAGTAACTTTTTACTTTTATTTACCACGGTTTAAAGTATATAGTGTAATTAACGGTGAAAATGATATTAAAAGTGTATCTCGACCAAAAAAACGTAGGAATAAAATATTATCATTTAGGTCTACTTGGATTAGAGTAGGAAATTTATTATTATTTAATTCAAAGAAGAGTTAAAAGAGTTAAAATCAAAGTTTAATAACTAAAACATTTTTAATATAGTGTTATACATAAAATAAATTTGATTATAAAAATCCATTAGAAATATAATAATATTTCCTACATAATTGTATTCTATTTATAATTTTTAGAAATTAAATAATTTATTTTATTTTTGAAGCAATGGTGATGAAATAATTACGTAATTAATTAAATATTAAATTAATTGATGTTATAAATATCAAAATAAATTTAATTTGAGACTTTTTATGAATTCTAATAATTTTATATGTTAATATGACATATTAGGATTGGTTATATAAATTTTTTCGAAGTAATAATGCTGTTATGAAATTATCAAAAACAATATACCCAGTAGTGCTAAAATTGACATAAAAAAGTTTTTAAAACAAATATTATATGTTTAATTGATATTATATACCTAAAAATATAAGGATCGGACAAAGGACTTATATAATGGCAGGTGTATCACTAATGGAACACTTGGGTGTCTTTTGTAGGTATATAATATGTTTATTAACTATATAATATATAAATACAAAGAGACATGGTAAATGTCAAACTATTTAACTAATAGTTAAATATAAATGATAAGGTTAATATAGTGACTCAAACCTATCTAAAATATATTGTCTAAAAGTATTTAGACCCATCCCCACCTTAACATTTAAATAATACACTTTGGATCCATTAGAAACCTAATATGAAATTATTATAAAATAATATTTCTAGATTTTCCAATGGTGCCCCTCACTCTGCTTATAAAATGGAAATCCCCCTTCTACCTAATTCACACCTTAAAAGCCTTTTGGACATTCCAAAACCTACCCAAATATTCTATCAACTTCCCTCACTTCGACCTATAGGCCTTTGTTTGATCAGAAATCCATCTTAAGGAGACCTTTTGATCAAATCAAAAGGAAGAACCCGAAGAAGAGGTAATGTTTTCACCACCCTCTTTCAAGTTCCATTCTTCTTCTACTTCTTATTTCTTTGTTATTTCCATTATAAGATAATATCTCAAGTATCTTCTATATACTGTGATGTTATTATAAACATGGTACAACCATATTAAGTATTCTATCCATCCTTTGAATGACATGTCACCAAACGTGCGTACGTATGGATTACCGTCTCCACGTCGTGGTGTAGTTGTTA
The DNA here is from genome assembly GCA_963277665.1 of Viscum album. Classification (NCBI taxonomy): domain Eukaryota; kingdom Viridiplantae; phylum Streptophyta; class Magnoliopsida; order Santalales; family Viscaceae; genus Viscum; species Viscum album. The sequence goes on from OY728146.1 coordinate 1,815,450,241, forward strand.
TTGAAAACATTATTATTTAGATGGGTATGATAATGATGTTTTATTGAAGTAAATAATAAATATAAAATTATAATGATTCTGTATATATGATATACCATCGAATTAAATATTATTTTAATATCAAAAAAATGATATTTTCGTTCGTACGTACGTGCGGACTACTCTCTCCACAAACGCAATGAGATTCATTCCCCATCGTATCCATTCAAGTATAATTCTCATTTGATGATTAAAAATAATATTTAAGTACTTGATTTCATTTTGTATATGAATAATATATAACTTATCTATAACAAAACGACTTATGTAACAAAACATATAAAAGAAAACGAGTAAGTTAACACCTGAAATGATGATAATAATAAGATATTATTAACAAAGCAATGTTAAAAGCTCATATATGATATCATATTAATGTATATGATTCTTGTATTATTTAATAAAAATTATTTCACAATTATATAGGAGGTTAACCTACCCTCAACCAAGTAAAAGTACAACGTAATGGTTTATTTCACAATCTCTTCATTATCTGGGGTGGTTTATACGTAATTATCTACTGGGACCTCTTTATCATCCACATCCAAGTTTATTAAAAATGTATTTCAAATCATTCTTAATATTTTATAGACTATGGGTTAAATTCATTTATACCCTTTTTTACTTTTTATAAGTGGTTTATAACGGAATATTTCCGTCATTTTCCAAACACGGCCCTTTTTAACCTTTTCAATATAATTAAGGTAGGAATGTTTTTTAACATATACGGTGTGTGCGGCTATTTTCCACCATTATAAAATAATCTAAGCTTACCTTACAAGATTATAAGAATATTATCAAAGTAAATGTTTTATTTTATAATTATTTTATTTTTAATTAACTTAAACAAAAGAGATATTTCTCTCAAATAGTTTTGATTTTATCTATGTCAATATCCTTTGATGGATTTTAAGATTATTCGAAGTTGATTTATTAGGATGAAAAACTTCCATATTGTATTGATGGTTTTCTGATATGATTGAATGCGGATGTGTTATTTTTATACCATTCATGGTTTATGGAGAAAGTATTGACTTTCCGTAAGCTATTTCTAAAATTAATGGTTATGTTATGTTTAAACCTATTCATATGTGGAATGCATTGGACTTAATAAGTGAAGGGTAGAGCCCGATATATCTCCTTGATGCATCATTAGGTCTCATGAGACAAACTAGTGTCTTGACACAAGGCCTTGAAAAAATCTTATTTGTAGTCCTGGTATAAGGCCTTGACTATGTGGTTATGGTAGTCTGGCATTATACATTCCATCATTATGAAAGTGGTAATTGAAATTTTATGTGATTATTCAACTAGTAGAATATCCATGTGAATAAGTAAATGGAATTATTTCATTTTATTTCTTCAATAATATGATGAAGTTCATGTTTAAAAGGCTTTTTTTTAGTTATACATTGCCTTTAATGTTTATTCTTATTTATAAAAGTATCTTCTCTATTGTTATCTTTACTGGGCATCTGAGCTCACCCCTTTCTATGTTTAATTTTTTCCAAGATGTAAAGAAGTGTTTTATGAATGACCTGTTGGGATAGTATAAGGGGATATGAGTGTGGACTATGGAGACTATGTTGTTGTAGTTTTCATTTTATGATGTAATGTAAATATTATTATTGTATCTAGTGATTCCAAGGCTACTAAACTAATCAGTCTTCCGAGAAATTATCTTTTTTGATCATTCCAATATTATGTAATAATGCACCGAGTTTGGGTAACTAGGGTTGGGGAGTTGCAATTAGTATCAGAGGAAGTTTATTACAAACCATGGAAACTAGATTTAGATAAACTCTGATAAAAGCACATAGACCTAAGATGGAATTTGAGGATTAGTAAAGAAGAACATCCTAGAATATTGGTATTGTATATATTTTTTGAGTTTTCTGATAAATACTTCCCTATCTGGATATGAGCAAGTAGAGGCGGCTCTGGCACTGATGTACCTAGGGGTAAAACCCGAAATCACTACTTTTACCTAGACTCGAACGGGAACTGGTGCACTATAACGGGCCTTGATGCACTCTTGGTTATGACACTCCTGGGGATTATGCTTAGGATAATTATCATTTTCTTTATAAACAATTATAAAGGGTTTATGAGTATATACATCCTCATAGAAAACATTTTTATGGTTATGGATTATATCCATAAACTGTTCAATTTATGTTAAGGGTTTTACATGTTTGGATTTATGTATTGTGATTCATAAAATAATCCAGTGTATGAAATTGTTTAGAAATGGTGCCTAGTGGAAGAAATGGAAACTGTATCAATGCACACACTCCATGAAGGGATTTCCCTCCTACTCTATGTAATTATAGTGGAGATGGTGATGTAATTGGTGATGATCAGTTAATCGCCATACTGGGACAACTCACTCAGGTTATGAATAATAACCTTAACCATATGGAGAACCTTGAACCGCAACGTGGAGGATCAATGTTAGATCGATTCATGAGGAAATAACCACCATCAATTAATTTGAGTACAAATCCATTGGAAGTAGAGCAATGGATAAGTTCCCTAGAGAAAATATTTTAGGATTTGTGGAGTATTGAAAGGGAAAAAGTTATCATGGCAGTTTACCACCTAACTGGAGATGCTCATCAATAGTGTTCATTTATTCGAAACAAGAAGGAAGATGATAAAGTATCAAATATGGAATGGGGGAGTTCAAAGAGATTTTCGTAGAAAAATACTTTCCTCATGACCATCATGCAGATATGGAAAGGCTATTTCTGAATATGATACAAAAGGAGGATGAGAATTTAATAAAGTATGATGCTAACATTACAAGGTTAGAAATGTATGGTGGAGATTATATACGTAACCCAGGATGTATGATTGATCATTTCATTGATGGGTCAAAACCATTTCTTTGACGAGCATTAGTTTCACAATCCTTTATATCGTACGAAGATATTGTCTCATGTGCTATCAAGGAAAAAATATAATTCTCTACGTCTTATGACTTTAATGAAAAGAATAATAAGAATAGATCTATTGATACCTCTTGAAAAGGAAATAAGGTGAAGAAGGGAAAAGTTTAATATCCATCATGTTGTAAATGTGGGAAGAAACACCATCATACATTCGTGAAAGGAATGGGAGTCTCTTACAGGTGTGGTGAAAAAGGCCACCAAGCTCGTAATTGTAAGGGGAAGAAAGAAGCTACCTAAGTTCACTGCTACAAATGCAGGGAGATGGGACATTATGCAAATGAATTTTATTAAGCATCAAGGGAACATACATCAAAAAGTCCAAGGGATCAAGGCTAAGCTTATTCTATCACTACATCTGAGGTTGAAGCTCCAAAAGACGTGGTGGAAGGTAATTTAATGGTTTCCTCAAGTTTAGCCAATGCTTTATTTGATTCTGGATCGTTGCATTGTTTCATATCATCCTAGTTTGCTAATAAAATTATATACTTCCAATTTTATTTAACAAGGGAGTAGTTAGTTAAAACTCATAAGGGAAGTATCATTACTACAATGTTCTGTGGATCTGTTCCAATTAGGGAATATAAATGTTCTTTATCTGCTGATCTCATCATCATACCCATGATTGAATTTGATATAAATCTCAATTTTTATTGTCTTTCAGACCATGATTCTCAGATTTATTGTAAGAAGAAGGAGGTTACGATTTTTGATGATGATGATAAAGAACACCTTATCTTTAGAGCAGAATCATTACCACCTGATTCGTACCAAGATCCACCCCCAGTAGCACAAATAAATTCAATTATTGGGGAGGAAGACAATGATATAACTATGGGTAAGGAAAGTAATGTTCAAATAGAGGATGTACCTATTTTGAAAGAATATGTATATGTGTTTTCGGAAGATTTACCTGGACACCCTCTTGAAAGAGAAATTGAGTTTTCCATTGATTTAATTCCTGGTTCAAGGCCCATATCGAAGACCCCTTATAGAATGGCCATTGTGGAATTAGTTGAACTAAAGAAACAACTAGAGGAATTTAGTTATCAGGTATTTATTATTCTTACTGTTTCTCTATGGGGAGTCCCTGTCCTTTTTGTTAAGAAGAAAGATGTATCTGTGAGGATATGTATCGAATACAGGGAGATCAATGCTATAAAAATAATGAACAAGTATCCCCTACCTTTCATTGATGATTTATTTGACCAACTACATGGAGTTCAGTAGTTTTAAAATATTGACCTTCAATATGGATACCATCAGTTGTGTGTGAAGAAGGAAGTCATTCCGAAGACAGCATTTCGAACAAGGTACATGCATTACGAGTTTACAGTAATGCCTTCTGGATTGACTAATGCACCCTATGTATTCATGAATTTAATGAATATAGTTTTCAAGAAATATCATGGTGATTTTGTGGTGGTATTTATTTATGATATCTTGGTATACTCCAAAATCTACAAGGATCATGAACATAACTTGTGCATTATCCTGAAGACTCTTAGAAGACATGAATTATATGGGATGGTTATCAAGCATGAAATCTATATTCAAAAGATTTATTTTCATGGACATATTGTCTCTAAGGATGGAATCTCTGTTGATCCTTCTAAGACAAGATCAATCCATGAATGCCTAGCACCAACGAGTATAACTGTGGTACACAGTTTTATTGGCTTAGCAAGTTATTATCCACGTTTTGTCAAGAACATTGCCCGATTGGCTAACCCATTAACGAAGCTCACATGTAAAGGGGTTAAATTTGGTTGGACAAAAGAGTGTGATGAATGTTTTGAAGAACTAAAGATAATATTATTCAATGCTTATATATTGAATCTACCATCAGGGAATGATGGGTTTGTTATTTATAGTGTTGCATCGAAGAAAGGACTTCGTTGTAACCTTATGAAGAATGATAGAGTTATTTCCTATGCATCACGATAAATGAAAATTCATGAGAAAAACTATCCTACTCGTGATCTTGAGTTATCTGCTGTAATATTTTCTTTGAACATATGGAGACATTATCTCTATTGTGAAAATTTTGAGATTTATACTGATCACAAGAGTTTGAAGTATATTTTCTCACAAAAATAACTCCACATGAGGCAAAAGAGATTGCTCTAACTACTTGAGGATTATGATTTCACGGTACACTACCACCCGAGGAAGGTAAATAAGGTGGAAGATTCTTTTTTCAGAAAGGATCATGGAGTTTTGAACAAGATGAGAGTTGAGAGGGATCCTATTTTCATGGATCTAGTAAAGATTCATATGGGAATAACCATGGAAGGTGAAACATCAATGGTTTTTCAAATAGTTGCGAAACCATCATTACTAGAAAGGATAAAGAGTTCTCAGACTGATGATGAAGAGATTCAAAAGAAGATTGAAGCTGCGAATGATGGGAGATTGAGTGACTTTGTGTATGAAGATGGAATTTTGAAATTTGGGAAGAGACTTTGTGTTCCCAATATACCTGATCTAAAAAGGTAATTGTTGGATGATGCTCATAGTTCCAATTTCTCTATACACCCTGGGAGCACCAAAATGTATAGATATTTTAAGGAACATTTTTGGTGGGACAACATGAAGAGGTAGATTTCTGATTTTGTGTCACGATGTATGGGTTGTCAAAAAATGAAGGCTATAAGGCAACAACCTGGAGGAGTCATGCAACCGCTTCCCATACCTGAGTGGAAATGGGATAATATCACTATGGACTTTGTCATGGGACTAAAAAATACTCCTAGAAGGAACGATATAATATGGGTCATTTTTGATCGTCTTACCAAGTCAGCACATCTTCTTTCTATAAGGGAAGATTTAACAATTGAACGTCTAGAAAGACTATATATTAATGAAGTTGTGAGACTTCATGGAATACCCATATTGATTTTTTCTGATCGTGATCCATGTTTTACTCCAAGATTCAGGAAAAGTCTTTAGAAAACCCTGAATACTGAACATCATTGAGCACTTCCTACCACCCCCAAATTGATGGATAATAATAATAGACTTTTCAAACCTTAGAAGACATGTTGAGATCGTTCTCACTTGACATTCAGGGTATTTGGGATCAATATTGACCTCTAGTGGAATTTTCCCATAACAATAGCTTCCATTCAAGTATTCAGATGGCACCATTTGAAGCGTTGTACGGAAAGAAATGCCACACACCAACCTGTTGGGATGACATTAATGAAATAATACTTATAGGCCCAGAACTGGTTGAGGAAACGATGGAATGGTAAAGGTAATCCAAAACCACATCAAAGCAGCTCAAAGTAGGTAGAAGAGCTATGCCAATAACTAAAGAAAGGATTTGGAATTTCAGGTCGGAGACCATGTTTTCTTTAAGGTATCTCAGTGGAAGGGATTTATATGTTTCGATAAGAAGGGTAAATTGAGTCTTAGGTACATCGGACCTTTCGAAATTCTAGAACGAATTGGGGTTGTAGCTTACCGTTTGGAAGTGCTGCCAAGTCTCTCCAAAGTTCACAATGTGTTGCACGTATCGCTGTTGAGAAAATACATGCCTGACCCAACGCATGTACTCACTTATGAGGAATTAGAACTGGAACTCGATCTGTCTTCTTGAGAAAAGAACATTAGGACTCTTTATACAAGAAAACAAGTGCTGAGAAACCAAATGACTCGTCTGGTAAAAGTTCTATGGAGAAACCATAAGATGGAAGAGGAAACGTGGGAACCCGAGGAACTTATGATGAAGAATCACACAAGTCATTTCATGTGGTTGTATTCTAGAAATTTCAAGGACGAAATTATTTGAAGGAGGGGAGAATGTTACAACCCAAGCATCCACGGTACACTTCTCTTTGAATAATACAGTAGTGTGTGTTGTACGCAACTTTGAGTTCTAACACACACCACAACCAATCAAACTAGGCGTTATGAATAGTAATGCCCACTTTTTGAAATTTTATAAATTTTATCATTCAAAATTTACTTCATTTTTGGATTTGTAATATCGAAATTAGCTTAGTGTGAATTTTTGGTATTTTTCTGAAAACAATCAATTTTTGATGAATTGTGAAAAAACACTGAGTTATAGTTTAAAACAGAATTTTTATATAAATAATTATTATTTTTATTTAAATTTAATTAAGGTCAAAATAGATACATAATACCTATATAAGTTCAATGTAATTAATTGGAGATAGTTTAGAATAATTTTAGATATATAAAAAGGTTATTGAACTTTTCACCATCTTTTACCCACCTCCTAGGTGAATTTGGAAATTCCCATAAAACATAATTTTACCACTTCTATGAGTGGAATTTATAAAATCCAAGGGACATGGGTAATATCAAAGAGTTAAATTTGGTTCAATAAGATAACAATAATTTTTGGTGAATAGTAACTTTTAACTTTTATTTACCACGGTTAAAAGTAAATAGGGTAATTAAGGGTAAAAATGATATTAATATTACCCTAACACAAGTCCTAATTCTATTGGAAACGTGTATCTCGACCAAAAACAACCTTAGAAATAAAATATTGTCATTTAGGTCCACTTTGATTAGATTAGGACATTTATTATTATTTAATTCAAAGAAGAGTTAAAAGAGTTAAAATGAAAGTTTAATATCTAAAATATTAAAATATAAGGTTATACATAAGTTAAATTTGATTATTAATATTAATTAGAAAGAAGAAAAGATTTCCTACATATGGGTATTTTATTTATAATTTTTAGACATTATATAATTTAATTTATTTATCAAACAATGGTGATGCATTAATTACATAATTAATGAAATATTAAAATAATTGATATTATAAATATTAAAAAAATGTAATTTGAGACTTATTACAAATTAAAATAATTTTATTGGTTAATATGACATATTAGGATTGGTTATATAAATTTTTTTCAAAGTAATAAATTTTTTATAAAATTATCAAAAACAAAATACCCAATAGTGTCAAAATATATACCTAAAAGAGTTTTTAAAACAAATATTATATTATAAATTGATATTATATTCCTAAAAATCAAGGTTTCTTCCAAGAGACTTATATAATGATAGGTGTATCATTAATGGACCACTTGGGGGTTTCTTAGAGGTATATAGTATGTTTATTGACTATATTATATAAAAATACCAAGAGACATGGTAAATGTCAAACTATGTATCTAAAAGATAAATATAAATGATAAGGTTAATATAGTGACCCAAACATGTATAAAATCTATTAGTTGAAAGACTTTTGACCCATCCCCACCATAACCTATAAATAATCCACTTTGGAGCCATTATAAACCGAATATGAATTTATTATAAAATACTATTTCTAGTTTTTTCAAAGGTGCCCCTCACACCACTTATAAAAGGGAACTCCCCCTTCTCTCTAATACACACCATAAAAGCCTTTTGGCTCGGCCAAAACCTACCCAAATATTCTCTCTATTCCCTCACTTCGACTTAGAGTCCTTAGTTTTATCAGAAACCCAACCTAATGAGCCCTTTTGGTCAGATCAAAAGGAAAGAACCCGAAGAAGAGGTAATGTTTTCACCACCCTCTTTTATGTTCCTTTCTTCTTCAACTTCTTCGTTCTTGGATATTTCCATTCTAAAATAATAACTCCAGTGTCTTATATACAATTTTATATTATTAAAAATATGGTACAACCATATTCATTATTCTATCCATCCTTTGAATGACATGTCACCATACGTGTATACGTACAGCTTACCGTCTCGGCGTCATGGTGTAATTGTTATTTAAAACATTATAATTTTGATGGTATTATAATGATGTGTAATTGATGTAAATAATAAATATAACATTATAATTATTTTTTATATATTATATACCATCAAATTCTATATTATTTTAGTATCAAAAGTATGATATTTTCACTTGTCCGTACATACGGACTACTGTATCCACGAACGCGATGAGATTCATTCATCATCGTATCCATTCAAGTCTAATTATCATTTGATGATTAAAAATAATGTTTACGAACATGATATAATTCTGTATATGAATAAGATACAACCAATCCATAACAAAAATGACTTATGCAACAAAACATATCAAAAGAACGAGTAAGTTAACACCCGAAATGTTGATAATACTAAGATTTTGTTAACAAATAAATGTTAAAAGATCATATATGAAATCATATTAATGTATATGATTATTTTATAATTTAATAACAATTATTTCACCATTATACAGGAGGTTAACCTACCCTCAACCAAGGAAAAGTACAAGGTAATGGTTTATTTCACAATCTCTTTATTATATGAGGTTGTTTATACTTAATTATCTACTGGGACATCCTTGTCATCCACATCCATGTTTATTAAAAATTCATTTCAAATCATTCTTAATATTTTACAAACTATGGGTTAAATTCATTTGTACCCTTTTTGACTTTTTGTAAGAGGATTATAAAGGAATCTTTGTATTGTTTTCTAAACAAGGTCATGTTTAACCTTTTCGGCATAATTAAGGTAAGAATATTTTTTAACTTCTACGGCGTGTGCAGATATTTTCTGCCATTATAAAATCATCTAAGATTAACTTAAAATATTATAAGAATATTTTAAAATAAAATTTTTTATTTTATAATTAGGTTATTTTTAAATGATTTCAAAAAAGGGATATTTCTCTCAAATAGTTTTGATTTCATCTATGTCAATATCCATTGACAGATTTTAAGCTTATTCAAAGTTGTTTTTTTATGATGAAAAACTTCTATATTGTATTGAAGGATTTGTGATATTATTTACGGTGGATGTGTTATTTTTATACCATTCATTGTTTATAGAGAAAGTATTGAAATTTTGTATGCTAGTTCTAATATGAATGTTTATGTTATGTTCAAACCTATTCATATGAGGAATGTATTGGACTTAATAAGTGACGGGTGGAGCCCACTATATCTCCTCGATGCATCGGTAGGTCTCATGACACAAACTAGTGTCTTGGAACATGGCCTTGAGAAAATCTTATTTGTAGTCTTGGCACAAGGCCTTGCCTATGTGGTTATGATAGTCTGGCATTATGCATTCCATCAATATGAAATTGGTTATTGAAATTGCATGTGATTATTCGACTAGTAGAATATCCATTTTAATAAGCAAATGGAATTATTTCATTTTATTTCTTCCATATTATGCTGAATTTCATGTTTAAAAGGCTTTTTTTAGTTATACATTGCCTTAAGTGTTTATGATTAGTTATAAAAGTTTCTGCTATATTGTTATCCTTACTGGGAATTTGAGCTCAGCACTTTCTATGTTTTATTTTTCCCAGGTTGTGGATAAGTATTTTATGAATGACCTACAGGGATATTATAAGGGGATATGAGTGTGGACTATGGAGACCATGTTTTTGTAGTTTTCATTTTATGATGTAATGTAAACATTATGAATGTATCTAGTGCTTCGGAGGCTACTATACTAATCGGTCTCTTGAGACATAATCATTTGTGATCAGGCTAATATTATGTAATAATGCACCGACTCTGGGTAACTGGGGTTGGGGCGTTGCAAATGGCATTTTGGTATGAAGTTGGTGAGTGTAGGCTTCTAGGACCATAAATGGTTGAATAAATTGTAGAGAATGTGAAAACCATTAAGCAGCATATCAAGGTTTCCCATAGTCGACAAACGAGTTATATAGATATCCATCGATGAGACCTTGAATTTAATGTTGGAGACATTGTATTTCTACACATATCTTCATGGAGGAAGGTCATGACGTTAGGAAGGAAAGGGAAGTTAATTCCTAGGTACATCGACCCCTTCGAGATTCTTGATCGTGTCGGGGATGGGGCCTATAAACTAGCACTTCCACCAACCATGGTAAAAATACATGATGTATTTCATGTAACCATATTAAGGAAGTACATACCCGACCCTTAACATGTACATTATTCAGAGGTATTATAGTTAGGGGATGATCTTTCTTAAGAGTAGATACCAATGAAGATGTTATATCATAGAGAAAATGTTCTATGAAAAAAGACAACTCCCATCATCAAGGTGTTATGGCGAAACCACTTGTTCTAAGAAGAAACATGGGAATCAAAGGAAGTGATAAACCAAAGTTACCCACATTAGTTTTAGTATGGGAAAAGGAAATTTCAAGGTCAAATTTCTTAAGAGGGGAAAATTATAATATCCCACAATTTCATTAATGAAAATTCTTCTTGATATAATTAAATGTATTATTATGGTTATATAAAATTTTAACTTCATTGGTTTTATGTTTCTAGATTTTAAAATACTATTAGGAATTGTGACTGTTGCTAATATATCCTTTGAACAGTGACCACATGATTAGTTTAAATATTGGTTTTCAACAAATCAAATTTACTCAGACTAAGGAAGTGATGACCTTATACAGTAGACTTGCTACAAATGAAGACCATTTTTGAGAGCATTTAAAAGAGGTTGTGTCATTTGTCTTCACTATTGACCAAGTCCAAGTCGAGTTTGAACATGTTATGGTCGAGCGAAACCGACTAATGGAGATGTGGATGTTAATAGAGAATACCACCCAATCGATGTTATATGAGCCACCCCAAGAGTCTGTCACCAACACACACCTTACCCTTCCATCTTATGAGGGTGTTATAAGGGGTTACGTAAAAACACTATAGCACCAAGACTATGTACATTATTTTTGTATAAAGAATGTGAATTAATTTTTTATTGTTACTTTGCAAAGAGTTTTTAAAGCGTAAATAGTATTTTTTGTTTTAATCAACTAAGAAATATATTTTGATGAATTCATTAATTTTTGAAATATATTATATTTATTAATATATTAATAAATAACTTTTTGTTAAATATAAATGATTGTACATTTTTTATGAATTCAATTATAATTTTTATTTCAGTTTGAAGGCTATTTTTGTCAAACTCCATGAATTTTCGATAAATTTGATTTTTATTTTATAAGTAAATGTTCACATATTTAGAAAATAATTTATATAAAACTAATATTATTTTTGGAATCAAGACGTCAATATTATCCAAAGGTGGATTTTTCATAATTTTCTAAGAAATTCAATTATTTGGGTAAAAATTAAATATCATTTGAATATATAATGTGTTTTATGACATCATAATGACCAAATAGTGATGTAATAAAATACTATAAACATTATTTTCAGATAATATATGTTTTACCACTAAAATAATGTGATATTGGGTTTGTTTTATTTATTTTAAAATGCTTTGGTGGACCTTTCAAGGTTTGTAAAACATTTTTTCTTATTAAATTGTCTTTGTTGAGAGTGTGACTCACCTCCACATAAGAAACCCTATTATTTTTATATGTTCAGACATTGTAATTATAAAATATTGTTTTACACTCCACTTTTCAAAAACCATCGGAAAAACAATGGTATGGTTTTGGGTATTGATTCATTTAATGTGTGGTGACCCAAACCTAAATAATAAAGAATTCCCTCTTTTATCTTTTATAAACCCACCCAACCATCCACATCCTATTCCCTCAGAGCCTTTGTAGTTCGACTAACCCCTTCCCTCCCCTCTCTAGAATGCTTCCAAGGTTCCCTAATCTCTGAAGAAGATTCTTTCAAGCCTCTCCTAAGCCTTTTAGATCACATTTCAAAGTAAAGGATTTCATCCATTCTCAATTTTGCCCAATTTTATTTAAGTTGTTATGCCCTTTTATTTTCAATTAAAAATGTTGGTGTTTTATTTCACACCTCCCCCATACTGCCATATATATATTTTTATGTTGGGAGACCCCTTTTTCTTTACTTAATGCCTCCCATTTTCACCACTTACCATGCTGAAATTCTGTGAGAGATTTCTCTCTCCTCTTTTACATCCAAGTAACTCTTCTATATTATGCATATAAATTCAATTACATTAATTGGGATATGTATCTATATGACCCCATTACTATCTATTTCAGGTAAATATGATGAGACACCCTTTTATCTCTCATCAATGATTTTTTATGAGTTCTTAATTCACGACGTTATGCTACTGAAATTGCACCGAGTTTTTTAAGGCCAAGATCACTATGTAGTGAATACCATACCCATGTCTTTATGAAGGGTATTCACCTTTATACACAAATAAATATTCAATGGTAATTTCATGTATTTATTCCTCATTAATTAATCCTAGAATAACATATGATTTTGATTCATTCATTGTTATATGATCCATGTGTCACACTTATTCATGAAATCAAATGTTTAAGAAGGGTGTGCCCTAATTGCGCTCTAACGCATTGGGTAATGTATAGTATCATGATACGTCATGTGAAATGGGTGTTGAATCTTGTTAATTCATGTTAAAAGAGGGTTTAATTGTTCATCATGTGGAATGAGGGTTTACTCATTCTCCATGTTCAATGATACTTGGATCATGCTAATTCAATGTTAAATGTTGTTACCACATATCCATGTAATGATTATCATGATTTTAAATTATTTTATGTACATGATTATCTTGTGATACATTAATATACCTGTTGTCTAACATGTATTTATACATCATTTTATTCCATTTTTCTTCCCTTATTAGGCTTTATATTCTCACCCTTTTCTTATGCATTTCCGTAGGTTATCCCATGCAATGCTAAGTAAGAGAGAATGTAAGGGTCATGTAATGGATGTTTTCAAAAAAGATGTTGTGTTTCATTTTTTAATTTGTTATGTAATGATCATAAGACCCAATTACACTAGACCTCTAGATATTATATGTTTTATCATGTGAAGTTTATGTAATAAATATTATTTTAGTGTGTAACAAAGAGTAGGGTTGTCATACAAACTAGAGGGTTAAGACAATAACCCCTTTTAAATGGGTTTTATGGTATCTCCTAGGTGGGATAATTGTTTCCCCAACCATTTTCCAACCATAAAAGACATCACTAGATCATTTTTAATGTTTTTCTTTAGTTGGTTACACATTTTGGGGAAACTATAAACCAATCATGAACAAACCCAAAATTGAAAAAAAAAATTTCTATTATTTCACGATAAACAACCCCAAACAAAACACAACAAAATCATGTTTAAAATATATGTTTAGGAATACCTGAATATAGTAATAGGTTGGTACAACATTCCCACTATTTAAATATTTTTCCCCTGAAGGCCTATTCCAAATATTCCATGCCAAAATGATGAGGCCACTTTCGTCTCATCAATTACTCCTTCTCCAGTGCTTTTTAATTATTAGAACATTGATTTCGTAGAACTCAATCCAACAATATCTTAGTTCTATGTAGTAACATGATTTTAGAATCAACAATCCTAACTTGTTGTTTAGTAATAGATAAATTATAGTCAACATCAAGATAACTCCATCATCGAACATGAAATTGGTTAGATAAATACTTTTATAACTGTGATAAATGGAACACGTTATGTATCAACATCATCTATGGTGGAAGTGATAACTTAAAATACACATTTATGACTTGTTCAACAACCACAAAAGGTCCCAAAAAAATCATATCAAGATTCCCATGACTCTCAATCCATTATTGACCCAACCGAGGTGAATAATTCATGAACACTTGATCATTAATTGAAAATTATAAAGGTGAATGATGATGAGAAGTAGAATAAGTTTATAATTTATGTTTCATAGACATAATCTAATGAATAAAAAATAATTGTTTTTTGTATATTGAACCACTCCTAGTATATCCAAGGAACTTTAACCAGTCTCTACCAACATAATAGAGATCTGCAAGGCCAGACATTCAAATCCTCAAAAGCATTCAATCTGATCACATACTGGTAACTATTGTTATATGAAAACTCTACCATCCCCAGGTGATTATCCCAAGACCCACCAAAGATAAGGAAATCCATACAATGCCTATCATAATGAATATATATAGATATTTCTATATAAACATCCAATTGGGGATAATATTTAGTACTCAAGAGGACCAGAGATTCTAGTTCCTCTTAAAGGCCTCTCCAAAAAAAATAAGTGAACGAAGGATCTATGTTAAAAACTATAACATATAGAACACTATGAAAATGAAAAATATCTTCCACATAAGGATATACAAATCTTCAACATTGGTGGTCGAAAAATGGGTATAATGTTGTTTGACATTGTCATCCTATTGATCTCAACCCATATCACATTATTCATTTAATGGGTACATCGATAACCTACTAAAAAAACCATTGAGATCTCATTGAACTTACATGTCGGGACTAGATATTGATAATGAAAACTCAAATATTTATAATTCTTGACCTTAACCATTTGAAATGTGTAATAATGAAAGTCAAATTCATTAATCCCCCATCTCATACCAGTCCACAAGAACTACTGCCGCATATCAAAAAAAATAATCACGGTTCTTGAGTGCATAACCCACTGGGAATTATGCAAACCCCCCATAACATTATGCCTTACCAATATTAGAACAACCATGAAACTAAAATATAATATAATTCCCTTGGTGGATAAAAAAAATTTCCTCAATTGTCGCCCATTTATAAAGAGATTCTGTAATTCTATGGAACACAACATCAAGATTTTTTTTCTTAAAGGAACATCTCAAAAAGAATATATATCAAATGAACACTAGATAATGAAACCTCAACCCCTGATTCTCGAACATAAAATCCAACAATGAAATCAAATCCAACAAGTATGACTATTATAATTATTTTTTCAAATAATGGGTCATTATTTTCCTATAAATATAATTTTCAATGAAAATCACTTTCCCCATGGTATTGTTGATTTAAAAATTAAAATACTTCATGTATGACACCCAATTCCTCTTGTGATGATTCAAATCATTTTGAGATGAGATATATATAATGAACTTGTGGTATGAAATCATGGTAATTGTTTCTTAAAATGGTAGTGAAGATAATATTAATGAACATGCATCAAAATTGTGACTTCATAGCCATGGGTTGGGTAATTATTTTCATGTGGGACAGGCCAAAGTGATCTATAAGCAATGACATGATCACCCTGTATACGAACGCACCCCAAAACTAAACCTGAAGAATAAAAAAAGTCCACATAGATCTGTTTGGAATCTCGGAGTGTCAACACTAGTGCAGTGGTTAAAAGATGTTTTATCACAATAGATGAACTCTGTCATTTAACATCCCTAGAGAAAATAGCTCCCTTCCAAGTAAGAGTGGTCATCATAGAAGCCATCATTGATAAGTCCATTAAAAACATATGATAATAAGAAAATAATTTCAAGAAGATCTGAATCTCAGAGAAATTTTGTGGTTTCTACCATATCATAACAGCATTCACCTTCTTAAGATCAACTGATATACTATGTTCATACATTACGCATCCCATAAACATCACATCCCAAATCAAGAAATTACATTATGAATTATTAGCATAAATCAGGTGGTTTCTCAACATTTAGAAAACTGATCTCAGATGATGTACATGATCCCCCTTGAATATATATAAAATGAAGATGTCATCCAAAAAGACTACAATGAAGGTATCAAAATACATTGAAAAAATCTTGTTCATTAAAGTCAAAAATATTGTAGGTGCATTGGTTATACCAAATGAAATTTCAAGGTACACATAATGGTAAAACATTATATAATAGTAGTTTTATGAATGTCATGCCCATTTATCCTCATGTGATAGTAGCCAGACAAAATAATAATCTTTGAGAACCACTTTATGCCTTTTAACTGAAGAAAAATTTCATCTATCCATGAAATTAGATACTTTTTCTTTCTCATGACTCCATTCTGTTTTTGATAATCAATGTAATGGCCAAGTGAACAATTAGTATTCTTATCATAGATTACAGGTTACTCCCAATCTGACACTATCGGGCATAGAAACCCTTAAACTTAAATATCATCCAAAAAAGTCTTAAAATCCTTAATTTCATCTACTTCCACATGTTAAGGGGGAATAGACAGTTGATTTGTTCCTAGGACTATATCGATAGAAATCTCATACTATCATACAGATGGAAACCCGAATATTTCATGATGGAACACTTTGGGAAAATCGATGAAAACTAGAGGGAGGCCACCTCTCAAATATTCTCCCTCAAAAAAAAAGAAAAAATAGTTATCACTTTCCACAACAATAGATAACATGGTCCTTGTCTACCAAACATTAGGTTCTATTATCCTTGAAAGATATAGAAAACCCCATTAGGTGTAGTAACGTAATCCTACAGAATATAACCATCAATTTGAGATTTATTGAAAATGATCCAATCCATCAAAAAATAAGAACAAGATGTTTTATTTCAAGAAATACCACGAGAATAATGACACTTTATCTTTTCTATATTTGAATTTTCACTTCCACTGGATGAAAAATTATCTCCTGAAAACCCTGACATAACAGCCGTGTCTATTTTGACCATCATTTCTGTACCCAACTCATCAGCATAAGAAGAATGTTTTTGCAAGAAATCTTAAGAACTGATATATGGTCAAATTCAAAACCTGAACCATCGTTCCATAATATTCTCATTTCATACAATTTGAAGGTAAAACTACACAAGCTCACCAAGATCGATTGCATATTTTATCATGGTCTTGTCACCCAACTCGATTTAAAGAAAGTAAATGACCTTGGAAAACATCATCAACATTAGATAATACTTTTTTAGGAGAATAAAAATTATGTCCTTATACACTAAGACCTCAAGATTCATCATCATCACCATTTTTTCCCACAATCTCTTACTCAGTACTTCCTGTAAAAAGGGGTTACACTTAACCTTGATCTCGTTGGGTGTCTCTAAGATCCAAAAGAAATGATAAATCCTTATCAGCCATTCTTCAGACTCTTGGGGATAACTTGATCACTAATAAATGGTTTATTATGGACACATAACTCTTCAAAAACAATCCAGAGAAGGTCCCTATGAGGTTCTATAGCTGGATCCTGAATAGGATCTAGTGATGGTTCATGTCCCAGGGAATGGAAATTATGCACAATAACCTCAACCATACTATGGTTCACATGAGGATTCACCCGCAAAGGATCATTGGTAGATTCCTCCTAGATCCTATTCAGAAATTTTCTTATAGTCATGATGATATAAAACATTTAATACATCAGATTAATAGTCCAATATAAAAACTAGTGAATTAAACCCAAACAGACCAAACAAAAAAAATTATTTTAGTCTCTCCACATCAAAGTCAAGGAAAAGACTAGAAATAATCGTCAAGATATTTCTCCCAAACCCCTCATAGTGAATTAAGGTTTACTGTAGTGGGATATGGGTATAAATATTAATTAAAACTACCTACATTGAATGGAAAAACTATACAAAAAATGCAGACTTCTAGGAAAAAGATGTTCATGGAGCTTTGATAAAACTTTTTAATGAACCAGACTAGGTTCCCTAGAAACTCAGTAACAAAGATAACTCTAAAATGGCTTAAAGGGCATTCTATATCCCCATAGGTTGGAGACTACCCACTAACATGATACAAAATGAATATGGGAATGAATTTTCCACAACTATTGTCGAATTTAGAAAACAAATCAGTTAAGATACAAAATAAACCCCATTGAGAGAAGTGTAACATAAGTAAAATTTTCAAAGAAACCCAATGTACTATATCAATGTAATAAAAAATGTTTGAAAAACATAATTCCTAGTGGAATCAACTCTCTATGCCCAACGTCAATAGCTGGAACCCCCTCAATGTGGTCTTTTTCCTTTTCTTCAACCTAGATGGAGATAATCTACAATCACCAAATAATATAGGTAGGGTGTGAGATAAAATCCCAACAGGGTCTGAGCAAGGATTCTATTAAACCAGAAAAATTTAATTTTCTAAATAAAGAAATTTAAATTTTAAATAAATAAAATTTTAATTTCAAAAGATTATTTAAACATATCATACATACATTTTAAATTATGAAAATACATTAAATAAATTATTCACAGTTCAGTTGGTGGAATGTTTCTAAAACAATTGATGATTTTTTTATATAAAATAGTTTATATAAACTCACAAGGAATAGAAAATTGTTTAAAACAATGGAATATATTCATTTAAAATACATATAATTGAGGAAAATGGTTATATTACTTAACATATGATAGTTATAAGATAAAGGACTCCACAAACTCAATGTTACATTGAAATATGTGTATTCACGTGCCTTTTTTGTATGAACACATGAGACTACATCATCATCCCAGTAGGAATGTGACATACTGCATTTATATTGGTGAA
Source organism: Viscum album (assembly GCA_963277665.1). NCBI lineage: Eukaryota > Viridiplantae > Streptophyta > Magnoliopsida > Santalales > Viscaceae > Viscum > Viscum album. The sequence goes on from OY728146.1 coordinate 1,815,469,460, forward strand.
TATTATAAATTGTAGTTTGTTGTACGAATAACTCACTAAAGACCAAAGTAATTCATGTACTATAATAAAAAATCAATGATATATAATTTACTTTAAAAATACTTGAAATTAAATCCATCCCATTATCAATTTATAATATCCCAAATTTCAATTTAAAAATAAAAATGGGGTTTTAATCATAACATGTTATTTCTTCTGAGATAAAACCAATGGGTTTATTTTAAAATCACTTGATTAAAATTTCATCAAAAATATTTTGAAATTAGTTTCATCAAATAAATTTCTTAAATTTTTCCATCAAACAAATTTCTCAATTTAAATTCAAAAGATTAAATTTCACCAATTCTGATAAATTTCATAATAAATCACCAATTCAATGGATTATGGTGTTTCTAAAATTTTATTCCAAAATCTAATTTCAAATCCCAATCCCTCAAGTAAATGGAATTGGGCTTTGAACAATATAAATTCATAAGAATCAAATCCAATATATCTAATTGAAAAAAATTAATGAAATCACCCAATTTATGGTTAATTAAATTACCCAATAAAAATGGAAACACCTTCCTTAAAAACACACTATCTCAAAATGGAAAACCCCAATTGGGATTATCTAAAGAAGTACACCAATAATGGAATTTGGGAGCCACAGGTAGATCCAATATAAAATATAAATTCAACAAGATCTAGAAACTAATAATGACATTAATGAAACCATAGGGCAGAAAGAAGAGACAACAAGAGGGAGAGAATTGGAAGAGAAATCATATCTGGAGGAGATCAAATTGTGTTCTCCATGTTTTTATATTCTTATTGGATGGTTTATAAAAGTCAAAAATCTCTCTTGGGTGATCATAGGGGATAATAAATCTTTAAGGGTCATACAGACCTATCTCGGATCTCAGAAGAGGGTGTTAGGGATTTTTTTTAAAAAAATCGATTACAAAACATTTATGCATTTTTGGATATGTAGGGCCACATAGTTAGAAAAAATTGTGAGATATATTCCTCCACCCCATTAATATGGATTTCAATTATTCTACAAGTTTGGTGAATCGTTTTCTAAACCATGCCATGACCATGAAAAATGTCAATATCGTGGTTTCTATAATTTTCTCTAGAAGGGTGTAAGGGTTGGGAAAACAATGTGAAAAAATTGAATAACCACAAAACTTTTAAAAATTTCCTAAATTTTTACCCCAAACCCCCCAAATTAAACAAAACAAAATAATGTATAAAATAGTGGTTTAAGAACACCATAAAACAATAATATGATTTTACGCATAAGTATATAAATTCATCTCTCTAATTTATATTCAAAATTTTAAAAACATACCCGCACTAATTCAATTATATTATATATTTTATCTGATTTCAATTACTTATAAAAATTAATCCATTAAATACTCCAAAAAAAAAATTTATGTCATTGATGCATTATTTTTCATCCCCAATGGTTGAATATAATTTTTATAGTATGATGATTTATTCTAATTTCTGAGACTCATCAAATATTCCAATATGTACCAAATTTACGTATTCTAATTAAAATTTATGTTATATAATAACTTACAAGTTAAATTTGAGAACAAAACAAGTTAAATATTGGATTAAATAACAAATAAAATCTACACCTTTCCAATACTAATCATTTTTTAAAATATATGGAGACAAACAAATTACTAACATCTTTATTAAAATAATTTAACATAATAATAGACATCCATTATTCAATAGGTTTAATGTCCTATAATATATTTTATTATACATTAATAAACATAGAAAATTTAAATTTAGTCAAATTCAACTTTATATTTATCATATTTTATTTCATATCCGGATTAATACATTTTATTATCTAAGAAAATACATAAAATAATGGGTGACGATAAATCATATAAAAGGGGGAAATGATTTGACTTATAAGGATACCTAAATTAAGATGAGTATATAAGAGAGAATAAGAATCTTAGTCACATATAACATAAATTAATTATTAAAAATAATCAAATATAATATATATAATTCTTTATTTTCAAAATAGTGAAACATCATAATTCAGGGTTAATTTTCGAGACATAAATAAAAGATTAAAAAAATAATGGAATCATGACAATGCATAAAATTACAGAGAAATATAAAAACATAAAGTCCATGTATAATAATATTAAGAGATCTAAATCATTACCAAATAAATTAGAGTACTGTAAAATTCGATAGACACTCATGAAATCATAATATTCTTAATATCATTTTTTCCATAGGAAAGAAGTATACATAAAAGATATTCATGAAAAAAATATCATAATAATAGAATGAGTTTTATAATAATATTGTAACTCATATTTCAATGAATAAACATGGAATTACTCCAATGATATTATAAAAACATTATATTATATAATAAATAGTATATTCCACTAATTTAAAATATGATAGGCTATATATATAAGAATAAAACATATATTGGCAGTTAAAGAGTGTTTTTAAAAAAAATTCTTTATCAAAATCATTGGATGCAGATTTAAATTCATTATAATGGAATAGACACATGTATAAATCCAAAAAAATCAATGGAAAAAAATAAATGACCTTTTGAATGGGGTGAAATTGTATAATAAGAATAGGGTAAAGAGTGTGAAAGAGAGAATATAATATGAAATGAAAAAGATAGAGTTTGATAGTACACATACATTTTTATCATTTGTTTTGTCACACATAAACCTCATATATTTATTTCTATCATTAAAATCTTATTAAATAAGTATTTTCAGTCTATTTGATTTATTATTCGTTTGACATTTTTATAATTTTTAAATATTTTAGCAATGATAGAAAGACATCAGGAAATATTTGTTTGAAATATTTCATATTTATTTTAATTTCTCGGTGATAATCATTATGGTTTTACTTTTTTGTAAATTTATAAAAATATATTTAAAAATATAAAAAATATTTATATATAATATATATATATAAACAATCTATGGTGGTGGTGATAATTAATTAATAGGAAATATCCTTATATATAGTAAAGGAGAACAGTAATTAGATATTTTGGATAATGTATATGGATAATATATATTTTCTATAAGTAGTTAATAAATTCTATAAAGTAGAATAATATAAATTTTTTTAGTATTTATTATTAAAAAATAGTTTATAAATGTAAAATATTAAATAATATTATGACCGTTGAATAAGAAAAATTAATTGAAGTCGGTGGACTGTTATCATTTCCTTGAAGTGTAGAATTAACTTTGGATGAATGCCTTCAATTATTAATGTGGTTTTTGGAAAAAAAACATACCAAAGGATTTTAGGGCGATTAATATGTTATATTTTTATAAATATTATAATATGGGATGAAATTTTGATGCATATTATAATGCGGTTGTGTGGGAGAATTTATACCCAGAGAGACAGTGTATTATGAGGTAAAATTATGAATTGTTTTATAGACTAAGACATTCAATAATAGAATTATTTGTGACTACTAACAATATTTCATTGAAAACATATGTTTTTATGACTATTAAATCCTTTTAACATTGAATTTATATGTTAATTAAAGTGAATGAAAATAAAAAATGGTAATATTTATTAATTTAATAAATTATATCATTAGTTAATGAAAATTAAGATTTAGATAAGAAAATTCATTTTATTATATATATAATATTTTTTATACTGAAAATAATTTTCGTTGATAAAAATTTTATAATATTTTTGTGTTAATTTTTAAAACATATTATGTCATCAATCAAAACATTTTCCAAAAGGTATTTTTTAAATATCATCAAAAAATATGTATGTCAGAATAATATGATAAAGTCACCCCTGAAAAATTTAAATGTAATTATTTAAAAATATTTATTTCAAAAAATAAATTTAAATATTATTTAATTATCATATGTAAATATTATGAAAATATTAAGTGTTTTTTAAAATATGATAAAACTGATTATATAAAAAAATATAATCTTATACATTTGTTATGTCATTTAATTAAATTATATAAATTATGGTATTATATTATATATAATTATAAATTTTATTCATGGTTAGTATTTTTCCATTTTAAAAGACTAAATTATTATGTTGAATACTTCAAATTTTTTGAATAATGTTTAATTAAATGTATTTTTGGATCGATTTATTTTATGTTATCAATATATAATATAATAAAATTATAGAAATATTATTTTTATCCCATGTGTTACAAACAATTGGTATCTTATATAAAATTTCCGAAATATAATTTGTGATACTGAGGCTTTGTTTAAAATAAATGGGTTTTCTTGAAAATGAGTATTTTGCATTATTTGTTTTCTTCATTTTGGAATGTCATACAATTTAGTTAAAAATTAAACTAATGGGAAAACCCTAATATTAAAATATAATTTTAAATAAACTTTAAAAATAATTTAAAGGTAGGTATACATCCTTAGGAAATTACAATTATACTATTATTATTATAGGATTTTTAGGTAATTTGTTTTTTCATTGAATAATTTACATTTATAATATATTAAAACACTAATAATTGATGCTTCAAGAAAAAATTCCATTATGTGGGGAATTATTTTCATATCCATATCCTTTATAAATAATAATTTGTAATTAATATTCAATTATATTATATACTAAATTTTAATTTTTATTACTTCGACGATGATTATTTATTATGAATTTCTTGTAAAATAATAAACGAAGATGTTTGAATTACAGTTATTATACCATTTATGGTATAATGATTCATGGATGTTTGATTGTTTATAATCATTGGAAATCATGATATTAATTTCATCATGGGGTAATATTGATTATAAATTTAATTTTTAGTTTTCATCAATTCCCACTTATTGTTCACTATCTATTGATTCCATGAATGAAGAATACACCATTCAGAGTAGTTATCCAAAAGTGACTATTCTCCCCCTTCCATTCATCATTCCCTTCGAGGAAGGACATTTTTTATTCAATATTTAAATGTATAATTGATTTATTCTAGTATCCTATAGAGGTGATATGAATATAAAAAATGCTAGTTAATCTAGTTATTATGAATAAAAGTATCATAGGTTGTTACACAATATGATTATAGTAGGAAATATAGGGGCCTCATACCCACTCAGGTTTTGAATGTATAAATGATGTGTATTAAAAAATTAATATTTTTATCAAAAATAATTTATCTCATTAAAGTAAAAAATTAGACTATAAAATTAAATATAGTAAAAGATAAAAATATTAAATATAATTTGTAAAATTATAAGAAAAAAATGAAAAATGTAAATAAAAACACCACAAGATTAAAATATTCATTATCTAGATATTCCTGGTGTGAAAATAAATCTATATAAGAAATAAAATTAATTTAAAGAAAGATGTATCAAAAAATATTTTTGCATCACATTATTGTTTATAGTCTCTATAAACTATTTAATTAGAGGTCATATTATTGTGGAACACTTAGCTTACTACAAACCGATGTAGTTCCTAGGTGGGTAATGTTGTTTCAAAAATACTACTACTACTCTAATATTCATTTTACAATTCCAAATAACATTTTATAATTCTTACATTCATGTTTGGAAAAAATAATTCTTATCAACACTACAAATTTCCTTCATTCAGTATTAATATAATTTTCATTCAAGGGAATTTATTAATAATTCCAATCCTTTCTATAATGTTTATTTTAATATTTAATTGGTAGTTTATGAAATTCATATTTATGGAGGCTATTTCCAAGTGTATTTAAATTTATTTTGTTATCATGTTGTAATATATTGAATTTAATTCTATTTAATTATCAATAAAATTTAATTTTCAATTTTTTTGAAATAAATTAATGTTCTACCTTTTTACTGGTATATGTGATTTATTTATATTATAACTTATATATTTATAAAATATAATATTTTAAACATACTAAAAACATGGTTTTTAAGAAATAAAATTTATATTGAAAATCTATAGGTTAATAAATTAATCTCCATGAATAACTTTTATCTAATTTTTTTTAATTTTAATCCATAATCAGGAACATATAGTGTTACTTCCATTTCATTTCATATATAGGTTTACATATTAAATAATTTTTACATACGGGGTTTCCAACATATATAGTAAATGTGGGTAATATTTTTGGGTAATACAGTATTCCAAAATTTATGATCTTCATCGATCACTCATCATAAGTGATGTCGTGATGCATTTAAGCTTCTTCCAAATATATTTCATGTAGGGGATCATGTTATCATAACATACATTAGGTAGTTGAGATGGTTTTGATGGATGTTCTAGATGACAATACATATCTTCTATGTGGTCAACGATCACAAATGGGCTAATTTATCATGAGGTTTCCGTTTAATTCTCTATAAATCTCAAAAGATGATTCTTGGGAGGTATTCAAAAAAAAATTCCAATTTTTTTTTGAAACATCAATAAATGTTTGCTTATATCTTCATTTTACTATAATATAACTTTAATTGGAAATTAAGTTATTTAAAAATATCAATATTTTAATTTATAGTTTATGCTCCATGTAGCTTTCATTCACCTACATTATCCAACCCCATTATAGCTATATATCTTCTTGAATATAGATATTTAATTTGGAATATTTAAATAAATTAATGTATACTATACTTGAATGATAACTCAAGCCATAAAAGATATTGATCTAAAATAATTTTAGCCTACATAGAAATATCCCATTATTCCCCTATGTGATTGAATAGTTTTTTCTAATAGAACATATATCTAGTGATGATAAACTATACTTAATATTTACTCTATTTTAAAATCATATTCAGTAATACTCCAAAAAAATATGTGAACATTGGATCTCAATTAGAAAAAATTGAAATTGGTTCCACAAAAATCCCTAAGAAAAAAATTTAAAATACCATGAAATGTTGATCAATAGAAATATCATCCCAAATAGTGATTTATTGTGTATTTTTACAATGCAGATCCATTAAAACCACCATTTTCATTATTTTCTATAGATTTTTTAATAATATCCATGAACAAATCAGTGGTGAGGGGCTCTTATTTCCATATTATTGTGGGTAATAGTTTCATGTTACCCAACAGATTTTGACACTCTACCTTAACTCTATGGAATACCATGAACATTGCTGTGTGTTTTATAATAATCTCCTTTATGTTATCCCATAATTGTTCTATGAATGTTATTTATATATCTTGGTAATACATGGGATGATGGAAGAAGATGAGAATTGTGTATCACCAAATAGGTAATACTGTAACTCTTTTGTTTATGACACCTAGAGTCTATATCTAACCTGGATGATTCTATCATTCTCAATTTTTATTTCTTCAATATCCCCTTCTATACTTATTTCCAATTTATTTTCTTGTTATGAATCAATAATGTATGACTCCCAGATTTTATGTTATATAGATGGATGAAAAATAATTCTGGGAAAGAAAGATGTATTCTATTACATTATAAATAATATATATTATCATTTTTATATCCATGGATACTATAAATTTTGAAATCTTAATCTTGTAAAGGGTACCCCAATAAATTCTTCTAAAAAGTTAACTGCATTATTCTACATTCTGAGATGGTATTGTATAATGAATCATAGTAATTTATTATCTCCAATAATATTTATTGACACATGTTTATCTCATTCTGTGTGAATATCATCATCAATCCCTATTAGACAACACATATTTTAAAATTATATAAAAACATGTAATACCTACAAATATACAAGGTGAATATCACAGAAACTAACCTTATATCATGTGTTATGAAGTTCATTTCATGGGTTGTTCATATTTATGAGGTATTATATAACACTTTAGTAATTTTCATTAGTATTAATTATATGCCATTATTTGAAGAATCACAGTATACCACAATCCATTCTCTATATAAGGGTATATTATATACCTGTTTGGTTACTAACCTCTTCTTGATATCCTTCATTGATTCATCTCATAAATCATTCTAATAATAAATTCTTAAATTTTGTATAAATGTTTTTAATGGGCCAATACTAATTTCCAAATGTTCTAAAAATACATTTGTAGTACCAAAATGTTCCATTAAAACTATATATTTTAGCAACACTCATTGTTCAAGCCCATTCAGGAATATAGATTATCCTTAAAAGATTTATATAAATTCCCCTACATGTGATCACATATTCTATTAGTGTGACATTATATATCCAAAAGAAACCCTTAAAAAAATTAAATAACTTATCCTTCCTTGATTCCCTCATTCTAATAATAATAGATTCCTGATGTACTTATATTATCATAAAATTTATTAAAATTTTAAAAACTAAAAATACCAAAAAAATTAATGAAGAAGTATTTGATGAATAATTTCATTATTTATATAAATATTTACATTCTTTTTATCTGTATAAATTAAATAAAAACATATATATAGTTTAGGTAAGTTCTATATATGGTTATCTTTGAAATATAACCTCTATTCACCTTCAGTTCAGGATATTTAGATTAATGATCTATATTTATGTTGTATCATGATCTATGATGTTCGTAAAAAAAGATATAAATTTTTCATTGTGGATACTTGTTTCTTATAGTGAAAATGTGGAGAAGTAATTAATATTTTCAAAAACATATTCACCCAATGTACATCGTAAAAAATATAATTATTTCACGGTAATGGTTATTACTAGGGTATAAAAACCCCTTTTCAAAATTCCCATGTTGCTAATTATTTGATTTAAACAATTCTCTATAATCTTTCATATAGGGTATATTTGATCTATAGTTCCCATTGGATATAATTTCAATTTATAAATATATTAAATGATCATATGGACCACTACATAACATTATGGTAATATATTGAAATATATTCTCCTATTATATGAATGTATGGATGGTTGAACCCTTACTTTTTAGAAAAAAAACAATTGTATTATTCTTCATTATGTTTTAATACCCATACCTATAAAATATAAATTAATTGAGATATATAATATTCCATTCATTTGTATGAATACATTTGATGGTTAGGGATATAGAAGGGGATTTTATTATTTCCAAAACTAATATGGGCTCTATATTTAGTGTAACACTACAGAATTTTAATATGGATATCCCATTTTGTAAATAATATATTGAAAAGATGGTTTGAAATGATATATAATAATAAAATGAAAATAATATATTTTTTTCATAGAAGATACATCATTAGAAGGTGAAAAATAATACATTAGAAATAGTAAATCTGAAATAACATTTATAAAACTACATAAGGAATAAAGCCACAAGTAAATAAAATTACATAAACATGAGATCCTTGTACTCATTATTCTCAGTAAATATAATTCCTATAATTATAACAATGGAAAAATAAAAAGTATTAGAAATATAATATACATTTTTAGAGAGATGTAAATAAATATGATGGTTGATTTCATGTATTTGTGTAAGCATATATAATGGGTTGAAATATGACCATTAAAAATGTGGTCATAGAATATATAATCAGTAGGTAGAATCAATGGGTAAAATTATATTTTTTAATATAGCACAATATAATTATATATTATTTTTGAGTGAAGATAATTGATAATATTAAATAAAAATATTTTAAATTGTTTATTATATTTCATTACATATTATTATGATTAGTAATTTTTTATTGAAATGATTTTATATGTAGTAAAATTAATAAAAAACCTTTAATACTAATGGGTTGATAATATTTATTTCTAAAAAGATATATAATTAAATTTAATAAGATACTATTAATATAATTTAATGTTAGAAATGATATATCTTGTAAAAGGATTACGTCTTTAATTTCTATTTATATTTTATTAATTAATGAAATTTATCAGAAAAAAATATAATTATAGTAAAAATTTTCATTTTAAAAACAAATAAAATGAAATAATTTAATTAGTAATTGATATGAAATAGGATTAAGAGAACTTATTATATAAAATGTTTTTATTTCAGAAAATATGTTTTTTATGTATTTTCTGTTTTTATTATAGATTAAAATTTATAATATTTAGATGTCTAATTATATTAAATGTAGTACAAATTTATCATAATTATATTAAAATTAATTAATATGGTTTATTTGTTTTACATAAAATTTATTTACTGAGGGTGAAAATATCTTATCATTGTAAATTTAAATTGAGACAAATACTATTAAACTAAGTAATAATTATTAAAATATCTTGAAAAAAATATCAATAAAAGGTTTGAATATGGGGATTCATTAATCATATATATAAATTAATTATTATTACCATATTTTCCTTAAAAATGGAATCTGTATAACTTAACGAATGGATATTTATATAAATAACACTCAAAATTCTAATATAAAAGGGACCCTTCTAAAATCCTCCCTAACCACTTGATCACATGGGTTATATTTGGAATACATTATGATTTATACTATAAAAAATTTTATATAGATTTTGGGTTGCATCTATTTCCCGGATGGATACCTAAAACGTTCATTTAGAAGGTACTCATTTTGATAAGGATATAATTAACTAATGTAAGTACCCAGTTCTTCAAAAAAATAAATTATGTTCATATATCATCTATTTACAAATATATTTACCAACTGTAATGATATTATATAAAAAATATTATTCTTATTTGATAATTTTACTAAAATTATAGAAAACTTATACTATTAATCATTCATTAGTATGACAAGTTCTTATTTGGATTGGTTCAATAACCTATAACGATGCTAAAAAACCATCTTAACTATTAACACTAATAATGATATTTATGATGTTAATTTTGTAAATTTATTTATGGATTAATTTATGTCCGGTATATATTTAAATTATTTTAAAATTAAAAATCCATGGTCATTATAATATAGCTCGCAGTTATGAGAAAACTATTTGAAAAATACACTAGATAGATTTCATTCTCAAAAACCATATAAATAAATTACATCATGAGATCATCAGAATGGAAAAATCATTGTAAAAAATTGAACCCAATACCATTAAATATATATCAAGGATAAAATTTTTATCATTGAATGAGAATTGAAATTTCAATTATAAAACATATTTGAAGTAATTAATATTGCTGACATCTAATAATGATAATAAACTATGAATGAAAAATGTATGTGTAATGAAACATTATAAATAAGTTGTATAAATTGTAATATATGTCTTTATTTTTCCTAAATATGTGATAATGTTGATTGGTATTATTATATATTAGGTTAATGATCTTTTTCTAATATTGGGATTAATGGTAAGGGGTTCTAACATAAAATTCCTTTCACTGAGATATAATCCACATATATTTCTATTTATTTTATGTGTATAATATATTAACTCAGAAATTTATTTTTAATTTTACTGGATTTTAATTCATGGGATATGTATATCTATCTCATGTTCTCACTTTCATGGGGTTTTAATTAAAAATATTTAAAAGTAATAAGTTGTTCTTTATTGATCTCATATAAAAAATGATATTATGGATGTTTGAACTTCCATATAATTAATTTTACATTATTAATCTATAAAAACATATATATTTTTTTCTCCTATTATCATTTTTGGTATTTGAATGTATTCATACCATTTTACCTCCCTTCATTTTACAATTTAACTAAACTAATTTTCATTAATGGGACGAAACATATCTCTTATTTTTGGTAGAGAGTCATTATTCTCTACTTTCATATTCTATATATTTTTTAATAAATTTACTTCTCTATGATTATATGATTTATTAAAATTATTTCACATTAACATTTTGTTTTTTACAAAATATTTCATGTAATATATTTAATCTCTATGTATTGATGACATTTTCCATTGTCTGGACATTCTTTTGAAATGTTTGAAACAAATATTTATTTTAAATTTTTTACAAACATAAATTTTTCCCATAATATTCATCAAATTATTATATATGTTTATTTTATATGTTTTTATATTTTTCCAAAAAATATTTTATTAAATGTTTATAATAATTAAATATTTTGTAAATAAATGATTAAATGAAATTAAATTTTATTATTTTAATTAATCAATGTAATTATTAAATATCTTCATAATTATTTTTATCTAGGTTAAGGCTATTTCATGAATCTTATTATTATCAACGTATATTATCTAGTGATACTGTCCAATAACTTTAAATAGATGTCTTTTGATCTTGTTTTTTGGAAATCTTATTGAAAATAATGTATCCCTCATGAGTTAACTATGTTATGATGATATTATGAATGTTTTCATATTCATATAAAATATATGTACTATTTATAATAATGTGATAGGGGTATGATATATCCCAACATTTAATTGTTTAATTTTTAGTAAATAATGATATATGTACTAGACATGGGTGTTTATGTCAATCCTAGTATGGTAATGGGACATGTGTTGTTAGCGTAAGTCTACTATGCTTTAGGAAGGTGGATATACAAGTCTATTCCGACTTCAAAATCTATGTGGTTAACCATGAAATATGTTATGTTTCATATGCTTATGATCATACGATTTTATTATTTTATTTTTATTATCTCTGATATATTCTCATGGATCATTTTTATTCTCTCATGTTTATAAAATCATATAAAGCATTTGTTATGTTAGTAAAAAATCATCTATTAGTGACTCTAGTTTTAGGATATTTTTCTATTATGTATGATTCTATTATATTATATACCTAGAGTATATAATCAGGATTATATATTCACCATATGGACACATATGATATAATATTTAAATGTTTATCTTCATCCCTTACTAGGATCCTCAACCAATAATTTCTTATGTTTATATTTTAAAAGGATATGAAGAGTAGTGTTGTGTATGATATGTCTATAATGGTATCAATATAAATAATAATTGGTGGAGAAATTGAATATTAGTTTTATAACACTTTAATAAAATTCAAAATTCCCTAACACACTAATCCTATAGTATTTGGGGTGTTTTTAATTTCTAGGTATAATGAATGAACACAAAAATGGTTTAATATGAATATACAATATTATTCAATAACCATAGTTTGTAAAAAATGTGGTTTAGATTTTTTTAGTGATTTGGTAATGAAACATTAGATCATAGAACATAAAAAACCTATTGATGAACAAAAATCCGCATATGAAAAATATAAATTTTCATTTTTTGAAAGGAAAGAGTCATAAATAATACGTATTTGGATTCATTTTTCTTATCATATAATTCCTCATACATATTATTGTTGCCTGACACAAACACTTATCATTTTGTTTTATTAATTTATTGAAGATAAAATCGTGATATTAGGGTTTTAACTCATATGATAAATATTCAAAACAACTTATTTGATCGTAGTAATATGAATTACATCATATCTAGAAAATTTCTATGTCTATTAATTCAAATCCCCAAAATAATTGTATTTAAAAATTAGTGAAAACTCCCAGTGGGGAAATGATATCATCCCATGTCTAGAAATATTCTTTGAAATATGATTCTTGGAATGTTCTTTATAAAAATATTATTATTCTCCATTTTATATAATTTTTTTTGACATTGGTAATGGATTGGATCTCTCCATATATGAAATATATTGATTTCTATAATATTTAATTAATGTTTCATATATAGATTCTTCATATGATCATTACAGATTCACAGATGATCGTTGAATACATAGTGAAATTACTTTATTAAATGGGTTTTAATACCCATTAATGATATGTACTAACTTCAAATATTTGGAGATAATCGTTATATTGAGGATATAAGGACCATTAATGAATTCATTGATATTTTTACTCATGATTTGGTTTTTATTTCTGCAAATTAGAAAGATTTATTTATGATTGGAATCATTACATGTGATATGTCAATATCAAAGACTCCAAATATAATGACACTAATAAAATTAGAGGAATTTAAGAAGAAAACCCAAGAGTAACTGAATATGGGTTTATATACCCATATTCTACACCATGTTTTGAAATAGTTTTATTTTTTAATAATAAATATGCATAATTTCACATCCTCATTGTTTATCATGTTCATAAAAATATCAATCAAGGACAATTTTCATCTTCCTCATATATATAACATGTTTTTTTAACACTGAGGGGATCAATTGTTTTTAATAATTATAATTAGATAGTGATATAACTAATTATTTGAGAAAAGTGTAGATGCACCTATATAATCCTTTAATACAAGTCATGGGCACTATGAATTCAAAGTGATATTATTTTGAAACTCTAATAACCATATCATATTTATATATTTTAGGTATATTTTCTTTATAAATTACCCCAATTGGTTTGTTATATTCTCTATTAATGATATTCTTATGTATAAAAAATGTAATGATGTGTATAATGCTCATTTTTGGACTATTATTTTGACATTCATAAAGATGAAATTCTATGAAAAATTTATCATCATTGAATTATGGAAATAGATATTATAATTTACTACTCATGTAATCACAAGCATAGGTATATAAATAGATGAGTCAATGAAATTAGTGATTTAAAAATTTCAAATAACCAACACTAAAATATAGTTCCTAAATTTTCATGGACTGTATATATATTATGGATTATTTAAGAAAAAAATTCTTAAATCCTATGAATTTATTGACCTCATTAACATAGAGGGGATTATGTTTCTCTGGATATATTATTTTTATGAAACATTCAATGTTATTTAGATAAGGATGGTCACTCCACCAATAATCACATTACACTGTGTTAGACTAGGGGTTTTTTAAATACAATGATTCTTCCATTAAAGGGTTAAAATTTTTCCTCATGAAATATTTTATGTTGCTAGCTTATGCATCCTAGATATTAATGATTCCAGTGAAAAATTACCTAATTCAATATTTTGTGTCAACAATTCATATATTATCATTAATGATATGATGAAATTTTATCTATAGTGAAAATTATTAAATATATAGTGGTAAAAAACGATTAAAGAATATATTATCATGGAAGGAGTGGATCATTAATCAAAGGTTGTTGTTTGAGATAATCAAATACTACAACTCCTCAACCCATTACCGCCCTAGAATGGAAAAACCAGTAGTAGATCATCTAAGATGGAAGGATAATGTTACCTTATGTTGGGTGAGGACTAAAAGAAACACAATACTCATAGATTCCACAATAATAGACTATTAAATTTTTAGGTTTATAGATAAATTTATTCCTACGTAAATAATTTATCTACCATCCATCAATGAGAAGATCATGGAAGGAAAAACGGAAAAAATAGAGCTATAAAAGATGGTCTTCAATATTCAATAAATCATGTTTATCAATGGTAAAATTATTTTATTTAAAAAAATTATTCATTTTCAATTAATAATAAAATTAATGATTATGTTTTTGGGTGATAAACACATATCATAATTATATTTACATCCAGGTATGATGAAAAATTATAGAGATCAAATGAATCATTTATTGTCAGACAACATAAATAATGAGATTACCATATATGTATATTGATGCTTGATTTTCGAACAAATTAGGATGAAACATATGAATTATATGGGTATGATTAAACCTCAACCCACACATTAATGAAAATGGAGAAAATGGATTTCACTATAGGAACTACTATGTCCAAAAATTATCATAGTTCCTTATGGGGTTTAGTTAATAACCTTAAAAAGCCATCACATATCATTGCAATTTTAGATTATTTTTCACTGTATCAAATTTGAATGATATAAATAAAATAGGTTGTAAAGAGATGTGGATTAGAACTAATAATAGTTTCATATTGGAACCAATGGTTTACCTAGAATTTCTAGAGAATAAATTAATAAATATTCGATATAGAGTTGAGCTTTATCAGTATTTATCATTATTGGTATGATGATCAATATAAGTGGACTAGTCAACCTCTGGAAGACATGATAATATCATATTCTATATATTCCAATAGAATTTGTCATAAAAAAATCCATTAGTAGAGTTCCAAAATAACAATAGATTCCATTATATAATTAAATGGATCCAAATGAACTACTATACATGAATTGGTTAAAATTCCAACATTTTGGGATGAAGGTCGAGAGTATAAACTGGGGGGGACCAACTCTTACTCAATAGATGAAAAAAATATTCATCAACATAGTGTCTAATTAAAACAACCTAAATCAAAAACATTTTCTACACTAAAAATAATTATTTTGATATGATGTTTGATGTTTGAGAGAAATAATTCATTAGAATATAACCATGGAATATGGTTATGAGATTTAGGAAATTGGAAATGTATATCCCTCGATACAATGGACATTTCAAAATCGATGACTAGGTAAGGACCGTATCTATTAATCTCACACATCCCTTGAATCTTTCTTATGTTCATTTTTTGTTGCATATATCACTTTTGAATATGTGTATAAATGATCTATCACATGTGAAGAACATATAGGTTGTGAAATAATAACAAGATCACCCGTACAAGGAATGATCGATAGAATTGTTAGATCCTAGAGATAAATGAATAGGATAAAATTCCACTTAGTTTATTAATGTTAAATAGAAGAACTATAATTTTATTGAATCATCTTGGGAACCCAATGATGTATGTAAACCACTTTTCATTAATTATAGTAATGAAATTTCAAGGGAGAATTTAATTATAAGTTTTTTGAACGTAACATCTCGTGATTTCAGTATCTATTCCCATTTAAAAATATTCTATAAAGAATAGATTTACTGAAATAATTTACCAAACATAAATGAATCGTGATATATTTTATTGAAATAAAATATTAAAATTAAATAAAAATATTAATATATTAAAATAATGAAATAATCTACTAAATTAATAATTATAAAATAGACATAAAACGACATGTTACTAATCAGTTAAAAAATGAAATTTGATCCTTGTGGATTAAATTAATGAAAAACCATGAAAATATAAATTTGGAAAAAATAATAACAGAAAAATTATAATAGACATTCCATTAGAGATTGAAGCAACTAATATGAATGATTTATTGATGTATCTAATGATTTACATGATAATGGGAGAGTTTCATTATATATTTGGTCAATGAAAATATGACTGTTATAAATATGGTCATAAGATATTTGGATCATGGGTATTTACAATTAGTATAATTAAATATTTTAATTGAAACAATATATAATAAAATTTATAATTATAATGAATTAAGAGATAATACATAATTATAAAATTTAATAATTTTTTATTATCATTCGACATATATTAATATTTTTCAAAATCTTTTTTATCAGAAAAATAATATAATGTACTTATAATATTAGAAGATCTATTTTTAACCAAATTTATTTGATAAAATTTATTAATTAGATGATAAATTTATAAATTTAATTGGTTGTGTATAACTTCATCTAATGATAAAAAATGATATATGTTATCAAAAGAATATTTTGTTGGTTTTTTTATCTTAATTAATTAAATTAATCAATTTTAATGTATTATAAAAATAAATTATTTCTATATATAATAAAATATATTGGAACTCATTTAATAAGTAATTTACATATAACAATATTACGAAAACATACATTTTTAAAATTCAATTTTCAGTAAAATAAATTTTCTATTTATTTTTAATGTAATTTAAAAGAAAATGTATCAATAATTAAATATTGAATAATATTATATAAATTAGAATTTATAAATAATTATTTAAAGTTTTGTTATGATGAGAAATTAAAATTTTAGGCATAAAAATAAGTTTTTGAGTGAGAAGTTGTGTTATATGGTTATGGTAAAATGATGTAAAAGGGTTATAATACTTTGGAAGCACATAAAATATCATGAAAACATATCTATAAATTGTTATAATGGGATGATTCGAATCCTATATGAATTATATTACATTTTTTCCACATTAATTTTTAATTGAATATTTTATACTATAAAGAGTCAATATTTGTGAAAATTCAACTAAAAAACAACTATACAAGGCCCTCTATTATATCTATGAAAAAAATAAAATTAATATTTTCCATCTAATTTTGCTAAAAAATTTACTCTTAACTCATTTTTACACATTGGGATTATCTTGGATCCATGGATGATTCATAGATCCTCAATTCTAAAGCAACATATTTCGATAATGAAAAAAATAAACGACTTAATATGTTATGTATCACCATTTTTTTCAATTAAACTCTGATTAAATATACTTAAAAATAAATATATCCATAATAATCATGTTCTATTAATATTATTTTTCTATTTAAATGATTATACCACTATAATATAACTATAACACTCTAAATCATTCATGATTATAACATTATATTTTTTAGATTGGTTCAACTATAAACATCAATAAATTTAATGAAATTAAAATTGAAAATTTAGGATAATATTGAGTAATTTATGTCATGAATGTGGTTCTAAAAGTGTTGAAAAAATTATATTAATTATAATGTTACTTATTTATATTTTTAAACTACCTGAAACATTTTTATCATTGATTCCATTATCATAAACTATAAACATACATTACACAAAATGTATGTTGACACCTAAAAACGAGAATAATAAGATTCATAATGGAATATATAACTGGATATAGGAACCCTCCAAACTAACCCCCCCCCCCCCCCCGAAAAGTAAAATAAAGACAATGTGGCCACAAACCACATATCATAAAAGCCTCTGAAAGACTCATGATCAGACAACCAACATAAGGGAACACGAAGGAAAAATGTCCAACTCATAACCTTTATTGAATCCCATAAACACCCTTTTGGCAGGTCTTCCTTCTCTTGGGAGGGTACCATAAAAAATAAATGGCCAAGAGGTATTGTCTAATTAAGATCCCCCAGGATGCATGGATTATCATCCTGAGAGAACCCGACAACACATTCGAAAAGTCATTATAAAATAGAAAGAAATATCCAAACTACGTGATACTTTTATGGTTGTAAATATCATGTTACATATCACCATCCAAGAGTATTATTTTCCATGAGAAAATCTAACAAATAAAACAATAACCACATTCTTTATTAAAATACAAATAAGGATATAAAATTAAAGAGGCGGGTATCACTCATGGCCATAAAAGTCATGCGATGTGCCTCTGATGATCTACAATGCACAATGATACCATGATGAAATGTCCACCTCGTCTATAGAAATCCCACTTCCTTGTCAGCCTCATTTTCTAAAGAGCCTCAGGTATGTCCAAGTGACCTAACACTCCTCCATTGTCTACCTTTGGTTAAAAAATTGATTTTTCCATGAAATTCACACACATACCCATTGTACCAATGCTAGTCACGTGACACATCACCAAAAAATAGAGTACTTTTTGTCAAGAACACTCTAGTATTATATCCCGAACCTCATCCTTTTCAAATAAAAAAATTAAATAAAAGTGGGGGAGAAGGGATAATCTTACAGTGGTAATAAACTTGTGACGTGATAAAGAGATATGCAACATGGGCTCACAATACTCTTAGACAAGTTGATCTAATTTTAGGATATCCACTTGGTGAACCATTCTTTCCCCACAAAAACTACTAGAATAGTCACATGAGATCACATGAAGTATTTTCAACATGAATCCTGATCTCGTGAAAGTACATGGAAAATTCAAAAGTAAAATATGGAAGTCATTTGGTATATCCATAGTATTTAAAAGGCCCCTTTAATTGAAGATAGTCCAATAATGGAGGCACTGAAGTAGTACTCTCTCTATAGTAGAAAATTAGGTGACACCTTCTGAGTAATCCAAGATGGAAAATCATGATGATGCATGGTGGTAGAGCATGTAGAAGACTCCACCCTATATCTGTGCACGATACTCTATACATATCAGTGAAAAACAAGGGTGTAAAGGCCTATAATCCCAACAACTAGGAATGAAAAAAACATCGTTTTCTCTATGAGGATGGATGAACTATAGGAAACTCACACTGGTGCTAGTGAATATTTCTCATAGTGTATTATCTCACAACTATTACATATTCTTGTCATGTAAAGGTCGATGGATCCACCTGAGCATTTATTTTCCATACATAAAGTATATTGTGTAATTACTCAGAGATCTTGTGGAGGACTTATGGTAGGACATGCAAGGCACATCCCACACATCATATAGATCACATGAGACTTAAATTAGGTAAAAATAAAAAACTATAAGGCAATCATGATAAATTTTTTGGAATAAATAAAAATAAATTGGAAATATAATAAAAAGGCACATGGTTTGTTCCTCATCTGCATCTCGTGAACCCTCCAGGTCATGCAACAACACAACGAATGGTCTCCCAGATCACGTGACATTTCTCTGGTGTATTATTGGGATCATGATATGCCCTTTTAACATGTTGAAGAAATTTATATGGAATCCCCCATTGTAACACCCGAGACTTTTATGTTATATAAATCATCAAAGGAATCTTTTTCTACACAACACTTGCTTGGCTTGATTTACACGCAATCGCGACCTTCCTCGATAGCTTGCGTCATACGCAATACCGAGTTTCACTAAACAACAATATGCTATTAAAACTAGCCGTTATGAATATTAATAACCACTTTTGGAAATTTTATAAATTTTATTTTTCAAAATGGACTTCATTTTTGGACTCAGAATATCGAAATTAGCCTAGGGTGAAATTTTGGTATTTTTCTGAAAACTTTCAATTTTTGATGAATAGTGAAACCACTAAGTGGAAGGTTAAAAACTGAATTTTGCATAAAACTTAATTTTACCGCTTCTGTGAATGGAATTTCGAAAATCCGAGAGACACGGTTAATATGAAGGACTAAAATGTGGTTCAATGAGATGAAAATAATTTTTTGGTGAATAGTAACTTTTTACTATTTTTACCGCGGTTAATAGTAAATAGGGTAACTAAGGGTAAATATAATATCAATATTACCCTAACACATGTCCTAATTCTATTGGATAAGTGTAACTCGACCAAAAACAATCTTAGGAATAAAATATGACCATTTAGGCCCACTTGGATTAGATTAGGACATTTATTATTAATTTATTTAAAGAAGGGTTAAAATACTTAAATTTAAAGTTTAATAAGTAAATCATTTTTATTATGGGGTTATACATAAGATAAATTCGATTGTAAATATTCATTAGAAAGCTAAAAAGATTTCCTACATGATGGTATTTTATTTGTAATTTTTAGACATCAAATAAGTTAATTTATTTATGACACAAAGATGATGCAGTAATTATCTTATTAATGAAATATTGACAAAATTGATAATATAAATACCAAAATAAATGTAATTTAAGACTTTTTATGAATTCCACTAATTTTCTAGGTTACTATGATATATTAATGTTGATTTAATCAACTTGTTTCGAACATATAATTCTGTTATGACTTTCACAAAAATCATATATCAAATAGTGTCAAAATTGACACAAAATAGTTTTTAAATCAAATATTATATTATTAATTGTTATTTTAATCCTAAAAATCTAAGGTTCGTCCAAATGACTTAGATAAGGATATATATATATTAATAATAAACAATTTGGGGTTCTTTTGGCATGTTATAGTAAGTTTATTAACCATATAGTGAAAGAAAACAAAAAGACTTGGTAAAAGTTAAATTATTTAACTTAGAGTTAAATCTAATTGATAATGTTAAAATAATACCCTAAACTTGTCTAAATCCTATTGGTTGATAGGATTTCGGCCCATCCCCACCTTATCTTCGAAATAAGACCCTTTGGAGCCATTATAAACCGATTTTGACTTTAATATAAAATAATATTTTGAGATATTCCTAAGGTGCCCCTCTCCTCCCTTATAAAAGGGCACCTCCTCCCCCTCCTCCTCACACCAATTTGAGCACTCAAGCTCGGCCAACCCCTGCCATTTTCCCTTCTCCACTTCCCTAGAATAATCCTAGAGGTCCTGGTCTTCTCCAAAGACCAATCTTAGTTCCTTAAGTGGAGGATTCAAAAAGGCGTTCCAAAGAAGAGGTAATATCCATTACCGATCTTTTCAATTTCTTTCTTCTTCAACTTCTTCTTCTTTAGTTGTTTCATGATAAAGTAATAACATCAGTATTACTTACATACTGATATGTTATTAAAAATATGAAACAACCCTAATTCACCTTCTATCCATCCTACGGAAAAATGAAATCACCGCGCGTGCGTACGTACGGAATACCGTCTCCACGCCGTGGTGTAATCTATTTTCCACCATCACCTTACAAGGATGGATATAATGGTGTAATCAGTAACTATATATGATTATTATTAAGTAATATTGATACTGAAATAATATATATATGTACTCCAATACAATTCCACGATCATAGGAACGATATCATCACTCGTGCGTACGTACGGAATACCGTCTCCACGATGTGATGCGACTCGTTCTACATGATCTTCATTTCATAATGATTATATAAATGAATTGAATGAATGAATATGGTATATACTACACTAATACCATTCTGGAAATGAATTATCTATAACCTAAAGATAAGAATAAGAATTTATTCGACAAAACACGCATAAGAACAAAAAGTTATAAAGACCCGAGTAACAAGTAACATTGAAATATTACTAACAAGAAGCTAATAATATGACCATATATGATCTCATATCAATATGTATGATTCTGGAATAAGTCAATAACATTATTTAAACCATTATACAGGAGCTTCGGACATGAACAAAGCAAATCGGATCTAAGGTAAGGGAAATATCACAATCTCATTTTTATCCGAGATTGTTTATTCGTAAGTATTTACTGGGGTGTATTTTATCATCCACATCCATGTTTCATCAATATGTAATATTATTTCCATCCACCTACAATTGTTTAAATCCATTTTTACCCTTCGGTGAGTTTTTAGTAATATATATGAAAGGAATCTTTTTTCGTTTTTCGTACGAGGTACTTTTTGACTTTTCCGACAAAAGTACGAAGAATGTTTTTTTTAACTTATACGGCATGAATGGATTTTTAAAACATTACTTCAAAGAAGCTTCCTTTACAAGTTTTCAAGTTTATTTTTAATCAACTTCTTTTATTTTAAAGTTGTATGACATGTTATGAAAGGAAAAATGTTTTTGAAGAAGAAAGGATATTTTCCTCAAAAATTCAATTCAAGTGTTTTATCAAAATTATTTTCCATCTAAGATAATAAAGGGTTCTGTTTCTATCCATATTTTTACATTGGTTTGACTATGTTGTGATGGAATTATGTTTATGAATTCCTTTATCATATATGAATTGATTTATGATGTCATGATGTTTCAAGAATCCCATTTTTGTTATATGTGTTATGCGATGATGTATGTTTTATGATTATGTGGCACACATAAGAAAGGATTCATTATAAGATGGGTGGGACCAATATCTCCCTCCAATGCATTGGGTAATGATTTTATATCTCATGAGATAGACATGGCTGGAACGGAAGGTTATTTCGGTTCAGTGATACAGGACTGGAACGAGGAGTGAACTCGGTTCAGAAAGGGACTTTGTCCACTAAGATAGTCTTGGCAATGAGTCTTGACTAACAAGAAATGATTTTCCATGATTATGTGTGCATGCCACAAAGATTCATGTTTTATGTTATGATTATGGGGATCTCATTTTCACTTCTATGATTTATTCCATGTTATGATATTATGATCTCTTTTGCAGGTTTTAATTTTCAAAAAGATATGATATGATTTTTATTTCCTTTATTTGCCCTTGCTGAGCATTTGAGCTCACCCTTTTATGTTTTCTTTTCCCCAGGCCAGGAAGATGGATATTAAGTAGAATATGAAAAAAGGGACCCTAGATATGATGAAATAAATGGGAGACACTATAGAAGATTTATGAACCAGTTGTTTATGTTTCCCAGTTTCTAAAGACACTATACCTATACGGTCCTTTGTAGTTTTATCATATGTTGTAATAAGTGTGCTTCAATTTTGAAGTATTAACAAAGTATGTGAAGTATGGGTCGTTATAGTTGGTATCAGAGGCAAAGGAGGTAGGAATGTATCCGATCCTTGGGAACTCTCACATGTGAGCGTTGGACGAAGCATGGCTCTCCGCCCAAGGGCTTCATGAGGAAATGGCTGCCACTGGGGATGGTGGTGTGTCCCGCCCAGGGGGTGTAGCCGCCCATGGAGTGCCCTGATAGGTATCAATTATAGTCCACTGGAAGTAATTCCAGACCGTTATAGTTGGTATCAGAGGAAAGGTATAGTCAACCTTTGGAAACTAGGATGTGAAAGCCTTAGTAAGAACCCTAAGGATAAGTCTAAGCATAGAACACAATCTTAGAAATGGCCATGAATAACCTAGGATAAGACCATAAGCATGAAAATTTTATTCTTGAATTATGTGGTTTCCTATTATAATTAGTGTTGCTCACACTATTCTTCTTGGTTTTAGTCAGTGGCTGGAACCCGAAGGAACCGTGTTAATGCGGAATGCGATGGGCAATGCAATGATTGTCCCCCTGAGCAACCAAACGATATGGGAGCTGGAATGCAAAATCTTGTAGCCATGCTCACACAACTTTCTCAAGCTATGAATCATGCAGGATTTCCAAACGAACAAAGGAGGGAGCAACATTCTGTTGAATCCTTCATGAGGCAGTGTCCACCATCTTTCAGCGGGTCTACTGATCCATTATTTGCTGAACAATGGATTAGTACTACTGAAAAGATATTTTCAGTTCTTCAATGTTCTGAGCATGATAAAGTCATCCTAGCAGTGTATCGTTTGGAAGGAGATGCTGATCAATGGTGGAATCTTGTTAAGAATACAAGGCAAAGGGATGAAATTGAGTCTATGGAATGGGATGAGTTCAAGAACTTATTTCTCAATAAGTACTTCCCTCGTATTCTCCGAACAAAGATGGAGAAAGAGTTCCTGGAACTGAAGCAAAGGGATGATGAATCTGTTGGTACCTATGAAGCAAATTTTACCAGACTTGCAAGGTACGCTTCTGGTATTATTATCCAACCTGAGAGTAAGATCGATCGATTCTTTAGTGGCTTAAAACCAAGTCTTCGAAGGGCGTTAGCCATAAGGGACTTCAATAGCTACGAGGAAATCGTTCGATGTGCTCTCAAAGTCGAGATGGAGATTGGAGTAACCCATCAGTCACATGGGTTTGATAAGAAGAGGAAGATGGAATTCAAAGAAAAATCTAAAGAGCACACGGAAAAGAAGATGAACTTTCCCTTATGCTCAAAGTGTGGAAAGAAACATGGAGGGAGTTGTCTTAAAGGGACAAGTAAATGTTTTAAATGTGGAAAGGAAGGTCATCGGGCATTTGAATGCCGTGATAATGGGAAGAAGATGTCTAATGATGCAAACAAAGGAAGGGATACACAGAATGAACCTGCTACACTTCAATGTTTCAAGTGCAAGGAGATGGGGCATTATGCCAATCAATGCCCAAATCCAAGGGTTGATGATGATGGTCGACGTCAACAAACTCTTAAGGCTAAAGAAAAAGGAAAGTCACATGCAATTTCTATCAGCGATGTGGAGTACGATAACGATGTGGTGAAAGGTACACTTACCATCCACTCTAAAGTAGCAAATGTTTTATTTGATTCTGGATCCACCCACTCTTTTATTTCTGAAAAATTTTCTAAGGGTATCACCGTATTACCTCAAAAATTAGATGTTGAGTTAGCTGTGACAACACCTAATGGCACATCAATCGCATCAGAAGTTTATAATTCTTCTCCGATCGATGTTTGTGGGAAAGTGCTTCCTGCAAATCTTGTGATCCTTCCTTTAGTGGAATTTGATGTGATTCTTGGCATGGATTGGCATTCTCTACATGGAGCTCATATCAATTTCCAAAGAAGGGAAGTCACATTTCATATTCCAGATCAACCTACGATCGTCTATCAATGCAAGGATGAACATAACCTTCCAGTGGAAATTTCTTCCATCTTATGGGTATTGATTCCACTAAATGAAGGTTATTTATCTCAAATAGTTGGTGAGAAACTCACGATTAAGAATATGCCCATTGTACGGGAGTTTGATGATGTCTTTTCGGAGGAATTACCGGGTCTTCCACCAAATCGTGAAGTTGAGTTTTCAATAGAACTCGTACCGGGTGCTTTGCCTATTTCAAAGACACCTTATAGAATGGCCCCAATTGAGTTGCAGGAATTGAAGAAGCAACTCCAAGAGAAACTTGATAAGGGATTCATACGCCCTAGTGCGTCACCTTGGGGAGCACCTGTTCTATTTGTTAAGAAGAAAGATGGATCAATGAGACTCTGCATTGATTATCGAGAACTTAACAAGATCACTATCAAGAACAAATATCCTCTCCCACGCATTGATGACTTATTTGACCAACTACGCGGAGCTCAATACTTTTACAAGATTGATCTTCGTTCCGGGTATCATCAATTAAGGTTCAAAAGGGAGGATATACCAAAGACGGCTTTCCGTACAAGGTATGGACACTATGAATTTATAGTGATGCCATTTGGTCTTACTAATGCCCCTGCTATCTTCATGGATCTAATGAATAGAGTCTTTAGAGACTATCTTGATCAATTTGTGGTAGTCTTTATAGACGATATTCTTGTCTATTCAAAGAGCAAGGAAGAGCATGAAGATCACTTGAGAATTATATTGAAGACCCTGAGAAAAGAGAAGCTTTATGCCAAATTTACCAAGTGTGAATTTTGGCTTCAAAAAGTTGCATTTTTGGGTCATATAATCTCAAAAGAGGGGATATCTGTGGATGCAGCAAAAACAGAGGTTATCGAAAGATGGTCAAGACCAACAACAGTAACTGAGAACCGAAGTTTTCTTGGTTTGGCTGGATATTATCGACGTTTTGTAAAAGATTTTTCACGATTATCTAATCCACTCACCAAGTTGACTCGGAAAGGAGTTAAGTTTGTCTGGACAGAGGAATGTGAAGAGAATTTCAAGGAGTTGAAAAGAAGGTTATCCAGTGCACCTGTGCTCACACTGCCTTGTAGTGGAGAAAGGTTTGTGATCTACAGTGATGCATCCAAGAAGGGATTGGGGTGTGTTCTTATGCAAAATGATATGGTGATAGCTTATGCCTCACGACAGTTGAAAATCCATGAGCAAAATTACCCAACACATGATTTGGAGTTGGCTGCGGTAAACTTTGCATTAAAGATTTGGAGGCATTACCTTTATGGTGAAAGGTGTGATATTTATACTGATCATAAAAGTTTAAAGTATATTTTCACACAAAAGGAGATGAATATGCGCCAAAGAAGATGGTTGGAGCTGATTAAGGATTATGACTGCTCAATCCATTACCACCCTGGGAAAGCAAACAAGGTGGCAGATGCATTAAGTCGACAAGACCATGCTAGTTTATCCATGATGAGGATCACAAAAGATCCAATATTTATGGATTTACAAAGGATGGATCTTGGAATTATAATGGAAGGGGAAAAATCTTATCTTTCTCAAATGAATGTTCAACCATCTATACATGTGAAGATTAATGAGGCATAGAAAGAAGATGTCGAGTTACAAAAGAAGGTGAGAAATGTTCCTGAATTCAACCTTGATTGTGATGGGATAATAAAGTTCAGAAATCGGGTTTGGGTTCCTCCCATCCCCGAATTAAAGAAAGAGCTGCTGGATGAGGCTCATAGTTCTTCATTCTCTATTCATCCTGGAAGCACGAAGATGTATAGGGACCTGAAAGAGTACTTCTGGTGGGATGGCATGAAAAGAGATGTTGCTGAATATGTCTCTCGATGCTTGGTTTGTCAACAAGTTAAAGCTGAGAGACAGAAGTCTAAGGGGATGTTACAACCATTACCCATACCCGAATGGAAATGGGAAAACATCACTATGGACTTTGTCACAGGACTTCCTAAAACATCCAAAGGCAATAATGCTATCTGGGTCATAGTTGATCGTCTTACAAAGTCTGCACACTTCATTGCTATTAGAGAGGATTTCTCTCTAGATCAGCTTGCCAGGATATATGTAAAGGAAGTTGTAAGATTGCATGGAGTACCACTTTCTATTATATCTGATCGAGATCCGAGATTTACCTCGAAGTTCTGGCGAAGTCTTCAGCATACTCTGGATACAGAGTTGAGTTTCAGCACTGCTTATCATCCCCAGACAGACGGTCAGTCTGAGAGAAAAATTCAAACCCTAGAAGATATGTTGAGAGCTTGCTCTATGGATTTCAAAGGAGGTTGGGATCAACACCTACCTTTGGTGGAATTTTCTTATAATAATAGCTTTCACTCCAGTATTCAGATGGCTCCTTATGAAGCTCTCTATGGAAAGAAATGCAGGACTCCAACTTGCTAGGATGAAGTTGGGGAAAGAAAGCTATTAGGACCTGATCTCGTTGATGAAATGGCAGAAAAGGTCAGATCTATTCAACAACACATAAGAGCAGCTCAGAGTCGACAGAAAAGTTATGCCGACAACCGAAGAAAAGACCTAGAGTTTGAAGTGGGTGATAAAGTGTTCTTACGAATATCTCCCTGGAAGAGGGTTATGAGATTTGGAAAGAAGGGGAAGTTGAGCCCTAGATATATCGGTCCTTTCGAAATACTGGATCGTGTTGGGAAGGTAGCTTACAGATTGGCGCTTCCACCGAATCTCTCTCAAGTTCACGATGTGTTCCATGTATCTCTCCTGAGAAAGTACATACCAGATCCTTCACATGTACTCAGCTCAGAAGTTGTACCGCTGGAGCAAGATATTTCTTATGAAGAAAAGCCGATAGAGATTCTGGATCATAGCGAAAAAGTCCTACGAAACAAGACCACTCTCTTGGTGAAAGTTTTATGGAGAAACCACCAACTTGAAGAAGTTACATGGGAGCTTGAGGATATGATGAGGGAGAAGTATCCTCATTTTTTTGTTGCAAAGTGACGAATTTCGAGGGCGAAATTCTTTTTAAGGGGGGTAGAATGTAACACCCGAGACTTTTATGTTATATAAATCATCAAAGGAATCTTTTTCTACACAACACTTGCTTGGCTTGCTTTACACGCAATCGCGACCTTCCTCGATAGCTTGCGTCGTACGCAATACCGAGTTTCACTAAACAACAATATGCTATTAAAACTAGCCGTTATGAATATTAATAACCACTTTTTGAAATTTTATAAATTTTATTTTGCAAAATGGACTTCATTTATGGACTCAGAATATCGAAATTAGCCTAGGGTGAAATTTTGGTATTTTTCTGAAAACTTTCAATTTTTGATGAATAGTGAAACCACTAAGTGGTAGGTTAAAAACTGAATTTTGCATAAAACTTAATTTTACCGCTTCTGTGAATGGAATTTCGAAAATCCGAGAGACACGGTTAATATCAAGGACTAAAATTTGGTTCAATGAGATGAAAATAATTTTTTGGTGAATAGTAACTTTTTACTATTTTTACCGCGGTTAATAGTAAATAGGGTAACTAAGGGTAAATATGATATCAATATTACCGTAACACATGTCCTAATTCTATTGGATAAGTGTAATTCGACCAAAAACAAACTTAGGAATAAAATATGACCATTTAGGCCCACTTGGATTAGATTAGGACATTTATTATTAATTTATTTAAAGAAGGGTTAAAATAGTTAAATTTAAAGTTTAATAAGTAAATAATTTTTAATATGGGGTTATACATAAGATAAATTCGATTGTAAATATTCATTAGAAAGGTAAAAAGATTTCCTACATGATGGTATTTTATTTGTAATTTGTAGACATCAAATAAGTTAATTTATTTATGACACAAAGATGATGCAGTAATTATCTTATTAATGAAATATTGACAAAATTGATAATATAAATACCAAAATAAATGTAATTTAAGACTTTTTATGAATTCCACTAATTTTCTAGGTTACTATGATATATTAATGTTGATTTAATCAACTTGGTTCGAACATATAATTCTGTTATGACTTTCACAAAAATCATATATCAAATAGTGTCAAAATTGACACAAAATAGTTTTTAAATCAAATATTATATTATTAATTGTTATTTTAATCCTAAAAATCTAAGGATCGGTCAAATGACTTAGATAAGGATAGGTATATTAATAATAAACAATTTGGGGTTCGTTTGGCATGTTATAGTAAGTTTATTAACCATATAGTGAAAGAAAACAAAAAGACATGGTAAAAGTTAAATTATTTAACTTAGAGTTAAATCTAATTGATAAGGTTAAAATAATACCCTAAACTTGTCTAAATCCTATTGGTTGATAGGATTTCGGCCCATCCCCACCTTATCTTCGAAATAATACCCTTTGGAGCCATTATAAACCGATTTTGACTTTAATATAAAATAATATTTTGAGATATTCCTAAGGTGCCCCTCTCCTCCCTTATAAAAGGGCACCTCCTCCCCCTCCTCCTCACACCAATTTGAGCACTCAAGCTCGGCCAACCCCTGCCATTTTCCCTTCTCCACTTCCCTAGAATAATCCTAGAGGTCCTGGTCTTCTCCAAAGACCAATCTTAGTTCCTTAAGTGGAGGATTCAAAAAGGCGTTCCAAAGAAGAGGTAATATCCATTACCGATCTTTTCAATTTCTTTATTCTTCAACTTCTTCTTCTTTAGTTGTTTCATGATAAAGTAATAACATAAGTATTACTTACATACTGATATGTTATTATAAATATGAAACAACCCTAATTCACCTTCTATCCATCCTACGGAAAAATGAAATCACCGCGCGTGCGTACGTACGGAATACCGTCTCCACGCCGTGGTGTAATCTATTTTCCACCATCACCTTACAAGGATGGGTATAATGGTGTAATCAGTAACTATATATGATTATTATTAAGTAATATTGATACTGAAATAATATATATATGTACTCCAATACAATTCCACGATCATAGGAACGATATCATCACTCGTGCGTACGTACGGAACACCGTCTCCACGATGTGATGCGACTCGTTCTACATGATCTTCATTTCATAATTATTATATAAATGAATTGAATGAATGAATATGGTATATACTACACTAATACCATTCTGGAAATGAATTATCTATAACCTAAAGATAATAATAAGAATTTATTCGACAAAACACGCATAAAAACAAAAAGTTATAAAGACCCGAGTAACAAGTAACATTGAAATATTACTAACAAGAAGCTACTAATATGACCATATATGATCTAATATCAATATTTATGATTCTGGAATAAGTCAATAACATTATTTAAACCATTATACAGGAGCTTCGGACACGAACAAAGCAAATCGGACCTAAGGTAATGGAAATATCACAATCTCATTTTTATCCGAGATTGTTTATTCGTAAGTATTTACTGGGGTGTATTTTATCATCCACATCCATGTTTCATCAATATGTAATATTATTTCCATCCACCTACAATTGTTTAAATCCATTTTTACCCTTCAGTGAGTTTTTAGTAATATATATGAAAGGAATCTTTTTTCGTTTTTCGTACGAGGTACTTTTTGACTTTTCCGACAAAAGTACGAAGAATGTTTTTTTTAACTTATACGGCATGAATGGATTTTTAAAACATTACTTCAAAGAAGCTTCCTTTACAAGTTTTCAAGTTTATTTTTAATCAACTTCTTTTATTTTAAAGTTGTATGACATGTTATGAAAGGAAAAAATTTTTTGAAGAAGAAAGGATATTTTCCTCAAGAATTCAATTCAAGTGTTTTATCAAAATTATTTTCCATCTAAGATAATAAAGGGTTCTGTTTCTATCCATATTTTTACATTGGTTTGACTATGTTGTGATGGAATTATGTTTATGAATTCCTTTATCATATATGAATTGATTTATGATGTCATGATGTTTCAAGAATCCCATTTTTGTTATATATGTTATGCGATGATGTATGTTTTATGATTATGTGGCACACATAAGAAAGGATTCATTATAAGATGGGTGGGACCTATATCTCCCTCCAATGCATTGGGTAATGATTTTATATCTCATGAGATAGACATGGCTGGAACGGAAGGTTATTTCGGTTCAGTGATACAGGACTGAAACGAGGAGTGAACTCGGTTCAGAAAGGGACTTTTTCCACTAAGATAGTCTTGGCAATGAGTCATGACTAACAAGAAATGATTTTCCATGATTATGTGTGCATGCCACAAAGATTCAAGTTTTATGTTATGATTATGGGGATCTCATTTTCACTTCTATGATTTATTCCATGTTAAGATATTATGATCTCTTTTGCAGGTTTTAATTTTCAAAAAGATATGATATGATTTTTATTTCCTTTATTTGCCCTTGCTGAGCATTTGAGCTCACCCTTTTATGTTTTCTTTTCCCCAGGCCAGGAAGATGGATATTAAGTAGAATATGCAAAAAGGGACCCTAGATATGATGAAATAAATGGGAGACATTGTAGAAGACTTATTAACCAGTTGTTTATGTTTCCCAGTTTCTAAAGACACTATACTTATACGGTCCTTTGTAGTTTTATCATATGTTGTAATAAGTGTGCTTCAATTTTGAATTATTAACAAAGTATGTAAAGTATGGGTCGTTATACCCATAGTGACACCCTAGTCTCTGAAAAATCTATAGACTCTTCATCCTAGCCTTGAGATAGTCTGTAGACATGTCACCTGACCTACATAGTATCACTAGTTCATGTATGTTATGTCTCGCAATGTCACCCTTTCCTGTAAACTAGATCTCATGATTCCCACTATACATGTCATCTATGTCTCGATACTTCTTCTAGAAAAGACATCTAGGTCTTCCAATGACCTCAAGAAATGTGAGCCAGTACATGTGACACCCTCCAAGACATGTCTTAATGAATCTCTTGACGCACTTCATATGTGTCATCCATCACTATTGATGACACAGAGGAATGTTAGATAAATCATAAGTAATACCTGATACATGTCATATAGGGTCATGTTAAGTCTTTGAGAGAAAACCATCCAGTTATTATAATGTATTATTAATGAGTCAGCCCAGGGAATGCAATAATCCATAGAAATTCTATATATTATATGAGATTTAACAGATAAAATCTAGTTGGATCATGATATTATCCTCAGAAATGTAAGGTCTACATTCTTTGACATTTCAAATAGGAAATTGAGGCATCTACAGTGGACAATAAACATGAATGGGGTAGGAATGTATCCCATGTCAACATGGGAATCCTAGAATTAGATCTCCTTGTTTGTCCTTAACATGTAATCCCTGATGATAATTGAAGCCTCAGTGTGTAATCCCTTAGGATTGGAACTAAAAGAACTCAAATTCCTACCATAACTAGGATATATTGGACACATTTCTATGTCCCGAGCTCCATATCGAACCCCTATTGGACTTACACAATACATAAGTCCCTCATTCTCATGAAATTATATTGATTATTTTCCATCCCTTATTTCTCAAAGTGAATATATCTAATGTGGGTTATGGGAATTAGAATAATCATATCATTTTTGGCATAAACCTCTAAAAGGAAAGTAAAAAATCAATGTGTATGCCATGTCTAATTGAAAAATATGACATTAATTCCATCCATAATCATGATACATAAGACCCTTTTTTTATCTCTATCTCCTTCCTGAGCCCAAGTAAATTGGAGTATTCTTTATTTTAATCCCTTCCATGGTTAGGAAATTTCTACCTTGGAGACCCAATAATTTACTTGATATGATTATCTTACTTTATCCCTCGACGGAATGAGATCATTTATAATACTATGATGAATCTAATTCCATCCATAATGAGGATATGTAGGTCACCAGATTATGGCCCAATATCCATGATTAGAAATATTTGGAACAGCCCCACTACATATGTCTCCACTCCCATACATCATGTTGTTGATCACTTTTCATCCAGTACTGCTCACATTGATCCTAAATGACATGGGAATATGGAGACACAATGAGAAACTCATTAGAATTATGAATGTCCAATAGCTAGATAAATTCTAGTATAGATGCCCTGATGAGTGGCATGATATGAACACCCCTAATATAAAGGTATCTACCTTGGGGCTAGTCCCAAAGGAGTGATTGATCTATGGTAACTACGATTCCTACTATAACCTATATACGTAGGACATCTCCTTGACAATTGGTCTAAAATATTTGAGGCCTTAGAAGCCACACATATTTCGTCTCTCTTTAATGTTAAACCACATCTGTTTGATGAACTAAATCATTTTTTATTCTTGAAATAACTAGGTTATGTAGGATGCCTCATAATGGATCAATAACCTCCTTAGAATATTATACCTCCTCCCTACATGGTAGAATATTATGAAGAAACTTGATAGATGGATTAAACATGTAAATTAGATAACTATCATTAGCTAAATAGATCGAGAACTTCATATACATAGCGATGGATTCATTAACAAGATTACCTTTTTTTGATTAAAAGGAAAATTAACATATAATTTTTTTTTGTGTAATCAGGCACATATAATGGTTAGGAATAGATTTATGAATATATATTAATTATATATGAGAGGTATAGAGTGTGGAAAATTCCCCCGTAAGGTTTATATGAGCCCAACCTCTTATCCTCTCATCCAATGCGAGCCCCTAAGTGTATTTGGGTCTAAAACCTTAGTTTCAAACATTCCATTGGAATGTAGGACCACACCCAGTTATGTATGAGGGATCCATTGATATTTTCTTTTAATAATTACAATGAAATGATTTCAAATATCATTAAATAACTAAAAAACCCCATAACTAAACATGAATCTCAATTGAACTTACATCAGTAATTGTTTACTCAGTCACATACTATGTCATCGAAATAGAATTGGTGAACCCGATGGGAATCTATAAAATAACAAAATAAAGGGATTTTAATCCATTAGAAAATTTTTATTTACCCCATATTAAAATATAAATTTTGAACTATACATGAATATCTCAACTACAAAATAATTGGTTTATAATCCATCAAAACATTTTTCCCCATATAGAAAAATAGAGATCCTTAAGTGAATATATCAAATAACAAATTATTATGTTAATCCATTGATCATTTTTCTATACACTATATTCAAATAAAAATATTATAATCGAAATGGATATCTCATGAAAAATAATTGTTTTTGTATTATGAGTCATGACACATTCATTGGCATACCCTATATGAACAAAGAAAAAATAAAAAATGATCATATATAAATAGGGTAATTAAAAAACAATTACTTTCTCACTATGACAAGTTCAAAAAAGTAGAATTATTTGATTGAGAATAATTGGATGAATGTGTTATCCTTTCATGTTTAATTGAGAAAATCATCTATAAAATAGTTCACTAATCTATAACCCAGTTCCTAGTTGATTTCATAAAAAAAAGATTATACTCTCATCACTAGCATCCAAATGCGAGACGATGATTTCTTGATTAATAAATTGATATGGTAAATCACCTATGACTACAATGGATATAGGATGAAAAAAGATCTCACCTACTTGATAGCTCCCATGTCACGTGGTAAACACCATGGTATGTGGAAACCAGAAATGAGGTACAATCACATCCTTGGAATCTAATCACGACGTTCTCCCAGAATGGAAACTGGTGAGTCCACATCACCTAAGAAATTCTACAGCTATGCCAGTGGCCCTTGTCACCACAACCACCATCTTCAAGGGAATATCCCTAGAGTAGGAAAACTGCGAACTTCAATATCCAATGTATGTGGAGAAGGAATTAAATTACAGTTCCCGTATTGTTGAAGTGATGTTGAGGAGGGAACCTATTAGCCTACATTTCCCACACTATCCCATAAATATGCATAGGTTTCTTATTGAGGGTACCACCTGATATACTATTTCTTTTGGATCCCATTTATAGGCCACACAGAAGGATCATCAGGGGATGAAGGAACTAGATATCTTAGACAGGGCTCATATACCCACTCTTGCTAATGTGTCCTTCTAGAATATTATAGAAAGAACCAACATGCAGGAACATATCCCTAGTCATTTGATATAATTATATGGATATATTCCTGCAATAGGCTTGGGGTAGGTGAATATCCTTACCCATGTCTGTGAAATCCAACAACATATTATGATGGCATAAGAAGGATATTATTGGGTATATATTCTATATTCAATGGAAGAAATATTCCAATGTATAATGGATACATAAATGTTCAATCATATATTCTTTCTTAAAATTTTATAAATGTATTATATATTACAGCAGCAGATAAAGAACTCAACTTACATATTTTGGAACTACTATAGATAATGTTACAGACCCATTTTCCTATTTACATAGGCATAGAAACTCAACACTCGGTTCTTCATGGAAAAACATCCTTACTGGAGAATGTGAACATTCTTTCTCCGACCCAAGTAGATTATCAACATATTTTAATAAAGGGTTAGATGTTATACCATGGTCATATTTTCATTCCAACCAGGGTTCACAAATTTACTGCAACACATTTTATAGGTAAGGGGAAGATTCCTGTCAAAAATGTATAGTTGCATATTCTAAAGGCCATGGATTGGGATCGTATCCCTATTCTGATTGGAGCTCACCAAGTGAGAGGGGCACATGCCTTGGTACATGCTCATATTACAATCTAATTAGTCCAATAACATTCCCTAAAATCCTTTGATCAGGGATATATTTCCATTATTCTCAAGGATAACCATATGATTATGGAACAAGCATCAATAAATAATTATATTCATATTAGTGAATATACCCTATATATTCTAAATGTTCACGTATCCTAGACACATATTCCTACTTCCTCCAATGAACACTTGTTCCTATGTCATTCCAAAAAAATAAAGGTGTAGGATCATATTGATTCTCCCATTCTAGAGTTCTATAAATATATTCCAATGAGTAATGATTATTCAAAAAATTATCATATCCATGTTCCAAATAAGGCTCACCTGGTGATAGAGGTTCATGCCTTGGGGAATTCTCATATCCCTACCATGGGAGACCAATGTCATATCTCAAAGGGTTAATATTGATCTCATAATCCCATAGTAATTGAGGATCACAAAGTGATAATCACACATGGATCAAAACATGCTCATAGTACTATAAATAATGAGATAGATCAATAGAATACTACAGTGTCTTCACACTAGTAGGAACATAATCCTGTAACACAAAAATGTTATAAAAATGTTTCAAAAACTATCATACATCAATCTCATATCCCCACAAAATCCCGAATGGTAGCTTTCCATACTCCCACCAGGATGAAGAACATGACCCATATTTTTTATCTTCTCAATTCCAATGTATGAAGAGAAATTTGAGACCCATTTTCAACAGCACAATGATCTTTCAACCCTTCCACTGATGTAGATGACAATCCTTACCATGAGATCCCTCCTCATAGTAGTGTGGATATGGATCACATGGACTCTACTGATGGGATACTTCATCATCAACCTTCCCATGGTGATATCTCTAGAAAACATGGATATCTACCCCTTTTCACAAACACATTCATATAATGTGGGGTACAAAACTATGACACATTCAAATAGAGAGGTTATCGAAAAAATTGGGTCAATGGTATACAGTTCTCTATCCACATCCATCAACACTCAACTCTCATTAGTTGGAGACCTTAAAAATCAACTTCTATGGTTTGAACAGATGGTGGGATGTATGTATAATGAAGAGGATACCAACATTGACATTTGGAGTTAGTGAAAAAAAAATCAAACTACTCATTATGTTCTATCCATCTCCACAATTGACTATGATATCATAGATGTGTTTGAAAATGAGTGGATGATTTATCTATGCCAAAATATGTGGGCTACCCATCAATTGATGATGGATAGAAACATCCCTTATCTAGGATCTGAGGGTCAAATTCATACCATTATGATAATCTATATTTATCTAGACCAATCCTCTATCCTCATGGACTAGGATCTGAAACTATAAAAGCACAACGCATATCTACAACACACTTTCTACCATTGAATCAGTACTCTTTAACATCTAGTCTATAAATCATTATAATGCATATCTATTTCAGGATGGAGACTATATTGAGTGTATCACTATGTTTCACCCATGTAATAGCATAACACCTTAGATACAACTTTTTCCAATGACACTGCATTCGAAAAAATTAGGGGACCATGTATCTCCTAGTCTAGTTGGTCAGTACAAAAAAATGACCACACATCAATGGTTCCCACACATCATGAATAGATAAAGAAGATTCCCAACATGTTTCTATATTAGGCCCCCCCGAACCAATAAGAATTCATTTTAGACAAGGGGACCAGATTTTTGATCTTTAGGAATACATCCCAAGGATATAGGTTCTCATCATTGGATTCTATCCCACCCAAATCCTTTATGAGAACAACTACACCACATCAAGTAGTCTATAGTAGAAGTTACATCATGGGATTCCATCACACCCAAATCCAACAAGAGAACAACTACACCACATAAATTAGTCTATAATATCAGCTACCATATCCACTATCTATGAGTGGACCCAGCTCACTAGTATTAGGGAATAACTACCAGAATGTCCACCTCTCACATCATAAATTCTTGAATGTATTTAGGACACAACGGCAGTAGTTTTGTATAAATCCCCTCCCATGGGGTTGAGGGAATTTATATTTCAATCAGTATCACTAGGATTATCATCCCCTAACTGGGACCTAGGGAAATCAACGTCGATTCCAAATGAAACCCACCCCATCAGGACAGGGTAATTTTTATCCTCATGTCCATCCCAGGCATCATCAAATCCCCAAATAGATTCATTAGATCCTCTATAATAGATGAAATCAGTGCCAATTGTGGCCATAAAAACCCACATCCCTTAGGGCTGGGGGGGAATTATCACTATCATCACCATCACCAAAGAGAGAATCTGATCTCAAAAGATTAGCAGGAAAAAATCTATGGTCAACATCCACCCAATTCGTCCCACCCCAAGACAAACCTCAACTCATTGCGGTACATTAGGAAATGACGATTAGAAAATAACTCAATGTCATTGCTAATAGAGAATGAGGGGAATAACCTACAATGAATGATTCCAAACCCTTCCATGTTCATATGAAAAAATAGCCCAATATGGCATAGGGTTTTAAAAACATCCCGAGGAACAAAATGAAGAGACAATCTATTATGCCAAAAGGAATGGAACAGACACCATTTCTCGATATCCCTCTATGAATTCCATCACTATAAATATGGAATACATTGTGAATTTAGAAAAAAATATAGAAGGTTTCCAAATCAAAATAATAACCCAAGAGTTGTGTGATTTGGAGGCACTAATTGAGGTTGGATGCACCCAAAACCAATGAAGGCTCCAAAACCAGGTATCGTTGAATTTTGATCTACCAATTCTTTGAGGGAAGACAACCAAAAAAAG
This sequence comes from Viscum album, assembly GCA_963277665.1. Lineage (NCBI taxonomy): Eukaryota > Viridiplantae > Streptophyta > Magnoliopsida > Santalales > Viscaceae > Viscum > Viscum album. Next base: position 1,815,508,894 of record OY728146.1, read on the forward strand.
GGAATGGTTGGGATACCTCTCGATCTCCACCAAAAATATTTGAGGTTCCTTCTGTAGAGGAACATTTTTTATAAAATGAGATACATATAAAAGCTCATAAACAACTTAATGTGGTTCTACTAGTGGGAAATATTCCCACTAGGTATATTATTTTGGAAGAGAAAAATATCCTCTCTCCAATACCCCATATTCCAGTAATAGATATATTTTAGAATCATAGTCTCTCTAGATCTATGAATCTAGTAACATAAATTATGACATCTAAAATAATCATGACATCCCTCCATTGCAGAGACAACATCTCCCTCTCCGGTTAGATCATTCAGTATTAGGGGGAATCATGAACCATCAGGAGATGAAAGAGACCTCACCAACCCCACTATCTCTCTAAATAAGGGAGGTGTCATAGAAAGAATTCTCTCTAGAGATACTTAATGTAATCAATTCCTAGACTACATGTATAGAATCCAAGGAAGAAAAATCCACAGCTGTGATGCATGAGAGAAAGGTATATTCCAAATTGTTAGATAAATCTTGAATCCACCAAATTTCATCAATTCTACCCTATGTAAATTTATTGGTGCATGAAACCCCGAATAATTCCTCACACACTTCATAACCTTATGTGGGCTAGTGATGGGCCCTCATGGTTAATAGGAGGAAAAACTAATGATGTTTTTTATACAAAATCTGACATGGATCGACATTTCTTGGTATAGTATCCAACCAGCAGCATCCGTTGTAGCATTTTAAAAACCGCGTCATAATTTCGTTGATCAATTTTTTACTGAAACGAGAAATTTATGGATTTCAACCTAACAAATAAAATTCAATTAAAAAATGATAGTGTCTATGATTTTATATAGATATGGAATGTTCTAACCTATTCACTCAACATCCAATGCTCATTGGAGAATCTATTGGAACTATCTCTTAAATATATCAATGATGATTTGTAGACACCCATGATTCTAATGGAATATATAGGTGGATTAGATGTGTTCTCTAAAATGGGAAGACATCTCAAAGATTAACATAGTGAACTCTATCCAATCCTTTACTCAAGTCCTTAGCACATGAAGTAATTCCAATCAAAGAAGACGCTTTGACCATCACCCTCAAGAATGTAGCTGTGACTATCAAAGAACCCAGGAATGTCCTAAACCACCCATCAACACTTATAGAGTGGAAACATCCAAAAAATAACCCTTCTCCAGAAGCATAAAAAAACAGGGTCAATTAGGATTTGAAGAATTATTCAATAAAGAATAATATTTCTGTAATTAAAAAGTATCATATTATTTCTTGACATCCATTGATAAAATCATTCTCACGCGACTACATCCCATGATGCCCAAATAGAAAAACCCCCTTGACTATCCCGACTACTACCCTTTCCTTAAAATTCAAGGTAGGAATAACTTGAACATCTACACATAAGTATTAATCCGTCAAGGAAGGATCCATTAAAAATATGTTAATATAGATAAATCCTAAGATAAGAATTCATACATAACAATTTTGTATTTAAAACAAGATTTTTATTAGAATAATGTTTTGAATAAGGAGGAACAAAAGATTGACATCTTGATGAATCAATAAACAGTTGACCATGCTCAGGACACCCTGAGAGCATAGCTTCATAGAACCACAATATAACTACCACCATGAAATAGAACGTGAAAAATTTCCCCAATGTTTGGAATAAGAATTATAAGTATGACAAAAATATCAGGAGCTTTATAGTACTCCAATGCAAGAACATAATCTTGTAGATTTCTTCCCAGAAATATTGGTACCATGGAAACAACCCCACCAAATAGAATCCAAATTACATGAAGAACTCATTTTTTTATAGAAATGTCATAAATTTGTAATGCCCCATCTAAAATGATTAATGTCCCCCAGTCCCCCCAAATATGAGTTTCCCACACATAATTGAGGAAAAGGATGTTGTATGCACCTGAACAAAGGATATAGGGGGCTGCATAGATGTGATCAGACCCAATATTCTATTAATTTAACCATGGGGACCCATTAGAAAGCACTATATAATTATCATAAGTGGCATGGATGTGTCCCAGAACCCTCTAGTAGCCATCGACATATAATTGTCTTGCATGATCACCTAGAGGGTGTTCTATCACGTAATCAACCAAGGAAACATGGAGGAATGGAATTAATATCACAACAAGTATAAAAAACTCCCTTGACCTCTTCATTTGAACTAGGTATGTCCACCTCAAATGCATTGGAACATATGCTGCATGTCCAGAAGAAACCCCACATCGGGAAGCTCTAGCCTCTAGCACAAATGTATGACATTCTGAAATAGCTAGAGGTAGTCCCATAAATGTTTTAAATCCTTAATGTTCTTCTTCTTTCAAAATATCTCATTGAAGAACTTTTTCAATCCCTCTATAGTCCATAGGAGTTTAAGATATTATTATTTGTAGTTGTGGATTATCGAGTGGAGATCATTTCATCAAAATGCCCTATCACCACATCCTTTATTGACCAGAATCAGGAAGTGGTCAACATGGGGAACATCAAAAATATAGATGATTTTTAAATACTCAAACATGTATTCAACCATAAGGGTTTTTATCAATAATGGTTCTAGGATCATCTTCATTCAGGTTTTAACCCTCAGATGATTGGGAAAAATAAAAGGGGATTTTATCCCACATATATGACCATTCATGGGTATGAAAATATTGAGAAAATACCTCATTGGAATATCAAAGTCAAAATGTATTTTGGGGAACTCACATCTGATTCTATGATTATGGATATCCAGCTAGACCCCACCTATAATTTCTTACATTGAAGTCCCTCATTCCACAACCACCTAAATATATATTCAAAATTCCATCAATAATTTGTGTACCGAATTGATGGAATGGTCGACAAAATACATGGTGACATTACCAACTTTGAGACATGCAGATCCACATATGCTAAAGTATATTTGTACATGACATGAATAAATAACCCAATGGAAGATGTAGATACATTGTTTTTATCTTCCTTGGGATTAGGGGAAGCTCATATAAATTCATGGAGTATACTAGATAGTGACTATGTGCTCTTTGTAAATATAGTTGAGGTGAATGATTTTACCCCAGAGGTCCAACCTCCTTTTTTCGTAGGTGAGATTCAGAAATATAATCATCTTCAACATCTCCGTACAATGGCTTGGGAAACAGGGTATGATAATGTGTCTTCTTATGAAAATTATAACCCTAATATTTATAGTGATTCCCCCATATTTACAACTTCATATTGATATGTTTCCAAATATTTAGCAACAAAAGAATATTAACAACAACCTTAGTAATTCCCCTACCTCATTCATGGAAATTTTCTCCACAAAAATTAATGAACTCACGTAGATTAATATTTGAATAGAAGAATACCCAAACCCTTATTTGATTAGTACAACCATGCCCCTTGAAGAGAATGGTATGTATATCACGTTTTTGGAGAAGCATCGATATGTTTTCACTTAGAACTACAAATAAATACTTGGACTGAATCCAGATGTTGGTACATTCCTTCTTAGACTACATGATGAGAATCAAGGCACTAAGGTGACATCTAGGAGGATAATCTTCTCTCATTTGACCATTATAGTGGTGGAAGATCAAAAATTGGTCAAATACCCCTTTACTAGTGAAGTGAAATACCCAATATGGATTTCCAAAATGGTCCCTTTCTAGAAGAAGAATGGGAAATTAGGGTATTCATTGACTTCATATATGTTTATCAGCACTTCCCAAAGGATGGTTTCCCATTTCTATCAACTAAATCTTGATCTATGTACCTAGTTTCTTGAAATAAATTTCTTCTAGGGATGGGTACTTGGGGTAAAATTATGTAAAGATGTCCCATGAAGAAGAACAATCCACTACCTTTTGAGTTACCAAGGGGATTATTTTCTATCAACTAATTCCCTTCATCTTGATGAATTATAGAGCCATGTATCAACACAACATGAATCATGCCATTAAGGGATTCTTTGGAAAGATAGGTGATGTTGAGTTGATGAAAAGGAATTCATATCCCCATAATAATGTGAACATTTCATAGAAAATCAAAAATTCATTGAAAAGAATCAACAACATGTTTTTAAGATAAACTATTTGAAATTATCATTGAAGTTAAAATAGTATAAGTTACTTGGCTTTGTGGTAGGCCACTTATACATCAACCTAGACCCTGATAAGACTAGTAATATCATAGTAATGTCGCCCCCATAAATATCAAATAATTATGGGGGCTCAAAGGTAACTACCACTAAATTCGGGGATTCATTTCCAACCTATCAATAAATGATCTACCCTTCACCAGGATATTGTTGAATGGAGTGAACTAGAAATGGGATAATGATTTCCATGAATCCATCAAAAGTATCAAAAGGTACTTTCATCACTCACCAGTTGTGATGCTTCCGGTGGATGGGAGAACATTAATCTTGTTTGTTCACTCAATATAATGCTCAGTAGTATTGATCATTACACATAAAAAAATATGTATGGAGTGAGAATAATATCTACAACCTTATAAGGATGATGATGGGTACTAAGACAAGATACTCTGATGCTGAGAATAACTACCTTGTTCTCATCATTGCTGTATAAAAGATGAAGTAATTAATTTAGAACCAAGAAGTCCATATGATCTCTCATTCAGATCTTATCTAGTACATCCTTTGATTCCCTATGTTTACTTGGAATATGGATCGATTGGTGGTTACTATTATGAAACATGGTATTTAGTTTGTATCACAGATGTCAGTGAAAGGGAATGAACATCCTGATTTACTCACAACCCATCAAACCCAAAAAAATACACAAGAGGACACCAAGATTCTTGATAATAAGGTCTTCAATTCCCAAGACACTCCCGGGGCATGGTAGATTTACATTGATGGTACCTCCAGAATCCCCTTTGGCTCATTTATGGACAATCTAATGCTTAGTCAAGTTGGATTAGGGGTTATTTTTTTTGTCTCACTATACATAATAGTTTTACCATACTCTATATAAATATTTAAAGGATACACAAATAATGAGGTGGAATAATAATTCCTCATTTATTTATCTGAATTATCCCAATAGATATACATAACCTACATGAAAATAAAAGGGGAATCAAAGTGAGTGATAAAGAATATAAATAGTGAATACGACAAAAAAATGAAGAAATGACCCCTATAACAAGATAAGTCAGATGAATGTAGTACTTTATCTATTTTTATCCCACATTTAATTATGTTCACCAATCAATGAATGCTCACATGGATGCACTTTCTATTTTTTCAATCTTCATGGAAAAACCTAATCAAGAAGATGAAATATTCCATGTCACACATCATGGAATGGTCTGGGTTATCATTAGTTGTGATGAAGTGGAAATGATGTAAGTCAAAACCACCCTAGAGTGTGGTGACTCAATGACTACCCATTGATGGATGAAGTCTATTATTGGATATCTCTAAGATGGGAATCTTCTAATAAAATGAGACATTAGGGAATATATTCAGTGTCGTGAAGATAATTCCGCCCTACAAGATTGTCCACATGAGTTGAAATCCTTCCTTAAGCATGTAATCGATAAAATCCACTTCATATTCTCAGAAATAAGGATATATTATCTCTATTATAGAGGATTTACAATCATGATATTGTAGTTCCCATGAATCCAGTACTAGGATTCCCCCATCCAATCGGGAGGATGGTATATTATTGGAAATACATGATATATGACTGTGTGGAATTCACCATGAAATTTTATGCATTACAGATTAATACAAACTTCATCCCATGTCACCCAGAATTTATACATTCATATTAATATTCTTTTATATTTTCCATTTGGTGGAAGGATGTTTTGGGGTTGTATCCCCCCAACCACGAAAAATATGTTCAGGTAAATCCTTACTACTGTAGTATTCTTTTAAAAATGGGATGAGGTCACACCCCTTAAGGAATTCAGGATTGTTAACAACATCAAATTCATAAATTCATATATTATCACTAGGTTGGGGGTCCCACACACAATATCTATAGACAAAGATCACATCTTATCTTCCATAGTGTTGATGAAACTCTATTAGGAGTAAAATATAAAGTCCAATCACTCATCATGCTATCATGGATTGGAAAATTCAAAGATATAGGTCTTCAAAAAGACTCAGTCAAATATACACTAGAATATGGTGAACATGGATAAGAATTATTTTACGAAAATTGGTCTATATGATTTTGGGTCCTACTACACCACCACACGTACTTCCACATTGGAAATTCCACACTCATTAGTGTATATGAATAATGTAATGATACTATAGTGGTAAATTGTCCTTCACTTTAAATAATAATTTGAATAATCCTCTCAAATGATGAGCAATCACAATAGTGGATTGAAAAATTTGTGTGACTCGATGTGACCAGTTTAACTACACTAATGAACCTAGAAAACCTTCATTATTAGATCACATGATCCACTAATAAGAAGGTTTTCCTCAGTTTATTCGTTAGGGGTGAATTAGTATTGGCTCTCATAAGACTAATGATACCACGGAAGAAGCCTTCGATATAGCGACTCTACCTTTTTTTACATTACTATTCGATCATTTTATAGATAAAAAACATAATAGTATTACACATATAGGATCCAAAGGTTTATTGTCTTTATCAAACTAGGACCATACATAACAAATACAACAACATGTATAAACATTTATTTAATTTCTTCTTCTCTAGCTTCTTATTGGCACTTGACCTATCCTTAGTACATGTAGCCACCTAAAGATATACATAAAAAAGGGTGATATAGAAGCCCAGTAATAGGATATATATGAACAATATACCATGGGGTGATCTTAATCATAACATGGGAAAAATAATCATGAACATGAAAGAATGCATAAAAATAAGACTTGAAATGTGGAAATACATAAAAAATGAAACATACTGTCTTAGTGGTTAACTACCAAAAATAAATGTAAACCAATCTAGAATCTTTTTCACACATAATTTCACATTTAATCATGAGATTAATCACTTTACCCAATTCATTGGAGCACTGTATAATCCCCAGTGCACCCGTCACATTTAAACATTAATATTGTGCTATAATATTCCAGGCGCACCCGTCACATCATAAAGTTATCATTTATCATGAATGGAACCAGGAATATATAACATAAATGAAAATAATTAAACCATGAAAAGAAATTGGTTTCATCTCATAATAAAACATTAATAAACATTGGGTTCCAAAATAATGAGGAAATAACATACATGTTACAAAAACAATCTATCATGAATGAGAAGTAAAAGGTGTGTTCTTGAAAGAACAGTTCTTTTGGAAAAAATTTGGTTTTACATTAATACTAGTGACAAAAATGAATATCATAGAAAATTAAAGACAAGTATGAAAAAATTTTCATTAAGGAGTAACCATATAAAAAAGAATGGAGTGAAAGAGGGAGAACCCAAACGATAAATGTTGGGTTCGAGAATTTCCCCTTACCTTGTATCAGAATGATTCCTTCTCTTTAATTTCCTGTATAATGAAATTATATTTATTAATTAATAATTAATAATTTTTTTAAATTAATATGATTAATTATGGTTTTATTAAGTGATTTTATGTGCCTTTTGATGAGTTATAGGGTTTAAAAAACATTGTTCGGGAATGTTTGTTTTTTTTGGTTTTCATGAGTTGTTCACTAGTATTCTTAAATTGATGTCCCGGTAGAACATGGGTAAACATCCATAACTGATATTTAATGTTATTAATGATATTATTGGAGTTTTAATAATATTATAATTAATTATATTATATCCCTGTGGATGAATCATAAGATAATATTTAAATGAACATTGATTTGGTTAATTTGAGCGATTTTTTCAATCATAATAAACTTGTTTTATTTTATCACTAACAATATGGTCATAAGTTAGTTCCATAACATTAAATAGGAGATAATAAAAATGAAATATTCTGGTTCAACCATAAAAATGTTTTCATGACCAGATCTAAATTTAGAAATGGAAGAAGAAAATATGTCATTCTTGAAGGTGATAAATTAACACCTCACCAACAACTTTATCTTTAATAAAATAAAAGGAAGATGGAATGGGGGTTGGATGATATAATATCCCATTAGCATCATAAAATTACATTAAATGTATAATAATGGATTTACAATACCATTTGGATGAATATAGGTGCGGAGAGGTCAAGAAGTGAACTTGAACTTGAAAGGAAATTAAAGGAGAAGAGAGAGAGCAAAATTACCTCTTAATTCCTCATCTTTAGAGTCTCCTTAAGGAAGCTAGTCCTAGTCTTTTGATGAGACCAGAATCTCTTGAAAGTGTGATATGGGATAGGTAAGATTATTGGGCAGAGTTTAGAGAAGTCTTGGAGCTTGATAGGTGTGAGTAAATGAGGGTGTGAGGGTGGTTTTTATAGTGGAGGGGAGAGGGGTTTCATTAATATAAAATTCAGTAGTTTACTAATTTTGCCTAAGACGACAAATAGTGAGTCTTCAATTACCACTAATAGTAATTTTATCATGTGAACCAGAACCAAGTGGGATTATATCAGTAGAACATAACACACGTCTCTATAATTAGCTTATTTCGCCTATTTTGTAAATTATGGTATTTCACTCTTCATAAAAAATTCCACTATCTCATAAAAATCCCAAAAATTTACCTCAAACATTTTTCAATGTTTAGAATTGATAAATGAAGCCCATTTTTCAAAAAAAATAGTTTCTAAATATAATTAATTTAATATTTAATTAAAATCATAATTTACTTTAAAAAGAGTTTTTAAAATTAAAACTGATTTTATTGTTCTTTGAAAAATTACCTAGGGTCTTATAAAATTATCTAAAAACTATAAGACATTGATTTTTTAATTAATGAACACAATTTACGAAAATACATTTTCTTTTATTATGTTAATTAATTATAATTAAATATTAATGACATAAAAAATACCAAAATGTTTACTAAGGTAAAATTGTCACTTTTAATGATTTCTAAATTTTATTTAATTATTCATGGGTAAGGTTACTCTTATGTTTCATGATTTACTATTCATAAGGGTCATATTACTATTCATAATTTAATGTTACTATTCATAAGGGTAGGTTACTATTCACCAAAAAATTATTTTTTTTATTCGACTCTAAAAATAATCTTGAACACAACCATGTCTATCAAATTCTAAAAATTATCTAATATAGAAGTGAAAAACTTATGTTTAGAGGTCACTTAGCACTTAGTGTTTTATTATGTTGTGTTTTCATGTGATTTTATGACTTAATTATAAGAAGGGAATTTCCATTGAAAAAATCTGGGTCGTTGCATTCGTCCCCCCTTAAGAAATTTCGCCCCCGAAATTTCACTTTACACAAACAGGTGAGGGTAATTCTCCTTCATCACATCCTCCAATTCCCAAGTAGCTTCTTAGAACTTATGGTTCCTCCACAACACATTGACATGTTGGGTTGTCTTGTTCTGTAGTACCTTATCTCTCCAATCTAGAATCTCTACTGGTTGTTCCTCATAAGAGAGATCATCTTCTAGCTATACCACCTCTTAGTTTAGTACATGTAAGGGGTCCAGTATGTACTTCCCCAAGAGTGATATGTGAAACACATCATGAACATGAGCCATATTCAATGGGAGTGCAAGTCTATAGGCCACAGATCCTATGAGGTCCAAGATCTCAAAGGGGCCAATGTACCTTAGGCGTAACATCCCTTTCTTCCAAAATTGCATGACTCTCTTCTATCGAGATATTCGAACGAAGACTTTATCTCCAACATCAAACTCCAAGTACCTTCGACAATTGTTAGCATATCTCTTTTGCCGACTCTGAGTAGCTTTGATGTGTTTCTGGATGACTTGAAACTTCTCTGTCCTCTCTTGCACAAGATCAGGTCCAAGTATCTTTCCTTATCCATCTTCATCCCAACAGGTTGGAGTTCTATATATCTTTCCAGACAGAGATTCATATTGAGCCATCTAAATACTTGAGTGGAAGCTATTGTAGTAAGAGAACTCAACCAATGGTAGATTCTAATCCCATCCACCTTTGAATTCTAGAGAGAAGGCTCTTCGCATATCCTAAAGCATCTTAATAGTCCTTTAAAATTGGACATCAGTTTGGGGGTGATAGGTCGTGCTGAAATTTAATTCAGTACTCAAAGAATGTTGAAGGCTCCTCCAAAATTTAGATGTGATCCTTGGATCACGGTCAGATACAATTGAGAGTGGAACATCGTGCAGTCTCACCACTTCCTTCACATATATCATTGTAAGTTCTTTAAGCAAGAGATCTTCCCGAATAGCAATAAAATCGGTAGTCTTGGTGAGTCGATCAACCACAACCTATATTTCATTATTTACCTTTGATGTCTTCAGGAGACCCGTGACAAATTCCATAGTAACATTTTCACATTTTCACATGGGTATATGAAATGGCTTCATCATACATTTGGACTTTTTTCGCTCCGCTTTAACTAGCTGACATACAAAGAACCATAATATATATTCTACAATCTCCTCCTTCATGTTATTCCACAAGAAGTGTTCTTGGAGATCACGATACATCTTGGTACTCCCATGATGGATAGAGAATGTTGAGCTATGTGCATTGTCCAATAGCTCCTTCATTACCCTAGGTGATGAAGGCACACAATGCCTTTTTCCAAATTGAATCATACCATCTTCATCGATATGGAACTCCTACAACTTCCCTTTCTTTACTGAATTAACCCTCTTTTGTATCACCACATCATATTTATGTGGTTCCTTGATCTTGTCTTGGATGGATGATTGCACAATCATTTGTGAAAGGTAGGATGTATCCCCTACCCATATGATTTCCAAATCCATTCTTTACATAACCTAGAAGATATGGTCTTTCTCAATCTATAGCATGGACAGAGTAGCAGGTTCTTTTCTTCATAGAGAATAAGATACCAGGTTCTCTTTTCTAGGATGATAGTGAATAGATCAATCGTAATCCTTGATTAGCTATAATCATCTCCTTTGATGCATGTTGAGCTCCTTTTGTGTGAATATATAATTTAGGATCTTATGGACAGTGTATATGTCACACATCTCGCTATAAATGTAGTGCCTCCAGATTATCAAGGAAAAATCACAGTTTCCAGCTCTAGATCATGTGTCGGGTAGTTCTTCCCATGGATATTCAACTGTCGTGAGGTTTAGGCTATCACATTATCATTTTTCATGAGTACGCAACCCAAACCTTTCTTTGAAGCATCGCTGTATATCACCAAAATTTCTCCACTTTTCGGTAGTGTGAGCACAGGTGCAGTGTTCAGCCTTCTGTTTAGATCCTTGATGTTTCCCTCACATTCTTCCATCCTGACATACATTACCCCTTTCCTTGTTAACTTAGTTAGGATGCTTGAAAATCGTGAGAATTTTCTCAAAACATTTCAGTAGTACCCAGCTAATCCAAGAAAACTATGGATTTTTGTGACACTAGAGGGCCTGGGCCATTCCTTAATCACCTTTTCATTGAAGGTTCCACTGAAATTCCCTCACTTCTGATCACATGTCCTATGAATGTGACTTTTTTCATCCAAAAGTCACACTTTCTGACCATGGCGTACAACTTCTACTTTCTTAATGTCACCAAAACAAGTCATAGATGTTCTTCATGTTCCACCTTTCTCATGGAGTAGATGATAATATCATCAATAAACACTACCACAAATCTGTTGAGGTAATTTTTGAAGACTCTATTCATAAAATTCATGAATATTGCAGGGGCATTATTAAGCCTGAAGGTCATCACCAAAAACTCATAGTGCTCATAGCTTCTACCAAAGGCAGTCTTATGAATATCTTCCTTATTCACCTATACATTATGATATCTATAATGAAGATCCGCATTTGAAAATTATTGAGCTCCTCTAAACTGATCAAACAATTCATTAATCCAAGGCGGAGGATACTTGTTATTTAGGGTGATCTTTTTGAGTTCCCGATAATCGATACACAGCCACATTGTTCCATCCTTCTTCTTTACAAAGAGAAATGGCACACCCCAACGTGATGCACTAGGGCGTATGAACCCTTTGTTTAGATGCTCTTGCAGCCGCTTCATTAACTCATCCAGTTTGATAGGAGCCATCCTATAGGGACACTTTGAGATAGGAGTAGATCCGGGTATGAGTTCAATTGAGAACTCTACCTCACGATCCATGGGTATTCCAGGTAACTCAATGGGAAATACATCATTGTATTCTGTCATGATGTTCATTTCCTCATGGATGGAACTTTCCTTTGACTCAACCATTTGGGTGAGAAATTCTTCTTCATTGGGAATCAACACCCAAAACATTGAAGGATTTTATAAAGGAGAATCATGATCTTCCTTGAATTTTTAGTACAGCATGTGATGGTTATAAATATGAAAATATATTTCCCTTTCCAGATAGTTTATATGTGCTCTATATAATGAGATCGATTGCATTCCCATTATAGCCTAAAATTCTACCAAGAGAAGTATTACGAGATTTTCCGGAATAATCTTCCAACATACGCCAACAAGAGAAGAGTCAAACACTTGGGTTGTAATGACTCCACCACTTGGTTTTTTTACAGATATCTCTATTTCAAGGTTTCAGGGCTTTGATTCAATAGTTATAGAAAACATGCAAGATATAAAAGAATGCATAGAACCAGAATCAAATTATAATTTTTCAATTCTTGATTGAATATGATGTTTATCTTGTACAACTTCATTATCTTGCTCCATTTCTGCAGTAGTGATGGCATAAGCCTTCCTTTTTTCCATTGGCATCAGTGGCTGATGACGCTGATTACCCTCAAGAACTCGAGGTTTAGTGCACTAGTTTGCATAGTGTCCTAGCTCCCTACAGTTGTAGTATTGAACAATGAGTGGTTCTATTTTTTCATCAGCTACATTATACTTCTTTTTTGTTTCTTTTCGACACTCATGAGCATGATGTCATTCTTTCCCACACTTGAAGAATTTCCTAGTCCCATTGAGGCAATTCCCATGGTGCAACATCCCACATTTTTGGCATGTGGGTTGCTGAGTTTTCTTTCCACTTTTTTCATTTAATCCTCCATCTTGAAACTCCATCTCTACCTTGAGAGCACATCAAACAAATTCTTCCTAACTCCAAACGTCTCGAATTACAAGATACTTTAGAAATTGTGGTTTTTATCCACTAATGAATCTATCAATTTTTCTATCATTGTTGATAACAAAACCCAAAGAGTACCTTTCAAGCCTTGTGAAATTTTCTTCATAGGTTGTGATAGATTCTCTTAATTTTTTCATTATCTCTATGAATTCTCTCTCCATCTTCATGTGAAGAGTTCATGGGAAATACTTATTATGAAACATTATCTTAAACTCTTCCCATTCTATCTCTTCAATTTCCTCCCTTGGCTTGGTGTTCTTAATCAAAGACCATTATTGATCGACTTCTTTAACTAGACAATAAATGGCTAGGGTCACATTCTCCGTCTCTAAATAGTGATGAATAGAAAAGATCTTATCCATGGAGTTGACCCACTATTCCGCAACTACAGGATCAGAAGATCCACTAAATGTTGGTGGTCGTTGCCACATATAACATTCAATTGAAATTTTTTCCCTCTTTGGTGAAGGAGGAAGTTCCCCATCATTATGGTCATTGTTCATAACCTGAGATAATTGGGTAATAATCAACATTAATTTTATAACTCCACCTCCCAAATCATTGGGGATGTCGTTTGGGCAGTCATTGCATTGGCCCTTGCATGAGTAGTTGGCTTGATTTCTCCGGGTTCCCACCATTTTCTAAAATAGAAAAGGATAGAAAAAAACATAAGTAAAAAATTCATGAATAAATATCTTATTTATTTTCACAATTTATACTAAAATCATAACATATGGTATCCCTATGTAAAGATTCTTGTGTGCATATTTGTTCATAATCTCGTGCTAGAGGTTTTCTCTAGGGTTCACTAATCATATTTCCCAAATAAACTAAACCTTTCCTATGATACCAACTATATTGACCCTGAATTTTCTTACATTACTATTAAATAATTTTAAATATAAACACCTTAATTGTATTACACATAGAGGATCCAAAGGTTTAGTGTCTTGGGAAAAATAGGACCATACATAACAAATAAAACAACAAGAATAAACATTTATTTAATTTCATCTTCTCTAGATTCTTATTGGAACTTTTTCTATCCTTAGGTCATGTAGCCACCTGAGGATATACATAAAAATGGGTGAGCTAGAAGCCCAGTAATAGGATACATAAGAACAATATAGCATGGGGGATCCTAATCATAACATGGGAAAAAGATCATGGACATGAGACGAAGCATAAATATAAGACTTTAAATGTGGAAATGCATAAAAATGAAACATCATGTCTTAGTGGTTAACTACAACACATACTTGTGAACCAAGCTAGAATCCTGTTAACACATCATTTCACATTTACTCAAGAGATTAATCACTTTAGCCAATGCATTGGAGCACTGTATAATTCCTGGCGCATGAGTCACATTTAAACATTCCTACTATGCTATATAATTCTGGGTGCACCTGTCACATCATAACATTATCATTTATCATGCATTCCACAAAGAAAATATTACATAAATGAACATAATGAACACATGAAAAGTAATGGGTTTCATCTCATAAGAACACATTCCTAAATATTGGGTTCCCAAAATAATGAGGGAATAACATACATGTTACAAGAACAATCAATCTTGAATGAGAAGTAAAAGGTGTGTTCTTGAAAGCAGAGTTCTTTTGGAAAACATACGATTTTCATAAAAACCAGTGACAAACATGTATATACTAGAAAATTTAATACAAGGATAAACAAATTATCTTTAAGTATTAACCATATCAAATATAATGGAGTGAACGCAGGAGAACCCAAAGGATAAAAGTTGGGTTCTTGAATTTCCTCTTACCTTGTATCTGAATGTTTCCTTCTCTATAATTTCTTATATCATGACATTATATTCATTAATTAAAAATAAATAACTTTTTTACATTAAATTTTTTCATTAGGGTTTTAATATGTGATTTTATTTTCCTTTGGATGAGTTATAGGGTTTAAAAAACATTGTTTGGGAATGTTGGTTTTTATGGTTTTCTGGAGTGGTTCACTTGTATTCTTAAATTGAAGTTCTGGTAGAACATTGGTAAACATCCAGAACTAATATTTCATGTTATTAATGATATTACAGGAGCTTGAATTTTATTATAATTAATTATTTTAGATCCATGAGGATGAATCATTGGATAATATTTTAATGATGATTGATTGGGTTAATTTGAGCGATTTTTCGATCATAATGAACTTGATTTATTTTATCACTAGAGATATGGTCATATGTTAGTTAAAAAACTTTTAAAAGAAGAAAATACATATGAAATATTCTGGTTCTACCATGAAAATGGTTTCATGAACTGATATTATGTTTGAAATGGAAGAAAAAAACATGTCATTCTTGAAGGTGATAAATTAACACCTCAATAACAACATTCTCTTTAATAAAATAAAAGGAATATGGAATGGGGGTTGGATGATATAATATCCCATTAGCATCATATGATTCCAGTAAATTTATAATAATGGATTTACAATTCCATTTTGATGAAGATAGGTGGAGAGAGATAAAGAAATGAACTTGAACTTGAAATGAAATTAAAGGGGAAGAGAGAGAGAAATTACCTATTAAATCTTCCTCTTGAGATTCTCCTTAACGAAGATAGGTTTGGCCTTTTGATGACACCATAAGATCTTGAACCTGGGAGAGGGGCTAAGGAAGATGTTTGGGTAGAGTTTAGAGAAGGCTTAGAGCTTGAGAGGTGTGAGGAAATGAGGGTGTGAAGGGTGGTTTTTATAGTAGAGGGGAGAGGGGTTTCCTTAATATAAAATTCATTAGTTTATTAATTCCACCTAAGACAAGGAATAGTGAGTCTTCAATGAAAAATAATAGTAATGTTATCATGTTATCCCGAAACAAGTGGGCTTACATCACTAGAACGTCACATGTGACTCTATAATTAGCTTATTTAGCTTATTTTGTAAATTATGGTATTTCACTATTCATAAAAAATTCAAGTATCTAAGAAAAATCCCAAATATTTACCCCAACCATTTTTCAATATTTATAATAAAAAAATGAAATCCATTTTTCAAAAGTTATTTTCTAAATAATCTTAACTTAATATTTAATTAAAATCCTATTTTACATAAAAGAACTATTTTTAAAATTAAAACTGATTTTATAGTTCTTTCAAAAAATACGTAGGGTCTTATAAAATTATCTAAAAACTATAAGACAAAGATTTGTTAATTAATGAACATATTTTAAGAAAATAAATTTTATTTTAAATTAATTAATTAAATATAATTATTTATTTATGACTTACAAAATACCAAAACGTTTACTAAGGTCAAATTGTCACAACCTACGATGTCCAAATTTTATTTAATTATTCATGTTTATGGTTACTGTTATGTTGGGTGATTTAATATTAATAAGGGTCATATTACTATTCATAATGGTATGTTACTATTTATAAGGGTGTGTTACTATTCACCAAAAAATATTTTTGTTTTATTAGATTCCAAAAATCATCTTGAACACAACCATGTTTGTCAGTTTCTCAAAATTTCCTAACACAAAAGTGACAAACTTATGTTTAGAGGTCACTTAGCACATAGTAGTAATTTATGTTTTGTTTTCATGTGATTTTATGACATAATTTTATGAATGGAATTACCATTGAAAAACATTGGGTCGTTACATTAGAAGGTGGAACCCAAATGGGAGGGGCCTCACATTATATTCATGGTAAACCAGAATGAAGCTTACCCATTGTCCGCCATGGATAGGGACCATTTCACATGCCATGATGCGAGGATTCTCAAAAAATAATTCACATAGCCATTATCTCATGGGAAGCCACGTTTATGTGACACCCAACATTCCACAACACTACACGATGTTAAACTATATAGTGCAGTCTATACAGGATGTCATTGAAACTGCATGGTGGATTCCCTCTCTGATTGAAATTAACTGCACAGGTTTTCTAGAACTACATACATCTTGATTCCAGTCATCACATGATATGTAGTGTCAACCAATTATAAAATATTTTTTACAGAAAAAATCATCCTAGTCTGTTTTTTATTCACTTCAAGTTAACAATATCCTTAACATAAGTCATTATATTTCATGAGTAATGTTCTCATCACATGATGTTAAAGTTCACAACCCCTAGAACTATGTATATATTGATATCATTTTCTATTATATACAAGTGGAACCATTGATCATATTTTTTGGTCAATCCAACATATGATACAAAATTATCATAGGTTACACTCAACTACTACTGCATTGTAAGAGTAACTCTTTCTATTCATTCTTCCTCACACTAAGCATACCTCATAGCAGTTTAGGAATTGCTGTAAATGATTCCCCAAATAAACATTCCATGAAATTACATGATAGGTCCATCATGTTTCTAAATGAAAACCCATAAAATGAACTCTATGAGTCCTCACCACATGAAAATATACTGAATCATTAATTTCCATATCACAATACATAAAAATTAATGATTCATAAAGAAATATGTGTAGCTTGATTACTATCATCATAAGATTCGTAGGGATGTCTGAGCCTCTAATATTGGAATTGGCTACAACAACAAACAAAATAAATTTCCAACTATTCATATGGTATGGACATAAAAATAGAGTGTATATGATTCATGAACTATGTGTGGCTTGATTCTTTTCCTTATAGGATATATAGTAATTCCAAAATTTATAACTCTAGGACCAATCACAATAGATTAGTATAAAAAAGCCCATACATTTCATATCGTTTAGAATTGTGTTGTATAATACCTTTATAACTATGTCTGTCTTGATTCCCATCACCATGGGATACATTATGATGCCCAGAAATCTACTCATAGACCAATTTTTTTTTCTATTTCACATCTATCTAATTTCTTCCTCACTATATGACGTTAAAATGAACAAATCTTCAATAACTATGTGTGTCTCGATATTTGAAATCATGGGATACATAGTGATTCATTTATATTAAATCTACACTCCATCAACAAAAACATATAAACAATTCAACGCAAAATACCAAAGTGACCAGTTCACTGAATCTAAAATTTCCTACATACGAGTAATATCTATGCGCATCCTACATGTTCATGGGTAGGGTCCATCATACATTGCAAATGGAGGTAAATAATACCACAAGAACTTTGTATAAGGAATCAAGCATTTTCACATGTCTAGTGAAGAAAATGGATTAAATAGAATTGAAAATAGTGGATGAAACTTGATATAATGATTTTTTTCAAGAGTTTTATGTGATCCACATACTATCACTAGGAATTGTCCATGAAGAACATGAACCACAGACAATTGGTATGTGGAAGAATCTGCGTGTTGCTATCCCATGGGGTGATGGTCAGAAAACCTAGATATCCATGAACTACATCATCAGTTGAATCAAGTGCAAGAAGTACATTCCTATATCATCCCAAAAACATGGTAGTTAATGAATGAATCAAGATGGAAGTGTTATGTAAACCAAAAACAATGAACCAAATCCTCCACAAACCCCAGTTGACATATTCTTCCATGGTATGAGATATATCATCATGTTCATTTGAAAATGGTGTTGTATGAACATAGATATGATTTCCCCAATGCTATTTAAAAGGTGTATGAGAGGAAGAAGAAAATGATGGATGAAGAAAGCATAGAGGAAACCCAAGAGGATGGAAGAAATATTTTGGAGATAATTCCGACTTCAGTTTCAAATCATCGATGAAGTGAAAACCAAATATTATGTTTCCACTAGTATAACTAGACGTCAATCATAAAAAGAAGAAAATTAATAATAATGGGTAAACCACCAAACTAATGGTTGTCATCACAAACCATAAAATCCTCACGGATGAACTCCCAGTGAACCCTAGGATCCATGACCCTCCTATAATACGACACTCCACATAGTTCATCTCTATAATGATCAAACCCCACACTACGTACTATATAATTTTGCGGATGGAACAAAAATCAGAATAACGGACCGCATATAGGACCACATACCACTTTGGTATGTGGTGGTCCATAACCGAGGTAGCATAAAACATTAGTAGGAAGACGACCCCCAACATGCATATCACTATGGTATATGTGGATTCCCCCATCCCACATGAGAAAAAAGTACATGGAATGGGGAATCATAGGTTGTATTTCCCTCCGGCACCAATAATTCCACTCTATTTTTGTGTAGTCTTCTACAGATCCTCCGTGAACCAGTCCATCGATATCAGGTCAAAGCCTCCTCCAAAGCCACCAAACCAATATGATCAGATCATAAAGAGCAACCATGTGCCACTTTGAGTTTACATACCCATAGTAAGCAGAGTAACAAAGGCAGTCCCCACAATGGTTTGGACTACTCATATGTTTGTATGTCTACATTTCCATGGTAACCCAGTGTCACACCATGGGATGATAACGTGAACCTCCTCGTTATAGGGATTAAGGTATTTTACATTCTTTTCTTTTCAATGAGGATTGGTGATCAGTTGAAAGAATCATTATTTGTTCTCTGTTTTACAAGAGGTTACATTTGCCCCCTTTTTGAGAGCACATTATAGGGAACTCCCACTAAGGTCAGTCCCTAACCATCTGAGAGCTGAGTTGCATGACCGCCATTGTCATCCCACATTGAAATGTTCATCACTTTATGCCCTCTCCGACCATATCCTCGAATTCTTCCACCACTTTACCTACCTCTTTAATCAGTGGGAGAGAAGTTGTGTGGTTGGTTGAATATCTAATATCCGCTTGTTTCTCATGCTGAGTATGACTCGGGTTGGCTTAGAGATTACTGATGATAATAAAATCCACACAACTAACACATCCTAAACTCTAAGAACTCTAATTAATGTACAAACTATGATATATATGACACCTACATGAAATCCTCGGATCTAATGTGTTTTATTTACAAATATTTTCACCAAATCATATTCCCCTCAAATGGATAGCATCCATGATTAATCCCCATACCATATTGAACAACGTGAACTCTGATTCTTGTTCAAAATAAGATACATAGGATGCTGGCTTGAAGTCCCGAACTCAAAAGGGGGTTCCCTTCTGAAATGGTTCAAACTTTTAGTTCCCCTTAAATGGGATGCTTCCATGTGTTAGCCCCAACCCATCCTAAACTATGAGAGCACTTATTAGTGTTCATACCAGTATAGGTAAGACACCATCTTAAATCACAAAGCTCAAAAGTGGTCCCCATTCAAAAGGGTCCACCATAATTATACCCTTAACAAATGGGCCTCCCCCTCAGGTCCAAACCTTATGTTAACCGAACTATGTGGGCTCTGATTCCTCTCCTGAGGGTACATAGGAAGCCCATATTACTGGCCCGATCCCAACATTAAACCACCTTTCATCCATCATGAATGATGATAAACTTCATAGTTCCAAATTGCAAGGCTTATGTCAGCATTTCCTTCATAGAATCCAATCCAAGTATATCCATGATGATCCTAGAAATATGGGAAAGTCTATAGATACACTATTCAAGAATGAAGTAAGGATTAATGAACATATTATAATGAACTAAATCTATAAGGCATTCTTAGAATAGACCATAATTACTTCCCCCAAAGGGTGTGACAAGCCCATACTCCCATCCTCTCAATCAGTGGAGTCCTTAAGTGTCGTTGGCCACATCGTCATCTAATGAGCGCCTGACTTTAGAAAGAGGGTCCTTGAATCATGGAAACCATGGTCTTTGGGTGTTTTTTTCTCCACGAATAAACCCATTGGAGTCCATCCAAGGAAATAATTTTCTAAGAGAACATATTTAAAAAATACTTAACACCATAAAATCACCTATTAGGACCATAAGTCTATGGAAGCACCTTCATAATTCAAAATGGATAAACTGCCCAGTCCTCACGGGGTCAATCCAATTCCCCCAAAAATATAATGATACAGATCAGGATAAAATAAAAATGGCGATGTGAAAGTCTCTATTATTATTGAAAAAATATTATCACCCATCCGAGAATTTTGTGTTTTCCACAAATGGTCACAAGAACCCCCTCCAAGTGAAAAAAAAGGTAAACTCAACATGAATCCTCAACCGAGGTGGACGTTCTACTATACTCAATCCCATTCACCTCACATAAAAAAGGGGGGAAAGCTAATTTTTTAAATATGCATTTTTTCAATAGATTATACCTTTCAAGGGTTTTTTCTTCATATGTCATATATATATTGTTTGATTCCAAAGAGAAAACTTTGATCCAAATGTCACCCTAACAACCAATAAAGACACACACCCACAACGATACCTGTAACGCCCTGACCCCAGTTACCTAGAGTTGGTGAATTATTACATAACATTGTCATGATAACAAGAAAGATCAAATCTAGAAAGACCGATTGGTTTATTAGCCTTGGAAACACTAGATATATTCATAAGTTTTACATTACATCATAAAGTGAAAAACTACTACAACAACATAATGTCTCCATATTCCACACTATTATCCCCTCATAATATCCCTGCAGGTCATTCATAACTTAATTCTTCACATCCTGGGAAAAATAAAACATAGAAAAGGGGTGAGCTCAAATGCCCAGTAAGGATAACAATATATCTGAACATTCAAAAATAAGAATAAACATTTAAGGAAATGCATTACTAAAACAAAATACTTTTAAACATGAACTTCAACATAGTATGGAAAAAGTAAAATGAAATAATTCCATTTACTTATTCACATGGATATTATACTAATCGAATAATCACATGCAATATCAATAACCACTTTCATAATGTTGGAATTCATAATGCCAAACTTTAATTTCTGTGTCGAGGCCTCGTGCCAAGACCTAAGGGATAACTGTAACCGGAACCCATCCCGAAGAGCCTCTGTAACCGGACTCCATCCCGAAGTGCCTCTAATAACTGGACACCGACCCGGAGTGCCTCTAATAACCGGACACCAACCCGAAGTGCCTCTAATAACCTGACACCAACCCGGAGGGCTTACTTTTACCGGTCCCCAACCGGGAACATACTAGTCCAACACATTCATCTTAAGAAGAGGATGAAATATAACATAAACATTCTTATTAAAACTAACATACAAAATTTCAAAACATTAATCATAAACCATTAATGGCATAAAAATAACTCATCCATAGTCAAAAATATCACAAAAACTTAAATAAAATATGGATGATTTGTATTATAATAAATCAACTTGAAACAAGTTTAAAATTTATCAAAGGATGTTGACATAGATGAAATCAATACTATTTGAGAGAAATATCTCTCTTTTTTTAAAATCATTTTAAAAGTCGCATAATTATAGAGAAAACCTTAATTTTTAAAATTTCTTTATAATATTTTGAAGGAAGCTTAAAAGGTGTAATAACGGCAGAGAATAATCACACCCGCTGTATAAGTTAAAAAAACATTCTTACCTTAATTTTGTCAAAAAGGTTAAAAAGTACCTTGTTTGGAAAACGACGGAAAGATTCCTTTATAAACCTCTTATAAAAAGTCAACCAACGGTATAAATGACTTTAACCCATATTATAATAAATAGTAAAAATGTTTTGAAATTCATTTTTAAGAAACATTGATGTGTATGATAAAGAGATCCCTGTAGATTATTACGTATAAACAACCTCGGATAATGATGAGATGGTGAAATAAACCCTTACCTTGTACTTTTCCTTGGATGGGGTGGTTAAACTCCTGTATAATGGTGAAATAATTGTTATTAAATTATACAAGAATTATATACATTAATAAGATATCATATATGATCTTTTAACATTGATTTGTTAATAATATCTTAGTATTATCATTGTTTCGGGTGTTAACTTACTCATTTTCTTTTATATGTTTTGTTACATAAGCCATGTTTGTAATGGATAGGTTGTATCTTAATCATATCCATAATGATATTAAGTCCTTAAACATTATTTTTAAATCATCAAATGATAATTATACTTGAATGTATATGATGGAGAATGAATCTTATCGCGTTCGTGGAGACGGTAGTCCGTACGTACACACGAGCGACAATATCATTATTTTGATATTAAAATAATATATAAATGGATTTTATATCATATATAAAGAATAATTAACCCGTTATATTTATTATTTACATGTGTTACACATCATTATTATAACCATCCAAAATAATAATATATTGAATAACAATTACACCACGACGTGGAGACGGTAAGTCGTACGTACGCACGTATGGTGACATGTTATTCAAAGGGTGGATAGAATACTGAATATGGTTGTACCATATTTATAATAACATCATATTATATATGTTATACTGGAGTTATTATTTTAGAATGGTAAAAACAAATGAAGAAGAAGTGGAAGAAGAAAGGAACTTGGAAAAGGGGGGTGAAATCATTACCTCTTCTTCGAGTTCTTCCTTTTGATTTGATCAAAAGAGCTCCATAGGTTGGATTTCTGATCAAAATAAGGCCTCTAGGGTGTAGTGAGGGAAGTTGGGAGAGTATGTGGGCAGAATTTGGCCGAACCAAAAGGCTTTGAAGGTGTGAATAAATGAGATGGAGGAGTTCCCTTTTATAAGAGGGGTGAGGGGCACCTTTGGAAATGCTGGAAATATTAGTTTATAATAAATCCATATTCGGTTTCTAATGGCTCGAAAGTTTATTATTCAAATTTCAATGTGGGGATGGGTCGAAAAAAAATTCAACCAATAGAATTTAGAAAGTTTTGGGTACTTATATTAACCTTATCTTTAAGTATTAACTCTAAGTTAATTAGTTTCACTTTTACAATGTCTTTTTTTATTTTTATATTATATGGTTAATAAACATACCATATACATCCAAGAGACCCCCAAGTTGTCCATTAATGATACACCTATCATGATATAAGTCTCTTGACCAAGCCTTAGATTTTTAAGAATTCAATATCAATTAATAATACAATATTTGTTTTAAAAACCGTTTTATGTCAATTTTGACACTATTCAATAGTTTATTTTTGTGAAACATATAAAAGAATGATTATTTCTAAAGAATGTAATTACATCAATCCTAACATGTCATATTAACTTATAAAATTATTTTAATTCATAAAAAGTCTCAAATTATATTTATTTGGGTATTTATAATATCAAGTATTTTAAATTGTCACTATTATGGGAATTACTGCATCATCATTGTGTCATAAATAAATTAAATTATCTAATTTATAAAAATTATAAATAAAATATAATTATGTAGGAAAGATTTTTATATTTCTAATGAATATTTATAGTAGAAAATCCCACTTATATAACCCTATGTAAAAATTGTTTTTCTAAAAGATATATGCTTGTGTCATTTTTCTATTCATTTTAACTTAATTAAAATAAAGTGTCCCTATCACCTACAAGTGGCTTCATGGGGTCCCAAAATAGACCCAAATATGCCTATGTTCTAACATATATCAACCTATAAGGATATGACACGTTTTAAGGTAATTTAGGATTATTATAATATTATTTTTTAACCCTTATTTACAGGATTTACCCTTAACCATGGTAAATAAAATATTTACCGCAGTAATTATTCAAAATGTCTAAGAATAAAAGTTGCCTATTTACACAATTTGACCATCCTGATTCCAAATATGGAATCCATTTTTCAAAATTTAAAACACAGAAGTGGCATAAATTAATTTAAAATTAATTCCCGTTGTTAAAACAAAAAGCGTGTTTTTAAGAGATAATAACTATCAAAAGATTGACACTTGTTTATGTCCGGTTTAATTGTAAAATTATGTCCAATGACAATCATTATATTAAATGGTAAAAATATATTCTAAATATACTTTAAAACCACTCAAATTAATAATTTATCACTATTAATTATTTTGATTAAAAAAGTTGTTTTTAATCAAAATTTAGTAATTTTCACTATTCATTAAAAATATTAAATTTTCCAAAGAGTACCAAAATTTCACCTTAGGGTAAATTTGACATTCATAATCCAAAAATTAAGTCCATTTTGAAATATAATACATATAAAATTTCAAAAAGTAGGTATTACTATTCATAACGGCTAGTTTGATCGGTTGTGGTCTGTGTTAAAACTCAAAGTTGCGTACAACACACGCTACTGTATTATTTAAAGGAAAGCGTACCGTGGAAGCTTGGGATGTTTAATTTTAAATTTTTGATGTCCCCATTTAGTCAAAATGTTTAAAATGTTGTATTTAAAAAGGGTTCACTATTAAAAGTTGATAAAAGTGCAATACTGAAAATGAATTTATTCTTGCATTATGTCTAAGAAACTCATAATATGGATTATAAAATTATAAGGATTATATAAAGTTTAAAATTTAGTTAATACTATTCATAACCTATTTTGAATGGATTTTTTGGTAAGTCATGGTGTGATTGAACTCGGTGTTGTGTGTAGTGCAAGTTATTGAATTATTTTGAAGAAATAACACACTATGAAATCTTGGGGTGTTACATTCTCCCCTCCTTCAATAAATTGCGTCCTCGCAATTTGAAATTGTTCTTCGAAAATAAAAGGTTGAAAATAGAAAATATATTTGTGGGAAAACCCACATCGGAAATTGGGTTACTAAAATTTAGTCTTAATATGTGGAAAAGAGAAATGAAAGGGTCACCACCAAATTATGATCTCGATTAGGAGAACATTGGTGGCAATTAGAGACATATAATTAGAGGAAAAACATAAATATTTATAGGTAGTGATTGAGGTCATCAATCACAAACAAGTATAAAATTGAGGTCCTTAAATTCAACAATCTATGATGATTTGAAATACCATCGGTTCAACAAAACATAGGGTATTGGGATAACACATTTTTGACGTTTCAAAATATCTTAGTTGAAATCCCACATCGAAAAATGAATTAATGAGGCCTCTATTTAAAATCAAGAGTGGAAAGTATGAAGATTACCGAAAATAACACATACTTGGGTTCCATGTAGGAAAATATGGATATGAAAGAGAAATCTAACCATTAATTATCTGATGGAGAGTGGTAGAGAACATGTCTATGAAAAGGCCAACAATCCCAAATCCATAAATTAGTGATGATTTAAGGTACCATCTAGGACATAATTTTTGTTCTAAGTTCATTTTCTTAATGTTGAGGAATTTATTTATGATATTGGATAAGATCATAAGGAGATATACGTACTTTATAATTAGAGGTTTATCCATTACTAAATTTCTACCACAAACTCATCTTTCACTTTAAAAGATAATAAAACAAAAAAAATTATATTTATACTATTCGTATAGGGTATAAAAACGAATTTATAATTCATATACCAGATCTTTTTAAAAAAAACTACATTATTTAATCTCGGACATCACGTGGTTCAGTGGTAGGTGATACACCTTTTTCGCCCTTCGGTTGTGGGTTCAAGTCTCGTGGCCTTGCCGGACGCGACGGGTTGCCGCCCGACCTCTGGGTTGTCCTTTTTTGGCAATCCAAAATAATCCAAACTAGAACTATCCAAAATACATCAGTCCAAAATTTATAAGAAAGGTAAACACAATGAAGATCCTTTTTTTTTCACGTAATAACATGTGATCACCTTCATCATGTATTCTTTTAAAACACTGCAACATCCTGAATTATCATAAAACCATATTGATTACATTCATGACCCCTTATTCCTTATAGAATAATAGATATACTCCTTCAATCCAAAAATGTTGTAAGCCCCAACAATGATGGAATATACAAATCATTAATCAGTTTCAAGGTAGTCAAGAATATCCAATATAATTTATCCAAAACAATCATGTATTATTCTAAAATCAGTACCTCGGTATCAGAACCATATTATGGTTTATCTTTCTCTAAACCATATATTTTCCAAAAATTTAACCTGTTATTGAGTCACTTTTTTTGTTTCACACAATCTCAAGCCCTTAATGAAATAGTATTACAGTATAATCCTTATATACTCCATAATTATTATAACAAGTACATTGTTGATACAACACTCAATTGACATAATCAACATAAGAACTCTAATCATTACTCCTCATATGTGGTAGTATCATAACATGATTATTATCCAATAGCATCATTTTCGGCATGGTTTGATGACAGGGACATAGGTTCGCGTAGTGTCAAAACTCCTTGAAAATGAATCATTGTACATTTGAAATCATTTTCTTACCCTTGTAGTCACGTACTTTGTGCCCTTTTCCTCCACACTTATAACAAACTCCCATTCCTTTCAGACAAGTTTCAGGGTGATTCTTCCCACAGTTATCACATATGGGAAAATTCTTATTTTCCCTCTTCCCTTTATCCATCTTTTTCTCTTCCATCATTTTCTTCTATTTCTTCCCTTCAAAGCCATAGGACTCAGTAAAATCATTACTTATCTTATCAAAACATGATATTATTTCTTCATATGATGATAATACATGGGAGACTATTTCTTTTATAAATTCTGGCTTAAGACCATGCAATATATGATCCTTCTTTCTCTTTGTATCATGTGAATTTCTAGAGTTCTCATTCCTTCTACTGGGAATCATTTCTGAACAATGGAATACATTATATTAGTTTATGAATAACAATACCTAATCCCAAACGTGTAAAACAAATAACATAAATTAAATAGTTTATGGATATAATCCATAATCATAAAAATGTCTCCTTTGAGGAAGTATATACTCATAAACCCTTCATAATGGTTTGTAAAGAAAATGAGAATTATCCTAAGCATATCCCCCGGGAGTGTCGTAACCAAGAGTGCAGCAAGGCCCGTTGTCGTGCACATGTTCCCAATCGAGTCTATCTCAAAGCAGTGTTTTCGGGTTTTACCCCTAGGTACATCTGTGTCAGAGCCGCCTCTACCTGCTCGTATCCAGAAAGGGATGTATTGTTCAGAAAACTCACAAAATATCTACAATACCAAAATTCTAGGAAGTTATTCTATACAAATCCTCAAAGTCCATCTTAAATCTACGTGCTCTAATCAGAGTTTATCTAAATCTATTTTCCAAGGTTTGTATTAAAATTCCTCTGATACCAACTTTAATGCCCCGAACCCAGTTACCTAGAGTCGGTGCATTATTACATAACATTGGCATGATCACAATAAAGATCAAATCTCGAAAGACCGATTGGTTTAGTAGCCTTGGAAACACTAGATATATTCATAAGTTTTAAATTACATCATAAAGTGAAAAACTACTACAACAAAATAATGTCTCCATAGTCCACACTATTATCCAATCATAATATCCCTGCAGGTCATTCATAACTTACTTCTTCACAACCTGGGAAAAATAAAACATAGAAAGGGGGTGAGCTCAAATGCCCAGTAAGGATAAAAATATAGCGGAACATTCAAAAATAAGCATAAACATTTAAGGCAATGCATTACTAAAACAAAAGCCTTTTAAACTTGAACTTCAACATAGTATGGAAAAAGTAAAATGAAATAATTCCATTTACTTATTCACATGGATATTCTACTAATCTAATAATCACATGTAATATCAATAACCACTTTCATAATGTTGGAATTCATAATGTCAAACATTAATTTCTATGTCGAGGCCTCGTGCCAAGACCTAAGGGATAACTGTAACCGGAACCCAACCCGGAGAACCTCTATAACTGGACTCCATCCTGGAGTGCCTCTAATAACCGGACACCAACCCGGAGTGCCTCTAATAACCGGATACCAACCTGGAGGGCTTACATTTACCGGTCCCCAACCTGAAACATACTAGTCCAACACATTCATCTTAAGAAGATGATGAAATATAACATAAACATTCGTATTAAAACTAACAAACAAAATGTCAAAACATTAATCATAAACCATTAATGGCATAAAAATAACTCATCCATAGTCAAAAATATCACAAAACCTTAAATAAAATATAGATGACTTGTATTATAATAAATCAACTTGAAACAGGTTTAAAATTTATCAAAGGATGTCGACATAGATGAAATCAATACTATTTGAGAGAAATATCTCTCTTTTTTTAAATCATTTTAAAAGTCGCATAATTATAGAGAAATCCTTTATTTTGAAAATTTCTTTACAAGCTTTTGAAGGAAGCTTCATAGGTGTAATCATGGCGGAGAATAAATGCACCCGCCATATAAGTTAAAAAAACATTCTTACCTTAATTTTGTCAAAAAGGTTAAAAAGCACCTTGTTTGGAAAACGACAGAAAGATTCCTTTATAAACCTCTTATAAAATGTCAAACAATGTTTTAAATGACTTTAACCCATATTATAGTAAATAGTAAAAATGTTTTGAAATTCATTTTTAAGAAACATGGATGTGGATGATAAAGAGATCCCAGTAGATTATTACGTATAAACAACATCGGATAATGAAGAGATTGTGAAATAAACCCTTACCTTGTACTTTTCCTTGGTTGGGGTGGTTAACCTCCTTTATAATAGTGAAATAATTTTTATTAAGTTATACAATAATCATATATATTAATATGATATCATATATGATTTTTAAACATTGATTTGTTAATAATATCTTACTATTATCGTTGTTTCGGGTGTTAACTTACTCGTTTTATTTTATATGTTTTGTTACGTAAGCCATGTTTTTAATGGATAGGTTGTATATTAATAATATCCAGAATGATATTAAGTCCTTTAACATTATTTTTAAATCATAAAATTTATAATTATACTTGAATGGATATGATGGAGAATGAATCTTATCGCATTTGTGGAGACGGTAGTCCGTACGTATGCACAAGCGACCATATCATTCTTTTGATATTAAAATAATATATAAATGGATATTATATCATATATAAAGAATAATTAACATGTTATATTTATTATTTACATGTGTTACAAATCATTATTATACCCATCCAAAATAATAATATATTGAATAACAATTACACCACGACGTGGAGACGGTAAGCCGTACGTACGCACGTATGGTGACATGATATTCAAAGGGTGGATAGAATACTGAATATGGTTGTACCATATTTTTAATAAAATCACAGTATATATATGATATTGTAGTTATTAGTTTAGAATGGAAAAAACAAAGGAAGAAGAAGTGGAAGAAGAAAGGAACTTGGAAAAGGGTGGTGAAATCATTACCTCTTCTTCGAGTTCTTCCGTTTGATTTGATCAAAAGGGATCCTTAGGTTGGATTTATGATCAAACTAAGGCCTCTAGGTTGTAGTGCGGGAAGTTGGGATAGTATTGGAGAAGATTTTGGCCGAACCAAAAGGATTTGAAGGTGTGAAGAAATGAGAATGAGGAGTGCCCTTTTATAAGAGGGGTGAGGGGCACCTTTGGAAAAGCTAGAAATATTAGTTTCTAATAAATTAATATTCGGTTTATAATGGATAAAAAGTTGATCATTAAGATTTCAATGTGGGGATGGGTCGAAAACAACTCAACCAATAGAACTTAGACATGGTTGGGTACTTATATTAACCTTATCTTTAAGTATTAACTTAAGTTAATTAGTTTCACGTTTACAATGTCTCTTTGTATTTTTATATTATATGGTTAATAAACATACCATATACATACAAGAGACCCCCAAGTGGTCCATTAATAATACAACTATCAGGATATAAGTCTTTTGGCCGAACCATAGATTTTTATAAATTTAATATCAATTAATAATATAATATTTGTTTTAAAAACTCTTTTATGTCAATTTTGACACTATTCAATAGTTTATTTTTTTGAAACTCATAACAGAATGATTACTTAGAAATAATTTAATTAAATAAATCCTAACATGTCATATTAACTTAGAAAATTATTTTAATTCATAAAAAGTCTCAAATTATATTTATTAGGGTATTAATAATATCAATTATTTTAAATTTTCACTATTATGGGAATTACTACATCATCATTGTGCCATAAATAAAATAAATTATTTAATGTATAAAAATTATAAATAAAATATCATTATGTAGGAAATATTATTATATTTCTAATGAATATTTATAGTCAAAAATCCCACATATATAACCCTATGTAATTTTTTTTTTAAAAGTTATATGCTTGTGTCATTTTTGTATTCATTTTAACTTAATTAAAATAAAGTGTCCCTATCACCTACAAGTGGCTTCATGGGGTCTCAAAATAGACCCAAAGATTCCTATGGTCTATCATGTATCAACCAATAAGTCTAGGTCTCGTTTTAGTTTAATTTAGTATTATTATAATATTATTTTTTAACCCTTATTTACCGGATTTACCCTTAACCATGGTAAATAAAATATTTACCGCAGTAATTATTCAAAATGTCTAAAAATAAAAGTTACCTATTTACAAAATTTGAACATCCTGATTTAAAATATGGAATCCATTTTTCAAAATTCAAAACACCGAAGTGGAAGAAATTAATTTAAAATTAATTCCCGTTGTTAAAACAAAAAGCGTGTTTTTAAGAGATAATAACTATCAAAAGATTGGCACTTGTTTATGTCCGGTTTAATTGTAAAATTATGTACAATGACCAAAATTATATTAAATGGTAAAAATATATTCTAAATATACTTTAAAACCACTCAAATTCATAATTTATCACTATTAATTATTTTTATTAAAAAAATTGTTTTTAATCAAAATTTAGTAATTTTCACGATTCATTAAAATATTAAAGTTTTCCAAAGAGTACCAAAATTTCACCTTTGGGTAAATTAGACACTCCTAATCCAAAAATGAAGTCCATTTTGAAATATAAAATATATATAATTTTAAAAAGTAGGTATTACTATTCATAACGGCTAGTTTGATCGGTTGTGGTATGTGTTAAAACTCGAAGTTGTGTACAACACACACTACTGAATTATTCAAAGGATAGCGTACCGTTGAAGCCTGGGATGTTTCATTTTAAATTTTTTATGTCCCCATTTAGTAAAAAATTTTAAAATATTGTATTTAAAAATGGTTCACTATTAAAATTTGATAAAAGTGCAATACTGAAAATGAATCTGTTCTTGCATTATGTCTAAGAAACTCATAATATGGATTCTAAAATTATAAGGATTATATAAAGTTTGAAATTTAGTTAATACTATTCATAACCTCTTTTGAATGGATTTTTTGGTAAGTCATGGGGTGATTGAACTCGGTGTTGCGTGTAGTGCAAGTTATTGAATTATTTTGAAGAAATAACACACTATGAAATCTTGGGGTGTTACAATACCCAAGGAGGTCGAGGCCCTGATGAAGAGAATTTACCCTCTCCAACCCAACATCTTCAAGAATGGGTATCCAACTTGTTGATTAAATAGTTCCACCAAAATGGTACTCTCCCTATAGTAGAGGTATTAAATAAATCCCTAAAATATGAAAAAGCTCACCAACCACCTCCTTAGCCGTGGACGGTGCCCAACAATAGGTGGCCCTTGAGGTCATCTTAAACCATTTCAAGAGCCTGTCCTCATAACATGAAAACAAGTACATTATTTATCTCAGAGACGTAGATGATGTAGATGATGATTACTTCATCTCATCTTCACAAGGGTCCTATTCAAGGTCCCCTACCAAATATCTTCACCGCCAAAGCCTAATAACCATGTATCCTTATTCTGAAGAGGATCTAATGCAGAGGGTACCACCTGATGTCAAAAATACATGTTCCCCACATACTACCTACTATGGAGGGGTGACATAAAATCAAGAACGTGCTATCACCATTATTCCAAAGGAGGAACTCCACCCTTCAAATTTGGAAGAATTAAATCGGCATAAATTAAACTCTGAACCCTCCACACTATCCCACCATAGAAATAGAGTTTCACAATATGATAACCCACATATTTTTTCCAATTCTTACCAGTCCCACCATGCAGTCATAGTGGAAGATTATAGGGAGGTGTTGATGTCTGTCTATGCGTAAGAATAACCTCATCTAAATATGGTGGAAACCATCTATAGGTTGGTTGATATACCTTCTGATTCATATGATTCCCACCATCCAAATAGGGTGGAAAACAAATATTAGAAAGTTCAAATTTAATGCAGGTGCATACAAATCCCTTAAAAAAATATTGTCGAAAGGGAGAATATCCAAAAAACTTCTTGTAAATATGATGAGCTCTAGTCAAATATGGTGGAAACTAGGGAAGAAAATATGTGTAAGACTCATTCCTCTACCCCGATATAGAATAAATGCCACTATCTACTGGAAAACTACAGGAGAATGAAGCAGGAAAAAAAATCTTACTCTAAAATCAGAATGGGCCTTCATACCCATTCCAGGAAAATATATATCTCATCACATCCTTAAAATGATTGATGATCGGATGTCGATTCTAAACAATATCCCCCAAAAATTCAAAGATATCATTTCATCGACAACAAAGCTGAGGAACAAGGCCCACAAACCAATTTCCTCAAAGATAATGACTTACTTAATAAATGGGTTTGTAAATCCAGAGAATTTATGCATCCCTACTCTATTGAATGAGGGTATATGAAAATATCCTTTAATACAAAGGAAATCTGATCCGGAACTAATACTAGTTCCAATTGGGGTACACCGGTCCAATGGGGTTGTCAGTCTATGGAAAAAATATATCTCTGCCGAAATTCATGATGTTTTTCAGCATATCTCAGTAGAATCATGGGAACAAAAAAAGGGACCCAAAGGTGAAGGAAATTAGCAATACATGATGGTCCATATTAACGAAAATATAATTCCCAATAATAAAATGCTCCAAAGGAAACCCAAAAATGAAGAGCAAAAATTTTAGGTCCACGAGGCTAGATACCCTGAGAGTGGGGGGGGGGGGGTGAATCAGGGTATGACTGAATAAAACGACTGCCCCTTTTGATCATGTTTTTCTATTAGAAAAAAACATATCGTCTCTCTCCTTCCCGATGAAGAGTATGAACAAACCTTAAAGCATGCACATGACACAAATTTTTTTACTAGGCTTACCCTCAGTGGGCTACGTCCAAGGATTATACACCTGTAGTGTGCCGATGTACCAATTCTAATATAAGTCCACTGTTTTTTAGAAGTTTGAAGCGGACTCACTATCCCTTCTGGTCTACAACCACTCACAAATTGAGAACTCACTGCTCTCTCAACTTAAGTGAGCTCACTACTTTTTTAGAAGATCCACTCACAGTTTATAGACTTGTAGGTATCTTCATTATCACTAAAAAATGCATCCTCCACTGTATGAAGATAATCTATTGTAGTAAAAATTGCATCCATAGATGAATACCACATTTCCTCTGAACAGAAGGAAACTAATTTTGGAAGTACCATCACAGAGCACCCTACATCGTGAGGCTCCCATTTTTGCAAAGCTCAAAAAAGCCTTCACGGAGCTCCTGCCTTTTTGCAAAGCCCTCTCAGAAAGCTCAAGTCGTCATAGAGCGACTTCCCTCGATAAGCTCACTGAGTCAATGCAGAGATCGAAACTTTCACAGAGCTAGATTATTCGCCACAAAGGTCTTCTTTCATAAAGAACACTGCCTTCACGAACTACCTTCGTGAAATGAGAGAAAATGATTATCTCCTAAAATGATCTCTCTATCTTTTTCATCACTTGAGGGGGTCGAGGTATATTTATAGGCGATTCCACCGACCCTTGAATCTTCCACGCGAAGTCAATGCCACATTTGCTCAAATCGCGAAGCACTGAAGTTCCCACTGTAATTCTCTCAAAATCGTGAAGTACCACGGAGAGTTTCTGATCACGGAGCTCATCGTAATCCCAATGCATTTCATCATTTACTTTTCACCGCCGAAGTAATGCTCCCTCTCTTTTCCCATAAACACTTTTGTTCACAATGTTCATCGCAATCATAAAGAATCACCGTCAACATTCTTCTGGTCTTCGCGAAATCCAATCCATGAAGCCTATCTTCGTGAAATTCAATCATGTTCCATATTTAAATGTGATCTTCAAGGATATCCACTTTTTGAGATACTCATAAAATTCCAAATTTCGGACCCCATAAATTTAGTGAACACTGGAAAACGGCGCCACCTTGTACTACTCTTTTGTACTACCTCCAGATCATCTATTCCTTTGTCATCATTCTTTGTCAATCATGGATTGTTAATAACATCTCCGGAACTTGAAAATTCACTATGGAAACCTTATTTTTCAACAAACAAAATCACGAAAAATATGTTGCAATGTTACCTTGAGGGATTTTTGTCCAACGATAATCCCCTTTGGGTTTTTTA
This sequence comes from Viscum album, assembly GCA_963277665.1. Taxonomy (NCBI): domain Eukaryota; kingdom Viridiplantae; phylum Streptophyta; class Magnoliopsida; order Santalales; family Viscaceae; genus Viscum; species Viscum album. The sequence continues at coordinate 1,815,544,310 of OY728146.1, forward strand.
CAACTCATCTCAGAATGATTCTATGCACTTTGATAGCTCTCTAAAGCTCCTTCCATAATCAACCACACTTCGCCTCTTGTGAGTTAGATAGCGGCCAGAGATTCACAAACCACATTCTCTAATCCCACATGAGCAATGCTCGTCATGAGAAACAATAGTAAGTGAAAATATCATCAATGAATCACTTTATTTCATTCACTAACTATTGACACCCAACTGCTACCAATTTCCAAATTGATCTCAATTGTTGATACCTCACTGATACAAATTGGTGATTGTTGGAAACCTTCTTTCATCTTTCCAACAGAACTGTTCTACTTTTATCACGATCCTCAGTTGTCATGATATCTACTCTTTGATCAATTACTTCTTGCATCATCGTATTTAAAACTCTCCCCATATCTTATTTCTCTCCCCCAATCTCCCTACTCCACCTGTCAGCTTATCCCCATGTCTTTGAGGAATATATTTTCTCCCTTAATTAGCCACATTTTCTCCCCCTTGAGGAGTCACTATTTCTCCCCCTTTTTCAATGAACCGAAGTTCAGTCATCTGTAGTCTAAGACATCGAAAAGAACAGATATTAGCACATTAGAGACAAACACATCACATCTATTGGAGATGGGGAGGCCCACATCCACACATTTTCAGGTGCGGGGAGTCTATTGGACTCTCAGAGCTAGTCGATGCCTCTAAAAAGCTTCTTTGGGTAAGGCCTTCATAATTATGTCTTCAATCTGTAGTTTTGTAGGCACATAGTCTAACTTCACGATTCCTAGGTCAACCTTTCCCTTGATAAAATGATACTTTATCTCAATGTACTTTTTCCTTGAGAGATGGACTATATTTTTGCAGATATTGATAGCACTTGACTTATCACACTAGATTCTGATCGGAGAAATCACTTCAACTCCCATATCATCAAGATATTGCTTCATCAACAATAATTGTGTGCATAATTGAGTGGTATCAATATACTCAGCTTCTGCAGTGCTTAATGAAATGAAATCTTGATTTTTTCTTATCCACGAAATATATAGTCCACTAAGATAGAATGCACCTCATAACATTGATTTCCTGTCATCTGCTGAACCGGCCGAATCTGCATCAATATATCCCAAAAACTCTTTGTGATATCTTCCATTATACATCATTACAGATTCCATCGTGCCCTTGATATACCTATGTATTCTTTTTTACTAAAATCATGTCGATTTCCTTGGGATTAATCTGATATCTTGGTTCTTGGCATGTGATGAAAACAATGTCAGGCCTTGTCATTGTTAAGTACAATATACTTCCAATGATTTGCATGTATTTTGTGATATTAATGGCCTTTCCATCCTCGTCATTGGACAATTTCATCTGGGTAGCAACAAGAGTCTTCATCTACGTGGAATTTTCCTTTCCAAATCATCTCAAAAGCTCATTGGCATATTTTTACTATGAAATAAACATTCCATACCTTCCTTGTGTCACCTATATTCCAAGAAAAAACGTTAGATCTCCAATAATTGACATTTTAAACCCACTTTTCATGAATTCAGAAAACTGGTTGCACTGAGCTTCATCTGATCCACCAAATATTATGTCATTGACATAAACAAAGACCATCATCCTTTGATTACTGTTGTTGTTGAAATAGAGATTGTAATCAACTCCCCCACACTGGAAACCAATCTTCTTCAAGTACTGGTCAAGCCTTGAGTACCATGCTCTCGGTTCTTGTTTCAGCCCATACAATGCCTTCTTAAGTCTGCAAACCTTCTTCTAATCCTCATGAATGAGAATACCATATGTCTGTTTAATATACACTTCTTCCTCCAGAACCCCATTCAAAAAAGAAGATTTTACATCCAACTAGAAAACATTGAACTTATGTTGCACTGCAATGGCTAGAAATAATCTGATTTTCTCTAGTCTCACAACCAGTGAAAATATATCATCAACATCTATCCCCTCAAGCTGGGAGTATCCCTTCCATACTAGTCAGGATTTGTTCTGAATCACTGTGCCATATTTATTCATCTTGTTGCGATAGACCCATTTAGTCCTGATGAAATTTTTATCTGCTAGCCTCGAAACAATCTTCCATGTCTGATTTTTCTCGATTTGATCAAGCTCTTTTTTCATTTCCTGAAGCCAGTTTTCATCTTCAGCTGCATCAGTGAAACACTTCACATCAACCTGAGATAGAAACGATGTATGATGTAGAGATTTCATTCTCCTTGATTGAAAAAGAGATGAAAAATTCGCAATAATTTTATTCCTACCAATTTCAGCTCGACTCTTTGGATTTTGTGTAGATATAGACTTTACTTCCTCATGCTCATAATGAGTACAATCTTTTGAATCACCATCATCCACTTATACTCCCTCGATGTTGATTTCCTCCTCACCACTCTCATCAAGAAATTTTTCACTGTGTTTTTGAATGGTCTCCTCATTCCCCACTACAATGACATAATTTCCCTCCACTACGTTTCTCATCCGTTTGTTAAAGCATTTATATGATTTTCTTTTTCCTGAGTTGCCTAGGAATATCCCTTCATCTCCTCATGACTCATATTTTCGATGTTTATCCTTGTTGAGGATAAATAACTTACTTCCAAATATTCTAATGTATTTCACTGTTTGCTTCCTTCCATACTACATCTCGTATGGAGTCTTTCCTTCTTTCGGGCACAATAGAGCCCTATTAGAAATGTAGACCGATGACAATACTACCTCCTTCCAAAATTTATCTAGTAGGTATTTTTCTATGAGAATCTTTCTTTAAATGTTGTTGATGATATGATTTATCCTTTAAACCACTCCATTCTATTGGGGTTTTCTAACTGTGAAATCTTGATGTCTTATCCCATGTTACTCGAGATAGACTTCCAACTGACTTTTTGTGAATTCCGTACCATTATCAGTATAAAACGTTATAATTTTCTGTCCAAGAATCCTTTAACACTCTCTTCGGTACTATTTTAAGTAGCTAAATACATTAAACTTATGGGAAATAACAAATACCCATGCCATTATGCTATAATCATTAATAAAAAAATGTAGTACCTATTTCCGTCAATTGCTCATGGTGTGATAGGCCCAAAAACATCAAGATGAACCAATTCGAGAACTCTTTTTAACTTCTTTTCCTTTGACTTATACATATTTCTGATTATTCTTCCCTCTTGTCATGCATCACACATGTGAGTACGATCACGTGATAGCTTAAGGAGGTCTCCTGCTACGTCGCACATTACCAGATCTTCCAGGGATGTTTGGCATAGATGACCAAGTCGTTTATGCCACAACTTTTTTTCTTCTTCTCTAGATAGAAAGATCATATCTTCTTATACACTTACTAGGTATAGATTCCCCTTTGTTCTATTTTCCTATAGAAATAATGCCCCGTCTCTTCCTTTGACGATACAAAACTTCTTAGTAATCCTTATAGAGTGTCCTGAGTCACATAGATGACTAACGCTGAGAAAATTGTGACTAAGGCCCTCTACTACTAAGCCATCAGCATGTTTCATCTATTTTCCCCCAAACGTGGACTTTCCTGAGCCAATTATCTTCAATCCTTCATCGTTTCCAAACTTGGAAACTCTTTCATTTTTATATTCTATACATGTAACAATATCCTTATTACCTTTCATGTGAGATTTGCAACCATTGTGAAGGATCCAAACACCATAGCGATCTGATGCTGTAAGGGAAATTTCTTCCCCCACTGCATTCTCATTCTTTTTCTTCTTGGTCCATATTTTTTCCTTCATACCTGACATGGATTTAGACTTCTGATCTTTCTCAGAGTATGATGGACTAGCTTCATCTTGCAAGGATACAAATATGTTATGAATGTTGAACTCACCTGTTGGTTGATTGATCTATTGCATGCAAACATTTTGATTTTTCTTTGGAATGTTCCTCTGTATGGTCTAAGTACAATACCAATCCATGTGCCTAAATCCTCCACACCAAAAATAGTGTCCTTCAAAATATGTTTTGGAGAACCATTCATTATTTGGATTCCACATTTGTTATTGTGCCCTTTGATATCTCATGGCTATGGAACACACATATTCTGAATGTCTCATCTTCCACAACAATAACATTTTATATGAGGTGCACTCCTTTGTGTGACTTCTGCATAGCGAGTTTCCCCTTGGGATCTCTGAATATTTTGATTCTTCGATGTTCTGAAATCAACCTTCAATCTCGGATTGGGTGCTTGCGGTCTGACCTCAATTTACACAGATTTTTTTTAAATCAATCCCTCCACCATTCTTAGCATCTGAGCATGGTTGATGCTTCTTTTCTGCTAAAACATTATTCTCCACTTTTAGCTTCTCATTTTTCCGAGTGATCTATTTTCCTGATGACCCAGCAGGATTCATGATTTTTTCATGATCTTATCCTTTTTCCGCAAGACGACAAATTCTCATTCAAGTTCTTCAATATTCTTTATTTGATGTCTCCTTTTGTTATTCAAGCTATCGATCTCCCTTTTCTATTCGTCAATTTTTATTTCATACTCACTAAATGATTCCGAGTCCTCTAGTGTTTGTGACATTAGTTCCTCAATTTCTTCCATCAACTCAGAATTTTCTTCTTCTTGTAGTTGCATATAGAATTTGGCATCACGAACAACTTTGTTGGATTTATTTGTTTTGTCTCTCCAAACATCTATCTCCTTAAGAGAAGCCTCTAACTCAGCTTTCATATCAACTCTTCCCTAAAATTATTCTTCTTCGTCATAATATTTCATTTCATTCTTATTCTAAGATCTACTGACAACCGCCACGATAGAATTTTCTTTACGATCTTTGCAATTCTCTATCTCTTCAACCTCCTCAACCTCAGACTCAGCTAAACTCTCATATTATTTTGAAAGAAGGTTCTTATTCTTAAATACATTTCTCTATAACTGTTTCTTGCATTTCCCATAGACTGGGGTCTTCATGGGAAATTCAATTTCATCGACATCATCATCCTCTTGGAACTTTTTGGTGGCACCATGGTGTAAGATTTCTAACCATTCCACATCAAAAAAGAAGCAAGTGGGTGCTTCCCTTTAAAATTTTCTTGTCCGCTTTGAAGGTTTGAGAAGAGGAATGACATCACCTAATCTGTCTCTTGTTCTTCATTAGAGTCTTCAATGGTGAGTTTCTTCATGGCCTTGAATGCATCATCTTTGGATTTACCCTTTTCCACAGCATCTTTATCATCATTTCTCATTTCATATGCAACAAGTGTGTTCTTCAAGTAATCCAATGTTAGTTATTTTGGGTCTTTATCTTCCAAAACCAAAACATTTGGATTGAACCAAGGTGGAAGTTTTTCAAGATGCGCTTCACAATATTTATGACTTCAATAACTTCTCCAAAACCACTGATGTATTCCAATACAACATTTACCCTATCGAAGAATGAATCTACTGACTTATTCGAGTTCATTATCAGATCTTCATACTTGTTCCACAACACTTGCACCTTTACCTATCTGGCCTCTGTATAGCCTTCATATATATTCAATAGCTTTTCCCACATGGCATGTGACGTTTTTCATGATATCACCTTTGTATAGATAGGATTGGATAGGGCTACACTAAGGAATTAATTCCATTGGCATCATCATCCAACTCTCTATGCTCAGCTTCTGATAATGCACCACTATTAATATCAGTTGTTATGCCATGCATTGCTACTGTGAACACATCCAATCCTAATGATTAAAAGTATTTTTGCATCTGATTATCCCATAGATTGAAATTGATCCCATAAAATATCAGAATCCCTTTATGATTAGAGACCTCCATTTGAGAGAGAACCACTAATATTAAAATTTCTCCCTGTTACCAATTCCTAGGACCACTAGGCGAGATACTCTGAGAGGGGGGGTGTGAATCAGGTTATGACAGATTAAAATGACTGCCCCTTTTGATCTTGTTTTCTTATTAGACAAAACCTTATTCACTATCTCTTTCCCGATGCAGAGTATGAACAATCCTTAAAGCATGCACAGGACACAATGATTTTTACTTGGTTCACCCTCACTGGTCTACATCCATGGAGAATACACAAGCAGTGTGCTGATATACCAATTCTACTTAAGCGCACTTCTATTTACAAGTTTTAAGTGGACTCAATGTCCCTTCTAGTTTACAACAACTCACAATTTGAGAACTCACTCCTCTCTCAACTGAAGTGAGCTCACTATTTAATCAGAAGATCCACTCACATTTTATATACCTCTAGGTCTCTTTATTATCACTAATGAATGCATCCTCCATAGTATGTTGATGCTCCATTGAAGTAAAAATTTCATCCATAGATGAATACCACTTTGCCTTTGAATACTAGGCAACTACCTTTGGTAGTACTTTCGCAGAGCACCCTACTTCATCAGGATCCCAAATTCGGAATGCGCAAAGAAGCCTTCACGATGCTCCTTCCTTTTTGAGAAGAACTCTTGCGAAGCTCATGTCATCCCAGAGGGACTTCCCTTGAAAATCTCACTGATCCAACGCAGAGCTGGAAACATTCATGGTGCTATATTAGACACTGTGAATCTCTTCATTCATGAAACGCACTGCCTTCGCAAACTACCTTTGCAAAACCAGAGCAAATGATTTTCTCTGAAAAATCACTCTTTCTCTTCTACTTTGCTTGAGGGGGTTGATGTCTATTTATAGGTGATTCCATAGACCCTGGAATCTTCCATGCGAAGTCAACACCACATCAGCTCAAATCGCGAAGCACCGAAGTTCCCACCGAAATTCTCTCAAAATCGCGAAGCAGCACGATGATTTTCCAATCACAGAGCTTGTCTTAATCGCGAAGTGTTCTGTCATTTACTTCATGACACCACCACAAATCTCCATCGCATTTCCCTTCAACAATTTCATTCATGAATCTCATCGTAATCGCAAAGCATCACCGTAAACATTCTTCTGGTCTTCGTGAAATCTAATCCATAAAGCCTATATTCGCAAAATTCAAGAATTTTTGATATTTAAATGTGATCTTCAAGGATGTACACTTTTTGAGATTCTTAAAAAATTCCAAATGTGGGACCCCCTAAATTTGGCGAACACTAGAAAACAGAACCACCTTGTACTGCTCTTTTGTACTGCCTCCAGATCATCCATTCCTTTTTCATAGTTTTTTCAATCATGTATTGTCAAAAAATTCTCTGGAACTCGACAATTCACCATGGAAACCTTCTTTTTCAACAAACACAATCAACACAAAAATGATGCAGTGTTACCTTGAGGGATTTTTGTCCGACAACAAACATGATTCTGGTCTATTGGAGGCTTGAGTTCTTGATACCCTAGAGAATATATTAGTAAAGGTTCAAAATCTATCAGTCCATTAGCAAATTATGGAAGTGTATGTATCAATTGAAATGACCATCCACACAATGTTTCTACTAATACCTCTAAAGGTCCTCTATATAGAACCCACGGTGGTTTACTCCATGGGAAAGGAATGATCGATCATGAAAGCCTATACCGTGATGCGTGTCAGGGTATCCCTCTGCTTGACCAAAATAATATATATCAATAAGGTCATCTCCATGATTTTGACCCCCCCTAATCTTCCTCCCAAGGGTATACACTGGAGAAATGATTATTCTTGTAGTCGGACGTTCGGTCATAATGATAGTCCTCACCATGATGATAGACGGTGTGAAGGACCTCCCCAAAGTGGAAGTTGTTGTGAAGGCCCTCACCATAGCATCAAAAAGAAACGAGAAGGTCATACTTTCATTATAGTACATAATGAAGGCCCTCCACCAGATGTACACTGCAGAAATTTTCTTTGCAGCAAGATATCAAGTAGTGATATTAGTCCTCGTCACCATAGTAGTCATCGAGAAGTTCCTCCCCTCTAGGACATCAAGCATCCAGAAGTCCCTCCATTGGTTACAACCTACCATGAAGGTCCTTCTTAGTTTATATGTCATTGGTACATTCCTAGTGTTCAGGAATCAAGTTACAATGAAATCCCTCACCACTGTAGCACCAATTATGAAGGACATCTCAACAATCAAAATTCACACTGGCAAGAAGGTCCTTCCCTTGCTGGGACAAATGTGAGAAATCCATCATACATAGAGGTGATCAGAAAAATGGATTTAGACATTTTAGAAACTATTTATATGATGAGTGATTTATTTTATCTACTAGAGGATGGTCAATGCACATGATCCTCTTCTGATCCACCCTCGTGATGCTCACATATCGATGATATTTCACCACCCCTACTGCATGCAATGAAATTATTAAGAAGTAATCAAGCTGTCATATCAAGTAAAGGATTCCCCGGAAGAAAAATAGTATGATATGTTTCTCATGAGTAGAAAAATAGATAAGAATAATATACCATTGATGTATTGGACCATGGAAACTTCTCACTTCGACATACCAAGGATGTATTTTGAGAAATGTATGTATAAAATTATCCCCAATATCTGGATGATTCTATGGTATCTAAAAATATTTTATTTCCCTTTGAAGGGTATGATTTCCATGTCAACATATTTGGAGATCATCACCATCTAATCAACCTTGAATCCCTCCCATATTCATGAAATCCATGATCAGAAAGGCGAAGTAAAAACCTTGTACTAGCTTTCCTCTACACACTGCACAAGTTGTGTTACCTCATCTACAACACCTAGTATGGAGTTCATATTCAGGTATGGGTAGAAGTTGGAGAAATTAACTTCACCCCATGTCCCATGCAGTATGCCTCATTTGAAATGACATATTGAAATTCAATTACACAAAGTCATTAATCAAATGAAACCCATACTTAATAAAGGTGGAATTGTCAACAAAAACCATCCTGAAGTAAGTCTCAAAAGCATCAGACCCGATGAGATCAAAACATTTAAAATATTCTATTCTTGGAAATAAATAACATATAGCTTGATTCACACCTATGTAAATCAAACCACAAAAAATGACCATGTCCTATGAAGACAATAAATCCCATTCTGGCCCAACATAATACTCGGCTCACACCCGCATGAGAGTGTGTGAAATAAAAAAGGTGAAAATAGTAGTGGCTATAGCTACAATATTAGAATAGTCTTATACCATATTGATGGGGGGAATTATTCACTCAAACATCTCCCACATGAGAAAAAAATCTGGGCCATAGAACATCAATGGAAGGACATGAGGAACCTGATCCCACAGTACTGGGGGCATTTTTTTATCATGTTCCCATAGAGAAGACTTCTATGTTCTCCCGTATGAGAAAACCGATGATCATAGAGGTCACCCGTTCAACCCCATTTTCTGTTACATAACCTCCGATATGAAGTCACATTGTGAAGTCAGATCAGGGCTCCATTCAGGTCATTTTTTCCAAGAATCCTAAATAACACCACAGAATGGAAGGAGGGAGTCCAACAAAAGGACACATAAATATTTCCAACCATTCGGAATAGGGTACACCACACCCAATGTGGTATTCATTGGTGAACATGGTAAAAAATTCCCCATAAATCTCATATAAAATGATTTAAATGGATAAGTCAAAATAGAAAAGGTTCCCTCTTAGAGGAATCCCACAAAAAAGCTTGATGGTGTGCATACCTAGAACCAGAAAGATGTCTTAAATTAAGGATCCCCTCAGTTAATCTTCCATTACCTCCAACAAAAATCACCAATACTGAGAAGAATAAATCCTAGGTCATCTATTAACCATATACTCTTCCCCCTGAGTGTGTATACCTCATCATCAAAGAATGAGTCACCATGAAAGAGGATGAAATGAAAGTGATCTGGTGAATCATTGTCAAGATGTGTCGAAGAATCTATCTTTCCAGATGTGTTCCTTCAGCGGAATGTGAATTGGTTCTCCCAGAAGAGGTTCTCCATCGACATAAACTCATCTTGGTAAATGAAGTTATTGTTAGATTCCCATCCAATCTAGAACTGGGACTATCGTCCTACTTGAATCCGTCCGTAGATTGATATCAAGACTTCCCTCCACTATAAAAGTAGCCAGAATACATTTAGGAGAACCCACAAAGGATACCCCTTACTGGGTATCTTCCCCAAATACCAGTAGTGTGGGTATACTCAGCATTTCCTTCTACTGCACCTACCCAGGATAATGTCTGATAGGATATAAATCAAGGGACCTTGAATACTGTTGAGCAATTGGTAGCTTGACTAAAATCAATGGAAGGGAGGTGCACTCCGATACAACCCATGTGGAAACCCTTCCTTGATTGGGTGAGAAATGTTCCATATCTACTAAAATTAAAGAACCCCATGTTTCTAGAGTTTAATTATTCAAGAGACTTAGAATAATATCAAATTAACTATGTCACAAACTGTGACCATGTGATGGGCACTCTAGAAAATTACTATGCATTGAAACTTTGTTTCTTCATGAGAACACTCTAGGGTTCAGCCTTTGTGTGGTACACTAGATATCCAGATAACTCAATCATAGGATGGAAGGACCTCTGACAACCATTTCATATCCATTTCCGGTCGAAATTGTGTAAAACAATGGTCATTGATCTCATGAACTACATGTAGAAGAAGAAAGAAAAAGTTTCATAATTAATTTTTATATGTAAGGGCCTCACTAACTCTCTAAACCATCCACTACCCTGGGATTAAATGTTTTCTATGTGCATCGATAATCTCTGTGATGAATTGTAGCCATCCCTTATCCTAGTGAAGTAAACAAGTGGGTTTTGAGAATTCTCTAACATTTACCCATGGATAGAAGACTCATTTAAGTAGACCAATATCATGTCCTAAGTTGCCCCCTAGCCTTAGAAAAAGAACAGGAAATGACAAAGTGACTTCTCTCATGTTCAAGACACACCCTAAACCATTTCCAGTTGCGAGGAATCACCCAACCGTGAAGGATTCCCAGGACACCAAAAACCACCCCCACATTGGAAAGATGAGATAAGGGGTTATAAATAATTAAGTTAAATTAAGGATCAAAATAAATTCTACTTGTTTTTAGATGACCTCCTCTGTTGAAACCTCAAAGTCTGCATGAATTGAAGCATTCTATAACTACAAGAGCCGAACAGAGCTGATGATGTGGGTCATTAGGACCATCCAAATTGATGTCCCTATCAACGAATACTAGGGAGCACCATCAAAGAGTGTTTCATTATCAATGATCTCTTGAAAATGATAGTGAATTCTAAACTGGTAATGTTGAGTGTGCCGCCCGCAGAAGTGGCATATGAATCCACCTTAGACCCATGACATGACGACGAATGTCAAACAATCACTAGAAAAAGGGGAAATTTTTTGACAGTTTCAAGGCTCAAAAATCAGTCAATTAAGCTCATGACATCCTCTAGGTGCATTTGAAGAAATCAACCATGACCGTAATAGCTCCTGATGCAAAACAACCATCATCCTCATCCCCATAATCCTCTGAGCGTTAGAAGGGTAGAATTTAGGAGCATGAAGTTGACCCTACACGAAATCGTAATCCAATATTCACACATTCAGACATCATGACATAATATATGAATGAAAAGCCACTGGACCACCAAATGGAATAATGGGAACCACCCTACCAAATTAAACCATCAAAAAAATTCAGACAAAATAATTTTCAGATCAAGAAATGAATATTGAATTCATGAATGTCATACACTTTATGGAACCCTTCTCTGATGATGACTATGGTCACGAAAAAAAATAACCCATGCCCTATCAGGGAGCTGGAGGAAGAGGATGTAGAAGACAAGGGATTCATGGAAGGTGGTATTGTGGTAGGAGTCAAATTATCAGCCACTTATTAATTAAAACCATTAATGTTTGTGATAATCATAGAAGAACCCCCTTGCATACACAACAAGAACCAGAGTATTTTTATACCCCTACCGAAAGAAATCCTAGACAAATCATCTTGGTGTATTTTTCATAGGAATAAAATATATCCAACATCCCAAGGCACATAGGTAGACCAATTTGGCCAAACTCAAAATGCACAATAGCACCATCAGCTCCAATCAGAGAGATCAAACCATATACGTCTAATGCACAAGCCCCTAAAGAGCCCATGATCAAGCCTCCCCAATATGGATTGTACTAACCTTTAGAGTAGAAATATGATATTCTGATTCAGTTTGCCTCACTACAAGCAAAGTAATCGGTCATGGATGTCCTGAGTCTCTTTGTATACCTTAGGACAAAAATCCTCAAATACATACTAAGCCCCCAGGAATTTCACACTATTGTAGCAGCTGTTGAAGTCTGTCAGATAGAGACCAATCTGGAAAATGAAACTCCATCATCTACTTCATAGATCATGATGAAGATTCCATAATGAAAGGGAATATCAAACACATATATGTATCATGAAATTTGAATGAAAATGATGTTCAGAAAATATTCCTTGACTATGGCTCTGGAGTAAACCTCATCTCACTGCGAACTCTTCATCAATTAGGATACGATGATGATAGTTTGACACCCTTCACCACAAATCTAATGGAATAGGAAAAAATATATTATATGTTCATATAAACCAAGATTAAAAAATTGATCGGTGACCTCATGTTTGATTCTGAGTTTTTGGTAGTGCGCAAAAGTAAAACCCTCAACGTTTTGTTGGGAAGTCCCCAGCTACATAAACTGGTTGTGATTCGTTCATTGTTCCATTAATGCATCAAATATTGTTCCAATGGGAATAATAGGACATTTTATGCTGATAAATCCCCATTTTATTCCTATTTTCCTACATACATCGATGTAGGGTTCTACGTACTGAAAGAGATGCAATATTTTCCCAATGACATTGATTGGATTACCACCCCAAATTAATTAGAAATGTATCCTATCAATTTTCTCTAATATATTGGAAAATAGTATATATTACCCATCACCCACATTGAGTGTATATATTGAAGCTCAGATACAGACTCATCCACATTCATGATTTCTGTTATGGATTCCATGTCTAAAGTCACTGAAAATCATGCTGACCCTAATGATAACAGAGAAGGCCTAATCAATAATTCTCTTGGCCCATCTTCAGGACCCCATAAAGTCCCCACCTTACTCAATTAAGGACTTTATGTCCTTTGACTAAAACAAAGAAATGAAATTCCATCCTCTTCTAGGAATTCTATGTGGTCAGTCAAGTAAAAAATAGAAGTTATAGTCTCCATAAATTAGAGTTTTGATTCCATTCCTGATGATAGAGAGTTAATTTCTAGAATACTCTCTCCATAATAAGGGGAAGAAGATGACTATGAGGGTGAAAAATAAGTAGATTAAGAATAACGCAAAGATTCCCCTCCTATAATCGAAGAATGTGTCTCCACCACAATCGATGAACTTTGGTTTATAAACCTAGGCACCGAAGAAGACACATAGCCCACTATGATTAGTGTGTCTATGCCCTCATAGGAGAAATATCTATATATAATATTCTTAAAGAGAATCAGAATTTGTTTTTCTGGAACAACACTAAATTTTTAGGACTCGATCCTAAGGTTTCCACTCATCATTTGGGTCTATTGAAAGACCCTCGTGGTTATAAGAAGGCATCCAGAAAGACCCACATGACACATGATGCCAAAATAGTGGCTGATTTTGACATGGTAATCCATAAAAAAATATTCGAGGAAGCCCAATATCCATTACAAATACAAATATATTCCTTCTAAAAATTAATAATTGATATATTAGTGTCTACATTGACTTCAGGGACAATTGTCAACACTGCCCAAAAGTTGATTTTCTGATCCAGGTCATAGAATTGGTTATCGAAGAAACCACTGTATACGCAGAACTATATATCATGGATGGTTATTATAGATACAATCAGATCTTAATGGCCTGTGGAGATGAAGAATCCAATGTTTTAAGTCCCCCTATGGAGTTCTCTGCTACAAGGTGATTCTAATGCAGGTTCTATACATCAACGTGACATGGATCACATTTTCAAGACCTTAATAGGGAAATTCATTGAGTAATATGTCAACGATTTGGTGGTTATTCATGACAGCACTCAAATCACCTAAAAAAGCTTGATATTTTCGTTGATAAGATAGAACAATAATGTCTAATGATGAATCCCATAAAGTGTGATTTCGGAATTACCTCAGGTAAATTTCTTAGCATCATCGTATTCCATGTCAACATCGAAGTCGACCGTGAGTAGACAAATTCCATTACTATTATTACTCCAAATAATAATCTCACTAAATTGAGGGGTCTCTAAGGACGCCTATCCAAAATGATGTGCTTCATAGGCAAACATGCAATTTAGTTCCTGCCTTTCACCAGGTTAATGATGAAATGGTTCCCATATGAGTGGGATAATGATTGTGATGAAAAATTAGACAATCTAAAAATATTTCATCTATGGACACCGAATTTGATACTGCTAGTTGAAGGGAGACCACTCATTTTGTACGTAACCACCATGGAATGGTCATTAGGTTCTTTCCATTTATAGATGATTGATGATGGAAGTGCTAAAAATTTCTATTACCTTATTCAAACAATGATTGATACGGAGACTCAAAATTCATGAATAGAAAAGAACTCCCTATCCCACATCTTTGTGGTTCATAAATTCAGGCATTACATACAAAATCATGAAGTCCACCTGTTCTCCCACTGCAACCCAATCAAGTGTATCCTCATCTATCACATGCTAAATGGATTTCTATCATGGTCGCAGTTATCAAACAACAGTTTGGAATATGATACATTCCCCAGAAATACATAAATGTATTGGTATTAACAAACATTCTGGTTTGGAACCCCTTAGATTAAATCACCCCATTGGATACCGAACTCCCCAATGAAGTGATATTATCTTCCCAAGAAGTTCCACATGCCTGGGAAATGTACATCGACGGTGCCTCTAGATGACAAGTAGGGAAAAGGTTGTAGGATCACAATATCAACAATCTAAGGGTCGGTGACATAATCATATCCCAAAAGTCCTTCATTCCATATTCCTTCCTACTTTTAGAGGGGTGGAAAAGTAATGAAGAAAAATATTGGGAACTCATTGCATGCCTCCATCTAGCACATCATGTGCGAGAGGAATGTCTATTGGTAAAAGGTTATATGGATCTAGTAATAAAATAGCTCAATGATGACTATGTATTTAAGAAATAATTATTATCCCCTTTGATGGAAAATGTATGAGAATTGATGACATAATTCCCATCATAACCAATGTTAACTTACGTCCCCTGGTCAAAAAATGCTGAAGGCAATGCATTAGAAAGTGGAGCCACCACCCAATCTAATCTAGATCGAGAGGAAAAATTCATCTACATTTTCCAATGTCAAATGGTCTCTCTATAAATTCATAATTATGTGGAGGAAATTGATAGGATTATCCCCATTTCTGAGCCTTAAGGTCACACCACAAACTGTATTACTCCCATTAAAGATTACCTATGGAGGGGGGAAATCTGACTAGATTGGGCAAGAAGAGGACAAATCTGGAGGAGGGAAGTCAATTGTTTCCTGTTCAATGTTGCAAATGAAAATAATATTCTCTACAAATGAGTCCTTGATAGGTTCCTTCATAGGTGAATCAATATATAAGAGACTACAACCATCATGAAAAAAGTGAACTCTAGAGAATGTGGAAAACTACAATTAATATCCAAGCTCTCTGAACAAATTCAATGGATTGGAATCTATTGTCCATTTAGGATACAAGATTGTTCCACATTCACCAAGAAGTCCTATCCATACCATGTTCATGAAAATTTTATTCACCAACCCCTAGAGTTACTTCACATAGCTAAGAACTCCAGACCATTTTCTATTTGGGGGATGGATGTTGTGGGACCATATCCTCCTATCACAACTAGAAATTTCAAGTTCATTTTCATAGGAAATGACATATTCCCCAAATTGGATGAATACATACCCCATAATGAGTTGAGAAGAAAAATCATTTTTAGCCTTTGGAAATACATAATAATTAAATGATTTGGAGTCCCTCATAAACTAGTGATGGACAATGGAACCATCTTCTGATCTGCTGAGTTGGAAAAGATATACCAGGAGTATGAAATCAAATCTAATTGTTTGTTCTGATACCATGTAGTAGCCAATGGGAAGATAGAGGCTTTAAAGATGAATGTGTCTAATATAATTTAGAAAATGGTGGAAAAGGATGATAAATTATTCCCAGACAATCTCATTCATACTTTATAGGCTTATTGGATCACAAACTGCACTGCCACCTTGGAAACCCCATACTCATTAGTATACATGAAAATGTCAATTTTCCTATTTTATTTTAATTTACATCACACATTATTCGTATTTTTAATCAAATTTCCATGGAAGAGAAATCCCAGAAATGTTTTTATGAGATGAAGTATCTAGATGTGAAAAAGATGCACACATTTTATCTTTTGGATGTCTGCCAAAATCAGATCACATGAGACATCCACAAAATGGCTCACCTTGATTTTTTCCTCTAAGGGGAGATAATATTGGTCCCCAGATTTCTGATGATAATCTAGTAGAAATCCCCAATGCTTGATCAAAAGTGGTATAGACTATACGTCATACATAGTGTTTACTTTAATAGAGCATAAGCCTTGACATAAATGGATGTATAGATCCTTCACAACACCCAATAATTGAAGGTTTCAAAAGAAGTACTTCATGTAACAATGACAACATATGTAATTACTTCATGAATCTAAACTGCATAGAAAATCATCATTCTTGCAAGACGTTAAATCAAATCGTATAAATCATCATAATCGAATAACACTGAATTATAGGGTTAAAATTGTCCAAATTTCAATGACATTAAACTATATAGTGTTCATCCTTACCATAATAAATTAAACATAATGGTTCCCAAATAACAAAATATGACATGATTCCCATTCATCAATGGGATACGTAGTGATGCCTTGACCCTCGGTCTTGGCCTGGCCACCATATGAAATAATGAATGTATCTCTATTGTATCCTATATCACCCCATACATTGAGAAAAATCATTACTGCTCTTTGTTTCTCATAGTATGTATGACACATGGGGACATAGGATTGGATATAAGGATTCCCTTATGTTAAAAACCCATAAAGGAATACAATAGATCCCACAACCATGGCAGATGAAACTAAAATGCCCCTACTTCTACATTTGGTCCAGACCTCATTAGTGATAATTTAAAACTACGTATCTCTTGATTCCTACCCTGGCTGGATGCATTGTGATTCCAAGATTTAACATCTAGGCTCAACCAATAATTAAAGAAAAATTCCCTCTCATTTCCCTCTACATGTTCAGGCCACTCTAGGGAACATTTAAAACTATGTTTGGCTTGATTACTACCCTTGTAGGATATGTAGTGATTCCTGGATTTAACATTTTTTCCCAATCACCAATTAAATTGAAATTCCCTCGGAATTTGGAACACATCGGACAGACTTTTGTAGGGAATATTTAGAACTACGTATGAATTGATTCCTTCCCTTAAATGATATGTAGTGATTCATGGATTTATTATCTAGGCCCATCCTCCAATAAGAGAAAATTCCCACTCATTTCCTACATGTGGGCCAGACCTCTATAGGGATCATTTAGAACTACGCATGGCTAGATTTCAACCCTTGATGGATTAATTTTGATGCATGGATATTACATCTATGACTAGCCACAAATTAAAGAAAAATGGCCTCTCATTTACCAGCATGTGGTCTAGACCTATATAAGGAACATTTTCAATTACATATTTCTTTATTCATGTCCTATATGGATACGTAGTGATGCTCAGATCCTCTATCCCAGTCAATCAACCCAATAAATTCCACTTTCCCTTTATATAGGTCAGACATGTAAATGGTAATCCATGAAATTTTCTAACCGCATGAACATAAACTATAGGGTTTATCAAGACTAATATGAGGCCTGATTTTCAGTGTTACAGGATCTCAACCATAACTCCAATTTCCTCCAAAAAAATTCAATGATATTAAAAAAAATCCAATGATTTAATTTCGACACTCAGAAGGAGTCAAAAGATCATGTTTACCCTGGATATGAATCAGATCTATGTAAAATTGTTAGATGTTTACGACTAGTCACCATTTGTATATTTATTACATTCCAAGCCACATCATTACCATTTTTGAAGGACAATAAATTGGGAAATCATGGGTCCCTATAAAAATTCATGGACATCAGCGTTGGAACAACTTTGTCATGTGGAAACCATTGTGCGACAATGCATATGATACCCCGATGGCCCTTAATATATCGCCAAAAAATGGGGTTTGATCAATATCAAACTCGTCCTATGGAGATTCCATTCATACCTCCATATTACCAATGACTTCCGAGCCCCCTGTCATTCTTCCTGAACTAACCCACACAAACTATGGTTTACATCTTCTATCACCGGTCATGTCTATAGAAAAATAGAATATCTTAACCACTATCAACTAAAAGATATTTATGGTCATTGTGACATGTTGTATCTACAACATGATTGTAAAATATGCAACAATGTCCTCACCACATGATGCTAAAATTCTAGGCCTGAAGTGCCCCGATTGCAGGAAATTAAAATACACCAAAAAATGTAAATACATAGATTCTTATCATTTCATAGCCTCCTAATTCCAAATGCCTTCCCTTTTCACATAAGGGAAAACATCAATAAAAAATTATATTTGGGGATCACATGTATCTTCATTACCCTTAGAAAATATGTGTGTCAAAAATTAATTATATGATTCAGACTTAGCCTCTAAAATTATTTAAATTTCCCCTTCTTTAAGAACAAATTAAATCAATGCATAGAATCCCTGGACAAGTCGTTTCTACAGGGCTGCATAAGGGTGATCATATTTCCCTTTATTCATGTCGGGTTTACCCTTAGTCTACTTCACATGATGATAAATTATTTGTAATTTCATCCTCTCTGCATGATGTTAAACAGGATAGAATAGGTATAAGCATACAATGGTCTCATTCAATTGGTTATTCCATTGTTATGTTATGAGAAGGAATCCTCAAAATCCTTTTCCTCTCACATCGTGAATATCTAATGTTAGATTAGGTACCAAAGCAAGGGATCCACCTTGTCATCATTGAAAAACATTCTAGGTGTTTGGTCCTAGAAGCACAACCCTAAAAATAATTTTATGGTTACCATCCCCCTATGGAAACTCGGGTCCTTTCCGTATGATGTTAAACTATAGGGTACTCCAAAAAATGGGATGGATGCTTTATCCTATGTAAGATCTATATCTACATAAGATATCACATGATCCCATGGGTGAATCATAGAAAACAAATTTATAATGTATTCGTATACACAACATCCATATATTAAACTCCAAGATTTGAGTAATCTTAGATCTCCATAATCCTCCATGAAATTCAGAGATGAAATTCCAGTGTTATGCGGACAACTTTGTTTGACTATTCACATTATGCCATGGTGGATCTACATACGTCTCCTACAAAATGACCATCATCCAAAGGAAACATAATCCATAAGATATTCCTTTCCTTCCTCATTTTTCTTAATTATTCCCTAGACTCAGGATATCCCTCTTTATTTAAGATCCCTCAATGTCATGGTTTACCACATCTTACCAACCCATGTCTTGGAAATATTAGAACATCCAAACCAAATTTACCTCTGGTACCTCTTGAGGAATCTTCAAAATAAAGAAGCTCCATCCCTATGTGAGAATTTTATTCACACAGGAAAAAAATTACCCCACCGATTTTCATGTTTCTCATATATTTTCAGCATAATAAATGCCCGCATTTATATTTGGGTGAACCCCCTTCCATAAGCCATACTGCGTGTTCTGAAGGGTCTTAGTATCCAAAATCATTCATGGTCATTAGAGATGGATTGACAATGTAATGTGGACACCTTTGATTGCATATTAATATCATGCCCTAGTGGATCTTCTTATTTGGACTAAAAAATTGTCATTAATCATAGGCAAATTCTGCCCCAGGTGATTCCATTCATGTTTCTGTATGCCTGCATGAAATTTTTGTCCCATCACAGTCCCTAGATTCAGAACCCCCCGGATTACAACTTATATGTATTTCCCCTTTCAAATTCCCGAGGATGAAAAGTGTTTCTAATTTATCTGATGGTCCCCTAACTCTCACTTAGTTCAATAATGACCATGAATGATCCCTACCAAGATAGGCCATGTAGTTGAATCCCCTTACAAACACATTTGATGACTGATCTAGGGTCTCCATAACACGAGGAATCCAATAGAAGGAGTAGTCATCATAGTCACCATAGAGAGATGAATAGGTGGCATGGATACCACAATAACAATGGTAGGAGGAATATATTGACTGTATCTCATGGTCAAGATGGAAAAAATGATATTTAATGGCCTTTATACATGTTTAATTGGTCTTACCAAAACCACATCAGGGTAATAGTCCACCCATGGTTGGGTATATTCTAGTGATAGAAGGGAGGATCTGGTCATGTTAAGAATTATATCCCCCATAAAGGAACCTTCATGGATCATTATAATCTATATATGGAGAAGCATTATGGGATGAGATTCTCTTCTTAACTAAAGGGATGTAAGAAGTGTAGTTTTTTGAAGGTAACCAAATTCCCTGGTGAACCGGTAAGGGAGGTATGGCTCACAAATGGCCACTCAATATATGCCAGCAGTGAGAATACCTTTCCAAAGCATGATAATGTATGAGAGATCCTTTGAATAGTGTCCTATATCACCACTTAGTCACCAAAGAGTGCTAGGGTACCGTGAAAATGAGAAAAAGGAATCATCATTTAGTTTACCGACCACTTTTCAATTACATAAAGTCATATGACACACAATAGTGATATAAAGAGGGGAAAATTAGAAGTCGGAGCAAGGGACCCTCGTAGTGTGTCAATATTCACAGTATGGGAAGTGATATACTATACACCAATAATGAAATTGAAATTTTCTGATGAGACAATGAAACATTTTACCTTCTTATATCTTCCACAACAAATCATAATGATAGTAAAGTATAAGAAATAAAAGATTGAATGGTCAACCATATATTAGAATAGACACCATCATCAATGTGTAAACCATGACCCTAGTATATACATAACTGGATGGGAATATCCATATTCAAAAAAACATGGAAAAGAAAACTATAATATAAGAGAAGGTGGAATGTATGGTTGAAGCTCATATCCCCAAGTAGTATATCATCCCGCATTTAGTGTGGCACAATATGACATTGGAAATTTAAAGACTAACAAGTTAGATGAGTTCAACTACCATGGGCCCTCATCCTAGGCCCTCTCACCTATAGAAATTACCCTATCCAATCCTAAAATGATATATGAGAGTGAGCGTGGAGTGGGTGATCATGGAATACCTTTTCGATGACTGGTATGCTCATTGTCAATGGGGACACATGGTTGGTATCATCCTGAGTTACAGATGCTGGAAGAAACTAATTATATATATTTCCATGGGTGGGGAGTACTTCATGTTGTTGGATGTCCCATAATATGATTCCCACCTCCCCATTAATCAAATAAAAAGTGTTGGTGCTTTAACACTAGTCGGTGAATAGCTCAGCGAGAATTTTTCCAAGAAAGAAAGCTGTGAACTAGGAGACCCATGTTTCCTGGTATAAGTTCACTACTTGAAACTAATCGGCGGACTCTAAATAAGTTTGGGGTACCTATAATGCTCAAGAAAATTCTTCGGAGAAGAATCCTCCCTCTTGTATGTCACATTCGATGCTCCACCCATAAATAGGGTTTTCTTGGAAAATCTTGAAAAAATAAATGTACACATGGAAGACTAGTCTCAGAGAAGTGTTTCACCATCTAAGATTTCTCAAAGTATGCACCGAGACTTCTAGTATGAACACATTCTCTTGAGTAATAGTTTTCAGGATTTTCCTTATTGAGAAAATATTGGCTCTATTGTTCCCTTACGGTGCTTCCACGGGAATGAAATGAGTATTAGGGTCAACCAATAGAAAAAACATCATTAAGAAGACTAAATCCATAAAATTGAAACTGCATAGATAATGGGTAGTCTAGTATCTATTGGATAAGTATATCATTTAAGAATCTATCTAGAGGAATAATGTTGGATCGAAGATGGTCCTCATTATCCTCAACCATGCCTTCCCATGGTGTTGGTCAACTTCTTCATGGTCTATAGAAGATCCATTGCAGCCTTCACATAAAGATCCAAAATCCCACAAAAAGTTAGTCCAATGAGAAAATTTTTGGATAAAGACGACAAAAATGGACAAGGGACTTAAAAAGGGTCATCATTGGGCTTCACATACTTCCACAAATAACATTCTGTAGAAACCATTTACCGAAAACTGATAGTATGCAGAGACCATTTTCTATATACTAATGATATACGGAAGTTATAAAATATGTATAATAGTAGTATTTGAACATCCTGCAAGGTGATGGCCCACATAGCGAAAAAACAGTGTGGTTCGTAGAAGGATGATACTTTGAACAGAGGTCTCACCATGATAATACTTAAATAATGCTAATTAATAGTTTATGTTCAGTTTAATATGGAATAATGGTCAGTTCTTCGATTTTTGTTTGGTGTGATAGAAATTTTAACAGTGTAGAATTCTCCCACACAGAGGTCCAGACATTAGTCTAAAATTCTACAATGAAGTTTGTGAAACAGAAAATTTGGTTCATGGGAAGTATCAATTGTGAAAAGTTCGATTTGTGGAATGTACATCTCAGTTCGCAAATGTGGATTTCCCAAAATAATCAGTACATGGATGCTGAGAATGCAAAGTGAGTTTGAGAGAACATTTTTCTATAATAATTGTTAATAGAAAAATGACATGGCCACCTATAAATAGGTGTGGACCACTCCTACTAGACCAATCTATTCTACCGCAAACCACTTCATATTAGGACAGCTTCTACCTTGGAATAACTTCTTCTTTTCCCTGAATGGGCACCATTTTGATGGGGGAATTGGTATCATCCTAAAAACTTCTCAAAGGGAGGTAATGATTTCTAAAAGAACTTTGTAGAAGGAATAATTCATTCCGACATTTCTTGCAAGGAGAATAGAACCAAATTGAGTCGATAACTTTGAATGAAACCTGAGAAAATCAATTTTTTCAAGAGTTTTTAGTGACCCACATTCCATCACTAGGAAGGGTTCATGTATCACATGAACCGTGAACCACAGGTACGTGGAAGGACCCACAAGGCGTGGGCCTATAGGGAGATGTGCAGAAAACACTAGAAGCAATGAATTATATCATCAGCTGAATCAAGCATGGGAAGGACATCTGCATTCCATCACATGACCTTGGTAGCACATAGACGAAGTAGGCTAGCGTGGATCCATGTACCACGAACCACGACCCACATCCTCTATAAGCCATGTTTTACTGACTCTTACACGGGTTGAGATATATCATGACTGGTTTCCACAAATGGTGCTGCATTCCCATTGTTATGATTTACCCAATTCTCTATAAAAGTAGCACAGGAGGAAGAATAAAAGGTATAACTATGAATGAATGAAGGAGAACCTAGATGTTGGAAGATTAAATTTGGAGAGGATTCAGACTTCAGTTTCGAATCATTGACAAACTGCGAACCAAGAATCACATTTCCATATTTATACGAAATGGAAAACCATAAAAATAATGAATATAATAATAATCGGAAAACTATGAAAATAATTTATTTTATTGAGAAACATATAATCCTCGCGAATAAATTCCGCGAAAACCACAGGTTTTTTGACCCTCCTTCAATATGACACTCTGCATAGTTCATTTCAATGTGAATCGAACCTCGCACCGAATACTGCATTAGTACATGGATGGAACCCGAAGAGGAATAGTAGACCACATACTGGACCGCATACAACTTTGATATGCGGTGGTCCATAACCAAGCCCGTATACAGATTGGGTACACAGATGACCCCCTAATCGCATAGAACTATAATATGTGGTGATTCCCCCATCCCACATGAGAAAACATTACACAAAATGGGGAGTCATTCCCTCCGACATCAATCTCACCCATCCATTGTCTTCTAGTTTTCCAATGCTCCTATATGAACCATTCCACATGTATCATGCCAAAAGCCTCATCCAAAGCCACTATACATGTATGATCAGATCATCAGGTGCATCAGTGTGCCCCCTTCATTCTACATACACAAGGTTTGGGGAGTCATGATGGTTGTCCTCCCAATGTTTTGGAATCCTATGATGTATGTAAGACTAATTACTATGGAAACCTAGAGTCTAACCATGGTATGCAAACATCAACCTCCACATTCTAGGGATTAATGGAGATCACTTGTTTTTCCATTCAATGATGAATGATGATCAGTTGAAGGAATAATGTTGGCTTCTTTTTTATGGGAGGGGACATTTATCCCCATTCCAAAAGATCATTATGGGGGCACTCCCACTGAGTTAATCCCATATCCTTCTAAGAGTTTATCCACATGACATGAAATGTCATAACACATTGAATGGTTCATCGCTCTGCACCCTCACCTACCATCACCTTGGATTCTTCTGCAATAGGCCCAACCTCTATCATCAGTGTGAGATAAGGTGTGTGGTTGGTTGAATCTATCACATCCTATTGATTCTCGCACTATATATGACTCATGAGAGATTATAGATTTTGGATCATCATAACATACACACAACAAACCCATACTAAACTACAATAAATCTTATCCCCCTTCAAACTAGGATACATCGGACTCCTTCCAGAATGCCCGAGCTCATATGGGGTTCCCTTATGACAGGGTTCAACCAATCTTGTTCCCCTCAAATGGAAAGCTTCCATACGTAATCTCCAACCCCTCATAAACTATGAGAACTCCGATTAATTTCAATCTAGTATATGTATGATGACTGCTTGATGTCCCGATCGAAAAAGGGGTGACATACCAAATGTGTTCACCCAATAATGTTCCCCTAAATGAGAAGCCTCCATGGGTAAGCCCCAACCAATTTTAGACTATAAGAAATATGATTCCTATTCAAACCAGAATATGTAGGAATACTTCATGAAGGCCTGAGCTAAAAAGTGGTCCCCTTTCAAATGGGTCCACCACAATTATGTCCCCAACAAATAGGCGTCCTCCCATGTCCAAACCATGAGCTTACCAGACTATGTGGGCTCTGATTCCTCTCCAGATGATATATAGGAATCATATCTTATGAGCCTAATCAGAACATCAATCCACTTTCCTTCCTTCATGGATGATGATAAACATTAGAGATCTTTATTTCATGTTTAAGTTATCATTTATTTCATCGAATCAAATACATGTATATCGTTAATGATCATGAAAACGTGGGGTATCCCATGGATAAACTACATGGGAATTAACTAAGGATTCACGAACATATGATCATGGATTAAATATATAAGAGAGTCCCAAATGAGAAATAATTACACTAAAAAATGGTATGATTATCCCGACCTCCCATCCTCTAAACCAGTGGAGTCCTTTTGTTTTGTTGGCCACATCATCATCCAATGAGTGCATGCCTTTGGAAATCAGGTTCATGAATCCTAGATAGTAGGGTTTTTGTGTATTTCTATCTCCCTGAATAATCCAGTTGGAGACCATTAGGGGAAGTCATATCCTAATAGGACCCATTGCAAAAATACATAACCCCATAAAATCACCTTCATGGACCATTTAACTATGGAACCTCCTTCACAATTAAAAAGGGATAAACTGTCCAGTCCCCATTGGGTCAGTACAATTCCTCAAAAAATATAATAAAGCAAATCGGGCAGAAAAAATGGCGATGTGGATTCCTACATAACATCAGACAAATTCTTGTCACATGTTGGACCATTTTTCATTTTTTCCAAATGCACATATGCACTACCTTAGAGACAACCATCATGTAATGTTCTATCCACATTTTTTTTCACAACTTCTCCCACATACTTACCTCATGAAATTAAACTACATGGGCGTACTTCCTTACTGAATGATGATAAACTACATAGATGTATTTTCATAGAAGATGACATTAAAACTGCAAAGTGGATATCATTACTACATGACATTAAAATATAAAAAATAAATTAAATCCCGAATACATGATGTTAAACTGTGTCATCCATCATCCATAATCATCTATTATTGAATGAACATTATAAAATTACCCTGATTAAAAATAGTATGGGGTGGATCCATCATCTTTTAAAGCCCCTAAATATATAAAACATACTTCATGCATCGAGTACCTAAACATACCAACAATAATATTTGGACAGTGGAAAGATATCAAGATCTAGGGGAGTCTTTTATTGACTATGAATATATTCCAATGGATCCTACATATTCACCTATTTCCATCAACAAGAAGTTCCACTCTTAAAAATTATTGTACAATCCTAGTGAGTCCTAAGACCACTGTGGATAAACTGAACACCTTAGTGTGATATGAAATTCTCCCTGTATGACTCTCCCATATCATGACTCACAACCATATAAACCCAATCCATGTTTTAAAATATTTTAATATCCCACTCAAAGGGATGATCATTTACTCATGACCCAGGGTATCCTAATTAGATATTCTGCATCATCCCCCGTATGAGGTCCATGTGCATCACGACATTAAACTACATGTATTTTGTTCATTGTTGTATGACCTCAAACTCGATCCTATAATGTTCCAATAAGAATACTGTAAAATTTAAGTGAAAGAGAGAAAACAAATTTCAGGATGAAATACTATAATAGAAGGCCTATGAAAAACACAAATATTCCCTAGCTAAACCCTTCATGTTTAGTGAATTTGAAAAATAAGAGAACAAATAAATAAAGCCTAAAGATCATTGGATCCAATCATTATCACTAGTAAAATTCAAGATATGATATCTTGACACCCTAGTTCATGAAAATGTTTGATTAATGATTTTTCACATATACTCACCATGATATTTTGTTCTATAGGTAGCGGGACAACCTTTTGGGTACTCAAACCCTTCTTGGGTTATACACTCTCCACAAATCAAACTTCATGAAATGAGCTCCTAAAATCTAAAAACTCATCCATGTTCCTTTTAAATGATACTCAGATTCACCCTACCCTTTTCTTGACTATGCATACATGCCCATGGCTCCAATAGAAGTTCCTAAGGCCGTCAACAAATTTTGTTACACTAAAAAAGGATTTCCAATCCTTAAGTGAGTTGACAAAGCTTCAAAAAATAAAAAACCTAGAGTGATAAAAAATTGTCCCATTATTACTATCCCATATCACTCCTATGACCTGATCACATTTGTTCATCACTTATAATCCCCTGTCAAAACTATCCAACTGAATTTGACATCCTCAATGTAACATCACCATGTTTCATTCCCATTGTCATGTATGGACTATGAAGCTTCTTTATGAATACATTGATGGACCACACATCATGATTTAAAACCACATGGTGTAGGGAATGGGATTTACAATAAAATTTTGAGATACCCTAGGGTACTAGAACCATTCTTGGATGGCATTCCTCTAATACCCAACCTCATCATTGGGATGTTTGAGTCTTCACAAATCATGTATGGCCCTTCATATAATAGTGGGGAACAAATCCTTCTTGGAAATTTTACCATTGCATAATGTCCTTGAATACCTTACTAAATGAATCTCCTACTTGAAATATATGAGCTTCAATCCTGGGGAGTCTTTGAAACAGCATCATGGAACCTGTAATATCATAATGTCAAGGTACATAACCATAATTTCTTCCCCATATAATATTCATAGACAAAAAATTTTGGGTTATGATATACATCATCCATATTAAAACTATCCAGGAAGACTTAGCATCCCTATTGGATCTTAAATATGCACATATTACTTTTAAAAAAATTCTACTCTCTATAAAAAGGTCTTTATGATCTTTGTATGAAATTTAAACATAGGGATAAAACCCAAATATTCTATGAATTTTGAATCTTTTCTGGGATTTCTATGCCACATCCAATGATCATCGATCAAGTATGGGATAAAAACCCATAAAATAACATAATATCTCGTCTAAGTGCAAATACCTTATACTAATGAAATAACATGTCTGATCCATAAGAACCAAAACTAATAAAATATTAGGTCAAATATAAAGTATCGTAAACCAAATTCATATCAATTCCATGCTAAAATACCCTAAAGAGAAGAAATATTATCTCTGATCTAAAATTCCATAAACTAATGCAATAATAGTTCAAAGCTAAAAGCCAAATGTAATGAATGTCATGTTCAAGTTAAAATGCACCAAGCTAAAGAAATATCATGTCAAAGATGAATGTCCAAAAAATAATGCAATATAAATTCCATGATAAAAGACCATAAACTGAACATATATTAGGTCTGAGGTAAAATAACTTATACTAATGCAATATAATGTTAGATATAAACGACGATAACCTAAAGAAATCATACATTCCAACTAAAATTCCCTAAACTAATGTAAGATAAGGTCCGATAAAAAAACTATAAAATAAATCAAGACCCTGTATGGGCTAACATACCACAAACTGAACAAATATTATGTCTAAGCTAATATAAACTAAACCAAATCAATAGATGGTATATGCTAAAAGACCGTAAAAAAAGGAATATCAGTTTTGAGCTAAAATACCGTAAAATAAATTTATATATTTTGATAGCTAAAATACCTTAATGTAATGAAATATAATGTCTGAGCTAAAGACATGGAAATAAATTAATAAAAATTATGAGCTAAAAGTCCCTAAACTATGAAAATGAAATGTCCGATCAAAAATAAATTAAAACTATAGCATGATTACAATTTATTATGAAATGATCATTCATGGGCCATCAAATGGATTTCGAAGAAAATCATATCTCTCCATTCCAATCAGCTTTGAAAAAACATAAATCACACTCCATTCGAGAAATATATCATATCAAAGAAATCGATCTTTAAATCACGTGATATCGAGATTTTTATGACAAATACATCAATAAAGAATCTCATGTTGGTGGGAAATCACGATCTCCAATTCAAAGGAATATAGTATGACTTAAATATTAAAATCCAGTCATTCTAGTGTATATTATATTACTCAACGAATGGGTATCCATGATTATTCACCTAATGTATGATCAATGAATAAATAAATTTATGTACATAATGAATTAAAATAAATCAATACAAAAACATTGAGTTTTGTTGACCCCTTTTTCTGATAAATATAGAAATTAAAGGAAGAATTTCCACATATCAGATTCTTTCCTATGAACATAAAAGAAAGAGAAATATTTCACGATTATGATTCAATCCAAAAATGTTATAAGGTGATTCAATATGTTCTAAAATGTTATATTATTATAAAGAAATAGATTGGAATTGTTGATCAGCATATTCAGTGTCTGCCTTCACATTATATTAGAACCCCTTATCCCTAGTAATTTTTTCTAACCATAACATTTCTTCCACATAATGAAGTCCCTTTTTCTCCACCACATCCTTATCAAATATTTTGATTGTATGTTGAAATTAGGATAAATCTTCTTAAATATGGTTTATGTCAGACAAAATATAACTAAATTTAGAATTAAAATGGTCGATTTACACCATCATATCATTGAATATATCTTGATGAGTAGACATATATATCACACATTGGGAATCTTACATAATAGCCTCTTTCCAGTTCTACTTCACTGAAGGGGGATACTCTGTAGCTTCCATCCTCTATTCATGGGACCCCTTCTCCACTCTCCAAGAGACCACTTCCTTTAACTTGGAATGAGTGGTAGAATAATCAAAACAATCATATTCAACGCATAAAACCTGAATTCAATGTGTCCAAATCGATCCTTCAACTCCTCCAATGGTGTCTCCAAAACTAAGGCCCAAACCACCCTCCAAATGATTCATCTCAGTGACGGGTAGAATGATGTAGACCTAAGGCCTTTACTTAAACCCATTTTGGGAATGGGGATGTACCTAAGGACTAGTGCTCTTAGAGAATGAGTTTCAATCATTAACATTGATGTTGAGGATAGAGAATGAGCCTCAGTATGGTAAATGAGGCCAGATGAACCCTCGAAGAAACATATTCTATATCACCCAAAATTTAGGGTGATTACACTAGAGTAAAGTAAATAAGGTCTTATTAGTTACATGATTAATGATACATCCTCATCAGTTAATTAAAGTATATTAATGAGGATATAAATATACATATTTCTATTTCATCACTAGTTACATCAACTACAACAATCCCATATTCAAATGAAATAGTGACTCCTTCTTGTGAAGATTTGCATCACAACACTTCTGGTCCTTTTTCATACGGAATAATTCACTCCCCATCCATTAGAACTGTATGAGGAAAGAGAATAATTTAAAGTAATATGAAAAAAACCAACAATGCTTATATAATGGAAGATGTATTAACATTATTCAAAATTCACATCTAGTAAGGATAATATATTATTATTATAGTTACATCTGTCAACAGATTCCATAAATGAATCTTCCCACATCAGATCAATTGGTACGATAAATACAAAATTTGTAGTAGGAAATAGGAACAATCAAGCCACCACCTCATCCATCATATATTCTTGATGGGTTAGTCCTGATAGTGTTGGTTACACCAAATCAACTGAATGGATTTCCAAACCCCCATGGATAGACACATGTTATTCTAAATGAGCATAGTGGGGACCTACCATTTTTTTATAGATTTGAATGGGTTTCATATGTAATATGGGATACAAGAAGAGTCTAATACCAAACTTAATTATTTATTTTTTAAGGTAGGAATATGACTATGTAGATCACTTCCTTTTTTTCCTTCCTTTTCTCTAAGTAAGGGTGTCAAGAGTGTATTGTAGATGAAACTAACTCTTTAGAGATGACAATCACCACTGTCATCTATGTTTCTTGACCTGAGGAACCTTCTTCATCTGTCCCCTGGTCGCTACCAAATTCACCCCCAATACCATTCAATGAGGTTTATATTAAGGGAATGGTATATCTGAGTGATATTAAGAATTATTCCACTGTGTTAAAGTATATAGGGTGTCAATACAATTGAAAAAACACAATGATCCTTTTGAAATGGATGAAATCATGGACATACCGTTTCCATAGTGATGGGATAACCCTGTTCATCCCCAACAATTTGAATTATTCTTGGGATAACTAGATCATGGAACAAAGAAGAATAAAATATATGACCATTAAGTCTCATCAAATAGACATCATTGTCTCGAATAAAATACCTCACCTCATAAATAATGGCTTAAAAATTTAATCATGTATGAGAAATGATAGAGGATAAACCTTCAATCACCCCACTATATAACATAATACACCCCATATCTCAGACAATGCTCTTCAACACTTCTAGGCCTCCAATTGTAGAGACACAATAAGCAATAAAAACTCTACTTTAGACTGCCCCTCTACAAACACAATTTTTATAAATGTGATAGAAGGAACTTTTTTTGAATGTGGAAAGGGTTCTATTTCATTACGATGAGCTTCTAGGGTGCTGATCCTATGGAAACAAGTTTCTTTCTAGGCCTTGGAATATGCTCTATAGCCATTTGTTGAAAATAATGACATAACAATCACTATAACATCCCATTGGGATATGATAAAATCAAAATTTCTTTATATTCACGATATAAAATGATCAGTTGATTATGTGGGGGGTGGATTAATTTAACCGAAGTCTCATACAATTCCAGTATAAAAGATATGGGAGCTTCCATTATATGTTCCTCACTATAAACATGAAAAATTCAAGGAAGTACTAACTAGAGAAAAATTAATTGGCGGCCAAACTGACTTAGTGCATACCATTCACAAATGAGTTCCCTACCAACATAATTGGAAATAACTCCTTCATAAAGTGACACGACATAATCTCGCATTCCATGACTAGACTCACCTTTCTAACAATGTTATCTATTGAAACTGAGACATATAGTCAATAAAATAAACCATTTTACAAGATCATGTAGGCCCTATCCTTCTGATATTCTAGTGGAAGGTGTCCTACCCCATTAACACATTGCAGGTATGGTATGAATTAGACATTGGGGATACCCCAAATGTTCATATATTCATAACCACCCATGTGAGCTCTTATACAACCGTATAATATATGGAACGGTCCCATAACCTTTTATGAAAATTTTCAACTATAAAAAAGGGGATGAATTTGGTAAATATTTTCCTGAATGTGACCCTACCATGCATGTCACTATTGTGAATGTGGAAAATCTATCTCCACCTTTCTCATTCATTTTGAGAAATTATGCTCTTAGATATTTCGGAATTAATCTAGATAGTTGAAAAAACAACTTCATTCCTAGAAAAACATCCCATGCCCTTTCCTTATATTTTCTTTCCTCAACCAAAGGCTAGTAAGAACCCATTGCACCATGGAAATAATTCTTAAGGAAATCCTTTCTCCTCTCCACTTTTTCTCTTATAGGGATTTATTTATAAAGAACTTTTCCCATGCTTTGAACAGAATATCAACTCCAAGGAGTGGATCCTTTATTAGATCATTTTCTCCTACCTTCATGAGCTCTCATGTGAGAGGAGGAGCCCTCATCATATAATCATAAGAGGACTGTGTGGAAATGAACACATCATACTTCCCACCTAATAATGGTTTAACACGTATTTTTTATACATCCAAAATAATGTTTCCCACCTTACCATGAATAATGTGGAATTTGTTCATGTATTGGATTCAATGACTATAAAACTCTGTCATTATACCATTTTTTGTCAATAATATATAAATATCCTCATAAATTAAAATTTTATGAAATTATATATATAAATTTGAATCAATGTATTGTAGATAGATGTGCCACCACTAGTCTATTCCACTACAATGTACTAATTAGAAATCCATGTTGTAATTCCAGCCAAAATTTCAATTGGAGGTAGATATATTCATTATTGAGAGATACATATAGACATCCTCCTTGGAAACATGATTATTTCAATTTATGTCTTCAATAATTAATCTCAGTATATTCCCATACTCATAGTCCCCCTAGGTGAAAAATATCCCCCATGGGGGTTGTTCTCCTGGATGGTGTTTTGTGTCCTCCAAATATATGAGAATTATAAAAATGGTGACATCAATAATGGAATGAGAGAATAATCCATAATACCAAACTCAAGAAGGGTAAATAAGTATTACAAGATTAAATATGAGATTTTTAACACCCCCCCACCGTTTTATTAATCCAATTTAGTTGGACCCAGTAAAATAATAATAAGTAGGATCTACAGTCGTCACCATAACAACATAGAGGGCTATCATCGCTTTATCTTCCTTCTTAGTAGAATTATCAAAAGAAGTAAAACATGAAATGTAATCAATAAAAAAAATTTAGTGGAATATATATGATTTTTAAGATGAAATCTTGTCAAATAATGAAATAACAAACAGTTAGAATAATGTGAATCGCATGAATCGACAAAGGAATTAATGAATCTATGAGGAGGATCCCAACTCACCTAACACTATTAGACTCACATTTCATATATATCCAATAGAGAATCACAAAATCACGTGAACACATTACAGACTCATGATCACATTACACGGACTTGGTCACTCAAATATCATTATAAAATATTGGTCACATGACCAAGATAGTAGATCATGTGAGACCCTCAGGACAATCACAGTCGAAATGGATGAATTTGAACGAATTACAGATGTAGGGATTGTATTTGTTATTGATATGAACTTGAGAAAAGGAAATATTGTGAAGAGGATCTCGCAAAGAAGTCTTATGATGAAGGATTGAATATAGTTCTCAGGATTTGGTCTCTCAGAATAGTATTGCAATGGAGTCATTTGACAGATGTAGGTCAAGATCACTTTGGTAGAATTAGAAGCTAATAAAATGAAACCTCCCTCCACTCCCCTATATATAGTTAATTTCATGGAATAATATGGGTCACCCATCCTACCGCATATTTCATAAGAAACCGACTTGTGGTGATAGAAATCACTCATGTAGGCATTTACATTTTATTCAATCAAGATCTTTTTATCTTAGACGTCGTTCCTAAAGGGGAATATTTCTTGATTCCTAGAAAATGAGAATCCATCAATTTAGAAAATAATAAATACATATATATATATATGGGTATTGTTCGACCCACAAATAAAAATGATGGATAAGATGAATGACACCAACAGATCTCAAAGACCTCTAAGTGACCCATTATCTAGTGGCCATCATAGGACACGTAAAGGCACCACATGCTATGCATAACCTATAGAAAATACAATGGATACTTTTTTTAAAATTCATTCTTCTATGGAAAATGTTTCTTATAAAATATTTGGTTAAGAGGTTGTGGCTAGATAAGCCTCCCAAACCGCACATATTGTCAACTGGTTAGTGACTTAAAACCATTCAAAAAAACCTTAGAAAATTAGTGGAATATATATAATATGAGGGGGTATCATTCATTCATAATGATCATGAGGAAAATCACTGATGGGGTTGATTATTGTCCTTGGAGCATATGAGAAAACTTATGACACCGTAAAGAAATTGAAAAATAATATAAGTAAATAAATGGAAGGATTTAGGATCCACTTGCGATTCTAAAAGTCAAGAGATGTTCCCTTGATGTTCTTCTAGGAATTTGTGAGGCCCATATGATAGTTCATCCACACCCAATGAAATAACTTTTAGTTTTCATCATTATTACATAAATATCCCTAATTATGCCCAAGTGACCTTGAGCTCCCTTTTAGAACCACATGGGAAAAAATCTATTTTCCATTAAATGCTTGTGAATCCCCAAATTATCTTTGTTGGTTAAATGATGAATCACAAAAAAATATTTAAATTATCCTAAAAATATATTATGAAATATCGCACGACCATAGGATTCTATAAAAAAATAAAAGGTTAGGTGGAGGGAGAATCTCATGGTTGTAAAACTCTTCAAACATGATAAGGAAGTATACACCATTGCAACACGAGACTCTAGGACAATTAGGAATGATCCCGAAAAGGCGCCTTGACAAAAAACCTTTTCTTGGGGAAATATCAATAATTTCATCCAAGATCATGTAATATCTTTCAAATAGCCATCCTAATCTCACAAAGGCCCCTGGACATGTCAGTATGACCATATGATTGTCCATTGGTGTATCCATGGGATTTAAAAAGGACCATTTAATTTGTGAAAATACAATAAATGAGGAAGTGATTGAGTACTCTTGCTATCAATAAAATTCAACTGACACCCTTAGAGAAATACATGATGTAAACATGCAAAGAAATGTGGCACAAGATCCCTTCATCAACCCCATACTGGTTTCATGTGAGATACACCATGTAAAGAAGCATAGAACCGGCGTGGGTAGGCCTCTAAATAACCCACCATATAATGAAAAATGTATCATTAATTCTAAAATGATATATGAACTCTCCAAACCGCGAACCAGCCTTAGAGATGATTCCGTGGAGCAACTAATCTCGTGAAAGGAAGAGAATCCCATCAAGATGGGGAAACCATTGGAGTGATCATGAACCTTTCCTAAAGAACTTCTTCTGATCACTAACAGATCATGGGAATGAATTCTATAATGAAATATACGAGAGTTCTATAACATCATCTATATCAAGAGAGACATAAAATGAGCTTAAACTAGATAAATATAATTAATTCTTTATAAAATGTCTTGAACTAAGTCTAATAAACAGGTGACTTAATTAAATGATGCACATGATGATCCTCATGTGCATCACATGAACCATCTGGGTCATTAAACTGTATGAGGAAATTTCAGAAAGATCATGAAACTCTAATTGGGAATACTATTTGGATCATCCTATGTCCTCTAATCATGTATAACAATGTCTTATGGTTCCTCTAGGCATTATTCCATGGTCTCATGAAACCCTTAAAACTCATCATCGTATCTGTTATATGTTCTTAAGACATGTCACCTGACCTACATGGAAGCACTAGGTCAAGTTAGCTATGTCTCAAGGTGGAATCTATACATATCAATTGGCTCTATCAACACCCTATAGATATTCTATCCAGGTCACATGATGTCCTGCAGACAAACCAACCATGTATCCCAATGCCCTCCAATCTTGTATTACATGACTTAAGACACCCTCAAATGCATGCCCCATTGACTCTCATTTCACCCTTTATATGTTTCATCAAAAACATGAAATGAAACCATTGAAAGACATCCAGATCATGTGGTATCCCATGGATATTTCATCTAGGTTCATGCGATGGCTTTCAGAGAAAATCATTCAGGTCATGAAATGTCCTCTAGGTGAGTGATCATAGGGAATGCAGTAATCCTCAAACATTTCTTCCAAGATTCATGATTTTCCTTTGATAATCTTGTTTTATCATGATATATTCCTAGTACATAGCAGTTATACATTCTATAACATGTCAAATTAAAAATTGAGGCATTTTTAGTGGAAAATCAATGCATATTAGGTATGAAAAAGGGCCATGTTAGTAAGGGAATGTCGTGATTTGATCACCTTGTCAATTCTCAGCATGTGTGTCCCTATGATAATGGAAGCACAATGTGTGTGCCCCAACCATGTAAAATATTAGATCTCTAATTCCTTCCATAACCAGGATTCATAGGATACCTTATGAAGGGAGAATCTCCATACCAAAACACTAGATCTCTGTCCCGGCACATAAGTCATGCATCCTCAATTAATGAAATTGATTATTTTTATCTCTTATTTCTCAAAATGATCATTGTTAACATGTTCTTATAGAATTGATAAAATCATATAATATCTTCAACAAAAATCTAAAAAGGATATGGAATCCTTACTGTGAAATCTCTGAACGATTAAATTAAAATGACTCTTATTGAGGCCATAATTAAGATACATATGATGCCTATTTAAGGCATGACATCCTTTCAGAGACCAACCTCAAGTGGGAATCCACCTCATTATAATCCTTACAATGTATTAGAAAATTAAACAATCCAGACCAAATAATTCTGATTGGATGATTATATTACCTCATCCATATGCGGATAGAGAAAGTTAACTGAACTACAATGACATTTATTCCTTACATAATCAGTATATGTAGGAAATAACATTAAGGCCCAAGCTCCATGTTATGAATCCTGAGTGTGATCCTAACAAAAAAATTTCTACACCGATATATCATTAGGTTGAAAACCTGTTATACCTAATTTATCTCGTGAATTATATCTCATGAGGGATTACGGTCCCACAATGAACATCCCATTGGAATCATAAATATCTAAAATCTAGGGAAATCCTAGTATTAAGCCCTAATGAGTGGAATGATATGAAAACCCCTCACACAAGTGTAGATACATTTGGGATAGTCCCAAGGGAATAATCAAACTAGGATAACTTTGATTTCTATGAAAACCAATATTTGTAAGAAATTTCATGAGACTCAATCTCAAATACATGGCCCCTCAGTGTCGACACATATTTCCTCTCCACATGATGTTCATCTTCATGGATTTTAAAAAAATATTTTGGTGTTGATTCTTAAAAAAACCAGGTTACATAAGACACTTCATAATGGTTCAATCACCTCGAAGGAATATTAAACAACCTCCATAGGTGGCATCATATTCCTATGAATCATATTATACGAATTCAACATGTCAAACAGGTAACCATAATTAGAGAAATTTATGGATAACCTCATATAAATACATATGGATTCATTAATGAAATTCCCTTTCTTTTTTATATAATGAAAATTAACATATAATAGTCGCATTAAGACTACCGGACCCATACTGGTATTAGAAATAGATTATAAAACATATATTAAATATATAATAGAGTTTAATAGTTGGAAATTATTCTCCCTATGAGGGTGAGATGATCCAGACCTACCATCATTTCAAATGATGTGAGTCCATAAGTGTCTGTAGGTCAAAAACACCAGCTAGCCACATGACTTTCGAATGTAGGTACATACATAGTTATGAATGAGGGAACCATTCAGAGATTACTATAAGAATGCAATGAATTGAGGTTAGTGATTATGAAAGAAGTCAAATACCTCACAATCAACCATCAGGCCCAACTGAACCCTACTCAGTGATTGTTTTATCATTCACCTCTTTGGATGAAAAAAATTGAACATGGGATAATATATATGGATGAAAATGATGACTAAAGTACCTTTAATATTCTATAAATTATGATTTATTTATCATATTATTTGGATCAATATCACTATTATGAAACCTATAATAAATAATCAATATTACTAACATCATATAATTAAAATGAACAATAAGTTACTAAAATATAAGTAATAAATTATATGATTTGATGTGTTTAAGGAGATATATAAGAATATGATACTGAAATAAGTGATTAATATGATTATTCTTATTATATTTGAGTCCATAGAACTCTCATGGATATCTGGAGTAATGGTGAGGGTTTCTTATTTAAATTTTCCTATATTAAGATATAATTGATATTAACAACTTTAGTAAGTTTTCATGGTCAATATATAACCCCATTAATGTATTTTTATCAAAATTATCTTATAATAAATGGTAGTTAATGATAAATCTTAGGAACCTTATTTTATGGGAATTTGATTCAATAGTTACATGTTTGTAAGGGATTCTTTACCAATCTATTATTAAAATTGAGACTATTTATGTTTGAATATCCATATGTTGAAATTTTATGATATTTCACAATAAACCCCATATATAATATTATAAAAATATTATTCATCTAGTTTAAATGAATTATTATCATTTTACATCACCATTTTTCATAATTCCACTTAAATATATCTCATAAATGGGACAAAAAATATCTCATCTTTTTAACAAAGTATCATTCTAATTCACATTAATATTCTTGAAAATATATTATGATTGTCCTTACATATAATTATATGATTGGAAAAGGTAATTAACTATTAAATTTATTTTATTTATAAATGTTTTAAATGAATAATTTTAAATGGTTTCTATATGGGAAATTTTGCTATGTATAGACTTAACATAGAAAATTGATAAAGGAATCTCATTCATTATCACATTCCACATGATTGAATATTTACATTTTATTTCTAATATAAATTATGAATATTTAATTGAATGTTTAGAAGTATAAAAATGAAACTTTTAATTATATTTTTTTATAAATTAATATCTTTTTTTAAATAAATTTTATAAAAAATGTAATGGGTATTCTTTATCATTATAAAAGTAAAATATAATGATATCAAAAATTTTATTCTTTATATAATCTCCAATTATTGTTTATTATGCTTCAATATGAATATTATATAATGGTAAAATAAAATCCCTTATGATATATTATAATATTTATTAATTCTTGATGAAACACATTTATCGCTAACGAGCCAAATAAGTAATAATATGATTATAAAAGTCTTCATGTTCATGTTTCACAAATATATATGGTTTATCAACATGTTCTGAGAGGGTATGAATATGTCTCCATTGTGTTGGGTTATGTTTTA
Source organism: Viscum album (assembly GCA_963277665.1). Classification (NCBI taxonomy): domain Eukaryota; kingdom Viridiplantae; phylum Streptophyta; class Magnoliopsida; order Santalales; family Viscaceae; genus Viscum; species Viscum album. The sequence continues at coordinate 1,815,583,908 of OY728146.1, forward strand.
TATATCATGATAACTAGATATGATTTGAATGGTTAGCCAAAGCCCAAATAGTTTTTAGGGGAAATAGTGGTTTGCAAAAGTTTAAAAATTTATTAGAAGGTTGTTACTCTAATACATTTAAATATGCACATATATATTTTTAAAATTGACATATGGTATTATTTATAATCTTGTGGTTATGAAAAATTATTATTTTATAGAGAATACAATGTTAAATTATCATATTTCATGATTATTGAAAATTGTTTCTGCACTAATATAAACCATTTCTTACCTTATTCTATTAATCATGTATCATGAAATATATTTTATTGGGTATGATTACCTTATTTTTTTCTCCAAGTTAATTTTATCATGATTTTTATTTATTTATCATCAATTATGATATTTCATTTACATCTTTTATATTCTCACCTAATGGATCATCTCTGGTAACACATTCTAATGTTACCATTTCTCTTGTTTATAAAAAAGATTACAGTGTATAATATGTCTTTAATGATATTAATGTTAAAATATTTTGTGTGATGTAATGAAAAATGTTTGAAGATTTAGATTATTATAAATTTATTCATTAGAAATGCATATCATATAGTTTTTATGGTGTGTTTTATTAAGACGATTATGGGGAAATAATGAAAAATAATGTAATATCTATGCATGTTATACTCAGGAATCCTTATATAGACATTTGATCACTACCCAAAGAATTGAAATATCCCTCTTAAGGATAAATTTTGATATGTTCATGAATAATCATTAAACATTTGTTATTTGAGGAATATTTAAATTCCTAGGATAAAATAATTTTACTACTATTTGGGTTTATATATATCCCCACAAAAAAGAATTAATATGTTGATTTAATTTTTTATAAACCCCAAAAAGGAATGAGATAATGAATTAATATACAATCATGTAAAACATATAATATCTGTATAAGTATATTAAATATAACATTAAACAATTTAATTTATTGATTTTGGTAACATCTGTATTCTAATCCATAGAAGGATAGTGATAATAACAATGAATATATATGTAAATATTTTGAAAAAAAACTTTTTCTTAATAATTATTCATCTCCCAGGTCAAATAAGTTTACATGTTTAATCAATCTTTATAAACTATGATTTCATTTATTGTTGAATATCATTTAAAAATTTATTAAAACTTTATCTCATAATAACTATAATAACATATACATTTAATTCAGAATAATATTATATTTATCTGAGGAATGTCTGCCCCTTTCATATGAGTACAATTCCCGAACAACCATGTACAATATGTGACATGGGAGAGGGAAGCTGATGTAAGTGCTTAGTGGATAGTGTTTTTCTCTGAGAGTGTCTTTACCATTGGAAGGAGAACTCGGGTGTGAGTTCATTTAAGGGGGAAATACTATAAAAACACAATTTTTCACATAGGTATGGATCCTTTAATTATAAGTCCAAATATTTAATTTGGACCTAATATTGACACTGAATGAGTTAGTGGATGTTCTGAGGGTGTGTAGGTCTTTTTCGGATCTTGAAACCCACCTTTGTTGGATAAAACAGAATATGCATACAGTTTAGAGTAATATGTGTGGAATTTATGTTTTTCTGACAAATCCACCCCACATGGTTGGTGAAAATCCGTGTGGCATAACAAAGTGAGAACCCCATTTTTCCATGTACCCATGCATGGCTTGCATATGGTTTGACTAAACAATGTCGATGATGTGATTTCGGGCAGAACCATCCTGCCCGATTTGTGCATAGTATGAAAAATTATGCAGAAAAACCCTGAGTAGGCTAAAATCGTGTGTAAAATGTCCAAAACTCCTTTCATGATCTATTAATCCTCCTCCTTCTTCATAATATGATATCCAGTTGTATTTTCCACCATTTTCTTCTATTTAGAGATTTTTGATGGACATGACTTGGGGATCAAAAGATATTCTTCATCTGAAATCCTATTGAGCTTCTTTTCATCACGTTAGATTTGCAACAGTATGTATTGAAGACCACTTTATCCATTCTTATTCACTTTCTCTCTCGACCTAGATATCACTATGTGATAATTTTTCTCCTTTTCTTAGATCAAATCCAATGCGAGGAAAATCTAGGACCAATAGTGGAGGAAAAGGACCATACAACTATAAGGTTAGTGGTCTATAACTCATCCCTCATTTTCGTTTATTTTTAGTTATTTCTATGGGGCCCACCGATTCCATTGGGGACCATTTATTAAAATTTTCATACCACGATTATACTTGTTAGAATCTTATGGTTATGATCATTCCAAATATTTGATTAGTTGTTAGTGGTTACACCCACAACTTAATCGGCCTCATGTTGAAGGTTATGGCATAACTGGGTTTTAGAGTTTTGTCACATTTGATCCACCATTTGGGTGTTCCCTTGTTTACCCTTATTAATGGTAATCTTTCATAACAAAATGGGTATTCATTTAATGAGAAATTCATAATATATTATACCATGTATTCTCACCACTTGACTTTCCTAAGGTAAGTGATTCTAATTATTATTAAATATTAATCATGGAATGGGATATATATGAAGTTTATAACTAGACCTTATTAAAAGAGATTGACTAAATGTTACAAATTCGTAGCACCCCTTTCCATGTTGATGAAGGGTAGCGAAGTGAAAAACATAATATGAATATTACATAATGGTTAGCGAATACTTTATTAAATGGTTTCAACGATACATGGTCTATCCACACTAATGGATGAAAATTCATGGACCAATAAATAAATGGTTTCAACTCTACATGGCCTTTACAAACCACTGGGATGCACGACCTGAACCAAATGAATTACTACATGATTTCAATATCAAATAGGAATGGACTAACTTGAGCACGCATTAGATTCTTATAGGAGAATACCTTGGGGTCTCGGTAACCCCATTCTGATTCAAGGATGCCGTATGATTTGGTTGATACCCACCAAGACTCTAGTTATTTCCTATTCCTTGGATGTCTGGTATACAACCGTTTGGTCCCCTTCATTATTAAAGGACACCTCAGATACACTCATTTGATCCAGCATTGACAAGATGGTGCCTTGGATTCACTCCTTAGACCCATTCCTTACTTAGACTTGATTTACCTTGGATTCACTCATTTGAATTGGTAAGATCCTTATTATGGAATTCCATGGATTACAATTTTTAGATTACACTCTTACACCTTAGATAGATGCAGATCCTACTGAGTTAGAATTCCGTGAGATTACAATACCATGGTTATTACCCTGGAATTCCCACACTGGATTTCATTATCAGGTTGCCTTATTACATTTTGAGACCTTCAATACTTATAATATCACGAGGTGACATCAGTTAATTCTATGCCTCATGTGATCTGTTAACATTAAATGGTTATTACATAAATATTGAAATAGTTACTTGTTCAGACACCAGCCGAGGGATGATGTTGGTACTTGGATATTTGGTTATATTGTACTTCATTAGTTACCTATATATGCAAGCCTCCACACTGCAATATTCCATTACAAGGGCTAGATTTTATAGAAACCATTGGTGGTGGCCCAATAAGATTTGTCTCACACCCTTTTTGGGAATTTTTTGTTATCTAGAGAAGATTCCATTGTTATAGGTGATGACAATGGGAAACATACAACTTCCAACATTTGATTGCATGATGATTAAGATGGGGCTTGATAGCTGCTGACCGAGTTGGTTATTGGGATTCTTAGAGTAGCCATTGTTTTCTTTTACTTGTGGAACATGTTATGCCTGCTGTATTGTATCCATGTTTGACAGTTTTCCAATTTACATGACATTACATATTCATTATTCCAACGGATACAATTATTATTATTCTTGTTTATATTTTATATTAGTTTTATTATAATGTTTATTAATATTTCATCCATTATTTACAATTTCATTATATTAATTTCGTTGTGTTACACTCTGATAATGAGTAAATATTCATCCCATAGACACACCATAGGCCCTAACTTCTAGTCGGTAGCCTCTGGAGTTCGTGAAGATGTTTTTGAGTCCATGTGGCCCATTGGGATCAGGACACCTATTATGTAGCACCTGGTTCTGGGTCATCACAATGTGATTTTGACGCTCCCCACCATCATCAAACTCAGCCTTTGTAACATTGAATGCCTTCTCAAGGCTGCATACCATCAAAAAACTCTAAACATCGCAAAACACTTCCATTTTTGATATTATTATGAGGCATTTATAGAAATAAAAATTTCATGACTATTGATCCAAGCACCATATTTCGAACCACAAATATTTTGAAAAGACTAGAAAACAATTCCACCTTCTATAAACAAATTTATGTACTACCTGTAGGGAATCCAATCAATTATATTGGTTCCTTGTCAACAGAACTTGTCATCAAAATTTCTTGAACTCCAAAACCAACTATAGAATCATTCTTTCTCAAAAAAACAAAATCATCCCAATAATACTTCAATGTTACATTGAGGTATTTTTCCAAACAGATTCTTTTAGGGTGAGATGGGATATTTATATGTGGTGGTGTGATGTATTTTAGTATATAAGAAGAAATAAAATATTATTACATGAATAAAATTATAAATTACTGTATTCATTGAAAAAATTAAATTTTTTAAAAAATATGTTTTTTATTTACATTGTACCATTACACCATTTAAAAAAGTTTTTTACACAACATAATGAACAAAATATTTTTTAATAAAAAATTTATCAATTTAGGATTTAGAAATTAAAATTATTTTTGGAAATTTACTTCATTAATAATGAATAGATTATTAAAATTATTATAATTATATTTGGTAGTATTAATATTTATATAATATATTTAAAAATTATTACATCAATATTTTGTTATAAAATATATAACAATTAAATATTTTTATTTCTACTATTTACCAAAATAATATGCTTATTAAAAATAAAAACATAAATAGTGTTGAAGTTAACTAAAATTAACAATTTTTGTGTAGAATTTTAATATATATATATATATATATAAATATATATATTAGTGGAAATTATTAATTAATATTAATTTTGGAATTTTGTTGTAAGGTTTCCATTTTAATAATATTGTTACTATCCTTATATTCATAGAACCCTTATACTACTAATAAATAATTGTTATTTTATTTTATTACAATTCACATAGTCTTATCAAAAACTCATAAATAAAAAATCTAATCTTTATTCAAATTTTTTATTTTATTTTTACAATATTGTTCATGATTGTGATATTTCTTAATGAAAACGACCACATGAATTTTAAAAAAGTTGTTTTTCTGTTTATTTATTTTTATTTTATAGTTTTATTATTTCAATTTTTATATAATGTATTTACACTTCATATTTATATTTTTTTGCTGATGGAATGTAATCGGGTTTTACATTTTCCTGTGGTATATGTTATTTATTTATATTATTCAATATAAATTATTCAAAAATAAAATATGTTATATTTATGTCATATATTATTGTTATGAAGGTATCATAATATTGAATGATTATAGAATATTTTAAAACATCCCATTGTTTCTTCTATAGAAAAAGTTTATGCAATATTTCCATGGTATATGAACTATGGTGTTAATAACAATGGCATCCACAATAAATTATTTCTCAATCATAGTGACATCCAAAAAAACATTCTATCATCGATTCCAAAAAACTATATTTTATTCCATTATTATTATTTAGGCCACTACACACTCAGAGATAGATAATCTATAATGTAAATGCATACTTTAAAAAATAAAAAAAAATTAATCGGCCTCAATATCCACACAAATTGAATATATGTAAGAATAAAAGTTAAATTTTCAAATATAATATATTTATTATAATGATATATAGATTTTTTTCTTACGTACTTGAATCGTATGTGAAACATTACTCACTAACCAATCAAAATTGATACCTCTTTCACCCAATAATATTACCATTACTACCTAATATATGGTTTATACTACGAAGACACCTATTGGGAGTGACATAATATAGTATTTCTTATATTATCCTTAAACTAACAATAATTCACTGAAATTTAGATATTTTTAAAATATAGCTAATCATAATCTATTGTGGATAAAGAAAAACAAATCCATACTATGTGACTTCTTCAACGATCTAATAGCTTCATAGTGAACTATGACTACGGTACTAGAAAACCATATTAAAAGGTCATTATAATATTTGATCCCTATAGGTATATATTATACAAATAAAAAAATAAACCAATAATACGACTAAGGCTACTCATCAAAAAAAAATATTATTAATTGTATACTAGAAATTTATTAATTATATGAACATTATTATCTATAACTCAATACCCACTTTCTACCTGTAATAGACCTCACACATATATAGGATATTACTTGAAAGAAAATTCGTTCAAATCTAGTCAATAATGATCAGATGAAAATTTAATATGAAATTACATTTAAGGGAATCCCATATAAACTTTGATATTCTAGATTCCTATAATCCCAGGATACTTTTATTTACACTATAAAATCAAATAATATTTTATATAATTTAATATATAGATTCAATTCTAAATATCCATCCATTATCTTCTAGAAACCCTAAATAATGAGTCCTAAATATCCATAACATATTAAATCTAATGATTAAATCTCTACTAGGGTACTAAAAATTTAGGTCTTACCCAAATTTCGTATTTATTTTTCCAAATCAGCACTCTCTTAGAAATCACTTTTCCATAACAAAACACTCTAATTAGAGAAATATGATAACTTATTCATTCATTTTAGACATGAAATGTATTGAAAAATCAAGTATTCAATACCCAAAAATATTATGTCATGTTCAATTCTAAATTACTAGTCAAGTAATCATTTCATAGAAGACATTTTGACAAAATATATACATCCATTTTCTCCCCATTTTACTTTTCCTGAATTATAATATAGAAAATTATTCTTCATCCTAATAATATTCCATAAAATATAATTCAATGAATAACAAATCCAAGTGATTCATATACTTGAAACATAAAAATATGATCGACATACCATTACTAAACCCAAATCCACATTTATTGGAAATTATTAATCCATATAAGTTACTATTTTTCAATATGGGCCACATTAAAGGGAAAGTAACTTTTGAAACTATTTCATAATAAAGATCAAGATAATTTATTAATCATAACTCATATATTTTACTATCATAATTTATCTCACCTCCATGGTTTGATGGAGTAAAAACATATCATTCTTTTTATAGTCTATAACTAGAATTAAAATATCAAACAACACATATATATAATAACATATTACTATAAATAATATATGAAAATATTATCTAATGCAATCACTATACCATTGAGTCCACCTAAATGTGAGTAAATGTACATGTACCACCGGTCTAATTAACTCGAACCATGTTACCAGCACTATTATAACACTATTTCATGACTCTAAATCCTAACAAACCAATATGATATATATGAAATCCATCATGATACAACCCATAAGAACATCCAAAATTATAACATATATTTTCATTTTTTGGTATACTAAAGTTATTCCACATTCAATTCCATGTGATCTAATGGGTTTCAAATATTCATAGGCATCCAATTATTGAGTCAAATAATAATTTAGAAAATAATTCATGTACTTATCTGAAACTGAGATATCTAATTATGCTATTAATAATACTAAAGGAATTAATTTTTTTCCCACAAATTATGGGTTCCCTATACTAGAATATATGGGTATACATAGACTCCATTATGAAATAATATCAAGAGAACATCTCCACATGTAATGTTAATTAACATGACCATAATATGTTATTTTTTAAAACATGTAATAATATAATATTGATGTTTTATTAACCAAAATTATTCTTGTAAAATTATTTTTTATTGCAAATCATTTTTCACATTTTGTTTTCATTAATTACATTTTCTTGACAAACAATGTTATTCACATTCCATGTTATACTCCTTACCATGTATAAAGAACATGTGAATTCATTATTCCCCAAATATGAAATGAGTAAATACATAAACACATATAAAACATACTTATTTAATGAAATCAAATAAAAAAAATAAAAAATCATATTCTTCTACATAGAAAACTCACACATCACCTATTAATGTGTTTTCCATGAACTTTTAAAATATATATTATAATTTAGAGTTTATTTATCTATATATATTCCAAAAATGAAGAAAATAAACAAAAAAATCATTTATACAATTTATTTGATTCCTAGAGAAGTCTACATAATTAGTTCTCAAGAAATATCACTGCATCGTCTTAGGTCTGCCTCACCATGTCATAAATTTTGATGACTAAAATTGAATTTTTATGATCATCATATGAGGGTACTATAAAATAAATAATATATAATCATAAAAAAAGTAACAACAACAACAACCATGATAATATTAAATCTATTAAAATAAATTTAAAGAAAAAATATCCAATTATTCAAAAAGGAAAAAAATAATGCATAATAAAATAAATGACATTTGAATTAACAAAATAAATGTCCAACAATATCCATAAATACTATATATTTGAAAATGTTGGTTAATTTTAGGCATGGTATAATTAGAATGTTATTTAAATATAATATAAAAAACCATTCCAAACTACATCTTCATCCAATACTCAATACCTATTATGTCGTTATAAAGAAACTCTTGTTCCACCACCTATTATTGGGAACTTTACATATCTTAAAATCAATCATCTTTTATAAAAATAAACTGAGGCATATATGTATTATGTGAGTATAATTCAAATTATAAAACAACTAGTGATGAACTAAGATATATTTCAATATTCATATTTGATTCAAAGAAGAATGAAACTATTAATGAAATATTAAATATCATGAAATACATACATGACTACATAGTGTGATAACTACAAGACTATAATGTTTGAACCTATAACACCCTGATATTTTTTGGAATTATATATTTTTAAAATAATATATATTTTTGATATTTTTTATTTCATGTGACATTATAAATAGTCAATTATATATATATATATTAACACACTATGTCAAAAATTCCTTTCACATAGAACTAACATGGATTGTGCTACATATAATACTAACTCTATTTTTGAAATACTCAATACTGACTTGGATAGCACTTCCCACAACAAAAACTTGGTGTACATTACACGCAATACTGAGTTTTTGTTAAAGACCTCATTTGTATAAAAATTTCAATTTCAAAAATAAACAACATTTCAAGTCCTTTTATGAAAAATAATATAAATAATTATAAAAACATATAGAAACTGAATTTGATAATATAATATTCATTTTTTTATATAGAATTCTGAAATTATCTTGTGGTGTTTTTTTGGATTTTTATGAGAAACATTAATTTTTATGTACTGTGAAAAATAGTGCATTATTATTTAAAAACCAATTATAGTTTAAATAATTATTAATGTTAAAGTATATTTTAATTTTATATTATAATATTTGTAAAATTATACTTATATTGATTAAATATCGGGAATTATAATCAATATCACTTTACAATTTAATATAAAAACATAAAAATCATTTTATCTTCATTCAACTTCAAAAAGACGTAATTCCGTTGGGTCTGTGGAATTACCATTAATCATATTTTTTTCCCAATTATATGAAATATGGTTAAAAACCAACATAAAACATTGTAATTAGTGTAATATTATAATTATAAAATGATAAATCTATTTTTTACAGGAAAAATTAGTAAAAGTGATTACAATTAATCACAACCATTAAGGTCAAATTAAGCATAATTAGATACAAATCTATAATCATAGAGGCCAAATGACCTATCAACTTTTACAAAACCCATTGACTAGAAATATGTTATCCTTAAAACTAATATTATTGATTTATGTCAGTTATTATAACTTTTTAGGTTATAATATGTGTAAACCTAACCTATTTTAAATAATTACAAGTGAGTCCTTTTTATTCTTTATAATAGGCCACCACCTCTCCCACTTCTCCACACCTTTAAAAACAATCATATTCTATCAATATATACCCAATACACTTAAAAAATCACTAACTTACCCCTATTAGACTTCACTTTGGTATAAGGCAATCCAAGGATGCCTTTTGGAATAATAAAAAATAATTTACCCAATTAAGAGGAGGTTTGAATAACTATGACATGAGTCAAGTCCCAAGGTAATGAGAATTCATATCAATTGTTTTCCATGTGATACATGATTTATTCACCAACTTTTACTTTTTTTTGGTTTTTATATTTACTATTAATGTATTAAATTATTCTTAAACTTAAATATTTGGGTATTTTCATATCAATTCAATGATATTTAATTGTTGGGGTTAATGTTTCAAAATGTAAAAAATCGGTAAGATAGTTTTGTCTGAAATTTCCTTTTTCAAGACACATGTTTCTTTATGGAACTATATTTTTTAATGAGTTTTATATAAGTACATTGAAATTTTATATCATGAATCATAATCTCTTCATGATATTTTAGGCTTCTTGTAATTTCATTTTTGTAAATTAGGAGTTTGTTCCAAGGCGCCCTAGTGGTAAGTATTTATTTAAACAATCTCATCAATTTTTCCAAGATTGTTATTGTTTTTTTATATTGATGAAATATTATGATCCATATATTAATAAAAATAAATAATTTTCTTCTCATATGGTTATCAAAAATATATTCATGTACTGGTACCATTTTTCACTCTTTTTTTCCAAAACATTGCTATGAATGGATTTTTTAAAAAGATCAACATTACCCACTCTTTTGTCAAAAACATGTGTTACATTAAAATTTTGTTTTACAAAAATGATATTCATTAATATTATACTATAATTATATGATAAGTAAAATAAATTATAACCCTTTTTGTATTTCGATATTGTTTTCAATTGAATTTTCTGGTCTCTTTCTGAACAAGGAAATTTTATAGCCTTTTTACAATGAAAAATGAATGTTCTCTTTACCTCACACAACATGTAAGGATTTATCCAAAATAAATAATTTGAAGATACAGTTTCATTTTCATAAGGCTAATTTATTTTAAAATTTTTCTAAATTTTTTTTAATTGAACTTGTTTTCAAAAAAAATTAATCCATCATTTTTATGTTTTCATGGAAATATTTTTTTCAAAATGATTTCAAGATAATTTATTTGTTTTCAAGGAAATTTTTTTTCAAAATGTTTTCAAGAAATATTTTTATGTATTCAAATTATTTTAAATGAAATTGTTTTCTAAATTATTTAAATATTTGTTTTTGTTTTCATATTTTTTTCAAAGAAAAATGTATTTAAAATGTATTGAATATTATTTTATAAGTATTCAATGAAAAAGGGTTTCAAAAAGATTTTATGTATTATTAATAAGTTTCATGTGATTTTCTAAGAAAATTATTTATAAATAGTTTTATGTATTAAAAATACTATTTCAATGGAGAAAATATCATTCCCGTAAGAATCATTTTTGAAATATATTTGGAAATTATTTTCCATCAAAGACGACATAAGTTTAGGTGAATTATTTCCATATAAGAAATAAGCTAATTGTTCCATTTGTATTCTTTATATGAATGGTTTTCAGTTAATTTCATGGTCTTTATGAAACCCATTTATCTTTCACAAGTTACAACTTTTGGAAGAATATTTTTATTTTATGGGTTATTTGTTTATAAAACCTGTTCATCTTTTAGGGGTATATTTTTAGGAAACTTATTTCCATTTCACTATTTAAATTATATTGAAACCAACTTCCATTCACCAGTATTGTTTATGATGAATTTATTATGAAACCAATATCCATCCACTGCTTATGTTATGATTACAAGATTATAATACCCATTTTAATGGGTTATGATAGGATTGTTTATGATTTTGTGGAATATATATATATTATTTCATTATGATATTGTTGGGACCTATATATCACTCCATTTAATTGAGTAGAGTTTAATATCACTCCTGAGATATACATGGCTAGAAAAATAAATGAACATGATTCAGTATTATAGGGATATAATAAAAAATGCGCTCGGTTCAGTAATACAGGGCTGAAAAAAGAAGTGAACATGGTTCAGTAATATAGACTTGAATAATGAGTGAACTTGGTTTAGTAATACAAGGCTTGAATGTGATATAAACCCAGTTCATTAATATACTTTCTGACCAATATGAACCTGGTAGCAACACAATGACTACTATGGAAATCTTTTTTATATTATTTTGTTTTTCAATAATTCAATTTCTTATTCATATGTTATGAATTAATGGATTATGTAACATATTTATTAATCAGTCGTGTTTTATGAACTTCCAATATTTATTTTGATATCTATTATACATGGTATGTTCCTAAAATTTTATGCAAATTTGTCAAACCATTTTTTTCATGTTATGCTCAAGAATCTAATTTTCTATTTTTGTGAATTTGATCTCACACCAATATTATGTTTCCTTTCTATAGATTATGAAGAAATGATTTGTGGATATGTTCTAAAGGTGGATGTATTTATGGGAGATATTGTTGATAATTAACAGGATAGATGATTTTGTTTCCATGTTTCAAAATACAATAAACAATTATGGTCCTTGAGCATGTATATTTTTAATGTTATGAATATTCATCTAAAATGATGTAATATCTATGTATGGTAATCTAGGGTCACTATAGTTTTTATCAAATTATTTATTTAGTCAATGATTGGAAACTGAGATTAGAAAATCTTTTTCATATCCATAGTCATATTTCTAAGTATTTTAATACAGATATCTTTAATGATTAGTATAAGGAAGATTTAACATTTAGGGAAATTTTCTGGAATTTTTCTAAAGGATAGAATTAGTGGATTTCTATAAATTCATCAATTCCTGGATACTAAAAGTAGATGTGTATTTGGAACTAATATACCTAGGGTTAACAACTCTGATGATATTTTTCAGGCCTCACTCGCGGTAATCTAGTACACAACAATGAGCCTTATGGAACACCATGTTTGACCCTCCCTAGGGTATGATTATAAAATCAAAAAACTATTTACAACCCATTATGATAGATTTAAATAGTGGTTGGATATGAATAACTGATTTTTAAAGTGGGGTGTCATAGAATATGTAATGTGTTATGATTTAGACATTCAATAAGTATCTATTTTCATGACTATATTTTTCTATGATGAGTAATGATCACATTATGATTCTAGTTTTAGTAAATAGGGGGAACCAAAAAGAATTGTATTCGGGTTCAATGTGATGGATTAATTGTCGATGATAATTCATGTGGGATGATCACGGGAATGAAAGATGTTGAAATCACGCCTAATAATTTTTCATGGAACATGATTAATAACATATACCTTAACCTACTCTCAGTCTCACCAAGAATGTGAAATAAAGTGTTCACCTAGTGTTTAGTAAATGGATATCCTATAGGAAAGAATCTTTGGTTGCCTTTGTCTATTGAATGTGGAAATAATAAACTAAGTGAGTGTCTTAGGGGAACAAGGAAAGGTTTTGACTATATAAAATATGGACACAAAGTAAGTGACAACAAGGAAAATGATTACTTCAGTTAATCAAACCGATGATAATATTTTCCTCTCTAAAACATGTTCTAAGGTTAGGTGTATTGATTTTGGTATAAACATAAATTATAAATATCAATGTCCCAAGAGGAACGATCTAGAATTGGATCAACATGGTGGTATTAGTAATGTTTATATTGTAGATGATAATGACGATATGGTTAAAATGTGAAAGAAAGGAGGTATTGTGTAATTGGATAAGGTATACTTGTTAATGGAATAAGGATTAAGTGTAATAATAAATTATTTTATGTATTTTTGTTCAATAATTAATAATATTAATGGTTTAGTATATAATTGTTATCAAAAGGATGTTTTTCTATAATGATTTACAACAATAGTTTGAATGGATTGAATACAATAGAAATGTGATTTAATGGGAATGTGATTTCTATAAGAAACACTTGATTAATAGAAATATAATCCTCAATATGTTCCTTGTGTGAAGATATTTTTTTAGGATAACGATATCTGTGATATGAATAAGTAAATTGGAATGTACTAATTTCATTTGAACTAATTAATGAAATGCTGAAAAGTTTTTCATACATTCATAAATGAAGTTTACAACATCGTGGATTTATGGAATACAGCTAATAATCTATAGATTAAGGAATCATACATGTTTATCAAAAGGATTTATGGTTATTCAGGATGTTACCATGTTCCAAGAAATGTTCCTACAAGGTTTTTCACATGATTTGAATATGAATACCAAAAACTACTTTATAATATATGGAGGACCAATGTTATGCTGATTTCATGGAATAATTTATAATGTTTTAGGTTTTCATCATTAGAGGGGTGATATGGTTAACCATTCATGAAAACATTATGTTAATCCCCAAAAGAAGTATTTATGTATTGATATTCTTTTGAAATCGATGATTATAAGGATACATAGATATTAACCTTATTTCAATTATGTCCTTTATAGTTTTGAAACTATATTTCTAGTGTTCTATAAAAGGACGTCATGTATGTTGGATGACAACCAATTAAGTCCAAAACCCATCATGGATCTTGAACCCAGGACTAAAATATGATAATGGTTTCATGCCTACCACTGCCATAGATGCTGTCTGGTTTATGTATAATTATTTTTAATGAATAGATATTTATGATGAAATAGTAGGATAAATTTTTATGTATAGAGATTAATAATAATTATTTTCATTTATAATTATTGTTCAATTGTTATACATATCATTATTTTATGGGCCTTAATACCTGCAAAGAAGTGTATTTTAGTGCTTTAGATGACAAAGTTAATTTCTGGACATCCATTTCTTGAAGTAATGGACGAATTTAAAATTGATAATATAATAAATAATTAATAAAATGATGTTTATAAAAATATATAGAGAATTTATATATCTTTATAATATTGGTCAATAAAATAAATACCAAAAGATATGATAATGATCAAAAAAAATTCTGTAATACCATAATTTTATTTGAGCTAATAACTTTACAAATCATCCATATTTTTTACTTTGAGACCCCCAAATTTTATTTGATAATTAAATTCCTTGTGATTAAAGACCTCAATATATCCAAATAAATATTTACACTTTTCATCCATGTCCAATATTGATTCAAACCTATGATCACTTATGTGGAAGCCCAGTTATATGTTAATTTGGGTAACTATTATAGTACCAACAATCCCTTTTTAGGGTATTTACAGTAATACTTTTTACGATGAGGGTTTCAATGAATAAAACTCTCAAGTATTAAAAGTTTAATAAACTCGATAATTTTGGAGGATGAGAAACATTTTAAGGTGGGTATAATGTAACACATTGAGATATTCTGATTTTTCATCGCATTAATTTATCCTTATAATATTATACATTTAACATGGCCTGATAAATAGTTAATTATATAAATATATATATATTTATATATATATATATTAAAACACTAATTCAAACATTCATTTCACAAGACACAGACTTGGCTTTCACTACCCACAATACTTACATATATTATTATATATGCAATACCAACTTGTCTTGCTCTACCCAAAATACCGACTTGGCATATGATAAAGAGAAAAATGTGTTTCTATGATTAATTTTTTTTTTGATGTAATTTTTAAATGAGTTAATTATAACCTAGCTATTAATTATTTCAATAATAATAGTAATAATAAATTTAAATTTTTTTATATTGGATATATATAAATAAAATATTATTAATAACAGATATTACTTTTGGTATAAACCTTATATGTTTATGAATACTAACTTATAAAGTAAACTACATTTCAAGTTTTTCAAAAAAAAATGTAAAAATTAATATTTGATAGATATATAAATTTAATTTAATAAAATAAAATTCATTTTGAAAATTAAAAATTCTAAATTATCATAGGATTATTTTTTCAATTTTTTTCTGAGAAACATCATATGATGATGAACAGTAAAGATGTTCTTTTTTAGTGAAAATTTTCATTTTATTTTAAATAATTAATAATGGTAAATTAGTTTTAAAATTTTTCTAAGGTCACCATAGATAAATTATACATATATTATTATAATTTCGTCCATTATAATAAATTTATTGTAGAAATTTAATATAAACACATAATATAATTTTGAACATCTTTATACATTAAAAACCTATAATTTTGTCCCGATTACGGGATTAGAATTAATCATAATTTTTTTCTATTCTATGAATTGAATTTAAAAAAATGAAATAAAACATTGTAATAGGAATAATATTTAGGGTCTAATAAGATCAACATAAATTTTTTAGAAAAAATATTAGTAAAAGTGATTAAGATTAATCAAATAGATTATGTTCAAATTAAGTTTAATTAGAGACTAAACCATATTCTTAGGGGCCAAAATTACCTCTATAATATTCCAAAACCCATTGAATGGCCATTTTTTGGACATAAACATTCAATTTTTTATTTGGGTTTGTTTGGCCTATAATTTTATGACAAGTACATGTGTGCACGTAAGTTGATTTCAAATATTACAAGTAGGTCCTTTCCCTACCCTTTAAAGGGCGACCACCTATCCCACTTATGCACACCTCTTAGGCCACTAATTTTCAGTGAAGCTCTGCCAAATATACTTTCCAAAATCCCACACTTCTTCATATATGCATTCCACTAGGAAGAAGAAAATTCAAGAAAGACTTTTGGCACCATCCAAAAGGAGTTACCCAATTTATAGGGGGGTTGAATGAGTATGGCGAGAGTCCAGACACACAGTAAGGGGATTTCATCTCACTTTTTGTTTGGATAGGATAAATCATTTATTCAACACCCATTCCATTTTTTAGTGTGTATACTAACCATGGATGTATTCCATTATTTTTATACATAAATTTTTATGTATTTACAAATCAATTATATGATATGTATTTTATATTGTTTATGTTTAAAAAGATAACAAATTGATAAGACAATTTTGCCACATATTTTCTTCTTAGGGACCCATCATTTATTATGAAACTATATTCTTCAATAAGGTGTATATATTTTCTTAGAAATTTTATATCATGAATATTCTTCCCTTCATTATATTTGAGGCTTCATGTAATTTTATTTTATTAAATAAGGTGTATAATACAAAGTTACCATGTGGTAAGAGTTTATTGAAACAATCTCATAACTTTTGAATATTTTTTATGTGTTTTACAATATTTGATGAAATAATATGATCCCTATCTTAAAAAGACTCATGATATTTTTTTTCATTATTTTTATTCATAATATATTTAATGTATTGGTATAATTTTTCCATTATCTGTTATTTAAGGTAGTTAAGAATGTATTTTTAAGAAAGGCCTACATTACCCTCTTTTCTGTATGAAATATGTGTTTCATTAAAATTATGTTTTCCTAAAAGGGTTTCCAAAAATATTACAATTATATCATATGATCTGTAAAATACATATTTATCCCTTTTTATTTTCCAATGTTTTCAAAGGAATCTTTTTATCTCTTTTTGAAGAAGGAAATCTTATAACCATTTTACCATGAAAAAGGAATGTTCATTTTACCTAACACAACATGTTTTAATTTACATTATGTATTTTATTTGAAGCTACAATTTCATTTTTGAATGGATTATATTTAAGATAATTTTTTTAAATGTAATTTTCAATGATTTGTTTTCATATTTTTTTAGCTTCATTTATTTTTTTCCAAGGAAAATAGTTTTCTAAATTTTTTAAAGCATCAATTATATATTTTCAAGGAAATGTTTCGTCAATTTTTTTGATTATTTATTTATATGTATTCAAAATATTTTCAATGGATGGGGTTTTAAAACATTTTAAATATTTCATTATATTTTTTCATAAAACATTGTATGAAAATTATTATTAGAAATATTTATGTTAATTTAATATATTTTCTAGGTAATGGTTTTTCACAATGATTTCAACTCTTTTTTATATGTTTCCTAGTATTTTCTTAAAAAATTATTTTAAAATTATTTTATGTATTAAAAAATATTTTTCAAATAAAGAATCTTATTTTCCATAATAAATGTTTTTCAAATATATTTGAAAATTATTTTCCATCTAAGATGAAATATGTTCTTGTTCATCATTAAATTATTGGGAATGATCTTAATGTTCCTTTGATATTATTTCAATGAATGATTTATTCTAATATTCATGTTGTTTATGATTTTATTTTCTCTTTCACATGTTATATCATTATGAATCATGTTTCACTTTATCAGGTTATATGTTTATGAATCTCATTTTTGTTTCATGGTTTATATATTTAGGAAATGTGTTTACCTTTAAAGAGTTATATGATTTTGATTCCCACTTATAATCAGGAGTTATGTTTATAATTAAATGATTATGAAACCCATCTCTTTCTACAAGTTATTATTTTAATATATGTTTATAACACATATTTCATTGCATGCGTTATGACATGATATTTTATGGTTTTTCAAAAACATATGTTTGATTTCATTATGTGATGGGTGGGACCTATATCTCCTTCCAATTAATTGTGTAATTATTTTTATCTCTTGAAAAAAATATGTTTGGATTGAGAAATAAAATGAGTTCAGTATTATAGGGCCGGAACCAAAAATGAACTCAGTTCAATAATACTTGGCTGAAAAAACGAGTGAACTATGTTCAATAACAATGTGCTAGAATGATTAGTTAACAATGTTTAGAAATACAGTGATGGAATGGAGTGAAAACATGTTTCATTAAAGGACACTGTCCACCAATATGGCATTAACAGTAATACGTTGACTATTTTGGAAATCATTATTATATGCTTATGTGTCTTCCCCAATTCCATGTATGATTCTTATGTTAATATTTTATAGAATATGGGATTTATTTCATTATCATTCATGTCGTATAAAATTCCAATATTCATTATGACCTCTAATATGAAAGGTATCATATTCAAATGTAATGGTCAATTTCATACCCTTTTGTTCATGTTATGCTTTTTAATTTCCTTTACCCTTATTAATAATCTATGTTAACCCCAATATTATGTTCTCTTTCCCCAGGTTATGAAGAATGGATTTTGTTTAATGATATGAAATTGGAGATATTTATGGGGGATATAGAATATATTTCACTAGGATAGAATATTTTTTCTCTATGTTTCTGAACAAAAAAAACCATTACGATATTCAGACATGTATTTTTATAATATAATGAATATTATTCTAAAATGATGAAATATAAATTATTTCTAATCCTAGGTCACTATAGAACCTATCCTCTTTTTATAGTGTAACAAAAAATTATACAAAATAATAAAAACCTACAATTGTGGACACTTCATCGTCTATAGGGTGCCCAAAAATAGAGGTCAATATATAGATCATGGGATAGAAAAATAATATACATCTCAAATAAGGAATGAAACCACAACATGGTTTCAATGATACTAAACATTATGATAATGAAATACAAATATATACTGAATATAATTCGACAAGAGTGTCATAGAATATCCTTCATACTACTTAGAATGAAAATAAATTATATATGAATAGTACATGTCAAATGAATTTTGAGACTAATCCTCAACCCATAAAGCATTAGGTCGCTCGATGAGATAAATGTAGGAGTTTCCAAGATAAATCATTTAGGTCCCAAGAATATGAATTATTCATTTCATATCAATATATAAGGATATTATTACACACATCCCCAAACTATTTCCAAAATAACTAATTCGAAAGAAAAAGAATCCTTTCAAAAAATACACAACTAACACCTAATCCTTAGATACAAAATGAACCATCTCTCACAACTCCCAACATAATTTTAATGATATTCCGTATTTATTAACCATCCCATGTGAATCCTACGATGAAAAGATTAAAATCCAAGGAACTGATCCACATGTTAAATGATTTGACAAAAACTAATATAGTTAGATATCACCTATTATTATACAACATAATATCTCACTTTGAACATGACTAATAATTAATTGACATTTAATTAATTCTAAATCTCATATTACTGTGTCATGATCGACCCCACTAATTTCTAGTACCATATTTTTTGTATAGCCATTATGTCCCACTAGTTTTTATGTATCCTTTATTTCCATAACCAATGATAAGCCTCTGAGTAAAACCATTCACCAAGCATAAACCTCATCATTAAATATAAGTGAACTACTGTAATCGGTTGATTCATATACGAGTCTAATCATAATAATCTACCCATAAACACCATTTTATTATTCATTGAAACTTATGATATAACACATGTTAGGCTTAAAAACACCCCAAATGGGGTTTCTAAGGTCTAAATACCATTACAAAAGTAACTCATACCAAAAAAGTCAATTTTCATCTCAATAAAATCACATATATATGATTAATAAAAAATATAAAACTACAAGTATATTTTTTACATATCCCAAAGTTACTAATCGAAAATCCTAATTTTTTATTCCCCACTTAAAACTAACATAATGATCATGAGATGAGTTGTTCATTGAGTTATCCTCAAAACACACATCGAGTGGAACATATATTACATTCCTATTACTACTCTATATATATTATACTCTGAGGGCTCTATGAATACAATTATAGTTTCCATGAATTTATTATCCTATAACACATGTTAACATAAAACATAAATCAACTTAATACATGAATTAATAATTTAGGGACTACGTACCTCCCTAAAGATGTTAATTTTTTGATCCACGTATTTATGTCTCCATGAAATCATAAATTGGTCAAATTCAAGAAAAAAGTCCATATCTCATTATATGTGCCTCAATTATTTTATTATAACTACTATATAAATAATATTATATAATTTAATAAATTATTAAATATCTATAATCACTCACCAAGGGAAAGGGACCAACTTATAAACCAAAAAATTAGATGTGAATAGATTTACATGATCTAGACACTCTTATTTGTAAAACCATCCAATTATAATCCCAATAACATTTAGAAATAACTGTTGAAATGTATAAAACAATTATTGTGGGTGATTGATGGCTCTCATTCTCATGATGAATGTGATCTTCCTGAAAAATTTATCGTGCTTACTGGAAAAAATTAATGATGATTATTTCTCAACCTAATTGACCTAGGTAATGGATTAATTTAATTCATATTTGGATTGATCCATTGTGGATGTGGTTTTGGAATATTTAGATTGTAATAAGAAAACTACAAGAAACAATAATCATGAAAGATAATTTCAGATAGATAATGGGAAAAGATTCACAATTATATGGGATCATCACAAAGTAGATATTTTCAAATATAATTTTTTGAGAAAATATTTTTACAAAATACAGGATGATAGAGGTTTTTATATATTGCAATATCCAAAGGAATTACATTAAATACTCAACCTATGAAAAATAATTATTCTTCAGTATTTCAAGTACTCGAAACAGAGATAAATCATAGAATTATATTGATTTTAAATCATAGATTTAACACTATTGGGGAGGTATGGAATTGAGGATAATTTTGGTGGGAATGGGATTCATTAATATCATCGTGAAGAGACAACTTTATCTTGATCCATTGTAGAAAATAAAAAAATTCAATATAATGACTTTAATATTAATGATTTATTAATGGGAATTCAATATCAATCCATTCAGTCAAATGAATTCAAATTTAAAAGTTTGGGTTAGATGGCGTGGTCTAATTTATATTTTTCGGAAACAAGGAATTCTCAATGATCATGAAGATTGCATTTTTGTGCTACTATAAATTTTCTATCATACTCTTAATAGTGAGTTGTTTCTATAGGAAAAAATTTTGGTTGATGTAAAAATTGATATGAAGTTCCTAAATGTGATTAATTCCACTATAGTGGCCAAAATAATAATTTTAAGGGTTCAATATGAATATCTAAAACACTTTTGTGTTGTATAAAAGATTATAGAAAACTTTGATTCTAATATTTGAGTCTTGTATAAAAAATATAAAATCCATCCTAATGAAAATTAATGTAACGAGATCAATCAAAACAAGAAATTTAATGTTGTTTTAAATGATAAATGAAATTCTTGAATGAAATTTGTTCTTAAGAAATGGGTGGGGATGAAATTAAATTAATTTGGTATAAAAATAACTACTGAAAAGAATATTTAAAAAAATTATATTAAAAAAAATATAATTTTTTAAATTAAACACCCTCAATTATGAATATATATTTTGATCATTCAAATGGTTGAAAGAAAGGTAATATAATCATAAAAAATTAGGATGAATCTATTTTTTTTAATTCACAAGAAATTAGTTAACCCATTGAATATCTACCAGATAATTAACTTAGAAGTATGTATGATAAGAAGAATTTAATTGTTACCTTTTAAGCTAAATCCATTTACAACATTTTATAGATACATAATTATAGAAAAACTCCTATAAAGAATTATTGAGAATCTAATGATGGTGTATGAATAAATATTAAAGGCTTACATGATATCAATAGGCCTAAAGAGGAAAAAAACAACTAGATTTTCATAAGGATGAAACCACATTACCTAATAGTTATCAAATTTCTACACACACCATTTACACACTAGGTAGAAACAAAGGGCAGCATATGAATCTAATTGATGAATGTAGCAATGTCACTATAACTCTTCAAGTGAGAGCTTCCAAGATGTGGTTAGTACTGATATAATCATCATTAAAATTATGTAAATGATTATGATAATTCAATAAAAACCCCCCACCCCTGATGAAAATTCAAGAACATTTTTTTGAAAACCCATTGTGAATAAAACTATCGAATATAAAAATGTTATGGTAAAGGAAAATTTAGAGTATGTTGTTTAGTGTAGTCCAAATTATCAGGGCCCTGATCATTCTAATCACATTAATGATTTGGGATATTCTAATTCTGAAAATCTATAAAGATAAAAATTTAGATGTCAAAACAATTATAGGATGAAGGATGTTAAAATCAAAACATAATATAGTAATATTAATTAAGGTGGTATGAAAAATGTTTGATATGGTTAAAAAAATGTTTAAAAGATAATTATGTTCTTAGAATATCAAGGGATATCAAATTATTTAATAAATAATTATATTTTTGTATTTTTCATGATGAAAAAACATAATATTATTGTCCTCCTTATGCCCAATAAGATTATTCCTAATATGTTTTGTCGTCCTGGCATGTTGGTTTATCAACTCCATATCTCTAACCAATCCAGTAATGACATCAAAATGATGTAGGTATTTACCAATTTGATGCTTGTTGGAAACTCAATAATTATTTCTATATAGTATTTACTTATAGTAATTTTTATCATTTTTATAATAGATAATGTTTGTGAATTCATATATTATTTCAATGGTTATCATGAAAGGAAGTATATTTGGATGAATATTTAGGCTATTAGTATCAGTTTACATGGTCCTTAGAATATTCTTAGTGTCTTTAATTTTATTTTAAATTTGGATTAGATGATAGGAATGGATAACTCATTTATCTCTAAAAGATATTTTAGGGCATGTATTGAGACTAGTAGTATATATGATGTCATCTTGGTTGGTGATAAATATAATTTCTACATGAATCACCTTAATAAGGTTGTGACTAGTAGAATGGACATGGCATATGTTATTAATTTTTCTCTAGATGTATGGGCCCTTATTTCATTCTTTGTACTTTCTATAATTAATTCGGATCATCTCCCAATGTTAATAAATCATTCCACATAGGCCAATAAAACAAATTTTCTAATCTGATTCAAAAATACCTTAATATTTCTTCCAAAATGTAAAAAAGTGTTTTTAGAAACATAAGTGTATATTAGCTACAATAATAAATCCTTGGATTGTTCTCTAAAACTAAAAATGATTAATAGATGATAAAAAGTTTCAAGTCATTAAAACTTTTCCCTCATTAGAGAAAATAGTAAGCTGCTTGAATGTATGATTTATTCAATTAATGTGAGTGATACTAGTGGTAATTTCTTGTTTTTCCGGATCACAAAAATATGGTTATGAATGAGTGAAATACTCGTTTAATTCATAATGAGTGAATTAAAATGGAATCCTTTAATGTAAAATGCATTAACAAAGGATACCAAAATACAAAAAATTTTAATTCTCATTAATGAGATTGGAAGATCAATAGTTCCCTAGAAATCCTAAATTATAATGTGATGCTTTTGGATAAAAGACAGTAATTTCGTCATCATGTTCTTTCCATTTTCATGACCCTATTTGATAGACCTAATTCTAGTCTCGATTGTTCATATGGTACTATTCAGAGTCCATTCAATGATGAAGAAAAATAATACCTTACTACTCCCCCTTTGAATTTGAAATTAATGATTTATTGTCTTAAATTTTTGTAGCTCTCTTAGATAAGATGCGTTCATAAATTCATTCATTCAAATCTATTGCGAGATTATTGAATCAGATGTTTTTAGGATTTTCAATCATTTTTTATGGGTGGATAGTTGATATAGGGCAGTAATGATCAGTTTCATTCCATAATAAATAATTTTATGATTGTGAATGAGATTCATATTTTCATACCTATGAAACTTTTTATCACTATTTAAAAAATCATTAGTAAAATTCATTCCAACAGGCTCATCAAAAATTAAAATAGGATTGTGTCTCCAAACCAATTTGATTTCATTAATGGTTTATCCATTCATGATTTTCCCATTACTATATCTAAATGTGTTAATATTATTTATAAATATACCATAGGGGGTAACATCCCTCCCAATATTTATGTTTAAGAATCCATTGACACATGAGACTGGGGAATCATTTTTATGGTTGAAATTAATTTTTTCTATGATGCTGTTTTTATCAATTGGATTAGAAGTCTTATAAGCTATTGACATATCTCAGTGCTTATCAATTGGACCATTGGGGGATATATAACATATACTAGAGGTGTTAGGTAATGTGATCCTCTCTCATCCATTATCTAATCAATTTTTAATGATTAATAGAGAAGGTTCTTTCTCAAAAAGAAAAATATCAATAAATTCAATTATATAAAAGATGTAAGAGGGTGGATTCCCCCCCCCCATTATATTAATTTGGTGAAAATATTATTTTCTTCAAACAAGGTAAAAAATCTATTAATAAAATCAAATATGATCTTTTACATTATAAGAGCGACATTGGGAAAGAAATCAGCAAGAAAAATAATTTTTATATTTTGGAAAAATGTTAATATAGAGAGAGGGGTTCAAATAATTGGTTACATGGGTACTTTAGAAGTTATATTTCTAGTCAATTATATTTTCATTACTATATTTTAAGAAATCTAGGTTCTATTCATTTTATCATATTGTGAGCCAGGTCAAAAAACAATTAGATACTAGAAATGGAATGGCTTTATCTATGAAAGGAAAGGTTAGTATAATGGACCTACCATTTTATAAATATTATTACATGATTTTAATAATAATTAATCATGAAATAGAAATAAAATATTAGAATTTATAGTGTATTTGGAGGATTAGGTACATCATTAAACCACATGAAACCAATCAAAAGCATCAATTATTTAATCTTCATAATGTTTTCCTAACATCTTTTGACCCCTTATATATTTATAGGATAACGTGGGGAATACATAAGAAAATGGATGAGTCAGATGTCCCACTAATTGAATAATTTTATTAATAAAGCATGACACATGGGATATAAGGAATTTTGTGGTGACATAAAAATTCATGGAACATGAATAAAAATAAAAATATAAAACATATAGAACATGGGATCATGTATTCATAGAATCAATGAAATTTGGAAATAAAATATGAAATGAAATAATCATGATAAAATTATTACCACTAAGACCATTACATATAGAGTATCATGATTTATGTATAACCACAAAGACCATTGTAAATTTAGGATTGTGATTCAATGATTTCCACCATGACCATTTCGACTGATGTTTTCTGAGGCAACAAATTACCCAATGAATTGGAGTGATGTCTGGGGTAACCCATCGTAAAATGTTCCTGAATATGTGTTCCACATGAATAATTAGATATAAATATAGTGGTTACCAATAGAAATATATGGGCATAATAATTATATCATAAGGAATCCGCAATGAGTTTATCATGATGGTGCACATGAAAGAATGTATTTAAAACATTTTGGGACATTAATATGAAAAAATAGTCATAGATTATGATAAGTGATGAGAAGAAGAATTTGAAAATAATTTTTAATAAACACTATAAATATAACAATTTGGTTTAGTTTAAAGAAAATATTAAGAATAATTTAATGAGGGAAATGAATAATCATTTATATAAAACAAGAATTGAACCATTAGATATTTTCCTGATAAAATAATTTTTTTAATTAGAATATAGGTTCCTTAAAAAATATTATAGATGGTACTTTAAAATGTGGAAGAAATTGAGAAGTTATTTATAATAAGTATTTCATATTCATAATAATTGAGATGGAACATTTCCAAAACTTGTATTTACCCATTGGAAAAATAATAATTTGTTAGTCTAATTTTTTTTCAACATAAAATCATAATTTAAGTGGTTTATAGAAGAATGATTAATTATTAAATTGGGTAAACAAAGGAGAAGTCTAACTCGAAATAAAAAATAAGAATGTTTAGAGGGAATCATTTTCCTTATGTCCAAAACTACTATGAAATTGATCTTAATGTAATTGATAATATAAATATATTCAACAATAATTTAATTAAGAACCATGTTAACCTTTTTATGATTTATTATAATTTTATTAAGTTTATTTATGCTCTCTTTTATAAGTTATAAGATTCAATTTCATAATTCTAAGAGCATTAATTTTATTTGTTTTCATGATCAGTTTACTTGTATACATGTTTTAAATATCATTTAAAATGAGAATAGATTTCATGAATTAAAATTATTTCATATTAGTGAACATAAAAAAATATTAAATGGCCTTATATATCTTTTTTTAGATGTGATGGTGATTCAATAGATAAAATTTTATTTATAACCATTTAGATTATTTTGGAATTTTTTTAATCATCTAAAACATGTTTTGTTATACTTATTTCATTTAAGATTGTATACTTGTTCAAGAACATTAGAGAAAATATATATCATATATTATAATCTAGTAAAACCAAAAAATTATTTATGACCATCCTTGACGGTGGTAATGGAAATTGGAAACTTATCCTCCTTGATTGCGATATAATGAACCATAATGGATGGTGTTTTAATTTTATAATAGAAGGGCAGGGGAATATTATTTATCATGGATTGTTCCATTAATTTTTTTTTTATTTTATTCAAAAAAGATATTATAGTTATACTTCCTCTTGTTTGAGGGAAATTAGTTCACGGAAAAGAATTGAAAATAAGTTGAAATGAAATAAAAATAAAAATAAAGAAGTTTTTTACTTTTTAATTATACCCCTTTAGAAGTATCTTAAGGGAATTGGGATTGATATTTTGTTAAGGAATAATGATGCTAGATTTTTTTAAGAGACTTGTGATGGACATCTTCAAAATTTTGACAACATAAAAATTTCCCATAATAAATCATAAAAATTATTTTCATTCCTTATTTTCTATAATCATAGTGAACATTTTTTTCTACGTAGTATATATAGTCACCTGATGATATACATCAATAAAGGGGTGAGATGTATGATGAACTAACCCCAGTTTCTCAGAGGCGGTGACTTATTTTAAAACAATTTCATTTTTACATGGAATCAAATCTCGATGTGGTGAGAAGTTTAGTAGATTTGGAAAAATAGATAAATAAATAGGTTCAACAATATAAATTGAAATGAAAAACAAAAAAATATGTTTTATTTGGATCATCCACAACACTATGATTATCCATGTAGATCATCAATAAAATAATTTTCAAATCCTGAAAAAAAAATAAGAATAGGGTTAGATCAAAATCCCAATAAGGGAAAGAAATAAAAATAAAGATTACTCAAACATCAAAAATATGAATGTTGAATAATTCAAAAAACATGGCTCTACAAAAAATAAACATGAAAATATTAAGGTTGAAATATTATCTGAGTAAATAACTCCATAATTAAACATAACCATGGGTACTCTACTAGTTGAATAACCACATGAAATTTCAATTACTTGATTCATAATTAGAAAATTTCCTATGACAGACATTCCAAATAATTTTGTCGAGGCCTTGGACAAGGCATCTAAAAATTTTTAAGGCCTCATCCCCAACAATATATCGAATTGGGAAAGGACTTGTCTAATTCTAGATCTCGTTGTCTCATGACACCTATCGATGCATATAAGGGATATTGTGGAACCCACCCAGAACAGAATAAGTCCAATGAATTCCTATATGAGCGGGGAAAATCATGAACAACATATAAATTCATATTTAAACTAACATATGAAATGTAAAAAACTTTCCCCAAACATTAATCTTAAACACTAACCATTCTGAGTAAATTGGTGAATGGTTTAAAGATAGCACATCTACAGTCAAAATAATCATAAAACAATAAATTAAATATTGTAGATGATGTGATAAGAGATAAAACACAAATAGTAACAAGAATCATCAAATGAAATTGTTATAGATGAAGATACTTTTAAATGAGATCATTGAAAAATCCATGAGGAAAAAATATTTAAACATTCCAAAGTGTCCCATACCACCTTTAAACATTCAAATAATAATCCCTTATAATTTCATGACAATAAGGATTCTCTAGATATGATATACCAAAGGGATGTACATATACCAAAAATAAGAAGTATGTGGTGAAAAAGGAATATATCTCATAAAAGATAAAATGAGATGATAAAAAATACTTTTTTTCTTTTGAAAGAAGAGTTCTTTTGTAAAATCCTTTGTATTTTCCATGAAATTAGATTGTAAACATTAAAATACCCAAAAATAAAATAATTGGACATAGTAGTTATATTTTAGTAATAAATTGTCTCCTACTTAAGTGAAATCATGTAAAAATAGTTCTTAAGATTATTTATAATAGAATCAATTTAGAGAATTTTAAAGAAAGTAATAAAGTGAATTCTAATGTTTAAAGACATGTTTGTTCTATTAAATTAAAAAATTATCCAATATCATTTTGGATGATAAAATTAGTGTATTTTTTAAAAAATGGTGTCTTAAAACAGATTCTGGTGTAATATTTAAAATGGGTAAGAATATGAAAATACCCATTGAATCGAGCTTGTATTTCAGAATAATTTTGAATGTTTGTTTTAAAATGTGTAACTCCCTATAAATTAAAAAATGATTCTGGTTGGTAAATAGATATATAACAGTAAAACATAATTTATTTTGAGTACATAATAATACCTAATAATTCCATTGAGGTAATTACATAATAAAAGCAACCCAAATGAAAATGTTGGTTCGGGTGGAAAATAATTAAAACTTTGTAGTCAATTGATTCATATGCCCCAAAATTAATAATAATCAAATGATAAATTAATTGTAATTAAAATAATGATATGCATGATGTGAAACATAAATTTGATGTATAAATACACCATACACAAGTAATAGTATTGAATATAGAATATCGGACAAAAATGGAAGTGAGGTGATGAAACCCTAAACATAAGTATGAATTAGTTCCGCTCTTGAACATAATATCTGGGAAAATGAAATTACACTTATTAATAAATTATTTCAAAACCTTTTAGAAATTTATTTAGTTTATAATAATTCTGGTTAGTTCATTTATTCCCTTAGTGATAAGTTATTATGTTGAATTTTGTCGTTCCTGAGTGTTCGTTTTCTTGATTTTAATAATCAGTTCAATTGTTTTTAAGTAATGGAGTTCATATGGAATGAATGTAAATACCGAGAATTAAAATTAAACAATATTTATGAACCTCTAGATGGGTTAATGGTCATTTTTATCATTTTGTTACATTGAATTAGGATTAATCAATAGATGAAATATTAATGGCGTTCACTTAGATTATTTTATAAGTATTTTAATTATTAGGAACTAGTTTGGTTATATGATTTAATAGTTTTTAAGATTACTGGTAACTGAATATTAATTAGGCTATAATACATATATTATAGTCTGGTTCAGCATTAAAAATTGTTTCATGACCTATAATGAAGGAGAAATTGAAGAGCAAAATGGCATTTTCCCTAACGGTTATAAATTAGAACCTGATGGACATAGACTTCGTTTATAAAATAAAAGAGAGGGAGATAGATTAAGGATATTCATGAAGGTACTTGAGGGGAGGGTATTCATAATTTTTTAATCATTAGTTTATTAATTTCTTTAATGATGCAAAATAGTGATGATTCCATGACCAAGAATATTAATAAATGCATATGAGTTAGAACCATGTGTGGTTACATAACTTATGATGTAATAAATAGTGTATTTAAATGATAATTTTTATATATATTATTTTACTGTATTTTACTATTCAAACAAATTCATGTATTTCAGAAAAAACCAATAAATCACCATAACAATTTTTCAACATGTAGGATCAAAAAATGATGTTTATTTTTCAAAAATAAATTTCTGAATATGCTTAATTTAATATTTAATTAAAATCCTAATTTATTCTATAAATAGTTTAAAACATATTTTTACTTATTCCAAAACATATAAATACCATACATCCATTGAAATATTAGTTATATACTATCATAAGAAAGTATAATATACATTAGGATACATAAATATCCATAAGGATATGTTACTATTCATAAGGGTATGTTACTATTCACAAAATAATATGTTTTTCTTACCAGACTCCATATTACTTACTGATCACAACCATGATTGACAGATTCCCTAAATTCAAATCACAGATGTGGAAAAATTCTAATTACGCGACTAGGTTATAACAAAGTGGTTTTTTTGTATAGACTAAGTGTTTCATGAATTCTATAATAAATAAATATGAAAATTCTGGGGGTGTTAAGTTATCATCTACTTATAAAAATTTCATCATCAAAAATTGAAATTGATCTTTGAAAGTTTATGGTTGATAAATGAAAACTACCCTATAGGAAAACCACATCAAGAATATAGTTACAATATTATATTTATAAGAGGAATGGGAAACAAATATTTTACTAAAAAAATAGAGCATTCTAATTAGAAAATTTTGTCATAGAAGAATAACCAAACCATCATGTAGTTACATTAAACTCTGAAACCCATATAATGATTAACATAAACCATTTCATAAATAGTTAAAAATTATAAAATATAATAATTCAACACATTATAATGAAGGTATCTAAATTTCCAAGATAAAATTATCATTAACCCTTAATAAATACGAAGTAGCTGTAAAATTCACATTTCAAGCAAGGGAATAACTTCATCATGTACCCTCTTGAAATATGGGAATAACATAAAATACCATAAAAACCATATTGGAAACATCCATTACACTATATTACATATGTAATATACCTGTTATTTGATGTATTACATAAATCCAAAAGTGATGTAAACACCATCTTTGATAGTATAGACCACTTCTAGACAAATCAATAATCAGTTCCCACTAAGTAAGTACTTATGAGAATCAATCATTTCTTCATCATTATCTCAACATGAGATATATATTCAGGGTTGATTTTCCCTTAATCATGTGTTTTAAAAAAAATTTAACTTTATACATAATCACATTTACTTAGTACCAATTACTATATGACCTCAAATTCATAATGAAAAAGTATTGTAGCATAACCCTTATATATCTCATAATTCATACAACCAATACATTACTGACCAAATATTCAAATGGCATGATTCTTGATTAAGAATATTAATCATTCTACTACATATAACGTAGCATCATAACATAATCAATATCCAAAATCATTATTAGGGTTATATTCCTTTAATGCTTGGGACATTTTTTCTTAGAGTGTCCAATCTCCATGTAGTTGACGAATTGAATATAGGGAACCTCTTTCCTTGTCTTGCAATTATGAGAATTGTGTCTTTTTTCTCCACAATTGAGTCAAACTTATTTTCATCTCAAGAATATACTAAGGTGTTTCCTTCCACAATTATCACATGTGGGGAAATACATCCCTCTCTTCTTCCCTTTTCCCATGTCCTTCCTTTTCATCCTCTACATCATTTTCTTCCCTAAAAAGTCATAATAATCAAAGAAGTCTTTACATACCTTGTAAACACATGATACTATTTCATTATTTTATGAGGATACTTGGGAGGAAATATTATATTGAAATGATGGTGAAGGACCATCAGAGATATGATCCTTTTTACTCTTCACGTCTCGTGTATTGGTGAAGTTATCATTTCTTCTATAAGGGTCCATTTCTAAGCATTTATATATTATATATTTGATGGTATCATTGTTGACTCCATATGACTATAAACATGATATATCACATATCATAAATTTATACATCGTAAATACTATAACCACATACTTTGGTAACTTTAGGGGAATAAATATTTCATAATGGTGGGTAAAAAATATTAATTATCTTACACATATCCACTAGGGGTGTCAATACCAAGACTGTAGCTAGGACCATTGTTTGTACGAAGATACCCTAGGTCAAGCCCGAAATTCCTTGTAGAAGTCTTCACTCTAGTTACAAATCTTCCAGAGACACCTCTACCTATTTTGATACAGACATGGATGTATTTTCAAGAATTATCCACAGAATCTATTTCTTACCAGAATTCCAGCTGTTCATGTATGTTTTTCCTCAAATACTACCATATAAATTTATTCCTTAAGCTACCTTTTCTAATTAAGATTCCATGTTATTTACTAAAAATATTTTTATTTCAACATTAAGGTCCCGACCCTAGTTGCCCAGAGCTAGAGTCTTATTTAAAAACATTAGAATGATTACATGGAATCAGATCGTAAAGTACCGATTAGTTTTTTAGTTTTGGAATACCACATACAAGAATAGGTTCATCATTAAAACTTGAAAATAAAAACATCAAATATGTTTTATGGGGAACATCCACCACTCTAAGATTATCCTTGTAGCTAAATCATAATAAAAACATCCTTATGGCCTAAGAAAATGAAACACAAAAAATGGGTGAGCTCAAACTCCCTGTCAAGGAAAGAAATACAAGAGAAGATATCATAACCATCAAAAATAGGTAGGGTGAATAATTTAAAACACATACCTCTACAAATAATAATCATGAACCCATTAAGAAAGTAATATTAGTTGAGTAAACAATTCCATAATAAAACATAACCATGGATATTCTACTAGTCTAATTACAATAAGAAATTTTGATTACAAGATTCATACTGAGGGAAGGGCATATTATAGACATTCTGAAACATTTTTTCATGGCCTCAACCAAGACATAAAAAATGATAAAGTCCTCGACCAAAACTATGTATAGAATTTGGAAAGGAATAGACTAATTTCATGTCTATTTGTCTCATTAGACCTACTGATGCATATAGGGGGGATATGGAGGGCCCCACCCTACACATAATAAGTCCAATTCATTACTCATATGAGTGGGGATAAAAAAATAACATATAAGTTCATATTTAAACTAACATATGAAATGTGGATAACTTTCCCTAAACATTATGCATAAACACTAACTATTACGAGTATATTGGTGAATGGTTTTAAGTTAGCACATCCATTGTCAAAATAATAATAAAACATTGAATTAAAAATGGTAGATGATATCATATGAGATAAACCTCAATCAAGAACAATTTTCAACAAAGACATTGACATTGATTAATATACATTTTAATAGGACCATTGAAAAATCCTTGATGAAATAATCCTTAAACATTCCACAGTGACCCATACCACCTTCAAAAATTAAAATCATAATACCTTAAAATATCATGAGAATGTGGGAACTCAAGATTTGATATACCAATGGATATTAAACACACCACAAGTACAATTTAATTGGTGAACAAGGAATATATCTCATAAAATATAATGTGAGATGATAAAAAATCCTTTTTACTTTAGAAAAAAGAGTTCTTTTGAAAAATCCTTTCTATTTTCCATGAAATATGTTTGTAAAAACGAATATCCAAAATAACTAAATACATGGACAATGATATTATATTTTAGGGATAAATTGTGTCCCACTAATGATAAATCTTGTAAATAGTGTTTTTAAGATTCTTCAGAACTAAATCATTTTAGATCATTTTTAGGAAAGTATTAAAGAGAATTTTAAAGCGCGAATACACATTATTTATATTAAAGCCACAAATGTTACAACATATTTTTTCATGATAAAATTATTTTTTTTATAAAATTAATGTTTTCTTAAAACATAATATGTTGTACAATTGAAAGTGGATAATAATTTGAATATATTCATTGAATTGAGCTTGTATTTCAAAGATAATTTTGAATGCTCTATTTAAAACATGGAACTCAACATAAAATAAGGAATGATCATTATTTTTAAATAGATATATAATAATCTTATCATAATTTATTAGGAGTACATTACAATACATAACAATTTCATTGATGTAATTATACAATAAAAGAAACCTAGGTGAAAATGGATGTTCGGGTGGAAAACCCTTAATTCTTTGTAATCAATTGAATTGTATTCCCCAAAATTAATAATAATCAAATGATAACTTGATTATCATGAAAATAATTATATTCATGATATAAAATATCAATGGTCAGTATACATACACCACATACATGTAATATTAGTGAAGATGGAATATCTCACAAAAATGGAAGTGGGATGAAAAAACCCTTACCTTAAGTCTGAATGTGTTCCGATCTTGAACCTAGGCTCTAATAATATGAAATTATACTAATCAAAAACTTATTTAAGAACCTATAATAAATTTAATTAGTTTATCTTAATTATTTTTAGTTCATTAATTCCCTTAGTGATAAGTTATAATATTGAATTTCGTCATTCCAGAGTGTTTGGTTTCTTGATTTTCATAATAATTTCACTTGTTTTTAAGTAACGGGGTTCATGTTGAATGGATGTAAATATAAAGAATTAAAATTACATATTATTTATGAAATTATAGAATTTTTACTGGTCATTTAAAAAATTAGGCTTCATGGAAATAGGATGAATCTATATATGAAATATTAATGACATTCACTTAGATTATTTTAGAAGTATTTATATTATTATGAACTAATTTAGTAATAATATTTTATAATATGTATGTATACTATTTCCTAAATATTAATTTTTTTATAATACTTATATTATAGTCTATTCCAACCATAAATATTGGTTCATGACCAATAATGATACATAAATTGAATAACAAAACTTCGTCGACCACAAAGGTTATAAATTGGAACCTTATGGACGTTGATTTAATTTATAAAGTAACCGAGAGAGAGAGAGAGTAAAGATATTCATTATGGATCTTAAATTAACAAGATATAATTCATGTATATAGATTATACATGTTCTATCATTGTCATTTAGATAGAGGATGATAAGATAGTATAACAAAAGAAGATAAATTAAAATGAAACTAAATGAAAAAGAAAGGTGTTTTACCTCTATAAATAAACTCTTTCAAAATCGATTTAAGGGAAGGTATTTTGGTCTTTTGGAAGGACCAAGAGATTCATGGACGTGGTGAGTGAATAATTAATGGTATTTGGGAATAAAATTGAGGATCTACCAGTCTTAGAGGTTTGAAGATAAGATAGAGTGGGAGGGGGTGGTTATAGTGGAGGAGAAGAGGGTTTTAATATTTTTTTATAATTAGTTTATTAATTTCCCTCAAGATAATAAATAGTGGTGATTACATGACCAATAGTAGTAATAAATTCTTTTTATTTAGAAAAAATTGGGCTTACACCACTTATGATGTCATAAATGGTGTATTTAACTGATAATTTGTATATATGGTATTTTATCGTATTTCAATATTCATAAAAAATTCATGTATTTTAGAAAAATAAAAAAATTAAACATAACTATTTATTGATGTGTAGAATCGAAGAATAAAGTCCATTTTTCGAAAATAATTTTCGAAATATGATTAATTTAATAGTTAAGGAAAATCCTAATTTAATAGTAAAAACTGTTTTAAAACATTTATTTACTTATTCCAAAACATAGGTATATCATACTTCCACTTGAATATTAGTTATATAACAACATAGCTAATGTTACTATTCATTACTATATATAACTATTCATATGGTTATGTTACTATTTATAAAGGGTAGGTTTCTATTCACCAAAAATTAATTTTTTAATATCCGACCCAAAATAACTTACTGATCGCAACCATGTATGTCAGATTTTTAAAATTCAAATCAATGAGGTGGAAAAATAATGTTTCCATGACTAGGTTATAACAACATGGTTTTTTAGGGACTCATTTTTTTTATGAATTATATAATAAATATATTTATAAATTCATTGGGTGTTACAAGCTAAAAGCCTAGTAATATGATAGATAAGAACAAGAATAAATTTAAAATGGATGAGAATATTAATAATAATTATATCATAAATATGTTACCATCATCATAATTATTATTGGAAGAATTAGATAAGGGCATAGAATGTTCCAATGCATAAAAATTAAACTCCATGCCTTAGTGGTAAAATACCACACATAGTTGTGACCAAATCAAGAATCATGTTCATGCATTACATTTGTGAGTAATCATAACATCATAAATGTTTAGAAAAAATCTACAATCATGTTCATGTATATTTTAAATTATATGATGAGACAAATTACATAAACTAATTCAATGTAGTGATATATATTTATGGTCCCACTCGTCAAAATATAAAATTAACCTAACCATGTATTCTACAATGAAAGTATATCAGTCTTAGAAATAAAATGAGCTATAAAAAGGAAATGTGTTTCCTGATAATTTCGTAATGCATGCATTCATGACAATAACTTTTCATTACTAGAATAAGAGGATAATAGGATACTTGTTATAAGAATCATCAATCTTGATTAATGAAGAAACAATCCCAAGAGAAGTATAATATGTGTTATTAAAAAAATGTAATTTTGGAAAATATATATGCATTTTGTGTAAAATAATATCAGAAGAATTTATATAACTTAAATTAATATTTATGGACAATTTAATGATATTTTACAATTATTTAATGATCGTGGATAAGGAAATTTGGCACGGAAGAGGAATGACCCAAATAATGAAAATTGTGTTTGAGAATCCCCTTACATTATGTTCGAATGATTTCATCACATTAATATACATGATAATAAAATTAGATACAATAATTAAGAAATATTGTTCCCCTTCTATTACTATTTTATTTATTATAATATTATTAATTTCGTTTATGTCCATTTTCCAGAGTTATAGTGTTCAATTTCACCATTTTAGAATATTATTTTTCTAAGATTACACAATCGGTTAACTAGTATACATGTATAGAAAACCATGTATAATGTGGATTATTATCCATAATAAAAATTTTATGTTACTAATTTAATTAAATAAGTTTAATTGGTATTATATATTATGTTTTTAAACATATGAGGATGATTTTTATATTATTTTTTAATGGTAATCATTTAGATTATTTTATTGTTGTTTTGAATGAGAATGAACTAATTTTATTTTATAACATAATATTATGAATATTTGTTAGTTACAGAACATAAAAAAGTGATAAAATATATTATATAGTCGTTTTTAACCATTACAATTGTTTCATGACCAACCTTGAATGAGGTAATGTTAAATGAAAACATGTCATCCTCAAAGGTGATGCATTAACACCACTTGGATGATGTTTTCATTTTAAGAATAAAAGGTAAAGGAGAAGAAGATTGTTTATATACTATTACATTAACATAATAAAATTCCATTATATATAATATACATGAGTTATAATTTAACTTGTGTAGGGGGAGGTGATGAGAGAATAATAAAATAATAAAACATGAGATGAAATTAAAAAAAAGTAATAGGATTTTACCTCTTGATTTCTTATCCCTGAGAACCTCCATAGGGAAAGGGGAATTGTAACATTTTTAAGACCATTGTCTCCTAGATGTGGGTGGTAAAAATTGGAGGGATATTGGTTATAAATTTTACAACCATCATTTCTTTGGAATTTTGAGGTAAAGAGGTGGTGGGGGTGTTATTTATAAGGGAGGAGAGGGGAGTTTTCTTATTTTTTATATATTAGTTTATTATTTTGGCTCATGAATATGAATTGATTATAGTACTAGGAATAAATTAAGTAATGGTGGATGAATTTTTTGATATTATGACTCTAACATCATCGATACATCATACATTTCAAATAAATTCCTTTACTTGTTATAACTATCATTTAACGTATTTCATTATTCACCAAAAATTAAACTATTTTACACAAATCCCAAAAATTGACCTTATCAATTTTTAATGTTTAGAATTGAAAACATAAATCCATTTTTTTGAAAATAATTTTCTATTAATGAAAATTTTAATTTTTAAATATAATGATTATTTAATAAAAAAATAAGTAATTTAAAAATTATAACTGATTTTATTGGACTTTGAAAATATAATAATGTTCTCATAATATTGCATTATATTAATAAAAAAATTATTAAGTCATAAACTTATTTTTTAAAATTATTTTTTTAAATTATTTTTTAATTATAAAATTGTTAGCAAACATTTACTCTTTAAAAAATTACCGAAACTTAATTTATCATTTCTAGAAAACGTATTTAATTACACAAAGATGAAAATATATAAATAATTAATTTTTTTGATACCCAAATTTTATTTATAGATTCATCTATGAGGTTAGAAATCTATTGGATGATATAATCTTCATAATCATAATATTACTATTCCAAAGTTCAAGTTAATATTTTATAGGTATACGATCATTAATTTCAAGAAATACAACTTATTTAATTTGTTTAAAATTTTAATATTTTTATTGTGTTATAAATTTGATTTTATGTGATTTATACTATATGACATGATTATATGAAGGTAATTCTCTTTATAAAATATTGGATATTTATAATGACTATGAAAACATGAGATCTTTGGTAAAAGAAAACATTCAGAAGTTAAAAATTTGGTACTCATCCATAATGTTAATAAATAAAAAATATCTTGAGACTAACCATAATTATCTCACTAGTAATTATGCAACTATGTATATTATTATTTATAATATCTAAAATATTTTGTATTTTGTCATTCACTAAAATAATTTTAGTCAACATACATCATATTAATTTGAAAAAAAATTAGGTAGGTGACTATGAAATAAAAACTTTGAAAGGAAAAAACTATTTTCTTTTTTTGAGCTAGTTACGAGGGCATCATGATGTGAGAAAATGAGATAGTATAAAATTTCTACTAATTAAAAAGAATTGTGAAGGAGTTTTTTATCCTTAAGAATCATTAAAAAAATAATATTGTGATTTGGTTTTGTGACTATAACCATGGAAGGAAAATTATGAGATATTTTCATCTAACAAAAGCAAGAACATCATGGATTAAAATTTAGATAATAATATGTGTTATATATTATAATATGAGGTTTAATTAAAAAAAATGAGAACTAATATGATGAGGAAAAAATTATTATGTTAAAAAACATGATAGTTTTTGTGGGAGGCCAAGATCATGTTATTTTTTGGATATTCTTTGTAAAATCAAAAGAAATCTTGCTACATGGATGCATATGTCCCTCTCCCTGGTGGGTCATGTTTTCTTGGTTAAGGATGTGATTATTTCTAAGTCTGTTTATTATTTCCTGGTCTATAGGTGGTCGTTCTCTCTCATCATGAGCATTAATGTTTCTATTAAAATATCATATGGAGTGGTAACATATTGGAGAGGAAATTAACTACGATATCTTGGAATAATTTTTGTAAACTCTATAATGCAGAGTGTCC
Source organism: Viscum album (assembly GCA_963277665.1). Taxonomy (NCBI): domain Eukaryota; kingdom Viridiplantae; phylum Streptophyta; class Magnoliopsida; order Santalales; family Viscaceae; genus Viscum; species Viscum album. The sequence goes on from OY728146.1 coordinate 1,815,623,915, forward strand.
TGGTATTAAAAATCATTAAGTGTTTAATGATTTTTTAATAGCTTTCTTCATTTTGAGGATTGTCAATAGTAATTCTGATTCTCTTGAATTTCTCCATAATAATGTCAGGGATAGGCTCAAAAATGTGGCTTTTAATTAACTATATTATTCTGTGTGGCCAGATTTTAAATCCATTTTTTCTTCCATTAACTTTCATTCCAAATGTCTTGTTTCTATGAACTCATATTTATACATTTGGAAGGCCAAATGGACTAGTTGTCCCCTAGTTGATGCCTTCATGAATGATGGTTTTAATTTTTATCTAGATTCTACAATTACAGATCATCTTGAAAATATGGGGGGTCTCCCTAATCATATTGTTAATATTATCAAAAGTTACTACTTCTCTAACAGAGAGGATTTTTGGGCATGTGATCATGCTATTAATGTCTTGTTGACCTCTAAAACTTTTTATTGAAATTATATATCTCTCAATATAGGTTAAAAGTGGACGAGTGATGTTCATATTAACATTATTAGGCCTTCTCGTACTACATTTTCCTTGAAAATGGATCATGGGAGGCTTTTAAATGATTGTTTCCATAAAAATTCTGGCATTTCTCACTATTCTTCATGTGTGTTTTACCACCAACATAGGATGGATATTGATCATTTGTTTTTTAGTAGTTTTACTGCATAATTAATGTGGAAGTTTGTTTATGATATTTTTGATATCCCTATGCCCGACATGTCTTCAATCCATCATTTCGTTCAAGGATGAAATTTTACATCGCTTTCTCCACAATTGAGGGATCTTTTTAGGGTCATTGCTAATAAAATCCTTCATTTTATATGGTTTTCCCAAAATAAGGAAATTTATGATATATTTTCCTTCTCGATCAGTGGGGTTTTATCATCAATTCTTGCTACTACGTGCAATTTTGATATACCAAGGAAGCATTTTTTTCTTCAACTATGTTTACGATTTCTCCATTTTGAACCAAATAGATGTTAAGGAAAACTTCATCCCTCTACATTGTACATTTTATGTTCTTTGGATGGATCCTCTTTTTGGTTGGTAAAAAGTTAATTCTGATGGTGCTTTTAGAGGTAATCTGAGGCGTTCTGGTTATGTTGATGTTTTCAGAAATCATAAAGAGGATATCCTTGGTTGTTTTCATTGTCCTTGTGGTTTTTCCTCCTCACTTTAGGCTGAAATACTTTTCATTATCATTATTGTGGAATAAGCATTGAAGCATGTATGGGATAATTTATCGATTGAGAGTGATTATACTATTTTCCTATCTACCATAAGGATGGGTCTCTCTCACTTATCCTAGAAGATAACTAATCACTGGATTAATTATTGGGATACTCCATTTTCCTTGAATCATATTATCACTAAAATTTTTAAAGAATCCAATTATGTTGATGATGGTCTTGAAAATAATGGTTTTAAGGGAGTTTATTTTATTGGGTATGATCATGTTCTTTATGATCATCTTGTTTTTCATAAAAGGGAATGTGACAGGTCTGTGATTTTTAAACTTGTGTATGTTGTCTCTTATCTCTGTTTGAGGCGGTTTGGTGTGGTTTTTTACATTTTTGAGTTCTATTTTATTTATATGGGGTCTGCTTGTTTAGTTTATTTCTTTATTCTTCTTTGGAGTGGGTTTTTTCTATGTTATTCCACAGGAATAAAGTAGCAGGTCTACAGTTCTCTATTAATTTCTACACTAGTTTACATGGTGTATCTACATGATTTCATTTTGGTTTATGTGTCAGATGGGGCCTCTTGAGGTGATATTTTTTCATATTTCATGCTTCCTCTTTTCAAAAGGGTATCATAATATCTGTTTTTTTTCTTATGTCAATTGTTTTTTTCTCATTCTTTTTCATCTCTGTTTGATGTTGTCTTATGTGTAGCAGATAGTTTTTTATCTTTATTACAAATTTCAATAATTGGAATTCAAAAAGATTCTTCATCAATTACCCAATATGATTGTATGGGATCTACGAGAAGATTAAAGGTGCACCAGTGAGCACATACAGTGGATGATTCCCTTTATAGGGGGCCGCTGGAGAGTTCATGGAGAGCCAATCTCTCAGCATGGAGTGGACTACATCGTTGTTGTTTTAGTATTGGTATACTTGGAGTGGTCCATCTGAGTTGGATATAAAGGATGATCTTCTGTTTCACATTCAGAGCTAACATTATTTTAATGGGTTTTTCTTGTTGCTTTGGTTTTTATCTCTTCACCATAATCATACATTATGGTTGTTTGGTGTTTCTTGTTTGTATTTTTTCCGGTATTGTTATCTTATTTTATTAAAAAACATCTATTATATTTATAGAATTAAAAATATATATTTTTCACATTTTATGCTCAATAATTTTTCAATGAAATTAATATTAAATATCATTGGATATTGGTGAAAAAAGTATACATATAAAAAATATCTTGGATGAAATATAGAAGATTATAAATTTGCAAATGAATAAAATTTTACAACTTTATATAGAAGCACCATCAATTATATCATGAATGATGTGTTTTAAAATTATAACTATGTCAAATATCATACATATGAAGAACAGAATATTACCTATCACGAAATTTAAAAGAAATATATTATGTATTGATATTCTGAAAAATGAACATACATTACATAATGGATGAATGGTATTACAAATGATGGTAAATGAAATTTTTTTTCATGGAAAATATATTACATATTGTGGAATTTCATATATACTGAAATTATGAAATGGAAGTATATTACTCATGTATATAAATTGATATTTTTATAATACAAATTTATTAGAAGATAGTGTTCTAAAAATCGTGTTAATAATGCTTTATAGTTTATGTTAAAATATGGTTTCAAAAGTTAATATCAGATGGGTATTTTTATAAGATAATAAGAATGAACAAACATGAGTTGGTAATTTCACGATGAAAATATATTATATTCATGGACACTGATTACTATTTTATAATCAACCATATTATAGGATTAATAATTAAGAAATCATTTTTTAATTTATCTATTATATTTTAAGGGTTAATTAAAATATTCAAAGTTTTGTTATTATACCAAAGTCAATGATGATTTAAATATAGAATATTTTGGAAATTTAAATGAAACATTTTATCATGAATTTCAAACAAAAGTATTCAAATTTTCATATATTTTTTTAATAATCAAGTGGTTATAACATATATTTTTTTCCAAATAAAAACTATTTTTGAATATTATACAAAGATCATGGATATTAATAAATGATATTAACCATTACTGTTTCAACTATAAATTTAAAGGATTATTGACAACTACTAACTTTTTATAAACACTTTTTGACTATAATGACTACATAATAAAATATTATAATTATTTACATAGAGTTTTTCTATTTTTATGAACCTTATTGGTCAAAAAAATTGGGCTCCTATGTTCATTTTAATTTTACCAAAAAAATGACTCAATGTCATACTATTATTTAATTTGTTTTGGTCTTTCATTATAATGAATTCATTTCACTATAAAGTTTTATTTTAGAATTTTTATGGATTATACATCTATAAAATACATGTGTGATAGGTATACATTCATGAAATATAGTTATTACGCCATTTATCCCTTAGGTTAGGAAAAATTCAAGTGATTTTTGTAGTTTCTGATCTCATTAAAGGAAATGTTTTTAATGATGTAGACTTTATTTGCAATGTTGTTTTGAATAAATGGGGATTATTTTATATCATATAGTATTATAAAACAATATAACATAGTAAAAAAACATTATTTCATTAATAAAAATCATTACATTTTTTCAAATCTAAATTGATGAAACATCTAAAAATTATAAAGTGAGGAAAAATATTAAATAGAAAAATATAAAATTGAAAAATAAATATCACCCCAATGTTCCAAAATCATTTGTCCCATGAATAATGCTATAGAAATGATATTTACTATTAGTGAACCAATATTCATAATACAAAATGATAATTTAAAACCTTGAAATGAATTTTTGAGAATGAAGAGGTATTTCTAGAAGAAAATACGATCATTAGAAAAATAATATGGCTATTTGAATAGTACCTTGACCATGGATAATAGTAATACGACTGTTGGGTATAGTAACATGACTGTTGGAATATGAATTTGACATAAAAATAATAAAAAGTAAAATAAATAAAATTTATCTTCTGTGATTTTAGAAAATCTAAATATCATAACTTCGTGAAATGAATATCAAGATTAAAAACCTAATAATTATTTTTATAAATTTTATTTTAATGTATTTATCAAAAACCAAAATTTTAATAATTATTATTATAATTATATATTTAATAAATTTATTTTTATAAAATGAAATTTATATTTTTAATTGGCACATCAAAATTTACAATAGGTTATTTTTTATTTTGTTCAAAATATAATTTTTATTACATAAATATGAAAAATATTATATCTAAAATACCTCATGTTTTATGACATAATGATTATGTAATAATGCCTTAAATGATTTCAAAATGGTTAATTTTTTCAAAAATCAATTTAATAAGATAAATTTATCATTTGAAAACAATATATTTAATTTACAAACCTAAAAACCATTTCCAATGTCTAAAATGAAATGTATTTTTTAAAAATAATTTTTTTATTTTTTTATTACCTTTTGATTTAAAAAATAATTCATATTAAATGTTAGTTTAAGGTCTTAAAATAAATATAATTAATTTATATATGTTTTTTAATGTAAAAGATATCACCATTTAAATTTTTACATTTATACTACACTTTTTAAGTCTTTTTATCATAAACATACCAATCTAGTCAAGTTTAAAAAACCCACCCCCCTCCCCTTGGAAAAAAAGTATCCCCACACCTAAAAAAATCCAAACCTTTGTACATATACCCTTATAAAATCCACTTATAATTTATAGGGATTTTCTATTGAAAAATAACACCCATATTCAATGGATTTTAGATTCGTACAAGAGAATAAACTCCAAGAGTATAATATGTTATTATCAACTCATCTATCATTTTCCTCTTCTCTTACCATTTTTATCATTCAACTTAAATCCTAAATATTATATGGTTAATTAAATAGTATAATTTTATTAAATAGAATAATTTAACCAAATGTATTTATTTAATTTAAAACATATTTAACTTCTCTACATATCTTTTCCTCGTTCTTGACAATGTCACGTCAACAGTGAGTTAAACACCCACAATGATATTATTAACTCTTTATGTATCAAAATATATATGGATGTTTATAATAAATATTTTATAATCTATAATTTACATGTACTATTATTGATATTCTTATCGAGTTAATATTAATAATTTATAAATAACAATTACACATGATTATTAAAGAGTACAATGGTTGTAAATTTTCAAGAAAATATCATATTAAAATTATTCACAATTAATGTTGGAAATTATGAAATATAATCCAATAATTATAATTGATAAATAGTTAAAATAAAGAAATTAAATTCTATTTTATTGTTTTTATTAACATACTATTATTATTTTGGAGGCCCAAAAGTGGTAAAATAATGATATAATTTAGGTAAGTGAGTTCTTAGATTTTGTTTTTCCATTAATGTTCCCCTTTTTTGGTATGTTATCTTTGTTATGAATTACCATTTTTCATACCCTTTTTACAATCCCATTACTTACAAATTACATTTTTATCAAAGTTAGACCATCACATCCACTGATTATTTCTTTTATTAAAGCCACATTTTCTAACATATTACTACCAAATTCATTTAATGAATTTCTATTTTTTGAGGAGAAATTTCTGTATCATTAATAAAATACACATATTTATCCATTGGAATTCACCATAATGTAAAAACAACTTATTTATTTTGGTAGTTACATATATGAAATCCCTATCACTCTTTCACGAGTAGAAAATGATCTAATGTTCATGCAATTAAGAAATTATATACACAATTATTTTATATGAAATTAAATCATTATTTTCAATATGTTATAGATTAAATGTTTTACATTTTTATTTATGGATCACATGAATTTATATATATGAATGGTGTTCCATTATTTATCTACAATCCAATGGATAAACAATAAAACTCTATAGAAGACTTGTTTGCTAATACCACAGTGAATGATCTTGGTAATAATGATTTAAGAAACCTTTGTGATATTCTTATGAATATTTAAATTTAATTTCAAAGATATAATTCTATTTTATGTATCATTTACTTATTATTAATATTTTCACATGTTATGACTCATTTTTTATCCTTATATATCTTTTATTTTCTAATTCTTTTATTTATCCCACATTGTGCTCTTTGCTCAACCATTTATTTTGATCTACATTACCAGGATATGAGGATCATTAAAGTTGTCATAGAATAGTCCGATGAAGAAGTGATTCAGGTTTATTTAATAAATATTGTATTTTATTCATGTATTATTTTTATAATTGAGATGAAACTAAATCATTGAAGATAATGCATGTTATTAGGTATCATACCATGTAATAAATGCTTTATTTATTCAAAATGAGGTATGAAATAAAAGGAACCAATGCATAGATTAATTATCTGTGGAAATTAGTGTTATAAAGCATTTTTCAAAAAAATGGATAATTATAAATATAGGATAAGCTTCATAGTATTTTACTGAATTATTATTCAAATGGTTAATATGAAATGGATCCCGTATTTTGAAACTAAAGGTGAATATTTATCTTTCATACTTATACCTATCAATAAAAAGCATAAAAATAATACACTGGGATTAGACTTGATCATCACCTATTGCATGAAAATTGGCCATGATTGACACCATGATGGATAATCACAATGGATTTTTTTGGTTAATCACATCATTTTTATGAATCATTATAATCACACACACACACAAATATATATAATGAAATTATTTCTATAAGATATTAATGAACAATGACTTTATAAAAGTTATTTTACAATTCAATATCCATTAATAATTAAATTATTCTTAAAAGATACACATTTCTCACTTTTTTTTCTTCTTTTAGGAAAATGGTGGAAAATATAAATAATAATGTAAATGATTAGTTAAATGGATGATGTACTAATAACCTTACTAACTTGATGGATTATTGAATAGAAAACATTACGAGGATGATGAATCAATTATATATGGTTATAATAATAATTATCAGATTCGTGATGAGAATCAATATTCTCATTAAAGGGAATAACATGTAGTTGAGTCCTTCATACTTTAATGACATCCATCTTTTAGTGGATATGTTGATCCATTAATTTTCCAACAATAAGTTTCCTCTATATGAAGGATATTTTATGTACATGTTTTTTTAGAGCCATAGAAATTCACCATGGAATCATACTTCTTAGATGTTGATGATGATCAGTGGTGGACACATATAAAGAATATAATGCCAAGAGTGGGTATTGATGAAATGGATTGGAAAGAGTTTAGTATATCCCTTTTCAATAAATATATTCCCTGTAGGATGAGAAACAATTAAGAAGTAATTCATAGAGATGAATCATAAGTAATCTGAATTAGTGGGAATCAATGAAATAAAAAATAGGATACATATCTGGTACATGTTAAATTTTGTTTATGGATCCTAAGGGAAATGGTGATAATGTATTTGGAAGAAAGAGAGACTATCTATAGATGGATCATGTAAATATAGAAAATGATTTCTATGATGTCACAGTTCACAGTTCATGGATGGTTGTAATAATTATTACAGAGACAGATTGGTCAAATTGACTATGTTAAATAAAGATAGTAATAGTTTCAAACACATTGAAGAATTTTGATATTTGAATATAAGGAAAGAAACTATAAGTTCCCATGTACGAAAAATTAGGGAAGAATCATTTTTGGAGTTTTATTTTATATTTTGTAATGTTCTATATGTGTGTAAGAGATATCAATTTATCTTGAAATTTTCATTTTGAGGAGATCCCTCGACATATAAATGATAATAAAAAAGAAAATAAGGTGAAATAAAAGATTAAAGTTCGATTATTTAGTTGTGTATATCTTGGGCACAATGAACATAATTTTCCAAAAACTTGTAATGTAGGAAACCAAAATAAACCTTAGAATAAAACAAAGGATAAATTCATTATTTCACAATCTTATTAGATTATTTATAGTCTCTAGGCGATATAATTAGATGTATAATATTTGTGTCATCAAAAAAAGAAATTATTCTTTTATTCTCGAGTTATCATCACCCCATTACATTAAAAAAGTTCTAACGTAATGTAGAATCAATTATAGAAAACCAAGAAGTATTGTTATTATTAAAAACTACAGAATGAATTATCTCTGTATCAAAGGTTTATAGAATCAATAGTATAAAATTTTCATTATAATATCATTAGAAATCAAGTAGTAATTTCAATGAGGGAATTTTAATCTACACTAGGGGTGTAATGGATCTCAATTTATAATGATAATATCAAATAAAAAATAAAAGAAATTATAGTGGTCATTAATTGATATCAATGATTTATTTTCCAAAGAGAGTTAACCCAAACTAAAATCAATATAGAATAAAATTATACAGTCTTCATTATAGAAATGATTTTTTAATGAAATTATGAAATTGAATATCATAAGAAATAAAATTTCTCCATTATTCATTAAAATATTTATTAATTTAATGAAGTGTTACCCCAAAATCCCACAAAAAGATACATCGAGTTCTCTGTTGAACTTGTAAATGGTTGCAATCAACTATCTACGCCACTTCATGGAATGGAATATTTGGTGTTCTAATAATTCACAAATAAACTTCATGATCTTTTGGGGAAAGGTTTAATTCAAAAAACCATGTCTCCTAATGGGGGAATCTTCTCTCTTTATTAAATAAAGGGATGGATCAATGAATCTATGCATTGTTTATAGAGAAAATAAATGGATTACTATTAAAAAACATTATCCTCCATGGATTGATTATTATTTTGACATATTTGATGAGAACAGTAGTTTTCCAAGAATTACCATTGATTGAGATATAATTAGTTAAGGTTGGAGAAGAATATAAAAAAATTACAGCCTACGAAAAAGATATAGTTATTAAAACTTTTTATTTATGCACATCATCATTAATAATGCTACATCAACAGTTATGGATGTGATTAATTGATTCATTATCCATTACCATGAATTTGTTTAGTATTTATTGATGATATTTTGATATATTAAAAAGTTACGAGTACCATGGGAATCATCTAACATCCTTATTAGAAAATATAAAAAGGATAATATATTTAGAATATTTATAAAATATGAATTATAGTATTAATAATTTTGTTTTTTGGGAACATTATGACTAGTAATGAAGTCATATTAGATATAGGAAAGAGACGGGCTACAGAAGAGTGGAAAAGACTAACTATTATATCTGATATTCTTAGATTCTATTATCTAGCTTAATACTACAGAAGGCTTGAGAAAAAAAATTCATTGCATTATAATCCTGTAAAAAATTTAACATGAAATAATTTTATGTTTACTTGAAAAGGGAGTATGAAGAATGATTTCATCAACTAATGAATATAATTTTTAGTGTACCTTTTCTAACATTACCTATTAATAGGAATGATTTTTCATTTTCAGTAAATCACAAAAAAATTGGATTTCGTTGTGTACTCCTAAAAAATGTAATGGGGATTGATTATGAATCAAAATATTTAAAGGATCTAGAAAATAACTATCCCAAACATGTACCGTTGTTAAATATTTTCATATTTTCAATGAAGATATCAATACAATATATTATTGGAGTAAAACTTAATATATACAGAGATTACCAAATATGGGAGTATATATTCATACATAAGGTGATGAAAATGAATCATTGAATGTGGTTAGAGTTAATTAAGGACATAAATTTCCATATTCACTAAAATATAAGTTGTGATAATAAGGTGGATGAATCTCTCAGAAGAAATGATACTAAAATATTATCTATGATGCGAATTGAGAAAAAACATATCATCATGTATATGAAAAGGATAGACCCCGTAATCTAAATAGAAGGGAATAAATCCATTCTTTCCCAAGTGATTTTTATTCCGTTTTCCCAATATAGTACATGTGAGTTAGAAAGGGATGGCCAGGATCCTCAAAAAATTTGAAATCTTAAAAATAAGTGAAGCATCATGAGTTCCCCAATGATGAAGGGTATGCATTTCAATTCAGAAATAGACATTGTGTGCCTTTGTCAACTAATTTAAAGAAGGATCTGTTGAGTTATGCATATAAATCATATTTATCTATCCATATAATAAGTACTAATATATATTGATATCTTCAAGATATTTACATTTCACAACATAAAGAAGCTAATTGTTGAGTATACCTAAAAGTCTCTCATATGTCATTAAGTTAAATAAGCGTGATAAATGTCGAAGGGTAATATCCATACATTTCTTAAACACATGTGGAAAGGGGAGAACATCACCATTGAATTTTTAACTATTCACTTAAAAACATCTGATGGAATAAATTTGATATGTTTTGGGGTGGGGCGACTCAAAATTACCCCCACTTCATTGATATTCATGAATATTTCTCTCATAAACAAATTTTAAAGATATATATAATTAAATTAGTGAGGCCAAATGGGGTACCACTTTCAATAATTTTTTATGATGATCCAATTTCCACTTCCAAATTATGTATAAGACTTTAATATGATCTGAATATTGAGTTTAATTCTTGTTTCATCTATCATCCCAAAACTAATGGCCTATCTAAAAGAACTATTCAGACAATCAAAGACATTCTAAGAGCTTTATCAATTAAATTTAATGGTTCATGGGATCAATATATCTAATTAGTTGAGTTTCAATTAAAAAATAACATCCACACTTTTATTAAAATAGATTTATATAATGCTCTATATGTGAGGAAATGTACAAATCCTCCCTCTTTGGATGACATTAATGACCAGAATCTACATGTACCTGATATTGTGTAATATACGAGAGAAAATGATCAGTAAATCGATAAGTATTTAAACTATACATAGATTTCATAGAATATTTTTTTTAAATTATCAAATGAACTTGGAGATTTTTGATGGGGAAAATTATTCCTTTGAATATCACTGTAAAAGAGATTCATGATGTTTGGAAGGAGAGTAGTTATTATTCGTATGTACATAGGAAGTCTTCCTTTTAATGTCAATACAACTTGGGGTTATTACTGTTTCTAGAATTGAAAAAGGAGAAATGTGGAATTAATTATTTGACCTTTTATTTTTAATAACTCATGGTGTAAATTAACGGATAAAGAAACCATTGATGGAAAAGTATATAAGATGGAAACCTCCAATATATTAGTTGATGAAGAACAATGTTAATACGGAATATTCAGGTGCATTAGGACCTTTCGGTTATGATGGTATTTTCCATACCTATTGGGGTTTTATTTGGGGATGATTGTATCATTTCCTTAGTAATGGCCATGCGATTTAAGATGAGATTTGGTTCATTATTAGTGTTACCAGATATGTTTTTTCCATGTTCAACATGATATATGGATGGAATCGAATTCACCTATTATATTAGAGTTTCTATGAAACTATTCTTGGAATGTACCTTGGAAATTATTGCAGCCTGGAATAGATTGTATTTTTCTTGTTGGTAATATCCTTATTGCTGATAAACATGTTATCAGAGAATATAATTATGTTGTTGATGCTCATTATAAGAGATAAATTGAAGAGGTTAGTTCCAGAAGGCCTTTTGTGGCACCAAATATTTTTCATGCATTGGTTGAAGTGTATGAAAATGGTGATGTGTACACCCACCATTGTATTCTACCTTGTAATTCATCTTTTTTCACTATTATGTTTTAATAAAATATTATAGTAATAGGATATTCGACATCATGAACATTTTTATTTTGTGTTTATCCCTGAAATGAAATATTTATATATTAGAAATGATGGATTCTATTGTTGGTATCATAGCATGGTCTATTTATTTATCGATATTAAAACTACAAATTATTATATGAAACACTAATGGTAATTCTAAATAAGATAAATTTCCTTGAATTTTGGTGATTTATTTAGTAAGGTGATTCTATAGATTGAAAAAACAGTCTGTATGAAATAATTGGCTCTGTATATAAAAGGGATGTACCTACTGGTAGTAACCCTAAAAATTTATCAATAGGCTTTGAATCGATCTTCACATAAGGTATGAAAATGAGCCTTTCCTAACACATAGATGGACACCCGTGGATGATATGTTGGTTTAATCACTTTAATTTTATAAACTATTTCAAAATATATATATATATAATTTATTTTTTACTTGAGGAGATTAATGAATAATGTATTTAGTATTGATATTTTTATATTTAAAAAACATTATAATTAAAATATTCCTAAATGTTACTCATTTTTCATTATAATTATCTTATTTTTGAAAAAAGTGAAAAATAGGTGGAACAATGTAAATTATAAGTAATATGGAAAATGCATTGATGACCTTACTAACATGATGGGTTATTGAATGGAATATATTTTCTGGATTGTGAATCAACTACCTTAGGTTATGAATAATAACTTGAATCATGTTAAGAAGCTAGATTTACCACAAAGGTATTAACTTGTATTAGAGTACTTCATGTGTCAGTGAACTCATCCCATTTATGGATCTACTAATCCAAATATTTACAAATAATGGACTACCTATATAGAAAATATATTTTATGTACTCTATTATTTTGAGATACAGAATGTCCCATAGGAAGTGTAACACTTAGAAGTATAATCTTATCAGTTGTGAACACTAATTAATAAAACAATTCAATGATAGGAGATTCATGTTATATTATGGGAAGAGTCTAGGAGGACCCCATTCAGTAAATTTTATCCCTATTTAATGAGAAAAAATGGAGAATAAATTATTAGAATTAATGAATATAGAATATTATTTTATGGGAAGATATGAAATAATAATAATGATAACTTTATGATATATATGTTTCATTTTTATTTATCTTAATGTAAGTGTTGATAGGTTCTTTGGTAGGATATGACCCAATATATACAATAATATATTTAATAAATACTATAAAAAATATTAGTATATAGTATGGAGTCCTTTAAAAGTTGTAATGATGTCTGGGGAGATACATAGGTCATATATGACAAATGAAATGAAGAGAGAAATGCTACAAATTCAAGGAATACTTTTGATCATAAAATAGGAGGATTAAAGCTACAATAAACAACGTGAAAAAAATTATGGAATAAAATATTAATTGAACCACTATTTTGGGAGTATATAATGATACATGTCTGGTGGATACATCAATTTTACAAGAAAAGGTCATTGTGAGCTGAATCCACAACAAATCAATTTTAATTAATTAGGAAATAAAGTGAATGTACATCCCAAAGATCAGTGCTTCATGTGTAACACCCCATGATTTTATGAGATATTTTTTTTTAATTTCATTGAATTATTATATTGTACACTACACCAAGATTATCTTGTACTATACTCAACACCGTATTAGCTTGCAGTATACGCAACACTATTCTTCGCTCGTGTTACACACAATTTCAAGTTTGTTTTGTATAAATTATTATAGGCAACATTATGTATTGATTTTCTTTAATATATAAATTAAATATGTTTTGATTATGTTATACACAACACCAAAGGGATCTTCCACTACACGTAGCCTTGACTTGGGTTGCATTACATGCAATCAAATCCTTCCTCGATAGCATGTGTAATACGCTGTACCAGGTATTACGAAACAATGATATATTTTTATAATATTATTATGAACTAGCCTTTATGAATATTATTAACTGCATTTTTAATTTTATAGCATTATTATTCATCTTATACATTTTCTAGAACATGGTATGGGAATAAAATAAATTTTTCTGGTGAAATAAGTATTTTTTTAAAATGCAGTTTTACATCCATTTGATAGAGCACCCACTTTAAATATAGTTTTTGAAATGTTTATAAGATCAATTTGACGAAATAAAATTCTTATTTGGAAGTAGGATATAAAAATTTACTTCGGATTAATATTTAATACTATTATGATAACTTTCATATTTTAATGAATAGTAAAAACACACTATATTTTAATTAAAAAAAATTTCATCATAATAATTTATATGTTTAAATTATAATATTGAATGTTTTTAAAGTATATATAGAATATATTTTTACCATTTAATATAATTTATGTCATTATAATTGATTTTACATTGAATTCATAGGTAAAATCATTTGAATATTTTGCAATGTTTTAACTTTTAAAACTCTTTTTCTTAACAACATGATTTATTTTAATATTAATTTCTAATACTTATATTATTTGGATTTCGAAAAATGGATTCCATATTTGGATTCAGTAGGTCCAAATTATGATAATAGGCTACTTTTTTATTTTTTTTGGCACTATGAATAGTAGATACGGTACATTTTATTTACAATTGTTAAAGGAAAATCAGGTCACTAGGGGTAAATATAATATTATAAAATTAACATAACATTTGTCTTAATATAATTGGATGATTATATTTCGTCATAAGACATATTTTTGTCTAAATGGTATCCATTGGAACCCATTTGGATGTGATTAAGACCTTTTATTTATTTTATTTTAACAAAAGTGAAATATTTCTCACTCAAAATTTAATAATTAAGCTATTTTTAATATAAGGTTATAAAGAATATAAATTAGATTATAAATACTCATTTGAAAGCTAAAAGGTTTGTCTTTGTTATGGTAATTTATTTTTAATTTTTTGGAGATATTTAATGACCTTAATAGCATATACATTAATGATGCAGAAATTATTTACATAGTGAAAGATCAATAATGTAGTTTTTATTAAAGTAATAATACCCATTAAAAGGCCTTAACACTTGAAAAAAACCTATATTTAGAGTATATATATACCCTAATCATACAAGGTTATAATTATGGACCATTTAGAGCCTAATAAAATAGATTAGGAGACATATATTATTTTATTTTAAATGATGTCATAGTTGTCACCTTCATACTTTAATAAAGATAAAATTTTAAACGTTGGTTGTGTTAGAAGATAAATTCGACTAAAAGTATTTTTATGAAATATATTATATTTATATTCATCATAGTATTTTATTTTTAATTTTTATAAAAAAACAAGTATATTAAATAATTATAAAAAAATGTTTTATTAATTAGTTTATTAAGAGAAATATCAAATAAACAATATTACAATTATTAAAATAAATATTATATGAACTAATTAATGTACTCCAAGAATTATATAGATTAATATGACATGTTAGTAATCTATTAAATAGTTTTTTTCTAAATTATAATTTTTGTGGATTTTATTTAAATTCAAATAATTGAATTGTGTCAAAATTTACACTATTGATATTTTATATTATTAAATTGTTTAAAAATCAAAAAAAAATTAAATATTAAAAATTAAAAATTATATGATATTAAATTCCATCAAGTATCAAATTATTTATAATTAACATCACATAAGTAAGTATTTATAACCATATAAAATTTATAACATTATTACCAAAAAAAATTAAATAGATTAAATAAGGAATAAACAAATTGATAAGGTTTAAAATAAATTACCAACATGTATAAATCTTATTTTTAAATGATATTAACACCCTATATCGTATAATCTTAGTATTTGAGTCATTTATGGTAGTTTTTATGTGGGGTTTGAATTTATTATAAATTAATATTTCTTATGTTTCCAAAGATGTCCCTCTCCTCCCTCATAAAAGGGCACCTCCTCTCTTTCCTCCTCACGTCATTTTCAGCCTTCAATCTCGGCCAACCCCTGCCAATTTCAATTCTCCACTTCCATAGAAACATACTAGTCGTCATGGACTTCTTCAAATACCATCTATAGAGCCCTAAGAGGTGGTTTAGAATAGGTGCGTCGAAGAAGAGGTAATATCCTTTACTGATTTTTTCAAATTTGATTCTTCTTCTACTTCCTCTTATTTAGTTATTTCATAATAAACTAATTAAATCTGTATCACTAATATACTGATATGTTATTATAAATATTAAACAACCCTATTTCACCTTATATCTATCCTACGGAAAATGAAATCATCGCGCGTGCGTACGTACGGAATACCGTATCCACGCCGTGGAGTAATCTGATTTTCCACAACCACCTTACATTGATGGGTATAATGGTGGAAATAATATCTATATATCCTTATTATAACATGATTATAATTATGTGATATTATATCATCCACTCCAATTCCGTTCAATAATTATGAAAATGATATCATCACTCGTGCGTACGTACAGATTACTGTCTCCACGATGCGATGAGAATCATTCAACAAGTTAACCATTAAAGAATGATTATAAAGTATATAAATGTTAAATAATCACGATATATATGACATAATAATGATACTGGATTTATTTATATGTTATATACTTACTTTAATTCAATTTAATAAGGAAATGAAAACAACGTGCATGCGTATGCACGGCCTACCGTCTCCATGAACGGTGTATTTCATTCCATTTATCGATCTATTATATATATGAATATAATGAATATATATTATATATAAATCATGTTTTAAATTCTATATGTATGTAATCATGATCTTAGTAATCATATGAATAATTTCAAGTCAAAACATGGATGATAAATGAAACGATTTTACCCGAAACGCTGCTTTAACATGGAATTGACAAATGAACGGGTAATATAAAGTCTTAAGTGAATCATATATGATATCATAAAAATTATTGTGGTTCTGTTACATGTTAATAATATGTCTAAACCCACTATGTAGGAGTCTCGAACACATACGGAAGATATTGGACATAAGGTAAGGGATAATTTCTCAAATCTCATGTTTATCCGAGATTGCTTGTATGTAAGTATTTGCTGGGGTTATGTTTATCATCCATGTCCATGTTTTCTAATATTTTTTCATAAAATGTATACTATTATTCCATTTATTTTTAAAGTCATTTTTACACTTTTTTGACTTTTTACCACATTGTATGGAAGGAATATTTCCTTTGGATACCATATAAGGTACTTTTTGACTTTTCCGACATAAGTACACGAAGAATGTTTTTTTAACTTATACGGCATGAACTGATTTTTATAGTTTCATAACTCCCTATTCACATGAATATTCCTCTACAATAATTTCTGATTATTTTCAAAAAAAATCTTTTCTTTTAAACATGTATGGCATTTTGTGAAAATAAAAATATTTTGAAGAAGAATGGATATTTTACTCATGAATTCATTTCAAGTGTTTTGTCAAAACTATATTCGTTATAAGATGAAATTATTTAGTATGATTATGTATCAAGTATAATGTCTCTATTATTTTCGTGGTTTGATTCTTCTTATGATGAAATGATATCCATTTAATTTATATGGATTATGTTATGATGGGATTATGATTTTGAAAAACATTTTATTCTTTGGGTTATGATGAATGATTTATGATTATTTTGTGGCACAAGTAAGAATAATTTTATTATGAGATGGGTGGGACCTATATCTCCCTCCAATTAATTTGGTAATTATTTATATCTCATGATATAGACATGGCTGAACGACATGTAAATACGGTACAATAATACAGGGCTGAAACGGTAGGTAAACCAGATTCAGTAATGGACTTTGTCCACTATGATAGTCTTCGCAGCAATGCCTTGGTTACTATGGGAATAATATCATGTTGTTAATGGTTTTCCAGAATTACATGTTTTATTCTCATGCTATTTTATCATGATTAATGTTCCATTATGATCCCTGACTTACGTACTACCATGTTTAATGTCATTGCTCAAGATTTTGATGTTTAAATTTTATGTTCATGTTTTTAAGTTCAAATGTATATGGGTTGTTTTATTTCCTCCATGATTACCCTTACTGAGCATTTGATCTCACCCTTTTTATATTTTCTTTTCCCCCAGGATATAAAAGAATGTTTTAGTTCGGAAAATAAAGAAGATATTTATGGGAGATGTTGAAGATATTTCACCATGATTTGAAGAGTATGTTCTAAGATTCCAAAGTCACTAAACTACTACTGTATTTGGGAGTCTATTTTTGTCATGTATTAAGTATTCCACAAAAGTTGTGTAATGACTATGAATGACACGATTTGGGTCTCTACAGTTGGTATCAAAGTGAAGGTTTAGTCAAACTTTGGAAACTAGGATCAGAAAACTTTAGTGAGATCCCTAGAGATATTTCTAAGGTATGTCTAGGTATGTCCCTAGGGTTTAGTATAACTATAGGTTACAGTCCTAGAATTTTGTTGATGATCATGAATAAAATAGTGTGAAACTAAGGTGTCATGAATTATATAATGTGTGATAAGTTAGACATCTCATTAGTAAATTTTTATGATTATGTGGTTCCTTATTATTTTAACTATTTCATAAACCATGGTTTTTGGTTTTAGTCAATGGAGGGAACTAGAAGGAATTGGGCCATAATTTAATCCAAATGAAAAAGTGGTGACTATTAGAAATGAAATATTGTAGTGCGTAGAAAGATACATATTGTGATTATGTTGAATCAGTCATCACGATATATGATTAACAAGGTGATCTTTAGTGGTATACCTCGTTCATCTAATAAGAGGAAGATGGACTTTTATGCATGTTCCCATAGTGAGGATCATAGAGAAAGGAAGATTGAGATTTCTAAAGAAGGGTAGAAGAACCTTGATAATTAATTCAAATGTAGGGCAAGATGTTATATGTGTGGGAAGAAGGGTCATAGAGTGACAGACTGTTGTAGAGTTTATTGTCTTATCTGTGGAGAACATGGGCATTACCCAACTCAATGCCCTGACCTAAGAGGTTACTTTTAAATCAAGGAATGACATATTCCATGAAAATAATTAAGGCGGAAGGATTGAAGTGATTATGTATTGGTTTTAATGAATAATGTTGTTGAGGTAGTTTTATGGTATATTGTAATATATTTGTATTGGTCCATTGTGGTTTTCCATAAGAATATAGTACCGGTAACTATGAAACGTGATTGAAATATTTTTGGAAAGAAGATGATATGTGCATAATGATGGGATAAGAAGAAAATTATATGTTTGATAGTATTCATGAGCTCATGATTGAGATAACCACAAAGTTATATCATGGTTTGAGTATATAGAATTTTTGGGATTTTGGTATGTTGAAAGAGTTAACATTTGACAGCATTCATGTTTTCAATAAGGTTATATGGTAATACATGTTTCAAAAGAATACATGATTAAGGTAATCATATGTTTAAAATGTGACCAACAAGATATATCTTATGATATATGAGGGATAAATGATGGTATTCACGTTCTTGTTATATGACAATTTTAGAAATATTTATTTTTATACTAAGTGTTTGGAATGAAGAATTTTGGATAAGTATTAAGTATGGAATGGATTATTTTGAACATCACATAGTATTGTTTAAGGATAGAATTTTGTTTTCGATTTTATTTATGGAATTTTATAAAATTATAATTTAAGAAAATGGACAACCTGCAGAATGGGAGACAACCCATCACGTCGGACAAGGCTATGAGAATTGAACCCAGAACCGAAGTGTGACATGCCTTTATATCCTACCACTAGACTACAGGATGTCCCTGGTTTGTAGAAATTAGTTTTATTTTTGTATGAAGCATGATAGTTGAAGTATAAGTCCATTTTTTGAATCATATATGGTTAATCTCAACATAATATGGACTTATGTATATAAATTTTTATAACCTTATGTTTGAGACCGATGGAATGGCTTATCATTCTATCACATGATCTACTAACACTTCAGGAAAGACAGATTCAACTCTATTTCTTTATGAGATGAAGTGGAAATTGTTCAAGGAACAAACAATATTGAGATTGTTCCAAAATGAAATAATATTTTATTTAATTCTTAATCATTTGGGAAATGATCTTGAAAACCAAAAATGTTTTCCTATTACCCTAATATCTGATGAATCTAATGATACCTTAGATCATCACAAATTTATGGCTTTGAGATTGTTGGCTTTTTCATAGAAATGTTCTCTACCACTCTTCATCAGAACATGCTGGTTAGATTTATCTTCCATATCCATATTTTCACATATGTTATCCTATGTGGAAACCCAATGATGAGTTAATTTGGGTAACCGTTACATTTCATACTTCAGTTTTTAAAATTTAATTTTAGTATTCCTTTTTAAGATGTGGGATTCTATGAATGAAACATTCAAGTAGTAAATGATTTATAACCACGATGAATTTTGAGGGTGAAATTCATTTTAAGGAGGGTAGAAAGTAACACCGTAAGATTTTATGAGATATATTATTTTTAATTTCTTTTATTTATTCTATTGTACACTACATGAAGATTATCTTTTACAATATGCAACACCGTATTAGGTTGCAGTATACGCAACACTATTCTTGGCTTGTGTTACACACAATTTCAAGTTCGTTTTGTAAAAATTATTCTATGAAACATTAAGTATTTATTTTGTTTAATGTATAAATGAAATAAGAATTTATTATGTTATATCAAACTCCAAAGGGATCATCCACTACACGTAGCCTTGACTTGGATTTCATTACACGTAATCATGACCTTCCTCGATATTGTTTCTAGTACATAATACCATGTTTCTCTAAACAATGATATATTGTCATAATATTGTTATGAACTAGCAGTTATGAATATTATTTACTAAATTTTTAATTTTATAAAATTTTTATTCATCTTACACATTTTCTAGAACATTTTAAGAGAACAAAATAAATTTTTTCAGAGAAATAAGTATTTTTAAAAAAGTGCAGTTTTGCCGCCTTTTGATGGAAAACCCACTTTAAATCTAGTTTTTGACTTGTGTATAAGTTCTAATTGACAAATCAAAATTATTCTTTGGAATCAGTATATAAAAATTTACTATGGATAAATTTTTCATATTATTCTGATAACTTTTATATTTTAATGAATATGAAAAACGCGCTATATTTTAATTAAAAATGACTTTTTTCATCTTAATATTTTATATGGTTAAATTATTATATTGAATGGTTTTAAAGTTTAAATAGAATATATTTTTACCATTTAATATAATTTATGTCATTATCATTGATTTTACATTGAATTCATAGGTAAAATCATTTGAATCTTTTCCAATGCTTTAACATCTAAAACTCATTTTCTTAACAACATGATTAATTTTAAAATTAATTTCTGCAACTTCTGTGATTTAAATTTGTAAAAATGGATTCCATATTTTGAATAAGTAGGCCCAAATTATGTTAATAGGCTAATTTTTATTTTTGGGCACCTTGAATAGTAACAACGGTAAATTTTATTTACTATAGTTAAATGTAATTCAGGTAATTAAGGGTATATATAAGATTATAAAATTACCATAACACTTGTATTAATATAATTGGATTATTATATTTCTTCCTAAGTCGTATTTGGGTTGAAATATAATCTATTGAAACCCACTTTGATGTGATTAGGAGATTTAATTTATTTTAATTTAAAAAAAGTGAAATATGTCTCACTCAAACATTAATAATTAACGTATTTTTAATATAAGGTTATATCAAATATAAATTCGATTATAAATACTCATTTGAAATCGAAATTTTTTCCTTTGTTATGGTAATTTATTTTTAATTATTCGGTGATATTTAATTACCTTAATATTTTATACATTAATGATGAAGAAATTATTTACTTATTGAAAAATCTATAATATAGTTTTTATTAAAGTAATAATACCCATAAAAATGCCCAAACACTTTCCCAAAACCTATTGGTAGAGTATATCTATACCCTAATCATCCAAGGGGTGAATTATGTACCATTTTAAGCCTTATAAAACAGATTAAGACATTTATATTATTTTATATTAAATGATGTCAAAGTTGTCACGTTCATACTTTAATAAAGATAAAATTTTAAAATTTGGATGTTTTAGAAGATAAATTCGACTAAAAGTATTATTATAAAATATATTATATTTATATTCATCATAGTAGTATATTTTTAATTTTTATACAACAAATAATTATGTAAAATAAATATACAAAATATGTTGTTTTAATTTTTCTATTAAGAGAAATATCCAATAAATGATTTTAAAAGTATTAAAATAAATATTATATGAACTAATTAAGGTGATTAAAAAAATTTCTAGATGAATATGACTTGATAGTAATATATTAAATAGTTTTTTTTGAAAATATATTCTCCGTGGATTTTATTTAAATTCAAATAAATGAATTGTGTCATAATTGACACTATTGATATTTTATATTATTAAATAGTTTAAAAATTACAAAAATATTTAAAAATTACAAATTAAAATTTATATGATCTAACATGTCGTGATGTATCAAATTATTTATAATTAACAACACATAATTAAGTATTTATAACCATATAATATTTATAATATTTTTACAAAAAATAAAATTAAATAGATTAAATAATGATAAATCAAAATGATAAGGTTTAAAATTAATTACCAACATGTATAAATCTTATTGGTTGACGAAATTACAGACCTATATCATCTAATATTCAGTTTTGATTCATTTTTGGAGGTTTTTATGTGGGGTTTGAATTTATTATAAATTAATATTTCTTATGTTTCCAAAGATGCCCCTCTCCTCCCTTATAAAAGGGCACCTCCTCCCTTTCCTCCTCACACCATTTTGAGCCTTCAAGATCAGACAAACCCTTCAAATTTCACTTCTTTACTTCCATATAAGCATACTAGAGGCCCTAGTATTCTTCAATGTCCATCTTTGGTGCCCTAAGAGGAGGTTTAGAAGAGGCGCGTCGAAGAAGAGGTAATATCCTTTACTGATTCTTTCAAATTCATTTCTTCTTCTAATTCATCTTCTTTAGTTGTTTCATAATAATGTAAAAACATCAGTATCAATAATATAGTGATATGTTATAATAAATATGAAAAAAAAAACATTTTTCACCTTCTATCCATCCTACGGAAAACGAAATCACCCTGCGTGCGTAAGTAGAGAATACCGTCTCCGCGCCGTTGTGTAATATGATTTTCCACAACCACCTTACATGGATGGGTATAATGGTGGAAGTAATAACTATATATCCTTATTATAAAATGATTCTAATTATGAGATATTATATCATCCACTCCAATTACATTCAGTAATTATGGGAATGATATCATCACTCATGGGTACGTACGGATTACCATATCCACGACGTGATGAGATTTATTTTTCAAGTTAACCATTAAAGAATGATTATAAAGTATATATATGTTAAAAAATAATCAAATATATGACATATTAATGATATTGGATTTATGTATATGTTATTTACTAACTTCCATTCAATTTAATAAGTAAATGAAAACAATGTGCATGCGTACGTACGGCCTACGGTCTCCATGAACAGTGTATTTCTTTCCTTTTATCGATCTATAATATATATGTATATTGTAGTGACTCGGATTTTGGCCTTGTAAGACTTTGGATTATTTCCAAAAATAATTCCAAATCTAGGAACGAAGAAGGTGTGCAATTCCGAGGCCAGTGTGCCCGAAATTAATTTTATATAAATATTAAGTATTTTAATAATATGAACACAGCAGGGGTGTGATATCTCCTAAACGGTAGCTCAGAATGGGAATCCTAGGGCACGGTTGCGTCCGGAACGTGCTGTTTATCCTAGGCGAGGTGTAAAATTTGCAGGCGTGGGCCAGCTGTGGAAAACGCCACCAGGGGAATTTTCGTAAATAAGAGGAAAAGTTGGTTTACAAGTGTCGGCTTGAATAACATCTGAATGGAGTCTCGTATTTCAAATGAAAGTCCTCTGTTGCAATCAAAATGGCATGTTTTCCCTAGGGGTGACATTAACTTTGTCCGCGTCGGGTGTGGAGTCGGGGGCGTTGCTTTAACTATAGGGTTTTTTCTAAAAAAAATTCTTTTCACTCCTCCCCCTCCCACCTCCTACACACAGTGGGAAACGCCCCTCCACCTGACCTCTTCTCTTCATCGATTTGATCCCCATTCATCTGTTTTCTTCACAGATTGTCGGCAGATCGAGCTTTAGGGCGTCGCTGGTGTAGTTCTGCACCCGAAGCATTGGCGTTTCGCCTGTGAGGTAGGATGTTGGAGTTTTAATCCCTTGATCCCTTTTTTGCTGGCAATTTCATCGTGTTGATGTCATTGCAAGGAATATCATGACATGAGAATCGCGCCAGTATGTTCGTACCATAAAACGGACCACCGGAGTGCCCCCGTCGGTTTGCAGAAGCTCCACTGGCGCGGCCCCGGTGCGGCGGCTCCTACGCCAACAGAATCGCGGCGTCCCACGGGGGCCCACGCTGGCTCAACGGCCCAGCTGCCAGAGCACGGTGTCGCGGGGCGCCACACGGCGGAGGGCCTGTCCATGCTGGCCGTACTGGCCAGTTAAGGCCGGACCGGCCACTTGTTGTCACACGGGGGATTTTAAACCCCCGTTTCATGCAATCCGGGAGTCGGATTCGCATGCCGTTTGTGGCGACGCGACCCTGGAATCGAGAAGAACCCTTCAATGTCAGTTTGAAGGTTTAAAGGTTCAGGATAGTGACCTGGGAGTTAGAAATGTCATATAAAATAATAATATTTTATTATTTTATGACTTCGGGCCATTTTAACTTCTACCCGGAGCGTCCGAATGATGTGTTGTCAATGGCGTTGAGACCCGGATTGTACGACAGACATTTTGAGATTCTTTCTAGGTGTTGGGACTAAGAATGGGGTCCTGGACCCACGAGGCACAATTTTTTGCCTATTCGGAGTAACGCAACTCTCCCACCGGGTGTCCGGTTGAGACGTTTGAATAGTCGATGCAGTGTGTTTTTCTTGAGAGGATCACAATAGTGCGATCCGTTCGAGGTGATTCAGGATCAAGGTGCAGCCCCCACATGGGTTGGCACTGGTGAATAGTTCCTTTTTCACATGGTGTCTGTTTCAGACATAGGAGTAGTCGATTACATGTGTTTTTCCGAGGGGATCGTCGTGGTAGGATTCACTTGGTGAGTTTTGGGATCGTTGTGTGGGCCCCACATGGGATAGCTACGGTGAATAGTATTTTGTCACCGGTAGTCTGTTTTGGGTGTGTAAGTAGCCTATCCTACGTCTTTTTCTACATGGACCACGATGGTGGCCTTGGTATCAGCCTTGGTGGCGTGCAGTGTGGCGTTGTTGCGGGTCGCTCGGATTAGCAACGTTTGAACCAACAGTGGTTGAGGATACTCTCTTGGTTTGTTCCTGCGAGGGTTTTCTCGGCATCAAAACCCTAGTATCATCTTGCGGTCCTCTCGATGGGATGTTTATTCTGTTAGAGTTGTGGCATCCCTCAGGTGTGCTGGAGTGGTATCCTCTACCATCATTTCTCTAGATCGGGTTCTTGGTATCACTCTGACCACTTATCCACGGGCGGTGATCCCCTATCCAGCAAGTTAACCCTGTAGGGTTTGTGGCATATTCTAGAATATGATCCCCTACGTAGTGGGTCGTGCTCAGTAGGGTTGTGGCATCCCTAGGTATATGATCCCCTTCTCATCATCAGGTTTATAGTAGGGTTGTAGTATCGTTGGTTATGTGATCCCCTACTCAGTGCGTGGTTTCTGTAGGATTGCGGCATTGTCAGTTCAATCCCCTACATTGCGATTTATACCAAATGGGGTTCCTATATCGTCGTGACCACTTTTATATGGGAGAATATCCTCTATTTGAGTGATGTGCTTCTGTTGCGTGCCAGATTGGGTTGTGGTATCCCCAGTGGATCCTGGGAGTGATCCTCTATCTACGAGATCTAGGAATTCCATATCGGGTTGTGGTATCCCTCAGTGGACGCTGGGTGTGATCCCCTATCTGTGAGATCTTCGTCTACCGGAGTGGGTTCTGGTATCCCCTAGTGGACCCTAGGATAGATCCCCTATCTGAAAAGATTCATGGTTATGTTGTTTCAGCAATGTTTCCTCAGTGATGCTATCTGATGAGCATGATCTCTCAGGTCTGCGTCTAAGAGGTTTGTGAGGAACCCGATGGAGTGTATCTCTTATATCAGTGTCATATGGGATGAAATTGATCGTGGGGTGAACTCTCCTGGTTTTGGGAAGTTGTTGGAGTTGAGGTTGGTACCTCTTGTGGCTTGGTGAGTGAGCTGGGTATATTTGGATTGTTCAAGGTGTATGTATGGGAGAACACCTGGGCTGAGCTGACTAGTTATGTTTAGCCATGGATGGTCACGAGATGGAGTTCCTCTCTCATCTGAGTTCCCTCTAGCTGGGATGAGCGGACTGTTTCCTTTTAGTTGCTCTCTTTGGTTTTGGGTTTTTGTGGTGCCTAATGGGTATGTTTATACTCACCCCATCATGGGCTTTTCCCACACATGTTTCTGTCTTATACATACCATAGGCCTTTAGACGGAGTCCCTGGAGGACCCGGAGCAGGCAGAGCTGAGTGAGCGAGACTGACCGAGGTGGTTACCAGTGCGGTGTCGAGGGAGCTCTCCAGCAGGTGTTTGTGGCAGCATTCCCCTTTTTCAGATCAGGTTGGATGCGCTGTGTAGTTTTTTTTTGGTGGGTCCTATTTTTCCCTTTTGTTCTTTTACTGTTGCACTCTGGTTTGGGATAGATTGTGTGCATGATTTTTCTTTTCAGTTTTATATATCTCTACACTGTTGCATGGAGGTGTATGTGGGTGCATGTGTACAGGTACCTTAGGCCAATGCCTCCAATGTGTGTGACAGCCTACTCAGTGCTAGACGGTAGCCCCTGGCATATTGGTGGTGGGCATGGGGAGTCGTGGATCGTGCCTCGTTGGGTCGGGTCATGATAGAGTGGTATCAGGGGTGGTTCCACCTTTGGGATCTCAGATCATAGCTGGTCTAGTTGTGAGTTTTGTTTGGGATGCATAGTGGTAGTGTTAAGATGTTTTTAGTTCATATTTCAGGCCAGGGACTCCAGTGTTGGTGTGGCGGCCAACGTATCCATACACCAGGACTTTGATAACCTGCCTTTCCACTCAGGACATTCAAACAATAGTTATTGGGGAAAAAATGGTACATGCATCATATATGACTGGGTTTTTGGGTTTTTTCCATGACCTTCTTGAGTCATCTCTCCATATATACTCTTTGACTGTGGTGCATCTTGAATGTATTTTAGGATGCCTACACGACGAAAACTAGATAGGGTTCTACAGCAGGATTGTGGTGATGATCCGCCCCATGCAGAGGTTGTGGACTAGGGTGCAGGTTCTGAGGCTGGACCTCTAAGTGGTCCGCCAGTTGATCCACCACTTGTCGAGCAGCTGGTTGTGTCGGCAGTGCAGGACGAGGTTGTGAGCAGGCTGAGTGCGCTGCATGAGTTCCTGAGGCAGCGACCTCTGACCTTTTGGGGTGATCCAGACCCCCAGGTAGTTGATGACTGGCATGAGGCAGTCACCCAAGTTTTTCGCCTAGTGAAGGAAACTCCAGATAAGTTGGTGGTCTTTTCGGTGAGCCTTCTACCTGGTTCTTCCGGACGATGGTGGAACATGGTGATGCAGTCCCATGACGAGGAGATTCTCACGTTGGATGTGTTTGAGTGGCCCTTTAGGGAGGAGTTCTATCCAGTGACGCTGAGGTCAGGGCAGATCCAGGAGCTTTTGCAGCATCGACCGGAGGGCATGACCATGTCAGAGTACTCAACAAGGTTTACAGACTAGTCGCGCTACTCCCTAGATATGATTCGACACCAATTATTTAGGGCTCAAACCTTCGAGCAGGTCTTAATAAGGTAAATTGAGAGAAGGTTTGGTTTTCTTATGCCTACCCACCTATGCTGGAGTGTTGGAGCGAGCGTTGGTGGTGGAGAGATTTCTGGCTGTGCATATCCCCCCTATTAGTGTTGGGCACGTGAGAGATGAGATGTATGTGTCTGGTAGCCGATGACATACCCAGGGGTCTTGACGTGGCCGATGTTTCAGAATACGACCCCAGGATGGAGGATATGAGGCTTAGGGCTAACAGGCCTCACATTCCAGTTTTGGTCAGCCGTAGGAGAGGTGGTGTTATGCTTGAGATGGTCAAGGACATCTTTCTAGATATTGTCCGACACGTCGTGCTTATGAGAGGGAGCTGGTCGTAGGACCACCTTGGCAGAGGCAACGTCTCGAGCAAGGAGTTCCACTGGTCGGTGGATGTGGCAATGGAGCTGGTGTAGCAAGAGGCGGTGGTAGGAGTTATCAGTTCCCACCACCCCCACCCCTGGTGGTCTATGCCAAGCTCCGGGAGTCAGTGGTCGAGGGCGACGACAACTTCATGCCCTAGTGTCTGTTGACCCAGAGGCTCCATGGATGGATAGAGGTATACCTTGTGTCTTTTCTACTTTCTATAGTAGATTGATAGACACTGTTTAGCAGTACCATTTCCTTTTCGCTGGTTGCTCAAGTTTTGTTCCGGGAGTTGGTAAGATCATGTGTGGGTGTTGTTTGGCATGCTTCGAATGCGTGACGAAGAGGGATCCTTTCCCCACCGAGACACATTTTTGTGACATGATTAAAACCATGTGGGTGAGTCAGTGCCTCCCAAAGTGGATAGTGTTGAGGTGTGGTGGATGAGTCCCTCTGACTTATGTGTTCAGGCATGTGGATAAACCCTTGGGTGGGGACCACGTGTCTGCGGGGCAACTGGTGGTACCTAGCGGGCCAGGACCCGACGACCATGTTAAGGCGGGGTGGCTGTTCTGTCACCAGGACCCAGTTGTCATATTTGTTTGATGAACTCACTGGTGTGGGAGACCCGATTGAGAGTCCAATTTCTTTCCTTGTGCTTATGGATTTTCGAGGAAGAAAAGTTCTTATGGGGGAGGATGTAGAGACTCGTATTTTTCCTCTGTCATACTTTGGATTATTTCTACGAATAATCCAGTGCTAGGTGCGAAGACGGTGTGTGATTCTGAGGTCTAGTGTGCCTGGAATTAATTTTATAAAAATATTAAGTATTTTTATACTTTTCACATGGTGGGGGTGTAATATATCCTAAACGGTAACTCAAAACGGGAATCAAATGGCATGGTTGCCTCTGGAATATGTTGTTTACCCTAGGCGAGGTGTAAAATTTGAGGGCACATGCCTGCTGTGGAAAACGCCACAAGGGGAATTTTCGTAAATAAGTGGAAAAGTTGGTTTACGAGAATCAGCTCAAATAACTTCTAAACGGAGTCTTGGATCACAAATCCTATTCCACTATTGCGATTAGAATGGTGTGTTTACCCTAGGGGTGACATTAACATTGTCTGTGTCGGGCGCAGAGTTGGGAGCGTTGCTTTAACTGGAGGTTTTTAAATAAAAAAATAAAATCATTTCACTCCTCCCCCTCCCACCTCCAATACTATGCAGATGACGCCCCTCCTCCTGACCTCTATTCTTCGCCAATTCGAGTCCCGATCATCTGTTTTCTGCAATGATCGTCGGCAGATCGAGCTTCAGGGCGTCGATGGCGTCGTTCTGCACCCGAAGCTTCGGCGTTTCGCTCGCGAGGTAGGCGGTTTGAGTTTTAATATCCGGATCCCACTTTTTCTGCGCATTTCTTTGTTATGATGTCATCACAGGGAAGATCACAACCCGAGCACCGCGCCGGTACGTTCGGATCATAAAACGAACCACCGGGGTGCCCCCTCCGGTCGATGGAAGCTCCGCCGTCACGGTGGTGTTGGCACCAGCGGAACCCCGGCGGCCAGTGGCGGCCCATGGTGGCACCAGGCACCAGGCAGCAGAGGGCCGGTCCAAGCTGCCCGAACCGGCCAATTCATGCCGGTCCGGCCACTTTTTTCTGACACGGGGGTTTTTAACCCCCTGTTTCATGCAATTCGGGAGTCGGATTCGCGTGCCATTTGCGGCGACGTGACCCTGGCGATGAGACGAGCCCTCAGGCGTGGGTTTGAGAGTTTAATGGTTCGGGATCGTGGCCCGAGTGTTAGAAACTTCGTATAAAATAATAATATTTTATTATTTTATGACTTTGGGTCGTTGTAACTTCTACCCAGAGAGTCCGAATGACGTTCCGTCAGTGGCTTTGAGACCCTGATGATACGGTGGACATTTTGAGATGTCTTTCGGTTGTTGGGACTAAGAACGGGGTGCGGGCCCCATGAGGCCATGTTTTTGGTATTTTTTAAGTAACACAACTCTCCTGCTGGGTGTCTGTTTGAGATGTTCTAATATTCGATCCTATGTATTTTTTCGAGGGGATTTCAATGATGTAATCCGTTCAAGGTGATTCGGGATCGAGGCATGGGCGCCACCCGGGATGGCTCTAGTGAATAGTGTCTTTTTCACCGGGTGCCCATTTTGTACGTATGAGTAGTCGATTCCATGTTTTTTTCCAAGGGGATCGCCATGGTATGATCTGGTTGGTGAGTTTCAGGATTGTTCTATGTGCCCCGCATGGGATAGCTAGAGTGAATACTTTTTTATCACTGGTAATTCGTTTCAACAGAGTAAGAAGCCAATCCTGCATGTTTTTCCATGTGGATCATGATGGTGGCCTCAGTATCAGCATTGGTGGCGTGCAGTGTGGCATTGTTGCGGGTCACTCGGGTTAGGGACATTGAACCAGCAGTGGTTGAGGGTACTCCCTTGGTTCATTCCTACGAGGGTTTTCTCGGCCTCACAACCCTAGTCTCATCTTGTGGTCATCTCGATGGGATGTTTATTCTATTAGAGTTGTCGCATCCCTCTGATGTGCTGGAGCGGGATCCTCTAGCATTGTTTCTCTAGATCGAGTTCATTGTATCTTTGTGACCGCTTATCTATGGGTGGTGATCCCCTATCTAGCAGGTTAACCCCGTAGGGTTTGTGGAAACATCAGGAATATGACCCCCTATGCAGTGGGACATTCTCAGTAAGGTTGTGGCATCGACAGGTATACGATCCCCTGCTCAGAATCATGTTTATAGTAGGTTGCAGTATCATTGGATATGTGATCCCTTACTCAGCGCATGGTTTCTATAGGGTTGTTGCATCATCAGTTCGATCCCCTATATCACGAGTTATACCAGATGGGGTTTTGGTATTGTCATGACCACCTTTATATGGGAGACGATCCACTATTTGAATGACGTGCTTCTATCGAGTGCCAGATCGGGTTGTGGTATCCCCTAGTAGATCCTGGGAGTAATCCCCTATCTATGAGATCTACGAATGCCAGATCGGGTTGTGGTATCCCCTAGCGGACCCTAGGAGTGATCCCCTATCTGTGAGATCTTCATCTACCAGAGAGGGTTCTGGTATCCCCTAGAAGACCCTAGGACCGATCCCCTATCTGATGAGATTGGTGGTTATGTTTTTTTAGCGATGTTTCCTCAGTGATTCTATCTGACTATCGTGATGTCTAGGGTGAGCATCTAAGAGGTTTTTCATGAACCCGATGGAGTGTATCCTTCGGATGAGTGTCATATGGGATGAAAGTGATTGTGTGGTGTACTCTCCTTCTTATGGACAGTTTCTAGTGATGAGGTCGGTACCTCTTGTGGCTTGGTGCATGAGCTAGGTATATATGGATTGTTCAAGGTGTGTGTATGGGCATACACCTGGGCTGAGCTGACTAGTTGTGTTTAACCAAGGATGGTTATGATATGGAGTTCCTCTCTCGTCTGGGTTCCCTCTGGATAGGATGAGCGTACTTTTTCCTTTCAGTTTCCCTCTTTTTTTTTTGGTTTTTTGGGGTTTCTATTGAGTATGTTTATACTCACCCCTGCAAGGGCTTTGCCCACACATGTTTGTGTCTTTTTCAGAACACAAGCCTTTGGATGGAGTCCCAGGAGGACCTGGAGTAGGCGGAGCTAAGTGAGCGAGACTGACCGGGGTGGTTACCGGTGTATTTTTTAGGGATCTTTCCAGCGGGTGTTTCTGGAAGCATTCCCCTTCTTTAGAGAAGGTTGTATGCGCTTTGTAGTTTTCTTTTGGTGGGCCCTGTTTTGCGCTTTTGTACTTTTGTTGTTGCACTCTGGTATGAGATAGATTGTGTGCGTGAATTTTATTTTCAGTTTTATATATCTCTGCACTATTTCATGGTGGTGAATGTGGGTGTGTGTGTGTGTATAGGTACCTTAGGCTAATGCCTCCCATGTGTGTGACAGTGTACTCGACGCTAGACGCCAACCCATGGCCTATTGGAGGTGGGCTTGGAGAGTCGCGGCTCGAGCCCCGTTGGGTTGGGTCATGACATATATTCTGAATATATATTATATATAAATAATGTTTTACATTTTGGAATTAAGTAATCTAGAACTATGTAATCATATGAATAATTACAAGTCAAAACATTGATGATAAGTGAAATGATTTTACCCAAAACGCTACTTGAAGATGGAATTGACAAATTAACGGGTAATATAAAGTCATAAGTGAATCATATATGATACCATAAATATTATTATGGTTCTGTTACAAGTTAATAATAAGGCTAAACCCACTATACAAGAGTCTCAGACACATACAAAAGAAATTCGACATAAGGTAAGGGATAATTTTGCAAATCTCATTTTTATTAGAGATTTCTTAAAGGTAAGTATTTACTCGGGTTATGTTTATCATCACTGTCCATGTTTTATAAAAATGATTTCATAAAATGTTTACTATTCTTCCATGTATGTTTAAAGTCATTTCTACACTTTGATGACTTTTTACCACATTATATTGAAGGAATCATTCCTTTGGTTACCATATAATGTTCTTTTTTACTTTTCAGACAAAAGTACATTAAGAATGTTTTTTTAACTTATACGGCATGACTGGAATTTTGCGGTTTCACAATTCGTTATTAACAGGAAGATTCCTCTACAAGAATTCGTGATTATTTTCAACAAAAATAATTTTCTTTTAATATTGTATATAATTTTGTGAAATGAAAATCATTTTTTTAGAAGAATGGATATTTTCATCAATATTTAATTTCAAGTGTTTTTTGAAAACTATTTTCCATATAAGAAGACATTAATTAGTATGATTATGTTTCAAGTATAATTTATATATTATATAAATTGTTTTAATATTCATATGATGAAATGATATCAATTTTTTTATATGGATTATGTTATGGTGGTATGATGTTTATGAAACCCATTTTATTCTTTGGGTTATGATGAATGATTTCCGTTTATTTTGTGGAACAAGTTAGAACGATTTCATTAATATATGTGTAGGGACTATATATCCCTCCAATTCATTGGGTAATGATCTATATCTCTTGAGATATACCTAGATGTAACGGAAAGTAAATCCAGTACAGTAATACAGGGCTGGAACGACAGGTAAACCCGATTCAGTAATGGACATTGTCTACTATGATGGTCTTGGAAGTAATGCCTTGATAACTACATATCATGTTCTTAATGGTTTTCCACATTTAAATATTTTATTCCCATGCTATTTTATCATGATTGATGTTCCATTATGATCTATTCCTCACATACTATCATTTTTAATGTCATTGCTCAAGATTTTGATGTTTAAACATTATGTTCATGTTTTTAAGTTCAAATATATATGGGATGTTTAATTTTTTCCATGCTTACCCTTAATGTGCATTTGAGATCACCCTTTTTATGTTTTCTTTTCCCCCAGAATAAAAAAAAGTTTTAGGTAGGAAAAAAGAAGATCTTTATGGGAGATGTTGAAGATCTTTCACCATAATTAGAATATTACGTTCCGAGTTTGCAAAGACACTAAACTGATACAGTCTTTGGGCATCTTTCTTTGCCATGTATTAAGTATTCGGCAAAAGAAATGTAATGCCTATGTACTTCAATATTTGGCTCTCTACATCAGGTATAGATAGCTTGGGCACATTGGAAATTAGCTTCCAATCTAGATGATAATGGAGAGAAATAAATATCAACATTACTATAGGATAATGGTTAAAGAAATTATTTTTCAATAAAAATTGATTATTATAGAGGTTCCAAATGATGTGATGGAATGCGCACTATGTTTCCTCTAAAATCTAGAAATTAATCAATTTTAATCTAGTTCTATAGACTAGTTTATTTCATCCATGTTTTAAAAGAATTTATAATGAAATAGAAAAATTATAAAAGTAGAGTTATTAGTCATAAATCCACATGGAATTATCTAAGAATAAAATGTTTATAGGAACTTTATTATCACATTTTTCATGTAAAGTATCTTTAGAATTTTAGTATCCTTTAACATATTAGAACTTGACACTATGATAATGATGTTCATGTTTTCAAATATAATGAGAAGCTCAACATTAGAATAAATTTTTTTTTCATAAATATACAACCTAGAGTTATATTCAAAGTAAATATTTCCCAATATAAATTCTCTCTAAAAGAAACTATTATGAAAATAATTATGTAAATGATTGGTGAAGTAAAAAAATAAATATAATGTTTTGAGAGAGTAAATAGGCCCATTTTTCATTGATACATTAGTATATTTTTTACAGAGTTGTTAGAACAATATCACAAAGATTTTTGGAGTTCTCTATTGATATTATACATGGTTAAAATCTAATACCATAGACCATGTATATAATAAAACATATGAAGTTAGGTGAATTTAACAATTATCTTCAAGATCATGTGGGGAAAGGTTCTATTCAACCATGTTTGTATCCATATAGAGAAATAGTTCTTTTAATAATGAATATGGAAGGATAAATGCTCAATAAATTGATTATAAAGAACATAAAATTATCATATTGAATAAAATATATTATCTTCCAAGTTTTAATGAATTTTCCTACAATCTTTTTAGTGTTCAATTATTTACCAAGATTGAAAATGGATTAGGATATCATCAGATAAGGGAGATGAAAGAATATACCCCAAAGAAATCCCTGCAGACAAGAAATTGGCTTTACAATATTTTTTTATTCCCATACTATTTTATAAGTATTCTACTATATTTATTGATTCAAAAATTTTATTATTAAAATATTTCCTTAAAAAATTTTGATTAAATATATTGGTGATATTTTGATAAATTCCAAATGTTATGAGGAATATTAGGATCACTTAAGGGTCATATTACATACTTCAATGAAGTATATTTTTATTCATAAATTATAAAAATGTAATATCTATTTAGATCATATTGTATTATTGGGGTAAATTAGGGACAATGAATGAATATTAGTTTATCCAATAATGGAAATGGAAAAGGAAGAGTTTCCACATCTAAATATTATAACAAATATTCCTAGTTTCATCGTTTTAGTAGGATACTGTTCAATATTTATTAAATAAATTCATGGATTTATAATCCACTTACCTAGTTATCATGAAAGGGTGCTATTTTTATCTTGATAAGGGAGTTTGAGTAATGTTTATAGGAATTGAAGAAGATATTTGTTAGTTCACCAATGAAAAATTTACCTATTATGGGGACAGATCATTCATTATCATTGATGAATCCTTAAAGTGACATTGATGTGTACTCATGAATCATAAAATGGTGATTTCATACTTATCAAAACTATTAATGTCTCAAGTATTGAACTATAATATTCATGAAATGGAGTTAGCAGGAGTCATATTTTCCTAATGATACAGAGCCACTAAATTTATAGGAAAAGACGTGATTTATACTTGGTATAAAAAATTCGGAAGTCTATAGTCACACAAAAGAATATCAACATGACATATTAGAGATAGTAATATCTAAGGAAGAACCTAGATTTATCATTTTACTAGCCCATGAAATTGGAGAGTAAG
This sequence comes from Viscum album, assembly GCA_963277665.1. Lineage (NCBI taxonomy): Eukaryota > Viridiplantae > Streptophyta > Magnoliopsida > Santalales > Viscaceae > Viscum > Viscum album. The sequence continues at coordinate 1,815,659,743 of OY728146.1, forward strand.
GTAGATGATGTTATTAGAAGAAAATATCATACTACTCTATCCATGATGTGAATTGAGAAGGGCCTTATCTTCTTGGATATATAAAGGATGGAGCATTAAATATTAATGAAATTGAATAAAGTATTCTTTTACCACCTATTTCATTACAATATACACAATATAGGATTAGGGTGTCCCAAAGGGATTATCTAGAGCTTCAATGGAAGTTGAAATCCATAATGTATGGAAATCACAATGGGTTCCACATTGATCAAGATGGATTAGTTTGATTAGAACTATACATGGTGTTTTTTGATCACCTATGATTAAGAATTATCTATTAGATAATTCACATAAAAAATATTTATCACATTAAGAAAGAGATTGATGAATATAACTAAAAGTGATTGGTATGTCAGCAAGGAATTTCATAGAGAAAAATGTCCAAAAGGATGGATAATCCACTACCTACAGCCACATTGAAATGTAAAAACATCACAATGGTCTTTTTCTATAGTCTTCTAAATCCATCTAAATGAAATGATGCATTATGGGTTATCGTGGATTGATTATCCATGACTTCTGACATTATCATTTTTGATAAATATTTACCTATTGATCAACATTCCAAACAATATTTTAAAGATATGGGGAGGATTCATGTGGTACCCCTTTTAATTATTTTAGATCATGTTCCAAGGTTCACATAAATATTATAGAAAAGTCTCTTGTGTGAACTTATTAATGAATTCAAAATTTAATTTGCCATATCACCCCAAAACCGATGGCTAATCTAAAAAGGCCATTTAGAGCCATTAAAAAAATTATGTAAGCTTTCTCAATTGAAGTAAAATGTTGATTTGATCAATATTTTTCAATAGTTGAGTTACAATACAAAAAAAAATCAAATTTTGTATTCAAATGGATCTATATGAAGAAATATATGATAATTGGTGTATAAATACTACTTTTTGGGAGGAATTTGGTGAATATATGATACTTGGACAAGATATTGATAAAGAGATAACATAAATTAATCATATTAATGAACATCATATGAATTCTTCTTAGAGTTATAATAATAGCTATGATAACAACAACCAAAGGGACTTTCTATTTGATGTTTAAGACAAAGACATGAATTGAATATCACTATTGAATATAGTCATGTAGATTTTATATAATTAAATTAACATCCTTAGTAATATTAGACCCTTTTCGGTCGATGATAAAATAGATGAAGTGACCTACTAGTTAGCACATTAACCAAACATGGCACATGTTCATGATGTGTTCCAAGTATCACTCCCAAGAAAGTAAATTCCCATTCCCTCACATGTACCCAATATAGAAGAGGTACAAATGGATAATATCCCATCATGTAATGAGTATCTTTGGATTATCATCTATTTCTAAGAAAAATATATATGCAATGAAGAAAACTCACATTGTCAAAGTGTTTTTGGGAAACTATGAGTACAAAGAGGCAATGTCGGAACCAATGTAAACATTAAATAATATCACCCACACCTACTCTCAACTAAGAATATGAGGCTAAATTTATTGGACTAAAATTTTATGGTGGGGAAGAATGCAACTACCTATAAATTTTTAGTAGTATTTTTTTTCTTAATAAGTTTAATTTACATTATATAATAAATATTTTAAAATAACACCATATAATGAATCAAAAACACATTATATAATTAAAAAAATTAGTTACATTAGTCCAAATCTAGATCAATGAAAATTAAAAATATTATAATGGGAAAAAATTATAAAATTTAAATAATAAAGTGGGAAAATATGGATCACTCCAATCTCCATGAATTATTCCTCTCATGAATGACAGTATAGAAAAAAATAGAAAAATTGTAAACCAACCACCATCATTGAAAATATATATATATAACCATGGGAGAAATATAAGGGAATTAGGAGGTATTTATATGATGTAATATGACTATTTTAATTCTAATATAAACATTGGAATAGTAAATTGAATTTTGGGAATTGTATCCTGGCCGTTCGAAATAGTAAGCTAACAGTTTGGAATAGTAACCAGACTGTTGGAATAATAATTTAACCTAAAAAGAATATAATTTGAAAAAAATTATATTTATCAAAATTATTGAATGGAAATATAATTATAATAAATTCATAAAATAAATATCATGATTCAAAAGAAAATAATTATTTTTAATGTATTGTATTATAATGTTCTTCTCAAAATAATATTTTTTATGTCAAAAATTATAATTACATATGATGGAAAATTAATTTGATGAAATGAATTTCATATTTATAATAAATGCATCAAAATTATACAAGGATTATATGTGTATATGTTTTTGAAAAAACAACATTGTTTACATTAATATTAAAAATACATTTTATGAAATACAACATGTTTTATGACCAAATATCAATGCAATTATGACAAAAATAAATGTTCAAATGGTAATATAATCCAAATAGAAATTTAATAATATAAATTTATAATTTATAACCATTAAACATAATGTCCAAACTTATAAATCAATTATGAGATGTTAATGTTAATGTTATTTCATTAAAATACCAATTTTTCATTTTTTCCACTTTCATTTTGATTTAACTAATAATATTTGATTATAATGTGTTTTAGGATCTTATAATAAATTTATATTAAATATATATCTTCTAAAATGTTCAAAATATTATAATTCAAAGTATTACATTGATATTATATTTTATTTAATTTTTCGTTCTAAAAATACACCTCTCTTAATGTATAAATAACACCTATAACTCTTATTCAAAAAAAATAACCCCACACATAACATGGAATTATATATACAAAATAACATTTAAAAATAAAATTATAATTATTATGGTGTTTTATATAAAAATATTTATGAATAAATTGAATTTATTGTCTTATAATATAAGAATAATCGGGGAAAATGTATGTTTTTATCCAATCTTCTCTCATTTTCATCTTTTATTATAATTTTAATGTATTATTTTCAAAACAATGTCCTATAATGAAAATTACCATGTTTGATAAAATTACATTATGATGTTAGACTAGAATAATTATTTAATTTTTGACATATTTAATCATCATAATTTACTATTCCCCATTCATGACAATGTCCAGTCAACTGTTGGTTAACTACCTATGTGGAAATTCCAAACACTCTATATATCAAAATAATTATAGATATTTATAACAACTAATTTATTATATAAATTTTATAAATATATTATATTTTAATATTTTAGTGTTATTAAAAATATTTTATATATAACAATTATGAAAGACCATTAAATCGATGAAATAAGTGAAAGATTAAGGAGAATATCATATAAAAAATATTCCCCTTTTACAAATAAAAATTAAGAAATATAATACATTAATTATAATTGATAAATAAAGAGAAAATTACAATATAATTCAGTTATATTTCTATATTTTTTTATTACATATTCTATTTTTCAAGAGGTGAAAAGTAATGAAATGAGGATTTATTTAAGGTTAGGGAATTCTCCACATCCTCTATTCCATTAAAGTATCCCTTTTATGGTATGTTTTATTAGTTCATGAATAACCTTCTTTTAAAAACATTTTTATTATCCTAGTACTAAAAAATTAGTGCTTTATCAATATTAAACATTCATCCCCCCATTATTAAAATTAATTAATCTATATTCAATATCATCACATTGCTCACTTTATTTCATTAATTTATCTCTTTTACCGAAAAATTAAGTATATACTATATAAACAAACCCCTTACTAATCCATGGGTATTTACCATGATGTGCACATATAGTTATTGATTCAAGTATTTACATGCGTGATATCATAATTTCAATTACATGGGTTAAGAATGATGAAATATTCATGTTTTGGGAATTATTTACACAAGGATTTTCAATGAAAAACATTATTTATTATCATTGGGTAATTAATTAAATAATTTTCTATGATATTTTTTGGTCAAATGAATTATGAAATATGAATTGTTTACACAAATATGACGCAAGTTAATTGGGTAATGTATTATTATCAAGATAAAATATGTTTTACGATACCTTGGGGAATAAATATAATTATTATTATTTAGGACCCCATTGTGATAATCCTTGGTGGTATTCTTATGAATATATATATTTTATGTTAATGGAAATATTCAATGTTTTTATCACGTTCTAATGATTATTCACTAATTTTATAACACATTTATTATCCATGATTAGCAATCATGTTCCTATACATTTTATAATCCCATTACTAGGATTTATCCACACCAATTTATTATTATGTATATCCATAGGATATGTGATTCAATAAAAAGTATCATAGAATAAACCAATGAAAAATCATTTAAATTATATTAGATGAATGTTTATGTTATTCATGTAATATATTATTTATTTCCATCAAAATACACCTTAAAATACACAATTTGTTATTAAGTGTTTAATTATGTAATGAAAGCCTTAAATATTCTAAAAGTGGGATGAAAAAGGATAATTATTCAACTATATCGAATGTAATGTTCTAGGTATATGTATATATGTGTTGAAAATGATTGTTTTTTTGGTTTTTTATCTAATGTGAAGAAGGTTCATTGTAATTATTTATCACTATTCGAAAGATTATGGGTTTTTTATTTTGAACTATACCTTTTAAAGAGTATAATTCTGTGATGTTTACATGTGGGTGCTTTCTTATCTAAGACACTATAAAATTCATTACGTTATCTTATTCATTATTTAAAAATTTCCAATCTTCAAAAAGCCTTACATAATGGTTTATAGTTTTATTTTTTAATACTTTTATCCACTATTTTATATTTTTTTCTTACTCATATTTGTTTCTGATTTTCACTTAAACGCCATATTTTTATTACCATCCTCACGGTTTGGACCTCATGGTATAGTGGTAAAGAAAAGTACTGAATTATCAATTTATCAACTAATTAAATATGGCTGATAACCATAATTTTTGTGTAATTCAACATATATTCGAGGTTAATGAAATTTGATTCTATGCCACTTCTATCCCAAATAGGATTATTACAGAACCCGAGCAACATTTTGGTGTAGTTGTTGTATACTCATGATTTGGTCTCCTATTACCATGATCTAATGAACAAATATGTTGTATTAACTAAGAAATTATAAACATCCAATCAAAAACATTATAATATCATCAAAAATATCAAAATACCTCTCATACAATCGAAATTTACAATTTTAAAAATCTACATACTGTGGTTTCGTAAGATTTTGTCCGTAATATGATTCTATTGGTTTTTTAATTAATAAGTATTTAATGTTTTATTGATAGATTGAAGAAAATAATTACCATTGGACGTGTAAAAACTACTTCAATATTACAAAACAAAGCCTTAGTATTTTTCTTTATGTAAGAAGCTTTAATTATGATATAGATGTAGTGTAATACATGGGATTAAATTATAGTAAGTAAGATTTTTTTTAAATCGTATAATAGATATAACATTATTCAAGAATGTGATTAAAACCTAAATTAATTTTTTTTTTGTAATTTTAATTTTATTAAGAGAACATAATTTCTTAAATCTTTATATAAAAATTACCTTCATGATGAAAACATAATGTTTTTCAGAAATATTTATTATTTCGGTGAATCATGAAAAAAAATTGTTTTTAATATATGTCACTTAATTTAATTTAATCAATTAATTTTATTTTATAAATATATTTTTATCTAAATTTAATATAAAAAACATTCCTCTAATTAAAAAAACCAATTAATTTTATTTTATTGAATGATATATTTGATTTAGAGTAATATTCATATTTTGGTTGAAAATAATTTTTTTAAAAATGGTTTTTATTACATGTTTCTTACTTCATTTAAAATTAATTTATTTACATTATAGAAAACTAATTTTATAAAATGGAATTATTTTTTTGATTCATCATTTAAAAACAACAATAGGGATTATTTTTTGGATTTTAATAAAAATATGATTTCTTGAGAATATTAAAAGAAATAATGTTTAAAAAATAATGTAAATTATATGCCATACTAATAATATAATTAATAATTAAATGTTTCAAAAAATGTTTAATCTATCAAAAATGGAATTATGGAGTAAAATAATTAATTTTAAAAAGTTAATTTTTATTTATAATCATTTTTTAATATTTTTAATCCTAAGTAACATTTTATTCCAATAGATATTTTTTTTATTCTTTATAGCTAATTATGTGGTAAATTAATAAATTTAAGGTTTTGGAATGGTTATAATATCAAATAATTTTATTTTAAAAATAAACGTATAAACTCTTATAAATCATCACTCCCCTAATGTCATTGGCCTAAATGATGAAATAATTAATATTTTGATTCTAAAACACCACTCAACTCGAATATATATTCCAACTATGTTTTCCTTTGTAAAACTTATAACCAATAAATTTATACTGACTGAATCCTTCCATAATTCTTCCCCAATATCCATATAAACGTCATAGTGGCCCTATTCCTACAAAAGGACCCATCCTAAATGGATTATGATGTAAGTTAAAGAATGTATGTCGAAGAAGAGGTAACTGTATTAACCAAATATTTCAAGGATTATTTCTTATTATAATTCTGGTAAATTTATTTTATAAATCCGAAAATATTAAATTTAATGTCGTAAATATAGTGATAGGTTATTATGAATATAATTTAATAACATTCAACCTCTTTTCCTGTGATGTATCGGAGTAGAATCCACATAATTGTGGCCAAGACGATGAGAAACACATTCTCAAGTGCACCTCCACATACACAAGATGTTGTTGACTAGAAATGATGAAGGAGGGTGTGATAGTGGGATGACAATTCCCATTAGTTAGAGTGGATAAAAAATTATATAACATTAATTAGGGTAATCTTAAAAAATTAAACAAGGCATGAAATGTTAGATAAGTGTAATAGAACATCAATAAAAATCAATTCAAAAGATGACAGGTATCTTACATAAATTATGGATATATAATTTAATCTATTTAAAAAATAAAAAAGGTATACATAGTATCATGAATGAAATACAAAACATTTTGTACAAAATAAACCAAATAACCAAAATCTACCCAAGCATATCGAGCACTTTCCTAGTCATCTACAACTGTGTTCCATCCTAAGTAAGAAAGAAAGTCATGTGTCTAGGTTGGGATTATTCCCCTTGTAGATACCTATGATTATATAATATTCTCGGGTACCATCATATGCCTGGATAGTGTGTGTAAAAAATATCAATATTCCACCACAAACAATTTCAATAAAAATAAAGTACGTGAATATAATGTGAACAATGTGCATGTATGTATATAAATGTAAAAAATATTAATAAATACCACATACATGCTTCATCTTCAGAAGGAACTGTATCAAAACCTGAAACTATTTAATTAATTCATTTATGTTCAGTTTATATAGATAAATCATTTCAATGTGTTAACACCACCAAATAGATCATAATAATAATTAAGGAGGATCCAAGGAGAAACCATGGAATACATGACCTCAGGGGTCGACAAACTTAGTGTAGTACGTCATGGAATTTTGAAATAAAGAGTATGAGTGTAATACAGAGTGACTTCCTAAGGAATTACACTATAAGATAGTATAATAGATTCCCTAATTCTCTTCTATAGTACTCTTATTTTAATCATGATTGGACCCACTAGGGTAAATCCATGGCACCATCTTCCTGAAGTCATAAAGCTACATCCAAGTAGTTTATCCAAGGATCCTATTATCTGGATAGATGGTAAAGGGATCCTATGGAGTAATTCCATGAATACACATGTAGTCATGGACCACATTCTAAGCTTGGTATCTTCCAGGGAAACATGATCCTTGAATTTGAATTGATTACACTATGTACTCAAGAAATTCCATCAAGGAATCAAGGCTCTCTCATTTCATACAACTCCTATAAACATAAAAACATCAATATGACATAAGTACTATATACATATATCATTATTTAATTTGGGTTGTGTAAAAGAAATTCCATTTAATAAGTTAATAGGATTATTCCTTTTCTATTCATCCAAAGTGAAAAGTTTAATTGATGACCTGCATCCATATTACAATAATTGTAATAATAAAGGCCATGTAATATATATATATATTCTTATTTTTAATTCATTTGGTTATTTACATTACATTTCATCTATGGTGAAAATGATAGATAGGAAAAGAAACCAATTATATTCATTATAAATGTTTATCACATGTGATACCAATACATTTAATTACCAGTTAACATTTTATTGGTTCATTTAATTATAATGTAACACATGCTGTAATAAGGGCTAGTAGAATACACAATTAAACAATGATTAAAAATAAAAGAAAATGTATAAAATGGTACACATCATAATTGGGTGGATATCATTATTTTATCATCCTCCAACTACATAATGAAAATGTATATAAAGTTATATTGAATAAAATTATAATGCTTATGTCATGAACCGAATCGATTGCCACCAAAAATGGCACCATACCCAGCCTGTGACAAGGCCCAAAGGGCATTCCCGATCCCCACGGGCTGGTACAAGTGCCCGAGTATCATAAAATGAAAATTGGGAACGCTTTACCCGAGTTTATAAACAGAAAACAACAAAAGAATGCAATGAAACAAATCTGGATTTTTCAAACCAAACAATCTTTTAAAAAAATTCAGAACTGAATTACATAGCTTAAAACAACTCAAAATGTCTATACCAAAGGTACATAACCAAATAAGGACATCCCAAGAACCCTCATGGTAAGGGTAACCGCCCTCAAGCCACCTCCACAAGACTTCACCACCAAGGACCTGCTAGAAACCCGAACCACTGGAACAAAAAACTATACCAAACATGTGACAACAAAAAAACCAAGTCTACTTACACCCAAGGGTGTAAGTAGGGTGTGAGCCAATGCCCAGTAGGATACCACCACTAAGATATTCCATGTTATAAACATTTAAAGACAAAAAGTATGCATGTTTTCATAAACATCAAAAGCTAGTTACAATTTCTAAAAGATACAACTTTGAATAAAAACAGCTTTTAAGTGGGCTATCATTAAAAATAAACACTTTTAAAAATAATTTCAACACTAGTGAATTTTCCAGCCAACTATATTGTATGCCTACAGTAAGTACAAAGTAAATAATGAGCACAAGAAATAGGAAATAACCCCTAGGCACTAGCTAGCTGTGGGTCCCAGGTACCTCGTATCTCGGTGAGATTAACCACCACAAATATTCATTATCGTGCACGAGCCACTAGTAGGGAACATACCCATAACCTAGTGGTCCCCAATCATCATCATCATAGTGTAGTTAGAGATGTAAGCGTTAATATTGCTATGTGAAACTGAGGACAAACCCCATGGATTCACTAGCATACTAGTACATGTCCACCAACCTAGATACCCAGGTTTTCCCCCTGTGCTCAAAAAAGTTCAACAAGTAAAGAAAAATAAATTGGACATGAAAATATCATTTCCACATCACAATGTCACCAAACAGACCATATGTATACCACACAAGTCACAAAAATCCATTTTTCATTAAAATGATTTTGAAATCCGAATAACACCAAAATATCCCACAACACATTTCACATTTCTTCAACACTTCCAAAAAACCATTAAACAATTTTTTAAAACAATTATAATACATGTAAACTCATATAACAGCCCACACACATGGAAAATAACACTTCTTTCATAATCAATAATTCAATTTTTCACATCACACTCACACAAAACATTCCACATCACTTTCACATCACCTTCACTCCTCAATATCCCCTTCAAACAATATAATAAAATATTTCAAAGATGATACATATCACATAACAGAATTTTCACAAATTAAGTGGACCTTTTAAAAATATACTCCTACCAAAACAGTTTGCTGATATAGTTTCACCTATTACACAACCCAATAAACCATTCAGAACTTTCATAAAACAATTATAAAGATTATACCCAAACTTTGCACATAAAATCCATTTTAAAAACCTCTTTTTAAGCCAAAAGCACACCAAGACCCTACCAAAATACAATTTTCAGCCCAATCAACATGTAATAATCCACTTTCAAATGTTATATAATCACCTTGAATAATATCACAAAAGATACCCATGAGAACACACAAATCCATAAAACACTTTCAAAGAGTATAACAAGGTTATACCAATAAAACCATTCAAATACACCCCTTTCTTAGGCCCACATGGAACTATATAATTACCCAACCATAATTGGAAGCCCCTTTCAACAACTAATAAATCACTTCCACATTTTACAAAACTACCACACGAGACAACACATTAAATACATTTGAAAAATACACACTTCAAGAAAAAATGTAACATTAAAATCAAATTCTTTACTATTGCTACCAAAAATAGTTTTCTCATAATTAAAAGCACATAAGAAACATTTAAAATTATTTAATCAATCAAACTAACTCATCATTAAATGGTTATCCATGTAATCACATACCGAATGTGTCGAAACCCTCAAATATTGGGGCGAAACATCAACTGCATGACCGCCGCACCTAAAGGAAGTTAAAAGAAACCTAAAACCACAATATTTCACCCAAAACACAGTAATTTAGAACCTAGGCACGAACCCTAACTTATGGAATTTTTTATAATTCATGAATTAGGGAAGAAATCATGAGCAATTTGAAAGAGTAAAGAAGTAGACTCACCTACTTGAAGTATCTTGAATTTATCACTCCAAAAACAATAGTTTCTAAAATTTAAAACAGGAAAAATTCATGGATTATTCGAAAATGATTTAGAAGATAATTTAGGAACTAGAATGGAGGGAAAAGAGTAATAATAGAGAGAGTTAAGAAGGGATGAAGTTACCTCTTCAATTCTGGACGATTTGAGACACCCTATGATGATCAGCCCTAATTCTCGATTTCAAAGAGCTCCAAGGAGGGGGTAAAGGAAATGGGAGCGCTCCCGGGATTCTTAGGGTCTAGGGGGAGGTGGAATCACCTAAAAGACAAAAATAGTGAAGGAGATATAAAAAAATTAAAAATTATTTTTAATGCAGGAAATGGGCCTTCAGGCAGGCCCAATATCTTAAATAAAAACCCATATCCACCATGATTATGGATTTATTAAGGCTCCAAATTTATATATTGTTATTAATAGGTCAGAGGAGACCATTTAGGAATTGGAATGACGGAAAAAATATTAAAAAATTAAAAAGTTATATAGGAAACAAAATTTATTTTTAAATCTGGAATTGGGCTCACGGTTTGGGCCAATTCATTAAAACTCATATATTTCTCCATAAAACCTTTGGAAACCATCCAAAACAAAGAATGAAAGAAAAATAATTGAAATTTAACTTCAAAATAACTAATTTATGTGACAATTCTCTCCACCATGAAAACATTCCGTCCCCGGAAAGCTACAGAAATTCCAAATACGAAAGCCAAACCGAACTGATAAACCAAGATGTACACCCTTTCCAGGTTTCGTCCCCAAAGGCCAAAACACCTACATTTATCAATTAAGGAAGGAATACTTCACAAAAAATTCATACACCACATTCCTGAAACAATAAATCACATTCATTCTTTATACCAAAGGAAAACTCCTCAAACACTATCTGAACAAGACTCAAGCAATTCACTCAAACGAACAACAACATCGAACAAGGTTACACATACCTTGCTATAACTAAACCATTGGGCACTCTACAATCTCAATGGTTACCCAAGGAAGATTTAGGTAGCTTAATAGATCCAAATAAGACAACCTACCACCAATCCTTGACCATGGATAAGTCTAAGTTACTAGTACAGGGAAAAAAATAGGCTCCCCACCATAAGAACTGTAACGCCCCGACCCTAGGTACCCAGAGTCGGTGCATTATTACATAACATTGGCATGATCTCAAAGGATCAAGCCTCGAAAGACTTATTAGTTTAGTATTCATGCAAACACTAGATATATTCATAAGTCTTACATTACATCATAAGGTAAAAAAACTAAAACAACATCTTGTCTTCATATCCCCTCATACTATCCTAGCAGGTCATTCATAAATTACTTCTTCTCATCCTGGGAAAAATAAAACACTGAAAGGGGTGAGATCAGATGCTTAGTAAGGATGACATTATAGCAGAAGCTTTCATAGATAATCATAAACACTTAAGGTAATTTATAACCAAAACAAAATCCTTTTAAACTTGAACTTCAGCATAAAATGGAAACGATAAAATGAAATAATTCCATTTACTTATTCCCATGGATATTCTACTAGTCGAAGGATCACATGAAATATCAATAACCACATTCATAATGATGGAATGAATAATGCCAGACTATCATAACCACATAGCCAATACCTTGTGCCAAGACTACAAATAAGATTTTGTCAAGGCCTTGAGCCAAGACACTATTTTGTCTCATGAGACCTACAGATGCATCGAGGAGATATAGAGGGCTCCACCCATCACTTATTAAGTCCAATTCATTCCCATATGAAAAGTTTTAAACATAACATACACATTCGTATCAAAACTAGCATACGAAATGTCAATACTTTAACCACAAACCATGAATGGTATAAAAATAGCACATCCACAGTCAAACATAACTCATTTGATACAATATGGGATATTGTATTGTATCACATTAACCTAAATCAAGAATAATGAAGGATGTTGCCATAGATGAAAATTATAATCAAAACTATTTGAGAGAAAATATCCCCCTTTTTCTTGAAATCATTTAAAAGTCACACTATTTGTCAAGAAGCCATTTAAAAATGGATTTTTGAATCAAAGTGTCTCATACCACTTTGAAACTTTAAAAAGTATTTTTAATTTTAAAACTTTAATGTCCATATAAATAAATCCTTAAAACCATTTTTTAAAACATGGACATTATTGAGAAAGATTTAGATGAATAAATCTTTAAAACATTTGAAAATAGTATTTTAGTTAGAGATTCTAACCAAAATAGAGACACTAGAATAAAAATAATTGAGGTAATCAAAACATTGTAATATCATGAGAATAAAGAGATTCATGATATACTATGTCAAAGTACATTATATACACCACATAAAAGTGATTTGTTGTATAACAACAAAGAAGTCTCAATGGAATTTAAGTTGAGATGAAATCTCTCATAAAGGCCATATCCTTAGGTTAAGGATAAATCAACGACATAGTTATGTGTGAAAAATATAAATACACTAAATATGATTGTATATTCAGTGTAAAACAATAAAAGGATATTCACATATAATCTTGTAAAAACAACACCAATGAATTGAATGTTTAACTCAACAAATGGAGAATGAGTTAAAATTACTCTTATCAAATTCATATCAATGACTTGGGAAATTATCAAAGGAGTGATTATGTGTATCAAAAGTATATCCACAAAAAAGGTGAGTGGATATTATGACATAAGCAAATTAATAGTTATCCCACACATAATCTCGGAGTAAAATAATCAATGAAGTTTGTGTAAATCCGAATAAATGGAAATTGAAATTTCAAATTCCCTTATCGATTAGGTAACTTATGAAACATACAACCATGAAAGAAGGATCATACAATGATGATGTAAATACCCATAAATTAAAGTATAATACACAATGAATACAATTATGGTTAGTACACATACACCACATGCAATAAATAAGTGGTGAACAATGGAATTCTCACGAAATTAAGAGTGAGATAAGAAACCCCTTACCACGTTGTAATCAACTGAGTTGTATGACCAAAATTTAAAAATCACAAAATGATTTACAGAATAAAATGAATATAAAGAGAATAATTTTAATATACATCAAATGGAAGTACACAATATACCACTTTCAATAAATTATTGGCGAACAATAGAAATCTCACGGAATTGAAAGTTAGATAAGAAAATCCCTTACTTTGTACTTTTTCCTGGGTAGATGGTAGGTTAAACTTTTGTATAATGGTGAAATAATTTTTATTGAGTCATACACGAATTATTTACATTAATATGATATCATATATGATCTTTTAACATTGATTTGTTAATAATATCTTAGAATTATCGTCATTTCGGGTGTTAACGGGTTTATTTTACTTTATATTCTTTGTTACGTGAGCCATATTTGTTATTGATGGGATGTATACTATTCATATCTAGAATTATATCAAGTCCGTAAATATTATTTTTAATCATCAAATTATAATTATACTTGAATTGATATGATGGAGAATGAATCTCATCGCGTTCGTGGAGACGGTACTCCGTACGTACGCACGAGCGACAATATCATTCTTTTGATATTAAAATAATATATAATTGGATGCTATATCATATATACAGAATCATTATCATGTTATATTTATTATTTTTATGAGTTACACATCATTATTATACCCACCAAAATAATAATATATTGAAGAACAATTACACCACGACGTGGAGACGGTAAGCCGTACGTACGCTCAAATGGTGACATGTTATTCAAAGGGTGGATAGAATAATGAATATGTTTGTACCATATTTATAATAAAATCACAGTATATATAAGCTACTGGATTTATTATTTTAAAATGGTAATAACAAAAAAATAATAAGTGGAAGAAGAAAGAAACTTGAAAAGGGGTGGTGAAAACATTACCTCTTCTTTGGGTTCTTCTTTTTGATTTGATCAAAAAGGCTCCTTAGGTTGGCTTTCTGATCAAAATAAGGCCTCTAGGTTGTATTTAGGGAAGTTGAGAGTGTATTTGGTCAGGGGTTGGCCGAACCAAACGGCTTTTAAGGTGTGAAGAAATGAGAAGGAGGAGTTCCCTTTTATAAGAGGGGTGAGGGGCACCTTTGGAAAAGCTGAAAATATTAATTTATAATAAATTCATATTCGGTTTATAATGGCTCAAAAGTTTATTATTCAACGGTTAAGGTGGGGATAGGTCTAAAACCATTCAACCAATATAATTTAGACAGGTTTGGGTTATTATATTAACCTTATCTTTTATTTTTAACTCTTAGTTAATTAGTTTGACATTTACCATGTCACTTTGTATTTTTATATTATATAGTTAATAATCTTACTATATACATCTAAGAGACCCCCAAGTGGTCCATTAATGATACAACTATCATGATATAAGTCTCTTGGCCGATCCTTAGATTTTTAGGAATTTAATATCAATTAATAATATAATATTTTTTTTAAAACTCTTTTATGTCAATTTTGACACTATTCAATAGTTGATTTTTGTAAAACTCATAACAGAATTATTACTTAGAAAAAATTTAGTTAAACCATTACTAAAATGTCATATTAACCTAAAAAATTAGTTTAATTCATTAAAATTATGAAATTATATTTATTTTGGTATTTATAATATCAATTATTTTAATTATTTACTATTATGGTAATTACTGCATCATCATTGTGTCATAAATAAATTAAATTATTTAATGTCTAAAAATTATAAATAAAATACAATTATGTAGGAAATCGTTTTATATTTCTAATGAATATTTGTTGTCTAAAATCCAACATATATAACCCTATGTAAAAATTTATTTTCTAAAAGATATATGCTTGTGTCATTTTTGTATTCATTTTAACTTAATTAAAATAAAGTGTCCCTATCACTTACAAGTGGCTCCATGGGGTCCCAAAATCGACCTAAAGATGAACATGGTCGGAAATTTATCAACCAATAAGGTTAAGACATGTTTTAGGGTAATTTTTTATTATTATAATATTATTTTTTAACCCTTATTTATAGGATTTACCTTTTAACCGTGGTAAATAAAATCTTTACCGAAGTAATTATTCATAATGTCTAAAAATAAAAGTTACCTATTTAAAAATTTGGACATCCTGATTCCAAATATGGAATCCATTTTTCCAAATTAAATAAACATAAGTGGTAGAAATTAATTTAAAATTAATTCTTGTTGTTAAAACAAAAAGCGTGTTTTTAAGAGATAATAACTATCAAAAGATTGGCACTTGTTTAGGTCTGGTTTAATTGTGAAATTATGTCCAATGAAAAACATTGAATTAAATGGTAAAACTATATTCTAAATATACTTTAAAACCACTCAAATTCATAATTTATCAATATTAATTATTTCGATTAAAAAAGTTGTTTTTAATTAAAATTTAGTAATTTTCACTATTCATCAAAAGATGAATGTTATCTGAAAAGTACCAAAATTTCACCCTAGACTAATTTTGATATTACGAATCCAAAAACGAAATCCATTTTGAGAGATTGAATTTATAAAATTTCATAATAGCTAGATTGATTGGTTGTGGTGTGTTAGAATCTTGAAGTTGCGTACAATGCACGCCATTGCATTATTCAAAGGGAAACGTACCGTGGAAGCTTGGGGTGTTACAAGAACCAACAATCTTAATCGACCAGCATGGGCCGGTACAGAAAGACACCAAAATATAAAGTGTTAGGATGACCACATGGTTAGTCTGCATGGTTTGGGAAACCATGAACTAACAGTGGAGATTCTTCTATCTACATGGTTTTTTTGGGGCATGGTCACTACTAACCAAGTGCAAACCGTGTGGTCAACCTGTCTATCCAAACTTCGTACATTTCTCTAAAGACTCAATGGAAACCAAACGGGGATGGAATAACATTGGGCGATGACATGGGTACATGTCCCTCCACCTATTTCCACCGAACATGAACAGTAGAAGAAATATGATGACACCATAGGTTTAAACTCTTCTTATCTTTCATATTGAGGATAGGACTTTGCACAAGGGTTTAAATGACACTGGGGTTTCCCCTGACTATGCACCAGCTTCTCTCCGGGACCTATGGATGGAGCTCAAAATATTGAGCATCTTCGGCCTCACAGTAAGGCTTTGGAAACCACCTGAATGAGAATTCTTCTTTCGTTGCAAACAAAAACTACACCGCAATCCCCGAAAAGTTTTTCCATGACATAACACATTCCAAAATCATTTTACCCTAACTCGATATTTCACTGAAACAAGGGATTAGAAGATGTACACAAATCACACCTTGTTTTTTCGAGTGAGAAACAATAGAAGTAAAGAACACTTATACTCACCTTCCTCTAAAATAGAAGATTTTTTAATGTTTTTTTCAAGGGAGACATTCTCCAAACATAATAGAGACTCTCAGATGATTTCCCAACTTTCACCCTTACAGTCAATCGAGCACATGACATCACAAGAAATCTCTTAACATGACCATTATGACTGATATAAACAATGAATAGAGAGGCAACTTGTACAACATACCCAAACAACACACAATTCTATAAAGTGGCCATAATATCCTCTCATGACCAGCTTTCCCACACTAGTAGTTTAACATGAACTCCTTCGAAGAGACTATGAAGGACCGAGAGTTCCTCTTAGACACTATCCCAATACTCATCCATGCTAACAACCCCAGAACACTTCCACCTTCTAAAAATTAGGAAACTTAAGAGGCTAAGGTCACTTTCAACCATCCATAATCAATCTCCCACTATAATAGGATACACAAAACCAATAAATAAAATTGTGTACATTCAATCTAAAAAGCTCAAGAAATAGATTCCTTATATTGATAAACTGGAGGATTTTCCAATGGAGAAACAATCTGGGTTACGCTTCAGTTATGAATTAACCTTTAATGGGGAGTTCCTTATCCAATGATAGAACCCAAGGACCCAACCAATCTGGTCCATTTGTCAAAAAATCCATAAACCATATCCAAACACATTAAGGGATCCACCATAAAGGCATCCCAAAACATTTTTTAAAAGAGACCACTAACTGTCCCAACAAAACAGCTTACCGACCAAAAACAAACCCAAAACACAGTTCATGCAGAAGGGGTTCTT
Source organism: Viscum album (assembly GCA_963277665.1). Taxonomy (NCBI): domain Eukaryota; kingdom Viridiplantae; phylum Streptophyta; class Magnoliopsida; order Santalales; family Viscaceae; genus Viscum; species Viscum album. The sequence continues at coordinate 1,815,677,635 of OY728146.1, forward strand.
AGAATCAAAACATCTCACAACATCAACATTTTCATAAACCCATAATACAAACCATACAAAAATATTCATCAAGAAATCATTTTTTTCTTTAAAAGAAATTCTTTTTGAACAAACATTTTAGCAGTAAGCGTATCCACCAATGGTACCCCATGCGCCTCACACATGCAGGTTTTTGTGCCACACCAGACACCCTCCTCATATCCGTCCCGGCACTCATCCAATCGTTCCATCAACCATCCATCATCCCATATAACCCCAGACATGTGGTCGCTAATGGAAATACGGAAGGATAAAACAAAAATTCTTTCCACTTTTCAAAACCAAAACGGTCAACCAACACATCCTTTTTTCTAATAACCGCTATCCACGAGATCAAAATCCCAACTCACATCTTACAAAAATTTTCAGAAAGTCTCATCCATTTAGAAAAGAACTCACCTTCAAGATATTCACATCAATTTCAAAACATCTCATCGCTTTAAAACACACTCTGATTGTTTAGAAAACTCTATTGGAAACACTTTTCAAAACCAACTTCAATATAGTTTCTACTTTCAAAGAGGTGTAAGTGCACCATTTTACATTTCAAAACAATTTTGAAAATTGAGTTTCGCCATTTCATAAACCAAACCATTCCCTCTTTATTTGAAAATCATTTCACAAAAACTATACACTTCTTAAAACCAATGTTCCAAGATTTCAAAAACTAAGCACAAAACTGTGCGAGAGGAAACTAGTTTCAGTGGGTGACTTGGAAATATGGTTGGAGGCCATATTACAATCACTTAACTGTCACAAAGAGTGTTTTAGGAAATATCCTTTGCTACACATGGCTTTCCAGGCCCTGCGAGCTCAATAGGACCATTAACCCAATTCTCTTTTCATTTCCCTTAATCATCATTGAACCAAGAAAACTGAAGGACATAGATAAATCCCGACTTCTCTGGGAAACGTGAATCCCATTATGAGGTGTGGTGACCAGGAACACTACCCATAACTAGATTTCCATGTCCCAACAATCCTAACTCCACACTATCCTGACTCTTCCCCAAATAACATGACCAAAAGAGTTAACTTGAACCTCCTCTGATACCATTTTGTCACGAACCGAATCGATCGCCACCAAAAATGGCACCAAACCCAGCCCGTGACAAGGCCCGATGGCCGTTCCCGATCCCCACGGGCTGGAACAAGTGCCCGGATATCATAAAATGAAAATTGGGAATGATTTACCCGAGTTTATAAACATAAAACAACAAAAGAATCCAATGAAACAAATCTGGATTTTTCAAACCAAACAATCTTTTACAAAAATTCAGAACTGAATTACATAGCTTAAAACAACTCCAAAGGTCTATAACAAAGGTACAAAACCAAATAAGGACAGCCCAAGAACCCTCATGGCAAAGGGGAACCACCCTCAAGCCACCTCCACAAGACTTCACCACCAAGAACCTGCTAGAAACCCGAACCACTGGAACAAAAAACTGTACCCAACCTGCGACAACAAAAAAACCATGTCTACTTACACCCAAGGGTGTAAGTAGGGTGTGAGACAATGCCTATTAGGATACCTACACTAAGATATTACATGTGATAAAGATTTAAAAACGAAAAACATGCATGTTCTCAAAAACATCAAATGCTAGTTACAATTTCTAAAAGATGCAACTTTGAATAAAAACAGTTTTTAAGTGGGTTATCATTAAGAATAAACACTTTTAAAAATAATTTCAACACTAGTGAATTTTCCAGCCAACTATACCGTATTCCCATGGTAAGTACAAAGTAAATAATGAGCACAATAAATAGGAAATAACCCATAGGCACTAGCTAGTTGTGGGTCCCAGGTACCTCGTATCTCGGTGAGAGTAACCATCAAAAATATTCATTCTCGTGCATGATCCACTTGTAGGGAACATACCCATAACCTAGTGGTCCCCAATCATCATCATCGTAGTTTAGTTAGAGTTGTGAGCGTCAATCTTGCTAAGTGAAACTGAGGCCAAACCCCACGGATTCACTAGCATACTATTACACGTCTACCCACCTTGATACCCAGGTTTTCCCCTTGTGCTCAAACAAGTTCAACAAGTCAAGAAATATACATTGAATATGAAAATATCATTTCCACATCAAAAATTCACCAAACAACCCATATGTATACAACACAAGTCATAAAAATCCATTTTTCATTCAAAATGATTTTGAAATCCGAATCACAACAAAATAGCCCACAACACATTTCACATTTCATCAACACTTCCACAAAACCATTAAACAATTTTATAAAAAAATTATAAGATCTTTAAACTCATATAAAATCCCACACACATGGAAAATAACACTTCTTTAATAATAAAAAATTCAATTTTTCACATCACACTCACACAAAACACTCCACATCACTTTCACATCACTTTCACTCCTCAATATCTCCTTCAAACAATTTAATAAAATATTTCCAAGATGATACATATCACATAACATCCTTTTCAAAAATGAAATATACCTTTTAAAAATATATTCCTACAAAAACAGTTTTATGATATAGTTTCACCTATTATACAACCCAATAAACCATTCAAAAATTTCATAAAACAATTATAAATAGTATACCCAAACTTTGAACATAAAATCCATTTAAAAACATATTTTTAATCCAAAAGCACACCAAGACCCTACCAAAACCGAATTGGCATCCCAATCAACATGTAATAATCCACATTCAAATGTTATATAATCACCTTGAATAATACCACAAAAGATACCCATGAGAACACACAAATCCATAAAACACTTTCAAGGAGTATAACAAGGTTATACAAATAAAACCATTCAAATACACCCCCCTTTTAGGCCCACATGAAACTATATCATTACCCAACCATAATTGTCAGCCCATTTCAACAACTAATAAATCAATTGCACATTTTACAAAACTACCACTAGAGAGAAAACATGAAATTCATTTGAAAAATACACACTTCAAGAAAAAATGTAACTTTAAATACAATTGACTTACTATTGATACCAAAATGGTTTTCTCATAATGAACAGCACATAAGGAACATGTAAAATTATTTAATCAAGCAAACTAACTCACCGTTAAATGGTTATCCAGGGAATCACCTACCGAATGTGTTGAAACCCTCAAATATTGGGGTGAAACATCAACTACACGACCACCGCACCTCAAGGAAGTTAAGAGAAACCTAAAACCTAAATATTTCACCCAAAACACAGTAATTTAGAACCTAGGCATGAACCCTAACTTCTATAATTTTTTATAATTCAAGAATTAGGGAAGAAACCATAAGAAATTTGAAAGAGGAAAGAAATATACTCACGCACTGGATGTATCATGAATTAATCACTCCAAAAACAATAGTTGCTGAAATTGAAAACATCCAAAATTCATGGATTATTTGAAAAAGATTTAGAAGGTAATTTAGGAACTGGAATGGAGGGAAAAGAGTAATAATTGAGAGAGTTAAGAAGGGATGAATTTACCTCTTCAATTCTGGACGATTTGAGACACCCTATGAAGATCAGCCCTAATTCGCGATTTCAAAGAGCTCCAAGGAGGGGGGAAAGGCAATGGGAGCGCGCAAAGGGTTTCTTAGGGTCCAGGGGGAGGTTGAATCACCGAATCAACGCAAATAGTTAAGAAGATATAAAAAAATTAAAAATTATTTTTAATGCAGGAAATGGGCCATTGGGCAGGCCCAATATCTTAAATAAAAGCCCATATCCACCATGATTATGGATTTATAAAGGCTCCAAATTTATATTTTGGTATTAACAGGTCAGAGGAGACCATTTAAGAATTTTAATGAGGGAAAAATATTAAAAAATTAAAAAGTTATAAAGGAAACAAAATTTATTTTTAAATCTGGAATTGGGCTCACGGTTTGGCCCAATTCATTAAAACTCATCTATTTCTCCATAAAACCTTTGGAAACCATCCAAAAAAAATAATTAATGGAAAATAAATGAAATTTAACTTCAAAATAAGTCTTTTATGTGACATCTTATAGTAGATCCATATGAATTTTAGGTAAAATTCACAGTTAAATCTGTGTACAAACAACAATGAAAATTTATAAACGATGATAAATTTAGTGAAAATACATAGAGAACCTACCATAAGGCTATAGTACTCTCCTCATCTAGTATTAGTCCATAGTTTTAAATATATTTTAAGGGAACTGAATAATGTATCAATGCCCTAAAAATAATGATTATGATCCTACATCAAAATAGCATAGCCCATAGGAAGATAAAAAATTAAATAAACATAAGGAATGTTTTAATTTTCAATAGGAAATCAAAACGATGAAAGGTGATTTCTACAGAAACTATTTGGAAGACATATTAACAGAGCTACCTTATGTTAATTTCAAAAAATCATAATGGGAGTTCCCCTTATTCATAGGTGGAAATGAATTTTTTTTATTGTTATAAGGAAATTCAGGTCAAATATGTCAATTCACCACACGATAGTGGGGATGTAGTGTTTTTCCACATTGTTAGCTAAACCATGCACTAACTATGAACCATTCACATCCTATAAAGAGTAATTGAAACGTTCATCCATGCGGTTGGACAAACTGTGCACCAACCGTGATGATCTCAGAATTTGGAGATGGAAACTACATGTTTTGGAAACACATACTAGAAATTATGTGACAAATATTCAATTCGGCTCTTCCAAAAATTGAGGACATTTCTTCATGGGTGTGTAGACCATGGAAAACAATTAGGGACAATTGTGTGCCCCTCTTTTCCCTCTAAAACCCCTCATGATTAGGATAATCTATTCGGGATAGGAATCATGGTTTATATTAACCATGAGGCTCATTTTATTCATCTACCTTCAGATTATTCATTCTCCTTGAATCCCCAAAGAATCTAGAAATAGTTGTGATCCTACTAGGATTTTTTAATATGTTCAAGAGAATTAATGAGACAAAATTGTAATGGAACTGTACCTTATGGAGAAAATCGTTTGATACAATCTTCCCCTTTAATGGAATTCATCCTTGAGTTTCCCATACACTTGTGGTAGAATACTATCTATGAATAACATTGGCCATTGAGTTCCTACGTCATCCTTATTCTCCCAAGTCAATTCATTCAAATGGTCATTATTCCAAAGAATCTGCAAGAAAGAACACAACCTCCTTAAGGAGACGTTGTGTTGTGGTCAATGATTCTTAATAGATACTCATAAAAAACCACCAATATCTAACTCAGACTCATCAGGATCAAACATATGAGATGGGTCATCATGATAATGATGAAACTATGAAACATAGAATATCTCATGCATGTAAAATTACCTCTAATGTTAATAATATCCAATAGGCTATGGCCCAACTCTATCTAAAATCATAAAAGGTCCAAAAAATGTGTTGAAAGCATCCCATGTCTCCATACCCATCTGTTCCCAATCCTTGGTGATACCTACAAGAATGTAGTATCCTTGAACTCCAATTCCAATTTTCTTCAGTGGTGCTTCGATTATGGTTACTTTCTAGACTGAGAAATATGAATACACATTTTGATTAACATCAACAAATCTGATGTCTCTTACATGAGATGTTGATCGGGTCACACTTCCTCTCTTACCTTTAACTAGTCTAGGTTTGAAATAAATGATTAAAAATTAGGCCTCTAACGAAGCAATATGAATCATCACTTAATATCTATTATCAAATGTGAACATTATGATACAGATATATGTATCCTATGAACATACAAAACTGTAGACCCATGCATGAATCATGTAATTCAAATCCTTTAACGTATGTTCTGACTGGCCATCTATCTGAGGGTGAAATTATATAAATCAGTGTATCAGTACACTGAATTCTCACTATAAATCCTTCTTGAACATTGATGTTAAAAGAGTTCCCATATCTAGTAAAATATAATGAGGAAACATGTTTATCCATAAGATTTCATTGATAAATATAATTCCTAACTTATCAACTAAGATTGTTTTATAGATTAGAAGGAAGTGGCAGTATTTTTTCAATCAATCAATGACTATAAATACTAAATCACTAAAACCATGAGACCATAGTATGTGAACTAAAAAACCATCAAGACAAATTCCAAATTCCCTCTTGAGATTGAAAATGGCTGTAACAATCTGGGATGCCCTTAAGGAACCACCTTCCCCAGTTGACAGGTGGAACACTGAGTTATTAATCATCCTATCTGATGAATCATCTTAGGGAACCAATACTGGTGATCCATTTCACGGTATATCATCAAGAATCCTTGATGAACTACAAAAATGATAAGCATGGGACTCTCAAATCTGTTACACTCTGATTTATGTATGATCCCATACAATCCCTTGTATACCTAGAATGTCATATCTATCATCAATCCAATCAGAAGGTAGTTTCTCACCCAATATACTTGTATTACCAACCCATCTATATATAAATACTATATTATTTTCAAAAAATTGAGCAATGAATTGGTAAATGGTATGGAACTAAGAAAAGGAACTCATGAATCTCATAAAACTCTACATGAATCTCAAAAAATAGGTCCTTGATTTTTATTTTGTCACTATATTATTATATGAAATGATCCTGAGTGTTTCATCTGACTGAATCCGCTACTTCATTACCCTTTCCAGGTGTAATGGAATTCTCAATGTTAAAAAACTAAAGGTAATGGAACAACATTCAATATCAGAAATTGAATTAATGTTCTATAAATATATATTTGAAGATACTATTGTTCTTATGCACCAAAAATAACTCACCCATTAGATAGTGTATCAATATTTTAAAATTATCAAAAACTATATTTTTCTCAACATCTTGTATCGGGTAATTATTATCATAAGGTCTCAAATAGAAATAATTGTATGCAACAACACCATAATCTAGAGATAAGACTAAAACTAGCCCAATTATTAATGTATAACAGATTATAGAATAACCTATTTCAGGATCTAGAAGAATTAGAATCTGTACAAACATAATGCTTCTTCTTAGCTCTTGAAATCCCTTCTTAGCTGCTTCATACCAAAATAAATTCACACCCTTCTCTATAAGACTAGTTTTAGGTTCCACAATTAATGATATATCCTCTATGACATGAATTTAATATCCCTCTATCACAAAATTACTCCTTATATCAGATACATTCCGGGGATGCTATTAGGAAACCATGACATTCCCCGTCTTTGGGAAAAAAGATACTCTTTATTCCAAGATAATATGACCTAGTAACTGACCAATGTTGATATAGAAGTGAAACATATAAATATTTTCCTATAATTGATTATCTCACAATGTATTCAATAAAAAATTTGAGATGTTTAATGTGGTTACATTGAGTATTATAATACACCAATATTTCGTCCATGATGACCATGAAAAAGGAATCTAGATAGCTGTGAGAACTCATATTCATAAAATCCATAATGATAATGGGTACATTCTTAAAACCTATAATCATAATAATATATTAATATAATCTATATAGACTATGAAAATAAAAAATATATATATATAATTTAATCCATGACTTTCACATGATGAAAACTCGATATCCAGACGAGCATTGAGAATAAACATTATCCTCAGATCTATTAAAAGAGGTCATCAATCCAATGAAATTGATATCGCTTCATAATCATATTCTAGTTCAACTGTCACTAATATATACATAGCATAAGGGTCTCATCCCTCTTACTAGTGAATGTATGGGTTAACTCCAAGTTGATCTACATGGCCATAAAAAACATTGGACTCAAAATAATCCCACTATCTCTTGAACTCCTAGAGCTTAGTAGTCTTCAACCAACATGGATCTATAGATACTAGAGCTAATTACCATGAAAAGATCAATAATGAACACTACCTCTCTCTCTTAAGGTAATTAAAATAAATTGTTAGGAACAAGTCCCTAAAATAATCTTCCACATGTGGAAACTCTTTCCTAAGTATTACCTTATCCCCTATTAAAACACTAGTATTTTGGTTAGTCACTCCAGCTTGCACAAAATGATATGGTCTAGGTATTAAATACTAGGGATCCCAGTCACAATTTTTATCATAACATCCACCATATAGTGATGTGAAATACACCTTGTAGTGATAGAATTCCACATATTCTTTATTGTGAAACAAAAAAATCCATCCTGATAATGACATTGAATCATCTCATTTTGAGTATGGAGATGTCCCACAAGAAAGGATAAATGAGTACCTCAAGGGGTAAGACCATACACTGGTATATTCCCTTAGACCATACTCCCAATGGTGTGTCTATAGTTATCAACAGAAAAATGTTTTAAATATATAACCCAGGTCATTCCATGGTCAATAAATAGAAAATATTTTGAGAGGATCCCTTTTGAAATAATGAATATATAATGGTAGAGGCTACTAGAATAGTTCTTCATACATTCGATGGTCATGCACTCTGATTCATAGGTATTAGCGGAAATTCATTCAACTATCTTGATCTATGAACTTGAGCTACAACTGGATAGCCTTGAAAATGTTATCTATGATGAACCTAATAATCAGATGTCTTATTTCGATGAACATGACCTCTTTCTCAACCTGTCCTGCTAGTGATTCTCTAACATTGTACTTGATGTATTGAAAAAGACCCTACCCTAGAAGGTTGAGCTAGTTAATATCCTCTTACAATGTTAGTTGGTGGAAATTTTAGATAGTATCTCTGAATATGCCCCATATTTTCTACAAGAATAATATAAAAGAGGGTCTCAATAACAATGATATATCTAATTCCTATTCCATCTATGGTGATGACATATAACAGAGCATCCAATGTGGATAGAGTAACACCCCAAGATTTTATTAATTATAATTTTTTAATTAATTAAAAATAATTTATCACTTGTATTGAAGGATACAACATGTTTAGATAGGTTTATACACAACATTAATTTATTCTTAAGCTATAGGTAACACTGATATTATCTTATGTTAAACACAACAATGATTTTAAACAAAATATAAAATATCATAAAAATAATTTTATAATAATATCCTAGCTATTGGGTTGGTTGGTTTGAAAAATGTTATCTCAATTATGAAAACATGGGATATGAATGTTTATAAAATGAATTATTGAATATCCAATTAATTAAAAATTAATTTATGAACTATTTGAAAATAAATAAGCTCCATTTTTGAAAAACTAATTTTCACTATAGAAACCTATTTCATCTAATTGAATTTAACAAAACAAATCGGATGAAATATTTTAATGAAATATATATAATATATATTCAATAAAATATTTATAATTCATGTTTCTATTTTTCTAGAACAAATATAATAATAAATCCAATTTTGTGCATAAAAAGATATATTTTTCAAAAATGTTGTTTTACCATCTTTTAATGCTACACATATTTAAAATCTAAATTTTGACAGCTTTATATATTTTATTTATAAAAATTAACTTTATTTTTTTAATAATAACATTATAATTATATTATGGGGAATTTTTATTATTTTTTATGAATTTTGATTTTTTAGAAGACTAATTAAAAATATTGATTTTTAAATGAAAACATTTTTTTTTCATTTATTTAGGATGATAAACAATAATTCACTGTAGTTTTAAATTATAATTTTTCAAAATATTTATATATATTAATCCATTTTAGGTCTTCAAAATAATTTTCTTATTGAAATTTCATATAAAAACATCGTAATATTTTGATCATTTTTCCATTAAAAACCAAATTTCTCGTCACGAATGTAAAATTAAATTTAAACTATCTTCTTCAAATTTTATGTATAAAATTTGGAAAAAATAATTTCCCTATATAAAATTAGAAAACTTTATAATTTCTAATAATTAAAACATTATTTTTGACCAAAAAGACTATTGAGAATAATTAAAATTAATTATATTGATTAAATTAAAAACATGTTTTCAAAATAAGTACTTACAGAATATAACGTGTAAAATTAACAACCATATTATCCAAAACGAATTGGATGAAAATATTTCTAAAATTTATCCCTTAATATATATTTTCATGAGTTATTTGGATAATATTACATGAAATTTACCTATATATTAAGTCTTGTAAAGAAAACTACCAAAATATTTTTTGCTTAAGTTTAATTTCTATAAAGATTTTGGATATGAGAAAATAAAACAAATTTTGGGTCATGTATATCACTTTTAATGAATAGTTAGATATTTATATCATGAAAATTTACTTTATATTTATAATGATATATTAATTACTTAAATTATTAATAAATTCCCAGGAAGTAATTCTTTACTTTATAATTATATAAATTAAATGATACCACAAATATTAAAAAACATGTACAATGTATGAATTATTTCCTTCATTAAATTATTTGATAAATAAAATATTCTAATTATTTGTGAACATAACACAATGAAATAAATTTATTTTTTTATACATTTAAATTCAAATTATATAAATATATCAAAAATTTATATTAACGTTATTTTTTATAAAGGATTTATTATTAAATTATTTTAAACTTATAAAAACGCATACCATATACCAAGTGATTTTTATATGTTAATAAATATATTATACGGTCCACTAATGGATCAATTTATCTTTTAGGGTCAATATATTGACCCATAAATAGTAAAAACATTGGTAGCATGGTTAGGTTTGAAGAAATATTTTTGGAAAATTCATATTCTTATATTAAAATTATTTTAAAACATAGATGAAATTTTTATTTTATTAATTCAATATCACATTTTTTAATATTTTCGAATTAATTTTATAATAATTCAAATTGTAATTTAATCTATATTTATAAGTTACCAAGGCTAAAAAATTGTAATCTATAATAATTAGCAAAATTGAAAAAATAGGAAAACATAAATGATAACAAATTCCATTATAAAAATGAATTTATTTTTTATGTGAAGGTATTTATATATTAAACCAACTCCTTACACAATTTTAGTCAATTTTTAGAGCCACATTAGACATGGGAGACCTCCCAAAAGCAAATACTTTTGATTATTTACAAGAATAAAAAACTTTCTCAACTATAAAAGAAACCCACCACCCACAAGTTCACACCTACCAAGACTTTTACATGACTAATAGCATCTCAAATAACTTCTCAATTTCTATAATAACATAATTTAACCGTAATTTTGGTCATAAATTTAACCAATGATTTCCATTTGTGAAAACCAAAATGAGATATTCGAAGAAGATTAAACATTCTTCAATGAAATTATTTTGTTATATTTTTTCCTAAAACCCGATGAATTATTTTTCTATAAATATTATAAAATGATCATAATATATTCCATATACATGGATTTTTATGTTAATTTTATGACATGTAAACACACACACATACATCATATGGGTTACAAAATCCTTATTCATTTTTACAGTGAACTACCGTCTCGAGAACTGATCTTGTTAAGTTTTTAAATTACAACATCTTAAGGTAGGGAATAATGATTGAAATGATGTTTATATATTATATATATGATGTTAAAAATTTATTAATTATTATGGATTTAATATATAATACATAACATCACGATTTCTATATTATGGAAATACAGAAATGTCATTTGTGTTTACGATGGACTACCACCTCATGAAGCGATGTTATTTGTTTACGCTATATAAAGAATATACTAATTAAGGGTTTAATAGATAAAGTTTTTATATATATATATATAAATTAAAATATACACCATAATGAAAATATTTACTTATATATAATTTTATATTCATTCTTCAAATACAATAAGAAAAAAAAATCTCTATTCATCCGTATGTATAGCTTACTGTCTCCTTGGACGATGTATTTTATTTCCTATTTTGTTAATTTCATAGATTAATAATATATATATATATAATAAATGTTAATATTATATTTCAATCTTGTATAATATTATGAAAAATAATAAATCATGATTAAATAATAATACCAAAAATAAAAAATCCAAACCAATATGGAATGCAACCTGATTATTATAGGAAACATAACATTAACATGGCATTGTTAATAATTTTTTTAATAAAATGGTATTAATAGAAATGCCTAAGTAATAACATATATGAATATTTATTATGATGTTTATAATAAATATATACTTATTATTCTAGAGGTTTTAATTTGTATGAGGGAAATCAAGGAAAAACGTACAGATGTTCATCTCACTTTTTAATTTTGTGAGACACTTCCTATATTCACCAACTCTTTATTTACATGTTGTATATAATTCTAATTATTATATATTATGAATAATATATAATTTTTTATTTATTTACATATCGTATTTTGGATTAATGTTTAACAAAAGAATTTCCTCAATTTTCTTTTCCTGAGACACATGGTATGTCATCCACCATTATTATTTTACATTATTTGTATAATACCCATTTGAAATGATATATCATGTATATAATTATTTTCATGATAGTTTAGTTTTTATTAAATGTTATTAATTCATGGGTATTTGGATTCATTGTTACCAAAATTTTAAGAGTTTTTTTACTATAATAATATAATTTATTAGTGTTAATTATGATCAAGACTCAAATGTTCAAATATCATGATATACCTCAATAATTTTCATGAATTTTATTCTATATTGGTTATTAATGGTATTTTCAATTGATGGTCCCATTTTTCCGTCATTAAGGTATATGATAACTAAAAACTCTGTGTAATTATAATATCACTTTATTTCACTCTTGGGTTAGAAATAAATATTCTTCCAAAAACAGGTTTTCAAATACTTTATAAATTATAAATCTATTCCCCTATGATTTTAATATAAATTTTTAACCTTATTTTAGATTTTACAAATTTTTTTTTAAAAGGAATATTCATTTTATTTATCAACCAAGGATTAATTTACATTTATATACAATACAAAAGGAATACTAATTTTAACATAGACATATTATATAGAATTTTCTACCATTATAAAAGATAAATTAAATGAATATTTATTTTTATGTTTTAATGAATATTTTTTTAAAAAAGGATACTTAAATATTTGGAATGAATTTTATTTTCAAATTAATTTCAAAATAAAATAATTTTGAAATTTTATTTATGTTTTAGATACTTTTTTAAATGATTTCCAAAGATTAACTTATATGTTTCAAAAGTTTTTCTCAATGAAATTAATTATGAATATGTTTTATTTTATACAATTTCTTTTAAATTATTTTCAAATATGCCATTATATCTTTTTAATTTTATTTTAATAATAATCTGGTTTTCAAGTTGTTTTAAATTTGTAATTTTTTTAACATAGAAATTTTCTTCAATCAACAATGTTTTTAATTGAATTTTCAAAGAATATATTATAAGATTCGATTTAAATTTTAATTGAATTGTAAATTGAATATTTATTATATTTAAATAAATTTATTAAATGTTTCTTAAATATTCCATTATAATTTTTCAGTGTTATTTTCTGCGAAATTTTTTTTCAAAATAATTTATGCTTTAAAATAATTTGTTTTTATTTTTGAATGTAAATTTGAATCATTATATATTTGAAATAAATTTAAAAATATTTTTTTATATGTTTACAAATTAATTTATAAATAAATGGGTTATTTATTTTTTAATAAAAGTTATTGACAATGAAATTATATTCCCTTAAGAATTGTTTTATGTAATATTTCAACATCTATATATAACTAAGATTACATAATCTGATATTATTAATGATTTACAAGGGATATGTTCTAGGGACACCAATATTATTATCTATTTGAATGGATTATAATTAAGAAAAAAATTGTTTATGAAACTAGTTTTTGTTCCATAAGATATACTATTATAAAATTCATGTAACCCCACTTCATTTCATGGGATTTGTTGTGATGAAATGATTATGAAACATATCACTTTTTTATAAGCTATGATATGATTAAATGTTAATGAAACCCATTTCAATTAATGTGTTATTAAATGATGAATGGTAGTGATATTGGGGAATGAAAATGTATTATTTCATTATGTGAATGGTGGGACATATTTCTCAGTCTAATGAATTAGGTAATGATTTATATATATAATGAGATAGAAATTGATAGAATGGGGAGAAACCCCAATATAGTAATGGAAATTGTCCATTATGAATGATTAAGGAGTGAACCCATTCCACTATAAGGACATGGATTTATTTGTGGATGGTGGTGTTTCATGCCTAGTATGTGTACCTCCTAGTAAGTGACCTGATATGTTTTTGAAATGAGACTGAATTCTTGGGAATGATTTTATATTCCTATATGTAGGCCCAAAATCTAGGTATAATGCAGATTTTTTGATCTCATGGCTCATGTTATTTATTATCTTATTTTTAGCTCATAATGACTACAAATATTTGATACATAACCCTAGATTATGGTCTTTTATATTCAAGGTATGGTTTCCACATTTTATTCTTATGTTCTTTCACCCTTATATTCATTTTATGCTTGAATATCTCATTTATTTACCCTTTTTGACAATATGATCTCATCATTTCTTATTTTTCATTTTCACATGTTATGAAGAATGGTTTTATGTAGGATTACTAAATGTGAAGATCTTTTTGGGAATCCTTGAATCCCTTTCACTATAAAAAAGAATTATGTTCTATTTTTTGGATGGAAATAAACATTTATAGTCACAAGAAATGTTTTTATAATGTAATTAGTAGTAATGAAAAATTTATTAATATCCCTGTATGTTATGACTATTTTTCCACAGTTCATACCAAAGGAATTGTTTAGTTAACCATTAAAAAGTAGAGTGTGAACTCTAAATTGATATCCCTAGGGATATTTTAAGGAATATTTTTTGTGATGAAAATAAGAATAGAATTATTTATGATTTTTATTATATGAAAATTTCATGGTATTTTGGGAAAGGATAACGTTAGAGGACTCTATGATATCAAATACCTAACTAGATACTATAAGGGGATGTGGCTCAAGAAAATATGTACTTAAGTAAAAAACCCCTAAAAGGGTCATATTGTGCTAAACATGTTTGGTAATGGGTGCACAACAATGGGCCTTTTTGAACATCAAGTTTGACACAGCTGGTGGATATGCGTTGGAAATTAAAAAACACAATACAAACCATCATTAAGGATAAATATTGTATATGTATATTAATTAATATGGATAATCAAAATGTTTCATATATTAAAATTATTTTTTAATGATTTAGAAATTCTACATGTTTTTTATTATTAAATTGTATTTTTCTATGATAATTATTTCTCACAGAATGCTTTCTGGTTTTAGTTAAGTGTGGGAACCATAAGGGACAAGGTTAACATTGAATATGACAGGCAATTTTCTAATGACCAGTCGAATTGGGTGATGAAATTATGGAAGGTCGTTGTGATTATGCTTGATCATTTTTTCACCAAACATTAGTAATATTGTTCAACATAAAAACCTCAGAGACTCACCAATGAAAATGAGGAAAATTTCACAATGAGTATCAGTGTTGGATACAATGGAGGGAAGGTGATTTAATTTCATACATGTCATAAGTGTTGGAAAAAAACATAGAAGTAGATGTTTTAGTTTAATTGGAAGATGTTTGAATGTGAAAACGTAGGGCCCACAGTATTAAATATATAGTATAAATAATGATTTCAGATAACACAATGGATGTGAATATTGGTCTCCCTATGGAATTTTCAATGGATTACTACTTCAAATGATGAAAATATGTGATTATGTGAATCTATTACCTAATGGAGAAACATTTTTTTGAATCATTAGAGAGGTACATGTTATGATAATATTGGTGATGATGAATATACTACATATAACAAGTGAAATGAATTAAGTGTTAATGAATTAAATAATGAATTCTAGTACATTTTATTCTAATGAATGCGGGATAAATGAATTATTTGTGAAATTTAATTAAAATATTGTATTATTTGAAGTATGAAAAATATAATTATGTTTTAGTATATGTTTTTAGTTAAGTATTGGAAAGAATATTTTGAAAGGTAATGATGACATAGAAATGTGATTTAATGAAAATGTTATATTTTTTGTCCCAGGGATGATAAACCTTAACCTGTTACTATGGATGAGATGATTATGTTTAGTATGTATGAAGACATTATTGAAATCGATAAAGTAAATTGGATGACATTAATAACTCTGAAAAAATAAATTATTATATGAAAAATAGTTTTTGTTATTATTGATGGTGTTTAAAACATTTCTGGGATTATGTAATTTATAAAATAAATGGTTTTCTATGTATGGAATGATGAATAATGATTTTTACCAATATATTTTTATGGTACTTCAGTATATGACCATGTTTTGAGAGAATAAATTATGAAGGTATTCACATATTTGGTATGTGAAAATCAAGAGCTACTTTATGATATACAAGGGATCAATGTTAGTCTAATATTGAAATATTTGGTGTCCTTATTTATAATCTTTTAGATTTTAATCATTTTGAAGGGTCATTAGGTTAACCATTTATGAAATGTTTTTAGGTGAACATTAAATGATGTTATATATATTAATGTATTATTTCACAGTATTTAAATTTATTCATATTGTATAACCGATGATATACATATTGTTGTGATGATATCAAAATATATATCTAATAAATTTTTATTCAATGGATATTATTATCATTTTGTGATTGATTCATAAAAAATCCTCCATTATTTCTCAATGTATGATATTATTTATAAATTGATAATGGCACCACCCAAGGGTTAGATTGTGCTTATGAAATATATTTAAATATAGTAAGTATATCTTGTCATGAAAATTATTCAACTTTAGTTAAAGGATATTAAAACAAATGTAACCCTAGTAAATTATTTTATAATAAATCAAATGGACACTTAGATCACCATAGATTTATGGTTTTCTAGCCATTAGAATTCTTCATATCAACCACTTTCTAGTGATCAGTAATCATTATCACTCTCAATATTTAATTATGTTTTACCATGTAAAAACACTAAATTACATCCTATGTATTCATATATGGAAACCTAGTTATGAGTTAACTGAATAAAAATTTTGTTTCCAACATTAAAATTTCAATTTTTATATTAGTATTCAATTTTTATATGGGAATCTATGAAAGGAAATTTATAATATTAAATATTTGATGACCCATAAGAATTTTGAGGGAAAAACATTATTAAGGGGGTATAATGTAACAACACAAGATTATATGAATCAATATTTTTAATATTATAATGTTTTTTATTGTCTCTAATTTTACACTACATCATGTTATGATATTGTTTTACCCGACACTATGTTAGGATTGTGCTACTAACACCACTGATTTTAATCAAAAATGACATGTTATTAAAATATCATTATAGTTACTAGCTATCATTTAGAATATAAGTTATAAAAAGAAATTAGAAAATTATTAAAATATGATTTATTAATTTTTATAAAATTAATGTATTGGTAACTGAGAAATTAGAAATTATATTATGAAATATTTTTATATAATGAAATTCCTTTTTTGAAAAACTATTTTACATTGTACCAACATGTCTTATATTAATAAATATAAAAAACCACTTTCGATGAAGGATTATATATATATATATATATATATTAAATATTCTGTAAACTATTTGACAACTATTTCATTCATTTTATTGAAAAAGATAAGAATGATTCCAATATTACACATTATAGATGTATTTTTCTAAAATGTACATTTATCACCTTTTAATAGGACACATAATTTATATAGAAATTTTTAATCATTTATAAATAATAATTCTCTAATGTGGAAAATTAATATTATAAAAGGGTGAATTATTTTTATTTTACTATGATTTTCCTGTTATATTATGAATAGTTAAAAATAAATGGTTTTAATTGAAAACATAATTTTATTTTAATATTTTTGTATTTTTAGAATTTATTTTAAATTATTTTCCATTTATAATTAATTAAATTATATATATTAATAAACATTAGGCCATTAGAAGAAATTTCATTCTAAAATTAAAAATGAAAACACTTTTAACATTGGATCATTTTTTCACTTTAAAACTCAGTTTCTCATCACTATTGATGGTTTAATTATGAATTCAATTCCTGAACATCAAAAAATTAAATTCTTATTTATGGAAACCTTATTTTGAATTAGATAAATCTATAATGTATAATAATTCTAACATAATATATTTGACTAATGTGATTAGTGAAAATGGTTGACGTTAATTAAAATATTTAATTTAAAAAAGAGGATACATTGTGGTTAAACATAGAATATAAATTATAAAATGCAATACCGAATTTTCCAAACACTATTGGATGGAAATATTTTTACCATTACAACCATATCCATGATATTTATGATTTAATGGGATATTATTCCTTTAATGTGACCAATATGACATGTTATTTGAAGAAAAAGAACAAAAGTTTCCATTAATATATTTACTATGTATAAATATTTGGGATAGAGAAAAATATTACATATAATAGGATTGTATATTAATTTTAATGAAAAAAGATTAATTTATATCATGTCATTTATATTAATATTCCATAGATGAATTAATTATTTTAAATTCATAGGGAATTCATAAATTTTTATTATCTAGTCAATACTTATAAAAAATAAATTATACAAACAAATGTTAACATTGAAGGAAATTTAATGCATACTTTTATTGTCACAACCCCCTCCCCACAACGTGTACTTCTCCTAGGGTGACAATGTGAGAAGGGAGATAATGACCCCCGAGTCCCGCCTCTAGTAGGCCCTGGGTTGGCGACTAGAACCGAGGGTATAGTAACACACAAAATGAGAGGCATTACCCTCTAAGAGAACACATGCAAAAGAGAGAGATGAGGTAGACACCAATAAACTTCAACTCAGACATCAATATAAATGAAAACCCAATTACAAGTATGAAATGTCATGCAGAAGTACTAGAATTGAAAGGGTAAAAACAAAAAGTACCCAAAAGAAAGTTAAAACAGCAGCAACCACAATCCTAAACAGCTCCTACAATCCCAAGTTAGTAGAAACCGGATTGACCTCCAACCTTCTCTAAGTGACCTGAAAAACAATTTATATATACATAGGATGAGTATAACAGTATACTCAGTAGGATCCTCCCCAAAGCCTCTCATGCACAGTAATGAAAGTATGCTAAAGCACAGTGAACAACAGGTGAAACTAACTCATCACCTAAATAGGTATACTATGTTCCCAACCTCAACATGGATACTCTCACTAAGTAACGAATAAAAGAATATATCATATAATAAAGAATATCAACGGTACCCCGCTACTAATTCCCCATTGGTTTTACGCTTTTCCCTAACATTGCACATCCTGAGCATCTCTCTCCAGAACGGTTTGCCCACAGACACCTGGGAAAAGCACCACAATATGCACCTCCTGCAACAAAACCACCACGTCTACACACCAAAGTAACCAGGTAGTTTCTGGGATCCACCACAACGTGCATAACATGTATCATATGTCGGGTATTATATCTCAAGCCATTACAGCCCATACACTGAGTAAGGATCCTCAGGCCATCACAGCCTATACACGTTACACCTATAGTAGTACATAGAAAGCTATATCCAGAATATATGTGTGTGAATAACCACAAGCCATTACAGCACTCTACACACATATATGGGGAAAACTAACCAATCTTCCAACTAGCACGAGTAACTACCAAGAGAAGAGAGCGGGGCCAACGGGGGTAGTCATCCATCCATCCTCCCACCAGAATGTTGGGGAACACCCCCCCCCCCCCAGGGCTCATAATCCCTATCGTTTCAGTTTCCCTTACTGAAATGGAGGAGTAGCGTATAGAAACACAAAAAATTACCAGATATATTATATCTCACAACCAAACTATGCTCATTACCTAGTCTTAGACACAACTGTAGCTAACGTCTCTCAGACTCTGGGATGCTACTTATATGACTAGGTATCCTATAAGCACACAACCATTTAAAGAGCTCTATTAGATTACTTAGTTCCCTTATTATCATTACAATTTTACTCTAATTAGTTCTTTAAATATTAATTAACCATGAACAATTCCACATTAAGTTTCATTAGCATCACACCCAAAGTCAATTGTTCCTTCAAAATTACAACCTCATCATTATGTTCCAGTAATTCCATCCCCGTGGGGTAACTTCATTTATTCAATTATTCATTATATAAATACCTTCCTACATTCCCAGGCATTCTAGAAAAACATTATATGCTATGAAACAAAATGGGGGCTCAACACGGTGATTAGATGTACTACTCATTGAGTCTTTTCCGCTTATAGAAAGAGCATATACCTATCCTTCCTTGAGAAGGTAAACACCGAAATCACATGGCGTACCCTGCGTGTCTTCGCCTTTATTGGAAGAAGGGTAAGTAAGACCAGATTCCATGAGATGTGGGGAAAATTAAATAATATAAACAACCAATAAAAATTACCAAGCATCCAACAATCACATCCACTCCATTCTATCATCCCTGGTGTCCTCCCTGACACCCACATGCATAAACTAATGCTTCTCCCCACTATAGGCATCATATTCTATTACAACCAAAAGGTACCCCATGTCTCCACATATTACCACAACCATCCTAGATCACATTAAAACATAAGCAGTAGTAAAACAAACATCTTCACAATTGGTATCTTGGCCCTTAAACAAAGAAGAGGGTAACTCAGAACCCTACAAGAAATTATCTTTTAATAACCACCGGTTCTTTAATCCATCTTGGGTTAACCAATTTATTATTCGTTGGTTTCAATTTTTTGAAACCTAACCAGTAAGTTATTACAAAAAAATAAACATGATTACTACACTAATTTTATTAACATCAAATTACAACAAGAACCAAATTCGTTTTCATAACTCTTTATCATTATCCAAAAATTATTAATTAATCCCGGTTTACGTTCTTTACCGATTTCCATCAAGAATAAATAGCTAGTAAAATAAAGCATAGATTTCACACTATCTTGAAAAACATGAGGCTATAACATATGATCGATATAAATTTATTTATCTGGTTAAAACATTAATTATGTTAATTCAATTGTCATCCAGAGGAATTAAACATTATAACAATACAGTTGCATGTAAAATAAAGAGAATAAATGAATCCCCTACCATAATTAGTTCCTCACATTCTTTATCCACACAACGGGTCATGATCCTCCTCTCATGAAAATTGCATCCACCCGAGGATGCCACTGTATGACAGCACCAACCAAACCCCAAGAAAAACCCCATTTGATGCACTGAAATTACAGACCATAACATGGAATAGAGAAACATGAGGAGATTATCCCCAAGGGAATGACTATAAAACATACCATATATTGATGATTGACTGATATAGCTCGGTTGCATCAAAATAGAGCGGAACCAATCCGAGGAGTGAAGTTTTATTGTGAAACTACTATGGGAAGGATTGAAAGGTTCTAGAGTCTCATAGCCGAGAAAAAAGAGTAGGAACAATGGTGGATGATATCTTGTCCCTTTTGAAGATTTAATGGGGCGACGGTTTAAGATACACTTAATTCCCCATTAAAAGAGGATCGCATTAACCTATGCGGTTTTTTCCAAGTAAAAACATCTTGAGCCATATTAATAATTAATATGGCATTTATGGTCTTTGAAATGGCCTTAAGAGTCCTTAAAATAAGGCTTTAAATGTATTTTACATGAAATAAAACATCAAAAGGGTGAAATTGTAGGAAGCTGGAAACACTGTTCAAAGTCCACTATAAGAAGTCCATTGTTAGAAGTCCACCGTTAAAAGTATGATAGTAGAAGTATGCTGTTAGAAGTCCACTATTATAATTCTACTATTAGAAGTCCGCTGTTAGAAGTCCGCTGTTAGATGTATGCTGTTAGAAGTCACCTATTAGAAGTCCGTTGTTATAATTCCACTATTAGATGTCCAATGTTATAAGTCTGAAGTTAGAAGTACACTATTATAAGTCTGTTGTTAAGAAGTTTTCTATTAGAAGTCCACTGTTAGAAGTCATCTATTAGAAGTCCGCTGTTATAATCTCACTGGTCTGGAAACACTGGTCACTGAATTTTCAATGTCAGAACATTGTTCAATGAACCTCACTAATATAACACTATTCACGAAATACTCACAGATAGATTATTTTTCACTAAATCCTCACTGATAGAACATTGTTCACTAAATCCTCACTGATAGAATAGTGTTCACTAAATCCTCACTAATAGAATAGTGTTCACTAAATCCTCACTGATAGAACAGTGTTCACTAAATCCTCACTGATTGAACATTTTTCACTAAATCCTCACTGATAGAACATTGTTCACTAAATCCTCACTAATAGAACAATGTTCACTAAATCCTCACTGATAGAGCAGTCTTCACTGAACCTCACCGATAGAACACTGTTCACTAAATCCTCCATGATAGAACACTATTCACCTACCGTTATAGGTTACCGATAGAGGTTACCGATAGGGGTTACCAATAGAACTGTTCACTAATTGAACTATTCACAAAAGAGGAAATTTGGAAAAGGAAAGAGAGGTTACCATTAGTGGTTATCGATAGAACTATTCATTGATAGAACTATTCACACAATTGGAAATTTGGACACATACTAGGGATAAGTCAACTTTACCTCTTGGAACACCTCAAACGCCATATTTTCACAACGTAATGGACCAGAGAGGTCCATGCCATTACATTAGATACCTCTCAAATCATTCTAGTCCTTGAGAATTCAAATCCAACCTAAAGAGACAAAAAAAAACAGAGTCCGAACAACCACACATCGAGATACCTCTCAAAAGAGAGCAATCCACAAAATCAATAAAAGAAATTCATAAATAAAACATGAAAGGTCTAACCATAATGGGAAAATCATTACATGAAAAGAGTTAAACGTCAAACAGCTATGGGTACTGAGCATATATCTGTGACTCACATTCCCAAGTACTCTCATCCATTCCATTGTGTCTCCATAAGACACAATCTAAGGGGATAGAACACCCGCACAACACCTTCCCCTTCCGGTCTGGGATCTCCACAGGTCGCTCCTCAAAGTTTGCATCATTATCAACATCAATCTCTCCCCAAAAGATGATGTGAGAGTCATCATGAAGAAAAATATGGAGCTGTGATACATGGAAAACATCATGTATCCGACTAATCCGTGGGGGAAGTGCTACTTGATACGCCACAACTCCAACATTAGCTAACACCTCGAAAATCCCAACAAACCAGGGATAAATCTCACTTCCATGAACAATCCTTCACTACCAACGATGGGGAGTCACCTTCAAAAACACATGATCCCCAAAATTAAACTATAAGGGCCTCCTTCTATGATCATCATAATATTTCTGATGATCTTGTGCTGTCTTCATCCTCTCACAAATCACCTAAACCATCTCTGTTGTATTCTTCACTAGTTTCGATCCGAGAATTTCTTACTCTCCGACCCCACTCCAGCACAATGGAGAATGGAATGGTTGACCATACAAGGCTTCAAAAGGTGTCATAACGATCGTGGAGTGAAAACTATTATTGTAAGCTAACTCCACCAAGAGTATGTTCCTCATCCATGAACCTCCAAAATCAAGAATAGAAGAGCGTAACATGTCTTCAAATGTCTGGATGGTTCGCTCTGTCTGACCATCCATTTGAGGATGAAAAGAAGTGCTAAGGCATAGTTGAGATCCAAAGGAATGTTGGAGACCTCTCCACACCCTGGAGGAAAAATGAGGATCTTGATCAGAAATGATCATCCAAGGGACTCCATGATGTCTCACCACCTCCTCTAGATACTTCCTTGACAAAACTTCCACTAAGCTTGACTCCTTGATTGCTATGAAGTGGGATGATTTTGTTAAATGGTCCAATACCACCCAAATAGCATCATTTCCTCTTGGAGATAGAGGTAAACTAGTAAAAAATTCCATTGAGATGTCCGCCCACATCCACTGAGGAATCTCTAATTGCTGGAGAAGACAACCTGGAACACGGTGTTCGGCCTTCACCTTCTGTCAGACTAAACATTGAGACACAAAATCTGTAACCGCACGCTTCAGCCCAAGAAACCAAAACTGACTCCTCACGGATCGGTACATCTTTTTCACGCTAGGATGTACTGCTAAGGGAGAACTATGGAACTCTCTGAGAACTTCCTCGTGCATTGTCAGGGGAAAAAAAATCCTTCCATGATACAACAGTCGGTGTTGTTCATCCTTCGACCAACCATCAGGGTCCTCACCACAAACAACTCGGTCTCTCTAGACCTCCACCTCAAGATCCACTAATTGGGACTCTTCCACCTTCTGCACTAGGGATGATTGTACCGTCATCTAAAAAAGTGATCCTCTACCCCCCAACTTATCCCATATCATGATAGAATGATGATAGTTCTTCCATTACTCTACAGGAATCACCAGATTCACGCACAACATCTCTACGTGACATTCGACTCAGGGCATCATCCACACCATTCCCTTTTCCAGGAGTATATGATACTTTGAAGTCTTATTCTTGTAAGAAATACATCCACCGACGCTATCGCAAGTTCAACTCATGCTGGGAGAAAACATACCACAAACTCTAAGGATTAGTGAAAACCACAAAGTGCTCACCAATGATGTAATGTCTCCACAACTTTAATTCAAACACCATGCCTGACAAATCAAGATCATTGATGGCATAGTTTCATTTATGGGGATGAAACTACCGAGACCCATAGGAAACAACTGACCTCTACTGCATGAGAACACAACCTAACCCGAAATGTGAAGCATCAGAGAAAACATCAAACTGGGCTCCGTCAATTGGAATACAAAGGACTGGAGCACTTACTAACTTCTCCATTAGATACTCGAATGTTGCGTAATATTGATTAGTTCATATGAATTCTTGATCCTTCCTAGTGAACAATGTCAGTGGAGTCGCAACTCATGAGAAATCAGCTATGGAACTCTTGTACTAGCATGTGAGACCAATGATTCTTTGCACCTCTGACACTATCTTGGGGGATTCCCAAGACAAAAATTCTTCTATATTCAATGGATTCACAGCTACTCCCTGTTGGGAAACAACATACTCCAAGAAACAAACATCATGATCCCAAAACTCACACTTCGACAGCTTCCCGAATAGCTGATGTTGGCGAAGAACTCCCAAAATGGCTTGTAGATTCTATGCATGCTCCTCTCCAGATGTGGAGTACACAATGATTTCGTCGATGAAAACTACCAAGAACTTGTCCAGGAACTCATGGAACATATTATTCATCAATTCCAAGAACTAAGCTTGAGCATTTGCCATGCCGAACGACATTACAAAGAACTCAAAATGCCCATAACGACAACAAAAAGCAGTCTTCGGGATATCCTCATCCTTCACACGCATCTAATGATATACTCACCACAAGTCGATCTTTGAGAACCAAATTGAACACTTCAGTTGATTGAATAAATAATCAATCCACGGAAGAGGATAGTGATTCATTATTTTCACTTTGTTTAAGCAATGATAATTGACACACAACCGCAAACTGTCGTTAGCCTTATTTACGAACAAAACTAGTGCACCCCACGATGACACACATGGCCGAATAGAACCACACTATAATAGACCATCATGCTGTATACGTATCTCTAGTAAGTTAGAAGGGGCCATCATATAAGAATACATAGAGATAGGAAATTCTCCTAGCTGTAGCTTGATCCCAAACGTGATCTCTCGTCAAGGGGGTAATGCTACAACCTCTTCTAGAAAGACATCGGGGTACTCCTCTACAACCCTAGGAAATGACACCTACTAAGCCTCTGAAGAACTATGCATCAACTCAGCCATCATGGATGATAAGGATTGAATACACCTCTGTCCCATCCAAAGATCTCGCTCACCAACAAACACCACTTTATATCCATCGACACCAATGAAGATGACCTTATTCTTGAATAAATCCATGATATCCTTCACCGTATACAACCAATCCATGCCGAGGATTACATTATAGGATTGTATTCATAAACATATTAAATCTCCCCAAGAGAGGTGTTTCCTCAACACTAGCTCACAATCTCTACATACATCAATCAAGTCAGCTAAACCTCCAACTTGCATAGTCAATGCCAAGGGCACTGAAAGCCTCTAGACCTCATGTCCCAAAGCAAGGACAAGGGTAGGTGTTATGAAGGAGTGTGTGGATCCTGAATCAAATAAGGCATAAAAAAAGGTAGAAAACATGGAAAGGGTACCTCGAACAATGTCTAGATCACCTGGAGTTGGCAACGCTAGAGCATGAAGCTGACCACGAACTCCTCCACAGCCTCTCTGACCCTGATGACGACCACCACCATGGCCTCTCTCTGCTCTCTGAGGATGGGGAGCATTATCGGGTTGTCCTCTTCCTACCACAACTACCCTCTACTTATCTAAAGCTGGTGCAACCAGGTACTGCTTCCTTGGCTATAACTGTCTCAACGGAGGAACCTAGAGTGTAGTGTCAGATACAAGATTATCGCTCTGAAAGGTTAAGCACTCCCGCTGATAATGACCATTTCCACCTTAAAAAAAACAAGCGCTTGATTCCTTGGCATAGGCCTGAGAGTTTTTGCCTCTGGAGAAACGATATGTGAAGGGCTAGGACCTACCCCTAGCTGAACGGAAACTCTTCTGCCCTGAATACTAAGAACCCCAGACCACAACTCTACTTCAGGAGGAATCATGCTGATTCCCCTCTCGTGAAGATCCTTTCAAGGCCAATTTTCCCTCAACAACCTCTGCCCTTCCCAGTACCTCAAGATATGTTTTTAGCATAAATGGGGTGACCTGGCACAGGATATATGGACACAAATCCTCCTCGAAATTCCTCACCATGGCCTCCTCATCCGACCGTAGCTTTGAAGCATATCTTAAAAGGTTCCTGAAATGGATTCCAAACAATCGAACACTTGAGCTCCCCTATAGAAGGGTGAAAAGATCCTGTAGACTAGACACATTCGCAGTCAAAGAAATAATCTCGCCTGTAAACCCGTCTCAGAACTCCTCCCATGAGATCACTAACTCCTCACGATCCCTGAGGAACAAGAACTACCACTACCTCGCTGCTCAATGCAGCATCGTCACAACCAAGGACAACCAGTTCTCCTTACAAGAACAAATGGAAATGAAGCTGATATCGACATCCTATAACCAGTCATCCATGACTGCATCTGAAATAGAGCCCTTGTACTTCTAAAGGCTTTGGAGCTGAAACTCTCGGAGTGTCTTCTTCCAATTGTCATTGTCATCAACCTCTACCCTACGACGATATACTGGAATAGCCTGCTGGACATTTTCTACACAAACCTGACGAGGATGTCGACCTATAGCCATACCTGTAAAATAACAAACCATTAGAGCTCCTAAACCTGAAATATAGAAAACACAACATTAATTAATTAATTGTTCTCTTTTATTAATTTTAGGTTAACCTATCCCAAGGTCTACCTATTCAAAAATATAAACAATGATGAATGATGCATGATCCTTTCCTAGGTCTCCACCATGAAACTAGTATCACCTTGTTTAGTATCCATTGCAATCATAAAGTTCTGTACATCAGATCCTAGGGCATCGTAAACACCTGTATCTCAGACGGTCCCCAGTTTTTACCTAACTTGCTAAACATGAATGAAACTGTTTCCCTACCAACCCATGAAACCTCACCTATGCCTAACTCCAAACTCTATCATATCCCTCAACCAAACCTTTGATACCACTCTGTCATGACCCTCTCCCCACAAAGTGTAACCCTCTTAGGCCGAAAATGTGAGAAGGTAGATAATGACCCTCGAGTCCCGCCTCCAATAGGCCCCAGGTTAGCGACTAGCACCGAGGGTATAGTAACACACAAAATGGGAGGCATTAACCTCTAAGAGAACTCATGCATAATAGAGAGATAAGATAGACACCAATCAACTCCAACTAAGACATCAAAATAATCAAAAACCCATGTACACATATGAAAGTTCCAGCAGAAGTACTACAACTGAAAGGGGAAATACTACATTTACCCAAAAGATAGTAAAAACAGTAGCAACCACAAGACCGAACAACTCCTGCAACCCCAATCTAGTAGAAACCATCTTGATCTTCAACTTGCTCCAAGATACCTAAAAATGGTTTATATATACATTGGGTGAGTATAATAGTATACTCGTTAGGATCATCCCCGAAGCCTCTCATGCAACGTAAAGAAAGCATGCAAAAGAACAGTGAACAACAAGTTAAAATAATTCATCACCTAACCAGGTATAATATGTTCCCAACCACACCATGGCTACTCTCACAAAATAACACATACAAGAATATATCATATAATAAAGAATGTCAAGGGTACCCCACTACTACTTCCCCACTAGTTTTCTGCTTTGCTCCAACATCGCACGTCCTGAGCATCTCTCTCCAAAAAGGCTTTCCCGCAGACACCTAGGCGAATCACCACAAATGCAACTCATGCAAAAAAACCACCACAACCACACACATAAGTAACCAGGTAGTTTCTGGGATCCACCATTTCTCAAATAATGTGTATCATATGTCGGGTATTATTCCTCAAGCCATTACAGCCCATACACCGAGTAAGGATCCTCAAGCCAACACAACCTACACACGTTACACCTATAATAGTACATAGAAAACTATATCCAGAATATATTTTTGTGAATAACCACAAGACATTACAACCCTCAACACACATATATGGGGAAAACTAACCAATCTGCCTACCAGCACCAGTAACTACTAAGAGAAGAGAGCAGGGCCAAAGGGGGTAGTCAGCCATCCATCCTCCCACCGGAATGTTGTGTAAAACACCCACCCATGGCTCAGAATCCATGGGGTGTCGGTTGACCTTAGTAACATGATGGATTATCATATAGAAACACAAAAAGTACATGATATATTATATCTCACAACCACATTTTGGGAATTACCTAGTCTTAGACACAACTACAGCTAATGACTCTCAGACTCCGGGCTACTACTTCTAAGACTAGGTACCCTATAAGAACACAACCATTTAAATAGAATTATTAGATAACATGATTCCTTTTTTATCAGTTCCACTATATGGTAATTAATTCTTTAATCATTAATTAACAATGAAAAATTCCACCTTACGTTTCGTTAGCATCACACCCAAATTCAATTGTTCCTTCAATATTACCACCTAATCATTATGTTCCAGAAACTCCATCCCCATAGGTTAACACCATTTATTCAATTATTCATTAATGACAAACTTTCCCATATTCCCAGGATTTCTAGAAAAATATTATATGCTACTAAACACAAGGGTGCTCAACACGGTGAGTAGATGTACTACCTGTAGAGTCTTTTCCTATTATAGCAAGAGAATATACCCATACATCCTTGAGAAGCTAAACACAGAAATCAAGTCGCATACCCCATGTGTCTTCACCTCTTTCGTAAGAAAGGTAAGACCAGATACCTTGATTAGTGGGGAAACATAAAGCAGATAAAAAACCAATCAAAATTACCAAGCATCCAACAATCACATCCACTCCATTCCATCATCCCTTGTGGCCTCGTTAACACCTACATGCATAAACCGATGCATCTTGCCACTCTAGGTATCATCTGCTGCCACAACCAAAAGGGCTTCTATGCATCCACATATTACCACAACCAGCCAGGTTCACATTAAAACATAAGTAGCAGTAAAAAAACATCTTCAAAATTGGGCTCTTGTCACTTAAACAAACAAGCAGGTAACTCAGAAACCTACAATCAATTATATTTTAACAACCACCAGTTCTTTAATCCATATTCGGTTAACCGATTTATTATTCATTGGTTCCAAATTCAGGAAACCTAACCTGTAAGTTATCACAAAAATATAAAAATGCTTACTGCACATATTAGATTTACATCATATTACAATAAGAACCAGATTAGTTTTCATGCCTCTTTATCTTTAGACAACAATTATCAATTAATCCCGGTTTACATTCATTACATATTTCCATCAAGAACAAACAACTAAGCAAATTGAGCATAGATATCACACTATCTTGCAAAATAAGAGGCAATAACATGCGATCGATATCAATTTATTTATCCGGTTAAAATATTTATTATGTCAATTCCATTGTCATCCATTGGAATTAAACATGCTAATAATATAGTATCATGTAAAAGAAATAGAAGAAAAAAATCCTCTACCTCAAACAGTTCCTCACGTTATTTATCCACACAACGGTTCACAATCCTCCTCTCGTGACAACTACATCCACCAGAGGATGCCACAGTATGACAACACCAACCAAACCCCAATAAAAAACCCATTAGAATCATGTATTTTACATGATATAACATGGAAAGGTGAAATAGGAGGAGATGATACCCAAAATAATGACTATGAAACATACCTTATATTGATGATTGATAGATATAGCATGGTTGCATCAAAATAGAGAGGAACCAATCTGTGGAGTAATGTTTTATTGTGAAACTTTTATGGGTAGTATTGACAGGTTATAGGATCTCATATTTGAGAACAAAGAGGAACAACAAGGGAGGATGATATATTGTCCCTATTAAAGATTTAATTGGGCGACATTTTAATATATGCTTAATTCCCCATTAAAGGTGGTTCGTATTAACCCACACGGTTTGACCAAGTAAAAACATCTTGAGCCATAGGAATAATTAATATAGGATTTATGGTCTTTTAACAGGCCTTAAGAGTCCTTAAAATAAGGCTTAAAATGTATTTTACATCAAAGGTAATGTCAAAGGGGTGTAATAATTGGAAGCTAGATACACTGTTCAAATTCAACTGTTAGAAGTCCTCTATTATAAGTCCACTGTTAGAAGTCTGCTGTTAGAATTATGCTGTTAGAAGTCTGCTGTTAGAATTATGTTGTTAGATGTCTGCTGTTAAAAGTCCTCTCTTAGAAGTCCCCTGTTAGAAGTCTGCTATTACAAGTACGATGTTAGAAGCCCGCTGTTAGAAGTCCGCTGTTAGATGTCCACTGTTAGATGTACGCTCTTAGAAGTCTGCTGTTAGAAGTCCTATATTAGAAGTCCGATGTTAGAAGTCCGATGGTAGAATCGTGCTGTTAGAAGTCCGCTAATAGAAGTCCGCTATAAGAATTCTGCTGTTAGAAGTCCGCTGTTAGAAGTTCGCTATTAGAAGTCCTCTGTTAGAAGTCCACTGTTAGATGTCCACTGTTAGGAGTCCATTTTTAGAAGGCCACTGTTAGAATTATTTTTTTAGAAGTCCGCTGTTAGAAGGCTGCTCTTAGAAGCTCACTAGTCTGGAAGCACTGTTCGTTAAATCCACAATGATAGAACAATGTTCACTGAACCTCACTGATAGAACACTATTCACTAAATCCTCACTGATAGAACATTGTTCACAAAATCCTCACTGATAGAACATCGCTCACTAAATCCTCACTGATTGAACAGTTCACTAAATCCTCACTGATAAACATTGTTCACAAAATCCTCACTGATAGAACACTCTTCACTTAATCCTCACTGATGGATCACTGCACATTGAACTTCACTGATAGAACATTGTTCACTAAATCCTCACTGATAGAACATTGTTCACCTACCGTTTTAGTTTATTGATAGAGGTAACCGATAGAACTATTCACTGATGGAACTGTTCATAGAATTGGAAATTTGGAAAGGAAAAGAGAGGTTACCGATAGAACTATTCACTGATGGAACTGTTCACAGAATTGGAAATTTGGTAAAATATTGAGGATAAGTCACCTTGACCTCCTGGAACACCTCAAAACCATATTTTCACAAAGTAATAGACCAAAGAGGTCCGGTCCATTACATTTATTATATTATTTTTATAGATGAATATATTATTTTAGATAGTTTATAACTTATAATTTTTAAATAAAATTATTATAATGTAATTTCAAACGTTAAATTAAATAAATAATTGCAAAATTAACATTAATATTATTTTAAATTAAGTAATATTTTATTAAATGTTTAAAAATTACTAAAAAATAATATAATTTACAAGAAACACAAAAATTTTTATAAATATTTTATAATTTCAATTATGTGGAAAATTGATCTTTTATATTGATTATATATACCCCTAAATAGTAAAAACATTGTTTACTTGGTTATAGTTAAAGTTGTGTTTTTTTAAATTAAGTCTACTTCAATTAAAATTATCTTAAAACACATGTGAGATATTTATTTTATAAAGAAGATATCAAATTTTAAAATTAGTGAGTCAAAATTTTCTAATAAATCGAAAATTATTTTATTCATAATTGATAAATAACCAAGGATTGAAATTTAGTTATCTTAATAAAAAAATGGGTAGAATAGGGAAACATAAATGTTAAAGAATATCATTTTTTTTGTTGTGGAGGATTTTATAGAAAAATTAAAATATTCCATCGATTATTATAAACTTTTTGATCAACATTAGGTATGGTATACCTTATAATAATAAATTATTTTTAATTTCTATAAGAATTCCATTCCTCCACACGCATAAAAGGGTATTCACTCTCCCTAATTATTAACAACCCTAATGCCATTTGATTAGACCATGATCCTACTAAATCACTTACAAACATCAGTAATATATTTATAGATGATGTAAATTTAGAAATAATCCAACTATTGATGATCTGTTAGTCTATCATAAAAGTGAAATCCAAATTAGTGTCAATGTTCACCAAGAAACAAATTTGTTCAATTTATTTATCAGGACCCATAAATTATTTTTATATAATTATTATATAATAAAAAGTATATTAAATACACTATGATATTTTTATGATATTTTTATGTCCCAAAAACAAACACATTTACAACAAATTGGTTTTGAAATCATCATTCAATTATATGATAGACTACTGCGTTACAGATTGATGTCATTATTTTTTCCTTGAATACAACGTATGGTTTTATATAATGACAGGCTATTATTTATATATAATATATAATATATTTATGATGTACCTACGATTCTAGATTATTATACATGACATAAAATCTTGTTTTTTATTTTGTGGGAATGCGATAGCATTGGTTCAGTGTACAACAGACTATCTCCTCATGATGATATGTGATTTGTTCTCATTTTACATGGAATGTAACAAGGATTGGTTTAATAGATATATGTGATGTATATAAAATAAAAATTATAATATAATAAAAAAACACACACGCACTCAAATATATATATATATATAATTTACTATTCCTTCTTTCAATACGATATGAAAATAGAACCAACAATCATGTATATGTATGACCAATTGTCTCCATAAAAGGTGTATTTCATTTCAGAGTTATTTATTTTATAAATTATTATAAATAAATATATATTGAATATAAATGAAATATACATCATGGTTTATCTAATTTTAATGATGGAATGCTGATAAAATAATAGGGCCAAAAAATAATAAATCTAAACTTATGCGGAAGCAAAGCGATTATTACATGTAACGTAACATTATCATGGTATTATTAATACATGGGTAACCAAAAGGTAATTATCCAACCATATATGGTATGATATATATTAATATGTTTCTTTACGATATTTATAATTCAAATATATTTAATAAATATGAGAATTGAATATTTATGAAGGATTTTATTCATAATTTAAGGGATTTTCATCTAACTTTTTACTTCTGTATGATTTGTTCTATATTCCATGTCTTTTTATTCTATGTGGTGTATATACATAACATTAATATAATTTATGATTATTATACATTTTTTTTAATTACATATCCATTTTAGGTTCTCCCTTTCATGGGGTTATGATATTAATTTTACCAAAGTGGTACATGAATTTTGTGTGTATTTTTTTTCTTTGAGACAATTGTAATGTTATATACCTTTATTATTTTATAAGGCATGTATATTGACCTATTGATATA
The DNA here is from genome assembly GCA_963277665.1 of Viscum album. Classification (NCBI taxonomy): domain Eukaryota; kingdom Viridiplantae; phylum Streptophyta; class Magnoliopsida; order Santalales; family Viscaceae; genus Viscum; species Viscum album. Next base: position 1,815,711,656 of record OY728146.1, read on the forward strand.
TCATATCGTGAGTATACATATTTTTTGATATTTTAATATTAATTAAATGTTATTTTATCAAGGGGTATTAAAATTAAATGTTACAATTATTGTATGATTTTATTATTAACATATCAAAATTTATCAGGATTGTATAGTATCAAGTATCTAAGGATAAAATCTCATTATTTACCTCTCCCAAATTATAATTAATTTTCTTCTAATATGGTTATTAATGATAATATTAAGAAATGGTTTAATTACTCTACTATTTGGTACATCATGTAATTTGGAAAATGTTTTTAAGAAAATATAACATTATTTTTCTCTTGGGTCTGAAATCTATTATCTCCTAATACCATGTTTTCAAAATATTTTTTCAATAAATTTATATAATTATCAAATTTGTTTTAAATTAAGTATCTAATCTTGTTTTACTTTATAAAAAATGGTATTAAATGTAATCTTATTGTAATTTTCAAGTCAAGGATCGTTTTAATTCTACAAACAATATGAAAGGAATATTTTTTAATGAATATTTTCTCTAAGAAATTATCCAGCTTCATGACCATTCTATTCATGAAATAATCCATTATATGTTTTAAATAAAATTTTATAATTATTTTTTTAAAATATTTTATAAATATTTTTATTCCAAATTTATTTTCAAGTAATGTTATTTTGAAAACGGTCTATGTTTTTAAATGTTTTTTAAATGTGTTTGAATTATTCCTTGATATGATTCAAAGGTTATTTTAAATGAAATAAATTTTAAAAATGATTTATGTTTTAAATTTTTTAAATGATTTTACAAGTATCCTGTAATTTTTTTTCATGTTTATATTTATAGAAAATATATTTCAAAAGCTTTTACATTTTAAAATAATTCTAGAGAAGAATTTATATTTTCATTAAAAAATCATTAAATGAAATTTTATAACAGATTTTATGTTTTTGAAATATTAATATCAATAAAAGGGATTTTAAAAACGTTTTATGTTTTACAATTATTTTAAATTTAGTTTCATGGATTAATTTATATACATTCAAGGTAATTTTGAATGAAAATTGTTTTTAAGAAGATTTATATTTAATCAAAATTGAACAAAGAATTTTAATATTCCCCAATAAATGATTTAAATCAAATTTCAGTCCATTATTAATATGTATCCAATTTTTTTTGAAATAATAATATTTTTAAAATGATTTATAAAAGTTATTTTAAAATAAATGATATATTATTTAGAAAACATTCGTAGTAATATTTCAAAATCCCTGTCTATATAAATTGAATTCCTCTGATAATATTTAGGATTCAATAGGGATATGATCAAGGGTCACCATTATTATTCTTTATTTGAATATTTTATGTTTAATTTTATTTTTTCCCTAATTTTTATTTCTGATTCATGATTTTTACCACTATTGAATTCTGGAAAAATAGTTTGTTTTCATGGGTTATTCTCTAATGAAATGAATAAAAAACACGTATCTTTTTCACATGGTATGATATGGTGAAAAGTGTATGGTACCTATTTTTTCATAGGTTATGATTTGATGGATTTTTATGATCTTATGACACGCATATGTATTATTTCATTATATGATAGGTGGGTCATATATCTCCCTAAAATTAATTAGGTAAATATTTATATATCTCATGGAATAGAAATGGGTATATTAGTGAGTAGACCTGATAAGATAACCAAAATTCCATGTTATACTTGTTTAGGGAGCGACGAAATTCCACAATAGAGAAAGGGTTGCAACTGGAAATGCAAGCGTGTCCTACCCAATAGATGTAGCCACCATGAAAATCAAAAATAATTTTTTCTAACAATCCTTGACATCAAGGGAATGATTTTATATACCATTTTGTAGGAAAGAAATCTATGTATTATACCAATTGTATTCTCTAATGGATCATTATATTTTATTATCCTGACATTAACATCATATTAACTGTAAATATTTATTCCCTAACTAAGGATTATGATAATTGATATGTAGCTTATGGCTTTAAATTTTAATAATCAAGTTATAATAAATTTATCATCTTTTTATGCTTACAAATCTTCTTTATTTAACCTTAATGAGCATCTGAAATCACCCTTTCTTATTCATCATTTCCACCAGTTATGATGAATTATTATAAGTTTTAGTAAAAATTAAGAAGATCAATTTCAAGAAATATTGATGATCATTCGCCAAACTAAAAGATTATGTTCCATGATTTTTTGGGAATAAACAATTACGGACCTCAAGAATGTATTTTGTGTAATTTAAAGAATTTTCATCTAAAAATATTTTATAACCATGTATGTTAAGTATGGTTATCTATAGATACTATAGTAACCACTAAATATACAATATACCACAATAATAAACTTTATACTACCTGAAGAACTGACAGCCTATATGGACACCAATCTAATGTTCTCAGTACTCTTTCCTTTTTATGTTACCCTAAATTATAGGAGTCTGATTAATGATATCAAAAGATATTGATAGGTGAAATACATTAACATTTTAGTACATGACATTTTTTATCCCATCCTAGAAAGGTCATGTTCGTGATATCATATGACTATGTAGAAGTGGTGAAAAGTGTATCAACTCAGTAAAAATGATAAATAGTCTATGATAGGTGTACAAACATGATGCATGTGATTGAAATATATATATTGGTCATCTATCAGAATCAAAATATATCATAAATATTATAAATATGTTATAAATTCATACATGAAAATGCCTGGATGATGACCAGGAAGACTAATCACATCTCTCAAGCACTTGGATGAATCACACAAAATTTAGGTGAAATTTTTTACCGTCATCTATAGAGGAATATAAAGATAGTATCTAATATAATCAATGGTATCTATCCAAGATTCATTGGGTGAGTACATTCATAGCCTGGGAATATGGGAGTTCACTACTACAAGAAATTACACATCAGATTGGCCATATCAGGTTCAAGTCATGGAGCATCCTTCATGGAATACATCAGATGTATAATATCCAATTGAATATAATCTCTAGGGCTATGTTCTAGGATATAAGGTGGTTATAAAAGTTGAAATCATGGAAGTACGACTAGAAGATCAATTTCCAACATCTTTAGATATTTTTCATCACTACCTTCATGGTGATAAACTCATGGTCATAATGATTTAATACCTCCAAAAATGATAGAAAAATGACATATAAAAAGATTTGAGAGAATATATATACAATAGTAGAAGAGAAATATATAAAAATTCGATCACTAACCATAATAGTATGGAATGTTCCTTCATAAATGGATAAGCTACTAGAAACTATTCAATATCTTTTATATAGAATATCTAATATATGGAAGGGTCAATTACAATTCTAGGATGAATGCACTCTTTAAATTATAGATGTCTTATCCATTTAATAACAATAATTGTTTTTATAAATATACTATTTATTTATTGTTTATATGTGATTATACACATATATCCATTTTTGATTAATTGGATTTTCATTCCCTTTCAACAAGGTCCCATACATCTTATTGCTGAAGTTGACACCCATTAAATTTCAATTTTCTTTCTAAAATTATTTCATAAGAAGTTACATTTATAAAGTACAATGTATTAACCCCATTAATTTTCCTTCCCAATTCATAATCTCATATAAACTTTATAATATAATGTTTTAATATTGTTATCCTAGCCCAAGCCCAACACATGTAGGTATATGTACATAACAAACATGTGTAGAAACTATCATTAATGATTCCATTACCAATCAATATAGGAAAAAAATTATTGGGTATTAGATTTTAAATAAAAAATACATTACCATATAGAAGATGTTATAGTCATTTAAATATATGACAACCATGGATAACTCAACAATCATAGGCAGCACAAGCCACACAATATGTCAAATTCAATAATATGGAATTGAGTATGCACAAAATGTGAATTATAGGTTACTATAATGATGAATTTAATAATGATACCAACCATATGGGGAAAAGATAAATATATATGCATATCAAATAAAATAACATGTGTATAACCCAAGGGTGAAAGTATATCAACTATAATAAGAAATAAACTGACTAATAATTTCCCATTCATAGGAAATGTGGGTTTTATCCAGAACGTGTGTCAATAACTCCAAACAATGGCTTATAAACATGTTCCAACATATTTCATGTCTTAAATATGTATTCATAAATAAAAATAAAATGTAACATAAGTCCCTTTTGATACAAAAATGTGTCGTCCTGACCTGGAACCCACGTAACAGTTCCCTAATCCAATAGGTCACATGGTCTCATGTGCACCTTCTAGTAAGCTAGAGTTTGTTAACTAGCAGTTGGGGCCTCAGGTGTGATTGTTAGGAGACTAATCTCTATGGTCATATTGGAGAAAAAAGATATATAATTTTAATTATCATAAAAATAATAATGAATAAACAAGATTGTCATCAGATTTTATTTATTATAAACCATTAATAATAATAAACTCCAATGTTAAATAGTGATTTATATAAAATATGAGGATTTAATGTCACATATCTATAGAAAAGAAAAATAAGTATAAATGGTTGTAGAAATGTCGTACAATACATTTTTTACAAAATAAAAAAAGGCAGAAATGATTAAATCATCCCAATAATTCTCTTGGTAATTTTCTACCAAGCCGCATCTTATTTAAGATAGCATGTCAGGGGTCCACGGTGGGACACATCCCATTTTCCAAACCAGAAATCATGAAATCTTATAGGGAACCCAAGATGACCTAAATAATATGTGATATAAATTTATATTGGTAACCACAAATGATTTCTATGAAAATCCATTCTGTAAATATAAATAAAACGATATGAATGTATATATGAAAATGTATTTAAATGAAAAATAAATTAACTCAAACCTAATTCAACATTATTTGGAAATGTGTAAAAAGATGATAACATTCAACTAATTCCATTATTCTTTTTATATATATAAATCACTAAAGGCTTAAATAATAATAAAATAAGTCATAATAATATCCAAGGGTGATCCAAGGTGAAAAAAAGGAATCCTTTACTATAGTGGTATGGTAACATGTAGTAGTAACCCATCTATCTTGGAAATAACAATTTTGAGTGTAATCCAAATGGATTTATCAAGGCATTACACTGTAATATAGTCCAACCATGACTATGGAGCTCACCCATAATAATATCAGGATAACCATGATTGAGCCCAATATATTGAATCCATGGATCCAAATGTTTCAAGATATCAAGATTGTTCCAAGGAGTTTATCCAAGGAATCCTAATATCTTAAGACATAGTGAAGGGATACTACGACATAATTCCATGTATCCTCTAGTAGACATGGAAAATCTTCCAATGTGGTTATATCCATTGGAAAATGAATATTTGATTCAGAATGGTTTCTTATGTGTTCTCAAGTCTTTCCCTGAAGAATCCATCAACGTCTCAACTCAAACCACTTATATTAATATAATATTTATATGAAACATTAATCTTATACATATATCATTATTTAATTTAGGACATGTAATAGTCTATAAATTTACTAATTCATTAAGAAAATTACATTTCTATTCATATATGGTGACAAGGAAAATTAAGGATATGTAACCCATTTCAAATAAATTTGAGAATAAACACCATGTTATATCAATGTGTTTATATACTTTCCAAATATTAATTCATTATGCTCATTTCATTACATTTCACCATAGGTGAAATGGTTTTATAAGTCATGCAACCAATTAAATTCATTACAAAAGTGTAGTAAAAGTTATAAATATATGTATACATTCAAATTGACATTTAATAGGTTTATATAACTATAATGGAAGAGGAACCTTAACATGTAAAAGTATAAGGGAACCCAAACAGTGTCTAAAAATGAGAACTATATAATAACATGGTTGACACCCTAATTGGGTGGATTGTGTGAGATATAAACATCCAACCACATGAATAATATGTATAAAAATGTATCCATAATATGTGAATAACTATTAATATAATAGAATCTATATTTTTTGGGAAACACCTTGTGAATCCTATATGCACATAATAAATACAGTTTATAAATAATGAGACTTTTATGGAAACATCATTGACCACATACATTACACATGAAGTACTCTCCTCTTATGTTACAGAAATAAGTTTGTCCTGATCAGAAGAAAATTGAAGAATTGGTCAATGAACATGAAATAGTTCATTTTATCCTACATCAAAATATAATTATCTTATGGAAGATAAATTTTTGAACTATTACGAAACACAGATGCCCTTTCTTAGAGGAATCCAACAATATGAAAAATGGTTCGATCAGACACCAAATGGTGGATATACTAAGATAATAATATTAGGATTATTTCATTAATGAAAAATGGGAGCTCCCTATGATTTTAATAGGTTATGAAAATATGGTTAATATTATAATGAAATTAGTGGAAAAGGTAAATTTTCCCATCTTTATATGGGTTAAATGATTCAAACACAGGGTTTGAAAAACCGGGAACTAATTGTGCACTATGAAATACTCATAGATATTCCGATCATAGTTCTTCATCATAGTTAGATAAATTTTCCACCAATTCTACATAGATTACTATCCATATAAGAGACACACATAGTTTGATTGAATGGTTTGAGAAATAATACTCTAGTTTATCCATTTAGATCCAATAAAAAAATTATACATTTATCACATGAATGTTGAACTAGGTGCATTATTAGGTAAAATGGTGAACCATTCATTTAACTCTAAAATTCCCACACATATTTAGGGAAACCATATAGGTAGGGGAGGCACGATATTTACTAAATGTGTGTTCTATAGATTTCTTCCACTGGTCGAGGATCCATGAGCTGAACATGCCCCAAATACCCCCACGACCTCTATGATCCCACTAGGATTCCATAATATAGAAATGAAAAGTATGTATATAAAATTTTAAATTATCAGTACATTATTAAAACAAATGGGGTATTACATTTCCATCATATGGAAGTTGAATACATGGCTTGCCCATGCTTACATCCTTCTGTGACTACATAATGGTATAATTTTGTTTCTTCACAAAATTACTTGAAATGTTATAAATATAGAAATAATGAATATATATACTACTTATTACTTAATTATTTATATGTAATTATTAGACATATTTTATATTCACACTCCTTAACCATTATAAATATAATAATGACAATCTTGTGTTTATGTGGACCTCCACATCCATGAAACAACGACCATCATTTTTCATGTATGCCTAGATATCATGATTTTAAATATATATATAATTATTATATAATATATAAATATAATAATTTTCATTATATAGATAGAGAATCCTTGTGAAAGAAGTAGTACTAAAACTCAAAAATGAAAACATATTATAAAAAATAGTTGACACTCTAAAAGGTTTATTTTATTATGGAATTAATAATAAAATAATGGAGAAATGTTATAATTGACCATAAATGAAATCATATTTAGGTAAATTTTTTTGTTAAGTATATATAATAAATAAAAATATATTATATAAAATATTAAAAACACCAATGAAATAATTTGGTCCATAGGTGAGATTTTATTTCATAATTTCATCTTTATTCCTGATTATTTATCTATAGGCTTCCATTGGAGGATTTGAATGAATTTTTTATATTATAAAAATTTATTTTCTCCAACTGTAGTAATTTTTATGGTTTTTAAGTATTATATCCCTTTTAAATTCTATATAACTAAAAAATACAAAATTGAAGATTTTTTTAGTAAAATTGAATTTTATTTCTATTCGGACATGAATCATTTTCTTCAATGTCCATATTTTCCATAAAATTATTTCAAGAATTTTTTTTTCAAACATTATCCAATTATTAATTGAATTCATTTTCAACTGTTCTTAGATTCTTATAAAATGTTATAAAATAAATATTCATACCATTTCCAAATGAGGTACTTTTTAGCAAGGGTGTGTATATAATATTTTTTTAATGTAATGAAAATGAAGAACTCTGCAAACTATAAGGAAAAATAATAGTATCAAATTGTCATTTACATGTTTCCTTGGATCAGTTAAAATAATTATTTTCATAATATTCTCAATATATTTTATATTATTATATATGTGATTTCAAATTAAAAGGGGTGTTTTCTTTAGTGTACCAATGTGTGATCTTTTTAAATTATTGTCTTCAATGTCAGCAACCTTTGAAAATATTTTAATTTAAAGGACATACAATCTAATTTCACAATAAAATTTACTTCTATATATGTATTATGATTATGTTATTATATTTATCAATTGGGTAGAATATCAACAATTCATATACATGTTTGTAAATATTAATTTTTATGTTCATTAGTTATTGAATTGTAATTCTGACCATACATATGATGAATTAATTGGACTTAATAAGTGATAGAAGGGGTATGTTATATTTCATTTATGAATTGGTATTTCTCATAATAAATACTAGTTTTTGTAAATGTCACACACCTTCTCTAATTAAATATGACTTCTTAGAACAAGGCATTAAAAATAATATTCTGATCTCCGACATTATGAATTTAATAATTTTGAAATGAGGTATTGTGTGGCATGTAACATTTTGTGTTTATATTTCATCCATGTATTTATACCCCTTTTATGATATTAGTTTTATATAATATTGGATTAATTTTTATCACTTACATATTAATATTTTTCAATTTATTTATTTAAATATTCTATTTCATTTTTCCCTTATTTTTAATATGAGATCAATATTTATTGTTTATTAATTTATATGGGATACCAATAATGAATATATGAACGAATTCAAGTATTTACATGAAGAAATTATAAAATTTTAATATAATATTTTATACTTTAATTCATTATTTCAAATGTACTATGAGAATCATTTATATATATAATCTCATAATACTTTTAAACAATTTTATCATTCCAATATAATACCTCATATATTGTACAAATGAAGTAAGATAACTAATGATATAGATTAATATAGTTATGGTGTTATAGTTGTTTTAATTGGTATTTTAGTTCAAAACATAGGGACATGATTTAGGAAAAACTAGAGTATGGATCATAACAATATAATAGACTCTTAAGATATGCATAGTAATATAATTATATCAAAAAATTTAAGATATATACTTTGTTGTTTTCCTAGAAAATACAACCCTGTTTGTATTCGAGAATGTGGATTTGATCTTCTAATGGATACACATACAGGTAAAAACTATGAAAGGGGGATATTGGGTATTATAAAAATCATCCTTGGGGCCTGATGTTTCGGCATAAGACTGTACAACTGCCAAGACTCTCTTTGGGGATACACTTTGGTGGATTTACATGCTATTTATGATCCATTGGGAAGGATTTTAAAACATTATTATGTTTTGAAGATATTCCCAATAATAATAAGATCATTATTATGATACTATTTGTCCCTAATTTTTCATTTTATATTCTATATTACACTAAATTCACAATCATATACTATGCATTGACATTTTTAATTTTCTACACTAATTCATTATTTGGAATCATTTTTAAATGGAGAATAATTGTTTAAATGGAAACTAAATTAATGATTTTAATATATATAGGTATTTATTGCCAAGAAAATATGATAAATATTGAAAAGAATATAATGAAATTATAATTATGTTGTCATAACTATCTATGGCTATGTAAAATAACCATGCTTATATAGAGAATCATGATATACCCTAACATGTATCAGTAATGTTTGATAGATTCATGCGAGACTAACCTTAAAATTTTAATGGGAATAATAATCCATTTATATAGATGTAATGGATCACCTCCCTGAAGAATATATATATCACTTGGGGTAGTTTTTAAGGGAAGGACATGACCATAAGGATTAAATATTCTATTATCTATAAACCACAATTTATTTACGGTTTCAAGAATATTTTTGATTTAGAGATTTAGAGAAATTGAAAAAACTCTTATATATTAATCCTATAAATTATAAGTGAGTCATTATACTATGTATCTATTTTCACAATAACCTAATTTTATTAAATGTAAACATGTTTTCTCCACATTCCATATCATCACAAAATTGATATTTTATTGTAAATTTATATTAAACACACTAAAATCTAATAAAAAATTTAAAACATTGGGTGAGAAAACAATTATCAGTAAGGAACAAAAATGCTAAATATGTAATACATGTGAAAAATATGAAAACATATGAAAACCATGTTCATAAAAATATATCATTTCATATAAAATGAGGATAAATTTTCATTGAAAAAGATCATCATCTTACATTTTGAAATGAAATGATTTCTATGAAAAATAATTTAAAGGAATACAAAGGTCATGTGATTTCCCTTGAAAATAAATTACATATAACTCTTATAATCACTCTTACAATCACACTTACAAATTGAATAAAATTATGGTTGAATTCAATCCCTTGAGTACCCAATGCATTGAAGCACTATCTGGACATACTCATATTATATGTGATAACAGGACAACCCATGAGATACAATGGGGCTCAGATCCTTATAAATAATTTCCAAGAACTATATCATAAATAAATTACTTGAAATTTATTTTAAACCAATATGATAATCACTTACAGATATCAAAATACCATTTTATTGTAAAAACACTTTTAAAATATAAAAACAACACACATAATAAAAAAACCATTTTTGTTAAAAAATAAATATAAAAACTACAATGGAAACAATATATAATTTATGTGTGATGATGGAATGAAAATAAAATCATGTTAAAATATAATAAAAAAATAAATACCTTTTATACATTTTTAAAGTGAATTGAGTGAGAAAATTTTAATGATGGTTTTTAGTATAATGTATCTTACCTTGAGTATGACTCATCAAATACTTTTTTTGATAATAATAAAAAATAGGAAAATTTATACATTCATTATAATACTTTTCATGTTAATTATTAATTTATATCCCTTATTATCCAACTATATAAAATTTCTTAATTAATAATGTTCACTTAAAATATTTTGATGATATATGGTTCATAGGTTCCAAATGAAGTTTATAAACATACCACAGTCATGGTGGTCACTATTTCACCATTTTTAGAATATTAATCATTATATATTTGTAAATTAATTATATCAAATATAATTTATATCTATCCATAAATCCTGATTATGAAAAATGAACTATGTTATAATTATGAAGATGGTGGGTCATATGTATGCATGAGTAACATTTCAATTTTTCAATGAAAATTATAGAAATAAGGTAAATAAATTTTTTTATTTATAGAATGGTAATAATATCATATATTTGATATTAATTGTTTAAATATACTTACATATATCAACTCTGTGAAGTGGTGATGAAAAACGAGTCACATCGCTTCATTGAGGTGGTAGTCCATACATACACACAAAATATGTTATCAGTATAAAGTGAATAAGATAGTAAGAATGAGTATAGGTACTCCAATAATGGATTTTATTCAGGAATTTCTAGTACAACTAGATTATGATGTGTGCATTTTTATTTAATAAATGGTTACCATAAAAAGTGATGGGTGGGGAACTCTTGAAATTTCTCAAAATGATATAATGTTATAAAACTACTATAGATCCCAATGCTTATAAATGTATTTTAAATGTTTTGAGGATGGAATTTTAGAACATATTTTATCATATATATTCTTATTTAACAATTTTATTATTTTTAAGTAATTTAATAAAATCATAATCCCATAAATGGTTATAGTCACATTTTTCAAATTGATTTCCTCTAATTTTAAAACATCAAGAAAAAATGTAAAATTTGAACCAACTATTTTATTATATATTAAAATTTACACGGTACTCTATAGAATTCATGTATAATCTTAAATATCTAAATATATATTTATTTAATTATTTTTACTAACTTTTATATGATTTTATTTATAAAATTAATATTTACACCATCTATAGTGTCTAATAATTTTATGTAATTATTTATTCACTAAAAATAAAAATCTAATATCTTTTTAAGATAATATTTATAATCAAAAATATAATATAGATATGTTCATAATAAAATAGTGTTGTTGTTAGAAATAATAGTGTCACGTGGATGACATTTCATCAAATAGAATACTATAATGGTCATAATCTCATTATTAGGGACCAAAAATGTCATAAATTTGACCCTTGGTTCATTATGACCGAGTCATAATAATCTTATAATATTTATGAATGTTTTTGGGTCATTTACTAGTTCAAAATATATTACTCTTAAAAAAATTCATGATTTAACCTTTACCATGGTAATATAAATTACAAAAGTAATTATTCATATCTTCTAAAAATAAAAGTTACCTATTTAATAATTTTTCATTTTTTATTCCAAATATGATAAAAAATTAATGTTAAAAAAATATATGTTGATTAATTTTATTTAATTTTAATCTATAAAAAGACAATCATTTTTAAAAAACACGAGCTTTTAAAATATGAAATATATTTATACTAAATTCATTTATAAAATAAATTTAAAAAACATAAGCCAATTATTTTAAATAAATACGAATAAATTACATTTTAAACTATTAAGAAACATAATTCATACTTCTAATAAATTTAAAATAAAATATATTTTTTAATAGAAATAATTATTTTTATCTATGCGAAGAAAAATTAACATATTCATAGAATTCTCAAAAATTAATCAAAAGAAATTTTTTATATTTTGAATTTAAAATAAACTAAACTTTTTTTAAAAAATATATGTTCTGAAAATTAGTAACCACAATAAATCATTAAAATAAATATATATCACTTTTAAAAAAAGTATTTTTTGAAGAACAAAATTCCATTATAAAAAATAGATTTTGTATTTGAAAAAGAAATAATTAATAAATTTTAAAATGAGTACGACCATTTTATTTTTTATAATGTGGTTAACAGTACTAATTCTCTCCATTTAAATGGTTCCCTTAGAATGGAGACATTTAAATAATATTATATACATTCTATATTAATATAAGTGGTTAATATTTTTAATTCATTTGAACATAGTTTTTATTGTTTAATGAGATGGGATGTTACATTATCCCTCATTTAGGAAAATTTGTCCATTAAATTTATACTCTAACATTATAATATATTATTTCTATTTTCAAAATATATTTTCTCAAATCTTATATCGTTATGAAGAATAAAAAAATGTCATATTAAAGGTAGATAAAAAGGTAGTATAAAGGTCATCTAGAGTAACATACTCTATGTTTCCATGTATGGGATTAAAATTGGGTATGGAAAACATAAATATAAAAGATTCAAAAAATCATATGGTATAATTTAGAGTGAAATAGAGGATATTAATAAGATAATTAATAGTTACCAAATATAAATTTATGATGGGTTAAAAATCCATTAATTTTATATTCAAATAGTTAAATAGATAATTTTTTAATATACTACTCCATGAGTTAAGGAATGAAATTTCCATTTGAAATATAAATACATGAAAGTATAATTTCATCATTTTATCAATTTTCATGAAAAAATATTCTTTTTCTCCAAATAATTATTATGAATTTTTATTTCCTAATGAACTATAATCAACGTATAATGAATCAAAAAATATGTAAACGAATAATTAACTACTCCACTTGTATTTAGGTATTATCTAAAAACAATAATATTACTAGAATAAAAGATAATTATACCAAAATAATATACATTCATATGATGATACAAAAATTTAATATCCAAAATTCAATACAAATAAAAAAATTTAAAAATAGATCATTAAATAAAAAACTATCACTGAAATTACTCATGTTTTTTATTAAAGACTAATATTTAAACAAAATAATAATTATTTTGACCACATATTATTTGAAGATAAATTTCAATATTTATATAAAAATAAAATGAATAACTCTTATTTTCTTATAAAAAATATAGTTTTCCAAATTGATTAATTTATATAATATGATTTTTCATTTATAAAAATAACCGGATTCATCATAAGACATAATAAAATCATGTATGATTCAAAAATATCATTAATATTTTATTAATAAAATAAAATCCCATATTAATCAATTTTCCATAATCATATAGTTTTCCAAAAAATTATAGTGATATTTTTATGAAATATATTTATCACATATTAAAAAATTTGTTTTCCAATCACAAAGCTTAATTATATGAAAAAACATATTTTACCAAATAAAATTATTCTTTATCAACAAATCAATCTAACAAAAAAAAAAATTTCCAAGGAAGTGGGAATTCATGTATGGTAGTGGTATTTGACGCACCATTTTTCACTTCTTTTGTGGGCTTAAAATTTAAGGCCTTTTTGGGTGTGGGGGTCGTAACCAAACCCACAGGTTGTCAGTTTTCCAAAACTATAGTTCTTATAACATTACTAGAAATTTTAAAAAATATAATTAAAATAAACATAATATATTCATCATTAATGAAATGTTTCATCCCAATGTTTATTTAATACCCTTAATTTCTCCATAAAAAATGTAATGACGCATAACTTTATCTATAATAAATTCTTATCAAAGTACCATTATTCACATAAAAATTTGTATCTTAAATAATAAAAATAAGGTTCTAAATTATTTAACATGGGGTCATCCTCAATGCTTGAAACCAATGATGGTATTCATATCTCATTATATTTACATAGCTGAAAACTTTTCAATCTCTAATGTTATCTAAATCCTTTTCTTATAAAAAAATTGAGGACCAAACCTAAAATATTACATATTCTAGTGATTATGAACATGAAATAAAATTCTTAAAATCCTATGAATATATTATGTTCAAAATTTTAGAGAATATAGATGCAGTTTTTCATAATAACCACCTAAATTTTAAGTGAACTCTAATACCCCATATATAGTTTCCCAAAAAAACAATAATTTTTTTTTAAAAAAAAATTTTCTCCTGAAATATATTTAAAATTTTGATCATGACTTTTTCTTTTATATTACCGATTATTAAACCCAATGAAAAAAAATTAAAATATTGAATGGGAAAAAATCTCATTAAGGCACGTAAAAAAATTATTTTAGTGAAAAACATGAAAAATCATGAAAAATATTTCTTAAAAACATACATTTTCACAAAAAAAATGGATTCAATTTTCCTTAATAAATATCATCATCAATCCTTTTACAATATACATATATCAATTAGAACTTATTATAAACAATAAAGATTCCTTTTATGAACCTTGGGAAATCATTTCTGTATGACTCTTATAGTTGCTCATTAAAATCAAAATACAAGATAGTAAACATCCACCTCAATAGTACACCATGTGTTAGTGTTTTATCTAGGTCCACCCATAATATTAGAAATAAAAATCATAAACTTGTTACATAATGGGTATGAATCCATTATAAATAATTTCCACATACCATATCATTAACAAACACTCTTAAACTCGTTGAATGCCATGTAAAAAAAAGTTGGATAAAATAATATTTTTCATGTAAAAATACTATTTAAAATATTTGAACCACATACACAGTAAAGAAGCAATTTTCATTGAAAATAAATATAAAAAAATATGAAATTAAATATAAATATAATAAAAATTAGGATAACATGAAATGTCGATCATCAGTAATATCTTAAAAAATTACAATGCATTTGACTTTTGTGAGAAATTGAATGAGGAACTTTAAAAGATGGTTTTAAAAAAAATTCATTTACCTTAATTCTATTTAAACATGTATATTATTTGTCATATAAAATTAAAAACATAGGATACTTTATAATTTATTATAAATCATTTTCATGTTTATTATATAATTTCATTTCACATATTATTAGGTCATATATAATTACTTAATTAATTAATCTTACATCATATATTTTGATGATATTCAATTCATAAGTCCAAAAAGAATTTGTTAATTTGAATATGATCATAGAAGTAATTATTCCACTATGTCCATAATAATAATAATTAAATAAATATAATTTGTATAATTCCATTATTAAATTAAATAGAAACGATAAATACAATTTTGAGAAATGACCAATGTTTTAATCATGGACACGGTATGTTTGACATATACATGAGTATCATTTCCAGTTTTCAATAGACACTATATAAAGATATAACGAATTATTTTATCTTTATAGAATTTTAATAATACCATATTTATCATCTCTGTGATTTACTGATAAAAATTGAATCAAATCACTTCGTGGAGGTGGTAGTCCACACATACAAACAAATAACGTTATCATTTTTCAATGAATATAATGGAAAGAATTAAAATGATTTTTTGTAAATTTATAATAATAAATATGTTATATTTTTTTAAATAAACATTAATTCCATAATCTTTTTCAATTATTTAGATATGGTGATGGAAAATGAATTTTATCAGTTTGTGTGGTGGTAGTCCTCTATAAGAACAATTGATTAATTATATTCCTGTTGGATGGATTTGAAGAAGGATACAGATAATTAAAATAACCTAATAAAATCCCATAATATATAAGATATATGCACTTATTATTTAATCATTATTTAATTTGGATTATTTAATTTATAAGAAGAAGAAAAACTAAAACACCCATATTAAGAGAATACGTTTTCTTTGGGAAAATTCATTTTCTTAATGAAATAAGACATATAAGATTAGAATTACCCATTAAAAAGACCTATATAATGATGTGAGGGATTATATGAAAATATATTTGTAATTATTTTAAAATAAAAATTATTTTATATATGTTTATTATAGAGAATAATATTTCCCTTTTATAAGAGAGGGATGGGGAAATCATGGAATATCTCGAAATATTAATATATAATAAGACTATTCTAGAGAAAAATTCTTCAAAATAGCCTATAAATACTCATGGTACAATTGTTTTGACCACATATGATCCCTTTTGTTATTGTTTTATATTTTTATTATTTTAAATAATTTAATAAAATAAAAATCCTTTAAAATATCATTATAAACAATTTATATATTTTTCATTACATGAACTTTAAAAACATAAAAAAATGTAAAATTAGAACCAATTATATAATTATATAATAAAAATGTCATGGTAAGCTATAAAATTTTTATAAGACCTCGCATATCTCAAAATATATTAATTTTAATGTTTTTAATATCAGTTAATTGACATATTAATTAATTTAATAAATAATGCATCAGCATTGTGAGAGAATTTATCAAAATTATATCATCGCTTAAAAGAAATAATAAAATACCTAGAAGAAGATAAATATATTATATTTAAACATATTATTTATAGTCTAATATATCGTCTTGAAAATTCCATATTAAAAGGAGGTCACACACTAGAAAAAAGAGTGTGGCATGTTTGAAATTTCTGTAAATAAAATAATATAAAATCAAAATATCATCCTAGTGGAAAAAATGTCTTAAATGTTTCACATGAATTATTATGGTAAATTTATTATTGTCCAATATGAATCAGTTATGTGTTTAGCTAAATTAATAGTTTTTATAATTTTATTTTTAACAAAATTTACCAAATTCACCATTTACCATGGTAATAAAAAGCAGTAATGTTACTATTCATAATGTTCAAAAAAGAGAGGAAATAATTTACTATATTTGAAGATCATGATTCCAAATATATAATCCATTTTTATAAATTCAAAATATTGAAGAGGTGGAAACTGGAATAAAAATCAAAATGGAACAATGTCATGTAAAAATATTTTTCAGAAAATTTATTTTCTTAATTATAAATGTTTCTTATACTAATTTATATCCTACAAATAACATAATTATATCAATTAAAATAAATAATAAATAATTATAATATATAACTAATCAAAAATATTGGTTGAAATTTTGAATAGATTGAAATAAAATACAGTATTCGATATAAATCAAAAAAATTAACATTCATTGTTAAATCAATATATTAAAAAAATTGTCATTAATTAATCTTAATAAATACGTAAATTAATAATTTAAGAAATAAAATTAATTTTTTATAAAAAAATGTATAATGTATTGAGGGTTTAATATAATAATAAATCATGGAAATCAATGTAATTAATTTTTTAATGTATTTGTTGAAGAATAAAACGTCTATTAAAAATTAATATTTATTTTGAAAAATACTAAATAATAACTCAGAAATAGGTGGTACCATTATATATTTCATAATTAAGTTAATATTATTAATTTACTAAAATTTTAATGTTGGGATATACAATTCAAATTTAAATAATAATTTTTCTCAATTATTTTAATCATAATGTTGCGTATATTTTATGCTATTGACCATACTTTTTTATATTTTCGAAAAATAATATGCTTGAAATGTGCGGCCTATTGTCTCCTATCAACCGGTCAAGGTTCTGGTACTCTGCTAATGTGTATAGCAGCACTCGGGTCGAATCCTCGGCGATGGTACTTTGTAATAGTCGATTGTTTTTAGTAGATTGTATTTTGATTGGGGGGTTTGTTTGAAGATCTTAATAGAAATGTTTAATGGATGATATTTAATTTAAAATGTTGATAAATATTGGGGTGAGTTCATCATTAGGGAGTTAAGCATGTGATATCCTTGAGCTTTGCTTTATATTGCATTAAATTAACACCTCCATCAAAAGTTAATGTTGATTGGAATTCCCAAGTGTTAATCCTTTAATCCTAGCCTTAACATTACATAGGGTTGAAATCTCAATCAGTGCTTGATTGTGGAAGTGTATTTATGGTTCCAATAATCCTTGTAAACCACACCTTGAACATAATATGTCAATAATCCATGACATGTTAAGTCCAACATACAAAATGTTAAATTAAAGAATACTAATCGAGAAAAACTTCTCAATCACTTAAAATCCATAAATTATAACTCACCCCAATAAGATATTTAATCAGACATTCAAATTATTAGTAATATGGTATATTATGTTTAATGTGATGAATTAAAAAGAGAAGAAAAATAAAGGGATAAGAAAAGAGTTGTGCGTCGAACACACACACGAACGATGATGAGAGTAAAACAAACCGGACTTTTTATTGAATAATATAGTAAAAGAATATGATGTATTTCATATTGATTTAAACTAAAATAAGAACATTAATATTTAACTATAGAATGTGGATGATAATAAGAAATTAAGAAGAAGAAAATAGCATTAAAACAGAATTACAAAGGCAAACACTTGCAAAATTACAACGAAAAAAATGCAAAAGTAAATGAATACAAAGAGAGGAGGAAGTGATTATCAAGTGAAAACATGAGTTTGGAATATCCTCCCAAGCCTTTTTCAGGACCTTGGTACTGCCAATAAATCCCCCTTTTCTCTGAAATTCCAACCCTTTTGAAAGGAGAGGAGGGGATGTATTTACAGCCCAAGGTGGTGGACTATTTACATTCCAGAAATACCCCTCCACTTGGCTCGATGATATGGACATCAAGACAACCGAATATCGAGAAATATAATTATTAAGAGTTTTAGATAATAAATTTTTCCGACTACTAAAAAAATTTGGAGTCATTTGGACTTAAGGTTCAATGGTTATGGTCGGTTTACTAAACAAAGTAAAACTGTCCATTTCAATCCAGTCTTTTTGAAGTCTAGAATGTGAAAGGGTTTGTGGATATGATGATGCCTTCAAATCCGAATGATTTATTCAACAAATTCGGCCACCTATATCTCCTATTTCACACTAAAAAATCTCAGCTCTATTTGATTCTTCAATCATGATATATGTCATGAATACTATACTAATTTTATTTCTCGTCCAAAATGGTGGGCTGGACTTCAAACCTTCATTTGGGCCCCATGTACTTTGATTTGGGCCTTGAAATATTTATCCAAGATGACATGTAGAGTCCCTAGAATTATTTTTGAGAGTTAATGTTTTTGGACTTCTGGATTGAGCCCAGTAAATCAACCTTAAATGCTGGTCCAGTTTGTTCACAGATTCTTTGGTCTTGTTTGTGGGGACCATATGACCCTTCAAATGGCATAATTGGTTCATGGTACCTTCTAATGAAATGTTTTATATTGAATGGAGAATCCTGAAAAACATGAACCACACAAGTTTTATCAGTATAGTGATATTTATTATTAAAATATAAAATTGAATCTATTGGACTAATTCTAAAAATGCTAAAAAATTATACTTAATATTAAAACACTAATATTTCGCACAAATTATGCACATTTCATATAAAATAAGTAAAGGGAGTATATAATAAGTCCTGAAAATATTAATAACATCAACTCCCCCACAATTAGTTTTGTGCATGTCCTCATGTGAAACAAATATAAAAACATGACAAAATCATTTTTACTTACCAACACATATTAAAATTTTGTTTTCTCCAATCAGGGGAGGTTTAGACTATTTCACTCATCCATTTTGAAATCCACCACAAGTTTTTACAGAAAAAATGTTCCAAAACTAATTCATTTTTTCCTGTTGAAATTTAGAAATGGAAAATGTGGACACACAAAACTCACACCTCTCAAGATGATAAAATTCATTTGTGGAGGTTCACTCTTTCACCAACAAAAAGTAAAAATATTAGAGTTTGAAAGAGCTATCAGCTTCCAATACCTATCCAAAGTGAACAAGAATCAATAGGTATTTTTAAGGGGGTTTTCTATGGCTTTGGGACGGTAGGAATATAATTTCCATGAGAGAGAAGAAGAGGGTTAAAATACCAACATAGAAAAAGAAATGCACATTTTTTTGAAATAAAACATGGAAGGAAATGAAAAAACATATTTACAAGGGAATGATTGTGTGAAGAAAGACACAATAGAGGAATAAAATATGAAGGTAATGAGAAGATAAAATATTTACAATATACAAAACTTCTCCCAAAAAGAATATAATGCAAGAGTTCCTTTTTCTCCTTTTTTTCTTTTTTTTCGAAAGTTGAACTTGGAAATGATCTCACACTCATAACCCAACCCATGATTGATCTCCTCACAACACTAATTGTAAAAGTTATAACAAGATCAAAGGTTGAGTAAGAGTGATTTTTGATCTACCCAAGACACAACCCATTTTTTAATCATTTGATTTTTGATTTTTTTTTGATTTTTTTGATTTTTTTTCATCATTTTTATTGAACACTTGTAAAAAACATTTACAAAATTACATAAATTGATGTTCATTACATTCCAGAAAACACACTTAATGACAACCTCTCCCCCACACCGAAATGGATTCTTGTCCTCAAGAAGATGATAACACACTGAAAAGTAAAAAAATGATACCCAAAAATGAAATCCATTCTCCCCAAACTTAAATTTCAAATACTTATGCAATTAAAATCCATGTTGATATTGGATCGGATAAGGTATTGGGCATGTAATGTGGCTATCAAAGAAAAGGTTTTCATAGGCTCGAAGGGGCTTTCAAAAGGAGGATTAATGTAAGGGAAATGGGAGGCTATTTGGCTATTGTGATTCTCATGTGGTTCAGAAAATGCCTATATTAAATTAATGCACACTAAGGTAGAAAATTCAGCTCAAAGGTCCAAAAACTCAAGATTCACAAATGTGGGTGAAAAAACACATTTTGAAAAGATGTCCATAGGTGGCCTTGGCATGAAAGAAAATTTTTGTTCTCACGGTTGGGGAAAATCATTTTCCAAATCAAAAATTGAACTTTCAAAATGTGTTGGTTTTGACACAAAATTCTTTATCCAAATTCAAAATGAAAATACAGAATTTTTGAGATGAAAACATGTCTGTTAACTCCCAAAAATGGTTGTATAAAATTTCAAAACTTGATGGTGAGTAAGCATGACTTATAATTTTTGTTAATTTATTTAAGTGATTGTTTTTTTTTAGTTTTTTAGGTTTTTATATTTTGTAATGATACACCACACAAAAGAGAAAGTAAAAAATGAAGGTTTTGATAATGAAATTGTAAAAAAAATTAAAGAGAGAGGAAGAAGAAGAAAGAGGTAGAGAGAGGATGATATATAGAGAGTTAAAGGGAAAGAGGTGCCCCCTGGGTTGGGTTTGGCAGGTCGCCATCTTCATCTAGTGGTAGGTCGGATAGAGAAGTTGGGGATCCAGTGGAAGTCGACGATGACCCAGGATTGTACATCCTCTCATGGTGATGCATTAACCGATGTCCATTAACCGTTAATGTCCTTTTGGAAGAGGGGTCTTGGACTTGCACTGCACCAAATGGGTAAACATTAGTAATAACAAAAGGACCTTCCCAATGAGAATTAAGCTTACCTGGGTGATGTCAGAATCAAGAATTGAAGAGCATTACCTTTTCACCTTCATGAAATACCTTTCTCAAGATGTGTTTGTCATGGAGTACATTAGCCTTCTCTTTGTACAGATTGGAATTCTCATAGGATTCAATTCGAAGCTCCTCCAGTTCAGCCAATTGCAAAAATCATTCTTCACTACATTTTTCACAATCAAAATTACAGGTTTTTATAGCCCAAAAAGACTTATGTTGGATTTCAACTGGTAAGTGACACGCTTTACCAAAAACTAGCCTAAAAGGAGACATCCCAATGGGTGTTTTATAGGCAGTTCGATAATCCCAAAGAGCTTCACCAAGTCTTTCCTGCCAGTCTTTTCTGGTGGGCTTAACAATTCTCTCAAGTACCCTATTAAATTCTCTATTAGATAGTTCAGCCATGCCATTTGTTTGAGGTTGATATGTAGATGATGTTTTATGTACAACCCCATTCTTTTTCAGAGGACCTTCCATGGTTCTATTACAAAAATGGATTCCTAAGTCACTGATCAAGGCACGTGGTGTGCCAAATCATTGGATGATGTGGGTCTTTAAGAACTCACTAACAGTGTGAGAATCATCCTTCCTAGTGGGTTTGGCCTCAACCCACCTTGAAACATAATCGACCGCAAGAAGAATGTATGAGAATCCATTGGAAGGGGGAAATGGTCCCATGAAATCGATGCCCCAAACATAGAAGATTTCACAAAATATTAAAGGCTTTTGGGGGCATTTCATTTATTTTAGAGATTGTCCCAAAATTTTGGCAAGTTGGACATGATTGACAGAACTCATGTGAGTCGTTGAAGAGTGAAGGCTAGAAGAATCCAGAGTCTAGGACCTTTCGGGAGGTCCTTTGTGGTCCAAAGTGGCCACCTCCGGGAAGTGAGTGACAGAATTCTAAGATGCAAGAATGCTCATTTTCTTCAACACATATTTTAATTACCATGTATACCCCGATTTTCCAAAGTTTATTTTCTTCCCAAAAATATTATTTTGAATCACTTTTCAACTTCATTTTTTGTTCTTTTGAAAAATTGTCAGGAAAAAAACCAGAAACCAAGTAATTTACAATTTGGGAATACCATGGTATTTTTGGAGTGAGATATTAAAGGTGCTCAGTGGGTAATTTAGGATCGATGATTTCAGATTGAGAAGAATTATAAATTATACTCAAATGATCAGCCACCAGGTTTTCTTTTCTTGGTCTATATTTTATTTCAAGGTCAAATTCTTGGAGCATTAGGATCCATCTTATTAGCCTCAGTTTGGAATCACTTTTCTTGAGTATGAACTTTATAGAAGAATGGTCTGTGAAGATTATGATTTTGGCACCTAAGAGATAGGACCAGAATTTATCTAACGAAAAAACCACTACTAGAAGTTCCTTTTCAGTGATAGTGTAGTGATATTGAGTTTCATCCAATGTTTTTGAGGAATAATAGATGACATGAGAAATTCTTTCTCTTCTTTGACCAAGAATAGCCCCAACAGCTCTATCAGAATCATCACACATCAATTCAAAGGGTAAGGACCAATCAGGGGGTTGGATTATTGGGGCAGATGTGAGAGCAGATTTGAGTTCAATGAAGGCTCTCTTGCAAACCTCATCGAAATGGAAAGTGACATCATTTTGGAGAAAACGAGTGAGTGGGAGGGAAATTTTACTGTTGTTATGGATGAATCTCCGATAGAAACCAGCATGACCGAGAAATGAACGGATGTCCCGAACATAAGTGTGTTCAGTAAGTGATTGTATGACTTCAATTTTGACAGGATCAACTTCAATACCATATTTTGAAACTATGTTCCCTAGAACAATCCCATTTGGAACCATGAAGTGACATTTTTCAAAATTTAACACAAGGTTACACTAGACATACTTTTGAAGGACTAGAGAGAGTGAATGCAAGCACGACTCAAATGACTCACTATTAATGGTGATGTCATCCATGAAGACTTCCATGCAGTGTTCAATGAATTCTGAAAAGATACTCACCATACACATTTGGAATGTTGTAGAAGCATTGCAAAGTCCAAAAGGCATTCTTCTATATGCATTTGTTCCAAAGGGGCATGTGAAAGTAGACTTTTCTTGATCTTGAGGTTCGATTGGGATTTGAAAATAGCTGGTGTATCCATCAAGAAAGCAATAGTGTGACTTTCCGACCAATATTTCTAGAATTTGATCAAGGAATGGAAGAGGGTAGTGATCTTTTCGGGTTTCAACATTCAATTTTCTATAGTCAATACACACACACCATTTTTTCTTTACTCGTGTTGTGACTACCTATCCATGTTCATTTGTGACAACAGTTATCCCACCCTTCTTTGGTACAACCTGAATTGGACTAACCCATTCACTATCAGAAATTGGGTAGATAATACCAGCTTGAAGAAGCATTTTGATATCTTCCCTAACTACCTAAAGGATGAGTGGATTGAGTCTTATTTGTGGTTGTATAATTGGTTTATATGACTCTTCAAGATGGATTTGATTCATGCAAAGGGAAGGGTTAATTCCTGATATGTCATCTAGGGTCCAACCTAAGGCCTTTTTGTTTTCCCTTAACACTTGAACATGTTTGGACTCCTCAGTTTCAGTAAGTGTATCAGAGATAATGACAGGATATGAGTAATCATGGAAGAGGAATGCATATTTTAGGTGTGTAGGAAGGGGTTTCAGGTTTGTCTCATCTTTCACTTTTGGGATAGACAACTCAGGAATCAAAGAAGGTACTTCAGTTTCATCATATTCATTTTCCTTAATATTATACAAGGTGTAGTAGTAGAGATCATAATTGATGTTGAATTCAAGAGAGTTTTGAAGTTCATCTAGATTGTTAGATTCTATGAATGAAAGGTCCACATAAACTTCACCATTTATTACTTGGTTAATCATAGTGCAGATTTCACAAGATCCTTTTTCATTAGAACATGAAGAACATGGTGGATTGGGGTTCTATTTAATCTTAGAAGTGTCCTCAGAAGAATGGATTGAGAATGCAGAGTGATCCTCAGATGGGTATCACATGGCTTGTAAAATGATGAACTTGACCAGTTGGTCACCGAATTCCATGGATATGATGCATCAATGGATATCAATCTTGTTTCTCGCAGTCATGAGGAATGGTCTTCCAAGAATTAGGGGAGATCGAGAAGAGTTTGTCTCACCTTCCATGTCAAGGACATAGAAATCAGAAGGGAAGATAAGTTCATTGACTTGGACAAGGACATCCTCAATTATTCTCTCAGGACTAGTTGTGCTTTGATTGGCCAACTGAATAACAACACCCGTTGGGTGCAAGGGACCTAGACCAAGGTCAGAGAATATGGATTTGGAAATGACATTAATTGAAGTTCCTAGGTCTATGAGTGCATCATCAAAGTTGGAACTTTCAATTTGGAAAGGAACCAAAAAGGTACCTGGATCTTTGCACTTAATGGGTATGGACTGCTGGGTGGAAACATTTTCAAAGGTCCTATGTTGCCTCTTGTGGGTACACAACTCCTTGAGAAACTTGGCATGCTTAGGAATTTGTTTTATGGAATCTAAGATGGGAATGTTGACTTTAACACGTCTAAACATGTTAGGAATTTCAGGATCAGGTTCAAAGGACTTCCTTGTCAAGGAAACAGCTGGAGGAAAAGGAATTGGGTTCCTAAGTGGAATGGAAGGAGGTGATGGAATGGATTCAGATTCCTTTTCAAGTTTCTTTTTATTTTCATTTTCTAGGTCAACATTTAAAGGAGGATTTTAGGATTTATCTTGTGTCATATCAAGTTGCCTTCCTTATCTAAGTGCAATTTCACTTACATTACCCTTGGGGTTGGGTAATAGTTGAGCTAGGAGTTGGGAAGAATTTGATTGTTGTTGCTGGCTCAGGTGGGATGCTGGTTGACCTATTTGAGTTTCAATGTTTTTGAGGCTAGAACGGGTGAAGGAGGCAAGATCTTCCACTGCACTTTCCCATGGTTTCTTGGAAGAAGAGGCTTGTCTTGGATTGGGATTTCCTTGATTTTGGTTCTTGGGAAATCGATTGTATTGGTTATGGAATTGGGATGGCTCACTGGGATAATGGAATCCCGGAGGATGATTGTTCCTTTGTGGTTGAGGAACAAAAGGATAAGGTTGATGTAAGTTACCACCACCTTGATCATATTGGAATTAGTTTGGGTTTTGAGGAGGGAATTGAGGGGGTTGATACATGGGTTTACCATACCTCAATCCTTGGTTAAAGATAGAGGAGAAGGGATTAGAGTGAGGTTGGTTGAAGTTTCTAATAAACTGGACTGATAGTTGAGGGTTGGTGTTCTGTTGAGCATATGCTGCATTGAGATCCATTTGTCTAGATGAATCGGATTGATCCTATTAAAGTTGTGGACATGTGGCAGTTGGATGAGATGGAGAGTTTCAGATTCCACAGTTTTTTGACAGGTCCAGGAAACATTGATTGCGGAGAAGAAGAGGTTGGGGATTTGGTATCCACAGCTTGTTTTCGCATAAGACCTGTAAGTTCACTCATCTACTCGGTCATTTTTTTCGGCTCAATTGATTGATTATCTTGGGCTTGTTTGACTTGAGCATGTGCTCGAGTATGGAATTGTTGTGGGTTTTCAGCCATGTTACATATGAGATCTCTTGTAGCTGCAGTAGTTTTATCAACAAGAGCACCACCACTTGCGGCATCTATGAGTGTTCTCTCCATATCCAATAACACCTCATAGAAGTATTGGATCAAGATTTGGTCATGGATTTGAAGATGTGGGCAGGTTGCAACAAGATTATTTAACCACTTCCAGTACTCATAGAGTGATTCACTTGGGAACTGACGAATACTACTTATTTTATTTCGGATAGAAGCAGTACGAGAAGCAGAAAAGAATTTTTCTAAGAAAAGCCACTTCATGTCATTTCATGTGGTTATGGAACCAGGAGGTACGTAGTAGAGCCATGACATAGCAGTGTCTGCTAGGGAAAAATGGAAGGCTCGGAGTTTGATTTTTGTTTCAGAAACCCCTTGAGGCTTCATGGTAGAGCACACTACTTGGAAATCTTTAAGGTGGAGATGTGGATCCCCATAGGCTAGCCCGTGAAAATAGAGGATAAGATGAATCAAACCCGATTTGAGTTCAAAGTAAGCATCTAGGTTTGGATATTGAATACCAAGAAGTTGGTAATTCATATCATGGGAAATGAGTTCTTTAAGTGTTTGTTCCCTAGGATTGGCCATTTTAATTTCAACTGGTTGGATGAGGACTGGTTCTTGAATTATTTGAGTATCTCTTATGTTCCTCCAAAGTTTGCGAAGTGTTCACTAAATTTCTGGGTCAAGAAAATCCAAGGGATTGTTTAGGAAGCTACGGGGAATTTATAGAGATTTTGGAAGAATGAAGAAGAAGGGGTTTTCTTTGTATTTTTTTTCAGTTTACGATTTTTAAGAGGAAGACGGGTTTTTCATTGTATTTTCTTCAATTTTTTTTAAAATTAGTTTTTTTTTGTGTTTTCTTGACAATAACCAGAAACTAATGTCTACTTAAAGCACAATCCCCGGAAACAGTGCCATTCAAAATGTGCGGCCGATTGTCGCTTATCGGCCGGTCAAGGTTCCGGTGCTCTGCTAATGTGTATAGCAGCACTCAGGTCGAATCCTCGGTGATGGTACTTCGTAATAGTCGATTGTTTTTAGTTGATTGTATTTTGATTGGGGGGGGGGGTCTGTTTGCAGAGCTTAATTGAAATGTTTAATGGATTATGTTTAATTTAATAAGTTGATAAAGATTTGGGTGAGTTAATCGTTAGAGAGTTAAGCATGTGATATCCTTGAGATTTGCTTTATATTGCATTAAATTAACACCACCATCAAAAGTTGATGTTGATTGGAATTCCCAAGTGTTAAGCCTTTAATCCAAGACTTAACATTACATAGGGTTCTAATATCAATCAGTGCTTGATTATGGAAGTGTATTTATGGTTCGAATAATCCATGGAAACCACACGTTGAACATAATATGTCAATAATCCATGACAAGTTAAGTCCAATATACACAATGTAAAATTAAATAATACTGATCGAGCAAAACCTCTTAATAAACATCAATACAGCCGAATCTCGAAACCTATCCTTCTTAAAGGATGTATATAATATGGTTTTCCGACTAATCTCATAATTTGGAGTCATTTGGACTTAAGGATCAAAAGTTATGGCCGGT
This sequence comes from Viscum album, assembly GCA_963277665.1. Taxonomy (NCBI): domain Eukaryota; kingdom Viridiplantae; phylum Streptophyta; class Magnoliopsida; order Santalales; family Viscaceae; genus Viscum; species Viscum album. Next base: position 1,815,740,153 of record OY728146.1, read on the forward strand.
TGATTAAACAATGTAAAACTGGCCATTTTAATCCAGTCTTTTTGAAGTCCAGAATGTGAAAGGGTTTGTGAATATGAAGATGTCTTCAACTACAAATTTTTTTTTCAACAAAGTCGGAAAATTTTATCTCCTCTTTCTCACTGAAAAATATCAGCTTGATTTGATGCTTACATCATGAGATATGTCATGAATTCTATAATGATTTTATTTCTCGTCCAGAATGGTGGGCTAGACTTCAAAAAGTTATTTGGGCCCCTTGTACTTAGAAATGGGCCTTGAAATATTTATCCAAGATGACATGTAGTGTCCTCCAAATTATAGTGGAGAGTTAATGTTTTTGGACTTCTGTATTGAGCCCAGTAAATCAATCTTTAATGCTGGTCTAGTTTGTTCACAAATTCTTTGGTCTTGTTTGTGAAGACCATATGACCCTTAAAATGGAATAATTGGCTCATGTTACCTTCTAATGAAATGTTTTATATTGAATTTAGAATCCTAAAAAACAATAAACATTAAATTTGGATCAGTATAGTGATATTTATTGTTAAAACATTAAACTGAATGAATTGGAATACTTCTAAAAATGCTCAAAAATTATACTTAATATTAAAACATTAATATTTCACACAAACTATGCACATTTCATATAAAATAAGTAAAGGGAGTATATAATAATTCATGAAAATATTAATAACATGAATTCTATATTGAAATATAAATATTTTTCTTAGAATTTTATCTTCTTAAATTATTCACAAATCAGTTGTATTATTTTATCTAGAAAAGTAAGTATATAAAAGAATAATATATTATGGTATAAAAGAATTTCAAGGTGATATTCATTAAAAAATATTTTCCTCACACATAGTGATTTTTGAGGGAGATGAAATTCCCCAATAAAAATAAAAATGAATGATAAAAAATTTTTTCTTATGATTCTTACTTTAAATGATAAAAAATCATAATTTAAATTATATACATAATCCATGGAGTATTATTTATATCTTTAATTCATGTGATAAAGAATATATTTTATCTATAAATAGTCTCATTGACACTTTCCATATATGAGGATTTAGTATCATGTTCCCTGAATACAATGAAATAATTATTCAATTATAAATTTTTCTATTAAAAAAAAGAATATATAACCATTACTAAGAATTGTGGAAAAGGAAATATATCAAAATGGAATAAGTGAATGGTTAAATGTTCAATTTTTAATAATAATGTAATGAAACATTATCGATCATGCTTGATGGATATAGTAGTTTCATTCAAGTTTAGAGATAATGGTGATAAGGATTTTTATTCCTAGGGAAATAACGAATATGCCATTGTTCAATTTTTCAATTGTAAGTATATGGGGTACTATTTGAATTAACACCACTTGGTTTTAGAGAATTTACCTTAGAAAATTTCATGAGAGAAATTCCATGCTTTTATAAAAACTACACTTGATTATAATATTGGTAGAGATATATTATCATGTATTTGGGTCATAAACTAAAATTTAGAAAATTTATTATTTTCATTTTAATCATATCACACTTTTTTATCTTATTTATTTTCTACGAAAATTATATATCTACCCAGAACCTTAAAAAGGGAATTATAAATCTAGACTCATTGTTGAAATATTACTACAATAATGATATGTTAGTATGTTCCCATTTTGAAAGGTATTCATAATATTTTTTAAAACATGATTATTATACCTATTGTTTACATGGATATAATCATTTACATGTGTTGTAATTTCAATTAAAATGTCGAAATTTATTGTTGAGAGAAGTTTATTTAAATTTTCAAAGAGATATTAAATCCCTTACCCTTTTATAGGAGACTACATTATATAAATCATTTATAAATCCACTTCTAGTATGTCGTCATAAATAAATTCCTAGAGAATAAGTGTTGATACAACCTTTTAATTATGAAGGTATACTATGAATATAAGACATTGTTGTTTTGTAGTAATACATTTATGTGTTCCTTAAATTACTATTGATACATCATCCTTAGTGTGTTATTGAGTACATTCAACAGAAAAATATTTTTTGAAAAATATTTTTTTAAAATCAATTTAATATTTTTTTTATTTTTTTTTTAAAATAACACACAATTTATCTTTTATTACAAGCAACCCTATATTTAAATAAAACATGTCATATTGTAAAATTATTATTATACGAGAGTTATCAATAATGAGTTATAATGGTGAGTATAAATAGGATTTACTTTATTATTAACATAATTTTTTACACATGTATATAAAATAATTTATTTTGGGAACTATAAATTAAAAATAAAAATAAAAACTTTTTAAAATTAATGAAATTATTTTTCGAAAAAACATAATTTATTTAAACAAATTTTTTTTACAGAAATAAATTAAACAAACTAGTTTTGGTGAATGATTAAAATGAAATTTATATATTATAACTTGAATAATCTTTTTACCATTAATCTTATGTGCTTTCTAGAAAATAAATAATAATAAGTCCAATTTTATGTTTAAAAACTCTAAAATTATAAAAAAATATTGTCCACTTTTTGGAGAATATATTTTAAAATTAATATTTAAAACATCATTAAAATATATTTGAAAAACAAATTATAAATTTATTACTCATAATATCAATATTATATTGGTGTTAATATTTATGACATATCTCTTAAAAAAATATTTTTCTTGGTAATAATAAATATAGATGTTTAATTAAAGACTAATTTTAATTTTAATTATTTTTAATTTTAAATTATAATTAAAAAAGGAGTAAAAGAAAAAATTAGGTCAATTATTTATCTATTAATCCAATTTATATCATTTTAATCATTTCCCTTTTGATTTTATTATAAAAACATTGTAATACATGGATCAAATTCTCTTTGAAAACTTTTTTTCTGAATGCGTCTACAAGATTAATTTCAATTTAAAATACCATATTTAGTGAATTGAATTTAGAAAAATGGAATAAATATTTGGAATCGAAATAATTTTTTTATAATATAAGGTCAAATTAATTGTTTTCCTTTATGAATAGTAAAAACATAAAAAATTATTGACCACACTTAATATAAATAATTGGTTTACCGAGGGGTAAAACTATAATGAAAATAATTAAAATGACCTAAAACATATCTGAGGTGTTTTATCGAGATGTATTTTGACCATATAATTTATAATTGTTTTTAATAATTTATTTTTACCGATTTTGTGGGTTACAAATGTTTGAACACAATTTTTCTTTTAAAAATCAAAAGTTTTCTATTCTCCATACATATAGGAGGAAACCTACTCTAATCTCTTATTCAATCATTTATCAGGTTTTGGTTTGAAAAAATGTAAAAAATTCACTTTGTAAAATCCATCCTACCATTATATAAGAATTATTTTTTTCACAAAGGGAACCTTGGAAGTATTTTTTGTGATCCTAAGGCAGTTTCATTAGGAGGAGGTGGTGTTCTTCAATTTGTCATTATATTTTACTAATTCCTCTATATCATTATATTATTATTAAACGATGATGGTATAATATATTAACTGTATTCTATATACTTTGATGCAGTTACATTAATTTTATGACATAAAACCATCCCCACCTCCATGTAAAGGATAATAAGATCATCATTCAAGTATAAAGTGGACTACGACCTCCAGAACTGATGTCATTCATTTTTCCATTACTACCTATCAAGTATGGGATTAATGATGAATATAAATTATTAATATTATATTTATAACATAATTATAACTATTGATTAATTATAAAATATATAATTGTTTATCGTTCTATTCTTTATGGGATATGATATCGTCACTCATGTATATTACTAGAATCTTCCACATGATGTGATGTGATTCATTTTTCACTAACACATTACATGGAATATAAGAAGTATAAATTTAACTAATATATGAGTTATACATGACAAAATAATGACATTAATGACATATTAATAATTCTTAAATTATATTATATCATTTTATTTCTCAACATTTAACAAACTAAAAGATGATAATGTTGTTTGTGTGTGCGTGGAATACCGCCATCACAAAGCTATGTGACTCCCTCCTTTCATCAACAAAAAACATGAAATAAATGTATAAGTATATTAAATTATTTAATATTTTATAAATAATAATTTGATTATATAATTAAGATAAAATATTCCTTACCTATTTTCTATAATGATATACAAAAAATGTAACGGTTACTCATGTGTATGTATGACCAATAATATCGCAGATTGAAACATTCCTTATTTATCAAGTCTTCTTTCATGATTGGAAATAAAATGAATATATATATATATATATATATGATAATTTTTTATTGACTATTATTTTTGATATTATGGAACCATATTGAAATTAAGAGTAACAAATCAAAACATAGAAAAAAACAGTGCAGTTATATACCATGATGTGAAATTAACATTTAATTATTAAAAAAAGTGTCACGACCCCCTCCCACCAAATATGTCCCTCCTGAGCTGGAAATGGTGAAAGGGAGATAATGACCCCCGACTCCCACCTCCAGTAGGCCCCGGAGTGGAGACTAGAACCAAGGGTATGCGTTTTGACAAATACGGGAGGCATTACCCTTTTTATTATTTAAGATTTGGAAATAATATGAGTCAACCACCAAAAGAAAAAGAAGACAAGTAAATTGAAATAAACTCAAACCAATCCCACATGCATGATTAAACAATTTTGAAACAAATTAAACGTACATGAAAGATCAAAAGTACAATACCAAAAGAAACAAGAGTACAAAAAACTGTAACAAATCCAACTATCCTGACTAGTAGGGTCCCACAAGGCCCTAGTAGTCCTGCTGGAAACCTGAAAGTAAACGTAGGGTGAGGATACAATTATACTCAGTAGGAAAACCTAAAGCACTCGGGCACAAGTGGGGAGACATCCTAATGTCCCGTGAGAACAACAGAAGAAACCAAAACCTATCAAGGAACTATATCCACCCAACCTCACCAGCCACACTCACCAAAAACACAAAACAACAGGTAGTGGTATATAAGAACAAGAGTATTGGGTACCCTGTACCATTTCCCACTAGTTATTCTCTCTTCCTAACGGTGAATGTCCTGACGCTACCACACTCTTGCCGCCTGTACACAACTGGGCCTCACAACCACGTATCCCGCCCGCACACACCTGGGCCTCACAACCACGTATCCCGCCCGCACACACCTGGGCCCCACAACCACGTATCCTGCCCGCACACACATGTGACTCATCTCAAAGATTCTTGGGAAAAAGTAAACCAGCCCGAACAGTCTTGGGCTAAAACCACCCCAATCGAATCTTACCCGAAGTGTCTTGGGATTAAGGCCGTATCAAGCCATCACAACCTATGGAAGAAGGAGTAGGAAGGAGCTAGTAACTAAGGGGAAAACCCCCTCTCCCTTGAAATTTTAGTGTTTGGAAACATGTTTTCAACATGGGTGGGGTGCGACCAAACACAAAGATACAGATATATGTATACCAAACACACATCCCAACCTATGGATTCTAAATAGAGAAACTGAGCACATGCCTCGGCACTGCTACTACGAATCATGCATACAACAAACAACCCCAACCCCATTTAGGTTTTCACAGTTCAACAAAATTAGTTTATTTGTTCCTTAACTACTAGGAAATTATCCAAAACTAACCACATTGATCGTTCATAAAACATAACTCTGCCATCCACAAATCATGTTAGAAAAAACACAAGAAATACAAACACGTACCTTCTTATTATCCAACCAACCCCATTGATTATTATTTTTGTTCCATTACCATGCCCCACCATTCATTAACTCTTCCACTTTAATTTATTATTCACGACCCATAGTTCATTCACATTTGAACCCATCCCTGTAGCTTTACTTCCAACCACCATAACCACAAACACACCGAAACTCATACATCATCATCCCTTGATACCATTTATCACAGCCCCGCTGCCCATCACCAACATAGTATTCACACCGACCCACAAACAATCCAACCGAAGCCCCGCTTCTCACCCGATCCACAATAACCCACAAAACAACCCCTTCACATAAATAAACCATTACCAGCACACACATGATTATTATTTCAGTTTTGTTCAAACTGGGTGATCATACAAGTGTTCCAGATTTCCATTTAATCAGCCAACTTTACGTGATTAACCAATTTCCACATTCAACAAAATTTTCATCCATAAACGGTCTAGAAAGATAGGGCATCATTTAATTGTGAAAGAAAAGGGACTCAACAACTATGATTTTCTGTAGGCATAAGCCTATTCAATTCACAACATAATTTCACATGATATAAAAAATGTATCCTCATTCACAAGCTTCCCATCCCCATTATATAATCCATTTAATATCTTTATTAATTTCGTTAAAATGTGTTTCACGTAAACAAGAGGACACCCACCCCACATGATGCACAATTTTGAGAGAAGAAGGTAAGATACCTACCTCAATAGGTTCTGATCACAACGATCCCCTGGATCAACTTTATAAGACGTTCGTCTTCGTCCGTCGCTTTTTTTTAATCCCGAAAAAACCTCCTCGGGTGGAACCTGGGAAGGAAGGGCCGAAGGGAAAGCAACAGATATAATCTCAGAAGTTCTGCCTCTTCGTTATGATCCTGTGTCCACTGATGGATCGTAAATCGGGGCTCATAAAAATAAATTATGGAAGAAAAGAGCATTGGATTATCTTGGGAGAGCTCTACTCGAGGGAAAGGGGAGGAGAGGAGTGATTTGAAAAGGAAGAGAGGACCCATCCTTTTATAGGTGTGAAAAACTAAAGTACATGGCGTGTACTCGTCCATTTCACACGGTCACCTCGCAGCTTCCAACACGGCCTTCAACACGGCACACAGTCATTGACTGGTCAACACACGGTTTGAAGGTAACACATACGCGAGGAGGAACTACACGGTGTGTAGTATGGGCTACATGGCGTGTACTCCTTTATTTCACATGGCAAAGACACAACTTCAACATAGCACACGGCCGTTGACTGGTCAACACACGGTATGAGGGTAACGCATACGCAGGGAGACACTACACGGTGTTTAGTATGGGCTACACGCCATGTACTCATTTATTTCACACGGCAAGGACACAACTCCAACACGGCACACGTCCGTTGACTGGTCAACACACGTTTTGAGGGTAACACATACGCGGGGAGGAACTACACAACGTGTAGTATGGGCTACACGGCGTGTACTCATTTATTTCACACGGCAAGGACACGACTTCAACATGACACACGGTCATTGACTGGTCAACACATGATTTGAGGGTAACACATATGCAGGGAGACACTGTACAACGTGTAGTATGGGATACATGGCGTGCACTCATTTATTTCACACGAAAAGGACACGGCTTCAACATGGGGTATACCTGGAGAGGTGGTACACGATGTGTACACACACTAAACGGCGTGTAGTTAAAAATAATGAAAAATGTGGGAAAAGTACCTTCTAACCTCCAGAACACTTCAGGGCCTTCTTTTTGACAAAGGAATGGGCCAGAGAGGTCTAGGACATTACATCAAATACCTCTTAAAACATTATCGTCCCCGAGAATTCAAAACCAACCTAGAGGAACCCAACAAGATACCTCTTAGGGTTCTCATTATAATAGGAACCCATCCAACAACCCTAATCATATGTGTTATGAATTCTTTCTCGTATGTTGAGATATTATCTGCTTTAGGAAGCACTGACTCGCCTGCACGGGTTTAATCGGATCCTAATTAATGCATCTCGATTAAGAATTGGGTCTTCCCACTTCCATACATTAGGGTTTTTTTTCAACTTTCACTACCCCCAACAACGTAAATCCAACACACTTCCCGAACACGTCTTTTGGGGAAATTCCTTCTCCTATGTCGAGATATTATCTGCTTTAGGCGGCACTGACACGCCTGCACGGGTTTAATCACATCCGCATTAATGCGTCTCGATTAAGGATCATGTTTTTCCCTTTCCCCACACATCCAGACATGTTACACACTTCTAGAGAACAAGGAAACAAAATCTCTCAAAACCTACATGCCAAAAATTCCATAAATCAAAGGAACATAGCATAACATCAAAAAGAATATCAGAAGAACAATGAAAAACACAAGTCAAATCATCTCCGGGTACTGAGCATGCATCTGGGCCTCCCGCTCCAATGTGCTCTCCTCGAGGCCGCCATGCCTCCACAACACACGAACCAAGGCGATGGTTCATCCCTATAGCACCTCCTCTTTACAATCCTCAATTCTGATGGGTCGTTCCTTGAAGGTCGCATCGTCTCCCATATCTAATTCTCCCAGTCGATAACGTGAGAGTCATCGTGTAAGTACCAACGAAGCTGGGAGACATGGAAGACGTCATAAACCTTTCCAACTGAGGTGGAAGGGCCAGCAGATATGCCACCTCTCCAACTCTCCTCAGCACCTCGAAAGGTCCGATGAACCTAGGGGAGACCTTACTCCCTTTCCCAAACATCTCATGCCCCCATCGAGGGAAAACCTTCAAGAACACATGATCTCCCACTTCTAACTCCAAGGGCCTCCTCCGACGATCAGCATATGACTTATGACGGTCCTGAGCCGCTTTCATCCTCTCACGCACAAGTTTGACTTTCTCTGTGGTCCTTTGTACTACCTCTGGCTCAAGAGAACCTATATCACCATCCTCTACCCATAAAACAGGTGAACGACATGGTCTTCCATAAAAATCCTCAAACAGAGCCATGCCAATAGTAGAGTGGAAGCTGTTGTTGTAGGAAAACTCTACTAAAGGCAAGTGTCTCACCCATGATCCTCCGAAATCTAGAACGCATTCCCACAACATGTCCTCTAACGTCAGTATAGTCCGCTCTATTTGCCCATCGGTCTGGGGGTGTAAAGTAGTGCTAAGGCATAGCTGGGTGACAAAATAATGTGGTAACCCCTTCCAGACCCCTGAGGTAAACCGAGTATCCCGATCTGAGATGATAGTCTTCAGAACTCCATGCAAACACACCACCTCATCTATGTACCTCTGTTCTAAGGTACTCACCTGGCCCAAATTCTTAATTTCCAATAAGTGAGATAACTTCTTCAGTCGATCCACAACTACCCATATAGCATCATAACCACCCGGAGCTCTGGGTAGTCCGGTGATGAAGTCCCTTGAGATGCCATCCCACTTCCACTCAGGTACATATAATGGATGAAATAACCCACTGGGAACATGATGTTCAGCCTTTACTTGATGACACACTAGGAACTTAGCCCCAAACTCTGCCACTTCCTGTTTCACCTCAGGCCACAAAAACTATTCCCGCATGCCTTGGTACATTTTTGAAACTCCCGGATGTACCGCGAAGGCTGAGCTATGGAACTCATGGAGAACTCCCTCATGCATCGCCTCCAGAACAAACAACCTTCCATGGAAAATAATCATATGTCGGCTGCCTTCTAACAATCCTTCGGGAGAGTTTCCCTAATCGACACGTTCCCACATTACTTTCGCCTTGGAGTCCCCCCACTGAGAATCTTCCAATTGCTACAACAAGGAGGACTACACCATCATTTAAAACAAACAGCCTCTAACACCTTCTACCCATGCATCCATGTGCAAGAAATCCAACTCTACCATCGATTTCCAGGCATCAGTGGATTCCGGAACCACTTCCTTATTTGAATTCATGGTTACGGAATCAGAGAAAACGTTTCACATACCTTCAGTGTAAGATATCTCGAAGTCATAGTCTTGGAGAAACTCGACCCATGTCCACTGCTGTATGTTCAGGTCACACTAGGAGAATATATAACATAATATCTTGTGATCTGAGAAGACCAAAAATCGTTCCCCAAAGAGGTAATGTCTCCAAAACATCAGTGTGAACACTAATGATGCAAGCTCTAGGTCATGGGTGGCATAGTTACACTCTGGAGGGTGCAACTACCTAGCCCCATAACAGATAACACCATTCTTCTGCATCAGAACGCTCCCCAAACCAAGGCCAGAAGAAGCACAAAACACATCATACAACAACCCTCCCTCTGGAAACCTGAGTACTAGAGAAATGACAAACTTCTCCTTCAGGTAGTCGAAATATCTATGGAACTTCTCACTCTATAGGAAGTCCTAGTTCTTCCTAGTCAAAGCTGCCAATGGAGCAGCAATTCGACAGAAGCTAGAAACAAACCTCCGATAATAACCTGCCAACCCCAGGAAACTACGATCTTCTGCCACACTCTTGGGTGATTCCCAAGAAACAACTGCCTCTACATTCGACGATTCCACTAACACTCCATGCTGAGACACCATGTGCCCAAGGAAGTTTACTTATTGCATGAAGAACTTACACTTCGATAATTTCCCATAAAGCTTGTGGTGTTGAAGGACTTCCAAGGATGTACTGAGATGATCAACGTGCTCCTCCTCTGATCTTGAGTAGATCAGGATGTCATCGATAAAAAAACAATGAACTAGTCCAGAAACTCTCTAAAGACATAGTACATAAGTCCCATGAATAAAGTTGGTGCCTTTGTAACTCCAAACGACATCACTAAAAACTCGAAGTTCCCATACCTGCACCTGAAAGCTGTCTTTGAGATGTCACTGTCTTTTACCCTCAGCGGATGATATCCAGATCGTAGAACAATCATAGAAAACCATCCTACTCCCCTCAGTTGGTCGAAGAGATCATCTATCCTTGGAAGTGGGTAACGATTCTTTGCCGTTACTTGATTCAACCTTCAGTAGTATATGCATAGTCTAATACCACCATCTTCCTTCTTCACGAACAAAAATGGAGCACCCAATGGTGACACACTCGATCGAACAAAACCCTTCTCCATCAGATCGTCAATTTGAATCCGCAACTCCCGCAACTACGAAGGTGACATCCGATAAGGGGCATCGAAATTGGACGGGCGCTAGGCTGTAATTATATCCCGAATTCAACATCACGTCAGGGGGGGGGGGGTAGAGTCACATCCTCTTCGGGAAAAACATTGAGGAACTCCCAAAAAACCACTGAGATATCCATCATCTATGTATCATCTGGAACCACTGATAATATGTCTAACAAGGAAAAGAGTGGCCTCACATGCTGGCTTCCCACCAGATAGGTCCTCTCACCAACAAGAGAAACACGTTTCCCATCCACTTCGGAGAACACGACTCTTATTCTGAAGAAGTCAATAATGACACTAACATAAAACAACCATTCGATGCCTAGGATGACATCATATGGCTGCATCTGTAGAAAAAGAAGGTCCACAATAGATTGATATTGTCCTAATATTAGCACATATCCTCGACAAACACAAGATACGCTGGTCTGGTCTCCAACTGGTGTACTCAGCACCGGGGGTATGGAATGTCTCTCTACGTCTATTCCCAAAGAATGGGCTAGACCAGGTGCAACAAGGCAGTGAGAAGCTGTCGAATCGAACAAGGTAGAAATGAGAGTGTTGAACAAACAAATCGTACCTTGCACCACCTTTGGTCCTGACGGAGCTGCCAACTCTGCTGCGTGCAACTGTCCACGCCCAGCTCTTCTGCCTCTCTAATGTCATCCACCTCCCCAACCACACCCTGGTCATGGTCCATGGGGAGAACCCCAAGGTCGGCCTCCTCCCGCAAATTCTTCCCTTGGAGGAGCAGGGTCGTACTGCTGCTAGAAGGGCCTCGCCGACAACTGGTGCTTCTGAGGCAGGCGCTGAACCTTCCCACCTCCACCGTACTGAGCTCGGGTCGGGAACCGACTCAGAATGTGCCTGAAACCTCCCCAAGAGAAAACATTTGGTCCTGGGATCATGAAAATAGGACGAGGACCTAAAGATCTGAACTAGAACTGTTGGGGCCTGATCCCTACTGACCTGAATCTGGATGGTCCCGTCGCAGGAGACCTGCTGTTGACTACCTTCACCCTCGAAGAACCTGGCTGGATCACCTCATGTGGTGCGCCTCCCTGCAAGTGCATCCTCTCTATAACCTTTGGCTTCTTCTGTACTTCCATGTACATTGGAAGGGTGAAAGGGGTGACAACATACTGGAGCGAAGGAAAAAGCGCCTCCTCCAAACGTCTCGCCCGATACTCCTCATCCGAAAAGAGATTCGGAGCAAATCATAGGAGATCCTTGAACTTGGTCCCCAACTCTCGTACTGACATACTCTACTGCTGGAGGGAGAGTAACTCCTACCGCTTCTCCGCCTTGATCATGGAAAAAGTAATTCCTCTCGGAATTCCTTCTCAAAGTCAGCCCATTGAACCTCTGCCTATGTCCTTTATCCAAGGTAGAGCATCCACCACTGTCGCACCGCACCTCTCAGCTGACTGACTTCTAGGCGAACCCAGTACTACCTCGGAGCATGGATCAAAGTAAAAGTGATCCCTGGTTCCTCAAACCACCCATATGCCTCCATATATGATGTACTACCCTTGTACTTGTAGAGGGTTTGTCGTTGGAATGAACAAAGAGTCGTCTTCCAATGGATATCTTCCTCCTCAAGGCCATACCTTAACTAATAGACCGCCTGAATCTGCTGGGCCTCACTCATCTGAGTCACCCGGGGACGTTGTCTAGGTGCCATAGCTGTACGGTAAACAAGGATCGCCTATGTCCAAGTAGTATGAAAACTTCTCATGGTATTATCATTTTATTTCAATTGCTTTTCAAGAACACCCAAAGCAAGTAAAACACAATCCTGATGATGCATGTAGCTTCCCTAGGGTATCTACCCTGAAATCAATGTAGTCTCACTTGGTTGTTCGGTAAGATCATTGTCCTTGCATCAGATCATGGGGGGTCCCTAAAATCATGTGTCCTAGTCGGTCTTCCCTGGCCTATGTCACACACCAAGATCAGCCAACACCGTTGCCCTACCATCCCATGCAATCCTCAGTGTTCCTAATCCTATCTCTCAACCATCAGCTCTGATACCATTCTGTCATGACCCCCTCCCACCAAAGATGTCCCTCCTGGGATGGAAATGGTGAATGGGAGATAATAAACCCCAAGTCCCGCCTCCAGTAGTCCCCGGAGTGGCAACTAGCACCAAGGGTATAAGTTTTTACAAATATGGGAGGCATTACCCTTTTCATTTTTTAAGATCTGGAAATAGGATGAGTCAACCAACAAAAGAAAAAGAAGACAAGTAAATGAAAATAAACCCAAAACAATCCCACATTCATGTTTAATTTTTTTTGAAACAATGTACAAGTACAATAAATCTCAAAAGTACAATACCAAAAGAAACAAGAGTACAAAAAACTGCAACAACTCTAACGGTCATGACTAGTACGGTCCTGCACGGCCCTGCTAGTCCTCCGAAAAACCTGAAAGTAAACGTAGGGTGATCATACAAGTATATTCAGTAAGGAAAACTAAAGCTCTCGTGCACAAGTGGGGATACATCCTAATGTCCCGTGAGAAAAATAGAAGAAACAAAAACCTATCAAGGAATTCTATCCACCCAACCTCACCAGCCACGCTCACCAAAAACATAAAACAATCGGTAGTAGTATATAAAAACAAGAGTATTGGGTACCCCACACCATTTCCCACTAGTTATCTTCTCTTCCTAACGGTGAACATCCTGACGCTACAACACTCTTCCCTCCCATATACACCTTGTACTCACAACCACGTATCCCTCCCGCACACACCTGGGCCTCACAAGCACATATCCCACCCGCACACACATGTCCCTCACAACCACGTATCCCACCCTCACACACTTGGGCCTCATCCCGATGATTTTTGGGAAAATGTAAACCTACCTGAAGAGTCTTGGGCTAAAACCACCCCAATCGAAATCTACCTGAAGAGTCTTGGGTGTAGGGTCACCTCAAGACATCACAGCCTATGTAAGAAGGAGTAGGAAGGATCTAGTAACTATGGGGAAAACACCCTCTCCCTTGAAATGGGAGTGTTTGGCACTAAGTGCTCAACATGGGTGGGGTGCGACAAAACACAATGATATATATATATATATATATATATATATATGTATACCAAAAACACAGCCCAACCTATGGCTTCTAAATAGAGAAACTGAGCACGTGCCTCGGCACTGCTACTACGAAGCATGCATACAAAAAACAACCCCAACCACATTTAGGTTTTCACGTTTCAATAGAATTAGTTTATTTGTTCCTTAACTACGGGGAAATTATCCATAACCAACCACATTGATCATTCGTAAAACATATCCCTGCCATCCACAAATCAATTTAGGAAAAACAAAAGCAATAAAAACATGTCCCTTCTTATTATCCAACCATCCCCATCGATTATTATTTCCGTTCCATTACCATGCCCCACCATTCATTAACGCTTCAACTTTTATTTATTATTCACGACCCATAATTTGTTCACATTTGAAACCATCCCTACAGCCCTTCGTCAAACCACCATAACTACAAAAACACTGAAACTCATACATCATCATCCATTGATACCATTTATCACAACCCGACTGCCCATCACCAACATAGTATTTACACCAACCAACAACCAAGACAACCGGAGCCCCGCTGCTCACCCGATCCACAAAACCCCACAAAACACCCCTTCACATAAATAAACCATAACCAGAACCCACATGTTTATTATTTCAGTTTTTTTCAACTGGGGTGATCACACAAGGGTTCCGTATTTTCATTTAATCAGCCAACTTTACGTGATTAACCAATTTCCACATTCCAAATTGTTTTTATCCATAAATGGTCTAGAAAGATAGTGAAGCATTTAATTGCACAAGAAATTCCCCCAACGACCATGTTTTTTAGTAGGAATAATCCTATTAAATTCACAACAAAATATCATAGGATATAAATAATGTAACTGCATTCAAAAACTTCCCATCCCTGTTATATAATACATTTGTTATCTTTATCAAACTGGTTCAAATGTGTTTCACATAAATAGAAGGACAACCACCCCGCATGATGCACAATTTAGAGAGATGAATGTTATATCCCTACCTCAACATGATCTGAGCACAACACTCCTCGAGATCAACTTTAGAATACGTTCACCAGCGTCCGTCGCTTCTGTCAAATCCCGGAAAAACCTCCTCGGGTGGAAGTTGGGAAGGAAAGGCCGAAGGGAAAGCTAAATATCCAATATTAGAAGTTCTGTCTCATCATTACGATCCCATGGCCTCTTACGGATCATAAATCGGAGCTCGGACGAATAAGTTATGGAAGAAAAGAGCCTTGGATTCTCTTGGGAGAGCTCTGCTCAAGGGAATGGGGAGGAGAGGAGTGATTTTAAAAGGAGGAGAGGACCCCTCCTTTTATAGGCATGAAAAACTAAAGTACACGACATGTACTTTATAGTACATGGAATGTACTCGTCCATTTTCCATGGTCACCATGTGCCTTCCAACACGGCCTTCAACATGGCACATCGTCGTTGACTGGTCAACACACGGTTTGAAGGTAAAGAATGTGTGGGGAGGAACTACACGACGTGTAGTATGGGCTACACGGTGTGTACTCATTTATTTCACACGGAAAGGACACGGCTTCAACACGGCACACGACCGTTGACTGGTCAACACACGGTTTAAGGGTAACGCATACGTGGGGAGACACTACACGGCGTGTAGTATGGGCTACCTGGCATGTAATAATTTATTTTACACAACAAGGACACGACTTCAACATGGAACACGACCGTTGACTAGTCAACACATAGTTTGAGGGTAACACATACACGGGGAAGAACTACATGGCCTGTAGTATGGGCTACACGGCATGTACTCATTTATTTCACACGACAATGACAAGATATTAACACGGCACACTGCCGTTGACTGGTCAACACATGGTTTGAGGGTAACACAAACACGGGGATACACTACATGGCGTGTAGTATGGGCTACATGGCATGTGGTCATTTATTTCACATGGTATGGACATGACTTCAACACAGGGTATACCCGGGAGGTGGTACATGACGTGTACATACACTACACGGCGTGTAGTAACAAAATTCTAAAAAGTGTGGGAAAAGTCCCTTCTACCCTCCAGAACACTTCATGATCTTCTTTTCGACAAAGGAAAGGGCCGGAGAGGTCTGGCCCATTACAAAAAGGGTAAAAAAATTCACATTAAATTCATATATAAAATGAAATATATTATTATGGTTCATTAATAGATTCATAATAAACATATAATTTTCATAGAGGAGACTGATATGTGTACGGAAGTAGTAAATAATTAAGGAAAGGTATTTCTAGTATTATTTATATTTCTGAGAGATTTATGAAAAATCACAAATTGTTTATTTTGTGAATTTCATATACACCACATTTGAGAGTTTATATAATAAATGTATTTATTCATGTGATGTTTGAATTAACATTTATTTTTTCTTCTAATGTGACATATTATTAAATGCTACCATAGTGTTAAAGATTTTTTTAATCTCTTGGTTTATCCTGATTTCTCATGATTACGATTCCAATTAATGAAATATAATGATCTATATATCATTAAAATCATGAATATTTTTCCACTCCTTATTTCATGAGAATATTCTTTTTGATATAATTATTAATGCATTATGTACATAGTAATTCTAAATGATGTTTGTAATAAAAATCTTCTTTACTTATCACTTTGGTCGAAAATCATTTTTCTACAAAAACCATGTTTTAATTTTTTTCAAAAATATTTTTGATTTTCCCAAAATGTTTTATTAAATTATTTTTTACACATATTGGAAATTTTTTAGATTACTTTGAAGGAAATATTCATAACATTTTCCCATAAATTTTTGTTTGGATATAACTAAAAATGTGAAAATATTTTTTTTTAACATGGATGATTTGATTAGAAAATCCAACCATTAGTAATATTATTATCATTTAAATATATTTTATAATTTATAGAGGTTATTTTCAAATAAAATGTTTTTTTAATAAAATGTTATTTCAAATACGAAAGGATATTTTATTCACCAAATTTTTTAAGTGCTTTCTAAAGATTTCATTATATGTTTTCAGGGTAATATTCAAATGAAATAATATTAAATATGTTTTTTGTTTTAATTTGTGATTTCAATTAAGAATGGTTTCTTTCTTCATGAAATAATTTAAATGATTTTTAAATATTTTTTAAATGTTTTATAAATTATTTTCAATAAATATGATTTCAATAATGATTTATGAATTTTTTGTTTAAAAATAATTTTTTAATGAGAAATAAATTTTATCATGAAATCCTCTATGTGATTTATCATTCAAAATAATTCTCCTTATAAGATTAAATAATTTGGGATAACAATTTTTTAATGAGGATATGATCAAAGAGTACCATTCTTATTCCTTATGTGAATGTTTTAGGTTTACGATGATATGATATTTGTTAAACCCATTTACATACATGGGTAATAAAACAATCGAATTCATTGGAATTCCACTTATTTATTCTCATGTTATTCAATGACGAAATGATCAAATGATTATGAAAAAAATCAATTTAACATAGGCTATGACATGTTTATATTTTTATGAAACCCATTTCATTTCACGAATCATTAGAAAAATATTTTTTTATTATATTATAGAACACATATGATTGGGTTTCATTATGTGATGATGGTTATTTTATAATCAAGTAAAATGATTACTTTATAACTAAGGATGTTGGTTAAATTTTTTTCGACTAATTAATTAATTCACATAACATACCCACCAAAAACATCCTCCATAGAACATCTAAAACTAACTATTAGTATGTAATGCCTAGAATAAGCATTGCACAATATGATTAACCAAGGTCATAGATTTCTGGTTTGATATGTCCTTCCGGGACATTCAATTGTTTCTAATAAACAACCTGCAAGTGATAAAAATATATGAAAATTTTATTTCAAATTTATTTTGAGATCATCAAGCCTAAAAATATAATTTAATTTGAATTCCTAGTTCAAAAAATCTTACTTCATATACTTAAAATGAATATAAGTAAAAACAGATTATCTATTTCATTACCACATAAAAATCATTTCATACAAGAAGAGAACATAATAAAAAAATAGTGGGGATGATGAGCCTTCATATGGCTCTCTAACTCCCAAGAGCTCTCCTATATTATCATATGCTACCATAACACATGAACTGAGTGAATGTTCAATCCCAAAAGGATTCACACTAGCAAACCCCCGATCACCAATGGGTTCTCCACAAAGGTGGATCATTCCTCAATGTTCAGCTCACCGATTTCTATAATGTTCATTTGATTATGCATGTATCCTCTCACCAGCGACACATGGAAGACATCATAAACCCACTAATATAATGGGGGTATATATAGGTTGTAAGGAATATCACCAACACTTTATAGGATCTCAAATAGACTAATGTTACTTGGGGATAGATGACCCCCCTGGTCGAATCTCTAAAATCCTCATCCTATGGAGACACTTATGAAACCTTGGAAACCATTGTAGAACTCCAAAGTCCTACAACATAAATCATTATAATACTATTTCCTAATCTAAGTAGTCATAGCCACCCAAGAATAACCTCAACCGTCTAATTCATCCCATGTACCATGTATATCCTTGCAAGAGAAACCACACTAATCTTAGTCCAACATAAGGGTGACCTGCAGGGTCCCTCTACAGGGCCTCTATGGTAACCATACAGCTAGTAGAATGATATATATTATTTTAATAAAGAAATATGAAATTTTAGTTTTCCTTCTAACATTGGTTAATGTTTAATCTTGAGGCCCACATCATATCCTCCAACACCAAAATAGTGTTCTCAATCAGGCCATCTATATGTAGTGAAAAACTACACTCATTTCCAATTTGAACCTGAATGCCTCATGTGGTCCTCTACCCAATTTTAACCTAAACCAAGAGTCATGGTTGGAGATAATTATTTATTTCTCCCCATTAAGGAGTATAATATTAGTCACATACAACTTCTATAAATTGTCCACCAATCATTGATCCCTGATAAGAGTGAAGTGAACTAACTTGGTATGTTCATCAACTATCCCCCTAATGGGATCATGGACTCTCACTATCCCTGAAATATCAATGCAAAATTACATATATATGATATCCCATTTTCTGACGTATATCTCAAGGGGATACAAAACAAATACAAAAACTAGGTCTCACCCATTACTAACATGAATTTGAGACACCATGAGAATAACATAGAAATACTTTAACTTATTCCATCCCACCAAAAAACAAACTTTAATCCCATGTAAATATTTGCTACACCATGAAATAAATGCAATGGAGAAGAATGAAACTACACCATCACTTCTTATAACATCAATACTAGAACCACTATGCATACCTCAAGAAGTGTGACATGATTCACTCCTTTAGAGATTCCATTTAGTGAATATTCTTGAGGATATCTAGTCATGAAACACCCATAATTGATGTCTGAAACTAATCATCTGTTTCAAGATATATAAGTAGTGGATTCAACACCATAAACTTATGATAACATGCACCCCTATCATCTATGAGGTCTAGCTATAAAAAGCCAACTCTTCAGATGTCTCCTCCACTAGAAGAGAATGGGACATCCAACTATTGGAATATTCCACCATGTTTCCATGACAATGTGTATAGAAAATATCAATTTTGTAGTCCAATAAGAACTATAGAAAAAACCATTATATAAGATTTAGAACTCTCCATCAGATGAAATAGGAGAGACATTGATGGTCTGTGTAAACAAATGAACTCTCTCCGAGATGTTGGTTCCGACACATCAACAATGAAAAAACTACCTTGGTCCACTATAGGTAAGGATTCCTGTAGTTATGAAACTAATGTATCACCTTATTTTACCCATTTACGATCAGTTCCTTTCGTTATATCAACACACAACCAAGAAAATATACAAATTCATTACAATATATTATGTACTCCATTCCCTCATACGATAATGTCAAAAGAGGAGTACTAGTCATCCTCATCCTCTACACCTAAAATGGTCTCTAAAACTACGGAGTCTATGTAAAAAGATTCCCTTTAAGTGTCAAAGTGATCAAAGGGGATGTAATCCAAGAAATGTCTTCCATGAACCACCTATAGCACCATTCCATGATAAGACTAATATAAACCTATGGCATGCTCTTACGTGGATCCCATGCAAGGACTGCATACACATTTTCTAGGTATGCAGACAATCCATTACGAAAAATATCATTGAAGAGAATTTGAACCTCATGGATCATGTTCTATCACATCAATAGAAAAACATAATGCTGGTTCTCTGGAAAAAAATATAGGACCTTCCTCAAGTTTTTTTCCAGATACACCCCTAAAACATAGTAGATGATCCTCTTATCATGGATGAAAATAATATATATGTACACTTATGGATAAATATAGCCTATTAATTAGATACATAAAAATAGTAGGTTCATTTTTCACACCAAAAGGCATCACTAGGAACACATAGTGTATATAACGGCATCAGAATGCCAGATTCATAATATTAGCCACATAAACCATGAAATGGTGTTAACCAGACCTCCAATCAATATTTTAAAACCACATAAAACCTCATAAATGATAATATATGTCAAAAATACTCATTATAGGGGAATATTTATTTATCATTTGTTGGTTCATGTGATGGTAATCAATACAAATCCCTAAGATCCTATCAACCATTTTATGAAATAAACTAGATATACCTATGGGTCATGATGGGTCTAAAAGAATTCTAATATAGAAGGACCTAAAACTAAATAATTATCTCATGGATCGTGGAAGATTCCTTAAAATATTATTGAAATTATATTACTAGAACCATGTTTCATGTCCGTGAAAAACATCACATCTGAATTAAATGTTAATATCCTAGTGTCCTTAGGGAAGACGACCAGATAATAGTCCCTGAATGAAAGAGCACAGATTTCTGACGATCTAAAAACACTAGGGGATAAACATAAAAACTTGTGGTTGATGGACTACAAAATAAACCTCACAAAACCAAATTACTCTATTATGATATCTCCGTAAAATATAATAGACAATCACGTCACATTCAATCGAAAAAATCTGACTTGTTTGTGATGATAATCTATATTATCTTGTACCATTATCATCCATTCTAGACCCGTGATTATTCATATGGTCACATCATGAGGAAAAAGAGGTTCCATAACAATATATATCCACCATTACAATATCATCTAGTGCTTGTTAGATGAAGAATATGACTCAACCCCATGACTTCTATAGACATCTCCATCTTCAAGGAATCACTCTGATAAGAGGCTCTATTTCACAAGCACCCACACTAGAACTCAATCATATGTTGTAATTTAATTTTGTACCACACTAACATGGATACCTTTGTTGGTACACTATTTAAACATCCATGAATGGATGTAGCCTTCCCAAATCAGTTCAATGGAGTACCCCAAAAAATCAGTCAACCTAAATAAATTATAATAAAATATTATCCCTAGGATACTTCTAAAAGATATCTAGAATATAAGCATAGAAAATGCATGATGGGTAGTACTCCTCGCCAAAAATATTCTAGAATTTGGACCATGAGAGTACTTAATCATCAAAAGTTGGCATGACTAGACACAAGAGTTCCCAAATACTCAATGGAATGGACAGATTTACAACACAACCATCTTATCACCCAAAGGCCATACAAGTTTGAAAAATCTTACCGCCAACTAAATACAATCCTAAACTCCCGAGGGATCTGGATCATAGTGAAACCTCAGTGGAAATTGGTGCTACAAAATACATATTACAGTAATCTTCAAAGAATCCTTATCCTACACTAATGGTATAATCTATTCCTCAACTTTTGGGGGTGTTACTACCTCACAACCTAGAAGAAAATATATAATAGAATTTCCCCAAAAAAAGGGATCATCACCCATTGGATCATCATCCTGATCATGAATTTTTTAAAATTCCAAGACATCATTAAATAGGAATCATTAATGTAATAAAGATAAACCACAATCATATGATCATATATATATATGGGGATTTGTGTGAAGAAGGACTAACAATGGAATCAATTATAGTGGGCTGGGCCTACGGGTCATGTATTTGGCATGGTATGCCTCTGGGCCCTCAGTTCATGTACTATGGGTCATGTCGGGCCTCGTTTCTTGGTCCTACGGGTCATGTACAGGTTCCCCTTCAACCCTTAAAAATGGGGATTATCTATAATAAAAATAAAAAAGAATTCCTTCGGGCCATTCGAGCATAATGTTGTTGAATGGATACATCATATTTCATATCAATATTGGATTACTATATCTAAAATATAAAAAGAAGACACATTGACACAATTGGAATATTTTCCCAAACAAACCACATAAATGGAAAATACTCCAAACATAATCTTGAGGTTTCCCACCTCTTATTTCCATCTATAATGACCCAACACTAGGGGCCATCCTAGATTATGGAGGACCATGCCTTTTTAACCAAAATCCCACCTCCATATGCTCGGGGAGAGCGACATGATCTAATAAGGAATAAATTATATTCAATAACGTTTACAAATATACCATTTTGCAAGCAACAAACCATATCCATGTATAATTGTAGAATAATAATTATAAGATATAAGGAATCTATAGTAAAAACAATTCAATTAGTAAGATCTAGACATTAAAAATGAGTAAGAAATAATAAATCTCACTGAAAATGGAAAAAACATTCCCACCAATAAAAGTATTACCATAATGACAACAATTAGAAAAAAAATTCATAGATATCATGTCCCAAGGATTCCATTCATGACCACTGTACCAGTCCTATACACCTGAGTATCCTTAGGATCCACCATTGGAACCTCCAACCTATCCATCATCGACATATGTTATGAAATGTGTGGGAAAATCACATAATGGAGTGATTATACACATATCTAAAAGTATGACCAGAAAATAGAAGGGGTTGAAATATGAGACATGATAAAAGTAGTCATATGAACCTATAGAAGGAGGGAAACTAAAACCAAATACATATAAATTTGAATATACAAGCCATCTCATGTCCCATCCAGGACATTGAGTCTTTCTATAGCTATAATGGTCCATCATCAATGCACATCATTACGCATGTCTGTATGATTATGTAACCATGTGAAGGACCCACCCCTCTCTATTGTGCCATATGGTTAGTATATAATAATTTCTATGTAGTGTAAGCACACCCTTGTAAAATAATGGGGTTCCAGCCCATATATAGATAGAGGAACCCTAACCTATCTCATTATAGGGTTTCTCTCAATAGGTATAACAACCTTATCATAGTCTATTAGGGGTTTCCACTTGGTAGGTAGAGGACCCACACCCAAGTGAATTAGGGGGACTCCAATCAATAGGTACAAAAACCACACCATAATCTATTAGTGGTTTCTACTCAATAGGTACATGAACTGAACCTTAGTATGTGAGGCGATGCCACTAAATATGTAAAGAATCCACACCCTATTTCATCAACAATGTCACTCAAGCAAGTTTGATGAGTATGGGTGACCCATAACCGGGTATGATAGGGTGTTCTCTAAGAATTTCATCTATCTCAAGATCATCCCTAATTACTTTCATCATTCAGTGTCACCTAAAGAAGAATTATTCATATAAAATATCACATAATTTCTCAATAGACACTATGAAGTCCACCATCATGTTCTATGTGGGAAAAACACCCAGGAGAGGCTACACATGGGACACGAATTGAGTAAAAAGTGCAGATACATGAGGTCGAAGTTCTTAGAAACTCTATATAATGTGTATCAGGGGTGAAATGGTGTATTCACTCATATTTATTCATGGTAACTTCTTTCTTAGCGCATGGATCTTAGGAGATGTGCTATGACACATAGTGTGACGGTACTACATGATTTTTATTTTCCTCCAAGGGTCGAGACATGTGCTCAGGGACATTCTTATTTCATTAGGGATATATTATTTACATGGAATAATACCTAACTATGCTGATTTCCATTGGCTAGTTCCCCTGTACCTAGCTATATAGTTGTACATGCCCATCCTGGGTACATAACATTGTCGAGCCCATGTAACCGGGGCATATAAAAGTATATGATCATGTCCATAACCATTTACTCTTGAATTACTAATCAGGATACAATCATTGTGTCCCATGGGATTTGGGGGTCCCACATTTCATGTGATACTTATCTCCACCTCGAAATCCTTTATTTTAGAGAGAGGTGACTACATTGCATGTTTTCATCCTTGTACACTCTATATTGTATGGATTTTACAAAAATTTATATCTACTATAATGATTCTAGATATGCTACACCCAATATAGAATTAAATATTTAACCACAAAAAATTAGTGGAAATAAAATCTATTGTTTGATGACTGGCATCCAGTGGCATTAAATCAGAAACTGACTAATCACAAAAAGATCAGCATGTATTCCACTCTGCCTCTTTTCTCTTGTTTCCACTTTGAATATTATATCCATTATGTATCATGTGTATGAAATACCAATCCATCCGCAAAATGCTGATCTGGTCATTTTTCACACATAGAATATGAATTGTTATGACCAAACATGTTCAAACCCTCCATGAATTGTTGATCCATGACCCCATAACTCAATACAGAATAAAAAAAGAATATATGGGGGAAAAGAAAAAAACAATGTTTCAATAATAGTTGGCCTATCATTTTGTCTATGATTATTGATCGATGATATTTGGGTTGAGAAAATCACATATACAATTATTCATTTAATAAACTATTTAATTCGATAAATTTGCTTAGTTGAATGATAAATAAATTACATATCAACGTATATATGATAACAACATTCTCAATAATTCAATCAAAGGGAGAAAACAAAAAATGTATATCCCTATCTCAATTTTTGATTGATCATTGCTGAAGAGTTCATTCCATAGTCTTAGGGATGATCTGTTGTGTTTTACTCCTTTTATTAGTCCATGATCTAATAACCAATCATCATCCAATATAGATCTACCAATGATGTAAAATGGAAACTCATCTAAATAATCATAGGGTTATGTGGATAACATGGTGATTTTCTAAAATAGATGATAAAATATTTGTGGTACTCAATGAAATAAATTAATTAATTAATTAATTAATATACTTAATGTAAACCCAATGGATATCTCTTTCGAACGTTTGATTCCTACTAACATTAAGTCATTCCATTGGTAAAGATGATTCAATGGATTCAACCATTGTCTTATATTTATTATTTGAGGAAAATTTTTAGAGATATAACATTATTTCTAATATAATGTGTGTATTTGATATAATTTATATTTATTATTTTTATAAAATTAAATTTCTGCTCATCAGGCCTCAGAATCTCACATCGTCTCATTGACTAACAATGAAAATACTCATTGTTATATTTTAATATAATAAAAAGAAAAAATATATTCTATATATTATTAAATTCATTAATAATATTCTCTTTCATCCCCAAGACCATCTATATTCCAAGAAAATATTAGTCACTAATCTCAGTCCTTCATAAGGGAATCTTATATGGTCTCTAAAATAGAGACTCAAAAATGGATCCATGTTTATTTTATATTAATAAATAATATTATGATAACTCTCAAAAAAATGTAAGTGATCATCCTAGATCGT
This sequence comes from Viscum album, assembly GCA_963277665.1. NCBI lineage: Eukaryota > Viridiplantae > Streptophyta > Magnoliopsida > Santalales > Viscaceae > Viscum > Viscum album. The sequence continues at coordinate 1,815,765,824 of OY728146.1, forward strand.
CAACAATTATCACACAAATCCCTTAGTATATCATTCAACTAGTTCATAGTGCACTCATTATTCCAATCCATATGGGGTTGAATAGTTATACTAATCTTCAACTAGAACCCATATTATGTCTGCAAGAGTCATCAATCCTGTTTCATAAACCACACCTCAAAGGAAAAGACTATTTTCATGTCTCCCCCCAAAGGTGTATACTATCTCTCATGTAAAACTACCAAAAAATTCCACCAAAATCTACATCATAATAGTTAGGATGTGTGCCGACATGGTATGTTAGTCCAAAATCACCAAGATGGAATCATGGAATCTCACAATATGTGAGAGACATGACACAAATTCCATTTACATTACATATAAATTTAACTATAGGATTTATAGAGGTAGAATAAAATCTCCCAAAACCACACACATGGACCTCACATGTTGGAAATTGAGACACATAGAGATGAACATCGCATCACTCTTCCTCATGCCAGACCACAAAATTTACTATTGAAGTATTTTATTTTTATTTTATATACTAGGATGTGTAGACAAATAAAAATCATGGAACTCCTTAATCACATCCTCTGAAAACATGATCTGAACCACCATCTTTCCTTGGAAATATATGACACTATTCCCCTTTTCATAGAATCCTTTGAGAGAATCTCATGAGGGTATCAAGTCATGTAGGATATCATAGTAAATATATCAAAATTCATCCTCCCTCACACACTATAGAAGTAAAGGAGTCAATACCATCATCTTATATTAAGCTATAACACTCTCCTCTACCAGTGTTAACTACCAAGAATCCAACTAATCAAATTCCTCCACCATATGTTATGAATGAGGCATCATTATAGGAGAATATACCACCAAATTATACTTCCTAAGAGTATATGTTATCTAAAATACATTGTAATATATGAACTACAACCATTTCCATTTTCATAGATTCAAATCTATGTATGTGAATACATACATGATACTTCAATGGTCTTAGAAAACTATAAATAAATCTCCAAGATGTTTGGTCCATTACATAATCTATGTTCTTAATATTGTTGTAAACTCTAGGAAATGATACATATATATCTACATATGAGGTCTCAAATTCTACATCATGTCCGCAATATCTACGTACCTCTCCATCAATAAAAAAAATGATCCCGAATCAAGATGAATTTCAATATTATCTGTATTTCACACCCATCTATTTTAGTCTCAAGATTAGAATAATGGTCAACCTAAGAATCAAATACTTAAAGTAAAATTAATAATGAAAAATCTATGTTATTGAATTCCCTTTCCTCATAAAAGTGGTCAATCTTTCTACAATCCTAGGGAAATATAACAAGAGCATCCTGTAGTACCTCACCGAGCTAAGAAAACAATGCACCTCTTACATGACCATGGGGTATCCCAAAAAATTAGTGCATCAATATCCATTTAATCTAAATATAATCCATGCCTAGAAATGATATTCACCATAAATTGAAAATCATATATCTAGAATTGGTAGTTTGACAACTGACCATATAGGTGGTCCCCTTGAAAAAAAATCTTGGTCTATCTTTAGGTTCTCTAGATGCTCCTCCTATGATGCAGAGTAGACGATTATATCATCAATGAAAAAAAATCATCTGATTTGTTATTGGATGATCTAGTTAATTAGAGACATGAACACAATATTGGAATTTTTCACTGAAAAAAGAATCATCATGGGATCATAGTTTATATAGAGAAATCATAGTGAATGCATTGAAATTTTTACCTAGTTAACACCCAACTAGTGGTAGATGGGGCTGAGATCGATCATGGAGGACTATTTAACACGTCATAACATGAAAAATAGGTTTTCAATCCATGTATAGGGGTAATTTTTCACTATCATGGCCTTGGTTAGGTGATGATGGACAACATAATGCTATAAGATCCCTTTTTTCATTTCCGTGAACTACACAATAGCTTCCATGCACAGAGTTTGGTAGGTCAGGATGCACTGTTAGTACAATCCATTTGTTGACAGTGAATCCTTAAAAGGTTTTGGATGGTGTTCATAGTTGGCCTCATGGTCATCTTAACGATGATCCACCACCAAAAACTTCCTCTATTTAGGGGTGAATGAATTAGGAACGGTGTAAAAATTGTCTTCTCAAACCATTTCCCCCCATAAAGTGGCTCTCCATAGGGTTCATTATTTATTGGGAAAAACTTCAATGTATTCCATAACCTTTCCCCAACCATTTATATCCCCTTGTCATACCAAAAAAATACATCTTTACATAAAAAGAGGATTATAATCCATAATAAATAAATTATAAATATGGTATATAAATATCATAAATCATGAAATATGTTCTTTAATATCCTATATTATTTGTTTAGAATGAAAATCATATAGAATATTACAGTTTATCCCATCACATAATAAAAACCTATGAAAGCTATAATTGAGTAATGTATTTTAGGGAAACATTTTCATATGGGTAATTGTAATTGTATAGAAGAGTAATTAGGTTAGTGGAATGGTCTATTGAAACTATGTTTTTATGAACAGACTTCAAAAAAAGTTTATGTGGATGTCCTAAATATTAAATATCACTTAAGTGAATGGGTTTCCTACAAAATATATAACTGAAGAGAATTGTTGAATAAAATAACATAAATTTAGTTAAACAATACTAGTCCAGATATCCTCTATGAGTGGAATATACTTGATCCTTGGAACATACTCTAGTAAAGTGAAATGGGTAAATTATAACTGAGTGAAAAATAGTAATGGGTCAAACTACAATTGGTTGATCATATATAAGAGAAAAAAATTATTCAAGAGAACATGATAATTTCACCAGGGAATAATTTTCAGGTATTTGTGATGTACAAATTTTATAACTCATTTAATATGGATGTTTCTTTCATTTTAATTGACAAGGGAGAATGTATTGTTAATTCTTGAGAAAATAAAGAGTTATTGGGTGTCATTCTAGAGACGTAGTGAACTTATACCTGAATCAAATTATAATTGTAATAGTCCTTGAATAGAGTGACCATGGATAAAAAAAATTAGAATATTAATACATATGAATCATTATAGATCTATGTGTGACTTAAAAATATTCTACTATATGCCGTATATTTATCATTTCTTTTGAACCATCTGAAAATATGGTTTATTTTCATAATTTCTAATTTTTTTCATTGTGATTATGAATCTATCAATTATTGTTTTATCATGTTCCAACAATTTTTGGATAAGATCGTATGATAAATATGATAAATTTGAAACCATTATTCCACAATCCCATATTAGGGTGTCTTAGGTAAAAGTAATTTGAATTATAAAAATTGTTATAAGTGTTTAATCTATAATTTAATGTTTTTAATAGAGAAAAAATTGAATAATAAATGGCTTTCAAAATTTTATGGGAGAAACTATTTCTTCTATAGAATATGATGATAGTTCTCATTTAATAATTTTTTATAGATTTTTTTCTCTACCACTATTTAAGGGATATTGGTTAGTGATGTATTTAAAATATGCATGGCTAATGAAAATAATAATATACTAAATGATAATGTAATGGATATAGATACCTTATCTAGAGCACTAAATAATTGAAATTATATTAATGTGAGAATACCTGATAGTACCAACCAAATATTGGATAAATTGGTAAAAAATCATGAGGGATATACTAAGGTAATGGAATCTAGGATACAAGTGATGTAAAATATTATTTAATATTTAAAAATGCACATAATAAAATTTTGACACTTTAATTTATTTAATCGTAGAATTATTTAGAACTAATAAATGAATTTCTAAATAATAAAATATTGATATGTTAAGGAACATCATGAAGAAGCTACCAGCTATATATATGAAAATGATTCTTATTTTTAAGTGAGGGATTTGGGCTACATATCTATTGATGGTTTTATAATATGATTAGTGTCTCATGAAATAATAGTAAAATTTATAAGGGGTCATGTAATTAAAATACGGAAATTACCTTAAAAGATAATGAAAAACATGAAATATCTAAATGTGGTGATAGTGAAAAGGAACCAAATGATTAGTTTCTCTCACATGGGGAAAAGAAATTAAGGAGATAAAATGGGGGTATTTGATGAAACTTTTTCTCATGAACACATTCACTGTTAAATGTCTAGTCATAATTCATTAAGGTTACCAATATGTTTTGATGATAAATAATGTGATAAATAAGTTATATAGAAGATGTGAAAAATGTTTCCTCCCATAATAGATTCTAAAATTTTGGGCCCATATGGAATGAAGCTATAGAGGATTAGATTTTGATTAATAAATAATTTATTATTTGATATTGCTAAGGGAAGAAGAAACTGTATTTAATTCAATATGAATGGTTGAATAAATGTTACTAAAAAATAAATAGGCACTAAAATGAAATATGAAGAGGAACTAAAAGGTTTTTTCAATATCTATTTGAAGCTTTTTAGGTATCTCAAAAATATCAATATAAAAACATAAAAATAAAAATTATTTTATATATTCTGAATTATTCTACCAAATATATTGATGATCTTCACGATCATATAGACCATATTTTATAAGTCTTAGGAAATAATTTTTATATCCTAAAATCCATGTATAATGTTGCTAAATAAAAATAAAAACAAAAAACCTGAAAATGTTTTTGATTTATGTTATTTTATCATATAGTAGATTTTTATGAAGGTTAATTACCATAAATAATGAGTGGTTTTATTTAAAATGAATCCCAAGTTAGAAGAAAAATAAAACAATTCTCAAATGAAAATAGAATTCAAGGGTTAAAATGAAGGAGAATATATAGTAGGTTTTTACTGATCCTCAGAATGTTATGAGAAAATTATGAATGGGAAATAACCCTAGATTTAATTTAAATGTTTTTGTTTATATAATTATAAGATAGTAAAATCAATAACAATTAAATACCAACACATAGTTTAATGGAGATTTGTTTTTTTTAGCATAAAATATTTTATACCTGAAGTATAAAATATTACTATATCATGAATGATAAATGAATTTTTTTGAAACAATACTCATTCAATGGGGGACAATCAATAACCACTAACATTCCAAAATGTAGGGGATTTGAGGAATAAAAGTAGGGAGATTATATTCCCAATTTTTGTTTTTCAATTTTCTTTATTATTTGTGTGAAACTATGTCCTATTATCTTGAATAAATGTTTCACATAAACTATGATTCCAGTTGGAGTTAGTAATGAAGAATTAGAATATATCATTCATCATGTAGATGAAATTATATTTATGGATATTTTTTTCTTTATAAAATCTTTTAGAAAAATTTTGTGTGAATTCGAGAAAAGAGTACTTGGGAATAATAAATACATGTTGATGCGAAATATTAATGGAAGTAATCCATAAAATATTCCTTTCAAAAATAGATACTTACTTTTTGAAGAAAAATATAATAAGGATTTTAATTTTTTCAAAATAAAGAGGAGTTACATATAATTTTTTTAAATAATATTTATCTGAGGTAAGAATAAGAATAAGATTGAGAAGGAAAACACATAATAAATTAAACTCATATTCATAAAGAAAAATATAAACCTAGATAGTTTTTTCATATTCATTAAGACCTAAAATTAAAAAAATATGTCTCTCAAATTATATTTGATCGATGATGAAAATCAATGGATGTACCTTCCTTCCTCGTGATTATTTACTGATGAAAGTAGTTTTTTTTGGATGGTTTACAACAAAACCAAATAGTCATGAATCAAAATTGTTTCTTTTTAATTAAGAATAAAATAATTCAAAAAGGATATATAATCAATGGGAATTCATGAATCTCACTTTTGAATGTATATAAAAAGTATTTAAGTCAATATGATTTTTATAAAAATAATAATACATGTATCTTAAAAGTTGATTCGATGAATAAATTTTGGAATCATAGGATTGGACAAACTAAAAAATAAATTATAGAGATTTTTTCCATGTTAATTTCTATAGTTAATATTATAACAATAAATAATGATAATTGAAAATCATGTGACTATTTCATATATAATAAATAGTTTAATTCCATACAAAAAAATGAAAAGGGAATACAATCTCATTGAGCTAGTGCATACTAATGTAAAAGGAAAAATAAATATATCACGCTTTTGTGAGGAATTTTATTTCATCATTGACATTGATGATGATTTGTAATTAGATTTTCTTTGTGTTCGAATAAATAATGTGACATTCGATGGGCTTCATGAAGATATATTAGTGATTTCTTTAGAATAAAGAAAACTTCATCAATAATATATTTAAATTTTATAATGAAATTTAATATTTTTTTTGAATTTTAATGATATCATTTGAAATATTGTATAAGTTATAATGTATCATAATTAAAAACTCAATAAAATAATAGTTTTTTTTAATAAATAAATAAAAATTTGAATATTATTGATAAAATAATTATTGATAGTGACATCCCTTACCATTATTGGAAGTATGTTATACATTTTCTTGAGTACACTGAAAATAGTGTTGTGGTGATCACCGTCGAAGATAAAAAACATATTATATATGTAATGGATGGAATCCATTAATACATTTTTAGTACATTAGAATAAAACCCCACTTTTTGAAAAATAATCAAGGAGTGTGTGGTGATGGTGTTGCTACTGCCATATTTTTAGGATACTCATCTATGATAAAGGCCTGTAAGTGCTTCATAAAAATTCAGAATAAAATATAAAACACCATTAAATTTTCCATTGAACAAAAAGATATAATTTTTATATTCTCATCCCAACACTCCATTATGTGATTGATTTTAGTCCTTACTACCTTAGGAATACAACACCTCATGATTAAATTTTCATTCTAGTAGTGAGGGTGTAATAATTATAGTACGGAGACTATATCCTATTTAATAAAGATAAAATAATAGAGGGGAAAAAATTAATGAACAACCTTGTAACAAGAGAATATAAAGGGATGAAAATTGAGAATTCAAAAAAAATATTTATATTTCAAGTCACAGTATAATGTATTATAATCTACATGATTTGATAATTGTCATATATGTTAACTAAAAATGAAATAAAGATAAATTCTCCAAAAAACAGAGGTTCAAAACCCATTTTTGGTACCACCTACATGCTCTAATAATATCCAAAAAAGAATTTTAATCATCTATATGACCCCTTGACCCATTTCAATCCTATATCCATTAAATCCTCTTTGAGTACCAAATGGGGTCTTTAATTGAGTGTGAGTAAAACACATCATGCTATAACCAAATATGTAATACAATCTATTATAAATTAATAATGAATTTTATAGTCTCATAAACCAAAGAATTAATTTATAAATTATTATAGAATGTAAAATAAACCAACTGACACGTGAACATTAGGTTGACACCCCTAGTCTTTCAAACATGCACTGGAAGGAAAATAGATGTATCGGTCCATTAAATATAATTCAATAACTCCATGTAATTCAATTTCTAACTAAATATCTAATTTTTGAATGAATTCCATGAAAACCCCATAATTTCACCTTTAATGGAACGTTATATGCAACCTAATATCTTATATTTTGATGGATATTATGTCCAAATCAATATCTCATCTTGAGATGAATATCATGTCATGTCCAATTTTTCATATATGGAGGAATTTCATACTTGAAAAAATATCTGATCCAAGAAGGAACACCTTGTACAACCTAATATCTCATATAAGAAGGAACACAATATCCAACCTATAATTTCATCCATTAATTATTCCCAGGTCCAATTGATAATTTCATGCATGGATTAATTCCTTTTCCAAAAAATATTGTCATTTAGTGAGGAACACCATGTCTATTGAATAATTTCATTTGCAGAAAATAAGTTAAGAAGGTTTTAAAATAAGACAAAAAACTAATAAATACATTTATAATACTAACACGAAAAAACATCTAATAAAAATTAATACTCTGGATTTAATCAATTATCCAATTATCTTTCTATTTACCCCATTTACCAAATTTATGTCAATAACCCTAAAAATTTGAATTACCAAGATAAAGCATGCCGACAAGTATTACAATAGTTTGAACTATTTATATTTCAATTTCAATTTAATAAAATACCCCATTACAGATTATATCATATCATTATTTCATTATACATTTAAATTAATTCCAATTACATAAAATATTACTGATTCCATGAAATTTAATTTATTCTCAATCTAATCAACACAATTACTATGTTTGTCCATTTTCTTATCAATCCCAATTCATAATTAAAAATCCATGCTAATTACAATTTTTCTTCTTAATCATTAGCAATATTCAATTATACTGGCGGATATTGGTTCATTATATTTGATTTTTATCCTAGGGTTAAGTGATAGAACACCCTTAAGGTGGCTAGAAGTCCCAGTATCTTCACTGATAGACCTAAAAATGTCTGAGTGAGGGCTATGCCTATGGTTCCATCAAATAAGTATGTTATAAATTATAATATGATTCACACAAATCAGGATAGTGTGATCTCAATTATTTCATATACAAATATAAATTGATAAATATATTTTGGAGTTTTTCTATACCAACAACCTATAAAGATGATAAGGTGAAGAAAATCACCAATGGCTAAGGCATCATAGGAATAATCATTACATCTCTGTCACAAACCGACCCTACCCGGGCTCGAGCCGCAACTACCCCAAGCCCGCCTCTATAGGCCAGGGGCTGGCGACATGTGCTGGAGGCTAAAAAACTCATGGATGCCTTTGCATGAGTACCTGTAAACACACACGCAACCCACTTAATGAAAAAGTGCAGAGTAAAAACAAAATTAAAGTACCAACTACTATAAAAAATGATAAAGTGCATCAACCTCTAACAGTACAAAGAAATAGATGAAGGTAAACTAAAAAGTAAAGGGGAAAAACATGCACCCAGCAAGAAAAGGTGCCACAACCTGGCATTAGGTAAACAAAAGAAAAATAGCTGGAAGTGTCCCCCACCTGGATCCCGTCTACGATAACCACACGCGGTCCATGCTCCTGAACTCCTAACCTCCACTGGAGTCATGACCAACCAGTCTGTTGTCTGCAAGGGCACACCAAGTGTAGGCAAAGCCCAAACATTGGTGAGTATAAAAATACCCAGTAGAATACCCCGAAGGCTAGAGGGTGCAACAAAGGAGGTACCGAAGGGTGAGCAGTAGATCAAACAGGGGAAAGTCAAGGAGTACAACCGAAAGTGAAGTAAAGAGTACAGTAGAGAGTCCATATCAACCCAATAAGAGGATGGAAGGTAGACTCGTCCAGACGCATGGATCTGGAAACGGTGAGAAGGTGAAATTCCCATATAGTCTTCGCTACTTATAGCGGGAGAGTAGACTCGTCCAACCATGAGAAGCTAGACATGGAAAGGACGTGGCATACCCCGCACATCTTCACCTGTCCTGGTAAGAGAGTAACCAAACACAAGGGGTGGGTACTGGAAAAAGGTATATACATACCCATATGCTCAATCAAGAAGCCCGAAAAAGATCGTAAGGGGATCTCCATCCCGTAGCTCAGCCCAAGAAAAATGAGTAGCCAACAGTCCCAAAAGTAAACACCATCATCGATGACAAGAATCCCACATGTCTGCCACGAACTGTAAGCCAAGGAGATCAAATCACCGCACCTCGACACTATATACATTGGGCGGCTCTGACTCGCCGACATGGTTTTAGTTCAGGTCACAAGGACGTGTCTCGGTGGGGGATGTTCCCCTCGTACTTGAGAGTTCCAGATGAAGTCAAACCACACCTTTTCACTATCACAGAGTTGAGAGGTCCGGTCAAATTCAATGTCATCACATCACTGACCCGTACAATCTAGGGTCCCGCTCCAGTAGTCATAGAGTAATGCCACAAACTAGCCTAATAGAAAGGACTGAGTCTGAAATGTCAATGGGTGACCCATTGCCCAACCCTACTGGAGGGTAAACCCTAAAAAGATATCGGGAGACCTACTGCCCTGCCCTACTAGAGGGTAAACCCTAATATGTCATCAGGCGTCCCACAGCCTAGCCCATCTAGAGGGTAGACCTAGAATAAGTCGACAGGCGTCCCACTGCCTAGCCCCTCTAGAGGGTAGACCTAGAATAAGTCGACAGGTGACCCACTGCCTAGCCCTGATGGAGGGCAGACCCTAAGAGGGCGTTGGGTGACCCACTGCACTGTCTCTACAGGAGGGTTGACCGTAACAGTGTCAGATGACCCACTGCCCAGTCACTGCTGGAGGGTAAACCATAAAAGTCAGTGAGAAACCCACTGCCCAGTCTCTATAAGAGGGTAAACCCAAAGAGGTCGATGAGCAACCCACTACCCAGTCTCTACTGGAGGGTAAACCCGGAACTGCTCTGGTCATCCCTATTGAATGGTACAACACTTGGCAACAGAACTCAGAGTGGGTATCGTGCAACCACCCGACTCCAGAACAAAACCAGGGGAAACTACTCAACCCTGATAATCTAAACCATCATGAACATGAGGACCTTCTATGTCGCGAGAGGTCAAAGGTACGCAATGCAGAACACGACACACACATGGGGCCAAAACGACATGTGGCCCCAAGCCAACTCCAACCAAGTGCAAAAACTTTCTCAAGTACAAACAACCACATGTACCTACAAGAGTTCTCACATAATCCTAGAGAATGCCACATCTCCAGCCCAAAGGATAACACGCACATGGCCCCCAACGCCATGGCGAAGGTGTAAATGATACAAATACAACTTTCCACCTCAACTACTGAGGCACGACCAACCACATCTCCTCAAACATATACATCACTCACACCAGAGTGCACGCGATCACACGCCAAGGTTCCGCTAAAAACACTGTAGAAGATCCTCCATCAGGCACCTTCATATTTCCACATTTAATAAGATCACTTAAGAGGTTTCACTCACCTAAACAGATTACACTGTTTTAATCCTCACGGAAAAATATGCGAGATCGACTACTTACTCGCCTCCAACGGATATCCGACGAAAAGGTCACCAACACCTCTTTATGCCTGAACGGCGTCCCGTGGTCCCGAGCCTCGGCCCTGAAAAAAGTCGTGTGCATCACACCATTGTGATCACCTTGAAAATCCTTGTCAAATTGACTTCTCACTTGAGTGCAACAGATATCCAGAGAAAAAGATGCATTCTGGCACACCGCATACGAGTGGTGCTACATGGGACCCATATCCTAGTCCCGAAACACAAAAAACAGATCGTGCTATTGTGATCCTCTCAAAAAAGTACATGAGATTGACTATTCACTTGTCCAAAACGGACACCCAGTGATAAAGCTGGAAAATAACGCCAGCTCCCAAAACGGCCCCCGTGGGGCCCGCACCATCATGCGGAATTAAAGCGGGAAGATTGTGCCAATGCAATTCCCTCGTAAAAACACTAAGAATCTACTGCTCACATGCCCCGAACGGACTCCTGATGAAAAAGTTACAAAGCGCTGTGTATAGCTCGGAAGACTGGCCGTGGGGCCCACACCTCAAATCCGGCTTCAATGCCCGACACTACACTGGAAAACTCCAGCTTAATACCAGGGTTGCAACGTCACTGACGGCACTGAAATCGGACATCGGATGCGTCAGCGCCGTCCAAAACAAGATCCCCGGTAAAAATGTCAATCTGCATAACGCACGTAACGCGCCTCTGAGGCCCCCGTTTTCAGAGTCAACCCCCCCCCCCCCCCCGAAAAAATCTAAAAAAAGTTAGTCTCAATTTAAGGGACGCTTCGCCACAGACGGTGCCCAAATCGGATGCCATTAATGATATGAAAATCATTTTCATAATAATAATAATAATTATAATAATAATATTATTATTATTATAGAGCATTTTTTTAAAACAAAACCAGATCGACCGAATGGCCGGTTTTCTCCTCCAATTAGGACCCATAGCTTGTTGGTCCTTGTTGGCCAGCCGGGGTCTGTAGACCCCGACCTTCCCTCATGCGCACCGACTGGTAAAAGCCGGTCGGTCCTCCTCGTCCGACCCCGCTCGCCCACAGGCGCCCCCTGCTGCCTCGCCCGACCGACGTCGCCTGCAGCCCCAGAGGACTGTCACCGCATCCCTGCTCCCTACGGCACCACCCTGCCACTGATGACCCGGCTCTGCCGGCCTCTGCTCCACCGCGACGCCCCGCGGCCGCCTGCACTCTCCAGCGCCTTCGTCGGCCTGCACTGCGCTCGCCCACTGTCAACAACCCCCCTGGAGCGTCGTCGCGCCGCTGCGCCAACTCGCCGGACCGCCGTGCTAGACGGCCGAAACCCCCAAAACCTGTCAGAAAACATAAAAAACCCGCTGATTTTGACGGACAAACGCTAGCGCGTTGGGACTCTAATTTTAAATCTGAAAGATGCGTTGAATAGGCCAGAATATGTTCAACACAATTATGGGATTTGATTGAAGTTTTGACAGAGAATTAACAATGCAAATTGAGATCAAAGTAGGTCATATGAAATTAAAAACAAAGCGATGATCTCCTACCTCGTGGGCGTTGCCCGAAGCTTCACTGCGAGGTATCCAGTGGTGCGTCGTGCCGCCTTGGAGAGGTGGAGGAGACTAGGGGGAATCCTCCATTGTTGAGCTCTTCTTCCAGGGGAAGGGGAAATGGGGAATAAGAGGGGTGGGGTTATGGAATAAATAAGGAAATGAAATTAATTAAAATTTTAATTAATTTAACCCCCAGTTTAAACTACGCCCGAACATTCAACAAGGTTGAGGTTAAGCCTCCCCTAGGGTAAACACCACCTCCCGAGTGTAATGGCAGTCTCATAATTTTAATCTGAGGCCCCGTTCAAATGTTATAAAATTTAACATCCGAAGCCACTAAATTAAAAAAACTCCCCTGAGGCTTTTTTTCACAGACGGCCCGCTCCTGTGAAACTTATACCCCTCCTAGGGTAAAAGGCATGCTCCGAACTCAACGGTGCCCTCAGTATTCCAATCCAAGCTACCGTTTAAGAGTTACTTGTGTTAAGCCATTAAACGAATTAATTAATTAATTAATTAATCCCTTTAACATTTCGATAGCGGGCGAGGGGTCTAAACGTCCCGCGACGAAATGCCTTATGTTGTTCCTAGGGTAAACACCCCATTTTGGACCCATCCATACACTCAGATTTTTGATCTGAAGCACCATTTAAGATTTATCCAATTTATTTGGAATTCCCAGTGTGAACGCACTGAAAATTTAATTTCGGCCACTCCGAGGTTTGGAATAGCACGCCATCTGAAGGCGCTTCTCTAGAATAATAACAAGAATATTCCAAAGTGTTTTATAGAAAAAACTGGGTTCTTACATCATTACCTCCTTCAAGCTTTTCATCCCCGAAAAGAAAAACCAGGGAACAACGCAGGGTATTAAGCTCACACCTGACTCTCCCATACCCAGAAGAACTCTTGCACAGTTATGCGTCACCGCACACAGACCAAAGGATTTAATCTATTCACACGAGGTTTTCCCTTGTCGATGATTCACATAGGAGCATGCACACATCTCTTTAAGTGAGTCACGCGGGAGATGCTATGCACCCAAAACAGCCTTTGGGGTTAGGGTAAGGCGGTAGGGAACCAGACCATCCCTTTTCACAGTCTCAAACGGCCCGAAAGCTCTCTGGGGTAGCTCATCTCCCCGACCGAACCCTTATGTCGCACGCCGCGACAGGAATCACCACTCGCACTAGGAACAAGGGCCGGTGATTCCATCCTTCAGAAAATCCGTATGGTGGAACACCCAAGGATATCTGGTCACACAAGTATTCACAGTAGATGCCTCTCAACCAAGACTCTCTTACATGCTCGGAGAGCAATGGAGTCGATGCGATCGACTAAAGAGGAAGGTTACACACCTTCCAATCTACCAAAACAGGGTTACAACCGACGCCCTGCATCACCCTGGTAACACCTCAAACAAGAAGTAGGGAGAAAAGAATTTCACATAAAGAGTCTAAAAATTCTACTTCAAAAAGTAGAAGAGCTGTAGGGCATACCTCTTATCACCTCATGCTCTGCAGGATCGTAGACATCCAAAGCTCGCGGGTATCTGCGGTCCCAACTTCCAGCTTCTAGAGACTGATGTTGACTGCCTAGTGGTGATGGGAAGACCTTATAAAGCCATGCCCCACTACCAGCTCCTCCTGCTCCTCTGCTAGAACCACCTCTCAGGGCGCTACTCCGATCACTGTGCTGCCTCCGTCGTGGTGGTGCAGCTGCTACCTGCCCGAAGATCTCTGCATGCCTGGTCAGGAAGTCTAGTGCCAAGTGACCTTGCCCATCGCCATCATATCACCGACTCTCTCCGGGCTATACTGGTGCCCTCCGGTGCCACTGTGGTGTTCGACCACGCCCTTGAGACCAGTTATCGGAAATCCACCTACGTCAAGGTTCTGCTTGCTGACACCCGCTATCTGCGGCAGACGTCTCGGATCCAACATTCCTGCTGCCACCACCAACTCTAGAATGTGACAAGAAGCTCTCTATCACCAGTTCCTTCTCTAGCACCCCAACATATATGGAAATACCCAAGGGTACTATGACAACACATATCTCTCGACGGAGACCCTGCTCAAACTTCTGCGTACAAATGTTTTCGTCATAGACCAAGTCTGGGTAAAAGCATGAACGGTCTTCAAAACTAGCTGCATACTCAGCCACCGTCATCCCTCCCTGCTGAAACCGCAGGAGCTCTAGAATCTGAACAGAGCGCAAGAAAGAGGGGAAAAACTCATCATGGAACAACAACTGAAAGATGCCTCATGAAAGTGACAACATTTCAAGAAACTGAGTCACGAGACTCTACCAACGCCAAGCTGCTCCACGAAAAAAGTTGGCCGCAAAAGCCACTCTCTGATCTATCGGCATCTGCACAAGCCTGAAGTGGTAAACCACTATCTCCAGCCAATCCTCTACTGCCTGAGGGTCTGGCTCGCCACTGAAACTCTACGGTCTCTACCTCTGGAACTCACGGAGTGCGCTCAACCTGTGCTCAAACTCAATCCACTCTACTGAAGTTGTCTACTGCTCAACTGGTGGTGGTGCTACTATCGGCCCACATAGAGAAAGTGACACACATGATGGATCCTGGACTAAGGCCTCATATCTCACCGGGTCGTCATCACAAACCAAAGATAGTATCCTGGCTGGCTGTCTTCGCAGAGACATCTTGAATATTATCAAGGAGTACCGCCATCAGATGAGAATATAAGTATATCACAACAACAACAACGATCACGAGTTGAATCAAGATGGGCAGTCAAGACTCAATCCTATGTGATTCACAAACCAATTTTCCCTGCAATGATTGTCTCAGCATTCTGAGTTGACAAGTGGGTTATCAGGGTCATAGTGAATGGATATGTCGGCCGCCACACCATCACTAGACTCCTTGCTCTGAGATCCTCTCTCACGACATGTTAACATTGTTTCCCTAGATCCCATCCAATTACTTTTATTTTAGGGATGTCTCAATAGCATGCCAAGGAACGAACCACGATTGATACCAATTTTTCATGACCCGACCATACCCGGGCTCGAGCCACAACTACCCCAAGCCCACCTCCATAGGCCAGGGGCTGGCGACAAGTTCCGAAGGCTAAATAACTCGGGGAGGCCATTGCCTGAGTACCTGTACACACACGCGTAGCCCACTCAATGAAAAAGTGTAGAGTAAAAAGAAAAGGAAAGTACCAACTGCTATAAAAAACCACAAAGTGCATCAACCTCTAACAGTACAATGCAAGAGCTGAAGGTAAACTAAAAAGTAAAGGGGGAAAACACGCACCCAGCAAAAAAAGGTGCCACAACTCGGCATCAGGTAAACAAAAGAAAAACAGCTGGAAGGGTCCCCTACCTAGAACACATCTACGACCACTGCACGCGGTCCAAGCTCCCGAACTCCTAAGCTCCACTGAACTCATGACCAACCTGTCCGTCGTCTGCAAGGGCACCCCAAGTGCGGGAAAAGCCCATGCAAGGGTGAGTATAAAAATACTCAGTAGGAAACTCTAAAGGCTTGAGGGAGAAACAAAGGAGGTACCGAAGCGTGTGCAGTATATCGAACAGGGGAAAGTAAAAGAGTACAAACAAAAGTGCATTAAAGAGTACAGTAGAGAGTCCAGCTCAACCCAAAAAGCAGAAGGAACGTAGACTCGTCCAGACACAAGGAGATGGAAATGGTGAGAAGGTGAAGATAATGTCTAGTCTTCGCTACCTATAGCAGGAGAGTATACTCATCCGACCACGAGAAGCTAGCCATGGAAATCACGTGGCATACCCCACGCGTATTCGCCTCTCCTGGAAGGAGAGTAACCAAACCCACGAGGTGGGTACTAGAACAAGGTATATACATACCCATATTCTCAATCAAGAAGTCTGAACAAGATTGTAAGGGGATCTCCATCCCGTAGCTCAGGCCAAGAAAAATGAGTATCCAACAGTCCCATAAGTAAACAACATCATCGATGCCCGACATCCCACACGTCTGGCCCAAAATGCAAGCCATGGGGATAAAATCACCGCACATCGACACTATCCAATTTGGGTGGCACAGACTCGCACGAACGGTTTTATTTCTAATCACAAGGACACGTCTCAGTGGGGAAAGTGCCCCTCGTACTTGAGAGTTCTAGGTGAAGTCAAACCACACCCCGCCACTATCACATAGCCGAGAGGTCTGCTCAAAGTCAATGTTGTCACATCATTAACTCGTACAAACGACGGTCCCACTCTGGTAGTCATGAAGTAAAGCAACAGAATTTCCTTGTAGAAAATACTGAGTCGTAAATGTCAATGGGTGACCCAATGCTCAGCCCTGCTGGAGGGTAAACCCTAACAAGATATCTAGTGACCCACTGCCTATCCCAGCTGGAAGGTAAACCCTAACAAGATATCAAGTAACCCACTGCCCAGCCCTGCTGGAGGGTATACCCTAATACGTCCTCAGGCGACCCACTGCCCAGCCTCAATGGAGGGTAGACCTGGAATAAGTCGACAGGTGACCCACTGCCCAGCCTTGCTGGAGGGTAGAATGGGAACTAGATGATGGGAGACCCAATGCCCAGCCCTTTTGGAGGATAGACCCTAAGAGGTCATCAGGTGACCCACTGCCCAGTCTCTGCTGGAGGGTAGACCCTAATAGTGTCGGGTGACCCACTACCCAGTCTCTGCTGGACGGTAAACCCTAGAAGTTAGTGAGCTACCCACTGCCCAGTCTCTACTGGAAGGTAAACCCGAAGAGGTCAATGAGCAACCCACTGCCCAGTCTCTACTAGAGGGTAAACCCGGAACTGCTCTTGCCATCCCTACTGAATGGTACAACACTAGCCAACAGAACTTGGTGTGCGTATCATGAAACCAACCAACTCTAGAACAAAACTAGGGAAAACTACTCAACCCTGCTGATCTAAACCTTTGTGAATAGGAGGACCCTCTATGTCATGAGAGGTCAATGTTACACAAAGTAGAACACGACACACACATGGGTCCCACATGACAAGTGGCCCCAAGCCAACTCGAACCATGCACACAAATGTTCTCAGGTACAAACAACCACATGTACCTACCAGCATTCTCGCATCCTCCCAGAGTATGCCATGTCTCCAGCCCAAAGGCTAACACCCACACGGCCCCCAACGCCAACACGAATGCGTAAACGTATCAACTAAAACTTTCCACCTCAACAGCTGAGGCACAACCAACCACATCTCTTTAAACATATACTTCACTCACACCGGAGTGCACACGATCACATGCCCAGGGTCTGCTACAGACACGGTAGAAGAACCGCCACCGTGCACCTTCATATTTCCAGTTTTAATAAGATTGCGTAATAGGATTCTCTCACCTAAACAGATTACACCATCGTAATCCTCATATAAAAACACGCGATATTGACAACTTACTCTCCTCCAACGAATATCCGACGAAAAGGCTGCCAACACCACTTTACGCCTGAACGGCGTCCCTTGGTCCCAAGCCTTGGCCCCGAAAACAGTCGGGAGCATCGTACCATTGTGATCTCCTTAGAAAGACCCATCAAATTGACTTCTCACATGAGTGCAATGACATCCGGAGAAAAAGATGCATTCTATCGCATCACACACGATCGATGATATGTGGGACCCACATCCCGGTACCAAAAGACAACAAACGGATCAAGCCGTTGCGATACTCTTGGAAAAGTACACGAGAGGTACTATTCACTTGTCCAAAAGAAAGACTCAGTGATAAAGCCAAAAATTGCCACCACCTCCCAAAATGGCCCCCGTGGGGCCGACACCATCGTGCGGAAATTAAAGCGGACATACTGCGTCGAGGCAATTCCCTTGGTAAAACACTCAGAATTGACTCCTCACATGCCTTGAAAGGACGCCCTATAAAAAAGTTATAAAGCGCTGTGTACAGATTGAAAGGCTGGTCATGGGGCCGACGCCTCAACTCCATCTTCAACGCCAAATACCACACTGGAAAACTCTGGCTCAATGCCAGGGTCGCAATGCCACTAACAGAGCTCAAATCGGACGTCGGACGCGTCCGCGCCATCGAAAACAAGATCCCCTAGAAAAACATCAATCTACTTAACGCACATGACGCACCTCCGAGGCTCCCATTTCAGGAGTTAAAAACCCCTGAAACCATCTCAAAAAGTTCTTCTCAATTTAAGGGACGCATCGCCGCAGACGGTGCCCAAATCATACACCATTTATGATATGAAAAATATTTTCATAATAATAATAATAATAATATTATTATTATTATTATAAACCAATTTTTTTTAAACAAAACCAGACCGGCCGAATGGCTGGTCTTCTCCTCCCATTAAGAAACAAAGCTTACGGGTCCTTATCTGCCAGCCGGGGTCTGGAGACCCCGGTCATCCCTCATGCGCACCGACCGGCAAAAGCCGGTCGGTCCTCCTCGTCCGACCCTGCTCGCCCGCAGGCGCCCCCTACTGCCTCACTCGGCCGATGCCGCCTACAACCCCAATGGACCGCCACCGCAGCCTCGCTCTCCATGGCTCCTCCCTACTGCTGAAGACCCGCTTCCGCCGGCCTCTGCTCCACCGGGATTCCCCACTGCCGCATGCGCTCTCCAACGCCTCAGTTAGCCTGCACCACGCTCGTCTGCTGCCTAAAACCCCCCTAGAGCACTATCGCGCCGCCACACCAACTTGCTGGACCGCCGCGATTGATGGACAGAACCCCCAAAACCAGCCGTAAAACATAAAAAACCAGCTGATTTTGGCGGACTCCCACGAGCGCGTCGAGACATGAATTTTAAATCCAAAAGAAGCGTTGGATATGCCAGAATATGTGCTACACAATTATGGGATTTGATCGATGTTTTGACAGATAATCGACAATGTAAATTGAGATCAAAGTTGGATATATGAAATAAAAAACAAAGAGACGATCTCCTACCTCGTGAGCGTTTCCCGAAGATTCACTTAGAGGGATCCACTGGTGCACCGTGCCGCCTTGAAGAGGTGGAAGATAGGTGGGGGAATCCTCCTTGTTTGAGATCTTCTTCCATGGGGAAGGGGAAATGGGGAAGGATATGGGTGGGGTTATGGATTAAATAAGGAAAAGTAATTAATTTAAATTTTTATTAATATAACCCCAAGTTTAACACACGCCCGAAACTTTTGACAGGGTCGAGGATAAGCCTCCCCTAGGATAAACACAACATACCAAGCACAACGGAAGTCTTGGAATTTTAATGCGAGGCCCCATTCAGAAGTTATAAAATTTAACGTCTGAAGCCGCTAAATTATGAAAATTCCCCTGGGGTGTTTTTTTCACAGACGGCCCGTGCCCGTGAAACTTATACCCGTCCTTGGGTAAACCACATTCTCTGAACTCAACAGTGCCTCATATTTTCCAATCCGAGCTACTGTTTAAGTGTTAGTTGAGTTAAGCCATTATAAGAATTAATTAATTAATTAATTTATCCGTTTAACGTTCTGGTAGCGGGCGAGGGTTCCAAACGTCCCGCGCCAACAAGTATTATGTCGTTCCTAGGGTAAACACCTCATTTCAGACCCATCCGTACTCTTATATTTCTGATAAGAATCACCATTTAGGATTTATCCCATTTATTTGGCGTGCCAATTGTGAACGCACTAGAAATTTAATTCCGGCCACAGCGGGGCTCAGAATCGCACGCTGTTTGAAGGAGATGCTCTGGAATAATATCAATGATATTGCAATGTCTTTTATAGAGAAAACTAAGTTCTTACAATCACTATAATAAAGAATAATAATACACTATCAATAGATGACTAAAATACACGATCTAGGATAGGTAGTCCCAAACTAGGATTCTCCCTATTGAAAAATTAATAGACCAACAAAGTGATGTAGAACTAAAATTTTTACATTTTATATCTAGCCCTAAAACACTAATATACTATTGAATCTATTATTAGATAGAAGAGAAAATCATAAACAACATAATGAATTAATGTCATTCAAATGAAATGAGAGGGAGTTATATGAGAAATGTAGGGAATAATAATTAAATGAAACCTTTTCAGATTCAACATTAATAATTTGAATCAAGAAATCAGGTTTTGAAACTTCATATATACAATGATATTGAAAAACCTATCTCCTTGAATTTAAAATACCAAAAAACTATTCATTTTGTAAATGAAATCTCATGTTTTGAACTAATTCTTCCCAAAAAACATTTCATTAAATCAATAAATACTATTCCATCTACCTAGAACCAGTGAACTCATTAAATGATAATTCATGGAATGAATTTTTATCTATAGAGAGGGTTCATGTCCTCGATATTTTTCATTTCTATGTCCTCAAAAATGGAAACATCTTCAAGTATAAGGGATATTTTTTCATGGTATAAATTATATATCCAATATTGAGAGGTTTACACAAAAAGTAATGGGGAAAAAACTGAGAAAATTATTTAATCTTAGAACCTACCACCTATTGAATATATTACACCAGATCTATTCTCCAAATAATAAATATATGGTATTAGTGAACTACTCTAGGAATATTATTCATATATCTGAAGATATATCCAAGATCTGATCTTTCACATTCCAAGGAAACCACAACTGACACTAGAGGAATAGTATTCCCTCAAATATTTCACTCAGTATGGTTCTACATAAATATAATATTATCCACAAATTAGGATTCAACATCTTTCTCAAATTCATCAATTTTTATCTTGTTATAAGGGACATGATGTTATCTTCGAATATGTGACTTGTGAGGCTCATCCGGCACGAAATTGTAATAATGTAGAATTCTAAAATGGTATGCCACATGACCAAACTATACAATAACTTTACAGGAAAAAAAATCATAGTGTCTTTCTCTCCTTATTTCTATATTCGACATTTTTACAGCATGGAAAAGTCTGTAAGAAAAAAATGATGATATAACATGAACTCCAAAGGTGTTCTAAAATGGTCAATATACGATTTGTTATATATATTATTTCTTATCAACTGGTTACTACCAACTGAAACTACATATAGATCTCATGAATGAGAGTAGGTCCTTTGATAATTAAGTCACCTACCACTATGTAACAATGAGGTGAATGATATAGCATTAAATAAAAGGCCTCAATAAAAACCATTTGAGTCGATACCCTAAATATATTATTATAATATAACTCCATGAGTTCTACATGATACTCCCAATAACATAGAATGTTCAAAATATTAATTGATAAATATCATAAAAAATATGACTTATTCAATTAGATTGGTATTAAATATGGGGATGGTGGGATATAGTTAGAAAAACCAATGATACTAGTGCATTTTGAAGGAACCACGAGGAACGAGACATGAAATGGGGTTCTAGATCTGATAGGATACTACTCATAACACCATGTAGTAACTATATCTCCTACAAATAATGAA
Organism: Viscum album; assembly: GCA_963277665.1. NCBI lineage: Eukaryota > Viridiplantae > Streptophyta > Magnoliopsida > Santalales > Viscaceae > Viscum > Viscum album. Next base: position 1,815,787,794 of record OY728146.1, read on the forward strand.
TACCAAGATCATAGATGGTGATGGTATCATGGATAATAAATAAGTGTCCAACCTTCACTAGTTGATCCACGCTCACGAAACTATATCTTTTTTATCAAAAGATTCATTAGAAATCATATAAAAAATATTATTGCGACATCAACCCCTTTACATTATGGAATGGGGAAGTGATTTTATATTCTAGTAGGCCTACGATGATCAAACATGAGATGCTGATAACTCAATGCCTATAGACTATAAATACTTTTCTTACCTCCCCTACGAAATAGTCATGTTCTACTAGGAATACAAATACATGATTATATTTTTTTCTATGTATTCAACATACCATTATCCAATGATATAGTTTTTCTAGTATAAGAGGGTGTGTACATCCTCATCAAAATCTAGATCATGAGTAGGTTAATTCTTCAAATGAGACCTCAAATATATGAATCCATATTCTATGACTTGATTTTTTATCTCCATAATTTTGTTGAGACCAAATCCATATGAATCACTTTACAAGGTATATAACATACCATGAAATAGTTATTTGAGGATTAGTGATAATTTTTTCATCCTCATTAGTTCCTAGAAAACCCTCTCTCAAGAATCATAAAATATAATCTTCAACCATTTTTTTGGTATTCTCAGACATCAGTTCTTCTAGATGGGATGAGTCCATGATATAGTGAATATAATAGAATAAAATACATTGAAATATCTGAATATTGAACATATTTGTTTTAATTCTGACGATTTCATGAAAAAAACTTTACTATCTACACTAACACTCCAAACTTCGAGATAAAGTTGTAAAAGAAGTGAAAATTTACAGTATAAAAGTTTCATTTTTAATATTTTAGTGTAAATTAAATGATCCTATAGTGAAAATAATAAGACTTCAATATAATGGAAATGATTATATGTAAACTGATTGCACAGCCTGATGTCAATGAATAAAACCAAAAAAACCCATACATGCCCAAATACTCTTAAATATTTTTTTCATTTTTTATATTAGTCTTATCCAGAATTGGTGATACCCTATTAAATTTAATAATAATCTAGAAAATGCTTAAATATTTTATCCATGAGGCAATCAAACATACACTGAATTGATAATATTTGTCAAACCTAACCACTCTATTTCCATAGTGAGTATAGTTGTCCCTTCTGGAGTTAGACAAAAAACTCTCCTTGGGTAAAATTAAATATAAAATAAGTATAAAAATTTCCAATCCATACTCATAATAAAAATGAATCCCACCATTTATAATATGAAATGAACCCAAAAATAAATTGATTCCAACAATTTTAAAAGAATAGTCATTATATTATATGATACCCTCTAATGTAAACCCTAGAAATTTGTTTACGATCATATCACGATCCATATTTTCAGTATAAAAAACCAATAATTTTTAAAATTGAGAAGATAAAGTTGTATGAGGTTCTCTTATATTTCAAAATTATTATATTGTTATATGATACTTGAATCATACCTCCTATGGTGGGTGTTCCAAAAATATATCTTCTCAGCATAAAATATATCTCATGTAGTGGGATCACCCCTCTACCCTGGGATCTATAATTTCTCCCTTAAAGTATCATATATGCTCGGTAATAATATTCATGTGCTATGATATATAAGGAAAAACACCAACCATAGTTCCCAGTGGAACTCCAACTACCGATATATTGAGTGGTAGCTATATCCTTCCCAATGTCTAGTGCTTGATCTAATCCTCTACCATAACTAAACTACTGAGGGCTTCAGCAAAACCATTATATAGGGCACACCCAAACACATGTATGACACACTAATATAAGTGATACATACATTTCATATATGTATTTTTTTTAAAATGATATATATATTTTTCTCATCTAGTTCATGCTTATTTGTTTATTTATTAATGATTTTATCTTTTATGCAAGGAAAATCCTGTTGGCTAAAAACATGAAAAATGATAAAATATTGTATATATTTCCCCCAACATGTTTATTTCCATGAAATTGGGTTTCTATTTAATTTTTGAAAAGAATGAAACCGTATAAATAGATAAAAAAAGATCTTTCACTTCAATAAAAAAAATTCTCAATATTATTTTCCTATTTGGATAATTGAAATGAAATAAACCCAATATATTATCACATGACATTAAAAAGTAGATCCCATGGATAATGTATTAAAATGAATGTTGGGACACATATTTCTTTCCATGGAACATAAGAGGAAGGAATAGTTAAAAAATAGAGATGTATTCTATTTGATTTAAAATTATAATTTTTTAAAAAGAATTTCTTTAAATCAGTAGAATTAAACAATGAATCATTAGGTGAAACATCAAATAATGATAAAAATCCATTCTATTCACCATTAATGACATAAATTGGTGATTAGGGTAATACTATATGGATCCCACAATTTATAGGATATCCTTTGGGGTGAGGTATTGCACTGCAAAGTCCTCCACTAGTTGTACTCCGAGATTTTTATTGTGATTTCCTTTTCATTTCACAGACCCTCTTACTCACACATTATATAATAAGGGGGAAACTCCTATGATTTGTTTGGGGATGTAAATAATGGGGTAATATTCTATAGATTTTATTTTCTTATTTTATTCATAGATTATTGTTGTGGAATTTGTAAATAAATTTTTAATTGATTCATATTTTTTCATCATGAAAATTAAAGACAAACAAGAAATTAACAATTTTTTGTGCAACCAATATTATTGAAGTAGGAATATACATTAGATTTTATCAGGAAATTTAAATTTATATTATAATAAAGGAAAAAAGTTATTCAATAAATCTCAAATGTTCCTACAAATGGATAATGTATAGAGACCCTAATTTTATTTCATATCTTATTACATAACATCAAATACAAACATCATATAACTATTACAAAACATAGAAACAAAGGGTTAGTGTCTTGAAAAAATTAGGTCCACAAATAACATTTGAAAAATAAGACTCAACCATTTATTTAATTCCTTCTTCTATAACTTCTTATTATCTAGTGAATTATCTTTTATATATGTAATCACATGACGATATAAATCAAAAAGTGGTGAAATAAAATTCTATTCAGAGGACATAATATATCCTAAATATAATATAACATGGTGTGAGTATAATTATATCATTGTTATGTGATTATAATATTGAGAAGAAGTATTAAGAAAAGGATTGGAATGTGGAAATACATAAAAATGAAACATCATGTATTTGTGGTAAACTAAAAGACATATTTTTTAACAAATATTGAATCAATTTCATGAATATTTAAAATTATCTCATGAGGTTATTCATATTACCTCATGCATTGGAAGGCTATATATTTCTAGGCATACCCACCACATCATAAAATTTACTTTATAATATATACAACATAGAATGTATATCAATATTGAACATATTCTAACCCATCTGAAATACTAGGTTTCATTTAATAGTCATAAATTCTTAAAAATTGGGTTCCCAAATGAAATTTGGAATAACAAATATCATATAAGAATAATTAACCAAAAGTGAAGGAAACAATTTTAGGAAGTGTAAGGTGTGTTTGAAGGAAGTGTTCTCTTGAATTTTTTTTGCTTTTCCTAAATCCTTGTAGAAAAAATTTATATCCTAGAAAAGTTATGATAATTATGAAGAAATTATTGTCTAGTATTAGCCATAATGAAATGTGATTAAAGATGGAATACCCAAAGAAAGGGAGTTGGGTTCGAGAAATACCCTCACCTCGAGTCTGATTGCTTCCTTCAAATTAAAATCACGTATAATAATTTTAGTTCAATTAATTAACAATTTAATAACATTATATATATTAATTAGATTCATTATGGTTTAATTTTATAATTTTTGGTCATTTGGATGAGTTATAGTGTTTAATTTACTCATTCAGAAGTTATCATATTAATAGTTTTCATGATTGGTTCGTTTGTATACATGAATGAAAGATCATTGAAAATGATGATGAACAACCAAAATTGTAATTATTTTTCATTAATGATTCTTAAGAAACATACTTGATATTTCAAAGAATTTGGTTGTATATCATTTGGATAATTCATTTAAAAAAATATAATGATGACCATTTGAGGTTAATTTTGTCATTTTTTTCGATCCCAACAAATTCATTTTGTATTAAAATTTAGTATTATGACTATAAGTTATTTACATAATATAAAAATGAATATAATATATATTTAAAAATCAATTTTAAACCATTTCATTTTATTTTTAATATCCTGGAATTTTTTCTGTAAAATAAAAGTGTATCGCCCACAATGTTGGTAAATTGAAAAATCATAGCTGATGATTTCATTTTTAAGATAAAATAGATAGAGGGAAGATTTTAATGTTGAATATTACATTGAAATTATATAATTATATTATATTATAATTAATGGAGATATAATTCCCTTTGAATTCAGAGAGGTGAGATAATAATAAGAAAATAATTTGATGTTGAAAAGAAATTAGGAGAAAATAATAGAGGATTTACTTCTTGATTTCCCCTTTTGAGATCCTTTTTAAGGAACTTAGCCTTAGTATTTGGATGTGAATCATAGATCCTAAACATGAAGGTGGGGATAGGAAAAATTATTGGTTATAATTTTGGCAAGGCTCAAAGTATGAGGGGTTTGAAAATAACATGGTGAGGGGTGGTATTTACAGTTGATGGGATGGGTGTTTTCTTGTTATTTTATTCAATAGTTTATTATTTTTCTCAAGAAAAGATATAGTGGGGATTATTGTCACTTAATATAGTATTTAGTGCGTGTTTGTTCTCATTAATGGTCACTAACATCATCTATGACTCAGTCATGACTCATAAATTAAGGTATTTTTCATTTAGTGTAAATTATTATATTGTAATGTTCACCAAAAATTAAAGTATTTTATAAAAATCCCAAACATTCACCGGAAATTCTTTTGATGTTTAGACATAAAAAATGATTAACATTTTATGGAAATAATTTTCTATACATGATTAATTGATTTTTTAAAAATCGTCATTTAAATGAAAAATATTGATTTTAAAATTTTAAATAATTTCTCAACACTTTGAAAATATTCTTAAGGTCTAATTTAATTATCTTAAATTATGAAGACATAAAAATATAAACATATGAATAAACTTAATTAAAATAAATTTTATTATAAATTCTTAAATTCTATATAAAATTGTATTTTAGTATTTTTTATTAATAAATATAATAACACTAAAATAAAAAAATATAAAATATTTACTAACTTATACTATGATATAATTATATCATATTTTTACATATAATGTGAAAAAAATTTATTTATACTTTTAGGGGAGTGGATACTATGCATTTGTTCAGTTTACTATTCATAATGGCCATGTTACTATTCCTAAGGTCAAGTTACTATTTCTTTTGTTTTGATTTATTAACATTAAGAAAATATTATTTATTTCATTAATAACTCCATATATGACTTTTATTATGGTATATAATTGATTTTATGTGATTTATAATATATTTCATTACTATAATATGATATTTACTTCAATTGATTAAATATTGGTTTATTACATTCTTCCACCATTTTAAAATTTCTCCCTCAATATTTCATTTTACATAAAATGGGGAGGGTGGATCTGTTTTGCTGCCTCCTATGGTCCCCAAAATGATTATTAATACTAATAATTCCTCCACAACACTTTGAAAATGAGGGTTGTCATATTGAAAATAATCCTATCCCTATGGATCAAAATCATTACTGGCTAGTCCTCATAAGAGAGATCATATTCTAGTTTTACCACCACCAAGTTCAGTACATGTGGGAGATCTGGTATGTATTTTTGTAGGAGTGATAAATTAACACATCATAAATTTGAGCCACATTTGATGGAAATTCAAGATGATAAGCTATGAAACATATGTGACCAAGTATATAAAAGTGGAAAACATACACTGGACTTAGCATTCCTTTCATTTCAAACTAAATGACTATATTCCATGGTTATACTCATAGGAAGACATTATCTCTGACATTAAATTCCAATTCCCTTCAAATTTTGTTAGAATAACTCTTTTTTCCACTATGAGTATATTTTTTATGTTGTTGGATGACTTGAAATTTCTTTTTTATCACCTACACAAGATCGTGTCTATGTATATGTATTTCACCATCTTCATACAACAGGTGAGATTTATACATCTATTTCCATACAATGATTTATATGTATCATTAAAAATACTCGATTGTATGCTATTGTTGTATCAGAACTCATAAAATGGGAGATAACGATCCCATCTACCATTGAATTATAAATATCAGGCTCCTAGAATATCATTGAGCATCAAAATAGTAATTTCAGATTGGCCATCAGTTTGGGGTGATAAGACATGAAGAAATTGAATTCAGTATAGAAGACATGTTGAAGACTCCTCCATTATTTTTATGTGAACCTAGGATCATGATCAACCAATATTGAAAGTTAAACCCCATGTATTCTCAACACATCCTTCACATATTTCTTTTCTAGTTGTTCATGTGAGGGATCTTCTTGAATATCGATAATGTGGGATGTCTTGGTGAGTTTTTCAACCACAACCCATATCTAATTGTTTCATTTGGAAATATTTTGGAGAACTATGACAATTTCCATAGTGATAATACCCCATTTCCACATGGGTATAAAAAATAACATCATTACCCCATTGAACTTTTTGTCACTCTGATTTCACATGATGATATATCAAGAACCTTGAGATATACTCCACAATCTCCTTCATCATGTTGTCCTACTAGAAGTGTTCTCAGAGATCACGGTACATCTTGGTACTCCAAAGATGGATAGAGAAATTTGAGCTATGGGAATTGTCCAATTTCTCAATTTTTACCTCATATGATGAAGGTACACAAAGCCTCATTCCAAATCTTATCTCACCAGCATCATTGTTATGGATCTCTTGCAGCTTCCCATCATTTACAACATTCTCCTTCTTTTGTAACTCTGAATCATCCCATTTTTCCTTCTTAATATTCTCTTGGATAAATGGATGGTAAATAATATTAGGAATGGTAGGATTTAATCCATTCCCTTATTATTTCCAAATCCATCCATTGAATATTAATGAATATTGGGTCTTTATCAATCCACAACATGGATATAGTTCCATGTTCTCTTCTTCTAAGAAAATTAGATACCTTGTTTTCTTTTCTAAGATGATAGTGAATAGGGTATTCATAGTCTTTGATTAGATCTAACTATCTCCTTTGACTCATGTTGATATCCTTTTGTTTGAATATATATGTTAGGATATTGTGATTAGTATATATGTCTCACTTCTAACCATAGAGGTGTGTTCCCAAATTATCATGGAAAAAATCACAGCTTCTAACATCAAATAATCCATTAGGTCGTTGAACTCATGGATATTTAACTAAAATGATGTGTAGGCAATCACATTATCATTTTTCATGAGTACACAACCAAATAAATTCATTGAAGTATTAATTTATATCAGAAAACATTAAAAACTTATTGATAATGTGAGTATAGGTGTAGTGATCAGCCTTCCCTTCTCCTCCTTGAAAATTTCCTCACATTCTTCTATCTATATATTATTTTATCCCTTTCCTAATTATCTTAGTAATTGGGCTTCAAAATTATGAGACATTTCTCTAAAAAAGATGATAGTACCCATATAATCAATGAAAATTAGGAATTTATATGACACTAGAGGATCTGGGCCATTCCTCAATTGCATTTGTTTTTTTAGGTTCCATATAAATTCATCCCTTGTGATCACATGTCACAATAATGTGACTTGATTCTTCGAAAAGTCACACTTTCTAAATATGTCTTACAACGTCTCATTCTGAAATATCACAATCAAATTCCTTACATATTCATCATGTTTCTCCTTTCACATAGAGTAGATGATAATAACATCGATAATCACTACCAAATTTTTATCAAGTAAATACTAAACATTCTATTCATCAAATCCATGATGATCGTGTGGGAATCAATAAGTTTGAAGGGAATCAACTGAAACGCATAGTTCCCTTACCTTTTTTGGAAGAAAATATTCTGAATATCTTTCTTCTTCACGTTTAGATAATGATATATTGAATAGAGATCCAATTTTGTGAATTAATGAGTTATTCTCACCAGATTAAACATGTTCGCAATCCTAGGAAGATGATACTTGTTCTTTTTTGGTGATATTGTTTAGTTACTGATAATCGATACACAACTATATTGTTCTATAGTCTTCGTAACAAATAGCAATTTCACAGCCCAAGGTGATGAACTAGGACATATGAACCCATTGTAAAAACCGTTTACAGAAGTTTCTTAGAGTATTAAAGTTCTATAGAAGTCATTCTATAGGGACTTTTGAGACCGGACTAGATCAAGGTAAGAGTTCTATTGAGAACTCTACCTCATTATCTGGGGGAGACCGATTAACTCTTCAAGAAAAACACCACTATATTTCCTAAAAAATGGAATATCCCCTACATTGATACCATCCGTTGACTCATCCATCTGAGTAAGGTATTCTTCTTCACATGGAATTTAAACCCAAACTGTTGAAGTATTTTTCAAATGAGATTCATGATCATCCTTTCATTTTTAGAGGATAATGTGATGGTTTATATTATGACAAAATAATCTTTTTTCCAAAAAAACAATGTGTCATCTATATTATAAGAGCCAATACATTCCTAGTATTTCATCGAATTCCACCAAGGGGTGTATTATGAGATTCACAGTAATAATCTTCCAATATAATCAAATAAGAGAAGAGTCTAACACATGGTTATCATAATTTCACCATAAATTGTTTTCATGAATATCTCTTCTTTAAGGATTCATAGCTACGATTCGATAATTGTTTCAAACATTCTATATGTAATGGAATGTATAGAACCAGTATAAAATAAGTATTTTTCGTTGTTTAAGATAATGGATGTATACCTTGAATGACATCATTTTCTTAATCCACATCCATAGTGGTGATGGAATAGACCTTACATTACACTATTTTATTTGGTTAATTATGTAACTGACTACCCTTTAGAAATTTATTTTTCATGGACTAGATTTCATAGTGTATGTTCTCCCTAATGTTGTAGAATTATACCATGTGTGGTTCACTCCATTACTCTCATATATTATCTAGACTCCTCATGTATTTTCGACATACATTAGCATGGATTCATTTTCTCCAACAATTGAATCATCTCCCTTTTCCATTGAGGTATTTCCCATGAGGCTTTTTCCCATAGTAATTACATATGGGTGGTTGAGTTTTTTTTCCACCATTCTCATGAGATCCTCTAGTTTGAAACTACATATTTTGTTCTTTATCACCGTAGACATGGGAACATTCTCCAAACTCTATATACACTTTAATATCACATCAACCAACATCATCATAACTCCCAATGTCTATAATTTAACGAGCTTATCGGTGGTGTTGTTATAGTCCACTAAAGAATCTATGATTTTTTCTATCGTTGTTGATAAAAAATCCTAAAGAGTTCCTTGGAGGCCTTGACAAACTTTCTTCATAGGTATCCATAGATTATCTTTCATTTTACTTCACCTCTAGGAATTAAGTCTCCATTTTTTTAAACATAATTTGAGGGAAATTCTTATAATGAAACTTTATATTAATTTCTTCCCACTCCATCTCTTAAATTTTGTCATTCCGCCTACTATTTTTAATAAAATCCCACCATTGATAGGACTGCTCATCCAGATGATAAATTTATAGAGTCACCTTCTCCATCTCATAAAAATGAAGCACAAAAATGATCTTATCCATCGATTTGACCCACTGTTCCACAACAATTGGATCAGATGATCAACTAAACATTGCAGTTTGTTTCCATATAAAACACCCAATATCAAGTTTCTCCCTCTTAGGTGAAGGTGGACGTTCCACATTAATTAGGATATTTTTCATTACATTAGACATCTGGGTTAGCATCTCCTTGAAATTTTAAACTCCACATTTCGAGGTATTGTGGATGTTGTTCGGGCAATCTCTGCATTGTCCCTATCATAGGTTGTTGGTCTAGTTTCTCTTGGTTCCCAACATTTTCTAAAATTGAATAATTTAAAACAAAAAAATAGTCAACAAGTAGATAATAATTTATCAGAGAAAGGATTATCTTATTGGATCCACATATTTATCATTTTCAAAAACAAATATTCTTGGGTGATTACTTATAAATTGTCTATTAATATGGGTTTTCAATAAGGATCTCTAATCCAAACACACAAATTAACTAAATCAGCCTATGATACTATCTATAGAGACCCTAGTTATGTTGCATATCTTATTATATAACATTAAATAAAAACAAAATAAAATAATTAAACAACGAGGAATCAAAGGTTTAGAGTCATGGGAAAATTAGGTATAGACATTACATTTAAAAAATAAAAAATAAACATTTATTTAATTCATTTTTCTGTAGATTCTTATTAGTCCTTGAATTTTCCTCAGTATAGGTAATAACCTGACAATTTACATCAAAAAGGGGTCACATAAAATCCAAATAAGAGAATAGAAAACAACAAGAATGAATATAACTTGTTTTTTAGTATAATAAAAACATTTACATTGGATCATAATCAAGAGAGGAAGCATTATAAAAAGACATGGAATGTGACGGTGCATGAAAATAAAACATAATGTCTTAATGGTCAACAAAAATACAAAGTTATGAAAAAAAATATAATAATATTCACACAAATTTCACATTATCTAATGAGGTTCTTCACATTAACCAATAATTAGGTTCACTATATAATTTGGGGAGCACTCGTCACATCATAACATTTATATTGCGCTATATAATTTCAGGTGCACCCGTCAGATCATAACATTTACACCATCATGCTTCCCACATATAATTTATATCAATATTGAACATATAATAACCCATGTAATGGAATGTTATTCCATTCATAAGAATAAATTCATGAAATGTGTATTCCCAAAAGTAATAGGGAATATCAAACATTATATAATAATCATCATCCTTTAGTGAAGAAAACAATGTTGAGAAGTATAAGGTTTGTCTTAAAGAAATGTTCTTTTGGACAACACTGCATTTCTCATAAACCCATGTATAGAACATGTATTTCCCATTATAGTTATTTTAATGATGAATAAATTAATTTCCATGAATAACCATATATATTTTTGGTTAAAAAGGTAAACCCAAAGAAAGAGAGTTGGGTTCGCGAAACCCCCTTACCTTGACTCTAAACTCTTCGTTCATATTAATATCATATATAATAAACATATATTACTTAATTAAAAAATTCAAAACCTTTTATACTGGTATATGAATCATTATGGTTTTATTATGTTCTTTTATGGGCCTTCTGATGAGTTAGAGTGTTTGATTTCATTATTTGAGTGTTTTCATTTTCTTAGTTTGCATGATCAGTTCATTTGTGTCCATGAATGGATCTTTATTTAAAATGAGGATGAACCTCATGAATTGTTGGTATATTTTATTAATTACCTTTTCTAGACATAAATGATCTTTCAGTATAATTTTTTATATATCATGAGTATGATTCATTAGATACATGTTAATGATGATCGTTTTAGGTTATTTTGGGCAGTTTTTTATCACAACGAATTCGTTTTGTTATAACATTTAGTATTATGATTATTTGTTATTTTTGGAACAAAAAATGGATAAAAAATAAAATTTATTATATATTTTAATCAATTTAATGTTCATATTAACATTCTTGATGGTTTTTATAAAAAATGAAGGTCTATTGCCCATGATGTCGTTAAATTGACATATCACGGGCGATGATTTCATTTTTAAGATAAAATAGAGAGAAAGAGGTTTTTAATGTTAGATATAATATTAAAATTATATAATTATAGTATTTTTATAGTACTATATTTATCATTCCATTTGATTAATGGGATGTGAGGATAGAATAAGAAGAAAAATTGGAGTTTAATGGAAACTAAAATAAAATGGGAGGGGATTTACCAATTAAATTATCCTCTTGGGATAATCCTCAAGTGAAAATGGCTTGGTATTTTTATGTGAATAAGATGTAATCGATGTGGGGAGGGGATAGGTAGGATTATTTTGGATGGATTTGGGAAAGTATCAAAGCTAAATAGGTGTGAGGAGAAGAGGGTGTGAGGGGTGGTATTTATAGTGTAGGAGAGCGATGTTTTCTTATTATTTTAACCAGTAGATTATTATTTTTCTCAAGAAATGAAATAGTGGGGATTATTGTGACTAAATATTGTAATTAGTGCATGTGAGTTTGAACCAATTTTCACTTACATCATCTACAACTCAATCACGAATAAAATATTTATTTTTTTATCATTTATCATAAATTATCATATTTTAATATTCAAAAAATATTAAATATTTTTAGAAAAATTCAAAAAAATAAACCTAATTTCCTTTAACATATTAAATTCAAAAAACAATCTATTTTATGAAAATAATTACATATTTATGAGTAATTTAATTTAAATTTAAATCCTTAATTATTGATAAAATTTATATTTTAAAATTATAACTAATTTTTTACACTGTGAAAAATTACATAAGGTCAAAAAAAATTATTTTAAAGTCATCAGATATCAAAATATTAATATTTGAATTCACTTTATAAAACTAAATTTCCATTTAAATTTATAAATTATTCATAAATTTGTAATAAAAAATATATGACTTGTGAAAATACCAACATTTAATTAATTTTTTTTGATATATTTACTTACTTATACTATGATATAATTATATCATTGTTTTACTTATAGGATGTTAATATTTTATTTATATTTTAATTGGTGTGGATAAAACTCATTTTTTCTATTTACTAATCATAAGGTACATGTTACATTTCATAAGGTCAAGTTACTATTTCATTGGTATTTTTTCTTTATCTGCTTGAAATACTTCCTATTTCATAAACTCATCATTATAATCCTATAATTATTGTATATAATCAATTTTATATGATTTATACTATATTAAATTACCATAAGAAGGTAGAAATTTCAATTGATTAAATATTGGGCCATTATAAAAAAGAGGGATTTTTGCATAATGGATGGGATACCAATACCAATGATCACAATCATCTTGACATCGATATCAATCATTAACAACCAAAATAATTTTTAAATGAATAATTATAGAAAAGAAATATTTGAACGACCCCTACATGTTTTCCAATTCATTTTACCAAACTAAATTTTTACATATCATTCCTCTTCTTCAAATATAGTCTATCAAAAAACAATATTAAATTACCTAAAAAATATATTTTCTTTGCCTCAAGTGTTTTTTTTGAACTCAAAAAATGTTATTTTTTAGTTAAGTAACATTTATGTTTGGTTTTTTATTGTTAAATTGTGTTTGGATCATATGAAACTAATGGTATATCGGGGGATTTCAAGTTTATGGTAACATTTTCTAGGATGGTATAAATTTATTTTTTGCGTTTTAAAATTTTTATATACTAATATTTAATTATTTTAGATATCTATTTTTTAACATGACACTTTTTGCTTCAATTTTAGGAATATAATTCATAATGTAGTACAACCACATATGTGAAAAAATGAAAATTAATCATTGAATATTATGCTGAACCTATGGAATGTTTGAAAACATTAATGAAACTATGAACATGGTAGGATCAGACCACCATCAATTTTTTGGGGTACCATAAAGATATTAGGGTATGTGGACTCTCACCAATTGTGGGTGGCCATCCATCATAGGATTGCAACCAAACATACTGATTCTTCTCATCCTAACAAACCAATTTTAGATCAAAAAAACCATAATCCATTATATCCCAAACACATATCAATAAATTTGATCCCCACAAAATATTCTAAACATACCCTTGGGAATCTTTCTCAATATTTAATCCACATTTAATTTCCAAAATATCTCATGTGATGTGGTAAGACTTCATAGGTATATATACATATTCATATAAGGATGATTCTCATTAATTAATTTATATTTTTTCATCCCAGTATATAACTAAATGGGACGAGTTGAAAATAAGAAAAACACACCTTTTTCTTCCTTCCATCAAAATCCATGGATATTAATGTTAATAATTTACATTTTAATCAATTTGACTATAAAATAATTTACTATACTTTTTTAGAATGGTATGTCTGAGTATGATATATTCTGTAATACCAAATATAGGATTGAATATGTAATGAGATGCTAAAATACAAGAGGGTGGTAAATTTTATCCTTTAAAAATCCTTAAGGAAGTTTTTCATAAACCAAATTCACAACACTTCTAAGATATATTAGCTTTCTTGATTCCAGAAAAGTGATTCTGAAAATGAAACTTAAAAAAAATTTACATCAACTATGATTCTACCTTAAAGCGTATAGAATCTAATTAAATCAGAGTACATGTTTAGGGAAGTATATGAAAGTTACACTTTCCTCAAGAATACAAATGCACAGTGGAAAAACAAAGTAGTAACACAACATGTAACAAGTAATAACTCTTTTAACCCAAAGAGGAGGGTATCCATCAACCCTGGATAAAAGGTCCCCTGATTTATACTTTCAAGAAAGTCTATTTTACCCAAACCTATGTATGCCCTCAATCCGAAGATCGGTATCTATCTTACTATCCCCGAAAGCCCTTGATTTTTAAGGAAATGGGAACCTATGAATTTATAACCCATAGTCATTGATTTTAGGGAAATTGAACCTCTTAACTAAGAAAATCTACATGAAGAAAAGTTTGAACAAGCAGTTCAAAACATTCTGCACGACGCCTGAAAGTTTATAAGAGTCTCTCTTTCTTGAAATCAATTCTGAAATTTATGAGTTTCAAAATTTCAAATTTCTCCAACACATTCAAATGAGCTCTTATTTATAGTCACAGATCCAACGGTCGGCTCCCTCCTCCAATGGTCATATTCTTCCTTGAATTTCGGAGGGATTGGTACACGTGTCACTTAAACAATGGTTAGTTGATAACTAAATTCATGAGATCGTTTTATTATTAAATGAGTGCAAGTATAACAAGAATTTGATATTCAGAATGAGAGTTCGGAGTCTAACAACAATTTAATTCGGAGTCTATAATACAAAGATATTCAGATTCTATTTTGTAGGAATTCGGAACCTGAATTCTATAGAATTCCGGAGTCTGAATTTCACGGAAATTCAGATTCTGGATTTATAAGAATATGGAGCCTGAACATACAATGTTTGGAGTCAGAGTTCATGAGAATTCAGAGTCAGAACTCAAAGGAGTTCAGAGTATGAATTCATAGAACTCGGAGTCAGAACATAGAGAAGTTCACAACTAGAATCCGTAATCAGAATTCAGTGTCAGAACATAGAGAAGTTAGTAACCGTAATTCATAATCATAATTCGTAGTTGAAATTTGAGATGTTTGTAATCAGAATTTGAATTCCAACTTCCTGAATGTTCATATCCAGAATTTGGACTTGAACTTCATAACGTTCGTATCCATAATTCAGAGTTGAACTTCATGAGAGTTCGTACCCATAATTCGGAGTTGAACTTCATGAGAGTTCGTATCCAGAATTCGGTGCTGAACTTCATGAGAGTTCATAACCAGAAATTAGAGTTGAACTTCATGAGAGTTATTAAACAGAATTCAGAGTCTTAAACAGAATACTTCATATCTATGTATTATATGATTCCGAGGTTTTTGGTTACAATCCGATTAATAAACTTAGGAAAAATATTGATACGAATAATGAAATCTAGGTAAGGGTAAATTTCCATGGGGAATGAAGTTTTCCTCATAGAAGTAAAATAGAGATAAAAATGAGTTTTTCATTAAGATAAGGTGGTTGTGATTTTCAAAACAAGAGGAATGGTAAAGTCATAAGGAAACCCTAATGACACAACAATCTCCCCCTTACATGAAGGAATGGAAAATTCATAAGGAAATCCTTATTGACTCAACAATCTCCTCTTTTCTGGAAAGCACAAAAATCCTTACGAAAAAGAATATAAGGACTTGGAATAAATTTCTTGTCATTGAAAATAAATCATACCTCCCTTTGTTCATGGATAATGGTGAATAAGATTAACTCCACATTAGGATTTGTAACTCTAAGGATCATATTCTAGATATCAGGAATGAGAATTTTCATCTGAATGTGGAAATCATCGTAATGAGAACTCCCCCTTAAATAAACATCCCCTTTCTTAGGGCTATATCTTCTTTACATAGATATATTTTCCTTCCCCCTTTTTGAATTTGTTTTCCTTCTCCCCCTTTGTAATTTTCAAAAAGTGTTTGAGGGAATGGAAAAAAATATAGTACCTGAAATATTAATTTAGACATCCCATAAAACCAAGGATCCACAATTTCATTATGATTGAAATAATTAGTACAAGTAAAAAAGTACAACAAAATATTGGAGTTGGATTGTATTTTGCATCGTTTTCCTTTGGAATTAGCATATTTACAATGGTCTTATACTTTTTCATCTATTTGTGAACTTCCTCTACTTGATTTTCTATTTCCTTGATCTTGTCTTCCTAAGCTTTCATGGCCTCTTCCTGAACCTTCAACAATTCATCTGGTTTCAAAAGATTTTATTACATATCGCTCTAGAGATCCATCTATGTTTTCAAGCATTGAACAATATAACTCAACTTTCCATTCAGATATTTAACATCTTGAATCTGAGAATTTTGTTCCAGGGTTAGATCTTCCTGATATCTATTTGTAAGATTGTTGATTTTGGTATATTCGGTGTCAATAGCTTCCATGACATCTTCTTGGAATTGATCATACTCTTCCGAATCTACAATGATTTTCGAAGACCATATGGTCATATTCCTGCACAATTTTCTATGAGCTTCATAGTAGATCAGGAAATTTTTCTGCTCAGCCTCAATCATAACACATCTATCCATCACCATGGATACAAAGTCTTTTTTCTGATTCATGTTGTGAAGTAGCATCTGGAATCTAGATCATATTTCCGGAAAAATCGGAATGGTATCCACCATCTTTTTCAAAGATTGAACAACAATATCAATTCCTAAGGCAGATGACTCCGAATCAGACATTTTACATTGAGATGGTTCTTCCTCTAACTCCACTACCTTCCTTTTAGTGGTTCCTATAGCTTATTTCTTCTTTAAGATTTATTTTGTTGGGGTTTCAGCAACCACTTGTTTTCCCTTGTTGAATCTCAGAATAGCTTCTTCATCTGGTGATTCATGGGCACTTCCGGATAATTGTATAATCTTATCTTTATCATCTTTTACCTTCTCATCTCCAGCCTCAACATATTTAGGAAGAATGAAGTCATGATTATGTATCTCTTCCTCTGACAACTTATTCACTTCCCTTTCTTCACCCTTCTCATCATCACCAGGAGTAACAGGTTTTGAGGATCTGGCATGGGAAGTCCAAATTTTCAACTTCTCGGAAGCTGTTTTTTTACTAATATTATTCAACATTCTTAATCGCATCATTAGGCCACCGCTTCTCTCATCTTGTTGTAATTATTCCATAGCTTCCTTCTCAACTTCATTCTCATTGATATTTTCCAGATATATTAACTTCTTTCCGAGGGTCTCAGGAAATGGTTTTACTATGAAGGTTTCCGATACATGAATTTGTTCGGATGAAACTTCATTATACCTCAAAAGGGATTGACAAATTTCAGCCTCTGACATCTTCTTTTTCAGCTTCTTTTCCTTAGCTTGCATTTCTAGCTCCTCAACAACCTTTTCTTTTAAGTCCTTATCCTCGGAAAGATCCAAACCGAACTGTGGCTCCCCTACTTTCCTATTTTTCTTATCCACCCTCCATTTTTATACCACTTCATCGGGGTAGTCTTTTTTTCTTCTTGGGTTTAGGAGGTACTGATTGGACTCCCTTAGACTTAGGGGTATTTTATTCTACTTTCACATCCCTCAACTTTATTTTCTTTCCGGTTCTCTTTGATGGTTCATCTTTCTCAACATTTTCTGGAACAACTTCGGCCTCATCCTCAGGTAGATCATTAAATTCTCCTAACTCCCTGGAGAAACCAACCATAATCCTCTTAAGGGTGTCATCACATATCAGCATCACCTTGCAATTCCTAGGATTGGAACTGCAGGGGATCTTGAAAGATTCTAGGGACCAAACAATCAGCTTTGAGAGTAGGCCATGATACATAATAATCTGAGCTCTTAAATTCCCATTTTTGATATTCTCAATCGTAATGAGGATGTTACTCAAGAGATTGACCTTCCATAGTGTTACTAAAAAATCCGGGATGTACAAATCACTTTTTTTCAAGGTGTCCTTGTCACCCTTCCTCGGTACAATGAGACCTTTCACCCATAACTGTAGAATCTGATTGTTGGTAGATAGATGGGAAATCTTTGATATCTTTACATTAGTTAGACCAAGGAATTCCACAGCCTTCATATTGATGAAACTTCCCTAAACATCTGGCAGATTGTGAGAGAAAAATCTGGCTTCTCCTTCATATGATAGCCCCACCAATATCGCAGCCTTGGTCTAAGATAGTTTGTATGTCTTTCCATAACTCTTGAAGGAGAATTTTTCCCTAGAATCTTCCTTCACAAAAAAAACTGATTCATATAATTCTATGAGCTAATATGGATAGATAACATCCTGAGCTCTTGTATTTGAAATATCTGTACTTTCCCATCCATTGAGCATGATGTTCTTGTCGATAATAGAGTCATACTTATTGAATATGTTCTGATGAACTAACCTCTCCCTGTATATTTTCCACTCCGAAATCGGATTAATAGTAGACCTATCCCGAGAAGTGTTTCTATAGACCTTCAGACAGGAGCACTTCTGAAATGTTCGGAACAGACTTTTGTAGAGGGGCAGAGCTTCGAGACGCAAATAATTGAGAACCGATGTGGGACAACTATCGAGGGTCCACTTTATATAGGCGATGAAGTGATGGTTAAATTTCTCATTTGAATCTAATGGTTGGGAATTCTTCAGATCTTATCTAAAGGATGATATGGTATTCACAAGGAATAAATTTGATAGAATCTGATCTTTTGAGTTTTTAAATGAAAAACATTTGGATTTAAGGAAACTTGAATCCGAGAATGTTTTAAAAGGAAAAGAAACTACCAGAAATTAATAGTGATTATGAAAACATAAGAAAGAATCATACCTTTTGGATTTCTATGAAGATTATTCATACTGATAAATATTCTTCTTGAAAATATTTGGATCCCAAAAAAACATGAATACGAAAAAGAACTTCACTATGAAAAATTTCAAATCCGAGAGTTTCTATTACGCAAATTTCAGGTCCGAAGATTTTCATTATGAAAACATCAGGTCCGATAATTTTCATTACGAAAACATCAGGTCCGATGATTTTTATTACAAAAACATCAGGTCCGAAGATTTTCATTATGAAAACTTCATGTCCGAAGATTTTCAATATAAGTTTTTCAAGGACTGGCCTAGAAAAAAATATTTACGAGATTTTTTTAAAAACTAACTAAGCAGATTTTCATTATGTTAAATTTTGAAAAACCATCTACGAAAATTTTCTTTATGAAAAATTTGAAAAACCAACTACCAAAATTTTTATTAATAATTATTTTTAAAAAATAAACGACCAAAATTTTCAAAATTGTTTGAAGAACATTCAATAAAAAATGTACTTCCCCTATGAAAAGAAGTTTATTACAGTAAGGAGATTGATTCAACATGAAGTTAATTAAGGAGGATTACCTTATGTTTATCATTTCTAACTTCTATTTAATGTATTCAAATCTATCAGAAGGTAATTATTTTGTGAATATGTTATCAAGTTGATCTTGTGTTCTGATAAATTGAGGAATGGTATCTCCATTTACAAATAAAAAAATATGAAATCAATGTTTTTTTCCAGAAGAACAATGTTACCTATACCAATAATTTCTCCCTAATAATTATCTTCGAATGTTACTTTTCCTACTTTCATCTTGATAATCTTTTAAAAATAATTTTAGTTACCAGTCATACGCCTGGAGCATCCACTATCCATGTACCACGTATTGCTATTGGTACCTTCTTTATTTTCTTAAAATCAAAATAGTTAGACTTTCGGTATTCAAAATTTCTTAGATCCAAAATTTTTAGATAACAAAATTTTGTGTATCTGCATTTGTTTAAAAAAAATATTATTTATGAAACCCAAGAGATTGAACATTATTCAAGGAGAATTTTTCTTCCAATGCCCACCACTTTTATATTTAGTGCAAAAAGGGGCTCTAGAAGGAACAAAATAGTTGTTTTTGAAAACCGGTTTTTGGTGAGTATACCCTATTACAATATTGTTTCCTTAAGGTAAAATTTGAGAATACATCTTGTCAAAAGTTTCCTTCCAAGAGGTAATGTTTGCAAGAAGATTCTTAATAGAAAATAGTTCGGATTTTAGTCTGATGAATAAATTCTTATCCTCAGGGATCATTTACTTAGAGTTAGATTTTTCCTCAAAAACATTTATCTTTAAAATAGCATTCTTAAGATCTTTAGAAACTTCTTCCTCAACATAATTTTATTTCTCAAGGACTTTAGAATGTTTTTCTAAAAGCTTATCTTTATCTCTAAGATCTCTAGAATTATCTGAGATCTCTTTTGTAAGAATTTCATCCCTAGTATTTTTGTTGTCTAATTTCATAGAAAGTTTACAATTTCTTTCTTCATATAACTTGGAAAATCTAAATCTTCTTCATATGAAGGTATTTCATCATTTTTTGAGGATGAAGTTTCTTCATTAGGAGTACTGTTTTCGGAATTGTAATTCTTATCAAGAGAAAAATATTTTAAAGCCTCGGTAGAGCATAACTTGGACATAAGACATGTATTAGGGAAATAAGTAGCAACAATGAATCCCATATTCTTCTATTCTGGTGAATCATATTCAGAAGATTCACTTTCTGAAGAGTCTATACAGCTAGAACTCCAAGTATCATTTGAATTAAAGATTTTATTGTGCTTCAATCGATATAATTTCTTCATGTTCCTTTCTAAATTTCTTTCCTTCTTTTCCAAAATAGGATAATCAGGTCTGATATGACATGTTCTTCTACATTCATAACATGTAACTTCTCCATATTCATTATCTTTGTAGTCCTTCTTCTTGTACTTATTCTGATGGTTCTTTTGATTTACAATCTTGTTCATTATCCAAGAAAGATTAGCTAATTCATTCTCAGAATTTTCTGTGTCACTAGATTCTGATTGAATAATGACTTTATTAGTCTTTGAATTAGTTAGACTTTATGGTGTCTTGGATTTAATATGTTTAGAAGCGGTTGTAAAATCAAATCCTCCATTCCCATTCTTCTTCTTAACATTTTCAGCATCTCTCTTCATTTTGGTTTCATGATGAAGTAGAGTTCGAAAAAAATCATCTAAGAAAATTTGAGTAACTTTCTTGTTCTCATCAATAGCTTTCCTCTTGGACTCCCATTCATTTGGCATGATATCTATGATCTTGTATAAAAGTGCCTCGTCATCGAAACCTTTTTCTACCATAGATTGTAATCTACTAACGATAGTCATAAACATTTGATGTACTTTTCTTATAGGTTCTTCATAAGGGAAGTTAAAGCCATGGCATTCTGCTCTCAACATAGCTCTTCTTGTCTCTATGACTTTAGATGTACAAAAATGTGTAACTTCAAGTTTCTTCCAAATGCTTTTTGCAACTCCATGTGATGATATTTCACTATAGATGTTCCCATTCATGGAACATAAAAAATTATTTTTGACAGTGAATTTTGTGGGATATTCTGATTTCTCTTGATTCATAAAGGTTCTCAATTCCTTATCCAGGATCTTATATCCTTTAGTCCGAAGTAGATAGTTATCAACTCTAGTATTGATAACTAAAGTCTTCATCCTATCTCTCCAGTAATACTAATCATTTCCATCAAAAATAGGAGTTCTGGAATGATTTAGATTATCAATAGAACTAACATTTATAACTACAATTCTTAAGAAAAACATTGGATCAAAAACATGTTAGTAGTATAAGTTTGTAAACAAGGGAAAATATCCTAAGAAATGAACTAGATATTTTATCTAAAAAAACTGAAGCTTGACTACATTAGTCCGAATATATGAATCTGAAAAATAAGACTCCGAAAAAATTATGAATTCACAAAATACAATTCTGAGAATTCTCTTCTGAATTTAATCATGAGATTAATTCAGAGGCAACCTTCTATGATACCAATTGTGAGATTGGTATAGTATGTTAGGTTTCCAACCTCTGGTACCAATTGTTAGAATGATATGTATGAGTATGATATACTGTATAATACCAAATGTAGGATCAAATATGTAATGAGATTCTCAAATACAAGAGGGGGTGAATTATATACTTTAAAAATCCTTAAGGAAATTTTGCGTAAACAAAATTCTCAACACCTCTATGATTTGTTATCTTTCTTGATTCCGGAAAAGTGATTCCGAAAATGAAACTTAACAAATGTTTACAGCAACTATGATTCTACCTTAAAGAATATATAATCTAACTAAATCAGAGTACAAGTTTAGGTATGTATATGAATGTTATACTTTCTTCAATAATACAAATGCACAGCAGAAAAAAACAGTAACACTACAAGAAACAAGTAATTACTCTTTTAAACCAAAGTGGAAGGTATCCAAAAAACCTGGATAAAAGGTCCCTTGATTTATACATTCAATAAATTCTGTCATACCCTCATTCTAAAGATTAGTATATGTCTTATAATCCCCTCAAGCGCTCGATTTTTAAAGAAATCAGATCCTCTGACTTCACAACCTAAAGTATCCGATTTTAAGGAAATCGAACCTCTGCACTATGCAAATCTGCACCAAGCAAAGTTTGAACAAGTAGTTCAAAACATTCTACATGAATCCTGAGAGTTTATAAGAGTCTCTCTCTCTAGAAATCACCTCTAAAAGTTCTGAGATTCAAAATTCCAAAAAGTCTCGAACACATTCAAATGAGCTCCTATTTATAGGCACAACTCCAACGGTCGTCTCCCTCCTCCAATGTTCATATTTTTCCTTGAATTTCAGAGGGACCTGTATACATGTCACTAAAACAACAGTTAGTTAATAACTGAAATCATGAAATCATTTTATTATTAAATGAGTGTAAGAATAACTAGAATCTGTTATTCGGAATGAGAGTTTGGGGTCTATCCAAAATTGAATTCAGAGTCTACAATACAAGGATATTCAGATTTCGTTTTGTAGGAATTATGAACCTGAATTATATAGAATTTCGGAGTCTGAATTTCATGGAAATTCAGATTCTGGATTGATAAGAATTTGGAGACTGAACATACAATATTTGGAGTCCGAGTTCCTGAGAATTCGGAGTTAGAACTAATAGGAGTTCAGAGTCTAAATTTAGAGAACTCAGATTCAGAACATATGGATGATCGCAACTAGAATTCGTAATCAGAAATTGGAGTCAGAACTTGGAGATATTCTTAACCGTAATTTGTAATCAGAATTAGTAGTCAAACATAGAGAAGTTTGTAATCAGAATTCGTAGTCGAACTTCATGAATGTTCGTATCCAGAATTCGGGCATGAACTTCATAACTTTCGTATCCATAATTCGGAGTTGAAAATCATGAGAGTTCGTATCCATAATTTTTAGTTGAACTTCATGAGTGTTCGTATCCATAATTTGGAGTTAAACTTCATGAGAGTTCGTAACCAGAATTCAGAGTTAAAATCTTTGAGAGTTTGTAACTAGAATCCGGTGTCTTAAACAGAATACTTCATATCTAAGTATTTTATGATAGTGAAGTTTTTGGTTACACTCTGATTTTTACACTTACGAAATATATTTATATATATAATGAAATCTAGGTGAGGGTAAATTTCGTTGGGGAAGGACGTTTTCCTCATAGAAGTAAACATGGATAAAAATGTATTTTACCTTAAGATAAAGTGTTTGTGATTTTCCAAATAATAAGAATGGTAAAGTCATAAGGAAACCATAATGACACAACAATCTCTCCCTTACATGAAGGATTGGAAATTTCATAATGAAAATACTATTGAATCAACATACTTATTAGAAATTCAATGAGATATCTCATAAATTCAATCAGCAAGATACTAATATCTATATTTTAATGAAATATTTTTATAAAGGATTTATATAGAGAAAAAGTTCAATTTTTAATACAATAGCTGGTAGGTCACTAATGAGGTAATTTTTTGAATAATGATAAAATATTCTAGATTATATATAGAGAGAAAAACAACCAATAGAAATCTATAGGAGTGCAGAATAGAAGTATCCATGGGGTTAATAACAATGAATGTATATCATTGTTGATTAAAGAGCTAACCAAAGACATGGATTCCATGATGGAACATAACCAAAAACATCAAACATGTGTGAGTATAGATAAAGTAATATATTTTTCCACCACAATGAAAGCCATTAACTATTCTAGAATACCTAATAACATTATGGGTAAGGGTATCTATAATGGGTTCTATGTTTTTAAATACATCATGGAATATCACTACGAAGACATGTTCTCACAATGGAATAGTCCATGGAAACATTAATAATAACCATTGGGGGTACAAGAATATAATTTACTCCATACTAAAATGAAATAGGTTATGTGATTATGGAGATTAAGGAAGAATAAATGTCCCAATAATACGTATTGTGAAATTTACAATTCATGTTTTCCAAATAATTGAGAATCCTAGAGAGAGGCTGAGAGGATTTCCCCTAGGAAACACTAAAGTACACCCCCACATAAATTCAAAATCTATAACCATGGGATATGGAAGAAAATAACAACCATGATCCACTAATTAAATGGATTTATTATTTGATAATAAAGAAGAATAAACGATGGAAATAATTAAGTACAAAGTCACTATTAAATATGAATGAGAGAAACCACCATAGTAAAATCTATGGATAAAATTTACATAGTGGCTAGTGAAAGGGAATATTGACACAAAAAATTTAAGAATCTCAATTTTTTTTTAAAATTACATATTAATATTCTATTTCCAAATGAACTCACTATCATGCTGAAGTATTCAATGTTTTTTATCATGATTCTATCAGTAAATATTGCTGTTGTAAGGGATTGAAATCATTTCACACCAAAGGGAGTTCTTATATGTTATGTTGATGGTGCTACCTAAAAACAAGGAGGATCCATGAAGGTTTTAAATTCTAATTGATATCAGGTATAACAAAATTGTAGAATAATTGGGTGAAAAATGTGCCAGAATAGGGATCATGTTATATAAAAATTTAATGAAATTGAGATTATAGAAGACATATAAAATATATTTAATGCACCATATTAAATATTCAATATTAAAAAACCATTGGATAATGAATAATTACATTATATTCAATTTGGAAAAATTCAATATCCTAGTGGAATTGTTAGTTAGGGACATGAAAGAAGAGAGGAATCCTGTAATTTTTCAAACACTATTCGTAGACAATTTCTGATAATTAACAGACTTATAATGTGTAGAACTATGAAAGATATTTGATAGTGGATGTTTAAGTATTAACGTTCAAATGTTGGTGAGGAATTATGATGTGAAATATGATGATGATATGGAACAGGAAGACATGCCAAATTTGTTGATGTTTATATAGAGAAAGAAAAGCATGATCTGGTTTCCATAATTAATAGTGGAATGTTTTAGAAAAATAATGACAAAATTAAAGACTCTAGAGGAGTAAGGGATTCATCAATGTTTAAAAGGGCCTGATGCTATGGATGTTTCATGAACTTCTATTTAGATTTTACATGGTTAATGAAGCACTATTGGATCATTTTGATTGAGGTTGAATATGTACTTCCCATATGAAGGATAAATCAATATTTAGAGGAAGGATTGGGGATTACCTACATGAATAGGTCATAGATAACACTATTTATAGATCCATTCTATGTAAAATAATTCCAATCATCTATCACCAATGATAAAAGTGTTATGTTCGAACCAAAAACATTAAAAAATATCAATTAGAAGGCTATATGAGTTATGTTTCAGTATTTTTAGTTTTTTAGGTGCATGAACACACTCCCCAAAACAAATTAAATATCATTGAAAATGTCCTTCTATTTTATATGTTTAATTTTATTTTTCTAGTCCACCATTCTATCATAAAATTTTATAACTAGATTAATAATGGAAAATACAGGTTTCTAGATAAATACACATCATGGTATCAATTCAATCATTGATATCAATTCACGTCATGAACCTTGTCTATAAGGGACCTATGTAGGAAATATTTTATGTGACACTAAATGGGGAGTATGATTATAAATTTTTTATTTTATCATAATCAAATAAATTTAATCTTTTAGGTATTTCAACTACTAATTTTGTAGTCATTCATGGAATTTTTTATTTGATTAATTTATTTAGGATACATTAACATAATTGGACGCAAACCAGGAAATGTTTTTAAATTTCATTAGAAATAAATTTGAATGTATTAATTGGGGGGATGAGATAATATACATAACATGTCTATTTTTTCATTTTAAATCATCATTTAGGGGAACTTGTCATGTTTTGTAAATTTTTCTTTCCAAGATTTAACATATCTTTGATTTATGATATTTTTTTAATAGATTATATTACGAGTATTAAATATTATGAGAAATTTTTTCAATAATTTGTTCATGTTATAATGACATTTATTAAGCCTAATATTACCCATCTTTTATTATGTATATTATATTATTGAATGTTGGGAATGTTTACTTATATAATATTCATGATGTTTTGTGAAGGCTATTATTATAAAAAGTCTCATTTAATTGGATTTATGAATATGTTTTACATTCCCATTATCCTTAGACCAACATTAAATTAAAACTTTTTTGTGTATTTAGATTCCTCGAAAAAACATTTTAGAAAATGATCAATTTTACCAAACAGTTGTATCCATTATATCCTATTAATAAATACATTGTATGATTATCAAAAATGAATGTGTCGGATAATGTTTCATTGTGGAAGGGTTTTTTATATAAAAATGGATAAGTATAGTGGTTATATAGTGAGATATTATGGGAAGGGATCATGATTTCTATAAACTGTATTCATTATAAAACATACTGAAAAAAAGAAAATTATTTAAAAAATGGGTTGTATCTAGGGAAATTCATTAATCCCCATTGGTGTACCATTGAGCTTGTTATAAATCTTACACATAGTTTCATGAATTGATTATATGAGGATGGGTGGTAGATGTTAGTTATTTTCCAATGATCAACATTTAAAAATAAAAAAGGGAAAATAATACAAGGTAGTGCTTCATTATTTTCATTTTAATGTGTCACGACCCTTCATTGATATTTTTAGGGGAAAATGAAGTTGAAATTTGTTATATGAAATAATTTAATTGGCTGATTTTTATTATCATGAATAGTAATGAACATATAACCTTTTATTTTAGATTTAATAATATTATATTATTCTCTTACATTCAATAGATATAGAGATATTTGATCCTAATGATGTATCTATATGGATTTGTTTTGATTTTTTCATTATAGGGTGGAGAAAGATGATTCATTTCATTCCTATGGTAAGGATCATGACTTGGTGTATATAATAAAAATCATAAAACATTGTTACATAATTATTGGGGGAAAAATTAAATATTTAGTAAATTATAAGTTGTACAAAATAAGATAATAATTTGGAAAAAAAATTAAATAATGAATAGGGGATATTAATTTTAAAGGAAAAATGTAAAATACATTTTAAATTAACATATTTGAAAAGTGATGGGTTGATGAAAATTTTTTATGTGATAGTTTAACATTTATTTTCCAATTTATTGAAAATATTTTATTGTAATTAATAATAAAAATGTTAATATGATAATCTTAATTTTATATTGATATTTAATCCTTGAGGATATGTATGAATATATGTGTGGGGGGTTTTACAGTTACATTTGATGCATCCATTTTATATTTTTAAACAAACTGATTTTTTATTTAATTGATCATTCATGTAAATTTTTTTTAATATTATTTAATTCTATTGTAGGATAAAATTTATTATTGAAAATAAGGATAATGAGAAAAGTGGATCTGGAGTTTCCTTAAGTAACACCCCAAGCTTCCACGGTACATTTCACTTTGAATAATGCAATGGCGTGCATTGTACGCAACATCGAGATTCTAACACACCACAACCAATCAATCTAGCAGTTATGAAATTTTATAAATTCTATCTCTCAAAATGGACTTCATTTTTGGATTCGGAATATTGAAATTAGCCTAGGGTGAAATTTTGGTACTTTTCGGATAACTTTCATATTATGATGAATAGTGAAAATTACTAAATTTTAATTAAAAACAACTTTTTTAATCGAAAAAATTAATATTGTTAAATTATGAATTTGATTGTTTTTAAAGTATATTTAGAATATATTTTTACCATTTAATTCAATGTTTTTCATTTGACATAATTTCTCAATTAAACCAGATATAAACAAGTGCCAATCTTTTGATAGTTATTATCTCTTTAAAACACACTTTTTGTTTTAACAACGGAAATTAATATTAAATTAATTTATGCCACTTATGTTTATTTAATTTGAAAAAATGGATTCCATATTTGTAATCAGGATTTCCAAATTGTGTATATAGGTTACTTTTATTTTTAGACATTTTGAATAATTACTTTGGTAAATATTTTATTTACCACAGTTAAAAGGTAAATCCGGTAAATGAGGGTTAAAAAATAATATTATAATAATATAAAATACTCTAAAACGTGTCCTGTCCTTATTGGATGATATATGTCCGACCATGGGCATATTTGGTCGATTTTGGGACCCCACGGAGCCACTTGTAACTGATAGGGACACATTATTTTAATTAAGTTAAAATGAATACAAAAATGACACAAGCATATATCTTTTAGAACATCAATTTTTACATAGGGTTATATATGTTGTCTTTTCGAATAAAAATATTCATTAGAAAGATAAAAAGATTTCACACATAATGGTATTTTATTTATAATTTTTAGACATTAAAAAATATAAGTTATTTATGACACAATGATGATACAATAATTACCATAATAGTAAACAATTAAACTAATTGATTTTATAAATACCAAAATAAATATAATTTGAGACTTTTAATGAATTAAAAAAAATTTATAGGTTAATATGAAATGTTATTAATGGTTTAATTAACTTTTTTCGAAGTTATAATTCTGTTATGAGTTATAAAAATCAACTATTGAATAGTCTCAAAATTGACAAAAAAGAGTTTTTAAAACAAATATTATATTAATAATTGATATTAAATTCCTAAAACTCTAAGGTTCAAACAAGAGACTTATATCATGATCTGTGTATCATTAATGGACCACTTTGGGGTCTATTGGATGTATATAGTATGTTTATTAACTATATAATATAAAATTACAAAGTGACATGGTAAATGTCAGACTAATTAACTAGGAGTTAAAACTAAAAGATAAGGTTAATATAATGACCCAAACCAGTCTAAATTATATTGGTTTAATGGTTTTAGACCTATACCCACCTTAACCTATGAATAATCATATTTGGAGCCATTATAAACCGAATATATATTTATTATAAATTAATATTTTCAGCTTTTCCAATGTTTCCCCTCACCCCTCTTATAAAAGGGCACTCCTCCTTCTCATTTATTCACCCCTTCAGAGCCTTTTGGTTCGGCCAAAACCTGCCCAAATACTCTCTCAACATCCATCACTACATCTTATAGGCCTTAGTTTGATCAGAAATCCAACCTAAGGAGCCCTTTTGATCAAATCAAATGGGAGAACCCAGAGAAGAGGTAATGTTTTCACCACCCCTTTTCAAGTTGCTTTCTTCTTCGACTTATTCATTCTTTTTTATTACCATTATAAAATAATAACTCCAGTATCTTATATATACTGTGATGTTATTATAAATATTGTACAAACATATTCAGTATTCTATCCACCCTTTGAATAACATGTCATCATACGTGCGTACGTACGGCTTACCGTCTCCACGTTGTGGTGTTATTGTTATTCAATATATTATTATTTGGGTGGGTATAATGATGATGTGTAACTCATGAAAATAATAAATATAACATGATAATGATTCTGTATATATGATATAACATCGAGTTATATATTATTTTAATATCAAAAGAATGATATTGTCGCTCGTGCGTACGTACGGAGTACCGTCTCCACGAACGCGATGAGATTCATTCTCCATCATATCCATTCAAGTATAATTCTCATTTGATGATTAAAAATAATGTTTAAGGACTTGATATCATTCTGGATATGAATAATATACATCCCATTATTAACAAATATGGCTCACATAATAAATAATATAAAGTAAATAAACCCGTTAACACCCGAAATGATGATAATTCTAAGATATTATTAACAAATCAATGTTAAAAGATCATATATGATATCATATTAATGTAAATATTTCTTGTATAATTCAATAAAAATTATTTCACCATTATACAGGAGGTTAACCTACCATCTACTAAGGAAAAAGTACAAAGTAATGGATTTTGTTATCTTACTTTCAATTCCGTGTGATTTCCATTGTTCGCCACTAATTTATTGAAAGTGGTGTATTGTATACTGCCATTTGATATATATTATCATGATTCTCTTTATATTCATTTTATTATGTAAATCATTTGGTGTTTATTAACTTTTGGTCATATGACTCAGTTGATTACAACCTGGTAAGGGGTTTCTTATCTCACTCTTAATTTCATGAGAATTCCATTGTTCACCACTTATTTATTGCATGTGGTGTATGTGTACTACCCATAATTGTATTCATTGTGTATTATACATTAATTTATGGGTATTTAAATCATCATTGTATGATCCGCCTTTCATGGGTGTATGATTCATAAGTTACATAATCGATAAGGGAATTTGAAATTTCAATATCCACTCATTTGGCTATACGCATATTTCATTGATTATATTACCCCAAGATTATGTGTGGAATCACTATTTATTTGATTATGTCATAATTTCCACTCCCCTTCTTGTGGATATACTTTTGATACACATAATCACTCCATTTATTATTTCTCAAGTCATTGATATGAATTTGATAAGCGTAATTTTAACTCATTCTCCATTTGTTGAGTTAAACATCCAATTCGTTGGTGTTGTTTTTACAAGAATATGTGTGAATGTCCTTGATTGTTTTACACTGAATATCCAATCATATTTAGTGTATTTATATTTGTCACACATAATTATGTCTTTGATTTATCCTTAACCTAAGGATACGTCTTTTATGAGAGATTTCACCTCAGTTTACATTCCATTGAGACTCCTTTGTTGTTATACACCAAATCACTTTTATGTGGCGTATATAATGTACCTTGACATAGTATATCATGAATCCATTTATTCTCATGATATTAAAAGGTTTTGATTACCTCAATTATTTTTATTCAAGTGTCTCTCTTTTGATTAGAAACTCTAACTAAAATACCATTTTTTAATGTTTTAAAGGCTTATTCTTCTAAATCATTCTAATTAATGTCCATGTTATAAAAAATGGTTTTAAGGGTTTATTTATATGGACATTAAAGTTTTAAAATTAAAACCCCTTTTAAAAGTTTCAGAGTGGTATGGGACACTTTTATTCAAAAACCAAATTTTAAATGGATTCTTAACAAATAGTGTGACTTTTAAATGATTTCATGAAAAAGGGGGATAATTCTCTCAAATAGTTTTGATGATTATTTTCATCTATGTAAACATCCTTCATTATTTTTGATTGAGGTTAATGAGATACAATACAATATTCCATATTGTACCGAATTAGTTATGTTTGACTATGGATGTGCTATTTTTATACCATTCATGGTTTGTGGTTAATGTATTGTCAATTCGTATGCTAGTTTTAATACGAATGTTTATATTATGTTTAAACCTGTTCATATGAGGAATGCATTGGACTTTATATGTGACGGGTGGAGCCCGCTATAGCTCCTCGATGCATTGGTAGGTCTCATGAGACTAAATAGTGTCTTGGCACAAGGCCTTGACAAAATCTTATTCGTAGTCTTGTCACGAGGCCTTGCCTATGTGGTTATGATAGTCTGGAATTATGCATTCCATCATTATGAAAGTGGTTATTGATATTCCATTTGATCATTCGACTGGTAGAATATCCATGTGAATAAGTAAATGACATTATTTCATTTTATCTTTTCCATTTTATGTTGAAGTTCAAGTTTAAAAGGCTTTTGTTTTGGTTATAAATTGACTTAAGTGTTCATGCTTATCTATGAAGGATTCTGCTATAATGTTATCCTTACTGAGAATCTGAGCTCACCCCTTTCAGTGTTTTATTTTTCCCAAGATGAGAAGAAGTAATTTATGAATGACCTGCAAGGATAGTATGAGGGGATATGAAGACAAGATGTTGTTTTAGTTTTTTTACCTTATGATGTAATGTAAGACCTATGAATATATCTAGTGTTTCCAAGACTACTAAACTAATCGTTTATTCGATACTTGATCCTTTGAGATCATGCCAATGTTATGTAATAATGCACCGACTCTGGGTACCTAGGGTCGGGGCGTTACAGTTGGTATCAAAGGAAGTTTAGTACAAACCTTGGAAGCTAGATAAACTCTGATTAGAGTACGTAGACCAAAGATGAACTTTGAGGATTAGTATAGAAGAACTTCCTAGAATTTTGGTATTGTAGAGATTTTGTGAGTTTTTCGAGCAATACATCCTTGTCTGGATACGAGCCGGTAGAGGCGGCTCTTGGACAGATGTACCTAGGGGTAAAATATGAAAACACCGCTTTGAGCTAGACTCGAACGGGAACTGGTGCATGACAACGGGCCTTGCTGCACTCTTGGTTACGACACTCCCGGAGGATATGCTTTGGATAATTTACAGTTTCTATACAAACCAATTTGAAGTAATATATATATATATATAAGATGAGAGTAAATGACCTTGGTTAATCTTAATATGTTTCAAATTAAGAATATGGTGACATGTTAATCTCTAAATGATTTTATGACTACTGTTACTCACACAATGCTTTCTGGTTTTAGTCAATGGATAGATTCCATGGTAGTCATAGTGACATTGAGAATGATGTAAAAGGTGGTAACGGTGGTGGAAATGAGCAACAAAATGGAATGTTGATAGGCGTAAAAGATATCGCCTTTATGGAAAATCAGTTTTCCAAAAATATGATCAACAATATATATATTAACCAATTACCGGACTCAAAAAAGAAGAGAAAGGTGATGAATGATAAGAGCTCCAGTAGTGGAGACCATGGAGAAAGAAATCCTCAATTTCCATCATGCACAAAATGTGGAAGGAGACACCCAGGAAAGTGTCTCAATGGGAAAAATAAATGCTTTACGTGTGGGAAGGAAGGACATAAAGTGAAGAATTGCCGAAGAAAAATGAAGAGTACTAGGGAAGAAGATAAAAATGGTCCCAAGAATCCATTTACAATCATTTGTGGTAAATGTAGGGGACCTGGCCATTACCCGAGTGAATGTCCTATTCTATAAGATATTTTCTTGGTTAGAGAAGAAGCTATGTGGAAATAAATGGTTGGATAAATGTTTAAAAATTATTAGTGATCCTTTTTGAAGGGTTTACTTTGGAATAATTTTCTCTTGTATTTGTAACCCTAATGTTTTCCATGTGAGAATGATATTTATGGAAGAATTATCTTTTCTCTTGTGAATATAGTTATAAAAAAACCATTTGGTTTTATATCATCATTGGGTTTGAGGTAATTAAAAATTATTATAATTTGGGATGAAAATGCAAGGTATGAGATAAAATTTGTGGTTAAATTATGTTATTGTTATTTTGATGAATTTATCTCATTTTTGTAATGTTATAAAATATAGTTCTTGAAAAAGGACAACACGTAGACCATGTGACAACCCGTCGCGTCGGACAAAGATGTGAGAATCGAACCCACAACCAAAGTGTGATTGGGATTGTTCGCCTACCACTGGACTATGTGAAGTCCATGGTTAATGTGACTATTATTTTTAGATAAATTATTTTATTAATCAATAATAATTCAATTTGGGATCTTATGTCTTACCAAATGAATACCATTAGTATAGGAAAATGATTTGGTGATTAAGTGATAAATGTTATTTTGGAAGTTGTTCTCTTTGTTGAGAACACTAAATGCCAAAGGAAAATAGAGTAGTATGGGATTTCACTTGAGGAGTAATGGTGGATTTTTTCTATGTTTTTATTGTGGATTTATTTTGATTTGGGTTATTTATGGAAATGATTAGGTTAATTACTTTTAAGTATGTGACATTAAGAGTAATTAATGTCATTTAGAGATACAATTTAACATGGGAGACTACATAATAAAATTATTTTATGTTTTGGGTTTCAATATTAGTTTGGATTATATTGAAGGATTTTATGGACAATATATTATTGAATGGTATTTATTTAACTTTGGGGTATTATTGGTATAATTTTAGAAATTAAGATTAGTGTTTATTTCTCTCAAGGAATATCCTTTTGGGGGATCATTATATTTTGTACTAACCATTTTGGATTTTATTAATCCCTAAAGGCAATGTAAATATATAGCTTATCCTGCATGGATCATGTGATTCAATAGAAGTTTATTCTAGCTCTTCCATTGTGACCTAGTCTTCATGAATACTCATTGTTTAAAAAAACGAGTTAGTGGTGGAAATTTATTAAAGAATGAAACTCTACTTAAAAAGTAAGTATATATCTTTATATTCATAGTCAATATCATAAATGAATTCCTTATCCTTATGTAATGTAACTTAAAACAAAAAATGTTTTCCGTTTACTTTTCCTACTAGGAGACTAATGATCGTTTGTCCCAACACAAATTTGTGGTTTTCTTATTTTTAACTTTATCCTGATCATGATTTATATCCCTCTCCATCAGAACATGACACTTATATTATCATCCACATCCATGTTTTCCTCCCTGGAATCCTAGTATGGGTTATCTTGGGTGAACTTTATACCTCCCTTCCTTTCTTTTAAAGTGATAGTTTTATTGACTCTTGTTTCGATGTGGGACTTTCCATTATATTCTCAAGCCCAATTTTAAAAATTGCGAGGACACAATTTATTGAAGGAGGGGAGAATGTAACACCCCAAGCTTCCATGGTACGTTTCCCTTTCAATAATGCAATGGCGTGCATTGTACGCAACTTCGAGATTCTAACACACCACAACCAATCAATCTAGCTGTTATGAAATTTTATAAATTCTATCTCTCAAAATGGACTTCATTTTTGGATTCGGAATATCGAAATTCTCCTAGGGGGAAATTATGGTACTTTTCGGATAACTTTCATATTTTGATGAATAGTGAAAATTACTAAATTTTAATTAAAAACAACTTTTTTAATCGAAATAATTAATATTGATAAATTATGAATTTGAGTGGTTTTAAAGTATATTTAGAATATATTTTTACAATTTAATTCAATGTTTTTCATTGGACATAATTTCACAATTAAACCAGACATAAACAAGTGTCAATATTTTGAGAGTTATTATCTCTTAAAAACACGCTTTTTGTTTTAAAAACGGGAATTAATTTGAAATTAATTTTTTCTACTTCTGTGTATTTAATTTGGAAAAATCGATTCCATATTTGGAATCAGGATTTCCAAATTTTGCAAATAGGTAACTTTTATTTTTAGACATTTTGAATAATTACTTCTGTAAATATTTTATTTACCACAGTAAAAAGGTATATCCGGTAAATAAGGGTTAAAAAATACTATTATAATAATAAAAATTACCCTAAAACGTGTCCTAACCTTATTGGTTGATAGATTTCCGACCATGGGCATCTTTGGGTCGATTTTGGGACCCCCTGTAGCCACTTGTAAGTGATAGGGACACTTTATTTTAATTAAGTTAAAATGAATACAAAAATGACACAAGCATATATCTTTTAGAAAATAAATTTTTACATAGGGTTATATATGTTGGATTTTCGACTAAAAAAATTTATTATAAAGATAAAAATATTTCCTACATAATGGTATTTTAATTATAATTTTTATACATTAAATAATTTAATTTAGTTATGACACAATGATGATGCAGTAATTACCATTAAAGCAAAAAATTAAAATAATTGATATTATAAATACCCAAATAAATATAATTTGAGACTTTTAATGAATTAAAATAATTTTCCATGTTAATATGACATGTTTGTAATGGTATAATTAACATTGTTCTAAGTAATAATTCTGTTATGAGTTTTACAAAAATAAACTATTGAATAGTGAAAAAATTGACATAAAAGAGTTTTTAAAACAAATATTATATTATTAATTTATATTAAATTCCTAAAAATCAAATAATTGGCCACAAGACTTATATCATGATAGTTGTATCATTAATGGACCACTTGGGGGTCTCTTGGATGTATATAGTAAGTTGATTAACTATATAACATAAAATTACATAGTGACATGGTAAATGTCAAACTAATTAAATAAGAGTTAAAACTAAAATATAAGGTTAATATAATAACCCAAACCTGTCTAAATTCTATTGGATGAATGGTTTTCGACATATCCCCACCTTTACTTTTGAATAATCAACTTTGGAGCCATTATTAACCGAATATGAATTTATTATAAATTAATATTTTTAGCTTTTCCAAAGGTGCCCCTCACCCCTCTTATAAGAGGGCACTCCTCCATATCATTTATTCACACCATAAAAGCCTTTTTGATCGGCCAAAACCTGCTAAAATACTCTCTCAACTTCCCTCATTACAACCTAGAGGCCTTAGTTTGATCATAAAGCCAACCTATGGAGCCCTTTTGATCAAATCAAAAGGAAGAACCCAAAGAAGAGGTAATGTTTTCACCACCCCTTTTCAAGTTTCTTTCTTCTTCCACTTATTCTTTATTTGTTATTACCATTATTAAATAATAAATCCAGTATCTTATATATACTGTGATGTTATTATAAATATGGTACAAACATATTCAGTATTCTATCCACCCTTTGAATAATATGTCACCATACGTGCGTACGTACGGCTTACCGTCTCCACATCGTGGTGTAATTGTTATTCAATATATTATTATTTGGGAGGGTAAAATGATGACACTACTAGAATTTAGTCTTTTCCAAATGGTATTATACCAACAGTTTACTTAAACCGTTGGTATAGTGAGCCTTTGCCAACGGTTTAACAAAACTGTTGGCAAAGGGAATTTCGGTGGACCCATTCCCAACGGTTCACTGGAACCATTGGGAAAGGGGTGCTAAACTCACACATTTCCCAACGGTTCAGTGGAACCGTTGGGAAATTTGTTCCTTTGCCAACAGTTTTTATAAACCGTTGGCAACGGTTTCCCCCAAATTCCAGATCGCGATCTCCTCTCCCCATTCGGACAGAGCCCTAATCTATTCGCTCCGCTGCTCTCGCGAACCCCATCCGACTCCACTGCTCTCACGAATCCAAACACCAGAACCCCCCATCCCAACATGTACACCCCCATACGAATAGGTAAAATTTGATCTCAACCATATTGTTGTAGTTGTTTTAATGAATAGATTTTTTCCAGGTGTTGGTGGTTTAATTGATTATTGAAATTAATATCTAAATAGGATATTGTTTGTTTTTGTGAAGACATCTTTAATGTTTTTGTATTCTATGTTTGGAAGGAGAGTGTTACAAACATGTAAATCAGAGTTGGGGGAGGCTATCATGAATGTTTACATGTTTTGGATAATGGATTGTGGGAATTATGGATTGTGTTCAAACCAATTTGATATGTTTTGGATAATGGATTGTGGGGGTAGGGGGTGTCCACGGGGGTGGGTGGGTTGTCCACGGGGGTGGGCGAGGGTGTCCGCGGGGGATGGGAAAGGCTATCCACGGGGGTGGGTGGGGCTGTCTAGGGGGTGTGGGCTGTCCTGGTGGTCTGGGTTGGGTGTCCTGGTGGGGGAGGGGTGTGTGGGGTGTCCATGGGGGTGGTATGACTAGGTGGTGGTGGTGGGGTTGCAGGGGAGGGGGTGTGGGATGTTTGGGAGGGTGGGCGGGGCAATCCAGGGGGGGTACGGGGTGTCCAGGGGGGTACGTGGGTGGGCGGGTTGTCCACAAGGGTGGACGGGCTTTCCACGGGGGTGGTCGGGCTGTCAAGGAGGGGTGGGAGGGCTGTCCAGGGGGGGTGGGTGGGCTGGACACGGGGGGTAGGGGTGTCCAGGGGGTGGGCGGGCTATCCAAGGGGGTGGGGGCTGTCCATAGGGAGATGGGGTGTCGAGGGGGGTGGTTGGACTGTCCATGGGGGTGGTTGGGCTATCTAGGGGGTAGGGGGTGTCCACAGGGGTGGGCGGGGCTGTCCAGGGGGTGTGGGCTGTCCTGGGGGTCTGGGTGGGGTGTCCTGGTGGGGGAGGGGTGTGTGGGGTGTCCAGGTGGGGTGGTATGTCTAGGTGGTGGTGTTGGGGTTGCAGGGAAGGGGGGTGTGGGCTGTTTGGGAGGGTGGACGGGGCTATCCAGGGGGGTACGGGGTGTCCAGGGGGGTACGGTGGTGGGAGGGCTGTCCACAAGGGTGGACGGGCTGTCCACGGGGGTGGCCGGGCTTTCAAGGAGGGGTGGGCGGGCTGTCCAGGGGGGGTGGGTGGGCTGGCCACAAGGGGGTAGGGGTGTCCAGGGGGGTGGGCGGGCTATCCAAGGGGGTGGAGGGTTGTCCATAGGTAGAAGGGGTGTCGAGGGGGTGGGTGGGCTATCCACAGGGGTGGTTGGGCTATCTAGGGGGTAGGGGGCATCCACAGGGGTGGGTGGGCTGTCCACGGGGGTGGGCGGGGCTGTCCACGGGGGTGGGAAAGGCTGTCCACGAGGGTGGGCGGGGCTGTCCAGGGGGTGTGGGCTGTCCTGGGGGTCTGGGTGGGGTGTCCTGGTGGGGGAGGGGTGTGTGGGGTGTCCAGGGGGTTGGAATGTCTAGGTGGTGGTAGTGGGGTTGCAAGGGAGGGGGTGTGTGCTGTTTGGGAGGGTGGGCGGGGCTATCTCGGGGGGGGGGGGGGGTACGGGGTGCCCAGGGGGGTACGGGGGTGGGCGGCTATCTACAAGGTGGACGGGCTGTCCACGGGGGTGGCCAGGCTGTCAAGGAGGGGTGGGCGGGCTGTCCAGGGGGTGGGTGGGCTGACCACAGGGGGGGTAGGGGTGTCCAGGGGGGTGGGTGGGCTATCCAAGGGGGTGGGGGCTGTCCATAGGGAGAAGGGGTGTCGAGGGGGGTGGGTGGGCTATCCACGGGGGTGGTTGGGCTGTCTAGGGGGTAGGGGTGTCCATGGGGGTGGGTGGGTTGTCCACGGGGGTGGGCGGGGCTGTCCACGAGGGTGGGAAAGGCTGTCCACGGGGGTGGGCTGGGCTGTCCAGGGGGTGTGGGATGTCCTGGGGGTCTGGGTGGGGTGTCATGGTGGGGGAGGGGTGTGTGGGGTGTCCATGGGGGTTGGTATGTCTAGGTGGTGGTGGTGGGGTTGCAGGGGAGGGGGTTGTGGGCTGTTTGGGAGGGTGGGCGGGGCTATCCCAGGGGGGTACGGGGTGTCTAGGTGGGTACGGGGGTGGGCGGGCTGTCCACAAGGGTGGACGGGCTATCCACGGGGTGGCCGGGCTATCAAGGAGGGGTGGGCGGGCTGTCCAGGGGGGTGGGTGGGCTGGCCACAGGGGGTGGCCGTGCTCTCGCGAACCCCCCGTCGAAACATCATCGGCCCCCGTGGACAACCCACCTTTTATCCCAAATTCCATAGAGATATACATTATTTTATTATATTATGTCTCAAATTATCTAAAATATGTGTTTGATGTTATTCACGTGACCTATCATAATTCCTTCTCATAATCTATAGTGATCATTGGAAGATCCCATGCATGATTCATGATCACTCAAATTATTCTGCAGATCATACATAATGGAAGCCTTACAGGATGTGAGATGATTATATCTATGAAATCTACTCAGGTACCTGGTGAGGAAGTGCATATTAATTCAAAAAGGTAAATCGCATATGAGGATACCCTACTAATATGGTTATGGGATGAGGCATGCTCTGATGTGATAACACATTAAGTTCTGGTTGGTTTTACATTTGTTCAATAACACATTAGTATGTTTTTTTTCTCATGTGTATTTGATACCATGATTGTTTTCTTCCTTTATCGTTTACTTAAATCTATTTTCTTTTAAAGTTCAATCCTATTGAATTGTTTATGACAAAATGACTTATATGAATTCTTTTTACAGAATGGACAGAAGTTGGATGTATGAAACCGATCGTATCTTAAGCGATTTTCAAAACAATTTGGAGAGCTTTATAGATTTTGCATTTCACAATGCTTCAAGTAGTGGTCGCATACACTGCCCATGTTCCAATTGTGTTGGTAGACCTTGGTTGAGTCGTGAATAAGTCAACTACCACATAACCAAAAATGGTTTTCAAGAAAACTACTTTTTGTGGTATCACAATGGGGAGAAAATGAAATCTCAAATTGGTGATGATCGAAATGAAAGGACTGGAATGGAGAATTTGTTAGATGATCGGTTTCCGTTTATTCGTCATCATAAAAAAAAGGATTTCGACTCAAGAAGACGTCGATATGAGGACAACTGATTTATCTAGTGAAAATGATGATATTGATAGGGTGAAAAAATTGAATGATTCTGCCACGACTCCAGTATATCGACAATGCGATAAAATGAAAAAGCTGGAATTTTTAATCTGATTGTTTCATGGAAAAACTATGTATGGGATTTCTAATATAGTAATCGATTACATTCTTACCCTATTGAAGGATTTATTTCCAGATGATGCTGATATTCGCTCAAACCACTATATGGCATGGAAGTTAGTTGAAGAACTTGGATTTTCCAGAAACAAAATTCATGCTTGCCCGAAAGATTGCAGTTTATTCTGGGAAGAAACCGCTGAACGAAATGAATGTATAAAATGTGGCACATCCCGCTGGAAGTCAAAATCTGATGGAACACCATCCCGCATTCCACAGAAAGTAATGTGGCACTTTCCATTGATCCCCAGACTCCAGAATCTTTTTATGTCTGATGACATATCAATAAAAATGAGATGGCATGATACCGAGAGAAAGAAGACTAATGATGAGTTGGTTCATCATGCAGATGGATTTTCATGGTAGAGATTTGATGCTCGACATCCTGATTTTGCAGCTGACGTGCGTAATGTGAGGCTGTGTCTTTCATGCGATGGTTTTAATCCGTTTGGGCAGATGCTTACTTCGCACAGCACATGGCCAGTTTTTATACACATTTATAATCTACCCCCATGGTTGTGTATGAAAAAATCTTTCACTTTCATGATTATACTCATATCTGGTCCTTCTGATCCTGACATTGATATTGATGTATACAAGAAACCTTTAATAAAAGAGTTTAAACTTCTTTGGGATTTGGGTGTGCGCACATACGATGCATGTTCGAAAGACATATTTCAGATGCGTGCTGCGCTTATGTGGACGATCAATGATTTTCTGGCTTATGCAATGATGTCTGGATGGAGCACGAAGGGAAAACTGTCATGTCCAGTTTGTATAAAGAATACACGATCCAGAAGACTGAAACATCGTTGTAGTTTCAGTTTTATGGGACATCGACGATTTTTTCCAAAGAATCATCCATATAGAATGAATCGTCGAAGATTTGATAATACTATATAAACCAATGATCCACCTCAGCGTATGTCTGGAACTGATGTGCTTAATGAATTGAAAGATTTCAGTTTTTCGTTCGGGAAGGGTCAAATGAAATCTGGAAAGAGAAAGAATGTTTCCACAGAAACCTGTTACAATTGGAGGAAGAGGAGTATCTTTTTTGATTTGCCTTATTGGTCATCCAATTTTCTACGTCATTGCTTAGACTTAATGCATATTGAAAAGAATATATGTGAAATGTTGCTTTCAGTTCTTCTAAATGTCAAGGGGAAGACAAAAGATGATTTACGATCTCGACGTGACTTGGTGGAAAGGGGCATCAGACCAGAATTGCATCCTGTGCGTATCAGTGAAAATAAATGGAAACATCCATGTGCATCTTATGTGATGACACCTACTAAAAAAACACTTTCTGGAAGTATTAGAGTCTATTAGAGTTCCTGATGGCTATTCAAGCAACACATATAAATGGGTCAATAGAAGAGAGTTGAAGCTAAAATCTTTGAAGTCTCATGATTATCACGTTCTACTGCATGAGTTGATTCCAATAGAAATCCATCATCTTTTGTACAATAATGTAAGGGTGGGTGTTATTCGGTTGTGCCATTTGTTTAGAGATATTTGTGCTAAGAAGTTGTCCAAGTCTTTCTTGTAAAAAATGTTGACAGATGCCCCATTAATTTTGTGTGAGTTGGAGAAAATATTTCCCCCATCATTTTTCACATGCATGCTGCATCTGACTGTCCATATTCCAACTGAAAAACTTCTCGAATGACCTGTTTCTTTTCGTTGGATGTATCCAACTGAAAGAAATATGTTCACATTAAAGTCTTATGTTCGAAACAAGAATCATCCCGAAGGTTCTATCGTGAACGGTTACTTAGCTCAAGAATGTATGGATTTCTGTTCGATGTATTTGTCTGATCTTACTAAAAGAATGAACAGACCAATGAGAAATGAAGAAGAACAATATGAGAAAATTGAACCCAGTTTTCCATCACTTCCTCAAGCAGGAGGAATTGCTGGATCATATACATTGAAGACATTAATCCATGAAGAGCGGGAGATGGCACATCGCACAGTTTTGTTCAACTGTGATTTGTTCGATGACTATATCAAGTAACAAAATTGAATATTTATATCTTACATATATATCTGTTAAACTATTCATATTTTTTTATCTACAAGGAACATAAGACAATGATAAATAGGAAGCATC
The DNA here is from genome assembly GCA_963277665.1 of Viscum album. Classification (NCBI taxonomy): domain Eukaryota; kingdom Viridiplantae; phylum Streptophyta; class Magnoliopsida; order Santalales; family Viscaceae; genus Viscum; species Viscum album. The sequence continues at coordinate 1,815,830,860 of OY728146.1, forward strand.
GTTCTTTATCTTTGAGAAGGGGAGAGACTTTGCATAGAAAAGAGTTTTCTGCTTGGTTAAATTTGAAGGTAAAAATATTACTGTTTAAATTAATTATTTAAATATTTACTTAAGTTTAACTGTCATTTATATTGCAGGTATTGAGTTTGTCTGTTTACTGTGTCTCTGAGGAAATAAGTGCTTTGGCTTTTGGTCCTAATACCATGGTTCGTGACTGTAAATCAATTGTTATCAATGGGTACAGATTTATTGTCACTGAACGAGCCAAAAACATGAGAACACAACATGATTGTTATATGGTTACTGCCACAACATATTTTTATGCCAGTGCATCAGATAGTAGACCGCAACTTGAAAATGTGGGTTATTATGGAGTCATTGAAAAAATAATAATATTGTATTATTACTCTCCTGGACGAGTCACAATGATGAAATGCCATTGGTTTGATTCGATGACGAGACATGGAACATTTATTGATGATTGTGGATTTCGAGTAATTAATATGACCCGCACTCTTGATACCGAAGAACCATATGTGTTGGCATCAATGGATAAACAGTTTTTTTTTGTCAAAGATCAACTTCAACCTGAATTTGGTGTCATAGTTGAAGTAATTCCAAGACATATTTTTGATGATGCTGATGATGGAATTGACACGATCCCTATTTCCATTGGAACCAATCCATTTATTTCTTTTGATGACTCCAATAGCTCAATTGTCCGAGTTGATTGTGAACCTGAAGTTGTGGTTGGAAATATATAGAATCATTCATCCATGTTCTCAATTCTTTTGGTTTACCTCGAGTTGGGTTGTTAAGGTTGGTAATATTCATATTTATTTAGTATTGGTCACAAATATGTTTTAGCTGACTTTACTGTTATTTGAATTTTCAATGTTTATTGGTTGCTGTTTTATTTGAATTGCATTTTCTAATTTGGAAATGAACTGTATTCAAACCAAATCAAACAATATTTCTAACTTGGTGAACATTACAACTTATATGTTTTATTAAATTCATTAAAGCTATTCTAAAACAATTGATAGCTAAATTACCAATGAATCCCTTCATTCCCTCATATATTTAGTTTCTTGGTTTACACATTAATTTCCTTTTTCTAATTAATTACATATTTGTTTTCAAATGCAGGAAATACAGCCAGTTGAAGAGAGACGAAGAAAAAAAATGGCAGAGAACAATCGTCGGATGGAGGAGCTGGGCGTTCCACCATTAGTGCCTACAGTGAGTACCTTATTTCAAATATATATATATATATATATATATTTACAGAATATATAATGTCATGTGATTAATTTTTTTTGTAAACTTTTTTGTAGGATCCACCGTTACGTCGACAGTTATTCGACGAGGAGCCTAGTACTGGTCCTAGTACTCAGGCCGGTGGTACAAGGAGGGTTCGTACCAGAGGTGGACGTAGAGTTGCACGTGCCAGACTAGACCCTGCCCCTCCCACTGACGTTTCAGCCTTCCCACATTCTGATCCCGGTGTGTCGTTAGGGACACACGGGGTATTTAGGCCTCCCATGTTTTCGCTACCTTCTGCATCTGCTGCCCCATCATTTTCACATCCCATGATGATTCCCACTCCCCAGTCAGCATCAGGTCATACAGTTGTTCCATCTTCTTTTCCTTCTACTTCTATCTCTCCGAGCTTTTATATTCCATCGTCTTCGACTCCTGTTCCACCAGAGGGTGCTCCATCATGTTCTGTGGATCCGGATCCACTCATTGATCAGACTAGCGCAGGTATATTTATTAAACCCTAACAAATTTTTATAGCAATATTTATTTTCATTATAACATGTTTTGATAAAATATTTGTTTTTCTTTCATGACAGATACATCTAATGACAGGAGGTGGGGGCGGGGCCGTACACGCATGCGTTCGGTGTGGAACCGTCGCACATAGGTTATGGTGGAATATAATGAAGACAATCAGATGGTTGAGAAAACAGGGCAGCAATGTCGGAGTTTTCTGGTGATGCTTTCCAAATACTCCAACATCATTCCCGTCAACCCGCTGTCGTGGAGACATTTTCCACATGTGGTCAAAGATAGAGCTTGGGTAGAGATATGGGTAAAAAAAGCTGTTGTATTTATTGCCATGAATTATTTTTGTATTTATATGAATTAATATTTTGATTTCAGCTTCGATTTAATTTTCCTGATGGTGAGGGTGCATGAATGGAACGTCTAAAGGATTTAGGCGATCTTTGGAGAGCCTACGAGCATGAGTTGTATATTGGCTAGCGTGCTAGAGTTGGCACTGAGTTAGAGGCGGTACCAGTCGTGGATGATTGTCCTATAGAGCAGTATCGTCAGATGATTACGCATTGGACGAGTACCCAGTTTAAGGTATGAATTAAATTTGAGGTATTTAAATAATAACTTTCATGTTTTTCATTAATAATATCCTTTGCATTATCGAATTTTATTTAGGAATCATCTGGAAAAAATAAAAAAAACATTGATGAAAAAAAATACATCCATACACTAGGACACACGACGATGCTGGATCATGAGAGGTAGCAGGTATGACAGTTGTTTATAAGTTTTCTTTACGACTTACATTTTCTTTTGTTTCCTCAATTATTTAATCATTTGATAAAGTTTTTATATAACTTTTGTTTTCAATGTCATTGTAGAGGCAAGTACAAAATATTGAAGGATGTGTACCTCGAGCAAAACTATTTTGCTCATGTAGACGAAAAAAGGATGGAAGTGCTGTCAACGAAGCGACTCACCAGCAGATTGTAAGTTTTAATCTGTTGATTTTATATTTTAATATCTATTTTGTAACTTAAAAATATATTTATATTTGTAATAGGATGCTTTAGAGGCCCTCAATGCCCAAGAAGCCGACAATTTTGGGCCATCTGATCACTTACATCAGGTGTTGGGAGAGGATCATTCTGGCAGAGTACACTGCCGACCTAGGATAGCGCCGACGAGGTATTGGCCTGCCTCAGGTACGAGTTGTAGTGCCACCGAGCTGCAGCAAGTTAGGGCACATGTAGAACAGGCTGAGAAAACGGCCACAGAGACGGCAGAACAGTCTTCTAGGGCAAACAGTGCATTTATGAAATTTATTGAAGTTCTACGTCCAACACTTCCAGCAGAGGCCAGCCCAGCGATTGATGAATACATGTCGTCGATAAATTATATATATGGTGCACCTGGTGGCAGTTCCAGTGGTGGTCAAGCCGATGTCCAGCTTGAAGATGATGATGGCGAGGAGTCTGATGCGGAAGAGGAGGGAGATGAGGAGGGCGAGGAGGAGGGCGAAGGAAAGGAGGAGGGCGTTGTGGAGGGTGAGGATGATGAGGAGGACGATGACGAGGGTGATGATGATGATGATGATGATGGTGATGTTGATGCTAATGTGGGACATATTGATCCGTTACATTTTTGAATTATATTACTGAGATTTGATGTTTAATCTATTCTAGTTGTTGGTTTTATCTAGACTCGTAGTATAGTATTGGAGTTGAATTATTTTTATATATTGTCTGTTTTTATGGATGTTGTTGTCTTCTAGTGGTTGTGTGTTTGAGAACTCCCTGGAAAACCCCCCTCATTCTTGGATCCTGGACAACCCCCCCTCCCCCTTGGACCCCGAACACCCCCCGAACACCCCTCGGACAGCCCCGCGGATAGCCCCCTAGACAGCCCCTCGTACAGCCCCCCACCCTCCACCCTGGACCCCAGATAGCCCCCCAGACAGCCCCCGGACAACTCCCCCCCACCCTCCCCCTTTGACCCCGGACAACCCCCCAAACACCCCCCGGACAGCCCCCTTAACAACCCCGGACAACCCCCTGAACAACCCCTGAACAACCCCTGAACAACCCCTGAACAACCCTCTGAACAACCCCCGGACAGCCCCCCTAAACAACCCCGGACAGCCCCCTGAACAACCCTCAAACACCCCCTGGACAGACCACGCACAGCCCCCCCACCCTCCTCCTTGGTCCCCGGACAGCCCCCGGACACCCACCGGACAGCCCCCCCCCCCGGACAGCCCCCCGGACAGCCCCTCCACCTTCCTTAATTTCATTAGCTTTGAAATGTTTCATAGCACGATCAACTAAAATCTAATCCATACTAAATATGATATAAAAATATTCTATATGAATTTCCATAAGATTTTAAGTGAAAACAAAAAGTGACATACGAAAAATAGACCAAATTCATTCGAAATGTGTTGATGCTTTAGGAAAACGATCCACTGGACCCCCCTCACGCGCATTTACGAAGCGCGCGCATCACTTAAAACAAGAATATTGAGCTATACTGCACAAACCGCACATCCGATTGATGTGCCGTCTGCGCGTACACATCAAGAATAATAATTAGAATGTTGCACGGTGGTTTCAGCTCAATCCGAGGTCGTCCGCTATGAATTTGACCGTTTGACGCCCGTTTTGGTTGTTTATGACACCAGAACTGCGTTGTCGGTCACCGCGGGCACACGGCATGTCCAATTGATGTTCCGTTTTCTCGACCACTTCATAAATCACTCACCCGTATTTGTCGTCTGATTTCAGGCCATTCTGAAATCGTTCGGCCCATTTGCACCACCCTCACGCGCGTTTACGAAGCGCGCGCATCACTTAAAACACGAATATTGAGCCGTACCGCGCAAACCGCACGTCCGATTGACGTGCTGTCTGCGCGTACACATCACGAATAATAATTAGAATGTTTCACGGTGGTTTCAACTCAATCTGAGGATGTCCGCTATGAATTTGACCGTTGAACGCCCGTTTTGGCCGTTTATGACACCAGAACTGCGTTGTCTGTCACCGCGGGCACACAGCACGTCCGATTGACATGCCTTATACTCGAACACTTCAAAAATCACTCTCCCGTATTTGTCGTCTGATTTCAGGCCATTCCGACTTCGTTCGGCCCGTTTGGACCCCCCTCACGCACATTTACGAAGCGCGCGCATCACTTAAAACACAAATATTGAGCCGTACTGCGCAAACCGCACGTCCGATTGACGTTCCGTCTACGCGTACACGTCACGAATAATAATTAGAATGTTTCACGGTGGTTTCAGCTCAATCTGAGGTCGTCCGCTATGAATTTGACCGTTTGACGCACGTTTTGGCCGTTTGTGACACCAGAACTGCGTTGTCAGTCACCGCGGGCACACGGCACGTCCGATTGACGTGCCGTCTGCTCGACCACTTCATAAATCACTCACCCGTATTTTTCGTCTGATTTCAGGCCATTATGAAATCGTTCGGCCCGTTTGGACCATCCTCACGCACGTTTACGAAGCACGCGCATCACTTAAAACACGAATATTGAACCGTACCGCGCAAACTGCACGTCCGATTGACGTGCCGTCAGCGCGTACACGTCACGAATAATAATTATAATGTTTCACGGTGGTTTCAACTCAATCTGAGGTCGTCCTCTATGAATTTGACCGTTTGACGCCCGTTTTGGCCGTTTATGACACCAGAACTACGTTGTCGGTCACCGCGGGCACACAGCACGTCCAATTGACATGCCGTCTGCTCGACCACATCAGAAATCACTCACCCGTATTTGTCGTCTGATTTCATGCCATTCTGACTTCGTTCGGCCCGTTTGGACCCCCCTCACGCGCGTTTACGAAGCGCGCGCATCACTTATAACAGGAATATTGAGTCGTATCGCGCAAACCGCACGTCCGTTTGACGTTCCGTCCACGCGTACACATCACTAATAATAATAAAAATGTTTCACGGTGGTTTCAGCTCAATCTGAGGTCGTCCTCTATGAATTTGACCGTTGGACGCCCGTTTTGGCCGTTTGTGACACCAGAACTGCGTTGTCGGTCACCGCGGGCACACGGCACGTCCGATTGACGTGCCGTCTGCTCGACCACTTCATAAATCACTCTCCCGTATTTTTCGTCTGATTTCAGGCCATTCCGACTTCGTTCGGACCATTTGGACCCCCCTCACGCGCGTTTACGAAGCGCGCGCATCACTTAAAACACAAATATTGAGCCGTACCGCGCAAACCGCACATCCGATTGACGTGCCGTCTGTGCGTACACGTCACAAATAATAATTAGAATGTTGCACAGTGGTTTCAACTCAATCCGGAGACGTGGTGTGGCCGGAACCACTCAAAGTGTCTGTCTTTTGTTTCAAAAGGTCGTCATTTTAAGTGAAAAGCATCAACTGGCATACGAAAAACCAACCAAAAACATTCCGAATCTGTTGATAATTTATCCCAACAATCCATGGGTCATATGTGACGTGTTCGAGCCAACCCGGGATGAATCCGAGTCGCGGTGTGGCCAGGATAAGTCTATGTGGCTCTCTTTTGTTTAAAATGGACACCACTTTAAGTACATACGGAAAAACGACCAAACGGATTCGGTTTCCGTTGAAACTTTAGGAGAATGATCCTTGGGTAATATGTGATGTGTACGAATCAACCCCGCCTTAATCTGAGACGCGGTGTGGCCGGTACCACTCAAAGTGTCTGTCTTTTGTTTCGAAAAGACGTCATTTTAATTGAAAAGCATCAATTGACATACGAAAAACCGACCAAAGGCATTCGGACTGTGTCGATACTTTAACTCAAGGATCCATGGGTCGTATGTGACGTGAAAGAGTCAATACCGCCTCAATCCGAGGAGTGGTGTCGCCGACACCGTTCTAACTGTGTCTCTTTTGTTTAAAATGGACAGGATTATACGTGAAAAGAACAACTAGCATACGCAAAACTGACCAAAGGCATTCCAAATCTATTGATAATTTATCACAAAGATCCATCGGTCATATGTGACCTGTACGAGCCAACCCAGGCTCAATCCGAGTCGCGGTGTGGCCGAGATCATTCTAAGTGGCTCTCTTTTGTTTAAAATGGACAGCATTTTTAGTACATACGGAAAACCGACCAAACGCATTCGGTTTCCATTGAAACTTTAGGAGAACGATCCATGGGTCATATGTGATGTGTACGAATCATCCCCGCCTCAATCCGAGGTGCGGTGTGGCCGACACCGCTCTAACTGTGTTTGTTTTGTTTAAAATGGATAGGATTATAAGTGAAAAGAACTGGCATACGCAAAACCGACCAAACGCATTCGGTTTCCATTGAAACTTTAGGAGAACGATCCATGGGTCATATCTGACATGTACAAATCATCATTGTATCTATCAGAGATGCGGTGTGGCCGAAACCGATCTAACTATGTCTCTTCTGTTTAAAATGGACATGATTATAAGTGAAAAAGAACAACTGGCATACGCAAAACCGACCAAACGCATTCCGAATCTTTCGATCATTTATCACAACAATCCACGGGTCATATGTGACCTGTACGAGGCAACCTGGGTTCAATCCGAGTCGCGGTGTGGACGGGATCAGTCTAAGTGGCTCTCTTTTGTTTAAAATGGACACCATTTTAAGTACATACGGAAAACCGACCAAACGCATTCGGTTTCCATTGAAACTTTAGGAGAACGTTCCATGGGTCATATGTGACGTGTACGAATCATCCCCGCCTCAATACGAGGCGTGGTGTGGCCGACACCGCTCTAACTGTATCTGTTTTGATTAAAATGGACAAGATTATAAGTGAAAAGAACAACTGGCATACGCAAAACCGACCAAACGAATTCAGAATCTTTTGATAATTTATCATAACGATCCATGGGTCATATGTGACGTGTACGAGCCAACCCGGGTCAATCCGAGTCGCGGTGTGGTCGGGATCGGTCTAAATGGATCTCTTTTGTTTAAAATGGATACCATTTTAAGTACATACGGAAAACCAACCAAACGCATTCGGTTTCCATTTTAACATTAGGAGAACGATCCATGGGTCCTATGTGACGTGTACGAATCATCCCTACTTCAATCCGACATGCGGTGTGGCTGACACCACTCAAAGTGTCCGTCTTTTGTTTCAAAAGGACGTCATTTTAAGTGAAAGGCATCAACTGACATACGGAAGAATGACCAAACGCATTCAGATTCTATCGATACTTTAGCACAACGATCCATGGGTCATATGTGACGTGTACTAGTCAACCCCGTCTTAATCCGAGATGCGGTGTGGCCGACACCGCTCTAGCTTTGTCTCTTTTGTTTAAAATGGACATGATTATAAATGAAAAGAACAACTGGCATACGCAAAACTGACCAAACGCATTCGGAATATTTTGATAATTTATCACAACGATCCATGGGTCATATGTGACATGTACGAGCCAACATGGGATGAATCTGAGTCGCGGTGTGGTCAGGATTAGTCTAAGTGTCACTCTTTTGTTTAAAATGGACAACATTTTAAGTACATATGGAAAACTGACCAAACACATTCGGTTTCCATTTAAACTTTAGGAGAACGATCCATGGGTCATATGTGACGTGTATGAATCAACCCCGCCTCAATTAGAGACGCGGTGTGGTCGGAACCACTCATAGTTTCCGTCTTTTGTTTCAAAAGGATGTCATTTTAAGTGAAAAACATCAACTGGCATACGGAAAACCGACCAAACGCATTCGGATTGTGTCGATACATTAGCACAACGATGAATGGGTCAAATGTGACGTGTACGAGTCAACCCCGCCTCAATATGAGGTGCGGTGTGGCCGATATCACTTCAGGTGTATGTATTTTGTTTAAAATGGACATCATTTGAGGTAAAACTATATGGTATAGAAAAAACCGATCAAATTATGAATTGAATTTCGGATTCCACATATAATTGTCATCTAAATTTTAAATTGAATTCTATATGAATTATGTACGTTTATAATTACGTTATGAATTCTAATTTAATTATGGATGTGTATAGTTTCAAGATCTATTATATGTTAAATGTGTATGAATTTGTTCATAATTGTATATGTATGTTTTATTTTATTGCAGGTACAATAATTGGATTGAAAATGAGGTCAAAATGAGGCCTGATGGAGAAGGGCCGGATGGACAGGGGCTGTGCAAATTGCAGGGTGCTTCAATTTTCAGCACAGGGTATGCCAACGGTTTAAAACCGTTGGCATATAATCCTTAAGAAGTTTTTACCAACGGTTCATTGAACCGTTGGTAAATATCTCTTTTCCCAACAGTTCTAAACCGTTGGGAAAGAGTTTCAGTTATTGATATTTCCCAACGGTTCTCCCAAACCGTTGGGAAAAACTATCCCAACGGTTTGGCAGAACCGTTGGGATAGGGTGGCTTTTGTGAGCCTATACCACCGGTTTCCAGTAACCCATTGGGAAAACCTTTTCCCAACGGCTTACTTCCCTATTGTTATCACAACCGTTGGTATATCATATACCAACGGTTAGAGGAGCTTTCCCAACAGTTGTGAACCGTTGGGAAATATTATATTTCCAGTAGTGTGATGTGTAACTCATGAAAATAATAAATATAAAATGATAATGATTCTTTATATATTATATAACATCCAATTATATAATATTTTAATATCAAAAGAATGATATTGTCGCTCATGCGTACGTACGGAGTACCGTCTCCACGAACACGATGAGATTCATTTTCCATCATATCCATTCAAGTATATTTCTCATTTGATGTTTAAAAATAATGTTTAACAGCTTTATATCATTCTGGATATGAATAATATACATCCCATTAAAAACAATTATGGATCACATAACAAAGAATATAATGTAAAATAAACCCGTTAACACCCGAAATAACGATAATTCTAAGATAATATTAACAAATCAATGTTAAAAGATCATATATGATATCATATTAATGTAAATAATTCTTGTATAATTCAATTACAATTATTTCACCAATATACAGGAGGTTAACCTTCCATCTACCATGGAAAAACTACAAAGTAAGGGATTTTCTTATCTCACTTTCAATTCCGTGAGATTTCCATTGTTCGCCACTAATTTATTGAATGTGGTGTATTTTGTACTTCCATTTGATATATATTATCATGATTATATTTATATTCATGTTATTATGTAAATAATTTGGTGGTTATTAACTTTTGGTCATATGACTCAGTTGATTACAATGTGGTAAGGGGTTTCTTATCTCACTCTTAATTTCGTGAGAATTCCATTGTTCACCACTTATTTATTGCATGTGGTGTTTGTGTACTACCAATAATTGTATTCATTATGTATTATAATTTAATTTATTGTTATTTAAAACATCATTGTATGATCCTTCTTTCATGGGTGTATGATTCATAAGTTACCTAATCGATAAGGGAATTTGAAATTTTAATTTCCACTCATTTGGCTTTACGCATATTTCATTGATTATATTACCCCAAGATTATGTGTGGAATCTCTATTCATTTGATTATGTCATAATTTCCACTCCCCTTCCTGTGGATATACTTTTGATACACATAATGACTCCATTTATAATTTCTCAAGTCATTGATATGAAATTGATAAAAGTAATTTTAACTCATTCTCCATTTGTTGAGTTAAACATCCAATTAGTTGGTGTTGTTTTTACAAGAATATGTGTGAATGTCCTTGATTTTTTTACAATGAATATCCAATCATATTTAGTGTATTTATATTTTTCACGCATAATTATGTCATTGATTTATCCTTAACTTAAGGATACGTCTTTTATTAGAGATTTCATCTCAGTTTACATTCCATTGAGACTCCTTTGTTGTTATACACTAAATAACTTTTATGTGGTGTATATAATGTACCTTGACATAGTATATCATGAATCCCTTTATTCTCATGATATTAAAAAGTTTTGATTACCTCAATTATTTGTATTCAAGTGTCTCTCTTTTGGTTAGAAACTCTAACTAAAATATCATTTTTAAATGTTTTAAAGGATTATTCTTCTAAATCTTTCTCATTAATGTCCATGTTTTAAAAAATGGTTTTAAGGGTTTATTTATATGGACATTAAAGTTTTAAAATTAAAACTCCTTTTAAAAGTTTCAAAGTGGTATGGTTCACTTTGATTCAAAAATAAATTTTTAAATGACTTCTTGAAAAATAGTGTGACTTTTAAATGATTTCAAGAAAAAGGGGGATAGTTCTCTCCAATGGTTTTGATGACTATTTTCATCTATGTCAACATCATTCATTATTCTTGATTGAGGTTAATTTGATAAAATACAATCTTCCATATTGTATCTAATTAGTTATGTTTGACTGTGGATGTGCTATTTTTATACCATTCGTGGTTTGTGGTTAATGTATTGACATTTCATATGCTAGTTTTAATACGAATGTTTATTTTATGTTTAAACCTATTCATATGAGGAATGCATTGGACTTAATAAGTGATGGGTGGAGCCCTCTATAGATCCTCGATGCATCGGTAGGTCTCATGAGACAAAATAGTGTCTTGGCACAAGGCCTTGACAAAATCTTATTTGTAGTCTTGGAATGAGGCCTTGGCTATGTGGTTATGATAGTCTGGCATTATTCATTCCATCATTATGAAAGTGGTTATTGATATTGCATGTGATCATTCTACTAGTAGAATATCCACGTGAATAAGTAAATGGCATTATTTCATTTTATCTTTTCCATTTTATGAAGAAGTTCAAGTTTAAAAGGCTTTTGTTTTGGTTATATATTGCCTCAAGTGTTTATTCTTATCTATGAAAGCTTCTGCTATAATATTATCCTTACTGAGCATCTAAGCTCACCCCTTAAGTGTTTTATTTTTCCCAGGATGAGAAGAAGTAATTTATGAATGACCTGCAAGGATAGTATGAGGGGATATGAAGACAACATGTTGTTTGAGTTTTTTTACCTTATGATGAAATGTAAGACTTATGAGTATATATAGTGTTTCCAGGACTACTAAACTAATCGGTCTTTTGATACATGATCCTTTGAGATCATGCCAATGTTATGTAATAATGAACTGAATCTCGGTACCTAGGGTCGGGGCATTACACCTTAAAAGATGTATCTCTATGAAATTGGGTGTCCATGGTATGTTTAAAATGCATGAAACTAAAGGAATATACTCCAATATAGATTATGTTTCTAGAAATGAATCATTAATCTTATTAATGGCTAATTAATGACATGAAAATTATGAAAATTCAAGACCTAAAAATATAGTGGGAATAAATATAGAATGTGGGGAAGGCCAAAATGTTTACATTGTGAAACATAAGTCACACCATAAAACATCCTAGGCACACATCGTAAATACTAGAGAGTCGTGTAATTTGAGGGAAAATGGAAATTTAAGACCTAAAATGGATATATATCACTAGTATTGAACTATGGAACATTTATGGACATGTTAAATAGACAATTAATGTGAAACTAATCACTACAATTACATTATAATTAATGATCACGATACTACTCTTAAGATTCATCTACTCAGAGATTGAACTCTTAGAGTGAGGTGCTACATTTTAGATTCCTCCAATGGTTCTACTCAATGATTTTAATTATGAATTCGTTTTTTATTCTACCACTTATTCCTTTATTAATATAATGAATGGGTAAATCCCACATTTTTCGGTGATCTAGATAAAGGTTTAATGTGGCGTGGTTTTTATTTTATAATTTTGTTCCTATATTTTGGCTTTATAAAAAGTATATATATTTGTATTTTATTAAATTTTTTGAATATGATCATTTAATAAAATCAAGAAATTACCTATTTAATTTTCATTTTAGTTTTCCCAAAACCAGGACAGAACATTTGATTATCTATGGTAATTATTATTAAAAATGGTATCAAGAAAAAACATGATTCGATAATTACATAAGGTATATGACCATTTGAAGAGGGGGACTACTACATTATGGAGGGGATGAAAATACAATGAATCACTCTTCTCTCATGTCCAAGAAAAATCATAAACAAAAAAATTAATTAATAAATCAATTTTTAGCCAAACAATTAATATAAAAATCCCCAACATGTTTTCAAAATTGATTTTCAAAACCCGATTTTTAATCATTCATTATCATTCATCAACACACCTCAACCGAAAATCACGTTCTAACTTCCTAATAAACTTCTTCCCACATCTTGTGGGACCATCCTCAAACTAACCAGTTGTAATTTTTATTTAGTTAAATCACATTTGTTTGAGTTTTATAAAATATTTATTTTATCTAACTCTATAGTTAACTATTAATTCCTTGTATGTTTTTAATTGTGTAATGAAATTAAGAGGACCTATTGGTATAATTAAAACACTATAGAATTATACCTAGATATGAGATTGGGATATATTCTCACTAATTTAGTGTTATTCATGCCAATTTCCTAGATGTTACTATAAAACTGGTGCTTATATTTATCTAAATAATTCATGTCTGATTTCCATTATGAGACCACATGGATAAAATTCAACAACAGATTTGGGTTCTATAACACCAATGAAAAATTAATATATAAAATGGTAAAATATTACTACCCATGTCAATACGATGTTACTTTAATTTTTAGATCCTAAATTAATATAAAAATATAGTTAATATTTCTTGTCAAAGAGTTGTTTCCATATGGGTAACATCCTAGGAATTTTCCCAAAGTGTGTTGGTGAAGAAAAGTCACACTGAAATAATATGTTATAGCATGTGGGGATAGTAATTTTCTTTATAAGTGACCATGTGGAGTAAAAGACTTTGGTGTGTTAACAAGAAAACCCATATATCACAACTGACCAATGGTGTTGAATAACCATGTTCATGGACTTGGGATATTGGATTGAGACAAACGGTATCATATCCAATAAATAGTCTGCTATGTAAAGGTACTACCTAGTTTTAAGGTGTTTTGTTTACCATGAGGGAATTTTTCATTGGGGGGTGGTGATGGAGAGATTTTAACACCAATGGAAAAGTGATAAATAAAAAGGATAAATGTTATTACGAATGCTATAAATGTGAACCATTCTTTTTTAAGAGAATTTATATCTAGAACACTATTTTCAATAATTTTTGGAATAAATAGTTCTATATAGAGTGACATATTTCTAATTTTCCTAGGGTGGGTGTGAGTGTTGAAAAAAACACACTGAAAGAACTAGTGATGGCATGTTGGAATTGTCATTAATATGATAGGTGACCAAAATGGGTAATATCTTATGGTGTTATTGGAAGACAACCATATTATTATAGTAGACTAATGGGGTAATATAACAACATTAATGGGATAGATATAAAAAATTATGATAGGTTCCCTTTAATTATGAGATCCTAATTCATCGTATATGTGAGGTTACTTAGGTTAAATATAATCACCTATGAATTTATCTTATACTGTACCCTTCCATGAAACAAAGTACTCATGTTGTCTCATCAAATACCATGGATGAATCTAAACATTATAGGTTGGTGAGATTCATATCTACTCCATCACAAGAATTGCTCAATATATTAGGTGCATGTACTCGTGACCCATCTCCTCCCACTATTCCTCTGTATAGAAGTAGAACAAAAACAGTGTACTTATTTCCTTTCAGGACAGGTCCTCTTTCAACCTATCTTTCGGAATGATTACCTAAGTGTGATTTATTGAATCCTGTGCTACATAATATGAAATATTGTCCTTCATATCCATGGCTGTCTCTAGGTGCTAAAATGTCATCAAAAATAACTCGACCTAGATCTCATATAACTATGGACCTCCATCATAAAACACTATCATCCATATAGACATTGATAGTATATTTATTGATTTATCTCTCTGCATAGATCCCATGACCCATAATAAATTTTTGTGGATATAATCATCCTTCTTTTTTCCTATTGAACAAGTATGTTTTGTATTAGTTGTGTTAGGAGTGTTCAAATTACCACTCTCTTGATTTATAAAAAAGATAAATTGTGGAAAAATATCAATATAATAAAAAACCCATAGAAAATGTGATACACCGCATGATCATACTTAAAAGGTGGAAATAAAATTAAAAAATGAATTGAACAATTATACACTATACAATGATTAACATGTGAATTGGTATATCATAACTATTTCATCAATTTCATTTTATCAAATAAAACAGGGTATCAAATTTCACCAATTTGATAGGTAGTTATATCACATGAAATTAATATATCCCCAACATTAATAATTAATTTTAACATCCATCACTACATTCCTACCATGATTCATGCATATTCATCTCATTTAATAAAAGCCACTGTAAAAAATCTCAGTAAGTAGTAACATTATAAAACAGGAAAATATCCTATGGTTAAATAAGCTGAAAAATATATAAAAACAACACTAATATCAAACCATTACCTAGGTTATTCCCCCCCCCCACATGGGTAATCTACTCCCATGTATTATATTTTTAACATGAAAAGATTAATCCTTATCTCATGTCCAATATTTCAAAATATTAATGAAAAAGATACCATCTTTTGATAGCAATTTATAATGATAGTGTACTAAAACTCCATCATATGACTAGGTCGATTCTTGATTGGACATGAAACATGACTACCAATATGTAAGCTACTACCTACAAGTATCAATGGTGTAAGGAATAACATAGATAGATTATAATATCCATTATATAGTTTCCATAACAACCAAAATTAAATGAATAATAAAACTTAATCTTCAAATGAAAAAAGGGTAATCATAACCATGTATATAATATTAATAAATATGTAAATTTTATTATGTTGTATAATTAAAATGACATCATGGAGTTAATTTTTAAACATAAAATAGACTCTAAATAATGACTCAAAAAACATGTTCCAAATTGTATGCTTGATCTGATAAACATGCTCTAATCCCATCCATAAAATCTATTAAATCATTTAGAGGGTCCTTTATACTTGTCCAAAAATACATCCCTGAAATAATCTGATGTATCCAATGATGCCCTGAATAGGGTGTGAGTACATATTCATAGGTTGACACCTGTGGTGTCCAAACAATCTAGTGTAAAATAATATTTTATGAAATAATATAATAAAAATAGGAAATACATTATAAATTAATTTAGAAGATAAAATAAATTTTCCCACTATAAAACTAGAGGTTTTAAACTTAGGTCATATAAACCAAAATTATCATGATGTTGGATGACTCAATACATGAAACTCTGTGAAAAAAGTTGAATGAATTTGATGAAAAATCATGGTCTTATCTGGGAAGGAATTCCATGTCAAAAATAATTTCACCTAGTAAGTAATCTAATTTCTATCCTAATATATCATCCTCAATGTAATATAATGTCCAACATAATATCTCATCTAGTCTGGAATTTTATTTCCTCATTATCATCTCATCCAGTGAATAATGTTTTATAAAACTCAATATCTCATCCAAAAAGGATCACTATGTCCCACCAAATATATTATCTAGTTGGGAATTCCATGTACAACTTATAATTTCAGATAAGAATGAAATAAATTTATAAATTACCTTATTACCTATGATGGAATTATATATCCATCCTATATTGTAATCAGGGGTGTAATTCTAGGTCTAGTTGATGATTTTATCTGAAATCATTATGTGACCATGGAGTCATAACAACAAAAAATTCAAAGAAATAAATTTATAAAACCAACATAAAAATGAAACAAATATTATAATAATCCTTACTATTCCATTTAGTAATTATAAAATAATTTTTCCATTTACCCAATTAACCTATTGTAATTAACAACCAAATATAGGGATATTATCAAATCAAAACAAGTTAATAATTATTAAGATAATTGAAACTATTTCAATATCACATTTCATTAAAATAATATTTCCATTACACATATAATTATATGTACAATTCCTGACACCATTATAGATATTATAATTATATTATATACTACCACATTTAAGAAATATAATTTATACTGAATCGAATCACCATGATTAACATGTTATTCCATTTACAAGTCATGTCATGTTATATATTCCCATGCTAAACCAATTAACATTTTTGGTAAAAAATAAAAAGAAATATATAATTAACTAATGGGAGATAAATATGTTTAATTTAATTTACATAATATATTCTTGGAAATACACACTATATAGGTGGTTTCACTTATATAACTTAGCCCCAATAATCCTGATATGGTACGAGGGAGGCTAATACATATGGTTCATTCAATGTATTGGGTTACCAATTCAGGTTAGTCGTATACACAGTTTTTCTGTGTGATTACTCTAATTTTATATAAGAAAATAATATGATCCCTATGTAATAGAGTTTATACAGAACACCCATCTAAAAAGTAGATAATTTGAAACAATTATTAAATGAACAAGGTTGATGTAGGTTCCGCCTCTCTTACATTCAATAATGATAATGAATAATCTATTTGCAAAAGACATGAATCCTAGAACTGTGATTGGATGTCCCGAACATGGGGTTTTACCTATAGAATAATAATGGAAAAAGTAGGAGAATAGGAACTTAGAGCCTTTCTATAAATATATGTGGTTAGAACACCAAGATGAAACACCTTTATTTTTTATATTGATGAAAACTCCCAAAATAACCTAAGGGGTGAATAGAAATCAATATTAATGTGAGAGATATATATATTTGAAAATATGGTGAATGAAAGTTGGAGGAAACATTTGGGAATATCTATTCAAGATTTCAATTTTTTATTCACATCATTAATTTTGGGACTTCCAGAAACACTGAAATACTTATCACCTATACTTGAAAATACCAACCCCATGTTCATACCAAGAATGATATCTCTTATTGTGAATAGATTCTTCTAGGAAAACCATTCACACACAGATTTAATTTCATTCAATATTATAAAAATAAATCACAACCCAAAATAAAATTTCTTTGGAAGAATTGGTTCCTATTGAAATACCTATGAACTGTCTTACCTATGAGAACATATGAAAAACTAACTAAGTTGAGTGGAAGGGATTTACAATCATTGTATAAAGGATTTATCCAAACTCAGGAAGTTTAACAAAAAATTGATGGAGTATATTACATAGAAAATGATACAATCATACCAGAATTGTTATAATAAATGTAAAATATGATGAATTATATAATGAAATAGATGATTTAGAATCCACTAACATTGTTCAGAAAAGTTCATTAAAGGGTGATGACTATGAGGATAAATTTGATGAAATATTTTCATCAAATTTTCACAACCAGACACACTAGGGCCCACATATCCATTGATAGTATGTGTGTGACAACCCTAATACAAAATATTATTGGATAGTGGTTGGTTAAAATCATTTAAAAGGCCTAAATATAATAGTAGGCCTTATAATAAATACATGTACAACTTCCAGAACCATCTATAAGAAAACATAACAAGGAAGATAATAAAGATTGTATCAGCTCGAGTAAAACCATGCATGAAATACACTATTGGGAATACATTAAAGTATAATTGAACACCCAAATGTAATGTAGTAAAATAAAAAACTAACTATAAATGACCTCTATACCAGAAAAAACAATGAAAAATTAATACTTATGAATGAAAGACTCCTAATCTATGCGGCATACAACCGAACATAGACAATGCACCAACGTATCACTTGGTCATACCAATTACACATCCATAAAAAATTTCTATGTATGAAATAATATGTTTGGTAAAATGTATTACATGTGTGAGTATATAAATACTATCTAGGATGCAATGAATACCAAAAATCGAGAAAGAGATTGATACAATAGAATTCATATCTACTGAAAGAAATAAGGAATCTAAAACCAAATATATATATATATATATATATCATATTAAATAAACACCAATGTGAGATAAGTGGAATATATATATATATCCCTATCCTAGAAAAATATTATGAGTGTTCCAACAACTCTAATGGGACCTTCTCTAATGTTGATTATCTTTAAAGTCAATTCAAGAATGTATGCAAAGGACATGCACCACGCAATTGTTCCAAAGCCCGTTGAGGAACAATATCAAATGGAGGACCTCTCCATAGTACCATAGGGGTCTCACTTAATAGAAAGAGGTCCTACTCCATACTGTGATAGGGGGTACCACTCTGTAGATTGAGGACTTACACAATAGTGATTGAAGAAGAACCACTCAGTGTATATAAGACCAACACCCTAGTTTGTATGAGGCACAACTCAGTAGAAAGAGTAATATGGGAGACCCACTACTAGAAATTGAAGAAAAAGGGGGGACCCATTAACAGGTACTATTGGTGGGTTTTCATACCCAAAATCTCTCTAATGATCCTTCATATTCTCTGTTACTAGTCAACTATTTCCCCAATAAGATAAACTAAGGAAACTCCACATATTGTATCTCAAAAGTCCTTGTGGTGGGAACAATCACATTATATGTAAAAAAATAGAGAATATTGTCTACTAATTGAATGCTATGTGAGTCTAGAAGGAGGGGATAATCAAATTTGAAGTCCCTGAGAAAGGTACATGATTTATACCTTGGGTTACATGGCATGTGAACTCACCAGGACACCTAGACACTCCCTTAACCCCACATGTCATGGAAGGAAATGTTGAAATACATTATATCTTCATTTAATACATAGTGTGTCACAACCACCCAGGTCCTGAAAATGCATTCATTTCCTTGCTCATGTATTTTGTTTCATGCATGGGTACCTGGCCATTTCAGAGTACCGGTTCGTTCCAGGGTACTTCTGGTCATACCAATGTGTAGGCCATTCACGACCATTGTACTATGATAGTATACTATATGGTTCCATAATAGGTCAAAATGGTGTGTATGGTGTTATATGAGGTAGTTACTCATTATCATAACCCAAAACACTTGTTGATACAGCCAAATGACTACATGAAATGTGTTCCTGTACTACATGCCTTGTGGTAGTGTTATTCAAAGAAACACAATGATGATTCGCATATCATTCCATGCCTATGTAGAATAAGTTACCACCATGGATCATTATTAGACTCTAGGATCTAGGGCTTTCCATGTCTGATCAATCACCAATGTCCTGATTTTGGCCATCCAAACACAACATGGATTATGCTATCAAATCATGCTACTCCTTTAGTTGGATGATGATGAATATAGTGATAAATACTTTCATCCATCACATATAACTAATAAATCCACGAAAATCCATCTTCAAATTGATATCATGTATTTTCTTGATGTAGCAACCACACATCCTATGGTTTTATTAGACTTTAACCTTTCTCAGTATTGTCAATAAGCAACCCTGTGGGCCATTGTTAAAGAACTAAATGAAAGATAGTGTAAATGAATAAAAAATATTTAATCCATCATTGTATGGTGTTATAATACAATGATCATTTAAATTAGGTATTCAAGGGTTATAACAAACGAAACAATGGTCTTTTAACATATAAATATAACAAATAACTCACATGGATTATGCAATGATCAAAAAATCATTCATGAAATTATAAAATAATTTAATATATATTTGAATATATAAAATAGTAGAAATCCATTAATAATGGTTGCTAAATATATTTATAATTTAAAATTGTTGAATAATTCAGTCTCTAGAGATTAAGAATTTCCCTTTATATTCATTCCTATCAATCCACCTCAATCTGATAGTCGTTAATCTCCTATCCAAATATGCAATCAAAATACAATCCTCCCCTTCCTAAATAATCATAGGGTTATGTGGTTAACCCTATTTACTTTTGATAATTAAGTGACTATATAGAGAGGATTATGTAAGGTCACACAATTAAAATAAATAAGTAAATATTTCAATTCATTAAATGAACCATCCAATGGATTCCTTCTATGATACAAACAACACTGACCAACCTTATATTACAATTTATGTAATCCCATTATCCAAGAATCAACCGTGGTATCATATTTTCAATCCAATGTGTCAATCAAGTGGAAATTAATTTAATAATAAATGATACACATAGCTATGTATAAAAATATATTAATATATATAATATATTAATATTTAGGTCCTAAGACAACCAAACCTGATGCTGATTCAAAAGATAAATCTAGATACATTCATAGAAATATTAAAAGTATAAATCAATAAAAAATATAGACAAAAAATTTCCCCGTCAATATTTTTCACCACCAAAAAGAAAAACAAAAAAATGGTGGGGATTCTAAGTTTTCATCTGACTCTCACAGTCCCACGAGCTCTCTTACATGTCCCTATGATGCCAAAGAACAATATACAAAGTGACAGTCAGTACACATATGGTCATATATTACTGATACTTGACAAAAAAATATAATATAAAATGGTGGATCCATCAATGATTTTCAACTCAACCCAATCGATAATAAGAATATGATTGTGCACTTATCTGATTAGACAGAACATGTGGAAGACAACATTATCTCAGTATAATAGTGTAAGAATTCCCAGAAATAATGAAACCCCTCTAACCCTCCATAGTTTATTATAGTTTCCCTGATGAACCGCAAGGATGACATTCCTCTAGAGATAAACCTATATAATCCTTGTTGTGGGGAGACTCTTATGAAAAAATAGTCCCCATACTCAAACTTCTAGAGACTATGGCATCGATTCTTGTATGATCTATGTCTTCATTGGGAATACCTCATACAGTTATAGATTATATGAACCTTCTACATGATTAAGTACACAATATCTAACACAACAAGGGATGTTTCACCAATCTCAATTTCGTTTAAGGGTGAATTTAATGGTCTCCCATAAAATTCATTGATTGATTCCACAATGATTGTATAGTAATATATGTTATTGTAAGAAAAATATTGAATTGAAAAATGATCATCCCAACATCGATCAATGTCTAAAACCTAGGCCCTCATCCTATCCTCTAATACCTAGATTTTATTTTCAGTCTATCCATCCATATAGAGGAGAAATTTCACATTAATCTACTACTAATTTCCTATATCCACATATAAGGTTCTCCACAACCATGGAATAAACTAGGAATCATGGTAAGAGATGATTATTGGGGGTTCCCCAAGAAAACAGATGATCTCCCTCATTTTATTCTACCCCATACTCTCATCTAAACTATATAATTAAATATATGATATGTGTTCCAAATTCCTAAGTCAATAAATAATAATCTGGATAGAATATTTGATTATAAATATCTATGGAATATCCACACCAATTCCATGGAAATTCCATAAAAAATCCCTAATGTGATCTCAAGTGAATTTTTCATTCTAGTTGGAACCCGGTGCTCAACCTTATACTGTTTTCACTTGAGACAATGAGAGATCTGAATCTCTCTGATCAAATCCTCCTGAAAAAATTTTGGAACCACTATATGTACATATATAATGATGACAAGATCCCCTTATTCATATAATCCATCCAGTACATCTCATGAGGATATATGGTCATATAGAACCTCATATTCAACATATTCCATCTAAGGCTATCTCCTATGCTAAATAATGGACTGAGTCAGCACATTTGGTAGATGAAAACATTCACCCCTCTCTTCCACTAGGGTCAGTGGAAATGAAATCAACTATTCTGAATCCTCATATAGAATATGAGAAATAGATTGTATAATAATGGAATATGCTACCCCATTTACCTTCCTACGATTTTAGACCTTATAGAATACATATCTCTATAGGTACTCTAACCAATGGAAATTACTTCGTTTAAGATCTCCACATGTGAGGATGTACATAAGACCCTGGTGGTCTATGTAAAAATCAAATTTATCATAAAAACATTTAGTGCATCTATATATTTTGATGATAAAATACCAAATTAAAATATTCATTGTGAGTCATGTAGTGCATCCTATACAGTTTCACATACCTAAACACATATATGATCACTTCCTTCCTCTGAATTAACAAGTATCAAAGCACAATTCTAATGAAATATTAAAACAATACACACTCAATAAAGTCCTCCAGTAGTCTAAATATATAAGAACTATTCAACCTCAAACTTATTTCTTTAGAGGATCACTTACACTATTCATTCTAGTAAAATGGATACTCCTTCCACTTCATAGTGTATAAAAGTGATACAATCATGGTGAAGCCTACTATAAAACCTTATATTGTAAACTACCAAGACATGGATACTCCTCAACCCCATCATGATTTTGATTGGCTCCCCTGAAATCACCCCATAGGTCCTAACTGAGTCCACTTCTGCTACATGTTCATCGATAGGATGGCATAAAAATTCAATCTTGAAAATAAAAAACAACCACTTCATGAGATTACACTAAATAAAGATCTCTAATTGTAAGTATATGACCATCCTCAAGTTCTATACATTCCCATCTATTAGAATAGTGTAAAATTGTATTTCAAAAATGATGAAAACCATAAATTGGTCCAAATATGGATGGAATCACTAGTTCATAATAGACATAAATAGAGGTGGTGAATTCATTACAATGAAAAGTTTCACTAGAATATAATATTATATATCTCAACATTCGAATTTTCTATAGAATATATCATCTTCGAGAACCCAAAATAAGAGGTATTTAAAATTGATATAAATCATTGAGAACCACATCACTCTTCAAAAATGGTAAAATATGACTTCTATCCTAAAAAATCCTTATATTACCTTATATTATTTTCCTAAAAACTATGGCCTCCTAGAGGAAAAAAATGGGTCTAATGATACTCTATCCTGATGGTCACATAAATGCACCCCTAGCTATTAGATCATTGTTGGGGGATCCGATATTCTTTATAATATATTAATGAAATATGGGGGAAAATAAATATAAAATTCCACCTATCATCATTGAGGTTTTCACAAAAACTTCACAGGGAAAATTTCAATACATTACTCAACAACCAATAAAATCCAGATACCTATTGAGCCCACTATCACGAAAGATTAACTGTAAAACTAATTTGTGGTTGGTTGCAGCTTCCTTCTAGAAGGACTAACCCACTCATATATGAGATATAAATTTCTTATAAAGGATAATGTATTCTCATATATATGAAATAATCTAAATATGCTTCAATGGAATTAAATCTGGGATGAAATCATTGATTAAAATTACACTCCCATGAGAAAATCCTATGCCTTCACCATGTTGACCATGAAGTCCTGTAAGAAACTCTCTCTACTGAGTAATAGATAGATATAAAAATAGACATGTGATATTGAAGTGTATCTCCCTATAAGAACCTATATTAGTAACTACAAGGAAAAATACATAAATGGAATCTCTAAATCATTTATAATGGATTAGATAGTGAAGGAATGACCAATGAAAATGTCTTCACGAACTTGAGAATGAGTAAAAAACATACATATCCTACCTCAAATCAACTCATGCAGAGAACACACACAACCATCAATAGCATGTACCTTCCCATAATGTGGAAGTTTATATCCTAGATCACGGTTTTGGGCCACCCATTGGTGTTATTGGAATAATATCATTTCATTATCATCAACCATGAGCTCCTACTACTAGACATCCACCTACACCTCATCCAACATCACCTCCCTATGGGACACCCTAAAAATACCTATGAAATACTTTATCAAAGAGCTTCCAATGTTGTGGTGGTCCATCCACTTCCTAGTTTCCATCCTAGAAACATTATATCAGAAAACCACATTCCATGCTACCTCAGACATTACATTTATAGAATATACAATCTCATGGCTGATAATATACTCCCCATAGATACTACACAGTTAATCAATGATCCTTAGACATATCATGGGGTTATCTTATACACAAAGACACTGATTGTTGGTTCTTTCTAGCTTCTAAAAATGAATCTACCCCTTGTTTAACACCAAAGGTTCCATCTACTAGAAATTACTCTTCCAATAATCCCTCAATAAATATATCCCTCTTAATTACTACATCATATGTAGGTATTCATGCTTAGATTATTCTATAATAAATGTCTCTTTGTAGAACCTACTGGAACATCCAGGCCCATGAAAGTTCATATCATACCATGTCGAGTTATTAAGGTGTGCGGTATGTCAACCTTGATACATACACATTAACAATCATTCCACCCTCTTGTTTCTTAATAAGACCATAAATACACATAGATTTTAAAATTATGGCTATTATAAATCATGAAATATATACTAGATGTCGAACCATGAGAGCATTGTCTCATTATGGGTTTGTATCATCATACTCCAAAAAGTCCCAAATACATTCGAAAAAACAGTTATTTTTCATGAACTAAAAAAACATTAAGACATAAAAATCCATCACAAGATAATAATAAATTTCATTATGATCTATCTCAAAATGGATCATCATAGGTATATGATGTTGTAACCTATAGTTTGTAATATGATTGTTCATATCATAATCCATCCATATTGATACATTTTGAAACTCAAGAGGTGGTGTGATAATTTGTACCCACTAATAGGTGACACATCAGGATATTTTACCTAAAATAATTCTTCATCAGTAATGGAATATAGGTTGTGATCCAATATCCGTATCTTGGCTGGATTTCATTGTAGAGGAATCCTTATAGAGATCTTGGTGTACCACATACATATGAGCATATATATATAGGGAGTTGACTTAGGAATGATAGTCAATGGACTGAATATCATTTGATGAATGTTACAATGATTACAAAAAACCAATGAATCGGAATTTTGATCCATCAACATAGTAGTTAGAGTTATAGAGATTGGATACATCATCCATCACATTAAAGTTGTTTTCCGAGATTTTAATCCACACCTGAGACACTCCATCACAATTACCCTAATTTCCCAACCAATCCAAACTCTTACTTCCACTCAAAAAATGACCCTATGATGATATTATAATATAAAGAAATATGATGATCTGACCCACTGGGGACTACCATGTTGATAGAATGATGAGTGAGACAACCCCAATCCCTCCTCAAATCGGTCGTGGTCTATAGTCAGGTTCCGAGATGATACAAATTTAATGGATGGCCTTAGCCTAAGTACCTATATGAACAGACACAACTATATACATGAAACATTAAATATGAGTATGATAAAGATCCTAATATCTAGATTTAAACCATTCATGAAATAAAATCTATTGAATATATCATATAACCATTAAAAAATCTATAAATATATTGAATAATACACTCCCAACAAGAAATGATGTCACATACCCTCATAAACTATAAAAAGGAATGTTGAAAAAATACCAAATCAAAATCTCAAAGTATACCACATAATGTGGCTACTGCACCCAAGTATCATTTTCCACCTCTGATGTCACCACTAACATGACTTTAATCTGTATAACTCATGATTTTTTTGGGAAATACCTATATAGAAATTACTATATAGATACATATTATGACACCCTAAAACCCCAAATTGATAAAGAAAATAATAGAAAATAGTTTGATCAACAAAAAGAAATTAGAAAAAAATCCCATATATATGTATATATTTATAATGAATTCCCAATAAAAGAGAAAGGTGTATTCACCATCAAAGCCCAACCAAGGGTGATGTGTATATCTATAGATCCAAAGGAACCATCACCGATGCACATTATCTAACATGTCCATTCCTGAATCTATGTTGGGGACACTTACCTATCCACCTATCCATATCCCATGGGGGAAAACATCTAATAGAAAACCCAAGCCCTAGTATAATAGAGGGTTCCAATAAATAGATAACAAACTTATACCTTGGATTATCATGGGGTAATTCATAATACATAAAGAATCTATTTAATAGTATGATAGGGTGGAGGTACCACTATGTAGATAGTGGACCTTCACCGTAATGTGTCTGGGTTGGGGTACCAATTAGTAGATAGAGTTCACATATCCTACTACACATGGGAGGTGTGGTGATTCCAATTAGAATATATCAGACCAAAATCCTACTACCGTAGTGGTGCCAGTCAATAGACATGAGTATATTGGGGATAATCTCCCTAGTGTGACATGGGGGTTTCCAAATCTAGTATCTATTTAACAATAACTCATGATCACTATATCAATAAAGTTCCTCATAAAGAAGTATCTCAATTTTAACACCTCAGGTGATATACCAAAATCCCATACATAGGCTACTATTGCATTCTATGTTGAATATAGAACAAGATATTCTATTGAGGGGCCAAATTTCACATCCATTAGAAAGTGGTATTCATGGTGGATGTCTCTATTGAATGTACAAGGCATGTACCTAGGTACACAATGAGTGTATCCTAATATGGAAACCAACCACTGTACTTAAAAACACACCACCATTCAAAAAATGTAGTGCTACAAGACATGTATTTGTACAACACTTGTTATCAAATTTTCATAGGGCCAGTCCATGTGCTCATGTCTTCTCCATTTTATTTTAGGCCCTAAACATGATCATAGCCTTGAATGAGTACTAATCCATATGTGTGTACACCTAGTATTGTATTTATTTATAGTCATTCCAGTTCCCATGTAACTTTGGAATAAACACCTAGTTTCAAACACATGGTTATAATTAAAGTATCAGTTCATAGACAACATGTTATCATTATATTTTTCTAAACCACAAGCCACCACCACCATGGGACTTCAAAATGTGTGTTATTGGACTACACATCATGTATTTGGGACTTTCGTATAATCCCAATGAACCATAACATGTCTCCCCACACAAATTCTACAACCGATCCAACATTTGATCTTGTTGCGGGGTCTCATATCTAGGGAAATCACAAATTATACATTGTTAATGCTGGATTCTAGTCACCCATACCGTAAACAACTCATCCCATTGAATCCATGCAATCCCATGTCCATGACAAGATTAATCTAAACTATGTTCCATGTCTCTATCCTATATATCCATAAATTAATCTTTATCAATTTAAAAAACTCAATCTCATATTTTTTTATGTATCCATAATGATATTGTTGTTTAACCATGCTCATACGTTCTTCTACATTGTTAGATCACAACCCCATGGGCAATGTCAAACAACAAAAAAGACAAGAGGGGAGAAATGAACAAAAATAAATTAGATCCATCATTGACCATGTATTCTCAACCAATGATAATGTAAACATTGAATATATGGATGACAAAATGTTCAATTCGGTAATTTTACTAGATTAAAGAAACAAAAAAGAAGAACCGATCATAGGAAGATCAATAAAATGAACATCAAATTTGAAGATAATTAAATACATGATTAGAAAATAACATGCTGATGATATTCATAAATCACTTAACCTACCTAGATTTTGGATTGATTATTTGTGAAGAACACATTCACCATAAATAAAGAGGATCTATTGTTCATATTTACTTCTTCTTGATCCCACTCAATCAAATCAATCTTAATCAATCATAGAAGAATGATCCTCCTCCTCCTCTGAAATCCTTCTAGGGTTAAGTGCTAATCACTAGATATTTTTCCAGAAGAGGGTATCTATCTATGATGAAAATTATTACAGATACTGATTGATGGTAGGGGTTTACTTTTTTGAAATAATTCATGTGATGTTCACTAATTATGAATAGTCTCCAATGGGGATTAATTATAGATCCATAAACACCCAATGGTTTTATATCCATGAAAACACATGGGCCTATATTCCAAAGGTTAGTGCACATTTGGAAACTAGACCAACTATACTTAAGATCTCATAGTGGTATAGAAGAATGGAGTATGGGACCATCACACCATTTTTAGGTGAATATATCCCAATCCATGACTCTTTTATAGATTTATGATTGGGTTGGGAATCCTTCATCAATTACCAGGTATAATATTGGTCATCCTAGACTTTATAATAAATTATTAGCATGTGTGGATCTAAGAATCATCTGTAGGTTTATAAGGTTCTAATAAATTTAGATATATGTAGTTATTTAACTTTCTCTATCAATTTTACCCTCTTATTTAATGACTATAGATTCATTGGTTTCTATTATTATAATGCTAGTATTAATCAACACATTGGGGTTCCAAAGATTGTATCATCATGAAGGGATAGGATTATTGTTTTGATTATGGGATCAGACCATTTAGAAGGGATTCTTATGTATCTTTTTGAAAGGAATTATAACCCAAATTATTCAGTGCCCCAAATTAGGGAACATCATACATATTATTGTTAGGGGATAAGGACCAAACCATATTGTTTATCATCGTGAAACATGAATATCTAGGAAAAAGGTTCCTAGTCAATGTTCAATTTGGGACTTATGATGAAGCTTCCTAGTGAACCTAGAATGGCTATATAATAATAGATTACATAATATAATACATGTAATATGACCCGTATAATTTTAGGTTTTGTTTTGGTTGTTGGATTTGGACCTCAGGGAGGTTTTTTATGTATCCCAATTAAACGGGAATCAAATCCCACATATTTTATTTGTGAGGATGCATATCGATGGATTCCTTCTAAATGATTTTTCTAATAGGGTACTATGTCCCTTTTATATGTTTCGATTTGGGAATACTCATAAGTACAATTCCATAATGATTGTATGTTTATTTGGGATTACTTTGATGAGAATTCCCTTGTGATGGGAGGTTTGTTGGGGATTATGCATGAGGAGAAATTTATATAGATTTTTTGTTTATTAGGGATTACTCCTTTTGATGATTCCCTGTTGATTTGAGGTTTTTTGGGGTTTAATCCTTAGGTGGGTTCCCAGATGCTGGGTTATGAGTGGGTTTTATAGTGAATGAGAGGCACATTGTTGGTGTTATGTTTGTAGAGTTAGGTATCATTCTGAATATCACGACAATAGATTGAGTTAGGAGTAACAATTAGAAGGATTACCAAAGAATTTGGATTGTTCACTTGTCATTATCACTATTAAACTCTACGACAATATGGGTCATGCTCAGTGTGAGAAAAAAGTGGAAGTGTTGGATCCAAAAAACCAGGAAATATTTTGTCCCCTAAGGTTAGATACATGTGATTGGGGACACATGCCAATAAAGGAAATCAAAACATAGATGAGTGGAATATATAATAATAGATTATCTCCAAAAACATGCATCACTCCATGTGGATGTCAATATCATATCCAACCACTAATCCCACATGAGCTATGCCTAATTGAGGGAATGTGGAGGTAGATGATCCAATGAAAAAAATTATCCTCCTTCCTCTAGTTGAAGAGGCATGTTTGATGACATATCCCTCCTGTGGTTGTACCCTAGTCCCAAAGGGGGATGGAAAGGTCTTTGATGTCCTCATATTCCCTCCTATTTTGGAAACTGAGATAGTCACAATTAGTGATCTATCTGAATATGGTTCATGATTATGGAGAAGGAGGAATTAATGTAGATGAAATGTCTGGTATGAATGTCTAGGGGAATACTCTAGGAGGGATTTCATAAAATTGGTTCTATTGGAAGAAAGGATGATCTCATTCCATTTCTCCTTAACTGGAACCAATGGTCCCTGGACTCAGATATGATGTAATATTCACAAGGATCCAACACGTTTCTCAAGTACTAGGAGATCCATGACATAACCTTCAGTGTTGGGGTCTTCATTAGGGAAGGAATGGATATTCAAATGCACCATGTAGACCCTACCTATCGAGTCAGACAAGTTTCTGATACATCTATCCTAAGGAATGAATACCCAAATTGAATACAATATTATGTAGATATTACATTTTTTTGGATGTATGGAGCTTAGATAGATGTTCCAATTCCCCCCCCCCCACCACTCCTCAGATGTGGGATCTATAAGAGAAGGGGAATACCAAATGTGAATTGAAATATGGATAAATTGGGGGTCACATGAGTCCAATCATGCAAGGAAAATGTGGTTTGAAAAGGTCCTTGGAGGATTTGGATGTTATTTTCATAATTTGAATCGTCTTGTATTAGCTTGATATACCATTGTAAATGGAAAAGTTGGGAAAAAAACTTGGTAAATGCTTTTTCCACGGAACCCTGGGTCTCCTCAAGTGTCCCTTGATGGGTCTCATGGATATCCCTGATAAGGTAAGGGACCTCTAACAAGTCATTTTCCAATAATGGAAATATGGTCCTCACACATGACTTTTTTATTTGAAACCATAGATGTACATTTATCCAACTATCCACCTTAATTCCAGCTTTTATTTCATTATACCAGTATACCTAATGGATTTTAGAGGACGAAGGTGAGGGGCTTGCATGAAAAGAGATTATAGGTTTCTTCTGATTTTTTATTTTTCCAAGTGAAGAGACTAGGTATTCTATTTTTAGAAAAATAGGGGACCCTGGTTAAAGGAGGTTGTTTCACAAGTCCATCGAAAAGGTTATTGGCACTATTTCTTCATATCTGGGTGGGCTTTCATTCAGACCACACATGGGGCTCTGTGATCCTTCTAATGCACATGGGTGTGTGAGCATTCCAAAAATAGAAAGTTCCTCCAATTATTATTTTAAATCTCAATCTATATAACATTATTAAGGTGATATTCATAAAATTTACACCCCCTTGAAAATAGAGTTGCACACCATCCTGTGGATTGGATCCAATCAAATGAATAAGGTCTATTTTTTAGGTAGAATAGGGAACTAATTATGAAGGTGGAATAGGTATTTTGCATTGGGTATCCATGCAAGATAGTGATATAGGACAAGTTCCCAGATCGAGTTTGCATGTCCATGGTGAAAAATTATAGTGTGGGGATGGTGCATAGTCCATCAATGTCTATAAAAATCACTGAACCCTTTTCTGATTTATTCATTTCTGTAATCGCAGATTATAATCTCATCAAAATGGTCATTCATCCAACCATGAAATAATTATCCTTTCCCAAACATCTCATAAATAAATTATTCTAGTATAGCCTCTTGAGAGACCATTTTTAAAGGTATGAATCTTGTCAAGTATCCTTGCGTAAAATACAAAATAAGGGTGCCTGTGTAAAGGACCTAATCGAGGTGTCTATGCCAGGGATGTGAGTGACAACCTTCTTTGACTGAGTTTCCCTATTGTCCTATAAATAAAACCCTAGGTGTCCTCTTTTGAACTGATAATAAATAAGAGGAAACTATGAACCACTTGTCACATATCCCCTTAGTCTTGGTTGTTTAAAAAACCATCATGGGACACCTATGATAAACATGGTGGCTAGGTGACTTTTACTCCCATGTCTGTCTTCATAGGATGTATATTTCTCAAGGAATATCTAGATTTCATAGCACTTTTTCCCTTATGTTATGAACTAAAATATCCAACTCGGACCAGTGAGAAGAAGAGTTTTTAAAAATATATGATCTTTACGAGTCTCCTTTTATCCCTCTTTAAATTCACCAATGGTAAGGACCATTCCCCCTTGGATCCCATTCATAGGGGACTGAATTTGAACCTCCTGTGAATCCGTTTGAATTTCAATAACATGTTAAGAATAAAACTAAGAAGTATCCCATTTGGGTACCCATTCTTTTAGTTAGAGGAGAAAAACAATTGACAAACCTTAGAGGAAGGGTCCTTAGGGTGTAAGTGAGTATGCATTCATTTGGTCACAAGGACCCCGACCCTAGAGGTTGTGTATGTGATTTTCCAATCTTAAAGACAAGGTTTGGGGAAATGTGAATCTCGTTTCATCTTTGATACTTGATACCTCCCATTCATATATGGGATACAAGGAAGAAGATCCTCCTCTCTTCCCCCCAGAAAAAAATTTATGGACTCCCTCCAATAGAAATCCCTAGCCTTTCTTCACAGAGCTCTACCACTTCTGTAACACCCCAAGCTTCCACGGTACGTTTCCTTTCGAATAATGCAATAGCGTGTGTTGTAAGCAACCTCAAGCTCTAACACACACCACAACCAATTAAACTAGCCGCTGTGAATAGTAATACCTACTTTTTGAAATTTTATAAATTTTATTTATCAAAATAGACTTCATCTTTGGATTTGGAATATCGAAATTATCCTATGTTGAATTTTTGGTATTTTTCTGAGAACTTCTAATTTTTTATGAATAGTGAAAAATACTTAAAAACAACTTTTTAAATCAAAATAATTTATAGTGAAAAATTATACTATTTAGTGGTTTTAAAGTATAATTAGAATATATTTTTACCATTTTATCCAATGGTGGTCATTAGAATTAATTTAACATTGAAATCAGACATAAACAATTGTCAATCTTTTGATATAAATTGTTTCTTAGAAACACGCCATTTTTTGTAACAGCGGGAATTAATTATAAAATTAATTAATGAAACTTATATGTTTGGAATTTTGTAAAATAGATATCATTTTTTAATTCTGAATATCAATTATATCTTAGGGTAAAATTTTGGATTTGTTCTGAAAAACTTCAATTTTAGATGAATAGTGAAACCACTAAGTGGTAGTTAAATAACTGATTTTTCATTTAAATGAAATATTACCACTTCTGCGATTTGATTTTCAAAAATCTGACATACATGTTTGTCATTAAGAAGTAAAATGTGGTTCAATGAGATTAAAATAAATTTTTGGTGAATAGTAACTTTTAAGTTCTTAATCGCGATTAGAGGTAATTAGTGTAGTTTAAGGTACAAATAATGTTTTTATAATATGAGATGAGCATGAAACTTGTCCTACTC
Source organism: Viscum album (assembly GCA_963277665.1). Lineage (NCBI taxonomy): Eukaryota > Viridiplantae > Streptophyta > Magnoliopsida > Santalales > Viscaceae > Viscum > Viscum album. Next base: position 1,815,864,339 of record OY728146.1, read on the forward strand.
CTATTGGATGAGTCAGGGCCGACCAAGACAACCCATGGTTCAACTTGGGGACCCCATGGAGCCACTTTAGTTAGAAAATGACATAAACACCTTTTATTTAATGTTAAAGTAAAAATGACACAAACATAAAATATTTTACTAAAACAATTTTTACGTGGGGTTACCCAAGTCAAAATTTTGATTATAAATATTCATTATAAAGATAAAAATATTTCCTACATCATAGTATTTTTTTTATAATTTTTAGACATTAAATAAATTAAATTAATTATGACATTATTATGATGTGGCGATGACCTCATTATTTAACGATTTAGATAAAATGAGAAGATAATGCAAAATCCAAGGAGTACACTTGTCCAAAGCCTATTCTATGAAGAGATTTCGAACCCTTATCACCTTAGCCATGAATTATATAAGTGTGGGACCTTTATAATCCGAAAAGCATTGTATAATAATGTAACATTTCAATCTTTTCAAAAGAGCCCCTCCTCTCCTCTTATAAAAGGCCCCCACCTCTACCACCTTATTCACACTTTCAAGCCTTTTGGTTCGGCCAACCTCTGCCCAAATACTCTCCAAACTTATCTCCCTTCATCCTAGAAGCTTTACTTTAGTCAGAAAGCCATCCTAAGGAGTCCTTTTGATCAAATCAAAAGGAAGAACCCGAAGAAGAGGTAACATTTTCATCACCCTCTTTCATGTTTCTTCCTTCTTCCACTCCCTCTTTGTTTATTATTTCAATTCTAAAATTATAACTCCAGTATCTTCTATATACTGTGATGTTATTATAAATATGGAACAACCATATTCAGTATTCTACCCATCATTTGAATGACATGTCACCATACGTGCGTACGTACGGCTTACCGTCTCCACGTCGTGGTGTAATTGTTATTCAATATATTATTATTTAGATGGGTATAATAATGATATGTAATTCATTTAAATAATAAATATAACATGATAATGATTTTTTATATATGATATACTATCCAATTATATATTATTTTAATATCAAAATAATGATATTGTCGCTCGTGCGTACGTACGGACTACCGTCTCCACGAACGCGATGAGATTCATTCTCTGTCGTATCCATTCAAGTATAATTATCATTTGATGATTTAAAAATAATGTTTAAGGACATGATATCATTCTGGATATGAATAAGATACAACCTATCCATGAAAAACATGACTTACGTAACAAAACATATAAGAAAACGAGTAAGTTAACACACGAAACAACGATAAATCTAAGATATTGTAAACAAAGCAATGTTAAAAGATCATATATGATATCATATGAATGTATATGATTCTTGTATTATTTAATAAAAATTATTTCACCATTATACAGGAGGTTAACCTACCCCAACCAAGGAAAAGTACAAGGTAAGGGTTTACTTCACAACCTCTTCATTATCCAAGGTTGTTTAAACATAATTATCTACGGGGACCTCGTTATCATCCACATCCATGTTTCTTAAAAATGTATTTCAAAACATTTTTATTATTTACAAGAATATGGGTTAAAGTCATTTATACCCTTTTTGACTTTTTATAAGAGGAATCTTTCCGTCTTTTTCAAAACAAGGTCCTTTTTAACCTTTTCAACAAAATTGAGGTAAGAATGTTTTTTAACTTATACGGCGGGTGCGGTTATTTTCCGCCGTTATACAATATTCAAAGCTTTCCTTACAAGGTTATACGAATATTTTTAAGAAAATGTTTCGTTTTATATGGCTCTTAAATTATTTCAAAAATAGAAAGAGATATTTCTCTAAAAAGTTTTTTGATTTCATCTATGTCAACATCCTTTGATGGATTTTACGCTTATTTGAAGTTGATTTATTATAATACAAAACTTCTATATTGTATTGAAGGTTTTGTGATATATTTGACTATGGATGTGCTATTTTATACCATTCATAGTTTATGGTGAAATTATTGACATTTCGTATGCTAGTTTTAATACAAATGATTATGTTATGTTTAAACCTTTTCATATGGGAATGCATTGGACTTAATATGTGACGGGTGGAGCCCGCTATATCTCCTCGATGCATCGGTAGGTCTCATGAGACAAACTAATGTCTTGGCACAAGGCCTTGACAAAATCATATTTGTAGTTTTGGCACGGGGCCTTGGCTATGTGGTTATGATAGTCTGGCATTATGCATTCCAACATTATGAAAGTGGTTATTGATATTTCATGTGATGATTCGTCTAGTAGAATATCCATGTGAGTAAGTAATGGCATTATTTTATTTTACTTTTTCCATATTATGCTGAAGTTCAAGTTCAATAAGGCTTTTGTTTTAGTTATACATTGCCTTAAATGCTTCTGTTTTCTTATAAAAGCATCCGCAATATTGTTATCCTTACTGAGCATCTGAGCTCACCCCTTTCAAGGTTTAAATATTTTCCAGGATGTGAAGAAGTGTATTATGACTGACTTGCGAGAATAGTCAGTGAAGATATGAGTGTAGACTATGAAGACCATGTTATTGTAGTTTGTTTACTTTTGATGTAATGAAAGACTTATGAATGTATCTAGTGTTTCCAAGGCTACTAAACTAATCGGTCTTTCGAGACTTGATCTTTTGTGATCATGCCAATGTTACGAAGTAATGCACTGACTCTGGGTAGCTGGGGTCGGGGCGTTATAGTTGGTATCAGAGGAAGTTTAGTACAAACCTTGGAAGCTAGATTTAGATAAACTCTGATTAGAGCACATAGACCTAAGATGAACTTTGAGGATTAGTATATAAGAACTTCCTAGAATTTTGGTATTGTAGAGATGTTGTGAGTTTTCCGAGCAATACATCCCTATCTGGATACGAGCAGGTAGAGGCGGCTCTGGCATAGATGTACCTAGGGGTAAAACCCGAAAACGCTGCTTTGAGCTAGACTCGAACGGGAACTGGTGCACGACAACGGGCCTTGCTGCACTCTTGGTTACGACACTCCAGGGGGATATGCTTAGGATAACTCTCATTTTCTTTATAAATCATTATGAAGGGTTTATGAGTATATACTTCCTCAAAGAAAACATTTTTATGATTATGGATTATATCCATAAATAGTTCAATTTATGTTAAGTGTTTTATAAGTATGGGATTATGTATTTTGATTCATAAACTGATCTAGTTTATGCCATTGTTTAGAAATGGCGCCTAGTGGAAGAAATGGAAACCATATCAATGCACGCACTCCATGTAGGGATTGCCCTCCTGCTCAAGATAATTATAGTGGGGCTGGTGATTCAACTGGTGCCGATCAGCTAATCACCATACTGGGACAACTTACTCAGGTTATGAATAATAACCTTACCCGTATGGAGAACCCTGATCCACAGCGTGGAGGATCAATGTTAGATCGATTCATGAGGCAACAACCACCAACGTTCAATGGGAGTACAAATCACTTAGTAGCCGAGCAATGGATAAATTCCCTAGAGAAAATATTTCAGGCTTTGGGGAGCAGTGAAAGGGAAAAAGTTATCATGGCAGTTTACCGCCTCACTGGAGATGCCGATCAATGGTGGTCACTAATTCAAAATACAAAGGAAGATGATGAATTAACAAACATGGAATGGCAGGAGTTCAAAGAGCTGTTCTTAGAAAAATACTTTCCTCGAGACCATCGATCGGATATGGAAAGACAATTTCTGAGTCTGAGGCAGAAGGAGGATGAGAATGTCGCAATGTATGAGGCTAACTTTACAAGGTTAGCAAGGAATGATGCAGATTACATACGTAACCCAAGAAGTAAGACTGATCGTTTCTTTGATGGGTTGAAACCATTTCTCCGTCGAGCTTTAGTATCACAAACCTTCTCTTCATACAAAGGTATTGTCTCGTGCGCTATCAAGACGGAAAAGGAATTCTCTAAGTCTTTTGACTTTAAAGCAAAGAAAGAGAAGAAGAGACCTGCTGATCAATCTGGGAATTAAAATAAAGGGAAGAAGGGAAAGGTTGAATATCCATCTTGTGGTAAATGCGGGAAGAAACATCCTGGTACTTTCTTGAAGGGAATGGGAGTCTGTTACAAGTGCGGTGAAAAAGGCCACCAAGCACATGATTGCAAGGGGAAGAAGGAAGCTACCAACGTTCGGTGCTACAATTGCAGGGAGATGGGGCATTATGCAAATGAATGTCCTAAGAGTCAGGAGAACTTACCTCAGAAAAGGCCAAGGGATCAAGGCCAGGCTTATGCTATCACTACTGCTGAGGTAGAAGCTCTGAAAGACGTGGTGGCAGGTAATTTAATGGTTTCCTCAAGTTTAGCAAATGCATTATTTGATTCTGGATCATCGAATTGTTTCATATCCTCCCAGTTTGCTAATAAAATTAGATATTTCCAATTTGATTTAACAAGGGAGTTGTCGGTCAAAACCCCTAAGGGAAGTATTGTTGGAACAAAGATTTGTCGATTAGTTCCCATTAGAGCACCTAAATGTTCTTTACCTGCTGATCTCATCGTCATACCCATGATTGAATTTGATATAATCCTCGGTATGGATTGGCTTTCGGACCATGATGAAAAAATTTATTGTAAGAGGAAATAGGTTACGATTCTTGATGATGATGATAAGGAACACCTTATCTTTAGAGCCGAATCGTCGCCACATAATTCTTATCTAGATCCACCCCCAGTAGCTCAACTAAATTCAATTATTGGGGAGGAAGAGAAGGAAATTACCGAGGGTGAGGAAAGGAAGATTCAAATAGAGGATGTACCTATTGTGAGAGATTATGTTGATGTGTTTCCGGAAGATTTACCTGGACATCCTCCAGAACGAGAAGTTGAGTTTTCCATTGATTTAATTCCTGGATCAAGGCCCATATCGAAGACCCCTTATAGAATGGCCACTGTGGAATTAGTTGAACTAAAGAAACAACTAGAGGAATTGAGTAATAAGGGATTTATTCGCCCTAGTGTTTCTCCTTGGGGAGCCCCTGTTCTTTTTGTTAAGAAGAAAGATGGATCTATGAGGTTGTGCATTGACTATAGGGAGATCAATGCTATAACAATAAAGAACAAGTATCTCCTACCTCGCATTGATGATTTGTTTGACCAACTGCATGGAGCTCAATACTTTTCAAAGATTGACCTTCGGTCTGGATACCATCAGTTGTGTGTGAAGAAGGAAGACGTTCCAAAGACAGCATTTCGAACAAGGTATGGGCATTACGAGTGTACAGTAATGCCTTTTGGATTGACTAATGCACCCTCTGTTTTCATGGATCTGATGAATAGAGTTTTGAAGGAATATCTTGATGACTTTGTAGTGGTATTTATTGATGATATCTTGGTATACTCCAAAAGACACGAAGATCATGAAAATCACTTACGCATTATCCTGAAGACTCTTAGAAGACATGAATTATATGGGAAATTTAGAAAGTGTGAATTCTGGCTTCATGAGATTTCTTTTCTTGGCCATATTGTCTCTAAGGATGGAATTTCCGTTGATCCTTCTAAAACCATGGCAATCCAAGAATGGCCAGCACCGACAAGTATAACTGAGGTACGCAGTTTTATTGGTTTAGCAGGTAATTATCGAAGTTTCGTCCAGAATTTTTCCAGATTGGCTAACCCATTGACAAAGCTCACACGTAAAGGGATTAAATTTGTCTGGACAAAAGAGTGTGAAGAATGTTTTGAAGAAATAAATAGAAGATTAGTCAATGCCCCTGAATTGACTCTACCATCGGGGAATGATGGGTTTGTTATTTATAGTGATGCATTAAAGAAAGGAATTGGTTGTGTCCTTATGCAGAATGATAAGGTCATTGCCTATGCATCACGACAGCTAAAAATTCATGAGCAAAACTACCCTACTCATGATCTTGAGTTAGCAGCTGTGATCTTTTCTTTAAAGATATGGAGACATTACCTCTATGGTAAAAATGTGAGATTTATACTGATCACAAGAGTTTGAAGTATATTTTCACACAAAAAGAACTCAACATGAGGCAAAGGAGATGGCTTGAACTACTCAAGGATTATGATTGCACGATACATTACCACCCGGGGAAGGCAATCAAGGAGGCAGATGCTTTGAGTAGAAAAGACCATGGAGTTTTGAATGTGATGAGAATTGAAAGGGATCCAATTTTCTTGGATCTAGTGAAGATGGACATGGGAATAACAAGGGAAGGTGAAACATCAATGCTTTTTCAAATGGTTGCCAAACCATCATTACTAGAAAGGATTAAGAGTTCTCAAACCAATGATGAAGAATTTCAGATGAAGATTAAAGATGTGAATGATGGAAGATTGAGGGACTTTGTGTATAAGGATGGAATTTTGAAATTCAGGAAGAGACTTTGTGTTCCCGATATAACTGATCTAAAAAGGGAATGTTGGATGATGCTCATAGTTCCAATTTCTCTATACACCCTGGGAGCACCAAAATGTATATTGATTTGAAGGAACATTTTTGGTGGGACAATATAAAGAGGGAGATTGCTGATTTTGTGTCGAGGTGTATGGTTTGTCAACAAGTGAAAGCTGGAAGGCAACATCCTGGTGGAGTATTGCAACCTCTTCCCATACCTGAGTGGAAATGGGATAATATTACGATGGACTTTGTCATGGGACTACCAAAAACTCCTAGAAGGAATGATGCAATATGGGTCATTGTTGATCGTCTTACTAAGTCAGCACATTTTTTGGCTATACGGGAGGATCTACCACTTGAACGTCTAGAAATATTATATATTAATGAAGTTGTAAGACTTCATGTAGTACCCCTATCGATTGTTTCTGATCGTGATCCTCGTTTTACTTCAAGGTTCTGGAAAAGTCTTCAAAAGGCCTTGGATACTGAACTTTGTTTGAGCACTTCCTATCACCCTCAAACAGATGGACAATCAGAACGGACTATTCAAACCTTAGAAGACATGTTGAGATCATGGTCTCATGACTTTCAGGGTATGTGGGATCAATACTTACCACTAGTAGAATTTTCCTATAACAATAGCTTCCATTCAAGCATTCAGATGGCAACTTATGAAGCGTTATACAGAAAGAGATGTCGTACACCAACCTGTTGGGATGACGTTGGTGAAAGAAAACTTGTGGGACCAGAACTGGTGGAAGAAACAATGGAAAAGGTGAAGGTAATCCAAAACCACATCAAATCAGCTCAAAGTAGGCAGAAGAGCTATGCCAATAACAGAAGAAAGGTTTTTGAATTTCAGGTGGGAGATCATGTTTTCCTAAAGGTATCTCCATGGAAGGGAGTTATATGTTTTGGTAAGAAGTGTAAGTTGAGTCCCAGGTACATCGGACCTTTCAAAATTCTAGATCGTATTGGGGCGGTAGCTTATCGTTTGGCGATTCCACCAAATCTCTCCAAAGTTCATGATGTTTTCGATGTATATCTGTTGAGGAAATACATGCCTGACCCAAAGCATGTACTCACCTATGATGAATTAGAACTGGAACCCGATCTTTCCTATTGTGAAGAGCCCGTCAGGATTCTTGATGTGAGGGAGCAGGTGCTGAGAAACCGGACGACACGTCTGGTAACGGTTTTGTGGAGAAATCATAAAATAGAAGAGGCAAAGTGGTAACCTGAGGAACTTATGATGAAGAACCACCCGAGTCTTTTTATGCAGTAATACCCTAGAAATTGCGAGGATGCAATTATTTGAAGGAGGGGAGAATGTAACACCCCAAGCTTCCACGATACGTTTCCTTTCGAATAATGCAATAGCGTGTGTTGTACGCAACCCTGAGCTCTAACACACACCACAACTAATTAAACTAGCCATTGTGAATAGTAATACCTACTTTTTGAAATTTTATAAATTTTATTTATCAAAATATACTTCATCTTTGGATTTGGAATATCGAAATTAGCCTATGTTGAATTTTTGGTATTTTTCTGAGAACTTCTAATTTTTTATGAATAGTGAAAAATACTTAAAAACAACTTTTTAAATCAAAATAATTTATAGTGAAAAATTATACTATTTAGGGGTTTTAAAGTATAATTAGAATATATATTTACCATTTTATCCAATGTTGGTCATTAGAATTAATTTAGCATTGAAATCATACATAAACAATTGTCAATCTTTTGATATAAATTGTTTCTTAGAAACACGCCATTTTTTGTAACAGCGGGAATTAATTATAAAATTAATTAATGCAACTTATATGTTTGGAATTTTGTAAAATAGATATCATTTTTGAATTCGGAATATCAATTATAGCTTAGGGTAAAATTTTGGCTTTGTTCTGAAAAACTTCATTTTTTTTATGAACAGTGAAACCACTAAGTGGTAGTTAAATAACTGATTTTTCATTTAAATGAAATATTACCACTTCTGCGATTTGATTTTAAAAAATCCGACATACATGGTTGTCATTAAGAAGTAAAATGTGGTTCAATGAGATTAAAATAAATATTTGGTGAATAGTAACTTTTAAGTTCTTAATCGCGATTAGAGGTAATTAGTGTAGTTTAAGGTACAAATAATGTTTTTATAATATGAGATGAGCATGAAACTTGTCCTACTCCTATTGGATGAGTCATGGCCGACCAAGACAACCCATGGGTCAACTTGGGGACCCCATGGAGCCACTTTAGTTAGAAAATGACATAAACACCTTTTATTTAATGTTAAAGTAAAAATGACACAAACATAAAATATTTTACTAAAACAATTTTTATGTGGGGTTACACAAGTCCAAATTTTGATTATAAATATTCATTAGAAATCTAAAACGATTTACTACATCATAGTATTTTTTTTATAATTTTTATACATTAAATAAATTAAATTATTTATGACATCATTATGATGTGGCGATGACCTCATTATTTAACGATTTAGATAAAATGAGAAGATATTGCAAAATCCAAGGCGTACACTTGTCCAAAGCCTATTAGATGAACATATTTCGAACCCTTATCACCTTATCCACGAATTATATAAGTTTGGGACATTTATAATCCGAAAATCATTGTATAATAATGTAACATTTCAATCTTTCCAAAAGAGCCCCTCCTCTCCTCTTATAAAAGGCCCCCACCTCTACCACCTTATTCACACTTTGAAGCCTTTTGGTTCGGCCAACCCTTGCCCAAATACTCTCCCAACTTCTCTCCCTTCATCCTAGAAGCTTTACATTAGTCAGAAAGCCATCATACGGAGTCCTTTTGATCAAATCAAAAGGAAGAACCCGAAGAAGAGGAAACATTTTCATCACCCTCTTTCATGTTTCTTCCTTCTTCCACTCCATCTTTGTTTATTATTTCAATTCTAAAATTATAACTCCAGTATATTCTATATAATTTGATGTTATTATAAATATGGAACAACCATATTCAGTATTCTACCCATCATTTGAATGACATGTCACCATACATGCGTACGTACGGCTTACCGTCTCCACGTCGTGGTGTAATTGTTATTCAATATATTATTATTTAGATGGGTATAATAATGATATGTAATTCATGTAAATAATAAATATAACATGATAATGATTCTTTATATATGATATAATATCCAATTATATATTATTTTAATATCAAAATATTGATATTGTCGCTCGTGCGTACGTACGGACTACCGTCTCCACGAACGCGATGAGATTCATTCTCCGTCGTATCCATTCAAGTATAATTATCATTTTATGATTTAAAAATAATGTTTAAGGACATGATATCATTCTGGATATGAATAATATACAACCTATCCATGAAAAACATGACTTACGTAACAAAACATATAAGAAAACGAGTAAGTTAACACCCGAAACAACGATAAATCTAAGATATTGTTATCAAAAGAATGTTAAAAGATCATATATGATATCATATGAATGTATATGATTCTTGGATAATTTAATAACAATTATTTCACCATTATACAAGAGGTTAAACTACCCCAACCAAGGAAAAGTACAAGGTAAGGGTTTACTTCACAACCTCTTCATTATCCAAGGTTGTTTGTACATAATTATCTACTGGGACCTCGTTATCATCCACATCCATGTTTCTTAAAAATGTATTTCAAAACGTTTTTATTATTTACAAGAATATGGGTTAAAGTCATTTATACCATTTTTGACTTTTTATAAGAGGAATCTTTCCATCGTTTTCAAAATAAGGTCCTTTTTAACCTTTTCGACAAAATTGAGGTAAGAATGTTTTTTTAACTTATACGGCGGGTGCGGTTATTTTCCGCCGTTATACAATCTTCAAAGCTTTCCTTACAAGCTTATAAGAATATTTTCAAGAAAATGTTTCACTTTATCTGGCTCTTAAATGATTTCAAAAATAGAAAGAGATATTTCTCTAAAAAGTGTTTTGATTTCATCTATGTCAACATCCTTTGATGGATTTTACGCTTATTTGAAGTTGATTTATTATAATACAAAACTTCTATATTGTATTGAAGGTTTTGTGATATGTTTGACTGTGGATGTGCTATTTTATACCATTCATAGTTTATGGTGAAATTATTGACATTTCGTATGCTAGTTTTAATACGAATGATTATGTTATGATTAAACCTTTTCATATGGGAATGCATTGGACTTAATATGTGACGGGTGGAGCCTGCTATAGCTCCTCGATGCATCGGTAGGTCTCATGAGACGAACTAGTGTCTTGGAACAAGGCCTTGACAAAATCTTATTTGTAGTCTTGGCACGAGGCCTTGGCTATGTGGTTATGATAGTCTGGCATTATGCATTCCAACATTATGAAAGTGGTTATTGATATTTCATGTGATTATTCGTCTAGTAGAATATCCATGTGAGTATGTAATGGCATTATTTTATTTTACTTTTTCCATATTATGCTGAAGTTCAAGTTCAATAAGGCTTTTGTTTTAGTTATACATTGCCTTAAATGCTTATATTTTCTTATAAAATCTTCCGCAATATTGTTATCCTTACTGAGCATCTGAGCTCACCCCTTTCAATGTTTAAATATTTTCCAGGATGTGAAGAAGTGTATTATGACTGACTTGCGAGAATAGTCAGTGAAGATATGAGTGTGGACTATGAAGACCATGTTATTGTAGTTTGTTTACTTTTGATGTAATGAAAGAATTATGATTGTATCTAGTGTTTCCAAGGCTACTAAACTAATCGGTCTTTCGAGACTTGATCTTTTGTGATCATGCAAATGTTACGAAGTAATGCACCGACTCTGGGTAGCTGGGGTCGGGGCGTTACAACTTCATTCCTTCCTACTTATCTATAATGATGGTAATTATGTGAATATGTCACAAAATGTTACTATCCAAATAAGAATTATTAGAGGGGATATGGGAAAATAAAATCCATTTCACCACCCATTTGAGTCTAGGGTACAATGATGGGAGGGATGATCCCTCACCCCTACCTCTTCCCTCTGTAGAAGGAGGATAATCAAGTTTACCATATCTTGTACTTCCTATTACTCACATTCAAGCTTGAATCATGATTCATACATGTTGGATACAATGTTGAAATTTTCATAGTCTCATTCATGTTTTCTAAGCGTACATTTTCTCATATTTTACTATCTTTTTCCTTTAAAGGTCCTCCATAGGTGTGGGTACTCAAGACCATGAATCAAAACTTAAGTAAAAGTATACTATATAGTTTATCTAATGGAAAATTTCCACTTGTTTCTAATGCGATGAGTGAATCATGTTATCTTGGAGGTTGGTGGTGTTCCTGGAATGTGAATGATCGTAAATCTTTGGTTACCATTGCATGTGTAAGACCCAACATATTCTTTGAGCCTTTTATTTGGTAAAATCCCAAACCATTTCCCAATAAAATCTCTAATTTGATTCCAATTAGATATAATACCAAAACATAAATAGGTTTTAGGGAATCCTTCTTTGATGAAATAAAAAAATATTTCAATTTCTCTGTCATCTTCTTTAGGATTAAGCCCCAACCATCATTCAATAAATATGTCTCTCCCCGCCTAGAGTAAGCCCCTACCAAAACTCCAATAAATAGGGAATCCTCCATAGGAGTAAGACCCGATTAGTATCTAATCACTAGGAAATCCTCTTTTGGAGTGAACCCCAATCGTATCCTCTTAATGGAACATACATCATTATGTGACATACATTAAGAGGGTCTTTATATAAGTCAATCATCATAATCGAACTACATGGTATTTTATTCTCATCCTAATGGAATACATAGGAATCCAATATTTGGTCCCAACCCAATTCCCGAAATCTACTGTAATTCTCACTTTGTAACATTCTATGTAGGTTAATATCCAATATGTAAGGTCATATCCCTTCCAGGTCCCCTGGGATTCTTTGATATAAGTCCCACAACAAACCATGACTCAAAACCTTTCTCCTTGAGGTTCCTGATGCATGAAAATAATGTGTAGCATTTATTCATTAACACATGGAATTAAAAGGATTGATGTGACCCATTATGTGGAACTAAACAATGTGGGTTCTAATTCATTTCACAAGGATATGTTTTAATCTCATCTAATGGGTCATATCCCATCATAAAAACAACATTTATATCCCTAGATGACGATACACTCCTTAACACCCCAATGTGTGGATGAAAACTAGAATTTTTGTAAAAATTACCCTATAATATCTAATTAGTAAATAATAGGATACAATTGATAGATAAACTCACATAAATACAGAAATAACCATTGATTTTAAGGACTCTAAGTTTATAAAAAAATCACGCTAATGATTTTTTTAAATTTCATAATATAAATTAAGGTCATAGAAAACACATGAGATTCACTAATTTTATTATATCCTATTTGAATTAAAAGTCCATTAGGCATTTTTACCATTGATAAAAAAATATATTAACAATGGTCATATGATTAGTATAAATATTGGGATTTGATAAGTCCAATTAAAAAAGAAAAAGGATGTCATGGCCTCAACAAATAGTATTATACACAATGAATCTTTTTTGTCTCAAATTTTTAGGGAGACATAATCAATGGGACTATCCCTTGACCAAGACAAACCTAGGATCAAACACATAAAGAATGATTTAATCCTTTTATAGGTAAAGTTCAAGCACATCTATATCTCTATAAAAAAATTTACACAGATCCACAAAATTAAAATATCCAAGTCACATACCTTACCCTTAGGGTGTTTTATGTTGTATTAAACTGATATGTATCAATACAATAAAAATATGATAATTTTTATTTTTATTTTAATATATTATTGTCTATATTTAATTCTCATCATTACTTTATTGAATATTTTAATTTCTATTCCATAAAACATAAATTATATTAATAAATAGAATTCAATTCCAAGTAAGACATTTATTTTTACAAATTAATCGATTTTTAAAATAATTAATAATTTAATAAAATAATATTAATAAATAGTTTTTATTAAATTTAAATGATCATATAATTTTTTTGATGTCTTATATCATTTTAATAAGGGTTAAAAAATTGTTATTTTCAAAAAAACAATCATTTTTCAATAAATGTCCATTCTTATTTTAAATGTAAAAATTAAAATATATTGAAATTTATTTTGGAAAAATAAATATTATTTTGGAAATTAGGTCATTGAAATTATTCAATGTTTATTTTTTCATAAATTTTTATGATGGTCAAATTTTTGGGTAAAAATTAAGTACGATATAAATATAGAATGTGTATTATAAAATCAAAATTTCCCTAATACAATTTAATAAATACTATAATTAATATCCCCAAAAAACTATTTGTCTTACCTTAAATTAATTTTATTTTATGTTATTTAGATAACTTTATAATGACTTATTGGATCTATCAAAACTTATAATATAATTGAAGGTTATAAAATCATTTATTTATGAGCATGAATGACTTACACATCATAAAGGATATTATTTTATTAATTTATAACCTCGGACATATGAAATAATGGATACAACTTCCCATTAGAAAAATCCAAGGGTTAAAATAAAGTTAAGGATTCTGGTTTTGGTTATTTTATTATATAGAGTCCAAATCCTATGTTTGGGAAATAATAATTATTTTCCCACTCATTACCTATATGAAACCACAAAAGATCCAATTTTTCTTTAGTAAAAATTATTGTATCGTTTATTTACACTTTTGTACAATCTATAGAGTCCTCCCAACATGACCACATTCTTTCAAAAATATACTCCCATGAATTTTTAATCCCACTCTCATGGTAAGGGACCCATTCCATATCAAATTTTTTCAAGATTCTTCATTATAACTTTCATTATTCCTATACTTATGATATTTATTCTTTGATTGGGATATGTTTTTACATGTCCCTGTTACTATCAATTTGATTTAAAAATATTGAGAGACACCTTTTTTCACATTATCCCATTTTATGAAACTTTATGTAATGTCATTTTATAATGAAAATTTCACTATAATTTTACATGCCAATTTTTTTAAGTGAATAGCCATTCCCATTTTATTTCTAGTGTGTTAACATTTTTTTAATTATTAAATAATTTAATTTGGAAATATATGTTTTTATTACACACTTAATAATATTTTAATTAAATATAATGTTAAATGACTACATGTTTTTTGAACAATGTGGTAGACTATTGCATGATAATGAAATTAAAGTGATGGGTGTGCCTGAAAATAAAAATTGATCCAATTTATTGATTATTTCTTAATCTCACGAGACATAAATCACGAGAATAGGTAGTGAACCTAATCTATATTTATACTTTTTTCTATCATAGTGTCGTGGTAGTTATCCTTGACCTATGATTATGATTAAGTGATTTATGTTGTTTCCACATTTCCCATGATTCTTTTATGATTATCACTCTATACGATGAATCATTATTCATGTTCATTGTTATCTCTCCATTTATTCACCATTGATATGAATATTGTATAATATGAATTAATTTATTCATTTAATTCCATGTTTATTCCCATACTAGGATTAATTGGTCACCCATATCTTATGTATTCACCCAGGTTATAACATGTTGTTTTATGTATGTTGGAAATATATGTGAATGTAAACAATGTTTTCAATAATGATGATGTATTACCTAAACTAAGATGTTATGAAAATTAACATATTCAAAAATAAAATAGAATTTAGGATATTTTAAGTAGTATTATATGTAATCTTATGTAAAAAATCTAGAATTATTCTGTACTAATGAGAAGGTTTGTCAAAGTTGGTTTTAGAAGAAATTTTAGTAATTTTTAGGATTTGGATTAGAAAAATAAAGAGAAAGCCTTAGGGATAAAAACTAAGTATAAGAAAAAATCCCCAAATTTTGGGTAAGTACATAGTAATAGACATGTCAATAAAATAAATCCATGTGTAGATATAAAAGTTGATGTGGATCTGTCATAGATTTACATAGAGATAAAACCTAAAGACACTGCATTGATATATACTCGATCAGGAATAGGTGCACATAAATGGGTCTTACTGCAAACATAGTTTAAAAATATTGGGTGATAGTTTTTTGTAATTAAACAAAATCATATTGAACAATTATTATGGGAACGATAATGACCGTAAGTGTCTATGTTAGAAAATATACCGCATATAATGTACATTTAATCCCACTAGTTCATAAGTTATGAAATAAATTTCAATTATATGTTATATCTATAAACTATTTGGATTATTATTATGTGTTTAATATTTTAAAAAGACACATCCATATTTTTATTTATTATATAAAATGTTCATTAATAGGAAAAATTGGGTAAACTGCCAATGTTATGGGTAATGTAATGACTACCCAATGAGATTCCCAACTCAATGGGAGTGGGAATCAATAATATTTTTTAAATATAATCCCTCAAATGACATGGATTATTAATAGAATGATTGATCAAGGGGAGTCCCCAAATCCCCTTAATAATGATCAAGTATAAACCGAGACCTTAATATGAAAAGGGTCACCCAATTTCAACGGTTTATCTAATCATTTAATTGCAAAACAATGTATCAAGTCTGCTGAGAAGATCTTTTTTATCCATCAATTTTCCATGTAATAGATGGTTATACTAACTCTTTATCAAATGGATGGATAATTTAATAAATGGTGGACATTGATCAAAAATATTAATCTTGAGGAATAAATTAATGTGATAAGGTGGAAGGAATTCTGGAAAATATCTTCCGAAAAATATTTACCTCGTAGTATCCTACTAAAAAACGAATGAGATTCTGTTTCCCTCAAATAAAAATGATTATGAATTTATTGAGTTTTGTGGGGAAAAAACAAAAGAGATTTACATTATGTCTATTGATTTTTCATTACCCCTAAATGAAAGGTTGAACACTTCTTTGGTGGGATAAAACTTGGTCTATGAAAATCCCTGATGATACAAAATTTTGATGAGAGTGAGGAAATTTTCTGATGTACACTCAGAGTAAAAATTTGTATCAGTGAATCTCATGGTTACATGGGGATAAAAAGTGGATATTGATGTTTATTTCTAGAGGTATATAGTGATATATAATGGTGTTGATAAATTTCAAAGTCCTCCTTGTCATAATTGTAGAAAGAAGAACCCAAGAAATCTCCTAAGGTGTACAAGTAAATGCTTTAGGTATGGAAAGGAACATGATATATTTTTAAACTAATTTACTAATCAAAAGGATTTCATAGTCTACCAAAAATATCTAAAGTTGAAAGGGATAGATTATGTTATCACAATAAATGAGTTTGATCAGGAAAATAATGTGGTGACAGGTATGATAGTCATCCATTCAAGAATATAAAATGTAAACTTTTTTATTATCATTCTATGAATTCCATAAAATCACAAAAAATTAGTATAACTATTAAAAACCCACTAAAAAACATGGAAATATAGATTTTAGCGAAAATAGAAATTGTGGAAATTATTTCATCCAAAATATATATCTCCTCCCCTCTCAAAAGTTGTGGGCATAACTTCTTAGTGAACCATATGATACTCTCATAGATATAATTATATACAATTATGGTTATTTATTATCTTTCCATATATAGTGCCAAAATAAATTTACACAAGAAATTAACCACTCTCTATTCCATGAATCATCCTATAATTCCACACAAATAATTTGAGATGGGGGAGTATTCACTAGAACCAACATCTCATGAATGGATATTATTTCCCAATGAGCAAGTGTATCTTTAACAAATAATTGATTCTACAGAAAGAATCATCCTAATAGATATTCTTATTTTTAGGAATTTTTTTAATGTTTACCTAAAATAATTTCATGGTCTTCCCCTTAGCCAAGAGGTTGAATTTTCTGTCAATATTACACCTACAGAGATAACATAACCAAAGACCATATTGAATTTATATTTTAGAAATTTATCAAGTGAGAAAACAAATATAAGAGATTGTGGATAATTGGTCCATACACCCATGTGAATAACCATGGGGGTCCCCATTCATCTACATCATAAAGAAGGATGGTTTGATGAGACTTTTCATTGAGAATTGTGAGATATATAAGATAATGAAAAAGAAAAATTATCATTCGACAAGGATTGATGATTTTTTGGATCATACACAAGTAGCACAACAGTTCTCCAAGGGGGTTCTGTGGTAGATATACAATCCTATTTGGAAGAAGAAGAAGGATATCCCAATGACTGATTTTCATAAAAGGTATTAGATGAATGAGTTCATATTAATTACATTTATGCTAAAATGTGCTCAAAAAATCAACATGGACATGATAATTATAGTATTTATTGATTAAATAAATAAAGATACTATATAGAGATGATATTTTAATTTACATTAAATGAATTTAGGGAGAATGATTAAAATCTATCCACTATGATAATGACCCTGAAAGAATAGACGATTTATTCAATATACATTAAATGTGAGTTCTGGTTAATGGGTTCCTCATTATTGGGAATTATTTGACAAATTAATGGGATATTTATATACCATTCAATGAAAGAAGAATCTAATGGTTGTTTAAGGCCATGTTCTATAACATATATAAAATTTCCATTTCATATATTGGTATTATAGTCAAATTGTGAGAAATTTTAGGTGATTTCATGCCCTCTTACCACGAAAAAATGGAAGGAAGTAAAGATTGTTTTGAATTATGAATGTGAATAGATATTCAAGGGGGTGAAAAGAGGCTTAAAACTACACGTGTACTAACTGTACCCAAAAGTGGATAATGATTTGTTTTATTCAGTGATGCATTGATGAAGGGCTTGAGCATTGGGTTAATGAATAATGAAAAATAGAAATCCAATGCATCAAGAAAGTTGAATATTCATGAACATAACTTCACAATTAAATATATTAAGTTGGATACAATGAACATAAATATAGAAATATGATGGTATTATCTATTTGTAATGAAGTGTGAAATATATACAAATCAAAAGAACATTCATGTATATATTGACATAAAAATAGTTTAATATGTGCCAATAAATGTTGTTAATATTATAAAGTCTATGAATTCTCATTACATTACCATCCTAGGAAATAGAGTAATTTTGAAAACACTTTATGTAGAATGGATCCAATAACATTAGCATTGATGATAATTGAAAAGGATGTGATATTTATAGACATAAAATGGATGGACATGGGAATCGTAAAAGAAGGAACTATTGAGTCAATATTTTTTTATGACTTTTTCCTTCCATTATGTTTCAAAAATCACTAAAATTTTTTTTACAGAAAATTATATTTCTGTAAGAAAAATTTTCAAATGAATAAATATTTGTTCTTAGGAAATTGTTTTGATCTTAACAGTGGTTTCCAAATCCTTTTCTAATTTTTTCTCAATGAATGTCTATCCATATTTTTCATATTCCAAAAAATCAGATCCTTATCAAACTATGAACCATATAGTTTTTTAGATTCAAATTTCTCTAGAATTTACAATTGTATTCTCATAGAATCAGACTCCAATTTAATATGATATCAGACTCTGATGTCTCCTTAAATCAAACTCTAATTTCTCCTAAAATGAGATTCCGATTTCTCCAATAATAAGACTCCGATTTTTCTAGAAATAAAACTCTGATTGTACTAAAATTTGACATTGATTTCATCTGAAATCAGACTCTGATTTCTCCTAAAATCAGACACCGATTTCCTTTGAAATCATATTCTCATTGATTCTGAAATTAGATTCTGATTTTTTATAAAATCATACTTTGAATTCATTAAAATGGAAACTCAGTTTTCCTCAGAAATCAAAATATGATTCTATATTATTATAGAACCTGATTGTTATTAATTTTTATACATTGATTTTCACTATCTCAAGATTCCAATTAAATTCTTTCCTTATAATTATCACATTTCTTTAAAGTAATATTCTATTTTATTGGATTACAATTGTGATAATTTTTCGTACGAGTAGTAATGTTTTTCATTGTCTTTTATATTAATATATGTCTTTAAATATGTTTTAAAATAACCATTTACTAAGCTCCATTTGTACAAATACCACTGAAAATGAAGTAAAATTATGGAAATTGGTGGAGGAAATTGACTGTTGGATACATTGTCTATAAATTTCCATCGGTGGTTGTGCATGCCCTGCATATTCAGCTTCCTCTACGACGGTGACCTAGATCTGATTCAGCTTCGTTCTGATCCACCCTCTAAATCGGAGGGGGTGAGTTGTGTGATTGCTTTCGCATGAGTAGGGTAGGCCTCTCTCTCCATGTTCTTGTTCTGATTCGCATCTGCCTTTTCCAAGGATTATGCTCGCCCTGAAGGTTCCAGATCATTTCAAGGAGGCACCGTAGCTTCCCCTTCTCCTGGAAGAGATTAATGGTGCTGCAAACCTTTGCAAGCTCACCCTTGTCGCCCGCTTTCGTCCTCAGAGTCCATCGGCTGATGAGTTTGAGCATTTTGTCTCTGATTCATGGGAGCTTCAGAAACACACAATTTTCGGTCTGGTTGATCGGTGACATATCATGATCCGATTTGGGTCGGAGGAGGATTTGATTATTTCCTAGTCCTGGTCCCCTCAAAGATTCAAGTGATTATCCTTTTACATGTATCATTGGATCTTTTATTTTCATATGCGGTGAGATCCATTGAAAATCGTGATGTGGGTAAGTCTCCCTAGATTACCTCTTTTTTTTTCAAAATACCTATATTCTATGTGCAATTGGAAATATGATTGGCCGCTATTTATGTTCCGACCACCGAGCCGAGTCTGTGTGTCACCCGATCTGTCTGAGGATTTATGTGGAGCTTGATTTCTCAATGTCACCGGTGAATTGTTTCTGGATCACAGAAAATAACGATTTTTTTTGGTATCAAGAAATCCTCTTCGTGTCATGGATGTGATACTATGTGCACTATTGTAGACTTGATCATACTGATTTGGTTTGTCGCAGCGGAGGAAAGAATGGGTTCTCCCAGGCGATGGAGGCACAAGGCGTTTTTAGTGGTTATTCTTCTGGATAAGCTCACACTCTTGCTATGGGTATTCCAACAGACCCTTTGAGTGCGCGAGGGGATTTGGTCGAGGACAGAGATGTGGAGTGCGTTGGTGCGGGCACTGGAATTGCTGATCGGGGTAACCACATGGGGATTACTGGCCTTGATGATGCACCTAATGCTACAAACGTGGAGCAAAGGCATGTCAAGATAAAATCATAGAGGTGAATACCTGTGTTTGTGCAGTGAAAGAGGTGTGGGAGCCCCTGCATCCAACAGTGAAGGAGGTTTTTGACCATCTGAAAAGTGATCTTGGTGATGGAGGTCCGCCTTTGCTGTAGGCTTCTGCTAATTCATTCGAAGTGTAGCCAATCTCTGGAAATATGAGGGATGAAGGAGGAGGACTAGAAAAGGGAAATCAGGCCTTATTTGGTTGGGCCTCTTCTGGTAATAGATTTTAAGGGTTGGAGCAGGCGGATTTAGTCACTGTGATGGCTGATCTGCATGATTTTGAGGGTCTTAATAATTAGGAACGTGTTATAGTGGAAATTCCAAGAAAGGAGTCACTTGGTGGAATTTTAGGTTAGCTGAACCCTCATTTCCTTGTTGTGATTAAACATAATAGGTTCTCTCAGACTAGGGGAGACTCTCTGAAAACCTCCGATGACATCTTGGGGAAGAATGATATTGGCTGCAAGAGTTTGGTTTCTGTGAATAACACAGATAAACGGGGTCATATATCTGATAGTGATAAAGAGAATGGTGGAGGTTCTGTAAGACCTTCATATAGTCATATTGTTCAAGGTGGAAGAAAGAAGATGACTGAATGTGAAGGTGTTGTGACTGCTCCACCAAAGAGGATCCCAAGGAAGGACTATTCATACCTACCGAAGCCAGTATCGACCAGGTCATTGTCTAGGATGGAATGCGGGGATATCCATGCCGCAAAGAAGGGTCATGTCAACAAAAAACCATGTAAGGAGCAAATATCAGTGGAGAAATGGAGCTTAGAAGGATGTATTCCAAGGTGTTGAAGCAATATGAAACGAACTCGGAGTGGTAATCAGCTACAATAGAGGATTTCTATGGATATAGTGAGGACTATGGTTACTATGATATGTACTTTCTTTTTTCTTATTGGCTCAGGTTTTTGTTATGGATGACTGTATGACTGTATGACTGTACTCTTTTTCTTTTTATTTTATATATGGTAAGAGGCTCTTACCTCTGACTAATATGTTGGGTTATAAATTTCCATCAATTTGAAAGAGCTCAGTGCTAGATTTTCCATTGAGAGATTTCAATCTCGGTAATGGAGTGATATTCTATGAAGGCTATGCTCAAAATTTACTTGTGTGAATGTTTTGAACAACATGTTCAATAAGATAACATCTGGACCTACCTACCTAGTGAGTATATTATTATTGCTGATCAATAGAGGTATTTTGAGGATATTAAGACTAATGTAGTGATCATCATAGAGATCATGGTTTTGAAGGGATAACCTGAAAGATATCGATCTTTGTATCAAGGGCTTACCCTATTGTGGGTAAGACATACATTTCTGAATGTATAAATAAATTAACCATTATCCAAGATTGTTGGATACCCCATTTTGTAGTTTAACGACCTCTTTAACTTGTTCTATTTTGTTTCATGTTCTTATACAACTATATTTTGGTACTGTACGGAAATGTTACATTCTTAAACATTCTTATTCTTATATACTCTAATATAAAAATGATTGTATATTCATTATGGTAGAATATTTCCCCACATAAATTTGTCATAAATTTCATCATTGGATTCACATTATCGAATATTAAACATGTTAGTTTTCTGTTTAGATGTAAAGAGGGCTTGTGAATTTATCTTGTTTAACTTTTTTAAACATATGTTTTCATAATGAAAAAATGAATGTTTTTAAACCTATAATGAAACCCCTCTGGTAAATGAGAAATCAAGATATATTTTGATCTTAAAATTGGTATGAGAGCATGTCATTGAAATTCATATACATTCGTTTATGTTTTATTACTCAACATTTATTACATAACATTACTTGTTTAAATTTTTCATTACGATTTAATTTATAAATTTTTTATAAAATGTTTCCACTATTTTTTTGTGGAAATATTTTTTTAAGAATGACTGGAATGAATGTTAGATTAATAGGAAACCTAAATGCTACAAGACAACCAATTTTTTATGGAAATTACTATTATTACATGAGAGATAGGATACATAATTTCATTATCAATACTAGTGTGGATAAATTTGTTATGTTTACTATACACTGCAATATTACAAAAAAGAAAATTATACAATTCACCAATCAGAAAAAAAACCAGAGTATCATCATATCATTAATATATGCAATATTTTATTATGTTCTATGACCAGGAACATCTATAGCCAGACTTTTTCATGTAAATATCCTAACATAATCTGGAAGAAATTTAAAGTTACACATTTCCGCACATCCATGTTAATTGAAACAAGAAGAACTATTATTAGAGATAAAAGTGATGGTTTTATGTTTATTTATAGAGAACATGTATGCAATATTGAAAAAGGTTTTTGACTATTATCAATAGCCTTCAGTATATGGGTGAGAAAGAATAGATGATTATATTCTTGGGGATATGCTAATAGATATTATGCCAAATTAGTGGGAATACCAAATAATAGTGGTTAATGGGAATGATAATGTTTAAAACATTACTCTTGATGAGTTATTCTGGAATCTTCAACAACATGGAACTAGAATTATGAGAGATGTAGAGATCAATAAGAAAAATAATGGTAATGGTAGTGTTGCTTTCACCAATGTATCAAATCATATTAAATCCAAGAATCCTAAATGAATTACTAGATCAAAAGCTACAAAGGCTTCTGTTATAAATTAATATAGTGAAAGTGATCATTCTGAGAAGGAACATTCCAATCTTTCACTAAAAATTAACTAGACTATGAAAAATAAAGATTTATAATATAGGTACAAGAATAAAAAACGAAAGGATAAAGAAGATTAATAGGTAACCTATTATGAATGTGAGGGGGAAGGTTATATCAGACCAGACTCTCCTTTGATAAGTAGAAAATACCAAAACTATAGGCATTCAGAATGAAACAATAAGAACTATAATTATTTTTCTAAGAATATACTGGTATCTAGTGACACCTTGAGTTCTAATGGTGGTGATTCTTCTGATGAATCTTTAGATATTGAATCTTGTGGATAGAATAATGTCAGTATTATAGCCAAAATTTCTACTAAAAATAAATTTCAATTGGATAAGGTACAAAATGATGAATTTTAGCCAATATTTCTTTATGTTATAAATTTCCTATTAACGAATATTTTGAAGCTTTGGATGAATAATCTTCATTATCACTATATAATACATTACCTTGTTTTGAAGAACTGTCTAGTTTTTTAAAGTTACATGATAATGATAATATTGTGTTCAATAAGAATAATTATAATGAAAATTATAGAATTTATTTTTTAACAAAAGAAGAATCTGATCTTTCAAAATATCTTGATCAGAAAATTATTGATTTTGAAAATGTTTCAAAATAACCTTATGGAAGTAAATAATGAAAAGTTTACACTTTATAAGGATCATGGAAATGTAATTTTCTAGTAAAATGTTTTTGAGACAAACTCAAATTATAAGAGTAATGAATCTGAGGATATGAATTTAGTTATTAGACTAAAATCAAAAAAAAAATCCTTGAAGAATCATTTTTCAAACATTACTCTTGAAAATGATGGTTTTGATAGAATATATTCACCACTTCTTCCTCTAAGGAATAGTTCTATATTTGGTTATACTAATTCAAAAAAAATGTAGCCACAACTATATTGTACCCAAAGTGATTTTTTTAAAACGTGTCAATGTGGTATACATTGGAAGAAATGTTTTTCATTGAGTAAAACCAAATCCTTAGTTTTCCATAAAGCCTATTTTTTCTAAAATAAATTGGAAACCTATGATTTTACTTTTATTATTTCGGGATCCAAGAATATATGGATTTCAAAATGCTAAGTATTTTATTTTTTGGAAAACAAAGGAAGTGCCAAAAAATTACATGATACATGGATAGTGGATGTTCCAGACATGTGAGTGGTAAGAAAAACATCATTGAAAACATTATTAAGATGAAAGGAGTAAAAGTTACATTTGGTGATAATTATCAAAGAGAAATTGTTGGTATTGGAAATATTGATGTTATTGAAAAAGATTCAAATTCAACAATTTTCTTTGTTAAATGCCTTAAGAACAACTTTTTATTTGTAATCCAATTATGTGATGAAGGTTACCTTGTGAATTTTAGGAAGGATAATTATCTGGTACACAATTACAAATAAGATTTTTTTAGTCTACATATGTGCATGATAATGTTTACACACATAACATTAAAGACCATATAAAAGAAGACATACCTTTCCAAAGTGAAATGGATGATTAATCATGGTTATGGAAAAGAAGGCACAGACCATATAACATCAAGAACCTCTGAAAACTATCAAATAAAAGACATGTTAATGATCTACCAGAGCATAGACATGATTATTCAATAGTTTTTTATCATCATCAATATATAAATAAACATAATTATACCTTTAAATCATTTAGTTATGTTTTAATTTTTGATTCATAGTAGCTTGTACATATGGCTCTTTTTATTCCAACACTAACTAGATGTATTGAAGGAAAATACTATGATTTTTTCAGTTGATGATTTATCTAGATTTACATGGGCTTATTTTCTTGCAATGAAATATGATGATTTTCCATATTTTAATTCCATTTAAAACGATGTTAAAAATGAGAAAACCTATTATTGATAACTATTTGTACTGATCATCAGAGAGAATTTTAAAATTCATATTTTGAAACTTTTTGTAGTAAGAGATGCATTACTCATGACTTCTCAGCTCCATGAACTATATAAAAATTTTGTTTTCGAAAGAAGAAATTTTTTTCTTCATGGGAAAAAAGAACCATGTGGAGTAAATACCCTATTGTAAAAAAAATTTGGGTAGAATGTTTTGATTCTTTTTATTATGTTATAAATCATGTTTTAATCATACCATTTCTTAATAAAACACCTTATGAGATTTCGACTAGTTGAAAACATAATCTTTCCTATATAAAATCATTTTGATGAAATGTATTCATCAAGAATACCAATGATAAATTACATAAATTTTCACCCAAATCAAATGAATAAATTATCTTATTCTATTATACATTTTCAAAGGCCTTTAATGTTTTTATCAAAAATTATTTTAATATTGAAGAAAAAATACATGTTAAACTTGATGACACCGATCCATTTGTTTTTAAACAAACCCAACCTACATAATAATATGGGTTTACAAAACTAATTAACAAACATTGATGAAAATTTTTCTAATCTGGAAAATACTCATGAAAATGTTTATGAAGTATTTACCACTGAATATTTTTTTACCTTATGTTGATGAAAATGTTTTAAAAAACAAAAATCAATTGTTTCTTAAGAATAATACTAGTTTTAGTATAATTGGGGATATAAATCAACCTATATGGTCTATAAGTTCTTTAAAGAACGATTTTGAGAAACTATCATTTATTTCCCAATTAGAACCTAACCCAACTAATGAAGCTTTAGGTGATGATGATTAGATTAAATCCATGCATGACGAATTATTAGAATTTTAAAGAAACCTTGTCTGGATCTTGGTTGAATGACATAAAGAATCTTCTATAATTGGGGTAAAGTGGAACTTTTGAAAGAAATGTGATGAAAATGGAATTATTGGGATAAATAATGAAATATTGGTTTTGAGAGGCTATAATCAACAAGAAGGTATAGACTATGATGAATTATATTCTTTTGTAGCTAAACATGAATCAATTAATATTCTACTAGCCATTAATGCATGTTTTACATTCAAACATTTTCAAATGGGTGTGATGTGATCTTTTCAGAATGGATTTGTTCAAGAAGAATTTTATTTTGAAAAAACAACTGGTTTTGAAGACACAATACATTCAGATCATGTTTACAATCTTACCAAATCATTATATGGACTTAATTAGGCCACTTGACCCATCTATGAAATACTTAATGGTTTTTTTGTTAAAAATTGATATAATGGGAAATATTGATCCAAAAATTTTATAAATAAAGATAATAAAAATGTTTTTATTTATAAAATATATATTTATGACATTATTTATAGACCAACTAGTCAGACATGAACAAATTCATTTGTAAATCTTATGAAATTTGAGTTTCAAATTAGTATGATGGATGAGTTATCATTTCATCTTGGTTTTCAAATTTCTCAAAAACTAGATGGAAATTTTATATCACATCATAAATATGCTAAATATATTTTTAATAAGTATGGATTTGACAACAATAAATTTATAATTACTCTAATTGGTACCTCAAACACACTTTATCATGATGAATATGGGAAAACAGCAGATCTAACATCTATTATGCAACCTCCCGGATCCGGGTTCCACTGAACAGGTGCCCCAAACTTTGTTGGCCACATGAACTCAAGCGCAATTTCCCAAATGCTAGAGGCGGGCGACTAGAAGAGTGGGACTAGGACTGATAGTGGGGAAACTATTCAATAATTTTCCAAAGTTTAGCACAGTGGAAAAATATATAACATACAAAATTGGATGTTGTGAACAATACTAAGCTGAAATGGACAACGGTACAGAAGTAAAAGAAATGGCCAATAGTCATATATATGATGATGCAATATGTCCCTATGAATACAAAATAACCAAAAATAGGATACACTACAATCTAAAAAAATACAGTATAGGGTACAAATACAACAAAACAAAGCAACATAGTTCAGTAGGAACTCAGCAGCATCGCAAACCTATGCTCAGTACCATACTCTCCTACTCCTCTGCAATAATCAAGTACCCGTATAGGGACTCTTTACCTTATCAACACCTACATCAATATAATCTGTTTGGGTCCAAGACAAGACCCATACAGGGTGTGAGAAATAAATCCCAGTAGGAAACCACCAAAGACCCGTTCCCAACAGTTTGTGAATTTGTGCAACTGTAATGTGCAATAATGAAATGCAATAAACTGGGAAGTAATGAAAAGTAGCTACTCCTACTAGTTCTATTTCCATTTAATTTTTATTTTACAATCCAATTTAATTTAATTATAAGTTCCTGAGTCTCATCGTCAGCTGACAATCTCTTATATAGTTCCACAACAAAACCACAATAGGGTATCAAACATATAGAGGGTAATAACAATACCAAGCCTATGCTTTAGCTTGGTAGGTATAACATAAGAAACCACCACAGTGAATATTAAAATTAAACTGTTTCCTCAAACATAAGAACCTTTTTCCTTTGGCTAAATAGAATCTTTCCATCAGGTTTAATAGAATCTTTCCCCCAGTTTGAACAGAATCTGACCCTCAGGATAAACAGAACATTGCCCTCTGGCTAAATAGAACCTTACCCTCAGGCCATGCCCCCAGGCTAAACATAATCTTTCACTCAGGACATTCCCTCAGGCTAAACAGAAATGATACTCTCAAGTGATTTCCCTTTGCCACGGATGCTATATCCCTCAGGAATATGAAACATTTCCCTCTAGATAAAAAAACGCATGCCCCCAGGAATAAGATAACATTGCCCTTAGGCTAATCAAAACACTGCCCTCAGGCTAGGAAAAACACTTCCCTCAGGCTAAGAAAGTGACTGGGCCAAGCCTAACACATAATAAAGTAATTATATATATTTTTTCTCTCAAGAAAACTCAAATCATGTTATAATCATGTCACACCCTCTGGTATCCTCGACAAACCGCTAAACATGGGAAACTCACCCACATGGTGGACATGGAGCAAGGAAACAATCCCAAACAAAAGTTTATAAATTTTCATTAAATTTCCTAATCAATTATAGGTATTTTATCAGTCAAGGCATCAACCATACGACACCCCAAACATGGGCACGTAGCACAATGTTACAAAAAAACTAATCGGCAGTTGGAAATAAACACGAGACCGCCTACCTTGATCTCCACTGATCAATATACATGAATTATGCCTCCCGAAACAACCGATAATGGAGTAGATCTGGGATTAACAACTACATGTTCATACTCAAATAACATTCCCTTGGGAAATAATTGGAAGATGACGTTTAAGAAGAGATAATATCTCACCCGTGATGTTCATAAAAGACCATCGACGATGGAATCAGAGTCCCAGTGTGCGGTCGAGATCCCTTCCGTGATCCGACTTCCTCTCCCATGCTCCAAATTATCCCACTGCATCCTTTGCAAAATCAGGAGGATAATATATGTTTTAAGAGAAAAAAAACATAACTACATGGTGTGTAATCTCAAGTAAACAATGTGTACTTTTCATTTTTTTAACTATTCCTATGGTATCCACTTTCCACCACCACATAGTTAATCTGTCAACATGATTGCATGACATGTATTTCTGAGTACATGGTGTGTACTGTCATTCTGCAGGTGGATACCTTCCACTACCTTACTGTTCACATACCGACTGATTACATGGATTTTATATACTAGGTACACACTGTGTCGTTGGTTTTTACACCCTTCATCGCCGACATACCGACATTCCATGTGTACTCATCCCACACGGCCAATGTACATGGAGTGTGGAAAAGTAAATCTATTTTACCAAAATTTTTTGGTATTTTTCCACATTTTCCATATTTTCTCAAAAACACTTAAGGAAAAAGGAAAAAAAGAAACTCATACCTGAAGAAGAAGAACTGGGTTCTTGCAAACTTCTCCCCATAATGTAATTTGTCCCCGAATTTCCCTTCCAAGGGTGGTGACAATAAAGTTGAGAACAACTCTAGACACTGAGAATGTACGTCAGTCTCCAGCTCCCAGGTTTCGTCCTATGCTCGGCCATGCTGCCATAACACCCATACGAGAGGAACTGACCGGCCTCAGAGAACCATCATGATCCTATAAACATTACGAATCAGATGCTCCTCAAAGGATGCATCAGTCTGAAGTTCAACCTCCTTGGTATGAAAGACATGAGATGAGTCTGAGTGATAACGGTGCATCTGAGATACATGGAAGACGCCGTGCATGTCCCGGTACCTCTGTGGTAACTGCAACTGATAGGAAACCAGCCCTACACTCTCCAGAATCTCAAATAGCCCCCCACATACCTTGGGGAAATTTTACACTCTCTCTTGATCCGCCTATGTCCCATCCTCGGTGAAACACGCAAGAAAACCTAATCCCGGACCACGAACACCAAAGGTCGTATGTGGTGATTAGTATAGTATTTCTGATGAGACTGTGCAGTAGCCATCCGCTTTTGAATCAACTGGACCTGCTCTGAAGTCTCCAGCACAAGACATGGTCCCTTTAAATCTACCTCACCTACCTCTAACTAGTACGACGGTGATCAGCATGGCCTACCATATAAAGCCTCGTAATGTTCTATATCAATAGATTCCTGAAAACTATTATTGTAGGAAATCTTGACCAGGGGTATGTGCTTCTCCCAAGATCCACCAAAATTCCAGGAGGCATGCATGAAGCATATCCTCTAGCACATGTATTGTATGCTCTGACTGGCCATCAGTCGTAGGGTGGTATGCTGTGCTCAGAAGCACCTATGTACCTAGTTCCCTCTAAATACTCTTCCAGCAACAAGAGGTAAAATGATCATCCCTATCTGAAATGATAGAACGAGGGACCCCTTGAAGACGTACTACCTCCCGGATATTCGTCTTTCTGAGCTCGTCAACACTGATGGTATCCTCGATCGGTATGAAGTGAGAAACCTATGTAAGTCAGTCCAACATAACCCATATGGAATCATTTCCTCGAGATAACCTTGGAAACCCGGTCACGAAGTCCCTCTCAACATTATCCCATTTCCACTTTGGAATGGGTTACTGTTGTAGCAGTCCGGATGGCCTCTGATGCTCTTCCTTCACTTATTGACAAGTGGAACATCTTGTAACAAAACCAGATACATCTCTTTTGATACTTGGACACCAATACTAACGTCTCAAGTCACGGTACATTTTGGTTACATTGAGATGCACTGCCCAAGTTAAAGCATGAAAATCCCGCATCAACTCCTCATGTATATCCCCTGGAACCCACACTCATCCATCGATATATAGTACCTTGTCATCACCCATCATCCAATCGATAGGAGGGTCCTCACATTCCACTGAATCTTATAGAACTATGCCTTATGAATCCAATAGCTGTCTCATCCACACTGTATCCAGGAGGGTAGATGCCACATCTAAGGATGAACGATAGGCTCACCCTGACTATCGTGCACCTCCAATGAATCTCAAAGAAAAAATCCATCAGCTGCCACTCACCACTGGCCTCTTGAACTTCCTGTATCTGTGTCGTCCTAATTAGTTCATCAGCAACTGTGTTACCCTTACCCGGTGTATAGGCAAGGTTGACATCGAAGGACTGAAGGTATTCAACCCACCTTCGCTGTTTCAAATTCAGGTCACACTTGTTAAAGATATATTTCAGTATTTTGTGATCTATAAACACCAAAAAAATTTCACCCAAGAGATAATGTCACCAATAGTGTAACACATGAACAAATATAGCCATATCGAGATCATGCATCGGGTAGTTCAAGTCATGTGGCCTCAACTTCCGAGACTCGTATGCAACCACTCTATCACCCTACATCAGCACTGATCCCAACCCGTACTTGATGCATCATATTAAACTGTATATCTCTTACCTTTCTCTGGAAGTATCAGGATTGTTTCTGATGTCAACCATACATTCAACTCTTGAAAGGATTTCTCGCAAGCTTCTGACCAAACGAACATCACTCCCTTCTTATTCAAACTCGTCAACGACACATCTAAGTGAAATATGTCCTGTATAAAGTACATGTAGTTATGAACCATCCCTGAAAAACTATGTATTACAAATAAATTCTTAGGATACTCCCATAAATATAATTATTTCACTTTTTTGGGTCTACCGCAACTCCTTCTTCTGAGATAATATGACCCCATAAGTGTATCTAGTCCATCCAAAAGTGGCACTTTGAGAGCATAACATATAACTGGTTCTCTCTCAGTGTACTCTGTAAGATGTCAAAATGGGTGGCATGGTCATGTCGAGTGTGATAGTACACCAATATATCATCCACAAAGACAACTCAAAAGAATCCAGATAAGGTTGGAACAAACAATTCATTAAGGCCATGAAAACTACTAGTGATTTCATGAGTCCGAATGTCATGAACAAGTACTTTTATATACCATATCTGATCTAAAAGGCTGTAAGCAGTATGTCTGATGGTCTAACTCGTAACTGATCATATCTGAATCTCAATTCAATCTTCGAGAACACTCATTCTTCCCGAAGTTGATCAAAAATATCATCAATCCTTGGCAAGTGATATTGATTCTTGACCATCAACTGGTTCAGCTTCTGATTATCCACACAATTTCTGAGGGTTCTAGCCACCTTCATCAAAATAGGACAAGAAAATCCCACAGAGAAGTACTGGGATAGATGAAACTCTTTGCTTGTAACTCCTCCAAATACCACTTGAGCTCCTCCAACATAGGTGTAGCCACCCGACAAGGAGGAATGCACACCGGTGCCTCTCCTAGCACATGATCAATAGAGAAATCCACTACTCACTCTGGACATCGACCTAAGAAGTTGTCCAGGAAGACATCCCTGAAATGATCAACCACTGGAGGGAAATCCTTGTAACAAGTTCCTTGGAAAACTATATATAAATTCACAATATGGTCTATCAGTCTACCTCACCCACGATGCTCGGGTCCAACCCGACTCGCTTGGACATCCCATTTTCTCTTGTATAAAAACTCTCCTCCCTCTCGTGATCTGAAACTCACCCTACAATGATAGCAATCTAGATAGGCTCAAAAGGGTACCAACCAGTACATCCCTAGAATGATGTCATAGATTGTCATCTCTAAGACATAGAGGTCCCATAAAAGTGACACCCACCAACTTATTGGGGGAACTCCCTGCATTGATGCACACTTGCCATTCTAATCCCCAACTTAGTGTCTTGCATCATGATTTCAGAAGAAGAAGAAACACAGAGCCCAATGTTCTTCCAATGGGAACAGATATAAAGCTATGTGTGGCGCCAGTATGGAAAAGTACTAAAGATAAATAGAAGAAACTATAATAGTACATGGGATAGTGGATGGTCCAGGATCCTTCTCCTGATGAGTCAGTTTCACTACATATTCCTTCCCAATGCCATGGCCCTACGACACAACCTAGCTCCCCTGAGCTGACCCACCCTGCTCTCTCTGAGATCCTGGTGTCTGGCTACCACAGCCACGACCACCACCTCGGCCTGAACATCTTGACGTATTCCAATTCTCAGACTGATAAGAAGATTATAGACCTGCTCCTTCTCACAGAGTCACACAGAACCTCTCTCACTAGACACTAGTGGAAAAACCCTGCAAGAACGTTGTAGATAACTCATCATGGCCCATGCTCGGCACTCCACTGGGTCACGTGGACACTAAGGTCTCTTGTTCCCCTCTTTACCGCACTGTTAACACATTATCTAGCCACCTGAAGAAATATTTTGGCTAACACTACCACTGTGAGAGAAATCCATCTGCCTCTTCGTCTTAACGGTAGAAATAGTACCACAAACCAGTGCCGAACTGCCCTGGCATGCACCACTAGTTTCCTATTGATTACGCTCAATAATTGGATCTTTTTTCACAATAGCATGCACAATAGGAAACCTGAAAACATTCCCCAACTCTTGGATGTCATATCGAAGACCATCCTCATAGTTTCAAACCCTCAACATCTCATCACCAAACATAATATGTAAAAATCATTGTAGCTCGGTGAAGCGGGAAGAATAATCCATCACTGATATGGAGCCCTACTACAGATTCGTGAAATCTGGAGCTCGATCTGCCCTTCAAATCTCCAGAAAGAAAAATTCTTAGAAGACTGCCTAAAAATCATCCCATGCTATGTCTCGGTGATGCTCAGTCTGGGTGGTAACATCCCACCGTCTATTTTTGGAGTCACGCAACATGTAAGTAGTGAGATTGAACCTCTTCCCTAGAGGTGTCTCTAGATGATCGATGATTGTGTACATAGAACACATACAAGACTCCGCAGCCTGTGGTCCTTCATCCCCTTAAAACGTCGGTGGATGCTACTGCTCTAATATACGTGTCAGCTCTACCATAGATTTGGCAACCAGTGGTTCTCCCTAGAAGGTCTTCATGAACCACATGAAGCCTTCATGGAACTGAAAATGCATTCCTGTCTCCGAAATAACGGATGGCGCCACATCTGGCTCTGCTGGGGGTCCATCGGTGGCCCATGACCTACCGTCTCTAGAGTATAATCGTTGGCTCTCCCTTGGAGAACAAATCGATGTTGTCTTGGCGGCATGACTCTAGAAGTTCAAACACACGCCTTAGATTAAGATCATCAAGGACTAAGAAATGGAATCCTAAGAAGGGAAAAATGAAAAGAAAACATTCATGATTTAGAAAACAAGACTACATGGCATGTATAATAACTACACGGCGTGTTCCGTCAAGTCTTTCACATGGGTGTGTACTTCTTTCAGAACTGGTTGTGTAACACCCCAAACACAAGGTGTGTTTTCCACACACACAGTGTGTACTTAAAGTTTCATCCCCATCCCGAGTCCTTCTACAAGGCATAGCCACACGACTCTCTTTTGAACGAGACTACATGGCGTGTTTAAGGTCTACACAGCGTGTACTATATAAACTTCACCGACCCATGTTGTTCGTGACACGGCTGGGTACATGGCCTACACTACACGGTGTGTTCTAGATAGACACGACATGTATAGCTTTGATTCCAACTTCCCATGTTGTTAGTGACATGGCTGGCTACTCGAATGACACTACACAGCGTGTTACACCTGCACACGATGTGTACACTACCCTATTTCCCAACCACATGACCATGTCCACACGGTCTCTCACCGTATAAGACTACATGGCATGTCCCATAGGTACACATCGTTTACTAGAAGAGCTTCACCGACCCGTGTTATTCAAGACACGGCTGGATACAAGTCTCATACTACACAGTGTGTTCCTGAAGGAAGCGGTGTGTACAAGAAAGGATAACACTAACCCGTGTTGTTAGTTACACGGCTGGATTCCCAGATAACACTATAGACCATCTTTGAAAGTGACACGATGTGTTTAAGAGAATATTTGTCCATCCATGTTGTTAGTCACATAGCGGACATAGGGTCCACACGACATGGCGTGTACAATCGGTACACGATGTGTTCCTTCTAGTGTTTTCCCAATAATGTGTTTCTGCCAACATGGCCTATGAAGCAGTTAGGAACTACATAGCGTGTACATAAAAAAATTTCTTTTCTTCCCGAATAGAAGAGTACATAGCGTGTAGTCACAACTACATTATGTGTATTCTGTTTTTTTTCAGACTGTAAGCCTTAGAAACTACTTTGGATCCCATAAAAACACCAAAACCGACACCTACGTGCCAAATTCAGATTTGTGAGGGCCCATACTCCCTGAAAATAAAAGCTTGACATCTTATACATGTTATAAAAAAAGTAAACAAGTCAATGATCCACAAAATTCTGGTTGATGAGGGCCCATACTCCTCAAGAACCAAAGTTTGGGGTTCATTCTCAAAACCTTAAATAACAATTCCCTATCAAATATAATTTATTTTATCATGTAATCTATCACAACAACATTCATTTTCTAGAACAACATATATCACAGCAACATGCATTTTCTATTGCACCTACATGGCATCGAAACTATTCATGGCATGTGATTATAACATGTGCCTAAATGATGCATGAGATGGCATACCATCATCTCATCAGGTTTCAAATAAAATGAAGCCACGTATAAAAATATAAACAGGACACCACAAGTGCATCGCCCAATGGTGAAAATCAAATCAACAGTAATAATCATGAATAGAAAATCACAATTTATCTCGAGGCAATTCGTCCTTTACCTATACATGGGTTAGCTACTCCTAAGCACAATTATTACCGATTACCTTAGAAATCTATCTATTTATTTTGTCTCCAAATAATAAAATAACTCAGAGAAATGAAAAGTCCCATGATACCACTTTGTAACTTCCCGGATCCAAGTGCCACTCAACGGGTGCCCTGAAACCGGTTGGTCACATGACCTCAAATGCATTACCCCAAATTCCAGACACTGTTGACTAGCAGTGAGGGCCTAGGACTGATAATGGGGAAACTATGCCCTCATTTATCAATGTATAGCCTAGTGGAATAAAATATTATATAAAAAAGTGGATGTAGTAAACAATACTAAGCTGAAATGGACAATGGTACAGAAGTAAAATACATGACCAAAAATCATATATATGATGATGCAATATGTCCCTAAGTCTAAGAAAGCAGCCAAAATAAAATACATTTCCAAATAAAACAATACAGTACAAGGTACAAATACAACTAAACAAAGAAATGTAGTGCAACAAGAACTTAGTAGCATCACAAGAATAAGCTCGGTCCCATGCTCTTTTACTCCTCTCCAAATATCAAGTACCTGTATAGGGACTCTGGTCCTTATCAACGCCTAAAGAAATATAATCTGTTTGGGCCCAAGACATGAACCAAATATAGTGTGAGAAATAAATCCTAGAAGGAAACCACAAAATGCCCGTTCCCAACTGTCAGTGAATTTGTGCAACAACAGTTTGCAATAATGATATGCAGTAAACTAAGAAGTACTCAAAAGAAGCTACTCCTACCAGTTCTATTTCCATTTAATATTTATTTAACAATTAAATATAATTGAATTATAATTACTTAAGACTCAGCCTCAGCCAACAATCTCCTATACAATGTTGTAGAAAAACTACAACATTCTATCTAACAAGTAGAGGGTAATAAAATTACCAAGCATGTGCTTTAGCTTGGCAGGTATAACATAACAAATCACCATAGTGAATATTCAAAGAAAACAGTTTCCTCATACATAAGAACCTTTTCCCTTGGGCTAAACAGAATCTTTCCATCAGGTTTAATAGAATCTTTCCCCCAGGCTGAACATAATCTTTCCCTCAGGCTAAACAGAACCTTGCCCTCTGGCTAAACAGAACCTTACCCTCAGGACATTCCCTTAGGCTAAACATAATCCTGCCCTCAGGCCTTTCCGTCATACTAAAAAGAAATGAAACCCTCAGGTGATTTCCCTCAAGCATGTATGTTATAGACCTCAGGAATATGAATGTTTCCCTCAGGCTAACGAAACACTTTCCCACATGTATAAGAGAACATTTCCCTAATACTAATCAAAACAATACCCTTAGGCTAATAAAAACACTACTCTTAGGCTAAGCAAGTAACCAGGATGATCCCAACACATAGGAAAGCAATTATATATACATTTTCTATCACAAAAACTTAAAACATGCTATAATCATGACATGACCTCGGGTATCCAGGCCAAATGGCTAAACAAGGGAAACACACCCACGAGGTGGCCCTTGATCAAGGAAAAGATCCCAAATGATAGTTTATACAAGTTCAATAAATTACCTATGCAAATCTAGGTATTTTATCAGTCAAGGTATTAGGCATATGACACCCCAAACATGGGTGCATCGAACAACGGTACACAAAAACAACTCGAAAGTTGGAAATAAACACCAGACCACCTACCTCGATATCCACTGATAAATATACATGAACGATGCTTCCTGAAGCAACCGAGAACAATTTAGATCTGGGATTAACATCTACTATTCCAAACTCAAAGAAAATACCCTCACGAAATAATTTGAAGGATAGGTTCAAGAAGAGATAAGATCTCACCCACATGGTTCAAATGCGGCCATCAACGAAGGAATCAGAGTCACTGTGTGTGGTTGGGAGCCCATCCAAGATATGGACACCTCTCATGCACTCCAAATGTATCCACTACCTCTTATGCTAAATGAGGATGCTACTACTTGTTTTAAGTGAAAAAAACATAACAAAAGGGAGTGTACTCTCAAGTACACGGCATGTACTTTTCATTTTTTAACTATTCCTCTAGCATCCACTTTCCACCACCCCGCTGTCCATCTGTCGACATGATTACACGGCGTGTATTCCTAAGTACATGGTGCATACTTTCGTTCCATTGGTGGCTACTTTATAAAACCTTAATATTCACCTACTGACTGATTACATGACATGTATATACAAATTACACGTCGTGTAGTTATTCGTTACATCGTTCATCGCTGACATGCCTACACGCCCTGTGTACACATCCCACACGGCCAAAGTACACAGCGTGTGGAAAAGGACATGGCGTGTACCCACAAATTTTGGGACTTTCCTAATTTTCCTTATTTTCTGAAAAACAGTCAAGGAAAAAGGAAATAATGAAACTTGTACCTCAAGAAGAAGAATCGAGTTCTTACATTTTAGAGGTATAATAGGATCAATATAATAATTAGTAGCTAGTCTTACACAGATACTGTTTTTATTATTCTTATGTACAATATATAAATCTAATCTAAAAGAAACCAATTTTAAAGTAGTGAAATGAATATTTATCTATTTTAAGGAAACCATGCATTTAGGACATTTCTATTCTTCTTGAAATAATTTTTTAAGAAGCTTATGGATGTTGACAATGGTAGATGTATAATTTATAGGAAAATAATATTTGGAACTTTTATTTTCATAAGAGATTCATTAGTTTATTTATCAGGAAATAAAAAACACTTACTAGCACATTCCACTACTGAAGCTAAATATATGGGAACTGGAAGATGTTGTGCTGAAGTGTTGCAGATGTAATACACACTAACATACAATAGAATGAGTTTTTACAAAACACAAAAAATGTGGATTATCCTAGTGTTATTTTCCAAAATAAAACCCTACACAATACACTCATTTGAAGACATAGAAATTAAAAATTAAATTCTAAAGGATCATACATGTGTAAGAGATACCATACTTCAATTTATCAGAAAGGAAGATCAATGTGCTGACATATTTTCTAAACCATTATCCTATGATAGATTTGAATAAATAGAAAAAAAATTTGGAATGATAACTATAAGGTAATCATCCATATTAATTTTCTTGTGGACATTATCCCCAAACATTTAGGTACTCCTTTTCATATGGGGATTACATATGATTATTATTTTTTATTAATTATTTTTTTAAAAACTCATTAGAACCTAAAATTTTCGGAATATAAAAAGATTTTCTTTTCATAATATAAAATTATGGAACCGATGTTCAATTTGAAGAACTGTATAAATACTAAAAAAATCTTTTAGGGAAATCAAGAAGTAACGTATCCATACATATATCATCATAATTTAATATTTTTGTTAGTATTTCAATCTTGTTTTATGAAAACCTTATCAGGTTCACTTTCCTTAAGTATGTTTTGTCCTTAAAACCTCGAAATATCAGAATATTTAAATCATTAATTAGAATTAATATCAATAATCAGAATGGATAAGGAAAATCTCAATGGTCTGATTAACCCAAGAAGATGAATTCTCTCCACAAAGCCTATATAAATGACTCCCTATTCGCATCCCACATTGGTTTTATTAATATTTTGGTGCCAAAGACCTTGTTACCTATAAGTTTTCCATTCAATTTTTCCTTATCTTCAACTCCAATGGTCACCTGAGGTTTCCTTGTATACTCTGATGGCGTCAAACAAGGAAATAAAATATTAGCTACTCTTTTGGGAAAGGATGGTACACCAAAATTTCATTGCAAATTATGACTCCCTGATTTAAAAAATCCCAAAGAAGAATTGATTGGAAAGCCTTTGTATAGCCATGTGGAAGAATAATGGTATGGTATATGTTTATCTTATTATTTAATTCTATAATACCATTCATTTTTATGATAATGGAGTAAAAGAAATGTTTTCATTTAAGAGTTATGGAAATACTTATTCATTATCTTACAAGAATGTAAAAAATCATTTTGGATATTCCTTATAAATCTGATGAAATATTTTTCTCACAAAATATGTTAAATAAAGAAGGTTTCTTTGAGAAGGTTAATGATTTCGAGTGCATTAGACATAAAGGAGTGATGAAACCAATGATTTCTCTTCTATCAACATACCACACATTACTAGCCATTTGGATACAATGATTTTTTATTCTTAGAATGGTAGATAAAAATTCTTTAAAGATTTATGATTACATTGTGATGGAATTCTAAGTTAATGTAAGGAAGTGAAACATCATTAAGTGCATTATTTTGACCATAAAAAATATTAAGAATTGAACCATCAATTCTCAAATCTTGATTTATTATGTTATCTTCTCTAAGACCATTTTATTGTGCCTAGAATCCATCAAAATCATGTGCATCACAATACCTAAAGCATTGAAGCTTGAAAGAAAGGATATTTGGAGAAATCATTAAGCAACCCCCTACAAAAAGAAAGGTAAATAACAATAACATTATGAGAAATCATCATCTATTGAAATAGTATCCACTCCATGAAATCATAATAAGAAAAAAACATTTTCCAATGTTGTTTTTTCCATGTGGAAAGAGAAAAAAGAAGATGATGAAGGAAGGAGATGCAGTTTTTAGTATATATCCTACTGAGGCTAAGGCCTTAAAAATTGAAGGAGATGAAGAGAATGAGAGTCAAGAAAACAAATGAAATTGAAAAATAAAATATCAAAAGTTGAAATCATACAATCATTTTAGAGATATACAGAGAAGGAAGATGAACATGTTCATGTACCAAATTCTTTGATGAATAAACGAGTTCCAACTAAGAATCTGGTATTTATTAAGAGAATGAATGATATTTCAATTCGGGAATACTTATTTGATGAATAAAAAATTCAACAAGAGGAAGAATAAAAAGAGTAGGAATGAGATGATGTTATCAGAATGGTTGAAGAATATGATGAAAAGGAAATCCTTTCTTAAAAATTATATATAAGAACATCCCAAGAAAAATCAACCATGATATTTTAGAAGAAAAATCTATTCAGAAAGATGATATTGTTGAGGATGATGGTAATAATGATAATTTATAAGATGAAAGTATTAATGATGAAATTATTCAACATTTTCAAAACAAGGTAGATAAATAACTTGATGAAGAATATGGGGATGATGATCATGATGTTGATAATG
This sequence comes from Viscum album, assembly GCA_963277665.1. Taxonomy (NCBI): domain Eukaryota; kingdom Viridiplantae; phylum Streptophyta; class Magnoliopsida; order Santalales; family Viscaceae; genus Viscum; species Viscum album. The sequence continues at coordinate 1,815,904,999 of OY728146.1, forward strand.
AAGTAAGTGATTATGATGATAGAATTTTTCATATTTCTTATATTGAGAACGAAACTCTGAAAGTTGAGAGGTCAATCTCTAATGCGGGGATAGGTAAGAATGTTATTTTCAATTCTCCAAATATAGAGTATGTCGAAAAATTCAAGTATGATGGTGTTGAAACGTCAATGTGGAACGAAGATAAGAAAGATAAAGTTACATATCTTAAAAAAATCAGGCACATAGACATCATCTCTTTTAAGAAATGATTTTATCATTCATTCCATGATGATGATGGTGAATTTCATTCGTTTCTTTCCATGAATTGATTCGAAATGTAATAATATTCAATATACAGTCATTCAGAACCATGATTCAACAAATATTCTTTTGGAAGTGTATACCAAACATGATGTTGAGTTCAAAAAAATTCAGATTAGTTATGATACTAATTGGATATCTTGAAAATAAATCAGAATGAGTTCAATGTTAGTTATATATTATCTTAAAATCATTGATGATTTCACTGACATAGTCATATATGAATTTGATATGTCCAAATACCAGATCAATAATTTATCATCGTGTTTTATAGAGAAAATAATGGAAGTTAAAGCTTTCCTCCTTCAAGAAGATAATGATATAGATGAGAAATCAAATTTTTTAGCTCTAAATTAGAAAAAAAAGAAAGGGAAATCAGGGAAGATATGGTTGAAAAACTCAAAGGACATGAAAAAGTGATAATGTCTAAAGGATAAATTCTTACATCTCGATTCTAAATAAGTAAATATCTTAAGGAGAAAAATAAGAATCAAGAAGGGTCGATCAAGATGTTTGGATATAATCCTAAAAAATTGATGAATTATAAGGCCACCTTAAAAAATCTGATACCACAGGGGAAAAATAAATATGAAGAATTTTTTTTCTAAATATGATATTTTTTTGTATTATCATTTGTGAAAATATTGTTATCATAAAAAAATAATTACTTTTCAGTGTTTCATCTTTCATGATTTCTAACCTTTTAGGTGCTATTTTATTCTTTCACAACATTAGTTTTTGAAAGTCACATAGGGGAAGAAGAGAATGAAAAATAATAAATTTATTTTATTGAAGAAGACACATATGTAAGGGGGAGATTACTTGAAGAATAGATTATTAATAAAGGTATAGTTATTTCCCTAAGAAGGATAGAAATATGATCCTTTGGTATTTAATTACCTAAGGGGGAGTAAGTCATATTCACCATGAGCCCTAAACAAAGGGAGATATGTATTATATTAAAATGAAAACGTCATTCCTATTTATAATATTATGAAATTTTGTGTATGTTTTCTAGAAATATGAAGATTGTTCAGTCAATTTTTTTCTTTTTTCTTTTTTTCTTTTATGTTTTGAAATTCACAACCACATTTGTTTAAATCGAAATTAACTTTTTCTAATAAATATATTCTTAAGGTAAAATTATCTTTATCTAAAAATAGGATTGAATTTACTAATTTCTTCCAATTCCTTAAATAATGTTTTCTCAAATCATGTTTTACCATCATTTTATTAAGCCAAAAACTCCAATTCTTATCTAACTTAAAACCTTACATCACCTTAGATTACGATTTCTCTAGAATTCCTAATGTGATTTCTCTTGAAATCATACTTTGATTTAATCTAAATGTATACACCATTTTATCCCAAAACGAGACTCTGATTTCACCTGAAATTAGACCCATATTTCTTCTAAAATCAGTCCCATCTATATTCTTAAACCAGACACTTTTTTCTACTAAAATGAGATTCTGATTTCACTAAAAATTGGGCTCATATTTCTTATCAAATCAGACTACGATATCCTCAAAATTAAGAATCCAATTATTCTGTATATTTGGTTCAGTTATTTAATTTTTTTGTACTATGATTTTCACTATCCTAATAATCCAATTAAATTCTTTCCTTATAGTTTACATATTTACTTAATGCAATGTTCAATTTTTTTGGATTCCAAAAGAGATAATGTTTCTCAAGCATAGTTTTGTTTCTGATAGTTTTTTATATACAATGATATTGTAAAATTTATTTTGACATAATCATTTCCAAATTGCAACATATACAGGTCCCACCAAAATTTAAGAAATAATATGTCTGTTGGAGGATAAAATTAATCATTGAAGACTTTTCCTATAATTACGCATATATTTTAACGAGATTAGTGCTAGAGTTTTTGTTGAGTGATTTTCAACTTTGGAATGATGTTATACGTTATGCCATCGCTACTCAAATATACCTTTTGAGAATGTTGTGAACAACTTTTTCTAGGTGAGAACTTCTTTTTCAACATTCCTAGTGTGATTCCTATTGTTTTAGATCAATTGAGGGCATCTGGGGAAAGGAAGACAAGTATCGATCACTATAAAAATCGACGGCTAGTGTTGATAACAAGATAGATATAAATATTCCTATCGAGGAAATACCCTATTATGGATAAGATAGATTTTCCGGAAAGAATAAATCATGAGAACTTTATCCATGGTTGTTGGATACCCTTATTATTAGGTTAAATTATATCTTAAACATGTCTTGTTTTGTGACATGTTTTAATTTCGCTACATTTTGTTAATGTCAGGAAGTGTATCTTTCTTAAACATTCATATTCATGTATACTCTAATATAAATATTATTCTATATTATTTATGGTAGAGTCACTCCCTATGTTATTTTTTATTATGTTTACTTATTGGATTCACATTATCATATCCTAATAATGTTAGTTTCTTTGATTATAAATAAAGTGTGTTTGTAAATTTATCTTTTTTAAAATTTTCAAACATAGATTTTATTAAGGATAAAAGAAAATGTTTTTAAACCCACAATCCACAAAATATTTTAATTGAAAATTATATATATACTTCTATCCTATAAGAAAATATTAAATACATTCAAAATTTATTTCCCAAGCATCCCTTCGAGAGAAGATAATGTATTCTCAAATAGATGATGTGGGAATTCCTAAAAAACTGTATAATATAAGAAAATGTAAATCCTTCAGCGTCAATATTAATGAATTAGATATTTTGATATTTTATTCACAACTATGTGTACCATCAAATACCGTGTTATGGAAGGAGCTGTTAGATGATGCACACAGCTCAAACATCCCCATCAATACAATAATCACAAACATGTATAAAAATCTCTAAGAGAAATATTCATGAGACAATATGAAGAAGGATATTGTGGAATATATATTAAAAATTATTGAATTTATTCAAGTGAATGATAATGATAATAAATCAATGATGATTGAAATGGGAAAACATCTCAAAGAACATTGTCACTATTATTCCAAATAAATAAAAAGTAAAAATTTCATATGGGTTGTGTTGTCTCGTTTTATAAATACTTTTCAATTCATTGTAATTTGAGATTACATCTTAGCTGATAAAATTGGAATGGTCAATATAAGTGTGCTAGTGAGGCCTCATTTAAATCCACTATAAATTTTATCTGCCCTAGATCGACGATTTACCTTCATGTATTGAAAGATTCTGTAATATGCTATAATTATAGAGTTGAAATTCAATATGTCTTATCAACCTCAAACTGATGTCCAATATAAGTTTTATTTTTGGACACTCAAGGATATTTATAAATAATTTTCAATTGAAATAAATGGGGGGTGAGACTAACACCAACCCCGAGTTGATTTCACAAAAAATTAATTTTTCAACTAAAGGATCCAAATGAATCCCTATGAATCCGTTCATTGGAAGTGGTGAAGAAAATTTTCATTTTGGTATGAATTTGGGGAATGAAAATTTCTAGGATACGAAATTTTCATGGAAAAAGAGGATCTAATGATGACCATTCATAATCACATCAATGTATCTCAATTTCAATTGAATATATAGCATCCTAGACATTTCTTACATTAATATTACATTATTTTAAAGATAAACATCATAATAGTATTAAAAATATAGTATCCAAAGGTTTAGTGTCTTGTAAAAACTAGGACTATACATAAAAAATACAACATCAAGCATAAACATTTATTTAATTTCTTCTTCTCTAGATTCTTATTGTCACTTGTCGTCTCCTTTATACATATATCCACATGAAGATATACATCTTAAGGGGTGATCATTAAGCCCAGTAAAATGATATATAAGAACAATATATCATGGGGTGATCATAATCAAATCATGGTAAAAAGATCATGAACACAAGAAGAAGCTTAAATATAAGACTTGAAATGTGGCAATGCATTAAAATGAAACATCATGTATCAGTGGTTAACTACCACACATACTTGTGAACTAAGATATCATCTTTTTCACACATAATTTCACATTTACTCATGATATTCATCTCTTTACCCAATGCATTGGAGTGTTGTATAATTCCGGGTGCACCCATCTCATTGAAACATTCATATTGCACTATATAATTCAGGACGCACCCATCACATCATAAAATCATCATTATCATTGATTCCACATAGAACACATATAAAAAACGTACATAACTAACCCATGAAAAATAATTGTTTTCATCTCATATGAACAAATTCATAAACTTTGGGTTTCCAAAAGAAAGAGGTAATAACATACATGATACAAGAACCGTCCACTTTGAGTGAGAAGTAAAAGGCGTGTTCTTAAAAGAAGAGTTATTTTGGAAAAAATTTTGTTTCAAAAAAAACGCAGTGAAAAAATGTATATCCCAGAAATGGAAAGGCAACGATGACCAAATGATCATTAAGTAGTAAACATATCTAAAATAGAGTGAAAGAGGTAGAACTCGAAGAATGAAAGTTGGGTTCCAGAATTTCCCCTTACCTTGTATCAGAATGCTTCCTTCTCCTTAGTGTCCTCTATAATGAAATTATATTCATTAATTAGAATTCCATAACCTTGTGTACATTAATATGGTTCATTATAGTTTAATTAAGTTAATTTATGTTCCTTTGTATGAGTTATAGAGTTTGAAAACATTATTCGGGAATGTTTGTTTTTATGGTTTTCTTGAGTGGTTCACTTGTATTCTTAAATTGATGTTTGGGTAGAACATGGGTAAACATCCAAAACTGATATTAAACGTTATTAATGTTATTCCCGGATATTTAATGATATTATAATTATTCATTTTATATCCATGTGGATGAATCATTAGATAAGAATTAAATGATGATTATTTGGATTAATTTCGGCAGTTTTCGATCACAACAATTTTGATTTAACCTATCACTTGGTAATATGTCCATAGGTTATTTCCAGAAATTTAAATAGAAAATAATACATATATAAAATTCTGGTTCCAACATAAAAATGGTTTCATGACCAGATCTGAAGGTAGAAATGGAAGAAGAAAGCATGTCATTCTTGAAGGTGATAAATTAACACCTCACGAACAAAGTTCTCTTTAATAAAATAAAAGGAAGAGGGAAATGGGGTTGTATTATATAATAACCCATTATAATAATAAAATAACATTATATGTATAATATTTGAGTTACAATACCATTTATATGAATATAGGATGTGATAGATCAAGAAATGAACTTGAACTGGAAGGGAAATTAAGGGCGAAAAGGGAGAGAAATTACCTCTTAAATCCTCCTCTTCAGATCCTTCTTAAGGGCCTAAGCTTGGTATTTTGATGAGAACAGCAGCTCTTGGACGTGGGGGAAGGGCTAGGGAATAATTTTGAGCAGATTTTTTAGAAGTATTGGAGATTGAGAGGTGTGTGGAAATGAGGGTGTGAAGGGTGGTTTTTATAGTGGGGGAGAGGGGTTTCCTTAATATAAAATTCATTAGTTCATTAATTTACCCTAAGAGAAGGAATAGTGAGCCTTCATTGACCATTAATATTAATTTTATAATGTGATCCCAAAAAAGTGGGATTACATCAGCAGAACATAACACATGACTCTATAATTAGATTATTTAGCTTATTTTGGTTAATTACGGTATTTTACTATTCATCAAAAATTCAAGTTTCTCAGAAAAATCACAAAAAAAATTTCCAAACCATTTTTTGACGTGTAGAATACAAAAATGATTTCCATTTTGGAAAAATAATTTTTTAAATATTATCAATTTAATATTTAATTAAAATCATAATTTACTTAAAAACATGTTTTTTAATTAAAACTGATTTTATAGTGCTTTCAAAAATTAAATAGGGTCTTATAAAATTATCTAGAAACTATAAGATATTGATTTGATAATTAATGAACAAAATTTAATCAAATAATATTTCTTTTAAATTAATTAATTAATTATAATTAATTATTTATGACTTACAAAATACCAACACGTTTACTAAGGTAAAATTTTAACTTTATAAGATGTCTAAATTTTATTTAATTATTCATGGGTATGGTTACTCTTATGTTGGATGATTTACTATTCATAATAGGAATATTCCTATTCATAAGTGTATGTTACTATTACTATTCACCAAAAATTATTTTTATTTCATTAGACTCCAATAATCATCTTGAACACAACAATGTATGTCAGATTCCCAATACAGATGTGAAAAACCTATGTTTGGAGGTCACATAGCACTTAGTAAATCATTATGTTGTGTTTCCATGAGATTTTATGACATGATTATAAGCAGGGAATTTCCATTGAAAATCTTTGGGTCATTACATTCTTCCCCCCATAAGAAATATCGCCCCCAAAATTTCACTTTACGAAAACAAGTTAGGGTACTTCTCCTTCATTGCCTCATCTGCTTCCCAAGTTGCTTATTCAATCATATGTTTCATCCACAACACTTTGACTAGATTGGTTGTCTTATTGCGTAGAACCTTATCTCTCCGATCCAGAATCTTTACTGGATGCTCCTCATACATGAGATCATCTTCCAGCTGCACCAACTCTGAGTTTAGTAAATGTCAGGGGTCTGGTATGTACATCCTTAGTAGTGATAAATGAAACACATCATGAACTTGAGCCATATTCAGTGTCAGTGGAAGACAATAGGCCACGACTCCTATGCGATCAAGGATCTCAAAGAGGCCAATATACCTTGGGATTAGCTTCCCTTTCTTACTGAATCACATGACTTTCTTCCATGGAGATATTCAAAGGAAAACTTTATCTCAAACATCAAACTCCAAGTCCCTTCTCCAGTTTCTATCATCGCTCTTTTTCCAACTTTGAGTAGCATTGATGTGTTTATGGATGACTTGAACTATCTATGTTATGTCTTTAACAAGATCGGGTCCAAGTATCTTTCTTTCTCTAACTTTATACCAACAGGTTGGAGTTCTACATCTCTTCCCATACAAAGCTTTATTTGGAGCCACCTGAATACTCGAGTAACAGATATTGTTGTATGGGAACTAAACCAATGGTAGATACTGAACCCAACCACCGTTTAATTCAAGAGAGAAGGCTCTTATCATATCTTCAACCGTCTGAATAGTCCTTTCTGATTGGCCATCAGTTTGGGGGTGATAGGTCGTGCTGAAATTTAATTCAGTACTCAAAGCATGTTGAAGGCTCCTCCAAAATTAAGTTGTAAACCATGGATCACGGTCAAAGACAATTGAGAGTGGAACACTATGCAGTCTCACCACTTCCTTCACATTTATCTTTACAAGTTTTTCAAGAAAGAGATCTTCCCTAATAGTGATAAAATGGGCAGTCTTGGTGAGTCGATCAACCATAACCCATATCGCATTATTTCCCTTTGAAGTCTTCGGGAGACCTGTGACAAAGTCCGTAGTAACATTTTCCCATTTCCATATGGGTATAGACAATGGCTGCATCATACCTTTGGACTTTTGTCGCTCAGCTTTAACTTGCTGACTTACCAAGCACCTTGATATATATTCCACAATCTCCTTCTTCATGTAATCCCACCATAAGTGTTCTCGGGGATCCCGATACATCTTGGTACCCCCAGTATGGATCAAGAATGTTGGGCTATGTGCATTGTCCAATAGATCCTTCTTTATCCTAGGTGATGAAGGCCCACAATGGTATGTTCCAAATTGAATCATACTATCTTCATCGATATGGAACTCTTGTAGCTTCCCTTCCTTTACTTCATTCACCCTCTTTTGTATCTCCACATCATCCCTTTGTGCTTTATTAATCATCTCCTAGATACAAGGTTATGCAATGATTTGGGCAAGGTAGGATGTATCCCCTACCCATATGATTTCCAAATCCATCCTTTGCATATCCATAAAGATAGGGTCCTTCTCAATCCACAACATGGATAGAGTAGTAGGTTCTTTTCAGCTTAGGGAATCAGCTACCTTGTTTTCCTTTCCAGGATGATAGTGAATAGGGCAATCATAATCCTTGATTAGTTCTAACCATCTCCTTTGATGCATGTTGGGCTCCTTTTGTGTGAATACATACATTAGGATCTTGTGGTCAGTGTATATGTCACAATTTTTACCATAAAGGTAGTGCCGCTAAATTTTCAAGGAAAAAATCATAGCTTCCATCTCTAGATCATGCATCAAGTAGTTCTACTCATTGATCTTCAACTGTCCTGAGTCATAGGCTATCACATTATCAAATTTCATGAGCACACAACCAAATAATTTCATTTAAGAATCACTATATATCACAAAACTTTCTCCACTTTTTGGTAGTGTGAGTACAGGTGCAGTGATCAGCCTTCTCTGTAGATCCTTGAATCATTCCTCACATTCTTCCATCCAGACAACCTTTACCCCTTTCCTTGTTAACTTTGTTAGCGGGCTTGACAATCATGAGATGTTTCTCACAAGATGTCAGTAGTACCTAGATAATCCAAGAAAACTATGGATTTATATGACACTAGAGGGCCTAGGACATTCCTCAATCACCTTTGTATTTAAAGGATCCACATAAATTCCCTCACTTGTGATCTTGTGTCCCAAGAACGTTACTTTCTTGATACAAAAGTCACACTTGGTGAACTTGGCGTACAACTTATCCTTTCTTAATATCGCCAACACAAGTCTTAGATGTTCTTAATGTTCCTAATTTATCTTGAATTATATGATAATATCATCAATAAACACTACCAAAAATTTGTCTACGTAATGTCTAGACTCTATTCATCAAATCCATGAAGATTGTAGGGGAATTACTAAGTCCGAATGGCATCACAAAAAACTCATAGTGCCCATACCTTGTACGGAAGGAAATCTTTTGAATATCTTCCTCATTCACCTTTACTTGATGATATCTAGAATAAAGATACACCTTTCAGAAGTGTATGAGCTCCTCTTAACTGATCGAACAAGTCATCAATCCTAGGGAGAGGATAATTGTTCTTTATCATGATCTTGTTTAGTTCTTGATAATCTATACACAGCTGCATTATTCCATCCTTCTTCTTCACAAAGAGCATTGGTGCACCCCAAGGTGATTCACTAGGGTGTATAAACCTTTTTTCCAGATGCTCTTGCATCTTTTTCTGTAACTCCTTGAGTTTGATAGGAGCCATCCTAAAGGGAAACATCGATATAGAAGTATCTCTAGGTATGAGTTCAATTGAGAACTCTACCTCATGATCCGGGTGGAATTCCGGGTATCTCATTGAGAAATACATCATGGTATTCCCTCACGATGGGAATTTACTCATGGTTGGAACTTTCCTTCAACTCAACCATTTGGGTGACATATGCTTCTTCATAGGGAATCAACACCCACACCATTGAAGGATTTTTCAAGGTATATTCACGATCTTCCATGAATTTGTACAGGAGCATGGGATGGTTCAAAATATGAGAAGATATTTCCCTTTCCTGACAGTTGATGTGTTCTCTATATAATGAGAGACAATCCATTCCCATTATAGCATCAAATTCTACCAAGGGAAGTATTACTAGATTTTATGGAATAATCATCCCACATACACCAACATAAGAAGAGTAAAACACGTAGGTTGTAATGATTACACCACTTGGTGTTTTTACAGATATCTCTACTTCAAGGTTTTGGGGCTTCAATTATATAGTTCTAGCTAACTTGCAAGATATAATGGAATTCATAGATTGAGAATCAAATACAACTTTTTTCATTATTGAGTGAATAAGATGTGTACCTTATACGACTTCTTTATCATTATCCACCTTTGCAGTAGCGATGGAATAATCCTTCACTTGTTCCTTTGGCGTTGGTGGTTGCTAATGTTGATTACCCTAGATAACATGAGGTTTAGTGCACTGGTTTGAATTGTGCCCTAGCTCTCTACAGTTGTATCATTTAACCATGAGTGGTTCTCTCCTTTCATAGGCTACATTCACCTTACTTTTCGTGTCATTTCGACACTCTTGAGAATGATGTCCTTTTTTCCCACACTTGAAGCATTTCCCCATCCCTTTGAGGTAGTTCCCATGGTGCAACATTCCACATTTTTGGCATGTGTGTTGATGAGTTTTTTTCCCACCCTTATCATTAGATCCACCAGCTTGAAACTCCATCTTTCGTTTCTTATCACCATAGCCATGGGACCATTCTCCAAACTCTATCTTCACTTAGAGATCACATCGAACAACTTCTTTATATCTCCGAATGTATCTAATTTCAATAACCTTTCGGAGGTGTGGTTTTAATCCACTAAATAATCTATAAATTTGGCTACCATTTTTCAGAGAAAAAATCCGAAGCGTACCATTAAATCCTTGTGAAATTCTCTTCGTAGGTTATGACATATTCTACTTCTTTTTTTCTTGAGCTCTATGAATTCTCTCTCTATCTTTGTGTGAAGTGTTCTTGGGAAATACTTGTTAAGAAACATTATCTTAATGTCTTCCCATTCGATCCCTTCAATTTCCTCCCTTGGCATGGCATTCTTAATAAAATCCCACCATTGATTGGCTTATCCATCTCAAAGACAAACGACTAAGGTTACATTATCCGTCTCAGAATAGTGATGCACAGAAAATATCTTCTCCAGGGAGTTGACCCACTGTTCTGCAACTACTGGATCAGATGATCCACTAAACGTCGGTGGTAAGTGCTACATAAATCATTCGATATCCACGTGCTCACTCTTTGGTGAAGGGGGATGTTCCCCATTATTATGGTTATTGTTCATAACCTTAGATAATTGGGTAAGCATCACCATGTTTTTTTAACTCCACCTCCCAAATCATTGGGAATGTCGTTTGGGAAATCGTTGCATTGGCCCTCACATGATTTGTTGGCGTGATTTCTCTTGGTTCCCACCATTATCTATAATAGAAAATGTTAGAACAAAACATAAGTAAACAAGTCAAGAATAACTTATTCATTAAAATGATTTATACCAAAAAAATATCATATGGGATCCCTATGTAAATATTATTGTGTGCATATTTGTAATTAGTCTCATGTAGAGGTTTTCTCTATGGTTCACTAATCCAAATTCCCAAATAAACTAAACCTTTCCTCTGATAACAACTATAGCATCCTATCATTTTCATACATTAAAATTACATCCTTTTAAAGATAAAAAACATAATATTATTACACATAGAGGATACAAAGGTTTAGTGTCTTGGGAAAACATGGAACATCCATAACAAATACAACATCAAGCATAAACATTTATTTAATTTATTCTTCTCTACCATCTTATTGGAACTTGTCCTATCCTTAGTAAATGTTTCCACCTGTGGATATACATAAAAAGGGGTGAGCTAGAATCCAAGTATGATGATATATAAGAAAAATATATCATGGGGTGATCATAATCAAAACATGGGAAAAATATCATGAACACGAGAGGACACATAAATATAAGACATGAAATGTGGAATGCATAAAAATGAAAAATCATGTCTTACTGGTTAACTAACACACATACTTGTGAACCAAGCTAGAATATTGATCACATATCATTTCACATTTACTCATGAGATTCATATCTTTTCCTAATGAATTGGAGCGTTGTATAATTCTGGGCGCACCCGTCTCATTGAAATATTCATATTGCGCTATATAATTCCGAGCACATCTTTCACATTATAAAATTATAATTATCATGCTTGACACATAGAACACATATAAAAAATGTACATATCTAAGCCATGGAAAGTAATGGGTTTCATCTCATAAGAACACATTCATATACTTTGGGATCACAAAATAAAGAGGGAATAACATACATGTTACAAGAACCGTCCACTTTGAGTGAGAAGTAAAAGGCGTGTTCTTAAAATAAGAGTTCATTTGGAAAACATTTTTTTTGACATAAAAACCAGTGACCAAAATGTATATCCCATAAATGTAAAGAAAATGATGAAAAAAATTTCTTTAAGTAGTAACCATATCAAAAATGGGGTGAAAGATGGAGAACCCGAAGGATGAAAGTTCAGTTCGAGAATTTCCCCTTACCTTGTATCTGAATGATTCCTTCTCTTTAATGTCCTGTATAATGACATTTTATTCCTTAATTAAAAATAGATAACCTTGTGTACATTAATATGGATCATTATGGTTTCATTAAGTGATTTTATGTTCCTTTTTATGAGTTGTAGAGTTTAAAAACATTATTCCGGAATGTTTGTTTTTATGGTTTTCTTGAGTGGTTCACTTGTAATCTTAAATTTATGTTTCGGTAGAACATGGGTAAACATAAAAAATAATATTACAAGATCTTAATTATATAACAGGATATTTAATGATCTTATAATGAATCATATTATATCCATGTGTATGAATCATTAGATAATAATTAAATGATGATTATTTTTGATAATTTGGGCGGTTTTTCGATTACAACGAATTTGTTTTAACATATCACATAGTAACATGTCCAGAGTTTATTTATAGAACATTAAATAGAAAACAATACATATAAAAAATTCTTTTTCAACCATAATAATGGTTTCATATCCAGATCTGAAGGTAGAAATGGAAGAAGAATGCATGTCGTTCTTGAAGGTGATAAATTAACACCTCACGAACAACGTTCTCTTTAATAAAATAAAAGGAAGAGGGAAAGGGGGTTGGATGATATAATAACCCATTAGAATCATAAAATTCCATTAGATGTATAATACTGGAGTTACAATACAATTTAGATGAATATAGGTGGAGAGGGATCAAGAAATTAACTTTAACTTGAAATGAAACTAAAGGAGAAGAGGGAGAGAAATTACCTCTTATATATTCCTCTTGAGATCGTTCTTAAGGTCCTAATATTGGTCTATTGATGAGACCAAATGATTTTTGGACGTGGGGGAGGGGATAGAGAAGATGTTTGAGCACAATTTAGTGAAGGCTTGGAGCTTGAGATGTGTGTGGAAATGAGGGTGTGAAGGGTGGTTTTTATAGTGGAGGGGAGAGGAGTTTCCTTAATATAAATTCCATTAGTTTATTAATTTCCCCTAAGACAAAGAATAGTGAGTCTTCAATGACCTATAATAGTATTTTTATCTTGTTATCTGGAAACAAGGGGGCTTACATCATTAGAACATCACAAATGACTCTGTAATTAGCTTATTTAGCTTATTTTTGTAAATTACGGTATTTCACTATTCATAAAAAATTCATGCATCTCAGAAAAATACCAAAAAAAATACCACAACCATTTTTCTATGTGTAGAATCCAAAAGTGAAGTCCATTTATAAAAAATAATTTTCTAAATTTTATTAATTTAATATTTATTTCATATCACAATTTACTTAAAAAACAGTTTTTAAAATTAAAAAAGATTCTATAGTGATTTCAAAAATTACATAGTGTCTTATAAAATTATCTAAAAACTTTAAGACATTGATTTGATAATTAATGAACACATTTTAAGAAAATAAATTTTATTTTAAATTAATTAATTAATTATAATTAATTATTTATGACTTGGAAAATACCAAAACGTTTACTAAGGTCAAATTGTCACATTCTAAGATGTCTAAATTTTATCTGATTATTCATGGGTATAGTTACACTTATTTTAAATTATTTACTATTCATAAGGGTCATATTATTATTCATAAGGGTATGTTATTATTACTATTCACCAAAAAAATTATTATACTACAAGAATCATCTTGAACAGAACTATGTATGTCAGATTCCCAATACAAAAGTGAAAAACATCTGTTTAGAGGTCACTTATGTTAAGACCAAGAAATTTCAAGGAAATATTTTTTCATAATTTTTTTGGAATTTAACGAGTACGCAGTTTCTGATGGCACTTGATTCCAAGGCCCGGTGTGCTCGGAATCAGTTTCCGAAGATTAGCTCGGGTACGTTCAGTGAACGAACGAGCGGGTTTTCCTAACATTTGAGCCGTTGTTCGGAATAAAAATCAGAGGGAACCGATGAAGCCGCAGCGCCGTTAATTTATTAGGAACACCTTTTCTGAAGTTTCGTTTTCTCGGGTGTGGTTTTAAAAAATAATTGGTTAACTAATGAATAAAATAAAATTTGTGAAGCAATTTTTATTTTATTTTCTAAGTAGTTTAATCCTATATATGGAAGTTGATGTGGGGACCACTAAATCCTAACCCCTCATTATATGAAATTAGTGAGGGGACCCCACACGATCCCCACCTTTTCAACTTCCTCAAAACCTCCCATTAAGTTGGAAAACCCCCATTATTTGTGTAACACACCCACACCCCCACTTTTTCCAAGTCAACTCTCTTTGTAATTAATTGATTAAGTTATTAAATGTAATTAATTCATGAATTATTTTGAATTTTGAATTTAATGATGGCTTGTGTGTGTTAATAAAATAAGACAATGTCTTATTTCATTGGGGTTATTTCATTGTGCGAGAAGGTTTGGAGAGGAATTGCTCAAGCCTTCGAATCATCATCTTCTTCGTTGGAGAACGTGAAGAACGACGAAGAACGCCAGCCTCCAACAAAAGAAGACGAAGAACACTAGTTCCTCGGAGATCAACGACGTGACGCCGACAAAGCTCTTCTCCGCGACGCCGTGTACCGCGACGCCCACGATCCTCTTCCGCGACGCCATCCTCCGCGACGTCTTTTCCCGTGACGATCCTCGCTCGAAAACTTCTTCAAGGTATGGGGTTTTTGATTTATTTTACGTTATGTGGATTACATCCTTGACATGTGAATAATTGTTCGGAAATTGTTCGAAGTTGTTTGAACCACTAACACGGTGGGTGCGGACCAACTAACAAGTCTGAACCCACCATTTCTCTGTTCTTGATGCGTGGAATGTTGGGCGATGATGGAATGGGACCATTGAGTGATTGGATGCCATCACAGTAATCTACGGGTCCCAAGACGACCCCATGCACAGATGGGAGCAAGAAAGGACCACCGGAACGGCTCCGGTGGGCCGCAGACATCACTGGTGGCGCGGGTCGCCGGCGCGGAGACATCTCGGCGCGCCGCCAGGAGGAACCGCTGCGGCTGAAGCCGCGACCGCAGGTGACCAGGATCCTGCACCCACACGGGATCCGGAGGAGGACGCGGCACCCGCCGCGTACACGGAGGGCAAAAGGAGGGGGGACCGTGTCCCCCCATGATCGACCACTGGCCGAGCCAGTGTTCCACCTGGCCGGGCCGGTCCGGGGTGCGCGGACCGGACCGGGCCACGCCCAGCCAGGCCGGGCCGGACCGGGCCCAGACCCCCCATTTTCAGCTCACTTTCGGTCATTTTCACATATAATGGACTACGGACCTCCGATCGATGCACAGTCAGTTGCGTTGAGATCCGTGGATCGAGACAGTCGTTTTGGTATACTACATTTAAGGTTTTGGAGAATTTTGGGTACGACCAGGTTGGTTAGAACACGAAACCAACCGAGCCCTCAGAGCAGAAACACTTATAACTTGAGCTCCAGACATCCGATTGATGTGTCGTTGACATTGTTGGATTCCTCTTAGTGAGGCATAACTTTTGGCATACTATGCTCGAGGTTTGGGCGTTGCTGGAGTATGGTCGGGTTGGTTTTGACTTAAAAACCAACCGGGCCCCTGGAATGAAAAAGTAATTAACTATCAGACCGGGCGTCCGATTGACGCGTCGTCTCTCACGTCGAGTTCCTATCGACGAGGCGGAACTTTGGGATACATCAAATCCAGACAATGTGTCAGTTGATGTATCGAACCCTTGGCTCATGGAGTGGACCCTCTCAGAAACGAGCATTCTGTGTGCGAGAACCCTAGAGCTGGCTGTGATGACAATGACAACCTTACTGGAATCCTCCGTGGGTTCAACGATGACTACTTTCGTACTGGAATCCTTCGTGGGTTCGAAGATGAAGAAATTCGTACTAGAATCCTCCGTGGGTTCGACAATTAAGTCTTTCATACTGGAATCCTCTGTGGGTTCGACGATGAAGACTTTTGTACTAGAATCCTCCATCGGTTCGACGATGAAGACTTTCGTACTGGAATCTTCCGTGGGTTCGACGACGATGACAACAACACTGGAATCTTCTGTGTGTTCGACGAGAAGACTTTCATACTGGAATCCTCCGTGGGTTCGATAATGAATACTTTCGTACTGGAATCCTTTGTGGGTTCGACGATGAAGACTTTCGTAGTAGAATCCTCCGTGGGTTCGACGATGATGACAAACGTACTGGAATCCTCCGTCGGTTCAACGATGAGGACTTTCGTACTAGATTCCTCCGTGGGTTCGATGATGATGACAACTGTACTGAAATCCTCCGTGGGTTCGATGATGAAGACGTTCGTACTGGAATCCTCCGTGTGTTTGTCGACGATGACAACCGTACTGGAATTCTCAATGGGTTTGATGGTGACAACTACAGTACATGTATCCTACGTGGGTTTGACAGTATTGACCTCTGTTGTACCATCCTATGTGGGTCCGACAGCTTAGCTGGTCTAGTATCCTATGTGGGTCCCAACTAAATGAATCAGTAACTACATCTGATCATCTCCTTTTGTTTTACAAATGATGTTTACATGTGTGAGCTGAGTGTTGATTTTCAATCATTATCTTCGATGAGAATGACATTCTTCCTATGTGGATTGAGTTTTGCTTCCCTATGTGGATTGGATTATGCTTTCTTGTGTGGATTATGTTTTACCTTCCTAAGTGGACTAGATTTTACATGAGCTCGTTAGTTGGAGATGAACAGGATTTATGACTTAGGTATATGTATGGTCATATACCTAAGTAGTGTTGGATGATACTCCGTGATTGTATATTTCCTTTGTGAATTATCCTTTGTGGATTCAGGGAGACCATCGGGGGTCTCACGGTCACTACTGAGTATCGTATACTCACCCCTGCATGAGCATCGCCCAGACTACGTTGTGTTGGTTACAGATGATAGCAATCACTGATCGAGGTTGAGTCTTGTACAGCTGTATGGTTCCCAGAGGAGGAACTCATGACGAGTCGGTGCCCAGAGGTGAATATCACGTCGAGTTGGTTCCCGGAGGTGTATTTTACGATGAGTCGGTACCTGGAGGTGGACCACTGGGCGGGATGTACACATGGTGGACGGTAGGATCTGAGGAGCTAAGGAGGCTATCTGTACCCACCCTTCAGGTGGGATTTCCATTGGATGGCTCAACGTTGCTGCTTTACTTTTTAGTTGCGGTACTTTCTTTCCAGTTGTACTTTACTTTCAGTTTGTGTTTGTATTCTAGCCCAGTTTCTTTTCCCCAATTACTATTGTGCTCAGTTTACTTGGTGTTTACTTTTGCTGTCTTACTCTATGGTTTTTGTTTACTTTATAAAGGAAATTCCTTTCCCTTTTTTGTCGAGATTTACGCCATTGGTGCTAGTCTCTATCCCCTGGCCTATAGAAGGCGGGCTTGGGGTAGTCCCAGAACAGTCCCCGGGGACGGGTCGTGACAAATTGGTATTAGAGGAGTTCGTTTGTACCGACAAACTCCAAACTCTGATCTTTCATCTATGTGAAGCAATAGTGTTAGGGGTATTTAGTGTGGTTATCAGTCCAGGGAGTCCAGTGTTGGTGCGGCAGCCGACGTATCCGTACACTAGGACCCTGACTTCTGATTTCCAACTCAATGCATCAAAAAATTGATTGCATGTGTGTTTCATAAGTTTTCTTTGGGATTACTTTTTTTCAGCTCACCAGGTATACTATTTTGACCGTGGCACAACTATTTCTTTTCAGGATGGTCGAACGACGGCAACCATCTAGGGTTCCGAGCTTTGTGTGAGATGACAGCCCACCAAGCGATGAGGCCTCGGTGCATGGACCTTTTTCAGCAGAGGCACCAGCTGTACCTCTACCCGCCGAGCCACCGATGCTCCATGCCCCAGCCACTGAGAGTGTATGTTGCCTTACTACACTACATGAGTTTCAGCATAAGAGACCACCCAGGTTCCGCAGGGAGACGGACCCTCAACCAGCCGAGGATTGGATGGAGGCTGTAGTTTGAGTTTTCAGGCTAGTGGGGACACCAGATGGCCTCATGGTGAACCTTGCAGTGAGCGTCCTGCATGCGGCAGCAGGTAGATGGTGCAGCATGATGCTCCAGGTGCACGACAAGACATCTCTCCTCTAGACGGACTTTGAGAGCCTATTCTGCTCAGAGTTCAACCCAGCCACCCTACATGTGGTGCGCATTCAAGAGTTACTACAGTTGCGACATGGAAACATGACCGTGGCGCAGTACTCGGCGAGGTTTACTGATCTCTCACGCTACTCCACATATATGGTATGGGACCCCTTCCTCCAGGCCCAGACCATCAATAAGGGACTGAAGCATGATATCAGGGCATCGATGATCTCCCTCACCATTCCGACATAGGCAGGGGTGTTGGAGAGAGCCTTTCTAGGGGAGAGTTTTCTCGCTGAGCAGGAACCAGCTGCATGACCCTCCGCAGGATGACCCGTAGTAGAGTCTTATGCAGCTCGCAGTAGACATGTGATGAACAGGTCCAAGCGGGCCAGTCCATCGTATGGAAAATCTCAGGATGAAGATTTGGTTGCGCGGGGAACACAAAGGAGATCCAGCTATGTAGGGAGAAGGCGGGCGAGGTAGAGGAGCTGGAAGAGCAGCGGGTGGTGGATAAAACATTGAGGCCCTACCACCACCACCACCAGGGAGACCACCCCGACTGCAGGGAATGCGTGGACAAGGGAGAGATCAGCTTCAGGAAGATGAGGCCTACAATCATAGAGCTACGAGAGAAGATGGACAGGAGTGGGACTAGCTCCATACATGGATACTTTTTTTCATGTTACTTCTAGCATTGATGATGTTTGTTTGTGGATGCTTTGTGTCTTTGTACTTTGAGACGCAGAAAAAAAAGGTCACCTTTCATTGTGGCATTTACTTTCCTATCCTCTCATTGTGTGGTTTCTAAGAGGTTCTGGTTTAAACTGTTGACTTGACCCTCACTTTTGAGATTTTTACTGGAGGAAACTCAGTGACCACACACTGATGCCGACAGTGTGACTTAACCCTTGGAGGCGAGTGTAAGGGTTAGATCTCTTGGTATTAGCATCGAGGCCTTATGACATCATCCTTATTATGGATTAGTATCATCCATGTTGGGATTTACTGTATTAGGTGAAGAAAGTGGTTCATCCTAGGGATGAGACCGGATTTCTCTTATTGGAAAAGATGAAATATTAACAGCTCTTGTAGGACTAGAGAAAGTCCAGGTCATCCAAGAGCAGATGAGGGCAGCTCAGAGCCGAAAAAAGTCTTGTGTTGACAGGAGGTGGAGACCACTGGAGTTCGAGGAGGGTGAAAACGTTTTCCTACGGGTCTCACCTCGATGTAGATTATGGAGTTTTAGCCACGGCGACATGTTATCTCTACACTTCATCGGACCCTTCTAGGTCCTCAACAGGGTAGGCGAGGTGGTTTACCGCTTGACCCATCCACCTCAATTGCATCAGGTGCACGACGTTTTCCACATATCTCAACTGAGGAGATATGTGCACGACCTGACACATATCATTGGAAATGGGGTGACTTTGGGGGGGTCCCGGTGGAGATCAAGGATCGACAGGAGCGGGTCCTATGTGGGCGGTTGATTCCTATAGTGCGCATCAGATGGTAGCAAGGGAACCTCCAGGAGATCACTTGGGATCTGGAGGCTCAGATGCGTGCTCAGTACCCTCTTTTGTTTCCCAAGCCTGTGTTATAGATTTACGGGGAAGTAAATCCCTGAGATGGGAGTAATGTTAAGACCATAAAATTTCAAGGAATTTTTTTTTGTTAATTTTATTGGAATTTTACGAGTACGCAGTTTCTGACGTCACCTAATTCTGAGGCCCGGTGTTCCCGGAATCAGTTTCCAAAGTTTAGCTCATGTACGTTTAGTGAACAAACGAGCGGGTTATCCTACCATTTGAACCGTTGCTCGGAATCGAAATCTGAGTGCACCGATGAAACCGCAGCTCCGTTAATTGCTTAGGAACACCTTTTCTAGAGTGGCTTTTTCTCAGGTGTGGTTTTTTTAAAAAAAGGATTAACTAATGAATAAAATAAAATTTGTGCAACAATTTTTATTTTATTTTCTAAGTAGTTTAAACCTACGTATGGAAGCTGAGGTGGGAACCACTAAATCCTAACCCCTCTTGATAGGAAATTAGTGAGGGGGCCCCACACGAGACCCACCTTTTCAACTTCTTCAAAACCTCCCATTAACGTCGAAAACACCCATTATTTGAGTAACACACCCGCACCCCCACTTATTGAAAGTCAACTCTCTTAATAATTAATTGATTAAGTTATTAAATGTAATTAATTCCTGAATTCTATTGAATTTAGAATTTAATGATGGCTTGTGTGTGTTAATAAAATTAGACAGAGTCTTATTTCATTGGGGGTTATTTCATTGTGCAAGAAGGTTTGTGAGAAGTTTCTAAAGCCTTTGAATCTTCATCTTCTTCATTGGAGAACGCGGAGAACGACAAATAATGCTGACATCCGAAGAAAGACAACGAAGAACGCTAGTTACTCGGAGATCGACGACATGACACTGAACAACCTCTTCTCCGGGACGCCGTGAAACGTGACGCCCACGATCCTATTCCGCGAAGCCGTATTCCGTGACGTCTTTTCCCGTGATGATCCTCGCTCGACAACTTCTTTGAGGTAGGGGGTTTTTGATTTATTTTACTTTCTGTGGATTACATGCTCTCCATGTAAATAATTGTTCGGAAATTGTTCAAAGTAGTTAGAACCACTAACACGGTGGGTGCGGACCAATGAACAAGTCTGAACCCACCGATTCTATGTTCTTGATGCGTGGAACGTTGGGTGATGATGGAATGGGACTATTGAGCGATTGGAGGCTATCACAGTAATGTACGGGTCATGAGACGACCCCAGGCGCAGACGGGAGCAAGAATGGACCACCAGAACGACTACGGTGGCCTGTGGACATCACCGGCGGCGCGGGCGCCAGCGCGGCGGCCGACACCGGCCAGCCGCCCGGAGGCGGCGACATCTCGGCGCGCTACTAAGAAGAGCCTCCGCGGCTAAAGCCGCGACGGTAGGCAACTGGGATCCCGCGGCCGCGCGGGATCCGGAGGAGGACACGACACCCGCCGTGTCCGCGGAGCGCAAAGGGAGGGGGGACCGTTTCCCCCGTGCTCGGCCACTGGCCAAGCCAACATGCCACCTGGCTGGGTCGGGCCGGGTTGCGCGGACCCGATCTGGCCGTGCCTAGCCAGGCCGCGCCACGCCCTACCGGGTCGGACCCGGACCCTGTTTGGGTCGACCAGGGCCAAGAACCCCATTTTTGTCCCAGTTTCGGTCTTTTTCCCATAACATGGGCTACAGAACTCCGATCGACACAACGTCAGTTGTGTGGAGATCCTTGGATTGGGGCGGTCGTTTTGGTATACTACATGCAATGTTTCAGAGAACTTTGGGTATGGCCGGGTTGGATCGAACGCGAAACCAACCAGGCCCTCAGTGCATAAACGCTTATAACTTGAGTTCCGGACATCAGATTGGCGTGTCGTTGACTTTGTTGGATTCCTCTTAGTGATACAGACCTTTTGGCTTACTCCTCTTGAGGTTTGGACGCAGTTGGAGTATGATGAGGTTGGGTTTGACTAAAAAACCAACCGGGACCCTGGAACGAAAAATCCATTAACTCTCAGATCGGGCGTTCGAGTGACGCGTTGTCTGTCATGCTAAGTTCCTATAGACGAGGCGGAACTTTGGGATACTTCAACTCTAATCTAAGTGTCAGTTTATGTATCTACCCCTTGGCTCATGGAGCGGACCCTCCCAGAAATGAGCATGCTGTGTGCGGGAACTCTAGAGCTGGCTGCGACGACGATGACAACCGTATTGGAATCCTCCGTGGGTTCGACGATGAAGAATTTTGTACTGGAATCCTCTGTGGGTTCGACGATGAAGACATTCGTACTGGAATCCTCTGTGGGTTCGACGATGAAGACATTACTTCTGAAATCCTCCGTGGGTTCGACGATGATGACTTTCGTACTGGAATCCTCCATGGGTTCGATGATGAAGACTTTATTACTGGAATCCTTCGTGGGTTCGACGACGATGAAAACCGTACTGGAATCCTCCGTGGGTTTGAAAATGAAGACTTTCGTACTGGATTCCTCCATGGGTTCGACGATGAAGACTTCCATACTTGAATACTCTATGGGTTCGACGATGATTACTATCGTACTGTAATCCTCCGTGGGTTTGACGACGATGAAAACCGTACTGGAATCCTCCGTGGGTTCGACGATGAAGACTTTCATACGGGAATCCTCCGTGGGTTCGATGACGATGACAACCATACTGGAATCCTCTGTGGGTTCGATGATGAAGACTTTCGTACTAGAATCCTCTGTGGGTTTGATGATGATGAAAACTGTACTGGAATCCTACGTGGATTCGACGGTGACGTCTACAGTACTTGTATCCTACGTGGGTCCGACAATATTGACATCTGTTGTAGCATCCTAAGTTGTTCCGACATCTTAGCTGGTCTAGTATCATATTGGGTCCCACATACATGAATCAGTAACTAAATATGATCATCTCCTTTTGTTTTACAAACGATGTATACCTGTGTGAGCTGAGTCTTGATTTTCAATCATTATCTTCTATGTGATTGACTTGCTTCCTATGTGGATTGAGTTGTGCATCCCTGTGTGGTTTGGATTATGCTTTCTTGTGTGGATTCTGTTTTACCTTCCTGAGTGGAAAAGATTGTACTTGATCTCGTTAGTTGGAGATGAACTGGATTGATGACTTAGGTATATGTATGGGAATCTACCTAAGTAGTGTTGGATGATACTCCGTGATTGTATCTTTTCTTTTTGGTTTATCCTTTGTGGATTCAGGGAAACCTTCAGGGGTCTTAGGGTTCCTACTAAGTATCATATACTCACCCCCACACGCGCTTTACCTGCACTATGTTGTGTTGGTTATAGACGACGGACATCACAGATCGAGGTTGAGGCTTATAGAGTTGGACGGTTCCCAGGGGAGGAACTCACGAGGATTCGGTGCCCGGAGGTGAATATCACATCGAGTCAGTGCCCAGAGGTGGATTTTACGACGAGTCGGTACCTGGAGGTGGACCACTGGGTGGGACTTACACAGGGTGGACGGAAGGACCCGAGGAGCTGAGGGGGTTATCTGTACCCACCCATCAGGTGGTATTTCTAGTGGATGACTCTGCGTTGCTGCTTTAATTTTAAGTTGATTTACTTCCTTTCCAGTTGTACTTTACTTTCAGTTTGGGTTTGTATTCTGGCCCACTTACTTTTTTGCACTTACTATTGTACTCAGTTTACTTAGTGTTTACTTCTACTGGCTTACTGCGTGGTGCTTTTTTACTTTATAAAGGCAATTCCTTTCACTTTTTTGTCAGGACTTATGCCTTTGGTGCTAGTCTCCAGCCCCTGGCCTATGGAAGGCGGGCTTGGGGTAGTCACGACATGGACCCCGAGGACAGATCATGACAACATAGCACGTAGTAGTTCATTATGTTTTGTTTTCATGTTATTTACTAACATGATTATAAGAAGGGAATTACCATTGAAAAAGTCTGGGTCATTACAAAAGATATATAGTAACAATCGTCGACGAGTCCTAGTGTTTTATGATGGAGACATGGTATTCCTTCATATATCCCCATAGATTGAAATCATTAAACTTTTTATGAAGTGAAATGTTAGTCTAAGATACTGTTGTCCCTTTTATTTACATTATTGTAATGGAGCGGTGGTTTTTGGGAAAGAATTACTACCTAACCTATCTCAAGTACATGATTGTATCCTTATTGAAGATGTACATACGAGAGCCATCACATGTACATAATCTAGTCGCGGATGAATTGGATAATGGTAACTCATATGAGGATCATCTGGTGAAGATCTAAGACCATTAAGACAATGTTCAATGGAATAAGACAATGCACATAGTATAGTTGTATTAGAGAAACAACATGTTTAATTATGTGACATGGGAACCATATGAGGTGATGTAATTTTTTTCCCTCATCGATTTTGGTGTCTGAAATAAAATTTCATGGGATAAATATCTGAATAATGGAAGATTGTAATGATCCAAACTTTTATAATTTAATGTCCCCATATAAGTTAATTGAATGTCTAACTATGTATTATTGTTATATAAACAACATTCTCTTTATTGATTTTATTTTATCCTATCAGATTTATAACAACATTAAGCACTTATATTTTTCATAATATAGTTGTTAATTAGTGATATGATGATTATTATAATATAGTACTCTGATAAGTTAAATTTACACATTCAATGGAAGTAATGGAATCAACAAGTAGGATCATACCCCACAAAGCTTATTTATCTGAGTTTATGAGGTAGATAGAATCTCTGAGATTTTCCTTTAACCAAGACCATGTTATGATTAAACAACAAAATAATGAGAGGAAATATTTATGGGATAAGTTCAAGCTCATCGATATCTCATCTCAAACCATGTAAGTTGAACCACACCATTAAAATATCACAGTCATTCACCTTATCCATAGGGTGTTTTCCCTCATATTAATTGGATATATAACAAAATAATAATAATATAAAAATGAATATTTTATTTTAAATACAATTATGTTTATATTTACTTATTATAATTTATTTATAAATGTTTGTTATTTATATATAGTAAAAAAACTATATTTTAATTAGTATTATATTTCAATTATAATGTTTATTTTGATGAAATATTGGATTTTGCAAAAAACAATTCATGAAATATTATTATTAAATATTTTTTACTATATATAAACAATCATATAATTTTTATGAAGTTACATTTAATTTTCAAAAGGATTTGAAAACTATTATTGTAAAAAATCCAGAATTTCTCAACAACGGTCACTTCTTATTTTAAAAGTGAAAAAGAAAATATTTTTAAAATTTTAGGGATAAAATAAATTTTATATTTGGAATAATAAAAAAAAAATTATCCAATGGTGAGTTTTTCATAATTTTTTACGGCAATGAATTTTCATGTGAATATTAATTAAGGTATAAATATATAGTGAGTATTATGAGATCATAAATACCAAAAAGTGAAGATATAGATTCTCTAATGGGTATCCAATGATATATATGTTATCCATTTTAAATAATTTTATTTTATTTTTATATGATTAATTTTATTATTCTATTATGAGTACTCCAAAACCTATAACATTTGTTATTGATTTAAAATTGAATTTTCAATAGCATGACTCACTTCCAAATGATTATGTTTATTATTTTCTAAATATTTTCCCTTAAACTTATAAAATAATTAATATTTACCCTCATTAAGTGATAACTTATGTAATAAATCATGGTATGGATTGTGATTTTTTTATTTCATTATATAGAGTCCAATACCGAACATTTAGAAATAATAATGAGTTCAAAAATCATTTCATATAAAAAACCACCCTTTCCACCATTTATATTCACTTAAAATCCATGGAGAGTGTAATTAATCAGATCATCCCACTCTAGATTCCTTCCAAGGATCCCCCAATCTCTCAAGAATCACCTCCCCTAATTTTGGAATCACAATCTCATGGTAATTGATAATTTTCTTCTCTTTACTTAAACGTTTCATTTTTTTATTATATAAGAAAAACATTCTCCACATGGGTAGAACATACAAATCTTGTTTTGGGTGGCCTAAAATAATGGGGGCCAAGATGGTCCCCCTAATCAAATTCAATAATTCTGGATTCATTTAAAGAGAACTATAAAAACAAAAAAATTTGGTACCTTGATCAACCTCCTCCATGGATTCCATGGATTCCATGTAATCAGCTACTTTATTACCTTCACGCCATGTATGAATAAAAAGGATGTTGTTTCTACCAAAGGTATCTCTACAATTCACTCTTATCTTTATTTATGTTTGATCAATATAATTTTCCTTTTATTTTTTGTTCCCAATTATTAGATATGTTTTTCCATGTCTGTATTTTGGTCCATTAATTTTTCAAATGATGATATACCCATTATTCTCTCATTAATAGATTTTATGAAACAATAAGTAACACGTTATGCTTCTGAAATTTCACCGTGATTTTAATAGCGAAAAAAACTCAAAGGAATACACATACCCATTTTCTATTAAGTTTGTTAATCTTTATCCACATATATTCGGTGCATATTTTTTTATATTTCAAAATTCATGATCATGGAATAAAATATGACGTTAAATGATTCCCTTTTTTATAATATATGTAGCACACTTAAGGATTATGATTAAATAAATGTGAAGAGTGAGACCCTAAATATACATTTTTCCAATGCATTAAGAATTGTTTTATTCTAATGATATGTCCTTAAATTTATTAGGGAGTGAAGCTAATCCATCATGATTCTTTTTCATCATTACATCGTTGAAATTATCCTTGAACTATGTTTTTGATTCATTTTTTTAAGTTGTTTCCATATTTCCAATGTTTCCTTTATGATTACCATGCTATATCAGGCCCCATTTCTCTTGTATCTGATTATATCCCCATTTATGATCCATTAATAAGCATAGTTTATAACACGTATTACATTCTTCATTCTAATCCATGTTTATTCTATTAATGATAATTATATCATACCCATATCTTATGTATATCCTCAGGATCTGCTATGCAGTTTTAGGAATTTTGGAATAATATCATCAGTGTAAGGAATTTTAAATAAATTTGATGTATTATCTATTTTATGTAATTAAAAAAATTTACCTAATTATCCTGACACTATAATTCTTAATCTTTTGAGTTTTATTATGTGTAATATTATTTAATATATGATAAATTATTTTTTAAAAAATAAAAGGGTTTTCAAATTCCTAAAGAAACTCAAATACATTAAAATTATTGTATGTTTCATATGTAATAAAAATTAATTCTTAATTCAAGGATGAATAAAATCATTTTTCATAATTAATGAATGATTTAAAAAAAATCATAAACATAAGAGAGAGTCCCGAAGTAGTTAATAATTCTGCTGAAAAAGTTATGATAAAACCCTAACACCCATCCCATCAACCAATAAGAGTTCTCAATTATCAGTGGCCCAATTTCCAAATGGGATTATACCATTGGAAATAATGTCAATGATTTATCATGGATATATATTTTTTGGGAATTTCGAGCTTCACAAACTAACAAAATTTAATATTGAAAAAATCTATACCTCTTGCAACCAATCGTCAGACATAAAAAAAAATCAGAAATAAATTGTGAAACTGACATGAAAAATGAATTTTGTGCCTTTATTGGGATTTATAACTCATGTGTCACTACATAATTTGTGGAAAAGGAATCAAGCCTCATGCATTTCAAAAAGATATTCCTGATACTAATTGAATTAATTTTTAGAAAAATGGTTTTTAATATATGCCCATTCATAGGGTGAGACAACTTACAGAATATTATTATTTAGATAAGAATTATACATAGGACAGTGGGGGAATTTTTGTTATTATGTTCTAGCGAGGACTAGGATTGATGATTTAGAGGTCACTATGTATCTATTTTTAATGAAAATCATTCCACACATATTTCTTGAGAAAATCATGATGTTTATTATAATTTGATGAGATCATCAGGTGTTCCATTTAAATTGTTGCAATAGGGACCATGATATACTGATAAAAATTTATATTCCTTACATATACAAGGATTTTATTTTATCTTAACTCAATATGAAACATTAACTATGTTTATTGTGAGAAACAAGATGTGGTATGTATTCTTTATCCACAAAAGGCTATTGAAATTAGGCGCATGAGAATTTATATTTCTCTGTGTATAGAAGAGGATGTGAGATCTATTATTTTCTATATATCATATCTAAATGATAATAAATATCAACATTTTTTGGAAATCCCATGATATATTGATTTCATTCTTTGATAATGAAGATGACCTGACATGATAGAGAGGAAATGGTTATGATCATCTCAAAAATTTAAATTTGTGATTCACTTCAAGTCCAATGATGGTAGGAATTGGGACCCACATAGTTCTCCAATGTTACCCTATGATGGTTTGATTCGTACACAGGGAGTGGGGAATTTTTTGTTTCATTTTTATGGCTAGAAATAGGATTGAAAATACATGTGTCACAATGAATCTACATTATAGGGAAATCAGAAATGACATATTTCTCGAATAAATCATCTAGTTCATCATCATTAAATGAGAACCATAGACATGCAATTTAAAGTCTTGTGGTATGGATTTATGTCTCCCTATTTGAAAATAAATATTGCATCTTGAACAGGAGATATTACATGCGAATCATTATGTATCTTGTTTGAGAGATAATGAGGACTAAAGTATTTTATGAAAATAGTTCCCCACGTCAATCATATTTTTACACATGGAAAATGTGTCTTCATTATTTCCCTGAATTATGGAAAAGGAAAAGAGATGAGTTATATGAATTAATACATATATATATATATTAAAATAAATCCATACATAGTTATATAATGAAGGTAAGTATGTTACCAATGCTAACAAATATGACCTAATCATGCACTGAACATAATGATATGATGTTGTATATTTTTCTTAACATACATGAATCATGTAAATTAATTTTATGCATCAAGTACTTTTTCCTATAGTTTCACGTGTTGTGACATAGATTTCAGTGTCTTTTAGTTTATCATAATTTCACATGGATGATTTTCATGATTTTTTAGGGTCATGTGCCAATGACTAACTATAGAGTTTGATGTTGGGAATATGGGACATATACCATGCATTTTTACATCATACGGTCCGGAAAACATGCTATTTATTTTAAATTCTTACATTATGTACTATGTATGGAATTTTACACATTAAAATCCTATGGCTTAGACCATTTTCATTCCATTTAATGTCATGAAACAAAGTCCAACTATACAGATTAAAATCATTCCATTATGGCAAGCATCATGTGATTACATGGCATATTTATTCTGTAACATTACTATTTTGGGGTCATAATGAACTCTATACATATTAAGATCAAGTAACAAGATATATTGTAGTATACCTTGTGTATGTAGTATATTCCCTTCGACGTTGGTTTAAGAATTGGTAGATTTTTTTATGGTATAATTAATGTAAACAGGAATAATACCAATTCTCCTGTGAGGAATGAAGAAAGGTAGACATTATTTTTAAAATCATACACTATACTATTTTAAAAGAAATAAATTTGATGTTGGACATGAAATCATTTCTCATCTCATCACTCTATTTAATCAGTCATTTCTGGTATTCATCATCTATGAATATTCAGAAAAAGATGGCAATAAAAATTGATGAAAATTTATCCTCAATAGGAAAGACAATTATGTTATTTATACAATTGAATATGATGTATCCCAATAAGAAATATGTGTTTTAGTACGGTAATCCCAGATGGAATGGAATATTTTATTAGGATACACTCTTTTTTCATTATCCACTGTCTTCTAGAGTATATTCAATACGGCGATGTTGGATGACATCATCACCCCATTAGTTGCTTCATGATAGAGAGATGAATGGTTGGATTTCATATTTTATACTTGATACAACATTTCCACCACTGAAGATCAGAAATTGGTGGTGTTTCCCATCATTATAGTATGAGAGACATAAAATCTAGTAATGATGTTGTCCTTCCCAAAACTGATAATTATTTTGAAAATTACTTAATTAAGTGGAATTTACATAGCCCATTTAGTGAATAACCAAGTAGTGGTTAATATATATTGGAAATACATTATATTACTTCAAGAGTATAGACCCAAAACATTTATTACACATATGGAAAATATCTAAGACTATTTGGAAATATTTTATAACTAAAGGGGTTGATGGATGAGGTTGGTGTTAAACTGGTAGTAATGAATATTCTTGGTGAATTTTATATAATCCTACATAATTGATGGGCATATGTATCCATGGAATCAACTTTCGTTGTAGAGACAATATCATGAATTTTGGAAACCACATTCACCTAATTATACTTCTTTCATGACAACAACAATATAATCTCCACTATTACTTATGAGAAGGACCCCATCCAATCATATATATATATATATATATATATATATGATGTATGGAATATGTATCTATGAAAATAGCCAAAAAAATCCACAACTATGGAAAGAAATATAGAAAAGAATATTCAAATTGAACAAGTAAAATCTAGTAGCATCACAAGCCTCACCTTAGTCCCATAATCTCCATCTCCAATAGCAATCAAGTACCCAATTAAGAAGGTAGCATTACCTTATTTATACCTGCAATCATATAATCTGTTTGGGACCAAAACTGTTACCCAAATAGGATGTGAGATGATTCTTATTAGGAAACCACCAAATTATATGTGACTGTCTATCGATCAATATATATACATATATCAAGTAATATGAAATAATGATGCAATAAACTAGAATGTACTCAATATTATCCAATCATAATTTGTCCAAAATAGTCATTTAATATTTATTATTCATATGATGAATCATGTAACACTGGTATCTAGCCTAATCTCTATATTTTCCATTTAAGGTAACTAAAAAAAGTATCTTAAGACCTTATAAACAATCGATTATCACAGAATCCAAGATTGGGTTTTGACATTGAAAACTCCTCACAATCATTCAATTTTAAATAAACGATCCTCTAAGAAGCTCTCAAAGTCTAACCACTTCTGTCAGAAAAA
The DNA here is from genome assembly GCA_963277665.1 of Viscum album. Classification (NCBI taxonomy): domain Eukaryota; kingdom Viridiplantae; phylum Streptophyta; class Magnoliopsida; order Santalales; family Viscaceae; genus Viscum; species Viscum album. The sequence goes on from OY728146.1 coordinate 1,815,936,066, forward strand.
GAATTAAATAATTATAAACAAAGCGCCAGGGAATTCTCCAAGGGTCTAAAACCATGAGACAAAAATTCCTTTAATAAAATATTAATGACCATATGGTTAACTCTCACAGTCAATAAACCTTGGGATAAACATTCACAATTAATATCAAATTCATTTCATATAATCAACAACTCCATCCCAAGAAAACAATGCATGGAAAACAAGGTAGTCCTAGCATACATATTAGACCAATCGGCCAGAAAAATCAATCATGGTAAACATATCCATGGGGTGTCCCTTATACGATGTATCTAACCATACACATAAGAAAACCCCATTATCTATTAATCAAACAATTTTAGGTAATAAACCGGGATAATTTCAAATCACTCAATACCCAAAACATGTGTATGCATCACTTTTTTCATATATAATGAATGGAAAAACCAAAAATAGAAAAAACCACCTACCTCATTGTCGTACGATTGATATAATTGAATTTTGGACCTTGAATTACCATAAAATGGAGTATATATACAAAAAGGTGAATAACACTGAACCATGAATAACTCATAAAAAGAGGATGAATCATGAATAATGGCTCTAATAGTTTTGAGAACTGACCAGTGGGATTCAAATGCATCCCACAATGTCTCAATCGGAGCTTAGGTGTTTATTCAGGTGGGGTTTAGAGTTTGTCGGCCATTCCATAGCGTTCATATACAAAATACAAGAATAAAAAGATGATTAGAGACCTGAAATGTGACCGCCTTACAATATATCAAATAAATAGAAAAGTAATGATATGTTCATTAAAACAACACAACCTGTATTATCCTCATATGGACCCCAACATAGGTGGGTCATCCAGGTCCCTACATAGCAATGTACTCGACCATTACATGGTTAAAACATATCTATATGCATAATGATATGCACATGGTGTGTAATCAGAAGTATATGATGTTTAAATAAAAAATCCTCTATTCTTCCTCTTTCATAAAAACAAACCACAATCAAGATCAATACCTAAAATAAAGATACAGGTTCTTACACTGATGACCTCTACCCCTGGTTCCCCAATCAAATGATAGAAATTTTGATTAATAGTCACACTCTTCATCAGATAAAGTATCCATTATTTGAATAATGTTAATGGAACCAAATAACAACTCCTCGTATGATAAAGATCCCTCCTGGAGGGTTAGAACATTTTGTACAATTTGGAGTGGAAGTGATCATTCTTTTGGGTATGTAGGAATGAATTTTACTAAATTAAAAACTATATTTGGCCTTATCATAGGCTCAAAATCATATGTCTTCTTCTTTCTCTTCCGTCAAATTAATTTTTTTGGATGAATATATTTCGGAATTTATGCTACCAATGGAATCAACCGTGTGGTAGTGGAAGTGGAACGAGAGAGAGTAGGTTGTTTCAATTGTGACTGGAGGATAACATGAGTCTAGATGATCATTTTTCAGATCATCTGGTAATAGAAAATATATGTACCCATGCTGTTAACTTCTATCCATACATTATCCTCGTTCAGATTAGTATCATAAAAAATTGCCACTAGAGAATGTTTCTTTCTCAAAATCAAGTTTTAAGGAGTCCACACTCTTTTATATTTTTTATTTTAAATTTAATAATTATTGAATATTGTTCCCTAGTTATTGACCAAAATGGAAATAGTTTTTAAATTTCAATTTCCATTCATTGTAGGATTCAGGGGTTTTTACCTCAAATTAAAGTTGTATTCCCATGTAGAGATAATGTTTTTAGAGAGTATGTCACCTATAAAATAATATATCCTTTCTTAAACTCCTCAAAATATTTTATCCAATTATTTATTTTATCATCATGATGATGCTAGAATTCCCAAGGATGTTCAGGGGTGGATCCACATGATATGGTGTAGGCTATTTAGTGGGGGATGGTTTTGGGGTTACATAACTATAATAGATGAATCATATGATTTCATTTTTTTCTTCACATGAGGTGAAGGAATTACATGGGGCAATGCCTTAGATGATGTGATATATACATCCACTTTTTGAGAAATCTTAGCAAGGTCCAGAATCCCTCCTCTTTGTTTCATAGTGATGATTGGTTATTACAGTTCGTTATAGAGATTCCATATTTATATGGAAAGAAAACATATGGAGGAAGTTGTATTATTTAGGTTTATTTAAATCCTTCCCTTAAAGAAGTGAAATACAATACCCTGGCATTATCCCATTCATTGTAGTTTTAAACGTCATAGACTATTGTCTTCTGTAATGTTGATATGAGTTGAAAGATAAACATATGACATAGATCTTCCCCTGCTTTAATTGATCGAACATTTTTTATAGTGTATGATGCAAGGTATGGTTCCTATTTTTATTGTTCTATGTTTCACTAACCATTTCATTTAGGGATCATCATAATGGGATCGTAGTGGGAAATGAAATGTTTCATGTTCTAATATGGTTCCCCATACCAATTAAAAAATTATAAATATAGGACTCTCAATGTTCAATGGAAAAAGAATGAAATAAACCTATTTAGGGTAAGGTTTATTATATTGTTTCTATGGGACAATATGTTCCTTAATAAAATTCAATATATCCATTAACAACTAAATTTTATTAATTAAACATAGTGGAATATTTTTCTAAGATTGAAATTTAATAGTGGAAGTAAATAGTAAGGCTCTCTGTGGTGGAACTGTGGGTATTTATCATGGGTACAATATATGGTTATACTTTTAAAGATTCACCTAGAAACATTTTTATTATATACCCAATGTAGGGATATCCTTATCCTCTTACGATGGATCCATGTATATCAGTGGTTGGTATCCGACATTGAGTAACTGTTCCAGATCTTCTTCAGTTTCTATAGAAAATGCATCTTATTTATGTGCATAATATAGTTGTGTGATTTGGAGATCTACTTGATGAAAATATCTAGATGCAAGGACACCTCGTATTAGTTCTTTGACGACTCCCCTCAATTATGTAATCTTTTCCTATTTTTGAGAAATTATTGCATTGAGTTTGAGGAATCCAACATCTTTATTAAGTAAGAGTGGTGAAAACATACACATTCTACATTTTCATTATTAGGTTATATATATAGAGGATGTGGTAGAGTGATTGAGATAATTCTCAGATTTAGGAAAATTCTATTGTTTCGGGTATTCACACCACCTTCATTAATATTAGTGGGTATCATATTTTAAATCTATACATCCTCTTTGAGGACCATCTCTTAATTTTTCAAATGTTTTTAGGGTCTACAAGGGTAGTGTTAATTACATTCATTGACATGTAATCAATTTTATGTAATTTATCATTATTTTATAATCATTTCCTTCTTATAAACCATCTATGTAGGTTGGGGTTGCTTATATATTCCCAAGGATAATATTACCATGGCTACCCATATAATATTACAATGTATTTTTTAATCAGGGCTTGGGTGAATGATTTAGTAGGCCCCTTAATCTTTCTCTTATGAAGATCATTGTTATACTTTCAAAATATATGCTATCTGAGGACTGAATTCCATTAATTAGAAGTCTTCCTCAAAATTTTCACATTCATGATGGAATATTTTATACACAACCTATTATAATCTATCCCAAAATTGGTTAGAGTCAGTTGAGGACTATTTATATTATTCATATCATCTGTCTGGAATAGATTTTATTTGTTGAATCCATCAATAAGATATGGAATTTCATGATAACAATTTAGGGGGGATTTTCTAGTTAGGTATAAAAGTGAAATGTAACATTCTATGTTTACACCATCCACTGATATAGACACCATATGGGGTGTCTGTGATATGATATCACAATATTCTAAACCTGATGAGGCATACACATTGAAGGGATTTTTTATCTTTATCAAAAAATTGGGTTTCATGCATACAATATATTCTTCGAGTCATTTTTCCACTAAATCAATTCTATTTCCATGGTGTGACTTTGATACTCATCATAGGGTAGTAACTTCTCTCTCATGTGGTGATGAGTGTTCCAAATAATGAGGAATATATTGTGCACAGAATCCTGGTATAACAATTATTGAATGATGTATTGTGTGGTGGATAAAGGAAATGAAATCAATGGTATTTTGTTCATACCATGATCTTCATCATGTTCAACATTTTTTCTTCATGCTTCTCTAGAGGATCCTTGACTTGGTCAGACCAAATCGGACACTTCCCGATAGCTTTATTCTAAATGAAATTATTGGTTGGGGATTCCTCTTCCATAGTGGAAGGAAGAAAATCCTTGGGTGTCTTAGAGAATGACTATTTACTTAGGTTATATTCTAAATAAGAAATGATTTCACTTATCTATGATACAGAATCAGACATGACTGGCACTTTATTCCCACATTCCTCATGGTTGAAGGTATTTCTCATCACTGAATCTTCAAGGGTGGTCCTTTAGATGAATTGGACAACATTCATAGAGGGAAAAGTCATACAAAATTCCATTATCTGTGGGGGGGGGGGTCACCATTATAGATTATATAAAATGGAAAGACCACTTTTTATTTTATATTCTTGAAATATGGAGGAATTATATGAAATTAATCAAGATATTGGATCTCAGGACCAATAGGATTATGAACATAATGTATCCTTCAAAGAGAAGAGTTTGGGGAGGACCTTTTGAATTACTACTACCAATACTATAATTTTGTAAAATGGGAATTGGATCCAAATCATGAATAGAAAAGAACATGAGGACTTCAAGAACTTTATCATTAAGTGTGCTGGGAAAATAGATTGGTTGGTCATATTATATTATTTTTTATTGAGGCTTTTCTATGGTTTCCTTCTTATAAGAGACTCAAGACACCTGTTTGGGAAAGTTATTTTCATGTGTGGAAGCATGTTTGATTATCTCCCATGTTGCTATTATAATTTTATGATAGGCTTCATGAATTTTGGTAGGGGTTCATGCCATTGTTGGAGTGTCCATTAAACAGTTCGATGTCATCATTTTTGAATGGGTGTATGTACTAGATTCAGTTGTCAAAATTTCATTGAAAAATTTTCTCCATAACCTTCACTGATTTTAGTATAGGTATTTTTTTCCGAGGTAACATGCAGATGAGCCAACACACTAATGGATACGTGTCTATGTTTCCTCCCATCTATCACTATTTTTGTCACATTTATGAGATCATTGAAGGAATATTAGATTTCGGAAGTGATTTTCATCTTCTTATTGAACAATTTTTGGATGTTATTGGTTAAATTAGAGACAAGAAAAAGGATAAATTCACATTTCATATATTTAGTAGGGATATTTTTCTTTTATTTTCCTCCAATTCATAGTAGTTGACACTGAAAAATATTAATGTTTGGGGGTAAAAAGTTGGGTCTTATCCCTATTAATCATTAGGACTTCTCTATAGAATTTTCTATGTAACACCCCAAGAATTCATAGTGTGTTATTTTTTCAAAATAATTTAATAACTTGCACTACACGCAACACTGTTCAATTTCACCATGACTTACCATAAATCCATTCAAAAGAGGTTATGAATAGTATTAAATAAATTTTAAACTTTATATAATCCTTATAATTTTACAATCCATATTATGAGTATCTTAGACATAATGCAAGAAAAATTCATTTTCATTATTGCACTTTTATCAACTTTTAATAGTGAACCCTTTTTAAATACAATATTTTAAACTTTTTTACTAAATGTGGACATCAAAAATTTAAAATGAAACATCCCAAGCTTCCACGGTACGCTTTCTTTGAATAATACAGTAGCGTGTGTTGTACACAAGTTTGAGTTTTAATACACACCACAACCAATCAAACTAGCCATTATGAATAGTAATACCTAATTTTTGAAATTATATATTTTATATATCAAAATTGACTTCATTTTTGGGTTCGGAATATCGAATTTATCCTAAGGTGAATTTTTGGTACTTTTCGAATAACTTTCATATTTTGATGAATAGTGAAAATTACTAAATTTTAATTAAAAAAATTGTTTAATCAAATAATTAATAGTGATAAATTATGAATTTGAGTTGTTTTAATGTATATTTAGAATATATTTTTACCATTTAATATAATTTTGGTCATTGGACATAATTTTACAATTAAACTGTACATAAACAAGTGTCAATCTTTTGATAGTTATTATCTCTTAAAAACACGCTTTTTGTTTTGACAGCAGGAATTAATTTTAAATTAATTTCTTACTATTCTGGGTTTTGAATTTAGAAAAATGGATTCCATATTGGGAATCAGGATGTTCAAATTGTGTAAATAGTTATCTTTTATTTTTAGACATTTTGAATAATTACTGCGGTAAATATTTTATTTACCATGGTTAAGGGTAAATCTGGTAAATAAGGGTTAACAAATAATCTTATAATAATACTAAATTACTCTAAAACGTGTCCTAGCCTTATTGGTTTATACAAGTTCGACCATAGTAATCTTTGGGTCGATTTTGGGACCCCATGGTGCCACTTGTAGGTGATAGGGACACTTTTTTTTAATTAAGTTAAAATGAATACAAAAATGACACAAGCATATATCTTTTATCAAAACAATTTTTACATAGGGTAATCTATGTTGGATATTAGATTATAAATATTCATTAGAAAGATAAAAAGATTTCCTACATAATTATATTTTATTTATAATTTTTATACATTAAATACTATAATTTATTTATGACACAATGATGATGAATTAATTAGTATAATAGTGAAAAATTAAAATAATTGATATTATAAATACCAAAATAAATATAATATGAATCTTTTAATGAATTAAACTAATTTTATAGGATAATATTATATATTAGGATTGATTTAATTGACTTTTTAAGATGTAATCAATCTGTTATGAGTTTCACAAAAATCAACTATTGAATAGTGTCAAAATTGACATAAAAGAGTTCTTAAAACAAATATTATTTTATTAATTGATATTAAATTCCTAAAAAACTATTGTTCGGCCAAAAGACTTATATGATAATAGTTTCATCATTAAAGGACCACTTGGGGGTCTCTTGGATGTATATAGTAAGTTTATTAACCATATTATATAAAAATACAAAGAGACATTGTAAAAGTGAAACTAATTAACTTAAAGTTAATACTTAAAGATAAGGTTAATATAAGTACCCAAACCTGCCTAAATTCTATTGGTTGAGTTGGTTTCGACCTATCCCTACCTTAAAATTTAAATAATCAACTTTGGAGCCATTAGAAACCGAATATGAATTTATTATAAATTAATATTTCTAGTTTTCCAAAGGTGCCCCTCACCCCTCTTATAAAAGGGCACTCCTCCTTCTCATTTATTCACACCTTCAAAGCCTTTTGGTTCTGCCAAACTCTGCCCAAATACTCTCCCAACATCCCTCACTACAACATAGAGGCCTTATTTTGATCAGAAAGCCAACTTAAGGAGCGCTTTTGATCAAATCAAAAGGAAGAACCTGAAGAAGAGGTAATGTTTTCACCACCCTTTTTCATGTTCCTTTCCTCTTCCACATCTTCTTCCTTTGTTGTTACCATTATAAAATAATAACTCCAGTATCATATATATACTGTGATGTTATTATAAATATGGTACAAACATATTCAGTATTCTATCCACCCTTTGAATAACATGTCACCATACGTGCGTACGTACGGCTTACCGTCTCCACGTCGTGGTGTAATTGTTATTCAATATATTATTATTTGGATGGGTATAATAATGATGTTTAACTCATTTAAATAATAAATATAACATGTTAATAATTCTGTATATATGATATACCTTCCATTTATATATTATTTTAATATCAAAAGAATGATATTGTCGCTCGTGCGTATGTACGGACTACCGTCTCCAGGAACGCGATGAGATTCATTCTCCATCGCATCCATTCAAGTATAATTATCATTTGATGATTAAAAAAATGATGTTTAAGGACTTGATATAATTATGGATATGAATAATATAAAACCTATCCTTTACAAACATGTCTTACGTAACAAAGAATATAAAATAAAACAAGTAAGTTAACACCCGAAACAACGATAATACTAAGATATTATTATCAAATCAATATTAAAAGATCATATATGATATCATATTAATGTATATGATTCTTGTATAATTTAATAACAATTATTTCACCATTATATAGGAGGTTAACCGACCTCAACCAAGGAAAATTACAAGGTAAGGGGTTTTCATCTCACTCCTTATTCCCGTGATATTCATGCCATATTGCCACCATCACCTTTTGTGTAGTGTATGTACTGCCCATAATTATATTTTTTGTGTAATAAACTCTAATTTATGTGTATTTACATATTCATTGTATGATACCTCTTTCATGGGTTGTATGTTTCATAAGTTACCGAATTGGTAAGGGTTATTTCACAATCTCTTCATTATCTGAGGTTGTTTATACGTAATAATCTTCTGGGATCTCTTTATCATCCACATCCATGTTTCTTAATAATGTATTTAAATTTTTTTTTACTATTTACAAGAATATGGGTTAAAGTCATTTATAAATTTATGTGTTTCGAAAGGAATCTTTCTGTCATTTTCCAAACAAGGCACTTTTAACCTTTTCGACAAATTTAAGGTAAGAATGTTTATTTTAACTTATACGGCGGGTGCGGCTATTTACCATCGTTATTAAATCGTCAAAGCTCCCCTTACAAGCATATAAGAATATTTTCAAATTGAATGTATTATTTTATAATTATGTTACTTTTAAAATTATTTAAAAAAAGATATATTTCTCTAAAATAGTTTTGATTTCATCTATGTAAACATTCATTAATGGCTTTTAAGCTTATTTGAAGTTGATTTATTATGATACAAAACATCCATATTTTATTGAAGGTTTTGTGCTATTTTTGACTCTGGATAAGTTATTCTTATATCACTCATGGTTTTTGTTTAAAGTATTGACATTTCATAAGTTATTTGTAATTTAAATGTGTATGTTATATTTCAACCTTTCATTCAGATGAATGTGTTAGACAAGTATGTTCTGGGTTGGGGATCGGTAAAAGTAAGACCTCCGGTTTGGTCTCCAGTTGTTAGAGGAACTCCTGTTTGGTCTCCGGTTATTAGAGGAACTTAGGGTTGGTGTCCGGTTATTAGAGGCACTCCGGGATGGTGTCCAGTTATTAGAGGCACTCCGAGTTGGGTTCCGGTTACAGTTAGCCCCAAGGTCTTGGGACGAGGCCTTGACAAAGAAATTAATGTTTAGCATTATGCATTCCAACATTATGAAAGTGGTTATGGATATTGCATGTGATTATTCGATTAGTAGAATATCCATGTTAACAAGTAAATGGCATTATTTCATTTTACTTTTTCCATACTATGTTGAAGTTCATGTTAAAAAGGCTTTTGTTTTAGTAATACATTGCCTTAAATGTTTATGCTTATTTTGAATGTTCTGCTATATTGTTATCCTTACTGGGCATTTGAGCTCACCCCTTTTCTATGTTTTATTTTTCCCAGGATGTGAAGAAGTATGTTATGAATGACCTTCAGGGATATTATGAGGGGATAATAGTGTGGACTATGGAGACATTATGTTGTTGTAGTAGTTTTTCATTTTATGATGTAATGTAAAACTTATGAATATATCTAGTGTTTCCAAGGCTACTAAACCAATCGGTCTTTCGAGATTTGATCGCTCTTGTGATCATGCCAATGTTATGTAATAATGCACTGACTCTGGGTAACTAGGGTCGGGGCGTTACAATTGGTATCAGAGGAAGTTTAGTACAAACCATGGAAGCTAGATTTAGATAAACTCTGATTAGAGCACGCAGACCTAAGATGAACTTTGAGGATTAGTATAGAAGGAATTCCTAGAATTTTGGTATTGTAGAGATTTTGTGAGTTTTCCGAGCAAATACATCCCTTTATGGATACGAGAAGGTAGAGGCGGCTATGGCACAGATGTACCAAGGGGTAAAACTCGAAAAAACCGCTTTGAGCTAGACTCGAACGGGAACTGGTGCACGACAACGGGCCTTGCTGCACTCTTGGTTATGACACTCCTGGGGGATATGCTTAGGATAACTCTCATTTTCTTTACAAATCATTATGAAGGGTTTATGAGTATATACTTCCTCAATGAAAACATTTTTAAGATTATGGATTATATCCATAAACTATTTAATTTATGTTATGTCTTTTACAAGTTTGGGATTAGGTATTGTTATTCATAAACTAATCTAATGTATGCCATTGTTTAGAAATATAGCCCAGTAGAAGGAATGCGAACTCTAGAAATGCACATGATACAAAGAGAAAGAAGGATCATATATTTTATGCTCTTAAGCCAGAATTTACAAGAGAAATAGACTCTCATGTATTATCATCATATGAAGAAATATTAGCATGTGTTGATAAGATAAGTAAAGAGTTTACTGAGTCCTATGGTTTTGAAGAGAAGAAAGAGAAGAAAATGATGGAAGAGAGAAAGATGGATAAAGGGAAGAGGGAAAAGAAGAATTTTTCCATATGTGATAACTGTGGAAAGAAACACCCTGGAACTTGCCTCAAAGGAATGGGAGATTGTTATAAGTGTGGAGGAAAAGGGCACAAAGTACGTGACTACAAGGGTAAGAAAATGGTTTCAAATGTACAATTCTTCATTTGCAAGGAGTTTGGACACTACGCGAACCTATGACCCAGTCATCAGACTATGCCGCAAATGATGCTATTGGATAATAATCAAGTTATGATACTACCACAGATGAACAAGAATGATTAGAGTTCTTATGTTGATTATGTCAATTGAGTGTTGTATCAACAATGTACTTGTTATAATAATTATGGAGTATATAAGGATTGTACTGCAGTACTAAGGACTTGAGATTGTGTGTAACAAAGAAAAGTGACTCAATAGCAGGATAAATTTTTGTAAAATATATGGTTGAGAGATTGATAAACCATAATATAGTTCTGATACCGAGGTAGTGATTTTGGAATAATACATGATTGTTTTGGATAAATTATATTGGATATTCTTGACTACCTTGGAACTGATTAATGATTTGTATATTCCATCATTGTTGGGGTTTAAAACATTTTTGGATTGAAGGAGTATATCTATTATTTTTTAAGGAATAAGGGATCATGAATGTAATCAATAAGGTTTTATGGTAATTCAGGATGTTGCAGTGTTTTAAAAGAATACATCATAAAGGTGTTCAGATGTTATTACGTGGAAAAAGGATCTTTATTATGTTTACCTTCCTTATAAATTTTGGACTGATGTATTTTGGATAGTTCTAGTTTGGATTATTTTGGATTTCCATAAAAGGACATCCCGGAGGTCGGGCGGCAACCCGTCGCGTCCGGCAAGGATGCGAGACTTGAACCCGCAACCGAAGGGCGACAAGGGTGTACCACCTACCACTGGCCCACGAGATGTCCTTGATCTTGTAGATGAATTATAAATTCGTTTATTTTGGAACCCTATACGAATGGTGTAAATAGAATTTTTTACGTTCTATTATCTTTTAGAGTGAAAGATGAGTTTGTGGTAGAAATTTATTAATGGATAAAACTCTAATTATAAAGTAAGTATATCTCCTTATGATCATATCCAATATCATAAATAAATTCCTCAAAATTATGAAAAGTAACTTAGAACAAAAATGTTTTCCTATATGGTACTTTAAATCATCACTAATTTATGGCTTTGGGATTGTTGGCCTTTTCATATCCATGTTCTCTACCACTATCCATCAGATAATTGATGGTTAGATTTTTCTTCCATATCCATATTTTCCTACATAGAACCCTAGTATGTTTTATTTTTGGTATTCTTCATACTTTCCACTCTTTATTTTAAATAGAGGCCTCATTAATTCATTTTTCGATGCGGGATTTCAACTAAGATATTTTGAAACGTCAAAAATGTGTTATCCTAATACCCTATGTTTTGTTGAACCGATGGTATTTCAAATCATCATAGATTGATGAATTTAAGGACCTCAATTTTACACTTGTTTGTGATTGATGACCTCAATCACTACCTATAAATATTTACATTTTTCCTCCAATTATATGTCTCTAATTTCCACCAATGTTCTCCTAATCGAGATCATAATTTGGTGGTGACCCTTTGATTTCTCTTTTCCTCATATTAAGACTAAATTTTAGTAACCCAATTTCCGATGTGGGTTTTCCCACAAATATATTTTCTATTTTAAACCTTTTATTTTTGAAGAACAATTTCAAATTGCGAGGACGCAATTTATTGAAGGAGGGGAGAATGTAACACCCCAAGAATTCATAGTGTTTTATTTCTTTAAAATAATTTAATAACTTTCACTACACGCAACACCGTTAAATTGCACCATGACTTACCAAAAATCCATTCAAAAGAGGTTATGAATAGTAATAACTAAATTTTAAACTTTATATAATCCTTATAATTTTAGAATCCATATTATGAGTATCTTAGACATAATGCAAGAAAAATTCATTTTCATTATTGCACTTTTATCAACTTTTAATAGTGAACCCTTTTTAAATACGATATTTTAATCTTTTTGACTAAATGGGGACATCAAAAATTTAAAATGAAACATCCGAAGCTTCCACGGTACGCTTTCTTTGAATAATATAGTAGCGTGTGTTGTACACAACTTTGAGTTTTAACACACACCACAACCAATCAAACTAGCTGTTATGAATAGTAATACCTACTTTTTGAAATTATATATTTTATATTTCAAAATGGACTTCATTTTTGGATTTGGAATATCGAATTTAGCCTAAGGTGAAATTTTGGTACTTTTCGAATAACTTTCATATTTTGATGAATAGTGAAAATTACTAAATTTTAATTAAAAAAAACGTTTTTAATCAAATATTTAATAGTGATAAATTATGAATTTGAGTGGTTTTAATGTATATTTAGAATATATTTTTACCATTTAATATAATGTTGGTAATTGGACATAATTTTACAATTAAACCGTACATAAAAAAGTGTCAATCTTTTGATAGTTATTATCTCTTAAGAACACGCTTTTTGTTTTGACAGCAGGAATTAATTTTAAATTAATTTCTGCCACTTCTGTGTTTTGAATTTAGAAAAATGGATTCCATATTTGGAATCAGGATGTTCAAATTGTGTAAATAGGTAACTTTTATTTTTAGTCATTTTGAATAATTACTGCGGTAAATATTTTATTTACCATGGTTAAGGGTAAATCTGGTAAATAAGGGTTAAAAAATAATATTATAATAATACTAAATTACCCTAAAACGTGTCCTAGCCTTATTGGTTGATACAGGTTCGACCATAGGAATCTTTGGGTCGATTTTGGCACCCCATGGTGCCACTTGTAGGTGATAGGGACACTTTTTTTAATTAAGTTAAAATGAATACAAAAATGACACAAGCATATATCTTTTAGAAAAACAATTTTTACATATTGTTATATATGTTGGATTTTAGATTATAAATATTAATTAAAAATATAAAATGATTTCCTACATAATGATATTTTATTTATAATTTTTATACGTTATATAATTAAATTTATTTATGACACAATGATGATGAATTAATTACTATAATAGTGAAAAATTAAAATAAATGATGTTATAAATACAAAAATAAATATAATATGAAACTTTTAATGAATTAAACTAATTTTATAGGATAATATGATATATTAGGATTGATTTAATTGACATTTTTCGAAGTAATCAATCTGTTATAAGTTTCAAAAAAAATCAACTATTGAATAGTGTCAAAATTGACATAAAAGAGTTCTTAAAACAAATACTATATTATTAATTGATATTAAATTCCTAAAAATCTAAGGTTCGGCCAAAAGACTTATATCATTATAGGTTCTTAATTAATGGACTACTTGGGGGTCTCTTGGATGTATATAGTATGTTTATTAACCATATTATATAAAAATACAAAGAGACATTGTAAAACTGAAACTAATTAACTTAAAGTTAATACTTAAAGATAAGGTTAATATAAGTACCCAAACCTGTATAAATTCTATTGGTTGAGTTGTTTTCGACCTATCACCACCTTAGTATTTAAATAATCAACTTTGGAGCCATTAGAAACCGAATATGAATTTATTATAAATTAATATTTCTAGGTTTTCCATAGGTGCCCCTCACCCCTCTTATAAAAGTGCACTCCTCCTTCTCATTTTTCACACCTTCAAAGCATTTGGGTTCGGCCCAAATCTGCCAAAATACTCTCCCAACATCCCTCAATACAACCTATAGGCATTAGTTTGATCATAAAGCCAACCTAAGGATCCCTTTTGATCAAATCAAAAGGAAGAACCTGAAGAAGAGGTAATGTTTTCACCACCCTTTTCATGTTCCTTTCTTCTTCCACTTCTTCTTCCTTTGTTGTTACCATTATAAAATAATAAATCCAGTATCATAAATATACTGTGATGTTATTATAAATATGTTACAACCATATTCAGTATTCTATCCACCCTTTGAATAACATGTCACCATACGTGCGTATGTACGGCTTACCGTCTCCACGTCGCGGTGTAATTGTTATTCAATATATTATTATTTGGATGGGTATAATAATGATGTGTAACTCATGTAAATAATAAATATAACATGTTAATAATTCTTTATATATGATATACCATCAATTTATATATTATTTTAATATCAAAAGAATGATATTGTCGCTCGTGCGTACGTACGGACTACCGTCTCCACAAACGCGATGAGATTCATTCTCCATCGTATCCATTAAAGTATAATTATCATTTGATGATTTAAAAAATTATGTTTAAGGACTTAATATCATTCTAGATATGAATAATATAAAACCTATCCTTTACAAACATTTCTTACATAACAAAACATATAAAAGAAAACAAGTAAGTTAACACCCGAAAGAACGATAATACTAAGATATTATTATCAAATCAATATTAAAAGATCATATATGATATCATATTAATGTATATGATTCTTTTATAATTTAATAACAATTATTACGCCATTATATAGGAGGTTAACCTACCCCAACCAAGGAAAAGTACAAGGTAAGGGGTTTTCATCTCACTCCTTATTCCCGTGAGATTCATGCCATATTGCCACCATCACCTTTTGTGTGGTGTATGTACTGCCCATAATTATATTCTTTGTGTAATACACTCTAATTTATGTGTATTTACATATTAATTGTATGATACCTCTTTCATGGGTTGTATGTTTCATAATTTGCTGAATTGGTCAGGGTTATTTCACAATCTCTTCATTATCTGAGGTTATTTATACGTAATAATCTAATGGGATCTCTTTATCATCCACATCCATGTTTCTTAATAATGTATTTCAAAACCTTTTTACTATTTACAAGAATATGGGTTAAAGTTAGTTATACCCTTATGTGTTTTGAAAGGAATCTTTCTGTCATTTTCCAAACAAGACACTTTTAACCTTTTCGACAAATTTAAGGTTAGAATGTTTTTTAACTTATATGGCGGGTGCGGCTATTTACCGCCATTATAAAATCGTCAAATCTCCCCTTACAAGCTTATAAGAATATTTTCAAAATGAATGTATTATTTTATAATTATGTTACTTTTAAAATGATTTAAAAAAAAGGATATTTCTCCAAAATAGTTTTGATTTCATCTATGTCAACATTATTTGATGGCTTTTAAGCTTATTTGAAGTTGATTTATTATGATACAAAACATACATATTTAATTGAAGGTTTTGTGCTATTTTTGACTGTGGATAAGTTAATCTTATGTCACTCATGGTTTTTGTTTAATGTATTGACATTTCATAAGTTATTTTTAATCTAAATGTTTATGTTATATTTCAACCTTTCATTCAGATGAATGTGTTAGACAAGTATGTTCCGGGTTGGGGACCGGTAAATGTAATCCCTCTGGTTTGGTCTCAGGTTATTAGAGGAACTCCGGTTTGGTCTCCGGTTATTAGAGGAACTCCGGGTTGGTGTACGGTTATTAGAGGCACTCCGGGTTGGTGTTCGGTTATTAGAGGCACTCCAGGTTGGGTTCTGGTTACAGTTAGCCCCAAGGTCTTGGGACGAGGCCTTGACAAAGAAATTAAAGTTCAGCATTATGCATTCCAACATTATGAAAGTGGTTATTGATATTGCATGTGATTATTCGATTAGTAGAATATCCATGTGAACAAGT
Organism: Viscum album; assembly: GCA_963277665.1. NCBI lineage: Eukaryota > Viridiplantae > Streptophyta > Magnoliopsida > Santalales > Viscaceae > Viscum > Viscum album. The sequence goes on from OY728146.1 coordinate 1,815,952,273, forward strand.
AAATGGCATTATTTCATTTTACTTTTTCCATACTATGTTGAAGTTCAAGTTTAAAAGGCTTTTGTTTTAGTAATGCATTTCATTAAATGATTATGATTATTTTGAATGTTCCGCTATATTTTTATCCTTACTGGGCATTTGAGCTCACCCCTTTTCTGTGTTTAATTTTTCTCAGGATGTGAAGAAGTAAGTTATGAATGACCTGAAGGGATATTATGAGGGGATAATAGTGTGGACTATGGAGACATTATGTTGTTGTAGTAGTTTTTCATTTTATGATGTGATGTAAAACTTATAAATATATCTAGTGTTTCCAAGGCTACTAAACCAATCAGTCTTTCGAGATTTGATCGTTCTTGTGATCATGCCAATGTTATGTAATAATGCACCGACTCTGGGTAACTGGGGTCGGGGCGTTACATTCTAGGTTCTTATTGATGAAATTTATGATAGGGCTGATAGGTGAGGTTGGTGTGTGCACATGCTCACATTTTTCATATGAATATGTCCAGGATACTTATTTGGACCCCACCAGGTGAGGATTCTAGTAGGATTGATTTTTGTAGACTGGTGTATTTTCCATATCACTATTTTCCACTATAAATGAAAAGTGGGATTCCTATGATTATTCTAGGAAAATAAATTTGATGTCTTGATAGGTGTAGGAAATAGTGTCTAATTTCTATTAGGATGCCCCCAAATTTGACTATAGGACTACTTTGGATACCACTGATAGATGATTTTGGAAGGATTGATTGATATGTGAAGGTGTATGTTTTTTCCCAAAGATTTCTGTCGAATTTGAATAGCAGGCTTCGTTGAATGCTTCCAAAAAAAATTATATCTAGACAAATAGGTCTTTTTGGTTTTATGATCTCGCTCACAGTTTTCCTCCATGTGTGATTAGTGGTATTCACTGAAAGAGCGAGATAGATGTATCTATTTTCCATGTTGTTCAATTTCAACAACCGGTGGGCCATATTTCATTCATAGGTTGGGATTAAATGGGTCTGAATTTTGAGGATGGAATCCTCATCATTTTTATTGTTCAATGTCGTGTGGAATTGGTGAGAGTGATTTCATGAAGTATCCATTTAGAAGGAATACTAGGTATTATAGGAGTGGTCATATGTGTCCCCTTGATCCACCAATAAATGATAACTGAGGGTCTTATTGTTGTGTTTTGGGGATAATATCCCAAAATGGTTGAAGATTTTGATTGTTTACATCATCTAGAGACAACCAGTCATTTATGATTGGATTATAATTAAATATTTTTAAGATAGAGAGCCCATTTGGAAGCCTCTATAGTCAGGCTAGTACCACTCTGGTGATATTACCTAACTAACACATTCAACACCTATCATTAATGATGCTGTGTTGGTGAGGACATCATCTTCTTTGATAATGACATATCATGATTTATAGTAAGGGAATGCATCTTTATAGTTGGTATGATGCCATTATTATTGAGGAGATGTCATGTTAGATGTTAATTAGATATATGTGACAAAAAAATGAAATAAAACCATGTCAATGAAGCATCTAAATAAAAGAACACATGTATAATTGATAGTATTGTGTTCCCATATTTCATTTTGTGGGTGAGATGGGCTTGATAGATGGTTGATAAAATCATCATGGTAATTGTTTCATGTATGTTTCTGATGTTTTAATTTTGATGAAAACCATTTCACCTAACGATTTCAAAGAAGGGGTTGTGTTTATTTGGATACATTCACACCATCATCATTACTATAAAAAAATATCCACCAAGTTTTTTTCTTCTATCTAGAAACACACAACGATTCTACATCCATGATAACTAATGAAAATTCTTTAAAAAAAGGAACTAATTTGCAAAATGAACCAATGTTACTTAAGAAATCACAATGGTTGAGATTATAGGAGGTTAGAATCGTCCAACCATTTTTAGGGATATTATTTAATTCTCAAGAACTATCTTATAGTTTTCTGCTCTGCTTGTGAGTCCATCATTAATTCCCAATTATTACATTGAAACCCTTGAATTAACAATAAATTATTCGCATGTGTGGAATTTATATCCACATTTATGTATCAAATATTCCACAATAGTGGAGATATCTTTATGTATTTGAGGCTATCCATCAATGTAATCATATTAGTTACTTATTAGATATTGTTTTTGACATTACTATGTAAATTATGGGTTTTATTCACATAGTGGAGTGGTCTGGAGTGTATCGTCATCTAGGGAGATGGGAGTTTTCATGATGTTCAGACCAAACCCATGAGAAAGTCTTTTATGTATCTTTTATAAAGGAATTATAAACTATGATGTTTGGTTCCACATAATGGGGGCACATCATAACTTCTAAAGTCATGTGATAAGGGCAACACTGTGCAATGTATAGTCATTCACTAATGCAATGTAGGAGGAATCTTCCTAGTAAAATTTTTATGTGGGACTTATTTTGAGAAGGCACATGGAATATTGAAAGGATATCCAGATTGGATATGACCCCTTTGGGAATTTTACACAAATAAAAATAGGATTGGTTTGGGATTTTTGTTTTGGAAATTAGGGTATAATCATTTATATCCTGGTTGGTTTGGAATAAAATACCGTATAGTTCAGTTTTGAGAATAAACTCCGATAGAGGCCCCCTAATTTTTTTCTCATAGGGGAGTATAGCTTTTTTAGTGGATTGGATAAGGTATTACTCTTTAGGACGATTCATTAGTAAATGAAGGTTGATTGGATCTTAATCATGAGAAGGATTCCCTTATGATTTGATATTTTGGTGGGGATTAATATTCAGTAGAATTCCCTAGTGATTTGATGTTGGCTGTGGATTACTCATAAGGAGGACTCCCTAGTGATTGAGGGTTGGTTTGGTATTACACCCGAGGAGGTTTATTTGAAACTTGTAGTAAATTGTGATAATACCAAATAAGATTCTCATTAGTGGTGGAATATTAATGTGGATGTGCTTATACTGAATAAGAGGCCATTTTATTTAGTTGTGTCTTACACAAGAAATGATTCCAATTGGTTTAGTATCATTTAGATTTCATGATCACCACTATCCTATTACCCCATGTGAGTCATAATCAGTTTGAGAAACAATATGAAGTGGTGGATCCAACAAACCACAAAATTACCATTTCCCTAAGGTTTTATTCATGTCCTTGGGGAACCACACCTACTGTGTCCCTCTGATGGATTATGATTGAAATATCCAGATAATATTCTCCCCCAAAACAATCATTTTATTATGTAGATATCGTGATCATTGATAATCTCTATGCTGATGTTAGTCATGCATTAATGAGAGAAAGACAAATAATAATATCTTAAATACTCCATGATCTTCATTTTAATGGTAAAAGGGGATAGAGAAATTAAAAATACCTCATGTTGTTGCACCCTAGACCCATAGGGAAAGAGAAAGAGATTTCATGTTCCCATCTCCACTATTATTATCTTAACCTAAATTGAAATATTTTTATATCTAATAAGAAATGTCCCCTAGGTATGGAGAAGGAGGTAGAAATGAAGTTATAGAGATCACAAAAATAATTATATTGTCTAACTCCAAGTGGGATTCTTTAAAATATCTTATATGGAAGAGATGATGATCTAATTCCATGTCTCCCCAAATAGAATATAAGGTCTATAGTAAACGATATAAAGTGGTAATTAAAGGGTCCAAACCATTGTCACTAAGACTGAGAGATCCCTTGAATTGTATCCTGATTAAGGGTCCAAATAACCAAAGGAATTCATAGTCATATGCACCCTGAGAACCCTACGTTTTAGGTTGGATAGGTGTAGGAAACCTATGACCGAAGGAATTCATACCCAAATGGGTGAGTTTTTGTTGTGCCTACTACAATGAGTTTTCATATATGGAGGACATTTTGGAGGATAAAATTTGGTTCCCCTCAGACATGGGATCCCAAGGATATTGGTGCATTCCATTTGAGGCATGAAATGTGGCTCAATGGAGGCTCACACATGTTCTATCATAGTGAGAAAATGAAATTTGTGCATATCCATGAAGTTGATCGAAGTGCTTCATGTAGTGGGAATATGCCTACATGAGATGTATGTTCCCTAGAAAATGTAAGACCTTTGAAATAACACATCGGAATGGATTTAACCTAGGAACCATGGGTCTCCTTAGGGGTCACACTATGGGTCCCACAGAGATCCTGGATTAATGATTGGACCCCGTGAAAGTGGTTTTACACTAGGGGAAATAGGGTCAACACATAGGTATATAGTGTTTCATACACTATAGGTTCATTTATACCACTACACCCATAATTCTCACATTTTTTCATGTTGAGGTGGGTTGCATGAGGAATTTTGGAGTACCTTGGTGAAGGGGCTATGGTATTAATGATTTGTGATTATTGTGTTTTTCGTATTGTTTAAATGAAGATCCTTGGGGGCCTATTTATATGAATATTTAGAACACTGGTTGAAAGAGGTTTTTTTATTATTCCCTGGTGATCGTTATCGGCATAGGTGTCCTATGTAGGGGTGAACATCCTTTAACTGTAACATTGTGGGGTTGCGAGAGTGTTTTGATGTGTAAGGATGTGTTCTTAGGGAATCTTTGTAATGTTAGTTAGATTATTCTCATGGCCATTCATCTCTATAACATTATTGGGATTTTTATCATTATCAATTTATGCCCATTGACAAAATGTTGTGTAATCAGAATCTATAGAGTGATGATTTGTATTATCCATTTGATAAAAATTAATAAATTATTTATTTATTACATTTAATACACTCACAAAAAGAAGCCTTACATGAAATATCTAATGTAGAGAAACCTTATAATATTCATATGGAAAACCCTATGTTCTAGAATATCCAGTTTTCTAGGATTTCCCACGCAATTTGTATAAAATGGGAATATACTTTAAAAAAATAAATCATGTTAGAATGAATTAAAATATATTAATATTTTAAATATAAAAATCACAAGGCCCTGATACAATTAAAAACCATGTTGAATCTAAGGATAAATCTAGATATATACCTAAATGTTTTCTATGGAGTAATCCATCAATACAAGATTCATTACATAAATACTGTTGGTCTATAACTCATGGGATGAAGTGAAGAGAAAACGTTGGTCCTCCAAAAGTATCTTAACATAGAACTATCCTATCATGAAAACAAGAACTAGGAATGAATATAATTACACTCTATTTTCAATTATGGAACAAATACCATATAAGGAATTATAAAATATTGAATCATTGTTTATTACAAAAAATGATGAATTGGATCCAATAGATGAATCAAATATTGAAAATTATGATGAGTTCTACACATCAAAATGTTATTTAAACAATTTAGATATTCAATAATATATTTAGGGAAAATGGATTTTTTGTTCGAAATAATGTATATTTAGTTAAAAAATTCGATAATCAGATGGAAATATTTGATGTTCAAAGAAAATTATCTATTAACCTGACTTGTTTTGATTTGACTATTCATTGAAATATATTTTTTAATAAATTTAACAATTTTTTGGATCGATGTTAAAATTAAATTCCTTAATTTTTAACTCCAAGATGAGTCTTAAATTGATTAGAAATTGGGATACCAAATTTTAAATGACACATTAATTTTTATATATATTAAACAGTCCTTTTATAATCAAATGATATCACCATGATCATGGAATCCTCAATTTGACACATATATATAGATAATTCCAAATCTTAGTTTGATGTTTGTTCAATGGTTTGTATCTTATCTTGGGTTTAACCTCAAACTATTTTTCCTTTTCACAAAATTTAATTTGGGAGTGTGATTCACATAGCCTAATATGGGTGGCCAGAATTCATATTCTGCAAATGTTAGAGGATCCCATGGTTTTTTCAGAGGTTTATAGTTTCTTCATTTGATGATATGGTTTTGAATTAGTAGAACATAGTGGGATATGGAGGCTAGAGATCATTATATATTAAAGAATAATTACCAATAGAGGGTTTTCTACAATGGATAGCTTCTTCTATGTCAGGTGCAATATAATAAGGACCACTTTTATTCGTATGGATTTGAAATGTCCTAATATAGATAGTCATTGTTGTCGTTTGATGGTGAAACCCACTAAATTTTGTGGATAGTGGATCAATTTTCTAAAATAAATAGTTATTTATTTTTCAGACGTTATTTTTTTTGGAAAAGAATAAAATAGGAAACAAATTCACTTATTTTGGTGGAATAATAATTTTTTATCCTAACATACCAAAATACCAAAAACTAGATTTTTTAGTTGTAATTCATTAATAGTGTAAAATAAATTATATCCTGAAATATTTAACAATTAAGTAGTCATTGAATAGTAGAATAATACATACGTTTAATTTGAAAATATAATGTAAAAAATGAGAACAATTCAAGATCACTGTTTATTATAATAGAATATCTTTAAATATTACACATATTTAACCCATAGTTTTATTGGGTAATGGAAAAAATAATGATGAAATCACATTTCAAGTATAGATTGCAATAAAACAGAATCAATCATAAAACAATAATTCAATAAGTGATGTCAAATGAATAAATAAACAATGTAAATCCCTAATAAAATCAATCATAGAGAATTCAATATTTATTATAATAAATAAAAAATGGATAACAAAAATACTTGATCTCATAATGATGGAATTATTAATGAACTACATAATATAATGTTTTTAAGGCACTATTTAAAAACACTATATAGATATGGTAAGAGGTATACACCAAACCCCAACCTGTTATATCACATAATAACTGTCGATGCATCAGCGTGATATATAACTATTTCTCTACCAATTACATTATTAATTCCAATGAATTCACAATAAGATTTAACATGAAATTTCATACAATTCCTTATGGAACCGTTAGATGAATTCAAATATATATATATATATATATATATATTTAAAAAACATCCCAATTCATTAGAAATATGTGGATGTCATAATAGAAATCCCTCAATTAAATAATATTCTATGGGGTATCATCAATGTCTCTGGAAGTATCCATATAAAAAAGTGATGATGGTAAATTTAATGTCATTGGTTATCCATTAAGGATTGTAATTAGGTTTAATAGTTTATATTTAATGGAGACCAATTCAACTCCAAGAAAAATCCTTCATCATGGATCATTATGAGTGTGGTAATATTCAAAAACACATCATTAGGAGTGACTTTCCAGGTGTGTTGACACAGTCCCACCAATCATTCATTATGAAGATGATTTAGTCAACCTTCAAACAACTATATTCCGGGTGATTATCTCTAGGTGAAGATAATCTAAAGGTACGTCCTTATTTTAGTATACACACATCAATTCGTTTTCTAAGAAGGTTTGTACACTTTCAATTTATGAAAATATTGGATTGGTTTTTCATTATGAAAAATATCATATATTTTTTTAAAAATTTGGTAACTTTTGATTCTATAAACTATGAGATAATGAAAAATATATAGACTGGTGTGTCTGTTATATTTTATGAGTAATATGGTAAAATTTCCTCAATGGAAGTGTGTGTGCCACAAAAAATAAAATTGTAGTTATAAATAACATGTGTCCTGGAGTATGAAAATATAGATTGAAACCCCGTGATTATTTGTTGTTTATAAATTAATCCCAAACATCTTGAAATTAAATGACAATTTTTTTTATATAAAATTAATATAATAATAAATTTTCATAACATATCTTATGTCCCAATGATGGAAAATTGAGGCAAAGGTCCCTTACAACATTGCTAAAATTTGAAATCTAAACACCATAAAAGATATATAACTAATTTTATTTATATGAAACAATAATATTTATTATAATAATAATAAAAAATGTTTTTGAGAAGTATATACACCACAAAAATATTTATGTTTTTAATATCATATTTGTCTCATATAAGTAAAATGAGAGAAAAAAATTGATTACCATTAGCCTTGAATCATGTCATTCTTGTTCAAGACTCCTTTATATAAGATATAATTATATAATATAACTATTATATATATATATATGTCATACTATATTTTATTTACATAGGACCCTTTACGACATGTTTATTAACAATTCAATGTTAAATTCCTATTTCGGAAATAAATGCTTTCTTTTTTATATTTCCTTTGATTTTTTATATTCATTACACTTAATTTATTTATGGGTTAATAATTTCAATAATAGTATCTATGATTTAAACATAATACATATATATATATATATATTCAGAATATATTCATTTAATGTAATAAAAAAAGATAGAGACTGAAAATGAAATACACCATTCTTGGAGACGGTGGGTTGTACATATGCATGAACAATATTTCCATTTTCATAATGGATAGTATGAAATTAAGGTAATGAATAATTCATAATTCCATAATAACTATAAATTCATAAATATATAATTAAATTTTATCTTATTACCTACCATGTAAAGGGCTAGTGGAAAATGAATCACATCATATCGTGATGCGGTAGACTACCATACACATGATCAATGTTATCATATCCCCTAATGAATGGAACATACAAAACGATATGTGATATAATAATTTATGTAGTATTATAATGATTAAAATAACCTTTATATTTATTTAATATATCTTTACAACCATCAAAGTAAAATATAAATGAAAAACACATCATAATTGTTCATGAGGCCATACTTCACCGTACACAAGAGAGACACTATTGTTTTCTAATGGGATTAAAAGTAAGATAAAATTAAGAGTATTATACTTAAAAAGAAATAATAATATTATAAATATCTCATTTAAAAATTAAATAAATAATTACATCAATCTATGGCAGGGGGTGATGATAACAATTATATCAGTTCATGAGGCGGTTGTCCTCTAAACCGAAAATAAATGGTCTCATATTCCATTTGATGGATGAGGATATAGATTTTGTTTATTAAATAAATAAAACAACATAAAATATTATTTTATAGTATTTTGTTGTTATTTTTTATTTATTTTAACATTAATTATGACAGTATGGGAATAATTAAAAGGATACTATTTACTTAAGAAAATTAATTTTTCTTGGAATATCCCCATTGAGATATCTTATTATGTACCTGAGGTTTGGTATTTCTTTATCAACTACATCATAAGAACATAAGAAAAGATAATTTGGATGTAATTTGGTATTCTTTTCAAAATAAATGTTCTTATGTGTGGTGAATAACATTGGGTTGAAGGTGGTCTTTTATAATTAATGAAGGGTGAAATTTTTTTAATTACCCAAAACTATATAATAATATGGAGTCACTCTATCCAAACATGCCTCCTAAACTTATAATAAAATGGTTTCATGGAATATATTTTCAGAAAAAACCCTACACAAAGAAAAACACATGTTTTAAAACCATTATTCTTTATCTATTAAGTTTACTAAATTTTAGAATTTCATTTTTCCCATGGTGACTAGTGTTTTTATATATTTACATAGCTTATTTATCCCATATGTTTAAAAATAAAATGAGTATTATTATATAATTTTTTTCGGTTGATAATAAATATTTTAAAAAATTAAAAAATAATATTAATAAGTGTCTATAAAATTAATTATTACACAGCCACATGAAATGCATAAAACCTAGGTTTTTCATTTACCATGGTAACAATGTTTTTATTATTTATGTGTCAATATGATTAATATAAATGGACCATTTTTCCATTAATGGATCATTTTTTCATTAATGGACCATTATATAAATTATTAATCATATATTGATGACTTGGTTATTGTTATGTTTTTTATGAATTTAAAATCACGGAATGAAATATTATTTCTTATAAAATAACTCTAATATAAATATTAGCAACATTTATTTAATTTATTTATTAAACAATTATAAAAAAGAGGAATTTATATTTAAATTTTTAAATTTATATAACCTAATAGATTTATCAATAAAATTCATGAATTATTATTATTCCTAAAATTTAATTACTTTAAATTTTTTTTATATCAATTACATTATTTTCATATTAATTTAATAATTTTTGGTTTGGTGTTTCTTATGAATTTACAGTAAATGTATAGCTAAAAAATTTAAAATTAAATTACACTCATGATGATAATATCATTATTCTAAATATTACCTTAAATATTATTACAAATCATTATTATTTCAATATGTGAACTCATAATATAAATTTTAATGAATGTGACTGAATTATGGAATTTTTTCTTTTTTATATTATTAAATAGGTTAAATTTAAGAAATATTGTCTCATTTGAAAAAAATATATAAAATATGGCAATAATGGTCAAAATATAACTATAAAATGGGTTTTGGGAAATTTTATAGGTCATTTTACCCATTATATATTTAGATTAAACACTTGATAAATCCATTTTAACCAGAACTATGGTAAATAAATATTTCTCATTTTAAAATTCATTAAAGTGAAAAATTAATTTGAAATTATTATTTAATAAAAATTATTATAGTTTTATAATAGGAATAAATTTTTCGAAATTTCATTAACAGTGTTAAAATTTCTAATTTAATATTAATCCAATAGAGAGGATGAAAAAGTGGTCTTACAAAGAGAAAAGATTCAAAATATTAAGATGTTTTTATATCAAAATTCAACATGAAATTGATTCTAATGATAAAAATTGTATTAATAGATATTTTGTTTAAATAAATTTATTTTTATTACCATATTTATAAACAATATATTTTTTAAATGATATGAATGAAAGTAAAGTTTTTAATAGAAACCACTATTTATCACTATTCAATGAATCATTTCTCTTATCATAAAATTATAAAAAACTCACATGAAGATAATTTTAATGTTATTATTTAAGAATTTAAGTTATTTTTTAAATTTAATTTTCCAAATGTTAATGAAGTTATTTTCAAATTAAATGTGAAAAATGTGACAAAATATCGTTTTAAATAAATTTAGTTTTAAGCCTAAAATATGATTCGTATTGTCTAATTATTATATAACTCATTAGATTAATTTTTAATAGTATTTTGAATATATAATATATAAAATCTAATAAATTGATTTCCCAGAAATGATTTTTTTAACTCATTGAGGTGGAAAATTTTTTTGTTAATAAAAATAGTGTTTCACTAAATGATTTCTTTTATTTTAAAATTATTTTCTATAGTCAATCCTAATTATTATGATATCAATGAATTCAATTTATATAAATATTTAAACACGTATGTTCATAAATTATTTAATCCAATTCATAATTGAAATTTTAATATCAAGGACATAACTATTATATTAATGAATAATATTGTAATATTATATTTCATTTCTTTGCAACTCAGTGTTCTATATAGTTCAAGATATAAAATAAAAAAATAATTTGAAATAGGTTTATAATAAAATCATATGGTGTTTAATTATATGATCATTAAATAAATTTAGTCTCAATTTTAACGTGATCTTGGTAAAAAAGGGTTTATCATTTTGAAAATAACATTGTTGGAAAACACACAATTAAAAGTGTTAATAAAACAATTTATTGAAGATACATAGAAATATGTGAAAATAAGACCTCAATTAACACATGACATGGTTTTTTATACACGAAATGTTTTTGGAAGTAGAAATAATTAACAAAAAACAGAAAACTAACACCAACATTCTAATAGAGAGTGATATAGAACATGGTATGTAGAATGTTACCAACCAAAAATCCATAAATATGTTATAGGTTCAAATACTATCCCGTTAGATAAAATTTTCTTAAATGTGTATACATTTAATTCAATATATTTTCACAAAGATAATGAATTTTCACAAGAATATATAATTGAAATCATTCTATTTTTCATGAGCAACCTTATACTTGGATTGTGCTTTGATAAAATTCCACTACACCATTTTCTTTATGAAATAATGATGATTTTTAATGTTTAAAGCACTAATGAGGAATAAGATCCAAAAATGATTTATAACTCAATCTTTTTTATATAGTTATTAAAAGAAATTAATGTTGGTCATAAAATAAAATTAAATTTTAAATTTAATACATTCCATTAATTGTTAATGATAACGCTCATCCATGTTTAACCAAAATTAAAATCAAATGATTCAAAAATAAGGTCGCTAAATTTCTAAACCCAAGTTATCATTAATCCCCAAACTACATGAAGTACCTCTTAATGTCAAATATCGAATGTCGGAACACATTGATCATATTTTATTAACAAAAACATACATTCACTCCAATATTAACTCTTTACTAACTCCTTAAATAAAAACATATCTTATTGATTATGTTCCATAAATAAAAAATGCATTAAACTACATAAATGATAACATAAATTTCATTTTTAACAAATCATTAATAATTTATAAGGACATAAATATAATATGGTTCACATTATCCATAAAAATACTCTCTTTATCTATGTTGAATATTGTTTTCAAATCATCAAGAACATATTAAATGATATATGTCCCTTAATAATTTGGTTTATATAAAATATCACCTTGTTATGAAATCAATTCTCTAGGTAAATATTATGATTCAAAATATTATAGAACATCCTCAAATAAACACTTATAAATATAATTTTTATATATTTGATAATTCTTTAATTTCAAAGCCAAACTACTTCAATCATTATACATCATTATTTTGATTTATAATCTCATTCCTTAATACATCATGTCATTCATATGTCATTTCTAGACACCTACTCACCAACAATAAAACCCTTAAATAAAATTCATTTTTTATTCACCTCTTGATCATTCCCTAAATAATGTTTTTTTATAATTATTATACATTCGACATTTATATTATTCAACAACGATTGTTTCCTAAAAGAATAAATTATTCTCAAACATTGTGATTATATAAATTATCAATTTTATTTAAAAAAATATTTAATACAATTTCTTATTATTTATTAATAAAAAGTCTTGTAATTACTTTCAGATATTAATTTTTGTTATTCCATGTAGATTCTCATAGTATATAAAAATGAATCTTCTTTCATCCATGGTCACCACCACCAAAGAACTCAATTATAAATATCATTACATTTTTTGGGTGAGTCTAATAGTTAATTAAGATGAATGTTTTTTAATTTTAGATGAAGATAAAAGATCAAGAATAATCAAAATATACTTTACCACTATCACCATCCCATTTCTGTTACTCCTCAACAAATTTCCTTTCACATTCAAATTTAAAACACATCCTTCTTGTTCCTTCCAATAAATAATCTAATAAGAATAGTGTGATCATATATATTCATAGTGGAATACTGCATAGTCATAGAACAAATTTATATGAAATATAATCCATGAAACCCTATTTTAAATCAATCACACTATGATTTTCCTAGGTTATTCTTAATAATTTTTTATTTATATACCTAATAATTCTTCATAAGGAGTTTGTGAATTTCCATTTAATATCTCCCAGTACTGTCAAACCATGTGTCTATAAAGGACCATTTTTTATCACTATGTGTTTATCATGTCTAGATCAACATTTCCATTATCTGTTTCCCCAAGGTAAAAATGTGAGAAATATACAACCACTTATTGTATCCAAATGAGGAATTAATTTCATAAAAACCACATTACCCATCCTTCAAAAAAAATCTAGTATATTTTCATATACATAGATTTATCCTATTAGTTAACCTAAAATGATTCCATTAACATATCCCTAGAAATACTCGTAAGAATAACACTAGGGATATCACTAAAGTTTTCTCATCCTACATTCCAATGTATAGCTAATGAATTCCTATAATACAAACTATAAGCACTCAGAATTTTAATTTATAAATATCACATCGTTTTTAATTAATATTTAATAAATTTATTAAACACATTACAATGGTCCATAAAAAGTTTATATTCATCTAGAACTATGAATATAGATATTCTATAATTTTTCATGTATTATTAAATGATTTTAAGAATAGTTGACCATCAAATTATAGGTGAAAGATAATAAATTCTAATGTATTCGGATGATTTATAATATAAAACTAAAAAAATTGAAATATTATAAAATAAAATTATTTCAATCTTCCAAAAGTGACCCTAAAATCCATTGATCGCCAACATATACATTGGATATCCTTGGAAATATATTTATAAATGAGATTATCTTAAAATTCCAGTGAGTGTGTAAACATAAGAAGAAAACAATATACATGGGTTTGAAGGAATACCAGTTTGACATAAAAACACAAAAAAAATGAATGAAAATAATGATGAATAACATATTGAACATGTATATTTGTAATAAAGTCTTCATAAGAATGTGTAAAAAACCTAACATAACACAACCATGATTGAAGTAAAACAACTGAGACCATTGCACAAGGCCGACATGGTACCACAAATGATTCAAGTTCACTCCCTATCCTAACATGACATCTTGTGATACTAAACATTAACAAATGAATTTAAATTCAATATGGGTGCACCTATAATAATAGTTTCTTAATTTTTTTTCTTGTATGAATAATCATACATAATGAATCCACCATAAATTAAATGGTGACCCATGGAATGAAATGGGTATCCTAACCATGTCCTAAGGAATACCAAAATTGTGTATCATAATTTTTTCATGAAATAATTGATTTAAATGATACATGTAAATTTATATGAGAAACTAGGAATGGAAAATATATTTTATGTCAAACTGATGTCATCGAAATTAAAATGAGTGTTTACGAATTAAAAATAAGCCATATCAATTTGGATTAATGGAAATTTATATTGAATATTATAAAATTGTAAGGGAATAATTGTTATTATAATACAAAAAATGTTACAAGATAATTTTTCATAACAAAATTAATGATTTTTTAAAAATAATGGTTATTTAAAATAGACTATGCAGTTCACATGAAAATGGGTGATAAATTGAGAAGGTCCCTTAATTTATTGCTTACTTTGGGGGGGGATGGGGAATTGATATAAGAACCTTTTTTAAACAATTATTTTCTTATTAAATAAATATTTAATAATTTGAATAAATGATTTTTTAATATATAAATATAATTTATAATATGTATATAAATGTAATGAAGCATTTCATGGGGGTAAAGAGAACAAATTCCTATCCCGAGTAAAAAATGAGGGTTCAATTAAAATCCATTAACTTGTGTCTCAATGTTTTCTTCACTTGATCTTATTGTCATGTATAATTAAATTAAATCAATAAATTAATTATATTAGAAACCTTTCTTAAAATATTTTATCAATTATAGTATTTTTATTTTCATTTATTGTCTATTTTATGTGTTATAAGAAACAATTTAATAGTTCATTAATGTTTATTTCCTTTGTTTCATGGATTGGTTCACTAATATAAATGAATGAAATATCCTGTAAAATGGGACCAGATATCCATAATTTAAGGAATATGTTATTAACAAACATACATAATTTTATATGTTTATATAATTAATTTTTTAGGGTTGAGTACAAATAATTATATAATATATTTTTGATAATTGTATGTATTAATTTTTCAGGTTTTTAATCATGAAAATCTATTATTTTTTCACTATTTATTATTGTTTATAAATTTTTTCTCCATAGTGTAAAAATGGTTATAACATAAATTTTAAAATATATAACATACATCATAATGGTTTTATGTCCATCTCTAATGGTGGAAATGGAAAATGAAAACATTTCCTCCTCGAAGGTGATAAATCAAAACTCGTAGATGATAATTTCAATTTTTAGAATAATTGGATGGGAAGAATACACCTACTGTTGTATTTTCCATTAATATAAAAAAAATTAATTAATATAAAATATACTAGAGTTATCATAAATATTTGGATATAGGACTTGATGGTATTATAGGAAATTAATAAAATGTGAAAGGAAAATTATGAAAGTGAAGGAATATTTTACCTCTTTTATTCTTCTCCTTGAGATCTACCTTAGGGAAATTTGTTTTAGTCCTCCATTGAGACTATATCCTACTTGATGTAGAGAAGTGTATTGTGAAGAGGGTTGGGATGAAATTGTAAAATCTTCAAATCTTATGTGGCTATAGGATAAGGGGTGGTGAGGGGTGATATTAATAGTTTAGGAGGGAGGAATTTTTTATTATTTATTCATTAGATTATTATTCTATCTCAACACATTGAATAGTTTGAACCAGATCACTAAATATATTAAAATATTGATAGAGTATTCGATATTTTGGGATTACATCAGCCATGGATCATCTATGACCCAATAATTCTTATATTGTTAATAATATAAATTAGAGTATTTTACTATTTCAAAATATTCACATATTATATATAAATCAGAATAATAAATCACCATAACTATATTTGATGTGTAGAATTAAAAAATATACTCCATTTAGTAAAAAAAATCTATAAATGGGAAATGTTATTTTTAATTAAAATTATCATTTACTTGACCAATACAAAATTTAAAAATATATCTAACTTTATGAAACATTGAAATATTAATTATGGTATAATAAAAATTATAATAATCCTAAGAATAGAAAATAATAATTTTGGAATAAATTATAAGAAAATATAGTTTCTTTTAAATCATTATATTAACTATAATATTTTAAAAAAATTATACATTACAAAAATACAACCAAATAATTTATCAGTTATGAAATTTTTTTTATTTACACCATGAAATAAATATATCATATTTCTGTACATAAGATGCATAAATTTTTTTTATAATTTGATAGGCGAGGTTACTATCGTATAGACCATATTAATATACATAAGTATCTTATTACTATTTGAGAGGTCATGTTACTATTCTATTGGTATAAGTTCATTAATTTCTAGAAATACCTCTTTTTTAATTAATCCATCATTTATAAAGTATATATTTTGTTATATATTTTATTTTAGGCGATTTTGACAATTTCAAATAATTATAATAATTGAAACATCATTGAAATAATTTTGGGGTCTTACATTCTTCCCCGTAATGAAATTTCACCCTCAAATTTACATATTAGAAATTATTAGGAAAATAGGTTAGGGTACTTCTCCAGCATTGGTTCCTCTGGATACCATGATTCCTCATCATACTAATGGGTTCTAAAAAGTACTTTGACTTGGTTAGTATTTTTGTTACATAGAGATTTATATATATGATCTAAGAACATCACCAAATGCTCGTCCTAAGAGATGTAATTTTCCAACTATACAACCATTGAATTCAGCAAATGTGAGGAATCTGATATATATATCCACAAGAGATATATGTGGAAGAAATAATGTAATTAAAACATGGAAGTTGGAAGTGCTGGCTGATAGCAAAAATCTCTATCAAAATAAAAAATATCCAAATGGTCGATGTACATAGGGATTAGCTTTCATTACGTCCCAAATATCACGACCCTCTTCCATGGATATATGTGGAGGAATATGATCTTCAATAACAAATTGTAGGTCTCTTCAACAATTGTCTACATATAGCTTTTAGAAACATTGGGATACTTAGATATATTGATAAATGGGTTTTACCTTTCAGACCATTTATTTGACTATTTCAAGTCCTAGAATCTTACATTCACTGACATCATCCTATCATTATAGTGATCTACATATTATCAAATAAAGGGATTTCTATTGATCCATTGTGATTATTGAGTGGAAATTAATACCATAAGAGAACTCCTGAAGTGGTATATGTTGATCCCATCTTCCACTAAATTCCATAGAACATGCTCTCCATATATCTTCTTGTTTCTTGATTGTCCATTCAGATTTTCCATCAGTTTGAAGATAATAAGTTGTAATGAATTTTAGATTGTGTTTATTGAATGTTGGGGAATTTTCCTAAACATGTTGTTGCATCTATTATATTAAACAAATATAATTGATAGTGGTACTCCAAGTATCCTTACCACTATATGGATGTATATTTTTTCACGTTCATTAGGTGATAATTCCCCACCAATTATGATAAAGTGATCTATA
The DNA here is from genome assembly GCA_963277665.1 of Viscum album. Taxonomy (NCBI): domain Eukaryota; kingdom Viridiplantae; phylum Streptophyta; class Magnoliopsida; order Santalales; family Viscaceae; genus Viscum; species Viscum album. The sequence continues at coordinate 1,815,970,269 of OY728146.1, forward strand.
TTTCTATGATGGTCCACAACAACCCTTATATAATTTTTTTCTATAGATATATTTCAATGTCACATGAAAATTTCCATGGGGAAGTTTTCTCGTTTCCATGTTGTTGTAGATTATGGTTTCGTTGTCGCCATATAATTGTATTCTTTTCAAAATTCACTTTATAACATACCAGACACCTTTATGTATGTTAAGTGATATCGTTCATCATATTATACAACCAAAAGTACTATTAGTGATCTTGAATGTCATTGTGCTCCCTGGTGAATAGATAAGGTTGAGTTACATTTGTTATTCTAAATTTCTTCCATTATATATAGATTGGATGATACACATAGTAATTACCTAAATTTCATGACTCCTTCCTCATCCATTTTTAACTCTGATTATTTTACATTTCATATATCATAACCCTTATTAATATTTCCAAAAACATTTTATTGAGAATGATTTATTTTCTTCATAAGGTATGGTGGAGTAATCATTTGAGAAAAGAAAAATGTAATTCATTCCTTAATGATTCCCATGTACATCATTGTAGGTATATTAATATCGGATCCTTTTCAATTAAAATAATTGATAATAATGCGTGGTCATTTCTACATTGATCATCTACCTTGTTAATTTCATTACTAGGATGGTAGTGGATTGAGAATTTGTAATTATTAGTGAGCTCTAACCATTATCACATGAACTTATTATGATTAATATGTGTGAATATATACATATTTCAGTCTTTTTTATCCAATATATATCTCACACTTATACATATAGAGATAATTCATCCATATTTATAACACAAAGACTGCAACTGCCAACTCCAGATCATGCATGCGATTTATTTCCTCATGAATTTTCAACTTCCATTAAGAATTGGATAATAGTTTAACAATTTTCTCTAGTACACAACTTAAGCCATTCTTTAATGAATCATTGTATACCTCATAGAGATCCCCACCTATCGGTAGAGTGAGAACATGTGCCGAAAAAAGAATTTTTTTACTCTTTTACGTTGTCTTCACATTAACTCCTATTTAAAAACATCAATCCCTTATGATTCATTTTGTCTATTAGATTTATCAATCATGAGAAGTTATTCAGAAATTCTATGGATTACCAAGAAAGTCTGAGGAAGGTATGGCTCTCCATTATAGATGTCTTCCTGGGACACTCCTCAATAGTTTTTGTCTTGGAAGGGTATCCATGTATTCATCTTATAGTGATAAAATTACCCAAGTAGAATACATCACCAATTTAAAACTCACATATAAATTACTTTGCATAGATTTTCTACCATCGCAATGTCTCCAACACTAAATTCAAATGTTCATCACAATCCACTATTCTCTTGGATTATATCAGAATATCATCAACAAAGAATTCCAAAAATAATTAGTTATTCTCTATATTCTATATTAACTAAATCTAGGAAAGTCACAAAGTTAGTAGTGAGTCATAAGGTATTCACTATGCTCTCATAGTGTATATACTCCATTTGAAAAGATTTCTTGGAAATATCTTCCTTCCATCAAAATATAATTTTTTTAAATCCACTATAAGGCCAAGTGGGAAACCATTGTTCACAAAACATAGATCACTATGTGTTGAAGGAGATCACAAAATTATTAAACACGAGACTCAGATGATTCAAGTCAGACACTCTATATAATTCCTAGTTCAGGGTACTAACCTGAGTGTCTGGATCCTCCCTGATATGGACTTCGATGTGAGAAATCATTCCGTCCATCGTCTGATTGAATTATTCCATGGTGATTTTACCTTGGTTGAAGCACAGGGCAATGATTCGATCTTGCATTTCAATCCACTCTTCTTTCTCTTCATTGACCTCAACCTTCACACCACTTTCATAAATTCTTAAAATATCCTCATTAGGGGCATTAGGTCTAAGTTCTTTCCTAGGAATTTCTTCCTTGGAGTGAATATTGAGTTTCAAACACTCTCTAACCTCTTCCTCCATCACACTTGTGTCTCGACTTGAGATGCCACTTGCCCTATCCATTGAGCATTTTTTCACCTTACTTCCCTCTTTCTTGGATGACCTTGTTTCCATCGGTTTTGGTCGATGAGAATAGTCTTTGCGTCCTTTGGGCTTTTTCCCCTAGACAATATTTCATTTCCCTACATCACTTTTACCTTTCTTCCCTTTTTTCATTCTTGGGATATGGGGATCATTCCCATAAGCACCGTCTAGACTGTCCCAGGAGGGATGGTTCTGACCGTCATCCCCTGAGTCATCAGCCACATGCTCCTCTTCTTGCATTTGAAATAACATTTTTCCTTGCCTATAATTGGTTATATATCGATCAAAGTACCACTTTAGATAAATATATGTCCCCAATTAGTAGATAAAATAAGAAATATGTATATAGAAGTGGTTATTTTCTTGTTATAGTGATTTTATTGAGTTCAAAATAATCAATGTAGAGGTGCATTGATTTCTTTTTGATGAGAAAGACTAGTGAACCCCATGGTGATGCACTTGAGAAGATAAAAGAAATTATTATATTCATTATAACTACTTATTTTGTTCCTCTTACTATATGGTGGCCATTCTATCTATTTTATATGATATATGAAAAGAACTGTGTATAATTTCTATTTAGAACCCAACCACCTAGTTAGGAGGGATACCAAACAGTTATTTAGGGAATACATTAGTAATGACCAAGAAAATGGGAATCTATTCATGGATCATACTCTCTTTTGTTTTAATAATTCGAGCAAGATATACTTTCTCATAATTCAATATTATCCAAAATTTATATAATGATTCTAAATAAGATTCATCTTCCTCCTTACACTTCTTAATAATTGTATAATGTCTTAGGATACGAAGGGTGATATCTCGTTCATGAATGTTCATGATGGTTTTGTAAAATGACTACCAATCCACGTCCAATATGAAATCTAACACCTCTAAAGGATGTAAGATAATATTTTCTGGTAGGTTTAGTCCACAAACATAAACTGGGGATGAGTTATGTAAGTTGGTTGTATTAACTTCCCCATTTTTTAATCTCATAGATAAATCAACCTCTGTATTTTTTTGTGGTGTTTAAGGAGTTATAATAAAATTGAATGATATGAAATAATTTATAGAATATAATCAAATAGGTCGTTTAGTATTCTTGAATGAATAAGCAGTGTATATTTCCTGTACTGACATAATATTTTATTAATGAAAAGTGTTCTTGAACTGTTTATATGTCTTACTATGTCAAATGGTTATATAAGACATATTCACTTCCTTGTTTTAATGTTTTTGGATTTTAAAATACTGTTATGAATTTTTACCATTTCAAATATAACCTTTAAACAGTGACCAAATTATTAGTATAAATATAGGGATTTAACAAATCCAATTTACTCAGACAAATATTGAGATGGACTCATCTATTAGAATTTCTCTATATGAATCCCATTCATCGGTTCTCGGAATGAAGGTAACATCATTGGGCTTCGCTGTTGACCAACCCCACACTGAGCTTCAACATGGTATGTTTGAATGGAACTGCCTACGAGAGAAGTGGATGTTAAAAGAGATTACCACCGGAGTGATGTTATCTGAGCCTCTCAAAGAGTATATCACAATATCACACCTTATCCATAAGTCTTATGCCCGTTTTATAAGGGGTTACATAACAATACAATAGAAATAGATTTTTTGCATTATTTATTTTATATATAATATACATTCATTTTATTATCGTCACATTGTATTTGATTTTTAATGTACTAATAATATTTTAGGTAATATTCAAATTTAATTGAGAAATATATATTGATGAATTAAAATATTTTTGAATTAAATCTTAATTTAATAAAATATTATTACTAAATTATATTTTTTTAAATATAAATGATCATATAATTTTTATGAATATAATTGTAATTTTTATTAAGGGTTGATAACTGTTTTTGTCCAAACCCATTAATTTTCAATAAATGTATGTTTTTTTAAAAAAAATGAATATTCACATATTTAGAAAATTATTTAGAAAATTTTTAATACCATTTATGGATTCAGGACTTGAAATTATCTAATGATGAACATTTCATAATTTTTGAGACGGTCGGATTTTTGGGTAAAAATAAAATACTGTTTAAATATATAATTCATTTTATGGAATCATAATGACCTAATATTAATCTAATAAAATACTATAAAAATTATTTTTTGATAATATATATTTTTACCAAAAAATATTTGGATTTTAGATTTGTCATATTAATTTTAGGCTTCCTTAGTGGACCCTTCAAGACTAATAAAATATTTTAACTCTTTAAAATGATATCTTTGAGTGTGTTACTCATCTCAACATATGAATGTCTAGTATTATAATATGTTCATCCATTGGCCTAATAAAAAAATGTTTTCCAGACCCCTTGGAAAACCCCATGGGAAAAACAATTAAATGGTTTGTGGTATTGACTAGTTTAATGTGTAGTGTGCAAAACATAAATAATAAATAATTCCCTCTCCTTTCATATATAAACTCACTCAACATCCCATTACTATTCACTAAAAACCTTTGGAGCAAGACCAATATTTTCCCTCCATTATCTAGAGTCCCCCAAGGTTCCCCAAGCTCCAAAGAAGGCTCTCTCAATACTCTCCCAAGAATTTGGGCTCACAATTCCAAGTAAGGGATTTCTTCCTTTATCATTTTTGTCCAAGATTATTTATATTGTTACACCATTTATTCTAAATTAGAAATGTTTGAGTATGATTTCTCCCCTCCCCAATACTTCCCTACTTATGTTTTATTGATGAGATATCTCTTTCTCTCTCATTAATTCGTCTAATGTATAGTTGTTACCATGATGAAATCCCGCAAGGTATTTCCCTCTCCCTATTTACATTCATGATATTATTTTATATTATGAATCTATGTTGCATTAAAATTATTGGTATGTTGTGCTACATGACCCCATTACATTCCATTTCATATATAAATGATGATAGACCGATTTCTCTACCACAAACCCATTTTATGATTTCTATTTGACATCGTTATGCTGCCAATGTTACACCAAAAGTTTACATGCCAAAGTCATCATGTAAGTAGATACCATACCCATTTCATTATAAATGGTATTCAAATTTATGGATGAGTACCTGTTGATTGAAAACATATATTTATGTATTTCACAAATCTTATTCGTGGAATAAGTTATAACGTGTAATGAATCCATTTTGTATGATCTATGTGGAACACTTATGCATTAAATGAAAGGTTTATAAATGTTGCATCCTAACAGTGCTCCAATTCATTTTGTAAAGAATAGTATCATTATACGTCAATTGAAATGAGGGATTACTCATTCTAATTCATGTTCAATGAGGGTTTAGTTATGATAATTCGTGTGCAATGAGGGTTTACTCATGCTTCATATGAAATGATCCTTGGTTCATGATAATATCATGATAATTGTAGTTTCCACATTTCCATGTTATGATAATCAATTTATATTATTCCTTTATGTTCATGTTTCTCTTGCACTTGATTGATATGACAATTTCCTATCATCTACTATGTTCTTCATGTTATTCCATGTTTTCTCCCTTACGAGTCTTTATGGATCACCCTTTTCTTATGAATGTCCTTAGGTCATCTCATGAAATGCTATGTACGAAGGAATGATATGGTCATGTAAAAGAAATTTCCAATAATGATGTTGTATTTTATGATCTATGTTGTTATGTAGTGTTATTAATTTCCGAATACTCTAGACCTTTTGATCATTATAGTTTTCTTATGTTAAATTTTATGAAATAAATCATGTTTAAGTGTGTAAAAAAAGTAGGGTTTTTATAGTTGGTATTAGAGGATAGGTTTAGTTATTTTTGTGATCTAAGATTAGAAAACCCTATTAAAAGACATATGAATAAGACTATGTATAATAAAAAAACACTAATGTTTTCTGAGTATTGGGTAAGTGGTTTATCATGAAAATAAATACCTATCTAGATATGAATAAGTAGAGGAATATCTGACATATATGTTTCTAGGGGTAAAATCTATGAACACAACATTGAGCTAAAATCGAAAGAGAACTAGTGCACGAAAACATGCTTATATTCACTATTAATTACGACACCCCCATGTGATATTCTTGGAAAAATCATAAGATTATCATGAACAATTGTTACGAGAATAAAAAAACTCCCCTAAGAATATATGATGGTATGTAGATCATCGATAACATAGATTGAAGCCAATAAATCTATAAGTTAATGAAATAAATTTAATTTGTATGTTATCCCTTTTTTTATTTCAATTTCTATTTATGTGTTACCCAAAACTTTTCTTTTATTCTAGCCAATGGCTGGTAATAATAGGACATTGGCCAACAAATTATATGATGATCAATGTGATTAATTTTCTAATGAGATTCCCAATCGAATATGAGAAATAATCACAAACATTGTCACTATAATCTCTTTGTTAAATCACTTTTTAAAATAGAATCATGGGTCAAGTCAATGTTCCACCCCTCTAATAATGAAAAATATGCTATCTTAAGATTCATGTGACAAAGACCTTCTACTATAAATGGATTACACATTCTCCCAATCATCGATCATTGGATCAACTCCATTGAAAGGTTCTTCTTCATCCATCAATGTTCTGAATAATAGAAGGTTCTTATGGATTTTTTTCATATAGATGTGGAATCTGATAAATGGTAAACATTGATAGAAAATTAAAAATCCAGAGGAAGAAATTGAGGCATTGGAATTGAAATATATTTAGAATAAAAATTCAAATAATTATTTTCAGTCCACCCTACGACTTAAGATGGAGATGCTCTTCCTTACCCTCAAGAAGAATGTCAATGAATACATCAGATAAAATGAGGAAAAATTCACAAGGCTTGCTTGATGTGCCTTCAAAATTTTTGTTACCTCCAAATTCATGGTTGACCACATCTTTGGTGGGTTAAAAGCTAGACTACGGAAAGCCATAGCGATCTGTGACATTGGTAGCTATGAGGAAATTTTCTGATGTGACCTCAAAGTTGAAATGGAGATTAGTGAATCTTATGGGTATCAGGAGGATAAGATGGGTAAGGTGGACTTCAATTCCGGTGGTACAATGGATAAATTCAACAGTGCTACGAAATTCCAGCACCCCACTTGCTAAAGGTGTAGAAAGAAGCACCACGTAAATTTCCTAAAGGGGATGAGGAAATGATTTTGGTGTTGATGATAAGGGCACCTAGATATTACCTTCCAACAATAAGAACCTGATGCTCTGACAGAGGATATGAATTCCCCATTAGAAGATAAATGAATTGTTAATTTCTTAAAATACAACGAACCAGGGAACTGTTCAATCCAGTTCTCTATGTCTTGGGTTTTCAGAGGTGACCAACAACCTGCAAGGAGGAAAGGTATATCTTTTTCCACTACTTCCTCCGAATCAAACCCCGAAAACGAAGTGGTAACATGTATACTAGTTATTCAATCAAGAATAGAGAATATTATTATTTATTCTAGTTCTACATATTATATTATATCCCAACATTATAGTAGAACAATCCCAATACCAACACAAATCATGGAATTAAAGAAGTTTGTGAGAACTGAAAATGTATAAATCATTGAATCACATTAATATAACCCCTCCCCTATCAAAATTTGTGGGTTGGACTTTCTGGAAAACCTCTTCATACTCTATTTAGTGGAATTTGATGCAATTCATATATTGGATTGTCTTTCCCTATATAAAGCCACCATAAATTACCCTGATAGGGAAATCACTCTCCATATAGTGAATCAACCCCTAATTCAATACATGTAAAAGGAAGAGGATAAATCTTATTTAACACAATCATCTCAAGAATGGATATTAATTCCCTATGATAATGCATAACATTCTAAGAAAATTGATTCTATGGATGAAACCAACCTTGAATACATTCTTATTGTGATGGAATTCGATGAAGTGTTTCTTAAGGAATTGCCTGGTCATCCTCCCAAAAGGGATGTTTAATTCTCGATTAATCTTATACATGTGGTGTTTCCAAAATTAAATTATCCATATAGTATATTTGTAATGTTTCTTGAGGAGATAAAGAAACCACTATAGGAGAATCTAGATAAAGGGTTTATACACCCAAGTGCTTCACCATGTGGTGAACCAGTCCTCATTGTCTAGTACAAGGATGGTCTGATGCGCCTCCACATTGATAATCGTGAGTTCAATGATATCATGAAAAAAGAAAAAGTATCATCTTCCATGAATTGATGTATTTTTCAATCAACTATGTAGATCACAATGCTTCTCCAAGGTGGATTTACAGTTGGGATACTACCAAGTAAGGGTGAAGAGGGAGAATATACCCATGAATACTTTTTGTTCTAGGTAAAGAGTCTATGAATTCATAATAATTCCTTTTGGACTCACTAATGATCCAGAAATCATTACGGGATTGATGAATAGAGTCCATGTACATTAACTTTAAAAATTTATAGTAGTCTTTATAGATGATATTAAAATATAAACCAAAACCATGGAGAAGCTTGAGGAGAATCTATGCAATGTATAAGAGACCTTGTAAAAAGATAATCTCTATGAGATGTACATAATGTGTGAATTCTAGTTGAAGGAAATCTAATTCATTGGTCAGATCATTACAAGTAATGGGATATATGTTGATCCTTCTAAGAAAGCTTCAATTAAGGGATGGTTGAGGACAATGTATGTGATAAATATTCGTAGCATCCTTGGGTAAGATGGATATTATTACTACTTTGTGAGAAATTATTCACGATTGGAAAACCCTCTACCAAGTTAACCTGGAAGGTAGACAAGTTGTTTGGAGAGAGGAATGTGAAGATAACATCAAGGAGTTAAAAATGACACTTATCAATTCCCCCATGCTAACACTACCCCCAACTGGAGATACTTTCGTAACATTTAGTGTTTCTTCCAAGAAGTGTGTGGGATGTGTGTTGATGAAAAACAACAAAGTTATTTCCTATGATTCAAGGAAATTGAGTGTTCATGAGAAAAAATATTCATAACCTGATTTGGAGTTTGTTGTAGTAATCTTCGCTTTTAAAATTTGGAAACATTAACTGTTTGAGGAGAGCTGTGAAATATATACTGAACACAAAATTCACAAGTATATATTCACACATAAATAGAATAATATGACATAATGAAGATCATTATATCTAATCAATGACTATTACTGCTTAATCAATTACAACCCTGAGAATGAGAACAAGGTGAAAGATTCTCTAAGTAGAAAGGAACCAAAAGTTCTATCATTGATGAGAATTAAAAAGGATCCAATATTTTTAGATTTGATGAATTTTATCATGGGAATCATAAAGTAGGGAACATCATCAATCCATTAACAAATGATTGAAATACTGTCACTTTTGGAAAGAATAATGGATGCTCAAAATGTTGATTTGAGAATTTAGAAGAAAGTGGAAACTAGAAGAAATAGGAAATTATTGGAGTTTAATGTTAATGAATAAGTAATTATATGATTTCCTTCCATACTATGTGTTCCATAAATTATGGAGTTAAATAAAAATCTTTTGGATGAGGCACATAGTTTTAATATATCCACATTCCTAGGAATCACAATGATGTATCGAGATATAAGAGATAATTATTGGTGGGATAACATGAAGAAATAGATTTTTTAGTATAAATCAATGTTTCTAGTGTGTCAGTAAGTGAGGGGTGAAAGGAATAAATCTTAGGGGATGATGAAACCATTAACCATACAAATGTGGAAATGGGAGAACATCACCATGGGCTTTGTCACCAGACATCCAAAAACATCCATATGATACAATTCTCTCTAGGTTATTGTGGATCTTCTTATAATGACTGCATACATTATTTAAATTTTGGGAGGATTTCTCATTGGATAAACTAGCACATATATACACCGTAGAATTGGTAAGGAATACTTGTGTAACACTATCAATTATATCCGATCTTGATCCACGATTGTTCTATGATTTCTAGAAGACTATCTAACATTCTCTGAATACTATGTTGTACTTTAATAATGCTTATCATCCTCAAATTTATGGCTAATATGAGAAGGCTATTCAAACACATGATGACATTTTGAGACCATTATAAATGGACTTAAAAAGAATATGGGGTCAACAACATTCTTTTTTGAGTTCAATTACAATAAGAGTTTCCACTAAAGCATCCAAATGACCCATTATGAGGGACTTTTGGGGAAGAGGTGTAGAACACTGACATGTTGGGATGAAGTTGGGGAGCTGAAAATCCTAGGTCTAAAAACGGTCGAAGAAATAGTGGAGAAGGACAAGACTATCCAATAGCACATTAATGATTCTTAGAGTTGACAAAAGAGTTATGCTGGAAATAATTTTTGAGAAATATAATTTGATATTAATGATATGGTATTCCTCTTAATATCACTGTTGAAGTGTTTTATTTGATTTGGGAAGAATGGAAAACATAGTCCAAGGTACATTAAACCTTTTTAAATCCTTAATCGCATTAGGGTTGTGTCCTATCAACTAGAACTCCCACCAAACATATCTCAGGTAAATGATCTATTTTATATATCATTCTGGAAGAAGTACACAACTAACCCATCACATGTACCCATTCTAGAGGTAGTACCATTGGAAAATGAACTCTCCTACGAAGATAATTCAGTGAAGATCATAGATCGTTGGGAAAAAGTTCTATTAAATAATACAATTTCTCTCATCAAGGTGTTGTGGAGAAACCAAAACTGTGAAGAAGCAACCTGGGAGTTAGAGGAGGTGATTAAGTAGAGTGGCCATCATCTAAATTATTATGTTAAAAGGAAATTTTGGGGGAGAAATTTTTTAATGGGGGATTATTGTAACGACCCAAAATTTTATTAATGAAAACTTCTCTTGATATGATTAAATGTATTACTACGTAAAATGGTTATGTAAGATATATTCACTTCCATGGTATTAATTTTTTTGATTTTAAAATACAGTCAATAATTGTTACCGTTTATAATATAGCTGTTGAATGGTGACCACATGATTAGTATAAATAAACAGATTTAAAAAATCTAATTTACTCAGACAAAAGAAGTTATGGCCTCATCCAGTATAATTGATCCATATGATTCCAATTTGTCGAATCTCTGAAAGGAGGTACCATCACTAGTCTTTTCTCTTGTTCAAGACCAAATAGAGCTTCAACACATTATGCTTGAACAGAGTTTAGTACAAGATAAGTGTAAGTTAATAGAGATTACCACCCAAGGGAAGTCATCTGAGCCTCCCCTAGAGTCTATCACCATTTGACACCTTACCCTTAGGTATTATGTGAGTGTTATAAGAGGATATGGAACAATACTGTAGAATTATGATTATGTGCATTAAATTTTATAATGAATATTTATTCTTTTTATAATTGTCACATTGTATGTGATTTTTAATGAACAAGTAGAGTTTTTAGAGAATATTCAAATTCAAGTGAGAAATATATTTTGATGAATTAATGGTTTTTTTGAATTAAATTATATTTTATTAAAATATTTTTACTTAATAACTTTTTATTATATATTAATGATCATATAATTTTTATGAATGGAATTATAATTTTTTAAGGTCTAAAAACTATTTTTGTCAAAACCCATGAATTTTCAATAAATGTAGGTTTTTATATTAAAATTGAAAATGAAATTATTTATAAAATTATTTAGATAAAATTAATATCATTTTTGGATTCAGGTTTTCAAAAATTATCTAACATTGAATTTTTCATAATATTCTAAGACATTCAAATTTTTGGGTAAAAATTTAATACTATTTAAATACATAATTCATTTTATGACATCATAATAACCGAATAGTGATGTAATAAAATAATATATATAGAATTTTAAACCAATATATGTCGTATATTTTAAATAATATGAATTTAGGCATGTTAGAAGAATTTTATGGTTCCATAGTGGACCATCCAGGGCTTATAAAATATTTTATCTTTTTAAAATGATTTTATTGAGAGTGTGACTCACCTCCACATAATAAATACTAATATTTTAATATTATCATCCATTGGCTTATAAAATAATTTATTACACTACTCTTTGTAAAAAACTTGGGAAAAAACCATCGGTTGGTTTTTGATTTTGATTAGTTTAATATGTAGTGTCCAAAACCTAAATAATAAATAATTCCCTCTCTTTTTCTATAAAATCCAACTCAATCTCCCATTAATCTTGATGAAAAATCTATGTAGCCCTACCAACCTATTATATCCTTTCTATATAATCCTCACAAGGCTCTCAAGGCTCCCTATAATCCAAACTAATGCCTCTCAAAATCCCTTAGGATCACACTTCAAGGTAAAGGATATCTTCCTTTCTCATATTGTCAATGTTTATTTTTGTTGTTATATCCTTTAATTATCAATTAAAAATATTGGAATATGATTTCATAGATCCAATATAATTCCATACTTATATTTTAATGATTATAGACCTATTTAAATATCATTAATTCCCCCATGTAAACCTCTTACCATGCCAAAATTACATATGGGATTTCTCTCTCTTCATTTACATTCAAGAAATTATTTTATATTATGCATCTATTTTACATTTAAATTGTTGGTATATTATGTTAAATGACTCCATTACTGTCCATTTCATGTATAAATGATTTTAGTTACATTTATCTCACATAAATGCACTTTAAGATTTTTCTTTTACGTCGTTATGCTGCCAATGTTACAGAAAAGTTTCTCATGCCAAAATCATCATTTATGTGAATACCATACCCATTTCTATATTAAGTGTATTCACAATTATGCACATGTTATTTTTGATAAATGAAATAAATTTATGTATAACACATCTCTTGTTCGTGGAATCAATTATTACATCTACTGAATCCATTTCGTATGATCTATGTGGCACTCTTATGCATTATATGAAATATTTATAAAGGGTGAACACTGATAGTGCTCCAATGCATTGGGAAAAGATTAGTATCATGATAAATCTTTTGAAATGAGGTTTTAATCATTCTAATTCTTTTTAAATGAGGTTTTAATAAATATCCATGTTAAATGAGCCTTGGATCATTCAAATATCATGTTAATTATTTCTGTCACATTTTAATGTTATGATAATCATGCTATATTATGCCATTATTTTCATGTTTCTCTGGAAATCCACTAATATGCCTTTTTCCTAACACATACTATATTATTCATGTTATTATTTATTTACCCATTACTTAGCTTTTTATTTCACCATTTTCTCATTCATGTACTCAAGTTATACAATGAAAGGCTTTGTATGACCTAATGTTGTGGTCATGTAAAATAAGTTTTCAATAAAGATGTTGTGTTTTATGTTCTAATATTTTATGTAATGTTACTAATTTACTAATTAACTAGACCTCTCGATCATTAGAGTTGTCTTAACTACATGTTTATGTAATAAATCATGTTAATGTGTGTAATAATGAGAATGGTTGTTATAAGTCACCACATAATTATTGGGTTACACCTCAGTAGTAGTGATATAACATTACCTTTATTCTTTACATGGAGGTTATTATTGATGATGGCCTCCAAATAAATTATTATATGATAATTTTCCTGCATAATTCCCATTTTCATTGTAGTTGAAACACTACACTACAGACTGTGTGTCGAAATGAGATTTTTTTTTCTTTAGTGGGATTCTCTATATCACTTTGGAAGTAATAATTCATATTCCCTTACCATCGAAATATAAGCATCTATTGGTTCCCATTAAGAAGTTTATGGGATGCATCGTCTTAAAATTTTGACAACTTTGATGCGTTCTTCATTACCAAATGAGATTTATCTATTGATCTAGCCATATTAAACCTCATTTCTACTTTTTTTCATCGCCAAAAAGAGACCAGATGACAGTATTTGGTAATCATTTCAAAATTAAGGTCATAGTGTAAAATATACTCATAACTATTGACCTCTAGAATTTCCAATTCATTTATAATAATCATCATTAGACTATTATATAAGTGATCCTCCTTTATTCAATGTTTATGACAATGATTGAGAAGTATTATTCTAGAATTGTGATGTTTTCATCATATTCTCCAATTGAATCACCTTCCCTTTTATTTAGTATATAGAAATCCATTTTCATATTAATATGGATAGTTTAAGGAAAATATTTATTAACCAACTTTTTTCTTGAAATCCCCTCATTCCATGGAATAAAATATCTCTATAAAATTTGTGTTGTTGATCAGTTTCCACCACTGATCAGCACCCCCATTAAAAATGATATAATTCCAGAACAAATTTTTATTTTTCTAAGCACTCAAGGATAAAGAATATCTTTTCAATTAAGTAAATCCATTATTCTTCCATGATGGTATCAGAAGATCCACATACGATTCATGGCATTTAACACATAATGTAATTGAACCAAAATTTCTTTATCTTAGTAGAAGAAGGTAATTACACATGATTCATGTTATTATTTATAAAATTATCTAGTTGAACAAGTACTTTAATGCTGTTTTAATCACCCACTCTATTCATATTTTTAATATCATTATGGAAATGATTACATTTTATATCACATTTTTTTATTATAATGGGTTATTATATTTTAATATATTGACTAATAATTACAATGTAGAGTTAGGGGGATTCAATACATTGATAATAAGAATATAAAAATACAACATTTAACATAGAATGATAAACCTGTAAATAAAAATTATATCACATCTTTTTGTACACTATGTTTCAATCTTGGATATATATTGTGATAGAATTATCCCTATGATTCATTCAAAATTTATATAGATCTAATCTAAAATAATAAATAGATTATCCTTTTATACCATCTACAGTGATCCTAAATATTTTCAGATATTATTACAAGATTTTAAGTATAATAAAAGATCAAATTACAATCCATTGATCATACAACATAATTTATTTGGATGATTAGGAATATAAAACTGTATACATTGAAATTTAATAATAATACATTACAATAATTATAGAAATATATCTCCAAAATTCCACTTTTCACCTAAAATCAGAATAGGATAACTTCTAGAATTCATGAATAAGAGGGATGAGCCAAAATATCTAGAATGATTATAAACAAAGAATAAAGTAGTGTACATGGGATAGATGGAATAACATGATGACATTAAAAGATAAGTAAAATGGCTAAACATAACGAATCATAAAATGTAAAGAATAAAGACATGTAATAATAGAATCATAGAAAAGTGTAAACAACACACAACCTATAATATGTACAAGTCAAGGTTATCTTCTAAGACTGTTGCACATGATGGACAAAGCCCAATAAAGGAAACATGTTCACTCCCAATCACAACAAGACCTCTCATAAGACTAAAAATTACGCAATGATTTGGGGAACTATCTAGGAGAAACCGTCATAATATGTTCAAAAATATTGTTACCACATGAATAATCACACATAACGATTCAATCATAAACATACGATTTACCGATTTAAATAAATTTGTATCATAACCATGTCATATGGCATAATGAATGGGTGATTCATAAATACTACCATGAATGAATGGATTTAAATTATATATGAACATTAATAACGACAATTATCTGAAAAACATAATAATTGATTTCAAATTCAAGTGGGAACATGTAATAATGTTTTTATGAAACTTCACAAATGAGCCACTTTAGTGTGGTTTAAGGGAAAAATTTAATGATTCATTTAAAATGTTAAATAAATAACTATTTTTAAAAAAATTAAATTGAAAAGGATATATTTTCATTATAAAATTATTAATTATAGAAAATATTTGTTTTTTAATCCATACTATGGAGTTCACATGAATATGGGTAATAAATTGGGAAGTTCCCCTTATCCGGACATCCTTATTAGGGGGAATTGATAGGGATACCTTATTAAAACGTGAATTTCCCCATAAAATTAGGATCCAATAATATATTTAAATAATTTTGGAATTTTTAAAACTAATTTAGAATAAGTATATAAGAAATGAATTGTTGCATTGGGGTATGGATAGAGAATGACAAACTAGAAGGGAAGATGAGGGTCAGGAGAAAATATGTTACCTTTTATCTAAAAGTTTTCTACACATGATCTTAATCTCCTTGATAATCATAATAACTCCATAAATTAATTAATTTTAAACCATTTACACATTTTTTTATTTAATTTTCTTTTTTATTTTGTTCATTTATTGTTTTTTATTAGTTTAATTTATAATTTCCCAATTTGGGAGTGCTCATTTCCTTAGTATTCATGATTAGTTCTATTATATAAATGAATGAATGATCATGTAAAATTTGAAAAGATATCCATATGTAATGTTATATGTTATAAATAAAAATACTAAATATTAAAATCTTATATAACTCATTTCTTTTTTTGGGTGAAAATGAATTATTAGGTAATACATTTGTGATAATCATTTTGATTATTTTGGTGATTTTTCAAACATCACAAACTAGTTTTGTTTCATTTTTAATTATTATGTATAAATTATTGTTTTAGACCATATTAAGTATCATAATATAAATTTTAATATCTTTAAAAACCATTATATTGGTTTTTTGTCCATCTTAGATGAATATAATGGAAAATGAGACATGGTCATCCTCAAAGGTGATAAATGAACAACTTGCAGAAGATACTTTTATTTTTTAAATTAAATGAAGTGGAAAAAAGGATTGTTGGTTTATTTTAAATTTAAATAATAAAATTATATGATATATAAGTTAATATTATTACAATTCATGTTTGGATAGAGGTGGTGAGAAGAGTATATGAAAGAAAAATAAACTGGAAAAATAGGAAGAAAGTGTTTTTTACCTATTGAATTGTTCCATTTGAATACCACCATATAAGAATTTTTTTTGGTATTAGATTTATAAAATAACCTCTTAGACATGGGTAAGATATTTTTAAAGAGCATTGGGTAGAAATTGGACATTATTAATGGTTTAAGTGGCGTGGGGAGAAGGGGTGGTGAAAGGTGGTGTTTGTAGTAGAAGAGATGGGTGTTTTTTGATTATTATAATCATTACATAATTATTTATCCTAGAGACTATGAACTATTTCATAATTTAACCTAAATATATTAAAATTATGAAAATAGTTCTAGAATATGGTATCTCATAATCCCTACATCATCTAGGACCCAATATATCATGTATTGTTAAATACTATAAATTATTATAATTCACTATTCAAAAAATTAAAGTAGTTTAGAAAAATATCAAAAATTCACCCAAACAGTTTTTTGACATGTATAATGAAATAATAGAATATATTCGGTGAGTTTTTTTAGAAAAAATAGAATTTTTCAAATCATCATTTACCTGAAAAAAATAAATTTAAAAATTATAACTTATTTTTTGACACATTTATAGAAAAATTGGTACATGAAACTATCTTATAATCATCAGACAAAAATAATAGTTTTTAAATTAATTTTATGAAAATATATTTTAATTTAAATAATTATATTCATTATTATAATTTAAATAGATATTTATAACTTACAAAAATACCAACACTCAATTCAACATTTCTAAAACGTTTAAATTATCATACTAGGAAATAAATATATCATATTTTAATTTATAAGATAAATTAAACTTATTTATACTATAATAGGTGATGTTACATTTTTATTGGTTGGATTATTATTTATAAGGGTCATATTATTATTCTAAAGGTCCATTTACTATTCTATTTGAATAGATTTATTAATTTCAATAAATAAATCATTTTTCATTCATTCATTTTTTTTTATTTTTTTATTGTGTTGTAAATGTAATTTTTTTGATTTATTATATTTCAAATCATTATAATAAAGAAAAAATTCATCGACAAAATTCCATGTCATTACATGAATCAGAATGCACTTTTTTCAGGATTAATCTTTAACATCTTCAAAAAATATCTTCTCACATAACACCCCTCTAGGAACACCCAACCAAGTAATTTATTCATAATACATGGTTTCAAATAAAAGAAATATTGATCTTATATTCTTGGTAATGATAAAAATAGGATATAATAATTTATGACCATTTGAAATCATAAAATAATAATATGGGCGTGTGATCCTAATCACAACTTGTGATGTTCATACACAACTTTTCCTAGATCACAAACATGATTCACCACATAAATTATTATCATTTTAGAAAAAATGTCATATTATTGGGAAAACTAAGAAAGAATTAAACATGAACCATTAACTAATGATATAAATGTTTCGAACCATCATAAATATATAAAACCATTTTATATGTTTAAGATAATTACCATGACTATCAACATAGTGGAATAAGATTAATCACATGATACCCTTTGTGGACTAGGATACAATTGTTTCAAATTTTGGAAAATGAATAAAATATCTATTATAATGGATCATGCCCATTTAAATTTTCCCATTTGTATCTCATGTTATATAATTTATTTTTCAATTCATTGTATGGTCATATAGGTTCCACCAATCTCATAATGACATTTATAATTATATGTTCTATAATATCTTAAATCATTTATCATATCATCACTTCATAACAAATGTAATTTAATATTATTTTCATCAACACTATATTAGTTCACCATATGAAAAAAGGAATAATAAACATGATACAAATAAATTACATCTACATAAAAATTAATCATCTAGAGAAAGAATAAGGATGTTATTAGTAAATATTATTCCCAATAAAGCATTTGTAAAATCAAAGGATGTCATTTTATATGTTAAATTTTTTATATATTTTGGGAAATTTCATGTGTTAAATAACCATTAAAGTTTTAAAATAAAATTTTAAAACATAAAACATTTTAGAAATTATTTTCTATAAAAAATGGTTGGATGAAAATAAATGTGCATTTTAGAAATGTTTTAAAACATTAATTAGGGAATGTATACATTGAATAAAATTTTTAAAAACTATGAAATGATAAAATATTTTCAAAATAGATTTTGTTTAAAATAATCATTTTAATTTATAATGGATGATTTAATACAGTGAGTTTTTATTATGGTGGAATTTTCATTCTTTTTTTACATGTTAAAATGTACATTCTTGTCACATTTTCAATGAAAACCAAATGAATATTATTTTGAAAAAGACATGATGATTCCAAAAAAAATTAAATGTATAACATAAGTAATGAATTTATTTAATAAATAATCTGAATAATTTAAAACTCTTTTTTAAATGTTTATTTTTACAAAATCCTCATTTTGGATGAAAACGTATTTTCGACTAATGATATAAATAATTGTGTTTTCTTTCAAAACAATCAACTGAAATCAATAATACATAAATAGAGTAAAATTAAGTGAAACATTTATATCATAAAATATAAATAGGATTAAATATTTTCTATGTTTAATTGGATTTGGATCATATGATTTCATTATCAGAAGTATAAACATAAATAATACCCATAAACTATGAGATTGTAACACCAAATCTTTACAACATTAGTATCTTTTTAATCAAATGTACCTTTATATAATAACATCACATTAAATATTTATTATAATTAAAAACAGGGTATACATTATATTACATGTATAAGGGTCAATAATACACCTCATATAAGAAGATATGTGCATTACATATTTTATGTCTGAAAAATGGAAAATTGAGAAAAACATCTCTTACAGGTTTGGTAAAAATTGAACTATACTACCCATGAAAGTTAGATCATAAAAATTATATTAAAATATCATCAATTATATGGATAATAGTCAGAAAATAAATTCATCTAATTTATATAAACTACAGAAAATAAATAGGTCGTGGATATGGCATGTTTCCCAAAGAAGTAAATTGTGAGATCGAAATCCATTAACAGAAGTCATGATATCAACTGTACAAATTATGATATCATTTATAATAAATATAATGTTAATATACATATATAATGAAACCATACATATGTTTATAAAATAACCTATATTAATTACTCTTTACCTTTTATTACCCGTATATTAATAATTACATACAAATGTCTAGTTTTGGATAATAACTTCTTTTCTGAAGTATATTTTGATTTTGTATTTTATATTACCATAAATTGATCATGGTTTAATAATATTTAAATTAATAACCATGATTTATATAACATATATATTTACTATTAGTTTATATTTATTATTCCTTAATTGATAGTGACATAAAAGGAAATACACCATTTATTGAGATAGGTAGGCCATACGTTCACAGGAACATTGTTTCCATTTTCTTCAAAAATCAACATAAAGGAAGGTAAATAATAATTAAATAGATAAATATTTATTATTATTTCATATATATCACATATATTCTATAAATTTATCTTTTTTTTATTCATTACAATGTGTTAGTTTAAACTAATCATAACCCGTCATGGGGAGGTTATCTGTTGTAAACTCAAACAATGATATCATATCCCCCATGATAAATAATGTAAGAAGGAAAATGTGATATCATAATTAAAAAATTATTATTATTTTAAAATTTATATATATATATATACTTATTTAATATAATATTATTTACATCCATGTAAAATAGAAATGAAAAACACATCTCATCAGTTTGTGAGGCGGTAGTCCCTTATATGCATGAGGGAAGTAATTGTTTTTAAATAGGATAAGAGGTAAGAAGGTATGTGGGTTAATATTATTAAAAAGGTACAATAATATAATAACTATCATATATTACCATTAATTCTATCATTATTCCCATCCTTGATATGTGGGGATAGATAGTGAATTACATCGGTTTATGATTTTGTAGTCCAACGTACGCATGATTAACAATTTTTCTTTTTATTTGAAGAACGAGGAGATGAATTTTTTTTATTAAATAAAAATAATAACATATAATTATATTGTATATAATTTTTCTATTTTGTTTTAATTAATTACACACAAATAAAAGTGGTATGGGAGAATTAATAAACAATAGTTTAATGAAGAAAATTATGTCCGCATAGAAAAACCCACTTGGAATTTCATATAATGTACCCTAGTGATAGAATTTTAGGATGAACATAATAACTAAGGAGTATATAATAATTGTGGTGAAGGATTTTGGAATGATATTTTGAGCCAAATTGATTATTATTTTTGAATAATTAAGGTGGAGGTTTGGTTTTTTTAATGGAGGGTTAGAGTTTCTTGTAAATAACCAATAATATTCAATAATGATGTGTCTATATCACTTCATGAGCCTCCAAAAATGAAAGTTAAATAGTTTTAAGAAATATATGTTATATAAAACACTCTAAAAAATTAAAAAAACACGTTTTTAACATGTTATTCCCAAAATGTTAATTTTATTTAATTTTACATTTTGACATTTCACCACAACAACTCATTTTTTATATACATATCGTTGTTATTAATCCCTTATGTATAAAAATAAAATGATTATTAGTAATTAAATTTGACCCAGTTATTCTATATATGAAATTTAATTTACAAAATTATAAACATATCAAAAGGGAAAATTATTTCTTATAAGAGTGCATAAAACCCCCAACCCTATGATACCAATCACCAAGGAAAAAAATTGTTTATTTTTATAGGAATACTATAATTATTTTAAAAGGGATAATAGTCCTCCAATGGACCATGAATGATAATTTAAAATGTATAAAAACAATTGGAAGAGTAAATGAGTATTAGGAATTTATAATCATTTAATAAAATATTATTCATTATAAATAACTTTAATATAAATTTTGAAACTATTAATTTAATTTGTCTTTAAAAACATCATGAAAAATAGTAAATTTTGATTTTATCATTTTCAAAGCTATATATTATCTCAAATTTTCTCAAAAAAATCATATAATATAATAATTTTTTCAATGTTTATTATTTTAAATATTTTTTATATCATTTCTTATATTTTATTATTAATTAAATAATACAAAAATTTTTGTTTCTTATGAATTTAATGTAATTGATTATTCAATAAAAATTTACAAAATACACATAATGAAATTAATTATATTATTCTAAAAATCACTATAACTATTAATTCACATGTTTCATTTTTTCTATATGAGAATACCTAATTGAAATTTAAAATTAGGGGGGTGATATTTTTTATATTTAAATTTATAATTTGATCACAGACATTGAATTTCATTGATAGAGTTTATATTTTCTACATTTTTTATATCTATTTTAAAAGATTAAAAACCCAAAATTCATCAATTAATTTTTAATTACATCAATTTTAGATTTATTATATGTTTTTTGTTAAAATTGGAAAGATTTCTAATTTTTGGAATTTTGAAGATTTTATGTGTTTTGGTAATTCGAACATAGATTTAATAATATAATCCAAATTAATGTATTCCTTTTTTTAGAAAACATAATGTTTGTGCTACATATTTTTCTTCTAGGACATGGTATAATTATAACATCAAGGGACCCTAAAAATTCATTATGTTGGAGAATGATTTTGGATGACCATTTGGACCCCACCTCAGTTAATCAATCATAAATTGGTCATAATAGGTCTAATTAAGGTGATTCTAATTAGAATTGTCATCCAGGTATGATATTAATATATTTATTGAATATCATGGAGATTAAGATTCATTAAGTCAGATACTGGATTGGAAACATTGAATGATGATTTTTGTAAATCTCATAGTGAAAAATTAATCCTCAATAAATATTACATATTTTTCCATATAACCATACAATTACTTTGATATTTGGGGGAATGAATGGAAATTTGACTTGGATAATTCTATAATAATGGACCTTTGGATGATTCAAGAAGGATGGGTGCCAAACAAGAGCAATATTTCAGATGAATGAATCCGCTGGACAATTTTTCTTCATTTCACTTTCATTCTTTTATTGTTCATAGATTTGTAATGCCTTCTCCTTCCACATTAATCTCTATTTATATTACCGTGGTGGGTTAAAAATTTGACTAATTGGGGAAGGGTACGTTTTCAATTATGTAATTCTTGAGATCATGAACATTATTGAATGGATATTTTATCACTTTTCTACAATGGGGTTTTCAATTTCATAAAGCAATTTTTATTCTCAGGTACAATAATATTTGATATTTGATTTCATTATTGATATTTGATTTTGTTAATTATCGCTATCTTCACCTACTAGGTTTTAGGTTATACACAATGGAATAGAACAATGCATAGCGGTGAAGTACTTAGAGATCATTAGTACATGTAAAAGCGGTGGTGAATGTTTTTGATTACTTGGGATAAACAAGACCTAAAAAGGTATTTCCCATGTGAATTGAGGATATTTCCTATAAGCCTCTTGAAAAATAAAGGAACATAGACCAAACTGTGATCTTGTTAAGGAATTCCCTCACTATCACTATTCGACCAAATGAGTGAGAGACGTGATCATGGAATCTCACATAAAACAATATAGAAGAAGAGGATAGAATAAAATAAAAAAAGGATGGAATTGAAATTTGAAAGCAAACACTGACCTAATAACACTTCTCATATCATAGCTTTAAATCTTTTATTCTGTTTAATTGTTTAATTCTATTTTTTATTTTCATTCCAAAACCAATTAAATATCATACACCACACCTTATTTCCCTCTAATTAAATGTGAAAATATTTTGTGTGTACTCCTCTCTAGAGATAACCTAAGTTACCCACATTATAGTATTTTAACTTATTATATATATATATTTGTCAAAACCATGATAGGCCGATGTATAAACATTACGATGTTTCCAGGGAGGTAATTCCACAATCTATTTGTAAATATTTGAATCCTTTAAATTAAAAAAAAGAAAAAAAAAACAATTTCCTTGTTGTTTTCAAATGATTATTTCATTAATTCATGGAACACATTCACACAAGTGAATGAACAAAATATAAATAACCTTGGTATATAGAGGAAAGTTATTCTCTTTTTTCTATATATATTATGAGAGCTAAAATCCATATCATAAAAGAGGATGAATTTAGGGATCTCATTAAAGACCATAAAGAAACCCTCAAATATCCAATGTTAGAGGGATTGGTAATAGAATTAATTGAACTCTCAGAGTACATCCCATAATTTGATCTAGAAATGGTTGAGGTTCACAAGAATAGAAAATTCATAAAAAATATTTTGCATGGACTTCGTTAACAAATACAACCTCGAGAGAAAAATGGAATTACTTATTGTATTTGTTCAGACGTCCCAAAAAAACATGAACCTAAACATTATCCATTAGTGTAAGTGGATTAGCCTATCATACAAGATGTTTAAGAACCTAGGGAGACCATAATGTAATTAAAAGAAGATCCATTTATCTCTTCTCAATCATTTCTCTAGAATATTGATGAAGAAGATGTGCATTATGATGTAAGTACGAGAGATCAACCTGATCTGGGAGAGTTCTGGAATGAGTATGAGTAACTACATGATCCTCTTGTTCCTCATAATGTACACGTTCATTCACCATTGAAGGAATAAACCACCAAAGTGGTGGAATTTGAAGATAATATTAAGATACTTGACTACCTACCTCAATCTAGAGAATCTCTACTCCATGAGGAACTTCCCACTAAAGAAGTAATTGATGCCATGAAGAATCAGGGACATGATCTTTTCATTAACTCATTCTCTTCTATTTTTATTGAAACTAAACTGAGTATTAAGTCCCATGGATTAAATTTATTATATTCATGAAACATGTGTATTGCCTTGTTGGATGAAGATGAAAAATAAGATGCATATGAAGAGGAATATCTGGAACACCCCAAACATGTTGAACAATTATTAGAGGGAGTTCAAGAGGAGATCCACATGGATTTTACTAAGGAAAATGGACTAAATATTCTTAGTTTGGAAGGGATGAATTTGATATTGAAACAATAAGATTTAACTCTTTTCAAATTGGAATATACTCGGGTGTTCCCTTTGTTTTTGTCAATGATACAACATAACATCAACAACCACTGGAGAATGAAGAGAAGGTCGTGAAATTGGAAACTTAGAAATATGAGGAGTCATTATTTTTCCTACCCCCATAAAAAAGTTTTTTATTTATTTTCCAAGTGGTGGATCTGGTGTACTCTATCAATAGAGTCTTTATCAACATGAACAAAGATCATTAGGATGGTATAAAAAACATGTGGTGGTTTATTTCCAAGAAGATCCACCCACCATCAGATTGGGGATAACCAACTGAAATTGCCCATCTGGAGGCAGTAAAAACACAAGGCCCAGTTGGGGGATTAAACCAAGATCTATCCTTATTTTATCATCCTACATCTACTTTCTTTTCTTTCAATAAATTTATTATGTTTTCTTTTATTCTTTTTCTTACAGGGTTTTAGTGTGAAAAAATTAGAACATTATGTAAATATTTCACTACCAATAAGTCAGGTCATACAACTCTTTTACACATTCTTGTTTTTGTGATTCATTTTAAATTATACATACATGTTACATATATTTTAATTAATTTAGGACACTACAAAATTTATGTGTGGGGAAGGGAACCTTTTTAGTATAGTATTTTTATTTGTTGTGTAATTTTTCAAAAAAACCTGTTTGTTATCAAATCCTTCAATGTAAATTTTAATGTTTTTGGTGTGTTTTTTAATTTTTGGAGATGAAATGATTATAATTTCAAATTTTGAATCTCATGCCACTGAGTGAACCTATTTATTCAATAAAACTGAACTTAAATGAATGATGAAAATGATTTTGTATCTTTTTTAATTCTTTGGTAATTTCCTGAAAATTACTCTGATTTTTTAATCACATTCCACATTTTACTCTATATATCCATGAAATAATATTCTTGTGAGGCTTCCAAACAATTTTTGTCTTATTATTTTCCATCACATCACTACTTGAGAGAACTAGACTATTATTTTTAAAATTATAATTTTATTTATTTCTTTTAAAACATTAGGGTTTGAGGTACTTGAGTTTTAAATTATTGAAGAATTTATTTTTTTTAAAGCCCCATATTCCAAATAATAATTATTTATTTTGGAATAACTTATAAATTAATAATTGTATCCCATAGATGTAATGAAAAACCTTTTAGGATATCCACATTACAACCAATTCTCCCTATCCAACCTCCTCTTGAAGTGAAATTGCATGATCTAATTGAACATAAGCGTGGGGGAAGTTGTCTAGTCAAGTGTTCCCTCATTTGGTGAATCATTTGGTAGAAAATAAAATATTAAAGAGATGTGTGTACTGCTGAAAAATTATTCTATTGGAATCTGTACCTTTTATAGAGCTTTCATGATAATAGAAGCTTTTCCTTTTCTAGAGATTCTAATGGAAGAAGAAAGTTGTGCATTTTGTAGATCATATATGAAAAATCCTATTTGAGAAAATTGAAATTTTTTCTACTAAAATGATGAGATGTTTGAACATTCATATAGTTTTCATGATTATAGATATTAATTTATGCTATGGGGAATGAAGAGGATAACATATTCGAGTGAAAGTTAGAATTTTGTTTTTTTTTAAAAAGTGCCAAGCGCTCCTCATTCAGCCTCAATTTTTTTTTTCAATATAATCAAACCAACTGGAATCCATAGAGAAACCATGGAAAGTACTCATGATATACACATTTCCCTAACTCACATTATGTGGAGAATTAAAAATTTATCAAACCTATAGTGTCCCTTTCATGGTTTGGGTGAGAAAACCTTGTTAAGAATTGACATTTGTGAGATGCGGCAAAACTTATTGTGAGGTAGGTGTCTTGTGTTCATGGTATGTGCAATGAAGTGGAAATATAATAATTTCTATAAATGGAGAAGTTGAAATAATGTTTTCTATGAGTAATTATATCTTTTAATGTCATAGTGTGGATTTGTGGATCTCGTGGCTATATTTTTAAAATTTGTTGTGACATGATTTTAATGCTTACATATCCAGGAGTCCAAGTGATAAGTGTGGGTAAATTGATAGAGTTAATATTTTATACATTTTTATATGTCATTAAAATATTTAGATCCCCCAAATTCATCAATTTAATATTAATTACATCATATTTGGATTTATGGTATGTTTTTCTTTAAAATTGGAATGTTTCATAATTTTGGGAATTTAACAGATTTTATGTGTTTGGGAAATTCAATCAAATATATTATAAAATAATCCAAATTTTGGTGGTTCATTTTCTGATGGAAACTTGGAGTTTTGGCCTACAATTTTTTCTTCTGGGACTTGACATATTTCTTCAATCAAGGGACCCTAAAAATTCCATTACGTTGGAGAATGATTCTGGGCGACCATGTGGACCCACATTAGTTAATCAAACATAACTCGGTCATATAAGCTCTGATTAAGGTGATTTAAATTTTAACGGTAAACCAAGTCAGATATGTGCATCTTCATTGAATATCATGGATATTGAGATACATTAAATCAAATATTTAATGAGAAACATTGAATGATGTATTTTTGGAAATCTCACTGAGAAAAATCCATCCTTAATAAATTTTAAATATCATTCTCTATAGCTATACAATATTTTTATGATTTGGAGCACAAAAAGGTAATTTTATTCGGATAATTTCATAATAAGTGACCTTTTAAAGATTCGAGATGTAGGGGTGTCAATCAGGATCAATCGTTCTAATTATAGAATCTATTGGACACTTTTTCTTCTTTTCTCCTTCTTTCATTTAATTATCATTGTTGTGTAATTCCTTCTCCTTCCCCATAAATCACTATTAACTTTTCTATGATGAGGTAAAAATATGAGTGATTTTGTAAGGGTAAGTTTTATTTTTTTTAATACTTGATTTGATGCAATTTTTTGAATAAATATTCCTTCTCTTTTTTGCAAAGTGGTTTTCAATTTCATATAGCATTTTTACTATCACATGTGATTGTATTTGATTTTGGATTATGTTATTGATTTTTTCTTGGTTAATGATAATTATCTATCTCCAATAGGTTTTGGTTTATATATGATGGAATGCAAAAATTATTAATGTGGAATTTCATGGTGATCATCAGTACATGTGAAAGAGGTGGTATATGTTTTTGAGTGTTTGGTATAAACAATTACTAATCGAGTATTTTCCATGTCAATTGATGATATTTACTATAAATCTCTTACACATGGAAGTAGAGTGTACCAAAATGAGAGCATGGTATGAAATTCTCTCACTATCACCATTCTACCAAAGGAGTGAGAGGAAACAATCATGGAATATCACATTATAAAACATATTAGAAGAGGATTGAATAAAATAAAACAATGATAGAATTGAAATTATAAAAACAACACTGACCCAATCACCCTTATCATATCATATTTTTCAATCTTTTATTCTGTTAATTGTTTTCATTCTATTTTTAATTTTCATTCCCAAAAAAATTAAATATCAGAAATAACATATTTTCCCTATAATTAAAAGTGTCAACTTTTTTGTGTGCACTCTCCTCTAGAGGAAAACTAGGTTACCCACTTTACTACATTTTAAATTTAGTCATATTTGTTTTTTTCATACCCCATAAAATAAATGCCTCAAAACATGGGGTCGTTGGTGGGGAGGAAGTTCCACAATCTAATTGTAAATATTTGAATACATTCAAATTAAAAAGAAAACAAAAAAAAAACATTATCTGTGTTTTTTTAAATGATTATTTATTTAATTCAAGGAACAAATACCCACGCGTGAAATAACAAATTTAAACTCACCAAGGTCTATAGGGTAATGTTTTCTCTAATTGGTAAATAGATTAGGAGAGCTCGAATCCAAATCATCATGAAGGATGAATTCAATGATTTCATTGAAGACCATAGAGCAAACCTCAAATATGTAGTGATAAACAGATTTGATAGAGAATTAATTTACCTCCAAGAGTATATCATAGAATTTTATCAACGCGTGTTTGAGGTGAAAAAAGAAGAAGAAGTTCAAAAAAGAGACCAATTTCATAAAGTTCAAGAATATATACAAGAGTTGGAGAGAAAAATGGAATGGATTATTGAATATTTTCACAAGTCCGAAAAGAAACCTGAACCAAAACAGGAGCAATTAGTGAAAGTAGATTCTCCTATCATACTTGGTGATGAAGATACTAGGGAGACCATATTGGAATTAAAAGAGGATCCATTTGGCTCTTATCAACCATTGATGATGAAAATTGGTGAAGAATATATGCCTTATGATGAATGTACAGGAGATCAACCAGATTATGATCA
Source organism: Viscum album (assembly GCA_963277665.1). NCBI lineage: Eukaryota > Viridiplantae > Streptophyta > Magnoliopsida > Santalales > Viscaceae > Viscum > Viscum album. Next base: position 1,815,999,521 of record OY728146.1, read on the forward strand.
GTTCTAGAAAGAGTGTAAGTAACTAATGGATAACCATATTCTTCATAACATAGATGATCCATCATAATTTAATGATTACACAACCAATTTGGTTGAATTTGAAGAGAATATTGTGGAACCTGACTTCCTACATCAAACTACAGAAGATCTACTCCATGAGGCACTTCCCAATGAAGAATCAATTGAGTCCGAGAAAAATCAGGGACATTATCTTTTCATGAACTTATTATCATAAAATTTTATTGAAACTAAATTTTGTATCACCTTCCCTTGATTAAAACTGTGAGATTCATCCAACATTTTAATTGACTTGGGGGACGAAGATGATAAATAAAATGCATCTGAAGAGGAAAATATAGAGCTCTCCAGACATGTTGAACATTTATTGGTGGGAGTTAAATAGGAGATCCACATAGATATACTATGGAAAAAGGGGAGCAAGATGCGTACTTTTAAAGGGAATATTTTTATTTTAAAACTTCATGATTTAATTTTTTTTGAAATATAAATATAATTTTACGTTCCATTTGATTTTATTAATGATACATTATCCCTTTAGCCTCCTTTAGAGAATGAAGAGGAGGATGTGAATTTAGAAACCCAAAAGGATGAGGGCTCATTCATTATCCAACCCCAACCAAGAATGTTGTATTATATTTTCCAAGTGGAGGATCTGGTGTAATAAATAAATGGATTCCTCCTTAACATAAAAAAAGAACAATAGGATGGGAAGAAATACACGTGGTTGTACATTTCCAATAAAATCCACCCCCATAATATTGGGGATAACCAACTGAAACATTCCATCTGGAGGCATTTAAACCCCAAATCCCACATGGGGGATTAAACAAAGATCTATCCTTCTATTCTCATCCCATTTCCATTTTCTTTTCATTCAATTAATTTATAATGTATTATTTTATTCTTTTTTCTTACAGGTTTTCAGTGTGCAACACATAATATATTGACCCAATATTTCACTACAAATATATAATGTCATACTTATACTTTAAACATGCTTTTTATTGGGTTTAATTTAAAATGTTTCATAAATGTTACGTCCATTTGAATGAATTCAGGACACTATATCATTTTTTGGGGGGTGGGATCCTTTATAATTTATGATTTTCATTTGTTGTGTAATTTTCACAAAAAACTGTGTTTTTTTAAAATTTTCTATTTTTATTTTTTTGAGTTTTTGAAATTTTGGAGATGAAATGATTATCATTATAATTTTTGAAACCCATGTCATTTAGTCAACCAATTTATTCCATGAAATTGAGAATAAATAAATGTTGAAAATGATTTTAGATCATGTTCAATTATTTTGTAATTTCATGTAAAGTACTCTGATTTTTGAATCTGATGCAACATTTCACTATCTATATCTATGAAATCTCATTTTTGTGAGGATTTTGAACAATTTTTGTCTTATTATTTTCATTAATCTCAATTCTTGAGAGAACTAGACCATGGTGGTTAAAACTATAATTTGATTTATTCCATTATAAACATGAGGGTTTGGGGTACTTTTGTTTTAAATTATTGTGACATTTCATTGTTTTAAATGACCATTTTCAAAATAAATCTTTTTTTATGGACTGCCTTATATATTAATAACTATAGCCCTTATAATCCATGAAAATCATGTTTGGTTAGCCACATTATATTCGAATTTTTTCTAATCAACATGTTCTTGAAATTAAATTGCATGATCTAGATTAACATAAGTGTGGGGGAAGCTATGTTGTGTTGTTCTACCTTATTTGGTGAATCTTGGAGGTGAAAACCAATTTATGTGGAGTTGTGTGTGCTAATGGAAAGTTATTTTGTTGAAAGATGTGCAATTTCTAGGGCATTCCTAATAATAGAAGATGTTCCTTTTCTGAAGCTTCTAAAGGAGGAAGAAAGATGTTTCCTTTTTGATGATTTTATGAAAAATCATGTTTGAGAAGATTTAAATTGTTTCTACTGAAATGATGAGATGTTTCAACATTACAAGTGTTTTCATGATAATGGAGCTGAATTTATACAAATTTTAGTGAGGAGGATACCATACATGAGTGACAATTAGAATTATGAAATTTTTCTTCAAAAAGAGCCAATCCCTCCTCATTCAGCCTTAGAATTTTTATCATCAAAGTCCTACCAACCAAAAGCCACAGAGTAACCATGAAATTTCCTAGTGATAAAAAAATTTCGTTGACTAACATAAGGTGGAGAATTAGGAATTTATCAAACTATGGTGACCCTATCATGTTTTGGGTGAGAAAAACCTTGTTAAAAATTAGAATTTGTGAGATTGGGGAAAATTAATGTGAGGTTGGTGCCTTGTGTACATGGGATGAGGAATTAAGTTGAAATATATTAAATGATATAAATTGAGATATTTGAATATTTTTTTAATGAGGCATAATATCTATTCGTTTCGTGGTGTGGATTTGGTGAATCTCATGGTTGTGTGTTTAAAATTTGATGTTATTTGATTTTAATGCCTACTTGTCCAAAAGTCCAAGTGATAAGTGTGGGAGAATTGATAGAGTCAATATATTCTTTATTTTTTATATGAATTTAAAATATTTAAATCCCCCAAATTCATCAATTTTTTATTAATTAAATTATTTTTTGAAATATGTTATTTTTCGTATTAAAATAGGAATGTATCCTAATTTTGGGAATTTGATGGATTTTATGTGTTTTGGTAATTCGACTATATCATTTATATTATAATCCCATATTATGTGATTCATTTTTTATTGGAAACTAGGACTTTGGGGATATAAATTTTACTTCTAGGACATGACATAATTCTGCCATCAAGGGACCCTAAAAATTCCATTACATTTGAAAATGATTCTGGACAACTATGTGGACCCAACATTAGTTAATCATTCCGAAATCGGTCATAAGAGGTCCAATTAAGGTGATTACAATTGTAATGGTCACCCATGTCACATATTCATATATTTTATGAATATCATGGGGAATTAGATTCATTGAATCAAATATTGTGTGGGAATCATTGAATGATAGTTTTTAGAAATCATGATGAAAAAATCCATCCTTAATTAATATTAAATATCATTGTATATAACCATCCAATTTATTTGAGATTTTTAGGATGAAAAGGAAATATTTTTTGGATAATTATATAAACAGATGTCATTATGAGATTTGAGAAGGAGGGTTTCTATAAAGGAGAAACAATTCTGAGTACATAATCAGTTGGACTGTTTTTCTTCTTTTCTCTTTCTTTCTTTAATTTTTCATAGTTTTGTAATTCCTTCTCCATCCCCATAAATATCTATTATATTTACCATGGTGGTGTAAAAATTTGAGTTATTTGTGAAGTATAGGTTTTGTATTTTTTAATGTTTTAGTTCATTAATTTAATTGAAAAAAAATTCTATATATTTTCTGCAATGATATTTTCAATTTTATATAGCGGTTTTTTTATCAATTGCGATCATATTTGAGTTTCGATTTTTTTATTGATTTTTTATTTTTTTTTTCAATGATAATTATCTCCCTCCACAAGGTTTTGGTTTATATATGACATAATATACCAATGATTAGTGGTTAAGTACTTTTTGATTGTCACTACGTGTGAAAGTGGCGGTGAATGCTTTTTATTACTTGGGATAATCGATACCTAATCAGCTATTTCCCACATTAATTGAGGATATTTACTATTACTATCTTGCACATGGAAGGAGAGTAGACCAAACTGAGATCTTGGTAAGTAATTATCTAACCATAACCATATGAACAAAGGAGTGAGGGGAAACGATTTTATAATCTCACTTTAAACAACATAGAAGAAGAGGTAAGAATAAAATAAAACAATGTTAGCATTGCTATTAGAAAACTAACCCTGACCTAATCACCTTTCTCAAATAATTGTTTTCAATCTTTTCTTATGTTAAATTTTTTTATTCCATTTTTAATTTCTCATTCTAAAACCAATTAAATCTCAGAAACTATACATTTTTTCCTCTAATTAAATGTGAAAACTGTTTTTTGTGAACTCTTCTCTAGAGACAACATAGGTTGCCCACATTACTGAATTTTTACTTAGGATATATTTGTTTTTGTCACACCCCATGATATTAAGGTGTTATAACGTGGAACCATTGTCAGGTAGGCAGTGCCACCATATATTAGTATATATTTGAATCCTTTAAAATTGAATAAAACAAAACAAAACTTTTCTAATGTTGTTTTCTAATGATTATTTCTTTAATTCATTGAACATATACCCAAAATTGAAAGATAAAATTTAAAACTCACCTTGATCTATAGAATAATGTTTTTATTTTTTTTCATAATAGATTATAGGAGCTCAAATCCAAATCATCCAAGAAGATGAATTCAAGTATTTCATTCAAGACCATAAAGAAAACGCAAAAAACATAGTGTTATAGGGATTGTCTAGAGAATTAATTGGACTTCTAGAGTACTTACTAGAATTTTATCATGAAAATTTTGAGGTTCAACAAGAAGTGAAAATTCAAACAAAACATCAATTGCATGGAATTTGAGAAGAAATACTATACATGCAGAGAAAAATGGAAAGGCTAATTAAATATGTTCACACGTCCCAAGAGAAACCTGAACCTAAACATGATCCATTAGTGCAAGTGGATTTCCCTCTCATACATAATTATGAAGAACCTGGGGAGATGATCATGGAATTAATTGAAGATCTATTTGGCACTTCTCAACCATTTTTTATGAAAATTGATAATGAATATGTTCCTTAGAATGTATGTATGGGAGATCAACAAGGTTTGGATGAGTTATAGAATGAGTGTGAGGAACTATGTAATCCAGATGTTCCTCATAATGTAGATGAACCAACAACATTAAATGAATAAAACACTAAAGTGGTGGAATTTGAAGATAATATTGAGGAACCTGGCTGCTTAACATAATTTAATGATACTCTACTCCATGAGGAATTTCCCACTGAAGAATCAATTAAATACGTGAAAATTTAAGGATATGATCTTTTTAGGAACCCATTTCCATCTAGTTTTATTGAAACTGAATTTATTATTAATTCCCCTTGATTAAAATTTGAGATTCTTCCAACAATTTTATTTCCTTTGTGGATGATGATGAAAAATAAGATGCTTCTGAAGAGGAACATATAAAGATCCCCAAAATTGTTGGACATTTATTGGATAAAGATCATGAGGATATCCACATGGATTTTACCAAGGAAAGAGAGATGAAATATACATACATTGAAAGGGACTATTTTTATATTGAAACATTATGCTTTAAATTTTTTCAAATAAAAATATACTATGACTTTCACCTTGATTTTTCAATGATATAACATACCTTCAGAAACCACTGGGGAATGAAGAGGAGGCTGTGAAATTGGAAACTATAAAAGAAAAGGACTCATTATTTGTCATATCCCCATAAATAAAGTTATATATTATTATCTTAGGGGAGGATATAGTGTAATATATAAATGGAGTCATCCTATTAATGAAAAAAGAATTAAAGAATGAGAAGAAAAACATGTGGTGGTTCATTTCCTAGAAGATCCACCCACCATCGAATTGGGGATAACCAACTAAAATGGCCCACTCTGGTGGCATTCAAAACCCAATGCACACTTGGGGGGATTAAACCAAGATATATCCTTTATTTCTCATACTACTTCAATTTTTATTTCTTTCAATAAATTTATTATGATTTCATTTGTTCTTTTTCTTACAGGGTTTCTGTGTGCAACACATTGAAAATTAACTCTATATTTTCCCACAAATATGTAAGGTCATACCTCTCTTTTAAACTAGCTTATTTATGTGATTCATTTTAAATTCTATATACATGTAATATCTATTGGAATTAATTGATGAAACTTCATCATTTATGTGTGGGGGGGGATCCTTCATATTATTTTATTGTCATTTGTTGTTTATTTTTCAAAAAACATTGTGTGTTTTCAAAAAAAATTGTGTTTATTTCATGATTTTTTGTTGGGGTTTTTTAAATTTTGGAGTTGAAATGATTATCATTGAAAATTTTTAAACCCATTTCATTTATTGAACCAATTTATTTCATAAAACTAAGCTTAAATGAATGCCCAAAACTATTTTGTTTCATGTTCAATTCTGTTGTAATTTCATGAAAAGTACTGTGCTTTTTGAGTCCAATGACTCATTTAACTATCTTTATCTTTAAAATCACATTCCTGTGATATTTCACCTAACTTATTGATAGAACCATAAAATTATTTTTAAAACTATAATTTGATATATTCTTTTCAAAACATGAGGGTTCGACGTACATGAGTTTTAAATGATTGAGGAATTTCACTGTTTTAAAGGCCCGTTTTCAAAAAAATATCATTTTATTATGGCAGAACATATACATTAATCAATGTAGTCCTTATAATCCATGAAAAAAAATTTAGTTTAGGAATATTACCATCCAATTTTCCATATCCAACCTACTCTTGAAGTAAAATTTCTTGATCTAGTTGAACTTAATTACGGGGAAGTTGTCTTCTGTTGTGCTACCTCATTTGGTTTATCATTGGGTGAAGAATAAAATTTTGAATGGATGTGTGTGATGCTGAAAATTATTAGGTTGAAAGGTGTCCCTTTTCTAGTGCTTTCATGATAAAAGAAGTCGTTCTATTTCTGGATCTTCTAATGGAGGAAGAAAGTTGTTCCATTTCTTGAGCATTCATGAAAAATAAAGTTTGAAAAGATTGAAATTTATTCTGTTGAAATTTTGAGATACTTGGAAATTCGAAGAAATTTCATGATTACATAGCTGAATTTATTCTATGAGGAGTGTGGAGGATACCATACTTTGGTGAATTTTAGAATTGTGCAATTTTCATCAAAAATAGCCATGCCCTCCTCATTCAGTCTCATAATTTTTATCATCAAAATCTTACCAACCATAAGCCATAGAAAAACCATTCTAATTAAGACTTATAAACCGATGAACTTAACTCGTATCAGGTGGAGAATTAGTAATTTTTCATAATTATGGTGACCCATGAATGGTTGGAGTGAGAAAAACATTGTTAAAAACTTACAATTCTATGATGAGGGAAAATTAATTTGAGGTATGTCTTTTGTGTGCATGGGAAGAGGAATGAAGTGTAAATAAAATAAATTATATAAATAGAGAACTTGAAATATATTTTTTTTACGAGGAATGATATATTTTCATTTTATAGTGTGGATTTGGGTGATCTTATGGCTATTTGTTTATAATGTGATGTGATTTGATTTTAGTTTTTACATAACCTGGAGTCTAAGTGATAAGTGTGGGGGTATTGATAGAGTTAATATTTTATACATTTTTTATTTGTATTTACAATATTTAAATCCCTAAAATTCATCAATTTTATTTTAATTGCAACATTTTTGGATTTATTGTATGTATTGTGTTAAAATTGGAATGTTTCTTAATTTTTGGAATTTAACTGATTTTATGTGTTTTGGCCATTCAACAATATAATTTATAATAGAATACCAATTTATGTGATTCATTTTTTATAGGAAACCTTTTGTTTCAAGATTAAACATTTTTTCTGGGACATGATAAAATTCTACAATAATGGGACCCTAAAAATTCCAATAGGATGGATATAGATTTTGGACGACCATGTGAACCCTACATCAGTTAATCAATCATAAATCAGTCATAATAGCTCCAATTAGGGTGATTTGAATTTGAATGGTCAACCAACTAAGATATGGGTATCTATGTTAAATATCCTGGAGATTGAGATTCATTATGTCTGATATTTGATGGGAATAATTGAATGATGATTTTTGGAAATCTCGTAGTGAAAAAATCATCATTAATAAATATTACATATCATTCTCTATAACAGTCCACATAATTTTTTATTTTGAAGAATGAAAAGAAATTTTATTTGAATAATTTTACATGAAGGGTCCATGGGAGATTCAAGAAGGAGGGGTGCCAAACAATAGAAAACTTTCAATGAACAAAATCATCTGGATAGTTTTTCTTCTTTTTTTCTTTCTTTCTTTTATTTTCATAGTTTTGTAATGACTTATCCTTACCCATAATTCTCTATCACCTTTACCATGGTGGGGTAAAAATTTGAGTGATTTGGGAAAGGGTATTTTTTCAATATTTTAATTCTTGAGATCATGACCTTCTCTGAATAAAAAATATATATCTTTTCTGAAATGTGGTTTTCAAATTCATATAGCAGTTTTTATTATCAAGTGCATTCATATTTTATTTATTATTCCATTATTGATTTTTTTCTATGGTAAATGATCATTATATCCCACCACTAGTTTTGTTTTATATACGATGCAATAGAATAATTCTTAGTGGTAATATACTCAACGATTATTAGTATGTGTGAAAGAAGTGGTGAATGTATTTGATTGCTTGGGATAAACAAGACCCGATCAGGTAATTCCCATGTCCATTGATGGTATCTACTACAACCTTCATTAAAATGTAATGAGAGTATAAAAACTGATATATTTGTATAGAATCCTTTCACTATCACCTTTCGATCAAATTAGTGAGAGGAAACGATTGTGGAATCTGACATTAAACAACATAGCAGAAGAGAATAGAATAAAATAAAACTAGGATAGTATTGAAATTAGAAAACTAACCCAGACCTAATCCCCCTTTTCATATCACAGTCTTCAATCTTTTATTTGGTTAATTTGTATCATTATATTTTTAAGATTAACTCCAAAACAAATTAAATCATTGAAACCACCCATTTTTTCCCAGTATTTAAAAGTGACTACTATTTTGTGTGAACTCCTATCTAGAAACAACCTAGGTTACTCACTTTAAATCACCTTAACATAGGATATATTTGTTTCTGAAATACCCCATGGAAGGCACGTGAATGTTGTCCAAAACGAACAGAAAAATGAATTAAACTGTAATATGGGTACGAAAATTCCCATAAAATGGTATTTTGGAAAATTTTATATGTCATTATACTACATATCATTTTAGTTTAACTTCAAGTATATCCATTGTCTCATTAACAACACTAATAAATTTTAAATATTTTAAATATTAATTATGGAAATATTTTTATTTATCCTTATGAGATAATTTAAATTATTCTTATCTGTAATATGGAACCAATTTTTCAAAATATTCTATTCATATAAGAGGATGATTTTATATAAAATTAATCTATCTAACATGAAATAATGTTTTTTGATGATAATGTTTCTAATGTTTTCCTAAAAAATTTCCATAATAAATTGTTTCCAATGAACTAAATTGGATTAATAGATATAAAATTGAACATATTTAACTTTTAAAACCACATATTATAATATCATATATTATAAATTATTTTAATGTAATGATTTTTTTTAAAAACCATCACTTTTTAGTATTCTCTCAAAATTATATCTTTTCAATAAATTCTATAAAAAACAAAAATAAATATTATTTTTATATTAATATTTTAAATATTTTGTTCATTTTTAAATATATATTTTTTACTATTGTATGAATTTATTTTGAAAATAATTATAAAAAGGATGATAAAAATGGTTTTTTGAAAATTATTTATTTTTGAAAAAAAAATATTTATACTTATCTAATTCATAGAAATAATATAAAAAGGAAGTTAAATATTTAAATATATATAAAATATGTAAAAATAAATAACATCATTCACAATAATTTACTTTTATTATTTTTTGGGGAAAAAATACTTTTCAACACAAAATTTTTCTTTTCAAAAAACCAATTCCACTATTTTCAAAGGGTTTTATGTTTAATTTCAAAATAATTGCTCAAAAAATAATGAAGTATATATACATGTGTAAAATTATATTAAATATTATAGATAAACCTACTCAAAACACTTATTCAAATGGCTAGGAAAGGACTATAATATTAAATAACATTATTTTAATAGCCTGAAATGTTTTTTTTAAAACATAGTGTTTTGTGTCGCACATGCTATAAAAGAAAAGTATATTATTTGAAGAAAAAATATTTCATATATTAATGGGGGGAAATATATTAATATATTATTTATTATTTTTATATATTATAATTATAAATTACAAACACAAAGATTTAATTATTATCAAAATATATCATAATTAGAATAAGTGGTTTTCCCAATAGAATGTTTGTTTGAATCTATTAAATTAATGATTATTGTTTAAAAATAGTATCATTATTAGGTTACTATAGTTTTAATACCTCAATCATAATAATATAAAAAAAATCATATATCCTCATTTTATAATTATAATGTCGTTCAATTATGGGTGTTGCTGAAAAAAGAATTTCAATGCTTGTGGTGGCGGTAGGCCAATTGTATGAAAGAATGATGATTTTTTTCTTAATGTCTGGGACTAATGAATATAAAATGAAGATAAACATAACATAATAATATTAATTCATATAAATGATTATACTATCATTACATTATTCTTTATATTATAAATTTGAATTATGATAATTAAAGAGTAATGATAAGTAGTTTATAATACTCACATCAGAGATGTAAATTTTAATTTTGATTCCTCTTAATAAAGAAGGAATTGTTATAAAAAATGGGGACCATATGCTATTTAATTTGAGATAGGTTTCTATTGGATAAATTTTTTTGATTATTAAGAATAAATTTTATATAGATGTGAGTCTTGATGTTGTATAATTTTTTCCTTTTATAATTAATGGGAAGGTTAGTTTTGGGGGTAATCATTACAGTTTAAAGAATAAAAATATTATTCTCATGTATTAGTGGAACAAATATTGAAAATGTAATGGTGAAAGAGAGTTTGGGTCAATAGTGTAACATCCCATGTAAGTAATGAATAATAGATATTTTTATCTATGTCTATTAATGAATTAGATAGTGTTTTAGAGGCTTAAAATGAAAATAAATCCAATCTTAAGCATGTAATACACTAATATTTTTAAAAGATTGTTTTACTGCCTTTTGATGGGAAACCATTTTTAAATCTATCTTTTGACAATTTTATAAGATATTTTTGTCAAAATAAACTTATTCTTTATTATTGGGACATCAAAATTTACTTTGTGTGATTTTTTGGTATTTTTCGGATAAAGTTCATTTTTTTTAATGAATAGTGAAAACTGTTGTATTTTAATTCAAAACCTCTTTTTAATATAATTTATTTATATGATTATATTATCTTTTGAATTGGTTTTAAAGTGAAATTAGAATATATTTTTACCATTTAATCCAATGGTTGTCATTGTAATCAATTTCACCTTGAAATTGGACTTAAACTGGTGTCAATCTTTTTATAATTAATGTTTCATAAAAACACGCAATTTGTCATGACAACGGGAATTAATTATTAAATTAATTAATGTAACTTATATGTTTTGAATTTTGTAAAATAGACATCATTTTTTAATTCAGAATATCTAATATAGCTTAGGGTGATGTTTTGGTATTTTTTTGAAAAACTTAAATTTCTGATGAATAGTGAAAACACTAAGTGGTGTTAAAGAAACTGATTTTTCGTTTAAATGAAACTTTGCCACTTCTATGATTTGATTTTCAAAAATCCGACATACATGGTTGTCATTAATAAGTAAAATGTGGTTCAATGATATTAAAATAATTTTTTGGTGAATAGTAACTTTTAAGTTCTTAATCGTGATTAGAGGTAATTGGTGTAATTTAAGGTAAAAATAATGTTCTAATAAACTGAAAATACCTAGACACATGACCTACCCTTATTGGATGTGCCACGGTCGACCATGAAAAGCCATGGGTAAAGTTGGGGTTCCCATGGAGCCACATTGGTAGGAAAATGATATTAATATCTTTTTATTTAATGTTAAAATTAAAATGACACAAACATGAGTTATTTTAATAAAACAATTTTTAAATGGGGTTATACAAGTTATATTTTTTACTATAAATATTCATTAGAAAGATAAAACGATTTACTACATCAGGATATTATTTTTATAATTTTTAGACATTAAATAAATTAAATTAGTTATGACATCATGATGATGCAGCGATTACCTCATTAATAAAAGATTTAAATAAAATGAAAAGATAATGTAAAATATATGACCTAAACATGTCCAAAACCTATTGTATGGGTGGATTTAGAACCCTAATCACCTTATCCTCTGATTATATCAATTTGTGACCTTTTAAATCCGAAACTCATTTTAAAATAAAGTAACATTTCTTTACTTTCCAAGATTGCCCCTCCTCTCCTCTTATAAAAGGCCCCCACCTCTACCACCTTACACACACTTCTCAAGACTTTGGCTCGTCCAACCCCTTATCTTTTTGCCTCTACACATAACTCTATTACTACTAGAAGCCTCTCTTTTAGCATAAGTCTTCCCAAGTAAGCCTTTGATCTCAAATGAAAAAGAGTTACTCGATTTTAAGGTAATGTCTTCACTTGTGTTCTTTTGTTTTATTTTGCTTCTCCAACCCCCTAAACTCCTTTTATTCATTTATTTTGTAACAAATCCAGTATCTTAAATATACTAGGATGTTGTTTTTTGAATAATTCTAGATACACTTACACACACCTATATCAAATGGTTAAAGAACATACTGTTTCCGTGGATGGCGAATTTATGCCTCCCGAAATGATTATTGTTCAACATTCGTTTAACACCATCGAAGGTGGCCATTAAGATATCACTATATTTATATATGATATATAATATGTTTATGTTTGACTTAAGCCTCTTTATTTTTCTTTTGTGGCATACCTTTATGGTTTCCATTGTGGGCAAACACGATAATTTCATTTTAGGAAGTGCAGACTACCGCCCCCTCAAAATGATTTGATTCGTTAATGCATTATGTGGGATGTATAAAGGATGTATTTAAAGTTATTATATATGATTTATGTTACATATAAATGATAAATATAATTATGGAATTAAAATATACATACCTTTCATTTAGTTCTAATTTCATTAATATGACATAGAAATGAAAGTAGCGTTCATGCGTACGTACGGCTTACCGTCTCCCTGAACGGTGCATTTCATTTCATACCTCTAAATGATTATGTAATATTATAAATACATGTATATTCTGGATATATATGATATATATGACATACAAATCATGTATATCATTCTGGATATAATGAACCTTGGACCACACGAACAACATGTAATTGTAAGAAGTCCACTTTCGACTTAAGAACCAAATATCGACAAAACAAACATTTCTAACTTAAATGATTACATAATGTTTATAACATGAAAATAAGTGATATAAAAGGAATAATTAACTTGAAAAAGGTTCTTAAGAAATTAGAAATTAACTTGAGTTTATTATTCAGGACGTTAAAGAACAATCGGGTCAAGTCGGACCCGAGGTAAGGGATCCTACTCCTCTCTTTCTTTTTAAGTACACTCTTTTATGTAATTACTTTTAAGCTCATATTTCTTGTGATTGGGAAGTTAATTTATATTACTCCTACTGTACATTTTATGTTCATATGATGGGAGACCCTATTTTCTCTCATCAATCCATTTTGGATGTTTTGAGTGGCGCCGTTAGGCTGCCGAATTTTCGTAAGAGATCTAACCTCTCTCATTCTTTTTAAGTACTCTCCTTTATGTCACTTCTTTTAAGATCCTCTTTTTTATTATGGGGGATGTTCATTTATATTACTATTTCTGTTCATTTTATTGTAATATGTTGAGATACGCTATTTGATCTCATCAACCCATTTTTGGATGTTTTATGTGGCGTCGTTAGGCTGCCGAGTTTTCGTTAGGGATTTTTCATCTCACTTTTAGTCCCGTGAGATTTATGCTAAATTTTCCACCATTTCCATTGAGTGGTGTATGTACTTACCATTATTATACACTTTGTGTAATATATTTTCATTTATGGGTATTTATATATTCATTTTATGACCCTTCATCAATGAGGTGTATGTTTTGAAAGTTACCCAAGTTGGTAAGGGAACCTCTCACCCTCTTTTTTTACAAGACTTATTTTGTTATGTATTTTAATTTTTTTTTTGACAAGTCGAGTCAGAAGCAAAGCTTCTGACCCTAAATTTTATTAAATAAAACAAGAGATACAGTTAACACATGAGGTGTAATGAGCTTACACCAGCAGAAAGTTAGAGAAAAAATAACTTTAAAGCCACCAAAGGAAAAACAATGAATGAGCACACCGGCCTCTTGGGATTGAACTTCCTCTTCCAAACTGGATCTTCAAATCAACTTCAAGAAAACAAAACTCCTCATAACAGCTACAGGGGATGATCCTCAATCTGTATAATGAGCAGTGTTGGGCACCACATCATGCCCCATCACCGTTATCAGCATTTCCATCACCAACCGCATTCCTGTCCAGGAGGTGTTCTACTGCTTGAGAACCAATTCTGCCACCTTCATCATCACTTTCAGTACCATCTCCTCCAGAACTCCAGGAAGAGAGGGCCCTGCATGCCGACAAACTCACCAAGAGGGAAGATCATGCCTCAAGCTAGCAGCTAATACCCATCCCATAATGAAAAAGACACCAAAAATGCAGCATTATACTAGCTCTAAGATGAAGAGCAGCACTGCTGCAGGGCAATGGACTTTCAGTCCTACTCCAAGTAGTGCAGCAACTGGGAAAGCTCCAGGTTCCAAGGTGATGTTCCACTGGCCGGGGTCAACAAAGGTGGCAGGACATTTGCAGCCTTCATGAGAAGAAGGGGCAGACCACGCCTTACTTGTATCCATCTGAAAACAAGAATGCATTCAAACAAAAAAAACAGCATCAAAGAACCAGGATAATAGCATCCAGCAGCTTCCAGGTTCCAACAGACAAGGAGTTGCTTGCAACAATAGCAGATTTGGATCAGCAACCGGAGGATAAGTAGTCCCCAACCAAAAACAGGCTAAATTTATCTCACATCATCTCTTTTTCTGAATTTGGAAGTGACGCCGTCAGGCTGTCGAATTTTTGCAGGGGAACTCCTTAACCCAATTTTGATTATTTGGAAAAAAACTTGTACACCTTGAATATGTTGTTCTATGATTATGTGTGAATGTCCTTTGATTGTTTTACACTTAATACCCACTTATATTTAATGTATTCATTTGTCACACATAATTATGTAACAGATTTATCCTTAATCTAAGGATACCGTCTTTGTATGGGACTTCGTCTCAATCTCCTTTAATTGAGGAATATTTTGTTCTATACACAAATTTATTTTATACGATGTATAAACCCCTTTGGATTTTACGTTTATCTAAAAGGAATCTTTTTTATAAAAATCGTTTTACTAAACGACAAAAGGGAATGTTTTTGTCGTACATATGCGGCGACAACGAATTCTCCGCCGCTGTGACCATTATTTGAGTTTCGGCTTCCTCTACAAGCCATACCTTTTTTTAAGAAAAATAAATACCATGTTTTACTTTTCTTTTATTTTGGTATTGAAAATGGTTTTCATAATTTTTTTATATCAATGTGTTGTATTGATATCTTGTGATTGAAAAGTGGAAATGTTATGTTTCTTTTATGCATGTTTTATGTGATAGGATTATGTTATGGTTCTTGGGAATTATTATGAAGACGGGTGGTTCCGTGATAAACTAAGGGAGGGTGAGCCCGATATAGCTCTCTAATGCATTGGGTAACGTAAAGGGGATAAACTTTAAGGTTTCTCCGAAGAGATTTAGGGAATATACTGTGATGGGTATTCCAAACGTAACCAAGAGGGTTACTCCCTACGTAAGAATGTTATGAATGCCTCAAGTTACCTGTATGTCTTATGATTTCTATTATTTATTCATGATTTTATGAGTTATGTTAATGTGGATATGTTTTATGGGTAAAGTACGATTTCATTCTTATGAATATATGTACTCATGATTCCTTTCCATACTTTTTATAACCCTTACTGAGCTTTTTATGATCATCCCAAGTTTTTGAAATGTTTTTCACAGGTCAAGGGAATGATACATGATATGATGATAGTGTCAAGGAAGTGTCAAGAAAGAATCCATGTTTTATTTTGAATATGTTTCTGTTGATGGGAAAAATGAATACTATCTTTTATGAAACCAATTTGTTTAAATGTGGAATGTAATGCATATTTTACGATCTAATTCTCTAAAACTCTAAACCTGAAAAGATCCTCAATGTGTAATCTTGTAATAACTCATGATTAAGTAAGGCTTAAGGTTGGGGCCATGTAGTTGGTATCAAAGGTCAGTTTAGATAACTTTAGGAGTTATAATTCTATTAAATGACTATCCAAATTTTTTTTGAAATGATATAGCATTTTAAGATTACCATGTTGCTTCATCTAAGACATGTTTGTTCAAAATTGTTTTCCGCAGAGGAAACCGGGAAGCAGTGCTAGGAAGGAATACAGAAGAAAATAACCTTCCGAATCAGCATCCTGAGATGGTCGGAATTGGAACTGAACAGTTTGTTGCAGTAATGGCGCAGTTGAATCAAGAGATAAATGGTGGTGGTATCCATGCACGAGATCAGCCAAATCAACCTCAGAGGAACATGTCAGTGGTGGAACATTTCATGAGGCAACATCCCCCATCATTCAGAGGATCATCTGACCCTATGTTAGATGAAGGGTGGATTAAAGCACTGGAGAAGATTTTTGATGTCATGGGGTGTTCAGAAAATCAAATGGTTAGTCTAGCTATTTACCATTTGGAGGGTGAGGCATATCAGTGGCGGTCGATGGTTAAAAATATCCGGGATGCTGATGAGATTTATGCTCTTGACTGGGATGAATTCAAAGGTATGTTTCATGACAAGTATTTTCCTAAGGCTGTTCGACTTAAGAGGGAAAAACAGTTCTTGGAATTGAGGCAAGAGGAAGACTCAGTGGCTGCCTATGAAGAGAGATTTACTCGATTGGCAAGGTATGCTCCAAATTTTATCCGAGACCTTGATAGTAAAATCAATCGTTTTTACTCAGGATTAAAACCAAAATATCGAAAGTAATTAGCTTCTCGTGAGTTTATAAGTTATGAAAAGACTGTTCGATGTGTTGAGAAGGTGGAAATAGAGTTTTCCAATGATCAAGTTTTTTATAACAACCAGCAGAAGAAGAGACCGAGGTGGCAGGAGAAAGGGAAGAATTATTCAAAAAAGTATGATGGTAAGAAAACTATGTTTCCATTTTGTGATAAATGTGGTAAATGGAATGATGGGGAATGTCTTATGAATTCTATAAATTGCTACCGATGTGGTAATATGGGACATAAGTCTCGTGATTGCACTGAAAAAGATCAAGGTGATGGCAAGTCCAAATTTGATTTACTGTTAGTGAAATGTTTTAAGTGAAATGAGATGGGTCACTATGCTAACGAGTGTCCGACAAAGAGCTTGAGTGATGGGAAGCAGTTAGACTACAACCAGAAAGGGGTGGTGAAATCCTTTTCAACTACTTCAGCAGATGTCGGGCCATCAAAAGAAGTTGTATCAGTTACTTTGTTTGTTTTTTCATATTATTCCAGTGTGTTGTTGGATTTGGGGTCCACACATTCTTTTATCTCTGAAACCTTTTCTAGTAAAATGGGAATACCATCTCAAGAAATGACTCCTGAACATGTGGTAAAAACACCTGGGGGAAATGTTGAGGCAAAAAGAATTTATAAGAATCTTTCTATCCTTATATGTGGAAAGAACCTACTTGAAAACCGTATTGTTCTACCTCTAGTAGTGTTTGATGTTATCCTGGGTATGGATTGTCTCTCTATTTACCATGCTAAGATTGACTATAGAGCTCAATAAGTATCCTTTCAGAAAGAATATCAGTTTGAGTACAAGAATGAATCCTTATAGTTGATAACTTATCAAGAGGCCGAGAAACATTTAAAAGATGGAAATGAATGTTACCTTGCACATATTGTTGAAAACAAGGGGACTGTTCAGATTTATGATGTGCTAGCGGTAAATGAGTATCCTGATGTTTTTCCTGATGAGTTTCCGGGAATAATACCAAATCAGGAGGTTGAATTTACTGTTGACTTAGTTCTTGATGCTAATCCAATTTCAAAACCCCCTTATCGAATGGCTCAAATTGAACTTTTCGAGTTATAGGAGAAATTGCAAGATTTATTAAAGAAAGGTTTCATTCGACCTAGCACATCACCATGGGGTTCCCCTGTTTTATTTGATAAAAAGAAAGATGGTTCTATGAGACATTTCATTGATTATAGAGCCTTGAATAACATCACTGTTAAGAACAAATAACCTTTGCCTCATATCGATGATTTGTTTGATCAGCTCCAGGGAACTCAGTTTTTTTCAAAGATTGACCTGAGATCGGGGTTCCATCAGCTGAAGGTAAAGGAAGAAAATGTTTCGAAGACTGTGTTTCATACAAGATATGGCCATTATGAATTTTTAGTAATGCCTTTTGGGCTACCCAATGCACCTGCTGTATTCATGGACTTAATGAATATAATTTTTCATGAGTTCTTGTATAAGTTTGTGGTGGTTTTCATTGATGATATTTTGGTGTTTTCTAAAAGTAAATAGGAGCATGAAAGACATTTAAGGGTTATTTTTCAAACCATAAAAGAAAATAAATTTTATGGGAAATTCATCAAGTGTGAGTTTTGGTTGCAAAAAATTACTTTCCTTGGTCACATTGTTTCTAAAGATGGGATAACCATTGATCCTGCAAAAAAAAGGTTGTTGAAGAATGGCCAAGACCCACAAATGTAACAGAGAATCGTAGTTTCCTTGGTTTGGCAGGCTATTACCGATGGTTTGTTAGAAATTTTTCACGGTAATCTTTTCCAATGACTAATCTAACTTAGAAGGGTGTTAAGGTTATCTAGAATAAAGAATGTGATGACTGTTTTCAGGAATTGAAAAGAAGATCGGTGAATGCTTCAGTTTTGGCACTACCTTCCAGGAATGGGGAGTCTGTTATCTACAGTGATGCATCATTGAAAGGACTTGGTTGTTTCCTAATGCATAATGATCAGGTAATTGCTTATGCTTCACCACAGTTGAAACGCATGAGGTAAATTACCCTACCCATGATTTGGAATTAGCTTTTGTTTTTTTCACTTTAAAAATTTGGAGGCATCAATTTATGCAGTAAAGTGTGAAATATATACTGATCACAAAAGTTTAAAGTATATATTCACTCAGAAAGAATTTAACATGAGACAGAGGAGATGGCTAGAATTAATCAAGGATTATTATTGTACAATTCATTACCATCCTGGAAATAAAAATAAAGTGGCTGATGCTTTGAGTCGAAAAAGTAATGCTTCATTAGCAATGTTGTGTTTGGAACATGATCCTTTGGTTAAGGATTTGATTAACATTGGCATAGAAGTTGTTGGTGCAGGATGTCCTTTTGTTTTGTTTCAGGTATCAGTGAAATCTTCTCTATCAGACAGAATTAAGAAAGCATAAAAGCAAGATAGTGTGTTTTAGAAAAAGGTAGAGCTGGTTCAGAAGGTTAAGTTGCCCGAATTCAACATTAATAATGATTGTGTTTTGAGATTTGGGAAGAGATTTTGTGTGCCCTGTGATTCACAGTTGAATAGAGAGTTGTTATGTGAAGCTCATAGTTCTCCGTTTTCAGTTCATCCTGGAATTACTACGATGTACAGAGATATGTGGGAGTATTACTGGTGGGATGGAATGAAAAGAGATATTTCTGATTTTACTTTGAAGTGTTTGACATGTCAACAGGTTAATGCAGAGCGGAAGTTACCATAAGAGATGCTTCATCCTTTTCCCGTGCCAGAGTGGAAATGGGATAATATATCTATGGACTTCGTTGTGGGATTGCCGAAGACACCTTGAGGTAATAATGCAATCAACTTTATTGTTGATCGCTTGACTAAATGTTCTCATTTCCTTGATATACGAGATACATTTTCCCTAGATCAACTTTCCCGTTTGTATCTTAAAGAGATAGTCAGGTTTCATGGAGTTCCCCTCTCTATTGTATCTGATCGTGATCCTAGGTTTACTTCTAACTTTTGGAAAGGCCTTCAGAAGTCGTTGGGTACTGAATTAAATTTTCGTATAGCTTTTCATCCTCAATCAGATGGAAAATCAGAACGAACAATTCATACATTGGAGGATATGCAATGTGCTTGTTCGATGGATTATCAGGGAAGTTGGGACCAACAACTTTCTTTGGTTTAATTTTCATATAATAACAGTTTTCATTTCAGTATACATATGGAACCATTTGAAGCGTTATATGAGAAGTGGTGTCGAACTCCAGCTTTTTGGGATGAAGTGGGTGAAAGAATGCTGATGGGACCAGAATTGGTAGAAGAGTTGGCAGAAAAAGTTCAGGTGATACAGAAACACATGAGAATAGGTCAGAGCAGGTAGAAGAGTTATACGGACAATAGGATGAAGGATCTATCTTTTTAGGTAGGTGATCATGTTTTTCTCAAAGTCTCACCATGGAAAAGTGCGATGCAATTTGGTAAGAAAGGAAAGTTGAGTCCAAGTTTCATTGGAACATATGAAATTCTGGAGAAAGTTGGATCAGTTGCATACCGTGTGGCTTTACCTCCGAGTTTATCTCAGGTACACAATGTTTTTCATGTTTCGATGCTGAGAAAGTACATGCCAGATCTATCTCATGTTTTGAGTCCAGAGGTAGTTCAGCTGGAAGAGAACCTATCTTATAAGGAACAACCGGTCCAAATTTTTGACCACATGGAGCAAGTGTTACGGAATAAGGTGATTAATCAGGTAATGGTTTTGTGGAAAACCCCCATGATGGAAGAGGAAACATGGGAATCTGAAAATGAAATGAGGGATTAGTACCCCCATTTATTCGATAAGTAAATAAATTACGGGGACACAATTTTCTAAAGGGGGGAAGGATGTAACATCCCAAGAAAGTAATGAATAATAGATATTTTTATCTATGTATATTAATGAATTAGATAGTGTTTTAGAGGCTTAAATTGAAAATAAATCCAATCTTAAGCATGGAATACACTAACATTTTCAAAAGATTTTTTTACAGCCTTTTGATGGAAAACCATTATTAAATATATCTTTTGAAAATTTTATAATCTATTTTTTTCAAAATAAACTTATTCTTTATTATTGGGACATTAAAATTTACTTTGTGTGAATTTTTGGTATTTTTCCAATAAAGTTTGTTTTTATGGAATAGTGAAAAAGTTTGTATTTTAATTCAAAAACTCTTTTTAATCTAATTTATTTATATGATTAGATTATCTTTTGAATTGGTTTTAAAGTTAAATTAGAATATATTTTTACTATTTAATCCAATCGTGGTCATTGGAATTAATTTCACTTTGAAATTGGACTTAAACTGGTGTCAATCTTTTGATACTTATTGTTTCATAAAAACACGCTATTTTTTATAACATCGGGAATTACTTATTAAATTAATTAATGTAAATTATATATTTTAAATTTTGTAAAATAGACATCATTTTTGAATTCAGAATATCAAATATAGCTTAGGGTGAAGTTATGGTATTTTTCTGAAAAATTTCAATTTTTGATGAATAGTGAAACCACTAATTGGTAGTTAACGAAACTGATTTTTTGTTTAAGTGAAACCATGCCACTTCATTGATTTTATTTTCAAAAATCTGACATACATGGTTGTCATTAAGAAGTAAAATGTGGGTCAATGAGAATAAAATAATTTTTTAGTGAATAGTAACTTTTATGTTCTTAATCGCGATTAGAGGTAATTAAAGTAATTTAAGGTAAAAATAATGTTATAATAAAATGAAAATATCTAGACACATGTCCTACCCTTATTGGATGTGTCATGGCCGTCCAAGACAAGCCATGGGTCAACATGGTGACCCCATGGAGCCACTTTGGTAGGAACATGACATTAATATCTTTTTATTTAATATTAAAATTAAAATGACACAAACATGAGTTGTTTTACTAAAAAAAATTAAATGGGGTTATAGAAGTCATATTTTTGACAATAAATATTAATTAAAAAGATATAAAGATTTCCTATATCATGATTTTTTTTTAATTTTTTGACATTAAATAAATTAACTTATTTATGACATCATGATGATGCAGAAATTACCTCATTAGTAAAGGATTTAAATAAAATGAAAATATAATGTAAAATATATGACCTACACATGTTCTAAACTTATTGTATGGGTGTATTTAGAACCCTTAACACCTTATCCTAGAATTATATCAATTTGGGACCTTTTAAATCCGAAACTCATTATAAAATAATGTAACATTTCTTTACTTTCCAAGAGTGCCCTTCCTCTCCTCTTATAAAAGCCCCCACCTCTACCACATTACTCACACCTCTCAAGCCTTTGTCTCGGCCATACCCTGCTATTTTTTCCTCTCCACATCCCTATATTACTCCTAGAAGCCTCACTTTGGGAAGAAGTCTTCCCAAGGAAGCCTTTGAGCTCAAATCAAAAAGAGTTACCCGATTTTAAGGTAATGTCTTCACTTGTGTTCTTTTATTTTATTTTGCTTCTCCAACCCCCTAAACTCTTTTTATTAATTTCTTTTGTAACAACTCCAGTATCTTCAATATAATATGTTGTTGTTATTAGAATCATCAGAGCTACACTTAGTCACACCTACATCAAATGGTTAAAGGACATACTGTTTCCGTGGATGGTGAATTTCTGCCTCCCGAAACGATGATTGTTCAACATTCTATTAACACATTCAATGGTGGACATTAAGATGTCACTATATTTATATATGATATATAATTTCTTTATGCTTTACTTAAGCTTATGTATTTTTTATGGTATACCATTATGGTTTCCATTGTGGGTAAACACGATAATTTCGTTTTAGGAAGTGCGGACTACCGCCCCCTCAAAGTGATTTAATTCGTTAATGCCATATGTGGGATGTATAAAGAATGTATTTAAAGTTATTATTTATGATGTATGTTACATATAAATGATGAATATAATTATGGAATTAATATATACATACCTCTCATTTAGTTTTAATTGCATTAATATGACATAGAAATGAAAGTAGCGTTCATGCGTACGTAAGGCTTACCGTCTCCATGAACCGTGCATTTCATTTATTACCTCTAAATTATTATGTAATATTATAAATACATGTATATAATGGATATATATTATATATATGATATCAAAATCATGAATATAATTCTGGATATAATGAACCTTTGACCACATGAACAACATGTAATTGTAAGAAGTCCACTTTCGACTTAAGAACCAAATATCGTCAAAACAAACATTATTAACTTAAATGATTAAATAAAGTTTATAACATGGCAATAAGTGATATAAAATGAATAATGAACTTGAAAAAGGTTATTAATCAAGTATAAATTAACTCAAATTTATTATTCAGGACGTTAAAGAATGACCGAGTTAAGTCGGACCCGAGGTAAGGGATCCTACTCTTCTCTTTCTTTTTAAGTACACTCTTTTATGTCATTCCTTTTAAGCTCATATTTATTGTGATTGGGATGTTATTTTATATTACTCCTACTGTAAGTTTTATGTTCACATTATTAGATACCCTATTTTCTCTCATCAATCCATTTTGGAAGTTTTGAGTGGCGCCGTTAGGCTGCAGAATTTTCGTAAGAGATCTAACCTCTCTCTTTCTTTTTTAAGTACCCTCCTTTATGTCACTTCTTTTAAGCTCCACATTTTTATGATGGGGGATGTTCATTTATATTCTTATTTCCATAAATTGTATTGTAATATGATGATATACCCTGTTTGATCTCATCAATCCATTTTGGATGTTTTAAGTGGCGCAGTTAGGCTGCCGAGTTTTCGTAAGGGATTTTTCATCTCACTTTTAGTCCCGTGAAATTTATGCTAAATTTTCCACCATTTCCATTTAGTGGTGTATGTACTTCCCATTATTATACTCTTTGTGTAATATAATTTCATTTATGGGTATTTACATATTCATTGTATGGCCCTTCTTCAATGGGGTGTATGTTTCGAAAGTTACCCAAGTCGGTAAGGGAACCTTTCAACCTCCTTTTTTAAAAGACTTATTTTGTTATATATTTTAATTCACATACTATTATGTTGGGATATGTTCATATATATCCTTATTTATTTAAATTTAATGACCATGTGATGTGATACCCTTTTTATCTCTCATCAACTCTTTTTCTGAATTTTGAAGTGACGCCGTCAGGTTGTCGAATTTTTGCAAGGGAACTCCTTTACCCAATTTTGATTCTTTGGGATAAACTTGTACACCTTGAATATGTTGTTATATGATTATTTTTTAATGTCCTCCGATTTTTTTACACTTAATACCTTCTTATATTTCGTTTATTCGTTTGTCACACATAATTATGTAACTGATTTATCCTTAATCCAAGGATACCGTCTTTGTATGGGACTTCGTCTCAATATCCTTTCATTGAGGAATATTTTGTTTTATACACAAACTTATTTTATATGGTGTATAAACCCCTTTGACTTTTACATTTATATGAAATGAAATCTTTTTTATACAAAGTATTTTACTAAACGACAAAAGGGAATGTTTTCGTCGTACATATGCGGCGACAATGACTTCTCTGCCGCCGTGACCATTATTTGAGTTTCGGCTTCCTCTACAAGCCATACCTTTTTTTAAGAAAATTAAATACCATGTATTACTTTTATTTTATTTTGGTATTGAAAATGGTTTTCATTATGTTTTTATATCAATGTGTTGTATTGATATCTTGTGATTGAAAAGTGGAAATGTTATGTTTCATGTATGCATGTTTTATGTGACATGATTATGTTATGGTTCTTGGGCAATATTATGAAGATGGGTGGTTCCGTGATAAAATAAGGGCGGGTGAGCCCGATATAGCTCTCCAATGCATTGGGTAATGTGAAGGGGTTAAACATTAAGGTTTCTCCGAAGAGATTTAGGGAATATACTGTGATGGGTATTCTAAATGTAACCAAGAGGGTTACTCCCTACATAATAATGTTATGAATGCCTTAAGTTACCTGTATGTCTTATGATTTCTATGATTTATTCATGATTTTATGAGGTATGTTAAAGTGAATACGTTTTATGGGTAAAGTATGATTTCATTATTTTGTATATATATACTCATGTGTCCTTTCCATACTTTTTATAACCCTTACTGAGCTTTTTATGTTCATCTCAAGTTTTTGAAATGTTTTTCACAGGTCAAGGGAATGGTACATGATATGATGATAGTGTCAAGAAGTGTCAAGAATGAATCCATGTTTTATTCTGAATATGTTTCCATTGATGGGACAAATGAATACTATCTTTTATGAAACCACATTGTTTAAATGTGGAATGTAATGTATGTTTTACGATCAAATTCTCTAAAACTCTAAACCTAAAAAGATCCTCAATGTGTAATCTTGTAATAACTCAAGATTAAGTAAGTTTTAAGCTGGGGCCTTATAAACTGTCACCTTAAAAACACTTTTTTAGAAAACTGTGAATGTTTTAGGGATTTTTAGCTTTTAAATAGTTACCCTTATATAATTTTACCGTGATAATTAATCCTTAACATTTGTAACATATTTTAATGAAAAAAAATATAATTTATACTTTTACATAATTTGATCATTCTATTTTAAAATTTTAATATAATTATATGAAATAATATTTTTAATGTTATGAAATATTAATTTTTAAATAAACACACATAATCATGAATAAATATTTCTCATAAAAATTGATTTTTCTATCAATTAAATATAGATATAATATAAAATTATCCTCGAATATTATATTGAAAAATATATTGAATTATTATATAAAAAATTAGGAGGCTTTAATAGTAATATAAAATTGAATATCATCTTGAAAATAATTGATTTTAGGTGAAGACCAAAAATTATTAACAAAGAAATAATAATTTAATTATTTAAAAAATATTCGATAAATGATTTATAAGATTGAATAACATTACAAAGTGAATAATTTTTCCATATATAAAAATATGTTTTCAGAAATGGTTTTTTGATGTTTTATCTAGTCCTATATAATTGTGATTTCATAATAATTTTCATTGAAACAAAAATTATATTTTTAATAAACAATATAAAAGCTATTTTGTTTTAAAAACATAACCATAAGAGAATTATTAATAATTAATTAAAAATGATTTTTTTTAAAATCAAATTATAACATTGATAAATTTATCATTTATATTTAATCATAAATAAAGGGTCATTAAATTTTACAATATGTGATAGTCATGAATATCATATTTTACATTAGTAGTAGGATATTGGATATTTCATTCACCCACATTAATAATTTCTTAATAGAAATTGGGGTGTATATATTCTATTAATTAATTGGGGATATTCTTTCCTCAGAGACATTGTAGGGTCCTAGGTAACCTTTTTTATATAGTTATTTTCAAACAGACATTCACAATCATATTTCTAGATTCAATATAATTTTTACTCTAGTGTCAAGAAACTAGATTTTTTCATACTTACAGGACAAATCAAGATCAAATTATATTACCTTAGATGTAAGAACATGCGCTGTATTTAGAATTAATTTTGTCTGTAATGAATCTTGGTTGAATTCATGTACTTCAAAATGGATTGTATTCTTATCCCATTGATAATATAAAACTTCATTTCTTTATTGTATTTCAAAAAACACAATATACATAGGAAAAAACATACCCTTTTAATCAAAATCATATAAGCACCTTAATTGAAGAATCTATCAACAATATATAACTCCCTTCTTAAAATTAAAAATATTCCCTTTGATTATATATAATGATTTTTTTTCATTCCATGGGATATCATAATATGATCTTGATGAGACTGTACATTTATAGTCATCTCATTTTCATGATCTATGAAAACTAACATTATTTTTCCCACTTCATCTAAATATTATTGAGTAACGATACACTTTCTATACAATTCTTCATATGGTACCATCTATATGATCAAGGGATTATTTTCATATATGAAAATTCAAATAAATGTATTTATCAATTTGATATACATTGTAATAAAATAGAACAAGATCACAGAAAGTATTCTAAATTATATATATTAATTTTAGTTAACCCATCTATATGGGGATAATAGTAGGTTACTAATATTTCTATGAATAACAAGACCATTGAATCCAATTCCATATCAATTTATATAATCATAGGTTCATGATTAGAAAAAATTAATAGAGGATATCCATGATACCTTTCGATTTTATTGATATAGGGAAAGAATATTTGATCAAGGGTTAAATCTTATATAAATTATATAAAAGTATTATACATAGTAATATGATAAATAATGAACCATTTAAAATCATTCATTATTGGGTTATTTGAGAATATAGTGATAAATGCCACTGCAATACTTTCCCACATCTTTATATTCCATCTGTACATATTATATTAGAAATAAATGAAACATTATTATTCCAAAATTCTAAATTACTATTTTAACTAAACTACAAATTGTATCTGTGGATCTCAAAGATATTGTGTAGATAACTTCTCATGATCCTAATATAACGTACATTATATTACGATATCCCTAGTGAAAAAGACGAAAAAAAATTATTATAGTCCATAAATAACATATTAGTTAAATGTATAAATATTTAAGTTGAAAAAGACAATCCAGAAGGAATGAGTGTAAATACATAATTTCAATACCTTATTTAATTGTAATATTATGTATATCACCCCTATTCCCCATTAGATGATTATAAATAGAAAAATACTGATCATTATAAAATATTAGGCCCAATGAATTTGATCAAATATGACATAAATGTGTTTTAAAGGATCCATATTTCTTATAGAAATAGAATTCATAATCCAATTATTATACAATAATATCACTAACCCAAAATTCATTTTTTAATATAATTTGGGATACCAACTATGATACAGTAATGAATATAAATCCCTTATAACATATCTCTAGTAGTTTTTCATTGAACACCACAAAATCCAGCAGTTTTATTTTTGAATGATATTTATATATATTTCGTGAATTGGGAATGAGATTAATAGAGAATTCATATTGATTATCTATGAGATGGAAATTAAATTCTTGTGAATAAATATCAATGGTTTTTTGTACCATAGGCACTTCCTGTATTCTTTGGATATCTTCCTTATATATTTATCATGGTTAATCTTCATCTTATCACAAAATTTCATTATGGTCAGATAATTATCGTGGGTATAGAAAAGGATTAACAGATAATGTAACTCCCTTTTAAATAATGTATTCTACATTACCTTCATAGATAGTAATTTTCATTAAAAAGTGGAAATCACTTAAAAATGATGTACATATAATTAGCACAAGATTTTAAATTCTCAAATTAAAGTTCTAATTTTATTCTAGTGTGTACCCAAAAACTCTTATGCATTTTAATAATACTTTATATATCTATCTATAATCCTATAAATAATGTTCCAATTGTTCTTACTTAGAATTCATTATTTACAACTATAATTTCAATGTCTCCATAATGAACTATACAGTATTTATATTGAATTTTCATTACAAAATACAAGATTCTACAATGTATCAAATTTTTTAGTAGTGTTTTATTATTAAATAAATCAATACATTAAATTTGAAAATATAATATACTACATAATCTCATTTTAAGAACCATTTTAGTCATCCCAAAATTTCATTGAAAATTATTTATAGTTCTCCATTTTTTTTCCTTAGGAATGGAACAAAAATAACAGTGAGATTAGATTCTCAAAAAAAGAAGTATACAATAGAATCCCTCATAACATAGTCATGTAATATATTATATGGAATGATCAAATACCCAACACTAACCAAAATAAAACTATATATGAGGGAAATTTATATCAATGAAAATAAATGAAATCATTGTAAACAATAATCCTTAATATCATATTTATTGATTTCTTGATTATTGAAATAAAAATATGATTCTAAGGACGTGTTCTAAGGAACTACATTGATATAGGATGAGGTATTCATAAAAACACAATTTTTTTTCCCATGAGACCTGTGAATGAATCATGGGTAAATATAATTATGGCCCAAACTAGTCACATGATCGTATCCAATGAAATGACCAAAAAAGTAATCAAGACCATTAATACTATTCAATAATAAACCCCTTGTTGAAAAAACATGTCTCTCTATAAAATGATATATATTTTAAAAAAAATTAACCATTCAATTAAATAATGTGTGTTTCAATGATTGAATAACTTAATTAATATAGAAGATGTTGGGTTTCATCGAATTCAAAGGAACTACCCTTACCTATGATATATAGGGGTGATGGAAATTTAATTTGATATAGTATAAATAAATGATTGTAATTGGGATAAATTTTTCATACTGGTAACTGAATAAGTTAATTTTTTTAAAAATCCTTTATCATAGTTTTTTAAATTTATGTGAATATTACAAATTGTATCACATAGAATTATCAATCTGGTTATGTAGTCTAAGGCCTGCCCATCATGCATTATGGTTATAATTGAGTCATTTATAAAACAAATATTACAGTGATTATACCCAGTAAATTCATTGTTCTAGTCACATCCATTTATTAGATTCTAAATATCAATATATTTCATATTAATCTATACACATTATTATATTACCAAAACATTTGTTGGTTTTTCCACTATGGAAAATATTCATCGGTATAATGGTTTGGGTAACACTTGAATCAAATGGTAATGCAAAAAATAAGGAAATTAATATTGGAAGTCACTTTAATTTATTAACTAATATGGTAGTGATTATTCCACTAAACTTTTTACACCACATAAAATAAAATATTTTTTAAATCTATCATTAATCAAATAGAATGAAAATTATCACACACAAAAACCAAAAAATCACTTGGGTAGCAATTAAATAAAAATATCTTTAAATTTTGATTTTACTATTTATAAAAAAATTCCATATAGAAATTAATTTTATTATATAAAATCTAAAAAAATATGTATACACTCCACATAAAGGAAATTATGTGAAAAATACCAAACATGTCTCAAAGCGATTATTTTTTTGGAAAAAAACCAATTACCTTGAGTTCTGACATCCATAAATGTACTTTATCCTCACTTATTATAAATATAAATATATTAATCTCGTAATTCAAAAATATACCCATATATATATATATATTAAATTATACTCTTCATAAATTTTCATTATCTATTTGAATTTTATCTAGTTTATATATCAATTGTTTATAGTTATGATCATTTGTACTAGTTTCATAATAGTAGTGTTAATATTCTTTATTAATAAAAATGTAACAATCACTAGGTAATTAAATTTCCTTTATGGATGATTTGTAACATTTTATAGTGTTCCAAATTCCACTAATGAATTGTTTTAGTCTTTATATTTGAAGATAAATTTGATAACATGAATGTTTCAGTGATTGTTGATGATCAAATATTGTTTTCATAATTAATTATTGAAATTTTGATAAACAATATATAGAAAAAAATAATTATATAAATCATTGTATTTATTATATTATTAATTATGATAAAATATTCATTCATGCTATTATGTTATTTCAAAATTAATGTTGGTGGTGAAACCTACCCAAGCATGAACATGCCCTGATTTAATGATGGATTATGAGGTAGATTTAGTGTAATATAATTATAGAATATTAATAAAGATCATATTTATTATTTATTAGTGGGATATATCCTAATTATAAATGATTTATACAAATATGTTATTATTTTTAAAATATTATATATATGAAATAATAGATTTTCTCCTTTACATGATTTTCTTAATGATTAAATTAGTGAAATAATATACTAATATATAATTTATATATTCTCTAAATTCTCATAATATGACATCAGTTATCTCATAAAAATAAAATTTCCTCAATTAAAAATTATTGGAACCATTAATTATGGGTAGATATGATAAATGAAATTATTCTACCCTAGTGGTGGTAGTTCGGACGAGCACATAATGAAATGTTTTTATATTAATGAATATAACTGGAAAATTGAAAATGATAGTACTTATAATATATTAAATTAAAAATATATAAATTATATTAATATAGTAATATTAGTGTGTTGTAATAAATATTAATGATGATAATTATGAATTAACCTAAATTATTTCATAATACTTATGTGAGGGATATGGATTTTTTTTGAATTATCCTTAGAAATGGAATCTTAATTCAAAATATTGGTGGTAAAATTCATCTTAATGTGGGGGAATTGTTCTAGTAGGATAAAATTTGTATATTTTTATAATGAAATTATAATCATAGACGGGTCTTAATATTATGGATGTTTTACCCTATTATATATAAACCTTACATTTTCAATAATGTAAATTAACTATTCAGAGGAAAATAACTATAAGATGAAGAAATGAATATTATATATGGGTTTTTTTCCAAAATAAGATCATGAATCTATTTTAAAAAACATTTTGTGTTTTTGGGATTTCTCATTTAAGTTTTCAAGTTTTACCGTTATTTAAAAATACCTTGGAAAGTAATTTTTTTTACCTTAGTAAAACAATTTAACGAAACAATTATGATACACCATTATAACTAATTTAATCCTTAGGATTTCAAAATATAAAACCATTTTATAAAATACCATTTTTAGAGGTGTTAAATGTTAATTTTAAAATTAACACAATTAATCACATTAACAAATAATAAGAAAAAATAACATTTTAATGATTTAAATGTAAATATAAGACAAATTTATCATTCAAAATAATTTATATGATATAAATTGATTTATTATTAAAAATATAAATAGTATGGGGATTTCATGGAATGTAAAAATAGAATCTATACTTGAATATATTTAATTCAATGAAGAGACAAAAAATATATTTTATTAATTTTATTATTTAATTAGTTATAAAAAATTGGAAGTAGAATTTACAAGATCATAGAATATTTTAAAATTATTTATTGTATTCATTAAATACATATTTTATCACTTAAAATGTTTTGAGAGTTTCAATTTTTTCATTAAAAAATCCTATGTTTTAGGGTTGATTGGTTAAAAAAGCATTTCACTATTCACCTGGAAATCAATCATTTTGGAAAAAACACAAAATTTCAACATATGATAATATCAATTTGATGAATAAAAATTATGTTAATTTTTTCAAACAATGATATAACATAGAAATATTAATATTTTTATTACACTAGTGAATAATGAATCATTATAGTTCTCATTCAGTGATAGTCTGTGACATGGTTTTTACATACTACTGTAGGGTCATAAGTATTATAATTTCCTTCCCTAAGGAATACATTTAAAATTGATTTCATAAAAAACAACTAGATGAAATTTGGGCAATGATGAATTGGAAAATGGTGATTTTATAGGGAAAAAGTGTCTGACCGAGCTCTTGAAAATTCAACTCATCACCTTCACACCAAATATATTATAATAATATATGAACTTAGTAAATAAAATTATGAATAAAGGTATTAAAAATTGATCATGTCACAACTAATGGGTAGTGGAATATATCATGACTAACACAATTTCCACTCTAGAATTTGTTAAATATTTGTTGAGGTCCAGTGTTCAACCACGTCATTTAATTTGAAGTGATTTAGACATATTACTCTATAGAAGTAGATCTATATTTATAAATTAAGTTAATTGGTAAAATATTAATTATTAGAGAAAGTCCTTGATGTTTATCATTATGATAAGAGATCATTTTTTAGCCACAAAGGGTTGTTCTCTTATTCAGATTATTTTCAGGGGAATTAATGATTGGTGATAATTAATTATAATAATTGTGAAAATTAAATGGAAGACACAATGTTGTTATATTCAATTTTCCATGAAAATTTGTTCCATTAATGGGATTCTATCATAATGGAATATTTCATTGAATGATGTTATAGAATAAAGGGAATGTTTATTAATTGGGTTGATATAAGGCCTTGAATAATACCTTGATCATTTTTAAAAAGTTTTAATTAAAAAATAAACATTGAGTGGTAGATTGGTTTCTCTATTTTCTTCGTGATGTTTATTTGAATATATTTAATTGAAAATTTCATTTTTGGTTTCAAAAAACCCCAAAGGTTGTTTATATTAGAACTAATATAATATAATATTGATATTGATAGTGTGTTGTGTTTTTTAGTCTAATCTCTGGTTAATAAATAAGTTTATAGTCTAGGTGAAAATATTTAATAGAAATATAAATTCTTCCCAAATCTTGATAAATTATTCGTTGAGAAATTTATTTGAGTATTTTTTAATGATTATTTTTAGGCTAAAGAAATAATTTCATATTTTTATATATTATTTGACACTATTTAATTCTATTCCTAGTTTTTTGGAATTTTTTACACCTGTCTGGTATAGTGCTCGTCTAGGAGACACTCTCACATTGGTCAAGATTAGTTTATTCACGTATCATACACCCTTAGTGAGATGTTTCAGTGACATGATTCATTTAATGGAGTAATGGAATAAATTAATGTGCTCATATTCTCACAAAAAAAATCAGTTACTCCCCTTAATTGATGTTATTGAAAATGAGATTGAATATTGAAGGTAATCCAATTTTTAGGTCACATCTATGTGAACAGAACACGAGGGAAGTATATGGGAAAGAGAGTTGTGGGAGTATATCCACATGAATTAGGAAGAGTGATAATTTCTGGGTGATGGAATTTCATGGATATGATTTTTAGAATAATGTTTTGAAATATGTAGGGGAAACCAACTTCAATGAACCCACAAAGGTAATAGATGTACGCTTTCAATATCAAAGGAACCAAATATGGGGGAAGAATTGGCAAAATTTTTATATATGATACATAATAGGTTAAAAATATAGGGGATTGTGACATGTGAAAGAACATACCTATGTGAATATACTTGGAGAAAATATTCATTTAAAAAATGAATACTTGGGAGAACTGTATTTTGTAGAACATACTAGAGTGAATGGATATATTTAGATGAATATTATAATTTCTTTATATCATCATATTCCGGTATTAATGTCATTTTCTATTCATCACTCATATTATATGTAGCTGAAACAAATGAGATTAAAATTACTCCTATTGATAATGGATGATTTATCAAAATTGATCTAAGGGATGAAATATGATAATCCATGAAATAAAGTTTTAATGGAATTTCTATTGGAATTGGCTGAAATTTTCAAGATAGTTTTTTTGAAAAAATACATGTGAATAACTATGGATTTTTAGGTGAATAACACATAATTTTTGTATGTGTAATTATTTATCCCTTACTGTAGAACCATGTAAAAATATTATGTTATGTGTGAATTTTAAAATTTACTTCAATATAAAATGGGAACTATCCATGACAGAATTCATAGGTTCAAAATAATTTTTAGAAATGATCCCTTTAAGGGAATAAAAAATTTAATTTAATGACTCAAACTCGCCTAGAAGGGTGTCTCAGTTATAAATAGATTATTATAAGAGTGGGGACTGATAACTCATTAAGAGAGTTAGTGAGTGGGTGGACCTCATAGTTCGATTAGATAGTACCTACCATGGAGGATGTTTACCATCCACCATGAGACACTGATGACATAATAATAGACATAGAACACGTGATAATGAATCCACCTATATGCAATAAATATGATCACCAAGAATTCAATGTAATATTATATCTTGAAATAATATTTATTCCCTATGATAAACTTTGATTTTCTCAATAAAACAACAATTTTAGTATTCATCTAATAGAAAAAAAATTATTGAGGATCGGTGTGGTGAGATGTGGAAGTATTTATGTCATGGGATCTCAATTATTTAATTATTTATGGGTCACATGAATTTACCCTTATTATTTGATATAATTGGTGTAATATTAGTATTATTTTTTATGTGACCACTTTAACTACGCACATTGTCTTAATTTTTTTAATAATTATTGAATGTATTTCTGGAATACAATTATTTCACTTATCCAATTTTATTTTTGTGATCATTAGATTACATGATATATTATTATTTGGATTTTATGGGATGTTTTTTTAATATATATTTAATGTAGAAGTAAAACAAATTAATAATAGAAAACATTGTTTATGAGTGATGATATCCATTAATGATGCATAATTTTACAATAGATTAATCTTATTTTGTATCTATTGTATGAAGTTTTGTAATGTGTATCCATCATAATTTGTAGATAAGAAAAATTAATTAACTGGTTAGTAAATGTTTTTCAATGATATATATTCCATAATGACCAATTTTTTATAAGAAATTTATCGATAATTAATATTTTTAATGATTTGGGTCATTGGAGTGATAATCATCACATATATGAACATAGTGAGTTTATGATAGATGGAGAATGTCAATGGGTAATTGGATCCATCCACTACTTACGTATACGATAATTTTTTATGTATATGTGTATAATTCATTTATAATGTATTTTTTTGTATTAAAATGTAGTTGGATATATGGATCAATATGAACAATTTTATAGAGCCTAAAAAGTGGGCGTGTCAAATAGTGTATGTTTGGCTAGTGGCTAGTGTATTAATGCTATTTATAATACCATATATATATTATAAACCAAGTAGTTTTCTTTTTCAATTGTAGATAAATTATTTTTTATTATTTTTATATTAAATGTGGATATATATTATAGAATATTATTTATTTTGATCTATTGGTCTATGATATTACATTATTAGCTCCCAATTTTTTACATAGTCTATACTATTCAATATTTAAAAGGGTCCTTCCAAATATTAGTAGATTCTATGATGAAATTATTAATTATTTCCATTTTGTGAATAGTAAAAAAAATTTCATAATTTCCACATTTCTAGTTGGATTCATATTATATAAATAGTGGTGTGATTATAATAAAGGACAACCATAGATTAGATTCCAAAACATCCACACATGAGGGGATAATATAATGAACAAATATTCTTTTCAATTTCATTCCCACTCAACTAGGGAATTTCATTTTCATTTTTGTCAAGTGATTAAAAATAAATATTCATATCTAGAAAACTATTTCTAATACACAATCTCAATAATCAAATAATTTTTTTTTCATTCTATAAATTAAATATCTTATAAATTCAATGATGTCACCATTTTTAACTCTTAATAGATATTCCTATAACATCCCAAGATTTTTTGAATGTTTTTATCAAAAAAAAATTACTTTTTCTTCTTTAAAACATTTCTTTAATATTAACTCTAATATTATATTCTCTAACAAAAACAAAACAGAATTTAGATGATCCACGACATATTATAAATATATTGTTATATAATATGAGATATATCACATAGATTTTGGAAAAGAAGGTATAAATAAGTTTAATTATGTTATGATATTTTGTGGTAAAAAACAATACAAAAAATGAAATATTTACTTACAAATTTAATATAACTAAAAATAAATATTGTCTGAAAATATCAGAAATCATTTTCCTAATATAATTATTTCCAAAAGAAAAATTTTCATAATATGTTAAAAAATAATAATTATTGGTAACTATTTTAATGTAATTTATATTTTATATCTTTAATAATTTATTTTATAATTTTTTTGTGTGCGGAACATATAAAATAATAAATAATATTTTATGCAAAAAAATTAGTTTTTCTCAATGGAGTTTTCTCATTAATTGAGAAATTATTATTAAATTTAATTTTTCTACGTTTAGAAAATTTATTTGAAAATATAAATTCATTTTATAAATCTCCATGTAAAAAATATATATCGTAGATTTTGAAGAATTTTTTCTGTTGTAATATCTTTTAATGAATTTGAAAATACATGGTTTTATTAATAATTTTTATAAATTATAAATAAATTAAAAACAAAACTTGTTTTAGATGGAATAAAAAGTAAAACAAGTTAAATTGTGTTCCTATTAATAAATTTTTTGTCATTGACATAAATTTCATATATAATTTAGATATGAAATAATTTTATCCTTTTGAATATTTTTTATTTAGAAGCTTCTTTCCCATCACAATAGTGGGTTTAATTATCAGGTAAAATTTTGAACTTCTATTAATTAAATATTGATAAATTGATTCAATATTTGGAATAAAGATATTAATACTATATAATTATTTATAATTAATTTTATACTATTATTAATTTTAAAATAAGTTATAATTAATTATCACAGTTAAGAAGAAAATGAATTTATTGAGGGTTAAACTAAACTGATAAAAGATAAAATTACCTAAAATCATTTTAAAGTGAAACTTCTTATTTATTTAGTCCATAGAACCTATAATAATCTAAAATACCCTATTTTAGATCCTTTTTCATGAGAAAAATGAGGGTACACCTTTTATTTTAAAAAATTACAATTGTGGAACTAAACTCATTTTTAATAGTCCAAAACCACCATTAATATTCACACATCCCAAAACTTGTGTTCATAAAAGCCATATAAAAATTTATTACACACATTACACCCCATATCTTATTATAATTTTGTATATCACAATGTTTCAATAAATTAGTTTAAACCTAATGAGGTTTTATGATGAAGTGGTAACATTTTAATATTTCTTTTATAACATCATAATTTAACTCTATAAAATAATTTCCAAATATGATTAAATAATAAAAAAATTATTAAATATACTGATATGTTATTTTGTTAATGGAATATCCAATATCAATCTCAACATTCTTTAAAAGGTTTACAAAATCATAATTTATGTGTATGATAGACTACTTCCTTATGAAATGATGTTATTCATTTTCAATCACATGATCTCATTTCTGAATATAATTTTGAATATAATGTTAATATGTTATATTTATGATATAATTTTACCCATGGAATTATAATACCCCATATAAATTGTTACCTCCCATCATGTTATATAACAATAACATCACTTCTGTGTATGGTTGACTACTACCTCACGAACTTTTGTGAGGTGTTTTTCCATTTCAATTTTACTTGAAATGTAATAATGATAGTTATAAATAAAATATTGGATATAAATGACTAAAAATTAATTTTAATGGTAATATATTATTAATATTTCATTATTTTACTCTATCTAGAAATTGATAATTATATTCATGGCTATGTATATCATTCCTCTTGATGATCGTTATATTCCATTTTCTATCTCAATATTTTATGAACTACTATAAATACATATATACATGACATAAATGTATTTATATAAATTTTAAAATTCCATATTTTATTAAATTATTATAATAGTATTAGTATCAATAAATAATAAATGAAAAACATACATGAAATAAAAATTTGTTATTACACATAACATGTTTTTTGAAAATATTATTTTTAAATGGGTATTAAATTTTCATAAGTAAATAGTATATTGATTAATATATATAAGTACATTTTAGTAATAGTTTTGTTATAAGAAATTCATATTTTATAAAATTTTCAAATGTTACTAAAGGAATTTCAGACTTATGGTTTTGGATTTATGGCACAACATTATTTTTTTTGTGATACACATGCCATATACAGAAAATTTTTCATTTATTTACAAAATATTACCCATAAATGTGATTTATTATTGAAATAATAATATGGGTATATACATATCCATATTGTATTCTCTTTTTCATGGGTTTAATGGTTCAAAAGTTAACAAAATGACATGGACTTGTGTCTCAATTTTTATTCTTTGAGTCATGTAATGTTATGATCCAATCATCTATAATGTGGTGTATATATTACCCTTGTGACATGTTATATCATGAATATAAATATATTCTTGATATTTGATATTTTATCTTATTTTATTCTTTATTGGGACATACAATTCTAAATTTACAAAAGTTGCAATGTATTAATGTTACTACCTCATTATTTATCAAGAGTTTTTATATTTATTCTTACAATGATTAAATCTTATGATACACTTTGTAAGAAACCATTTAAATTTATTCTCAAATGTTTATTCATTTTGAATAATATTTTTTCTATTATTTTAATCTGTTTTTGTATTTATTACTACAAAATAATTTTTATAACTAAAACCAACATTATTTCTATCTTCTTAGAAAAAACATTCTTCTTCTACATCCATGTTTTTTAAATAATGTTTTCAAAAATGTTTTAATGTTACCTAATAATTTTTAATGACTATTTTATCATTTTTGTAGTCTTATAAATTTTTTAAAAAATAATATTCATATCATTTCAAAACAAAAGGCAAGTATTGATTTTACATAAAATTTTAAAATGAATATTTCTTTTCACTTGTACGACAATTCATATTGTCACAACCACTCTATTTTATAAGTATTTAATTATAAAAATAATTTTTTTAAATAGGAAAATGTTATTGAAAATGTTATATATTTTTTAAAAAAATAGAAATTTAAATCCTAATTACATCATTAAATGTTTTAAATGTTTTTTAAAAAAATTATTTCTTTTATAGGGTTACTTTAGAGAATAATATTTTCAAAATGTTTTAGGTTTTAAAATTT
The DNA here is from genome assembly GCA_963277665.1 of Viscum album. NCBI lineage: Eukaryota > Viridiplantae > Streptophyta > Magnoliopsida > Santalales > Viscaceae > Viscum > Viscum album. The sequence goes on from OY728146.1 coordinate 1,816,039,030, forward strand.
TTCTCAAAGATGAAGGGATATTTTCCAAATGAAGTCATTCATATAAACTAACATTCCCACATGATTCATTTATTTCACACATGAAATATTTAAAATAAAATTTCTTTTTTCCCAAAAATAAACATCCAAAAATGACAATATATAATGGTAGTGTTGGTTTTAACCCATTGGAAAAGATTAGAAAAAAATGAATAGGTGAATTAGATTTCTTTTTGTAGGAGTCCTCAAACATTCAGTGGAGTTTCATACCAAAATAATGTTATGTATTTTCGTTTAGGATTTAGAATGATGATTGGGAGCATGATAAAATTCTGGGTTAAGGGAAAAAGGATCATCTCAATCTAGATATGGAATAGTCATAAGGATTAGGTCGTGATGAAGTGCATAAAGAACTAGTTGACTAAAAAATATATATCCCTATCAGATGTAGCTATATCATGGTCCAAAAATATCTTAAATCCATTATTTATTAAGAATTGCTTCCTTTTTAGAAAGTGACGTAGGCCAATGGTTATATCCTACTCTATTCCAATCAGGGAAGACTCATTCTTTGAAACATTCCATGGTTAGTTTTTCCTAAAACAACTAATGAAAAAAAATTTGCAACATGTTGAATAGACATACAGTTACTATGTTATTATTTAGAGACTCATTATTTCGAGAACACACCTCATCTCGACCCTCACCCAAAATCATTTAGAATTACATGATGATATTAATCTAGATCAAATAAAAAATTATAGACATTATTAAGAGATTAATATAATAGTAAAAATATTATAGTTTCTAATCAAATGATAATGATTCATGAATTTCACATTTAGATTATCAAATAAACCAATAAAATAGTTTCATGAAATATTTAATAGGAATGAATTAATGGTTAAACTACTATTGATTGAAAAAAATGGCAGATGAATGTCAAAATGTTAAAAGATTATGAAAAATATAAATAACTCATAAACATTCATCAAAGGAACATGGATTTAATCAAATGCGAAACATCAATTGTTTAGAATCTTGATTGGAGAGGGAAAAATTTGTAAAATGAGAGAGATGTGGAGAAAATTGAAAGGGATGAATTTTTTACTCCGATTTTTGTGCACTAGAAAATAAATAGTCCTGCAATGACAATACTTTTAATATTCTCACATAATTTAATATTGATCAATTTTTTTCTTTAAGAATTTTTTATCTTGTATGGAAATCTTCCAAAATCAATGGGATTTAGAAATTTGACTCATCTCATGATGTGAAATTGGAACTCAGGACAAGATTCTTGTTATTTAATGAAAATTATATTGGATATGGAATTGGAATTGTACAATATGTTTATTTGAGATTCAAATCATGTAATTATTTTATGAAATCCAATTTCTTAATGAATTGTTTCATGAATTATGACATGAAGTGATTATTCCTAATCTTCATTTCTGTGACTCAGGATGTGTAATGTTCAGTTTTTGAAATATTTCATAGTTTTTTTGGAATATTAGAAACATATTGTCTACGATAATCAATACATTAATGGTGAATTATCTAATAAAATATGAATAATCAATAATTAAATGGCTCTAACACATTTATAAAAATTTATCTAATCCAATCCCCCACACATGAACAATTTCTCATCATCATGAAAAAAACGTGTCAATGGTAATTCCAATTGAAATAATTTTCGAAACAAGATAAATTAATTACAATAAGGAAAATAAAACTGATTGTAAATTGAAACAATTCAGTCATCCAGAGTCAATACTAAATAGAATGTTTGTCATGATACATATTTATATTCTTTTATTTATATTCTTAATCCATTAATTAATAACTTAAAAATATTTCTCAAATTATATACCCATTTTTTTATTTATGTCACAATGAATATTCTCACATCAATTAGGTTAATATGTGACTATAGTTATGATCATATTCTGAATAGATGATCTTAAAAATAGTCATTCATTGGTTTTATCATCTCCACTTCACAAAGAAAATATAAAATTATACATTAGAACTTTAGTAAAAAAATGGAAATGCCCTTGAGGTTGTGGGAAGGTGGGTAAAAAGATTAAATTATGGCCAAAATAAAATAATATCTAACGGTTAAGGAATGAAAATGGGAAAATGTATAGATATGTGGCTCCCATAAGATATAATATTGTATATACTTCAAGAATAACAAAAATAGACCCATATTTGTATAAATTATATATTTAAAATGTACAAGGTTTCTTTATTTTTTTTAATTCATTTATTTTTTGAATGTCACATTTGGGATAGATATCATACACATCCCATAACCACATATGATCCTTTATGGTATTCTACAGTCTAGATATTGTGTTTTTTACTTCATAATATAAATCCAAAATTTAATTTTTCCTTTTACATTTTTCTCCAATGGAATGTGATGACTATAAAATTCCACAAATTAAACATATATAAAAAAAATATGTCTCGTATAGAACCGCAAGATTTCATCCCAATCAATAAATCGTATATCCATTGGAAATAAATTTATACACACTTAATAAAAAAATCACATAAAAATCACGTTAATAAGGGATAATTATATTTGAATAGTTGTATCCAAAATATATCATTCATGGAGACAACAAGATTAGACGAAGGAAAATTGTGAGTTGGGTCTTAGTATAAAGTGGATCAAAAATGTTTTCCAAAATCATATTAAAATTCTATTTTTCCAATAATATTATTAATAAGACCTCAATGCATGTTTTGATATATTTACATGTCCCAAGTGGTACTCATAAAATATTATCATTAAATAATATGAAATCATAGGCCCAAAATATTACCGAAATTAAGTGTATAAAACAAAATCTATCTAACACTAAGGATAAAAAATCATGCAATATCACAATAAAAATATTTAAAAAATTTAAATTTTTAATAAATTAATAAACACCTAAATATTTTATAAAATCAAAATTAATCTAAAATATGGATTTTAATATATTTATAGCTTAATTTATTTATTAAAATAGATTCAATGATTTTTCTAGCTTAAATATTCATTTTAATTAAAAATGTATATTATTTAAATGAAAGCAAGAAAAAATATAATTTTATCAATTATAAAGAATAGAAAATATTCCCCCGAACATATAATGATATAGTGTTCTCACTATCCAAACAAATACCATAGTGGAAATGTCATAGATATATAATTGGAAAAATGAAAGTGAAAATTTGAAAATAACTGTTTGGGAATATAGAGATACATATAACAAGTTTCAGGACATGGTATAACATGGTGAATCTTAATTTCTAATTATTCTACCTATATAATGGGATTTATATATAAATACCTCACTATATAATAAAATTTCCACGAGGTTTATTAATTTTGGATGTAGTAATATGGCTAGGTGCACAAAATGAATAACAATTAAAGACATCTTAGATACATGCCCATATATGTGTATAATAAAAAAAAGTGCCCTAGGATAAAAAATTATACAAAAATAAAAAACATAAAATACTAAATACAAGTATTATAATGACTAAAAAATGAAATATAGGTTTCCTCTCATAAATCACCCCAAAAAAATCATCATCTGGATAGATGGAAAAATTATCATAAAGTTTCATCCATTAACTCCAAAATCAAATAAATACTAAAAGAATGTGTGGATATGTCATCGATCACAAGTGGAATCGTAAATGATATTTCCACCATAGAAGTATGATGATTATTAACCTGGTTTGGAAGGAATAAAATTCTTTATCATCATCCAAGTGACCATTCCTAAGTATATATCACAAGTGAAAGCTCATCGAGATCGCACAATCCATTGGATAAATGCAAATTAATCCATATTATTATGGATGATGGTGACATAATAGGAAAATTGATGATAATATAACATGTATAAGACGTTTAAAATATTAATGTGAAACTGTATTAAAATGGAAAAGTATCAAAGAAATTTTGGCGAAAAAGAAGTATCCAATGTATATAATAAGGGAAATGATACATTATTAAGTTGGAATACATATACTACACAATATGATCACCTATGATAGAGTAAATAAATGGTGGATGGGACTCGAATATATTATGTGTAATCAAAATTATCGTGTTTCTCATTTATAGTCTTCTCCTAAACCAAGGGTGCCTGTAACTATCTTACTTGATCGGTAGTAATAATTGAGAAAGGGGATTGAGCATCAACATCAAGAGGGGGTGTTGTGTTAATTGAATATGTCTTTTTGTATTATGGTGGTGAGGTACAAATAATGAATTTGGTCATGGATCTGGATGTAGGATCGATGAAAGGTACCTCAAATGATGATGGAAGAGGAGTTCCCATGCTTCTCCATACAGTCTTCACCAGAAATGTTTATAAGCAATCCGAATCAATTATCTCTTGTGCTATGTAAGAAGAGGTAGTGTTGGGTTTTGTAATGTATCATGATAAAGTACTAATATATGTGTTGAATGAATGAAATAAATGGAATATGGGTATGTATGGATGGTAAATATTGGTGGGATATGATATTGATAACATGGTATTGTTATATCTATTGAAGGTTCAGTAGAATATACTAGTGAAAAAGAAGTAGTTCAAAATTTTTATATGGTGTGGGTTAGGTAGTGGTGGATGGGGAAGTGAAATGGGTGTTATTAGGGGTTAGAATTGTAGTTATAATGGTGGTATAATATTTATGAGATGATATTTGGTGAGTAATGTCAGGGGAGGGATTGGAGATAGAAGGTGCAGGTGATTGGTAGTTAGCATGGTCTTCAGGTTCCTCATCAACACCTACAATTTATATTAGCACACATATATAGATGTACACATTATTTTTCTAAAACATTATTTTTTGAATTACAAGTAATTCGATCAACTCCCTTAGGTCGAGAGAGGTGTGGAGAAGGGTGGCATTGAAACTATTGAGATGTTAGGATAGATGAATGATAGTAGACCTATTAATCTACATACATAATGCCTTTTGTTAAATCACCCTAAAATAGAATTAAATCAATGATTCCATGTTGATAGCAGGGTTTCATATAGTATAATATAGGATTATTATGTCCAATTATTTGATTCTATTGTGATCCTTGTCATGTGTGAACAAGCCATAAGTCAATGTATTATAATGAATGTAGAGAACAAGACCTTTGAGAAGGGTGGATTTCTCAATACAGGGATTCAATGATGTAATTTGGGTCTCGATATATCATACTCTAGTGTTGGTAAACATACAATATTCTTCGATTAAGATGTAGAGTTTGGAATACCAAAGAAGTGGTGAGGCTGGCTGAATAAAGTCGAAGCCTGATGTCAAACATAGCGTAAGATAGATTATGGGGTCTTCAACCTATTTGGAAGTAAGAGATATAAACATCCCCATAAAAAGTGTCCAAGAAATCTAGGAACATCTATTTAAAGGAATAATCTCAAGTGTTATTTATTGTACTGTTGTGCCAGAGGATAAAGAGGTGAATGATTCTTTTAGTGCATCGAAGGAAGTGAATCTTCTCGCCCAAATGCAGAATCTAAAGGAGGTGGATTTACCATCTTAATGTGTTACATTTTTTGGTCAACAAACATAAGAATAATGATAGGAGGAATGGGGATGGTTTGAGAGAGAGTGAGGGGGAGTTTGTGGTGGGGGAGGTGAGGGATAGGTGTGATTATAGGGCGGGGTGCAATAGGGTGTGAATGTTTGTCAGGGGGGTGAGCATCGTGAGACCTAGGTTCACTACATCAAAAAGATTTGAAATTACATGATGTTTAATTTTTTTTTGGATTATTTTTTTACCAGAGCCCAATCTAGTTCCCTTAGCATGTCCTAAGATATAATAAACAGTGTTCAATATGATTTTACCCTATGGTGGAATTTCCTAGTTTTCCACCTAGTAAAAACATCATTTATCATCAATATCCTTACATATTGGTACTCAGATAAATTTCAATGTTACAAAAAACCCCTTATAGAACTGTTCTTAATAATTATTTTGTCAAGAAACAACAACTTTTAATGGTAGTTCACGTCCTTTCTGAATCACGATGGTCTCATAAGGGCATACTTGTATAAGAAAAAATGGTTCTAAACATATTGATTAGAGCTATATAGGGAATAGTTATAATTGGAATCGGAATAATATAGACATAATTCATGGTAAAAAAAATGACATGATGTGATGATTATGCTTCTCTTTGTTATATCATTATAGATATTGTAATTTTCATAGGAAAACATTATTATATCTTCCATTTCATCCATATTAAAAATAATTCCTTCCCCATATTTTTGATAATCTAGATTCAACGTTTTAATTCCCCATTATAAGTGATTCTCTAGTTCAATAGGTAAATTAAAATGATTTTATTACACTAATCAAAATTCGTTGTCGTAAATGGGTATTTTGTATGAGTTTATGTACCCACTGATTGAATCATCTAACAAGAGGATATATTCCTTTCAATATATGTTTATGGTATTTTCTATGATTTTTCGATTTACCTATTTCATAATTTAACTTTTCTGTAGGTTTTCAAGCAATAGGTAGTTCATGTGTTATATCTGATTCTATACTTCCCCTATTGTAATTTAACTATTATATAAATATATTGTTCTTAACAACCACTATTAAGTATTTGGTTAAATTTAAATTTTAATCCACATTTTCATTTAGTGATTCAATAACACCTTCTCTATTTAATGAGTTTTTACTTAAGAATCTATCTAATTCAAGACACATCTAATGCTAGATTGGATATAGAACATTCTATGTGATTTTTGGAAAGGAACAAAAAATATACACCACATATGTCAAATATTTATACCTCCATGAGTGTGTTTTTTTGAATGATATTTATTTTCCCAATTATACCTAATCATTATCAGTGATCATTGTTTTGAAAAATATTTCTCGAATCATGATGGTTTGTGGGACGAAGAATTCCACATTGCATGATTTGCTTTATATTGAGTGTTTTGGTACATTATAAAATATATTTGGTGACTTGGGATATATTTCTAACACAAAATGGATATTTTATTCTAGGAAGTATCATCACAATAATCCATTAGTGCATTTCATAACAAGTATCAGTTCCTCATATTAGTAGTGTGATGTCACAAAAAAAAATCTCATCCTTTTTTATTAGGTGAGGTTTTGGTAAATTGATACCATTAAAATATAAAATTTAATTATTTATAAAAATTATTTCTCCCTCATTTTTAGGTGAAAGGGAGTTTCATCTGGGAATTCAACCTCGATGACTATATTATCATCTTCCTTAATAATGGGAAGTGGGAGTATGGATAGATAATAAGTGACACCATTCTAAATTCCTTTAGTGTAATTGATAAAATTGTTTAATTTATGAATAAATAGGTTTTCCAATGTTAGTATTGGTTTTTAATAAAACTTACTCGTCAAATATTTCTCTTTATCATGATCAGTGTAAATAGTCACCATTGAAAAAGCTATGTAGAAGCTTAACTTGTCCCATGAAAACAAAACTAACATGTTCTCTCTTTTAGTGTATTTTTAGTTTACCAAATAATTATTCAATGTTTCAATGGAATAGTATATTATACATAAAATTTTGTCAAACCATTACCCTAGGTCATCACCTAAAATGAAGTCCATGGTGTCATACATTAACTCAAAGTCTATATCATAATCCAGTGGAATGATAACCGGAGGGGCCACGAGGGTTTTCATAAAAATGATAAATCCACACAAAAAATAATTAGTGTATTCAATAGTCTATCCTATAAAAATAGTTATATTAGAGGGTGGTAAAATTTCAAAAAAATCACTCATGATGTGATGGTATAATCCTTAATGGATTACAATGCTCCTTATTTTGTTAATAGTAGAGGCCTATGTTATGTATTTGACCACATTAATCATTGAGGGATAAAATTCAATGACGTCCTTGGAGATATTTTTATGATGAAAATCAATCCTTGAATAATAATGTTTCATTTTTTCAATATTTATAACTAAACACTTATCTTCACAATGTTGCCGGACCAGTTCAATATTTCTTAAGAATACATCAATGGATCTTCCATAAACTAAATAAGAATCTAAATTTTTTTGATTAATTCCACCACTATATCATGAAATATATTTTTCATACAAATTTTCATGGACGCTGGTGCATTTCACAGACATTAATACATACATATTTAGAAATTGTGTCAAATCGACTTGTGATTTATTCTTTGGAATAATCATCTTGGTCAACAACAATCTATTTTCATCAAAAATATCCATCTAGGAAACAATGAAAATTATCCCATTTTATTATATCTAGTATTCTATTCATGTAGGATATAGGAAATTATGTATCCTAGTTGTTGTATTTAAGTTCATGTTGTATATAAATACTAGCCATGTAGTTCTCTCATGAGACAATATCAGTTCTTAATCATTGTAATTTAAGATTTTGATGCCACCATTCACTAGAAAAATATGTTGAAGACTCAGCATCTCACAATAAGAGATTGAAAAATTTATTCCCGCATAATTAATTCTTATTTCTTAATTCCTAACTAAATTCTTCAATAGTGGTGTGAGTCTTTTCCGATACTAGAATTGGGGATTCTTACATTATTCTAATAAAATAAGATGAGTGTATAATGAGGGGAGATCCATTTGATGTCAACCACCACCAAGAAATTTAAATTTTTTCAAACTGTAATAAATTGATATGCTTTTACTCATTTGGATGTGTTAGATCTGACTTAATTATTACTAGAAGTGTTGTTGTAGTCTTTAAAAAATAATACCAGGTTGTTTTTGGTAGATGTTTCAGATCCAGTGTTGGTAGTTGAATGAATGATGGTATGAAACAAGAGACTGTGTCCATTGTAATTATTTTCATAGTGATTCTTTCTTCAATTTCATACTCCTCCCTTCCATTTGGATATAGTTCATCCCTATTGTCTTCAAAGTCCATCTAGACATTATTCTTTTTAATAAGAAACATATCTTAGTAGATAATACATTTATCTATTTATTTTTCAGATTTAACTAGTTCAAACACAACTTGTTCATCTCATGATTTTAATTTGGGAAACCTTTGATTTGCATCAATCAGGGTATTATAAGTTGCTATAAATTGTCAAAATAAGATAATGTGAACATTAATATCTTCTTCTATGCCAAAAATGAATATTTCAACTCAGAAAATGAATTTACCAATTTTCACTAGAATATCACCCAGAGACTGTGAGAATACATCAATGATTAGATACCTAATTAGAGTGAAAGTATAGTTTTAATGAGTTAATCAATTCCTATATTGAGAAATTATCTCAATCCTATGAGGTTAATGTTGACTCTGATGTCACATATCGCTCTTCTGACATTTGATTCTCTTATGGTGCATGGAATTGAGAAATAACTATATTTCTAGTTTATTGTGTAAATTTCAATTGAAAAATATTAAATACCTAGTCATTCAATAAATGAATCCTAGGTCTTTCATTTTCCTATTATTTGAAATAACTTCCTTGATAAATTTTTCAATGAAATAAATTTGGGAAATAACTTTAGAATATTGGATATTGATGTATAATTTCATGAAAATATCCAAAAAAATATATTATTTAACTTTAATTCTTAATTTTATAAGTATTTTCATAAAGGGTGGATATGGAGTGTGTGTTGGTTGTGCAATGTAGGCATCCTATTAGGTATTATTTTGTTACAGATCTACTGTATGTGGTGTTAATTCTAGAGGATTATCTTGACCAGTTTTATTCATTCATTCATCACCATTTTCATCAATTAATATTAATGTTTTCTTTAGATAATCATAATATTTATACTATCCATTGAATAGATTTTTGAATTTACATCACTTTTCCAACCCTCAGACCCACTTCCTTCCGGTATGTATCAATATTACTAGGTAGAGTACCTGGTAATCTATTTGAAATGTTCATTGAGGTTTTAAACATTTTATATGTTATATTTCAAATGGAATCCCTTTGATTTTTTATTTCTATTTAATGGGTTTTTATCCTATTATTTGGATTTTAAATGAAGGTAGTGCGATGAATTCCAGAATTTGATTGAAGAGGTGATGCGCGTTGTTGTCGTCATAATTGGACCTATTGAAATTATTGCTTTCCTAAAAGAAAAAAGGGTTTCTTGGGAACATGTTGAGGTGTACTGAACATTGTTCATTGGTTGATATTTAGGTGATCGATGGTTCCTATGTGGTTCTTGGGAACTTATTTATAAGAAGTACCTTTGACTTATTTGTGGTGGTTATTGACCCACTACCAATTGATAACACTTTTACGGGTACTAGTATAGTATATTTTTATGATTGAAAGTATTTTTATTAAAATATTGAATTTTTTTCATCTACTAAATTCCTTATGCCTTGATATTTGTACAACTAACCATACATTTTAGATGATTGAATCTCCCTTATAGGTGAATGAGGGGTGAGATGGAGTATTAGGTATCTGAAAGGATTATAGTTTCATAGACATGAGCTCTACTTGTGTAGCTAGATTGTTGTTTTCATTATCATAATAGATTTTATGCTATAAAAGACCATGATCAGTCTTACATAGATTATCATTGTGTTAGAACTCATTGAGAATTTATTGGCCAACATTTGGTGTTTTTACCTTTAGAAAACCATCAACAACAACGAATACCACTATGTGATTCATGGGTAGGATACCTTGATAGAATGTCCCCATTTAGATCCAGACATCATGTTTGTGATGTCGGAATTTACTAGTGAGTTTTTTAAAATGATCCATATCCTCCAAGGCCGATTCCCCATATATTTTAGTAAATTTTTTGATGTCGTTCAGATGTTTCCATGTCTGTATGGTTGGAAAGTATTTATTAAGAATTTTTTGGCTAGTTATCCTTATTTCATAATTGAATCAAGAGCATGTATTTTTATCCAATCCTTGGATAAATCATGTGAGGAGAAAGGGCTGACATGAAATCTGAAGGCATCTGAGGATAATCCCTGGTTTTGAAGGAATTTTTGACTTCTAGGATTAAAGAGATATTCTCTAGAGGATCTTCACTCAGAGTTCCAATGGACTGACCAAAGTTATGGATCATACTAATGCGTCTTTTTTTAATTAAAATTTATTTACCATAAAAGTAGGGAATAGACTACTGTATTTGACACCATTTATTTATGGAAATATAATATCCCAAATGGTGTGTTCTAGTTTTAGGGGATGTTCTGTTAGAATAATTGGTGCCACATATTTAATGTTTGTTTGGATAGGACCGTAAGGATTTATGTGTTCTTCCCTAAATGTATAACGAACTACAGAAATGTATCTTGTAATTTCAAGGATGATGGTATGTGGTTCTGTAACATCAAGGTTCCATTACCAAATTAAGGGTCCCTAACATATAAACTGGACAAGATGGAAGAAGGATGAAGTTGCATCTAAATGAAAAAAAAATATTGAAAAAATGAGTGATGGGTGAGGTAATCCCAAGATCGTGCTGAATGATCATATGCCTAAGATTAATAATAATTTTTATAAATAGTCCAAAAATTTTATGCACAGACACACATTGTATAATTCTTAAAAAGGTGATTTTAGATTAGAATTTATTTTTTCCCTTAAACTACACCTTTTAAAATCATATTATAGATCCTTAGTGTGGGGTGGCACCCCTCGAGAAAGATTAGTTGACATGGAAGCAGTGAATTTGAACACTTTATGAAGGATTCCTCACTAATAGGATTTAGATTGGTAGTAAACTAAAACTATAGATTTTGGTTCATGGTTCATATAGAAGAGAGAGACTAGGGTGCATTTTAATTTTCAGGTAAAAATGATAATCTCAATCATAATCCGAAATAAGCCTAGGTCGTATATTGTGAAGTTGTACATAGAGCACTAGTTTATCATTTTCAAACCAACTAGGTCTCTCTATGATTAATGTATTACTTGTTATTGATATATATAATATCCTATATGAATTTGGAATATCTTTTACGAAATTTTTTTTCCCAAATATAATGGACATATCCTACTCTACACTTAGTTGGGAAAGTTTAATCATTTTATCATCACATGTTGAGGGTTTCCGAAAATAATTGAATAATTCTATATATGTAACCTGATTTAATGAATTACGGATACCATTTTACAATTTATAGATTCATAATTTTGGGAATAAACCTACTCTAGACACTTAACCTATATAGTTTAGTTACTCATGAATATAATAATGATGATTTGAAAGAATTACAGACATTCTTAGAAGAGTATCAAAATACATAAAATGTGAAACTTTTCAATTGATGGTTCAAGAATTAAGATGTTAAAAATAATATTAAGAAATATACCAATGAAACACTTAGTTGAAATATTAAAATACAATGGATGTGTTGTGAATCTACTATTGAATCGAAACAAGAAAGGTTGATGTATGTCATAATGGTAGCTGATGATGAAAAATATGAATAAATCATAAAAAATGATAAATGACACAAGTAATTAATTAAAATGTAACATAAATTTACTAATGTCATGTTAGTAGAGAAAATAATAGATAATTATATAGGGAATGTAAAAAATTGAAACTCTTGAATTTTTAACGCTGATTTTCTCAATCTAAAATATATATTGCCATAAAATTATATGATTTGTAAAATTTCACATCATGTAATCTCAGTCCAAGGTTTTCTCTCTATATTTGTGATATGGAAAGAACCTCAACCTTTATATTATGGACTCATATATTTGATTTGTCTCATAACAAGTAATTGGAACTCACAATAGGCTTCTTCACATGACTTCAACAATAAGCAGGAAATAGTCTTTGAATCTTATAAGAAATGTACTAGAGATTATTGTCAGGTAATATTTTTGGGATTTGTAATTTCTCGAACTCTTGATTCATTAATGTTGATATGATTTTAATGATTTATACACATAATGTAACTAATTCAATATGTATAATGTTATTGTTTTCCCAATTTTCATAACATTTACATGATAATATTGGAAACCAATTCCTTACAAATAACAATATGGACCTGATGCATTATTGAGTAATACAAGAATAATAATTAATTAAATGATTACAAAATATATATGATATTTCAAAAAATCATAAAATTTTAATATTATTTTACATATATGATGAAAAAAAATTTGATACATAAAATTTTCTTGGGATATGATATAAAGATGTTGTTCTTATTCATTCTAATGTAGTTTTTTATATTGACATGATTTTTATAAAACCATTTTATCTTGAATAGGTTATACCATTGAAAATTATTCTGAAACCCACTTCTTTTTTCAGAGATTTTTATTTGATGAAATGTTGAAATGATTATGAATCATATTTCTTTTCCACTAGATTTTATATTATGAAATTTTTATAAAACCCCTTCATTTTCATGGCATAATATATGATGAATGTTTTATTATCTTGTGGAAAATGTATTTATGATTTCTATTAGGTTTTAAGTTGGTCAATAAACCCATCCAAAAAATTGGGTAAATATTGAAAAATCATGAGTAAATATTATATAAGTGAAACTGTTTAAATGTTGAGAATGTTATGTATGAATTGGATTTCACATTCAAAATATTATGCATAAACCCGATGAAATGTTCACAATGTTATACATGAACCTGATTACTTGTTTAATGTATTAAGAATACACTAGAATTACTGGCCCTTATGTTTATGCATGGACCATGTTGCATGTATATATGTTTATAATTGGTTTTTATTTATTTCCCTATATTAATGAGTGATTTTTTTTATATTTATACATGTTACCAATATTTTAAACTTATGTGTATGCCAAAAATTGAGGTCTTATAATATTTTTATGTTCTCATGTCTATGTTTCTTTGATTCAGTAAGGATATATGTGTTATGAACTACAAATATGTATGAAATTACTCAAGATCGTGATTTTTTATATGCAGGGAATGGTTTTTGGTGTTATTATCACGTCTTATAACCTTTTACCTACGATATATTGATAGTTTCATTTTTACTTTTAATGAGAATATGGTATCATACTTTCTTATGCTGACATTCCATAGGTTATGATGAATAGTATTATATAAGATAGGTCAAAAAAGGATTCTAATTATAATGAACTTAGTTGGAGATGGAATAGTTTAAATATAGTCTAATTGTTAACTTGTTCAAGATTAAAATGGAAATAGGCATAAATAATTTTTGTGTAAATTGTTATGTAATATAATGAACATTCATATATTAATATGTAATATTTTTGTATAAGAAGTTTGAGTATTTAATGTTTTTATCCTAGAATTGGTTTAGTTAACATTTTTTTAATAGGATGTGAAAACATTCGTGAGATCCATTAGAACATTTATATGCCCATGTATAGGGAAATATGTAAGAATAATTGTATGGAAAATTAAAATTAAACGAAAATTTCCAAGGATTTTAGTAATGGAAAGATTGAGTGGATTTAAAAAATTGCAACCTGTCTTGGTACTACATATGGATTTAAATTTGGAACTACACTACATATTGGCAATAACTCTAGAAAAGATTCATTGACATGGTATTGATCATCACCTAGTGCAGGACAATTAGCCTTGTTTCACACATGGTTTGACACTACTAAGGGATATGTTTTGGATATTCAAAAAAACGTTACGAACCATCCTTAAATAATTAAATAATGACATTGCATTACCATATATAATAATGGGGTTCCATTTATTGAAAATAACGTTTCATCATTTATACAAATAACAAGTAAATTTTCATGATAATGTATTATCCCCTATGAATATTGCTTCTCACATTATGGATATTTTTATTCAATGGAGGGAAATAGAAGGAACTGAATTATCATTTAATGTATTATGCAATTTGATGATGAAAAAATGGGATGATAAATAGATTAAAGGTTATTTTATTTATTTTTAATCAATTATCACTACATATTATGAATAATTTTCACCTTAGCCAACTCTAGGATCCTCCAAATAAGATAAATATATTTTTTTTACATGGACCATGGATGAAAGAAGATTTTGTTTCCAATATTTCATGAATTATGAAAGAAGAATTATCAAGAATGACATAAATAAATGAAGTGATGTTTTATGTTTGGATAGGAAGGACATAATGTACGTCATTTTAAAGGAAAATTCAAATTTTTAGTTAACTCAATGGATGAGAAAAATTTTATCACTATAACCTTGAATGGTTGAAAATAATATATGTAGAATGTATGGAAATTATAAAAATTGATGTCCAAGGGGAAAATATCAACAAGGGGAACAACAAGGTTGTATAGTTAAATTTTTTTTGAAGATAAAGAGACTAAAA
Source organism: Viscum album (assembly GCA_963277665.1). Lineage (NCBI taxonomy): Eukaryota > Viridiplantae > Streptophyta > Magnoliopsida > Santalales > Viscaceae > Viscum > Viscum album. Next base: position 1,816,054,376 of record OY728146.1, read on the forward strand.
ATGGTATGTAACAAGAAGGATGTATTAAATTAAAATATGATAAACAAAAAATATTATGTACAATGATAGATTTATTTCTAAATTTTAATTCAATTATTTTGGAATATATTCCATAATTCTGGATTTTAGGAGTATTTTACGAATTTCAGAATTAGTGTATGTCTTTATTTAAAATCTATTGTAATTATGGTTTTTAAAATATTTAGAGAATATATGGAAATAGTTATCACATAATAGGTATGAATAAATTTTGTGTTAGTTATAAATATTTTAGGGATTAATGATACGTTTTTAAAAAAATTAATGACCATCACTATAAATATTGAATTTTGGAATTATCGTATGGGTAAACTTTTATAGAATGAATTTATTTGAAAATTATATGGGGTTCTCGAGGATAGGGTACTATTTGAACCTATTAATATTTGTACATATTGGATAACATATTCTATTTTTTTGAAATATATGGAGAGAAAATGAATGAATTATCATTATTTTATATATCCTATTATTTATTACTGCTTTAGGAATTAATAACTCTTCTTTTATTGTAAATATGTGAAATGTGAATTAGTTGTGGAATAACCAATGTATAATATTTTTCTTATAAAATAGAATTCAATAAAGTGAGTTAATATTATCATGATAATTAAATAACTTTAGGAAACCTATCTTGAAATAATATTTTAAAAATATACCATTATTTATGATGAAAGAATGGCCTTTTCACATATCAAGTATATATGGATTTTCCTTCATTATCATTCTTCTGACCATGTTCTCTATCACTCTCCATCATTATTTCGGTGATATTTTTCTCTTTTATGTCCATGATTTCAGGTCCAACAAATTCTATCCTACATAAAATCATAGTTATGTTTTATATTATATTACATTCACACATACCATTCTCTCTTTTCAAGAGGAATTTCTATTAACCCTTTTTACGATATGTGTATCCACTAGGGATATATTCAAATGTTAAACCCTCAATTTTTGAACTAAATTTAAAATTAATATCACATAATTTATTTAAGGGGTTTAGAATATAACACCCTGATATTTTGTGATATTTTTTAAATAAATTTTAATTTTTTGATATTATTATTTACAAAAAATGATGAGTTTATCACATGTTATACATAACATCAAGTTAAAAAATTATGCAATATCATAATATTAGAATATAATGTCATAGTTATATCCTAGTCATTAGAATTGAGGGTATAAATATGTATAATTAAAAATATGAAAATATATAGTTAACAACTATATTTTTAAAACCATTGATACCAATTAATTAAAAATGAATGAAAAATCTATTGGAAAATACTGTAACTCATTTTACGAAAAATGATGTTTAAGGAAAAATATTTACCTTAATAAATATAATAATTAGAATTTTGAAATTTATTTAAATTAAATTTATTTTTATAAATTCAATTTAATTCATTATCATTCAGCTTTTCTGTTTTGATGAACATATATATGAATAAACCCTATTTTATATTTAAAAATTGTATTTTTGTTAAAATATTTTTCATCACATATTGTGTAGTTATTTTCAAACTTAATTTTAGAATAATTTTTTCAAATTCTTTTTAAAAAATAAAATTATCATAGAAATCCACATGTTAATATTATATTAGGGCAGATTTTTTATAATTTTATTATATGATAAAGGATGAAATTAATGGTGAAATGTAAATGTTTTTTTACATATAAATATCCATTAAATCATTAAAGAACATATATTTTTAATATTTTTATATAATTAAGATTATTTCAACTATATATATATCCCACATTATTCATTTGTACCAATTTCATATTGAGATTTTATATAAAAACATTATATACATTGGATTGTTTTCATCACCTCTATGGGCATAATAATTAATTATTTTTTATAATTATATGAATGGTATATGAAAAAATTAATAATATGTTTTGAATAATAAATATTTATATTTTTTAATTAGGTTATCTTAATTAATTACAATTATGAATTGTAATAGTTGTAAAAATTATTTTCCACAATTATGGTTAAAAAGAGTTTACAGGTTGGTTAAACTAAAATTATAGGGGTAAAATCAACTTCAAACTTGTCAAAAATAAATTTTAAGGACATTTTTCTACTTTTTATCTCCTGAGGACTGATATAAAACATTTTTCAACCTTTTTGTATGTGAAAAACATGGATACATTTATTTCATATAAAAATTTACAATTGTGTCAGTCACCTCACTTATATGAGACATCACATATCCTCTTCCATTCAATTTTAAAAAATCCTTGGTCTTTGTGAATAAATTCCAAGATTACATGTATCTATCCCTGAAAAACAAAATCTAGTAAAATTAGTGATACCATAATTCCATCCTTGTAAGGATTAGGGTTAATCCTAAAGAGGTATTATGACTAATACATAACTCTTTTAACTATGGATAATTATTTTACTTCATATTATATCTATATGAGATTATTTCATACTATGAAAAAATAATAAAAATACAATCTACTATATATGAATGGAATATTACGTTAATAAAAATATCCATATATACATTCATAAAATGAGATATGAAATTATAATTTTTCTGTAATGACTACTTCCACTTCACAAGCTACCACTATACATTTTCCTTCGCCACCGATATTTTCGTGATATAATTCTGAATTTAATGTTTATATATAGGATTTATGATATTTTAAATCATATGTAATTATAATATCACATATAAATTCTTACCTTAAAACCCATCAGAGAACCAAAATGTCACTCGTGTTTATAAAAGACTATAACCTCACGAATTGATGTGATGTTTTTTTAATATCCATTTTACATAATTGTAAAAATGACATGTTTAAATAAACATATCTAATATAAATGAAATAAAAATTATTTTTTAATATTCTAATATTATTTACCATTCTTCCCCTAAACCAATTCATAAAATGGATTCCATATTCACGCATATGTACGCCCTATCATTTGCATGAACAATGTTTGAATTTTATATATTTAACATTAGTGGATTAATATAAATACATATTTAGTGAATATATATATGATATTTAAATTAAGATAATTTTTTTGAGATTTTTAATTAATGATTTATGAAAGTATACCAAAAATAAAAAAAGAATCCATACATGAAAAATAGAACAATTATTACCCATAACATGATTTCAACAGGGAACTATTAATTAATGGGTACAAAAATGGAATATACATATCATATATTGAACAATATATATAATTTTCATTATGTAATTGATTTATAATATAAATATTTATTTTATATCAGTGTTCCAAATATGGACAAAACTATTGAATACATAATAGTTGGTATTTCCATCACACTTTTATTTTTTGTATGACACATCCCATATTCACAATATTTTATTATGTGGTGTATATAATTCCCATAAATTCATTTTATTATTATTATTATTATATTTTTTTCTATTTTTTATCCATTATAGTATCTAGCTTTTATGGGATTTTTGGGTTAAAAGATACCAATGCGGTATGGGGTTTTTTCCTCAATTTTTCTTCTTTGATACATATGTAATGTTCTGCACCCATATTATTTTAAAAGGTGTATATACTACCCCATTGTATGTTATGTCTTGCATATAATTCTTTTCATGATTATTTATGTGCAAATTGATGTAATTATTTATTGGGTCTTATGATTTAGAATTCACCCAACTGGTAAGGGTTTGATGTTATAATGGATTCATTTATTATGATTATTTATGTTTATACTTAAAATAATGAAATGTAATGATCCATATATCTAGAAAATAATAGATTTTTTCCATATTTTTAATCATTTATAATAATTGTTACCTTCCTTTTACACCCTTTATGTTCACATGAGTGAAAAACAATTTTTTAAAAGTAATCTGACATTATATCTCTATATACTCAAATACACATTTTTTATCCATATCAATGTTCTGTTAACATATTTTCAAAATATATTAATATACCATTTTGATATTTAATGTCAATTATAATATTTAAAATGTTTTAAACAAATTATATTGGAAAATTCAAGTCTTTCTAAATTTAAATGGATATTTGGATTGTACAAAAAATGTGAAAGGAATCTCTATTTTAACAGGTTCAAGAGTTCCATTCATCCAGAACACTAAATGTGTTAATGATTATTTTTATGACTAAATTTTTATTTAAAATAAATAATATTTTGAATATATTTCATGTTTAACAGAAATTCCAAATTTGAAATTATATTTTATTCTAGAAATCGTTTGAATGAACTCTAAATAATACATTATAAATTCCTATTGATGCATTTATGAAAATGTTATCCAAAATTTTTACAGATCTAAAAATATTTATTTAATTATGAAAGGATATTTTCTCCATTAAATGTTCTATGTATTTTTTAAAATCCTTTTCCATTTATCATGATGTCCTTTGATGTGACATAAGCATTAGTGGGGATATGGTCCAGTTGTACCATTCTTATTATTTTTCTAGATTGTATATATTTATGATGATAATATGTTTATTAATCTCAATTATCATCCCTTGGTTATCCCATGATAAAATGTTATTGAAACCCACTTCTTGTTCCACAAATTATTATTTTATAAAATTATTACATGATAATAATAAATATTTCTTCAGGACATGTTATGATATAATGAAATTTTTATACATCGCATTCCTTTTCATTTATACAAATATGATGAATGGTTTGTGATATTGTGTAAAAAAGTAAGTATGATTCTAATTATGTGATATATGTGACCTATATCTCCACCAAAATTCATTGGCTAAATATATATAACTCATTAGTATGTATTATATGAATAAACATTAATAAATATCCACATATTTATGCTTGAACCTGATTTAATGTTCACAATGTTGTGTGTGAACATGACGACATGATCACAATATTATGCATGAACTCGATTACAAGTTCATAATATTATGAAGGGATTTGGGTTTTGTGTAGATAAGTTCATGTGTTGAAATCGTTTCATATCCCTAATTTTATGATAGGGAATGATTTCCTGTACTAACCATGTTATGTTAATCTATTTCTATTTATATTTGTTTTAATGTTTATATAATTATGTATACATGAAAAATTTTATATTATATTCCGATGTTATTTTCTCTTGGATCATATTATTTGATTCCATTAGAATTCATTTATTTTAAACCATCAAGATTTATTCTATAACTAATTATTAAGATCTATGATATGAAATAAATGGGTTAAAATATTATTCTACTATTCTAATACTATTACACAGAAGATATAATAATATCTTCAATATTTAGCATTATTGATAATATTAGATCATCATTTAATATGTTTTCATTTCCCAGGTGATGATGAAATGAATTTTTTATGATAGTTTCATGAAGGTCTCATGTTATAATGAACATAGTAAGAGATGATGTATCTAATATATAGACATGTAACATACATATCCTGGTTTCTAAAGGCACTAGAACTAAATGATTCTACCCTGGATGAATATGGATTATAATTAATACATGATAATTAAGATGTGATATTAATTTATGATGATTTTGGATGTTTTGAGTATCATTTTTATATAAAGATAAGGTCACTAGAATTACGATGTTATACCTTATGTTACCATAACAATACAAATAACAATAGAGATTTTATAAAAACCATTATTCAAGCATTTAAAGATTGAACTCATACACCTATGATCTACCAAAAAATATTAAATTATTCATCATGTAATGTTTTATGAAACGAATATTGTTCCTTATGATTCATGGGAATAAATTAAACATTGGGAATAATTTCTATAAGTATTACATGATAAATTTTCATTTAATTTCCATGTTCTTTTATGACGATTTTGAAACATGATTATTTGATAAGTAAATTGTATTATAATTTTCATAGACAAATAAAAATGTAGACATTAATTAAACTATGATTTATATTAACATTATCTTCATCCACATAAACTACATTTTATATTGTATTACATTAACATATTTTGATTCTTTTATATGTAGGGAAACTATAACCAACATAATAATTTTTCATTTCATTCAATTCAATAATATGAAAAATATTCCTATAAATTTTGAATTATAATTATCAAAGCTTCCAAACTAATACCCATCAATAATTCAAGAAACATATGTCTTTCATTTGATTTTTCAATTAATGACAAATGAAATTAAACCATTTAAAATAATTTGGATTCAATTTTCAATAATTTGGTGACATTCCTTTTTATAGTGATGATTTTTATTAGATAATAATATAGATTATATGATGATTATCATGTAATTATTCCTAGTTTGGTTACATCCATTGGATTTTTTGTACTCCTTTTTGTGGATCTAACTACTATCACTGCCCTTATTATAATATATTGATTTTTATTGAGTCCATTTATTATGATATGGAGAATACTTTTAATGGATATATGGCTAATGAAATGATGTAAGTTGTTTATATATTGTTTCTTATTATTATTTATATGCTCATGGTATTATAATTACATCTATTAACTCCAGTATCCTCATGAATACATCATATTAAGTGGTCTATTAGCATACATTATAGATACGAATTAGTGATAATCCTAATTACGTAACCTCATTACATACATAGTTAATGATTGAGGTTGGGGTTTTAGTGTTTATTTCATTATAGAGGTTGATATAGTGTGATAATAAAATATAATGTAGAGCTTTAGGACTTGGGATCTTCACAATATCCCCTATGGGGTCACAATGATTGAAGGAGTAGAATAAACTGTAATGACTCGACTGTTGGTTTTCCTTCTCCCTCCCAAATAATGGATGCTCATGACATGAATCTTTAGTTTATGAAATAGAATTTCCTATATTTTTGTATTTGTGGAAGATATTTATTTGGTTTCTCTATATATTTAAAAGGATTGAATTATAAAATCATTGAATTTTTTCCACTACATAGTTTAGGATAAACCCTATATATTATAGTTTAGTAAAGAAGGTTTCAACATGGTGTTATTAAATTAAAAAACGTAATAATTTATTAAGTTCCACTAAATTCATAATGTTTTTTATTTCATACATAAACCATAGGTTACTTGAGGTATGCATTTGGATACATTAATCTCTATATCTATAATTTCCTCCCATCATACAGAAATAGTTTTTTAGTGATCCATGGTGAATTTAATCCCTTCTCCATTGGATGTTCCCTTACCCATTCACTCAATCCATGTAATGGTTTTATTTTTATTTTTATTTTTTAGATTCATTTTTTGTTCCCCCTATATATTTAATTTGTTCAATTATTTACGACATGGTATTATTTTATACATCATTTTTTTAGGGGACCATAATGAATATAATATTGTAAAGGAGGTAGCATCATGGTGTTTTAAAATTATAATAGGTAATAAATTATAATTTTCCTCTAAAATCATAATTTCAATTCCATTATTATTGAAACCTTGTGACTTTAGGATAAAATATATACATATTAATGTTTTTTTCAAGACTTTAGCCACCAAATGATTGAGATCAATATATTATTATACCAAGGTGAATTTTAGCTCTTCTCCATTGAGTATTATCTCACCATTTCCCTCATTAAAAATATTTATAAATTATTTCTTTGATTTTGTATACTTTTATCTAGATATTCTAGTAGGAATCCTTTTATAATGATAAATTTAGGAATCTACTGATTTTATATGGTAGAGGGGAATAGAGATTGATGGTGTTTTTCTATTACTCTGATAACACAGAAGAATCATGTTGAAGTTATGGATTATTATTATTTATTTTTTATGTGGATGCATGGGCTTATCATGATATATATTGTTTTGGTAAAAATTTAATTGATATAAACAATTATAATTACACAATTTATTATTTAATTAGAAGGGATGTTGTTGTCTCATGCCGTTTTGGAATATTTTTAAAACCCTTTATTCTTTTTTATATAATTTTTATCACCTCATCATGATTATAATTGTTTATTATCAAGATTTATTAATATTTATTGAATAAATAAATTATTAAAATGATAATTTTATTGATGATTTATTCCATCTATTCTAGTTACCACTTCTCTATATAAAATTCTGATCATTAAGGATTTACTTAAGTCCTATTTATGGATGAATGTTAGCCATAGAGAGCTACAAGTGATAGGTTACTTGTTTATAAAACCTAGCCACAATGAATTATATAAATCAATATATCAATAAAAAAATTAATACATAAGGATAATTTATTATTGATGATTGATCTTGTTTTTTATTGATGGACTATATCTCTATGAATTGTAAACACTGATTCCCTATGAGTTTGTGTGCTGAAAATAATTTTATTTCCTTATATGTTTGATCTAGTTGGACTGAACCCTATTTTTTATATTTTTCAATGGGTATAGATGGAATAATTGGTAAAAGTAGAGATCCTGTATTTTCTGATATTATGTTTTCCTAGAGGATGCTTATGATTGGATATATAACACATATTGAGAGATGTACTATCTGATGTTGGCTTATTTTTTGGGTTATTGATTTGGTTAATGGGTATTTGTTGAGATTTGGGCTTGATAATCGTTATTTAGGATTTAGTTTATGTATTTCATTCATAGTGTTTGGTTTTTGTTATTTCCATATACCTTTTGAAGTTGGAATTTTTCCCTTGGAATACATCCCAATATGGTGACTTATGATCGTTCATAGAGTACAAAGATTATGTAATAGTTTAACAATGAATTATTAACTCCTGGGATGTTTTCTTATATTTATAATATATAATACTGAATAAACCTTAATGGTTGAATGAAATTCTTTTATGTGTATGTGATGGATGTCTTGACAGTGCCATTAAGATTATAAATTACATGGGAAACTAAAAAAATGATTTTATTATTTATGAATTTGTAATTACATTAAAAATGTTTTGATCAAAATTAATTACTACTAGTGATGATATTAATGATATTGAATTTTGATCCTTGCGGGCATTCATGAGATCATTATTTACATTCTAGAGAGGTGGAAGTCATGTTCCTTGTGGAATGTTACCTAAAATTGAGTTTGTGGATAGGTAGTATCCCTATGTTTTAATTTCTACATGTTTGAAATATTTATAAATTTTATATGCTCCACCAACTAAGTATGGAATGAAACTGAAAAAAAATATTTGGGTAATTTGTCATTATATCATCTGTTGAGAGAATAGTTGGAGGAATTGTCCCTCTTCCCTACTCTCCCTTTGATGATATGTTATGTGTAAGTTTAACAAGGGTGTATTGGATTAAGGTGTAGTGTACATTTCTATATAGGTTGGGATGGATATTGATTTTAATATACATGTATATGTGGGATGTGGTGACGTAATGTCATTAGACATACATGTATCTAGTAGTGGTGAATCAAAATCCCCATTAGTGATATTAATGGGATATAGTGGATTGTGGTATAATGAATAATACATGAGAGGGAACAACCATTATACATTTTACTAGTAATAGATGTGATGTGATGAGATGGTTTATGTATCATAATATGTATGATGACCTATAGAAGGGATTTTAAAATATAATATTATATTTTTGGGTGTAAGAGTGGAAAAACCTTTATGGAAGTATATTTGACAAACCCTTTAGTTACAGAGAGATCCATAATTTGTTGGGATGGGAAATAATTTACTTGTTTAGGTAGTGAGATGGTTTCAATCATTTATTCAATTGGATTTATCATGTCCATTTCACATTTTTAGGAAATGATCTTGGGAGAGTCCTAGTCAGTATACCTTAATGATCAATATATATATATATATATATACATTTTTCATCTCTGTATGATATCGTTATCGATTGAGCTTGTCTTACCTGCTTGATGTTGTTAGTTAAGTGTTGTTGCAGTTCCTAGTGACTTTATAGAGTTTTTATTTATATTTTTTGTTGAATTAAATTATATATAACATTATTTTATAATTAATAATACCTTTTTTATCAATTGAATATTATTTCTTGATATCCACCTATCTCATATCCAAACATTTATATAATGATGGTGACTCTAATTTTTAACTATTTTATACCCTTGATTGTAGCCACCAACACATGGCTTATTAGAGGAAGGGGTCATGGGTTACCCATATATTCATTAATGTACTAGGATGGGTACAAGATTAAGGGGAGGTTATAATAGAGAGGTATAGAAGATGATTTTTGAAAGATATGTCGGTGTTTATAGATTGGTTCTAGTGAGAATTTAAGGGTTTGGTAGGGAAACATTATTAGATGTAATTATTATGTTATGTGAACATGGGGGACCAGCTGTGAATCTTATATTTAGGTTACCGTATGATATGATGAAAATAATATCATTTTTTGGAACATATTATATTAAATGATTCTACATATTAGTTAAATACCAAGCCATGGATCATGATTCAAGAATTTTTTCACCTACTATAATAATGTTCTAATTGTGTCAATTAATTTTATATAACTAATCCATATAGTAGAAAAATCATAATATATAAACTCAGATCTTATATTTATATTAAATTTTCAATATATAATACCATATATATCATAGGATCTAACTACTTATTAAAGATTGAATTCTTGATACAAACATACATTATATTGGGAATCATAAGATACAACCTAAAAATGTTACGAGAATATTATTAAAATATGCCTAATATCCTAGAAAATTGTTTATATTGTTTTTATATGAGTCATGGGTAATCAAAATCAAATAAGGGTTATTTCATATACTAATTAATGTGAAATGTAAAACAAAATATATCACAAAATAATCATTCCATAAGTGATTTTAAAATAATAAATTAAAAACATTAAATCATAATCAACTAAAATATAGGGCATGTAATATACATGATAATAAATGGAAACATGTATATCGATAATAATAGATCTCATATAGATAGGATATATAAATAAATACATGAAATATTGTTATTAAGGCCTTATGAAAATTATATTATGTGGTAAGGGTTGTTGTATACACCAAAACCCACATTTTTTATGTATCATGAGGCATGTTGAGGAAAAGAGGTGATATACAATTCTAGGACCCACTCATTACGTAATTTCTCTAATGAATTAACTATAATAGATTTTAATTACCATAATACATGTATCTTATAGACTGTTCCATATATAATTCATTTGCATAATATACTAGGAATAATATCTTAAAGGACCAAATAGTTTTTTAGTATGAGTAATGAAGATACGCACATGATCCCCCAATTAGATTTCAATACATTTATTATTACATGATATTTTTCAAGATAATATTTATTCCCTCTAGAATATTATTTCATTTAATTTATAGACAGTTCAAGGATTCATGGGAATGTAAAAAATTATGGTGATCTCTAATTATATGCAAGGGTTATTTATAGTGGAATCAAACATGTATCAATGATGACTAAAACATATGTAATGGTAATTAACTGATTAAAAAAGCCATGAAATCAATATACTGAGAAGGAATATAATCTATAGTTAATTCCAATGTGAATTTATCATTTATAATAATTAATATTTATAGGTAAATAATTGATAAAACATTCAATAAAATCAATAACATTACTATCATAACTCGATAAGGAATACTAAATATAGAATGTTTAAAAATTAAAAATAAATTAAATTTAGTCAACAACTATAAATAAAATTAATCAATATATAATATCATTTTGATAATCTCATAAATAATAAAAGTTGAATTTTAATGAAGTATATTCTTAATTATTGGATTTCATGAACATAGTATCATGAATAATTTACAATTATGACATTTAAAAAGATAATTTAAACTACTAGTTTCAGACACATATGGTTTGGCCAATAGATTTCCTGTAATCATACCGTTTCAGCACATGAGAATACTTAGGAATCACGAGGATATCAATAAACTTTCACACAACATTGTTTACATAAAAATAATTTCTCATATATTGAATAATTGATTAAATTAATGAACCATGTTTCTTATCATAAAATTTCTTCAGTTCATAACAAATATGGATTTATGAATATTTATCCTCGTAAAATAATGATATTCATTGTGGAAAAACATTTATAGAAATGATATATAGTTTAAATAATCAATATATCTAATTTAAATTATATGAATATTTATGGTAAATTTAATTTCCGATGAGGACCTGAATGTGAACATTTCATGGGAAGGAAATTGACTAATAAAATAAATCAATGAAGTGAATGTCAGTAATATCATTGATAAAAATAATAATAAATAAACTAGATTAATAATAAATATGGAATTAATAAAACATATCCCCAATAGAGTATATTTAAAACAAACAATATGTTTCCTTGAAAAATATAAAGTCAATAAAATTATTTTTACAAATAATATTGAGAAAAATGTTTTTTCTATTTTGAATATCAGTTTTTAGAACTAATGGTTCACAAATATTTTAAAAAAATAATTTCTTTGTAAATAGTAGTTGAAACAAATAAACTAAAATTTTAATAAATTTTATATTAATTATTGATGGTCTTCCCAATTTTTTGAATATAAACAATGATTTAACCTCTATTAAGAATGGGAATGTGGGTACCCATTAAAAGAAGGGGAAAATGAATTCAAAAAAAAATACCCACAATGGTCAAACTGATTTTAAAATAAAAAAAGAGAACAAACATCTAAGAATGAACCATAATGCCTCATCACCCCTTGCAAGAATGTGAAACATTGAGATACGGAAAAATAATGTGTCACCCACTCTTCCATGAAGATTCACTATTCTAGTGTCAAAACATGTTTAAGAAACACTCATACCAAAATATAAAAGTCAAGGATAGTGGGATAAAAGGTGTCAATAGAACCTTCTCTCTTTCAGGTCTCCCACATCAAAATAAATTAAATGAAATCTCAGTAATGTCAACCTAATTAAATTCAATATTTGACTCAACAACTACGATAAAATTTCATGTAATTGTACCCATCTATCCACCGATGTTATGAAATATGTCATAATTATGGATTTCATCTCACCCATCCCCCATTTAAGGATTCCCACCAAGGGGAACCTTGAAAATGGTACACTGAATCCAAATTCAACAAAGAAAACTAGTACCTGTGAAGAAATATTATCCCCAATAACAAACATAACCAATAAGAACAAATAGTAACATTTTGAAAAAAAATTACGGAGTAATATGTAGTGACAAATCATCATAAATCACACAAACTGATCTAAAAATCTGATCATATTTCTTGTATAATCTGTTTGATAAATGAATCACGTCAACACACACCAAGAAAACCATAGACCAAGAACCTTTCACCAACTAGAGGAGAATCGACAAACAATATCCATAGAAGACATCCATACTAAATTCCACATTAATTCATTAAGAATTCCAAGAAAAACCTCACCAAGAACTTATCCTAAAATAGTGACAACAGACACCCATAAAAGGTCACCTGAAGGAAGAGTACACCTCATGAATCGAGCTTCACTGCCTAGGGATATTAGTGAAATGATCTCTGTAAATTAAAAATAGGTATAGGAAATCATGATTTAAACAAGATATGGATAAATGAGGGGCCAATGACATTTAATAGATAATGATAGATCGCAATGACTCCTATAATGGATCGAACATATATGAATACTTCAAACCCAAAAAAATAGAAAGTATCAACAATCAGAATTGCAGAAGAAAAACAAAAAATGAAGACACCATCAAAACTCCTCTTTCAACTAGAGGTGAATGATTCCATGATGGAGTCAGTAAAACCCCAAAGTCGGAGAATATTAGCTTCTTCAAGGGTGTGGAGACATTTTTTCTTTTTTCAAAAGTTTCATGTATTAAAACATGTGAGTGGTCATGACGAATGAAAATTCCATTCATTCCATACATGTTAAAACAATGTAAATCCTTCAACATTTTCTGTAAAATCAAAATGTTTTTTAATGAAATAATGATTACTTTGATTTTTTTTAAAATTTAAAAAAAGTTATTATTTAAATAAATCTATAATGGTTGAGACCCTGATATCCGAGTGAAGGTTAGTATATTATTACATTTTAATAGGATGCAAGGAATCATATCTTGAAGGAACAAATATTTGTGTATTATTTTCAAAATAGATTAATATTTTGGTCCCCCATTATGTATTCATATAAAATTTAAAAAAACCCAAGAACAATATTATTCCATCAATAAAATATATTAATATCTAAAACAACAGACAACACGGGTTCCAAGGGAATGGATTCAAAATAAATGTGAGCTCAAAAGCTCATTATGTGCTAAGTACAATGGAAGCAATCATAAATCAATAAGAATAATCATCATATAAAGGAATTTAATTTAAAAAGTGAAATAATAATTAATAACCTCTGAATAATAAGGTATGAATTTGTATTACCATTTATTAACACATGTAAAATCACATGAGTTTGAAAAAAAAAATCATGGATATTTTAACTAATAAAAATATATAAATAACTAAATTCATATGATGTAGTGTATAATGACTTATGTTTGAAATATAATGATATATATCCATGATGGTTACTTTAAAGATCTATCATCATTATATATGAAATCATTGGTTATAAAGCTACCTAATTTGGTCAACGAATTTCTCTCATAATACATGTCTTTGCATTGATGAGATATATAATATCTGGAACTCACCTGTCAAGTACTAATCTCATTTCATTCTTCATGTGATGGGGATAATATTAAAAACAAATTAATTAATATAGAAAAACTAACCTATATTTTTTTTTAATATTTTTCCCAATTAGTAAACATAACCTTAAACCATCTTGTGTAATATATAAAATCAAATCAAAATAGCACATCCCAAGTAAAACATAACTTAATCCAAAAATAGAAATAATATAGATGATATATAAATTATATACCTAGGAGATAATAAGTACAATATAATGATTATATATTTTTTAATTTAAATACCATAAAGATTTATTTAAATAAAATTCTTTTTTTAAAATATCTTCTTTTATTCGGAAATTATTTTTGAAAATCCTTTTCATTGAAAATTAATTAAATATTTTTTTTCATAAAACAAATACTCAAAATATTTTAACTAAACCCTTTAAAATATGGTGTTTATGATTTATTTTAATTCTATAAATGTTTTAAAAGATAAAATGAACACATAATTTTCCTTATAAAAAGGTTAATAAAGCTACTTTATTGAAAAATGGTAACAAAATTGCATGCATATTTTTTATAAAAGATAAATGGTATTTATTTTGAAAAGTTCATAAAAAATACATTGAATTTTTTTAAAAGTTTAAAAATTGGTGGATGCCATTTTAATAAATCAATTTTAAAAGGTAAAAATCATTTTTTGAAAGAAAATTTAAAAAACAAGTTTTTGGTAGAAAAAATATTTCCGACTGAAGTGTGAAATGATGTTAGGACTTATTAAAATAATTTTATCAATTAATTTTAGTTAAAAGGGGTGGATAATGGTAATATTACATGAAAATATCATTAATAACTATAGGATAATAAATTTAAATGGTTTTATTAGGATGTAGGAAGAAACTTTATTTAACTAAAATTCAAGAAAAAACAATATAGATTAGATTGTGATTGTTAAGTGTTATGTTATAATAATTATAAATTGTAGCAATAAGTAATCAATGAATAAATTATTTGATTAAAATATAAATTCACATATAAAATTATCAAATAAAACATTAAGAAACTAAAATACTTTATAAAAATTATAATACAATGAAAAAATCAATGAATTAGAAGTTCAACCCAATAATCAAAAATTTAGTTATGAAATATCATATTGAACAGTTCATTTAAGTTGAATGTTGATTAAAATTATATATATTTGTTTTAAACATGATATTAACTTATAAATTCATATTAATATTTCTAATATCTAATATGATCCTTTTTAAACAATATATCACATGTTATTTAACAATATATCATTATTTTAACTGTTTTGCGTCTTAATGGTGTGGTTTTCTCTTGCATGTTTCGCCATTAATGGTCTGGTTTATAAAATATTAAATATATATATCTTATAAATAATAATAATCATGGAATAATTTGAAAATTATTACATCAATTATAATTTTAGATATAATCATTATTTATGGTTACCAAAAATGAATTATGTTTTTATTATAGAGATGGTAGGCTGAACGTACGCTAGAGGAACACTTCCATTTTTAAATTATTATTATGCAAAGAAGGTAAGTAATATATAATATTTATGAAATACAATTATATCCTACATAATAGTTATACACACCCGCAACCAAATATATATATATATATATATCATCCATGTGGTGTACTGATGAAAACATAGTCATATCGCTTTGTAAATGTGGTATTCCAGACATACATGAATAATGTTATCATCTTTAGGGGAGGAAAATATAATAATGAAAAATAAATATATATTATATTTCACAAATTATAAATATTTCATGAATATAAAAATGAAATTATAAATATCCAAAATAATCATTTACTGTAACCTTTTTACATCCCATGTAAAGCGTTAGTGAAAAAATGAATCACATTGGTTTTTTGAAGTGGTATTCCACCATACAAATGACAAAAAATATCATATATCATATATAATAGAACATAAAAATATAGATTTTATATAATTTATCCCAATGTATAAATATAAAATAACATTAATATATATATATATATTACAACATAACCAACCCATGAATGATAGTAATGGAAGAATGAATGGAATCGGTTCGCAAGGAGACAATCTTCCATTCAAATGAACATTGATTTTATTACCCATATAATGGAAGGGGAATTGGTTTTATGAAATTATATTATTATAAAATATCATATTACATGGAATATACTAGTTTTATTATTTTATTATGTTTTAATATGAATTGAATGTGGTGTACAAAGAAATAATACATTGACACTCGTTGATGAATAGGAACTCATTTTTTGAAATCATCTTTAGGTTTGATGTAATACACTTTTAGAATTGATTTAATCCCATAAAATGATTATTGGATGTTGTTAGGGATGTTATTAAGTGAATTTATTTTATTTATTTTCATATTTAAATAAGTATGACTTTTTAAATAATAGTGGAGAGGGGTGGTTTTTTTTTAAATTTTGGGAGAAGGCACACTTGGTATTTTTTGATGAATTGAATTCATCTTAGTTTTTTAAATTATAAAAGGGAAAGAAACATGAAATCATATAAAATTATAGGTGTAATGGTTGAAATGTGTCTATAAAATATTTTTATAATAGTTTAATGTTTATTTTTTCCCTTATTATTTTTTCTTGACCTCATTTAACCTCATTTTACCTTATCCGCAATAATTAATTTTTATAGTATTAAATACTTATTTTGGTAAAAATAAATTTTATCTTTTTATAAATAAAAATTTATTATTATTAAAAATTTGGGATTCATTTTTCTTTATTAATTACATATAAGTGGAAAATTGTAAATTAAAATTAATGTCACAGATGTGACATGAATGCAGGTTTTTAAAATGAAAATTTTCAAAATTTTAATATGTTTTTATATTTGAATTCAATTGAAAGAAATTAAAATTACATATATTTGATTAATTGAGAAAAAAATCACAAATTATAGTATAAAAAAGTTTATAAATAATTTATCATTATAATTTATTTCAACAAAATGAGTGTTTTCAAGTCAATCCAATACTTTTAAATATTCATTACAAAATGATAATTTTTTGAAAAATCTAAAAAATGTCTCCCAAATATATTTTAAATATTAAAATATAAAAAATTTATTCTATCCAATTTTTGGTGGGGATTTCATCCCTCTTCCTCATGATTTTAAAGCTTGGTTAAATTGTGTCGCAATATCCTCGATATTGTATCTTAAAAACAAATGGCCATCGCACAAGGTTACTATTGAACAAAAACTAATTCCCAAATGCTCAATTGGTTCTTACCAGGCCCTCTTTATGAAAACACCAAAAAATCACCAGATCCTGAACACACAAGTCATGTGTTCTCATCAACCACACCTCAATAATATCCACATTGGGTAGCACTAACTCATCCTCACTTTTTTTTCACATATAAAAACGCTTCTCGATGGGGGGAATAACCCTTCATCCATGTGCATTGGAAGCTATATCAAACAAAATTGATATAGGATTACAATGACACCCATGTCACCCATGTTTAATCCTTTTGAATGAATAAGGAAGAAAATAGTCCCTCAAACAATGTATAATAGTTATTACTACATAATATAGAAGAGACACTTAGAGTATCTCTTATCAACTCGTACGATGTAGGATAATTAATATACAAAGCCTATTTCTATCTACGACCCTAACATCTAGTTAGTTGTTCTTAATTTTTTACACATGGTGGTGTTGAGTGGATATCATAGATACTTCCACAACCAATATATTATCCTTTTCCTCTATTAACTCCACCTCCTCAAGGACCACACTATCTACACTGGGGGATCCTTTTTCAAGCCATTGCCTCTACTTTCATGGTCCATCTAATATCTACATGTTATGATCAGCATTCAAACTCATGTAATATCACACCATATGAAATCTCCCATCACATGGAAAATAATACCTCTATCCATGTTGCGCTGATTCTATATGCTTCCCCTGACCACATATTTAATCCTAATTATAGGAATGCCTCCAATATTGAAATAATTGAACCTGGATTCTATTAGCTGATGCAAATGACTCAAATCTATGATGTAAACATATAGATCTAGTTATCTATAATCCCTCTAAATGAAATATATATGTCTTTATTTCCCTCTCTAGTAACCTGACATCAGTGGGAATTCATAAGGGCACAACACTGGCTCATATATCTCCATGGATTCCGTGATCAAACTTTTGTTCATAGAAGTATATATCCTAAAACCTATAAATGGAGTAATGAGTAAATTCTATGATCATTGTTTTATACCCATCCACTATCATCCCACCAAACTATAGTTCATGATGCTTCGAGATTTTAAATGATTCTAAGCAAGACAGAAATTACTCCTCATGAAATAGCTGATTGATGTGCTAACATAAGAGTTTCAACTCATTGTGCATCTATAAAACAAGTCTCCACCAATGAATAGCTTCTCTATAGTAGAGGATAGATACTACTAAAACTACTCAATACATCAGGGTCTAAAACGCTAAAGAAACAGACCACTCTCTCTAGCCAATCCTATGCTGCATAATGATATCACTCACTGAGGATCCTCAGTATTCTCTAACAATGGAAATCAAAGAGTGCACTAAGCATGCCTATATCCCAATCCAAATCTACTAGAATGATCTGCTACTCAATAAGGGGATTTGGTACTACCTTCCCGCCGGAAGGAAATAGGTCATGGTATGATCCCTGAACTAAGGCCTCTTCTCTTAGGGGATCACCACCACCAACAAGAGAAGGTATTTTGGATGGTTGTTATGACATAGGCATTATGAAAGTTAACATGGAGTACCATGGTTAGATAATATATATATATATATATTTATAATGGAGAGATGAAAAAATAAGGAATGAAAAATAATCAATCCAATATAATCAATGTATCATTAATACCTGGAAGAAAATCCTCTACATGCTGATTTAACAAGAAGGTATACAAGGTCCTAGTAAATTGATATTATGGCCGCTACCACATAAATGGAATCCCTGGATTGAGATCCACACTCAAGACACATTGACACTATTTACCTAAACCCATCCAAATCATCTTAATGGGATATGTCTGAACAAATTCCCATGTAATAAGCATGCTTTGAAAGAAATCCTTCACGACCCAACCAATGATAGGGCTTGAGCAACAAATTACACAAGCCCTCCTTTATAGTACAGTTTATTGAGACTAGTACCGAAAGAATATCTAAATTGGAGTGGAATTTTCCTAAGTAACTATATAAACACACCCAAAAAACTCAAGGAAAAAGTTAAGTGGGAATATGTAAAATATGAAAAACTTCTACAATGTAAACCAATCATGCATAGAACTAAAGACAGTAAAAATTTCTATAGTGAAAACTGATGTAAATAAGAATAAAATACACCCAATTAAAAATCTGCAACAAACTAAAAAAATGTAAAAATAAACTTAAGAATGGGATCCTAGTTCTTGAATCCAAGTCTATGATCACCGTATGGGGTCAAGGCACCCAGTATCCCTAACATCTGAAGATGTCAAGGTCGACTTATCTATTGTCTGCATAAGACAAGACATGTCTTTAAAAATTCCAAGTATGTGTGAGTATATACATAGTCAGTAGAAAACCCTTAAAATTGAAAGGTTTTAGTAAGATACATGAGAGGAAAGGAAAATTCTAGATTCAATATATAGTGAAAGTGTACAGATCTACATAAAATGAGAGTATAGGTAACCTCATCAAGAAAAGGTGATTTACCGATGAGTAGATGAACTCCTAATCGAGGATTATCCACATATAGAAGGATGGTGTACCCATAAAACCATTAGAATCTATTCACAAAAATCACATAGAATACCTCTGTGTGTTCACCTCTTCTAGAATGAGAGTATCAAAATCCATGGTTTGGATATATAGAAAAAAGAAAGAATTATATTTTGTTCAAAAATCCAAAATGATAGAGTAAATGGATCTCCATCTCATAGACCATCCTAAGAGGATGAGTATCCAATAGTTCCCACTTTAATAAAGAATGATCATCATCCCATTCACCTACCCATAAGTAACCTACCGAGTCAGACCATGAATGCTCACTACGGAACATAGTTGACGGGCCAAAAACATCAGGTAGTAGACTCATTCCAAGTCACAACATGAGGGTTCCACTTTTAATGTTGAGGACCCATGAACTGACCAGGTAGAGGGTTACACATTTTTATTCATCAAGGAATCATTACCAACCATTATTGAATGTTCCACTCAAGATGTTGAGGACCCATTCCCAGCCCAACGGGATGGTTTCACACTAGTAGTAATCAATGATCCATACATAACATAGGTTGAGGGTTCCACTAATGAGTCTTTAGAGTACCCATGAACAACATTCTTGGAGGTTTCCACTAAAATATTTATCAAGGATCCTTGGATATCCCAGAAGGAGAGTTCTATTCGGTTGTCTATAGAGGACCAATGCCAAGAATGCCTGGAGGGTTCCAATATAATTTTCATCAAGGATCCATGCACAACATAGCTAGTGGGTTTCACTTGAGAAATCGAGGACTCATTCCCATCTCGGATGGAGGGTCAACACATGTATCCATAAAAAATCCATCCCATCGCACCTGGAGGGTTCCACTCGAGATTCTATAGAGGTACCATATTATCACAAGCGTCATCAGGGTGACCTCAAAAAGTTTAATTGCTAAATAATTATACATTATAACTCTAAATACCTAAATAAGGGCACCATAACCTTATACACAGAAAAACAACTGAGATGGGATACTCATGGGCTAAAATCTATGTTCAAATGAATGAGATATGAAACCTAATGATAAGTAATGGATTAAAATGCATGTGAGGGATCCACATGACATGTCATCCATCCCAATTTTTGTTTTATGTTTCTTCCGACAAATATATTGTTGGCCATGTAGTACTAGAAGGCATGTAGGTGTACTATACACAATATCAAAGCCATGATCTTGAAGGATGCATGAGTCTTAATGGTGGTCTAAGGGAAAAAAATTTAATTTCACTAATATTCCAATTCAAATGGCTCTCGTATGGGAAAACTAACCCTATCATTGATATCTTCCCGAAAAAAACTTGATATAATCTATTAACTTCCATCGAATAGAAAACTAGTGAAAAAAACCATATTTCACCACTTCACATTTGAATGACGTCACGTGGGCTCGAGCCACAATTCCGAATTAAATACCCAATATTGTTTATGATATGGATTATATAATATTAGGGTCATATCATTTCATATGTTTCATGATTCAGACACCACATGAGGGGTATATACCATATATATAATCTCAAAATAATGATAATTTTATTATTATTGGGTGCTTCATTGACCCATGTAAAAATCTGGAATCTTATCCCAACATTGGTTTTAAAATCACAATCTCAATTCAAGGGTTAATATGTTGTTTGGTGTTTTTTTAATCCAATGTTACATGGATATGTTACAGAATAATTTGGGTTTGAAACACAAAATAATAATAATAATAATAATATAATATTATTATTTTTTATTGAAAACATTAGAACAATGAGCCCCCCCTTTCTCACGTATACTAACATTTATTACAAAAAATTTATTCCACCCCATTTCATTCACTTTTATTAACAAAATTATAATAATATCATTATTGTTATACTTTCAAATTTTATACAGCCTCATGGTCTCCTATATAATAGATGTTCCCTTCCCCCGTTAAACTATTGTTTTATTTTTTAAAAACAATACTTTAAATATGATGTTATAATTTAAAAACACATATTTATTATTCTAATTTAATTTCATTAAATTAATTTTTTAACGAATCACCTAATAATAATTAAACCAATTGAATTATTTTATCCAACCACATGTTATATACCACAATTATTATTTTTATTTAAATCAATAGTAATAAAAATCATTTGTAACATATTATCAAATCAATACCTTTAATAATAATAATAATTATTATTATTATCATCTCCCAACACATTGATCTCATTTAACAACTTCATAATATATCAATGTTTGACCACCGTCACATCCTCACTGAGCAGGCTCAACCATGAGAACCCGCATGTGATCTCTACTCAAAACTGATATCATCACACAACATATCCTTTCATTTCATGAACTGGAAAATGATGATTATCAACCTGATCCTAAACCACTATTGATTAAAAAAACACACACCTATAGTACTGATATGATACATTCAAAAAAACACCATATCTCTCATTTTCCAATTTGGTCTCATTTTGGGGATCCATAGTGAATTTGGTGTTCTAACTCGGCTCTGAACCACATGGAAAATTAGAATCGAGACATCATGGATCCAACTGATGATGAATGGAATGAAAAACGAGGTGAATAGAATTATAAAAAAGTCTTGTAGATAATGTAAAAGTGTTCTTGTCCTGTTAATCATTAATATGGATCCTATGGATATTAAACTATTGAAAAAAATTAATTTCTGTATATGGTAATATGAAAAGGATGAAAAAGGGAGCAGATCAATAAACAATTATCAATATAATCAATAATTTAATCAAAAAGGCATAATACCAAAAAATAATTAGTCGTACCCCAATTATAAATTGATCATTATATAAGAATGTGTCACCAATGATTTGGGAGGAGCAGTTCTGTTTGTTTCATCATCATCTCCTATGATCTAATTTTTTATTTCAAAACACACTTATGGAAGATGTTGGATGAGATCTAGAGTTCTACTAGGGACTGTACAGATGATCCCGGAAAAATTGAACATTAATAACAATTATTGGATTATGCATAAAATATAAAACAAGATAATTTAATAAATAATTAATTCATTAATTCACTAAGAATTGTTCAAATAGCTACTTTTATCAGATGTACTGCACCAACCATCTTTAGGTTATGCATCGGGAAAATATTGCATTATGAAATTAGTTGTGGTCTCAAATTTCACATCCATGACCTATTATACGAGCTATTTCAGTTATAGTTATTAAATAAATAATTTTATTTTATTTTTTTATCCAATGTGCATGCCAAAAACTTCCCCGACCGAATGTCCCATGCCAACCAACTTTATGTCACACCAATGGTAAACATCACTTTCTGAATTCAACTGTGGTCCCATATTTTTAATCAAATAATTATTTTAATAGACACTTTTCATAATACATGTTGACATTATAAAAATATATTTAATATTTTAATAAAATCATTTTTAGGCTCGCGATGATTTAAAATCATGTGTGGTCTATGTTCTTGTATTTTAAAATATTCATAGGAATATACAATAGTCTAACAAGGAAAAAAAAGTGTCTCAAAAGAATAACTGAATAAAATTTCTACATTACTTTTTTCGTTTTCCCTAAATTAATGATATAGATGGATATTATCTAGGGATATGAAATATTATTCTTATATAAATGGATTAATCATTCCCTTGTATTTTAGAGAATGTAATTTAACCAAGAGGGATGATATAATTACAACATTTTGTAGATCAACAGACCACTATTTAAGTGATATAATTTTTTTCATAACCCATATCAAATTACATAATATGATAATGATATGATTGTTCCGATATTCAACTTAAATAAATATTTGTTTTGGGAGGGGAACATCCCTACAATTATTATGGGAATTCATATTGTTCAACTTCCTCTAATTAGTTTCAATCTCTTATACAATATAATACACATATTTCGCACACGATATTGAATTTTAAAATAAAATTCATTTTACATTTAATATATTGATATATATAAATCCTAAGGGATTCTCATAGTACATGTACTATCTAACTACATTCATAAAAAAATTTCCCCATTATTACTACTAATATTTAACTAATACAACATATAACAAGTAGGACTCTAAAAAGATAAATTCTATAGGTATATTTTATTATAACGTTCAAATATATAATTTCCCATTGGATATGAAAACTTATTTGTAATGGAATAGTATATATATTTACATTACATTTGAAAAAATATTATAAATCATGAACATAATTTTATAATGTTGTTATCCCTTCAATAAAATCATTGGAAATTAAATATACTTCTCATCTTTGTTTCTTTGTGAAATGGAAAAATAAAGGTTGATCTAAAATGTGTAGTAAACAGTACAATATAGTGGAAGTGATCAAAACATAAACAAAGAAGATATAGTTTTTCATGAATGAATAAAAACTTAGAATCCATAATAAACTGAAACTAAGGGAATATTATATCTATTAAAATAAATGAAATCAATGATAAAAATAAATATTAATAACAAATTTATTGAATGCATAATGTTAAACATAAAATAATTTTTACTATAACTTTTTCTAACACACATTATGAATATCTTAAAATGTATAAAAAAATAAAGTCATTCAAGTCTTATGAGGAATATCAACTAATCTATGGGATACATAGTTTCTTTCCCTAACTATTATATTATTAAGTACAATTCATTCACCTTAAATGTTAAAAACACATTTCAAAAAATTTCATAATGAACATCTAGATAAAAAAATCATGTATATAAAAATCATAAAGAATAAGTAAAACAATTACTTCACCATTGAATGGAATTCATTAAATTTCTAGAAGAACATCTCTTAATAAAATTAGAATATATTGGGGTATAATTATTATAATAATATGTAACATTTTCAATGAATTTTATTGGAAACGGAGCATTCAATGTGATGGATAATCCATGGAAGATAATAATTTCATTCAATATATTTCATTGGGAGGATAAAATGTAATTATATAGAAAATTACTTCATAATTTTTCATTAATATCATGTTAATATTATAAAGAATAAAACCCATGATTTTTTAGAGATGTGTACAGTATTAGACCCACTAATCATACATCAGTCTAATGATTGAGTTAATGTTAATAGAAACAAATGTAGTAGATTATCCCATAGTATTTAATAGTCAAAACTATATACACATACTAGTAACCATATTTGGATGTATATTCTATGAAACTAAACTGGATTTTACTTTATCCAATCATATGATTTTTTTACAATAAAAATATTATATACTACATTAGTTTTTAAAATAGATAAATGAAATGGATAAAATAAATGTATAACCAAATAGACACTAAAATACCAAATATTTTATGAGAAATATTGTAATTATTCATCAATGTAAATGTATAAAACATAGAAATGAAAAGCAGCGGTGAATATTAAAAGAGTCTTAAATAATTCAAATTGGGAATTGAAATACCAATCAACGGCCTGGGTAATAATTTAATCAATTCAACATTAGGGATAGGGAATGAAATCGACGATTTAATTCATAAAATAAATTAATTTTATGATATAAAATATCAAATAAGAATTATATGCACTACATAATCATTTTTTAATAAAAAACATTTCCCAAAGGAATGAATTTGATATAGATACCCCTAAAATATTAAATAATGAAAATATTCTATTCATATGTTAATATCTTAAAAATTGAAAAAATGGGATTGAAAGTGATTTTGGGACAAAAATTACCTCAACCACTCATTTTTAGAAAACATTGAATCTTTTAGGGAATTTATTATTACTTATTATCCTTTACACTAATTTACATATATCATAGTAAATAAATATTATCATTTGTAACTCTAATATATGGATAACATTAATGGACCCCCTTTTTATAATTTGATCCTTCTAATTAAAAATTATAAAATAATCACATGTAATCATATAATAAAATATTTTATGATAAATATATTCTTATTCATAAATTTTATATATGAGTTAAAAGTATATTGGATTATAATTTTAATGAAATCAGTTTATTTAATTATAAATAAATAAATAGAAAGATGAATTCATGGTATCCTATATACGAATCCCACCTTGAAATTTAAATTAATCAATGATAATATTTTTTTAAATTTATCATTTTATTTAAGACTAAAAATATTATACATTCGATTTATATGTTCAAAAAATATTTCATAACACATAATTTTATTCCTTAAAAACATGTATTACTATTTAAATTGTTATTGGAGTTATATTTTTTTGTTACAAACTTGAAAATTAATATGTTTCATATATATCACCAAAATATTAAATATTCTATTAACTTAAAAATGTTTTTAGAAAAAACCATATTTTTCTTCTTAAGATGCAATATTTTTATTGAATTAAAAAATAATTATTATTATTTTTTCATAAATTTTTATCATTCAAAAATTATACATTTTAATATACTAACAAATAAATTCCCTTTTAGAGTTGGCATTGGGTAAAATTCAATATATAGTATTTAACTTTATAATAGGTTCTAAAGTATTATATATATTATATGGTTAGGAGTACATTTCATTAATTACTCTATAGATATGGATCTTTATTAATTAATAAATAATGATTGAGTCCAGAATGTTTACAAAGATGTGTAAATTGATCACTAAAGAGATGGGGTCTAGGAAAATGATCGATGGAGGATGACACTATGGTTGATTCAATTAAAGGGTAAATATAATTATGAATGATATGTTCGAGATTAGGTGATTTAGGATTAGTTTGAGTAGTTGAATATTTCATTTAATTATATCCTTTTATGGATTTAGTACATAGATACTATAGTTGTGATGATGCTACATGAGGAATCATAGATGTGGTGTATCTTAATCGCTAGAAATCAGAAAGAGATGGATTATTCAGGTGAGAAGATCCATAAATAGATTCATTGCAAGAATCCTTATTGATTGAGATTGATGGTTATTGACAGGTATTCTTATTGTTTTCCTGAAGAATTAAAGAATCTAAAAATTCACTATTCGACATTAAAAACTGTTCAATTATGATTCAAATAATATTATATATGATGAGTACAAAATGATCCATTTGAAAGCATCTTTACATCTATATATCTAGAACCATATCATTTTTTTTCTCTTGATATATCTCAAGGTGTTGGTTAGTGCATATATTGATGAGAGGGGGATGAAATTTAAGAATCATTATTGGAGGGGGTTTTCTTGACTCCTTATAGATCATGGTTGTGTCCATATGTTATTAGTTTTCTAATATATAGATGAATAATATAGTGGGGATTCAATTACTTCTTTATTTATCCCATTACACTAGGATGGTATTTAATGGAACCATACTAATTAATTTGGAATGGTTTAAATTTTTAATGGAGGCCATGGCTATCACCTGATTGAATGATCTACTTTCCTTGACAGTCAACATAGAGCCTGAATACATCTTCATGACTAAAAACTATAATAATGTCCATTAAGTTAATTACATTAATAGGTAACTATATCCTCTTTTCGAATGATAGGGGATAAGGATTTAGATGAGAGATCTATGATTCTCCATTACCTTAAGGAAAATTGCTATATAGTGACCATGTTGGTGATTTGTATTTGGGAAAATAGGTTTCTGAGTTGGTGAGGCATTGGATACATGACCTAATTTCTAGGTCCATGAGGGAAAACTGTAAAGACCCTGACCCAAGTAGCCCAGAGAATGTGTGTTACATAATTAAATTGTTACTATGATCATTTTTTCCTAACACAAAGTACCAAATAGTATAGTAGATTTGGAAATCCATATACATAGATAATTTTATATTACAACTTAAAAGAAGGGAAAACAAATAAACCCCATTAGAAACACACTACGACTCTTATATTATCCATGCAAGTCCTTCATAATAAACTTCTCCATATCCTAGGTAAAAATAAAACATAGTAAAGGGGAGAGATTAGATTCTATGTAAGAGTAATAAATATATTAAAATCTGTCAAAATAGATATTTTATTTTGGATCACTAAAAGCATGATGTTATATCATAATCATAAGAATAATTAGAATAATTGGAAACTATTTTAACAATTACATAAAAAATTACATGAGAATGAAACATAACCATTGATATTATACTAGTAGAAAAATCACATGAACTAGGAATTAATAATATAATAATGATTTAATTCATAATGATGGACATATAAAACATACAATTGAGGAATCAACCAAGAAATCTAATAATATGTGGTTAATTCCACGTCCAAATCAATATCATAAAATAAATGTGCAACCCCTGTGATATGTCCATGTCTATTTTGACTCATGAGACCAACTGGTGCATCAAGGGGATATATATTAAATATATATAAATTTCAAAAATCTATAAACAAAATCACTAACCATTCTGGGTAGTATGGGGAATGGTGTCAAGATAGCACATCCACAGTCATAATGATCAATATAAGTTTATTAAAATATGATATATATGACAACCCTTCTCTTTATTTCATACTTAAACAAAATTTATTACATAAAATCTTCACTTGATACGACATGGAAGATCAAGAGTTATATTGTCTTTAGGGATTAGGAACATTACCTAACATCATAAAACATGAAATAAAACATATTTATTGAAAAAAGCTTCCACATGGCCACAACATTCCCTCGTACTTAGCATTACATGGGATAACCTTAGGACATGTATAAAAATGTTGAGTTATACAGCCTAGTAAGGGAATAAACATTGAATAACATGAGGAATACAATACATGTCAGAAAATAGGCATATCAATGTTTCACAAGAGAAACATGAACATAAATCCAAGATAAATCATGATAACCATAACATGTAAATGTGGAAACAACACTTAAAATATAATTAACATGAGCCAAACTCATTGCACATGGTGCATGAGTAAACCCACATTGCACATGAATAATGATTAAACCATCATTTCACATGAATTATCATGAGTAAACACTCATTTCACATGATGTATCATGATACTATAATTTTCCAAATGCATTGTAGTGCTATTAGGGAACACCCTTCATAACCATTTTTTTCAGGCATAAGTATTCCACTTGGATCATATAACATAAAATCAATCAACATCATATGTTATTCCATGAATAATTAATTTGGAATAAATACAAGAATGTACTATTCTATATTTATATGTGCATAAAGGTAAATACACTTGATATAGACATGTTTCTGGTATTCACTACACAATGATCTTGGCTTGAAAAAACACGGTGCAATTTTGACAAAATAATGACGTAAAATAAGAACTCATCAAAATGGTTGATGAGAGAGAAAGGGTTGTATCATCATATTTACATGAAATGGAAAGTATTGGGTTCATATAGATACATTTCCCATAAATAATAATAGAATCTAGAAGCATAATCCAAAATAATTACTTGGGTAAAAAGAGGAGTGAGAAATCTCTCACGGAAATTCAGCATGGTAATGGGTGTACATAGGAGGAACTAATGAGAGATATAGGGATATCCCATCGACCAAAAATAAATAGGTAATTATGGAGAAGATGAGATATAATACCATATCATTTATAATTTAAAAATAAAAGGGCATAATAACTTAATGAAAATTGGAAAAAAATGAGAAAGGAAGAAATACATTACTTGGAAGTGTGCTCCCAAAGGATTGGGAGAGGCTTGGGTGAGGATTCTAGGGAGCTTGAGGAATCTTGGGAGGATTCTAGAGGGAGGAGTTCAGAGGTTGTTCCATCACCAAATGCTTTTAGTGGAAATGAATTGGGAGCTTGGTGGGTTTATATTGGAACGGATAGGGAATTCATTATTATTTAGGATTGGGACACCTCATATTAAACTATTAAAAACCACAATCTAAGCAATGTTTTTTTTCACATGGTTATTTCAAAAGTGGATTGAAAAAACTATTTTATGATTCCAATGGCCGAACTTCATAATATAATAGGGTTTCTTATGTGGAAGTGAGTCTCACTCTCACGAAAAACAATTTAATTTTTTTTAAAAGCATTGAGGTGTCCACCAAAGCATTGAAAAATAAATCAAAAGAACCCAAAATCACATTATTTTAATGGTAAAACATATATTTTCCGATCATAGTTCTTATATTATTTTATTACATCACAATTGGTTCATTATGATGTCCCAAAACACATTATTTATTGAAACGATATTTAATTTTTACCCAAAAATTTGATTGTCTCAGAAAATAATGAAAAATTCATGATTGGATAATTTTGAGTTCCTGATTCCAAAAATAATATTCATTTTATCTAAAATAATATCTAAATATTTTTATTTTTTAAATTTAAAATAAAAACTGTCATTCATCGAAAATTCATGGGTTTTGACAAAAACTACTTTCAATCCTTAAAAAAAATTACAATTGCTTTCATAAAATTATATGATCATTTATATTTAATAAAAATAAATTTAATAATAATAATAATAATTTATTAAAATATTATTTAATTCAAAAAATCCATAATTCATCAAAATAGATTTTGAAGTTGAAAATTATATAAAAATATTATTTGGGCTTTAAAAACTATTTACAGAATAAAATGAATGAACATTATTTATAGAAAAATGATGTACAAAGTCATAGTTCAATGTTCTTGTTTCATAACCCCTTATAACACCTAGATAAGACTAAA
Organism: Viscum album; assembly: GCA_963277665.1. Classification (NCBI taxonomy): domain Eukaryota; kingdom Viridiplantae; phylum Streptophyta; class Magnoliopsida; order Santalales; family Viscaceae; genus Viscum; species Viscum album. The sequence goes on from OY728146.1 coordinate 1,816,085,602, forward strand.
GGATAAGGTGTGTGATAGTGACCGACTCTTGGGGTGGCTCAGATAACATAACTCAGGTGGTAATCTCTAATAACTTCCACTTCCTGCGTAGTTGGTTCCTCTCAAGCTTAATGTAACGCCCTGACCCTAGTTACCCAGATTCGGTGCATTATTACATAACATTGGCATGATCATGAGAAAGATCAAGTCTCGAAAGACCGATTAGTTTAGTAGCCTTGGAATAACTAGATACATCCATGAATTTTTACATTACATCATAAAAAAAACATTTTGTCTTCATATCCCCTCATACTATCCCTGCAGGTCATTCATAAATTACTTCTTCATAATCCTGGGAAAAAAAATAAAAATAAAACATTGAAAGGGGTGAGCTCGGATGCTCAGTAAGGATAAAATTATAGCAGAAGCTTTCATAAATAATCATAAACACTTAAGGCAATTTATAACTAAAACAAAAGCCTTTGAAACTTGAACTTTCAACATGGTATGGCATAAATAAAATGAAATAATGCCATTTACTTACTCACATGGATATTCTACTAGTCGAATGATCACATGCAATATCAATAACCACTTTCATAATGATGGAATGCATAATGCCAGACTATCATAACCACATAGCCAAGGCCTCGTTCCAAGACTACAAATAAGATTTTTCCAAGGCCTTGTGCCAAGACACTAGTTTGTCTCATGAGACCTACCGATGCATCGAGGAGCTATAGCGGGCTCCACCCGTCACTTATTAAGTCCAATGCATTCCTCATATGAACATTTTTAAACATAACATAAACATTCATATTAAAACTAGCATACGAAATGTCAATACTTTTACCACAAACCATGAATGGTATAAAAACAGCGCATCCATAGTCAAACATGACTCATTCGATACAATATGGAAGATTGTATTGTATCACATTAACCTCAATCAAGAATGATGAATTATTTTGACATAAATGAAAATAATCATCAAAACTATTTGAGAGAATTATCCCCCTTTTCTTGAAAACATTTAAAAGTCACACTATTTGTCAAGAAGCCATTTAAAAGTAGATTTTTGAATCAAAGTGTCCCATACCACTTTGAAACTTTTTAAAAGGAGTTTTAATTTCTAAAACTATAATGTCCATATAAATAAATCCTTAAAACCATTTTTAAAACATGGACATTAATGAGGATGATTTAGAAGAATAAGTCTTTAAAACATTTAAAAATGGTATTTTAGTTAGAGATTCTAACCAAAAGAGAGACACTTGAATGAAAATAATTGAGGTAATCAAAACATTGTAATATCATGAGAATAAAGGGAATTCATGATATACTATGTCAAAGTACATTATATACACCACATAAAAGTGATTTGGTGTATATCAACAAAGAAGTCTCAATGGATTGTAAGTTGAGATGAAATCTCTCATAAAGGCCATATCCTTAGGTTAAGGATAAATCAACAACATAATTATGTGTGAAAAATATAAATACACTAAATATGATTGGATATTCAGTGTAAAACAATCAAAGTATATTCACACATATTCCTGTAAAAACAACACCAACGAATTGGATGTTTAACTCAACAAATGGTGAAAGAGTTAAAATTACTCTTATCAAATTCATATCAATGACTTGAGAATTTTCAATGGAGTGATTATGTGTATCAAAAGTATATCCACAGGAAGGGGAGTGGAAATTATTACATAATCAAATGAATAGTGATTCCACACATAATCTTGGGGTAATATAATCAATGAAATATGCGTAAAGCCAAATGAGTGGAAATTGAAATCTCAAATTCCCTTATTGATTAGGTAACTTAAGAAACAAACACCCATGAAAGAAAGATCATACCATGATGATGTAAATACCCATAAAATAAAGTATATTACAAAATGAATACAATCATGGGTAGTACACATACACCACATGCAATAATTAAGTGGTGATCAATGAAATTCTCACGGAATTAAAAGTGAGACAAGAAACCCCTTACCACGTTAATCAACTGAGTCGCATGGCCAAAAGTTAATAACCACCAAATGATTTACAGAATAAAATGAATATAAAGTGAATCATGATAATATATATCAAATGGAAGTACACAATACACCACTTTCAATAATTTAGTAGCGAACAATGGAAATCTCACGGAATTGAAAGTGAGATAAGAGAATCCCTTACTTTGTACTTTTTCCTTGGTCGATGGTAGGTTTACCTCATGTATAATGGTGAAATAATTGTTATTTAATAATACAAGAATCAGTTACTTTAATATGATATCATATATGATATTTTAACATTGATTTGTTAATAATATCTTAGAATTATCATCATTTCAGGTGTTAACGGGTTCATTTTACTTTATATTCTTTGTTATGTGAGCCATATTCGTTATTAATGGGATGTATATTATTCATATACATAATGGTATCAAGTCCTTAAACATCATTTTTAAATCATCAAATGATAATTATACTAGAATGGATACGATGGAAAATGAATCACATCGCGTTCGTGGAGACGGTAGTCCGTACGTACGCACAAATGCTACTTCCATTTAATTTTTATTTTAAAAGAATCAAATCCAAATGATACATAGGTATATTACTATTACAGTAAAATATAATATTCTATATATGTTACTTAAGTTCATTAACACCATCCTTTATACGTTCCATGTGTGGTATGAACGAGTCATATCATTTTAAGGGGGCGGTAGTCCGCACTTCCTCAAATGAAATTATCGTATGTATATACAACATGAAACGAATAATTGTATGAAATAAAATGGAATTAAAGAAGATTATATATAAAATATATATCATTAATATCATATTTAATTATAGTGCCATCCTAATGGCCACCATGAGAGGCGGTAAGATGTATTTGAACAATCATCGTTTCGTGAGGCGTTAGTTTGCCATCCACAGAAACATTATGTTCATCATCCATTAGATGGAGTTGTGTGAATGTGTAGTTTGAATCCTTCTTATAAAAACATCCTAGTATATTGTGGATACTGGTGTTGTTACAGAATAAAGGAAATAAAAACAGTTTGGGGGTTGGAGAAGCAAAATAATTGAAATAATTTAAGAGAAAATGTTACCTTTAATTTAGGTAACTCACTTTTGTTGGAACCAAAGGACTTCTTGAAATGCTTTATTCCTTAGGGGAAGCTTCAAGGAGGAGGAGAGGGATGTGGGGAGCTTATTTGGGCAGAGTTTGGACGAGCCAAGTGGCTTGAGAGGTGTGAGGAATGAGTAGAAGTGGTCTCCTTTTATAAGGGAGAGGAGGGGCTCTTTAGGAAAGAGTTAAAGTATTACTTTATAATATAATTACATTCGGTTTATAATGGCCCAAAAATCATTGAGGTAGAAGATAAGATGACTCATATTCTAAATAACATCAACCGATAAGAATTGGACAGGTTTTGGATAATATTTTAATCATTATAATCTTATTTATTTAAATGATTTATTAATGAGGTAAACATTGCATCATTATTGTGTCATTAATAATTTAAATTATTTGATGTCTAAAAATTATAAATAAAATATCATTATGTAGGAAATATTTTTATATTTCTAATGAATATTTATAATCGAAAATCCATCATGTATAACCCTATGTAAAAATTGTTCTTTTAAAAGATGTAAGCTTATGCCATTTTTGTATTCATTTTAACTTAATTAAAATAAAGTGTCATTATCACTTACAAGTGGATCAATGGGGTCCCAAAAATTGACCCAAAGATGCCAATGGTCGACCATGTATCAACCAATAGGGTTAAGACACGTTTTAGGGTAATTTAGTATTATTATAATATTATTTTTTAACCCTTATTTACCGGATTTACCCTTAACCATGGTAAATAAAATATTTACCGCAGTAATTATTCAAAATGTGTAAAAATAAAAGTTACCTATTTACACAATTTGAACATAATGATTCCAAATATGGAATCCATTTTTCTAAAATCAAAACACAGAAGTGGCAGAAATTAATTTAAAATTAATTCCCGCTGTCAAAACAAAAAGCGTGTTTTTAAGAGATAATAGCTATCAAAAGATTGACACTTGTTTATGTTCGGTTTAATTGTAAAATTATGTCCAATGACCAAAATTATATTAAATGGTAAAAATATATTCTAAATATACTTTAAAACCACTCAAATTCATAATTTATCACTATTAATTATTTTGATTAAAAAAGTTGTTTTTAATTAAAATTTAGTAATTTTTACTATTCATCAAAATATGAAAGTTATCCGAAAAGTACCAAAATTTCACCTTAGGATAAATTTGATATTTTGAATCCAAAAATGAAGTCCATTTTGAAATATAAAATATATATAATTTCAAAAAATTAAGTATTGCTATTCATAACGGCTAGTTTGATCGGTTGTGGTGTGTGTTAAAACTCGAAGTTGCGTACAACACACGCTACTGTTTTATTCAAAGGAAAGCGTACCGTGGAAGCTTGGGATGTTTTATTTTAAATTTTTTGATGTCCCCATTTAGTCAAAAAGTTTAAAATATTTTATTTAAATAGGGTTCACTATTAAAAGTTGTCAAAACTACAATACTGAAGATGAATTTGTTCTTATATTATGTCTAAGAAACTCATAATATGGATTTTAAAATTATAAGGATTATATAAAGTTTAAAATTTAGTTAATACTATTCATAACCTTTTTTGAACGGCTTGTTTGGTAAGTCATGGTGCGCTTGAACTCGGTGTTGCATGTAGTGCAAGTTATTGAATTATTTTGAAGAAATAACACACTATGAAATCTTGGGGTGTTACATTCTCCCCTCCTTCAATAAATTGCGTCCTCGCAATTTGAAATTGTTCTTCGAAAATAAAAGGTTGAAAATAGAAAATATATTTGTGGGAAAACCCACATCGGAAAGTGGTTTACTAAAATTTAGTCTTAATATGAGGAAAAGAGAAATGAAAGGGTCACCACCAAATTATGATCTTGATTAGGAGAACATTGGTGGCAATTAGAGACATATAATTGGAGGAAAAACGTAAATATTTATAGGTAGTGGTTGAGGTCATCAATCACAAACAAGTATAAAATTGAGGTCCTTAAACTCATCAATCTATGATGATTTGAAGTACCATCGGTTCAACAAAATATAGGGTATTGGGATCACACATTTTTGACATTTCAAAATATCTTAGTTGAAATCCCACATCGAAAAATGAATTAATGAGGCCTCTATTTAAAATAAAGAGTGGAAAGTATGAAGATTACTGAAAATAACACATACTAGGGTTCCATGTAGGAAAATATGGATATGGAGGAGAAATCTAACCATCAATTATCTGATGGAGAGTGGTAGAGAACATGGCTATGAAAAGGACAACCATCCCAAAGCCATAAATTAGTGATGATTTAAGGTACCATCTAGGACAACAATTTTTTTTTTAAAGTTACATTACATAAGAAAGAGGAATTCATTTATGATATTGACTAAGAACATTATGAGATATACCTAAATTTTAAGTAGATTTTCATTCTTTAATAAATTTACACCACTAACTCAATTTTTTTAAACGATGAGTATTCAAGAAGACTTGGTCACACTGGAAGAGCTAGAATAAACTTCTATAGAATCACATGATCCATGAAGGATAAACCATATATTTACATTGTCTTTGAAGATTAATCAAAACCAATATGGTTAGTGAATGATCTAATGATCCCCCAAAAGGATATTCATTGAGATAAATATGCACTAATCTTAATTTCTAAAATTAAACCAACAATACCCCAAAGTTAAATAGATACCATTCAATAACCAATTGTCCTTAAAATCCGTTAATATAATCCAAACTAATATTGAAACCCAAAACATAGAAGAATTTGATTATGAAGTCTCCCATGTTACATTGTATCTCCAAATGACATCAAATACTCTTAAAGTCACATACTTAAAAGTAATTAACATCATCACATATTCTCTGTTATAGGTTAATCATTTCCATAAATAACCCAAATCACTATAAATCAACAATAAAAAAGTAGATTAAAATCCACCATTACTCTACAAATGAAACCTCATTGTATTCTATTTTCCTTGGGCATATAGTGTTCCTAACAAAACGAACATCTTCCAAAATAACATTTATCACTTAATCACCAAATAATTTTCCTATACCAAGGGTATTCATTTGATAAGACATAAGAACCCAAATCATCTTATTATTGATCAATAAAATCATTTAACAAAAAAATAGTCATACTAACCAGGGACTTCACGTAGTCCAGTGGTAGGCGATAAATCCCAATCGCACTTTGGTTGTGGGTTCGATTCCCACAGCTTTGTCCGACGCGACGGTTTGTCACACGGTCTACGTGTTGTCCTTTTTCAAAAACTATATTCTATAATATTACCAAAATGAGATAAATTTTTCAAAATAACATAATTTAACCACAAATGTTATATCATACTTTGCATTTTCATCCCAAATTATAATAACTTATCATTTTCTCAAACCCCAATGATCATATAAAACCAAATGGTTATTTATAACTATATCCACAAGAGAAGAGACAATTATTCCTCAAATATCATTCTCACATGGCAAACTGAGGGGTTACAAATACAAGAGAAAATTATTCCAAAGTAAACCCATCAACAAGGAGTGCTAATAATTTTTAAATTTTTCTCCAACCATTTATTTCCGCATAGCTTCTTCTTTGAGCAAGAAAATATCCTATAAAATAGGACATTCACTCGGGTAATGGCCAGGTCCCCTACATTTACGGCAAATGACTGTAAATGGACTCTTGGGACCATTTTTATCTTCTTCCATAGTACTCTTCATTTTTCTTCGGCAATTCTTCACTTTATGTCCTTCCTTCCCACACGTAAAACATTTCATTGTCCCATTGAGACACTTTCCTGGGTGTCTCTTTCCACAATTCCTGCATGATGAAGATTGAGGTTTCTTTTCTCCATGGTCTCCATTGTTGGAGATCTTATCATTTATCACCTTTCTCTTCCTTGTTGAGTCTGGGAGTTGGTTAATATATATGTTGTTGATCATATTTTTGGAAAACTGATTTGGCATAAAGACGATATCTTTTACGCCTATCAACATTCCATTTTGTTGCTCATTTCCACCACCGTTCCCACCTTGTACATCATTCTCAAAGTCACTATGACTTCCTTGGAATCTAGCCATTGACTAAAACCAGAAAGCATTGTGTGAGTAATAGTAGTCGTAAAATCATTTGGAGATTAAAATGTCACCATATTCTCAATTTGAAACATATTAGGATTAACCAAGGTCATTTACTCTCATCTTATGTATATATTACTTAAATCGGTTTGTAAAGAAAATGTAAATTATCCTAATCATATACCCCGGGAGTGTCGTAACCAAGAGTGCAGCAAGGCCCGTTGTCGTGCACCAGTTCCCGTTAGAGTCTAGCTCAAAGCGGTGTTTTCGGGTTTTACCCCTAGGTACATCTGTGCCAGAGCCGCCTCTACCTGCTCGTATCCAGACAGGGATGTATTGCTCGGAAAACTCACAAAATCTCTACAATACCAAAATTCTAGGAAGTTCTTTTATACTAATCCTCAAAGTTCATCTTAGGTCTACGTGCTCTAATCAGAGTTTATCTAAATCTAGCTACCAAGTTTTGTACTAAACTTCCTCTGATACCAACTGTAACGCCCCGACCCTAGTTACCCAGAGTCGGTGCATTATTACATAACATTGGCATGATCATGAGAAAGATCAAGTCTCGAAAGGCCGATTAGTTTAGTAGCCTTGGAATAACTAGATACATCCATAAATTTTTACATTACATCATAAAAATAAACATTTTGTCTTCATATCCCCTAATATTATCCCTGCAGGTCATTCATAAATTACTTCTTCATAATCCTGGGAAAAAAAATAAAAAAAAATAAAACATTGAAAGGGGTGAGCTCGGATGCTCAGTAAGGATAACGTTATAGCAGAAGCTTTCATAAATAATCATAAACACTTAAGGCAATTTATAACTAAAACAAAAGCCTTTGAAACTTGAACTTTCAACATGGTATGGCATAAATAAAATGAAATAATTCCATTTACTTACTCACATGGATATTCTACTAGTCGAATGATCACATGAAATATCAATAACCACTTTCATAATGATGGAATGCATAATGCCAGACTATCATAACCACATAGCCAAGGCCTCGTGCCAAGACTACAAATAAGATTTTGCCAAGGCCTTGTGCCAAGACACTAGTTTGTCTCATGAGACCTACCGATGCATCGAGGAGCTATAGCGGGCTCCACCCGTCACATATTAAGTCCAATGCATTCCTCATATGAACATGTTTAAACATAACATAAACATTCGTATTAAAACTAGCATACGAAATGTCAATACTTTTACCACAAACCATGAATGGTATAAAAACAGTGCATCCATAGTCAAACATGACTCATTCGATACAATATGGAAGATTGTATTGTATCACATTAACCTCAATCAAGAATAATGAATTATTTTGAAAAAAATGAAAATAATCATCAAAACTATTTGAGAGAATTATCCCCCTTTTCTTGAAAACATTTAAAAGTCACACTATTTGTCAAGAAGCCATTTAAAAGTAGATTTTTGAATCAAAGTGTCCCATACCACTTTGAAACTTTTTAAAAGGAGTTTTAATTTCTAAAACTATAATGTCCATATAAATAAATCCTTAAAACCATTTTTAAAACATGGACATTAATGAGCAAGATTTAGAAGAATAAGTCTTTAAAACATTTAAAAATGGTATTTTAGTTAGAGATTCTAACCAAAAGAGAGACACTTGAATGAAAATAATTGAGGTAATCAAAACATTGTAATATCATGAGAATAAAGGGAATTCATGATATACTATGTCAAAGTACATTATATACACCACATAAAAGTGATTTGGTGTATATCAACAAAGAAGTCTCAATGTATTGTAAGTTGAGATGAAACCTCTCATAAAGGCCATATCCTTAGGTTAAGGATAAATCAATAACATAATTATGTGTGAAAAATATAAATACACTAAATATGATTGGATAATCAGTGTAAAACAATCAAAGTATATTCACAAATATTCCTGTAAAAACAACACCAACGAATTGGATGTTTAACTCAACAAATGGTGAAAGAGTTAAAATTACTCTTATCAAATTCATATCAATGACTTGAGAATTTTCAATGGAGTGATTATGTGTATCAAAAGTATATCCACAGGAAGGGGAGTGGAAATTATGACATAATCAAATTAATAGTGATTCCACACATAATCTTGGGGTAATATAATCAATGAAATATGCGTAAATCCAAATGAGTGGAAATTGAAATCTCAAATTCCCTTATTGATTAGGTAACTTAAGAAACAAACACCCATGAAAGAAAGATCATACCATGATTATGTAAATACCCATAAAATAATGTATATTACAAAATGAATACAATCATGGGTAGTACACATACACCACATGCAATAATTAAGTGGTGATCAATGGAATTCTCACGGAATTAAAAGTGAGACAAGAAACCCCTTACCACGTTAATCAACTGAGTCGCATGGCCAAAAGTTAATAACCACCAAATGATTTACAGAATAACATGAATATAAAGTGAATCATGATAATATATATCAAATGGAAGTACACAATACACCACTTTCAATAATTTAGTAGCGAACAACGGAAATCTCACGGAATTGAAAGTGAGATAAGAGAATCCCTTACTTTGTACTTTTTCCTTGGTCGATGGTAGGTTTACCTCCTGTATAATGGTGAAATAATTGTTATTGAATAATACAAGAATCGGTTACTTTAATATGATATCATATATGATCTTTTAACATTGATTTGTTAATAATATCTTAGAATTATCGTCATTTCAGGTGTTAACGGGTTCATTTTACTTTATATTCTTTGTTATGTGAGCCATATTCGTTATTAATGGGATGTATATTATTCATATCCAGAATGGTATCAAGTCCTTAAACATCATTTTTAAATCATCAAATGATAATTATACTTGAATGGATACGATGGAGAATGAATCACATCGCGTTCGTGGAGACGGTAGTCCGTACGTACACACGAATGCTACTTCCATTTAATTTTTATTTTAAAAGAATCGAATCCAAATGATACATAGGTATATTACTATTCCAGTAAAATATAATATTCTATATATGTTACTTAAGTTCATTAACACTATCCTTTATACGTTCCATGTGTGGTATGAACGAGTCATATCATTTTAAGGGGGCGGTAGTCCGCACTTCCTCAAATGAAATTATCGTATTTATATACAACATGAAACGAATAATTGTATGAAATAAAATGGAATTACAGAAGCTTATATATAAAATATATATCATAAATATCATATTTAATTACAGTTCCATCCTAATGGCCACCATGAGAGGCGGTATGATGTATTTGAACAATCATCGTTTCGTGAGGCGTTAGTTTTCCATCCACAGAAACATTATGTTCATCATCCATTAGATGAAGTTGTGTGAATGTGTAGTTTGAATCCTTCTTATAACAACATCCTAGTATATTTTGTATACTGGTTTTGTTACAAAAGAATGTAAATAAAAAGAGTTTTGGGGTTGGAGAAGCAAAATAATTGAAAATAATTTAAGAGAAAATGTTACCTTTAATTTAGGTAACTCACTTTGGTTGGAACCAAAGGACTTCTTGAAATGCTTTCTGCCTAAGGGGAAGCTTCAAGGAGGAGGAGAGGGATGTGGGGAGCTTATTTGGGCAGAGTTTGGACGAGCCAAGTGGCTTGAGAGGTGTGAGGAATGAGTAGAAGTGATCTCCTTTTATAAGGGAGAGGAGGGGCTCTTTAGGAAAGAGTGAAAGTATTACTTTATAATATAATTATATTCGGTTTATAATGGTCCAAAAATCATTGAGGTCGAATATAAGATGACTCATATTCTAAATAACATCAACCTATAAGAATTGGACAGGTTTTAGATAATATTTTAATCATTATAATCTTATTTATTTAAATGATTTCTTAATGAGGTAAACATTGCATCATTATTGTGTCAATAATAATTTAAATTATGTGATGTCTAAAAATTATAAATAAAATATCATTATGTAGGAAATATTTTTAGCTTTCTAATGAATATTTATAATCGAAAATCCAACATGTATAACCCTATGTAAAAATTGTTCTTTTATAAGATGTAAGCTTATGCCATTTTTGTATTCATTTTAACTTAATTAAAATAAAGTGTCATTATCACTTACAAGTGGATCAATGGGGTCCCAAAATTGACCCAAAGATTCCCATGGTCGACCATGTATCAACCAATAGGGTTAAGACACGTTTTAGGGTAATTTATTATTATTATAATATTATTTTTTAACCCTTATTTACCGGATTTACCCTTAACCATGGTAAATAAAATATTTACCGCAGTAATTATTCAAAATGTCTAAAAATAAAAGTTACCTATTTACACAATTTGAACATCCTGATTCCAAATATGGAATCCATTTTTCTAAATTCAAAACACAGAAGTGGCAGAAATTAATTTAAAATTAATTCCCGCTGTCAAAACAAAAAGCGTGTTTTTAATAGATAATAACTATCAAAAGATTGACACTTGTTTATGTTCGGTTTAATTGTAAAATTATGTCCAATGACCAAAATTATATTAAATGGTAAAAATATATTCTAAATATACTTTAAAACCACTAAAATTCATAATTTATCACTATTAATTATTTTGATTAAAAAAGTTGTTTTTAATTAAAATTTAGTAATTTTTACTATTCATCAAAATATGAAAGTTTTCCGAAAGGTACCAAAATTTCACCATAGGCTAAATTTGATATTCCGAATCCAATAATGAAGTCCATTTTGAAATATAAAATATATATAATTTCAAAAAATTAAGTATTACTATTCATAACGGCTAGTTTGATCGGTTGTGGTGTGTGTTAAAACTCGAAGTTGCGTACAACACACGCTACTGTTTTATTCAAAGGAAAGCGTACCGTGGAAGATTGGGATGTTTTATTTTAAATTTTTTGATGTCCCCATTTAGTCAAAAAGTTTAAAATATTTTATTTAAAAAGGGTTCACTATTAAAAGTTGGTAAAACTACAATACTGAAGATGAATTTGTTCTTACATTATGTCTAAGAAACTCATAATATGGATTCTAAAATTATAAGGATTATATAAAGTTTAAAATTTAGTTAATACTATTCATAATCTTTTTTGAACGGCTTGTTTGGTAAGTCATGGTGCGCTTGAACTCGGTGTTGCGTGTAGTGCAAGTTATTGAATTATTTTGAAGAAATAACACACTATGAAATCTTGGGGTGTTACATTCTCCCCTCCTTCAATAAATTGCGTCCTCGCAATTTGAAATTGTTTTTCGAAAATAAAAGGTTGAAAATAGAAAATATATTTGTGGGAAAACCCACATCGGAAATTGGTTTACTAAAATTTAGTCTTAATATGAGGAAAAGAGAAATGAAAGGGTCACCACCAAATTATGATCTCGATTAGGACAACATTTGTGGCAATTAGAGACATATAATTGGAGGAAAAACGTAAATATTTATAGGTAGTGGTTGAGGTCATCAATCACAAACAAGTATAAAATTGAGGTCCTTAAACTCATCAATCTATGATGATTTGAAGTACCATCGGTTCAACAAAATATAGGGTATTGGGATCACACATTTTTGTCATTTCAAAATATCTTAGTTGAAATCCCACATCGAAAAATGAATTAATGGGGCCTCTATTTAAAATAAAGAGTGGAAAGTATGAAGACTACCGAAAATAACACATACTAGGGTTCCATGTAGGAAAATATGGATATGGAGGAGAAATCTAACCATCAATTATCTGATGGAGAGTGGTAGAGAACATGGCTATGAAAAGGCCAACAATTCCAAAGCCATAAATTAGTGATGATTTAAGGTACCATCTAGGACAACATTTTTTTTTAAAGTTACATTACATAAGGAAGAGGAATTCATTTATGATATTGACTAAGAACATTATGAGATATACTTAAATTTTAAGTAGATTTTCATTCTTTAATAAATTTCCACCACTAACCCAATTTTTTTAAACGATGAGTATTCAAGAAGACTTGGTCACACTGGAAGAGCTAGAATAAACTTCTATAGAATCACATGATCCATGCAGGATAAACCATATATTTACATTGTCTTTGAAGATTAATCAAAACCAAAATGGTTAGTGAATGATCTAATGATCCCCCAAAAGGATATTCATTGAGATAAATATGCACTAATCTTAATTTCTAAAATTAAACCAACAATACCCCAAAGTTAAATAGATACCATTCAATAACCAATTGTCCTTAAAATCCTTTAATATAATCCAAACTAATATTGAAACACAAAACATAGAATAATTTGATTATGTAGTCTCCCATGTTACATTGTATCTCCAAATGACATCAAATACTCTTAAAGTCACATACTTAAAAGTAATTAACATCATCACATATTCTCTGTTATAGGTTAATCATTTCCATAAATAACCCAAATCACTATAAATAAACAATAAAAAAGTAGATAAAAATCCACCATTACTCTACAAATGAAACCTCATTGTATTCTATTTTCCATGGGCATATAGTGTTCCTAACAAAACGAACATCTTCCAAAATAACATTTATCACTTAATCACCAAATCATTTTCCTATACCAAGGGTATTCATTTGATAAGACATAAGAACCCAAATCATCTTATTATTGATCAATAAAATCATTTACCAAAAAAAAAAAGTCATACTAACCAGGGACTTCACGTAGTCCAGTGGTAGGCGATAAATCCCAATCACACTTTGGTTGTGGGTTCGATTCCCACAGCTTTGTCCGACGCGACGGGTTGTCACACGGTCTACGTGTTGTCCTTTTTCGAAAACTATATTCTATAATATTACCAAAATGAGATAAATTTTTCAAAATAACATAATTTAACCACAAATGTTATATCATACTTTGCATTTTCATCCCAAATTATAATAACTTTTCATTTTCTCAAACCCCAATGATCATATAAAACCAAATGGTTATTTATACCTATATCCACAAGAGAAGAGACAATTATTCCTCAAATATCATTCTCACATGGAAAACTGAGGGGTTACAAATACAAGAGAAAATTATTCCAAAGTAAACCCATCAACAAGGAGTGCTAATACTTTTTAAATTTTTCTCCAACCATTTATTTCCGCATAGCTTCTTCTTTGAGCAAGAAAATATCCTATAAAATAGGACATTCACTCGGGTAATGGCCAGGTCCCCTACATTTACGGCAAATGACTGTAAATGGACTCTTGGGACCATTTTTATCTTCTTCCATAGTACTCTTCATTTTTCTTCGGCAATTCTTCACTTTATGTCCTTCCTTCCCGCACGTAAAACATTTCGTTGTCCCATTGAGACACTTTCCTGGGTGTCTCTTTCCACAATTCCTGCATGATGAAAATTGAGGTTTCTTTTCTCCATGGTCTCCATTGCTGGAGATCTTATCATTTATCACCTTTCTCTTCCTTGTTGAGTCTGGGACTTGGTTAACATATATGTTGTTGATCATATTTTTGGAAAACTGATTTGGCATAAAGACGATATCTTTTACGCCTATCAACATTCCATTTTGTTGCTCATTTCCACCACCGTTCCCACCTTGTACATCATTCTCAAAGTCACTATGACTTCCTTGGAATCCAGCCATTGACTAAAACCAGAAAGCATTGTGTGAGTAATAGTAGTCGTAAAATCATTTAGAGATTAAAATGTCACCATATTCTCAATTTGAAACATATTAGGATTAACCAAGGTCATTTACTCTCATCTTATGTATATATTACTTAAATCGGTTTGTAAAGAAAATGTAAATTATCCTAAGCATATCCCCCGGGAGTGTCATAACCAAGAGTTCAGCAAGGCCCGTTTTCGTGCACCAGTTCCCGTTCGAGTCTAGCTCAATGCAGTGTTTTTGGGTTTTACCCCTAGGTACAACTGTGCCAGAGCCGCCTCTACCTGCTCGTATCCAGATAGGGATGTATTGCTCGGAAAACTCACAAAATCTCTACAATACCAAAATTCTAGGAAGTTCTTTTATACTAATCCTCAAAGTTCATCTTAGGTCTACGTGCTCTAGTCAGAGTTTATCTAAATCTAGCTACCAAGGTTTGTACTAAACTTCGTCTGATACCAACTCTAACGCCCCGACCCTAGTTACCCAGAGTCGGTGCATTATTACATAACATTGGCATGATCATGAGAAAGATCAAGTCTCGAAAGACCGATTAGTTTAGTAGCCTTGGAATAACTAGATACATCCATAAATTTTTACATTACATCATAAAAAAACATTTTGTCTTCATATCCCCTCATACTATCCCTACAGGTCATTCATAAATTATTTCTTCATAATCCTGGGGAAAAAAAATAAAACATTGAAAGGGGTGAGCTCGGATGCTCAGTAAGGATAACATTATAGTAGAAGCTTTCATAAATAATCATAAACACTTAAGGCAATTTATAACTAAAACAAAAGCCTTTGAAACTTGAACTTTCGACATGGTATGGCATAAATAAAATGAAATAATGCCATTTACTTACTCACATGGATATTCTACTAGTCGAATGATCACATGAAATATCAATAACCACTTTTATAATGATGGAATGAATAATGCCAGACTATCATAACCACATAGCCAAGGCCTCGTGCCAAGCCTACAAATAAGATTTTGCCAAGGCCTTGTTCCAAGACACTAGTTTGTCTCATGAGACCTACCGATGCATCGAGGAGCTATAGCGGGATCCACCCGTCACTTATTAAGTCCAATGTATTAATCATATGAACATGTTTAAACATAACATAAACATTCGTATTAAAACTAGCATACGAAATGTCAATACTTTTACCACAAACCATGAATGGTATAAAAACAGCGCATCCATAGTCAAACATGACTCATTCGATACAATATGGAAGATTGTATTGTATCACATTAACCTCAATCAAGAATAATGAATTATTTTGACATAAATGAAAATAATCATCAAAACTATTTGAGAGAATTATCCCCCTTTTCTTGAAAACATTTAAAAGTCACACTATTTGTCAAGAAGCCATTTAAAAGTAGATTTTTGAATCAAAGTGTCCCATACCACTTTGAAACTTTTTAAAAGGAGTTTTAATTTCTAAAACTATAATGTCCATATAAATAAATCCTTAAAACCATTTTTAAAACATGGACATTAATGAGCAAGATTTAGAAGAATAAGTCTTTAAAACATTTAAAAATGGTATTTTAGTTAGAGATTCTAACCAAAAGAGAGACACTTGAATGAAAATAATTGAGGTAATCAAAACATTGTAATATCATGAGAATAAAGGGAATTCATGATATACTATGTCAAAGTACATTATATACACCACATAAAAGTGATTTGGTGTATATCAACAAAGAAGTCTCAATGGATTGTAAGTTGAGATGAAATCTCTAATAAAGGCCATATCCTTAGGTTAAGGATAAATCAACAACATAATTATGTGTGAAAAATATAAATACACTAAATATGATTGGATATTCAGTGTAAAACAATCAAAGTATATTCACACATATTCCTGTAAAAACAACACCAACGAATTGGATGTTTAACTCAACAAATGGTGAAAGAGTTAAAATTACTCTTATCAAATTCATATCAATGACTTGAGAATTTTCAATGGAGTGATTATGTGTATCAAAAGTATATCCACAGGAAGGGGAGTGGAAATTATGACATAATCAAATGAATAGTGATTCCACACATAATCTTGGGGTAATATAATCAATGAAATATGCGTAAAGCCAAATGAGTGGAAATTGAAATCTCAAATTCCCTTATTGATTAGGTAACTTAAGAAACAAACACCCATGAAAGAAAGATCATACCATGATGATGTAAATACCCATAAAATAAATTATATTACAAAATGAATACAATCATGGGTAGTACACATACACCACATGCAATAATTAAGTGGTGATCAATGGAATTCTCACAGAATTAAAAGTG
Organism: Viscum album; assembly: GCA_963277665.1. Taxonomy (NCBI): domain Eukaryota; kingdom Viridiplantae; phylum Streptophyta; class Magnoliopsida; order Santalales; family Viscaceae; genus Viscum; species Viscum album. The sequence continues at coordinate 1,816,102,719 of OY728146.1, forward strand.
AGACAAGAAACACCGTACCACGTTAATCAACTGAGTCGCATGGCCAAAAGTTAATAACCACCAAATGATTTACAGAATAAAATGAATATAAAGTGAATCATGATAATATATATCAAATGGAAGTACACAATACACCACTTTCAATAATTTAGTAGCGAACAATGGAAATCTCACGGAATTGAAAGTGAGATAAGAGAATCCCTTACTTTGTACTTTTTCCTTGGTCGATGGTAGGTTTACCTCCTGTATAATGGAGAAATAATTGTTATTGAATAATACAAGAATCAGTTACTTTAATATGATATCATATATGATCTTTTAACATTGATTTGTTAATAATATCTTAGAATTATCGTCATTTCAGGTGTTAACGGGTTCATTTTACTTTATATTCTTTGTTATGTGAGCCATATTCGTTATTAATGGGTTGTATATTATTCATATCCAGAATGGTATCAAGTCCTTAAACATAATTTTTAAATCATCAAATGATAATTATACTTGAATGGATACGATGGAGAATGAATCACATCGCGTTCGTGGAGACGGTAGTCCGTACGTACGCACGAATGCTACTTCCATTTAATTTTTATTTTAAAAGAATCGAATCCAAATGATAAATAGGTATATTACTATTCAAGTAAAATATAATATTCTAAATATGTTACTTAAGTTCATTAACACCATCCTTTATACGTTCCATGTGTGGTATGAACGAGTCATATCATTTTAAGGGGGCGGTAGTCCGCACTTCCTCAAATGAAATTATCGTATGTATATACAACATGAAACGAATAATTGTATGAAATAAAATGGAATTTCAGAAGCTTATATATAAAATATATATCATTAATATCATATTTAATTACAGTGCCATCCTAATGGCCACCATGAGAGGCGGTAAGATGTATTTGAACAATCATCATTTCGTGAGGCGTTAGTTTGCCATCCACAGAAACATTATGTTCATCATCCATTAGATGGAGTTGTGTGAATGTGTAGTTTGAATCCTTCTTATAACAACATCCTAGTATATTGTGGATACTGTTGTTGTTACAAAAGAAAGGAAATAAAAAGAGTTTGGGGGTTGGAGAAGTGAAATAATTGAAAATAATTTAAGAGAAAATGTTACCTTTAATTTAGGTAACTCACTTTGGTTGGAACCAAAGGACTTCTTGAAATGCTTTCTGCCTAAGGGGAAGCTTCAAGGAGGAGGCGAGGGATGTGGGGAGCTTAGTTGGGAAGAGTTTGGACGATCCAAGTGGCTTGAGAGGTGTGAGGAATGAGTAGAAGTGGTCTCCTTTGATAAGGGAGAGGAGGGGCTCTTTAGGAAAGAGTGAAAGTATTACTTTATAATATAATTATATTCGGTTTATAATGGTCCAAAAATCATTGAGGTCGAAGATAAGATGACTCATATTCTAAATAACATCAACCAATAAGAATTGGACCGGTTTTAGATAATATTTTAATCATTATAATCTTATTTATTTAAATGATTTATTAATGAGGTAAACATTGCATCATTATTGTGTCATTAATAATTTAAATTATTTGATGTCTAAAAATTAAAAATAAAATATCATTATGTAGGAAATCTTTTTAGCTTTCTAATGAATATTTATAATAGAAAATCCAACATTTATAACCCTATGTAAAAATTGTTCTTTTAAAAGATGTAAGCTTATGCCATTTTTGTATTCATTTTAACTTAATTAAAATAAAGTGTCATTATCACTTACAAGTGGATCAATGGGGTCCCAAAATTGACCCAAAGATGCCCATGGTCGACCCTGTATCAACCAATAGGGTTAAGACACGTTTTAGGGTAATTTAGTATTATTATAATATTATTTTTTAACCCTTATTTACCGGATTTACCCTTAACCATGGTAAATAAAATATTTACCGCAGTAATTATTCAAAATGTCTAAAAATAAAAGTTACCTATTTACACAATTTAAACATCCTGATTCCAAATATGGAATCCATTTTTCTAAATTCAAAACACAGAAGTGGAAGAAATTAATTTAAAATTAATTCCCGCTGTCAAAACAAAAAGCGTGTTTTTAAGAGATAATAACTATCAAAAGATTGACACTTGTTTATGTTCGGTTTAATTGTAAAATTATGTTCAATGACCAAAATTATATTAAATGGTAAAAATATATTCTAAATATACTTTAAAACCACTCAAATTTATAATTTATCACTATTAATTATTTTGATTAAAAAAGTTGTTTTTAATTAAAATTTAGTAATTTTTACTATTCATCAAAATATGAAAGTTATCTGAAATGTACCAAAATTTCACCTTAGGCTAAATTTGATATTCCGAATCCAAAAATGAAGTCCATTTTGAAATATAAAATATATATAATTTCAAAAAATTAAGTATTACTATTCATAACGGCTAGTTTGATCGGTTGTGGTGTGTGTTAAAACTCGAAGTTGCGTACAACACACGCTACTGTTTTATTCAAAGGAAAGCGTACCGTGGAAGCTTGGGATGTTTTATTTTAAATTTTTTGATGTCCCCATTTAGTCAAAAAGTTTAAATTATTTTATTTAAAAAGGGTTCACTATTAAAAGTTGGTAAAACTACAATAATGAAGATGAATTTGTTCTTACATTATCTCTAAGAAACTCATAATATGGATTCTAAAATTATAAGGATTATATAAAGTTTAAAATTTAGTTAATACTGTTCATAACCTTTTTTGAACGGCTTGTTTGGTAAGTCATGGTGCGCTTGAACTCGGTGTTGCGTGTAGTGCAAGTTATTGAATTATTTTGAAGAAATAACACACTATGAAATCTTGGGGTGTTACACTTAATGTGATCATGCTCGGATTGGGCTTGGTCAAGAGTGTTTCCCAATTATTCCACCTCTCTTCCAAGATCCAAAAAATATGCTTCTTATGTGGCATGTCTACTGGATGAGGTCATCTCTTAGTTTGTCTGAGTAAATAGGAATTGTTAAAGCCCTATATTTGTACTAATCCGGTTATCACTATTCAATGGCTATATTATTAATGGTCACAATTCATAACATTATTTTAATATCCAAAAATATAAAACTAATGAATTTTACATTTTATATAACCATAATAAGACATTTAATTGGATAAAGAGGAGTTTCCATTAATGAATGTTTTGGTCGTTAAAATCTTCCCCACCTTAACAAATTTCACCCCTGAAATTTCCTTTTCCCAATTCAAAACAAATGTGGGTAACTTTGCTTCATCACTTCCCTTGATTCCCACATCACTTCTTCAAACTTGTGGTTTTTTCACAAGTCCTTGATGAGGGTCATGGTCTTATTTTGTATAAATTTTTCTCTATGATCTATGATCTTTACTGGGTGATCCACATCAGAAAGATCATCCTATAGCTGTAGTACCTCTGAAAGAGTACATGGGATGGGTCTAGTATGCACTTCTTTAATAGGGATACATGAAAGGCATCATGTACTTTGGCCATGGAAGGTGAAAGTTCTAGTCGAAAGGCCACATCCCTTTCACGATCAAGAATCTCTAAGGGGATGATGTACCTAAGACATAACTTATCTTTCATTACAAACCTCAAGAACTTATTCCATGGAGATATTCATAGAAATACAAGCTCTACATCTTTAAACTCAAGGTATCATCAATGGTTATCTGCATAACTCTTATGTCGAATCTGGGTAGCCTTGATATGATGCTGAATGGTTTTCACCCTCTCGACCGTATATTCCACCATCTTTGGTCCTAATAGCTAACGATCACTGACTTCATCCCAACATGTTGATGTTCTCCACCTCTTCTCATATAGGGCTTCATAAGGTTCCATTAGGATGCTCAAGTGGAAACTGTTATTATAGAAGAATTCAACTAGTGGAAGATGTTGGTCCCACCCTCCATTGAAGTCCATAGAACATGATCATCACATATCCTCATGTGTATTAATAGTTTTCTCAGACTGTCCATCAGTTTGAGTATGATAGGTCATACTGAAGTTCAGTTCAGTATCCAGAGCATGTTGAAGACTCTTACAAAACATAAAGGTGAATCATGGTTCTCGATAAAATACAATAGAAAGTGGAAATCCATGCATCCTTACCAGTTCTATGATATATATCAGTGCCAGTTGATCCAATGAGAAATCCTCCCGAATTGAAATAAAGTGTGTATAATTTGTAAGATGATCCACAACAACCATGATTTCATTCTTTCCATTGGAGGTCTCTGGATTTTTGGTGAAAAAGTCCATCGTGATGTTCTCCCATTTCCATGATGGTATGGGAAATAGTTGCATCATACCCTTAGACTTATGCCTCTCCGCCTTCACATGATGACACACCAAGAATATAGATGTACACTCAGCGATCTATTTCTTCATATTATCCCACCAATAATGCTCTCAGATATCTTGATACATTTTTCTATTTCCTGGGTGAATGAAAAATTTAATCTGTGTGCACCATTCAAAAGATCCCTGTTTAGCTCTGAACATGATGGAACACATAGTCTTTTCCAAATCATACAATTACTTCTTCATTAACATTGAACTCCAAGGATTTCCATCTTTTGAAAGCTTCCACATTCTTCTGAAATCACAAATCATACTTTTGAGAATCGCTTAACCTTTCCAAAAAGAGATGGTTGAGAAATCATTTGTTAAAGGATTGATGAGGTTCCTTTATTTATGATTTCAATTTCCATCTTCACCAAATCTAAGAAGATTGTATCCTTTTCAATTCCCATCAGGGATATAATTGCTGGGTCCTTTCTTCCTAGACCATCCGCCACCTTGTTCGCTTTCCTAGGGTGGTAATTGATTGAGTAGTCATAGTCTTTGATCAGCTCTAACCATTATCATTGGAAGATGTTCAACTCTTTCTGTCTGAATATATACATGAGGCTCCTATGGTCCTTATATATTTCACAATTCTCCCCGATGAGATAATCCCGCTAAATTTTTAAAGGGAAGATCACAACATACAACTTCAAATAATGTGTTTGATAATTCTGCTATAGAACATTAAATTGCCTTGAATCATAGTCAGTGACTTTGTCATTTTTTATCAACACAGAATCCATTCCCATCTTCAATTCATCACTAAATACCACAAAATGTTCTCCACTTATTGTTAATTTGAGCACGAGTGCATTGATAAGCCTCTAGTTTAACTTCTTGAAGCATTCTTCATATTCATCACTCCATGAAATCTTTACTCTCTTTCAAGTTATCTTGGTAAAAGGGTTGGACAATTGTGAGAAATTTCTCACAAATCATCGATCATATCCAGCTAACCTCCAGAATCTACGGATATCCATTACCGATGTGGGCCTCAACAATCCCTCTATTGCATCTGTTTTGTGGGGATCCAAATATATCCCATTGCTTGTGATGATATGTCCCAATAAAGAGACCACCTTCACCCAGAACTCACACATGGTGTACATTTCATAGAGCTTCTCCTTTCGCAAGTTCTCCACTATAGTTCCTAGATACTCTTCATGATCCTCCTTGGTTTTGGAGTATATTAGAATATCATCTAAAAAGACAAACACAAAATTGTTGAGGTAATCCCTGAAGACTCTATTCATCAATTCCATGAAAATTTCATGACATTTAGTGTGTCCATAATGCATTAATATGAATTCATAGTGCATGTATCTTGTATGAAAAGTAAAACGTGGGGGATATCATCCTTGATCACCCTTAACTGATAATATCCTAACCACAAATCCACCTTGGAGATGTATTGTGCTCCATGTAGCTAATCGAACAAGTCATTGATTCGGGGGAGAGGATACTTGTTCTTTATCATGATTTTTAATCTCATGATAATCGATGAAAATGCGCATTGACCCTTATTTCTTCTTGACGAAGAGGAATTGTGAACCCCATGGTAAAACACTTGGGCGAATAAACCTTTTATCTAGATTCTCCTATAGTTGATTATTCAGCTCCTCATGCTCTACAATAGCCATTATATATGGAGTCCTGGATATTGGGAATTCCCCAAGTATAAGATCAATTTAGAATTCAACATCTCTTCTAGGAGGTTGAATAAAAAATTCCTCATGAAACACTTCAGTGAATTTACTCATAATGGGCATGTCTTCATGGATGGTTGCCTCATTAGAATCAATCATCTAATCCAGATACTTGTGCTCATAGGTTAGTAATATCCACGTTTGAGATTATGGAGATATAGAATATTCATCTTCATCATTGCAATTGTATAGAATTGGGAGTCGATTCTCCACATGGATAGTGATTTACCTCTTATGGCAATTTATGTTGCCTCTATATAAAGAAACCCAATCCATGCCAAGAATTGCATTAAACTCAACCAGAGGGAGTATGACATGGTTCTCAAGGAATTTAAATCCACAAATTATGAAAGGGGAGGAGTTATATTCATAGGATGCAATGATTTCCCCATTTACCATTCTCATTGACATCTTCACTTATATGATTTGGGGTGGTGTTTGGATTGTTCTACTAATGTTTTGGGGTATAATAAAATGCGTAGATCCTAAATCAAAAATTATTTTCACTATTCATGAATGAATAAATAGAATACCTATCACCATGTTTTTTTCGAGGTTCACTTCGGCAGTAGTGATTTTAGAAGCTCTCCCTTTCTACCTTGGTGGTTGTGGGTTTCCTCTGAAAACCCTTAGAATAGCGCATTGATTTGCAAGATGCCCTGGTTCTTTACAGTTGTAGCAATGAACAATGCATTGAGGTTTGAACATACCATTTCTCTATTCTATTATAGCTACGAGTTTTTCCTTTCAGAAGTTAACATCTAGATGCCCTTCTCATCCACCCCTAATGTATTTCATCTTCCCCTTTAGGCAATTTCTGGGGTGCTTCTTTCCGCACATTTGGAAAGTGGGGTGCTGGATCTTCGAAGCACCAAAGGATTTATCCATAAGACCACTAGCATTGAAGTACACCTTACACTTATTATCCCCATGATAGCCCTGAGATTCATCAATATCCATTTCATCCTTGAGGGAATAACTGACTATTTCCTCATAGTTGTCGAAGTCACGGATCACCAGCACATTCTGTAGGCTAGGTTTCAGCCCACCCGAGAAGTGGTCAATGTTTCATTCGGGGGTAACGCCAAAGCCGGGGGTTTATCATGCAAGACATGTGTTGTTTTCCTCATATGATCTGTCATATTCATCATCTTTTTACTAGAGGTAATGGATTTCACTTTACATTTTATATCAAAGGGTGCGCGGAAAATATTTATCAAAAAACATATTGCACAAATCCTTCCATTCCAATGCCTCGATCTCCTCCTCAGGCTTCGTATTTTTAATCAACTTCCACCATTGATCAGCTTTACCCTCCATATGATAAGACGCCAGGCGAAACTTCTCTTTGACAGAATATTGATGGATGGATAAGATCATTTCAATAGAGTTGATCCATTGTTCACCAATTGATGTATCAGATGATCCATTAGAAGTATGTGGCCTTTGTCTCATCAATATCTCTATAGAAACTTGTTCTTTCTTGGGGGGGGGGGTTGATCATTTTTCTTAACCCATGTTTCTATTAAAATATTGAGTTAACTGAGAGAGAAGCATGACAAAGTTCAATATTCCTGCTCCCATCAGATTGGGAATATCATTAGCACAGTCATCACATTGATCTTCACATAAGTTATTAGCCCAAGTCCTACTATTGTTGGCCATTGGCTGGATAAATGCAATGTTATGGGTAATTCATAAAGGGTAATCCAGGGAAAAAACTGATGAATTATAAATAACTTTTATTTCCTTAAATTATGATTCCATAGGCTTCAATCTATGTTATTCATGATATACTTTCTTACATATATTCTTAAGGGTATTTTTTTAATTCCCTTAATAATGGTTCATACTAAGATAGTAAATTTACCAATGAATATCCCCCAGGGGTGTCTTAACCAAGTGTGCATCAAGGCTCGTTGTCGTGTACCAGGATACCCCATGTCAAATCTAAACTCATTGTCGATGTTTCCACCCATAGGTACATCTGTGTCCAAGTTGCCTCTAACTGCTCGTATCTAGAAATGGATGTATTTTCTTGATAAACCACTTACACAATACCCACCCAAACATAGAGATGTTTTTATTATACATAGTCTTGTTTCTAAGGATTAAGTAGGGTATTCTAATCCTAATCCCAAAAATAACATAACTTATCCACTGATACCAACTATGACAACACTTCTCTTTATTTCATATATAAACATGATTTATTACATAAACTCTTCACTTTATACAACATGTATTATCAAGAGGTATACTGTATTTTTGTCTTTGTAACATTACATAAAAACATAAAATATTAAATACAACATCTTTATTGAAAATATCCTTTACATGACCACTACATTCCCTCGTACATAGAATTGCATGGGATAACTAGAGGACATGCATAAAAAGGGTGATCTATATAGCCCTATAAGGGAAAAAAATGGAAAAAATTGAGTAATACATTACACTTTAGACAATAAGAATATCAAAGGAGCACAAGAGAACCATCAACATAATGTCGTGATAAATCATGATAATCATAACAAGGAAATGTGGCCACAACACTTATCATAGAATTTGCATGAGCCAAGGCTCATTGCACATGAAGCCCGTGTAAACCCTCATTTCACTTGAATTATCACGATTCAAAAATCATTACACATGACATATCATGATACTGTACTTTACCCAATGCATTGGAGTGCTATCAGGGCGCACCCTTCATAAACATTTCATTTAATGAATAAGTGTGCTACATTGATCATATAACATAGAATCAATCGACATCATCAGTTATTCCATAATTATTTAATGTGGAATAAATACATGAAATTACCATAAAATATGTATATGTTCATAAAGTTTAATACCCGTGATAGAGACATGGATTTGGTATTCAATACACAGTGATCTTGGCTTGGAAAAATGCGGTGCAATTTCGGAAGCATAACGGCGTGAAATAAGAACTCATAAAAATTTATTGATGAGAGAGAAATGGGTGTCTAATCATATTTAAATTAAATGGACAGTAATGGGGTCATATAGATACATGACCCAAAAAACATAATGGAATTTATATTCTTAGTACAAAAAATAACTTGGGTGAAAAAGTGGAGGGTGAAATCCATCACGGGATTTCAAAAAGGTAACAAGTGTACATGGGAGGAAGTAATGAGAGAGAAAGGGGTCTCGCAACATCAAAAAATAAATAGGGAATTATGGGGGAGGTTATAAATCATACCTAATCTTTTTTAATTGAAAACAAAAGGGTATAACAACTAAAGGAAAATTGGACAAAAATGAGAAGGAAAGAAATCCCTTACTTGGAAGTGTGATCCCAAAGGCTTGGGAGATGCTTGGGAGAGGCTTCGTGGGAGCTTGGGGCACCTTGTGAGGATTTGTGAGAGAAGAGTGATGAGGTTTGTCAAACTAAAATTTTGTTTATTGAAGAGGACATGGGAGAATGGGTGGATTATATATGGAAGGAGAGGGAATTCATTATTATTTAGGTTTGGGACATCTCACATTAAACTAATCAAAACAACAAACCAGACCATGGTTTTGTCAAATGTTTATTGACAAATGGGAGTTGAAAAAAAGTATTTTATGAGAAAAATGTCCAAAACTCTTAAAATAATAGGGTTTCTTATGTGTAGGTTAGTCTCACTCTAAAGGAAAAAAATTTAAAAAGACAAAATGTTTTATAAGAATTGAGGGGTCGACCAAAGCTTTGTAAAATAAATCAAATAAACCCAAAGTCACATTTTTTAATGTTAAATCATTTATTGTCCGATAATAATGTTTATATTATTTTATTACATCACCTTTGGGTCATTATGATGTCATAAAACACATTATATATTTAAAAGGTATTTATTTTTTACCCAAAATTTTGACTATCTCAGAAAATTAAAAAAAAATCACCATTGTATAATTTCGACATCTTGATTCCAAAGAAAATATTCACTTTATCTAAATAATTTTTTAAATATGTGATTTTTTACATTTAAAATAAAAACTGACATTTATCAAAAATTAATGGGTTTTGAAAAAATAGCTGTCATACATTAATAAAAATAACAATTTCAATCATAAAATTATATGATGATTTATATTTAATAAAAAATAATTTAGAAATAATAATAATATTTTATTAAAATATTATTTAATTACAAAAATCTATTAATTCATCATAATAGATTTCATAGTTCAATATTAAATAAAAATTCTATTTTCGCTTTGAAAACTATTTTCAAAATAAATTGAATGCACATTTATTATATAAAAAACAATGTACATAGTCATAGTTCTATGGTCTTGTTACATAACCCCTTATTACACCTACATAAGACCGAAGGATTAGGTGTTCGAAAGTGACATACTCTTGGGGTGGCTTGGATAACATCGCTCGGGTGGTAACCTTTATTATCTTACACTTCTACCGTAATTGGTTCAACTAAAGCTTAACATTTTCATTCTCACCTTGGTCTTGGACAAGGGAAAATCCTAATGACTCCACCTATTTTACAAGCTCCAGCAAATAGGCTTCGTACGGGGCAAGTCTGCTAGATGAGGTCATCACTTCCTTTATCTGAGTAAATTGTATTTGTTAAAGCACTATATTTATACTAATGAGGTGATTAATGTTCAAAAAATATACTAGCAATAGTCACAATTCGTAATCGTCTTTTAAAATCCAAAAACATAAAACCAATGATGTTCACATTTTATATAACCATATCAGTCATTTAATTGGATAAAGAATAATTTCCATTAATAATTTTTTGGTCGTTATAGTATATAATAATTATAATAGATCAATATTAATAAATAAAAATATTTAATATATGTGTTTAAAACAATGGAAATATTATAATAAAATCATCAATTAATTCTTGAGAGAAATAATTCTTTTTTAATTTGAAATGAAGGGTTCTTTTAGAAAAATCATTTTTATGTTTCATAACTATTTGTATAAAACAGTAATTGAACAAATACATTTTATTAAAAGTTATAGACTTTGGAAAATTAATGATCTATTAAAATAAATAATCTGTGGTACTTGAAAATTGAATGAATTCAAGAAGTTCCCTTTAATCATGTTATCTTTTCAAAATGAATTGAATGGGTGCCCTATTAAATAAATTATTTTTCACCAAAGAATGATGGAATGATCTAAATACATAATTTTGGAACATATAAATTGAAATTATAATATTTATATATAATTAAATAAGATTAAAATTGGGGTATGGAAAGAGAATGCATAACAAGACTGAAAATTTGAATTTTTGGGAGAATCCTTTACAATTTGTCAGAAACTGTTGTGTACTTGTGCTTAATGTCCTAGATAATGAAATTTGATTCATTAGTAATTTAATTTATAAATTAATCAGCATTTATTTTATTTATTATAATTTAATTAGGTTCTATATATCGTATTTTTGATTATATATAATATCTAATTTCATTATTCAAGAATGTTAATTTCCTTGGTTTTAAGGATTGGTTTACTTTTATATGCATATAGAAGATTGATTAAAATTAAAATTGTTATCTAGAATTAAAATAACATGTTATTAATGATCATGCATGCTATTATATGGTTATTTTCTTCATTTGGTTATTTGAGTTGAAGATTAATTCTTATAAATGGAATTAGTGATAATTGTTTAGATTATGATGGTGGTTTTTCGAAGAACACAAACATGTTTTATTTCATTAATTTATATTATGTCATTGTATATATAGGTTATAGATAATTTTAAAATATGTAATATATATTATAATATTATTTAACTATAAAAATTGTTTTATGAAAATCCTTTACGGTGGATTTAAAATAAGGAATGAGGTCGTCCAAAGAAGATGAAAATTAGCACCTGGGGAAAAAAATTTTCGTCATTAAAATAAATAGAAAAGGAGATTTCACATGGTGGTGGATATTATATTAACATAATAAATATATAGTATATAAATTATATTTTTGTTATCTTTTCACTTTAGACATGGTAGTTGAGTTATGGATAATAAAATATAATAAATTCATATAAAATTAAATGAAAAAAATAGTATTTTACTTCTGGAATTCCTCTCCTTTAAAACTTTTTTAAGGAGAATCCAAATTATCATTTGTGTGAAGAAAAAATACCATAATTTGGGTGATATTCTTGGGAGAAGAAATGGTTATAATATAAGAAAAAATCATTTCTATGGAGGTGTGAGTAGAAGCGGTGGTGAGAGGTGGTATTTATAGTGGAAGAGAGTGGTGTTTTTTGAATATTTTCGTTATCTTTTATTATTTTGGGTCAAGAATATTAATAGTTTTATAATAATCATAAATATATTCAAATAATGATTTATAGTTTTATATTATGTTCCTACATCATCCTTACATCATCAATGACTCAATAATTCATGTATTTCTCAAATAGTATAAATTTTTGTATTTCACAATAAACGAAAATCAAAAATTTGGAAAAATAAAACTACTCACCCTTACTATTTTACACTGTTTAGAATTAAAAAATGAACAAAATTTTACGAATAAAATTTTATAAACATAATAATATAAATTTTATATCAAATCATAATTTATAAAAAAAATACAAATTTTAAAATTATAAATGATATTATAACAATTTTTATAATTAATTAAGGACTCCTAAAATTATCTTACAATTATAAGAAAACAAAACTATAATTTATAAGTCAATTTTATAAAATTATAATTTCATTTAAATAAATATATTATTTTAATTTTTTAATAAAAAATTTATTTCTTAAAAAATGTCTTATTTTCCTTTTTAAGACTTCTATTTACTTATTATATGATATAAATATACAAAACATCCATTTCTATGATGCCTAAATTTTTTTATACATTCATAGGTAACGTTAATATTATCTTGGTTGTATTACTATTTTTAATGGACACATTAGGATTCCAACATTCATGTTTAATATTATATTATTTTTCTAAATTCCATGTTACGGGATGTATAAAATATATAAGATGTTAAATATTAAATGAGGCAAACCATAAAATAAAGAGGTGTTATATTCTCCCCTCCCAAAAATTTTATTGAATGTCACGTCATAAAAATAATTCGGTTTTTCTTTATCATAATTCCTCTACTTCCCATGCGGTCTCTTCATTTTTATGATTTTTCCAAAAAAACCCCATTACCAACGGAGTCGTCTGAATTTTCAATACCTTCTCTATATTGTAAAAAATTTTGGATTGGATTTTCCTTGTAAGATGTATTAGGTTCTAAATCTATTGTATCATATGTGATAACATTCATTGGGTAAGTCATGTTCCTCCATAACAATGTGATGTGGAACACATTGTGTCATTTTGAAAGGATAAGTAAAATCACAAAACAGTTATACATAGTTCCAATTATCTTAAAGAATTTAAAATGTCCAATGTACATAGGGCTTAGTTTACATTTCATAACAAATATTTTAACACCCTTCAATGGATATATTTTCAAGAAAAAATGAACTCCCATATTAAACTCCAATTAATTCATCTAGTTAGTGTAATTACTCTTTTTCCTATATTGTTCTTCTTTGATATTTTTTTTAACAGTATTTATGTTTTTCATTGTTTACTCCAGATGATCTAGGCCTACATGATTTTTTTTTCCTACTTTATCCCAACAAGTTGGTGTAGGACATATCATTCCATAAAATTATGTATATGGTGGAATTTTAATACATAAATGGATTATATTATAAAATGAAAATTATATGAAAGATTAATAATTATCCAAAATTTCATGAAATTCATGATATGATGATCACTACATGTCTTCTGTTGATTGGATCGTCCTTTTAGACTTCACGTTTGTTTGATGGTGATAAGTAGTACTCAAATTGAGCTTAGTATGTAATTCTTTCTGAATAATTTTATATAATATCAATGTGGATCATGAATCATGATCAGACACCACTGAATGAGGTGATATATGAAGTCTTAAAACGTAAGTAATATAGATTAATGCAAGCCATTCTAGTGAAAAATCTCGCCTATAGTGAGTAAATGTGATGATTTGGTTAGTCAATTAACAATTACACATATTTAAGAATTCATTCTCGTTATTTTACAATATAAAGTTGAAACCCCATTTTACTATCATCCCATTTTCATATAGGAATAGGAATAGGATTCATGAATCATCTAGTATGTTGTATTTTAGCTTTAAATGGTTTACATACATAACATATTGATACATAATAAACAATTTCACACATCTTAATATCCCACTTGAAATTTGTCATCAAATCTATATACATTGTTGATATTCTAGGGTTTATAATGAAATTAGAGCTATGTAAATCATCCAATAACAAACTATTTATCTTGGTAATAGAGGGTATACAAATCCACAGTAAAAATTTTAGAATTATATCCTCACACACTTGTCTACCATCTTCCCATTGTTCACAGCTTTAATTTTCCTTGAAAATTGTTATTTTTATATTGCGAACATATAATCCTCTAAAATTCAAAATGGTGGAAACCTATTGAAAATGTTATGATATTTAACATTCCATTAAAATTCTGATAACCATGTATGGAATATCCTCTTACATAGGATCCATATGAATCCCCATATTGTTGACAACTCATTGATTCTTCCGAGTCAATGAGTCACCTATCATGTTCACCTTTTGTGGCCAGTAGTGTGTTGGAGAATCATAATCCAAGAGTATCTCAAGAAACCTAATTTTCTATAAGTCGAGTTCATTATCTAAGTATATTTATATCCTGATCTGGATATATATATATACATATATATCACACCATTCATCGTTGCGATTGTTTTTACATATCCTCAGAGAAAATATTATGACTTCTAACTCAAGATATTATGTTGGATTTTTCTATTTATGATTTATTAAATTCCTTGATACATAGTCAATATCTATATCACTATGCATGAGTAAACAAACAATTATATTCTTCGATGCATCACTATAAATAAATTATCCACCATTTCCTGATAGTAGATTCATGATTGAAAAATTCACTAATGACCTATTTAAGTTTTCAAAACATTGTTCATATTATTTCTTCAATATGAACATAACCCCTTTATGAGAAATATTTGTTAATAGGTTATCTAATTGGAAAATATTATGAACAAAACTCCATTAGTAACATGTTAATCCAATGAAACTATGTGCCTCATAATTTATTGTTGGTGTAGGCGATTACTGGTCATGCATTTCTTTCGTAGGATCAATATATATTTCATCCACAGATATTATATAGTCATGAATGAAAATAGTATGAATCCAGAATTATCTTATACAAAAAATCGTATATAACTATTTTATTTTCAAAGTCTACATAACAACCCACAAGTGGTTCTAAAGGTCCACATAAAATTTGGAATATATCATGATATCATCAATAAATAATACACCAAAATCATCAATAAATACCATGAAAACATTGTTAATTATATCCATAAAAACAGAGGGGGAGTTCATCAATCCAAATGGAATTACTATAAATTCATAATGTACATACCTATTTTGAAATGCTTTATTTATAATATCTTCCTTCCACAAATAGAATTGATGACATCCAAATCGAAGGATAATATTTTTCATGATGGTGATTGAGTAAATCAACAATACAAGGTAGATAAAACTTGTTCTTTATAATAATAGAATTGTTTTCTCTACAATAAATTAAAAAAATTATGGACAAATATTTCTTATAAACCATGAGAACATTGGATCCACCAGAAGAAATAGTAGGGTGAGTAAATCCCTTATCTGTCAATTAATCTAGTTATTTTCATCAAAACCACGAATTCCCAAATAGACATTATATAAGTATTCATTGATATAGGTTTTTCAATTATAATTTGATCAATTGAGAAATTAACATACCTCTTTGGGGGGATATCCATGTAAATCCTCTATAAATACATCAATGTATTCTTGTAAAATATGTAGATACTTAATTTGAAGATTTCATTCCACTGCCATAGATGATATTTTAGCTGTTTCCCCAAGAATTTGATTTAGAAGACCTTATAGAGGTGGATATAAATATGACTTAGATTATGAATTCTGCACTCTCATGATGATAAATTTAATTCCTTCATCATGAATCATTATTTAATTTTAATTGAATTATATTTTTGAAATATATTTTGAAATCCACTCCATAGAAAGAATTATATAAAAATAAACTATAGTTATGATGTTAAAATCAGTAGTTATAGCATGTTTATGTGTCATAATAGGAACTTCTCAACATAACTTTTCCACACATAGATTTCCATTAGGAGAATTTATTAACAAATACACTATTTTGGTGAATTTTAAATATCTATTTTCTTTAAAAAAACTAGGATGACATAAAGGATTGAGATGATCCAAATACAAATAAATATTTAGCTAAATTTTAGGAGATGATTATAGTATTTGCGACCACATAATTAATAACAGCAACCTTAGCTATTGCGATAACATAAGCTTGTACTTAACCCCATTTTCATTCAAAGTCATGTTTCCCTGTCTTTTTGGAGACTCATATGTATAATGTCCCAAATCATTATAATTATAGCATTGAACATTGGTATATTTTTTCATCGACCTGCAATAATGGGAATGATGGAGTTTCTCACCACACTTATAGCATACTTCTTTTCCTTTTAAGTATGAACCAAGTTGTTTCATTCAAAAAAGAGCACACATTAGAAAATTAAATTATTTATACTTTTATTTACCCATTATTTGATCTTCCACCATTTTCTCCTCTTTTTACCATTATAGTCAAAAGTAATAGGGGATTTATTCTCTTTCTCTATAACACGTGAGACTATATATTCATATTATTGAAATGTTTAGGAAAATAGTTCCCTACATAAGTGTGTTTCTAACACATCAATTATTCTGTCAATAATATTTTTTGGATTTCACACTTAATTTTTAATATGTTATTATTATATTGTAATGTATTCTTCATATATAAAAACATTATCATCATTATTATACTGCAGATTCAGGAATTGTATCTCTATATCTTCTCACTATTCCTAAGGGAAATATATTTCCATGAAATGTTCCATAAATTCATTCCATTCCCTGATTTATATTTCATAATATTCCTTTGTGTTTTGAACTGATGACAAAAATTAATCTGAATATCCTGAGAGATGATTCCATTCCATTATATCCATCTTTCTTTCATTACTTCCCAAAGGGATAAATATCGTCTCTAAAAACATTATCCATTACTCGGTTAAAAAAGAAATTTTAGACCTATTGAATGATGGAGGTTGTTGTATCATGAAGTTTTCTATCATTATTCCTCCTCAATGTGGATATGGATTTTTCATATGGATAATGTCAATATTCATAACCACATTAATCTGTTTTAGTATTTTTATAAGTTATTCTTCTCTATTTGTATCTCCAACTCCAACATCATTATCGTGTATGGGTGGGAAATCCCTACAAGGAATACATGTGTGGACATGATTTATATTTCATTAAATAGATTCAATTCATAAAAAAAATAACACACTAAATTAGATTAGGAATCATAATTCAAAATTTTAGAAATAGAAAAACTGTTAACATAAATTGTAAAATCACGTATAGCTAATATGATAATTACTAACATTTTTACTTTGGGAAAATAATAACATTTAAATCCTTCTCTATGGTTTTTAATGAAAATATGAATTGTCCTAAGTATATGCCTCAGTAGTTTCAAACCAGGTGAACGGTAAGTCTTATTTTCTTGTACAAGGTTACACCATGTTAGGCATAATGCACCTTTTCATATATTTTGTGCTATGTTACATTTATTCTAGAACAACACCCAATATTAGTATCATGGTTGGGATGTATTTCTATAGACACCCACATAATCTATACCTTAACAAAATTTGATGATGTTATTTTATTCATAATATTATAGTATATCATTGACATATATTCACTAATATTTGTTTTCCAAATTCAGTTTCCCTAGTTTCTAATAAACATCCATTAATTCAAACTATAATGATCCCAAATCTGGTATCACTTGAAGTGGTGTCTTAATTAATTACAATCTTACAATGTTAATTAGTATTCATCCCAAATAAAAAATAGTTTAGTATAATTTTAAAACCAAATACATAAATAATTTTTAAAAAACCACGTGATTGGGAAAAACAACATAGAATCTCTATTTGAAATACCCAAACACTCCAAGATTATCCCTAAAAGTCATTCATCATAAACATATTCATATCTTGGGGAGATATAATACATAATAAATGAGTTAGATAATACTATTATTAAGGGTAATTAATTTATAAGAAACTATGTTATAAAATAAGGCATGTCAAATATATAAAAACATGTGATGTGATATCAAAATAATAAACATAATATGGTAGGAGCGAAAATGGATTAAATAATTCCATAAATAATTACATGTGAAAGAAACCAAACAATCAATTTTCAACTAGTTGAATGATCACATTAATTGTTAATTAAAAAAATAATAATGATAGTATTCATAATGTTGAACATAAAATACACACTGTGGTGGCCTTGAACAAGACATCTGAAAACAAATTCTCAATACCAATGACCAATTTGTATCTGAAAATAAATGGGTAATGCCTTAGGCAGTTCCATTTCTAACTTTTATCATGAGACCAACCGATGCATTGAACTTCTATAGAAGGCCCTACACATCACATAATAATTCTAATGTATTCTTTATATTCATAGGGTGTTTCATACAGAATGTATACATATGAAATGTAAATAATTTTCCCCAATCATCAAACACAATCAATAACCATTCTGAGTATTATGAAAAATACTGTTAACATAGAATATACATGATAATATTAATCATAAATTGTTCAATAAAATTTATTAGAATACAATAATAAAATTTCAATATCAATAAATAATACGATTCAACAATTAATTTTAGATAAATTAAAATAACCAAATAAAAACATCAAGGAATTCTAGAATGAAATTCAATTTTTGACATTATAATGAAGTGTAATTTTTGGATTATTTTTATTTGTCATAAAATTCATATAAAAACAGAAATTAAAAATTATAGAATTATTTAAAAAATATTTTTATTTTTTGAAAGTAATTTTATCATAAAAAGAATAATGGACAGTAAATGAAAATGGGATAGAATTTAAGATGACCCCTTTAATCAATTTGTCTTACTGGGAAGAATTGAGAAGGTAAAACTATAAAATCTCTTATTTACAATAACAAATGATGGAATGATACAAAAACATGGTTTTGGAACATGTAAACAACATTTATAAAAATTATATAAAAATAAATAAGAATAAAATATCTAAAAATGGATATAAACCGTAACCTGAATGAAAAATGGAATGTCGGAGAGAATCAATTACCTTATCTCCAAAAGTGTTATGGAAATTTCACTAAATTCCATTGATAGTGAAATTAGATTCCATAATAATTTAATTTTTAACCTATAAAACATGTATTTTATTTATTTTAATTTTATGATATTCATTTATTGTATATTTTATGAGTTATATTATTATATTTCTTCATTCAAGAGTATTCTTTTCCTTGGTTTTCAGGATTGATTAATTTTAATAAAAAAATGGAACATCATGTAAAATGGATATATTTTCCAAGAATTAAAATTTTGTATTATTTATGATATTATATAATATTAAATCATTATTTATTTCATTTTATTATTTTGTGTGAGGATTATCATTAGAGAGGACATTATTGATAATCATTTATATTATTTTGGATGTTTTTTGATCATTACAAACTAAATTTGTTTCATTAATTATTAATGTATATATATATAATATTTACTAAAAAATAAATAAGTTATAACATATATACTATAGTATTATTTAACTATAAAAATGGTTCTATGAATTCGATTGAAGGATGAATTGATAAATTAAAACATGTCATCCATGAATGGGGAAAATTAGCACATCACGGACGATGTTTTCAATATTAAAATAAAAGGAAAATTAGAAGATTTCTAGTGGTGTATTTAACAATGACATAATAAAATAATATTATATAAGATAAAATGTATTTATCATATTACATTGTATAGGCAGGCAAGTGAAGGATACAAAAATAAATGAAATTGAATGTAAATTAATAGAAGGAAAGGGGATTTTACCTCTAGAATTTCTCTCCTTAAGAACCTCCTTAATGGAAAATAGAAATGGTATTTGGGTGAATCCAAGAAGACCATAATGTGGGGGAGAGGTTTGGGAGAGGAAATTGTCTGATAATAAGCAATACTTAAGGCATTGGAGGTGTGAGGAGAAGAGGTGGTGAGAGATATGTTTTGAATATTTTATTCATTTGATTATTATTTTTTCTCAAGATTTTGAATATATATAGAATTATCACTCAATATGTTAAAATAATGAATTATAACTTGTTATTATGGTCATACAGTAGCCATAAATCATCTAGGACTCAACAATTCATGTATTTATTAAATATGGAGAATTACCATATATCACTTTTCAACAAACAATCAATTTTTCTAAAAAATCACTAAAATTGACCCTAAATTTTATTTACATGTATAATTTATAAATGAACAATAATTTATGAAAATATTTTTATATATATTAGAAATTTATTTTTTAAATAAAATCATTATTTATTCAAAAAATATGGATTTTAAAATTATAAATGAGTTTATAACTCTTATAAAATATAATTAAGGTATCTTAATTTTTTTTACAGTCATAATGAAAAAATATTAATTTATGTACATATTTTATGAAATTATAATTTCCATTAAATCATTATATTAATTATAAACTTGTAATTAAATATTTATGTCTTGCTAAAATAATCATTTAATTTATCATTTAAAATTATTTAATTATAAAATCAATGATATAAATATATGATATCATAATTTGTAGGAGAACTAAATTTTATCTATAATTTAATATGTGATTTTATAATTCAATTGAGTATATTACTATTCCTTGTTATCACACTACTATTTCAACAATAATATTTAATAGTATATTATAGAATAAAATTTGGTGTTGTGTAACGAAAAAACTATCACATATGTAAAATTTTAAATTTTGAATACCATGAAATATTTGGATGTTTCACCAAAAAATGTTTTAGGTATAAAATATTATATTCTATTTGGGTGCATTCCATGTTTGATTCATGAGATAATTACTCATTTTTTATGCCCAACTTATTCAATTATATGTGACACGAGGTGGTGATAAATCCTATAAACTATGAATTTAATACAATAGTTAGAGGTTATGATATCATGGTTGATATATTCAAATATTTTTAGTTGATACTAGTTTATAATGTGTGGATTATCAATGATTTTGGATACAACCATATGGCTTCATCAGTGGTATGGATTGGTTTTATTTAGTTCATTATGATGTTAATGACTTTTCAAGGAATATTATTCTATATGATATTGATGGAGAACATGTTATGATTTCTAGAGAGAGATACACAACTATGAGTTAGATAAATTCCATTTCATTGTATTTAGTGATATTTTGGTAGAATATGTGTATAGTGGAGGTATAACTATGTGTGACTCCTAGGGTTTCAAAAGGGAAACATTATTTATTTTGTAAATTCAGTGGAGCCAAAACCTATTGACATATGATTAATTTATGGATAGAGCTATATTCATAAATCAATTTATATTGATATATCTATATTGTATGGTTTGAAATTTGTTTTAGGAGATATATAATTTTTTAGATGGTATTATATAAGAGGATTCAATCTTCCTAGTGTGTTCTTAGTGGGGTCTCTACTTCTGTTTCTGTTGAATAATTATTGTATAATGAATTTTTCAATTAGTTATAATCTAATGAATATAGTGAAATTGAATAATTATAAAACATTTTTTATATTGATACTTTTTTAAATAAATTTTTGTGATGTATTAGGTTTGGAAGATTAATTTTTGGTTAGGACGGAAACAATTATGTGTGATGGATGAGGATAATATGATGATTTCATCCAAATGTACATATGGGGATTTTTATTTCATTATTATTTCATCTGGTGTGATGAATTATCTAGATTTTTTAATGGGAATAAATAATATATTGTTTTGTTATCTTTAAAATTAATTTATAAGAATGTTAATCAAATAATTATTTTAGTTTTTTTGCCTATAGAGGACAATATAGAGCATATAAAAGATATTTTGGATTTTATTCATGATCAATAATAGTTAATGAAACCATAAAAGTAAAATTTATTTTAATTTTATATACATTTGATAGTATATATTTTCTATAATTATGGAGTTTATATTTATCCATCAAGGGTAACATTTTTTATTTCATGAATATCAACAAATAATGTTTTTTTTGGTGTAGTGTTTTTATAGACTTGTTGGATATTAAGAGATTTTATTGTCCATCTTCTCTTTGATAGAAACTTATATTAAAAATATGGCCATAATTAATGATGGTTCTATATGAATAATATAGTATTAGGAAGCATTCAAGTATTTGATGGATAGTCTATCAAATTCTCTAACCGATCATCTATTAGAAGATGGAATTATGTTTTTTAGATAATTTGATGGTTTGAATATTATATTAGTTAACATATTGATTAAAGATAATGATTATATCTCTTAACTATCTATGAACTTATATCCCAATAAAAATAACTACACCCCCATTAACTTTTTATAACTAAAAATTTTCTTCCTTCAATGTTTCTGATGAATTACAACAATTTTAAATTATATTATATTATTGTAGGTAAAATTATATGAATAATTGTATTATCAAACAAGGATTTAAATTTTTGGAATTGATGGTGGATAAATTTTTATTATATTATGGTTTCTATAATTCAAATATATCATGAAAGGTAATTTTATGGTATATAAATTTACAAGGATATCACATAGTGAAATTTTGGATGAGTTTGGTGATGTTTGTCAAGTGATGGAAGATATTTCTATGATGTAACATAAAATAAGAACTATTAACTATTGTGGGAGTCAAAATAATATGAAGTTCTAATCCAATATGGTGAATTAGGCGGAAAAATCATTGTTGGGGTATTTAAAAGAGGCATTCTGGCAAGGTCATTTTGATTTTGGTGAATCTCTAGGGGGATTGTCCATGGATTTCCATTATTTAGTGTTATTTCTTTGGAGGATCATTGTTCCTTTTGTGATGGATGTTTTGTAAAAATATGTGTTCAATAGTTAAATCTGAGGGATATATCATGGTGTTCCTATGAAATATTATTCCTTGTGAGTTTTGTTTTGGTTTTCTTGTTTTAAAAGATAATTCATAGTGTTTTTCTCTTAATTTTTAGTTTTATGGAGGATAAAGGAAAATAATCCATTATTATTGGGTTTCATGATAATCGTGAAGATTCCCTATATTTCATGGTAGAAATATTTATATATATCATCGTTGGATTCCCTTATTCAATGTGAGGTTGTGAAGTATATGGTTAATTTTGGACCACTGGATAAAGTGAACTCACATCTTATATATAGTAAGGAGTAAGTTACAAATGACATTTTTTATGATAGTATCTGGAGGAAGTGTTTATGATTCATATTATTTTATATATTATCATTTATGATAATAATATTTAATTCACCACTAGTGACTGGAGGAGTTAATGAAACGATTTTTGTCCCCCAAAAATTCTTTAATGCCTTTTTTTAAAAAAGATGGTCAAACAGAGTAGACTGTCCATGTATTAGAGGTCATTTTGGGCATGTCATTCTATATTTTGTAGGTACATGTGTAAGGAAACTACCTTTAGTTTTTTTTCTTACAATAATGATTATGAATCAATTATTATTATTGATACATTCAAATAATTGTATTCGTGACATTCTAGATATCAATTTTTTGACATAGGTTGGAGAGTTAAAAATTATAGGATCTAAATTATAGATGATAATATAATTGATTATATATGTGATCAACTATAGTATAATGGTGTAAAATTAACATTATATGCCCTTTTTGATCATAAAAAGAATAATCTAGAGTCTTACTTTAGATATAATGTGTTACTGAATGAATAGCATTACAATGTGTGGTAAAGGATTGGTGGAGGTAGTATAATTTATTTCATATTTTTTTAAACAATTCATATTTTTTAACATGTTATATATATAGTATATTAATTATAACTCCTCCCATATATGTTATAGATACATGATTTTATACATATGTCACAACATTGACATTGCATTAATAATGATACTTCTTTCATCAAATGAGGTTATATATGGATTGATTATAATTTTACCATCATGGAGAAACTTTTTGTTATATATAACCATTTAGAGAATCTGTTTCATGATCATTATTGGTCCTTGGTTGATGTTATGTGGGGAAATGATGTCCTTGATGTGTGTATATGAATGTATTAGTCACTAATTCATTCTAAATATCATGAGTTTTGGTATATTTTATTGACATTTGTACTGAGATGTTATGTCTATATTATTTAGTTTATAAGATGGATGGATTTCTTCTGTGTTTGAATTTCATGTACCTCGTATATGTGAGTTTCGTTCATAATGTTGAGAGATTTTAGAGAGGTATGTTGGAAGGTGGGTTTCCTAGCCCTCTTCTTTTTTCATATCTGAGTATTGGAATTAATTATTGAGGATGATTATTTTATGATAGGTATTTTATGTAATGGTCTATCTTTTCTCAATAAATTACTTCTTTTTTGGGGTGATTATAAGTTAATGATAGGAGTATAGAAGGGTATTAGTAGTTTTTTCTCACCTTTGAAATGAAAAATGGGAATTATTGTGAGAGTATAAGGATTCAGTGATGATTAACTTTGAAATTAGTTATTTATTAATTTTTAATTATCTTATAGTGTAGGTCATTATTAGAGATTAACCATGTGGTTGTTCGAAAATGATTGATTCATGAATACTATGGGTCAGTGGTTTTGCTGTGTTTATTGATCTCGAGTTAGTTAAAATCTGGAAATAATCTATGACATAGATATTGAGGGGACAATATGATGTATCTTACTCTTAGAGGGTCTCTTCGTCTTTAAGAGTAGATTAAACAATAGACCCTCAGTGTAAGATTACATTCCTCATATATTTTAATGGGTGGATCATTCATGCATCATTAGTTTATTCCATAGAAATGATCAGAGTTATAGAATCTAGGGAAGATACACATTTTTTTCAAGATTGTTTATAGAGGTTCACAATTTTCTAGTGAGGCCATCCTTGTTACATAACAGTTTAAGTGTCCGTAATAATGACTATTTCAGAGGAATAGAGGTTTCACAATGGATTTTTGAAAATATATCTTGGTGAAAATTCTTAATTTCCACTAAAATGTTTAAATTTCATAATTTATCATTCAAAATTTATGTACCTAGAGGGCCTCATTTAGAGTCACATATCCCCCTTTCCATGACTTTATCACTACACTATTGGATATCTATCTCTTAGTAATATGGGGTTATTTTTACCTTTTCTATATTGACTATTCTCTATCCCATTCCCTTTTAAAATGAAATCGATATTCCTCTTTTCCTCTTTCATGGTGTTTTATATGGTGATCCATGGGGTGTTTATTATGGAATGACGTATATAGGGATCATGGGATTCTATACAGGATTTTTGATTACATATTTTTTCTTGTTCATTTATTCTTACATAATGAAATTTTATTGATAATGCTGAGTTATATGATATGTTACCACTCTTCTGTGATATGTATGTCTCTGAAAATCATGATATAGATTCTTTATATTATTGTTTAATGGAACTAAAAATGATAATAATCAAATTAAATAACAAATCATGTAGGGGTTTTTAATTAAATATCTTATTTCAATGTTAATTATACATTTGTTATTTGGTATATATTTTTCCTCCTCTTCAATGTGATTATCAATAATCTTTAGTATGTGTTATTGTATTTGGTTACTCATAATAAATGTATCCATATTAAAGATATTGATGAGAGATGCATGCGAATCATGTTACCACTATTCATTGAATACTATTGAACATGAATGTAATTGATTGAAACATGTTTATAGATTAATCATATATTTTGATATTTCCCACAAATAAATTTTATGTTCTTCAATCATCTTCTTAATTTACAGAGTAATTTATTATATTAATTAAAAGGATTTTTTTATTCGTGATTAATCCATGGGATTGAGGAGGCATGTCTTTGTTTGGTAAATTATTTTCTCCTCCGGAACTACATCCCTGATTTCCCATCGAGTTTATATGATAAAACAATTATTATTTCCATGTATATGAATTTATTGATGTTACAGAAAACATGTGATTGATGTGTGAGGTTTGGTATAGTGTATAAAGATGGTAGAAGTTTAGATTAGGGCTTTCTCATCTCTGTATTGACTATATGAGGTTTATGATATGATATATTCCACGATTTGAGAATTCAGTATGTTAGTTTCTATTTTTTGTATTATTTTTTATACATGATTTATGAGTACAGGTTAAAATGTTGTATTTATTATTTTTTTGGTAGTTTCATTGATGGATAGCATTCTTTATAGTTCAATATTATGATGACTAACATCCCTCAATTATTGGGGTTATTCTATATGAGTGCATCTTCTAGTAGATTATGATGAATATTCATAATATACTATTATTTTAAAATGGAAGATTAATTAAAAAAATTATCATGGTTTGAAATGTGAAATTTTAAATATGGAAAAATGGAAACTATAAATTGTTTGAAGGAAATTATCAGAAATATATGGAATAGAAATATTGAAATAGATATTGGAATTATATATAATAGTATTTTCAAATGAAAAAAATGATTAAACCCTATTTTTAAATTGTTAAATAAAGAATAAATGGTATATTATAAATAATTTTTATATGGATAAATGTTTCTCATCATGATTCATGTGTGCATGTATGTGATTTTTTCCTATTCCTTAGTAGTGGAAATCATGTTTTTTCATTGATGATATCTAATGTTTTGTCTACGGATTTATAGTTTCCTTTTATTGTTCTCATGCATGATATTATTCATATTTGTTAGCTAATATACACTCAACATCTAGATTTTATTGTATATCAAATACCCAAATGATTTTGGTATGGGTGGTTTCATCAACATCAAGGTTTTCAGGGGAATAGATTGTTTACTTAACGTTCTTATTTTAACTCCCTTTGGGATTACATGATTTTTACATGAAATAATGATATAATATATTATTTGGAGGTGTATTTTCCAAAAAATATTTTTGATGGATCCTGAAAATAAAATAATGTTATATGTGGCATATTGTCACATAAGGTTATAACATATACATGTATCAAGTTATGAGGACTATGGTGTAGAATTGTTCTATATGTGTGGGTTCTAGTAGTGGTATGTATAATAAAATATGCATAGTTTTTAATTTTTTAAATTAAAAATATAGATATATGTTTTTTGGTATTATGTACAGGATGGTGGTTGACATGTGGAATGGATTGTATAATGGGATGTTTAGAAATGATCTGAGAGAGTGAAAAATCAGTTGGTAAGTAGATGTTGGTATGTTATAAATATGTGATTTGTAATAGATATGAATTAATTTTAGGAATTTAGTGGTGGTTAATCTATGGTAATGATAGGAAATATAATACATTTTTAGGTAAAAAATGAGTTCATTTTTTTCATCAATAAGGATTTAAAAATTTCATTCACATTTTTATGATATATTTTACAGAGGATCCTACTAACTATAACTATATACTGACCATATATCAATTTTTTTTCTTCTTCTGAAATGGTTGGTTGTTGATTGAGTTAGGTGTCACAATCTTGGAGTAGTTCTTCATGAGTTATTGGATTTCATGGTCATAGTATATTGAGTGTCATTGGTTTTTCTTGATGATTTATATTATGTGTGGAATTAAATTATGATATAAGATTTATATTTTATCTGTACTTGGGATTGGATTTATAGTTCAAATATAATATCTTATCTATTATGGATGGAATATCAATAATATTTTATGAATTATATACCCATGGTTATAGTAACTAAACCATGAACTATTTCAGCAGGGCCTCAAGGGTTCTCTATGTCTTCAATACAAGATCTTGAGTAGTATCATTGGTGGGTGGGGGTAATGACAAATAAAAGGGTTTTTTTCATTAATTAGGATTAGAGGAATCAATTTAATAAATCTAATATTATTTTTTAAAAAAATTATTAGAAAAATGTCGGATAGGAATTGAAAATAAGACCCTATTGTTATTAATTTTTATCATTAAATTAATTCTCATTTATCCAATAATAAACATATAAAAAATATTTATTATCTATATAAAAAAAATCATGAGAATTTTGAAAATATCCCAAAATAATATGAAATTGTTATATACAATGGGAATGTTTATTTTCATTAAGAACACATTAATATAATGTTTATTATCAAATATTTATTTCAGAAATTATATAATCAATAAAATATATATTGAAACATACTTTGTTATTTTTTATATGAAATTTTTTAGTAACCCCAAACATGTTCTTTTCATTAGGGTATTAAAAAAATAAAAATTTCTAGTATAGTGTTTAATCAAATGCACATCATTTTCATCATTTTTTATCATTTTTTCAGGAGAGTTTTTAATCAAATTTAAATATGTGGTGTCAAATATATCACAATTAAATTGTTTGAAAGGAATAAATTAAACAATTTTTGGAGTGTCATTAAATTATTTGTTTACGTTCATGACACTCATGGATTCTAATACATGTTTTAATCCTAATATTTTGACAGAAATATCCATATATCTTGAAAAAAAATAAAAAAAATGTTATAAATGTCATTAAAAAGAAAATATAAAATTAAAATTAAACAAGTAATTAATTATATTTAAAGTCCCTATTCTAATAAAATTTCTCTAAATGTGAAGAGATATGGAATGTTTGATAATAAGTTCCTAGATATACCAGAAAACATCAATTTATTTTTCTTATACATTATTTTTTATAGATTGTATGTGTATCTTTACTCATTTCATACTTTATTCTTCTAAAACATATATATACTTCCCACATATATATTTTTTCATATTATCCTATCATATATTCCTGAAATTAGTTACATTGTAATTTTAAAAAATACATATAAAACACTAAAATTTTATGAGAGACTCATATTTTAATATCATAAATATAATACATGCATGTCAAGTGAAATGAATAATACATTTGATGAAATAAATACCAATGTATGATAAATTATGGATAATTTGTTCACATATATAACATTTATTAATATACATGTGTTGTGTATTTTGGATATCTATTTTCGTTGGATCATAGTTTAAAATATTCTCATTTTTACACATAAAAAATATGTATTCTCTATCATCTATATATAAATATTTCAAAAAAATATATATTGGGAAAAATTTCATATTCCATTCAATAATGTTACCAAATCATAATTAAAAAATTTCATTCTCATATTTTAAACCTAGATGACATGAATTTTCATATATATAATAATTGGAATAAGTTTCATACAAATAATGTTAATATATTTATTATATAGAAATATCTAACTCATATTTCCGAAAAAGATTCTATTATAAATATTATATCATTCCCTTACCAATGATCTCCTAAGAAATCATTAGGTTACACATAAAATCCTCAATAAACTATGTTTAATTTTATTTTGGCCATCTTCTTCAAAAAAAATTGATCCTAATATATTTGATCATGGTAGATCTATCATTCAAAAATATAAAGAACTATTTTGATATTTCAAATCCAGTAATAATCCTCATATCACAATTCATGTGTGATGAAAATCCTTTTTCAATTACTAAGGACACACGTTTTTAAATTAATCATGGAATCATCAATTACACAAGACATCACCATTAATTTATTTATATAACCATAATATTTTCAGTCCTTAGTACATGAATAATATTTTAAATAATCAAGATGTTGTTTGGTTAAATGGATCATTTTGGAAATCTAATGAATTTTTTTCCAAATAAAATCATAAAATTCATTTTAGATTCTGAATGAAAACATTTCTTTTAAACATTATCTATTTGAGTATATTTTTTCCCAAAAAATGATTTCATGTCATATATTAATTATGAACTAAAATGAATTCCAACAATAAAAATGATCTATTCCATATATATAAATATATAATAGGATGAAAAATATCATTTTTTAAATAGAACACTTTATGTTATAAAATTTATAATATTTTTATATTAATATCATTTTAGTCTATATTAATCAAATATAATTTTTTATATTTGATTAAAATATCACTCAATAATTTTTCAAATTTTATATAGGATTATCTTTTCTGTTTTTATGTTTATCACATGATGTTGAAAACTGAATATAACAATTAATTTAATACATAGTTCATTGATGTGATAAACATCTTATTGTTTTTATTAAAAAAAATTCAAGTCATATTGTTAGTCAATGTATGTCTTTTTATGAATATAATGATTTTTGTTTAAAACACCTGATTTTATATTAAATTATTCACAAATCATATTACATGAAAGTTCTATCAAATTCAATCATCAACATTTTAAAGATAAAATTCACATTTGAGGAATAATTTTTAAAATAAAAAAAATAATTTTTGTCTTTTAAATAACATAACATTTTATCTGATTTACATATCTAATTCATCAATCACTATATTACCCTGTCATGTGACACCTTCAGGTTTTCATCATTTTTCAATTGACTGAATTCAATATCCTTAAAAAAACTCTGAACCACAATTGTTATTTGACTTTACATTATTTCCATTATATTCTCATTCACTAATTTTAAGATATTGTTTCTACAGTAATCTATTATATGAATCTGTTATATAACCTTCTTAATTTCTCTTAATTATTCCAAAAAAAGTCATATCATCATAACATGAGAACTATTATTAATTCATATTATTAGTCAAATACATTATTCTTTTATCTCTTATTATTGTACAATATTCACACCGATTTTTATGAATAAAATAATTTTCAATCATAGATAAGGAATTTATTTTCACTATATTAAATATTTTCATTATTTTACATTTAATAAGAACATAATCATTCTATATTTCCTAGATTTATTTGTGGGAAATATTATTATGAAATATTATATCTAACACATTAATTCAATTTCATTTTAGGAATTTTTTTTGAATGTGATCCACTTTTCTACAATAGGACCATTTAATGAAAACCCTTTATAATTTCATTTAATTTTTCAAATATTCCCTATGGTAATTTACATGATTTACTAAAACATCATCTTAATATCATTATTTAAAATTTACACTTTTAATTCTTCTATTAAATTTTTTTTACTTCTCTCAGGTTTCGAGGCCTTAAATTAAAAAAAATGGATATTATTTTTTAATTAAATATATCATACCTCAGTATATTATATTTAAACATTGAAAAATATGTGACATCCAACATGAATTTATTTATTTCATAATAAATAAATCCTAAAATAATTTATATAATATTTAGAAAATTATATAACGTGACTTTATATCCCCTCTGGAATCATTTATTATTTTTAAAAAATATATAATTTAGATAAACACATTATATATATTACTAAATAAGTCTCCAAAATTTCAACCATTTATAAATAGAATATAATAACGTTTTCCTTTAAAATTATATATTTTATTCAATATCCATTAACTTAAATTCATGGTTATACTATATTAATCTAATATTCTATTATATTTTTTAGTACTCATGACATAAAACAATTCATTCTTGAAACTATATTTGAGATTAAATTATTTATATCAAAATCATTCTCATGGTTCTTGTCATTAATATTTTTCATAAATATTCCATTCACTGCTAGGGTTATCAAGATCATCCATTCCCTTTCATAATAAAAATAATTATGGAATCATTTTCACATTCCATATATATTGAAATTATTTTAATTATATATAAAAATTATTTTATTTTATCTCAATTGATAAAATCATATAGTGATAATAATTTTTTAATAATTTCATTTTCAAATATTTCAAAATAAAAATAGTTATTAGAACAAGATTAATGTATCCTTTAATATACATGATACAAAATTTGGATGTTTTAGTTGAATAAAATCATAATGATATTCAATATGCAGGGTAGGGTGGACGAGAATTATTGAATCATATTATCTTTTGTTTTGACTATAATATATTATTCATCCATTCTTAATTAAATTTAATACCTCACATATTTTTCTATATTTTTTTTCTGATATGATTTATGAAATTAAAATATATAGGGTTTTATTATTTACTCAGATGTTAAATATATATATATGAATTAACATATCCTTATCATAAGACTGAATAATATGTAGTTATTATATAAACTAATTAATTACGGAAATTTATTTATTAGGGAAAATTATAACTCTCATTAACATTACATTCTCTTGAATTAATTAATTTTTAAAAAACATTAAAAATATTAAGATAATCTGAGATAATAAAAAATATTTTCTTATTACACTTAATCCTCTCAAAAAAATTATATATGATATTAAATTCCCAAAAAAACTCAACATTATTCAATATTACACTCTACAATGTCGTGGTGGAATAAAAAATAATAACCAGGGGAATAGAATATTCTCTACACTCTAATAGCTGTTCATTTTCTTTTAGATGATTATATATGATTTTTCATATGATGTATATGATCAAATACCCTTCTAGATTACACTACCTTATTGTGTATCCCCTATTACTTTAGAAACATAAATTTCATCATACATATATATGTTCTCTTTAATTATACTTCAGTATTCCTTTAAATTGTGGTTGGATTATGGGTTTTATTCATCTTAGTATTGATCCCATTATCCATTACATTAATATATATGTTTAAATTTATGGAGATCTATTTTCTCATTCTTCTCTGTTATAATAATTCAACATAATTTATTTATTTCCTATATTAAATATTCCCAGATATGGGATCCATTTTGAAATCAAATTAGAATGGATACCAATTCTTTAGTGACAAATGATATTTATTGTTCAAACTAGGGACGATTGTCATTGATCATCCTTGGTCATATATGAAATAATTTTAATCAATTTTAGTGTATTTTCACTCCCACATACTCATAATGGTTCACTAATTAATGGAAGTGGTTTGTGTGGAAATTAATTGTTATTGTAAGGATGGTTATGGATTATAGGTGGGGTTATTATTTATTTAGGTGTTTGTTTTTGGTTGAGACTATTTTAATTTTATTGTAATGTCAATTTTATTAAAGATATTGTTTTATACCTTGTTTTATATCATCAATTGATATATTGACTGACTATATAATAATAAAAGTTCTATTTTCTTAAATTTTGGCATGTCATATCCATGTATTGAGGATTATGATATTCTAGCTATTGTTCCTAGTTTTTTCCATTTTGGAAATTTTTTTATATTTAATTAAACTAGATTAACCAGGTGACTCCCCAAACAGATGGCCTTATAAGATCGTATATTGGTCTATGGTTTTTGTTTTTTTTTCTTCATATATTTTACCAACCATTCATTGACACAAGATTATATGTTTTTTCATAGGATGATTTGGGAAAAAATTTAGTTACTTGTGTTAAATAACGACGGAATATTACATTATTATAGTTTGGTACAAGCTTTTGCCATTGTATATGGTGTGATAAAAACTTAACTATGAATTTTTTTTTGAAAATGAAAACATTTTTGATTATAGATAACTAATATTAGATTTCTCCAAAAAACATGAATAAAATAGTAAAAATTATACCTGTATAATAGTTAATTTAATTCACAAAAATATAAATAAAAGGATCAAATCCTGGGTATCCTTTTATAATACATGATGCAATAATTTTCCATCTAAAATAATTTCATCATACCATATATTTTCTTCAATCATAGATAATATTTAATTTTTTATTATAAATTGTATTCATTGACACAAATAAAATACACTCTAGTTTTTAAAAATAAAAAATATACCTCATTTTATAAAGTACATGAATGTTATTCTTAACCAAAACATGGTTCCTTGTTTTTTAATGATTACTTGTCAATTTTCTAAATAATAATTCTCATCACAAATTATATAACATCACATAATATCTAGGGATTTTGTCGACATTTTATGAGCTTGTTTTCAAGTAATATTTTAGCTTTTTTAGTTATATTTTACAGTTTAATATTTGGTACATTGGGGGTGTACTTTGGATGTATTTGGAGTGGATTTGGGGAGTCCAAAGCTGGCACGTTATTATCCAAAACCATTCACTGATCCATAGAAATCTATAAAACCATAGGAAGATAGGATTTTATAGTTGGGGATGGATTTATAAAATCATGTTCCTTCTTAGTAATTAATGTATGACCTCTGGGAAGAGGTGTATATTTAGAAAAATTTGATGCCCCATATAAGAATTCATGCATTCAGAATGTTAAACCACTGAAAATTAGATTAAAAATTCTTGAACCCCCCATAAATCACCCATTATCGACCAAAATCTACCCAAATCGATATCTATCATTTTAGGGGGGTTTTGATCTATTTTCTAGTAATCTAGATGTCCGTTCATAGAAAAATAAATCCCGAATTTAAGTGATTCACCTCTCATGGTAAGAGATTATAAACTCGTGTGGTTTCATTTTTATCTTTTATATCACTCTAGAAAATAATGGGATTCCATTACAATATATTTAAACAGTTTATATCTAT
The DNA here is from genome assembly GCA_963277665.1 of Viscum album. Classification (NCBI taxonomy): domain Eukaryota; kingdom Viridiplantae; phylum Streptophyta; class Magnoliopsida; order Santalales; family Viscaceae; genus Viscum; species Viscum album. The sequence goes on from OY728146.1 coordinate 1,816,137,587, forward strand.
TTTTGAGGGATATTTATTCATTCTCATATTGGTTCTTGGTTTTGGATCTATATCTTATTCATCATCATGATAATGGGTGTTATTAATTGATGGTGGATTTATATTAGCAAGCTACTGCCAATGATTAAGAGGTACGTGGTCTAAATTAAATTCACATATTCATGAATTCTAATTGTGAGTATTCTTTTTGAAATATTACTTGGAAGATTTTTTAATTTAATCATTAATTGAAAAAATTAATTTATTAAATAATTTATTGAATCTTAGGATTAATTAATTGAATTTCTATGTGACTATAAAATGAGTACGACTATGGAAAATTGAATTACTATTTTGGAATATGAAATTGGTTAATAAAGGTAAATTATTTTAAATTGAATAATCAGGTTGTTAATGATGATAAAATTATTAGATTGTCAAACTGATTGATTAATTTAATATTGTGACTGGGAAATTTATGGGATATTGGGATTGTGTAATTGTTTAATTATGGTGATTATGAATTAATTGTCAATGGGAGATATTAGATGATTGGATCATCCATAATGGGTTAAGGGGTTATACGATATAGATATTTTATAATGGTTTAATGGTAAATTACTCATATTATTCAATTTGATTGATGTATTGAAATGTGATTTGTTTTTATAGATAAAATGATATAAAAATGTTAAATGTGATAAGTGGGTTAATTTTTAATAACATTAAATGAAGTGATATATGTTATATATGTATGTTATTGAATGATATATTAGTCTTTTAGACATAGTGAAGTACCAAATACCAATATGAGATAGAGAGCGGTGGATAGTGAATGTGGCTCAAAATACCAATATATGATAAAGGAATGTGTTTAATGGGATAAGGCTAAAAATAACCATATGAGATAGTGAGTTTTGGGAAAGGATTAATTCTCCAAATACCCATATGAAAATGAGGTTGTATATGGACATGGGAACCAAATACTTACCGGGTGTATGATGTGATGTTATAAACCCATGATAATGTTATTGGACTTTAATTTCAAATTAAATTAATGTGAATTTATTAAAATAGAAAATGAATTCCCATGTGTGTTAATGAATTGTGAATATCCATATATGATTTGGTTTAGACATTGAAATGGGACGATGTAAGTATTAATGATTAATGTGTCCTAATGAACTCATGGGTATATATGGTTAATTTGAAAAAAATTGAGAATTTGATAATTGTTTTCTTATTAATTGTAATTTATTCTTTATAAAATAGCATTTACCACTATTTACTGGATATTTTATTAGAAGTATGTTGGCGCCAAAATATGTGAAGAGGAAAATAATGAAAAGAGAAAAACAATTCCAAAGATACTGCCTCACAAAGCCCATTCACGAAGGCCCATAGCACCATGGCATTCATGGAACCCCTCAACTCTACAACCGACATGAAGACAAAGCCCCCTAGGAGGTCACCATGGATCAAAGAGGCAGGACCCTCCATATTTACAACATAATTGACTAGACACTTCACGTCTAAGGGGGAGCCTAATTGTCATCTATGAGCCGGTCGATCTTTCTAGAGGCCTCCACGAGCGCCGTAGAGGGAACCCAAGAGAGCTTTGCACCAAGGATGTTATGATGGTTAACTCCATGGTTAAAATGAATTTAATGCAATCCATTTATGATCGCAGAGCAATATGTGGCTTCACACTACGTTATCTATGATCGGTGTTTACCATCGCCTATAAATACATGTCTTACCTCGAAACCAAATGAAAGATACCCCAAACATTCATATTATCATCTCTCAAAAAATGAAGAAACATTCCTATGTGAATCCTTAAAAAATGATCTACTCAAGATACTTGATCATTGAAAAGTTCCTTTTTCTTAGCTCAAATACAACCCCTTATCTTGTAGGTATTCCCTTCACGGATCCCATGAGACATCAAGAAGGTAGGATATCTTCATGGGGACATTGTTCTTCGCAAAGTACTCATGCTAAATTATGTACCCTCTCACAGGTGAACAATTTTCTAAAGCAGGATCAACGTGCTTCATAATGCACATTTCATAGTAGTGATATGATTTTGAAGGTTCCCTGGTATCCTGATTCCCTACTCCATAAAGTACTTAATACTTTCCAAAACACCCATCATATGCACCCATACCCTATTCCTAGAATATTCCACCCCACATCGCGAAGCATACCTCTCCGCATAGTCCCTCCACCATGAGGAGCACCAGAGCTTCACTAGGTCCTTCCCAATGAACCCATTTTCTACAAAAACCCTTCTCTCATACAAACCTCCAGGTATATATGATGTTAATCAAGGTACCTTGGGTAGTTCTACACATTTTGTTTCTGATCCTCATACATATTCGTATAGGCATGATAACGGCTATTTTTTATTCACATAGCCACACAAACATTATCCCCTCAATGGATCACTCCATAGGACCACCTCCCTGCGACAATGCTGAGGCCTTCCCTTCCCCAAGGGTGGGTAGGTATTACTCTTGTAATACATAGATGTGAAGAGTGAACCCACCTTGTCTGAGCTATAGGATGTTAAACTACTAAGAACCATCATCCTCTATACATGATGTAAAACTATATCCATTCCCCGTGTAATGTAGATGGGGTGACCAAAATCTGACATTCTCCACACCCCCTCATCTCCACGTGAGTGATATCTTCCTCATATGGAATGTGATCCTCTTTGATAGAACGACATCTATCTACGAAGAAGGTTAACCATCTCGGTGTAATCCCACTAGCCTTTTATTGGGATGTATAATCCCTACTCCTCCTATCTTCTTCCATTTTAACTACTAGAGGAGAGATGGGCACCAAATCCTTCATTACCCCATCCCTCTCCCCTTAGGCTTCATCTCCATTGGGCATCCATCCTAAAGTAAGTTCCAATCATCATCACCATGGTACTCTAACAATGCATAATCCCATGTTTCCTATATGGGCCACATTAAATGTTTAATCCCTACTTCATTCATCACATACACACATTTCGCGATGTGATCCTCTGGTCTATGATGCAACTTGTTTCTCAAACAGAGGATGACATTCAATGTCTTAGAGTAAGCATTGACCTTGGAATCCTTCCAAGGCTACCTTACAACATAAGACCCAAGCCCACATTTCAAACTACATGGACATTGATCCATTCCCCTATCCAAGAAACGAATGTAGGAAGCCTCATGTGGTTCAATCCGAACACATACATTCCTCAACCCCTTCACCCCAGTTCTCTTATTTTCCACATGATGTTAAATTTTATACACCATTTCGAACTACGTGGACTTCGATCCATGACCATATCCGAGTAAGGTACATCGGAATCCTACTTGAGGTTCAATCCGAACACCTATTGATCCCAACCACTTCACGTTGGTTCACCCCCATCCTACATTACATTAAGAAATACATCCCCTTTTAATCCTGCAAGATGATATGATGCACCCATTAGAACTTTGTGGGTTTTGATCCATGTCTCCTTGGAAGGGTATGTAGGAAGCCTCCATGAGGATCAATCCCATCCAGCGGTAAGCCATTGTACCCTATACATTAATAAGACATTGTACTAGATCCAGTGGTAAGATTTGGTTACCCCCAACAAACGGTAAGCTGTTGTAGCTCTTGAATGATGGTAATCCATTGTAGTCCAAAATCAAATGTATGCCTTTGTATTCCCCTTTGTTAAGACCCACATCAATGGTTCGTCCAAGTGGCATCAGGCCAAGTCTTGGGCTTCAAACCACATGCAAACCCATAGTATGTCATTGAGTCACTATCCTATGTGCACACCCTAATTCTGTGCCCCCATCCTAATAAATGTGGACATTGATTCTGCACCACCGGGATACGTCGGAAGCCTCTCTCAGGTCATGACCATCACCCATGTCTTACCTCGGTCTCTCTATTGAGCCTTTAGGTTTAGGGATGTAACGCCCCGACCCCAGCTACCCAGAGTCGGTGCATTACTTTGTAACATTGGCATGATCACAAAAGATCAAGTCTCGAAAGACCGATTAGATTAGTAGCCTTGGAAACACTAGATACATTCATAAGTCATTCATTACATCAAAAGTAAACAAACTACAATAACATGGTCTTCATAGTCCACACTCATAACTTCACTGACTATTCTCGCAAGTCAGTCATAATACACTTTTTCACATCCTGGAAAATATTTAAACATTGAAAGGGGTGAGCTCAGATGCTCAGTAAGGATAACAATATTGCGGAAGCTTTTATAAGAAAACATAAGCATTTAAGGCAATGTATAACTAAAACAAAAGCCTTATTGAACTTGAAATTCAGCATAATATGGAAAAAGTAAAATAAAATAATTCCATTACTTACTCACATGGATATTCTACTAGACGAATAATCAAATGAAATATAAATAACCACTTTCATAATGTTGGAATGCATAATGCCAGACTATCATAACCACATAGCCAAGGCCTCGTGCCAAGACTACAAATAAGATTTTGTCAAGGCCTTGTGCCAATACACTAGTTTGTCTCATGAGACCTACCGATGCATCGAGGAGCTATAGCGGGCTCCACCCGTCACATATTAAGTCCAATTCATTCCCATATGAAAAGGTTTAAACATAACATAATAATTCGTATTAAAACTATCATACGAAATGTCAATAATTTCACCATAAACTATGAATGGCATAAAATAGCACATCCACAGTCAAACATATCACAAAACCTTCAATACAATATAGAAGTTTTGTATTATAATAAATCAACTTCAAATAAGCGTAAAATCCATCAAAGGATGTTGACATAGATGAAATCAAAACACTTTTTAGAGAAATATCTCTTTATATTTTTGAAATCATTTAAGAGCCATATAAATCGAAACATTTTCTTGAAAATATTCTTATAATCTTGTAAGGAAAGCTTTGAAGATTGTATAACGGCGGAAAATAACCGCACCCGCCGTATAAGTTAAAAAAAACATTCTTACCTCAATTTTGTCGAAAAGGTTAAAAAGGACCTTGTTTTGAAAACGACGGAAACATTCCTCTTATAAAAATTCAAAAAGGGTATAAATGACTTTAACCCATATTCTTGTAAATAATAAAAATGTTTTGAAATAAATTTTGAAGAAACATGGATGTGGATGATAACGAGGTCCCAGTAGATAATTATGTATAAACAACCTTGGATAATGAAGAGGTTGTGAAGTAAACCCTTACCTTGTACTTTTCCTTGGTTGGGGTAGGTTAACCTCCTGTATAATGGTGAAATAATTTGTTATTAAATTATACAAGAATCATATACATTCATATGATATCATATATGATCTTTTAACACTGCTTTGTTAACAATATCATAGATTTATCGTTGTTTCGGGTGTTAACTTACTCGTTTTCTTATATGTTTTGTTACGTAAGTCATGTTTTTCATGGATAGGTTGTATCTTATTCATATCCAGAATAATATAATGTCCTTAAATATTATTTTTAAATCATCAAATGATAATTATACTTGAATGGATACGACGGAGAATGAATCTCATCGCGTTCGTGGAGACGGTAGTCCGTACGTACGCACGAGCGACAATATCATTATTTTGATATTAAAATAATATATAATTGGATAGTATATCATATATAAAGAATAATTATCATGTTATATTTATTATTTACATGAATTAAATATCATTATTATACCCATCTAAATAATAATATATTGAATAACAATTACACCGCGACGTGGAGACGGTAAGCCGTACGTACGCACGTATGGTGACATGTCATTCAAATGATGGGTAGAATACTGAATATGGTTGTTCCATATTTATAATAACATCACAGTATATAGAAGATACTAGAGTTATAATTTTAGAATTGAAATAATAAACAAAGAGGGAGTGGAAGAAGGAAGAAACATGAAAGAGGGTGATGAAAATGTTACCTCTTCTTCGGGTTCTTCCTTTTGATTTGATCAAAAGGACTCCTTAGGATGGCTTTCTGACTAAAGTAAAGCTTCTAAGATGAAGGGAGAGAAGTTGGGAGAGTATTTGGGCAGAGTTTGGCCGAACCAAAAGGCTTGAAAGTGTGAATAAGTTGGTAGAGGTGGGGGCCTTTTATTAGAGGAGAGGAGGGGCTCTTTTGGAAAGATTGAAATGTTACATTATTATACAATGCTTTTCGGATTATAAAGGACCCACACTTATATAATTCGTGGCTAAGGTGATAAGGGTTCGAAATCTCTTCATCGAATAGGCTTTGGACAAGTGTACGCCTTGGATTTTTCATTATCTTCTCATTTTATCTAAATCGTTAAATAATGAGGTCATCGCCACATCATAATGATGTCATAAATAATTTAATTTATTTAATGTCTAAAAATTATAAAAAAAATTCTTTGATGTAGGAAATCTTTTTATATTTCTAATGAATATTTATAATCAAAATTTGGACTTTTGTAACCCCACGTAAAAATTTTTTTAGTAAAATATTTTATGTTTGTGTCATTTTTACTTTAACATTAAATAAAAGGTGTTTATGTCATTTTCTAACTAAAGTGGTTCCATGGGGTCCCCAAGTTGACCCATGGGTTGTCTTGGTCGGCCGTGACTCATCCAATAGGAGTAGGACAAGTTTCATGCTCATCTCATATTATAAAAACATTTTTTGTACCTTAAACTACACTAATTACCTCTAATCGCGATTAAGAACTTAAAAGTTACTATTCACCAAAAATTTATTTTAATCTCATTGAACCACATTTTACTTCTTAATGAAAACCATGTATGTCGGATTTTTGAAAATCAAATCGCAGAAGTGGTAATATTTCATTTAAATGAAAAATCAGTTATTTAACTACCACTTAGTGGTTTCACTATTCATCAAAAATTGAAGTTTTTCAGAACAAAGCCAAAATTTTACCCTAAGCTATAAATGATATTCCGAATTCATAAATGTTATCTATTTTAAAAAATTCCAAACATATAAGTTGCATTAATTAATTTTATAATTAATTCCCGCTGTTACAAAAAATGGCGTGTTTCTAAGAAACAATTTATATCAAAAGATTGACAATTGTTTATGTCTGATTTCAATGTTAAATTAATTCTAATGACCACCATTGGATAAAATGGTAAAAATATATTCTAATTATACTTTAAAACCACTAAATAGTATAATTTTTCACTATAAATTATTTTGATTTAAAAAGTTGTTTTTAAGTATTTTTCACTATTCATAAAAAATTAGAAGTTCTCAGAAAAAATCCAAAAATTCAACATAGGCTAATTTCGATATTCCAAATCCAAAGATGAAGTCTATTTTGATAAATAAAATTTATAAAATTTCAAAAAGTAGGTATTACTATTCACAAAGGCTAGTTTAATTAGTTGTGGTGTGTGTTAGAGCTCAAGGTTGCGTACAACACACGCTATTGCATTATTCGAAAGGAAACATACCGTGGAAGCTTGGGGTGTTACATTCTCCCCTCCTTCAAATAATTGCGTCCTCACAATTTAGAGGGTATTACTGCATAAAAATACTCGGGTGGTTCTTCATCATAAGTTCCTCAGGTTCCCACGTTGCCTCTTCCATTTTATGATTTCTCCACAAAACCTTTACCATACGAGTCGTCCGGTTTCTCAGCACCTGCTCCCTCACATCAAGAATCCTGACGGGATAATCACAATAGGAAAGATCGGGTTCCAGTTCTAATTCCTCATAGGTGAGTACATGCGATGGGTCAGGCATGTATTTCCTCAATAGAGATACGTGGAAATCATCGTGAACTTTGGAGAGATTTGGCGGCATCTCCAAACGATAAGCTACAACTCCAATACGATCTAGAATTTCGAAAGGTCCGATGTACCTGGGACTCAACCTACCCTTCTTACCAAAACGTATAACTCCCTTCCATGGAGATACCTTTAGGAAAATATGATCTCCCACCTGAAATTCCAAAACCTTTCTTCTGTTATCGGCATAGCTCTTCTGCCTACTTTGAGCTGATTTGATGTGGTTTTGGATTACCTTCACATTTTCCATTGTTTCTTCCACCAGTTCTGGTCCCACAAGTTTTCTTTCACCAACGTCATCCCAACAGGTTGGTGTACGACATCTCTTTCTGTACAATGCTTCATAAGGTGCCATATTAATGCTTGAATGGAAGCTATTGTTATAGGAAAATTATACTAGTGGTAAGTATTGATCCCACATACCCTGAAAGTCAAGAGAGCATGATCTCAACATGTCTTCTAAGGTTTGAATAGTCCGTTATGATTGTCCATCTGTTTGACGGTGATAGGCAGTGCTCAAACAAAGTTCAGTATCCAAGGCCTTTTGAAGACTTTTCCAGAATCTTGAAGTAAAACGAGGATCACGATCAGAAACAATCGATAGGGGTACTCCATGAAGTCTTACAACTTCATTAATATATAATATTGCTAGACGTTCAAGTGGTAGATCCTCTCGTATAGACAGAAAATGTGCTGAATTAGTAAGACGATCACCAATGACCCATATTGCATCATTCCTTATAGGAGTCTTTGGTAGTCCCATGACAAAGTCCATCGTAATATTATCCCATTTCCACTCAGGTATGGGAAGAGGTTGCAATACTCCACCAGGATGTTGCCTTCCAGCTTTCACTTATTGACAGACCATACACCTCGACACAAAATCAGCAATCTCCCTCTTCATATTGTCCCACCAAAAATGTTCCTTCAAATCTCTATACATTTTGGTGCTCCCAGGGTGTATAGAGAAATTGGAACTATGAGCATCATCCAGCAATTCCCTTTTTAGATCAGTTATATCGGGAACACAAAGTCTCTTCCTGAATTTCAAAATTCCATCCTTATACACAAAGTCCCTCAATCTTCCATCATTCACATCTTTAATCTTCTTCTGAAATTCTTCATCATTGGTCTGATAACTCTTAATCCTTTCTAGTAATGATGGTTTGGCAACCATTTGAAAAAGCATTGATGTTTCACCTTCCCTAGTTATTTCCATGTCCATCTTCACTAGATCCAAGAAAATTGGATCCCTTTCAATTCTCATCACATTCAAAACTCCATGGTCTTTTCTACTCAAAGCATCTTCCACCTTGTTTGCCTTCCCCAGGTGGTAATGTATCGTGCAATCATAATCCTTGAGTAGTTCAAGCCATCGCCTTTGCCTCATGTTGAGTTCTTTTTGTGTGAAAATATACTTCAAACTCTTGTGATCAGTATAAATCTCAAATTTTTCACCATAGAGGTAATGTCTCCATATCTTTAAAGAAACGATCACAGCTGCTAACTCAAGATCATGAGTAGGATAGTTTTGCTCATGAATTTTTAGCTGTCGTGATGCATAGGCAATGACCTTATCATTCTGCATAAGGACACGACCAAGTCCTTTCTTCGATGCATCACTATAAATAACAAACCCATCATTCCCCGATGGTAGAGTCAATACAGGGGCATTGACTAATCTTCTCTTTACTTCTTCAAAACATTCTTCACACTCTTTTGTCCAGACAAATTTAATCCCTTTACGTGTGAACTTTGTCAATGGGATAGCCAATCTGGCAAAATTCTGGACGAAACGTCGATAATAACCTGCTAAACCAATAAAACTGCGTACCTCAGTTATACTTGTCGGTGCTAGACATTCTTGGATTGCCTTGGTTTTAGAAGGATCAATGGAAATTCCATCCTTAGAGACAATATGGACAAGAAAAGAAATCTCATGAAGCCAGAATTCACACTTGCTAAATTTCCCATATAATTCATGTCTTCTAAGAGTCTTCAGGATAATGCGTAAGTGATTTTCATGATCTTCGTGGCTTTTGGAGTATACCAAGATATCATCAATAAATACCACTACAAAGTCATCAAGATATTCCTTGAAAACTCTATTCATCAGATCCATGAAAACAGAGGGTGCATTAGTCAATCCAAAAGGCATTACTGTAAACTCGTAATGCCCACACCTTGTTCGAAATGCTGTCTTTGGAACGTCTTCCTTCTTCACACACAACCGATGGTATCCAGACCAAAGGTCAATCTTTGAAAAGTATTGATCTCCATGCAGTTGGTCAAACAAATCATCAATGCGAGGTAGGGGATACTTGTTCTTTATTGTTATAGAATTTATCTCCCTATAGTCAATGCACAACCTCATAGATCCATCTTTCTTCTTAACAAAAAGAACAGGGGCTCCCCAAGGAGAAACACTAGGGCGAATAAATCCATTATTACTCAATTCCTCTAGTTGTTTCTTTAGTTCAACTAATTCCACAGTGGCCATTCTATAAGGGGTCTTCGATATGGGCCTTGGTCCAGGAATTAAATCAATGGAAAACTCAACTTCTCGTTCTGGAGGATGTCCAGGTAAATCTTCCGGAAACACATTAACATAATCTCTCACAATAGGTACATCCTCTATTTGAATCTTCCTTTCCTCACCCTCGGGAATTTCCTTCTCTTCCTCCCCAATAATTGAATTTAGTTGAGCTACTGGGGGTGGATCTAGATAAGAATTATTTGGAGACGATTTGGCTCTAAAGATAAGGTGTTCCTTATCATCATCATCAAGAATCGTATCCTCTTTCCTCTTACAATAAATTTTTGCATCATGGTCCGAAAGCCAATACATACAGAGGATTATATCAAATTCAATCATGGGTATGACGATGAGATCCGCAGGTAAAGAACATTTAGGTGCTCTAATGGGAACTAATCGACAAAACTTTATTGCAACAATACTTCCCTTAGGGGTTTTGACCAACAACTCCCTTGTTAAATCAAATTGGAAATATCTAATTTTCTTAGCAAACTGGGATGATATGAAACAATGAGACGATCCAGAATCAAATAATGCATTTGCTAAACTTGAGGAAACCATTAAATTTCCTGCCACCACGTCTTTCGGAGCTTCTACCTCAGTAGTAGTGATAGCATAAGCCTGGCCTTGATCCCTTGGCCTTTTCTGAGGTAAGTTCTCCTGACTCTTAGGACATTAATTTGCATAATTCCACATCTCCCTGCAATTCTAGCATCGAACGTTGGTAGCTTCCTTCTTCCCCTTGCAATCATGAGCTTGGTGGCATTTTTTCACCACACTTGTAACAGACTCCCATTCCCTTCAAGCAAGTACCAGGATGTTTCATCCCGCATTTACCACAAGATGGATATTCAACCTTTCCCTTCTTCCCTTTATTTCCATTCCCAGATTGATCAGCAGGTCTCTTCTTCTCTTGCTTTGCTTTAAAGTCATAAGACTTAGAGAATTCCTTTTTCGTCTTGATAGCGCACGAGACAATACCTTCGTATGAAGAGAAGGTTTGTGACACTAAAGCTCGACAGAGAAATGGTTTCAACCCATCAAAGAAACGATCAGTCTTACTTCTTGGGTCACGTATGTAATCTGCAACATACCTTGCTAACCTTGTAAATTTAGCCTCATTCTTTGCGACATTCTCCTCCTCCTTCTGCCTCAGACTCAGAAATTGCCTTTCCATATCCGCTCGATGGTCTCGAGGAAAGTATTTTACTAAGAACAACTCTTTGAACTCCTGCCATTCCATGTTTGTTAATTCATCATCTTCATTTGTGTTTTAAATTAGTGACCACCATTGATCGGCATCTCCAGTGAGGTGGTAAACTGCCATGATATCTTTTTCCCTTTCACGGCTCCCCAAAGCCTGAAATATTTTCTCTAGGGAATTTATCCATTGCTCGGCTACTAAGGGATTTGTACTCCCATTGAACGTTGGTGGTTGTTGCCTCATGAATCGATCTAACATTGATCCTCCACGCTGTGGATCAGGGTGCTCCATACGTGTAAGGTTATTATTCATAACCTGAGTAAGTTGTCCCAGTATGGTGATTAGCTGATCGGCACCAGTTGCATCACCAGCCCCACTATAATTATCTTGAGCAGGAGGGAAATCCCTACATGGAGTGTGTGCATTGATAGGGTTTCCATTTATTCCACTAGGCGCCATTTCTAAACAATGGCATAAACTAGATCAGTTTATTAATCAAAATACATAATCCCATACTTATAAAACACTTAACATAAATTGAACTATTTATGGATATAATCCATAATCATAAAAATGTTTTCTTTGAGGATGTATATACTCATAAACCCTTCATAATGGTTTGTAAAGAAAATGAGAGTTATCCTAAGAATATCCCTCGGGAGTGTCGTAACCAAGAGTGCAGCAAGGCCCGTTGTCGTGCACCAGTTCCCGTTCGAGTCTAGCTCAAAGCAGTGTTTTCGGGTTTTACCCCTAGGTACATCTGTGCCAGAGCCACCTCTACCTGCTCGTATCCAGACAGGGATGTATTGCTCGGAAAACTCACAACATCTCTACAATACCAAAATTCTAGGAAGTTCTTCTATACTAATCCTCAAAGTTCATCTTAGGTCTATGTGCTCTAATCAGAGTTTATCTAAATCTAGATTCCAAGGTTTGTACTAAACTTCCTCTGATACCAACTGTAACGCCCCGACCCCAGCTACCCAGAGTCGGTGCATTACTTCGTCACATTGGCATGATCACAAAAGATCAAGTCTCGAATGACCGATTAGTTTAGTAGCCTTGGAAACACTAGATACATTCATAAGACTTTCATTACATCAAAAGTAAACAAACTACAATAACATGGTATTCATAGTCCACACTCATATCTTCACTGACTATTCTCGCAAGTCAGTCATAATACACTTCTTCACATCCTGGAAAATATTTAATCATTGAAAGGGGTGAGCTCAGATGCTCAGTAAGGATAACAATATTGCGGATGCTTTTATAAGAAAACATAAGCATTTAAGGCAATGTATAACTAAAAAAAGCCTTATTGAACTTGAACTTCAGCATAATATGGCAAAAGTAAAATAAAATAATTCCATTACTTACTCACATGGATATTCTACTAGGCGAATAATCACATGAAATATCAATAACAACTTTCATAATGTTGGAATGCATAATGCCAGACTATCATTACCACATAGCCAAGGCCTCGTGCCAAGACTACAAATAAGATTTTGTCAAGGCCTTGTGCCAAGACACTAGTTTGTCTCATGAGACCTATCGATGCATTGTGGAGCTATAGCTGGCTCCACCCGTCACATATTAAGTCCAATGCATTCCCATATGAAGAGGTTTAAACATAACATAATCATTCGTATTAAAACTAGCATACGAAATGTCAATAATTTCACCATAAACTATGAATGGTATAAAATAGAACATCCACAGTCAAACATATCACAAAACCTTCAATACAATATAGAAGTTTTGTATTATAATAAATCAACTTCAAATAAGCGTAAAATCCATCAAAGGATGTTGACATAGATGAAATCAAAACACTTTTTAGAGAAATATCTCTTCCTATTTTTGAAATCATTTAAGAGCAATATAAAATGACAAATTTCTCTGAAAATATTCTTATAAGCTTGTAAGGAAAGCTTTGAAGATTGTATAACGGCGGAAAATAACTGCACCCGCCGTATAAGTTAAAAAAACATTCTTACCTCAATTTTGTCGAAAAGGTTAAAAAGGACCTTGTTTTGAAAACGACAGAAAGATTCCTCTTATAAAAAGTCAAAAAGGGTATAAATGACTTTAACCCATATTCTTGTAAATAATAAAAATGTTTTGAAATACATTTTGAAGAAACATGGATGTGGATGATAACGAGGTCCCAGTAGATAATTATGTATAAACAACCTTGGATAATGAAGAGGTTGTGAAGTAAACCCTTACCTTGTACTTTCCTTGGTTAGGGTAGGTTAACCTCCTGTATAATGGTGAAATAATTGTTATTAAATTATACAAGAATCATATACATTCATATGATATCATATATGATCTTTTAACATTGCTTTGTTAACAATATCTTAGATTTATCGTTGTTTCGGGTGTTAACTTACTCGTTTTCTTATATGTTTTGTTACGTAAGTCATGTTTTTCATGGATAGGTTGTATGTTATTCATATCCAGAATGATATAATGTCCTTAAACATTATTTTTAAATCATCAAATGATAATTATACTTGAATGGATACGACGGAGAATGAATCTCATCGCGTTCGTGGAGACGGTAGTCCGTACGTACGCACGAGCGACAATATCATTATTTTGATATTAAAATAATATATAATTGGATAGTATATCATATATAAAGAATCATTATCATGTTATATTTATTATTTACATGAATTAAATATCATTATTATACCCATCTAAATAATAATATATTGAATAACAATTACACCACGACATGGAGACGGTAAGCCGTACGTACGCACGTATGGTGACATGTCATTCAAATGATGGGTAGAATACTGAATATGGTTGTTCCATATTTATAATAACATCACAGTATATAGAATATACTGGATTTATAATTTTAGAATTGAAATAATAAACAAAGAGGGAGTGGAAGAAGGATGAAACATGAAAGAGGGTGATGAAAATGTTACCTCTTCTTCGGGTTCTTCCTTTTGATTTGATCAAAAGGACTCCTTAGGATGTCTTTCTGACTAAAGTAAATCTTCTAGGATGAAGGGAGAGAAGTTGGGAGAGTATTTGGGCAGAGGTTGGCCGAACCAAAAGGCTTGAAAGTGTGAATAAGGTGGTAGATGTGGGGGCCTTTTATTAGAGGAGAGGAGGGGCTCTTTTGGAAAGATTGAAATGTTACATTATAATACAATGATTTTCGGATTATAAAGGACCCACACTTATATAATTCGTGGCTAAGGTGATAAGGGTTCGAAATCTCTTCATCTAATAGGCTTTGGACAAGTGTACGCCTTGGATTTTGCATTATCTTCTCATTTTATCTAAATCGTTAAATAATGAGGTCATCTCCACATCATAATGATGTCATAAATAATTTAATTTATTTAATGTCTAAAAATTATAAAAAAAATACAGTGATGTAGGAAATCTTTTTATATTTCTAATGAATATTTATAATCAAAATTTGGACTTTTGTAACCCCACGTAAAAAGTGTTTTAGTAAAATATTTTATGTTTGTATCATTTTTACTTTAACATTAAATAAAAGGTGTTTATGTCATTTTCTAACTAAAGTGGTTCCATGGGGTCCCCAAGTTGACCCATGGGTTGTCTTGTTCGGCCATGACTCATCCAATAGGAGTAGGACAAGTTTCATGCTCATCTCATATTATAAAAACATTATTTGTACCTTAAACTACACTAATTACCTCTAATCGCGATTAAGAACTTAAAAGTTACTATTCACCAAAAATTTATTTTAATCTCATTGAACCACATTTTACTTCTTAATGAAAACCATGTATGTCGGATTTTTGAAAATCAAATCGCAGAAGTGGTAATATTTCATTTAAATGAAAAATCAGTTATTTAACTACCACTTAGTGGTTTCACTATTCATCAAAAATTGAAGTTTTTCAGAACAAAGCCAAAATTTTACCCTAAGATATAATTGATATTCCAAATTCAAAAATGTTATCTATTTTACAAAATTCCAAAAATATAAGTTGCATTAATTAATTTTATAATTAATTCCCGCTGTTACAAAAAATGGCGTGTTTCTAAGAAACAATTTATATCAAAAGATTGACGATTGTTTATGTCTGGTTTCAATGTTAAATTAATTCTAATGAACACCATTGGATAAAATGGTAAAAATATATTCTAATTATACTTTAAAACCACTAAATAGTATAATTTTTCCCTATAAATTATTTTGATTTAAAAAGTTGTTTTTAAGTATTTTTCACTATTCATAAAAAATTAGAAGTTCTCAGAAAAATACCAAAAATTCAACATAGGCTAATTTCGATATTCCAAATCCAAAGATGAAGTATATTTTGATAAATAAAATTTATAAAATTTCAAAAAGTAGGTATTACTATTCACAAAGGCTAGTTTAATTAGTTGTGGTGTGTGTTAGAGCTCAAGGTTGCGTACAACACATGCTATTGCATTATTCGAAAGGAAACATACCGTGGAAGCTTAGGGTGTTACATTCTCCCCTCCTTCAAATAATTGCGTCCTCGCAATTTCTAGGGTATTACTTCATAAAAAGACTCGTGTGGTTCTTCATCATAAGTTCCTCAGGTTCCCACGTTGCCTCTTCCATTTTATGATTTCTCCACAAAACCTTTACCAGACGAGTCGTCCGGTTTCTCAGCACCTGATCCCTCACATCAAGAATCCTGACGGGCTCTTCACAATAGGAAAGATCGGGTTCCAGTTCTAATTCCTCATAGGTGAGTACATGCGATGGGTCAGGCATGTATTTCCTCAACAGAGATATGTGGAAAACATCGTGAACTTTGGAGAGATTTGGCGGCATCGCCAAACGATAAGCTACAACCCCAATACGATCTAGAATTTCGAAAGGTCCGATGTACCTGGGACTCAACCTACCCTTCTTACCAAAACGTATAACTCCCTTCCATGGAGATACCATTAGGAAAAAATGATCCCCCACCTGAAATTCCAAAACCTTTCTTCTGTTATCGGCATAGCTCTTCTGCCTACTTTGAGCTGATTTGATGTGGTTTTGGATTACCTTCACATTTTCCATTGTTTCTTCCACCAGTTCTGGTCCCACAAGTTTTCTGTCACCAACGTCATTCCAACAGTTTGGTGTACGACATCTCTTTCTGTACAACGCTTCATAAGGTGCCATCTGAATTCTTGAATGGAAGCTATTGTTATAGGAAAATTATACTAGTGGTAAGTATTGATCCCACATACCCTGAAAGTCAAGATAGCATGATCTCAACATGTCTTCTAAGGTTTGAATAGTCCGTTCTGATTGTCCATCTGTTTGAGGGTGATAGGCAGTTCTCAAACAAAGTTCAGTATCCAAGGCCTTTTGAATACTTTTCCAGAATCTTGAAGTAAAACGAGGATCACGATCAGAAACAATCGATAGGGGTACTCAATGAAGTCTTACAACTTCATTAATATATAATCTTTCTAGACGTTCAAGTGGTAGATCCTCCCGTATAGACAGAAAATGTGCTGACTTAGTAAGACGATCACCAATGACCCATATTGCATCATTCCTTCTAGGAGTCTTTGGTAGTCCCATGACAAATTCCATCGTAATATTATCCCATTTCCACTCAGGTATGGGAAGAGGTTGCAATAATCCACCAGGATGTTGCCTTCCAGCTTTCACTTGTTGACAAACCATACACCTAGACACAAAATCAGCAATCTCCCTCTTCATATTGTCCCACCAAAAATGTTCCTTCAAATCTCTATACATTTTGGTGCTCCCAGGGTGTATAGAGAAATTGGAACTATGAGCATCATCCAGCAATTCCCTTTTTAGATCTGTTATATCGGGAACACAAAGTCTCTTCCTGAATTTCAAAATTCCATCCTTATACACAAAGTCCCTCAATCTTCCATCATTCACATCTTTAATCTTCTTCTGAAATTCTTCATCATTGGTCTGAGAACTCTTAATCTTTTCTAGTAATGATGGTTTGGCAACAATTTGAAAAAGCATTGATGTTTCACCTTCCCTAGTTATTTCCATGTCCATCTTCACTAGATCCAAGAAAATTCGATCCCTTTCAATTCTCATCACATTCAAAACTCCATGGTCTTTTTTACTCAAAGCATCTGCCACCTTGTTTGCCTTCCCCGAGTGGTAATGTATCGTGCAATCATAATCCTTGAGTAGTTCAAGCCATCGCCTTTGCCTCATGTTGAGTTCTTTTTGTGGGAAAATATACTTCAAACTCTTGTGATCAGTATAAATCTCAAATTTTTCACCATAGAGGTAATGTCTCCATATCTTTAAAGAAAAGATCACAGCTGCTAACTCAAGATCATGAGTAGGATAGTTTTGCTCATGAAGTTTTAGCTGTCGTGATGCATAGGCAATGACCTTATCATTCTGCATAAGGACACAACCAAGTCCTTTCTTCGATGCATCACTATAAATAACAAACCCATCATTCCCCGATGGTAGAGTCAATACAGGGGCATTGACTAATCTTCTCTTTAGTTCTTCAAAACATTCTTCACACTCTTTTGTCCAGACAAATTTAATCCCTTTACGTGTGAGCTTTGTCAATGGGTTAGCCAATCTGGAAAAATTCTGGACGAAACGTCGATAATAACCTGCTAAACCAATAAAACTGCGTACCTCAGTTATACTTGTCGGTGCTGGCCATTCTTGGATTGCCTTGGTTTTAGAAGGATCAATGGAAATTCCATCCTTAGAGACAATATGGCCAAGAAAAGAAATCTCATGAAGCCAGAATTCACACTTCCTAAATTTCCCATATAATTCATGTCTTCTAAGAGTCTTCAGGATAATGCGTAAGTGATTTTCATGATCTTCGTGGCTTTTGGAGTATACCAAGATATCATCAATAAATGCCACTACAAAGTCATCAAGATATTCCTTGAAAACTCTATTCATCAGATCCATGAAAATAGAGGGTGAATTAGTCAATCCAAAAGGCATTACTGTAAACTCGTAATGCACATACCTTGTTCAAAATGCTGTCTTTGGAACGTCTTCATTCTTCACACACAACTGATGGTATCCAGACCAAAGGTCAATCTTTGAAAAGTATTGATCTCCATGCAGTTGTTCAAACAAATCATCAATGCAAGGTAGGGGATACTTGTTCTTTATTGTTATAGCATTGATCTCCCTATAGTCAATGCACAACCTCATAGATCCATCTTTCTTCTTAACAAAAAGAACAGGGGCTCCCCAAGGAGAAACACTAGGGCGAATAAATCCATTATTACTCAATTCCTCTAGTTGTTTCTTTAGTTCAACTAATTCCACAGTGGCCATTCTATAAGGAGTCTTCGATATGGGCCTTGATCCAGGAATTAAATCAATGGAAAACTCAACTTCTCGTTCTGGAGGATGTCCAGGTAAATCTTCTGGAAACACATTAACATAATCTCTCACAATAGGTACATCCTCTAATTGAATCTTCCTTTCCTCAACCTCGGTAATTTCCTTCTCTTCCTCCCCAATAATTGAATTTAGTTGAGCTACTGGGGGTGGATCTAGATAATAATTATGTGGCGACGATTTGGCTCTAAAGATAAGGTGTTCCTTATCATCATCATCAAGAATCGTAACCTCTTTCCTCTTACAATAAATTTTTGCATCATGGTCCGAAATCCAATCCAAACCGAGGATTATATCAAATTCAATCATGGGTATGACGATGAGATCAGTAGGTAAAGAACATTTAGGTGCTCTAATGGGAACTAATCGACAAAACTTTATTGCAACAATACTTCCCTTAGGGGTTTTGACCGACAACTCCCTTGTTAAATCAAATTGGAAATATCTAATTTTCTTAGCGAACTGGGAGGATATGAAACAATGCGATGATCCAGAATCAAATAATGCATTTTCTAAACTTGAGGAAACCATTAAATTACCTTCCACCACGTCTTTCGGAGCTTCTACCTCAGCAGTAGTGATAGCATAAGCCTGGCCTTGATCCCTTGGCCTTTTCTGAGGTAAGTTCTCCTGACTCTTAGGACATTCATTTGCATAATGCCCCATCTCCCTGCAATTGTAGCATCGAACGTTGGTAGCTTCCTTCTTCCCCTTGCAATCATGAGATTGGTGGCCTTTTTCACCACACTTGTAACAGACTCCGATTCCCTTCAAGCAAGTACCAGGATGTTTCTTCCCGCATTTACCACAAGATGGATATTCAACCTTTCCCTTCTTCCCTTTATTTCCATTCCCAGATTGATTAGCAGGTCTCTTCTTCTCTTGCTTTGCTTTAAAGTCATAAGACTTAGATAATTCCTTTTCCGTCTTGATAGCGCACCAGACAATACCTTCGTATGAAGAGAAGGTTTGTGATACTAAAGCTCGACGGAGAAATGGTTTCAACCCATCATAGAAACGATCAGTCTTACTTCTTGGGTTACGTATGTAATCTGCAACATACCTTGCTAACCTTGTAAATTTAGCCTCATACTTTGCGACATTCTCCTCCTCCTTCTGCCTCAGACTCAGAAATTGCCTTTCCATATCCGCTCGATGGTCTCGAAGAAAGTATTTTTCTAAGAACATCTCTTTGAACTCCTGCCATTCCATGTTTGTTAATTCATCATCTTCCTTTATGTTTTGAATTAGTGACCACCATTGATCGGCATCTCCAGTGAGGCGGTAAACTGCCATGATAACTTTTTCCCTTTCACTGCTCCCCAAAGCCTGAAATATTTTCTCTAGGGAATTTATCCATTGCTCGGCTACTAAGGGATTTGTACTCCCATTGAACGTTGGTGGTTGTTGCCTCATGAATCGATCTAACATTGATCCTCCACGTTGTGGATCAGGGTGCTCCATATGGGTAAGGTTATTATTCATAACCTGAGTAAGTTGTCCCAGTATGGTGATTAGCTGATCGGCACCAGTTGCATCACCAGCCCCACTATAATTATCTTGAGCAGGAGGGAAATCCCTACATGGAGTGCGTGCATTGATACGGTTTCCATTTCTTCCACTAGGCGCCATTTATAAACAATGGCATAAACTAGATCAGTTTATGAATCAAAATACATAATCCCATACTTATAAAACACTTAACATAAATTGAACTATTTATGGATATAATCCATAATCATAAAAATGTTTTCTTTGAGGAAGTATATACTCATAAACCCTTCATAATGGTTTGTAAAGAAAATGAGAGTTATCCTAAGCATATCCCCCGGGAGTGTCGTAACCAAGAGTGCAGCAAGGACCGTTGTCGTGCACCAGTTCCCGTTCGAGTCTAGCTCAAAGCAGTGTTTTCGGGTTTTACCCCTAGGTACATCTGTGCCAGAGCCACCTCTACCTGCTCGTATCCAGACAGGGATGTATTTCTCGGAAAACTCACAACATCTCTACAATACCAAAATTCTAGGAAGTTATTCTATACTAATCCTCAAAGTTCATCTTAGGTCTATGTGCTCTAATCAGAGTTTATCTAAATCTAGATTCCAAGGTTTGTACTAAACTTCCTCTGATACCAACTATAACGCCCCGACCCCAGCTACCCAGAGTCGGTGCATTACTTCGTAACATTGGCATGATCAGAAAAGATCAAGTCTCGAAAGACCGATTAGTTTAGTAGCCTTGGAAACACTAGATACATTCATAAGACTTTCATTACATCAAAAGTAAACAAACTACAATAACATGGTCTTCATAGTCCACACTCATATCTTCACTGACTATTCTCGCAAGTCAGCCATAATACACTTCTTCACATCCTGGAAAATATTTAAACATTGAAAGGGGTGAGCTCAGATGCTCAGTAAGGATAACAATATTGCAGAATCTTTTCTAAGAAAACATAAGAATTTAAGGCAATGTATAACTAAAACAAAAGCCTTATTGAACTTGAACTTCAGCATAATATGGAAAAAGTAAAATAAAATAATGCCATTACTTACTCACATGGATATTCTACTAGACGAATAATCACATGAAATATCAATAACCACTTTCATAATGTTGGAATGCATAATGACAGACTATCATAACCACATAGCCAAGGCCTCGTGCCAAGACTACAAATAAGATTTTGTCAAGGCCTTGTGCCAAGACACTAGTTTGTCTCATGAGACCTATCGATGCATCGTGGAGCTATAGCTGGCTCCACCCGTCACATATTAAGTCCAATGCATTCCCATATGAAAAGGTTTAAACATAACATAATCATTCGTATTAAAACTAGCATACGAAATGTCAATAATTTCACCATAAACTATGAATGGTATAAAATAGCACATCCACAGTCAAACATATCACAAAACCTTCAATACAATATAGAAGTTTTGTATTATAATAAATCAACTTCAAATAAGCGTAAAATCCATCAAAGGATGTTGACATAGATGAAATCAAAACACTTTTTAGAGAAATATCTCTTTCTATTTTTGAAATAATTTAAGAGCCATATAAAACGAAACATTTTCTCTGAAAATATTCTTATAAGCTTGTAAGGAAATCTTTGAAGATTGTATTACGGCGGAAAATAACCGCACCCGCCGTATAAGTTAAAAAAAACATTCTTACCTCAATTTTGTCGAAAAGGTTAAAAAGGACCTTGTTTTGAAAACGACAGAAAGATTCCTCTTATAAAAAGTCAAAAAGGGTATAAATGACTTTAACCCATATTCTTGTAAATAATAAAAAAAATTTGAAATACATTTTTAAGAAACATGGATGTGGATGATAACGAGGTCCCAGTAGATAATTATGTATAAACAACCTTGGATAATGAAGAGGTTGTGAAGTAAACCCTTACCTTGTACTTTTCCTTGGTTAGGGTAGGTTAACCTCCTGTATAATGGTGAAATAATTGTTATTAAATTATACAAGATTCATATACATTCATATGATATCATATATGATCTTTTAACATTGCTTTGTTAACAATATCTTAGATTTATCGTTGTTTCGGGTGTTAACTTACTCGTTTTCTTATATGTTTTGTTACGTAAGTCATGTTTTTCATGGATAGGTTGTATGTTATTCATATCCAGAATGATATAAGGTCCTCAAGAATTATTTTTAAATCATCAAATAATAATTATACTTGAATGGATACGACGGAGAATGAATCTCATCGCGTTCGTGGAGACGGTAGTCTGTACGTACGCACGAGCGACAATATCATTATTTTGATATTAAAATAATATATAATTGGATAGTATATCATATATAAAGAATAATTATCATGATATATTTATTATTTACATGAATTAAATATCATTATTATAACCATCTAAATAATAATATATTGAATAACAATTACACCACGACGTAGAGACGGTAAGCCGTACGTACGCACGTATGGTGACATGTCATTCAAATGATGTGTAGAATACTGAATATGGTTGTTCCATATTTATAATAACATCACAGTATATAGAATATACTGGAGTTATAATTTTAGAATTGAAATAATAAACAAAGAGGGAGTGGAAGAAGGAAGAAACATAAAAGAGGGTGATGAAAATGTTACCTCTTCTTCGGGTTCTTCCTTTTGATTTGATCAAAAGGACTCCTTAGGATGTCTTTCTGACTAATGTAAATCTTCTAGGATGAAGGGAGAGAAGTTGGGAGTGTATTTGGGTAGAGGTTGGCCTAACCAAAAGGCTTGAAAGTGTGAATAAGGTGGTAGAGGTGTGGGCCTTTTATAAGAGGAGAGGAGGGGCTCTTTTGGAAAGATTGAAATGTTACATTATTATACAATGCTTTTCGGATTATAAAGGTCCCACACTTATATAATTCGTGGATAAGGTGATAAGGGTTCTAAATATCTTCATAGAATAGACTTTGGACAAGTGTACGCCTTGGATTTTGCATTATCTTCTCATTTTATCTAAATCGTTAAATAATGAGGTCATCGCCACATCATAATGATGTCATAAATAATTTAATTTATTTAATGTCTAAAAATTATAAAAAAAACTACTATGATGTAGGAAATCTTTTTATATTTCTAATGAATATTTATAATCAAAATTTGGACTTGTGTAACCCCACGTAAAAAATTTTTTAGTGAAATATTTTATGTTTGTGTCATTTTTACTTTAACATTAAATAAAAGGTGTTTATGTCATTTTCTAACTAAAGTGGCTCCATGGGGTCCCCAAGTTTACCCATGGGTTGTCTTGGTCGGCCATGACTCATCCAATAGGATTAGGACAAGTTTCATGATCATCTCATACTATAAAAACATTATTTGTACCTTAAACTACACTAATTACCTCTAATCGCGATTAAGAATTTAAAAGTTACTATTCACCAAAAATTTATTTTAATCTCATTGAACCACATTTTACTTCTTAATGACAACCATGTATGTCTTATTTTTGAAAATCAAATCTCAAACGTGGTAATATTTCATTTAAATGAAAAATCAGTTATTTAACTACCACTTAGTGGTTTCACTATTCATCAAAAATTGAAGTTTTTCAGAACAAAGCCAAAATTTTACCCTAAGCTATAATTGATATTCCGAATTCAAAAATGATATCTATTTTAAAAAATTCCAAACATATAAGTTGCATTAATTAATTTTATAATTAATTCCCGTTGTTACAAAAAATGGCGTGTTTCTAAGAAACAATTTATATCAAAAGATTGACAATTGTTTATGTCTGATTTCAATGTTAAATTAATTCTAATGACCACCATTGGATAAAATGGTAAAAATATATTCTAATTATACTTTAAAACCACTAAATAGTATAATTTTTCACTATAAATTATTTTTATTTAAAAAGTTGTTTTTAAGTATTTTTCACTATTCATAAAAAATTAGAAGTTCTCAGAAAAATACCAAAAATTCAACATAGGCTAATTTCGATATTCCAAATCCAAAGATGAAGTCTATTTTGATAAATAAAATTTATAAAATTTCAAAAAGTAGGTATTACTATTCACAATGGCTAGTATAATTAGTTGTGGTGTGTGTTAGAGCTTGAGGTTGCGTACAACACACGCTATTGCATTATTCGAAAGAAAACGTACCGTGGAAGCTTGGGGTGTTACAAGGGTTGTTCATTTTTAATCACGGAAGTTCTACTTCCTCCGAGTCGCATCCATGCATCCATTCTCATGGGCCACTTTCTCATGTGTCCCATCGTCCCACCGAACTATGAAGACATTGATTCCCCACCAAAGGGATATTTAGGAAGAATCTCTGAGGCTCAATCCCAACATCACCATCACCTTCACGTTGGTTCCATATCATTATCCATCAACTTACCTTAACCATCCATATCCATCTTGTTCTAACCCGAGCCGCCACATCCCAGTTAGATCTTGTCACCCCTTTCTCACTAATCCTAGCATCAATTGGGTATCTGACCAAACTTAAAACCCACATGACCCATAGTCATCCTCTTAAGATAATCCCTCATTGTGATGGGATGAATTCCACATGTAATCCCCATCATCATCTCTGGGATGTTGTCCTCTGGGCACACCTTGGTTTATTACACCTTCGAACTATGCAGTCATTGATCCCTGTCTCTTGAGACTGGGTACATCAGATCATTGAGGTTCAATCCCAGATAATGGAAAAACCTAGAATCTCTTTTATAGTGACCCAATAAACCTTATATTTTTTTATTAGATTTTTTGACCCTATCATCTTGTGGGACACTCAAGTGCTTCCTCCTAGGGTTTCACACATCTCATCTACTTCTATCAGTGTTCAGATTAGTCTAATCTGTCTCTTCTAGACATTAATCTCATGACATACCCTGTGTTAAACATGGGAAGTTGAGGAAAACCTTAGAGACTTTCTTACAAAATATTATTTCCTACAATGGATATGGAATTCCTTGAGCTTCCGCACCCTCGAGAAGCCCTATCTTAGGGGAAGAAACCAAGATGAACTACAACTCTTGTGTATGGACATGCCTACAATGTCCGACTAGTCTAATCCCCCGAATGAGGGTTGTTTCCCTATCAAGAACCATTAGAATGTCCCAAATGAAGTGTCATAATTAACTGTAATCCAAGATAATTTGGAACATAGAAGATATTCCTGAAAAATATCACAATCATCAAGGGAGACCCAAACAAAGGGATTAGATTCGAGGATGAATCCATGGAAAGGGGAATTGAGATACCATCATCCAATTTCAATCACAGAGAAAACAGCCCTGAAAATGAGGCTTATGCCACACAACTTTTGAAAGTAGGAATGCTTGTAAATAATTAGAGCGTCCTTGAGAATTGGATGCATGCCTCGGAAAAATCATTAGAATCAGAAATTGTGAAGCCAACGTAAATTCTTCACCTTAATGTAGATACTAGTAGTGTTTGAGACATCAGTGGATTATCATGTCACTAGATCCATGTATCTGACCTGGTCTGACCAAGAAAATAATCATCACTGTGTAAAACTCACCAGAAATTCGGGAAGTGGAACATTGGAAAACACAGATTGTGATGTTCTCTACATGGATCCTTCTTGATAACCATGGAAGATGGAAGGGCATTGGGTCACTGGACATAGATTTTCTTCTCTCAACACTAATGGATAAATCTATTGCATTTTTTGGACCGAAGATTATATGATATAAATATGATCACCACCCAACCACCTATACTAGGGTAGGGGAAATGACAATGTGACAATCCAATGTGGCCTCATCCCTTCTATGTCTTCCTCTACATTGACGGATGCTGGGCACCCACTCCCCATCCCTCCATCTGAATTCATTCAGAGAAGGGTGATAAATTTCTTCATATGGCGATATGAGGATGAAGAGATTATCCCAAACTTGGATATATCCTGATAGGACATGGAAGCTTTTGTGCCTCACCGTACCCACTGCCCCCATTGGCCTTGTAGGGACCCACTACTCCCCACTCTTTCTTAAAATCGTTTCGAGAGAATCTCCCTGGAATACATTGATGACTCCATCCCATATTCCAATGTGGTGAGGGATGTCTTAGTCATCACAACTGTAATCCCATCCCAATGACCACCAAAGTGGGGTCCCACTAGGTCGTGTCAGCACCACCACCCAACCCCACCGGTTGAGGATTGGGTGAGTTATCAACTATGCCACTATCCCCAACCTGGTTAATCTGACACCAGCGTTGGGAGAAGGCTATGGAGGACACCCGTCCTAGAGTGCCATCATCAATGCCTTTATAGAAGCCCAACCCCCCCCCCCCCCCACGAGCTGGTTGGGAATACCCTACTAGTTGCTGAAATAGGTCACATCCATTGTGGGCTGCCCCGCTGTGTCAACATATAGTACTAAAGTCCTATCCATGGACCTCCAATGAGAGAAAAGTTTTCTGCCTCTCTAATCAAGGTTTGGAGGTTCTCACCAAGACACCAAAAATCCAAGAGAAGGTCCTCCTCATTGTATTGACACCACATAGGGAAACCTCTTTCACAACAGTGACCTTAGGTATTGAGTTGTTCCTCATGTCCTAGGTCTCTGATTTTAAGATACTACACATCAAGTCAATACCAGTATTTAGGTCTTCCCCATGCTCTTAACACAACTGAAGAAGGCCTTATTCATCCCAGAAACAAGAGAAACAGATGTCTACCTTGTTTTATTGGCTCCCAAAATGGTGGTCCTACCCATTTCATCATGACATGCACAAAGGTCTTCCTCATGTTGTCACTTCTTATGGGAATAAGAAAAACAACACTGACCATGCTCCCACCAGATCCATCGGAGGGACTAATTTCACCAGTAATTCTAGATGAGATTCACTCTTTGCATAAACTGCTAGATAGGTAGGTCCTCCCTGTTGTCCTTTTGACATTTTTTCAGGTGATCCTTGCACCCAAGCTTGCCCAGAAGGATGTATTCTCCACCCCAAAAAAATATCTGTTGAAGGTCCTCCTCCCACTTGGAACATACCCAATCCTGAATAACCAACATGAGGAAAGAGGGTAGGTATCCTCCACCATAAAAGTAATGTTAAGAAGATTCAGAGCACAATTAGACATGTATACTTCTTAGATTGTGAGGCAGAATGTGATTTGGTAATGGAACTCTCACACCAATCGTCTGTGTCAAGGGTCAGGGCTGGAACAAGGAATATTTGCCTTATCCTTCTCAAATGTGACGTTTTCTGGATCCCCACCTCCCTATGGATATATATATACTGTAAGAAGTGGATTTGAACTTTTCCCATGGCTAGGATATGATCCCACACACCAACCCACCCCGTCATTATCGGGATCATTCTCTACCTCATTCAGATATCTCATAGAGTTATTATAGGGACCGGTGGAGGAAGATCATCAGCCTACCCCCCCCACAAGTATCCATAGTTCCTTTGCTAGAAACTTTGGTCAACATCCCATATTACATGGATATAGTAAAAAATTCACTACATTATTCAAATGACATCCTAATATGTTGTGGCTTGTCAGCTTGTTTACCGTATTCCCAGCTGGCCAGCCTGCCATATCAGCAGTTTGCATCAGTGCCGCTACCGGTCCCCCGCCCACCCATAGTCAATGAATGGGGAATCTAAGGTCTAGATCTCGAGTCTGAGATGAGGATCATGTGGGACATCCATGATGAAGACCATTTCCCAAAGATGTTCTGGCCTATCACATTTGTAATCTTTAATTCACTGGAATCACTTACCCATAAAAAAGTCGTGTTTTTTCACTAAACCCTCTTGAATATGTTCTTCTGTCTTTGTTATCAATGAGCAGTTTACCCCATGATTTAGGCACACTTTGAAGTCATTATCGAACAGTTTTGTATGGTTGACTTGGCCATGCTCTCTGTCTAACATCACATTGATTCACCTGGTCGTCATCAGACCCTCCAACAACGATGAATCCGTAGCATTGAAGTTCTCTGTAGTATTATCAAATATGCTTCCCCCCATATGCAGATATGTGGATGGGTGCAGTATGATTCCCTCCATTTCATGGGTATTTAGCACCAACCTAACTGGCCTAGCGATATATAGGATATGCCTTCAATAAGGTGCATGGTTAATATGGACAACCATGAAGAGAGAGGTAACGAGCTAGAACTCCTTTGTAAAGACTTAACCCCCCCCCCCTGAGGGAGTGGCACAAATATTGGATCCATTGGGAAGGATCACTCTCCAGAAATGAAAATTATTATGTCTACCAATACCAATTGAGTAATTAGCCCTCAGCTGGAATCCAAATAAGGGAAACGGGTAGCTTGGATCTATAAAACCCTCTGACCCATCTGACGTAGTTCAGAAGAAGAAACATGATCTCAAAATGGTATAATTGCATCAAAACATGGGGAGCATAAAAAGATGTTCAATGACCTACTTTCAGAACATACTAAAGAGTGCCGACCAGAATACAGTGATGCTCAAATGGGGCAGTAGGGGCAGATACAAATCCCCCCATGTGTTTCTTCGGGGTGACCCTAACTATACATCCCACATGGATAGGATATTGGTCTGAGATGATGGAAATATAGTGTGATACACCTTCCGAATCCAGACAAATTGCATAGAAACCCTCATCGGGACCCATCTCATGTTCCCCCAGCCGATCCTCAAGCCATCCCACTTGCCACTCCATGAGCCGTCGGGCCTAATTATCATGTTTATAACACGTCCAACACACTATTGGATATTTTTCATTGTTATGAAATGATTCCTTTCCCAAATGATCTGATGAATGATCTAATTACTCACCTCAAGGAATTGGAAACTCAATAGGAGGAAAATATTCTAGATGGTAAGACATATCTAGCATGGGTGGATGATATGACAGCACCCCTAGGTTCCAGAAACCCCACCTTAACCCCATTTGATGGGATTGGAAACCCATTTAAACATCTATCCCACTTCATCTCATTGTGTGGACCAATGCTGGGAACTCCAGTGCAATAGGAGGACAACAAAGTCCGGTGTTTCATAAAAACATTGGAAGGGCGTGCGTTTGTCTGGTACATCCAGCTACCCATTGGGTCAGTAACTTGATGGGAATTTAGTCGTAGGAAATTTCATTACCAGTTCACCTATACCACCAAGAAGACTAATATTTCATACCTCTTCAAGTGAAATTAGTGTCCTGATGAGCACATCACATACTTTGTCACCTTGTGGAAAGGACCCACCTACTCCCTCGATATGTCACTAACATTGGAAGAACTGTTGATTATGTGTGCTGGGAATGTAAGGATAGAACTTATCCCCTCTCTCAACACACAAAATTACCATTGGGGATTATGGGATTTCTCTGATATGTTTCACCTCTTATAGGAAGCCTTGCAACATTCCATGTAGAAACATATGCTTCCTCATATAGATCCTGAGAGAAAGGCCTTTATGGCCTCGCCCACTACATTGGCCCAAATAGAGTCCCCCAGGAAACTTGATTTATTACCAACGGAAACACCTCCACAGCCTCATAGAGTCCCACCACCTCAAGAACCACCAAAGGCCTAGATGCATCCACCTCAAAATCAACACGCGCCCCACGTAATACCCCACCACCACCTTGGTAAGATAACCACGTTCCAACTCCTTGGAAGGATCCTCCAGCCCCTCGTTAGGGATAGGATCTCAAATACCATATTGGAGATAGAGGTAACTAGACCTACTAATTCAATGAAGCGTATGTCCCCATTTATTTCTAAATTACTTTTGAACATAGACTTCTACGGTAGTCAGAGTACAGGAGGCCTAGAGAGGATGATTTCATTGATTGCCCCTATTACATCCCCTATCACCAGATAATGGGGAACACCCTGAAATAGTGATATGTTTCTAGAAAATGGATTTATGTCCGAATTGAAAATAATAGACTCAAGATAGACCATGCTCTGGTAAAGGTGGCATGTGTATTCATACAGCCTTACGGTGAAAATAGTAGCGATGGTGAGTGACAACAGGCTTCTAACAACAGATCAAAAAAATATGACAACTGGATGGATTTTAAGGTATTCGTATGTGCCATGGAATTATTTGTGCATGTTTTAATTGTCCCAATCCTACAGAATCTACCTCATCAACCACAACCACTACTTCTTTATCGGCATGCTAGTCTTCCTCCTCCCAGAAGAGAAACCATTAGCGATGAAAGGGAATACCAATATCCCAACTAATGCCACAATAAACATTTACTATTAGTGATTTCATTCCACATGAGATGGTGATTACCTCTAGGGTATCTTCAATGGTGGAGTATTCATCATGTGACAACCAAGGGTATGCATCGATTATCATTATAGATATAGTAAACCCCTACACGATTCTTGACAACACGGAGCACCAAATGGATCCTCCAAACGTCCCCAGCTATTTCAAGCACCGATGGGTTCATGGTTATATAAGTAATTGGAATGCCTTAGTCAGAACTTCTAACCAGGCTGGGAATTCCACAAAAACAAAATAGAAAACCCAGTTGTAGAGTTAGGTAGACACAATATTCTCATCTGATTGTACCATTTTTTCATTCACCATTATATGTGTTACTCGGTCAGATAGAGTCACTGTGACCCCTCCATTTCCAGCCACATTCTATTACGGATCATCCTTATTCATATGTCCCTTATACAGTACTCGCTCCATTAGTCATGGCTAGTGAGCGGCAGAACATTCCCATTACTAGTCAAATACAGGTTCAACCAGAAGGGCCTGCTATACCACATGTCATAGAGTGACCTCTTATTAGAAAATTTTCATTCATGGAATGCAAGTTTTATGTTCATA
Source organism: Viscum album (assembly GCA_963277665.1). Classification (NCBI taxonomy): domain Eukaryota; kingdom Viridiplantae; phylum Streptophyta; class Magnoliopsida; order Santalales; family Viscaceae; genus Viscum; species Viscum album. Next base: position 1,816,168,811 of record OY728146.1, read on the forward strand.
AAAATTTATCCAAAATCAATTAGAGGATCTCTTTCCTTAAGGATCTTTTCCTATCGATAGATTTTCTTGAATCCCTTTCCGATAATTTAAGAAACCCCCTCCAGTTTGAGATGAAGGTATCAGTGGTAGAAGCCTTCCTTGATTAGGAATCCAAGAAAGAAGAATAGAAAAACATTATCTCTTACTCTGGTGAAGAATAAGGCTCCCCCATTCATAGGAACATCTTCCCACTGTATATCATTGGACACATCAATGTTGTAGACAATTATCTTTGTATTATCAACATAGGCTCTGGGATTAACCTTATCCCAACCCAGATGCTCCAAAAAATGCGGATTTTTTAGGATGATATGAGTACCTATGACCAAAAGATCCAAGGTTATGACAGTAAGGAAGAGATTTTGGTCATAATGATACATATGAAGACCCTATTTAGTGGCTTAGTTTCCAACATTATGTTCATATTTTTCTCACAGGACACCTCCAACAACACATAGATGTGTAGGCCGTGTCTCCACATACATGCACCAATCCCCTCTTAGTATAACTGATTCCTAAAGTACTCCCTTCATGGTAGAATAGGTGTACTCCAATGTGATATGTCTCCCTTTGCCTCTTGTGAATCATGCTACCTGGATTCCATCTATTACTAGATATAGGACATGATGATTCAGGCAAGCAAGTTTGAACATGTTATGGTTGTGACCGACCAATGGAAAGGCGAAGATTTTTCCTATGTTTTCATTTTCCATCGATTAGAGGTCGTGAATGTAGAATTGGGGCAATGTTTTGTCATAAATGTAATGTTATGGAAGCATATTTTGATGTCCAAGAGACGTTGGAATGTCACCTCTTATTCTTATAAAAATCAAGAATGGGTGATCCCAGATCCCCCTACTCCCAATAGGTATTGAGATGTCCACCCCATGGAAATGATAATATGAAATATTGGCTTGTTTTTCTAGGTTGGGATATAACTGATCAAGACTGCACACCGCTATTTCTTTTATATCATTAAATGTGGAATGTTTGCCTAAAGCACAAATATGATCAGGATGACATCCTCCATCTCTATAGATTCATCAGCATAAGAGTCCTCTAATGTGGTGTACACTACTGCTCAGGTTGGCCCCAATGGCCCATCAGGATCTTTTGACTGAGAAAAATCACATCCTTCTGAGGATCTCTCATCCATGAATGAGAAAGATGATTTGTATGATTCTCCTCCTGCAATCAAAGAAGGTGTCTCCACCAGGGTCGATGAATTGGTTCAAGTGAACCTTGGTAACGAGATAGATATAAAACCCACATTGATTATTACTGTTATTGTTATAAAATATAAATAGTGACATGTGGACATCTAGAAGCATTGATGTGATGTATTTTTCTAGAGTTATGATAAGATTCTAGGACTAGATTCTATGTTCTCTGTCCACTGTCTCGGTCTTCCAGTGAATCATCACGGGTTCAAACAACATCCTACAAAGATGCACCCTTATCACAGTTCCATGATGAAGGATGAGGTTGATAAAATCATCATAGAAAATATCATCAATGACGTCCAATACTCCAGATGGTTATCCAACATTATGCTTGTGATGAAAAAGAACGGACATATCAATGTCTACATCAACTTCTGGGATCTCAATTGTCACCTTTCGAAAGATGATAGTCCCATTCTTGTGATAGAGATATTAATTGATTCCATCTCTAGGTTCCTGGACCTCTCCATCATGGATGGTTACTCCTAGTATAACCAACGTAGAATGGCCCCCTGATGATGATGATACTACGGATTTTGGGGAACCACAAGGTACATTGTGCTCTGTAATTTACTTAGGTCTAAACAACAGAGGTTACACCTATCAATGTTCAATGCATCATATACTTATGTCGGTCCTTATAAAATTGGTGGAATTCTACGTAGAAGATCTGTTCAACAAATCTCGCTAGCACCAGGACCATCTCAAGGACCTTGAAAAAGTGGTAATCTACCTCTAATCCCACCATTACAAGATGATCCCATTGAAGAGTGGCTTTGTGGTAACCTATAGAAATTTTCTTAACATTATTGTAATATATAGAGGCATCGAGATCAATCCGAAGAAGATCAAGGCCATAAACTAGATGTCTCCCCAGACAAACCTATGGGAGTAGTGAGGTTTTCAAGTCCACTAAGCCTATATATGCTAATTAATTGTGAATATGGATAGAATGTGTAATCCCTTATTATAGATCATGAATAATGGTGTTGATTGTCATTGGTATGAGGAGAGTCATACTACATTAGGGAAAATCAAGCAGTGTTTGTCACAAACTCTGGTACTGATGCCACCCATTCCTAGAAATCAACTGGTCCTTTATGTGACCCCCTAGAATAATCCCTCGGTGCCCTTATCACCTATAAATGAAACTAAGGGACATAGAATATTCAATGCTATCACAGCCTCATGCTTCTCGATATAGAGGCCAGATATTCCTCTATTTAGAAGAGATCCCTCACACTGGAATTCACAGTGCAGAAATTGTGACACTACTTACAACATCACAAGATAAATATAATGTCCTTAGTGGACTCACTGAAGTACATTCTAAACCGCCCAATGTTGACAGTCCATATAGATAAGTGAGAAGTGATCCTTCATATGTTTTACATTAGGTATTTCCCCCAGAAGGCCATCATTGTATAGGAGTTGGTAGAATTCCATTCCACCAATCCAGCTCCCACAAAGTAGTCCTTGAACCGTGATTTTCCCGATGAAGCAATCACCTCGGTAGAAAAAGACATTCCATATTAGAAAATGAACATTGATGGTGCTTAGTAGAGTCCTACCAGTAGAAAAATCAATGATTCCAGACTGAACAGGTTGGGCCTGGGTATTTTCTTCATTAGGCCAACACTGGATGATCTGCCATATTCATTCTTATTATCGGAAGGTTGTACCACCAATGAGGTATAGTACAAGGATCTCATCATTGGTCTGTATCTGGCCCACAAGATTGATGTTCTCAACACACATGTGAAAAGTGTAATCTATACTAGTAATCATGCAGATCAACGGTGACTATGTCGTCATAAATCTGTCACTTGTACCATTATCGGAACGTACATGGGAGTTGATGGCCTAGATCTCTTATCAGAATTAATTTACTCATGTCCGACTTTCACAAAACATTCCGGCTGAAGCCTTGTCAATATTGGATGCATCTCTTGGATAAGCCAGTCAAGATGATTTTATTATTGAAGTGGTGCACCGAAGCGTTATCACTCATTTCACTTCAGACAACGATGATATCTCACAGGTAAACCATCACACCAGCAGAGCCTTTACATCTAGTCCCCGCAGTACCCCTTCTATATCATTGTAGGGGACTCCTGACTATAGGACCCCTTTATTGAGTATCTCCAACATGACAATCTCCCAAAATATCTAGATGAGCATGAGAAAATTTGATGACGCACATTAGAATTTAACATCTAGAGTTGTTCTAATCATGATAAGATCCTCAACAGATGCAGATTTGATGGGGTTAACCACCATTTCAAACAATGAGGTCAGATTTCCCATGTCATGTATGAGGTGCATGAATGTTCTTGTGGGACTCATCAGACCAGACTGATACTATCCCACCAGATGTAGAGGTTGGGGTATTTTCGGCCATCCATGATCTGTGACTGTGTCGAGTTTTCCAAGTGTTTCAATGCATGCCAAATCCATGTAAATTTTGAGCATCAATCGCTAAATCCCCTCCACAGTACCAAATACTCTTCACCCTTTGTGTTCTGGGGAATTGATGTCGTATGACCATATTCACCAGTAATAGCTCGACAGTGTAGGTTCATCTGATTTCTTTTCTATGCGGGAAGAAGAAATTATTCACAAGGTGGTCAAGGCCCATACTATCTATGAATTTGTGAGCTCCAAAATCATATATTGTTTTAGATTTCATCACATTATTCTCACCGATAATGGCACAAACTTCTAGGTGGATGAACTGAAGAAGATGTATGCCATGTAAAATATCTGTTCTAACCATACCCACCACTACAACGCACATAAAAATTGAATGATCAAGGAATTATAAAAAAATCATCTCAAACATTATTTAGAAGATGTTTGGTTAGAACATTATGATTCAGATGGATAAACACCCCAAAAATATATGGGCCTACCTGAAAACGTCCTGCAATTCCACACAGGTGACACCATATTCATTGGTGTAGAGAACAACGGTAGTCATTCCAAATCGAGATTAAGATCCCATCATTGCACCCAACGGTCTACAATCAAAAAAAAACTATAGAATGGGGATGAAATATTTCTGTATTAACTGGAAGCACATGATGAGAACATGATTTATGCCCTGCACAATCTGGAGAGACATCAGAACAAGATAGCCAAAGCTTTTAATAATAATGTTCTCCACTGCTCATTCTTACAAGGTGACATGGTGTCGGCCCTGAAGATGCCAATGATACAAAGTAGGAAACTACATAAAATGGAGCCCAAATGGTAAGGACCATACATCATTCACAATGTTTACACCAATAGAGCATACTCCCTTGTTACAATTGATGGTGAGTGCATAAATCCTCTCACCAATGCTAAATTCAACAAGCATTACTTTTAATGAGTATGCTATGGTCCAATGTGACCATAAAATATTATCTCCTACGTGATAATAAACATCTTAGTCATCCCAGATGACGATAAACTGCAAAAATGAATGAAATCTATGTTCATAAAATAATATCCTTATGGTCCTACGTAACCATAAACTATGATGTCATTACAAACTAATGTTAAAATTCCTGATTCATCTGAGCTTAAGTACATAAAACTACTCGACACTCGTCCTTTATGATATTAAACTATATGTCATCCTACAAGTCATTAAACTGTATATGGTCCTGTGTGACCTTAAACTATCTCGACCGTGTTGCAGGATGATAAATTGAACAAAATTTTCAAGAAATATGTAAGTATTGATTCCCATTATCATAGGATACATAGGAATACTAAAATAATTTTTCTTATAGTTAATCCCTCCAAATTCTTCTCTATGACTACCCCCTGGGGGTTGTTATCTTGGATGATTGCACATGGTATCAGGTAGACTTCGTTGGACCCATTGGTGTCAGGTTGATGATGGTCACACCACGTTCCCTACCATTATTCTATCCTCAAACGTCCTTACTACATGATGTTAAACTTCATGACCCTTTCAAAACTATATATGGCTTGATTCTCATCCTTATGGGATATATAGGAACTCCCATATATTTTTTCCATAGAACAAACCCCAAACATCATGATCTCCACATCGGTGTCATCCCTTGGACCAGATACTTCCCAAAATTCAAGGGGTGGTAGGAGGTCATGTCCTCATTCATGTCAGTTTTATCACGATTGTGCCATCTGTCCCTCTCTTGGTAGATCCCCACATCCATCATCTTTACTTCATGTCATTAAAAATCAATAGAATCTTCATGCTATACATGCCCCATCATTTGGGTTTTCATCATCCTTAACATCCTAATGGACCCCCGAACGGAATAGATACTATCCCCCAAGGCTCTCCAACTATTTCGGGAAAATTTCCCCATGGAATCTTGATGACAATTTGATACTAGTCGCGCATTGTTAACATGGTCAATGATCAACATCCATTTGTTATTCCAATTCCAAGTCACACGATATGGAGGCTATGTTTCGAACATGGTCAATAGTCATCTTTAATCATTGTCACCACCCCCATACATCCCAAATATTGGGTGTAGTGGTTCATTTATTCCTATTATCCCTTTGAATGTCATTGTACCTCGAGTAAAGATGTTGGTATAGTTAGGATCGACCCTGCCTGATCTCTTTATTTTTTTATTGTGCCCTTATATGCTGGATATAACCTGATACCAATCATTGTTTCTAACTCCGAGCATTTAAAAAATGGTCTTAGGTACTTTGGTACGACCATACCCCCCCATAAAGGGTCACACTACCTTGTTCTGAGCTCTATAACCTTAAACGATGATCACCATCGTCCTCATCGTATGACTTTAAATTGGGTAATCCATCTGAACTGAAGTATGTAAAACCACTCAAGACTCATCTATGATAACAATAAATTGTAAACTAGCCAGAACTTTGCATCCATAGTCTAGCTTTAGGTCCTTGGAAATTTTCAACCCCTTGGCTCATGTTCTCACCCAGGACTGTGCGCTGTGGCCTAGAATCTATGTCCCCGTTCATGTTGGGATATATTTGCGGGGCCACATACATCCCCTTGAGACAACTATCCTATTTTTATCCATTCCACACGATGTTAAACTGCACAAGTCCCATAATGCTTTCTGACTCCCATAATTTGGGTTTCCATTACCTCATACATTTGAAAGGACCCCCAAATGACAAAGTTTCTAGGCCTCAGGGCCCTCCAACCATTTCGGGCCAACTTCCCCAAGAATTCGGGATGGAAATTTGATACATGTCCTACATTGTGAGTATGGTCAGTGGTCAACACTCATTGATTATCCCCATTACAAGAAATGATATGGATACTACATTTCAAATAAGGTCAGCAGCTATCCTTAATCATTGATGTCGTTCTAGGGTTTCCCACTTGATAAGCATAATGATTCATTATTTCATCCTATTTTCCCATGCACATGACATTATACAAGGAATATGTGGTCCATGATCTATTACCATTAACTAAAATCTACCATGTCCTCTTTTCACAACGTTAAACTATAAAACATCTCAAAAAACTATATTTAGAATGATTCCCATCCTCATCGGATGTGTAGGAAAACGAAGAGATTTGGACATCAAGTCCAGCCCTAGGTTCAGTTGTCTATTTTCTCAGCCTCTTATACCTAGTTCTCTCTAGTAATTATGATTACTGTGGTGTATGTGGGATTATTTCCCCGTTCCTGTTGGGTTATACTCTACTCCAAACCCATTCCTCATCGAGATACCTTTTTCTTATTGTCATTCTCACCGCATGACAATAAACTACATGCCACCTTTCAGAAATACATCTGGGTTGATTCAAGAAAGTAGTAGATACATATAACCCCCTGAACATTTTCTAGGGTCCATCCCTACTTCTTAGAAACCTCATCATCTCTTTGTCCCCTAGCCTGAGTCATCCGAGAGGGAGGGTATGTGGTTTGGTATGGGCATATTTCCTCATTCACATTGGGTTTGAAGTAGCCATACCATGAACCTATCCCTATTCAGCTATTCTCTATCATGCCCAAGAGCACTATTATTCAAGACCGAGATTGTTGGGTTCTACATAGTCATATTATCCCTCATTATCATGATTCATTTCCCCATTATTTTGGCCTTCATCATCATTAACATCTGAAAGGGCTCCCGAATGGCATGGAATCTAGGGCCTAGGGATATCCTACTATATCATGCCAAAATCTCCAAAGATTTTGAATGAAAATTGCAACATGTCATGTGTTTTGAACATGGTGATCGGAGGACCCTCATTTTTCTGTCCCTATGCTAGGATAACATGAAACAGATACTATTTTTTAAACATGTTCAACATCTATCATCTAATGGCATTCGACCCCCATTAAGACCTAAATATTGGCTTCATGATTCACACCATTTTCTACTCTTTCATGTCTATGGGGAATTTTGATACTCTTGGTGCTATCCCTTAGTGTTCGTTTATGCGTCAGGAGGGAAGATCCATAAAGAGAAATCATTTGGGGCTCCACGCTATTTCCCCATATTTTCTATATTCCATGTGTTGCGAAGGAGTTCTCCAATTTTGTTTCTCACATAGATCACAACTCACATGGGATTAGGTATTTGGTCATGGTTTACACCCATTTGGAAGAGTCTCACATACCCAGTTCTGAGATCTTAGACCATAAACAATGATCTCTATACGTCATTTTTATATGATTCTAAACTATAAGAAATTTCTATAACTACGTGTATCTTGATTTCAATCCTCATGGGATACATAGGAATTCTCGAGCATCTTATATTGTGGTCCATATTAGGTTCCACTAATAAATCCTTTGTCCCGTCTTTTGGCCCTGACTAATATAGGATTGTGTGGTGTGGCGTTTGTGGAATATAACTCCTTATTCATGTCAGGTTTGATATAGCTACACCACGTACTCCCCTATTCGGAGCTAGTCTCTCATACCTCTCATATCACATGATGTTAAACTACGCCCTCATAACTATGTATTCCTTGATTCCAATCCTAATTAAATAAGTAGGAAAACCTAGACATTTCATCTTCGGGTCCATCCCTAAATCCATGGATCCTTTCTGGCTGCTTGGCCGGATTTTTCTTTCCTACAATTGTTCATGGTGTGGTGTGGACCTCGTCCTCATTCCCATCATGTATGTTTTATCAAGCCATGCCCATTATCCTCCAGAACCTCACTATTCTGTATTCATCCAATCCGTATGAATTTAAACTAATCTTCCTAGTCCCACACAACTTGAAACTGTCTTGTCTTTTCTTCCCAATTCTATGACATGTGGTCCGGTCCTATCATACATCCTTAAACTATGACATCATCTTCCTTACCTCACGTTGAAACAATAACACAACATTGGGATTTCATTACTCAAGGGAACCTCATGATTGGTATCAGTTCTCCACCATTCCATTTTCAAGGTCTATATATGGATTAATTCCAAAAAGGACACATAGATTCTCAATCTTAGGTTTTTTTCTTCACTAAAAAACACATACATGCATCCTAATGAAAAATCACGGTATATCAAATGCTGCTTCTTTTGGTGTGTGGGATAGACCCACATTACTGTATTATCCCTATAATTGGTACCATGTTGTGCCACTTCCAGAACAATGTACGACATGATTACCATCCTCATGGGATACATAAAAATTCTCTGAAATCTTGTCTGCGGGTCCATCCTAATGAATCTTAAATCAAGAACCATTAACTCCCACCTAGACCTAACCTTTTTGGGAGCATGTGGTGTGACAAGTACCTCTTGGGTTTTCATTCATATCAGGTTTTGTAGCTACCACACCATGTGTCTCTCTTTTCCTTACCAAACTTGGTTCGAGTTCCATCTCTCTATGGGAACTACGCATCGGGATTGGCTACTTCTCCACCCTGCACACATTCCATTAAACCAAGTCCCCTTTTAATGGTCCACTCTATGAAATTTTGTTAGGAACATGTAACCCTAGGGACCTTTTTCATGGAATGGTATTCGAATTACTCTATTTGACATGTCTCATTGGCATACTCAAATGCATTGTGGCAAAGAGCCCATGGTGTTCAATCTTTACATAAACATCGTCTTGTTTTGTGTCCACCCTTCATGTCCCCTTTATTGGGATCCCCATTCTATTTCAGGTCTAAAATGGATCCCCTTTAATATAATGGTATCATTCCACCTAGGATCACCTACTTTCTTGGGCCAATTCCCCAAAAGACCTCAGAAGAAATTTGTGAAAGGTCTAATGATTAGATCATGGTTAGTGTTCGACCCTAATTTGTTGTTCCCCATTCGAGGATAACGAAAAAAGAAACTGTGTTTCAAACATGGTTAACAGTTATCCTCTATCATCATTCCACTATCATTGGGATCCACATCTCAAGCATAATGATTCACATCATTCCACTCCCAAATGTTTATGTGGAATTCCAGCACACTCGGTTATACCACTGCATCAATGTGGATTACGTAGGTGGATCAGTAGTAGTAGGAAATCACTCACCTAGGGGCCCATTGCTTCTAATGTGTGCCTCCTTAACCAATATAAATCCCATTTATACTATTTGTTTCCTTCTTTGAGCACAACTGCCATAGGCTTAGTAGTATTCATGGGGTGTGTATTGGTGGAGATTTATCACACAATACTTTCATCCCACATGACATTATGTTGTTATCCTATAACTACATGTGTCATTATTCCCATCCATATGGGATATGTTGGAATGCCCGAACACTTATCTTTAGGCCATATCTAACATTCTCTTTTGGTCCCGGGACCTAAAAAAATATACCCTAGGGATACAGGGTGTGGTGGGGACTCATTATGTCCTCATTCATGTTGGGTTTATAGATACTGCATCACACACTCCCTTTTAGAGATCTATCCTTTAAATCTCCATCATAACATATGTCATTAAACTACCCCATTCCACATGTCATCAATGCATGGAATTAAACTATTAGTCTACCATGAACATGTTCAAGATGCCCCATGTGAATTATGGGATGCGTCAGCTTCATCACCCAAGAGGATTCCCCCTACAATCATTAGTCTCTAACAATTCTATGCTCAAGAACTATGTTTGGCATGATTCCCACCCTTATGGTATATGTAGCGACGCCCATGAAATTATCCTTAGGCCTAGAACATGATCTATCACCCTCCTTGGCATTAGCAAAAACCACAAAGCTTTTTAGGCCCTCCCTAGAGAGGTCATATTAAAATGTATGTTTGACCCTAAATCAGACAGTTGTTCCCACTTAATTAGTTTCCATCGTGGTGAAATAACTTTAAGAGTGTTGGACTCTATTAGAAAAACCCATCTCTTAACCCTCCATGATTTTCATACGCATTATTTGGACGCTCGTCCACATTTATTCATGAATGATCCCTCTAATGATATGGATGCTCAGAATATAACTCCTATAATTTTATGGGATGACGTTCTGGAAGTGTAATAAGCGAAATATTGAGTTAGGCCTCATGTTATGAATGTGTTCAATTGTTGGCCCTCACTTGTTATCTCTATTTCTGGATAACACAATAGGGATATAGTGTTTCGAACACGGTCAAAAATTATCCTTCTTCGTCACGCCATCACTATAGTGTTCTTAATTTTGGATATCATGATTCACACCATCAAATCCCCTCTGTTTGGATTCATTATAATGCCCCTAGCTTTACCCCAATCATGCACTATAACACATTGGGAAAATAGATAGTCGACTGTTCTCATAACTTCATCCTCTAATAATGCCTCCATCTTTCTTTCGAGAAATCTAGGTTGGTTTTTGAAACCCCGGATGCCCAAATATAAGGTAAAACTCTCATATTTGAGTGTAATAATGACGTGGTCATCCATTTTTTCTCACATCGGGCATCACCCATGTGAGATTAAGGATTAATGCTAAGATATTTCAAGAATGTGTTGTGAATTCAACAAACCAAAAAAATAATGGAACTCATGTGTGCAACCCACATAAAAAGATAAAGAATGAATGTAGGTTTATGAGTTTACACACATTACATTACCCATGTATTGGCCCCTCCCATGGATGTATTGACCTCTTTGTTAAAGTGTTTCATCTTCTCTACTAACTGTCTTATAGAATCCAGGATCTGGTATCACTAGTCTTTCTATAGCTCTTCCTTGGTGGCGATGGGTCGTAGCTCATCTACCATGATTCAGGCCCACTCTTCCATCGCTTGGATGTCATATATCTCTTAATAGGATTGTATCGTCTTTTATTTTTCCTCTTCGACTAGATCCTTTAGGTGTAATATGAGACTCAATTATGCATTGAGAAAAGAAAAGTACACATCCATCCACACCCACAACCGATTAATCTCTCTTTAGTCATCCTATAGACTCTTGATGATCCCAGATTTCTTCTATTACCATCCCACACCATGGCCATAATCATGCTCCAATATATTCACAGACATGAAGTCTAGGATGATCATATGAGGATTTTGGGCATCCACTCCTCCAGCGCAGAGCTTGTGCAGTTTGGAACGAAACTTTACAATATAGTCTATCAATTTAACATGAGGATTATCCCTGATTAAGTGCATGATCATCTTCTATGATTGGAGATAGACAATTTTATTTTTCTCTTCATCAGAAGTCATGTCATCCTGGTCCTCAGGGTTGGTAGGTAAATAGGCAGGGAAAACCTCTATGAAATCATAAGAAGGATCCCCATCTAGCACCCAGTCTGGTAGGTCAGGTCCCATTTCATCTAATCATAATCATCTTATTCAACCTCGATAATTTCATGATCGATCCTATTGACTGTTCCACCCGTGATCAGGAGAGCTATGACTAGGTATGTTTAGACATCAGCTTCCTTGACCATCAGTGTTCCCCTAGGAATGGAAGTGTCTGGTGCTCTGGCCATCCCCTCTAAGGAGTTCCACACCATTTGATGAACTAGGCATGTATGAATACATAGAAGTTGGTTAACCATATCAATGGACGATTGTTACGAATTCTAGGATGAATACATAGGGAGATCAAATAGTTGGTCTCCCCTAGATCTATTTCCATCGGAACCCCGAGGCGTAGCCCTCTGTATATTATTAGGAAGTTTGAAGAATCCAAGAGAACCAACCTGTGGGTCGTATCCCATCTATGTGTGGTGATCGTCATCGTTTCCGGTGCAGATCCTGAAGATCCCACAACTACCTCTACTATTTCAAGGGAGCAGTTCTTGCGTTTGGGGCCCTCCCACATGGGTCAAATTTTAGTGGAAATGTTCCAAATTTCATGGATTACGACTACAAGATAATGTTTTAGTTTTTAACTCAATATCCTCTACAAACTCTTCCAGTTCTGAGTCTGAAACCTCACCCTCCTCCAGATGGATCCCATCACCAGCCTCTTCCCCACATGAGGACCCTTTAGATTCCTCTAGTAGAGGAGAACAACCCCTTTATTCAGTGGTAGACATATTCGGAGAGGTCGTTCTGTCAAGAATCAAATTCACTCAGTCCATTATGTGACGTGGAACACACCAAGAGTACACAGACTCCTCTATCTCAGCAATGTAATACTCCCTCTCCACTTGAGACATTACAAAAAAGGACATGGAAGGACTGATCCCCATCAAAAACATCTTGAGATAGTTCAGATGGTGCCACATCTGTGAAGGTTTGAGGAAAATTCTATCGACATCCCATATGTCCCAAGCCTCTAGGAAGACATCATTTTCAGGCCTCTCTATATGGAAAAAATGCTTCCCTAGTGCCTGGGTGGGAATCTTATGGTACCCCCTAGGCCACCTCCCCTCTAGATAACATTACTCCTCTTGGACCATCGGGGCCAATACAACTGCCTACATCTCAATTGTTGAGGGTCTCAATAAAACTGTATCCCCACCACCATGGGATGTTCATACCTCCTTATGGGTCAGACCTTGATGTTGGGGAGGTACCTCATCAGTAGCATAGATTCCTTGATAGTTCAGCATCTCTCCCGGGTAGGCTACCTCCCAACACTTGGTGTACTCTTTCACTAGTCCATAGATAGTTACGGGTGGAGGTAGTGTGTTCTTGAAGTATTATACTCTTCTGTGAACATGAGATAAAATTTCCTCATGAAACAAGGGTGATCCTCAAGGTACACTCCCATGCAGACTTGCATGGAAAGCCTCTGCATGCACCAAAACTGTGTCGTGAAATGTTGCTTGGTTTACGGATAACAAAGAGAATCACTGTCACCCCGCGCCACTAGGACTCCAACCCGAAAGGCCATGAGGTTGGACCGGTGCTCCTTCTTCCCTGGAATTCATCATTTAACACACCAATTGTTAGTGGTAATGGATCAATGTTTAACTTTCCCACCTTCCATACATTGTTCAGCACCAGCTATAGGGTTATCATGGTCAGAAAACTCCCCACCACATTCCGAATAGATGGTATGGAGTTCGACCTTTGTGGAGAAATGACGTTCTAGTTTTTGTAGACAACCCTAATATGCACCACTATCCACCCATATAGAAGGTGGAATGGCCTGCATACCTTGTGTGGCTTCTTTACATGAATGATATTCCACAACAACAGATACAACATTACAAGCAATGGGATCCCAAGGATAACCCACTCCCCTCTCACCAATGTAGAAGACAAGATGAACGTGCCCAACTGCACACTAATGTTTTTATCCATTACTTGAAAAATCCATCCACAGATAACTAACGAGTTGAATGCAGCCATCCTAACCATCGGTAGATGTTCATTATAGATACTGAATCCCCAAGACTACCACTAGCTATCCTGCATGAGTTTCTTGTAGTAGTTCTCCTTACTGCGTCGAACCACCTTTAGGTAGGTTCGAGGCCTCATGGGAAAAATTCCATCTATGAGGGAATTCAGGAACTACATGAACCACTGTTTAAAGTGGACACCCATCACCGACTGCTTGTCCTCCCCCTGCACTAGGTCCATCAAATTCCTTTCCAGCAGCTGCATATGTTATGGTTCCTCTCATGTATTCACGGTAGGGAAGAACTCGTCATACATTACCCCCAGTATCGAAACCCCATAGATTTGGTGTAGTTCTTAGAGGCTGATACCAACCTTCCCATGGTAAAAATGGATGGTATTTCTCTTCGATGACCACTTACTTAGCAACTCACTCATCAGTTTATATAGTTAGTAAATGGGAAATTTGGAGGCATATGTCACCTCGTATAGGCCCAATCACCACATATCGACCCCAAAAACCTCAGAAGAGACATATAACTAATAAGAATGGGCCCAATAATCTGTGATGTTTCTGCCCTGGCACAAATCCCATTCATCGGTCTACCCCTTCTCTCAGTTCCCTAAGGCCATCTTTAGAATGGTGTGATACTACTTAGGAGACACCACTGGTTGGAACTCAAAACCATCAACGTTATTAACATGATTTTATAATAAATAAATGTTGACTGGTGTGAAATATTCCCATGTATGGTCATTTACCTCCCTGAACAACAGTTGATGGCATGATGTACTTCTAAACCAATAAGTCGGCTTGTACCTTCTCGCTTTAGGATTGAATATGTCCTCCCACAGAACAAATCCATATTGGGAAAACCTCCTACTTAGGGGATAGTTCTAATGACTCTATGACTACAGCTCCTCTAGGGAAGCATGGATTGAGTGACTCCGCACATGATACTCGATGACCAGGATGTCACTCATCTCATCCCTTCAGGCAGTATATGCAAGGACCCCCCTGAAACCTCTATGATGGGTCGTTAATTCTTATAATTTTAGAATTTTTGTTCTAGTTCATAGATCTCAGTCATGAAGCACGGTCACAGATCTCATTCATGGTGCTCAATCTTTGAGCTCGGTCGCAGAGAAAGATCACGGAGCCTTGCACATAACTTGTAGAGACATGAAGAGGAGTGCACACTCACAGAGTCGAAAGACTCACTGTGTACAATAGAGAAAAAAGGATCTGATTCCCAACGAATTGTCGTAGAATATGGAGTTCCTTGTGAATTGAGAGATCATCCATGAGAACTCAATGTTGTGAATGGAAAAAATAGTCTTTACCCTCCCATATTTATAGGTGATGAAACCCATTGTTTCATGGTGCATCTGGATGTAGTGATCATCACGATGCTCTCAAACCTTGTATCACCTCTCTACGTTGTGAACCTGCTTCGTGATCTTGCAATGTGATTGGCCAAAATGTTTTGGAGATTAACACTCAGTCTTAGACTGTGATTTTCTCATTGAATCCAAGTATGAGGAAAGAATTTGATGGCACCAAAATATGTACAACGGAAAATGATGCAAAGTGAAAACCAATTTCAAAGAGGATGCCTCATAAAGCCCATTCATTGAGTCCCTTTGTACTGTTTCATTTATAGACCCCCTCAACACCATGGCCATCATGATGAAAAAACTCCCTCGGTAGTCTCTACAGAGAAAATAGGTTGGTGTATCTCTGATTTTGATGCAATTAATCAGAATATTCATGTCGTAGAGGGATCCGAATCGACCCTTGCAAGCCTCTCGAACTTGACGGAAGCCACTGTGAGTGCTATAGAGGAAACATAGGATATCTTCATTCCTAGTAAGAGATAACAGTTGACTGTGTAGTTATGAAATACTTAATGCAATCCACGAAAGATTGTAGAGCACCATGTGGCTTCGCACTGACATGTATATGATTTGTGCCACCCGTTGCCTAAAAATAACTTGCTTCCCATGGTCCCAAAGAACAGATACCATAGACATTCATCTTCTCATATCTCAAATCATGAAGTACCTTCTTCTCTATGAAACCATTATAAAAATGAGCTCTTCGGAGTACTTGAGCATTGTGAAGTGAATTTATCTTAGCTAAAATACACCCCCTCTTTAGTAGGGATTCCCTTCATGGAGACCATAGGCCATTGCGAATGAAGGAGATTCTCAAGGGGACTCTGGGAATTTCAAATAAACTATTCTTAGAGAAGTAATATCCATTCATAGGTTAACCATATTCTAAGTCAGGATCGTAGTTATTCGTGACACACATTTCTTCATAGTGCTATGCTTTTCAAGGTACCCTTAATTCATGAATCCATTCTTTGTGAAATATTTTCTGCTTCTTTAATCACTCTTCATTTGCATCCATACCCTATGTCTAGTCTAGGAATCACCACTACACGAAGAAAAACCCTTTGAGAAGTCCCTTCACTTCATGGAGCACAAATATTCATAAGGTCTTTCCCTGTGAACCCGATTGGTTCACAAACCCTTCTCCCATAAGACCCTCCAGGTTTGTAGAAAATGACTTCAATGTCCCTTGGTAAGTTCAACACATTTCCTTGTTGAGCCTCAAGATTCTTCGCATAGGCATGCTAACATCTATTTATTCATCACAAATCCTTGCTAATGTGATACCCTCAATGGATCACTCCGTAGAACTGACTCACCAGTGAATTGATGATGCATTTCCTTACCTAGAGGTGGGTAGATATCAGTCATGTATTTCCAAATGGTATAGATTGAACCCACCTCCTCCAAGCTGCAGGACATTAAAATACAAAATACCATCATCCTCATCACATGACGTTAAATTGTAACCACACCCTGTGTAATTTATGTGGTGCATCTCATCATGGACATTCTCCACGACCGCTCATCTCCACATTATTGAAATGTTTCTCACATGTAATGTCATCTTATTTGTGGGATTTGCATCTATACATAGTGAAGGGTAACTCTCTTGCTGTAAGCCCACAATGTTTTTTGCAAGATGTAGCATCTCTTACCCTGCTCTCTTCTTCTATGGCAATGACTAGAGGATATATGGGCACTGGAACCTTCGCTACCCCATCCCCCTAGGATTTGTTGTCATTGGGCCTCCATCAAATATTATGTCCCAATCTACATCTCCATAGGCCACAAACCATGCATAAGCCCCTATATCCTCTTTGGGCCACCAGCCATGTGTATTACCTGTATTATTCATCACTTACGTACATTTCGTGACATTATTATCAGGTCTTTGATTCGTCTTGTTTCTCATACTGAGCATGACTCACGTGGGATTAGAGTAAGCATTGACCATGGAATTCAACCTATGATGCCTTATCCTATAATCCCTAAGATCGCATTCTAAACTACGTGGACATTAATCCTTTCCCCTATCTGAGAAAGGTATGTATGAAGCCTCTTTGAGGATCAAGTCCAACACCTACATGTTGAGACCCCTTCATGTCAATTCACTTTCACTCTTCACAACATTTAATATTATCCCCCATTCTGATCTACATGAACTTTTATCCATGCCCCTATCTATACAAGGAGCATAGGAAACTCCTTGAGGTTCAAGACCAACACCCATCGGTCCCAAAAACTTTATACCGGTTCACCCCCGTCTTGCATGACATTAAACTATACACCCCATTTTCATCCTGCAAGATGCTAAAATACACCCATTAGATCTACGTGGGTTTTGATCCCTGTCTCCTAGGCAGGGAACCTAGGAATCATCAATGAGGTTCATACCCTTCAAGAGATAAGACATTATACCATATCTAATAGTAATATGTTGTCACCCATATAGTGGTATGTTGTGGTGTCCATCAACCAGTGGTATTCCTTTATAGCTCCCAACAGACTGTAATCCAATGTAGTTCGTAATCGATGGTAATCCATTATAGTCCCCATTATTCAGACCCACATAATTGTTCTCTCCCAGTGGAGTCAGACCAACTCTCAGGCTGCTAAACATGCGGAAACACCTATATGTCATCAGTTCACAATCTTATGTATACACCCCATTTCTATAAAACCATCAAGAAGTACGTATACCTTGATTCCACACAATTGGATATATAGGAAGCCTCATTGAGGGTTAATCCCATAAACCATTTCACATCTTCATCACTCCCTCGAGCCTCTTTGTTTCGGGATGGCAATTTCCTAACCCGGAAGATCTACATCCTCTAAGACCCATCCAATTGTCCATTCCCACGGGCCACCGCCTCAGGTGTCAAATCATCCCAACAAACTATGAAGACATTGATTCCTCACCACAGTGATATTTAAGAAGCCTCTTTGAGGCCCAAACCGAATATCACCATCACCTTCACGTAGGATTCATCTCATTGTCCATCCACTTCCATCAACCATCCATATCCATATTGATTCATACTTGGGCCCCCACATCCTGGTGAGATGATTTCACCCCATTCTCACTACACCTAACAACAATCGGGTAGCTGACCATGAGTAAACCTCACATGACCCATAGTAATCCCCTAAAGAGAGTCCATCATTAAATTGAACATAATACATGCAAAAGACTCGACATCATCATGGGGTTGCAGTCCTCTGCGCACACCCTGATTTATTACCCCTTATAACTATGTATGTTTCGATCAATGTATCTCGAGATAGGGTATGTAGGAAAGATTCCTGAGGTTCAATCCCAGCTAACTTCTAACCCTAGAATCCCCCTTATAAGGACCCTAGAATCCTCAAATCCGTCTTTATTGGATTTTTTGATCTGCAAATATATTAGGAATCTCAGGTGCTTCCTCCTTTGGTATCACCCTTTTGATTCAAATCTATCAGTGTTTAGAACAGTCTGATCTGTATTCGATAGATGTTAACCTCATGGAATATCCTGTGTTAAACATAAGACAATGAGTAAAACCTCAGATACATTACTACAACATATACATAATTGCAATCGATGTGGGATTACTCAGGGTTCCACTACCTTGAGAAGCCCTATCATAAGGGGAAGAATCCCAGATGAACAAGTCTTCCTGCATCTATATATTCCATCAATTTTCATTGTGAAAACTCCCCTGACCATAGGTTGTTTCCTAGTTAAGACCCTTTGGAATGTCCTGACATATGTGGCATAATTAACCAAAATCCATGAAGGTATGGCATAGGGAAGAGATTCACAAACAATGTCTTAATCATTAAGGGAGACTTAGATTAGGGGATGAGTTCTGAGGAGGAATCCATGGAAAGAGGAACCAACATCCCATTTTGATCAAGGAACAAACATCCCTAAACAAGCGACAGATGACGCCCGCATTTGGAAAGTAGAAATTCATGGAAACAATCATAGTGTCCTCGACGATCGGATGTGTGCCCTGTGAAAGTGTCAAAAACAACTTCATTAGTGATGGACTATTTAGTTTTACTCACACCATACATAGGAATCCAAATCTGTAGACGAATAGATATCATGTCTTTAAGAAAGGATACGTAGAAGAGTCATATGTTTGATGGATGAGATGGCATAGATCATTGAAGAGGGAAAATGATGTGATTCAAGACCTTCTTTTGAGTTGTTAGTGTATTTAATTATTTTTTGTTTTTCATATTGACAAATGGAATTCTCATAACATGAAATATTTACTATTTTTGTTTGTATATAGTCTTCCAATTGTATTCAATGGGTAATTCTTGTTTTCCTGGATGTGGGTTATATAATTTCATTGTCCATTATTTATTATACACTATTTCAATACATTTAAGAATATGGTATAGTATCCTCATGATTTATATTATACCATAAATTATAGTTATATACCGTTGGAATATGTGGAGGCATTCATGATGTCATTAGACTGAATGACATGGGGCACTGTTGTGTTGCTCATCGGTCTGTACATTACAAAATGGTATTGAGGGAGTTTTATTTTCATTTTCTTTTATCTCATTATTTGGTAATGGTCAACAAGATAAAAGGATGAGTCAATCATTTAATAATAGATCATTCAGGTTAGTAGTCACTCCATGTACGAAGGTAAAATCCATGTACCGAGGTTGGTATTTTTGTTATTGATGAGTTATATTACAGTTGGATTCTCCTTCACCATGAGTGATGTTGTTATTGTGTGATGTGATTGTTGTTCCCTTCTTTTTATGAGCTGTGAATTGAGACTTGGTATGGAATGAGGGTTCTTTATACATTAATAATTCTAAGAACACATGATTCATTACAACGTGAATTGTTTTTAGACACAATTTGGGGAAAATTGGGCTTGGGATAAGTTGTTGACATTGAGTTCTATTTCCATTCTTATTTAAACATTGATGAAAATAGTACCAAAAGTAAAAGTGAAAGATTTAAAATGACCAATTTTGTGAATAAATTTGTGTGTAATTAGACTTGAATAATGAGAATTATTTTACCCTTTATTAACCATGAACTACATGTTGGATTCTTAGGGGTTATGATGGAACATCGTTTTTCACCATGTGACATGTTATGCGAAATGAATTCTTATGGATAATAGTAAATACCTCCATTAAATGTGAGAATGTTGTGTTATGTTTCATGAGACATGTGTTTTGAATTTTAGTTACATGCGTCCATAATGGTGTTTGTTTAAAGGATAGCAAAAGGACATGGGTGGAAATGATCATACAGTAGTGTAACCAGAGGCACCCTCAAAAATTCACCAGAGATGGTCGACCTTAGGAAATAGACTTCATGATTGAGTCCATCTAGATTATACATGACCATTTGGGGACATATGTTGAGAAAGGGGTCACATTATATGAATTTATGTTACAAGTATCAGTTATTCACTGGTAGTATGTTCATGATCTTACTAATAATTAATATGGTTTGTCATGGGTGGACTTTTGAGAGATTTTATAAGGGAAATTTTATCCATATAAACTTAAACAAGAGAGTGAATTTGAGTTAATGTGGATAAATTAGTGGGAGTATGTATGTTATGGAATATACTGGTCACATTAATAACTTTTATCTCTTATCTATGGAAATAGAAGGGGATGCGACAACAATGTAATGGGATTTCTAGGACAAGATTAAATGTGAGATTATGTAGCAAGTTAATATCACTGAGAAGAACATATTTTCCAATGTGGTTGAACATGATATCATATATAAGGGGTACCTGAAGGATGATTAAAGTGTAGAATGTTTGGGTTCTTCTAGTTGACCAAGTGTTATTTATTCTTGAGTCTAGGAAGCATCATTTTGAGAATGTTAAATAGATATTTGGAAAGAATAGTTGCTTGGGGAAGGATTAATTACATAGGATCATACTCATGTAATTTTTCACCAGTGATTTAGGCTTGGCTACATTCATAGGCATTATCCCAGAGCACTGATAGAGTGCCGATCTTACTGCAGAATGGGAAATCTATAGTGGTTTAACAGAAATATAAGAAAAATGGGTAATAATAGAGTATATTAGAAAAAATATTATTCCATGAAGGGTGTCATCAACCCCACAACATGATGAATTTTGGATTTATACTAGATATGGATGTAGCGGGAATGGACATAATGCATCAAGGAATGTGTGGAAACATATGAAGAGTGTTGTGGCTCATGAGACTCTTACTCCATCATGGGGAAGAGGGGTAAAATGTTTCATGTCATTCAACCTACACTGGGGAATACATAGGTTGGATCATTTAAAGGATGACTAATTGTCACCTATCAAACATTAAAGGTTACGATGCTCAACTAATGTTTATAGAATCACTCAGGTTGAATCCTCTACGATGATACTTTTTAATAGTCAGTTGTTTTTAGTTGATTGTTTTTTTACTGGGTTGTATGTTCGCAGATATAAAATGACGTGATTAATTTTTTCTGTTTAAATTAACAATTTTATAAATACTCTGGTGAATTTATTAATAATGATTTGTGCTTGTGATATCCATGAGAATTTCTTTATATTTCATTTAAATTAACACCCACTTAACAAGATAACGTTGATTAGAATTCCTAATTGATAAGGCTTAAATACAATCCTTAATGTATCTTAGGGTTATAATATCAATCAGAGCTTGTTTATGGTGGTGTATTTATGGTTCTAATAATCCATGGAAACCACACGTTAAACAAATCATGCCATTAATCCACAACAACCTAATTTTAACATACACATTGTTAATTTAAAAAATATCCATCAATCAAAATATCTCAATCACTTAACATTCTTAAATTATAACTCACCCCTCTATCTCATCCGATTTTATTCTGTTTGAAACTATTGGTGATCCTCCGTTTCGGCGACACCATGAAACTTACTAGCAGGATTCCCTATTCTCCCAAACGTCGGGATTCTAAATTCCACTCGTAGCTTCTAACCTTGTAAATGAAACATCTTTCGCTTTGGGTTGCCCGACTATTTGCACTCTGGGTCTCGTAATGGTTGGCTCATCATGGTCGAGGAGGTCTCTTCCCGGAATATGAATATGTTCCAGCCACTTCTTGGTGCTAAATAACTAACAAACATTTTCCCCATAACCCTAGACATGTCCAATATCCATATTTCCAAATTATTCCATGATTACATCCTTAGTTTTTTCAATTCTCTCCCTTTCGGTAGATACCTAGGAGATTCTGACAATTTGTACATGGAGAAAGTTGTTCTTGGCTTGAAGGAAGATGGATACTACATGGTTCTGATGATCCACGTCTCCGGAAAATTAGTCGTCCTGAGGCTGGGTGATGAAAATTAGTGTGTAATCGATGATCTGACATCGTCCTATGATTACGTGATATTCACCAAAGGGAATTTTTTTTCGTTGATGGCACATGAAGGGTCGTCTCTATGGAAATTGAGCCATATCCCAGGGTGAGTTTGATTGTAGGTTCTATTTTTGGGGGTGACAAGAAGTCCCTTGTGGAGTCCGAAGGCCAACTGCTCTTGGTTGATCTATATTTGAGGATGAGGCCAGCTAATGATCTAATCACTGACGTAGATTTAGAGGATCCGTTTGAGGATTCCCCATACTAACAGGTGGTTCGTATCATGGTTTATGCGTTGAATGAGGGAATGTGTGAGTGGGTCGAGGTGACAAACATGGGGGGCCAAATCCTGTTTTTCGGAGACAATTGTGCCTTCTCTGCCTTGGCTTTTGATTTTTCTTGGTGTAGAGTGAACTTCATATACTTCTCTGGAAATTTCTCTTTCCATGGAATTGGCATAAGAATTTTCTGCATAGATATCGGTGAGTTTCTCAGTGCAGAGGAAGGCTATTGGGACTTGTTCTGGCCACCTCCAAGTTGGATTATTAATTAAAAGACCTTGGAGAATGAGAAGGAATATCAGCATGGCCTGGATTGATTTTTGTTAACAGATGGAGATGAACAAATGATGGGCGTCTAGCAATGAATACCCAAGGGGTGCTTGAAAGACAGGTATTTTGATGTGATTATGTTTCATTTTTTTACATTTAATGTATTCCCCACCCCTTTTTTTGTTTGATACTTTAGGCATTGAAAGGATCTATTTCTTAGAAATTGGGGTGCTCGATGTTTATAAATACCCTTGTCTGAAATGTGTTTCCACTTATATTAAAAAAATATTGTAATTTTTATTATGATTAATTATATATTTAAGAAAAAGAAATGGAAATGAGAATATATGTGTGTCGAACACACACACGCAAAATGATGAAGGGAATTAAATTCACACATTATATTTAATGAGAAGTGAAAAAGAAGGGAATGGGTTTTAACATGATTTTAACAATTTAAAGAACATTAATATTAATATACATAAGGTGGATGATAATAATAGATATTGAAGAATAATGTTTCATTAAAATATAATTACAATAAAAAGACATACAAGATTACAACGATGAAGACCACAAAAGTAAATAAAAACAAAGAGGGAAGGAAAGGTCTAACAAGTAAAAACATGAGTATATAAGGGCTTCCCAATCCATTGTAATGGATTTGGTAATGAAAATTTATGCTTCTCTCTTCTGAAATGTCATCCCTTTTTAAAGGAGAGGAGAGGATGTATTTATAGTCTATGGTGGTGGACTGTTTGTATTCCAAAACTACCTCTCCACTTAGCTCAACGATTTGGACATCCAGACAACTAAACATTGAGATATCACCTTCATCAAAGTTGTAGATAATTTTTTTGGCAGAATAATCTTATCATTTGGAGAAATTTGGACTTATGGAACAAAATTTATGGCTATTGGAGTTAAGCCGAGCATATTTTATCTTTCTCTCTAAAAAATACCAACTTCATTAGATGATTATATCATGAGAAATATCATGAATTGTGTCCGGATTTTAATTCCCATCCAGAATAGGGGGCTGGACTTCATTGCATCTGTTGGACCATTATTTCTTTTAGTTGGTCAATCCAATTTGTATCCATGTTTCCTTTGGATAATAATGAACATATGGTGGAGTATTATTAAATTTTGGTGTTGATATTCAGACCAGTAACTAAATCTCCCTGGCTGCTCAAGTTTCATCAAAGATTATTTTGGTCTTCTTGTGTAGAGAATATGTCCCTCTAAATAGACGATTTAGCCAATTTTTCCTTCTTGTGAAATGCTTTAATTTTGGAAACTAACCGTTAAAAACAAGAATCACTAAATTTGGATAAGTGGGGTGAGCATTATTATTAAAATATTAAATAGAATCGAATCGGGATGAATTTAAATAGTTCCCAAAAATTATATTTAATATTTATATATTAATATTCCAAAAAAATTATGAACATTTTTTATTCAATAAGAAAATGGACTGTATAATAAATTATGTAAATATTAATATCATCAACTCCCTAACACTTAGTCTTGTTCGTGTCCTCATGTGCGATTAATATAGAAATATAAAAAAATCATTTTTCACTCACCAAGAAATATTTAATTTTTTCCCCAATCAGGGGAGGTTTAGACAATTTCACTCATCCAAATTGAATTACACCATAGGTTATTACAAAAAAAACTTTCCAAAAAACAATTCATTTTTTCATGCTCAAATTTAGAAATGGAAAATAGTGGCACACAAAATGTACACCTCTCAGGATGATAAAATCCATTAATTGAGGATCACTCTTTCACCAACCCAAAGTGAAAATCGTAGAGCTTGAAAGAGATCTCATCTTACATTACCTATCAAAAAGTGCACAAGAAACATGAGATCTTTTGAAGGTGTTTTTTGTGGCAATGGTATGGTATAAATTCTGTTCTCAAAAGAGTAGAAAGAGGGGTGAAACACCCAAATGGAAAAAGTAATGCACAATTTCATTTGAAATGAGACATGAAAGGAAATGGAAACACATATTTATGAAGAAATAAAAATGTTAAATAAGACACAAATGAAGATTAAATTTGAAGTTGATGAGAAGTTGAAATATTTAAAAACCATGAAACTTCTCCCAATTACATAAGTGTTAATTTTTTTCGTTGTTTTATTTTTCAAATGTTGAACTTTAAATTAATATCACACTCATATCCCAAATAATTAATGATCTCCTCATTAAAAATAATTTCAATTGTTATAAAATGTTCTAATTTTGTGAAAGAGTGAGTTTTGACACACCCCATATACAAACCATTATTATTTTCATTTTTTTGATTTATTTTTTTTGATAATATTTTCGATCACTTTACAATATCATTTTTACAAGATAAAAAATTATACATTCCAAAAACTCACTGAACGATAACCTATCTCCCACACTTAAATTGATTTTTTCTCTCAAGAATATACTAAAATGGCGAAAATCAATAAAAGGGTACCCATAATGAAATCCATTCCCCCGTACATAAATTTTAGAAAATTATGAAATGAAAATCCATATAGATATTTGGTGAGATAATTTATTTTTCTTGTAATGTGGTTATCAATGGTAATGTTTTCATAGGCTCCAATGGGATTTCAAAAGGAGGATTAATTAAAGGGAAATGTGAGAATATTTGGTTATTGTGATTCTCATGAGGTTCATAAAATTCTTCTATCATATAAATGCACACCAAAGTAGGCAATTCCGCTCAAAGGTCCACAAAATCAAGACTCACATATTGGGGTAAAAAAACATACATTTTGAAAAAATGTCCATAGGTGGCCTTGGCATGAAATCAAATGTCATTCCTCACTAGTGAGGAAAATCATTTTCCAAAAAAAATGAGCATTCAAAAATTGTTGGTTCAGACACAATATTCTTTATCCAAATTTATGATGAAACCCCAATATTTTTTAGATGAAGCCATGTCTTTTGAATCCCCATAATGGTTGGATAAAATTTGAAAATTGGAAGGTCAGTAAGTACGACTCTGGATTTTTCATATTTTTAAATTATTTCTTGTTTAGTTTTTTTGGGGTTTTTTTAATAAATACACCCCACACAAAATTGAATGGTGAAATAAAATTATGTTATTAAGAACGTGGTAAAAAACAAAATTAGAATGAGGGAGGAAGAAGAACAAATAGAGAAATAGGGAGAGATAGGGAGAGAAAATATAAGTTAAAGGGAATGAGGTGCCACTAGTTTGGTTTTGGTGGGTCAACGTCTCCATCGAGTGGTCTATTTACTATAGAAGATGTGGACCTGATGGAAGTCGATGTGGTTCCTGGACTATTCTTCCTTTTACAATGATGCTTTAACCGATGTCCACTAACCGTAAATGTCCTTATGGAAGAGGGGTCTTGTACATGCGCTGCACCAAATGGGTAAACATTAGTACTAAAAAAAGGACCTTCCCCGCAATATTTAAGCTTACCAGGATGAATTCATAATCGATAATTGAAGAGAATTTCATTTTCGCCTTCATGAAATAGCATTCAAAGTATGTGTTTGTCATATAGTGTCATGGATTTTTCTTTCTACGTATTAGAATTCTCATAAGAATCGAGTCAAAGATCATCCTGTTCATCTAATTCAAACAATCATTCTTCACCAAATTTTTCACAATCAAAATAACCAGTTTTCATAGCCCAAAAAGTCATAGGTTGGATTTCAACTGGTTAATTACATGATTTACCAAAAACTAGCCTAAATGGAGACATCACAATGGGAGTTTTATAGGTATTTTGTTAAGCCCACAACGCATCAACCAGTATTTCAGACCAATCTTTTCTTGTGGGTTTTATGATTCTCTAAAACACTCTTTTCACATCCCTATTAGAATTTTCAGATATTCAATTTTTCTAGAGGTGATATTTTTTTATGTTTTATGTTCAACCCCTTTCCTTTTAAATATATATTCCATGGTTCTATTACAAAAATTTGTTCTTATGTCACTTATCAATGAATGTGGTGTTCCGAATCTGTAGAATATATGTGTCCTAAGGAACACACTAAAAGTATGTGAATCATCATTTCTAGTGGGTTTGTCCTAGACACACCATAAAACATAATCAAATACAAGAAGAATGTATGAGAATCCATTGGATGGGGGGAATGGTTCCTTGAAATTGATGCCCTAAATATTGAAGATCTCACAAGAAAATTAAAGGCTTTTGGGGAATTTCATTTCTCTTTAATATTGTTACAAACATTTGGAATGTGATACATGATTTAAATAACTCATGTGAGTCCTTGAAGAGTGAAGGCCAGAAGAATCCATATTCAAGGACCTTTCAGGAGGTCCTTTGTGGTCCAAAGTTTCCACCACCATGCATTTAGGGGACAAATTCTAATATGGAGGAATGTTCATCTTCATCGTCACATCTCTTTATTACCCATGTCAACCCCTATTTTCAAATGTTTATTTTCTTACCAAAAATATTATTTTGAATCAATATTCAACATAATTTTATTTTCTTTTGAAAAAATTTCATGAAAAACACCAAACACCAAGTAATTTTAAATTTTGGCATACCATGGTATTTTTCAAGTGAGATATGAACGTTAATCATTGGGGAATTCAGGATCAATGATTTTTGAAAGAGAAAAATTAGAAATTCTATTCAGGTGATCAGCCACATGGTTTTATTTTCTGGTATATCATTGATTTCATGGTCAAACTCTTAGAGAATTAGGATCCTTTTTATTAGACGTGGTTTGGAATCACTTTTCACGAGTAAGAACAATATAGACCATTGGTCTGTAAAGATGATGATTTTGGCACCTAAGAGATAGGGCCAAAATTTATCAATGGAAAAAAACACTACTAAAAGATCATTTTCATTCATAGTGTAGTGAGATTTAGATTCATACAATGTTTTTTTGCATAATGGATGAGATGAGGAATCGTTTCTCTTCTTTGAACAATATCATCCCCAAAGAATCAATCAGAACCTTCACACATCAACTCAAAGGGTAAGGACCAATCTGGGGGTTGGATTATCGGGGTAGATGTAAGAGCAGTTTTTAGTTCAATGAAGGATCTCTTGCAAAACACATCGAAATGGAAAGTGAAATAATTTTGGAGAAACTGAGTGAATAGGAGGGAAATCCTACAAATTTTATGTATGAATCAATGATAGAAACCAGCATGACCTAGTAAGTAATAAATGGCTCCAACAAAAGTGGGTTCAAGATGTTATTGGATCACTTAAATTTTGGTAGGATCAACATAAATACCCTCTTTTGAAACTATCTCCCCATTAAAAATCCCATTTTCAATCATGAAGTGAAATTAATTAAAATTTAATACAAGGACACACCTGACACACTTTTGAAGGACTCGAGACAGTGAATGAAAGCATGATTCAAATTAATCACCATAAATAGTAAAGTCATTAAAAGGACATGGCCTTATTATATTACATAATCTCTATTTTAAACAAGAAATCATTTACTTTTACAATGATGATATTTTCATGTTTAAATATTTTTGTTATTCAGACATAATACATTAATAATCATACACATTGTTACAGAGTGGATAACTTAAAAAAAAGCTTCAATTTTTTTCAAAATATAATGCATTAACGCATAAAACATTATTTCTTAGACAAATATTCAAAAATTTAACTTGGATTCCTTATTTTTCCTACATGTCCTTATGACCGGTGAAAATAATTTAAAAACTAGAGATGAGCACAAAAAAGCTCACTATGGGATGTAAAAGAAGGAAAGATCACATTAGTCCATGAATACATGTAATGTATCAAATCATTTTCATAAGACATGTTTGTCACCCATATATAATTGCATTGTGAAACATGAGATTTAAAAAATTTCCATAAAAAATGATAACATTATCATAATCATAAAGGTATCTTGGTACATTACTTACATAATTTTGTAACCCAGTCGACTACCTTATAATTTGTAACCCTCACGACTACCTTACAATTTGTGTAACCAACACAGTTACACTTTGAGTAACGATACGGCCGATCTCCAAAATACACATACCCAATGCATTGGAGGAAAATATAGGTCCCAACCTTCATCATAAACAATTCCCAATATCGAGAACATAATCATACAACAATAATAATAACATAAAAACATTTCCTTTGAAATTTAGTAAAACAGAATTTTAATAGAGGATTTTAAAAGAGAACCCCATTACATAAATAATAAAATTGAAGTGAGACATAATAGAGTGGACAGAATATTTATAATCATTGTAAATACAGATAATTAATCATATTATAAACCAATCCCATCGCAGGGAAATTTTAATTCCACAAAAATAATGAAGTAGAATGCTAACCTAAAAAATAGAAATTGTGTTAAGAATTCCCTTACCTTGGGTTTGTCTTACTTCCAAATCATTTAAACCTCCTGTATAATAGTTAAAATATTGTTATTTATATTTTATATAATCAAATACATATTCATTATAACTTATATGACCATTTCATTACATCATTTAACCCTTTAATTGTCAGTATTTTGTTTGTTGCACTGTTTTGGGTGAGTTCTTTATTTGATTTTCATGATCATTTCATGATGGATTATTCTTGTCTATTGGAGGTGAAACTATAGATTTTGAATGAAAACGTATTTATATTTTTATAGTACCATAATTTTTACCATTAATCATTTTTAGTTCTTATATGAGGACGATTCATAAGTTAAAACATTAAAGATGTTCATTTAGATCTTTTTAGTGGTTCTTTGATAATAACAACCTCATTTTTTCTTAAAAATTAACACCATGAGTGAAAATGAATTAAAAAAACAAGGATGAAACATAAAACATATATTATAAAATGTTTCAACCATAAAATGGTTTCATGACCAGACATTAATGAATTAATGCAAATTTAAATCACATCATCCATGATGTCGGCAATTCGACACATCACAGACAATGTTTTTATTCCTTGAATAAGTGGGATTGGATAAGAATAATGATGATAAATTTTACATGAATATGAGAAAATCAATAATATATATTATTTATTTAGCTTTCATTTCTCTTGGGTAAGAGGAGATGTGTAAAATATAAGAAAATAAAGGAACTCAAAATAAAAGAATATTTGAGAAATCCCTTACAAAAATTCTACAGCATAACGACTATACAACATGGTTTTAGAAAATATTAAAATATAATAGGGACATGGTTCACCCATCCAGAAATAATAATAATAGATAGTAGATCATTATTAATAAGTAAATAAGATCATAGTATGAAAACATTAATGTTATACATAATAAAAGAGTACTTGAATGGAAAAAGAATAAAATTTATAATTTTCTAACCATGTAGAGTAACTCCTAGAACCGGAAGGTTTGGAACATGGGGGCTTGAGGAAACCATAGGAGGACTAATAGTGTGGTAAGGAGGATAGACCTATGTTGACAAAGAATTGGTAATGAATTTAATGAAGTAATGAGTTGGTATTTATTGCAAAATTGAGGGATTATTTTAATAATTTCCAAGGAACACGCCATTAGTTGTATTTGTAAAACCAAGTGCTTTCCCATGGTATTATCCACTTAGGACACCTCACATCCTATTTAACAATAAAATATTCGACATAATTTTTTATTTCATCATTAAATCATTAATGATGTTATTAATAGACTCAAACTCGAAAATGTACTTTTTACAATTCACTGAAAAATCAACTATTTTTGAAAAATCCAAAAAAGTCACCCTAACTACTTTTAGACATGTAGAATTAATAAATGAAGTCTATTTTTTATTTTATTTTTTCTCAATATCCTTAAATTAATTTCTAAAATAAAATTTAATTAATAAAAAAATTAACAATTTTAAAATCATAACTGCTTTTATATCACATTGAAAAAATTAACCAAAATGTCAATATCTTCAATCCATAGGAAAATAAAATAATAAAAATATTACAATTAATTTTGGTCACATTACTATTCATAAGGGTATGTTACTATTCTCCAAAAAAAATTTGGTTCTATTAGACTCCAAATAACTTATAGGAAACATTTATAGATGACCATTTTTCAAAATTAAATACATAGAACTATAAAAATTATGTTTAATGGAGAGTAATAAATATCTACATTAAACATAATTTCATGCATCGAAATTTATTATTAGAAAAACATTCCATGATACATTATCTCCACCTTCTGGAAGTTGTCTCCTTGAAATTTTATTTACTTATTAAAAAATTGAGGGTGCCTTTCCCTCATAGAATTTTCAAACTCCAATGTTTCTTCTTCAACTATGTGGTTTCCCCAAAAAATCGTTTTCCTGGTGGATTACCTTATTCTGCAATACATGTTCCCTTCAATAAATAATCTGAACTAGTTTATATTCATAATAAAGGTTGTTTTCTAGTTGAAATTCTTCTGGGATCAAGAAATGTGATGAATATGGAACATACATTATCAACATTGAAACATGAAAAACATTGTGTACCTGAGAGAAACTCTGAGGCTATGCTACTTGATATGAAATTATTGCAACATTCTCCACGATTTGAAAACAACTAATGAACTGTGGAAATAGCTTTTCTTTTATACCGAAACACATCACACTTTTTCCAAGTATAGATTTAAAGGAAAGCATGGTCACCTACCTCAAAAGAGATGTATTTTCTTCTGTTATCTCTATAACTTTTCGGCCTGCTCTAAGTCATCCTCTTGTGTTGTTGGATCATCATCACTATCTCAACCACATCCTTTACTAATTCTGGCCCCAACAACACTCTTTCACCAACATCATCCCAAAATGTCGGAGTCTGCCATTGCTTCCCTTAGAGTCCATCGAATGGTGCCATCATAGAAGTCCATTTAGGAAGCTTGAAGAATATCCAATAAATCCTAAATAATTCATTCTGACTGCCCATCTAATTGAGGATTAAAAGCTATACTGAAATTTAATTATGATCTTAATGACTTCTGATGTCGCTTCCAAAAGTTTGAGGTCAACCTGGGATCCTGATCAGATACAATAGATAGAGGAATTCCATGTAACCTGAAAATATCCTTTAGGTATAGCCGAGAAAGCTAATCCCAAGATATTGTATCTCGAATAGAAATAAAATGTACTGACTTTGTCATCTGTTCAATAATAACCCAAATCACATTGTTACCTTGAGATGTCATTGGTAGTCCCACCACAATGTCTGTGGATAAATTCCCTAATTTCCACTCTGGAATTGGAAAAGGATGAATCATCCCCTTTGGTAACTACCTCTCTACTTTAACCTAATAACATGTCCAATATTTCATGGAAAAATAAGCAATATCTCTTTTCATTCCATCCCACAAATAATACTTCTTAAGGTCTCTATACATATTAGTACTGCCAGAATAAAATGAAAATAGAGAACTATAATCCTCAAACAACTAGCCTCTCATCAAATGGAAATCACAATGCACACCAAACATTTTTCCAAATCATAAAACACAATCTTTATCGAGATTAAATTCAGGAATCTTACCAATTTTAACCAATTCTACCTTTTTATGTATCTCATGTTCTTCCATCTATGCATGCTTAATTCTATATAATAATGATTATTGTAGTGAAACCTGAGACAAAATAGATGAATTCCCTGCACAATAAACATCTAATAAAAAATCCATTAAATCATTTATCAAGGGATCATGTTCCAAACGTAACATGGTTAATGATGAATGATGTTTTCGACTACATGATTCCTCCATATTGTTTTCTTTTCCATGATGGTATGTAATCATGCAGTCATAATCATTTATCAGTTATATCCATCTTATCTGCCTCATGTTTAATTAATTCGGTGTGAATATATATTTCATAATTTTATGGTCAGTATATATTTGAAATTTGGCTCCATATAAATGTTGCCTCCAAATTTTCAAATAAAAAAACCTTATCATATAATTCCAAATCATGTGTGGGATATGTTAAGTAATGAGGTTTATGTTGTCTTAAAGAATAATAAATTACCTAATCATTCTGCATCAAAACACAACCATTTCCTTTCCAATAAGAATCTATATAGATGAAAAAAATCACCATTTCGTGAAGGCAAGGCCAAAACTGGGACAGTCCCCAATCTCATCTTCAGTTCCCGAAAACAAACATCATATTCTTCTATCGAAACAAATTTAACCCCTTTTTGTGTTAACTTAGTTATCAAGCTAGATAACTGTGCAATGTTCATAACAAACTGTTGGTAATAACCTACCAATCCATGAAAAAAATGAATCTTTGTAACATTTGTAGGTCTTGGCCATTCATCAACTACTTTTTTTGGCAGGATCAATGGTTATTCTATTTTTATTTATAATTTACCTAGTAAAAGAAATCAATTTCAACCAATAATCACACTTCCTGAATTTTCCATCCATTTTCTTTTGTTTTATGGTCTTTAAAAAACCCTTAGATGTTTTTCATGCTCCTTTTTATTTTTAGAAAATACCAGAATGTCACCAATAAACACAACCAAAAACTTATCCAAGAACTCATTAAATATTCTATTCAAAAGATTCATTAATAAAAAAGGTGCATTAATTAACAGAAACCTCATAAACAAAAATTCATAATTCCCATATCTAGTATGATATTCTATTTTCGTGATGTCATCCTATTTTACCTTCAGTTGATGGTATCCAGATCTCAAGTCAATCTTGGAAAAGTACTGAGCTCCCTGGAGCTGATCAAACAATTTATCGATGTGAGGAAAAGGATACATGTATATAATAGTGAGGTTATTTAAATCTCTATAATCAATTCAAAGACTCATGGAACCATATTTCATTTTAACCAAAAAAACACGATTTCCGCATGGTGTAGTGCTAGGAAGAATGATGCATTTATCAATAAAATCATGCAATTGATTTTTAAATTCAAGAAGTTCTCTTTAAGCCATATGATATGAGGATTTTGAAATTAGATTTTCATCAAGTACTAATTCAATTGTGAATTCGACTTCCTGATATTGTATGACACTGGGTAACTCATCAGAAAAAACATCAAAGTATTCATTTACCACGGACACATCATCAATCTGAATTGTTCCCTTGTTTTCAACAATGTGAGAAAAATAACATTCATTTAAATCATTCAACAGTTTCTCATCTTCCTGATATGTTATTAATTCTATGGTTCCATTCATTTATTTAAACTGAAACTCATTCTGAATAACAACTTCTTTAACTCTACAGTATATCTTAGCATGATAAACAGAAAGCCAATCCATTCCCAGAATAACATCAGACTCGACTATGGGAAAGAGAACACATTTTTTTGGTAAAGTATTTCCACAAAACAGAATATATATTCTTAAAATTCCTCTTTTCTAAAATATTCCCCCTAGTGTTTTAACAATAAGTTTCAGTTTCATTTGTTGAGGAGATATTACCAATTTACACGAAATATCCCAGAGATGATGGAATGTGTATACCTTGTATCAAAAACACATTATAAAAATATGAGTAAACAAAAAAGTACCTTATAAAACTTAATTGGATGGAAATAAATCTGCTGACATAGTCACAAAGGATCTCACTACACATTTCATCTTATAGTCTCGCTTATTTTCCCCATTTGGATCTCTCTATTTTGGCAGGAATTTTCATAATGACCCATCTCACCACATTCAAAACAGTATATATTTTTCTTATAATGATTTGTCTTAGGATATTTTCATTACAATCTCGGGCCATATGTCTAGACCTACCATATTTAAAACACTTATCAGTTTTACTATGCCATTCCCCAGGGTGTTTGTTGACACACTTTCCACAAACTAAAAATTGGATTTTCTTACCATATGATTTCATTGGTTGATTCTTAGACATATATTGCTATCTATACCTCTGAATACCCTTATTTCCAAAATTCACATGAACATCGGCATACTCCATATCTACCATCTTATCACATCAGACAAGTTTCTCATAACTATTGAATTTATAGGAGGTCAACTCTCTTTGATACCTTGGCTTCAATCTTGAGTAAAATTGGTTTTGTTTCTATCAAGATGCAGAATAAAATTTGGAGCTTACCTCACAAGTCGGGTGAAGTTCACTTTATACAAAACCATTTAACCATCTTCATTTTTCTTCAAATCAAGTAATTTATTCTCTATCCAAAGTCGCACCACCTTAGGAAACTATTTTTCAAAGAAATGACATTTAAATTCATCCCACTCTAAGGTATAAATATAATATCTACCCCTGATATTCATTACCATTGACCACCAATGATCAGCTTCTCCATTAAAATGATAAATGGAAAGTCTTACCTTTTGATTATTTGAATATCTCATATCATCGAATATCTTTTCAAGGGCTTTATTCCATCCATCATCCCCTATTGGGTCAGAAAATCCATTAAAATCATGAGGGTGTTGTCTCATAAAATGTTCCACTACTGTTCCATTTTAGTACCTCTAGTTGTTATCTTGTGTGGATGCCACAAACAATTATTTCTTGTGTTATCTGAGCCATTACTATCACAAATAGATCGGTTCCAATCCCTACGATTCTAGGATGCAGATTCGGAAGGATGTCGTTATGTCGGTGCCTCTTCTCTCCAGCTTCCCTGTGTCTTCTGCAAACAACCATTCTGAATAATCATATATTAGATGAAGCAACATCGTAATATTTAAATGCAATAACATTTCAAATTAATCATAGAGTAATAATCATTTGCGGTATTCTTTTATCATCATCCTAACCACTAATGTTACCTAAACTGTCATATGATACAGTATATAAGGACCCAATCTTATTACATTACATAATCTTGATTATAGACACGAAAAAAATTTAATTTTAGATTGTGTATCTTTTCAAGATTAGATATTTATAGAATTGGGACATAATTCATTCATAAACCAACACATTGTTACATTGTGTATACCATAAAAACAGTTTCCATTTTTTTAAAAATTTAAAACATTAAATCCTAAAACATGATTTCATTGAATTTCTTTCAATCATTTAACATGGATTCCTTCTTTTTCTTACACATCCTTATGACTTGTGAAAATCATTTAAAAAAAATTTGGATGAGAAAAAAAAATCTCAGTATGGGATGTAAAAGAAGGAAAGAGCATATCGGTCCATGAATACTTGTAACGTATGAATTTTTTTTAAAAAGACATGATTGTCAACCATATACACTTACATTGTGAAACAATAGATTTAAACAAGATCAATAAAAAATGAGAAAATAAACATAATCATAAAGGTATCTTGTAACATTACATACATAATTTTTTATGCCTCTCGGCTAACATATATTTTGTATCCCTCACGGCTACCTTAAAATTGGTGTAACCATCATAGTTACACTTGAAGTAACCATACGACCGACCACAAATATACACATTCCAAATGAATTGGAAGGAAATATAGGTCCTGCCTTTTATCCTAAACAATTCCCAATATTGAGAACATAATCATACAACATGAATAATATCATAAAAACATTTCCTTTGAAATTTTGTGAAACATAATTTTAAAAGAGGATTTTAAAAGAAAATCCCCTTACATAAATCATATAATTGAAGTGAGACTTAATAGAGTAGATTGAATAAGTATAATAATTGAAAATACTCATAATTCAACATTTTATATACATAACCCATCACACAAATATTTTAATACAACAAAAATAATGAAGTATAATGTTAACCCAAAGAATTGAAATTGGGTTAAGATTTTCTATACCTCGGGTTTTTCTTTCTTCAAAGTCATTAAAACCATATGCACAATAGTTAAAAGAGTGTTATTAATATATTATAAAATCTTATTCATCTTTATAATACCTTATATGATCATTTAATTACATCATTTCTCCCATTAATTGTTAGTATTTTGTTCCTCACACTGTTTTGGGTGAGTTCTTCATATGATTTTCATGATCGGTTCATGATGGATTGTTCTTATTGATTGGAATTGAAACTCCAAAATTATAATGTGAAGGTATTTACATATTTATAGTACCATTATATATACCATTTATCATTTTTATGTTTTATATGAGGATGACTCACAAGTTAAAACATTAATGATGTTTGTTTATATCATTTTAGTGGTTCTTTGATAATAATGACCTCATTTTGTCTTACAAATTAAAACCATGAGTACAAAAGAATTACAGAACCCTATGTGAGACATAACACATATATTATAATCTGGTTCGACCATAAAAATGGTTTCATGACTAGACATGAACAAATAAATGAAAATTTAAATCACATCTTCCAGGAGGTCTGCAATTTGACACATCAATGAAAATATTTTTATTCCTTGAATAAGTGGGAGAGGAGAAGAAGAATGATGATTAATTTTCCACAAACATGAGAAAATTAATTATATACATTTTTTACAGAACTTCTAAACCTATTGGATAATATTTGATGAGGGAATAAAAAGAATAGAATGGAACTCAAAATAAAAGAATAATGAAGAAATCACTTCCAAAAATTCGGTAGCCTAACAGCAATGCAACATGGTTTTAGAAAATATTAAAAAGATAGGGGACAAGGGTCACCCATCATGAAATGAACCATAATACAGAGTAGATTGTGAATAATAAGTAAATAAGAACATGTAATGGACCTTTGAATGTTATACCACATAAAAGGTATGTTGAATTGAAAAAGAATGAAATTGAGAATTTTCATACCATGTAGAGTAACTACTAGAATAAGATTTTTGGGACCTTTGGGGCTTGAATAAACCATTTTAGGACTAATAGGGAGGTTAGGAGGCCATATATTCATTGAGGAATTATTGTAAATGAATTTAATGATGGAATGGGTTGGTATTTATAGCAAAGTGAGGGATTATTTAAATAATTTCCAAGGCACGCCTTATTAGTGGTATATGAAGAAACATCTGCTTGCGCAAGGTATTTTCCCATGGTATTCACCACATGAGACACCTCACATCATATTTAACTGTGCACAAGTCAACCAGATTTATTACACCATTATTACACTATTAATGAAGTCATTAACACACTGAAACTCAAAACCGTATTTTTTTACTATTCACCAAAAAAAATTAGATGTTTTAGAAAAATCCACAATATTCACCTTAACAATTTATCGACCAGTTGAATTCATAAAAGAAGTCCATTTTTTGATAATAATATTCTAATATCATTAATTTAATTTTTTTAAAAAATCATTCTAAATTAAAAAATTAACAATTTTAAAAGTATGACTACTTTAATATCACATTGACAAAATTAAGTGAAATGTCATTATCATCAAGCATTAAGAAAATAAAATAATAATAAAATATACTATTCATTATGGTCATATTACTATTCATATTACAATTCATATGGGTATGATACTATTCATCAAAAAACAAGTTGGTTCCATTAGACTCTAAATAACTTACTACACACAATTATAGATGACCGTTTTTCAAAATTCAAAACATAGAAGTTGTAAAATTATGTTTAAAGACTAGTTAAAAATATCTATGTTAAAAAAAATTCATGTATTTAAATATATTTTTAAAAATACATGGTGTGTTATAGTCAACCATGAATAATTCCAGGATGTTCTCAATGAATTCAGAAAAGACACACATCATACACCTCAAGAATGTTTCAGAATCATTAAAAGCCCAAAAAGAATTTTCTTATTTGCATATGTTCTAAAGGTTCATGTGGAAGTAGTCTCTTCGTGTTCCTATGGTGCCATTGGGAATTGGAAGTTTCTAGTGTATCCATCAAGAAAGCGATAATGTGAAATTACAAATAATCTTTTTAGTATTTGATCAATGAATGGAAGAGGGTAGTGATATTTTTTGTGTTACAACCTTAAATTTTCTATATTCAATGCACACAATCCATTTGTTCTTCAATCGAGTTGTGTCTAACTCCCCATGTTCATTTGTGACACCATTTATCCCACCATTCATATGTATATATTGAATTAGACTAACCCATTCACTATAAGAAGTTGGGTAGATAATACCATCTTAAAAAATCATTGTTATCTCTTCCCTAACAACCTCAACTATGAGTGGATTGAGTCGTCTTTGGGGTTTTCTAATTGCTCTGTATGATTACTCAATATATATGTGATGCACGCAAAGAGTAGGGTAGATTCTTGGGATGTCATCTACGGTACAACAATAGGTCATTTTGGTTTCCTTTAACACATGAAAAAGTTTGGACTCCTTGGTATCACTAATTGAAGAAGAGATAATGACAGAATAAATGTGATCATGGAAATGGAATGCATATTTCATGTTTTTAGGAAGAGGTTTTAGATCAGTGTCATCTCCCATTTTTTTGTTAGACTACCCATGAATGGAATAAGGGATTCTATTTTCTTCAGATTCATTCTCAATAATATTATCCAATGTGGAGTAGAAGAGATCCGAGTTGATAGAGGACTCAAGAGGGCTTTCAAGATCCTCTAGATTGATGGTGTCTATGAATGGGAGGTCTACATCAACTTCCCCATTTATGACTTTGTTAATCATTGTGCATATTTCACTATATCCTATCTCTTCAGAATATGGTGAACATGATGCAATAGGGTTCATATGGCTCTCAGAAGTTTCATTAGAAGTATGTATTGAGAATTAAGAGTGGTCCTTAGATGGGTATCACAAGGATTGTAAAATATTGAACATGACCAGTTGGTCACAAAATTCCATGGATAAGATGACTGATAATCATCAATCATGGTTCTAAAAGTCATGATGAATGATATTCTATGAATTATGGGAGATAGAGAAAATTTCTTCTCACCTTCCATGGAAAGGGCCTAAAAATTAGCAGGGAAGATAAGATCATTCACATGAACAAGGACATCATTGATTATACCCTTAGGAATAGATGTAATTCAATTAGCTAACTTAATGTCATCACTCGTTGTGTGAAAGTGACACAGACCAAGGTTGGAGAAGATGGATTTGGGCATGACATTAATTGAGGCACCTAGGTCTATGAGTTCATCATTGAAGTTGGAACATCCAATTTGGCATGAACCCATAAAGTTCCCTAGATATTGGAATTTTATTTGAATACACTACTTGGTGGAATCAATTTTAAAGGTCATATGTTGTGTCTTGTGGGTGCACAATTCTTTAAGAAAAAAGAGATACTTATAAATTTTTTATGGAATCTAAGAGGTTAAAATGGACTTAAACACATATAAACATGTTCACCAGTCCAGGATCTTATTCAAAGGACTTCTTTTCCTTAAAAATTGTTTGAGGAAAATGAATTGGGCTTCTAAGTAGAGTGTAAGGATGTGAGGGAATTGATTCAAGTACCTTTTCAAGTTTCTTTTTCTTTTCATTTTCTGGGTCAACATTACAAGGGGAGTGGAAGGTCTCATCATGAGTCAAATTAACATGTTGTAAAGACATAGAAATTTCATGGTAAATTTTTTCTTAAATACCTTGGAATTTTACGAGTCTGTAGTCTTTGAAGGAATTTGATTCCGAGGCCTGGTGTACCCGGAATAAATTTCTAATGTTTTTTTCGGGTCCGTTCTGTAAACGTACGAGCGAATTTTTCAATCTTTTGAACAAGTTCTCGAAATTGAAATCTGAGGACAACAATGAACTCACAACGCCGGTAATTTCTTAAGGCGACTTTTACCACGGTTGTGTTTTATGCGTGTTGAAAGTTAATAATTGGGGTTTAGTTAAGGAGTTAAATAAAATTTTTATAAAAATTTTATATCTATGGAAGTTAATCCCTCCAATGGGAAGTTATTGGTGGGACCCACATCCACCCAACTTCTCATGTGTGGATATTAAAAAGGTGGGGCCCATACGTGCCCCAACCTTTCACCTCCCCCTAAACTCTCTTAAACTCCCTTCATTAAGTTGGCAACCCCTATATTGAATGAGACCTTGCCTCTCTCCCTCTTAAATGTTTCCAACACATGTTTATCAAAGAAGGTTTTGAATTTTAAATCTTTTGTTGGGGGAATAAAAATAATAGCATGAGATATTATTTTATTTTGGGTGCTTTTATTGTGTTAGAAAAATCTTGGGAGAGATCTTGAGTTTTTGAAGAACACCAACTCTCTGACAAAGAATGACCTTTCCTCACTGTGAAGAACACTACATGAATCTCTAATCCTCTTCTTCCTCCGCATCAAGGGAGGGGAAACCGACTCGGGGAACTCACCAATGATGATGGTTCTTTCTCCAAAGTTGACGAAGCGACACCTCTTTCTGCGTCTACGATGAACAAACCTTAAAAAAGCTAGTGGTTTTTATATATTTTATATATTTTATTAAACCCTTGAGCATGGGCGTTTAATTGGTTGAATGATATTTTGAACCACTAACGCGGTGGGTACAGACTAACGAACAAGTTCGGACCCATCTCCATATTGTTCTTGATGCGCAGATTGTTTGGCGATGACGAAAGTGGACCATAACGGCGATTTGGAGCCTTTGTAGTAAAGATTAGGTCCCGAGATGACCGACGATGGAGACAGAAGCTAAAACCGGCCACCGGAATGACTCTGGTGGCTGGAAGAACATTGTGGTGGCGTGGGTCACTGGTGCACCAGTGCCGGCGACCGGAGGCAGCGTCAGAGCCCTAGCTCACCGCTGGAGTAAGTCCGCCCCGACGACGAGTCGACAGATTCCTCATACGCTTGGGATCTGGGACGGCGGGGTGGCGCCAGCTAGCGCTGCCAGTTTCAATCAACAGCCCCCCCCCCCGATCTACACAATCATCTCGGCCAGGCTTGTGGCCCGGACAGTACCCTACCGGGCCAGACCTATACCCGAGTCAGTTCGACCTGGTTCGGGCCGACCCGGGGTGGGTTGGGCTATGTCAGACTGGGCCCAGACCCCCGTTTTTTGGACCGGATTCATTTAAACGCCCATAACATAAGCTATGAACCTCCGATCGACACATTTTCAGTTTCGTAGGAATCCTTTTATTAAGACGGTCATTTTGGTGTATTAATATCAAGGTTTTGACAACGTTTGAGTATGGAAGGGTTGGTTTGAACCCGAAACCAACTAGGCCCTCGGAGCGGAAACACTTATAACATAAGGAATGGACGTCCGATTGATGTGCCATAAAATACATTGGTTTTCTTTTAATGAGATAGTTCTTTTTGAATACATTACTTGAGGTTTGAATGTAGTTGTAGTACGGTTGGGTTGGTTTCAGCTTAAAGACCAACCAGACCCTTGGATCGAAAAAGCCAAAAACATTCAGACTGGATGTCTGTTTGATGAACTGTCAGTAGTGATGGAAATCTCATTGAGAAACAGTTCCTTTGAGTAAACCCCATGGGAGTATAGGGTATAGTTGAGATAATATCATGTTGGTTCGTACACGAAACCAACCGGGCCACTAGGACAAAAAGGCTAATTAATCACAGACCAAGCATTTGATTGACATGCCATATGTTGCATTGAGATCCCTATGTCGTGACAATATTTGAGATAACATTTTCGTGGGATTTCATGACACTTGGAGTATCGGATTGAGTTTCGTGGATAGGGCCCTCATGGTGAAGAGAATTTAGATTATAGAGAACGAGTAGCGGACTAAGACTTGATGACTCCTAATCGATCGACTCAGAGTGTTTCGAATGGCCCAGTGGGGTTCGCTTGGTTGTTGAAGCTGACCTAGGAGAGAGGAGCACTAGGTTGTAGCGGCAGACCCATGGTACTCGAAAGAAGGAGTAACTCTGTAGGCTATGAGGGGGTGCGCTTGGTTGTA
This sequence comes from Viscum album, assembly GCA_963277665.1. Taxonomy (NCBI): domain Eukaryota; kingdom Viridiplantae; phylum Streptophyta; class Magnoliopsida; order Santalales; family Viscaceae; genus Viscum; species Viscum album. The sequence continues at coordinate 1,816,211,834 of OY728146.1, forward strand.
GCGGCAGACCCATGGTGGGAAGCACATGGTTGTAGCAGCAAGCCCACAGTACTCGACGTGTGGAGTACTTAATCAGTTAAAGGTTATTGGGAAGTTCTTGGTTGTAGCGGAAGACCCAATTTAATCGATAGAGGAGGAGTTCTCCTGAATTCATGGTTTAGACATCGTGAATAAAAATCATGTTTTCAGCTAAGTCAATGACCTTTGTGTTTTACTCATGATTGTGATGGGTTACATGATAACTTAGTTATATGTATGTGCATATACCTAAGTAAAGGTTATCTGTTGAGATCTTTCTTTGTGTTTTATCCATGTCAGATTTTGTGAGACCTTGAGGGTCTCGGGGTCCCTACTGAGTAACGTTATACTCACCCCTGTACGGGATATTCTCACACCTCATTGTGTTGGATGCAGACGACGGACAACCCTGACTGAGGCAGAGTGTACGAGGGTTTGACGGTACCTGGAGGTGGACACTCGGTGTGGAGGCACATGGAGAGGACAGATTGACCCGGAGTGCTGAGGAGGACATCTGTACCTAACCTTCAGATAGGAACCCAGAGGACGATCCAGGAGCTGCTTTCATCTTCCAGTTGTTTGTCTTTCAGTTGTACTTTCTTTCAGTTGTAGCTGAACCTTTCTGTTGGGCTTCTATTTCTAGCCCCTTTACATTTTGAGCACCCTTCTAATACTGGTTAACTTATTTTTTTCTTCTACTTTTACTCTAGTTGTGTGTGTTTACATTTTATATATGCAATGTCTTCCCAGTTTTTAGGTAATTACGCCTTTGGTGCTAGTCACCAGCCCCTGACCTATGGAAGGTGGGATTGGGGTAGTCACGATACGGGCCCCAGGGGACGGGTCGTGACAAATTGGTATCAGAGGGAGGTTCTACCGCAATACTCATGACTCTGATCATACATTCTGGGAAGAAATAGTGTTAAGAGTACCGAGTGTGGTTTTTAGTTCATGGATTCCAGTGTTGGTGCGGAGGCTGACGTATCCATACACCAGGACCCTGACTATTGATTTCTGACCCAGTGCACAAAACAAATTATTGTGTGTGTGTTTCCCTAATATTTCTTTAAGTCATCTCAAACCAGGTCAGCTCACCAGGTATAGTCTTTTGACCATGTCACATCTATTTATTTTAGAATGCCACCCCGCGGACGACCAACTATCGCCCAGAGAGTTGTATGTACTGATAGCTCATCGAGTGATGAGGCCTCATTATAGGGCTATATTCCAGTTGAGGCACCAGTGGTACTACCACCCATTGGGCCACCGATACCACTGGACCCAGTAGCAGAGAGTAAACACCGCATGAGTGCACTGCACGAGTTCTAGTCCAAAAGGCCACCCAGGTTATGAGGAGAGACGGACCCACTGGCGGCTGAGGATTGGCTGGGGGCTGTGGCGAGAGTCTTTAGACTGGTAGAGACACCAGCTGACTACATGGTGATCCTTGCTGCAAGCCTCTTACAGGCAGAAAAAGGCAGATGGTGGAGCCTGATTCCCCAGATGAACGACGAGGCGACACTTCTATGGGCATACTTCGAGAGCCTGTTCTGGGAGGAGTTTGTACCGGACACCCTTCGAGCGGTGCGTATACATGAGGTACTATTTCTACAGAAGGGTAACATGACGGTGGCATAGTACTCAGCAAGGTTTATAGACCTCTCGTGCTACTCAACAGATATGGTACAAGACCTGTTCTTCAGGGCCCGGACCTTCGAGTAGGGGCTCAGGCGAGATATTAGAGCTTCAGTTGTTTCCCACAACATCCCGACGCAGATAGGGGTGTTGGAGAGAGCCCTCCTAGTGGAGAGTTTCCTTGCTGAGAAAACTCCAGTAGTGATACCTACCACTAGTTGACATGCAGTGAATCCTTCTACAGCTTGTAGTAGACATGTGACACAAAGGTCCAAGAGGACCAAACCCCCATGTGGTCGACCACATGACTCAGGATCGTGTGTGCGAGGCACCCAGGGTGGAGAACGACTTACCAGGAGTGGACAGTGTTACCACTATGGCGGGCTTGGTCACATGGCACGTGATTGTCTTACCCACTATACAGATGATCAGAAGATAGACGAAAGACCTCCCAGGTAGAGGCAGAGGTTCGATCAAGGCGGACCACAAGGAGCTATCCGTGCAGCTCGAGGTGGATGACGCTTCGAGGTGATTCCACCACCACAACTCGGAGGTCCACCCTGAATACACGGAATGTATGGACATGGGAGGGAATAGCTTCAGGCAGCTGAATCATATGACTATGGAGCTATAGAAGGAGGTGGACAAGAGCGAGACTAGTTCCAGGACTAGAGGCCTTTGTTCATGATTCTTCTATCCTCATTAATGTCATTGTTGTGTTTTCGTTGTGTTTTTTGTACTTCGAGCTGCAGTAATAAAAGACACTTGAACTTGTGACATTTACTTTCCTGTCCTTTTTTTATTGTTAATACTAAGAGGTTCCGGTTAAAACTGTTGACTTGACCCTCACTAGCAAGATTCCTACTAGAGGAGACCTAGTAACCACGCACTGATGCCGACAATGTGACTCATCCCTTGGAGATGATAGTAATGGTTGGATCTCTTGGTAGTAGTGTCGAGACCTTGAGACATCCTCTATGACATGAAATGGTACCGTTCATGTCAAGATTGACTGTATTAGGAAAAGAACGTGGTTCATCCAGGGGATGATACCAAATTTCCATTTTTGGCAGAGGATAAATCTTAGTAGTTCTTGTAAAATGTAGACAAAGAAGGGTGGAAATGAGTTCTTACAATTGGCTAGTCTCACCATTGTTCATTGAGAGAACGGTTTATAGTTTACTCTAAATCACAATATTAACATGTGTATCTTCTCTCAGAAGGACCTAAACCGGAGACAACAGTGATGGATTGAATTCTTCAAGGACTATGACTTTAAGATAGTTTATACTCTTGGAAAGTGGAACATTGTAGAAGGTTCTCTTAGTAGGAGATGAGGCATTCGACAGTTATGAGAGGCGAGATAGCAGCTGGCCATGTTTCAGATATCCTTTGTGGATAGTGATGGAGTCAGCACGTATAGAACCAGAGATGGTTCAGGCTATGACGGAGAAGGTTCATATCATCCAAGAGTGGATAGAGACTTCACAGAGTAGACAGAAGTCCTATGCGGATAGGAGAAGAAGATAACTGGAGTTTGAGGATGGTGACCGCGTCTTTATACGGGTCTCACCTTGATGAGGTCTACGGAGATTTTTCCAAAGTGGAAAGTAATATCTGAGGTTCATTAGACCTTTCCAGGTCCTTAGTAGTGTTGGCATGGTGGATTACCTCTTGTCTATTTCTCCTCAGTAGCATTGGGTGCATGACATCTTCCACATATCTCAGCAGAGGAGATACATTCACAACCCCTCCCAGATCATTGACCACATAAATCTAGATATCGATGACGGGGCAACTTTCACGAAGTTTCCTATAGAGATTTAGGATCGATAGTAAAGGTTCCTATGGAGAGGGTCGATTCCACTTGTGCACTTTTTCTAGCAGCACAACAACCTCCAAGAGAGCACACGGGAGAGGGAGGCTCAGATGCATGCTCAGTACCACTTTTGTATTACCTGGTGTGTGTTGAAGCTTTATGGGGACGTAAATCCCTGAAGTGAGAGTAATATAAAGAACTGGAAATTTCATGGAAAATTTATTCTTAAATACATTGGAATTTTATGAGTATGTAGCCTCTGACATCACTTGATTCCAAGGCCCGGTGTGCCCGGAATCAATTTCTGAAGATTTGTTCAGGTACCTTCAGTAAACGTACTAGCCGGTTTATCTATATTATGAACCGGTTCATGTAATTGAATTCCGAGGACACCGATGAACTTGCAACGCCAGAAATTGCTTAAGTGGACCTTTACCACATTTTCATTTTATGAACGATGAATGTTAATAATTAGGGGTAAGTTAAGGAGTTAAATAAAATTGTTTAAACAATTTTATATATGTGGAAGTTAATCCCTCTCATGGGAAGATATTGGTGGGACCCACAACCACCCAACTTCTCATGTGTGGATATTAGAAAGGTGGGGCCCACACGAGCCCCATCCTTTCACCTCCCCCACTTAACGCCCTTAAAACCCCTTCATTAAATTGGAAACCCCCATATTAAATGAGACCCTCCCTCCCTCCCTTTTAAATGTTGCCAACACATGTTAATCAATAACGGTTTTGTATTTTAAATCTTTTTTGGGGTGAATAAAAATAACAGCATGAGCTACTATTTTATTTTGGGATCTTCTGTTTTGTTGGAAAAATCCTAGGAGAGCTCTTGCGTTTTTGAAGAACACCAACTCTCCGATGAAGAACGACCTTTCCTCACGGTGAAGACGCTACCTGAATCTATAATACTATTCTTCCTCCACATCAGTGGAGGAGACACCGATGCAGGGAACTCACCAATGATGACGGTTCTTTCTCCGACATTAACGAAGTGACACAGATTTCCACATCGACGGCAAACAAACCTTAAATGAGGTAGGGGTTTTTCTATATTTTATATATGATATTAAACCCTCGAGAATGGACGTTTAATTGGTTGAATGATATTATGAACCAATTATGTGGTGGATACAGACTAACGAACACGTCCGGACCCACCGACGTATCGTTCATGATGCACGGATAGTTTGGTGACAATGAAACGAGACTAAAACGATGATTTGGAGCCTTCATAGTAATGTTCGGGTCCCGAGATGACTGCCGGCGTAGATGGAAGCTAACACAGACCACCAGAATGACTTCGATGGCCCACAGAATGTCACGACGGTGTGGGTCCCCGGCGCGTCGGTGCCAGCCAGCCGCCTGGAGTTGGTCGTGCCTCAGCACGCCACCAGTGGAAGTTTGTCGCGACAACAGCCACGACGGCGAGGCGGCAGCTCCCGTAGCCGCGCGGGATCTGGGAAGGTGGGGAGGCGCCCGCTGGCACCCCCGGTTTCAATAAACACCCCCACGCTCCGCGCAACCCACTCTACTAGGCTGGAAATACCGCGGTGGGCCGCACCCTACCGGGCCAGACCAGGACCCGGTTCGGGCCGACCCAGGTTGGGTTGGGTCCGGTCGGACCGGGCCCACACCCACCTTTTTCAGATCAGAATCATTTAAACACCCATAACGTGAGCTACAAACCATCGATCAACAGACCATTAATTGTGAAGGAATACATGGATTAGGACGGTCTTTTCGGTATATTACACTCAAGGATTTTGTGAAATTTGTGTATGGCTGGCTTGGTTCAAACTCGAACCCAACCGGGCCCTCGGAGCGGAAACACTTATAACATAAGGATCGGACGTCCGATTGACGTGCCGTCAACTACGATGGATTCCTTTTGATGATATGGTTCTTTGGGAATACTCCACTTGAGGTTTGGATGCAGTTGGAGTATGGTCGGGTTGGTTTCAGCTTAAAAACCAACAGGACCTCTAGAACAGAAAAGACAACAACTTTCAGACCGGACGTCTGTTTGAAGAACCGTTACCGGTGCTGGTAATCTCATTGAGAAACAATTTCTTTGAGTAAACCCCATGGGAGTTTGGGGTATAGTTGAGATACGGTTTGGTTGGTTTATACACGAAACCAATTGGGCCCCTTGGAAAAAAGGCAAATATCTCATAGACCGGGCGTCCGATTGACGTGTCGTCTGTTTCGTTGAGATCCCTATGTCATGACAGATCTTTGAGATAACTTCTTCTTGGGATTTCATGATAGTTGGAGTATCGGATTGTGGCTCGTGGATCGGACCCTCCCAGTGATGATCGAGAAGATTGCAGAGACCTTGAAGCTGGCTGAGAGTTGATTACTGATAATCAATCGACTCGGAGTGATTCAGATCGCCCAGTGGGGTGTCCTTGGTTGTAGCAGTAGACCCACAGAGGAGGAGCACTTGGTTGTAGTGGCAGACCCATAGTACTTAACATAAGGAGTACCTCTGTAGGCTATGAGGGGGTGCACCTGGTTGTAGTGGCAGACCCATGGTGGGAAGCACTTGGTTGTAGCAGAAGGCCCATAATACTCGACATGCAGAGTACTTAAGCGGTCCAAGGTTAGTGGGAAGCGCTTAGTTGTAGCGGCAGGACCAATGTACATGACAGAGGGGGAGTTCTCCAGGAGACATGGTATCAACATCGTGAATAAAAATCCTAGATTTAGCTGAGTCAATGACCTTTGTGTTTTCCTCATGATTGAGATGGGTTACTTGATAACATAGGTATATGTATGTGCATATACCTATGTAAAGGTTATCTGTTGAGATCTTTCTTTGTGGATTATCTTTATCAGTTTTTGTGAGACCTTGAGGGTCTCAGGGTCCCTACTGAGTATCGTTATACTCACCCCTGCACAGGCTATGCCGATACCTCGTTGTGTTGGATACAGACGATAGACAACACCGACCGAGGTATAGTGTACGCGTGCTGGACAGTACGCGGAGGAGGAAACATGGTGTGACGCACATGGAGCAGACTAATTGACATGGAGTGCTAAAGAGTACATCTATACCTACCCTTCAGGTAGGAAACCGGAGGACGATCCAGGAGCTGCTTCCATCTTCTAGATTTTTTTCTTTCATTTGTACTTTCTTTCAATTGTAGCAGTACCATTCTGTTGGGCTTATATTTCCAACCCCTTTTTATTTTCATCACACTTGTTATACTTCTTTACATAGCGTTTTTTTCCACATGTACTATGGTTTTGTGTGTTTATGATTTATAAAGGAAATTCCTTCCCAGTTTTTAGGGAATTACACCTTTGGTGCTAGTCGCCCGCACCTGGCCTTTAGAAGGAGAGCTTGGGGTATTCATGATACAAGCCCTAGGGGATGGGCCATGACACTTTAATTCTCGATATAAGTGTAATTGAACATACATTACCCTTGGGGTTTGGTAATGGTTGTGTTGGGATTTGGGAAGAATTTGATAGTTGTTGCTGGATTAGGTGGGAAGGAAGTTGAACAATATGGGTTTCAATGTTCTTGAGACTAGAACATGCGAAGGAGTAAGTATCTTCTACATATCTTTCCCATGGTTTCATGGAAGAAGAGGCTTGTCTTGGATTTGGATTACATTTATTTTGGTTCCTGGGAAAGATATTTTATTGGTTTTGTAATTGGGAAGGCTCACTAGGATGGTGGAATCTTGGAGGAGGATTTTTCCATTGAGGTATAGGAACAAAAGGATATGGTTATTGTAAGTTACCATCACCTTGACCATTTTGGAATTGGTTTTTTTAGGGAACTGAGGGGGATGAGAAATGGGAATCTCATACCTCGACCATTTTGGAATTGGTTTTTTTAGGGAACTGAAGGGGATGAGAAATGGGAATCTCATATCTCAAGTTTGGGTTGTAGGTAGAAGAGAAGGGCTTAGAGTGTGGTTAGTTAAAGTTTCTAACAAACTGACCTGATAGTTGACGGTTGTTGTTCTGCTAAGAGTATGATGCATTGAGCTCCATTGGACCAGATGAATCAGATGGTTCATCTTGAAGATGTGGGCATGTGTTTGTTGGAGGAGCTGGTGAGATGAAGATTAAAGAGTTTTTGATAGGTCTATGAAACATTGATTGTGAAGAAGATGAGGATGGGGCTTTGGAAGCCCCATCTAGTTGTCTCCCTAGACCTATAAGTTCACTCATCCACTCAGTCAACTTTTTTAGCTCTATGGATTGATTCTATTGGAAATTCATTACTTGATCATGTGCTCGAGTATGGATTTTTTGGTGGGTTTTCAGCCATGTTTCTTATGTGATCTCTTGAAGCTACATGAGTTTTATCAACAAGATCACTACCACTTACGACATCAATTATTTTTCTCTCCATAGCCAATAACCCAGGATAAAGGTATTTAGTCATGATTTGGTTAGGGATTTGGTGGCATGGTTAGGTTGAAACAAGATTTTTGAACCTCTCATAGTGTTCATGGAGTGATTCATTTGTGAACTGAAGAATACCTCATATTTATTTTTGAATAGAAGCTGAAGGAGAAGTAGGAAATAATTTCTCTAAGAAGGGTCACTTCATGTCATTCCATGTGGTTATGAAACTGAGAGGAAGGTATTAGTGCAATGATGTACCAGTGTTATATAAGGATAAAGGGAATAATCAGAGTTTGATTAGTTTTTCAAAAACCCCATGAGGCTTCATGGTATAGCACACCACTTGGAACTCTTTAAGATGAAGATGTGGATCCTCATCAGCTATCCCATTGAAATGAGGGAGAATATTAATCGGACCAAATTTTACTTCATTGTATAACTCTATGTTTGGATATGGAAGAAAAAGATGTTGGTAATTTATATAAGGGGGAAAATTTTCTTTAAGGTTTTGTTTCCTAGGATTATAAATATCTAATTGAATTGGTTGGACATAGATTGGTTATTTAATTATCTGATTATCTCTTATGTTCCACCTTATTCTGAGAAGTGTTCACTCAATTTCAGTGTCAATCAAATCTGATGGATTGTTTGGGAGGCTACATGGAATTCAATAAGATTTTGAAAGAATGAGGATGATGGTTTTTTGTTTTTCTTTCAGTTTTTTTTTAATTTAGTTTATTATTGTTATTTACTATATGAAAAAATAAATGACAACATAATGCACCATCCCTAGAAACAACTACATTTAAAAGTACAGATGATTGTATCATATTGACCATTCATTGTTCTTATGCTATAGTATTGGGTATAACATTACACTAGTCGAATCCTTGGTGACGATACTTTTTATAGTAGGTTGTTTTTATATGATTTTATTTTGACTAGGTGGTTTGCTTGCAGATCATAAATGATCTGATTAAGGGTTGGTTTTTTATTTAACAATTTTATAAAGACCTGGGTGTGTTTATTATTAGGGATCTAATCTTGTTATATCCTTGGGATTTTCATTAAATTTCATTTAAATTAACACCCACTTCACAAGATAACGTTGATTGGAATTCCAAGTGTTAAAGATTTAATCCAAGCCTTAACTTATAATAGGGTTCAAATATCAATCATATATTGTTGATGGTGGTGTTTTTATTTTTCTAATAATCAATGGAAACCACACATTAAAAAAATCATGTCATTAATTCCAGATATTCTATGTTTAACTTACACATAGATCATTTAAAGAATATCCTTCGAGCAGAAGCTATCAGTCACATAACATCCCCATATTATAACTCACCACAATGGTATATTTACTAAGACATTTTTTGGTTAATAATCTAGTTGTAATGCTTATTATGATGAATTATAAATTGAATAAAAATAAAGGGATATGAAAAGAGTTTTGCGCTGAACACACACACAAAAATGGTGATGGGAAATAAATTCAGACATTAGATTGAATGAGAAAAAATAAGGGCAGGGGTTTTAAATTGATTTAATTTATTTTAAGAATATTAATATTAAACTATAGATTTTGGTTGAGAATAAGAGATATTGAAGAAGAAATTTCCATTTAAACAGAATTACAAATAAAAGACTTAAAATATTACAACATTGAAGAACACAAAATTAAATGAAATCAAAAAGGGTAGTAAAGGCCACTAAAGTGAGAACACGAGTATGTTAGGTCCTACAAAGCATTTTAGAAGGATTTGGTAGTGAAAATATATTCTCCTATATTCTGAAAAATCAAACCCTTTTGAATGGAGAGGAGGGGATATATTTATAGACAAAGGTGGTGGACTATTTGCATTCAAAACATATCCCTCCACTTGTGTTGACAATTTGGACATCCATAAAGAAAAATCTCGAGATATCTCATTCTTCAAAGTTGTTTATAATATTTTCCTCCTACTACTCTCAAAATTTTGTGGCATTTTTACGTATGGAACAAAATTTATTGTTGTTTGTGTAATCTATTGTAACATGTCCATTACAATCCAGGCATTTCAAAAGGTCAAAATATGAATGAACTTTGAAATAGGAATATTCCTTCAAATAAAAATGGTTTCTTCTGTCAATTTTTTCACACATGTATTATCTTTCACTCTAAAAAATAACAGATTTATTGCATCACTATATAATGATAATTGTCATGAATAGTTTCCGGATTTTAATTCCCATCTAGAATGGAGGTCTAGACTAAAAATCATCATTTAGGACCCATATAATTGTATTTGGACATTAAAAATTATATACCTGATTCCATTGGATAATCAAGAACATATGGTGGAGTTTAATAAAATTTGGGATTCAGGATTTGGACCAGTAACTCAATCTCCATGGCTGGTCTAGTTTCTTCACAGATTATATGGATATTCTTGTGTGGACAATATGACCATCAATGTCCTATTTGGCCAAAGATTCTTTATAATGAAATGTTTTAATTGGAGCAAGGAACCCTAAAAAACATGAATAATGTATTTTGGGAAGGTACAGATTGATTTATTATTAAATAATTAAATAGAATTGAATCTAGATGAATTCAAAAAGATCTATAAAATTATATTTAATATTTAAATATTAATATTTCACACATATTGTGAATATTTCATATAAAATTAGTAAAGGGAGTATATAATAAATTATTAAAATATTAATAACCTCAAAAATCAATATGTTGGGGGTTTTATTCTAGTAACCTCATTGATTTCTATTGACTTATTCGATAACTACTCCTCTGATTCTTTTATATCTGAACAACATGTGAATAGTTTGAGTATGATATTAGTCTTTATTAGTGAGGTTATGATGATTAAAATTAAATTGAGATTACAATCATGCGACATCAGTTTTTTTCATGGGTGTTATTTCAAGGATGTATAATACTAATTTACATTGGATATTTATATCATGGAAATGTCATTATTTGATCTAATTATGGGTATGTACTAGTTATCAGTGTACCTAGATCACATAGATTATTACGATAGTAGGGTGAATTTTTTGTTTCATGAGGGGTACAATTATATTCACAATGGATAGTAGGATATAATGGTAGGCCAGGAATGGTCAATTCAAAAACAAGTATGGGAGCTCACCACCTCATTTTGTAGCCTATTATCAGATGATGGGGTGTAAATCATGATGTCCTTCCTCCCATAGTTAATAGGTTATAATATGTGTTTTTTATGGATGTATCGATGATTCCAACCTATGTATATTTTAAATTTACAATATATTTCCTATAGTGGTTGAGCTAGTTTCTATTCCACCATAAGGAATTGAACAGACAATGATTTAAAAGTATAAGACACAAATGGTAGAGTTTATGGAAATTTGGTTTATCAGTAAGAGATCATATCCTTGGGTACTCTAGTTTTTTTTATATGAGGATGGACATGACTCTATGTTTTTATATTGATTACTGAAAGTTGAACAATATATCATTGAATAACTAGTATCCTCTTCCATGTATTGATGAACTATTCTATTAGATGAGGGGATATTTCATCTTCTCAATGATAGAAATGAGATCAATCGTATCATCAGTTTAGTGTCCAACCATCAAATATACCTTGGACTATTTTTAGATGTATTTATGTTCCATATAAATTCATTGTCATGATGTTCGTCTTAATGAACACAATGATAGTTTTTATGGACTTGATGAATGTAATCATCAATCAATAAATGTATTATTCTGTGTTATTGTTTTTGGATGACCTATTGATACACACTATTACACATGATGATCAAGAAAAAAATCTATACACTATCATGAGTACACTGAGAGAGAAAAAACTATATTCCAATATATCTAACAATAAATTTTGGATTGATCAAGTACTCCTCATAGGTAAAATCATCTAGGGGGAAATTTTTTATGTGGACAATAAAATGGTGCAGGAATATGTACCATGGGTGGATCGCAAGAATTTCCCTTATATTCACAATTTTTTGAGTATGTAGTGTTATTATTAGAGATTCATATTGGAATATTCCTTCTTTGAAACACCACATTCAAGATTTTCCATTAAGGGAATAATGTTTCAATGGTCTAGATCATGTGATCATGACTTTCAAGTGATTATGAATTATTATACCATGACATCAATCCTATTACCGCCTTAGAAAGTTGAGGGTTTTTTTGTGGTTTTTTAGGATTCTCGGATTTTTATTGGTGCAATAATGATGTAGGGGTAAAAATTTGAAGAATATGGGTCTTAAAAATTGAGGTCACATTACAAAATTTCCATACGCACGAACCAATCTTACAACTATGGTTTATTCTTTGAAGTGTTAGTAGAATAATCGTTTTGGATAAAGGCTTATTGTGTATACAGATTACAAGATATTAAAGTATTTATTTTCATGGATAATGTTTAATATATAGATGGAAAGGTGGGTTTATTATATGTAGTCATTCTATTTGAAGATATTATATATGACCCAGAAGGTAAACATTATTGTTGATGCTTTAAATAGGAAAATGAAATGAAATATGTTCAATATTCTAGTGCAGAGTGGGAAAGGATAACCTTGATGAACCATATTAATGTTGTTCTTTAGCAGGTCCAATAAAATATGACACTTGTTTTTGTTAAAATGGAGTCTACACTTTTGGGTCCAATTAGGGAAAGGTTGTATGAGGATCCAGAATATTTGGAATTGAGGGAAAGCCTTTATAGTGGTATGTAAACTTCATATTGAACCGTAAATGAGAAAAATATCATATATGTTAGGAATCAAGTTTTTATTCCTGCCATTATGTGGGAAGAGATGATGTGTGGATTCCGTGCCTCAAATTTAGTGGTACCTCTGATTTTGACCAAAATGTAGAATGACCAATGATAAAATAAATTTTGGATAAGATTGAAATAAATAGATTGTAGGGTCATGACATGATTCTACATATTTTAATAGGTTATGTTTGAGCATCAATGATATGGCTGTTTACATCAGTTGTTTCTTATTCTGAATTGGATGTGTAATGATGTTAATATGTACAATATGGTGGGTCTCTTGAGTAAAACATGGAGGAATGAATGTATTATTAATATTTAGCACCACTTAAAAAATTATCACATTTCATTCCTATATAGTAGAATTTCTCAAAGGAATAGTTGGGAGATATATATGTTCTAGAAATATTATGTTTCAAATGTGTTCCATAGTGTATAGTTTCATATTATGCCTCACAATTTACTTCAAACTTCTATTTTGGATTATACAATGTTCATGGAATGTATATTTTACTATGTATGGATTTCTAGCAATAGACAGATGGCCAGTTAGAAGATAATATATAGGTGCTTAAGGATATGATTCAAGTGTGTTCCGTAGTCTTTTGGGGGTCTTTGGGGAAGCACATATATTTGGTAGAGTTCACTTATAACATCAACATTTAGTAAACTATACATATTGAATCATATGAGTATCTTTGTTGTAGTTCCTGAAGATTTCCTCTATGATGGATTGATGATGTTCAGTTAGATCTACTGGGACTGAGTATCATAATGGAGGCATTGTATAAGGTTCAATTGATTTGGAAATTTATGACTAAATATCATAGTAAAAAATATTCCATTGGTTGATATATGTTACTAAACCATAGTGTTTACAGAGTGTGAACGTGTATTCCTTTGGGCATCACCTATGTTTTTTAATCACATGGAATATATACAATGAACGTTTCTGCCTTAGTTTGTTGGACCAAATGAGGTTTTGGAGAGAATAAGGATGGTGGAATACCTATTGACTCTTCTTCAGAGGTATTGTTCTATTTATGATGTGCTTCTAGTGTCACAACATAAGTAGTATCACCCCAAACCTTATCTTGTTATCGATACAGATGATTTTGAGCTTGAGACCAGTGTAACCATTGAGGGGAATTTCATATGTCTGTTAGATCATAGTGAGAAGGTGTTGCGGGGGAAGAAAATTACAATTGTTTGTATACAATTGAGACATGGGAGTGAGAAGTGGCTATGTGGACTTAGTGGAACAATATTTTTTCCACAGAATCATATATATATATAAGGTATTATAACTGAAATATGATATCTTATATGGGGGGGATATAGTAAGGTCTAGAACATTTTTGGATACTTTTTAAGCTCAATTTCTTCGACACAATTTAAATTTTCTATATATCTTGATTGGATTTTATAATGGGTTTGTTCGGGTGAAATTTGTAAATTTTGGAGGCATTTTGGGCATTTCATGGGTAGTACACAATTTTCCCAAACTAGGTTCTCTTCCCAAGAAAACTGCACAACCCCTGGCAGTAGAGGATTTCACAGTTGAATCATGTTTTGGAAAACTTTGGTTCCTTGTAGTAGTAACAGTGTGGCCCTATAGGATGAGCCTCATGGTTAGACACACATTTATGTAATATTGTGCACCTTGAGTTGGAAACCATGATAATGTAATTTTAAACCATTTTAAATTAGATTAAATTTTCATGAACCCCCATAACTTCTCCCAATATCAACCAAACTTGACCTTTATAGATACCTCTCATTTCTGGGTGCTTTTGGATGAAATCTTATGTCTTTTAACCCATTTTCATAGATAATCTAAACCCAAATTGAGGATCTACTCCTCTTTCGGTATGAGATTATAATCGAATATGGTTATCTTTCTCACTCATCTCTATTAATGGATAAAAAGGGGTGATTTCTCCTTTTGGTGAGGGTTTTATATCTAGGTTTGATGGATGTTTATTATTTAGATATTGGATATAGTTTTTGGATCTAGATCTGATTTGTTTCATGATATTGGTTATTTTTATTCCATTAGGAATTTATGTTAGAGAGTGCCCATCAATTATCTAATGATACGTGGTCTAAATTCAATTACCATTACCGTGAATCCCAATTGAGTGCACACACTATGTAATTTTAATTAGTATTTTTAGAAATTAAATAATGAATTGTATCAATTAATTGTTTAATAATTTTTTGAATATTGGGATTTATTGATTTATTTTACATGTGATTATGAGATGAGTTGAATAAAGGAAAATTGAATTTATATTTTTCACTATGAAATTTTTGAATGAAGGCAAATTAATTTTATTTATTAATTAGGTTAAGAATATTTATCAACTGATGAGATTGATTAAATGATTGATCAATCAAATATTTTGATTATGAAATTTATGGGGTATTGGTTTTATATAAATGATTAATTAATGTGATTATGAATTAACTTAAAGTTGAAAATATTGTATCATTGGATTGACCATAATGGGTTAATGGGTTATATGATTGAAATATTTCCAAACAAATTAATGGTGAAATGATCATATTAATTCATGTGATTAATGTATATAGTCTTTATTTTTTTTATAGTTGAAATGGTATATCCTGACATGAATTGTGATAAGAGGGTCAATGTTTATTAACCATGATGGATGTTTTATATGTGATATATATGTTTGATTGATTGATATATGAGTGTGACACACATATTGGGGTTCCAAAAACCCATATTTGATACATGAGTGTGGGACATGTATAGAGGCTCCAAATACACATTTATGATAAATGTGTGTGGGATAGAGACAAGGGCTCTAAATTACCATATGAGATAGTGAGTATGGGATAATGAATGATTCTCTAAATACCATTAATACATTGAGGCATGGGATAGGGAATGATGTTCTAAATACCCAAGAGATGTTAGTAGAGATGATCTATACCCATGAGAGTGGAATTGATCTGTGCATCTAAATGATATTGATGTGAAAGGAATGAAATGGACAATGAAAACACATTTTTTATAAAGAATTTTATATTTCCCTATGTGATAAATTTAATAATCCTACATTGCACGAAGCATGTATTGATGGTTCAGGTGTCTTTAGGAACACGAGGTTTTTATGTCATTAATTAATAAACAATTTAAAATATGATATATTTTCATATATGAATTTTAGTTTAATATTTTTAAAACTACATACAATGTTATTTGGTGAAAATTTATTTAGATTCAATTGTTGGTGGACTAAAAATATGTACTCACACACTACTCAGTATTCCTCATTGGTACCTGAATATATTTAATGTTTCTAGGATATGATAATGGAAAGAGTTCTATGATAGATCGATGAGTTGGGATTAAGAATTGATGAGGGAATCCAACCTAATTTGACAAACTATTGTTGTTTTTCAATTCACTTATTTATTTTTGGTTTTACATTTTGAATCCTAGCACATAGTTATTATGACATATCTACTATTTTGGTATGAATATTGTATTATTTTTTAGTTATAATGTGATACTAGTCTATATTTTTGTTTGTTATCTTATTTGGTTGTTGGTTATTTATTTTTGACTATTTTTCTGCTCTGAAAAAGTGGTTGTAGTCTTTAAATAAATGATATTAATCCCTGTCTACTAGTCGGTATACTATGATAAATGGGGAGGCAGACATGAAGAAATTTTCCCCACTAGATTAGTGCACCAGTGTGTGGATCCCTAGTTGCGATGCTACACATCATAATTAAATTATTCCTATAATCCAGTCTCAAAACAATTTAATAATATTTCAAAACACATTGATATGTTTTTATTTGTCATGTTAACCAACCGAAACAATTTTCTCCAAATATAATAGGGAATGAAATTTAGACCATTTTTTATTGACAAGATGTCTAACTTCCAAAAATAGTGAATTCTCATTACATCATGAATATGTACATGTATTGGCAATATATTACACTATTAAATCATATATTCAATGAAATTTAATTCCAATTAGTACATTGTTTTGATAAAATTAATAAAAATGACTTACATTATAAAAAAAATTGAACCAATAGTATATAACCATAACATGATCTTTTCAAACGAAAATAGAAAATAAATTTTCCATCCTTGATCAATTATATATATATATATATATATTTAATCACAAGACATTTCAAACAAATGAATCAACCAAATATATTTTTATCAAAAATTTATTTAATTTTTTGTGGAAAAAATACAATAAAGGCATACCATGTGTTCAGGTTAAAAAAGAATGAATATATATTTAATTACATATAAAAAGTTTTTAAAATAAGAATTATAATATAAAAACATCATGAACATTATGAATCATATTATCAAATTATCTTTTATTATTTTGACCCTATAAGTGATAGAAATAAATCTTTCTCATTATCAGGTATCATTTCATACCTCAATAATTTGATATTTAATAGGACACAATCAGTATAGTTTATTAAAAATAAATACAATATTATAATGAAAAGATTCAATATAGAATTTTTATTTTAATCGATTCACCTTCTTATTTTTAAATAACACAAATTTTTTGTTAAATTACATGACAATTACCATAATATAATTCATGTGACAATTATTGTTTTTAAGTATTAAAAAATTTATTGTCCATTTTATGATGTGTGTCATTGTTGTTAATGAAATATAATTGAATTTATTATCTGACATAGTCCATTTTTTTTAATAACATCTAATGATATCTTACAAAAAATTATTTTACTATAATGAATATTTATTTATCCAAATATTAAAATAAATCACCTGAAACAGAAAATTAATTAATAAATATGATATTTAATATATCATTACACTTTTATATTGCATAGATAATAGTATATATATAAATTTACAATCAATCTAATATATAAATGCTGAATAATAATGTGATGCCCGTATATTTTATGAAATATTTAAATAATTTTTATTCTTCAGTAGCTTGTTTTTCATGTAATCGTGAGTTTAAACAAAATGTGAGATGCCCTTAATATAAATTACCATTTAACCAAGACATTATGTTAGTGGGAATAAATATAAATAACTTTTATAAAATATATGATAAATGTGAATCAATTATATTTCATATTAGTTATTTCATTGAATTAAATTAATCAGATATGTGTGTTATATAATTAAAAAGATATTTTTGATATTAATCAAATAAATATTAAAAGAATGTTTTTCCACATTTTAAAGTAAAAAATTTATTTGATGATTTAGACACATTAATATTTTTAATATGAAAATGTAAACCCTTTCAGTAGAAGTAGGATATAAAAATTTACTTTTCTTCATATTCGGATATTTTTCTGATAACTTTCATATTCTGATGAATAGTAATAATACACTAAATTATATTTAAAAACAAATTTTTTCATCGAGAAAATTAATATGGATAAATTATAATATTTAGTGGTTTTAATTTATAAATATAATATATTTTATACATTGAATATAATATATGTGATTATCATTAATTTTACATTGAATTTATATGTTAAAACATTTCAATCATTTGAAATGTTTTAAAAAATCTATTTTTTCGACAACTGGATTGTTATTAAATTAATTACTGAAACTTCTTTGTATTTAATTTTAAAAAAATGAATTCCATATTTGAAATCAGTAGGTCCAAACTATGTTAATATACTTCTTTTAGTTTTTGGGTAGTTACTACGGTAAAATATTTTTACCACGGTTAAAGACAAATCAGGAAATTAATGGTAAAAATAATATTATAAAATTACAATAACACTTGTATTAATATAATTTGGTGATTATATTTTATCCTAAAATATACTTGGGTCGAAATGGTATATATTGGAACCCATTTGGATGAGATTGATACACTTATTTTATTTTATTTATAGGTAAGTGAAATATGTCTCATTCAAATTTTAATAATTAATGTATTTTTAATATAAAGTTATATAGAATATAAATTCGATAAAAAATAATCATTTTAAAGCTAATTTTTTTATTTATCATTTCAATTTATTTTTAATTTTTAAGAAATATATAATTACATTAATAACTTATACATTAATGATGCAGAAATTATTTATTTAGTGAAATATATATAATATAGTCTTTATTAAAATAATAATAACCATCAAAATATCCAAGAACCGGACCAAAACTGATTGGTAGTGTATATCGTAACCATAATCATCCAATGATATACTTGTTGACCATTCGGTGCCTTATAAAAGCGATTATGACACTTATATTGTTTTATTTTAAATTATGTCAAAGTTGTCACTTTCATAATTTAATAAATATAACATTTTAAAAGTTGGGTTTTTAGAAGATAAATTCTCTTAAAGGTAATTTTATTAAATATATTATATTTTTCTTCATCAAAGTATATTATTCTCAATTTTTAAGCTTCAAATAAGTATACTAAATAATAATTCAAATATGTTGAAGTGTTTATTTTATTAAAAAAAATCAAAGAAATGGTTTTAAAAATATTAAAATAAATATTATATGATCATATTAATGTGATCCACGATTTTTATCGAAGAATATGACATGTTAGTAATATATTAAATAATTATGTTCTAATATATCTTCTGTGTGTATTTTATTTAAATTCAAATAAATGAGTAGTGTTAAAATTGACAATATTGATATTTTATAAAAATAAAATATTATTTTATTGTTTAGAAATAAACAAAATATTTAAGTATTACCAAGTAAAAATCATAAGGTCGACAATTTCATAAAGAATCCAATCATGGACAATTCATAACTCAAATGTAAGTATTTTTAACCATTTAAAATTTAGAATATTATTACCACAAATAAAATTAAATATATAAAATAAGGACAAATGAAAATGATAAGGATTAAATTAAAATAAAAAAATGTATAAATTTTATAGGTTTAGGATATTATATTCTTAGCTCATCTCATCTTTAAAGATCGTGATTAGTCAATAAGTTCTCCTTGTGACTTTTTTATTCCATTATGTTTTTAAAATAAAAAACACTCTATCTCAAGGAAAAATTTATTTCCTTGATGATTTTCCATAATAAGAATACTTTTCTTTCACCAAGGAAATTTTCCACTTCCTTGGTTTCATTATTCAAGTAATATTTTCCTTAAATCTAACTCATTTTATGTCTAAGTGTAAAATTTGGTTTCATTTCTAAAACCTCAGAATCCTATAAATACTTAGATAAAAAGTATCTTGTTTTCAGGTTATGAAATTCAAATTCCGGATTCTATGAAATTCAGATTCCAAATTCTCTGAAATTTTGGTTTTTAATTCTATGAAATTCAGATTCCAAATTATATAAAACTAATATTCCGAATTCCTTGAAATTCAGCAACAAAATTATTTTAAATTCAGATTCCAAATTCTCTAAAATATAGATTCTGAATTCTATGAAATTCAGATTCCGAATTCTCTGATACTTAGACTACTAATTCCATATAATTCAGACTCTGATTTTCTTAGAATTCAGACTCCGAATTTCCTAGAATTTGGCTTCTAAATTCCTTAGAATTCAAACTCGAAATTCCTTATAATTCAGAACCTGAATTCCTTAGAATTTAGGTTCCGAATTCATTAGAATTTAAGTTCCGAATTCCATAGAATTCAAACTCCAAATACCTTAGAATTAATGTTCCAAAATCCATATAATTCAGACTCATAATTCCATAGAATTCAAGTTCATATTTTCATATAATTTAGACTCTGAAATCCTTAGTATTGAAGTTCCAAATTACATGGAATTCATGTTCTGAATTCCTTATAATTGAGGTTATAAATTCCTTAGAATTCATACTCCGAATTCCATAGAATTTATCTTCTAAATTCCTTTTAATTCAGACTCCTAATTCCTTAGAAATCAGGTGTTGAATTCCTTAGAATTTAGACTCCAAAATATATAGAATTATGATTCGGAATTTCTTGAAAAACAAAATTAGAATATCCTTGTAATATAGACTTTGAATGTTTATTTTCATAGACTCTGAAATTTATTTTCCCTTAAAATCTGAAAAATACATTTGGTTGAGAAACCATATTTTACTTACACATGTAATAGTTATGAAACTATTTCGTGCATTCAGTTTCTATCTAACCTTTGTTTGAGTGACTTGTGTATAGGTCCCTATAAGATTCATGGGAAAATATGACCATTGGAGGACAGTGCTGACTATTGGAGAAGTACTTATAAATAAGAGATCATTTGAACAAGATCATGACTTTTACCTTACTTTTGGAAAAAAAATTACACCTCTAGAGACCACATGTTGTTGAAGCGATTTCAAGAGAGAGTGATACTCCCATGCTTTTTGTGTACTTAACTTCTTGTTCAACTTTCATTGTGTGACTCTAAATGTTGCTGAGTACATTCGAGGGCTTCCGGGGATAGGAAGACAGAGTTGTCAACTACCTTATTTTCTTAGGACATCCTTGATAACGAAGACATTGGTGATGACTAACTTTATGTTTGAGTTCTTGTTGGGATAGAAAGACATACTCTGATATTCTTATTGAGGTCTTACCCTATTGTGGTAATATAGACTTTTTTGAAAGTATAAATCAAGGGACCTTTATCCAAGGTTGAAGGATACTATAATCTTTGGCTTCAAAGATTCTATACTTGTTACTTTTAATATTTAATTTTGTTTTTCGCTATATTTTTATTAACAAATAATGTATAACTATCTTATACATTATTATAATTGTAACCTGATTAGTAAGATTCTATACATTTTAAGGTAGAAACTATTCCCTTGTAATCATTTCGTATGTTTCATTTCCAGAACCATATTTTTGGAATCTATATAATTTTTAGAAACAAGATGTTTTGTGAATTTACCTTGTTTAACATTTTTAAACAATATAAAGTTATTTATCATCTTTGAAACTTCCAATAGAATTTTTAATGGATACAATCCACCCCCCTCTTGAATATTGAGCATCTGCCTCATATTTCGGTCCTACAATTGGTATTAATGGAGGACTCTGAAATTCCTATATTAACATATATGTTTTCATTATCAAGTTTTCATTGTTCTATATATTTTTACTTAGCAATTTTTATCCTTTTTATAATATTTTACTACTCAAAAATATTTGTGGAAAAATATTTTCTTTTAGATGACAATAATGAATGTTGGTTAAATTGAAAATCTTATTCATACTAGACCACCAATATTTGATGGGAATGACTATGAAGATTGGAGTTATTGTATGAAGACCTTTGTGATAAACACATGAGTAGACGACTACATTATGTAAACAAGGGACTATAAGATT
Organism: Viscum album; assembly: GCA_963277665.1. Classification (NCBI taxonomy): domain Eukaryota; kingdom Viridiplantae; phylum Streptophyta; class Magnoliopsida; order Santalales; family Viscaceae; genus Viscum; species Viscum album. The sequence goes on from OY728146.1 coordinate 1,816,233,819, forward strand.
ACTAATAAGATACTTATAACCTTTAATAATCCAGAAAATGTGGAATACCAGCAAAACATTAAGGTACGAAATACTTTTCTTTGTTACATGACTACAAATATATATATATATATATATATATATATATATATATATATATATATATATATATATATATCCAAATTTCATCTTGTGAAGTAAGAAATAGTATTTGGAAGAATTTTGAGGTAACTCACTTTGGAACATCAAAATTTATTGAAACCAGGAGATCTCTGCTTAGAGCTGAGTATCATGGTTTCTACATTCCTAATGGAGAATCCATATGTAAGGTTACACAATGATTCATGACCATTGTCAAAAATTTACAATATAGGGGTGACAAAAGATTGGATGATGAATCTCTTGTAGAAAAAATCATAGACATCATGCCTAACGAATGGGAATCTAAGAGGATAGCTATCAATGAAAATAGAAAAGTTACATAGATTTCTATGGATGATCGTTTCAGAACTCCTCTTCAACATGAGACTGGAATAATGTGAGATGCAGATAATATTAATAAAAAGAATGGAAATGGAATTTTAGATTTTACAATGACATCAAATCATATGAATTCCATGAATCTTGAGAGAGTTACAAGATCCAAATCTAAGATGGTTCTTATTCAATCCGAATCCCGTGGAAGTAAATCTTCAGAAAATGAGTTAGACAATCTTTCTTGAATGATGAATGAGATTGTTGGACAGAAGAACATTCAATCTAGATACATGAAGAATGAAATAAATGAACAAAAAGATTCAGAAGTCACATACTGTGAATGCAAAAGAGCAGGGAGTATAAGGAAGGATTTTCCTATTTGTAAGAGAAAAGATAGAAAGGAATAGAATTTTGGGAGGAATAGAAAGAAATTCTACAAAAATAAATCCATGAAATATTTGAAAGACAATAACACCTGGAGTGCTAGTGGTGGTTACTCTTCTGATGAATCCTCAGAGTATGATTCTTCTGATCAGATTAATCTTGGTTTACTTGCCATGTTACCTAGTAAAAATCATTTATTAACGGCCAAAGTACATAATGTTGAATCTATAACCAATGTAACCTTTAATGATAATTATAGTGATAGAAAATATTATTAATCTTCAGATGAATAATCTTCTTCTGATGAAGATAATACTTTACCTACTTACGAAAAAGTGTCTAGGTTTTCTAAGATCCATGAGAATGCAAATTCTAAAGTCAAGAAAATGCTTCATAAGGAAAATTCTAGAATAAATATTCTTACTAAGGAAATATTAGATCTTTGAAAAGATATAGATATCAAAAATTATGACTTTAAAATTGTTTCAAAAACCCTTGAGGAAGTTAATTCTGAGAAGGATAAACTTTATAAGGATGTAGAAAAAGTAATTTCTAAGAATAATGTTTTAGAGCCTGACTCTAGTGCTTAAACTAATGTTTTTTAGGATAAAAACATAGTTATTAGACAAAAGTCAGAAATATTTTTCTTGAGGAAGTGTTTTTCAAACTTAATCAGGGATAAGAAAATTTTGATAAGATGTATTCCCAAATCCGATATCTAAGGAATAATTTTGGATTTGGTTATACTAATTCAAAAACAATTTTTAGTAACAATTATTTTTCCCCAAAGTGAACAATTCTGCACTATGTGTCAGTGTGGTGGGTATTGGGGAAAAATTGTTTCTTAACCAAAACTCAGTCTTTAGGTTTTCATAATTCTTATTTTTTTTTAAATGTGGATTCCGAAAATTTTACTTTTTGAAATTTCCCAATCGGAGAATGTATGGGTTCAGAAAGACTAACACTCTTATTTACAGGAAAGTAAATATAGTAACAACAACAATACATGGTACATGGATAGTAGATGTTCATGGAATATTATTGGTAACAAACAATTATTTGAAATGATTATCAAGACGAATGAAGGAAAATTAATTTTCATAGGTAATGCTTAGGGTGAAATTATTGGTATATGTAATATTGTTCTTCTTGGAAAAAATTAGATTTCAATCATTTTATTTGTTAAGGGTATTATGAACAACCATATTAGCATAATTCAATTATGTGATAAAGGTTACCTTGTGAATTTTAGTAATGACTATGGTCTAGTACACTATTCTAAGGAAGTGTTTATTTTTTATTCTCCTAGGCTAGAGAATGTATATACACAAAACATATAAAACCATACGAGCAAAGATCTACCTTGTCATAGTGCAATGGATGATAATTCATGGTTATGGCATAGAAGGATATGGCACTATAATCTTAGGAACCAATGAAAACTCTCTAATAAAAGACCAGTTAACGATCTACCAGGGCTTAGATTTGATTCTTCAAAAGTTTGTGATCCTTGAAAATATGGAAGGAAACATAAATCTAGTTTTAAATCATTCGGTGAAGTCTCAACCACTGATGCATTACAGTTGGTTCATATGGATCTTTTTGGTCCAACAATAACTGTAAGCATTGGAGGAAAATATTATTTATTTTTCTTAGTTGATGATTACACCAGATTTATGTGGTTCTATTTTTTAGAAAAAAAATCTGGATCTTTTTCTTATTTCAATCGTTTTAGATCCCAAGTTAAAAATGAGAAAAACCTTAATTTGAAAACTATTAATAGTGATCATGGAGGAGAATTTAAAAAATCTAATTTTGAAACATTTTTTTGTATCAAGGGAATTACTCATAACATCTCAGCACCAAGAACTCCTCAACTAAATGGGGTTTTTGAAAGATGAAATAGATAATTCAATAAATAAAAAGATCCATGTTGAGTCATTGGCCAAACATTTTTGGGATGAAGCTGTATGTACAACTTGTTATACTATAAATTGAGTTTTGATTAGACATTTCTTAATAAATATTTTTATGAGTTATGGAATGGTAGAAAACACAGAATTTCATACTTCAAGGTATTTGGTTGCAATGTATTCATTCTGACTACCAAAGATAATTTACAAAAATTCACACCAAAATCTGATGAATGAATTTTCCTAGGCTACTCCACAACCTCTAAGGTTTATAGAGTTCTCAGTAAAAATACTAGTACTATTAAAGAAATGGAACAAGCTAAATTTGCTAAAACTAATCCCTTTGTTTTTAAATAACCTCAAACTACATCTTTATATGTGTTTTAAAAAACAAATTATCAACCCTTGAAAGAAGATCCTTCTGACAAGGAAAATGATCATGAAAATGTTTTTGAAGCATTTATCCCAGAATACTTCTGACCAAATGTCGATGAACAAGTTTTACAAAACCCAAATCAGTTGTTTCATAAGCATTATCTAGTGATAGTATCTTTGGGTGATGTAAATCAACCTGTAAGGACTAGAATTTCTTTAGGAAATGAAGTAGAACATATAGTACTTCATTCCCTATTAGAACCAAAAACCACTGATGAAGCATTAGGTGATTATGATTTGATAAAAGCTATGAAATATGTGCTAAGTGAATTCAAGAGGAATAATGTTTGGACCTTGGTTGAAAGACCTAGGGAAACATCTATTATTGGAGTAAAATGGGTATTAAAAAATAAGTATGATGATGTCATGACACTTCCTCGGGGCCTGTGCTGTGACTACCCCAAGCCCGCCTTCCATAGGCCAGGTGTTGGAGACTAGAAGCAAAGGTGAATCCCTAATACAACGGGAATGCATTGCCTTTAAAACTGTAACACACACAGTCTGAACACAAGCAGTAGAAGAAACAAGTACTAAAATAGAAAAGAAAGGTGTGCTGATGTAAGTGGGACAGTATACAAACCCAACTGAAAAAACAAGAACAAGTAAAAAGAGAAAATAGCTCCTGGATCGTCCTCCGGGGAATCCTACCTGATGGATAGGTATAGAACTCAAAAAGCTCATCCCTGAGATACATCCTGTCTAGTCTAGCCCGGAGCAGCCTTCCATCTATCACCCTCAGCCTCAATCACTGATGACCGTCATCTTCACAGAACACAACAAGGTGTGGGTGAAGCCCGTGCAGGGTTGAGTCTAACAATAATTAGTAGGGTACCTCAAGGACCACGAAGGTCTCCCAGAATCCACTAAGGATAAATCACAGATGAAAGATACAATCACGAAGTATCAACCAACCCTACTTAGGTATATGCCCATACATATACCTAAGTTACCAATCACAGTCCGTCTCCAACTCTCAAGCCCAAGTACAACCAATTTCACAATGGAGGTAAAGTCAATCATCTCAATGATAAAAACAAAAAGACAATACTCAGCTCACAAAGGTATAAAACTCATGAAGAGGGGTAGAGATGATGAGGTGTAGCCACTGAATCATCTCCTCTGTCGAACCAGCATTGGATCATGGAACAGTATCAGCGCTGTCGAACCCACGTAGGATCCTGGTAAAGAAGTTTTCACTGTCGAACCCATGGAAGATCCCGGTATAGTATCATCGCTGTCGAACCCACAGAAGATGCTGGTACAATATCGTCACTTTTGAACCCACAGAGGATCCTAGTATAGTATCTTCACTATCGAACCCACGAAGGATCCTATCATCTTAGTCGCAGCCAGCCCTAGGGTTTCCGCACACAACATGCTCGATTCCGGGAGGATCCACTCTTTGAGCAATCTTTCGATACATCAACTACCAAAAAATCTTGAGTTGATGTATCCCGTAGTTCCATCTCATTATAAGGAACCCAATCCGACAGATGGTGCGTCAATCGGACTCCTGGTCTGTGAGTTATTGGAATTTCCGTTCTAGGGGCCTGGTTGATTTTTTGGTTCAAACAAACCCGTCTGTACCCCAACTGCATCCAAATATCATGCGTGGTATACCAAAAGATCCTTCTATCCCTAAGCCTTCTGTTTCTGCAGACGATTCATCATTTGAACACCCGCTGCGGAAAATACGGATGAAATAGTGATTTCAGGTTAAACGGGTCCGGATAGGGGTCCGACCCGGTCCGCGGGTCCAACCTGAACCGATGGAGCGGCCAGGCCCGAAGGCGGTCTGGATGAGGGAGGCACAGCCAATGGCGGACTGGCCTGGCTACACCCAGGGGGTGTGGAGCGTGCCCCCAAGCACCTGAACGGCTCTACGTTCGGGAGTGACCTGAACCGGTGCCCGATGGCGCCGGTCCGACACACACGGGACCCGATGGGGTCCCACTAGTCCTGGCTGGCCCAAGCGGTTACCACTCTAGATCCATGATAGCTGGACCAATGGGCCGCAACCGCTCCTCCACTACAGCACGACGATGCCACTGTCCTTCTTCCCTTTGCGCGGCGTGACGACGTCGCGCTGTCACCACCGCGGCCCTACATGGCGGCGGCCCCCTACTGCCTCTGCGCAGCTCAATATTGTAGTGTGCCTCCGCTGCGGCCAATCATGTCCGCACCTCCTCTTCTCCATGGCACGATGGTGCCGTGACCCCTTGAAAACCCAGCGGCCTTATGCCACCGGTATTCTTCGTGGTCCTCGCTTTCGGTGGCGCCACTGCGCCACCACCATCTTCAACCAAACAAGAAACATTGGAGGGGTGTCAGGTCGTGTTTGTTCGTCTCGCGCCCTCCACATTAAGTGATAAAAAATTTTCAACATCTAACCATAATAAATGATGAGGAAAGAGGATTTAATTTAATCAAAACAAACCCAAACCTCGATTTCAGTGATCAACGACAGAGTCGCGAAAGATGGACATCGCGGGAGATGAACGTCGTTCCATCAATGTCATAGGAGGAAGAGCTCGAGGAATACGAGTCGAGATGACATCTTTGGTATACTTCTTGGGAAGTGGTGATTCCCTTCCTTGACCTAGTTGAAGAAGTAACAAGATGATGCTCGACGTTCTTCAGAGATGAGGGGTGTTCTTCATTGGAGAGGATGTCATTCTCCAAGAATATCCCAAGTCCTCTCTCAATGTTTCATCTAAAAGGAATCGCCAACCCAAAATAAAATAATAGAATCTCAAATATTTCCTTGTTTACATTCATTCAAAAATAATTCAAAAGTTTTCAAAAAGATAATTAATTGTGGTCATTAATTAATCATTAGTTGTGTTGGCACCATTATGGGGAAGTTCAAGAGTTTTCCCCATTTATGGGGAGATCAAGGGATTAAAGGGGGTTCAATCTCGTGTGGGCCCCACCACATAATATCCTCCCAAGGGAGGTTATGCGTGACTAGGACCCACCTCCAACCTTCCCTTGGAGGATTAAACCACCCCAATAAAAATAAAACTAATACTTTTATTTTTATTTAACTTAATTAAAAATCCCATAAACTAAATTACAACCTCGTTAAAACGCAACTGTGGTGATCGTCTCCTTAAATGAATATCGGAGCTGCGAGTTCAACGGTGCCCTCGTATTTCAATTCCGAGCACCAGTTAAAAAGTTCTAAAATCCCGCTCGTACGTATACTGAATGTACCTGAACAAAACATCAGAAATTGATTTCGGGCACAACGGGCCTTGGAATCAAGTGCCGTCAGAAACTGCAAACTCGTAAAATTACCATGTATTTGAAAAAAAAAATCCACAGAAATTTTGGGTCTTTACATTCTCCCCACCTTAGGGATTTACGTCACCATAAGATACAACTGACACTAATGAATCAAAAGAGGGTACAGAGCATGCATCTGAGCCCCCTCGCTCCCATGTGCTCTCTAGGAGGTTCCCATGCTACCAGCGAACACGCACCAGAGGTATCAACCGTCCACGTAGGAACCGCTCATGTCGATATTCAATCTCCACTAGAACCTATGAAAATGTCATCCCATCATCGATATCCAGCTCCCCAAGGTCGATGATGTGGGATGGGTCATGCACATATATCCTCAGATGAGATAAGTGGAAGACGTCATGCACCCGGTGCAACTGAGGTGGGAGAGACGAGCGGTAAGCCACCTCTCCTACCCTTCAAAAGACCTGGAAAGGTCCAATGAATCGTATAGACAACTTTCTGCCTTGGCCAAATATCTGTAGATGCCATCGAGGTGAGACCCATCTAAATATGCAGTGGCCAACCTCGAACTCAAGTTATCTCCATCTCCTATCAGCATAGGACTTCTGTCTGCTCTATGAAGTCTTCATCTGCTCCTGGATGATATGAACCTTCTCCGTCAAATCCTGCACCATCTCTAGTCCCATAAGTGCTGACTACCCTAGGTTAGGCCAGCATATAGGCAATCTTCATGGTCGGTCGTAAAGTTCCTCAAAAGGGGCCATCCTGATGGTGTCGTGGTAGATGTTGTTATACGAAAACTCTACCAAGGGTAAATGATCCTCCCAACTGCGACCGATGTCCAGGACGCATGCACGGGGCATTTCCTCAAGAGTCTGAATGGTCATCTTACTTTGACTGTTTTTCCGAGGATGGAAGGCGGTGCTCAAGCGAAGTTGCATCCCAAAAGCCTCCTGCAACACCTTCCATAGCTAGGATGTGAAACAAACATCTCGATCAGAGACGATCGCCGATAGAACACCATGAAGCCGTATGATCTCATGTATATTGAGGTGTCCCAATATCTCTACTTATCTCTACTCTCTGATAGTTAGGAAGTAGGACGACATGGTGAGTCGGTCAACAATCACCCAGATATAGTCATTTCCCCTGGATATACATGGAAATACCATCACAAAATCCATGGATATCTTATACCACATATACACTACAACCTCTAATGGATGAATCATGCCCGCTGGGACATGGTGCTCTACCTTCACTTGCTGACAAGAGAGGGATCGTTAGAAAAACCCTGATACAACCTACATCATACCTGGTCACCAGTTCTATCATTGGAGGTCCTGATATATCTTCGCCACTCTTGGATGTACAACTAAAAGAGATGTGTGTAACACCCTCAACACTTCCTCCTGATGTGAAACTAGTATAATGGTACATCCTCTAAAGGGAATGATGTTCTCCCCACCTTCAGAAAATCTATCAGGTGCCTGCCCTGAGGATATCTGAAAAAGATGCATCTCACAGTCAATGTCCCCATGATGTGCCTTCCTGACTCACTGAAGAAGTGGATTAGTGATTGTTAGAGACTGTAGAAAGGATGCTACATCTCTATCCAGAAAGGATATCTACAACATGACCAGCTGATTTGTTGCATTTCCTAGCAGCTGAATTCCTGATCCCCTACTGAGATCATTTTCTAAAAAATTCCCCATCCCAGGGGTATAGACTATCTTGAAGTCGTAGTCCAAGATGAACTCAATCCAACGCTGCTATCTCAGGTTCAGGTCCTTCTACGAGAAGATGTACTTGAGACACTAGTGGTCCGTGTAGACTGTAAAATGTTCGCCCATCAGATAGTGTATCCACATCCTCAAGGAGAATACCACTACTTCTAACTCCAGGTCAAGGGTAGCGTAGTTCTTCTCATGTTGTATCAATTTTTGTGAACCATAAGCAAACACTTCTCACTCCTACATCAGGACACACCCAAGTCCGGTTCCTAATGCATCATAATATACTTTGTACAGGTCAATGTAAAAGTCCACATATCTACGAGGAGGTAGTCCTAGAACATCATCAGGGAAAACATCTGCATACTGATCCACCGCAACAGGAAAACTCAGACTCTACACATGAACCGCTCTGAGAATGAGGCTAGCCAACTGATGTTGGATTGGCTACCCCTCCTCTGGGTAATTACACCCTACGCTGTGAATGATCCCCTCTCGCTTATGATGATAAAAATCATCCCATCCTTGCAGACACACCACACTTTCCTCTTAATACAGTCAATCTGAGCATGATTTTTGGATGACCAGTCCATACCCAAGATGACGTTGTAAGGCCTCGATCCCACTAGGAGGACATCCCAGCTGAAGATCTCTCCTCCTAGAGTAAGCTCAAACTACTGGTACTAGTGCGTAATCATCAAGTTTGCACCCATAGTAGTATCTAGTCGTAAGGACCGATCCAACGAAACCATCAGAATCTCCAAGATCTGAATGTGGGAAGCATCAATAAAATAATGACTCATACCTATGTCTATAAGTACTACAGAAAGGGTGGAGTAGACACAGATAATACCTAGAATCATCTCTGGTGCACTGTGGTCATAGGCCACAACTACCTGGAACTAAGCCTACCACAGTCTGCCATCTCCATGTGGTTGGGGTGGACCTCTTGGTGGTGGTGGTGGTGTTAGGGCCTCAAAACATCGTCCAACAGCTGATGCTTTGCCAAATCCTCTTCCACTTCCGACTGATCTCAGCGGACCACCACGGTTGAACAATTTCCTCTTCCTGGGAGGTCCCTCTATTGTTATCTTCTCATCTGCATGGTGGGTCAAGCAGTCTCGAGCCATATAACCGTACCCACCACATGCATTGCACTGCCTACTCCTTGTATGGATGGCTCTATCTCGTGTTCCCCGCACAACCGAACCTATATCCTGGGGTCTCCCACCAAATGTCCTAGTCTACTAGTACCTCTACAAAATCTTTCTACTGCCAGATAAAGAAGACTCGACTACGTGTGACCCTATGGTGGGTCTCCTTTCTTTTGACTACTCATCTACAAAAATCTCCACATGAAGGGCTCGCTCCCGCACCCCCTCCTGCATCAGGATGTTGAGGGAGATCATCGAAGCCCTGATCTCATTCCTGAGTCCCTGCTCGAAGATCTTGGCCCAGAAGAATGGGTCCCGCACCATATCCGTGGAGTAGCGTGAGAGGTCGGTAAACCTTACTGAGTACCGAGCTACTGTCATGTTGCCCTACTGTAGATGATGTATCTCATGAATCTGCATAGCATGTAGGGTGGTTGGAATAAACTCTAACCGAAAGAGACTCTCGAAGTCTACCCAAAGTAATGATCCCTCGTCATTCACCTGGAGCATTAAGCTCCACCGTCTTCTTGTTACTTCATGCAGGAGACTCACAACAAGCATCACCATGAGGTCGGCTGGTGTCCCTACCAATCTAAAAACTCTCACAACAGCCTCCAGACAATCCTCAGCTACCTGTGGGTCCGTCTCTACCCGGAACCTGGGAAGCCTCTGGCACTGGAACTCATGCAATGCACTCTGACAGCGTGCACTCTATGCTGCAGGAGCTGGTGGTATCAGTGGGCCAGTGGTTAGTGGTACCACTGGTACCTCCACTGTGAGGGGGCACAACACTGAGGCCTTATCGCTCGGTGGGCTACCATCTCGTACAAAACATGAAACCCCAGATGGATGCCTTAGAGGGTCCATCCTTAAAAGAAACAGGTGTTCCATGGTCAAAACAATATACCTGGTGAGCTGACACAAATTAATCACGAAGAAAACATTTTCAAAGGAAACACACATGTAATCAGTGTTTTCGTGCACTGAGTCAGAAATCAGAATTTAGAGTACTAGTGTATGGATACATCATCCACCCCACCAACATCAGTTTCCCTAAATTGATAAAAACACCCAAAACACTAAACACTATTGATATTAAAAGAATCAGAGTCCATGTTATGTGGTATAACCAACTCATATGATACCAATTTTTCCCGACCCATCCTCGGGGCCCATGTTGTGACTACCCCAAGCCCGCCTTCCACATGCCAGTGGCTGGCGTCTAGCACCAAAGGTGAATCACTGATAAAAAGGGAAGGCATTTTCCTTAAACCTATATCACACATAGTCTGAACACAAGTAGTAGAAGTAGCGAGTACTGAAATAGAAAAGAAAGGTGTACTGAAGTAATTGGGCCAGTATACAAACCCAACAGAACAACAAGTACAAGTACAAGTAAAAAGGGGAAAAACTCCTAGATCATCCACCAAGGAAGCCTACATGAAGGGTACGTACAGAACTCAAACATTTCTTCCCTGAGATACGTCCCATCTAGTACAGCTCTGAGAAGCCTTCCAGCCATCACCCTCAGCCTCAATCACTGCTAACCATCATCTGCACAGAACACAACAAGATGTGGGCAAATCCCGTGCAGGGGTGAGTATTACAATACTCAGTAGGGGACCCCGAGACCCCCGATGGTCTCCCAGAATACACTAAGGATAAACCACAGAATAAAGATACAATCACAAAGTATCAAAAATCCATAATTAGGTACATGAACATACATATATCTAAGTTATCAATCACAGTATGACTCCAACTCTCGAGCCAAAGAACAGCACATTCCACAAAGGTGGTGAAGTAAATTATCTCAATGATAACACATGAAAGACAAGACTCATCTCACACTAGTAAACAACTCATGAAGAGTTGTAGAGATGATTAGGTTTAGCTACTGAATCATCTCCACTGTCGACCCATGTTGGATCCTAGAACAGTATCAACGATGTCAAACCTATGTAGGGTCCTGGTACAGAAGTCATCACTGTCGAACCCACGGAGGATCTCAGCACAATATCGTCGCTGTCGAACCCATGTAGGATCCTGGTATAATATCATTGTTGTCGAACCCATGAAGGATAACGATATATTATTGTGGTTGTCGAACCCACGAAGGATCCTATCATCTCTGTCGTGGCCAGCCCTAGGGTTTCCACACACAGCATGCTCGATTATGAGAGGATCCTCTCCTCAAGCCAAGTTTCGATACATCAACTTCCACGATTTCTTGAGTTTATGTATCTCATAGTTCTGTCTCATCATAAGGAACCCAATGCGATCGACGGTGCGTCAATCGGACACCCGGTCTGTGAGTTATTTGCATCTCCGTTCCAGGGGCCTCGTTGGGTTTTTAGGTTCATACCAACCTAACCATACCTCAACTATGTCCAAAACTCAAGCGGGGTATGCCTAAAAATCCTTTCTACTCTAAGCCTTTTGTCCCCACAGACGGTTCATCGTTCATACACCCTTATCCCAAAATATGGATGAAATGGTGATTTTGGGTTAAATGGGTCCGGACAGGGGTCCGACCCAGTCCGTAGGTCCAACCCAGACCGATGGAGAAGCCCAGCCCGAGGGGGTAGCCCAGCCCGAAGGTGGCCCGGCCAAGGGTGGCTCAGCCTGTGGTGGCCCAACCGATGGGGGTCCGGCCCGTGGCGGCACGGCCAAGGGCGACCCGACCTGGCCACACCCAGTGGGTGGCACGTGCCCCCTAGCACCCGAATGGCTCTTCCGTTCAGGTGTGAGCCTATCTGGTGCTCGGTGGCACCAGTCCAACACACACGAGACCCGACGGGGTCCCCCCAAGAGAGTCTGGCCCATGCGGCCAGCAGTTCTGGCTCCACAGAGGCCGGCACAGCCGGCAGGCACTTCTCCTCCACCACGACACGATGGTGCCGCGGTTTTGCAGATCTCTGCGATGCGCGATGGCGCCTCTCCATCCCCACTGCGGCCCTACATGGTAGCGGCCCCCTAATGCCTCTGCATGTTGCAAGGGCAACGCGCACCTCCTCCTCCCTTCCGTGTGGCACGAAGGTGTCACGCCCCCTTGGCAACCCGACATCCTTGAGCCGCTGGTCATCCTCGGGGTCCTCTCTTCCGGTGGCGCCGCAGTGCCACTCCCATCACTAACCAAACAAGAACCAAATGAGGGATGTCGATCCGTGTTTTTTCAGCCTGCACCCTCCTCATTAGGTGATAATAGTTTGTCAACATCTAACTATAATAAACGATGAGGAAAGAGGATTAAATTTAATCAAAACAAACCCCTACTTCGATTTCAGTGATCCACGACGGAGTCACGAAAGACGGACGTTGTGGGAGACTGACTTCATTCCATCAATGTCATATGAGGAAGGGCTTAGAGAATATGAATCGAGATGACGTCGTCGGTGTACTTCGTGGGAGGTAGTGCATACCTTCCTTGTCCCGGTTGAAGAAGGAACAAGATGATGCTTGACATTCTTAGGATATGAGGGGAATTCTTTATTTGAGGGGATGTCTTTCTCTAAGAATCTCCCAAGTCCTCTCTCAATGTTCCACTGAAAAAGAATTGCCAACCCAAAATAAAATAATTGCTTCTCTAATATTTCATTGTTTCCATGAATTCAAAAAGTATTCAAATGATTTCAAAAAGATAATTAATTGTGATCATTAATTAATATTTATGTGTGTTGGCACCATTATGGGGAAGTTCAAGAGTTTCACCCATTTATGGGGAGCTCAAGGGTTTAATGGGTGTTCATGCTCATGTGGGACCCACCACATAATATCCTCCCAATGGAGGTTATGCGCAGGTGGGCCCCACCTCCAACCACCCCTTGGAGGATTAGACCACCACAATAAAAATAAAATTAGTACTTTTATTTTTATTTAACTTAATTAAAAATACCATAAACTAACTTCTAACCTCGTTAAAACGAAACTGCGGTATTGGTATTCTTAAGTGAATACTGGCGCTGCGAGTTAAACGGTGCCCTTAGATTTCAATTCTAAGAACCGGTTCAGAAGTTATAAAATCCCACTAGTACGATTACTGAGGGTATCTAAACAAAACTTCAGAAATTGATTCTGGGCACACCGGGCATCAGAATCAAGCACGGTCAGAAATTGCAAACTCGAAAAAATCCAATGTATTTAAAACAATTGAAAAGAATTTCTAGGACTTTATAGATGAAAATGGAATCATAGTAATAAATAAAGCTATATTGGTAGTTAAAGGCTATAATCAACAAGAAGTAATGGAATCTGATGAATCCTATGCTCCTGTATCTATACATGAATCTATTCATATCCTACTAGTCTTTGCAGCATTCATCGATTTTAATCTTTTTCAAATGGATGATAAATGTGAATTTATTAATGGATATGTTAAAGAAGATGTTTTTTTGAACAACCACTGGGTTTGGAAGATGAAAAACATCCTGAACATGTTTTCAAACATACCAATGCTCTATACAGACTTAAACAAGCCCCTTGATCTTGGTATGATAGACTTACAGGGTTTTTATTTAAAAACAATTAGTATAAAAGAAATGATGATCCAACCCTTTTTATAAAGAAAGATAAGAATTTTTTTTTGATTGTTCAAATTTATAATGATGAAATTATAATTGGTTCAGCTCGGAAATCATTAACTGATTCCTTTGTTGATATAATGAAATATGAGTTGGAAATGAGTATGATGGTTGAGTTAACATTTTTCCTTGGTTTTCAAATTTCTCAAAAACTAGAAGGAATCTATATATCTCAACTTAATTATATTTAAAATATTCATAAAAAATATGGATATGTCCACACTAAGAGTATATATACTCCCATTGGTACCTCAAATTCACTTGATCTTGATGAAGCTGGGAAACTAGTAGATAAAACACCATTTAGAGGTATATAGGAAGTCTAATTTACTTGATAGATAATCATTATAATGAAATATTTTCAGTATCCTTATGTTCAAGATATCAATACAATCCTATGTAATCTAATATAAAGGTTTTGAAAAGGATTTTTTTCTACTTAAAGGGAACCATGGATTTACGACTATTTTATACTCTTGTAAAAGATTTTGTTTTAAAAAGTTTTTTCGGATTCTGACATTGGTGGATATAGAATGTATTGGAAAACTAAATATAGAACTTTTTATTTCTTAGAAGATTCATTATTTTATTGTTCATTCAAAAAGAAACACTCAGTAGCACTTTCCACTGCTGAAGCTGAATATTTAGCAGCTAGATGTTTCTGTGCTCAGGTATTGTGGATGCAACACACACTCACAGACTATGGTATGAGTGTTACCAAAACAAAAAAATTTTGGGATAATAATAGTTCCATTTCCTTATGTAAAAACACTTCACATAACTCTCATGTAAAAACATAGATATTATGCATCACTTTCTTAGGGATCACACAAAAATATCAGATATCATTCTTAAATTAATCAGAATGCATGATCAAATTGATTATATTTTCACAAAATCTTTACCATCCGATTTAATTGAATACATTAAACAGAAGTTAGGAATGATAATCGTAAGGTATTATTCTTTATTAACTTCTTGTTGAAACCCATATCTTTACACTAACAAAAAAAATATAAAGGGAGTACATTTTATTGGTAGTTAAAAATTTGTGCTAGTTAAACAAATTTTTCAATGTCAAATTTTTCAAAATAATTTTTTTTTCGTAATTATATTTTTGGAATCATTTTTTTCACATTAAACTTGTTTTTAAATTTCCGGAATCTAACCTTTGTCAAGAAGAATTTTTCCCCCTTACGAATAAATTTCCTAAAAATCCAAAATGTATGATTTCTTTTCTATGTTTTCGTAATCAGGTTTTACTAGTTGGTATTCTCATTTTGATTTCAAAATTTTTTGATTCACTTTTACTTAAATCAGAATGATTTTCTTAAAAACATAAAAAAGATCGGAATCTATCAAAATCCTTCTTCAGCTAGAATCTTAACCGTAATATATTCTCATGTTGTTTTCAACTATTTGATTAATCAGGGAAGTTAAATCATTATTTCAATTTCTTATATAAAGGAACCCCGATGGTTGACCAAAATCGAATCCTATGCTCTTGCGTGCTGAAGCTCTGCCCTTCCTACTTAATACAATTATGAACTTCTCATGTTTTCTTTAGTTCAGAAAGTCAAAAGAAGCCTCTCCTCAGAAATAAATGTCAACCGTAAAGGATATATCTCAATGGAATATTTATCGTGAATGTTTGGTAGACCCATACTTCATTAATAATTATGATTCAATCATCTCGAAGAACATCAAGTTAAATAGCTAGGAGTGTTTAGCTGTATCTAAACCCAAGGCAAAGGATCCATTGATTCTGGGGTTACTAGTATAATTCTATTAATCCGTATCATTTTTCAATCAAGGAGGAAAAGAGAAATTTTCTTTCAAAATTTATTGAAAGATTTACTTTCATTATTATGCTAAGGCAGCTAGTTTGATTGGAAATATTATGAAGATGAAGCTGAATTTTGTATTCATAAGTTACCTGATGTTGAAGGAAGCTTTGATAAGGAGAAGGCCATAGAGTTTTTGGGTTTTTTTGGAGGCAGGACACCAAAGATTCTTCATCTTTCATGAAAATTTCTGTTTTCTTGAACTTTGGTATCATGGATTTAAAATTCGAAGGAAATAATATAATGATACATTAAATAAATTGATATATATTTTTTGGATTTCTTTGTGATCCTCCGAAAGTTGGATCTGGTTACGTACACCTTGGTTAAGATTGATAACATCATGAAGGGAAATATGAAGTCTCATATTATCATGTATTTGACAATTCTATCAAAGATCATTGTTTGTTTTTTAGAATCAATGAAAATTTTCTACAAATCAAGGTCAAGAAATTTTAGGGTAATGTTTCTATGAAATTTCACTCTAAATAGGACAAAGATTGGATTTAATAGTCAATCCAAGAAATTTTATGATTTATCGGGAGTAGAATAAAAGTTCATTCAACAAAATATGAAGTGGCCGAAATATCTAAGAAAGGAGGAAGGATGGGGAAGGAAAAGGAACTAGAAGAGAATGGAAAACCCTAGTGTATAAGGAAACCCAATCTTCACCACAAAAGTCATAGAAGAAAAAATATTATCCTGATGAGGTAGTTGAAAAATAGAGAGATGATAAGAAGAACAAAAAGGCCAAGGAGCCTACTTTTGGTTTTGATCCTATTGGGGAAAAATCCTTGAAAATAAAGGCTGCTGAAGAGCTTGAGAAGCCGGATAATGAGAAAAAGAAAAAGAAGAAGATGTCTGAGGCTGAGATAGTATAATATATTCTTATGGATGCTGAGGAAGCTTCTGAGAAAATTACGGTACCAGAATCCTATTTAATAAAATCAATCCCAGAGACTCAGGGAACGATGTTGGTGATTCCAGAAAAAGATCATGAAGAAGAATAAGAAGAAGAAGTAGAAATAGAAGTGAAAGAGGATGTTGATGAATAAGTATAACAAGAAGTGGAGGAAGAAAAAAAATAAGGAAGTGGTGAATATTATTACATGACAAGATAAGTTGAATAATATCATTAGAAGGAGGGTCCTTCTGAGAAACTCTCTATCCAAAAATCTGAGGCTGAATCTTCTAAGCATTATACACCTAGAAAGGATGACAAGGATCAGTAAGAAGTCAATAGGAAATTAGAGGATGAATGTAGGAATCATGATTTCATATAGCCAGAGGATGTTGAAGCTAGAGACAAGAAAAAAGAACTTGATGATGATAAGATTGCTCAGCTATCAGATTGTGAACATGTATAACCTAAATAGGATGAAACAATTTCAAGAATATATAATGGAAACAAGGTGACGTTTGATACACCTACAAAGTCTTTGGACACTAAGAATGATGTTGGTACTTCATCGAAAAGGAAAGATGGTGTTCTTGAAAAGGAATCCTCATCAACAAAACATTCAGATTAAAAATCATCTTCTCTTGAACATGACTTTGTTGTTCAGTCTTTGAAGAAGCTGGTTGATTCTATTACTTTATTTCCAAGTATAGACTCAAGATTCCATATGATTCAGAATTCCATAAACCAGAAAACATATTTCATATACATGGTGATCGAAAAGTGTGTCAAAAATGGGGTTGATTTCAAATGTTTTTTCATTAATTATGAATCCCAAAAATGAACATGAAAGAAGATGACTAGTTGGTCACAGAAAAATATTGAAGAGATGAGAATTATCGATGAGTTTCAAGAAAATGTTAAGGATGATTTAGAAACTAAAAATTCTAAGTTCAAAGATCTCACCAAGTCTTTTTATGAAAATATATCTCTTAAAGAAACTACTCGGAAGCAATAAGTGAAAGATCAAAATAGAAAATTGTACTCAGTTTTTAAGAGAAGGAAGTGGGAAAAAGACGAAAGAATCTAACCTGGTGAAAAACATGATAATCAAGAAGAACTGTTGAAGGATCATACAGAGATTCTTAAGGCTCAACAAGAAAAGATTAAAGCCTTAGAGAAGAAAAGTGAAGATCAGGATCAGATTCTCAAATGTGCAGAGGAGGATCACAGAGAGCTAAATAAGCTCAAGACCATTGTGGAGAAGCTAATTCCGACGGAAAAAGAAGGATAATCTTTTCCAAATCTGATCTTTTGTTGTATTTCGATCTTTTACAAATTCATTCAAATCTTAATTAAATGATTGTTGTGCTTTATATTTTCTGTAATTTGGAACTAATATTTTAGGTACAATATTATGTTTTACATTCCTTTTATTCTCCTTTTAAAATCACAAAGGGGGAGAAAGGATTGTCAAAAAGAATAGTTTGTAAAGATGAAATTTCCCTAAGTAAGGGGGAGTTCATCTAAGGGATGTTTTATCATGATGATTTTCATATGCATGAAAAAATAGAAATATCATTCATGAAATCAAAAATACAATCCTTAGTGATTTCCAATCCTAAGGGGATGTCAGTCATATTCACTATGATATATAAGGGAGATAAGTTTTTATTTTCAATCACGTAAAATTTCTATGTCCCTAGATTCTTTTTATTAAGGATTTATGGGCATTCCAAAAAGTTGGATATTGTTGAGTCAATAAGGTTTTATTATGACTTTCTAATTCCTTTAGGTTTTGAAAATCACAAACACTCTATCTCAAGGATAATTTTATTTCCCTGATGATTCCTTTAATAAGGAAAATTTCCCTTCACCATGGAAATTTTTTCCTACATTTGTTTTAAATGTTCATATAATATTTTCCATATATATAACACATTTTATGTCTAAGTGTAAAATTTTACTTCATTTAAAAAACCTTGTAATCCAATAAATACATAGATAGAAAGTATTCTATTTTCAGGTTCTAAATGTAAGATTCATAATTCTCAAAAAATTCAGATTCTGAATTCTCTGAAATCTAGGTTTAGAATTCTCTGAAATTCAGATTCTGAAATCATTGAAAATCAGATTCCGAATTCACGGAAATTCAGCTTCATAATTCTCCGAATTTGAGATTCTGAAATCTCTAAAATTCAGATTCTGAATTCTCATAAATTCAGACTCTGAATTCCTTAGAATTCATACTCTGAATTCATTAGAATTCAATCTTAGAATTCATTATAAATAAAGTTCTGAATTTCTTAGAATTAAGGCATCTAATTCCTTTTAATTTAGACTCTGAATTACATAGAATTCAGGTTCCAAATTCCTTTGAATTCATGTTCTGAATTCCTTAGAATTCAGACTCTGAATTCCTTAGAATTAAAATTACGAATTGCATAGATTTCAGATGCAGAATTCCTTAGAATTAAAATTCCTAATTCCATATAAATCAGACTCTAAATTAATTAGAATTCAATTTCTTAATTCCATAGAATTAATGTTCCGAATTCCATAGAATTCAGGTTCTTAATTCCATAGAATTCAGACTCTGAATTCCTAATAATTTTTTATCCGAATTCCCTAGAATTAAGACTCTGGATTCCTTAGGATATAGACTCTGAATTCCATAGAATCAAAACTCCAAAATCTATAGAATTATGATTCTGAATTCCTTGAAAAAATAGAATCCAAATATCCATTTAATATAAAATCTGATTGTTTATTTTCGTAGACTCGGATCATTATTTATCATTACACTCCAAAAAATAGATTTCATTTAGAAACATTATTTTACTAAAACATGTTATAGTTATGAAATGATGTCATGAATTCATTTTTCTCCAACCGTTGTTTGAGTGAAATGTGTACATGTCCCTCCGGGATTCATAAAAAATAAGCCTATTGGTGTAGGAAGCATACCATTGGACAAGTACCTATAAATATAAGATCATTTGAAGAAGCTCAAGACTTTTACATTACTGTTGGGAAAATTTTGATAACTCTAGAGACCACATGCTATTGATGTCATTTTTAGAGATAGAGATACTCTCATGATTTGTGCATAATGAACATGTTCTGCAAAATTTTTCATACGACTCTGAATGTTTTTGAGTACATTCAATCACTTTCGGGGATAGGTAGACATATGTTACGACTACCTTAATGTTCGAGGAAATCCTTGATAAGGAAGATAGAGGTGCCAACTACCGTGAAGTTAGAGGGTTGCAGGGATAGCAAGGAAGACTTCAATATTAATATATAGGGTTTACCCTGGGGTGGTTTAGACCGAATTTCTTGAAATAATATATCAATGGACCTTTATCCAAGGTTGTTTTATACTTTCCTCTTTTGGTTAAATGATTCTATACTTGTTACTGGTTTCGTTTCAAGTCTGTTTTTCACTATATTTTGATTAATAAAGAAAGTATAACTATCTTATACGTTCTTATACTTGTACAAGGATTATTAAGATTATATATTCTTTAAGGTAGAATCTTTTCCCTTGGAAACGTTTCTTAAGTTTCATTTCTGGAACCATATTTCTAGAATCTATCTAGTTTGTAGAACCAAGAGGTTTTGTGAATTTAAATTGTTTAACTTTGTTAAAAAATAAAAATGTTTATATCATACTTAAAAGTTACAATTTTTTAAAAGGATACTTTTCAACCCCTATTTTATATTGATCATATTCATTATATTTTTATCCTATAGTTTATTCATTTTGTATTTTTTTATAGGGGTTTACTTTTATTATAAATAAATATTTTGGTGGATTCCAAAAGTGCCCCTCTCCTCACTTATAAAAGGGTACCTCCTACCTCTCCCACCTTCACTGTATTTTGAGCTTTTGAACACAGCCAATCGCTTCCCTTTTCCCTTCTCAAAATACCTACAATCATACTAGAGGTCCTAGTCTTCTTCAAGGACCATCTTTAGTTCCCTAGGTGGAGGTTTATAAGATGTACGTTGAAGAAGAGGTAATATCCTTTACAAATTATTACAGACTTCTTTTTTCTCCTACATCCTCTATATGATTTGTTTCATTATTAAGTAATAACTACAATATCACTTTTATAATTATATGTTATTATGAATATGAAACAACCATATTCCATCTTCTATCCATCCTATGAAAAATGAAATGACCACACGTGCGTATGTAAGGCCAACCATCTCCACTCCATGGTGTAATATGTTTTTCGTCACCAACATACTTGGAGGGGTATAATGATGGAAGAAATAACTATATATGATTATTGTTATGTGATATTTATTTTTCAATATTATACACCATACACATCAATATAATTACACAATCATGGGAATGATATCATCGCTCGTGTATACGTACGACCTACAGTCTCCACGATGTGACATGATTCGTTCTATAGGATCTCCATTGACGAATGATTTTATAAATGAATTGAATTAATTAATATGATATATATTATACTAATACCATTTTTAAATGATATAACTATCACCTACAAATAGTAATAATAATTTATTTGACAAAACATGCATAAGAACATAATGCAGTTAACACATGAATTGAGACTAACAATGAAATGTTAGTAATAAATAGATAAGAATATGACCATATATGATATCATAACAATGAATATGATTACATAATAATCCAATGACATTATTTACATCATTATACAACATGTTTGGATACATACAAAGAATATCAGACCCAAGGTAAGGGAAAATCACACAATATCATTTTTATATGAGAATGTTTATACTTCAAAATTTACCAGATAATATTAATCATACAAGTCCATGTTTCTTAAATATGTAATATTATTTATATCCTTATGAAATTTTAAACTCCAATTTTACACATTGGTCATTTTTTAATAAATTATATGAAAATAATTTTTTGGCGTTTTTAGTACGAGATACATTTTGAATTTTCCATCGAATGTATGAAAATAATATTTTTTAAACTTATATGGCAGGAAATTTTTTTATGATTTCATAAAGAATTATTTCCATGAAGAATAATTTAATATTTATTATGTTTATTTTCAATTACCTTTTTTTATTTTTAAATTTCATGACCTATTGATAAAAGAAAATGTTTTAAAAAAAGAAAGGATATTTTACTCAAGAACTAAGTTCAAGTGTTTTATCAAAATAATTTTCCATCTAAGATGATATATAGTTATATTTATATCCCTATTATTACTTTTATTCGATTATGTTATGATGGAATTATTTTTATGAAGTCCTTTTATCTTATATAGTTTATGTTACGGTGGCATCATGTTTAAGAATCCCATTTTATTACATGGGTTATACTATGATTTATGATTTATGATTTTGTGGCACATATAATAATGGATTCATTATGAGATGGGTGAGACATGTATATCCCTCCAATTCACTGGGTTATGATTTATATCTCATGATATAGACATGGATGAAACAACAAGTTAATTCAGTTCAGGGATATAAGACTGGAAAGAGGAGTGAACTCGGTTTAGTTACGGACATTGTCCTCTAAAATGGTTTTGGAAATGAGCCATGACTAATATAAAATGAGTTTATATGATTATTTTAGTATTATAAAAAGATTCATCTCTTATTTTATGTTTCTTGGGTTTACATTACATTTCTATGATTTATCCCATGACATGATATTATGATCTCCTATGTAGGATAAGATATTCAAATGTTAAGATCTTAAGAATATAATATGATTGAAATTTAATTTGTTTAACCATAATAAGAATTTGAGATCAACCATTGGTATGTTACTTTTCCCCTGGTCAGGAATAAGTGTATTAAATATGATATTCCAAAAAGGAGTATAGTTATGATCAAATAAACATGAGACAACGTAGATTCATTTTGAACCAATTTTGTATGTTTCTCAGTTTTTAAAGACACTATACCAATATGGTCTTGTCATTTATTTCTTATATGTTTTAATAAATATACTTAAATTATAGTTTATAAATAATGTATGTCAAAAATGGGTCGTTATAGTTGGTATCCCAGGAGAGGTATAGTTAACCTTTGGAAACTATGATGTGAATTCCTTAGTAAGAACACCAAGGATATGTATATGCATAGGACACAATATATGTTTTTTAGAAATGAACATGAATAAACTATGATAATACTTAATGTGTGAAATTCTATTCTTGATTATGTGGTTTTCCTATTATGATTAGTGTTTCTCACACTATTCTTCTTGGTTCTAGTTAATGGCTGGAACCTGAAGGAACCGTGTTAATGAAGAATGCGATGGGAAATGTAATGATTTTCCCCCTATGCAACAAAAAATTATGAGAGATGGAATAAAAAATATTGCATCCATGCTCACAAATGTTTTTCAAGAAATGAATCATGTAGGACTTCCAAACATTCAAAGGAAATAGAAACATTCTGTTGAATCCTTCATGAGGCAGCATCCACCTTCATCTAGTGGGTCTTCTAATCCATTAGTAGTTTAACAATGGATCATTACCACTGAGAACATATATTTAGATCCACAATGTTCTGAACATGATAAAGTCGTCTTAGCAGTATATCGTTTGGAAGGTGACAATGACCAATTCTTGAATCTTATCAAGAATATAAGACAAAGAGATGAAATTGTGTCCAGGGAATGGGAAAAGTTCAAGAACATATTTTTAAATAAGTACTTCCCTCATATTCTTCTATCAAAGAAGGAGAAGGAGGTTTATGAACTGAAGAAAAAGGATGATGAATCTGTTGTTACCTATGAATAAAATTTTACAAGACTTGCAATGTATTCTTCTGGAATTATTATCCAACTTGAGTGTAATATTGATCATTTCATTAGTGGATTAAAACCATGTCTCTGAAGGGAATTATCCATAAGGGACTTGAATTGCTCTGAGGAAATTGTTCGATGTGCTCTAAAGGTATAGATGGAGATTAGAGTAACCCATAAATCATATGGGTTTCATAAGAAGAGAAAGATGTAATTCATTGAAAAATCTAAAGAACACGTGGAAAATAAGATGAGTTTCAATTATGCTCAAAGTTTGGAATGAAACAAAGAGGGAATTATATTAAAGGTACAAGTAAATGTTTTATTTGTGGAAGACAAGTTCATCGGTCAATTGATTACTGATGTTATGGGAAAAAGATGTATAATGACACAGACAATGATAAGGCTAAAAAGAACCCCCCTACACTTCAATGTTACATGTGCATGGAAATGGGTCTTTATTTCAATCAATTCCCTTATTTAATGGATGATGATGATGATCGATGTCAACAAACTCTTAAGGCCAAATATAAAGGAATGTCACATGCAATTTCTATCAGCGATGTGGAGTACAATAATGAAGTGGTGAAAGGTATACATACCATGTACACTAACGTAGAAAATGTTTTATTTGATTCTGTATCCACCAATTTTTTTATTTTTGAATACTTTTATAAGGGTATCTCCATATTAATGAAACAATTAGAAGTTGAGTTAGCTTTGACAAATCCTAATGGTACAACGGTCACATCAATAGTTTATAATTATTCTCCAATTGATGTTTGTGGGAAAGTGCTTCCTACAAATATTATGATTATTCCTATAGTATAATTTGATGTGATTCATGGAATGGATTGGCTTTCCATATATGGATCTCATTTCAATTTCCAAAGAAGAGAAGTCACATTTCCTAATCCAACTCAATCTAAGATCATCTATCAATGTAAGGATGAATATAAACTTCCAATTGAAATTTAATCAATCTTATGGGTCTTGATTCCAATAAATTAAGGTTATTTATCTCAAATGGTTGGTGAATAAAAGCATGATTAAGAATAAGACCTTTTTATGAGAGTTTGATGATGTATTTCTAGAGGAATTTCTATGTCTTCCACCAAATCGTGAAATTCATTTATTAATATAACTCATACCTAGTGCTATGCCTATTTCAAAGTCACCATATGGAATGTCCCCAATTGAGTTCAGAAATTGAAGAAGCAACTCCAAGAGAATCCTGAAAAGGGATTTATACGCCCTAGTGCATGAACTTGGAGAGAAACTATTCTGTTTTTTATGAAGAATAGTGGATCAATGAGACACTGAATTGATTATTGAGAACATAACAAGATCACTATCAAGAACAAATATCCTCTCCCACACATTGATGACTTATTTGACCAACTACATTGATCTCAATAATTTCAAAGATTGAACTTTGATTAGGGTATCATCAATTAAGGGTCAAAAAAGAGGATATACCAAAGGCGGAATTCTGTATAGGGTATGGAAACAATTAATTTGTCCTGATGCCATTTGGTATTACTAAATCCCATGCTATCATCATGGATCTAATGAATAGAGTCTTTAGTGACAAACTTGATCAGTTTGTAGTAATCTTTATAGTTGTTATTCTTGTCTACTCCAAGAATACAGAATAACATAAAGATCACATAATAATTGTATTGAATATCCTATGAAAGGATATGATATATTTCAAATTTACCAAGTGTGAATTTTGGCTTCAAAAAGTTCCATTTTGGGTGAATAATCTCAAGAGAGGGGATATTTATTGATCCATAAAAATGTTGTTATTGAATGATGGCCGAGACCAAAAAAAGTAACTGAGATCCAAATTTTTCTTGGTTCAGATAGTTATTATTGAAGTTTTGTGAATATCGTTTCACAGTTGAATAATCCACTCACCAATTTAACTCATAATGGAGTTATGTTAGTTTAGATGGAGGAATGTGAAGATAATTTCAAAGAGTTAAAAAGAAGGTTAGCCAGTGAAACTTTGCTCACACCACCTTGTAGTGGAGAATGATTTGTGATATATAGTGGTGCATTCAAGAAGGGAATCAAGTTTTTTCTCATGCAAAATGATGTGGTGATAGATTATGCGTCACAGAAGTTGAAAATCCATGAGCAAAATTACCCAACTTATTATTTGGAGTTATCTGCAATAATCATTGCATTAAAAACATAGAGGCATTATTTTTATGGTGAAAGGTGTGATATTTATACTGATCATGAAAGTATAATATATATTTTCACACAAAAGGAGCTGAATATGCACTAAAGAAGATGATTGGAGTTGATTAATTATTACGAATACTCCATACATCACCACCCCGGGAAAACAAACAAGGTGGAATATGCATTAAGCCAACATGACCATGCCATCTTAACCACGACGAGGATCATGAAAGATATAATATTTATGGATTTGAAAATGAGGGATCATGAAATGATAATATAAGGGAAGAAATCTTATCATTCACAAATTAATGTTCAACCATATATACATGTGAAGATTAAAGAGGCACAGAAGAAAGATAAAGTGTTGCAAAAGAAGGTGAGAAATGTTCCTGATGTCAACCTCGATTGTGATGAAATAATAAGGTTTAGTAATCAGGTTTGCGTTCCTCCCATACCAAAATTAAAGAAGGAAATAATGAATGAGGCTCATAGTTCTTCATTATCTGTTCACCCTGGAAGCACGAACATTTATAAGGACCTGAAAGAGTACTTACGGTGGGATGGCATGAAAAAAGATTTCACTGAATATTTCTCTCGATGCTTGGGTTGTTAGAATGTTAAAGCTAAAAGACATAAGTCTAATGGGAAGCTACAACCATTACCCATACCTGAATGTAAATGGGAAAATATCACTATGGAATTTTTCACCGGACATCCCAAAACATCCAAAGGAAATATTTCTATCTGGGTTATAGTTAAACTTCTTAAAAAGTCAACACAATTTATTCCTATTAAAAAGGATTTATGTCCTGATCAACATTTCAAGATATATGTAAAAGAAGTTGTAGGATTTCATGGAGTAACAATTTCCATTATATCTAATCGGGATTTGAGGTTCACCTCAATGTTTTGGCGAAGTATTTAGCAGTCTCTAGATAAAGAGTTGAGTTTTAGAATTTCTTATCATCCTCAAATAGATAGTCAGTCTGAGAGAAAAATTCAAACTATATATGGCATGTTGAGAGCTTATTCTATGGATTTAAAAGGTTTTTGAGATCAACACCTACCATTGGTTGAATTTTCTTACAACAATATCTTTCACTATAGTATTCAGATAGCTCCGTATGAAGCCCTCTATTGAAAGAAGTGAAGAAATCCAACATGGTGGGATGAAGTTGGGGAATTAAATCTATTACGACATGATTTTGTTTATGAAATTACAGAAAAGGTCAGATCGATTCAAAAACATATATGAGTAGCTCAATGTTGAAAATAAGTAATTCCGACAAACGAAGAAAAGACATAGAGTTTGAAGTGGGAGATAAAGTGTTCTTAAAAATATCTCCCTGGAAGAGATTAATGAGATTTTGAAATAAAGAAAAGATGATTCCTAGGTATATTGGTATTTTTTAAATTCTATATCGTGTTAGAATGGTAGCTTACCTATTGGCACTTCCACCGAATATCTCTCAAGTACATGATGTGTTCCATGTATCCCTCATGAGAAAGTACATTCTTGTTCCTTCACATGTACTAAGATAATATGTCATTCTCTTAGAGCAAGATATTTCTTATGAAGAACAACTAATAGAGATTATGGATCATAGAAAAACATTTCTACGAAACAAGACCACTAGATTGTTTAATTTTTTATTAAGGAACCATCAATTAGATGAAGCTACATGGGAACTTGAGGATATGATGAGGGAGAGGTATCCTAATATGTTTTTTTTTTCAGGTAAACAATTTCAAGGGAGAGATTCATTTTAAGGGGGATATAATGTAACTACCGTATGTTTTGTGAAATATTTAAATAATTTTTATTCTTCAGAAACGTGTTTTTCATAGAATCATGGGTTTTAACAAACTGTGAGATGCACTTAATATAAATTACCATTATAACCTAGCAGTTATGTTAGTGGGAATAAATATAACTAACTTTTAAAAAAATCTACAATAAATATAAATCAATTATATGTCATATGAGTTATTTTAATGAATTAATGTAATGATATATGTATGTAATATAATTAAAATGATAATTTTTATATTCATAAAATAGATATTAAAATAATGTTTTTCCTTCTTTTAATGGAACTCCTTTTTTTATGATTCAGAAAAATTAAAAATTTTAATATTATTGTGTAATCTTTTTCTTTGAAAGAAGGATATAAAAAGTTACTTTTGTTCAAATTATGATAATTTTCAAATAACTTCCATATTGTTGATAAATAGTAAAAATACGCTAAATTTTAATTAAAAACATCTTTTTTTCACTGAAATAATTTAAATGGTTAAATTATAATATTGAATGGTTTTAAAGTATAAATAGAATATTTTTTTTACCATTTAGTATAATGTATGTCATTATCATTAATTTTATATTGAATTCATAGGTAAAAACATTTCAATATTTTACAATATTTTAAACAAATAAATGTTTTTTCGACAATGGGATTTATTTTTAATTAATTAATGAAAATTATGTGTCGTGAATTTGGAAAAATGGATTTCATATTTGAAGTCAGTAGTTCCCAATTATGTTAATAGGATTCTTTTTTTGGCATTATGAATAGTAACTATAGTAAATTTTATTTACCAATGTTAATGGTAAATAAGGTAATTAATGGTAAAAAAATGTATAAAATTACCCTAACACTTGTCTTAATATAACTATATGATTATATATCGTCCTGAAATATACTTGGGTCGAAATGGTATCTATTGCAACCCACTTGGATGAGATTTATAGATTTAATTTATATTATTTAAAAGAATGTGAAATATGTCTCAATTGAACTTTAATAATTAAAATATTTTTAATATAAGGTTATATAGAATATAAATTCATTTATAAATACTCATTTTAAATTTAATTTTTTTTCTTTATCATGGTAATTTATTTATAATTCTTAAGAAAAATATAATTACCTTAATAGCGTATACATTAATGACATATAAATTATTTATTTAGAGAAAAATCAATAATATATTTTTTATTAAAATAATAATACCTATCAAATATCCAAACACTTGTCAAAATCATACTGGTCATGTATATCTAAACTATAAACATCCAATGATCGAATTGTGGACCATTTAGAGCCTTATAAATGTGATTATGACTCATATATATATTTTTTTAAATGATGTAGTAGTTGTCACCTTCATAATTTAATAGATATAAAAATTTAAAAGTTGGTATTTTTAGAATATAAATTTGATTAAAAGTATTCTTATGATTTCTATTATAGTTTTATTCATCATAGTATTTTATTTTTAATTTTTATGCAACAAATAAGTATATTAAATAATTATACAAAAATGATGAGGTAATTATTTTATTATGAGAATTATCAAATAAATGGTTTTAAAAATAATAATATAATAAATAACTGATCTTATTAATGTGATAATCTAATTTTAAAGAATAATATTACATGTTATAAATCTATTAAATATTTTGGTTCGAATAAATCTTCTAAGAGGATTTTATATAAATTCAAATAAACGAACAGTGTCAAAATTGACACTATTGATATTTTATAAATATAACATATTATTATTTTGTTTAAAAATAAAAAACATATTTACAAATTAAAAATTAAAAATTATATTGTTTAAAATTTAAAAAATTATCCAATTATGGACAATTCACAACACATAAGTAAGTATTTATAACCATTTCAAATTTTGAAAATTATTACCACAAATAAAATTAAATAGATTAAATAAGGATAAATCAAAATCATAATGATTACAATAAAATTAAAACATGTTTCAATTTTATTGGTTTAGGAGATTACAACCATATCACCTCTCATATTATAATTTTTGTCATTTAGGAGGTTTTTAATAGGGTTTTTATTTTATTCTAATTAGTATATATGAGGTTTCAAAAAGTGCCCCTCTCCTATCTTATAAATGTGAACCTCCTCCCTCTACCCTTTCACTACATTTTTAGCTCTCAAACTCAGAAAAACCTAGATATGTTCCCTTATAAACGTCCCTATAAACATTCTATATGTACTGGATTTCTTAAAATACCAACTTTAGTGCCCTAAGGGGAGGTTTAGATGAGGCATGTCGAAGAAGAGGTATATTCCTTTACAAATGCTTTCAAACGTCATTCTTCAACAACTTCTTCTATATGATTAGTTTCATTATTAAGTAATAACTAATATATCAAAAGTATATTGAAATGTTATTATGAATTTTAATCAACCATATTACATCTTATATCCATCCTATGAAAAATCAAATCACCATGCGTGCGTACGTATGGCCTACCGTCTCCACGCCGTGATATAACATGTTTTTCATCACCAACATACTCAGATGAGAATGATGATGGAAGAAATAAATATATATGATTATTGTAAAGTGATATTTATAGTGAAATATTATACCCAATACACTTCAATACAATTCTACAATCATGGAAATGATATCATCACTCGTGCGTACGTACGACCTACCGTCTCTACGATGTAATGTGATTCGTTGTAAATGATCTTCATTGAAAACTGATTATATAAATGGATTTAATGAATAAATATGATATATATTATAATAATATCATTATTTAAATTATATAACTATGTCCAACATAGAGGAATAATAATTTATTCGATAAAATATTCATAATAACATAAAGCTGTTAACACCTGAATAGCGGGTAAAAGTGTATTGTTAGTAATAAACAGATAAGAATATGACCATATATGATATCATATCAATTAATATTATTCTCTAATAAGTAAATTAAATTATTTAAATCATTATAAATGAGGTTCAGATACGTTCAAAGCATATCAGACGCAAGGTAAGAGAAAATCTCGCAATCTAAATTTTATACGGGGTTGTTAATACTTCAATATTTATTGGGGCCTATTTATCATCCACGTCCATGTTTCCATGATATTTAATATTATTTATTTCCTTATAAAATTTTTTAAATACAATTTTACTAATTGGTGAATTATTATTAAAACATATGAATGGAATCTTTTGTCATTTTCAGTACAAGACACTTTTTGACATTTCCTGCCAAAGTATGAGAATAATGGTTTTTATCTTATACGACATGAAAGGATTTTTATGATTTCATGGAGAATTATTTCTATGAAGCATACTTTATATGTTATATATTTTATTTTCAATTAACTTATTTTCCTTTAATATTTTGAGACTAATTGTAAAAATAAAATATTTCAAAAAAGAATGGATATTTTTCTCAAGAACTATATTCATGTTTTTTATCAAAATTATTTTCCATCTAAGATGATATAGGGTTATGTTTCATTCCCAATTTTTACTTTTATTTGATTATGTTATGATGGAATTATTTTTATAATTTCCTTTTATCTTATATAGATCATGTTATGATGTCAGGATGTTTATGAATCTCATATAATTACATAGGTTATGCTATGATGTATGATTTATGATTTTGTGGAACACATAAGAATGGTTTCATTATGAGTTGGGTGGGACCTGTTAGGAAAAAAATCCCTCAATGTATCATTGAATCATTTTTGAGATGATTGTGTTTGTTGACAATATATGGCTCCATGTTGTGTTTATTGACAAAGCGATTATCAATGGCTAAAACTATTGACAAAGAGAGATTTCTTGGAAAATGGGGAATAGGTTTAGGCATGCAGGTTTTTGGTTCATATGTGTTGGTGCATAGATGTTGGAACACAGGTCATCAAAATTCCTATAAATAGATGAATACCCTCCTCATTTCTCAATGATCACAACACTTAGAGAAAATATGAGGTATGAGCGCACAAGTGAAAGTTGTGGCGCACAGGTTGTGGTGTGCAGGTTGTGACACATAGGTTGTGGGGCACAGGTTGTGGGAGGCAGGTTGTGGGGTGTAGGTTATGGCGTGCAGGTTGTGGGGCGCAGGTTGTGGGGAGCAGGTTGTGGCACACAGGTTGTGGCACGCAGGTTGTAGAGCGTAGGTTGTGGCATGCAGGTTCTGGCCCTCATGTTCTGGCTAGTAGGTTTTGGATAGCAGGTTTTGGTCCGAAGGTTTTGGCTAGAAGGTTTTGGACAGTAGGTTTTGGCTATCATGTTTTGGCCCGTAGGTTTTGGCCAGCAGGTTTTGTCCAGCATGTTTCGGCCAGCAGGTTTTGGCCAGCAGGTTTTGGCCAGATGGTTTTGGCTAGCAGGTTTTGGCCAGTAGGTGTGGCGCGTAGGTTGGTTTTTCCACAACGAAGGAAGAGGTTGTGCACTAGTTAAAGGGGTGCACAAGTCACCCTAGCGATGTGTGAAAGTTATAATTTTCCCAGAATATCTATGGTAAAGCGGTATTCATCAGTGGATGAACATTGAACTTCAACAGAGCATCTATCAACAGTTGAGGATTTATTCTTTCATAAAAATGAAGATACCTACAGGTCTATACACTATTAGTGGATCCTTTTCGAAGAAGTGAGCAAATGAACAGGAAGATGGTCATCCACTCTACCGGCAGTGAGCCAGATAGAGAGAAATAGGGAGTGACCCTTGGGAAACCAGTGAGTTGGCCCTAATCCATGTAAAGGCAGTGACCCTAGGATAGAGTGACTGTTCCCGAACTTTTGTATCCATATCTAGTGAAGAATAGTGGAATTTGTTACGACTGATTACTTGTTGGCATACGATCCTTAGATGTATCCCAGTGAGGGTCAACCATGTAAAAATCCTTGTGTATTCCTGTTTACTTCCCTGCATTGCATTTAAAGTATCATCATAAGATAAAGAAGAAATTGAGTGATCATAATAAACAGACAAGTGAAAACGAAGTATCCCTTCTAAAAAATAGGTCAATATCCAGTGGGGAAGATGACCATTGAAAAATAATATCCATACCCTGATTCACCCCCCTCTCTGGGTATATGGGCCCCTACTGGTTCATCAAAAATTGAAGTCGAAAATCTTGATTTCCCCCTTCATACCTTACCTGTCTCCTTCTGCGTCGCTTTGCAAGGATCTGATCTTAGTAGCGTATAGTAGTGAAAATAGACGCTCTTCAAAAACCTTGAAGATGGGGGTTACATGGTTGATGCGGATCCGGATTCCTTGAATCAAAGAGAGCAGCTGTGCAAATACTCGGTTCTTGGCCGTGTTTCATACAACACTGGTGACCGACCCTGGCCTTTACTAGAACTAAACAATCAGATTTCTCACTAAGAGGGATAATAAAAATGGAAGATGGTCCCCATAGGAAAAGGATACTATCATATTCTCTTCATCTCGCAAGGTGAGCATGATCAGATATGGAAACCCGGGAACTTACAGCTTAAGCCTGGCTTTCTTAGAATTCTGGATTGGGACACTGCTTTTTACCCATACACACACAAAAACTATATGGCACATGTTTGGGTTAGAATTCATGGACTGAATTGGTTTTATTGGCATCCGAAGATTGTTAATGACATTTCATCCTGCATAGGGTCCCCCATTAAAATTGATCATATGAGTTTGCATGGAGATCTTGGCCTATATGCTAGAATAATGGTTGAGGTTAATCTGGCCAATGAACTCTCATTTAACATAAGATTCAATGCTCCTAATTATAGAATTTATCTTAGAATTGAATTCGAAAAGAAACCACCCTTTTGTGAGTTGAGGAAATTGGTTATGCATAACCTCTCCAATTGTAGGGTGGTTTGGAAACAAATGGATCCCCTAATCACTAATGATTGGATGGAAGTGAAATATGGTAAAAAGGGGTTGGAAATTACAAACAAACCTGAGATCCCAAAAAAGAAACAAGATATTTGGGTTAAAATCCCAATTTCTCTACATCCCCAGAGGGTAAATCATAGAAAGATTTGGTTTAGGAAGAAGAGGCTCTTCAAAAAAATGATAACATTATCACTAGAATAGGGGAAATAGTGGATGAAGTTAATGGAATTAATCTGGATAGGAGAAATCCTAACATTATATCAAATTCATCTACTATTGCTTCTACATCTGGTACATCAACTTCAAATGAGCATGTTTTTAGGGACTTGGAGAGACCTACCTCGGTCCCATTGGATCTTAACGGTACCTCTGATGCTCCCAATACTACACAAGGGGCTATGGAAAAAACTTCAGAACCAAGTATTTCTATGAAACCCATATCTATTGATAAAATCACTACTTATACTCCTGAAATACCTGTTTTGGTTACTCATGCTCTTAATGTTGACAATGCTGCAACACATATTTCACACAGCATTTCACACACTATATATGTTTCACATTCTGAGTCTACTCAAACTCCTGCTATTTGTCCTGTTCACAGGGTAGTGCTAAGACTTGCTGTCGACATGCAGAACACTGCTTTGCTACTACCTCTTTCTCCAAATTCTACTCCCACATTTGTTGACAAAGTTACTACTCATGGTACTGAATTTTTTTCAAATGATGCTAATAATAACACTATTATCACTCGTATTGCACAAAGCAATTCACACACCCCTCAGGACTGCACTACCCTTCTGCCTGACTCCACAAATGCCTCCCTACATCCCCCTTCATAAGTCTGGATCAGTGCTTACCAAAATCCAAAGACACTCTGGCCAGATTCGAGAATCCTCCTCCAATTGAACAACCCCCTTTTCTTGTAGCTGTGAAAGATCACTCACAGGACAGTACTGCTTTAGATACTCTAGTTTCTGCCCTTAATTCTAATTCTACTATTAATATAGCTGCTTCTCCATGTTCTGAAACTTATGAGAGAAAACAGAAACATCTTTCCTCCCCTATGGTTATGCGATCCCAAGGGAGGAAAAGATATGGAAAATAAAAAAATAAGGGTTCTAACCCAAAAATAAAATAGAAATGAATTTTCTCTATTGGAATTGCCAAGGCTTGGCCAACAATGATACCTCCACAACACTTAAGAGGTTCTTAAACACTGATAATCCTAATCTCATTGCCATTTTAGAACCTAAATTCAACTTTAATATGAACTTCATGAGATTTGGTTCTCTTAATTATAGTTTTCTATGGTCTTGTAAAAATAGTCCTCAAACTGACTTCATGTGGATTTTTTATCACAATACCCTTCAAAATATCAACATCTTTAAAAACATTGAGCAATAGCTTACCTGTTATTTCTTTTGGAATGGTCTGCATACCTTTTGCACTATGTTTTATGCCAATAATAGATATCATGAAAGAAGTGTTTTATGGAATGAACTTTCTGATATGGCCATATCCATTTAGGATCCTTGGTTTTTTATGGGAGACGTCAATGCCATTATTAACTCTTGAGGAAAAATTGGTCCCTCACATCTTTCTATATTCTCAAGGGAATTCAAGTCTACTATTGAAGACTGTAATATTTTCTAAGTCACTCTTACTGGTTCCAGATATACTTGGTACATAAAACATTATAACAAAACTATTTCCAGTAAGCTTTATAGGGCTTTTGTTAACATGAAGGATATTGATTTTTGGGATAGTATATCCAGCGTTACTCTGCCTAGACATAACTCTGACCATCATCCTATTCTAGTTATCTTCCTTATGAATGAATGTAAGCATATTCTTCCTTTTAAATTTAATAATGGTTGGTCATTGAATCTTTATTGCATCACTTTTATTCATAACACTTGGAACTCTATGAATTACCATAAGGATTCCTTTGCATGTATGTACACATTGAAAATCCTTAAATAGGCCCTTAAGGGTTGGTGTAAAACTGAAAATTCTCAAATAGACCTAGATATTTCCTCTCTCGAAAATGATCTTAGCTGTGTCCAAACTCAAAACACTAATTCAGAGTTTAATATGGATCCTCAATTGGATGAAAATATCTCCCTTAAACTTAATTCCTTGCTAATATTTAAGGATAATATTTGTAAAAAAAATTTTAAGACCAAATGGCTCACTGATGGCGATCACAATACTAAATTTTATAATTACCTTAAAAGAATCAGAAAGTCCAATAGTCCTCTTTCTAAGCTTATTAATAATGATTTGATCATTGACTTAGAATAGGAAATAACGGATCTTGTTATCTCGTACTTTTAAAACATTTTTAATGGTCCAGATATAAATATTGACCTTAGATCTGATATTATTCCATTAATGGTGGATGAAAGAGGCAATGAGTCACTTTTAAGCACTCCAATTGATCATGAAATTATAGATACTATTTTTAGCCTTAATCCAGATAGTACGCCTGGTCCGGATGGTTTCAATAATGGTTTCTATCAAAATCATTGGGATATAATCCTCAATGATGTTTGTAACCTTGTTATGACCTTTTTCATTCATGGATCTCTTCCTCATGGAATACATTCTCAATTTATAACTTTAAAACCTAAGGTTGAAAATGCCTCAGAGATCCATCAATTTAGATTTATTTCTCTGATTAACACTCTCTATAAGATCATCACTAAAATTATTGCGAATAGACTTGCGCCTATTTGCAATAAAATAGTCTCATGTAATTAGTTTGGTGTTATTAAAAGTAGGTCCATCCAAGACTGTATTTGTCTCTCCTCCGAATGTACCAATATTCTAAATAAATACACATGGGTAGGATGTGTAGCCATCAAGCTTGATATCAGGAAAGCTTTAGACACCATAGACTTGAACATTATTTTCAAATTCTTAATAAATTTTGGATTTATTGATTCTTTCATTGGAATACTTAAAACATTATTTCACTTAGCTTTTATCTATATTCTGATTAATGTCACCCATAGGGGTTTTTTCAAATTCTCTATAGGTGTTAGGCAGGGAAACCCTCTCTCTTCCATACTCTTTGTTAATGTTGAGGACTACTTAAGTAGACTTATCAAGAAGCTGGTTGATCAAAGTAAGCTTAAGCCTATACAATTTTCCAGAAATCTAAATACCCCTACCCACATAATAAATGCATATGATATCATCCTATTTCTCAAAGGTGATCAAAAAAATATTCATGTCCTCAAACAAGCTCTTAATCATTATGATGAATTTTCTAGACAATCGATTTCCTGGAATAAATCATATTTTTTTTTGAAAGAGATTTCCGGTCAGAAAGAAATCTAACATTACCACATCTCTTGGAATTAAATAATTCCTCTAACCTTTCACTTATTTGGGTGTCCCGTTATTTTGGGGTCATAATAAAGCAAGATACTTTTCTAATATCATCGACCAAATCATAACCCAACTCTCTACTTGGAAGGGGAAATCTCTCTCTTTGGCTGGAAGAATATGTTTGGTCAAATCAACCATTTTCTCCAAAATGGTCTACTCTCTTATGATTAATAAATGGTCTGTCGGCATCTTGAGGAATGTTAATAATTATATTAAAAACTTCATTTGGACAGGATGTATTTTTGAAAGGAAACTATTAAATATCCCTTGGAAATCTTGTTGTAAACCCCTTGATAAAGGAGGCATTGGTATAAACAATTTAAAGATGTTCAATAATTCTCTTTAAGCCTGTCTTACATGGTGTATTATTAATTGTACCTCTAAAGCATCTGATTTCTTAAATCATATATTCCTCTTTAAATATTAAATGGGAATTTTAATTACATCAACTCTTCGATCTGGCCTTCTATTAGGGATTTGTATCACAAAATCATGGAAAACACTATATGGATGGTTAGTGCTAATTCTTCCATCAATTTTTGGTGTGAAAAATGGTGTGGTAACCCCTTGATTTATTTTTCACCTCTTAATATTATTCCATAAGATACTATTAATTCTATAAAAGATATCCTTCAATCTCATAGATGTGACCTCCCTGAAAATATAGCGTAGATCATTGATAATCATCATTTTTCTTCTAATGGTGACTTCCTAGTTTGGGAACCTGCATCAAATGGCATCCTAGACTCCAAAAACTACTATAAGAATAGATTTTTTGGGGATGAATCTATTTGTCAATGGGTGAGTCAATTTAACAAGCCTTGGATAAAACCTTCTAGGCTCACACTTATTTGGCGCATTGCTCATAATAGATTGACCACGAAAGCTTGTATGAAATCTTGTAGCCTTCAACTCTTCTCTAAATGTCACTTATGTAATCAACACATGGAAGATGCTCATCATCTTTTTTTTGTCTTGTGCGACGACCTCTGCTTTATGGTATTATGTTCTTGAATTATTTAATTGAAAATGGATCTTATCTGACACTATATGCTTGTTTTTTAGAAAATTCATTAGATATGAAGACTCTCAACAGGTCAAAAATATTTTCCTTGTGGCAGTGGTGGAACTCCTGCATGAGATCTGGTACGTTCGTAATGATCTTATTCATAACAAACACCCATTTAGTCTCAATGCAGGAAAAGATCGGATTCGTATTGCAATTCATGAAGACGCTTCAATTCAAAAATACTCTTGCAACAACTCGGTTGGTGACTTTGAGATCCTTTGTCATCTCTGTGTTCCTGGTATATATCAAAAGCCCAAACGTTAATTTGATGTATTCTAGCAATCACCGATGCCGAGATGGATCAATGTGAACGTCGATGGTGTTTCCAAAGGCAAT
Organism: Viscum album; assembly: GCA_963277665.1. Classification (NCBI taxonomy): domain Eukaryota; kingdom Viridiplantae; phylum Streptophyta; class Magnoliopsida; order Santalales; family Viscaceae; genus Viscum; species Viscum album. The sequence goes on from OY728146.1 coordinate 1,816,271,953, forward strand.
CCTGTCCATGCATGTTGTGGTGCCATCTTCAGAGACTCATCTGGCCAGTGTCAGGGCTGTTTTTATGTTGGATGTGGTCATTCTTCATCTCTAGAGGCTGAAATGATGGGGTTCATCCATGATATTGACTTTTCACTTCAAAGAGGTTGGTGAAAGATTTGGATTGAAAGTGATTCTACCACTATCATTCATGCCATCTGGAATGGAATCACTTTTTTTGTCTGGCCGCTTACCTCTCTTTGGATGAATTGTCTGAAATCACTCCCTGAGATTGATTACATAGCTACTCATGCTTACCTTGAAGCGAATGATGTTGCAGATGCTCTTGATAAAAAAGGAGTTCAATAGAGCATGACTTGGATTGACACTCTCCCAGCTGCCTTATTATATCTGTTTTATAGAGATTGTAAAAAAATCCCATCCTTCCGGCTTTTGTAATCCTTTTGATTATAAATAAATTGTTCTTTGGTCTTTGATCAAATAAATACCTTTAAAAAAACTACAATATATGGATAGAATGAAAGAAAAACAAAAGGCTGATGATTATAAAGAGAATATCAAGTCAGATGATGTTCAGAATCTGAAAGCTAGAAATGATGATCAAGCAACACAGTTGTCTGAAAAAGATCAAAAGAATCAAAGGCTACAACAAGAGAATGAATCTATATCTGAATCTGTTTATCGGGAAAATTTGAATGTAAAGGAGCATGGTGACATGGAAGAGAAGCTCACACGAGAACTGGAAGATGAGATGATGTGTGTAAAGAATCTCATAAGATAACTCAATTCCCAACATGAATCAAGGGATATTAAGATTAAAAATTTGGAAGAAGAACTAGAATCAGTGAAGAAGGACGTGGAGAAATACAATGCTAACGAAAACCTAAATTTAAGGATGCATTAAACTTACTATTTGATCAGCCTTCGGTAGGTGATGATGTAATGAAATGAAAATTTTCTATTTTTGAAATGATCCATGAACAAATTATCTCAGCTCAAAGACCATACAATTTGGGAAAACCCGGTATTGGATTTTATGAATTCCCTACCATGAATGATAGAAAGAAAGATATGAATAGTTCCATAAGTAGAGAAAATCTTTTAGGTGTTGGAGATAGGCCTAAGAGGACAGTTATAAGATGTAGTGACAACATGTACTATTTCTGCGGGATTCATGGACACACATCAAGCTTCTGTTTAGAGGCAGAAGAATACATCTCAGGGTATGAAAATAGAAACATTACTAGATCTAAGAAGAAGAAGATGTGTCATGAGAAATCAGAAAGATGAATCTCTCAGAGGAAAGCATCTGTTAGATACTATTACTGTGGAAGAATGGGACCCATCATGAGTATGTGTCAGGAATCTCAGGTTCCCTTTGTTAGAAGATGACCTCAATGTGTATCCGCATATCAACATAGAAATGAATAAACTAGGTAATCCTTTGATGGAAGATGTTTCATATGTTCATATTATGGGCATTTGGCTAGAAATTGCACCATGAATAATTCAAGAAAGGAAAAAGAACTCGAAAGGATATTCTCGACCCCAATGATGCATAATGACAAATTCTACACTGGGAGACATAATGGTAAGGAGAATAATAGTCTTAGAGCCTCAGGGGAATAACCTGGAGCTGAACAAAAGGTGTATTAGTCACCTTCTCTATCATACTCACAACAGCTGTCAAGGAGAGAATGTGAACAAACCTTGAAGAATAAGGGTAGATCTACTCTAACTGTGATAAAAAAGAATGAATGTTCAATGCAGAACTCACCACCAGTGAAAAAGAGTGTGGTGACATAGAAATATGATAAAATAATGATGAACAAATAATGTATTAAAAAATTCACATTTTGTGTTCCATAGAGAAAAGTGGATGAAGGTGCAAGATCCTTGCAATGGTGGAAGAAGCAAGGGAATATGGAAAGAAAAAATATTTCTGCTCGGAGAAGGAATCATGGGAAAATGAATTTTGGCGGAACATCAATGAAGGAAATGTATACTAGTGGGTTTAAACCCCAAATGGTGAGAAAGGCCAGACCTGCAGAATCTTCATATCATAAAAAGACTCAGCATGTGAGTAATGAATGCTTACTCATATGGCTAGAGTAGTTGAATTTGGTTAGGCATCTTGAATAAGCAAGGAAAGAGTGTGATGCTCTTGAAGAATGAATCAAAGGGTTGACCCATCAGGATCAACCACAATCCTCTTCTAGAGGATTCTAGAAGAACCCCTCTCCCTATGTATATAAATGCTATTAACTGATGACTCATGTGTTTCAGGTTTTAGTAAGATACGATCCAAGGGGAAGTGGCATCTAAAGATGCAAAGAGGAAAAGATGATATGCATCAAAGTATTGATTGGGTCTAATAAGGTACCAGAGTTGAAGAAGAATGGGAGAAAAAATCACAATAAGAAGTGATTGTGTTTTTATCTTTATCTCTTGTTTCCTACACCGAGTTCCAACTCAGTAGGCTTAGATACTTGGTTACTGGATCAATGATGAGTGTTAGATTAGAATAAATGATGCATGAGGAAGTGTTAAGAGACTCCGGGAGAGAAGAAGTGGATGAAGTTGATTCAGAAGAAGATACTGATGGTGAGTTCGAGGAAGTAAAATCCTTATCTTCACTGAAGCCAAAGAGTCGAGATGAAATTAACTGGAAGAATATCATCTGTGATTAGTTAGCTCCAGTTCAGACAAGGAAAATGAAATTACTCTAGCAAGTATCTTTTCTATCTTAGGTGGAGCCGAAATCTTTTTTCTGATGCAGTTGATGATGAAAACTTGGTTCAGGATATGAATGAAGAACATGATCAGATTGAGAAAAACCAGGCATTGAGATTGTTTTGAGACCAGCAGATAAGAATGCAATTGAGACTAAATGGTTCTATCACAACATGATGAATGAAGATGAAATAGTGGTTCAAAAACAAGAATGAAAAGTGTGCATAGGATACTCTTAGATAGAGGGAATATATTTTGATAAGACATTTGCACCAGTTTCAAGGCTAGATAGAATCAAATTATTTTTGGCCATAGCAGTGCAAAAAAAGTTCAATGTGTTCCAGATGGATGTCAAATCTACATTTCTAAATGGGGTTCTAGAAGAAGAGGTGTGCATTGAGCATCCAAATGTTTTTCTCATTCATGAGAATGAGAACAATGTTTTTAGGTTGAATAAGACGTTGAATGGGCTGAAATAAGCACCAAGAGCATGGTACTCAATGCTTGATCAGTACTTTAAGAATCTTGGTTTCCAGCGTGGGGGAGTTGATTACAATCTTTATTTCAACAACGAAAGTAATCAAAGTATGATGGTGTTGGTTTATGTTGATGACATAATATTAGGTGGATCAGATGAATCTAAATGAATACAGTTTTCCGAATTCATGAAAAATGAGTTTGAAATGTCAATGATTGGAGAGATAACATTTTTCGTTGGTTTACAGGTGACACAAAGAAGTTATGGAATATTAATTTCTCAATCCAAATACACCAAGGAGGTTCTAAGAAGGTTTGGAATGGATAATTCCAAGGAGATGTAGACTCCAGTTGCTACCTGGATGAATTTATCAAACGATGAGGATGGTAAGGTAGTTAATATCATAGAATAAAAGAAAATTATTTGATGTTTGCTGTACTTGACTGCAACATGTCCTGACATTGTTTTCTCCACATGGAAAGCAATGAGATATCAGAGTAATCTCAAGTAAAGCCACATGCTTGTTGTGAAAAGAATACTTCGGTATATCAAGAGCATGATGGACTATAGATCGACATATAATGACAAATCTCAAACAGAGTTATTGGGATATACTGATGCTGACTAGGCCAGTTCAGCAGATGATAGGAAATCATCATCTAGAGTTTCATTCTATCATTGAGGAATATTTATTTCCTGGTAAAGCAAGAATCATGATTTCATTCCATTAAACACAGCAGAAGCTGAGTATATTGCGGCCACTCAAGCTTGCACACAATTATAATTGATGAAGCAACAACTTGAAGATATGGGAGTTATAGTGAACTGTATGATCAGAATCCAGTGTGATAAATCAAGTTATATAAATCTCAGAAAAAATCGCGTCCATCAATCAAGTACAAAAAACATTGATATAAAGTATCATTTTATCAAGGAGAGAGTTGAGCAGGGAATTGTGAAGATTGAGTTTGTGCCTAGAGAGATAAAAGTTGCAGACATTCTGACAAAGGCCATAACCAAGGAAGATTTTGAGAGGCTTCAACTAGATTTGGGAGTTCAGTCGACTCCCCACACTTGAAATATTATTGATTTGTCACCCCTCTCCCTGAGGTTTGATGTGTTTTTCAATAATGTCATGATATATCTTCTATCCACTGTTATAGACTGCAAAGGGGTGAACTTTGGGTTCATTGAAAAAGGGGGAGAAAATAGTAATTGTTATAGGGGAGATAGTGTGGCAATTTGACAAATCATGAATGATATGGGGAGAAGCTGACAGGTGGAGCAGCGAGATAGGGGAGAGCAATGAGAAAGGTGGAGCGTTTTAAAATCAGACGATGATAGACATGATCGATCAATGAATATATATCACGACAGCTGATGAGCGGGATAAAAGCAGAATTGTGGTTGATATCGTTTTGGTATGAAAATTTCAGTTTGCATTAGACTGGTATCAATAGTGGTGTCAAAAACGAAGTGACACAAAGATGAACTTTTTACGCTACTCTTGTTTCCCAGGCCGAGAATTTCTCATGTGGGCTTCGAGTATGTGTTGAGTAAATCCTTGATTACTATTAGAATCGCAAGAGGCGAATGGTGGCTGAAGATGAAAGAAGCCTTAATGAGGTATCAATGAATGGAGAATCATTTGGAAAAAGTTGTCATCAAACCCAAAGGGGGAGATTGTTGGGAAAAAATCCCTCAAGGTATCATTGAATCATTTTTGAGATGATTGTGTTTGTTGACAATGCAGGGATACATGTTGTGTTTGTTGACAAAGAGATTCTCAATGGCTAAAACTATTGACAAAGGGTGTTTTCTTGGAAAATGGGGAAATGGTTTTTGGTATGCAGGTTTTTGGCGCATAGGTGTTGGTGCACAGTTTTTTGGCGCGTAGGTTTTGGCACGTAGGTGTTGGCGCACAGGTGTTGATGCGCAGGTCCTCAAAATTCCTATAAATAGATTACAACCCTCCTCATTTCTCAACGAGATAAACACATAGAGAAAATCCGTGCTCTGAGCACGCAAGTGGAATTTGTGGTGCACAGGTTGTGGGCTCAGGTTGTGGAACACAGGTTGTGGCGTGCAGGTTGTGGGTCGTATGTTGTGGGGCGCAGGTTGTGGCGTGCAGGTTGTTGCATGCAAGTTGTGGCGCGCAGGTTGTGGCACGTAGGATGTGGGGAGTAGGTTGTGGCACGCAGGTTGTGGAACACAGGTTGTGGAATGCAAGTTGTAAAGCATAGGTTGTGTCACGCAGGTTCTGGCTAGCAGGATTTGGACTGCAGATTTTGGCTCGTGGGATTTGGCCAGTAGGTTTTGGACAGCACGTTTTGGCCAGCAGGTTTTGGCCAGTAGTTTTTGGCCAGCAGGTTTTTGTAAGCATGTTTTGGCCACCAGGTTTTGGCCAGAAGGTTTGGGCCAGCAGGTTTGGTCCAGCAGGTTTTGGCCAGTAGGTGTGGCGCACAGGTTGGTTTTTCCGCAATGAAGGAAGATGATGTGCACTTATTAAAGGGGAGCACAAGTCACCCTAGGGATGCGTGAAAGTTATAATTTTCGCGGAATATCTATGGTAAAGCGGTATTCATCAGTGGATGAACATTGAACTTAAACAGAGCATCTATCAATAATTGAGTATGAATTCTTTAATGAACATGAAGAGACCTACAGGTCTATCTGTGATTGGATCCTTTCCAATGTAGTGAGCAAAGGAAGAGGAAGAAGGTGATCGTCTCCACCGGCAGTGCGCCAGAGACAGAGAAACAGAGAGTGAACCTTGGGAAAGTAGTGAGCCGACCATAAACCTTTTAAAGGCAGTGAGATTGGGACAGAGTGACTATTCCCAAACCATTGTATGTAGATCTAGTGTAGAATAGTGGAATTTGGTATAATCGACAACTCGTTGGCGTATGCTCATCGGACGTAGCCTAGTGAGGGTAAACCAAGTAAAAATAAATGTGTATTCCTACTTACTTCTCTGCATTGCATTTAAAGCATCATCATCCGATAAACAAGTAGATAAGTGATCATAATAAACACACAAGTGCAAATATAGTGACCCTTGTAATAAAGAGGTCACGATCTAGTGGGACAGGAAGAACATTGAAAAAGAATATCCATACCCTGATTCACCCCCCCCCCCTCTTAGGGTATATAGGCCCCTATCGGTCCTAACATGACTGATAACTCTCTCCAATGCATTGAGTAATGATATATATATATCATGATATAGGCATGGATGAAATGGAAAGTTAATCTGTTTCAGTGATAGACGACTGGAACAAGGAGTGACCCCAGTTTAGTAATCGACTTTGTTCACTACGATGGTCTTGGAAATGATCCATGACTAATATGAAATTATTTTCTTTTATTATTTGTGTAATACATAGTGTTTCATGTCTTATTTTATGTTTATAGGAATTACATTGCAGTTCTATGATTTTTCCCATGACATGATATTATAATATCGTATAGAGGATAAGATTTTCAAACATTATGATCTTAAGAATATGATATGATTGACATTTCATTTGTTTACCCTTACTGAGAATTTGAGATCTCCCTTTTTATGTTTCTTTTCCCTAGATCAGGAAGAAGAGTATTAAATATGATATGCCATGAAGGACTCTAGCTATGATCAAATAAACGGGAGACAACAAAGATTCTTTATGAACCAATTGCTTATGTTTCCCAGTTTCTAAAGACACTATACCTATACAGTCCTGTCATGGTTTTATAATATGTTGTAATAAATATACTACAATTTTGGAGTATAAAAAATGTATATCATTCTTGGGTTGTTATAAATAATGATGTGAATTTAGATACCAATATGTGTGATTAGTTTCATGATAAATTATAGAAGTATGAAATTTGAATAATGGGAATAACATTTCTTGGGCATGTGGGTTTCTATGATATAATAAGACTGATCACAATAATTTTGAAGCAATCATGGAATTAGATGAATATAAATAATTATAATGAGATTTTTATTTTCTTGATAATTAATAAATAATTTCAAAATATCCTTTATGTTTTTACATTATTTTTAACCACAATATATGCCTCAATTGGGAATGTGATGGAATTCTTATTGGATTATTATTATAAAATATCATTTTGGGACTTAATATATAATTGAATAAAAAATCAATTATTTTCAATTTATACATTAAAATGGAAGTTGTGGGATATTTTTTTAATTGTTTTAAATTATTTTATGTATCCACCTATGAAGGTTTTGTTATAAGGACAAATATTTTATGACGAAAAATATATGAAATATATATTATATTTTAATGAAATTTACTAGAAGAGAACAAATTTCATTACATACAACTCTTTCAAATAACAATATTTATATACTTATATAAATGTTAATAGGGAAAACTCATAATAGTAATATAATTAGAAAATTATTCATTTATAATTTCAATTCCACCTATTATATATTTATGAAAAAATGATCAAAATATACATTTGTTAATAAAAATAATACATTAAATTTAATTTAAATTTTATTTATATATATTTTTATAGTTGAATAATTATAGATACTTAAATAAGGTGAATTTCTATATAATTTTTGATCAATATGTAGACATCAAAATGAAAATTGAGATGATTTGAATACAACTATTACTTGATATTAATATGATTGTTTGGAATAGTCAATATGTGTCCAATAAAAGTATCTTTTCAAAATATATTATTGTTTTCAAAATATTTAAATTGATAATATTTAAATAAAATAATTAGTTAATAATATGTATATTTAGTAGAAAATAAATTCGTTTTAATATAAAAAATATAATTTTCCCATTAATAGTTATTAATTGTTAATTAATTTTCTTATACAAGATATGAAATATCTATTAAACAGATTTTTAATTTTTATTTGTGAAATTAAAATTAGTTATTTTTATGGTTTTTTTAATTTTAAAAAATATTTATAATTATAAGTGAATAATAGAACATGATTTATATGATATACAATATAAAAACATACATTGTTCATAAAATTTAATAAAAGTAATTAACTTGAATGGGTTAACTTTTGATGAGTGGAAAATGATTATAGGATCCTGAAATATTACTATTATTATTATTGAATAAATATATATCGATTAAATATATATCCATTTTTATTAATTTTTTATTCATAATAACTTCATTTATACCCAAAAAAAATCACATATCCACTCTATTCTATTGACCACATCCTCTAAACTATCACATACCATTCTATTCCATCAAAATTTTCTCATTATTAAAAACATTTTCATCCAATTAGCCCATCATTATGTGAAATAAAATCTATACATAATATAAGACATTATTTCTACACTCTCCTAAGCATTTGAAAATATTTTTTAGCAACAATTTCATTATTATAATTTCCTCGAACCTGATCATAGGGTTCATGTGATAAAAACATAACATTTAAATTTCTGGTATTGATATAATAAAATCATCATATTATTACCATCCAAAACACACAACATCAAAAATAAATATTATATCATTAACATACCCAATGAATCTTTAGGTATAGAGTTTTAAATGATTAGAAAATATTCATTCATAACATTAACCATGTCTTTATGTGAGTATTTGTTACACTATATCAAGATTTTATTATTTAACATTAGATATTCATCATAAACAACATGAATTTATTCTATAAATATCTTATTTATAATATTTCTGTATAACTTGAAGAAAATATACATAAGAAGAGTGAGTTTAAATACATAGTACGTGTAAACATAAGCATTAAAAATTATATATCTTTAGTGATCTCAAGATGAGAATATGGGTATGAGAACACATTCATGGTTCATTAGTATTACACAATTGTATTCATAACAATATAAAATTATATAATTAAAATTTTGATGTGTAATAAATATTTAATAATAAATGTCTCATAAGAATCAACAATCCATATAATTGTGATTTACATACAAATGAAGGGGACCATTAGAACCTCATAAAAATTATAGACAGATGTTTTGGTATATTGTTAAATTTTATACATAAACCATGTTCATAAATGTAATAATTAATTAGATAAATGATTAATCAATCAGAAATAACTATTTAATTTACCCCCTTATTCATTACTTGAAGGACACAAGATCACACAATGCATTAGATATCAATATCAAGACTCCCTTTATATAATATTTATCAAGATAAAATTCCACTTAGAAATATATCATGATCAACAATCATCATAAATAATTTCCTAGTACCATATGTGAACATAAAAAAACAATCATTAATTTTTATAATGATTTTTTTTAAAAACATGCATTTCAATATATATAGATTTTGTGGTGGAAAATAAATGTGTTACAGGGTAATATATTTAAAAAAATTATCTAAAATAATCTATCTATATATAGTATTGATCAAACAATATGATAATATTTCTAGTGAAAAAGATCAAACATTGAAGGATATTTACATATATTAAAAGGAATTTAAAATGACTTTTAAAATAGTTATTTTAAAATTGGGTAAATGCCAATTTCATTTTGATCCCTTAAAAATAATAATTTTTTAAAATATTTAGAACATTGTTTTATTTGGAATAACCATGGAATAATGATTAATGAATATTCGATGATTTTAATAGTTATAATAGATGGGAAAGGTGTTCATTCCATATTATCTAAATTAATACACAATATTCAATCATTGACAATGATTGTAAAAAAGCGGCACAGGATAAATGAATGAATGATTTTTTATGATACTTTTATGGATAATAAAATTTAGTTAAAAATTATTCTTATAACATTATATTATTATAGAATAAGAATTTTTTAAATTATATTAAATACTATATGGATAGGGAGGAAAACATTTATCGACCAATGTTGACAAAAGGACAGTTTTCCTAAAAAACCATATTAATCTTCACAACAATAGAGAGGAAAGTGAAAAAAAATCATGTAGTCTTTATAAATAACAAGAGGTTAATAATATATATTTGGATAAATAATCAATTATTATGAAAATTTTCACTATAAAACTTTGAACATTACAATCGTGAAAATAAATAAGGTTATAATGTAAAACCTTTACCTTATAAATAACACTATATTAAAAATATGTTGAATTATACAATATACTGTGTCTATGAACAAACTATTAATTATGTGCTTTTTATTGAAAATGTAACACCTCAGAATGATAAAGGGTTAAGTGTTTAAATGAATTGACTCATGACAATAAGGTAATCTTTCCTTTTCAAGATCCTACATGATTAAAACTCCATAGTTAAGTGTGATTGAACTGGATTAGTGATCATGATGGGTGACCTTCTATGATGTTTCCTAGGGAGGGTGTGAGTGAGGAAAAAGCACACTGGAAAGGACATGTGTTGGAATATGGTAATACTTGTTAGTTAGATGACCCATTCAGGCATGTGGGTGGGCCTCAAGGTGGGGACGACATGTCTCTGGGGAAACCGGTAGTACCTAGTGGGATAGAACCTGACGACCAAGTTCAGGTGAGGTGTATGTGCAGACAACGTGCCCCATTTCTTACATTAAAACTCATTAAAGGGGTAAAAACCATACCTAGAAATCACGGGGCATGACATGAAAAATGTGGTATTAAAATTTGATCAAGTAAAAGAATACATAATAATATATTATAAATTTTAATGTGATAATTTTTCCATGATGTGTTCAAGTGTACATATTTATATCAAAATCATAGAATTTCAAATAAAACCTAATCAATTTTTTAATAATTTCATACATTATAATATCATAAAATGTAAATTTGAAAGTGATATATCCCAGTAGTAAGAAAATATGTTAATAAACCCCTTATCTTGTGACCAAAAATTCAATTAATGTCAATTAAATCGTGTATAAGAACACAGATTAATTTATTATTATTTTAATAAAAATTTATGTGTAAATTTTATTATCATTAAAAAAATTATTTAATTTATTACACTCACATATCTAATTAAATAATTAGTTGTTTCAACATTGAGTGTTTTGGAAACATTAATTTAATAATTTAAAAATGTAATTGGAATGTCCACTATGGATAGAGGGTTCAATGGATCATAATAAATATAATATCAATCATGAGGTAATTATCATATCTGTTGAGCCCTCTGGGAGAATTGGTTGAACATATATTTTGATAATCACAAATATGCTCAATCATATTTTAACGATGCTCAATCATATTTTAATTATGCTCAATTATATTTTGATAATCGCAATTATGTTCAAGTTCCTATATTAATTAATGATTAATTACTTATTTCAGTATTTCTGTACACCATGCACATATTCATATATTAAAATATTTATATTATCTTTAGAGAATTCGGTTACTAAATGGATATATATTCTAACTTGACCCATTCTGCCAATAGAATGCTTAAACATACAAGTGGTCACCATTACATCAAGCCTACCGATACGTGAAGGCCGCCATTACATCAAGCCTACCGATACGCGAAGGTTACCGATACGAAAAGGCTACCGATACGAAAAGGCTACCGATACAAAAAGGCTACTGATACGTGAAGGTCACCGTTATGCAAAGCCTACCGATATGTGAAAGTCACCGATACAGGAAAGTAACCGGTACAACAAGTCTACCGTTATGCAAGCCTACCAGTATATCAAGTCTACTGATACAGAGAAGCCTACCATTACAGACAAGTTATCTAATGAAGTCTACCGTTACACGAAAGTTCACCAGTACATTAAGTCTACTGATAGACATGAAGTCTACCGATAGAAAGGCTACCGTTACACAAGAGTCTACCGATACAAAAGCCTACCGATATCCAAAGCTACCGTTATAGAGAATCCGATGCTGACCTAATTTCTTTATCTTTATTTAATCTAACCTACAGTCATATTAGGTATATTTTAATGCTCTTTCATTTATTTATTGAAGGTTGTTGGATGTAAGTAAACCATACCTCGTACCTGCCAAACGAAATCATTTCTTCTACCGGATCTCGTGCCATAAATACAAGAAGTCTCTGTTGCTGTACAGACACGAAAAGAGATGAAACATATATGACGTTCTATACACACATGCAGAATACATGAGGAATATACACAATATAGAAGAATAAACTAAGAATAAGATCTCAGAGAGATATATATGCATGATCAAGAAGACATAGAAGCTCATACACATTCATGAGGATTTTGAAGAGCTTCATCGACTATATTTCACTATCTCTAAACCTGAATGTCAAGAAGAAGACACTCTGTTTTTTAGGGAAAAACTGGAAGAGGACTCAAAATAATTTTTTTCATATTTGAAGGAGTCCATAGCTACACTACAATCACTAGAGCCATTCTAATCTCTATATCTTGCTCAGTGATTTATTATTTACATTACGAGTAGTGTGTATCATCTAGTTTAATTTTTACAAACACTGTCTCCTGAACCATAACTGGAGGATCTGTAAATCCTCATTCAAACTCCATACATTTTTTATTTTCCCACTGTGGATAGTGGCAGTGGTCGTGTGTGACCTGGACAACTATATTTGTTGTTGTTTTGTTTCCCATGTAGAACTGTGGTATAGGTCTTTGACCTGGACAGTTGTAAACTATTGTGAACCCCGATCCAGGGTGTGGATCAAATTTATATAAATTGTTTATAGGACTAAGTCTCGGCCTGAGACTGGTCCTCTTAGTTATATCTGCTGTTCTTTATTTAGTTTTATATATATATTTAATTCCGTTGCTATGTGCTTTAAAACATAAACGTTTTTCAAAGATTCTCTGATAATTGTATTAGAAAGTGTTTGCATTAGTTGTAAATAATTAGGTTAGTTTCAAAAGCTAATATGATCTTATGACTAGATTAACTGGGAATTAATCAATCCCTTGAGAACCTAACTGAAAGTTTTCTTTAGTTCAAATTCACTACAATTCAATTTTTTTATTAAGTTGGGGGATTTTAGTGAAAGATTTTTAAATAGGAATTTTAATTTGAAATCAATTCACCCCCCTCTTGAGTATCCACTCCGACCAACATTTCGTATCAGAGGATTAAAATATTATCTGAAGTACTCTGTTTTTCAACTGTGATTTTAGTTGTCTTTTAATGTTCTTAAAATTTTTGTTATTTCTAAATTTTTATCTCTTTAAATTTTTTGTTTCAACCTAGTTATCATGGATAATAGACTTGAAGGTGTTGCTACTAATAGACCACCATTTTTCAATGGAAACAACTATGCTCAGTGGAAGATTAAGATGAAAATTCATTTAGAGAGCTGGGGTTTTGATATTTGGACTGCCATAGAATCAGAATATAAAATTCCTACTACTGTTAGATCTACTTGGAATGAAGCTACTAAGACAACTTACAATAATAATTGCAAAGCTATTAATGCTCCGTATTGTGCTCTAGGAGATGAGGAATTTAATAGAATATCTTCTTGTAAGACTGCATATGAAATTTGGGATACATTAAGTGTTTCTCATGAAGGAACAACTAATGTTAAGGAAATGAGATTGAACACCTATACTATTAAATATGATAATTTTAAGATGATGCCTAATCAATCCATTTCTGATATGTATCTCAGGTTTAACGAAATTGTCGATATGATGATCTCACTGGGAAATGACGTTTCATCAAAGGAGCAGATCATGAGAATTTTTAGATGCCTACCTGAAAGATGGAAGGGAACTTTTGTTTCAATCATAGAATCTTGTGATATTGGTCAACTGCCAGTCATGGAACTTATCGGTAAGTTGATGATGTATGAATAAGAGCTCAAGGTAAACAAAGAATAAGAATAAGAACCAAAAAGGAAGTTAGTTTCATTCAATACATCTACATCAAATAATAAGGATAAGGAGAAAATTCAAGCTATAAGTGATAGCTCAAGCTGTGAAGAAAGTGAAGGTACATCTGACAGTGATGCCGAAATGGATCACATTGCCAGAATATTTAAGAAGTTTTATAGGAAAAAGAAGTTTTTCAGAAAATAAAATTACTAAGGTATGTATGACTACAAGGGACACTAGAAAAAGGACTGGAAGAAATCTGACAAATCTCATGAAGTTGTCTTCTATGAATGCAAAAGAATAGGACATATAAAAACAGACTGTCCAAAGATGAAATAAAAAAATAAGTATGAGTATAAGGATAATAAGTATAAGAAAGCCATGAAGGCTACATGGAGTGCTTCTGAGGATAGTTCCAGTGAATCTGAAGCTTCTGATATTGAAAACAGAAATAAGGCAAACATGTGTTTTATAACAAACACTTCTGAGGTAACATCTGAAACTCTTTCCTTAAAATCTTATTATTCTGGAGATGATTCTGATTCTGAAAATATGTCAAAATATGAATTGTTTGAATACTTTGATATGTTGGAAGAAACCTGTAATGAGATGAAAGGCAAATACAAAGGTTTAAAGAAACAATATTCTTTAACTATTAAACATAAATCTGATCTTGACATAGAAATAGAAAAGAATGCTCAGTTGCTTGAAGAAAACACTAAACTAAAATTTTCAAATGAGAAAATTATAGAAGGATTTAGAAAAGTTTACAAATTGAAAAGAAACTTTTACTCAAATTCTTGGTATGAAGATTTCGCCAAGATATACAACTGGTATAGGATACCAATCTGGACAAAGAAAAATGACCAAAACTAGATTTATTACTAAATCTGGACAGATTGTGGTTAGTTATAGTTCAGGAAGCTCATATGCTTCAACCAGTTATATTCATATTTACGGATCTAACAAGGTTTATCTTTCAAAATTTGTTGATTCTATAAATGTTATGAGACCCTTAAGATAAATTTGTGTACCTAAAGTTTTATTGGCTAACCTGTCTGGACCCAAGAAAATCTGGCTTCCAAAATCATTTCCTAGCTAAATTTGTTTTTTAGGGAACCTGCTTAATGAGATCCTCTAGAAATAATTGGTACTTGGACAGTGGATGTTCAAGACATATTTCAGGATACATCTCATGTTTTAAAAGCTTAGTCAGAATTGATGGAGGTTTTGTCACATTTGGTGATAATTCTAAAGGGAAAATCATCGGGCTAGGACAAATTGGTAACACTGACTCAATATTAATTTCTAAAGTACTATTTGTTGATGGAATTAAGTATAATGTACTAATTATTTCTCAGTTATGTGATGATGGATTCAAAATTAAATTTGAAAATGATTCTTGCAATGTTTTTAATTCTAAAAATGGTTTAGTATTTTCTGTCTTGCGAACTAAAAATGACTATGCTGTTGACTTAAATTCTGTAGCTATTAAAAATATTATTTGTTTAAATGATTTTCATAAAAATTCTTGGCTTTGGCATAGAAGATTAGGACACTGCAATGTACATTAACATAGAAAACTCATTAGGAAGAACATAGTTAGAGACCTATCAAAACATGAATTCCCAGCAGATAAAGTTCGTAATCCCTGTCAAAAGGGAAAGCATCATAAAGTTTCATTCAAATCAAAGAAAGAAGTGTCAACTTCTCAACCTCTTGAGTTGGTTCACACGGATTTGTTTAGACCTTACAGAAGTTATAGATTAAATGGGAAGCACTATGTCTATGTTCTAGTAGATTACTATTCTAGGTATACTTGGGTATATTTTCTAGCTCACAAAAGTGAATATTGTTCTTACTTTGTTAAATATTCCAAGTCTGTAGAGAACCTTAGTGGACTTAAGATTAATACCTTGAGAAGTGATCATGGATGTGAGTTTGAAAATCATGAGTTTGAATCCTACGGCTCACACAATGGCTATAGTCACAATTTCTCTGCCCCTAGGACCCCTCATCAAAATAGTGTAGTAGAAAGGAGGAATAGAACCCTTCAGGAAATTGCTAGAATCATGCTCAATGAGTATGACCTACCTGTTTATTTTTGGGCTGAAGCTGTCAATACAACTTTTTATATTATCAATAGAGTCTTGATCAGACCTGTTCTTAAGAAGACCCCTTATGAGTTGTGGAACCATAGGAAACCTAAGGCTGACTACTTCAGAGTTTTTGGTTGAAAAGTCTTTATTCTTAATACTAATGATAATCTTGACAATTTTCCATCCTAGAGTGATAAAGGAATTTTCCTAGGTTACTCTATTTCTAATAAACCCTATAGAGTTTTCAATAAGAGAACCAAATGTGTGGAGGAATCTGTTCACATCAAATTTGATGAAAATGATCCACATGAAGCTGAAATCTCTAGCCCTACCTTTTCAAGACCAACTAGGATGCTAAAGAACCATCCTTTAGATGTTGTTGTAGGTAATCTAGATAAAGGAACACAGACTAGAGATTCTCTAAGAAATCAGGTTGAACATCAAGCTTTTCTTTCATAGTTAGAACCTAAAAATATCAATGATTATATCAATGATGAATTTTGGGTAATGGAAATGCAAGAAGAACTAAATCAATTTAAAAGAAATAAAGTCTGGAAACTAGTAGAAAGACCTAAAGACACTTTGACCATAGGCACAATGTGGGTCTTTAGAAACAAAGTTTATGAATCTGGAAACATCATTATAAATAAATCCAGACTAGTTGAACATGGTTACAATCAAGAAGAATGAATTGACTATGAGGAAACCTTTGCACCTATAGCTAGATTAGAGGCAATTAGGATCTTACTTGCCTTTGCATCACATCTGAATTTCAAGTTATATCAAATGAATGTGAAATGTGATTTTCTAAATGGTTATATTGTTGAAGATGTTTTTGTGAAACAACCACCTGGTTTTTCAAATCCTCACTTTCAAAATCATGTTTTTGAACATTCTAAATCATTATATGGTTTATAACAATCTCCAGGAGCTTGGTATGAAAGACTTACAAATTTTCTTATCTCAAAAGGATTTACAAAAGGAATTTCTGATCCCACTCTTTTTATAAAAATATTTTCAAAAGATGTTTTAATAGTAAAAATCTATGTTGATGATATTATTTTTGGATCTTCTAAAAATTCTTTATGTACTGCTTTTTAGATGGTTATGAAAAATGAGTTTGAAATGAGCTTAATGGGAGAGATTAAGTACGTTCTTGGATTTGAAATCTGTCAAACTAAAGATGATATTATTTTAAATCAGAGTAAATATACTAAGGATTTATTAAAAAGTTTTGGTTTGGATAGTATTAAGGGAAGTGATACACCTATGAGTACCACCTGTAAATTGGATTTTGATGAAACTGGGAAACCAATAGATCAAACTAATTATAGAGGAATGATTGGGAGTTTACTTTATCTTACTACTAGTCGACCTGATATTATGTTTATTGTATGTATGTGTGCTAGATTTCAATCTAACCCTAATGAGTCAAACTTACTTGCTGTTAAAAGGATTTTCAAATATCTGAAATATACTGTTAATTATGGATTGTTTTACCCAAAAGGACAATCATTTGATTAAATAAGTTATTCGGATGCTGAATTTGCTGGATGTAAGTTAGATAGAAAGAGAACATATGGAACATGTCATTTACTTGGAAAGTCCCTAGTATCATGGTGCAGTAAGAAACAGAATTCAGTTGCATTATCTACTGCTAAAGCAGAATATATAGCTGCTGGTAGTTGCTGTGCGCAGATTCTGTGGATGAAACACACTTTATTGAACTATGGATTTGATTTTAAACATGTTTCAATTAACTGTGATAACACTAGTGCGATCAACATCTCAAAAAAAACATGGTGTCTCACTCTAGAACCAAACACATTGATACTAGACACCACTTTATAAGAGATAATTATCAAAGAGGTGATATAACTCTTGAATTTATAGACATTGAACTCCAATTAGCTGATATTTTCACAAATTCTTTATGTTCAGAAAGATTAAGTTTCCTTAGACGTGAATTAGGAATGATAATTTACTCTTAAACCCGTTAGGATGAACCTAACCGATAGGATGAACCTCACCGTTAGGATGAACCTCACTATTAGGATGAACCTCACCATTAGGATGAACCTCACCCTTAGGATTAACCTCACCATTAGGATGAAACTCACCATTAGGATAAATCTCGCCGTTAGATGAACCTTGCGGTTAGGATGAACCTCGGGGTTAGGATGAGCCTCACCGTTAGGATGAACCTCACTGTTAGGATCAACCTCACCGTTAGATTAACCTCACCATTAGATAAACCTCACCCTTAGATAAACCTCACCGTTAGATAAACCTCACCGTTAGGATAGACCTCACTGTTAGGACACCTCACCGGTACATCTCTCGCACTATTTTTTAATATTTGTATTAAAGCCGAGACTTTGAATTTCTTTTTAATATAAGATTTATTTTATATGTGAATCTGAAATGATATTAAACCCGACTCTAGACATCACTCAATCACCGCGAACCGGTCTGTTCGAATCCCTCCTACCTAAACATCTCAAGCTTGCAAAACCCTAAGCCTCAGAATCTGAAATGGACCGTGTGAAGTGACCCTCAGTGGATGAAGGAAGTGATGCGCCGCAAGATAAGAAGCAGAAAGTAACCAATGCTGGTACTAGTGGAAGCAGTAGAGATGTTGTTCAAAGGAATCCCATGAATCCACATTTGTCGAAGAGAGAAATTGTAGTGGAAAAGGAATTATGTGCGGATTGGTTGCCGGAAATCATGTCCTTGATTCTGAATGTTTTAGAAGAACGAGGATGGCTCGAATGCTTCATGAACAATAATGGACCGTAATATCCAACTGTAGTAAAAGCGTTTTATGAGTTTGTCTATTTTGAGGCATCAGAAGAGGAGAATAGGATAATTTCTTTTATGAATGGTCAAAAGAATTTTTTTCATCTGTTGAATGGGCTAAGAACCTTAGAGTTCCCCATGAAGGTGATTATGGATATTATTCAAAATACATACCTACTGCCAGTGATTTTTTCAATTACGAGGATGCCTTGTTAGAGTTGACAGGAGATGGAACACCTAGAAATGTCATTGCTGCATAGATGGAAAGGGAGGATAAATTTCTTTTCAAGTTCATTCAACATGTGATTAGTCCAAGGAGAGGATATTTTTCTAACCTCATATTTCAAGACATTTATTTGTTGTATCTGTTAAAACATGGAGTAAAGGTGAATTTATGCAGACTGTTAATGATTCAGATTGAAGAGATGACTAGACCGAAGTCTAAGTCTAATGCACTTTTCTTTTCTAAGTTGATTTCTATTATGTTGAAGGCAAAGATGGTAGTGGGACCTCAATATAGAACTGTTGTGGATAAGGATAATTTTTGCCTCACCAGGGCTATGTGTAAGTTTATGAAAGTAAGCTGGATCCCTTGGAAGAAATCATGGGTTAATGATTATGGAAAAATATATGACAAGTACACTCCTGTGGATCATCCTTCTAGACCACATGATGTGAGGGATACTGGTCTTGGACCAGATTAGCTAGAACCGGCCTACAGTGATGATGAAGCTGAGGAGGAAGAGACATCAGTTGAGGAAGGAGGAGGCCCTGATTTAACTTCTAGTCCTATGCCTCAAAATATTTATTATGGAGTAGCTAGCCCTCTAAAAGAACTACCAAGGAGAGAAACTATTTTTAAGTACAATGATACTGAGACTGAGGAAGAAGAATAAGAAGCATGTCAGTATGTTGTTAAGGACACCTCTGAAGAGAATGAGGCAACTGAATCTGATCATGATATTAATGAAGAAAAGGAGGCTGCTGGTGAAGCAGATTATGAGGAAAATGAAGAAGAAGAGCTCAGTTTGAGCCCTCTGATAGATAGTACAGTCAGGACAGTGCCTGGTCAAGAATCAGAAGCTGCGTCTGTTGATGAGAGAGTCATTGATTACTCAAATCAAATGGCTATTGAATCTTCTGTAGTTGTAGAGAAAGTTGTATAATTACATCGAGCAGAACAATTGGAGGAGATTCCTCAGGAGAATGTTCTAAGTGAGGAGGACCATCTTGGTTCAGTATCTGTTTTGTATAACATTGAAGGTTGGACATCAGATCCAGGATATATGGTTCTTGGAAATTCCTATGGAGATTCGGATGAGGAAGACATGCCCAAAAAGGAATCAGTTACCCTACCTGTTGTGGTTGAAAATGTGGAAACCAAGGAGGACCTTGAGTCCTTAAAGGATGAATTGAAAGAAACACTGAGAGAATCAGTGGAAGGCTTGATGAAAAGTCTGGTTGATGAAATGAGGAGTGTGGAGCAATCCTTGGAGCTATCTCTGATATGTGCTATTTCTAGCCCAGTAAAGGAAATGATTGATGAAGTTAAGGTCTGTCATACTCAAATTGAGAGTTGGACAGAAGCTGTGGTTTCTCTAAGACAATCGATTGATTCATTGACTGCTATGAACGGCTCTCAAACCCAAGTGAATACTAATATCAGATATCTCAAATAGGTAGTAAAACAGTTTGTGTAAGTGTTTGAGGATTTTATGAAATCAGTCAAAGAACATTTGAACAGTCAAGATGAACTAGTTCAGAAGTTGGTTAGTAATCTGACACAATCTTTCAAGGAGACAGTAGCTTTTTTAGTAAAACCCCTTCCCTCATCCAGCTCCACTGTGAACCTTGATCAGATCAGAACTGTTATCCAGGAAGAGTTGGCTAAGGTCAGTACTAGTGGCACCTCAGATACTCAGATCCTTTCTACCACTAGAAAGGATAGTAGTTTTGTTCGTGATCACATATGAGCAGCTATTGCCTCTCAAGAGGCAATAAAAAATAAGGTAGATGCTTATTTTGAGAAGGTCGATACCAAGCATCAAATGACCAATCATTTCAAGATTTTGATGGAGAATATGAAGTTTCCTCTAGTGACTCACGCTTTCAGAGAACATGTTAGTAAGATCAGGGAGCTTACTCTTGCCTTGTATAAATTCATTTAAAATTGAGATGATTTGGTGTCAGCAATGGAGAGAGGAGGTAGTATTATTATGGATTTTAGTAACCTGTTTCTACCATTCTTGCATGTGGATGCCAGACCTGTGATTGTCCCTCCTTCCCTTCAGGCCTCTGCATCGGGGAGTACACCTTAGATGACTCTAGTTTAGGCTATTCAAATCTTAACACCTATGATCACATAGAGAAGAACATATTTTAGATCCGGTACAGTTTCAGTGGCTGATCCTCCAGTGGTTATTTCAGCTATTCCCAATCCATCTACTCAATCTGAACCTACACCCTCTTCTGATCCTAAGGGAAAGACTCCTATTCAAGAGGATGATTGAGTATTTCTGGATGTCTTTGATAGGATTCAATTGTATTTATTTTTGTAATCATGAGTTTCTCAGTTTGTACCTTTTGTACCTTAATGGAAATTTACTCTCATATTCTCCACTTTACTGTGTTTATGTTTCCTTGAATTCTGAACTTTCACTAATTCTACCCTTCTTTTTTGTTAATCACAAAGGGGGAGAAAAATGAAAAAAGGGGGAGAAAAATGAAAAATGGGGGAGAAAAATGAAAAATGGGGGGGAAAATGAGAACTGGAAGTGCAAATTGAAAGGGGGAGAAAAATGAGAACTATGTTTTACAATAATGCGTTTTTCTATTATTAGTAAATTCTTCCTCTGACACTATCTTAATTTTCTCAATACATTGGCATATGTTGTGATAAGTTGTGATTATCAAAAAGGAGGATATTTTTGAGCCCTCCGGGAGAATTGGTTGAACTTATATTTTGATAATCCCAACTATGCTCAATAATATTTTAACTATGCTAAATCATATTTTAATTATGCTCAATTATATTTTGATAATCTCAATTATGTTCAAGTTCCTATATTAATTAATGATTAATTACTAATTTCAGTATTTCTATACACCATGAACATGTTCATATATTAAAATATTTATATTATCTTCAGATAATTCGGTTACTAAATGGATATATATTCTAACATGACCCATTCTGCCAATAGAATGCTTAAATAGACAAGTGGTCATCGTTACATAAAGCCTACCAATACGTGAAGGCCACCGTTACATCAAGCCTACCGATACGTGAAGTTTACTAATACGAAAAGGCTACCGATATGAAAAGGCTACTGATACGAAAAGGCTTCCGATACGTGAAGGTCACCATTATGCAAAGCCTACCGATATGTGAAAGTCACCGATATAGGAAAGTCACCAGTACAACAAGTCTACCAATATGCAAGCATGCCGGTACATCAAGCCTACCGATATAGACAAGCCTACAGTTATAGACAAGTTACTGAAGGATGTCAACCGTTACACAAAAGGTCACCGGTACAATAAGTCAACCGACAGACATGAATTCTACTGATAGAAAGTCTATCGTTACACACGAGTCTACCGATTCAAAAGCCTACCGTTACTCAAGGCTACCGATATCCACAGCTACCGTACTAGAGAATCCGACGCTGCCTTAAATTTTTAACCTTTATTTAATCTGACCAATGGTCATATTAGGTATATTTTAATGCTCTGTCATTTATTTAATGAAGGATATTAGATTTCAGGGAACCGTACCTCGTACCTTCAAAAAGAAATAATTTCTTCTGCCGGAGCTCGTGCCATAAATACAAGAAGTCCATGTTGCTGCACAGACACGAAAAGAGAGGACACATATATGACATTCTATACACACATGCAGAAAACATGAGGAATATACACAAGATAGAAGCATACACGAAGAAGAAGAGCTCAGAGATATATATATGCACGATCAAGAAGACATAGAAGCTCATACACATTCACGAGGATTTTGAAGAGCTTCATCGACTATATTTCACTATCTCTGAACCTGAATTTCAAGAAGAAGACACATTGTTTTTCAGAAAAAAAAACCAGAAGAGGACTGATAATCATTTCTGTTCAAATTTGAAGGAGTCTAGAGCTACACTACAATCACTAGAGCCATTCTAAACTCTATATCTTACTCAATGATTTATTATTTACATTATGAGCAGTTTGTATCATCTAGTTTAATTTTTACACACACTGTCTCCTGAACTATAACTGGAGGATATGTAAATCCTCATTCAAAATCCTTAAATTTTCTATTTTTCCCACTGCGGATAGTGGTAGAGGTCGTGTGTGACCTTGACAGCTGTATTTGCTATTGTTTTGTTTCCCACGTAAAACTGTGGTAGAGGTCTTTGACCTGGACAGTTGTAAATTGTTTTGAACCCCGATCCAGGGTGTGGATAAAATTTATATAAATTTTTGAGAGGACTAAGTCTCGGCTTGATACTGAACCTCTTGGTTATATCTTCTGTGCTTTATTTATTTTTATCTAAACCTTTAATTCCACTGCTAAGTGCTTTAAAACTTAAACTATTTTCAAAGCTACTCTGATAATTGAGTTAGAAAGTGTTTGCATTAGTTGTAAATCATTAGGTTAGTTTAAAAAGCTAATTTGATCATCTGATTAGATTAGCTGAGAATTAATCAATCCATTGAGAACCTAACATAAAGTTTTCTTTAGTTCAAATTCACAACAATTCAATTTTTTTATTAAATTGGGGGATTTTAGTGAAAGATTTTTTAATTAGAATTTTAATTGAAACTCAATTCACCCTCCCTCTTGAGTATCCACTCTGACCTACAATATCTAAAATTAAATATCACATTTTAACAGTCCATGATTTTTTTTTAAAAAAAATGAATCACTTAGCTTTTGGAGGTCGTAATCAACACGTACACATGACTGATGTGATCAAATTTGGGATTTATATAAGTTTAGTTAAATAGATTATATATAATCATTAAATAATTATAATAATGTCATGAATATTATATATGTACCTTAAATCCATCATTATATATATCCATGAGATGCAGTGATGGAAAATTGAACATGTTGATTTATGGGGGTGGTACTCCACACATTCGCACAAACAATTTTATAATTCCATGAAATATGGAAATTGGAATGAAATGGGATATAATACAGTCATAATTGAATTTACTTATATTTTAGATACATACATTTTTATATAATCATTTTCTAATAAGTTTTTTGGGAGGTGGAAGAAGAACTATAGCGAAGACTCTCAATTAAGACGATTATCTCCACTTTATGTGACCACCATCGGCTTATACCAATAAATATATAGGTTGATTTATAGTTGATTCTATGTCCTCTATGAATGGGTTGAATTTTCTTAAGTGATTTGGGTATGTTTTGGTCATTATAAATTGCACATCGAGTATGAGGAATATAAAATATATCATGTATCAATATAAATAGTGAGAGGGGAACTCGAGGAATAATATAATTTATTAAATAAAAATAAATTAATTTTCATGTTCATAAGGATAAATTGAAAAAAATAAAATATTTTATGAGAATGATTCTATATACCCACATCCAAAAAAATCAACTATTTTATGTGATGTTTTGATCTGTATCTCTTTGTTTAAACTCCCATTTTTCCCATTTAATAATAATTTTGATATTGAAATATTTTACACATTAGGTGTCATAAATGTTACAAAATTACATTAATTAATCCAAAACATGAATTTTTTTTGATATGATCGAAATAAATTTTTATTTTGGCGAAATATAATGTTTTATTATTTTTCAACCATTTAATAAAATAATTTTTTACATAAAATATGTTTAACAAAATTTATGGACTACTCAAATATATTGACTTTAAAAATACAATCAAGATAGTTATGTACTTTTAATGAAACTTATATAACATAAATAATACATTAATGTTATATAAATAATTCATGAAACATCATAACCTATATAAAATTTACTTTTTACCATAATTAAGAACACATACTATACATTTCAAATTCTTTCCTAGAAAATTTGTCATCATTTCTATGAATTTAATGTAATTATTTTGTATTTAAAAAATAATTAAAAAATATAATCAAAAAAATAATTTGCAATAAAATTATCTTATGAGGAATAATAAAAAATTGTCTTCAACCCAAACAAATCATATTTTATATATTAAAAACAATAAAGATACATTTTGGAATATTCTATTACCAAAAATAATATAAAGGCATTTATCAAAGATTTATGACAGAACAAATCCATATTTCATAATATTTTTAGGTGTGGACAAATTGAAATCACATTATAAATTAAATTAATTAATTATGGTGATTTTAATGACATTTTAAATATGTTTTAACCGTAGTAAATATGTTTTAACCATACCATGGTGAAACTTTTTTTACTCGTGTTAATATTTTTTATGTCTTTAAATAAATAAAATATTTTCCAAATTTGGAAATTATGATTCCAATTTTATGATAAATTTTATTAAATTCGTTACATATAAGTTTCAAAACTAAATTTCAAAATAATCCAAAAAAACGTGATGAAAAATAGTTTTTAGGGAAAATATATTTTACATAAAAAAATATTTTTCCCAGAATTAGGCATAATTTCAATTAAAATTTATATAGTAATTTTTTTCAAAATAAACAACATAAATATTAATAATAATACAAACCAAAATGTTACATTATAAATATTTCGAAAGTAATTATTATTTCTTAAAAATTGGTATTATTCTATATTCACTAAAAATAATTACTTTCAAAAACATAAAATACTTTCATCCATAGATAATATTCAAATAGTGATTTTAAAATGGTATATTTTTTATTTAATTAAAATTTTCAAATATGAAAGAACTATTTTATAATATATCCGCACAAAATGAAATAAAATAATTTTTGAACCAATTTTTTTTTTGAAAAAAATTTCCATTCGTAAAATTTGAGTGCTTATTTTGTTAATTATAACAATTATATTTTTCTTAAGAAGGACCACTATGAATTAATTTACTATTTAATTTACTAATATTAATACCCACCAATTAAATGACATGGTTATAACTATCATATTAAATGTATTATTATATCAGGGAACAATTATGGTTGGTGTTGTGTTTCATGTTAAATATTGAAGATATTTTTATTTTAAAATTATATGGTATTAAAGTCTCACTATCGTTAATAATTTTAAACATCACAATATTATATTTATCTCATTATTCAAGTTTTTATCATATAAAAATAACTTTTATGAAAACTCACTTCTTCAGAAGGGTTCATAAAACATATTTCTAAAAAATGTAAAACAAAATATAATGGTTTTCTCGAAGAAATGATATCAAAGTTTTCCAATCAGACAACCTTATATAGAAGTGAAAATATTATAATGGATGAGAAATTTAATTTCCAAATATTAATATATAGTGACATATAATGTTGACCAAATATAAGTGACATACAATTTTAAATTCAATAACCACAAAACCATGAACTAAAATTTTGTGAAAAGGAACCACAATAATTAAAAAATTAGGGTAATAAGATATTTTTTCTAAGATAAATATTCAATAGTTGAGGAATAACATTACATTATAAAATAATAATAAAAAAATATTCCTACATTACTTCATTTACTAAAATAATCACAAAATTTTCTATTTGTTCCATGTTTCAATTAATTTTCCCTTATTTATATATTTTTTTCCAAGTGTGGAGTATGATTATTTATTTTCTGAAGGACTAAAATCAAGTAATGTTGACCGTTAAATCTAAATATAGATGAATGTTTTTTTTATTTTTTATAGAAAAATTAATTTTTTAGAATATGATAAAATAATACTAAAATAATCATTTATAAGAATATTAAAACTACTAATATCCTATACCTCAATAATAAGATTTAAATATTAACAAAAATCATTCAATAAATAGATAAACTATATAACTCTTTAGAATAGTTTTTTCCAAAATAACATGAATCATTATAGAGTCATATAATGTTTTCTGTTTTTCCAAAAAAAATAAAATCAAATAAGATACTAACATAAGAAGTTATCCTTAGATTGATCATAAATATTTGATATAAATTTAAAATGTTAGAAAATAAATTTTCAATCATCATGGATAACTCTATTTCTAAAACACCACAATTAAATCAATATAACATCCCTAATAAAGGATGTTCACATATAATTAAGTTATAACACATTTTACCTCAGAAATATAATTTTCAAATTTGAAAACATGTGAAATATAAAACTTATAAACTAATAATGGAATCTATAACTATTTAGATAAACACAAATAAATACATAATAATATTTATAGTTATCAAAACCTTGGTATGATATAAACTATAATAGATCATAACTCGCAGTCCTGAATCCTGTGGTAAAAATAATATTATTAAATTTATGTCAATGAAAACAATAAATGAGACCTAATTTTAGACATCCAAAACATAGACCATCAAAATTAAATATTATATCACTTCTTTACTAAAGAACATTTGAGGTTTATAGTTTAAAAAATTTTGGTAAAATTATTATAAAACATTACCCATGACCATTTGTTTCCATTTTACAAATAAACCTAGATTTTCTAATTTCTCATTATGCATTTATCACTACCCATATAAAACCTGTATAGAAATTTCATAAATAATTTATTTCATTATAACCTAGAGTAATGAAATATAATAAGGGATACCTAAAATACATATAACGGTTATACATTTCAATTAAAAATTAAATATATTCGGTTTCCAAATATGGGAATTAGGGTATGCGAAAATCTTCTAGGGTTATTATAATTAAATAATATAATTCATACACAAAAAAATTTATATCATTACAAATGTTATAGAGAAGAATAAATTAACACTAGAATGATCTATAATAATCAATAATCATGGGCCATGTGATGTCAATATTGATCAAATTAACTATAAATATAACTTATTATGATAATATATAGAACTTTTTGAATGCTTGGAATAATATTATTATCACTAATGTTCATAATTGTTATAAATATATGGAACTTAATTAAATATATAAGAGAGACTTATTAATTTAACCCTATACATACTGATTACGAAAAAAACATTACCAATAGTGTTGGAGAGAAATAACTTACTAACCATTGAATTAGAATATTCTAGGATCACCCATACTCATGAATTATATCGTCTCACGCACCATTATAAACAATTTGAATTTATCGTTCAGTAAAATTTAATATGTAAGATTTAATTTTCTTCATAATACTTGTAACAACAACATGAATTCCTTTATTACCTGCTTTACCCATGTGAAAATTAGTTTCATACAAATATCATCAAAAAATACTAACAAGTAATAAAGGTAAATAATATGGTTGGAATTATAATATAACATTGGAAAAAAATATTTATTAATAATTATGGGATGTTGAAAAAGATTAAAATATTTTAAAATTATATTTGAAAACATATTAGGAAAATAGGAGAAAATTTATCTTTATTTTTATACTTTTATGAAAAATCAAAAAGAAAATATTGAGATAATGATTTTATTTGAAAATACCCATGGAAATAATTAATGTATTACTCATATAAAAAAGAATTTTTTATTTCAAGAAAATGTATTAAAGTTATTTATGTTTTAAAAAAATTATGTTCCTACAGTCATAAATAAAATCAAAATGTAGTGAAGTGGATATGTTTAAAATATTTTCTACAAGGAATTTTTTAAATAAAAAATGATTTGGAAAACATAATTAGTATATTAAAAAATAAATATATTTTATTTTAATAAAAATATGGAAATGGAAGGAAAGTTTTGTTGAACAATGATTAAATATGATTATATTTCCCTAAAACACATTTTACCAATAATTTTCAGTACCATGAAGGTGAAAGAGAAGGATAATCATTTAATAAAAAAACATAACCCCGGGAGAAAAATAAATTTATGGGTAAATAAATTTATTCCAATCAATTTCTCTAAAGTCTAATTTTTATATAAACAATCCCAAATAAAATTCTTATAGTAAACTAATGATTTTAATGCTTTAGTAAATTTCAAATAAATATCTATTGAAAGGATGAAAATTATATGTATATATATCCCATGAATTAATTTAATATATATTTGGTAATTATTTCCCAGAACATAAAGTAACCCATATAAATAAATCAGTGTTCATTACAAGAAACATGTGTAAATAAAATGAGATTTTGAAAAATAAAACCCTTGTAATGATTAAAACATTTCATGTGATAATTAATCCATGAAGTGATTTTGTGAAAACATGAAAATCCGCATAATAAATGTGGAAAAAAATATAAAAATTCATATATAATTTTAAAATTAATCATGGTGGAATAATTTCATTGAATAAATCAATATAACCTAGTAAAATGAAATTGATTTAAGAATCCCCTTACCTATAGATCAAACATCTTATGAATATCCTTGAAAACAAGAATAATATACTAATATTAATTATAGAATATTTCTTATAAAAAATTATATATTTTTACCTACCAATTAACCATTTATTTAATTGATTTTAATTATTTATTCAATTACTTCATCAATTAATTATACGTTGGTAGTTTTATAAATGTTCAGTTCACAATTACGAAATATTTTTTGTAAGTGGACTATATACAAAGGGATAATTATTGAATTATATAACTAATATCAATAATAATATAATTATCGTATTTAAGTGTAAAATAAAATATTAAAAACATTTATGAAATAATTACATTCAAAATAAATCACATAGGTTTTTGGAGGTGGTCATCCATTCATATGCATGAACAACGCCATCATTTTCCATAGAATGGAAGGGTAAAGAAGTAAATAAAATATTATATTTCCAGTATGATGAAAATAAAATTAATATAATTTATTTAAATTAAATAAATCATTATTAACATTTATGAGAGGTGTTTATGAAAATCAAAACACACTGCTTAATAGAGGTGCTAGTCCACATGTATGCATGTGTGATGTTTTTGTTCTTCATAAAAAGTAGATAAAAAAGATTCTACCATAGTAATAATAACAAAATTTAGATTTATTTTACATATTTTTATTATTATATCATTAGTTTGAAAGACAATTTAATGTAGTTATAAGAATAATTAAATTGAAAACTCTTAGTTAAGATGATTAACTTTTATTTAGATGGTAACCATTAGTATACACCGTAAGTCATCTTGGATAGTGGTATGGTTAGACCAACATCACTAAGAAGTAGTTATGATTGATAGAGTGTCATCATTATGGATATTTTTTTGAGATAAATTGATTATTTAATGTAACAACATTATATAATATAATATATTTCACTTTAAATTAATTTTAATTGTTTGATTACTTTGATATACATGTAACATTGTGTTAAAAAAAATCAGATTCACGATGAAAATACAAATGATCAAAATAAAATTTGTTACATATCCATAGTACTGGTGGGTATGAAATGGAATAACAGAAGTTTGAAATTTTTGTATTAAAATAAATTCATTGGTTATCAAGTATTTATTAAATAAATTGAAATTGTTTGGAAATAAAAAAGATATTTTTTTCTAATCATATATTTTAATACCCAAAATGTTTTCTCATCTAAATAAATTATATAAATAACTTTGAATAATTTTTTTGATGATGATTTTATATCAAATATTCAATAATTGTTTTTAATATTCACTTATTTAGTTCTAGTCATATTATAAGAATAAATCCAGTTTTATGCTTGAAAATGTTTTTTTAAATGGATTTCTCCAAAATTTTGACATTTATTTTAAAATCAATAAATAATATTTAATGATACTGAATTATAAAAAATGGATTCCCTATTTTAAATAACAGATTTTAAATTTGGTAAACATTCCACCTTTATTCTTAGTCAATATAAAAGGAAAGCATTGTGAATTCCTTATGATGACTTGGAGATTTCAGAATCAACCAATATTTTGTGGAAATAATATGACTTAGTCAAAATAATAATGTAGGTTAATAAATAATGGTTTTATATATATCTATAATAGATTTAAAAAAATGTATTTTTTTATGTAGATTTTAGAAATTTATTATTTAAATAACACAATATTTATAACCTAGTGTAGAAAAGTACATGTGATATATATATATGAGAACCAAGATCATCGTTTTCACGAATGTCTTTCTTTTTTCTAGAGTTTTTGAGAAAATAGGAGTTTCTGGAAATTTTTGAAGTACACGCCATGTACTTTATGAGTAAACTTCGGGTACTCCCTTGCCACGCCAGGCCATGTGCTGGCCGTGTTTAGGCCCCACACACAATGTGTAGGGGTGAAGTGGAGGCCGCTTAATGTGGAGTACGAAAAAGTAGAGTACGCGTCGTGTACTCAAAGAGTACATGCCCTATATTTTTTTCATTAAACAGGCTGGGGTCACGCATAAGTGACAAAACTATCTTCTTCTCTAGCGCCTTTGATCGAGTGCAACTCGTAAAGCTATGGATCTTTTCCGAGCCCCCGAGCCTCCGTCCATTCTCCGAATCGACCATCGTCGATTGCATTAGAACCGCAACGGTGATTTATTCCTTCTCCTAGAGCCTTGTTTTCCAATTCCTCCTCTTTCTTATGTTATCATGTGTTGAGTTTTTTGTGTGTATTTTATATCTATGTCATTCTAAGGAGAATCATTCCTTTTGGTTCATGTATATTGATCTCTTAGGACCGATGTAGGTGGTTTATGCCTTACCTTTCGATGTATTTGAGTTTTAAGGGAAAATTCAAACAATACCCGTGGATGGGGTATTAAGTGTTTAACTTTTTTCCATTGTGGTAATTTTCTTCCTTGAGTGCATGCTTGTGTAGAGGTAAATTGATCATGTTTGTGGATATATGTCATTCTTGGATGTTTTGCCCCTGATTTGTTCTTGTTGCAACCATTGGGTCTCTTTAGCATTTGGCCATTGTAAATGTTTCCATGGCTTGTGATCGTAGTAAAGAATGATGTTGTTAACATGCTTGTTGATCTGTAGACTATTTAGCCAAGTAGCTCTATAGGTGTACTTTAGTTATCCAAGTATCTCTATATGTGTACTCTAGCCTTATAGGATTAATATGATCTGACTTGCACAGGACCGTGAGAACCTGGTGCTATAGACTATAATGGATAGACCGAGTGAGATTCCCAGAGAGTCTTAGATATTATATACTATATGGGGATAGACCGAGTGAGATTTCTCAAAGAGTCTTGGACATTATAGACTATAGGGGATAGACAGAGTGATCTTCCCAGAGAGTCTTAGTTATTATAGAATACATGAGGGTAGACTGATTGAGCTTCTTCAGAGAGTCTTTACCTTGTTTGAATGTCTTTAAAACCTTACCTGGCTAGAGGATGAATTCACCGAGTGAGCTTCCTCAGAGTGTCTATGGTATACCTGAGGCTATAAGAAGATTGACCGAGTGAGCTTCCTCAGAGAGTCTCAAGACCATGGGGCCAAGATGGTTAGACCGCGTGATCTCACTCAGAGAGTCTCTGACTACCCTAAACTATAAGGGGAATTGACCGAGTGAGCTTTCCCAGGGAGTCTTATAATTTCTTATGACCAAACCAGAGGGGTTAGGCTGAGTGCACTGTCCAGAGGGTTGTGGTACTTCTTGGATAAGACCAGAGGGGATGGATGCGAGTACTTCCCAGAGGGTCTCCTTTTTGTGTTAGCTATTGCTTCACCACTAATTTTTTTGTGGATTGATCACTGTTTTATATCATCCTACTTACTGATTACTGATTACTACATGCTATTGCTGCTACAATTTACTGCTTTTTGTACTATTAGCTTCCATATACTCAATGACTGTTAGGTAAATATCTTCGGGTGGTTGCCTACTAGGATTTAGTCTCACACCCTGTTTAGGTCTTGTTTTTGGGACAAAACAGACTATGTTGTTGCAGTTATAGACAGGGGAAAGTGCCCTTCAACTTCCTGTACTTGATTGCTTTGGAGAAGGAGAGCATGTGACTAAGATTTTTCTTGCGATGCTAAGGATTTGTTTACTTTATATTTGAACTTGTTTTTATGCAATTGTATTTTATAACATTGTGAATTGTCTGGCTACTTTTATAGATATTTATCATGCATCATTTCATATATATACATATGATCTCTAGTTGTTTGCAGATTTAGTCATTCCAATATTTATTAATGTTGGTTATTTATTGCTTCCACTCTTACATGTTTATTTACTTCCACTGTGTATTTTGCCGATGAGGGCATAGTTTCCCCATTATCACACCCAAGGCCCTCACTTGTAGTCGGCAGCCTCTGGAATTTGGGGAAATGCGCTTGAGGTCATGTGACCAACAGGGTACGGGGCGCCTCTGGGTGGCTTCCAGAACTGGAATGTTACAAAGTGGTATCAGAGGAATTCTTTTCTCTTGATTTACTATTTGGAGAATGTATCCAGGGATAGGACGAATTCGGTACTTGGTAATAAGATGTGACTGCGAGTAGCTAACCCGTGTACAGGGAAATTCCATACTACATCTTTTATTCCAGTTTTCTGGTTTTGAGATTTTACAGTTGATTTGATCTCACCTAGAGTGATTAACTTGACTTGTGTTGTTATTTTTGTTTCTATTATGGTTCTATATTCGTTACAACACGATGAGATGAGGGTATTCCATCTCATTCATCATATAGGAACTTGTTAGAAATCACATTCCATGCATTCTGGCCATGCCATCTAGGATGCAATAGTGATTGTATGTCGCTGTGATAGATTTTGTGTAGATTATGCATGTTGTTATGATAGAAGCTTTCATAGAATCTCTGATGTCTGAGAGAGGACTTTTTGTATTGTACCTTGCTTAAATGAATGCCGAATTTTTGTTCTGGAGGTGTTATGAGGCCTGTTGAATTGGAAATTGGTGAATCATTAACATGTTCTTCCTTATATATGACTACTTTGGATGCCAAGCATTGGTTCGTGGGGAGTATGGGCCCTCACGGATCGGAATTTGGAACCTTCATGACATGTTTTCTGTGTTTCTGGGCTTCGATGCAGTTTCTGAGCAACTACACGGAAAAACCCAGAATACACGGCGTGTACTTTATGACTACACGTCCTGTAGTTTCATACCGTGTCACTGAATGTGTGAGCATGAACACGGTGTTGAGGAAATGTCTTTAGGAAGACGCTGTGTATGGCAGGTGCACGCCGTGTTGTATAGAGCAGTTTACTTGGCCGTGTCACTAACAACATGGGCCGAGGGAGCTTGAGAAGAACACGCTGTGATGGTAAAGAACATGTCGTGTAGTCTTGTTCTAGTTACCCGGACGTGTCACGAACCACATGGGTTGGTGTTATCTTCTCGTACACATGCTATGTTTGTTCAAAATACGCTATCTAAGGGTCATCAGTGTAGCCATCCATCTAACTAACAACACGAGTTTCCCAAACCTTGTCTAGTACATGTCGTGTCCTTAGTGAACACGTTGTGTAGTCTAGAGTTAAGGTAATCGTGTGGGTTAGCCATGTAAAGAGACTCGTGAAAGGGAATAGAGTTCAATTACCCGCCGTGTGTGGGGACAACACGCTGTGTAGTTGGGGTGTTACATGACCAGAGGTGGCAGGAGTACATTTCCATGACTTTGGTTTAGGTGAACACGCCGTGTAGTTTTTATACACTCCTTGTAGTCATGTTTTGTAAACTCGAATTTTTCCTTCTCTTGTTCCCATTTTGTAATATTGTGTTCTATTTCTTTGATAATGCTGATCTGAGGTGTGCATTTGATCTTTTTAGAGATATGCCTCAGAGACATCCTCTGGTTGTACGTCAGTTTCCAGAGGGTGGTCAGACATCGGATATGACTGATCAGGGACCTCATGCAGATCATCCTACTGTGCTATCCTTGGCACCAGTAGTCATACCCGTCGCAGGTGCCGATACACAGTTCATGGAGGACTTCCTGAGGATTATGTATACATTTCAGGGAGCACTGCCTCCTTCCCCATGGATAGCCAAATTGATGTGGGTCTTTCAGAAGCAGCATCCTCCTACTTTCTCTGGGGATGGAGGACCCCAGGCTGCAGAGCCATGGTTAGAGGCCACACTGATGATCTTAGAGAATCTGGAGATACCCCCATAGAAAAGGGAACAGATGTCCACTTATATGCATTGTGACACTGCCAAGAGGTGGTAGGATGTGATCTCATAGTTCGGGCGCCAGCAGGGTATGTCTTGGGATGATTTTCACCGCACCTTCTATGACTAATTTTACCCAGATACCTTGAGGGATGACCGAGCTCGGGAGTTTACAAGTCTACAGCAGGATACTCTTTCTGTTATGGAGTACTCGTCCTGCTTTACCGAGATGCAACGCATTACGCCGATCCCAGTAGGTGATGATTTGTTCATTGCTAAGAAGTTTTAGGATGGTCTCAGGCAGGAGATCCGTTCCCAGGTGAATAACTTCAGGTTTACTTCGATATCCTCTATCATCAAACATGCGTTGATCACTGAGCGCAACCTGAGGGATTCTAGAACTATAAGCCATGGTGGTTCGACATCCATAGCTGGTGTTCCTCCCACAAATAGTATTAAGTGCCACAGAGTGTCTTCTTGAGGATATCGGGGCAGTTGGGATGTATCTTCTAGCAGCCCGGTTGTATGTTACCAGTGCTGTAGGACTGGGTATACTGGGCCTCAGGGCCAGAGAGACCCGATGGAGATCCTATCTTGCAGCAAGATGGGCCATCTTTAGTGCTTATCTCAGATATTCTCACCTTCATCTAGTGGTATGGTTCTTCTATGACCCCATTTTCAAGAGATACTTCGCCATTTTCTCACCAGTCTAGAAACTGGAGTTCTTTCGGCCGTTTGGGCCGAGGTGGAGGTCGTGGCCGTGGTGGTCAGTCACCCGGTTACCAGCGACAAAAGAGTGGGTCAACTCAGAGTGGTTAGCAAGGGGAACTGGGCTGTGGTACAGGCCAGACCGTCACCGTGGAGGAGACCAATCAAGAGCAGGATTCCAACCCTTTTACATTTTGAGGAACGATCTTAGTAGCCTCAGTTTTATCTTCAGCCCTATTAGATACGGGTGCTTCACATAGTTCTATCTTTGTTTCTATTTTGGAGAGCATTTTTCTCGGTATCTTTTTCTCTGCCGACATGTTTACTCTTGACACGCCATTGGGAATGAGGAAATCAACAATACGTCTGTGCAGAGAGTGACCTCTTGAGGTTGTAGGGATTCATTTCTTAGGGGACCTCTATGACCTAGAGATGACGGGCTATGATGTCATTATTGGGATGGACTGGTTGGTTACCTTCCTGGAAGTTTTCTATTTCTATCACCGCAGGGTGAGTTTCATATCAGCAGATGGTGGATCTTTCCTTAATATAGGCCATTTGTATGTCCAGGCGGGTAGAGCTGGACTAGAGCATCATGAGCTAGGTGGAGTTATAGCCTAGATTGATAGTCATTATCTAGATGACCAGGGGACTTCACAGTTAGACCTTCCTCCATTGGTGGATTGTATCAGAGATGTATTTCCAGAGGACCTATCAGGTTTGTCTCCAGAGTATGAGGTAGACTTCTTGATTGAGCTTGTGCCAGGAGTGGAAATGGTGTCCATTCCTCCATATAGGATTGAAAGACATGAGTTGCAGTAGTTCAAGAAGAAGCTGGAGGAGTTACATGAACAGGGTTTCATTCGACCAAGTACTTCTTCTTGGGGTTCGCCTGTCCTGTTTGCGAAGAATGAAGACAGAACCCTGCGGCATTGTGTGGATTATCGGAAGCTAAACCAGTTGACGGTCAAGAACCAATATCCCTTGCCGAGGATCGATAACATCTTTTATCATCATTGAGTAGCCCAGGGGTTCTTGAAAATCTATTTGAGGTCCAGTTATCATTAGTTGGACATTAGACCATCAGATATACCTCTTACAGCCTTCAATAGTAGGTATGGTCTATATGAGTATACAGTCATGTCGTTCGGTCTCAAGAACATGCCTACAGTTTTTATGGCACTGATGAACTGAGTGTTCCATCCGTACATAGATTCCTTTGTAGTGATTTTCGTGGAAGACATCTTTGTGTACTCTCACACATGACATGACCATGCCACACATCTTGAGAGAGATTTGAGTACACTGATAGAGCATAAGTTATATGCTATGCTATGGAAATGCCACTTTTGGATGGATCAGATTCATTTTCTAGGTCAGGTTATCTTAGAGACAAGAGTATTAGTGGACCCAGAGAAATTGAGAGTTGTAGTTTCCTGAGAGCAGCCGAATAATTTCTTTGAGGTGTGGAGTTTTATAAGGATGGCTAGATACTATAGGTGTTTCATACAGGACATTTGACACTTAGCAGCACCGCTGACAGGTCTGACCAAGAAGGGGGTGAAGTTCTTATGGTCAGATTCTTTTGAGTCAGCCTTTCAGAAGCTGAATGGGAGGTTTACATCAGCATCGATATGGGTATTTCTAGAGATGGGAAAGGGATATACTGTTTACTGTGATGCTTCAGGTATTGGGATGGGAGTGGTGCTTATGCAGGGAGATGGGGCCATTGCTTACGGGTCTCGGCAGTTGAGGCCACGTGAGAGTAACTACCCGACACAGGACCTGAAGTTGGCGGTTGTTGTTCATGCCTTACGTTGTTGGAGACACTACATTTTGGGAGAGCACTTTGTGGTTTTCACCGACCACAAGAATCTCAAGTATATCTTCACTCAGCGTGATCTGAATTTGAGGCAGCACAGATGGGTTGATTATCTTCATTCTTTCGACTTCGAGATACCCTATACACCGGGAAAGGGCAACGCAGTGGCAGATGCATTGAGTAAGAGAACTCAGATTCTTGAAGTTTAGGAGGCCAACAGTGAGTGGTAGCTTATACCTCTTTTCTCTGAGATGCATCTGGCGGTGCACAATAGACAGGGACATACTTACCTATCTTCTATAACTATTACCTCTTCTCTTCTTGATCAGGTACGGATGAGGCAGCTATCAGACTCAGAAGGCTTAGTCCTAACGGAGAGTGTGTCAGGAGAGGACCCTCTTCCTGAGAGGACAGTGGGATAGGATGAGATCCTACGTTTCCAGGGATGCGTATGGGTTCAAGCAGACATACGCGAGGAGCTGATGCAGGATTTTCATTCCTCAGTTTGGCCAGTTCATCCTGGCATCACCAAGATGTATCATGATCTACAATGCCAGTATTTTTGGACTGGTATGAAGAGAGATGTTGGTGGTTTTCCCATGAGATATTATACTTTCTAGTAGGTGAAAGTAGAGCATCATCGACTAGAAGAAATTTTAAATCAGTTACCCATTCCCGAGTGGAAGTGGAATGATGTAACAATGGAATTAGTGACCGGGTTACCATGGTCACCCCGAGGGAGTGATGCTGTTTGGGTTGTCGTCGATAGGATTATGAAGGTTGCTCACTTTTTTCTGATTAAGGAGACCTTTAGGTTTGATGAGCTAGGATGGTTGAACATCCGAGAGATTATACGTTTACATGGAGTTCCAAAATCCAATTTTTCAGACAGGGATGCATGCTTTAATTCTTTGTTTTGGTAGGGACTCAGAAGGCTCTGGGTACACATGTACTTTTGAGTATAGAATACCATCCCCAGACAGATGGCCAGTCCGAGCGTACAATCCATGTACATGAGGATATGCTCCGAGCATGCATATTATAATGTGGCAGTTCTTGGGAGAAGTATATTCCTCTAGTGGGGTTTTCCTATAACAATAGTTTCCTGGAGACTATTCAGATGGCACCTTACGAGGATTTGTATGGTAGGCCATGCCGATCACCCTTATGCTGGATGGATGTAGGAGAGGAAGCTTTGCTGGAACCTCGTATTGTTCAGGAGACCTCAGAGCAGATAGAGTTAATTCAGAAGAAGAAGGCTACAACACAGTCTCAACAGAAGTATTATGCTGATCAGCGGAGACGACCTCTGGAGTTTGAGGTCGGGGATCAGGTTTTCTTGTGTGTCGCAAAGAGGTTGGGACACAAGAGGATTCAGATATAGGCTAACCTTTCACCGCGGTACGTTGGGTCGTTTGAAGTGTTGGAGGGAGTTGGTCTAGTTTCTTATCGGTTGCAATTACCGAAGAGGTATCGGGCTATGAACGACGTCTTCCACATTTCTCAGCATCGATGTTACTTTTCAGACTCTTCCAATGTCTTTCAACCTGAGGATGTTGAGATTGAAGCAGATGCATCGTTTGAGTAGAATCCCATCCAGAATGTCGATCGAAGTATGAAGGTTCTCTATGGCCGGTCTATCCCTCTAGTATGGGTGATATGTCAGCACGGGCTAGTGAATGACGGGCCTTGGGAGTGGGACATTGATGTACGATCGCAGTGGCTGGTGTTGTTTGGGGTTTCTTCTTCCATGCCTCGCTAGGAAAATTCGGGGATGAATTTCTTTAAGGGGGGATGTTTTTAAGAATCTAGATCTTTGTTTTCAGGTATTTATTTCTTTTTCCTGGAGTTTTTGAGAAAAGAGGAGTTTCTGGAAATTTTTGATGTACACGCTGTGTACTTTATGAGTATAGGCCGTGTCCTCACTTACCGCGCCAGGCCGTATGCTGGCTATGTTTGGGCCACACACATGGTGTGTAGGGGGAAGTGTAGGCCACTTAAAGTGGAGTATGGAACTTTATAGTACACTTCATGTACTAAAGAAGTACACATAGTGTATATTTTTTTCATTAAATGGACCGGGGTCGCACCTAAGCGACAGAACAATCTTCTTCACCAAAACCTTCGATCGAGAGCGACTCGTACGACCACAGATCTTCTCCGAGCCCCTAAGCCTCCATCTATTCTCTGAATCGACTGGTGTCGATTGCGTTGGAACCACAATGGTGAGTTATTCTTTCTCCTAGATCCTTGTTTTCCAATTCTTCCTATTTCATAAGTTATCATTGGTTGATAGTTTTTTTCATTTTCATAGATCTACGCCGTTTAGAGGAGTATCAAGCCTCGTGGTTCAAGTATATTGATCTCCTAGGACTGAGTTAGGTGGTTTGTGCCTAACCTTTCGATGTATTTGAGTTTTATGTGCAAATTCCACCAATACCTGTGGATGGGTTATTAAGTGTTTTCAATTTTTCCCTTGTGGTTATTTCATGCCTTGATTGCATGCTAGTGTAGAGGTAAATTGATCATGTTTGTGGATATTTTTTGTGCTTGGATGTTTTTCTCTTGCTTTGTTCTTGTTGCAACCTTTGGGTCTCTTTAGAATTTGTCCATTTTACCTGTATCCATGAATTGTGATCGTAGGATGGAATGATATTGTTAACATGCTTGTTGCTCTATAAACTATTTATCCAAGTATATTTATAGGTGTAATTTGGTTAGCCATGTAGCTCTATAGGTGTACTCTGGCCTTATAGCATTAATATGCACTGACTGGCACGGAACCGTGAGAACCCGGTGCTATAGACTATAAGGGATAGACCGAGTGAGCTTCCCAGAGAGTCTTAGATATTATAGACTATACGAGGATAGACTGAGTGAGATTCTTCAGAGAGTCTTGTACATTATTGACTACATGGTATAGACCGAGTGAGCTTCCCAGAGAGTCTTAGTCATTATAGACTACAGGAGGGCAGACCGAGTGAGCTTCCTCAAAGAGTCTTTACGTTTTTTGAATATCATTAAAACCTTACCAGTATAGAGGAATAATTGACCGAGTGAGCATCCTCAGAGAGTCTGTGGTATACCTTAGGCTATAGGAGGATTGACTGAGTGATCTTCCTCAGAGAGTCTCGAGAAAGTGGGGCCAAGAGTGTTAGACAGTGTGATCTCCCTCAGAGAGTCCCTGAATACCCTAGATGAAAGGAGGAAATTGACTTAGTAAGCTTCCTCAGAGAGTCTTATAATTTCGTATGACCATAATGGAGGGGTTAGACCTAGTGCATGGCCCAGAGGGTTGTGGTACTCCTTGGATATGACAAGAGGGGATGGTTGTGAGTACTTACCAGAGGGTCTCTTGTTTGTGTTAGCTGTTGCCTCATCGCTACTTGTTGTTCCGTGTATTGATCACTGTTGTATATCATCCTTCTTACTGCTTACAGATTACTGCCTGCTATTGCTGCTACTGCTTACAGATTTTTGTACTATTACCTTCCATATACTCACTGACTGTTAGGCACAAATCTTCAGGTGGTTGCCTACTGAGATTTAGTCTCACACCCAGTTTGGGTCATGTTTTTGGTCCCAAATAGACTATTTTGTGGCAGGTATAGACAAGGGCAAGCGCCCATAGACTTCTGGTACTTCATTTCTTTGGAGTAGGAGAGCATGGGACCAAGCTTTGGCTTGCGATGTTGAGGAGGAGCTTACATTCTTTTGTACTTGTTTTGGTACTATTATATTTTACAGCATTGTGACTTGTTTGGATACATTCCTAGGTATGTATCATGCATCATTTCATATATATACATATGAGCTCCATTTGTTTGCTGATTTAGTCATTCCACTATTTATTAATGTTGGTTATTTACTGCTTCCACTCTTGCATGTTTACTTACATCCACTGAGTACTCTTCCAATGAGGGCATAGTTTCCCCACTATCACACCCAAGGCCCTCACTGCTAGTCAGAAACCTCTGGCATTTGGGGAAATGCGCTTGAGGCCATGTGACAAACCGGGTACATGGCACCTCTGGGTGGCTTCTGGAACGGGAATGTTACAATATATATATATAATTGTTTTTTAATTGATATTTATACCACTCAAGTCATTTATAATATTATAGTAGTAAAATGGTATTGAAATTTTTTTAGGATGACATTGTTGGATTTGTTTTTATATGTGTAATAATGGGTTTATATAATAAATATAGTTTTTGAATGGATACTGTTGAAAATAAATGATATATATAATTCAAATTATTGGATAATTGATATAATCTATTTGGGATATAGTGAAATAAATTTTATAATGTTTCTAATGGATTGTAGTATACGGTATCAAGGGAGTGATGAAATTATAAATTCATTTTTTAGATGTTTGAAATGAAGGATATTATATCTAAAAAATGATTATAAATTTGAAAAAATAATACAGTGAAATATTTTTAAAAATACGTAGTTCATTTTTTATATGTTATGTGGTCATAGGTAGAAATAGTGACTATATATACATAACAATGTGAGAATTATATGGATATAGGTGTTCTGTTTGTAATATTTTTTCTATTTGATTGGGTTTGTTTGCAAATAAATATAATTTTTTTTATTTCTCACTCTACAACACCTATGTAGGAGAGTATAACATCCACCTATATATGGAATTTAATACCATATTAATCCCCAGCATAAAATATGTGTTAACAAAATCTGGATGAAAACCCCCATTATATCGATCATAAATTCATCATTTTCTATATTTTTGGCTGTCATAGTGGTTGACATAGTTATGGAGTTTTTTTTGGTATTTTAATGAGGAAAGTGGTTTTCTTATAACAATGTGGCTATGTTATTGTGAGTTATATAAATACAAGAATGGATGGGTTTGATAGGAAGTATACCACTGGGACTTGAGGGAGACTAGATCAATGTTGAAGTGAGTATAGGTTACCTAAATTTCTATATTTTTTGAACATCAATAAATATATTTCATATAGATTTTGATGGTGTAATTATGGTGATATGGTTAATAGATGGCCTTATATGGGGTATAAGTCAATTTCATTCTATATTCTATAATGAAATAATTTATATCATCAAACAGGTGTGAGATTTTTTAAGGAATATCATACTATGATAGATGTATATCCACCTCTATATCTATATATTATTCTAAAATATTTAATTAATGGTATTAGAGAATTATTTAGAATATAATAGTCCCTAAAATTGACTATATGTTTATTTTGGAGGATTCATTGTTTTTATTGGATTTATTTTGTTTACATTTAGAGATGTTATGGATGCATTGTATTACATAGATTTTAAATATTTCATAGGGGATATTAGATTTTTTATAAATTATAATGGGAGATAAAAAATTTGGTTTTTTATTTTCCTAGTCAAAATTGAGTAACAATTTTTTTACATGCCATATTATCTCAATAGTAGTCACTAAAATGAGGATTATTAGAGGAAGATTTATACAGTCACAATCATCTTTGTTAATTACATAGTAAGGGGTTTTAGTAGTGTTTATTCATGATATTATGGTAATAGATATAGTGTACTATTTTGTAATATTTTATATACTACATACATGTTAGGAATAAATGGGTTTGTTTGGCCAATGACATTATAATGGATTGTCATATGATTTTTCATAGGGATTCTAACTAAGACATAAATGGCCAATAATATTTTATGTAAGGACTAAAAATGTGAATTAAATACTATTAAATAAGAGTACATAAATTGACATTGAGAAAAAATGTTATGCTACATGATCTTTCTTGTTTTCATATGTTCCTGAATTTTGGGACTCAAAAAAACATTCTTTAATAATTATTTAAATTTAATCTAAATATATTGAGTTGGAGTTGATTATATCATTTTTATATATACAGGGTGAATTAATAAATCTGGTATATTTGGATGGATAGGTAAATAAATACAGTCACACTAATCATTGATGAGTTTTTTTTTCAAGAGAGGATAATTCCTTGAATGTTATGCATTAATATATTTGAATTGAAAATATTCGATGATATCATTGATCTAATTTTTTAATGAGACAATGAGGATTTTATAAATATATTGAGATTACATATAGATAAAAAATAATTGAATGGGTAATTATATTATCATTATATTTATCAATTTAATAGGATCATATTGATAGTTTAATCAAGAAAATCAGAAAGATTAATCAATTACATTTAATAAGATCAAGATTAAGTTTCATGTGGAATTTATTTCTAGGATATTCCAGCTTGTGTGATGAAATTTTTTGGTGAACATTTGATAGGGGATATCAAGAATGAAAATATTTTGAGGGAGTTTTATGGAAATTTAATTATATTATGATTCTATCAACATTTTTGAGGAGAAAATTAATCATCATTTAGAT
The DNA here is from genome assembly GCA_963277665.1 of Viscum album. Classification (NCBI taxonomy): domain Eukaryota; kingdom Viridiplantae; phylum Streptophyta; class Magnoliopsida; order Santalales; family Viscaceae; genus Viscum; species Viscum album. Next base: position 1,816,316,005 of record OY728146.1, read on the forward strand.
GATTAATTATTCTAATAATTTCAATTAATGAATATTCCATTCTTATTTTTAAGTTATACCAAGTTAATGATAATGTATAGGTTGATGGAATGGTATGTAGTGGGAATTTTTTTTAATGGGGGAGGGAATACTTTTTTTTAATGAGTAGATTTATAATAGGTTCCTACCACTGTTATGGAAGTAAGTGTTTTAACTTCTGATGAGTCACATTTAGCTCTCTTTCCATAGTTAATTGTATTTTTCAATTCATTCACATCTACCATAAACTCCTAAATGGAATTTGTTTTTCGGTGGATAGAGAAATTAGTGAAAATTTTGATGAACATATTATTTATAATATAGTAATCAGTTATCATCATTATAGATATACCAAAAAGTTTTATATTCATACCAAGAAATAGTTTCCACCACCCCCTTTTTAAATTTTTCCAAGACACTATACTTTCAAACCACCTATACCATAGATAATTTTGAAAGGATATACATGTAGTGTTACTCAATATTAATGTCAACAAGGTGGGATTGGATATCATCATGAGTGAAAATATGTAAAAAGGCTTGGTGGATCATGATAGGAATAAGTAAATCCGATAAATTTTATAACCCAAGGTTATTAATAGGAACTACTTGAAAACATGGTCTATCCAGCACTAGATCTTTAACAATACTATTTAAAAACACTTCTAAATACCCCCGTTGTTATTTCTATAAATCCCATATTTAATGGGGAATTTAACTGCTCATTTTTAATCCTGTTAAAGGGCTCCATTTATCAGTGCTATTAAAAAAAGCACTGATAAAGGGGTATATATATATAAATATTTCAATGAATAATATATGTTAATATATAAAAATTATAACATTGATATTAATATATTATATATATTTTTAATATTACTTATAAAGGGATAAATAGGATTTTACAGTTAATATATATGAAATTTAGTAATAATGGATTAAAAAGTAAATTAAAAATTATATTTAAATAATAATTTTCTAATTAACATCATTTAATAGTAATTTCATAAGAATTTGATGATTAAAACAGTTAAAAATTATTAAAATATATAAATAAGTAGAAAAAATAACTTGAATATTAAATGACCATAAAATTTGATTCGGGTGTCAATTTGGGATCTTCAATATATCATTTTAATGCATGTGATGATCTCTATGTTTGGTGTACTCAATGGACCCCAATAACTATTTTATCTATGACCAAAGTTCACCTAGATTCTTCCAAAACTATATTATTAGGAAGGTTACCCCAATTTGTTTAAAATTCATTATCTTTTAGCATCGTTTATGTGGGGTCAGTTAGTGGGGACAATATTTAATTACAAGGATTACATTCATATTGAAATTATGGTTTTGAATTTTTATCATCTTTTACAATGTAATATTATTTATAATTAAATATATAACAATATATACTATTTTTTTTAAATATAAATAGACACAAAAACATATTTTATATATGTATATATATATATAATGATATATATAATGATATATATTAATATATGGATTATAAAATGTAATGAAATATATATAAATATATTGATATATCATAACATGGAAGGAAAGACAGTATGGAGGAGTAGAAAAGGAAATTTCATATGAGCAGGAGTCTCGGGTACAAAACTAGTTGGAGGTAGCAAAACTCGTTGGAGGGTGGAATTCATTAATGACCTGATAAAGGGGGTTGTAAGGGATGATAATGGGGGTGTGAAGTGAGGATTAATGGTGGGGTGGGAACGAAGTGGAATAGAAACATTATCACCTTTATCTGCAGTTCCATTATAATTTTTCTAATGATGTTTATGGGGGCCTTTAACTGTGATAAAAAAGCAATGATGAAGGTGTCATTTTAAAATGATTTTTTCTTGTGTTGATAAAGCCAACCATTTAACATGACTGACAATATTAGAACTTATAAAGTGCTGATAATGCCATTTTAATAGTGTTTTTAAAGGACTAATTTGTAGTAGTGAGGACAATATATGTTCCATAATTTTCAATTATATAATTATTTATTAATTTATTGAAATTTTATATTTAAACACTATTATCGATCATTATTTAGTTATAAAATTTTGACATACAATTGAAATTGAAACATGGTCTTTTTTAATCTAAACCAGTTTTTGGCTAGTCTTGTTTGACATAGGTGTGTTGAGGGAGTTAACTAATGATATGGAAGCATCTGTCAACTAGTGAGTGGTTTTTATTGTATAATATATTTTATAATTACCTATTTCATATATATTGGTTGTATATATACAAATAATTCAATATTATTATAATAATTTATTGGATTTCATTAAGTTTGATGGGAAATATTTTATGTTCATTTTTTAGAATCATCATGAGATATATTATTATTTTTTGACAATAATTTATCATAGTTAATTAGATTGGTAAATAATATTTTGACTGTATAGGTGAAGAATATTTAAATGTTGTAGTGGATTTCATTAATTTTTTCCCTGGACAGGTTATTCACCCACAATTGTTTTTAAATCATAATTTGGATAGTGTTTAAATAATGTCTTAACCCTTTTAAAAATAATTTTTTGAATAGAACCATGCATGTTAATTATGTTATGAATTTAGATATTTTTATTGCATAAGGGTATCTTTGTACTTTGCGTTTACCCATGCAGTGATTCATTATCTTTAAAATTTTAACATGTTAATTTTTTTTATTTTCAAGGACAATCATTGATTTAAGACCATGGTGGTGAAAAATGTTTTTCCACTCTCATGGGTTGATCAAATATAAATTCAATTGAATAAAATCGGTTACTTTTAAAATATTGATCTTTCATTAGAATATCATTTTATATATATAAAGACATAAGTTATTATTGATAATAAATATATTTTTTAGTATTATCTTATATAAATTTTAGTGAGGAACATTTTAATTATATATAAATTTTATATCATCATTTTTTTGACACACTTATAATTCATTGATACTTTTTATCTATTTATGATATTTCATATTGATAAAACTGATGATTATTTAAGGAAATTATAGAATCATTTTGGAAAATTACATACTATAATTAAGGTCCATTGATGACATCATTTGTGTAAAATGATATCCTAGTTTATGTTATAGTTTCCTAAAGATTATTCTCATTGTCATGTTGTGTTTGAGAAGGGCATGATTATTTATACTAAAATTTTGGCAGTTGTTTATTCATAGGTATAACCCAATAAAATTTTACCGGAAAATATTATCATTTTTATGATGGGATATAAATTAGATTTCAATATTATTTACACTTAGATTATGGAACTGTGGTTTGATTTTAATAATTAGGAATAAACATTTGTGGTCTGATCAGATTGATATTTCATTTGAAAATTTAAAAGGATAATCTTATCATTTCTTTTATCCAAATCATTCTGGAGTATGTATTCATGTTTGTTTGTTATTATTAAGCTTAAAATATTAATCTATGTTTCACATATGTGAATAAAATATAAATAACCACATATTCATCTCGTAAGATTCATCCCCATAAACATAATTTTTCTCCTAATGATCTGAATTTTTTGACTATAATGTTTTCCATGATGATATTGATTTCATATCTTATTAAGGAGGAACGATTGTCTATTTAAAAATTAGATGATTATATAATATATATTTTTCTTAGTAATATGGGGAGTCTCATTAATATTTATGGTTATATTTCATATAGTATTATGACTTTGACATGTCTTACACCATGGAAAATGGAAATGAGGAAGTTGATGGGTTGAGTAGGGAATCCTATTGTGATATTTCATTGAAATTTTTAAATGAGAGGTTAATAATAGATGATCATGTTTCTATCTATATAAAAATTGTGGAGGTTACCAATAATGGTGTCTTATATCTAATGACCACACATTATATATTATTTTACTATGTGGTTGAATCCCTACAGGGAGATCCTATGGTAGATTTATAAATTGAAATAAATATTTATTTTTATTTTTAAGGGCTGGATCATGTAAAAATAAATTTAGGGTTACTTATATGGATTAAATTTTTATATTTTCTAATTTAAATGGTATTTCACCACATGTTTCGTTGCATACCTATAATAGTTTAAGTTGATATTTTAAAGAAATAAGATATTTAAGGGTCAATTTTTGTGGAATATACTAATCATATCAGTTAAAAAATCATATCTTGATTCATTTTTTTCATTAGGTATAATATTAATATTGAGTATCAGTTGGCCATTTCATGGTCTTGGATATTATTTAAGGGATGAAGAATATATAGTTAGCTATTTTATTTTAATGTTTACATAAGTGTTTTAATGAAATTTTTATGTTTTTGTGTTTTTTATTGAGAAAAAAATTCTACTCACATTCCAGAGATGTAGTTGGGTGTTATTGAGGTGTTTGAGGAGAAATTTATGGATGAGGTATTGAAAAATCATGGGGTTCATAGGATGATCATGAAATAATGTAATTATTTTTATATATTGAGAGTATAAAAAGGATTTCAATATAAATTAGTATATAATTTATATTGTAAATATATATATTATCCTAATAATTATATCTAAATGTATTGAATTTTAAAGATATTATAGTAAATATAATATACAATTTTTCTATATAAAAGTGGATTAGTGAAAATGTTTTTCCTCTAGATGACATTACTCATAATAACAGTTTTCATGTTTCTAATGTCGTGGAACACTTTATGGAAATATATGAGAAAAAAATAAATCACATCTATTTTTATAGAGGTTGTATCATTTTTTATTATTTATAAAGGTAAATTGGAAAATTTGAAGAATACAGATCGGAATATTAGATAGTATAAGAATTCTATGTTGGATCATTACAAATTATTTCATATCATTGTTGGTGGACCTATAAATTCAGTATTTATAATTATGTATCCTTTTTAGTTTTCTTCTTATCATGTGTATTATATAATTTAATTAGGTATAAATATATCCCCACTGATCATTATAAATTTTATGTATTATAGAAGATTAGTGACATAGTGTGTAGGTTGGATATTTAGTCATAGATTGATATATTACAAAACATATTCCCAATATCTAATATTTGGTGTTATATTCAGGATGTCATCTTATTTTTTTTGGTAGAGTAAGATATTGATAACATATATCATTAATTAAGAATACTTTTTGTAATTAAATATCATTAGAATAATGTCTTATAAGGGAATTTTATTACTTTAGTGAATGTTTACATATTAAGAGTGGCTTTTAAGAGTGTACATTCAATATATAATTTCTGATATGGGGTAATTATTTAGACTTTCAACCAAAATTATTATAAAATAATTATGATTTATTTTTTGATGACATAATTGAATTTAAATAAATTATTTTTGAGTTATTATATTTATTTTTATATTTTTTATTATGAAAATAATTATTTAGAGATATCTAACATGATATGTAATTTTATAAGACAATTACCATCATTATAGTACATATTTCATGGTTTATTACATATTGTAATCATTTATGTGGTATCAAATTTAGTGGAAATTTTTTTATGTACTTTCCATAATTTTTATTATTGGGAATATATAGATGAGGTAAATACTTGTGTAATATGTTTTTAAGTGAAATTTTATCTAACATTAAAATAAATTAATAATAGGAGTCATCGATCCATGATTTTTTCCAACAATAGATAATATTTTACAAGTGCAGGAGCTAATGAAATGAGTCAATGTTGAACATTGGGCCTTGGTAATTTCATCATGGTATTTTACATTATAGTGCAATTAAATCAATTTCACTAAAAACGTTTATGGGATATATTCTTGATTGAAATTATGTCAATGTAAATAGAAATGTTTATTCACATTTCAAACCATAACAATAATGAATCTTGTTTATTTCATACATTTATATTTTACCTTTTCACTATTATTATTCCATATTGAGTATAAATATAAAATTAAATTGAATATTTACAGTGAATGATAGAGTATATTTCCCCATTAAATTGTCTGAGAGCGAATTTTTTATAATGATTTAAATTACATTATAATGAGCCTTAATATAATTGATTGAACTATTTGGGGATATGATATGTGAATAGATATAAATGGAATGTTACTGCATTTTATTATTTATCAATTAATTGATCCTATTGTACCAAAATAAATATCATTATATTTTAATTATAGAATTACTTTTTAATATTTTAAATTTAAATTGTTTATCATCTTCCACATGAATTATTATCATTATTAAAAAACCTAGTTACTACAGTTGTTATTGAAATTTCCTAGAATGTTTCCATGTAATGGTTTTATTAACTTTTTTGAGAGATTAATTATATGAAAATTCTATGTAATCGCTACTAGATTATTTTTTAATATTTCATTTTTTAAATGAGGAGTCTATAGTTGTGGTGTATTTGAATTTTGAATGAGGTTATTTTTTAATTTATTCTCAATGAATTATATTGGTGAATATAGGGATTTAGTCATTATAAATTATTCTAAGATTAAACGATGACTTGGATCATAGTTTTGGGTAGGTCATTCAAGAACAAACTCTTTTTTCATTTATGTTATTTTCATGAGGATTGCATACACATAGACCATTGTGTGTATTACTATGACTAAAAAATTGAATAATGTGAATTTAAACTAAAATGGTGACAATGTTTTGGTTGTTTATGCATAATCTTTCATTTTTATTCTGTTATTTCATATTGGTATCTGTTGTAGCATTTTTGAAGGTGGTAATGGTTCAATTCTGTTGATGTTGTGATTTTATAATTTTATGGAATTGGTTATTATTATATTGATGATACAATTTTTTCATAGATAATAGTAATTCCATTAGTGTATATAATAATAACTGAACTAAATAAGTTGAATTGGATGATAAGTGGTATGGTGGTATTTGAAAATGATCAAATTTGTGTTAATTGTGGTTAATGGGTTGGTGATCATAATATTCATTTAATAATATTATTATTATTATAATTACATGATGTGATTTATAAATTCTGTTTAGTTGATAAAATGTTATTAAAATGGTAAAACAAATTCCAGATGTGTTTTATAAATAGAATTCATACTATATTGTCTTTTTTATGGTTTGGGGAAATAGTTATTATTGCATGGTTAAGATATTTTCATAGAAAAATGTATATATATTTTTGTTGTAATAAAATAGAACCTATAATGTGATTTATGAGAAAAGATATATCGTTTTATGTTTTTAATTTATTTACACACCACCATCTATGTAAAATTACCTAACTAATGGTCATATTATGTTTTTGTACTATTTGAACCACTAATAACTAAGATTTTGTAGAAATAGATTCAAGAATACTCTTACTATTGATTACATCACTGATTATGGTGGTGGTGGTAATTTGTAAATGAATTGGATGTGATATGTGGTGTTTGTTTGTAGGGGGGAGGTTATATGGGATACATTCATGGAAGTGGTCAGAATATTCCATGATATAGGAATATTAGAGGAGATTAGTACCCCAAGACAAATGTAATTTGGATGATATGGATACTTGATCAATGGCGTTATAGGTGTTTTGAAACTCATATTTTATATTTTTATTTTTACGTAAATTTTATTATATTCATATTTTGAGAGTTGGACGATGGCGATATTGGCAATAAATGATCATGTGTGGAATATGAGTAAATTTTATCATTTAGTCACTAAATATTTAATATGTATATTGGATATTTACATGATAATTACCAAGGGTGAACTAGTTGAGTATATATTAATGTTATCCCATATATTTAGATATAAATTTTTATATATGATTATGATTGTATCAAGGAATTATATAGACCATATAAATATTTTGAAATGATTTATTACTAAAAAATCAAAATTAATTTTTATTTTTATATGATCATGTTCATTTATTTTTAATTATTTATGTTTTTATGTTTTTATGACATTACATGTAATTTCTTATTGTAATTGGATTATTGGGTATATTTATCTATGATACACGGAATGGATTGGTTGATTTCATTTAATTTAAAGCACCAAAGGAAGTCAATTCCTCTGGTTTTTCATGTTATATACAATCAACACCAATTGTCATATTATGTCCTATTGGAGGGTTAATTTTAGGGATTAACTCAACATTCCCATTAGCCTGGGTTGGTTTCAAATAATTTAATGTTTTGAAAAATTTCATTATACATTAATAAAATTGGAATTACATAACTGAGAATATTAATTAAACTACAATAGGAGGTAAAGTTGAAGAACCATTCATGGATAATAAACTAGGTATTAATTTTTATCCTTTATCATATAAAATAACTCATTTTCCCACAGTAATGTATCAGTACCATAGATTTATTATTGAAGAAAAAACCATAACCATTTAGAGGAAATAATTTTTTATAAAAAATAAATTTATTGGGCCAAAAAGAGTATTTCTATTACATTGAGAATCTTAAAATTATATATTTTTAATAGAGGTATTTAGGATAAGTCAAAATTTTGATCATTGGTCTTCATTGATTATAGAAAACATTGAATAATGAGAAATTTTGATAAATTGTAATCATTAATTCTAAACCTTAAAGAGGATGAAGATATGAAAAAATGTAGATAAATGAATCAAAATGATCCATATGAGTGAAGTATTTTTACATTGAGAAATATTATAATTGGGAAATTTAATATCACAATTCGTTAAAAAATAAAGATGTAACATTGATTAAGAATAAATGATTCAGAAAAACATTATATGTGGGACACTTGTTATTTGAAATCATTTTTTTGATATTTTAGTCTTTATTTTTGGTTTTTAAAAGTATATAATAATTATTTAATTCTGCAAAACATTACATTTTGTTTAACTATGTGAATTTTTATATACTTTTATAGTATAAATTCATATTTTTTATTTCATTTTGGAATATATTTTTTTTCATATATTTTATTTTCAATATTATATATTATTAATGGATAATTAATTTCACTTATTTTTATATAATAAGTTTTTATGTTTTTAAATTTAATTTCACAATTAAAATCAACTAATAAATGATTTTATTGGTTTCTTCACAGATAAAGATCATATTTTTTAAAAAAAATATATTCTTCCTTGAAAAACAATGAACATTTTAGAAAAAACACGGGAGTTAAATTTTGAGTTAGCATGAGATTAGGGGAACAAATATTAATAGTGTGGATATTATAAAATTATTAAATATAGTATAGCATGTACGTGTAGTTTTCCTTAAATAATGATATATTATTTAGAATACTTTTGATATGAAAAAAATAAGAATTCCATTATGTCCATAATATTTCTTTTACTCTAAGGTTGACATAAACATTGTACGTGTCATGTGTCTGTTTTGATCCCCCCATATCATGTGATTTACCCTTTTTTCCTTTGTGTTTTGTTTCAACACAAAAATCTATAATCCTCTATTTTCATTGGGATAAGATCTAAAAACCATGGATAATAAAAAAAAATTAAGCATTTCATTTTGAAACTCCATAGAAGAGTGGAATTAAACACTCCACCATTAATCATCATATGATCCAAAATTATAAACTTGTTTTAATTTGTGTCGAATGGTCACATATATTTTGGTGTCTAAATATTTGATCAATTTATATATCCTTATTGGTTACTTATTTATAATCCAAGTGATTTTAGATTTACACGTCACATGACTGGTGATACATCCAATGAATTGTTTGACCTCCTCACTAAGTTCAATTCATGAGGGTGGCCTCCCATTATCCTTCCTAGGCCTTGTTCATAAGAAAAAATGTAGTTTTATAGTTTTTATATATTTTCAAACATATATTCACATTCTTCTCAAATTCTAGATAGAAATCTATTAAATATAAATAAATTTTATAAAACACAAATTTTTGTACTGTAATTCAAGAATATATCATTCAACAGAAATTTTAAAAACTATGGGAATATATTCAATTATGTTTTAATAGATAATAATATTAAATTACCAATAATAATTTATTAAAAATTATTTATTGAAAATTAATGTGAATTTATCTAGGAAAATTATAAATAATATTAAAATTAGAATTTTTCCAAATTTTCTAAAGAAAATTCATAAAAAAATACTTTATAATGGAATTATAAAATAATAATTATAAAAAAAATGGTTATATGGAATTCTAACAGGACAGTTTATAAAAAACAATAAAAGTATAATACTAAAAAAATAATATAGGGGTAATCTACAAACATTAAAAAATATATATTTATTATAAGATTATCAAAGGGATATTATTAATAGTTATCGAACTATAATTACATTAAATTATCAATGTATAAGTTAAATTAAAAAATTATTGTGATAATTATTGTGAAATTATCTTACGATATTTAAAATGAATTATCATATGATAAATATATCAAAATATCAAAGTATAATTCAATAAAAATTATTAACGAATAATTAAAAAATATCTAGAAATACTAATTTAGAAATTACTGAGGAGAGATAATATATAATCTAAGATTGAAATTTATTTCTTTTTGTAAAACAATTATGGGTTTTAGACATAAGAACCATTAATGAACCTCATGAATTGACCATTTGAAAAATATTATAATAAGGACCCAGATCATGTGTTCTTGAATGTTGATATTTTTAATACATGCTACGAACCAGACATTGTGGTTTATCAAAACAATTAGGGTTAATGAATTAAAGGTTTAATGTAACAAAACCTTAGAGGCTCTTGTACATAATTTTTGACATTGTTTAATTCCTTTGTATGAAATATTAAGTTCTCTATTTAAACAAATTTCTTCTGGGTGAGGGAATTATTGTGTTATCTAAATCTGACTTATGATTGATGGTAACCTTTAGTATATATTTTAACATGTTTTTCAATTAATATAATTTAATATTGAATTTATATTTTTAATGAAAACATGATATGTATACCCTTGTTTACCTTGTTGGGATTTTCATTCCTTTAGTGTTTTTATCCTTGGTACATGGAATTGATGACTATCACGGTATGAATAACACAAAGAGGTTGAGTGTACGTGATTTAAGATGATGATGAAAGTGGTGAATTATAGACTTGGAGGATGAACATAACTATATTCCTTAAGTATTTTGATGAATCTTATCAATATTCAATGAAATTTTGATTCTTAATATCCCATTGAGTTAATTTGTCAATTATTCCATGATTATATTAAGATCAATGACTTGTGGGATCAGATTGATAACTTGATGGACTTATGGATAGTTTGTATCCTCCTAAATTTTTTTAAAATCATTCAAGTATGGAGGTGAAGCATGTATTGTAGTGTATTCTCTCAACATGGTTAGCACATGACTACTCTATTTTTTTATTTTGTATTATTAGAATTTAATGCATTAATTGTTATAATGGAATGATAATATTTTACATGGGAACCTAATATTAAGGAAAAATTGCTGGTGTCAACTAAGTGATCTACTCTCACCCTAGCCAAGTATTTCGTTGAACTAATAGATTACATGACAATAGATTTTTTAGGGAAAAGAGTCATATGGAACATGGCTTAGAAGAAGATCACGAAACTAGATGAAGATAAGGGAAAACTTTTTGGGACCAAATGTTTATATTATTTTTATCTATATTTTATTTCAATAGTTAGATTTACATTTTAGGGATTGGTTTTTAGTTCTTGTGCAACATGTATTCCATCATTTTAGTACCCAAAAGAACTCACAATATTAATCATTTTTCTAATAATAAATTTTATTATTATTAATATTTCATTCCCATTACATGGTATAATGGGTATAGTCTCACCAATAATAGAAAAATACCCTCGATGGTTGTCAATGACCTCATTCATAATGAGACAGGTTCATGGAGACTTCCGACCCTATGAAACAGGCTCAATATATTCGGAATGTGAGTTACAAAAATATATTGAAGGACATGAAAAAACTAATTTTTGTTCTCTTTCATTTATTTTTGAAAGGGTAGACAAGACATAGGACTATTATGACTCTGGTAGGGGAACAATTAGAATGGCTAAGTAGAATATTATAGTGGACATCCAATTTTCCATATAATGAGGAAATATTATTTTGTTGTTACAATTGTTTAAATTCATCTTGGATGATCCAAAAATTGTTAATATGTGTTTTATCAGGCTTCAGGTTCTTTCATGCATCATGTTTCTGAACACAAGATCACATGGAATATATATAACTATTATTCATGGCATATTAGTTTTTTTCATTATATTAATTGAAATTTTTATATATTTGGCATATATTTTATTTCTGTGACATATCAGTATGTCCATGTTATTAGGATAAAAAATTATTAAAATTAATTTATTTATTTATCCAGACACTGTGTTAGTATATATTTGAGGATTATAACATGGTTAATGAATAAATATCTTGTTTTATTCAAGGATTTAAACACCTTCGGTGATGGGCGGACTATTAGAATTACCTTTTGTGATCCCATAGATAGGTTTTGGACTATTTTCATATATAATATTATTGTTGTTTCATTGATTATTCCTAATAGATATTTGAAGGGACCACCAGCTTTGTAATCTCATGATGCTCCCACTTCACCAACTTTGTTGTTGGTGGATGTACCCTAGTATACTATAGTACTGATATAAGTAATCTATGTAGTATAACCTGTTTATATAGAACTATTTCGGACAATAAATTTACATAGAAATCCATTCAATGGATTATTATTGAATACTCTTGAGATTTAAATCTCTAAAATCTTCAGATATTAAATAGTAATGGTGGAACATAGGATGTAGAGTATTATATGGGATTCATTATGTGCATTTGGGATCTTTTCCATACTCCAATAGAGGGGACAATGATCCATTTGTCTTTCATATTCTAGGGACCCTCGAGGAGATGATTGACTGTCACGAGATCATCTGTGTGAAAATAAGGGCTTTGATGGGTGACCTTTAAGTATTTTTTCACTAGTAGAACATTCCCAAAATTATTATGTTATATCGTAAAAAAGATGTTATGTTATCGTGGTATGGTTTTATGAATGGTACAACATATTCAACCCAATTTTGTAAATTGACACCACTTTAATTCATTATTATTTATGAAAGACATGTATGATTCCCATATGTGATGTATAAGCCTACAATGTGATATCATACATCATGTTAGGGGATTTGACCATATGACACACATATAGGTGATATGATGGTCCCTAACCATTGATAATGGAATAAAGTAAGAGATGTTATTTGAAATAATCCATCCCAACAAGAGTATAATGACTACTTTTTCTCTAAATACTTTGAGTGTTTCATCTAAAATATTAATGATGGATAATAGAAACATGATGTAGATTACTTGAAGAAAATTTTATAAAATCATAAATACATCAACCTAATTATTATGAGATCCATACTAATTCAGTTGTGGAATGGTGTAACATTTTCATCGGTTCTGTTTAGAACCTCAAAGCATGTGTTGATTATTTATAAATACAATGTATCTTATTCATCTTTGTATTGGTATTTGTGGTTGTTAATTCACAATGTATGGATTAATACAATTTCATATGAATAGGGAAACGAATGGGGTTCTTTGATGTATTCCCATATATTCATAAACTATAGGGATACTTCCTCAATGATGAGGATGTTTTTTTGTACAGTGTTTATCATAATTTAGTGGAATTTGTATAGGAGATATCTATAGATAAATTTATTTTCCTAAAAACATATACAATATATAATAACTTATTAATTAGTAGTGATTCCCATTAATTCATATATAAATAAGTAGTTAATTTAAATTACATACTCATCATATATGTCCCAATGTTATTCTCCCTTAATTAACCATTATATAAGATAGTGGAAAATCATTAGTGATTTCTGGATTTTCCATTAGCCTTCATTATCTATTGAAATATATTATAAATCATTATTAAATAGATTAAAATTTTAGTTTGTTATTATCATTGTGGACTCACTGACTAGAACGTGATATCACATTAATTTATAACATACATAAGTTTCATTTACTTTACTAAATGAAGATTGATATGTGATTACAAAACTGTGGGAAATAAGAGATGGATGTGTTGTAACGAACATGGATCAAATCAAAACAATCAAAATATATATGTTTGGATTGTATCTTTTGGATTGATCAATGATAACCCATTTGTTTAATCTTCTAATCTTTGAATTCTATGAAGACGTATGTTTGAATGAATTCTTAAAATATCCTCATGATGGATGTGTTGAAAATATGATTATTCTCATGTATGGTCATATTCCATTTTCCATACCCTAATATCATATGGTTACAACTATGTTAAATGTAATAAAGGTTCATCTAGATGATTTAGAGTGAATAGATATTATATGAAAATGTATATCACTGTGGGGGTGAAACCTTGTTTCTTACTATTATTATAGATGGTATCATTAAACACTGGGTCAAATAAAGAACATTTAACAAGGCTAAAATAAATAATATATTTCCATTTCCAATGTTCAAAGAATTCCATATCCAGTTACATGTAGCCAAATGGTTATCGATGATTGATATTTATTCCATCTATCAACATCTATATTTTAGAGTGGATGGAATTCCTATGATGGAGTTTCAAATTTGATATGGGTTGTATGATTACATATTTATGGAATTAGTAATTAAAAATGTAGTGATATTATTTTCATGGATCTCATGAAAAATATCCCCCACCCTTATATGGACCAATTCATCTTGGTGTTTTGTAAGTTATCATTATTTAATCATAAATAACAAAGAATCATGCAACAGACCTTGGTATATTCTTGAGAAATGTTTTAGAACTTAAACATTATACTAATATATGATTGTGTGTCCTCAATATTTGTGTGGTATAATTCATTGGTGATGTGATACTCGAGACGTGTTTAGTTGGGGATCAATAGAAAGTGGATGTTTTGATTTCATGGACACATCCTAATAACATGTTCAAGATTTAAATAATTATAGACATTGCATGATATTAACGATTCTTTATCAAGGGAATTTATTAATTATCAAAATCCATTACTACAATGAAAATTAGTAGAGTGAAGTTACAATATCCTAACTAGTTTGAAGATTCATTCATAAAGTTGATGAAAATTATTATTATAGAACATGTACTCATATGTCATAATTTTGAGATTTAATGTTTTGTTCAATATGATGAATCACACAATTGATGTAAAGTAGTTCTGACATCTAGAGACAAGGTAGTAGATTATGTTTCACGCTATTTATAACCCCATGAGAGGAACTACAATACTCATGAACTTGAGCTAGCAGTGATGGTCCATGATCTGAACTTTTGGTGACAATATATTTTCAATATGGTATTTTATCCTGCACTGACCACAAGATCCTCCAAAATATATTTATATAGCAGGACCAGAACTAATAAAGAGAAAATATGATGACTATTTTTAGATGTATTATTTAGAGACGAATTTTGGACAATTTAATGGTAAAATAATTTTATATTCTCTTAGTTGTAATACATATATTGATAAGAAACGCGGTGATCATCCATCAAATAAGAAGTAAAACATGATGATATTTTCGGATGAATCTATGATAAATTCTTTTGAGGATTAGGGATCAATAATTTTTGCTTCATGGATTGTTGTGTTCTCTCAACTAGACAATGAATTTGCAACAAATTAGTCATAAATAGATTGTAGGGTGATATGGGGACAACTGTATGGGTATGACCTAAGGCCTTAGTGGTCGTTGTCAAATGATGATGGGATCCCCATGTATGGGAGAGTGGTGGTCAATTCCTCTATTAGAGATGAACTATATATTGAGTTATGTACCTCTACATGGGATGGACATCCATGAGTAACCATGTTGTATCACAACATTAGAAATCTGTTAAAGAGTATAGGGATGATGAAGGAAATTATATGTTTTTTTATCGCAATGCCTTAACTTCTAGATTGTAAAGATAAAACACCAATGACCAAGTGATAAAAACTAGACACTTTTTATGAACAAGTAAAAATGGGAGGAAGTCCTAATGGAATTTTTTATGGGGTTATAAAAGACCTTGAAAAGTTGTGATGTTTTACGAGTGTTTCTCAATCATTTAATGAAAATTTCAAAACTATTATCGATCAAAGAGGCACATTATATAGAAACTCCATGAAGTATTTATGTTTGTGAAATGATACTATTACCAAAACATACACGTGCAATCATATCTAATAGAGAATATTTTTAAATTTCATACTTTTGGAAAGACATAATGTAATAAAAAGGTATTTTTCTCTTATCGAGAAAAATATACTATCCTAATATTGAGAAATAGTATGATTAGAATATTCCCATACTGTAGGATTTACATTAAAAGTTCATCCTATTATTGTGTAGATTATGGGATAATCACAAATAATTGATCAATTTGATTCACAATAAATGTTTCCAGGCATTGATTCAGATTGAAAATTTAGAATCTCCTTACAGAAATCCAAGAAGTTCACATCATTTTTTATTGAGTACTATAATGTAGTGAGTATAATCCTTATTTCATTTTGGAGATCTTAGAGAATGTTAATTTAATTTTTTAGAGTTTGAAAACCTCACACAATAGGAAGAGTGTGATGTCTTGGACCCATATGAAACACAATAGGTCCTCGATATCGATGGGCCACATTACCTGAACAACATCTCCAAGAACTCCATGGGTTTTTTACTAGAAGGGAGTGCCTAGGGGTTTTTCTTGGGGATTCTTATTCACTCATTAAAAATTTGTATTTCTATGGATAATGATATATATAGGGTAAATAATAGAAATAGTATATGTAAACATAAGGCACACTAGAAAATAGAGAAAACAATGACAATAACAAAAATAACTGGAATAACATTCTATAATACAACAACGGATAATGATATGTCATGTCACTAGAAAACATGAAACCATGGATACAATAATATAGGTATAACAACTTCCAAAAACGTATAACGTAAATGGAAAGACTATCCCACTAATCTCAAGATCTAGCTCGATTATCCTCTATCAAGATCCATACTAAACAGTATGTGGTCATGTTATTGAATTCATATGCTTCCATTTGTCAGAACCTACATCTTTTTTATCTTCCCCTGGAAAAAAATGGTGCCCAGATAGGGTGTGAGATAAATGTCAGTGGGCCACCACCGAAAATGCCTATAACATTCAGCCTATGTAATGGAAATGTAACAGTGTGAAAGCATATATATATACACTAAAGCAGTAAAATTTAACTAAATATCCAAGTACCTACATTATCCCTCATCAGGTGTCTAAACATGTAACCAATTTATTATTTTATTGTTACCAATTTATAACAAACCACATGTTAAAAATATGAAGGATTCATGTTTTGAAAAAAACATATAATGATATTTAATAGTGAATCCCCAAGGTAATAACCATAGATCTGTTTACCCCAAGGGTCATAAACTAAATAATAAATGTATCTTTTCATGGGTATGAGTGTAATCTATGGAGTTTGGTCTAAGTAATTGCTCAATTAGGTGCCTAATGAATCCATGGTGATCATCCAATGTAAAACTGGGCTATGTAGAGATAAGGTGCTATGGGTTGTAAGCATGGAACTTAGTTATCAATGCTAGATCCAAGGAGTGTATCAAAGGAATATTGTAAAAATATTAAGTGACCCTAAGTTTTCATACCTATCATCCTAGAACAAATAAGGAACGAGATCTAGATGAGTCTCAATCTAAGAATGATATATCCTTGAATCAGAATAGGGTTCCTTAGTGCTCATGGAATTATCTGATCAAAATCCATGCAGAGCGTAAGTCCGAACATTCTTTTTTAATTATGGAATCTTGTAATATTTCATTTTCAATACATTTCATTAATTAGTGTATAATGGTCATGTAATATGCAACCTTTTAATCATGTAATTTTGTTCAAGCATTTACTTTCAGTAGTGTGACAAGGCCATGTAGCTTGCAACCATTCATTTAATCCATTTAACCAATATTCCATTTTCTAGGTTCCTTACACTACATTCCATTAATGTGGTAAGGGGTTCTATGGATATACAACCTACTAAACATTTACATTTTATTTAGTCAAGTCATATCTGTAGTACAGCCTCTAATTAACATTTCACATTTCATTGTCTAAATGAATCACTTACCATAGGTGGGTCAAGGGGAGGGCATACATTTTACTCATCATTATGAAATTTAAAAAATAAACCAGGAATTTAATATAGGAATTCTTACCAGAATAGGGGGAAATCAAAGGCACAACCAATAGTGGCACAAATGTGGCAAAAAAACTAAACAATAATTCGAGCAAAACCTTCGACTTAGAATGGATGGAGTTGTGGTCACAATAACCCATAATTAATCCCATATTGGGAATTATCATATCCATATGGTATAATGGTGATAAACATGGAATATAAATTCAATAAATAGAACCTTATGAAATTGGTGGCCCCCACACAACAAATCCAAAATCAAAGAATGTTAGGGTATAGTTATAGACCACCCACCATTGGTTGTAAACTCACCTCCTCCAATGTTGTCCCATGATTTGGATCATATGGGAGTAGATCTATGAAATGGTTAAAAATGCTCAAACACTGATATCTTGTTTGAGAGATAGAGATAATCACAATAGAACAATGGGACTTGAGTACATACTGTTGCACATCCAACATGACGAATGGATGCTCGAACAGATCCCAAAAAAATATTATATTTGAATCCGTAGATTGTTTTTTTAAAAAGGTAAAAATTGAGATAATGGGATTAATCATGATGAATCTCATATTATAGAATAAGAGGGGTTGAAATTTTATCATTATGTGATATTTATAAATTTTACCATGAAAATGGAATATCCTCAAGTTGTTCCCTTGGTCTAACAATTAGTGGGAAAACTAAGCATGGTTTTGGGGGAAGAGGGACACTTTTACTTGTTAGGAAACACCTCAGTGAACAAACACTTTTAATTGGTTCTGTCATGAAATTTTGTTTTGTATAGTTATCCAAACTATGTTCCAATAGTGGGATATCCATTCGACTTATATAATTTTCCCAATAAGATGTTTTTTGGGATCTAAACATGCCACATGAACCCATGAATCCTTTACTAACACAAAAGGCATCCACAAATGGAATAAATAAGATATTTACTCAAAAATTTAAAGGATACAAACCAATGTAAAAAATCATGTTCTTACAATATTTCCCCTTAAAAGAACTCATCCCTGAGTTCACCTTCCAATGTTGATGAAACATTGTGTGAGAACAACTCTAGCCATTAGACTTTTTTATCGACTTCCCTATCCCAAGTCACATCCTGTACTCATGTATGATTCCATAGAATCCATACTAGAGGGACAATATATCCTCAAAGATCCTTTATGCTCCAGGTTTTGAATCATACCTGATACTCCCCAAATGTAGCATCACCATCTAACTCAACATCCTCTGGATGAAGGTTGGAGATAGAACAACATGATATTGGTGATTCATTGAAACATGAAAAAGTCTTACATGGAATGATAACTGTGGGGTATATGAAACAAATGTGCTACTGGATAGACTCTCTCTATTATTCCAAAAGGCTCTACATAAAGAGGTGACGTCTTTCCCTGCTTTTTAAACTGTATATGTGCAAACCCGACCGATACCAATAGAAAAACAATATAACACCGTATTATTTTATAGTACGTTTATTCTTAAATAATTTCAATTTATTAGATAACATTTAATTCATGAAACACTGAGTCTTTGTGAAATAACATGTGGTTATAGGAGATAGTTATCGCTTAACAATTAAACATAAATTTTCACTTATGTGTTTTGAATTTTGAAAAATACACATAAAATGTTTCGATCAAGGTGATATTTAGAGTTTTATAGAATTAACATAAATTTTATTGAATAGTAAATTAAATTTATGAATAGTAACTTGCAGTTATGAATAGTAATTTTACACTTATGAATCATAATATGACCCTTATGAATGGAAACCTTACACATGAATGTATAAATAAAATTTTTGAACCATAAAAATGTAGTGGAATATTTATTTAAGTGATGGTATTTTAGTGATTAATACATATTTAATTACAATATTATAATTACTAAAATTATTTAAAAGATAATTTATTTTTATATAATTTAGGGATAAATAAATAATTTTAGTCCTTATGATTTTATGATAATTTAATGATATCGTAGTTAATTTTTTCAATGTTTCATATGATCAGTTATAATTTTATAATTTGTATCTTTCAATTAAATGATGATTTTAGTTAAAATTTTCAATTCTTATGTAAAAAAAATTATTTTCATATAATGGAATTTATTTTTGGATTCTACAAATTCATTAATGGTTATGTTGAATATTTGGATTTATTTAGAAATACATGAATTTTTGGAGAATAGAAATGTTTGATAGTTTTTGAAATATTCTAAATAAATGAATATTTTAATCATGAATAAGTCATGGATGATGTAAATAGCGGTTTTTATAAATAAAATGCAATTATTGCTTTATTTTTTCAAAGAATCAGTACTATTCATAGTCTGGAGCCAAAATAATAAACTAATGATTAAAATTAATGAAACCCCCACTCATCCATTCTGAAAACCACCCCTAACCCCCTCTTCCTCTAACACTACACAAGATATTAACCTTTCCTATTTTGTTCCAAATAAACCTAAAAATCCCACCCCCTTGTCCAAGTCCTACTTTTTTCACTAAAAATCCAAAAAAAATCCTAAAATAGATTTTCAAGGAGGAGTACTCAAGAGGTAAAGCACTCTTCCTTTTCTTTTCGACTTGTTTTACAAGTTTGATTCCTTTTTCCCCTCTATTAACCTACCCTCATCAAAAATCTGCACTAATTAAGGTACCTAACATGCACTTGAATTTAATTATTCAAATAAAATATTTTATCATCATATCTCTTCCCCCCTCTTATTATACTAATAATTAAAACACCATCAAATATAGGTTAATTTATCACATTCAATGATGACATGATTTCACTTTCTATTTCCATCTTCAATTATGGACACTAAATATTTTTTATATTTGAAAAAGATCATTATTTATGCAATATATCATATTTTATTATCTGTATTAATTTTTTAAAAATTGTATTTAATTATAAAATAAAATGAGTTTGTGGTGATCGAAAAATCAACAAAATAATCCAAGCATTTATGATTAAAATATTATATAATGATTCATCCTAGGCTAAAATAAAAAAATGATTTATGTGATTCTTTGACCTTATTTAGGATAATTATAAACTCATAATTAAATTTTTTATTTCAATTTCCATTTTACATGATCATCCTTACTATTGTACAAGAGAAATGATCATGATAAATTAGAAAATGTGCACTACCAAAAGATGAAATTGAATCTCTTATCACATCTAAAAGGCCATAACTGAACATATTAAATATATAATATATCAATTTCATTCATATACGGTTTGGTACATTGTAATTAATTAATCTAATTTGATTATTTAGGACATTATGATCATGTTAAGAATACATTTGGACATATGGAAAGGGGTTTCTATTCTCACTTTTATTTCCATGGGATTTACAGTTATGGAAACCTAATTCATGTAATTGTTATATATATATAACCATTTGATAAATAATATAATGATTCCTTTTATATTCATTGTATTAAATGATTCCTTTTATGATTATTAATTTTTTGTCATATGATTTGATTGATAACAATGTGGAACGAGACCTTCTATCAATTTCCATTTCTGTGAGACATACTTAGTATTATGAACCTAATCATTTCAATGTGGTGTATATAATTCCCCTTTTAGTTAATTTTATATTTTAAATTAAATTCTTATTAAATAGCCATTTTTTCCAGTAATGGATTTTATTATTTTCTTTTCCATATACCCCTTTTCAAACGGTTTTTATTTTGAATTTTGTTTTAAATGTGGAAATATGGATAATCTATATCCTTTACTCAATATAAACATTTTTAAGGGATATTTTTTCTAGAACTAAATATTTTTATTAAAATTATTTTGAATTATAGTGATGGTTGGGGCCATCTATAGCCCATTGATTCATCGATAGGTCTAATGAGACAAAATATTTTAGGAAAAACCCTTCGAGTTTATTTCCAAAACATAATTAGATGGGTTTATACCCAATGAATTAAATATTATTGATGGTATTATGGTTCATGTTCCAGACACATGTCATCCAAATAACAAGAATTGTCATTACTGATTATATTGTTTTTACTTTCCATGAGCTGTTCACTATAAAAAAATATATTTATGAATTATCATTCTTAGTTTATTGACAGCGTGTGTTTTTCATATATTCACCATGTCATGTTTATTATGTAAAATTTATTATTATACACTTATTATTGATTCATGCTTCTATTATATAAAATTATTAATTTGAATTTCATATGACCACTTTTATTTTTTTCATTTCATAGGTTATGATGATGTCGTCATTTATTGTGTTTTCATGGATACAATTTATTAGGTTTTATTATGTATTATGTTTTGTTTTGGATTCCCAATGTAAAATGGGATCCATGTATGAGTCTAGTTTCTATAAGACTAATAAAAAGATTAGTCCTTTAGGATTTAAATCATTTTAATCATGCCAATTTAACAAATCATTTTACCATATCTGGGCTATAGGGGTCGGGGTGTTATAGTTGGTATTAGAGGAAGTTTAGTAGAAACCTTGGGAGATATACTTATAAAACATATCATAGGGAACATAAAATATCAATAGACTTTCAAGATAATCCTATTGTAACCTCCTAAAATTTTGGTAATTTATAGACTATATGAATATTTTATAAAATACATCCATTTGAGGATTCTAAAAGTGGACTTCATTCTAGCACAACTGAATCTAAGAGTAACAACTTTGATAATGGATTTTGAGCATGACCCTTGGTATCTTGGTAAATAAAAATGGGCCTTACTGGGCCCATGATCTGACAATCCTGAGGGATAATATTAGGATAATTCACAGTTTCTTTAAAACCCATTATGAAGTATTTGAATGTAAATAAAAAACCGTGCATTATGATTAATATATTAGTAGTTCAAATAACATTCAATTGTGTTAAGGGTTTTCCTAGTATGATTTTATGCATTATGACCATATTTAGTTTATTCCATTGTTTAGTGATAGAGCCTAACAGAAGAATGGTAATCAATAACCATTGACAATATAGGGATTTAACCACTCAGAAAGTCAACACAATAATTGTTATAGTGAATCAGGTCAATACCGTATGGGGAAAACATACTCAGGCTATAACCAATCCCAATTATAAACCAATTTCCGATCATTTCATGTGAAAAAATCCACCATCTTTTATTGAGAGAACTAATCCAGTGGTATCTGAGCAGTAGATCAATCCCCTTGAAATTATATTTTTGTCATTAAAATTCAATGAACATGAAAATGGAATAGTGTATTTATATTTCATCATCAGTGATACTGATCAATAGAGGTCCTTTATCTAGAATACCATGGAGGAAAAAAATAGAATATGGGTAATGGAGAACTTGTTTGGAAAAATTCATAGATAAATATTTCCTTCATGGACAACGGACTGAAATGGAGAGGAAATTCATTTACATAATGAATAACGAAGAAGAGAGTTTTGTGGAATATGAAGCTACCTGTTAATGACTAGCCCGATATTCTAGAGATTGCATACGTGACTTGGAAGACAAGGTTGATAATTTCATTTATGGTATTAATCCCAGTCTTACAAGGACACTAGCTTGTTATACATTTTCATCATATGATGAAATTGTATTGAGTGACATCAAAATAGTGATGGAATTCTCTAAATAATTTTTTTCCATGGGAATCCATGATATGTAGAAATATATTGAAGACCATGGAAAAGGTGAAAGTCCAATGAATAAGAAGGGAACAATGAAATTAAAATTTTTAGAGAAATGTGGAAATAATCATCCTGGAAAAATCATGATAGGTACGTGATTTTTTTATAAGTGTGTAGAAAAGGTTTAGTGATCTAATGAATTCAAGGGGAAGAGACAAATCATTGATGTTAAATGATAAAATTGTAGGGAGATGGGACACTATAAAAATGAGTGTCCAAATAGAAATAGAATCATGCCTTAGAAAAGTTCAGTGGAACAAGGAAAAAATAATGTGATCACAAATGTAGAGGTTTACGTTACTAGTGATGTTGGGGAAGGTATATTAATAGTTTCCTAAAAAATATCGAATTATTTATTTGATTTTGCATCATCATATTCCTATATATATTCAGAGAATGACTAGAAAATTAGACATATAAAATTTTATTTTATAAAGGAGTTTTCAATAAATACTATTAAGGGATGTATTGAAGAAACAATGAGGTGTTAGTTAGTCCCATTTTTGACACATAAACCTAATACAGTTTCTGACCTTATCATCATACCTATGAAGTTCTTTGGCATAAAAAATGTTATGAATTGGATTTGAATTTATTTTTTGAAAATCTATCGTAAGAAGAAGCAAGATACAAATCTTGTGAATGATGTAGAATCCCTTATCATTGGAGAAGAAACATCACCATCTAGACATTATCCAAATCTACCTTTAGTGGCTCATATTACCAAAATTCATGGGGAAGAAGAGAGAACATTATTTATGGATATTAAAATTGAATAGGTTCCCATAGTGAACGAATAAATGGTTTTATATCTACAAGATATACCATGACATCCACTATAGTGCGAAGTTGAGTTCTCTATTTATTTAATTCCAAGTGCAAGACCTATATCAAATAATTCTTATAGAATAGACACTATGTAATTATTTGAAATAAATAGAATAACATAAGTAATTTTGTGATAAAATATTTATCTTCCTTTGTGTTTCCCCATTAGGAGCCCTTGTTCTTATTGTCATGAAGAAAGATAGAAATATGTAATTGTGAATTGACTACCAAGAGATTAATGCTACAATGATAATGAAAAGTATCATCTTCCTCACATTGATGATTTATTAGATCAACTTCAAGGATCTTAATATTTTTATATTTTTTACCTTTGATCTACATATAATATTCTGGGTCTGAGGGGGGAAGATATTCCAAAGGCCGCATTTCGAACCACATTTGGCATTACAATTTCCTAGTAATGCCTTCTTGACTAACTAATGAAACCACTATTTTCATGGATCTAATGAATATAGTTTTCATTGAACATAATGTTTATTTTTTTAGTATTTATCGATGATATCATATTATACTACAAAAGCTATGAGGAAGAATAGAATCACTTGTGGGTCATTCTGAAAAATCGTAGAGAAAAAATTATATGGGTTATTTAGCATGTATGAATTTCAGATTCAATCAGTTACATTACATGTCCATATTATCTATAAGTATGGAATCAAAGTTTATCATGTGATGTAAATGGAAATACATGAATTTCCCATGCCAATGAGCATAACTGAGGTATGTAGTTTTAATGGATTAGTAGGAATCTATCGTCATGTCATTCAGAATTTTTCTTGATTGGCTATCCCACTAACCAAACTCACACACAAAGGGGATAAGTTTGAATGGAAACAATAATGTAAATAATGCTTTAAGGAATTGAAAATGATATTGTTGAATGTTCCCATTTTCACTATTCTATCTGGATATGATAGATTTGGGATATACTATTATGCATTAAAGAATGAAATGGGTTGTTTCTTTATGATAAATGATAATGTTATTTATTTTATATCAAGTTAGTAGAAGACACTTGAGAAATATTATCCAACTCATGATCTTGTGCTAGAAACTGTATTCTTTTCTATAATAATATAGAGATTTTATCTCTATGGTGAATAATTTGAGATATATTCAGACCAAAATAGTATAAAATACAATTTTAACTAAAAATAAATCCACACGAGGTAAAGAAGATGTATCATGTCACACAATGATTTTGTTTTTTCAATAACCTACCACGCAAGAAAATAAAATTAGGAGGCAGATGAATTAGGATGGAAAGATCATTGAATTCTAACCAAAATGAGGATTTAGAGAGATATTATATTCACGGGTATGGTGATGGTTGGTATGTAGGTTTTTAATGAAGGGGAAACATATTTATTTTCTCAAATTATTTCTAAAACATAATCATTATAAATGACGAAAATATCTCAATCAGATAATGAGAATATTCAAAATAATATTAGAACTTTTAAGGATATATGATTGGCAGACTTCATGTATGAGGATGGAGTTCTGAAATTTGGAAAGTGAATATGTGTTCTATTAGTACCTAATCTAAGAAATGAACTATTAGATTATGACTATATCTCAAATAAAATGGTTGAACCCTGATCTAGAGTGATGTTACGGAAAATTTTGAGTGGGATAACATGAAGAAATAAATTGATGAAGATTTGTTAAGGTGTCTAGTTTATCAGTAAGTGAAGGCTGAGAGGTAAAACCTATTAGGGGTGATAATACCTCTACAAATTCGTATATTCATTGGGATAACAATATGATGGAATTTTTCATAGGACAACTGATGACACAGAGAAGGAATGATGCAATATGTGAAATCGTTGATAGTCTTACAAAATTTTCACATTCCCTTGATTTAAGATTAGATTTTCAACTTGGGAGCCGGGCATTACATTATATTAATCATGTTGTAAGACGTAATGGTTCACCTCTATCAATTGTTTTCAATCGAGATCCTCGATTTAAGTCAAAATTCTAGAAAAGTCTCAATAATTATTTGGATACTAAGCTTTATATGAGTACTTATTATCACCCCCAATCTTTTGGATTGTCTGAAAGGAATATTCAATCAATGGAAGTCATGTTGAGATCACAATATATTTACAATCAAGTTATATGATATCAATAAATACCTTTATTGGAATCTTCCTTCTATAATAGTTTAAATTATAACATTCAAATGGTTCCATATGAAGAATTATATGGTAAGAGGTGTCAATCATTAACTTGATAGGATGAAGTTGGTGAGAGGAAAATTATAGGCCCCGAACATATTAAAATGTCATATACAAAAGTAGAAATAATTCAATTATATATTAAACCATCCTAAATTAAAAAAAAATGTTCCATGTTTTCAAATGTAGAAATTATTTGGAATTTCAAGAGGGATATAAGGTATTTCTGAATGTATCTCCATGGAAGGATGTCCTATGGATGGTAAGAAAGGGAAACTATACCATAGGTACATTAGACCATTTGAAATTCTTTATGGAAGTGGACTTGTAGCTTAACATTTAGCTATGATTCTAAATCACTCAATGTTTCATAATTTGTTCCACATGACTTTGTTAAAAAATTACATGCTAGACCCAATGCATTTACTCAAATATGTGGTAATAAAACATGAACATGACTTGTATTACTATGAATATCCTAGCGAGAATCTTGAAAATATAGATCAAGTATTGAAAAATCGTTTGACTTGACTGGTAATGGTTTTTTAGAGAAACCATGGAAGAGTGGAAGCAATATGGGAACCTGATGAAGTTTTAATGAAAACCCACCCATGTCTTTTTAGATGATATTATACATGAAAAATTTCGAGGACAAAATGTTTGAATGTATGAAGCATATAACACCCTAAAATTTTTGGTATGTTTCTTCTTAAATATTTTTTATTCCTCGGATATTTTATAATACATGAAAAAATGAGTTTTTATGGAACAAAACATGGTTATAGTAAATATTTATATCTTTTTGATTAAATATAAATTATTCACTTCTAGGATTTGAATTTCTATTAACAGATATACAAGGTTGTGAATAGGGTTATATTTGGAGTCTGATAAAATTAATATAATTTTTGGTGAATAATAACATACACTTATAAATAATAACATAATCATATAAATATTAACATACCCTTATAAATAGTAATATTAACCATAATATTAGTAATATGAACCTAATTAATGGTAACCTTCCCCAAGAATGTATAAATAAAATCCAGGCACCTTATTAATGAAGCTGAATATTTTATTTAATTGATTTTATTTTTGTGAGTTATAAACATTAAATTACTATATTATAAGTAATAAAATTATTTAAAAGGTAATTAATTTTCATAAAATATATTCATAAATCAATAAATTAGTTCCCTATTATATTAGGATATATTTATGAGATCATAATTAATATTTTCAATGTGTCATAAAATTAGTTATAATTATAATATTCGTATTTTTTGATTAAATGATGAATTTAATTTAAAAATAAATTTCTTATATTTAGAATATTATTTTCATAAAATGTAGGTCACGTTTTGGATTCTACATATCGATAAGTGTTTAGAGTGAATTTTTGGGATTTTTCAGAAATACATGTATATTTGGTGAGTAGTGAAATTCAATAAATTTGCAAATATGCTAAATAAATGAATTTTGGAATCATGCATGAGTCATGAATGATGTAAATGGACATTGAATTGAGGTGAAATTCACTTATTATGATTTTTTCACAATATTCATTATTATTCATTATATTGATCCAAACTATTAAAATAATTATTGAAATAATGAAAAAACTATCCACTCTTCCACTATATTACCCACCCCACACCCCTCTTACTCTCACACCACTAAATCTTGGATCATTTCCTATGTTATTAAAATTAAACATCCCATGACGTACCCACACTTCCAATACCTTTTGGTTTCACCAAAAGTCCAAAAACGTCCTTAAGGAGATTCTCAAGGAGGAGTACTCAAGTGGTAAACCACTCTTCATTTTTCCTTTCAACATCTATTAAAAGATCCATTCTTTTTTTTTCATTCAACTAACCTCCCCGAAATCAAATGAAATGATAATTCTAGTACCTTACCTGTACTATAATATTATTATTTTAATTGAATATTTCATCATCATTTCTCTTTCCCCCTTCTCTAATACATAAAATTCAAAACACCATTCGAGATTTTTCACATTCAGGGATGAAATGTTTTCAATTTATTTTAAAGAATTAATTTCAAGTAAAGAAACCATTTTTGTGGTTTAACCATATAATAATATATTTATTATTTCATATTTAATTTTCTAGATTCATTTTGAACACATGGTATTTAATTATAAAACAAAATTAGTTTGTTGTGATCGGAAACCCATAAAAATAATCCAAGCATTTATCATTAATATTTTATATAATGATTCATCCTCTTCTAAAATAAAAAAATTATTTATATGATCATTTAATCTTATTAATTATTATTAGCAGTGGTTAACTTCTATTCAAGTTTTCAATTTCAAATTTACATGATCTTCCTTACTCTAATATATGAAAA
Organism: Viscum album; assembly: GCA_963277665.1. NCBI lineage: Eukaryota > Viridiplantae > Streptophyta > Magnoliopsida > Santalales > Viscaceae > Viscum > Viscum album. The sequence continues at coordinate 1,816,345,409 of OY728146.1, forward strand.
ATGGTAACGAAAACTAAGTTACGGTGCACCCCAAAATGATGAAATTGAATCTATTAACACATATTAAAGGCCATAAATGAACATAATGATGATATAATAAATCAATTAAATTTATATAATGTTATCTAATTCATAATTAATAAATATAATTTGGTTAATCAATATAACAAGATCAATTTCAGAATACATTCTGACGTACGATAAGTGGTTTCTCATCTGACTTTTATTTACATGAGATTACCATTTTTTACCACTTATTTCATGTATGTGGTGTACGAAAACTATTATTATATATATAATATCATTATTCTATTTATATTAAAGGTATTAAATGGAAAAATAGTATGATAATTAATTTTTGGTCATACGATTCGATTGTTTACGATGTGACATGGGATTTTATCTCAATGTATTTTAATTTGAGACATAAATGGTATTTTGAAACTAATCATTTTTATATGGAGTATGTACTAAATATTTGATATAAGTTTTCATTTAAAATTAAATTCATTTTAAAAATACATATTATTGTAGAATCGGTATGATTATTATTTTAGTCTTGTAACCTTTTTCATATGATGTATATTTAAAATGATGTTTTTTAATGTGGAAATATTACTGATTATGCGTCCTCTAATCAATACAAAAATTGATAAGTCATATTATTCTAGAATTAAATCATCATATAATAATTCTCTGGGAATATAGTGACAGTCGAGGCCCAAAATATCCTATCAAATTCATCTATAGGTCTTATGAGACAAAACAGTTTGGCGACAAACAATTCATGTTTTAAAAAAAAAACACAATCAGATGCGTTTCAGCCCACATAATTAAACCGTCTCGATGGTATTATTGTATATGATCTAAATACATGATTTCCAAATAATAAAAATTCTTCTTATTCATTATACTCTTATTACATTCCATGATGATTTCACTATGAAAATAATCCAATGATTTATTATCATTCTCACTTTATTGATGGCCTAGGATTTTCATTTATTGACCATGCCGCATTGATTATGTAAAATTAATTATGATTCACTTATTATTTATTCATACTTCAGATATATGTAACCCTTATTGAGCATTTGATCTCCCCCATTTCATTTTCTCTATCCATAGGTTATTATGAAGATATCATTTATTGAGTTTTCATAGATACAGTTTATTATAATTGGTTATGTATTATGTTTTCTTTTCTTTTCCTTATATAAAATGGGATCCATTTATGTTTCTAATTTCCCAGATATAACTAAAAATATTGGTATTTTGTGATTTTATTCCTTATAATCATGGAAATTTACTAATGTAATCTACCTGCTCCATGATATAGGGGTTGGGGAATTACCAACATGATCCCCGACCTCGAACCCAAGAGGTCATTCACGACGATTAACATAATATTTATGTACAGACCAAGAAGTATTCTTATCCTTTTTGATCTTCTATATGTGATCAATAGTTTTCTAAATGGGATGAGGACCTAGTAGGGATGTATCACCAACCTTTATCCATCACAATAGTTAATAGTGTGGCCTACCATATAATACACAAATGGATCCAACTGAATTGTCAACTAAAATCTACTATTATAAGAGAACTCGATGAGTGGGATTTGAATCTCTAAAGAACTGAAGAAATAAAAGACACATGATTATAGTGTATCCTATAGAACATTTATTATATATTTTGATTTTTCATTGGTATGTGGGTGAATGATTATTCTTAAATACACCATTGTTCCCACATCTTCTTACAAACCCTACCAGAACCATGATGTGAAACGAGCATCCCAATCAAAAATGATAGTACAAGGGACTCTATAGATTACTATTATTTCATGGACATATATTCTTCCTAGATCATAAACTATGAAAATTTCCCAAAAATTTATTAAGTGGTATGTTTTTTGTTCTATTAATGACTACCCTTTTAGCATCGCTAAACCTCAGTGAACTAGGTAAGATGAATACGAAATTCATAAGGACACCATCTCAATTAAATTCTAGGAATGGAAGTAGTTGTAACAACCATTCAGGTATATGGTCCTCTACCTTCACATTATGATAGGTGGAACACATATTGATAAAGCCTGTGATCTGATGCTTTACCACATTCCACTAATAATGACATCACATGTCTCGATAAATTTTCGAGAGGCCTGCAAAAAATACCACTAATATGCATGGGTCTCTTTCATCAAATACTCTATCATATCATAAGGGACATAGATATATCTATGTAGACACAGTATATCATCTCATTCCATAGACCAATGTGGAGGGGGGGGGGGGGTTATCTCCTAATTTAATCTGCCAATGAACTAAGCATTCATGATCTAAAAATTGTCTAAATTTAACCCTATCATATAGGGAAGAGGTAACGGTAAAAGATATGAGATATGAATACTCATTAATATCATGGAACTCTAGACACAACTCATAAAATAGGGCCATTATCTTTCATTTATCAATGGATTCCTCTACGTATTCTGTTTGAGTTTTTTTTACTTGGTGCATCTATAACCACATTTCACTTCCTGGGTGTATAGGCAAGCACAAAATCAATATACTATAGATATTCAACCCATATATACTCTCTACGGTTCAATTACTTTTGAGAAATGATATATTTGAGGCTCTTGTAGTCCATTTACACCATAATGTGCTCACCCAAAAGATAGTTTCTCTTGAAACGTAAGCATTGGACAACTACTGATATCTCCAGGTCCTGTTTTGTGTAATTTATCTAATGTTGACATAACAGTTGAGATCCTTATACAATGACATTGTCCTCAAACAACTGAATGTCTCCTAGGATGATTCTGGATGCAATAAAAAAGATGGTATAACATATTCCTGGATCTAAATTTTTTTGAATATGGGATAATAAAAGCATCCATTTCATCTCCTAAAATTAATTCACACATGCTTTCGAACATATGAAAATGTCGCCATAAATTGTTAGACCATTAAAAGGTGAATAAAGGTGAGTAATGCCTTTAATGAGACACGTGTAATATCTTACCAACACCAATAAACATTGTATATCAAACACATTCATGAAATGTTCCTAAAAAACTACATAAATAACCTTTTCTGGTTCAACAAATACTATTGATTCATATATCATGTGACCACAGAAGTGAAATTTGTCGATATACAAGTGAAACATAGCAAGATCAGTTTATATCTAAAGCTCTATTAGTGTAATCAGAATAATATCAATATGTTTCGCACGATATCTATGAGTGTTAGAATACACCAAGATTTCATCCGCAGATACTGTGATAAAGTAGTCCAAAAAGTGTGGAAACCCCTATTCATCAATTCCATGAATATGGTAGGAACTTTTATAATATCTAATGACATAAAGAGGTAATAATTCATATCATACCTTCTAAAAAAAATCTATTTGAGGTATGTCTGATGGTTTTAGTCATACCAGATGATAACTCGGTATCAGGTCGATCATGGAGAATTCGTTTCCTCATCAAATTTTTAATAAGAGACCATCTATTTGAGGTAGTGGATACTTGTTATTCACGGTAATCTTTTTCAACCATCTGTAATCCAAACATATATGTAAGGTTCCATCTGCTTTCTGGGTGAAAAGCATGGGAAAACCCCAAGAGGATATACTGGTCGATATAAAAAAATTAGCCTTTAAATCCTCTAATTATCAAATGAGTTCATGAAGAACCATAGGTTCCATCCAATAAAGAGTAATGGACATTGCAGCTACACCTATAACAAAATCAATTGTAATATTTTCCTATCTCTTTGAATGTAATCCAGAAAAATTATTGGGAAAGACATCCCTGAAATAATCTTCTACTAGAGTGAAATTAGCTAGATGTAAATCCTTGTCCTCCATGAAGAGAATTTTACTTTGGTTCATCACTCCACCTAGCTATGATGATCGGGTCCCAATATACAATCCCAAACATACCACTCACCCTTATATATATAACTTCTCCCCTATGAAGATGTAAATTAAACCCTATTGATATATTTGTCTAAAAAACTATGGTGATGAACTAACCAGTCCATCCCAAGTATGACATCGACACCAATCATCTCTGGAGAAGAAATGTTTTATAAGAATGGTTAACTGACTACCTAAAGGAGATAATCCCTACACTGGTGTATAACCTCTATTTGTACCCCTAACACCGTATCTAGTGACATTATTGTATAGTGATACTAATTATCTAGTACGAGACACTAAAAAATATATACCAAGATAAAATATTCCAAATCACCTATAAAAATTAATATAGACACAATTGTAGAGGATTCTAGAATAATATCATTTAATGTAGAAGGTATCATAGCTCGATCCTGATGTATTGGATTTAGTACATGAAACTAACCTGGACAATGTCCATGTGCAAAATATGGACTACAAAGATTGAAATTACTATGTAGGCATAGTTAGTGATCTAGGGTCAAGCTACCATGACCACAACCTCCTCCTTAAAAAGACCTATATGTGAAATCCCAACTCTCAACCTGATACAAAATAAAAGAACTCTCTCCAGATGGTAGAGCTGATACGGATCCTTTTCCACTCGAAGTAGTTGTAAAGGTCTTATAGAAACACTTGAATTCCTCATATGGATACATGAATTTCCTTCCATTTGGTACATATAATATTGGGGATTCTTGTACCCCTATTTTCCCAACCGATAACACCCTATAGAGCTATTAAAATGAGCAATATGGTTGTTATTTTTAGGAAGAAGAACCTTAGGAGAATATTTTTTACCACTGGAAGAACCATTAGCCTGATATGTCATTCTTCCTCTCTTTCCACGACTATTATTCTTCCTCTAGATTCCCTCAATGATAAGATTCTTATATACTATTGATGAAAAGTAAGGTAGGTTAAAGACATTCACCTACCTCAAGATTGTGTAATGGATCCCATCCTCCAAATGTCTACCACAAGAATGCTCATCACCATCTAGAAGTGGTGAAAAGTGTTGTAACTCTATAAAACACTCTTAATATTCCATAACATAAATAGAACCCTAATCGAGATGCATTTACTCTCTATCTCGGTTATCACTTCATGTTTTTGGAAAGAAATGATAATTTAAGGCATTCTAGAAATCAACTGATAACATGTCCTGATGATGACCATCTAGGGTAATCACATCCCACCAACTCTTGGAGGAATCCAATAGAATGTTTGTTTCATGCTTGATTAACTGCTCTAGATTCAATTATATCTAATAAATAATATATTTGGTGGCTTCTAGGAATGAATCAACATCCAGTAGACCACCATTCCATGAAAAATTAAGAGGAAGCTGCTGCTGGAACTCACGAGGAAGATCAGCCATGGTAGGGAAAATCTACATAGCACCATGAATGTACTACATTAGATTTTAGAAACTATTAAAATCATGGGAATTATTTATTAGATCAGGTATATTAGGTGGTGCCTCCAGTGGACCTCCTGGAGGTATGATAGGCTGCTCGGGGCCCACCATGATTGGAGCATGGTCATCACTAGCCTCCTAGCATGCACAATATGGAAGATAAAATAGAAATGATCAATAATTGATAATTACAGATATTAGAACATTCTTTTAATCATAATATTGAGATACTAGTAGAAATATACAGTAAGAAAACTCATTACCAAAGGCATACTACCCCATCTACATACGATAGAGACAACAAATTAGTATGTGCCCAATTATAAGATTCATTTTATTTTTTATTTATTTAGCAGGTTCATTCTTTTACCCTTCATAAACATGGAAATGTAAGATAAGTATGTGAAACCATTTCATATTAGTATTCATGATTCACTTTATTTTGGATATCCACTTCTAATGAATTCTTTCCCATACAACTATCACTAGAAATGACTCCCTTTTATTTGAAGCATAATGGGTTGACTTGGTAAATTACTCATCCCAACCCATGAGGGCCAATACACATCATGTATTTAGATAACAAATCACTCAATCACATCCAAGATTACTACAATCAAAATCTATCATTCAAAACATCACTCAAAAATCACATGCATATCAGTCAATGTAAATATATGAAATGAACCTATATGGCATGGAATTATGCATGAAATGTGAATTATAGGTGCCTATAATGATGTATGTAACAATTATTGTTTCCCTCATATCATCAGGGTCATAGATGAATGAAAACCCTCAAATAGAGTAATAATAAATAACTCCACACATCTTCGGCATCACCTAATGGTGAAATAATATATATTGTAATGTGAAAACATAGAACAACAAATATAATTTAGGAAAAATGGGTTTTACCTTGAATATGGGTATGTAATGCCCCAGAATGGCTTATGGGTAACTTCCAAGAATTCAAAATCTCCAATCTATTATCTCCAAATATTAATGTATGAAATGAAATTTGAAATAATATATTTTTGTGAAGTTTTGAACCTAGATTCCTCTCAATGGGTTCCCAAGACCTGTGGGCCACATGGGTATAAGAATATCTCCAAAAATTCTAGAGGCTACAGACTTGTTGCGAAGGCCTAGGGTGCATCTGTGGGGAGTATATTCCCTCGTTAACTTTGTTTAGTGAAACATATGATTCTAAACTAAGGTTAAATAGTTAAATCCATGTAATAAAACACAAGGCACAATGAAAAATAGATACAACAATAACAATATCTAAAAAAGGAATAATATTCAAGAATACAATAGCTGATGATGATATGTCATGATATTAGAAAACATGAAATTAAGGATACAATATAGTAGGCATAACATGTTGAATAAAAGTATAATTGATATTAAAAGACTATCCAAAGCATCCCATGTTCTGAAAGATATATCTTCAATCAATATCCGTAATAAAAAAAGAGTGATAAAGTGTTTGAACCCTTATGATTCCAATTTTGAAAAAATGCATTCTTGAAATCTAACCTTTGTATTAATCACCTCCTGAAGAGGGTGTGAGATAAATATTAATGGGACACAACCAATGGTGTCTATAGCATCTTACCTGTGTAATGGAAATGTAACAATCTACTAGAATGTATATTTAAAGTAAATCATTATAATGTACCTAAATACCCATGTACCTTCATCATTCACCATTTGGTGTCTGAACATGTAACCAATTAATTATATTAATTTTACTAGTTTTCAACATACACCATGTAAACAAATTTTAAGGTTCCATGTTAAGACAAGGATACCTATATTGACATTTAATTGTGAAACCCAAAGGTAATAAACAAGGAGAAGTGGACCTCATAGGTCATCAACTCGGTAATAACTTTAGATGGAAATAGGTATTTTTTTAATTCAAGGATCATTTTCAAGTAATTTCACAATGAGAAGCCTACTAAATCCAATGTTATTGTCCATGATAAAATGGGTCTAAGATGAGATATGTTACTATGGTCTATAACCCTGGAACCTACTTGTTACTGATGGATCTAAGGATTTTATCCAAATGATCCTGTAATAATATTAAGGGATACTATAGTTTCATAGTAGTCATCCAATAAAAAACAAGGATCATGATATAGGTGGTTCTCAACCTAAGAAGGACATATCCTTGATTCAAAATGGGGTTCTCGATTTCAAAGGGCATAATTCTTTCAGAATGAAAGGTGAGATCGATTCAGGCCATTCCTATTTATTCCTAAAGTCATGTAATATTTCATTTGGTTCAAGACATTCATTTCATTAGTGTGGCATGGTCATGTTACAAGAAATATTTTAATCATGTCATTTGGTTCTTGTCCTGCCATTCATTACTATGAAAAGGCCATGTAGTATACGGGCATTCATTTAATCCATTGAAATAATATTTCATATTCAAGATTAATTCTGCAACCTTCCTTTAATGTGGAAAGGGGTCCTAAAAATAGGAATACAACTATTCATTAATATTTTAACTAGTCAAGTTATATCCTTAGTATACTTGCCAATTCACATTTCATATTTCTTTGTCAAATTGAATCACTTGTCTTAGGTGGGTCAAATGGGGAGAATAAAAGGTACTTTCAATTAAGAAATTCACAATAAAAACCTGCCATTTAATATAGAAATGATTACCCCATTATTGGTGAGACCTTGTAACCCTAGAACGATGGAATAAATGTGTCTAAACAAGGAAAACAATTATGGAATAACCATTGACATGGAAAATATGTTTTTTGTTCATAACAATCAATCATTAATCTCATTTATGGGAACATAATGTACATACGGTTATAATTATTATAATAATGGAATATAAATTCAATTAATGGCACCCAATGTAATATATGGCCCCCAAAGGACAAATACAAAATCAATGATCTTTAGGGATGCGTTATGGACCACCCACCTTAGAATTATACAAAACTTCTCCACCAATATTGGATTTTTATTTAGATCATATCATATTAGATCTATGAAAAACAGAAATCCGATCATACCCAGATATCTAGTTTGATAGGAATATTTATTTAGATCATATCATATTAGATATACGAAAAAGAGAAATCTGATCATACCCTGATATCTAGTTTGATAGCAAGAGAGAATGAGAACTGACCACAAGGAATCAACTAATTATCGTTTCACATCCAACGTGATGACAAAAATCTCGAACAGATACCACGTGAAGGAGATAAATTAATCAATATAATTGGCCTTAAAAAGATCCAATTTGAAAAAAGGATTTAATCCATCTTGTTCTCAAATCAGGAAAGTAGAGAGATTATCATTAGATCATTGTGGGAATTTTTGAAATTTAACCTATAAAATGGAATGGGCACATTTTTTTCACATGGATTGACAAACCATGCACAAAATGTTTTAGGTTTTATGGGTTGAGAGGCACATTGCACAGTTAGGCCACATAGCTATTGAAAAATTGTGTAAAGGGGTTCAGTCTGTAAATTTTTATCTGTACAGTTAGAAAAACTGTTCGATAAAGGTGCGACATGTCTAGTTTTCCATAAAAATTTGGGTTATGGGAATCGAACAATCCACAGTCACCCCTAAGACCTTTACTAACTCAAATTAAATCTAAAAAATTTCCAAATTATAATTTTAAATTTAAAATTAAATCATACATACATGAGTGAAAAAATGGGTTCTTACAAAGAGATATATGATTATTGTAGTAGGATACCTTTTGATTTCACTTATGGTGATAAGATTATCATGAGAGCCACTCCTCGATTAGGATATTGATGACTAAGGATACAAGGTTACCTAGCACCATGGTTTGATATAACATTCATTTTCACCGCATTGGTTTGGACAATGAAATACAAACTAGACATTCCATGCCGCATCTATGGTATAAATAACCAGTTTTTTGTATCATAGATCAAGATATAAATGGAAAATACCTAACATGTAATAGACTTTGATTATATTGAGATGGATCTAGGTGCATCTTATAAAGATTTTTAGATGATTTTTATTTACTGTAGTTGGAAATATATTCTATTTAACATGATAAAACTTGTCATGATCCAATTATTTCATAGATGGATCATGAAAGAGACATGTGAGTGGTAGTTTGATGTTTAAGCTTAGGGGTCGATGTTGTTCATGGAATCTGAGTATTGTACATATAAATGAATAGAATTTGGTACAGGTGAAAATTTTTATATTCTTAAATATTTATGTCATAAATAAACGATTTTTTATTTTTTATGTGTTTTATTGTAGAAAATAAATTATCAAATAAAAATCAAATTATAAATTATTTAATAATTTAAGTAATGAAAAAAATCCATATTTGTATAATGATTTGTTTCACCATGAATCACATTGGATTATTTTATGGAAGATTTTTTATAGGCAATCATGGAGATATCATAAGATTCCAAGGCCTGTAGATCCTCATTGTTGATATAATAAAAATAATAAAAATGTTACATTACATGCACATGATTTTACAAAAATAACAAAATATCAACTATTTGGTGTTCATATATAATGACCTAGCTAAATATAAAATATATTTGTTCATTATAAAATTAAATAGTAAATTTCATTATCAATTCATAACGAAATAATTGATATTTTTAAAAATTATTGAATATATACTAATAGTATAGTAACCTAACCTATCAAATTATAAATAAAATTCATGTATCTTAAATGTAATAATATAATATATTTATATAATTGAATAAGTAAATATCTCTTTTCAACGTAATAAATTAATGGAAATGAATATATTTATTTATATTTTTAAAATTAAAATAATGATTTAATAGAAATTTTATTCCCAAAAAATAGATTCAAAAATTAGTATTATTTTTATGATTATATCACAAATATTTTTTTACCATTATTCATTTTCAATGTGTTATAAAACCAATTAAAATTTTAAAATATTCATTTTTCAAATAAATGATGATTTTAATTAAAATTAAATTTCTATAATTTAGATAATAACATTCATAAAATAACGTTCATTTTTTAATTCAAAATTTTAAAAGTGTTTAGGGGTTTTTTGGAATCTTCTAGAAATAGTTACATTTTTTGATGAATAGAGACATACAACAATTTAGGGTATATATACATTATATGTTAAATAAAAAATTCCTCGAGTATTTAATGAAGAAATAAATATAATCTAGAATCATCCTTCATTGTTTTAATATATTTTGGGACAATTCTCAAACTATTCATTGATTTTTACAAAAATAATGAACTAATGAACTATATAATTTGAAAAACTAATATCCTCACCTCAAAATATCTCTCCCCACGATCTTTTCTCCCCACAACTCGAATCATTAAAGATTGTTTTTTTATATACCAATTACCTTCATAAGAATATTACCTTTGTCTAAGACCATCTGGTCTAACAATAAGGCCAAATCCAATAGACTTATAAAGGTTCCCAAGGAGAAGATGTTCATGATGTAAAATCCAATTTCATTATCTTTTATTTTCTTCACTATTAGTTTTCTCCATTTTTTATCTACAATCACGCCCACATAAATGTGACCTGATAACTTAATTAAATCACATAAACTAATATTTTCTTGTGTTAATGGAATATCCATCATCAAACCTCTCATATAATACTGTTATTAAAAAACTAATAACATTGTTTGTGTCGTGTCGATTAACCATCATCATGGATAATGTATTTTAATTCTATTTTTCCAACATCATGGCAGGTCATAAAACCATTGTTATGTTCAAATATATTTTTTTATACACATTATATTTTATATAATGTTCTGGAACTGATATGTAGTAATGAAAATAAATAAAATGATATATGTTCTGGATTGTTATAAAACACCAATATAAATTAAAACATTTTCATTTATGATTTATGTAATGAATCATAATCATATCAGAAAAACAATATATAGTATGATTAATTTTTTTTTTTGAAACTTTTTAATAACATTTCATTCAACTTATTGAGTTTTTCATGAAAACCCTTGATGATCCTACCATAGAAAAAAATTAAATAAAAGAACCCAAAATATTGAAAATAAGATAATATTATGATTAAATTGGTGGAATGATCATATAAGTAATCATATAATGTATTATTGATATGAATATAGGTATGTAATATAATAATGACATTTTTTAAATGTATTTACAAGAGGTTTTAATGTGTTTAATGTATGACAACCCCAAGGTAAGGGACTTACCTTTAAAAATAATCATTTAATTTCCCATTTTTAAAAAAATTATAATTGAATGTTTTTATGATAAAAGTATTCTTATTTAAGAATAATGATATGGTTTCTCGTAATTTTTTATTATGATGGGTGGGACCTATATCTCCCAAAAATCCATTAGGTATATTTATATTGGGGTATGATTTTATAGTTACTCCATGTATAACTGTGATGTTTCCATAACAAGGTAGCCATGACATTTACATTGTAATGTATCCTTGAGGGTTTTATAATAAATAATATGTGAGGGTTACACTATAAGGTATCAAACAAGGGTTAGAAACCATATGGAAGATGTAATGGTTAATATCATGCGTATGTAATTCCCCATGATTAATTTATATTTTTCAATAAGTTTTCTCTATTTTATTGAAATCATTTGTTGTTAAAAATTATGTATATGATAATTTATGGGTGATAATTATATCATTTTGTAAATAATTTCATCTATTTATAAGTATTCATGGATTTATGGTAATTTTAATTTTCATATTACACATTGAGATTTTTTCACTCATCCCATGATTTAAAATATTTTTCATACGGTTTAAGGATGCATTGAGAAAAAGAGAATCCAATATAAATATAGTGATTTTTTATGAAAATATTTAAGGTTTTATTACTAATATTTTTATTATGGAAGGAATTAATAATATATTAGTAGTAATCACTTTGTATTCTTATGGGTGGATATATATGAATTATATCTTAATCCACTAAATTGTAATCTAAAAATATCATTTCCAATGTAAGTAAGTGAATTATAAAAAATAATTGACTATGTAATGTTTAAGGATGTGTCATTAATGTTATTATTAGAGGAATGATTTAGATAAAATTAGTTGGTATGATAATATTAATTGAATACTATAAATGATTTTCCCTTATGTTTAGGTTCTAATGATAGAACATATGAATATTATCATGTTTCTTAATTTATGATATGTAGGTTTAGAATGGTAATCCAAAAAAGAAATAGTGATGCTGTCGTAGGAAGGAATTTATAGAATGATATCCTTCTAATTGCATAACCTGTAATAGTGGGACTTGGAACTGATCAATTTGTGATAGTAATGGATATGTTTACAAAGACCCTAAATGGAAGTTAAATCCATGAAATAGAAAATCCAGTGCTAAGACAAACTAACATGATGGAAATTGAAAATTTTATAATGCATAACCCTAATGATTTTAGTGTAACATCAAGCTCTTTTGTGGATAAAAGGTGAATTAAATCCCTTGAGAATTTATTCAATGTGACGAGGTATTTAAATAATGAAATGGTTCATCTTTAAATTTTCCTTTTTAATGTTTAATATGAATAGTGTGAGCCTATGTTCAAGAATATCAGGGTTATCGATGACATTGATGCCTAAAAATGGATAAAGTTTAAAATATTTAACATGAAATTTTTTTTTTCAAAGGAGGATCAACTTATGATGGAAAACATATTCTATGAATTGATAAAAAAAGAATGAAAATTAACTGGCCATACATGACAAAAACATCTCCCAATATTAAGGGTATTCTCCAAAAATTATTCAAGATATTGATATTAAAATAAATTTCTTGCACACAGGAATAAAGCCATGATATCGAAGGGAACTAACATCCCATGAATTCAAATGTTATGGGAAACATGTTTGATGTGATGGGATGGTAGAAATAATGTTTTTCGGTGATTATTTTTACTTTGAAAACAATCATAATAAAGGTCCATATAGAATGAAATTAGTAAGAATAAATGAAATATATCTTAAGTTAACAAATTCCAATTTCTATTTTGTTGGATGTGTGGTAAAAGGAACCCTTGGAATGACATAGCTAATAAGGGGAGTGTTTCTGATGTATTAATTTTGTATATATACCGCAATATTGTAATTAAAATATATTGGTGATTTTATTTATGATTCCAATATGGATGATTTACTGTTGTTTAATTTTGTTGAGATTGTCCATTATGGAAATTATGTCCCAATGAACGATTTTAATGATTACAAGAAACAAGATTACAAATAGAAATGTATAGTGAGATCATTTATGACTACTCCAGTAGATGTTGATACATTAAATGAAGTGGTATAATGTAATTTTTTTGATTAATCATATTTTTAAGTGTTTTTTGGATACGGGGTCTACACAATACATTATTTATTAGAAATTTTTTTGGTAAACAGATAATTCTACTGTAAGAAATAAAACTAGATATTATGTCTAACGGAAAATGGGATATATTACCAAAAAAATGAATTATATGAATATTCATGTTTTTTCGGAATAACATTACCTTAAAACGATAATGTTTTCCTATTAATTTTTTTTATGTTATTCATTATATGGATTGGATTTCGATTTATCATGATATGCTTTATTGAAGTGCATAAAATATTGTTTTTAAGAAAATGTTGCAGTTAATATACAAGAATGATCCCATAACATTTATAAAATTTCAAGAGGCTGAGAAAATCATGAAATAATTTCATGAATGTTATCCTTAACATATATAAGAGAATATATTAAGTGATTAGATAAATAATTATCCAGTTGTAAATGAATACCTGGTTATTTTTTCCGATGAGTTTCTTAGTGTTATACCAAATTTGATATTTGAATATATGTTTGACATAGTTCCTGATGCTATGACAATTTTAAAGCCCCCTTATCGAATGTATCATTTGGAATGTATTGAATTGAAAAAGAAATTGTTGGATTTTCATGATAATGGTTTCATTAATCCAAGAACAACACCATGGGATGGCCCAATTTTTTTGTTAAAAATACTAATGGTTCCCAGAGGATTTATATTGATTATAATGATTTTAATAACACTAAAATTATGAACACATATCTAATCTCTAATATCAATGATTTTTTTGATCATTATTAGGAAGCTCAGGTTGTTTCCAAGATTTACTTGAGATCTGAATGTCACCAACTGAAGGTAAAAAATGATGAAATTAATGAAACCAAATTCCATACTAGATAAGGGAATTATTAGTTTTTTTAAAAAAATTTACTTGTTTTTAAATATTATCCTAATGTATTCATGGATCTTATGAATATAATATGCTGTGCACGTATGGATATGTTTTTTATATTTTATTGATTCTTTTTCTGTATTTCCTAAATGTGACGTGAATCAAAAAAATTAAGGATTGTATTGGAAACTCTCAAAGAAAATTAGTTATGTGGAAAATTAATCTGATGTAATTTTGGGTTGAAACATATTACTTTTCATGTGATCATTGTAAATGAGGATTCCATTATAGTTTATCCTACCGAAAATAGTGGATTATAAATGGAAAATACCAACATATGTAATAGATATTCAAATTTTCATGGATTGCTAAGTTATAAATGATATTTTGTTAAAACAATATCATATTTATCTATCTTAATAACTATGTTAACATGAAATGTGGTTAAATTTATTTTTAAAGAAGAATGTGATGCTTTTTTAGGATCTAAATATCATATTGGTGAATTCTCTAGTTTTGGACATATATTATAGAAATAATGAGTATTTCATCAACTATTATGCTCTATTAAATGGAGTTGGTTCCATTATAAAGTATAATGATCACGTAATTTCTTATTCTTCAAGAAAACTAAAGCCACATGAATTAAGTTAACCCCCAGATGATTTTCAATTAGAACATGTTGTTTTTTTGAAATATTTGGTGGCATCATTTATATTGATCCAGATATTAATTATATGCTGACCATAAAAGTATATAGTATATATTTACTCATAAGAAATTAGACATGGGGAGGGGGAGTTGGATGTAACTAATAAAATATTATGATTGAATAATTAGTTAACACCTTTGAAAATAAAAGAAATTGGTGGATTCATTGAGTCGAAAACATCATGCAGTAATTACCAAGATACATTTGGACCATGACCCCTTTGTTTATTATTGGATAAATGTTTCCATGGAAGTTGTTGTTGTAAGAAATTTTTTTTTGGGTTTTACATGTCAGTATAGTGATTTTTATCAGATATAATTATGAAAGCTAAAAAAGAAGACCCTGAGTTGTTGAAGAGGTAGAAATGGTCAAAAAATGGAATGTTTCCATAATTTATCATTGATAAATTTTTCGTCTTATAATTTTTAAAAAGATAATTAGTTCCTTGTGGTTCAAATATGATGAAATTTTTTTTAATTGAACCTCAGAGTTCACAGTTTTAATTTCATATTGTAAGCAATAAGATTTATAGATACCATTGGTAGTATAACTAGTTGGATTTAATGAACATAGATATTTTAGATTATAGAATGAAATGATTCACATTCGAATACGTTAAAAATGTGTGACACCTACATAATGAAATGATTCTAACTTTCCTAGTGTTAGAGTAGAGATATAAAAGTATGTCCATTTAAATTGTGGTGTAAATACTGATGAAATATCAGGTTAATAATATACTTTGAGTTATCACTCATTGGTTAAAAAATTATCGAATTTTATTCATATTAATGATATAATGTTTTTAGATTATCTTTCTAAACAATAACAGAAAGGAATTATTGAGTGACTTGAAGTCCCACTCTCTATTGTATCTTACTATGATCCTAGGTTAACCTCTAACTTTTCGAAAAGCCTTTATATGTAACTGTGAACTATATTAAATTGAAGAACAACCAATCATCCACAATCTGATAGGTAGACCAAGAAAACCATTCTGACCATGGAAGACATGTTATATTCATATTTAATGGATTACCAGGGATTTTTGGATCATCATATTTATTTAATTGAGTTTTCTTATAAAATGTGTTTTAATTAACAAACACATGAGGCACCTTTGGAGGAATTATAAGGAATGTGGGGTCCCAATACAACATTTTTGGATTATTTCGAGGAAATGATGTTTATTGGGACATAATTAGTGGGGGAATGGCTATGAATGTGATGATAATCTAGTGATGCATGGGGAAAGTGTAGAGAAGGTAAAATGTTATGGAGATAAGTGGATGTAGGTATTGCCTTTCAAGTTTGGTGATTATGATTTCTGTAAAATAACTCATTGAAAATGTGTTCTTTTTTCAGATGAAATGATTGCTATGTTCATGTTTCACTAAAAAATATTAAATTCTGGCGAATTTGAAACCCTTTTCCTATCATGTATCTTTTACTCCAAGATTATCTAAGGTTCACAATGTTTTTCATGATTTAATGACCATAAAGGATGTACTAGATTTATCTCCTGTTTTTATCCTATAAGTAGTTTAGGGGTATGAGGAACATTTTTATGAAATGAAATAATTTCATATTTTTGATCTAAGAGACCAATTATTATGAAATATGTTAATTTATTAGGTTATTATTTTATAAGTAACCCACATGGTTGAAGTATGAACTTGTAAAATCAGAATATTCTATGAGGGAATGTTATCTTCAGTTGTATAAAAGGAAAATAAAAATTGTTACGACACAACTTCTAGAAGGTGGGGATAATTTAATGACCTTGGTAGTTATTAATAATTTTTTTTCATTATAAATTTTTTTATAAATATTAATTATATATGAATAATAATATTATTTCTATTTATATAAATTGTGAATCTATACTAATAGAATAATATCCCCCCCCAATGAATGGATAAATAAAATTCATGTATCTTTAAAGTGAAAATATTATATATATATATATCATGGAATAAGTATATATATATGTTTAGAATGTGATAATTTAAGAAAAGCATAAATTTTTTACATATAAATATATAAATATATTAATTAACTAGAAAAAAATTATCATTATAAAATAGATTCAAAAAAAATTATTTTATTTCCTTATAATTATAAGGAAAATTTATGAGACCTTAATTATTTTTTCAATGTGTTATAAAAGAAGTTATAATGTTAAGACTGATATTTTTAATAAATTATGATTTTAATTAAAAAATAAATTTCTCATACTAAAAAAATTATTCTCATAAAATTGACTGCATATTTGAAATCTAAACATTGAGAAATCATTAAGGATAATTTATGGTATTATTCTAAAATAGTAGTATTTTTTATGTGTAGTGAAATATGGTATCTTACAAAATATATACATTATAATTTTAATTTTTTATTCCATAAGTCATCACTGATGAATATAGCGTAATCTAGAACCCCCCATCATTATTTTAATTTTTTATTAATATGTTTAAAATTATTCATAATCTAGAACCAAAATAACTAACTAATAAATAAAATAATGAGAAAATGATCCTCCCCTCCACTATAAATACCACTCTCACCAACTCTTCTCCTCACACCTTGATACCTTATAACTGGTTTAATTTTTTCCCAACTCATTTCCAAAGCCTCTTTTCAATGTTAATAAACATTTGGTCTTACCATTAGTATAAAACCAATGGTTTTAAGGAGGTTCTCAATGAGAAGAAGATCAATAGGTAATGCCATCTTTTATTTTCTTTTATTTTCTTTTTGATTTATATTCATTTAATTTTATATCCCCACATATATTCATCAATGTGTCATGAGGAATCATTTCTCTCTCATATACTTTAATTTTTATTAATGTGATATAAATTAACAACTTATCCACTTCTTCAATTATTCTAAAAAATTTGAACAATTTCTGTGATTGGTAGATTTACCATCATCATGTATGATGAGTGTTAAATATAATTTACCAACTTTGAGGATATCTATAAAACCATTTTTAGTTAAATATAATTTTTAATAAATATTATATATTATATAATGTTTTGTAACAAATATATAATCACTATATTATATAAAATTATTCAAGTTCAATATAGTTCTAAAATCCTGAAAAATAAATTAAATAATTTTAATTAGTATTTAATATAATTAATAATCCTCTAATTAGAAAAAAATATGATATATGGTATCATTTAATATTTTTGAAAAAAACTATATACCAATTCATTCCACTATTTGATTTTTTCATGAATATCCATAATGAACTAGCCATGAAAACCACAAAATAATTGCAAATAAAACAATGAAAATAAGAAAATATTATATTTATATGGGTGGAATGTTTTTATTTAATGATCACATAAGGTAGTACATATAGAATATAGTTCTGTAAAATTATAATAACATGCAATAAAACATTATACCAGAGGTGTGAACATGTTTCAAGGAAGATAAACATGAGGTAAAATACATTACATTAAAAATACACTTTTAATTTTTGGTTTTTAAAAAATTCATAATGAATGGTTGTATGATACATGTATTCATGTTTGTTGATTACAATTTGGTTATTGTTAATTTATTATGATTATTTTTTGGACTTATATATCCATCCAATTCATTAGGTATACTGATGTTGGAGGTCAAACCTATGTTTACTCCAAGTGAAACAATGATTGTTAAAACATGAGATAGTCCTGAGGGTTACATTATAAGGTATCCATGAGGGATACACTATAATTGTTCCATGAGGGATACCTAATAAGGTAGTTATGAGGGTTACAAATTTTTTTTATCTATGATGGTTACAATCATAGGTAATTAATACCCAAATTTACCTTTATAGTTTAATTTATGTCTTATATGTTTTATAGAAATATCATGTTTTCACAAAGTTAGTATAAGATATGTAATATGTAAGAAGTAATTTTTTTTAAAAACCACATGTTTATATGCATTTATGGACTAAGGGTTATTTTATTTTTTAAGTCCCTTACTACTATTTTTTGGCTCATCAAATGTTTTAAATTTATTTTCATAGGGTTTATTGATGTGTAATTGAATAAAGAATCCAAGATGAATGCGGTGATTTTTTTTCATGAAAATATCACTTCTTTTAGTAAAAAAAATTGTATTATATAAGAAATGAAACTATTTTTGTTGAACAAATATCTTCAATATATAGGATTATATGTATGAATTATGTTCTGATTTAATAAAACTATAAAATTAAATGATCTTTAGAAATTTAATAAATTTAATAAAAAAATAATATACTAGATTATCTAATGTTTCTTGTCAAGTTATTATATAATATTACAAATTTTAGACTTATATTAGGTTTGGAATGTGGGTTTTATACATGGCCTAATAAAACCTTTGTACAAGTTGGCCGTCTCATTTGATCAGACCCATGTTGACTGTTATACTATTATCCCTTTATTTTTTTTTCATTTAATGATTCCTCTCAATGTACCATGTTGTAGTCCTACATGATCACATAGATAATATTGAAAAAATCTATAAAATAAATTTTTTTACCAATTTAAATTTAATCAATTTAATATAGAGAAATTGAACACTCTAGAAACAATTATTAGTTGTATCACAAATTAATACTATTTTATTAGTTTACCCCATATTTCAATGAAACATTGGGGTTTTTAATAGTCTGAGCATTCAATTAAACATCTTGGTTTACTCATTTGACTGTAAAAAACGCTATATGTTCATTTCATTACATTGTAGAATCTTCAATTCTATGGTTCCAACTACTTACGTTGCTCCTTACATGGTGGTGGTACTAATTATTTGCCATTGGAAACTACACATAAGAGGAAAATAATGGATTGGTTTATTTATTTATATATTTTTTTCAATATATTTTATTTTATATCCTATTCAAAAAACTAAATTATTGATTTTAAAATATTGTGATAAAAACTAAATTGTCGAATGATATTTCATAAACCGATTATAAATGGATAATTATGATATTTATCTGAGTATAATTAAAAAATTATACAATCATAATTACATCAAACTACCTAAAATTGATTAAATAATATTATCAATTGATAATTATCAAAATTTTACCAGGGTTAATTGTAAATAAATAGGAATTAAAAATTACTTCAAATTATCGAAGGATATTTTAAATAAAATAAATTTGTAATTATACCACAATTATCAAATGATAATTATAAATATTAGATGATAAATACATCAAATTTTATATGGATAATTTTATTAAATTCATCCCAAAATAAATATGTAGAAATCATTAAATTTAAATTTAAAAAATATCAAAAGATAATGGTGAGCGATTATCATATAGTAATTATCTAAATTTATATGATTATAATTAAATTTAATCATCAATGTATAAGTAATAATTTTTTTTCAAAAAATATATATTATTAAATTACACACGGATATTAAAAAGTAATAAATATGTGATAATGGTATATAATTTTTAAAGGATTATTTTATGAAAAATTTATATATGTGATGTATCGAAATTATAAAAGAATAATAATTTTGAAATTTTCCTTTTGAGATAAAGTATCATCATATGTGATATTTTATTTAATTTTTTATGGTAAAAAAATTATTATTTGCTTCTAGGAAACCATGTTAATCACCAAGAATAGATGAGTTGAAAACTATGTTATTAAGGATAAGGATAACAATTTCTAAATTTTTTCGGATTCTTCTCTAGATTTTAAACTATATAAGGTGTAATATTCATGTTTTTGTCATTTAAGACTTTGAGAGATGAAGTTACATTCTTTTGAGGAAATTATATTATTTTTTTTTGACATGGTTAAATCCATGGTCCATCATGGTCTTGTTTCTAATTGATTAAATTTTTTGGTCAATGTGTTCCCATGATACCTATATATCATGTATGTGTCATGAGAATTTTTAATATATATTCTTGTAATGTTTTATTTTATTATTATTATGTTATGTTTTTACTATATTTATAATGATTCCATGATTTGAATTTCATACATTTAATGGTTTTTTATAATACCTAATTTGGAGGTTTCAATCTTCGTATATGGTATATGTGACTGTAATTTTATATTTAACCATTAGAGGAGTAGTGAACATGATGTTTTTAAGTGATTATAGTGTAGTTTAGTATCCTTGTTAGTGATATGTAACTAAATTGTTTGATGATTCTAAGGAAACATTTGTATACCCAACGCCTAGTGTTTTCTAAGTAGCCTATCACCTCGAATAATTATAGAATTAGAGTATCTTAAAAACACAATACATTCATTATTTTGTATAGAATTAAAATTGACATGGGGATATTTTTTATCCTTTTGACACCTCATACAGTCATTTCTACATAGAGTTGATGCATGTATGTTCAGGGGTTTTGGTATATTAGATAGAGTATGAGTACATGGTTTTGTTTTTAATGTTATTATTTTCCTTTGACATTTATTTTTATCATACTAGAAAATAGTTGTATTTGGGAAGGAAAGGATATGGTTGTTTTGGTTGTGTCCCACCGAGTCATGTACTCACACCCTACTCTCTCTTTTCAGTGTAATTTTATGTTTCATGTCTAGAGATATAGTGAAGGGAAAGTGTGATGGAGTGTATGGTCAAGAATTGAAACATACAAATGGAAGTGTACTACTATAGAATTCAGTTGGTTCATAGTTTCTTTTATATATTTATATATATTTATTTAGTTTGACATTGATTCTACTTTGGGTGACCTTTTAAATAATTCTATAACACATAATCATTCCATTCTGATTCATCCAGTACTCTTATATTTTATTATATTGTTTATTGTTATTAATATTTTCTTAAGAAATGAAATTAAGGGTATAGTAACCCCACATATAGAATAATGTTGACACTTCTAGTAAGAAACCACTTGAAATCATGCATGAGGTCATATGATCCTTAGGCACGAGAATTGTGGTTTGGGTTGGGATGTTATACATTCAAGTATTTTTATTTTAAATTTATTTTTTTATATAAAATATTTAATTTAATTTTTACTTGTTATATTTTTCATATATTTCTATATTTTCACTATACACATATATTATAATTAATAATATTTTTTATTTAAAATATTTAATATAATTTGTAATTTTATTATTGAAATTATTATTTTGTTACATATGTTATGTATTTTAAAATTCATATAGAAATAATAACCTATAAGATATTATTTCATTATAAAGTTAATCTAATTAAATTTTATATAAAAATAATAATTTTTATTCTTGATGTATGTTCGAACCCTAGAATTGTGATACATTATCACAGAAAGTCAAATAATAAAATTCAAAGGCTAGTTGGAACAACAAAATGTTGTCTATGTCCTAGTGCTATATAGCATGACATCAAACATCTTAAATAAGGAAACAATGAATTCCCTCAGCTAAAGTATTGTGAATAATACAACACAAATCGAAGATGTGAAAAATGTATTTGACAATTCTATATGTGGTTCCCAATGTAGTTTCAATATCTTTTTTGTTGTTATGGGTACATATTCTTATATTTATGATCCATTAGAAACCTGATTATTGAAGGACAAACATGATATATGCTTGAGATGATAATACAAGGTGAAAAAAGATGGAGGGAGATATTTAGTTCCATAGTGCTCCATTAATTCTTATATGTTATTTGTATATCAACCCAAATTTTTATTTCATTACTATGTTGAATGAATTGTTTCATAAAAAACATATAGAAAAAATATTTTATTGTTTATTTCACTACGGAATAATTTTACCCAAAAAATGACTATTAATACCATCTTAGAGGGAAATATAAAATATTATTACAATAATTTTAATCTGATTAATGTCACATATAAATAGAGAGACCATAAACATGAAATAATCATCACATTTTTTTCATAATGCTCAATCCACTAATTAAATGTATGAAAAAAGATTGATTATTTGGAATATGAAAGT
Organism: Viscum album; assembly: GCA_963277665.1. Lineage (NCBI taxonomy): Eukaryota > Viridiplantae > Streptophyta > Magnoliopsida > Santalales > Viscaceae > Viscum > Viscum album. Next base: position 1,816,368,751 of record OY728146.1, read on the forward strand.
CATTTTTGGAAGAAAATAATTATTAGGATTAATAAAATAATGATATATTAGGTTATAGATAATAGTAATAATGTGGTACATTATCATTACATGACCATTGAAATAATATGTGACTTCGTGGAATTTATATAGCGAATGAGTATATTAAAATTGTTTTAATTGGATTGAAATTTATTTTTATTATGAATAATTTATTTAATATGATAAATTAAATATATATTGTATATATATATATAAATTATCAAATAAATTTGAACCAAACTGGTGTAGGTGGAAGATGAGTTCCTATTCCAAAAATTTTTATACAAATTTGGAAAAGTTGCAGTATAAGGGGTTTTACAAAGAATATAATGATATAAAAAACACACATCCAAATTAAATAAATATGAAAAAATATAGGGTAAAAAAGGACCATCTTGAGGATTACTATACAATTTCTCTCTTGGATAAAGCATCATCAACCAGATTGGACTCCCTATAAGCATGGGTGACATCCAAATAAAGGATCTCAATAAGATGGTGTAATTCAATTCATGATAGAATATTCTCTATGGAACAATACCATATCTCATTTTCAATGATTTACATACCATAGTAATGTTACATTCCACAAAGATATATCACCATCCATGACGAAAAACACACTTGAGTGCATTAATTATTACCCATTTATTATCTTTAATGAATGAGAAAATACCAATATAATGATAAAAATATACTTTAAGGAAGAATCAATGGTTATAAAAGTCACCACCAAATCCTGATGGCCTACCCACACATGAATCCACACCATCGATGTTAACTTGTATATGAAGTGAGATTAGTTGAATCTATTTTATAGAATTAACCATAGAAGGATTTATAATGTTTACACTAACATAACATGATTTCAGAATAATTAGATCGAAAAAAATAATTATTCATGGATCCTTTTTTGAGTGTGAAGGTTTCCATAACATCCCTATAAATAGGAATTATCCCAAAAAGCTAAGAGGGCCTCTAATTCTCAAATGCATGGATATTTCAGGACATACAAATATAGGCATTTAAACTAACCACTATTGTGACCTGTAGAGCCTACTCATGATCACTATGATCCGCACTGCTATTGGATTCCATAAATTCTTCAATAAAATTCATATTCATAGCCATAGAAAATTATCCCCAAAAATGATGTCAGATAATTCATGATTTTTTTTAAAATGAAAAAATGTATAATAGATTCATTATCATTCAGATAAATGTGTCAATTTATATAGAGATAAATTACATATTTATGTAATAGATCATGAATAGAATGTCTTCCAATCCCAATCCTCTAAAGCGACATGAAACTAAGGGGTAGAAAGGAAAGTTTTTTTAAAAATATGTATCCATGGTGGAATAGTAATCTTACAATTTCTAGACACCTATAATAACATATGGAGGTGAATTTAAAAATATAGTTATAAGTTTAGAATATAGTTTCCCAATCAATATAGTGGTAACTCTAGAGTTACAACCTGATTTGATAGGAATGATGACCCTAAAATTCAATTTCTTTGAGACATGGCATTGTAATATTATTTCATGAGAGGTGGCATATCCATTAATTCAATAATATGACTATCGATCCATGTTGTGGTCCATATGTTGATGTTCGAGTTTTTATACACCCACCATTATGATCATTGCATGAGCACATGAGAAGAATTTCTAAGAGCATCTCATATAGAAGGGGAGACAAACATGGAGTACCCTTTCTAAATATTTTAGAGAAATCAATGAGGGGGTAATTATATGGATATATCATTGGATGTCAGCAAATTGAAATTATGTTACTTCGAATTGAATCATTTGAAATTTTTTAGATCCTTAATTTTCATTCCCACAATATCAATAGCTTTAATGAAATTTTTATAGGCCACAATGATTAGATTATTCCTATGAATAGACCCATTTGAAACAAAATTTATTATTATGAAAAAATTCTCCTTAATGATAGATCAAGATATATATATATATATACAGAATTAATAGAAAACCTTGATGTAACAATTGAATTATCTTGGAAAACTATCCCTTCTCGATATATGGTCTTCCACATCCCCATATAAATTTGGAAAAAAATTATAGAAAATATGATTATATTTTTTTATATTTTAACCATTACCTATAATAGGAGATACCTATGATATGTGATGAGAAAAACTATTTTCAACATGTTAATTTATCTAGAGGTCATATTCTTCCTATATGAATCATCCCATTCCGAAACACCTCACTGTATTTATGCCAACATATAGATTGACTAGAGTTGTCCCCATAATGAAAAATAAATTTGTTATATAATAAATAGATACCTTATCAGGTTGACCAAATTTCACAATACATTTAGTATAAAGAAGGTGGGAGGGTGAAAATAGATCACATCCCACCTTAATTTCAATTTACAAACAAACCTTTACAAGATAGTTCACGAAAATACTAATGTAGTCCTCATACATGGAAAGGAGAATACTAGAAAGAGGATCCCCTTGTGTGACCCCCTAGAACCTTAGAAATATACATTGGGTGGCCCATTATTCAGAATATATATCCAAGAAATGTTAAGGATAATGTTTTCCAAGATTAATAAAGAGTGATAAAATCCTTGATTTCTAAGTATAGAGGTTAAAAGGCTGTATTTTATTTTACAAAAGGCCATAAAAATTTCCATTTTGAGTGAAAATATCACATCCATGTGCTTCTAGTTCACGTTATTAAAATATTGTAATATAGTGAGAGGAAATTATTGAATACTACATCTATGGAAAAATGAAATTTATTAGATATTAGTTGGACGCTAGTAATATGTCCCAGTGATGGGGAAAGAGTTTTCATGATAATTCTGGTTATAGTATTTCCAATGGAAACAATCATAAAATCCTTAATATGTATGGAATTTTACATTTTAGATTTAAATAAATGAAGTTGGAATTTTATACCATATATAAAATAATAATGACTGAAAAACTATCTAACATCATTTATGGTATCTTGATGCACAATATTCCAATTGAACATAATGAATTTATTGGTTAACCCATTCTGTCCTACGACAATATCAATTCCCAAAGATATACAGAAACATCATTTTCCATATACATAGGATCTTTAACAATAATTTTATTATTACATGTATACATAGTGGATTCAATATTATAAACCAATTTGTGATTTTCATTATACTCATTTTCTTAGTTCGACCCTTCAATGTATTTATCCGCACCATTAGAGATTTGAATATGTGAACTAAAAATGGAACCATTAAGGAATAATTCATTATTTGACATTTTTATCCCTATAAATAAAATGAAAGAACATTGAATTTATATATACCTACTGTAACCATTTCAAATTATATTAATTCATGTCCAATTTTTCATGAAGGAATGGATGATCATAATGATGAGAAGGGGCTACAAATTATCTCTGGAGGGAAAAAATGATTATGAATTACAATTTGATAGTGAATGAGGTCCTATTCAGAAACTATAATTTCGCTATCTATAGTTTAAAAGGGTACCATGTCCATTCCCTATCCTTTTTTGGAATTTTCATATTGTTTTCCATGATTTCATGTGGGCTTCCAATATAATTAAATTTTTAGGAATTTTTGATATTTTAATGACATATAGGAATAATAATTCATGAATTTTTTTACATTAAATGAATAAAAGATGACCTTATATTGATGGAACAAACACCCTCCAAGATTGGAATATGTTCAGAGTAACATTTGGGATTGATTAGATTATACACAATAATAGAATAATTTATTTCATCAATATGAACAATAAATATATATATTTTATCTATTTATTGACATTTAGAATTTTTATGATCCATGTTTATTATCTTTTCACAATTGTTACATCAAGAAAATTTCATTTATCTAATTACTTTGGAAAATATATAGACATATATTCTATTTATGTGATTATAATTTTTCTCATTAGATATGAGAACAATATTGAGGTCATACATAATCAACTAGCTATGAGAGACTTGATTTAAAGTCCTCATAAGTTCTTTCATATAGATTTTACTTTTGATATTGAAATTAGATTCATAAAAAATAGAAAGGGAGATAATATCACCATTAATTAAAATTTGAACTGTGACTTTTTTGGGGATTAATTTTGAATTGGAGACAAATTTTATCAACATTGAGAACCCATAGATGTTAAACCACCTTATAATTTGAATTTTGTGTAACAAACGAGTCACTAATTTTATTCCAGTATAAGGAATTACACTTTTCATATGTCATTTTTTGGTTTTAGAATCCCATTAATCATAGATTTATTTTTTCACAATAAAATGTTTCTGGGAAAAGACCATAGGATAATTCCCCTATACTTGATTATTCCATAAGAATGTCTCAATTTATTATGTGATTTTTTTCTTATGGTTTGAGGCTCTCCATTCTTTGGAAATTCTAATATTTTATTCATATATTTTCCTTTAAAACTTCCTTTTTAAACCCTTCACTCCATGAATTATTCATTCTCAGGGTAATCAGTAGAAGACTTAAATAAGGGGAGAGTATCAAATTCCTCTTCCCAAATAATTCTTCTAATTGGGGTGAATTTATTATGTGGGTGAATAAGTCCTATGTGAGAATCCTGAAGTATCACCATCTTTGATGTTTTCCTCATTGAAACTGAGAAAATAGATCATATATATCATGAAGATGATCTATTTCTTTAGGTTTTGAATTCGCACATATTAATACAAGATTATGAAGACACCCATGTACATCTTCCCATGTGTCACAATCAGAATAACTATCTAGAAATGCTAAGATATAATCCCGGTTAGATGAAAAAATAGATGAATTAATGATATCCTTAAAAAAATATGATGTTTATAAGGGATGAATGAAATGAATTTAATTAATATATTTATTAATACCATTACCTATATTAAAAAGAACTATATGTTCATGATTGTAACATTCAAAAAGGTTTATCACATATAATCATGTTCTAAGGATTTTATTAACTTGATTATATTTGAAAAAAAAGAAGAGATTTAATTGGATCCAATTGTCCATCAATAACCATAGGATTTGATTCAATATGATTTTTAAACAAATGGAAAAAATAATATAAGTTATTTAATGAAGGAATGTTTATAGAATCAAGATGCATCATATTTGTAAGATTATATACAGGATGAAAAATAACCAGATTAATATATTTCCCCCAATCTAATTTCAAGACAACCACTTATGTGATAAGATAATCAATATACAAATTTTCCTAGACCAGACTATAATCTAAAAGATCCTATCTTCCATCACCTGGAGCAGCCAAAGAGATATTTTGATGGCTAATGGCATCCTTCACATTACAACTGGAGATGCCTGTATTAACTGTAACCAAAATGGGGATGATATTTTTAATTTCCAATGCCTTATTTGCATCTTGTAACTAAAAATTATATCATGTGAAGCCACTTAATGATCCAATGTAGGAGCCTCTCTAGACATGGCTTCTAGAGGGTGGGATAAAAAATATGCCTTTATGTCTAATTGAGAATTATTTATAAGAGTGGCCCCTACACCATCATTGATAGTATATTGTGATTTTATATTAATTTTTCAATTACCAATAAATATGAGGGATCATTATTCCCCAAAAAATTACACTATAATCATGTTTTAGGAATGTTGAATTCAGAGTCTAGGTGACCAAAAATGGAATTCCATGATAGTACATTGATTCCCTTTCATACAAGATTTTGAAATTCATAATATCCTCTATTGGGGTGAAAACCACTGATTCCACCAAATTGTTTCCCATATAAAAATCTAGAGATACTCGATAAAAGTTTATAAATGGTGTATTATAAATTTTTTAGTCTACTTGAATTGGATTTATAACTTAAGAAGAAATATCCCACAAAATCCATGGATTCTGATATAACCAATTGAACCTATATATGCTAATCCATTACTGTGTTTGAGTATTACTCAAATTGAGTGGATAATAAATATGCTAACTTTATATATCCTTAACTTTCCAGGTCACTGTATAATTGATCCAAAGAACCACATATCCCTCTTCATCTCATCGGAAGGGAAGACGATGAAAAAATACCATCATCCCAGGGAATTATTCTACAAATTTCAATATACAAAAAATATTATATTGATAAGATAATTCATTCTACACATCTTATAACCCAATTAGGTTGGGGAGTGTATGAAGATAGATAATTTTAAGATTTTTATTAATTATAAAAACTAATTATTTATTAGAAGATACAAGTGCAACATGACCCTTTATTAGGACTCTTACTGCATAAAGAGTACCAAAGATAGAGAAGGAAAATGTCACTACATATCTGATGAATTAATTGAAATTTTTCTAAGAATAAATGAAGATACTAATTGGAACAAAGGTGTAAAAATTAGGTTGGAGTGAAAATTTTCATTGTGAAAAAATTAGTTGAAAGGGTTAATAGTTATTGATGATAGTAAACTATAAAATATATTAAATATAGTACATAGATAATGTTTTTATAAAACTTATAAAATTTAAAATGAATATTTATAATAGTTTTAATATCATCCTCCCATCTTATTCCATCAGTTGGATTATTTTCATGATAATTTTACCTTTGATAATCACTATCAAATGCTAAATTTAAATTAATCCTATAAAATCAATATATATAAAGCACACCACATATACCCTTCCCATACCACTTAACTACTTAGGATGCCAATTTTAAAAATAGTATAATTCACTATATTGAGGCAACATTACCTTTGGGTAAACTCTATTCCAAAAAACTGAATCTTAAACCATTTATTTCAATGGAATTCGTTATGAAAAGGGGTGATTTATGCTATATAAGAAATATAATCTATTAATATATTTTCAATTGCATTCCTTTAATTCCGCAACCACTAGTAAAAAAATTATGTTATTCATTATATACTAATCAAAATACAAGATATTTTATTCTCAAGATCCTCGTTTAATAAACATTATGATTCTATATACTAATATTCTATATTACAATGTGAAAACTTTAAATAATTTTTTGAAATCATTTACCAATAGTTTTATCCATATGGATGATTCAAAATTTTATTAAAATTTATTAACTAGGGAAATGGGAAATGACATAAATTGTTCAGATCAAATTATTCAAAAAGAAATTCAAATATAGGAAGATAAAATGAAATAAAAATTATAATAGAAACATATAAAAAACTGATGCTACATAATAAAAAAATTAATTTTAAATGAAATTATTTTGTAAATTATCCTATAATTATGGAAATGTAAATAATATATAATTTCAATAATAATAAACTCAAAATAAGGTCCTCTATAAATGAAATTAATCATTAATTGAAAGGATTTATCCATTAAACTATTTTAGTTTTCTTATACGACCTACTAAAGAACTGTGGAAAAATATCATTTTGAGAACCACCCATAAATTTAAATTACAATGTATCATAACACATAAATATTTCTATGGAATAATGTTAATGAATATACAACATATGAATAAATAATATGAAGTTCCCCTATGGATTATCTTACAAGATTTTTCATTTAATAATAATGGTCTATATATATATGATTTTTTTGCCAACTGAAAAACTAGTAAGGATAATTTTGTTAATTATATTGAATAATATAGAGAAACATTGGGGTTTAATTCGGTATAAATAATAACACGTATATTTTAATGAATATGTAATATATGTTAAGAGGTACATTATAAAAATTTGGATTAATTATGTCTTTTGGAAGTTTAATGAATTTATTTGAAAGTGTGTCATATGAATGAAATTATAGTTAAATCCCTAATTATATATAATAATATCATTTATAATTTTCTCTAATGATATAGATAATAAATCATTAAATTTCACCCCATAATGTCAAACTAGTTATTCTATGCTATGTAATGAATGAGATTGCACATGATACGATATTTCCTCAGTTATTTCTTCTAGGGGAGTATATTATCAAGATATATACTATTTTCTTTATATAGTCCAGAATATCAATACAAGAAGAACCACACACATTATATTTATTACCCTTTTTTATCATGGTTTTACATCTACATGAATTTTTGAGCATTATACATGGTTATGAATGTATTGTAAAGTGTGTGAATGGTGATATTTTATTGATAATATAATAATGAAATTATTTAAATAAGTTCTAATAACATTTCACATTGAAATTAAAAATATATTTATATATAAATAGACTTTAATTAATAGAATTGGTTTTTTAAAATTACCTTTAAATGTTACTTCCTTAACCATGAGATGTGTACCATAGAGATTTGGACACTCCTTCTGACACTCTTTTTAGGAACACTGAATTTTTTTTGCTAAATGTATTTATAGTGTAGATGAATGTGTGAATGGGGGTTTTTTATAAAAAAATGTGTGATATTTGTTTATTAACTTCAAAATATTGGCCATTGAAATCTTTTTTGTAGTAATTGTAATGAAATTTTCCAACCCATAGTTTTTCCTATGTGTGTTTGGAATTTATCACATCATTTTAGATATTATAATGATTATGACCTGAAATCATTACATTATATCACATTAATCACTGTAATAATTTTTTTAAGAAAACTAATTTTTTAATAACATAATTCTCTATTGTTGATATTAGAAAATTATTTATATATTTGGAAATTTATATTTTTTATTTAAAATAAATAATATAAAAAAAATATTTATTTTAGTTGAATATTTTTTTATGATAACTATTATATCCCTTTAAAAATTATAATAATTATATAATAATTATATAATATTTTACTACTTACGATAAAATTTCAAAATCTCATAAATGTATGAAAAATTTACTAAAGGATAATTTGGACATCTACATTCAAGATTTAAAAATAATTTAATGTAATTAATTTTATACCGATGTAAAATATTATTATTGAATAAGATAATTTTGTTTTTTAATCACGCATTTATCAATAAAAATTTATTTCTATAAAATATGTATATTTATCATTGTTATCTTCTAATTATTTAATAAATTTTATGTAAAATATAATTTTACTATTAAAAAATGATTTTATCTTTTTATTGTAAAAATGAATCTATAATGGTAATAGTAGTTTTACAATATAATGGTTATCAGTAGTTATATTTTTATCGTTATATTTCTACAGTCATATTACCAATTTTATAAAAAATTAATTTTATCATCTAAATCCATTCATATCATTCTGTTGCATACCATGTCTATTATGATGATTCTTTTATGTTTGATAATTTCAATATTGAACTTATTCATATTATTATTTTTCATTAATGATCTCATTGAGCACATTAATATAATAAAACACTATATATTAAATTATTATAACGTATTTTTTTTGTTTTTATTATAAATTTACAACCATAGATTTATGTTTTTTATTTTATGTAATGAATTAAAATTTAATAAAACAAGATTATTCATTAGTATAATTTCATTTATTTTAAATATTAATTCTTTTATAAAAATCACATCATCAAAATTATAAAACATTCTAAAAATTTACGGATAAGTTTTTTTATTACTTCTTATGGATCCCATGGTTCCTATTCACAAAGATGGTTCCTCAAAAGTGATTTTACATGATGGTTCACTACATTCCACATCACATGACCTATGAAATCATTAATTTTATCAAACTATTCGATTTATGAAAATTCAGCTTCCAAATGTATTTAATCCACCACCAGGATATACGATTATTATTGAATATACTTTAATAAATGTGATATATGCAAGATAAAATGAACATGGGATATGTTTTTAATATAATTTCCAAATGATATTCTACAGTTCCAATAGACGCTAATATATTTGACATCTCATTGTAAAATGTGAATATGTTCCATTTACTTCCAAATATCTTGCACTATTCCATGATATATCAAAAAACCATTTATATATACACTAGCATGATTTTTTAAAAGTAAATATTCTAAAATTGCTAGATGATTGTTAGACCTTGTATCATAATTCACAATTTCTCCAATATCATTATGCCATTTGGATTTCATATGGAGATGAATGATAAAATATATAGTAATAATATCCAAAATAAAATATTTTGTAGGTAATGGTTTCATAACTTCCATTTGATGTTATCATTCATCCATCACTAATTAGTATACTAAGAATATTACAACAAATGTTTAATGTAACATTTCTTATTTTGAAATAAAAAATATCATTTGATATCATTATATATTATCATGAGAATGAGATATAAGAAACAATTTTAATGATATGATTCATGAATGAAATATTTCTATATATGTCATGTTTATAAAACACATAATATCTTTGAAATCCATAAATATCTATCGTCACCAATATTAAAATCTTTTTTTATAAACTATAAATTTACTTCCTATTTTTTAAGGAATTATCATCGAGAAATTATTTCATAATCCTCTCTAAAAATGATGAAACTGGAGTTAAATATAAAAAGAATGATTTTTTCTTCCAATATAGAATTCATTCCAATCCTTTCTTAATCATTAAGAAGTTGATCATTCTCTTCCATCATAAAGGGTATGATACCATGGTATTTTTTTACAGAATACACTCACTAACTTGTTTACATTCACCGAATGAGTATGCATAACATATACATAATCATTCAGTAGTTCCAATAATCTGTAATGTAACGTATTATTATCTTTCTTATAAAATATGTATTTCATATTTTTTATCAATGAATATATTATATATCATCCTATACAGGGTAAAACTCAAATTAATTATAAAAATAATCACTATTTCAAACCCCAAATCATGCATTGAATAATTCACCACATGGGTTTTCAAATATCATGAGTAGAATACCACTACATTTTAAAATTTCATTTTAGTATATTCAAGAACATTACTTGAAAAAAATTTAAATTAAATACCATTATTTAACATATGGAATAGCCTATATTATTTCTTTTACCAATATTCAATTTAATTCGTTAAATCAATCTTCACATTAAATTTCAATGGAAATTTGATCACCTTATTTATTAATTGGGTGAATTAAATAGATAATTGAACAAAGGATTAAATTATCCACTAATAATATCATTATAATCCATTAATACTATATATTATAGTTACAGTGGTAGGATATGGTCATTACATGATGGCCATTTCATTCTATAATTCAATAGATATATATATCATTAATATTACATGTATATGAAAAGAATCTTATTAAACAAAAATTTATATTTTCTTAATGCTTATATAAATCCATTTACATAAATACTATAAGAAAAAAGTGAAAATTATTTTACATCACAAGATATTTCATTGAGTATATAATGATAAAATTAATAAATATAATATTGATAATTTATATTCAATCTTTTTGTACTGTATTGATTATGTCTATGAACATTAATGGTATATTGTTCATCCCAAATTTTTTTTGTCAACACGTAATGAAGATGCCTTCTAAAAAGTATTTTATTTGTGATATCCTTTATATTAACAGAAAAGTGATAATAAAAATATTAAATTTCAATATACTATAAATACTGATCAAATTCACAATAATAAAATATGTCATATATATTGGTAAAATTGTACATGTTATTCAAATAAATTACAATGTCTTCGAAGTAATAACTAAATAGTTTTATTGACTTATTACATTCCTCTACAAATATCACATGTTCCCCCAAGGTCAAATACATATAGTAATGAAATATTTATCAAATAAGGACTTTTAGTTTCTTATAAAACTCACATAACCTAATGGGATCGATTTAATATGGAGGATTTATAGTGACCTTACTTTTTCATAAATTATTATAACACCATTTTAAATGTAAACAACATTATAGTGTTACAAACAATAAATCCAAAGGATATATGCCTTTCGAAACTTAGGACCATAGATAACTTATAATTAATAAAACCAAAATATTACATTTTATAATATCATCATTATCTTTGTATATCTCATGTTCTACATAGTACATATAGTCAAATGGGTTTATTAAACAAGGATTATGGTGATCTAGCAGTATAGTAGGTGAATTAATAAAGACATGAATCAATATACCTGAATAACAATAATCATAAAAAGCATAACATAAGAATATGATAACTATCTTAATAATTATAGGAAAAATTAGATAACGATAGAGAAATAATAAATGCCTAAAAATGAAACATCATGTCATAGTGGTTAAATACCAGACATAGTTGTGAACAATGTTATCATCTTCTTCACACATAAAAAATATGTACAACCACAACATCATAATTTTGAACAAATATAGTATAATTTTTTGGAATATTTAAAATTATCCAATGAGATACATCACATTACCAAATTCACTAGATCACTATATAATTTTTGTCTTACCATTTAAATCATAAATTATTACATAATCATGCATTCCATACAGAACATAAAACAATTGATTTCATAAAACAACCAATAGAAAAAAATTGTTTTCATAACAATTTCAGGATGCATAATATAATGAATCGACCCTTTCTTTAACAAATTAAAAATGGAAAAATATATTTTGAATAAGAATTATCATTCTTTAGTGATCAAGAATCCAAATCTAGAGGAGTTAATTGGTGTTCAGAACAAATATTTATTTTTTAAAAATAAATATATATTTCATAAAACATAACTTTAAACATGTATATAATAGTGAATAACTATTAAAAACAATGATATTATATTTTAGAAACATTAAATTATCATCATGTCTTAAATATGTCATGAAATTTATATAACCCAAAGAAATGGAAGATGGTTCGATAATTTCCGTACCTTATGTTTTAATTATTTCGTCACATAACATAATATAATATATAATCAAATTACATTCATTAATTACTAAATATTTAACCTATTATATCAGTAAATTATTTATTATAATTTTATTAAGATAATTTATGAAAAACTTGAAGAGTTTCAGAGTTCAATTTCCTAATTAAAGAAGTGTTCATTTACATGATATTTAGGAATGGTTGACTTGTATACAAGTATTGAAGTTAATTTAAAATTAGAAAAATTTATAAAATTGAAATTATTTATTATTGTAGAACTTATAAGAGATTTAAATGTCTTATATATCAATTTTTATATGAGGGGTATTCATTTTATAAAACACTAATGATAAAATTTTAATATATTTTTGTTGTTTTCAATCCATCAAGAATTAATTTTTTTAATAATTATTATGATTATATATAAGTTCTTGAACATTAAAAAGATATAATATAAATATCAAAAACTAGATTTACCATATTAATTGTTTTATCATCATCTATGATTGTTTTAATGTAAAATGATAACTCTTCATCCACAATGATGGGTAATTGACACAACATGGGAGATTATTTCTCATTTAGATGAAAAGAAGAGAAGAAGAGGATTGATGATGAATATTACATTAATAAAATAATATTACAGTAAATATATTACAATTTAGTTTTCAATCCTTATAGGATATGGGAGGTTAGGAGAGAAGAAGAAATTTAAGGACAATAAAAGAAAATGAAAGTGGATTTATCCCTATGAGTATCATATACATGTGAACCTCCGGAAGATTACTTTGATTTCTCAAGGGGTGTCAGGTAGGGTGACCCTCTATCAGCAATCATTTTATCTATTGCAGAGGATTATCTTAGTAGATTACACTTTATCATTGCTAGCAATGGGAAGCTGAAGACCATTCATGATGGAAGAGGTTTGGTTTCCCCATCTCACCTTATTTATGCTGATGACATCATTCTATTCACTCAAAGAGACAAGGAAAATATTAGGAACATTAAGTGAGGCCTTTTTCCCTATTAGATGGTTTCAGGTCAAGAGATTAGTTGGAGCAAGTCCTTTTTTTACTTTGGAAGAAACTTTTCCTATACCAATAAGAATGATGTTTTCAGAGAGATGGGAATTCAAGAAGGATCTCTCCGATTCATTTATTTGGGGGATCCAATGTTTTGGGGGAGACCAAAAGCATGCTATTTCTCTAGAATTGTTGGCATGATCCGTAGAAAACTCTCTTTGTGGAAGGGGAAATCTATCTCCATGGTTGGCAGAGTATGTCTTGTGAAGTCCGTCATCATTTCAAAAAATTTATATTCATTAATGGTCTACAAGTGGCCTCTTTCTTTACTCAATAACATCAACACCTCTATCACAAACTTTATTTGGAGTGGAAGTATCTCTGAAAAAAGTCTTGCAACAATTCCTTGGAGCTCATTATACAAGCCTTATGAAGATGGGGGGTCTGGGCATTAAAAACCTGACATGCTTCAATGAAACTCTGCAAACTATTTTATCTAGAAGCTTGTCAACACTCAATCTTAGTCTTTAGTCTTCTTTAGGGCCAGATTCATTCACAAGTTAAAATATAACAAGATAAATTATCTAAATTCATCTATCTAGCCTGCTTTTAGGAACAATTTCTATAGAATTGATGCTGAATCTCGGTGGCTTGTTTCAAAGGAATCCTCTTCACCTTTTTGGAAATGAAACTGGAATGAAAGACACCTAGAAGACTAGGTTATTGACAAAAATTATATTCTGAATTTCGACCAGTCAATCAAGGAGGGATTGTGTTGTATGTAGGGTATTCTGAACCACATTATTTCTACTGTGGGTAGTACTTATTCTCCTCCAGGGGGGATTAATGGGCTTGGGAGTCGGCCCCAAATGGAATCCTTTCCTCAAAGGAATTCTACAATCATACTGTTGGAAATGATTCAGGCTCTCAATGGATGCGTAAGTTGAATAATGGATGTCTGAAACCATTATGTTCCATTTTTTCTTGCAGATTAGCACATAATAAACTTCCCCTTGATGACTTTATTCAAATATTTAGAATATCTCTCTGCTCTAGATGTTATTTATGTCAACAACACATAGAGGACTTAGACCACCTGTTCCTCAGCTGTGTGGTTGCTGCAGCAATGTGGCAGGTAGTTTCTAGCTTATTTGAAGTGCCACTACCGCGAGGAAATTCAATCGTGGACTTCATGTGAACATTTCCTTCAATTAATCTATCTCCACAACATAGGTATCTATTCCTTTCTACTATGGAGTAATTAATTAGGAATATATGGACATCCATAAACAAGGCCATTCATGAGCAGTAGAAATTCAACATTTGTACTATGATTTCTAGGATGCTCATTGCTGTCCGTGAGGCTGTTCTTCTAATAACCTACTTATGTGATAATTATTGCCATGATATTTTTGTTCTAAAGTGACTGGGAGTCCGGGGAATCTTCCCTCTACCTAATGGCACGATTGAAGTGCTTTGGGAACCTCCCTTCCTAGTATGGATCAAGATCAACACTGATGGAACCTCACGAGGTGAAATAGGTAACTCTGGCTTTGGGGTGGTTTTTAGGGATCATACAGGGTGTGTTGTTGGTTGTCTATATTGATCATGTGGCTTCGCCACTTCTCTTGAAGCAGAGATGACATGTGTTATTGAATCGGTTGAGAAAGCTGGTAGAAGGGGCTGGGACAAGCTAGGGATTGAATGTGACTCCACAAAAATGGAGTTTTCTATTTGGACAGGTTCTCTTCATCTTTCTTGGATGTTGACCAATAAATGGTCATGATTCTTGGATCTTCTCTAGTCAAAGAATCAAATTTCTATACATGACTATAAAGAAGAAAATGCAGTGGCTGATGGTCTTGGGAACAAAGGTGTGAATGGATCTGATTTTCATTGGGAGGATCAAGATCCGGGTGATCTCTTTTCCTTTCTGAGGAAGGATCAATGTAAGGAATCTACTTGTGGACTGTTGTAAGTGCTTTGTTCCTGATCAATAAAGGGATCTTTCTTTTCTGGGCAGGATCTCAGTCATTAAAAACAAATTGGTCTCATAAAATTATATAATAATTATAATAATATTTGAATTTAATTTATGATTCTATTTTATGAAAATAGATTTTATTTTCATTCTATAAATTATTTATAAAAATTTTAAACATAAATATATATTTTACAAAATTACAAACAATTATTTATCCTTTTAGAAAATATTATTTACTACTAACATGATATAATTATATAATATTAAAATTTAAAATATTCCTATATTTTATTTAAAATTTAATAGGTGAGGTAATAATGCTATTTCCCAAATTTCTATTCCTAATAGTAAAATTAATATTCCAATGATAGTGTTACTAATCCATCAATATTGATTCTTTAATTTATATAAGTACCAATTATTTAATTCTTTACATATTGGAACAATATTGGTTTTTTTATATATGATATGTGTGTATTTTATACCACATAACATAATTATAATAAGATAAATTTAATAGATAGAATTCTGTGTCATTACATTCTTGATCGCTTTTCAACATTTACCATAAATATTTCTTTTTAAAAAAAGTTTAAAACTGGTGAGTGTATTCTCCTTCATATCATTCTATGATCCAATATACCTTATTCTTATTTATGGTTCCTCCAAAAACACACAAATATAGTGATTCATCTTGTTTCATAGGACTTTACCTATGTGGTCCATGATTTTCACTCACTGCCCTTTATATGTGAGGTCATTCTCTAGTTATAAAACCTCTGTATTCATTACATGGGATGTTCCAGGTATTTATATCCTTAGCAGAGACACATATAACATTTCATGATCTTAAACCTTATTTATTTTAGGTGAATGTTGATAAGACACTAATATTTTGTTAAAAAGCATCATAAAGGGCCAAAATATATCTTAGTTTGAGTTCCCCATTAATTCCAAAAAACATGAATCACTTCCATTATTTTACTTGATGGACAACATTGTCTCCAAAAACATAATTCAATTATATGTGACTATTTTCCACATATCACATTTTCGGAATATGGGTAGCATTGATATGTTGACGGATGGCTTGAACTATCTCTATCATCTCATGTAAAATATCATGTAAAAGTAGCTATTGTTCTCCATCTTCATAATAGTAGGTTAGAGTTCTACATCTCTTCGCAAAATGCTCTTTATATTCATCCATCTAAATCCATATTTGGAAGCTATTTTTATATAATAACTCAAATAATGGTAGATTTTTATCCCATCTACCCAGTAATTTCATTGAAAAAGATCATAGAATGTCCTCAAGTGTATGAATAGTTTATTATTATTTTAAATCACATTAAGGTGACAGAATATGATTAAATTCAATTTATTACACATATAATGATTAATTGTTCCCTTGAATTTAGATGTGAACCTTGGGTCTTGATCAGATATGATCAAAATTTATACTCAGGTACCCTTACCACATCTTTCAAATATATCATTGGACGTTGATCAAGAGATAAATATTCCCAAATAATAATGAAGTGGGAAGTCTTGTTGAGTTGTTTATCCAACACCCATATTGAATTATTTACATTGGATATTTAAAAGAGACCAGTGATAATGTCCATAGTGGTATTTATGTGCATATAGGTAATGGTTTCATTATCAATTTTGAATTTTTCCAATATTCATTAACATACTAACATTCCGAACACATTGAGATATACTTCACAATCGCATTATTCATATTTTATAGCCTTCGGGTTTCTCCATGGTAATTTTTCATCTTAGTACTTCTATGATTGATATAAAATGTTGATCTATTTTCATTATATAGTATCACTTTCATTATATCATGCGATGAAGGAAGACATTCCTTATTTCAAACTGAGTCACATAATCATCACCTATATATTACTCTTGTATCATCAATTCCTTAAACAATTTCAAATTATATTATAGATATACATAATATATATTTTACTCCTTGTTAATATATTAGATAGATGGTTAGGAAATAATTTTGTCAAGGTAAGACCTATTACCTAGACTTATGATTTTCAAATCCATTAATTTAATATCCATAGAGATGTTGTCTTTCCCAATCCATATCAATGATATATTATCATGATATTTTCTTAAAAAAGAATCAGCTACCTTTTCTACCATTCTAAGATGATGATGAATAAGGAAGTCATTATCCATGATACTCTCAACGTTCTACTTTTATGTTTTTTGAGATCCATCTACATGAAAATATAATTTAAACTAATAGGATCAGTATATATTTCACACTTCTCACAATAAATGTATTGATTCAAAATTTTCAAGGTGAATTTCATAGTTTGTAGACTCATTACCAGTGTCGGGTAGTTCTACTCATGAATCATAATTTTCCATGATCCATAAGGGAAAACATTAATATTTTTCATGGGTAGACAACCCAAGGATTTATTTGAAGAATCATTTTACGGCCCAAATACATATCCACAATGTAGTACTGTGAGTACTTGTGTAGTAATTAGTCTCTTCCTATATTCCTTTAATCTTTCCTCCCATTCTTTCATCCATACATACATTACCCATTTTCTGTTAACCAAGTTAGTGGGTTATACAATCTTGCAAAATACCCCCAAAACAAATCATTAGTAACCAAAAAAAACAATGAAAAAAACATATTTCTAGGAAAATAGTTGGTATATTATATACCTTAATTACATTGGTTTCTGAAGGGTCCTTAAAAAGTTTCTCACATGTGATCACATTCTCAATGAAGATGACCATAGGAATGAAAAATGCACACTTTCTAAACATGGAATACCATTTCTTATTCATCAATGTTAAAATAATAATACATAGATTTTGATTATGACCATAATTTATCTTAATTATATTATAATATGGTTAATAAAAACTAAAACAAATATTTCAAAGTAGTTCTAGATATTCATTTCATGAAATAAAATAGGATAACAAAAGAAATAGTATGTCTGAGTGAATCAGTGGAAACTCGTAATTCCCTTTCCATATATGTAATGTATTATTCTAAATATCTTCCTTATTAACATTAATTTGAAGAATTATTTAATAAATATCCACCTTTGTGATATACCTAGCTCCTTTGATGTTGGTAAAAAATTTACTATTCCTTATGGAGGATACTAGTTCTTTTTGGAAATCTAATTGACCTCCTAAAATTAAATAAATATATGAATTGATCAATCAATTTTAATTACAGTGTGATATAGATAACCCTAAATAGATGAACTAGGGCATATTAACCATTTTTTCTAATGCAATTGAAGCTACTTCTTTGACTCATCCACTTCAATCAGGGCCTTCCTATAAAGAAATTTGGGGATAAGAGTGGCTCTGAGTATTAACTCTTTTAATAAATATGCCTCGTGATATGGGGATTGTTTAATTATCTCATCAAGAAATATGTTAGTTTAACCCCTCAAAAAATTAATTCCACATGGTTGATACCTTCCTCTGACTCATCCATTTGAGCGACGTATGCCGATTCATACGGTATTGACTCCAAGACCACTCCTAGATTTGAAAATGAGATTCATGGGCACCTTATAACTAGTGTAATATAATGTGATGGTTTATAATATGAAATGATATTTATATTTATTGATAGTTGATGTGTTCCCTATATAAATAAAATCAATCCATTCCATGTATAGCATCAAATTTAAAAAAGGGAAGTATCACAATATTCTTTGGAATAATCATCCCACATACACTTAAATTATAACATTCCAATAATTGGTATTCTATAATCAAAACATAATATGTTTTTAAAGATATATATACTTCATGGTATCAGGATTTCTATTCAATAGTTTTTAAAACATGCAGGATATAATGGAATGTATAGGACTAGAATAAAAAAAATAATTTATCCATTATTCGGTGAATAGGAAGTATAACTTGTAATGATTTGATTTCATAGTCAAAATTAGATGTAGTTATGTAATATGATTTTATTTTTTCGTCTTCCTTTAGTGGACACTAATTCCAATTATCCTCATGGTTTCTAGGTTTAGTGAACTATATTTCATTATTCCCTAGATCCATAGAGTTAGAGAATTGAACCATTGATGGTAATTCCATTTCCACAATCACACTGGATATCTTCTTCATTTCAATTCAAAAATCCTGAACATGGGGGCCTACTGTCCCCCACATATATTTTTTCATATTACTTTTTGATGTTATAAAGATTATTATTCCTAAATTTTTTAAATGTTAGTGGCTGATATTTGATTCCCCCATTTTCATTAGATCCTACATTTTGAAACTCCATATTTTTGTTTGTATCCCCATATCTAAGGGACCATTCTCCAAACTCCATATCCTTTTTTGGACAACTTGGAAGAAATTATTTATGACCCCAAATTTATAGAATATTTATAGTTATTTAGAGGTGTGATTTTAAAATCACTAAAAATAGATATTTTCTTCATTCATTATTGATAACAAAAGCTAATCCATACCTTACAGTCCTTGTGAGGTTTTCTAATTCTGTCATGATAGATTCACATTTATTTTTCTTCTTCTCATTGAATGTAACTTCTTATCCATCCACATTCACTTAAGTCATGTTAGATGTTCTACATGGCCTTAAGATACATCCCCAAGATTCCAAAAGCTATCATTAAATATTGAGGGATTCATGGCCAATTGGGGGAAGATTTTACATTTGAATTAAACAACTAATCTAACATGACATTAACATAACCACTGTGAGATGTGTGTTGACATTATAAACAATAAAAAATAATACCTAGGACCATAACAAAAAAACCATAACAATGGAACTATCAGAGTACCAAAGAGAAAGAGAAAAAAAAAATTCATAAATTTCAAGTCATATCTCCACAAATCCACAAAAAGAAAAATGATCCAATAACACAAGACCCCAAAAGAATCATAAATCTATGCTAAATAAATAAAATTATTTAACTCTACCTTTCCATAAATAATGAACATCTTCAAAATAATCAATTTTCCAATGAAAGGGAATAGTTATTAAACAAAGTAAGCTTTCTCAGAATGACATTCCCACTCACAACGCTAGGATAGAACAATTCGGTACATTTATATAAAAAATCTATAAAACCATTTAAAAAATTAGAAAAGTTCCAAAAATTCAAGTTCATACTTGCATAATAGATCACCAAAACAAACACCTTTCCCAGGAAATAATCCAGAAAAGTCGTTTCCCAATTCGCCCATTTTACAATGGAATACAACATTGCTTCCTCGGTGGCTTCATTCTTATGTCAACAATATACAAAATCCTATTTCTACCATTTATGGTGGAGCATTGCATCAATACCCAATCCCATTTAGTATTTTTACTTTACGCCACATTCTAATCCTTTTATTATGGTACTTCACTTCCATTATCCATCACATCCAACTCATTTTCAATAAAATAATCTAATTCTCATGCCAATAAATATTTACCCAAAATCATATCAACCACTATTTTTTAAAACCATAGTATGCAACAATTTCCCAATCAAATCATACCTTTAATCTAAACAAAAACTCCAATAATATAGATACCAATTTCGATAAAATTTACCATTTTTTGAAATCACCCAAAATCGTCATCCATTCCAAAAAAAAATCAACCATTTAATCCAAGAAAAAATTACATAATAATTTTTTTCCAATACTATTTCAATAAATAAAACCAAGAAACTACTATTAAATTCAATAACATAAAATCTAACAAAAAAGAATATTGTACAACAATCCCAAATTTACCCAAAAATTTAGAAACCATCCAAAAAAGAGGTTTCATAGAATTTTTTCTCTTCAATTTAAAAACTAATTCATAAAAAATGGAATAATTGAAATTAATCATTCTATTTTTACAATGTTGATTCGAATTTTAGGACACATTCCATAAGGTATTTGGTGATAAAAACCAATAACATAATCACTGACCAAATCAGGGTAAGAAATCCAAAAATGATATATATATATATCTTCCACATGTTGGAGTTGGTGGCCCAGAACCAACTACATTGTACTTTATTCATTAATAAAATCCTTATCACATTTTGTTTGTTCTTCAGCGTGACAATGCATGTGATAATGTCCTAAGGACAACTGTTGCATTAAAGCATCACAGCGGAACCCTGCTACGATGAGAACCCGAATGTGCCATAACATTGTTCTTGAATATATGTTATATGGCCAGATGATGTTATTTGAGGTACACAAATAATACATGCCATTAGGGGAGAGGACTCATAAAACTTTGAGGAACCTTCTCATGGTGTGCGACCTTTGTAATATCCATGAGGATATTATGAGAACGAGACCCGTTAGTAGGAAATCCACATTTCATAGTGTCATTGGATGTTTCTATCTGCAGACATGTGTTTTGGTCCTTAGACGTTAAGATTGTAATTAATGGGTATTACAACTCGCACACATATATGTATTGAAGAAAACTAAGATGACACACTGTTCGCAGGGAGGCAGGATATGTTGGGTGCGTCACGAATAATACTGCATTAATAGATAATGCGAGAAAGGATTTGTCCATTCTGTTCCATAATGGAAGTAGATATCTCAGGCACTTTGATGTAATTAATATACACTAAATAAATCAATGGCCATGGTAAGTTATGGGCGAGATCAGTTCCGAGAAGTCAATGAAAGAATAATTGTGCACATGGGTTGATGGCACTAGCATACAACCCGCTTGATCAGAGATATTGAGACAAAGGGATTATATTACATGGTAAGCATTCGTAGGAGGTGACGCGTCATTACAGCATTAACTTCTTTCTCTATTGGTGCCTTGGCGTGTTTCTAGACGCTAACCTTGGACTTTTGGAAGGCTCCGCCTAATGCCACTGAGAAAGAGGCCTAGAGGGTCACACACTAAGTGTGTCCATGTATCATAGATAAATGTTGATTTAACAAGTTAAATAAATATTATTCCCAAATGGGGATTAATAATTACATAGGGATGCCTGATCGTATTTATTTTGACACTAGTTATTCGAGAGAATATATTGTGGGAAAAATAATAGATTTATTAGTGAGTAATGTAGTTATATTTATGTAAGAAATAAATATCCATCACTCAAGTTCTAATAAATGTGGTGGAGAAAAATGGAAAATAAAAGTACACGCCATGTATATTAAATATACACACCGTGTAGTTTTATTGAAAACATGTACACGTCGTGTATTAATTATTACACGCCGTGTAGTCTTACCATCGGGATTTTGAGGATATAATATTGTTTTATTAAATGATATTTATTATAATCAGCGTGGGAGCATGTCAAGGAAATAATGATTCAACATGGGGGTTTTCAATAAGAAATAATGAAATAAATAAAACACGTAATGGGTTTATTTATTGTCAGAACTCTATTAACCTCAAACTCGATTATAAATATCCTCACAACCCCAACAGTTTAAAAAAAGAGAAATTTTTGGTTGTGCACTACAGATTTGGAAATACTCTCTATAAAAGAGAGAATTCCCTTTCCACCAAGAACTCCCTCATGTTATGAGAGTGAGATCCTCCACCAGATCAAGGCGGTCGAAGGCGGACAACACAAGTGAAGGTTCTTCTGCGCTAGCACCCGAAGATACCATCAGTGTTGTCTAGAGATACGTGGACCATGTGTGGATCACCGCTAGAGGAATCCTATACTTGGATTCTATGAAGCAACGACAGATCAAATGATCCTGACTGGAGACATCGATGAAGAAGGAATTCCACTGAGGTAATTCTTGTGAATTATTTAAATTAATTATAACCAACATATGATGATCATATCTCAATGGTTCTAGGACTCTTCATTTATTTTTCGTTCTTTGTTCCATTCTGAAGATACTGCGTTTTTCATCATGATGGATCTAAGATTGAACGTTGTTTAACGCTAAAATTAAAGTTGGGCAATATCACCTATGCGCTTCCACTGTGCCCAAAACCTAAAGGTGTTATCCAAGGGGTCATATTTTTGATTATAATTATTTAGTTATTCATTGATGTTTTACGCATTTAATAAATTAGTTGTTTCTATTCATGTTTAATCGTTCTGGAAATCTGAATATCGATATCCGCTCCTCTTACCTCATTTCTCGTTCACCTCACAGAAAAGAATTTTTCTTCTAATTTTGATTAAAAAAAATTGAGGAACTCATCTGGAGGAGCCAAACGTTTCTGGCCGTACAAGACCAGAATACACGACATGTATTCGGAAGTAGACTTCGTGTATTCCAGGTTCAATGCATTGACTAATCCGTTAAATCAGGCCATGTATTGGATTCTTTCTAAGAATTTAAGACACCGTGTGTTGACCAGAAACAGGTGGCACACGGTTTCCGGATTACATGCCATGTGGTCCAATGAACATAGCATGTGGTCCCTTCGGGTTTGGGTTGGGCTGTGTACCCCTTACACAGACACCCCGACTGGAAACCATGTAACGCAGAGACTACATATCGTTTGTCCCACTGAACATGCTGTGTACTCCGAAAATTTCCGAAGTACATAAACATTCCATGTCCCCAGGAATGTACTTCGGAAGGACGGTGAAGAAAAAGTACACACCGTGTAGTCAGAAATACACGCCGTGTACTCACTCAAATTGCGTAGATTTATTAAAATTTATTATTATATTATACAAACACTTGAGATGTGTACCATAGTGAAGGCATAAAGCTGAGCCACAACACATGATAGGTGTATTATAAAAAAAAATTAATTTAACATCTACGTAATAAATGGGAATTCACCGGGTTTCCTCCAAAGTACAAGTTATGTACAAGGATAATTTTAAATAAATTTATTTGTTTAAATAATGATGGTTGAGAATATCAAGGATGTTCAGAAAAGGGTTTAAGATAAAATTATTAATTAATTAAAGATAATTAATTGATTCGAGCGTGATTTATCTTAAAAAAGAAGGACTAAAGAATTGAATTCTAGTTTTATTTATGCGTAAATATCATTGCATGTATGGATGATCATGAGATTGACCGAGACCTTTGTATGTGAATGGTTTCTTTTAATTTATTTATTTAAAATAAATTTGTTGGCCTGCGATCAATCTCCTCATTAATATGTAGGGAATGCGCGCCCAAGGATTATTTTATGTAAAAAACGCATTTTTACCCCTCACCTGCGTTTGAGATAAATGCATATGTAATGGATGGAGATCCCAAGCTCGTGGAGGCAGCTCAAGTCAGGAGCCAAGGTGAAACCAATCCAAGGAGATACAAAGGTGGACATGGGGAATGTTGTAAACATGAACTCGAAAGGTTCAAGGTGTTTCTCCCCTAGGACTTGGGTTAGTTTATCAACTGCTAGATAAACTAACCAATAGAAAATCTCATGATCATAACATTTATTTTATTTCTGTCAGTTGCATGGTTTATTTATTGTGGGTGTGTTGTCACGATCACACAATTAATGAATTAAATGAGGATGCAAAGGTTGACTTGACTTGGTTCGCATCAAGGGTTGACTGCCACAGTAGGACATGGTGTGACCAAGAGGCAAAGGTTGAGTAAATCCAAAATAAAAGGATTTCAGGATTGGGGAGTCCACTTAGAAGATCATGGAGATATGAGTTAATGTAGTTGGCATTTGGAATGCCTACCTAAAACCCTTCAAGTTGCTTGACCAACCCTAGTTGGGGAATGCGAAGGGAAATATAGATCCTTACCACCAGAATATTCAAGAAACAAAATATTCCAAAATCAATGGTGAGCGATATTGGATTTTGATAAAATAGTGGGATACTAATAAGTATTAATTTATTTATTTGTCTCAATTTTGTAATAATGTACTAAAAGTTTGATCATCTTAATTTGTAGAAACGTTGTGAAGATGACTTCAAAAATATCATTGCAAACCATACTCAAGAAGGAAAACCTTCTCAGCGGCACCAATTTCCAAAAGTGGCAGAGGCGTTTACGCATTATCAATCGTCACGATAGGAGATTGTATGTACCGAAAGAGCATGTTCCAGTTGCGCCTAGATCGAAACTTCGACCCTTAACTCAATAGGTTGATAAGGACATGGGGAGTGAAAAACCTGCAGTCCTAATGGTGAATAATAAATGGAATGACTAGGAAAAGGGGACAAAGAGTTATAAACGCTCTGAAGCCCCCAAGTACCATCCCTCCAGGAAGGGGAAGAT
Source organism: Viscum album (assembly GCA_963277665.1). Lineage (NCBI taxonomy): Eukaryota > Viridiplantae > Streptophyta > Magnoliopsida > Santalales > Viscaceae > Viscum > Viscum album. Next base: position 1,816,394,817 of record OY728146.1, read on the forward strand.
CCAGAGGCAGGGCAAGGAACATGAGGCAATTTGTTTTGCATGTGGCAAGCAAGGCCACTAGAAGAGGAACTGCACCCAGAATCATCGGGACGCTAATGGTGCGTTCATTATTGAGTGTAATCTTTCTATTTCTACACATTGGGTATTAGATACAGCTAGTTGGGCTGAAATCTGTATTCAAATGCAAGAACCAAGTAGATTTAGAAAAATTTATAGATGATAGGTGGATCTTTGAGCTGCCAATGGCACACGGCTGGCTACATTGGCTATTAGCGACTACCACCTCTCATTTCTGACTGGGATGATCTTGGTTTTAAATAACTATTATTTTGTGTTCAGTGTTACCAAAAAAATAAGTTATGTATCTTGTTTGGATATGGATGGATTTATTTTTATGTATGGATATAAGGGTTGTCTCTTTTATAAGAACAACATATGTTATGGTTTGGGACATTTAAATAATGGTTTGTGTGTATTAAATTATGAAAACAAAGTGTTTGGAATTGATAACGAAACAAACTCACATGACTCGTACATCACCCAGTTGTGGCATTACCGTCTCGGTCATGTAAATGAGAAACGCTTGACAAAGCTCTCTCAATATGGATATTTAGACTCTACTAAGCTAAAACCACTTGATAGATGTCACGTGTGTTTACAAGGTAAAATGAACAAGGTGCCTTTTGGTGGACAGGGTGAAAGGGCCATAGAGCTTCTAGGATTGGTACACACAGATGTATGTGGACCATTTCCAGTAGAAGCTAGAGGTGAATCTTCTTACTTCATTACTTTTACTGATGATTTGATTAGATAAGGAACTTTCTACTTAATGAGGTATAAGTCAAAATCCGTAGATAAATTTATGGAATTGAAGAATGATGAAGAGAATCAACTTGGTAAGAAGATAAAGAATCTTCGATCAAATCAAGGTGGAGAATATCTGAACCAAGAGTTCATCGATCTTCTACGGGAGTCTGAGATTATATCTCAACTCACATCTCCTTATACACCACATTGGAATTGTGTTAGTGAAAGGAGGAACCACACCTTGTTGTACATGGTGAGGTTGATGATGAATCATGTGGATCTTACGGTATCCATTTGAGATATGAATTACAAACTGCAGCATACACATTAAACCGAGTACCAACTAATTTGGAAAATGGAATTCCCTCTGAGATATGGAATGAAAATAAACCCATTTTGTCGCATACACGTGTATGTGGATGTGAGGTGTTTGATAAGCCCTTCTCAGACAACAAACTCGCACCCCAGGGCACGAAGTTTACCTTTATATGATATCCTAATGAAACGAAATGATATTACCTATATAACCCTCAGGACAAGAAAGTGATTGTCGCTAGACAAGATGTCTTTCTTGAAAGGGAGAAAATCCTCAAAAAGTATAGTGGGAGCAAGATTGACTTCGACGAAGTTAATGCTAAAGATACACAAGAGTTGGTACAAGTAATAGTTATATATGTCCCTGTGGAAGAGGTTCCAGAAACACAAGTACTGCCTAGGAGCTCGAGAGAGGTAAGAGAACCAGATAGATTTGGTTTCCTAGTCACCGAGGACGGTGAATCATTATTGTTGGATAATAATGAGCCTCTATCCTACAAGGAAGAAGTAGAAATCTCAGAAGCTACAAGATGGATAGAATCTATTAATTATGAGATGGATTCCATGTATCATAACCATGTTTGGGTTCTGTTCGATGAGCCAGTTGATGTAAAGCATGTTGGATGCAAATAGGTATTCAAGAGAAATATGGACATGGATGGTCAAGTTGACACCTATAAAGCAAGGCTAGTGGGTAAAGGATTCAGACAACATCAAGAAATTAACTATGATAAAACCTTCTCACCAGTTTCCATGTTTAAACCCATAAGAATCATACTTTCCATAGCATCTTACCATGACTACGAGATTTGGCAGATGGATGTCAAAACAGAATTCCTTAATAGGAACCTTCAGGAAGATGTCTATATGACACAACCAAAAGGGTTTGTGACACCAGGTGAATCCAAACTGGTTTTCAGGAAGCAAAAATCCATTTATGGATTGAAGAAAGCATCCAGGTTATGAAACATTCTATTTGATGAAGCCATAAAGGAATTTGGTTTCATTAAGAACTAATGTGAGACATGTGTTTATAAGCAATTTAATGAGAATTTGGTCTTCATCTTAGTGTTATATGTTGATGACATATTTCTTATTGGAAATGATGTGCCAGCCTTACAGTCAGTTAAAGAAGAGTTGAACAAGTTCTTCTACATTAAATATTTAGGTGAAGAAGCCAACATTTTAGGGATCAGGATCATTCATGATAGATCTATGAGGCTGCTTGGACTATGTCAGAGTACATACACTGACCAGATACTAAAGAGATTTAGTATGGAACAATCCAAGAGAGGATTGGTTCCAGTGTCACATGGATTACATATTTCTAAGAAAATGTGTCCTCAGACACAACAAGAGATATATAGGATGAGCATTATCTCATACGCCTCAGCTATAGGATCCATCATGTATGCCATGTTATGTACCGGGATTGATGATTCCTATTCACTGAGCATGGTAGGAAGATATCAAGCAGATCCAGGGGAACATCATTGGACCACTGTTAAGAATATCCTTAAGTATCTGAGAAGAACTAAGGATATGTTCCGGGTGTATGTAGGAAACGAGGAGCGTGTCATCAGAGGGTACACTGATGCTGGTTTTCAAAAAGATCATAATGTTCTGAAGTCACAATATAGATATGTTTTCTGTCTCAATGGAGGAGTTGTGAGCTGGAAGAGTTCAAAGCAGCCAGTTGTCGCCGATTCTACAGAGGAGTCCGAATATATAGTGGCTTCTGATGCAACCAAGTAAGTCTTCTGGATTCAGAACTTTGTCCAAGAGTTTGATGTGGTGCCTAGCAGTAAAGATCCAATTACATTTTGTTGTGATAATACTGCAGCGGTGGCTCTTGCAAAAGAACCAAGGTCACATCAACGGACAAAGAACATACCCCAGAAGTATCACCTCTTGAGGGATTTCTTTCAAAGGGGTGAAGTTTTAGTGAGTAGAGTGTCCATGGAAGAGAATTTGGAGGACCCCATGACTAAAGGGCTATCTCAGAAGAAGAATGAATATCATGTGAGAGGTCGCGGGTTAAAGGTTGTTAGTAGTTGGATCTAGTCCATGTGGGAGTCTGTTGGAGTTGTTGGCATAGAACCAACTACTTTTTACATTATTCATTAATAAAAGCCTTTTCACATCTTGTTTGTTCTTCAGCGTGACAATTCATGTGATAATGTCTTAAGGACAACTGTTGCATTAACGGTTCATAGTGGATCCGTGCTATGATGAGAACCCGAAAGTTCCATAACACTATTCTTGAATATATGTTCTATGGCCAGACGATGTTATTTGAGGGACATCAATAATATATTCCATTAGGGGAGAAATCTCATAAAACATTGAGGCACCTTCTCATGGTGTGCGCCCTTGGTAATATCCATGAGGATATTATGAGAATGATACCCGTTAGTTGGAAATCCACATTTCATAGTGTCATTGGATGTTCCTATCTGTAGACGTGTGTTTTGGTCCTTATACTTTAAGATTATAATTAATTAGTATTACAACTCACACACTTAGATGTATTGACAAAAACTGTGATGACACACTGTTCGCAGCGAGGTAGGATACGTTGGGTGCGTTACAAGTAATACTGCATTAATAGATAATGCGAGAATGTATTTGTCCCTTATGTTCCATAATAGAAGTAGATATCTCAATCCCTTTGATATAATTGATATATCCTAAATAAATCAATGGCCATGGTAAGTTATGGGCGAGTTCAGTTCCGAGAATTCAATGAAAGAATAATCGAACACATGGGTTGATGGCACTAGCATGCAACCCTCTTGATTAGAGATATTGAGACAAAGGGACTATATTACACGGTAAGCGTTCGTAAGAGGTGACATGTCATTGCAGCGTTAACTTCTTTCTCTATGGGTGGCTTGGCATGTTGCTAGAAACAAACCTTGGACTTTAGGCAGGCTCCGCCTAATGCCACTGAGAAAGAGGCCTAGAGGGTCACTCACTAAGTGTGTCCATGTATCTTAGTTAAATGTTGATTTAATAAGTTAAATAAAAATTATTCCCAAATTTGGTTTAATAATTAAATAGGGATGGATGATCGTATTAATTTCGACACTAGTTATTTGAGAGAAAATATTGTGGGAAAAATAATATAATTATAGCGAGTACTGCAGATAAATTTATTTAATAAATAAATAGCCATTAATCTAGGTCTAATAAATGTGGTGAAGAAAAATGGAAAATAAAAGTACATTCTGTGTATATTAAATATACACGCAGTGTTGTTTTATAGAAAACAAGTACACGCTGTGTATTAATTATTACACGCCGTGTAGTTTTCCTGTCAGGAAATTGAGGATATATTATTGTTTTATTAAATGATATTTATTATAATCAGTGTGGGCGCATGTCAAGTAATTAATGATTCGACATGGGGGTTTTCAATAAGAGTTAATAAAAGAAATACAACGCGTAATGGGTTTATTTATTGTCATAACTCTATTAACCTCAAACCCGATTATAAATATCCTCACAACCCCAACACTTTAAAAAAAAGAGAAATTTTGGTTGTGAACAATGGATTTGGAAGTACTCTCAATCCAAGAGAGAATTCCCTTTCCACCATGAACTCCCTCAAGTTACGAGAGTGAGATCCTCCACCGGATCAAGGCGGGCGAAGGCGGAAATCGCCAAAAAAGGTTCATCCGTGCTAGCATCCAGAGATCCCTTTGGGGACGCCTAGAGACACGTGGAGCGCGTGTGGATCACCACTAGAAGAATCCTATACATGGATTCTATGATGCAATGATGGATCAAAAGATTGTGACCGGAGACATCGACGAAGAAAGAATTCCACCGACGTAATTCTTGTGAATTAATTAAATTAATTATAACCAACATATGATGATTCTATCTCAATGGTTCCAGGACTCTTCTTTTCTTTTTCGTTATTTGTTACATTCTAAAGATCCTTCATTTGATATCATGAAGGATCTAGGATTGAACGTAGTTTAGCGCTAAAATTAATGTTGGGAAATCACACCAACGTGCTTCCGCTGCGCCCAGAACCTACAAGTGGTATCAAAGAGGTCATATCGTTGATTATAATTATTTAGTTATTCATTTATTTTTTATGAATTTAATAATTTAGTTGTTTCAATTCAAGTTTAATTGTTCTGGAAATCTGAATATCGATATTCGTTCCTCCTCCCTCATTTCTCGTTCACCTCACAGAAACGAATTTTTCTTTTAATTTTGATTAAAATAAAATAGAGGAACTCATCCGGAGGAGCCAAACATTTCTGGCCGTACAACACTAGAATACACGGCGTGTATTCGCAAGTAGACGTCGTGTATTCCAGGTTCAATGCATTGACTAATCTGCTAAATCAGGACGTGTATTGGATTCTTTATAAGAATTTAAGACATCATGTGTTGACCAGAAACAGGTGGCACATGGTTTCCATATTACACACTGTGTGGTCCAATGAACAAAGCATGTGGTCCCTTCGGGTTAGGGTTGGGTCGTTTACCACGTACACAGCTATCTCGGCTGGAAACCATGTAACATGGAGACTACATGGCATGTGTCCCACTGAAAATGTCGTGTACTCCAAAATTTTCTGAAGTACTTAAACACGCCATGTCCCTGGGCGTGTACTTTGGATGGACAGTGAAGAAAAAGTACACGTCGTGTAGTCAGAACTACACGTCGTGTACTCACTCAAATTACGTATATTTATTATGATTAATTTTTATATTATACAAACCCTTGAGACGTGTACCATGGTGAAGGCGTAAAGTTGAGGCACAACACATGATAGGTGTTTTATATAAATTGTTTTAATTCAACATCTGTGTAATAAATGGGAATTAACTAGTTTTCTTCCAAGGTACAAGTTACGTACAAGGATAATTTTAAATAAATTAATTTGTTTAAAATTATGATGGATGAGAATATCTAGGATGTTTAGAAAAGGGTTTAAGATGAAAGGATTGATTAACTAAAGATAATTAATTGATTCAACTGTTATTTATCTTGAACAAGAACGATTAAAGAATTGAATGCTAGTATTATTAAGGCGTAAATATTGTTGCAGGTATGGATGATCATGAGCTCGACCGAGACCTTTTTATGTGAATGGTTTCTTTTAATTTATTTAAATAAATTAAATTTTTTGGCCTGCGAGCCATCTACTCATTAATTTGTAGGGCATGCGCGCCCAATGATTATTTTATGTAAAAAACCCCTTTTTACCCCTCACCTGCGTGTGAGATAAATGCATATGTAATGGATGGATATCCCAAGCTAGTGGAAGCGGCTCAAGTCAGGAGCCATGGTGAAACCAATCTAAGGAGATACAAAGGTAGACAGGTGGAAAGCTATAAACATGATCCTGAAAGGTTTAAGGTGTTTATCCCCTACGTCTTGGGTTAGTTTATCAACCTCTAAATAAACTAACCAATAGAAAAGCACTTGGTCATAAAATTGATTTTATTTCTGTCATTTTCATGGTTTATTTGTTGTGGGTGTGTTGTCACGGTCACCCAATTAATTAATTAAATGAGAATGCAAAGGTTGACTTGACTTGGTTCGCATCAAGGGTTGACTACCACAACAGGACTTGGTGTGACCAAGAGGCAATGGTTGAGGAAATCCAAAATAAAAGGATTTCAGGATTGGGGAGTCCACTCAGTGGATCAAGGAGATGCGAGTTAATGTAGTTGGAATTTGGAATTCCTTCCTAAAACCCTTCATGTTGCTTGACCAACCCCATTTGGGTTAATGCGAATGGAAATATGGATCCTTGACACAATAATTTTTAGGAAACAAAATATTCAGAAATAAATGGTTAGGAATATTGAATTTCGATAAAATAGTGGGAGACTAATAAGTACTAATTTATTTATTTGTCCCAGTTTTGTAATAAAGTACCAATCCTTTTATCATCTTAATATGTAGAAACGACAAGAAAATGACTTCAAACATATCATTGCGAACCATCTTGAGAAGGAAAACCTTATCACCGACACCAATTTCCAATAGTGGCAGAGGTGTTTATGCATTATCCATCGCCACAAGAGGAAATTGTATGTACTAAAAGAGCCTGTTCCAGTTGCGCCTAGATTGGAACTTCAACCCTTAACTCACTAGGTTGATAAGGACATGATGAGTGAAAAACCTACAGTCCTTATGGTGAATAAGAAATGAAAGGACAATGAAAAAGGTCCAAAGAGTTATAAACGCTCTGAATCCCCCAAGCACCGTCCCTCCATGAAGTGGAAGATCCAGAGGCAGGGAAATGAACATGAGGCAATGTGTTTTGCATGTGGCAAGAAAGGACACTGAAAGAGGAACAACACCCAGAAGCGTTGGGATGCTAATGGTGCGTTCTTTATCGAGTGTAATCTTTCTATTTCTACATATTGGGTATTAGATACAGCTTGTGGGGCTCACATCTGTATTCAAATGCATGAACCAAGTAGATTTAGAAAGATTTCTAGATGAGACGTGGATCTTCGATCTGCCAATGGTGTAATGCAGGCCGCATTGGCTATTGGCGACTACCACCTCTCATTGCTGACTCGGATGATCTTGATTTTAAATAACTGTTATTATGTGCCTAGTTTTACCAAAAACATAATTTATGTATCTTGTTTGGATATGGATTGATTTATTTTCATGTTTGGAAATAAGGGTTGTCGCTTCTATAAGAACAACGCATGGTATGGTATGGAACATTAAAATAATGGTTTTCATGTATTAAATTATGAAAACCAAGGGTTGGAAATGATAACGAAACAAACTCACTTGACTCATATATCACCCAGTTGTGGCATCACCATCTCAGTCATGTAAACGAGAATCGCTTGACAAAGCTCTCTCAAGATGGATATTTAGACTCTACTAAGCTAAAACCACTTGATAGATGTCACGCGTGTTTACAAGGTAAAATGAACAAGCCGCCTTTTGGTGGACAGGGTGAAAGTGCCACAGAGCCTCTAGTATTGGTACACACAGATGTATGTGGGCCATTTCCAGTAGAAGATAGATGTGTATATTCTTACTTCATTACTTTTACTGATGATTTGAGTAGATACAGATTTTTCGACTAAATGTGGTATAAGTGAAAATCCTTAGAGAAATTTAAGGAATTCAAAAATGATATAGAGAATCCTCTTGGAAAGAATATAAAGAAGCTTCGATCGGATCGAGGTGGAGAATATCTGAACCAAGAGTTCATCGATATTCTACGGGATTCTGTGATTCTATCTCAACTCACTCCTCCTTATACACCACAGTGGAATGGTGTTAGTGAAAGGAGGAATCACACCTTGTTGTACATGGTGAGGTCGATGATGAATCATGGGGATATTATGTCATCCTTTTGGGGATATGCATTACAAACTGCAGCATACATATTAAACCGAGTTCCAACTAAGGCGGAAAATGGAATTCCCTTCGAGTTATGGAATGGAAAGAAACCCATTTTGTTGCATACACGTGTATGGGGATGTGAGGCGTTTGTTAAGGCCCTCACAGCCGACAAACTAGCACCCCAGGGAACGAAGTGTATCTTTATATGATATAATAAGGAAACGAAATAATATTACCTATATAACCCTCAGGACAAGAAAGTGACTATCTACAGACAAGCTGTCTTTCTGGAGAGGGAGCACATCCTAAAAAAGGATAGTTGGAGAAAGATTGACTTTTATGAAGTTAATGATAAAGATACAAAAGATTTGGTATAGGAAAAAGTTCCACAGGTCCCCATGGAAGAGGTTCCAGAAACACAAGTACTCCGTAGGAGCTCGACAGAGGTAAGGGAACCAGAGAGATTTGGTTTCCTAGTCACCGAGGATGGTGAATCATTATTGTTGGAAAATGATGGGCCTCCCTCATATATGGAAGAAGTAGAGAGATAAGAAGCTACAATATGTCTAGAAGCTATTAATTCTGAGATGGATTCCATATATCATAACCATGTTTGGGTTCTAGTCGATAAGCTAGTTGATGTAAAGCCTGTTGGATGCAAATGGGTATTCAAGAGAAAGCTGGATATGGAAGGTCAAGTTAGGACATATAAAGCAAGGCTAGTGGCTACATGATTCAAAAAGTGTCAAGTAATTGACTATGATGAAACCTTCTCACCAATTTCCATGTTTAAATCCATAAGAATCATACTTGCCATAGCAGCTTACCATGAAAACGAGGTTTGGCAGATGGATGTCAAAACATCATTACTTAATGGGAACCTTAAGGAAGATGTCTATATGACACAACCAGAAGGGTTTGTGACACCAGGTGAAGCCAAACTAGTTTTCAAGTTGCAGAAATACATTTATGGATTGAAGCAAGAATCCGGGTCATGGAACATTCGATTTGATGAAGCCATAAAGGAATTTGGATTCATTAAGAACTAATATGAGCCATGTGTTTATAAGAAGCTTAATGGGAATGTGGTTGTCATGTTAGTTCTATATGTTGATGACATATTTCTTATTGTAAACGACATATCAGCCTTAATTTCAGTTAAATACTGGTTGAAAAAGTGCTTCTCCATGAAATATTTAGGTGAAGAAGAAAACATTCTAGTGATCAAGATCTTTCGTGATAGATCCAAGAGTCTTATTGGACTATGTCAGGGTACATACATTGACCAGATACTAAAGAGATTTAGTATGGAACAATCGAAGAGAGTATTGGTTCCAGTGTCACATGGCTTACATCTTTCTAAGAAAATTTGTCCTCAGAAACAACAAGAGATAGATATGATGAGAAAGATATCATAATACATGGCTATAAGATCTATCATGTATGCCATGTTATATACTAGGATTGATGTTGCCTATACACTGAGCATGGTAGGCATATATAAAGAAGATCTAGGGGAACAACATTGGACTGCTATTAAGACTATATTTAAGAATCTGAGAATAACTAAGTATATGTTCTTGGTGTATGGAGGTGACGAGGAGCTTGTCATCCGAGGCTATACTGATGCTGGTTTTAAAACAGATCAGAATGATCTGATGTCACAATATTGATATGTTTTCTTTATCATTGGAGGAGACGAGGAGCTTTTCATCAGAGGGTATACTGATGCTGGTTTTCATATAGATCAAAATGATCTGATGTCGCAATCTAGAAATGTTTTCTGTCTCAATGGAGGAGTTGTGAGCTGGAAGAGTTCAAAGCAGCCAGTTGTCGCCGATTCTATAGAGGAGTCCGAATATATAGTGTCTTCTGATGTATCCAAGTAAGTCATCTAGATTCGGATCTTTTTCAAGGAGCTTGATGTGGTGCCTAACAGTAAATATCACATTACATTGAATTGTGATAATACTGCAGCGGTGGCTCTTGCAAAAGAACCAAGGTCACATCAACAAACAAATCTCATACTCCAGATGTATCGCCTCTTGAGGGATTTCTATCAATGGGGTGAAGTTGCAGTGAGTAGAGTGTTCACGGAAGAGAATGTTGCGGACCCCATGACTAAAGGGATATCTCAGAAGAAGCATAAATATCATGTCAGAGCTCGCGTGTTAAAGGTTGTTAGCTGTTAGCTCTAGTCCAAGTGGGAGTCTGTTGGAGTTGGTGGCCTAGAACCAACTACTTTTTACTTTATTTATTTATAAAATCCTTATCACACTTTGTTTGTTATTATGCGTGAAAATTCATGAGATAATGTCCTAAGGAAAGCTGTTTCATTAAAGGGTCATAGAGGATCCCAACTATGATGAGAACCCAGAAGTTCCATAACACTGTTCATGAATATATGTTCTATGGCCGGATGATGTTTTTTTAGGGACAGAAATAATACAGGCCATTAGGGGTGAGGACTCATAAAACTTTGAGGCACCTTCTCATGGTGTGCGCCCTTGGTAATATCCAGGAGGATATTATGATAATGAGACTCAACAGTAGGAAATCCACATTTCATAGTGTCATTGGATGTTCCTATATGCAGATGTGTTTTTGGTCCTTAGACTTTAAGATTATTATTAATGGGTATTACAACTCGCGCACATAGATGTATTGACGAAAACTGTGACAAACACTGTTCACAGCGGGGTAGGATATCTTGGGTGCGTCACTAGTAATACTGTATAAATAGATAATGCGAGAAATGATTTTTCAGTTTTGTTCCATAATAGAAGAAGATATCTCAGGCCCTTTGATGGAATTGATATAGCTTAAATAAATCCATGGCCATGGTAAGGTATGGGAAAGTTTAGTTCCAGGAAGTCAAAGAAAGAATAATCAAGAACATGGGTTGATGGCACTATCTTGCGACCTTCTTGATTAGAGATATTGACACAAAGGGATTGTATTACATAGTAAGCGTTCGTAGGAGGTGACACGTCATTGCAGCGTTAACTTCTTTTTCTATGGGTTCCTTGGCGGGTTGCTAGACGCAAACTATGGACTTTAGGCAGGCTCCACCTAATTCCACTGAGAAAAGGGCCTAGAGGGTCACACACTAAGTGTGTCCATGTATCTCAGTTAAATATTAATTTAACAAGTTAAATAAATATTTTTCCCGACTATGGTTTAATAATTATTTAAGGATGCCTGATCGCATTTATTTCGACACTAGTTATTCAAGAGAATATATTGTGGGTGAAATAACATATTTATTAGCGATTAATTTAGTTACATTTATTTAAGAAATAGATAGCCATTACTCAAGGTCTAATAAATGTGGAGGAGAAAAATAGAAAATAAAAATACATGCTGTGTATATTAAATATACAGGCCGTGTAGTTTTATGGAAAACAATTACACAACGTGTATTAATTTTTACACGTTGTGTAGTTTTCCAGTCGGTATTTTGAGTATATAATATTGTTTTATTAAATGATATTTATTATAATCAGTGTGGGCGCATGTTAAGGAAATAATGATTTGACATGGGGGTTTTCAATAAGAGTTAATGAAATAAATAATATGTGTAACGCGTTTATTTATTGTCATAACTATATTAACCTCAAACCCAATTATAATTATCCTCAGAACCCAACACTTTAAAAAAAGATCCATTTTTGGTTGTGAACAATAGATTTGGAAATACTCTCAAGCATGAGATAATTCCCATTCCACCTTGGATGCCCTCAAGTTATGAGAGCGAGATCCTCCCCAGGATCAATGCGGTCGAAGACAGACATTGCAAGCGAAGGTTCTTCCGCGCTAGCACCCGGAGATCCCCTCGGAGACATATAGAGATACGTGGAGCACGTGTGGATCACCATTAGGGGAATCCTATACTTGGATTCTACGACGTAATGACAGATCACATGATCATGACCAGAGACATCAACGAAGAATGAATTCCACCGATGTAATTCTTGTGAATTATTTAAATTAATTATAACCAACATATGATGATCCTATATCAATGGTTCTTGGACTCTTATTTTCTTTTTCTACCTTTGTTCCACTCTAATGATCTGGAATTTTATATCGTGACAGATCATGGATTAAATGTTGTTTAATGCTAAAATTAAAGTTTGGAAATCGCACCAATGTGCTTCCGCTGCGCCCGGAACCTACACCACTAACAGAATAAGTAACCATTATTGGAATATAAATCCCTAGATATAAACTAGGTTGGAATATATCTAAGAATAAAATATATATAATTAGATCAGAGAAAAACACTCAAAACTACCACAACAGATTCATTCCACGGGAGATCCAGCACTACCGAACAAAGAAATTCCTTTGAAATGCTTCCAAAATGAGTGGGATAGTTTCCCTAACATTTGATATAAGGAAATCATGATATAGAGATTAAATGGGGATAAAAAAGAATTTTTAGGGTAAAAATAGAATGATTTATATTTTAAAAAACATTTTATTAAGTTCATAGTTTGTTGCACGGTTAGAGAAACTGTGTGCCAAACATGCACCTACTGCCACCTCAAGATGGGTTCTATCATAGTTTCCAACACATTTATACAATTTGTGTAAAAATTTTGAGAAATAACATTATATAATGTTTCATGATATACAAGTGGTGGCTATATGGTTCGACCAACAATGCACCATTTTCATTCACCTACCCAGAGCCTAATGCATCAATATGCGTGGTTTACTAGGGGAGTCACACGGTTGTCACTAAAAATAACCAAAACATATTACTATATAAAATTATTAATCCTTCCTAAAAAACCCCTCCAAACTATAAAAAACAAACCCATCTTCTTTTTATAACAAAATCATAATTAAAATGTTACAAACTCGAAAATTGGTGTTCTAAATTCAATTATTTCTAATTATATGTACAAATAGTTACAAGGAAATTATTATTAATAAATATTTTCTTAATTTAATAAAAATTCACCTATTCTATTTCATCATTCGATTTGGTGATCTTAATCAATTTTTACCATTAATCGGATCCTCCATTAAAAATTTTAATGGCCAGATAGACCATCTCCATCTTGGAATAGTGAATAATAAAAGCATATTCTCTATTGAGTTGACTCACTATTCCATTACTATTGAATTAGAAGATCCACTAAACAAAAATTTTCATTGACAAATAATATAATGACTAAAATAATTCTACTTATTTTGTGATGGAAGACATTCTGTATGGTTCACGTTATTATTCATAGCATGGGATAACTGGGTATGAATTGTACAGATGTATTGAACTCAACCACCAAGGCATTGTGGATGTCGTTGGAGAAATTGCTACATTTTCCATTACAAGGTATGTTTACATCATTTATTTTGGTTCCCACATTTATTAAAATAGAAACGTATTGATAGAAATGTATGTTAATAAATAATAAGTAAATAATTTTTTCCATAGTGAAATTAATTCAAATGTCAAATACTATACGATTTCAGTGTTTAGAATTTTTCAAAAACAATGTTTCATTAATATATACATATTCTCATTTTATGGGATTTCAATAACATTATATAATACTAATTCAAAATTATAAAATACATTCTCTAATACTAACTATATATACCCATCTTTTTTGGAAACGATTATTACATCCTTTCAAAGACCTAAAAATTATATCATTACAAATCCAGGATCAAAAGTAGAAGGGTATTTAAAATATTTGAAATTTACACATCTTTTTTTATAATTAAACATATCTATTTATTTAAGGACATAAAATTTATACTTATAAATAATTGTTTATCTTCATTACATTTGGTCAACTAATGATATACATCAACAAACTGGGTGATATAAATGCATGGTATGTGGATGAATTGGGACACAAATATATATAACATGAGGGATAATATTCTTCATAATCATATAATAATTACAATATTTTTTTAATAAATAAGATATTCTGAATAAGATAGGGTATTGAAAGTGGAAATGCAAAAAAAAAATTAACTACATGGCTTAGTGGTTAAATGCCAAACATAGTTGTGAATAAAGATAACATCATGTTCACACATAAAATTTGTGTATAACCATAACATCTTTATTGTAAACACATCAATCTTCATATCCATTATTATTTTACATTATTTAATGAGATACATCACATTACCAAATTAAATGGAGGGATATATTATTCCTATTTAACTACCACATCATCACTTCTACATGATTTTTCTTACTATATATAACTTATAATAATCATAGTCATAAAATAATGAATGGAATGTAATGGGTTTCATCATGATTTTATATATAATCAATTCATTAATAATAATTGGGGTTCTAAAATTAATGAGGTAAAACATAAAAATTATATGAATCTACAATATTGAGTGAGTAAGAAACTATTTCATGGGGAGTATAAATATGTTTGGAAATAAGAGACATTTTGGAAAATCAATATATTAGACATATATATCTGATGGAAAAATGTATATACTTGAATTTTTTATGGAATAAAAATTAAATTAAACTAATGTAAAATTAATGTAAAATCCATATGGGAATTCCTAATTTAATGTGTTTAATGCTATGAAATAGGGTTGGGTTCGAGAATCCCCATACCTTATGTCAGAATTCATTTCTCAAATTAAATTAATATCATGGATAATAAAAGAGAATAAATTAATTTATAAATCATGAACTAAATATAAATGTATTTTATTTCACCCAATTGTATTAGATTCTATTATGGACACTTTGAAGTGTTATAGAGGTGACTTTCCTCATTCTAGGAGTGTTCGTTTTCTCAATTTGCAGGATCATTTCACATATATACAACTATGGAAGATCATGTAAAATGAAAAATATTCTCCAAAATTAAAATTAGATGTTATTAATGAAATTAAATAAGCTTAAATAGTTTATATATCATTTTCTATATGATTATGATTCTTTTCATGACCCGTCCCCCGAGGCCCATGTCGTGACTACCCAAAGCCCGCCTCTTGAGGGCTATAGGATGGAGACTAGCACCAAAGGCACCAACAAGTAATTGGGAGGAATTAGCCTGGATACCGGTACAAAAAAATCACACTCCAAACCAAGTCCCAACTCACAAAAGGGAAACAATATACCATTGAATAAACTCAGCACAATTAAATCTGGAGTAAAGTGGGCTAGAATACAAAACTAAGAAAAAGTACCGAAAACAGTAATGTACCAAAAATAATATGATTTCCATATGAAGTAAAACCCACCTAATCATCTGAGTAGTGAAACTACTAGAAGAAGTGGTATTATGTCATGTCATCTTTGTCCCAATAGAACCCACCTAGTCCTATTCCACCAAGTCCATTGTCATAGAATTCGTGGGTCCAATCTCCCTAAGCACCCTAGTCAAAACGTCGGTCATCTACACCAAACACAACACATGAGAATGGTACCTGTGCAGGGGTGAGCAACATAATACTCAATAGGTGCTCCAAAAAAATTAAACAACACACTTAAATTCCTCAATGTAATGCATGAAACACAAGTAAACTCACACCATGTATATTCTATGGTATTAACAATGTCATCATCCGTAACAAACGTCGAACTCCTCGGCCGCTAGAGAGCTTCACCTCTATCGAGTAAAATGTGCCTTCTAGATCACATAGATCTGATTCCCACTAACCTTGAATAGTTGAGGCACTCGTCCAAAATGAGTACCGTGGGTTTCCTAGGACACATATAGCCACTCCCCACCCTCGTCTTATTGGGTCACCCAGAGCCACTTCCCACCATGGACGAACTGAGGTACTCCACTTGTTGAGAATTGTGGGTCTTCTAGGTGATACAGAGCCTCTCCCCACTATGGGAATTTTTGGCCACTCAATTTTTCTTCTCATTGGTCCATCCTCGAGTAGTCTTTAGGTATCAGCCAATTGCAGGGTTCCATAGGTAGTCTTCGTGGGAGAACCTCTTCTCATGACATTTTTCATTACTCAGCGTCCATAAAAGTGACCACCAGGCTTTCCAAAAGATATGACCCCTTGAGAGTGTCCCGAATCCAAAATGTTCTCGTTATTCTGATGCATGTTTAGAATGATTTTACTATTTTAGTAATTTGGGTGCCGGTTGTGATGGGGTTCAGTCCAACCTGGTCAGAACGACCCAACCAACCCTACTCAGGGGTTCCACATACCCCTATTCATTCTGACAGACCCAAACTGACTTGGGTTAGGTCAGGGTTGGTTTGGTCTGGCCTGGCCAGTGGGCTAGGCCCAATAGGCCTCGCTGGACCCAGCCTGGTTGGTAGAGGGTTCATCCCACTAGGTTTCCCAGTGACCCTGTCAAGTCTGGTCCGACCCGAATGGGAACGAGACTGGGCTACTGGTGTGAATATGACCCATTGGTGTAGGCCCATCCCCACCGCATGGGGTTTTTCCCGGCCCACATGGGGCTATGTCCGCCTATATGGGGACCATCCATGTGGTGTGGTCGGTGGGATCCCTTGGGATGCAGCGTCCATCTACGTCCCCTTAGGTTTAAACACGTCCCAAAAGGGTTGGACGAACCTATTACATGACCCCCTCCTAGCACTGCATCTTACTTGTACCTCAACCTATGGGTTGGGGAGCCTCCGGCCAACCGGGTGGCCCAGAGGCAGGCAACCCATCGAGGTGGTACACACCAAGCTCTGCGTCCTCCCACGCACCTCCACGACTGACTAGTCGTGGCATCTCAGATAATGTGGCATGCTCCGATGGTCCGTTCCTTGCACCTCTTGTGGAAATGGTCTCTGGGTGAGGATGTATTTAATACGAATCCTTCAAACAGGCTGTTCCATTGCATTGGGAATGCAGCCACCAAGAACACACGAGTGGAGGTTCTTGTTCCATGTTCGTGTCGGCCCTGGCCCTCTACATTACTGGTTTTAAAAAGTTTGGAGAGAGAATTGGGGGTGTTTTCATTGAATAATTAATTCCTAGGATTAGTATTGATTAATATACTCAAAATAAAATTTATCTTCCAATTATATCGAATGATCAGCAAATCAACCTGTTTTCGGGTTGATCTGTGCTCATCATTTTTCAAAAAAAGAACTGACAAGTACTTTAAAAATTAAAAATACTTACATCATTGATTTTAATTGAAAAAAATTCATCCTCTACAGGTTTAAGACGTTTATTTCCCTTCCTGGATCCGATATTCTAAAGGCGTCAAAAAATAATAAGTTTCGGAGACATTATTCATTCTTGGCTTGGATGGATGTTTGTCAGAGGTTCATCAGAAAATCCTCCAATTTCATTAATCTATATTCTCTCAGCGTGTCGAATTATAAATAGGACCATGTCGTAGTGTTCCCATTATGATGTGACATCATGTATTTAAACTATTTTATTTAAGATACATCATCGCTGTTTCACGTCATTAATGCATTATTGTGCTGTGAGTTTGATAAGACATTAATGAGCCTCATTGATTCGCATCATCGCAGCCCTATCACTGCCCCACTGCATCATCGTCTTCCACTGCAATTTGTGAATGAAAATGAAATAATTCATTTTATTCATTTTATTAGTATTCTATAAATTTATAAAAAATAATGTTTCCATTCTTCCCTTGATAGATAATGTTAATTTATTTCTAGGAGAATCCAAGTGTTCTGAATTTAATGGGGCCCTCAGATTTTGGATCTAATAGAAGGTTAAAATCATATAAAATCATGCATGGACATTTAGTGAACATAGATTAAAATATTTCAAAATTACGTTCTGGGCTCTCCAGACATCAAAATTATGTTTTGTTGTATTTTTCAGTCTCGAAATAAATCAATATAAATAAAAAATTACATTGAAATTATGAAATGTTACATTCTCCCCAATACAGTTAATTGCATCCCTGAAAGCCAAAACAACCACTAAACAAATAGATCGAGGTACTGAGCATGAATCTGATCTTCCCTCTCCCATGTTCTCTCTTTTAGATTCCCATGCTACCATCGAATGTGCAATTGAGGAATTGAACACCCACATTGGACCCACTCCCGTCGATTCTCTTTCTCTACAGGGAACTCTACAAAAATCACTCCATAATCAATTTGCAACTCTCCCCAGTAGATGACATGTGATGGATCAAGTATGTACCTCTTCAACAACATCACATGAAAAACGTCATGCACCCAGTGTATCTGTGGGGGAAGATCTAGGTGGTACGCCAAGTCATCAACTTTACTTAGGATCTGAAAATGATAAATGAACCTCATAGGTAGCTTACATCCCCTGCCAAATATCTACAATAGTCATCAAGGAGAGACCCGAATGAAGACATGATCTCCCTCCTCAAAATCCAAGGGTCTCCGTCTCCTACCGACATAAGACATCAGCCTACTATGTGAAGTCCTCATCCACTCCTAAATGATCCTCACCTCCTCATTGGTAGCCCATACCAACACTAAAACCATGAGTGCTGACTCCCCTGGTTCTGTCCATCATATGGGTGATATGCAAGGCTACTCGTACAAGGCCTCAAGAAGTGAAATGACAATGGTGGAGTGATATGTGTTCTTTTATACAAACATCACCAGTGGCATGTGGTCCTCCCAACCATAACCAATGTTAGGGACGCAAAGAAGAAGCATGTCCTCCAAGGTTTGTATGGTCCACTCTGTCTTACCATCCTTCTGGGGATGAAAATATATGCTCATTCGTATTTGTGTCCTGAACACCTCCTATAATTCCTTCCACAGATAGGATTTAAAGAATGTGTAACAATCAATGATTATAGTCAAAGGCACCCCATGAAGCTTCACTATCTATTGGACATATGGTTTTTCTATGACCTCTACCATTCCCTAATCCAGGATTGGTAGGGAGTGAGCCGACCTTGTGTGTCATTCAATGATCAACCAAATAGGGTCATGAACTCTATATGTATGTGGTGACCCTATCCTGATCTCCATTGAGATAACATCTAATTTCCACTCTAGAACCACAAATGGCTATGTCATGCATACTAAAACATGGTGCTCTACCTCCACTTACTGACAAGTGGGGCATCATGAAATTTACTTGACCACTGATTTCATCATTCTTAACCACCATTACTGACAACGGATGTCCTTGTACATCATTTCCACTCTATGATGTACCACTAGAGGGGAAGTATAGAACTCCCTCCCCAACTCCTCTCGCAACTCCACTAGTACTAAGGTGCACCCTCTGAAAAGGATTACATGCTCCCCACCTATCAAAAATCTTTCAAGAACCCATTCTGTGGGAATATAAGCATGTTGGGCCTTGTATCCAACATCCCATATTTGTTCCTCCCTTACCCATCATATGAGTGGAGGAGTAATAACCATTGGATCGTGGTATGCAGCTTCACCATCATATCTACCACCAGGTTCCCCCTATCAATGAGTATAGACTATCCCATAATCATAGACCTGAAGGAAATCTATCCAACATCGTTGTCTCATCTTCGAGTCCGTCTAGTAGATGGTATACTTCATACTCTTGTGGTTGTATTAAACTAAAAACCACTCACCCAACAAGTAGTGTCACCACATCATCAACACCAAGACCACTACTACCTACTCCAGGTTTGGGGTTGTGTAGTTCAACTCATACTGCCTCAACTGTTATGAGCCGTAGGAGATCACCGCTCACTCTTACATATGGACACAACCCAGTCTGGTCTCTGATGCATCACAATAAACTACATAACCCACTCCCTCCATGGGTAGTGTCAAGATGGTGGCACTAGTCAGTCTCCCCATCAGGTCTTGGAAACATTGTTGGGATTTCTCCATCCACACGAAGGGCTTCCCCTTCTGTCTAAAAGCAAACAAGGGTGCTTCTACTCTGGTGAAGTTAATCACGAACCTACGATAGTAACCAACCAGACCCAAGACTCTTCAAACCACAATCATGCTACTGGGTGGCTCCCAAGAAAGCACCACCTCTATCTTTGCTGGATATATTGCAACTCCCTCCTCTGAGATGATGTACCGTAGAAAGTGGACCGCTTGTATTCGTAACTGAAACATAGATAAAATACCCTAAATATGGTTCTCTCAGAGTGTTTCCAACACATTCTGTTGGTGATTAGTGTGCTACTCTATGACTTTGAATACACCATAATGTCATTGATGAAGACCACGGAAAACTGGTTGAGGTAGGGATAGAAGATCACGTCGACGAGGCCCATGAACACTTCTGGGGCATTGGTCACACCGAAAGGCATCACCAAAAACACATAGTGGCCATACCAGCACTTTTAGACTATATTTGGTACATCCTTATCTCGTACTCGATGCTAGTGATAACATGATTTGAGGTCAATCATTGAGAACCACTTCTCCCACTTCATCTGGTAAAGGTGGTCATCAATTATCGGTAGTGTCTGCTTGTTCTTCACAATCGCCTAGTTCAGGCATTGGGTGACTGCATACATCCTCAAAAACCCATCTTCCTTCTTGGATAAAATCCCCGGGGATGCCCATGGTTAATCATTGGGCCTTACAAAACCTATCTTTTAAATATCCTCCAGTTGTACCCTTATCTCGCGAAGCTCTACGCGATCCATTTGATATGCCGATGCAGATATCGGTTTCATCCCGGGGAACATGTTGATAAAGTGGTCTACATCTCTATGAGGTGGTATACCTAGTACCTCATCATAAAAAACATCTTCTTACTCAACCACCCCAAGGGGAAATCTTGGACTACACTTTTCTACTACACCGTTGGTGATATGAGCCAACTAGTGAGTGATCTACTGCACCCACCTTAGATAGAGTTTGTACGACACTGCAATGGTTTACTTCTCATTGAATAAAGAAAACATGGTCCCATATCCACATACACACTGCACTATATTCCTAAAATAGTATATCTGAGCATGGAATGTGGATAACCAGTCCATACCCAAGATGACGTCCTATGGCCTTGATGCTGCTAATAAGTTATCTCTGCCGATTCTCTCACCTCCTAGAGTAAGCTCACACTACTTGAACTAGTGTGTAATCATCAAATACCCTCACGTAGAATTATCTTGTTGTATGGATCGTGCCAATGGATTAACTGGAATATCTATGCTCTAAATGAGAGCCGTTTCCAGGATGTATAGACTAGCATATGTGTCTATATTATTTGAAACTAGGGTGATGTTGACATAGATTGTACGTTAGTTCATTTTAGAGCATCGTTCTCATAGCCTCTACTACCTATTTCACAGCTCTCCACTATCCATCTACTCCATGAGGTCGTTGTGGACCACCTGGGGGTGGTGGATGTATCATCTAAAAATATCATCCATCGCCTGCCACTTGGCCAGCTCCCCAACTATGTCTGCCGCCCTGCAGACCTCCTCACTTGAACTGTTTCCATTGCATTTATGGCTCCTCGATAATTTATTTTCCATATGTATAGAAATTTTGGAAGCCACGTTCCATGTGTCCCTACCCAACGCATGAGATTCATAGCATATCTCCCTCCCAACTACGTTCGGACTGGTAGCCCCGAACCACAGACCCTGATTCATGGGGTTATCCTCTGAAGGACCTGGCCCGCTTGGGCCCACGTGTCTGATGTCTACTTCCTTCTAAAGACTCGTCCTCTTGTGTTATTCTGGTAGCTCTAAGTGTAGGTTCCTACTCCATCAGGATACTTTCGATTATAGGGGCACGCTCTCGCACCATGTCATAGGTAGGGATGTTGAGAGACACCACTGAAGCCCTAATCTCCCACCTGAGTACCTAATCAAAAAATCAATCCACGAAGAATTTGTATCTCACCATATATGTGGTGTACATATAAGTATATCTGAACTTAAGTGATCACTTAAACACCATCATGTTGTCCTTCTATAGGTGCAGCATTACCTTGATGCGCACATGTGCAAGTTGTGGGAAAAAACTCCTCCTACAAAAGACTCTCAAATTCAAACAATGTTGGGGTCACCATAGTGTGATTATGGATGTTCAATCTAAAGTATATACCTATAGAGCCCTTACAAAGGCTCGCTACCATGATGACCATCTGGTTAGGAATGTTCCTCACTATAGAGAAGACAAGTTCCATTGCCTCCTGGCAGTGCTCAGCGACCTAAGAAATCATCTCTCGATGAATCTAAGAGGTCTCTCACTCCGAAACTCATATAGGGAACTAGGCCTATGAACTTCCATTACCCAAAATACCTATAGTAGATACTGACCATTAGGTGCTGGTATCACTAGTGCACCACCCAGTGGGGCAATCTCTAGAACTGGTCCCTGAACGAATGCCTCATCACTAGGTGGGCTATTCTCACATCCTCGAATCGAGATCATAGCAGGTCGTCTACAAAGAGGAAACCTAAGATAGATAAACCTATTCCAAAATTTAGAAGGTTATGCCTGGTGAGGTTATTTATATTCAAAAATAACAAAAGACTTATGCAACCAGTGTTTTCATGTATAGAGCCGAAAATAGAATTCATGGTCCAGATGTAATGATACATTGGCCGCCACACCAACACTGGACGACAAAAATCTAAAAGGGGAACTGACAACACTTAAAATTATTTCCCCAAAAGAAAACATCAGACACTCAATCATTGAGGGGGGAACTGACCACCCTTTTATCCCACTTTTTCATGATCCATCCCCTGGGACCCGTGTCGTGGCTACACCAAGCCTACCTTTCGATGGCTATGGGTGGCTGACTAGCACCGAGGGCTTAAACCTATAAGTGGGAGGAATTAGACTGGATACCGACATGCACACACATGCCCAACAAAGTCCCAAATCACCAATGGGAAACAACATTCCACTAAATAAATTGTTTACAAGAGAATGTGAATGATGGTGGGTTAAAATAAAAGCCCTAGAAAATGTACTGAAAACTGTAATGTACAAAAAAGTGCTCGGATGGCCATCTATAGTAAACCCCACCAGATCGTGATAGTATTGAAACTTCTAGAATCTGAAGTATTACATCTTTTAATCCCAATCATAAGACTCCAAGTCTGGTCTTAGTCCCCCATATCCACCTTCATAGTGTTTTTTCATCCCGTCTCCTTGAGCACCCCTTTCCAAACGTTGGTCATCTACACCAGACAGAACACGTACATGGGGAGACCATGCAGGGGTAAGTAACATAGTACTCATTAGGGAACCAAAAACAAAATTAATGAACAGACAATAATTCCACAGTGTGAAGCATGAAAAACAAGTCATCTCACAAAAGGTGTATTCTAGGGTAGTAACAGTAGCATCGTCAGTCACAAACATCGATCTCTTTAGCTGCTAGAGAACTACTCCTCTATCGAGTAAAGTGGGCCTGCCAGGTCACACAGATCAAATTTCCACTAACCATGATGTATTGTGGTACTAATCCCTGTTGTGTTCCATGGGTATGTTGGGTCACATAGAGCTTCTCCATAATGTGGGAATGCCGGGTCACCAAAAGCCGCTTCCTACCATGGAAAAACTGAGGTACTAATTGTGTCTACTACCATGGGTATGTCGGGTCTCACCAAGATGCTCCCCAACATGGGCCTATTGGATCACACAAAGACACTTCCCACTAGGACATTGTCAAGTAGTCTTCAGGTATCATCCAACCACAATGTTCTGTACGTAGCACCCTTGGGAGAACCGCTCCTCAAAAAAAATTCACATCTTGGTGTCCATGAAATTCAACACAAGGTATTCCAAAAGATCCACCACACCAAGTGGTTCTAAAAGTTTAAAATAGCCCATCAATAAAATGAAATATTTTCATAATACTGGCATTTTAGTAACTAGGGGCCCGATTTCGATGGGGCCTGATCCATCTCAGTCGAACTGACCTGACCAACCCATATCAGGGGTTCATACTACCCTAGTTCATTCTAATGAGCCTAACCTAGCTTGATGTGGGTCAAAATTAGTCATGTCTAGCTTGGCCAGTGGGCCAGGCTCAATAGGCCTCGTTGTACCAGACCTAGTTGGAAGAGGGTCCTTCATGCTGGGTCACCCGACAACCTAGTCTAGTTAGACCCAGCCTCAAGGGGCGTGGGTCCAGCCCCTTGTCTTGGCCTCAACCCACCTACTGGGGGCTTGGTCCACCAGAAAGGGGACCAAAAGTGCATTGCAGCTAGTGTGATCCCCTAGGATGCGGCAGGTAGCCTCGTGCCCTCCAGTCTAGAAATGACCTATGGGGGGGGGAACAACTCATGCACAACTACCCCTGGAACAGTGTACGTCTCCAGTCATGGCCAACATGCCTCGATTACTCAAGCTTATTGGGCGGCTTGGATGCAGGCCACCCCTCTACGGGGTGCCCACTAGGTCTCGTGTCCACCCCGGGCTTTTAGGGGCTGATGAACCGCGACCTCCTAGTCAACATGGCGCACCAGTGCGGGATACCGCCTCCACATAGTCAGCGAGGCCGACTGCCTCTGCTATTGCCATCACTGGAAGAATCATTGATGGGCCACTAGACACCCTCTAGTGGTCTGTTCCTTGTTCCTCTTGTGCAAACATTCTCTAGGCAAGGATGTTTTTACCACGAGGACTTAAAACTGGCCTTCCCATCATTTTGAGAATGTGGCCCTCATGAACACACGAGTAGAGGTTCTCAAACCACGTTTGTGTTATCCCATGCCCTCCATGTTAGGGTTATTTACAAGGGGGATGCTCATGGTGATTTTCATTCAATCAATATTTCCAAGGAGAATTCCTGAATAATAACCCCAAAGGAAAGATCACCCACCTGTTATAATGCATGATATGCGGGTCAACCTATTCACTGGTTGACCTACATTCTTCAATAAAAAAAGAATGTATAAGAAAATTTAAAATTAAAAACCCCAACCTCTATGATGTTCATTGTCACGTGTTCTTCCTCAAGGGGTTTAAGAGGTCGAGGACACTTCACAACTATGATTTTCAAAAGGCATCGAAGAAGAAGAAGTTATTCTAGAATTATTCATTATTCACTAGGGTGGAAGTCCATCAGAGGTTAGCCAGAGAATCCTCTAATTTAATTAGTCCATATTTACCCAGAACGTCAAATTATAAATATGATCACATAATAATGTTTCCATTATGATGTTATGTTTTGTCGTTACACAATTTAATTTAAGAAACAGTATCACTGTTACGTGTCCTTAGAGAGACATTACACAACATGATTAATGTTCCATTAATGATCCTCATTGATGTGCCACTTCGTTTCCCTATTGTTGACATGTCGCGCCACAATCCTCCCCTCAAAAGGGACGAGGAAAATAAAAAAAATTATTAAAATTATTTTATTATTTTTTCTCAAAAAGTCTGAAAAATAACATTTCCACTCGGCACATTCCAGACGATGTTAAGTGATTTATAGGTGTATCCCAGCATTCAAAATACAATGGTTCCCTCAGATTTTTGATCAAATTGATGGTTAAAAATATAGAAAATCTTGCCCACAAGTTTACTGAATATACCTTAAAAAAGATCAAAATTTCGCTCCACGCTTGTTGGACCATGGAATTACGTGTTCTAAAATTTTAGGGTCTCTAAATAATTCCATATATAAGAAAATTAAAATATAAATTCCATGATTTTACAGATTCCTAAAACCATTATGATAATTTTTTGTTTATTTTGGTGGTGTTTTATCCATCTTGAAAGAAATTAATATTATATAATAATATATTAAAAAATTTCTTATAGAACATAAAACATATTAAAATAGGAATATTTAAATAAATATGACCATAATATTTGTTATATGTCTAGATTTGAAATATTTAATGTAAAATTAAATCACGATATCCATGAATGGTATCAATTAGCACATTACATACAATTTTTTCATTTTTTGAATAAAAGGAGAACATCATTGGTTAAATGATGGATGTTTCATTTAAAAATTATATTCTAAATTTATATAGTATGAGAGTAGTCATGTCACATTTTATTGTGGCGTTGAATATATAATAATAAATGAAAATATATTAAAAGAGAACAAATAAAGATTTTACCTCTTAAATATCTTCTCCTTGAAAACCTCATTAATGTAAAGGGTTTTGGTATTTTTTTGTGACAAGAATATCTTAGATGTAGAGAAGAGTATTGGGAAGTTAATTGGGTATAATTGATAGAATATATAATGATTAAAATGTGTGATTAAAAGAGGTGGGGATATGTGGTATTTTAAGGGGATGAGAATAGTGATTTTATTTATTTTATTTATTTCTATGATATAATTGATCATGATAATCAATCCTATTGATACCTATAATTAATTATATTAAATAATGAAAGAGTAATTTTGAAAATGGTAGTTATATCATAAAAAATCCATTTCTCACTAATTTGTGCATTTGTAATATAGCTTAAATTACAGTATTTCAAAATTCATAAAAAATTAAAATATTATTGGAAAGTTCAAATTATTCAATGTAAAAAAAATTTTCCAGGTAGATTTAATGAATAAACTCCATTTTTTTAAATAATATTTTAATTATAAAAAATATATTATTTATTTAATATTATCTTCTATTAAAATAATACAAATTTTAATATTTTATTTTATTTTTTGACCATTTTTAAAATTAAATAAGGTCTCATCAAATTATATTACAATTATAAAGCACCTTATTATTTATTTATTAATATATTTTATGAATATAAATTATATTTAAAGCATCATAATAATTGTAAAATTATAAATAACAATTATTGCTATAAAAATATTTCAACAGTTAAATTAATGTTTTGTAAGAATTGTATATTTTAATTCTATGATATAGATATATGATAATTAACCATATAATATATCCAATGTTTATTTATTCATTTATAGGTGATGTTAGTATTATATTAGAAAGTTTAATATTTGTAATGTCCATGTTACTATTCCATCGATATAGGTACATTAATTTCAATAAATACAACTTAGATATCTCTTTAAATATGATAATAATTTTTTTTATCAAATTCTATAATCTATATATATGTTTTATACCATATAAAATATTTATAATACAATAAATTTTACTGAAAATATTTTTTTGTTATTATAGGATTAAATATTGATTTCATATCTATCCCCTGGGGGTGTAGCCTAGTGGGTCTTCCTTTGAGGGGTATCAAGGGAGGTCTTATTGTCATGTATCCCTGATGATTTGTAGTAGTATCAATATTTATTTAATTTAAATCCACCACAAAAAAACAGTATTATAGATTTCATATCGAGGATTATATAATTACAGAATCCAACATCATGATCATCCATAAATATAGAAAATTCATCAATAAATATATCAATATACTCCTACAAAAATGTAATTATTATATTCTCAAAACATCCTTAATAATTGTGCAAAAAATTTCATTCATATCATTACCATGTATTTTATTATGCTTGGCTATTGTGTGTGGTTCCCAAATGGATTTCGTTAATGAAATATATAATTATTTAATAAGTAATTACATACATTCCTCAATAATTCTATATACCTTTTCTGTACAATTGATTATTTCATTATAATTGGAGGGAAAATCCAATCCCAGTATTACATCAAAATACACTATCTATACAATCAATAGATTAAAAACTAGGTAATACCCAAGCATTTAGATATTTATTAAGCAATATATATCCAGTTTATTCAAATTTACACTTAGTTTTCAATATGATAAATCACCCATTATCGTATTAGGGTTGATTTAAAATTACTTAAAATAATTAATTAAAAAATAATATTTATATTGAATAATGAAAGAATATATTTCAAATCATTGTGTCTATAATCAATGTATTAGTTAAAGATCATTTGGGGATCAACAACAACTATCATTTTTAAAAAATGTCATTCTCAATCTATTAGTGTATTATATGCCTGATTTCCATGGTATATAGGTAATTGATTACAGTAGTACCTCATGTACTAATAAATGAAACATTCACAATATGATGCTTCCCTATTCCCTTTTCACATATGTTCTCTATGAACATTGTCTAAAAATTTAACTTATACACAAAACGAATTTTAGATGAACCATCAGTATTTTCCCACATTTTTTACTTAAATGTAAATTAATTCAATCATCATTTCTTTTGAATTTATTTATCCCACATTGAATTGAGTCATTCTCCACCTATCCAATATTAAATTGTAATTGAATAATTTTGAAAAAAATTCCTTTGACATGATAGAAATTTTAAAAATATCTTTACAGGATTTTTTTAAATATAATTTTTATCATTATTGATGTGATTTATCCGCATGATTGATATGATCTATCCAAATTTATGGGTTTCATATATATTTTTTAGCAAACTGAATAATATTGTAAAAATACCACATAATTGACTAGTATTTATTCAAACTTTTTATTAATAAAAATTACTTTTTTTCATCTCAAAATTTTTATATGAAGGAAATTTTTTCTCATGAAAAAACCCATTGAATGTCTTACACTATTTTTCATATAACATTATTACCTTCTTTTTGTATGGAATCATGGTCCAACATCATTTAATGTTTCCCCTTAATGAATTAATGAATGTGGTGAATTTATTCATCTCCATAAATGATAATTCCATATATATCTTATCAGTTGACCTATTCTATCATTCTATAATTATTGTCTAATTTGACCTAATAAATGATTGATTTTTTACCATATAATAACATAAATATTCTTATACTTATAGATAGTTAAAATGTAAATAAATGATGGATTAAATATTTTTCATAACATGATTTAAATGAATAGTTTATTATAAACATTATCTATATTATCATGATTCCCTATGAAATCAATATATTGTGTTCGATTAATGACTTGAATTCTATTTCTTCTATACTGTTACATTATTTATCAAATTTCATGGAATATTTTATAACAATATAGACTAAAAATATATAATAAAATATTTTTTATTATGTTTTAATGAAATATGGTCTTATATAATGAATAAAGGTAAAAATATTATAAATTTATCTCTATAATTTCTCAAGGAGAGATATATGTAATCCTCATATATTCTTTTAAATATAGTTCATATGATTTATACCAATCATTATTTTGATATAAACTGTAATACGTCATCTCTTATCACAGAGAGTTGTGGATAATTTTTGACATAGTCATCAGATTACATGAAATTACATTCCCAATATAAATGTTTTATAGTAGATATGATACATAATGTAAAATATTATATTAAATCAAGAAAAATTATTAAATTTATTTTCAAATTGTTTTTGATTTTTGTGATCCATTGGGTGTATCAATATTTTTATTCCATATCAGAAAACTTGAAAAAGGTTAAAAAATTAATTTGTTATGGTAGACACATAACAAGGTACAAACTATAGTTTATGATAACATAGAATACACTACATAATGGGTACATTGAAAAAATTATTTTCTAATTAAATAATTAATCGATGGAAAAAAAATAATTGAGTAAATGATAATATAATGACTGAATTATTTATAATACATAATATTAAACACTATAAAAATAACATCGATGAAATTTCACATGATATGACACATAAATGGTAAGTATGATCCCATTACACTATCATAGATATCTCATTATTCCTACCAATGAAATGGTGGGATATAATATTTTGGAACCACCTATAAAAAATTTATACTTCTCAACATTATGTTCTAATTTTCTATGTCATAATTTTTAATAATGATCAAAATAAATATAAATAGAATAAATTCCAATTTAGAATTATCTTATATGATTTTCAACATTGAATAATAGAGTAAAATGTAATGAAAATAATATTTATAAGTATAAAAATTAATTAGAATACCTAAGAGAACATCTATGACCCATATAAATATAATGTTGGTGTTCACAATGATTAAATAAGATCAATTGACAGGTGAAATTTAAATAATTTAAGATATCACATATCATATGAATATTATAATCCTTAAGGATTTTGGGATTTAGATAGAACATATGTGAAATAGAGGGAGATAGATGAAATTACAGACAATCTGTCATAATAATGTAATAAAAATTAATAAATATAGAGGGTAAAGAGAATGTGAATAATCATTAACATAGACCCAAAAGGGTCAAAAAATTGTGTGGATAATGGAACAATTATTCATTAGTAAGTGTATATCATGTTGAAATATGATATTCCTTTTCTTGGGTTTATATGCCTACATGAATTTGTTCCATATCCCAGTCTACTTTTTGTTTTCATAAAAGGATTTCATTCATAGTAAAATCACACACAATCTAAAAAAAAATCATGTTGGATTTATAGTTACGATATTGTTTGAGAATTATAATGGATTATGAATGTTGAATAATGATAAGTAATAGTGAACTATCATTGATAATATAATTAAAATTTTATATGAATAATTAATAAAAAAATATAATGAAATAAAACTATTTTTTTTTGTAATTTCCCAATTAATAAAAGATAAGATGTTAGGGATCCATTCCTAGAAGGGTATGCTCTAAATGATTGTGATGATAATTTTAGATCATTGAAAACTCTTTAGAAAGACACTTGAGAGAGACAATGAGGGGAACAAGATCATTAATTTATATATATTAGATAATAATGGGATAATTGACGTGTATTTATCTAATATGTAGTAAAATTTATTAATAATTTAAAAAAATATCCCTTTTAAATCTATATCCATGAAAATTTAAAACAATTAGATTACCCTTAGTTTTTGTGTATTAGTTTTGAAATTTCATAAATAGTTTTTTATATATTTTTGTTTCATAAGAATGGTTAATTATTTTAACTTAATTTATCAATTGGAATATTATTTTTCGTTAAAAAACATTATTATAAAATTAATTTCAATATATGAATTTTGGATGTAATTTTATGTTTTTGGAAATAATTTACATTTATATAAAAAACTAATATTAATAAAATAAATTTTTCATTGTCTTAGAATCAATTATAGAAATGATTATTTCAATTTTCTATTATTAAAATATCATTGTGGTTACTGAATATTTATGTTGTATTTTAGCATTTATGATAATTGTTTTCAAAAAATATTATGAAATACTCTCTATATGAAAATCATCATGACCAAATTCAAGATATAAAGCCTATTTTATGAAAAATAATTCACTATAAATGATAAATGCAATTAATAAATATTTAACAACCAAATCCTAGTAGCCTTATGTTGTTTTCTATATTATTATATTAGAATAACATACATAAAATCACATTGTGATGGAATTAATAGTTTATTAGTTTTTAAAAACTCAATACAAAAATGACACATATAATACATTTTAATAATATAATTATAAAATATCATTTTGGGATCATAATTTGTTCCCATGAATATCCTTGAATATAATTCATAGTAAAAATACTCGATTCATAGAAATGGAATATAAATGAGGGTGGTATAAAATAATATGTAATAGTTATACACATGTAAAGCTATAATGAGTAAATAAATCGTGGATAGTAAAGAATAATCAACAAGGGAAGGTAAATATGTAAAAAAAATTCATTTAATCTATAACATGTAACACCCCAATACTTCATATTGTGTTATTTCTTCAAAATAATTCAATAACTTGCACTACACGCAACACCGAGTTAAATCACACCATGACTTACCAAAAAAGACATTAAAAAGAGGTTATGAATAGTATTAACTAAATTTTAAACTTTATATAATCCTTATAATTTTAGAATCCATATTATGAGTTTCTTATACATAATGCAAGAACAGATTCATTTTAAGTATTTCACTTTTATCAAATTTTAATAGTGAATCATTTTTAAATACAATATTTTAAACTTTTTGACTAAATGGGGACATCAAAACAAATTAAAATGAAACATCCCATGCTTCCACGGTACGCTTTCCTTTGAATAATGCAATGGCGTGCATTGTACGCAACTTCGAGATTCTAACACACCACAACCAATCAAACTAGCTGTTATGAATAGTCATACCTACCTTTTAAAATTATAGAAATTTTATCTCTCAAAATGGACTTCATTTTTGGATTCGAAGTATCGAATTTAGCCAAAGGTTAAATTTTGCTACTTTTCAGATAACTTTCATAATTTGATGAATAGTGAAAATTACTAAATTTTAATTAAAACCCACTTTTTTAATAAAAATAATTAATATTGATAAATTATTGATTTGAGTGGTTTTAAAGTATATTTCGAATATATTTTTATCATTTAATATAATTTTGGTCCTTGTACATAATTTTACAATTAAACCAGATGTAAACAAGTGCCAATCTTTTGATAGTTATTATCTCTTAAAAACACGCTTTTTGTTTTAACAACGGAAATTAATTTTAAATTAATTTCTGCCACTTCTGTGTTTTGAATTTTTAAAAATGGATTCTGTATTTGGAATCAGGATGTTCAAATTGTGTAAATAGGTAACTTTTATTTTTATACATTTTGAATAATTACTGCGGTAAATATTTTATTTACCATGGTTAAGGGTAAATCTGGTAAATAAGGGTTAAAAAATAATATTATAATAATAATAAATTACCCTAAAACGTGTCCTAACCTTATTGGTTGATACATTTTTGACCATAGGTATCTTTGAGTCGATTTTAGGACCCCATGGAGCCACTTTTAGGTGATAGGGACACTTTATTTTAATTAAGTTGAAATGAATACAAAAATGACACAAGCATATATCTTTTAGAAAAACTATTTTTACATAGGGTTATATATATTGGATTTTCTACTATAAATATTCATTAGAAAGATAAAAAACTTTACTACATAATCATATTTTATTTATAATTGTTATACTTTAAATAATATATTTTATTTATGAGACAATGATAATGCAGTAATTACCATAATAGTGAAAAATTAAAATAATTGATATTATAAATACACAAATAAATATAAATTTATACTTTTTATGCATTAAACTAATTTTCGATGTTAATATGACATGTTAGGAATGATTTAATTAAATATTTAAGAAGTAATAATTCTTTTATGAGTTTCAAAAAAATCAACTATTGAATAGTGTCAAAATTGACATAAAAGAGTTTTTTAAAAAAATATTATATTATTAATTGATATTATATTCCTAAAAATCTACGGTTCGGCCAAGAGACTTATATCATGATATTTTTATCATCAATGGACCACTTGGGGGTCTCTTGGATGTATAGTTTATGTTTATTAACTATATATTGTAAAATACAAAGTGACATGGTAAAAGTGAAACTAATTAACATAGAGTTAATACTTAATGATAAGGTTAATATAAGTACCCAAACCTATATAAATTCTATTGTTTGAGTTTTTTTCGACCCATATCCACCGTAAAATT
This sequence comes from Viscum album, assembly GCA_963277665.1. NCBI lineage: Eukaryota > Viridiplantae > Streptophyta > Magnoliopsida > Santalales > Viscaceae > Viscum > Viscum album. The sequence goes on from OY728146.1 coordinate 1,816,428,603, forward strand.
TAAATAATAAACTTTGGATCCATTAGAAACCGAATATGAATTTATTATAAATTAATATTTCTAGCTTTTCCAAAAGTGCCCCTCACCCCTCTTATAAAAAAGCACTCCTCCTTCTCATTTCTTTACACCTTAAAAGCCTTTTGGTTCGGCCAAACCCTGCTCAAATACTCTCTCAACATCCCTCAATACAACCTAGAGGCCTTAGTTTTATCATAAATACAACCTAACGATTCTTTTTGATCAAATCAAAAGAAAGAACCCGAAGAAGAGGTAATGTTTTCACCACCCCTTTTCAAGTTCCTTTCATCTTCAACTTCTTCCTTCTTTGTTATTACCATTATAAAATAATAACTCTAGTATCATATATATACTGTGATGTTATTATAAATATGGTACGACCATATTCAGTATTCTATCCATCCTTTGAATAACATGTCACCATACGTGCGTACGTACGGCTTACCGTCTCCACGTCGTGGTGTAATTGTTATTCAATATATTATTATTTGGATGGGTATAATAATGATGTGAAACTCATGTAAATAATAAATATAACATGATAATTATTCTTTATATATTATATACCATCCAATTATATATGATTTTAATATCAAATGAATGATATTGTCGCTCGTGCGTACATACGGACTACCGTCTCCACGAACGCGATGAGATTCATTCTCCATCGTATCCATTCAAGTATAATTATCATTTCATGATTTAAAAATAATGTTTAAGGACTTGATATCATTCTGGATATGAATAATATACAACCTATCCGTTACAAAAATGTCTTACGTAACAAAACATATAAAATAAAATGAGTAAGTTAACACCCGAAACAACGATAATACAAAGATATTATTAACAAAAGCAATGTTAAAAGATCATATATGATATCATATGAATTTATATGATTCTTGTATAATTTAATAACAATTATTTCACTATTATACATGAGGTAAACCTACCCCAACCATGTAAAAGTACAAGGTAAGGGGTTTTCATCTCACTCCTTATTCCCGTGAGATTCATGCCATATTGCCACCATTACCTTTGGTGTGGTGTATGTACTGCCCATAATTATATTCTTTGTGTAATACAATTTAATTTATATGTATCTACATATTCAGTGTATGATACCTCTTTCATGGGTTGTATGTTTCGTATGTTACCAAATTGGTAAGGGTTTATTTCGCTATCTCTTCATTATCCGAGGTTGTGTATACGTAATAATCTACTATGATTTCTTTATCATCCACATCCATGTTTCTTAAAAATGTATTTCAAAACATATTTACTATTTACTAGAATATGGGTTAAAGTCATTTATACCCTTGTTGACTTTTATAAGTGGTTTATAAAGGAATATTTCCGTCGTTTTCCAAACAAGGTCCTTTTTAACCTTTTTGAAAAAATTAAGGTAAGAATGTTTTTTTAACTTATACGGCGGGTGCGGTTATTATCCGCCGTTATTACACCTTTTAAGATTCCTTCACAAGCTTATAAAGATATTTTCAAAATAAATTTTTCTCTATAATTATGTGACTTTTAAAATGATTTAAAAAAAAGAGAGATATTTCTCTCAAATAGTATTGATTTCATCTATGTCAACATCCTTTGATAAATTTTAATCTTGTTTCAAGTTGATTTATTATAATAAAAATCATCCATATTTTATTTAAGGTTTTGTGATATTTTTGACTATGGATGAGTTATTTTTATGCCATTAATGGTTTATGATTAAAGTTTTGACATTTTGTATGTCAGTTTTAATACGAATGTTTATGTTAAATTTCATCCTCTTCTTAAGATGAATGTGTTGGACTAGTATGTTCCGGGTTGGGGACCGGAAAAAGTAATCCCTCGGGGTTGGTGTCCGGTTATTAGAGGCACTCCGGGTTGGTTTCCGGTTATTAGAGGCACTCCAGGTCAGTGTTCGGTTATTAGAGGCACTCCGGGATGGAGTCTGGTTACAGAGGCTCTCCGGGTTGGGTTCCGGTTACAGTTATCCCTTAGGTCTTGGCACGAGGCCTCGACATAGAAAATACAGTTCGGAATCATGCATTCCATCATTATGAATGTGGTAATTGATATTCCATGTGATTATTCGATTAGTAGAATATCCATGTGAATAATTAAATGACATTATTTCATTTTACTTTTCCCATACTATGTTGAAGTTCAAGATTAAAAGGCTTTTGTTTTAGTTATAAATCGCCTTAAATGTTTATTCTTATTTATGAAAGTTTCCGCTATATTGTTATCCTTACTGGGCATTTGAGCTCACCCCTTTTCTATGTTTTATTTTTCCCAGGATGTGAAGAAGTAAGTTATGAATGACCTGCAGGGATAGTATGTGGGGATATTAGTGTGGAATATGGAGACTATGTTGTTGTAGTAGTTTTTCACTTTATGATGTAATGTAAAACTTTATGAATATATCTAGTGTTTTCAAGGCTACTAAACCAATCGGTCTTTCGAGATTTGATCTTTCTTGTGATCATGCCAATGTTATGTAATAATGCGCTAACTCTGGGTAACTGGGGTCGGGGCGTTATAGTTGGTATCAGATGAAGTTTAATACAAACCTTGGAAGCTAGATTTAGATAAAATCTGATTAGAGAACGTAGACCTAAGATGATCTTTGAGGATTAGTATAGAATAACTTCCTAGAATTTTGAAATTGTAGAGATTTTTGTGAGTTTTCCGAGCAATAAATCCCTGTCTGGATACTAGCAGGTAGAGGCGGCTCTAGCACAGATGTACCTAGGGGTAAAACCCGAAAACACCGCTTTGAGCTAGACTCGAACGAGAACTGGTGCATGACAACGGTCCTTGCAGCACTCTTGATTACGACACTCCCTGGGGATATGCTTAGGATAATTCTCATGTTCTTTACAAACCATTATGAAGGGTTTATGAGTATATTCTTCCTCTAAGGAGACATTTTTATGATTATAGATTATATCCATAAACTATTTAATTTATGTTATGTGTTCTACAAGTTTGGGATTAGGTATTGTTATTCATAAACTAATCTAGTGTATGCCATTGTTTATAAATGGCACCCAGTAGAAGGAATGAGAACTCCAGAAATGCACATGATACAAAGAGAAAGAAGGATCATATATTTCATAGTCTTAAGCCAGAATTTATAAGAGAAATAGTCTCTCATGTATTATCATCATACGAAGTAATAATATCATGTGTTTATAAGATAAGTAAAGAGTTTACTGAGTCCTATGGCTTAGAAGGGAAGCAGGAGAAGAAAAGGATGGAAGAGAGAAAGATGGATAAAAGGAAGAGGGAAAAGAAGAATTTTCCAATATGTGATAAATGTGGAAAGAAACACCCTGGAACCTACCTAACAGAAATGGGAGTTTGTTATAAGTGTGGAGGAAAAGGGCATAAAGTACGTGACTGCAAGGGTAAGAAAATGGTTTCAAATGTACAATGCTTTATTTGAAACGAGTTTGGACAATACGCGAACCTATGTCTTAGTCATCAGACTATGCCGGAAATGATGTTATTGGATAATAATCAAGTTATGATACTACCACAGATGAAGAGCAATGATTAGAGTTCTTATGTTGATTATGTCATTTGAGTGTTGTATCAAAAATGTACTTGTTATAATAATTATGGAGTATATAAAGATTGTACTGCAGTACTATTTCATTATGGACTCGATATTGTGTATAACAAAGAAAAGTGACTCAACAGCAGGTCAATTTTTTTAAAAATATATGGCTGAGAGAAAGATAAACCATAATATGGTTTTGATACAGAGGTAGTGATTTTAGAATAATACATGATTGTTTTGGATAAATTATAATGGATTTTCTTGAAAAACTTGAAAATGATTAGTGATTTGTATATTCCATCATTGTTGGGGTTTACAACATTTTTGGATTGAAGGAGTATATCTATTATTCTATAAGGAATAAGGGATCATGAAAGAAATCAATAAGGTTTTATGATAATTTAGGATGTTGTAGTGTTTTAAAAGAATACATGATGAAGGTGAGCACATGTTATTACGCGGCAAAAAAAAGGATCTTCATTGTGTTTACCTTCATTATAAATTTTGGACTGAAGTATTTTGGATAGTTCTAGTTTGGATTATTTTGGATTTCCATAAAAGGACAACCCGGAGGTTGGGCGGCAACCCGTCGCGACCGACAAGGCCGCGAGACATGAACCCGCAAGCGAAGGGCGACAAGGGTGTATCACCTACCACTGACCCACGAGATGTTCTGGATTAAATAATTTAGTTTTTTTTAAATTATCTGGTAGATGAATTATAAATTCATTTATTTTGGAACCCTGTACGAATAGTATAAATAGATTTTTTTACGAGTGAAACATGAGTTTGTGGTAGAAATTTATTAATGGATAAAACTCTAATTATAAAGTAAGTATATCTCCTTATGATCTTACCCAATCTCAGAAATAAATTCCTCAACATTAAGAAAAGGAACTTAGAACAAAAAATTTGTCCTAGATGGTACCTTAAATCATCACTAATTTATGTCTTTGGGATTGTTTGTCTTTTCATAGCCATGTTCTCTACCACTCTCCATCAGATAATTGATGGTTATATTTCTCTTCCATATCCATATTTTCCTACATGGAACACTAGTATGTGTTATTTTTGGTAATCTTCATACTTTCCACTCATTATTTTAAATAGAGGCCTCATTAATTCATTTTTCGATGTGGGATTTCAACTAAGATATTTTGAAACGTCAAAAATGTGTTATCCTAATACCCTATGTTTTGTTGAACCGATGGTATTTCAAATCATCATATATTGATGAATTTAAGGACCTCAATTTTACACTTGTTTGTGATTGATGACGTCAATCATAACCTATAAATATTTACGGTTTTCCTCTAATTATATGTCTCTAATTGCCACCAATGTTCTTCTAATTGAGATCATAATTTGGTGGTGACCCTTTCATTTCTCTTTTCAACATATTAAGACTAAATTTTAGTTACCCAATTTCCGATGTGGGTTTTCCCACAAATATATTTTCTATTTTCAACCTTTTATTTTAGAAAAAAAATTTCAAATTGCGAGGACGCAGTTTATTGAAGGAGGGGAGAATGTAACACCCCAATATTTCATAGTGTGTTATTTCTTCAAAATAATTCAATAACTTGCACTACACGCAACACCGAGTTCAATCATACCATGACTTACCAAAAAAGCCATTCAAAAGAGGTTATGAATAGTATTAACTAAATTTTAAACTTTATATAATCCTTATAATTTTAGAATCCATATTATGAGTTTCTTAGAAATAATGCAAGAACAGATTCATTTTCAATATTGCACTTTTATCAACTTTTAATAGTGAAACCTTTTTAAATACAATATTTTAAACTTTTTGACTAAATGGGGAAATCAAAACAAATTAAAATGAAACATCCCATTCTTCCACGGTATGCTTTACTTTGAATAATGCAATGGCGTGCATTGTACGCAACTTCGAGATTCTAACACACCACAACCAATCAAACTAGCCGTTATAAATAGTCATACCTACCTTTTAAAATTATAGAAATTTTATCTCTCAAAATGGACTTCATTTTTGGATTCGGAGTATCGAATTTAGCCAAAGGTGAAATTTTGGTACTTTTCAGATAACATTCATATTTTGAGGAATAGTGAAAATTACTAAATTTTAATTAAAAACAACTTTTTTAATAAAAATAATTAATAGTGATAAATTATGGATTTGTTTGGTTTTAAATTATATTTATAATATATTTTTACCATTTAATATAATTTTGGTCATTGGACATAATTTTACAATTAAACCGGACATAAACAAGTGCCAATATTTTGATAGTTATTATCTCTTAAAAACACGCCTTTTGTTTTAACAACGGAAATTAATTTTAAATTAATTTCTGCCACTTCTGTGTTTTGAATTTTGAAAAATGGATTCCATATTTGGAATCAGTATTTTCAAATTGTGTAAATAGGTAACTTTTATTTTTAGACATTTTGAATAATTACAGCGGTAAATATTTTATTTACCATGGTTAAGGGTAAATCCGGTAAATAAGGGTTAAAAAATAATATTATAATAATAATAATAAATTATCCTAAAACGTGTCCTAACCTTATTGGTTGATAAATGTTCGACCATATGTATCTTTGGGTCGATTTTGTGACCCCATGGAGCCACTTTTAGGTGATATGGACACTTTATTTTAATTAAGTTAAAATGAATACAAAAATGACACAAGGATATATCTTTTAGAAAACCAATTTTTACATAAGGTTATATATGTTGGAGTTTCGACTATAAAAATTAATTAGAAATATAAAGAGATTACCTACATAATTATATTTTATTTATAATTTTTAGACTTTAAATAATTTAATTTAATTATGACACAATGATGATGCAGTAATTACCATAATAGTGAAAAATTAAAATAATTGATATTATAAATACACAAATAAATATAATTTGAGACTTTTTATGCATTAAACTAATTTTATAAGTTAATATGACATGTTAGGAATGCTTTAATTAAATTTTGTCGAAGTAATCATTCTGTTATGAGTTTCAAAAAAATCATATATTGAATAGTGTCAAAATTGACATAAAAGAGTTTTTAAAACAAATATTATATTATTAATTGATATTAAATTCCTAAAAATCTATGGTTCAACCAAAAGACTTATATCATGATTGCTTCATCATTAATGGACCACTTGAGGGTCTCTTGTAAGTATATTGTATGTTTATTGACTATATATTATAAAATACAAAGTGACATGGTAAAAGTGAAACTAATTAACTTAGAGTTAATACTTAAAGATAAGGTTACTATATGTACACAAACCTGTATAAATTCTATTGGTTGAGTTGTTTTCGACCCATAACCACATTAAAATTTAAATAATCAACTTTGGAGCCATTAGAAACCGAATATGAATTTATTATAAATTAATATTTCTAGCTTTTCCAAAGGTGCCCCTCACCCCTCTTATAAAAGGGTACTTCTCCTTATCATTTCTTAACACCTTCAAAGCCTTTTGGTTCGGCCAAACCCTGCCCAAATACTCTCTCAACTTCCCTAAAAACAACCTAGAGGCCTTAGTTTTATCAGAAAGCCAACCTAAGGATCCCATTTGATCAAATCAAAAGGACGAACCCGAAGAAGAGGTAATGTTTTCACCACCCCTTTTCAAGTTCCTTTCTTCTTCCACATCTTCTTTCTTTGTTATTACCATTAAAAAATAATAAATCTAGTATCATATATATACTATGATGTTATTATAAATATGGTACGACCATATTCAGTATTCTATCCATCCTTTGAATAACATGTCACCATACGTGCGTACGTACGGCTTACCGTCTCCACGTCGTGGTGTAATTGTTATTCAATATATTATTATTTGGATTGGTATAATAATGATGTTTAAATCATTTAAATAATAAATATAACATGATAATGATTCTTTATATATTATATACCATCCAATAATAAATTATTTTAATATCAAAAGAATGATATTGTCGCTCGTGCGTACGTACGGACTACCGTCTCCACGAACGCGATGAGATTTATTCTCCATCGTATCCATTCAAGTATAATTATCATTTCATGATTTAAAAATAATGTTTAAGGACTTGATATCATTCTAGATATGAATAATATACAACCTATCCATTACAAAAATGTTTTAGGTAACAAAACATATAAAATAAAACGAGTAAGTTAACTTCCGAAACAACGGTAATACTAAGATATTATTAACAAAGCAATGTTAAAAGATCATATATGATGTCATATGAATGTATATGATTCTTGGATAATTTAATAACAATTATTTCAATATTATACAGGAGGTTAACCTACCCCAACCAAAGAAAAGTACAAGGTAAGGGGTTGTCATCTCACTCCTTATTCCCGTAAGATTCATGCCATATTGCCACTATTACCTTTGGTGCAGTGTATGTACTGCCCATAATTATATTCTTCGTGTAATAAACATTAATTTATATGTATTTACATATTCATTGTATGATACCTATTTCATGGGTGGTATGTTTCGTAAGTTATCAAATTGGTAAGGGTTTATTTCGCTATCTCTTCATTATCTGAGGTTGTTTATACGTAATAATCTACTGAGATTTCTTTATCATCCACATCCATGTTTCTTAAAAATGTATTTCAAAACATTTTTACAATTTACTATAATATGGGTTAAAGTAATTTATACCCTTGTTGAATTTTATAAGTGGTTTATAAAAGAATCATTCCGTCATTTTCCAAACAAGTTCCTTTTTAACCTTTTTGACAAAATTAAGGTAAGAATGTCTATTTAACTTATACGGTGGGTGCGTTTATTCTCCGCCGTTATTACACCTTTGAAGAATCCATCACAAGCTTATAAAGATATTTTCAAAAAAAAGTCTTTCTCTATAATTATGCGACTTTTAAAATGATTTAAAAAAAGAGAGATATTTCTCTCAAATAGTATTGATTTCATCTATGTCAACATCCTTTGATAAATTTTAAACTTGTTTCAAGTTGATTTATTATAATAAAAATCATCCATATTTTATTTAAGGTTTTGTGATATTCTTGACTATGGATGAGTTATTTTTATTCCATTAATGGTTTATGATTAATGATTTGACATTTTGTATGTCAGTTTTAATACGAATGTTTATGTTATATTTCATCCTCTTCATAAGATGAATGTGTTGGACTAGTATGTTCCGGGTTGGGGACCGGTAAAAGTAAGCCCTCCGGGTTGGTGTCCGGTTATTAGAGGCACTCAGGGTTGGTGTCCGGTTATTAGAGGCACTCCAGGTTGGTGTCCGGTTATTAGAGGCACTCCAGGATAGAGTCTAGTTACAGAGGCTCTCCGGGTTGGGTTCCGGTTACAGTTATCCCTTAGGTCTTGGCATGGGGCCTCCACACAGAAATTAAAGTTTGGAATCATGCATTCCATCATTATGAAAGTGGTTATTGATTTTTCTTGTGATTATTCGATTAGTAGAATATCCATGTGAATAAGTAAATGGCATTATTTCATTTTACTTTTGCCATGCTATGTTGAAGTTCAAGTTTAAAAGGATTTTGTTTTAGTTATACATTGCCTTAAATGTTTATTGTTATTTATGAAAGTTCCCGCTATATTGTTATCCTTAATGGGAATTTGAGCTAACCACTTTTCAATGTTTTATTTTTCCCAGGATGTGAAGAAGTAAGTTATGAATGACCTGCAGGGATTTTATGTGGGGATATGAGTGTGGAATATGGAGACTATGTTGTTGTAGTAGTTTTTTTTCACTTTATGATGTAATGTAAAACTTTATGAATATATCTAGTGTTTCCAAGGCTACTAAACCAATCTGTCTTTTGAGATTTGATCTTTCTTGTGATCATGCCAATGTTATCTAATAATGCACCGACTCTGGGTAACTGGGGTCGGGGCGTTACATAACATGACTTTTATGTTAAGATATGTCATAATAAATATTAAAAGGTAAATATCTAAACAAACATTACATTTAAATAACTTGGATACCATCAATATATTAGGAATACTAAATATAGAACATTAAATAACTGAACAAACAACCCATTTAAATAAAATTGCTACCACGTAAGGATAATGCATAATTAATATGGAAAATTAAATAAACAGAAACTCATTTTATTTAATCAATAAACTGAAAGATGAAAATTAAGTTAAAGAAAATATCATTGAGAAAATATCATCGATAATAATAACTAATTTTTTTATGAAGGAAATGCTTAATTATTTTATATTAGTATTGAAAGGGAAAATGATACCTTTACAGTCATGTCCATTCACAAAAGAGATTGACAGTGATTTGTCAGTATACACTAGAATCTAACTTAACTCAAGATAACCCACATAGTTATCTATTAAGAATACTAATACGTCAATTAGAAATTATTAAATTTCCCCATGAATCTATATGTCATTCAAATTACTACTATATATATTCATTGATTCATTTCATGAAAAATATGCCTCACAAAAAACATATTATCATGTAAACAATACAAATTAAAAATAATTTCCCCATTCAATCATATAACATTTAATGTTAAATAACATATGCTTAAATGAAATATATATTAATTTAAATCATTATCCCTTGTTACTAATATTGATATTTAAGAGAAATAAAATGTTCCATGATGAAAAGAATGTTAGTATTTCATGGGATAGGTAATGATTATAATAATTAATCATGAAAGAGAAGTTAAACACATTCTATAGTCAATCTCATAATAAACCATCCAAAAAATAACAAGGATGGAATATATAAAATATATACCTATTGGATTAAAATTACTAGAATTGGAAGATTTAATTAGTTCATTTAAATAATATAAAAATTTTAATAAAATAAATCATGAGGAAAATAACATTTTCACATAGAAAATATTTTCGAAACAAACAGTTTGAAAATTAATTTGAGAATAATGTCCATTGAAAATATCATAATAAACATAATAGAATAATGAAATAATTTAGTGGTTAGGATTACATGAAATTTGGTACATGTTATACATATGAAAAAAATATTCCCTTATCATTTTCAGAAAAATCAAAAAGATAATTTTTTTGAATATTAAATGAATATTCCTTTCAAAAAATTTTGAAAATAGTAAAACATGGGTAAAAATTACATTAACAAATCATTGGAGAATTTTTTTGGAAGACATTTAAAAAAATGGTTTTGAAAGAGAAATGATTTTCAACAATAAAGATTAATAAATTCATTATATATTGAAAACATTTTTCAATCAATATAAGAAATAAGAAATTTAGCATCTCTTTTAGTGGTAGTTATTAAAACAACTTCAGCATATTTCTTATATTTCATTTTTTATAATTTTATTTTTATTTTTTTAAATATTTAGTTGTGTATATTTAAAAAAGTGTATCTAAATCAATGTGAACAAATCAAGAAACAAAATATTTTATAATGATTCATTATTTATTATTAACTATATTATATAGGTTATTTTTTAAAATTATAATAATTAATAAAGTGTTAACTAATGAATATTTATATATATTACTTAATTATTATTTGAAACTTAAAACAAATCATCAATAAGTTGAAAATCAGATTTTGAAATTAAATATCAAGAACATTTGATCTGAGAGTTCATTTTACCTCCACAACCAGTCAAATAAAAGTTTAGAAAAGGAAATAAAACCAAATTAGTATTATATGTTTTAATTTTTAAATGAATAAAAATTATAATAGATTCACGAAATGTATGAAAATGAAAATGAACTTCAAACGACTATTACTTTTGATCGGTGTGTCTATTTGGGCTCTACCAAATATCGAATCAAGGAATGTGATGAGATGTAATCCCTGGTAATGGATGGATAATTTGATCATGTATATCTAGGAAAAAAATAATCATAAGGACACTAACACATTTTTTTAGTCAGGGTATCCAAATTTTTTAACATTGGAAGGAATTTCAGCCTCGTTTAAGGGGGCTTTATTTTTTTGGTGGGTAATGAATTAATTCCCAGGGAGTACATTCATATTGATATTATTCTTTCAATATTATATCATTTTTTTAACAATTTAGTTTTATTTATAATAAAAATATTTGAATATTTCATTATAATTACATATAGAAATAACTTTTATAAATACATATTTACATGGAAATGTATTATTACTCAAATGAAGCTTATGGAAATTAATATTATTCATTTGGTTATTTTATAATAAATAAATAAATATTATGTTTACCTTAAAAATTAATTAAGTTTTTTATATATACCTACACAAGTAATGTTTATCTATAATCATGTGTGTGTCACTAAAACAATTCATATATATATTTATATATTGTTGTATATGTAAACAAATACATAGATATGAAGATATTTGTCTGTGTATTTGATATATATAAATATGTAGTTATGTATCAATAATATCGATTGTTTACATCATATAAAAATATATTTTTATATAAATATATCATTATCATTAAATATAGCATATAAATGAATTAACAGTAAAGAAATATGAATATATATATAATCACTTATAATTTTTTTAATATTTACGAATGTGTGTTTATTCATAAACATATATATATATTCCAATATATGTAAATAAACAATTATATATAATATATTTAAATATATCTATGTATATATAAATATATCACACACATTCGATGAGATTTCATTTTTATTTGATATTTTCATTATATGATTTTATGTCATTTAAGATTTTATTCAATTGATTTTCGTTCCTATTGATTTAATGGTATTACTATTATCCGTATCCCGTCATTTGGTAATTTATTATCAATTTTATATATATATATATGTACGTTTATATGAATATATGATTATTTGTTTTACATTTATATGCATTTTTTTAATATTTATACATATTTTTATTTATATATATTCTTATATAATTTGAGTGTAAATATAGATATATAGAGATGTTTATATGTCCATGTATTTGTAAATATATATTTATATTAATATAAAATTATATATATGAATTTGAATATATAAAATTATGTAACAAAAATGTTTGTATACATTTTTTATAATTTTTTATATGTATATATATTTATAGATATTTATATCTATATTTTATTTTATTAATTATTTAACATTTATTTTGTATTGTTAATTATATATTATGTAATATTTATTATTAATTATGTTAATTATTATTTATTATTTTATTTATTATTTAATTAATAAGAATTGTTATTAAATTACTTTAAAATAAAAAATTAATATTTTTTTAATATTTAATATTTATTTATTATTTAATTACTATTGTGTTATTTTATTGAAATTAATTTATTTTTTGTCTAATGTTTATTTATTTATTACATATTTATTACCCATTTACTTATCCATTATTTATTATTTAATTATTAATCATTTATTAATTAGTAATTAATTATAACTAATTGTTGATAATTTATTTATTAATTAGTATGTTTATTAATGAAATATTTATTTATTTAATATTTATTATTTATGTATTATATAATTTTTATTTATTATTTAATATTTATTATTAATCAATTTTTTATTTATTGTTCATTATTTTTTATTATTTCATTATTTTTTTTCATTTCAAAGTTATTTATTTATTTATTATTTATTTATCTTTATATTTATTTATTTTTATTAATTTATTTTTATATGCCTTAATTATAAATTTATCAAAAATTTATTATTATTTTAATCTTACCTTTTTATTTTATTAGTTGTAATAGATTATTATCATCTTATTTATTATATATTATTCATATATTAGTCATTTAGTATTCATATTTATTTTATTATATCATTTCTCTTTATTTTTTATTAACTAATTATTATTTTTAGTATAATATTTACTCATTAATTATCAATATTTTTTTTATTTATTAATTTATTATTAATGTATTATTAATTATGTCTTTATTATATATTCAATATATATATATATGGTTTATTTACTCATATTTTAATATTTAATATTTATTATCTATTATTTGTTAATTTTAATTTATTTAACACATATTAATTAATTTATTATTAATAAATTATTTATATATATTATATATTAAATATTATTTTTAATTTTGATTTTTTTAATACATTTTCTATTTTTCTATATTCATATTCCGTTATTAATTATTAATTATTATTTATTATTTATTCATTGTTCATTATTAAATATTCATTATTCTCTATTAATTATTTATTATTTATTATCTTTTTATTATTAATTATAATATGTTATTTTTTATTTTTTATTTTTTATTAACTACCTACTATTTATGATTAATTATTTACAACTTCTAATAAAATTACATATATTTAATTACTTATTATTCATTTATACACTATTTATTTATAATTAATTAATATTTTATTTAGTAATAAGTTATTATTAATTAGAAATAAGTAATTAGAAACTATTAAAAATAAATAATTTCTTATTAATTGTACTTTAATAATTATAATAATTATAATAATTAATTATTAATTATTAATTTTTACTTATTAATTAATAATTAATTTTTTATCTATTTTTATGCCCTTTTTCAATCAATATATATATATATATGTGTATTAAATTCTATTTATTCACTACATGAAAGGTTACCTGTGTGGTTACGTATTTGGGGAATAACGAGGATGTAAGGGGTACAAATCTCACCAAATGCTGAAATTTTATATAAGTCATGTGCAAGTTCATGTGTATATGCATGTGCAAGTACATGTGCATGGTAATCAATACAATATAAAAATAAATTATTAATAAGAATTGAAAAAATAATAATCAAATATAAAAAAATTTAAAAAAATAAATTATAATTTTTCATTATTAAAATATTATAAGAAATATTAATAAATAATATACTATAAACCCTAAATAATAAATAAATCATTTATTACGATAATTAAAAAACAAATAAATATAGTAGTAATAAATTAATAAATTATTAATTTTGAGAATAATTAAAAAATAAAATAATAAATAAATAAAACTATAAATAATAAATTATTTATGTGAATTATATAAGATTAAAATATTATAATTTTCTAATAATAAATTTTTAAAATAAAAATAAAATACTTATGAAAATAAATTTTTTAAAATACATTAATTATTATTTAAAAAACACAGTGAAATTATTTAGAATTGCTATAAACCATAGCTAAATGATTCCACTGATTTAAAAAAGAACTTGTGAATCGTTATACAACATTTTAAAATAAACTAACACTAAAGTAATTTCAAAACACGATTTAGCAGTAGTTTTCTTAAACTGTCACAGAATGATATAATGGAAGTTTAAACCAACACTAACATAATAAAACAACCACTAAGAACTTATTTCATTCATAATGAATATATTTTAGTACCATGGAGAGGAATATGGTACTATTAAACAAAAATTTCAAGTGTATGAAATTGATTGGAAATTTAATGGGGTCTATTATACAATGATCCAACAATATCATTCAATGGAAATCGAAGTATAAACAAACCTAATAAAAACGAGATTATGAAATAGAACCTTAAAAATACTATAACATTGATGTGATAATTAGTAATTGAATCAATCGTGTGTATTTAATTTAAATACACATAAAACATGTTGAAATAAATCATTATAGAGTAAAAAATCGTTACACACATAATCTCATAATGCCATTGAAAATGATGAAAGAATATAACCTAATGTAATAAAATTGTGTTATGAAATTATTTATCATTTGGAAAATTTATGTAATATCTCCATAGATTAAATAATTCAAAATAAGACATTAAACAACATGATGTATGAATATTTCATGATTTTATATAACTATGTCATTGTATATACACAATATAGAATAAATTAGGTGCATTACATTATGATTTTCTTTAATGAAGAGAACATGTGAAGGGGTCTGTTACATCAAGCTTGCATTTTGTTGATCATTCCATACCATCCTATATAATGTTTTAAATTTTTTTATTAATTTAAAACAGAACCTTATGTATATTCATAACATCAATATGATACCATTAAAATAATTTCACCCATTTTTTTAATACTCATTTATTATTTTCATTCAGGTGTTAATTTTAATGTTTTTTCATAAATGTTTTATCATGAATGACATGTTTTTTTAGAATACTATATAGTTACATCATTTCATAAATTATATTAATTTTATAAATATCATTTTTCAAATTATGTATATATTTTGAATAATTATTAAAATTGACCATGGAGAATAGATCACATTGCTTTGTGGAGATGGTATGTTGAACATACCAATGAGTGATGTTATGAATTACACAATAGGTGTATGTGTAAGAAATTATATGGTATATTACTTTTAAAATATTAATATCATGTCATATTTATAACATTTATTCTTAAAATTTATCCCTTTTAATTTCTATGTATAGTGTATGTGAAAACGACCCAAATCGTTTCATGAGTTGATAGTCCACCATACAAACAAGTGGCTTTATAATATTTTAAACAAAATAGAATGTAATAAGTTATAAGTGACATTATTTTTTCTTAAGTAAAATAATATCTTGTATATCATATAAATATGTTAAATCCTTCTTTATATCCATCCTTTAATAGAGGAAAAGGAAAACAATTACTTCAGTACGAGGTTGTTCTGAGTCCTACACATGATTTATAGTTTTATTTTTCATTTGACTGTTGTGGAGATAGATATAGTTCAAAAAAATAATCCTAAAAACATATCAGTACATTAATGATACATTCATAATTGTGTAATATTTTTCTAATACTATTTATATTATGTTAAATAATAAAACCCAAAAAAGATGCTTAATTAAGAACAATTCCACTTCTCTGGACTTATTCATTACATTTACATACGAATATATCATAGTATGGATTTATGATTAGATGAAATCCTTTGGGTTATTTATTTAGGAATATGTATTGTATTTTGGTAGGAACTTTCTGAACCAAAAGGTAATGTATGGTTGAAAATGGGAGATAAGGGTGGCCTATTATAAGGGGGGAGAGGCCACAGATATTTTTTTTGAAAATATAATCTTACAAACTCGTTTTTATCATGAAAAAAGGCATAAAAACCTATCTTTATCGACCCATCGAGGTGGTTAGGTCAATATATGGTAATCCAATGAGTGATTAGCACATTTTTTTGTCATTTTAATGTTTATATTTTTAGTCTGACAACTACTAATTGGGTATCTACCTTAAATGAAGTAATTAATTTTTACATATGCTTCAATTTATAATGGTAAAAATTTAATAAGAGATTAATCAATAACATAAATAATTTTAATTAAAAACAAAGAAATCATTTTTCATTAATCAATTCCATGATCTGGCCGAATCCAATTTAAAGTTATGCACAGACATGATGAAAAATTGGGTTATCAAATAGAAAATTATCATAGGAATGAAATTTTAAATTACAAAATTACATGTAAAAAGAATTTTAAGTTCCCAAATTAGATTAATTTTAATAAAATTGGTTTAAATTTCCTCTATATTAAATTAATGAGTAATTTTACACTGTAAATTATTTTAATATAATGTATTTTTTTGATAAAAAATTTGTATTTTCACTATTACTTGACAAAATAAACATTTCTTAAAAAATCAAAATAATAACCTAAATTAATATTGTTATTATTATTTCAAAAATTAATTTAATTTTGACAAATCAATTTTATAAATATGATACTAATTATTTTTCAAATATATTTTTAAAGGGTGACTAAACCACCTTTTGGAAAAATGTTGTTTTTTAGAAATAAATTATTTTACATCAACAAATTTGTACATTATATATATTTAATAGATTACCATAATTATAACTATATATTTAAAAATAATCAATCCAAAAAATTTATGATTAGGTATATAATACTATAACCTATTATGGTTCAATTTGACTTGGGATTGAGTGTTCTATAAGCTTTCAAAGCAATCTAATATATTTATAACGAAATATAACATAAACTCATTCGGTGTTACATTCTCATCTATGATTAGTGTTTTAATTCACATATGATATCAAACACAATTTTATTATTTCAAAATTTTTGGGGTGTTTCATTATATTCACTGTTAATAAATTACTACCTAATTATTTGATTATGAAATTGTAAATAAATTGTTTCAAAATGGATTTTCATTGTTTAAATCCCACATCTTACAAGGGTTAATAAAACAAAATCTTAAAATAGGTAGATATAAATATCAATAGACATCTTTACTAAAAAATATTTGGGTTCCCATTTAGGGAAAAATATTTAGGATGTGAAGAAATGAACATGAATAAAAAACATAATGCCCAGTTTCTGGTGGAGGGTGATAGAGACATTGATTAGAATATTTTAAATGATCAAGAGAAAAAAACGACAAAAAAACAAATATATTATGAGAAAAAACACAATTTATTTATAAGATATAAATGTAAAATGATAATATTTTTTGATGATATTTTTTCAAAATATGGGGATGACATTTACTCTTTAACAATATAAAGAAATATTCATACATGATATATTTCTATTTCTTTAGAATAATCTTATCCATTTGATGTTCTTAGATCAATTTCATCATCCTAAATTACTCAAATATATAAATATCAAAAAAAAATCACCGATTAAGTGATAGAATTGAAATTTAATGGATCAATATATATATAAAATATTAATAATTCATTTTTCTTATTTCTATATATTTTCCAAACCAATATGGTGATCATTGTTTTTAATATCAGAACCACATTAGTAACAACACTAGTTCATCATTAATATTTATTTATAAAATAGTTTATTTAAAATCGATAATATAAATACTAGATCATCACATAAGTTAGTGGTAGTTACTAAAATATTATCATTCTTCAGTTGTGGGTTCAAGCCTCATGGCTTGCGCTAGATGAAAACTTGTTTTCATATATTATGTGGGTTTTCCTTTTAGATAACTATATTAACAAAATTCATTTAACATTACCAAATTGTGATGAACCGTAATTAATATAACATCATAGGTAACATAAACTATAACAAAAAACACAACTTTTATTCCTATATCAAGAAAATTTTAAATCCCTTTTTCCTCAAACAAACCATTCAAATACTAAAACAATGGTTTGAATTCACATACATGTTTTCCAAAAATCTTTTTAATAATGTTATATTTCTTCCAATCGATATTTTTGAATGGTGTTTTTATGATATTTTATTTTTGATCATGCTTTAACTCATAATCTTAACATGATATCAATAACTCATTGGATAACTAATACATATATTCTTATAAAATTTATCAAGTATCCTAAATGATTCATATTTCTTATAAAAAAATTGAATTTGTGAATTTTAACAATATAATTTTTGAATACTAATACAATAATACATAATCCATTTTATATCAATATAAGATCTTACTTTAGGGGTTATCCATTAAAATAGTGTATTGATTTAGATAATTCTTAAGTACTATATATTTAGGATAAATTACTTTAAATAGATTTCTATGATAAAATTTAATGCATTCAATCATAATATTAGATTTCCCTTGTATAATCTTTGGTTTATTTCCATATTTTTCACACATAGATAAATTTACCCTTCATTTTTTGAAACATTATTGGGTGTATCATTCTACAGTTAGGAAATAAGGTAAATTTATTCATGTTTCCTACATGATCTCCACCACTTGAAGTCTTTGAATACTCTATAATTATCTTATATGGTGATTCAGTGAGTTAGATATAGTATATAATGAAAATCATATTTCATGATGACTAATTATGAATAATTACAATACAATTCACTCTTATAATTGTCTCATGGTAGCTCATAGATAATACATAATCGTTTATTTAAAATGGTCACACAAACCTTTACATTATAGTCGTTGAAAAAAATATATTTTTTAGAAATATTTATTGTTGTGGAAAACTATATAATCATGAAGAATAATTTATTATATGTCTAAATCAGGAAACTATTCATTCAATACAAGACGCTTTAGTTTTTAACTTGGTAATTTATTATCATCTTGTTTTAAAATCCTTGATAATGGTAGTTACATTAAATGCGATTTATCAAAATAATATACCCGAGGAGTGTGTAACCAGGTGGGAAGTATGGAATATTTATTCATACCATGTATTTATTTATTCAATATGAATAGTCTTTTATTGGAGTTATTACTTATATTTACATATTTTATAAAAACACATCAATATATAGTATAGATATATAGAAGTATTTCTATGAAAACCCTCATAATATTTAACTTACCAAAAAAATACACTTTTCTTTTTTAACTATATTTAAAGTATATCATAGAGTATTTTTGATAATATATTATTTCCTAAATTTTATTCCCAATGTTTCAAATAAACATCCTTTAATATAAATTTTACAAACCCTTAAACGAATATCCTAGAGCCAGTTTCTATTTTATTACAGTGATTTATGATATAAGGAAGAACCCAATGAAGAACCAAAATCTCTATTATTCTTAGAAAACTAGATAGATAAATGATTCCTATATTACATTTGAATATACAAATTAAAAAATATTTTTTTGTATAATACAATTATTCCCTCTAACATATTCATAAATATCATTCACAGTACACTTCTTGGATTCTTGGAAAAAGGAAGGAAACAAGGTTGATCTCAAATTATCACTAAGGTTGACATACAAAATATAATATCAAGAGTAGATAAATCAATATAATTGAGGCATAATTAATATGGAAAGGTGAGTATCTGAACAAACATTCAATTTAACTAATAACATGAATATAATTATTAGATATTTCTTAATAGATATGCAATAGTAAATAACTAAACAGACATGAAATTTAAATAATAATATTATAATGAATAGATTAGGAATAATCAATATAAAATGGTAACTGAACACACATTCCATTTAATAATTTAAATATAATGAATATGTAATGAACTATCAAAATAGAATGTGATATATAACAAAAACATTTATGTATGGATAGAAAACTAATTCATCTCATAAAACTACTGATGGATCAAGGGTATATATCTGACGGGGCCCCACCCATATCATTAGGTTCTAAACATTCCTAAGATATTGTTTGTATGATTAAATTCATTAACAATATCATTTTAAAAAAATTATACATTATGTATGAAAGATATAGTTACAGTCTATTCCCTAATTAATCACATATCATGTAATGGACCAGACCCTCATGGTCCATCCTCCAATGGCCCGAAGGCCTTCAATTTTTTTATAAAGGATAAAACCCCCTTTTAAGGGATGAAGGGTGTGAAAACCGGAGCAACACATCATTGAAAAAGGACAATACACTCAAAAGATGGAAATATTAAAACTAGAAATAAATCCCAGTACATCTCCTCTCAGTATTTGAACATGATGTAGTGTTCCAACATTACAAGGTTGTTCGACAAGCCAGTGTCTTGTGTCAAAGAATAGGGCCGATCTGATGGCTGACGACATACCCTCTCAAACAACCAATTCCAAAAAACCATGAAAGGATGAACTGATAGCTCTAAAACCACCTATAGAGTCTGTTTCATGATGTCGGGTCCAGTATCATGAACTCCCCACGTTCAAAATACTAACAATCCAAACATACAACAACCACCATCCTAGAAAACAGTTAATAAATCACAGAAAGTACAATCCAACATCCCTAGAATTCCACAGGTTTCACCAATACAGAATCATCACCATTAATGAATCCTCTTTCATCCATCCAACTCAGAGATATCCAAACCAAAAAAACAACTTTCTGCCATAAATGTTGATTTCAGTGAGGAAACAACATGCCGAAGCCGAAGATACAGAAATCACCACAAATCCCAAAATAAGCTGAAACCATCACAAAGGCTCAACCAAATCATCACAAAAAATATGTTACAATAGAAAAATAAAATAGAAACCATCACCAGAACTCTAGAAGGATCTCTCTACAATGATCATATCGCCACATTCCTGATTGTACCTAAATACTTCTGCAAACCACCAACCACACCCACTGGAGGAAAAGTGAAGACCTCAGGCTGTTGGATCTGGAACCTCGGTCGTTGAACATCGTCGTGACTCCATGAAAACCCCTATCCAGCATGGATGGAATCAGGTGGGAAGAGGCAATCAATGGTGAAGGGGGGGGGGGGAACTGAGTCTCGAAGCCACTGCAAGAGTGGAAACCGCTAGATCACTCCGATCACAGGGGTGGTCGCCACGATAACCAGAGCCGAAGGTGGTGAAAACAAGGAGAAAACCCTAGGTGTCTTGTGGCCCTTACGGGCTCATCCCCTATATTTCCCACTCATGGTCCATCACATTTCCAAATTCCCGATCCTAAGGGTGGCGTCTTGTTAGTAGGACATCATTTTGGAGTGCCACTGATCCGTTTGACATGATCGGCATGTCACCGATCGGTGCTACCGATCGGTGTGTGATAGATCAGTGAGCGACCGATCAGTGTGAGACCAATCGGTGGGACACGATCGGTGTGTCAACGATTGGTGCAACCGATCAGTGGGTCACAGATCGGTGCGACGGATGGGTGGGTCACCGATCGGGGGGACACTATTGGTGTGTCACCGATCGGCGCGACACGATCGGCGCGACACGATCAGTGTCACACAACCTTGTTGGGTTTCTCTTCTATAGTTTTTCCCATAACGCTACTTTTAAAAAAATTAGCCTTTTGGAAGTGGGTTAACCCCTTCTTAGCCCCCGATCAATGTTTAAAATTCCTAAGATTGGGGAGACCCTCAACGGACCCAGCTATGTGTAATGTTCCCCTCGGTTTATAAAAATCCTTAAGTTCTCAGCTGCTACAACCTTTTCCCAATTAATGTTATTAAATAACAATTAATCCTGTCGTATGTAACCACCCAACCACGTGGTGAAACCACGATCTGACTTTAATGCCTTCTATGATCTTGATATCCAGTAACACCTGAGATCATCTTTATATCATTCTAGAAATTATTTCTTCTTCATCGTGGCTAGTCTCCTTTTCTTTTTTGTGCATTCAGATTTCTCCTTCCTGAGGCAAGTGGTGCGCCTGTGTTGGATCCTTTCTGCTCACCCTTGGAGTCCTCGACGTTCCTACCCTGCAAGTTTCTCATCCCTAGTTCTTAGCATGTTGAGAGAAACATTGATCTTTGATCATCCAAGTAGGGTTTTTCCTTCTTCTATCCTTACTGTGTATCATGCAGGGTGGGTACAGTACTGTTTCTGTGGGAGTGGATGAAACCAAACCATAACAATGATAATAAATAGACTGTTAAAGAATCATGGGGTGTGTTTGAAAATTCTACTATACTCTTTTATTATTGCTATATGTTGTGAACTGTGTGGGCTTATGCTCACTAAAAATCATGGACATTGGTGGTCTTTCCTTGCGCACCAATGAACCCTTGTCTTATGTGATGATTAAATGGCTATAACATGGAAATTGGTTAATAACCTAAATTCAGTTGGTTAAATTGATGCCCACTGAATATCATTCCTTGTGTGGTCACCCCAGTTATCCAACAGAAGGAAGAACCTAATGAATGAAGTGCTTGAACCTAGAAGTATCCCTACTCTGTTTTGGTAGGAGGTGTGTTGTTCTTCTTGATGCTTATAGGGTGATGTGGATGGGTATTGGATCCTCTGTTGTGGAACGATTGTTGGTTGTGAATCTGAAGCATTATGGGGATGTATCTCGAGGCTTGGTTTGGTTCCAGTACTTTGAGGGATCTCATAGATCCCTTTGTTTTTGTGACATTACAAGAGAACTGGGTGTGAATGCTTAAATTGCGGTTTGGGTGTTTCTCTTTCTCTGTCTTGTGGTTATGCATGTTAGTTGCCCAATTGTGTAGAATTTACTTAAATGGGATCAATTTAACATGAAAACAAGAATGGGATCAATGTGGAATTCTTTTTCGGGATAAGTGGTGATATGGTCGTGGGTTTTGTGTTGCTTGTAAATGAATAGTAATGAGGGTGTTTGTGTTTAAGTTGGTTTTGGAACTCCTAGTTTGGGATGAATTCTTGTTATATATATCATATAATTGTATTACTTATGTTTCTTATTCGTGCACCACCCATGTTGAGAACCTAGTGCTGAACACCCCCATTTCATGGGGGAGGGTGTTTTTTCCAACACTCCTATGAGTGGCTGGTTATTGGCTCCTTTTCTGCTCCCTTTCCCAAATAGCCCAAAAAACATCGGGCATGATGTGATGGCTTAAGTTCCATTATATCCCAAGATTCTTCGAGCAGGTTGGTTGTGGAGGTTGGCCCAGGTGTGTGCGGGCAGGTTGTTTCCCAAGTGTCTGCAGCATGAGGCCAAGGTGTCTTCGGGCGGGGTAGTAGTTGTTCTACTCCAGGTGTTTACATGCATGTTGACGTGAGGTTGTTCTGGCCCAGGTGTGTGCGGGTGGTGTGTGGCAGTGGGACTGTGGTGAGAATGGTAGGAGAGGTTTGATGCTTAGGATGTTCCCAATAACTAGTGGGAAAGTGGTGCGGGTACACAAATATCGATGTACTATTACTATACATTACTTGACTTGCAATATTTTGGGAGTGTGCCTTAGTGAGGATTGGGTGGATAGACTTCATTGGTAGGTGCATCAATTATCTCCTTTCTCAGGGGGAATTAGAATGCCTCCCCACTTCAGAACGAGAGCTCTTGGTTTCCCTACTGAGTATACTTGTATGCTCACCCTATGAATATAAAACTGTTTTCAGATTTCTTGGAGGACTTCAGGGATCATGTAGTGTCGTAATAGTTCAAATGTTGGGACAATTTCTATTGCTATTTTTATTTCATTTGGTAGTATTTTTGGGGTTTTCATTTATTTTTTACCATTTAATTTTGGAAAATTCATATGAGAATGGTTTGTTTTGGCTTTACTTGTACTTCCACTTTTGGTGTTGTTGGGATTTACTATCTTATCTCTCGATTCAATTAAATAAAGTGTAATGCCTTTCATCTTGTATGTGATTCTATACCCTTGGTTCTAGTCGACACTCTGGGACCTATTGAAGGTGGGTCTTTGTGGTCATTATCTATCCTTCAACTTGAATAAGGAAGGGCTCGACAACCTGTTGTCCCTTCTCTCATCTTGGTGAATGCGGGTCGTGACATATCATTTAACATAAAATACTATATGAATTTATTAAATATGTTTTATATAATATGTATATACTGGAAAAATAATATTGATTTTTAAAGGGACATTCAATTAACAGAGTTAACAAGAAATAGAATATTTTCAGGGAAAGTTAATAATTTCAAAAATTAAGTAGGAAAGATAAGTTCTCTACATTCAATGGTCAAAAAAATCATAAAACATTTAAGAAAATAACAATGGTTTATTAATAAAACATATCCTTTGGGTATCATGTGTAAAATAATGGTATTATGTCCCTCAAGAATAAACATACCATAAAATTTTAATTGAAACCATTCATGAGGAAAATAACATTTTCAATATGATATTTTGAATTCAAATATTTCAAATAAAATGAAAATATTTTTCTTTGAAAATATCATTTGGCACATTTAAGTTTATCTTTTAAATAATTATGGGTCATGGTGGGATGGAATTGTTTACATACCATACACATATAAAAGAAGATTCTTTCAATTTATTAGTAACATACAAATGGCTAATTTTTGAAAATACCATTATGATTTATTTCAGATAATTTTTATAAAAGTAAATATTAGGTTACGAAATCCCTTCATAAACATTTTGATACCAAGAGTATAGGAAAATTAAATTATTTTTCAAAATAATAATCAATTAATTTTTTTAGTGTATATTGAAATAAAAATTAAATCAATATAATATTGTGAAATAAACACTTACAAATATCTTAAAGGTTTTATGATAAGTAATAAGTAAATCAATTATGTTTTCCAAATTTAAATAAAAATAAAATATTTGTAACTACAATATAATATAGTCCAAATTATTTAAAAAAATGATCACAAAATGTCAATAAGAATGAAAAACTAATATACGTAAACGAAATTAAATTCATTATAAAGGTCTCTATGATATGGTAATTTTCATGTAAAAACCCCTTATATGAAATAATTATATGTAAATCATAAATTCCATGGATAATGAATATTTAATTAAAATAAGTTAATATGGTGTAATATATACACCATATAAATGAACTTATGTTCATAACATTATAATATACCACAAAAATGGAAAATTGAGATGAAATTACATAACTCAAACTTCATTTTGGATAAACAACATTAAAAAAATATAAAATTGTGTTATTAATGATATTAATTTAATAAGAAAAAAATATTCATATTTAAAATATTATATATTATCCCCGTAAAACATTTCATTATCCAATTTTCAAAAATATTTCATTATTTTCTTTTTTATGTGAGTGATTTTTTTGATGTGTGATTTAACAATAATGTTCTAGTTCTTAAAAATATTATATCGTTAAATAATATCCATCCAGTTGTTAATGTGATATATAATTTTTTTCCTTATTTTTATCTTTAAAATCAATGTTGACATTATACGTGGATAATGGATCACATCGATTCATTGAGATGGAAGGGCATACTTATTGATGAGAGATGTAATCATTTCATTAATGGTTAAATGGGTATGTAAATGGGTAACATATTATTTTGAAAAAATATATATTATTTCACTCATATAACAAATATTCATCAAATTTATCCTGATCACATTCCACATATAGAGAAATTGAAAAATGAATCTCATCACTTCACATGGTGGTTGTTTGTTATACAGACACATGCAATTATCATTTTTTAGAAAAATAGAAGGTAAGATGACAAGTTTTATATTAAAATTAAATAAGTATATTAATTTAATACATTTATAAATAAATTAATCATTATATACATCCTATAATGGTGGTGATCGAAATTAATTCACATAGGTTAACATGGTGGTATTCTGCAGTATACACCATCCATGGTTTCGTTTCCCATTTTTTGGGAAGAGGTGAGGGATATAGGAAAAAAACAATCATAAAAACATCCCATAATATAAGTGTTATTTGAAATATAATATAATCATGGTCTAAAAGTATTTTTATGATGTCTAAGAATGCAACAAAATGAAAATAAATTTTACGAACATTTCATCTTCTATAGATATCTTCATTAGGTTTTCTCCAAAAACAATTATAGGAATGATTGATGATCAATAAAAGTCTAATATGATTTAATGAGATTATAATGAAAGGAATTTGGGAGGGACATATCTAATCCAAAAGGATTCTAATGTGTTAATAGGGGAGGATATGGGGTGTCATTTTATTTTTGGGGGAGAGGGCATACAAGATATTTTTAAAAGATTCCATTAAAAAACAATTTTAACGTGATAAAACCTCCAAAATGGGTAATTATATATAAATATAGGTGATAAGGAAGAAATAATTACATTATATGGGCATTGTTAATGGTGAGTTTATCAATTTAATATTTATCATTTTAGTTTCACATTATGACAAATCTGTTTTTACCAAAATAGATGTAATTATGTTTTAACTTTTTTTACTATTTAAAATTGCAAAAAAGTAAGTATATATTTTTTGATAATATAAACTATTGAAGTTATAAATAATGAATCTAGTTTTTAAAATTAAATTACTCAATATGGATATATTGAATTGATAATTATAGACATAGACTCTAGGAAAAAGTCATTTTCTAAAAAAATTGCCAAAAGTATTGAATTTTTAATACAAAAAATAAATATAAAGACTATAATATTGAAATAAATTAGTTAAACATTATTATAATAGAAATAATAATACATTATATCCAATTTATAATATTATTTATTTTTATAAATTAATTTAATGAATATTTAGTTTTCAATAAAAAGATGAATTATTAACTATTCATTAAAAAAAATCAAGGAATTCCTAAAAATTAACTCTAATATATTATTCATATTCTAATTTTAAAATTTATGTTTGTTTTATCAAATACCTTTCAAAAAAAATTATTATTAAATATTACTTTTTTTCCCTAATTGTGAAAAAATATCATTTTTGGAAAATACAGTATTTAAAAAAAGTTATTTTTATTTGAAAGTATTTTTATTTTACTTATTAATAATATATAATGATAAAGTTAAAAATATAGTTATTCAAAATCATACCAAAAAATTTATAATATGTTTTATAATATTATAATATAATATGCCTCATTTAGAGTTTGTTTTTCTCTTTCATAAGTTGTCGAAGAGATCAAATTTATTTAAAAATATATATCTTAAGTTCATATAGTGGAAAACTATCATGTAATCCTAATATTGTGTGTCAAATATTCTAATGAACTAAATTTAATTATATTAAAATCCTATGGTTTCATAAAGATTAATACTTGTGTATTTGAAACAATGCATTTTTTTTCACCAAAAACATATTTCTATGGAATATGTACATAGTTGAGTTCTTATTTATTAAAGAGTATATGAATTGTAAATAATTAATAATTTAATTATTACCTAATTAATTTATATATCTAATTTTACAAAAAAAATATTTTTTTAAATATTTTTATTTCAATCACACTCTTCCCAATAGTTATATTTGAATGGTTATATTACCCATAAAATATACACCCTAATATATAAATGCATTCAAATCATTTTCTAATTAACCATGTACATGCATAAATTTATGGGTTTCATCATAATAATAATACTCCTCCAATACATGTTATTTATTTTCATGTATAATCCCTTAGTGTAAAATGTTATGGTGATTTAATGTATTTTTCATGTTTTATGGTACAACTTTTAGGTATTAATGTAAATGTAATTTTATATTTTTATTTAATATTGCTTTGTGTTGTAATGTATTATATTGTTATAAAACATACTTATTAATTACTATAAATTGTATTTTATTAAACTTATCATCTAAAATATTCCTAAATATCATTATACACTCTAAATATATAATAAAAACTCAATATGATCTTTAAAAATAGTATTATTATAATATAACTCAATATTATTTGTTGTCAATTAGTATACCATGTTCTTGTTTGGGTTATTACAACCACCCATATAAGTTATTATATACAATAATTATTATATTCTTCTTAAATTATTATCAAATTTTAAATAATTATAATTTTGGATATTATTAAACAAATTTATTAATGATAATGGTTCTAGAAGTGTCAAACTAAAATGACTAAAAATATAAAAGTATGTTGTTGTTATTGATCAAATAAATATAAACACACATGTTGGATATTTAATTATAATAAAACTGCATGTATCTTAGAAACAATTGTCTTGCGATATCAGAGATAATTATAATACAAAGATTAAATTACATTGAATAAATAATGAATTATGAAATTGTTTGGAATGTCAAATAATTCACGTCAATATACCAAAACAAGTATGATAAATACATTACTACTGACATCTAGTTATCAAAGTAAAAAAATGAAGAAATAGAAATAAATATTTATGATATTACATTAATTTAATAATTTATGAAATAATAAATTGAATAGGATTTAAAATATGTTATTATTATGTGTATAATTATTATAAATTTAGTTAATTATTGTTTAGGAGTGATCTTGGAGGAAATGTAAGGGCTTTAAATTCAATCTATCATTCAAATACAGATATATCATGTGTTAACTTAGAATGGGTGTTTTTACACTATCAGTACATTTTAATTTATTATACTCTACTATGGTATTTTAGGGGTTCTTATGCCTTCTTATTGTTTTTCCTCTCATTGATTTATAAACTGTCGTTAATTATTTCACTAACTAGAATTATATTTATCTTATCTTTTCTATTATGAATTCGTCTCCTAGATATCTATATTCTTTGTTTTGTTTTGTAATTGATATATTTATATTTATATATAGTATATTATAAATTTTTAATATATTTAATTTCACATAATTATAATAGTAAAAATGGAATCCTTTAACACCATTTTTACTTATTCCACTTAGTTAAATTCTTTTTTCAATTTCACCTTTTTAGATGAAAAATTTTATTCTTTTATGTTCCATTATTGTGAAGAAATAATATTTATTACTATTATAATTTTAATATATTTATTTAAAATACATTATTTTTAAAATTATTTTTTGAAAAATTATTTTTCATGATCTTATTCATTTTTTATCTCCCTTTTAATAGTTTTAGTCTATGTGAATACCAATTTATTACATAATAATAATGTTTTCTTATATCTAACTTTGGATATGTTTTAGTAGAACCATCATTGTTCTTTTCCAAGATGAATTATGTTTATATTATACACATATTTTAAGGAAACATAAAAACTTATTAGGGTATAATTAAACTACGATGAATATATGACTACTCCCTTTTTGAAAAGAAATATGTATAAGTGTTATATTACTATGTGATTGTTTGGAATAATATTCTATATCAATCAAATATTATGAGTAAATAATCAAACCTCTTGATATTGAAATATTTTAGTGCTCATGTTGGTTTGATAATAAAATCTATTATGTGAAATTGGGGATTTACCATGTCAAATAAGATATGGATGTTTTATAATTTAACATGATGTAATATATGTTTTTATATACATATAATTATGAATAATTCAAAAGTTATATTTTTATAACACATTATTATGATTCCAAAATCAAATGACATGTCTATAATTTATATTATAATTTATGTTATGAAATATGTTTTTTAATCCATTTTTTTGTTATATATATATTATCTTAAAAATATATTTTATTTTTATACCTACACCCTTATGATCTTGAATAAGAACACCTGTGGGGATCTATTTATAATATCCTATGTTTTACACCATACTATGTCTGTATCCACAACCTTTTATTATGCTTATATTATACAAATTATGGTGAAGAATATAAAATATTTTATTTCCAGAATATAATAATGTGTATTGAAATTATTAAAGAAATTTTTATTGGGATGTAAAATAGGCTTTTTATTTATTAAATCTCCAATTATAGTAAAAAAATTAGGTTCTTATTTCATCATTTATTATGAGTTGAAATGATAAATCAAGTTAATTTTTTTTATGTATGCATATTAGGGTTAGATTATTTCATATTTTATCAAAGGAGGGTATATTTAATGTTTTGGGTTATGTTATGAATAACTATATAATAAATATTAAATCGAACTATGTTATTTTAATTGTGATATATGTAGAACATGATATTTTATAGATTAAAATGATTGATTCATTTTTAGGATACATTAGGAATACTTTTCATTATCATGTGATTATTAATAATGTAAATTATTATTTATATTCTAATAAAACCTTTTAGTTTTATTCAGAAATTAGAATCATGAAATCCTTTGTAAACCATTTTTATGATATAAAATGAAATTATATTTACAATATGAAACCTAATAACATTTATTTTGGAATAAATTTTCTAGTCTAAATTAGTCTCAAAACCAATTAAAATATCAATAATAACATAAACCATGAAAAGAAACCAAAGTTGAAAACAAATTAATAGCTCACCATTGTATTCTTCATTCAAAAATTCCGCCATTTTAATGTCGGTATTTCGGTACAAATGTTTTTTTCAAATGAATAAACACATTAGAAAAGGTATTATTTTCACTTTCAAAAATATTTTTTTATTATTTTCTTAAATGATCTAACGTAAAATTATCTATGATGGACTGTAATTAACATAAAAATAAAATATTATAAAATAAAATCTCATGAATTGGAAGAGATGAAGTAAATATTTTTCAATAAATATTTTATCAAATATATTCATATTAAAATAGTGAAAAAATTAATTAAGTCAAAACTAATGGTGGGTGAATCAACTAGAAAGTATAATAACAGTTCATTATACAATAAAGGAACAAATTAATTGTATTAATTAACCATGAAATAAAAGGATATAATTTTTCATTAGGATAAATTATATTCTGAAAAATGTTATAAAAAGAAAGATCTTTGGTAGATATGATATCATATTTACATCCATTATTAATGTTGAATTGAAAATTATATGTTATTATTATTTTTATGGTTTTAGGATAAATATTTAAAAAATGGAGTATCATAGAATATAAAATTATAATGATAATACAAGAAAGATGATTCATCATCATAAATTCTAATAATATAAAAAAAACATGAGGCAATTTCCTCAATGGAATAGAGAAATTATTCTTTTTTGAAAAGAAGATTATCATTCACATAAATGATAGAGTGATATGAAGAAGATAACAATAGAAATATAAGATATGAAATTATCACCAAGTTATCCCCTTGAAAATCAAATATTTAATTGTAATGATTAATGAAATTTTATAAACCAATGAAAATAACCAATGGTTGCTGGGGAATATTTACAATAGAGACCCCCAATGTTATGGAATATTGAATAAAAAATATGAAATCACTAAAACCAATTTTGTATATAAAAACAAATTTTAAAATTCATTATCACGGTAAATTTAATAAAATTAATAATCGTATTTTCATTATTTTTACAAAAAATTATACATAAATTTAATTATTTAAAAAGTTATTTTTAAACCACCAACCATGAAATTTTGTTAATTATCTCTGAAAATTTCCAATATTTGCATGATCAAATCCTATGCATGGAATAATTATTTCATTTAATTTTCTCGGTAGATAATTCCTAAAATTTATATCATTTTTACTAATGAGAATTTTGATTTGACATTGGTATTGAGTAATATCTCTATATATTGTTCCAATATAAATGTACAAGATAATGAAATAAAATTTCATAACACAAATCAACCAATTACCAGATATTTGTGGATGGATTATGATTATCTTTTAAATAAAAATTTTTCCCTTATAAAGGTCGAAATAGTTAATAATGATGGTTATTTAGCCTATTTTTATATGGAAAAAATCATTATTTTATAATATGACTATTATACAAAATTATATTGAT
This sequence comes from Viscum album, assembly GCA_963277665.1. NCBI lineage: Eukaryota > Viridiplantae > Streptophyta > Magnoliopsida > Santalales > Viscaceae > Viscum > Viscum album. Next base: position 1,816,461,184 of record OY728146.1, read on the forward strand.
TCATTTCCTTTTTTTACCTAGTATTTATAAAAGTTTGATGTTGGGATTTCAATTGAGCTTATATTAGATGCTACTCCTATATGATAGAGTCATTATAGAATAACTGCTAATCAATTTGAGGAAATAAGGAATATATTATAATATAATATACTGAATAGTTTCACATTCCCATGTAATTCCTTATTCAAAGCACAAATACCCTTTTATGAAAAAACATATATGAATTTGGGAATGTCATTATTATCATTAATATAAAAAAGGATAAGATCATCGATATATATACACATCATAAAATTTATGATTATCTAAATCATATATGGGGGGGAGAATACTTGTAAAGATAAAATATAGACCAAAATATATTCAGCTATCGTTGGAAGGTGATGAAATAACTAAGACAATAACCCTTATAAGACATAAAAATGTATTGAATTTTACATCTTTTAGACTTACATATTCCTATTTTAACACCTCTTATATAATTAAATGATTCTTAATAAATTACATGAATAAATTAGTGGTATCAAATGTAGATATATATTGATACAATCAAGGTGAATTAAGTAACATAAAGATAATTTGATGATTGGGAAGATGATAATTTTAAAAGTGAAATTGTATCCCAATTTTACCAAGTCTAAATTGAAAAAATATAATTAATAATTCTATTGTTATATAATACAAATAGTATAAATTGTTATGTATATATCAATGACTGTGTAGATTGAAATAATTCCAATACCATTCATTTTAATAGGGATCTATAGTTTTTTAAATTATCTACATTCAATTTATTCTAGATGTGAAATTTAACAGGAATATCTAATTCAAAAAAATATCCTTTTAAGGGAGAAAAAATGTAAACAAAAATGATGTGAAATTTTTATCAAGGACCATAAGACATGGTTCTTAACTATAATTATACTCACATAACGAATTTTTGAGGAATTGATATTGTTATATAATATTGAATAAATTATGGTCTAATGGTGTATCATAATTCACAATTTCAAGGTGGTAAATTATGGATATTCCTAATTACTAGTCTATGAGAATAATTTCCCAACACATAATTTTGATTCAATAGTTGTAATACTTTTAATAAATATTTAGAGGAATTATACTTTTGGTGAAATTTTTGATATGTAATGTAATAAAAATAGATTAAAGACGATTATCATAGAAAATGTGTTGATCATTAATAAAAGGGTACTATTTTAGTTAATCAAGGAATAAAATTTTTCACTACAATGACACATTGTGATGGTGACCAAGATGGATGATTCTCTGAGTAAGAATTTTCATGATACATTGTCCATGTCTAAGATTTTAAGAGATGTTATATTCTTGTATTTGTTGATAATTGAACATTATATCATAATCAAAGGGGAAAATAAAACCATTCAATATTGAGTACATAAATATCCATCCATGTGAAGATCAAATAGATGTAAAATGATGATATTTAGAAGTAGGAATGAAATATTCTTTATGTACACATTGATAATAAAAGAATTATATGATTCATGAAACCGGTGTTCCCCACTTAAATACATGAACATACAACTAAGTTATTGGATGATTAATTTATGTGAAAATTATGAACCTATATATGATTTAAACATATTTAAAAATAACACATTGTTCACACTTTTTTTAATAATGTGAATAGAGTTATTTGGGAGTATATGTCTCAATTTTTAGTCAGCTAACAAGGTAATGATGAATGGTCCATATCATACATGTGGATAAAACAATTACATATACCAATATAGAAATGTTGTAACATCACTATGGATTTAATCATATGAATTCTAAAATCCATTAAATATTCAGAATATCGTTGGAATATATTTGATCAACATATGATGATAGCACAATTTTTTGTTGTTCAATGTGATTTCCTACGCGATAAAAATCTTAGTATATAAATGAAGTGGTAATAATGTATGATGTATAACTTTAAATTATATATTTTCATAATCAAGGATTTACATTGATTTTATAGGGAATTATATATAATTAGTAGAATATGGGCTATGATTTATCATTTTTTATCACTGTCAAACTATTGGTCAATCTGAAATGAAATTATAAAATCATGAATATCCGTTGAGATCATATTCCTTGGATTTAAATGGATATTATTATTTTCATATTTCTATGAAAATGTTATCATAAAATAATATTTTATACTATATAGTAAAAATGGAACAAAATTAGGCACTATATAAGGAGTGGTATTGAAATTTAGTATACATTCATAATGTAAGAGAGATAGTATTGTTTGAATGTTACATTATCTAAGAAATGTAAGTGAAAATTAAAATTAATATGAACAAAATTATGTAATAAAATGTGAACAAAATAATTATAAAAATAATAATTTTATTGATACAGAATTTGATGTCAACTATATGGTATTCCATAGAATATCACCATAAATAAGGGTTTTGATATTTGAAAATAGAGGAATTGTGATACCATGATTTATCCTCATCTTTAAGTTCATTGTTCATGTAGAGATTATAACTTATAAACTATAACTTCCATTTGACCTCTAAAACGTGTTTCATGTTTTCAATGTATCACAATAATGGAACTATATAATAGATCTATAACATGTATTAATTTCATAGGGATTGTAACTAGAACAAGATCACTATTATGAGAAATGAATTATGGATATATTTAATTGAAGAAATTATGTATTACAAAACATGACAAGTCAACTAATCATTGTGATTTTGATATATGAAAATATTTGGGATGACATTTGAGAACCAAAAGATGTATTGGGTAAAACAACCCTTATTTCTTTTCATCACCATACTGAAATTTCAACGTAAATTTTCACCCAGGCATAAAATATAAAACAACAAATTTTTAATCTATAAAATTATTAAATTCCAAGTTTTAGAACCAATACCAAATAAAATAAACAAACAACTACTTTCATTGTCAATTTTTATATGTTATTAGATAATATTAAATTTTAATAATGCAATATTAATGAATATAAAAAAAGATAAATGAAATGATAAGGAAATTAAATTATCATTCATATGAAATATTAATCCTCATTGTTTTATTTTTTGACCATAACACTTGATAAAAATATATAAATATATAAATATATCACTAATATTATAGATACTATTAGAAATAAATCAAATAGCATTAAAAATAATATTTAATGGTTTATCTATGGTTAAATATTAAACTAAAAAATGTTAATATAATTATTATATAACTGTTGGAAATATATATAACCATTTTGAATTCATATAAAAATTTGGAATAATAATAATTCTAAAAATCTCATATATTATATTAATATAATTTAGTAAAAATATTTTAGTTAATATATAGATCATGTATAATATATAAGAAACCCATTAGAAACTATGAATTATGAATAATTGAAATATAATCAATAACTAGAAAAGAATCTTTTTATGCATGAATAACTTTTTTTACAACAGATTATTCATATCAATAAATTTTTAAAATATTGTCAAGGAATTAAAAATAAATAATGAAACCAATTTTAATTTGGGTATATAAATAAACTACCAAGATGAGTGGTCAATAATTTCAAAAAACTGTGAATGTTGTATCTTACAACATTCATTTCAGATGTTGCATGAAGAAAATATATATGTAATTTCATATTTTTAATGTAGGGAATATCATCCCCCATTATATTTTCCACATGTGGTACACTTTCTAGGACATAACATACTTCCTTGACAATTAGGGTATTATAATTTGGTAATATTCCACTAATTTATTTCTATAAATTAACCCCTCCTTTACCCTTCTAGTATAATTTATCTACATCAGTTTCTTCCTGAATATTATCCATAATTAACTCTAAAAGAACTTTTTCACCTTTTATACCTTTTCTAAAACAAATGGTGCATAACTAATTAATTTTTAATTTATTATTTATGATAAACAAATATTCCTTTTAACCAAGATTCATTTTATTCTCTACTTTTTTTAATTAACTTCAAATATAAACTATTAATAAATATCAATATATAGTAAAGTAATTTATGAATAATAAACTATTATACTATAAAAACTATATTACTAAAATATTAATATATAATCTTAGCCATTCATAAATACGAAATATTAATATTTGTATATCTTAAATCATATTCATAAATGATGTTATAATATATTAATCATTTTCTTATTAAATGGGCACCAAAAAACAAATAATGTAAATATTTGATATTGATGATTAATTGGACATAATATTATTATTTTCTCATTGTGAAACCAAATTTAATTTTCATTTTTAAAAACAATAAATCTATTGATAGAATTACCTGAATGGTACCTACTACAATTTTCATTCATGAAAACCATACCCTTATCATTCATAAAATAAAGAGAAAAATAATAAAAAAATTAATAGAAATAAAAAAAAATTAATAACATGGGAAAGTTGAAATTGTTATCAATGATTGAGAATCATAATTACCATACCAATTTTACTATTGAATAATAATAACATTAATTAATTTTTTATGAAAATAAACTATAACTGAAAATAAATTTATAATAAATGAATATAATTAAACCTTATGCAATAAAATAGATATTAATGATGTTATAAAAAAGTGATTAATATGAATATGTGAATTATATAAAGATTTAAAATGTATTTGTTGTGAGTCTAAAGTAAAGGGAAATTATTCAGTTAAAATCTATCTTAAAATTTATATTGGATATGTATAAGATTTTTTAATAGTCAGGAGTAAATATTATATCTAAATCGCTATTTTTTCTAGTCATTTGGTATTTTCTTGGTTGAAAATTTCCCAATAAAACCTTAATTCACCGTTTTATTAAATTCTCATCAATTTATTTATCTATGTTGATTAAATTTATCTATTATTCTATTTTATTAATATTTCACTCCAAATCCATATTTATTATATTGTTTTATAGATGTCATTAACACTATTGCAATTATATTTCATGGCCCCCATACATTTAAATCTATATAATTTAAAAATGGTTAATAAAATTTTTTTCACTACATTCTTTTATATTTTCTACTCTATTAGATTATTTTAAAAAAATATTCTCTATAATGTGTTGATATAATATTTTCATATTATATGTGTTTTAAAAAATAATATATATTTCCATTATTTTTTAAAAATATCTATTTATATCCTATTGTTTTTATGGAATATTTTTAACATCACTACTAAGGATTTTTAATGAAATTTTTATCATTTAATTGGTTTTATTATTATAAATATACATTTATATGATAATCTTTAATGTTAATTAAGAATAATTGTGTATATTTTTTAATGAAATACTTAAATTTAATACCCTAGATTCCTCATTTTTATTGAGTATTATTATTTATAAGAAACTCAATTTATTCTCATAGCTTAGTTTTTCTATGATTGATTTATGAATGATTTTAAGATCATGTTTTATACCTTTGTATATTCTATAACTAATTCATAAGGGGTCCTTTAAATACTTTTCATACAAATGAATTAGGAAAAAAATACTATATCTTATTTAACATCTATTCTTTTGGACATGGGTTATTAGATGGGTCTGTTATTTTATTAGACATGTGTAGTTATTATGAAAAATCAAATGTCAATTTTTTGAGTTGGTAATTTTTTCCTGGTCTGACACATCATGTTAGCTGTGTTTTAGGGTGAAAAGATCAAAATTTTAGAACTTTTTCTTGGTTTCACAGTAATAGTGCACAATTAATCTAATAATGCAGCCTATGTATACAAACTGTGCACTTTTTTATAATGGTGAGAAGTATAGTTACCACATATTTTCGTAAACCATGTTTGTAAACTATTAATCCAACTCAAAGAGAAGTATTGTTTCTATAATGGTATATTTTTTAAAGGGGTTTCATCCATTAGATTAAAAAATTCTCCTATAAACCTAGAAGTCCATCCAAGACATATCTTCTTCTCCCATTCTCTTCAATGGTAAATTTGTGATGGTTTCTTGGATATTCCTCACCCAAATTGATGGTTTTGGATTCTCTTCTCCTATATTATTTTTTTGTATAATTTTTCTCCTCTCCAAAAACACTAGTTCCCATGGTTGGTTTATTTTCATTCAATGATTTATCTAAAATTTGGTTGTTTATTTATATGAGTGTTGATCCATCCATTGATACCAAATATAGTTTTTTTCATTAAAATTTACTTGATTTTATGACATAAGGTTAGTATTCCCATTTCATTCACATTTATTTTATAGTTTCATGTGTAATTTGATAAACCATTTCAATTCTAATCTAGATAATTATGGTGCGGCTCATCATGGTTATTTTTATAAATGGTTACAATATCCTTACCTTTATTATATTTGGATAAATCTGGTTAATTTTATCAAAAATGAAACATTCATATAATTTGGTATTTTATGTGTTATACATGTTTTATAAAATTCCATATATAGTTTATAATATAAAAAATAGTTAAATTTATTTTAATAAAAATTTAATTTTCAATTTTTAATTCCCTTTTGGATTTAAGGTGATCACATGATTTAAAAGGTGTGGTGTTTTCTTATGAATGAAAATAGTGATTCATATTGTTTCTGTTAGTTGTTTCATTGTGTTGATTGTAATTTCTACTAGATTGGTGTTTAGATTCAAAGTATTTTTCCAAATGGGATTCAAAATGCATTACTTTAACTAATAAGTGCAATACCCAATAAGAGCCTTATAAATGGATGTTTGATTGATTTTTTACTATTCCCTTACTGAACACCTTTTAATTTGATGATGTTGTTTACATGTATCTATATAATGATTGATTGATTTGTAAATATTTATTTTCATATGGGTTGTGAATATTTATTAGGTAAGTGGAGGAGGTGGGAATTATATGATCAAGATATTAATCTTTGGTATTACTATTTTCAAAGGATAATTTTTTTAAGTGCCTAACCTCCATTACGTTTTTAATGAAAATACTAGTCTATTTATTGATTTTAATTGAATATCGTTAGGTTATTTGGGATTACACACGATCTTTTCACCCCATGTATTATAAATTCTATTCTAGTGGGTGGGTCACTCCAGAGACAGGTTATAGAGTAATTTGGGAGATGGGTTGTATTCCCATTAAACTATTGACTATAGATCTATATGTACGCATTTCTTAAACTTTTCTGATTATTACCTATGGTGTTACCTCGGGATTTTTAAGATATGATATTCCTTTTATTGTTTATTTTTACATGTGTTGATTATTTTTTTATTATATTTAATTGATTTATTAATAACATTTTCATTTTTTGTGTGATATTGATTAGTTTTCATCCATTTGTTTATTGGTAATAATTATGAATTCCATTGGTTCATTTTCAATATTTTTTCCCTTCTTCATTTCTCACCTTTTAGAATGGTGTGTGAAATATTTTAATGGAAAAATAATTTTTTTGATATTGTTAGTATTTATTAGATAATCCATTAATGTTTATTTTACAAAAAGAGGATTTATTTTAAATTTTTAATGTTTTTATTATAAATAAATGGGCTTTAAATTGTAATTGTTTTGGGGAAAATATATTTATACCATGATTTATCACGTTTATTATTGGTATAGTGGATAATAAATAATTTTTCTTATTTTTATAACATATATAGAAAGCTTATTTTTTTATCAAATAAAAATAATTTTTTTGTTTATTTTAAAACATAATGGAAATAGACTCATTGTGGTATCATACTAGCCTTCCCCAGACACCCTAGATACAGAAGTTTATGGGTATGAATTCAACAATTAAAGTGATGGTTTCTTAGGTCTTGGATTTTATATTTCAAATGGTGTCATATTAAAATGGAGGTATATTTTTTATGGACTATTTATGTAACATTACATATTATTTAATGGTTTGAAATATTTAAATTACTTTGAATTTTCACACGGAGGATGGGAAAAATAGTAATCCATGTTTTGAATCAAATTATATGAGTTGTAATGTGTAAAATTGTTGGTTTTAGATATTAAATGAATTATGAATGGTGAATTTGTTAATTAGGGTGCATCTTGAGGGTTTGAGAGTTTAAATATAAAATTTATAGAAGGCATATTTTCTGATGTCTGGAACATCGGTAAAAATACATGTGTGGTGTAACTGTGCGGGATGTTTTATTAAGTTAAAAAATGTGTCTAAACATGGTGACATGTCTCAGATAACTGTTCCATTTATAGAGGAAGTAAGAATGGTTTAAAAATCTTCCAAAGGAGGAATCATGGCCATTTTAATCTAAAAAATTAATTGAATATGCGAGACACTTGTCTTGAATACCTATTTTTCTAAATGTGTTCCTAGACATGTGACGTTTTGAGGTGCGTAATTTTCAAGGGATCATCTTGTTCATTGGTTGAATAACCATGCACATAAACCATGCGGTGTTATAGATATTGGTCTAAGTGAGCCCAGAGTAAGTGCATGTCCCATTAAACCCAATACAAAAACATTCAACCCTATTAAAAAATGGAATTGCGGAATTTACCTTACCTCTTTTAAATTTTTATCATTCTAATATTCACATTCAAACACACAAAAACTCTATAATTATTTAATCCATTTAGACATTCTTCTAAGACATAGTGTCTTTTTGTTATTTTCCAAAATCAAACACTCTTAAATATAATATAAGCTTGTACTTAATCCTATGAATTCTATGACCACTGTTGTTAGTTTCTCTTCTATCATAAAACATGATCACTAGGAGAGCTCATATTTCCTTATTTATAAAGTGTTTTTTGATTATCTTGATTACTATAAATATAGATATAATCAAAACCCTATAATTGATGATTGAGTCATCCTTGGTATAAGTTAGGTGGTATATATGTTGTTTTCATAAATTTTCCTTGTATATAAAATGTTTTGTTGTGACAAGAAATGAACATTCAATGTATCAACTTATAAATATTAAATTAGTTAAAATAATTTGTTTGTTCTTTCTAATCCTTGAAACATAATTCCACTAGTTTATATTTTCTTCCATGACCTAAATGACCACAATTGGGGTTAGGGTCATTTTATTTTAAGACACATATACCTTTTCAGGTATTTAAACCAGCATTTTGATGTATTTTTAATTTTACATTATTAGTGATATGTTTAAATTATATAAAATAAAGTGGTTTAATACTATAAACTTTACTCTTTAGAAAATTTAAATAGAAATTTTTAGTACTGTTAACTAAATTTATATGGCCTTTTTTTAATTTAATTAATCAATAAGCTCTATATAGTATAATGGTTCCCTATATAGACCTTATTTAATTATAAATTATCCATATGACCACTAAAATTAAAAGTACACATGGCCCATTGTTCTTATAAATAGAATGTTAATACTAAATGGAATAAATGTAATTATAAAATGAGATGGTTAAATTTATTGGAATATTATTCTTTGATATAATTGTATTAATGTATGTAATGAACACAAATATACCCCTTTATTATATCAATTATGTATGAGTGGACTAAAAAATTGAATTTAAATTATAAATATTGAGTCAAGATTGTTATAATTATCCATGTACAGTTCCCATTTCCTATGAATAAAAATTAAAATAAATGTGTTTTTTAATTATATTATAAATTGAGTGATTCTTAGATACCATTATGGATTACATGGATAGAATAATAATAAATTTTTAATTGAATGATTAGATATGATTAGGCGGTGTTGGAAATAACAGTAATCTCCATTAGGTTGAATTATTAAACATTACATTCCTCTTATTTATTTGAATTTCATTCGCGTGTCATTTAATATAAATATTGTTTGATCATTTTTGAAATGATGTTACTAATCATTATTATATTAAGTAGTTGGGGATGGATCCCATTCTAGTTTAATATGGAAATTTTTGACCATTGAACTATATATAAATACATAATTAATTTTTATTATTGGTAACCATATAATTAAAACAAATATAACATGTAATATATGATATTTCATTTCATCATCATTAGTATTATGATTTATTAAGTTATATAGAATAGTTTCCTTTTACAATTAATAGGAATTATTGGGATTGATTCTCATTATACCTTGGTTTAAATGTTTTGATTAATTCCCATGATGAATATATTATTCCTAAAATGTAATACAATGTACATTGAATCCTTTGTAATATAATATTGGTCTCATGTATCTTAATTTGTTTGGAGACATTCCGCCGTAGGCCCAAGTAGGATGTATTAGTCATGTATTGCATGTGGAACCTAGTGTGACATGGTGAATTTTTTCCTTCATACATTATTATATGTACACAATATTACATTTTGAATACAAATACTAGATATATATTATATTTCATTAGTGGGGGCATAATTGTTTTTACCCACGCCCTACTCAGGCAATTAATTGGCACATGAAAGTATTTTGGGACTTTATGATATGATCATGGGTTATGCTTGATTGAAATTACCCCTTATGAAAATTTTCATGGCATGTATATGAGTGTTGAGAATGTTCTTGAGAATCCATTGGTAAAACAACCCATCTAATAATAAGATAATGTATTTTTATTTTGGAATTAAATTGTTTAATTCATTATCAATGTACAATGAAATAATTGATATTTATAGAAATTAATGGAATATATACTAATTGAATACAAACGTTTTCTATTTAAATATAAATAACATTGATATATATTATAAATTAAAATATAATATATACACATATATATCATTCAATATGTTAATAAATATTTTGAAACTGAAAAATTAAGTGATTGTATTTTTTGTAACACACATATTTATATTTACAATTTTATAATTAATATAATGAATTAAATGATTTTTATATTCCAAAAAAGACAATCATAATTTTATATTTTTTTCTAATTATTATAAGATAATTCTTAAGACCATAATTATTTTTATAAAATGTTATTCAATTTATCAAAATATTAAAATTAGGTTTTTTCAAATAAATCATGATTTAAATTTAAATTTAAATTTATCATATTTAGAAATTTATTTCCCTAAAATGGAGTTAATATTTGTATTATATATGTATAAAAATATCAAGAGATAACTTTTTGGATTTTTTTTAAAATAATTGAAATTTTAATAAATTGTAAAATACTGTAATTTAAAGAATAACTTCATTCTTACATAAATTCCCTTTTCCATTAGAAATAAATGATGTAATAACCATAATATAAAACTAAACTAGATTATTTTAATATATTTAGTGATCATTCTAAATTAGTTCATATTATGGATCTAAAATAATAAACTAATTAATAAAATATTCAAAAAACATCCTTCTCCTCTAATATAAATACCACTCTTAACCAAATTTTCTCATATCCAAAAAACCTATTTAAAATTGAATAATTTCAATGAAATAAAATTCCTAATATTCCTCCCATAATCCAAGACCTACTGGTCTCTCCATAAGATCAAAACAATGTTTCAAAAGGATGTTCAGAAGGAGAATAATTCAAGAGGTAAAATCATTTTTCATTTTCGGTTATTTACCTTTTAATTTCAATTCATTTTTATTCACTATTCACCTCCCCTTTTACACATTGAATGAATACTAAATTTTATTATATATAATGTAATTTTGTATTGTTTATGATAAAAATTCATCACCATAATCCTTTTTCTCATCATTTTATTATAAAAATAATAATATAGTTTTTGATTTGTCGATTTAACACTATAATGGATGATACACATTCATTTTCCATTACCATATTCAAGGCCATATATAAAACCCTTATAATGGTTAAATATTATTTTATTATATAGAATAAAATATGTGTAATGTTATGGATTAAATATATATATATATATATATATATATATAAGATATTAAATAAAACTATATAAGTTCATGATGGTCCCAAAACAGCCAAAATAAATTATATCAATTTCAGTAATGATTTATCAAACGAATCATCCGCTTATCATAAAAAAGTATATATGAAATCATTTAAAATTTTGGAAACACAATAATTACATTTCAATTCACTTCTATTGTTTTCCATCCATTTGAAAAAAAATCCATAATGAACCAATAATGAAATCCAAGGAAAAAATGCATCCAAAACAATGAAAATAGAAAAATATTAATAATAAATGATTGGAAATATATTATCATAAGATCATATATCAAATTTTAATTATTAATATGGTTCTATAATATATTAATAACACTATTTATACAATTATATATGAGGATTTAACTCATTTTTAATAACACAAACCTCATTTAAGGGAATTTTCATTATAAATTATCTTCTAAATTAATATTTTCACAAAATTGAAAAGGGATGTTTTTATTATTCCAGTATTCATGTTTTATTATTATGTTTTTTTTATCAGAAATTTTTTATTAGAAAGGGTATTACCTATATATTCCTCCAATATGTTGGGTATTGTTATGAATGAGGTCAACCATATGGTTACTCGATGTGTTTTCTATAATTATTACACTAAATGCAGTTGTGAGCGATATATAATACGGTAGCCATGATGGTTACATTTTATGGTATATATGAGGGTTATAAAACCTATTTTATCAATTATGGATACAATTATTAATTAATTAATTCCCCATGTTTCCATATTCGATTTAATTTATGTTTTCATTGTTTTATGAAAATATCTAGTTTTGAAAATTTCACAATAAAATTATTAATGTGGTAAGAAGACAATATTTGTTAAAATAATTTCATTTGTGTATAATTATTCATGGATTAGTAGTTTTTATACAAAATTTTATGTCCCTTATTGAGTTTTTTTGGGCTCAGTGTAAGTTTCTAAATGTTTTCAATTCAGTTTAATGATGGGTAAGAGAAAATAATGATCTAAGATAATTATTGTGAAGAGTTTCCCAAAAAAACAATTTTTTATAATTTTTTATTATGTATCAAATGTATAATTTATTTGTATTACTCAAATTATATTATTGTGTGATTGTTTGTATAATTTATGTCCAATTTTTATAAAAATATAAACTAAAATGACCTTTGGGAATGTAGGGAAATGAATTATTACATAATTTAATATATTATGAATTGTTTAAGTCCATGAACATATATATGGTTTCACATGATGGGTTAGATAAATTTTGGGTTTATGATGATGATAATATAATACCATTAATTATTTTACCATATGATTGTGTTGAAATAATATATAATTTGAATGTTAAAATATTTTTTCATCTATGATATATCTATTAAAAATGTTTTTCTATAGAATAAATATGGAAGGTGGGGATTGAAGTCACATAGGGGGTTATATCATTAAGAATACATAACATAAAAATATGAAAATTGGAAGTGATATTTTCTAATAATAATGGAATAGTTGAAACCAGATATATATGGTTGTGGTATCCATGGAATAGAATAACTAGAGATACCAAAAGAGATCATGATGATAGTGGATCATTTAACGAGGAACCACCCTTTTTCATTCAGTGGATCTTTTAATCATGGGGAGGTTGAAGGGTGTATTAAATCACTTTATAATATATAAAATGTCATGGGGTATTCAAATAATCAATATTGTAGTCTTTATATTTATAGTTTTGAAAGATATGTCAACCAATGGTGGTCACTGGTCACGATTATTGTAGATATAGAAGGAATTGAAACATAGGAATGAGATGAAATTAAGAATCTCATCCTTGAAATATATTTTCCTATAGTGGATAAATATTAAATGGAAACAAAATTCATTTAATTAAAAAAACTTAAGATGATTTAGTAGTTTCTTATGTGTCAAAATGTTTTTGATTGGAAAGGTTCACTCTAAAACATCTTTTGGATCTAAATATTTTAATTAATCTTATTTACTCAATAATTTATCCAATATATCGAACTGAATTATGCTCTGAATAATTTAATAGTTATGAGAAACATGTTTGATGTGATGATAGGTTGTAAATAAGGATTTTTGATGATCACACATACTTAGAAAACAATAAAAATAAGTCGTCCATATGTAATTCATATTGTAAGAGTAAATTAGAAATTTCACCTCATGAAAAGAAACTAGAACATATAGTTAAAACACCAAGGATAAATATTTAATCATAAATTAATTATTAGAATCATCATATTGTTGTATGTTGAATTTAAATACATGAAATCCTTTTTTTTCTGTAGTAGTGTTTGATGCAATTCTGTGTATGGATTTTTATATGTTTACCATACAAAGATTGACTAGAGAACCACAGAAGTTGTTTTTAGAATTATTTCCAGTTATTATATAAAAATAAACGCATACCCTTAATATCAGATCAATAAATGTTAAACTAGTAAAACCAGGAAATGAATGTTATCTTCAACATATTTTATGAAATAAGGGATCCTCTTGGGTAAATTATGTGCCAATGGTAAATGAATACATAGAGGTTTTTTATGATGAGTTTCCTAGTGTCAAATATGATCATGATGTTGAATATACTCCTGAATTAGTTCTGGAAGCTAAGACAACTTCAAAAACCCCTTTTCAAATGACCTATGTGGAAAATAATGAAATGGGGAGGTTTAAAGATACCTAATAAACATGATTTCTTAATACATTATCATCTATGAACGGAAAATATGGTAAAAGATGTAATGTGGCGGAAGGATAATAGAAATATAACAAAACAAATGATTTAAAGGGATACTATTTACATAGATTTAGTAAATATGAAACTAATATTTTTTAGGGAATGTGAAATATCACTACATTTTGAAACGATAGTAAGAAAATATTTATTTTTAAAGATAAAAGTTTTTCATTATGATGATGTGAATTTTCAAATGAAAATTAAATTCTTGACTGATAAAAAATTGAATGAATTATTGCATGAAGATAAAATTTTAATATTTTCAAGGGGAATATTTGTTTCATCAATTAAAATTATAATAATATAAATTATTGATGATGATTACAGATCTAAATTCATAATACATCCTCATTGAAAAATTATTTATAAATAATCATATGAATAATTTTGGTAGGATATTATGAAGTGGGAATATTTTAATTAGGTGTCCAGATGTTTGGATTCTCAAGAAGTTAAGGATATGGGAAAAAATCCATGAGTAGAAATGAAACACATACCTAGTATTATGTAGAAATGGGATGACATTACTCTTTAATTTTTAATCCAATTACCATATACTATAATAATTAATGATGCAATATGTTTTATTTTTAGCCTTCTAACCATATTTTCACATTCCCTCGCTATAAGAGAATATTTCATTCTATAGAACCAAAATTGAATATATATTTAAAATGATATAATATTATATGGATAAACCCATTCAATTTTTTTTATCAATATCCACAATTTAAATTTAAATCAATCAAATGTCTTCAGAAGGCTATTAATTCTACGATTCACATGACTAATGCTTATAAACCTCAAATTGATGTGCAGTTTGTAAGGACTATCTAAAATTTTGATTACTTTTTGACTTCAGGATAAAAATAACTTAATGTTATTCAGGATCAGTATATAAAATTATTAACATTCACCAAAAATAAGAACATTCATTCCAATATTCATATGGTTCTATATGAGGAATTATATAGAAAGAGATCACATACTCAAACATCATGGTATGTGTTTGTTGAAAGAATTATTATATACCATGAAAATATCGAGGATATAATTAAAATTAAAAATATGATTCCGTTTCATATTAATTCATCTCAATTTATTAAAATATATATTTTTATAAATGAATTAATTATTTGTAATTTCATGTGAGATATCATATTTTCATAAATGTAACTCGAATGGAGGGTGTCATAATATTCTAAATTAAATAAAAAATAATCACCTTGTACATAAGAAACATTTAAATTATTGAATGAAATAGAATTTTTGTATACTATTTGAAAAAAAACCTATCCTCTATAATGTACATGATCTGTTGAATTTCTCTTTATTAATTAATTATTTAATGAACAAATATCTATTAAGCCATAGCCGATGGCTAAATTATTACATTGGATCTAGATAAAATGTTTCACTTTCCATGGAATGAATAATTTATTACTCATTGTATATAATATATATGATAAAAATTCACATTAAATTATAAAACACAAATTACGAATTAATTTTTTTTGATAAGTGCATTATTACACTTACTGTATCCCCTCATATAAATCAAAAATAATTCATGGAATCCAAAGGATATTATTACAAAATAATGTGGTGATATATGAGTCTTAGTAAGGATATGTGTACAATATAATATATCAAGAAATATTTTTGAACAATCAATATGGAATGGTAAATAACTAAATCAAATTTGATATAATAAAAAAATAGTTATATATGGAAGAAATAAATGATGATAAAAAAGTCATATAATTGATCACATATAGTTGAAATTTAGATATGGATATTATAAATAATAGAATAATGACATTGGAATTCATAAATTATAACATGATGAGGGAAATGATAAATTATAGAAATCTGAAACTCTCAAAAAAAATTCCAAGTCAATTTAAATATACTTGTTGTAACCCATCAAATTTGGAAAAATTATTTCATTAATGAGACCTATCAATTGATAGAAGGGATCTCACCCCCCCCCAATAAAATAATTTTTTAAATTAATTCCATATAAGAATTGTTTGAAAAAAAATTACCATAATAATTAAAATTAAAATATGACATAAAAAATTTAAATTCATACCCCAAAAAAATATTTATAATCATAAACCATTCCAAGTAAT
Source organism: Viscum album (assembly GCA_963277665.1). Lineage (NCBI taxonomy): Eukaryota > Viridiplantae > Streptophyta > Magnoliopsida > Santalales > Viscaceae > Viscum > Viscum album. Next base: position 1,816,477,969 of record OY728146.1, read on the forward strand.
ATAAAGAATCGTAAAAAAATTATGCGTGGGATCATATTTCTAGACCAATCCCACATCCCCACATACCACACATTTTCCACCTGCCACATGCATAAATCCATATGGGGGATCATTTATAAAAAGTCCAAGGGTCAATTAAATACATTTATCATCTAAAAATGAATCATTTAACATAAAGTCCAATTTATCCAGAAACATTCATCTCACATTCCTAAAATTATTTCCAATGCCCCAAAATGATTTCTAGAAAACATACAATTTCTTCTTTTATACCTCAAATTCTTTTTTTATAAATCTATATTCAAGAATCATTTTCATTTTCAAAAACCATATTCCACTCAAAAAACAATATTCCATTTTAAAAAAACGTTTTCTAAAAACTATTATAATGTCATATAATCCAGTTTAGCCATAAAAAAATAATCCCAAACATAAATCACATAAAAAAATCCTTGATTAATGGACTACGGAAAATATGTGACTCAAAATCATGGTTTTGGAGACCATGTGCTGAGCGAGCCTCAACCACGTGAAGTATCATGGGTTTTCACATGGACTCAACATGGTTCACTACGCCATCAAAGATCACCATGTAAAATCATCTCACTCTAATTCTCATATCATATCCACATAGACCGAGAAAAAAATATTGAAATTCTGAACTACCAATAGAAACTCGAGGCACTAGACTGAAAAGGGTTCAAGTCCCAACAATCATAATATCTATGATAACTGACACCAAAAATATATGGGATTCCTATGATATGGTTTTTTCATGAAAAAAACATTCGCCAACCCCGAACTAGTCACCTGATTTTGATTGCAATAAAGAATGTTGCGAGGTCATGATCCCTATAGGTTGTATACATATACCATGAATCAAAATGAAACAGTTAGGAATGAATTCTACAATATAAAAAGAAAAAATATACAACTATGAACTCTGAAAATAAGCACAGGAATTAGAAAATTGAACAATTTTGAACAATTAAACATTCCATTAAGTTAACTCGTGGGTCACCACGAAATAATGAACCACACTCACTCCATGTATGATCCAAAACTAGAGGATCCTAAAACATTAAATATATAGTATATATGATAACTGATATTTTAGTAGGAACTCTATGAAATGACTAATCTCTATTCCCTTATTAATAAAAACTAACCCCAATCATTCTATTTTGAAAATATGTAACAATAAAATAATGTTTTTCACACTTTTCAAATTCAATTATCATGTTTTCATTTCATGAAAACCATTTCAATTCCAGTACATTATAAAAATAGATTCAGAAAATAAAATAACATTTCAATAAGAAAAACATGAATTTTGATTAAAATATAGTTTTCAAAAATGAGAGATCATTCCTAAAATAATGAAAATTGAACTCATTTCATATTAAGCCTAGGAATTATCTAATTAGCTACTATTAGTGGGGACCTTGGGTCATCATACCTAAGAGAAACAAATTATAGAAACCACAATTTTCTACATTCTCATGCATAGGCCACTTGGATGAAAAAACTCATTTGGAATGGTTCTGTAATAATCAAAAATGTTATGATAGTGTTGTCACATCAATCTTAATAGATGAAACAAGGATAAACCACTTCTGAATCATCAAGTATACAAGTCATAGTATGACACCAAGATACCTAGCTTTAACTATGTTCTCTATTCCTTATGGTGGTGATATTTTGTTAGGAAAACATATATGAACATATCCCCATATTTATCAAAATAACATCCAATCTCACACCACTACTCTCCTCCTAAAGTGCACACCCATTTAATCCAAAAATCACAACATAAGTCTCTTTACTAGGATCATATCACAAATAAAACATTAACACACACATCAAATTTCTAAAACTAGATCGAATGTCTGAAGAGTGGTTTTCAACATTATCAAACCATTCTAAAAGATCCAAATGTGTCTCAATACATTATAAAGAATATTATCATTTTATAAAATACTATTGTTCAACACCTATATGTTCCAAAATCTTTTAGAAGCACAATTTCACAACTAAGGCACCACAATTATAAAATTAAGCAATAAAATATTCATAATCCTTAGTAACCCATTAGAAATATGCATTACAATTTAAAACCATTTTAGAACACACTTTAAATGAATTTTCATTTAAAACCAATTGGAAATTAGAAATACATCATAGTTTCCACACACATTTGAAGTCATGTTTTAATATGAAACTCAAAACCGAATCTTAGAAATTTTTTCAATTGTTTGTGACAAAATTTGAGACAGAGAAAAAGCCAAAACGAAGGCACCATTGACTACCTCGCGAAACCGTTTCACGGAGTCCCTCCAACACCACAACCGCAGTGAAAAAAGGAGGCAAGCCACTCTGCGAATGCATTTGACGTTCGCAATCCCACCGGGAAGCAAGGAGGAAGGACGCTCTGTAAACGCATTTGACGTTCGCGAGCCCGCTGTGAAGCAAGGATATGGGCCACTCCGTGAACACATTTGACATTCATGAGCCCTCCAAAAAGCAAGGAGGCAGATTCTTCATGATCACACATGACGTTTGTCAGCCTGCCGTGAAACAACAAATTCCCTCTTCACTCCATGTAATCTACGCTTCGTGGTGCCTCTTGCCTATAAATACCGGACCCCCCATCCAAAAGTATGGGAAATCCGACCATTCAACTTCCCAACCCCCTAATCGTGAAGCATCCTTTTGCTCTGCGAACCATGAGCTGTGCGAGTTACTTCTACTCCACGATGTGCCTCCCCTTTGTCTCGTTTTGATACCCTCTTCCGAGAGAGATTCCTTTCACAAATCCTAAGTGCCTTCGCGAAGGAAGGGGACCCCCAATGGGACTAGGGTTGTCGCAGAGCCTTTATTCTTCTTGAAACACCCTTCATGTACACATGATCCACATGATAAGGCAGGGTCACTATACTTCGCGAAGCACATTGCTTTACGACAACTAGATTCGCAAGACATCTTTTCCCTACGATGAATTTCTCCGTGAATGCCTTTCCACTTAACGAAGCACCTCCCATACACACATCTACCCTATGATTAGGTAGAGGCACCCCACTTTATGAAGAAAACCCCTTCGCAAGTGCCCTCTGCGATACAGAGCAAGAGAGCTTCACAAGGCCCTTGCCTATGAACCCCTATGATTTGAACATGCTTTTCCCATGCTGACCTCTAGGTTTGAAAGATGTTATTTCAATGTCCCTTGGACGATACCACCCTTTGCATTGATTTGCCTCATGCTTATTCACATAGCCATGCTAATGGCTATTGCGTCTTCGCATAGCCATGGAAATGTGGGCCCTTAGATGGTTCGCTCCATGAAACCCCCTCTCTATGACATTTACTATCCCCTCTCTTCACCAAGGAGCTGAGAGTACCAGTTATGTATGTCCTAGGGGTGTGGAGCAGACCCACCTCATCCGAGTTATAGTACATTAAACATCCAAACACCTTTATCCACAACACATGACGTTTAACTACGATCTCTACTCATGCCTCGCACGTGGGGTACCCCCACTCCCACTAGTCTCCACAGGGGATGGTATCCTCTTTATGGGAGTGGCATTTGTCTGCGAGTGAGGGGTGACCATCATGGTGCAATCCCCTAGCTTTCTTGTAGGATGCAACATCCCTACTCTTCCTTTCATATTCGGTCCCTAGGGCTAGAGAAGGGTGTGGTGGGGAATAATGCTTCTCCTTTCTTCCATCCCAGGTCCCACTACCACTGCTCATGGTCCACATTGGGCCTCCATCCTGAAGTAAGTCTCGACTTCTCAGGCTGTTAACAATGCATAAGCCCCTGTTTCCTCTTTGGGCCCCTAAACACCTGTAATCCCCACTTCACATCCCATGGACGCACCTTTCATGATGTGACCATCGGGTCTCTGTAATCCCTTGTTTATCACAACAAGCATGAATCACATGGTCTTAGAGTGAGAACCGACCATGAAATCTTCCATGGTACACCTTAGAGCGTATGCCCAAAATGACGCCAAAACTACAAGGTCTTTGATCTTTTCCTAGGAGGGGTACGTAGGAAGCCTCCACGAGGATCAATCCCACCATCTATCATACCCCAGGTCCTCCTCCACGTTGGTTCACCGAAACCCTGGGAATACTAGAGGGTAAGCCCCACACTTCCTTATGAACTATGAGGTCTTTGATCCTCATCATGGTAGGGTACATAAGATGCCTCCACAAGGTTTAATCCCACCTAATATCGGACCCCATGTCCTCCTCCACGTTGGTTCACTGACATCCTGGTCAACCTAGAGTGTAAGACCCATGCCACCACCTGAACTATGTGGTCTTTGATCCTTTCCAAGTTGGGGTACGTAGAAATCCTCCATGAGGTTCCAGCCCACCATCAATCGGACCCCATGTCATCCTCCAAGTCTGTTTACCAACACCGTAGGTAGCCTAGAGTGTAAGCCCTGTTCCACCACATGAACTATGAGGTCTTTGATCCTTGCTATGGTAAGGTACGTAGAAAGCCCCCATGAGGTTCAAGCCCACTAACCATTGGTTCCGAACCCCTTCACATCTATTCCCACACTTCCGAACTATGAGGAAATTGATCCTTGTTAAGGAAAGGTACATTGGAAGTCTCCCTGTGGTTCCGGCCTAACACCCAGTTTTCTCGACTCCCCTTCACGTCGGTTCAATAACCCCTTTTCACCTAAACTACAAGGTCCTTAATCCTTTCCAAGGTAGGGTATGTAGGACGCTTCCTCAAGGTTCAAGCCCACCAACACCTAGTTTTTCTATGCAGCCTAGAGTGTAATCCTCACACATAAACCACCTGAACAACTTTAACTTTGATCATTTCCAAGACATGATACGTAGGAAGCCTCCATGAGGTTCAATCCCACCACCATCCATTGGTCCCGACTATCTTCATGTCGGTGAACCGAGCCCAACACCCAGCAGTTCTGACACCCTTCATGTCGGTTCACCCTCATCCTGCATGACGTTAAACTGTGGAACTCTTCCAGCGGTAAGCCGTTGTAACTACATTCAGCGTTAAGTCATTGTCACTCCATTTAGTGGTAAGCCATTATGACTTCATCGGTGGTAAGCCGCTGATAGCCCTATCCAGCGGTAAACCGTTGTCACCTCAATAAATGGTAATCCATTGAAACCCCATCCAGTAGTAAGCCGTTGACACCTTATCTAACGGTAAGCCGTTGTGATCTCATTCATCTGCAAGTCGTTGAAAACCCCAATCGGTGGTGAGCCGTCACCACATGTAATACGTGGACATTGATTCCCTGCCACGGGGATACGTAGGAATTATTTTCGAGGCTCATTCCTAGAACCATCATCATCCTCATGGTGGTTCCATTCCAATGAACACCTCCCTCACAAAACCTTCCATCATCCATCCTGGTTCTTACCCGGGCAACAACATCCCAGTGGGATCATGCCACCCCATTCCTCATTCCCACTAACAACATTTGTGAATCCACCCACATGTTATCCCCAATATTGGTGTTCCCTCTAGGGGGTTCCTCCATATATTCCACTCTATTCAGTGTTCTGATCAGACTGGTCCATCTCCATTGGTCATTAAACTTGCGGCATACCCTATGTTAAACATGGGATGGTGAGGAAGAACTTAGATACGTGCCCATGGAATATGATTCCTTTCATTCGATGTAGGATGCCTCATGCTTCTACACCCTCAATAAGCCTTATAATAAGGGATAGAAGAAAGAAACAGCAATCCCCGGTGTCTAGACACTCTAATCATGCTCAACGTGACTACTCAACTAAAGGAAGGTTGCTTTCCTGACCAGACCCGTTGGAATGTCCTGACAGAAGCAGTGTAATTAGCTCGTGTAAATTAAGATATGGAACCAATAAGAGTTTCACGAATAATGTCTTAAGTCTATGCAGGAGACCCAGACTAGGTGACGAGTTATGAGGAGGAATCCACCGAAGAAAGAACTGACATCCCAACATCCCATTTCGATCATGGAGCAGACGTCCCTGAATAAGGAGCAGATGTCATCCGCCTTTGGAAAGCGGGAATGCAGGGCAACAAAAACCCTGTCCCTCATCCCTGAATGAGACAGATGTGTGTTCCCCGGATAAATCATAGGAAAAATAAATGGTGAAACTGGAGTGAAGATTCTTCTCCTAAAATATGGAAATTAGTAGTTCTCAGGGCATCAATGGATTGACGTGTCACCGGATCAAGATATCTGACGCCAGGTCCCGCCAAGAAAATAACCTGCGTGACATGAAACTCACTAGATGTTGGGGTAGTAGAACATTGGACATCCTGTTCTGAAATGTTGTTAGTGTGGGTCCCACTTACTGATCACGGATGATGGGATGGCACTGGGGCATTGGTCGTCGATTCCTTTTCCGTTCAGCAATGACGAGTTCCTCTCCCTACTTCTCAAGAATCAGGTTGCTTCATAAGGAATGCGATCACCACCCACCCATCTACGCAAGGGAAAGGGAAACACCAACACAACCGCTCCATGCGGCTTAACCACTTTGGTAACGGCCTCTGTGTCCACGACCATGGGGCACCCACACCCCATCTCCCAATCGGAAGTTTTCCAACGATGGGTAATTAACAACCTCGAGCATCGTTATGAGGAAGAGGGAAGCATTCCTACATATAATATGGCCCACCTGGATCTTGAGGGATCTGCTCCTCGCCATCAATACCACCCCCGAGGTCTGCGCAGGGAGCCACTATTCCCCACCCCATCATACAACTGCTTCGGGATCCCATCTCTAAAGCGCTTTGATGACTCCCTGCCTTAGGATGATGAGAAAGGGGACGTCCGGCCCAACTCGGTTAGAGTCCAAATTCAGGGGCTCTAGGAAAGGGATCCCACCTACCCGCATTAGTGCCTCTGCCTGATCTTGCTGGAGGAGCAGGTAAGTTACATACTTATGCCATCAACCCTGGCTCGTCTGACCCGATGCCAGCGTCGGGCAGCAGCTGAAGTGGACGCCCGCCTAGGGGAGTCAACGTTGGAAGCTATTATGGAACGATCCACCGCCTATGAATATCATCATGTCCCTGTATACATTGAGCAGGGGTTCTTATACACCCAACCGGGATCAAGTCCCCAACCGCCCCACGAGCTGGCTGGGTTGAATCTCCTGGTTGCAGGCACGAGAAGTGGTCGCCTTGAACCAACCCGCAGCGATGACACCCCGTACGAAGGCCATCCATGTACCACTACCATAGAGAGTGTGGGAATTCCCCGCTTCGAGGCTCAGCATGGAGGTCTGCCCCATGATACCTGCAATCCGAATGAAGGTCGGCCCCGCAGTAGTGATACTCGGTACATAAGCCTCTCTTGTGCCCATTACACTGGAAATGGAGTTTCTCCTCCTACTCCCAACTGCAGGTGCAGGGAAATTGCACATCCAATTTCTCTCCAAAGTGGGTATCCTCCTGATGTCCTCTCAGTAGCTGATGAATGTCCTCGTCTCGTCAGCAACTAGAGAGTGAAGGCCAGTCTCGCTCCACCTGCACTAAGCTTGGAGGTCCTCCCCATACTCATGCTAGTCCCAGCGGAGGGTTTTGCCACACTAGTTCTATCCATGGAATTCCTCCCAATGTACACTTCGACATTTTTACCAGTGCTCCTCACACCTCGACTTTCACGAGTGGAAACCCTCTCCGCCCCAGAACCAGTGCGGTTGAAGGACCCCTAGTCAAATATCTTCCCTGTCCCGAGGAGCCACCCAGGGGAAGGAAGGTGGGATGTCACTGCCACAAGAAGAATCATTGGAAGGACGAGATGGATATAAAACTAGTCCGCTTCTCAGACTCTGAAGTGGAGTACGACTCAGCTCGAGAACCCTCCCCTCACTGATTTGTGTCAAGGGTCGGGGCTAGGAGAAGGTGCATCATCCTGGTGCTCCCGTAATGAGAGGTCCATAGGATTCCCGCCTCCCTCACCAAGTATATCCAGAAGGATGAAAATCTAGAGATCTTGCATGTTACGGTCGTGAAGTTACCACCATCATCACCGGAAGCACTTTCTACCTCCACAGGAGAATAGATAGATATATTATAGGGACCAATGGCAGGCGGGCGACATTGTGGTCTATCACCAGCAGCCCTGGCCCCTAAGCGGGGAACAATGGCCATCATCCCCTCTTATCGCAACATATTGGCTAGGTTACTACACTATTTGGAGGACAACCCGAGAATCGGTGGATAGTCATCCCGCTCTTCATACTCTCCACCGACTAGCCTGTTATCCCAGCAGTCTGCATCAGTACCGCTGCCAGTTCGTAAACCACCACCAGTAGGCGAGTGGGGCAATTAAGGGCCAGAAATTAATTTGAACCGAGGAGCTTCTGGAGAATCATTGTCATGGACCACTTCCCAGAGATGTTCTGCCCCATGGTAGCGCAGAATTTCTGCATACCGGAGTCCCTCACCCAAGAAGAAGTTGAGTGTTTCTGCTACACCCTATGGGTGACACATTTCAGTCTCTATCATCAGCGTATAGTTTATCCAAGGATCCAAACGCATATAGAAGACACCATGGAGTTTTTCCACCTAGTCGAGCATGTCACACTCCCAGGGGCCCAGCATCCCAAGTCACCAGGTCTCCATAACGCTCTCCAGCTACAATTCCTTCAGAGTATCAAGGTACTCTGCAAAATTATCAGGGAGGATACCCCCCACATGCAAATCCATGGCTGGGGGTAGTATGCTTACCTCATCTTCAGTCCTATCTGGCGTCAGCCTGACTCACTATGCGATATTGAAGACATGCCCCCGGGAAGGGTCATAGAGGAAATTACTGGCATAGTGGATGAGGAGGACGAGATTGAGCTTCTCAATAGAGACTTACCCCCCTGAGGGTGTGGCACCACTATTGGATGAATAATGGTGGATTAATAATTAGCAGAGGAACCTCCTAGGTCTCCATGTGCCCACCAAGGCATTGGAACACTACATGAATTATCGTAAGGGAAAAGAGCACATCGGAACTGTCAATCACACTGACCCATCCCCCTCAGTGTAGAAGACAGAGGAGGACCCCGAGAAGGCCATGTTTTACCAGAAAATTGCTGAGAAGAAGAGGTTGGTTGGAGAACTCGTGGATGAACTCCCTACAGACTGATGACCTGATTACGGTGATCCTAGGCCTGGGCAGAAGGGGTAGGAATAGCTTCCCACAATGAGATAACCCCAGGAATCTTTAATCATGCCACTCCCACGGACAGGGCTAAAGCCAGATCTCATGGAAATAGGGAGTGGTATTTCACTCCAAGCCCTTTCGAATGGCACGAAAATCCAAGGAATCTGGCCCGGGTTCCCCCAACTGCCCCACAGACCGCTCCACGAGCCACTCCATGAGCTTCTGAGCCTATCTACCGTGTGGAAGATACCGGAAACACGCTCGTGGTTAGGGATCCCCTTCAAGGCAGGGACCCCTACCCAGAGGATACTATGGAAACACTCATATCCCACATTGAGGCATTGGAAATGCAACACGTGGCTATCCCACCTGATGGAAAGCCATACCCTGCACTGGTGGATGATTTTTTGGCACCTCCAGGTTTCAGGAATCCCACCTTCTCCACCTTTAATGAGACGGGGGACATGCCACAGCAACTGGCCCACATATACTCAAGGTTTGGTCGCATGTTAGGGACTCCAGCACAGGTGGAGGATGCCAATCTTCGCTGTTGTGTTCAGACATTGGAGGGGTCCATATTCTTCTAGTACAACCAGCTCCCCATCAGATCCATTACCAGTTGGGAGGACCTTCGCAAGAAATTCCTCTTCCAGTTCTGCTCTACCACCCAGAAAACCTGCATCACATACCTCTTCAAGTGCAAGAAAAGTCCTGATGACCATGTCGCGGATGCTATCGCTCGGTAGAAGGGGCTTATATACTCCTTTGACATGAAACTGACTCAGGATAAACTACTGACGATGTGAATAGGGAACTTCAAGACAGAATTGGTTCCTTCTTTGATCACCCATAACTACCCTAGAAGATTCAGAGACATCTCCGACAAGGCCTAGTGCCTTGAGGAAGCCTTACAACATGCCATCCAGGCACGTCTGTTTCCCCTTGCAATCCCATCAAGGAAAGATTCTAGAGCCGAGCCCACCATGGTGGCTCAAATAGAAGCCCCTAGGAAACTAGAGTTGTTACAAGTAGCACCGTCCCTACAGCCTCGCAGAGGCCCTCCTCCTATGTCACAACCTCTGGCTCAGTAGATTCCACAGAATCCAAAAGCTCCCCCGCGGAATGTGCCACCACAGCCTATGTGGGACAATCAGGGGCCACCTCCTCGACATGCCCCACTGGATCCTTGTCAGGGCTAGGACCCAAGGACCCCCTTTCTAGAAAGAAGAAACTAGAACTACTAGTTCAATGATAATCAGGTTCTCGGTAATTTCATAAGTGTCGTAGAGTAGGGGATTGTACATTTTTCTGAGTGGAGAAGGCTGGAAGAGGCAAATCTCATAGATCGCCCCAAATACTGCCCCTATCATCAAATTCTAGGAAACACACTCAAACAGATCAATGTGTTAAATGACTGGCTTCAAGTCCAGGTCTATAAAAACATAGTCAGACTTGGTCCAGCCCCTGCAAAAGTGGAAAGTGACTTTGTAAGTTCAGACAGCGGTAGAGACAACAAAGGCAAGTGACAGAAAGTTTCCAACCACATGTCCTAGAAGTATGATGACTGGATGGATCTCAAGATGGTTTCTCATGCCCATGGTATCATTCGTGCTTTCTTGAATCATCCGGAGCCTTTTTAATTTGTTTCCACCATTTCTACATCATTATCTCAGTCGACCTCTCCCCAGAAGAGCAAGCATCCGTGGCACAAAAAAAGTAACGCGCCCTGCTAATCCCATAGTCATCCCACACTCTCGGTGACTTCATGCCCTCTGAGATGGGGATCCCTCCCAGTGTCCGCCCAGTAGTGGATGACTCATCAAGTAATAGTTAAGGGTATTATTTGGTTAATACATTGGAGTTCGTAAATCCCAATATGACTCCCGATGAGGGGGAGTTCCAAGAGAACCTCCACAACCTCCCCAGCCGGCACCAACGTCAGCAAAGTCGCGACCATATGGGTTGTCATTGCGCATCAGCTGGCACATCCATCTAAGTCATGCATGTAACTATGACCAGACAGTAGGCCCAGCGTAGATCTCAGCATGTGCAACCTCTTAATCCAGTGTCGCCGGGATAGCCTACACCACTGTTTGTGTTACTGGATCAGGTAGATATAGCTCGTCCAGGCTGCAACCAGCCTCACCCGTCTACATACTAATCTCAGTCGTTTGGTCCTCATTTGAAAACAACTCTCTGGGCTTCGACTAGTGAACAACGGGACATGCCCAGCACCAGCCATCCACCGGTCCAGCAGGCAGGGCCCGCCATGCCTCCAATCACAGAGCATCCTTCTATAAGCAGATGTTTGCACCTAGCATGAAAGTATGATGTTATCAAGAACCTTTATGGAATCCTAGTGAGGCTTTCCATCTTTTAAGTCCTTCGTATGTCTCCTAATATGCGTGAGGCCCTCACAGAGGCTTTAAGAAGCCCCCTCCAGTTTGAGACGAAGTTAGTAGCTGCAGAAGCCTTTCATGATGAAGTGGTCGAGAAAACCAAATGAAAGTCAATGATTTCGTTATCTAAAGAGAAGGAAGGCTCCCACATATAGGGGCACATCCTACCACTTTACATCACCGGACAATTGAATGGCATGTAGGTTCACCGCTATCTTGTTGACACCGGATCAAGGATCAACCTTATCCTGACGCGGGCACTGCATAAGCAGGGGTTATCCAAAGATGACCTGACTCCCTCTGATTTCAGAATCCAGGGATACAACAAGACAGAGTAGACACCGGTCGATAAGATCCATTTAAAGTCTAATTTGAATAGCCTAGTTTCCAGTACCATGTTTATGGAGGTCTCCCAAGACACCACGTACAATGCATTGATGGGAAGACCTTGGATCCACCTGCATGCAGCGGTCCCCTCGTCATATCACCAGTGCCACAAGTACTCCCTAAATGGTCGAATAGGAATAATCCAAGGTGATCCATCTCCATTCGCCACTATTGATCCCCATTATATAGAAACTGACTATTAAAATCACAAGGATAAGAAGATTATGGAAAGTGAGGTTGAGCTCGCCATGATCACAACTGACCCCTAGGCAGATCTGGATAATGCCATCATCTTCCCAATAAATCGATTGGAGGCCACGACCCCCGACTTGGGGAAATTCTTTGTTCTCTCTGGTACAAGAGGAATGCATATTCTCAAGTCCAATCAATGAAAGAAAATCACCTCGTACTCCTACACCAACAAGGATTAGGTGATCCCAGAGCCTCCTACCCGCATACGATATCGGGATGTCCTCCCCATGGCAACGACAATATGTCATATGGGTCTGTTTTGTCAGGTTGGGATAAATCGGATCAAACCAACATGCCACTATTTCTTCGATATCATCAAGAGTGGCCCCTTTGGCTGAAGAATAGATGGGATTGGATCGATTGACTTCATCTCTATGGTCTCAGTGGTGCGTGAATCTCTTGATATGCTTTCAACTATTGTCCATGATGGTACCAGCCTCCTTTTAGGTTCTTACGATCCATTGGAATCTTCAACCGTTTGGAATCCCTTCTCTACAATCGAAGAAGAGGATCTAGAGGTTTCACCCCCCACATTTTAAGAGGGCGTCTCTTCCATGGTCGAGGAATTGGTACAGTTGAACCTTGGTAGAGAGGCAGATATGAGACCCACATTGATTAGTGCCACTATGTCCCTCAATGATTAGAAATAGTACACGGAATTCTTAAAACAACATGGTGACGTGTTTTCCTAGAGTTATGAAGAGATTCCTAGATCAGATCCTCAAGTAGCTATCTACCACCTCGGTCTCTTGACAAATCATCATAGGTTCAAGTACCCTCCCAGGAAGAAGAACTATTCTCATGGTTCCGTGGTCGAGGGTGAGGTTTAAAATCTCATCAATGTCAACTTCGTCCAAGAGGTCTAGTACCCCATGTTGCTAGGCAATATCGTTCCAGTCAAGTAGAAGAATAGACATATCAGAGTTTTCATCGACATCCGAGATCACAACCATCAGTGTCTGAAGGATTATTTTCCCCTTCCAGTGACAGAATTGTTGATCGACGATATGGATGGTTTCTAAGACCTATCTATCATGGATGGTTACTCAAGATATACTCAGATTCAGATGGCCCCCAAGGATGAATATTCCACCGCTTTCAGGTCTCCACAAGGTACTTTCTGTTACCAGGTTGTGCCCTTTTTCTTGATGAATGCAGGTTCCACCAATCAGTGGGCCAAGCACTGCATATTCATGCCGATCCATGGGACATTGGTGGAATACTATGTAGAGGATTTTGTGGTAAAATATTTCCAACGCCAGGACCATCTCAAAGAACTTGAGAAATCGTTCGGATTCCTCCGTTCCAGCCCCTTAAAGATGAACCCATTTAATTCTGCCTTTGGGGTCACCTTTGAGAAGTTTCTTGGCATTGTTTTCAGGTACCGGGTCATCGAGATCGACCTAGAGAAGATCAAGGCAATCAGCCAGATTCCTCCCCAGAGATATATTCTGGATATTTGGGATTTCCAAGTCCACTTTGCCTACATACACAGATTCATTGCAAATCTGGCTGGAAAGTGTAAGCCCTTTTCATGGATCATGAATAAAGGGGCTGCCTACGAGTTCGACGAAGAGTTCCATACCGTGTCTGGGGAAATCATGCAATATCTTCTCCATCCTCTGGTCTTGATGTCACCTGTCTCTTGAAAACCTTTAATCTTGTACATGACATCCTTGGAATGATCTCTCATCAACCATCTCACCCAGAAGAACAATGAGGGGACAAAAAAATCATTTACCACCTCATCTATATGCTCATCGATACAGAGGAGAAATACTACCTCATCGAAAAGAGATTCCTTGTGCTCAGATATGCTATGCAGAAGTTGTGACATTACATACAGCACCATGAGGTACAACTGGTCTCTCGGGTAGACCCACTGAAGTATAATCGGAACTGCCCCATGTTGATTGGACGACTAGCACAGGTGGGAGTAATCCTACAGCAGTTTGACATCGGATTTTTTCCCTAGATAGCAATCAAGGGACAATAATTGGAATATTTTCTTGCTGCCCTTCCAACCCCCGCAAACCAGTCCCTAGACTTGGGTTTTCCAGATGAAGCAATCCTTTCTGTAGATCCTGCCATCCCATGATGGAAGATTCACTTTGTTGGTGCCTCCTGGGGCCCGAACGACAGGAGACTTAATGATCCCCGGCAAAATAGAGTGGGACTAGGTATTGTATTTATTACCCCTGGGCAAGCCATTCTTCCCTATTCATTCATGTTGTTAGAAGGTTGCACCAAAAACAAGGCAGAGTATCATCCTCTTATCACTGGACTCGAGCTGACCCTTGAGATCGATTTACCCCATTTTCGTGTGAATGGGGATTTCAAACTAGTCATCAAGAAACTCAAATGTGACTACGTTGTCAGAAATCCAGATCACGTACCATTGTTGGAGTGCACCCTCCATATAATAGCCCAGTTTCCATCATGACCGGAATTTACTCATGTACCTCGATCTTAGAACGGTCGAGTTGAGGCCCTGGCCATCCTAGCAGCATCACATGCCGAACCCCAGCAGGATGACATGATTATACACGTGGAACATCGAAGATTCATTGCCCCTGTCACCCCAGAGGATGACGACGACCTGCGAGAAAGCTGTCTTACTGCCAGATCCTCCACATCAGGACCCATAGATTATTCATATGCAGTGGTTTAAGTGACTCCCGATTGTAGAGTCCCTTTTGTTGAGTATCTCCAGAATGGTTGCATCCCGACTGATCGGGCCGAGCGTGAGTGAATTTGATGCTGCATGCTGCATTTTACCCTCTAGAGTGGTTCTAATCTTGATCAGATCCTATAAAAGTGCGGTATTGAGGGTTTTATCCTCCGTTGAATCCAAGGAATCAATATTTCTCAGGTCATGCATGAGGTTCATGCATGTTATTGTAGTTGCCACAAGACTGGGCCAAAGCTATCCAATCAGATCAAGAGAATGGGGTACTTCTGGCCCTTCATTATCCATGATTGTATCGAGTTCGCTAAGAGATGTCATGCATGACAAATCCATGCTAACTTCATATATAGGCCCCCAGAACCTCTCCACTTTACCAAGTACTCTTGGATGTTTGCGGTGTGGGGACTCGATGTCCTGGGACCATATCCACTGGCGACATCTCGCCAATGTAGGTCAATCTTGACCGCCACAGATTTATTTTCTATGTGGGCAGAATCAGTTCCACTCAAGGAGGTCAGGCCTTATTCTATCATTTACTTCGTGAGATCCAAAATCATCTACCAATTTGGGTTCCCTCATGCCATCCTCACTAAAAATGACACCAACTTCTGTGCAGTTGAGTTGAAAAATTGTACGCCAAGTACAACATCCTTTTGAACTATACCTCCTGCTACCATGCACAAGCGAATGGGCAGATCGAGGTGTTCAACAAAACACTCACTAAATTGTTTCAGGAAATGGTCGGTCAATACAAGAAGAGTTGTCCGGAAAAGCTCCCCAATGCCCTCTGGGCCTATCAGATGATGACTTTTAATTCCACCCAGGTAAACTCATATTCTCTAGTGTATGGAGATGAGGTCGTCCTTCATATCAAGATCCAGATGCCATCATTATACACAGCGGTCTATGACCAGTAGGCCCCAGATAAGGTGGGTGAAATTCATCTGGCTTAATTAGATGAACTTGACAAGAATTGGCTTCGTGCTGTGTGCAATCTGGAAAGGCATCAGAATAAGATAGCTAGACCCTTCAACAAGAAGGTCCGCCTCTGCTGTTTTTTACAAGCCGACCTGGTATTGGCCCTCAGGGCACCAATGATCCCTGGTAGGAAACCACCAATGTTGAAGCCCAAATGGGAAGGACCCTACATAATTCAGAGGGTTTACCCCAATGACGGATACTCACTGGTTACCATGGATGGTGAGCATATAACTCCTCCCACCAATGCCAAGTTCTTCAAGAAATACTTTTCCTAAGCCTAATGGTCATGCTTGACCATAAACTGTATGGTCCCACATGACCCTAAACATCATGCCGGTTAGGCATGACCTTAAACTGTTCAGTCCTACATGACTTTAAACTGTGCATCATCCCGCATGATGTTAAAATACACCACTAGAACTACACATGGATTGATTCCATCCCTATGGGATAAGTAGGAATTCTCAGACACCCTGCCTTGATCCCAACCCCAAAACACTCCTTTTAGACAATTCCCTTTGTGAATAGAACTCTCGGAGGGTCCTCATGGGGTGCAGTGTAGGCCTCCTTGGACTCATTCATAGGGATGTTGCAATTATTGCACCCTTTGCTCCCTAGTTTTTCTATTATCCCACAACCTCACTGCACTACGTTAAAATGCATGGCATTAATGAACTACATATGGCCTGAATCCCATCCTTATGGGATACGTAGGAACGCTCGGACATTTCATCTATTGGCCCAACCAAAATGACATAATCGTCCAATCGGGACAAGACATATGGTGGGATCCAGAATTTCGACACAATTCACATCGAGCTAATCTCAATCTTTCCATATGTCTCGCTCCTTGGAGATGCTCGCCTCTTTAAAAGATGGGTACAAATATGCTTCACCAACTCATTTTATTGGGAGTAAATCATCTTTCCCATCCATAAAATCCATAGAATGGTATAGATGCTAGGCATAAAGGGATCTCTTACCACTTTGGGCCAACACCCTCACATATGATGAGGAAAAAGATGATTCAATTCCTGTGTTTCGAATATGGTTGGCGGTCGATGCTCATTTGTTACTCTAATTTCAGGTAACTATAGGGATGCTATGTTTTGATCATGGTCAACAGTTGTCCTGCAATATTGGAACCACCCCAAGATGTCTCAAACATTGAATGTAGAGGTTCATTCTTCACCATTGTATCTCCAAGAAATGAACTCCCTTTAGGAAATGCCAGTCATTAAGCCCCATGTGACGGTGGGAGCCAAGAGTGGATCTTTGTTTCCCACATCAAGCACATCTCACGTGGGCATAGGAGCTGTGATGAGGCGGTAACCAAACAAGAGGACGTATTTCCTTCCATCCGAGGCCCAGCCTCAGGCCCCTTGGCCTTTTTGGGCCCCCACCAGAGGTTGTCTCTTATGGGAGTGTATAGTGTTGTATGGGATTATGTTCTCATTCACGTCGGGTTATTCATCACACCATACACATCCCCAGATGAGATACATTATCCTCTCTTCGTCCTCACTGCAAGACGTTAAACTGAAAACCGGTCAGGCCTTCCTGGCTAAGGCCCAGCCTCAGGCCCCTTGGCGTTCTTGGGCCCCGACCCAAGTTCTTACCTTGAGTTACGGTGTGGTATGGGATTATGTCCTCATTCTTGTTAGGTTATTATCCATTCCGTACACCTCCCTTGTGTGGGACATCTACTCCTCTCTTCATCCTCACTTCAAGACGTTAAACTTTAGACTGGTCAGGCCTTCCTGACTGAGGCCCAACCTCATTCTTCTTGGCCTTTTCAGGCCCCCGGTCCAAGTTCGTATTTAGGGGTATCCTACCCCAATGGGATGTTCTAGAACTTCATGTTTCTTGATTCCCACCCCCAGGGGATACATAGAACCTCCCAAGAATATCATCTTCAGGTCTAACCCCATGATGGCCCCTCTGCCCACATTCTTCCATGAAATAGATATACCGTGTGGTACAAGATTATATCCCTATTCACGTCGAGGTTGTAACAACCATGTCATGTACATATTTCCCCAGAGAGTTTTCCATCCTCTGGTGCTATCCTCATCTGTTCAAATAGGCGGTTTCCAAGATGAGCCCCTCGGTCCTCTTCGGCGATTCACCAATGTGCCTAAGGGTACTCTGGTTTAATACCTGGAATGTCTCACTCTACTCAGACATGCTTTCATCCCTTTTTTAGGATTTGGGTTCCAATCCATTAGGTATTCCATCACCTTTCATACCCGAAGAGACCCCCAAGTGGAATGGATTCTAGGCCTAAGGTCTCTCCTACCATTCTGGTCCAACGTCCTTGAGGGTTGGGGACAAGAAATCGATACAAACCCCGCATTTCGAATATGGTCAGCGGTCGATGATGATTTGATTGTCCCCATTTCATGCTAACACGATATGAATGTTTTGTTTTGAACATGGTCAACAGTCATCCTCCATCGTCACACCAACCCCATTAAGCCCAAAATGCTTGTTACATGATTCACATCCTTCTCCACCGCATCATGTCCAATTAGAACTTCAAAACTCATGGTACTATTCCTTTGTGTGCATCCGCATGTTAGGAGTAAAAATCTTCGGTAAAGGCATCATTTGAGGCTCGACACCAACTTCCCTTATCCATGGTCTGAGATCTATGACCGTAAACTAAGATCTCTCAAGAACTATGTGTGGCTTGATTTCTATCCTTATGGGATATGTAGGAACACCCAGACATCTTGTTTTTGGGTCCAGCTCAATTGGGAGCTATTTTATTCTACCCCTTACCCTCTTATCCCTATTTACTACCCATGGCCTGAGGTTCCATTCTCAGAATTGTATACGGTCTGGTATGAAATTATTTTCTCATTCACATCGGGTATGTTTTATTGCACCGCACACATTCCTCACATAGCATTGTCTTTACTACGTCTTTGTCACATGATGTTAAAATGCATGCAAAGTCCCCTCACATGACCCTAAACTATGACATTATCTTCATGGACACATGAAGAAAAACAGCGTTGCATCATGATGTCCTCACTCAAGGGGACACCCTGTTTGGTATCGTTCATAAGCAATACCATTTTTCAATGCCTGCATATTGCATGATTCTTGTGGTGATGCTGGGACTTGCTATCCAAGGCCTATCGTTTCACAAAAATAAAATTCATCATTCACCTAAAAGGACAAAAAAGATACATAATATACTGCTTCATTTGGTGCAAGGGCCACACCTGCACACCCCTTTTATCCCTAGCACTGGTACCTTACTTTTCCACCTATTAGAACTATGATCAGCTTGATCACCATACTCACGGGGTACGTAGGAATGTCCATGCACCTTTCCATGGGCCATACATAACTCTTGTTTCTGGTCTCTTAACCTGAAATCTTCCCATGGAAAACATGGTGGTCGGAACCCTAGTTTCCCATTCATGATGGGTTTTGTAATTACTCAACCATGTGTCTCCCGTGTTTCCTACCATCCATGGTCCAAATTATACGACCCTAAACTAAGATCTCTATATGGGATGTGACTTGACTCCCGCTATCTAATATTTCTCGTTGTCATATTCAGATGCATTTTTCCAAAGAGGCCGAAGTGTAGAATTTTCATGTGAACATTTCCCTCGTTCAATGTCCATGCTTTTTGAGCACCCTATTTTGATCCTCATCCTCTTCCACATCTGAAGGGACCCCCTTCATGGTCTGGTCTTATGCCACGTCAGCTCAACTACTATTTCGGGCCAACATCCCTAAAGATCTCGGACGACATTTTCGACAGTTCTCATGTTTCGAATATGGCCAGCGATCGACCCTCATTTGTCTGTCCCCATTCCAGGAGAACGCGATATGGATGATGTGTTTCAAACACGATCAACAGTTATCTCTACATCATCACTTCACTATCATTGTTATCCAGATTTCAATCATCAAGATTCACACATTTCCACTTCATCATGTTCAAGTGGAATTCCAACATACTCAGCTTTACTTCTTCGTACATCTAGGTGTGCTACATGGACGACTTAGCATCATTGGACCGACATTAACTGAGCATCCCTTCTCCCTAACATGTTACTTCTTATGTCTGGAATGTCCCACTACTACATCTTGTTTCCCACATCGAGCATTACTCTTGTGGGCTCATTAGTTTTGGTTGGATGTGCACCGGCACAGCTAGGATTTTCATCATCCCGCAAGACGTTAAACTGTGCTTCTAGAACTACGTAAGGCTTGACTCCAATACTCATGGGATACGTAGAGACACCCAAGATTTTCAATAATGGTCCAGCCCCAGGAATAATAAATCCTGATCCTACCCATTTCTGGCCCCTAGCCTGACCCCTTGTGGGGAACCATGTTATTGAAATTTTTCCCTGAACATGTTCATGATGCCCCAAGAAGACATTGGGAAGTTACGACTCCATCGACAGAGAGGTATTGTCTAAAATAAAGAATGATCCATGATCAGACTGATGCGTCCATCTAATGTGCTTCCACCACGGTGGTGTAATTTCGAGAGTGTTGGATTCTGTTAGAACAAACTACCACTCCACATTCCACACTTTGTGAGCCCCTTATTAAGACCCTCATCCTCTTTCATGTCTAAGGGAACCCCCTAATAGTATGGATTCTCAGACTATGGCGTACCTATTGTCATGGGATAACATTCTGGATGACTAACAGATGACCTTTTGAGTCATGCCTCATGTTTCAAACATGGTCAATGGTCGACCCTCATTTTCTATCCCAACTCCATGCTAAAACAATAATAATATTATGTTTCGAATGCATTCAATAGTTATTCTTTATTGTCACTCCACCCCCAAAATGTTCCAAATCCTGGGTATCATGATTCAAACCTCCCATTACCATCTATTTGGATTGATTTCATCACCCTTGGCATTACCCCATTCATGTACAACAACACACTGGGAAAACGGTAAATCACATCTTCTGAGAGATTCATTCTCTAGCTAGGTCTATAACATTTTCTCTTGGAAATCGGGACTGGTTGTTCAAACCCTGGTTGCCCGAAGCTTGTTTTTCACTCATATGTTTGGATGGGGTGATAAGGTGGTCATCCCTTTTTTCTCACATCGGGCCTGACTCATGTGAGCTTAGGGAATGATCAGGGGATGCTCCGTGAACATCACGAGGATGAAATAAACAAATGTAAAAACGAAACACATGCATGATATGACATCAAAAAATTAAATCATGAATGTACGTTTATAGGTTTTTAATCATTACAGTACTAGAGGGCTGACTCTCCCCATGGGCGGGTTGAACTTGTCAAAAGAGTGTAGATGCTCCGCCACCCTCTGGCTAGTGGTGTCCAAGAGTTGCTTCTAACTATTCATCTCCCCCTCCTCGGCAGTTAGAGGGAGAAATTCACTGGCCGTAATCTGGGGATGCTCCATGTCGGCCCGGATGGCGGTCATCTCGTAAAATTCTTGCATCATGCCCTCTTCAACTTCTGCCACCTGGGCCTTCAATCTCAATTTTAGATCAGATAGCACGTTGAGGGAGGTCTAGTGCTCATCCGCCCGATTCTGCAACTGCTGGACCTCGTCTCCAGCCTTCATGAGCCTCTTGATGCTTATTGCCTTCCTCCGCTGCCATCCCACACCGAGGCCACATTCATACTCCCGAATCTTTTCATCCATAAGATCTCTGACGAGCATGTGAGGACTCTTGGGAATCCACTCCCCCAACACATAATTCGCGCTGGCACGAGCAAAGTCTATCCATCTCATCCAACCATAGTTCTTGGGGGTTTCATTTATGAAGCGTGTGATTAGCTTCCATGATTGGAGACATACTATTTTGTAGTCCTCCTCGTCAAAGGTCATCTTGTCCAAGTTGGTGGGGTTGGAAAGCTCGTATGCAGGGAATTCCCCAAAGATATCCTCATTCGGGTCCACAACTGGTGTTGGACGAGGCGTTGCAGGGCCTGAACTGTCTGGTTGATCCTCATTATCAGATCCCACCACAAAAAACATGGGATCAGTCCCATTGGCATCCTTGTCAGTGATCAAGAGTTATGTAGTTTAGTCAGGTTAGATGTCCACCACCACGACCATTGGCATGCCTTTAGGAAGGGCGCTACCAGAAGACCCGACCAACTTCGCCACAGAGGACCAGGCCAATTGAAGGACTATACATGCCAAAAAGGGTGTGTGAATGTCAGTTAACATGGTCAGGGGATGGAAATCATACATTCAGTAGAGGAGAATTGCAATGATCAAATCCCTGGTCTCGATCTTGGTCTGATGTTGTCGGGACCCCAAGACATGGCCCCCCGTAAATGGTTGGATGGTCTGGAGACTCTAGGGCCTATGTAAAATTTTCGAGATCCGAGGCTTGATCACCATCTTCACCCTCTTCCAATGGAATCCCTCCACCAGCCTCATATCACTAGGAGGATTCGTCTGATTCTTCTAGCAGAGCGAAGCGCTCACTCAGGTCAGTAGATAATAGTTGATGATGGACCGTACGATCCAATATCACCCTGAACCAGTCTTTCGTCGGGTGAATGGCACCCCAAGATTGGATAAAGTTATCCATTTCAGAAATCTATTGCTGAGCCTCCTCCTGGGATACTACAAAACTGGCTCTAATAGGGCCAATCACAGACATGTCCATCCTCAGGTGGTTAAGGAGCTTCCATAACTCAGATAGGCTGAGGAATTTCCAGTTGACTTCCCAGATGTCCCGGGCCTTTGGGAAGACAACATTATCTGGCACGTAAATATGGTACAATGGTTTCCCTGTGGCCTGAGTAGAAATCCTGGGGAATCCTATCGGTGGTCTCCCCTCTGGATGACTCTGCTATCCTGGGACCACCGGGTCCACTGCTTCTCTCGAATCCGCTACCACTGCTTCCCCATCAACTGGTGCGGGCATCGCCGCTACAGCAGTTCGGCCACTGCGGGATGCCCATTCCTCCTTCCGGCCTCGGCCCCGAGGTTGGGGAGGCTCACCATCACTAACTAGAATGGTTGTCCGCTTAAACTTCTCCCCCGGGTAGGCCGCCTCCCAGCTCTGGGCATATTCTTTTATAAGCCCAAGGACAGAGTTGGGAAGAGACTGTTCAATCTGAATATTCCCATCTTCCTCTATGAAAATGAGCCACAACGGCCTCATCACACATGGGTTCTCCTCCTAATGAACCTCTAGGTAGACCTGTGCGGTCCGTCGCTGATGGCACCAAAATTTCCTTGTAAACTGGTGTGGGGTGTATGGCTCGCAGAGATTCTTGCGGTCCACCCTAGCCACCAAGACTCCACCTCGAAATGCCAAGAGGTAGGCCTGGTGCTCTTTAGTTCCCAGACCATCATTCATGAGGGCCCCCGTCGGAAACATGAATGGATGAATTTTGAACACTTATACTTTCCAAACTCGATATAAACCGATGGTACGATCAAATTGGACATAAAACACCCCACGACATTGATAATCGAGGGGCAGAAGATCAACCCTAGAGGTGAGATGGGGTTCAGATACTCATAAATCCCACTGATGTGCGCCAGTATCCACCCATACAGAAGGTGGAATAGCCCCCATATCCTATGTGGCCTCTTCACCTCTCTGATGTTCCACAACTTCTTATACAACTAGGCGAGCATCGGGATCTCTAGGTTGAACCACCCCCATATCTCCATTGTGGTCACCATGATTTAAGTTCTTGGTCACACTCCCATTTTGGTATCCCTAACTGGCAAGATAAAACCACAGATAAGAGCCATGATGAATGCTGTGAGCCTGAGTATTGGCTGTTGCTCAGTGCTAAAACCGAACCCCCAGGTCTTCCCCTAGAATATTCTCCAACAACCACCAGTACGAGTGTTCCATAATCTTGGCCACCTTTGGGAATGTTTGAGGTCTCCCAGGTAACTGATGGTCTACCGGGATGTTCATAAACATTTTAAACCAATCCTTGAATTGAAAATACATCACCACCTGCTTATACTCCCCTAGCACAAGCTCCATCAATGCCATTTCCAGACGCAGAATCTACCCCGGATCCTCCCATGCACCCATAGATGGGTGAAATTCATCAATATTTCCCTCAGTATTGGGAACCCCAAGATCTTATTCACATCCCATAAGCTGATACCATCCTCCCCGTGATATAGGTGGAATGTATTGGTCCCCGGTGACCACTAGTTCAACAACTCAGGCATTAGCTCCTTTGGCTGGTAGATGTGAAACTAGGAAGCCCAAGCTGCCTCATAGAAGCCCACTCTTCTTAGCTCCGCTCCAAACTCATCACATGTGGCGCATACCCAGTAAGCAGGCCCAATCATCCAGGAAGTTTCTGCCTTGGTGTGGTCCCATTCCTCAGACCACCCCTTATTCGAGTTCCCCAGTGCCGTCTTGAGGATAGTTCGGTATAGTGGAGGGGACTTCTATGGTTTAAATGACTTCCCATCGACATTGTTCAGATGGTTTTATAAGCAGTCCACAATGACGGGAATAAAGTCCTATCGGGCATGACCATCCGCTGCTGTGAACCATCTGTGCTAACACGGTATGCTCCTGATCCAGTAAGTTGGCTCATCCCTACTTTTTGAGGGATTAAGACGTCATCCCTCAGCTCGAATCCATACAAGGGTAACCTACTACACAATGGGTAGTTTTTCAGGCACTCCAATAGTAGCTCCACCAATGAACTATGGTCCGAGTGGCTAGAGACTAACTTTCCTAGTCTTAGACTATTTTCCATCTCATCCCTCTGGGCGGCATCCGCATGGACCCTCTAGGAATCTTCTTGGTGGTCCATTCAGTTCAAGAAATGGGCGATTTTTGGGTCGATTCGTGAAGCTCATTCAACGAGCGCGTTCGTGAAGACACTTTTCGAAGACTGTTTTAAGAGAGCTATAAAGGCACTCAAGTGCCATATCGTGGAGCACGAACGTGGAGTCGAGGACTCACTATGCGCCGTGAAGACTCGATTCACAGAGAACACTCACAGAGTATGCAGAGCTTCGCAAATACAGAACTCAAAGGGAAAAATTCGTGGAGAAGGGAAAGGAAAAAAGATAGGGAGGCTCCCCTATTTATAGGCAACAACATTCATAGCATTGTGGCACATCTAGTTTGTGCTGAGCTTCATGGCGCGCGACGCCCACGCATCCCCTATCCTCCACGCGAGACCACTTCATGTGCCAGCAGCGTGAACGGCCGAGGATTTTGGAAATTACCCTTAGACTTCAACCCTTGATCTCTGTATGGCACCAAGTCTGAGGGGGGGGGGGGGTGGAATTTGTTGGCAAAAAAATTCTGGATAGAGAAAAATCCAAAATGAAGTCAGTGTTGATTGCCTCGCGAATACGTTAGGCAGATTCTCCCTAGAACCGAGACCACCACGAAGTAAGGAGATGGGATGCTTCGTGAACGCATTTGACATTCACGAGCCCACTACGATGTAAGGAGGTGGGACGCTCCATGAACACATTTGATGTTTGAGAGCCATCCGCGAAGCAAGGATCTGTGCCACTCCACGAATGAATTTGATGTTCGTGAGCCCACCATTAATCAAGGAGGCGAGATGCTCTAAGAATACAGTTGACATTCGCGATCAGCCCGTTAATCAAGGAGGCGGGATTCTCCACAAACTCAATTGATGTTCATGAGCCCACCTTGAAGAAACCAAGTCCCTCTTCACGCCACGTAAGGTCCACTTTGTGACACGTCTTGCCTATAAACACCAGACTCCCCTTGAGCCTAAATAATGGAAAATTTGACCTTTCAAAATCCCATCTCTTGAATCACGATGAATCCATCTTCTCTACGAACCATAAGCTGTGCTAGGTACTTCTTCTCAAAGTAGTGCCTCTCATTTGTCTTGTTTTGATCCCCTCTTCCTAGAGGGATCCCTTTCTTAAAGCCTAAAATCCTTCACAAAGGAATGGGATCCCCAAGGGGACCCGGGTCGTTGCAGAGAAATTATGCTTCACGAAACACTCTTCATGTACACATGATCACATGCTAAGGAAGGGTAACTATACTTCACAAAACACATTGATTTGTGACACCTTACATCGCGAGGCACCTTTTCTCTACAAAGCAGTGCTCTGCGAATGCCTTTCCACTTTGCTAAGCTCCTCCCATATGCACCTCTGCCCAATGCTTAGGCTAAGGTAGCCCGATTCATGAAGCACACCCTTGGAAAGTTCCCTCCGCCACGTAGTGCAACAGAGCATCACACGGTCCCTACCTATTAACCCCTCTAATTTTCAATTACTTTTCCCATGTGGCCCTACAGGTTTTCACCATGTGATTTAAAAGTCCCTTGGATGATATCTCCCATTGTGTAACTTTTCCTCATGCATCTTCTCATAGGAACACCAATAGCTATTGCTTCTTCATATAGTCACTCTAACATGGGCCCCTCGATGGATCGCTCCATGACACCCCTTAACCATGGCTTTTCATGTCCCCTCTCTACACTAAGGAACATAGGGTACCAGTTATGTAAGTCCCAGGGGTGCGGAGAAAACCCACCTCATCCGAGCTGCAGGATTCTAAACTACCAAGCACCTTTTTCCCCAGCACGTGACATTAAAATGTAACCTCGACTTGTGCCTCACACACAGGGAACCCCCACCTTGGAAAATCTCCATGCCCACTGGTCTCCACAGCGGATAATATCCTTTTTATGGGAGTGACATTTTTTCACGGGGGAAGTTTGACCATCATGGTGGAAGCCCCCAGCTTTCTTGTAGGAGGCAGCATCCCTGCACCTCCATTCATCTTTGGTCCCCAGGGACAGCAAATGTCTTGGTGGGAATCAATGCTCTCCCTTTCTTCGGTCCCAAGTCCATCTTCCACTGCACTTTGTCAGTATTGGGACTCCATCTTGGAGTAATTCCTGACATCTCAGGCTGTTAACCACGCATAAGCCCCTGTTTTCTCTCTAGGCCGCTAACCACGTGTAATACCCTCTTCGCATCCCACAAACGTACCTTTTGTGACGTGATTGTCGGGTCTCTGCTATCTATTTTTTCTCACACTGAGCATGAATCAGGTGGGATTAGAGTGAGCACCGACCATGACATCTTCCTTGGGACTCCTTAGAACATAAGCCCCTAATGACACCTGAACTACAAGGTCTTTGATACTTGCCACAGCGGGGTATGTATGAATCCTCCACGAGGTTCAATCCCACCATCTATCGGACCCCAGTTCCTCCTCCACATTAGTTCCCCAACCCCCTGGGAATTCTAGAGTGCAATCCCCACACCGCCACCTGATCTACGAAGTCATTGATCCTTTCCAAGTCAGTGTATGTAGGGGCCTCCATGAGGTTCAAGCCCACCATCTATTGTACTCCAGGTCCTCCTCCACATCATTTCATCAACCCCCTGGACATTCTAGAGTGTAATCCCCATGCCACCACCTAAACTATGAGGTCATTGATCCTTTGCAATGTAGGGTATGTTGGAAGCCTTCATGATGTTCAATCCCACCATATATCTGAACCCAGGTCCTCCTCCACGTCGATTCACCGACACTCTAGGCTGCCTAGAGTGTAAGACCCATCCCACCTCCCGAACTATGAGGTATTTTATCCTTTCCAAGGTAATGTAAGTAGGATGCCTCTCTTAGGTTTAAGCCCACCACCAATTGGTTTTGACCCCCTTTACGTCGGTTCCTACACTTCTGAACTATAATGACTTTATCCTTGTTAAGACATGGTACGTAGGAAGCCTCTATGAGGTTCAAGATCAACCCCCAGTTGTCCCGAATCACTTTCGTGTTAGTTCAATAGAACCTTTTTTACCTAAACTATGATGTCTTTGATTCTTGCCAAGGCAGGGTACGTAGGAAGCCACCATAAGGTTCAAGCCCACCAACACCCAATTTTTATGGGCAACCTAGACTGTAATATCCACACAAAAACCACATGAACTATAGGGACTTTGATCCTCACCATGGAAGGGTATGTAGGAAGCCTCCACGAGGTTTAAGCCCACCACAATCTATTATTCCCGACCATCTTCACATCAGTGCACCATGCCCAACACCCAGTAGTTATGACCCCCTTCAAGCTGGTTCACCCTCGTCCCGCATGATGTTAAACTGTGGACCTCTTTCATTGGTAAGCTGTTGTCACTCCATTCAGTGTTAATCTGCTGTTACTCCATTCAGTAATAAGCCATTGCGACCTCATCAGTGGTAAGCCACTAACAACCCTTTCCAGAGGCAAACCATTGGGGCCTCAATAAATGGTAAGCCGTTGAAACCCCATCCAGTGGTAATCCATTGAAACCTTATCCAACAATAATCCGTTGAGATCTCATCCACGATAATCCATTGAAAACACCAATTGGAAGTAATCCTTCGGCACATGAACTACATGGACTTTGGTTCCCCGCCATGGGGATATGTAGCAAGTCTCATCAAGGCTAAATCCCAGAACCATCTTCATCCTCATGGTGGTTCAATTCCATGCACCACCCCATCATGATACCTTCTATAGTCCATCCTGGTTCTTACCAGAGCCGCCACATCCAGGTGGGATCATGCCACCCCATTCCCCGTTCCCACTAACAGCATTCATGAAGCTACCCATGAGTTGGCCCCAATATCGGGGTTCCCTTCAGGGGTTACTCCATCAGATCCACTCTAGTCAATGTACTAATCAGTGCGGTCTATCTTTTCTAGACATTAAACATGTGGCATACCATGTCTTAAACATGTGAAGCTCAAGAAAACCTCAGATACATTCCCATGGTATATGATTCCCTGCGTTCTATGTGGGATTACTCAGGCTTCCGCGTCCTTGAGAAGCCCTATAATAAGGGAAGGAAGGCAGAAACTCCAATACCCAGCATCCAAACATGATAGTGATGCCCAACGTGAATATTCCCCTAACCGAAGGTTGCTATCCTGACCAGACCCCTTGGAATGTCTTGAAATAAGTAGTGTAATTAACTGGTGGACATGAAGACATAGCGCCAGGAAGAGTTTCACACACAATGTCTTAAGTATATGAGGGAGACTTGGACCAGGTGATGGGTTCCGAGGTGGAATCCATGAAAGGAAGAACCAACATCCCATCATCCCATTTCGATGAAGAAGCAGACATCCCCGAACAAGGATAAGATGACTCCCGCCTTTAGAAGGCGGGAATGCGGGGCAACAAAAACTGATTCCCTGGTCCCCAAATGAGACGGTTGCGCGCACCCTGATGAAAGCATCAGAAACAGTAATGAAAATAAGTAAATTTTAATAAAAACAACATCCATATCACACAGAATATAAATATTATAAAAATATAAAACATATATATATATATTTTTGGAAGAAATCATGAAATAATATATTTCAAATTAATGGTCTAGGAATTTGGATCCTACCATTGAAATAATTAGACCATTCAGGAATTCCTCAGCACATGACGACTCTGAAGACAGTAACATGGCTTTAGGAAGCTTTAACAGTAACATAAAATTTCCCACCAAACATACACATACATTCATATATATAAATTTATACCCTTTAAACCCATGCACACATTCCCCTCCCCATGAGGGAACAAGTACAAGGGGGTATATACACACACTCGTAACTATGTGTGTGTGAAAAATCCATCACGAAGTCCTCAAACACACTATAAACAAATTAAAGAACCCAAATTACCATGGAGTGGACCCATACACTCAATTTGAATTATCAAGAACTCATAAAATAACAAAGGACAAAATTTCAAAGATGAAATAATAATAACATTGGAATAATATTCCCCCAAATCAATAATGATGTATCAAATTGACCATAATCACCAAGCCTTCGATGATAGTTGACGAAACCAATTTCAAGATGACCCAAGTGACCCGTGTCACAATATTAAAATAAGAGAAAATAAAAAATAATCTTACCTAATACCCTAGGGTTTGTCCAAACCAAATTAGAGGACACATATGAGGGAAATAGGCCTAAATGAAGTGGATAGTGGGAGAGAGGGGATCACCATGATGGATGTAGCAGAGAACCAAAATAAATCATATGGGGATCCGTTGACAGGGAGAGATCAAAAGAGGTGGTGATGCATGCTAGTAAAGAGCTGTAGAGAGGCGATCTGCACTAGGGAGAAGGGAGGGGAAGAGAAAGAAAATAAATATGACTAAATGAAAATAGTGGAATGAATAAAAATAGAACAAAATAATATGGAAAATAATAATAAACCTATTAATAATTATAATCAACCTAAATATAATAATAATAATACTAATTTTCATAATAATAATGTTATCATGACTATTATTATTCACGAAAATAATTTTATCATATTCATGAATATTAAAACAAATTATTTATATTTTATTTTATTTTTTCATTCATCATTTAATTTTATTATATTTTTTGAGCATAAGATTGTTGCACGGTTTTTCTCCACAGTCTTCCAGACTGTGCACCAACTGAGTACACCCTACTTGAGAGAATCATAACATGCATGGGATGGAAACTCTCTTACCAAATAGTATTCCACCTATTCTATACGCCTATATTATTTTCTTAAAACATGACCACATGGTTTCCACATGGCATCCCAAACTGTGCACAACCCGTTCACCTCACAACTAGACATCAAACATAAGTATCACAGTTACCTGGGGAAATCTACATAGTATTCACAAACCTTGATATGCCAATGTGATCGATTATTCCAAAACCAAACAAGAATTTCCCAATAATAACTAATAAATTCAAACCATGACTCAACCCGAACCTCAGAAAGGATATGAAATTCCAATAAAAGAATAATATAAAATAATTTCTAATTCCATGGTGTGAAAATTTTGTTATCATGATGGATAACACCATAAAATATACATACCTAATATCTATTCAATAATAACACTTCTATTTTGTGTAAATTGTATCTTACTCACAGAAATTATTATCCCAAATGATTTTTTTTCTAAAAAACTAAAATTAACTATTAATAGATCAAAATAACCCTAAATGAGTAACGATATATACCACTTTTATTCACTAATACCATATTGAGTAGATAATGTTATATAATATAATACATTAATCACTAATACAACAGTAGTAACTCCAAAAAATCAATGTTACCCATTTCATAATTTTATAACCTTACAAATAATGCATAATATATCTGAGAAAGTTAAAATTTCTAAAAAATATATGTTATGTCACTAAATTATAAATATATTTTAAAAATATATAATGTTGATTTTAATGTCACATTCCAAATGGGTGAATACCATTAACATTACAAAACAATGATGAAAACATTACTTTTTAAAAAATATACAATTTTATATTGTAAAACATATTCCATAAATACATACATGTATTAAAATATAGAAATGATAACTTTAACCAATTTTGGGAAAATAAACCCTCATGGTGTTCTCTCGGAATATTATGGGTGTGATTGTGGTTGTTGAAAAACCCAGATGACCACAAATTAGTATCGTTAGTGTTTGCAGAAGACATGTTTTTATGGTAGGAATAGTTTTCCAGTGTCTGAAAAATTTAATTTCCTTAAAATTGGTAGTATGATGTTGGAAAAGGAAGGATTTATTCATAGTGTAGAATGGTATGATGAACATTGAAAAAAATTGGCAAAGGTTGAGAACCGTGTATCATAATTCAAGTGTCGCGTTACATGTTCTGGGAATGGTACGTAGGTACGGTTTGAAAAATCATGGTGGAAGGCTGTGTGGTATTCAGATGGATTTTCATAAGTGGGGGTGATCGACTGCTTAGGGGAAAAGCCCATATGTGAACCGCTTCTAAAAAATGGTTTATGGGTGGCTTGCGGTTCATGGTGGTAGAAGGATCAGTACGTGGTGACGGATGGATTTAAGATTTGGTAAATATTGGATTAGAGATTTTTGAGGATATCATTTCCTTTATAAGAGTTTATAATCCTATTGATTACTGTAGAGATTTAATATTATTAGTGAAAAAATTTATCCTTTGGGAATTCGTTGAAGTCCAAAGGATGTTCACAAGGGATAATCCCATGAAGGCTATAGTGGTTCGCGTGAAATTAATTCCACCAGAGGATTTAAGAAGAATGTTGTGTACACTTATGATTTGGTACGTGGAGGAAGAATATCGGTACATGAGAGGGATAAATCCTCATGTCGTAGGTGGAAGGATCATGAAGACAGTATGTGAACAGAGAATAGTTTGTGGACAGGAGGGATTTCAAAGAGGAGGTTTGCAGATTCGGTTCATGGTAGAGGTATGTGATCATGAAGGCGGAGGTAGTCTATGGACAAAGGACAATTTGCAGTAGGTAAAATAGTATGCGAAGGAGGTGTTCTACATACCAAACCTGGTAGTTAGTAAATGAGAGAGGAAGGTGGTTCATGGTTAGAAAAAAGAATCTTGCGAAAGCCTCAATTTAGTTTGAGATATTATTTTCCAGTACTTATTAGTACCCAAAAAGGTGGAATTCATCTGCAGGTGAAAAAAGTAACTTCAACTAAGCACATATCTATAGTTAAAGATAAAGGAGTTAACCCAAATAAGGGGACTTACATATAGATAAACATTATTTGAGCTACAATTCCATAAACTGTGAGTATATTTCATTCCATTAGAAGTGAGGTAAGGAAGAGGAAGAAAGTGACCCATTCCACTGAATGTGAGCCAAAGAAAGAGGCATTGAGAGTGACCCTTTGGAATGCATTGAGATGACCTGAAAAATTGTAAAGGCAGTGAGCCTAGGAATAAAAGATCTAGCTCGATCATTGTACTAATTTTTGACAGTTATCCTTTGTGAAATTGGTTCATCGGGACATTGTTGTTGTATTCTCCTTGTATGTAGCCCAGTAAGGGGGAATCAAGTAAAATTCACTGTGTCAAGTTCTTGATTTTATATCTATTCATATATTTCTACAAGAGAAAGATATAATTTAGTTTATTTCTAACAATTAATCATGATCCGAAATGGAAATTTTTTTAATCTTTCATACCCTGACCCACCCCCTCTCAGGGTATTCGACATATGGAACTAACAACTCTCAAATAATTAGATAATTTAAATTTCTCCAATATTATTCCATAATTTTACTTTTATAGCTATTTAATTTTCTTGTAAAACATATCAATGGGTATATTATCTAAATAATTTCATTTTTAAGAAGATAAAATTTCAACTGAATCACATTAACTTTGGTGTTGTTCAAAAAAATGTCAACAATATTACTAAAAAAACTACTTTAATAAAATTATTATTCATTTTGTTATGAATTTAAAAAGATTACCACAAATAATACAGTAATAAAATATGTTTTTTGAAACCAATTTCAACACATTAGTGATTCAAATTTGGTTGTTCCAATACCAAAATATTTAAATTGATCCCTTAGCTTCTTTGGGGGGGGGGGTATTCCCTTGATACATGGGATATTTTATTGTGTGATACACAATCTAATTAATAATTAATCATTGATATTTGAATGATTTTTCATTCACATTCAATCATGACCTTGGTGGACTTTCTCTCCAAACTCATTACAAACACCCTTTCCTTTTATGAATGTACCATGTTGTTTATTTTTGAAATTATCTCACATGAGATAATCCTTCCTTTCATTCATCGAAATATATAAATTTTTCTCTTCCAACCCCTTCTTCTCTTAGATTCCATTAAATACATATGAATTATATAATTCATTCTATATTTCATGGAAAATTGTTACAATGTCCAAATATAATGGGAAACATGGAAAGAATAATTCCAATTGAATAATTAGATTTACTACATAAATAAAAAGTTCAATTAGACTCTATATATTATGTATCTAGTACATAGGTTTCCTAGATTACCTTGTAATGCTGGATCCATATTTAGTAAAATTTTCATTTTCCTTTTTTCATAGAATCCTGAGTTTTATATCTCTGTACACTCATTTATCAAGAGAAAAATAGTTCTCTTATAAATTGTACCTCAAATTCCTTCCATTCTATCTTTTTCTATTTCATATTCATGCATAGTGTTTTGAATCGATGGACAATAATGATTTACATCTCTCGGGAGATGATAAACATAAATGAATGTATTATTCAATTCATTAATAACTATAGTGGGATAGTTCATCTCTAAGTAAAATACCCATTTCGTATGAACAAATGGATTTTCTATCCTGTTAAAAGATGGACGATTATGATTCATGAGGCGCTCTAACATTGTTTTACCATGCTATATAATAGAGTTTTGATCAATATGATTAAGGTTATTGATCGTAAATAGAGTAAACTAACTCAATATGGTTATAGTTTGGTATGGGAATTGATAATATATTTTAAATAAAATGTGGATAATCCTAAGAATATCCCCCTATAGTGTGAATCTATGTTTTTAGTATAGCCTATTTTCATGTTTCATGTCTGTCTCTAGTGATCCCTGACATATGTTTATTAGAGTTATTAACCCTAGGAACATCTATTCCAGAGCCAAATACACATATTTTATATAGATAGGGATATGTTTATATGAAATCCACAAAATATATACATAATCAAAACTTTTGGATGTTATCCAATACATAAAATTATATTTAATTTAATATTTATTTTTATTTTACTTATTAGATGTTTTTGAAATATGAATCCCAATGATTCTACTAAATATACTTTGATACCAACTATAATAACCAAATCTTTAGATACCTTAAGTCTATGTGCATTTAATTAAAATCATACTAGATAAAATCTATCACATCTTCATCGACCAAATATTTTAGTATTCCTGATGAACAAGACATATACCTGAAAGATACACAATATTTCATACACAGAATATAAAAATTATTTTCTTTGAGAAAACTCTTATTCATAGTAGTGTATCATGACAAATCAGTCAAAAAACATAACATATTATCTCCGGTAAAATAATACATGATAAAGGGGTGATATCATATTCTAATTAAGGGAAATAATGAAATAGAGGATTTCATAAAAAATAAGAACAATTAATATATAATGTCAATTAATTCAGACACATGACATTGGATAAATAATCTAATAATGATATGGTAAAAATAATGAATCATAACTTAATGACATATAAATAATATAATTATCTTCAAACATATACATTGATAATAGAAATAATAGAGTAATCACAAGGAAATTATTAATTCATCTCTTAATAATGGAATTTATAGTGTTGGATATCTAAAATAGTCATGGTCATACACAAGACAGTTTATTTTCATTAGAATAAAACAATATTATTTGGAAACCAAATTTGTCCCCTAAGACCTATTGATGAATTGGGAGGCTCTCTATAACTGATCCTCACCAGTCACTTAGTACATGAAATTCATTCGACATATAAATGACTCGAAATATTATTGATAAAAAAATTGATTAAAAATACTAACATTCAAAATCTAAATACATTCTCAAATAAAGTAAACATAATCATAAACAATCTAGAGTAATATGATGAATTGTAATATAATTTTACTTATTTTTTGACCTGATCATAAAACATCCAAATAAATAATAATAATTATTTTATTACCATATATACCAATGTGGACCATATATACTATAAATTTATTTTCATTCATAAATTTGATTCCCATAAAATTATCATTTAAATAATTTTTTAGGAAAATAATCTATTGACATTGAATATATTTTTATAGACAAATTAGTGGGAAAACTTTTCAATGTAATAGTTTTTAAAAATAACATCTTAATTTTTTTAAATAAGCCTAAAAAAACATTGAGTCATGATATTGGAAAATTATGTTTATTTTGTACATGTTAAAACAATGATTCCATTCATATTTTCAAAAAAATCAAAAAGGTATTTATATTGAGAGAAACATAAAAAATAACATTAAATTATTACACTAAAAATTAAAAATGGAAAAAAATTATATAATAAATATTTTTGAAATAGATAATTTTTTTAATTTATTATTAAAAATATATATTTTGATTAAAAAACAATTTCGGCTGATTGGATAATTGATATCATATTTTCCTAAAAAATATTATTATTCCTTTTTAGTAACAAATATTGAAAAATTGATACTATTAATTTAAAATTTCGTTAATAGAAAAATTTTAATAAAATTCATCATGTTTATTATATAAATATCTAATAATTCTCCCATGGTAGATTGTATAAAAATAATCCCTAATAATGATGAGATTGTGAAATAAATCCTTAAATATTTAGTAACTTCTAAATCATAAGCCCCATGTAATAAATAATTATCAAAATAATAACATGAATAAATATAAATTCATGATATGAAATAATAATTTTTAACTATATACACCATGAAAATGTATAATTAGTTAATATGATGTATGTCTCATGAAAGTAAAAGTGAGATAAAAACCCATTACCTCATGTTTAACATCAACGAAATTATTATAGTCATCAATATTAATAAATATATGTTTATTATACATAAAAAATAACCATACACACATATATATAATTAAATATTTAATTTACATATTGTATTTTGTCACCCTTTTATTTAAAACTATTTGTTAATATAATTATTTATGGTGACAATTATATTATTATTCATTTAAATCTTGGATCATTAATTGTTTTTCATTTAAATTTTATCTTGGTTATATCATCATAAAAATTATAATGATGAGTTTAATATCATACATATTCATTATATATGTATTTATAATAATATATAAAATTTATGGATTTAAAATGTATTATGCTATACATGGAGATGGTAGGTCAAACATACGCATGAATGTTGTTTCCAAATTATTTTATGGATGGAATAAATAAAAAATAAATATCAATTAAACTATAAAATTTAATAATTATATAATATTTGGAATTTATAAAAATTATATACATCCTTATTACCATAAATGTTAAAATAACATGAAATGAATTTTACATCACTACATGGATGCAGTAGTCCAGAGTTATGCATAAATTTTTTTATTATTTTCTAACAGATTCTAATATAAGATGTTTGTTTTTGTTTAATAATAAAAAAGTATAATTATTTCATAAATATAAAATATATTAATTAATTTTAACAATACTTCGATCCATTTAAATTGTAATAAAAAAGAAATTAATTGCACCTCTTTGTGAGGTGGTAGTCCTCCGTACACACAATCGTCATTAGTATATCAATGACTAAATTGAAAATAAGAATTTATATGTTCTATGACATTTAATGTAGCCTACTAAATTCCAATATTTCATATAAATAATTAAAATAAATGATTACATCCATCCTATAATGGTAGTAGTGGGAAAATGTTTAAATCAATTTTAGTGGAGTTAGTCTGTCATACACATAGTTGAAATTGCTTTCCCATTTTATAGATGTGGAGGTGGATTTTGATAATATAATTAACATAATTTCATATAATTATATATCACATAGTGGTGTGGATTTATTATATTATTTTAATAAAATTATAAGGGGTTACAAGAAGAAATAAAATGAAAACACATAGTAAAAACAATGCCTCTTCTTCGAGAAACCTCATTAAGATTAACCTAAATGCCATCTATATTCGCATTATGATATAACTTAGTAATCTAGGATATTATTATGGAATTAAATAGAGGATTTGGGTTGTTATTTTCTTAACCAATAATTTTTGGATGTTTGAATAAGATATGATATGTTGTTGAATTTTAAAACTAGGGGAGAGAACACACAAGAAAGTTTTTAAAATATATAGTGACAACAATGTTTTTCTCATTCTAGTAGAAAATTAAACATGTCAATTTAATATAATATAAATTATAGGGATTTTATATGTTGATAAAATGGATACTGGTAACTTTTGGGATCATATTATCCATTACCTTCTAGGTTTAACCCTCAATAAACCCATTTTTATCATAATAGTGGCAATTTATTTGATTTACTGTTATAAATATTAATTAGGTTGAAATTATAATTTTACGTTTTATACATGATATAAAATTTTCATATTCTGAATATGAAATCTATTTTTCAAAATAAAATTCAAATATGTATCCAAATTTTTTTAAAATTAAACCACATTCTCAACGAAAGAGTCCTTCAGAATAGTGTAAATTATCATATGTATAGAATGTTTTAATATCAAAATTCAATATGATATAAATTAGAACAAACTATTTATTAATTTTTTTATATAATTTAACTACTTTAATTTTATAAAAATTTAAAATAAAATTTAACATTTGAAATAATTCATATTAGAAATACAATTTTCTATAAAAATATGTATTTTTCTTTATTCATTTAAAAATGGAATATTATAAAAAACTCCAAATATATCACCATTAAATAATATTTATATTATGGTTTTAAAAATGAAATTAATTTTATCAAATATATTTTTTAAAATTATAAAAAAAATAATTTTATTATATTTTTTTAGGAAGTGAAGAAATAGTTTTCAAGGAAAAAAATGTAGTTTTTCAGTGAACAAAATAATTTTTGTTTAAAATGGTAAATTTTTTATATATAATTTATATATATATCCATTTAATTTATATTAAAAATGTATAAACAATATAAATTTCATTATTTAGTTATTGCTATTAATAAAATCCATCATAACGACTATTTAGTAATGGTGATGTTCAAATAATAATTTTTTAGTAGAGTATCTTTCATCATTTATTATTGGTGGTGTGTACATTTAGATAATTCAAATAGTTTTAATTTATTTAAATGTAAAAATATCTTCAATTATTGGGGTGTTATATTCTCTATATTCATGGATTTGTGTGTCACACACTTTATCAAACATGATGTTCCTAATCTAAAGTCACGAGGTGTTACATAATTAATGACAGATCCAATACATGTTCTAAATTATGAAGAAATAATAGTGAAACCATATTTTTCTTAATGTGGAGATACTTTCTAAATTTTTGATACTAGATAAATATTTTTGACATATTTTATGACTAATTTGGTAAATTTTATTTGATAAAATCACAAGATAGAAGATGCAATGTGGAAAACTATGGAAATTATGATGAATAACGATATAATATATTATTGAGGTGAAACTACTGAAATTTATAGGATGATATTTTTAGAGGAAGGAATAATAAAACTCCGCTTGATTTTTTGATATATTTCTATTTAAATAAATATTTTCATTTTTATAGTTTATGATACAAGATTACCTAATTCTATATGAACCGCGATGTAGTATTCCATTACAATATAGTAGTTAAACAAAACAGTATGAATATGAATAAAAATAAGAAATATTATATTCTATAAAAATTTATAAAATAAATTTTAGGTTATTAGTTCATTAGGAATAAAAATAAAAATCATTTAAATGTAAAATATTTTTTTGATGAAACTTTTTTATGTGCACAATGTTCTTTTACACTAATAAATTAAATTTATCACAATTGTTTGAATGAGTTTTAATTAAACTAATGTATAATAAAATCAAAAAAAAATTTATTATTCATTAATATGATTTATAGTCATAAGATAAGGATAAAATGTGTTTTTTTAATTAAAATAATATTTTTTATAGAACCAGTTTCATCTGGTTTGTAGAAATTTTACTTAAATGAATTCTTTAAATATTCATCAAAAATAATTTTAATTATTAAATAATTTTTTTTCAAAATTTAAAATTATATTATATTAATAACTTGATAATTTGTTTAAATGTAAAAACATTCAATGATTAGGGAATTTCAATGAGTTTTACAAAATATTATAAACTTGTTTAAAGAATTGATGAAATCCAATATATAAATTTCTTTAAAAAATAAAATAAAATTAATTATATTACTATTGACCAAATTTTGGTCATTGTAATCAATTTTATGTTTAATTTTTACATAAATTTTGTTTCATAAACATAATTTTTTTTCAACTCCTATTTTTTCATTGCAATAGATTATTTAATTTGAAATTAATATTTGAAACACATGTGAAATGAATTTTTTAAAATTGATTCCATATTTTAATCATATTAATTTATAGAATGTAATATGTTTATCCAAATTTATATCCATAATGAAGATAAAAATGTGTATAAATAT
The DNA here is from genome assembly GCA_963277665.1 of Viscum album. Classification (NCBI taxonomy): domain Eukaryota; kingdom Viridiplantae; phylum Streptophyta; class Magnoliopsida; order Santalales; family Viscaceae; genus Viscum; species Viscum album. Next base: position 1,816,517,881 of record OY728146.1, read on the forward strand.
TTTATCATATTAAGGTAAAAATATTTAATAGGAGCTAAACTCAAAATATAAATGAAATGTTAATAAATAAACATATGAAATTTAATTTTTTTTACATATATTTCAAATTATGTCATCTATTTTTTAGTAATTTCCCAATTTTGAACAAGATTTCTCTAAAATATACTTGTTATTATTTTAAAACATTATAAAATTAATAGTGTGCCTCTAACATTAATAATAAATGGGAACCTCCTCTACAAACATATTTATACATATAATTCCATTTATATCAACAAAAACCTTTCAAATACTATTAAATAAATCCTCATCCATTTTCTATATCATCTTATATTCCGAAAATTCCAACCCCATGATCCCTTATATTATTTCCAAATGTTGTTTTTCCATGAAATTGTAATTTTCCTCACTGAGATCTTTCATTTTTTATTCTTCTTTTACCACATTTGATTATGTATAAAAAATACCGTTATAATAAAAGTAGTATGAGAAATAAATGGAGAAGCTATTTTGTTTTTAGAGGATTTTATATCTGTCTTCCCTTCCATAAAATATAAAATTAATACGTCGAGTGTTTGTTTGGTAGACTACCACCTCACAAACCGATATTATTCTTTGTTCATTAGTGCCTCCCAAGGATTGATCCAATGATAGATTAAAATTTATATATACGTTATATATTATATTCTTATAATTCGATAATTATAATATCATGACTATATTTTTAACACCCAATCTTTTAAAAAATGGTAACATCGCTCGCGCATAGTTGTTGACTAACACCTCCATGAAACATCATTTATTTAGTGTCAATTTTCTTAGATAGTAATAGAGATAGACTTAATTATTATTAATTATATATATATATTATAATAATTTTTTTTGGAAATATTAATTAATATTTAACTTTCCTTTCATCCAACAATTGAAAAATGAAATTTGCATTTAATCGCACGTACGACCTACCATCATCATGGATAATGTAAAGACCCATAAATTTGAATGAAATTTTTTTTTCTTAATTTTATTTGGAATTTTACAAGAACGCAGTTTCTGACGACACCTGATTCCGAGGACCGGTGTGCCCGGAATCATTTTATGAAGTTTGGCTTGGGTATGTTCAGTGAACGAACGAGTGGGGTTTTCTAACTTTTTAACCGGTGCTCGGAATCAAATTATTAGGGCACCGATGGAATCGCAGCGCTGGTAATTTCTTAGAAATGCCTCTTCCAGAGTTGCGTTTGCTCATGAGTGGTTTTTAAATTTTTGGGCTTTAAGTTAAGAAATAAAATAATGTGGTATGACAAACTTTATTTTATTTCACTTAAAGCCGCTTAATGCCACTTTAATCTTCTTAAGCTGAGTTGAAGCGGATAGGGTGGAACCCAAAATATCCTACCCTCTTGGTAGGATATTTGTGAGGTGGGGCCCGCACGAGCCCCATAGTTTCTTTTCCCCAAAGTAACGCACCCGTGAAAACCCTTTTTAATGAAAGTCAACTGACGCGTTTTCTAAATTCTTAACGCCCCTATTAATTGGGCGGTTAGTTCATTGCAATTAATTCTATGAATTAATTTGTTCATTACTTATCATTAATTTTCGTTTGTTGGCATCTAATGAAATAAGACCAACACATGTCTTCTTGAGGATGGTTCGTTGAGAGGATTTGACAGAAACTTTAAGTCATTCATCCTCCTTCGCGAAGAACGCGAAGAACGTGAAAAACGCCGGCCTCCGACGAAGGGCGATGAAGAACGCCAGACCCCCGGAGATCGACGACGTGATGCCGACGATTCTCCCTCTGCGACGCTACTTCCACGACGATCCATCCCCGCAACAATCTTCGATCGGCATCTTAAGGTAGAGGATTGTGGTCCTTTTAATTCTTTGTGGATTATAACATCAACATGGATTTAATTGTTATAATTAAATCTGTATGTTCTTTATCCTCAGATTTTGTCTACGTGATGCCGAGTGTCGTGCTACAGTGACGCCCTTCCGCGACGCGAAGATCCTTTTCGTCAATGACGGTCAATTCCGCGACGAACTCACGTCCGACGACGACGTTGAGGTAGGGTTCTTTTTAAAAATGATAATACCCATGTTTGTTTTACTTCAAGGAAAGAACGTTGAACAAAAAATTAACAATTTGGTCTGCGGATCATTATTGCGGGTCGAGGTTTATCAATTGCTGGGCATTATGGTGTTGTTTCAAACTGCTAACGTGGTGGGTGCAGACCAATGAACAAGTTCGAACCCATCGCCCTTTTTGTCCATGGTGTGCGGAATGGCGGACGAGGAGAAAACGGGCCGCAGAGACGATTTGTTGATTCCGCAGTGAAGAACGAGACCCGGGATGAGCTACGGCGTAGACGGAAATGAAATCAGACCACCGGAGCAACTCCGGTGGCCCGCGGACTCCACCGACGGTGCCGGTGGCCGGAGGAGGCGGTGCCACGGCGCGCCACCGGGCGGAGCCGCCGTGGCTGAAGTCGCGGCAGCGGGGTGTGGTTCTGCGACCGCGCGGAACCGAAGGCAGGGACGCGGCCGGCTGCCGCGTCCGTTGGCGAGAGGCGGCCCCAACTGGGGCCGCAGATCCTTCACGCGGGGGCAGCGCGCCCCCACCCGCGGTTTCCCTGGCTCGGCCGCTCGGCCGAGCTGAGCCCAGCCGACCCGCCGGGCCGGGCCGGGTCGCACCCAACCGGTTCGACCCTGTTCGGGCCGACCCAGGGGGGTCGGGCAGGGCCCAGACCCACCGTTTTCGGACCTATTCGGTCTTTTGCTCATAACATCAGCTACGGGCCTCCGAATGACGTGCCGTTAGCGGCGATGTAATCCTTGGATCGAGGCGGTCGTTTCAGTATATCAAACTCAAGGTTTCAGAATACTTTGTGTTCGGCCGGGTTGGTTTGTACACAAAACCAACCGGGCCCTCGGAGCGAAAACGCTCATATCTTGAGATACGGACGTCCAATTGACATGTCGTCGACATTGTTGGATTCCTCTAAGTGAGGCAGATCTTTTTTCCTTACTCCACCCGAGTTTTGGACGCAATTGGAGTATGGTCAGGTTAGTTTTGGCTTAAAAACCAACGGGCCCCTGGAACGGAAAAGCCAATAACTCTCAGACCGGGCATCTGATTGACGCGCCGTCTACGACGTTGAGTTCCTGTTGACGAGGTAGAACTTTTGGATACATCAACTATGGACTATGTATTAGTTGATGTATCAGCCTCTCGGCTCGTGGAACAGACCCTCCCGAATGAGATTGCTGTGTGCGGGAACCCTAGAGCTGGCTGCGAATGATGATGAAGAATATCGTACTGGAATTCTATGTGGGTTCGATGATGAAGACAATCATACTGGAATCCTATGTCGGTTCGATGATGAAGACAATCGTACTGGAATCCTATTTGGGTTGGACGATGAAGACAATCGTACTGGAAGCCTATGTGGGTTCGATGATGAAGATAATCGTACTCGAATCCCATGTGGGTTCGACGATGAAGACAATTGTACTGGAATCCTATGTGGGTTCGACGATGAAGACAATCGTACTGGAATACTATGTGGGTTCGACGATGAATAAAATCGTACAGGAATCCTATGTGGGTTCGACGATGAAGACAATCATACTGGAATCCTATGTGGGTTCGATGATGAAGAGAAACGTACTGGAATCCTATGTGGGTTCGACAATGAAGACAATCATACTGGAATCCTATGTGGGTTCGATGATGAAGACAATCGTACTCGAATTATTTGTGGGTTCGATGATGAAGACTATCGTACTGGAATACTATGTGGGTTCGATGATGAAGACTATCGTACTAGAATCCTATGTGGGTTCGATGATGACGACAATCGTACCGGAATCCTCTGTAGGATCGACAGCGATGGCTACAGTGCTTGTATCCTACATGGGTCCCAGGAAGATGAATCAGTGACTACATCTGATCATCTCTCTTACCTTACAAATGATGTGTACCTGTGTGAGATGAATCATGTGTTGCATCCCTTGTGGAATGTGTTATGCTATCCTGTGTGGGTTTATGTTTTGCTTACCTGTGTGGATTTACGTTTTGCCTTCCTGTGTGGACTGGGTTTTACTTGGGATCAGATGTAGGAGCTGAATGGGAATTGATGTCTTAGGTATATGTATGGGCATACACCTAAGCAGTATCAGATGTTTCTTCGTGATTGTATCTTTCCTTTGTGGATTATGCTTTGTGGATTCTGGGAGACCTTCGGGGGTCTCGGGGTCCCTACTGAGTAGCTTATACTAACCCCTGCACGGGCTATGCCCGCACTACATTGTGTTGGTTACAAACGACAGACACCGCTGATCGTGGTTTAGGCTTGCAGAGAAGGACAGTACCTAGAGGTGGTCCACCGGGCGGGACGTACTCGGAGTGGACGGTTTGACCCGAGGAGTAGTGTAGGCTATCTGTACCCACCCTTCAGGTGGGATTTCCAGTGGACAGATCGACGTCGTGGCATTACTTTCACTTCATGTTTTCCTTTTCCAGTTGACTTTGCTTTCAATTTAGGTTTGTATACTGGCCCACTTACTTTTACGCACTTACTATTGTACAAGTTTTTACTTAGTGTTTACTTCCGCCTGCTTGCTATGTGGTGTTTGTGGTTTACTTTACAATGTCAATGCCTTTCCTTTTTACCGGGATTTACGCCTTAGTGCTAGTCGCCAGCCCCTGGCCTATGGAAGGTGGGCTTGGGGTAGTCACGACACGGGCCCCGAGGACGGGTCGTGGAAAATTGGTATCAGAGGAGTTCGGTTCTACCATAGAACTTGGGACTCTGATCTTTTTCTATGTGAAGTAATAGTGTTTCGCGTGTTGGGTGTGGTTATCAGTTCAGGGAGTCCAGTGTTGGTGCAGCGACCGATATATCCGTACACCAGTACCCTGACTTCTGATTTCAGACTTAATGCATGAAAACATTTTTTGCATGTGTGTTTCATGTTTTCTTTGTGATTACTTTGTGTCATCTCACCAGGTATACTGTACTGACCGTGGCACACCTGTCTCTTTTCAGGATGGCCCCACGAGGGCAGCCAGCTAGGGTTCCGAGCGTTGTGTGTGGGGAGAGCCCACCGAGCGACGAGGACTCGGTGAAGGGCCCTTTGACATCTGAGGCATCGGCGGTACCTACACCCGCCAAGCCACCGATGCTACCACCCCCAGCATCTGACGATGCACGTCTCCTTACTGCACTGCATGAGTTTTAGCGCCAGCGACCACCCAGGTTCCGCGGGGAGACGGACTATAAGACCGCTGACAACTGGCTAGAGGCAGTTGTATGGGTTTTCAGGTTAGTGAGGACAGCAGAAGACCTCATGTTGATCCTCGCAGTGAGCCTCCTGCACGCGGTAGCTGGAAGATGGTGGAGCATGATGCTCTAGGTGCACGATGAGGCATCTCTCCTCTGGATGGACATTGAGAGCATCTTTCACTCGGAGTTCATCCTAGCCACCCTCCGTGCGGTGCGCATCGAGGAGCTACTATAGCTATGGCAGGGAAACATGACGGTTGCCCAGTACTCGGCGAGATTTACTGATCTCTCGGGCTACTCCACCGATATGGTACGAGATCCATTCTTCCGGCCCGGACCTTCGAGCAGGGACTGAGGCATGAGATCAGGGCCTCGATGATCTCCTTCAACATTCCGACGCAGGAAGAGGTGTTGGAGAGATCCCTTTTAGAGGAGAGTTTCCTCACCGAGCAGGCACCAGTGGCAGGACCCTCCGCAGGATGACCCATAGCGGATTCTTCTGTAGCTCGCATTCGACAGGTGACGCAGAGGTCCAAGCGGGCCAGACCTTCAGATGGGAATTCTCAGGGTGATGGTTTGGTTGTGCGGGGCACATGAAGGAGAGCCAGCTACTCGAGGAGTAGGCAATGCTATGCATGCGGCGGGCAAGGTCACATGGCTCGAGACTGCCCGACTTGTCCTAATGATGACCAACAGGCGGTAGAGGGACCTCCCAAGCAGAGGTTCGACCATGATGGTCCGTAGGGAGCAGGCAGGCGAGGCAGAGTAGCTTGCCGAGCAGTAGGTGGTGGACGACACTTTGAGGCCTTACCACCACCACCACCTGGGAGACCACCCCAACCACTGGGAACAGGTGGACAAGGAAGAGTTCAGCTTCAGGCAGCTGAGGCCTATGATCATGGAGCTCCGGGAGTAGATGGACAGGAGCGAGACTAGCTCCCGACCTGGAGACTATTTTTCATGTTACTTCTAGCTCTATTGGTGTTTGTTTAATGTTGCATTGTGTCTTTGTACTTTGAGTTGTAGTAATAAAAAAAGACACTTTTCTTTTGGCGTTTAACTTCATGTCCTCTCTTTTAGTTGTTACTAACAGGATCCGGTTTAAAAACCGTTGACTTGACCCTCACTTTGAGATACCTACTGGAGGAGACCCAGTGACCACACACTGATGCCGACAGTGTGGCTCAACCCTTGGAGGCGAGAGTAACGGTTGGATCTCTTGGTAGTAGCGTCGAGGCCTTACAACGTCATCCTTGGTATGGAATAGTATCATCCATGTCGGGATTGACCGTATTAGGCGAAGAACGCCGTTCATACAGGGGATGAGACCAGATTTATCTTATCGGAAAAGAAGAAATCACTGCAGCACTTGTAGGACCAGAAAGGTCCAAGTCATCCAGGAGCGGATGAGGACAGCTCAGAGCCGGAAGAAGTCTTTTGCTGACAGGAGGCGGAGGCCACTAGAGTTCGAGGATGGCGACCACGTCTTCTTGCGGTCTCACCTCTACTCGAGTTGCAAAATTTTGGCCGAGGCGGCAAGTTGTCTCCGCACTTCTTTGGACCCTTTTAGGACCTCAGCGGGGTAGGCGAGGTGGTTTACCGCTTGATACATCCACTTTAGTTGCACCAGGTGCACGATGTCTTCCACATATCTCAGATAAGGAGATACGTGCACGACTCGACGCATATCATTTACCATGGGGAGCTAGACGTTGATGTTGGGGATACTTTTGCGGAGGTCCCGGTGGAGATCGAGGATCAACAAGAGCGGGTCCTACGGGGACAGTCGATTCCTCTAGTGCACATCAGATGGTAGCACGGGAACCACAAGGAGAGCACTTGGGAGCGGGAGGCTCAAATTTGTGCTCAGTACCAACATTTGTTTCCCTAGTTTATGATGTATCTTTACGGTGACGTAAATCCCTGAGGTGGGAGTGATGTAAAGACCCATAAATTTCAAGAAATTTATTTTTCTTAATTTTCTTTTGAATTTTACAAGAAGGAAGCTCTTGACGGCACCTGATTCTGAGGCTCGGTGTGCCCGGAATCATTTTCCGATGTTTTGCTCGGGTACGTTCAGTGAATGAACGAGCGGGGTTTTTCTAACTTTTGAACCGGTGCTCGGAATCAAATTCTGAGGGCACCGATGTAATCGCAGCACCGATATTTGCATAGAAACACCTCTTCCGGAGTTGCATTTTCTTGGAAGTGGTTAATAATTTTTGGGCTTTAAGTTACGAAATAAAATAATGTGGTACGACGAACTTTATTTTATTTCACTTAAAGCCACTTTAAGCTGCTTATGTTGGGTTGAAGCAGATAGGGTGGAACCCAAAATATCCTACCCTCTTGGTAGGATATTTTTGAGGTGGGGCCTGCACGAGCCCCACCTTTCTTTTCCCCTAAGTAACGCACCCGCGAAAACCCTTTTTAATGAAAGTCAACTGACACGTTTTCTAAATTCTTAACGCCCCTACTAATTGGGCGGTTAGTTCGTTGCAATTAATTCTATTAATTAATTTTTTTGTTACTTATCTTAAATTTTCGTTTGTTGGCATGTAATGAAATAAGACCAACACATGTCTTCTTAAGGATGGATCGTTGAGAGGATTTGACAGAAACATTAATCCCTTCATCCTCCTTCGCGAAGAACGTGAAGAATGCGAAGAACGCTGACCTCCGACGAAGGGTGACGAAGAATGCCAGAACCCCGAAGATCGATGACGTGACGCCGACGATTCTCCCTCCACGATGCTTCTTCCACGACGATCCATCCCTGTGAGAATATTTGATCGACATCTTGAGGTAGGGGATTGCGGTCCTTTTTATTCATTGTGGATTATAACATCAACATGGATTTAATTGTTATAATTAAATCCAAATTTTCTTGATCCTTGGAGTTTTTCTACGTGACGCCGAGTGCGTGCGACAGCGAAGCCCTTCTGCGACGAGACGATCCTTTTCTTCTACGACGGTCAATTCCGCGACGAACTTGCGTCCGACGACGACGTTGAGGTAGGGGTCAGTTTGAAAATGATAATACCCATGTTTGTTTTCCTCCAAGGAAAGAATGTGGACCAACCAATTAAAAAGTTGGTCTGCGGATCATTATTGCGTGTCGAGGTTTATCAATTGCTAGGAATTATGGTGTTGTTTCAAACCGCTAACGCGGTGGGTGCGGACCAACGAACAAGTCTGAACCCATATCCCTTTTTGTTCATGGTGTGAGGAATGACGGATGAGGACAAAACGGGCCACGGAGATGATTTGTTTATTCCAAATTGATGAATGGGACCTGGGATGAGCTATGGCACAGACGGAAATGAAATCGGACCACCAGAGCAACTTCGGTGGCCCGCGGACTCCACTGGAGGCCGGAGGCGGCAGTGCCCCGGTGCGCCACCGGACGGAGCCGCCGCTGCTTCAGCCGCGGCAGTGGGGTGTGGTTCAACGGCCGCGTGGAACCGAAGTCAGTGACGCGGCCGGCTTCTGCGTCCGTTGGTGAGAGGCGGCCCCAACCGGGGCCGCGGATCCTTCACGCAGGGGCAGCGCATGCTCGCCCACGGTTTCCCTCACTTGGCCGCTCGGCCATGCCGAGCCGAGCCGACCCGCCGTGCCGGGTCGCGCCCAGGTCAGGCTGGGCCGCCCTTGCCGGGCCGGGTCACGCCCAACCGGGTCAGACCCTGACCCGGGTCGGGTCGACCCGGTTCGGGCCGACCCAGGGGGGTCAGGCCGTGTCGGTCCGGGCCCAGACCCCCCATTTTCGGACCTTTTCAGTATTTTGCTCATAACATGAGCTAAGCGCCTCCTAACGACGCACCGTCAGTGGAGATACGATCCTTGGATCGAGACAGAAGTTTCGGTATATCTCACTCAAGGTTTTGGAATACTTTGGGTTTGGCCGGGTTGGTTCGTACACGAAACCAACCGGGCCCTCGGAGCGAAAACACTCATATCTTGAGCTACGAACGTCCGATTGACGTGCCGTCGACTTTGTTGGATTCCTCTAAGTGAGACGGATCTTTTGGCTTACTCCAACCGAGGTTTGGATCCAGGTGGAGTATGGTTGGGTTGGTTTTGGCTTAAAAACCAACCAGGCCCCTAGAACGAAAAAGCTAATAACTCTCAGACCGGGCATCTGATTGATGAGCCGTCTGCGACATTGAGTTCCTGTTGACGATACAGAACATTTGGATACATCAAATCTGGCCTATGTGTCAATTGATGTATCAGCCTCTCGGCTGGTGGAGCGGACCCTCCCGAATGAGCATGCTGTGTGCGGGAACCCTAGAGCTTGTTGTGACTGAAGATGAAGACTATCATACTGGAATCTTATGTGGTTTCGACGATGAAGACAATCATACTGGAATTCTATGTGGGTTCGATGATGAAGACAATCGTACTGGAATCCTATGTGGGTTCGACGATGAAGACAATCGTACTGGAATCCTATGTGGGTTCGACGATGAAGACAATCGTAGTGGAATCCTATATTGGATCGACGATGAAGACAATCGTACTGGAATCCTATGTGGGTTCGACGATGAAGACAATCGTACTGGAATCCTATGTGGGTTCGACGATGAAGACAATTGTACTGGAATCCTATGTGGGTTCGACAATAAAGATAATCGTACTAGAATCCTATGTGGGATAGACGATAAAGACAATCGTACTGGAATCCTATGTGGTTTCGACGATGAAGACTATCGTACTGGAATCCTATGTGGGTACGACAATGAAGACTATCGTACTGGAATCCTATGTGGGTTTGATGATGAAGACAATTGTACCGGAATCCTCTGTTGGTTCTAGGGCGATAACTATAGTGGTTGTATCCTACATGGGTCCCAGTAAGATGAATCAGTGACTACATCTGATCATCTCTCTTACCTTACAAATGATGTGTACCTGTGTGAGCTGAATCCTATGTTGCTTCCCTTGTGGAATGTGTTAGGATATCTTGTGTGGGTTTACGTTTTGCCTTCCTGTGTGGATTTAAGTTTTACCTTCCTGTGTGGATTGGGTTTTAATTTGGATCGGATGTTGGAGCCGAATGAGAATTGATGGCTTAGGTATATGTATGCGAATATACCTAAGCAGTGTCAGATTTTTCTTCGTGATTGTATCTTTCCTTTGTGGATTATACTTTGTGGATTCTGGGAGACCTTTGGGGGTCTCAGGGTCCCTACTGAGTAGCTTATACTCACCCCTGCACGGGCTATTCCCGCACTACGTTGTGTTGGTTGCAGACGACGGACAACACTGATCGTGGTGGAGGCTTGCGGAGCAGGACGATACCTGGAGGTGGTCCACCAGGCGGGACGTACTCGGAGTGGACGGTTTGACCCGAGGAGAAGTGCAGGCTATCTGTACCAACCCTTTAGGTGGGATTTACAGTGGATAGCTTGACGTCGCAGCTTTACTTTCAGTTTTTGTTTTCCCTTTCCAGTTGTACTTTACATTCAGTTTGGGTTTGTATACTGGCCCACTTACATTTCGGCACTTACTGTTGTACCAATTTTTACTTAGTGTTTACTTCCGCCTTCTTTCTCTGTGGTGTGTGTGGTTTACTTTACAAAGGTAATGCCTTTCCTTTTTACCAGGATTTACGCCTTGGTGCTAGTCGCCATCCCCTAGCCTATGGAAGGTGGGATTGGGGTAGTCATGGCACGGGCGCCGAGGACGGGCCGTGATAGACAATGTAATTAATTTTAATTTTTCAAAATTATATTGACTATTAAATAATTAATATATATTATTTTTATATTTTCATTACAATTATTGAGATTATGTAATAATTTACAGTTCACTAGGAATGAAACTACCACTCCAAACATACATGTAAATTGAAGTTGTTTTTCCTCGGAATAATAATTTTAAAAAAATATTGTTAATAAAATGATTATAAATTATTAAAATGAAATCAGATATGGTATAATATATATGGTTTTGGTTATTTAAAGTAATTATATAAAAATATATTTTTATATTTTTTTAGGAGAAAAATGAAAAAGTGAGACATGAAGTATGAGTTTATTTCAGAATCACAACATTAATTGGGATTTCATAGATATAACAATCTATTGGGATATTTATTTAATATTTCTTGGAGAAATAATATATAATATATTATTAAATAAATATTTTTATAAATTACTTTCATTCCTTTTATTTTCATCTCTTTATATACTAAATATATAAAAATAATGTTTTGAAGGAAAACCAACATTTTTTCTAACTGGCCTAGAATAATTGTATTTCATTTCCGTATTTCCCTTAAAATATCTAAATTATATAACATTAATACTATAAAATTATTTATAGAATATATTTTTACCCATATTTTACATTTTAATAAATGGTTTAAATTGAGTCTTATTTTTTCGAATGGGGTACATTGGAACCTTCTACAATAGTTTGAAAGGAATGTCTGTTATCTTATTTAAATGGGTTTTTTTCCAAATATCATGAAAAATCAATGTTTTTTTTCTCATATATATATATATATATATATATATTTAAAATATCCATTTTTATAAAAAAAATTACTTCCTAAATAATTGGAAAATTTTGATATCAAGAATATGTTTTTTTAAAATAAAATTGAGACATCACCAACAAATCTTACGATGATAATTTTATGTATATTCTCTTCTGTCATAATATTTAGGGAATTTTTTACTTATTCTAAATTTTATATTCTCAAAACATTCCCCAAATAAAATGGTTTTTATTATGAATATTTTTATCAGTTAGAAAATTATTTTCTTTTTATTTCTTAGTTTTACATTAATAATATATTCATTGATTATATGTCATGCCTTTCATATAATGAATAAATTGGACTTATTACATGAAGTGAAGGGACCTCCATGGAACCTTTGGAATTAATATGAATAATGAGAAAAAAATTTTGGGTATTTTTCTCTTCCATACATGTTTACATATACTACTGTAAAAGAAGACAGTGGGGGAGAGATTTTGATTCTGACATTACTCGTTCAATAATTTTAAGCATAATTTATTTATTCATGTGATTTTTATATTGAAATGTTTTCTGATGATTTATTTATTTTTTGGTTTTATTTTTGTGAAATATTTTATTTGTTTTTATAACACCATTTTTATACATGTGTTAGTTAAATTTTTTTATCTTCAGTTGCATGTATAACCTTACTAAGCATCTGATCTCACATCATTCTTATTTTATCATTCAGTTCAATTCCATGAAGTGTATAATTATTTTTCATCAATGAAATGATAAAGGGAATAATTCTTTTTTCAATGAAAATACAATTTTCTTTATTTAAAAATCTATTTAAATATTCAAGTATTTATATATTTTTAAAAAACTAAAAAACTATTTTATTCATTGGGATTTGATCACTAATACATAGCATGAATGTAATAAATGGACCAATGACTATATTTTAAAATGTTTTTGTTCATTATAATGCTATATATTGATTGAAACAATGTGTAAAATTATGATGACTATTTTGGTCTATGAAACGATTCATAGAGATTCTTCAAGATTGTGTGATTTATTATAGTAGTGTTTTATAAAACCTATATTATTTTTGAAGTAAACAATTCAATTTAAATTTACTCTACTATATGTTTTAATTTTATATGTGTTTTTAGAGGCATTGGAATATGACCTAGGGATTATTTTCCATAAATATCCTTGGGTTTGAGTTTCAAATTTTAATGCAAGTCAAGGAATGCATCACCACATTTAAAAGTATGTCCAGGAAGTGGCATATTAATGAGACATGTTTTAGAAGTTAGGAGATATAATATCATAGAACAATTCATTATTTGATATAATATTATATTTTAGAAAATATAATTTATAGGGGTTTTTATCACATCATATTAGTGGATGGAATAAACATGTAGAAGGATAATTTTTTTAAGATTTTGGTTTGTATAAGACTAAATTTTTTTCTAGAGGATTCATTCTACATGAAAAAATTTTAGTTGTGTCATCTGATCTTTCATTACGGTGAATCTATCACAATAAATAAAATGTGGGATACACCATGAATCCAAGAAGATGGTGGATATGTGTTCTATTTTATTTCATGGTCTTGATGTTAAACACCTTCTTTTGGTGATATTTGTTTTTTTCTAGGTGTGGGGCTCTATGAAATATAATATTGTATAACACTAAAAGGGTGGACATAGAGTGGGTATTACACCAAGATCATTATCACCAAAAAAATTCCTTGTTTTTTCAATTTTTTTATAATTAACTAAATTGATTTCATTAGTATTAAAAAATCATAATTTTTTTTAAATATTTTAGAAGAAGGCCACTCCCATTACACTGAATCACTTATGTATCTAATTACATAATGTATTCTCCCTTATTTGTGACATAATTTGAGTACCAGACATCATAGGAAATTTTTTGAGTTTTTAATCCACTGTTCTATGATTTTTATTATAAATTTTAAAAAATTTCATCATCTAATTTAATTTTTTTCTAAACATGGGGATTTTATCAGATTTCATGAGACGAACCATTTCATTGAATATCTCCTAGTGATATTTTAAAAATGAGTTTATAGTGGATTATGTATATAGTCGATAACTTCTCCCTAGTGTGAATTGATTGTTCATGTGACATATGATTTAGGTTATCACCATTTATGTGTGTCTATTCGTAAATATATTTATTTTATTTCCTATGACTCATATAAATTTTCATAGAAATTATAGAGTTGTAACGATCCATCATAATGTACTATCATGATTTCATGAACTCTTGTTGTTATTGGATTATGTTATATATAGTTTCAATATATACTTATCTCCCCTTTGATCCCCCGATTTAATATTTTTTATAAAATATAGGGACCACTTTATTTCATTATAGCAACCTTGTTATTATGATATATGGGTATATAGTGGTATCCAATTTTATAAACTACACGACATGTTTCTTTCACAATATTAATGATATTATGTGTTATAAAGATTTTTCATGGACGCTCAATTGATTCATAATTATACTGTAACGACCCAATTTTTTTTTGAGTAGTATATTAACTTACTCTTATTGATTTAATAAGATGTTAATGGTTAATGTAGAAAGAGGAGTTGATGGCTTCATCCAGTAGACTCAACCCTTATGAAGCCCACTTATCAGAGCTTGGGAAGGAGGTAGCATTTGTGGGCTTCGCTTTGAACCAATCCCAAGCCGAACTCTAGCGTGTCAAGCTTGAACGGAAGCGCCTGTGGGAGAAGTTCAAGTTAGTAGAGATTACTACTAGGGAAATGTTATCTGAGCCTCCCTCAGATTCTCTCACCATAGCACACCTTACACTCAGGTCTTATGCCGGTGTTATAAGGGGCTATGTGACGAGACCCTAGCTTCCTTGTGTAGTCCTTTCCGGTGAATAAATTGAGATTTCTTCCTTTAGTGATGTTTGTGAAATTTCAAATGTCTGTATAATTTTAGAATGTATTTTATTGATGAATTTTGAAAAAGGGATATTTTGAAATATTTATGTAAACCCCAAATAACTAATGATGTGTAATGATTTTCAAAAAATGGTCTTCTACAAAAGTGTTCATTAAGTAATTTGGAGTCTAATAAGATCAACTTAATTTTTGATGAATAGTTAATAGTGAATAGTGATTTTACGCTTAGGATTAGTAATGTGACCAAATGGATTAGTAATCTCACTTAAAGAAAGTTTTAAAATAATCTAGGCACCTTGATTAAGTAATGTGATTCAATAAAATGGGTAAATAACAGTTTCATAAATTATTATTCAAGTATAAGTTTTTTCGGATGAATAGTGTTTTTTAACTAAAAATTAAATTAAAAATAATTAGAAAATTATTTTTATAAAAATGACTTTATTTTTGAACTCAGAGCATCGATATTATGTTATGGTAATTTTTGGGGATTTTTCTGAAAAAATGAATTTTCGATGAATAGTGTATTTATTTAAAAATAAAATTAAAAATATTTAGAAAAATATTTTTATAAAATGGAGTTCATTTTTGAAATCATAGCATTGATATTTGGTTAAGGTGAAATTTTGGGATTATTCTGAGAAAGTTGAATTTTCGGTGAATAGTGAAAGTATAGTTTTTAAGTTACGGGTGTTTAATGACATCATTAAATGATGTATTAAGTATATATTCAATATGGTAGAATTATGAATAGTAAGATAAGGTGTGAGGTGTCCCAAGTGTCCAATACCATGGGCAAATACCATGGTCAAGCCCATGGTTTTGCCAAAACCACTAGTGAGGTGTCCCTTGGCCATTAATGCTTTGTCCTCTCACTTTCCCTATAAATACCAACCCTTTCCTCCTTTAGTTTTCACTCCCAACTCTCACCCAACGAAGTTCTGGTCTTCTTACCTTCCAAGGAGTCCTCCCAAGGTGCCCCCAAGCCCTCAAGGTCCAATCCTTTGAGTTTCAAGAGTCACGTTTTAAGTTAAGGGATCCGACCCCTCTCTTTCTTTTCATGTAATCTCTTTTATGTCATTCCTTTTATGCTCCATGTTTTTATGTGAGAGGATGTTCTTTTATATTCCTCTTACTTCCCCTTCCTGTTTATATGATGAGAGATCCCTTCTTACTCTCATCATTTCGTTTTATGAAAGTTTAAGTGACGCCGTTAGGCTGCCGGATTTTTAAGGGATTCTTTCACCCTTCTCATTTTTCAAGTTCGATTTTCATGTCAAGTCTTTCAAGTTCCTTTTTATTATGTTGGGATATGATCTATATATCTATCATACTGATCTCTTATTATCATATGATGAGGGACCCTATTTGATCTTTTCAAATCATTTTCTTTTGAAGTTAAGTGACGCTGTAAGGCTGCCTAATTTTCATAAGAGAAATCTAATTTTTTTTCCTTCCATGTTTTTCATTTCAAATGGTATGACCCTCAAATTTCATTACCATGTCCATATGTACTTCTTATTCTTTCAACCTACTGTTTTATGGATCATTTATGAGTGGGTGACCCATGTCCCCTCTCATTTCAATGTTTTCTAAAACCCCGAAACATAGCCGTTATGCTGCAGAATTTTCCCCTCAAAATGCCTCTCTCTTTTCTCAAAAATTATTTTATGTTATAAAGTGAATACTCAAAGCTCTTATTTATACAAGGGTATTCACATATATATCAAAATGTTCCATTTTAAATTCTGGGATTTACATACATGAGACCCGCTTTCCCTTTCCGTGGGTTTAAAGTGACGTAAAGATCATGTCTTTAAAGCAGTTTTTAAAACGTTATGATTATGAAATGAAACCCATTTATTTTATGATATATGGGTTATTTATGAAATGTTTGATGATGATATATGTGGATCACATGATAATAAAGGCAAATTTAAGGGTGCGCCCTGATAGCGCTCCAATGCATTGGGTAATGATGTAACCACTAGAGATTACAATTTTCATGATACCTTGGTGAATAACCTTGGTAATTTTCAAATGACACCTTGGGGATGGACCTTGGTGATATGTTCATGATTGTCTATGTTAAATGATGTAGCCACATCTTCAAGTTATGGAAAATGCTATTTTTATTATGAAATGCCTCATGATTTTCTTTCTCATGCCTCAAAGTTCTTTTCATGTCCTTATTGAAGTATACCAAGTTCACATGTAAAATGTTCCTCTTGTTTCCCTTACTGGGCCTTCTGCTCAACCTTTCTTTGGATGTATGTCCCCAGGTTATGATATGCAGTAATGAACCTAGAATTAACTTAAGGATACGCCTTTCAAGTGTTTAAGAAGAATGTTTGATGTTGTTTTCATGTATTATGTTCCTGGTTTCCAAGACAGTAGACCTTAAAGATCCTAAATTTTGTGTAATGTAATGAAAGTTTATGTTATAAAATGGCGGGATGCCATAGTTGGTATCAAAGGATGGTTTAGTTATTTGTGGAAATTAGGATTTAAAAACTTTAGGAAGAACCATATAGAAAAGTTTAAATATAGGAAAACTTCCTGGTATTTTGGTAAGTATTGAGTAAGTGGTCTATCAAACAAATACTTCCCTGTCTGGATACGAGCAGGTAGAGGCGGCTCTGGCACAGATGTACATAGGGGTAAAACCCGAAAACACCGCTTTGAGCTAGACTCGAACGGGAACTGGTGCACAATAACGGGCCTTGCTGCACTCTTGGTTACGACACTCCCAGGGGATATGTTTGGTTAATCACAAGCTTTTTATGAATCATTATGAATGAATTATAGAGAAGTATAATTGTTTAAGCATGAAGTCTTAGTTAAAAGATTCATAAATGAAATAAGTTTCTCACTAAGGTTTTATTCTTTTAGAAGATGGCGGGAAATAGGAGGAACCGTGCCGATGGTGACCGCAATGCACCATGTGATGATGGACCTCCGATGGAAGTCGGAATGGAAACATTCATGCGAATGATGAACCAACTGACTCAAGTTATGAGTAATAACATGAATCAAGCTGAGAGGCCGACCTCACCACGAAGGGAACAACACTCTGTTGAGTCCTTCATGCGTCAACGACCGCCAACATTCAGTGGATCTACTGACCCATTGGTTGCAGAACAATGGATAAGCTCCATTGAAAAGATCTTTTTTGTACTTCATTGTTCGGAACAAGAAAAAGTCACCCTTGCTGTTTACCGCCTTGAGGGAGAAGCTGATCAGTGGTGGTCACTGATCAAAAACACGATGCCACGAGGAGAGATGGAAGCTATGGAGTGGGAAGAATTTCGGGGGATTTTCTTTAACAAGTATTTCCCTCATTCCATGAGAACGAAAATGGAGAAAGAGTTTCTCGAGCTGAAGCAGAAGGAGAACGAATCTGTCGGAAGCTATGAGATGAACTTCACAAGGCTTTCCCGTTATACCTCAAGCTTTGTCATGGACCCTAATGGGAAGGTTGATAGATTCTTTGGTGGACTACGACCTCATCTGCGGATGAATCTAGCCAACAGGGACTATGATAGCTATGAAGAAATAGTTCGAAGTGCCATGAAAGTTGAACTAGAGTTTGGGGAGACACAGTGGTCTCACAAATCTAATGAGAAGAAGAGAACTCTAGAACCGATCCTGGGAAGAAGTTTTGATCAGGAAAGAGGTGGAAAGCATATGCAACATCCCACATGCAATAAATGTGGGAAGAAGCATTCGGGGAACTGCTTGATCGGAAGTGGCAAGTTCTATAGTTGTGGAAAAGAAGGCCATATTTATAGGAATTTTCGTGGTGATGTGAAGCCTCAACTTCCCAACACTAACGACAGAGGAAAGATGGTTCTGGCCCTACCCGAAGTCACATTCTTCAAGTGTGGACAACTTGGGCACTTTTCTAATCAATGTCCAAATCTGAGGGCGGTGGGGGGGAATCACCATCAACCTCAGCAGAGGCCAAGGGATCAAGGTCGTGCTTTCGCTATCACAACAGCTGAAGTTGAAGTCCCGAACGATGTGGTAGCAGGTACTCTTGTTGTCCTCTCAAAACTAGCAAGTGCTTTATTTTATTCTGGTTCTACACATTCCTTTATTTCCTCAAAGTTTGCAAGGAATATAGAATCAATCCTCGAACTGCTAGAGGTAGAGTTGTCAGTCAAGACTCCAAGTGGGATTATCCTTGCATCAAAAGTATTTAGAGACTCTAGTGTTTACTTTGGTGAGCTCAATCTTATCGCAAATCTAGTAGTCATTCCCATGATGGAATTCGACATTATACTAGGGATGGACTGGCTCTCAAAGTATAATGCTATGATCAAATGCAGAAGTAAAGAAATCTCAGTAGTCTTGAATGAACGACCTACAGTTATCTTCCAAGGAGAGATATCCCGAATTGATCCCTATCTAGAAGCTCCTCCCATAGCATTCTTTATGGAGTTAATCGGTGATGATGAAAAAGAGAAAGGGAGCATACAAATTGAAGATGTTCCGATTGTTCAGGAATACATGGATGTATTTCCTGAGGAGTTACCTGGACCTCCCCCAGAAAGAGAGGTAGAGTTCTCCATTGAACTCGTACCTGGGTCTCAACCGATATCAAAGACTCCGTATAGAATGGCAAATGTGGAGCTAGAGGAGTTAAAGAAACAACTCCAAGACTTGTTAGAGAAGGGTTTTATCCGACCGAGTGTGTCTCTATGGGGAGCACCAGTTCTCTTTGTGAAGAAGAAGGATGGATCAATGCGGTTATGAATTGATTATAGAGAACTGAATGGGATCACAGTGAAGAACAGATACCCTCTTCCAAGAATTGATGATTTATTTGACCAACTCCGTGGGGCTCAATTCTTCTCTAAGATTGACCTTCGATCTGGTTATCATCAACTGAGGGTGAAGAAGGAAGATATTCCAAAGACTGCCTTCTGATCAAGATATGGGCATTATGAGTTTACTATTATGACCTTCGGCTTGACTAATGCTCCTGCTATTATCATGGATTTGATGAATAGAGTCTTTAAGGACTACCATGATAACTTTGTGGTAGTTTTTATTGATGATATTTTGATATATTCAAAAATTCATGAGGAGCATGAAGATCATCTGAGGGTTATTTTGAAAACTCTACGGAAGGAGAGGCTCTTTCGGAAGTTCAGCAAGTGTGAGTTTTGGTTACAACAAGTGGCTTTCTTGGGGCACATCGTAACCAATGAAGGAATCTCGGGTGACCCTGCAAAGACAATGGTTGTGGAGGAGTGGCCTCAACCCACAACAGTAACAGAGATTCGTAGTTTCCTTGGTTTAGCGGGATATTATAGGAGGTTTGTGAAAAACTATTCACGGCTTTCTAATCCACTAACCAAGTTGACTCAAAAAGGGGTTAAGTTCATCTGGACAAAGGAATGCGAGAAAAGTTTCCAAGAGCTGAAGAAGAGATTGGTTACTGAACCTGTGTTAACACTACCCTCTATCGGAGAAGGATTCGTTATTTTTAGCGATGCATCTCTGAAAGGGCTTGGGTGCGTCCTCATGCAAAATGACAATGTAATTGCTTATGCATCTCGACAGTTGAAGATTCATGAGCAGAATTATCCTACGCATGATCTAGAGCTGCCGGCAGTTGTTTTTGCTCTAAAGATATGGAGGCACTATCTTTATGGGGAGAAATGTGATATATACACTGACCACCAAAGTCTAAAGTATATTTTCACTCAGAAAGAATTGAACATGATACAAAGGAGATGGTTGGAGCTTATTAAAGACTATGATTTTTCAAATCATTATCACCCTGGAAGAGAAAACAAAGTCACGGATGCGTTAAGCTGGAAAGATCCTGTTGTTCTGGCAACAATGAGGATCCTGGGAGATCCCCTGATTAAACATCTAGTAAAACTGGACATGGGAATTATAAGGAAAGGGACATCATCAACCCTATCCCAAATGATTTCTCAACCTTCATTACTAGAGAAGATCAAGAAGGCTCAAAAAGAAGATCCTTTGCTGCAAGAGAAGTTCGAGGCTGTAGAGGATGGGAAGTTCCCTGATTTCAATATTGATCAAGAAGGTGTATTGAAATTTCGTACAAGACTATGTGTTCCATCTATTCTGGAGATAAAGAATGAACTGATGGATGAAGCTCATAGCTCTACTTTCTCTATACATCCGGGAATCACTAAGATGTATAGAGACCTTCGTGATCATTATTGGTGGGATAACATGAAGAGGGAGATTTTCGATTACACTACAAGGTTCCTGGTGTGTCAGCAAGTAAAGGCAGAAAGACAACTTCATAAGGGGGTATTACAACCGCTACCCATACCAGTATGGAAGTGGGATAATATCACCATGGACTCTGTAACTGGTCTCCCAAAAACATCCAAAGGAAACAATGCAATATGGGTTATTGTGGACCGTCTCACCAAGACAGCCCATTTTATCTCTATTCGGGAATATTTCTCTCTGGATCAGCTTGCCAAGATATACGTGAAGGATGTGGTAAGGCTGCATGGGGTACCACTATCCATCGTATCTGATTGTGACCCAAGATTCACATCAAAATTCTGGATAAGTCTTCAACATGCTCTGAATACTGAATTGAATTTTAGTACGGCCTATCATCCTCAAACTGATGGCCAATCTGAAAGGACTATTCAGACACTCGAAGAAATGTTGAGATTATGCTCAATGGAATGTAAAGGTGGATGGGATCAACACCTCCCATTAGTGGAGTTCTCCTATAACAACAGCTTCCATGCGAGTATTCAGATGGCACCCTATGAAGCTCTGTATGGAAAGCGGTGTAGAACTCCTACTTGTTGGGATGAAACTGGTGAGAGGAAGCTTCTTGGGCCTGATCTTGTGCAAGAAATTACAGAACAAGTTCATGCCATCCAACAACACATAAAATCTGCTCAGAGTCGGCAGAAGAGCTATGCTGACAATCGACGAAGAGACTTGGAGTTTGGTGTTGGTGACAAAGTCTTCCATCGAATCTCTCCATGGAAGAGAGTCATGCGGTTTGGGAAGAAAGGGAAGCTCAGCCCTAGGTACATTGGCCCCTATGAAATCCTTCATCGCATAAGAGAAGTGGCCTATCGTCTAGCACTTCCACCGAACCTAGCTCAAGTTCACAATGTCTTCCATGTATCTCTCTTGAGGATCTACATACCCAACCCTTCGCATGTACTGAACCCAGAGGTGGTACAACTGGAACATGACCTCTCTTATGAAGAGCAGCCAATGGAGATCATGGACCGTAGAGACAAGGTCCTACGAAACAAGACTACCCACCTTGTGAAAGTGTTGTGGAGGAATCATAAATATGAAGAAGCGACTTGGGAGCCTGAGGAAACAATGAAGCAAAAGTACCCTCACCTTTTCGACTAGGCCTCATGTATAAATTTCGGGGACGAAATTTCTTAAGGGGGGAAGAATGTAACGACCCAATTTTTTTTAAGTAGTATATTAACGTACTCTTATTGATTTAATAAGATGTTAATGGTTAATACAGAAAGAGGAGTCGATGGCTTCATCCAGTAGACTCAACCCTTATGAAGCCCACTTATCAGAGCTTGGGAAGGAGGTAGCATCTGTGGGCTTCGCTTTGGACCAAGCCCAAGCCTAACTCCAGCGTGTCAAGCTTGAACGGAAACGCATGTGGGAGAAGTTCAAGTAAGTAGAGATTACTACTAGGGCAATGTTATCTGAGCCTCCCTCAGTTTCTCTCACCATATCACACCTTACACTCAGGTCTTATGCCGGTGTTATAAGGGGCTATGTGATGAGACCCTAGCTTCCTTGTGTAGTCCTTTCGGGTGAATAAATTGAGATTTCTTCCTTTAGTGATGTTTGTGAAATTTCAAATGTCCGGATAATTTTAGAATGTATTTTATTGATGAATTTTGAAAAAGGGATATTTTGAAATATTTATGTAAACCCTAAATAACTAATGATGTGTAATGATTTTCAAAAAATGGTCTTCTACAAAAGTGTTCATTAAGGAATTTGGAGTCTAATAAGATCAACATAATTTTTGATGAATAGTAAATAGTGAATAGTGATTTTACGCCTAGGATTAGTAATGTGACCAAATGGATTAGTAATCTCACATAAAGAAAGTTTTAAAATAATCTAGGCACCTTGATTAAGTAATGTGATTCAATAAAATGGGTAAATAACAGTTTCATAAATTATTATTCAAGTATTAGTTTTTTCGGATGAATAGTGTTTTTTAATTAAAAATTTAATTAAAAATAATTAGAAAATTATTTTTATAAAAATGACTTTATTTTTGAACTCAGAGCATCGATATTATGTTATGGTAATTTTTGGGGATTTTTCTGAAAAAATGAATTTTCGATGAATAGTGTATTTATTTAAAAATAAAATTAAAAATATTTAGAAAATTATTTTTATAAAATGGAGTTCATTTTTGAAATCATAGCATTGATATTTGGTTAAGGTGAAATTTTGGGATTATTCTGAGAAAGTTGAATTTTCGGTGAATAGTGAAAGTATAGTTTTTAAGTTATGGGTGTTTAATGACATCATTAAATGATGTATTAAGTATATATTCAATATGGTCGAATTATGAATAGTAAGATAAGGTGTGAGGTGTCCCAAGTGGCCAATACCATGGGCAAATACCATGGGCAAGCCCATGGTTTTGCCAAAACCACTAGTGAGGTGTCCGTTGGCCATTAATGCTTTGTCCCCTCACTTTCCCTATAAATAACCACCCTTTACTCCTTTAGTTTTCACTCCCAACTCTCCCCCGACTAAGTTCTGGTCTTCTTACCTTCCAAGTAGTCCTCCAAAGGTGCCCCCAAGCCCTCAAGGTCCAATCCTTTGAGTTTCAAGAGTCACGTTTTAAGGTAAGGGATCTGACCCCTCTCTTTATTTTCATGTAATCTCTTTTATGTCATTCCTTTTATGCTCCATGTTTTTATGTGAGAGGATGTTCCTTTATATTCCTCTTACTGCCCCTTCATGTTTATATGATTAGAGATCCCCTCTTACTCTCATCATTTCTTTTTATGAATGTTTAAGTGACGCCGTTAGGCTGCCGAATTTTTAAGGGATTCTTTCACCCATCTCATTTTTCAAGTTCGATTTTCATGTCAAGTATTTCAAGTTCCTTTTTATTATGTTGGGATATGATCTCTATATCTATCATACTGATCTCTTGTGATCATATGATGAGGTACCCTATTTTATCTTGTCAAATCATTTTCTTTTGATGTTAAGTGACGCCGTAAGGCTGCCGAATTTTCATAAGAGAAATCCAATTTTTTTTCCTTCGATGTTTTTCATTTCAAATGGTATGTCCCTCAAATTTCATTACCATGTCCATATTTCCTTCTTATTCGTTCACCCTACTGTTTTATGGATCATTTATGAGTGTGTGACCCATGTCCCCTCTCATTTCAATGTTTTCTAAAACCCCGAAACTTAGCCGTTATGCTGCAGAATTTTCCCCTCAAAATGCCTCTCTCTTTTCTCAAAAATTATTTTATGTTATAAAGTGAATACTCAAAGCTCCTATTTCTACAAGGGTATTCACATATATATCAAAATTTTCCATTTTAAATTCTGGGATTTACATACATGAGACCCGCTTTCCCTTTACGTGGGTTTAAAGTGACGTAAAGATCATGTCTTTAAAGCAGTTTTTAAAACGTTATGATTATGAAATGAAACCCATTTATTTTATGATATATGGGTTATTTATGAAATTTTTGATGATGATATATGTGGATCACATGATAATAAAGGAAAATTTAAGGGTGCGCCCTGATAGCGCTCCAACGCATTGGGTAATGATGTAACCACTAGAGATTACAATTTTCATGATACCTTGGTGAATAACCTTGGTAATTTTCAAATGACACCTTGGGGATGGAACTTGGTGATATGTTCATGATTGTCTATGTTAAATTATGTAGCCACATCATCAAGTTATGGAAAATGTTATTTTTATTATGAAATGCCTCATGATTTTCTTTCACATGCCTTAAAGTTCTTTTCATGTCCTTATTGAAGTATACCAAGTTCACATGTAAAATGTTCCTCTTGTTTCCCTTACTGGGCCTTCTGCTCACCCTTTCTTTTAATGTATGTCCCCAGGTTATGAGATGCAGTAATGAACCTAGAATGAACTTAAGGAGACGCCTTTCAAGTGTTTAAGAAGAATGTTTGATGTTGTTTTCATGTATTATGTTCCTGGTTTCCAAGACACTAGACCTTAAAGATCCTCAGTTTTTTGTAATGTAATGAAAGTTTATGTTATAAAATGGAGGGATGCCATATATACCATCACCAAAAAGGGATTTTGGGATTGATTTTACCCATTATCTTTGGATATATGAGTACATTACTGAAATTAATGTACCTAAAAAATTTAATGAAAAATTACATAGAAAGGAATATTATATTTAAATAAGGAAACATGATATATTCCAATGTATTCACTCTAGTACTACGGCATGTATGAAATACACACCATATATTTGTGAAATATTCAACATTAAATCATGAGTTGTGAATCAGATCATTACACACAATTCACAAAATTGTATATCACATACAAGACAAAACCATTTCCCATAGGTTCCCATTTTTTTAACAAACATGATCATGGGGATTCTCATTCCACAAATTATTGAAGACTAATGGACAAGAAGATTTTATTATCACTATACTCTCAAATGAATGTTTTATAATCCCATTTTGTATATAATTTATACATAAGACTATGGTATGATAAAAAATAGAGTATGATTCCATTTCCAATAGGTAAATTAAAAAAAATACATAGATAAAATTTCTCCCATACATCATAAAAAATGGGTAATAGAGACCTTACACAGGGAAATACTCAAGATCAATTCATCTAATAGCTTCGTCAAATCCCATTTTTAAATGGGTAAAGATCCACCTATGCCCTATTTCTTATATCATCTTTAATCTCTAGTATATCTTGGGATTCACGTCTCTCATGTTTCACTGGTGAAAACCCCATACATTACCACAAAAGAAAAACCCATCTTTCTCATCATCAATAGGTTGAATCCTCCTAGATCTCTCTCAATAGGATAATTATTCCCACTAGCCATCACATGGGAAAAAAATATTCATGGTTATCCGAAATTAAGTATAATCTTCATTGAGACCAATAACTAGGCTAAACCATCATACTATGTTCCCAAAGTATCTCAAAATAAACAAACATTAATCAATTATAGAGAATCCATTCACACAATTCTCATATTTTGGGAACCCGTTTTTAAGGTCTCCATATAAACCACGTAAAATATGGGATTTGAGACTACACACCCTTCTCCACCACTTTGATCAAGTCTTCCATTGATAACATGCATCACCTTAATTTTACTCCCACACTAATAATACCATGAAGGAATCAGTTTCTTGTATTCATGTTATAATGAGTCTCATCATCATGGGTATACCATGACAAATTTTCATGGTTTATACAGCTGAATATTGAATACCAAGATCCAAATGAACTCAATATTGAAAACAGGTTGATGCATGTTCACAAAAAATGATCCTGGAAAACATGGTTTCCCACTAGGTGTATGTCCCAAATTTTACCTCAAAGAGGGATTTATTCTAAACCCAATAATCTATAAAATGAAATAATTTCAATCCATACTGTCTGTACCAAAACACATCTTCTTATAGATCTATCCTATTCGAAAAATATACTTAATAATCCACATTCCTTATCTCCCACATACATGAAAAGGGGTATATTCCATAAATAGAGTAGAGATGGGGGGCTAATATACATAAGCATCACTCAATAATATTAGTTTACCCATTAACAAAATATATACACCTATAAAATGAAATTTAATTATAATTCTACTTTCTGAGTGACATGGAATAAAAAATATGGACAATATCATTTCATCTGGATGTTAAACAATACTCTAAATTCCTTTAATATGACAGCAATAACTATTAACCTATCAGTGTTGGAATTGATTCCTATTTTAATAGGATATGTGGGTCATCCAGTTTTGGGTCATATCATATTTAAAAATGTCAAAAGTTTAATTATTTTTTACTTCTACTAACATCCCACCATAGCTCAAAAAGCTACAATCCCTCTTAATTGTCAATATATAATGCACATTTGTCCTATATTTTATATATTCTTCCTAGTGGGATATACCCCTACATGACGATCAAATGACCACCACAGGGGCCATATTTCTCATAAACATAACCCATTGTTTTTTATATATTATCTTTTAAATTGTAGTCAAAATGGTAAACACATTCACAATTTTTACTCTAACAATTTTATGGAATCATCTAACTAGAAATCTAGAACACATGACTTAAAACTGAAAGAAATCAGTCTTGGACACATAAACATAACTTTTTTTGATATTTCTCATTATGTGACACCAATTTTTGTGGGTTCTATGTACATTCATATGGATACATATGAACCACATTTTTCGGGCCTGATCCAGACATCAAAATGGAAATCATCTTCCAATATAAAAATATCTCTTTATAACCCATCTATGTGTTTTTAATCCATATATTACCAATTAATGATCCATAATAATAAAATTAGTAATATTTGATTTGTAATAAATAATATCTTCTAGATCATCTTGTAGTTATGATTAGGTACATAGAAATTGTGTAACAACCTCACAATAGGAATTTGGAATCATTCATGAAAATATATTAAGTCAATAAGAGAGTAAAGGTGTAGAAATTAATTCCACCAAAAAAGAGTGAGACAATAATGACCTTCCGTTCTCTTACCATATCTGATTTCCAAATAATCCCACGTAAGACATCCTAGGGACCTTGAATACATTATAATAATTCATATAATGATACTCCTTATAATTGTTTTCGATGAAGGGCCATCAATGTTTTTTAAATGGAAAATACATAAAATTACATGAATATTACAAAATAATAATAAAAAGTTATTATTTTTCAATGAAATTGATATATCAATCATGAACTCTTACACGAGATGTCTCATTGATGTGGGTTATTTCTTATAAATATTTTTTAGAGTCCTATATATATTCGAGATGTCGTACCAAAATTTATAAACCATCATTGTGATAAAATAATTCCCGTAAAAATTTCGATTGTTATGACCCCCCCCCCCCACACACACACACAAACACTTCCCATGGAATTTTTGTTCATATATAGTGTCTCCAACGGGAATTTATGAATTATATCATCATAGAGTAAAACATCAATGATGTTTTCCTTAAAATAGTGGTATTGTTAGAGAGTCACCAGGACATAAAACCACATATGTAACCTCCCTGAAAACAGTTTTCCCTGAAAAAATTGGTGGAACCTATAACAACGAAAAACTTATTTTGGATCCTCACTGTGGAGAAAGAAAAAAAATTCCTTTCTCATATATGGATGAAATTTGATTTCAATAATGATCACATAAAATAATTATATTTTCATATGGGGAATAATTTTTAACCACTACAATGACAATGTCAGGGAACTAATACCTCCAAACAACAAGTAGATTATTCCACCAAGAAGGTCATGGAACTTATTTTCAATTGCATGGAACCACAATGACCTTATTACTGATGGTGTGCCACTAGAAAAAAGGAATTATCTCTAATTTACATTCATTTTAATGTTACTGTAAAGACATTATAACTTCAACTGATGAGTTTCAATATATTCACATTCATCCGTAGAATGTTTCAAGACTATCATAGAAGAATCTATAATAATAATCCAATATATCAAAATATCCATCAATGGGATGGCTCAAATTTATTCCATATCACATGAACTCCCTAGACATATCCCAGTAAGAATTAGAGGATCATAGTGCACCCATATATCCAATCACATAACAGAGTATGATAATATCCCAATTCCATGGTGGAAATCCCAACTACATATCCAGATTTCAATGGTCAGAAAAGATCAAATTTCTTTATACGACTTAATGGGATGGTAATGTGTTCATGTAGTAGTATTCATATTAACTAAAGACTCACACCAGTATATTCAACTTTTTGAATAGAGTAGGTTCAATATTATAGACCAAGCTATGGATAATGTATCTGATCATCATATTTTAGTAAATAATCTAGAGTGGCATAATATTTCAAATCATGGTCAAGAGTATTGTGTAGATATTATATAATAAATATTAATTTGGATTTTTCACTAATTATATTCCCAAATAGAGTTATTCTTCATATTCTGGAAAATAATTAGAGGATGGATCATATCCATACTAACACTGCAAAAAATATTTGATATAACCAATAATTAACTTTGGCTCAGTCACATCTCTTCAAACCCCCTTATCCAATGGTAGCTAATGACATACATTGTAATCAACCAAAATGTTGGCCCAAAAACCTACCCACATTGAGGAGATCCACCAATGTATTCTAATGGATTGTAAAGCTTATGAATATTTAATTTTTGATCCATAATATTTTTATCACATATATAGATAGAAACGTGATTTTAATCATCAAAGTCTCTTATATATGAAGTCCAATATATAAATTTCACATTCTTAACTCAGTGATTGATATTTATTAAAAGTATATATCAATATAAGAAACAAACAAACTATTAGTAGGCTTGTATCCATTTTATGACAAAGACCAATGTTCATGTTGCATTTTAACATCATTTATTTTATCCATGGAGATTTCTAACCGAACATAGATATGGGGATGTATCTAAAATCACAAATTCCAACACTATATTAATTTAATCTAAAAATCTGGAGGCTATCCCTATTTAATTCATCATAGAGGTCCTCATCAAGAATAGATTTAAATCAATCATATGATGTAACTAATGAAAATATATATTAAAATCATCATAGACCAATGATCAATATTTTAGAATGTTCTCCACATAATAGCTCATCATCCACCCATACTATGGAGGTTCTCAATATTCCATCTGATGATAATTTATTCCATATAGATTCATATTACATCAAAAGTAATTTCCTTGACTATTAAATGGTAACTCAATGATTCCAACTTATCATGCGATGCATGGATTTTATAGACTACACATATGATGTATATTACCATTAAATGGTGATATAACAACTTGAACATGTGAAATAAGATTTAATGGTTTTTATATGTGCTTAAATTAGAAAATGTATCCATTAATGAATTAGGTATATATATCATTCTCATTTATTATGATAAAGAAATATAAAGATGATCATTTTGGTAATATTAGGTGGATGAATAACTTTCTGAAAATGAGTAATTTTTAATGGAATTTGGAATATAATTGTCCCATAAAAATATACAAATTATATTCTATCTCATGGAGACACTATTGTATGAAATTATAAAATATATATTATAATAAGGAACAAACTACCATAATTTTATTCTTTTTTGACCCATAAGTATATAAAGGATATGTATCTATATTATTGGTAATTCTCTGAAAATATTAATATAATTATAGTACACTATTAATGATCTATCTTAGATATCATTTCAATTTAATTGTACCCCAAAGATAGATTTTGGTGTAGAGATATACATCATACCAATCTATTCTTTTATAGTTCTATATTATAGATTGTATTAAACGTATATCTCATTTCCATTTCATTGTACCCATAATATCTATCAGTGTCTTATGTTCCTTTTATTTCACCAAATAATGAAGGATAATGGTCGAATAAACCAAGTAAGATTGTGAGAATGTTCAATGATTAGATGATATGATTTTTTTTGGAAAAGTGATTAACATCCATAGATCATAGATGAAATAATTATTAGAATCCATAAAACAGATGACATAGCTAACATATCCTTTTTCATCGAAGAATTAAAAGAGATGGAACAACCCCAATGGGAAGGGAAAGTCACAAGAATAAGAATTCATAAAAATACATTATCTTATTTAGACACATTAAGAATAATATATCCATGAATAGAATGACGGGAACTACCATGAAAAATGGAACTGTCATTAGATAAAGATTCAATATATAACTCAGTAAATTTCATTGATATATTAATTCCATTATCTTATGATACATTTATAAGTTAAACTGAATCCCCTAACCAATATAGTGGATGATGAGAAAGAGGAAACATATGATAATGTTTGTGGGAGTATTGGTTCAAAAATAGTCTAGAAAAGAATATTGTTGTTTAATGAATGTATCTAATAAAATAATATATGTTATTGAATCATAGTGAAATAACATTAATGAGGCCAATAATGGAACAAATACACTAATGAGTCATCAAAATCCTATAATAATCACATCATATTAGGTAAGAAATTTGAAAACACAATCAATTGAAATATTAATAGGACTATGAATTTATCAACATAGTATAATCTAAGAAAAAAAATACAATGTTAATAAAATTTCAAATGAAATGTTTCGTTATTGAATATTATAGAAATATTAAATCTGAAAAATAGATAATATCTTGATAGTGTAAAATGATGTGAAATAATCTAGACATATGATATATCAATGGATAGTTAATTAATACCCACAAAAATATAATTATTGGATTCCCATCACCTTCCAATATTTTTCTAGAGATACCTCACTAAGGACCTATTAATCCATCAAGAGTTTTAGTCTGAGAATGTTGTCGCTTCATTCTACCATTCAGAGATCGATCTCATGGAGTGACACATTGTTATAAAAAATATAGAGAATGAAAAATACATTTAATTCACAGATTCATATTTCCATGCTAAAATTATATAATGTATGATTACATTGACAAATCCAAATCCATCATTTATTGGATATACCCAGATACTTGTTCAAACCATTTTTTGTTTTGTCTAGGGTGAGGCCAATCTATATATAAAAATTCTGACTATACAATTATATTATAAATTTTATTTGAATCCAATTATTAATAAATGGATATAGAATTGTATTTAGAATTCATCATCAACACTTAATTCAAGGTCATTCTGTATCCCCTATAGTGTTTATGGACCTTTTTTATAATTAATTAAATATTTATGTTTGTCTTCAAATAAAGTAATTAAAAAATATCCTCCACATAAAACCAAATTAAAGTATGTTACACTGAACTATCTCAGTGTAAGTTACATGTAAAATCAACTTGTCATACATTACACACAAAAACCAACTTGGCGTATGTTACACGCAACAATTATATTTCTACGAAACTCTGTTTTTTGTTATAATTATTTAAAATAGATAATTATAACTTACCCGTAAAATATTTTAATATAAATATTAATATATTATTTTAAAATTTTGTTTAGAATTTTTTATAAGAATTAAACATTTTTAAAATGAATTATAAATTTTTTTGAATAGTCATTATTTTTTAAAAAATAATGTTTCCAAATAAACTGCATTTAATGTCCTAATAAGAAAAATAATAAAATTAATTTTACATCCATATTAAAATTTTATTTTATTAAATAAAAATATATTTTAAATTTATACATTTTAAATTATATTTGGGTGAATTATTGAGATTTTTCTAAAAATAATATTTTTGGATCAAAAGTGAAAATATTTGATTTTTTCCCAAAATGATTTTTTATCTAATTTTGTTTTTAAGGATAAATAATATTTAAAAATGCTTTGAGAGATTAATTAGATTATTTTAATATAAATTAATACAATTTGGTTGTTTTGATATAATTTATATTTGAAATTTGAATATAAAAACATAGAAAATTTTGGATCATTTTTTTTAAAACTCGCATTATCGAACAGACTATTAGAGTAATTTTAAATTAAATTCTACCACTTCTATGATTGGAATATTGAAAAATGGATTCCAAATTTAGTATTATAAGAATTTATAATTTATAATAAGTTCATCAAAGTATTTAAAAAATAATATTTTGAAAGTGATTGACATTAATTACATCAATTAAGATTAAATTAATCATAATAATGGACTAAAACTTAAACTAATGACCCAAAATAACCTATAATCATATAAAAATACATTTTATAGGCATATCAAGACCCAATTAAACCATTTAGTAGATATTTATCATTATTTTAACCACATTCAACATGAAAAACCAATGTTCAATTCACTATTAAAATATTTACAAGAGTTCCAGTTCTCCTTCCCTATAAAAGGATGAAATCTCTCCCATTAATTCAAATGTCTGTAAATAATTACGTTTAGAAAATATCTTTCCAATCAACATAAAAAACAGTCTCCCTCATTCATATAATATTTACCTTTGGATGTAATCTATCCAAAGAATCCGTTATCCCTAAACAAAAATGAGTAACCCGATGTAATGGTATTATATTCTCTCAAGTCCTTTATTTTAATTTTTTCACCATCCCATCCAATTTAGTTTTTTTACATTTCAAAAAAATAACTTCAATATACTAAGATGTTGTTATGATATGTTTTTACACTTACAAAACCCACCATATAATGGATCATGAACATACAATTTCTGTGTATGGAAAACTACCGCCTCATTAAACAATGATTGTTCAATTTTTCATACCATGTATACTGGTAGAAGTTATTATGCAAACTATGTATATATATATATATTTTATTATTATATTTATTATTTATTTATTATTATTTACTCATTTTATAACACATACCTTTTTTCTTCCCAATTAATTCCAATATGAAATTTTCATTTTAGGAAATGTGTATTGGTGCCCCTTCAAAGAAATGTGATTCATTTACACAGTACATGGAATTTATTATGGATTGATTAAATAAACATATTTGATATATATTATATAATAATTATACTATAATAATGATATATACTTATATCATATATATTTTACCTTTTTTCTTTCAATATGGTAAAAATACGGAAACTTTATTCATGCTTCAGTATGGCTTATCTGCTCTATTAATGTTGTATTCCGTTTCACACTTATATATTTTATATAATAGTATTATAAAAATATAATATAAATATATTATATTTTTTCCATGGTATACACTCTTGAGTCATTATATATATTTAAAGACCAACAATATAAATAGTTAATATACATATGAATAATAATGTAAATATTACCAGAATTGAGGCCTTAACAAAAGATAGATAACATGTGAGTAATATAAGTCCACAATAAAACCATAAATCACATTATATATAATAATATGGATCTATAAAAGATTATTAATAAATTTATATTTATTATGAATGTGGTTTGAACTAGTATGATCAAATTCATGACACAATGTATGAGGATTTCATCACATTTCTTATTTCTGTGAGGTACATTCATTGTTTTCCAATCATTATTTTTATATTATGTATGTAATACCCTTGATTTTATTTTATGTATCATATAAATAAATTTATTCATATTAAAAAAATATGTTCTTTCTTTTGAGGGTTTAGGTATCAAAATTTACCGAATCAGTAATACAATTTTGTCAAAATTTTCTTTCATTGACTCTGATGATTTTTTATGCACCAAGATTCTCATTCTAAAGTGTATATTATTATAGATTACATTTTATATAATGAATTTTAACTTATTTCATTATAATTAAATAATAATTGAAAATCATTTTTTTACATGGAGAATATGATTTCAAGTTACCATGTTATAAGAGTATATCAAAGGAGTCTTAACACTTTTCCTAACAGTATAGGTTTATGCTACCATTGAAGAAAGATAATGATCCTTATATAAATAAATGTAATTCTTTTATATATCCCTTATTTATTCAAGATATACCCATATATTTATACCATTATTCTTTTATTTTATATTTATGGAGAAG
Organism: Viscum album; assembly: GCA_963277665.1. NCBI lineage: Eukaryota > Viridiplantae > Streptophyta > Magnoliopsida > Santalales > Viscaceae > Viscum > Viscum album. The sequence goes on from OY728146.1 coordinate 1,816,552,418, forward strand.
TTTTAATTTAAAATTTGATCGCCTCTCTCTCTCCAATCACAAATATATATTATTCTAAAACCATTTTTTCAAATTTTTTTATAATATATAATTTAGCCAATATTCATGTAAAAATGATTTTAAAAATGTTTTATTGATTTAAATGATTTATTTATGTGTTTTAAAATATATTTCCAAAGAATGTGGTTTTAAAAAGGTTTTATGTAATAAAAGTTCATTTTAATTCAAAATGAATATTTTCCTCAAAATTTATTTTAAATGATATTTCAAATTTAATTCCAAAATAAGGTAACATCTACTAGTGTTACTCATGAGTTTTTTAAGAAATTAGTCAATGATAACATTCATATTCATTTTATGAATTGATTATGTTGTGATGGAATAATGTATGTGAAACCCATTTCTCTTTTATGGGTTATATGATTTAGAAGCCCACATTTATTTCGTTCTTATGTTTAATATTAAATGATTATAAAACCTATTTTTTTATAGGTTATGTTATGATTAATAGTTTATAATAACCATTTTATTTCATGGGTTATGCTTTTTTAATATATGATCTAGTGGAAAATGAATGTATTATCTCATTATGAGACAGGTGGAGCATAAATCTATAATGACCCAAAGTCTTATCGAAGTAATTACCTTCTTATATTTATGAAATTTAGTATAATAACATTATGAAGAATAATGACATGTCATGATACTAAATATTATGTGACCATTAAACATAACATTTCCACTTATGTGCATTGAATTTTAAAAAACTGACAAACATTGTTGCATTAAGGGTAATTTCTGGTGTATAATAAAACAAAAATAATTTTTAGTGAATATTAAACTACCATTATGTATATTAACCTACACTTATGTAAATCTATATGACCCTTATGAATAGTAAATCATCCAAAAAAATAGTAACCTCACCAAAAAATGATTAAATAAAATTTTTGCATCATATAGGTGACAATATGACCATAATAAAAGTATTCATATTTTTTAAGTCATATATAAATAAAAATAATTATTTAATTAAATAAAATAAATTTATGTTATTAAAATGTGTTCTGAAATTAAAAATTTTATGTCTCATGGTTTTATGATAATTTTATAAGACATTATATAATTTTTGAAAGAATTATAAAATTAGTTTAAATTTCCAAATATGTAATTTTCACGTAAGTTATGATTATAATTAAAAACATAATTAATCATATATAAAAAAAATTATAAAACTTTTGTTGATTTTTTAATTCTAGACATTGAAAAATTGTTAGGGTAATTTTTTGTGATTTTTCTGTAATACATATATTTTTGGTGAATATAAAATACATTAATTTACTGAATCTATGTATTATAATTTTATGACACTATACCTGACATCATAAGTGATGTTATCACCAAAATATAGAAATCACATTCCCTCTTTACAATTCCAGGTCATGGAATCATCACTATTGCTTATCATGGTAGAAATTAATAAAAAAATGATTAAAATATTAACAGAATCCCTCTCCCCTCCACTAAAAAATATATCCTCACTCCCTCGTTACTTGACACCTCTCGAGATTGAATAAATGTACAAATTCATCCAAAAATATCTTCCATAGCCCCTCTTCTATGACTGTAATCTCTTGGCGTCATCAAAATGCCAAGCCTGGGTTTCATAAGAGGGATCTGAAGAAGAGGATTCCAAAGGTAATTCCTCTATCTCTTTTATTTCATTTTCCTTTGAAATTGATTTTCTTATATAATCCTTAACATATCATTTCTAAATTTCAGGATAACTCTAGTATTATTTATATTATGGTATGATATCTTGTTAATATAATATTGTTCATTATACTCCTCCCTCCATCTATTTTTAATAAAATAATATCGTTTCTGGTGATGTCTTATTTTACCTAAATCATGGGAGATGCATATTCATTTTCCACCAAATCCATCAAAGATGTCAATAAAACCATCAAATTTCTGAAAAAATATATTAATGCCTATGTTTTTCATCATTTTAGGATTGGTAACCAACTTATTTACATGAAACTATGTGATAATATATAACAAGTTCGTTGTGATAAAAAACACCACCCAAATTAACAAAAATCGTCATCATAATATTTTATCCGATGATTCATCTTCATGGTACATAGAAAAATTAATTTTAAGATCATTTATACCTCTATAACGTCTCTAATAATATATATTAACAATTTTGGATATTCAACCACATTTCAAAAAAACTTTCGTTCATGAATACATGTGAACTATTCATAAAGTCTATAGAAATTAACACCTTAAAAAATGAATTTTAGCTATATAACTCATCCAAAGGGCCATAAAAGAACTTAATGAAACCATAGTAAACCATAATCATGTATTAAAGGTTCTATAATTTCTAATTATTTAATATAATTTCATTATATAATACATTAATGTTAAAAATGAAGTCTGATACATGGTATGGGGAAATTCACAAACCCAACATTCTTTCTTCGGGTTATTCCTATTTCAATCCATGTTCGGTATGGGTTCCCCATAAAAATAATTTATTCATAATTATCATCAAATTTATTGGATATAAATATCATTTAATGCAATTAAGGAAAAACCCAATGTTTTTCTAAAATAACACTTCTTTCAAAAAAACACATAGTTTTTACTTCTTGAATATTGTATCACTCTTTATTCAGGGTTAATGATTCTATGTCATGAATGATATTCCAACTTTATTTTGGGGAATTTTTTTTATGAATGTATGTATTATTATGTGAAACCCATTTCTTTATATGGGTTATTTTATGTTCTGGTTTGAATGATTTTCAATGTAATATGCATGATAATGTAAATATCATGATGTGACGGGTGCAACTAGAATTATATAGTGCAATATGAATGATTGAATGCGATGGGTGCACTCAGAATTATATATCTCTCCAATTAATTGGTTAAAGTGATGAGTGTCATGATTTCAGGGGAAATTTTGTATGAACATGATGGTAGAAATTTTTACAAATATATGTGGTAGTTAACCACTAAGACATGATGTTTTTATTTTTTTCCATTGCCACATTCCATGACTTTATCTAATGATTCCTCTCAGGATTTGTATGATGGTTTAATGATTATTCTCACCCCAAGATATATTTTTCTTATATATCTTATTACTAGTATTTTTGATCATCCCTTTTTGATGAATATCCCCTGGTGATTATGTGTGCTAAAATGTTTTCAAGGTATAATTAGAGGTCATTGAGGAATGAATGAATTAAATGTTTATGTTTGATGATGTAAATTTTCGGTATGGTCCTAGTTTTTTCAATACACTCAACCTTTTTGATCCTTGATATGTAATAATATTATTTTTTTATCTCCAAATTGATTTAATAGTAATTTAAGATATGGTTTGGTCACTATAATTTGTATCAGAGTAATGGTTTAGTTAATTCAGAAATATGGATTAGTGAACCTTAGAAAAACCGTCTAGTATGAGACAATGTACAAAAATTCACACAATAATCATTACATAGGGATCCCAGAAATTATTATTTTAGTGAAAATTTTACAAATTAATAAGTTTTTTATCCATGACTCATTGACATCTGTATTGTTATATCATTTTCTATTTTATAATATGGTTGGCATAAAGAGAGACCTGGCCAACAACTCATTTGAAGGACAATGCAACGATTGCCCAAACTACATCCCCAATACTTTTGGAGGTGGATTTAAAAAAATCATGCCAATTCTTACCATAATAACTCAGATTTTGAGCAATTACAAGAATAATGGGGTAAAACCTCTTTCACATTGGAGCAATAAATTGGATGTCAGGTGTTTTATGAGGCAACGACCACTGACGTTATTTGGATATTCTAATCCAATATTTTCAAAAAAGTGGGTCAACTCCTTAGAGAAGATCTTTTCAAAGATTCACTGTTCTATAATGGAGAAGGTGACATTATCCATTTATTGTCTAGATGGAGAGTCCGATCAATGATGGGATTTGATTAATAACACCATTAAAAGTAGAGAAATTGAAGAGATGGAATGTGAATACATTAAGATCATGTTTCTTAACAAGTATTTCCCACAAACTCTTCATATGAATATGGAGAAAGAATTTATAGAGCTCTAGTAAAATGAATGAGAATCTTACAAAATCTAGGAAGTGAGTTTCATAGGGCTTGTAGGTATGCTTCAGATTTTTTTTCTAAAATGATAGAAATGTTGATTGATTATTTAGTGGGTAAAACCCACACCTTCAAATGGGTCTCGAAATTTGATACATTGAGTGTAATAAAGATGATTTTCAGTGTTTCATTAAATTAGAGATGGAGTTTGGGGAATGGTACGATGTATATAGTTATAAGAAGTAAAATAAGGAGATTCAATCCAAATAATTTAATTAGAAGATGTGGAAAAATCTCAATGATCCTCATGCGAAAAATACATGGTGTTTCATTATGGGAACTACCTCAAAGTTACCGGGAACTACACCATGCATGTGAAAGAAGTACACTATACTCAATAGTGTTGAAAATACATTTTAATGTTGGAGAATGTAGTGGAATAAAGGGGAACCCCACCCATGGTTCAATGCTTTATCTTTAGGGAGAAAGGGAACTATGCAATCCAGTGCACTAAACCTTTATTCCTCAAGTGTAATCAACATCCGCATCCACCAAATACACATGGAAAAGGGAAGGATTATTCCACAACTACATCATATGTGTATCATGATAATTAAGTCGTACAAGGTACATATCATATTAACTCAAGAATGAAACAATTATTATTTTCTTCTGGTTATAAAAATATCATTATATCATTCACGTTTTCTAGAACTATAGAATCGAAGCCCCGAAACCATGAAGTAGTGATATCGTTAAAAACTCTAAGTTGTGAAATAATTAAAACCCACGTGTTTTAATGTTCTACTATTGACGTATGCGGGAGTATTCTTCTAGATAATCTCGTAATAAATCCCTTGATAGAATTCGATTCAATAATGAGAATCGATGGTCTCTCATTATATAGAGTGCATATCAATAGTCATGAAAAGAAAATATCATTTCATATTCTGAACTATCCCAAGATCCTATAAAAATTCAAGGAAGATCATGAATTTAATTTTTATAATCCTTCAACAGTGTGGGTGTTGATACCCTATGAATAATCATACCATTGTCTAATGGTTTATTCAATGGATTGTGTTAACCTTGCAGAAATTCTAATCATGATTGGATATTGGGGTGTATTTCCCAAAGAGTTACTTGATCATCCACCAGATTGTGAGGTGCAGCTCTATAGAGTACTCATACCTGGATCAAATCCAATCTCATTATGTCTAAATAGGATGCATTGTATCGAACAAGAGGATTTAAAAAATAGGTTGTAACATCATTTGTACAAAGGGTTCATACGACCTACAATATCACTTTGGGGTGTGCTAGTTCACTTTGTGATGATGAAGGATATATCAATGTAGTTGTGTATAAATTATCGGGAACTCCAAAAGATAACCATATAGAACAAGTATCCTCTTTCAAGGATTTATGTATTATCCAATTATTTAAGAAGATCACAATACTTCTCAAAGTGGGATCTTAATTCTTTATATCATCAACTAAAGAAGAAAAAGGAAGATATTCATATGGCTTCCTTCCGTACAAGGTATGGGCACTATGAATTTATGGTGAAGCTCTTTAGACTTACTAATTACCCTGAAATATTTAACGATTTTATGAATAGAGTCTTTAGACATTAACTTGAAAAATTTGTTGTATTGTTTATTGATGATATTCTAATATACTTCAAAAGGATGAAGGAAAATTAAGAACATCTAAGACTTCTGATGGAAACATTGAGATATGAGAAGTTGTACTCCATGATAATCAAGTGTGACTTTTGGATGAATCATGTCGTGTTATTGGGATATGTGATCACAAATGGGGGAATTTATGGGTACAATTGAAAAACCAGAGCTATTTAGAAATGGAATAGACCCTATAGTGTCAAAAAATCCATAGTTTTCAATGATTGACTAGGTAATAACATAGTTTTTAGGGAAATTTATCAAGATTTTAAATACCGCTTACTATGTTTATAAGGAAAATAGTAAATTATGTTTGTAAGGAATAATTTGAGGGAATATTCAAGGTGCTAAAGGGAAGGTAGATCACTACACCTATAATCACACTACTGAAAAGTGGATAATGTTTTGTGATATACAGTGATGCTTCCAAGAAAGGATTGGGGTGTGTACTCATGAATAATGATAATGTGATAAACTAAACCTCACAATAGTTGATGATCAATGAGTATAATTACATGACATATGATCTAGTGCTATTAGTCATTATATTTTCCATGAAAATATTGTGGCAATAAATTTATGGAGGGAATAGTGACATATACATTGATCCAAAGATCCTAAAGTATATACTCACACAAAAGGATCTCAACATTCATCAAAGGAGTTGGTTATATATAATCCAATATTATTATATCTCTATTCACTGTCATCCTGACAAGGAAAACAAGGTAGAAGATGCTCTTAGCTGAAATGAAGATGCTACTCTATCCATGATATAGATTTACAATGAACTTATCTTTTTGGATATGAAAATAAGGTATTTGGAAATTATAAAGGTAGGGGATACAACCTACTTTTCCCAAATTATTTTGAAACCATCTATCCAAGAAAAGATTAAGGAGGCACCAAGGGAAGATCTGGATGTACAAAATAAGGTGAATGACGTAAATGGATGCATGCTACAAGAGATACATACCAATGATGATTTTATGATTTAGTTTGAGAAACATTACTACGTTCCTTAATCACTGGGAATAAAGAAGTGTCTATTAGACAGTGCATGTAGCTCAACATTCTCTATCCATCTTTGTAGAACTAAGATGTACCGAAATCTCTGAGAAAGCATCTAGTGGGATAACATGATGAACGATATTAAGGAATATATCTCAAGGTGCATGGTATGTCATAATATAAAATTTGAGTGAAAAAAGTTCAATGGGATGATGAAACCATTGCCTATATCGTTGTGGTAATGTGAGAATGTCATTATGGACATTCTCATGGGTCTCCCAAATACATCCATGGAAAATAATGTGATATGTCTTGTGGTTGACGGACTCACCAAGAATACCCATTTTATTTCTATTCGAGAAGATCTATCTATTGAAAACCTTGAAATGATATTTGTGATAGATTTGTTGAGACTATATGGTGTTCCACTCTTGACTATCTTTGATTGTCATCCAAGCTTCACATCTAATTTATGGTGATGTCTTCATATTTATTTGATTACTAAATTACATTTCATCATGGAAAATCACCCCAAAATTGATGGCCAATCTGAATGGACTATTCATATTCTTGAAAATATGCTAAGATCCTAATCATTAGAATTAAAATATTGATGGGATCAATATATCGCATTTTTTTGAGTTCTCATATAATAATAGCTTCTACATGAGTATTCATATGGCTCCATATGATGACTTGTATGGAAAGCAATGTAGAACTACAACCTATTTGGATGATGTTAGAGAAAGAAATCTACTTGGACCTGATCCTGGGAAAGAGATGATAGATAAGGTCCATGCCATCTAGAAACATATCAGTGATTCTCAGTGCTAAAAAAGGAGCTATGTTGAAAACAATTCAAGGGACAAGGAGTACGACATTATAGATAAACTCTTCCATAGAATATCACCATGGAAGAGAGGAAAGTTTTTTTAAATAAAAGGAACATAAGACCAAGGTACATTGACCCCTGTAAGATCCTTGATGACATATGATCCATGGCCTATAAGCTTTCACATCCCCCAAATATAGCACCTATTCATTATGTGTTCCACATATCACTCTAGAGGAAGTACACAACAGATCTGTAACATTTACTAAACTCAAGGGTGGTACAGCTGGAAGATGATATCTCATATGAGAAGTAGTGAGTTAAGATTCTGGACTTGAGATATGAGGTTCTATCCAATAAGACATCCCATATTGTTAAAGTTTTTTTGAGGAACTATATGTTTGACAAAGAATCTTGCGAACCAGAAGAGGTGATGAAGAAGTAGTACCCTCACCTATTTGTGTAAAAATAAATTCTGAGGGTGCAATTTTATAAAGGGATGACAATGTAACTAACCAATTTTTAATCAATGTAATCACCCTATTATAATTATTCCTTTTAGTATAATATCAATAGGAGTCACAATGACATATCATGATACTAAATTCTATGTGACCATTACACATAATTTTTCCACTTCTATTTTTACAATTTCAAATATCCCACATATAGGGTTTTGTTCAGGGATATTTTTGGAGTCGAATAGAACAAACATAATTTTCGGTGAATATTAATCTACCCTTATGAATAGTAATCTAACCTTATGTATAGTAATATAAACATAATGAAGAGAAAATTGTCTAATATAATAGTAGGCTCATCCAAGAATGATTAGAAAAAATTTAGGCATCTTATAAGTGATAATACGAATATAAAAAAAGTATTCATATTTTTTGCGACATAAATAAATAATTATAATTAATTAATTAATTTAAAAGAAAATATATTTTCTTAAAATGGGTTCATAAATTGTCATTTTTATGGCTCATAGTTTTAAGATAATTTTATATGTCCTTTTGAAAATTTTGAAATCATTATAAAATTAGTTTTAATTTCAAAATAAGAGTTTTTCTATTAAATTTTGATATTAGATGAAAATTATATTATTCATATTTAGAAAATTAATTGTAAAAAATGGATTTTACTTTTATATTATACACGTGAAAAAATGGATCGGGTGATGTTTTGGGTTTATTTTTGTAATACTTAATCTTTTGGTGAATAGTAAAATACATTAATTTACTATATAAATATATTATAATTAAAATCCACTATTCATAACTTCACAAGTGAATTAGGAAGCTAGATGTAAAACATATATTACTTATTTACTATTATTGGACATGGAATCATCACTATTGATTATATTGGTAGAAATTAATCATCTAATGATAAACATACTAAGAGAACCGCTCACCCCTCCACTATAAATATGACCCCTCAAACCCTCATTACATCACACCCCTCATGCTTCAAGACATGTCCAAAATTTTCAAAAATATATTCCCTTGACCCTTCCTCATTACATGGGGCTCTTGGCCTCATCAAAATACCATGCCCAGGTTTCTTAAAGAGGATCTCAAGAGAAGGATTCAAGAGGTAATTCCTCTCTCTCTTTTTATTCATTTTCCATTCTAATATATTTTATATTCATTTCATTCCCTTAAAATCTCTTATAAAAATTTCCAAATAACTCCATAATGATTTACATAATTATATTATATCATGTAAATGGAGTATTATTCATTATAATCCCCCTCCATCTCTTTGTTAAGAAAATGTAATTGTTTCCCATGATGTGTAAACTTACCTAAATCATGGATGATGCATTTCCATTTTCAATATAATCCTCCAAGGAATTCAAAAAAATCATTAAAATGGTTGAATAAAATATTTTAAAATATATTTTTATCCCCATTTATTTTTTGGAACTAACTAATTTACATGACACTATGATAAAATAAAAAAAGTTCATTGTGATAAAAAAACCACCCAAATTATCCAAAAAAGATCATTAAAAATTTTATCTAATGATTCATCCTCATGGTACACAAACAAATTCATTGTAAGATTATTTATACCTCTAGAATTTCACTAATAATATATATTAACAATTCTTAATTTTTAACCACATTTCCATTTAACATCCATTCATGAATACAAGTGAACTCTTAATAAAATCTATGAAAATTAACACTCCCAAACTATGAACATAAGATCTATACTTCATCAAAAGGCCCATAAATAACATAACCAAACCATAGTAAACAATATTCATTTATAAAAGTAAATTCAATTTATTATTAATTAATATAGTTTCATTATATAAGACATTAAAATGAAGAAAGCATTTGGATACAAGGTATGGGAAAATTCAAAAACCCAACTTTATTATTCGAGTTCTCCATCGTTCACTCCTTGATTGGTATGGGATATCCTTATAAATAATTTATTCATAACTATATTTCACATTCTAGTATATAAATTTTATCTAATTGATTTTATGAAGAAAATATTTTCCAAAAGAACTCTTATTTAAAATAAACACACCCTTTTAAATTCATGAATATTGTTTCTATTTTCACTAATGGTTAATGGTTCAATGTCAGTAATGACACTCCCTCTTTTTTTTTCGAGGACAAAATTCTTATGAAATAATGTATTTTTATTTTAATCCCATTTCATTTAATCGGTTACTTTCAGTTCACGTTTGACATATTTTTCACCCGGTATGCATGATAATGTAAATATTATGATGTGATAGGTGCGCCAGAAATTATATAGTTCAATATGATTGATTGAATGTGACAGGTGTGCCTATAATTATACAATGCTCCAATGAAATGGATAAAGAGATGAATCATATGAGTTCAAGTGATATTATTCATGAATGTGATGCTATATTTTTTCCCAATTATGTGTACTAGTAAACCACCAAGAAATGGTGTTTTCATTTTTTTATGCATAGCCACATTCCATGATTTTATATAATTATTCCTCTCATTATTTTGATGATGATTTTATGATTATTCTATCATGATAATATGTTGTTCTTATCTATCCTTTTACTGGTTTTTTATATCACTCCTTTTTGATGTATATCCTCTGGTGATTATGTGTTCTAATGAGTTTTCAATGGACAATAAGAAGGAGGAGAAGAATGAATTAAATAAATTTTTATGTTACATGTTATAAATCTTATGTTTGGTAATTTTTTTCCAAGACACTAAACCATTAGATCCTCAATGTGTAATAATATTATGTTTATTATCATTAAATTGATGTGATATTAATGTAATAGAAGGATGGGTGGATACAATATCTCTTTTTAATTAATTGGGTATTGAGTTATATCTAATTATATAGTATAATATGGTCTTTAGAATGAACCTTGACTACTATGACTTTCTTGGGAGTAAACCATGACTCCCATGATGGTACTAAGAGTGAACTCATACTACCAGGATGGCCAAGGCAGTGCATCGTGACCCCCCAAGATGGTATAATTAGTGATCCTATACTATAAAAATAGGTTTATAAATTATTCCTTGGAATCAATGGAAACTAAATTATATGCTTATATGTCGGCAACAATTCCATGTTTTATTCCTATGTTTTGATTTCATGCATTATGTTATTTATTTTAATATGATTAATTTTTTATGAAATTCCAATATTTATGCCATGATTCATGTTTATTATATATAATATTATGGGTATGATCTTCTCTTTTATTGGTCTTGTTCTCGTATACTTATGATAATTATTATGCTTATTTTTCTACCTTATTTACCCTTATTGAGCATGTGAACTCACCCTATATTATGTTTCTATTCCTCTAGTTTGTGAAAATATTTCTTATGTTAAATTTGGATTAGAAGGATGATATTCATGAAGATCCTAGTGGGATATAATGTAGCTCACTCATGTACCAGTGATTATGATTCCATGATATCAAAGAAAACAAAATAGTATGGTATTCATGAGTCTATTTGTGTAATGTTCTATATATTTCAAGAATGTTATGTAATTTTAATTTTGACTGGACTGTCTCACAATAGTTTCTATTATAGGAAATTATTAATTAGACTTTGGAATCTAGAATGATAAAACGTTAGTGATAACCCTAAGGACATGTCGAGGGACAATTATAAGAATAAGGAAAAAGTGTTGGAAAATTTCATGTAATTTTTGTGAGGGATAGAGTGAGTGGTTTCTTATAAATAGATACCTATATAAATAATAAAATTGGATGTATAAATGGAAAATATTTTACTAGGGGATACATCTCTGACAAGATGTTATGGGTTGGACTTTGGGTAATTTGGTGCCTGACAATGGGCTTTATGGAACACCTGATTTAACACTACTGGGGGATATGACATGGATGTTCAAAAAATCTTTATAAAACAACATGATGTATTTAAAAATATATTAGTTATGAATAACCTAGTAAAACCCTATGTGGTAATTGATATTGGGATGTTTTATAAATTAGATATTTGATATGTGAATTTTCATAATTATGTGGTTTTTCATTAGTATAACAATTTATTTCTATAGGATTTTAGTTTTAGTCTATGTTTGGAACCCGAAGGAACCATGTTAAAGATGATTATGATGTACAATTAAATGATTTTTCTCTTGTGAAACATTATGACATAGAACCTAGAATGAATCACCTCATTTATATGCCTAGAAAAATTTCTGTAGATATGAATCATGGTGCAATTCCAATTGAGAGGAGTAGGGAACAACATTCGGGTGATTTGTTTAGGAGGAAACACCCAACTTCTATCATATTATCAATTGATCTGCTTTCTTCTGAACAATAGATCTTAACTACATAATATATATTCCCCATTCACTAGTGTTTGGAGTATGTGAATTTCATTCTAGTTGTCTGTTAGTTTGAAGATGAATTAGATTAGTGGTGAACTCTAATCAATAATACATGCCATAAATAAGTGATATCATCCCTAGATAGGGATGAGTTTAAGAAATTATTTTTCAATATGTATGTTCCGTATATTCTTCATAACAAGATGAATAAATTGTTTCAAGGGTTTCGGAAAATAGATAATGAATATATCTATACATTCGAGTCTAATTTCACATGACATGTGAGGTATGTTTTTTGGAATTATCATCAATCCTAAATGTGAAGGTGAATGGTTCTATAGTTGATTAAAGAGAATTATCATAAAGTAGAAAGAAATAGGATCCATTATTAGATATTAATAGATCATATTTTTGAAATAAATGATGAAATGGTGGTTGGATCCATGTATCAGTATCATGATTATGGAATGAAGAGGAATATGGAGTTTAGAGGAAAAACAGAAATAGATTATGTGAAGAAGCTGATCTTCACTTTATTCTCTATTTGTGGGAATAATCATTGATGAAATTTCATTTTGGAGTCTAATAATATTTTTTATGTGTTGACTAATAGGTCATTAGTAACATTATTGCTGATGAGATGGGAAAATGTTATCTAATATTGTGAATGGGGGAAATCATCATTGAAAGCCCCTCCTATGATTCATTTCTACTAGTGTAAGGAGAAAATGCATTATTCTAAGCACTTCACAAACCCAATGGATATTTATGATGATTGAAATCAACAACCCTTTAAGCTTAGGGTCAATTTTAAATATCATTAAATCACTATTTTTATTAGGGGTGTGATAAAAAAGTGATAAATGTTATGTTAACTATACACTCTTGAATAGCTAATGTCATATTTGATTCTATATTTACCCACACTTTCATATCTAATGAATTTTTATAAGGGTGTTAAGATTCCAACAAAATAAGTATATGTGGAATTATAAGAGTATATACATAATAGTAGGATGATTTCATCTCATGACTATGATTCTTCTTGGGTAGAATTAGTGGAAACATGGTTTCTGAAAATCATTCCATTCTCCATTAGGATGAATTTTAAGTCATATTAAGCCTGGATTGGATTCCCCATCACAAATACAACTTTTATTTTTATGGACGGGAAGCTAATATTGATATTTAAAAACCTCTAATGATCATAAAACCATGTGATAATAAGTGTTAGCTTCATGTGGAGATTATATCTAGTGTATGGGTCATAATTCCCTTTCAGAAATGGGTCATTATCTCAAATAATTTGGGAGATAATAAACAACGATGACATTACTCTTGGACAAGATCTTTTGTTCATATTTATAATAGAGATTCATAGACTTACACCATAATTGGATGTTGAGTTCTCAATAGAACTCAAAACATTTTCCACATCAATGTCATGACTCTTTATATAATGGATCCAATTGAATAGTAATATTTGAATAAGAATATCCTAGAAAACCTATATAATGGATTCATTCTACCAAGAGTGTCACCTTGGGGTGCACTGGTTCAATTTATTGAAAAATAAAGATAAATTAATGCATCTCTTCATTAATTATTAGGAGTTTAAAAATATCACAATCAAGAAATATAATCCTTTTCCTCACATTGATGACTTGATTTATCAACTCTGTGTAGCTCAATAATTTTACAAGATTGAAGATCATTCTAGATATCATCATTTGAGGGTCACGAAAAAAGATATACCAGAGAAAACATTATGTAACAGTTACTATCATTAGGTATATTTTGTGATTCCTTTTTATCTAAATAATTTTTCTTCAATAATCATGGATAAAATTAATAGTGTCTTTAGAGATTACCACAATAATTATGTGGTAGTATTTATAATTGATATTTTTATCTATTAAAAGATAAAGGAAGAGAAAGAAGATACCCTAAGAATTTTACTAAATATCCTTTGGAAGGAAAATATATATGAAAAATTTATGAAATATGAATTTTGGCTGCATAATGATTCAATTTTATGTAACCTAGTCTTAAGATATGGTATATTTATAGAATCATCAAAGATGAAGGACATTGAATACTAGAATAGACCAAAAATGGTGACTAAGATTCATAGCTTTATTATGTTTTTTGGATAGTATCAATGGAATGTTGTCATTTTTACATGACTATCTAATCCTATGAACAAGTTAACTCTGAAGGGTTTCATGTTCCTCTGGATTTATGAATGCGGAGAAAATTTCCTGGAACTGAGGACAAAGTTAGTCTGTGAACCATTGATTAAATTACACTATAGTTTTGGACGGGTTTTTATCTATAGAGATGCATCCCTGAAGGGATACAAATGTGTTCTTATATAGTATAAAATGGTTATAGCATATGCCCCTTGAAATTTGATGAATCATGAGAAATATTACACACAACATGACTAAGATTTAGTAGTAGTAATTATTTCATTAAAGATATGTAGGAATTATATTTTTGGAGAAAATTGTGATATATACACATATCATAAATTTCTGAAATATATATTCACAGATAAGAATTTCAATAAGTTCCATATATGATACTTATAGTTTATAAAAGACTATACCTTCTCAATACGTTACCACCCCAGAAAAGTGAAAAAGATGTTCGATGCTTTGAGTTTGAAGGATCCTGGTAGCTTA
This sequence comes from Viscum album, assembly GCA_963277665.1. NCBI lineage: Eukaryota > Viridiplantae > Streptophyta > Magnoliopsida > Santalales > Viscaceae > Viscum > Viscum album. The sequence goes on from OY728146.1 coordinate 1,816,567,605, forward strand.
TCTATGTCGAGGATCACAAAAGATCCAATATTAATGCATTTTAAAAGGATGTAGATACAAATCCTAAACGTAGGTGAAATGTCTTATCTTTCACATATGAATGTTCAACCCTCTATCCAAGTGAATATTAAGGAGGAGCATAATTATGATAAAGAGGTACAAAAGAATGATATAAATATTCATATGCTAAATCTTGATCACGATGGAATGATAAAGTTTAGGAACCATTTATGTGATACTTCCATACCATATTTAATGAAGGATATATTATATGAAGCTCAAGTTCTTAATTCTCCATTCATCCTGGAATTTTTAAGATGTATATGGTCATCAAGGAATATTTATAGTTGGTTGGAATAAAGAGATATATCATAGAGTTTGTATGTTGGTTCTTGGTATTCTAAAGTGTTAATTCTAGAAGACAAAAGTCTAAAGGGACTTTAAAAAAATTACTAATAATAGAATGGAAATGGGAGTATATAACTATGGATTTTTTCATTGGACTACCAAAAAACTCTGAATTCTTTAATGCTATATGGGTGGTAGTCGACCCCCATACATTTTCCGCACACTACATCAGTATTAGAGAATACTTAATGAAAAGTTCAAATAACATGGAGTACCATATTCTATTATATCTAAGTCGGATTTGAGGATTACCTGAATGTTTTGGTGATGTCTACAATGTGAAATTATTATAGAATTGATTTTCAACACTACATAGCATCCTCATATTGATGGTAAGTCTGAAAGAACTATTCTATCCCTCGAGGATATGTTGAAATTTTTTCCATTGTATTTTAATGTTGGTGGGGATCAACACCTTCCTCAAGAGGATTTTTAATTAAACAATAGATTTATGTCACAAATTATGATGGCACTATATGTAACCCCTATGGGTTGAAACGAAGAGCTCCACTATGTTAGGATGATGTAGGAGAAGTAATAATATTAGGTCCTGAGATTTTAGAATAAATGGATGAAATAGATTGAAACATACATAAATATATCAATGTATTTCAATGTTGGAAGAAAATTTAGGCTTATAACTATTGGCACGATCTAGAATTTTTTGTTAGTAAAATGGCGTTTCTAAACATCGCTCCAAAGAAGAAAGTTATGAGATTTTGGAAGAAATGGGTATTAAGCCCTATGTATGTTGGTCCCTTTTGAGAATCATGATCATAAGGGGATGGTATCATATCTCTTGGAACTTCATCAAAATCACTCTCATGTGAATGATTTGTTACATGTGTATCTCATATGGAAGTACATACCTGACCTTTCACATCTACAGAACATGGATTTCATCATTCTAGAGAAAGATCTTTTTTATGAGGAGTTGTCTATTGAAATTATAGATCATATATAAAATGTTCAATGAAATAAGGCCACTCACCAATCAATGTTACATGGGTAAACCACTTGTTGGAGGATGCTATATTGGATATTTAGGAAATTATGAAGTATAATTATCCTCATTTTTTACCCGAGTGATATGTTTCAAGAGAGAAATTCATTTTTAGGGGGGGGGGGGAGTAACACCCCGGGTTTTTATGGACGTTTTTAGACTAAATTAAGTTTTAATTTCAGTATTTAAATAAAAATAGTCAATGATTCATTTCCCTCATAATTAACACTTTGTAAATTACATGGAAGAAATCCACATATGTTACATAGAACATCGATTCTCCTTACGTTACATGCAACACCAACTATGCATATGTTACATGCCACATCGATGTTTCTATGTATCATTATTTTTTGGTAATAATTATTTAAATGATTTAATTATAACCTAGATATTAGTTATTGAAATATGAATAGTAATAACTAATTTTAAAATATTTTGTATAATTTTTTATATGAATAAATCATATTTATAATGAAATATATGATATTTAGTAATGCCATTAAATGTTTAAAAATATTGTTTTCTTGAATAAAATTCTTTTAGTGTCCTTCGAGAAAAAATAATAAATTCAATTGAAAAATATATAGAAAGGGAATTTGAAAATAAACACAAGTTTTGAATAAAAAATATCTAATTTAGCTAACGGTGATTATTGTGTATTTTTCTAAAAAAACATTAGTTTTTGATGAATAGTGAATATATCTAATTTTAAATCAAAATTGCATTTTAAAACCCTATTGGGTGCAGGTTACTGCACTAGTACTGTAGGGAAACTGTAGTAGTGGTGGTATTGTTCATCGACGAGTACTGTAGCGGTGGCAGGACAATATAACAGCAAAAGGGCAGTGTAGCAGTGTCGGGAACGGTAGTAGTCGAGATACTATTCATAGAATGAGCCTTGGGCCAAAAGTTAGGGCCAACGGGCTATTTTATGGAAAACATGCCCACTAGGCCTTCAGTCTATGTAATGGGTCTCCCTCTTCCTAGTTAAAAGAGGAAATTGCTTTACATTAATAATAAAATGAGGCTTTGAGCCGAACCTTTAAAAAAACATTGAAATTAGATATAATAATATTGAAATATTTTGTCATTTTTTCATTAAAAACTCACATTGTCAACCCAACTACAAGATTAATTATAAATTAATTTATTCAAGTAATATGATTTTACTCTAGAAAAATTTATTCTATATTATGAATCAACATTAATTATAATATCTAATAAGGTAAAATTAGTTGTTTATGGAAAATATCAGTGAATGTGATTGAAATTTAAGTGTCATAAATCACTAAAACATAAATTTAAGACAAAAAAATAAAATCAACAAGACCAAAAAACTTTTCTGGGCATACAATTACCCAAAACACCCTTTTATCATATTTGGAACAGTATTGAATCCCCTTAAAACATTAAAAAGGTAGATGGAATGCTCTCTTCAAATATTTATAAGAGTGCCACTCCTCCTTCCCTAAAAGGCCACCACCTATCCTTCTTCTTTATGCATTTAAAACCACTTAATATGGAATATTATATACCAAATACACATTACAACATCCTTCTCTTCCTATTAAAATCCTTCACATAGGAATAAGGATAACCAATGGACCCTTTAGACACAATCCAAAAGAGTTACCAGATTTAGATGTAACGTCTTCTCTCAAGTAATTTTTTTATTTTCTATCACCACACCATCGATATTCTATATTTAATAATTGTATAAAAAAATAATCCTCAATATAATAGGATTGTGTAATTATAATTTTCTGCCTAAATTACACACTCCTCCTTCTAAGGCGTAACAGACATAATGTTTACGTTTATGGAGAAGTACCGCCTCAATATATTATGATTGTTTAATATTCCTTATTACCTACCGTGGTGGAAATTATGATGAAAAATTCTTTTAAATATATTATATAAGATTTTAAATATGTTTTTAATTTTCTTTATTACTTTTAAAACACATATTTATTAACATTCCAATAGTTGTTAATATGATAATTTCATTTGAGGATGTGTGGATTGCCGCCCCCTCAAAGTGATGTCATTTCATCACACATTACATGGAGTGAATGAAGGATGGATTTAGTGAAATTATATGATATTTCTGATATAATAATGTGAATATAATATCTATATATTTATATATAAATATTTCATTTACATTCATTCTTTCGATACGATAATAAAAATCGATGCATTGTTCATGCATACATACAATTTGACCAGTACATGAATGGTGAATTCAAGTTCATATTTGTATATTATTTACATTAATAATAATAATAATATATATGTCTTTTATTTATAACAGTTTTTATATTTGGTAATCATTATATAAGCATAAGGAACTACAATATAACAATTTAAGACACAAATGTTGAATAAAGAAAACATTACCAGAAGTAAAACCTTAACATAAGATAGTTAAAAAGAGGGTACTATAAGGTCACAATAAACCCACATTTGATATAATAATATGGTCCTCTAAATTATATATAATAAATATATATTTATTATTCACCTGGATTGAATGAGTATGATGATATTCAAGACACAATGTTTGTAGATATCATCCCATATTCTATTTCCATGAGATACATGACATGTTCTTCAATCCTACTTTTTTTTGTGGTGTATATAAATCCATTGATTGTATAATATGTATATTATAATTAAATTTATGGTTATTCATATATCCATTTTTTGATCATTTTTTCATAGAATTCAATTTTTAAAATTTATTAAATCCATAAATAGTTTTATCTCACTTTGTCTTCTTCTATAACGAGGTTTTATATGCACCTAAATTCACATTAAAATTGTCAATAATAAAATTTTTTATGTTATATAATTTATTCAAATTATTTCATTATATTTTAATATTCATTTAATTTTCTCTTATTACATGGATCGTATAAAACCATGTTAAAAATATATATGATTTTATTGAAACAATGTCCCCGCTTTTCAAAATTATATAGGTTTGTATTTCATTTGATGAATGCTTATGATCCATCTCTCTAGAAAACTCACGAGTTTCCTTTTACTATATTTATTAATGAATTTTCCATGTATTATTTGCATTATTACACTCCTTGGTACTTAATATAACATTTTATGTTACATTTGACAATCTGTCTCTTTAGTCCAAAATCTAATGTATTCAAAAGCAATTTATTGAATAAATGTTTTCAATTTTTTTAAAAATATCATTAAATATTTTTTTCAAAATAGCATTTAAAAAATGTTATATAATTTTCAAAGATATTCTAAATGGATTTTTTTTCACATGTTGTCTTCTTTTAAATATAATTTTAAATGTCAAAACGGATATTTTACTCAAGAAATGTTTTAAATGATATTTCAATGTTATTTCACATCTATGATAAAATCTATTGGTGTTACTTGTGCTTTTTTGGAATATAATTCAATGTTTCCATTCATATTCCTTTTTAGAATGAATTATGTTTTGATGTTTATAAAATTCGTTTCTCTTTCACTAGTCATATGATTTTGAAACCTTCATTTTTCACAGGTTATGCTTATGATGATAATTATGAAACCAGTATTTTTCCAAAGGTTATGATATGATTACATTAGTATAATACCAAATTTATTCCATTGGTAAGGATATGATTATTTTTTATATTGTGGCACATATATGTATGATTTAATTTTGAGATGGGTGGGACCTATATCTCTATATAATGATTTGGATAAAGATTTATATCTCGTGATATTGACTAAGATGATCTTTGGAATTATCATTGACTACTAAGATTGCAACATCCAGATATTTTTTTTAAATTTTTTTTATATAATTTTTATTCTTCAGTATCAATATTTTCTATTAATAAATATATTTAGTGAACCGTGAGATGCACTTAATATGAAATTTCTGGTATATCGTAGCCATTAGGATAGTAAGAATAATTATAACTAACTTCTGAAAATACATTACGAATTCATTGGCTATTAATTATTTATAAAAAATATAAACAAATCAGACATTTATATTTTTTTGAGTAAATTATTTGTTTAATTAAATTATTGATATATATATATATATATATGTTATTTACTTTATAAAATATTTTATATATTAATAAAATAGATATTTTAATCATAGGGTATGAATTAAACAATATTTTATGTATACAAACCAAATTTTTTAAATGGTTAATTATTACACCTTCGAATGGAGAACCAATTTTAAATTAATATCTTCACACATTAATAATTTCTAAATTTCAAAATATTCATATAATTTTTAAGTGGTAAATAAAAATTTACTTTGGATAAATTTTTGATAACGTTCATGTTCTCATGAATAGTAAAAATATGATAAATGTTTTTTATAAACCAATTTTTTCATTGAGATAACTTATAGGATGAAATTAAAATATTGTATTGATTAAAAGAATAAATAAAATATATTTTTACTAATTAATATAATGTTTGTCATTAGTATTAATTTTACATTGAATTCATAGGTAAACCATTTAGATATTCTGTAATGTTTTAACTTTTAAAAACCATTTTCTCATTTCAGCAACGAGGTTAATCTTAACATAATTACATTATATTTTGGGTTTTGAATATAGAAAAATGGATTCCATATTTTAAATTAGTTTTTCCAAATTTTTTTAATAGGTACCTTTTTTTGACATTATGAATAATAACATTTGTAATTATTTTTATTTACCATGATTTAAGGGTAAATCTTGAAAATAAGTGTAACGATATAATATTTTATAAGTATAAAACTACCCTAATACAAGGCCTTATCCTATTGAATGAGCTATATCTAACCATGGGAATGCTTGGGTTGATTTAGTGACCCCATGGATTCAGTTTGAGGTAAAAATTAAATTTTAAAAGAATTAATTTTAAAACTAATTATTATTATCACACTGTGACCGGGTTAACGTGAAACTTGCACGTGAGTTATAAAACTGTTCAAAAATTATCTATTTGACTTTTTAGGCTGTTAGTGCAAGGTGTGATGGTTCAAGTGATGCTCGCTCGACATCACACTTAACAACATGCGAGCCCTATGGTTTCTCAACATCTAATATAAGAAAATAAAATAATATAAGGATAAGAGAAATGAAATGAAGTAAATTATAAATTTAATAAAATAAGGTTTTAGAAAAGAATGTTTAATCCTAAAATAATTATAATATTATAGTTTTAATAATAATATTGTAAATATTTTTGTAGTTTTTGTTATTATAATTATAATTATTATTAATATTAGTGTTATCATTATAATTTTTATTAATGGAATTTTATTATTATTAGTAAAAAATGGAAAAATGAAGGGGGAGAACCCTATCCTATCGTAGTAGCCCCCCCCCCCTGGCCTCCTGTGTGTCGCCAGAGGTGTACAGCCATCCCTCCTAGGCTCTATTCTTTTGCCGCCGAAACCCCTAGTGTCAGCCCACACTCACCCTCTTCCCTCATCCCCCGCCACCACGATTTGGCCTCCAATCATTCGATGAGCGGCCCTCCAACACCCCTTCCCAGCCCGTGAAATTGGGAGAGAAAACCCCCCACAATATTTCCAGCGTCCTTTTTGCTCCGGTTATGGTTTACATCGCTGATGTTCTTCCCACTCCAGTCGGTGTTTCCATTGCGGGTGTCTTCCCCACTTCGTTCGTGCATCCATCACTAGTTCCCACTTTCTCTAGAGTGTTTGTTTTATCAATTTTTGTGGTTTTATTTAATTTTGATGGATCCTGAATCCGTTGTTGATGTGTGACCTGTTGTCATGGGGTTTTAGGGATTTCAGATCAGTTACGGGGTGTTTTCCTTCCATCTGGCGAGGCTTGGTTTCATTTTCACTCAATCAGTAAGTGTTTCTGTGGCATACTATATTTAGTTGTTCATAATATGATTTTTTTGGGTTTATAAATGGGTTACATGGATTTATTGTGTAGTGCGAAAGTATTTTTTGGCATGCTTAAGTAATTTTAAAGTATTTCATAATTGATAATGGAAATGTTTTTATTGTGTTTCATTATATTTAATTTTTTAATTTATTTATGAAATATATGAGAAATGTGATGTGTGTTTTCAAGAGAACATATCATGAAAATTTATCAAAAGTTATTTTTTTAAATTAATAGAATTATGTGTGGAATGTTATACTTGTTGGGGAATTTTGAATATTATGTGAGAATTCAGTAAATAATGTGAAACATGTTTTAAAATGAATTGGGCTTATAGGTGGTTTTGAAACATGTTTGGCCTATGAGAAGCTGTTAGATTTAATTGTCTGTTTTCCTTATGATGTTACAAAATGGGTTCATGATGAATTGTGAAAGTCATGTTGAAGTATGTTTTGCAAAGGCTTATTGTGTCTCCTGGAATGTTTATTGTGACACAATATATTGACACAACCTTGTGTGAAATATGTGAAAACATGGGGGTGTTATCAAAGGAATGTGATGCATTAAACTAGTGTTTCATTAGAAATTTGTTATCCAAAATGGTTCATGTTTTCCAAATGATGTCAGTTCCTCTATATTAATTAATTATATCATGGATGGCTTCATGGTGGTGTGTACGCACACGTAAATCGGTACGTATGTGTATACATATATATATATACATCTTCCTTGAACATATTCCCTCATGGTGAGGAGAGTATGTTCAATTGATTAAGGGTATATATATGTATGAGAATGTATATGGGTGTAAGTGTGGGAATTTTTATTTAGTGCTTCATGTTCCGAAGTGTCTTGGCTTGTTTCTCTTCCTAATATGATGTAGGATCTCTATGTATTAAAATTTAAATTAAAAATCATTTATTTCTCACATTTCACACATAATTTTAGTATTAGTTTTTGATATAGAATTGTTAGAAAAATGGTCTGTCATGAATTGGTGTTGTTTTTCTCATATAATGTGTTGAAATAAATGGTATGATTGTGTTTTCACATCAATTTCCTGATGAAATTCCCCTTTGGATTTTTGATTGTGCTTTAGATTTAAAATTCTAGTTTGGGTTTTTAAATGGGTTTCAAAGTGTATTTCTAGTTTTCAATGTTGTTTACATTTGATTCTTAATAAATGGGTTGGCATGTGGAATTTTTTTGAGGCCCGATTGGATCTTTTGTAAAACTAGTTATCTTTAGAAAACTCTCCTTAGATGTAGTACCCTTTATTTGGTTGATTTATATGTTTTGGGAGGTCAATCAGGTAGGAATTTCCTATGACCAAATGGATGAAAGGAAAGGGTCATATTCCTTGGGGTTACTTAGTGGTGACTTTGTTGTGTGTGTTGATTGTGTGTGTGGAATGTACTTTTGGCTGCATACATGTTTGACATTGTTGGCTCACCCCCAATTTAATCTGAACATGGGATACCAGAATATCGAGCAAATTTTCAATGAACGATTGTTGTGCTAGTTTAGACTACGCACTAGCTAGTGGACCTTAGTACAGAATTAGATTTGAAAATGGATTGGCCCCCTCGGTTAGGCTAGGTAGAGAAACACCAGGTGTTTGGTCATTATGATGTCATCAAGAGAAAGCATGCCTTTAAGATGAATCATATGTGTAGTACGTTCTAGAATGTTTAAAATGTCCTTGGTTTTCTCATGTATATCAGCACATAGTTATCTGCGGCGAATAATTGAGGATCTTTTTTTGGTTGGTTACTCTTATTTATTATTTCCCATTTCCCATGTGTGATTATTTCTTTTGCGTTCTTGTATGGTGTGTCTAATTGTAAAAGAGGATAAATGTGAACTTCAAAAGTTTGTCGAAAATGTTTATAAAATGATTTACACTTCTTTATCCATCAATCTCTAAAATGGTAAAGCTTCATCCTTGGAAAACAACATAATTAAAAAATATGAAGGGAAATGGATAATGATTTTCTTTTATTGAATAAAATGTGTAAAAACCTAGTTCTATACATTGTATTTAAAACGTGAAATTGATGGATCCTTTATTTAAAGGAAATTCATATTAGAATAGATTTTTTTGGAATGCCTACTATGTTTTAATAATCACACCTATAGTTTTACCTTTGTTTTTAGCTTTGGGTTATGTTCCTTGTTTGGATTCGGTCACCATAGCACGATGTTGGATTGATTTCAGTGGTGACCCATAGGGGAACAAAGAGGTATGTAAAACATTTTTTTCTCACCATTCCTAGTTTTCATTTTCACTATCCAGTTTGTGTTTAATTATTAGTCTTTCATTTATGGTCCAAATCATTCCCACATGTATAGTTTTGATGCCCAACATGAGCTTCCATCCCATGGGGATTGAGAACACCGTTAGGGCCATGTCGCGGGAAGGCTCGATAGATCGTTTCCGTGTCAACCTGGGTCATTCATGATAAAATAGTATCACATGAGTCCCATATTATTTGGGATGTCTAGTAGACGGAGATTAGGTCTATCGTGGATTAGGTGGTAGGTTGCAGTTATGTGCCTGATCACCACCACTCATGACGAGACCTGAGTTACCAGCGTTCATACAGGTTTTGAGTATTTTTTTCATTGTATTGGATTAAGGGATGACAATAGAGGTGAATTGGTGTCATGTTGTGACCCCACATGTCATAGTGACCCATGTGGCGCATAGGTGCCTGGTTCAAGGTACTCTGGTGTTATGTCATACATGGGGAGTGGCTCACTACCATGTCATCGTGTTGGGCATAATCACTAGTTCCTCATTCCAGTATTCCAATGATGTTTGTGCATTGTCTTGATTTTTGATGGATTTAGAGTGTTTTTGGAAATGAAGTTTGTTTTAAATTGAAATGGTAATTTCTCTAATGGTTAAAAAACTGGTAAAAAGGGGATTTTATTTATGATGTTATGAAATTGGTAAAGGATGATTTTAAAGAGTATTTGTTTTTTTGGGAAAATGTTAGCTTATATTTGGATTTGGTAACAAAATGTAATGTGCGTCCATTGGTATTCTTTAGGATAGTCCGCATATGTGTGATTAGATACAAGAAATGAACATTGAAACATATGTATGGTTGATTTGAGTGGAAAGTGGTGAAGGATTATATAGCGGTTCAAAGGATTCCATAGGTGGGGTATTAGAATTTAAGGCTTGGATTGATTTTTCTAAAATGGTCTTGAAATAAAAAAATGATTTCAAGACATGAATTTTCATGAAAAGATGATATCGGTATTTTGAATGGTGTATTTTTCATGTGTTTGTATATGATAGATTTATGAGTCTGTTACCTTTGGCATGTGGTGTTTCATTTGGTTGTTTTTGAGCTTGATCAGGATTCAGGTCATGTTGTCTCTATTTGTGGGGTTTCTTTTGATTGAGTTTTGTCTTGATTCCAGTTTCGCTGTTATTTTCATGTTGTTCTAAATATTCCAACCAGTAATTTACTCAATATTTGTTAATTAGTCGTTACCAATTATAGTTTCTATAGAGTGTTTCTTGTCATTTGAGGCATTCGGGGTTTGTTAGGGGTAGTGAAGTTGATAGAGGGTTTTAAAGCTTGTCTTTGGGTGTTTGGATACTCCAGAGTTTGTTAGAGTTCATATTGTATTGGGATTAGTGGATGGATCATCCTAGTACCAGTGGGGGTAGATCATCAAACTTGGAGTTGGGATGATGTGAGAGGTGTTATTGTATGTCTTCATCCAATGGATCTTTCCTAAGGAGGTGAAGGTGAAAAGATGTGAGAGCCCATCCGAAGCTAACAAGGCAAGTGGTTGGAGAAGGAATGTGTCGACCTCTTTAAGGATTCGACATATGGAGTTCCAATTCATGGAAAATGCAGTGCCTCTAATCAATTGTATGGGTTCCCCATTTTGTATGTGGGGTGTATGAGAGAAACCTACCACTAATGAAATCCCTTTTGTTAGTGTCGACTTCAGGTTCGTTAGACTATATTCTAATGTGACATATGTGTTACCGGTTTGAGAATCCTAAGAAATCTTGAATCATCACATTGAAGTCCTGCTATTGGGTGACCATTAAGGTCAATGGGAAAGGTTATGAAAGTTGTTTTGTTCAATGAAGGAGTTCTGATCGGGGGATGCTCGTGTCTGACTGTGGGGTATAAGATGATTCAACCATCAGAGCCCCAGCCTTAGGTCTTGGGCTGAAGCTAGTGCACAGTCAGGGTGTCAGAGGAATGTGAGACCTTCACTTGGTTAGTTATCTATCATCTTGGGATAGAGATATTCAAGGATTCATTACCGTTTTTTCCTGCTATTGTATGGTCATATTTTGCGATAATAGTGAGATGAACTTATTTTTTCTTGATCATAGTAGACATGTTCTTCTGAATGTGGCCTCTAGAATCATTTGTTTCTATTAATAGAGTACTTTTATCTTGTGTGGGTTGGTATTGGTATTATTAGTTATTTTTTGGAGATGTGAGTGTAGGGGGTTTTTGTCTTGTGTTGAGATTTCTTGGTTTTAGTGGAAGTGTTCTCATTCGTACTAAGGGAGTTATATGTTTTTGGAGTTTTAAATCATTTTGAGGAATTATTAGTTTCCTCATTGTTGTTATAGAGAGTTCCTTGTTTTGGTTCTCTAATATTATTGGTGGCCTTGTATTGGTGTTCCGCTTAATTCTCAGTGGTCCCTCTCAACTCTGGTGGGGATGTCGGTATGTTCGGGTTGGGAGTTCCTAAGTTAGCCCTCCTCGGGTTATTGTGTGTGGGTTTTAACAATTCTATGTCAATCGATTTATTGTGTTGGGGAGAACTCTACCATGTTCTCCCCCTATTTTATGTCATTGTTTCATCATGATTGGTCAGGTGGGTCTTTTGGATTGTATCATCAACCTGGGGTTCTTTATTTTTCTTTTTGGATATATTCTGGCAGAGACTCAAGCTATGATATCTTTTGATTTGGAGACTTTCTAGTGGTAGAATTTCTTTGTGGTGGGAAACATTTTCAAACCCAGACTGTGTTGATGCATGAATTTGACGACAGTTATTAAATTGTGTGACAATTCACAGTTTGACTTTTTAGGTGGTTAGTGCCGTGTGGCAAGTTTCGAGGACAATTCCCTCATCAAAGCACTTTATGGTACATGAGTCGTGTGGTTTCCCAACCTGTGACAAAATTAACTTAATTAATTAATGGATAAGTAAATTTAATTTAAGAATAAAACTTAATAAAATAGTGTTTCAGAAAAGAATGTTTATGCATAAAATAATAAAAATAGTATAGTTTAAACAATAATATTATTATTATTGTGGTTGTTGTTATTTTAATTATATTAATATTAATATTATGATGATGATGATGAAAATTATTATTATTATCAATATTATTTTTATTATTTTAATTATATAATTATTAGTAAAAATTAATAATAATTAATGTTGAGAACCCTAACCCACCACAGACCCCACCCCCCTGTGGCATCCAGCGTGTCACCCCTAGTGCACGACCAGCCCTCCTGTTCACTGTCCTTTAGCCACAGAACCCCTAAGAACCGGCCGCACTTGCCCTCTGCCCTCGTCCCCTACGAGCCGTGATCCGGATTCCCCCTATTGACGAGTGGTCCTCTGGAACCCCTTCCGGACACAAGCAACTCAGACAGCCGCCCCCTACGTCGATGACATCCTCCCCACTCCGATCGACATTTCCATCACCGGTATCCTCCCTGCTTCAGTTGTGCCACCCACTCTAGTTCCCACATCCCCTAGTGTGTATGTTTTATCAAATTTATTTGTTTTTTTTCCAATTTTTCTAGACCTTAAATCCATGGATGACGCGTGACCCATTTTCCTGGGGTTTTAGGAATTTTATATGGTCTGCATGGTGTTTTCCTCCCATCTAGCGCGACATTGTTGCAGTTTCACTCAATCGTTAAGTGTTTTCATGGATAATATTTTTAGATGTTATTTATATTATTGTGTGGAATTATAAATGTGTTCCATGGATTTATTGTGATGTGAAATTGTATTTTTGGAAATCTTACGTAATGAAAATGTATTTCAAAAGAGATAATGGATATGTTTTGATTGTTCTTTGTTATAGTTCCTTTTGAATGTATTTTATGAATTATTTGGGAAATTTCATGTTTGTTTTCAAAGTAACTTGTCATGAAAATGTATCAAAAGTGGGGTTTTTAAATTAAATCAATTATACGAGGCATGTTATACATATTGTGCACATTGGAATTTGATTTGAGAATTGAGAAAATAAAGTGAAACATTTTGTGAAATGAATTTGGTTTATGGGTGGTTTTGAATCATTCTTGGCATTTGAGAAGTTTTTTGATTTAATTGTGTATTTTTTTTATAATATTACTAAATGGGTTCATTATGAAGTGTGCAATTTATGTTGAAGTATGTTTTGAAATAGTTTGTTTGTGTCTCTTAGAATGTTTGGTGTGTAACTAGATGTGGACACACCCATGAACGCACTAGGTGAAAACATGGTGGTGTCATCAAAGGATGGTGATGCTTTAAATTGGTGTTCCATTGAAAAATGTTTTCATAAATGGTTCATGTTTTCCAAATGATTTCGGTTCCTCTCAGTTAATTAATTAGAGCTTGGGTGGATTCTTGGTGGTGTGTACACACACATAAATTGGTACATATGTGTATATGTATATATATATATCATACTTGCAAATACTACATCATGGTATGGGGAATATGTTCAATGTATTAAGGTTATATATTTGTATGAGAATGTATGTGTGTGCTAATGTGGGCATTTTTCATCGATTGCTTTAAAAAGCATAAGTTTCTTATGTTGGCCCACTTCCTTATCTAAAGTTGGATCTCTATGAATTAACCATTAAATTGAAGTATCATTTTTTTCTCGAATGTTTTACTTAGTTATAATATAAGATATTGATATTGAACTGTTATTAAAATGGTCTGTCTGAATTAGAGTGGTTTATATCTTGTAATGTGTTTCAATAAATGGTTTGATTGGGTTTTGATATAAATTGGCTGATGAAATTCCCCTTTGACCTTTTTGAATGTGCATTAGATATAAAATACTAGTTTGAGTTTCTTAAATGGGATTCGAAGTGTATTTCTAGTTTTCAATGTGGTGTGCTTTTGATTATTAAGAAATGGTTTGGAAATAGAAAAATATGTGAGGAACAATTGACACTTTTATAAATCTATTTAACTTAAAATACTATCTTTTCTATGTGGTCACCTTTATTTGGTTGAGTTATATGTTATTAGAGGTCCACCGGGTAGGACATTACGTTGAACAAATGGTTGATAAACAAGGGATGTATTCAATTGGGTGACTCGAGGGTGACTTTTTTATGAGTGTTGAATTTGTGAGAGGAATGTACTTGTGACTGCATGTTTTATTGACATTGTGGGCACACCTACATTTTAGTCTGTACATGGGAACCTACACTAACAATAAATTTTTTTGTGAACGATTGCTACAATAGTTTAGACTACACACTAGCTAGTGGCCCTTAGTACGTAATTTTCTCTACTAGGGGATTGTGCCCCTCGGTTACAACAGGTAGGGAAACACTGGGTGTTTGGTCATTATGATGTCATCTAGATTAGGCATACCTCCAAAATGAGTCACATGTATAGTATTCTCAAGACTATTCATGAGAATCTATGTTTTCCCATGTAAATGAAAAATTAGTTATCTACGACGGATGATTGAGGTTCTTTGTTTGTTGGTTACTCTTGTTTGTTATTTTTTATTTCCCTTTTGTGGTTATTTATTATTTCTTTTTTTATGGTGCGTCTCTTTATTAAAGGAGATAAAAGTGATCATTAAAAGATTGGCGAAGATTGTTTTTAAAATGTTGTACACTTAACTATCCATCTTTCCCTAAAAGGTTAAAACCTCTTCCTTGGATATAAAAAAGTTAAAAATATCAAGGGAAATGGATCATGATTTTCTTTTAATGAATAAAATGTGTAAAAAACCAGTTCTATACGTTTTATTTCAAATATGATATTGATGAATCTTTTATTAAAAGAAATTGCATATGAGAATATATGTTTTGGGATTTCTTACTGAGTTTTAATACTCACACCTATAGTTTTAGCTTTGTTTTTAGATTTTGGTGTTTTTCCTTTCTTGAATTCATTCACTATAGCATGATGATGAATTGAGGTCAGTGGTGAACCATTGGGTCACATTGAGGTACGTAAAACATTTTTTCTTACCATTTCTTGTTTTCATTTTCACTATTCAGTTTTTTCTTATTTATTTGTCTTTCATTTATGGTCCAAATCATTCAGAACATTTTATTTTTGCATCCCAACACTAGTTTTCCAGCCCATGAGGATCAGGAATTCCCCTCGGGCCATGCCACAGGATGACTCAGGTGACTGGTTCAGGCTCAACCCGATTTGGTTTGTGACAATTATAACATAAAAATTTATATTTTACAAAATATAATTTAATATAGGGTTATATAACTGAACTATATGAATATAAATAGTCATTAGAAATATATTTTTTTCTTATATCATGGTATTATATTTATAATTGTTAGACATTAGATAAATATATTTTTTATGACAGAATTATGATGTTGTGAATTATTAATTAAAGAATAATTATACTAAATAAATTTATAAATATTAAAATAAATATAATTTGAACATTTTCATTCAATCCAAAAAAAATTTGGGATACATTGACATATTAGATATGATATAATTATTTTGGTTTAATGTAATTAGGATGTTATGATTTTTTTAAGAATTTTAAGTATGAATAGTTTCCAAATAGGACATAAATCATAACACAACCATTAAATAGTTTATTAAATGATAAAAAATTCACAAAAAAATGCATCCAAATGGTTAATATAAGTCCAAATATGTCATAAATTAATTTTTTTTACTTTTTACATGATATGGTAATTATATTAACCCAGAATATGTAAATATCATGATATCAGGATAAGATTAACAAGAGTAAAATAAGACATAAACTAAAAAGATTGAAATAAAAAAATATTAAAAACTTTCCTATCATTATTTGATTATAGGTATGAGTACCAAAAACATATTATCATCAAATTAAATATTTTTTTAGCATTAATAATAGAAATTGAATTTACATTTAATTAATATTTTGAGAGTTTTCTAAAGTTCCCCTCTCCTCTGTTATAAAAAAGCATCTCCTCCCTCTTCTCTTTATGGAATTTTGAGAATTCAAGTTAGGCCAAACCATTACCATTTCACTTATCAACATCCATAGTAACATTCTAGAGGCTCTGTTCTTCTCAAATGACGAACTCTATTGACCTATGACGAAATTTAATGAAAGCACAATGAGGAAATGTTAATCACTTCTACCGATAATTTAAAATTTCATTCATCTTTTACATCCACTTATTTAGTTGTTTTTTCTATAAAGTAATAACATTAGTATAACTCATATAATTATATATTATTATAAAAATGAAATAAAACTATTTTACATTTTATCCATCTGATGAAAAATGAAATCACTGTGTGTGCATACGTACGTCTTACCATCTCCACGCCGTGGTGTAATCTGTTTTTCACCACCAACTTACATGGATAAGTATAATGGGGGAAATAATAAAAATATATTGTTATTATAACATGATACTAATTATGAGATACTACACTCCATCCACTTCAATAATATTCCATAATTACGGGAATTATGTCGTCACTCAAGCGTACGAACGACCTTCTGTCTCTACAGTGCGATGTGATTCGTTCTATATAATCTTCATGGAACCATGATAATATATATTAATTTAATTAATAAATATGATATATGTTATACAAATACCATGTAGTAAATTATACAACTATAAACTAAAAAGAGTAATAAGAACTTATCCAATAAAACATACATAAGAACATAAAGCAGTTAATACCCGAATTACAAGTAACAAAGAAATAAAATGAACAAAAGGATGAAAATATGTTCATAAAGTTTATAATAATAATGAATTTAATTATGAAAAAAATCAGTAATAATATTTAAATCATTATACAAGTGGTTCAAATACATACGATGCATAATAGACCTAAACTAAATGATAATTTGGCAATCTCATTTTTATCTGATATTTTTAATACGTAATTATTTACTAGATTTATTTTTATCATCCATGTCAATGATTTCAAAATATATTTTTCATAAAATATTTAAAAATTTTATATGTATGTTTAAATTCATTTTTAAATATTTTTTAATTTCACTAAATGGTGTGGAAGGAATCTTTCTTTTTTTACCATACGTTTTACTTTTTGACTTTTACAGAACAAGTACGAGGAGAATGTTTCATTATATTATATATAATGAATGGATTTTTACAAATTCATAAGGCCTTATTTACATGAAATTTACAATACATGTTTTTAATTTACTTTTTATCTAAATAATTTTCTTTTAAAATTTCTCATCATATTGAGAAAATCAAATGTTTTTAATTAGAATGGATAGTTTCCTCAAGTATTTAGTTCAGGTGGTTTATCATAATTATTTTACTTCTAAAATTATTCTATTTAAATAGGGTTATATATATATCCCAATTAATACTATAGTATTATTTCGTTAATGATGGAAAGGAATTTTAGATGGACTGTTTTATGATGCAATGATGGTTAAGAAACCCAAATTTTTTCTTTGGTTATGATATGATGACTGTTTTATGTTTTTGTGGCACATGTAAGAATGGTTTCATCATAACGCTTCGACCCCAGTTACCAAGACTTGGTTCATTATTACGTATCATTATCATGATCACAAAAGATCAAGTCTCAAAAGACTAATTAGTTTTGTAGCCTTGGAAACACTAGATACATTTAAAATTCTAGCATTACATGATAAAGTGAAAAACTACAACAACACAGTATCCATAGTCCACACTCTTATTCCCTCAGACTATCCCGGAAGGTCAGTCATAAAATACTTCTTCACATCCTGGAAAAAATAAAACATAGAATGTGGTGAGCTCAGATGCTAAATAAGGATAACAATATAGCAGAAACTTTCATAAATAAGTATAAACATTTAAGACAATGTATAACTAAAACAAAATACTTTTAAACTAAAACATCAATATAATATGGAAAAAATAAAATCAAATAATTCAATTTACTTATTCACATAGACGTTCTAATAGATGAATAATCCCATGCAATATCAAAAACCACTATTATAATGATGGAATGCATAATGTCAGATTATCATAACCACATAGTCAAGGCCTTGTGTGAAGACTACAAATAAGATTTTGTCAAGGCCTTGTGCCAAGACAATAGTTTGTCTCATGAGACCTATGGATGCATCTAGGAGCTATAACGGGCTCCACCCATCACTTACTAAGTCCAATGCATTCCTCCTATGAAAAGTTTGAAACATAAGATAAACATTCATATTAAAAAAAGCATATGAAATGTAAATACATTATCCACAAACCATGAATGGTATAAAAATTTCACATACACAGCCAAATAGAACTCATTCAATACAATATAGAAGATTTTATTGTAACAGATTAACCTCAATAAGGAATAATGAATGATATTAACATAGATGAAATAATAATCAAATCTATTTGAGAGAAATACCCCCTTTTCATTGAAATGATTTAAAAGTCACACTACATATCAAGAAACCTTTTTAAAAATATATTTCTGAATCAAAGTGTCCCATACCACTTTGAAACTTTTAAAAGTGATTTTAAATTTAAAACATTAATTTTCATATAAATAAACCCATAAAACCATTTTTAAAACATGTACATTAATGGGAAAGATTTAGAAGACCAAATCATTAAAAAATTTAAAAATGTTATTTTAGTTAGAGATTCTAACCAAAAGAGAGACACTTGAATACAAATAATTGAAGTATTAATTTTTTTTAATATCATGAGAAGAAAGGGATTCATTATATTCATATAAATGTGATTTGGTGTATAAAAACAAATAAGTCTCAATGGAATGTAATTTGAGATGAAATCTCTTATAAAGTCTGTAGCCATAGTTTAAAGATAAATCAACAACAAAATTATGTCTGAAAAATATAAATACACTCAATATGATTGGATATTTAGTGTAAATCAATCAGAGGACATTCACACATATTCTTGTAAAGACAACACCAATGAATTGGTTATTTAACTCAACAAATGGAGATTGAGTTAAAATTACTCTTATCAAGTTCATATCGATGAATTGAGAAATTATAAATAGAGTGATTATGTATATGAAATGTATATCCACAGAAATGGGAGCAGAAATTATGAAATAAGAAAATGAATAGTGATTCCACACATAATCTTGGAGTAAAATAATCAATGAAGTTTTCATAAAGCCGAATGAATGGAAATTGAAATTTAAAATTCCCTTATCGATTTGGTAACTTACGAAACATAAAACCATGAAAGAAGGATCATATAGTGATGATGTAAATGTCCATAAATTTATGTATATTACACAATTAATACAATCATGGGTAGTACACACACCACAAGCAATAAATAAGATGAGAACAATGGAAATCTCACACTATTAAAAGTGAGATAAGAAACCCATTACTTTATACTATTTACATGGTAGAGGTTAGGTTAACCTCTTGTATAATGGTGAAATAATTGTTATTGAATTGTACACGAAATATATACCTTAATATGATATCATATATGATCTTTTAACATTGATTTGTTAATAATATCTTTGTATTATCATCGTTTCAGGTGTTAACGGATTCATTTTACTTTATATTCATTGTTATGTGAGCCATATTTATTATGGATGGGATGTATCTTATTAATATACATAATGATATCAGGTCTCTAAAAATTATTTTTAATCATCATATGAAATTTAGTCTTGAATGGATATGATGGGGAATAAATCTCTTCGCAATCGTGGAGACGATAATCTATACGTACGCATGAGTGAGAATATCATACTTTTGATATTAAAATAATATATAATTTGATTGTATATAATATATACAGAATAATTTTAATGTTATATTTTTTATTTACATTAATTACACATAATTATTATACCCATTTAAATAATAAAGTATTGAATAAAAATTATACCACGACGTGGAGACGGAAATCCTTACGTACACATGTATGGTGACCTTTCATTCAAAGGATGGATAGAAAAATGAATATGGTTGTACAATATTTATAATAACTTCACAGTATATAGATTATACTGGATTTATTATTTTGGAATTTAAATAACAAAAAAGAAGAAGTGGAAGAAGAAAAGAACTTGAACGAGGGTGGTGAAATTATTACCTCTTCTTCGGCTTCTTCCATTTGATTTGACAAAAAGAGCTCATTAAGTTTGATTTCTGACCAAAGGAGGGCCCTTAAGATGAAGTGAGAGAAGTTGAGAGGATATTTGGGTAGGGTTTGACTGATCCAAAAGGCTTTGATGGTGTGAATTAGTGAGTAGGGGGAGTGCCCTATTATAAGAGGGGTGAGGGGCACCTTAGGAAAGGCTAGAAATATTATTTTATAATAAATTCATATTCGGTTTCTAGTGGCTCCAAAGTGAATTATTTGAAGTTTAGGGTGGGTATAGGTCTAAAAACACTCAACCGATATTTTTTAGATAGGTTTGGGTTAATGTATTAACTTTGTATTTTTTATTTAACTATTAGTTAAATAGTTTGACAGTTACCATGTCTCTTAGTATTTTTATATTATATAGTTAATAAGCATAATATAATCTTCAAAGAGACCCCCAAGTGGTCCATTAATGATACAACTATCATTATTTATTTCTTTTGGCCAAACCTTAGATTTTTAGGAATATAATATCAATTAATAATATGATGTTTTTTAAAAAACTCATTTTTGTCAATTTTGAGAAAATTTAATAATTGGTTTTTGTTAAAGTTGTATAAACTTTATAAATTCAAAAACAATTCATTTAAGAAATCCTAACATGTAATATTAACCAATAAAATTCATTGATGTCATAAAAATGTTCAAATTATATTTATTTTAACATTTATAATACCAATTATTTTATTCTTTCATCAATAAGGAAAATACTACATCATTATTGTGTCATAAATAAATTAAATTATTCAAGGTCAAAAAATTATATATAAAATACCATGATGTATTAAATCAATTTATATTTATAATTAATATTTATAGTTGAAAATATAAAATATATAACCCTATGTAAAAAATTGTTTCTCTAAAAGATATATGCTTATGTCATTTCTGTATTACATTAACATAATTAATATAAAGTGTCATTATAACTTAAAAGTGGCTCCATGGGGTCCCAAAATCGACCCAAAGAAGCCTATGGTCGGACATGTATAATGCAATAGGGTTAGGAGACATTTTAGGGTAATTTAATATTATTATATTTTTTTACCCTTATTTACCGGATTTACCCTTTAACCATGGTAAATAAAATATTTACCGAAGAAATTATTCAAAATGTATAAAAATAAATGTTACCTATTTAAAAAATTTGGACCTCCTGATTCTAAATATGGAATTAATTTTTCTAAATTCAAAACACAGAAGTGGCAGAATTTAATTTAAAAATAATTCTCGTTGTCAAAACAAAGAGCATGTTTTTTATGAAATAATAACTATCAAAAGATTGGCACTTATTTATATCTAGTTTAAATGTGAAATTACATCCAATTACCAATATTGAATTGAATATTAAAAATTTATTCTTATTATAATTTAAAACCTCTTAATAGTATAATTTATCAATATAAATTATTTAGATTTAAAAAGTTTTTTTAATTAATTTTTAGTACTTTTCACTATTCTTCAAAATTTGAATGTTTTCAAAAAAATAAAAAAAATTCATTGTAGGATAATTTAAATATTCTGAATCCAAAAAATATTTCCATTTTTAAAGATAAAATTTATAAAATTTCAAAAAGTGGGTATTTCTATTCATAACGGCTTATTTGATTAGTTGTGGTGTGTGTTAGAAATCGAAGTTGCAAACAACACAAATTACTATATTATTCAAAGGGAAGAGTACCATGGAAGCATGCGGTGTTACATTATCCCCTCCTTGAAATTATTTTGTCCTCAATTTTTTTTAAAATTGGGCTTGGAAATATAATGAAAAGTCCCACATCGGAAAAAGAGTCAATAAAACTATGACTTTAAAAGAAAGAAAGAGAAGTACAATGGTCACCCAAGATAACCCATACTAGGATTAAATGTAGGAAAACATAAATATGGATGATAAAATAAGTGTCAGGTTCTGATGGATATGGATATAAAACATGATCTTGAGAAAGCTGACACAAGAAAACAACAAACTTGTGATGGGAAAAACGGTCATTAGTTTCCTAGTAGTAAATGTAAACGGACATAATTTTTTTGTTTTAAGTTACATTTAATAAATATGAGGAATTTATTTATGAGATTGACCAATTACATAAAGAGATATATATACTTTTTAAGTAGAGTTTCATTCTTTAATTAATTTCTACCACTAATTAATTTTATTGAATGATGAGTATTCAAGAAGACCTGATCACATCAGAAGAGCTATAATAAACTTCTAGAGAATCACATGATCCACAAAGGATAAACTATATATTTACCTTGTCATTAAGGATTAATCAAGACCAAAATGGTTAGTACAAGATCTGATGATCCCCCAAAAGGATTTTCTTTTAGGCAAAGAAACACTAATCTTACTTTCTAAAATTAAACCAATAATACGCCAAAGTTAAATAAATACCATCCAATAAAAAATTTCCTCAAAATACTTCAATATAATCCAATCTAATATTGAAAACCAAATCATAGATGAATTTGGTTATGCAGTCTTCCACGTTAAATTGTATCTCTAAATGAAATCAACTGCTCTTAAAGTCACATAATTAAAAGTAATTAATCTTATCACATATTCTCTATTATAGTTTAATCATTTACATAAATAAATCAAATCACTATAAATCCATAATAAAAACATAGATAAAAATCCACCATTACTCCTCAAATTAAATACCATAGTATTCTATTTTCCTTAGGAATATAGTGTTCCTAACAATGAAAACATCTTCCAAAATAATATGTATCCCTTAAGGAACGAATCATTTTCATATACTAAGGGTATCCATTTGATAAGAAATAAGTTCCCAAATCAACTTATTATTAATCAATAAAATCATTTAACTAAAAATAATTAGTCACACTATCTAGGGACATCACGTAGTCTAGTGGTAGGCGATATGTACCAAACACACTTTGGTTGTGGGTTCGATTCCCACTACTTTGATCGACATGACAGGTTTCTACATGGTGTGTGTGTTGTCCCTTTTCAAAAACAATATTTTATAACATTATTAAAATGAGACAAATTCCTCAAAATAACCATAAAATAATTTAACCACAAATATTTTCTCATACCTTGCATTTTAATCCCAAAATATAATAACTTTTAATTGCCTCAAACACAATGATAATATAAAACTGAATGGTTATTTTAATCTATATCCACAACAGAAAATAAAAGTCTTCCTCAAATATCATTTTCACATGAAAAACTGTAGGGTTACAAATACAAGAGAAAATTATTTCAATGTAATCCCATCAACAAGGAGTACTAGTATTTTACAAAATTTCTCCAACCATTTATTTCCACATAGATTATTCTTTGACCAAGAAAATATCCTTTAGAATAGGGATTTAACTTGGTTAATGGCCAGGTCCCCTATATTTACGACAAATGACTATAAATGGATTTTTGGGACCATTTTTATTTTCTTTCCTAGTACTCTTCATTTTTCCTTAACAATTATTCAATTTATGTCCTTCTTTCCTACACGTAAAGCATTTATTTGTTCATTGAGACACTATTCGAGGTGTATCCTTCCACATTTCTTGCATGATGGAAATTTAGGATTCTTTTCTCCATGGTCTCCACTGCTGGAGCTCTTATAATTCATCACCTTTCTCTTCTTTGTTGAGTTTGGGAGTTGGTAAATATATATGTTGTTGATAATATTTTTGAAAAAATGATTTGGTATGAACATGATATATTTTACACTTATCAGTATTCCATTTTGTTACTCATTTCCACCACTGTTCCCACCTTTTCCATCATTCTCAATGTTACTATGACTTCCTTGGAATCCAGACATAGAATAAAACCAGAAATCATTTTGTGAGTAACAGTAGTCATAAAATCATTTATTGAATATCATGACACCATATTTTTAATTTAAAAAAAATTAGGATTAACCAAGGTCATTTTTTCACATATTATATTAAAATACTTCAAATCATATTGTAAAGAAAAAGTAAATTATCCTAAGCATATTCCCCGAGAGTGTTGTAAACAAGAGTGAAACAAAGCCCATTGTCATGCACTAGCTTCCATTCAAGTCTAGCTCAAAGCGGTGTTTTCAGGTTTTATCCCTAGGTACATTTGTGCCAGATCCACCTATACCTTCTCATATCTAGAAAGGGATGCATTGCTCAGAAAACTCACTAAATCTCTACAATACCAAATTTCTAGGAATTCCATCTATACTAATTCTCAATGTCCATATTAGGTCTACGTGCTCTAATCAGAGTTTATATAAATCTAGTTTCCATGGTTTGTACGAAACATCTTATGATACCTACTGTAATGCCATGACCCCAGTTACCCAGATTCAGTGCAATATTACGTATCATTATAATGATCACAAACTCTTAAGTCTCGAACGACCGATTAGTTTAGTTGCATCGGAAACACAAGATACATTCATAGGTCTTACATTAATGATAAAGTGAAAAACTAAAACAACACAGTATCCACTGTCCACAGTCTTATTCCCTCAGACTATCCCTGCAGGTCAGTTATGAAATACTTCTTCACATCGTGGGAAAAATAAAACATAGAAAGGGTTGAGCTTAGATTCTCGGTATGGATAACAATATAGGGGAAACTTTCATAAATAAGCATAAACATTTAAGGCACTGAATAACTAAAACAAAATCCTTTTAAACTAAAACTTCATCATAATATGGAAAAAATGAAATAATTCTATTTACTTATTAATATGGATATTCTACTAGACGAATAATCACATGAAATATCAATAATCACTTTTATAATGATGGAATTCATAATGCCAGACTGTCCTAACCACACAGTCAAGGCCTTTTTCCAAGACTACAAATAATATTTTGTCTAATCCTTATGCCGAGACACTAGTTTGTCTCATGAGACATACCGATGCATCGTGGAGTTCTAGGGGGCTCCACCCATCACTTACTAAGTCCATTCCATTCCTCATATGAAAAGTTTGAAACATAAAATATACATAATTATTAAAACTAGCCTACTAAATGTCAATACTTTATCCACAAACCATTAATGGTATAAAAATAGAACATCTGCAATCAAACATAACTCATTCAATAAAATATGGAATATTTTATTGAAACAGATTAACCTCAATCGTGAATAATGAAGGATATTGACATAGATGAAATAATCATCTAAACTATTTGAGAGAAATACCCTCCTTTTTCTTGAAAACATTTAGAAGTCACACTACTTATCAAGAAGCCATTTTAAAAATAGATTTTTGAATCAAAGTGTCCCATACCAATTTGAAACTTTTAAAAGGAATTTTAATTTTAAAACTTTAATTCTTATATAAATAAATCCTTAAAACCATTTTTCAAACATGGACATTAATGATAAATATTTAGAAGAATAAATCTTTAAAACATTTAAAAATGATTTTTTAGTTAGAGTTTCTAACCAAAAGAGAGACACTTGAATACAAATAATTAAGGTAATCAAAACATTTTAATATAATGAGAATAAATGGATTCATGATATACTATGTCAAAGTTCTTTTTATACACCATATAAAAGTGACTTGGTGTATAACAACAAAGAAGTCTCAACGGAATGTAATTTGAGAAAAAATATCTTATAAATACTGTATCCTTATGTTAAGGAAAAATCAAAGACATAATAATGTGTGAAAAATATTAATACACTCAATATGATTTTATATTCAATCTAAATCAATCATAGGACATTCACACATATTCTTGTAAATACTACACCAATGAATTGGATATTTAACTCAACAAATGGAGATTGAGTTAAAATCAGTCTTATCAAGTTCATATTGATGACTTGAGAAATTATCAATGGAGTGATTATGTGTATCAAAATTGTATCCACAGAGAGGGGAGTGGAAATTACGACATAAGAAAATTAGTAGTGATTCCACACATAATCTTGGAGTAAAATAATCAATGAAGTATGCGTAAATCCGAATGAATGGAAATTAAAATTTCAAATTCCCTTATCAATTTGGTAACATACGTAACATAAAACCAGGAAAGAAGGATCATACAATGATGATGTAAATATACCTAAATTTATGTATATTACACAATAAATACAATCACGGGTAGTACACACACCACATGAAATAAATAAGCGGTGAACAATAGAAATCTCACAGAATTAAAAGTGAGATAAGATATCCCTTACATTGTACTTTTTACATGGTCGAGGGTAGTTCAACCTTTTGTATAATGGTGAAATAATTTTTTTTGAGTTATACAAGAATTATATACGTTAATAGGATATCATATATGACCTTTTAACATTGACTTTTTAA
Source organism: Viscum album (assembly GCA_963277665.1). Taxonomy (NCBI): domain Eukaryota; kingdom Viridiplantae; phylum Streptophyta; class Magnoliopsida; order Santalales; family Viscaceae; genus Viscum; species Viscum album. Next base: position 1,816,594,594 of record OY728146.1, read on the forward strand.
TAATATCATAGTGTTATCGTAGTTTCGGGTGTTATCCAATTCCTTTTCCTTTATATTATTTGTTATGTGAGCAATATTTGTTATAAATGGGATGTCTATTATTCATATAAAGAATGATAGAATGTCTCTAAACATTATTTTTAATCATCAAATGAAATTTAGTCTTGAATGGACACGATAGGGAATGAATCTCATCACGTTCGGGGAGATGGTAATCTGTACGTATGCACGAGAGACAATATAACTATTTTGATATTAAAATAATATATAATTGGATGGTATATCATATATAAACAATCATTATCATGTTATATTTATTATTTATATGAATTTAATATCATTATTATAACCATTCAATTAATAATGTAGTGAATAACAGTAACACCATGACGTAGAGATGGTAATCCATACATACGCACGTATGGTGACATGTCTTTCAAAGGATGGATATAATAATGAATATTGTTGTACAATATTTATAATAAATTCAAAGTATATATATATGATACTTGAGTTATTAAATTATAATGGAAATAAGAAAAAAGAAGAAGTGGAAGAAGAAAAGAACTAGAAAGAGGGTTGTGAAATTATTACCACTTCTTCAGGTTCTTCCTTTTGATTTGATCCAAAGGGATATTTATGTTGACTCTATAACCAAAGGATGGATTCTATGATAACAAGATAGAATTTGAGAGGATATTTGGGCAGGGTTTGGCCTATCGAAAAGGCTGTGAAGGTGTGAATTATTGAGTAGGAGGAGTTTCCTTTTATAAAAGGGGTGAGGGGAATCTTAGAAAAATCTAGAAATATTATTTTATAATAAATTCATACTCGGTTTCTAATGGCTCCAAAGTGGATTATTTATATTTTAAGGCAGAGATAGGTCGAAAAACACTCAACCAATAGGTTTTAGACAGGTTTGGTTCACTATATTATCTTTATCTTTTTGATTTAATTGTTAGTTAAATAGTTTTACATTTACCATGTCTCTTTTTATTTTTATATTATATAGTGAATAGACATAATATATACTTCCAAGATACCACCAAGTGGTCCATTAATCATAACCCTATAATTAAATAAATCCTTTGGACAATCCTCAAATTTTTAGGAATAGAATATCAATTAATAATATAATATTTGATTTAGAAACTCATTTATGTCATTTTTGACACTATTTTATAATTCATTTTTGTAAAAGTCCAAAATAATTTATAAATTAAAACTAAAATCATTTATGTAATCTTAACATGTGATATTAACCAATAATATTCTTTTATTTCATCAAAACCTTCAAATTATATTTATTTTAACATTTATAATACAAATTATTTAATTGTTTCATTAATAATGGAAATGTTGCATCATTATTGTGTCATAAATAATACTTATTATTCAGTGTTGAAAAATCATAATTAAAATACAATTATTTATTAAATATCTTTATATTTCTAATTAATATTTATAGTCTAATATATAACATATATAACCCTATGTAATTTTTTTTTCTCAAAGATATCTGCTTATGTCATTTTTGTATTTACTTTAACATAATTAATATAAAGTGTCATTATCACTTAAAAGTTGCTCCATGGGGTCCCTAAATCGACCCAAAGATTCCAATAGTTGGAAATGTATCAACAAATAGTGTTAGGAAACGTTTTAGGTTAATTTAATATTGTTATAATATTATTTTTCCCCTAATTTACTCGATTTATCCATTAACCATGGTAAATAAAATATATTACCGAAGTAATTATTCAAAATATCTAAAAATAAAAGTTACCTAATTACAAAATTCAGAAATCCTGATTCTAACTATGGAATCCATTTTTCTATATTCAAAACACATATTTGGTATAAAGTAATTTAAAATTAATTCTCATTGTTAAAACAAAGAGCGTGTTTTTAAAAAAATAATAACTATGATAAGATTGACACTTGTTTATGTCTAGTTTAAAATTGAAATTACATTGAATTATCAATATTGGATTAAATTTTAAAAATATACTCTAATTATCATTTAAAACTTCTCAATAGTATAATTTATCAAAATAAATTATATGGATTAAAAAAGTGGGTTTTAACTAATGTATAGTATTTTGCACTATTCATCAAAATTTGAATGTTTTCTAAAAAATACCAAATATTCACCCTAGGATAATTTCGATATTATGAATCCAAAAATGATGTCAATTTAATAAGATAAAATTTATAAAATTTCAAAAATTGTGTATTACTATTTATAACGGTTAGTTTGATCGGGTGTGTTGTGTGTTAGAACTCGAAGTTGCGTAAAACACACGCTATTGTATTATTCAAAGGGAAGCGTACCGTGGATGATTGGGGTGATACATTAATTAGGAAATTGGAGGGACCTATATCACCCTTTAATGCATTTGGTACAATTTTATATTTCATGAGATAGAAAAGGTTTAAACAAAAAGTAATTCTGGTTCAGTGATACTGGGAGGAAATAATTGGTGAACTCAATTTAGTAATGGGCTTCGTCAACTATTATGGTATTGGAAATGAGAGTTGACTAGTATGAAATAATTTTCTATAATTATGTGTCTATTCCACATAATTTAATATATTTTATTAAAACTATTTGGATTACATTTCAATTTTATGATTTCTTCTATAAATTGATATTGTGATCATTTATATGCAGGATAATATTTCCAAATGTTATGTTCTTATGAATATTATAGGACTGATAATCCATTTTTTTACCGTTAATAAAAATTTGATCTCACCCTTCTATAATAACTTATTCACCAGGTCATGATGGAGCGTATTAAGTTTTAAATGACAAAACGAGTCTAGTTATGATAATATAAACAAGAGAAAGTGTATATGTTTTATGAAGAAATTGTTTATGTTTCATAGTTTTTAAAAACACCATACATAAACGGTCCGATCATGGTTTTTTATATATTGTACAAAATATAATAATGTTCTGATGTAATATCAATGTATGTAATTAATGGGTCACTATAGTTGGTATGAGAGGAAAGGTGTAGTTTTGATTTAGAAACAAGGATGAGAAAGCATTAAGGATTCGTCTATGTATAGGATAAAGTACCAGTGTTTTAGAAATGACCATAAATAACCTATTATAAACCCTAAAGATCCCTAAATTGATATTTTATTCAGGATAATGGGGTTTTTATATTATGAATAATATTCTCAGACTATGCTTGTTGGTTTTAGTCAATGGTTGGAACCCGAAGGAACCGTTTTTGAAGCTGAATGTAATCGGAATGCAAAAAATTCCTCCCTGAGAAATCAAATGTTATGGGATCTAGAATTAAAAATCTTTCAACCATGCTCAACCATCATTATGAAGCTATGAATCATTCTATACTTTCAAACGAGAGAAAGTTGGAGAAAAAATCTGTTTAATCCTTCATGAGGCATCATCCATCATTATTTAGTGGGTGTTATGAACCATTAGTGTCTTAACAATGGATCTGTATCACAGAAATAATATTTTTAGTTCTACAATGTTTTGAACAGGATAATTTTATTCTAGAATTATATTGTTTGGAAGGTGAATATCATTAATTGAATAATCATATAAAGAATACAATATAGAGAGATGAAATTGAGTCCATTGAATGGGATACATTCAAGACCTTATTTTTCTATATGTAATTTCCTTATATTCATCTAACAAAGATGAATAGGGAGTTCCTTGAACATAACCAAAAGAATAATGAATCTATTGGTACCTACGATGAAATTTTTAGAAGACTATAATGGAATTTTATTGAATTATTCCCCAAACTGACAGTAAGAATGATCAATTATTTAGTGTCTTAAAACCAAATCTCCAATGGTAATTATACCTATGGGACATCAAAATATATTATGGAATAATTCGATGTTCTCTTAAGGTTGAGATGTAAAATAGAGTAACCCATTTGTCATATGGGTTTGATAAGAAGAGGCAAATGGAATTCAAATGAGAATCTAAAGAACACACTAAAAATATGATGAGATTCCCCAATTATCAATATATTTAATGAAACATAGAGGGAATTGTCTTAAAGGGGCTAGTAAATATTTTAAGTGTGTAAAATAAGGTTATTAAGAAATTCAATTCCTAAGTGATTCGAAAAATATTTCTAATAACACGCACAAAGAAAATCCTACACAGAATGCACCTCCTACACATCAATGATACAAGTGCAAGGAAATGGGGAACTATGGAAATTAATGACCTAATACAAGGGTTGTTGATGATGATCGAAGTCAATAAAATCATAATGCCAAAGAAAAAGGTATGTCACATGATATTATTATCGGTGACGTGGAGTACAATAATTATGTGGTGGAAGGTACACATGTCATCCACTCTAAAGTAGAAAATGTTTTTTTATTATGGATCCACCAAGTCTTTTATTTATGATTAATTTTATAAGGGTATCACCATATAACCTCAACAATTATATGTTGAGTTAGTTTCCACAACTATTAGTGGAAAAATGTTCACATAAAATGTTTATAATTATTTTATAATTGATGTTTTTTGGAATGTTTTTCCTGTAAATCTTGTGATCCTTACTATATTGTTATTTTAAGTGATTATTGGAATGTATTGGCTTTCATTATGTGTAGATCATATAATTTTTAAAATAAAGGATGTAACATTTTATATTATAGATCAATCAATAATCATATAATGATGCAATGATGAATATAAACTTCAGTAGAAATTTATTACATCTTAAGGGTCTTTATTCTAATAAATTAAGGTTATTAATCTCAAATGGTGTAGTAGAAACTTGTGATTAAGATTATAGCCATTTTACGAGAGTTTGATTATCTCTTCCCAAAGGAATTTTCGGGTCTTCTAATAAATCCTAATGTTGAGTTTTCAATATAACTCATACCGGGTGTTATGATTATGTCAAAGACACCTTATTTAATGGCCCCAATTGAGTTGCAGGAATTGAAGAAGAAACTCCAAGAGAGTCTTGATAAGGGATTTATATGCCCTACTGCATCACCATACTAGGAACCTAATCTTCTTGTTAATAAGAATGTTTGATCACTATTAATCTACACTGTTTATTGTTAACATAACAAGATCACTATCAGAAAAAATATCCTCTCTCACTCATTGTTGACATATTTGACCAACTACGTTGAGCTCAATAATTTTCCAAGATTGTTCTTCATTCCGGATACCTCCAATTAAGGGTCATAAATGTAGACTTACCAATGACAATATTCCATACATGGTATGGACACTGTGATTTTATATTGATCCCTTATGGTCTTAAAAAGTCTCCTTATATCATCATGGATCTAATGAAAACTGTCTTTAGAGACTTTCTTGAGCAGTTTTTGTTGTCTATATAGATGATATTTTTGTCTATTCAAAGAGGAAATAAGAACATGAAGATCTCATTGGAATTGTACTGAAGGCCTTCAGAGAATATATGTTTTATGCCATATTTACCATTTTGGAATCCTGGCTTCAAAAATTATCATTTTTGGGTCACATAGTCTCCAGATATCGGATATCTTTAGATCAAGAAAAAACCAAGGGTATTGAAAGATGTTCGAGACAAACAATAGTAACTGAGAACCTATGTTTTCTTATAGTGTTTGGAAATTATTGATGCTTCATGAAATATTTTTCAGGATTATCTAATCCACTCACCATGTTGAATAAAAACAGAGTTATCTTTGTTTGGATGGGGGAATGTGAAGATAATTTCATAGAGATAAAAAGAATGTTAGGTAGAGCACTTATGCTCAGAGTACCTTTTAGTGGATAATGATTTTTCAGATATAAAGATTTATAAGAGTAGGATATGGGTTGTGTTTTCAGGGAAAACGATATGGTGATAAATTATTTCTCATGGTGGTTAAAAATAAATGAGAAAAATTACCAAGCACATGATTTTGTGTTTGCTGCAGTAATCATTACATTAAAAATATGGAGGCATTATCTTTATCGTGAAAGTTGTTATATTAATAATGATCATAAATGTTTAATGTATATTTTCACATAGAAGGAGCTGAATATGCACCAATAAAGGTGGTTGGATTTTATTTTAAGATTACGATAGCTCAATACATTACCTCAATGGGAATGTGAACAAGGTAGCATATGCTTTGAGCCGAAAATCCCATTATATCTTATCCATGAAAAGGATCAAAAAAATTCTAACATTTATGTATTTTAAATGGATGGATCTTTAAATTTCAATGGAAGGGGAGAAATATTTTCTTTTTGAAATGAATTTTCATCCATATATAAAATTATTGATTAAATGTGAAAAAAAGAAGACGTAAAGTCACAAAAAAGGTGATAAATCATCCAAAATTCATCCATGGTTATGATGAAAAAAGTGTAAGGAATAGGGTTTCTATTCCACCCATACCAGAATTAATGAATGAGTTATTGGATGAGGCTCATAATTATTCATTCATTATTCACCCTGGTAGAAAAAATATGTACATGGACATGAAAAAGTTCATCTGGTGGGATGGAATAAAAAGAGATGTCATCGAATATGTCCCTCGATGATGGGTTTGATAGAATATTAAGGCTGAGAGATAGAAGTTTAATGGGGTGTTACAACCATTACCCCTAACAGAATGAAAATGAAAATCATCACTAAATGTTTTCTCATCTGACATCCCAAAACATCCAAAGGCAATAATGTTATCTTGGATATAGTTGATCATCTTAAAATGTAATCAAACATTATTTCTATTAGAGATGATTTCTCTATTGATTTTTTTTAGAATATATATAAAGGAAGTAGTAAGATTTCATGGAGAACCACTTTCCATTATATTTGATCAGGGTCTGAGGATTACCTTGATGTTCTGGAAAATATTTAGCATGCAGTAGAGAAAGATTTATGTTTCAGAACTAATTATCATCCTCATACATACTGTTAGTCCGATATGACAATTCATTCTATGTATGAAATTTTGATTTCATGCTCTATGTATTTCAATGGTGGTTGGGATCACCACCTTCCATTGCTGGATTTTTATTAAAATTTTAACATTCAATCCAATATTCAAATGTCTCTTTATGAAGCCTTATATGGGGATAATTGCAGAAGTCCAATTTTCAGGGATGAAGATGGGGAATGAATGCTATTAGGACCTGATTATGTTTGTGAAATGTTAGAAAATGTCATATCTGTTCAACAACACATAAGAGCAGCTTAGAGTCGACAACAAATTTTTATCTTAACAGAAGAAAAGTCATAGAGTTTGATGTCGGTGATAAGTCTTTCTTATTAATATCTCTCTAGAATAGAGTAATGAAATTTGGGATGAAGGGTAAGTTGATCCCTCAGTATATTGGTTCTTTTTCAAATACATGATCCTGTTGGGAATGTTGCTGACTGATTGGAACCTCCATCAAATATTTTTCAATTTTATTATGCGTTCCAAGTATCTCTCATGATAAAGTACATACCCAAACTTCCACATTTACTATTCTCTGATGTTGTACAGCTAGAGAAATATATTTCTTATGATGAACAACCGATAGAGATTCTACATTGTAATGAATTATTTATCTGAAATAAGACAACATTCTTGGAAATAGTTTTATGGAAGATCCTCTAATTTTAAAAAGATACATGGGAACATGAGGATATGATGAGGGAGAGTTATCCTCATCTGTTCGTTTCCAAGTGACAAATTTCAAGGGTGAAATTCAGTTCAAGTGGTAAAATGTAACACCATTTTGGTTTTATAGAATATTTTCCATAAATAATTTATATTCCTTAGTAGCTTTCCATTATCACAATCGTGAGTTTTAATGAACTGTAATATTCAGTAGTTATAAAATTTCCATTATAAAATTTCTATCAGGTTTAAATAAATAATTATCACTAACTTTTAAAAATGAATTATGAATTAATTGGGTATTATTTTTTTTGGAAAAATTTAAATTAATTTGATTTTTTATTTTTTGGAGTAAATTACTTTTACAAAATAAATTTATGAGATAAATATGTGTTATATACTTAATGAAATATATTTTTATTCATCCAATGTATATTTTAGTCATTTGGTATGAATAAAACACTATTTTATGTATAAGAACCTATTTTTTAAAAGGATAATTTTTTCACCTTTATCTAGAGAACACATTTTTAATTATGATTTTGAAAAATTAATAATATATATATGAAAACATAAACACCTTATAATGATGTGGGAAAACAATTTCCTTTGGATAAATTTATGATAATTTTCTAATGACTTTAATGTTTTGATCAATAGTTAAAATATGATAATATATAATTAAAAATAACATTTTTAATCGAGATAATTTATATTGATAAATTATAATATTTTATTTTTTTAAAGTATATATAGAATATATTTTGAACATTTAATATAATTTATTTTACTATCATTAATTTTACATTGAATTCATAGGTAAAATAATTTCAATCTTTTGCGATGATTTATCTTTTAAATCATGTTTTATCATTTCAACAATAAGATTAATATTTAATTAATTACTGTAACTTCTAGGTTTTGAATTTGGGAAAATTGATTCCATATTTGGAATCAGAAGGTAAAATTTGGGAGAATAGGTACCTATTATTTTAGGACATTATTAATAATAACATTAGTATTTATTTTTTATTTATGAGTGTTAATGTGTAAATCTGATAAATAAGGGTAAAAAATAGTAATTTAATAGTATAAAACTACCCTAAAACATGTCCTAATCCAATTAGGTGAGCTATTTCGGACCATTGGCCTCCTTGGGTATATTTTTGGACCATATAAATTCACATGGTTGTAAGATGACATTTTATAAGAAGTATAAATTAAAATTTATTATAAATATTAAATATATCTTTTTGTAAATTGAATTTAATATCAGGTTATATAACTGATATCTAGGTCTATAAATAGTCATTAGATATCTAAAAATAAATACTACATCATGGAATTTTTTTAACAATTTTAGACATTATATATATATATATAATTGAAACAATTTTGATGTAGTCATTACCTTATTAATGATAGATTCAAATAATTGGATAAATAAATTTTAAACTTAATTAAACATGAATATTTTGATTCCATCCACAATTGTTTATTTTATGAAATTGAGATATTAGTGATATGTTACTGTCTTTTGTTTATTGTAAGCAGGTTATTGTGAATTTTCTAAAATTATGTCAAGTATGAATAGTGTCCAAAAATGACATAATTCATAACTCAAAACATAAAATAGTTTATTAGATGATATTAAATTCCTAAAAATCATAAATTTGGTAAAATTATTAATTTAAGTCCAAATATGTTGCAAATAACTATTTTTTGTCTTTTGACATGATATGGTCGTTACATTAACCCATAATATGTAAATAATGTGATACCATGGTATGATTAAAAATAATAAAATAAGTGTTAATCAAAAAAAAATAAGGATACAAAAAATAATAAAAACATGTCTAAATATTATTCCATGATCATTATTAGAACCAAAATCGTCTTATCTTTGAATAAAATATATATTGAACCATTTTTAATTGAAATTTATTTTACCATAAATAAATATTTTGAGAGTTTCCTAAAGAACCACTCTCCTCTCATATAAAAGGCATATCATCCCTCTCATATCCCCTCAATTTTGAGACTTTAATATCGTCCAACCTATAAAAATATATCTTCTCAACTTCCATTGTCATATTCTAAAGTTTCTTGTAATCTAGGAAGACCAACTCTAGTTCTCTATGTGAAAATTTAAAGAAGGCACATCAAGGTAGAGTTAATCTCTTCTACCGATTAATTAAATCTTACTTGTTTATCTACATCCATTTATTTATTTCATTTATTATAAATTAATAAAATAAGTATAAATAATATACTTAAATGTTATTATAAATATGGAATAATCATATTTCACGTTTTATTCATCCTATGAAAAATGAAATCACCACGCATGGGAACATACGACTTACTGTCTCCACACTATGGTGTAATATATTTTTCACCACCACATTACATAGATGTGTATAAGAGTAGAAATAATAACTATATATTATAATCATAACATCATAATAATTTTGAGAAACTATACACCATCAAATTTAATACCTTTTAACAAATATGGGAATGATATCATTTCTTTTGCGTACGTATGGCTTACCATCTCCATGGTGTGATGTGATATGTTCTACATAATTTTAATTTAACAATGAATACCTAAATTAATATAATGAATAAATATGATATATAATATAATAATAATAATCAATAAATGAGATAACAATAACCTAAAAATAGGAATAAGAACTCATCCAAAAAAACATACATAAAAAGAGAATGCAGTTAATACCCAAATAACAAGTAATAATGAGATGTTTCTAACAAACAGATGAGAATATGATCATAAATGTTATCATAAAAATGATTATAATTTTTGAATAAATCATTAACATTATTTGAATCATTATACATGATGATCAGATATATTCAAAGCATATCAGACCTAAGGAAAGGGATTATTTTGGAGTCTCATTTTTATTCTAGATTGTATATATCTAATTATTTATTGGGGTAATATTTATCATCCATGTGTATGTTTTCTAAATATATTTTTATAAAATTTTAACTATTAATCTATGTACATCTAAAGTTATTTTTACTAATTTTTTAATATAACTACATGGTGATAAAGGAATCTTTATTTTGATTACCATACAAAGTACTTTTGACTTTTCTCTCACAAGTATGAGGAGAATGTTGTTTTAACTTATACAGAATGAATATACATTTTTCATCTTCATAAGGCCTTATTTACATGATGTTTCCTATACATATTTTCATGTGTATTTTCAAATAAATTTTTGTAAGAAAATTTCTCGTCATTTTGGGAATTTTTTTTGGAATATGAAAGGATATTTTCATCAATAACATAGATCAAGTGGGTTATCTAAATTATTTTCCATATATGGTGATTCTATTTAATTTTTTTTTGTTCCAATTCCAATTATAACTATGGTTTTATTATGTTATGATGGAATTTTATTTTATTTCTTTTATTTTATGAGGGAATTATGTTTAAGAAAACCTATTTTATTTTTTGGGTTATTCAATGAGGAATGTATTATGTTTTTTTGGAACATGTAATAATGGTTTCATTATGGTATTTCTGGGTCATATATCTCCCTCTAATGAATTATGTATAGATTTATGCCTCATGAGATAGACATCGATGAAACTACATGTAAATCTAGTTCATCGATACATTGCTGGAACGAGTAGTGAACTCGGTTCAATAATGGACTTTGTATTCTATGATGGTCTTGTTAATGAGCCTCGTGTAATATGAAATGTTTTTATATGATTATGTGTTTATGAAATTAAATTTAATGTCTTATGTTATTACTATTTGGATTACATTTTACTTCTATTATTTATACCATGACTTCATATTGTAATCATTTCCATACTTGATAATATTTTCAAATGTTATGTTCCTATTAAGAGGATATGATTGATATTTTCATTGTTTACCCTAAAAAATAATTTGAGCTCACCATTTTATATGTCTGCTTTCCCTTGGTCACGATGAAGTGTATTAAATATTTTATTCATAAAATGATCCTAGTTATGATGAATCAAACGGGAGATAATGTGGATGTTATGTTGAATATTTTTTTATTTTTCCCTTTTTTAATGTCATAATTACTATACAGTTTAGTTATGGTTTTTTATATGTTTTAACAAATATAATTCAATTCTAAATTAATATCAATGTATGTAACGAATGGGTCTCTATAGTTGGTATTAGAGGAAATTCATAGTTAGCATTTGGAATCTATGATAAGAAATCCTTATTGATATGTAAATGTATTGGATATAGACCTAGAGTATTAGAAGTGATCATGAATAACCTAATATAAAACCTAATGTTCCTTAAATGGAAATTTTATAATGAATTATGTGGTTTCCCTATTATTAATAATTTTTCTCACACAATGCTTCTGGGTTTTAGTCCATGGATGGAACCTGAAAGAACCATGTTAATGCTGGATGTGATGGGAAATGAAATGATTTCCCCCCTAAGAAACTGAATGTAATTGAATATGGAATGAAAAATATTGTATCCATTGATCACAAAACATTTTCAGAATATAAATCATGTCAGACATCTAAACAAGCAAAGGAGGGACCAAACATCTATTGAAACCTTTTTCAATAAGTGTCAACCTTCATTCCGCGGGTCTTCATATCCATTAGTGAAAGAATAATGGTTCAATACCACTAAAAAGATATTTCAGTTTTAAAATGTTCGGAACACGATAAATTGAACCTATCAGTATATCGTTTGATTGGTGAAGCAGGTCAGTGCTTGAATCTTATCAAGAATATGTGACCAAGAGATGAAATTGAGTGCATGGAATGGGATGGTTTCTTGAAATTATCATTAAATATGTACATTAATCATATTATTTATAAAATGATAGAGAAAGAGTTCCATGATCTCAAGAAAATGGTTGATGAATTTGTCGGTACCTATAATGAAAAATTTACAAGACTTGCAAGGGAAGCTTCTAAATTATTGTCCAACCTGATAGTAATATTAATCAATTATTTAATGGATTAAAAGCTAGTATTTTAATGAAATCAGCCACAATGGACTTCAGTAGATACAATGAATGTATTCTATGTACTCTCACATTTTAGATGGATATTAGAGTAACCGATCAGACATATGCGTCTGATAAGAAGAGGATAATGGAAATACAATGAAAGTATAAAGACCACATTGAAAAGATGATGAGTTTTCCCTTATGCCCAATGTGTGGAAAGAAACATGGAGGTAATTTTCTTAATGGGACATGTAAATGTTTTACATGTGGAAAATAAGGTCATTAGGCAATTGAATTCTGATGTGAAGTGAAAGTGATGTATAATGATGCAAACAAAGAAAAGGATACAAAAAATTCACCTTCTACACATCAATGATACATTTTCAAGTTAATGGGGAATTATTCCAATCAACACCCTATTCCAAGGGATATTGATGATGATCGACGTCGAAAAACTTTTAAGGCTAAAGGCAATGGATTGTCACAATAAATTACTATCAGTGACATGGAGTACAATAATTATGTTGTGAAAGGTACACTTATCATCAACATTAATGTGGAAAATGTTTTATTTGCTTCAAGATCCACCCCCTATTTTATTTATGATGAATATTATTATGATATCACTGTATAACCACCAAAATAAAGTGATGATTTATCTATAAAAACTCTTAATATCACAATGGTAGTATCAAATGTTTATAATAATTCTCTTAATAATGTTTGTGGTATATTTCATCCTGCAAATATTGTGTTCATTACAATAGAGGAATTTAATGTGATTCATGGAATGAATTGGATTTCTTTATATGGAGCACATATCAATTACCAAATATGGGATGTCACATTTCATATTCTAGATCAACCTATGATCATGTATCAATTCAAGGGTGAATATAACATTCTAGTAGTAATTTCATAGATCTTTTGGGTCCTCATTAAAATAAATGAATGTTATTTATCTAAAATGGGTGGGAATAAACTAATGATTAAGATTACACACATTGTATGAGAGATTTACGATGTATTTCTGGAGGAATTTCCAGGTGTTCCTCTATATTGGGATGTTAAGTTTTCAATTTATATCATATCTAGTTTTATTCCAATTTCAATGAAACCTTATAATATTCACCAAATTGTGTTGTATTAATTGATTAAGAAAATCCTACAGAATCCGGATAAGTAATTCATATGCCCTAGTGCGCCACCTTGGGGAGCATCTATTCTATTTTTTACGAAGAGATCTGGATCTCTAATACTCCGAAATGATTATCAATAACATAATAGGATCACTATCAATAACAAATAACCCCTCCCCCACATTGATGAATTATTTGACCAACTTGGCAGAGATAATTACTTTTCCAAGATTGGTCATTATTCATGATGTCATCAATTAAGGGTCAAAAATAAGGATGTACAAAAGACAACATTATGTTCAAGGTATGGACACTATGAATTTATAGTGTTTTATTTTTGTCCCACTAATTACCATGTTATATTCTTGGATTTAATGATTAGAGTTTTTAGAGACTATCTTGATCAGTTTTTGGTAGTCATTATAGATGATATTATTCCCATTCAAAGTGCAAGTAAGAACATGAATATTAATTCATAATTGAACTGAAGACCCAAAGAAAAGATATACATTATTCCAAATTTACCATGTGTGAATTTTTTATTAAAAAGATTAATTTTTGGGTCACATAATCTCAAGAAAGGGGATATTTGTGGATCCAGCAAAAATAGAGGATATTGAAAGATGATCGATACCTAGAATAGTAATTGAGATATGACGATTTCTTGATATTTCTAGATATTATCTATTTTTAGTGAATTATTTTTTATGATTATCTAATCCACTCACCAATTTAACTCAAAAAGAATATATGTTTATTTAGAAAGAGGAATGTAAAGGTAATTTCAAATAGATAAAAGGAAGGTTATATAGTGCACTCGTGCTCACACAACCTTTTTGTAGAGAATGTTTTGTGATCTACAGTGTTACATCCTTGATGATTATGTGGTGTTTTCTTATGTAGAATGATATGAAGACATATTATGAATCATGAATGATGAACATCCATGACCAAAATTACCCAACACATGATTTGAATTTAGATGAGGTAATCTTTGCTTTAAAAATACAGAGGCGTTATCTTTATAGTGAATGTTGTGATATTTATATTGATAATAAAATTACAATGTATATTGTCACATAGAAGGAGATGAATATTGGCCCAAAAAGGTGGTTGGAGTTGACTAATGATTACAACTACTTAATATATTACCACCTTCAGAAGGAGAACATGGTTGCAGATTCTTTGAGTCGAAAAGATCATGCTAGATTATCTATGATGAGTATCACAAAAGACCAAATATTTATTAATTTGAAGAGGATGTATATTGATATTTAAATGGAAGGAAAGAAATAATGTCTTTCTCAAATTAATGTTCAACCATCTATAAAAGTATTGATTAAATACTAAGAAGAAGATGATGTAGGGTTACAAAGAAGGTGTGTAATATTCCTACATTCAACCTTGATAGTAATGAAATAATACGATTCAGGGTCCAGGTTTGTATTCCTCTCATACTAGAATTAAAGAAGGAGATATTGGATGAGGCTCATAGATCATCATTCTCTATTAACCATGGAAGAAGAAAGATGTAATCTGACCTAAAAAAGTACTTTTGGGGGGATGGCCAGAAAAAAGATGTTGGTGAATATGTCTCTCGATGCTCGGTTTATAGAAAGTTAAGGATGAGTGAAAAAATTATAAGGGGATGTTTCAACCATTACCCATAACAAAATGGAAATCGGAAAACATGAATACAGACTTTTTCCACAGACTTCCCAAAACAACCAAATGAAAAACATTCTATTTGGGCTATAATTTTTCATTTTATGAATTCAGAACACATCATTTCTATTAGATAGGAATTATCTATTTATAATTTTTCTAGGATATATATAAAGGAATTGGTAAGATTTAATGGTTTATCACATTACATAATAACTTATCGATATCTGAGGTTTACCTTGATGTTCTGGAGAAGTCTTCTACAATCTTAGGATACAAAGTTTATTTTCAGCACTACATATCATCCTCAGACAGAAAATATGTCTAAGAGGACATATCAAAATCCAGAAGAAATGTTGATATTATTCTCTATTAATTTCAAAGGTGGTTGGTATAAACACCTACAATTGGTGGAATTTTGTAACAACAATAGCTATCACTCTAATATTCAGATGGATTCTTATGAATCCCTTTATGGAAAGTAGTACAGAACAACAACATGTTGTGATGATATTGGGAAAATTAAACTATTAAGACAATATATTATTCATGAAATGGAAGAAAAGGTCAGATATATTCAACAAAATATAAGAGAATCTCATAGTCGAAAAAATATCTATGTTGAAAACAAAAGAAAAGAACTAGAGTTTGACGTGGGTGATAAAGTGTTCAAACAAATATATCTCTCAAAGAGAGTAATGAGGTTTTTAAAGACAGGAATGTTGAGCCCTAGGTATATCGGAACTTTTTGAAATATTGGATTGTGTTGGGATGGTATCTTACTGATTGGTGCTTCCACTGAATCTCTATCATGTTCATTATGTGCTGCATGTATCTCCTTCCTGAGAAAGTACTTACAAGATCTTTCAGAATTACTGTTCTTATAAGTCTTTCTGCTGGATCAAGATCATTCTTACGAAGAAAAACTGATAGATATTCTTGATCGTAACAAAAATGTTCAATTATATAAGGCCACTCGTTTTGTTAATGACTTATGGAGGAATCACCAATTTGAAAAAACTACAGTGGAACATGAGGATATGATGAGGGAGATGTACCCTCCTCTGATGATTTCAACGTGACAAATTTCGATGATGAAATTCTGTTTAAGGGGTTAGAATATAACTACCAGATGTTTTTATAAAATATTCTATCTACAAAAATATAATGTATCAATTTATTTCCATGTATTATTTTTAAATATTATATGGAATTATTATGAGACAAGGCCCAGAGACGACACATCATTCCGAGGCCAGGTTATCCTGGAATGGTGGTTCAAACTTTTATTAAGTTAAGTGAGTCGGCACTTCTACGCAGTTGTGACAGTTTCCAAACGGATGCCTGGATTAAAAATATGGGGGCGCTGTTGCATCCAGAATGACGACATTACCTAATAACGGGTCTAACCTCGACCGGCGTGGGTCGAGGGAAAAAGTTAATTTTCGGGCGTTTTTAGTAAAATAAAAAAATATTAATGTTTATTTTTTTATGGAAACATCTGCTACAACGTGGTGATGGGGTATCTATTTATTTGATATATGTCTCATCATAATGACTTAGAAACAAAAAACTGGACTCATTAATACCGCATCGTATTTTGAATTCCAAAACATGATTCCCTTTTTATTGGGATAATCAAACATCAAACATTGGAGGAAGATTGATAGGAATCTATGGAGAAAACTCTCGATAGAGAATGAAGACATATCAATGTTGCGAATAATAGCACCAACGAGGTTGGAGGATCTCGACGATGGCGACAGCATGCCCCTTTGTCAGCTATCGATCCCTTCTTGAGGTAGGGGTTGTTATTTTAAAATCTTGTTTCTCCGTTTTCAATTTTAAACGACGGACTCAGATCAACCATGAACATATTGATCTGTAGATTCGTATGTTCTTGATGGAGGGTTTTATCTGGGATGATTCAAGGAATTGATCAATGTAGAATTGCTATACTTCAATTCTTCTCCGTTTCATCTTACTAACAAGAGCAGATCAATGCCATGACGAAAGACAACGAAGGTTCGTTCCTTGATTTGTTCATCGGAATTTCCTCCCCCATTTCTTTCACGTGTTCTTTGCATTATTTTGTGGGTCTATGAAAAACGGATCGTTGCGCATCCGTTATGGGATAAAATGATCCCAAATTGAAGAATTGACACCACAATGACCATGCGAAGGTGCGAGGATGAAAGCAGAAATCGAATCAGACCGGATTGGGAAGGGTTTTTCATAGAGTGTTCTTCATGAGGGTGGACCGTTGCATGTTTTCAGAGCTGATCTGTGGTCCGAAAACAACTGAATTGGCATCGTGGTGTCAGGGAGACCAAAACCTTGGAGTTTCATGGTAATCAGATGGCCGGATGGACGAACCGGACATCACAGAAGGCACGAAAGTGGAGGTTCGTGTTTCTGGAAATTTCGAGAATACACGACATGTACTTATGAAGAACATGCCATGTAGTACTAGTGGTGGAGGAAAGGGTTATTCCTGTAAGAGATGAATCACATGACATTTTACCCTGGTCACACGGCGTGTTGGACTTTCACCAAAGCTCGACATGTATTTTGGGAAGTACACAGGCACGTGATGGAAAACATGACGTCAGACGACATGGCATGTACTCTCTACACAGCATGGAATAGGTGGCTACGCAGGACTCGGTGTGTATCAAAGGGATACATGGACACTGAATGGACTACATAGTTTTCACTCCATTTCACGAACCGTCCTTGGGACCTGGGCTGTTTCTACCCCAATCCCTCCTTCCATAGGCCAGGGGATGGCGACAAGCACCAAAGGCGTAATTCCCGATATAAGGGAAGGCATTGCCTTTATGTAAGGAAACAAACACCATAGAGTATGCAAGGAGAAGTAAACATTAAGTAAACTGAGTACAATATTAAGTTCTGGAATGCAATGGGCCAATATACAAACCCAAACTAAAATTAAAGTACAACTAAAAAGAGAGTACAATAGCAGAAAAGTAAACCAGCGAGTCCGAGATGTCCTCTATAAATCCCACATGAAGGGTGGACACAAATAGTCTCCTCTTCTCCACGACTCCATTCATCCACTCCGAGCACATCTCATCCAGTGGTCTACCTCTAGGTACCGTCCAACTCCACGAGCTCCTACCTCGATCATCATTGTCTATCGTTTGCATCCAACACAACGTAGTGCGGGTATAGCTCGTGCAGGGGTGAGTATACGCTACTCAGTAGGGACCCGAGACCCCAAAGGTCTCCCAGAATCCACGGAGGATAAACCAAAAATTAAAGTTACATACACGAAGTAACAACCAACTCTACTTAGGTATATGCCCATACATATAACTATGTAATCAATTCCAGCTGCGCTCCAGCACACAAGCCCAAGTACAACCTAGTCCACACAAGAGAAAATAACCCATTCCACATAAGAATTCACAACCCAATCCACACAAGAAATCACAACAATTATATCAATGATAATGATTTCAAGTCAATACTCAGCTCACATGGGTATCCATTAAAAAGAAGGGTGGAGATGATTAGATGTAGCCTATGAATCATCTCCTCTGCCGAACCCACCTAGGATCCAAGTATAGTAGTCATCATTGTCGAACCCACAGAGGATCCCAGCATTGTAGTTGAACCCACATAGGATCCCAGTATAGTAGTCATCCTTGTTGAACCCACGGAGGATCCCAGTATGATAGTCATCCTCATCAAACCCACGGAGGATCCCAGTACGGTAGTCATCCTCATCGAACCCATAGAGGATCCCAGTATGGTAGTCATCCTCATTGTACCCAAGAAGGATCCCAGTATGGTAGTCATCCTCGTTGACCCCACAGAGGATCCCAGTATGGTAGTCGTCCACGTCGAACCCATGGAGGATCCTAGTACGGAAGTCATCTTCGTCGCCGTCAGCTCTAGGGTTCCCGCACACAGCATGCTCGATTTCGGGAGGGTCCGCCCCATGAGCCAAGGGAGTCGATACATCAACTGACTTTTAGTCTGGAGTTGATGTATCCAAAATTTCAGTCTCGTCAAAAGGAACTAAACATGACATACGGCGCGTCAATCAGACGCCCGATCTGAGAGTTATTGGCTTTTTCATCTGAGGGGCCGAGTTGGTTTTTAAGTCAAGACCAACCTGACCTTACTCTAATTGCATCCAAACCATGAGTGGAGAAATCCAAAAGAACCTTATTACTAAGAAGAATCCAAAAAAGTCAATGACACGTCAATCAGACATCCAGAGCTCAAGTTATAAGTGTTTCGGCTCCGAGGGCCTGGCTGGTATTGTGTTCGAACCAACCCGACCATACCCAATGATTTTTGAAATCTTGAGTATAATATACAGAAACGACCGTCTCGATCCAAGGATCATATCTCAAGTGACGGTGCATCGATCGGAGGTAACTAGCCCATGTTATGTGCCCTTGAACGTAGCTGTCCGATTTTAGTGGGTTTTTGGCCCGGACCGACCTGGCCCAAGACCCCCCTGGGGAGACCCGACCCGGGTTTGGGTCCTGCCCAGTTGGGCGCATCCCGGACTGGCTAGCGTGCCCCGGCCCATCCTGCGTGGCCGGCCCAACGTGGGGGTCCGGCCCTGCGCCAGCGACTCGGCCTTGCGCGGGTGGTCCGGCCCGACGCGGGCGGTCCGGCCCGACGCGGGATGCAGCTCGGCTCGAGGTCGAGCTGGACACAGAGGGGGGGGGGGAGTGTTGTTCCCCCTGGTTGACCGAAACGGTGCGGCTTTAATATCGTGCCCCCCCTAAAACCAGAAATTATTATACATTTCGTCCCCTATGGCTCAACCACGGTGGTCTTCTCCAGCGGCGCGCCGACGCCGCTCTCCGCAGACCACCGGACGCGCACCAGTGGTTCGATTCACCCGACGTCTCGCCTGAGGTCTTTATGGGACCCGATCTTCACTACAGAAACTTAAAAACACCGTCTCGGTCCCGTTTCATCATCGCCTTCAATCTGTGCTCCAACAACAATCTACGGACGGTTGTCGGGCTGTGTTTATTCAGCCTGTGCCCTCCGCGTTAGGTGTTATCAACTGGCAGTCATTAAAACACATTCTTTTAATATTGATGATGGTATAATTTATTCAAATATAAATTGTACTAACATCATACTAATAAACTCTCAATCACGTGAGATAAAATCACTCAAAATAAAAATAAAAAATAATTTCCCCTCCCTCGAAGAAGTTGTCGAACAATGATCATTGCGGGAAACAGCATCACGAGGTGAAGCTCCGTATATGATGACAGAGAAAGTCCGAGGAGGAGCGGAATCTCCCTTACATTGACGCGAGAAGAAGAACGAAGGAATGTGTGTTGTAGTTCTTCGAGAAATGGGTCACATAATGGTTGTAGAGAGGATAAGAGACGACACGTTGATCTATGCTTGCGGTGACGAAGTTCTTCATCGAAGTCAGGGTGTTCTTCGCATTCTCCAACGAAGAAGATGAAGATCATCAAGACTTTGAGTATCCTCTCCACAAATCCTCACACAACTAAACAAACCCAAATAAAATAAGGCCTTCCTTATTTTATTAACACATGCCATGCATTTTTAAAACAACAAAATTTCAAACTCAAAATTAAATTCATTGAATAGCTTTAATCATTCAACTTAATTTGAGGGTTGACATGCAATAAAGAGGTGGATTGGGAGAGTTACAAATTAAAGGGGGGTTTCCAAAATTAAGAGGGGGTTTAGGGGAATTGAAGGGGTGGGGTTCGTGTGGTCCCTAGCTCACTAATATCCTACCAAGTTGAGTTAGGATGTAGTGGGTCCCACTCTAACTTCCACACATAGGTTATATTACTTAGAATAGAAATAAAATTGTAGTGTAAATTTTATTTCACTATTCAGTTATCCCATTTATTTAACAACACATATCGGGAAAAAGAAACTCCATAAAAGATATTCCCAAGCAATTATCGGCACTGCAGTTTCATTGGTGACCTCATATTTCAATTCCGAGCACCAGTTCAAAAGTTAGGAAATCCCGCTCATTCGTTCACTGAACGTACCCAAGCTAATCTTCGGAAATTGATTCTGGAGACACCGGTCCTCAAAATAAGGTGTCGTCTTAATCCATAGACTCGTAAAATTCGAAAGAAATTAAGAAAAAAAATCCTTGAAATTTCTGGGTCTTTACATTACTGCCAACTCAGGGCTTTACGTCCCTATAAAGCATCAGCACACACTAAGGTAAACAAAGTGGTACTGAGCACACATCTAAGACTTCCGCTCCTATGTGCTCTCCTAGAGTTTCTCGTACTTCCTCCTGATGCACACTAGAGGAATTGACCATCCACGTAGGACCCACTCCTGTCGATCCTCGCTCTCCACCAGAACCTCCATAAAATTCACCCTGTCATTGATGTCTAGATCCCCATGGTCGATGATATGGGTTGACTCGTGCACCTATCTTCTCATCTGGGATACGTGGAAGACGTCATGCACCTATAGCAACTGAGGTGGATGAGTGAAGAGGTAAACCATCTCGCCTACCCTGTCAAGGTCCTAGAAGGGTATGATGAACCTTAGAGATAACTTGTTGGCCGGGACAAATCTCCGTAAACCACATCGAGGTGGGACCCGTAACAAAACATGGTCTCCATCCTCGAACACTAGTGGTCTTCGCCTCCTGTCAGCATAAGACTTCTGTCATCCCTGTGATGTCCTTATTCGCTCCTGGATGACCTGAACCTTCTCTGGTCCTAAAAGAGCTTCTAAGATTTCTTCTTTACTGATAAGTGAAATCTGGGCTCATCCGCTGGATGAAGGACGTTCTTTGCCTAATACAGTCAATATTGACATGAATGATACTAATCCATGCTATGGATGATGTCGTGAGGACTTGACACTACTACTAAGAGATCTAACTGTTACTCTCTCATCCTAGGGTTGAGTCACAATTTCAGAATTAGTGTGTGGTCACTGGGTCTCCTCCAATAGGTATCTCAAAAGTGAAGGACAAGTCAACAGATTAAACCGAAACCTCAAAGTATCAATTACATAAAATGGACAGGGAACAAAACATCACAAGAACAAGGGTATTCTATTAATATAGATCAATGTACACAGACACAAAACATCAACAAATCTAGAAGCCACATGAAAACTAGTCTCTATGTATAGACCTAGTCCCTCTCCTGTCCATCTGCTCCCAGAGCTTCATGGTCGTAAGCCTCAGCTACCTGAAGCTGATCTCTCCCATGTCCACATGTTCCCTCCAGTCGGGGTGGTCTTCCTGGTGGTGGTGGTGGTAGGGCCTCAAAGCGTTTCCCTCCACCTGCTGCTCGGATAGCTCCTCATTCTCATATGCATACTCCCTACAGACCACCATGGTCGAACCTCTTCCTGGTTGGTCACTCTACCTCCATCTTCTCATCTACAGGGCGGGTCGGCAAGTCTCGAGCCATGTGACCCTGCCCGCCGCATGCATAGAACTGTCTACTACTCATGTGTCTTGATCTGTTTCGTGTGCCCCGCACAAACAAACCTGTTTCCTAAGACTTCTCAACTAATGTCCTGGGCTGCTTGTACCTCTGTGTCAACTATCCACTGCCAGCTGCAGAAGACTCCGCTACGGGTCGTCCTGCGGAGGGTCTCGCCACTGGTGACTTCTTTGAGAGAAAAATCTCCACTAGAAGGGCTCTCTCCAGCACCCCTTCCTGCATCGGGATGTTGAGAGAGATCATTGAAGCCATGATATCATGCCTCAATCCCAGCTCAAAGGTCCGGTCCCGGAGGAATGGGTCCTTTACCACATCTGTGGAGTACCGTGAGAGATCAGTAAACCTCGCCGAGTACTGGGCTACCTTCATGTCTCCCTAATACAGCTGTAGTATCTCATGAATGCACACCGCACAGAGGGTGACTTGAACAAACCCCGAGTAGAAGAATATCTCGAAGTCCGTCCAAATATGTGATGCCTCGTCATGAACCTGGAGCATCAGGCTCCACCATCTACCTGCTGCCGCGTGCAGGAGACTCACCGTAAGGTTCACCATGAGGTCTGCTGGTGTCCCTACTAACCTGAGAGCTTGAAAAACAGCCTCCATCCAATCCTCGGCTACCTGAGGGTCTATCTCTCTGCGGAACCTCGGTGGTCTCTGACACTGACACTCATGCAGTTCACTAAGCCGATGTGCACTCTCAGTAGCTGGGGTTGGTGGCATCGGTGGCTCGGCGGCTAGAGGTACCACCGGTTCCTCCGCTATAATAGGGCCCTGCACCGAGGCCTTGTCACTCGGTGAGCTGTCGTCTCGCACAAAGCTTAGAACCCTAGCTAGCTACCATCATGGGGCCATCCTGAAAAGAGATAGGTGCACCACCGTCAATACAGTATACATGGTGAGCTGACACAAATTAATCACAATGAAAACTTTTGAAACACACATGCAATCAATGTTTTCATGCAATGAGTCAGAAATCAGATGTTAGGGTCCTGGTATATGGATACGTCGGCCTCCACACCAACACTGGACTCACTAGACTAATAACCTCACTCAATACCCTAAACACTATTTCTCCAGAGAGATTTAAGATTAGAGTCTAGAGTTCTACAGTAGAACCGAACACCTCTGATACCAATTATTCATGAACTGTCCTCAGGACCCGTGCCGTGACTACCCCAAGCTCGCCTTCCATAGGCCAGGGGCTGGTGAATAGCACCAAAGGCGTAATTCTAGATATAAGGGAAGGCATTGCCTTTTTGTAAGAAAACAAACACCACATAGTATGCAAGCAGATGTAAACACTAAGTCAACTGAGTAAAATAGTAAGTGATGCAATGTAATGGGCCAGTATACAATCCCAAACTGAAAGTAAAGTATAACTGAAAAGAGAGTACGACAGCCGAAAAGTAAAGCAGTGAGTCTGATCCGTCCTTTGGAAATACCAACTGAAGGGTGGGTACAGATAGTATCCTCTTCTCCTAGGCTCCAGCCGTCCACTCTGAGCACATCTCGTCTAGTGGTCCACCTCCAGGTACTGTCCAACTCCACGAGCTCGTACATCGATCAGCGCTGTCCATCATCTACATCCAACACAACGTAGTGCGGGCATAGCTCGTGCAGGTGTGAGTATACTCTACTCAGTAGGGACCCCGAGACCCCCAAAGGTCTCCAAGAATCCACGAAGGATAATCCATGAAGGAATGTTACAAACATGAAGTAACAACCAACTCTACTTAGTTATATTCCCATACATATACCAAAGTCATCAATTCCAGCTCAGCTCCAGCACACGAGCCCAAGTACAACCCAATCCACACATGAGAACATAACCCATTCCACATAAGAATTCACAACCAAATCCACAAAGTAAATCAAAATAATAATATCAATGATAATGATTGCAAGTCATGACTCAGCTCACACATGTATCCATTAAAAAGAAGGGTGGAGATGATTAGATGTAGCCTTTGAATCATCTCTTCTACTGAACCCACGAAGAATCCAAGTATAGTAGTCATCGTCGTCGAATCCATGGAGGATCCCAGCATGGTAGTCGATCCCACAGAGGATCCCATTACGTTAGTCATCCTTGTGGAACCCACGGAGGATCCAAGTATGGTAGTCGTCCTCGTCGAACCCACAGAGGATCCCAGTACCGTAGTCATCCTCTTTGAACCCATGTAGGATACTAGTACGGTAGTTGTCCTAATCGAATCCATGGAGGATACCAGTATAGTAGTCGTCCTTGTCGAACCCACAGAGGACCCAGTATGGTAGTCATCCTCGTCGAACCCACGGAGGATCCTAGTACTGAAGTCATCTTTGTCGCAGCCAGCTCTAGGGTTCCCACACACAAAATGCTCGATTCCGGGAGGGTCCACTCCACGTGCCAAGGGGGTCGATACATCATCTGACACGTAGTCCAGAGTTGATGTATCCTAATGTTCCATCTTGTCAAAAGGAACTCAACATGATAGATGGTGCGTCAATCGGACGCCCGGTCTGAGAGTAATTGGCTTTTTCGTCCTAGGGGCCCTGTTGATTTTAAAGTCAAAACCAACCCGACTGAACTCCAACTGCATCCAAAACTCAAGAGGATTAATCCAAAAGAATTGTCTTACTAAGAGTAATCCAACAAAGTTGACAGCACATCAATATGACGTCCAGAGCTAATGTTATAAGCGTTTCCGCTCCGAGGACCCGGTTGGTTTCGTGATCGAACCAACCTGGCCATGCCCAAAGTTCTTTGAAACCATGAGTGTAAAATACCGAAACTACCATCTCAATCCAAGAATCGCATCGCAACTGACGGTGCATCGATCGGAGGACTGTTGCTCATGTTATGGGCCTCTGAACGTTGTTTTCCGATATTATTGGGTTTTGGGCTCGAAGCGACCCAGTCCAGGACCCCCTAGGTCGGCCCGGCCCGGCCCAGCCGGCGTATCTCGGCCCATTGTGGGGGTATGACCTAGTGCTAGTGGCCCAGCATGGGCCGCAGCTCGGCTCGAGACGAGCTGGACGCGGAGGGGGGGGGGGGTGTTGTTCCACCTGGTTGACCAAAACGGTGAAGCTTAAATGCCATCCCCTAAACCCAGAATGAATTAGATGTTCTAGTCTGCTACGGCTGAGCGGTGGTGGTCTTCTCTGGGGGCGCGCCACCTCCGCCGGGGGGGGGGGGGGGGGGGCACGCCGCTGCCGCTCTCCGCAGTCCACCGGACACGTACCAGTGGTGTGTTTCACCCGTCGTCGGTGCCTGAGGTTTTTACGGGACCCGAACTTCACTGCGGAAACATCAAAACACTATTGTTGTCCCGTTTCATCATCGCCTCCAATATTCACACCAACAATAATCTACGGAGGGTTTTCGGGCCATGATTTCTCGGCACGAGCTCTCCGCGTTAGGTCTTATCAATTGGAAGTCATTAAAACACATGCTTTTAATATTGAAGAGGGTATAATTTATTCCAATATTATTTATACTAACATCATACTAATAAACGCTCAAGCACGTGAGATAAAATCAGTCAAAATATAATTAAAAAAAATTCCCCTACCTCGAAGAAGTTGTTGAACGATGATCATCACGGGAAATGACGTCGCGAGGTGAAGCTCCATATATGTTGACAGAGAATGTCCGAGGAGGAGCGACATCTCCCTTCGTTTGACACGAGAAGATTCACGAAGGATGGTGCGTCGTCGTTCTTTGGGAAATGCATCACACACTGACTACGGAGAGGAGAAGAGACAACATGTCGATCTCTCCTTGTGGTGAAGGCGTTCTTCGTTGAGGACTTGGCGTTCTTCGCGTTCTGCAACGAAGAAGATGAAGATCCTCAAGACTTTGAGTATCCTCTCCCAAAATCATCACACAAGTAAATAACCCCAAATAAAATAAGGCCTTCCTTATTTTATTGACATATTCCATGCATTTTCAAAACTTCAAAAACTCAAACTTAAAATTAAATTCATTGAACAGCTTTAATCATTCAATTTAATTTGACGGTTGAC
Source organism: Viscum album (assembly GCA_963277665.1). NCBI lineage: Eukaryota > Viridiplantae > Streptophyta > Magnoliopsida > Santalales > Viscaceae > Viscum > Viscum album. The sequence goes on from OY728146.1 coordinate 1,816,621,507, forward strand.
ATTCAATAAAGAGGGGGAGTGGGGGAGTTACAAATTAAAGGGGGGTTGACAAAATTAAGAGGGGTTTTAGGGGAATTGAAGGTGTGGGGATCATGTGGGCCCCACATCAATAATATCCTATCAGGTGGAGTTAGGATGTAGTGGATCCCACTCAAACATCCACACATATGTTATATTACGTAGAATTGAAATAAAATTGTAGCGCAAATTTTATTTCACTCTTTAGTTAAACCATTTATTTAACAACACATTCCGGGAAAACGCAACTCTAGAAAAGGTCTTCCTAAGTGATTACCGGTGCTGCGGTTTCATTAGTGCCCTCAGATTTCAATTCCATGCACCGGTTCAAATGTTTGAAAAACCCGCTTGTTCGTTCAAAGAACGTACCTGAGCTAAACATCGGAAATTGATTCTGGGCACATCGGGCCTCAGAATCAGGTTCCGTATGAAGCCACAGACTCGTAAAATTCAAATTAAATTAAGAAAAAAAAAACATTCCTTGAAATTTACAGGTCTTTACACTCTATCACACAGCCAGGCGAGGCATGTATCACGGGTCACCCTGTGTACCGATTACACGAGTTGGAGTACATGGGTTGATGACCATGTATGGCCTCATGGCCATATTACACGGAGCCAACCCATGTCACTCGGATAGAGTGTGTAAACAATACTACACACCATGTACTATCTTTTCTACATGACCAGCCTTAGACATGAGCCATTGTACACAAGAAGTGCCCGGGGTTAGAGAACACGACGTGTAAAATTTCTACACGTCATATACTTTTTTGAAAATGGCATTGTCCTCATGTTCAACGTATCATGGACATCTTTTGTTTGGGTTTGTGCCCCTTATTATATGTCCCCTAAAGGTCAGAAATCATTTCCATCAATATGAGTATGGTCCCTTCAGTAAGACATTCAATGATAGAGTCGGTATCCCTCTGAGAGGCCAGAAGCGATATCCACAATCCATTCCTGACCATAGGTACAGTCAGGCATCGATGTCACCAACTGTACCGGGTTTTTATCATCTACCTAGCTGGTGAATCACCTAGCTACTTAATCTGGATGATTCGCAGTATCCTCCATGGCCCAAGCTGTGATCTTCATCTGTGTATCGCTATCCTTCCGACTCATGAGTGTGTCTCCCGTAATGAGTGCTTCTATCAACCATGATCTTCTCACTCAAGAGTGTGTCTCCCATAATGAATGTATCTTCCTATTGTGACATTTCCTTATAATCAATACTTCTCGGACGGACGTCTTCAGAGCTACCACACTCATAGAGTGTTCTAATGGAATGAGTACTTCGTGGAAATATTAGAACTAAATCCCTAGCAGGGAATGCGGTTCTGTGACTTGTCTCTAGACTACAGGTCCGGGTTTTGAGTATATATAGATATTGATCTCCTATTATATGTTCAGTAGACATATACTGTGTAGATTTAACTGTGGCTTTCCATTGTGTACTTTCATTGTGTTTTTCAGGTTCCTCTAATTATTATTGTTATACTCCCCACTACAAGGGCTTTTACTACATGTGTCATGTCTTTTAAATACAATAATAGTTTTGAAAGAGTCCAGGGTGGACCAGGATAGGTTCATTATTTCGGAGTTCACTACAGGATGATGCGTTCCTTTAGATACGAGCTTCAGTCCCAGTAACTCTTTATGTTTATAGGTTGGACTTTGCTGTTTTTAGACTCTTGTTTTTGGTGGGATTGTATTCTGGCCCAGTTTACATTCAGTACATTACTTTCTATTGTACTCTGTTGGTTGGGTTTAATTGTATTCATTCATATTGTTCCTTAGTGGTTTTTAAATTTCATAATTTGTGGGCTTAGAGATGTGTGTGTGTGTACATGTTATTAGGAAATGCCTCCCATGTAGTAATATTCCTACTCGATGCTATTCACCAGCCCCTGGACCATCATAGGTGGGCTTGGGGAGTCACAAAATGGGCCCCACTGGGAGGGGTTGTGACAGAATGGTATTATAGGTGGTCGGTTCTACATTAGGAAAAAGAGTATGTGAGATTGGTTGGGGAAACAATGTTAAGTGTTTCAAGCTCGACTTTCTGGCCAGAGACTCATGTATTGGTGTGGCAGACGACGTATCCATACACTAAGACTCTGATAACCTTTTTTCAACTAGGTATATGAAAACAGTAATTGCAGGGAAATAAATTAAAGATACATGCATCATATAGGAATGTGTTGTGTTTTCCATGTCTTTTTTGTTAGCTATCAAGATATACTAATTGACCATAGAACATCTTGTTTCTTTACTGGATGCCTCTGCAGCGTATACCAACTTGGATGTAGTAGCACGATCATGAGGACGAACCCCTCAGTGACGAGGCTTCAATACAGGGACCAGTTCCACAGGCGATGCCACTAGGTGGTGATCCTACAATACCACCACCAGTGGAGCAGTCTGTGGTACACGCAATAACGAATGAAGAGGAGTGTAGGGTGAGCACGTTCCATGAGTTCTTGAGATAGAGACCCATTAGTTTCTGATGTTAGCCTGACCCTCAGGTGCCTGAGGACTGGCATGAGGTGGTGACCAGAGTTTTCCATCTAGTGAGGACAACAACAGACCACATGGTGATCATAGGAGCGATCCTTCTTCAGGGTTCAGTGGGATGATGGTGGATTATGACCACACAGACTCAAGATGAGGAGACACTTTCATGGATAGAGATTGAGTGACTCATCATGGTGGAGTTCTATCTGGTTACGCTAAGAGTCATATGTATCATGGACCTTCATCAGATCTAACATGGTAGCTTGACAGTATCTGACTATTCATCGAGGTTCACCAACCTCGCCAGGTACTCGATGGATGTGGTCAGGGGTCCGTACATCAAAGATCATACCTTTGAACGAGGTCTGTGATGAGACATATGAGCTAGTGTCTTGCCTCTATGAATTATGACTTAAGCTGGAATGCTCGAGCGGGCATTGGTGATCAAGAGCTTCTTGGTGGAGCAGAGATAACTGATGATAGTCAGTGGCATGCAGACAGGTGAGGAGACCTCAGTAGTAGGGAGCCGACATCGGATGTAGGGATCAGGACATGAGAGACGTTAGAAGAGGACCCAGGATAGGGGATCAATGGTCCATGGATCTCATGATGGATCCAGTCAGCCTAGGGAGAATCAATGTTACACGTGCAATGGTAGGGGACATATCGCTAGAGATTGTCTGGCCCATCGAGCTGCTAATAGGGAGGTAGCAGATGGACCACTGAGGTAGAGGAACAGAATGGAGCAGTCATAATCTCTATGTGGTGGATGTGGCAGCGGAGCTGGGAGAGATGAAGGTGGTGGCAGATGCTTCTATATACTTCCACCACCACCCCTAGGAGGTCCACACCAGGCTAAGGGAGCTCGGGGACAGTGGCAGGGATAGTTGCATGAAGCCAAGGAGTATAACCCAGTGACTCCAGGGATGATATGAGGTCTGATCTGTGTCTTCTCTACCTTAGTATCTTTACATGTAGACACACGTACCAGTAATTCCTTCATCGCCACATGCCTTGTGCGAAACCTTCAGATTTTGGTAGAACTATTGAAACTATCCTTACACTTGGGGACACCTGCGGGAGGAGGCTTGATGATCACACACCATTTTAGGTAGTGTGGTCTTACCCTTGGAAGTGAGAGTTTTGGTTGGAACCTCATGTGGAACTGTCGCGGCCTTACGACATCATTCTCTATATGTATTGGTTATCTTCGGTCCACAACCATATTGATTGTTTTAGGAAATGAGTGTGGGGTGTCCTCCATGATTGAACGAGGTTTTCCTTTGTCAGAGAAAAGGATGCCCAGGAAGCATAGAATGGGTTCATGCATAGAAGGGTGCAGCCGATCACTCAATAGATGGCTCGCCTTACCCTCAGAGCAGTAGATGTTGTGAGCTCTCAGTTCCCATCAGTAGTGTTGGAGTAAGACGACGTCTTTCCCAAAGATGATCCAGGATTACCTCCCCTCTGGGAAATCGATTTTTTCATTGGATTACTCCCCGATATGGCACTGATTTCGTCATCAGCATATTTGATGGATCTTGCAGAGCTTCGCGAGCTGAGGGTGATGTTTTAGGATTTGCAAAGCAAGGTTTTCGGGAGACCCAACGTTTCACCCTGGGCGGCCCCAGTCTTTTTTTCCAAGAAGGCATATGAGAGTTTGAGGTTGTGCATGAATTACCAATGCCTTAACTAGGTAGTAGTGAAAAATAAGTATCCACTTTCCAGAATTGATGACCTCTTCGATCTGCTGAGATGGTCACGATGGTTCTCGAAGGTTGACCTTCGATCAGGCTATCAACAGTTACGAGTACGGGGCGAGGATACACCGAAGACGACTTTCAGATGCTTCTATGATCACTATGAATACTTGTTGATTCCTTTCATCATAAAAAACTTCCCCAAATTGTTCATGTGACTGATGGAACAGATCTTCAAGCTGTACATTGACCAATTCGTAGTGGTCTTCATCGATGACATCCTTGGGTACTCTGCATCAGGGGAGTAGCACGTGAGACACCTGCAGATGGTTCTAGAAGTACATCAGGAGAACCATATTTATGGGATGATCTCAACGTGCCAGTTTTGGATTCAGGAGGTCCACGTTTTGGGACATGTCATCTCAGTATATGGAGTAGTTGTAGACCCAGCCATAGTGGGGGCTGTGTTAGCATTGGAGCCACCTCTGACCGTGATGGAGGTGCGAAGCTTCCATGGGTTGGCACGGTATTATCGGAGATTCATCCCTGATTTCTCTTGAATATCATCACCTATGACAGCCTTGACCAAGAAGGTTTAACCCTTCATGTGGACAGAGATGTTCCAGTAGGCTTTCGAGCAATTGAGGCAAAGATTGATGAGCACCCCGATTTTGAGATTTCCAGAAGATGGTTTCGACTAAATAGTTTTCTACGACTCATTAGGGAATGTACCTGGATGTGTCTTGATTCATAAGAAAGAAGTGATTGCTTATGGTTCACGCCAACTTAGTCCACATGAGAAGAACAATGTGACCCATGATCACTAGTTGGCTACTGTAGTCTTTGCATTGAAGATGTGGCGACACTGCTTTATGGGAGAGTGGTTCATCATCTAATCTTACCACAAGATCCTCAAGTACTTCTTTTTGTAGAAGTATTTTAATTTGAGGAAGAGTCATTTTATAGAGTTCCTACAGGACTATGATTTTGAGATCTTCTATATTCGTAGGATGGGGTACAAGGTGGCGGATTCTCTTAGGAGAAGGTCGAGATCGCAACAGTTGAGTGAGGAGATAAAGTAGTTATCCCCGTTGCAGTTATCCTTTGTGGATGTAAAGGATGTAGCTTACCTGTAGTTGATGTCTTTAGCCCCTACACTCATACAATGATTTAGGGAAGCGCAGCTTCGGGATGTCGACTGTGAGACTTTACGTGCTCAGTTATACATAGGAAATTCTCATGATATATATTCACAAGGTGGGAACCACATACTTCATTTCAGAGGACATATTGTTGTACCAGTAGAATTGTAGGAGGAGTTACTGAGGGAGATTCATACATACCGCTCATTTGTACATCCTAGAGTGGAAAGGATGTACCAGGATCTCTGACGACAGTTATGATTATCAGGCATGAAGAAGGTAGCGGCTGAGTTCGTTTCCCGATGCCTCACATGCCAGCAAATGAAGGCTGAGAACCAGGTTCCAGTGGGATTGGCTCACTCCTGGAAGTTACAGAGTGGAAGTGGGATTGAGTATTGATGGAAATTGTGATAGGATTACCACATACTCTCAAGGGGAATGATTCCATATGGATGATCATAGACCAACTAACCAAGTCGGCCCACTTCATAGCTATCAGAGAGCAGAGTTATGTAGAGATATTGAGACTTATCTATATGCAGAAGATAATAAGACTTCATGGTGTCTATTATATGATAGTCTAGGTCCAAGAAACCCACTTTTCATCTCGATTGTGGAAGGGATTGTAGGAATCCATTGGGACTCGGCTACGCTTGAGCACAACGTTTCATCTCAAAACCGATGGTCAGATGACTAAGACTGTTGAGGTTTTGTAGGATATGTTGTGGGCCTGTATCTTGGACTTTGGCCACAGTTGGGAGGACCACCTACCACTGGTGCAGTTTGCATACAACAATAGATACCACTACACCACTTGTATGGCACCATCCGAGGTCTTGTATAAAATACCTAGTTGTTCACCGCTTTGCTGGACTGACCCCAAAGAGTCAACGCTCATGGGTCTGGAATTAGTGCAAGATACCACCGAGAAGGTATAGATCACCCGAGAGAGGATGAAGACTGCACAAAGTCAGAAGAAGTCTTATGCTGATAGATGATGGAGAACTATGGAGTTCGAAGAGGGAGACCACGTCTTTTTTCGGGTCTCATTTGGTCGAGGGTTACAGAGATTTGGCCGGGGTAGAAAGCTATATCTGAGGTTAATCAGACCTTTACATATACTGTGTAGAGTTTCGGAGGAGGCATACCACCTAGATCTACCACCATAGTTCCATTAGGTACATGATTTCTTCCACGTTTTTTAGCAGAGTAGGTACGCACATGACCAATCGCACATCATCGACTGGGGGGATTTGGACATCAAGGACATAGTGAACATTGTTCAGTACCTGATGGAGATCGAGGATCGGTAAAAGAGGATCCTTCGTGGGCAATCTATTTCCTTGGTGTGCATTCTTTGGCAGCATGAGAATCTTCCGGAGAGCACATGGTAGTGGGAGGCTCAAATCTGTGCCCAGTTCCAGCACCTTTTTGAGTAGTCTTTGTTTTGGATTTTCAGGGATGCAATGCACAAGGTGGGGAGAATGTAGTGTCTCGGATTTTTTCCGTGTATTATTTTTAAATATTTTATGGAATTATTACGTGACCAGAAGTAGAGACGACAGATAATTCTGAGGCCCAATGATCCCAGAATTGTGGACTGAACTTTTTTTAAGTGAAGTGAGTCGAAACTTTGTGTACGGTTGTGGCAGTTTCCAAACGGATGCCTAGAATAAGAATCTGAGGGCATAATTGTGTCTAGAATGAAAGCTTTACCATAGAACGGATCTAACCTCGACTGGCGTGGGTCGAGAGAAGAAGTTAATTTTCATCATTTTTTAGTAAAATAAAAATAAAAATAAATTCTCAATGTTTAGTTTTTTTATTTTTTTTGTGGAAAAATCCGCTACAGCACAGCAATGGGGAAACTGTTTCTTTTATAAATGATGCCTCATAATTACTCAGAAATGAAAAGCTGGACTCATTAATACCACATCATATTTTTAATTCCAAAACAAGTTTCCATTGTTATTGGGATAATCGATGGTCGATCATCGGCAGAAGATTGAGAGGAAACTCTAGAGAAAACCCTCGATGATGAACGACGACAAATCGAAGCTGTGAATCAGTGCACAATGTGGTTGGAGGATATCAACGATGATGACAGTGCGACCATTCGTTAAAGATCGATCACTTCTTGAGGTTGGGGTTGTTATTTTAAAATTTCTTCTCTCTGTTTGTAATTTTTAATGATGGACACAGATTAACCATGAACATGTCGATCTGTGGATTCGTACATTCTTTTAGAATGGTTTTATTTGGGATGATTCAGGGAATTATACCATGTTGAATGGTAATTTTTCAATGATGCACCGTTTAATTATACTAATGGGAGTGGATCAGCAGCGTGACAAATGAGGACGATGGTTCGTTCCCAGATTTTTTCATTGGATTTTCTCCCCCTTTTCTTTTGCGTGCTCTTCGAGTTCATCATGGAGCGATGAACAACGGATTGTTGGGAATGTTTATGTGACACAATGATCCAAATTTGAGGAATCAACACCACAATGACCTTGAGATGATGTGATGATGATAAAGGATGACGAATTAGATCAGATCAGGAAGGTCCGTTCTTTGAGCGTTCTTTGCGCAAGTGGATCATTGCTCGTTTTCATAGCCGATTGGAGGTCTGAAAAAAAAATGGAATCAACTTATTGGTGTTTGGGAAACCAAAAATTAGAAGTTTCATGGTGGTATGATGGATGGATCGACGAACATAACATCACCGAAGGAGCGATGATGGAGGTTTGGGTTTCTAGAAATTTCCAGAACACACGGCGTGTACTTCCGAAGAACACACCGTTGGGTAATAGCTGTAGTGGAAAGGGTTTTGGGGGTATAATAGGAATCACATGGCATATGACTAGGGAAACACAACATGTTGGACTTTTCCCGAAGCTCGGAGTGTATTTTGTGAAGTACAAAAAAAGAGATGGACTACACGGCTTCAGATGACACGACGTGTACTCTCATCGCAGCATGGAAGAGGAGGCTAAGTGGGACTCGGCATGTATCCAAGGGATACACGGACATGTGATGGACTACATGACATGTAATCCATCACACAACAAGGAGAGTCTAGTATCGCAGGTCACCCTGTGTACCGATTAGCCGGATTGGTGTACACGGGTTGATGACTGTGTATGTGCACATGGCTATCATACACGGAGCCAACCCTAGTCACTCGGACACGGTGTGTACACTGAAATACAAGCCTTGTACTAACTTTTCTACATGACCAGACTTACAACATGGGCCGTCATAGAAAAGCAGTACCAGGGGTCAGACAACATGGCGTGTAACTTTTCTACAAACCATGTACTTTTTGGAAATGACATGGTCTTCTTGTTCACCGTATCGTGGACATAATTTGTTTGGGTTAGTGACCCTTCTTCTCATTACCCTAAAGGTCGGGCATTGTTTCCTTCTACAGGAGTATGATCCCTTTAGCAGAACATTCTATGATAGATTCGGCATCCCTATGAGAGGCCCGAAGCAAGATCCTCCATCCATTCCTGCCCCTAGGTAGAGTTAGTCAATGACATGACCAACTCTACAAAGCGTTAATCCTCTACGTAGGTGTTGAATCACCTAGCTGGTGAATCTGTTTGAGTCGCAGTATCTGCCATGGCCCTAGAAGTAATCCTCATCTGTGTATCGTGATCTTTCCCACTCAAGAGTGTGTCTCCCGTAAGAAGTTATTCTTCCTACTGTGATCTCCTCAGTCAGATGTGTGTATCCCATTATGAGTGTATCGACCTCTAGTGAAATACCCCGATGAACAATACTTCTCGGAGGGACGTCATCAGAGCTACTAGTCTCATGAAGAATGTTTTTCAGGAATGAGTACTTCATGGAAATCATTGAACTGAATCCCTAGAGGGTTATGCAGTTGTGTGTCTTATCTCTAGACTACTTGTCTGGGTTTTTAGTATATCTGGATTGTGATCTCCTATTATATTTTCAGTAGACATGTACTGTCTATAGCTGGATATGTCATTACTTTTTTTACTTTAATTGTGTTTTTCAAGGTCCTCTATTGTGCATTGTTATACTCATCCATGAACGGGCTTTTCCCATACGTGTCGTGTCTTGTGCAGACGAGTACCCTTTTGACAGAGTCCAGGGCAGAAAAAGACAGGACCAAGCTTTCTAAGTTCCCTACAAGACAAGGCATTCTTTCTGCTATGAGAAGTAGGCCCAGTACCTTTTTGGGTTTACAGATTGGACTTTTCAGTTTATAGACTCTTATTTTTTGTGAGATTGTATTCTGGACCAGTTTACATTCAGTACTTTACTTTCCGGTGTACTCTGTTGGTTTGGTTTAGTTGTATGCATGCATATTCTTCTTTAGTGGGTTTTACATTTCAATATTAGTGGTCTTGGAGATGTGTGTGTGTGTGTGTGTACAGGTTCTTAGGCAATGTATCCCATGTAGTAATATGAATACTCGTAGCTAGTCACCAGCCCCTGGCCTATCAGAGGTGGGCTTGGGGAGTCACGGCGCAGGCCCCACTATGATGGGTTGTGACAAAAATAATTATTCTTCTCTAACATATAGTGAATGAAATTGGGGGTTTAAATGAACCATATGATTCTATTATTATAAAATAATAGTTATAGCCTAGAAATTAGGTTAGCAGGAATAATTATAACTAACTTATGAAAATTCATTATGAATTCATTGGCTATTTATTATTTATAAAAAATATAAATCTATTAAATATTTGTATTTTTTGAGTAAATTACTTTTGGTAATTAAATTAATGAAATATATATGTGTTATATACATAATAAAATTTGATAGATATGTATCCAATGGATAATCTAGTCCTAGGGTTTGAATAAAACTCTATTTTATATATAATAACCTATATATTTAAAAGGATAATTTCAATACCTTTGAATAGAAAAGTAATTTTAAATTTCTATTTTGACACATTAATAATTCTTATATTAAAACATATACTTGTTATTTTGAGGCCGTAAATAAAAATTTACTCTGTATAAATTTCTAATAAATTTTGGATAACATTTATGTTTTGATGAATTGTAATAACATGCTAAATTTTAATTAAAAACAACTTTTTTGCATCCCGATAGTATATATGGATAAATTAATATATCATATAGTTTTAAATTATAAATATAATATTTTATTATCATTTAATAATAAATACGTTATTATAATTAATTTTACAAGGAGTTCATAGGTAAAAAAATTGCAATCTTCTCCAATTTTTAAACTTTTAAAAATTGTTTTCTTAGTTCAATAATGTGATTACATTTAAATTAATTTCTAAAAATTCTATGTTTTTAATTTGATGAATTAAATTCCATATTATGCATTAGAAGGTCACAATTGGGTTAATATATACCTTTAATTTTTGAACATTATGAGTAGTAACTTCGGCAATTATTTTAATTTACCATGGTGAAAGGGTAAAACTTGTTAAAAGTGTAACAAAATAATTATTAAATAGTATAAAACTACCCAAAAACATGTCCAAATAATATTGGATGATATATTTTCGACCATGGTCATCCTTGGGTCGATTTTGGGACCCATGGATTCACATGGATGTAAAAATTACAATTTATTAAAATATATTTAATGTAAGGATAACTATATCATAAAAATATATATTTTACTAAATATAATTTAATGTAGGATTATATAACTGATCTCTAAGTATATACACAATCATTATATATAATAAAATATTTCCTACATTTCTATATTTGGTTGATAATTTTCAGACATTAGATAAATATATTTATTTATGACACAATTATATTGTACCGATACCTCTTTAATGAACTATTAAAATACATGAATTTATAAATATTAAAATAAGTTTAATTTGAAAATTTTAATTTCTTATAAATAAAAATGGATATCATTGAGATATTAGGGATGTGTTAATTCCTTTGGATTGAAGTAATCAGTGTTTTATGAATTTTTTTAAAAATACTTGTATGAAAAGTTTCCAAAATTTACATAACTTATAACATAAAACATAAAATAGTTTATTAAATGTTATTAAATTCCAAAAAATATATTATATGATAAAATTGTTAATAATAGTCCAAATATGTGATAAATAATTTTTTTGGTCATTTGACATGATATGGTAATTACATTGACCCACAATATGAAAATAACACGATGTCACTGTAAGATTAAAGAGTTAAACAAGGTTGAATAAAAAAAGATAATGATAAAAAAATTTAAAAACATGTGTAAAATTTATTGGATGATGGTTATTAGAACTAAAATCATATAATATTATTATTAAAAAATCTTTGGTACATTTTCAATTGAAATTGAATTTATAATAAATTATTATTTTCAGAGTTTTCTAAAGTTCCCCTCTCATACCTTATAAAATGGGGCCTCCACACTCTCCTCTTAACTCAATTTTTATAGATCAATCTAAAAAGAACCATTCCCATTTCTCTTCCAACCACCCCTAGTTACATTTTATAGGTTTTGGTATTCTCAAAATACCAACTCTATTAACCTAACAGGAAATTTAATGAAGGCACTTCGAGGAAGAGGTAATATCTTCTACCGATTCATTCAAATATCATTAATCTTATAATTTGTCTTATTTAGTTGTTCAATTATAGGTAATACCATTCGTATGACTTATATAATGATATATTATTATAAATATCAAACAAGCCATTTTCTACTTCTATCCACTGTATGAAAAACGAAATCACGACGCGTGAGTACATACGACTAACCGTCCCCACACCATGTTGTAATATGTTTTTAACCACCACCTTAATTGGATGAGTATAGTGATATAAAATATTACTATATATAATTATTATAAAATTAAAATAATTCTGTGATACTATACACTATTTAATTCAATACCATTGAACAATTATGGGAATGATATCTTCACTAGTGTGTTTGTACAACTTACCATCTCCACGGAGTGATATGACTCGTTCTACATAATTTTTATAAAACCATGATTATATAAATGAATTAAATGAATAAATATGATATAGATTATACAAAATACATTATTTAAATGAAATAACTATAACCTTAAAACAAGAATAAAAACATATCAAACAAAATATACATTAGAACATAAAGTAGTTAATACACAATTAACAAGCAATAATGAAATATTACTATCAAAGAGATGAAAATATAATCATAAATGATATTATAATAATGATTATAATTCTGGAATAAATCAATAAAATTATTTGAATAATTATATAGGTGGATCAGATATATATGAATTATATTATACCTAAGCGAAGACATAATTTTTCAATCTTATTTTTCTCTGATATTGTATATACATAATTATTTATTGGGGATATATTTATCAACCATGTCCATGTTTTCTAAATACATTTCTATAAAAATTTTACTATTAAGATACATGTATATAAACTAATTTTTACAAATTTATGAATTTTACTACATTGTGTGGAAGGAATCATTATTTTGCTTACCATATGAAGTACTTTTTATATTTTCTTGCACATGTACGAGGAGAATGTTTTGTTAACATATACCGACTAAATGAACATTAAATATTCATAAGGCTTTATTTACATGTAGTTTTCTATAAATATATTCATGTTTATTTTTAAAAAAATTATTTTATTCTAAAATTTCTTGGAATTTTGAAAAAACTGAACATTTTTTAATAAGAAAGGTTAGTTTCCACATGAATAAAGTTCATGTAGTTTATTAAAATTATATTCCATCTAAGATGATTATATTTAAATATGGTAATGTTTCTATTACTATTATGAATAGAGATTGATTATGTTATGATGGAATTATATTTATCTGTATTATTATATGATGGAATGATGTTTAAGAAAACCCATTTTCTTTCATGGGTTACGCTATGATGAATGTTTTAGGTTTTTTTGTCACACATAAGAATGGATTCACTATTGGAAGGGTGGGGCCTACATCTCCCTCCAATAAATTGGGTAACATTTTTTATCTCATGATATAAACATGGATGAAATAAGAAGTAAACATAGTTTTATGATACATGTCTGGAATGAGGTGTGAACTCGATTCTGTAATGGACTTTTTATGCTATGATGGTCATTACAATGAGCCTTTACTAATATGTAATTATTTTGTATTCTAATGGGTGAAGGCCCAAAAGTTTTATGACTTATGTTATTACTATTGGGATTACATTTCACTTTTATAATTTTTCCCATGACTTGATATGTGATCCGTTATTTAAAGGACAATATTATCAAATGTTATGTTCTTTTGAATAGGATATGATTGCTATTTAAATTGTTTACCCTTACTAAGAATTTGACCTCACCCATTTATATGTTTCAATACCCCTGGTCATGATGAGGTTTATTACGTTTGGGATTCCAAAAAGGAGGCTATTTATGATGAAATAAATGGGAGATGATGTATATGTTTTATGAACTAGTTTTCTATGTTTCCCAATTTCTAATGACATTATACCTATATGGTCCTATCATGGTTTTGTTATATATTGTAATAAATATAAATAAATTCTGATGTAATATCATTGATTTAAATAATGAGTTATTATCATTTGTATATGATTAAAGGTGTATTTAGCCTATCGAAACTATGATGAGAAAGGCTTTAGGATATGTCTAAGTAGTGCATTAAATAATAGTGTTTTAGAAATTACAATGAAAAACCATGGATAAAACCTAATGTGTCCTAAAATTAAATATTAATCTCAATTATTTGGATTTCAAGTTATGATTATTGTTTCTCACTATATGCTTCTTGGTTTTAGTCAATGGATTGAACTCGAAGGACTGACGTTAATGCTGAATGTGATGGGAAATGAAATAATTGACACTCTGAGTAATAGAATATTATGGGATATGGAATAAAAAATCTAATAGCCATGCTCAAACAACATTCTACAGCTATGAACCATAATTAAATTAAAAAAAGCAATGGAGGGTGAAATATTATATAGAATCTATTATTAGGAGACATCATCCTTCGTTCAACATGTATTTTGATCTATTAGTGACTGAAAAATGGTTCAGTACCACTAAAAATAAAAATTCTATTCTACAATGTTCTGAACATGATATTGTCACCCTAGTAGTATATCTTTTTTTAGAAGAAGATGATCAATTGGTGAATTTTATCAAGAATACGAGGCAAAGAGATGAAATTAATTCCATGGAATGGAATGAGTTCAAGAAATTGATTTTGAACAAGTATATTCCTCTTATGCTTCGAACAATGATGTAGAAGAGTTCCTTGATCTTTGATAAAAGGATAATGAATCCATTGGTACCTACGATGAAAATATTACAAGACATGTTATTTATAATCCTGAATTATTGTCCAACCAGAGAGTAAGATTGATCCACTATTTAGTGTATTAAAACCAATTAATTGAATTGAATTAGACAAAATGTACTTCGATAGGTACATGGGAATTATTCAATGTGCTCTCAAGGATGAGCTAGAGATTGGGGTAACACATAAGTCCTAAGGGTTTGATAAGAAGAGGAAAATGGAATTCTAAGGAAAATATAATGACCACACAGGAAAAAATAAGAATTTTCTATCATGTACAATGTGTTAAAATAATCACGAGGGGAATTTTAATAAAGGTACTATTTAATGTATTAAGTGGGAAAATAAGGTCATTGGGAAAATGATTGTTGAAGAGATGGTAAAAAGATTTGAGAACAATGAAAGGATACAAAAAATTCACCTCCGACACATCAAAGTTTCATGTGAACGGAAATTTTGCATTATTCCAATCAATTACCAAATCCAATGGTTATTGATGATGATCAATTTAAAAAAACTCTTAAGGATAACGGAAAATTAATTTTCACATGCAATTACAAACGTTGACGTGGAGTATGATTATGATGTGGTGAATGGTACACTTATCATCCACACCAAAGTTGAAACTGTTTGATTTTATTATGAATAGACCCACTCTTTTATTTATGATGAATTTTTCAAGGGTATCATTGTATAACCAAAAAAATTAGATGTTTAGTTATTGGTGGAAACATCTAATTGAACAATAGAGGCATCAAAATTTTATAATTGTTCTATGTTAATGGGAAAGTGTTCCCTAAAAATCTCGTGATCCTTCCTAGAGTGTAATTTAATATGATTCTTGATATGGATTGTATTTTTTTAAATGTAGCTCATTTCAATAGCCAATGTAGGGAAGTCACATTTCATATTCCAGATCAGTCTATGATCATACATTGATGAAAGGATGAAGATGACCATATAGTAGAAATTTGTTCCGTATTATGGGTCTTGATTCAAATATATGGTGGTTATTTATATAAAATGGATGGGTAGAAAATCTAGATTAAGAATAAACCCACTTTACGAATGTTTTATGTTGTCATTCTAGAGGAATTTCTAGGTCTTCTACCATATCGTGAAGTTGAGTTTTCAATAGAACTCGTACCGGGTGCTATGCCAATTTCAATGAAACTTTATAGAATGGCCCTAATTAGGTTTCCTGAATTCAACAATCAAATATAAGATAATCATTATAAGGGATTCACATTCCATAGTGTGTCACCTTGAGGAGCAACACTTCTATTTTTTAAGAAGAATGATGGATAACTGAGACATTGTATTAATTTTCGATAACATAACATGATCACTGTCAAAAAAATATCCTCTCCAATGCATTGTTGATATATTTGTACATCTATGTAGATCTCAATGATTTTTTAACATTTATCTTCATTCTGGATATCATCAATTAAGTGTAACAAAGGAGGATATACCAATGACGACATTATGAACAAGTTACGCACACTGTGAATTTATAGTGATGCATTTTGGTCTTACTAATTCCCATACTATCTTCATGGATATAATAAATATAGCTTATTGAGATTATCTTGATTAGTTTGTGGAAGTGAATATAGATGATATTGTTGTCTATTCATAATTCAAGGAAAGACCATGAAAATCACAAGAGAAATGTACTATAGACCCAAAGAAAAAAGATTTGTTATGACAAATTTTTCAAGTGTGAATTTTGGATTCAAAAAGGTTAATTTTTGGGTAACATATTCTCAAGTTAGGGAATATCTGTGGATCCAAAAAAAACAGAGGTTATTGAGAGATGGTTGTGACCAACAATAGTAATTGAGATCTGATGTATTCATGGTTTGTTGGATATTATCATTGTATTATAAATTATTTTAACAATTATCTAATCCAATGACAATTTTGAATCCTAAAGGGGTTATGTTCATTTGTATGGAGCAATATGAAGAGAATTTCAAAGAGATTAAAAGAAGGTTAGCCAGTTCACCCATGCTTATACTTCCTTGTAGGGGAGAAAGGTTTGTGACATACCTGAATGTATTCAAAATGGGGATAGGGTGAGTTCCCATGAAAACTGAAATGGTGATAGGTTATTCCTCATAAATGTTGAAAATCCGAGAGAAAAATTACCAAACATATTATTTGGTGTTAAGTATGGTAATCATTACACTAAATATATAGAGGAATTATCTTAATGGTGAAAGGTGTAATATTTATACGAATTATAAAATATTAAATTATATTTTCACACATAAGGAGATAAATAAGTGCCAAAGAAAGTGGTAGGAGTTGATTAATAATTATGACTACCCCATACATTACCACCATGTGAAAGAGAATAATTTGGAAGATTCTTTGAGTCTAAAAGACAATTCTATCCTATCAATGTTGAGGACCATGAAAGAAAAATCATTTAAGGATTTTCAAATGAGGGAACATGAGATTTCAATGGAAGTGGAGAAATATTATCTTTCTCAAATGAATGTCCATCCATCTATACAAGTGAGGATTAAAGAGGTAGAGAACGAAGATGTAGAGTTACAAAAGTAGGTGAGAAATTTTCATGAATTCAACATTGATTATGATGAAATAATAATATTCATGAATCATGGAAGTATTCCCCCCATACCATAATTAACGAAGTAGTTGTTGGATGAGGTTCTTAGTTCGACATTCCCTATTCACCCTAGAAGAGAAAAGATGTAAATGGAAATGAAAGAGTACTTATCGTGGGATGTCATGAAATAATATTTCACTGAATATTTCACTTTATTAAAGGTTTTTTAGAAAGTCAAGGCTGAGAGACAGAATTCTTAGGGGATGTTACAACCATTACCCTTACTGTAATGGAAATGAAAAAACATCACTATAGACATTTTCATTGGACTTCCCAATACATCCAAAGGAAATAATGATATATCAGTTATAGTTGATCATCTTATGAAGTTGTAACACGTCATTTCCTTTAGATTAGATTTATCTCTTTATTAGTTTTCGATGATATATGTAATGAAAGTGGTAAGATTGCAGGTAGTTCCACTTTCCATTATATCTGACTGGGATACGAGGATTACCTCGATGTTCTGGAAATGTCTTTAGCATTCTATAGATACAAAGTAATGTTTCATCACTACTTATCATTTGCATACATACAATTAGTTTGATAGGACAATTAAAACTCTAGAAGAGATGTTGAGAACTTTCTCTATGGATTTTATATGTTATTGGGTTCAACCCCTACCATTGGTTGAATTTAGATACAATATTTGCTTTCACTCTAGTATACATATGGTTCCTTATGAATCCCTCTATGTAATTAAGTGAATAACTCCTTCTTGATGTGATGATGTGTGGGAAATAAATCATTTAGGACCTCCTCTTGATGATTAAATGGAAGAAAGGTTCAGATCTATTCGAATATAAATAAGAGTAGTTCATAGTCAAAAAAAAAATTATTTTTACAACTGAAGAAAAGACCTAGGGTTTAAATTTGGTGATAATGTGTTCTTACATATATCTCTCTAGAAGAGAGTAATGAGATTTTGAAAGAATGGCCAGGTAATCCTGATGTATATCAATCATTTTAAATACTAGATCAGTATGGGAAGCTACCTTATTGATTGGAGAATCTACCAAATCACTCTAGGGATAATTATGTGTTCTAGGTATATCCCATGAAAATGTACAAAAATGATAATTCACATGTACTAATCTCATAAGTCATACTTCTACATCAAGATCTTTCTTTTGAAGAACAACTGATAGAGATTATGGATCATAATGAAAATGTTCTGTGAAATATAACCACTCAATTGGTTAATGTTTTATAGAGAAACCATTAATTTTAAGATCCTACAATGTAATTTGGGGATATGATGAGGGATAGGTATCATCATCTGTTTGTTTCCATGTGAGTAATTTTAAGGGTGAAATTCTGTTTAAGGGGGTATAATGTAACACATAGATGTTTTTATGAAATATTTTATTTAAACTATTTTTATTCAAGATATTTCATGGAATGAAATTGTGAGTTTAAAAAAACCATGAGATTACATTAATATTAAATTACCATTATATCCCGGCTTTTAGGATATCGGGAATAATTATTATAATATATTAAAATGCTTTATGAATTCAATGGAAATTAATTATTTATGAACAATATAAATCAAATATATATTTTGATTTTTTTGTCAAATAGTTTTGGTAAAGAAATAAATTACATATATATGTGATATATACATAATAAAATATTTTTTGTTTTCATCCAATGGATATTTTTGTCATATGGTATTAATAAAACCCTATTTTTTGTATAGGAACGTATTTTAAATGTTAATTTTGACAACATTGAATGGTGATCCCATTTTAATTTAAGATTCTCAAACATTAATAATTTCTATATGAAAATATAAAAATGGTTTTTTGAAGAGGGTTATAAAAATTTACATTGAATAAGTTTCAACCATTAAATATATTGTATGTCATTATAATTTACATTACATTTGATTCATAAGTAAAAAAATTACAATCTTTTGCGATGTTTTATCTTTTAGAACTTGTTTTCTCATTTAAAAAATGGGGCTACATTTTAATTAATTACTCTAAATTTTGTGTTTTGAATTTGGGAAAATGGATTTTTTATTTGGAATTATAATTTATAATTTCTATAATATGTACCTTTTATTTTTCTGGACATTATGAATAGTTACATCAATAATTATTTTTATTAACCACGGTTAAAGGGTAAATCTGTTAAATAAAAAAAAATAACAATTTAATAGTATAAAACTAACCTAAAACATTTCCTAATCCTACTCGATGAGATATTTACGACAATGAGAAATCTTGGGTAAATTTTGGGACCCCATAGATTTACATTAATGATAAAATGACATATTATAATTATTAAATTAAATTAAATATAATTATAAGATAAACAAATATCTTTTACTAAATAGATTTTAATTTAGTTTTATATAACTGATAAATGTCTATAAATTGTAAATATTAATCTAAAAATATTTAATAAATAATGGTATTTTATTTTAGTATTTTTAGACATTATAAAAATATATTTATTTATGACATAATTATAATGTATTGATTACCTCATTATTGATAGATTCAAATAGATGAATTTTTAAATATTAAAATATATTTAATTTCAACAATTTTATTCCAAAACAATTTTTTTTGACATAGACATATTATGGATGATTTAATTTCTTTTGATTTAAGTAATCAGGTTGTTATAAATTTTTTAAAAAGGTAAAGATTGAATTGTTTCAGAAATTGACATAATTCATGTCCTAATACACAAAATAGTTTATTAAATGATATTAAATCCAAAAAATAAAAAATAGTCCAAATTGTTAATATATGTCCAAATATTTCATTAATTACTTTTTTTGACTGTTTATATGATATGGTAATTTCATTAACCCACAATATGTAAATAACATGATACCACGGTAAGATTAAAAAGGGTAAAATAATAGAATAACAAAAAAGATAAGTATAAAAAATATGAAGAACATGCCTAAAAATTATTTGATAATGGGTATTAGAACAAAAATTATATTATTATAAAATTATATAGGTTTTGGACTATTTATAATCCATATTTAAATTATAGTAAACTAATATTTTGAGGGTTTTCTAAAATGCCCCTCTCTTCTATTATAAAATGGTGCCTCCTCTATCTCCAATGCAATCCATTTTTATAGTTTATACTTGGCCTAAGCCTGACCATTTATCTTATAAACTTACCTATTTAAATTCTATAGGTTCTGGTATTCTAAAAAGAATAACACTTGTGCCCTAATTGGAAAATTAAAGAAGCCACATTGAGGAAGAGGTACTCTCTTCTACCTAATCTTTCAAATTTCTTTCTTCTTGTACTCCATATTATTTACTTGTTTCGTTATAAAGTATTAAATTCAGTATAAATCACATATTGATATGTTATTATCAATATTAAATAACTATATTTCACCTTCAATCCATCCTATGATAAACAAAATCACTGTGCATGCGTATGTATGTCTTACCCTCTCCATAACATAGTGTAACATGTTTTTCACCACCACCTTACATAGATGGGTATAATGGTATAAATAAAAACTATATATTATTATCTAATATTATAATAATTTATAGATACTATAAATCATCCACTTCAATACAATTTATCAGTTATTGGAATGATATTGCCGCTCGTGCATACACACGGCCTACAGTCTTCACGTTGAGATGTGATTCGTTCTACATAATATGCTTAAACTATGATTATATAAATGAATTGAATGAAAAAATATGATATATATTATAATAATACCATTCTATATATGATATTATTAAACCCCTAAAATTGGAATATGATGTCATCCAACAAAACATACATAAGAACATACAGTTATTAATACCCAAATAACGAGTAACAATTAAATGTTCCTAAATAATAGATAAGAATATGATCATAAATTCTATCATAAAAAGGACAATAATTTAGGAAAAAATAAATAACATTATTTAACCAGTTATAAAAAAGGATTGGATACATACAAAGCATATCAGATATAAGGTAATGGATAACTATGCAATCTCATTTTTATCTGTGATTCTTTATACGTAATTATTTACTGGGGTTATATATATCATCCATGTCCATATTTAGTATATATGTTTTCAAAAAATGTTTACTGTTATTATATTTTTTGTTTTATAGCCATATTAACCCATTTTATACTTTTACTAAAAGGCATCGAATGAATATTTCTTTTATTACCAAATGATTTTTTTTACATTTTCAACACAAGTACGAGGGGAATGGTTTTGTACTTATACTAGAGTAAGGTATTTTTACATCATTATAATTCCTTATTTACATGATGTTTCCTAAAATAATATTCATATTTTTTATCAACTAAATTAATTTATTTTAAAATTTATTGGAATTTTATGAATATAAAATGTTTTGAATAATGAATGATATTTTCCTCAAAAACTAAGTTCAATATGTTTATCAAAATTATTTTACTTATAAGATTATTCTATTTAAATAGGTTTTTGTTTCTATACCTATTATTACAATCGTTGGATTGTGTTAATGATGCAATGATATTCTATATGGATTATGTTATGTTGGAATGATGTTTATGAAACCCCATTTCAATTCTTGGGTTATGCTTTGATGAATGTTTTATGTTTTTGTGGTACATATAATAATGGGTTCATTATGAGATGGGTGGGACATATATCTACCTCCAATGAATTATATAATTATTTATATATCTTCAGCTAGAATTTACTAAAATGACACTTAAATCCATTTCAGTGATACATGGATTGAATGTGGAGTGAACTCTGTTTGGAAGTGGACTTTTTCTTCTATGATGGTCTTGGATGTGAGCATTGACTAATATGAAATGATTTTATATTATTATGTTTGTATAAAATAAATTTTTTTAATAATTTATAATTTGCCTATGGGAATTAAATTGAAATTTTATGATTTATCCCATGACATGATATTATGATCTATTTTATGTAGGATAATATTTTCAAATTCTATGTTCTTTTGAATATGATATGATTTATATATCCATTGATTACACTTTATAAGAATTTGAGTTCACCCTTTTATATGATTTTTATCCCTAGGTCATTATGATTGGTTTTATGTACGATATTCCATAAATTAGTTCAGTTATGAAGAAATAAATGGGAGATAGTGTAGATGTTTTATGAACCAGTTAATTATGTTTCCCAGTTTATAATGACACTTTACCTATACTTTCTGGTTATGGTTTCATTATATGTTGTAGTAAATATACTTCAATTATGAAGTGATATCAATGTACTTAAAGAATGGGTCACTATAAAGATGGCCATGGGAGTGAACCATGACCACCATGATGGTATGAAGAGTGATATAATGCGACCAAGATAGACATCGATATGAAACATGTCTTCCATGATGGTATAGGAAGTGATACTATACTACCAAGATGGTCATGGAAATGATTCCTTGGATACTATGGAAATCTTATTATATGATATTTTTTTGACCAATTCTGATTATGCTAACATGGATTATGTACTTTTTTTATTTATTATTCATGACTTTTGAATGTACAATATTTATGCCTTGATTCATGTTTATAATATTTGATGTGAAAGGTATGATCTTCTATTTTATTGATCATGTAATCAGACCCTTGTGCACATGATTATTCTTACATGTCTCCCCTATTTACCCTTACATAGAATATGTTCTCCCTCCTTTTTTGTTTCTATTACCCCAATTTATGAATACATGTGTTATGATTTATATTTCTAATAATGATGAGAGTCAAGATGAACCCTGTGGTACATATTGTAGATCACTTATATACCAGTGTTTTTTATTCAATGTTTCAAAATTCACTAGATAAGTTCAGACTCCATGCACATGTTTGTGTAATGTTTTATATATTCCATAAAAGAAATGTAACGTAAATTTATTTGAAGATAGGGTCCTAATAAGTGCACTGTATATAGAATTCAATGCACTACTATGATGACCATGGATTCATTAGCATTCACTAACAACATTTTCATAATAGGATTGCTTCATGTATTCATTCAGTGGGCATGGTTGATTGAATTATATTTTAAATTACCGTTTTCAGTCCCATTAATCCAATATAGTGATGAAAAATATGAAAATGGGATAGGAAGAATAAAATTATATGAAATTAAACTAGGGATTATATTCAAATGGAATGGTAATGGCTCTTATAAACTCCTAAATAGATATTGGAAAGGATTACGTGTTTCCCATCTATCAAATTAAAACTGTAAATTCATATATTGAATTATATTAATAGAATCAATATATCTTATTTTTCAGGATGTGTTAGTAATTTAGAAGAACAATTCTAGTAAAATGGGAGGAATGATTATGATAATAATGGAAATTTTCTATTCCATTGAAATTAAAGTACTCTCCCTTCATTCTTTAAATACCATAATACCATTTCATACCTTGCGTCAAATGATAGTGGGGTAAATGGAATTTTTTTATAATTCCGTGGGTGAGGATTCCTCTAAACTATACTCTATAATAAATAGTAATATATTTTTATAATTCCTATGAATCAAATATGATTCCCTCACCTATACCCATTGATGATATCATGATATGGTATGTGGTAGATGACGATCTCAATGATTCCCTAATTTAATTTGAGGATCATGTATCTCACATGGTTGGTGAGTCCAAATAGTTAAATTTGGGAACATTAGGGAACTAGGAAAACATAATGATTAATATAAGAATTCCTCATCATGATTAGGATATATATATATATATATCATTATTGAAATAGAGCCATGATTTTCCCCATGAATTACATATAAATGACCAGATTGGATCCAAATGTGGCCACATGCAATCTTATAATTTGATACAATAACCAATGTATCATATAGATTTCTTGTCATATCCATACATAATACTTTTTGATAGAAAATGAAGATGTATAGAAAATTATGGATGAAAAATTATTTTTGATTTTCAATGCATAAAATTTCTCACAAATATCATTCCCCTTTATATAATAAATGCGAAGTTCTTATTTATTTTATAGCTACGGATACCCAATCTTAACCATATGAACGATTACTTATTATTATAGATTATAGAGCTCATAAGAGATATATCTATGGGATTCAAAAACCTCTTCCCTATTCATCTGTACACAAAGTACAACAGAATATTAATTGACTCTAGTGATCATGAATACACCACTTTTAGAGGTGCCTATTAAAATTTTACTATATACTCATCCCCTTCCGATTGAAGAATACATACTCTATAAATGAATACTATAAATACCATATCTAAAATTTTCTATTGATGATGGTAAAAAATTAAAAAAATTATTTGATGGTCAAATAGAAAATATATATTTATCATATTAATGATATAAAAATAGTTTCCAATTAAATGTTGTGTTAGAACTTGAAGATAATTAACATGAATTCTTAAATTTGGTATACATTACAAATGTTCTTCATATTTGTGGTGTATTAATATTTAATCGAGCTAACCTCATACAGACCTTTTTCATCCTTAAAATACAACTTCAATGAAAACCCAAATAGTAGAATGGGATTGAAGAGAAATATTCCTACATTAAGAACATTATACACAATATTTTTATCTTGTACCTCAGAATTATAATTGAAATTTGTAATATTGTCTCCTACTATTAAAATGAATAATATGAATTGTATCTTGAAAATATCAAGAAATATCTTCAACATAAACAATTCTTGATCCCATAGGTGGAATGAACCCCACTCATTCGGAATTTTTCCATTATAGAGAGATCATTAAGAGATATTAATGATTATATAAATGATAATTATCAAGAAAAAATGTATTATATTAATAGATCAATTCTGAAAAAATGAATATATTTTCAGACATTGAGATAAACTATATGGAATTCATCTTCACTATAAAAATGATGGGGAAATACTTACTACAAAATGACGACTTCATGATCACTAAAATAGATCTACTCAAGTATACTCTCACATATCAAATTTTGATTGGATTTATATCTTTAAAGGGTAATTCTATAATAACTAAACATTTTTTATCTATTAATACACAATCTATTATTAAAGGCTCCATATATTATTCTGAAAAATCACCAAATTCTAGAATGTATTCTGGTGGGAAAATAGCTCTTAGATGAAGTGGTTTTCATTTGACATTAAATTATCTAAATAAGGGATATTTACATTTAATTTTCTTCTTGAATTCCTACCATGAAATATATAGAATATTATATTCTCAATAGGCTTGATATGTGCAATTACTTACACTCCAGTTTAATGTAGTTCTTTAATATACATCCTAAAATCAAAAGGAAACCAAAAAATTCATCGTGTGTAAATAATATGACATCATGGTCTTACAGTTATCCCTATAGCTATAGGTATCTAATTCAATACATTATGGAATGTTAGAGTATTTAATTAAGGAATAATAACCATATATATTAAATTAAGTTGAAATCTTAGGATCCACTCCATTTTTATGGTAAATGGTTAATAATAAACCTCCCTTCAATCTATCTATATATCATATCTCTAAGTAACATGTTTTTAGTGATTATGTAATGGGTAATGTAGCCATGTCCCTGGATGACCCTTATGAAGCCTACAAAATCATTAACATTACAAATTATAAGGTGGTATTATAAGTCACTATCAATGACATCTCATAAATAAACGATTTAAATAAATCCCTGGAATAGTATGTGTCTATATAATCATCAATATTTATAACTAGTGGATGAATAACCCACAAAATTGACTACATTTAAAGTAAAAGTTTTTTACAATATTGATCCAAGAATGACTGAATCATTCCACTTGAAGAAAAATTCAAGTACTAGAATAACACAAATTAACAGAATGTCTTCCATAAATATGGATTTAATGTATTTATCATTAATTTAATTAAGGGAGATAAATCCACATAGTTTTATTTGATGATATCACATGATCCTATAATGAACATTCTTTATGGATGATGTTATCCTAAAAAATAATGAATCATTTCTTTTTGATTCCAACAATATCATAAGATTTTTTGGAACTCACAATGAGGTTTAATGCATTAAAAATATATGTGAACATCATCCATCACCCTCCAATGTTTTTTTGTATATATTGATATTATAGTCTAATATTTATATAATAATATATGTAATGGGGTTAAATCACTATGCTACATCATATTATTTCTTTCTTATCATTAATACAACCCAATGGTTTGAAAAATGGTTTGAGACTATTCCCCTCAAATATGTATGAATAAAAAATATCTTAAACATTATGATGTCTGACCTTATAACCCGATTTTTTGTCCCTAAGTTAATATAAATGGAAATGAACACATTTTTTTATTTTTTTTATTTGATAATTCAATATCCAAAACAAAAAATTCTTGTTTAACAACTTCTCCCAATATCATGCATTGGATAATAGATAGATAAAGGCCAATAGAACAAATCTGTCAAGTATTTCTAGAAAAACAGATATGCAAAAAATGATTTGGGATAAATAAAGTATTTATGAATTGTGGGTTTACTATACCATGAATCATTATTCTCCAATTGTGACATAATATTCTCCCATATTTTATATAAATCTGGTATTTCCCATCATGAATTAATTTTCCTCTCTTTACATATTAATTTATCATAAAATATCTTATGCTAATTCATCATATAAGTTACACAATGAGTTAGATAAAATCAATGATTAAAGGGAGATGAAAATAAATAATCATAAAATCCATTAAAATAATATTTCTTGAACCATTATCAATAATGTTTTCATTCCCTTATATCCTAATGGATAGTTGTATTTATTTCTAAAAACACCACTATGACTTTGGAGGAGGCCAACAAAACATGAACTAAATTTTGGTGGCCATTAAATGATATAGAAAAAAATTTCTATTATAGATTAGCCCCTAATATTATTTTTTGTGGTATGAATTAATCCTCCAAATGGTTAAATATAATTCATTCGGATTATTTTACCACCATCATATTGGTTTATAATCCCTAGTTCTATGAATTTGAACATCATAGCATAATTTACACACTGTATAATTTCAAAATTCATGGTAACCATCCTAATTAAAAGATTTAAAACTACTATATATATTCTAGAATTCATGTATCTAAACTTATTTTTATTGATACATCATTAACCCAAAATGACCATAATCTAAATATCCATTGTCATTATTCAATAGGATATTCTCTCCTTGATTTTTGAATCCTTCATCAGCATTTCCATAAAAAATTAGATCGATTCAACCTCTTTTTGGATAATTCATGATTCCAAAGTTATTAAATTAGGCCTAGAATTTAATTTTCCTCAATCAAAACCATTTTTATATCAGGTCCAATTTTTAAATTCTTGATCAAATATAGAACATGTTCCAAATAATAAAAATTATTATCTCTAATATATAATCCAAAATGATATCGGTTCCTTAAAAATATTATTATCTATATATAAACCATTATGTAGTTAATGTTTTCCCCCAAACATACAAGAAATACCTTTAAATAATTTTCCACGATATATATATTTAGATGAATATCCTCTTAGAATTAATAGTGATGCACAACATCACATATCATAGACCTGGAAATAGGATTTCTTCAACATTAATCCCTTCATGTTTGGATCAATGTCTAATTTAATATATAAAATATAATCCAAATACTCTTAATGTGCCTGATGAACCAAAAAAATAAAAATTGTGATTTCCCTGAGTCTAAACAACACTAAATTAATATAAATGGTGTTTTTTGTGGAATGATGTTAAAATATATGAAATAATCATAGTGGAATAATGTTTAACTGTATTGAATCCATCCCATCATTCATGCTTTTAAAATTATCATCACGACCTACCTTATACAAGTTTTAATCCATTACTTGAGAGAGAATATGTGTAAAACCCCTTATTGTATGTTTTCAACAATTCTATAACAAATAATATATTTAAATGATCATGATTAATGACCCCATTGGATATGTTGTGATTCCAAAAGCAGATGAATCTTAACAATCCATGAATTTCATGAAAGGAATATTCATATATTCATACATAAGATACATATATTTGTCGGTTCTCCTATTTTTAAATTCAATATAATTAATTAACAATCAAAATACATATATTTCTAATCTATAATAAGAAAATATAAAAATTATTTGATATAATAATCATATACTATTTCACCCACTAAAATTTGGTCACATGATAATAGAGCTACAAACGAATTCATCTGGTTATGATGACTATCAAAATCAATATAAAATGAAGGCGTTCAACCTCACCCCTTGAAAGGTGGATTATCAGAATTAAAAAAAATGAAGGCCTTTCGGCCAATAGATGGATTGTTATGATGACTATGGTTCAATATTTGATCATTGTATGGATTTTCATATTCCCCATCTAATATAAAAATACCTATCATGAGGTTTATTATAAAAGAATAATTGTAAAATATGTGATGGTCAATAATATTGAAAATTTTCTTTCATGGGAGAAATATTTATACAATATCGTATCATGTATTAATATATTAGAAGAAAAAAATGAACTTTTACATCATTAAATTTCAGGGGATTGATTCCAAAAATTATTCTATATGTAATAACACATGGATCTCAAATGCTAAGAATAATGAAAATTTTTAGAAACCATGAAACCATCCTCTCCCTCTCCAATATACAGGGGATATCAAAAAATGATCCTATAAAGTAGGTTCTTCTTTTTCCACATGTTGTAAAATTTAAAAATTCAACCATCATTGTTTTAGAATAATTTTCATTCACATCATATACTTCCAAATAACCTCTTATGCCTGGAAATCTCATTAAATAAATGTGTATTTAATTATGATATTTCTTGAAATGTTTTGATGCTTGTATTTCTTATAATAGGTCAAGCCATGAAAAAATATAAATAAACCCCCGTTTTTAATATTATCTGTATATAGATAGATAATTTCACTTTATTAACTACTTATGGATTTATTCATACTCTCTTAAGATATATAGTTACACCAAGATCCTATAACACTGGTTAAACCATATATCCTACAAAATACTTTCACACTCTCCAAGTGTTAGGGTCTCTTATTTCATTTATCGATTTACTTCAATAGAATTTAACTAAGATTGATCTACCTAACTCATTTTTAAATGATATTTAATTATATGACATCCTAGTTCATGTCCACTTATGTGAAAATCTTGGAAAAAGTTTTTTATCGTTCATGACCAAAAACTACTCAAGGTATCCTATTCGAGAAAATTTAAACATCCTACAAGCAAGATATGTCTATGTGGGTGTGCATCAAATAAGATATATTTTATTGGGTAAAGAATTAAATTATGCTCTAAACCCACATTTTTAACACTCCAACCATCTTCATATTAAAATAATTCTAATGGAAAATATGATTTTATAAATTATAATATTCAGCATAAATTTCAATCACCAAATTTTAGGGATATCCCCAATTCAAAAAACCATACATTTATTTATGATTAAATAATATTTATTAATAAATTTCATGGATATTGGTAATGTATTTATATTACATATCTCATAACCTTTTTATAACCCAGAATAAAATCATTGATATAAAAAATATATATTTGACCAAAATATAGTCTACCAAATAAAATATTATTTTCTAACTATATAGAAGGTATTCTAATAACTTTATTCCCTCACAATATCAAAACAAAAAGAATCATTTTAACATTTTTAGTGGGGATACCTTTCATATATTTACCATCTCAACACACTTGATCCAATAATATGTATTTGTTATTTAAATTTTCATATATCCATATTATGAATATATGTGAGGGTTTTATACTTATAATACCCATTCAAGTAGAATATCTTCATTTCTCCATCCTGTAATGGTACACATATAATGTGTATCAACTATGTACACACCCCATACATAATTCTTGTTAGATATTGGGAAATCAAATATGTTAGGTTTTTCCCTTATCATTCAATATTTATTGTATAACTATTTTCAATGATTTTTGAAATTATTCAAAGAACTTATTAACAATGTTTCGTGATCATATACACTCTCTATATTGGTTCAAATAACATGACCATTAAATTATTAATAATATGACACAATAAATGTTATCTGAATCTAAAATATAAATATTACATAATATTTATGTATTCACAAGATAATCACTCTATTCCCAAGACTTTGTAAAAATTTATTGTGTATATAGTGAAAAAGATAAATTACTTTGGGGACCACCTTTTTCCCCGAAAAAATCTATCATCTTTTCATTGGACCAAATTGACTGGGAAACTTTATGTGTATTGACATATGATATTTGGACACATAAATAAATTTATTTTAAATAAAAACATAATGTTTTTCTACGAGAACCTTATATTAATACCTTGATTTACCAAATACTAATTCATTAACCAAGTGACTGAAAACCAATATACATTTCTTGATTATCGGTAATGAGTATATCTAGTATAATGGGAGGAAACTATTTTTTATGCATTAATTAACCTATATAGATCCTATATAAACTCCTATAATATTTTATTCCAACACAAGACATATTTTCATCAAGTGAAAATTTTCCCTTAATCTACATTTTCCCTTTAGTCAGTAAGGTGGACCCCATAACTCAAATAAAGCCCATAGTCAACACCAATATTTGTTATGAATCTCGTATTACCCTATTCAATCCTCCCTAGGACATTATATAAAGAATCCATAATCCAACTTCTCATGTTGTTAAATTTCATTGTTGTTTCATTATAATGCATCAATCTCATTTTTCATGCATGGATTTGATATTTAATTATTTTACCTTATATGATCATAATCACAAGGAAATATGTTGAATGGTTCATTGATCTATGAATGAAGACATCTTTTAATGTTTATTATACATGATATGTTAATTTTAAGAATAAATACACACTTTTCGTGAATTTTGTTTACTATCGCATGTGTTTAAGATTGTATCATAGTTTTAATTCCTTTCAATGTGGTCGTAATTTCACCACATCATGGTCAATATTGTTATAACATAAATATAAGAATCATTGGAATGAGAAAAAATATCTTTTTTCTTGGTGAAACAATATAAATCATGGATTGTACCATCACATCATACACAAACAGTTTTCTTTTCTGAGGTTGCTAATTAGACTAATCTACAATTTCCCCAAAGATATTTGTCTTTAATGATAATATTTAGTAGTCAAATTTACCTAACATTAAAAAATATAGTGAAATATACCTATATCTTATTTATATTAAACACCATAGTACGAATCCAATGAAAAAGTCAATATCCACCTACTGATCATGTGTATTGCATTACTTAGTAAAAGATTATCATATAAATGAAATAATTCCAACCAATTTTGATGTCTAAAAAAATGAGTGGGGTGGGGGTAAAAATAAGTTGAGTTCCTGCTATATAATATTCATAATAAAAAATATTAGTAACATATTAATGCTAATTAAAAATATATATAATTATTTTTGAATCCACACTATGATGTCTATAAAAGTAATGATGATTTATTTATAATCCATAGCCCGATCAAAATTTAGACAATTAATATATTCCCCATCCATAGGTTATTAGAGTAGATATTCGACATGAAATTTTAGAAGAATAACATCAGGTTACCCTGTCATAATTGAACATTGGATTTCACTATCCAAATTCCAAATTCTAATCCACATCTTGTAGATTCATTTCATTATCCAAATTGATTAACCCTATTTTACAATTATGATAGTTATCCATATACTTATCATTATGTCATTAACAAAATTATTTCACTTCAAAATTAGATTACAAGAAAGTGTTATTATCATTATTCATTCAATTTTTAACATTCAAATAGTTTAAATATATTTTGGTGTTAAATTTACAATTTTATCTGGTTATGAGAAATAAGTTATTGAAACTCACTATAAGTGAGAGTAACAATGTTTTTTTCATTAAATAAAATTTATAGAAGAATATAAATAATTGATACATGATTCATGACAATAATACATCACAATATTACCTACACATAGGACAAATATTTTATAATAAACATGAACAATCCATCAAAACTATTTTGTTTCTCATTTAGCTTCACAATTTCAAACTCTGAAGTAGGGAGAAGACCACTTGCCTATATATCCTCCCTTTTATTATATTATTGGGATTCCCTTTTGGGTTATGGAGTTCTAGGAGAATTATAATGGTGTAATAAAACTCCAATTGGTGGTGGTAGATATGGGAAGATTTTTCATCTAATAATAACAGTTTCTCAAAGGATATGTTAACATAATGGGAATCACATTGAAGTGTCATAGATCATAGTCTTGTAGAAAATGAATTTGATCCAACCTATAGAAGGGATACAAAGAAAACTTCTTCAATGTCATTAATATTAATTATCATCCTTATTTTATCATAAATATATTAGTAATGTAAAATCCTTCATTCTCATAATAAACATTTATGGTGAGGTTAGTGAAAATTATTGTATAGTTAATATATTTAGAGGTATGAGAATTAAGATTTTTTATTTTTTTCCAAGTTGAATATGATCAGTTAGGTAGATATGTATAGCCACATAATCTAATTCAAATTCAGACACAAAATATGAAGAAAATTATCTAAGGTAAAATTATTGGTATTCATTATGCATTTGTTGGTGGTTGGACAGACCCATACCATATATACTCTGATTACAGACACCGGGAAGAAAGGGATTCTGATGATAGAATTCTATATTACGATAGTAATAATCAAAATAATGTAATAATTATTTATTATTTGGTCAATATAACATTTTACTGAATTCAACATAAAAATAAACACATTTGGATTAAATGTTATACTTTGTTTATTTTGTCACAAAAATTAATATAACCCCATTGGAATTCCCATTGATATGATACTATATATTAGTAACATTGATAATATCAATAGATAATTTGGTCATGGTTGTAGCTCTGTTCAGATTACCTTCATCCCCCTCTATGAAAAAAATATCATCTATAACGACATCCAACTCAATATTCTAGGATGAAGCATGTATGGGTGGATGGATATAAGAATATTGATCATGGATCACCTTAGTGATGTATGAAAGTGTGGTATCTTTTTATGTTTAGATAGCTGATTAATCATTATAGAAAGGAAGAGTATATGTATTTAATCATAAATACTTATTTTCAAATATGGAAGGAAACATACACTATTATGTAAACATCTATAATTCCATAAGATCATCCATGAAGGTAGAGAAATCAATTTTTGGAAAAATAGAACCCATCACCACCTCATCCTATGGATTTATAATGAACAATATTCTAAATGCTAAATGTTGGAGTGTTTTATTGTTACTTGACCTCACAACTATGTAAAATTTTCATAATGAGTCATCGTACTCCCACCAATTGATGCAGTCTGGTGGGGTAAAAACTATTAGTGCTATTCCTAATATCCTTGTAGTCCATGTGGTAGAGGTATAAAATTAATCCAAACACCTATTTTATTACTCCCAAGAAAATATCTAGAACTATTAGGTGGTGAAAAAATTAGTAATAAACATATAATTTTAGTATTCATATACACACATGTGCATGAAAAATTTATAAATGGATGATTTAAAAACATATCCCAATAGAAGAATCATTTTACTGATGGAATTTAAATATAAAATTGTTTTACAACAAATAATATTAGGAAATTTCAATGCTCATAATTTATATTTATTTCAAGGGGGATGTGAGAAATATATATCTATGTTTCATCTTTCATGATATATTTCTTTTGGAAAAAATTAGATTTCATTTAAAGGAAAAATTCTATAAAAATTGATTTTATTACTAGTAAAATTAAAAAATAGAGACGCCAAAACTTGTGGTTCCCAAAATCACCAAAATAATTTAAGATGTTTTTTTTCAAATATGGTTCCCCATCAAGAATAAGTTTTTCTATATAATATTTATAGACTCTTAAAAAATAAATTCACCCCTATAAAGTATAGTGGCATTACACCCCATTAGTTGTACTCAATTATTTCATTTCCCTCAAACACCTCATATTGGGGCTATTCCCATGAATATCAGAAAAATGGTTCTACATCTCATTAATAGATTTTCATTCATCTAAGGGGTTTCATTTATTATTCAATTTTTTATGTTGATTAATATTCATGTTTTGATGGATATGGATGGTAAAATAACTAATAAACTATAAGTATCAAATATAAGTGTAGGGGAACACATTATACATGAAATTAAAGGACTTATGTCATATAAAATCAGATCACTACTCAATAAATCATAAATAAGAACCTAAATCCATTTATTTGAGTTAATTTATAATCCATACCACCTAAACTACTGTATAGTAGTAAGAGAATTTGTTTATTCTTGACAATTATAGCAGGGTTATCACATCTCATCCATAAAAATCATCAACACATCCCTTAAATATCACTTTACAAAATGTTATTATTGATAGATCAATGACTATAGAAAATTCTCACTTTCAGAATCCTATTTATCAATTTTTTTGGATTGATTTCCTGATCATAGATTCATTATTCTTCCATAAAGAAGAACAAAATCCACTATCATTGTGAAATTTTATGATGAGATCCTAGAATTTTAAAACCAAATTTCTAACACAAATAGCTCCTTCAAATGATTAAATTTGATGATGATCTAGTTGGATTCAAATTTCATCGTCACACAAAATTTCAATTTTGTAATTGGTTGTTTCTCTACATAAAAATATATTAATGGGGATATAGATCCATGTTATATAAACCAAAACTATCATGGAATTATTTATGGAAAATAATCATCAATGATGATCTCCCTATCTACTTATGTTCCCAATATGTTATCTCTTAGATCCGTCATGTATTGATTGGTTTTATAAACAGAACACCCATTGGAAAAAAATTCGTATTATGTGGTCTCTATTGGTGTTGAATATTAATTATAAATGGAAACATTTTAAATTTTATACTACTTTATACATTATGAGAGAAGATTCAATGATAAATATAACCTGTTTAATGTGGATGAATCAATACATGAGGATGTTAATATAAAATTGTAGTGAATATTCATTTTTATACACTATAACCCATCACCAAAATAATGAAATGAATATAAAAAATTAAAAGCTCCTTTTGTATAAAAACATGTTTTCATAATTGATGTAGATGTTCTAGAATGGTTACTGTCAATTCCATAGGCTATCCTATCCCAAATTAGATTCTACGGAAAATGATAATATTTTGAAATAGATGTGGGAGTCAGAAAATGGAATTAGATAGATGTTTTCCCACAACAATAATTATCTCATCAGTAGTGTTAAAGAATATAATTTGTGGTTCCCACTATAACACAACACTTTATAGGAACCCTATTCTATAATACGCTAATACTTTACATGAGTCCCATTCTATATATTAAATAGAATAAAATTGGAATCTTAAAAGAATTTTTATTTCCCATGGGTTTTATGAATGGTTTTCATCCATAATAATATATTCATTCCTAGTCACATGTGAGGATATTTACCTATGGTCTTTGAAGTCCACATCAACTATACATGGGACAATGGTGGCCCCATATCTGAATCCAACCATGAAATCTATATGGTATAGACTTAATTTTTAAGATTACCATGGATGGTAATCCATGTGACTTTGTATATATCCCATAAAATTATGAGTAATTAATTTTTTTGGGACAACTTAATTGGCCAACAAACTCCACTTGCATAATAACTTGGACTCTAAATCAGAGTTCTCATACATATAAATTTGAGAAGTCCAAAAGGTATCAACAATGGTGACTGACCTGATATCATTATTAGATTTTTTACATGATGTTTTAATTACGTATTCGTGAATCAATTTAGTTCCAACACCACATCATGAAAGAAAATCACATAACTCATCTTATTCAATCAATTTAACATTACATTACTAATGAAAAATTAATATGTAATGACTGATATTGGTTCCATAAATGTGTTGTAATATCTCCATAACTGCTCTGGTGTTACTCTAAAGGGCATGAAGGGTAGATCCAATATCATTAAAACTATGATCAGATATCTAGGGTAGGTATTAGTTTTCATTAAGGATGTGATCATCCATTAAAATCCCATTATAATATAATTAATTAATATTAGACACTGTATAATCAACATAATTATTGTTCTAGATTCTCACAATATAGGTCTATAAAAAAATCAAATTGATGATAATAGCTCAATCCAATAATTCGAATCACCTCTAGATATGAGTGGTACACTGAATATATAATGTTGATTTTTCTGTATGAGCCACTATGTATTCATCTACAATAAAAAATACCGATTCACTAAAAATTAATTAATAATGTAAGATAATGGTATCATGGAATTTGTAGGGAAATACTATATCGACAAATTCAAAATTCAAAAATATAGAAATATATTTTCCAATGTACAATATTTAGGTATTTCACTTATTGACATCACACATTTCATTTTCTAATCGTCATCACATATGCATCACGAAATAGATTTTATGAGGTCCTTAAACCAAGTGAAATATTTGGATAAATAATTCATTCATAAAATCGATCCACTATGGGAATGAAAAAGACAATTTATTGGTTATAACAATTACATATCATGAAATACTACTGTTTAAACATATTTTCTATAATTCACCCAATCTAAGGACAAGGTAAAAAAGGAATGGACCACACTGACTCTTTATAGGTTCCAAAATAAGATCTAGTTGAAATAGGTAGTATTTGACACAATTATAACAGATAAATATACAACACCAACATGTTACAAATTATCATTATACACTTAATTTTCCCTTCATAGAAACTCTTTCAAGCTAGTATCTCACCGATACCATGATTTAATCATCACTGATAAAATAAAATATAATCTCAAGGAAATAACATATTCCTAGTCTCTTTTTTGGAAAACTGAATACAATGAATATGAGTGAGTAACTAAAAATGATGAAGGAATGATTATAAGAAACCGTATTGAAATTTTCTATGGGATCATTGTTTTTCACAAAACACGTGCACTAATATAATTCAATTTTGAAGAGGAAAACATCAAATCTTTACGTGCATGACACACCTATGAAAAAACCATATTACCAATATCCATTCGATGAAGGTCCTATATTTTCATATAAATAAAACCTATAATGTTCTTTTTTTAACACCATTTGTATTATTAAGAGATGTCATAAATATATACACTCTATAATCTCTTAATAATGACATAAAATATATTATAGAAACATATTTTATAATAAAACCAAGTGAAATTATAAAAAAAAGGTTGATTGTGTTTTCTAAAGGGTAATACATAAATATCATTCATTGGAAAGTCTTGGATCCTTTGTATTTCAATAATTTCACTAAAGACCCTTACATGTTAAAATTCATACATGATTTGTATCTGAAATTATCCATGTACACCCCCATGACTATGAAG
This sequence comes from Viscum album, assembly GCA_963277665.1. Lineage (NCBI taxonomy): Eukaryota > Viridiplantae > Streptophyta > Magnoliopsida > Santalales > Viscaceae > Viscum > Viscum album. Next base: position 1,816,659,405 of record OY728146.1, read on the forward strand.
ATAATATACTATGGTTTTTACTCTTAGAGAAACATTTCATCAATGTAAAACTATGTATCCACTTAATCTATGTGTCACTAGGTTTATTCCCCATACGTTACAACACTAGATAAAGACACAATACTCAAACTCACTTAGTGGAGGCCTCTTTGATCATTCTCACTAGAGAGTTGAATCACTAAGGCCCTCAATAGGGAAATGTTTATTTGTTCTATCCTCAATAAAGTTAGACACATTCAATCACACCTATGGGGGAACAATACAATTATATTATCATGCTAGGTTACCAAAAACACTCTATCCATAATGGTAGAAAATCACTTCTCCTAATCTGGTGATTATGACTAGCCATTTTAAATACCTCCTCCAAACACATGTAATATAAATAGTGAGTAATGTCACCCAAATATTCATCCCATGGATAATATATTACATTAATAAAATTTATGTATCATTTTTTCTGACATATAGATGTGAAATTAAATGAATCATGATATGATATCTGAATAAAAATTATGTTCTTCATTATGGTGATACAAATATGATATCTCATTGTTTGTTAATATCAATATAGGTTAACCAATATTGAATAAAATTATTAGGTCATTGTTTGATTCATAATACCAATTAATGATAAATGAGGTTAAATTTTCAATGTATAAGTATGTCCAAACATCTAACTCTATTTTTTTTCTTATTCAATGAATGATCAATAATCAGATATACCGGTCATCCCCAATGCTTAATCCCCAACTCATCATTATAGAGGTCTATCCTTCCTAGAAAAAAATCCTAATGGGGAATACTACCCGTGAGATATATTATTTAAATGTTGAACATCCCTAGGGTTGTTTATATTAGGGAAGTACTATATTATTAATACCCCTGCAGTAATATATCATCACACATTTAATGATTAAAATTTGTCCATATCATGATGTTATAATAAATAGATTTTTTGGTTACATGATATAATATTTCATGATAAATTCCTTTTCCAGATGGTGTTAAACTACATGATATAGTCAAGTCAGATGATCTTAAACTATGTCATTAATTCTCTGTGGGATTTAATTTTTGTTACAATTCAAAATTAAGGGAAACACTTTTAGATTGGAAGCCAAGATTTTGAACTCTCATCATACATTGAGTTATACTCCTAATGAATTATTACCCCAATTGATTCATATTCCCAATTGATAATCATTATACCATCCTCATTTAGGCTACATTCTCTATGATCCACCTAGTGGCCTATATCCCTACTATATGATCTATCTAAATATCTCATGGGGATATATTCCTCATGAACTAAAACGTATTCTTGCTGGGATTTATTCCCTTAAAGAGTAGTCATATTGGGTGACTAATTTGTATTTCACACACCAACCATTTATAGATATCCATAACCTTTGATGTAATCCATGGATAACATAAAATAATATTAGATTCAATCCTTTTCACATGATAAAAATACATTATACATATCCCATTATTTGACATTTAAGTATATATATATTGATTCACTTAATATGGATATATAAGAAGTCCAATCTATGATCATGTTTTAACTATTATTACTAACATCAATAACATGGATGGGAATAAACTGTATAATTCCCCAAAAACTATCTTCAAACAATAGAATCCAAATTAAGGATTTTAAAAAAATTATGTAATGTTGGAGAATAAAAAATATATATAGTTATTAACATCAATAATATAATTTATTATATCATAAAAACATGATTACCCTATAATTCATAATACATTTAGAAGTATTTATAAAAAACATGTTAAATCTACTATAAATCCTGAGTATGATATAATTTCACCCAAAACTATGACATGAGAATGAACTCCTATCCATTACTGAAAAATGAATTCCAAATCTTAATTAGTAAGATATACTATTGATTAGAATTCTATGTATGGAATGCCTACAGTGACATTTACATAAAACAATCACGAATGAAGGATTTATTGTATTGTTTCCATTATATTTATATATATATTCTTCAATAATTTATTAAGATGTGTAAATTTTCTATCATTAAGGATGACCCCCAGTATAAAATGACGTACTAGGTAAGGAATTCATAACATTATCCTCCTCTTTGAAAGACATGTGTGAGAAATATTCTTGGATAACAATAGTACTAACATTAATATAAAATTAGTTTAACCATATTCTTATATTTGGGATTATTTTATTTACAATTGTGGTTTCATTACCCCTCATTTTGGTTTTTGGTAATTTGGAGGGTTATACATCAGTTATGGATATTCATATGGATTGATCATGTATGTATTGACATTAATAACACAATTGAGTTTATTATTATTTTTATATTTTTATGATTATATTTATATTATAAAAAGAAATTTGTCTTCAATGATTTAATATGATTTTTTTCCGATAAACTATGTGAATATTTATTTTTATGGCTATGAGAATTAGGAGGAACTATGTTTTACTACGTATGTTTAGGTATGTGTAGAGGAGACCTTTACACAAAACATTACATATGGAAAATTATGATATGTAATTTAATATCCATTATTATTATAGAATGTTAATACATACCCAATATGATATAGTGACATGTTCTGTGGGTTGTTTTTCCACATATCAAAAGATTATGTGGTCTGTAATTCTATTTCAATTATGTTTTATAGTAGTGATTTGTGTAATGTTGTCTAGATTATTTAAAAATAGCATAATTGGTGACAAAAGACTAATTTCACTTCTATTTAATTACAATATGATTATATTCCCAATTAAAATAGTGAATCTAATAGAAGTAGATTAAAGTCATATTTTATTATTTAATAAGTTAGTAGACAAAATCCCCAATCTTTATATATTTTCTTTCTGGGTTTAAATTCATATATCCTGACGATCTCAAGATTTAGAGGATAATTCCTTTATATACGGAAAAAATATGACCATTTTTAGGAATAGAAAACCCTTATACCCTTGTTAATGTGGGTAATTTAACACAATTACTTATAATTAGTTATTTAAATTTTAATCATGATAAACTTCAAAATTATTGATACCTCATTTTATGTTTAATATATTACATATTGAGAATGGTTGTAATGTTTCTTGATTACCCTCAATTGTGATATAAAATGAGAAAATCTAAACTTTTTCCCATGATGATCTATTGATGGACACAAAAATTATTCTATAGTAGGATGAATTGTTTGAGATGTGACTATAGATTGAATTGTTTTCACTAAGAAACTATATAATCCTTGTTTCTACAAATGTAGTTGACTGATTCAGTTAATGTTTTATACTATATGATATTATAACCACTTGCATAATAGAGATTATGTTATGAAATTAAATCTATTTAACTCTATATTTTGGATGCACTATATATAATATTATATGTTTCATATATAAATACTAAATCATTTTCGAGGAATATTTAAAATATAATATTAAATACACAATATATAAATAAGGATTTATTATCATATGAGACAAGATACATAAACATATTATTTAGGTAAAATCATCAATTTATCTTATCATGTTATTCTGACATTGTACCCTTCTTGAAATGACATAGTTAAAACCATTACTCATAACCTTTGTAATGGAAACATAATAAAGGGTGAGATTTGAAGTTAGGTAAGGTTACAAATGGTATATATCAAACGATGATCATATGAATGCATAAGATAATACTAGTGGTATGATATCATGACCATAACATAAAAGTTTCATACCTAATCAATCATATATCATAAACATGATTATTAAAACTCATTTTAAAAGATATGAACCATAATACTGAAGAATCGTCGTATATTAATCACTGACCAGAAACTTATATAATAAGAATATTATATGTTATAAGAGTGTGGAACCATCAGAGGTAGAGAAACCATTTCATATGTCATGTTTTAGTATAAAGAAAATCAACTCATATTTTTTAGGCATACAAACCTATATTTATATCCTAGTGGATTAATAATCATCACATATTTTACTTTTTAAATTAGGTCATCCGACTTGAGTTCCATAGTGGATGAAGTAGATCCAATAATTTTCATAAATTACCTAATGATGTATAAATATTTTTACAATGCTTTGGAGGGATATACTGTTTTAGGATAACATATTGAATATCATAATAATATGTTCTATGAGATAATTAAACAATCAATAATACATCATAATATAAGCCATAGAAAAGTAAAGTATTCATAAATATTTTATCATTTCATCAAAGTATTACCCTCCTACTTAAAGGGATTTAAAAAAATCTCATCATCAAAATAAAAAATCATCTAGATATAGAAGAAGGTTGGAATCATTGAATCAATTTTACATATATAGTAGTTTATAACAAATTATTTTATTTTAAATGAACAATCTTTTAAAATATCATTGAAATATTTCATGAGGAAACCACCCAATTAATTTTGAAAACATATCATTAAATGAAAAAAATGCAAATTTTTTATGGAATTATTTTTGAAAAATATCCCTTGAAACTCGCAAAGAATTATTAATTACCTTGGGTAATCATGATGGTGGGAAATTATATTCATTACTTGTAATCTAAAACCATGATTCCTCTAAATTTATGTAGTAAAAATTCATAAGTACCCCATTTAATAAATTACAAGAAGAATCATTTTCAACCAATTTTTAAAAAGATAATAGAGTTTATCATATAATTATATAAATCATTAGAGAATAATAAAAATCATTTTTTATATATTTTAAATATAAAAATCGGTGTAGGAGAAAAAAATGTTAGTCCAAATAGAAATTAATAGTCAATTTTCCTTAAAATGTTCATTTGATATTTTTTTAATGAATATGATTAAAAATTTATGGAAAAAAGTATTCAACTAAAATAAACATAATTTAATAAAATATTAAATGGATTAATCGTATAAATATCATATAATTTCTACAATGAAAATTCAATCATAAACAATACCAATAAAATTGGATTGAAAGGTAAATTCTCTACCTCCAATCTTGTTTTTCATCAAACACATTGCAATATTATGTATAATGAATATAGATTTATTAAATAATTATTTCATGACCATAATAACATATATAATTGAATATATTATTTACACAAAACATCTTATTAACCAATCATTGTCGATTTAATAACAAAATCACAGTTCATGCAGATGCCATATGTGTTTTTATGCATTTTGTGTATTAGTATTATCGTTATTTATACATTAACCATGGTTAAATAATATCAAAAATACATGTCCTATTAGGGTTAAAATTTTTAATTATTATATAAATTTATATATTTATTATTATATTTGGGTTGTCTTTAACCCCTCCATCGAAACACGGCCTGTCTGCACCAGCAATGAAGGAACAATGATAATGACCACTTATTTCAAACTCTATGGGCCATGGATATTGAATAGCACCATGTATGCCAAGTAGATCTAGGATTATAAAAATATAAAAAATCTGATAAATTATAGTACATATTAACTGGATCAAGATATATGATTAATAAATTGAATGTAAATCATTGATCTAATATAAAAATAAAACCAGAACTATCCCATAATTCATGTAAATATATAGAAGAAACATACTAATGTCTCCAAATAAATATCCAACTAAATACAAGGTTTTTGAATAGTAATAGGTTTCTAAAAAGAGAAATAAATTTCATGAATAGTCCATGATATCCTTCTATTGACTACAAAATATTTCTTATATACATTTGGTGAGAAAACAATTATACAAAGTACTATCATGTGAAATTATGTATTGTACACGTGATTGAATAATACTATTTTACCTGTGAGAAAGTAGTAAAAATAAATGATCCAAATTATTTCAAATTCCTTATTTATATACTCACCATGATATTTTCACTAAATAAAAAATTCATGTATAATAATAGATTAATAAAAATATCTATGAAAGTTACATTTCATTGTTTCCGAACTAATTTTCTTCTCTTATACCTGAATATCATAAATCCTAGATTTCTCATCTCTTCTGTATATAAAAATATGAATGAACCACATATTAAACAATTGATCACATCACACCTCACCTAAAGACACCATGTAAGTTTCATCAAATTCAAAACATTAATATGAGGGTATTTTGAACATTATGTACACAAACCTTATTCCCAAATCTTATGTAATATACCCTTGATAATTCATTTCATCATTTCACATATCATCACATGTTATATTAATATACCTTTTTTTGTCACATATTATCACTTCTAGATTGCTCACTATTGACATAAATCCATCATAACCCATGTATGTTAATTCTGTCATTAAGATATAGAAAGAAAGAGTGTGCAACTAGCCATGAATCCAAAATACCATAATATTGACCCCCCACAACAAGGGTGATGACACATGTTGCTTAATGTAGTTGGGTTACACATCAAACATCACAGGGAATATAGATTATTTATATATATAGCCACATAGAATCATAACCTATAGATTAAACTCATTTCACTAAACAACTTATAACATCTCCCAAAACCATCACATCATCTGCCATAATCACTATCACATATGATATCATAAAAACCCAATACAAATCACCAGTCAAAAACATATTTAATATTATTTCTCAATTTAATTAATTTTCTTCATTTTATAGTACTAAAAACTCCATTATCTCACCCATTTATTTCATTATAAAAACATTTAATTCATTATGCATCCCATTCAATTTCACATTGAATATGAACCATATTTTTCCAAACTTCCCATTTAATTTATTCATTAGAAATTATTATTCCAATAACAAAACCAACCCTGTCCATTTAAATTTAGACATTATTATTCAATTTCAATACAACATCGGTGGCTAGAACAACACAATACCACATAAAAAACCCCCCTTTACCCTTATAAATCCATGAATCCAACATAATAGTAATTAACATTCACACCCCCATTATTAGAGACCTAAATTATAATAAAGAAACTATTTATTAAATAATATATGTAAAATTCAATATTCTTTATCTTTAATTACATGTGGCACCATTTTAATCTTGGGTATTCAAAAATGATGAGTTTCTTTAAAAGTTTTCATGGAATTAATGACATAGTTTTACTAAAATAAATAATATTAACATTAATATTCAATAGAATAGATAATTGTTAAATTGGAGGGTATTATTAAGATTAAACTAATTAAGAAAATATATGTTTTACACAATTTATTATTTAAAATTTTTTATGAATGAAAATAAGAATCATTTAATAGAAGAATAAAAATTTGTTTTGAAGAACTGTATTATTTATAAATGATGTACTAATCACACATTAAAAAATAATGTAATATTTATTTGTAACAATTTTAGAAAATTAATTTCAAAAAATAATGATAATTTTTTATAATAGGAATATTATAATTATCTAAGTCTTATTTTTTGGGGAGTTTTATATGAAGATTCATTTTTTGATGAATACTGAAAAAAGATCATTTTTAATGGAAAATAGCCTTTTCATTAAATAATTTATCATATAATATTATATTTTGAATACATATTAATGTAAAATTAAATAAAGTTTTTATTAATAAATCAATTTTTTGTAATTTTAATCAGTTTCATAAGGACTTTACATATAAAAAAATTTAAATCTTATGAAAACATTCATCTTAAAAACACACTTTCTCATCGCGTCTATAGGGTTAATATTATTTAAAATTAATCCACATTAATGTGTTGAATTTTGAAAAATGAATTCCATATTTGGAATAAGTATAATATATAATATATAATTTGATAAAATTTCGTTTTTACCATAATTATTAATGATAAAAATATTAACACCATTTTTTTAGAATAAGGTTATTGTAGGGTTTCTAACAACACGTATTTCTGTATTAATATTAATTTAACATACACATTGGATTTTTATTTTAAATTATATAATTAATATCTAAAATAATTATGTAAAGTTATCTAACAATTTTTTTAAATATAGACCTTACATATAAATTACCTAGTTATATAAAAAGAGACAAGATACCAAGGTAAGAAACTGGTTTGATAAATGTGAGTAAACATAAAGACTATGGAATAATTTTTTTAGATGTGTTATTGAATGAATAAATCATACTCTACATTATTATTCATTTTTATAGTAACATGTGGTATGAGAGATATCCAACTGGTGAAAACATTATAGTATTTACAATAATTCCACTCCACATCTATTATAAAATGGCACCACTCTCAAACCTTATTCACACATTGAAAAAAATTCATCTGAAAATACCATCCCAAATAAAATTCTAACATCACTGTCATAATATTATAATACTTATATTTAGAATAAATAAATCTTATAATGTATTTATCACAAACAAAAAGAGGATAACCAATGAAGAGATAATGTTCTTTAATGAGAATCATTATTTTATTTATGTGTCCTCCTCATAAAATTATTATTAAATCCTGATGATATAAATACCTCAATATCATTCAAATTATATGTGGGTTTTAAAATAAGTTAATTAACTTCAATCATCTATATATACTTCATATGGGTTACGAAGTCACAATTTGTGTGTGTGAAAGACTACCTCTTTATGAATCAAATATCAATCATTTTACCATTTTCACTTTTCATTGTTGGGTATTATAACATAATATATATTTATATATAATATTGAAAATAGTCATACCTTCTAAGTTATTTTTGAATTAATTACTTACTAATTTCCATTAAATAGGAGACATGATAATATCGCTAGTGTGTACGGCGTACTACAACCTCATGAAACAATGTGACTTAGTTTTCACTAACTCTTTACATGGATGGTCATAAAAATAATGTTAATTAATACATGTGATATATATGAAATACTTATTAGGGTCATGAAATATTATTTATTATAGAATGTTAATATATCAATTTATTATTTTACAGATAAATATTTTTACACTATTTTTTATCTATGGACTTCCACCTTTATTATGCGATGCGACTCTCTTTTAATCACAACACTACATGTCTGATATATATAAATATATATATTTAAAAACTGTTATATATGATATTATGATCATTATGGAAGGATAAAATATTTCACACCATATTTCATTAGTTTTTTTAAAATATTGAATACATTACTCATGTGAACGTATGACCTACAATCTACATGATGGTACATACTAAATTTATCACAACCATCTATCATGATTGGTTTGAAAAGAATAATTAATTTAAGAAATACTAAAATTATTTCATTTTTATCAATATAGAGATGGTGGAACTATAAAATATGTTCAAGAACCATATCCTTCATGAGATAACATGCTTAAGAAATTAAGGTAATTAACACAAGATACAAAGAAAATAATGAAAGATTATTAACGAATAGAAGACATGATGATATAATATATATAGTTATATATAAATTATAATTTAATTGAAAATATGGTTATGTTATAATAATAATTACATAAATTAAACCCTTATACTATAGTTAATAGAATGTTCATCCAAAAGGATGCTTGATGTAATTGATAAGTGTCTCAATTTTCTAGCTCAAATATGTATTTCATATTATGAACTTATATTCATTAAAGATGATAATATTCATCACCATTTACATTTAATATCATATTTAATTAATTAATCATTGTATTTTATGATTCAATTTGAATTTTCTATTGATGGTGATTTGGAATGAAAATTACCGACTGGAAATAGATATCTTATAAGCACACATTCTTTCGTGATTTTTAAGATTATATTGAAAAAATAATATATTTGTAACTAGTTATCATTATAAATTACAATTAATTAAATACTAAATATTAACTTATATAATTTATGATTGTTTCTTAAACTGTATATCATTTTTACATATATTTTCTACTCTAATAGTTATTTTATTAATTGTGGGAATACTTGAAAATATGTATCCTTTAATCATTTAAGATATATTAAGGTAAGGATCCTTTTAAAGAATTAAATATATTATTTGATAAATTTGGAATTATCCAAACATGAATATATGATTTTTCATCATTATATATATCCCCTCAATGCATCAGTAAGTATCATGACACAAAATCAGATGGACAAACTGTATGTGTTTATAACTAGTGGTTTTAAACATTATGGATGGTTGATCTTGATTGTAGAAATAGGGTTGTTCAAAATGAATCAGTTGGTAATTACTCGTATTTAGATATCATGATGATATATCTTCATGGTTATAATATCGTGATCTTGGTAATCAAGAAATCCAATAATTAATCATTTTCATCATTTATAATTTTTTTGTTGTTATTTTTATACATGATATATTCACTATAATATTATTTACAGAAAATATTATTTTCATTTCATATATCAATTATTATTATTTTTAGGTTAGAACCCTTCCAAATTAATTATTACTTTTCATATTATGATATTAATAATAATTAAATTAAATTTCTGTTCATTTATTTACCACTAAATATTGATTATGATTATTGATTAATTAATGTATTTTATGTACATATCCAATTTTAAGAATTTGTGATAACCCTTATTCTTTATCCATTCTAACGAATCCATGAAGTGATGTATTATTTATTTATAATGAATTTTTAGGGAATATTATTGTTCTAAAAATAAATAAAGTATGTTGTAATTTTTGATCACAAATTTAATATGTAAATCATCCATATACAAGTTTTACCATGACTATATAACTTTTCATTACATTGGGAAGAGAATCCATTAATAAAAAGATAATGTAATTTTTTAAGACACCAACTCTAGGATTCTAGGGTTGGATTTCTTATTGTTTTAAATGGGGGACTTTTATTAGTGTTCTTGGAAACAAGATTTTGGAAAACATTGATTAGGGTAAAATCCCATAATTATAACATTATATATAAGTATGAATTAGCATCATAAATTCTTATTATAGAAATTATTATGTGATTATCCATTAAATGGGAAAAAATATTTATAATAAAATTATATATAGCACTAGAACAAATGTATAGAGGTGTAATAAATATGTAAATGGGGTATTTTTATTCAACCTATCATCTCATAGTTCACAATAATGGACCTTGTTGTGAACAATTTTGACTCTCTTGGAGGATATTATTAGAATAATTCACATTTTTTCCACAAAAAACATGCTAAATTATATGAAAAGTTATTGGGAATTAATGATCATTATTAACCAATAGACCAATGATGGACTAATGATAAAATAATATATATAAACTATTTATATATTGTTATTCATATATTTAATTGTAAAGTATTCTAAAAAATTTATATTTTTTATTGAAATTATGATGCATCTATAGATTCTGTCAAATTTAAGATTAATTTTTTAGTTCATTATATTATGAGTTTTGAACACCAAAATGGTTATGAGTTTTTTAATGATCACATGATCAAAGTATTAAATAGTGCTTTTTAGATTTTTTATTAGAGACTACCACTATTATTGTTATTTTGGGAGAAATATTTAGAATGTTTTATCATTATAGGAAAATTTATTTTAAAAATATTACCTCTTTACTTAGTTGAAATAAGTTTAAATTCATTGATAATGTTTAGGGTTTATGTGATCAGTAAGAACATTGTTATAATAGAAAAATATGATAAGTAGACATTATAAGAAAAATTAATTGAAACCCTAAGTAAAATTTTTATTTAACGATTAATCTTATTTCAAAGATGTCAATTATATTTTTCTGGGAATGTTATATGAATTATTATAAAATTGTTTTTAAAATGAAAACCCCCTATAATTGGTGACAATATGATGTGTCTGGAATGGCTTTGGGACATTATCCCATAACTAATGGATTAAAAGTGTTTAGCGCCTACCAATATCCTACTTGATGTTCTCATTAATATTTTAATTTTATATTTATATTTTTTAAAAAATTTAAATTAATGTTGAACTAGTGATGTAAATTTTTATGTTTAGATATTAATTTATTTTATTTGATAAATTTTGATAGTGATATTGTTTTTTTATCACATTTAAATATAGACATAATGACTTTTCACTCTTGTGTGGATCTTACAATCCGTTAAATTTGAATTTTATTGTTTCATGCATCATAATTTCTGTTTTGGATATTAATTTCACTGTTTAAGGGATGAATTAAAAAATACATTGAAGAAAACCCAAAGTATTAAATTGTGTTTATGATGTTGAAACAAAAAAATTAATTATATTTTTCTATATTCATATATATGAATCAATATCCTCAACCTCAAAAAATGTACATGAAATAAAATGATATCCTATAACATTTATATATGAGGAATAAAATAGACTTTTAAATAATAATTTGTTTATGTTTTTAGGCCCCTCAAATTCTATTGAACATTCAATTTATTTTTATAAATGACCTCAATAACTCTGTTCAATAATTTATTCTTTTTCATCCATGCCCATATTTTTAGTTGCCACAAATGATGACACACTAATAAAACCTAGTTATGTTGTCTAGAAAATGAAATTGGAACATAAAATTCTCTATTATTAAATGTATGTTCTATTAAAACTTTTACTATAAATGTTTTTGAAAAATGGAATTTTCCAGGATCAATCATTTTATTACTCATAACAATATTTGATTCGGAGAACTTGATTTATTGAAGGAGGAGAGAATTTAACAGCCCAAAATTCTAAAAGAAGTATTTTTTATTACAATCATTAATTAATTATACCATGTTCTTTAGATAATTTAATGTTTCTATGACATCATATGTCACATGTAGAAATGATTTTTACATAGAAATAAAATAATATTAGAATAAATTTATAATATATCACATAGTTGTTAAAATAGAGAGTGTGAGTTGAATTTTATAATATATGAAAATATAAATATGAAAATTTTTTATTAGATTTGTTTTTAACATAAATAATGTATGTGTTATTTAAAATTAATATAAATATGTATTCTAAAAAACGACATTTTTTCATAAAGCTGGATTAGTCCCTCATTACACACATAATATATAATGAAAATTTTAATGAAATAAGTTTTTTTGAAATAACAAACTAAATTTTGTGTATTTTAATATAAATATTATCTTATGATTAATTTTCGGATTTTTTGTCAAAATTCTTTTGTTGATTAATGGAGAAAAATAATGAATTATAATTGAATACAATATTTTTGATAAAATAATTTATATGGGTATTTAATGTTTTTAATTTATTTTAATATTATTTATTTCTATATTATATCAATTTGTCCAATTTAATTCATAGATATCAATTCCAAATGGATATTACATAGAATAACATTGTAAAATATTGAATATTTTTTTAAAGACCTCATTTTCATCGTGTGTGTGGATTTAATTTTGCATAATTCTATTCTACTAACATAAGTTAAAATATTAAATATGTATTCCATATTTTTTATTATAATAATTAATATTATATAATAAGATAAATTTTATTTTGTATTACTATAATGATTCATGAAGGTATTTAATATTGATTACCACAATTATGGTTCAAACATTGTTTTCCAAAATACATGTGATTATATTAAAATTAATTTATAAATAAATGTATTTTTATATGATAAGTTAGATTTAATATTTAATATAATATGGTATATATTATCTATTACCATTTATTTTAATTTTAGTATTAATAACTGAATTACCTAGGTAAATAGATAGAGTCATTTTACAAGAGTAAAGACTGTAACAGTTCAAATGAGTAAACATATATACTATGGAGTAATATTATAAAAATGTATTAATTTTTTTATTTATAAGGTTTTTATATACCACATAAAACATAACATTGATTATTATTAAATTTTTGAGGCACGTTTGGTAAGGGAGACCTCCCAATATTTAATTCTCCCAAGTATTTATAGGAATTCCACTCCTTCATAATGATAAAATAGCAGCCACACTACCCCTTTATTTAGATATTAAATCCTAATTTTCTCATCTAACACATACCAAAATCACATAAAAAATTACCTCCCCTCATCCTAGAACCCATGTTTTGGGAATTAATCTTTCCTAGTATAGATTTTGGGAAAACTGAATGAGGATACATGAAAATGAGGTAATGTTCTTCAACGAGAATATATATTTTATTTATTTCTCTATCTAATTCATTTTCAATTTTTATAGGGTTATATAATTAAATAAATATAATATATATTCTATGATTTATTTATAATAATGGATTACATAAATCCATATTAACAATCATCAAATGTATTATGAAATCATCATTTGTGTATATTGTGGACTATTGCCTCATGAAATGATGTCATTTGTTTTACCATTACCACAACTCAAGGGAATGTTATTATGTAAGATTTAAATTATATATATGTTATATATAATATAAATATACACATATAGTCATTATATCAAATATATACTATATAATTTTTTAGCTCGTATGAGACATGGTAATGTCTCTTGTGTGTGTGGTGGACTACCACATATGATGCGATGTGATTAATATTTCACTCACTCATTACATGGCTGGTGATACTGAATAATGATAATTATTATTTTTGATATACATGAAATAATTATGATATTAATTAATTATTATTTATTCTAGAATGAAAATATATAATTTTTATTTTGTACCCAAGAAAATGACAACATTATTCTTGTAGGCATGAACTACCACCTTCGTGATGCGATTCAATTCTCTTTTCCCCAAAACATCACATTGATTAAATATATATGTATATTTAATGAATTAATATTGTATTAATGATATTATTATTATTATGTATGGATAATATATTACATATCTAAATTCGATAATGATCATTGGAGAATGAAAACATTAATAATGAGTATGAATGACCTACTGTATCTATAACTGTACCATATTTAATTTATAAAAACAATATTTCATGATTGGTATTAAAAAAATATTTAATATATTAATATGAAAATTATTTCAGAATTATTATTCTGGAGAATCTTTAAATATATAATATTTTAATGAACTAATTCCTTGATGACAAAACATGAATAAGAAGGTAATACAATTAATACTCAAAATAATGAATATAATGAATGGTTATAAATTAATGGTTTAAAATATTTCATAAAATTATCAGATATGATATTTAAAATATGAATATGTTAATAGTATAAAATAATTTCATTCATAAAACAATTATACTATAATTTTGATCACGTTCATCGAAAATGAAGCATGTGGTAAGGGATTTTTCCTCAGATTTCCATCATTGAGGCATAAATTATAGAATGTACCTACATTATATCATGAAGTGTCTATACATCCCATTTATCATTTATTACAATGAATTTTGAATTAGTCACTGCATTTATTATTTAAATTTAATTATTACCACAAATGGTGTTTGACTAGATAAATATAGAGAGGAAAAATTTATTGGACATAACAATTTCCTTGTTGAGTGTTGACATAATATTGATGAATCCAATTCTCTATAATAATTTTTCAGTATACCTGAAATTTATGCTAAAATCAACATTTTGGTATATTATATAATATTATTTATTGAACTATATATAATTTATGTGTACAATATTTACATTGATGATTATTTCATTAACTAAGGAAATAATGATATAATCATATCCTTTACTCAATATGGATATTTGATGATAAAGAAGATTTTCATAATTAAAATTTATTATTCTTAATATGTCCAATGATTTAGACGCGATGATATGTTTTGGGCCCATTATGGATAACCCCTGATCCAGCATCATTTCTCTTGAGACAAAATTATATTCCCAAACCCTATGCATGTGTAGAATGTAGTTTGGAAATATATTGAGGATAAATAATGAATAAAGAGATAACGTTAGACAAAAATAATTACCAAGTTTTTTAAATGCAGTTGAGGTTATATCATATTGGTAATGGTATCATCTTCTTGGAATACATGACTTCTAATTTTTTTATAATTTCATTCATTGGGAATTCAGTTATTGTTTCCAATATACCTTGATATTTTCATTATGATCGAATATATGGACTCATTTGATTATATTTTTATATATTAAATGTTATATTTTTTTATTACATTTTTATATTGAATCTTTATTACCATATCATGATATTTAGCTTACTTAAAAGAAATTTATGTCTTATTATTAATCCTTCCATGTCTAATATTATTATTGATTCATGATTAATTCTACAGTACATAACCCTTACATTGAATTTGATTTCGCACATATTTATTTTAATTTTTCATAAATTCATGAATTATACAATGTTTTATATAAAAGTGATATAATATATGGAATATAGTATTTATTTTTTGGAAAAACTACACTACAATTTGTGTACTAAATTGTAATATGAGAATCATGAATATATCGTGTTTTTTATGTCTTAGAAACTATTGTTTCCTCATATTTCTGATTCCAGGTATTTAATACCAACATATTGTATTTATACACTTTTCCCTTGATATTGTGTTAATTTTCAATACACACTTTCTCATTACCACATCCACATCACAACAACTTATATATAACTACCACATTATAGCATGACCACAAAACCCATCATACAACTAAACCACATCACAATTGTACTTCAATTCCCTGAAAAATGACCACACTTCAACGAATAATTCTCAGAAAACACTACCTCACATCATAACACTTTTCACATCACATTCACATAACATTTTTCTGATTTTACACGGGTCATTTTTTCACATTCAACTAATTTATATAAGTTAACTCTCATTGAATCCATCAATATCAGATGGAAATGATTTTATTATCCAAATAAATGTTAGATAATTCCAATTTTTATTGAAAGAAAATATACCACATTCTTTCAATCATAAATAAAATTAATAGTACAATAAAATCTATAAATACCAAAAACTATTTAACAAATTTGGAAAATTTAATCACAATATGAATAATAATATCAAAGCTTTAAAACATGTGTTTCAAAACCCTTATCCTTGAAATTAAATTAAAATATTTAACTATCCTCATTATGCCATATTTATAATAATTTATCAAAGGTAAAAATAATAATATCATATCCCACGTTATAAACAATGAGTGAAATGGACCATCCCATACCTCAAATAAGGAGTTACGATACACTGAATATGGTTTTAATAAATCGAAATACACCTAAAAATACCAAAATCAATGGGAGAATCATACCATCCAATAGAAAACATCCATATTATATTAATAACAAAAGATCATAAAAATTAGTTTTACGTGGAAAATAAACCCTACGAGATATGAAACAATGAGGAAAACTAGAAGGTAAGGAACATAACATACACATTATCATGAATAATCGATCTACATGGGAAGGGGTTAAAAATTATGGGGGATGGGATATCTCTTTGGGATTCACATGGGTGTCTCGAGAAATGATAAAAATACTGAAAAATGTTCATTTCTAACAGTATTTAGAATTTTATACCTATTATGAAAAACATAAGACCACTATGTATCCCCAACCACCATTACAAAATAGTGCTAACAAAATAATGTCTCTTTATGGAAAACCTATGTCATTCCATACACCATCTAGTTAAATATACTCTATGATCATCATTTATCCTTGCAACATATTTCTATAAAGGGTGGACGAATTATGGAATGTGAGGAGAATCCATGGTATATACCCCAGCTATGAAGAGGAATGTCCTATCACAACCCTCCTAACTCCATACAATAGGCTACTCGAAAAACTAACCTCTATGTTTTAGTAGATTATCCAAATCCAATTGGGGTACCATTTTGGATGAACTATACAAATAACCCCTCAAAGAACGACAATGTATCCTAATACTCCTATGCGGATGTCACCCAACCATATAGAAGAACCCCAAGTTCTATGAAAAATGAACCCCTCTTGCTAAAATCATAATTCCAGAACTTATTTTTCCATATAATCCCATGGGAAAATCTTATACACATCATAACCACTTTAATTTCACAGATATTAGTGGTTTTAGAAGAGCTGTACCATTATATCTGATACATCACAAACTATTCAAACCCTCAAGAGTCAAATCCTAAAATGAAATGAAAATAGTGAATGAGTTTCAAGAAACCACATTTTTAGAATCAAATCGATGATCTAATTATAGTAAAAACAAGACCAAACATCCTTCCAAAAATACCATACCCTTCTAAAAATGTTCACCAAATAACTGTCACAACTTCATCTCTATAGCAGTTTACTATTAACCTCTCCATGAAAAAAATTGCACCATCTCATATCAACCAAAAAATACTACCGTCTACGTACAACCCACCACCAACAATGTCATCCTCCATAAATCATATGATAATGATCTCAACTACCGTCCCATAAATATGTCATCAAGAAAAAAATTGACTAATTCCATATCCCATGTGAAGATATTATCAACATTATGAAAACCTATATTTACCATGTTTCTTTATTTTTACAATGTATAACACGTATTGATTTCGGATATGGTTTTCTGTTGTTCTTATTGTTGAAGAATTATTCAATCAACACATCAGCAATAATGAATCATATATCGTAATCCAAAAATATTAAAAAATTACATCATTAAGAAAAACAAAATATTTAAAAAAAGAAAAGGCTCCAAACACGTCAATGTACATGAAACACATCTATTTATACAACTCCCTAGTACCCTCCATTATTCCATTGTTTTTTAATACAAATGAATAAAAGGATTGGTCCACCCACAAAACACCTTCTATCGATGATTATGTATCTCCACTAGTCACTCCATAAAATTATCATCATCGACAATATCAACCTCGCCATTATCCTTGATTTGGGAGTCATAATAATAATATCTACCATGATAAGAGGCACAGAAGATTTCTTGGATCTGGTCCACCTGTGGGAGATGTGAAAAATTGTAATCCCCCTCTCTAAATATCCCCACCCCCAAGAATGGGTCAAAAAAAATTAGTAACTTAATTCCACATTCAAACATCAATTTCAAATTATTAGGGGAGATTTTCTAGCATACGTGGTCCATAAACTCAAAATCTAATTGAATATTCCATCAATAAAAAAATTTACATGTCCTATATGATTATCATATTCAGATGAACAACATGATCATTCTCTCCTACGAACTGCACCACACAGAGACTGATAACTGATGAATCTCTAACCCAATCCGAGTACTGTATAAAATGTCATTGACTCCTAAAAAAAGAATCAAATGGGTACATGCTAATGGATGTTTAAAACTAGTTACTATAACCAAATTCAACCAAAGTTAATTATTTTTACATTTAATTATGGAAGTCTAAGAATCATTTACACAAAAATCATCATGTTTCGGGATATAACCTTATGTCTACCCCTCTGTATAATGGTTGAAAGAAGTGAAATAGTGTAACATAGTTCCAAAGGCTTGTTGTAGAAACCTCAAGACACATGTGGTATATTGAAAATCATAGTCCAAATAAATATACCTTAGAATTATGTATAGTGTGAACACCTCATCCACATACCTCATCCCCAAAATTCCAATTTATTTCTGAAAACCTAATGAAAAGGAAGTGGTCTTATTTCCTCAACAAGTTCATGATCCCCCTAATAGCATCCCAACCTTTATGATCATTTGGAAATAATATATAAATTTATTTTAATATTTTACCAAAATTAAAAAAAAACTAAAAATGAAGGTTTGAAAAAATCATCAGGAACACAATTTTAATCCTTTAACTATTGTCATACCAGACACCTATCTATAAATTCTATCCTGATAAATTTCATCTTGGTCAACCAACAAATAATGCTCAAGCCATGTTACATCTAGGATAACCCTGAGTGTACTACTAATGTTTATATGTGAAACTCCTGATGGCCTCCATAATATACCACTACAATAAAAAAAATCATATCCTAAAACGACATCAAAAATCGATCATGCTCCCTACATTCCTCCATAGTGTCACCATAGATAATAGAATCATGTATCCCAACTATATCCCAGTATACACAATGATACTCCTCTACTAAAAACGTTAGAAACAACTACACTATTATCTAAAATAGTCAACTTCGACCATTAACTATCATTTCAAATTTATATAATTTTTTAACCGGTCAATTACCCTATAAGAATCACCTTACTCAATAAAACTATCTATATGTTATTTCACACTAAATATATTAACTAATGTATCACCATTTCATGAGTTATAAAATTTAACGAATATATTTTCCTAAATATAATTCATCCACCTTGGCTAACAATTATTTATATTATTCTATGAAATGATATTCAATAGTTTCTTATAATTTGTAAAGACCAAAATGTTCTCCCCAATGAGTCATTGTTATAACAACACCCGAAAAAGAAGTCCACTAGTAGATCCCTATTATGGGGAGTATATTTATGCAAACAAATATGAAATATAATTAATAGGTATGATATCATTTCTATATTTTTCACCATGATTAATACCTCAACCATCATCACATCCAATGGAATCACATCATAGAGTTGATCAATGATTCATTTAGGATGTTGAATTCTAACTAAAACAGATTGTAATTGGAACTATCAGGGTGTTTCTTAACCAATGATAACATTAGGTATTTAGTTCATGAGTAATTGGATATGAATATCCAATAATTGTCAGTAATAACTAGGATTTCCCAAAACTATACCACATTAATTGGTTCATCTTAGATAAAAAACCATTGAACATAAATAGATGCATGTAAAAAATGTTGAGATACCATATTCTCAAGTAAATTCCCCTCACATGTTCATGTCATATTATATAGGGTTGGTAGAATCAATGAATATTCCCAATTGATTGGAATTGATCAGTTTGATTCACTTTTTAATTTTAGTAGATTAAAATTCCATAGATAAAAATGACTATGATTTGGTAATGGAAATCATGGAACATGGTGTTTATGACACCCAAACAAAATTGGTATGTTCATGGAAACTAATGCATTCCCACAAACTCAATGTTCCCATTGCTACATGTAAAAGAAATCATAAGATATTTTCCTCTCTAACCCACCACTATGAATATCCATACTATAGATATTTGATTACAAACTATCTATCAATGATAAAATAATTAAAAATAACATTTATACATTGAATTGGTAAATTATTCATGTTTGTTACCTGATTTGACAAATAGTTGTCTACAGAAAACCAAAGACTTCAATCTTATTTATAGGAGAACAAAATTTTTTCACCCCACAATGACACACTATGATAGATTAATGAAATTTTAATATGACCATACATCCACATCCTCAAATCATAAAACTCATAGGGTGGAACATAATATGTATCCATTAAAATTAGATATGCACAAGGCTATAGACCTATCCTGAACTCAACATCATATTTGGGGGGGGGGTGTAGCAGCACGACCACATCATGAAAAATCCCCAAAAAAACTCACAAATAGTCATTGAATGATTTTATATACAAGAATACACCAACTCAAAAGAAATATATTCTATAAAAGAGATATGGTGTTCCCAATTTCTTCTTCAATCTTATTAACTTCATCCAAAAAATCATAGACAGACCATCCACATTAATGAAAATGACTCCCCTCTAGAAGATATCGATTATGAAAACAAGAGAATACAACAATTTGATTTAAATAACGATAAAAACACTACTACATATGATTCTATAATATATCTCCTTGAGAATCATTCAGAACCATCACCAATCTATACCCCGATAACACTTCAAACAAGATGTTATAATATCTCTATCGGGTAGTTGAAAAAGGGTAATGAAAAAACATGATATATCTAGTCCATTATCTTGTAATATTAAAGGTAAAACATATGTGTTTTAATACCCTAACTCTAATAAAAAAGTTATAGAAGAAAATTCTAGTGTACCTTAAATGTTATATAACCCCTCTAGAGCTGCAGCCTCCATTGCCTAAAACATACCACTCCCAAATCGTCTAAATCATTGCGGATATCCTCCTTGAAAAAAAACAATACATTGGTACATGTACCTTAATATATTTTACTTCTTATTTTCAATCACTAACTACTCCATGTATCTATAATAGATGAAAATACTACTACCCTACAACTTAAATGGTATCACTGGATACTACAGCTATGGTTGATGCTCAACCTGACTTCCTACAAAAAAATGGTCATGAAGAACCATGGGAAACTAATTAGAAAATTGTAAATGAATCTCATATACAAAAACATCATTCCAAAATCCATAAAAATAACTAAGAAACCCACTGGACCCAAATGGTCAAAAATGAATATGTAGATGTCGACACCCTACTGGTCAAAACCTAGAATATCTTAGAAAAAAAGTATTTCCACTATAAATTATACTCTTCAAAAAATCCCACTAGTTCCCAATAATATTAAAAATAATCACTTGTTTTTCCACCATATCACCTATACCTTGTTATGAACCAAAAATAAATAAATTTTCAATGTAAATTAATTAATTTCATACAGGGTAAAAAGAAAATGTTCAACCTCAAGAGGAAGTTCCTGAGTCTACTCTTCCAAAAATTTATAGTGGTAGAACACATCATATCATTAAACATTATTGCCAAAAACATCATAGATATACTACTATTATATATAGTGATAAATTATTACCTCTTTATAAACATCATGATCTATGAAAATAACACTTCCTAAGGGTATTTACAAATTTTCAACAATGATAGATATTTTAGATTCTTTTAAAAAATATATAGAATCTACCACTAGTACAATGATTCCAAAATCTAACTACCATACCATTGGACCTAGTAATCCACCATTTATGAATAACATTTATTGAATATTGTTCCCCTAAAACCATCTCACTATATTTATATTAGAAACTGTTTCTTTATATATACTTATAACCTCGTGCCTATAATCAAACAATGTCTTTAATTACTCCTAAAACTCTTAAATATATTAAACCCTTTTGGGATAAAAAAATTAATCTAATACACCGCAGATTCTATAAAAACATATATTTGATGACAAATATCCATAGATGGAATGGGAAATATGATATCTTAATCATGTTGTTATGGAATTTTATTTAGAAAAATTAACTAATTTATATTATTTTATAAGGATAACTAAGTTCAGATAAAAAAGAAGCTAATCATGAAAGATGTACCTCACCAAGGGCTCTACCTTTCAAAATATTATACGTCAATTTTTATTAAACATTCCAATATTCCATTCATATTATCATGGGGTCCTAAAATTCTAGGTTTTATTACTTCTTTTCTAACATATATTTTCAAAAAATGTATGAAAAACTCCATTTACCTACTACCCCATGAAATACTCAAACCCCTATACTCTAAACACTATATGAGCTCTCAACCTTCATCAATTTATTAGAGTATTTCATAACCCTTCAACAAAAGATACCTCCCATGTGATGGAAGTAATGGAACATAGATAATGACCCCTCAATAATGTCTCTATTATCCCTAGGATGGTGATTAAAACCGAGGGTATAAAAATTCCAAAATTGTGTTGTACTACTGTGAATAATAATAATATCATGAGATAGGATAAATCCGAAATTAGTAAATTAATGAAATAATATAAAATTGAAACCAGTACCATCAATTAATTAATGTAAAAGTATTATAGATAACGATATAAGTATGAAAATAAATATCTAATAGAAAAGATTTTGTGGTGAAATAGAACAGTCTCCAAAGAACAATCTATAAATACCTAGTATGGTCTATGAATCCCTAATAAAATATTGAAAATAGTATTTATAGAAATTGGATGAGAATATATGTATAATATGAATGGTTACACCATTAAACTCGCTAATATGTGAGAGATGAATACTATTATAGTGGCGAGAAAATAGTAGAACTATTAACACATAACAATGTCAACTATCCAATACCATCCTCACTAAGATATTGTAACCAAATAAATCTTCCGACTATAATAAAATAATTATATCCATATCAATGATGGGTATCCCACACAACTTGGATCTATAATTTTCTACTCTCTCACCACAGCATTATTTTCCTTAGTAATTTCATCCCTTATTTATATCACATTATGACATGAAAATCATGTTAAATAGTATATGAAATAAAAAATATTTTCATTAATCATGGCTCATCACATCAAATCTCACCCAACGAAAGTAGGTCCATCACATCACATAAATAAGTATAGTATGTTATTGTATGATCTTGTCTTTTTTAGGTGTGTCTATCACAATATTTTTCATTTTATCATTATTTGATGAGTCTCGTTCAGCGATAGAGAGATTTTTCTAGAGATAATGTCATAATGTTTGAGAATTTATTCTAATTTAATTTCATTGTGTATTGATTTATGTTGGAAAAAGTGATAATATATGTTATTGGAATGTTAAGAATCATTAATTGGGATCATGTTGTTTAAGAGGTAATGGGATGAAAAATAAATTATAGAACATTCAAACGTCATGTAAAAAGATTAGGTCTTATGTCATTTTCTGATGGTATTAATAAATAAAATGTGACAATAAGAGTATATCATAGAATTCCATTAAAAAATTTTACAATACTTGATACAACATTATATTTCATGTAAATTCCAATCCCTCTATAGTAAATATGTTTTGTGGCTAAAATTTAATTGATTTTAATTGTATATCATTTCCTCTTAATACTATATAAATCTAGTATGGTTTTGGAGTCCCAACCATTCTTCAAGACTATCCTATCACATCTTCAGTCCTTGGTATGTTTCTTTCGTCATGTACCTTCTTTATTCATTTTGGTTCGTTAAATATTGTAGTAAAATATTGTGGCCGATTTCTTTGTTGGTTTTGAACAAGATTAGTATTGATAGAGGAACCTCTTTTCAATCATACAAACCTTATTTATCATTGTAATTGAAAATTGGAGGTGTGTAAGGATAATCGACTAAAGGTAGTGGAAGAAAATCAGAACCTTATGGTTTGATTTTTCATAAATTTTGGCTATATTATTATAGATTCAACTTGGTGAATATCTAAATAAATTTAACAAAATAATGATATTACTCCAAAAATCCCAATTTTCAATTGGCTTAAAACATAGGTTATGGAAACCCATTGTCTGAATATAATTGAATCAACTTTTGGCATAATATATTTTTTTGCACGACTTTCAACGTAGGGTGAATTCTTGCTAAAAAATCCAAAAATTACAGATTATTAGTTTTTGATATAATATTTAATAATATGTGTATTTAATTTTAAGTGTAAATTGAGTCAATAATAGAAATTCTAAAAATTGAAAATTGATAATTTTTATGTCATGTTGTTATATCCATGCTATATGGCAGGAATTATAATTAATGCTATAATGATTATATAATAGTATTGTCCCTAGAACATGAAAATTAATATGTTGGAATACTTATTTTGAGTGGGGTCTTCCATGTCCCATGTTGTAATTCATATAGGGAGAAGGATAGGCCCAATACAACGATGTATTGTTTATAGGTCCTTGACATGGAAAATGTTGTTTTTCTTATTGGGATTTCTCCTCAATTATTGTGACCATACAATGGTTATGTGGGTTTGGATGACATGCTCGTAAGACATGCACATCATGTTAATTCATGGAACTAAATAATGTTATTTAGCCATGATTATATGGTTGTAGTTGGAATGATCATAATACATTTTTAGAGATATTTCGGCATGGTTTCGAAGCATGTTATTTTACCTTGGTTAAATGGTTGTTATAGATATGGTTGTCATACATTCTCACAGATTTTATAGTATAGAGATACATTAGGTTATGATTGTAATTTATTAATTATTGAATTAATTGAGGAACCAGTTTATCAATTTATTTCATAATATCTATATCATTATATTTCTATTTAGACATGGTGGTGTCAACATACTGTGTTATACTCACACTATATTTTTGAAATTTTTTATGACCCAAAAAGCTAATGTGGATTACGGATTTGGAAAAGGAAGGTTACCTTTATGTTGTTTACATTTTTGTTTTTGTAATAGAGTTTTCATATGGCCTATCGTGGGGTTAGAAGCATGGGATATTGAGTAATTTATATGATTCTTCTAGTAATTCCTCATATTTATCATTAATGCAATTTAGATATATTATAACATATAGGAACACTAATATTTATATATTTATTATATTATTTAGTTGTATTTTATTATTTTTTACCAATATGTATTTTTTTAGATTATACGCAAATATTTATGTATAGATTATACCATTATGAAACATTATACAACATGATATAGTCACCCTAAAATTGTACTAACACCTCGTCTCCTAGTCTGAAGCCTCTTGTGTATAGGGAGTCATGATTGATCTCTCACAGCCACCCCTTTCCAGAAATGTGAGAGAGATCCAGACCGAGGGACATTATAAAGTGGTATTAATGGGTCCCATTTTAGTTTCTTTTTCATTACCGTTTGGGAATGGTAGAATAGAATCAATGGAATGTCCGGAGATTTTTATGGTATTGTAAATCGGAGAAGCTAACCCATGTACTGGGAAAATATGTGTACCCATGAATGTGATTGCTATTTGTGTTGTGTTTTTTTAATGTTGGGGTTATTTCACCTAGGTTGATTCACATGTTTTGTGAGGTTATTATTTTATGGTATTACTATTCCATGATAGTTTTATTTGTGTCTTTGTATGGTGTAATACAAGGATTCAACGAATTATAAAAGACACTTATTGATATATTTAAATGCAGTTTACATAATAGGGGAATAACTAATATTTCATGCATAATATACTTTCCTATATAACAATGATATGAGATATATATTTCACTATATAATTAAAATCAGTAATAATTAAATTCTAAAATACTTATAAGGAGTGTCTAAAGGGAACCATATTTAGTGGTTCTCTATTGTAGTAACATGTTATAGTTGACATTACAGCTAGACTATTCTCTATTGTCAGTGTTTCTATTGTAGAGAAAATGTTTCTTCATCATTATCAACAAGAGTTTCATGAGAGTATAAATTAAAACACTCTTAGATATCTAAACCATAACATCCTATTGATCCTGATAATAATATAAATAATCCCTTTCATTGTTCTCATTGAAGGTCATGATATCTATAAAAAAAAGACTCATCGTACCATTCTATCGATGTATAATATGAAAAGAGAGTTTTTATATATAATATTATTTCTACAACTATAGAAGGGGACCCTATAAAGATGTGTTTTGGATATACATAGGATATATAATATTCGAAATAAAAATACACCCATTTATATGAGGGTGATTATTGTTGCGTATATGCATCATCGACCAGCCAACAACTGATGGGACAATATAGAGGAATATGGTAATATGACGAGTTATTAAATAAGGTCTTAGAGGTGAATTTCCCAGTCCATTTTTATCCCAAAACCTGTTAGAATGAAAATATCACAAGTTTATGAATTTGATGTAGGAGGGTTTGTTAGTTCTTGAGTATGTTAGAATATTTACTGACCTATAGGGCTTTTCACTATCTTTGGAAGCTGATGAGTCATGCAAGGTGAGTTGTTTATGGCATAGTCATCAATATTATACCATTTTTATTTTAATGTTTTTCAACATAAGTATATTTTAATACATAATGATGTTGGAAATCATTATATAATGGAATCCAAGAGAGTCCCTAAGCATTGTTCAGGCTGTTTCATCATGGTTATCTAGAATTTATTCTTTATATAGTTTGAAGTGATGTTCTTATAGCTTCCATCCAGTTAATAGCGTTAAGAGTAGTGTGGGTATTAGACTACTATCTCATGATCATGTTGTATTCCAGTCATATCAGGGTGTCTTGTTTGGTCACATGAACTCAATGTTATCTTTTCGTGTACGTAGATTATTGTATATATTGTTGATTGGTCCATTATTATGTGATCTAGGTGAACAATATATAGAAGAAAAATGCATGATAATAAGGATAAGGAATAGAGTCAGGAAGGGGCTTGGCTACCACCCATCAATCTGGTAGCTGGAGTTCCACATGACATTTAAGATGAAGCATGGGACATGGTACCACAATTCATTACAATAAATACTAATAAAATAAGTATCTCATGATATTTATACTGAAATCTATGATAGAGGGAAAATCAATTTCACATTATAAACAATACATTTCCTAACATGGATGCATGACCCTCTATAGTTAGAGGTCTTATTTTATTTTCACATACCATAGCTTTAGTTTTTTTGATACAAGATAATAAATTTCTTTATATCTTCACTTTTTTCAAATATTATGTGATTTGATAAGGAAATACTATATGGTGTATTTATAATTATGATTTTTTTGGAAGTGTGGTAAGAAATATCAAAAATTGAAATCTTCTTTCTCTATATATTGGTGGTTACCATTTATTTTGTAAAGAATTCATGATAGAAATGATGGGCTTCAACTTGATTCTTAGTATTTATTTTTATGTCTTATATTAGGCTCATATTGACTATAAGAGTTAGAGAGTTACATTATAATGTCCAAAATGAAGTAGTTAATCACATATGGTTGGGTGGGATCATCTTTCTAGTCATACAAGACCAATTCAATATATATTTGTTTTTCTCACAGTTCAGATCACCAGCCTTTCTTTTGATTATTTTGGAATTTAGTAAGATTAATTTCTAATAGTGTTAGATCATTTTTGAGATGTTTTCCTAGCATAATCGATGGCTTACTGCCTGAGTGTGGGGTAATGTTCATGATCAATTTGGTTACATTAGTAGATCGAGTTTTTATCCCACCTTTCCAAGTGGCAGTAATAGAGCATATAAAGTGGGAGGATTATTAAGAAGAAAAATAATATAATGTATTCAAATTTCCTAGTACATCTCCTTAGGGTTTTATAGTTCTCTTGGACCAAACGGATGATGGATCATTGCACTTATGTGTAGATTATTGGAGATTTAACCATATAACAATCAAAAAACAATATCATAATAAATGAATTGATGATATTTTTAATTATTTATTATGTGAAAAGTTCATATGCAAGATTAATTTGAGATCAGTATATCATAATTATGGGTGTGATTATCATAAATATCTCAGAATTATTTAAAGTGTAGGTATGGGGTGTATGAATATTTTTTTTTTGTTTTTTGGGTTATCTAATGCACATGTGGTATTCATATCATTAATGAATATGTTATTGCATCATTTTCGGGATCATCTTTTCATGGTTTTAATCAATGATATCATAGTGTTCTCATTGTCATCAGATGATCATTCTAATTGTCATGGAATTTTTTTAAGTACATTGAGGGAGTATCACCTCTATTCTAAGATAACTAAATTTAGATTTTTGATACATATTGTGAACTTCTTGGGTCATGTCATCTTATATGAAATTGTTTTAGTGAATCCTGATAATGTTTCAACCATGGTATATTGGGAATAACACAAAAACAAAATCCAAATACGGTGATATTCGATATTATCCTGATATTACCAATGTTTTATCCCCGATTTATCCCATATCACAACACCAATATCTAAAATGACTATGATTGGGTTAAATATTTATTTTTTATCCACAATTGAGAGAGATTATCCCGAGAAAGAAGGTTGTAATACCTCACAACTTATCCTCACATTAACTATGGTGGGTAAATCAAATACATTGAACTTGGAGGCATCAAGAATGTGATTTTGAGAAGTTTTAATGTTGGTTGATCATGTGGGGTTTTATGGATACATGAAGTTGAGACTTCATTTTAAATTTTTACCTACTCACAAACAAGAGTTAGTAGTTTTGGTAAATTCCCTAAGATGTCGGTGAAAGTATATCTTGTGTATGTGGATCACACTATAAATGAATCACAAGTACCTTAGATAAATAATTTCCCAATGTGACTGTATTCTTCAGCGGAGGAGGTGGGTCAAGAATATACAGTATTTCAATATTGTATAAGATTCTATCAAGGAAATAGAAACTTCATTGCAATAACTTTGAGATTATATAAAATAATATGGTAGTACAATAATCTTGTGATGTGTGGAAGATAATGGCCCTATCAACAAACATACATCAAGATGTTAACGAATCTCAGGGGACAGTACCTATGAATTAAAAATTAGTTTCACATGTGTTATGGACTGGATTATGACCGATAAATTGTCTTATTTAGGGGGATCATTTCCAAGAGACATATTAAATATTGTGGATATTCCATTAGGATGATTTCTCAACAAGGGAAATTCAATTCATTTTTATGGTCGTGTAAGAGTATTATTGTGATTTTGTGAGGAGTTGATGAGGTAATTTCGTACATCTAGATTGGTGGTGTATTATGGTTTAACATATATGTATCGTGATATTCATAGATGATGGTATGGAATTAAGAATGATGTGAAATGCTTTATATCTACATGCTTTACATTTCGGTAACTGAAAGCAGAGCATCAGAGGCTTGTTGAAGATTGAAAGACCTTAACAAATCATGTGAAGAAATGGGATTATTTCATGACAGATTTTGTGATGGTATTACCTAGTATGATTTATATGAATGATGTTGTATGTGTTGTTTTGTAATGATTAACCGTGTTATCCATTTTCCTACCTATTACGGAATACTTCAAAACTGATGATCAGTGAAATCATTACATGCGTGAGGTAGTTCGGTTGGAGGGTGTTCTTGGTAATATATTTTTAGATATATTTTCCCATTTCACATCATGTTTCTAGATGGGTTTATAAAATTTATAGGGATCATGAGTTCTACTATGAATATCCTATCATCCATAGACTAATGGTAAATCTGATAAGACTATTCTATTTTTAGAGGATATGTTATGATTATGTTCTTATGATTTTTTTTAATGCGAGAAGCCTTGGCCAATCATGGATTATTCATATAATAGAATATTTTAGTGAAATGAACCAAGATTTATGTACATGAAAATTACATGTATTTTGTGAAATAATGAAAAAATTACCCAAATATACATCCAATGATCATATTAGTTTAGTGTCTTTGGAAATATGAGACATAATCTTCTAACAAGGTGAAATATCATCACCATATCCCACAAAAATCTTCCCCTATTGTTTTCATACAAAAAAAGTTTCTTTATATCCTAGGTAAAGGAAAACCTCAAAATAGTGAGCTCAAATTCTTAGTAAGGCTAGACATTGAAAACATAAAACAAAATATAATCATAACAATGTAAAAACACAAACATAATGTATAAATATAAAACCATGAGTCATGAAATAAATCTTGGCAGTACGTAGTGCATAGATCATAAAGAAACATTAAAAATGATAAAATGAATTGAAATAAAACATAGTTTTTTTTAAAATAATTATGGACATAATATGATTTCTATTGTAGCCAAATAATTTCATCCATGATGATAAAAGTGGAAAATTTCCATTATGGAAATTGTTTTATATGTTTTTCCAACCATACATTAATGAAATGGAGTTAGGTACCATTCCATACCTTTATTACTAAACCTGATTTTCTTTCTATTATATTAATGTCTATCTCATGAGATATAAATCATTACCCAATGCATTGGAGGGAGATATAGGTCCCACACATCTCATTATTACGTTATTCCTATATGTTCCACAAAAAAATAAATCATTCGTCATAGTATAATCTAAGAAAATAAATACGTTCTTTTTAAACATAATTTCATCATAAAATATCATACCTTAATTAACATATATAAATTATAGTAATAATAATGACATAAACCTAACCCTGTATAATGTGCATCATCTTAGTTGGAAAATAATTTTCAAAAAACACTTGAACTTAATTCTTGAGGAATATAACCTTTCTTCATCAAAAAAAAATTTGTTCCACAAAATACCAGACAATTTCAAACGAATTTAATTTAGCTAAAAGTAAACATGAAACCATGTAGATGAATCATCATGGATACAAGGAGTTATTAAAAAAATTCCATTCCAATGGTAAAATTTAAAAAAACTTTCTCGTCATACTTTTTACTGAAAATTTAAAAAGTACCTCCTATGGATAATGGAAGAAATATTCCTTCCATACCATTTAAAAAAATCATTAATTCATGTAATTAATGTTATAAATAGTTTAAAAATTGAATTAAAATTTTATATTTAGGAAATA
Source organism: Viscum album (assembly GCA_963277665.1). NCBI lineage: Eukaryota > Viridiplantae > Streptophyta > Magnoliopsida > Santalales > Viscaceae > Viscum > Viscum album. The sequence continues at coordinate 1,816,691,560 of OY728146.1, forward strand.
AGAACTTTATTTATAAATATTCCCTAGTAAATACTTATAAATATGAAATCTTGGATAATAAAGATATGGAAAAATTATCCCATACCATAGGTCCAATATACAACGTATATATCAAAAACTCTTATATATTGGGTCTAAAATATTATTAACTTATATAAAAACCATAATAGTATTTTTAATATCATATATGATTCACTTATGAATTTATATTACATGTCCATTTATTAAATCAATTTTAACTAACCATTTTGGGTAATAATCAATTTATTTATCATACATGGATGTACTTGTTATTCTTGATCTTAATACATAGATCATGATTTAATTAGTTCCATAATGTAAAACATGATCTATTTATCATATTCATTAATTATATAATTATATATTATTGATAGATATATGAAATAGAATACACCATTCATGGATATTGTAGGTCGTATGTGCAGATGAACATTGTTTTTTATTTTCTTATTTAATTGAAAGTAATAATATAAATGAAATATGTATATAAATAAATAAATGTAATATAATAATAATTTCTCATATTTCATGATTATTTATTATATATATTTTATAAAAACTCTTGAATTCTTAATGTATAGAATGAATTTCATAGTGTCATGGAGAAGGTTGGTCGTACGTACACACGAGCGAAAATATCATTCACATAATGGTTAAACGGTATATAATTTGATGGTAAAATAATTATATATAATAATCATCATTATATATTAATTATTTAATTCCATTTTAATCCTCATTAAACCCATCCAAATCATGAATTGTTGAATAAAAAATTACATCACAGTGTGGAGACTGTAAGGTAATGTTGTTATTCATTGGATGAAAAAAAGGAGGTATAATTTTGTACTATAATGTTAATAAAATATAATAATGTATAATATATTTTATGAATTTCGTTTTTATGGATGAATCATAGGAAGAAAATGTATAAGAATAAATGAATTTTTAAAGAGGTGATAAAATAATTTCCACTTTTATTGGTATCTATTCTTTATAAAAACCTAATATATCGGTATGGTATCTTTCTGCCAAAATTGTAAACCATAAGACGATGGTAGGGATGTTTGAAGATTAAATGAGTTGAATTTGGGTGATCCAAGGGTTTTAGAGTTGTTATTAAATGGGATGTAGAAGATTCATTATATAGGAGAGGTGTGGGGAACATTAAAGATGTATTGAAATATTAAATTATAATAATTTTTTTTCATTTTTATAATTGTCCAAAACACATTAATTTCTAATCCAATATGTTTTTAGTTTTAAAAAAATAATCCAATTATTTTATACATGTTTTGTAATTTTTTTAACCCATATATTTTTTGGTTTACCAATATTTTACACTTTTTATGCATAACATAATATTTTATTAGATACATTTTGGGTTATTTTAATTTTTATAACATCTCAAAAAGAATAAAAATGATCAATTTTTAACATATTTAGACCTCCCCTAACAATTTATCAGAATAATAGTTTTTTTTAGAAATTTAATTACATTTAAAAAACTATTTTATTTTTAAAAATGAAAATAATCTAAATTTTAACACTATTTATTTTCTGATTTTAAAAAATACCCTACGAATAAGATAATTTAGAACCAAATTATTTAAATAATCACCAAAATGTCATATTGGTTCATAAAAAGATTGGGATCTATATATTCATTTATATTATAATTTTTTTAGTGTTTATAATTTCATTTCGTTGATATTTATATCAATAAAAAATTACTTTATCATTATTGTGTCAATATTTATGAAATTATTTATCCTTTAAAAATTAAAAATAAATTCCAACTATGTATTTTATTTAATTATATTTCTATATAATTTTTATTTTCAATGTTCCCTAAATTTTATAATTTCAATAATATTATTATACTTATAACTGATAAGAAAGTGACATGTTGTCACATTTTTTTATAATAATTACATCATTGTCATGGATAAAATCCAATTAAATGAATCAATGCTGAAACATAGGTGATATGGTCCATATTTTATTAATCCAATAGGATTTTGGAAGGGTTTATGTTTTTTTTATTATCCTTATCATATTTTTTGTTACCCTAATTTACCTGATTTACCTTTAACTAGGATTAATGAAAAATACCAATGTTACTATTCATAAAATCAAAAAATACAAGAAACCTACTAAAATAATTTGGGTAAATTGATTCCAAATATGGAATCAATTTTTTAAAATTTAAAACAAATAAGATTCAATGATTAATAGAAAACTAATTCTTTTTTTTAAAACAAGAAATCATGTATTGATAAAGTAAAAACTATTACATGACTTACTTTGTCTTATGTCCAATTTTAACATGAAATTACTTCTATTGTCAAACATTTTATTAAATAATAAAAATATATTTCAATTACACATTAAATAAAATAAAATATATAATATATCTATATAAATAAGTTATATTAAAATGCAGTTTTGAATTCAAATACAATATCTTTTATTATTCATTAAAATGTGAATTTTATCAGAAAAATACAACAAAATCATCAAAATTAAATTTGATGTACCTTTTCCTATAAAAAAAATATTTTCTCAAATATAATATATAAATGTTCTTCAAACTATATTTGAAGTGGTTTCTCTATTAAACAACTGCAAAACTTCTTTTTTTAAAAAAATAATTCATTTATCCAAAAATTTATTTTTTTCTTATATCATGTATAGAATACATAAGATGAGTGATAATGCTATATAAAATTCTAAATTGGGTTAATAATATTAATATATAGTAGTTTATATCCCATTAAATAATAATATTTTAATAATATATCATTGATTAGTAAAACTTTGTATTTCGTACAATAAAAGAAATCCAGGATGGGCTCTCTTGAGTATAACGCACGTGAAGTCAAGGTTTCATGTAGTGGAAGAATCCATTGGTGTTTTTATAACATAATAAAGAGTTATTTCTATTATGGATAGAACAAAATATAAACTCAGTGATGTGGGTATCCTACGCCAACTTGATGTTGTGTGTAAGATATGACAAGACAGTTTACTGTGAATGTAATGTTTAAAATAGTTCATTACAAGATATAAATGAAAATTATTGTTTACTCCAAATAAATGTCCCATAAAAACTATTTGATATATATTAAAACCATAATAAAGTTAATTTTTCAATGGAAATTTGATGGGGTGAAAAAAGGAATATTTCATAAAAGTTTCATTCTTGAAAATCAACATTGTTAATAGGAATAATAAAAATTCATTTTTAAATGGAATATAAAAAAAATTAACATAAAGTAACTCATCCATGGATTTCGACAATTAAGAAAATTTTGAGTTGGGAAATCATTGATATGGTTGAAAAATATAACCATCGGGTTCTGATGGAGAGTGTTAGATAACTAAGTCTGTAGATAGTTAACAACCAACAACCCACAAATCTGTGAGGATTTTATGAACCCATATGATTCATCAGATATGATGGTATATATGATAACATATTTTGTTTTCATTATACATTACCATAATATTATGAACATTAGTAGAAATAAATACTTGATTTCAGTATAATCTCACTGCTGGTCATGCCATGAACAATTTCAAGATGTTCTCTTATTCAATGAAATGAAGTTTATTTTTCATTCCAATAGTCTTAAAATATCATGTCATTAATAAATATAATTAGAAGTCATTCATTATGTGCCAAACAAAATTTTAACACATATTATCAAATAGACATAAGAAAAACTATATTGAGAGAATATATCAATCCAACAAACCTCAATCATATGAAATCATATACTGTCTATAAATGTATAACCTTACTCTGCTTAAAAAATCTAAAAATAAAAACCATTATAAATAGGATAACGAAATGGTCTTACAATTTACATCCTATATATGATAAGGTATCTCTGGTTTATCACATTCCAAAAATATGAACACCTTCATCACGTATCCTCTTGAGTCACAGTAACATCATTAATGATCCGAGATCCTTATTGAAAACATGCATGTTTTCTTATTCTAAAACATTATCGATATATTACATAAGTCCCAAATTTTTTTATAATTCACCCCTGGTAGAATATCCCTAATGTAAATAACAACATAATTAGATCACAGTAAACAGTCACAATCCAATTTCCTTATTCAACTCCACCATATCATTATCCATGCATCATAATAATTACATATGTGGCATATTTGGGGTCATCTTATCTTTAATCATGGCTTCCCCTAGTATATCACATTAACCTTAAATCACATTTATAGTAACCATATAATTATTCCCCATATCCATTCCAATCCTTATTAATAAGAACTATACAAACAATTCTTATATATTTAATGATTTATATAACATAATCATGGAATTATGAAACATTTTCAGCTCAATAATCTAACATTATTCTTAAACAATTACTTAGGATCAATCAGATTCTTCATTCCTAAAAAATGAATCATGTATTTTTATTTCTAAACCTTATTATTATTAGGTTATATGTAATCAATATTCTAGAAATGAGACATAACTTTCACATGACATTTATAATGTCTTTATCATCAGAATTATGACCAGTACCCATAAAAACGTTATGAATCTCTTCATGATATCTAAACTTAGTAAATTAATTTTCATAATTACAATAACTTCCATATTTCAAAAATTTAACAGTTAACCATGTATTATTTAGTTCTAGCTATTGACTATTATCATAATACAATGTGTGAGAAATACATAAGATAAATTAAAAACACATAAGTAATATAAATGTCTTATAATATTTCAATTTTTGATGTCTTCTATTTAACCATAGTTTATTCATGATTATCACAAATAAAATTGAATTGAAATCAATAGTTGAATTATCCTTAGGACATTCCTAGTCATATCCTTAGATAAATCTGTAGAGATTACACTAAATATTTCACATCCTCATTTCCAAAGGAGGACTAGTCCTTCACTCATATACCAACTGTAACGACCCAAGATGAACATACATAGACAATAAATTTCACTTGTTTAAAACATAATATATTAGAAAATATAATCCCAAATATGAAATTATTTTAGTGTCTTTCGAAACATGGAGCATAATCTCATTAGTTGGTAAAAGATCATCAACATCTTCCATAATGATCAACCTATTTGTTTTACTACAACAAACCATTTCAATATCATAAGGAAAAAATACATAAAAAAGGTGAGGTAAAATGATCATTAAGAGTAAACATTGAGATCATACAAAAACCATAATCATAAGAATGTGAAAACATGAACGTAATGTTTAAATAACAAAATCATGGGTCCTGAAATAAATCATGGATGTATGTCAATAGAACAAAATGGAAAATTAACCATGATAAAATAGAATTGGCATAAAACATTAAATGATTGAAAAAATAAGAAACTAATATTATTTCCATAGTTGTGAGGGAAATTCATCCAAGATAATCATATTATAGAAGGTCCATTAATAAACTGAGATTACATTCCATTCCAACTAGGTATTACTGAACCATATTTACATCTCATTCCATCAAAAAACAAATGAACCAAACATACTTGTTTTTTCAGTCATGTTTATCTAATGAGATATAAATAATTATCGAATTAATTTGAGGGAGATAGTGGTCCTACCCATATCATAATGAAATCATTCTTATATATCCCAAAAATACACAAATCATGCATTATAGCATAACCCCATAAATAAATTGTGTTCTTTATTAACATAATTCCTTAATAAATTATCATAAAATAATTAACACAATCAAATCATAGTAATAACTGTGTTATAGATATAACCCTTTTTCGATATCATCATCATAAGATGGAAAATAAATTTTGATAAAACACATGAACTTAATTTTTGAGGAAAATATCATTTCTTCTTAAAAAATGTTTTTTCCTAGAAATTCCATGAAAATATAAAATTAAGTAATTTAGTTTAAAATAAACATTAAACAATATATAGGAATATTCATGGAAATAAGGCATTATAATTATGTAAAAATCTGTTCATGCTTATATGTTAAAAAACATTATCCTCATGCTTAATCCAGAAATGTTAAAATGTACCTTGTAGTGAAAATGAAAGAAAGATTCCTTCGACTACATTAAATTAAAATTAACTAGAGGTTAAAAATAAATTTATTCAATAGTATTATAATATAAATAATATTATATATAATGAAAAATGTATGTGAATGATAAATATATCTTAGTAATTACTTATAAATAATCAATCTCAGATAATAATAAGATTGAAAAATTATCAATTACCTTAGGTCCTATTTGAATTGAATGTATATGAAACACATGTATAGTGGGATTAAACATAGTAATAAATTTTAAATAAACCATAAAATTTTGTATGTTATCATATATTAATCACTTATGACTTTATATTACTTGTTCAATTATCAAATTCATTTTAAAACAACAATTTGGGTAATAATCGTTTTAATTATCCTTCATTTTTTAACTTGTTATTCTTGATCTTATTAGTAAAATCATGATTTACTTACATATATAATGAATAAAATAGTTAATAGATCATATAAATTCTATATATAATTATATATCATAGATATATATAAGAAATGGCATACACCGTTCATAGAGAGGATAGGCCGTACATGCGCATGAACGCTGTTTCTGTTTACTTATTGAATTGAATGGAATCAAATAAATGATATATATATATATGCACAAATCCAATAGAATTATTATTTCATATATTTAATTATTATTTGTTATATATACATTATAATCACTCTTGAATGGTTAATATTCATAATAAATCTAATCGTGTCTTGGAGACGATAGGTCATACGTACGCATAAGCGACTATATCATTAATTTAATGGTTAAATAGTATATAATTGGATGTTATATTAATTATAAATAATAATTACCATGTTATATTAATTATATATATCAATTATTCTCATCATTATACCAATGAAAATTATGTATTGTTGAATAACATAATAACCCATGACGTGGAGACGCTTATCCATAATTGCACATAGATGGTGATATTTTTATTCGTAGGATGGGTAAAAGAAAGTTTAATGTTGTAGAATAATTTTAATAAAATATAAGAATGTGGAATATCCTTTATTTATTAATTATTTATGGAAAAAAATATGAAGAATAAGTATACGAAGAAATGAATTTTGAATAAGGTGATAATACAATTACCGCTTTTTAGAGTATCTCAATTTGATCTCCACAAAAGGTATCATTATGATAGATTTATTCCAAAATTGTGGCCATGATGAGTATGGTAGGTATGTTGGGAACATATTTGAATAGAATTTAGTTGAGACACGGGGATTAAAATTAGTGACTAAAAGAGAAATAGAATTTCTTTTTTATAGGGGATGTTAGGGGGACTTTAAGAATGTCATGAAATATTAATTTATTATAAATTTATTTTCCGTTTCAAATCATCCCAAACTCATTTATTTATAATGTAAAATGATTTATTTTTTAAATAAAACCAACTAAAAAGTTTTATACAAGTTTTTCATATTTTGTAATCATTATAATTTTTGTTGAACCCTTATTTTACAGTTTTTATTTATACCATGATATTTTATTAGTTACGTTTTGTGGGTTAATTTAATTACCATAACATATCAAATGACCAAAAAGGTTAATATTTTACATATTTGGAATTATACTAACCATTTTTTTGAATCCTATTTTTTTATTAATTATAAAACATTTAATAATCTATTTTATATTTAAAATGACCAATATTCTAAATTTTGACACTATTTATTTGCTGACTTTCTTAAAATATCATAACAGCAAGATAACTTAAATAACAATTGTCTAAATAATCATAAAAATATCATATTAATCAATAAAAATCATGGATTCCATCAATTGTATTGAATTATAATTATTTTAGTATTTTTAATATTGTTTATTTGATATTTCTCATAATGATATAATTATTTTATCACTGTTGTGTCAATATTTATTGTAAATATTTATCCTCTAAATATAAAAAATAAGTTCCTATTATGAAGATAATTTTATTAACATATTGGATACTATTTATATTTAATGTTTCATCATTTTTATCACTATATTGAAATTATTAGACTTGTAAATGATAATAAAGTGACATGTTGTAAATTTATTTTGTTTCAATAATAATGACATCATTTTACTAGAAAAAAACCATTATACGATTCAATTCTGACCCTTAGGTGATATGGGTGTACTTTTAGTCATTCTATATGATTTTGACTACTATTAGGGTAATTTTATTATCTTTATCATTTTGTTTGTTACCCTAATTCACCTAATCTACCTTTAATTGTGTTAAATGTTTTACCTAATATACTATTCAGAGTATCCAAAAAATATAAATAAACTAATAAAATAATTGAGATCCACTAATTAAAAATATAGAATCAATTTTTCAAATTTGAAAACATAATAGTTTTAGTAATTAATTTAAAATTAATTCCCTTTGTCAAAACAAGAAAACCTGTTTTTAGAAGTAAAAACTACCAAATGATTGACATATGATTATGTCCAATTTAAACATAAAATTAATTCCAATGACCAATAAATGATTAAATAATAAACAAATTTCAATTACACCTTAGAAACAATTATAAAAATAATAGAACTTTATAAATAAATCAGATTAAAAATGTAGTTTCGTGTTAAAATAATTCATTTTTACTATTCATTACAACATAAATTTTATCCGAAGAATACCCAATAATTCAACCAAAGTAAATTTTTATGTCCATATTCAAAATAAGAAGTTTATTTTTTCATATATAATTTATAAAAGTGTTAAAAAAATAAATTTTATAGGGGCATGCCATCAAATGTTGTCAGAGCTACATTTTTAAAAAATTACTTCATTTATCCATAAAATTGAATTTTTTGTTATATCATGTCAAAAAAATAAATAAGAAGAATTTTAATGTCATATTAAATATAAAATGTGGTCAATACTATTCATAATTTTCTGTTTATATCCCATTAAATAATAATATGTTAATAATATATCACTGTGTATTGAAACTCAGTGTGGCATACACTGAAAGCTATCGAGGAAGGTCACTTTTTCCTGTAACACAAGACAATTTAGTGTTGCATGTAGTTAAATCTTCCTTTGGTTTTGCATATAACATATTTCACATGTAGTTATTTTATACATTGAATAAAATATATACTCAGTTATCAATATATCATACACCAAACTGGGGTTTTATGTAACATACGACATGTTAGTTTAGTGTGAATGGAATGTTTATATTAGTTCTTTGAAAGATATTAATGAATATTTTAATTTACTCAAAAGTAAAATGGTCCATAAAAACATGGGGTGTTACATCCAGTCATCAACCCTAATGGACCATTTTGGGGATTCCTATTTCACGACATGTTCTTCACCAATGTTTTTGTTAGAGGTCGGAGAGTTGGCAGATTTTGGTCCTAGTATCATGCAAGAAATGTATGGAAAGGATATGTTGATCAAACATCAATTGGTGACCTCATAGTGTATGAAGAAATCATATGACAACCATTAGAGATAACATTTATATTTTAAGAGTGGTCATCACGTTTTCCCTAGGTGTCAGCAAGATTGGGGAAATACCATACCCGGAAACATGGAAAGATAAATCCCAGTTTTTTAGAATGTTTGAAATATTGCGAATGGTTGGTCCAATTACATAACATTTATCCCTTCCACAGTGGTATAGTTCCATTGACGAAATTTTTCGAATGTCATAACTATGATGATATCTTCCAAAACCATTCCATGTGATAGAAGTATAAGACATCGTGCTTTTTTATGTTACCTTTTAGGAAAATTTTATATAGTTTGTGGATCGTATTAAAAAATATCATTAGGGTATGAATATTCTATTATTTCATGTGTAGTGGATGCATCAACGAGTTTAGTAGGAGTCATGGGATTTGGAGTCAGATATTTTATAAAATTTTCCATAATTTTTTATTGAGTCATTATAGTAATACATGGATAAGATCAGGTATGTTATTTCATAATATTGGGAGGTTTCAAGTTCCCATAATTTTCTAGGTATGTCATTATTTATGTTTTTTGTTTTATTCTAGGGGAATATTCTTGTTCAAAAATATATATTCTTTTTTAGATATAATGATCTAATGTTCACGAATGTATTATTTCATGAATTAATTGATTCTACATATACATGTGACTATAACTTAATATTTGTTCTTGGTATGTTGATATTCTCTAATGGGGTTTTGAGTTTTTTAAAAGAAAAATGGACATAAAATCAACTATTAATCATTTAAAAATAGTATATATTGACTACAAATCATGTAATAGTTCAATGGTTTTAAAAATAGAAAATATTATGTGAATGGGTTTTCCATGAATTCGGTTAAAAAATCTTCATAACATGTAACCACATTACACATTGTGTAAATTCTTGTCCTTCTAATTTAATTATTCTGGATAGATTAAATTCATTCAATTTTCAATACAACACCTCTACTTTTTAATCTATGCCACAATATAAAATATATTTGAGTTCAAAACACTTCTATAGATATTATGTTCACATCATAAATCTCTGGTATGTTTTTTTGGTTAGGTTCCATCCTCATTTTCATTAGTTCTTGAACCATTATGGTGAAATCATTTGGACATTTTTACTATTTGTATTAATCTTGACCACGTTTGACCTAGGAACCTCTATTAGATCATCCTCACCATCTTCCTCTTGGGTGATGGATCTTGGAATCATTACTGGATTAGAGGATAAAGTTTGGGGGTCAAAATCATAACACTATGGTTTTGTTATTGTCAATATTGAAATATTGTGATAGTGCCAACATTGTGTGCACAAAAATAAATTTTGTAAATTAATGTGACTACCTAGTAAATCCCATGATTAAAATTAGCTTTATTTATGGGTTATGGATCTCCATTGGGACAGAAAACATTTGAATATAATTATGTGGTCTATTGGATTAAAGTATGTTTAGAAAGTCATGTGACCTTGGGTGGATCCCAAAATTGTGGCTTATTTCTTATTGATGTAATTATTAATAAATTTTGGGTTAAATTAAATGTTAAATATGAAATAAGAATTGAAATTATCAAAATTTAAAATTTATATTTCTGATGTAATATTTTCAAATACATTCTATAAGATAGAAATTTTGTACCATGTTGTAATGCTTATATATTGGCTGAGACCCTAACATGAGCATTCTTATGTTCTCCAATACTAATATTTAGTAGCATCATCCAAGTTCCATGATATAATTCATATTCCTAGAAAGATTTAACCAGTCCTATGATGTAATTCCTATAGAAATTTTTACTTTAAAATGTTGTAATTCTTATAGTGATTTGAAGAGGATTTCTATTACTATACCATGGTTGTATGGTTTTGGATGGAATGTTCATCATACATGATCATATGTAATGTATCATGGTTATGAAGAAATTTATTTAACAATTAGTAATATGGTGTTGGATGGCATGGTCGTAAGATATGCTCAATGATATTGCGACATGTTGACGAGGGAGGTTATTTTACTGTTGTTATATGGTTGTGGTTGAAATGGTTATAAGACATTCTCATAGATATTATTTCACAGATGAAGATATGATTGTTTCATTTTATTATTTTTTTAATTTTTTTAATACACAATTTTATAGCCTTATTGTTTACACTACTTATCAGAATGGTTTTATTTAGATACAGTGTTGTTTAACTAAGGAGTTATACACACAACATATTTAGAAAGTCATCTGGAACCCGTGAAGATTTTAGGGATGGATGTTTGGACATGGGAAATGGTTATTTCTAATTATTTTTAGGTTTTTATATTTCATGTCATTGGATATGGGACTGAATTTGGGTTTTGGAACTAAGAATATGAGTCTTTTTTTGATGTCTACAATTCATTTCTTGTATTGTTCTAGTGTGTCAAATAGATTAATTCTAGCACATCATTACATTGTACATTATCAATTAATTAGAATATTTAGTTGCATTAATTATTTTATTCCTCAATGACATTTCTCTAACTACATTCCTTATTTATGAGTTGTTTCTAATTCTATAAATCTTCTTAATGAGGGTATAGTCTACCAATTATAATATCCACACTGTCACTTCAAGCCAGTAGCCTCTAGCATACAATGAGGTGTGCTTGGGGTCTCATAACCAACCCTATCTAGCGACATTATAAAGGGCTAGATTGGGGATTGTTGTAGGTATCATGAACATGAAAGAAATAAAGCATGGGACCTCCTCATACTATACATTACCACAACAATTAATCATATCACATAGTATAATATCATATAAAATAACATAAAGATAACTATCCCATCACCTAAAATCCTATATCTATAGTGCATTTTTGAATTCTGGTAATCATATAATGTTCATGTTAACATCTCTTTAAAGAGAGATAGTGGGAAAGAGAGGGTAGCGAACTAGCAATCCTCACCAATAGGATTTTTGGAAAAGTCCACGAAAAAAATTGTTGCTAGTTTATGGTTCTTGATGTGGGTGGGGTGCATGCAGAAAATGAAAATTTACACACATGGCACAAACACACTCACTGAGAAATATATATAGACACACACACACACACACACACACATCTAACCCCAAGGACTATTTCCTATACAAGGAACTAACCAACTCACAACACCACCACCCAATATCATGAGGTCATCTATATTCACTATATCTTATAAATAGATAAAACTATATGATAAACCACAATAAACATATTAACATCTCACTCAATTTTAGACAATTTCCAAATTTAACATGACCATCCAATTCTATTTCCAAGATAATTTATTTCATTTTTCGACAAATTTATTTTATTATAAATAATATTTAATTTTACATTGATTATTATCCCTTATTAAATAAGATTTCAATATTAATTCATTCATTATCCATTTATTCCCATTAACCAAACCATCCCTGTAAAATTAAATTTCAACATTATCATGGAATTCCAATTCTACCTCATTAAATATTAAAAAAACAACAAATGAAAAAAATTACTATGACTATATTAAAGACAACCAATGCTAAATATCCACTATTAACATCAATATACTCTTCATTAATTCAAAAAAAAACACATCATATCTACTTCTACATAACAATAACCACAAAGAACAACAAAAAAACTCATCACATAATCACCCACATAACAAAATCACATGAAGAAACCATATAATGGAAATAAAACAAAACATTATCCCTAAAAAGTTAAATTACACATAAAAAAACTTATTAAATCCCAATATTATATCATTTTTCTGATTTGCCAATAGATTTTCACCATAAAACAATTCATTATTTAAGGAACTTCTCATGAAGTTCCCAAATCTCCTAAGGAAACTATTTTATTAACCAAAATGAGTGGATAAATAAGGAACATTTTTCGGGATGAATACTAACAAAAATTAACATTTCTCTCATAAATAACCACAAATCATGAAATCCCCCAATGACAACAATTTGCAGTAGTGCATTTTACTTTAAAATTAGTGTATCAAAAATAATATAAATTTTATCATAAGATTTGATTGAAGACCATTTCCATTATATTTCATCTAAAATAATTAATTATCATAAATATTCAATATGTATACTATTTTCCCAAGGGTTAACATAATAATTAACAATCCCTCATGATATACTAGGGGAGAAACAAAAGATCCCCTACCACAAATACTGAATTCTTATCCAATGTGAAATTTTATAATACAATAAAGGCTTACAAATAAATGAATAATGAATAAGGGAATATTCACACCTTATAATACTTTAAAAAAATTGAAATCATAATTTAAAAATCATCAAAATTGTTTGAACCCTCGGAGAAAAACCTCTCCCAGTCATGAGATTTGAAGGAAACATGAATGGTAGGGAACATACATTAAAAAAATGACCTATATCTATTATTTGAGGTAAAAGGATACTGAATAGGGGCTAAAAGAGTTCCTTGGGACACACTTGGGTCATAAACTTATTAATAGAAAACAATGATAGTGGATTTGTTTGAGGATATTTTTGAATTTATTCCCTATTTTCGAAGAATAAGATCATGAAACAACCCCTAAAACTACCCCATAGTACTATTAAAATCAAATTAAACTATGGTTTATCATCCCTCACTGTGATACATAATTTCTATTCAATGACAGTCAATAATTTTATGATATCTTGGAAATAAGGATCATCAAGCGGGAATACCATATCGTAGATTGATATACCTCACCTCATATTCCATCTAATGAGCTAAATGATACACTATATCCCCTAACTCCATTCTAAATCCTCTATGAAAAACACAACTCTAATCCACAACCACTCTTATGCATTTTTGGTGTGTGGGGGAATTTGGTATATCATGGTATTCAACACTTCATTTCACATTATTGTTTGTTTTTATCCTACACAACATCTAATTTCCATTATGTAATAGCCACATGATCTAGTCAACATGAATTCCTCTCGATGATTAATAGTTCCAAACTCTCCTTTAAAACTCAAAATTCCATTTGGATTAATCAATACACCTCAACTACTGTATTTAAGACAATTTAATTTTTCTTAAGTTCTAGTCTATTGTAGTGGTAACTAAAAAATTATTTTCATATGTTATGGGATACAAATGTCTATATGATAGTACTAGTGATGTTAATATTTTCTACTAGATGAAGTGAAACATTGGAATATTATAATTTGTCTTATTGGAACCATTATTAGGTCATATAAATTCATCAAAATGATCATTATTTCCATCCATCTAAAATAAAAGTCACAAAATAGTCATATCGATTCACGGAAGATCAAAATATTCCCATATACATGAGTGAAATTATTGTTTACCAACGAATGGGATTTATGTGGATAATGGTTTCTCAGTAATCATAATAATAATTATGTATAATTTGGATGCGTATTTCATTATTTAATATTGAGTACCCCATAAATAAAGGAGGCAGAATAAGAAATAAAAAATAAAATTTCTTGGTTAAGATTTATAAAACACCATAGAGAATCATTTTATCTTATACTCTTTATTACATAGAAGGATTCATGTTTGAAAAGACAAGAATATTCATTATTTAGTTTGTAACATCATTCCCCTTCCCCATTGTCTTTAGAAGGATATGATATGCTACAAATCCTTAGGGGATGTTCCCAAGGATTCAAATATGGGAAATAAATGCCAAGGGATTCAAGATCAATTGGGGAATGATTTTCCCATATAATATAACCATCCAAAAAAACTATAGGATGCATTTCAACAGGGTAATCCAAAATAACACATTGCCAAGAGACAACTAAACAACCAACGCTTCCATAAAAATCACAAAAACCAATACCACTAAATCCCAATAGTCTTAGTTTCAATGTACCATGTGGAAGAATAGACAAAAATACCCAATGGAAAATGTGACAGACACCAATTATTCTCAACATGATCTGTGCTCCAAGAACCATAATTCCACCCATGAATAATGATGAACCTCTAGAAAAATGGGATTCGTTATCATTGACTATGTCCTAAAAAATGACATCTATAAAAGAATCAGAGTGCCAAAGTAGGGGCTGAGTACAAAAAAGTAATCGGGTGTTCCCAAATTACTACCCTACACATGTCACTTGGTTGAAACCATTATCATATTTATATAACAAAGATTATATATAACAATATATGGTTTCACTAGTTCAACCAAGCAAACACACCTACCAATCCATTTTCACCCAAATCCCTACAACACAAGGGATGATAAAAAACCAGGAAAAAATTTATTTACAAACACATATATTCACAAAAACATCTATCTTGAGTAACAATATACAAAAAATCCATCACTATATGGTTTCACATATCGAAAATGGTAAACAATCATAGTGGAACATCCTATCTAAGACTATTAATAATTTCTAACCATAGTGGTAATTCACACACACTTATCATTGAATGTGTCTCTTTCAACCACTATCCATCCACTTTTTATAGTGTTACTCCCACCAACTTCTCATAATCCCTACACAACATCAAATGTTCAAGAAAATAAACAAATATATTATAGACTATGGCCATAATAGTATGAAAACAAATATTTCATAACCAAACAATCCATTATAACAACATCTATGCCAAATTATTTGTTTAATAATGCAACCCCATTCCTTGAAACCATTTAAATGGTCCATTTTCATAAATCAACCCAATTAACCGATTTTAAAATCAACATTATAAAATCTAACAACAAAAAACCATTCAATGTAATGACCCATTTTCACAAAAATCCTAAATTTATCACAAAATGTGTTTCCAAATATATTTTCACAATATAATCAAAATTAATTGATAAAAAAAGTTAATTGATTAAAATGATTTTAGTTTTAGAAATTTGGAGTCAAGAGAGAATCCACATACATTATGGTTTAATTTTAATCATCCCACTACACACCTGCACACTAAATCCGAGTTAAACATCCTCAAAACCAACTCAGATACCCTTCACTATGAAAAAAATTCCCAAATATGAATTAAATAGGAAAAAAACATTATATCTACATGAGATACATTTTGATCTAGAATCCCAAGAGAGAGGGTGGACAAGATATATAGAGAACCAGGAAAGAATCAAGAGTGGAGACTTACTGGAGAAGAATCGCCTTCACAACACGGTGAAAACCCCTAGAATCGCTTTGGGAATGAGTTGGAGAGCTCCAATAACTACTTATAAACATTAATTAAGAATTAGGTTTGATTGGAAGGATGAATGGAGGGTTTATGGATAACATCATGTGGTCACGATTTAAAAATCTCACTTTTTAATAGCACACATGGTTAACTCTCATAGTTAAAAAAACACTGTCTTACCCATGCACATGTTCTTACCTTAAGAGAGACCTTGAATATGATGCTCACAGGGTTTGAAAAACCCTATAAAAACCTTGTTAAAGGAATTATCCCATGTTTCATGGTTACCTGGGTTTGTTGCCCAATTTCCCGTAATTGTGCTCAATCCATACAACACCATAAAAGATTCCATACATTATGAAAACCATCCCATCCTTCCCAAAACAAAATCCAAAAATGTCAACCATATAAAAAGGAAATAAAATGGTTACATACTAGAGGGATATGGTTCCACATTCTCCCTACCATTATAATATCAAACCTTAGAATGTATATATCCATCTCTTTGACGAAAGATCATGGTCATGGTCATCTCATCCCCCACTCCTCACTATCCTCTTAAATCTTGCCATGCTTCCATAAAACCCAAACAAGACTGATTCTTTTTTCACACAAGAAATTTTCTTATATATCCAAAATCCTCATAGGGTCATGCACCAATAAATAATTAATCTACATCTCAACATGTTCCCACTGAATAACATGGTTAGGATCCGACTGATACTTCTTCAACTGAGAACCATGGAACACATTGTGTACCACAAAAATATTTGGTGAAAAAAGGAATATTCCACCACTCCAACAAACTCATGTATAAAAAATGGTCTTGTATACCTTTGATATATGTTACTATGCTTCCTAAACCGATGACGTCCTAACCTCAGAGAGATTCTAAAGAATATATGATATCCCACCTTCAATGAAAACAACCGTCGCCAATGGTTTTCCAATGAATTATAATGAGTTTGAGCCATATCCATTCTCATCTAGATCAACATGGTCATCTCTATATTCTCTTGTACAAGGGTCATCCCAAATAATGAAATCTCACCAACATCCCCCCAAAAGCGTAGAAAGACATGAAAACTCATAAAAATGATATAAATTCAACCATATGTATCAAGGCATAATTACTATTATTGAATGATAAATCAAATAATTGAAATAAATCCACCATTGAACCACCAAAATCAATTACACAATCCCATAACATATATTCCAAATCATTTATCATAATATTAGATTTACCACCTATCTAATGATGATATTTCGTACTCATCAAGAAATAAATCCCAAGGTCTTGTTTCAATGATTTTAAAAAAACAAAATAAGAACCTAGTATATCTATCAGATACATTGGAAATTGGAACATCATGTCTCTATACCACCTCATGTATATGTATATTTGATATATCATCTACCTTATGTGATACATGAATACGGATGAAAAGGGCCGACTTTGTGAGCTGATCCACTATAACCCATATGGAATCTTGCTTCAAGAGAATTATTAAGAGACCTATAAAAAATATATTTCTATACAATTCTACTTATATAAATGCATAGGTTATTTTTACAACATAACAAAAAGTCATTGATGCTCTTCATTGACATGATGATAGGTCAAAAATCACGATACAAACACATCCACATTTCATTTCATACCATCTCATAAAAATTATGCTTTCATTGCATTATGAATTGTATGAATTTTAGGGTGGATATCCCACCTAGAATGTTGATAAGCCCTTTGAATTTCTCCTTAATAAGATACCCGTACAACTATCTGATTCCCAATACACGATACTAAATTCTAATTCATTTCTAAAACCTCAACGGTCTCTCCACCCTTGAGATTCATCCTCATCACCAAAAACATGGAATTATACATTTGTGACTCTTTAAACCATCCAACCATGACAATAATGAATGAAATTGGAAATAAAACTAGTCAGTCAATCATTTCGTCACATTAAATGGAATTTTGTCTATAACACACTTCTATTTCCACTGACTCGTTACCTATTTCACCAAATAAGTGTATGAATTTTTACAAATGCATCTACAACGGAATTTCCATTACGCATTGTTTAAATAAATTTAACATCATACATCTGAATATAATCCATCCATCTCCTTTCCCTCATGTTAAAATATCCCTATGAGACAAAATTCTTTAATCTCTTATGATAGGTAAACCCCTTGAATTTCTAACCGAAGAGATAATAATGACAGATATTCAAAGAATAAACCACAACATCCAACTACAAATCATGTGTTGGGTTGTTCATCTCATGTACCCTCAAAAGGTTTTAATCATACACCACCAAATAATCCCCTTTCATGAGATAACACCCCAATAATAATCACAATAGGTCACAGTACACCACAAACCTTTTTCCTGGTTCTTGAAAAACCACAGTCTATGATCATTTAAAGAGACTATTAAGCACTTCAAAATATTTATTACACTGATCATTCCATTTAAAGGGAACATTACTCCTAGTTAAAGTTCACATTTGTGAGTAAATTCATGAGAAATCAAGATAAAAACATCTATAACAGCTAGCTAGACCAAGGAAACACCTTATATCAAAAATGTTCCTCAACGGTTGTCACAATATATCATCGTCTATCATTTTCAGATCAACTAAAAACCCTTTCTAAAAAAACATGGATAAGAAAACAGACATCCTATATATAGAAATTACACTTCAATAACTTTTAATAACACTTATGATCTATTAAGATCCAAAACATTATCACCATGTGGTTCTCAGGCTCCACTATTGACATTGAATACACGAATATATCATTAATGAATACCACAACAAAAGAATCCATATGTCTATAACATATATAATTCATTAATTCCATGAACACCAATGTTGAATTCGTCAAAGAAATGTGCATAACCACATACTCATAATGGCCATATCTAATTCTAAAGACTATTTATGGAATATTCTCTATTTACACACACAACTTATGATATCCTGATCATATGGAAATCATGGAGAACAACTGATCTCCCTTTAACTGATCACAAAAATCATAAATTCATGGATGTGGAAGTTAGTTATTTATCGGAACTTGATTAATCTTAGGATAATCAACACACATCCAAAGAGTTACATCCTCATTTTTTACAAACAAAACTACTGTTTCCCATAGTGACGTGCAAGGCCAAATGAACCGTTTGTTTTATAACTCCTCCAACATCATAATCAATTCCATCAATTTTATAAGATTCATTTGGTATGATGGAATTATGGTAGGAATGGTCCCTGTAAGGAGATCAAACCTATAATTAAATCTATAATGTGTGAAAACATGATTATTCATTTCAAATGACATCAAGGAACTGCTCAATAAAAATTGAAAAAAATGCTATATTGAACTCCAACCATTGATGTAATTTACAAAACCATTAACTGATAAGTGTTTTTTATAGTAGTTGGTGCCAAAAAGGCAATTTCACCATGATTTTCATTATTCACTCCTCTAATGAGATGTTCGACACCATTATCCTTCATGAAACTTATAGTTCATGCATAACTATTGATGTTGGACTTAAAAATATCCAACCAATAAATTACATAGACTATATCGGAATCATCCATCGCAAGTATTGATAAATCCCCCATCAACTCAACACCATCTAAAACTATACAACATACGCTACATAGGAAGGCTCAAAAATCTCTTTTACCTAGATGTGTTCTAATTTTTAAAACTTATGAAATTATTTCACAGTTAAAACCATCAAACATACAACATGTGAAGCAATACAAGAGTGTCAAGCACCCATATCAAATAGTGCTTGCCGAAAGGTATAATCCAAAAGAACTATACCTTTCACCCTGGATGGTCCCGAATGGTCATCCAACACAACCTCCACTACTCAAAACAAATGGTTAATTCCACACCATTGTCTTTATTTCCCTATTGACGAGTCACATGGTTCTTTTAAAAACCATGATTAAATTTTCTCTGTTGATGATGGGTATACTGATCCCCACAACCCATCGAGGAATAGGATGTTGGAAACCCTTGAGGAGTGTCATGAACTACCATTAATGAAATATTATAACAATAATGATAAAGATGGCCAATTTTCTTATAGTTTAGAGATGAAAAAGGTTGTGTCAAACTATCCAACTTTATGAGACCGTTATGTCCGCATTGAAAATATCTCATCATACTCTGAGACATCAGAAGAAGATTCACTGATCCTTCCATTCGATTTAAGGTCATACTCCCACCCTGAAAATAACATTCCCACTTCCTCTTGATCCCAAGGATAGATTTCCCACTGTTCCATGTGGCTACATACCTACTTCCCCCTCTTTTAGCTATGAAAACATTTCATTCAACAATTATTTCTCTATTAACAATTTATTTATAATCATTTATTCATAGCACTTATATTTTAGACTTATTTTCATAAATCAATATGGCTTCAGAAATATGTTCCTTCAACGATGTGCTACCCACCACCTTGGGTTCCAACCGCACTATGTTCATAAACATGGATATATACTCTTTCACCAAGATGGAATCTTACCTCAGCTGGAATAAAAATGTTGTGGGGGAATTTTGATTAGATGAGGGTATAATTATTTATTAAATAATTTTTTAGACCACACTCATTTAATCCCTTTTTATTGTTCAATCTTGTACCACAACATACACCATTGTAGGGATAGATCGTATAATACGAATGTTACTAGATTAAAATTTATCTCTACCAATGTTCTATAGAATTCAAATATTTTATTCATTATATTCAACTATGATTCTACTCTTTAGAGCATTGAATCACCCCTAAATATAGGTGGATTCTACTTTTTGAACTGAACCACATGATCCAGAAGCTATGGATCAACTACTTTACTCCAAAATTCCACATCGTGGAATGATTGAACTATACTCTTCTAAAGTGGATAATTCACATGCGGCTTAGGTGAAACTGCATATTCAGTAGCCTCATCTGGTTCGTCTCCCCAACCTCTACCTTGTTCGATTTATATCAAGACAAAACAACCTTAAGTCTCACTCCCATAGAAATAAAATGGATTTAAATTCAAATTCATTTGTAATAAAACTATCACAACATGTTTTTCAAAAAAAATCACATTTCCCATGTTAAACCATTTTTGAAAAATCCCCCATGTTTAGAAATATGACACTCTTTAAAAATTCAAAAAATATCAATGTTCCAAATCCATCATTTTTAAAATCCATACATATTTTCAAAATTCACATATTCGTATCACACCACAAATCATTATACCCCAATGAAATATGCATCATAGTGGTATGTTTTTTCTATCATGCATGCCAGGATCATCACATTAGATACACCCACGATAATGAGATTTTTAATTCTTGTACATTTCTCCAAAATGCTTATGTAACAATATCCTTTGTAACATAATGTTCTCTATAAAAGGTATAGATTCATCCTTCTATTCTATACATTTCATGTTCCTAAAATCATACGCCTTTATACTATTTGAAAAAATTGAATAGAAAAATAATGAATGACAACACCAAGAACAAAAAATAATGTCATAACCAAACAAAATCAACTTTACTTGTACATATTAGACCATACAATCTAATTCCACTTGAAACTCCCCCCGTCCACAATGGATTGATAAGGCACTGGGATGATACATGGACTTAGGTGATGTTAACAAGGATCCAAAGGATGAAAATAAATGTTGAGGGATTCAAGATCAATTGGGGAATGAATTTATATTATAATAAAACCATCCACCCCAAACTAGATGAAGCATTTCAATATGTTAAACCATAATAACACATTACTAAGATTCAACTAAACAACAAACTATTCTATAAAAATTCCCCAAAACCAATACAACTAAATAACAATAGTCTCAGTATCAGAATACCATGTAGATGAATTGACAATAATAACATTGGAAACCATGATACACTCCACTACTTCTCACCGAGATCCATTCATCTGGGACCACAATAACACACATAAATCATGATGAACCTGTATCAAAATGTGATGCATTTCATTTTCCCTTTTCATGGAAAAATAAATCTCCAAAAGAAACAAAGTTACAAAGTAGGGGGTGACTAAAAATACTCAGTTGGTTTTACAAAATGGAAATTTCTACACACACCACTAGGACAAAACTATTAGCACAATTATATAAAATAGTTTATATGTTACAATAAATAGTTCCAAAATGTCAAAAACAAAACTTAAACATACCCACCAATTCCAACCAAATCCCTACAACACAAGGGAAGCTCAATAACCATTCAATAATTCATTTACCATCTAATATGAGCCCAAATATTTCTATCCTGACATACAACATAAAGACAAATAATATCTATAGGGTTTCACATTTCAAAATTAGTATACAATCATGGTGGAACCTCCCATCCAATCTCATTTATACAATATAATCCTAGGGGTACATCACATCCACTTATCCTTGTTGGTGGATCTTACGTCCACTATCCATCCCATTATTATAGTGGTACTCCCCACCCCCTTCTCGCCATGCCAACAGAAAATAAAATATTTAATGCAATAAACAAGCTTATGAAACTCCAAGGTTACACCATTATGAAAACATGTATTTCAAAAACAAATAAACCCATAGAACATAATCCATGCCCCTATATTTTTTAAAAGATAAACCCCATTTTATTGAAACCATTTCACAACCCATTCCATAAATCAATCTAAATAAAACATGTCAAAGTCCACTTCTTAAAATCAAACAACAATAAACCATTCACTATAATTTCCATTTTCCCTAAAATCCACAATTTATCACAAAATGAGTTTCTAAGAATCTTTTCACCCAAAAACCTCAATTAATTATAGAAATTAAATTAATTGAAAATAATAATTTTAAAACTAGGAAATTTGAATATGGAGAAAGTCACATACATTTGGGTTTTATTCAAATTGATCCACTGCACAAAAACACACCAAATCCATGTAAAACTTCAGAAAAATATCATTAGAACCCATTCCATGTCATCAACAAGACCATATATCAATGATTTAGGAAAAAAACACTAGAAAAACCAAATACCAATTTAAATCTAGAAAACCATGAGAGATGGAGAACTAGATCTATGGAAAAAAATTAAGAGTGTAGTTTTACTGGAGAACAATCACCTTAAACACACCTTAAAAATCCTTCGAATCACTTCTAGAATGTTAGAGAGATCTGTGATAATGCTTTAGAACGAGGAATACCATGTGAGGATCGAGTGGGAGGAAGAATGGATAAATTTGAAAAAATCTAGGGTGGTACTGATTTAAAAAACTCACCTTTTATTATTATGATTGATTAGCTTACATGGTCATGAAAATAGTGTTCTAATTGTGTGCATGCTATTGTCTCAACCGATTTCTCTCATGGCGTCCTCACATGTTTAGAAACATTGTGAACCATCCATGTACATCCCATTGTCCCATGTTTCATGGTTATTGGGGTTTGTTTCAAGGTTTCCTTTAACTATGCTCAAAACATGAAAAGATTCCAATCATTTCCAAAACCATCCGAAACTTTTGCAAACATTACACAAATACTGTTACAAAAAAAGGATTATTCAAGGGTTACATGCCTCAAAAAGGGGTTCTAAATAGTTAAAAAATATATGATAATATTATGAATTTTATTTTTAGAGTTAAAATACCTAAATATTGTGAATAATTTTGGATAAGACAACTGCATCTATATTTTATAGTAGTGACACTATTGAAATTAAATAATATATTAAATTACTGTAAATTAATTTTCACTATGTAATGGTCCAAAATTTATATTATTATAATTTAAAATTAATATGATTTATATACTATAATCAAAAAAATATGAAAGATTTTGGTTATTCATTAACAAATATTGTTAGTTTTGACATTTTTTAATACTTTTTAAAATTACCTTGATATAAATGTTTGTAACACATTCAGAGTTAAGAAAAATAAATTAAATGGAAATGTCACTAATAAATTGAAAATGGTTGATATTTTTGCATAGTATCCAATTCAAATAAATGATGAATTTATTTTCATATATTTTATACCATTTAATACAATTTCTTATTATCAAATTTCATTAATTTAATTTTGTGATTTATATGAAATATTATAATACAATTTGTATCTAACTAAATAAAAATGGGTTAAACTGACATGTATTTGATTATAAGGAATATATTTAATTAATATAACCATCCAATCATATTTTTACAGGTTTAGATATCTTATGAAAAGTTATCTTTTGAATTAACTACTTAGCTAACCTATTATAACATTTTGCTCACTACAGACTTTTCCAATATCGAATGGTTATAATTTTAATTATAAAGTGTTAATTGAGCCATAAATTCATCATAGATGATACATAAAAATAATTAACATTATATTTATCATCATGGAGTTTTTTTAATTTATATCTTTTAATTGAATATATATTTTACACGGTACTATTAATATCATTTTAAGATATATTCTAACTATTTGAATTTTAAAACAACATGATTATAATATAACCATAACATAAAGATATCACAAATATCTAATATATTATATTTAGGTTAAATTTTTTTCATACATTAATTGAACCATAAATATTAATTTTTGTGATTTATAAAATTAAATGCAATTTTTTTTCCTACACAAATACTGTGTCAGTGTTCCATAAACATTTAATGTAATTATTTTATGAGTAATAATTATAAAAATACATAATAAACAAGTCAATTAATATTATAAATTAACAATTTAATCTAAACATATATTACTTTTACATCTTTAATAGGATATTTTAGATATTAAAAAGAATAAAGTGACATATATTATATTATCTTGTAAAAAAATATTTTAATTCCAAAAACATATTTAAATTAAAATGCATTTATATTAGAAAATTTATGATTATTATGGAAAAAATAGACTCATAAAATGAAATATTAGAAGTATTTTTAATGAATTTCAGAACATATCACATTAAATAAAGCCCTAATTAAAATATTAACCTTTACCATGGTAATTAAATGTACTATAGTTACTATTTATAATGATTAGAATAATATTAAAAAATATATAAATTTGGACCTACTTTTTAAAAAATTGATTTAATTATTCTAGATTCAATTTCAAGATGTGGTTGAAAATTATTTAAGTG
Organism: Viscum album; assembly: GCA_963277665.1. Taxonomy (NCBI): domain Eukaryota; kingdom Viridiplantae; phylum Streptophyta; class Magnoliopsida; order Santalales; family Viscaceae; genus Viscum; species Viscum album. The sequence goes on from OY728146.1 coordinate 1,816,717,522, forward strand.
GAAAAATGGGATGAAAATTAGTTTCATAGAAAAATAGAATTTATTGTAAAATTGATATTATAATCAATTAAAAATTAAATTTAATTCTAGTGAAAATAACTGGATTAATAATAATATAATTTATAAAATTTTAATTTCAAAGGACATTAAAATATTTCCTATCTTTGTAAAAGTTTTAATAAAAACAAAATTTTCAATTAAAAAAACAAATTTTCACTATTATTTACACAATCAATTTATATTGTAAAATACAAAAATGCATTGTAGGATAATTCCAATATAATTATTTAAAAACTTATAACCTTATTTCCAAATAAAATTTATAAAATAAATATACATTATATATAATATTCACTCTAAAAAAGTAATAATACCCAATTCTAAAGAAAAATAATTTATAAATAAAGTGAATTTACATAAAATCGAGTATATATTATTAGAATTAATTAAAATATTTTTTATTAATTATGAAATTTAACTGTATGTTTGATAGGTATGAAACATTTATTCAAATATGGTAATTCAATAGATATGTAATAATGTTAAAACAATAACTTTTATTGAAAAAATATAAATGTTTTCAGTTGTATTAAATGTTGAACACAATGATCTTATAATAGATAAGGGTCTCACATTATACCACAAATTAAGAAATTTAATCATCACAATTTTTATATGTTATCTCTAATTACATTTTTTATATTTGAGATTTACATTTTTGAAAACCCACATAGTAAAATTTCTTAAAAGGAAATCCTTATAAAAATTGTTAAAGAAAAATACGAAGGAATTTGGAACAAAACTTATTTAAGATTAAAAATTGGTCAGAATTTATTGGATGAAAAAATATAACCATAAACATAAATCAAAATTTATAAATAATGATTTAGTGTGATAGATAATAATTATCATAAGAAATAGAATGATCTAGACAATATTAATGAAAAAAACCCATTAATTTGTGGTTTTTGAAATAAATATTAACTAATCAAAAATGAATGTATTATATCAAAATTATTATTCAAAGGAACTTTTACAAGAGATTATGAATTACATTACAAAATATTCTAATAAAACATGTTAATATATATGCATAAAATATATAATTTAATCCTTTGATCAATTTTTGTTTGAGTCTGATACTTTTATATAAACGATGGATATTAATGATGAATGTTTTCAATAATAAAGCACTAACATCTAGATATATTGTATAACATAATAAAAAAGATGATTAAAATCTATTCATTATTTAGTTTAACAATAAAAACAATATTTTCCCAATTTTTGATAATGTGAATTTTTTTAAACATTCATATGAATAAATAATAAAGTTTTCTATAAAATTTCCACAATGACACCAAAAGACCATCTTAAATCACTCCGAAAATAAATAACCCTTCATCTAAAATATCCTTAATAACTGAATATTATTTAATGTTATAAATGCTATTTTTATATCATTAATTTCATCTTAATTACCAAAATAATTAATTATATTTTTCCAAAATTATAATTAATGTAAAATCCCATGTTAATACTATGAGATACATATAACTCATCCAAATGGAACACCTCCAATAATACTGATAAAACATAATTTAAATAACAATATAATTTTATAATATACTGAAATAAAAAAATATAATAAATAAAATTTAGATACTAAGATAAATTAATGTCCTTGTTTTTACTATAAATATCACTAAAAATTTCACAATACTGATGAATCAATTATAAAAAATTGATATTGTCTATATAACTCAATACAATAGACCATAATTAACATATCATATAATAATATATTATCCCAATTTGTTATATAAACATAAAAATATTCTTCTTCTTAAAAACAAGTAATTATTCTAAATTAAATCAAATACAATAACTTAATACATAAATAGTGGTATCAATGCATTTAAACATGATATCAAACATAATCTATTAAACCCATGATCATAATAATTACTCTAATGTTATTAAAAAATTAATGAATTTATACTTCAAAAAATAACAAAACCATAATTTAAAAAAAAAATTTCTATTATTATATATATTTAATAAATAAAAAAACAATAAATTTCTTCAATGATTTACTAAAACAAAAAATTTAAAAAATAATTTATTTCATGGTTACCAAAACAAATTAAACTACATCATCAATGTCAACCATCACATTAACAAAATTAAAAATTATCACATTATAACAAAAATAATTTTCGTTGTTATGGGTACCATTTTACATATTTATTTCAAAATTAATAATGAAAATAGAATATCGAACAACCCACTGAGGATTCATAACTATTAAAGATAAATATCCCCATTTTATCATTTTTACATAATAATACAAAAATCAAAATATATTAACACTTCTATCCCTAAACATTAATGATTAACATAGAATATGTCTATCCATTGTTTATGATTTCTCTCCATGATTAGGGAATTGAATAAAATAATATAATTATTCCCCACACGTAAGACATTGAATTATAAATTGTACGTTAGTATAAGTTCATACCACTACATAAATCATTTTTTTGTTATTTGACATTTCATTCTTCTTTCTCATTAATTCCACAAATAAAAATTATTCTTGTTACTTTATGAAATTTCATTGAGTAACTCATCCCCAATTATCATCATGTATAAATATGAATCCTTTCCCTTAAATGGTATTTTTGAAAATCAATCATTATATTACAATTAATTTCATTAAACCCACCAATTTAGTTATTTTAAAATATATAAGTTGTTAGATAATATGAAATAATAACATTCTATTGAATTCCAAATCTTTTTTCATTAGGTTTACCATGATGTATTTTAATCCATTAACCATAACATTCAGCATTACCCGACAAATTATCCTACTTCCAACCATTTAATAAAACAATAATAGTATAGTTTTATTAGTAATAATCATAGTGGGAGACAACAATATCCTTAAAATAATTTATAGGACATATTATTAATGAATAATATTTTCAATAAATCAATTATTATAATTATCCTAGTTCGTAATTAGTTATGTTCTATTCAAATACATAATAATTTTTGTCATGAAAAATGAGAGTTATACCTTGGAAATAATCCTATAGTGTCAAACATGGTGTATAGTAATAGAAGATAAACCTTCAATAAGAATTATGGTCCATATGTAATCAACAAATATAATTCAGGGTTATTTTCCCTATATGAATATATAATAAAAAACATTCCATATTTGGATCTTGATAGGTTTTTATTATTTGAAAACCACATAATATTTATCTTTGGGAAATGTTATAATAATATCTTATTCTATGGATTATACCAAGAGTTTTCACTAAATTTATCTAATATTATCCTCAAATTATTAAATAATATCAAGATTTATAATAACTAATGTGGACCATACATATCATAAATAAATTTTAAACCAATTAAATGAATATTCAATATATAACATTTTAATAAATTACTATACTTTAAGTTCTTTTTTTCACTAAAGATAAGATACATTATGTTCCTTTTATTTTTTTATTTCATAAAAACCTTAAATAAAACCACTATTAATATAAATGGTAATTTTAAAATAATAATGAGTGATATTAAATCCTCAATAAATGTAATCATAGGAAGTATCAATCCTCAATCATTCAAAAGTGGAATATAAGAATACACTAATGAGATCAAGAGAAAAACATAAAAGGATTATACCTATTATATTATAAATCATTAACATGATTCATGGAATGAAAATTAATCATTTCAAAATATATAAATCTCAATAACAAATAGTGATAAAAAATAATTCTTGAACTATATGTTCAAATCATATGAATAAAAACATGTAATATGTTTGTTGAATAAGAAGAGTGATTGAAACCATTTCATATACCAATGTTAAAATGAAATAAAATGAAACCCAAGTTGATATAGGATGAACACTTATATACCATGGCATAATATATTCAAAATCATACCTTTTATCTCAACGTGGATCATGAATCAAAGTATATTTCCCTTGGTGGATTAGGAACATCAACCTTTTTACTATAATTATATAACATGATATAAAACATTACCATATGATTTGGAGTGTTATATTAATTTGTGTCTTCCTATCACATAATTAAAGATATATATATATATATATATGTTCCACAAGATGTTAAATAATTTATCATATCATTTTATCATTACCAATGGATAGTTAACAGGTTTAATAAATATTTCATTATTTCATCATGGTATAAATTATTGAAAAAATAGTTTAAAAAATTCATTTTCATCATAATTAAGCTTCCAGATAAAGAATAAGGATGATATAATTTGTCATATAACTAGTAAATCTTTTTTACCATTGTAAGATGTTTTTTATATAGAAATTCCTTAAAACATTTTCTAGAATATTAATTAAGGAAAATACACATTCCTTTTTAAAATCACATCATTAAAATAAATAAATTTAAAAAATAGTATGAAATAATTTTTATTTGAAATTAACCATATAACTATTTAATGGAAGCTTCAAATCATTGTGTTTTTTATGATGGTGAGAAATTATTTTTTTCTAGTTGATATTTAGGTGAAGTATTATCTCAAAATTATTTTTCTAATTTAAAATGCACGTATTTTAGAAAAGGTAAATAAAATTATTTTTAAATTAATAAAAAAAGTAAATAATGGATAAAAATATCAATGTGAAATCAGTTTCGAATAATCAAAATCATTCATGAAAAAATATTATAGAAAACATTAAAATGGAAATAAAAATTTATTATTAAATAGTAAAACATAGTCTGTTTTCCATAACGAATTATTTTGGTTCCTTAAGTCATTAATGTGAATATAAGGGAAACAAATTATTCCTATAAAATAAATAGAGTATAATAAATATTAATTAAACTTATCAGATAAAGATCTTATAGTTTCTCCATTGGAAATTCCTTAATATAAAATAATTAAAATTTTTTATTGAGATGAAAATCTCATACCTCATGTCTCATATTTCATTGTATATGTTTGATTCATATATATAATTATAAAACCCCTTGATATTTTAACATATTTCTATTTAAAATAATCCATTCCATTTGATAGCTTATAGAACATTCTACCCTTTGTCTAAATGAGCATAATATATTAAACCATCATAAAATTTCCATGAAATTGGTAGGTATGGATATAAATGTCTATATTTTTAAATGTATTATCATTATATATTTATAAAACAAATTCAATTAATATCTATTTATTATAAATAAAATAAAAATCATTATATTGAAAGGGCTTTTTTTCAAAGAATTTGTTATTTCTTAAATGGAAATTTTGTTGTCTTTGTGAACATAATTTTATATTATATTGAACATATGATGGAAATTTTAATTAAAAATATAATTTTAATTTTATATATCTTCATGTTGTAATTATATTTTTTGAAATTATGTGAATTTTTTGAAAGTAATTGTTTTTTATGGATATTTAGAAATATTAAATTTTTATAAAAACAACCTTTAAATTTATATTTATCACTTGGTGAAGTAATATTTAAAATTCTGTTTTAAAAAATAATTGTTAAATTATATAATAATTTAATAAATTTATATCATTTTAATAAATTTAATTTTTAATATTATTTAAAAACAATTTAACCATTTGAATATTTTTTGGTCGAAGGAATATTTTTTCAACACATCTTTGAGTTTAATTATAAGTATTATTTTATGGTTATGTGAATTTAATTTGTAAAAAATGGATTCAATATTTTTAATATTCATCATTATTATTGTCTAATACGGTAAATTAATTTTTTAAACCAAATGAAAACTGAAAATATAAAAATTAATTATCATGGTTTGGCTAAAATTGTGTTTACCAGGGGCATAACTATAAAGATATTCCCAAAAATGATATTTTTTTCCTAATTCCCATTTTGTGTCAATATAGTGACAATATAACCACTAAGGGTCAATAATGTCCAATTTTTTGGGCTTTATGAATGATAATAACATGGGTATCAATTTATCATCTCATAAATTTCACTTGTGTTCTCTCTACAACATATAAAGGTGTAACGACACCCCACTCATCATCACACCTAAAAACCATTTATTTTGGAAAGTACATACCTAAATAAATTACCTACTAAAATAGTATAGGCATTGGATAAAAGATAATTCTAATTGAGGAAGGAATTATGATAAATTTTAACTGGTTTGTTAATGAAGATGTTATATTTTATACTTTGTATTTTTGGTTTACTTTTTATTATAACAAATTAAAATATCTTGTATACATTATAATTTAAAAAAACATTATATAACATATTATAATGTTTATTTATGTTAGTTTGATAATGTATATCCATCTTCACTTCTGTCAAATAAGAAATGAAATTTTCCATCTTGTGTACATTGAACTATAACCTTGGGAACCAATATAATTCAATTTCAATCACAACCATTAGTGGATATTTATGATGATGGACTTATCTTTTGTATATAATATTTATTACATTAGTATATCACTTGTATATTTTTAATTCCATTCAATGTGGGATATAATGATATTCATTGTGGTTATGGTGGATAACCTCCTCACGAAGAGATATGATTAGTTTTTCAAATATTATTTACATAGAAGGTATAATAGAAAAAATTTATTAGTAAATTTGATATATTATTTTAACTAATAATTTTATGGAAATATTATATCATATATAAATTCTTACTTTAAAAATATGCTGGAAAAAAATTATGTCGCTCCTGTGGATGTGTGGGTGATAGAATCATCATAGTGATGTAAAATGATTTTCATTTTTTGTATAAATGAATTATAATAAGGATAGATTTAATTAATATTAATTATATTAATAATATACTATTTATTAATTAAATTTTAATAAATATTCATTTTCCAATCATTCTATCCATCGTGAAAAATGGAATAAACATTAATACATTTGTGTGGCCTACTGTATCCAGGAATTGTGTAATACATTCACTATCTTAAAATCAAATAGATTACTATAAATTGATATATAATGAATATATATGAGATCATATATGTTATGGGGGGTACATATAATATACCAATTTCATCAAGAAGAATTATATAATACATATTTTTTAGAATCTATTTGGATATTATATCATCTATTAATATCATGTTATTATCCTTTTAACCATGTCACATCATTTTCATCCATCACTAGAAGAATGAAGTTGGGGTTTGGCTTAGTGGTAAGAACCACATAATCCTACATGAAAAATGGGGGTTCAAAACCCATGGAGCACATGTACTGTAGTAGTAAAATAGTGATATTGTAGCAGCGGTGGTACTGTAGATCGGCGGGTACTGTAGCGGCGGCAGGGAACTGTAGCAGCTATGTTACTATTCATAGAATGTGCTTTATGCTAAAAATTTGGGTCAATGGTCTATGTAATGGGCTACATGCCCACTGGGTTTTCAGGCTATGTAATGGGTCTCCATCTTCCTAGTTAAAAGAGGACTTTGTTTAATTTAATAACAAAATGAGGCTTCCTCCCCACCCTTTTAAAAAAATCCATCACAAGAAGAATATATTATAGATACCACATGTATAACATTTTCAATATACATATCCTTGAATAATGTAACACCTAGAGATTTTAGGGAAAATATTCTTTTAATTTCATTAATGTCTTGTGTTGTATGCTACACCAAGATTACCTTGCGCTATACGCAACACCGTATTAGCTTGCAGTATACGCAACACTATTCTTGGATCGTGTTACACACAATTTTGATAATAGTTATTCTACAAAACATTGATTATTTATATATATATATTCAATATATAAATGAAATATGGTTGGATTCTGTTATACGAAATAACGAAGGATTCTTGCACAACACGCAACCCAGACTTGGCTTGCATTACACGTAATCGCAACCTTCCTCGATAGTGTGTGTTGTACGCAATACCAGGTTTTACTAAACAACGATATATTATTATTATGAACTAGTAGATATGAATAGTATTAACTAAATTTTGAACTTTATAACATTATTATTCATCTTACACATTTTCTAGAACATGGTATAAGAACAAAATAAATTTTTCGGGTAAAATAAGTATTTTTAAAAAAATGCAGTTTTGCCGCCTTTTGATGGCGCACCCACTTTAAAACTAGTTTCTTACATGTTTATAAGTTCAATTTGACAAAATAAAATTATTATTTGGAATCAAGAAATAAAAATTTACTTTGGAAAAATTTTTCATATTATTCTCGTAACTTTCATATTTTGATGAATAGTAAAAACACGCTATATTTTAATTAAAAACAACGTTTTTCATCGCAATAATTTATATGGTTAAATTATAATATTGAATGTTTTTAATGTATAAATAGAATATATTTTTACCATTTAATATAATTTATATCATTATCATTGATTTTACATTAAATTCGTAGGTTAAATCAATTCAATCTTTTGCAACATTTTAAAGAAAAACATGTTTTCTTACGACAACGGGATTAATTTTCATTTAATTTCTGCAACTTTTTTGTATTGAATTTGGAAAAATGAATTCCATATTTGTAATCAGTGGTTCAAATAATGTTAATAAGCTACTTTTTATTTTTGGGAATTATGAATAGTAAATACGGTAAATTTTATTTACCATAGTTAAAGGTAAATCGGGTAATTAAGGGTAAATATAATATTATAAAATTACCCTAACACATTCCAAAATTCTATTGGATGGATACAAGTAGACACATATAACCTAAGGGTCGGATTAGATTCATTTTAGGGACTTTTGACCATGAAAATAATTTAATTATTATTTAAACCAAAGAAACTGACAACATGTCACTTTCTTAAATCTTATAAGTATAATAATTTTAATTTAGTGATAAACATCATAAAAATTCAAACATGAATAGTCTACAAAAATCTAATAACATTATCTACATTATGATATTTTGTTTTTAATTTTTAGGGATTAAATAATTGTCATTAATGGTGATACATTAATGATGCATAAATTATTTATTAAGTGAAAAATCAGTAATATAGTTTTTATTGAAATAATAATACCAATTAAAAGGCACAAAAACCTGACCAAAACTTGTTGGTAGTGTATATATACACCTTAATAATCCAATGAACTAATATATAACCGTTTGGAGCCTTATAAAAGAGATTATGACACTTATATTATTTTATTTTAAATGATGCCAAAGTTGTCACCTTCATAATTTAATAAATATATCAATTTAAATATTGTGATTTTAAGATGATAAATTCTAGTAAAAGTATTATTTTGAAAGGTAATAGATTTATATTCATCATAAGAGTTTATTTTTAATTTTTATGCAACAAATAAGTATATTAAATAATTATACAAAAATGTTGTAGTAATTATTTTATTAAGAGATAAACCAAATAAATGGTATTTAAAAATAATAAAATAACTATTATATGAACTATTTAATGTGCTCCACTAATTTTCTAGATACATATGACCTTTTATGAATCTATCAATTATTTTATTTCGATCATATCTTCTGTATATATTTTATTTAAATTCAAATAAATGAGTAGTGTCAAAATTGACATTATTGTTAGTTTATAAAAATAAAATATTATAAATTTTTTTAAAAATCACATAAATATTTAAAAATTATAAATTTAAATATATATTGTAGAAAATATTTTAATGTATACAATTATGGACAATTCACAACAAATAAGTAATTGTTTGTTATAATTTAAAATTTAGAATGTTTTTACCATAAATAAAATTAAATTGATTAAATAAGGATAAATCAAGTTGATAATGTTTAAAATAAATTCCTAACATATCTAAATTTGATTGGTTGATTATATTACAACCCTATCCCATATAATATTCGGATATGAGTCATTTTTGGAGGTTTTTAATTGGGGTTAGATTTATTATAAATTAATATTTTTAAGAATTCAATGGTGCCCCTCTCCTCCCTTATAAAATGGTACCTCCTCCCTCTCCTCCTCACACCAATTTGAGCCTTCAAGCTCGGCCAAAACCTGCCCATTTCACTTCCTCACTTCCCTATAAACATCCTAGAGGTCCCGGTCTTCTTCAAAGACCAATTTTATTTCCCTAAGAGGAGGACTCAAAGAGGTGCTTCAAAGAAGAGGAGGTTCGGACAGTTACGAAGCAAATCGGACCCAAGGTAAGGGATAATTTTGAAAATCTCGTTTTATATGAGATTTCATATTTGTAAGTATTTACTGGGGATATTTATATCATGTACATGTTTTATAAAAGTGTTTTCATGTATTTTTAAAGTCTTTTTTACCCATTTTTTACTTTTACTACATGGTATGTATGGAATCTTTCTTTTATTTACGTTACGAGGTACTTTTTGGACTTTTCCGACAAAAGTACGAGGAGAATGTTATTTTTAACTTATACGGCGTGAACGGATTTTTACGGTTTTATAAATACTTATTTTAATGAAGATTTCTCTAAAATATTTCATGTCTATTTTCAAAAAAAACCTTTTCATTTAAAATTGCATGACATTTTGTGAAAAGAAAATGATTTTGAAGAAAAAAGGATATTTTCCTCAAAAATTCATTTCATGTGTTTTATCAAAACCATTTTCATCTATGATGACATTATTTCACATATGTATGTTTCAAGTATCATGTCTATATGATTTACACAGTTTCACTTTTCTTATTATGAAATGATATCCATTTCTTCTATATGGATTATGTGATGATGGGATGATGTTTATGAAACCCATTTTATTTATTGGGTTATTATGAATGATGTATGTTCGTTTTGTGGAACAATTAAGAATTATTTACTTATGAGATGGGTGGGACCTATATCTCCCTCCAATGCATTGGGTAAATATTTCTATCTCATGAGATAGGAATGGCTGGAATGGCAGGTTAAACCGGTTCAGAAAAATAAGACTGAAACAAGGAGTGAACTCAATTCAGAATGGGGCTTTGTTCACTAAGATGGTCATGGCACCAATTCCTTGGCTACTATGGAAATAATTACATGTTTTTAATGGATGCCACAATTACATGTTTTATTCCCATTATATTTTATCATGATTTATGTTCCATTATGATCTATTACTTATGTACTTCCATGTTTTATGTCGTTGCTCAAGATTTTTAATGTTCATTTTTTTAGATTCAAATGTATATGGTATGTTTTATTTTATCAATGGTTACCCTTATTAAGAATTTGAGCTCACCTTTTTTTAGGTTTTCTTTTCCCCCAGGATTAAAATAAAGGTTTTAGGTAAGGAAACAAAAATGGGAAGATCTTTATTGGGAGATGTTGAAGATCTTTCACCACGGTTAGAATATTTTATTCCGAGTTTCCAAAGACACTAAACTATTATGGTCCTTGGGTGTCTATTTTTGTTATGTATTAAGTATTCCACAAGATAAATGTAATGTCCATGTACGTCAAGCTTCGGGTCTCTACAGTTGGTATCAGAAGAATGGTTTAGTCATCCTTTGGAAACTAGGATGCGAAAACGTTAGTGAGAACCCTAGAGATATTTCTAAGGTATGTCTAGGGATGTCCCTAAGGTTATGTATAAGTAAAAGTTATAGTCCTAGAATTACGGTAAAGAAATTAGAATTAAACCTAGGATGTTAGATGTTGAAGGTACTCCCCCTTGATTATGTTATTTTTTTGTATGATTTTTGCCTCTCATAGAATTCTTTTTGTGTTTTAGTCAATGGAGGGAACCAGATAGAATTCGGTTAACATTGAATCCGATGGACAAATTAGTGACTATGAGCAAAAAAATTGCGTAATGCCTAGAGAGAATGATATTGTGATTATGCCAAATCGGTCATCTCGATATATGATTAACAAAGTGAAATTTAGTGGTATGCCTAATTCATCAAATAAAAGGAAGGTAGAATTTTATGCATGTTCGCACGTTGAGGAGCATAAAGAAAGGAAGATTGAGATTTCTAAAGAAGGGATGAAGAACCTTGAGGAGTACCTCAAATGGAGGGGAAGATGTTATCTGTGTGGAGAAAAGGGTCATAGAGTGACATACTATTATGGAGTTCAATGTCTTATTTGTGGAGAACATGGGCATTACACAACACAATGCCCTGACCTAAAAAGTTACTTCTAAATCAAGGATGGACTTATTCCAGGACAATCATTGAAGAGGACAGACTGAAGTGATTATGTATTGGTATTCAAGAATAATGTTGTTGAGGTACTTTTATGGTGTACTGGAATATTTATTTATTGGTCTATTGTGGTTTTCAATAATTTTATGGTACCGGTAACCATGTAAAGTGATTGAGATATTTTTGGAAAAAAGATGATATGCGCATAATGAAGGGATAAGGAAAATGTAAAATTTTTGACAGTATTTATGAGATCATGATTGAAATAAGGACTAAGTGATATCATGGTTTAAGTATATAGAATTTTGAGGATTTTGGTATGTGGAAAGAGTTAACTTTTGACAGCATTCATGTTTTCACTAAGGTTTAATGAGTATTCATTTTTCAAGAGAATACATGATTATGGTATTCACATGATTGTAATGTGACCAAAAAGATATATGGGGGATAAATGATGGTATTCACATGCTTGGTTTATGACATTTCAAGTAATCATTTTCTTTATACTATGAGCTTGGACCGAAGTATTTTAGATAAGCCTATAGATTGGAATGGATTATGTTGGACATAAGTTAGTATTGTTTAAGGATAGAATTTTTTTATATATTATTGATGGGATGTTGTAGTAATGTAGTTTTAGAAAAAGGACAACCTGCAGGATGGGCGACATCCCATCGCGTCAGACAAGGCTGTTTGAATCAAACCCAAAACCGAAGTGCGACTGGCCTTTATCGCCTACCACTGGCCCTCATGAAGTCCCTATTTAGTAGAAACTAGTTTTATTATATTAAGCAATATAATATATTAAGTATAAGTTCATTTTTGGAACCCTATACGATTAATCAAACCATAAGATGGAATTATAAATTTTTCTAACCTTTTGTTTGAAAGAGACAGAATGACCCATCATTCTGTCACATGATCTGCTAACACATCACAAATAACAAATTCAACATCATTTCTTTAAGGGATGAAGTGGAAATTGTTCAATTCACGAACAATATTGAGATTGTACCAAAATAATGTAAGTATTTCTTTTAATTAATCAACTTTAGTGAAATGATCTTGAAAACCAAAAATGTTGTCCTAGTTCCCTTATATCCGATGAATTAGATGGTACCTTAGATCATCACAAATCTATAGCTTTGTGATTGTTGGCTTTTTCACAGCCATGTTCTCTACCACTCTCCATCAAAACCTGATGGTTATATTTTTCATCCGTATCCATATTTTCTCCTATGTTATCCTACGTGGAAACCTAGTGATGAGTTAATTTGGGAAGCCGTTACATTTCATACTTTAGTTTTTAAATCCATGTTTTAGTATTTCTTTTTACGATGTGGTTTTCTATTAAACAATCTTTCGAGTAGTAAACCATTTATAACCCCGAAGAATTTCGAGGGTGAAATTCATTTTAGGTGGGGTAGAATGTAACAACCCGAAATTTTATGAAAAATATTCTTTTAATTTCATTAATGTATTGTGTTGTATGCTACACCAATATTACCTTGCGCTATATGCAACACCGTATTAGCTTGCAGTATACGCAACACAATTCTTGGATCATGTTACACACAATTTTGATTATAGTTATTCTACGCAACATTGAGTATATATATATATATATTCAATGTATAAATGAAATATGGTTGAATTATGTTATACGAAACAACGAAGGATTCTTACACAACACGCAACCCTGACTTGGCTTGCATTACACGCAATCACGACCTTCCTCGATAGCGTGTGTTGTGCGCAATACCGGGTTTCACTAAACATTGATATATTATTATTATGAACTAGCCGTTATGAAATGTATTAACTAAATTTTGAATTTTATAACATTATTATTCATCTTACAAATTTTCTAGAACATGGTATAAGAACAAAATAAATTTTTCGGGTAAAATAAGTATTTTTCAAAAAATGCAGTTTTGCCGCCTTTTGATGGCGAACCCACATTAAATCTAGTTTTTGACATGTTTATAAGTTCAATTTGAAAAAATATAAATCTTCTTTGTATTCAAGAAATAAAAATTTACTTTGGATAAATTTTTCATATTATTTTGGTAACTTTCATATTTTGATGAATAGTAAAAACACGCTATATTTTAATTAAAAACAACTTTTTTCATCCCAATAATTTATATGGATAAATTATAATATTTAATGGTTTTATACTATAAATAGAATACATTTTTACCATTTAATATAATTTATGTCATTATAATTGATTTTACATTAAATTCTTAGGTTAAATCAATTCAATCTTTTTCAATGTTTTAAAGATAAACATGTTTTCTTTCGACAACGAGATTAATATTAATTTAATTTCTGCAACTTATTTGTATTGAATTTGAAAAAATGGATTCCATATTTGGAATCAGTGGGTCCAAATTATGTTAATAAGCTACTTTTTATTTTTGGGAATTATGAATAGTAACTACGGTAAATTTTATTTATCATAATTAAAGGTAAATCAGGTAATTAAGGGTAAATATAATATTATAAAATTACCCTAACACATGCCAAAATTCTATTGGATAGCTAAAAGTAGACCCATATAACCTAAGGGTCGGATTAGATTAATTTTATGGACTTTTGACAATGAAAATAATTTAATTATTATTAAAACCAAAGAAACTGACAACATGTCACTTTGGTAAATCTTATAAGTATAATACTTTTAATTTAGTGATAATCATCATAAAAATTCTAACATGAATAGTATCCAGAAATCTAATGACATTATATACATTATGATAATTTACTTAGAATTTTTAGGGATTAAATAATTGTCATTAATGGTGATACATTAATGATGGAGAAATTATTTATTAATTGAAAAATCATTAATATAGTTTTTATTGAAATAATAATACCCATTAAAGGGCACAAAAACCTGGCCAAAACTTATTGGTAGTGTATATATACACATTAATCATCCAATTACCTAATATATAACCGTTTGGAGCCTTATAAAAGAGATTATGACACTTATATTATTTTATTTAAAATAATGCCAAAGTTGTCACCTTCATAATTTAATAAATATAACAATTTAAATATTGTGATTTTAAGATTATAAATTCTAGTAGAAGTATTATTTTGAAAGGTAATAGATTTCTATTAATCATTTGGTTTTAGTTTTAATTTTTATGCAAAAATAATTATATTAAATAATTATACAAAAAATGTTGTAGTAATTATTTTATTAAGAGATAAACCAAATAAATGGTTTTTAAAAATAATAAAATAACTATTATATGAACTATTTAATGTGATCCACTAATTTTCTTGATACATATGACCTTTTATGAATCTATCAATGATTTTAGTTCAAACATATCTTCTGTATATATTTTATTTAAATTCAAATAAATGAATAGTGTTAAAATTGACACTATCGTTATTTTATAAAAATAACATATGATAAAATTGTTTAAAAATCACAAAAATATTTAAAAATTATAAATTTATATTTACAAGGTAGAAAATTTTGTAAAGTATCCAATTATGGAAAATTCACAATAAATAAGTAATTGTTTGTTATAATTTAAAATTTAGAATGTTATTACCATAAATAAAATTAAATTGATTAAATAAGGATAAATCAAGTAGATAATGTTTAAAATAAATTCCTAACATGTCTAAATTTGATTGGTTGATGAGATTACAACCCTATCCCAACTAATATTCAGATATTAGTCATTTATGGAGGTTTTTAAGTGGGTTAAGATTTATTATAAATTAATATTTTTATGAATTCCAAAGGTGCCCCTCTCCTCCATTATAAAAGGGAACCTCCTCCCTCTCCTCCTCACACCAATTCGAGCCTTCAGGCTCGGCCAACCCCTGCCCATTTCACTTCCACACTTCCTTATAAACATCCTAGAGGTCCAGGTATTCTTCAAAGACCAATTTTAGTGCCCCAATAGGAGGTATCAAAGATGCGCTTCAAAGAAGAGGAGGTTCAGACACTTACGAAGCAAATCAGACCCAAGGTAAGGGATAATTTTGCAAATCTCATTTTTATCCAACATTGTTTATTCGTAAGTATTTACTGGGGATATTTATATCAATTACATGTTTTATAAAAGTGTTTTCTTGTATGTTTAATTTCCTTTTTACCCATTTTTGACTTTTACTACATGGTATGTATGGAATATTTCTTTTATTTACGTTACGAGGTAATTTTTTGAATTTTCTGACAAAAGTACGAGGAGAATGTTATTTTTAAATCATACGACGTGAACAGATTTGTACAGTTTTATAAAGCCTTATTTTCATGAATCTTCCTCTAAAAAATTTCATGGCTATTTTAAAAAAACCTTTTCTTCTAAAATTGCATGACATTTTGTGAAAAGAAAATGATTTTGAAGAAAAAATGATATTTTCCTCAAGAATTCAATTCATTTGTTTTATCAAAACCATTTTCATCTAAGATGACATTATTTCACATTTTTATGTTTCAAGTATCATTTCTCTATGATTTACATGGTTTTACTTTTCTTATTATGAAATGATATCCATTTCTTTTATATAAATTATGTGATAATGGGATGATGTTTATGAAACCCATTTTATTTATTGGGTTATTATGAATGATGTATGTTTATTTTGTGGCACAAGTAAGAATGATTTCCTTATGAGATGGGTGGGACTTATATCTAGCTCCAATGCATTGGGTAAAGATTTATATCTCATGAGATAGACATGGATGGAACGGCAGGTTAAACGAGTTCAGTAAAACAGGACTGAAATGAGGAGTGAACTTGATTCAGAAAGGGAATTTGTCCACTAATATGGTCTTGGAAGCAATGCCTTGGCTACTATGGAAATAATTTCATATGCTTAATGGATGCCACAATTACATGTTTTATTCCCATGCTATTTTATCATGATTTACATTCCATTATGATCTATTCCTTATGTACTTTGATGTTTTATGTCGTTGCTCAAGATTTTTAATGTTCATTTTTTAGGTTCAAATGTATATGGTATGTATTATTTTATCCATTCTTACCCTTACTGAGAATTTGAGCTCACCTTTTTGTTATGTTTTATTTTCCCCTAGAATTAAAATGAAGGTTTTAGGTAAGGAAACCAAAATGGGAAGATCTATATTGGGGGATGTCGAAGATCTTTCACCACGAATAGAAGATTTTATTCCCAGTTTCCAAATACACTAAACTATTACAGTCCATGGGTGTCTATTTTTGTTATGTATTTAGTATTTCGCAATAGAAATGTAATGTATATGTACGTCAAGCTTCAGGTCTCTAAAAAAATGAGGCTTTTGATAACATATTTATTTACTCTTATCTGAGTGAAAAATAAATAAAAATATTTCAAATCCCATGAATATTTAACTCTAATATAATACTTGCATCATCATTCAATGATATAAAGGATTCATAGGGAGGGAAATGAACTTGAGGATATTTAATTGTTATTTGGAATGAAATTGTTTTTGGAATTATTGAAAAAAATTATTCCATATATGGTTTTAATAATATATAGTTATCCTATATAAATATAACATTTCCATTGATCTTATTGGTAATTATAGTATAGTATGTTTATTTATAAATTATCATTTTAGGATTTAGAATCTTGGCTAGATTTATGATAAGTATCTTGAATTTTTCCAATTATGATAAAGCATAATTCAAATATCATTAGTGAGAATAATGAACCGAAAAATGAATAGAGTTCATTGAATAATTTCATTAACGAGTTTTTCAAAAACATTATCCTAGTTTCCCTTGAGAACATAATAAGGATTATTTTATATTTGTATCAATTTTTTTGTTTTTTATCTAGTCAAATATAATGGTCCACTAGCTCCTGAATCATGGATATTCATTTTAATGACATATTAATATAAAATATATAACACTTCCCCAATTAATATATTATAAATAGTTTTAAAAATGGTAGTTAATTACTATATTTTACAGGAAAAAAATTTCTCTTCACTATTTAGAAAAGACACTAGGAATACTAACATTATACTTTTCATGTTTTTGATAATGAACCAATCAGATTTATTGGTACACCACAATGAACTTATATTTCTTTCAGTAATTCCACATGAAATATAATACAAAAATTGTAAAATATTATATTACCAATGCTTATTTTTAATGTTTATAAAGTCATAATCATGTAAATAAGTGAACATGGTAATAATATGGGAACCTTAATGTTTTATTGTGTGAGAACATCTTATCATATTTATCATTTATCAAACATATGGAGTAAAATTATTCCCAATTTTAAATATCCTTATATACATCAATACTGTAAGGGGTGTAAATAGAAAATCAATGATGAGTTGAATATATATTTTAAATAAATAAATATGATCTTATGGGTCATGTTTATTAATTGTAATGTTACAATTAATCATTTTTCATCAATATTGACTAATGGATATAATATAAATTTTGATATGATATTAATATTTTGGTTTTGAAGCAGTTGTTTTTTTGAAATGTTTTTGTTAATTTTTTTTCACAAAATGAACAAAAAATACTAACTATGTCTCCGTTAATAATCATTATGCACAATGTATATTTTAAAAAATTCATGAAAAAAAATTTTCTATAAATTATATCCATGTATTTAAGGATTGTGGAAGAATACATAATATATCTTATGTAGTATATTGGATACAAATGAATTCGAATAATACTATTGGACATGATGATACAAAGTGGGAGGAGTAAACATAGTGATGCATATTTCATAGGTTTCCATGAAAAAAATTGTTTATATTCACCATAGCATGTTATAAATATTTTATTATATAATAACATATATTCCAACATATAATTAATAAATGGAAAAATTAAATAAATGACATGTTTTATTGAATTAATGTAATAGTTTCCATGTATCAAATTTTAGGAAGTCTATATTTTGAATGTTTATAGGACATGGTATTTCTGATGAGTATTAAATATAAAATGGACAAAAATGTTATAATAAAAAAATGAAATATATTCCATGTGTCAAGATTTATAAAATCTATATTAATGCCCATTTTCTCTAGAATACTCTCCAAAAATACAATGTCCTATAAACATTCATAATATAGACTTCTTAAATCTTGATTCATGGTAACTATTACATTACTTTAATAAAACATGTCATCTATTTAATGTTTCCATTTATTAATATTTTATTTGAAGATATGTTATTATATAATAAAATATGTGTCACAAACTATAGTGAACATAGATGATATTGTTCAAGAAAACCTATTTAATATGAATCTCCATATCTACTACTCCCACTTTATATAGTCAAGTACAACATTCATAATCGATGTAATGTGTATCCAAATTAATAAACAAGAGATATTATTTCTTCTTCCACAATTCTTAAAGGGAAAGGGATCCTTTACAGATTTTTTCTTGACTTTTTGAGAATATACATCGTGCCTAATGATTATTAACTAAGATGTAGTTAGTGTTTGATGTTATTTTTTTGAAAAAAAAAAATCATCCCAAAATATTCTAAAAAATATTCTGATTCAATACTGAAATATTAATTTCATATAAATATTTATATGATATCCATTAGAAAATATAGTTCAAAAATGAATAATTGGAACACTACTATTAAAAAACATGTCATGTAAGAAGTTATTAATTATTTGAAATATTTATAAAACTCATCATTGATATTATATTTACAACCATATTGATATTGATGTATATAAGGAAATTTTATATTACGAACACAGTTACTCCATATGTGAGATAAATGATAAATTCCATAAAATTTTCTCTTATAAGAAAACATAAATGATCCCCTATTATTAACAAGTTCACTTATTTACATGATTATATATTTCTAAACATTTAAAATAAAAAATGGTAGTATAATAATTTTACTATTTTTGTATAATATTTCATGTGGCCTTATTCAAATTAATATATATTATTTGTAGTGTACCTATAATTCTAATAGGTTCATTATCCAAAACAAGAAATATATATGGTTAATATTCATATTAAAATTTCTTAATAGTGAATATAATATTTTTTGAGGTAAAATATAGTCACATAATTATAGTTTTATTTGAAATTTATTTGTCATATATTAATTGAATAAGTGTCTTATATATTATATTAGTAATTCATTACAATGGATATCTGTGAATAACAATATAATGAACCATTATAATTGAATAAAGAACAATAATAACATTTGTTTCAAATATTAAATAATCCCACTTTTTCTCTCAAGGTAAACAAGGTTAATTTTTTTAGAAAAAATATTTATGACATTAGTCAATGAACTATACACATTTATTAGTTCTTTATTTTCACTAATTATATCATAATTTTTATTTTTCAATATTTATCACAATTCAAATTACTAATTCTAATACATGGAAAAATTCTAAATCCTAAAAAGATAATTTATGAAAACATACTGTACTATAATTAACAATAATATTAATGGAAATGTTATATTTATATAAGATTACAACCTATTATTAAAAACATATATACATGAATTGGTTTCAATACTTCCAAATACTTGTTAATTAAAAATTATAACTTAATATCATTTAGTTCATTTCCCTCTCACTAAATATTTTATAGCATTGAGTAATGATGTAAGGATGATATTAGAGTTAAATTTTCATAGTCATTCAAAAAATTTCTTTTATTTTTCACTCCAATGGGAGTAAAGAAATACGATTACACAAGCCTCATTTTTCAAGGTGATGTATTTTGAAAATGTTAAATAAGTGATATCTATAATATATTCATCCACGGATGGATGAATATGAATTGACATAGTGGAAAGGATGACAACATGATATTCACAGATGATCTCATATCAAAATAGATTCTAAACAATATATTTTCTGTATTTATTCTCAAGGAAATGTTTCTATTATATAATGTGGTCTTAGATCTTTCCACGAGTTTAGATGAAATAATAGAAACCCACTACCAATATTACTCAATCATGTCTCTTTTGATATGAAATAACATTTATACATTCATAATGTTAATTAGGACAATATTTTTAGATAGTTAAATCCCAAATATTAATTTACAACCCTATAAAAAAAATTCAATATTTATAATCAATATCTATTTTATTACAATATAAAACATTTATAATGAACTAATATATTATTTTATGAATAATATTCATGTACTTCAACATAATGTTCGCTTTTTTTCATTCTCGTCCTTCAACCCATGGAAAATAAATTAATAAAATAGGATGTGAAAAAAGATTAGTAAGGGACTTAAATACAAAAAGATCAACCCATTAGTATATAAAACAAATTATATTAAATCAAAAAATTCACAATCATAAATGTTTTTTATAATAAATGGGAACCCGTGAAGAAAATGTATGAAAAAAAATCATTACCCTAAATGATAATACATACATTAAAAAACATCATTACATTACATTTATTAAATCTAAAAACATCCATGAAAACTAATTATAATTGATAGAAAATTAAAATATATTTAATTTCAAATAAACATGATGTATCCCTTACAAAAACACTCAAAATTAGAAAAACCTACGCTTGAACTCCCACATAATTTTCAAAATAACATTATCATTACTAGTAAAATTTGACTGTAATATTAGTTTCTCCAATCATCAAGAGTTATATCTGGCACACCCATAATAAAGAGAAATATTGGTTTCAACCTTCATCGTGATCTATATTAGGTGCACTTGTTATAATAAATACTATATAAGGATCATATCATGAGTGAACCATTATATATATTTACAGTTTTATCATTAATCACATGAAAAAATCATTTAAATAAGTGTGAAAAATAGATTCAGATATAAATATGTCATTTCCTTTAAAACCCAATTTTACAAAAAAATAGAAAAAACATAGTTAAAGATGAAATTTCCTTGTAGAACATATTAATTCTTATATAGTAATCCAAATGTCAAATAATGTATATAGTGGCAAAAAATCCATTAACACTATATATGATAATGTAAATCATTATTTTTTCCGATATTATTGAAATTAAAAAATTTATAAAAAATATTCCATTTGTCATCCGATTTTTTAAAGTTATATAAAACGATAATATATTTCTATATTTCTATATTAATACATAAAAATTATTTTATAGAATATATACATGGATGATAAATATTTATTAAATAAATCATCAAATTCTTTAAAACATTATTTTCTTAGTAAAATGTCAATTAGCTTGCATCTGACTCATGAAATGCATTCTAGATAAGCCTCCCCAATGAATAACTATTTATTGTTTTAAAAAATTCATTAATAGTATAGATCTCTAATAAAAAAACTATTTTAAGGATCTATTATGGGATGCATGGGATGAATTGTTTTATGAATTTACAATACCAAATGGCATTTCATATGTGTAAAAAGCAGAATAGGTGGTACTCATTTATAAGTGAGGGGAGGGGAAATCAAAGAATTTTATAAATTATTAAATTAATATTAATTATTTTTTATTTGAAAATTTAAATAAATGATATATTTCAATGATAGTATGATAATAGGTTATAATATTTTTATATAATAATTTTTTAGTTATTGTATACTTTGTTTCTATAAATATAATTTAATTTTAACCACTAGTTAAATGTTTTCGCAATTATGATGGTAACAAAAAATTACTCTTTAATAGTCATGATAGTTACTAAAACTGAATAATTGGCCCTTAAGTGGCCCATCGATGATATTTTTACCCATATACCTAAGACTTGGAAAATCATAGGAATTTTTGGAATTATAAATCTTTTAATAAAATATTTTTAATTATAAAAATAAATTAATTTCATTTTTAGAAAATGTCATTTAATTTTACATTAAAAACATCAATACTATGAATGAAATCGAATATACCACTTTAAAAAGCATATATATGTTTTATAAATATATATATATTATTCTAGAAAATCAATAATATTTTAAAATTATATTAATTTTAATATTAAAATATCATTTTTTTCATTTTTATGTATTGTGAATTTTTTTGCCAATATTGTTTAGTAATTTATGGTAATTATTTAATCACAAAAAGTTGAAATAAATTTCCAATGAAAAATTAATTAACTATGAAAATAATTTTTTGAATTGTATATATCATCATTGAATCCCTATTTAAAAATATTTATATTAATAAAATTAAAAGTGTTCAATTTTTGATTTTATTTACATTAAATATTAATAAGCACATATTCATTGTAAAATGGAATAAAAATTTCATATATTTTATTTTTGATTATTATGGAAAAATAAAATCATTTACTAAAATTAATTCATCATTAGGGTAACTTTTTAATTCTTGGGACATTGATATTAACATTTATTTAGCTATTTTACCTTTAACCCAGTAATAAAATTAATGTAATTATTATTCATAATGTCAAAAAGTGGAATATTTTATAAATTATGACCTCACAATTTAAAAGTATGAATCATTTTTTTCAAAAATCAATTTCTAGATTAGATATAATTATATTAAATATTTTAACATTAAAATGTAATGGAAATTAGTTTTAAAAAATACCTTTTATTTAAGAAAATGGTTGTATACCATCTTCAAATATGAAATTAATTAAATGGATAATAATTAAATTATATTAATTCAAATTAAAGGAATACAATATTTATACTTATCCCATCTATAATATGGCTTAGTAAATAATATAAATGAAAATTTTGATTTTAATAAATTTTATTTTTTTCTATTCATTGAAAAAACATCTTCTTTAGAAAAATAAAAAAATTCACCTTATAGATAATTTGATATTATTATTTTAAAATTTAAGAAAATAATATCAATTTAAAATTATAATATTTTGATCTTATTAAATTAATTAAAAAATTATAATATATAAAAACAGTTTTTTAATAATACAAATATTTCATGTCTAACTATAAAATTAACATCACATTCTAATAGTGAGTATAAATAAAAAAATAAAAAATTATTTAATATATATAGGAATGAAAATTATTATTAAATCTACTATTTTTATCTTTCATCCCCCTATTTGGGAATCAAGTCTTTATAGTTTTTTTAATTTATCAAAAAAGATTTCATATTTTTCCATCATTTCATTTTCATAATAAAGTGTTTGCTTTTTTTAGTGATATGATATTTAAAAAAATCAATTGCAAGATTAATCATCTTATTCAATAATAGATTATCTCCATTTATAATAATATTAAGATATTTTTCAACATAAGAGAGTATCTCTTCCAACTAAACTACATTTGGGATCAAAACAAAATATGATACCAAAAACATTATTTTATACAAAAAAATTAAACACATTATGGACATGGAATAATAACATAGGGACGGCCAATCAGTAGGAATCATATCAAATATTATACACTATATCAAGTGATCCATTTTAAAATGGACTTATCTATCCCTTTTCATTATAATTCGCAACACATTTCGATGATGATATATTATGAAAAAAAATGTTCTTATCCATTGATGAAAATATGTTCCCTATAGTAATACACATTACATTTCTAACTACACTGATTCATCACCATATATTACTGAATCATATTCATTTTTCAAACACTACCTACACAATATATAGTTCAATTCACTTATTTTCTCTTACATCATCCATACATTTAGTCCTTAGACTCCACTTTCCATATAATGACATAAAATTTTACAAATTTTAACTAGAATGAAAACTATTATTTGAAGATAAATATACTAATGAAGTATTTTTTACCCCAATTACCCGGGTAATCCATTAAACAATCATGAATCATGATTTAAAAGGTATATGTTGTTACCTAAAATATCCCATCACAATGAGTATGGAAATATGCAATAAAATATAATTTTATAACCAATGATTTTTGATGTCCTATGAAAATTTAATAAGATAATCTAGGGTCACATTTAGATTATGTGAGTTAACACTATTAAAATGAACTATATCCTTCAATTACCACCAATAATATTAATATAAATACATTGAGTTTAAAATGGGATATAAATGAAATGAGTTAGAAAATCAATCTATAATTATACAAATAATAGTATTACTGCTATATGTATCTGTTAATACCACTGGGAAATCAATTGATATATTCTACAATTTCCATTTGGGTAATAGAATTGGGAAAATAATTCCCTTTGGTAATTTTTATTCTTCTTTAACCTATTTAAAAGTAAATCATTTCAAGGTAATGTTAGAAATAAAAATATTAATTTGACCCCTGATATTTCAGAATGTATGTATATATCATCATTGATTCTATAATGAATGTAAAATAGGGATTTATGTGCTAAAATTACAAATTTTTTCTTCAATTTGGAATAAAAAATCACATAAAATCAATTTTAAAATATGTTAACGCCTCCTTCATCAATATTAATATCTTCAAGAAAACTCTTATTAATAGATTGTAACATTTTTTTTCAAAAAATGAATCTCTATATATGCTTCCATAATTCTTTCTGATAGATATGATTATACTATCAACATAAACAAAATAACATAACTTCTTTCATGAACTAATTATAGTTCGAAATCAATAAAATTATTTACAAAAGGGTCATCTTCCAAATAGAATATGGTAAATTCAAAAATATATTTCTAATTGAAAGCATGAAGTAATTATTATTCTGTTTCAAGATTGTATTGAATCAAGAAGAATCAACCATAATCAGTTCTAGAATTATTATGTATAGTATTTTCAATTTTTTGTTTAATACATAACAGAAAAAGATTACACAATTTATTTTAGACTTAAAACCCTAAAAATTATGCATCCAAATTTTTAAATAATAAGATACAACTGTTAATTTAGGATCATTTGTTGGAATAATTATCTCATGAGGTTTCAGTTAAAGTGAAGAAGATATAATTACAAGTTATTTCAAGATTAAAATGAAATGACTTACCATCAAAGAAGAATCACTATAGATAAAAATTCTACTATCTCTATATGGATTTTACAGAATTGGATCATCCACCAATAAAATTTGTTGTTGTTATAAATGGTCATCAAATATTTTTTTCAAGAAAAATGTTACTCTATTTACTGTTAACATAGTTATTATATTGATAACCAAGAATTTTTTTTAGCCTCCCTGAAATTGTATCCACCAAATCAAATTAAAATATGAATCTCTATGAAATATTTTTGGTGTATGAAACACTTAGACAAAATTATTTTTAGTCGGGACAACTATTATTAAATCATTAAAATAATTATCTTTATTTAAATAACTCAATTGAAACAAAAATTCATACAAATTTAATTTCATGTTTAATTTATTTAAATTTAGAAATTGAAGAATAATACTTATTTAACATTCATAGTCCACTTGAATTTTATAATATAATAAATATCATCATAAAAATTTCACCATAATCTCATTGAAATATCTTTTCATAATGTCTAAATAAATTTATTTTTAATTAGACTACCTAAAGGGTATATCTCCAAACTCATTATTCCTATATCATGTGAACAAAAAATCATTGTTATATTATCCTCTAACACCTTCATCTAATGGTTTATTGATAAGATATCAGTGTTCAAAAAATACTCGACTCTATAGATTAGATATAAAAAATAATTGATATGAGGAAAATGATAAAAGTAGCTAGTAGTGATGTTATCCAGTTTTCTATATTCTGCGAAAAGCATCATTGAAAAAATTTTATTTTAAAAAAATTAATATGATCTCTGTGTTTTGATTCACTAGGAATAATGAATCTATTATCAATAAAAAACATCAATTGAATTTTTCAATCAAATAAGATATACTTAATTTATTATATATGGTGGTTTTTGAAATATGATTTGCATATAGAACTATTTAGACAATGATGTAAACATTATAATTATGTATAATATTAGGAAACTCATAAGAAAATACATCCATGTATTGATTTATTACTATGATATCACTTTTAAATCCATTTTCATTTCATTAAGAAACATGGGATTTGTAACATTAGCTTAAGTATCCAATATATTTATTAACTTCATTATCGGTTGTAAATGTATTTATATGATTTAATAAAACATTATTTTGTATTTTATATATAATATCTTGATAAATTAAAATCCAATCCATAAAATTAAAAACATAAATCCATACAATGGGATGTTCATTCTGATTTGAAGGGATGACCATACCAATAATAGAAATATAAATATTTAAATAAATGCAAGTTTATTTTATATTTCCACCCATATTTTTAACTAAAATTTATATCTATCTTTCATGAGGCAATAATATAATTTTTCTTGTAAATTTCACAAATGATATATAAGGTGAACATATAGAGAAAAATAGGTCATGTTAATAAAATTTATAAATAAGTAACATACATTTCAATAATTATTTATATGCCCCAATATGAACTACATTACAAGAAAAAGGCATTTATCACAGTTTATCATTTAATATTTTTTATTTCAACCATGTGTGACTATCATTAGATTGATTATTTTTTATAATTCCCCGACTTATATCAGTTCAATAATCTAGAATTCATATTTTCAATGATTATATGATAATTTTCATGGATTCATGAGATATATATCAAAAAATTACACCTTAGAATAAATTATTTTATTTTATAATACATTTTGAAAAATAAATTTTACATTAATTATCACATGATGAAAACAATAATTTCTCACCACAATATTTATTTTATTGATTATTACCCATTGGTAATTATATGGATATTTTTTCTTATATTCAGGGGTTTTATGTTCTCTAGAAATCTATATTTATATATTCCCAACACATCAATAAAATCATTGATAATATAATAAATTTTGAGAAGTAAATTACCTTCAATATCATGGTTTAAATCATGAGACTTTTTTTATTTTACTAATAATATATGAGAAAAATTTAGGGTGGCCATACCAATATAGTGATGTTTTCTACAAATTTGGCCATCAAATATTTCTCCACTTATTTAAATTTAAATAATTTATTTATACACTACATTAAATATTCTTAGTAAAATATTTCCCATTGAAAATAATTTTATATTAATCCAATTACATTTCATAAATGATGTACATAACATTGATATTAATGGCCATTCACATAAACTAGCTAGATACACCCAAATAACATTCAATGATAATATCTATCTTTTAGTGCTATAAATTAACCATGAAATAAAACAAGATTTATGAGGATTTAATCCATCACTCAACCACTACAAGGTCATATTAACCATGAAATCTTAGTTGGTATTGTCTTATAAAATTATCAACTACATACAGTTTCATTTATGAGGAGTCTGGTTTCTATCTCTAATGGATACAACCATTATTTAAAACAGGTGTAACTATGAAATATCAAAGTTGTAAACTACTCTATCCCAATTTCCACCATTCATGGTTTGTTGAAATGGAAGGATATCATACTCTTTATGTATTATTATGCAATTTACCTTGCTTCTATTGAGGATAACTAGTATAAATAGTCATAGTTAAGATGAAGAAACATGGAAATTTAAAAATGATACACTAATCTTAATTATAGATTATTTAGTGTATTTAAGTTCATTATTTTATCCTTATAAATTATTGAAATGTTTTTTCAAATATCAATTATAAATACACAACCATTAAACCCATATAACCTTTTATATTTTGACTAAAATACACTTTCTTATATTCCCAATGATATGTTGGGTTTTTAATTTTAACGAATTACTTCCTACAAAATACATACAAAAAATAATAATTATAGAGGTAACATTCTACTCTATATCTATTTTCCCATCAATATAATTTATTTAAATGAAACATGTTTTCTATCCATGAAAAATATTTACGACATTAAACTTTACATATTCTTTGTTCATTCCAATTTATAACCCCAATGTTTTTTTTAAAAAATATACAGGGTTATCACAATATATCATTAATAAAAATTAAAATAAATACAAAAATAGATTAGATCATTTTAATTCCATTACATAAATAAATGATTACACCATAACATAAAAATCATTGAGATCAAAATAATAATTTACATACATATGAAATCAATATTTTTTCCATATGTTTTTCTCATTACACTTTATATAATATCATAAAAGAAAAATAACAATCATAACATATTCATTGAAATCACGAAAAATCATTAAAACCATTGATAAAAAATAAATTGTTACCATAAATTTCGTGATTCATCCTTAGAAAATAATTTTCATACCTTTTAAGTAAATTAAATCCTATTAAAACTCATTATAATGAATATAAATGTTTTGAAGTGACATGTATACATCATCATAATATAACAATTAGGAGAACTATTAGAATTGGAATAACTCTATGTTCTACATCCATAATCTTTCTCAATAGAATAAAATTACAAAACAATTTAGTGTAGAGATATATCAGGCTCACTCATCATAATGAGATATATTGGACACACCGGTCATCATGATCTATATCAGGTTCATATGTAATAACGTACAATATCCAAGAACTATATAATGAATCATATATTTATTCACATAACTTTTATTCGTAAAATAATAAAAAACATATATTTTATATATAAAAACACATTTAGATATACATATAACCTTTAATTTGAAAAAACCTATTTTAAAACCAAAATATGTATCATAGTGGGAATGTAGGTTTTTATCTTGATAACAGAAAAACAATTTAGACAATGGTGAAAGATATCATGTAATGATAGTGTTCATTGAAAAATTAATTAACAAAATATATGTTAAATTAAAATATTCTTTTTTTTAGTTTTTAATGAGTGTCAAAAAATTGCATAAAAGATTATGTTGTAAAACCATTGTGAGAATGTGACATAAAATATCATTATATTTCATTTTTTTCATAATACATATAAAATGGATATTTTATAAAATTGATATGGTAGAAAAATAATAAAAAAATTAGTATTTAAAAATATTAAAATGAAGGTATTATTGAAAAGTGTTCCTTACCTCGATTCTGACTTTTCACTTATGATATTTATATTCATCTTCCTTTGACAACCAATTAGTGTTAATACAAAATATTTCCTAGGATAGTTTTGTAAACACCAAAAGGACTATATGATATTGTAAGGGATGTAATGAATGGATTTTGGATGATCTTTTTTGAAGTAAAACACATTTTTTTGTGGTGAAAAGGGGATATGTGGTCCCCCATTATAACATATAGCAGGTTTACACTTAGATATTTTTAAATTATTAAATTAATAAAATTTAATTATACTAGAAATTTTTCCCATGATGATTTATATTTAATATAATATGAGTGTTTTTTCAAATATTTGATTCAATAACATTTATACAACATTATAATATCTTTCTAAACATATGTTATCATTTTGACATTCAGTTGTCCATTTTGACAATTATGCTGATAACATAGTTTTTGACTATTTAGTGGTCGATATTGTATCTATCAAAGGAAAATTGTCTCATAAGTGGAATATGGATTACATTTTCAACCATACACCAGTTCCATTGATGGTTATATGATTTATTTTTGTTTTAGTTATTTAATAATATATTATTTTTAATAAGTTTGATTAATTTAATTTTGGGTGCTATTTAAATATTTTGAATTAAAAAACATAAATAAAATTATATAATTTTAATATAAAACTTTCACACATTTCCAATATTTTATAATTGTCTACATAATTAGTGGAATGGAATAAATCAAAACAATTATGTTACATTTCATATATTTATAGTCATTTATTTATCTATATCAATTGAATTAATATTTTGAATTTTTTTTGTTAGAATGAAACAGATTATTTCATCTCTAAAAATTATAAATGTCTTCAAAAAAATAAAATATAAATTATCATTAATATAAACATTTATAACAAAAAAAATTTATATTTATCAATAAGTAAAAAAATAAATAATAATAAAATAAAGAGAGTAACATTTTTTTTTGTTATCATTTTATCAAATATTATATTTGAAAAATTATTTGGAAAAAGGAAAATAGGGTAATATTTTCTAATTCATAATTAATATAGATAAAATATACTGATTTAATAAAATTCAGCCTAGTGTTTGGGTAAATATTTTGTTCTTATCAATGTATTTTTAACCAGAAGTAACAAATTTTATAATTACATTTAATAAATTGTAATACAAATAAGATTACTAAAGACTAAAAACACTGGTAAATATTCTCCAAATATTAAACTCATTATATTATATATGGAATCAATTTTCAAGATTCTTTTTATAAATGTTTTTGAATTTTAACTAAAAATAGACCTGTAATGTGTAATGAAAATGAGTATTTCAGAACCATTCTTTTGAAATATAAAGTTATTTTTAAACAAATATATTTTATGAAATTAATTAAATAAATCATTTATGTTTAATATGAAGTAAAAAATTAAATTAAAAATGATTTAAAATTAGAATTTAACTTTTTAAATATATTAAATAAATATAAAATTATAAATAAATTTTTTTTTTGGACTCATCATAAAAAGGTTAATATTTTTAGAAATTTCTCAATTATTTACCCTAGGAATAATATTATATGAAGGTTTAATTTTTTGTAAAATTTTTATATATTTATTAATTTAAATTTTATAAATCATTTAATTAATTAACAAATATAATATATTAGAGAATTTTAATTAATAATAAGACTATTCTATTTTATGTTGGGAATTTTTTGTATTATTAAAAAAGAAACAAAACTATATAACACTCTATAAATGGATATAAATAATTCATGGAGATGAATATTAAATTTATAAAAAAATTACATTTTTACCCCTCATTTTTCTCAATTCATGTATCTCAATTAGGACTTCTTTTCGGCTGACGTCATAGGATATACCCCTAAAAATGGATTTTTCTTTCAGATACATGTCATGCGTTTTTATCAAACCATTTTGATACCTTCATGTCATATATCATTATATGAGCTTCAAGAGATTATGGTGTATCTCTATGTGTTAGAATAAAATTAAATTAGTAGGAAATGATCTTCATTATAGGGTGTTTTAATTTTGTTATCCAGTAATGTATATGTTATTATTTTAATTTTCATTTATTACTATATGCTCTACCAGATTATAGTAAATAATATATATAAGATTCATAGTATATATGTTATTTTAAATCGTTTATATTGATTGAAGTGGTTCTTAGATATTTATCTTCAATCAGGGTATCTCTAACTTTGGGTTACAGAGGTACACATCTCTAAGACAGTGTTTTGAAATCATTATGGGCTATAATAGTACATAATGATTCCATTTTTATTGAATAATAACTTATATGATTTCATGAAACTCATCATCCAACCATATATATTTTTTCTATATTGATCAATGAAAACAACCTTATGTACATTCATTTCCTAGAGTATCAATCCAGAAAATTTGAGATAGTCATGTGTATGTGTCAAAAATATTGAATTAACACTAATATTTCCAAGTGTAACTTAATTATTATTTAGGAGAAATTTTGGATTCATTTCATTTATAAGAAGGAACTATTAGTTGACCAATATATAACTATGGTAGTCATTTTTAGGACACATCCCCTAAAAATTCTTTTGATTATGGGAATTCAGAGTTTTGTTATTATAATAAAGACACTTTTTTTGACAAATACAATCATTTATCATCATTAATGAATGTGTAGATGACGAATGGAGAGACGTTATAGGGTTGGACTTGTATAAAAGGTGTTTCTTGAAATGATAATAAGGTTGACTAAAAAGACATTTTTATCCATCTTGAGCTAGATAATAAATATTGTATAGGTTTTGACACATCAGTTGTTATTTTTGTAGAACTAATTAATCTTTAGGAGTGGGCGGTAACTCATGGGTTAGGTCTGCTATGATCCAAATAAAAGAACTATTTATCCTGTACCATTGATCTAGAAGTCATAGTCCAAATCATGATCTATTAGTAACACAATCTCATCATTAATAGGTTTCTAGACTATATGTTCCACTTGATCCCAATGAATATATTCACACAGCATGACATGAATATTGGAAAGTGGTGATTTTTAGGGTACCTATCGAGGATTTAATTTAATTTGACCAACATAATAGGTATGGTTAATGTTATTTGAGACACTCATATCCATAATATTAATGTTTTGTAAGAGCACAATGATTGACATACTGTGGAATAGTGGTTCCTGATGATCTTATTCACCGAATAGGGAAAGGATACTTATGAGGATTGGGGATAATGAATTTTTCCTCATTTTTTGATCACATATTATATGGTTAATATTGTGATGTTTTTTTGGAAACCTATACAAACTAAAAAGTATTGATGGAATTGATTTCAAATGGTAACCCATTACTAAGGAGTATAATGTACCGTGATGATTTGATCCTAAAAAATGTTAGAGTTATAGTCTATTATTCCATTAATGAAGTGATGAGAAGAGATATATATTACTCTATGGGTTTTTTACATCTAATAATGACCATGATGTTTTATAATTCATGTGATAGTTTTTCTGTCCATAGATAAGAAGGAAAATTTCTATATTTGACTCTTGATATCATAACATCTAGAGGTTTATGTTCATAAACCGGTATCATTATGGGTCATTTCATCCCCCAAAGTTTCCATTGATTAATTATTTGTACATCATGATGGAATTTGTGTTGATGTTACCCATTATCCAAAGGGTTAATGACACTATCTAGGTTATTTTTGAATGGGTTACTAAATATTCTCATTTCATATCGATCCATGAGACTCGCCTAGTAGATCAACTATGAAAAATAGATATCATTTACAACATTCACATATATAATGTTCCATTTATAATATTTTCTTATGAATATTCACGTTGTATGTTTTTGGTTTTCTAGGGATTATTTAATGCCAAATGGGATCAATTGAGATTGATCCTAATTTACCATCCTAAGACTAAAAATGATTTCAGAATAGATGATTTTTATACTAGTGAATATGAATCATGTTTAAACCAATACATTGGTGATTCATGGTATTATCATATATCTTTGTTTTAGTTCTCATATAATAAAATTTTATAGTAATTTATTTATATAAAACCATATGAAGGATAACATCATAGTTCAATATGTTCATAACATTATTGGAATGATACTATTGAGGTACAGATTTTGGGTTATACATTTTTTTTGGAGACCTCCAAGAGAGAGTTGTTGTTTCATAAGATGTTGATAACAACTCATGGAAGTAATACATATTATGCTAACCATAGGAGTGGACTCATTTAGTTGGATGATAGAGATTGTATTTACTTAATAGTGAAACCTCGATTGTGAATTTATGTATGTGGAAAAATGGAAATCCATCCCTAAATTATGTTGTACCATTTAGGATCATCAAGAAATTTTATAGAGGGCCATAACCTATGGATAGGATTTCCCATTACCCAGGTATGGATGATGTATTCGATGTGACTTAGATCTGGGGGTTCATGTCTAATCCCATATAGAACATTAACTACATTATAATTTTTTGGAATCCCAAAATGTAATATGAGAAGTAATTTTTGTATACCACTATGTTAATGTACTTTATTGTAGGATAATTAAACATTAATATATATTGTTGTATCATGGGATTATCCACAATGATACATGGTAATGGGAGATAAATGATGG
The DNA here is from genome assembly GCA_963277665.1 of Viscum album. Classification (NCBI taxonomy): domain Eukaryota; kingdom Viridiplantae; phylum Streptophyta; class Magnoliopsida; order Santalales; family Viscaceae; genus Viscum; species Viscum album. The sequence continues at coordinate 1,816,752,365 of OY728146.1, forward strand.
AAATTTGTGGCCTATGTAATTTGGACATGAATACAATGGATGATTCTTGAGGATGATAAATTCTTATAGGGGGAAGTTAAAGTCCATGAACTCTATTTTTTTTAATAAAATGTATTAATTCCTTCAATTTATAACTTTTTTTATTAAATCAATTCATTGCAGATGTTGAGTACGATTTTGGTGGATTTTGGAAGAGAAATTCCTTAGTAATTATCTCTTGCACACAACCCACAATATAATCTTATGCAATATATTTTGGACATGGGTTTCATCTATATAAAAATTTAAAGGGAAAAAGATTATAAAATAATTTTTAGGGAAATAGTGGAGAAAAAATACCCTAGAAATGTAAATGCCACCCTAATTAATGTTATTTATATGTTTGGATAGAATTATATTTACAAAAAAACAACTTATTTTTAAAATATTGACATATATATTAAGAGAGAAATTTTTTGTTTTAATTTATCATCTTAAGTATATTAATTAATAAAATATAACAAATATTTATCATGTTTTAAGATATTATTTAGATAAATCGTCACAAAATCTATTTTTTGGATGATATCCTATAATATATTAATTTCTAGTTGTTGTTTCTTTAACAATTTTGGTTTCAACATTATTTGGGTTCTTTTTAACATCTCATTGATCAATACAAGGCTTTGTGTTTCTTTCATTCAATATTTGATCTAACGTTGTCATTTTGGGTGATTTATATCAATAGGTCTAATGTGCCTTACATGATGAATATCATATCGTCACTCTAATTCAATCACGGATTAATATCATCATTTTGTGAACATTGATAGTCAAATATATAATGTGGGAAAATAATGAAATTATTGAATCATGAATTTTAATAATTATTAATGAATGTCTTTATAAATGGTCTTGTTCTTGATTACTAATGGAGTTACTATTGAGTGGTGGTGTTATTTTAAATTGATTTTATTATCATTATAACATCCTTTAATACATCTATCTATGGGGAATGATTTATCTTTACAGTATCCATGCTTATATTATACCATTATCAATAGACATAATTGTGTACATTTATATTCTTCTCCTATATTTTTTAGACAATACCTTACTCGAGAACACTTTTCCGGAATTGTTGGAACAAATTTTAAGTTTCATCTGAAAGTGATATTATTCATATTTATTTTTAGAGGTGGTTGTAAAGATGATACCCGTTTTGAACCTTTATGTTGATGTAAATACCATGAAAATAAAATTTTATTAAATTTTTTGTATCTTCTACACATTATTTCCCATAGATTTGATTCATGTGTTTTCATGTTTTTGTTCTTCATTGGTACTGATTATATATGGTTATGTGTGAATTCATCATACGCATATATGCTATAAACATCCAAGAAAATGATTTAGAGTATTCAATGTGGTATTGATTTTGATTATGATGTTTTTTTATCATGCTAATGTATTTATCTTGTTTTCAGGATATGCTTAATATTCAATCCATTTTTGTTTGTTAATATTCTATTATAGGGTGGTATTTTTTATGAATCACTAGTGGACCATTGTGGAAGGTATTTCCAATAAAAAATAAGTGAAAATGATGTTTTGTTGTAATGACGGTGTCACTACACTCAAAGTAAGAGAATGACAACAATATGCCTAAGATAAAACATGATTACATTTTTATACTACGTAACTTTTCAAAATTTTCTGTCATGTGGATACTCGGAAAGATTTTTAATCTCGATACCTCTTATATTTTTAATATAAAATCACTAGAGCTCCATATATCCCTATTGAGACTCAATACCTTGATGATACTATTTAATATATTCCACATCCTTGTGTCATCTTCCTCATCTATTCAAATGACCTTTTACCATCATTCATCATTATAGATGAAGTAGGTATGGCTAGGGTTTTATAGTTTATTAGTTAGAAAATGATTCCTCACTATATATTTATAAAGTTGTTTATTTATTTTTAAATTATTATTATAACGACATACTTTTATTTTACATGTTTGAATTTGTTTAGGATGAATTAGTGGTGCCCTACTATGTTATATTATTGATACCCATCATGGAAATTCTTCTGTAGGTGGAGACTTCATATATTGGGTTCCATGTAAGGGTGATGATCATGTATATGATAGTTTATTATAGGAATATGGAGATAATATAAGATAATTATAATCTATAGAGGACTCTATAACATTTATTTTTTAATCATCAAATATTAATAATTTTGTTTTACATTCCACACTATGGAAAATGTTTATATATTTATGTTATATTTATTCTATCTATATAGTTTCCTCTTGATTAATATAGAATTTATATATTTATATATTATATTATGTTATTATTTTAGTGTTTTTATGATATTGATGGTATAGTCTTCACATTAAAATACCTATAATTTCATTATTTTTCAGTATTTTCTTATGAATGGGGAGGTGCGTATGATATTATGGGGTCACTCAGGTTAAAAATAAAAGTTTTGGAAAATGAATTATATTTTCTCTTTTAAAACCCTTAATTTTTTTGTAATTCAATTTTTTTTATAGATAAAAAACATATAAATTAATCACATTTAATTGATATTAGAGAGGTTATCCCTCTCAATTGAAATTCCATGATGTACATAGAGAAAGTATTATAGATGTTTGCAGTACCAAACTCTATTTAATGTAATATATAATCATGTTTTACATTTATCATATATATATGTATTCAAAAAAATCAATTCTAAGATGTTCTTTTTATTTAATGTCATCTAGAAACTAATTATTAGTTTGAAATAACCATTCAAAATATAGAATATTTATTGATGTCATATTCAATGGATTCTAAATATGGTTTGCCTCAATATCTTCACCCTAGTGTAGTTTTCATATAATAACGTGTTCAATTTTATTGTTCAAATTGAATCATATGAGGATATATATAAGAAAAGGATCAGAACTCTGGAATGATGGGATAAAATTAAAATATATAAGTAGTGGTACCAAAAATTGATAACGAATTGATTAATATGGTTATAGTATTCATTGAATTTTCAATAAACAATAATTCCAGAAGAAGGGATATGTTGATATTCATGAAAAATATTCGGATTTTGATAGTTGGGATATTTTATTCCAATGAATTTCACCATGGAAATGGTTTTTGTGGTTATATAATAATATATTGTTGAGTCCATTGAACATCAATCTGACAATGATTATTGCAAATATATAAACTATGTCATATTACTCTGTACATTTATAATACAATACACAAGATCATTATGTGTTCCATGTATATATTTTTAGAAATTTTTCTATCACATGTATCGATCTAAAAATTGATAAAATTTAATCATGTGAAGATAAATAAATATAAGTCTCAGATCATAGAGGTCATGTACTATAAATTAATTTAACTCACTTAAAAAATGATCACTGGAGAAATCAAAATTTTGATAAATAAATTTCTGATATTAATGATGTACAATGGTGTATGTACCAAAATGTAATGGACTTTATGGGGAGAAATTATTTTAAAGGGGGAAGTATGTACCAACATAATATTTTAGTATCAAATTTCCATTTTTTACTGTGCATTTGAAATCTATTAATATACAAAACACATAAATGCAATTAACCATGATATATTTTATTCATATATAATATTATAGTGGATGATATACATCAAAAAATAATGATAATGATGTAAAAACAACACTAAAGGAGTACATTAATAATAAAACCACTTGTAAATAAAAATAAAATCAACATGAATTATTTTTCCTTGTATATTTCATTGAAGAAAATATGTTTTATTATATCCATAAAAAAATTTAAATATCATATAAATGTTACAAGCATATTGAGGGATATGAAAATGAAAAAACTAAATAATTTTTTTATTTTATGAAATGATATATATTTTTAATGGAATGTTACAAATATATATAAATCCAATTGAAATTTTGTAATTTGTAATATGGTCATTGGATATATAGATTATATATATGTGGTAGGATTGTTTAAATGAAGATTTTAGGTAAATTAAATTTTGTAATTGTTATTAAATAATTAAATGTAACATAATTTAAAATTAATAAATATTTTTTAATGAAAAAAATATAGTCATTAATAAAAATATTTGATGAAAGTTTACTAATTCAGGGGATACAATGACACAGTTCTTACAATATATTGGATAAATAAGGACTGCCTTTATTCCTTCCATCTACTTTCATTATGTTCATTACACCACCACATTGATTTTGATATAATTAAAAATTAAATATAAATCCTTAGTGGCTGTTGGAAAATCTTAGTTGAGAGAAATGTGAAAAAACAAACAACTGATCCTCGTGTGTGGTTGTATCTTCATTCTATCAGTTATATAATAAAAAAATACTTATTTTTAAATAGGAATTATTTTAGATGTTTATAAATTCTTATGAGATAATTTATTACCAATGATATAATATGATCAAATGGTTAAATGATAGATAATTTAATTTAAGGGATTTAATTAATATTATTTGATATTAAAAGTGTATATTTTTAAAGAAATGGATTTATAATTGTTTAATACTTTTATATCTATAATATTAAATCAACTATCCAAATGAATAATTTTATTTTAAAATTTCAATTTATAATAAAAAATAATAAAACTTATTGATGTAGTAGTTGATTGAAATTTGAATTTAGATGTTCTAAATTTTAAAGGGTCGTTGTTCTATAAAAATAATTATATTATATATTTTATGTTTTCATTTATATGATAAATAAAAATATTTATATTTTTAATTAGTTAGAATGGATTTTAACTAATAAAATTTTATGTAAATATTGGATAATTAGTTCATTTTCAATTTTTAGGAATAAAATCATGTTTTTGATGTAATCATTGAGTAATCACATTCGAGATGAAATATGGAAAAACGAGTTAAACTCGTTGGTAGTGTCCTAATATATCAAGATACATGATCATTATAATTTACATATGAGATGTATCACTATCCATATCTTTTATTTAAAACTATTGATCAAAGTTTCTTTTAAAATGATGTAATTCTACATTAAGGAATGAATATTTACATAACTGAAAATCAAACTGAACTATAATTGAAACTTACCTTTTCCCCCAAATACCACTCAATAAAATAATTCTATCTTTAATCCATACTCATGTTGCCTCCCCTAATGACATATTTTATTTTTAGTAACTCTTAGTCCATTGAATAACAGTTATATTCTACTATTTAAATTATGAAGCTATGAGAAAGATAAAATTCGAAAAAATATATATCAAGTTATTTAAAATGATTCTAAATTATATTATAATGTAAAATATTTTTAGATATCATTCTCTATTATAATGAAGATATATTATCAACATTATCCTTCTATATAAATTGTATTACTATTGTATACCACAATAATTTAACTTGGCCATTAATATGTGATGTTTTAATTTGGAGTGGTTTAATAATCTATAGGAATTATATTATACCAAGATAAAACTTTTCATCAAGTGTGAGTATCGTGACATCAAAAATAGTGAAATATGAGATTATTTTTTGATTTATATATTGTATATAAATTTTAATTCTTGAATGAAAAATATATTATAATTATAATGAATTTTTTTTATATAATTACTAAATAATTTATCATCCCATGTTCATACTATAAAACTATCAAAATTTATTACATAAAATATTTGACTAAATAAATTATTTAAACATAATAACTATATTAAAATTAACATTAAATGAATGATTAACAGAATATAAAATATGTAATAAATTATTATTACTTATGTGTCCCAAATATAAAATATGTAATTTTTTCATCATTGTAGATGATTACTCAATAAATCTATTAATAATATATTAACGAGTTAATAAAATGAGGATTAACATCCGAGATAAGGATCAAAATCATATTATTTCATAAAATATCATAAAAATATCCAATCATGTATTATTATATAGATCACTTATTATTCATCAACAACTTTAATCCATTTTTCATATCCTAGTGAAAGGAATCATAAGATATGGAAATATCATATTCTTTTTAAATATTAATATGTGTGCTTTCCATAAAAGATCAAATGTGATCATTAGACAACCTAAAAGGTGTCATAGAATTCCGTTAACATTAGATGATAATATCCAATAGTTCTGAGATAAAAAAATATGAATCATTAAATAATTTTTTTGTAATTCATAAGACAAATATTATAATGTAATACAAAATAATGATCTATGATAAAATAACTTTCAAAATTAAAATTTCATAATATATGTTAATAATGTGTGGAATAATCATAAACATTAAAATATAATGGTATGTTTACCCTCCTAGAAATTCATCAAATGTTTGTATTTGGGTTAATCACCAATTCACCTATAGCTATAGCGACATAATCTCCAATGTACCACTTTTACTCTTTCTAAAACATCTCATCTACCCTCTTTTGATCATGGGATAACCTCCCATATACATTTGATCTCATAAAAATTAATATTTGTTCATAAATAAGTGGTATATAGCCCTCAACCCCATGAAAAAATCCTCTTTCATTCAAAGGTATTCCTCAATATTTTAAGAGAATATATAATATCATCATATCATTACTAATTTAGTTGAAAATTTTCATCATTTATATATCAATATCATAATGATAAATAATTTAGGGAAATATTAATGTTGGAAATATGATACATATTTCATGATATGTACATGTAACAATGGATGATGTTATCATATATGTAATATTGTTTTAAAAGAAAATGAAAATTTTAATGGAGGAAAATATCATTTTCAGTTTGTAATAACATATTTTTGAGAACCTGATTTCTAAAAAATATCAGGGAAATATTGTCTTCAAAAATAATCATAGACACATGTAAATTAATATTTAATGAATTGTTTGGTTATGATGAAATTAAATTCTATTCGATTTATAATCATAAAAAATAAATATTTTTTTCACACCTTTTTAATTTCTTGACTTATTCTGATTACACTAAAAAAATTCCCTTTAATATTTTCCATAAAGTAATGAATTTATAAAATTAATTTTAATCAACAATTTTACAATATTAGAAAAATTTAATTTTTTTAATAGTTATGTATATGGATGAAAAAAATTTCAAACATAATAAAAAAATAATTAATGTTTTCCAACAAAAGTTCAATCATTCTCTTCTGCTTGTTAAGAGATGAAGAAAATGAAAAAGATGTTATATATTTAAATAAAAATATTGTAATAAATTTATAGATAGTTTTTATGTTATATACAATATTTTCATCACAATAAATCTAATCCTTAATAATTAAACAAAAATGATCTTTTAATTATTATACCCTTACCTATTAGTACATTTGAATCATAACAGTATAGAAACCAATAAATTCATATTAAATATTAATTAACAAAAATATAACAAAGTCATGATATAACATATCAAATGATAAAAATTAAAACTATAATAATTTAAATTTTTTTGAATATGGAATAAGTCTCATTAGAATAAAACTAATAAGAGAATCATTTACCTCTTTAGAGACCGTCAAATCAAAATTCACTTTTTGAAATAATTTTAACTATTAATTTTTATTGCTTTAAATAATAATTACTCATAATATATAATATCAATTTGGTAGTGAATGCCTCCCATAAATATAAATCAGTTTATAACAACAAATATTAATTAATTAATGAGTTTTTATATGATTAACCCTTAAATCAATTTAGGTTGTCATTGAAAAGAAGAATAAAATCATATATATATATATATATAATTTCAATACATTATAATTCTCTAAAATAAAAAATTACACACTTATAATATCATATATCATATTCTTATAACATTTCATCATCCTTTTATAAATTATTTTTTATTAAAATCTTTGTTTCTGGTTGATTTGAGTTTCTATTTTACTTTATTTATCTATTCATCAGTTATAGTGAGTAAGCATTGATCATGAATATAAAATATCTATAATATTAATAATTTAATAATTAAAAAATTTAATCCTTAGATAATATTTTATAAGCATTCCATTTAAAAAGTATATGTATAATTATATACTTCACTTCATTGAAATGGTAGTTTGTACACACACATGTGATGTTTCGACTTTTAGAATTATGGAATGAAATAAAGCATAATAATAAGTTAAATATCAAATAAATTTATTACATAACAAATAACATATATATTTATTAAATGTATCGTTATTAATATTCTGGTAAACCAAAAAAAATCACATTAACTCATGGAGTTGGTTGTCAACACCTACACCCAAGGGACATTATTGTATTTAGGTATATAAAAATGTATGATGGTTTATAAAAACATTTAATAAATAAAGATTAATTATGTCATAAATATCATATAACCATATAAAATTCATAATAATTACCAAAACTGAATGATGGGTATGAAAATTAAATTTTATCACTATATGGAGTCAATAGTCCACTTATAAGACCAATTGATACTTTCATTTTCTATTTGAGGATGAAAAGAATGGAAATTGTTGTAAATAATCCTTAATATAATATAAATAAATATATGATACAATATTATTCTTTTTATTATGGATAAAACGTTTTTAAATAGGTTATAATAACAAATATAATTTAAATATATCAGTTATGATCAATAACGTTTCATTGAGAGACATCCTTTGGCATGAACATTAATCCATGAATGAATAGTCTTAATAAAACATTGGGATTGAGGATGTGAAGAATTCAAGGATTACTTTCAATAATTTAGTTTATGATCTATATTTCTCAAATTTTGGGACTATCGGAGGATAGAGGGTGTGATTTCGTAACAAGGTGTGGGACACATAAGAAATTATATAAGAGATTGTAAGATCGAAATAATGATGTAGATGCTCAATATACAAGAGGGGGGGGGGTTAATTGTACACTTTAAAATTTCCTTTGGAACCTTTAACGTTTGTTACGAATAACAATGTTTTCTTTAAGAAATGGAATGGGCTATGTTTAACAAAGTTAAACTAAGGAAATTCACCACACCTCTAACACCATATGAAAACTTGTAAAGTGATTCCGAAAGTAGGTTCCGGAAATATGGTTCCTGAAATTGAAACTCAACAAAAGATTACAATATGAGATTCTACCTTAAAGAATATCAAATCTAAATGAAACAGAGTACAAGTAAGGAAGTATAAGAATGTTATACTTTTCCTGATATTACAGAATGCAGCGGAAATAAACATGTAGTAAAACTACAAGTAAAAAGATATAAGTCTTTTAACCCAAAGAGAAGGGTATCCAACAACCATGGATAAAGGTCCCTTGATTTATACTTTCAAGAAAGTCCGTCTTACCCGCACCGGGTTAAGCCCTCGATACAAAGATTGGAGTCTCTATCTTGCTATCCCCGCAAGCCCTCAACTTCATGGTAGTTGGTCACACTGTTTTCCCCAGCAAGGAAGCCCTAAACTTCAAGGTGTTGGAAACCTCTGTCTTCATATTCCCGGAAGTCCTTGAATGTAATCACCAACATTCGGAGTCGCACAAAGCATTGAGAGTTAATAAGAGCTTCTCTCTCTAGAAATCAATTCAACAACATGTATGCACAATGTTGAAGAAGTCATTCATCTGTCATCATTGATCCTCGAGCTATTTCAAATGAGCTCCTATTTATAGGCTAGGTCGGCCTCCTTTCCAACGGTCATATTTTCCATAAAATTCGGAGGGACATGTACATGTGTAATGTGGCCAAAGGTTAGTTTATAACAGAATAGACGAAATCGTTTTATAACAAAACAAGTGTAACAGAATGTACGACATCGTTTTAAGTATTAATTAAAAAGTTTGGAGTGAAGATTCAGAGTGAAGGATCAGAGTATAAATAAATTCAGAGTGTATAAAACAAAGATGATAATATTCTGTTTAATAGGTGAATTCGAAATGAGCATTCAGAATGAGAATTCGTCATCAGAATTCGTAATGAGAATTCGTTATCAGAATTCGTAATGGGAATTCGTCATCCGAAATCGTAATAAGAATTCGTCATCAGAATTCGTAATGAGAATTCATCATCAGAATTAGTAATGAGAATTTGATGTCGAACTTCATAAGGATTCGTATCCTGACGTCGGAGTAGAACATAATCAGATTTCGTATCTGGAATTCAGAATGATACTTTATCACATTTCTCATTTGGAATTCGGAGTGAAACTCTATTACAGTTCTTATCCAGAATTCGGATCCTAAAACAGAATACTTCATATCAAAGTTTCAAACAATTCTAAGAATATAGAAATGAATCTGAATCTTATACTTAAGAAAAATATGGATGAAAATATGATAAGGATAATTTTTCTTACAAAAGCGATTTCCCTTATAAAATCAATTTTCCTTATAAAAGTGATTTTCCTTATAAAAGAAATTTTCCTTATAAAAGCAATTTTACTTATAAAAGCGATTTTCTTAAAGAAAAGGGGTTTGTGATTTTCAAAACAAGAAGAAATCGAAAATTCATAAGGAAAACCTTATTGACTCAACAGAGATTTCAATATTATATGGTCACATTGATTGGAATATTGTAGAAAGTGAAACAAAATTCATATATAAGATTTTATTATGATATAATAACTTCAAATAATAATAATAATAATAATAAATTATTTTTCATTTTTATCATTATATAATCTTTTATCCGCCGTGAAATTCAATTTCAATCCAATCTACGGTAACATAATTTTAATGTTTTCACATTTTATTATATAGTAAAATAATGTTGACCTAATAAACGTATAGAAATTATTTTCATTCAGAAAAATTTAATCTTGTTTTAAAAAAATTTCTCTAGTTTGATGGAATTATCTTTTAAATAATTGTGATAATACAATGAAAATGGTTTTTATAGAAATTATTTTTATCAATATAACTGAATTTTATTTCATTACATACCTCAGAAAACATGACAAATGAATGTTAATTTTTTTGGAAACATATAATGTATAAATTTTATTCAAACCATTAATTATTAAATAATATTTAAATTATTTATATTATTTGTTTGTGTTTATATAGAATCAATTTTTTGAAATTTATTTATGCCCATATATGAAAATATACAAAAAATCTGGTAAGATTTCTTCTAAATTTGTTCGTTGATATTATTTAAAGTTCATGTATACTTATGTTTCTTTTTGATCAAATATAAAATTTAATATGATGTTTATAATAATTTATTTTTAGAAAATATATAACTATTTAAAAAATAGTATTTTTATATTTTTCACAAGAATTATAATTATTTTAAAAAATTTATAAAAATTATCCATTACTTAATATTGACCTGATTTTATAAAACATTATATTCTACTACTCAAATAAATTTTTTATTAATTGTAAATAATTATTATAATATTATTAAATAATTTTAATAGAAATAATTTTAAAGATAAAATAAAATTTTAACATATCCTGGATATAAAAAATTTTAAGGAATTATTTATTATTCATTAGTATTTCAATTTTTGTATAAATAACAATTATAAATATGTTTTATGTAATTTTTTTCTAATCATATGGCTACTATAGTGGCTAGGTAAAACAAGTTATATTTAATTATTTTTTATATTTTTTATCACATATTGGACAATCCACGATGTTATGTCTTATGTAAGCTTTTGAACATAGTATAAATTAAACTAACTTTTAAATGATTTGCATTCTAACCATAAAAAAAATTAATCAATGAAAATATTAAATCAATCATCAAAATTTTAATATTTAAAAATACCATTACTAGAAACCCACATTATAAATTTTTTATAAAACAACATTCGAAATGTGGTAGTGGAGAAGAAAAATGACACCTGAAATATCACATTATGAGGTTCTCGAATAAAGGGGAAATTACTGGTCACATTTAATACTACTCTATGAGAGCTGGTAATATTTAAATAATAGAATATAGTGATATATAACATAGTATTGATAATTTTAATTACCGAAAAACCATATATTTTTGAAGGGTGAATAAACGATTAATTATTTAGAGATTATTATAAAATAAACACTATTTTTATTTACATGAACCATTTTCCAAGATTTATTATTTATTATAAACATGGAATATTAGAAAAAATAAAAACACGATTAATTAAAATCCATAATAATAACTTCATACATTGGATTCTTATTAAAATTAGTTTCCAACTATTTTCATCCCATATTCTAATGATTAATTAATAGAATGATTTTTTCAAGGTTGAATAAATAAAATTAACTTCTAATGGATACTAATACATATAGAATAATTATAATTATTTATTTCTACAATTATATATATTTAATAATTTATGTTTAATTTATCATCTATGTATAAATAACCATATGAACTAATAATATATTAATGCCTAAATCATCAACAATAATACTCAAATATTGTATTATATTAATTAATTAATAATTAGCCTCAAGGCTGCTCCAAATTAGGTCTAAATAATCAAAAACAAAATATAATTCTAATTGATTTAATAAAATGTTATTTCTAGGATCATCCTTGACATTTACCCCCCAATATCATAACATAGATCATAATGTCAAATATACAACATGTATATACCATTGTAATATATTATTTTAAAACCTGTTGTTCCTATCCAAAAATTTCACGAATCACTATTAAACATCAATGAAAACATAATTTGATCAAAAAATTCAAATGAAAAAAAAAACAGTCAAATATATTCCACAAATCCGAAATTAAAATAAATATATTATTAAACATTAATCACTCTTTCAATAAACCACTAATTCACATTCCTAGGTTATCAATACAATTAAAAATATGTATAATAATTAGTAAAGATAAACTAAAGTATAAAAATTCTTATATGATTAATGATTATTATAAAAAAATAGAATTGATCCAACACTTTTAAAACATAATAATTGAATCCCTATACATTATCACTATAGTCATTCAACTTCTTATTTAACCAATTAATAAACATTCCCCATCTTATTCTATAAAATCTTAGTCATATAGAATTATATATAAATCCCTTCTTAACATTAATCAACCTAAATTTCATCTTGTTTATTAGTTTTATCATTATAAATTCTATTAATATAATACATACATTTGAAATATAATTTATTATATCTTCATAATGAATAGTAAAAAAATATCTCACAAAACCATCATGTTCCATTTTGATCTTTTCCCCTTGGAAATAAATTTTTATAATTCCATTACATTCAATATATTAAAAATTCAACTAAATATGTGACATTATGAAAAACATTTCATCCATCCATTTTTAAGATAAATATTTATTGTTCATCATAAAATTTCTATTTAATTAATATTTCTCAAATAGAATTTTTTTCTCTTCAGTTGACACCATTACTAAGATGATTTCTCTCTAATTAATGAAATGTAGGATGTAGAATCAACATCCATCCATAGTATTTGCAACTTCATGTTATATTTTTAGGTACAACTCACAATTCATTATTTATCATTCATTGATTGGTGTTCATATCAGTTTTCATCCAGAGAAAATTTATGATTTTTGGAAAATTCTTGGATATACATGGTGTCCCCAAACCATTCACCCATATAGTGTAAACCACACAAAACTCCACATTGTAAATTTTAATGGTTAGAGAACTATTTGAATCACTATGACCCAATATTGTTGTAATTGTTCACTCCATTAGTCGATAAAATAGTTATTGAATAGTGTTGGATAAACCATGTTGCTTTACCCAGATATCCATCCTAGCATGGTTTTTTATTTCAGAAAATTATTTTAAAACATTTAAAACACATATTTGTACAATATTTTTACCATAACTTGGTATTAAATGAAATAATATCTCATTGGGGATCATAAGAACCATTTTTGGATCCTCCAAACATCTTACTAGGTAGATGGAATAATCTCAAACCTCATCCATTTCACTAGAGTAATTGATCACCACTAATTCATTATCTCCTTCTCTCTTCTTCCTTCATCCATAATGATTTCTAGATCACAGTTTTTTGATGGATATAAACTCCATTATTTTGGATCTTAAACCTTGTTTTAATTCCTCAATAATTATTTCCATCATTGTTAATTAGAATATACTATGGTTGGTGTTGTTTTTTTTTGTTTCCATGTTAAATAGTAGATGGATCCATTGAGGTTTTCAATTTACTAAACCAAAAATTTTAAAGAATTATTTTGATAGATTTAAAATAAATTTAAAAAACCCATTTTAGTGAGAATTGGAATTTCTAATTGTATAAGGATGTATTTTTTGGGAAGATCCCTCAATTCTTATGGATTTGGAAATTTTGGTTTGATTTCAATGTAATTTAAATTTTCAAAAGGATTTTGAAATTCACCACTGCGAATAATGGGTTAAATTGATTTGACTAGAACCTCTGATTGTTTTTATATTAAAAAATAAATTAATTGGTAAAATACATCTGATTTTTTAATGTAAAATTTTTCATATTGAAACATGAAATGGGGTGATGGTATTTTTAATGGGTTTGAAGCAATTTTCTCATTATTGATTTACTGATTGATAATATTTAATCATAGATAGTTAGTGGGTTATTCATGAAATACTAATAGGATATTAATTCCCCTGAAATGGATTGATGCTTTAAAACTATAACAAAAACCTAGTTTATATGTTCTTATCAATGATGATATATTGATGAGTCCACTTTGTAAAGTGTTTGATAGATATGTGTAAAAATATTTCTATGATCACCAATATGGGATATGTATAGATCCCATAACATGGAACTATCATACAACAAGAAATACAACCTTGGTTCTTATTGTTACTAAATTTACATATATTCCATTAATTATGTTAATTTTTTACGAATTCCAAGTTATTTATATAAATGTTTTCATGAAAATGTTTATGTAGTCCATCAATAGAATGGTTTCTATATTATTAAATGAAAAGAATGATTTGGTTTAAATATTACATTAAGCTATATTTCTTATTTTTAGTAAAATAGAATTAATTATTTGGACTCTTTTTTTTTGGAATCATATTATAGAATAAATTGTGATACCTTACTAGGATTTTATCTGTCACCTAAACGTTTTTCAGTAGTTTTGTGGATTTCCTTGTTCATAATTATTAATATGGGATAACTCTTCTTGGAGGATGTGTATGTTCTTAAACCATTCAAATTTTATTGTTTATACATTTTACGTGTTTTGGTTTTCTCTTTTCAAATTTCATATAACTCATAATTTACTTCATGGTTTTCATTATAGATTTTTGTCTTCATATATTTTATCATTTTGGGTGTTTCATTGATAATTTTGATATATATATTTATCATATTCTCTTTTTGTGGAAAACATTTTCCCACTTTTTTGGTTTGATGCAAGGTTCTAGTTTCCATCCTATGAGGATCCAGACTTTTCCTAGGGACATTTCAGAATCAGATCAGTTATCAGGGTACCAGGTAGTCTACTATGGTTTTTTACAAGGTGGTATTAAAGGGGATGCTTGTGAAACATTATTTGATGTTACTACACTGTTTGAAATATTTTCGTGTCTTAAGAATAAGTTATTAGTTAATTCATAGTCATATATCATCACAATCATCAATAAGTCACCATGGATACGATGAAAAAGATGTATTGTGGATTACTTCCATTATTTTAACTAATTTTGATTTGTGTAGGTTGAAATCTAAATCATATTTATCTATATGATGGTATCAATTTCCCTTGTTGATGTTTCAAATGTTTTGATCTAAATAACCTTATGATATCATAAATAATGTATAATATTATATAGAATCAATCCTCTGAAAATATATATGAATATGATCTATTAAAGAGTAATGATGAACCATATTGATCAAATTCTCTCATTTACTATAATAATATTATGTTTGTTGTGTGAGTTGTCTATGATCTGGGACATACACCAACATCAATACCCTATCAGGGACCATCTACGATCCTCAAAGGGATGAGTCTGGAATTTGTGATCAAGAGTTCGTTAACCATAATCCAACAACATTCCAAGGATCTAATAATCCTCCAGATATTTACTAGTAGTGTGGAATTCCTTAGGACATGAAACCAGGTTAAACTGATGCCCATAAATTTTTGGTCACTTTGAACATTCCTGTAACTTTTAAAAGTTATTTAATTCTTATTTATCTCCACCTATTGTCACGGGATCATCATCACCAAATAGTTATGCAGTGAGATCAGGAAATTCATAAACTAAGGATTCAATCCATTATAATCATGAATGAAAGATCACTATAGCTTCATATTTAGTTAATATTTATTTCATAATTCTACATCTCACACATATATTTCATACAATTTTTTCAATCTACTAAATCATTCAATAGGTATTTTATCTTTTGTGATGGATATTAGTACAAAAATTATCATGATATGCGAGAAGGGTCCATTTTTTCCTTATTTCTTCTTCTATTTATCAATAAATTATCTAACTTGGGATATTATAGTTTTTGACATAAAACCATATGATATCATTTTTCTTAAGAATTGGATCATTTTTAAAGAATCCTGATTTTATTTTTATCCTTAATGTGTGATCTTAACTTCACTCTATGAGATGTTCCATGCCTTTTTGAGATAATGGTACTCAAGTTAAAGTAGATCATGACCTTTTTATCAATTGTATAGGAATGTAGTATCATCTTTCCTCTAAGTGAGAATCCTAAAGTGAAGATATCCCACTAGTGGTTGATAATAATCCAAATATTATTCCTTCTATCATATCTAAATTTCTACATGTAATGGAGGTATTTTTATCTACTAATTTATTACATAGTATTTAATAAATTTTTATTCCCTTATATCACATGAGACAAAAAAATGAATGTGTTGAAATTATTTTTTGATTACCTTTTAGAGAAAGACGTTATATTCCACAATGTGTCACATAGGGTTGCATCTATTTTATTTTCTATAAAATATGGTGGCTAACTTCACCATTCTGTTGATTATTAGAAGTTAAATCATGTAATGGTAAAGAACACGTATTTTTTAAGTAGATTGATGATATGTTTTACCATGTGAAAGGGGAGACGTTTTTCTATAAGATATATCTTTGATCTGGTTATATCTAGTATTTAATAAATTAATCCAATTTCCTAAAAAGTAATTATGGGGTAATTATGGCAATTATTCATATCTAATCATTCAATTTTTCTGAAAAAATGATCCCATATTCCTTATTTATTTCTGAATAGGATATCACATTAGTGTCTTAAAACTAATTTTGTGGTCCTAGTGGATGAAATCCATCTAAACTCTGAGATTGAATTCGATCATGTTATTTATATGAGAAAGGATAGTGAATTGTTGAAAAAATATAACTTTAGAAAAAGATTTTCAATTGTGATTTTTTGTATCTAGTATGAGATATTCTATGGACATGTGGTCTTATAAAATGGTATCTCATTTTATCCTAATAATGTGAAAGATGTTATGTCATGGGAGAAAAATTATATTTTATTGGGATCCTAATTTTCTTTGGTTTAGATGAATATGACAACATGTTTTTAAATAATATAACAATGTTGAATTATCCAATTATTTTTTTACCTCTAAAGAGAGAAATTATTTTTTAAGATGATAAACATCAGACTTATGTGGCCTTTACTAATTCATATTTTCATAGTTTCGGTTGAATTTTTTTATAGAGTGCTCATTTCATTTACTATGTATCTTGACATCTAAGTAAACATGAAGAGATTTTTATTTCAAATGAATTTCAAAATTTAGCATTGATTTCTATTTTAAAGAGTTAGCAGTTTCACCTTTTTAAATAATATTTTACCATGTATTTTTACTAAAAGATCATGATTTATAACATGTATGAATTTTTTTATTTTTTTATTACATAGTTGATGGGTGGAATACCTAAAATATTTTTGTATTTATATATTGGATATACACAAAGGAAATTGAATTTCAATAAAATTATATTGAGAATAAAGGTTCCGACCTTGTTCATGAAGGATTCTTAATTTTATTTAACATTGTGGCACATTATATTTAGATATATATAGGAGTTCATGAAATCAAGGTCACGGTTATATTAACTTGTTTTATGTTGAAATATGCTACTTTTGAGAAGATTAATAAAGAAAAAAACATTGATGGTGAATAAAACACCATTAAAGACTCTCTTTATTGTGGGGAGACCATTACAAATTAGACATTACCATCTGATGATATTGTATATTTTTTAAACACATTTTTTTGTGTCGTCATGTGGGATAAAATATATTATTATCATATTTCAATGATTCCCATTGACAAATTCCCCTTAGAAAAAAAAAACCTTTTTAAGACATGGAGAGAATATTTTGGTTGTTGCGTATTATATGGGCTATTTCTGAATTTTTTTATTTTATTATTATACAAGTCCACAGGTTAAGTACGAGCACTAGAGAACTTTTTTATTTCCTCATACACTTAATGTTCTGACATGGATGTGGGGTGATATCAAATTATTTTTAATGGGATTCCATGTACCCATGTAATGATGAATGTAATAAAGGATGTTGAATTATATGCATACCAAATTAGCTCATTTTAAGAAAATTTATGACATATAATTTTTAAGAGCTATAAAATATATATTTTAAGAATATTGTTCATTTTTATGAAAATGAATTTAAATTATCACTGATAAAGATAAAAAAATTTCTTTATGCATTTGGGGTGGCCATTTAGAGGCCCTCAGATCATTGTTTCATTTGAGTATGAAATATCATCCATATATGGATGGCTATATAGAGAGGTATATAATGATTCTTGAGGATACACATTCCATATAAAGTATTTAATATTGTGGATCTTGGGATGAATATTTTAGACTTGTTGTGTATTTTTATAACAATAGTTGTCAGTCTGCAATTAGAATTGATCCCATAATGGCCATTTATGATAGAAGGTTTTAATCACCAATGTCTTGGTCATTGACTATTTAGAGTTACATGGATGGACAAATAATTTTCAAATATATGATATAAAAATTCAATTGACTCTTCAAATAATTTTCTTGGAATATAATAGTTATAATTATTATGATCATCTTTTTCATACACCATATAAATTCATGTTTTGTGACTCAGTGTTCTTTACAGTTTCACCCTATTTGGGTCATCGAAAGCTTAAGAGGAATAATAATCCTACTCCGCATTTAATGGGACATTTTGAATTTATTGAGCATGTTGGGATATTTTCATACCATGTAACAAATCATCCATAGTTTATGTCGATATCTAATGTGTTCTATGTATCGAATCGATGAAAATTTCATTCTGACAGATCTCAGTTTTATAGATGGAGTTATCTTGTAAGTGATATTGAATATTCCTGACGATGAACCGACTCTGTATTGTTTATTCTATATCCAATGTACAACATGGTCGGATGATAACTTTGGTTTTATGGATTTCGAGGAACTTTTTTCATATTCATTTGACATCGGAGGGAGAGTCACTAAATAGATAGTGTTGGCCTCATATTCATTACATAGATTCTTGTTGATATGATTTCTTATGACAAAAATTTTCACCAGTGGGGAGGTTTAAACAATATGTTCCCATTTTCATGTACCCCGCAACCCAATTTTTTTATCACTCATCGGATGGGTTTTTTAACAATTGTTTTAGATTTTAAGATTATTTTTTATAAGATTTAAGATTTTATATAATTATTACACAATTTCTAAAAACTATTTTCCCATCATGTGTAAACCATGGAAAAAATATTAGGGATTTTCTTGGTTTTATAATGGTTTTAAAAAATAATACTCCTTTTATAAATTGTTCACCCTAACATTGGGGCTCAAAATTATGGTGTATGGTTTAATAACCCATTTTCCCTTCCCAATTAATCATGCGAGAAATTATATTTCTTAGATAACAAATTTAAATTTTTCCCAAAACCACTTCCATCACCATATTGAATCAGACTAGAGATTACATGAAATCCAATATCAAGGGGGGTTCTAAATAACCCATTATTTTTTCTTCAATACCATTACTAGGAGGATAAAGTTTTTTGAACATTAATTGATTACGGTTTGATAGGTTATCATCTCTCATTCCTTATATATCATTATTTATTCTTGTATTGATAGTTTTTGATATAAATTTTTATTCTTTTTGTATACAAAATATATTTTTCTTGATTCTAGGTTTCATTCCCTAATATCATGTTCCTTAATTATTCATCTGAAAATCATATTGTAACCATTGTATTTTAGGTTTTCATGATTAAAGGTAGGTTGTTCCATTGAGGTTTTAGATTTATTAAACCCAATTTTTTATATTTTTTTATATTTATTTAAATTAAATTATGAAGTTAAAATTATTTGTGACTTTTAATTTGAAAATATATTGGTATTAATTTTTAGGGAACTATCCAATATAAATAGAATTGGAAATTTTCATGTTATTTGAAATAAATGGAAAATTTGAAATATATTTGTCATGTGGAAGAATGGGAAAATAATATTAAATTTTATTGAAAAGAACATATTATTTTATTATCTTGGTAAAATCATTAATTGATTTATGACCAATATTTTGGATTTTTTAATGTGAAATGGTTATATTGAAAATAGAAATTAAGTGATAGTTTTTTAAACTATTTTTAAAAAATTTCACATTATTGATAAATTGATTCAGTATAAGAAATCACAGGTACATAGTGGGTTTTTTGGGGAAATCATGATATGTTGATAATTCCCCATAAATGAATTGAATATATACAACTCTTGAAAACCTAGTATTGATGATATTATCAATGATGGGATTCTGATGGGTCCTCTTTATCAAATATTCAATGAACAT
Source organism: Viscum album (assembly GCA_963277665.1). NCBI lineage: Eukaryota > Viridiplantae > Streptophyta > Magnoliopsida > Santalales > Viscaceae > Viscum > Viscum album. The sequence continues at coordinate 1,816,773,266 of OY728146.1, forward strand.
GTGTACACATATTTATTTGATCCTTGATATGAAATGTTTGAGGATAACATAACTTGAATGTATCATACAATAGGGAATAATGTGATGGTTTTTTTCTGACAACATTAACATATATTTTATTTATTGTGAACCTAATTTACTTATACGTACTAATTTATTTGAATTTAATTATATAATGTGTTCACTTAAGACATTTTAGTAATGTTTCCATCATTTCAAAAGAAAGGAATATTTTTGTTTTAGATATTAAATTTTTAACCCTGATTTTTTTTAATCTAAAATGATAATTCGGTATACAATTATGGAAGATTAAAATGGAACTCTTTATTTTAGCTCACACCATACCTTTTCCATTGATACTATATAGATATTATTCATCTTGATTCGAGTAATGGGAAAGTGTCACATAGACGAGGTGGATATTATCAACAAATTAAGATTGTATTGTTAATTCCTTCAATTTTTTTTGTTTTTTCGTGTAATATTTATAGTACATTATTGATGTGTTTCATGGGATATTTATTTCTTTTTGACATATGGTATTGCCTCATTTTATATTTTTCTTTTATCATGATGATATATATCTTAATCTATTACTATTTTCGGGTAAAATAATTTCATATTTTATTTTCTATGATTCTAGGTGCTGGTATCCAACCCATGGGTTTTGAGGCCACCCATGGGTATAAGACATGATCTTCTCAGTTATTTGGGTATCAGTCTATCCAGGCCAGTTTACAATATTTCTTATGAAACCCCATTTTTATTTTATTTGTTAAATTTTAAAACTAGCATATGTTCTAGGTGTAAATCATTTAATAAGATATTTAGTCAATAAAACTCCTAAGAATTTACATTCCATCTATTAGATCATTTTTCTCTAAAGGATAACACTTTCCTTAACTATCATAATTGTAATTAACAAGATTCATAATTGTATGATCCATTTACTAACACTATTATCATTTTTTATAAACATTAATTATATTCAGGGAATATATCTTCCTAAAAATCATTCTAAGAATGTAAAAGTCATCAAACTATACTCTCAATCTATGACACCATTTCTTTGACATATGATGTAATTGACTATTTTCATTTCAAATCCTTCATAATGGTTCATATAGAAAATATGGGTTAATACAATAATAAAACCCAATGGAATGTTTCTTAATGTGAATCCTATCACCCACTCATCTGAAACCAACGATTCTCCCATTAATACCGAATATATCCTATTAAAATTTGTTCCTTTAAATTTATTTTATGCATACACATCAATAAGATAATATCCTCATAGGGTTATATTTTCTATGGTAACCAAAATCATTTATTAAAATCTAAATATTATATTTCTCTATAAATTGAAATACCATATGTTTTCACAAAAAAAATTCCATCATAGATTCCAAAAATAAAAATCACTCATGTGATAGGATATCAGGTTACCCAAACATATACAATTTTTATATTCCATCATATAGAATGAATATTCAATTAATTTCAAAATAATACATTCACAATGACTATAAAGAATTTTATTATTTGGTGTGAGAATACATATGAATATTATTTCATTAATGATACACAAAATATCTTAAAAATTCATCTCATGCAATATAATTCTTTCTTATAACATATACACAATAAATTTTTATAACATAGGGAACCAAAACATAAGATACTGTTAGATGAGATGTTTTGTAAGTGTAAACAATGGAGTTACAAGTATGTAATAATATGGTAGAATAAGAAAAAATAATTATATTCTAGAATTACATTTGCAATAGAAAATCCATCCTAAAAATTGTAATAAAAACATGTATAATGCCATATGGATTTGGCAGTTCATAAGACATAAAACAAATTGATAATGAAATATTGTGTAATATGAATGTACAATTTTGTCATAAGAACATTTAATAATAGATATTTATAAACTATTTGATAATAATCATCATAGAAATTTTATTTAATGTCTACCCATAATGAAATTCATCGCATTTTGGGATTTGGTTAAAACCCGGCATACATTCTTTGATCATGGGATAACATATTGTGTGACATAATTTCTTATTAAAAAAACCACCATTATATCATTTTTTGGGAATATTATAACATCCCATATTTCTAGTGAGATTATAAAACATTAATATTTACCTAATGAATTGGAGTTATATAATAGGATGTCCCATCACGTAATTATAATACATTAAAATTTATTCCACATGTTTGAGGAAACATTTATCATTTCATCATATATTAACACTTAAAAAAATGGGTTTTATCAATATTTACAATAATAATATAAAAACATCTATATAAGTAATATATAAGGAATCATTGGATCATATTAATAATGAATAACAAGTGAAACATAAAAAAAATCTCTTCGGTAAAAAATTCCATTAAAATATAACTATAAAATATTATGTTGAAAATACTTTTTAAATTTTGAAATCATAATTTTTTAATATAAATATATTAAAAAATATAGGATGAATAATTTCCTCAAAAAATTCCATTGATAACTGAAATTTAATCATTAATCATTGTGTGTTTATAACAAAATGAAATTTATATCATATTGTAATTGTATAAAAAATATTATCATTACAACTTTTGTAAAAACTACCATGTTCGGAAAACATCACGAATATTCATTTATAAAATTTTAAAGGAAATTAAATTATGATAAATAATTAATTTAATAATTATTAAGAGAATATTATTAATATCCTATAAAACATTTCTAAAATAATGTTTTTATGAAATAAATATATTCCTTACTGAAGTGTGAAATAAACTAAATATTCATTAATATTATTATGACATAATATTTTGTACATGGAGAAAAAAATGTATAATATCCAAAAATAAATATTTGATAATACATTTCAATAATTTTTTTAGTGATTGATCATATCATTTCATCATTTGGAATATAATCATTATAAATCGTGGTTAAAATGAGAGTATATTCTAAAACCTTATTGTTATGTTCACTTCTAAATTGAAACCCCCAAGAAAGGAATAATGTAAAATGAGAAATTAAATACCATTGATATAATTATTTTTCATTATATAACATTTATAAGAACTGTTTTATAGACTCTAGGAACTAAAAAATTGGTGAATATGGAATATGTATCCATAACATAAATTTTAGACAAGAATCATGTACCCTAATTACAATAATTGAACCAAAACTATTTTCATGAAATAATTTTAATTCAAAATATATATTACACTGATTATGTTTAATTCTTTAATGATATTTCAATGGTTAATCATTTAAACCTTAAAAAATAAATAGGTGCATGGCATCAAACATGTCACAATGAAACAATATTGAGACGGTGAACATATACCTCACATTTGACTTATATCATGAATGATCTAACATTTATTAATATTAATTAATATTAAATATAATTATATACGAAGATCCATTTACCAAAATACTGGATCCTATATATTTCACTAATAAAATTTCAATACTAATTTCATTATAATTTTTTCTTATTTAAATCCACATTTCATTATGATAATTGTCCCATTTCTCATGCTTGATTCTATATGATAGATATGTCCCATGATTTTTAATCACGATTCGATCAAATAAATAATAAAAATAATATCATACATTTATTATTAAATAATGTTATGCACTTTTACTATAATAAATACATAAAGTTGATGAAAAATTAATTACGTCACTTCCTCAAGATGTGAGACTGTATGTACAAATGAGTGATGTTTCAACTATGAGATGGATGGAACAAAAGATATTTATATAAAATTATTTTAGATTTATTACCATACAATAAATATCATATATATTCATCAACTATATACTGATTAATATATTTGTATTGTTTAATAGAATAACAAGTAACATCGCTTGAAAATGGTGGCATTCCAGACGTATACACAAGAACCATTACAATATTTCAATGGATTGAAAAGTATGATGGTCGATAATATATTACAATAATTGGAGAATAATTTTTACATTAATACCATATATAAACAATAAATCATTAAAAATAACCAACCAAGAATCATGTCTAGGGGAAATTAATAATATCACAATGTGGATATGATGGTCCATGCGTACACATGAGTAATAATTTCATTTCACTTTGGTGAATAAAGAAGTAAAAATGGTTTTATCTTAATAATAATATATTATGTTAATGATAATGTTAAATTATTCATCATTATATATTTTTTGGATCATATTTATATAATGCTTATTACCAAAATAAGAATTATTCTTATTAGTTAATATTGATACATTTTATTCATGACGAATCTGTCATCTTAAACATTAATGCTCTAATAATTTGTTATAGATGAATACCAAATAACATATTATGACATAATGTAATATATAAATGTATTTTATAAGTGTATTTTAAGGATATAAGGATCATATTTTTGGAATAAGGGTGGGGAAGAGGATCCCATTTACAAGTGAGAGGAGAGAGATAGAGGGAATTACATAAATGATTTTAATAATGTATGGCCACATTAATTAGAAATTGAAACAAATATTCGGATTATTATAATATAATATGTGATATGGTTTAAATATATACATTTAATTAGTGTTTTAAATGATTTTTTTTTTCATTATTGTCCTTATTTTTTATTTTATCCCTGATAAGACCATTTTATCCATATTTGTGGTATTAAAATTCTATAGCTTTTAATATTCTTTATGGGAAAAATTTATGATGACAATATTATATTAAAATTATTATGATAATTAAATATGTAGAATACATTTTTAAATTTTATATTCTTATAATTTTCAAAAACTCAAATTAATGTAAATTTTCAAAGAACATTAAAAACCATATTTAAAAAAAACATGATAGAAAATGAAATTTAGATTCATTGATTTCCACATAAAACTATTTAAATAATGTATAAATATATTATTTATTATATAATTATTATATTTAATTAAATCCATTATCTTGTAGATATCAATTTAAATTAATATTACAAATACACGTCGCACACAGAAAAACTGTTTTTAGAAAATGGTAACTTTATGCATGATACTTATCATACAAAAAAGGTGAAATATTTATGATTATAGTGTATTTAATTATATTATTTATTATTTCATGATAATATATATTAATTTGAGAAAAACCCAAATATTATTTTACCTTTAAATTTTATTATTTAATTTAAATATATGATTTTTATATAGAATTCATTGTTTTTCACTATTATATAGTAATATAGATATATATATCATTAAAAATTAATAAATTTCACCAAAATAGAAAAGTAAAATTATTATTTAAAACTTATATCTACTTACATAAATAAATTTATTAAATATGGTATTAATTATTTATAATAACTTAAAAAAATTTGAAATAAAAATGGATTTTGACCATAAATACTTCTTGAATCCTAAAATGATATTATTGAAAACTACGTACTTATTTGTTATGCATAAATAAATAAATTTTCACCTTATTAAAATTTTATAAATATTTATTCATAATGTTATTATTCATATTAACACTATTAATTTAATTGCTTGTTTATAATGGGAACACTTAAATAAATATATTTAGTACATCATAGTTCACATAATCCTCAGGGCTGTGTGTTAAGTAAGATATCGATCATTGTATTCATTAAAAGAAGAAATTAAGGGTATTAAAATTATTAAATAGTATAAAATGTAATATATATGAATAATATTATTAAATAATTAATGATTATATTTATGTTTGCAAAAAAAGATGTAAAATTTCTTTTATTGAAGTCACGAATGAATGTAATATATTATTTTACAATTTCAGATTGAAATCGGGATTGTTTTTTGATTAAAAACACATAGAGGGATATTTTAAATTATTTGATTCCAATAAAATAAATGTTCTTAATTTAGAATTAATTATTAGTTATATGTCTCTCCCTTCCATTTAATATCCCATTGTTTCAAAGTGTGACTTCAAGGATTTCTATATATGGAGACGGCATTATCATTTAATTACATATCCATATTCAATATATTTTTTTTATGGATATCATTATCACTAATTCTATGATTTAGTAAGTAATTATTTAATTTAAATTATTTATATTACAATGTACTCTAATTATGAAATATTTATACGGTAATTTTATATGAACATTCACTATATTTGATGAAATGTGGAAAGAAAATTTTATATAGTAATTCTTCCTCTAAATGAACTTTCAAACGATCTTAGGTAGTATTATATAAGAAACATTATCTCTAAAAATTAATTTTTCTCAATATAATTTCAATTCCATGTTTTTATAAATTATATAATTATCAATTTAATATTATCAAAAATAAATAATATTTCTTCTCAATTTTCCAAGACAATTCCTTGTACTCTTATAAATGATTTTTTTCATAAATTTAAAAATCCATTAATTGGTTCAAATTATTCAATGGGTATATATTATTATGATAGAACCCATATTATTTATAACGATTCCTTGTGTAAATATATCCTAGGATCTTTGAAAATACCTATTTATTTAACCCATGTTATTGAAGAAATGTTGATAATATGAATGTTTTTATAATCCAATTGTGAATATATATATATTTGAGAAATATATTATATTTTAGTCCAATATATAAATAACACACTATATTTAATGATTGTTATTACCTGATAAAGTGGTGTATGGAAATTATTTTTTTATTCCATACTATGCAGTCATATTATTTTTTATGTTTATTAATCTATGCCTCAAAATTATTATTGTATTGAAAAATCAAATTCTGAAAATTAGTAATGCATTTAAAACTCTACGTGTTGACATTTTTTTATCATTATAACTCAATATGTGTACATTAATGATACATTCAGAACCCTATACAGAAATACTAATGTTATGTTCATAGATTTATATATATAACTAATTGTTATTAAATTTATCTATAATGTTATAATATCCGATGCATAATCTTATGAACAATTTCTTTGTTTTTATACATTCATATAATGTATTCCTTGGATAATGATTATTTCTATAGTTAAAAAATTCATAAGTCATATAAATTTTTATTCTTCTATTATGTATTTTATCATGTTATATGTAATCAAACAGTGTGTTAGGTAGAGATATTATGATTCCATGACCTTCTTAATCAGATACCTTTACCATGTTTAGGGTTTTCATTCTTATAAAATAATCATTTATGTCAGATAGATATTTTTTCTCGTATCCTTTTTTGTGATCACTCATACATAGGTTTCCATTCCTTATGAAACAAAGTAGAGTATTGAATAACAGGTTTCTAGATAGATAAGACTATATATATATATATATTTGGGTATGATGAAGAAATAATAAAAAAAATGACATATAGGTAGATATTTTTTAAACAAAATAATAAAATGGGTTATTAGAGTGTGTTTTAATTCATGGGACTTTCTTTTTATATAATGAATGAGATAAAAAAATATAGATGTCATTTTTAGGTTTTTATAGTTACAAATTATACCGATGATGACTGTGTCCTGGGAGGGCATGTCCATTGTTTTTTGGAAAGGGTATACTATGAAATGGACAATTATTATTTTTATGTATTGAGTGTTCAAATGAAAACATTTTTATGTCATATTTAGCAGGTTGATATTATTATTTAATAAAGATCATAATTCTCACCATGATATAAAATTTAATTCTGTATGGAATTGGTAGTGTTGGTAATGGGAAACAATTCCCAAAGTGAAATTGATTTCCGAGGAATAGGACTTGTAAATTATTATTAAGATTCTATAAAGTATGATTATGAGATTAAATTATGAGAATTGTTATTATGGGATTTTATTCCCACCATATTTATGTGTCATAGGGACACTAATGGTTTTCCCACATGCGATAAAACTATGGACTGTGATGATATACCCTATTATAGTGATTTGTTCTAGATGGGAAAAGTACAGTACCGTGTTTCGCATTGATTATATGCCATATAATAGCCAATTTTAACTTATTTAAATTATATTTAAGTCTATAGTAAATTATCTTCAAATTTTTTTAAAGAATAGTCAATAGGTTATTATTCAACTATAATGAATATATTTTTGAGATATAATATCCATGTACTAATTTATATATTACTATAAGGTTGTTATAGCCCATGATTTAGTTAGTTTTGTGTGAATTTTTCCCATGTATAGTTTATTTGAAAATTATTGGATGATATAATAATTTTATATGTCATTGGATGTTATTACATGTTGGTTTTTTCGTATATATTTTTAGAGATAATGTTACTCTAGATGATGTATGTAATCATATAATAGGGAGAGAAAGTTGTATTAATTGGTGTGAATTAATTATTCTTATTGTCATTTCTTATTTATCTTAATCAATATTATGTAACACTATACATTAACATTATTATAATATAATATATAAAGATATTGTTAGTAGTCGAAATACGAGTTGTACATGGTAGATTTGGTTCTTTACAGCTAAAATATAATATTCATTTGATTATATGAATATTGATAATCATGTATAAAAATAATTATAGTATAAAAATATCATTTTTCATCAACATACGAATAATGTTATAGTATCCAAAGAGAATTATGCTTATCAGCATGATATAAAGTTCAAAACTATAATGATTACACGGATGTTATAAGTCAATTTTTATGTAAATATATTTTAAAATATAGATAACATCTATGTGAGTGGATATAAATGGAATTCATACTATCTTGTGATGGATTCCCATAAGTAGATGAGGTCCCAACTAGTAAATTTTACCCTGGATAATCTCTAAAAGATGAGGTTATAGGAAATGGTGTGAAATTTTTAATTTCAAATAGTATTTAATTCTATGGATGTTTCATTCTAATAATCTATGTATTGGTCTTATGAATAATTTTATTATTTATGTATATCATGAGTTTGATCATTTTATTTTTCATAGAAACCAATGATAAAATATTATTGTGAAAAAGTATCATTCATTTGAAGGATTATATTTTATATGAAATAATTGAATACTTTTTGAATGTATTTTTACCGAACGATTTTAATATTTAATATTTCTATAACTTTTATTGAAATAAAAATGTTTGATTAAATCAATGAATAAGTTGGTTCATAGATGAGATCATTTTTCATATTAAATTTAATATAAATCCCTAATATATATTGAAGACACAAATTGTGAATAGTTTTTGGAAATATATAAATGCAATTTGAATTCATTATTGACTAGTAAATTTCATGAGGATGATAAAATTGCGACATTAACAAGAATATCTATCATATAATAGAATTATTACCAGATAATAATCGTAGACCTTAAGGTATTGTTAATAATTAATCTAAGTTAGTGGCCTATATTTTCACACACATAATGTATCTAAAATCACAATTTAATTCAATTTTAATATAGCGTTTTAATAAATAATAATCATACTTTTTGGTTTATTAATATTCACATATAATGGTTCACATTAATTGAATAATCTGTTATTCTTATTTATAAATGATTAGAATATTAAATAAATATTATTTAATAGCTAAGAAATATATAATATTTGGTAATATTCAGTTTATTCCCAATGAAACAAATAATTAGTTATTATGTTCAATGAATATAAAATAATTTTTTTCATAAATTAGTGTATATTTAATTTTTTAAATATTTACTAAAATAATTATATCATGTATACTTATTTATATAAAATATATTTTTTTTCCATTGTTCTGTAAATACTGATGAGGTATAACGGAATATGTTTAGAGCTTGGATAAAATTATATATTTCATTTATTATAATTTGAATAATTATTTATTTATTTATTTAGGAAATTATATTTTAATATATTTGATATACATTATGTTATGAAATACAATAATAAAAATATTATTTTTATTATAAATGTGGGTTTTAATGAAAATGAATTTTGTAATGGATCTTTGATCCATAAAATTTTATTTGACACTATTTATATAACCCAATATATTCCATTTTTAGTTGGTATGATTTTTTTCACAATGATATTCTATTAATAGTGAGAATATTATGAACAGTATGAAGAAAGGCTACAAATCACCATCCCTCCCTTAATTATGGAATATGAATAAGTTGGAATCATTCAAGACTAAATGTTTATTTATTGTAATTAATAAAAAAGATGTGAGATGATCAATATATCGACGATAAAACCCAGAATACCATTGTTTATGTTCATATATTGATAGTGCATGTGTGGATAACATTAATGTAATTCCAATTAGTATTCATTATTGTAATATTTTATGAAGATTAATTTAATTAATCATTTATTGAATTATTATGAATACAATATAAATATTAATATGTAAATTCTTTGTAATTTTTTTTCCTAAATTACATATTTTAAAGGCAATAGGGTAGCATTTATCCAATTCTAAGGAACGTGTATAAACTAAATAAATAAATAAACAGTAACAATAAATTATAATTCCCCATGAAATCATTAATTAGTATCAGAATGAAAACATAAATAAATGATAATTATTTTTTAGTAGATAATGAAATTGTTGTATTATTAGAAATATATTATTGAATATATGTTTTCATCAATCCAAAATTTTAGATTATGTGATCATTTGGTTTCAATTACCAATAACATATGGAGAAATATTATGATTGAATTTCGAGATATCATGTATTTTTTTCTACATTAAATGGATGTAAAACATATAATATAATTATAAACATCATGTTTTCAAAGGACCTATATTTTAATACATAAATATTTAGTCTTTTTACATGAATATTCAATATATTAAAAAAATCTTTTTGAGGGCTGTAATAGCTTAGTCTCCTTAGATATAGGTTATAAAATATTTTTATTTCATGAATGATCTTCAATATATCCAAAAAATATTTTAACATTTTTTATCACCGTGGACATAAAAACAATAAATCCATTCGTCATTAACCTTGGGAAATTAATCACATCAAAGTGTGAGATTAGATTTTTATAAGGGTACACCCCAGAGATAAAAATAAATAATCATATTAAAGTATAATATATTAATAACGGTATAATATCATGAGTATAACATATAAAACACATAACCCATCTATCATGGGTAATAAACATGACTAATAGAATAAATAATAATCATTTCAATAGGAATGAATCATTACCGTTAGAAATCATTATTTATCTTTAAAAATAGGTTCATTTCATAACAGTTTGGAACATTAAAAGTCATAGAAAAAAATTAATATATCAATTTTAATAATCATGACCATAAATTCATATGGAATTAGGCCCCAATTCTTATTTACCATATTGGATAAAGTATGTCAAATTGGTTCCCATAATAGATCAATCACATCAACTTGGTTCCAATAATAGATCAACCATATCGAGTAATTTCCCATATTTATCTTATGATATATGAAACATTACCAATTACATTCGAGGGGTATATATTGCTAATCATACCCATAAAATAACGAAAATAATACATATGTGTCCCATAAGATCATATAATATTCATCATTTCATCATATCGTAGCACATGTAATCAAAAAGGTTTCATAAATATTTCAAATTCTCTTCATAGAATAAACTGTTGAAAATAAATGACATTAATAAAAATAGCATATCCATATTCATAAACAATTAATTAAAAAATTAGTATGATATCATTAGATCATATTACAAGTAAAAAATAATTATCATCAATTTATGTGATAATATATAAATATTATTTTGAATAAATCATTGTAATACTTTCTAACAAAAAATACCTTTTTCAATTTAAAGGTGCATGCTAAAAATTACAAAATTTGAAATATATTGAAAAAAATTAATTAAAATTATAATTGGGAAATTTTTATGTAATCGTTATACAATTTAATTTTCATGATGGTTGGAATTTGAATTCATTATATATATCTTAAAATAAAACATTCAATTTACACTTTTATTGGAAATGTAAAAAGGTAACTCATTCTGAAACCACAAGAATATTCCTATTAATTAATTTTTAAAAAATTAAATCACGAAGAAAAATGAATTTAATATTTAATATTATTTATTATAAACATTATTGAAATTATTGTTGAAAACCTCAAAATACAAGAAAATATATTTTCAACCAAAGGATGAAGTAAATCCATTTTCCCTTAAAACATCACTTAAATATCATGATTAGATTTTGTGAGTAAATTCAATGGAAAATGGTTATTTAATAGTAATAAGAGTTTTATATAATTGTATGGAATTTGTTATATAATGATCATGTCATATCCTTGATGTAAATTCATTATTAAACTGTCTTGAATAAAATTTGATTAAAATAAAAATCTCTTACCTCTTGTCATTCTTTTCATTGTACTTTATCGAACCAGAAATATAATAATTATATGTTTATTATACATATTTTCCACAAAAATAATTATATATCATTATGTTAATGATTTAATATTTAAATCATATGTCACGACCCGTCCAAAGGGCATGTGCCATGAATACCCCACGGCCGCCTTCCATAGGCTAGGGGATGGAGACTAGCACCAAAGGCATAAATCACAAAGATGGGAAGGCATTGCCTTTTTGAAAGAAAACTAACACAATAGAGTACGCAGATAGTAAGTAAAATAATTTGTAGTAACTGTATACAGGAGATGCGCTGAAAGAAAATGTGTCCAGAAATACCAGCCAAACAGTAAATTACAACTGAATAAGGGACAAATAGCTGAAAGTAAAGAGCAGCTCCTGGATCATCCTCTGGGGTTCCTACCTGAAGGAGAGGTACATATGGTCACCTAAGAACTCCAAGTCCATCTGTCCTCTCCATGTGCATCTCGCCAAGTGGTCCACCTCCGGATACTATCCATTCATGGCGCACTCGGCCTCCGTCAGTGTTGTCCGTCGTATGTTACCAACACAAAGAGGTGCAGGAATAGCTCGTGCAGGGTTGAGTATAACAATACTCAGTATGGTCCCTAAGACCCTCAATGTCTCACAAAATCCACAAAGGATAAACCACAGTAGAAAGATACAATCACGAAGTATCAAACAACCCTAATTAGGTATATGAATATACATATACCTAAGTTAACCGTCACAGACCGACTCCAACTCTCGAGCCCAACCACAATCCATTCCACAAGTGTAGAAACACTCCACAAAGAAATTAAAACACAAGGTGTATCCCATACGTACATCTCATAGAAGAAATGCATGAGGGATTTACCACAACACATCCAGAAAGAAACATCCATCCTTACATAGGTATATGCCCATACATATACCTAAGTCGTCAAGAGTATACATCTTATACCTGAGGTAAACATGATGGTAAGGACTCTGCTCACACCAGGTCTACAAAACATAAAAGAGAGTAATAGAATATTAGTTGTATCCACTGAATCATATTTCCCTACCGAATGGAATGTACACATAGAAAACTAAAACATTAGTTTGCCATTACTGTCAAACCCACAGAGGATTTAGGTTCAGTCTCGTTGTTGTGGAACCCATGAAGGATTCAAATCCAGTCACGTTGCTGTCGAACCCAAAGAGGATTCAGGTCCAGTCTCATTTGTGTCGAACCAGCATATGATTCAAGTCCTGTATGGTTGCTGTCTTACCCACGGAGGATCCAGGAATAGTCTCATTGTTGTCGAACCACATGAGGATTCTATTCCAGTCTCGTTGCTGTCGAACCCACAGAGTATGCAGGTCCAGTCTCCTTGCGGTCGAACCCACGGAGGATCCAAGTACAGTCTCGTTGCAACCGAACCCATGGTAGATCTTGTTATAGTCTCATTTTTGTCGAACCCACAGATGATTCAGGTCCATGTAAGGTCCCATCATCTCAGTTGCGACCATCCATAGGGTTCTCGTACACAACACACTCGATTCTGGGAGGGTCTGCTCCTCGATCCAAGTGTCGATACATCAATTATCATGAAGTCTTCAGTTGATGTATCCCATAGTTCCATCTCATCATAAAGAACACATCGTGACAAACGGCGCGTCAATCAGACGCCCGGTCTGAGATTTATTATCATTTCTGTTCCAGGGGCCCAGTTGGATTTACACTCGTTCCAAACCCAGAAATCTTCCAAATTTTTCCAAAACTCACTTATAGTATCACAAATGGACTGCCTCATTGGGTGGATCCCAGTGTCATAGATGACGCGTCGATTGGATGTGTGGTCTAGAAGTTATTCACTTATAAGTAAAATGGGTTCGGCCCATCAATCCCAGTTGGTTGGCAGGTCGGCCCGACTCGGTTCGGCGGGTCTGACCCGGTTCAGTGGGTCTGACCCGATTGGGGGTCGGCCCAGCCTGATGGAGCATGGCCCACCCACAGACCCGGCCCAGAGGGTCTGACCTGGTTGGGGGGTGGCCCGACCTGGTGGGGCGCGGCACACCTGCGGACTAGGCCCGCATTGCGGGCCTGTTCGGTTTGCCCGACACCCACGAGCAGCATCGCCCCTCCTCTGCCTCGCCGGCCTTAGCCAGCCTATTCATTCCGTTTCACACTGCCCACTTTTCTGGCCGCGGTTCTCCTCTGCGCGGTGCCAGGTGGCGTCGCGGTTCTCTTCAACTCGGCCGGCAGGCGGGTGGGCGGTTCGTCCGCCGAGCAGCCCGCGGTTGCGGGCCGCGGTCTTCTCCACAGAACGACAACAATTGGGTGTCATGTTCCTCTAGCCCGACCAGCTATGTTCGACAGGTTCGGTTCGTCCGCGCGGCCTGTGTATGCGGGCTGTGGTTTCCTCCATGCGGCCGACACATTGGCGTCGGTCCACTATTGCTGCGGCCCGACCACGACCTTCGGTCACCACCGCCTTCGGTCACCACTACCTAAAGTCGCCACTGCCTCATCCCACTACTGTGACCTACATGGTTGTGGCCTCCATCCTCCTCCGTAGTGCGATGACACCACACCCTTCCACCTCGGCCTCCGTCGTCAAGAAAACCATCATGAATCAACGGAGGGTCATCGGGCCATGTTTGTTCGTCCCGTGATGTAACACCCGGGAATTTTATGAGAAATATTTTGATTTTTATGCTATATAAATCATCAAAGGAATCTTTCACTACATACAACACTATCTTGTCTTGCTTTACATGCAACCGCAACCTTCCTCGATAGCTTGCGTCGTACGCAATACCGAGTTTCCCTGAATAACGGTATACTATTAAAATATTATATAAACTAGCCGTTATGAATATTACTAACTGAATTTTTAATTTCATAACATTTTAATTCAACTTATACATTTTCTAGAATGAGGTATAAAAGAATTAATCAGTTTTTTTGGATAAAAGAAGTATTTTTTCAAAAAATACAGTTTTGCCGTCTTTTGATGGAGCACCCACATTAAATGTAGTTTTTGACATGTTTATAAGTTCAATTTGACAAAATAAAATTCTTTTTTTTAATCAGGGTATAAAAATCTACTTTGAATAAATTTTTGATATTTTTCTGATAACTTTCATATTTTGATGAATAGTAAAAATACGCTAATTTTTAATTAAAAACAACTTTTTTCATTGAGGTAATTTATATAGATAAATTATAATATTGAGTGGTTTTAAAGTGTAAATAGAATATATTTTTACCATTTAATATAATGTATGTCATTAGCATTAATTTCACATTGAATTCATAGGTAAAAACATTTCAATCTTTGGCAATGTTTTATCTTCTAAAACCCGTTTTCTTAACAACATGATTAATTTTATATTAATTACTACAAATTATATGTTTTGAATTTTGAAAAATGAATTCCATATTCAGAATCATTGGGTCCAAATTACGTTAATAGGCTACTTTTTATTTTTGGGCATTATGAATAGTAACTACGGTAAATTTTATTTAACATAGTTAAAGATAAATCGGGTAATGAAGGGTAAATATAAGATTATAAAATTACCCTAACACCTGCCAAAATCCTATTGGATGACTAAAAGTCGACAAATATCACCTAAGAGTCGGATTAGATTCATTTAATGGACTTTTTTCCATGAAAATAATTTAATTATTATTAAAACCAAAGAAAGTGACAACATGTCACTTTCTTTAATCTTATAAGTATAATAATTTTAATTTAGTGATAAACTTCATGAAACTTCGAACATGAATAGTCTCAAAAATGATAATACGATTTTCTACATTATAAGAATTTATTAATAATTTTTAGGCATTAAATAAGTATCATTAATTATGACACAATAGTGATGTTGAAATTATTTTATTAACCAAAATATCAAATAAATGGTTTTAAAAATAATAAAATAAATATTATATGAACTATTTAATGTGCTCCACTAATTTTCTAGATACATATGACAATTTATGGATCTATTAAATCTTTTAGTTCGAACATATCTTCTGTATATATTTTATTTAAATTCAAATAAATGAATAGTGTCAAAATTGACACTATTGTTATTTTATAAAAATAACATATTATAAAATTGTTTAAAAATAACAAAAATATTTAAAATTTATAAATTAAAATTTATATGGTCTACAATGTCATAAATTGTCAAATTATGGAATATTCACAACACATATGTAATTATTTATTATAATTTAAAATTTAGAATATCATTACCACAAATAAAATTATATTGATAAATAAGGATAAATCAAGTTGATAATGTTTAAAATAAATTACTAACATGTCTAAATTTTATTGGTTGATGATATTACAACCCTATATCTTCAAATCTTCGGATATGAGTCATTTTGGAAGTTTTTATGTGGGGTTGGGTTTTAATATAAACGAATATTTCTTATATTTCCAAAGGTTCCCCTCTCTTCCCTTATAAAAGGGAACCTCCTCCCTCTCCTCCTCACAACAATTTAAGCCTTCACGCTCGGCCAAACCCGGCCAATTTCTCCTCTCCACTTCCATAGAGGCATCCTAGAGGTCCTGGTCTTCTTTAAGGACCAATTTTAGAGCCCTAAAAGGGGGTCTCAAAGAAGCGCTTTAAAGAAGAGGTAATGCCCGTTACCGATTCTTTCATATTTATTTCTTCTTCCACTTCTTCTTCATTAGTTTTTTCATTATGAAGTAATAAAATCAGTATCACTAATATAATAATATGATATTATAAGTATGAACCAACCATATTTCACCATCTATCCATACTACGGAAAACAAAATCACCGTGTGTACGTACATATGGAATATCGTCTCCATGCCATGGTGTAATATATTTTCCTCCACCACCTTACATGTATGGGTATAATGGTGTAAATAATAACTATATATGATTATTATAAGGTGATATTGATTCTCAAATAGTATACATACACTCGAACACAATTCCACAATCATTGGAATGATGTCATCGCTCGTGCGTACGTACGGAATACCGTTTCCACGATGTGATGCGAATCATTCTACATGATCTTAATTTAATAATGATTATATAAATTAATTTAATGAATGAATATGTCATATATTACACTAATAAAATTCTGTAAATGAAGCATCTATAACCTAAAATTAAAAATAAAAATTTATTCGACAAAACGCGCATAAGAACAAAAAGTAATAAACACCCGAATAACAAGTAGTAATGAAATATTACTAATACGAAGCTAAGAATATGACCATATGATATAATAAAAATAAGTATGATTCCGGAATAAGTCAATAACATTATTTAAATCATTATATAGAAGGTTCGGACACTTACAAATCAAATCGGACCTACGGTAAGGGATATATCACAATCTCATTTTTATCTAAAATTGTTTATACTTTGGAATTTACTGGGGTGCATTTTATCATCCACATCCATGTTTCCTCAATATGTAATATTTACATCATTCTACAATATTTTATATACAATTTTACCCTTCGGTGAGTTTTTATTAAAAGATATGAAAGGAATCTTTTGTCATTTTTCGTATGAGGTACTTTTTTACATTTCCGACAAAAGTATGAGAATAATGTTTTCTTTTAACTTATACGGAATGAATGGATTTTAAAAAAAAATATTTCCAAGAATCTTCCTTTACAAGTTTTCATGTTTATTTTTAATCAACTTCTTTTAGTTTAAAATTGTATAACATGTTAAGAAAGGGAAAAATGTTTTTGAAGTAGAAAGGATATTTTCCTCATGATTGGAGTTCAAGTGTTTTATCAAAATTATTTTCCATCTAAGATAATATAGGGTTCTGTTTCTATGCCTATTATTACATTGATTTGATTATGTTTTGATGGAAATATTTTTATTAATTCCTTTATCTTATTTGAATAGTTTTATGATGTCATGATGTTTAAGATTCCCATTTTTATTACATGGGTTATGTTATGATGTATGGTTTATGATTTTGTGGCACAAATAAGAATGGTATCATTATGAGATGGGTGTGACCTATATCTCCCTCCAATGAATTGGGTGAATATTTTATATCTCATTAGATACACATGGCTGGAATGGGAGGTTAAACTGGTTCAGTGAAACTAGACTGAAACGAGGAGTGAACTCGATTCAGAAATGGACTTTGTCCACAAAGATAGTCTTCGCAATTAGTCTTGACTAATAAGAAATGATTCTCTATGATTACGCGTGTATGCCAAAAATTTTCATGTTTTAATTTATTATTATTGGGATTTCATTCCACTACTATTATTTATCCCATGTTATGAAATTATTCTCTCTTTTGCAGGTTAAGATTTCCAAAATGTTATGTTCTTATTAATATGATGTGATTGATATTACTTTTGTTTATCCTTATTGAGCATTTGAGATCACCTTTTTGCATGTTTTCTTTCCCCAGCTCAGGAATAAGCTTATTAATTAAGATATTCCAAAAGGGACTATAGATATGATGAAATAATTGGGAGATAGTGTAGACGCTTTATGAACCAGTTGTTTATGTTTCCCAGTTTCTAAAGACATTATACCTATACAGTCCTTTCATGTTTTTGTTATATGTTGTAATAAGTATGCTTCAATTTTGATGTAATAACAATGTATGTAAAGTATGGGTCGTTATAGTTGGTATTAGTGGAAAGGTATAGTCAACTTTGGAAACTAGGATGTGAAAGCCTTAGTAAGAACCCTAAGGATAAGTCTAAGCATAGAACACAATCATAGTGTTTTAGAAATGACCATGAATAACCTAGGATAAGAAATTAAGTGTGAAATTTTATTCTTTATTATGTGGTTTTCCAATTACAATTAGTGTTTCTCACACTATTCTTCTGGGTTTTAGTCAATGGCTGGAACCCGAATGAACCGTGTTAATGCGAAATGTGATGGCAATGCAATGATTTTCCCCCTGAGCAAACAAACGTTATGGGAGATGGAATGTAATATCTTGTAGCCATGATCACACAACTTTTTCAATCTATGAATCATGCAGGACTTCCAAACGAGCAAAGGAAGGAGCAACATTCTGTTGAATCCTTCATGAGGCAGCGTCCAACTTCTTTCAGCGGGTCTACTGATCCATTAGTTGCTGAACAATGGATTAGTACTACTGAAAAGATAATTTCAGTTCTTCAATGTTCTGAACATGATAAAGTTATCCTAGCAGTGTATCGTTTAGAAGGATATGCTAATCAGTGGTGGAATCTTATTAAGAATATGAGGCAAAGGGATGAAATTGAGTCAATGGAATGGGACGAGTTCAAGAACTTATTTTTCTATAAGTACTTCCCTCGTATTCTCTGATCAAATATGGAGAAAGAGTTTCTTGAACTGAAGCAATAAGATGAAGAATATGTTGGTACCTACTAAGAAAATTTTACAAGACTTGAAAGGTACGCTTCTGGTATTATTATCCAACCTGAGAGTAAGATCGATCGATTCTTTAGTGGCTTAAAACCAAGTCTTCGAACGGCGTTAGCCATAAGGGACTTCAATAGCTACGATGAAATCGTTCGATGTGCTCTCAATGTCGAGATGGATATTTGAGTAACCCCTCAGTCCTATGGGTTTTATATGAAGAGGATAATAGAATTCAAAGGAAAATCTAAAGAGCACACTGAAAAGAAGATGAGCTTTCCCTTATGCTCAAAGTGTGGAAAGAAACACTGAGGGAGTTGTCTTAATGGGACAAGTAAATGTTTCAAATGTGGAAAGGAAGGTCAACGGGCATTTGAATGCCGCAATTATGGGAAGAAGATGTCTAATGATGCAAACAAAGGAAGGGACATACGGGATGAACCTACTACACTTCCATGTTTCAAGTGCAAGGAGATGGGGCATTGTGCCAATATATTCCCTAATCCAAGGGTTGTTGATGATGATAGACATCAACAAAATTTTAAGGCTAATGAAAAAGGAAAGTCACATGCAATTTCTATCAGCGATGTGGAGTACAATAACGATATGGTGAAAGGTACACCTACCATCCACTCTAAAGTAGAAAATGTTTTATTTGATTCTTGATTCACCCACTATTTTATTTCTGAATACTTTTCTAAGGGTATCACGGTATTACCTCAACAATAAGATGTTGAGTTAGTTGTGACAACACGTAATGGCACAACAGTCGCATCAAATGTTTATAATTCTTCCCCGATTGAAGTTTGTTGGAAAGTGCTTCCTGCAAATCTTGTGATCCTTCCTATAGTGGAATTTGATGTGATTCTTAGCATGGATTGGACTTCATTATATGGAGATCATATAAATTTCCAAATAAATGAATTCACATTTCATATTATAGATCAATCTATGATCTTCTATCTATGCAAGGTTGAACATAACCTTCCAGTGGAAATTTCATCCATCTTATTGGTCTTGATTCCACATAATGAAGGTTATTTATCTCAAATGGTTGGTGAGAAACTCACAATTAATAATATTCCCATTGTACAAGAGTTTGATGATGTCTTTCCGGAGAAATTGTCGGGTCTTCCACCAAATCGTGAAGTTGATTTTTCAATAGAACTCATACCGGGTGCTTTGCCTATTTCAAAGACACCTTATAGAATGGCCCCAATTGAGTTGCAGGAATTGAAGAAGAAACTCCAATATAATCTTGATAAGGGATTCATACGCCCTAGTGTGTCACCTTGGGGAGCACCTATTCTGTTTGTTAAGAAGAAAGATTGATGAATGAGACTCTGCATTGATTATTGAGAACTTAACAAGATCACTATCAAGAACAAATATCTTCTCACACGCATTGATGACCTATTTGACCAACTACACGGAGATCAATACTTTTTCAAGATTGATCTTCGTTCAGGGTATCATCAATTAAGGGTCAAAAGGGAGGATATACCAATGACGGATTTCCGTACAAGGTATGGACACTAAGAATTTATAGTGGTCCCATTTGGTCTTACTAATGCCCCTGCTATATTCATGGATCTGATGAATAGAGTCTTTAGAGACTATCTTGATCAATTTGTGGTAGTCTTTATAGAGGATATTCATGTCTATTAAAAGGGAAAGTAAGAACATGAAGATCACTTGAGAATTATATTGAAGACCCTGAGAAAGGAGAAGATTTATGCCAAATTTACCAAGTGTGAATTTTGGCTTCAAAAAGTTTCTTTTTTTGGTAACATAATCTCAAAAGAGGGGATATCTATGGATCCAGTAAAAATAGAGGTTATCGAAAGATGGTCGAGACCAACAACAGTAACTGAGATCCGATGTTTTCTTGGTTTGGCTCGATATTATCGACGTTTTTTGAAATATTTTTCACGAATATCTAATCCACTCACCAGGTTGACTCGGAACGGAGTTAAGTTTGTTTGGATGGAGGAATGTGAAGAGAATTTCAAGGAGTTGAAAATAAGGTTATCCAGTGCACCTGTTCTCACACTGCCTTGTAGTGGAGAAAGGTTTGTGATCTACAGTAATGCATCCAAGAAAGGGCTGGGGTGTGTTCTTATGCAAAATGATATGGTGATAGATTATGCCTCACGACAGTTGAAAATCCATGAGAAGAATTACCCAACCCATGATTTGGAGTTAGCTTCGGTAATATTTTCATTAAAGATTTAAAGGAATTACCTTTATGGTGAAAGGTGTGATATTTATACTGATCATAAAAGTTTAAAGTATTTTTTCACACAAAACGAGATGAATATGCGTCAAAGAAGATGGTTGGAGCTGATTAAGGATTACAACTTCTCAATTAATTACCACCCTCGAAAAGAAAACAAGGTGTAAGATGCATTAAGTCGACAAAACCATGCTAGCTTATCCATGATGAGGATCACAAAAGATCCAATATTTATGGATTACAAAGGATGGATCTTGGAATTATAATGGAAGGGTAAAAATATTATCTTTCTCAAATGAATTTTCAACCATCTATACATGTGAAGATTAAATAGGCACAAATAGAATATGTCGAGTTACAAAAGAAGGTGAGAAAAATTCCTGAATTCAAACTTGAATGTGATGGTATAATAAAGATCAGGAATCAGGTTTGTGTTCCTACCATCCCCAAATTAAAGAAGGAGCTGCTGGATGAGGCTCATAGTTCTTCATTCTCTATTCATCCTGGAAGCACGAAGATGTATAGGGACCTGAAAGAGTACTTCTTGTGGGATGGCATGAAAAGAGATGTTGCTGAATATGTCTCTCGATGCTTGGTTTGTCAGCATTTTAAAGGTGAGAGACAGATGTCTCAGGGGATGTTACAACCATTACCCATACCCGAGTGGAAATTTGAAAACATCACTATGGAATTTGTTACAAGACTTCCTAAAACATCCAAAGTCAATAATGCTCTCTGGGTCATAGTTGATCGTATTACAAAGTCTGCACACTTCATTGCTATTAGAGAGGATTTCTCTCTGGATCAGTTTTCCAGGATATATGTAAAGGAAGTGGTAAGATTTCATGGAGTACCACTATCTATTATATCTGATCAGGATACGAGATTTACCTCGAAGTTCTGGCGAAGTCTTTAGCATACTCTGGATACAAAGTTGAGTTTCAGCACTGCTTATCATCCTCAGACAAACAGTCAGTCTGAGAGAAAAATTCAAACTCTAGAAGATATGTTGAGAGCTCTCTTTATGGATTTCAAAGGTGGTTGTGATCAACAACTACCTTTGGTGGAATTTTCTTATAATAATAGCTTTCACTCCAGTATTCAGATGGCTCCTTATGAAGATCTCTATGGAATGAAATTCAGGAATCCAACTTGATGGGATGAAGTTGGGGAAAGAAATCTATTTGGACCTGATCTCATTGGTGAAATGGAAGAAAAGGTCAGATCTATTCAACAACACATAAGAGTAGCTCAGAGTCGATAGAAAATTTATTCCGACAACTGAAGTAAAGACCTAGATTTTGAAGTGGGTGATAAAGTGTTCTTACGAATATCTCCCTGGTATAGGGTCATGGGATTTGGAAAGAAGGGGAAGTTGAGCCATAGATATATCGTTTCTTTCGAAATACTGGATCGTGTTGGGAAGGTAGCTTACTGATTGGCACTTCCACCGAATCTCTCTCAAGTTCACGATGTGTTCCATTATCTCTCCTGAGAAAGTACATACCTAATCCTTCACATGTAATCAGCTCAGAAGTTGTACCATTGGAGCAAGATCTTTCTTATGGAGAACATCCGATAGAGATTCTGGATCGTAGTGAAAAAGTCGTACGAAAAATACCACTCGCTTGGTGAAAGTTTTATGGAGGAACCACCAATTATAAGAAGCTACATGAGCTCTTGAGGATATGATGAGGGAGAGGTACCCTCATCTGTTTGTTACAAAGTGACGAATTATGTGGGAGAAATTCATTTTAAGGGGGGTAAAATGTAACACCCGAGACTTTTATGAGAAATATTTTCTTTTAATGTTATATAAATCATCAAAAGAATCTTTCACTACACACAACACTATCTTGGCTTACTTTACACGCAATCACGACCTTCCTCGATAGCTTACGTCGTACGGAATACTAGGTTTCACTAAACAACGATATGCTATTAAAATATTAATAAAACTAGCCTTTATGAATAGTACTAAATGAATTTTTAATTTCATAACATTTTAATTCAACTTATACATTTTCTAGAATGAGGTATAAAAGCAAAATCAGTCTTTTTGGATAAAAGAAGTATTTTAAAAAAAATACAGTTTTGCCGCCTTTTGATGGCGCACCCACATTAAATCTAGTTTTTTATATGTTTATAAGTTCAATTTGACAAAATAAAATTCTTCATTTGATTCAGGGTATAAAAATTTACTTTGGATAAATTTTTCATATTTTTCTGATAACTTTCATATTTTGATGAAGAGTAAAAATACGCTAATTTTTAATTAAATACAACTTTTTTTATTGAGATAATTTATGTGGATAAATTATAATATTTAATGGTTTTAATGTATAAATAGAATATATTTTTACCATTTAATATAATGTATCTCATTGTCATTAATTTCACATTGAATTCGTAGGTAAAAACATTTCGATCTTTGACAATTTTTTAACTTCTAAAACCTGTTTTCTTAACAACGGGATTTATTTTAAATTAATTACTACAACTTATATGTTTTGAATTTTGAAAAATGGATTCCATAATCAGAATCAGTGGGTCCAAATTATGTTAATTGTCTACTTTTTATTTTTGGGAATTATGAATAGTAACTACGGTAAATTTTATTTACCATAGTTAAAGATAAATCGTGTAATTAAGGGACAATATAAGATTATAAAATTACCCAAACAACTACCAAAATATTATTGGATTACTATAAGTCGACCCATATCACCTAAGGGTAGGATTAGATTCATTTAATGGACTGTTGTCCATGAAAATAATTTAATTATTATTAAAAGCAAAGAATGTGACAACATGTCACTTTCTTAAATCTTATAAGTATAATAATTTTAATTTAGTGATAAACTTCATGAAACATCAAACATGAATAGTCTCCAAGAATATAATACAATTATCTACATCATAGGGATTTATTTATAATTTTTAGGTATTAAATAATTATCATTAATTATGACACAATAGTGATGTTGAAATTATTTTATTAATTAAAATATCAAATAAATTGTTTTAAAAATAATAAAATAAATATTATATGAACTATTTAATGTGATCCACTAATTTTATAGATACATATAAAACTTTATGGATCTATTAAAGCTTTTATTTCGAACATATCTTCTATATATAGTTTATTTAAATTCAAATAAATGAATAGTGTCAAAATTGACACTATTGTTATTTTATATAAATAACATATTATAAAATTGTTTAAAAATAACAAAAATATTTAAAATTTATAAATTAAAATTTATATGGTCTAAAATGTCATAAAGTTTCAAATTATGGAAAATTCACAACACATATGTAATTATTTATAATAATTTAAAATTTAGAATATTATTACCACAAATAAAATTAAATTTATAAATAAGGATAGATCAAGTTGATAATGATTAAAATAAATTACTAACATGTCTAAATTTTATTGTTTGATGATATTACAACCCTGTCTCATCTAATATTTTGATATGAGTCATTTTGGAAGTTTTTAAGCGGGGATGGGATTTAATATATACTAATAATTCTTATATTTCCAAAGGTGCCCCTCTCCTCCCTTATAAAAGGGCACCTCCTCCCTCTCCTCCTCACACCAATTTTAGCCTTCAAGCTCGGCCAAACCCTTCCATTTTCACCTCTCCACTTCCCTAGAGACATCCTAGAGGTCCTGGTCTTCTTCAAAGACCAATTTTAGTGCCCTAAAAGCGGGTCTCAAAGAAGCGCTTCAAAGATTAGGTAATGCCCGTTACCGATTCTTTCATCTTTATTTATTATTCCACTTCTTATTCTTTAGTTGTTCCATTATGAAGTAATAAAATCAGTATCACTCATATACTTATATGTTATTATAATTATGAAACAACCATATTTCACCATCTATCCATCCTACGGAAAACAAAATCACCGTGCGTACGTACATACGGAATACCATCTCCATGCCATAGTGTAATATATTTTCCCCCACCACCTTACTTGGATGGATATAATGGTGTAAATAATAACTATAAATGATTATTATAAGGTGATATTGATTCTTAAATAGTATACATACACTCCAACACAATTCCACGATCATGGGAATGATATCATCGCTCGTGCGTACGTACGGAATACCGTCTCCACGATGTGATGCGACTCGTTCTACATGATATTCATTTAATAATGATTATATAAATGAATTTAATGAATTAATATGATATATATTACACTAATAACATTCTGTAAATGAGGTATCTATAAACTAAAATGAAAAATAAAAATTTAATCAACAAAACGTGCATAAGAACAAAAAGTAATAAACACCTGAATAACAAGTAGTAATGAAATATTACTAATAAGAAGCTAAGAATATGACCATATATGATAACATAAAAATACGTATGACTTTGGAATAAGTCAACAACATTATCTAAATCATTATACAAAAGTTTCAGACACTTACGAAGAAAATCGGACCTAAGGTAAGGGAAATATCACAATCTCATTTTTATCCGAGATTATTTATACTTTGGAATTTACTGGGGTGAATTTTATCATCCACATCCATGTTTCCTAAATATGCAATATTTACATCATTCTATAATAGTTTATATCCAATTTTACCCTTCAGAGAGTTGTTAGTGAAAGATATGAAATGAATATTTTGTCGTTTTTCGTACGAGGTACTTTTTGACTTTTCCGACAAAAGTACGAGAAGAATGTTTTCTATTATATTATACGACATGAATGGATTTTAAAAAAAATATTTCCAATAATATTCCTTTAAAAGTTTTCAAATTTACTTTTAATCAACTTCTTTTAGTTTAAAATTGTATGACATGTTAATAAAGGGAAAAATGTTTTTTAATTAGAAAGGATGTTTTCCTCAAGAATGGAGTTCAAGTGTTTTATAAAAATTATTTTCCCTATATGATAATATAGGTTTATGTTTCTATCCCTATTATTACATTTATTTGATTATGTTGTTATGGAAATATTTTTATGAATTCCTTTATCTTATATGAATTGTTTTATGATGTCATGATGTTTAAGATTCCCATTTTTATTACATGGGTAATGCTATGATGTATGGTTTATGATTTTGTGGAACACATAAGAATTGTATCATAATGAGATGGGTGGGACCTATATCTACCTCCAAATCATTGGGTAATGATTTTATATCTCATGTGATAGACATGGATCTAATGGAAGGCTAAACTGGTTCAGTTAAACAGGACTGAAACGAGGAGTGAACTCAATTCAGAGATGGACTTTGTCCACTAAGATAGTCTTGGAAATGATTCTTCACTAATAAGAAATGATTCTCTATGATTATGTGTGTATGCCAAAAAGTTTCATGTTTTATGTTATGAGTATTGGGATTTTATTTGACTACTATGATTTATCCCATGTTATGAAATTATGTTCTCTTTTGTAGGTTAAGATTTCCAAAATATTATGTTCTTATGAATATGATGTGATTGAAATTTCTTTTTTTTACCCTTACTGAGCATTTGAGCTCACCCTTTTGTATGTTTTCTTTCCCCTGGTTAGGAAGAAGATTATTAAGTAAGATATTCCAAAAGGGACTATAGATATGATGAAATAAATTGGAGATAGTGTAGATGCTTTATGAACCAGTTGTTTATGTTTCCCAGTTTCTAAAGACACTATACGTATACATTCGTACCATGGTTTTGCTATATTTTGTAAAAAGTATGCTTCAATTTTGATGTAAAAACAAGGTATGTGAAGTATGGTTCGTTATATGCGCCCTCCACATTAGGTGATAACAAATGGCCAAAGAAGAACCAGAACATTCATCGATGAACGAGGTATAAATTTTATTCATTTAAAAACAAATAAATATCCCTACCTGAAATATGTCATTGTATGTTGTTGATTCATATAAATACGGTGTCCCGGAAGATGGGCGTCGTTCCATCAACTTTGGAGGAAATGATGTTGGCGTTAGCAACGTTCTTTTGCGAGTAATATATTCTCCCTTGGCATGGAGTAAGAGGAAAGTAAGAAGGCGCATCGTCGTTCTTCGGTGGAAATGGTGTTCTTCATCGATAAGATATTGTTCCTCGTTTTCTTTATTGGAGAGGTTGATGTGCTCCAAAATCTATCCTCCTCTCCTTAGTTCTCCAAACAGGTTTTATTCCATCATAATTAAAAGAATGTAATGTCTTCTTTTAATGTTGGAAAAATAGATTCAAAAGATTTAAAATACTCTAATTAATTAATTAAAATATTAATTAATTGTGTTGGCACCTTAACTAGAGGAGGTGAAAGGCTTAAAATTCAATGGAAGAGAGGTGGCTTCATTAAATCAAAGGTATGTCCAAGAGTTTCATTGTGGGGTTTAAAGGGGAGTTGAGGGGTTTGTGTTCGTGTTGGCCTAACCACACAATATCCTCCAATGGGAGGTTATGTGGGGGGTGGACCTCACCTCCAAATCCCCGTTTGAGAAATTAGCCACCACATAAAAAAAATTTCACACATAATTTTCAATTTATTAAAAAATCCCCAAAAATTAACTTCTCCTCCCGATAAAATGAAACTGCGATAATGGTCCCCTTAAGCAAATATCGGCGCTGCGAGTTCATCGGTGTCCTCAGATATCAATTCCGAGTAGCAGTTCAAAAGATATAAAATATCACACGTACGTTTACTGAACGTACCCGAACAAAACTTCATAAATTGATTCTGGGCACACCGGGCCTCAGAATCAGGTGCCTTCAGACACTGTAGACTCATAAAATTCCCATGCATTTATGAAAAAACAATTTCCATGGAATTTCTGGGTCTTTACATTCTCCCCACCTCAGGGAGTTATGTCCTCATAAGCTACAAAACATACTAAGAGAACAAATGGGGGTACTAAGCATGAATCTGAGCCTCATGCTTCCATGTTATCTCCTGGAGGTTCCCGCTTCGCACACGAATGCGAACCAGAGGAATCGACCGTCCACGTAGGACACGCTCTTGTCGATCCACAATCTCCACTGGGACCTCTGTGATTGTTTCCCCATTATCGATGTCCATCACCCCATGGTCGATGATGTGGGATGGGTCGTGCACGTATCTCCTCAACTGAGATACGTGGAAGACATCGTGCACCCGGTGCAACTAAGGTGAAAGGGCCAAACAGTAATCCACCTCTCCTACTCTGATGAGGACCTGGAATGGTCCAACGATTCACGATGATAACTTTCCGCCTCGGCCAAATCTCTATAGACCTCGTCGAGGTGAGACCCGTAGAAAGAGGTGGTCGCCATACTCGAACTCCAAAGGTCTCCGTATCCTAACAACATATGAATCTTGTCTGCTATGTGCAGTCTTCATCTGCTCCTGGATTATTAGCACCATCTTCGTGGTAGCTCATTCCATCCCTAGTTGGTAGGATGTGGGCCGACTTGGTGAGTCAGTCGAAGATCACACCAATAGAGTCATGTCCCCTGAACTTACGTGGACGACCCATCACAAAGTCGATTGATATCTCATCCCTCATTCACTTTGGTACTTCTAAAGGCTGAACCAAGCCTGCTGGTACCTGATGTTCCACCTTCACTTGCTAACTAGTGAGGCATTGAGAGAAAAAATCATCTACTGCCTTCATCATACCTAGCCACCAATGCTGCCGTCGAAGGTCCCTGTACATCTTGGACACTCCTGGATGTACCGCTAGAAGTGATGTGTGAAACTCCCTCAACACTTCCTCCTAGAGTGACACTTAAACCATAGTATGTCCTCTAAAGATGATGATGTACACCCCACCTTTAGGAAATCCATCAGGTTCCTGCCCCGTGGATATATGAGCACGTCGTGTCTAACAGTCAGTGTCCCAATGTTGGGCCTCCCTGAATCACTGAAGTAGTAGGGGAGTGACTATAAGAGACTGTAGATAAGATGCTCCATCCCTATCCACAAAGGACATCTGCAACGTGCCTAGCTGCTCCTTCGTCTCTCCTAGTAGCTGAATGAATGATCTCTTACTGAGAGAATCTGCTACAACATTCCTCTTTCCAAGATTATAGACTATCTTGAAGTCATAATCCTAAAGGAAATTCAAGACAATGTCGTTGTCTCGGGTTTAGGTCCTTCTACGAGAAGAAACACCTGATACTATTGAGATTAGAGTAAACCGTACACCATTCACTCAACGAACTATAGGTGAGACTATAGAATTGTAAAAAACTTGACCACATCCTTCTTCTCCTATGTTCTACAAGAGCTGGTAAGATTTATCCTTTGCCGAGAAGAGTAATCCAGTCTCATACCATCGATGAACCACATACTTTTCCTAATACAGTCAATCCTGACATGAACGGTACTATTTCATTCTAGGGATGACGCCGTAAGTCCTCGACACTACTACCTAAGGATCCAACCATCACTCTTGCCTCCATGGGATGAGTCACACTATCGGTATTAGTTTGTGATCACTGGGTCTCCTCCAGTAGGAATCTCGAATGTGAGGGTCAAGTCAATGGTTTTAACGGGAACCTGTGAGTATCAAACACACAAAAAGGCAGGAAAACAAACCTCACAAGGACAAGTGTCTTTTATTACTGTAGTTAAAAGTACAAATACACAAAAGAACCACAAAAAAGGAAATAACGAACAAAGTCCTCTATGCCTGGAGCTAGTCCCACTCTTGATTACCTTCTCTCGGAGCTCGAGGTGAATCGTCTAAGGGTGGTGGTAGTAGTGCTCGATGACCCATACCACCACACCCTAATGGACCTGCTCCACTGCCTCATCAAGGGCTTTGATGATGGTCAATATCATGTCACTGCCTCTATCTCGGTGGCTCCTCTAATTCCTGTTGATAAACTGTGTGGGGAGTCAGACAGCCATGCACTCTGTGACCCTATTCCCTACAGGAATAAGTGAAAATTCTCCATTGAAATTTCCCACTGCCTCGAGTTCCTTGCACTCTCATTTCCACATCATGGGGTTATCTAATAGAAGATCCAACCCGCTTGTTCCCCTGGTTCATCTACATACTGCCTTCTACAAATGACTTGGCTATTGTCGAAAAGCCCCGCGACAAGATCATCAGCTATGGAGCACGCACAGAGCATACAGTTTCTAGTACAAAACTCCTCCTTGAAAGGAACCTAGGAGATCCACCAGGTGAGGGTCACCTTGTCATAAAACTAGAGCATGAGGCTCAACCACCTCTCTACTGCTCCCTGAACGAGAGTAACAGCTAGTTGCACCATCATGTCAATGAGTGTCCCAACATTGTGGAAAACTCCTCCTACATAATCCAGCCAGCACCCGACCATCTGAAAACTTGTCTCGCCTCAAAAACATAGAGGCCTCTATCGCAGGAACTCCTGTAACATGCTCAAGTGGTGCGCACCCTCTATTGTTGTGATGGTGGCAATGGTGTCCCAGTAGGTAGTGGTACTGCTGGTTCTTTCTCTATGATGGGGCCCTAAATCATGGCCTCGTTGCTTGGTGGGCTACCATCATGATATCCACTCGGAACCCATGGTGACCGTCTAGGTGAAGACATCCTAAAAAGAAACAGGTTATCCACAATCAAAAAGTATACCTCGTGATCTGTTACAAAGTAATCACGAAGAAAACGTTTCAAAGGAAACACACACGCAATTAGTGTTTTCGTGCACTGAGTCAGAAATCAGAGGTCAGGGTCTTGGTGAATGGATACGTCTTCCACCACACCAACACTGGACTCCCTGGACTAAAAACTACACTAAATTCTCATAACACTATTGCTTCATAGAAAATAATGATCATAGTCCTGAGTTCTATGGTATATCTAACTCCTCTGATACAAATTTGTCAGGACCCATCCTCGGGGCCCGTGTCATGGCTACCACAATCCCACCTTCTATAGGCCAGGGCCTGGAAACTAACACCAAAGTTGTAAATTTCATAGCTGGGAAGTAATTTACTTTATTAATGAAAAAAACACAAAATATTAGACAGCTGGTAAGTAAAACACTACGTAGTAACTATATACATGAGAAGTGCTGAATGTAAAAGGGGACAGAAATAGAAGCCCAACAGTAAAGTACAACTGAATAAGATATAAATAGGCGAATGTAAAGAGAAGCTCCTGGATCGTCCTCTGGGGTTCCTACTTGAAGGGTATGTACAGATGGTCACCTTAGCTCTCCATGTCCATCTGTCCGCTCTGTGTGTGTCTCACCGAGTGGTCCACCTCTGGGTACCATCTAGTCCTGGCTCCCTCGGCCTCAGTCAGCACTGTCCGTCGTCTGTAACCAACACAATGAGGTGCGGGCATAGCTAGTGCCGGGGTGAGTATAATGATACTCAAAAGCATCCCTGAGACCCTCAAAGTCGCAAAAAATTCACAAAAGGTAAGCCACAATATAAAGATACAATCACAAAGTATTAACAAACCCTACTTAGGTATATGCCCATACATATACCTAAGATACAAGTCATAGACTAGCTCCAACTCTTGAGCCCAAACAAAATCCATTCCATAAGTGTATAAACACTCCACAAATAAAATTCAACAGAAGGTGTATCCTATAGGTACATCTCATAGAAGTAAGCCACGAGTGATTTACCACAACACATCCACGAAGAAACATCCACCCATACTTAGGTTTATGCCCATGCATATACCTTAGTCGTCAAGAGTACACATCTAATACATGAGGTAAACACGATGGTAAAGACATAGATCACACCAGGTACAAAAAACATAAAATAGAGTAAGAGATGATTATTTGTATCTATTGAATCATCTTTCACTATCGAATGGAAGTTACCCATGGAATCCAAAAATAGCAGTCTGTTGTACCTGTCGATCCTATGTAGGATCTCGGTACAAAAGTCGTCATTGTCGAACCCATGGAGGATTGAAGTCCAGTCCCATTGTTATAGAATCAACGGAGGATTCATGTCCAGTATCATTGATGTTGACCCCAAGGAGGATTCAGGTCCAGTATCATTGTTGTTGAACCGACAGAGGATTCAGGTCTAGTCTCATTGCTGTCGAACCCACGAAGGATCCAGGTATAGTCTCGTTGTTGTTGAACCCACAGAGGATTCAGGTCCAGTCTAAATGCAGTCGAACACATAGAGGATTTAGGTCCATTCTCATTGCTATCGATACCATGGAAGATCCAGGTACAATATCATTCCTATAAAAATCACGGAGCATCTGGGAACAGTCTCGTTGCTGTTAATCCCACGGAGGATTCAGGTCCATGTATGATCCAATCATCTCAGTCGCAGCCTGACATAGGGTTCCCGTACACAACACACTCGATTCCAGGAGGGTCATATCCTCGTTCTATGTGGGGACACATCAACTATAAATAAGTCTCGAGTTAATTTGTCCCATTTTTTTTCTCATCATAAGGAATCCAACGCGACAGACGGTTCATCAATCAGACGCCCTGTCTGAGTGTTATTAGCATTTCTGTTCTAGGGCCCTGGTTGGATTTACGCTCATTCCAAACCCGGATGTTTTACAAAGTTGTCCAAAACATACATACTATAACTAAAAAGGACCTCCTCATAGCGAGTATCCCAGTGCCGTAGACGACGCGTCGATCAGACGAGTGGTCTAGATGTTATTCATGTTTAAGTGAAACAGGCTCGTCTTGTCAAGCCCAGCGGGCAGGTGGGTCGGCCCGACCCGGTTCAGTGGGTCCAACCCTACTGGGGGTCAGCCCGGCCCAGTACAGCGCAACCCACCTGCAGACCCAGCTCGGCGGGTCTGACCCGGTTGGGGGGTCGGCCCGACCCAGTAGGGCGCGGCCCACCTGCGGACCATGCCCGTGTTGCGGGCCGGTTCTGTTCACCCGGCGGCACCGCCCCTCCTCTGCCCGGCTAGCCTTATCAATCCGGTCCTGTCTGACGTGCGTGGCCCGCTATGTGGGCCCCGGTTCACCTCTGTGCAACACCAAGTTGTGCCGCAGTTCTCTTCATCCCCCCCGACAGGCGGTCGAGCGGTTCAACAGCGGAGAGGCCCGCAGTTGCGGGCTGTGGTCTTCTCTGTAGTGTGAGGCCAAGTGGGTGCCGCGCAGCCAGCCGGTTTGGTTCTTCTGTGGGGCCCGTAGATGTGGGTCGTGGTTTCCTCCACACAGCTGGTGCGACGACGCTAGTCCACCATCGCCGTGGCCCAGCCTGGCTGCGGCCTTCGATCTCCGCCACCCCTTCTGACCTCTGCAGCCTTCATGGTTGTGGCCTCCTTCCTCTTGAATAGTGAGACAACACCGCGACCTTCCAGATCCTCCTCCGTCGTCAATAAAACCAACTTGATTCAACGGAGGGTCGTCGGGCCGTGTTTGATCGGCTCGCGCCCTCCGCATTAGTTGATAACAAATGGCCAAAGACAAACCATAAAATTCATCAAAGAATGAGGTATAAATTTTATTCATTTAAAAACAAATAAATCCCCCTACCCAAAACATGTCGTTGAATGTTGTCGAGTCACAAAAAGGTGCTGCTGCGGAAGATGGACGTCGTTCCATCAATGTCAGAGGAAAAGACGTTGTCGTTGGTGGTGTTCTTTTGCAAGTGAATTCTTCTCCCTTGACGCGGAGGTAGAGGAATGTAAGAATACACTTCATTCTTCTTTAGTGGAAACAACATTCTTCGTCGTGAGGATATTGTTCTTTGTGTTCTTCGTTGGAGAGTGTAATGTCCTCCAAAATCTCTCCCCATCTCCTTAGTTCATCATACCATGTTTATGCTAACCCAATTAAAAGAATGTAATGTATTATTTTAATGTTGGAAAAATAAATTCAAAAGATTCCAAATACTCTAATTAATTAATTAAGTTATTAATTAATTGTTTTGGCACCATAATGAGAGGAGGTGAAAGGATTAAAAATTCAAAAGAAGGGAGGTGGCTTCATTAAATCAAAGGGAAGTCCAAGTGTTTCAAAGGGGGGGTTTAAAGGGGAGTTGAGGGTTTTGTGTTCATGTGGGACCCACCACACAATATCCTCCCATGGGAGGTTATTTGGGGGGTGGGCCACACCTCCAAATCCCCTTTAGAGAAATTAGCCACCACTTTAAAATTATGTCACACATAATTTTTAATTTATTAAAAAATCCTCAAAAATTAACTTCTCCTCCAAATAAAATGAAATTGCAGTAAAGGCCCCCTTAAGCGAATAATAGCTCTGTGAGTTCATTTGTGGACTTGGATTTTAATTCGGAGCACCGGTTCAAAAGATATAAAATCTCGCACGTAAGTTTACTGAATGTACCCGAAAAAAATATCATAAATTTATTCTAATCACATGGGACCTCAGAATCAAACGCCATCAGAAACTATGAACTCATAAAATTCCCATGCATTTAAGAAAAGATACATTCCATGAAATTTTCAGGTCTTTACATCATATCACAATTTAGAAAAAATCAATTTTTAATAAAATAATTATATTGGGTGACAAATATTCATTTTCATGCATGTTTTTCTAAAAAAAGCATGATACGTGTAATTTGATCATGGGACCATAATTTATTTTATTATAAGAATTATAAATATTTCATATATATGTATTATATATATATTCCCTAATGAAATATAAATCTAAAAATGAATTTCACCGTTCAGGGAGACAATATGCTCTAAATACTCATGAACTCCATTTTAACTTTTTAAAAAGATGGAGAAAATAATGTAAATATTAATAAAATGGTATTGAATAATAATTACTTCTTATATATCATATATATTCATCAATAACTTCATTATTAGGATATATTTAAAAAGGATACGTAAAAGGAATCTATTCTCATTATCATGGTGATAGTCCACATGTATTCACATGAAACATTATCAATTTTGAATAATTTGGAAGGAAATATTGTAAATATTATATCATCCATATAGATGAATAAATATTTCATAAATATAATTTATAATCTCTACCCTCAAAATAACAGCATTCCTTGAATTATGGTGATGAAAATTAATTGACCAACTACATGGATATGGTAAGTTGTAAATACAGAAAAATGATACATTTACATCCCATTATATAATAAAGAGGGTAGAAAACAGTTATTTAAAAATAATATAATTAAAATAGATTTATTTTAATGAATTTATTATTTAATAGTAAGTACAATTCAGTTATACGATGTAATGTATGAATTTAAAAGGAAGTGATTGGTTAATCTGACTACCTCTTATTTGTATGAACTCTTTTATATATCATCTTAACAAACCAATGGTATGTATTTTGGTAATTCAAGCTCTTATATAATGATTATAAGGCAGTGGAACACATTCTTTTTTAGTTTTTAGTTGAGCTAATGTTCTCATTGTGGTTTTAATAGTAATATTTTTTGGTTTTGATTAATTATTAAAGTGAGGGAAACACATTAGAATTAATAATTAATTTAAATATAATAAACTAACTTTACCTAAGAATGAATAAAATTACCCATTATGAATTGATAATATATGTTTCTTCTTAAAATATGGTAGATTATAAAATTTGGAAAAGATTATGTGGTGTTTTAAGCCTAACAGTTCTGTTTAAATCCAAGGTAACCAATATAAACCATAACCCGGATAACATATTATCACTCATAAGGGTTTATAATATATGATGAAAAATACCACATAAATGGAATAATGTAAACATTTTATTGAAAATATTATCTTCTATTCATTGATTCATCATTATTTATATGATAAATTATTATTTTGATAAAATATCATTAATTTTAAATTTAGCACGATTCAATTTAATTGTCTTAAATTTATAAAAATTTTATAATTTAAATATAATATATCTACAGAACACAAATACATTACATTCATCAATAAAATTCAGGGAACACTATATGACATCATAATTATTTTACTTTCAATATTTTTAAATTCAATAATTAAATTTTAATATAATTGATTAAATATTGTCTCGGCATAGCACAAGAATATCATGTAGTTATTTAATTTATGAAAATTATAAATAAATTAGTATCAATAAAATAATAAAATTATTCTCAAAATAGATTTTCTTTTAAATTTAATTATATTATTTTGTCCCAATTTTAAAAAATAATATATATTTAAAATTAATAAACAAATATTTTTCTTTAATGTAAGACAATATTGGTCATTTTCATGGATAAGTGTCCCATAAATACATATAATTTTAACATATTTATATAATGGTATAATTAAATCGATACTATTATAATTTTTATGTGTAATTATGGTCTTATCACTTAATTTTAAACATGATTAACTTGATATACTCTTTACCAATGTGATAATTTTCACAATGAATACTATTAAAAATTCCATAAAATAAAGAGAGAATATTTAGCATAATGGAACACATATATTAGAAATAAATAATCCATTTTTTCCAATGAAATATCAATACATATTAAATATTAATTTTAATATATGTGATTAAGAAACAATGAAAAACCCTTTTAAATTAATAATTGTTTTACACGTAAAACATGATTTCTTATTTTCCATTGTATAGTAAAAATATTATATGAATGTTAAATATTTTTATAGTATATATAAAATATGTATATTTGATTATAATCATTCATCTATCAGTATTAAGTTATTTTTTTCTGATAAAACCCCATTATGTACACAATAACATGTTTTTAGAAAAAAAAACTCCATTAATATTCAATTTTTTCACTTATAAATAGTTGATAATTAATGGGTTTATTTTATAAAAAATTTATCATAAAATTTTCATTGTATATAATTTCTTATTAAAATTCTGTAATAAAGTGACTATCCGATAAATGACACATAATAATATTTTAACAGTATATCACCATTCCATTAACAAAGGTATTATATTTAACAAAAATTGTGAAGGAAATTAAATTATTTAAATATAAATATTTCCAAAAAAATTAACGGTGTTACAATTACCACCTTCTAGTAAATATATATATTGAAATTTTTCTATTTTATAAAAAAATCTACATATCTCTACCACATTAAATATCTAGGTTCTTATGTTTTTTCTTATAAGATCTGATTCCTCCAGAGATCATTCTAAAAGTAAATAGTATCATTTCATTGAAATTTATCTCAATTATTAAATAATCATAAATCATATTCTTTATATGAATGTTCATTCTATAGTGATATGACCTCTATATTGATTACATGTGATGGAATATGTATGTACTGTACGAAAAGAGATACACTGATCCCATAATGTTTTTTGGATAGGTTCAGTGGAAGCACATAGCTACAAGATTCCATCAATACTCAATGAATAATGTTAAAAAGGGTAATATACCAAGGTGAAAAAATGTCATATTTTCTAAATCATATAATGAAATTCCATGTATAAATTCCTAAAATCATTATAAAAAAAATTTTATTTGAGTTTAGAACCATGATTTTCTTCATAAATTTTTTATTTACTCAAAGATAAATTAATATAGGGCTGAATGGATCTAAATTTTAAATACATTTCTATAAATATATTATGTACTATTATATTTCATTATCTATAATCATCCCAACATGTAGTATTTTTAATCATAATTATATTTATATATTTATAAAAAATTCTTTATAATTCTTGAGTGAAAGATGTTATTTAAGGAAATCTCAACAGAATAACTGTTTTGATCTTGAATACCTTAAAAAAGATATCAAAATATTATCTACGGTTTGATATTTTCTCTCTGATTTCTGATCTTCATGAAGATGGAATCTGGTAATGAAACATAACTCTATATCGATAGGATACTAACAACTTATACATAACGTAATTGGATAAAATTTAACCTTATAAAACATGAATAATTAAATCATCATTAATGTGAATTTTGGAAATCTAATCAAGATGGGAGATAGATCTGACAAGAATTTAAGTGTGATAAAACTGTATGGAAATCAAATACAACCCAAATGAAATTATGGATCTTAAATTCTTTGGGAAATCTGATAAAATGTTTCATGATTTCATTTTACAATCACAATATTTTATTTGAGTAATTTTACTAACATCACCCTTATAATTATACATCTTAGACATAAAATAATGACAAACTATTCTACACGATATAAACACAACAATATATATCTCCAGGTTTTATGACTAGAAATTCTATTTCTAGAATATGATAATTTTAACAATTCATAGAAAATGTATAATTACTTAATAAGAACCTCATCCAATAACTCCTTATCAAATGTTACATTTGGCACACATAAATCATTTTGAACCTGTTAATTCAATCTTAATCGGGGTCAAATATTGAAACATTACTCAACATCATCCATAGTTCTACATCTTCATTATATGACTCTTTAATCTTCACCAAAATAGATTTTTGAAAACTCATTTTTGAATGATAATTCTTATCCCATTATATCAATATTTGTTTATATTGACATTAAATATTAATATATTTTGTATATTTTTTAATACATACTACAGATGAGTTTATGTGATCCTTTGAAATTATTCTGTTGGACACCATGTTTTTTTCATATGGTTGTAATGTATCAATAATTAATAATATCTAATAATCTATATAAATAATATCTATCACATATTAAAATCTATCACATTGAGAATATATATTCAAATTGTATGATAACTGTATACATGAAACTATTCTACATAATGACAATTTACTCATATCATTGATGAATTAATTTTGACGTCTAACTCCAAATCATGAATTTGGTAATATTTTTCATAAACATAATGTTTTCATGAACTATAAGTTATCCATATATCATTATGAGTGATGATATATCCCATTAAATTCATCACTACAATAATTATAGATTAAAAAACCATATGAAATATATATTAATGTATGAAAAGGTGAACTAACTAATAATCTATTCATTTTCATGATATCTTGTTCACATTAATCTATCAAATTGAACATGGATCCCATATAATGTAATCTATGGAGTGGATTAAAATGTCATGAAATGTTCTCCACAAATCACCAGTAATATACCTCCAAACCATATAATCTATCGATATTTTTCATAGTGGTTGGTTTACGATAATTTTAAATAGCTTAAACTGTTGAAAGAACTATTATTATACACTCGCATGAGATTATTTTACTCATGAATCGAAGATTAAATGATTTAATTAACACAATTTAATTTTTTAAAATGATTCACATTAATCATGGTGTGTAACACAATCCTGATGTGGTCTTCATGTTCATACATGATATTTGAATATACTAGAATATATCCATGATTTTAGAAGGAGAATTAGTAAAACCAAAGTGCATCATAATAAATTCAATGTGTCCATACAATGTACAAATTATTATCCCTGTTATATCCTCTGTATTTACCGTCAATTGATGTTATCCATATCGAATGCATATTTTAGAAAATTATTGATGACCATGTATTCAATCAATCCATCCATTAATATATTGTATACAATACTTGTTCAGGGTTGTTATTTTATTATCATTATTATAAACGATACATAATAAAATTTATCAATATTTATTCCTAATAAAAGAACATGTTCTCTCAAATTTGATATATAGGAATGAATAAATAACATTTCTAGATTCACTTGGACATTCATCTTCAATTTTTTTATCTCAATTAAGGGAACACTTTTTTGGGTTTACTGATGTATTTGTTAAAGTATGTAGTTCTTATTTTAAGAACTCAAAGTCATGATTATTTGGAAGAATAACAAGTTATTCATGAAATACCTCATCAAAAGCCAACAGAATAGGAATACATTTAATATTATGATTATCCCTTATACTTCTTGATAAAACATCACTATGTATATGTATCAAGACACATATAATCGATATTATTGCAATATGAATTTCATATTTATCATCATATTAATATAAAAACATTGGATTTTTTAGAACATCAGACATTATTTTACTTCCTCTATATTTCTTGTAGACTTTTTGTAAATAAATACAATTCATGATGGAACTAATATCAAATTAAACTAGTTTTTGAATAAAAATACATATATGAAGAACATCCATAAATATCATCCAATGATGAATAACTGTATTGAGATGTGATAATCAAAACCTTTGTATTTTTCATTGGTAGTTCAGAATATAATGACTACCAATAGTATTTAATATTACTAGATGCATTAGATTAAATAGGATAATTTATATAACTAATCTCAAATATGATACATTAATATATCAGAATACATTTTACTTCTGTAGCTTCATTATTATATATTTAATACCTTTATAAAACCTATAAGATTAGAATAAAAATTGAAGTTAATTAATTAAAGTTATTAATCCTGAAAAATCAATTATATATTTTATAAATCATAAAAAATAAATTAAAACACTACAGGTTTAACATGGGGAATCCACAATCATTGGTATGGCAGTATAATATTATCCAATACATAGACATGTCCCCATGAATCTTAATAAAATTTTCACATAATTGTAACCAATGTTAACCAATCATGTCTTTAATACCAACACAAAATTCCAAGGATCATCTTAAACAAATATTATTTATTTTGTGATGAATATTTAATATATATCACAAATGCATGATCATGGAATATAAAGGGTTATTATTTTACAAGACTAGATACATTATCTTATTATTTATTGAATGATCATAAAAATATCCGATAAATATCATCAAATTTATTACATTTCATAGATATACTATTCAAAATTGTGTTAATAATAACATGGAGAAATAACACCAAATAAAGCATGAGATCATATTCATAGTAAGATTAAATTTTAGTGATATCAAGTGATGGTTGTATAAAACAATACTATAATAATTGGGGCATAAGATCATCATCATAACAAAATAATAATAATAAAATTATATTATGGATCATAAAAAGGACTAAAGGAATAATACCTCATAATTATGAAAGGAAAAAATCATAAGAGAATTAAATCAACATATATAATGAACAATAAGTTATTTTCATAATCAAGTGTCGCAATCATAGGTATAGATATAATTTCAAATGACAAGGTTAACTACCAAGACCATAAAATCATTATAGAGTTGGATAGAGTACATGTTTTCCAATGTGTATTAACCACATTAACTTTTTTACAAAATAGATCTAGCTCAAAGACTTGTTTCTCATTATGGATCAAACACATTAGGTTATTTCATATATTGGATCCAAAAATGGCTTATTCCAATAGATATGTCTTTATATAAACGCCATTAATGGATCTATTAGAGGGACATATAATTATTTTCCCACCATTAACATATTCAAAACCAAACATATGTGTTCCCTAAGATTATAAAACATTCATTATATCATTATATCTTTACCTATGTAAATAAATCATGCATTATAATTACATTATATTATCATCATTGTATCACCCATTAAAAAAACGGTTTTTATAAACAACTCATTATCACAATCACAGAATTTAAAAATAATGAATAAGGGTTATATCAGTCGATCCCATCCCCAATAAGAAATAAATAAAATCAAATGATTTTTACAAAGAAGAAAAGTCATTTGAATGAGTCACTGTAAGTTACCCTAATGAAAAAATCCTTTAAATTTTAAAATTTCTTTATAAAAATATAGAAATTTAACAAAAAATGTGGATAAAATTATAACTTAAAATGATATTTAAAATTTTTAAATAGTTTATCAAATGATTCATAATTCATTATTTGAAAATATTCTATTAATTCTACATATGATAAAAACATTCATTTTGTATATTTTTAGAAAAATTACAAATGTTCCTCATTTATAAAGTGGGATGAAGATTATTTTTAAATATTCATGTAAAATAATCATTGGTGAACAAGGATTTATAAAATAAAAATGAAATATATAAAACATTATTGAAATACATTTAGAAAATCTTGATATGAAATGATTTTTTTATAGAAATGAGAAATAATTATTGTTTCCCTTAAAAATAGTCATTCAATATCTCATTTACCTTAAACATGGAAAAAGGATTTAAAAAGTTTATACTCTACATTTAATTATAGGAGATTAAAAAATAAAATTATTTATTAGATATTAATAGTAAAATTTCTTTAAAGTAAATTCATTCAAAAACAATCACAAAAAATTGGTTTGAAACTACAATCCCTTAACTCATGGCTCACCTTTCATGGTATATAATATTACCTCCTCTATAGTAATTATATATTTATTATAAATGTAACATAAAACCATAATTTTATTAATCCTACCTTTTAGAATTTACTGATCAAATCTTACCAACCATTTAATGTTAATTTTTTAATTAAAATATTTCTTATGGGTGACATGTTCTTTATTTTTCATGCATTTTTTAATTCAATAGTATTCATACATGTACATTAAACATGATTACAATATATATAGAATGTAAATTCTTATTGAAATTTATTATATATTAATTATATATGTATATATATAGATTCACATATAAATATAATGGATAACAATATTAACTATATAGTTCTTAGAGACTGTTGGATATATATATGGTTGAATACTATTTTCACTTTTCAATGGATGGAGAAAAAATGGTAATTAGTAATTCAAAATTTTATAATAACTATTATATCATATAAATCATATATATTAATCAGATCCATCCTTAACACTATCCATGTAGAAAAGTGATAAAAAAGGAGTCACATCACCTCATGGAGGTGTTTGCACACACATACACCCAAGAAACATTAACAGTTTCCAATTTTTTTAAAGGATAGAAGTTATATGAGATAAAACCATTAAATATGGAAAATTATTTAATATAAAATAAATATTATATTTTAACCAACAATAATAACCATCCAAGAATTATGTTAATTAAATTTTAACTGTCATCCTATGTGGAAGTAGTTTTTTGTACAAGTTCATGATTGATATGTTCACATTAAAGTTAAAGGAGATAAAGGGTACAATATGGTGTTTTCATTGGTACAAAATATTTTTCTGTATTTATAATAAATAATATAATATTTTATGATAATTAACACTGATATATATGTGTTAAATGAAAAAATAAATAGGAAGAGATCAGGTTAGGTGATTGTTTCTTCTAGGAAATAACTTCTCTTCCTATCATATTATGAATCCATGGGTATGTATTTTGGGAAGATAATAACCTAAAAATGAGTATAAGGGAGTATATAGGATGATATTTTTTTAATTTTTTGATCTATAAGGATATATGGCATTTGATGAATAGAAATCAGAGGATCCCTTTTCTGATGAATTTTATCATTACTTTGGATATTTAATAAAATATTAAAATATAATAATGTCATACTATATGTAAATGAATAAAAATGCACATAGATTATAAATGAGTTAGTATGGGATTGAATTCACATCAAAAAATTATATTCATTCGAATTTATCTATATTTTTCAACCATATCTTATTTTTTAAACCCTTAGTCATCATATTTTAACTACAACTACTCTAACATCTATGCCACCCTTAAAGGGATATAATTATTCATATTTGATGAATATTGTATCATAAATGACAATGTTGGGGAATTTTTTCCAAACATCGTCATACTTATTTTCATCATTGAATTTTATTGGTTTTAAATTATTTAATATCCTATTATTTTGATAAAATATCATTAATGACAATTTGGAAAATAATAAAAAAGCTATGGATTAATATATAAATATAAAAAGATAGAATTAAAATATAATAATATAATATAACAATAATATATCATAATAATCTATATAATTTTTTGAACACTGTTGCAT
Organism: Viscum album; assembly: GCA_963277665.1. Classification (NCBI taxonomy): domain Eukaryota; kingdom Viridiplantae; phylum Streptophyta; class Magnoliopsida; order Santalales; family Viscaceae; genus Viscum; species Viscum album. The sequence goes on from OY728146.1 coordinate 1,816,818,000, forward strand.
AAGAAATGAATGGAATTATATAATTACAAAATGTTACAAAATAATAAATCAGGAAAATAAGTTTATTATTAATAGAATTAAAATTTATTGTCATTAATAACTTTATTATTTTTCCAATGTGAATACATAACAGATACTTAATGTATTGACATGTTGATTTTTATCATTTAAAAAAATATTATATATTTTATTTTCACTGATAAGTGTCATCAATACAATTATGTTTTAGGATATAAGAGATAATTTTTTAATTTACTTCATCCAAAAATAAATAGGATTAAAAATTGTAACCTAATCACTTAATTTTATCCAATATTAACTTGATTTACACATTAACTAGGTGATGAAATTTACCATGGTTACTATTATAATTGAATAAAAATGACAGAAAAATATAATTTTTTTTCAACCTACTGATTCCAAATAATGAATCAATTTTAACAAACTCAATAGTTATAAGGTGTTGAAATTAATTTTAAAATAAGCATGGAAAACATGATAAAAACCCACATTCATACTAACATTGTTGTAAAAATAAAACTACATTACTTTTTATCTCATGAATTGTATAAATATTTGATGAATTCTAAATAATTTTACCAATTTTAAAAAATATATATATTTTATTAAAATCCCTAGTTAATACTAATTAATTTAATTTAGAAAAATTAATACATATTGCATATATAATAATTTATTTAGAAAAAATGGTTTTAATTTAAAATTAGTATTTTATTTCTATTTATTATTAATTGAAAAAAATAATTACTTTTATTAATATGAAGCCATAATTTTTTCATTATTTATTTTGTATTATTCATATCTGCATATCTAATGGATAAGAGACAACTATTACATAATTTTAAAAAATAATTATCATTGTTTATTTAAATGTGTTGTATTGTGATAGACAAGATATTGAGGAAATTAAACTATTTAATTAGAAATATTTAACAAAATCGTAGGGTGTTAGTTAACCAAACCCATATGAGTGAAGCAAATGAAGGCTTATCATGGGGTTCATTGATCTGAAAATACATTGAATGTCATATATTAAATTCCATTAGAAGCATGATAATATAATGGAAAATGATATGTTGCTGGAACACATTCTATGTAACACTATAATATTATTCACCACAAAAATCATAGTTTTATTGTTGTCAAAAAATAAAATTTAATTAGTAACCATCATATATTTATGACTATAACAAATACATTTAAATATGTTCATTACATGATTTTTAAGGGTAATTTCTTTCTAAGTAACAAATATGTTGAAATGTACCTGACCTGAGTGCCAATAAATCGATTCCCCGGGCCTGGTTGGCACATGACCTCAAGTGTGCCTCCCCATATGCCAGAGGTTGGTGATTAGCATCGAGGGTCTAATAGGACATGATGGGAGACTATACACTATTTATCATAGTAATACACAATATATCATAATATAAAAAGAAAATACCATAGGAAAAAACCAATTAAATGCATATAAAATCATATCCCTAACTGGGTACAATCCACGAGAAAGAGTAAATATTTCATGTCTTGGTAAAATGAAAAGTGAAAAAAACCCAAAATAAATAAAAATAATGGAATCCAAATAACGGACCTGTCACAATTTTTGTATGCTCATCATGCATGTCCCATATCAAAACTCAACTCTATAACATAGGGACCATGTCCCTTTCCTAACATGTAGACAATAAATATTCTCGAGTACCCAATAGATGCCCAAGAAGGGTGTGACTAAATCTTAGTAGGCCACCACAATTTTTTTTACAATTATCCAGTGTAATATGTAGATCATGAACGTATAAATAAAAAACATTTAAAAGGAATACAATTCAAGGTTTTGTAGTCAATAGAATATACATTGATATTACTAAGAAATGTTCCAATTTATAATGTCTCTATTGTCACTAGTTCAACATCAATCACACAGTGTTAATTGAATTAATCATTTTAATAAGGGATTAAGTAAGTACCAAAATATCTAGGGATAACATATCTAAACACTGCAATATCCTTTCATGATAGCCCCAGTCTAGGTGAAATGCAACCGATAGGGGAATAGAGCTCTGTCCCCTTCCCTATCTAATGAATTGGTTGTGGAGTTTGAGAATCAGTAGAACATGACCCATGGGTGGTGCCCCATCCCTTTACCCCATACCTCAATCAATGTGCACATACATTTTTATCCATCCACCACACATAAACATAACACAACTAAACACCACCAACACATAGAATAATTGTAATACACAATAATCAAATTTGTAAAACCTATTGTTCCATAACTAGTTAACAAATTGTACATTTATATTATTTAGTCCATTTTTCCCAATCCCAATTCTCAATCCTATCTCACTAAACATATTCAATTATTGCTTTATATCAATCAATTAAACATAGTCATAAATCCTCTTATGAAATTCCCTTTCAGTATATTTTCACATTTCACATAACATTATAAATTTACCATATTCATCATTCCACATGAACTAAATAAAGAAGTAAAATATAACACAATTCATACTCCTCATACCCCAACCACAATTAACCAACACATAATTTGGACATCAATTAAGAATATAACATACTGAACAAGGGATCTTATAAGGACCCTACCTTAAACATTACATATTCTTGAGTTAAATGTATAGTTCACATTGAGGATATTTTCAGTTTGAGAGTTTTAGAGTATTATTTCATTATATTTACATAAAAACACGAATATTACATGTAAAAAATTCTACTCAGTATCCATTTTTTTCATAAAATAAAACTCTTGAAAGAATGAGTCTTATCTAGTTCCATGTTTTAGACATCAAGACTCTTCCTTGATCCCATTCTTGGCCTTATTAATCTTTACGACATTTGAAAAAAATACAAAACATGGGATAAGCATAAAAATCTTAGTAAGGGACACACAAAGAAGGAAAAATGTTAGTTTTTTTCAAAACGACATTAAAACCATGAATAATTATCATAATTAATATATTTCACCTTTTTGAAGTAGTAAATACTCTTCACTAAATAAAAGATCATTTCTTACCCTTTTGAAACCAAAAGAAAACCCATAAAAAGAACACATAACATATAAAGGTAACTTTTGACATAAACATAATTAAATTGAATAACCATAAGGATGACTTCCACACATATCACAAAATGGAATAGTCATATGGATGACTTACATGCCCAATGCATTAGAGGTTATAATGTAAGCACCCGTCCTAGTTTATCATGGTATCACCCGTCATTTGGTTTATCATGTAACCACCCATCAAATGTCCAAGTAACATTTTAAAATCATAACACATAAAATATATCAAGTATAAAAAATTCACTAATAACATTTAATTTGAAAAAAAAATTCAAGATATTGAAATAATTAATCTGATTTAAAAACCATTTTCAATACCAAAACACCAAAAACCAGAATAAGGGATTTCTATTTCATTTTAGAATACATTAAAGCTTATAGAGGAAGCCAAATAAAAATTAAGGCAGCATAGATGCCATTTTTGCCGCAAAATAAAATATTTTCTCATTTAGTAAAACACTTAATAAAAAAAATTCCCTTTGAATGAATGAAATAGTCAAAGGGGTTTATTATACACAATGTAAAAGAAAAAGGTATATATTGTCGATATATGCCTCAATGAATGGATATTGAGAGGAAGTCTCTTACCTAGTGTCTGACTTGACCCATTCATTCTTTAATCTCCTGAATAATAAACTAAATTAAATTTCTACTTTCTTAATAACCCTTTTCAAGTTTACTATTACTTTTATATCACGTATTACCATGTTATAAACATTATGTAATCAATTATGATAATAACGTTCATTTTTTCTATATTTGGTACTTGAGTCAAAAATGGACTTCTTATAATTACAAGTTGTTAAAATGGTCAAAAGATCATTATATAAAATATTATATTCATGATTTAGATATCATATAAAACATATATATCCAGTATATACATTTATTTATAATAATACATTACATTTGGATGTATGAAATGAAATTCACCGTTCATGGAGATGGTAAGCCGTACGTACGCATGAACAATACTTTCATTTCTATTTCTTTTTAAATGGAATTAAAACCTAATTATACATAGATATATTATAATTGTAGTATAATATCATATATAATATCATTAACTCCTTCAATTATATGTCCTACATAAGTCATTAATGAGTCATATCAATATGGGGCGGTGGTAGTCCGCACTTCCTCAAGTGAAATTATTGTGTTAAACCATTATGAAAACCATAATGGTAAGATATAAATTTAAAATATAGAAGCATAAAGAAAACATAAACATAAAATATATCATATATAATTATAGTTTCATCTTCATGGATACCATGATAGGTGGTAGGAGACAATCGAACAATCATCGTTTCGCGAGGCGTTAGTTTTCCATTCACAGAAACAATATATTCTTCACACATTAGATGGAGATGTGTGTAAGTGTAGTTAAATCCATCTCATAAAAACATCTTAGTATATTTAGGATTCTTTTTTTGTTATAAAAGAAATTATTAAATATTGTTTAGGGGCTAGAGAAGTTAAATAAAAGAAAAGAAGTTAAGAGGAATTGTTACCTTTATTTCAGGTAACTTCATTTTGATTGAAGAAAAAAAGATTTCTTGGAGTACCTTTTCCCTAAATTAAGGATTCTAGGAGGAGTAGATGGATTTATGGAGATTAATTAGGAAGAGGTTGGATGAGGAAAATTGATTTAGAGGTGCGAGGAATATGTTAGAAGTGACGTTCTTTTATAAGGGGGAAGAAGGGATCTTTAGGAATGTTTGAAAATATTATTTTATTATATACCTATCCTCAGTTTCTAAAGATCCAAAAATCATTAAATATGAATATAAGATGACTCATGGTCGAAATAAAATCATCAAATAAAAAATGGATAGGTTTTGGATGTTATTTTAATATTTATAAACTTATTTATTTATATCATTTACTAATGAGGTAAAAACTGCATCATTTTTGTGTCATATATAATTTAATTTATTTGATGACTAAAAATAATAAACAAAATACCATGATTTTGGAAATATTTTTATCTTTCCGATGAATTTTTATAGTCGGAATGATAACTTTTATAACCCCTTGTACACAGTAATTTACTAAAAGATATTTGTTAATGCCATTTTTGCCTTTACTTGAAGTTAACTAATCTATAGTGTCATTATCACTCCCAAGTGGCTCCAGGGGGTCTCAAAATCGAACCAAAGAAGGCCGTTGTCGTAAATAACACAAAAAATAAGGTTAGGACGATTGTTAAGTTAATTTTATATTTTTATAATATTCTTGTTACCTTGAATTACACTATTTACCTTTAACCTTGAAAAATAAAAGTCAAAATTTACTATTCACTGAAATTTTTTTATCTTCTTGAACAAAATTTTATGTACTAATAACAACCATGTATGTTGGATTTTTGAAATAAAATTCATTGAAGTGGTAAAATTTCATTTAAATGAAAAACTCAGTTTTTTCAACCACTACTAAGCGGTTTCACTATTCATCAAAAATTGCAGTTTTTCGGAAAAATACGAAAAATAAAGCCTAAGATATAAATGATATTAAGAATTAAAAAATTATGTCTATTTTACCATATTATAAACATATTATTTTGATTAATTAACTTAAAATTAATTCCTGTTATCATAACAAATACCATGTTTTTAAGAAACAATAATTACCAAAAGATTGTTACTTGTTTATGTCCATTTTTAAAGTGAACTTAATTCTAAGAAACAATATTAGATTAAATATTAAAAATATATTCTAATTACACTTTTAAACCAATTAAAAATATAATATAACCATATAAATAAATAATATTAAAAGGCACTTTTGAATTAAAATACAGTATTTTCACTATTCACTAAAAATACATTATCAGAAAAATACCAAAAAAACACCCAAAGTAAATTTTGATGTCCCAAATATGAGGAAGAATTTTATTTGGTCAAATAGAACATATAAAAATGACCAAAACTGTAACACCCCAAGATTTCATAGTGTGTTATTTCTTCAAAATAATTCAATAACTTGCACTACACGCAACATCGAGTTCAAGCGCACCATGACTTACCAAACAAGCCGTTCAAAAAAGGTTATGAATAGTATTAACTAAATTTTAAACTTTATATAATCCTTATAATTTTAGAATCCATATTATGAGTTTCTTAGACATAATGTAAGAACAAATTCATCTTCAGTATTGTAGTTTTACCAACTTTTAATAGTGAACCCTTTTTAAATAAAATATTTTAAACTTTTTGACTAAATGGGGACATCAAAAAATTTAAAATAAAACATCCCAAGCTTCCACGGTACGCTTTCCTTTGAATAAAATAGTAGCATGTGTTGTACGCAACTTCGAGTTTTAACACACACCACAACCGATCAAACTAGCCGTTATGAATAGTAATACTTAATTTTTTGAAATTATATATATTTTATATTTCAAAATGGACTTCATTTTTGGATTCGGAATATCAAATTTAGCCTAAGGTGAAATTTTGGTACTTTTCGGATAACTTTCATATTTTGATGAATAGTAAATATTACTAAATTTTAATTAAAAACAACTTTTTTAATCAAAATAATTAATAGTGATAAATTATGAATTTGAGTGGTTTTAAAGTATATTTAGAATATATTTTTACCATTTAATATAATTTTGGTCATTGGACATAATTTTACAATTAAACCGAACATAAACAAGTGTCAATCTTTTGATAGTTATTATCTCTTAAAAACACGCTTTTTGTTTTGACAGCGGGAATTAATTTTAAATTAATTTCTGCCACTTCGGTGTTTTGAATTTAGAAAAATGGATTCCATATTTGGAATCAGGATGTTCAAATTGTGTAAATAGGTAACTTTTATTTTTAGACATTTTGAATAATTACTGCGGTAAATATTTTATTTACCATGGTTAAGGGTAAATCCGGTAAATAAGGGTTGAAAAATAATATTATAATAATACTAAATTACCCTAAAACGTGTCTTAACCCTATTGGTTGATACATGGTCGACCATGGGCATCTTTGGGTCTATTTTGGGACCCCATTTATCCACTTGTAAGTGATAATGACACTTTATTTTAATTAAGTTAAAATGAATACAAAAATGGCATAAGCTTACATCTTTTAAAAGAACAGTTTTTACATAGGGTTATACATGTTGGATTTTCGATTATAAATATTCATTAGAAAGATAAAAAGATTTCCTACATAATGATATTTTATTTATAATTTTTAGACATCAAATAATATAAATTATTAATGACACAATAATGATGCAATGTTTACCTCATTAATAAATCATTTAAATAAATAAGATTATAATGATTAAACTATTATCTAAAACCTGTCCAATTCTTATTGGTTGATGTTATTTAGAATATGAGTCATCTTATCTTCGACCTAAATGATTTATGGACCATTATAAACCGAATATAATTATATTATAAAGTAATACTTTCACTCTTTCCTAAAGAGCCCCTCCTCTCCCTTATAAAAGGAGACCACTTCTACTCATTCCTCACACATCTCAAGCCACTTGGCTCGTCCAAACTCTGCCCAACTAAGCTCCCCACATCCCTCTCCTCCTCCTTGAAGCTTCCCCTTAGGCAGAAAGCATTTCAAGAAGTCCTTTGGTTCCAACCAAAGTGAGTTACCAAAATTAAAGGTAACATTTTCTCTTAAATTATTTTCAATTATTTTGCTTCTCCAACCCCCAAACACTTTTTATTTCCTTTCTTTTGTAACAAAACCAGTATCCAAAATATACTAGTATGTTTTTATAAGAAGGATTCAAACTACACATTCACACAACTCCATCTAATGGATGATGAACATAATGTTTCTGTGGATGGCAAACTAACGCCTCACGAAACGATGATTGTTCAAATACATCTTACCGCCTCTCATGGTGGCCATTAGGATGGAACTGTAATTAAATATGATATTAATGATATATATTTTATATACAATCTTCTGTAATTCCATTTTATTTCATACAATTATTCGTTTCATGTTGTATATACATACAATAATTTCATTTGAGGAAGTGCGGACTACCGCCCCCTTAAAATGATATGACTCGTTCATACCACACATGGAACGTATAAAGGATGGTGTTAATGAACTTAAGTAACATATATAGAATATTATATTTTACTGGAATATTAATATACCTATGTATCATTTGTATTCGATTCTTTTAAAATAAAAATTAAATGGAAGTAGCATTCGTCGTACGTACGGACTACCGTCTCCACGAACGCGATGTGATTCATTCTCCATCGTATCCATTCAAGTATAATTATCATTTGATGATTTAAAAATTATGTTTAAGGACTTGATACCATTCTGGATATGAATAATATACATCCCATTAATAACGAATATGGCTCACATAACAAAGAATATAAAGTAAAATTTAACCCGTTAACACCTGAAATGGCGATAATTCTAAGATATTATTAACAAATCAATGTTAAAAGATCATATATGATATCATATTAAAGTAACTGATTCTTGTATTATTAAATAACAATTATTTCACCATTATACAGGAGGTAAAACTACCATCGACCACGGAAAAAGTACAAAGTAAGGGATTCTCTTATCTCACTTTCAATTCCGTGAGATTTCCATTGTTCGCTACTAAATTATTGAAGGTGGTGTATTGTGTACATCCATTTGATATATATTATCATGATTCACTTTATATTCATGTTATTCTGTAAATCATTTGGTGGTTATTAACTTTTGGCCATGCGACTCAGTTGATTAACGTGGTAAGGGGTTTCTTGTCTCACTTTTAATTCCGTGAGAATTCCATTGATCACCACTTAATTATTGCATGTGGTGTATGTGTACTACCCATGATTGTATTCATTGTGTAATATACTTTATTTTATGGGTATTTACATCATCATGGTATGATCTTTCTTTCATGGGTGTTTGTTTCTTAAGTTACCTAATCAATAAGGGAATTTGAGATTTCAATTTCCACTCATTTGGCTTTACGCATATTTCATTGATTATATTACCCCAAGATTATGTGTGGAATCACTATTCATTTGATTATGTCATAATTTCCACTCCCCTTCCTGTGGATATACTTTTGATACACATAATCACTCCATTTAAAATTCTCAAGTCATTGATATGAATTTGATAAGAGTAATTTTAACTCTTTCACCATTTGTTGAGTTAAACATCCAATTCGTTGGTGTTGTTTTTACAGGAATATGTGTGAATATACTTTGATTGTTTTACACTGAATATCCAATCATATTTAGTGTATTTATATTTTTCACACATAATTATGTTTTTGATTTATCCTTAACCTAAGGATATGGCCTTTATGAGAGATTTCATCTCAACTTACAATCCATTGAGACTTCTTTGTTGATATACACCAAATCACTTTTATGTGGTGTATATAATGTACTTTGACATAGTATATCATTAATTCCCTTTATTCTCATGATATTACAATGTTTTGATTACCTCAATTATTTTCATTCAAGTGTCTCTCTTTTGGTTAGAATCTCTAACTAAAATACCATTTTAAATGTTTTAAAGACTTATTCTTCTAAATCTTGCTCATTAATGTCCATGTTTTAAAAATGGGTTTAAGGATTTATTTATATGGACATTATAGTTTTAGAAATTAAAACTCCTTTTAAAAAGTTTCAAAGTGGTATGGGACACTTTGATTCAAAAATCTACTTTTAAATGGCTTCTTGACAAATAGTGTGACTTTTAAATGTTTTCAAGAAAAGGGGGATAATTCTCTCAAATAGTTTTGATGATTATTTTCATTTATGTCAAAATAATTCATTATTCTTCATTGAGGTTAATGTGATACAATACAATCTTCCATATTGTATCGAATGAGTCATGTTTGACTATGGATGCGCTGTTTTTATACCATTCGTGGTTTGTGGTAAAAGTATTGACATTTCGTATGCTATTTTTAATACGAATGTTTATGTTATGTTTAAACATGTTCATATGAGGAATGAATTGGACTTAATAAGTGATGGGTGGAGCCCGCTATAGCTCCTCGATGCATCGGTAGGTCTCATGAGACAAACTAGTGTCTTGGAACAAGGCCTTGGCAAAATCATATTTGTAGTCTCGGCACGAGGCCTTGGCTAAGTGGTTATGATAGTCTGGCATTATGCATTCCATCATTATGGAAGTGGTTATTAATATTTCAAGTGATCATTCGACTAGTAGAATATCTATGTGAGTAAGTAAATGGCATTATTTCATTTTATTTATGCCATACCATGTTGAAAGTTCAAGTTTCAAAGGCTTTTGTTTTAGTTATAAATTGCCTTAAGTGCTTATGATTATTTATGAAAGCTTCTGCTATAATGTTATCCTTACTGAGCATCCGAGCTAACCCCATTCAATGTTTTATTTTTTTTCCCAGGATTATGAAGAAGTAATTTATGAATGACCTGCAGGGATAGTATGAGGGGATATGAAGACAAAATGTTTTTTTATGATGTAATGTAAAAATTTATGGATGTATCTAGTTATTCCAAGGCTACTAAACTAATCGGTCTTTCGAGACTTGATCTTTCTCATGATCATGCCAATGTTATGTAATAATGCACCGACTCTGGGTAACTAGGGTCGGGGCGTTACAAAAACTAGATATAAATAGGGTTCACCATCAAATGATGGTAAATCAACTTTTTACTGAATATTAGAGTATTTATGCTTAAAATTAGATTTATTCATATTTTAAGACCCTAACTTTTATTGAATAAATGTAAAAACATTTAAAAAACAATTATAATCATATTTTATTTATTTATAGTCATTACCGCTAATACAATGTCTATTCATTAACTACCATTTAAAATAATAATATTATATTATTAGTCCGCAACGTAAGATTTAAAAGAATCACCTTGTTGCGTATTGGGTACGCCATCGAACATAGAATCCTATTTAAAGTAAAATTTAAATTTAATTCTCAAAATATGAAAAAAAAATAAGAGAATGAATTTTTTATTTATTTACCTGGGATGTTACATCCTTCCCCCCATTTGGAAATTATGTCCTCACAATTTTATTCACTAATCAAATAATTTGGGGTATTTATCCTTCGTAGAATATTCAGATTTCCATGTTCCATCTTCAACCATATGGTTTTTCAACAAAACTTTTACAAGGTGAATTATCTTACTCTGCAACACTTTCTCTCTATGATCAAGAATCTAGATTGGTTTTTCCTCATAAGAGATATTTTCTTCCAACTGATCTACCTCTGGACACAAAACATGAGATGGATCTGGCATATACTTTCTCAACATTGAAACATGAAAAACATTGTGTACCTAGGATACACTTGGAGTTAAATCCACTCTGTATGCAACTGATATAACTTTTTCCATGATTTTATAAGGTCCAATGAACATCAGACTCAACTTTCCCTTCTATCCAAAACACAACACACTTTTCCATGGAAAAAACCTTGAGAAAGACATGATCAGCTACCTCAAAAGAGTAATCCTTCTTTCGGTTATCTGCATAACATTTATATCTGCTATGAGCTATTTTCATGTTCTTCTGAATCAACTGAACTTTTTCTTCCATCTATTCTACCTATTATGGTTCATCAGCTTCCTTACACCTACATCATCCCAAAATACTGGAGTTCGACAACACTTTCCATATAATGCCTCAAATAGATCCATCTGTATAATGTAATGAAAATTTTTATTATAGTAAAATTCAACCAAAAAAAGATTTTGGTCCCAACATCCCTAATAATCCAGTGAACACAAACATAACATATCCTCCGTGGTTTGAATTGTTCGTTCTGACTTCTCATCTGATTGCAGATGAAAAGTGGTAATAAAATTTAATTCAGTACTGAATGACTTCTAAAGGCCTTTCCAAAATATAAAAGTAAACATAGGACGGCGATCAGATACAATGGAGAGGGTAACTCCATGAAACTTGACTATCTATTTAACATAAAACCGAGAAATTTGATTTATACACAAAGTATCTTAAATAGAAAGGAAATGAGCAGATTTATTCAACCCATCAACAATAATCCTTATTGAATTATTACCTCGAGATGTCTTTGGTAGTCCTACAATGAAGCCCATGGATATATTTTCCCATTTCCACTCCCATCTCTGTACATATTAGTACTTCCAGGATGAACTGAAAACAGGGAACTATGAGCTTCACATAACAACTCAGTATTCAACTGTGAATCACAAGGGAACCAATAATCTATTTTCAAATGTCAAAACACAATCATTATCAATGTTAAATTCAGGAAACATTCCCTTCTGAACTAACTCTACCTTTTCCTGTGGTTGAATATCTTCCTTCTGTGCTTGCTTAATTCTGTCTGATCGAGATGATCTCACTGACACCTGATACAAAATAGACGCATTTTCTGCACCAACAACATCTATGCCAAAGTTTATCTAATAAACAACCAAAGGATCTTATTCCAAACGTATCATGGTTTATGAAGAATTACTTTTTCGACTCAAAGAATCAGCCACTTTGGATTTCCTGGATGGTAATGGATTGTGTAATCATAATCCTTGATTAATTCTCACCATCTCCTCTATATCATGTTCAATTCTTTCTGAGTGAATATATACTTCAAAATTTTTTGGTCAGTATATATTTCACATTTTACTCTATACAAATGATGCCTCCAAATTTTTAAAACACAAACAACAACAACTAATTCCTAATAATGTGTAGTATAATTTAACTCATGAGGTTTCAACTGATGTGAAGTGTAAGAAATTACCTGATCATTCCGCATTAAGACACAACCATGTCCTTTTAATGAAGAATCACTATAGATAATAAACTCATAATTTTTGGATGGAAGTGCCAAGACTGGATCATACACTATTCTTTATTTCAATTCCTGAAAACAATCATCTCATTCGTATGTCCAGATGAACATAACACCATTCGAGTTAACATAGTCCTTGCACTAGATAACCATGAAAATGTACAACAAACCTCTGGTAATTACCAGCCAAAATAAGAAAACTATGGATCTCGGTTATATTTTTGGGTATTTTACATTCATCAACAACTTATGTTTTAGAAGGATCAACCGTTATGCCATTTTTTGAAACAATGTGAACAAGGAAAGATATTTTTTATATCCAAAACTCACACTTACTGAATTTCCCATAAAGTTTGTTTTATGTTATGGTTTTCAAGATAACCCTTAAATGACATTCATACTCCTCTTAACTTCTATATTAAACCAAAATAACATCAACGAACACCACCAAAATCATATCCATGAAATCACGGAAAATTCAATTCATAAGATCCATGAATATAGCAGGTGCATTGGTTAACCCAAAAGGAATAACTGCAAATTCATAATGGCCATATCATGTATGAAACATGGTTTTTAGAATATCTTCTTCCTTTAAATTCAACTGATGGTACCCCGATCTCAAGTCAATATTCGAAAAATACTAAGCTCCCTAGAGCTGATCAAACAAATCATATATATGAGGCAAAGGATTCTTGTTCTTAAAAGTGATGTTATTCAATGCTCTATAATCAATGAAATGTCTCATTGAAACATCATTCTTTTTAATAAAAAATACATGATCACCCCATGGTGATGTGATAGGAAAAATAAAACCTTATCTAATAACTCATGTAATTTCTTCTTTAACTCTAAAAGTTAAATTTGTTCCATTTGATAAGGGGGTTTTGAAATTGTCTTAAGAAAAAGAACTAAGTCAACAGTAAATTCAACTTCCTGATCAGGTATAATACCAGGAAACTCATCATGAAAAACAACAAAATACTAATTTAACACTAGCACATCATTTATCTAAACTCTTCCTTTTTTCAACAATATTTTAATGGTAACCTTCATTTCTATCTTTTACTAGTTTCTCAACTCCATGATATATTATCAAAATCAAGGGTTCATTCTTGTACACAAACTAAAATTTTTTCTGAAAAGAAAACACTTTAGCTCTACAATAAATATTATCATGATAAATAGAAATCCAATCCATTCCCAAAATAACATAAAACTCTAATAGAGGAAAAACAATAAGGTTTCAAGTATATTCTTCCCGCAAAAAAGGACATGAAATTTCTTATAATTTATTTTTTTCTCAAAATTTTCTTCAGCTGTTTTTAGAATAATGCATGTATTCATATGTTGAGATAAACATCCCAATTTATTAGAAAAATAATCAGAAATTAATGAGTGTGTAGACCCTGGATCAAACAACACATTGGCATAATCTGAACAAAAAAATAGTCTACATGATAGTACTTCATTTGATGGACCAACATCTACTGAAGTAGTTACAATGGATTTCACCACCCCTTTCTTCTTGTAGTCTGGTTTCTTTCCCTCAGTTGAGTTCTTCATTGGATACTCATTTGCATAATGACCCATTTAATTACACTTAAAACATCATACCGATGGATTTCCATCGCCTGCTTGATCATCTTCCATTTAGTTATAAACAATATGACCAGACTTACCACACTGGAAGAACTTTCCATACATTGATAAACATTCTCCAGGATTATTTTTACCACATTTCTCACTAGATGGATATTTAGTTTTCTTACCTCCAGGATTCTATGATGAATTAGTTCCCATTTCGTGCCAACTGGACCTCTTATTATGTTGTTTTTCAAAGAAAACCTGATCATCGGAAAACTCCATTTACACCTTATCCACACATTGAACATGTTTTTCATAACTTTTGAACTCACGAGAGGCTAATGCTATTTGATATCCTGTCTTTATTCCTGAGTAAAATAGATTTATCTTATTATCAAGATATCTAATGACATTTAGAGCATACCATTCTAGTAGAGTGAATTTTTCTTCATAAGCAGCCATTGAGTCATCGTCCTACCTCAATTCCATGAATTTTCTTTTCATCCTAAGATGAACCACCTTTGAAAAAATATTTCTCAAGAAACATTTTGTTCAATTATTCTCATTCAAGAGCATAAATATCTTCACTATCCATGATATATTTCACCATCAACCACCACTGACCAGCTTCACCTTCAAAATTGTAATCAACAATACCATCCATTTGATCTTCTGAACACCCAATGCTATCAAAAATATACTCCAGCACTTTAATCCACCCTTCAGCTAGCACAAGGTCAGATGATCCTCTAAATAATGGGGGATATTTCCTTATTAAATTATTCACTAATAACATGTTCTTTTGTGGTTGATCTGGTGGATCTTGTTCATGGATACCACCACCATTTATTTCCTGATACAACACTGTGATCACTACAACAAACAGTTCAGTTCCAATTTTGACCATCGCAGGATGATGATTTGGAAGGTTGTCTTCCTACTGATGTCGTCCTATCATAGTTTCCTTGTTTCATATATGGAAAACAATTTAGAACATAGAGAAATAATAGGCTAAGCAACAAGGTAATTTTAAAATTCTATATGATTTAAATATTAACATAAATTACATTATGGATATTAATTTGACAATACACTAACTCCTAATGTTATCTAAACAGACATCTGATACCAACTATTAGGACCCGACATTAAACATTACATATTCTTGAATTAAATTGATAATTCACATTGAGGATCTTTTCAGGTTTATATTTTTATATAATTAGGTCATTACATTTATATAAAAACATTAATATTACATGTAGAAAATTCTAATCAGTATGCATTTTTTTATAAAATAAAAACTATTGAAAAAATTGTCATGTATAGTTCCAGGTTTAAGAAATCAAGACTTTTCCATCATCCCATACTTGACCCTATTCATATTTAAGTACAATGAATAAATTTCAAAACTTGGGATGGGCATAAAAAGCTCAGTAGGGATACACAAAGAAGGAAAAATATAATTTGTTTTCTAAACAACGAGTAAACCATGAATACTTATCATAAGTAATGAATTTAACCTTTTTGAAATAGTAAATACTCTTCACTGAATAAAAGATCATTTTACCCTTATGTAACCAACAGAAAACCCATATAATAAACAGATAACATATAAAGGTAACTTGGGACATAAACATACTTAAATGTAATAATCATATGGTTGACTTCGACACATATCACTAATTGTAATAGCCATACGACTGACTTCCATACCCAATGCAATGGAGGTTGTAATGTAACCACCCATCCTATTTTATCACGGCACCTCCCATTATTTGGTTTATCACACAACCACCAGTAAAATGTCCATGTATCATTATAAAATCATTACACATAAAATATATCAAGTATAAATATTTCAGTAATAACATTTAATTTCCACTCACAAGAAATAATTTTCAAGATATTGAAATAATTAATCCATTTCAAAAACCAATTTCAATACCAGAACACCATAAAATAGAAGTAGTTATTTCCTTTCAATTTTTTAAAACATTAAGTCTTATAGAGGAATCCAAATAACAATTACGACAGCAGAGATGTCATTGTCACTACAGACAAACATTTCGTTTTTCATTTAGTTAAAGGATTGCGAGAAAAAAGTTTCCCTTTGAATTAAATGAAAATTAAAAGGGTTTTATTATACATAATGTAAATGAAGAAGGTATATATTATCGAAATATGCCTCAATGAAAGGAGATTGAGAAGAAGTCCCTTACCTCATGTCTGACTTGACCCGTCTGTTCTTTAATCTCCTGAATAATAAAGTAAAGTTAATTTATACTTGATTAAGAACATTTTTCAAGGTTATTACTCCTTTTATATCAGTTATTATCAAGATATAAACATTATGTAATCATTTAAGTTAATAACTTTCGTTTTTTCGATATTTGGTACTTGAGTCAAAATTGGACTTTTTATAATTACATGTTTTGCACATGGTAAAAAGATCATTATATCCAAATTGATATTCATCATTTAGATATCATATATATAATATATATCCAGAATATAAATATGTTTATAATTATACATAACATTTGGATGTATGAAATTAAATGCATCGTTCATAGAGACGGTAAGCCATATGTACTCATGAACGCTACATTCATTTCTATTTATTCTTTTAATGGAATTAAAAACATAAAAATACATAAGAATATTATAATTACATTATAATATCATATATAATATCATAAATTACTTCCTTAATATGTCCCACATATGGAATTAACGAGTCATATCATAATGACGGGTCGGTAGTTCGCACTTCCTGAAATGAAATTACCGTCTTTACCCGTTATGGAAACCATAATGTTAGGCTATAAATGTAAAATACATAAGAATATTGAAAACAAAAACATAATATATATCATATATAAATACATTTCCATCTCAATGGAATCCATGAGAGGCGGTAGGAGATAATTTAACAATCATCGTTCCGGGAGGCGTTAGTTTTCCATTCACAGAAACAGTTTGTTCTTCACCCATTAGATGGAGGTGTGTGTATGTGTAGTTAAAATACCTTTCAAAACAACAACTTAGTATATTTAGGATACTGGTGTTTTTATAAAAGAATTAAATGAAAACAGTTTAGGTGCTGTAGAAGTAAAATAAAGAAAATAAGTTAAGAAGAATTTTTACCTTTAATTTTGGTAACTTCCCTTGGATTGAACCAAAAAGAAATTCGTGATGTGCCTTGTGACTAATGTAAGGAATTTAGGAGGAAGAGAGGGATTTATGGAGATTAATTGGGCAGAGGATGGATGAGTCAAGAGTCTTGAGAGGTGTGAGGAATTGGTTAAATGTGGGGTCCTTTTATAAGGGGGAGGAGGTGCTCTTTTGAAAAGTTTAAAAATATTATTTCATTATAAATCTATATTCGGTTTCTAACAGTACAAAACTCATTAAAGATTAATATAAGTTTACTAATGGTCGAAATAAAATCAACCAATAAAAAGTGTATAGGTTTCAGATGTTTACATTAATATTAATAATACTATTTATTCAAATCATTTATTAATGTAGTAAATACTGCATCATTATTGTGTCATATATAATTTATTTAATTTGATGTCTAAAAATTATAAAAAATACCATGATGTAGGAAATATTTTTATATTTCCAATGAATATTTATAGTTGAAATGATAAATTATATAACCCCATGTAAAAATTAATTTACTAAATGATATTTGTTAATGTAATTTTTGCCTTTACTTTATGTTAATTAATCTAAAGTGTCATTATCACTCCGAAGTGGCTCCATGGGGTCCCAAAATCGACCCAAAGATTCCCATCGTCATAAATGACTCAAAAAATAAGTATAGGAAAAGTTTCACGTTAATTTGATAATTTTATAATATTTGTTTTACCTCGAATTACCATATTTACCTTTAACTATAGTAAATAAAAGTCCAATGTTACTATTCACAAAAAATTATATTCATCTTATTGAACCAAATTTTACATACAAATAAAAACCATGTATGTAGAGTTTTTCAAATTCAATTAACAGAAGTGGTAAAATTTCATTTAAATAGAAACGATATTTTTTTAACTACTTCTATGTGGTTTCACTATTTATCGAAAATTGATGTTTTCTAGAAAAATACCAGAATTTCAGACTAATCTATATTTGATATTCTGAATTAAATAATGATATCTATTTTACCATATTCTAAACATATAAGTTTCATTAATTAATTTTAAATTAATTAATTTTATCAAAACAAATATCTTGTTTTTAAGAAACAATAACTATCAAAAGATTGATACTTTTTTATCTCCAATTTCAAAGTGAAATTAAATATAATAAAAAAATTGGATTAAATGGTAAAAATATATTATAATTTCACTTTAAAACTAATTAAAAATAAAATATATCCATATAAATAAATTAGATTAAAACGAACTTTTGAATTAAAATACTATATTTTTACTATTCATTAAAAAAATGAACATTATCAGAAAAAAACCCAAAAATTACCCAAAGTAAATTTTGATGTCCAAAATCTAAAGAAGAATTTTATTTCGTCAAATAGTTCATATAAAAATGACCAAAACCATATTTAAATTGGGTTCACCTTCTAAATCCCGTAAATTGACCTTTTACTGAATATTAGAGTATTTATGCTTAAAATTAGATTCTTTAATATTATAAGCCCAAAAAATTTATTAGATAGATGTATAAAAAATTGAAAAACATGTATAATCATATTTGAGTTGGTTCTAATCATTTCTTCTAATACAATGGCGAGGCGTTAACTACCATTTAAAATAATAATATTATATTATTAGTGTGCAACGTAAGATTTCAAAGAAACTTGTTATTGTGTATCAAGTATGACATCGAACATAGAAACCAAATTAAATTCAAATTAATATATAATTATCAAAATATAAAAAAAGAATGTATTATTTCTTTATTTACCCGGGATGTTACAACTCTAAATGATAAAAAACAACAAAGAACATACTTTTTTAATTTTTCATCTCAAATATATCGGCACACACCATGGGTTTCCATTAAATAGGTCAAATCATCAGAAATGCATCCATTGGGGACCATGAGAGTTTACATACATCATTTGGAAAAAAATACCAAATATAACCTTGGGTTTCAAAATCACAATAATAAGTGACAAAGAACCATGTTTGACATCATAGAACTACACTAAAACCTATGGTATATAAATTTTAAACCACCAACCTCAAATCTGTTGGTGAATGCACTCCCATATGGGGACTTATACCTAGATTCAACCTCACATTAAAGCATGAAACTATATTTTAGTAGAAAATATGGGGTTTATAGATTCCTATGGAGATGATAAAAAGAATAAAATCTTTAATATGGAAAAGGAATCATGGAGTTGAATAGACTCAACCTGAAGCATCCATAAACTCTCGAGGGTGCTCTAAATGGCCAAGAGGTGTGATTGATTTTCCCATGGAAACCCTATAGAGATCCAATTCATCAGTAGGTTTTAGGGTATGATAAAGGAGGAAAATATTGTGTGAGTGTTTAAAATCCTAGAGTGGCTATTTAATAATGTTTAACGATTATTGGGAATCACAGATCACCATCATGGTTATCCAAAAGATGCGCAAACTGGGCATGAGACACTATCCCAAAAATCACATGTTTGCATTGTTTCCCTATAATATTTCATGGTATGATTTACTGTGTGATAAACATGTACAATCCCTTATCCAAGGATGCACATTTACCTAGAATTCTCTGTTCTTTTTCCGTTAACTGTGTGAAAACTATGCTACTGGACCAAAAAACTCTTTTTTCCTTCTATCTTGTGTCTTGAACCCCCAGAACACCCTCGAACCTTATCATGGACATGGGGAACACTTATATCACCAATATAATGGGATTAAACTGAATCAAATTTGAAAACATTCCATATAAAAACCATGGATATTAATACCTCCCCACCATAGGACAGGTCGTCCTCGAGATACACATTCTGTGCATCATTTAGATTTTGAAGCAATTAATTAGGGGAACTAGACCCAAATATCTAATTCTTGCTCCCATGTTTCTTCCTGAACAACTCTATGCGAATATAAAACTCAAACCAAATGTCACTATCCTTCCTTATAAGACATTATTTGTACGGTCCAAAAATAATCACTAGAATCTCTTCAAAAGAAAAATTGACCACCATATATACATCTTCATTGTTTATCACACGAGATAGATTAGGTTGATATCACTAAAGTAGTGAAACATGAAAAAAAAATATGCATCTCGCTATACCTTTTGTAAAATGAGAAATGATAAGACACAGGTCTGATCATATCCACAAACTAAAATGGCACCATATACCTCAGTTCCATCATTCCCATTTTCCTTATATGATAGTGAAACAACTGTGGAGACACAAAAAGAAACACACTATCACCAACCCTGAACTCAAGTGATCTTCGAACACAATCTTCATCCAAATTATACCTACTCTAAAATTTTCCATACACATTTGAATTAACAAAAAATTATCTGATATATCTTATATGAGACTCATTCCAAACAGTTTAGACTCAACATCTTCTAACCAACATAATAGATATCTACATAGCATCTTATAGAGTTCTTCAAAAGGTGTCATAGGAATCGTATCCTCAAAACACATTTTTTAGAAAACTCAACAAGTGAAAAATGATTTTCCCTTAAGCCACCAATATATAGAATACATGCTATCAACATTTCCTATAATATATGAATGGTAAGATTTGACTACCTA
This sequence comes from Viscum album, assembly GCA_963277665.1. Lineage (NCBI taxonomy): Eukaryota > Viridiplantae > Streptophyta > Magnoliopsida > Santalales > Viscaceae > Viscum > Viscum album. Next base: position 1,816,839,272 of record OY728146.1, read on the forward strand.
TCTGTCTACAGGTGATAAGCAGTACTAAAAAACACTTAGGTACCATGAGTCTTCTATTTCTCCAGTTATAGGTGCAATGTGAAATGTGTATAATGATACACAACTATGGTTTATGGCACACCATTCAGTATCACTATCTCTCAATGATATAACTCACCAATCTAGTTGATTGTATCAGATTTCCGTATTGGTAATAAATGATACAATTTAGTCAACTGATCCACAAAAACATAGATTGTATTATTTATTCAAGTCATTCTTAGAATACCCACTATGAATTCCATTGTTATGTCATTCATCTTGCACTCTATAATAGAAAATGACTATAACAACCCACATAGAAGCTGATGACCAGCCTTATCCAGTTGAAAGGTGAGGTATCGTGCTAGAAAACCCACAAACTGTTTCATTATTCCAATACACCAATAATACTGATAAATATAAAAATACATTTTAGTCAACACAGGATGTATTACCCACTTTGATGCATGGAAAATGCGAATAAACTCTTCACATTACATTGATGGTAATATAACACGACCATAAACATAGATAACTCAATCATTACCAAAAAAATACTAGAATGTGAAATCCAACCATTATGAATTTTCTTTAAAGAAAAACACGATGGATCCTCTAGCTGACATTATGTGACCCAACTCAAAATAATATACTCAATATTTATAGATGTAAGGATCATTTTACTATTCACATGTTGCAGATCTAGGTGAATCGTAGAAAAAATCCATCATTTTTTATTCACATTTTGATTTGTGAACAAAAAAATTCAATCTCTTCTAGATTAGAGAATCTGAAACACTCTTACCTTTCCTTAGGGTGTACACCATCTAAAAATTAATGGATTTTAGGTATTAAATCCACCTTTTTGTCGAATATTCAAATCCAAATGAGAGAATATGTACTCAAAACTTTTATGATCAATTAAAAATGTGACTCATTTTATGAATAGGGAATTCCTCCAACACTTTGACAAATAATACAAAGAAGAAAGATCAAGATCAAGAGTTTGGTAATTTATTTCATGAGGAATAAACTGTCTTTACCCATGAGTTTTAATCAGATCATCTTATATCGACACTACCCTTATTCCAACACAAATAAAACCACATAACAATGTGTACTTCTTACTAGGTTCATGTATGATCTGAACTGGTGTGGTAGACAACCACTTCTTTAATTCTTGAAATATAGATTGAATCTCTACTAAACACTCAAACATAACACTATTATGGTTTATGATTGGGAGTGGTTCTTCCAAATGAGAGAAATCTCTAGTGATCCTTTAGTAATATTCGTCATAACCTAGAATACTTGAAACATCCTAAATATTCATGGGTTTCTCCCAAGACACCATGGCATGTACATTCCATAGATCTACTGACACACATATATCAGTAATAATATTTATTATGAAATGAATTCTATCAATCTTGAAATTATATTTTGATATATTGGTGTAAAGGCTATGATCTTATAGTGTACTCTAAATGATTTCATGATGTTTGACATGATCATCAAGAGTTCGTGAGTACACCAAGATGTCATCAACAAAGAAAACAATGAACCGATCTAAATATAGGTGAAATATCTAGTTCATTACCATTATTAACACAACAGATGCATTTTTTAACACAAAATACATCACCAAAAATACATACAACTAGTTCCTACTACATAAATATGTCTGTGTTACATAAGAAGGTCTCACCCTTAATTGATGTTATCTTGATCTCAAATATATCCTATAGAATAATATGGAACCCCTCAGTTGATCAATTAGGACATCAATTATGTGAAACATGTATCAATTCTTACCCTTAATATAATTCAATATCATATAATCACCAAATAACATCAAAAACCCATCATCCTTTTTAGAAAACAGAACTTGTGATCCCCAGGGAAAAATACTTGGTTGGGTGAATCCCTTTTCCCTGGCTCTTCAATCTGAAACTTTAGTTCCTTGAGATTCATCGTAGCCATAAGACATGGTGGAATAGTAATTGGTTCTTCCCCTATATGAAAATATATTGTGAATTCCACATCCATTTTTGGTAGTTTTCCCATGAAACCCTTAGGTAACAAATCATTAAACTTATCCACCACAGAAAGAAATACATTGTTTCTACACCTCACCATCATCAAGAATAACCCATGACACTTTGGATGTGAGTTACCCTATTTTCCAACAAATTGGAATTTCATGACCTACACATACATCCCTCTCACCACAAAATACATATGTATCTCTAATGGTAGATTTTAATTTTACCCCACACTGGTAAAAATTGTTATGGTCTGGATACAACACTATCCAGACTATAACCATTATCATGTCAGAACCTGAAATCTAAAGGAAAAACAAGTTCCCTAGGAAACAGTATCCACCAACCTCCAAATAACAAACTCTACATTGTAAGATATACTCATATTGAACCCCCATATGAATATCAATTGACATAACCACACACACTTGTTCTATAGATATTCCTAACACAAAAAACTGTTCATTGATAAAAGATTGCGTGAAACCTGTATCAAATATTGGATTTACAATTATTGAAGATAAAATAATTGTACCTAAAATTATAGATGGTAAAGCCTATCCACTTCATGGTGTATACTAAATGGTTTTAAAATGGCATGTCCCTCTACCCTGGGATCCAGCTTGATTATCCTACACTGTACTTCCCAATTGGTGCAGATGGTTTCATCCCTGAGTTCCACATCCACCGCCCCTACTAGTACATAAAATAGATCCCCAACTACATACCTAATATTGGGTGATCCATCCCCTTCCACCACATAAAATATTCCTCTTACTCCCATACATTCCTGTATGTCGAGGTTTCTTGCAGAACCTTTTTATATGTTCCATCCTACCACAGGACAAACACTCGATGGATGTTAGGGAAACTGACCCCCATATGTTCCTTGTCCTGACTCACTAGTAGAAAATCACATGATCACAACCATTATAATATGACCCTGCCAAATAACTAATCTATATAGTTACACCTTGTGGAAACATCCAAAATTATTCTTCCTTCTTTCGGATTCTATACCATATGTCCTTCCAATTGGAACCGCAATTCCACCCCTAAAACTCCCTTTAGTTTCATTTATGAGATAATGTATTTGACCACTACCTCCACAAATCTCTTTGGATCAATGATGTTCACATGGGACCTAATCACATTCCTAAACCCATCCTAGATGAATTTTCTATAGTCATATCATCTCCTTCCATAATCAGGATAAATCAGTGCAAGTTAGTGAATCAAAAAGTATAACCATTCACTAAAGCAACCATCTGAGTCACCATAAAAAACACTACATCTTTCAAGTTATTCAAGGATTATAGTTAAAAATGATTCAAAAATATTTCATGTAATTTTTTCATGCCATTCCTTCGTCCTTCTTTTTCAAAACAATAATTTCCCAACAATGATTGGCCTACCCTTATAAAATGTAGGTTTATAACATGAATCACTTATCATGTATAGTCTATAGAAGGCCATGAATAGTCTTTATATAATCCATTCAAAACACTAATTCCTTTATCCCTCCCTCTCCATTAAATGTCTCATGGTGCTATAGTTGAATCTACCTGGTCTGCTCGAACATAATTGGTGCAACCCACACAGGGTATCATTCTAATATTATAATTAAAATGGAAATATTAACATGAAAAATATCTTCCCAATTATATTAAACAATTGTATCCACTTTTTACAATATTGGGAGAGAATTAAAATTTATTTCCTCCTTTCTCCCAACTTTCACAAGACTTCATCGTGGCATTTATCTACAATAACAAACCTGATCTTTAGAACACAATCCATAAAACATTAAAAATATAAATAAAGTCTCAATAATAGCCACCTAAATACAACTTCAAATACAACACCCATAAAAGTATTGTCACAACTAGTATATTACTCAAAATCATCCCTATCATGGATATGTATAACATATCGTATATAACTCACATGAATAAAATCATAACATTCTACACCATTTCCAAACTACTATCACATTATAACTTATTGTAATAACATTTTTTTTCATATACCACCCTTTATCAAGAATAATTCCTTAATTATTATTTAATATTTCTTATCCCCTTATACCAATTTTGTTTATTTTATTAGACCTAATTTCTCATTACTATTAAGAAAATAAAATTCATTATACCCTCTAAGTCCCACACACCTGTCCCATGTGTTTGTTCCTACTATTATTCATCTCACATATATACATAAATCCCCATAATGATCCATTAATGCAGAACCTCATTCCATTCTAGAAACAAAAACAACATAATAAAAATATAAATCACACCACAGGTGAATCACCTAGCGATGAAATTTCATTAAATATTACAACACACAACAAGAATACCAATTTCTACCCTATGTGACATGGCTTTTCACTCATCCATGAGATAACTACTCATAAGAGTGAGCACAATACAATGGCCCGAAACGATCCAAACCACATGTATAACATTACAAAATAGTATTTGAAAAAAAATACCTCCTTATGCACAACATTGTAATGTCCCCGAACAAGGTTTTGTTTAATCGGTTCCCTGAGCTAGGTATTCACATGACCTCAGGCACGCTTCCTTGCACTCTAGAGGTTACCAACTAGTAGCGAGGGACTAATTGGTCCCGTGGAGTGACTATAAAATATTTACCAAGGAAATCCAAAATAGATCACATAGTAAATCGCAGTAACAATAAGAAACAACTAATAACATTCATATATAAGCATCTTCGAAACTGGGTATAGTCCACAAGAAACACCAAATATGTCAGGTCTCGATACAATAAAATGTGGAAAAAAAACAAAACAATGAAAAATAATAGAATCATAACAATGGTCCTGAATCGAATTCTAGAACCTCATCATGCATGTCCCATGTCAAACCCAACTTTATAGAATATGTCCCATTACCATATCCTGACCTAAAATCATGAAATCTTCACAGGTACCAAACAACTGCTCGAGCATGTTTTGAGTACAACTTAGAAGGACACCACCAATAGTGTCTAAAATTATAAATTCCAATAGTTTTTTCATGAAAATATAAATAAATAACAATAATATGGAAGACAAATTTTGGGTCCAATAGTCAATAATCTCTACATACCTATTACTAGCATGGTACTAATTCATTATGTCTCTGTTGTTACTAGTTCATCATCAATCACAACAGGGTCATTTCATTCATAATTGTCATAAGGGAATAATTAAGTCCAAAATTCACTAGGGATAAAATTTAATAATATCTCAATATCCTCACATCCAAGCCACAGTCTTGTGGAATGGAACTATTTGGTGAATAGAGCATTGTCCCCATCCCTAACTCATGCATTTTGAGTAGAAAGAGAATCGGTCGAACTTGATCCATCTAAGGAGCCACTATCCATTACCCACAACTCAATCCATTTTCATGCGCGTATAAATTCATTAACTAAACAAAACAACATCAGAAAAAAACACTACAAATACATTCAAGAATCATAATCCATAATAATCAACATGGTAAATCAAATGGTTTTAATCTCATTCACAAATTTTCCATTTAAATCACTAATTCCATTTATCCCAATTACCACTATCAAGACAATATCACTAATCATTCTCAGTAAATACCTTATATATCCTCATTAAAAATATTCATAAATCCAATTATAAAATCCCCATCAACATATTTATCAATTTTACAAACCATAATCAATTAAATATATTCACCATTTCACATACACTAACTCGATTAAGAATATAAAAAATACTTGATATGCATAATACACCAAAGAAATTAATAATTACCTAATTTGGACTATCTTTTAGAATCTCACATACACAACAAGGTATCTACATGATCACACAACCACCAAGATCTTTCTTAGCTAATTCTAGGTCCAAAAAGTTTCAGCACACCCATGGGTGAACTTATATTGGAAAAATCATCTGTGATTCCTCCCTTGAAGGCCATGAGGGTTTTCACTCATCATTTAAAGACACAAAAATATGAATCATTAACAAGGGATTAAAAAAATTACAACGATCAATATTGGACATGCACAAATCTGCAACAGAACTATGGGATAATACATGTAAACCACCAACCATAAATTTATTTGCGAACAGAATCCCAAATGTGGACTTAGATCCAAATTCAACCAACACATAAATATTAAACCAATATTTACCCATAAAAGAAGGTTTTAGAGATTTTTATGTATAGGAGGGAAAAATACAAACCCTAATCGAGAAAAGGAAAGAGTATATTAGACTCAATTAGAGGTTTGTTATATAACCGATGACGCTCTAAACAACATAGAGATGAGAGATATTCACCTATGGAAGATCACAGAATAATATATCAATAATTAGGTTTTATACAATGGGAATAGAAAAAGTATCATGGGAAGCTTTAACATCCATGAGTGGAAATTTTTTAAATTTATATACTTCACTAGGATTCATGGATTACCTACAAAGTACTTTAAACTGTACATAAACCGTGTGTGAGCCATATTCCCAAACCAACCGGTCACATGGTTTCCAAGGAATTCCATATAGTTAGCTTAACCGTGTGATAACCGTGTTAAATCCACACTCCATAGAAGCATGGTTACCTTGGATGATCTGCATGGTTAACACTAACCATGTGAAAACTGTGAAACATACCCAGAAATTTAGTTTTTACTCATATATTATGCCATGAACCCCCATAAAACCTCAACCCTTATCCAGAACATTAAGAAAAATAGTTCATCTAAAATAAATTACATTATCTAAAACATAAACAAAAATATTTTATTAGGAAATATCCCATATATTATAATACTTTAAATGAGAAATACACGGGGAGTATATAAAAATGTATAAAACATGTCTAGTAATGAATCACTTATCATCTACTATAATACTCACTATTTTATTATATTAACCCTTATGTTATGTATTTTCTGTATACAAATTAATTGGGTTATTTTTTCGGAAGTTTGGATGTGTTTTGGATGATTTTTTTGTGAATTTTTTTGAGGATTATAGTTTTAGAATTGTAACATCAAACTGTGTAGTAACTCATGGATACCCTAAAAGAGGAAATAATGTTCATTTGTTAGGAACTCATTTTTCATTTAGTTTTGAATAATAGTTCTTCCATATAGATGAAAAAAATAATATTTTGAATATAATTTATTATTATGGTTGGGGCAATGTTTTACTGACCATGAACATTCTATGTGAGGGGTGTTTAGAGGTAGTGTTTAGAACATTTTATTTTCAAGAATTTATTAATATTGAGCCCTAAACATCCACCCATAAAAACAATATTTGAATATTTTGAAAAAAATTTATTTTTACACCTTATGGAACAATTTCCCCCAAATAGTCAATAACTCATATTCCACTACTCCCAGGGGATGTAAAGACCTTTTCTCTTTATTTATGAGTTATCTATGGTGTTTCATGGCACATTAGAGTCATAAAAAACATGTTAAGTGCTCATTATTTGGGGTTTCAATTATTTTTATTCTTATTACCTATATATTATTCATGGATATAATATTTAGGTAAATATCAATGGTGAATGATTCCAATCATGATGAGATATGAACATGATTATGACAGGGAACCTGATCTAATACGGGTATTATAACATATAAGCCCTGTTTTTGAATTTCATGTACTACTCATAAATTTTAATATGTTTTTAGGTATGTGGCTTCACAATTGACTCCAATTAATTAGAAACTGAAGAATAAATTTGAAATTTATTTATTTTCAATCTAATAATTATGAAATAGATTTGAAATTTTGTTGGAAAATACTCTTTAGTGAAGTTATGTTCAATAGTGTATTTTTTTATGCACTGTAACATTGTCAATAGATTTGAAAATTAATTTTTTAAAATATATATGTGCTATTGATATATTAAAAATATGTTTGGTTGTGTTATATATAAAATTATTTTTTATGCAGTTGTTTCCTTACAATTGGGTTTCAATGATTTTTTGTATATATATTTGGGAATGAGTTGAATTAAATTGATAATGGTTATGATGTGATAACATAAATGGGGTGGAGTTTGATAATGATGTTCCACCCTTAATGTAAACACAATGATTTACAATTTCTATTTGTGATTGTATATGTGGACATGTAATGTGATATGAAATTTGTAATTCAGAAATCGTTTCAATGACTTGTTTTGTTTCATCCAATGGAAAAAAAATTCATAGAAATTGTCTTGATTGTGATATTAATATTTTAAAATTCACATAGGTCAATTCTGTTATATAAACCTTATTACACAATCTATCCTAGTGGGTTTTTTTATGAAATCAATGGAGTGATATTAATGTGTTTTGTACTCACCACCTTCTATGGATCATTGGTGAATATGTATATGTGATATATGAGGACATAGGTAGGGAGAGGTATCTTATTTATTTATGGATGCATCATGATACAATGGTCAGGGTATGTGGATTTAAAGCATGAATCATGTTGGGATATTTGGAATTTATGTCATTGTATGTACTTGTGTTGTTGCTTTAGGTTTCTTATTTTTTACACTGAAATTATGTATGATGTAGTTTTGTTTTGTTTTCAGTTTGTATTAAATTTATTTTGATTACATTATATCCATGAATAAATTTAGTAGTTATTTGGTTATGATTAAATGAGTATGTTTCTTTTATTTTCAGAACAAAAAATCTCCAACTAAGTATTTATGAATCCCTTGGAATTTACTGACATTATTTTATATCTCATGGATATCTTCTATATCCTCATAGCACATTATAACATTCCCAACACATTGAATAAGGGGAGGGTTGTAGTAAATAGAATCATCTTGATTAGTCTATCTGTTGAAAACTAGTCTAGATTAGTCATTGAGTTTTGATGGTGTAATAGTGATTAGATTGTCAGAACACGAAATGTATAGCATAAAGAGATGTAGATGAACTATTTGTCCAGAACATAATATTACATGGGAGTTTTTTTAAAATGTGTTTTGAGAAATGTTTATGAGTTCTAACCATATCATCATAGGTTTAGCAGATAAGGTGAGTAAGGAATTTATTAATATCAATTACATCCCACATGGAGTTCATAATTCATTTTGACTAAGGATTTATGATAGGTGAAAAGTTATTATTTTTTAAAATAGTTGGAAATGGTTTTATTTTAAATTATTATTGTGTAATTTTATAAAATGGGTTGATAGAATGAAATAGATGAATTTTTTAATGAATTGTTTTGATATTTGTGATAGGGTGATTTTTAAATAGTTAATAGATCAATTACATAGCAGTGAGCCTAAATAATGTTTTATGTGGGTTATAGAAAATAGAACCTCTTTGGAATAGATGAATCCAATATAATGTAGCTACATAAAATGTGGTGGAACCTAGAAACAGGTGAACCAACAATTGGATCAAATTATTTTCTAGGATTTTCAACTCATATATTGAGTGAGACAAATGGATGAACCATGGTTACATTTTCATTTTGTTTAGTATCAAAATTTTAATCCAACCATAATTTGTTTTTTTTAGACTATAAAAAACTTATGTGTTTCATAATAAGATTAATAAAATCACTAATATCATTAGAAAATATCCTGATATAAATTTCATGTTAAATATTAATACACTGGATAGTCTAGTATGTTAGTAGTGGAATTTAGTATTCTTGGATACATTATACCAAAACATTACCTGGAAAGAAATTATTTAACTCTTCAACAAAAATTTCTATCCACATTATTATGGATTTATAAAATGACATATTTGTTTTTTTATACCAAGAAACCACATAGATATAGAGTACGCAACTAAATTCATTAATTTAGTCTTCTTTGCATGTGATGTTTCTATAAGTGAGCCAGTGAAGAAAATGATTCATTAATCAATGTTGATGACATAGAATTACTTGATGATTTCCATTCATTGTATAATTGATTATATGGATATGGTCAATAGATATAAAATGAATGAAAGAGACATATTAGGAACTATGGGTGGAGGTAGCATGTTGACACTACGAGGAAATTGTTGGAACAATGATGTAGTAATAAGAGGATGAGGAATAACTATATTCAATTTTGTAGAATGACATGGAATCAGATGGATGGATTGGTGAGAGATACACCAAATCCCATGAATAATACATGGTGTTTTAAATGTGTTCTTTCTAATAATAAGAAGTGATATTATTCAGCACCATATAGTGCATGTCACTATTTAAATCATATAGGGAATCCCTAGAGCTATTTTAAATGTGCACTTTAGTCAGGTATTCCAAACCCACCTATTGATTCATAAACATCATATGATTTTATAGGATGATGGTAACCGAATAGTTTTATTCTGAAAAGATATGATATCCATGGTGATTCTAAGAATACAATTAATCGTCAACAATGGAAATCTCAACAAGGTAGTGAATTCAATGTGCATCGAGTAACGAGTTTAATGGAGCTAAGAATGTGACCATGGATGATCAATGAAGACCTTCAAAAGTGTTAGGTATGGTTATATTGAATGCTGCAATTTATAAATATGATCTTTGATATTGGTCCTTCCAATCCATTTTTTCTTCTCATGTTATTGATCTTATGGGATTGCATATTTATATAATTCATACTATTTTGGAACAGAAATCCCAACTTAGACAATGATAATGTGATTCCTTTTTATCAAATGGATATTCTATAACATTTTATGGGACTAAATTTATATTGGAATTATATTCACGTGAGATTTATTTCGATCCCATAATACTAGGTATATATTCAATTACCATGTTCAATGATCTCATTTAAATTTGTACCAGGTGGATTTGTTTTACAAATATGGATTGTGTCAAAAATCTATTTTGAGCAGAATAGATTTTAATGGTTTGTGTAGGAGTCTTAATAGAACTAATATATGAATCTATTTCATTCCAGTTATTATCTTTGATCTTGGATTTATTGGATTATATTAGGGAGAGTGGTTTCCCATCAATTTGGATCTGTTTAAACATTGGTTTCATAATACTTTTGTATGGATTCCACCAAAAAAGAGTTGTATATTTTATGATTGGTCATTTACCCGGGGACAATATTAATGGTCATCTATCATATAACATTTGACTAACAGAATTAATAAAATTTAGTATTTATTTCAATTATCTCAATAGTAAATGGTTAATTAAACCAAGTTCTTCTATTTGGGAAGCACCATTGTTTGTTTGAAGAAGGAAGATGAAATTATTCTCAATATGTGTATTATTTTATTATTAAGCACATTTAGAAAATCAATTATTATCCATGTCCACCCAATAATGATATATTCATTCATTTAAGGGGAGCCCAGTTTTACTATAAAATAGATTTATATTTAGGATAACAGAAAATATCGGTTTAGAATAAGGGTAATCTGAAAATAACTTTCCATGGTATATATTAAAACTAATAGAATTAGGTTATTCCTTTAGGTATTAATAATGAAGCAACAATATTTATGTGAGTAATGAATCATATAATTTAAAAGTTTTTATATAATTTTGTTGTAGTGTTTGGAGATGAAATATTGGTGCCTTTAAGGAAAAGTGTTGATCAGGACCAACACCAAGTAAAATTGTTGTTAATTTCATGGGATCATCATTTTTATTCCATATATTCGATGTGTTTTCTAGAATACAAAAGGTATATTTTCATAGATATTTAATATATGAGTTTTTTTCTATATACAATGTTGTTAACTAGCCTGTGTATCCTGGTATCCCTATAATGATGATGTACCTAACATATCATGAAGGGAATTTTTAATCCCCTTGGGTGGGCGACTAAAACTTGGAATCAGGTTATATGAATGTTGTACTAAATATTCCACTAACAATGCTGAAGTAAATGTAAAAATATCTTAGGCATAAAAATAGAAACTCCATTGTGACTAATGTACCTGATGTCAACAAGCCATCAACGTGTCCAATGTACTACAACCCAAGTTCCAAAAATTGGAAAAACAACTTATGAACCTAAAGAAAAAACTCAAAATACTTATGGTTCAATTTCCCGACCATACTCCAAGAGATAACTTACCCTTTCTTGAACCTAAAAATTGATAATCTACAATATCTGGACAACCAATGTAAGGTGTGATATAGTGAATTGTAGAGTTTCATCAAAGATTAAATAAAAATATACCAGTATCAAATTAACCAAAAAAAGGTTCTTTCATCATTACGAAAAATTGGTTTGGAATTTACAAAAGAATATGTAAACAAATGATGATATATTTTTAAGAAGAAAAATATAAAGATATATAATACGGATTAACATTTCAATGTATGGAAAATAATTTTAAATGATGGAATTTACCTTTAATCAAATGATACATAATATAAATTGAAATTTTTACAAAATTGAATATGTAAAATATTTTATATAAAATTTTTTATATAAATGCACAAGGTATGAAAAAAATGTATATAAAAATGGAATATAAATTTCATTTACAAAAAAGCAGACAACATGGTCATGTGACAAGTAGGTATGTTAATTCCAGGCTATAGGGACCCAACACAAGGAATATGAAAATATTCGTACATGCATCCCTTGAACCATGGCCAAGGGGATTCATCACCATCACCCAAGTGACATGATGTGATGATATAATGTTTTGGAACATTTTTTATTATGATGTGTTGTCCAATATAACAAACAAACTTCCTATGTCATGAATTTTATATTGATAAAAATTTATGGGATGTTTATCTTAAGAATGATTAAAATACAATTAAATTCATTACTCCATTTTGATATGGAAATTTTCTATTTAAAATTTATAATAAGTATTAAACAAAAAATTTGACTTTTCAAAAAGGTGAAACTAAATGGAATCCATCAAAACCATTTTAGCCCATTTTTCATAAAATGGGATTTGAATCCAATTCATGAAACTTCAAAGTCCATTACACAATGAAATAAAAAAACTAATTTTCAAACAATTCCATCAATTTGATCACAAACCCCTAAGTCACTAGACAAGGGATTTTTTACAAATACAATCATCAAAAAATATTCATCCATTATATTAAAAAATTAAATTAAATAAATTTAAAATAAATATAATTTAAAAAAATTAAATTCTAACAAGTCATTAAATAATCCCAAATTCAATGGAATTGGTGGTTTTCCAATTTCATGCCAAAAACCCATTTTTCTTCAAAACCCCTATGCACAAGAATTTATTTTGTCTAATAATGAATTGGAATCCATATGTTTCAATTCCATAAAATGTAATTATAAATTCACACTATTCAAATTTATTCAATGAAATTAGGGTTAATAAAATATGGGAATATTAATGGATCCACCTACAACAGGATCAATGGATGCTGGATCAACAAAACCCGCGCCATGATTCTTCAATGATGATCGAAAACAATCGAATACATGAAGAAAGGATCAAACCAGTGTTTCTTGACCCAAAATAGTGGTCATTAGATACAGAATTTAATATCAGGATCTATGTAACCTGACAGAGTCTATGGGGGGTGGTGTGATAAAGGTGAGGAATCTTACCATAAAAAGATTGAAAAACATTCCTCTAGATTTGGATCTCCTGTAAGAGAGATCCATGGGGCCAAGACTCGTTATTAATAAGGGAGAATAGATTAATGGTATATGATGTCCAATCTGGGAACTAAAATTTGGATTAAGTTTTTTTATTAAATTTTTGGATGTCATAAAATATTATCTTCATGGTTTCCAGGGAATCAGTGTATGGTTTGGTAAAACCATTCTTAGGCCATTTTACCATTTTAAATTCTCCTCAATATTTCACTTATGGGATATAAGTCTTGACTAACCATTAAAAATCTCTGTTGATATCTCTTTCCAAAACCTTCAATTCTTTTAAAAGTAATGCATGGATTGTCACACCATGTGTCAGCCGTATGTGTACCATGAAAAAGCACTAAATTTCAAGATTATTATTTTTTTCAACCCAACCAACCCATAAAACAATCCCAACAAATGATTAATTAAATGGATGGTTTGGATATAACTTATCATAATAATGGGTTGTTACAACCTCGCTATAATAGGAACATTCTATCCCTATAAATCCAATGAAGAAGCCTCCATATAAAAAATATGAATTCACTTTTCTCCCATTAGTTCCGCCCTCTCCCAAATATATTAAGAATGAAAACTATGATGCCATATCACACAATCCAAAGGTATAATCAACCCATGATGTACATTGGTATTAGAATCAACATTCATCACTAGTAATTTAGTCATTGCTAAATCATGATCAACTTCATGATCAGTCCAACCCAGATCTTCAGATGGATCAGATAAGTACATTCAAATCCAAGACACATGCAACTCATTATGTATCAATTTATGCTACAGTTGTAGTTTGATATTATATGAAGTTTTTCCCACGTGTTCAAAAATATAAAAAGGGACAAACAAAACTATGACAAATATTTCATTTCCTCCCATGTTAGCGATTACCCAACTAAGGTGAAACCCTTAAGAAAACACGGTCACCAATTGTAAACTCTGAAGGTATTTGGAGAAGACCAACATAATACTTTTATCGACACTATGCCATAAATAGTCATTGAAAAATCTAATAAATCATTATTATGGTTCCATTAACCATGTTCATTCTAATCAAAGAACATTCTCCAATATTTTACCAACACAAAAGATATTTAAAAGTTCAATAATACAAGGCCTTAGCAGGAGACAAGTTGATAATAGACTTGTTACAATTGTTATATGAAAACTCAACCAGCCCCAAATTCTCATTGCTAGTTCCACTAATGTAGAGAATCAAATCATGTGCATATCATCAAGAATAATTTTAGTTCTTTTTGGCCAGTAATCCAAATGTGGATGTTATTAAACTCTCAAAATGACTTGAGTTTCTAGTTCCTTCAGAAGTAACCTCCAAAAAATATATGTTAACCGAGGATCCATATCAAATAATGTCAAATAAATAACTCTGTTCAAAGGAATACTATCTTTTATAGAGATATTTCTCATCTCTTAAACCTTTTATGTATTGTGAATTATTAAAAGTGATCTAATTTCTTCAGTTTATCTATCATATCCCTTATCACATTATTCATTTCTTAGTATATTGAAACACAACAAAAAAGTCCATGTTGATCTCAAAAAACATCAAACTTGTGATTATAAGATACTGAATCAAACCAACGTTTTTTTGTACATGACCAGAACATTCTTTCTGTATAACAATGTTAAGGAAACATATAAATCACCATCTCATTAATGGATTGTAGATCAATTTCCCCATATCATAGAACATTTTTTTGGTTCGTGGTTCTATTTCCCATTATGAATGTTGTGAATTCCACATTGCATCTTTCATCACTAAAGATTATACCACAATATGATTCTTATAACATAGAATTCCCCCTTTGGAGATTGACCACTGGGCAGAAACCTTCACACCATAAAGAGATTCTATAATTCTTTAAAACTCATCGATATGTTTTTTTCATACATGATCAATTCCTGAAGAGTTGATGTCAACTAAACAATGGCCAAAGCAACATCAACCATTTTCTCTTAAACTCTAATAGGAATCTGTTGAAAGGGAACCATCAGTTGAAAACTTCCACATATTCATTAACATCCGTGTACAAATGCTTCCTTCAAAAGGAAACTGCAATGATGTTCTATTTTTTCAGGGGGTATATGTGATGTCAAAATCAAAGGACTATATGTAATCCTTGAAATTCCTCTAGTAGAGATTTAATTTTTTTTATAAAAGTTAAAGTAGGATTCTGTAGTCTAAAAATCATTCAACCTTTATTCTAAAAGGTAATGATTCCAACTCTTAATCGTGTGCATCATAACATCATGATCAATGTCATTGGTCGTATAATCCTTCACTCATGGCCTAATCTATTGAGACCCATAGATAATGACTTCGCCACATTGCAGATGAACATATCTGAAACCTGAACCCAATGCATCATAGGAGACTATGTATCCCTACAATAGCTCTAGAATAGTCAATGCCAACATAGTAGTCAAATGTAACATCATCTCAACAAAATAATTTAAACATTTCTTATCGCAATTGAACATAACTCTTTTCTGGGATAGAGTATTCATTGGAGAATAAATATTTAAAAAATCATTTACAAACTGTAGATAATATCTTTCTATTCCCAAGAGTCTATAAATCTTGAAGATATTTAATGGTTTCTCCCAATTCATAATAGCCTTAACCTAATTAGAATCAATTGATATTGTTTTTACAACACATTGTTTCCTGATAATTTCACATCACTAATCTAGAAATAACATTTCGAAATCATTTCATAATGATGGGGATTTCTCAGCAATACCAAAACCATCCTCAGATGATATACAATCTCATTCTCATACATAGAGTAATCAATGACGTCATTTAGTAATAATACCCCAAAAATAAGGCTATAATAATTAGAAAAAAGGTTTATTAAGGCCATTAAAACTAATGGATGAATGGTTATAAGAATGTTAATTATAATATACTCAAAATTACTATACCTATAACCAAAATTAGTTTTCCAATAGTCAGATTCAATTATTCTCAACTGATGTCAACCAAATTGATTATTAAATTTTGATAACCACATTTACCCATTAAAAAATTCAAATTGATCACCAATCCATTTCATATAGAATTTTTTTTAACATAAATTGAATGAGTTTTTAGTAATCAATGCATAGGTGAAGTGAACGGTAATCCTTTATAGAAAAGAGAACTAGAACTGCCAACATATACATTCATCGGTATGTGATTCCTTTCCCAATAATATCTTCCAATTTCTTCTCTCTCTTTTTTAATTCAGCTGGTGCCACGTAGTAATAGGGAATAAAAATTGGTTGAGTAAAATGAATCAAGTAATTTGAAAACATAACCTTCCTTAAAAGTGGTAAAACAGAGAAGGCCAAAGGAAATATTTCAGAATACTCATTGACGACTAGAGGGAGATCACCGATCAAGTCTATAACCTAGATATGAAGGTTAGGACCTACTCGACCTTGGGTACCATTCACCATGATTGAATAAATACACACTAATTGTTGTGTTATAGGATAATAGTGGTATGTAACAATCAATATGGGATTTACTAGATATGAACTAATCCATTCCAAATATGGAATCAAGATGATTAATGTCATTAACCAAAAAAGACGAAGAAATTTCTTCCTCTAATAGAGAGAAACACAAGTAGGACTATTGTGTCCTGACTCTATATTTTTACCAAGGGGTGTAGTAATATTCATTGAATAAAATAAAATCTCCATTAAAATATTATGAATAATAACAATAGGTGTGAAAATGTTCTAATGTGATGCACTAGTATCAAGAAGATTTGTCAGTAATGATTTTTCTATAGTTATGGTAACTCTCACAGTCACTGGTCTCATATGTTATTCTTCTGGATACACTTCCAATACACGTATAATTTCATTATAGATTATTTTGGTTGGAATCATTTTTAAGGTGAGTAATTTTATTGCAACATAGTTTTTGGAGGATATGATGATCTTAGTCCACTACAATGACCAAAATAAATATTGATGAATCGATGAAAGTTTACTAAATGTCTACAAGAGAAACATTTGTTGGGTTCCTCTATGAAAAAACTCATCGAATTTATTACCTTGAACCACTATTTTAAAACCAAGGGGAATATTTCTAGACCATAATAAGGCCTAGAACAACCTTACATCCCAAAACTACCAGAAGAGTTATTATTCATCCACATTCATTTAATGAAACACTTGAGAAATAAATTTTATAATGTACCTCTATGGTTCCACTGTTGGAGCCTGAATGTGAGATGAAGGTGGTGCATGTCCTAGATCTTGGACTGTGTGCATGATCAAATATTTCATGTTTGAATCAATAATAGGATTTGCTGGATAAGTATGAACAAAAACTTCTTCTGGGATCTGATTCACACATCTTATCGAAAACATGATGTTACATAACATGAAAACACATTAAGGAAGAAATCAGACTGTCACTCAAAAAGAGAAATAGTGGAAATTAATCCAATTTTATATAACCACCATTTTTGTATATCATCATATCAAACTCACAATAGAGTAATTATAAGAACTTATACATAAGAAGTCTATCTGTAACCACCCTAGAATCTAATGCTTTTTTCTGAGGGCTATCCAGAAACCGAATAGAATAACCTCCTATGTAAAGGCATGGTTTTAGAGATGAATCCCAAATTAAAGAAAAATTATCTACCTAGAGTTCTTATAGTACTTTATCACTAACCATCTTGGGTACCCAAGTAAACCAATAACTGATGTTGCTCTAACATAACTGGAAGGGTGTCTCTGATACCCACTAGTCAGTGACTAGAAATAGAATCATGAAATATGAATGTAGGAATGATTATTCCCTTAACAATATGGATTTAAAAGAAACAAGGTATTATTTATAATAAAAGAAACTTCATTGGGAGTTATGTTCCAGATGTAAATTAGGCAGAAACAATCGCATAATGCTATATACCATGTATAAAAATATGTAAAAAAACAACTCCATAATGACACCACTGACGAAACCCAACGATCAATAACTAGATCCTCCACCAAGACTTCTTTTCCCCTTACTCAATACAAATTGGAGAAAATTTACAATCACCCAATGTTCCAAGAAGGGTGTAATCCAAAACCAAATAAGATTTTACCAAATATTCTACACCAAGTATCCAATGTATAATTAACCAAAAAAATATTCAATAAACTTTAAGGAAAACATGATTGTAATTTAAAATTTAATTTTTTAAAAAATCATGATTATTAATTTAAAATATTGAAATACATTTAGTAAATCATACTTCACATTTCTATTGATAGAAAAGAATCAAAATATTCATTTTTACATTATTAAAATGATACTTTATTTAATTTCAAATCTTACAAAAAATTTCTTATTTGTGTACTTTTATATAAAATAGTTTATATAATTTTTCAAATCATGTAAATGTTTTTACAACAATTGAATAAAAATATCAATTGAAACATGTGAGAAACACGGTTACCAGCCAAGTAGGTATTGTAAAAACGCTATGTTTTTAATGGAAAATATCTTCTTATAAATATGACATAAAATCACATAATAATGAACTTATAAGTGATAAGTGACCTTTAAACATAATTTTTTCACTTCTGTGTTTGGAATTTTGAAAATCTGACATACACGATTGTGTTTAAGATTTTTTTTGGAGTATGATAAAACAAAAATAATTTTTAATGAATAGTAACCTACCCTAATGAATAGTAACATATGCTTATGAATAGTGATATACCCTAATGAATAGTAACCTCACCTATGATGGTATAAAAATAATATTCATCTTGTAAGTACGATATACCTATAGTTTAGAATGAGTTAATGAATGTTTTAAAACGATTTTCAATAATAAATTATGATTTTAAATAAACATTAAAATAATCATATTTTGAAAATTATTTCTGAAAAATGGACTTAATTTTTGGATTCTAAATTTCGATAAATGGTTAGGGTGAATTTTTGTGTTTTTTCCTGAAATACATGAATTTTTGATGAATAGTAGAATCTGATAATTCACAATAAAAGCTAAATAATGGATTAATTGAGTCATCGAAGATGTTATTCTGATGTAATCCCACTTGGTTCGAATTCACCTGTCCCATTTACTATTCTTGTTCATGGAATACTTACTATTCTTTGTCTTGTGACGAAATAATAAATTAAGTATTATAATATCATGAAACCCCTCCTCTCCTCCACTATAAAAACCCCCTTCACTCCCTCTTCTCTCTACTCCTCTCAACTTCCAAGCCTTCTCTAAATTCAACCCAAATCTCTCCCCAAGGTCCTCACCAACGTCCAAATGCTCTCATAATCCTCAAAATAACAAAACCTGTAACACCCCAAGAATTCATAGTGTGTTATTTCTTCAGAATAATTTAATAACTTGCACTACACACAACACCGTTCAATTGCACCATGACTTACCAAAAAGCCATTCAAAAGAGGTTATGAATAGTATTAACTAAATTTTAAACTTTATATAATCCTTATAATTTTAGAATCCATATTATGAGTGTCTTAGACATAATGCAAGAAAAATTCATTTTCATTATTGCACTTTTATCAACTTTTAATAGTGAACCCTTTTTAAATACAATATTTTAAACTTTTTGACTAAATGGGGACATCAAAAATTTAAAATGAAACATCAAGCTTCCACGGTACGCTTTCTTTGAATAATACAGTAGCGTGTGTTGTACACAACTTTGAGTTTTAACACACACCACAACCAATCAAACTAGCCGTTATGAATAGTAATACCTACTTTTTGAAATTATATATTTTATATTTCAAAATGGACTTCATTTTTGGATTCGGAATATTGAATTTAGCCTAAGGTGAAATTTTGGTACTTTTCGAATAACTTTCATATTTTGATGAATAGTGAAAATTAATAAATTTTAATTAAAAACAACTTTTTTAATCAAATAATTAATAGTGATAAATTATTAATTTGAGTGGTTTTAATGTATATTTAGAATATATTTTTACCATTTAATATAATTTTGGTCATTGGACATAATTTTACAATTAAACCGTACATAAACAAGTGTCAATCTTTTGATAGTTATTATCTCTTAAAAACATGATTTTTGTTTTGACAGCAGGAATTTATTTTAAATTAATTTCTGCCACTTCTGTGTTTTGAATTTCATAAAATGGATTCCATATTTATAATCAGGATGTTCAAATTGTGTAAATAGGTAACTTCTATTTTTAGACATTTTGAATAATTACTGCGGTAAATATTTTATTTACCATGGTTAAGGGTAAATATGGTAAATAAGGGTTAAAAAATAATATTATAATAATACTAGATTACCCTAAAACGTGTCATATCATTATTGGTTGATACAAGTTCGACCATAGGAATCTTTGGGTCGATTTTGGGACCCCATGGTGCCACTTGTAGGTGATAGGGACAATTTTTTTAATTAAGTTAAAATGAATACAAATATGACACAAGCATATATCTTTTAGAAAAACAATTTTTACATAGGGTTATATATGTTGGATTTTAGATTATAAATATTCATTAGAAAGATAAAACGATTTACTACATAATGATATTTTATTTATAATTTTTATATATAAAATATTTTAATGTATTTATGACACAATGATGAAGAATTAATTACTATAATAGTGAAAAACTAAAATAATTGATATTATAAATACCAAAATAAATATAATATGAAACTTTTAATGAATTAAACTAATTTTATTGGATAATATGATATGTTAGGATTACGTTAATTGACTTTTTTCGAAGTAATCAATCTCTTATGAGTTTCACAAAAATCAACTATTGAATAGTGTCAAAATTGACATAAAACAGCTCTTAAAAAAATATTATATTATTAATTGATATTAAATTCCTAAAAATCTAAGGGTCAGCCAAAAGACTTATATCATGATAGGTTAATCATTAATGGACCACTTGGGGGTCGCTTGGATGTATATAGTATGTTTATTAACAATATTATTTAAAAATACAAAGAGACATTGTAAAAGTGAAACTAATTAACTTAAAGTTAATACTTAAAGATAAGGTTAATATAAGTACCCAAACATGTCTAAATTCTATTGGTTGAGTTGTTTTAGACCTATACACACCTTAAAATTTATATAATAAACTTTTGAGACATTAGAAACCTAATATTAATTTATTATAAATTAATATTTCTAGCTTTTCCAAAGGTGCCCCTCACCCCTCTTATAAAAGGGCACTCCTCCTTCTCATTTCATCACACCTTCAAAGCCTTTTGGTTCGGCCAAACTCTGCCCAAATACTCTCTCAACATCCCTCAATACAACCTAGAGGCCTTATTTTTATCTGAAAGCCAACCTAATAAGCCCTTTTGATCAAATCAAAACGAAGAACCTGAAGAAGAGGTAATGTTTTCACAACCCATTTTCATGTTCCTTTCATCTTCCACTTCTTCTTCCTTTGTTGTTACCATTATAAAATAATAACTCCAGTATCATATATATACTGTGATGTTATTATAAATATGTTACAACCATATTCAGTATTATATCCACCCTTTGAATAACATGTCACCATACGTGCGTACGTACGGCTTACCGTCTCCACGTCGTGGTGTAATTGTTATTCAATATATTATTATTTGGATGGGTATAATAATGATGTGTAACACATTTAAATAATAAATATAACATGTTAATAATTCTGCATATATGATATAGCATCCATTTATATATTATTTTAATATCAAAAGAATGAGATTGTCGCTCGTGCGTACGTATGGACTACCGTCTCCACGAACGCGATGAGATTCATTCTCCATCGTATCCATTCAAGTATAATTATCATTTGATGATTTAAAAAATGATTTTTAAGGACTTGATATCATTCTGGATATGAATAATATAAAACCTATCCTTTACAAACATGTCTTATGTAACAAAACATATAAAATAAAACAAGTAAGGTAACACCCGAAACAACGATAATAATAAGATATTATTATCAAATCAATATTAAAAGATCATATATGATATCATATTAATGTATATGACTCTTGTATAATTTAATAACAATTATTTCACCATTATACAGGAGGTTAACCTACCCCAACCAAGGAAAAGTACAAGGTAAGGGGTTTTCATCTCACTCCTTATTCCCGTCAGATTCATGCCATATTGGCACCATCACCTTTTGTGTGGTGTGTGTACTGTCCATAATTATATTCTTTGTGTAGTACACCCTAATTTATGTGTATTTACATATTCAGTGTATGATACCTCTTTCATGGGTTGTATGTTTAATAAGTTACCAAATTGGTAAAGGTTATTTCACAATCTCTTCATTATCCGAGGTTGTTTATATGTAATAATCTACTGGGATCTCTTTACCATCCACATCCATGTTTTCTTAAAAATGTATTTCAAAACATTTTTATTATTTACAAGAATATGGGTTAAAGTCATTTATACCATTGTTTGACTTTTTATAAGAGTAATCTTTCCGTAATTTTAAAAACAAGGTCCTTTTTAACCTTTTCGACAGAATTAAGGTAAGAATGTTTTTTTTAACTTATACGGTGGGTGCGGTTATTTTCCGCCGTTATAAAATCTTCAAAGCTTTCCTTACAAGCTTATAAGAATATTTTCAAAGAAAATTCTTTATTTTATATGGATCTTAAATGATTTCAAAAATAGAAAGAGATATTTCTCTAAAAATTGTTTTGATTTCATTCATGTCAACATCCTTTGATGGATTTTACGCTTATTTGAAGTTGATTTATTATGATACAAAACTTATATATTTTATTGAAGGTTTTGTGATATGTTTTACTGTGGATGTGCTATTTTTATACCATTCATAGTTTATGGTGAAATTATTGACATTTCATATGCTAGTTTTAATACGAATGTTTATGTTATGTTTAAACCTTTTCATATGGGAATGCATTGGACTTAATATGTGACGGGTGGAGCCCGCTATAGCTCCTCGATGCATCGGTAGGTCTCATGAGACAAACTAGTGTCTTGGCACAAGGCCTTGGCAAAATCTTATTTGTAGTCTTGGCACGAGGCCTTGGCTATGTGGGTATGATAGTCTGGCATTATGCATTCCAACATTATGAAAGTGGTTATTGATATTGTATGTGACTATTCGATTAGTAGAATATCCATATGAACAAGTAAATGGCATTATTTCATTTTACTTTTTCCATACTATGTTGATGTTCAAGTTTAAAAGGCTTTTGTTTTAGTAATGCATTTCCTTAAATTTTTATGCTTATTTTGAATGTTCCGCTATATTGTTATCCTTACTGGGCATTTGAGCTCACCCCTTTTCTATGTTTTATTTTTCCCAGGATGTGAAGAAGTAAGTTATGAATGAACTGGAGGGATATTATGAGGGGATAATAGTGAAGACTATGGAGACATTATGTTGTTGTAGTAGTTTTTCATTTTCTGATGTAATGTAAAAATTATGAATATATCTAGTGTGTCCAAGGCTACTAATCCAATCGGTCTTTCGGGATTTGATCATTCTTGTGATCATGACAATCTTATGTAATAATGCACCAACTCTAGAAAACTAGGGTCGGGGCATTACAGTTGGTATCAGAGGAATTTTAGTACAAACCTTGGAAGATATATTTAGATAAACTGTGATTAGATCACGTAGACCTAAGATGATCTTTGAGTATTAGTATAGAAGAACTTCCTAAAATTTTGGTATTGTAGAGATTTTGTGAGTTTTCCGAGCAATACATCCCTGTCTGGATACGAGCAGGTAGAGGCGGCTCTGGCACAGATGTACCTAGGGGTAAAACCCGAAAACACCACTTTGAGCTAGACTCGAACGGGAACTGGTGCACGAGAACGGGCCTTGCTGCACTATTGGTTACGACACTCCCGGGGGATATTCTTATGATAACTTTAATTTTCATTACAAATCATTATGAAGGGTTTATGAGTATATAATTTCTCAAAGAAAACATTTTTAAGATTATGGATTATATCCATAAACTATTTAATTTATGTTATGTGTTTCAAAAGTTTGAGATTAGGAATTTTTATTCATAAACTAATATAATGTATGCCATTGTTTAGAAATGGAGCCCAGTAGAAGGAATGAGAATTCTAGCAATGCACATGATACAAAGAGAAAGAAGGATCATATATTTTATGCACTTAATCCAGAATTTACAAGGGAAATAGTCTCTCATGTATTATCATCATATGAAGAAATATTATCATGTGTTGATAAGATAAGTAAAGAGATTACTGAGTCCTATGGCTTTGAAGGGAAGCAAGAGAAGAAAAGGATGGAAGAGAGAATGATGGATAAAGGGAAGAGGGAAAAGAAGAATTTTTTCATATGTGATAACTGTGGAAAGAAACACCCAGGAACATGCCTGAAAGGAATGGGAGTTTGTTATAAGTGTGGAGGAAAAGGGCACAAAGTACGTGACTACAAGGGTAATAAAATGGTTTCAAATATACAATGCTTCATTTGAAAGGAGTTTGGACACTACACGAAGCTATGTCCCAATAATCAGACTATGCCGAAAATTATTCTATTGGATAATAATCATGTTATGATACTACCACAGATGAAGATTAATGATTAGAGTTCTTATATTGATTATGTCAATTGAGTGTTGTATCAACAATGTACATGTTATAATAATTATGGAGTATATAAGGATTGTACTGCAGTACTAAGGACTTGAGATTGTGTGGAACAAAGAAAAGTGACTCAATAGAAGGATAATTTTTTGGAAAATATATGGTTTAGATATTGATAAACCATAATATAGATCTGATACCGAGGTAGTGATTTTTGAATAATACATGATTGTTTTGGATAAATTATATTGGATATTCTTGACTACCTTGTAACTGATTAATGATTTGTATATTCCATCATTGTTGGGGTTTAAAACATTTTTGGATTGAAGGAGTATATCTATTATTCTTTATGGAATAAGGGATCATGAATGTAAGCAATAGAGTTTTATGGTAATTCAGGATGTTGCAGTGTTTTAAAAGAATACATCATAAAGGTGTTCACATGTTATTATGTGGAAAAAGGATCTTTATTATGTTTACCTTCCTTATAAATTTTGGACTGATGTATTTTGGATAGTTATAGTTTGGATTATTTTGGATTGCCATAAAAGAACATCTCAGAGGTCAGGCGGCAACCCGTCACGTCCAGCAAGGCTGCGAGACTTGAACCCGCAACCGAAGGGTGACAAGGGTGTATCACCTACCATTATCCCACGAGATGTCCTGGATCTTGTAGATGAATTATAAATTAGTTTATTTTGGAACCCTATACGAATAGTGTAAATAGAATTTTTTACGTTCTATTATCATTTAGAGTGAAAGATGAGTTTGTGGTAGAAATTTATTAATGGATAATTCTCTAATTATAAAGTAAGTATATCTCCTTATGATCATAGAAAATCTCATAAATAAATTCCTCAACATTAAGAAAAGGAACTTAGAACAAAAATGTTGTCCTAGATGGTACCTTAAATCATCGCTAATTTATGGCTTTGGGATTGTTGGTCTTTTCATAGCCATGTTCTCTACCACTCTCCATCAGATAATTGATGGTTAGATTTTTCTTCCATACCCATATTTTTTCTACATGGAACCCTAGTATGTGTTATTTTCGGTAATCTTCATACTTTACACTCTTTATTTTAAATAGAGGCCTCATTAATTCATTTTTTGATGTGGGATTTCAACTAAGATATTTTGAAACGTCAAAAATGTGTTATCCTAATACCCTATGTTTTGTTGAACCGATGGTATTTCAAATCATCATAGATTGATGAATTTAAGGACCTCAATTTTACACTTGTCTATGATTGATGACTTCAATCACTACCTATAAATATTTAAGTTTTTCCTCCAATTATATGTCTCTAATTGCCACCAATGTTCTCCTAATCGAGATCATAATTTGGTGGTGACCTTTGATTTCTCTTTTCCTCATATTAAGACTAAATTTTAGTAACCCAATTACTGATGTGGGTTTTCCCACAAATATATTTTCTATTTTCAACCATTTATTTTTGAAGAACAACTTCAAATTGCGAGGACGCAATTTATTGAAGGAGGGGAGAATGTAACACCCCAAGAATTCATAGTGTGTTATTTCTTCAGAATAATTTAATAACTTGCACTACACACAACACCGTTCAATTGCACCATGACTTACCAAAAATCCATTCAAAAAAGGTTATGAATAGTATTAACTAAATTTTAAACTTTATATAATCCTTATAATTTTAGAATCCATATTATGAGTATCTTAGACATAATGCAAGAAAAAATCATTTTCATTATTGCACTTTTATCAACTTTTAATAGTGAACTCTTTTTAAATAAAATATTTTAAACTTTTTGAATAAATGGGGACATCAAATTTTTTTAAATGAAACATCCCAAGATTCCACGATATGCTTTCTTTGAATAATACAGTAGCGTGTGTTGTACACAACTTTGAGTTTTAACACACACCACAACCAATCAAACTAGACGTTATGAATAGTAATACCTACTTTTTGAAATTATATATTTTATATTTCAAAATGGACATAATTTTTGGATTCGGAATATCAAATTTAGAGTAAGGTGAAATTTTGGTACTTTTCGAATAACTTTCATATTATGATGAATAGTTAAAATTACTAAATTTTAATTAAAAACAACTTTTTTAATCAAATAATTTATTGTGATAAATTATTAATTTGAGCGGTTTTAATGTATATTTAGAATATATTTTTACCATTTAATATAATGTTGGTCATTGGACATAATTGTACAATTAAACCGTACATAAACAAGTGTTAATCTTTTGATAGTTATTATCTCTTAAAAACATGCTTTTTGTTTTGACAGCAGGAATTAAATTTAAAATAATTTCTTCCACTTCTGTGTTTTGAATTTCATAAAATGGATTCCATATTTAGAATCAGGATGTTCAAATTGTGTAAATAGGTAACTTTTATTTTTAGACATTTTGAATAATTACTGTAGTAAATATTTTATTTACCATGGTTAAGGGTAAATCTGGTAAATTAGGGTTAAAAAATAATATTATAATAATACTAGATTACCCTAAAACGTGTCATATCATTATTGGTTGATACAAGTTCGACAATAGGAATCTTTGGGTCGATTTTGGGACCCCATGGTGCCACTTTTAGGTGATACAGACACTTTTTTTAATTAAGTTAAAATGAATACAAATATGACACAAGCATATATCTTTAAGAAAAACAATTTTTACATAGGGTTATATATGTTGGATTTTAGATTATAAATATTAATTAGAAAGAAAAAAAGATTTACTACATAATGATATTTTATTTATAATTTTTATATATAAAATAATTTAATTTATTTATGACACAATGATGAAGAATTAATTACTATAATAGTGAAAAATTAAAATAATTGATATTATAAATACAAAAATAAATATAATATGAAACTTTTAATGAATTAAACTAATTTTATTGGATAATATGATATGTTAGGATTAATTTAATTGACTTTTCTCGAAGTAATCAATCTGTTATGAGTTTCACAAAAATCAACTATTGAATAGTGTCAAAATTGACATAAAAGAGTTCTTAAAACAAATATTATATTAATAATTGATATTAAATTCCTAAAAATCTAATGTTCGGCCAAAAGACTTATATCATGATAGGTTAATCATTAATGGACCACTTTGGGGTCTCTTGGATGTATATAGTAAGTTTATTAACAATATTATGTAAAAATACAAAGAGACATTGTAAAAGTGAAACTAATTAACTTAAAGTTAATACTTAAAGATAAGGTTAATATAAGTACCCAAACCTATCTAAATTCTATTGGTTGAGTTGTTTTAGACCTATACCCACCTTAAAATTTAAATAATAAACTTTGGAGCCATTAGAAACCGAATATGAATTTATTATAAATTAATATTTCTATCTTTTCCAAAGGTGCCCCTCACCCATCTTATAAAAGGGAACTCATCCTTCTCATTTCTTCACACCTTCAAAGCATTTTGGATAGGCCAAACTCTGCCCAAATACTCTCCCAACATCCCTCACTACAACCTAGAGGCCTTATTTTGATCAGAAAGCCAACCTAAGGAGCCCTTTTGATCAAATCAAAAAGAAGAACCTGAAGAAGAGGTAATGTTTTCACCACCCATTTTCATTTTCCTTTCATCTTCCACTTCTTCTTCCTTTGTTGTTACCATTATAAAATAATAACTCCAGTATCATATATATACTGTGATGTTATTATAAATATGGTACAACCATATTCAGTATTATATCCACCCTTTGAGTAACATGTCACCATACGTGCGTACGTACGGCTTACCGTCTCCACGTCGTGGTGTAATTGTTATTCAATATATTATTATTTGGATGGGTATAATAATGATGTGTAACACATTTAAATAATAAATATAACATGTTAATAATTCTGTATATATGATATACCATCCATTTATATATTATTTTAATATCAAAAGAATGATATTGTCGCTCGTGCGTACGTATGGACTACCGTCTCCACGAACGCGATGAGATTCATTCTCCATCGTATCCATTCAAGTATAATTATCATTTGATGATTTAAAAAATGATTTTTAAGGACATGATATAATTATGGATATAAATAATATACAACCTATCCTTTACAAACATGTCTTATGTAACAAAACATATAAAAGAAAACAAGTAAGTTAACACCCGAAACAACGATAATAATAAGATATTATTATCAAATCAATATTAAAAGATCATATATGATATCATATTAATGTATATGACTCTTGTATAATTTAATAACAATTATTTCACCATTATACAGGAGGTTAACCTACCCCAACCAAGGAAAATTACAAGGTAAGGGGTTTTCATCTCACTCCTTATTCCCGTGAGATTCATGCCATATTGGCACCATCACCTTTTGTGTGGTGTGTGTACTGTCCATAATTATATTCTTTGTGTAATACACCCTAATTTATGTGTATTTACATATTAATTGTATGATACCTCTTTCATGGGTTGTATGTTTCATAAGTTACCAAATTGGTAAAGGTTATTTCACAATCTCTTCATTATCTGAGGTTGTTTATATGTAATAATCTACTGGGATCTCTTTACCATCCACATCCATGTTTTCGTAAAAATGTATTTCAAAACATTTTTATTATTTTCAAGAATATGGGTTAAAGTCATTTATACCCTTGTTTGAATTTTTATAAGAGGAATCTTTCCGTCATTTTGAAAACAAGATCCTTTTTAACCTTTTCGACAGAATTAAGGTAAGAATGTTTTTTTTAACTTATACGGCGGGTGCGGTTATTTTCCGCCGTTATAAAATCTTCAAAGCTTTCCTTACAAGCTTATAAGAATATTTTCAAAGAAAATTTTTTATTTTATATGGCTCTTAAATGATTTCAAAAATAGAAAGAGATATTTCTCTAAAAATTGTTTTGATTTCATTCATGTCAACATCCTTTGATGGATTTTACGCTTATTTGAAGTTGATTTATTATGATACAAAACTTCTATATTGTATTGAAGGTTTTGTGATATGTTTGACTGTGGATGTGCTATTTTTATACCATTCATAGTTTATGGTGAAATTATTGACATTTCGTATGCTAGTTTTAATACGAATGTTTATGTTATGTTTAAACCTTTTCATATGGGAATGCATTGGACTTAATATGTGACGGGTGGAGCCCGCTATAGCTCCTCGATGCATCGGTAGGTCTCATGAGACAAACTAGTGTCTTGGCACAAAGCCTTGGAAAAATCTTATTTGTAGTCTTGGCACGAGGCCTTGTCTATGTGGTTATGATAGTCTGGCATTATGCATTCCAACATTATGAAAGTTGTTATTGATATTGGATGTGATTATTCGATTAGTAGAATATCCATATCAACAAGTAAATGGAATTATTTCATATTACTTTTTCCATACTATGTTGATGTTCAAGTTTAAAAGGCTTTTGTTTTAGTAATGCATTTCCTTAAATTTTTATGCTTATTTTGAAAGTTCCGCTATATTGTTATCCTTACTGGGCATTTGAGCTCACCCATTTTCTATGTTTTATTTTTCCCAGGATGTGAAGAAGTAACTTATGAATGACCTGGAGGGATATTATGAGGGGATAATAGTGTGGACTATGGAGACATTATGTTGTTGTATTAGTTTTTCATTTTATGATGTAATTTAAAACATATGAATATATCTAGTGTTTCCAAGGCTACTAAACCAATCAGTCTTTCGAGATTTGATCATTCTTGTGATCATGCCAATGTTATGTAATAATGCACCGACTCTGGAAAACTAGGGTCGGGGCATTACAGTTGGTATCAGATGAAGTTTAGTACAAACCTTGGAAGCTATATTTAGATAAACTCTGATTAGATCACGTAGACCTAAGATGATCTTTGAGTATTAGTATAGAAGAACTTCCTAAAATTTTGGTATTGTATAGATTTTGTGAGTTTTCCGAGCAATACATCCCTGTTTAGATACGAGCAGGTAGAGGCGGCTCTGGAACAGATGTACCTAGGGGTAAAACCCGAAAACACCGCTTTGAGGTAGACTCGAACGGGAACTGGTGCACGACAATGGGCCTTGCTGCACTCTTGGATACGACACTCCCGGGGGATATGCTTATGATTACTTTCATTTTCATTACAAATCATTATGAAGGGTTTATGAGTATATAATTTCTCAAAGAAAACATTTTTAAGATTATGGATTATATCCATAAACTATTTAATTTATGTTATGTGTTTCACAAGTTTGAGATTAGGTATTTTTATTCATAAACTAATCTAATGTATGCCATTGTTTAGAAATGGCGCCCAGGAGAAGGAATGAGAACTCTAGCAATGCACATGATACAAAGAGAAAGAAGGATCATATATTTTATGCTCTTAAGCCAGAATTTACAAGAGAAATAGTCTCTCATGTATTATCATCATATGAAGAAATATTATCATGTGTTGATAAGATACGTAAAGAGTTTACTGAGTCCTATGGCTTTGAAGGGAAGCAAGAGAAGAAAAGGATGGAAGAGAGAAATATGGATAAAGGGAAGAGGGAAAAGAAGAATTTTTCCATATGTGATAACTGTGGAAAGAAACACCCAGGAACATGCCTGAAAGGAATGAGAGTTTGTTATAAGTGTGGAGGAAAAGGGAACACAGTACGTGACTACAAGGGTAAGAAAATGGTTTCAAATGTACAATGCTTCATTTGCAAAGAGCTTGGACACTACGCGAAGCTATGTCCCAATCATCATACTATGCCGCAAATGATTCTATTGGATAATAATCATGTTATGATACTACCACAGATGAAGAGGAATGATTAGAGTTCTTATGTTGATTATGTCAATTGAGTGTTGTATCAACAATGTACTTGTTATAATAATTATGGAGTATATAAGGATTGTACTGCAGTACTAAGGACTTGAGATTGTGTGGAACAATGAAAAGTGACTCAATAAAAGGACAATTTTTTGGAAAATATATGGTTGAGAGATTGATAAACCATAATATAGTTCTGATACCGAGGTAGTGATTTTTGAATAATACATGATTATTTTGGATAAATTATATTGGATATTCTTGACTACCTTGGAACTGATTAATGATTTGTATATTCCATCATTGTTGGGGTTTAAAACATTTTTGGATTGACGGAGTATATCTATTATTCTTTATGGAATAAGGGATCATGAATGTAATCAATAGAGTTTTATGGTAATTCAGGATGTTGTAGTTTTTTAAAAGAATACATCATAAAGGTGTTCACATGTTATTATGTGGAAAAATGATCTTTATTATGTTTACCTTCCTTATAAATTTTGGACTGATGTATTATGGATAGTTATAGTTTGGATTATTTTGGATTGCCATAAAAGAACATCTCAGAGGTCGGGCGGTAACCCGTCACGTCCGGCAAGGCTACGAGACATGAACCCGCAACCGAAGGGCGACAAGGGTGTATCACCTACCATTGTCCCACGAGATGTCCTGGATCTTGTAGATGAATTATAAATTCTTTTATTTTGGAACCCTATACGAATAGTGTAAATAGAATTTTTTTCGTTCTATTATCATTTAGAGTGAAAGATGAGATTGTGGTAGAAATTTATTAATGGATAAATCTATAATTATAAAGTAAGTATATCTCCTTATGATCATAGAAAATCTCATAAATAAATTCATCAACATTAAGAAAAGGAACATAGAACAAAAATGTTTTCCTAGATGGTACCTTAAATCTTCGCTAATTTATGGCTTTGGGATTGTTGGCCTTTTCATAGCCTTGTTCTCTACCACTCTCCATCAGATAATTGATGGTTAGATTTTTCATCCATACCCATATTTTTTCTACATGGAACCCTAGTATGTGTTATTTTCGGTAATCTTCATACTTTCCACTCTTTATTTTAAATAGAGGCCTCATTAATTCATTTTTCGATGTGGGATTTCAACTAAGATATTTTGAAACGTAAAAAATGTGTTATCCTAATACCCTATGTTTTGTTGAACCGATGGTATTTCAAATCATCATAGATTGATGAATTTAAGGACCTCAATTTTACAGTTGTCTGTGATTGATGACCTCAATCACTACCTATAAAAATTTATGTTTTTCCTCCAATTATATGTCTCTAATTGCCACCAATGTTCTCCTAATCGAGATCATAATTTGGTGGTGACCTTTGATTTCTCTTTTCCTCATATTAAGACTAAATTTTAGTAACCCAATTTCCGATGTGGGTTTTCCCACAAATATATTTTCTATTTTCAACCTTTTATTTTTGAATAACAACTTCAAATTTCGAGGATGCAATTTATTGAAGGAGGGGAGAATGTAACACCCCAAGAATTCATAGTGTGTTATTTCTTCAAAATAATTTAATAACTTGCACTACACGCAACAGCGTTCAATTGCACCATGACTTACCAAAAATCCATTCAAAAGAGGTTATGAATAGTATTAACTAAATTTTAAACTTTATATAATCCTTATAATTTTAAAATCCTTATTATGAGTATCTTAGACATAATGCAAGAAAAATTCATTTTCATTATTCCACTTTTATCAACTTTTAATAGTGAACTCTTTTTAAATACAATATTTTAAACTTTTTGACTAAATGGGGACATAAAAATTTTTTAAATGAAACATCCCAAGATTCCACGGTACACTTTCTTTGAATAATACAGCAGCGTGTGTTGTACACAACTTTGAGTTTTAACACACACCACAACCAATCAAACTAGCCGTTATGAATAGTAATACCTACTTTTTGAAATTATATATTTTATATTTCAAAATGGACATAATTTTTGGATTCGGAATATCAAATTTAGCGTAAGGTGAAATTTTGGTACTTTTCGAATAACTTTCATATTTTGATGAATAGTTAAAATTACTAAATTTTAATTAAACACAAATTTTTTAATCAAATAATTTATAGTGATAAATTATTAATTTGAGTGGTTTTAATGTATATATAGAATATATTTTTACCATTTAATATAATTTTGGTCATTGGACATAATTGTACAATTAAACCGTACATAAACAAGTGTCAATCTTTTGATAGTTATTATTTCTTAAAAACACGCTTTTTGTTTTGACATCAGGAATTAATTTTAAATTAATTTCTGCACTTCTGTGTTTTGAATTTAGAAAAATGGATTCCATATTTGGAATCATGATGTTCAAATTGTGTAAATAGGTTTAACTTTTATTTTTAGACATTTTGAATAATTACTGCGGTAAATATTTTATTTACCATGGTTAAGGGTAAATGTGGTAAATAAGGGTTAAAAATTAATATTATAATAATACTAAATTACCATAAAACGTGTCCTAGACTTATTAGTTGATACAAGTTCGACCATAGGAATATTTGGGTCGATTTTGGGACCCCATGGTGCCACTTGTAGGTGATAGGGACAGTTTTTTTTAATTAAGTTAAAATGAATACAAAAATGACACAAGCATATATCTTTTAGCAAAACAATTTTAACATAAGGATATATATTCTGGATTTTAGATTATAAATATTCATTACAAAAATATATATATTTCCTACATAATTATATTTTATTTATAATTTTTACACTTTAAATAATTTAATTTATTTATGACACAATGATGAAGAATTAATTACTATAATAGTGAAAAATTAAAATAATTGGTATTATAAATACCAAAATAAATATAATATGAAACTTTTAATTAATTAAAATAATTTTATAGGATAATATGATATATTAGTATTGATTTAATTTACTCTGTTCGAAGTAATCAATCTGTTATGAGTTTCACAAAAATCAACTATTGAATAGTGTCAAAATTGACAAAAAAGAGTTCTTAAAACAAATATTATATTATTAATTGATATTAAATTCCTAAAAATCTAAGGTTCGGCCAAAAGACTTATATCATTATAGGTTCATCATTAATGGACCACTTGGGGGTCTCTTATATGTATATAGTATGTTCATTAACCATATTATATAAAAATACAAAGAGACATTGTAAAAGTGAAACTAATTAACTTAAAGTTAATACTTAAAGATAATGTTAATATAAATACTCAAACATGTATAAATTCTATTGGTTGAGTTTTTTTCGACCTATACCTACCTTAAAATTTAAATAATCAACTTTGGAGCCATTAGAAACCGAATATGAATTTATTATAAATTAATATTTCTAGCTTTTCCAAAGGTGCCCCTCACCCCTCTTATAAAAGGGAACTCCTCCTTCTCATTTCTACACACCTTCAAAGCCTTTTGGTTCGGCCAAAAACTGCCCAAATACTCTCCCAACATCCCTAACTAAAACCTAGAGGCCTTAGTTTGATCAGAAAGCCAACCTAAGGAGCCCTTTTGATCAAATGAAAAGGAAGAACCTGAAGAAGAGGTAATGTTTTCACCACCCTTTTTCATGTTCCTTTCTTCTTCCACTTCTTCTTCCCTTGTTGTTACCATTATAAAATAATAAATCCAGTATCATATATATACTGTGATGTTATTATAAAAATGTTACAACCATATTCAGTATTCTATCCACCCTTTGAATAACATGTCACCATACGTGCGTACGTACGGTTACCGTATCCACGTCGTGGTGTAATTGTTATTCAATATATTATTATTTGGATGGGTATAATAATGATGTGTAACTCATGTAAATAATAAATATAACATGTTAATAATTCTGTATATATGATATACCATCCATTTATATATTATTTTAATATCAAAATAATGATATTGTCGCTCGTGCGTACGTACGGACTACCATCTCCACGAACGCGATGAGATTCATTCTCCATCGTATCCATTCAAGTAAAATTATTATTTGATGATTTAAAAAGTGATGTTTAAGGACTTGATATAATTCTGGATATGAATAATATACAACCTATCCTTTACAAACATGTCTTACGTAACAAAACATATAAAAGAAAACAAGTAAGTTAACACCCGAAACAACGATAATACTAAGATATTATTATCAAATCAATATTAAATGATCATATATGATATCATATTAATGTATATGATTCTTGTATAATTTAATAACAATTATTTCACCATTATACAGGAGGTTAACCTATCCCAACCAAGGAAAAGTACAAGGTTAGGGGTTTTCATCTCACTCCTTATTCCCGTGAGATTTATGCCATATTGGCACCATCACCTTTTGTGTGGTGTGTGTACTGCCCATAATTATATTCTTTGTGCAATACATTCTAATTTATGTGTATTTACATATTCATTGTATGATACCGCTTTCATGGGTTGTATGTTTCATAAGTTACCAAATTGGTAAGGGTTATTTCACAATCTCTTCATTATCCGAGGTTGTTTATATGTAATAATCTACTGGGATCTCTTTACCATCCACATCCATGTTTTCTTAAAAATGTATTTCATAAATTTTTTATTATTTACAAGAATATGGTTTAATGTCATTTATACCCTTGTTTGACTTTTTATAAGAGGAATTTTTCCGTCATTTTCAAAACAAGGACCTTTTTAACCTTTTCGACAGAATTAAGGTAAGAATGTTTTTTTAACTTATACGGTGGGTGCGGTTATTTTACACCGTTATAAAATCTTAAAAGCATTACTTACAAGCTTATAAGAATATTTTAAATGAAAATGTTTTATTTTATATGGATCTTAAATGATTTCAAAAATAGAAAGAGATATTTCTCTAAAAAGTGTTTTGATTTCATCTATGTCAACATCCTTTGATGGATTTTACACTTATTTGAAGTTGATTTATTATGATACAAAACTTCTATATTGTATTGAAGGTTTTGTGATATGTTTGACTGTGGATGTGCTATTTTTATACCATTCATAGTTTATGGTGAAATTATTGACATTTCGTATGCTAGTATTAATACGAATGTTTATGTTATGTTTAAACCTTTTCATATGGGAATGCATTGGACTTAATATGTGATGGGTGGAGCCCTCTATAGCTCCTCGATGCATCGGTAGGTCTCATTAGACAAACTAGTGTCTTGGAACAAGGCCGTGGAAAAATATTATTTGTAGTCTTGGCACGAGGCCTTGGCTATGTGGTTATGATAGTCTGACATTATGCATTCCAACATTATGAAAGTGGTTATTGATATTGCATGTGATTATTCGATTAGTAGAATATCAATGTGAAAAAGTAAATGGCATTATTTCATTTTACTTTTTTCCATACTATGTTTATGTTCAAGTTTAAAAGGATTTTGTTTTATTAGTGCATTGCCTTAAATTTTTATGCTTATTTTGAATGTTCCGCTATATTGTTGTCCTTACTGGGCATTTGAGCTCACCCCTTTTCTATGTTTTATTTTTCCCAAGATGTGAAGAAGTAAGTTATGGATGACCTGTAGGGATATTATAAGGGTATAATAGTGTGGACTATGGAGACATTATGTTGTTGTAGTAGTTTTTCATTTTATGATGTAATGTAAAACTTATGAATATATCTAGTGTTTCCAAGGCTACTAAACCAATCGGTTTTTCGAGATTTGATCATTCTTGTGATCATGCAAATGTTATGTAATAATGCACCGACTCTGGAAAACTAGGGTCGGGGCGTTACAAAACGTCTCCCCTTAAGAGGTTTTCAAAGGGGGAAGTCTCGTGAGGTAAATTCCTTTTCCCAAATTTCATCTTTTATTTTATGTTATTTTATTTTTTATTTCTTTCCTCACCTCCCTTCACCATAATAGTATGACAAATCCAGTAAAATACATGTACTGGAATGTATTCTTTCTAGTGGTATATTTCATTATCTTCTCCCCTTTCCCCACACTTTTATTTGAATGAAATGAAAGGACTGTTTGATATGTGCTAATTTAGTTCATTCAAGGACAATAATTTATCAATTTCTATTATGCTCATTAATTATGGTCATGAAACCATTTGTGTTATGGTTGAATCATATTATTATATATGTATTATATACTATTTTTGGTTCAGTAATACTTTGGTACAAATATAATTATGTTATAAATAAAAACACATTCTTTGTAATCAAATCCATTAATCTACAAAAACGGTTATCACTATGGTTTTATATATATATATATATAATAATTTGACTTCACTCTAAGTAACCTAATTAAAACTAAAACCATGTAATCTCTTGGATATTAACTAATGAATATAACTTCAATTCTGGAAAACCAATTTCATCTTGCATATAATTCAAACTTGAATATAAGTGAACCGATCTCTTAAAGCCAAGTAAACAAACGATCGCGAACAATGAAATTGAAACTTATAACTAATAAAAAAGGATTTGAATGAACTAAAAAGTTTTATAATAAATAAATTACATATTTAAGCAGTTCTGGACATATGAATTTATAATCCTAATTTGTTTATTCGGGTCATTAATAACAAGTGAAGAACACCACCGGATTTAAGGTAAGGGATCCTCTCCTTTTCTCTCTTAATCAAGATTGTCCTCTATACTATATCTTTTTATGTGTACTATAAAATTATGGGGTATATTTAATAAGCTACCTCATACTTTTTTATGTATTTATAAGTGATGAGAAATCCCATTTCTCTCTCATCAATACCTCTTGGTCACACCCACCACAATCCCGATAAAATCGTAACGAATTCTACTAGAACCTTCTTTGTTCTTTCGAGTTGCATTAAATTTATTTCAAAATGGTGTTACCTTATATATTTAATTAATAAAAATGAATTATATTTAGTTTTACAAGATTATTATATCAAAAAACTTTCATCTTATTCTTTCGGGGATATAAATGATTTTGACATATTCAATCGTTATAACTTTCCGATATGCAGACAAGTTTTAAGGGGACTTCACATTTTTTTTACCCAAACTTCAAGTGAACTCTATCCTATGTTTTAAAACACCATTGTATTTATAAAATCAGAATTTTTATTATGAAAACATTCTTGGTTCAATTCTGGTTTTATAAAAAATAATATCCTATTTTCTATTTGAAAAGCTCTATAGTGATTTCATTACAACCGCACAAAAAAGATTTAATGCTATTGTATCTAAAATACATTTTAATATGTTGTCACATATAATTGAAACCAATTACCATGTTATATTCCTATTTTACCCTATTAATGTCTATTTATATTTTAATCATTTCCTTTCATGGACACTTTCGTGATACGCCCATTGGATATGATTTATGTCACGATTGTGGTACCCAATTCTTTCCATGGGTACCATTATGTTTATGTATGGTTGATTATGTATGATTATATATGTGGCATGATTATTTATGTGGCAAGAATATTCATGAATATTTTGATATGGGTGCATATAGATAGCACTCCAATGCATTGGGTAAGGTTAAGTCTCATGAGATGCGATGTGAAACGTGATTGGCAGTTAGCCTTGACCCATACTAAAATGGGAAACAGGATTGGCGGTTAGCCTTTACCCATACTAAAGATATGATTTATGATTTTGAAACGTTTATATGATTACATGTTTATATGATAATATTATTATATTAAATGATTTCATATGTTTCAATCTTTGGATATTATTATATCATGCCTCATAACTCATGTTCTTGTGATGTATCCTTATGTTCATTCTTTACTGGGATTTTAAGATCATCTCTTTGTTCATGTGTTCCCCATGGTACCCTATGCAGATGTAAGAGCTCAAAAGATGTTAGAAGCTCTTTATGGATATTAAATAAAGATTTTTTTAGTCCCATGTTTTATGATAAATGTACCTAGTCTTCCAAGACAAAAGACTTAACGATCCTTGGATTGTACTCTGATGATAAATTATGATTAAATTCATGAAATGTCTTATGTAAAAGGATTGGGTCGCTATAGTTGGTATCAGAGGATGGTCTAGTTATTTTTTGAGATTAGGAATAGATCACCTTAGCGAGAACATTAAGTATGAGACTAAGTATAAGAAAACAATCCTAAATTTCCGTTAGTATAGAGTAAGTGTTTTTTCAAGAAAATACATCCCTGTCTGGATACGAGCAGGTAGAGGCAGATCTAGCATAGATGTATCATGGGGTAAAACAAGAAAACACAACTTTGAGCTAGACTTGAATGGGAACTGGTTCATGATAATGGTCCTTGCTGCTTTCTTGGTTACAACACTCGAGGGGGATATGCTTCGGTAGATTCACAAGCTTAGTACAACCCATTATTAAGGGACAAAAAATCCCATTAGAATATAAGTTATGAAATAGATCGTGGATAACCTAGATATAACCTAATGAATCAAAAGTTAGGATGTACTTTTTCATTATATGTTTATCCTTTAATATTTAATGAAATATTTTTATTATCAATAGAAAAGTATTCAAGACCTCTAATTATACGTTCTTTTTCCTAGTTAATGGTGGGAAATAGCAGAAAACATTCCAACAACCAATGTGATAGAAAATGTAATGATTTCCCTAATGACATGACTGATGTGATGGAAGCAGGTGCTCAAAACGTCATTGTAGTACTTTCTTAGATGGCTCGAGTTCATGATGTTTTCCATGTATAACTCTTGAAGAAGTACATTCCTGATCCCTCGCATGTACTAAACTCATAGGTGGTGCAGCTAGAAGATGATCTCTCTTATGAGGAGCAGCCAGTAAAGATTCTGGATCTAAGAGATAAGGTTCTACTCTACAATACAACCCATCTTGTCAAAGTATTGTGGAGGATCCATAAGTTTTAGGAAACAACATGGGAACTGTATGAATCAATGAAGGAAAAGCACCAATATCTATTTTTTTCCTGGAATGTAAAACGAAATTTCGGGGGTGAAATTTCATAAGGGGGGAAGAATGTAACATCCCAATGTTTTTAATTGAAAATATCTTCTCATAAATATGCCATAAAATCACATAATAATGACCCTCTAAGTGATAAGTCACCTTTAAACAGAAGTTTGTCACTTCTGTGTTTGGAATTTTGAAAATCTGACAGACACGGTTGTGTTCAAGATGTTTTTTGGAGTCTAATAAAACAAAAATACTTTTTGGTGAATAGTAACCTTCCCTAATGAATAGTAGCATACCCTTATGAATAGTGATATACCCTAATTAATAGTAACCTCACCTATGGTGGTCTAAAAATAATATTTATGTTGGAAGTACGATATACTTATAGTTTAGAGTTAGTTAATGAATGTTTTAAAACCTGTTTTGATAATAAATTATTATTTTAATTAAATATTTAAATAATCATATTTAAAATATTATCATTAAAAAATGGACTTCATTTTTTGATTCTACATGTTGAAAAATGGTTAGGGTAAATTTTTGGGATTTTTCTGAAATACTTGAATTTTTTATGAATAGTTGAATCCGATTATTCACAATAAATGCTAAATAATTGATTAATTGAGTCATCGATGATGTTCTACTGATGTAAGCCCACTTGGTTAGAATTCACATGATCCATTCACTATTCATGGTCATGGAATACTTTCAATTTTTTGTATTGTGATGAAATAATAAATTAAGTATTATAATATCATGAATTCCCTCCTCTCTTCCACTGTAAACACCCCCTTCAATCCCACTTCTCTCCACTCCTCTCATGATACAAGAATTCACTAAATTCAGACAAAATATCTCTCCAAGGTCTTTCCCCACGTCCAAAAGCTTTTACCCTCCTCAAAGGAGGAAGTCTAAAGAGGTAACTTCCTATTCCCAAATTTCTTCTTTTCTTTTAGGTTCTTTTCTTTTTAATTTTATTCCTCACCTCCCTTCACCATAATAGTATGAAAAATATAGTAAAATACATGTATTTGAATTTATTCTTGCTATTGGTATATTCATTAACTTGTCCCCTTCCCCCACCCTTTTATTTGAAAGAAATGAAAGCACCGTTTGAGATGAGGTAATTTAGTACATTCAAGGACAAAAATTTATCAGTTTATATTATTATATTTAATTCTAATCATGATACCAATTGTGTTATGGTTGAACCATATTATTATATATGTATTATATCCTTTTATTGTTTCTGTAATACTTTTGTACAAATGAAATTATGTTATAAATCAAAACACATTCTTTGTAATCAAATCCACTGATCTACAAAAACGATTATCACTATGGTTATATATATATATATATATAAATTCGACTATACTCTAAGTATCCTAATTAAAACTAAAACAATTTAATCTCCTGGATATGAACTAAATAATATAACGTCAATTCTGTACAACCACTTTAATCTTGCTTATAATCCAATCTTGAATATAATTGAATCGATCTTTTAAAGCCAAGTAAACAAACGAGCCCGAAAAATGATATTTAACCTTATAACAAATCAAAAATGATTTTAATGAACTAAAAAGTTTTTTAATAAAAAAATTAAATATAGAAGAGGTTATAGAATTATTAATTAATATTCCTAATTTTTTTCTTCAGGACATTAATAACAAGTGAAGAACACCACTGGATTTAAGGTAAGGGATCCCCTCCTTTTCTCTCTTAATCATGATTGTCCTCTATACTATGACTTTTTATGTGTACCAGAGAATGATGGAGTATGTTTAAGAACCTACCCCATACTTCCTTATAGATTTAGAAGTGATGAGAAACCCCATTTCTGTCTCATCAATCCCTCTTGGTCACACCTGACACCATGCCGATAAAATCGTAACGAATTCTACCCAAACCTTCTTTGTTCTTTCAGGTTGCCTTATATTTCTTGAAAAATGGTTTTAACATATCTATTCATGTAATTATAATGAATTCTGGTTATTTTTACAAGATTATTATATCAAGAACCTTTCATCACATTCTTTCATGGATATACATTATTTTGAATGATTCGCTACTTAGAACATTCCAATAAGCAAACATGTTCTAAGGGGACTTCCCAAATTTTTTACCCCAATATCAAGTGCACATTAGGGTATTTTTTAAAACATCATTGTATTTATAAAATAATTATTTTAATTATTAAAACCATATTGGTCTAATTATGGTTTTATATAAAATAATGTCTTATTTTCTATTTGAAAAGCTCTAGAGTGTTTTCCATAAAACTGTACAAAAATGTTTTAATGCCAATGTTTCTAAAATGAATTTTCAATATATTATCACTTATAATTGACACCACTTACCAGGTTATATGACTATTTTACCATATTAATGTCCATGTATGTTCTAATACTTTCCATTCATGGAAACTTTCATGATACGCCCATTGGATATGTTTTATGTCATGATTGTGGTACCCAATTCATCCCATGGGTACCCTTATGTATATGTATGGTTGAATATGTATGATTATTTATATGGAAAGATAATTTATGTGGAAAAATATTCATGAATCTTTTGATATGGTTGCGCCCAGTTAGCACTCCATTTCAATGGTTAAGGTTAAGTATCATGAGATGCGATGTGAAACGGGATTGGCGGTTAGCCTTGACCCATACTAAAATGGGAAACGAGATTGGCGGTTAGACATGACCCATACTAAAGATATGCTTTATGATTCTACCACATTTATATGATTCCATGTTTATATTATCCCATT
Source organism: Viscum album (assembly GCA_963277665.1). Taxonomy (NCBI): domain Eukaryota; kingdom Viridiplantae; phylum Streptophyta; class Magnoliopsida; order Santalales; family Viscaceae; genus Viscum; species Viscum album. The sequence continues at coordinate 1,816,883,079 of OY728146.1, forward strand.
CTTATATTAAATTATTTCCTATGTTTCATGCTTTGGATATCATTATGTCATGCCTCTTAACTCATGTGCTTGAGATATATCCTTATGTTCATTCCTTTACTGGGATTTGTAGTTCATCCCTTTTTTCATGTGTTCCCCAGGGTACCCTATGCAGATGTAAGATCTCAAAAGAAGTTATAAGCTCTTTATGAATATATAATAATGAAATTTTTAGTCCCATGTTGTTTGTTATATATACCTTGTCTTCCAAGACACTAGACTTGATGTTCCTTAGCTTGTAATCTAATGATTAATTATACTTATATTCCTGAAATTTTTTATGTAAAATACTTGGGTCGCTATAGGTATGACAGTTCTAGGAAATGAGGAATAAAATATGTGAATATGGAAAACATTCATCCCTTGAACTATGTCCATGAGGATTCATCACCATAACCTAACTATTGGTATTTTATAAAATAATGTTTTTGAAATATGCAAGTCATGAAGTGTTTTCCTATATAATACACTATGTACCTAATGATTACATGTTATCTAGTACAATGAAACAATGGGTAATATATTATAAGACTTCTTAAAATATAATTAAATACCACAATCTATTTCTATATGACAAATTTCTATTTAAAACCCCTAATATATTTTTTGTAAAAACATATTCATTTTGACGATATTTAAACCAATGGGTTTCCATCAAATTTTTTTATATTATCTTAAATATGTATTTTAAACCAATTCATTTAATTTCATAATATATAACACATTTAAATAATACAGTTTAGTTTTTAAAAAAATTCACTAATTTCATCGCACACAGCAAATTGAATATAATTGGGGTTTCTTACAAATATATAAATTAAAACATTTTCTTTGATCAAATTTCATAACTCAATTGATCAAATTTCTATCAAAATCCTAATTTGAATCATAAAATTTTAGTAGAAAAATTATAAATAAACCCTAGTACAAGGGAATGGAGGGTTTTCCATTTTTATTCAAAACCCATATTTTCTTCAAAACCCAAATTCGTAGAAATTGAATTATTCCAACTGTCATTTAAAATCCATTTTATCAAAATCCAAAAACAAAATTTAAATAGAATATATTTATATAGAAAAAATGAAAATAGGGTAAATAAAATTTGTTCTTCATAATGGAACCACCATCCTCAGCATCAATAGATATTGGATCACCAAAACCAATCTGGGATACTCCAATGAACAATGGAAGCAAAATAATGAAGGAAGAAAGGATAAATCATAGGTTTATTGGACCATGATATATGGTATTTAATATATAGTTCAATATGTGTATCCATGTATCCCAAAGGGAATGAAAGGAAACAGAGAGGAATGAGAATGGGATGGGGAAACGTACAACATAATGACTGATAATAATTATTCTATATTTTGATCACTTCTAAGTGGGATCCTGTAAGAACCCAGATCATCATTCTAGGTATGGATCTTGATTTCAAGTTTTTTCTGAGAAAAAAGGGAGAATGTTTTAGTTTCATAAGTACATGCCAAGTACATTGTTGTCGTGGGTAGCCGTGTACTGGCCATGTAATGTCTGAGTACATGGCCATGGGCTATAACATGAAGAACACCTAAAGAAGGTCCGAACAATTGCTTATACACTTTGTGTATCATTAATAAACATGACTTGTATTTTAATTTTTCGTTGTTATATCAGACTGCTGTCATGTCTCATCAACAAAACAATCTTCTACTAGCATCATCTTGTCCAAGAGCGACCAATATCACCAATTCTTATTTGAGCCCCCATTTAGTCTTCCGTTCTCCGAATCAGACACCGTTGATTGTGTTAGAATCACCAATGTGAGTTATTCCTTCTCCAAGAGCCTTATCCCTTTATTTATACTCTTTCATGAGATATCAATTGATGACTGTTTTAGATTTATTTTTATACCAATGACATTTAATTTCAATCCAGATGATAGGGTTCAACTATATCGATTAAACAACGTCATGGTAGGTTTTTTGTGCCTTTCCCAAGATTTTCTTTGAGTTAAATGTGAAAAAATGGCCCAATACCCTAGTTTAATGTATTGTGTGTTTAATTAATTTAACCCTGTTAATGCCTGACATGCATTGTTTCTTTGAGTTTGGGTTTTTAGTTGAAATATGGTTATTTACCATGATATAGATTTTTCTACTCATGTTTTATCTGATATTGGCCATTGGGTATAGGATTACCTATAAGGAAACTATGTTTTCCATGCCTAGTACTATTAGAATATAGTGATATTACCCAAAATTCTTACGTTATGATTTGAAGATATTTATCTTATTAGTATTTATGATTTACTTTTTCTACTGAAAATCATTTGTTTATAATTAATTTACACAGGGTTGTGGGAACCTAGTGTATAGATGACATTGGGGGAATTGAAGTTGTGTGATGCCTAAGAGTGTCTAATGTACAATCATGATTTGATACCATATGGGAGATTTACATTGAGTCCTCCCACAGAGTGTCTATAGATATTTTTACAAGACCACAGTGGTAATTTATGTTGTGTGCTTTACAGAGAGTCATTAGCTTATCGTTATAATAATATAGGAGAATTGAAGGGGAGTGATTCATCATAGATTCTTTTTTTCATGAGACCAATGTTGTTAAACTATGTGAGCTTTCCTAGGGTGGTGTTATATCTTTATTGCTAAATAATAATTTGAACTAGAGGGGTTGGACTGTGAGAACATTCCCAGAGGGTTTCTTTTATTTGTTTGGCTAAATAATTGATAATGTGAATTAATGTAGTGGAATATGTAGGAATATTTAATTTTTATTACATCCTTGTTTATTAATTCAATTTTCATATTTCTGTATATATATATTCACTATCAGTTATGCCCAGATATTTTTTTGGTTGCCTACTGGGATTCATCTCACACCATGTTTGGGTGGTGCATTTAGGCCCAAAGAGATTGTATTTTTGTAGGTAAAAATATGGTAAAACACCATTTTACTATGGGTACCTGATTGATGTGCAGCTGGAGATCAGGGGACCATGTTAAGGCTTGTGATGCTACTGGATTTTAATTGTATTTATTGAAATTTGGTCTCGTACTATATTCCAGCATTTTAACTTCTTTGGATTTTTTCCAAGAGATTTGTGTCATGCATCATTTACATATGTGCTCCAGATGTTTATTTACATTCAGTCTTCCGCAATTTACTTATTTTGTGGTATTACTTTTTCTTCTACTGTTATGTGTTTTTTTATTATGTTACTCTAACAATTAGGGAATAGTTTTCCTACTATCACACCGAAGTCCCTCGCTGCAAGTCAGCAGCCTCTAGAATTTATGGAAATGTGCTTGATTCCTTGTGACAACCAAGGTATGGGGCACCATTGGGCAGCTCCCAGAACTGGGATACGAAGGAATAGGTAGTTGGAAATAAGCAGTTCCTAGGAGTAGCTAATTGTGTATCGGGAAATCAAACATTCCTCGATTGTTGCAATTTTATTCTTTTTCAATTGTTATAGTTTATTTGACTTTACTGTTGGTTGATTCACTTGTTTTAGGTTTTTATGATTTATATCATTGAGATTCTAATTCCATTGCATCCTGATGAGTGCGGGAATTCCATCACATGTATCATATGGGCACATGCTAGAGATTTCATGTCGTGCATTCATTTCATTCCATTTAGGCATCATTCGTGATTGCATGTTGTTGTGATAGATGTTTTTTTAAATATTCATGATGTTTTGATAGATGATTAGATATAATACCTGCTATTTGATATGACATTAAATTGTGTAAGGTTTCATTTGGATGAGCGACACACATTGGTCAATGAGGTGTTATGGGCCCACATGGATCGGAATTTGGTGAAAAATACAATTGATTGCACTGCTATTCTTTGTAACGTACATGTATAAGATACCAAGTATTGATTTTCGGGGTGTATGGTCCCTCAATGACTGAAATTTGTCACTTTAGATGTTTGTTTCATCTATTTATGGGATTTCGGAGTAGTTTCTTAGGATTATTGTCCAAAAAAATCCAAGAATACATGGTGTGTAATAATGAATACATCCCGTGTATCCTTCTATTTTTGACTTAACTATTTTTCGAATGAATACGTCATGTACTGTATTTAGATGTTGTGTAGTCCTTAACCATGTGAAGTATTGTGTGGGAAAATACATGGGATTGTGAAATCATTGGTAGAAAACTCCATGTACCAAATGTATGTGTCATGTTGTAGAGACCATGTAACTTTTAATGCGACTAACAACATGGATGGATGAGAAATTTTGTAGTACATGTCGTGTCCATCTTGATCATGTTGTGTGGAGGCGACTAGGTAACTATCTGTGTGAATAATTACACGGGTTGGTGGAATCCATCAAATAAACATTGTGTCTATAACAAACACATCGTGTAGTAATTTTATAAGGGGAACCGTGTTTATTACCATGTATAGGCACTCGGGTAGGGGGAAATGATTAATATACACATCGTGTTTCATGGAGAACATGCCATGTGTATGGGTGTTACATGACCAGGGATGGCAGAATTACACACCCATGTAAAGGCTTAAGGAAAGACCCCATGTAGGGGTAATACATGGTGTGTATCCATGTTATGAATAACATTAATGTTTAATTCCTCATGTTACCTTATTTAACTTCTATGTTTCAGTCCTTGATAATCTTGAACTAATGTGGGTGATTTTCCTTGCTGGTTTATGCCATCGAGACATCCTATGGTTGTATTATAAATATAGCGAAATGATCAGACAGAAGATATAGAAGATCAAGGAATACAAACAAAACCTCCACTTGTTCCTTTCTTGGAATCCAATTTCAATCCAAATACATGTGTTGATACACAATTCTGAGAAGGCTTCATGTGGTTTTTTTAGACTTTATAGGGGGAAACGTCTCCTACCCCATCTATGGAAGAATTGATTCCGGTTTTTTTGTAGCAGTATCCTCCCACATTCATAGGGGGTGGAGGATATCAGGCTAAAGAGGAATGGTTAGAATCCATGACATATATCATAAAACAATTGGATATGCATATAGAATATAGGGAAATACTCGCTGCATACATGCTTCACGACTCCTCCATGAGATAGAGGGATGTGATATTTCCAGAAGGATTCCAAAAGGTTTTGGCATGGGATAAATTCCAACACACCTTCTATGACTTCTTTTAACAGAAGAAATATAGGTCCATCAGAGAACCAAAGTTGATTAGTTTGGATCAGGTTACACTTTCAGTCATGGTGTATTCTTCTCACTTTATAGAGCTACTGTGCTTCACACCAATTCAAGGGGTAATGAGTTATTCCTAAAATGGAATTTTGCAGATGGTCTTAGTTATTATATATTATATCAACTGAATATAATTAGGATGATATCCATATATACCATAGACAACCACGAGCTAATCAAAGTGCACAACCTGAGGCATTTTGGATATGTGGGCCATAGTGGTTCAACACCCAGAGTCGGTGATTCTCCATATTATAGTTGGATGTATCACATAGATTCTACACATGGAAATATAAGTAGGTGGGATGTAACATCATGTTTCGGTTGGTCTGCTACTAGTGTGGGAAGGGCAGGCATCCAAGGCCACATTTCCTAGGAGACCCATTTTTGTGTCGATCATTGGACAAGATGGGTCATAATCAGTGTTTCTGTTAGTTATCCTCACCAGCAGCTGGGGACAGAGGTTTTCCTATGACTCATCGTTCATGGGTAGGACCACTAATTTCTCATTATTATGGGAACCTCAGTTCTTTTGACCATTTAGGCAGCTGTGATGTTTATGGATATGGTATCCAGTTACCAGGGTTTTAGGGATAATAAGGTGTATCAGATCAGGGAGTTCAGGCAAGGTCATTGGGCCACAATATAGGTCATACTTTTGCGTGGAGCATACCTGGTAGGATCAGGAACCCGAACCTTCTATAGTTAGGGGTATGATTTTGTTTTCCTTAGTTTTAGCATCTTTTAATTTCAATATAGGGAATTCCAATAGTTTTATATATGTTAATTTTGTTGGGACCCTTGGGATCTGTATATTTACATCTAATGATATCATGATGTTGGACACTTTGATGGGGATTAGAAAGGCTAGTGTACATCACTGCAAATAGATCCTTCTTGAGGTCAGTGAGTGTAACTTCTTATTTGAACTCTATGTCATTAAAGATTATAGGATATTATGTCATTATCCAAATTGGCATCTTGGTTCCCTACGTGTATTTTTTCTTCTGCTATCTATGTAGAGTGAGTTTTACATGACCAGAGGGAGGACTATTTCTATACAAGAGTGAATGGAATGTCATAGCGAGAAGATCTAGGCCCTAGAATCATGGGTTGAGATGAGTTACATCCCAGGTTTCTAGCCTGTATCTAGATGACCAGAGGAAATCACATATGAACTTTCCTCTAGATGTTGATCATTTTTGCGAAGTCTGTCTATAGGACTTTTGAGGTTTTCCTCCAGAGAAAGAGGTATAATTTTCAATTGATCTTGTGCTAGGAGTGTCATTGATTTCCATTCCTCTTTATTGGATGGATTCACTAGAGTTTAAGGATCTCAAGAATCATTTAGAGTAGTTACAAACAAATTGTTCTATCCAACCTATTACTTCCCTTGGGGGTTTTCCAGGCCTATTTGAAATGAAGGAGGATTGTACCCTCCATCTTTGTGTGTATTATTAGAATCTAAATCGTTTGACATCCATGAACTGATATCCATTACCGAGGATAGATGATCTCTTTGATTATATTCAAGGATTCCAGGTATTCTTGAAGATTGACATGACATATGGTTATAATTAGTTTCACAATAGACCTTCATACATAACTCTTATAGCCATTCAGAGCCGGTATAGTCTATATGAGTACGTGGTTATGTCGTTCAATCTCACAAATGTTCCACTATTTTCCAAGGTACTGATGAACATAATGTATCAACCATACATGAATTCTATCACGGTGATATTCATGGATGATATCATGGTGTTCTCCCACATTCAACATGACCATGCCACAATTCTTGAAATCATTTTGGGTACACTGAGAGAGTAACAATAATAATATATTCTCTCAAAATGACACTATTTGATGGATGAGATTCACTTCATGGGTAATGATATCTTAGAGAAATGAGTATCTATAGACCCAGAGGAAGTGAGAGAAATATTTTTCTGAAAGCATCCGTAGAATGACATAGAGGTATAGTTTTTTATAGGGCTATCAGGTTACTACATATGCATTATCCTTGAATTCAAATGCTTTTTAGTTCCAATGATGGTCCTAACTAAGAATGTTGTGATGTTCATGTAGAAATATTCTTCCAATTCATCCTTCCTAGAGATGAACGGAGTCTGAATTCATCATCGATAAGAGTTTTTTCATAGTCTAGAAACAGTTACTCATTTTACATTGATGCATCAGGTACCAGGCTAAGAGTAGTTCTTATGAAGGGGGAAGGTTTCTTTTTGTATGGGTCTCATAAATTAATGCAAGATGAGAGAAATTACCTAACACATGATCTCGAGATGGCTGCAGTTTTTCATGCCTTACAATGTTAGAGACATTACCTTCTAGGAGACCATTTGGTTGTATAATCTGACCCCAGAAGTCTCATGTATATGTTCACTCAGCACGATCTAAACTCGATATAGTGATGGTGTGTTGAATACCTTTAGTACTTGGATTCTATGATTTCTTACACGCCTCGAAAAGGCAACAGAGTGGATGATGCATTGAGCATGATGACTGTGTACATGTATTTTAGGAGGCCAGTGGTGTGTGGAATATTATTTCTCTACTCTCTAATATTAATTAGGAGGTTCAAGAAATATAGGGACATGAGTTTATGTATTCTATAGCAGTTACCTCTATTCTTCTTGAGCAAGTATGAATGAGGCAGCTTTAAGATGTGGATGGACTAGTCCTATGGGAGAGTGTGTCAGGAGAGGAACATATTCTCAAATAGACCATAGGAAAAGGTAAAAGCATGTACGTCCATGAAAATGTATGGGTGTCAGCAAACCTATGTGAGGAGATGATGTAGGATTTCCATTATTTAGTGTGGTCAGTTTATCCCTGTGTTAACACATTGTGTAAGGATCTACACCATCAGTACTGGTGGTCATGCATGAAGAGGGTTGACATTGGTTTTTTCATTTTGTGTCCCCCAGTCAGCAAGTGAAGGCATAACATCAGTGACCAGTAGATATTTTTTAGTGGTTGACCATTCTATATTTAAAGTGGAATGAAGTCACGATGGAATTCGAGATAGGTTTTCCAAGGTCACCCTAAGGGAATGATGTAGTTTGCGATGTCATTGAAAGACTCGATAGGGTTTCAAATTTCTTACTGATAAAGTAGACATTTAGTGTTGATGAGATTTGTAGGTTGTACATTAGAGATATTATACAATTACATGGGGTTATTCATTCCAATGTTTCTGACAGAGATGCTCGTTCTACTTCTCGTGTTTGGCAGTGACTACAGAGGGCATTGGGTCTATAAGGACTTTTGAGTACAACATACAATCCACAGATCGATGTGCAGTCCGAGAATTTGATATAGGAGTTGGATGACATGCTCTGAGTATACTTCATAGATTTTGGAGGTTCGTGGGAGAAGCACATTCCTCTGGTGGATTATTCCTATAATTATTGTTTTCACGGAACTATTCAGATGGCACATTATGATGCTTTGTATGGTAGGCCATTTCGATCACCACATTGTTACATGGAGGCAGAAGAGGCAGCAATACTGGGACCTTGTCATATCTGGTATACCATAGAGTAGAAAGATATTATTCAGAAGGGAATGGCTACTACAGTGTCAAGAAAGAAGTCTTATGCTAATCGATAGAGATAACCTCTAGAGTTCAAGGTTGAAGATCAGTTTTTTTTGAATGTCACACCATGGTTGGGACAAAAGATTAATATAAAATGGGTTATGATTTCACCTAGATACATCTGTTCATTTGCGGTTTTGGAGAGAGGCGAGATGGTTTCCTATTGGTTGCAATTATCTCAGAGGTACCTGGTTATGCATGATGTATTCCATATTTCCCTATTATAGCATTACATCTCAAACTAGTCTCAGGTTTTTCAACCCATGAATGTTTTGTTGAAGGTGGAAACTTCATTCAAGGAGAATCTTATTTGGATTATTGATTGTATTGTGATGTTTTTGTTGTTGTCGGTCTGTTCCTCTAGTATGGGTGTTAATGCAGCATGAGCAAGTACATGATGAGACTTGTGAGTGGCAGGCCGATGTGTGATTGAAGTGGCTAGAGTTGTTCAATGACTTTTCTTCACCACATTCATAGGGATATTCAGTGACAAATATCATAAATAGGGGATGTTTTTATGAACCCAGATCACGATTCTAGGTATCGATGTTGATTTCAGGTGTTTCTGAAAAAATGGGTAGAATTTTGGAGTTTTATAAGTACATGTAGTGTACATAGGATTACACGTCGTGTAATTAGTTTCTATGGGTAGCCATGTACTAGCATGGTCTCATCTAGGACCAATGAATATTATCGATTATTCTCGGAACCTCATTTTGAATATCCGTTCTTCAAAATTGATCCACATCGATAGCATTAGAATCACCCCAGTGATTTCTTCCTTCTTCTATCACCCCATCTCATGATTTCTCCTCTTTCATGAGATTAGAATGGTTGATAATTTTAGATTTTTTTTATATCTATAGCATTCTAGGTCAATCCAGAGGCCAAGGATCATCTATATCAATCGTAAAATGTCAATTTAGGTGGTTTGGTCCTTTCTATATATTTTCTTTGAATTATATGTTAATAAAGATCTCGTTACCCTAATTTAATGTATTGTGTGTTTACGGATTTTAAACTTGTTTATTCATGCCATGCATTTTTTCCTGAGTATTGGATTTTAATTATAAATAAGGTTATTTACCAGTATATGGATGTGTCTTCCACTCTTTTATCTGATATTGGATGTTGGTTATAGGATTTCCTACTAGGATACTAGATTATCCTTTCCTAATGCTATTAGGATGGAGTGATTTTATTTTGACATGACTGTGTTATTTGTTGTAGTATTTTAGCCAAGTTGTATTTTTGATTATCTGTGGCTACTGAATATCATTTTTATATTATTGCTTTACACTGTGCTGTGGGAACCTGGTGTAGTGATAATATAGGGGCAATTGACATGGACTACTACCTTGTAGTGTTTATTGTACATCCATGCAACAAGACCATAGTGGATATTGATGTTGTGTTATCCCTCAGAGTGTTTATAGTTATCATTATGAGACAACATGGGGAATTGAAATTAGTGCTTCTTTAGAGTGTCTATAGTTTTTTATTAAGAGGTTACAAGGGGAATTGACAGTGATTGCTTCCTTAGAGAGACATTGTTTGCATTATACCGAAGGGGTTAGACTGTGTGAGCTATACAAGAATGTTGTTATATAACTATTGTTAAATGATATGTTGAACCAGGGGCGTTAGGCTATGAGAACTTTCCCAGAGGGTTGATTGTATTTGTTTGGCAGAATAATTGACAATGTGAATGAATGTAGTTGATGCCATAAGACTATTTACTTTTGAGTACATCCTTTTTTATTAATAAACATAGCATATATTCATATTATATATTTTAACTAACACTTAGAAATATATATTTGGGTGGTTTTTTATTGGTATTTGTATCACACCATATTTAGTTCATGCATTTCGGATCAAGAATATTATATTGAGTTAGGTATATGTATGAGAAAGTGCACTTCTACAATATGTAATTGAATTCCTTGGAGCTGAAGAGGATGAGACCATGATGAGGATTAAAATAAATATATAGTTTAATTATTTTTCTTGTACATTGGTCTAGTACTGTATTATAGAAATGTTAGTTTTTCAGATACTTTCTTGGACATATGTGGCATGTATCATTTATATATGTGCTGAATTTGTGTATTTAATATCAATTTTCCATTATTTTCTTATTGTATGGTATTATTTTTCCCAAAACTATTATCTATTTGTTTTTAATGTTTTAACTTCCAATGAGGGCATAGTTTCCCCACTATCACACCCAAGACCCTCGCTGCATGTTAGAATCCACTGACATTTGGGTCAATGCGCTTGAGGCCATGTGACCAACTGGGTATGTGGAACCATTGTACGACTCTCAAGATAAGGATGATAAAAATCTATGGGGACAAGATTACTTATTTGGAGATCAAAGGAAGGAAGGGGAGAAGTTTGATTGAAGGAGTTATGTCCAGGATATAAAAGGGGTTCATGAATTTTAATAAAATTTTCAGCTCTCATAAAATCTCGTACACTCTAATTCATGAAAATCAGTGCACATTTTGTTTAATCGTCCCCAGGTAAGGTTCCCATTATAAATGGGTCACATGGTTTCTCTTATGAGACACAAGTTTTTACTAACCATTTATAACCAATGTGGATATCTCTATACCATGCCTTCCATTTTCTTATACCATGGTGCCCAGGTTGTCAACCATTTTTCTAGCATTGTGAAAACGGTGAAATACCCCAAAATTTTAGGAATCTTCATTTTTCCAACCCAAAACATACCCATCCAAAACCAAAAAAATTATTGAATAATAGAGTGATTATGAATATCTGAAAATTGAAACAAGATGTTACTTTCCAAGATATGATAGATGTTGTGAAATAATGGAAGCCACTAAACAATGTTTTTGAGATACTAAATTTATTTTTACTAGAAGGACACTACCGATGACTTTTTGTGATTTATCATGACTAACATCAACAATGATATATATTATAAGGTAAAAATAGATCATTTTAATGTAATTATTAATGTAATAATTATTTTAAAGAGTTTACATTTCTCATTAAATCGACACCAATTTTGATATTTCTACAATCAAGATAAGTTTATATGGTTTACTCGGATGCTTCGGTATTTGGGATGAGAGATGTTCTCATTGAGGGAAATCATGATTTTGAATATTGATCACAATATTTAAGGTTACATGTGATGAACTACCCAACACATTATTTTGAATTAGTTAATGTATTCTAGACATTATAGACAAGGAATAATTACCAATTTGGAGTGATGTTCACAGTTTTTAGAGATCATAAGAGTTTGATACACATTTTATCATAATGGTGTTTGAACATGATAAAATCAGATCGATGATTCTTCTCAAAATATTTGAATGTGAATTTCTATATAAATCAGTTAAAGGGAATTTGTTTCAAGATGAATTTAGAAAAATGAAAGGTACTGTGTTGGAGAAAGAAAAATTAGGGAATTTGAAGTTGTTGATAGTTATGAATGATATCCTAAACTTTTTTAAATATTATGGTAGTTTTAGGGTATTCATTATATTATATATTCTTCTATATATAGTTGTAATTTTTTTAAATACATATTTATCTGATTTGGAATGTGTTACTATGAGAAAAAAAGTCAATGTTTGGGAGACCATTTTGTTATGAGAGCTATATGGGTGATCAATATTTTGGTTACAAGCTCAGATTGTCATAATTTTTGATTTATTGAAATAAATAATTATTTCTACCACAATAAGAGATTTTATATTCATCATTGAATAATGAAGATGCATAAATAATTGAATAAAAAAATTTAGGGGGTTGGAATGAAATTAAAAGTGGCAATATTTTTTATGATATTCCTCACCTATCATAACAATAAGGAAGAACACAAAAGACTAGTGGGAATGTTTTAGTATTTACATATTTTAGTTTGGAAATGGAATCAGATAACAACGTATTATGTGACCAGTCTCCAAATGATAGTTTGGAAACATGATTTCATATGGGTGATATTGGATCAGCACAAAAAAGTTGGCTCATTTTATCCATATTCACTAATATCATAAGATTTATTACTTATTTTAAATAATTATCCAATATTTGGTAGTATAGAATGGAATACTAGTTTTGATAGTATCACACAATTTTCTGGGGTTTATGTCTAATTTTAGAAATTCCATGAGGGAATCCATTCTGACTCACATGGCTATGATTATATCATATTATCTTTGGATATATGGATAATATGATAGGATAATAAAAACATTTGAATACATTCCTAAATATTGTATAAGGAATTTTGGTTGCTCATGGGATGAGAATGTTACATTAGTGGAGTTCTCATATGATAAAAATTATGAGGACATGCTAAATAATTTTCATTTTGAGGAATTATAATTAAATCCCTATCGTTCTCCACTTTTTTGTGGAAAAAAGTGATAAATAACTAGTTGATCCAAGACTTTTGCAAGAGACAAGATAGGTTATTTAATTGATCTTGAAGTGGATGTAGATGGATCATATTCACTAAAAACGTATATTGGTCATCCTCAACAAATATTTTCAATCATGTTTAGTGATATTGAGTTCTCATGAATATCGCTAAGGGATTGGGTATTGTCATTTTGGGAATCAGGTAATGTTATCACCTCGATATGTTGGACCAATGAGATACTTGAATTATTTGGTTAGGTGTAATTTCATTGTATTTTCAACTAAGTATAAATTAATTTCATCATTTGTCCCATGTATCTTATTTAGTGATGTAGAAGACTGGTCCTGATAATGTGACATGATGGGATCACATTGGCCAAAATATGGATGCTTCACTAATTCTTGAAATAGTTAAATTTTATATAAGAAAGTTAATATATGGAAAAGGAAATGAATTGGTCTAGTGTGGGTGTTATGAAGGAATGTATTTATACATGAATAAGTATAAAAATTTTAGAATTAAATGGTCGAGGAATGGCCAAAACTCTATCAACCCAATGGTGTTCTTCCACTTTCATGGGACAGAGTGACCAATTATGGGAAAATTTATCCTCACTTTATTTTCTATAATTAAATCATTACTTATCTTTTTAATGTATATAATGTGAGTGGTTTATGTTTCATTACTTTTCTAGGTGTTCTAGAATGTTTTGGGAACTTTTAGAGAGGTGCACATTTTGAGAACAATTACTAGAAACTATATAATACTTTCATGAGACCATGGAAGGGGAAAAATGTTTTCTTGTTATGAACATGGTTTATCAAAACTATGGATCCAACCAAGTGAAACAATTTGATGTTGAAGATAGGGGATTCATAAATTAGTATAAAAAATTATATAACATTGTAATCCAACCATGTGAGGGGTGTTTTTAGGTATTAATCAGCCCAAAAGTTGTGCACATTTTTCATAATAATTCACTATTAAATATAATGTCTCAAATTGTTGATCTACTTAAAATTTTCTCATTAATGTATCATTTCTCCCATGAAAACACCATAAAAAGAGTTCCACTCCTCTCAAATTCAATGGATACCTTCTCTCTTCTTTTTGGAGTGCACGATTGGTGATTCTTGGGGTGTTGTATGCCAGGATTCCATGGTGTATTCTCAATCATGGAGGTTTCCCATATTTTTATTATTCGTAACTCAATTGGATTAATTTATATAATTTGTTGGGTATATATCAATAGAATTTGATACCTTTAATGATTGTATATGGTGATTTTAAGGATATTGATCATGATCTAAGGAGGGTTTAATAATATCTAAGACACGTTTTTCGAGTTCTAAGACCCTTATTCCTTTCCACCAATATTTTCAATGTAGGTGGGATAAATATAAACACCCATATATTATAACTAAATTTCCTAATTTCAAAATTATTATTCTTCATCTTTGGAATCAGGAAATTTATTTATAAATTTGTTAGAAAACCATTTTTATGATGGTTTGACAAATTATGGAAATTATTTGTTTTAAAGAATGTGTAATTATCAAATGATTTAATAACGATAATTTTAAAAGTTTTATGTTGTTTTATTGAATAGGTAATTATCTTTATGGTTTTTCATAAATTGTTTCACTTATTGAAATTATTTTTCAAAATTGGTTTGACTAGGTTTTTGGAATAAACAGTTGTATGTGAGTAGAATTGGATGGATAATGGTCATGAAGTATTACCATAAAGTTAATATATTATATAAATGAAGTTCCATGATTAATGATAACACCATTATTGAGAGTGTGTGGTTGTGGTTGTTGTTGTGGGTGTGGACATGGAATGAATTATACCAACTGTATTTGAGAAAATGTTTGTGAGACTTTTTCTATTTCATTCCAAAGATAAATTTTTTTCTTACTAATAGTTTTGGATTTTATTTAAACTACATTACTTTTTTTTATATCCAATGTTTTATTTATATTTTCCATCATCTTCTATATTAGTGTCTTGAGTTGTGAATCCATTGGGGAAATCCTTCTTTGTTTAATACTCACCCTTTATTTGGTAACACTAGTTCATTTTCAAATGTGATATTCTTTGAAACTATTAATGGAATGGTATCACTTATCATTAGTGATTCATGATTATAAATTGGGCATGGCTTGTGTAATAAGATCCTAGAGTGTGTTGGGATCATAATAGTATATTTATTTGTTTTTATAGTTATTTGTTATTTTTCTCATTCTGATCTATTTTGGTTCATGTTTTATATTAGTTAAGATGTTATTATATATTACTTTAAGTTGTACTATATTTTACACATGAATCATTTAATAGTTATTTAGTTACGGTTATTAGGGTACAGTTTCACTATTTTTAAAAGATAAAATCTTCACAAAACTTTTTGTGATAAAAATTACCATAATTTATCGACATTAGTGTCATGGGGATGTCACATATTTATGATTATCTCTTACACATCTTCCCAAACCAACAATTGAGGGATGGTGTGATACATGTTGCTAGATGCACACTACATACAATTAAATCTAAATCACAAAAAACACACTACATTGAAAATAATTTCAATAAGATCAACACATGGAGTTATTTAGTTAATTAAAATAATACTAAATTACATTTAATGTAATATTTATACATCCCATGTAATATTTATCTTTCACATGAACAATATGTTGTGTAATTGTTAGAAACATGGAGTTTCATTGTTGAAAATGGAGTCTGCATTTTTTATCATTTAAAACATGGATAATTAGTTATTATTAAATGAATGAAATGTTATATTAAAATATGACTACAGTGTTTATGGTGGTTTCATTAAAGATTTTTTTCAAAAAAATTTGCTGCAAAATTTCGAAAATAGAGAACAATATTTTTGAAAAGGATGTTGTGTGCATAACTGAATGTGAATCTAATTTTTGTGTAAAGGTTATGTTTTATTATTTAATCATTAAAACTTATATATATATAATTAATCACACATAAATTTTTTTTAAACAAATTACAGTTTATAAAATATGAAATTTCTCTTATATATAATAAGGCAATAAAAAATAATACACACCATATATAATGTAAAAATTGATTTATGGGTGAGTGGATTTTCCATATTTTCACTTAAAAATATGTAAACGTCATGATATATTAAAAAAAATATTCATGAATGAATTATACAAACCAAATAAAATATCGAATTAAAAATTAAATGTACAGATGAAGGAACATAATAAACATTTTTATAGGGTCAGCTTAGTAAATAAATAATAAATTCCAATATATAGAACATCAATATTATATCAATAATGATTTGGTGTATATTCCTTGTGAAGTATTTTCATTCATAAAACATAAATGTACTGAATATTTTATATAGAATTCTCATTATGTCAATAAAGACCATGTTAAACTAGAGGGATGATAGCACAAAATATAAAGGTTGTTAGGAATAAATTGTGCATGAATATCCAAAATGATTCACAAAAGAACATTTTTTGAAAAAAAAAGTTAATGAGTTATACTACATTATGTTTTTTAATATCCCATTTTCTCGATATGTTATTTCATGTTTAGTAATTTGGGACTATGGTTCAATAATAATGTTCTTCTTATTAGGTAAAAAGTCTTAAATTCCAATCTACTCAAGTGACCTTGAAGTGTTATACTCCTAGAGGAATCACCCAAAGTATTGTTCTTGGGGGAGTCAAAGGATGTATTCCATGGGTGGTAGTGTTCTATCAAATAAATATTGTGAAGGATGTGTACCGAGAATAGAGTGACTATTTATAAATATCTGAATTACAAAAATATTTATGATCAATGGATTTATGTATGACCGACACACTATCAGAGTAACTCCATAAAATAAGCAATTTTTGGTGAACCAAATGATTTTTTTGTTACAAGTTTTTATGTTAATGTTTCACTGTTGTTTGATTCCATTAGACAATATTGAAAATTTCCTACCAATGTGGGAACATGATCCATTAACAAAAAAAATTTGAAACCCTGATTCACCCCTCCCCTCTCAGGTTGTTATAGGATCCTCTAGAAATATTGGTAGGTAATGTGTAAACATTTTGATGTAATATTACTTATCAAACATTTTTTTGGCAGATACATGATGTGAAGAGTTATCAGAATCATTATTTACTAAAATGAAATTTCCAATTATTAAAGTTTTGAATATACATTATTTTCAAGTCGTTAGTCATGTGATGAATATTACATGACCCATCCAATGGAATGAGTCATAATTTACATTTAACATTCCATTTCCTAATACAAGCCATGTAAGTACCCACTACATGATAAAAGTCATACCCAACATTAGAAAAATTCTATGTAATGTGAGGGTACTCATTAAAAATTATATTATTTCCATAATTTGTTTTGATATCATGAAGGTACACAATTGGATTCTTCACGTTAATGTAATGTTCTTAATTTTTCTAAAAAATAAATATATTGAATAATTTTTTTATATACAATTACATTAATTTGGAATAAAATTGTCTATTTAAAAGTAAAATATATTTATTATGTTTTTGAAATTAATCATCATAATGAATAAATTTAAATTAATACTAGTTGTGGATGTCTTATAAGTGAATTATCATGGTAATGAATGGCCAAATGTATGTGTTAGGTTTGTATTTAATTTAAATATTAATATTAAGAGTTTTTATATGTTTTTTATTAAATTAGATAACATTATTAGTATATCATAGATTTCTTATTATTATTTATATGACTACATTTCCATGGTATATATTACGTAAACATATATATGTGGTAAACCTCACCAGGATGTGTGTATTAATATATAATGGAAGGGGATACCAGGATACCAGAGAAAGATAAATGCCATGATGTGGTGAAACCTACAAATAAAACAGAAAGGTTAAGAATTGAATATGGAAACCCAATACAAGCCTAGATAAAGGAGTTATTCACTTATAGTACGGGGAAGGTGTAACATCACAGGTAAATAACGAATACAAAATTTTCATAATTATTAACATTTGTAAATTTATTATTTATTTTACTTTAAAGTGGAATCTATTATCGATGGCATACCCAACCCACACCAACAATTTTTTTGAAATCTTATGATCCACATTTATAATATAATATTATTATTTTGAATGGTATTTAACACATAGTCATTGTATTGGAGGTAATTAACATAACTATCTTAAATATGATTATGAATTTTTGTTAAATGTTTTTACATTTATCTAATAAATGTTAGGGGCTATAAATATGAATGATTATAATTTTAAGCACAATTCACTTTAAAAGGTTGATTTCCTTCCTTTTAATGGTGAACCCTATTTAAATATAGTTTTGGTCACTATTATATGTTCTATTTTACCAAATAAATTTTATATTTATAATCGGGACATCAAAATTCACTTTGGGTAAAATCATGGCATTATTCTGATAAAATTCAATTTTTGATGAATAATGGAAAATGCTATATATTAATTCAAAACTGCCTTTTAATAAAATTTATTTAAATAGATTTATTATATTTATAATTGGGATTAAATTTTAATTACATTATATTTTTACTATTTAATCCAATTTTTGTCAGTAGATGGCATTTCACATTGAAATTGGGAATAAATAAGTGTCAATATTTAGATAGATAATATTTAATAAAAACACGGGTTTTTTTTACTATGGGAATAAATTTTAAATTAATTAATCCAACTTCTATGTTTTTAATTTGTTAAAATAGACATCATTTTTGAATTTTGAATATTGAATATATCTTTGGATGATTTTTTGGTATTTTCTAAAAAAAATCAAATTTTTATGAATAGTGAAACCACTAAGTAGTAGTTAAAAATATGAATTTTTTATTCAAATAAAATTTACCAGTTCATTGAATTGAATATCAAAAATCTGACATACATTGTTGTTATTAGTAAGTAAAATTTGGTTCAATAAGATGAAAATAATTTTTTATGAATAGTAACATTGGACTTTTATTTACTATGGTTAATGGTAAATAGGGAAATTCAAGGTAAAAAGAATATCATAATAATACAAAATCACCTTAAAACTTGTCATAACCTTATTGTATGAGTCATTTCCATCCATGGGAATCCTTGGGTCTATTTTGGCACTCTATGGGTCAACTTATGAGTGATAATGACAGTTTATAATAATTAATTTTAAGTAAAGACAAAAATGACATAAACATGAATCCTATAGTAAATAAATTTTTAAATGGGGGTTATATATGTTATCTCTTCAACTATATAAATTATTAAAAATTCTAAAATAATTTTCTAAATCTTGATATTTTTATACAATTCTTAGACATCATATAATTAAAATTATTTCTGACACATTAATGATGCGTTGTTTTCTTCATTAATAAATGATTTACATTAATAAGAGTATAATGATTAAGATAATATCCAAAACAAATCCATGTATTATTGGATGATTTTATTTTGACCATGGGGTCCTAAAATCGATTTTAATTATATTTCTACCCTTTGAAACCAAAAAATCATTATGTAATAGAATAATATTTTCAAACATTCCTAACGAGACCATCCTCCCCCATATAAAAGGACACCACTTATAACCTATTCCTCACACTTCCCAAGACCATTGGATCTCCCAAAACCTACCCAAATAAGCTATCATGATCACTCGATTCAACCTATAAGTCTTAACATATTCAAAAGGCCCTTCATGAAGTCCTTTTGGTTCAATCCAAAGGGGGTTACCCGATTTAAAGGTAACATCCTTTCTTCAGTTATTTTGTTTTATTTTCCTTATCCAACCCCCTAAACTATTTTTATTATTTTCCTTTATAAATAAAATTATCTTCAATATACTAGGTTGTTTTTTTTGAGAATTATTATAAGTAAACTTGAACACACCTCCATCAAATGGGTATCAAACCTACTGTTTCTGTGGACGACAAACTAACATCTCACAAAACGATGATTGTTCAATATTATCCTACCACCTATTATGGTGGACATTATGATTCCACGGTATTTATATAAGATTTATATTATTTTTATGTTTTCGTTATGACTATGTATTTTTATTTATATCATACCTTTATGGTTCCTATTATGGGTAAATACAAGTATTTAGTTTGAGGAAGTGCGGACCACCACCCCCTCAAAGTGATATGACACGGTCATGAAATACGTGGGATGTATGAAGGATAGAGTTAATGAAATTATATATTATGTTATAATTGAATTATAATAAACCTACGTATCATTATGTATTTATTATAAAAATATGAAATATAAATGAATGTAGCATTCATGCATACGTAAGACTTATTGTCTCTATTAATAGTGCATTTCATTTCGTACCTATAAATGTTGTGTAATATTATAAATAAATTTATATACTCGATATAGATGATATACATGATATATAAATCATGTATATCATTCTTGAGATAATGTACTGTTAACCACATAGACAACATGTAATTATAAGGTGTTTATTTTTGACTACCAAATATCGACCGAATGACAATTATTATCATAAAAGATTGCATAATGTTTATAACATACTAATAAGTGATATAAAAGGAATAATAAAATTATGAAAAAATCTTAATCAGGTATAAATTAACATAAGTATATTATTCAGTAATAACAAGAGAAATATGAGTCAATTTGGACATGAGGTAAGGGGTTTCTAATCT
The DNA here is from genome assembly GCA_963277665.1 of Viscum album. Classification (NCBI taxonomy): domain Eukaryota; kingdom Viridiplantae; phylum Streptophyta; class Magnoliopsida; order Santalales; family Viscaceae; genus Viscum; species Viscum album. The sequence goes on from OY728146.1 coordinate 1,816,904,089, forward strand.
CACATTTAATTCTATGATATTTCCATTGTTCACCACGTATATATTTCATGTGGTGTATTTTGTACTATCATTATGATATATATTATCATGGTTCTCTTTTTATTCATGGTATTATGCGATTCATTTGGTGGTTATTTACTTTTTTTCATACAACTCTATTGATTAAAATGTTGTAAGGGTTTTTAATCTCACTTTTTATTCTCAGGAGATTCATTCTATATTACCCACTATTTACATTTATATAGTGTATGTACTTACCATTATTGTATTCTTGATGTAATAAAATTTTATTCATTTTCATTTATATCTTCATTGAATGATCGTTCTTTCATGGGGATTATGTTTTGTAAGATACCAAATTGGGAAGAAAATTTCAAATTTCAATTTCCACTCATTGGGCTTTACACATACTATATTGATTAGTTTACTTCAATATTATGTGTAAAATCACAATTTATTTACTTATTTATTAATTTACACTCCTCTTTGTGTTGATATACTTCCGATACACTCATGAAATCCATTTATAAACTCTCAAGTCATCGATATGAACTTGATAAGGGTAATTTTAACTAAATTTCCATCCATTGAGTTAAACATCCATGTCATTGGTCTTGTTTTTTCATAAATAAATGTGAATATTCCTTGATTTATTTACACTGAATATCTAATCATATTTAGTGTATTTATATTTTTCACACATTATTCTGTAATTTATTTATCCTTAATCTAATGATTTAGTTTTTATACGGGATTTCTTCACAATTTATATTCCATTGAGACTTTATTGTTGTTATGCCCTAATTCAATCTTATATGTTGTATATACTATCCTATGGAATATTATATTATGAATACCTTTATTCTGATGATAATATATAGTTCTGATTAAATTTTATTCCTCAAGTATTTGTATTCAAGAGTCTCTCATTTTGTAAAAAACTGTTACGTAAAATATAGTTTTAAATGTTTTAAAGATTTATTATTTGAAATATTTATCATTAATATCCATGTTTTCAAATTTTTTTTAAGGTTTTTTATATGTAAATTAATGTTTTAAAATAATAATTTATTTAAATGTTTCAATGTATTATGGGACACTTTGTTTAAAATATATCGTTATTAAATGTTTTAAATTATTTTGAAAATGGATTGATAAAGCATCGATTATGTCTATATCTTGAAATGACATGTTGTGATTGCAATGTGGAAATTTAATATTTCCTTTATCCTGGTTTTAAGTGTTATGAATATGTTATGGGTCTTGGATATTATTTACGTATATGGGTGGCTTCGTGATAAACCTAGGGTGGGTGATCTTGATATATCTTATCAATTCCTTGGGTAACATGAGAGAGGTAAAAATTAATGTTTCTCCTAAGAGGTTTAGGTAATATACTATGATTGGAATTCCAACGTAACTCCCTACATAGCTATGATTGATACAGTGTATGTATTTTATATATTCCATATTTTACTTTATGATTACTTATTTTTGCCTGTTATTAATAACAATTATAATTTCATAAGGTATGTTATGATTGAAAAGTATGGTTTCATTATTTTGTATTTATTGATCGGACAATGTTTTAATTGTTTATTTTATATACCTTACTGATATTTTTATGTTCATCCCATGTTTTGAAATATTTTTCAAAGGTATTAAATATGTATAGCGTCAAGGATGGGATAAATGAAAAGTCATGCTGTCTAAAACATGGAAATTGACATGACACTTTTTTTAAGAGTTTTTATATTGTAAAAAATGGTTACTGTGTAGAAGTGTCTAATTTGTAACTTTGGAGATGTAATCTAATAGTTATGACCTAATTTATAACACTCTAAACCGAAAAAGAACCTCAATGTGAATTATTCATTTATTCAAGATTATCTAATGTTTTAAGGCTGGGTCGTTATAGTTTGTATGAGTGGTCAGTTTAAGTAACTTTAAAGGATATGGTGTTCTTTAAGAATACATGACATTACCATAATGGTTAGGATTTTAGAAAGAGTCATAGTTATTTTAGATAAATTGATTGTGTTTAATAGAGCATGAATAAGTATATCTTAGTATTTACCCTCCTTATAAGATATTATATGATGATTTTACTAATCTACCCACACATACCATTTTGTTTTTAGTAATTGATTGGATCTAGTAGGACCAAAAGTTACAGTGGATGGGATGAAAATTGTGATGGTTTTCTGAATGAGAAACTGAATGAAATGGGATCCGCAATGAGAAATGATGTGGTTATTATCAACCAACTATCTAGAGTCATGATTGACCACCTAAATCGTTGTTATTTTTATAAGGAATCATATATGAGAGAAACAAATCTCCATGGATGTTCAGGTAATAATTATAAAAGTATGTATATTAAAAAACCATTGTCTCAAGGATTTGGATATAAACACATAGGAAAATGTTTCAATGGGATGGGAAGATACAATAGATGTGGAAGTTAAGGTAACAAAGCAGGAACCATCCATGGAAAAAGGAAGCATCCAGTTGACTTTAGGAAAGGTAAGGACGTTCCTTCTGAGGTATGAATTGAATGTTTTAATTGAATATTGCATTGAAATTATACAAATTGTGGTCCTACGAAGATGGTTCGGGAATGGGATCACTAGGATCATAAAAATATATGTTTACCAATACCTAATTCTATTCCAGTTGAGGATGAGAAAACTGAAAATGACCAGTGAATGGTTTGGATTATTTCTTAACTAATGTTTAGACATTATTGAATCTTTGGATACGATCCATGATTTAGTTTTTAGGAAAGATTTTTTTATAATATGTTAAAAATGAATAGTTTATAGATAACGAATAATGTCAAATGAGTACGAAGTCAACATATAATGGATTCATGTGTTATGGTAGATTTTAGGATAGTGAAATTCTTAAAAGTATTAAAGATATTTTGATGATGGGATTACATTAGAATACTTTTTATTGTATGTGTAACCCTGATGATTGATATAAGAATATTTTATTAATGGAATAATTATCTTTTCATTTATGGATATAGTTATAAAGTCCCATTTTGGTTCAAATGATCCTAGAATTTGTGGTATTTATAGGTTAATAATTTTTGGGATGCAAAAGGAAAGTTATTAGATATCCTTTTTTGTTAATATATGTTATGGTTATTTTTTATGAATTCATCACTTTTTTAGGAAAGTTATAAAATTATTTGGTTTTCTAAAAAGGACAAAACGCAGACTGCGTGACAACCCATCCCGTCAGAAAAAGTTGTGATAATCGAACACACAACCAATGTGCGACATGGATTTATTGTTTACCACTAGAATAAATGAAGTCCCAAGTTAGAATGACTAATTATTTTTAGTTAGATTATTTTATGAATTAATAATGAGTTTATCTTTGGTTATCATTGGAAATGATTAACCTGTCTTGGAGAATATGTTATTTGGTTAATTACTTTTAAATATGAGACTTTAAAAGTAAATGAAGTTATTTGGAGATAAATATTATGATTTATCATGGAAGATAATGTTAATAAATCCTTTTGAGATTTGGGTTTCAATATCAGGTTTTATTACTTTGATTAATTTTATGGATAATTTTTTATTTAATGGTCTTTGTTGAACTTTGGGTATTGATTGAAAATTTTTGGATATAAAGTGTAGATTTTCATTTTGTAAATGATTATCCTTTTTGTGGATAATATGATATTCTACTAACCATTATGGTTTTGGTAAATGTATAAAGATAAGGGAAAAGTATAGTTAATCTTTTTTGGATTATGTGATTCTCTTGAAGTAGATTATATCACTTTCAATGTGAACAAGTCATCTTGAAAACTCATCGTTTGATGAAAAATATTAGTTTATTGTTACAATTTATTAAAGGATGAACGTCTATATGAAAAGTAAGTATGTTTCCTTATGTTTTCAGTTAAGCTCATAAATAAATTCTTCATCCTTATGAAAAATAAGTTAATAAAATAACGTTGTTTGTAAAATTTTATTTTGGGGGAATCAAAGACTGTTTAACCCATCCCATGTTTGAGATTTTCTGGTGGTTAACTTTCTATTAATAATGTTTTCTATCAATATCCTTCAAAACATTGTTGTTTTTTCTCCTCAATATCCATGTTTTCATGGATTCATAATATATTTTTTCTATGGTGACCTTTTTACTTCTCTACTTTTATTTTATAGTGACAGATTTATTGACTCTTTTTCCTATGTGGGACTTTCAATGATGATTCTGATCCCAATTTTAAAATTGTGAGGACGCAATTCCAAAAATGGTGGAAGGATGTAACATCCGAGGTAATAATGAATATTAAATTTGAATATTTATTATTATTGGAAAATTAATTATTCATATTCATTTAATTTTTATTCTATGTTCGATGGAATACTAGATAATCAACAATGGGTTTCTTTGAAATCGTACGTTGCAAAATATTAATATAATATTATTATTTTAAATGGTAGTTAATGCCCAACCATTTTATTGTTGGGAAGGATTATAAATGACTAATATATGATTATAAATGTTTGTTAACAGATTTTAAATTTATCCAATAAAATTTAGAGGCTTAAAATTTGAATGAATCAAAATTTAAGCATAATTTACATTAAAAGGATGATTTTCCGTCTTTTAATGGAGAAACTTCTTTAAATATAGGTTTTTAACTTTTATATGTTATATTTGACCAAATAAATGTCTTCTATATAATCATTAAATCAAAATTTAATTAGGTTAATGATTTGGTATTTTTTTGATAAAATTCAATTTTTGATGAATAGTTGAAAATATTGTATTTTAATTCAATACTCACTATTAATATAATTTATTTATATGATTTGATAATATTTTTAACTGGGTTTAAAGTTTAATTAGATTATATTTTTACCATTTAATCCAATTTTGGTCATTTTAAGAAATTTTACTTAGAAATTCGACATAAACAAGTGTCAATCTTTTGATAGTTATTATTTCAAAAAAACATGCTCTTTCTTTTGACAACGAGAATTAATTTTAAATTAATTAATCCAACATATATGACTTGAAATAGGAATAATATAATTCTTTTTAATTTTGAATTTCATTTATATCTGATGATAAATTTTTGGTATTTTTCTGAAAAACATCAATTTTGATGAATAGTGAAACCACTAAGTAGTAGTTAAAAATCTGACATTTTCATTTAAATGAAATTTACCACTTCTAAAAATGGAATTTTGAAAATCCAACATATATGGTTGTCATTATTAATTATTATTTGGTTCAATAATATGAAAATTATTTTTGTTGAATAGAAATTTTTACTTTTATTTATCACGGTTAAAGGTAAACAGGGAAATTCAAGGTAAAAAGAATATCATAATAAAACAAAATTACCTTAACACATGTCATAAACTTTTTTTATGAGTCACGGATGACCATGGAAATCTCTGGATCTATATGTAGACCACATGGGGCCACATAAGTGTGATAATGAAACTTTATATTAATTAATTTATTGTAATGAAAAAAATGAAATTATATAATATCTTTTAGTAAATCAATATTTACATGGGGTTATATAAGTTATCTATTTGACTATAAATATTATATGGAAATATAAGAATATTTCCTATATCATGGTAGTTTCTTATAATTTATAGACATCATATAACTAAAATTATATATGACACAATAATGATGTAGTGTTTACCTCATTAATAAAAGATTTAAATAAATATGATTACAATGATTAAAATAATATTCATAACCTGTCAAAATCTTATTTGATGATTTTATTTCTACTATTTAGTAATCTTATATTCTAATATAATTATTTTTGGATCATTTTAAACTAAAAACCGTTTTATAATAAAATAACATTTTCATACTTTCTTAAAGATCCCCCCTCTCCCAAAACGACAACACTTATAACTCATTCCTCACATCTATCAAGAATCGTGGATCATCCAAATTGTGAACAAATAATCTATAAGTATCCTTATATTCCATCTATAATACTTATCATAGGCATAATTCACTTTAAGAAGTCCTTTTGGTTCAAACCAAAGGGAGTTACCCAATTTAAAGGTAACGTCTTTTCTTATGTTATTTTGTTTTATTTTCCTTCTCCAACCCCATAAATTATTATTATTAGTTTATTTTATAACATAAACAGTAACCTCAATATAAATGGTTATTTATATTAGAATTATTCTAACTAAACTTACACAAACCTTTATCTAATGGGTAACGAACAAATTGTTTCTATGGTTAATAAAATAATGACTCATGAAACGATGATTGTTCAATCTACTCCTACAAGCTATTATAGTGGCAATAATTATAGAACTATATTTATATATGATATATATTAGGTTTATGTTTTCTTAATTCTTCTATATATTTAATTTATATCATACCTTTATGGTTTCCATTTTGGGTAAATGCGACAATTTTATTTGAGGAAGTGCGGACTACCGCCCCCTCAAAGTTATAGGGCTCATTCATTCCATACGTGAGACATATAAATGATGGAATTAATGATATTATATATTATATTATAATGGAATTGTTATATAACTTTGTAAAATTATTTTCATATTCCACTAATACAAAATATAATTGAATTTCATGTTCATGCGTACAAACGACTTACCATCTCCATGAATGGTGATTTTCATTTCTTCCTCTAAATGTTATGTAATATTATAATTACATATATATAATTGATATATATTATATATAAATCATGAATATCATTAGGTAGATAAAGGACTCATGACCACATGGACAAAATGTAATTATAAGGTGTTCATTTTTTACTCATGTACCAAATATAGACAAAACAAAAATTATTAACATAAATGATTACATAATGATTATAACATTTTAATAAGTGTTATAAAAGGAAAAATAAAATCGAAGAATGTTCTTAATCCAGTATAAATTTACTTAAGTTCATTATTCAGGTAGAATTATAAACAAACCTGTGAATTTGGACACGAGGTAAGGGGTTTCTTATCTCACATTTAATTCTCTGAGATTTCCAATTTTCACCAATTATTTATTGCATGTGGTGTATTTTGTACTTACATTTGATATATATTATCATTATTGTATTTATATTCATGGTATTGTGTGATTAATTAGTTAGTTATTAAATTTTGTTCATACGACATGATTGATTACTACATAGTAATGGTTTTTAATATCACTTTTTATTCCTGTGAGATTCATGCTATATTAGACACTATTTTCATTTGTGTGGGGTATTTACTACACTTGATTATATTATTAGTGTAATATAAATTAATTTATTGGTATTTTAATCTTCATTGTATGGTCCTTCTTTCCTGGGTTGTATGTTTCATAAGTTACCAAATCTGTAAGGAATTTCAAATTTTTATTTCCACTCATTAGGCTTTAAAAATTCTTTATTGATAATTTTAATCCATGATTATGTGTAAAATAACTATTTATTTAGTTTTTTAGTAATTTCCACTCCCCATAATTTGGATATACTTCTGATACACATAATCACTCTAATGATAAAATCTCAGGTCGTCGATATGAACTTGATAAGAGTAATTTTAACTCAATTTCCATTCCTTGAGTTAAACATCCATGCCATTGATGTTGTTTTTACAAAAATATGTGTGAATGATTAGTGATTTATTTAAACTGAATATGAAATCATATTGAGTGTATTTATATTTTTCACATATTATTATGTAATTGGGTTATCCTTAATCTAATTATATAGTTTTTATAAATGATTTTGTTTCAATTTACATTCCATTGGGACTTAATTGTTTTTATGAACAAATTAAATCTTATATGGTGTATATACTATCCATTGGAATATTATATCAAGAATCCCTTTATTCTCATGATATTATAATGTTGATATTCAATGTTGTTCATCAATTATTTTTATTCTAGAGTCACTCATTTTGATAAAAACTCATTAACTAAAATATCATTTTAAATGTTTTAAAGATTTATTCTTCTTAATAATTATCATTAATGTCCATGTTTTCAAAATGGATTTAATGATTTATTTAAATTTAAATTAATGTTTTCAAATGATAATTTATTTAAAATTTTCAAAGAGGTATGGGACACTTTGATTCAAAAATCACATTATTAAATGATTTAAATGGTTTTGAAAATGGTTTGATAAAGCATTGATTATGTCTATATAATAAAATGATATGTTTTGATTGAAATGAGGATATGTCATATTTCATTTATTATTTTTTTTATGTTTTATGAATATGTTCTGGTTCATGGGAATTGTTTACGTATAGGGGTTGTTCGTGATAAACCTATGGTGTGTGAGGCCAAGATTTCACTCTAATGCATTGGGTAATGTGACCGAGGTAAATGTTAATGTTTCTCCTAAGAGTTTTAATGAATATACTATGATGGGTACTCCAACGTAACTCCCTACGTAGCAGTGATAACTGGAATGTAAGAATTTTATGTATTCCATATGTTACATGTATGATAGATGAATTTTGTGTGTTATTCATAATCTATAAGATTACATAAGGTATGTTATGACTGAAAAGTATGGTTTTATTGTTTTGTATTTATTGATGGGATAATGTTTTCATTACTCATTTTTTACCCCTAACTAATATTTTTATACTCAAAACATGTTTTGAAATGTTTTTCATGGGTCTTAAATATGTACATGGTCAAGGATGGGTTCATGGAAAAGTCATGTTGTCTAAAACATGGAACTAGACATGACAATTTCATTAAGTGTTTTTGTTTGGTAAAAAAAATGTAAACTATGTAGAAGTGTCTACATTGTATCTTTTGAGATGTAATGTAACGGTTATGACCTAATTGTCTAAAACTATAAACATTAATGATCCTTAATGTGAATTATTCATTAATTCAAGATTAAGTAATGTTTTATGGCTAGGTATTAATAAAAGGTATATATTATTATTCAAATACTAACTATTATTTAAAATATAATTATAATACCACATGTTTATTATATTTTTATCATGTTCATGTTTATTAAATTATTTATGTGGTGGATATTTATTTTTTCGATTCTGTACCATATAAAATACTACATTAAAATTTAGATTACACATATATTCATTTATTTTAATACAAATACTATATAAAACTAGTACTCCGCCCATGTGATGCACGGAAATATAAAATAATTCTTATTATTAAATATAGAATACTATTTATAAAACATAATAGTTCATATTAATAGTAAAAAAATTTGAAAAGAAAACGACACACATAATAAAGGAATAAAAGTTACATAAATTGAGGAACAAAAGTTACATAGTGAGCAGCCTTCTCTATTAAATTGATAGTGAAGGAACAATAGTTACATACATTATTAATGTATAAGAATAGAAATTACAAAAATTGAGGAATAAAAAATGCCCTATATTGATAGAAGAGCTTCTGATTTCTCAAATAGAAGAGGTTTCGAATCCTCCTTGGCATACAAAACATCGTAGATTGGCATAAACGGCATGCCATCAAGCATTTAGGGTTTCAGTGGAATTGAGGGTCAAATTTCTCCATGGCTGGGTGCTGGTAATCATGAACCTATAACTTGATCTATAATATCACTTTCTTTTGTCATTGAATTTCCACTTTCTCATCTCTTCGATAAATTTTTTAAAACAATTGATCCTGATAGAGAAAAGCATTACTCTTGTTTTCTATGCTAAACACTACAAAAAATCTTATACTTATGCTCCTAAATATGATATATCCGCTCCTAGTTCTTCAAAGTTGAATCCTTAAGTCACTTAAATGGGTATAGTGATACATGAACATGAAATTGTGAATGTAAACATAACAGATAATTTTTAAAACATGATAATATAACATAATGTTTACAGAGAAACAGAGAAGCATTATGTTTTGAATAGAAGGTGCTATAAATTAACAACAACCACAAATTTTTAAATGTATCTGTTGTTCCCATTCTTAGTGGCAGTGTAATGGAAAGTTGTGTAGGTAAATAAATGAATTCCCAGTTAGTATACATTTCCCTAGTGGAGTAGTAATTCTGAATGTTGGGTTGACACGATCATCAATCCCTGCAGTACATAAATTAGGTGAGAAAATTGAAACTGGGAATTCACTTTAGTGTCAATGATATAGGCATCAGAAAGGAAAATGGTTACACATGAACTTGTTCATTCATTATATTAGTGGAGTAAATATACAATTTATGTTATCAATGGAAAAAACATTATTTATTAATAAAAGAAACATATATGTAGTCATGTGATACCTGGCAATTGCATCACAAAATATAAGATAATCTTGTCAGTCTTTTGGTTAATGGTATCTTTATACAGGGATGCAGTTCATTGGAAGTGATTATTGTTTCTGTAGAGTCTCGAGACCTTGTAACATATTGTTGGACCACATTATTGGCATCAAAATCAATCATCATATTTTTCTACATGATGAAATGAATTAAAAGGATAAGTAGCAGCAAATTCTGACAACTGTAATCATTGAACAGAAAAAAGAAGTTGAACAATTGGCATCAGAGAGGAACAAATGCAGTGTGTAATGTTTAGGGAAAAAATTAAATTAGATGAAATAAAATTAGTATTATCTATTTAAATGATGTAATGGAGATAAAAACAATGAAGAATTGTATATTTATTAGAATAAGAGAAACATTCAAATTATGCAGCAGATTGTGATGTGTTGAGGAAATCAATACAAAACCTGCTTAGAATGATTGTCTCAGTTAGTCGTGTTCAACTTCAAACTAATCACGATGGCCAGTAGCATGAAGTTTTATATGAAAATAAGAGAATGTACCCGGTTCAAAGATGTGGATCTGTAGGAAAGAATCCTTCTTGTAGTAGACACCTTGTCTTGGATTTTGGTTTCATAGTGAATCCAATACTTATTGCAGAGAATATTATTGAAAAAATAAATAATATGGGTTAAAAAAATATATAATATGGGTTGAAAAAATAAAAATTCTGGGTATTCTAGATTGTGTAGAGGGGATATTACATCCATATGGGAAACTAAAATGCTCTGTAAAAAAATGTTCAATATTCTTGGTAATTCGTAATATTCAATATAGTTGATAGTGTAACTTATAATGAAAATAATTAATCTAAAAATAAAAGTAATCATTTTTCACTATTACCTTACTACTCCATAAATGTAATAAAAAATGAAAAAAATATGTTTTCATGAATGAAATTGGAAAAATTTAATGTTGAATGGAATCGGTTACACATGCCGACAATGCAGCACAATTTGATGCGTCGAGGAAACCAACACCAACCCTGTTGCGAATGATTATCTTAGTAAATAATAACTGCAAATATATAATGATGTCCAGAAGGGTTAAAACATCTATGAATCTGGGAACACAGACCTTTTTTAGATATATGGATGTGTAGGATCTCTGAAATAATGGTTAATCCGGCCTGCTTGCCCCCCCCCAACTTTCCAGCACCTCCTCCTACCCCCTCCCCCCTTCCCTCATCCTCCCCTGCCATCCCCTCCCCTCCCCTCCAACCTACCCATCCCCTCTCCCCCTGCCCTCATCATCCCCTCCCCTCCCCTCCCCCAATCCTCCCCTCCCCTCTTCTCCCCCCCTGCCCAACCTATTCCCCCAGCAGCCCCCTCCCCCTTCCCTCATACTCCACTTCCATCCCTTCCCCTCCCCTCCTACCTCCCCAGCCCCTTCCACCACCACCCCCCTGCCCAAGCTCTTCCCCCAGTAGCCCCCTCCCCACAGCCCTCATCCTCCCCTCCCATCCCCTCCCCTCCAACCTGGCCATCCCCTCCCCCTTCCCTCATCTTCCCCTCCCCTCCCCTCCAACCTGCCCCGCCCCCTCACAAAAGCTCCTCTATGCCTATAGAACCTGCAATTATGTACACCTGGAATATAACACACTTGATAGACATATGACATGATCAAACTCAAAAATAATTCAACAAACAGTTGCCCAATAATAATAAATGTCTATGCTGGCGATTTAATGATAATAATAGAGAATGAAGAGAAATAATTAATACCTGATTGGACTGAGTTGGTGTGCCCATACCGGGGGAAAAAGAGCAGAACCTAGAAAGTAGGATTATTAGTAACCGATGTTGAAGAAAAAAAGCTACACAATGATCATACTTATATATCAATTACATATTGATGAAATAAATGTTACAAAAATCCTGAATAATAGGAACTTAATTTTAGAAATTGAGTATAGAAATTTACATATTAGGAAGTTTCTATTGTAATAAGATGTTGCAGAGCCCAAAACTGGAATCTGTATCAAGTACACAGAAATACAGGGTGCCTATGAACAATAGTATGCTTCTATTCCTCCACTAGGACCATCATCAAGTACATAATGAAGACATATATGTAATAGAAATATGGAAGAACTGGAACAGAAGTTAGGAAATTGAGCATTGAAAGTTTCATCTTCATAAGTTTCTACTATTCTATGATGTTACAGATCGAAAAACTAGATTTTGTATCTAGTATATAGATATCCATGGTTCCTAGGAACAACTATAGGTCTTTTTTCCTCTTTTAGAACCATAATTTTTTACATCAAATGAATTATAACAGAAAACATACCATTTTTCTTCCTTGATGGTATGTTTGTTTACCCCATCCTGGGTGCTGTCAGAAGGCATGTTTGTCAAAACACATTATATTTTTTCTTACTCTTGCAATAATAATAGACATTGTAGCTTGGATTTACACCAGTAGGGATTGAGAAAATTACAAACCAGAAAGGGAAAATCTAACAAAATTGCAAGAAGAAAATATTGATCAAAACAACCTGCTATTTCGATGATCTCCAAAAAGGAATATACTATCCATAGGGACTCATCCAATCCTGCCATCAAACAAAATAGGGAAGAAACTCTAGGATAGCATCAAGACCTAAATCAGATCATTGAACAGGGTGAAAAAGGCACTCTCCAGCACAAGCAAGCTAGTCATCAAAACATCAAAAACAACGAATCACTAGCATCAAACTCAATGAAAATATATTTCAACAGAAATAATTGACATTAAAGAATGAATACCAAATATTCATGAAAATTAAAATCATATAAGTAGAATTGTGATGGTTTAAAATATCCAATCGATATGACGAAATTTAATGTATGTACTAATCCTTGAAAAAATGAAAATATCATGGAAAAATGAATTTTAGTTAGTTCCATTGATGTCATTAAGGTATATGGGTTGTTCGTGATAAACCTAGGGTGTGTGAGACCAAGATTTCACTCCAATGCATTGGGTAATGTGACAAAGCTAAATGTTAATGTTTCTCCTAATAGTTTTAAAGAATACACTATGATGGGTACTCCAACGTAACTCCCTACATAGTAGTGATAACTAGAATGTAAGAATTTTATGTATTCCATATGTTACATTTATGATTGATAAATTTTGTGTGTTATTCATAAGCTATATGATTAGATAAGGTATGTTATGATTGAAAAGCATGGTTTTATTGTTTTGTATTTATTGATGGGATAATGATTTCATTACTCATTTTTTACCGCTAACTAAGATTTTTATGCTCATACCATGTTTTGAATTGTTTTTCATGGGTCATAAATATGTACATGGTCAAGGATGGGTTCATGGAAAAGTCATGTTGTCTAAAACATGGAACTAGAAATGACAGTTTTTTTAAGAGTTTTTGTTTGGTATAAAAATGTGAACTGAGTAGAAGTGTCTACATTATAAATTTTGAGATGTAATGTAACAGTTATGACCTAATTCTCTAAAACTATAAACATTAATGACCCTCAATGTGAATTATTCATTAATTCAAGATTAAGTAATGTTTTATGGCTGTGTATTTATAAAAGGTATACATTATTCTTAAAAAACTAACAATTATTTAAAATATATTTATAATATCACATGTTTATTATATTTTTATCATGTTCATGCTTATTAAATTATTTATGTGGTGGATATTTATTTTTTAGATTCTGTGCCGTATAAGAGACTGAATTAAAATTTAGATTAAACATATATTCATTTATTTTAATACAAATACTATATAAAATTTTAATTTTTGTTCAACATAAAATTAATATGATATTACCCTAGAATTTATTTCACAAATAAATGATAATAGATATTTTTACTAGTTATTAGAATAATGATGCTGGAATGTGATATTCATAAATATTAATCTGTGGTCTAATAAAATTTATTGATGAGACACTTGGAAGGTTATATATTTGGTTTGAGTATTCATATTTATATTAGGCCTTATCCCATTAGAGTCTCACATAGTAATCACCATGATAGGGTATAATGATATCATGCCCATATATATAAATTCATCTTGTTTAATTTTCATTTTATATTCATGTATTTAATATAGTTTATTTTTACTAAGACAATTAATATTAATATTAGTCCGTTTAATGAATTATAAACCTTAGGGTATTGTGTAAATCCATGAAAGGATAGTTCATAGTTAATATGGCAACATTTTTTACATCATAAATTATATGTTATTAATGAATATGTTGTGAATTTTGTTTCCCCTTCTATAATTGTTGTTGTTGATATCTCATCCCTTTTAGTGAAATAACTCCATCACATTAAATCCCATAGACATGGGGTAATTATTAGTTTATTTTATATATTCAATGAATTGTGTATCATGAATATTGGATGATGTTAAAGAGATGTATCATTCATGATGAGATATCACATCATCGATATAATATCACACAATGATTTTCTATATGTGGTTTTTTTCATTGTATCATATTCTCTTTATTTATGGGTTCCTTGACACATTATTTGATAGTAATTTTGGACAATAACAAATACACCAAATGTAATTGGGGGAAGAGGCCTAAAGGTCTATAAAAAATTCTTCATTTGATCATAGTAATATTTTAGATATATTACTATTTAATAGTTATAATAAATATTATTATACATAATGATAAGTAATATTTATTAAGCATATTTTAGATGATTTAAAATATTAAATAAATACTTAATGACAAGGTAATTTTGTAATTACATGGATAAGAAATATTAATTTTTTTGTTATTATCCACATGTTAATAAATAGAAATTTCAACATTATTAAATAATTTTTTATGTGAGTGTTAATTTAAATAATTTTTTCAGTAGAATATGAATTTAATATGAATTTAATTATTTAATGTTTAATATTTAAATACAGTTATATTTACATTAATAAATAATTCTATGTTTATAATTATATATATATTTATATATATATTTAAAAAATAAATTCTCCAGTAGACCATAATTGTAATTTTTTTTTTTTCTGAATTAGGTTAAATTTCAAGGAGGTTGATCTTAAATAATTATTTTCATTATGATAAATAATAATTTATCATATGTGAAGTAATATTTATCCATTCACATGTTTGGACACTCCATCAAATTAAATAAATATAATATATTTCACTAGGAATGCGTTTGCACTGGTGTTTAAAAAATTAATAATGGAATTTGGGAAAATAAATAACATGAAACCCTATCCTTCGGTATATAAATATTTATTTTTACAATTTTGGGAAGTATCCCATTGTGGAAAACATTATCCTCCACATGAAATTATCCCTATCAAATATTTTATATAGTGTTTTTTTCTAATGCTAAATATCTTTTAACTTCAAATACTTTTATTATGCTATAGTTAGTATGGCATAATCACATCCATATGGAAGAGACTATAGTTGCAATAAAATGACTATCCTATGACAATAAGTACCACTGAATAAGAACTTGAAGTGCCATAAGTGACATTCAACGACAAATGAGAATATATGGATCACTGTTATAGGATAACTATAGTAGGGAATCATCAATACAATAAAAATACAATTGAACATCACTGAAATGGTAATACAAATATTTATGGAAGAAATTACGAATGTAGTAATTATTATGTTTATTAAATAAATTTTAATTTATGGATAAAATGACCATAACTTGGTTTCAAAAAAATTATTTTCCATTATTAATTGGAATAAATTTAATTTTTCATGGATATTAGGTAATGTAAATTAATGAAAATATATTTTATATTACATTATATATGTTTGCCACTATCCTAATAAGTGATCATGAGGTATTAGAACACTCTAGTTGAGATTATAATTATTTATTAACTTATTTTTCATTATTTATTCTACTGTACGTATTCATTTGAAGATGTAACATCCTATAATTTTGAACATTATTTTATTATATAAATATTTTATTAAATGAATATATTTATAATAATTCCAGAAAATATAATTTTCAAGGTGATTTCATTTTAATATAAAGTTTAAAATTAAATGTTTAAATGCAATTAGAATTTTAATAATTAATTATATATAATATAGAAGACATATTAATATTGTTATACATTGTTTAACATTGTTTTTTATAATAAATTAAAATTTTAATATGTAATTTATTTATTTTAAATGGCCTATTTAATATTATGAATGATAATTATATTATAAAATGATTTTAATTTCATATTATATATATTTGATTTTAAAAATTTGATATATATATTTATATATATACATATATGTACTTGAAATATGTTTTGATTAAAATAATATGAATTAACTAATATTATAATGCATTGATTTATAATTTTACTATTAAAAATAGATTTATTAATCATATAAATTAAAAAGATGAAATATTTAAAAAAAGAACCCTGAAATAGGATACGTGTAAATGGGGAGAGTGTGTCGTGACCTAGGCTTTAGGGTTACGTAGTGAGTTTGAGTGGTGAATCTATGGAAATGGGTTCTAAAATGGACTAATTTATAGATGAAATGTTTGATCCACAGCTGGTAATGATCAGGGGGTGTGGCTAGATAATAAAAAGAGCAGTCCAAGCATCGTCTTGGAGTATTGACCACATTTAAGGTTTTTGAAGATCACATGACTTTATCAGGGTTTCGTTTTTTCTAGATCTAATGTTGGATCTTACTTTTCCTTCTTGATTTCAAACCCTTATGTAGTTTATTTATGTTTTCATCAGCCTATAAAAGTAGTATTTGATTTTATTTTTAGGTACAAAAATTTATTAATCAGTTTAACATAGATGTTAATCTATTTTTGAATCCTTGTGTTTGATGATTTTTCTTTTATTTTTGGTCAATAGATTATCATATATTTTTTGGTAGTGATAAAATTGAATCATTTTTCTTTATTTGTGTCTTTTTCCATCAATTTCATCACACATATATACTAATATTGCACATCAATCATGAAATCTATCATTTATGTTGATGTCCAGATGAATATTCTTATGAGATTTTCCGAATATAAATTTTATTTACATTTTTAGCCATATTTTTCTCATCATGTTATGAAATATATATCTCTATGTGAATAATGGCTATAAAACCCTCAAAACATATGTGAAGTGAATTTTTCAAAACCATATGTAAGACCGGGGAGGGAGTCTACCCCAATATATGGTGATATTTTGTACACTAGAAATTAATGTATGGATACTTTGGTTTAATTATTATTACTTTGTAAGTATAAATTATTTTCAATTATATTTTAGAAGAAATTTATTGTTTATTTATAAATTCTATTTCATATTTTGGTTTTATATTATTTTCACTAGATCATGCAATGTAAATTGTTATATAATGATCTCGAGTGCTGATTGGGTTGTTAATGAAATTTAGATGGTTAATTTATCTAAAATTTTGTATGTTCATATAAAATTATTTTCTGAATTTTCAATCTTGATTTTGCTTCAAATTTTGCAGGGGATCATCTTTTAAATTATGCGTTGGATTTATGATAAAGTAATTTATGTTTATGAAATCTTGTTTATATTTATAATTTTGTTTTAATTTTTTAGTTATAGTAGTCTAGTTACTTCTAAAATATTTATTGACATATTATTGTGTTCTATTTAATGGAATTATATTATCATGGTTTGATTTTCCAAAAAAGTTATTACTTTTATTTTAAAACCATGAATTCATAAATTTATAATTTTTTTAGATTAATTTATTATATATATTTATCTTTAATTTCATATTTTATAATTACTTTATACCTAAATTTATATTTTTTTATAATTAAAATTTATGACATATATATATATATATAATTATATGTATGTAATCTCAAGGTTTCTATTCATCATACATACAAATATATGTATATATATGTGTGTATGTGTGTATAAAAGTATTAATTTTCCAAACCTATGACTAATTGATTTAATGCGATGTATGTTGGTGCCATATATAGAAAATATTATAGCTGTTATGTAATATATATATATATATATATTCATAAATGTTTTTTTTAAAATTAGTGTATTATATATATTTATGTATGGAAATTTTTTTCCATCATTTCATTGCTATGTTTAATAAAATGGGAATAACATGTCATCATGTTATATTAAGATTATTGAAGGTCTCACCTGCTTAATATTATGGCAACAAATTTATGCATTACATCGACATACCATTCATATTAAAAGAAACGATGTTTTGAAAGTAAATTTTATGTTCGAATTATTGGAAAATTAAGTAGTTCAACATCATTAATAAATAAAATTTTTAAATTTAGATTTATAATTATAATCATATGTATAAAACATATTTACATAAAATGATCAATTATTGTATGTATGTCAATGGTATTACTTGAAATAATTTATTAATTAATTGATGGTACATTCAGAGGATTACAGAAGGAGTTTTCTTAGTAACCAAACTGACAATTGATATTCAATATATGAATATATAATATTTTTAATACATACTTATAAGTATAAAATTATGATTGTGTATTTAAATGTAGTGACATGTTTTCGAAATTAAAAACACATGTGAATATATTTATAAGTAAAGAAGGCATAATTGCGTTTCATAAAGTATGAATCCGGAACATTATAAATATGGAAGGTTATTGGGGAGTGAAACCATCCTTCAATAAGTGGGTGGGCCAAAACAAACTTCGACATTTAATTTCCCTAAGAATGGACTTTGGTTTTTAGAATATTGTGTACTATATCTAGTAAACAATGTAATATGTTTAATGAAATTCTGGAACATAAATATTTTATAAAAAGTGGTGTAGTATTTTTATGGAGTATTTACTTTCAAATATTGTATTCAAAAGGATATTTTTTAGATGTATTTTTTAAATTTAATTATTATAGGATTTATAGAAGGGTTTTTATCCACATTCTATGCATAATAAATCCTCACCCTTTTACTATAATTAATTTTTCATAGGATTGGTAGGGTTTCAAATGGATCTTTGATAGTAGAGTTAGTACATGTTGTGTCTTTTTTTCAATTTATTTTTTCATGTATAACTTATATTAATGTGTTAGGAGTGTTTATTATCTATAACCTAGACTAGTAAAGGTCCTAGATTGTGTAATATGTTGTGTAATTGTTCAGATTAGTTTTATACAAATATCTACCCATAATTTATAAATGATGAATCAAGGTTTCTGGTTCAGATCGTTATAATTTTTATCAGAAGAACAGCTTATATAACATTAGATTTTAGATGTTTCTAAGTCTAGATGTTTAGCAGTCCCAGAGATTCTTAATTTGGAAGAAAAATAGTCTGAATTCAATCCAGTCATTTGAAATTAATTTGGAGGCCGCAATTTTTTTTGATAAATGAATGATGTAATATCCCAGATTTTCAATCATATTTTTATTAAATATATATTTTTTAAAATTGTTTTATTTATAATAAAAACAAACAAATATAGTTTTTAAGATGATTATATTTGATAGAGATAAACCTAGGTTTCATGTTCATGTTGTTATACAAGAAATTTTATACATCTAATTAGACTAAAAGTATTTTTATTATATAAATAGTTCCTAGACCATATAACATATATTAGTTAATAATATACTAATAAAATTTAGAGAGAAATATAGTGTTCACACATGTTTTGTTTGGGTACAAAACATGTAACTCAACAACACATCTTGCAACACCACACGATGTTATATTCATATTGTCCAAATGAATGAGGAAATTAATTAATTCAAAAATTATATTATTAACTTTCTCTAAGTGAATTTAATAAATATGCGATGAAATTTATAAAATTATGATGAAATTTATTTATATGTAGTGAAAATGAATCTCATGAATCATAATTAGTTTATAGTTGTTCTAATTAAATAATTTGAAGTAAAATTATTTAACACGCCTTAGGTCTATTCAATCATAATGTAATTAAATAAATAATATTTATTTTTATTCACTTGAAACTTAATTAATATCCATGTGGTACAATTAATATATATGGGGTGTGAATAATTTACATGAAATATTATTAAAATATGTGAAACGTAATTAATTCTCACATGGTGAAATTAAATCAATTTGAAATAATAAATTAATACCCACTTAAGAGTAATACATTCCATTATATAACATACATTTCATAAATTAATTTCAGTAAAACAATTATGAAAATAATTTATTAATATGAAGAAAATCATCATATTTTTCAATGTGTCATTTTTTGATTAGTACTTTTCTTCTGATAGGTTATATATGGAATGAAAAAATAATTACTTTTGTTCTAATAGTTGAAATTATAAGTCATGCATATTAATTTTATAATATATCCTCCACATATATTAAATCGGTACATATAATGTCAATTTCATGTGTCAGATGTTTCATTTATTCAATTTACATGTCATGAAATTATGACCAATGTCATGTATGGGATATGTCATGTGAGTGCACTGTATGAAACATAGACAAATTTCATGTTTTTAAAACGATTATATGGCATGTTTAACCAATTGAAATGTTTATTACCTATATAAATTTTAACTAAAATTAAGGAATTTAATTTATTTAAATTCATAATAAATTAATATTTCAATGAATGATAGGATGGTTATTAAGATAAAAAAATATAATAGATTATTTGGATTCCAAATTTAATTAATTACTTATTTTTTAAAATTAATAATATAATGAATCATAATGGATTATAGATAGATATTTTAAATATGTAATAATTTCCCAATTAGATGATAATTTATAGTGACTAATATATGTATCTAAAATTTAAAATTTAATGTCATTATTTTTTGAATTTTAGTAATTATTTTTAAAAATAAAAATGATGTATGAAAAGTCAGATCTCCATCATTATGTATAGTCTTGTGTGCCCCTAGTTTATTTTATATAATCAAACTTTTTATATACATTCACAAGGAGGTGATTT
Source organism: Viscum album (assembly GCA_963277665.1). Lineage (NCBI taxonomy): Eukaryota > Viridiplantae > Streptophyta > Magnoliopsida > Santalales > Viscaceae > Viscum > Viscum album. The sequence continues at coordinate 1,816,925,364 of OY728146.1, forward strand.
AATGGTATTGTAATGAATGATATCACAGTGAATGAAAATATATTATTATAGAGACATGTCGTAGACAACGGAAAATTAAGTTAGAAAATTGGAATGTTGAAATCTTGAACTAATACCATCATAAAGGGTTCTTCCTCTCTAGTCATGGGTTTGATTGTTTTCCTCTAAACAAAAAAAATATTTAGAGGACATGATAATGCAATTTTTTGTATATTTAATTTCATCTATAGTATTATTAATTATGTTGATGATCATCTATGTTATCATATATATATGTATTAATAAGTAATGATTGAGGAAATAAAAAAATGAATATATTTAAATATTTTATTCACACATGGTTAATCACTAAAGTAAAATCAACCCAATAATAACAAGTCTTTTAGAATATAATATAAGTAAATTATCATATAATAATAAAAAACACATTTTAACCTTATGTAATTACAACTACCATTATCCAAATTTTGACAAAATCATAGATAATTAGATAGTAAAACCTCAGTAGGAAACATTTTTAAAATATAGGATGTTTTAACATTACTTTTTGGCCAAATTTATTAACTTATTATAAGGTTTTTATAATCCAATAACATTCTATTAGGTATGCATTGAATTTTTTTGTATCACAATTTTATGAGGAAATTTTAGGATTATAAATATAAAGTCCTATTACTGGTGAATCAAACCAATATTTGGGGATTTATTTTTGATAGAATTAATAGAATCAGAGTGTAAATGTGTAAAAGGATTTGGAGTGTGATCTATTGGATTGGGGGACTCAAAAATGAGAACAATTATTTTATTGTAGAAACTAGACATTTCATTTTTTTACTACACATTTTTAAATCATGGATGAGTCACATGATATGAACCTATTACCAGACAAATTTGATAAATTTAGTCTTACTTGGTTACATTTTCAAGTTATCAGAACATTTTTCTTCGTGAATGGATGTGATTGGATTTAATTTAACCCATGGTGATTCATTTTTTAATAGACATTATTTCATGGAATTCACATCATAAAGGAACTTCATATTTTAATTATTTAGTTTTACTGATTTTATCGATGCTTTACACATATTCAATTTTTTTTCTATTGTGCATACTTCCATAAAAAAACATTACAGTAATTTTGAATTATATCCCTCTATTTGATCATTATGTTTTATATTTACTCCATTGGATGTTATATTACATATCCCTAGATGGATTAATTTCTTCTTCATCATTTCCATTAGTATTGGAAATGGTGTTTGTTAGAATTTCTGATTCATATTTTGTCATATCAGTGTATTCTATTGGTACATTTATCCTTCTGTTCATATATATTCCTACGAATGCTAATCTATTCGATTCCAATTTCTTTTATTGATGGGGGAATAGTTTCAATTATTCTTGAGGTAAGTACACATATTCATGTGGTTTAATTCTTGAAATTCTATCTGTTATTCCCAATTCCATTGTGTTATTGAATGAAAATATGATGTTTCAAATTTGAATGAATCAATTTGATGGGTTTCAAATTTCTTAAGGGATTTTGATTTGAAAATATATTTTATTTTATACGAATATGTTTTACTTAATGATATCATGTATTTTGAAATTGCTTTGGCTATCAGAAAACATTGGTAAACTTATGTGCATATTGAAATGTACATGTCTATTTAGTGGGTGTAATTAAACTATAATATTTTTAATATTGATAGAATTTAGAAGCACCCAATATCTGGAATAAGCAATGTATTCCAAGTTTAGTATTCTGTAATGTTTAGTATGTATCTCTATAGGCTAGATCCTATATGTTTTCCTTTTCAATTTATACATTATTTATGGAATGAAAGATTATTTCATGGATATTTTTTAACAAGATTATCTTATAGTGAATCCCTGATTGGTATTTAATATTATTATAAACATGATTATATAGATGACATATTACTCGATTTTTTGAATATGGTATGAATTTATATAAAACAATTGTAATGTATAAAATAATTTTTTTATGAAAATTATTTTTAAAATAGATATTTTTACATCTAAAAATCATTAATGATACTGATAGTTTCACAGATTCTTTAGTGGCATCCTACTATGATCTATGATCAAAAAAACTTTTTCATTTGGGTGGTTGTTATCCTTTTTTAGGGGTAAGGTAAATAGAATGTAATAATGTATCATGAATTGTTCTCTAGTTGTTCATCAGCTTCATCATGGTATAGTTTATGAGTGATAGATTATCACATAGAGTCACCATTCATCCAATTGACTTTATCCCTATATCTTTTCCGACATAACGTGAGATTTTATGTCTCAGGGATATGTAATCCATTATTTTACATAGCACTTTTTTGTTTCTTCAGTTATAAAAGATACTTGTTTTTATTTTATCTATCTCACCATGTCGTGGATCATCATTGGGTATTTTCTAGTTGACCTATGATGATGCATTACAATTGGTATTAGATAGAATTCCCAACAGGATGTATTGTTGATAATTCTTAGGTGTGGCTCCCTGTTTTGGTATACTAGAGTATGAAATGTTAGAAATCATGTAGTTTGTGAAGAAAATTGGCTTTTTCTTCTCACATTAATGTATTAATACATGTTACCATCAGTGGTGATGAATTTTTTTTAAATCATGATACCAAGTTGTTGGGCTAGTCTGAATGAATCATATATATAGATTATATAAACTGACCTATTTCTCATTTTTTATTAGTGTTTGTAACTTCCCAGTTACAGAATCCTCCATGAGGAGCCCCATACCTGGTTGGTCACATGGCCTCAAGAGAATTTTCCCTAACTCAAGAGGCTTCAAAATAGTAGCAAGGGCCTTGGGTGTGATAGTGGGGAAACAATTCCCTCATTGGTAGAATAACACAGTGGAAGAGAAATCGATAACAATAGTGGAAGCAGTAACAATATCAAACAACAAGGAAGAATTAGAAGACTGAAGAACAAACAACTAGAGAACACATATATAAATTATGCATGACAGATATGTTTAGGAAAACATCCAAACACATCCCAATGATGGAATATAGTACTACACCACAGTGAAAAAGAAAAAAAAGTAAACTCCTCAGCATCGCAAGCCTAAGCATGGTCCCATGCTCTCCAGCTCCTCAGCAACAAAGTACCTGATTTAGAAAAGAACTTTCCTTTATCTATACCTACAATAATATAATCTGTTTGGACACAAAAGAATGACCCAAAAATGGTGTTATACTAATCTTAGTATTCATCCACCAAAAGTTCTATGCCTAATAGTTAGTGAATATATATGAAAGTAAATAAGTAAAAAAAGAAGTAAACAAGGATGTACTCAGATGTAGTCATGTCCACAGTTTCAAAGAACTCAATTACTCATATCAATCAAGAAGGTAATCAAAAAACAGGTAAGCCTATGGGATGTACTCACAACCTATCACCTCTGGAACTACCTAGAAACAACAAAAACCCTCTGGGAAGTACACACAATCTAACCCCTTTGGTTCAGTTTTATCATAGACTCTCTGGGGAAGCACTCAGCATCAATTCCCCCATTAGTATCATGTCTCTAACTAATGGTTCTCTAGTGGAGCACCTACATCACATTCTCCTTGTGGCCCACATCGATAAACAACAAACACTCTGAGGAAGCAGTTACGTCAATTCCCCCATGTGGTCTCACATCGTAATAGTAAAACAAACACTGTGGAGAAGCCCTTTCATCCATTATCCCTATGGTCTACTACACCAGGTTTTCAAAGCCCTATATATGTCAATAAAGCATTAAAATGCATATCATCCAATGCAAACTTCATGATCTACATGGCTAAAAATCTACAATATAGCTGCATGGAAGACAATAATCACTCCATCCTACAATATTAGGTATGGGAAACAAACAAGGCATCCTAATAGGCTAATGAACACCAAATAGTCAAAAACAAACAAACATGGTAAATCATATCTAAATCATGTCAATTAACCCTATTCTGATTCAATTAACCTCTATTCATGTATACAAGCATAGGAGGAAATGAATAAGGATAAAATTATAAAAAAGAAATAACCTGTTTAAGGTTATTGGGCAATTTTGGACATATAACTCAATGCAATTCAATATAAAGAATCAAATCACCTACTTTGGTGTTGTAGGATCGATTTACGTGAAACTCAAGCCCCAGATCACACAAGAATACAGTAGATCTATAAAAATGTCAAAAAACACTCAACTGAAGAAAAAAATTTGAAAGAGAAGGAATCGAGAAATGATGCTCTAGAAGATGGTTGAGCATAACGAGGGGATCCCAACGCAATCAACAGAGGTCGATTTGGAGAAAAGATGCTCGATTGGGATCTTGGGGATGAAACACGGTCGTACAGTTTCCCTTAGTCAAATAATGCAAAAAAGAAGTTCTTTTTGTCGATTAGATAGGACCCCGGTATGTTTAATGAAAAAAAGTACATGACATGTACTTTATAAGTACACATCAAGTACTTTCCTTCACCAACCCCCACATTAAGTGGTCTCTAGGTCTCCACACATGGCTGTGTGCATAGATTCTAAATGTTCATCACCCATCTACCCGCAGTAACCAAGTACATGATGTGTAATGATAAGGTACATGACGTGTACTTAAAAAATGTCCCTAAAATCCTCTTTTTCTCAAAAACTCCAAAAACAGGAAAACATACCTAAAAAGAAGATCTGAGTTCTTACAAATATCCCCCCTTAAAAAATTCATCCCTTAATATCTCTAGAAAGGTAGCCTAGTAGAAGATTCCTCAAACAGGTCTAGCTACTGTGATTGTATATCATCCTCCCTCTCCAAGGTCTCATCCTTTACTCTCCCATGATGCCTTTACACTCGTACAAGAGTAACAGACCATCCAAAGAGAACCCTTGTACTACGATTAACAATATAAATAGGATGCTCCTCGAATGAGGCATCCACCTCTATCAGAACCTCCTCGGGTTGAAAAACATGAGAACAAAATGAGAAGTAACATCAATGATGAGAAATGTGGAAAATGTCATGCATATCCTAGTACCTCTGAGTTAAGTTCAAAAAATAGAAAACAATTGCAACTCTCTCCAAAACGTCAAATGACCTGACGTACCTCGGAGAAAGCTAACATTTTCTACAAATACATCATTGTCCCAACCTCGGTGTCACGTGTAGGAAAGCATGATCCCCATCCTCGAACTTCAGAGGTCATCTCCACTGATCTGAAAAAGACTTCTTTCGAGGCTGTGTAGATTCCATCCTTTTCCGAATCAACTTTTTCTGTTCTGTGTTCTCCAAGACAAGATGAGGTCCCATCATATCTTCCTCTCCTACCTCTATCCAACATAAGGGTGATTGGAATAGCCTATTGTACAAAGCCTCATAAGGTTCCATATGAATTGTTTCTTCAAAACTATTATTCTTGGAAAACTCCACAAGAGGTATGTGATTCACCCATTTTCCACCAAAATCTAGGGCACATGCTCGAGGCATGTCCTCTAGCACATGAATCGTACGCTCAGACATTCCATCTATCGGGGGGGTGGTAAGTTGTACTCCAATGTACATGTATACCCGAAGCCTTAAGAAGACCTTGACACACTCGAGAAGTAAAACGTGCATCCCATTATGAAAAAATGGTGTGTGGAACCCCATATAAATGTAAAATATCACTGATGTATAACCTTACTTTCCATCCATGATGAAGGTATCCCTGATTGAACGAAGTGAGAAACCTTCATGTGTATGTCAATGGTAGCCCAAATGGTATCATTCCCTCGAGGATACCTCAATAACCCTATCACCAAATCCATCACAATATCATTCAACTTCTACTCAGGAATGAGTTAATGTTGAAAAATCCCTCCTGGTCGCTGATGCTCCACCTTCAAATACTGATAGGTGGAACACCTCATCATGAAACAAGCTACATCCCTCTTTGTACCTGGACACCAATATTGATGGTGTAGATCACGATACATCTTTTGACACTAGGATGAATGTACCAAACTAAGGAGTGGAAGTCTCTCATTTTCTATTCATGTATGTCTGCAGACAAGTATATGCACCCCTAAAAATGCACGATCTCATCCTAGATTATGGTTTATCGATGAATAGGGTCCTCTCCTGAAAAACATTCCCATAAGACTAGGCCTTCAGAATCTAATAGATGCCTTATACACACTCAATCAACATGAGTAGATGTAACAACTACCGATGAAAGAAACATCATCTCCAACCTATCATGAACCTCCAAATGCATCTTAGAGAACAGAGACATCAGCTTCCACTCACTACTAGCCATCTGAACTGCCTATATCGAAGTCCTACTGATCAATGTATCAGCCACTGCATTACTATTCCCAGCTGTGTAGGAAAACTCAATGTCAAAGGACTGAAGGGACTCAACCAAACTTCGCGGTCTAAAAGTCACGTCTTGTAGTGTGTAGATATACATGATACTTTTTTTGTTAGTGAAAACCACAAAATTCTCTCCCCTAAGATAATCTCTCCAACAACGCAATGCATGAACAACAACATACAACTCGAGATATTGCTTCGGGTAATTCCTCTCATATGGCCTCAACTGTAGAGACATGTACGCAATGAATTTTTCTTCCAACATAATCACAGCTCCTAGCCTGATACCTGATGCATCACAGTAGACATTATAGCTCTTTCTCGGCTATAGAAAAACTAGTATCGGTACTGATGTCAACCTCCCTTTCAGCTCCTAAAAGGCTGAATCACAAGAATCAGACCACAATAACATTTCACCATTCTTATTTAGGCCCATTAGTGGAGCTTCTAAGCATGAAAAGTACTATAAAAAACGTCTATAGTATGCATCCATCCCTATAAAACTCCATAACTCAAAGAAGTTCTTTGGCTGTTTCTAGAAAATTAACACTCTCACATTCTCGGCGACAACAATTACTCCTTTCTCTAAGATCACATGACCCATGAAGTGAATATATTTTATCCAAAAGTTGCATTTTTCAGAGCATAGCATATAACTGATGCACTCTTAGTGTACTCAAAATGTACTCAATAGGGGTACCATGGTCGTATCGAGTGTGAGAGTACACCAAGATATAATCCACAAAACCACCAAGAATTAATCTATGTATGGATTGAACAATTGGTTCATCAGTGCCATTAAGACTATTGGCACATTCATGTGATCGAATAGTATAACCATATACTCGTATAGACCATACCAGCATATGAAGGATGTAAGAGGTATATCAGATGGTCTAGCATGCCACTGATGGTAATGGGACCTCATGTTAATCATTAAGAACACCTAGGATCCTTGAAGCTAATCTAATTGATCATCAATCCTTGGAAAGGGATATCGATTCTTGACTATAAACTATTTCAACTTTTGATAATCCACACAAACTCTGAGGGTACCATCCACCTTCTTTGCAAACCTGACCAGAGAACACCAAGGAGAAGTACTGGGTCAGATGAAACCCTATTCCTGCAACTCCTCCAAATTCTTCTTGAGCTCATGTAACTCTGGTTTATCTATCCTATAAGGTGGAATAGATATCGGTTCCACTCCACGAACAAGCTCAATTGAAAATTCCACCACTCGCTCCGAAGTAAAACATGAAGAGTCCTCTAGAAAGACATCACTAAAATGATCCACCAGTACTGAAAAGTCCTGCTATGAAGTCCCCTAGTCATCCAAATATATACTAGAAATATGGGATGTAACTCCTACCAATCCATGATTCTCGGGTCCTCCTCTACTCACCTAGACATCCCATTCGCCCTTATAAAGAACCGATCTTCCATCTGATGATGTGAAAATCACCCGACGATGATAGAAATTGATGACTGCATGGAAAAAACCAACCAGTAAATTCCAAGAATGACATCATATCCTATCATATCTAGGACATAGAGGTCCCAACAGAAGTGACACCCCCCAACTTTAAGAGGGAACTCCGTGAACTAACATACAATAGCCATTCTTGTCCACAACAGTGTGTCCAACGTCAAGAAATCCGTAAAATTAAAGATATATAGCCCAAGGCACTCCACAATAGTAACATATATAAAGAAATGGGAAGCCCATTTATCGATAAAAGCATGAGATGAATATGAGTAATCTATGATCGTACCTTGAATTGTAGAGGGTCTGGGATCCTGCTCCAGCTGGGTCTACTCCACTACAAATGTCTGACCTGCACCGCGACCCTGTGACCCTTCCTGACCACCCATAGCTAATCCACCCTATTGTCACTAAAAACATAGTGACTGACTACTACGGCTGTGACCTCCACCTTGTTCTGAATGGCAGGAATTACTTCAGTTCCCAGACTGATGAGAAGCTAGTGGTGCTTCTCCTGTATGAGGAGTCATTGAAAAACCCATGTTACCAACTATGGGTGAGAGGATCTATAAGAGTCACTGCAGATGACACATCTTTCCATACGATTGGATCTCCACTAGGTCTCTCGGGAAAAGTGGCATCATATGTCTGATCTTCCCACACTGGTAGCACACCACCTGGTTACTAGATGAATTGTCTCGCCTCTTTGAATCACTACGTGAAGACTCCGCGCGATGGTTCCTTCTATCTTTAGAATGGATAATGACTCCAGATGTCTATCCGCCCTGGCTCAAAACTCCAAAATCCTTCATATTTCAACCACGATCAATGCTTGGCTGACGATAGAATTGATGGCTGTCAACCAGAAGATGTTCACATGAGAACCGATTTCGTGCCTCACACCATCGTAAAGAATCCTTTCCAGGAATATCTCATAACCTATTGGAATATGTGTGAAGCACTCCAAATATGTGAAACAAGAAGAATACTCCATAACAGAAATAGTACCATACTCCAGACTCATGAACTCTTGGGCTCGATCGGAACTCAATGACTCCAGATAGATGTAGTCATAAAAGTACACTTGAACTAATCCCAAGCCAGGACCATCTAACGTCCCTCCAGTGTGATCCAATACCACCATCTCTTGAAGGAATCTAGAATCATGTAAGTGGAATGATTGAACCTCCTCTCTGGAAGATTTTACATATGCTCGATGATAGGAATCATGGATTCTAACCATTACTCGGCAGCCAGAGGTCCTCCTTCCCCTATGAAAGTTGGATGATGCTGCTACTGGAAAACCCACATCATTTCTGAAATCAATTTGGTAGGATGTAGTACTCCATGAATGTCTTCATGAACCTCAAGAATCCCATTCAGAACTGTGCATTTGCACCTTTGTCCATAATTATGTTTGGTTCCAAGAATGTCACTACAGGAGGATATACTAGAAGTTCTTGATAAGCCATATCTGGTGTCTCATCATCGCCCTTTAACTGGTGTACAACTAGAGGAAGTCATTTTGGCATAACTCAACAATTTCAAGTGAACAGATTAAATGAAGATTATCAAGTACTGAAATCTATATGATTAAGTGGGGAATAGGATAATGAAATCATTCATGCTTTTCAAAACATGGATACACGGTGTGTATAATGCCAACACGGCTTGTTCCCTTAAACCATTAACATGGGCATGTATCTTTGGAAAAACTAGTCATGTAACACCCCATATGTGACATATTATCCATACCCATAGCGTGTACTTGAATCCTCCTCCCCTACCCGAGTCTTCTTGCAGGGCTAGTCCACACGATTCTCTTAGTACAAGACTACACAACATTTTAGTTCCCAACATGGTGTGTACTACAGAAGCTTCAATGACCCTTGATTTTTATGTCACGGACAGATACATGGATCACAATACACGGTGTGTTCCTAATGGACACGACGTGTACCACATAAGTTTCAACTGTCTGTGTTGATAGTCACACTAGTGAATACAAATCTATCTATACACGGCGTGTTAGTGACAAACACAACGTGTAAAAGAACATTTAAATGACCAGTGTTCCTCGTTACATGACTGGATACTCGGGTTACACTATATGGAATGTTCCATAAGGAAAATCCATGTTTTAGAAAAGACTCAACTGACTTGTGTTCTTAGTGACACGACCCTTTACACAGTTTTACAACACGACATGTACATCCGGTACACGAAATTACCTACCAAATATTTCCAAACCTCGTGTCACTGCCCACACAGACTGGGACATTATTACAGACTACACGACATGTATATACGGTACATGGTGTGTAATTATGAAAAACATTTTCTTGATGAAAATAATAACACATAATGTGTATTCATAATTTCACGAAATGTATTTTGGGTTTTTTAGACAGTAAGATTCAAAAACAACATAGGATCCCAAAAAACACTGATAAGAACCTTTAAATGCAAAATTCTAATCCTTGAGGGCCCATAATCTCCAATAATAAAATATTTGAAACTGATACCTGTCATAAAAAATCATAAAAGATCAATGATCCACTAAAATCTTATCCATGAGGGCCCATAACATCTCAAGAACCGAAGTTTGGAATACATTCAAACAAAACCTTACATAACCAATAAACTATCAAAAAAAAATTATTTTTATCAAGGCATCTTTCATAACAACATGAATATCTTGAACAAAATCTTTCCCAAAAAAATTGTATTTTCCAATTCTATCTTAATGGCATGGAAACAATACATGACATTCGATCCCTAGAACGTGCCTATATGTGGTATGAGATGACATACCCTAATCTTATCAGGTTGCAACATAAATAGAACCTCAATAACATCAAAAATAACTACAAAAAACATGTCTATCACTAAAGACGAATCAAATCAACTGTAATAATTTCATAACTAGAAAAAATTTCAATAAACGAGGTAGATTGGGTTTTCCTTGTACACGGGTAAGCTACTCCTAGGAAAATCTTTTTACCAAGTACCAATTTTATTATATCCATGTACATTGCCTAAAAATAGTAAATGAAGAGAAAATAATTCCTCTGATACCACATTGTAACGTCCCGTTCCTAAAAGCATCCCCAAGGCGCCCTGTAACTGGTTGGTCACATGGCCTCAAGCGCATTTCCCAGAATGCCTGATGATTCCGACTAACAACAAGGGCCATGGGTGTGATATTGGGGAAACTATGCCCTAATTGGCAGAGTAACCCAGGTGAAGGGAAACAATAACAATAGAGGAAGTAGTATTAATATCAAACAATATAGAATCATCGGAATACTGAAAAAGAAACCACTAGAGCACACATATATAAATGAAGGATAATACATATGTCTACGAAAGAAGACAAACACTTCAAAATGATGGAATATAGTACTAAACCAATGTACAAAATAAAAAAAGTAAAACCCTCAACATTTCTAGCCTCAACTTGGTCCCATTCTCTCTAGCTCTTCATCAATCATGTACCTGAAGTTGAAGGGCGCTTGCCCTAATCTATAACTGCAACAATATAACCTGTTTGGGCCCCAAAGCATGACCTAAACAGGATGTGAGACTAATACTAGGAAGAAAACACCGACATATTTGTCCCTAATAGTCAGTGAATATATATGGCAGACAATAAGTATAAATAAGCATTAAACAAGGAAGTACTCTACAGTAGACATTTCAACAGTTTCAAAGAATTCAATTCCACATATCCAAGATGCAACTAATCAAAAACAGGTAACCCTCTGGGATGTACATATAGACTATCCCCTCTGGTCCTACCTATAAACACAAGAAACCCAATGGTATGTACATGCAATCTAACCTCACTGGTTTAGATTTATTAGTGACTCTCTGGGGAAGCACTCATAGTCAATTCCCCCTATAGTATCACATCAGTAACTAATGGCACTCTGCGGAAGAGCATACGTCACATTCCCCCCTGTGACCTGCCACTAATAAAAAAACACTCTGAGGATGACCTTACATCAATTCCCCTTTGTGGTCTCTCATTTTAACAGTAAAACAAACACTCTGGAGTAGCCCTTACGGCCATTCTCTCTATGGTCTACTACACAATATTCTCATGCCCCTATGTAAGTCATGCAATAATGGGAATGTGTATCAGACAAAGTAAACCTCAATAACTAAATGGATAATAATCTATAACATAATAACATGGTAGATAATCATAACTCCATCATACAATACTAGGCATGGGAAAAAACAAGACATCCTAAGAGGCTAAGCAAGATCAAACGGTCATAAACGAACATGCCTGAGAAAACACCTCCAAATCATAGCAATTAACATTATTCTCATTAAATTAATATATATTCACGCATAAAATCTTAGAAGGAATCCAAATGTCTAAAACTGTAAACATGAAATACCCCTTTCAATGTTATTGTGCACTTTTTCACATATAACTCAAAGACTTTCAACGGAAAGGCACATACCACCAACCTTAGTGTTGTAGGACCGATATACGTGAATCTCAATCCTTTAATCACCAAAGAACACCATAGATCTACAAAAGAGTCAAAATGATAAACCGAAGATAGCTCTTGAAATAGGAGGAATCAGGAAACAAAGCTCTAGAAGAATGAAGAGCTTACCAACGTGATCCCAACGCAATCAAAGGCAATCGATTCAGAGAATAGATTCTCAATTGGAGGCTTTGGGGAGAAACATGGACATACAATTTCTATTGGTCAAAGAAGACAAAGAAAATGGTGTTTTTGTAGATAAGATGTGACCTTGGTATGTTTAACGAAAATAGTTAATTCCATGCACATTATAAGTACACATTGAGTACATTACTTCACCGACCACCGGATTAAGCAGTCTCTAGGTCAACATACATGGCCTTAAGCCAGGATGCTACACGGCCATCACCCTACTACCCGTGGTAACTGAGAACACGTCGTGTAATAATAAATAACAAAGATTGTACTTCTTGAATTTCTAGAAACTCATTTTTTTTCAGATAAACACCTGAAAAAGTAAATCATACCTGAAGAGAAGATATAGTTTCTAATAGTGTTTATTTGAAAAAAATAATAACTCAATAAATACATTATATTATAATGAATTGATATTTAAAACTCAAATTGGTCCTATGATTTTTGAATTTAATCATCAATGACTATATTTTTTTAGGGGATTATAGGACAATTACTAAAAAATATATATTTTAAATCCTAGTGAAAAACCTATATGATTGATACCATAGGTTAGACATTTGGTGGACCCTTCAATTTTTGATGTTGTAATGTGTAATATTAAAAAATTGGGTTAGGTCAGTTTAAAATCCCAGATGACCATAAGATCATGAATCATAAATTACTATGGACCATCCACCAATTTTCAATGGTGACAAAATACCTATATAATCTGAATAATTGATAAAGAATATTGAGATGATTATTATCATTTTAATAACACTTATGGAATCTAATGAGGATTAATCCACTAAGACTATTTATGTACTATGAAGGAGATGATGAGAATCTATTTTGAACCCTAGTTTACATGATGATATCATATGTGTATATTTCATAAAAATAATCAACAATCAGATTTATACTGAGAGATTATGAGTAGAAAAGGACAAAGAGTTTTTGAACTCTGATAAAGGAATGTATAGTTTCATATAGTATTTCACTAACTCTAATGATTGGTGTAGTCATCACTGAATATAATCACCAATAATTACCTCAAGATTTAAGGTTTCGAGTTTTGATTGAGGGATAATATTATGTGGATTATGATTCTCACGTTAATTGTGATCATTATCGATGTAGTCGAAATGTTATCTTCAGAAATGTCTAAAAACGATATAAAATAATGTTTTTAAGATCTTCAAATACTAATGAATTTATCAAGGGTTTATCTTCTATCAAAAAAAGGAAGAATAATGTCATATGATTATTATCTAAATTAGTTTTATGGGTTTTTTTGAAAATAATTTTTTTTATTACTATAAGTGTACACATAATATTCATACCAATCCAAATTTTGTTGTGGATTCTGAGGTAGTTTTTCTTTGTGAGAAATATGGACATTAAAAGAATATTTAATGAATGGATATCTCACGACTGTAAAGTGGTATCAACTCTCAACAAGGGTAAACATATTTTTACCAATGATTACAAGTGTTGTGCATATTATCCTTAAAATAGTGGGACATCAATGTGGATATTAAATATCAGGGATAAGGAGGGGCTATAAATAATTTTTTGGTTGAGTATAGAAAACATTAATCCATTGAATGGACATATATTGTTGTTGTTATGATGTGAATTTCATCATCTATAGTTCTATCAATGTTTGATATATGTAATACCTCAGACATTGGGGAGGTACGTTCCATTTTAAATGGTTGATAAATCCCCTTAGATTTGGATAAAAAATGTTAACATGTTTTTTGAGGGTTATTGTGGGTTCTCTATTAGTTTTAGACACTAATGAAATAGGAAAAATGAACATCTAGTGCATGTTTCATTGTCAATGAATAATAGAAGAAAAATTTACTACAAAAAAGCGCTAGCAAGAGGCTTGGAGAACATTTAGGTTAACCATTAAAGGAGGAAATTCAGACCCTGTAAACTTGAGAATAGGAATTCCACAAGTTTGGAGCATGTTTTTTCAAAACAAATAGAATCCCAAATTAACTGTTTGACCACACACCCCCCAGATAAAGCATGGTACATATTATCTAAAACTGTTTTTCCAAATCATGAAACTCATTAAAAATATAGAAATTATCTTTTTCACCCAACATGATTTTATGTTCGTCTACCATTATTCATATAAATTCATCCACATCTCACACATTTAATGACCCAAAATTCCAAATAACTCCTAATGGTAAATATTTTTCAATTCTAGGTTGTCTAGATTATTTATGGATGCATATCGACGCTCTGAGTTTCTATAACACTAATCTTGGTACTATTCTCATGGTATGGGCATGTGGTTTCATTATACAAATTCCAAATCCATAAAACACACATTTTCTAGTTGAAAATTGGAAAGTACATCAATGGTTTTTTAAATCTGAAACAATGAATAATTTTAATGTATAATTCTTTAATGGATTCTAGTATGTTGGTCTAATGGTTAAATTCCCTTTTTTATTACTTATGTGTGCATGTGTGGTTGTTATATTTAATTCTTGTTAATTAGAATATAGATAGTTTAGTAATATTTGGTAAAATGTATAGATAAATGATGGCATGGACTCTTTTTGATCGCTGTGGAATGAGACAAGATTTATTATATCGGTTTACGAAAACCCATGGGTTATGTTAGTATTCCATAAAATGAAAAAATTAATGTTTAGACCAAAGATCAGTTTTTGTTGAAATTTCTCCCAAGAAAATGTGTTGACATGTTATTTCAAATTATATAAGAAGGTAACTAATTTAGTTGTTGATGGTTTTTTAAAATTGGAATAAGGGATTGTTCGGGAAATTGTAAAAAAAAATTAATTGATTAAATTGAAATTATTAAATCATTTGTGAGTTTGTAATTGAATCACATAAATATGATAAGGAATGTGAATAGATTAAATATATTTAATGGGATACTATATGGAAACTTTTTAATATGAAAAACATGTTATGTTTTGTAAAAGGGTGATGGGTTAATGGGATATGTGATATAAATGGTAAATGTTATAATTGTTAGAGGCTTGATATTGAGTGTTTTTTGAGTGAATATAAATTGTGAATGTTATTTGTGTTTATTATGAATCGTTAACGATATGGCTTTTTTGGATAACGGATAAGTAATAATTAGAACATGTATTGGTATTACAGGTTATTATACATAGTGATCTATGCCCACAAGTTGAGTTAGACTGAGGAACTAAACCCTTCTCCTTTATTTCTCATGTTAGTGGAAGGGACTAAGGCTTTGTATTTGTAAAAACTGCATTTGATGATACTTTATTTACTTAGGTTCGAATGTATTTGATATTAAATTATTTATGAAATGATTATCCATACAAGGATCAGGAAATATACTTATTATAATGTGAATGATATTTTAGTAGAAAATTAAATATGTGTATATGATATAAATGATTAACACATAGAACAAGAGATAGAAATGAAATAAATGATGAAAATGATTGTTTTGATTATTTTTAACAAATGTAATTGCGTTATATTATATTTATCAATATAATTATTTTATAAATTCATTAATTATCTTCATAGACAAGATCATTTGTAGACACCATCGGTGGTTGAAAACTATTTCAAAGTCTCACCCTGCTCGGGACTCCATTGGGACCCATGATGATTTCATGGAAGCTGGATAGGAAAAGGGAAAAGGTCATATGCTTGAGAGTTGACATGGGATTTAGATAGGTCTGGTTAAGGATCTAGACTTTGAGTTAGTAACCATTTATGGGATTTTGGAGTTATAATTTTTGTGGTTTTCATTCACTTTTGGAATCATTAGAATGACACAATGTATTTATTTTTTGTCATGGTTGTACCCTATGTTTGAAATGGTTAGTGATGCATGTTTCTAGATTAATGTTTATTTTATTTTTTGTTTCAAATTTGATCACATTTTTATTACTCTAATAAATATTTAATTGTCTCCCCACATGGTCCATTAGACCCTCAGTGCTATTTGTCAACCTCTATCTATGAGGACGCACACATGAAGTCATTTAGAGTCGCTGCTCGGGGAATTAGTTTAGAGGAATTCAGGATGAGAATGTTACAAATTGGTATTATAGGGGTTCTTTTTCTTTTTTACATTCATATTATGAATTATATAAAAGGGATTGATAAGTGTCCATTCTTGTCTATGAGCTCATGGATGGGAGTGTTTAATCAATATACAGGGGAAAACACATGCATCAAATGTAGGAATTGTTGTTTTTTATTATTGATGTCCTGATTGTATTGTATTTGATCATTGGGAGATGCACATGTGCTGTGATGTGATAATTTTATAATATTTCACTCTAGTATAATGTGGAATGAGATTGTGCATTCATTCATCATTCTAGGAATCAATAGATACAACTGGACAGTATCATGATAGGCACACATGGGGTGGATGTTTGGTACATGAAGGGAAGGATGAATTTTAAATTATTGATTTATTAAATGAAAAGGTGTCCCTTAATGTTGAAGAAAATGGTTATATGGGATGAAAATTAGAAAATGTATAAATAAAATTTTTCTCTATAATGTTAAAAAGAACGACTTAACGTGTTGGTTGTAATGAGTTCCCAAAGTGAGAATGGTTTAAAATGTGTCTAACAGATTACTTATAACGTTGTAATTATGCTTAATATTTGTTTAACATGACCCTTCATAAGGTTGTTCAAGGGTATTGTTCTAGATGTCATGATATCATTTGGGATAATTCTAATGAAATGGGTTATTATGGCTATTTTTATCCTATTTATATGAATACTATTGAATGTTTATGTTATATTTTTTATGACGTGTTTTAGTAATTGTAGATAAATTTAACCATTATGACATGTTTTAGTTTTATAATATGCGGATATCTCCAATAATGATCCACTAAAAGTGGATATATAATATACATTGGGCTCGTACAACAGATGATAGTATATGTCAAGGAGAATGTCCATTGTTTTACCGAAATAATGAGATGGGGCCTAAGGGTGGTTGTTTCAAGTATGATTGAGTTGTATGGGGATTGTCATCTTGAAAACTAGTTATGTTTTTTTCATGATGTATAAATTATGTATTTGAATTCTTGTTTGATATCATTTATATGATTCTTTATCACATATAGAGCCCTCCTGAAAAGATATTCATGTTGGAGGCTTTCATTCAATGGGGATAAGAAAAGCATTAGTGGGATGTTTTTTGATTATATTCAAAAGTAAGATGGTAAGTTGTGGACTAAATTATAGTAGAGGATTCTAGACCACATCTTTACTAATTCATTGAGACATGAAAAGCTTTATTGTATATGCAATTGAATCATGGAACCATGTTAGTGAGTGATTATGCAGACCAGTTCACAGATAGGTAATGCTTTTTTCTAGCAATGGAAGTGGATGAGGCCTCTAAAACAAGGCTCATTCCAAATTAAATTAGGTATTAGATACCTTCGAAGTTTTGTATTTTTCTTTCAAATATTTTTATAGAAGTGGTAGGTCATTCCATTATTTTAGAGGGTAAATTAATAAGAGGATTTAGGTTTTGGGTTTGTGATTCTAGTTAGATTGCCTCGTTTTGCGAGATAAAAGGGCAAGAATAATTATTTAGGGAGTTTCCACCTTGTTGGTAGTGTGAATAGTAGTACAAAGAGAGTATTGTCCAATTAATGTTGTAATCATGAGTTTTTATGATAGTGTGACAGGCCAGGGAATATACATGGCATGTAACTCTGACCACTAGTTGGGTGATAAGGTTCTAGAAGAATGGGGAATGATTAGATGTTTTCTAATATCCCTCAATATATGAGAATAAGTTTAGTAATGAGTCCAATTATTTCTGTTGATAGGGGGTTAGTTTTCACATATCAAGAATGCAGTTGGAGCTCTACTAGTCTTACCAGTAGTGGTGGCGGATGAGGTACTCTTGGGAGATAGAGTCTATATCAGCATGGTAGAGAAGAACCAAGAACTCATACAAGGGCCAGGGTTAGTAGTGTGTGTCAGGTTCATGTAGTTCATCCACACATAGAGGTGGCAAGTCTTGATCATTTACAATTCAATGTATGATCCTTGTAGTCTATACTATTTCAAGTACATTTTTGACATAGGTGATACACACTCTTTTATTTCTCCCATGGGTGTGGTAGTCTTGTGTATTGTAGTGTAATTCTTGATTGGGTTATGTTGATTGAATAAAAATTAGGGGTGTTAGTGGAAAATATGCAGCCATGTAGATGGTGTCCTATTGAGGTGGGTGGGACAATAGTTTTTGCAATTAGTTTTTTCTTGAAATAATGTTTTTAATATTATATTTAGGATGAACAGTTTAGTTTTGTACCAAAATAATGTTGATTTTTACCATTATAGGGTAACATATATGAGTCATTGGGGAGACATATAAGTCTATCATGGTGAATTAAATGTCTTAGAAGTCCTTGAGGGTCCAAAATGTCAGTATCTAGGTGATCTCACAACCCAAATGACATAACTAATTTTAGAATAAGGGGTGCAGAATAGAATGTATTTCCACTGAATGTCTATTTATTTTAGGATGCATTTCATGAG
Source organism: Viscum album (assembly GCA_963277665.1). Lineage (NCBI taxonomy): Eukaryota > Viridiplantae > Streptophyta > Magnoliopsida > Santalales > Viscaceae > Viscum > Viscum album. The sequence continues at coordinate 1,816,944,466 of OY728146.1, forward strand.
AAATTCATGGGGTTTTAACCTAAGGGAGATGTTTTGATCATGACAGTGTTTCTTTTGGTAGCATAAATAGATTCCATTAATCCATATAAAATTTCCCCAACCAAACACTATGAACATAAACCATAATTGGTGGAATGGGAGAATTAATGGTTTATTCATCACAGTAAATCAACATAGGGATCCTAAATGTTTTTTTTCTATGAATGCGGATGGGTCATTGACTTTTTTTGATGACTATAGTAAGCTGAATCAGATGACTATTAATAATGGATACCCTAATCCATGAATTAATGACCTATTTGACCTCCCGATAGGTTCTTATGTGTTCTCCATGATTAATTTGATAATAGGGTATCATTATCCATGGGTGAGAACATTAGACAACAAAGAAATACATTCAAAAGAATGTATGGGATGTATTAATATGTTTTATTCAGTTTGGTGTTACCAATGCACCAAACATGTTTTATTTCTTTATTAGACCAACTATCGCATGATTACCTATATAAATTTGTTGTTATCTATTTTATTAAATCATTATGTAGTATGAAACTCATGAATATTAATCAAAACATCTTGACATTATCTTGAATACACTAAGGGATAATATGATTTATTCTAATCTATCCATATTTTATTCATGCATCGGTAGTGTTCATTTATTTTGACACATAATACCAGAGTACGGTATGTTAGTGGACCCAGAAAAAGCGCATAAAATTGTGTCTTGGGAGTATCCCATGAATGTTTTTTATGATTGATGTTTTTTAGGCCTCCATAGTTTTTACCAAATGTATATTTCTGATTTTTCCTATTAATATCACCATTTTAAGGTATGACCAATAAGGGAATTGAGTTTCATGGTATGGGGAACGTGAGACTTCTTTCCATGTTATATTGAATCAGTTGACTACGGTAATTATTTTATTATTACCAAATCAAGTTAATAGGTTTACATTATTTTTTGATGCATCTGGTGTCTTACATGGGGAATTATTGATGTAGGATTATCTATTTGTGATGTATATTAAATGAAAGCTGGGGTCTCATGAATGAAATTACCCTTTTCATGATTTGAGTTGGACATGGTTGTTTATTCTTTAAAGTGCTGGATAATGAACTGTTTGGATAATAGTTTTCTATTTATACTGATAAAAAAACTTATGTATTTATTTTCATAGATTGATTTAAATATTTAGAAATGATTATGGGTCATGTAAATGACTTCCTTTTACTTCGATATAGTTTACAACCTATTAAATGTAAATAGTGATACTGCTACCCTGAGTTAGAAAACTAAAAATTAGGTGGTTCAAGATTCCATCTCCATGTGGTGGAAAATTATTTTGATTTTTGATATTCGTTAAGAGATCTAGGATATAAAATGGAAGATGGATCTTTCATCCGTGTAATTTTAGTCCATGATTCTTATCCTGATTAAGGAGAGGTAGTATGACGATGCTGAATTCATAGCATTAAAGGATGAATATAATGTTAGGGATTCACGTTCTGGTTTTACTATTAGAGATGATGGGATTATTTATGGTGGTGACATCTTTATTAATTCAATGTGTATGGGAGAAGAGTTTATGTGAGAGTTTCATTCATTGAAGTGGGTAGTGCATCCATGGTTTGAAAAAAATGTATTGTGAAATTCTATGGTAATATTTGTGGGATTGGATGAAGATAGAGGTTGTAGGTTTAATTTTACAATGCCTTACCTTCTTGGTGGTGAATGAAGATTTTCATAAATTGAGTGGTTTATAGATATTTTTACCCTTTATATAATAAAAAGGTGACGGTATGATGATGGATTTTATTACAGGTATCAAATGTAATCCTCGGAAGAATGATATGATCCAGGATATTGTGGATCAGTTTTTTATTGTCGGCCATTAATATCCAATTCATGATACGTTAACCATTGATCTGTTGGTGTGTTATAAGTTCATGAGATATTGTGGCAACATGGGGTACCCTAGACTATATTCTCATATCACAATATATGATTTACAACATGCTTTATGAATGAATTTCGTTATGCTCTTGGGACCCTATAATTAATGAATATAAATTTACAACCACAAAAACATGGTAGTCGAAGCAGAATATTTAGGTTTCATAGGACAAGTTGAGGGATTTTGTCCTAGACATCGGTGGGTCTTTCGAAAAACTTCTTTTTTTATTGTTTTCTTAAAATAATTGTTATCATGATACTATATAGATTTACATTTATGTTATTTTCTATGGTAGACCATAAAGATAACAATTGTTTTGGTTAGTGGTTATGCAATCCATGTTTTGGAGATCATTTATCCTTAAGGAGACTTCAGAACATGTTTTAGATGATACAAAAATAAATGGATATGGATTAGAGTAGACAAAATTCATATAAGGATCAATTGTAACGAACTATTGAGATAATAGTGTGTAATAGTGTGTTTATTTTGGTGTCACCTAGGGTGGGGAAACATTATACTTGAAAATAGAAATGTTGGTTCCCTAACATGTCGGGCCACTTGGGATTGTGTAAAGGATAAAATTGGATGGAAAAACAATAATATATTATGTATTTATATAGCATTATACATGATGTTTTTCATTTGTAAAAACATAATAACTATCACCCTATCCCATATCATGTGGCTTATATTGAGGATATTGGGATTCAGGTCGATGCTTCCATTGAGGATAATATGATTCATATTGTAGATATTAGTGAAAATGTTTTCATGGTAATAGTTTTCCTTTTATAAGAATTTTGTAACAAGATTTTAATAATTAAGATGAAAATTGGGATATAGAGTCAGATAAGTGGGCCCAATGACCTGATATATTTTCATAAAAATCAATGTGATGCTTTGGAGTGTTTCTCTAGGACTACCCACTATAAGTTGGGGATATTTCCAGATCTCATTCATTTGTGAAGATTGTTATTTTCTAATCATTATAAAATATTTTATAGTTTTAAATTAATTCTATCCAATTGTATGAGGGGTCTAGATGGTGTTTTATGGGATTGAGGGACAAAATAAATATGAAAATGGAAATTTAGTGCATGTTTAATTGTTGGGACACCGTTAGATAAACATCTGAACTCAAATAATTCTATAGAGGAGTGGGGCATGATTATTTAAAATTTATAATAGGAAAATGGAAATTGTGGAGACATGGACATATGAATTCATCATAGTTAGAACATGGTTTTTCAAAATGTGTGTAATATCCATGTAACCGTTTGACTCCCCCCCAATATTAAATAGATTCTGCTATATTGTAGGTGCATGGTTTGGAAAACTATGCTGCCAAATAATAGAACACATTAAATAAGTGAGAAATTACAATTCTCCCTTTGTATTTAATGTATCCTAAATCCCCAATGACTATCCCAAATGCTCTAAAACTCACAAAGATAAATCTCAATAGATTCGATCCTATTTATTGTTACATTAATTTGGGATCTATGGTCTAGTAATGTCAAACCCTCCTCCTAATTCTCATTTCATGATTCAGGATTTCATTTTATTTAATCTTCTTTTGAATACCTAAAACATCTTTTTCCGTGGATCATAATTTTGGGCATCAAAGTGATCTAGAATTTAGATCTAAGTCAGTGGTTAGGAGATAATTCATATACGTATTTGAGGTAGGTTGTCTACAAGTTATATCCCAACGTTCTGTTTTTGATTTGGTCCTGGGTGGTTTTGATATTGGTTCCCACATGATGGTAATATGAATCTATTTTTACAATTTTGTAATCTTGATGTTAAATGATGACTTATAATCCAAAAAATCAACTTGGTATGTCATGAAATTTATTAGACTAGTTTCAAGACAACCACGGGTGTGCCAATATTCCCAAAAAAGGAAAATCATATTGTTAATACCATGTCCATTATTTTTATAAATATTTCCAAAGTTAAATATGTTGATGTGATAGTTTGAAAGATTTTAAAAAATAAACTAATTATAGTTATGTCTATTCATATAAAATGATATAAGGAATTGTTTTTTAAAATGTGAAAATGGTTTATTGGATTATTGTGAATTAGGAGTTTGTAAGTTTATTTTGTAAATATGATATGGAAAATGAACTGTTGAACTATGTGAAATGAAATAATTTGTGAATATTGGTTAATATTATACATAGATTAATTTATAAAAATGGATGTGGGTTAATTGGGATATTTGGACACTATGCTAGGATTCTGGTGGAAGATGATTTAACTACATGTCTAAGTCACAATATAGTCTTGTCCACCTTAGATGATGATATCTCTTTAAAGGTGTAGTGTGAGAGACTGCCTGACTTTTGTCTTGATTTTCATGTGATTAGACATGTCAAAGAAGAAGTGTTGTAAAAAAGTTGTATGTACCTTTTTCTCATTAAAAGTGAATAGTGAGGTTTCTTGTAGAAAGAAGCTGAGAAATTAAGCAACAAAAGAACATATGGATGTTACTCATTCACATTAGGTGGATGATGCCTCTCTCAAATTCGATCAGGTGCCTCAGGTGGATAGGAATGCATAGAATATTAGAGCTAATGTTTTTTAGGTGGTGGATGATGCTTCTCGAGATTATGCTCATGTGCCTCAAGAAGAGTGCATGAATTCTTTGACTCCTGAGCATGTTGCCCAGGGTGGGGGAGACGTGATTCCAGGAGTGTTGAAGGAAATCCTGGATCCTATGCCTGAGGAGAAACAAACTCCTACTGATGGTGAGATTATTTTAAACACCCAATTGTAAATTTATAAATTAAATGAAACACATGGAATTCTTGGAAGGTGGGATAATGTGGAGGATGACTCCCCCAAAAAAACTAACTTACAGTCAATAATTGTCCAAAGGTATGAATGTGGTTGTGGATGTTGATGGTTTTCAACTTGATCCTCCCATGAAAATGAGACCAAGGAAGGACTAATCTTATCTGAAGCCAACCATGGTTACCAGGTCCCATGATCCTATTGGTGTTGTTTCTGGATGGGATGTTGACTATGACGCTTCCTATCCATGTGACTTTGATATTTGAGTTCTTTTATTTGGGTCTCCTTGGGTACGAGGGCATGTGTGCTTGTATGACCCCATCATTCTCCTTGTTCTATTTTTTCTTTTCCTGAATAAAAATGTCTATACCCTATTCTTTGGTAAAAATAATTGTGATTGAAAAATAATTTTTAATGTTATTTGTTTTGAAGATGCATGGTTTTTGATATTGTGTATGTAGTTAATGGTTAAATAAGGATTTTCAAATGGAATTGCACCATGGGGTATTTGAAAGTTGGATTTACACCCACGAGTTTAGTTATATGGAGGATCTAAATCCCACCAATGTAATTAATCTGTTAGGGAAGGGGAATGAGGCTTTATGCCCCTAACAAGTACATTTAAAGAGACTACCTATTCTGAAGCTCCATGGTGTGTTTGATGTAATTTTATGAAATTTTTTCCCATATCTAATTGGTAAATTAAATAATTACATTATTCATGGTAATCGGCCATGTAATTTTATATTGTAAATTATGTAAATGCTTACCCCAAGGAAAAAGTTTAGAAAAATGAAATAAATTACTAAAATGGATAAATAAATTATTTTTACCTAATGGAACATAGTAAAATTATGTTTACCATTAAAATAATTTAGTACATAACTGCATTGCCTTCTTAGACTGATTATTATATATAAACCATTTATGGTCACTTATTGAGTTGTACTAACAAACTATTCGAGTCACCATTGGCTACTCAATGATATTTTATGGTTGTAGGTTATGATAAGGGTAAATTCCATATTCTAGGGAGTTTAGTTGGGCTTTGGAAGTCCTTGGATGAGTGTCCAAACATTGATTCCGGACCCATTTTTGGATTCAATTGTTGGTCCCTCTTTTGGGATATCATTCAATTTTGGATCTACTAGTTTGACCTGATTTATTTATTGATGGTCGTTAAACATGTCTTAGATTTTTTTGGTAATTCATGTCTGTAGATTATATTTTATAGTTATTTTATTTCATGTGTAATCAATTAGTATTAAAATTGTTAAGAATGTATGTTATCCACAAATAATCCATTAGACTGTCACTACTATTTAGAAACCTTTGGCATATTAGGATCTATGCACAAGGTCATGTGGAGACTTTGGTCGAGGAAAACTTTTAGTGTCATCCAAGTGGGGGATGTTATAATATAGGTTCTACTCAATATTTTATAGGGTAAACTATTTTATAATTTTTTAGATCATGATTTAATTTCATAAATTTCATGTTATATCTGTCCATACATTTGAGAGAGATATCCATACAACGTTTTATGGGACCATCATACCGATTGATGATATCAGACCATGAGGTGGAAGGTGAGTTCTTGGTGCTTCTTGATGATATCTACAAACAAAATATTGATATTTATTAAATGATCCTACATATTTCTATTATTTATACTTATCGCTATAGAGTTCAATTTCATTCTCTAGATGGAGTCCCTCATGTCTTTCTGGTTGATTAGGACTCTAGTTTATGGAGTGTGTGTCCTATTTTTTCTTATTCTAGGTTGATTTCATGTTCTTTTTTTGGGATGTTTTTATAGATAAATTTGATATTTTTTATCCATTACACATCATATGGTGTTTTGTATGAGGTCAAGGTATTTCTACAGGATTTTTTGTTTTAGAACCATTGAGGTCTGTCATATTTACCATATAACACCTATCTGATATGATTCAACTTTTATAAAATCTGATCAAATGTCAAAAGTTGAGTTAGTAGGACATAAGGTCCATCATGAGGGTCATAATGAAAATATTTTTTTTTTCATCGTATCATGTAACCATGGTATTCACCTATCCACAATATTGAAATTTTATATTGAATCCATTAACATTGTATTGATTATCAAAAGTTAAATATAGATACCTTAATGAACAAACATGCCTTACCAAGGCTTCATGATTTCTAAAATTATCATTGAGGGGATCATTTGCATCCAATGACAATGTTTGAGAGTATGAGAAGGTGATAACACTATGATATTATTTATGATATGAAATGGATATTTCATTATTCTTGTTATTTTTTCTTGTATCTCTAATGCAAATGAATTATTTATGGATTTGATAAACTAGATAATTCATCTGTTCTCATAATCATTCATTGTTGTTTTCAGAAATAATATTTCTATTTACTCAAATAAGAGGATGAGAAAATAAAACATGATGATATCAATAATAGAATATTTATGGAACATCACTTGTATGGAATTATTTGTATTTATGATATCTTGGATTCAAGATATAAATTTTATAGTAAATATTTCCTTTTAAATTGGTGTCTCCTTGGATCCAAAAAATGTAAAAATGATAATGTATAGGGAGAATCTAAGATATTTTTTTTAGATTTGAATATTCATTGGTTTGGATGGTTATTATAAGAGCTCATTTTAGGACATATTTGATCATTCATATCTAATGATAACATTAACCCATAACGGTGTAATGATTGTGTGGGTTGATATATGGCAGAGTTGTTTTTTATAACTAAAGGTGATATTGAATTCGAGTCTACATTTCAATCATTCAAAACTAGTTTTTTGTTAGTATTTTTTAATAAAGAACAAGAATATGTTAAGGGTGTTTTTTTTGAATGAGAGATGTGTAATTGTAAATTAATATCATTATCTATGACCTTAGGAGTATATTTATGCATCCCAAGGTCATATGTTGTCCTACTTCATACTTGAACTTAAGAAATAGGATCAATACCTCATTTGGGAGAAGAATACTATATATTTTGATCATATGATATTGAGACATATTTCACTCAGATGGATCAAAACGTGCATGAAAATTTATTTTGGAGTATCTACATTATTTATATTTTGATGATTTGTATACTCATAGAAAATGTAATGTGGAAAAAAAATGGGTTGAGTCAGAAAATATAGACACAAGTAGTGAAGGAATTATTAGATGTGTCGTCTCTAATGAGTTTTTTTATATAGATGATATTTGGAATTGAAGGGTATGTTTGTATTCAATGAAATATAAATTTTCATTTGTCGAGTGGTTTCAGATTGAGATGATATATGATGTCTTGTACTAGAGTGTTAGTAAAATAATTTATGACAGTGATACCTTGAGTGTGTTGTCTCGGCCTCCTAGTGGTACTTCATGATTTTTTAATGGTTTGGTGGTTCATTTTTCTCTATGGATGGTGTTGAAAAAGAGTGTAAACCATTTTTTTGGTCATTACACCCAATTACTAAAAATACGTATCATGATTTGAGATATCGGTAATGGTGTCTAGGAATGAGGTGATCTATAGAGATTTTTTTTCCTCATGTATTAGATATTTGATAATTAATTTGCTCCACCAATGAACTACAGTTTTATTCTAACCATTGTCCATATTGGAAAAGAAATGGATTGAGATTTCTATGGTCCTTTATGTTATTTTACCATAGACTCATCGATCAAAGGATGTGATTTGGTTTATCATTGAATGGATCATGAAATATTATATTTTCCACCCTATTATTGAGATGGAAATGGTGGAATAGTTTTGTGACTTGTATTTATGAGATATTATGACACTTCGTGGAATTCTATCTATATTTTTTTTGCAAAAGTACTAGGGATCACATACTTTTATTGGAATGGTTTTTTGGTGTTAATGGGGAACCTGTTGAAATTTAACACCCCATACCATCCATAGATAGTTCTAAAAACAATGATATTTATACATGTTCTCAAAGATATGATTTCTGATTTTGTTCTTGAATTTAAATGATGTAGGGAAATAAATTTTACATTATTCATGTGTTTATATAAAAATATATACCAGGAATAGATAAAAATGTACCATTCGTGACATTGTATGGGAAGAATTATAGGTATACATATGCTACAATGGACATGAAAGGAGGTCTGTCGTTGGGATGAGTCTTTTTAGGAGATGATAGAAATGGTACAGTTTATCTAGAAGATATTGATCATGATAAAGAGTAATTATAAATCATATATAAACAATTATTTTAATCATCTAGTTATTGTGGTTCGTAACCAGGACATTCATAGAGTTTTACCTAATTTGGTACATCATCTATTGGGTATGTAGTGTATGCCACCATTATTGTTATTATAAACCTATGAAATAATTTTAATACTAGGAAATTATGCATGTTATTTAGAATTACTATTTATTTTGACATCCAACAATGAGGTTTTTAGGTATCCCAACTAATGAGGTATCGACAAGCTCTTTACCACGAGATTGAATAGGATGATGATGATCTTGATATCTAAAAAAGTATGTCTTAACAAATAATTCAGATTATAGATCAATGATATATGGTATTATGCAATGAGTTGATTCGATGATTCCATGTACCACGGTAATGTGGATTGGATAGCCATGATTAATGGGACATGGAATTGTTGATGATGTAACACTGACCATAACATTTTATGAGTCCAGTATCATAATTAATTTATATGGATATAATAATTTTATAGTGGGGAGATTTTAACACCATGTTACTTTCATTCTTGTATTCTTTATATCTTATACTAGTTTCCTCATTTTTTTGGTCTATTGTGGTATTCTCAGGGATAGAAAGAGACTATTGATGGAGAAAATGACAGATAATCTTCTGATACATGATTGTTTTAATGAATTGAGTCCTAGTATAAATGTGAAAATAGATACATATAGTGTTCATTGGGTTTAGTGATCCTAAAAATGTGATCAGGCACTTTTATAGGACACTGGAATGTGCACTACATGGTTGACATAATCACATCAACAATGAGTAAATCAAAAATAAATTGTTTAGGGGAGATGTACCGATTATTGATCCATGTTTGACAATTTAAATTTTTTAGACAATTTCATATTTCGAATGGTTCATTCACTATTTAATTTATTCCAAAGTGATTCCTTTTTTATTAATTTTATTTAATTGAATTCACCCAATGAATGTTTATTACAACATAATTTATTTATGTTTACATATTTTAACTATTATGCACTTATTACCCTTTTTGTTATTTTATGAAAATACCTCTGTCTAAATAATTATAGTGAATTTGGTTAATCTCCAAACATATAAATATATTCATATGGTATTTGAATCCTATAATTGTTGTTCCATATGTCACTGATAAATAAAATTCCTTAGTATTCATTTATGTTGGTCACAATAGTGGTGATGGCTACTTTTTTGGATCATATGGAAATAAATTGGTGTTTTATACTGACTATTACAATTTTAATTTACTAATTAAATTTTAATGGTCTGTCTATTGGTTTTAAAACCCTATTATCAATGGAAGATGTTATTCCATCATTCTTGATGTTGGTTTCTCTATAAAAGTGGTTCAAATTATTTAATTCATATTTTTCGTGTCAATACTATTTTGGTTATTTAATGAAATTTCATGGTTGTAAAGTCAATGGTTTTTTGCAATGTATTTTCATTTGAAAAGTGATATGGATTTAAAAATGTACTTTCATCAACAAAAAATTTTCTTATTAAATCTGACAAATGATTTTGAAATGGTTTTGAAAAAACATTGAACATTTAGAACCTCTATATAATTGGAAAATTTTGTTTTCACAATAGTGGGTATAGAGCCCCTATTGAATTTGTTTTAATGGTAATCTATGGGGTAAAAAATATAATTTGGACGAAACATTTTAATAGTTGAGTATTATATCTATTATAGAACATATTACCATAGGACCAATACCAAATGTTGTAGTTTTTAATTTATTCCAACATTATCACATAATGAAATATTTCATTGATGTTTACTGAAATGTTTATATTATGATGGGTTCATGTTTTTCTTATAATTCATACATTTCCCCTATAATACATGAAATATTCAACGATCTCGTAAATATGTTAGGAATTTATGTATAAAAATATAATGTTTTCAAAATTTGTTTTGAGTAATGAAATTAGTTATAAATAGGATTTTTTAAAAGTTGTATCATTTACATTTAATATATTAAAATTGGTATAGATTATTATTTTTGGAATCCTATTGAGACTATTGCTCACAATATATCTTTTTTGGGGTGTTACTCAGCATATTATGTACTATTTGAGAAATGTTAATGGAATTATTTATCATATTGGATTCAATTTTACTTCATCACCTTTGTAGTGGGATGGTTTAGTCGATATGGACAATCAGATGGAGTCTTTTTAATTATATGCATATTTATCAATGTGTTTGAAATATTTTTCCTAAAATTTTATGTATCATGTATTTTTATTATTTTCTTCCATGCAGTACATCAATTTTCCCCATTAATACATAATAATTTTGTTTCCTTTCTAATCTCACCATTTGATTGAAAATCAAGCATGAATATTTTAGTTGACCTAGGTTGGTTCCTTACATAGATTTATGGCCTTATTATGACTAATAAAATTATGGAGGCTTGTGTTTATGAAATCCACATTATTATTTTTTTGACTACTGAGTCCATTCAAAAGGACACTAGGCTTTCAGTTTTTAGTAAGAAATCCCACCATGCTTAATAAATTCCAATAATTATAATGGAATCTTCCTAGATTATAGGAAGATAATTGGGAATAAATTCCAATAGAATTTATATACAATTTTTAATTTCATATTCAAAGGATAGGGTTATTGAGGATTGAAAAAATTGTCAAAAAAGTAATAAAATTAATTATTATGTGCGATATATTTTTAATTATGTTATGTACTAACATAAAAATATTATTTATTTTAAAAATGAGAATAAAAACCATGACAATATTATTTAAATTATTTAAATTAGGTGATATCCTCAAAGGAAAAATTTCTACTATGGAATAGATGTTTCTCATTGGATTACTACATGGTAACATGTAATATCTATTTAAATTCATCAAAACTAATCATCTTCCAAATTATAATTTGTGAAAAAATTCATTCACAAGATAAATTGTGGGTGATTCCTCTTGATATATATTATTTTCTCTCTTTTTTATAATTATTAGAGGCTTAATTATAATTTAGTCTCTTATAAAATAATTATCAAGTAAAATTTTATAGGGGTAATTTTATATACAAATTTCATCAAGAGGAAATGTAGAAAAAATGTTTTTTGGAATCATTTTTCTTATGAGATCATCTATGAATTTCATGTTATCATCCATTCCTCCTTGTCACTTTTTATTCTTCCATCACTGCATGAATATATTACCGATACCACTTTTATAATATTTTCAATATAAATCGCCATGAAAAATGAGGATTGTGGAAACTTATTTCTTTACTCTTATTTGAGTGAAAATTAAAATAAAATATTTTTATGAAAATTAATATTTAACACTAATATCATCCTTACATCATCATTCAAAGCTATAAAGGATTCAGAGAGAGGGAAATGAACTTGATGATATTTAATTTTTATTTAGAATGTTGTTTTTTAAGTATTAAAAAAAATTCATGTATATATTGTTTTAATAATATATATTTATCCTATATAAATATGACATTTACAATAATATTATTCGTAATTATATTATATTATGTTTTTCATAAATTATCATTTTAGGATTTAAAATTTTTGGTAGTTTTTTAATTAGTATCTTGAAATGTTCAAAATGATGAAAAAGGATAATTTATATATCATTAGAGAGAATAATAAATAAATAAATGTATATATTTCATTGATTATTGTCATTAATGAGTTTTTATAAAACATATAACCTTGTTTCCCTTGAGAGAAAATTCAGGATTATATTATATTTTGAACAAATGTTTTGATTTTTCTTTATTCATATCTAATGGTTCATTAGCTATTGAATCATAGATATCCATTATAATGACATATTATTATAAAATATTAGACACTTAACTATTGAGAAAAGACACTAGGAATACTAACATTAGACATTTCAAGTGTTATGATAATGAAGCAATTAGAAATATAGGTACACCACAAAGTATTTACATTTTTTTCAATTAGGCCACATGAAATATAATACAAAAATAGTAAAATTATTATACTAAAATTTGTTATTTTAAATCTATAGAAAGTCATAATCATGTAAATTATTGAAATTTGTAATAATAGGGGAACCTTTATGTTTTTTGGTAGGAGAACAACTTATCAAATTTATCATTTATCATACATATGGAGTGAAGGTATTCCCAATATGAAATTTCCATATATGCATTAACATTTTAATGGTTTTAAATATAATATTAATGATGATTTTAATATATATTTCTAATAATTAATAACATTTTACAAGACATGTATTTCTAATAGTAGTGTTCCAATTAATCATTATTAAATTATATTGACTAATGGATATTTTATAAACATTTATATGACTTGAATATGTTAGTATTGACCAATTTGTTTTGAAATTTTTTGGTCAAAAATAGTTTTTTCAAAAAAATGAACCTCAAACAGTAACTACATCTTAGTTAATAATCATTAGGCATGATGTTCATTATCAATAAGTCAAAAAAATATTTTCCTGTAAATTATCCCTATCTCTGTAAGGACCGTGGAAGAAGACATAATATCTCTTGTTTAATAATTTGATTAAACATGACTTTGAATAATACTATAGAACTTGACTATACACCATTGTAGGAGTAGATATTGATGCATATTTCACAGGTTTTCATGAAAATAAATTTATTTTCACCATAGTGGGTGATACATATTTTATCATATAATAGCATATATTTTCCAATTAAAAAATTTATAAATTGAACCATTAAATAGATGACATGTTTTATTGAATTAATGGAATTATTTCCTTGTATCATTAATTAGAAAGTCTATATTTGGAATTTTTAAATGATATAGTATTTTTGGTGAGTATTCAGGAGAGAATGGAAATAAATGTTTGATGCTAATACAAATAATCATGCATAATTATAAAATGATAAGTCTATAAAAATATATGAACAAACAACATCATTAAAAAAATTCATTTTTTTTGTAAAAGTTATGGCATACATATTTAAACAACATGTTAGGCTATTGACAATCATTTGAATATCATTTTGAGAAACTATATTAATATCCAAAAATGACCACACCAAATGAATAACCAATGGTATATGAATATATGTTTTAACTAGATAATTATGGTCAAATCAACAAATTACAATAAGATATGTATATTTCATAAATAAACTTATGGTAAAATCATGAATGATTATCATATAATCTTAATTCAGAATATAATGTTTGAGAAATGATTCTAACAAGTTAGTGGGAGTGATATATGTTTTCAAGATAGATATGTGGAAAATATGTGGTTAATAAATTTATCCCATTCAAAGTTGTGGAGAAAAAGAAATTAATTTACCTAAAAAATATTTATTATATAAAAAATATTTCAAAGAAAGATTCTATAGAAATAAATCCTAACGTTAACTGAATTCAGTAATATTCAATATAATATAAATATTCAATATAATTCATGTGTAAAATTATTAATACTAAATAGTTGTTTTCATATAATATTTTAGAAGAATATTAATGGGAATAAAAGGATATTATTGATATTAAAATAGTCTTAAATAATAGTATATTGGTATTTATATCATATATCATTATATACACTGAAAATTTTTATCAATGATTCATTATATATAGTTGGTGATTGTTAAAAAGATACCACATTAATAAAATGTCTATCCAATTGATATATCAAAAATTACATGAAAAAAAATATATTATGGGTCCCTAGTGTTTAAAGAAGTGATTTTACTTGTGTAAATGTTACTGAACACATATATTAATTATGTTATGTTTGACATTGTATCATAGTAAGGATAATGTAATTTGAAAGAAAAATTTAACAAAAAAATTTATTATTATTTCAATGATAATCATAATTCTGTCAAATTTAGATAAACATTAATATGATTTTTTGAAACTTCTTGTACAATAGTATTATTATAAAAAAAGTATTATTATTTTAATAATTATCATAATCATTGACTATGGACTTAATCGATATGTCTGTTTTCTATCATTGGAACAAAAGTTAGATACTCTAACATTACACTCCCTAGGGTATTTTTGGAAGGTAGTGAGGTTTTGGTAAGAATATTCGCCACATAGACATGTGGATTTAGTAATCTATTTCATTCATACATTATAGGCTCTGATTTCATAGTTATATTATACTGAATCATGTTTAATATATATGTACATCTGAGTTATTTCCTATTGGATCTCCTGTATATAAGAGTCTGTTAGAGTTACTCTATAGAACAATAAAAATTATATATTAGATTTTATATATAATTATAAATTTCAATGATTACATATTAACCCATGTGGAATGAAATACATTATAAAATTGATGTAATAATGAAATATAATTAATTTCTCATTAAAATGGTCAAACTTGTTCTCCATTATTATGAGAACCTTCAAGATCAATGAGGATATTAAAAAATATTTTTCTATACTCAGATAAAATTATATGGGTGGACACATAAAATATAGAATGTATAGTGTGAGTAATTTTATATTGATGAGGAATTATCGTAAAATATATACACATGTCTTAAACGTCGCCTAATAAATTCACTCATTAGAAATCGAACACATTTTCCCACATGGTATTTGGTGCACCTCCCATTATGCCAGAGGTAGATGACTAGAGGTGATTGTCTAGATTGGGTAAAATTGGGAGACCATTCCTCAAGAGAAATATTAATTATAGTGAAATATAAAACCAATTAATTAAAGCATAATATAAAAATAACTAAAAAAGTAGCAATAAATAAATAACTATGCTAAGGAAAAACTACTCTTATTTTCAATGAACATGATTGTCCCTAAAAATTTATTGTAGTCATCGTATAAAAGGTAACATATAAAAAAAGTACTGGTAGAAAATGGAATATATAAATAAATTAAATAATACATCTCTTCTAGGCTGCAAATGTACCTTCTAGACACCCATCTCCCATGTCATGTCCCAGTCCAAATGGGAAACAATATAAAAGAACAATATATGTCCTAACATGTATCCATGAGTTCTATTTTGGTACCATCCAACATCCTGAATATTGTTTGAGTAATAACTAGTAGGAAACCACCAATAATGAAAAATTGAATTTAGTAAATAAGAATTAAATAATCCCTGTTAAGGTATAATTAATACGAATGTGGATACATAGTAATTACAGAAGGCTCAGGGTCTTCATGGGACTTCTGGTTCACTATAACATCTTTGGTCAAATCCATATTGTCTATGAACATGTGTCTCTAAAAATATTTATTAATATATATATATATATCAAAAAATCATACCTATATATATATATAGTGTCGGTCAATAATAAATGAATATCACCAATGAATCCTTAGATAATTAAAATTGTATCATATTTTGAATAAGGAATGTCATTCCCAACGATCTTAATTAAATGATAAAGGGAATCAATCCCATCATTATTGAAAAAATTATAAGTGGAATCATCCACAATATCTAAAATAAAATTTATGTTATTTCATATAGAAAATCAAAAATAAATTCAAAGGAACATCATGCATAGTGGTAAAAAATAATTGATAAAGAATGCATTTCCCAAATACACCATATCAATTATTAGGGATTTAAATCCAAAAATTACACATCAAGGGAGTGTGATGCATCATGTCTTAGAATTTAATTAACCATAAGACAACAATAAATACCAATAGTTAAAATAAAATTATCATATATTTTGATAAATACCTTAATATAATCTATGAATTTACATATGTTATTTCACCTCTCCCTAAATACCATTTATACACAATAAATGTATGATATATAAAATATATCTTAAAAATAATAGAAATAGGATTTGAAAAGTTACTTGAAAAATTGGTTGATTCTGAACCATAAATTTTCAATTTTATTAATAATGACGAATAAGGCCCTGTGTATAAACATGGCTTTTTTTGAATCACATATATTGATTACCTCAACAATTTCAATCAAAATGATTAATATCTAAAATATGATATTCAACAATTTATAATTTTATTCATTTAAAATATAGTATATACTAAAAAAGTAGTTTATTCAATTTTCCCATGAGATGGTTTAGTCATATAACAATGATCGATAATTATATGAATTTAATGGAACTCTCTAAAAGTGGTAGTTTAGATCAAGAGGATGAACCTCAAACTACATTTTGGGGACTTTGGAGCATCACAGTAATTGTCTAATCATTCTTATTAATTTATTCTTCATTTCAGAACAAACTCATGAAAAATATAAAAACACCCATGATAAAACATTTTGAAAGGGATAATTCTTTTGGAGAAAAACATATATACCACATACCTTAGATTGAGGAAAAATCATGTGTCCTGTATTAGGATTTATTTTTTCCCTAAATGGATGAATCAAATTAATTGAAAACATACTATAAATTGGTCATGTAAGCTCATATTAAAACTACATCGAATAAAGATACAGAATCATAGAAAATAATCATGATCATTGAGATTCTATGTGACGGTGAACCAACATAACTAGTAATGGTCGTTTTTTACCAATAATGGGGGATATTACACTATAAAAAGGATCAGAGGAAGAGAGAAGATTAATATGATGTTTTGTTTTTAGATGAGGTTGAAATAAGGATAAGCATTGTTTAATGTTATCTTGGGGAAATTGTAAAATATAACCCAAATTAATGTTGTGTGTGGAATAGTTGCATTGTTTTTCATTCCATCTATGAATCAAGCAGAATATTTTCTCTAAGAGCCTAACCATTTTGTTGAGTCAATTAGGATTTCCTTATGAATTTTCCATTACTACTTATTTTGAAAATCACAAACACCTTATACATAAGAAAATCTATATTTTACTTCTCTAAGGAAAATTCCATTACATAAGTAAATTTACCCTAAACTAGATTTCCTTATATATATCAATATTTTTCTTAAGTATATAAATCGGATTCATACCTAAAACCTCATAATCATATAATACTTAGATATAAATCATTGTGTTTTAGGATCCGAATTCTAGATACAAACTATGATGAAGTTCCAATCAGAATTCTGGATACGAACAGTAATGATGTTTCATTTCGAATTCTAGATACGAACTGTAATAAATTTCCACTCACAATTCTAGATATTAACTGTAATGAAGTTCCACTCCGAATTCTAGATACGAACTCTCAAATAGTACGACTCCGAATTCTGGACATGAACTCTAACAAAGTTCAACTCCGAATTCTGGGCTCCGAACTTCTATGAGTTCGACTCCGAACTTTTATGAGTTATACTCCGAACTTCTATGAGTTCGACTCTGGACTTCTATGAGTTTGACTCCGAACATCTATCAGTTCGACTCCGATCTTCTAGGAGTGCGACCCCAAACATCTAGGTGTTCGACTCCGAACATCTACGATTTTGACTCTGAACTTCTACGAGTTCAACTCTGGGCTTCTACGAGTTCGACTCAGAACTTCTACAAGTTTGACTCAGATCTTATACAAGTTCGACTCCGAATTCTATATGTTTAGGTTCTGAATTTTAGTAAAATTAGACTCCAAATTTCCATAGAAATTATGACTCCTGATTTCTACAGAATTCTGGATATGAATTAGTATAAAACAGAATCTGAATATCGCTTTATTATAGACATTGAATTCCATTTTTGTTAGACTCCAAATTATTATTTTCTTACATTCTGAAATTCAGTTCTTCTCATACTTATACTTGTTTCATTACAAAACGATGTCATGATTTCAGTTACACAAAGTTTGTTATAAAACGATGTCGTCCATTCTGTTTCTAACTAACCGTTGGTTAAGTGACACGTATACTGGTCCCTCTGAAATTCAATGAGAAATATGACCGTTGGAGGAGGGAGCTGACCGTTCCAACCGAGCCTATAAATAGGATCTAATTTGAAAGATCTCAATACTGAAGTTGATCACTCTAGAGACCACACACTATTAAGGTGATTTCTAGAGAGAGAAACTTTTCATTACTTGTGCATACTGAACTGATCGTTCAGATTGCTTCATGAGACTTTGAATGTTGGTGATTACATTCGAGGGCCTCTGGGGATAGGAAGACATAGGTGCTGACTTTCTTGAAGATTGAGGGCTTCCATGCTGAGGAAGACAGAGGTTCCTACTACCTTGATGTTGAGGGATTACGGGGATAGCAATACATAGACTCTGATCTTCGTATCGAGGGCTTACTTTGGTGTGGGTAAGAATGACTTTATTGAAAGTATAAATCAACGGACGTTCATACATGGTTGTTGGATACCATTCTCTTTGGGGTAAAAGATTTATATCTTTTTACTTTTTTTTGTTACAAATTTTTCTACTGAATATTTTATTCTAAGGAAAATATAAACTTCTAATATTTCCTTACAATTGTACTCTAACATAGTTAGATTATATATGCTTTAAGGTAGAATCACATATTGTAAACATTGGTTAAGTTTCATTTTCCGGATCCATATTGAGCATCTACATCGTTATTTTGATCCTACAATTTTTATCTGTGTGGGTCTCTAAAATACTTATACTCACATATGAGTTTTTCTTGCTCAATTTATTCATTGTTCTATATTTTCCTTGCTTAGGAATATCTTCCTTGAATTTGAACATTTATTATTAACAAGTTTTTTTGTAGAATGACTTTCTTAATGATGGCATGTTTAAATGTTGTTTCCATCGACAACATAAATCCTACATGACCACGAATTTTTGATGGCAATGATTATGGGTATTGGAGAGTGAGAATGAAGACTTTCATTATCAATACCAGAGTAGATAACATTTTTATGCTTACTAGAGGTCATCAAATTCTTCATAAGGAAATTAGTGCTTTCACAAACCATGAGAAGCATGATTATCAGCTTAACTATAAGGTACACAATACTCTACTTTGTTCAATGACTAGGAACATATATATCCATATTTATTCTTGTAAAACAGCTAACTGTATATGGAAGAAACATGAAGTGAGTCATTTTGGTACATCCAATGTCGTAGAGACCAGAAGAGATATGTTGAGAGCTGAGTATCATGGTTTTAATGTTCCTTATGGGGAACCTATTAGTGAGTTGAAACAATGGTTAATGAATATTGTGAATAGCTTACATTCTTTGGGAGCGAAAGGTCTAGATGATGATGATCTTATTGATATGACTATTAATATTATTCCCAATGAGTGGGAATGAAATAGATCAACTATTGATGGGAAAATAAAGGTAACTAAAATGACTCTTGATGAATTGATTGAAACTCTTCTCCAACATGAAACATGGACGAAGAGAGATGCTGACAACATCAAAAAGCAGAATGGGAATGGTAATGTTTCTTTCACTACTGTTGGATCGAAATAATGATGTAGATGGTCAATATACAGGGGGGGGGGGTGAATTTTATACTTTTAATATTTCATTAAACATGGAAAGATCTATGTTTAACAAAGCTAAACTATACAAATTTACAACACATTCTAACACCAATTAGAGAATTGGAACAAGCTATGAAGTTACAAACTTCTAGTTCTATGCACTTTCATGAATCTTGAAAGTGATTTCGAAAACACGTTCTGAAAATATGGATCCGGAAATTGAAACTTAACTAAAGTTTATAATATTAGATTCTACCTTAAAGAATATAGAATATAAATGAAATAGAGTACAAGTGTAAGGATGTATAAGAATATTATACTTTCCTTGGAATACAATATGCAGCGGAAAAACAAATAGTACAACTACAAGTAACAAACAATAACTCTTTTAACCCAAAGAGAAGGGTATCCAAAAACCTTGGATAAAGGTCCCTTGATTTATACTATAAAGAAAGTCTATCTTACCCACACCAGGGTAAGCCCTCGATACAATGATCAGTGTCACTATCATGCTATCCTCACAAGCCCTCAACTTCAAGGTAGTTGGAACCTATGTCTTCCTCACCAAGGAAGCCCTTGAACTTCAAGGTAGTCGAAACCTCTATCTTCATTTCCCCGAAAGCCCTCGAATGTAATCACCAACATTCAGAGTCCCATGAAACAATCTGAGCGAGAAGTTCAGTACACACAATGCATGAAAATCTTCTATGTCTAGAAATCACCTTAACAGTATGTGGTCTATATAGTGATCAACTTGTTGTTGAGCTCTTTCAAATGAGCTTCTATTTATAGGCTTGGTTGGAACGTTCGGCTCCCTCCTCCAACAGTCATATTTTCATTAAAGCTAACATGAACCTATACACGTGTCACTCAACCAATTATTAGTTAGAAATAGAATGGACTACATCTTTTTATAACAAAACATGTATAACTGAATCCACGACATCGTTTTGTAATGAAAGAAGTGTAAGAATAAGAAAACTGGATTTCGTAATGTAAAAAAATAATAGTTCGGATTCTAACCAAAATTTAATGTAGAGTGTATAATAAAAATGATATTCAGATTCTATTTTAGGAATTCAGAACCTAAATTCTGTGGAAATCCGGAATCTGAATTTCTAAGGAAATTTAGAGTATAGTTTCATCAGGATTCAGAATATGAACTTATACAGTTCGGAGTCAAACTTATAAAAGTTTGGAGTCGAACATATAAAAATTTTGAAGTCGTACTCATGAAATTTTGTAGTCGAACATCATCAGAGTTTGGAGCCGAACTTGTAAAATTTCGGAGTCGAACTTCATAAGAGTTTGGAGTTGAACTTGTAAAATTTCGGAGTCGAACTTCATATGAGTTCAAAGTAGAACTAGTAAATGTTTGGAGTCGAACTTTATAAGAGTTCATATCCAAAATTTGGAGTAGAACATCATTATAGTTCACATCCAGAATTTGGATCCTAAAAACAGAATGCTCTTATTCATGACATTATATGATTTCGGGGTTGTGTGTATGAATCCAGTTTTATGTATTTATGAAAAATATTTCTATGTTTAAGAAAATACAGGTTAGGGTAAATTTCATAAAGGAAATAAATTTTCCATATAGAAGTTAAACATAGAATTTCTTAGGCATAAGGTGTTTGTGATTTTAAAAATAAGAAGAAATGGAAAAGTCATAAGGAAAACCTTATTAAATAAAAAATCTCCCCCTTTTGGAAAGCACAAACATCCATACGAAAAATAATATAAGGAATTTGAAAATTTTCATTAGACTTTGAATATAAAACTTATCTCCCTTGGTTCATGATTATAGTGAATACAACTAACTCCCCATTTGGCATTGAAACTCTAAGGATTGTATTCTGATTTTTTGAGTGGATATTTCATTATCAAGGGAATGAAAACCTTCGCAGTGAGAAACTCCCCCTTACTTTAAGGATATCATCACATAGAAATTTTTTATCTTCATTTTATGTTTTTCCTTATCCTATTTTTACTGATTCTATTTCCTTCTCCCCCTTAGGATTAGTTCTCTTTCCTTCTCCCCCTTTGTGATTTTCAAAAATAATTGATGTGAATGGAAAAAAAATAAAGTACCTGAAATAGTAGTACATAACAAGATACATCCAACCTTTTTTCAAAAGAGTTGAGAAATTTTTTTAAAAAGAAAGACAAATTCAATAAAATGTCAGAGTTAGTTTATTTGTCTTCCTTTTCCTATGGGATCAGCTTCTTTAACAAGGTTTTGAGCTTCTTGAAGTCTCTTTTGTCTTCCTCTGCTTTCCTATCCAAGGATTTTTTCCATTCATCATGAACTTTCAAAGATTCAGCCGGAGCCTTCATGGCCTCTTCCTGCATTTTTATTAACTCCTCTTGATTTTGCAGCTTGTCTTTAAACTCACCCCGGAAGTCTCTTTCCCCTTTCCAGCTCTAAGCTATGGAGATAAGCTTCCCATTCAGATATATGAACTATTGATTCTGATTACTTTAATTAATTATCAGTTCTTCCTAAAGATTCTTGATCTTGTTTTCCTTAGATTCAAAAGCATCTTTCACCTCATTATGAAAATTATCATAATCAGCCATGTCTTCTTCGACTTTTTTTGACCAAAAAGTTATCTTGTTCTAAGATTTATTGTGCACATCATAGTTGATAAGAAAGAATCTATGGTCATCTTCAATCTTACACACTTATCCATGACCATGGATAAGGAATCCGATTTTTGATTCATTCTCTGTTGCAGCATCTGGCATCTGGTGCCTATAGTTGGAAAAATCGGAACGGTGTCCACCAACGTCTTCAGAGACTCAGCCACAAAATCATGACCATGTAATGATGAATCTGAATTGGATAATTTACTTGTATAATGTTATTCTTCAACTATGACCAATTTTCTTTTAGAAGATCAACCAATATCCTTTTTCCTGAAAATCACATTTATTGGTGTATCCTTCTGAATTTGCGTCCCCTTGTCAGCTTTCAGAATTGGTTGTTCATCTGGATACTCTTCCTCACTTTCTAATAATTTAACAATACAATATTCATCTGCTTTCTCCTTATTTGTCCCTTCATTAAGAAAATTCTTTTCATAGGATTCTTCGTTATCATACAGATCATTTTCCTTGTCTTCCTATTGATAATCATCATCCTTCCAACTTTCTTTCTCAACTTCCTTTTCTGGAGTGGGTAATTTTTCAGTTTCAACCCTTTCTTTATACTATTCTAATTGTTTGATGAAATCATCAAGATCATCACTTACTTATTCTTATTCTTTTTCTTCTTCAACAACCTCGTCTTCCATTTCTCTACCACCTTGTTTTTCTACTTCTTCAACTACCTCTTTACCCTTGGATATTTCCAGAGTGTCAAAGTTCTTACCTGGAGTCTCTGGTAAATATGTTTAGACATCAAATGATTCTATAATGGGAATTTTCTCAGAATAAATTTAAGTATCTCTTAACATAGATTCCACCACTTCAGCTTCATAAAACTTCTTTTTCAACTTCTTCTCTTTTTCCTGCTTTTCTAATTCATCTGCAACTCTCTCTTTTAATGACTTAGCCTCTGTAGGGACCAATCCGAACTGTGTATCCCCTACTTTCATATTATCCTTGTCTTCCCTCCACTTGAAGGCCAATTCATTTTTATATGTTTTCTAATTCTTCAGCTTGGGGGGAGTAAACTAAGTTTCGTTAGCTTTGTCAGTTATGTCTTTAGTTTCCACTTCCTTAACCTTTCTCTTCTTCCATGAATTTTTAGATGGTTCCGGTATTTGTAAATCTTTCTGAGATGCTTCATCCTCTTCCATAGATAAAGGATTTAATTCTACAGATTCACTAGACAAACCCATCTTCATCCTCTTCAATGTATCATCACTAACCAGCATAAGTTTACAATTCCTAACTTTTGACTTGCATGCAACATTAAAAGACACTAAGCACCAAACAATCAGCTTTGATTGTAAAGCAGGGTACATAAGTTTTTGGGCTCCCATGTTCCCTTCTTTTATATTATTAATCATAATCAATACATGCCTCATAAAATTTATCATCCTTATATTTACAAGAAAATCTGGGACATATATGTCACTCTTTTTCAGATTATCCTTGTCACCTCTTCTTGGTACGAGAAAACCTTATACCCACAACTGTAGAATTCGATTATTCGGAGTGAGATGAGAAGTCTTAGCTGTCTTGGTATCTTTATGTCCAAGAAATTTCATTGACTTCACCTTGTTGAAAATTTCTTTCTCATCCGGAATATTATGTGAGAAAAATTCAGCTTCCCCTTTGTAAGGTAAACCCACCAAGCTTGCATCCTTGGTGTCTGATAACTTGTATGTCTTACCATAAGACTTAAAAGAAAATAAATCTTTGCCTTCTTCCTGCTGGAAGGAAATAGACTCATAGAACTCAACCAGTATTTATGTATAAACCGGATCCTGTTTCTCTGACATATACAAGAAAACATCTCCCCAACCATTTATTCTAATATTCTTGGTTATAATAGAATCAAACTTGTACAAATCTGGATGCACTAACCTTTTCGTGAAGACTATCCACTTTGAGATTGGTTTTGTAGTTGTGATATCTTGATATGTATCTTCAACAGACATTTGGAGTGGAGAGTTCTGGATGATTCGGAACGGCTTTGACAAAGATCAGAACGGTCATTATGAACATAGTCTGGGCTTCGAGATGCGAATGATTTGAAAAAACGATGTAGGAAGACTCTTAGGATCCCCTCAATATAGGTGAACGAGGTGACCATTGGTCTTCCAGAGACCATCTAATGGTTGAAAATCCTTCTGATCTAATCTGACAGTTGATAACATTCCCTTAAGGAATAATTGACTCCGATCTTTTGAGGTTTTAATAAAAACATTCAGATTTAAGGAAAACTAGAATCCGAATAATTTTAAAACTCAAAGGAAAATACCAGCATGAAAAATATGACTATGAAAATTTAAGTAATGAAATCATACCTTTCAGATTGGCTAGAAAGATTGTTCTTAATTGGTAATATTCTTCATAAAAACTCATTACGAAAAATCCGCATTACAAAATTTCATTACAAAAAGTCTCATTATGGAATGTTCATTATGAAAATTCCCATTGTAAAAAGTTCATTAAGAAAATTCACATTACAGAAAGTTCATTAAGAAAATTCCCATTATGGAAAGTTCATTACGAAAATTCATTACAAAAATTATCATTACGGAATGTTCATTATGATAATTCTAATTAGGGAAAATTTATTACGAAAATTCACATTATGGAAAATTCATTATGAAAATTCTCATTACGAAAAATTCATAATGAAAATCTTTATTATGAGAATTTTCATTCTGAGAATTTCCATTCTGAGAATTTCGATTCCGAGAATTTCAAAAACTTGTTACGAAATTTTCTTTTAGTTACATAAGTTTTAAAATAAAACTGACAACGAAAAAATTATTTGACTAAACTATCATGAAAATGTACTACCTCTATGAGAAGTAGTTTATTACTGTAAGGAGAATTGTTCAACAAGATATTAATGAAGAAGTATTACCTTACGGTTATCATTCTTATCTTTTTTTAATGTATTCACAACATTTGGAGGGTAATGATTTTGTGAAAATATCATCATGTTGATCTTGCGTTCTAATAAACTGAAGAATGGTATCTCCTTTAAGTGTTTGATCCCTAAGAAAGTGATGCCTAATATCTATGTGCTTTGTACATGAATGATGTGCAGAGTTTTTACTAAGGGAAATGGAACTTGTGTTATCACACAAAATTTGAGTCTAAGTAAAACTCATGCCATAATTTGTGAGTGTGTGTTGTATCCACAACACTTGAGTGTAACAACGTCCAACTGCTACATAATCAACTTCAGTAGTGGAGAGTGATACTGAGTGTTGCTTCTTGCATGACCAAGAAACTAATGAATCTCCTAAGAAATGACACGTTCCAGATGTACTCTTTCTATCCATGTTACAACCAACAAAATCTGCATTTGAAAAGCTTTTTAAAACAAAATCATTTCCAGAAGAATAAAATAATCCTAGGACATGGTTCCCTTTAAGTAGAGAAAAATTATTTTCACTGCCTTTATGTGAGATTCCTTAGGATTGGATTGATATCTTGTATATAAGAATACTTAAAAAATTTATTCAGTTCGACTAGTTATTAAGTAAAGTAGACTTCCTATCATACCTCTAAAAGCTTTTTTTATCTACTGGTTTCCCAGCTTCATCAAGATCTAAAGAGTTTGAGGTACCGATGGGAGTAAATATACTCTTAGTATTGTCATATACATACTTTTTAGGAATATCTTTAATATACTAATATTGGGATATATATGTTCCTTCTTGTTTTTGAGAAATTTTAAAACCAAGGAAAAAAGATAACTCACCCATCATACACATTTCAGACTCAGATTTCATTAGACTTGAAAACAAATCAGTTAAAGATTGCTGAGTTGAACCAAATATGATTTCATCAACATAAAATTGAACAATGCAAACATTTTTCTTATCTTTCATTATAAAATGGGTTGGATCTTTATTTCCCTTAACATAGTTATTTTGAAGCAAAAATCTTGTTAATCTATCATACCAGGATCATGGGGCTTGTTTAAGGCCATACAAAGCTTTAGTGTGTCTGAAGACCTAATCAGGATTCTTTGTATCTTCAATGCCAAGAGTTTGATCAACAAAAACTTCCACTTGAACATAACCGTTAAAAAATCACAATTTACATCCATTTGATAAAGTTTAAAATTGAAGAATGATGAAATGGAAAGTAATATACATATGGATTCAAGTCTAGCTACTAGAGAATCGGTTTCTTCATAGTCTATTCCCTCTTGATAATTATAGCCTTTATCAACTAGTCTAGATTTATTTCGTACAATGAAACCATTTTCATCACACTTGTTTTTGAAGACCCATTTTACTCCAATAACAGAAATTTCCTTAGGTCTTTCAACTAAGGTCCAGACATTATTCCATTCGAATTCATTTGTTTATCTTTCATGGAATTGATCAAATCATTATCACCTAAATATTCATCAGTGTTTTTTGGTTCTAATTGGTAAAGAAATGCTAGATGTTCTACTTCATTTCCTAAGGAACATCTAGTCCTTATAGGATGATTGATATCACCAATGATACTATCACTGGGATGATTCTTAAGAAACATCTAACTTGGGTTTTGTAAAACCTGTTCATCAACATAGGGTAGAAATTCTTTTTTGATAAATGTTTCAGAAATATCTTCTTGAACATTTGCCTTATTAGAAGAATCTTCTAACAATGATTGATAATCAGTTTTTGAAAACACATATGAGGATGTAGGTTGGGATGGAATAAAAACAAAAGGATCAGATTTATCAAATTTTACATGCACTGTTTCCTCAATAGTACACGTGTTTTTATTAAAAACTATATAAGCCTTAGAAGTTGTGGAGTAGCTTAAGAAAATTCCTTCATCATATATTGGTGCAAATTTGTGTAGATTATCTCTAGTATACAAGATGAATACATTGCAACTAAAAACCATGAAGATGGAAAGTCTAGGTTTTCTACCATTGCATAACTCATAAAGAGTTTTATTAAGAAAAGGTCTAATCAAAACAAGATTTATAGTATAACAAGCATTACATACAGCTTCAGCCCAAAAATGTCTAGCTATTGAATATTCACTCAACATGGTTATAGTTATCTCTTGAAGAATTCTATTTCTCCATTCAACTACTCCATTTTGCTGAGGAGTTATAGGTGCTGAAACGTTGTGTGTAATACCTTTTCTACTATAAAAAAATTCAAAATCAGAATTTTAAAATTCTCCTCCATGATCACTATGAATAGTTTTCAGTGGAAGGTTTTTCTCATTTTTAACTTGGGATCTAAAACTTTTGAAATATGAAAAAGCTTCAGACTTCTTTGCTTGAAAATAAACCCATTTAAATCTAGTGTAATCAACAACTAAAACCAACACATAGTAATTGCCTCCAATGTTTCCAGTTTCTGTTGGACCAAAAAGATCCAAGTGCACCAACTGTAATGCATCAGATGTTGAGACTTCACTGATTGATTTAAAAATAGATTTATTTTTCATTCCATATTGACAAGGATCACAAACTTTAGAAGAATCAAATCTAATATCAGGAAGATCCTCAACTAGTTTCTTCTTAGATAGTATACATAAGTTCTTAAGGTTACAGTGACCTAGTATTCAATGCCATAACAATGAATGATCTTCCATTGCACTTATGCAAGGTAAATCTTGGATCCTAAGTTCTTCTAAGTTCAAAGTGTTAACATTCTCTAGCCTATTGGCAGAGAGAATAAACTCTTCATTTTAATTGTTTACTAAGAGCTTATCATTCCTAAAATTCACAAGGTAACCATCATCATAGAATTGACTTATGGTAATGAGGTTGTTCTTTAGACCCTTAACAAAAAAAACATTTGAAATTAAAGATCTACCAAGAAAAACAATATTACCTATACCAACAATTTCTACCTGAACATTATCTCCGAAAGTTACTTTCCCTCCTTTCATCATGATAATATTTTCAAAATAGATTTTGTTACCAGTAATTTGACAGGAATATCCACTATCCATGTACCAAGTATTATTGTTGGTACTTCCTTTATTTTCCTGAAAATAATAAATGAATTAGACTTTCGGAAACCATACTTTTTTGGATCAGATATTTTCAGTTAACAAAATTTTAGGAACCCACATCTTCTTAGAGAAATAATCCTTATGAAAACCTAGAGATTGGGTTTTGATTAAATAGCAATTCTTTTCTCAGTGACCACCACATTAACACTTGGTACAAAATGGGGCACTTTGAGGAACACAATTATTGTTACTAAAAGATGGTTTTTTATGGGTATAACCAAATCCATATTTGTTTCTTAAAGGTTGTATTTGTGTATACATCTTATCAAAATTTTCTTTACCATATCTAAAGTATGACAAACACTTCATTAAGAAAAAAACATCGGACTTGAGTTTTATAATCACGTTTTTATCTTAAAAATTGTTATATTTATAACTACAGATAGGCTCGAAAACACTTTTCATAGAAATTACCTTTTCTAGATCATTAGAAAGATTGTTCTTCTCAGAACTTACTTCCTCAATATATTTTGAAATACTTATAAAATCAGCATTTTTTCTATCAAGATATTTAGAAAGATCTGATATTTATTTTGTAA
The DNA here is from genome assembly GCA_963277665.1 of Viscum album. Taxonomy (NCBI): domain Eukaryota; kingdom Viridiplantae; phylum Streptophyta; class Magnoliopsida; order Santalales; family Viscaceae; genus Viscum; species Viscum album. The sequence continues at coordinate 1,816,974,074 of OY728146.1, forward strand.
GAATATTATTGCTAGAGTTTTCCTTGTCAATATTTTTATTGAGTTTAGAATTCTCAATCTCAAGAAGTTCAGCAGACATAGAACCTTATTCAAAGGTAGGTAAAGTATTTTCTTCATCAGAAGAGGATTCTTCATCTGAAGAGTTATAATATTTAATTTCATTATAATTTATGGAAACTTTGGTCAATGATTCTGCATTGTGTACCTTAGCCATGAAGCAATGATTGTTAATAGATAATCTTGCTATAAGACCAATATTCTTCTGTCCTGAAGATTCAAAATCAGAAGATTCATCTAATGATTCACCACCACTGGAACTCTAGGTGTAATTAGCTTTCAGAACATTCTTAGCTTTGGACTTATAATACTTATTCCTGTTCCTTTCAGAATGCCTCTCTTTTCATTCTTTGTTGTTGAGCAATGGAAAATCTGGTCTAATATTTCCAGGTCTCTTCCATTAATAACAAGTAACTTCTCCATATTTCCTATCTTTCCATTCCATTTTCTTATATTTTTAATGGATATTTCTCTGACCAGCTATCTTGTTCATCCTTTGAGAAAGATTTTATACCTCATTATCTGAGACTTCACTATCACTAGATTCTAATTGGATAACAATCTTCTTAGACTTGGTTCTAGTTACTCGCTCAGGAGTCTTACCTTTAAAATGAGTTGATGTGTTTGTAAAAGCAACATTACCATTTCCTTTTCTCTTCTTAATGTTGTCAGCATCTCTATTCATTATTGTTTCATGTTGGATAACAGTTCCAAATAGTTCATCTAAGGAAATTTGAGTTACCTTCATATTTTCATCAATAAATGTTCTCTTTTATTCCCACTCATTGGGTATAATATCAATTATCTTATCCACAAGAGCTTCATCATCTAGTCCTTTCTCTCATATAGATTGTAGACAGTTTACAATTGTCGTAAACCTCTATTGTACTTTACAAATGGGTTCACCATAAGGAAAATTGAAACCATGATATTCTGATCTCAACATAGCTCTTCTAGTCTCAATCACTTTAGATGTACCAAAATATGTGACTTCAAGATTCTTCCATATGCAATTATCCATTTCACAAGAAAAAATTTGGCAATATATTTTCCTAGTCATTGAACATAGTAGAGTGTTGTACCTTGTAGTTTAATTGATAATCATGGTACTCTTGGTTTGTGAAAGCACTTACTTCCTTATCAGGAATTTTATAAACTCATGTAAGCATAACGAAATTTTTTACTATAGTATTGATAACTAACGTCTTCATTCGATCTCTCCAGTATTCATAATCATTTCCATCAAAAATTGGTGGTCTTGTAGGATTTAGATTTCTTATGGATACAACATTTAAATCTGCCATCTCTTAGAAAAACATTAGCAACCAAACTTGTTAGTATGAAAAGTTTGTAATCACAATGTTCGGAATGAACAAGTTCGTAATGAACAGGTTCAGAAAGAAAAAGTTCAGAACTAATATATATTTCTAAGAAAGGATGAATAAAAATAAAAAATTGAGCAAGAATAACTTATATGTGAGTATAAGTATTTTAGATACCTCCTCTGATACAAATTGTAGGATCAAAAAAATGATGTAGATGCTCAATATACAAGAGGGGGGTGAATAGTATGATTTAAAAATTTTCCTAAACAAGGGAAGATATAAGTTTAAGAAATTCAAACTAAGAAAATTCACAACACTTATAACACCAATTGGATAATTGGAACAAGGTATGAAGTTACAAGGTTCTTGTCCTATGAACTTGCTTGAATCTGAAAATTGATTCTGAAAACAGGTTCTGGAAATATGGATCCGGAAATTGAAACATAACTAAAGTTTACAATATGATACTCTACCTTAAAGTTTATAGAATCTAAATGAAATAGAGTACACGTGTAAGGAAATATATGAAGATTATACTTTCCTTACAATTCAATATGTAGCGGAAAAACATGTAGTACAACTACAAGTAACAAATAATAACTCTTTTAACCAAAAGAGAAGGGTATCCAACAACCTTAGATAAAGGTCCCTTGATTTATAGATTCAAGAAAGTCTGTCATACCCACACTAGGGTAAGCCCTCGATACAAAGATCGGTGTCTCTGTCTTGCTATCGCCGGAAGCCCTCAACTTCAAGGTAGTTAGAATCTTTGTCTTCCTCATCATGGAATCCCTCGAACTTCAAGGAAATCAGCACCTCTGTTCGCCTATCCCCAGAAGCCCTCGAATGTAATCACCAACATTTGGAGTCACACGAAGCAATATGAACAAGTAGTTCAGTACGCAAAAAGCATGAAAATCTTCTCTCTCTATAAATCCCTTCAACAGTGTGTGGTATCTAGAGTGATCAACTTGTTTTTGAGATCTTTAAAATGAGCTCCTATTTATAGGCTTAGATGGAACGGTCGTCTCCCTCCTCCAATGGTCATATTTTCATTACTATTCGGAGGGAACTATACATGTGTCCCTCAACTAAAGGTTAGTGAGAAACAGAATAAAAGACATCATTTTATAACAAAACATGTATAACTGAATGCAGGACATCGTTTTGTAATGAAACAAGTGTAAGCATAATCAAAACTAGAATTCGGAATGTAAGAAAATAATAGTTCGTAGTCTAACCAGAATGGAATTCGGAGTCTATAATAAAAAGGATATTCAGATTCTGTTTTAGGAATTCGGAACCTTAATTATGTGGAAATACGAAGTCTAAATTTCTAAGGAAATTCAGAGTCTGGTTTCATCAGGATTCAGAATCTGAACTTATACAGTTCAGAGTCGAACTTATAAAAGTTCGTAGTTGAACTTATAAAAATTTCGGAGTCGAACTCATGATTGTTCGGAGGCGAATTTCATAAGAGTTCAGAGTCGAACTAGTAAAAGTTCGGAGTCGAACTTCATAAGAGATCGGAGTCGAACTAGTAAATTTTCGAAGAGTAACTTCATAAGTGTATGGAGTCGAACTTCATTATAGTTTGTTGTCGAACTAGTAAAATTTCAGAGTCGAACTTTATAAGAGTTCATATCCAGAATTCGTAGTGGAACATCATTGTAGTTCACATCAAGAATTCAGATCCTAAAAATAGAATGCTCTAATTTTTGACATTATATGATTCCAGCGTTTTGGGTATGAATCCATTTTTTTGTATTTAATAAAAATATTTCTATGTGTATGAATATCTTGGTTAGGGTAAATTTCTTTATGGAAGGAAAACTTCCTTATAGAAGTAAAACATAGTTTTTCTTAGGTATAAGGTGTTTGTGATTTTCAAAACAAGAAGGAATGAAAAAGTAATATGGAAAACATTATTGACTCAACCACTAATACATCAAATAACATGAAAGAAAAGACTCCTGAGAGAGTAACTAGATCATATTTGAAGAAGATTGCTATCCAATATGAATCTAGTGAGAGTGAAGTCTCAGAGAATGAGTATGCTAATATTTCTCGAAGGATGAAAAAAATAGCTGGTCAACGAAATTTCCAATCCCAGTATATTAAGGAAAGATAAGAAAGATTCAGAGGTCACATGCTATGAATGCATGATCAGTGGACACATACGACCTGATTTCCCTATTCTTAAAAATAAATAAAGAAAAGAGAGGCATTATAAAAGGAACATGAAGAATTTTTACAAAGTTAATGCTAAGAAATGTATGAATGATAATACTAGTTAGAGTTCTAGTTGTGGAGACTCTTTAGAATGTGAATCGTCAGAATATGATTCATCATCTATGAAGAATATGGGATTCATTTCTAATACTTCTTTTCCAAATACATGTCTTATGTCCAAGGTACACTCTGCCGAGGCCTTAACAAATTTATCTCTTGATAGGAATTACTATTCCTAAAATAGTACTTCTAATGAAGATACACCATCCTCAGAAAATAAATAACCTTCATATGAAGAAGTATCTAGATATTCCAAGTTACATGAAAAAATGTAAAATTTATATGAATTAGACAAGGAAAATACTAGTGACGAAATTCTTACAAAAGCGATTTCAGATCTTTCTTCGGATCTTAATGATAAAGAAGGGATTTTAAAAAAACAAACTAATGACCTTGAGAAAGCAAATTATGATAAGGATGAACTTTCTAAAGATCTTTATAATGCTATTTTAATCATGAATGTTTTTGAGGAAAAACCAAACTCTAAGGAAATGATTCCAGAGAATAGGAATTTAGTCATTAGACTAAAATCTGAAATATTTTCTCTAAAGTAGCTTATTTCAAAATTTACTTTTGGGATGGAAAATTTTGACAATATGTATTCTCAAATTAATCCTCAAAGAAACACTACTGAACTAGGTTATACTCTCAAAAAACTAGTTTTCAAAAAAAACTATTTTGTTCCTTCAAGAGCCCCTTTTTGCACTAAGTGTCAAATTTGTGGGAATTGGAAGAAAAATTGTTCTTTGAATAGAGTTCAATCTCATGGGTTTCATAAAGCTTATTTTTCTAAACAAATGTGGATACCCAAATTTTTTTTTTCTGAAAATCTCAAATCCAAACATGTACGGATTCTGAAAGTCTAATTATTTTTTTATTTTCAGGAAGATAAAGGAAGTACCAACAAAAATATGTGGTACATGGATAGTGGACGTTCCCGACACAAGACTGGTAACAAAAAATATTTTGAAAATATTATCAAGATGACAGGAGAAAAATTATCTTTCAGAGATAATGCTCAGGGAGAAATTTTTGGTATATGTAATATTGTTCTTCTTGGTAAAAAATTGATTTCAAAGTTTTGTTTGTTAAATTTCTTAAGAACAACCTCATCAGCATAAGTAAATTATGTGATGAAGGATACCTTGTTAATTTTTGGAATGATAAGTTCTTAGTACACAATTCCATGGATGAATTTATTCTTTCTTCCCATAGGAAAGAGAATGTTTACACTTTGAACTTAGAAGAACTTAGGAGACAAGACATACCTTGCCTAAGTGCAATGAAAGATCATTCTTTGTTATGGAATAGAAGGTTAGGACACTGTAACCTTAGGAACATATGAAAACTCTCTAAGAGGAAATTTTTAAGGATCTACCGGAGACTAAATTTTATTATTCTAAAGTTTCTGATCCTTGTCAATATGGAAGGAAACATAAATCTAGTTTTAAATCAATCGGTGAAGTCTCACCAACTGATGAATTATAGTTGGTTCACATTGATCTTTTTGGTCTAATATAAACTGGAAGCATTGGAGGCAAATACTATGTGTTTGTTCTAGTTGATTATTTCACTAGATTTACATGGGTCTATTTTATATTAAAGAAGTCTGAAGAATTTTTTTATTTCAAATGTTTTAGAGCCCAAGTTAAAAATGAGAAAAACCTTCCATTTAAGACTATTCGTATTGATCATGGAGGAGATTTTCAAATTTCTGATTTTTAAACTTTTTGTAGTAAAAAAGGTATTAATTCCAACTTCTCTGCACGTAGAACTCATAAATAGAGTGGTGTAGTTGAAAGAAAAATATAATTATTCAAGAGATAACTAGAATCATGTTGAGTGAATATTCTATAGCTAGATATTTCCTGGTTGAAGCTGTAAGTACTGATTGTTATACTATTAATCTAGTTTTGATTAGAACTTTTCACAATAAAAATCCTTATGAGTTATGGAATGGTAGAAAACATAGACTTTCCTACTTCAATGTTTTTGGTTGCAAGGTATTCATTCTGAATACTAAAGATAACTTACACAAATTCTCACCAAAATCTGATGACGGAATTTTCTTATGGTACTCCACAACTTCTATGGCCTATAGAGTTTTTGACAAAAACACTTGTACTGTTGAGGAAACAGTACATGTTAAATTTGATGAGTGTGATCATTTTTCTTTTAAATCTTCCCAAACTACATCCTCAGATGTATTTTCAAAAATTGATTGTCAACCTTTGTTAGAAGATCCTTCTGATAAGGGAAATTTTCAAGAAAATGTTTCTAAAAAATTTACCCCAGAAGACATTCTACCATATATTGATGAAATGGTTTAAAAAAACCCGAGTTAGGTGTTTCTAAAGAATGTTCAAGAAAATGTTTCTAAAAAATTTACCCCAGAATACCTTCTACCATATATTAATGAACTGATTTTACAAAACCCGAGTTAGGTGTTTCTAAAGAATCATCACAGTGATAGTATCATTGGTGATGTCAATCGAACTGTAAGGAATAGAAGATCCTTGAGAAATGAATTAGAACAACTAGAATTCCTTTCCCAATTAGAACCTAAAATCACTAATGAATCTTTAGGTGGTGATGATTGGATAAAATCCATGAATGATTAGCTAAATGAATTTGAAAGGAATAATGTCTGGACCTTGGTTGAAAGACCTACAGAAACTTCTGTTATTGGAGTAAAGTGGGTCTTCATAAATAATTGTGATGAAAATGGAGTCATAGTTAGAAATAAATCTATACTAGTTTCCAAATTCTATAATCAGCAGAGGGAATAGAATATGAAGAAATCTATGCTTCAATTTCTATACTTGATCAATTCATATCTTACATGCCTTTGCATCATTCTTCAATTTTAAATTTTTTCAAATGGATATGAAATGTTCTTTTTTTAACGGTTATGCTCTTGAGGACGTTTCTATTGAAGAAACTTATGGCTTTGAAGATACAAAACATCATGATCATGTTTTTAGACTTACCAAAGCATTGTATGGCCTCAAACAAGCCCCATGAGCTTGTTTTGATAGACTTACAAGATTTTTTCTTCAAAATAACTATGTTTAGGGAAATGAAGACCCAACTCTTTTTATAAATAAATATAAGAAAAATGTTTTTATTGTTAAAATATATGTTGATGACATTATATTTGATTCAACTAAGCAATCATTAACTGATTCCTTTGTGGATCTAATGAAATCTTAGTTTGAAATGTGTATGATGTGTGAGTTAAAATTTTTCCTTGGTTTTCAAATTTCTAAAAAACCAGAATGAATCTACATATCCCAACATAAGTATATTATTGATCTACTAAAAAAGTTTTTGTATGACAACACAAAGAGTATAAGTAATTCTATTATTACCTCAAACACACTTGATCTTGATGAAGCTCGGAAACAATTAGATCAAACATCTTTTAGAGGTATGATAGGAAATCTACATTACTTGACAACTAGTCGAACAGACTTGTGTTTTCAGTATTCTTATGTTCCAGATATCAATCCAATCATAAGGAATATAATTTAAATGTAGTGAAAATAATTTTTCTCTACTTAAAGGGAACCATGGATCTAGGATTATTTTATAATTCTGGAAATGATTTTATCATAAAAAGTTTTTCGGATGCTGCCTTGGTGGGTGCAGAATGGACAAAAAAAGTACATTCGGAACTTTTCATTTCATAGGAGATTCGTTAGTTTCTTGGTCTTGGAAGAAGCAAAACTAGTAGCACTCTCCACTGCTGAAGTTGAATATGTAGTATCTGGAAGTTATTGTGCTCAAGTGTTGTGGATGCAACACACACTAACAGATTATGACTTGAGTTTTACTAAGACTCAAATTTTGTGTGATAACACAAGTGCCATTGACCGTAGTAAAAACCCGGAAAATCATTCTTGTGCAAAACACATAGACATTTGGAATCACATTCTTAGGGATCACAAAAAAATAAGAAATCATTATTCAGTTTATCAGAATGCAAGATCAACTTGCTGACATTTTCACAAAATCATTACACTCCGATAGATTTTAACACATTAAACAAAAGTTAGGAATGATAACCATGAGGAGATCCTTCTTCATTAACTTCTTGTTGATCAATTATCCTTATAGTAATAAATTCCTTTTCATAGTTGGAGTACATTTTCTTGTTAGCATAACCAAAATTTTTGTAGTTCAAACTTTTGTAACCAAAATTTTCGTTGTCAGTTTTTGAATCATTTGTAACCAAAATTTTCGTAGTCAGTTTTTTAAAATTTTGTAAACAAAATTTTCATAGTCATTTTTTCAAACTTTTGTAACCAAAATTTTCTTTGTCAGTTTCTCAAATTTTTGTAACTAATTCGTTTTCTGTAATGAAGTTTTTGGAACTCAAATTTTCGTAATGGAATTTTTTGGAATTAGAACTTTCGTAATGAAATTTTCATAATGGAAATTTTTGAAATGAAATTTTTGTACTGAGAATTTTCGTAATGATTAATTTCATACTGAGAATTTTCATAAGGAAAATATTCATAATCGGAATTTTTGTAATGATAAAATTAGTAAATGGAATTTTTGTACTCATATTTTTCATAGTGAGTTTTTCATAGTCAGTTTTTATTAGTCAAATTTTTTCTTCAAGAAGAATATTACCTATTACGAATAATCATCATGGCCAATCCGAAAGGAATGATTCCCTTACATAAGTTTTAATAGTCATATTTTTCTTCCTGGTTTTTTCTTATGAGTTTTAAAATTTCATGGATACTAGTTTTCATAAATATGATAGTTTTTCTTAAAACCTAAAAAGATCGGATTCAAGATTTACTTGCGGATTTGATTTCAACCATCAGATCAGATCAGAGAATTTCACAACCGTTATATGGTTTTTGGAAGCTCAAAGGTCAACTCCATCACCTATATAAAGGGAACCCCTTTGGTTGTCTCACATTTATTTCATGATCCAGCATGTCGAAGATCTGAATTAGATGATAAAGGTCATTCTGAATCCTTCAGAGCTCATTCGTTCCAAATATCTATTGAAGATACTTCACAAGAAATTTCTACCTCAAATAAAATTTGAAAATGGAATGTGTACAGAGAATGACTAATTCATCTGAACTTTTACATGTACGATTCTATTATCTCCAAGAATATCAGGTTGAATGGTTGGGAAGATGCATGTGTATCCAAGACAAGTAATCGAGATCCTCTCTATCCAGAGTTACTTGTATAATTCTATGAATCAGCATGTTTTTATGGGGATGATGGAAGAGAAAAGTTTTCTTTTCATGTCTTATGGAAAGACTTACCAACTTACCTACACCAAGGCGGCAAGCTTGGTAGGTCTAGCATACGAAGGAGAAGCTGAATTCTGTTCACACAAACTCCCGGATGATCAAGGAAATTTTGTTAAGGTTAAGGCTTTACAATTTCTTGTACATGATGATGTCAAGACAGAAAAAATAACCAAACTATATCCTAATAATAAGATTCTTTAGCTTTGGGTACAAGGTTTCTTAGTTCCGAGAATGGGTTATAAAGATACCCTGAAGAAAAGTGACATATATTTCTTAGACTTCTTGGTGAATATAAGAAAAATAAACCTGATGAGGCATGTCCTTGTGACTATCCAGAACATCAAGGAAGGAAACTTAATGGCTCAAATCATCATGTACCCTGCCTTACTATCAATGTTGATAGTTCAGTGTTTATATACTTTCAATATTGCATGTAAGTCCAAAGTGTGGAATTGAAAGCTTATGCTTGTCAGGGATGATACACTAAAATGAATGAATATGGTTTTTTCAAAAGAAACAGGAGAGTTTTATAATTTACCAGAGGCAAAGGCTAAGACTATTTTGGAAAATTTGGAAAATGTTGAGCCACTGAAGAATGTTACTAAGAAGAGGAAGCATAAGGAAGTAGTTTCTGAAGAAAAAAACACCAAAGCTAAGGAAACCAAATCCTCACATCCCATGCCAAAAAAGCAGAAATCATATCCAAATGAGGTGGCTGCTAAGTGGAGAGAAGACAAGGAGAAGTGGAAGGAAGGGGATCCATGGTTCGGATTGGTCTCTGCTGAGGCTAAGACCTTAAATGAGAGAGTTGCTAATGATTTAAAAAACCAAGCAAAAGATAAAAATATAAAGAAGGAAATGTCAGAAGAAGTGATTGTTCAATCTCTTTTGAAAGCAACAGAGATGGCTTCTGAAAAGATTCCAATTCCGGAAACTTTTGATGTCCAACCTTTACGAGTGACTCATGGGTAGAAGTACTCCACTCTGGAAAAGTCTAAGGGTAATGAAGTAGTTGAAGAAGTATAAAAAGAAGGCGGTGAATAATTAGAGGAAGAGGTTGTTGAAGAAGAAGAAGAAGAATAAGGAAGTGATGATCTGGCTGACTTAATCAAACAAGTAGAAGATTATCAATAAAAGGTTAATCCACAAAATTAGTCACTCTAGGAAAGGGAGTTGAGAAAGAATGTCAGAGAGATGAAGTTGAGGGAGAAGAGAAAGATAATGATTTATTTGATTAGGATGTAAGCTATGAGAAGCATTATCTTGAATAAGGAACAGAGAAGGAGAAAATTGATGAAGACAAGATTTTTCAACTATCAGAGAGTGAAGAAGAATCTTCAAATGAGGAATCCATTCCAAAAACTGATAAAGTAATGAAAGTGCTCACAGATACACCAATGAATGATATCATCAGGATGAAATAAGTTGGTGGATCTTCTAAAAGTAAGTTGGTACAAATTGAAGAAGAACAATCCCCAAGAACGTTTTCGGATTGGGAGTCATCAGCACATGGTCATGATTTTTTGTTGAATCTTTGACAAAGTTGGTGGACACCATTCCGTTTTACCCACTATTTCCTCCATATGCCAGATGCTGCAACATAGTCTAAATCAAAAATCAGAATCCCTATCTATGGTGATGGATAAGTGTGTGAATATTGAGGCTGACCATAAAAATTTCCATATCTATTATGATGTACACAGGAAATCATGCACAAAATTACTTTGTGGTCTAAGAATGTTGAAGAAGAAATGGCTGAGTTTGATCGTTTTTCAGAATGATGTTAAAGATTCCTTTAACACCAAGGATGCAAATATAAACAATCATTAGGATGAGCTAATCATTGAGCAACGTTCTCGGACTTAGCATGTGAAGGACTTGATTGATAAGGTTGAATCTCTTGCTCAAAATTCTAAAAAAGATAGAGATCTACAGGTTAAGATCCAAGAAAAACTTGTAAAGTAAGATGAGTTAGTGAAGATACATGAAGAGGCCATGAAGGCTCAGGCAGAGGTGTTGAATTGTCAACAAGAAATGATCACAGCTTTGGAGAAGCAAGAAGAGGAGGATCAAAAAGATTTTAAGAAGATGAAAATATTGTTGAAGAATCTTATTCCGAAGGAAAAAAGATGAAAAATAGACAAATACGATCTCTTTTTCATTTTTTTTTCCTAATAAAACTTTTTATAACTCTGAGAAAATTTTGGTAGGTTTTATCTTGCTATGTACTAATGTTTCAGGTACCATAATTCTTTTCTATTCACTTAAATTATTTTTTAAATCACAAAGGGGGAGAAGGAAAAAGAACTACTCCAAAGGGGAGAAGGAAATATTTTAATTGGAGAAAGAAAATTTTCTAATTGAAATGTCCTTAATGTAAGGGGGAGTTTCTCATTATGAGGTTTTTCATTCCCATGATAATGAAAAAACCACTTTGGAAATCCAGAATACATTACTTAGTGTTTCAATTCCTATGGTGGAGTTAGTTGTATTTACTATCATCCATTAACAAAGTGAGATATGTTTTAATTTCAAATTATAAAGAAAATTTTCCAAGTCCTTATATTATTTTTGGTAAGGTTAGTTTTGATTTCCAAAAAGGGGGATATTTTTGAGTCAAAAAGGTTTTTCGCTATGATGTTTCCATTCCTTCTTATTTAGAAAATCACAAACAACTTATACTTAAGAAAATATATATTTTACTTCTCTAAGGAAAATTTCCTTCCTTAAAGAAATTTTCCCTAACCTAGATTTCCTTATACATATCATTATTTTTTAAATTATAAAAATCGGTTTCATACCTAAAACCTCTGAATCATTTAATACTTAGATATGAAGCATTCTGTTTTAGGATGCGAATTTTGGATACGAAATGTAAGGAATTTCTAATCCGAATTCTGGATACGAACGGTAATGAAGTTTCATTCTGAATTCTGGATATGAACTATAATAAAGTTCCACTCTGAATTCTGTATATGAACTGTAATGAAGTTAGACTCTGAATTCTAGATACAAACCCTCATATAGTTCGACTCTGAATTCTAGATATGAACTCTAACAAAGATCAACTCTGAATTCTGTACTCTGAACTTCTATGAGTTTGACTCCGAAATTCTATGAGTTTAACTACGAACTTCTAGGAGTTTGACTCCGAATATCTATGAGTTCTACTCCAAACTTCTATGAGTTGACTCCAAACTTCTACGAGTTCAACTCCAAACTTCTACGAGTTTGAATTAGAACTTCTACATGTTCGACTCTGAATTCTATATGTTCAGGTTCTGAATTATATTAAAACCAGACTCCGAATTTCTTTTGAAATTCAGACTCCGTATTTCTACAAAATTCAGGTTCCAAATTCCTATAAAACAGAATCCTAATATCTATTGATTATATTATCCGAATTCCATTTTGGTTAGACTCTGAATTATTCTTTTCTTACATTCCGAATATTAATTTTTCTTATACTTATACTTGTTTCATTACAAAATGTTGTCATTCATTTAGTTACACAACTTTTTTTATAAAATGATGTCGTCCATTCTGTTTCTAACTAACCATTGGTTAAGTGACACGTATACAGTTCCATCCTAAATTCAAGGAGAAATATGTATGTTGGAGGAGGGAGTTGACCGTTCCAACCGAGCCTATATGGGGAGAAGGCAACGACCAAGAATATCCATGTAAGTTTTTTAAATTATTTATGATTATAAAAAGTCTGTAAAAATTGAATGTGCAGGATTCCATGTCCCAGTGTGCTCAGAATGGAATTTATAACATTATTAATGTACGTTCAGTAAATGTATAAGAGGTGTTTTCTAACTTTTGATCCAGTGATTTGAATTAAAATCTGAGATAACCGTTCAGTCCCTGGAATTGGGATTCTATTATGGAAAGTTTTACTTCGACCGAAGTAGGTCGGAAGAAAAAGATAATTTTTCAGACATTTAAAATAATTATAAAATAATATCTAATCGTTCTTTTATTTTTATATAGTATTTGAAGAGAGGTGGGTGAACCGATGTGTTGTCAAGCCATTTAATTGCTGGAATCATTTTTTATTGTATCCACACCATTGTGAATGGGGAGGTTCATTAATTAATTATCGTTATAAATCCATTGGTTTGTTACTCACCATTTCCACCCTATAATTAAATGGACCACTAGGTGGAGTTTTGGACAGGGCTTGTTCAAGTGAAGAACCTCTGACAATGCGACATGACATCTTCCACTGATGTGGAATGGAAGCATTGATGTCCGAGGAGGGATAGAACTGTGAACGACAAACACATGTGGCTTCATCAATGTGCATATTCTCCTTCCACCACTGTGACGACTCCAATGATTCTCGACGTAAGAGTTTGGGTTTAACATAAAGTGAATTTTTTTTTCAAACTATAATTCTTCCAAAACATTACGAACATTTATTAACCAAAAAAAATTTAATCCGTGATTTGTAAGAAACTATGGGTGGTTAATGTAGGAATTATTTTAAACGGGGTTTTAATTTATCCTTTGATTTCCACACACATTTTTAAATTGCTAATGTGGAGAGTGCAAGACAATCGAAAAAATTGGTATCCACCATTGCTTCATTCATGTCATATTCTTCAGAAGATAAACTTCTATATTGTTAGAATCATGAATTTGGGAGTTGCGATGTGACAACGACATCCCAGGAGGCCTGATGGCATGAGTGGAAATATTAACAAACCATCACATCTCACTCGGTTGCCCAAGGAAGATATACAGGAACTGCACCGGCATCATGGTAGTCGAATAGGTGGATTGAAACAGCCAATCATGGCGAACGGAGTTGGCGTCCCATCGCACACTGTAGGGAGATAGGCTGAAACACGAAGTCACGACGAATGGAGTGTCCTGGTCCTTGTAGGACTTGTGGGTGACGAGGGGAGACACCTATAACCGCTAATTAAAATATCATAACGGCACTTTGAGCCATTAGGATTCAAGGGGGTCCGCGTATTGAATATGTAGGGGAGGTAGAAGGGTACCCACTCCCAACGGGTCCCATAGACTGGTAAGTGACACCACCTACCGCTCCCAATCATGAGTCATTCTACAGGAAAACCATGCGACCCTCGCACTAGTCATTCCATCCAGTGATCCAAGATAATTCCGACCAACAGGCCGATCCCTCTATGGAACTACCTAACTAGGCAGGACTAAGCTGTGTCAAACCCGGTGCAAGGAAGTTTTGGATCCGAACCCGGACACCTCTAAGGCCCATAAATGCTAAAAATATAATAGTTTGCAAACCAACCGTCCATTTGATGGACCATCTATGAAGATGGGATACATAGAGAGAGAAAATCATTTTGAGATACTCTATGAGAGTCTGGGATATTGATGGAGTTTGGTCGGGTTTTATCGACCCCGAATCTGGAGGTTAGTACTGAGCAATAATGTGTGGGTAAACACCTAGAAATCCATTGTGGCTCAGCACCAACCAATCTTGTGTGGACCAGCACCTAGTAATCCTATTTGGATTATCATCGAGAACTACTATTTGGATAAGCACCTAGTGACCCTGTGTGTATCATAATTCTAGAGACAATGTGTGGATCATCATTCAAGTAACCCTTTGTAGATCAGTAGTGTGCGACCCAATGGGGACATGACATTGAGCAGTTCATCGTGGCTCAGCGACATACCAGTCATTTGTGGGTCATATCTTGTGTGGGTCTTGTGGTGGTTAGTACCTATCGATCCAGGGTGGGTTGGATCATGTGTTGGTCAGTGGGGGTTAGTACCTATTGATCATGTGTGGGTAAGACTCTGTATGGTCAACAGTAGTGACTCTTGACATAATAATATGATCATGGTTTACGACTAATAATATGTAGTTCTGTACTATTGAAATAGCTAGTTTTTAGTTGAATGTTTTTATTTTTTTACTTGTGATGGAGATAATTTTTGTGGTTTTCCTATTTGTAAATTTGAGAGACCTTTGGGGGTCTTATTGTCCCTATGTGGTTTTTTTATACTCACCCATGTACTGGATTCACTGGCACCTTGTAGTTTCTTGTGTAGACGATGGGAATCCCAGAATAAGTCTCAGGGATCTAGGACCGGATGGTGGAGGGTAGTGACAATTTACATAGAGTGTTGTTTCGATGATATGTACCTACCCTTCAAGTATGATCCTTGGTGAACTATTTTAGAAGATGTTTTATGTTTCCTATTGTAGTTGTATATTTTTAGTTGAGCTTGTATTCTGGCCCCCTTTACAATTTGTACACACCTTTAATACTTCAGTTTTACATCATGGTTGCATCATGATGTGTTCTTAGACCGTGTTTTTGTAAAAGTTTAAATGCAATTCTGTCTTGTTTTTTGGGATACAATATTCCAATGCTAGTCGCCAAACCCTGACGTATGGAAGGCTGGCTTGGTGTTGGCATGGCTAGGCCCGAGGGGACATCTCGTGACATTTTATATCATCAATTTCAATTATTTAATGATAACATTCATAATAATAATATTTCATTTTTTTCTAGTAATACTCGGGCTAGTGTGTATCAAAAATCATCAATGGTAGTCAATTATGAGTTCTACGAAATATGGACATGTTATCTTTCATAAATCAAGCTAAAATATCTATAATGAGAAACATAATTCATTAATGAATTTAAAATAATTTAAAATAATATATTCCATAATATCTCATGACGTTACAACTTGACTCATCACAATAACATGTCAAATGTGGTTACTAACTAACCACTTCATTTTATGGAATTATCATATGTCTAACAACTATGTCAAACAAATTTTGAAAAATATCTACTTCAATATCAAATATGTAACCCAAGATCGATGCTGTTGAAATTCATCCAAGGAACATCGTGACTCATTCCAACATGCTTTGGGAATCTCATGCCTAAATTCAAATGACATCTCATGATCCAAAAATACATGGCTTATTATCATTAAAATAATACTACAAGGGAAATATTATAATACTGACCCAACATCCATGGATCATCCAAATCTAACTATAAACTAATATTGAATCTATGTCTATGGTAATCAAAAAATCAAATTTATGTTGTATATAATGATTATCTATGTATGAACATTCTATAGATTTTGAAATTGTAATATTGGTTCATATTTGAGACATCCACAAATAAGAACCCCCAATTATGTCCAATAGTGGTATCTCATCTTGTAGTCAAGTCGAGTAATTGACTGGTGTCTGTGAGTCTATCCATGGAATTACAATATAAAAATCAATGTTTCATTATACAAAACCAAGAATCTATAGATATGTATCTCGATGGACACAAAAAATCATTGAAAATAATTATTTTACCATACATTAACCAAGAAATGTGTAAGTAAATTTAATCATTTATTTAATATTTCAAAAAACCAAAAACGATGTCTCAATGTCTGACAACACGGTCTTATGAGCTTCAACCACTAGCTACCTACAATATGCTCCCTGTCTTAGGGTTATTGTTACACTAAAAAAGAGCTCTAATTTACACATAGTATAGTCCATCCAATCTCCGACATAACAAATTTTATACAAAATCCCCCACACATCCCATATAACTGATGTAAATGTTAACAATCACATTTTACTTCTTCCTATGAACATTTCTCATGGCATTAATGACCAAAAATCTAGTAACCCTGAGCTGAAGTCCACATTATTACTTTTTTAGTAATAAAAGTTATGTCACCCCAAGGGAAAAACATTTTAGCAGGTTCGGTAAACTAGATACATGAATGAAATTAACATTAAATTTTAAAACCAATAATAAAAAAATAATTATAATTTTGAAAACCATTATCCTCCTTAGTGAATCCCTAAATATTATTAAAAAAAATTCCTTGTAACCTAGGGAAAACAAATAAAAATAATGCGGTGATCAGAAAAATATTTATAATGTTTGTAATTCATTTGACGATGTAATTAACAACTATGATAAGGTAAATAACTAAAATATTTGGAATTCGGTCATAATACTGAACATAATATTGTATGGATAAATAATAATAAAATATTTATATAAAAATAATCTAATAATAATGTTACTTATCTATGTATAGTGTAACTGATTGAGAAATCATGTGTATGTAAATATCTAATCTCATAATGTGTTGTTTTAAAAGGATTGAAAAATTATACTATGAACACCTATCATAATGAATATTTAATATTTATGTGAAAAATAATATAATTTTTAAAACTAATTTTTCCCATGAGTCTCATCGACGCATTGAGGGGATATCTATAAATGGGAACCACCCATATCATAATAAGTATAATTACTTAATCAAATAATTTAAGTAATCCTAATAAAAATTAATATTTATAACAAAAACTAACATATGGAATTTTAATATTTACCGTAGTGAAGAAATCCTAAACTTAAACAATTATTAGTAATATGGTTAATTATAAAAAAAATACCATCTACTGTCAAAATGATCATAAATAATCCAATGATCCACTAAAAATGATTTCAATACATTATACCCCTAATGTATCATAATTACAATCAGAATTCGATGTCCTGGATGAGTGGAAACAACCCAAAAATGTCTTTTAAATCCTTTTTAGGATAATTACATTTTCACATTAAAAATTATTTTAAAACATAATGGTTTACAATTTTTTATTCAATTTTAATTGAAAATATTTTTTAATATTTTTTAAAATATAATTTAATCTTTGGAGTGGTAATGGCAACATTACATTTAATTCATAATATACACATTAAAACCAAGACTCATTTTCACATTTTTCGAAAATCCAAATAGGTTATTATTATGTTTAGAAAAATGTTAATTCATTTAAAAAAAATTTATAATTTAATAATATGAGAATATATGATATATAAAAAATTAAAAGATGATTAATTTTTTTCAAATAGTTTTGAAAAATATGTATTTTTATAAATTGGGAATTTCAATCAAAGTGTGAAATAATTCCATATTCATTTAAAAATAATTCTATATTACTCAAATAAAAAATTGTGGAAAATGGTAATATAACATGAAAATTATAATTCAGAATCATATTAGAGTAAAATCGTTTAATATTAATATATAAATATCGAATAATATTTCCAAGGTATACTTAAAAACATAATCTCGAATAATGTTGACATTTTTAAATAACACATACACAGTGGTAACATTTGCATGATAACCCCCATGAATGAAAACATCCAATGAAACATTAAATTCTATGATGGGAAATATATCCAGGATATAACACATCAAAATTGAAATTATGTACCCTATATAATGGAATATGTGATGAAAGTGCCGTATGTCTCATGAAATTGAATGTTATAAAAGAAATTCTTTCCTCATCCCTGACTTCATTTATATGTGTCCTAACCTCTTCCATAATAAAAAATTAGTTATAATAGTAACAATTTATAAATCCATAAAATAAATTTCTAACCATATAATATATAATAGAATAATTTATGGATTAGTATATTATAAAATATTTTTTAAAATCATTATTTTAGATGATAATTGTATTGTTTTTCAGATATTCTTTAGGTCAATAATTTTGGTCCTTTTAATTTGACCAAATTTAAATCATCTAAAGTTTCTAAAATCTTATATAATATTAATACATATTTCTTATATATGTATTTATTGTTATATTTGAAATCGATATATTCAAAATTAATTAAACTAGTTATAGAGACTATTGGCCATATGTGCGTATGAATATAGTTTCAATTATCCATCATAGATCGAAAAAAATGAAAATAAATATAAATTCATATATATAAAATAATTATTTATTCATATATAAAACAATTATTAATAAAATCATTGTTTATTAGAATCCATTTAAATATAGGATAAAAATCATTTCACATATCTATGTGGATGCAGTACTCGACACACATACATAGATGACTATATTGTTTCATGTCGAATTGGAAGTTATGAATTTTGATATGATATTTTATTTCTATTTTTTTTTATAAAATGTATATATATTAATACATTTTTACATAATACACCCCAAATAATGTTTATGAGAAAAAATAAAGACACAACTTCATGAGGAGATCGACTATTGTACACAGAAACAACATTAAGGTACCCCATGAAAATAAATGCAATAAGTTATATGTTATATGAAACAAAAAACAATAATAATTTCATATAAATTATATAAATTAGCTAAATCCATCGTTAACTCCATCTAAGAAGGCTGGATTATGAAAATTGCACACACTATTTCAAGAGTGGGTAGTCATACGTACAAACGAGTGATAGTTTCATTTGAAATTTTATAGATGTGGAGATAGATATGGGTTTTTTAATTAAAATAAAATAATTGATAAATATAGAATAAATTGGTGTCTTTATTTTTTAATATTTTATGAATATTATAAAGAGATTAAATAATAATTAAAATAATATTCGTATAGCTTAAAAATTATATCTTCTTTAGGGACCCTTTTAACATTTATCTGGTAGCCCTTATATATTAATTTTTTGATAAAAAATTCCAGAATAAATGTTGGGATGTAGGGAAGGGATTGGGGTAGGTCATTACCAACACAATTAGGGTTTTGAGGTGAAAATAAGAGAGGATAGTTGGTATCCTTTTATTAGTGGGGGAGAGGACACAGACAAATGATTTGAAAAGATATTGTGATACTCATATTTTTATCATTACATGAGCTCATAATATGAGTAATTATAAAACCAATGAGATTATAGCGTCCTTATATGTCTATGAAAGGGGTTTTGGACATGTTCTTTCCATTTATAACGATTATCCCATCATTTTAATCCCAAATAATCATGTTTTACCTTAACCAAGGTAAATAGATTTTTACTATTTTTAGTATTAATATTGGTAAAAGAAATGTTGATAAAATTCGATATTATACGTTATGTTGATTATAAATATTTAACATATGTTCCATAATTTATTTAATTTAAATAGAATGCATAAATTTAAAATTAAACTGTAGATGTAAATAAAGAACCAATTTCTAATTAGAAAATTCTAATATGTATAGAATATTTTCATATGAAAATTAAATATGAAGTTATTTAAAATTAAAGAAATATTTTAAATTGAAAAAAATTATTTTAAATTTAATTTAATACCTATAAAAAATATATATTATAAATATTAAAAATTAAATAGAAAATATAGATTTTTTATATAAATCAATATTTTTACTAATCATCTAAAAATTAAAATATTTAGTAAAATATATAAAAATCACCGAAAGATAATTCTAATATGATATAATTGAAAGTATGTTATTTTGGAAAAATAAAATTTATTAAATTATGAGATAATATTTTTTTCATATGTTAAAAATAAGAGACAAATCCCTTTTCAATGAAAATATACATTTTTTTGAAACCAATTTTTTTTAAATGGTTATATTTTAATTTTTAATACATATATAAACATTTTATTTGTTTTATAAATGTTTAATCTGTATAAATTTCATATTTTTATTATTACTACTTATAACTTCAATATTATTTTCTAGGTTATTATGGCTATGTTTAAATAATAATATTTTTTCAAAGTATCATGATTTATTAAAAACCGATGTTGTAAGCACTTCAAACTATTAATTAGAGTGAATTTATTTAAAAATAAATACATGAATAAGATGAGGGGGTTACATTATCCCAATTTATATAAAATTTTCCTCGTAGTTTAATATTCATCGTATTAATCATTTCTTTTAAATTTTGAAATTCCCTTGTGAAAAATCTACATTATAAGAATTTTTAATAAAACATCCCCATGATAAGAGTATAAGGAAAGTATTGAGGAAATATATAATAATATATAATTTATTTTAGAATTTTGTAAAATTGGTTGAATGTGAGGATATGGTCATGGAATGAAAGAATAAAAATTATATGGTGTGGTAGAGGTATTATGTCCTCATGTGATGAAAATGATTTGGAGACCAGTTCCCATTTATGAGTTGGACAAAAAACATTGATGAAATGTACAATATTAATCATTGTATTATGTTCAATATATATCTCATTCATTTAAAACCATGTCAATTTTGATTCACACTTATCAAAATATTTATTTTTATTTTTTATTAGTGTTACCAAATGTCTCTATATATCTTCTTATTTCCCAAATAGTTTATAATTTTCCAATAATAGTACCAATATTTGCTAGATACTAGTTACACATAATTAGTGCATTATTATATAATTTTAGGATGATCACATGGGATCATGTCTCAAAGGACCGATCAGTTTAGTAGATTTGGAAGTACTAGATACATACATGTGTTTTACATTACATTATGAAATAAAAAACAACAACATTGTGTCTCCTTTGAACACACTCATCTCCCATAGCATATCCCTATAGGTCAATAATTATATACATTATCACATCCAAGGTAAATTAAATCATAAGAAAGCATTGAGCTCAGATGCTCAGTAAGGATATAAATATTGCGAAAACATTCATTAATAAGCATAAACAGTGAAGGCAATGTATAAGACTAAAAAACAATTATTTTAAAATTAAACCTAATCATGATCTAGAAAAAATAAATAAAATAATTCCATTTAATTTTTAAAATGGATATTCTAATAGTCGACTAATCTTATGTAATATCAATACAATGTTTTATAATGATGAAATTCATAATATCGGACAACATAACCATGAAGTCAAAACATCCTACCAAGATTAAAAAAATATTTTTTCACGGCATTGTGCCAAGAATCTAGTTTGTATAATGAGACCTACCAATGAATCTATGAGTTTTAGCGGGCTCCACCGATAACTTACTATGTCTAATGAATTCCTTATATGAATGGGTTGAAACATTACATAAACATTAGTATTAAAACTTCAAAACTAAAATTTAATACTTTAACCATAAACCATTAATTGTATAAAAATAAAACATTAATAGTCTAAAATATCACAATACCTTCAATACAATATTGAAGATTGTATCATAATAAATTAATTTCAATCAAATTTTAAATATATCAATGGTTGTTGACATAGATGAAATCAAATCAATTTGTGGGAAATATCACCTTCTATTTTGAAATAATTAAAATGTAACATAATAAGAAAAGAAAGATTTGTTGAGCCCTCTGGGAGAATTAGTTGAACTCATATTTTGATAATCCCAATTATGATCAATCATATATTGATAATCCTAATTATTCTCAATTATATTTTGATAATCCCAATTATGCTCAATTAAATTTTGATAATCCCAAGTATGCTAAATTATGGTTTGATAATCCCTATACTGATTAATGATCAATTACTTATTTCAGTATTTCTATACATCATGAAAATATTCATATATTACAATACTTATATTATCTTTATAAAATTCGGTTACTGGATGGATATATATATTCTAATTTAACTCATTATGCCAAAGTAATGCTTAAACAGACAAGTGGTCATCGTTACAGAACAAGCGTACCGATACAGGACACCATTACAACAAGTCTACCGATATGTGAAGTTTACTGATACAGACAAGTCACCGTTATGAAAGTCTACCATTACATGAAGGTAACCATTACAGAACAAAGCTACTGATACATGAAGGTTACCGATACAGACAAGTCACCGTTATGCAAGCCTACCGTTATGTGAAGGTCACCATTATGCAAGCCTACCGTTACGGAACAAGCCTACCGTTACACGAAAGGTCACCGGTACATTATGTTTACCGCTACCGATCAAGTCTACTGACAGACATGAAATCTACAGATAGATAGACAACCGTTACACAAGAAGTTACAAATACACAAGGCTACCGATATCCAAAGCTACCGTTCCAGAGAATCCGACACTGCCTTAATTTTTTTATCTTTATTTAATCTAACTAACGGTCATGTCAGGTATAATTTAATGCTCTATAATTTATTTAATAAAGGTTGTGGGATGTCAGGGAAACACACCTCATACCTGTAAAAAGAAATCATTTCTTTTTCCGGAGATTGTGCTAAATATAAGAAGTCTCTGTTGCTGCAAAACAGATGAAACGTATACAATACAGAAGTAATACAAGAGACATGCACAAGAAGAGCTCATACAGATATATATGCACGACCAAGAAGACATAGAAGCTCATAAATACTCTTGCTTACTCAAGAAGAGATGTGTACATTCACCAGGACTTTGAAGAACTTCATCGACTACTTTTCACTGTCTCTGAACCTGGATGTCAAGGAAATGATACTTTGTTTTCCAGACAAAAACCAGAAGAGGAATCAAAACCATTTCTAATCAAATTTGAAGGAGTCCAGAGCTACAATGCAATCAGTAGAACCATTCTAAACTCTATATCTTGCTCAGTGATTTATTATTTACATTACGAGCAGTGTGTATCATCTGTTTTAATTTATACACACACATCCTCCAGAACCTTAACTGGAGGATCTGTAAATCCTCATTCAAACTCCTTACATAATATATTCCCCACTGTGGATAGCGGTAGAGATCGTTTGTGACCTGGACAGCTGTATTTGCGGTTTTTTTGTTTCCCACGAAGAACTGTGGTAGAGGTCATTGACATGGACAGTTGTAAACTGTTGTGAACCCCGATCCAGGGTGTGGATAAAATTTATATAAATTTTTTAGAGGAATAAATCTCATCTTGAGACTGAACCTCTTGGTTATATCTACTGTGATTTATTTAGTTTTATCTAAAACCTTTTTATTCCGCTGCCAAGTGCTTTAGAACTTAAAAATATTTTTCAATGTTACTCTGATAATTGGATTTGAAAGTGTTTTCATTACTTTCAAATCATGAGGTGAGATTTAAAAGCTAATCTGATCTTCTGATTAGATTAACTGGGAATTGATCAATCCCTTGAGAACCCAACTGAAAGTTTTCTTTAATTAAAATTCACTACAATTCAATTTGTATTTTAAATTGGGGGATTTTAGTGAAATATTTTAAAACAAATTTTTTTTATTGTAACTCAATTCACCCCCCTCTTGAGTGTCCACTCCAACCATCATTTGGTATCAGAGGTTTAAAATATTTTTTGAAGCACTCTGTTTTTCAACTGTGATTTTAGTTGAATTTTAATGTTATTAACATTTCTGTTATTTCTAAAATTTTATCTCTTTAAATTTTTTGTCTCAACCAAGTTATCATGGATAACATACATGAAGGTGTTTATACTAATAGACCACCATTTTTTAATGGAAACAACTATGCTCAGTGGAATATTATGATAAAAATTCATTTAGAAAACATGGGTTTTGTTATTTGGACTGGCATAGAATCCGAATATAAAATTCCTACTACTGTTAGATCTACATGGAATGAAGCTACTAAGATAGCTCACAATAATAATTTCAAAGCTATGAATGCAATGTATTGTGCTTTAGGAGATGATGAATTTAATAGAATATCTGCTTGTAAGACTGCATATAAAATTTGTGATAAATTAAGTGTTTCTCATGAAGGAACAACTAATGTTAAGGAAATTATATTGAACCCCAACACTATTAAATATGATAATTTGAAGATGAAGCCTGATGAACCCATTTCTGATCTATATATCAGGTTTAAAAAAAATTTCAATACAGTGATCTCACTGGGAAAGGACGTTTCATCAAAGGAGCAGATCATGATAATTTTGAGATGCCTACCTGAAATATGGAGAGGCACTCCTGCTTCAATCAGAGAATCTTGTGATATTAGTAAACTGCCATTCAAGGAACTTATTGGAAAGTTGATGATGTATGAATAAGAGTTTAAGGTAAAAAAAGAAGAATATGATTAACCAAAAAGGAAGTAAGTTTCCTTCAAGACATCTACTTCAATGAATAAAGATAAGGAGAAACTTCTAGCTGTAAGTAATAGCTCATGATGTGAAGAAAGTGAATGTGCATCCGGAAGTGATGCAGAAATGGCTCACATATCCAGAAGATTTATTTAGTTTTATAGGAAGAAAAAGTTTTTTAGAAAATCAAATTACAAAGGTAAGTATGACAACAAGGGTCACTGGAAAAAGGACTTGAAGAAATCTGACAAATCTGATGAAGTTTTCTGCTATAAATGCTAATGAAAAGGACATATAAAAGTAGTCCGTACAAAGCTGAAATACAAGAAGAAGTATGAGTATAAGAACAATAAATATAAGAAAGAAATGATGTATTATTGTAGTCCTTGTTGAGGATAGCTCTAGTGAATCTGAAGCTTCTGAGACTGAAACCAGAAATTAGGCAAACATGTGTTTTAGACAAAACATTCGGAGGTATCATCTGAAACTCATGATTTAAATTCTTATTATTATCGAGATGATTCTGATTCTCAAAATATTTCAACATCTGAATTGCTTGAAAACTGTGATATGTTGGAAGAAACCTGTAATGAGTTAAAAGACAAATATAATGGTTTAAAGAAACAGTATGCTTTAACTATTAAACAAAAATCTGATCTTGACATAGAATTGGAAAAGAATGCTCAGTTTCTTAAAGAAAACACTTAACTGAAAGTGTCAAATGAGAAAATAAGGAATAATTTAGAAAAATTCACAAATTATAAATATACTCTTACTAAAATAATAGGTAAGCATATTTCACCTAGATACACTACTGTTATAGGATAATAACCTAGACAAAGAAAAATTACCAAAACTATATTTATTCCTAAATCTGGATAGAATGCAGATAGTTATAGTTCTAGAAGCCCGTATGATTCAACTAAGTATATTCATATTTAAAGATATAATAAAGTTTATCTTTCAAATTTTTTTGATTCTTAAAATTTTATAAGACCCATAAAACAAATTTGGGTACATAAAGTTTTATTGGCTAACCAGTCTCGACCCAAGAAAATCATGGGTACCAAAATCATTTTCTATCTAAATTTGTTTTGTAGGGAACCTAATTAAAGAGCTCTTGTAGAAAGACATTGTACTTGGAAAATGGATGTTCAAGACATATGTCAGGAGACTTCTTATAATTTAAAAGCATAGTCCGAGTTGATGGAGGTTTTTTCACCATTGGTGACAATTCTAAAGGAAAAATTATCGGCTTCAGCCAGATTGGTAACACTGACTCAGTATAAATTTATAAAGTTCTATTGGTTGATGGACATAGGTATAATTTACAAATTATTTATCATTTATGTGATGATGGTTTTAATGATAAATTTGAAAATGATTCTTAAAATGTTTTTAATTCTAAAAATGCTTTATTATTTTCTACCTTGAAAAATGAAAATGTCTATGCTGTTGATTTAAATTCTTTATCTATGCAAAATATTACTTGTTTAAATGATTTTCATATAGAGTCTTGGCTTTGGCACAGATTATTAGTACATTGCAATGTACATTCACTTAGAAAAATTACTAGGAAGAACTTAGTTAGAGACCTAGCAAAACTTTAATTTCCAGCAGATAAAGTTTGTAATCCATTTCAAAAGGGAAAGCAACATAAATCTTATTTTAAATCAACGAAATAAGTGTCAACTTCTCAACCTCTTGAGTTGGTTCACATGGATTTTTTTGGACCTTCTAGAGTTTCTAGTTTAAATGGGAAGCACTATGTGTATGTTCTAGTAGATGACTATTCTAGGAATACTTGGGTATATTTTCTAGCTCACAAAAGTGAAGCTTATTCTTACTTTGTTAAATATTCCATGTTTGTAGAGAACCGTAGTGGAATTAAGATTAAAACCTTGAGAAATAATCATGGCTGTGAGTTTGAAAATCATGAGTTTGAATCATATTTCTCACACAATGGCTATAGTCACAATTTTTATGCCCCTAGGACACCTCAATAAAATGGTGTAGTAGAAAGGAGGAATAAAACCATTCAGGAAATTTCCAAAACCATGCTCAATGAGTATGACCTACCTATTTATTTTTGGGATGAAGCTGTCAATACATATTGTTATATTATCAATAGAGTGTTGATCAGAACTGTTCTTAAGAAGACCCCTTATGAGTTGTGTAACCATAGGAAACCAAAGTTCAACTACTTCAGAGTTTTTGGTTGCAAAGTCTTTATTCTTAATACGAATGGTAATCTTGACAAGTTTTCATCCAAGAGTGATGAAGGAATTTTCCTAGGTCACTCTATTTCTAGTAAATCCTATAGAGTTTTTAATAAGAGAACCAAATGCGTGGAGGAATATGTTCACATAAAATTTGATGAAACTGATCCACATGAACCTAAGACATCTCTTGAAAATCTTGTAGATGATATCTCTATTTTGAACATTAATGATAAAGAATGTGGAACTATAATTAAAACATCTAGTTCTGGAAATTTTCCAGAACCTGCTTTTGTTGATTCCCAACCTGTTGATGAATCTGAAATCTCTAGCCCTACCTTTTCGAGACCAACTAGGATATAAAGAACCATCCTTTAGATGTTGCTGTAGGTAATCAAGATATAGGAACATAGACTAGAGAATCTCTAAGAAATCAGGTTGAACATCAAGACTTTCTTTCACAGTTAGAACCTAAAAATATCAATGATGCTATCAATGATTAATTTTTTATAATGGCTATACAAGAAGAACTAAATCAATTTGAATGAAATAATGTCCGGGAATTAGTAGAAAGACCTAAAGACACTTTGATCATAGGCACAAAGTGCGTGTTTAGAAGCAAAGTTGATGAATTTGGAAACATCATTATATACAATGATAGACTAGTTGCACACGGTTACAATCAAGAAGAAGGAATTGACTATGAGGAAACCTTTTAACCTGTAGCTAGATTAGAGGTAATTAGGATGTTACATGCCTTTGCATCACATCTGAATTTCAAGTTATATCAAATGGATGTGAAAAGTGCTTTTCTAAATGGTTTTATTGTTGAAGATGTTTTTGTAGAACAACCACCTGGTTTTTCAAATCCTCATTTTCAAAATCATGTTTTTAAACTTTCGAAATCTTTATATGGTTTAAAACAAGATCCAAGAGCTTGGTATGAAAGACATACAAATTTTTTTATTGCAAAAGGATTTACAAAAGGAATTGATGATCCCACTCTTTTTATAAAAGGAATTTCAAAATATCTTTTAATAGTTAAAATATATTTTGATGATATTATTTTTGGATCTTCTAGAAATTTTTTATGTACTGATTTTTCAAAGGTTATGAAAAATGAGTTTGAAATGAGATTAATAGGAGATCTTAAGTTTCTTCTTGGATTTAAAATATTTCAAACTAAAGATGGTATTATTTTGAATCAGAATAATTATACTAAGGATTTATTAAATCTTATTGGTTTGGATAGTATTTAGGGAAGTGATACACCTATGAGTACCACCTGTAAATTGGATATTGATGAAACTGGGAAACCAGTGGATCAAACTAATTACAGAGGTATGATTGGGAGTTTACTTTATCCTAATACTAGTCGACCTAATATTTTGTTTAGTGTATGTATGTGTGATATATTTCAAGCTAACCCTAAAGAGTCACAGTTACTTGCTGTTAAAAGGATTTTCAAATATCTAAAATATACTGCTGATTTGGGACTGTTTTACCCAAAAGGAAAATCATTTGATTTAATAAGTTATTCAGATGTTGACTTTTTTGGATGAAAGTTAGATATAATGGGAACATCTAGAACATGTCATTTACTTGGAAAGTACTTAGTATCATGGTGTAGTAAGAAACAGAACTCAATGGCATTATATACTGCTGAAGTAGAGTATATAGCTGCTGGTAGTTGCTGTGCACAGATTCTGTGGATAAAACACACTTTATTGGAATATATATTCAATTTTAAAAATGTTTCAATTAACTATGATAAAACTAGTGCGATCAACATCTCATAGAACCCTGTGTCTTACTCTAGAACCAAACATATTGATGTTAGACACCACTTTCTAAGAGATCATTATCAAAGAGGTCATATAAGTCTTGAATTTATAGGAATTGAACTTCAATTAGCTGATATTTTCACTACGCCTTTAAGATTAGAAAGATTAAGTTTCATTAGACATGAATTATGAATGATAACTTACTCCTAAAACCATTATAGAAACCTCACCGTTAGATAAACCTCACCGTTAGGTAATCCTCACCATTAGGTAAACCTCACCGTTAGATGAACCTCACTGTTAGATAAACCTCACCCATAGATAAACCTCACCGTTAGCTAAAACATCATCATTAGATAAACCTCACCATTAGATAAACCTCACCGTTAGATAAACCTCACAGTTAGAGAAACCTCACCGTTAGATAAACCTCACCGTTAGATAAACCTCGCTGTTAGAGAAACATCACCGGTAGATGAACCTGACTGTTAGGATGAACCTCGCCGTTAGGATAAACCTCCCAATCATGACAGAACTCACCGTTTAAGGACACCTCACTGGTACATCTGTCAGGCTGTTTCATATTTTTCATATTAAGGATAATACTATGAATTTATTTTTAATATAAGATGTATTTTATATGTGAATCCTAAAAGATATTAATCCCAACTCTAGACATCACTCAATCACCGCAAACTCGTCTGTTTGAATCCCTCCTACATAAACCTATCAAGCTCACAAAACCCTAATCCTCAAAATCTGAAATGGCCCGTGTGAAGTGACCCTCAGGGGATGAAGGGAGTGATGCGCCGAAAGCTAAGAAGCATAAAGTAACAAATGCCGGTGCCAGTGGAAGCAGTAGAGATTCTATTCAAAGAATCATGGGAATGCACATTTATCGAAGGGAGAAATTTTAGTAGAAAAGGAGTCATGTGTGGAATGGATGTTGGAAATAAAGTCCTTTATTCTGAAGGTTTTACAAGAACAAGGATGGATTTAGTGCTTCATAAACAATAATGGACCTTATTATCCAGTACTGGTAAAAGTTTTCTATGAGTTCGTGTCTTTTGAGACTTCAGAAGAGGGGAATAGGATGATTTTCTTTTTTGAATGGTCAAAAGTTTTCGTTCTCATCACTTGGATGGGCTAAGAACCTAAGAGTTCCTCATAGTGGTGATTATGGATTTTATTCAAAATCCATACCTACAGCTAGTGAGTTTTTCAATTATACGGATTCCTTGATATAATTGACAGGAAATGGAACCCCTAGAAATCCCATTTCTTCAGAGATGGCAGGGGAGGATAAACGTTTTTTAAGTTCATTCAGCATGTGATTAGTCCAAGGAGAGGAGATTTTGCTACCCTCAGATTTCAGGATATTTATTTGTTGTATCTATTAAAGCATGGAGTAAAGGTGAACTTGTGAAGATTTCTAATGATTCAGATTGAGTACATGACAAGATCAAAGTATAATTCCAATGAATTATTCATTTCTAAGTTGTTTTCAATTATGATGAAGGAAAAGGAGGTAGCTGAACCTCAAGTTGAAACTGTTGTGGTTAAGGATAACTTTTTCCTCACCAGGATTGTTTGTAAGTTTATGAATGTTTACTGGAACCCTTGGAAGAAATCATGGGTTAATGATGAAGGAAAAGAATATGAAAAGTACACTCCTGTAGACCATCCTTCTATACCAAAGGATGTGAGGGATCATGTTCTTAGACTAGATGATCCAGAACCGGTCTACAGTGATAATGAAGCTGATGCTGAGGAGGAAGATACATTAGTTGGGGATGGAGGAGACCATGATTTACTTCCTAGTCCTATGCCCCAAAATATTTCCTATGGAGCAGCTAGCCCTCCAAAATAACTACCAAGGAAAGAAACTATACTGATGGAAAGTGATATTGAGACCACAGAAGAAGAAGGAGCATATCATATTGTTGTCAAAGACACCTCTAAAGATGATGAGGTAACCGAGTAAGACCAGATTTCTCATGAGTAAAATGAAGAAGAATAACTCTGTTTGAGCCCTATGATAGGTAGTACAGTCCAGTTAGTGCCTGATCAGGAAGAAGCAGTGGGACCTACTTCCATTACCGAGGGAGTCATTGATAACTCAGAAACAAATAGAACTCACCCCACCAATTAACTATCAGAGAAATTGGCTATTGAATCTACTAAAGTTGTGGAGGATATTGTGGAGTTAACATGAGCAGAACACTTGGAGGAGATTTCTCAGGTGAATTCACTATGTGAGGGGAAGCATCTTGGTTCAGTATTAGTGTTATATGAAATTGAAGGTTGGACATCAGATCTAGGATATATGGTTCTTGGAATTAATTATGAATATTCTAATGAGGAAGACCAGCCCCAAAGAGAATCTGTTATCCTACTTGCTGTGGTTGAAAATTTGGCAACCAAGGAGGATCTTGAGTCCTTAAAGGCTGAAATGAATGAATCACTGAATGAATTAGTGGTAGATTTGACGAAAATCCTGGTTGAATAGATGAGGAGTGTGGAGCAAAACCTGCAGCTATATATGGGATGTGTTGTGTCTAGTATAGTGAAGGAAATGATGGATGATGTTAAAGTATTCCATACTCAGATTGAGAGTTGGACAAGAGCTGTGGTTGCTCTAAGACAATCTATTGCTTCGTTGACTGCCATGAACAGCTCTCAAACCCAAGTGAATACTGATATCAGATATATCAAATAAGTAGTCAAGCACTTTGTGGAAGTTATTGAGGATTTTATGAAATCAGTCAAAGAACAGTTGAACAGTTAAGATGAACTTGTTCATAAGGTGGTTAGTAATCTGACATAGTCTTTCAAAGAAACAATATCTTTCTAAGTTAAACCCATTCATTCATCCATCTCCACTATGAAACTTGATCAGATCAGAACTGTTATCCAGGAAGAGTTGGCTAAGGCCAGTACCAGTGGCTCCTCGGATACTAAGATCCTTGCTACCACCAGGGATGTTAGTAGTTTTTTATGTGATCACCTACGGGCAGCTACTGCTTCTCAAGAGGCAATTAAGAATAAGGTGGATGCTTACTTTGAGAAGGTCTATACCAAGCATCAAATGACCAATAATTTCAAGCTTTTGATAGAGAATATGAAGTTTCATTTAGTTACTCATTCTTTTAGAGAACAGGTTAGTAAGGTCAGGGAGCTTACTACTGCCTTGGATAAATTCATTGATAATCGAAATGGTATTGTGTCAGCAATGGAAAGAGGAGGAAGTATTATTATGGATTTCAAGAACCTTTTGCTACCTTTCTTGCATGTGGACGCCAGACCTGTGATTGTACCTCCTGACCTTCCTTCCTCTTCCTCTGGGAGTACACCTCAATTGACTCTAGTTCAGGCTATTCAAATCTTGACACCTATGATCTCACAGAAGATCACGGATTTCAGATCTAGTACAGTTTCAGTGGTTGAACCTCCAGTTGTTTTTTCATCTATTCCCAAGCCAACTACTCAATCTGACCTTGCACCCTCTTCTGATCCTAACGAAGAGACTCATGTTCCATAGGAATATTGAGTTATTCTAGATGTTTTTTATGGGATTCACTTGTATTTTCTTTTGTAATACCAACTTTATCAGTTTCTATCCTTTTTGATTTAATGGAATGTTACTCTTACATTCTCTACTTTTCTATGATTATGTGTAATATGTTCTCTTTTAGTCACTATATTTCTCTGATTCTACCCTTCTTTTTGTTAATCACAAAGGGGGAGAAAATGAAAATAATGACAACTGGGAGTACAATTGCAAGGGGGAGAATGAAAGGGGGTGAAAAATGAGAATTTTGTTTTAAGGGTTTTTAGGGAATTTTTCCTCAGACTCTATTTTAATTTTCATAATACTTTGGCATAAGTTGTGAGAGGTTTTTATTATTAGAAGGGGGAGATTGTTGAGCCCTCTGGGAGAATTCGTTGAAGTCATAATTTCATAATCCCAATTATGCTCAATCATATATTGATAATTCCAATTATGCTCAATTATATTTTGATAATCCCAATTATGCTCAATTATATTTTTATAATCCCATGTATGCTCAATTAGGGTTTGATAATTACTATAATGATTAATGATCAATTACTTAGTTCTGTATATTTATAAATCATGAACATATTCATATATTACAATATTTATATTATCAATATAGAATTAGGTTACTGGATGGATATATATATTCTAACTTAACTCATTCTGCCAATAGAATGCTTAAACAGACAAGTCGTCACCGTTACAGAACAAGCCTACTGATACAGGCCACCAGTACAACAAGTCTAACAATATGTGAAGGTTACCGATACAGACAAGTCACCATTATGCAAGTCTACCGTTACGTGAAGGTCACCGTTACAGAAAAAAGCTACAGATATGTGAATGTTACCGATACAGACAAGTCACCATTATGCAAGCCTATAGTTACGTGAAGGTCACCGTTATGCAAGCCTACCGATACAGAACTAGACTACCGTTACACGAAATGTCACTGGTACATTAAGTCTACCGCAACAGATCAAGTCTACAAACAGACATGAAGTCTACCGATAGAAAGACTACCATTACACAATAAGTTACCGATACACAAGGCTACCAATATCCAAAGCTACAGTTCCAGAGAATGCGACGCTGCCTTAATTTCATTATATTTATTTAATCTAACCAACGGTTATGTCAGGTATATTTTAATGCTCTATCATTAATTTAATAAAGGATGTTGGATGTTAGGGAACTATACCTCGTACCTGCAAAAAAAAATCATTTCTTTTTCCGAAGATCATGCTAAATATAAGAAGTCCATGTTGCTGCAAAAAAGACGACACATATACAATAAAAAAGAGATACAAGAGACATACACAAGAAGATCTCATACAGATATACATGCATGACCAAGAAGACATAGAAGCTCATACATACTCTTGATTACTCAAGAAGATCTATGTACATTCACGAGGACATTGTAGAACTTCATCGACTACTTTTCGCTGTCTATGATCCTTGATGTCAAGAAAACAATACACTGTTT
The DNA here is from genome assembly GCA_963277665.1 of Viscum album. Classification (NCBI taxonomy): domain Eukaryota; kingdom Viridiplantae; phylum Streptophyta; class Magnoliopsida; order Santalales; family Viscaceae; genus Viscum; species Viscum album. The sequence goes on from OY728146.1 coordinate 1,817,007,891, forward strand.
TCCATACAAAAACCAGAAGAGGACTCAGAACCATTTCTGATCAAATTCGAAGGAGTCCGGAGTTACACTGCAATTACTAGAGCCATTATAAACTCTATATCATGCTCATTGATTTATTATTTACATTACGTGTAGTGTGTATCATCTGTCTTAATTTATACACACACTGTCTCCTGAACCTTAACTTGAGGATCTGTAAATCCTCCTTCAAACTCCTTACAACTTTTATTTCCCACTGTGGATAGTGGTAGAGGTTATATGTGACCTGGACAGCTGTATTTTCTATGGTTTTTGTTTCCCATGAAGATCTATGGAAGAGATCATTGACCTGGATATTTGTAAACTGTTGTGAACCCCGATCTAGGGCGTGGATCAAATTTATATAAATTGTTGAGAGGACTATGTCTCAGCTTGAGACTGAACCTCTTGGTTATATCTACTATTCTTTATTTAGTTTTATCTAAAACCTTTTTATTCCGATGCAATGTGCTTTAAAACATAAAACTGTTTTTCAAAGATACTCTGATAATTGGATTTGCAAGTGTTTTCGTTACTTGCAAATCAGTAGGTTACTTTCAAAAGCTAATCTGATATTCTGATTAGATTAAATAGGAATTAATCAATCCCTTTAGAACCTAACTGATAGTTTTGATTAATTCAAATTCACTACAATTCAATTAGTATTTTAAATTTGGGGATTTTAGTGAAAGATTTTAAAACAGAAATTTTAATTGGAACTCAATTCACCCCCCCTCTTGAGTGTCCACTCCGACCAACATGATTTTATTTTGAAATTATTCATATAAGATTGTATGGGAAGCATAGAAGGTGTTATAGTGGAAGAACATAGCCACACCCACTATATAAGCTAAAAAACATTCTAACTTTAATTTGTCGAAAAGGTCATAAAGTATATTGTTTGAAAAACAGCGGAATTCTTATTTTCAAAACAATTTATAAAAAGTCAAAAAAAGGTATAAATGAATTTACCCAATATTATATGTAATAGTAAAAATATTATTGAAATTCCATTTTAAGAAACACAGATGTGGATGATAATGATTTCCCAAAAGATACATACATATTAACAACCTCGGATAAGTACAAAGATAATAATATTAACCAATGACATGAAATTTTATTTAGTAGAGGGTAGATTATCCTCTTTTATAATGCCAAAATAATTTTTATTAAACTATAAAATAAACACATGCATAAATATTATATCATATATTATCTTCAAATATTTCATTGTTAATGACATTTTAGTAGTATCATCATTTCGGGTGTAAACTGATTCTTTTTCATTTATATGTTTCGTTACACAGGTCATGTTTGTAATGTATTGGATGTAGTTTATTCATATAAATAATGTTATTAACCTATTAAACATTATTTTTTTACATTAAGTTAAAATTATTCTAGAATAGTTATAATAGGGAATTAATCTCATCGCGTTCACAAAGATGGTAATATGTACGTACGTACTGCCGATAATTCCATTATATTGATGTTGAAATCGTTCGTAATTATATTGTATATTATATATATATAATCATTAAAATTTATAATTTTTATTTACATAAATTATACTTATTAGTATACCTATACAAATAATGAAGTGTTGAATAAAAAAACAACACCACAACGTGGAGACAGTAAGCTGTATATTCACACGTATGGTGATATTTTCATTCATAGGACATATTGAATAATGAATATGGTTCTAACTTATTTATGATAACATAATAATATATATAATTTCCTAGAGGTATTATTTTTGTATGGAAAAAGCAATGTCAGAGGATGTGGAAGAAGAAACTAATATTGAAAGAGGTGATAAAATAATTACATCGTCTTAGAGAGCTTCTAATTGATTTGATCAGTAGTGCTCCTTAAGTAAGGTTTCTGTTCAAATTAAGGCCACTATATTAAATTTAATGTAGTTGTGAAGATTATTTTCTAGGGGTTGGACCAGAGAAATGGATTTGGAGATGTTATTTTGAGTGAATGTAATGCACCATTTATAAGAGAGTTAAGGGTGACTTTAGGAAACACTTGAAATATTATTTTATTATAAAAATATTTTCCTTTTATAAAGGCTCCAAATGAATTTATTTCGAGGATAAGGTTGGGTGGGTCGATATCCTCTCAACCAATAGGTTATAGACATGTTTAGGTCACCATATTATCCTAATATTTTAGATTTACCACTTGGTTAAATAGTTTAACATTTACCATGTATACTTGTAATTTTATATTATATGGTAAACAAACATACTACAAAAAGTAAAAAGATCCCCAATTCGTCTATTCTTGACATATCTATCATCATCTAAGTCCTTTTTTTCTGAAAATTTGATCTTTAGGAATATTATATCAATTAATAATATAGTATTTTCTTTAAAAACTAATTTGTGTAAATATTGACACTAACTAGTATTTTGCTTTTTTGAAATCTAAAAACATTCATTACTCAGAAAAAATAAATTAAATCAGACCTAACATGTCATATATACCTAGAAAAGTAATGGAACGCATAAAAATTCTGAATTTTTATTTATTTGGATATTAATAATATCAATTATTTTAATCATTCATTAATACTATAATTATTGCATCATTATTGTGTCATAAATAAATCTAATTGTTTAATGTCTAAAAAATATAAATAAAATACTATTATGGAGGAATAATTATTATATTTAAAATTTATATTTATAGTCATATTTATCTTATGTATAACCCTATATCAAATATGTTTTAGATGTGAAAATTTGAATTTTTTAATTTTAGCTTTTCTTTAAATAAAATAATAATAAGTGTCATAATCTAATACAAGTGGATCAAAGTGGAACATATTTCATAACTAAGGTTAATTTTGGATGATGAAAACTTATAAAAAAGAATTTGGACACGTGTTAGGGTAATTATAAAATCATTTGTACTTTTAATTAACCAATTTAATTTTAACCGTGGTGAATTAAATTTAAAAGTTACTATTCACCAATAATTATTTTCATCATATTGAACAAAATTTAACAAACCGATTTCCACCATGTCTCTCTGATTTTTTAAATTCAATTCATAGCAGTCGTAAAATTACAATCTATGGAAATTTTCTACAGTGCAAAGATGGTGAGTAGAAGGCGTTTAAAAGTTCAATAAAATTTTATACATCTAATATTATTATAAAATGACACCAATGAATTACATTGAACTAATATAGGTATTATTTATCTATTTTTAATTAAAATAAATTAAAATTCAGGAATAATTATTTAAATAAAAATTCATTTTAAACAATAACGTTGTGTTTTTCACAATTAATCAAAAAATTAAGGAGTTCAGAAAAATAAAAAAAATCAACCAAGGATAAATTTAATATTCCAAATTCAAAAATGATTCCTATTTTGTAAAATTAAAAACAGAACATATTCATTTATTAATCTAATATTAATTCTTGTTGTTAAAACCAAAAAGTGTGTTTTTGAGAAATAAAAATTATCAAACGATTGTTATGTGTTTATGTCCAATTTAATGTGAAATTTCATTCAATGACCTAAATTATATTAAATGATAATAATATAATCTGATGATACATTAAAAAAAATAAAATGTATAATTTAACACTATAATTAATTTTTACTAAATTTTTTTAATTATAATTTTGTATTTTTCACTATTTATCAAAATATGAATGTTTTCTACAATGTATCAAAAGTTTAACCAACATAAATTTCGATGTCCCATTTATAAATAGGAATTATAATTATTCATATTTAATATATAAAAGTGTCAAATATTTTATTTAAAAAGGGTATGACATTAAAAGGAAATAAAATTGTATTTTTTAGAAGACACTTATTTTATCTGAACAATTGAATTTGTCAAAATATAATGTCTAAGAAACATAAAATATGAATTGATAAAATATATATGATATATATTAAATTAAAAATTTGGTTAATAAAATTAAAAAAATCTTTTTAAATAGCTAGTTTTATAGGGCGTGATGCACCAGAACTCGGTGTTGCGTGTTGCGCAAGATATTGAATTAATTTAAAGAGAGAATGTACTATGAAATTATGGGGAGTTACATTCTATCATTCATCAATAAATTTCATTCTCACAATAAAAATTTAATCTTCAAAAATATATGGTTGAAAACATTAAATAACCTTGTGGATAACCCACATTAGAAATATGGTTACTATAATTTAGTCATAAAAAGAGGGAAAGAGTAATGAAAAGTCACCACAAAATTAGGGTTTCGAATAAGAGAACATTGGTTGAAATAATAGATATATAATTGGAAGAAAAACGTAAATATTCATAGGGTGTTATTGAGGTAATCAATCATAAAAAAGTGAAAAATAAATGGAAAATTGAGGCCCTCAAATCAATAATAATATCATCGATTTAAAAAACCTAAGGTATTATGATAACACATTTGCAGTTATGAGATAAATTACCTAATGTTAAAGAATTAATTTCATCATAGAATAATGAAGAAAATTAATTTTTTACAGGTATAGTTCCAACCATTAACCAATTTATACCACAGACTCATATTTCTCTCCAAAATATAATATTATTCAAAAATATTCAATTAAACATTATCATTTAGATTTTCAAAAAAATGAATATATAATTCATCTATCATATCATTTTAAAAAACTAAAATCTATAAACCATGACATCACATAGGCCATTAGTAGGTGATTCACCCTTGTCACCCTTCGATTTCGAGTTCAGGTCTCGTGGCCTTGCCGGTCGCGACAAATTGTTGTCTAACCTTCAGGTTGTCCTTTTAATAAAAAATCAAAAAAATCATTATAATTTTTTTAACATTAAACCACAGTATCCAATTTATAACATAATCCATTCCAATGTTTCTAGTAATCCAAAATATTTTTTTCAAAAATCATAGTCCAAATATTTATAAGGACGGTCTACATAACATAATAAAGATATGTTTTTTCCACATAATAACATGTGTGTGACATCATCATGTATTCTCTAAAAACATTGATTCTTGTAGTGAACTATATCCTTTCAGATGAAGCATTATACATTTGAATCTTTTTTCCTACCATTATAATAACAAACATGGTTTCATTTTTCTCTACACTTATTTCATACTCCCATTCCCCAATGGCATTTAACATGGGTTTTCATTCCACAGTTATCACATGTGGGAAAATCCCTCATTACCTTATTCCCTTTATCCATATTTTACTCTGTTTTCCTCTTCTTCTCTTGTTTCCCTTCAAAGACATCATAATTGGTGAATTCATTACTTATCTTATTAACACGTGATAATATTTCTTCATATGGTGAGAATAAGTGGGAAGCTATTTCACTTATAAATACAGGCTTAAGACCATGAAAGATACGATCCTTATAACTCTTTGTATAATTATTATTTTTAGAGTTACCATTCATTCTACTCGGTGCAATTTCTAAATGACGACATACACTAGGTTATATAATACCATACTGTATTATCTAAAAACTAGAAATATTCTCATCATTAAATTAATATTTTGATACATCTAGAATCATAATCATAAAAATTGTTTCTTTGCGGAAATATTTACACATAAATCCTTCATAATGGTTCGTAAATAAAATGTGAATTAGCCATAAGCATATCCCTCGGTTGTGTCGTAACTAAGAGGGTAGCAAGGCCCATTGTCATGCACCAGGATACATCATGTCATGCCCGGAACTACTTGTCATGGTTTTCACTCTATGGTACATATATTCTGTAGCTGCCTCTACTTGCTCGTATGCAGAGAAGTATATATTTTCATGGAAAACCAAAAAAATATTTGCACTACAAATTTTTTTGGATGTTCTAATATACTAATCTTCAAAGTATATATTATCATAATGTTATCTAATCGGTGTTTTTCTAAATTTAGTTTCCATGGTTTTTACTAAACTTCCACGGATACTAACTATAATTCCCTGAACCAATTTACCAAGAGTCAGTGCATTAATATATAACAATTTCATGATCACAAGTAACCAAGTCTCAAATGTTCGATTAGTTTTGTAGCTGCAGATGTAATAGATTCCAACATAATTTTTATAATACATTATGAGATAAAAAATTGCATTGTGTCTCCTTTGAACACACTCATATCCCATAGCTTATCCCTTCGGGTCCTTCATAATATACTTTTTCACATCCTGAGAAAAATAAATCATAAAAAATGGGCGACCTCATATACTCAGTAAAGATAACAATATACCGAAAACTTTCTTAAATAAAAATAAATAGTGAATACAATGTATACGATTAAAAAACAAGCATTTTAAAATTAAACATCAGAATATTATGGTAATGATAAATCGAATAATTCCAGTTTCTTATTCCAATGGATATTCAAAAAGTCAAATACTCAATTGTAATATCAATATCTAATTTTATAATTATATAATGCATAGTTTCAGACATCGTAACAACATAGTCAAAGTCTCGTTCCAAGAATACAAATAATATTTTGTCAACGCCCACTGCAAAAAAAAAATAGTCTGTCACATGAGACCTACCAATGCACCGATGAGCTGTAGTGGGCTCCACCCATAACTTACTAAGTCCAATGCATTCCTCATTCAAAAATGTTGAATCAAAACAAAAAAATGGTTATTAAAACTAGCATATAAAATGATAATACTCTAACTCTAATCCATGAATGGTATAAAAACTAAACATATATAGTATAACATATCACAAAACCATCTATAGAATATATAAGATTGTATCATAATAAACATAATCCAAACATATGTAAAATCTGTAAAAGGATTTTGACATAGACGAAATCAAAACGATATGAGAGAATCATCTAATTCTATTTGGAAATCATTTAAAAGTCATGTAATTACTAAAGAAAATTTTTATTTTGAAAATATTTTTTTAATAATGTTAGGGATTCTTCAAATGTGTCTTACCGTGGAAAATAGTCACACACGCTGTATAAGATAAAAAAACATTCTTAACTTAATTCGTAGAAAAGGTGATATATTATATTTTATAGAGTACGATGGAATGATTCCATTCAAAACAGTTTTTAAAAAGTAAAAAAAATGGTATAAATGACTTTAACCCATAATATAGGAAATTGTACAAATTTTTTTGAAATTCATTTTTATGAAACACGATTGTGGATGATAAAGAATTCATAGTAGATACTTACTTATAAAAAACATCATTTTAATAAAGAGATTGTAAAATTAAACCTTACCTTGTACTTTTCCTTATTCGAGGGTAGGTTAACATCTTGAATAATAATGAAATAATTATTATTAAATTATACAATTACGACAAAAATAAATATGATATCATATATGATCTTCTAATATTTCATTGTTAATGATATTTTCGAAGTATCAATATTTCAGGTGTCAATAGATTAATTTTCCTTTATATATTTTATTATGTAAGTCATGTTTGTTATGGATATGATGAATTCTATTCATATAAATAATGATATTAAATTCATAAAAATTATTTTTATACAAAAAAATAAAATTATTCATGAATGGTTCTGATGGGGAATGAATGTCATATCGTTCGTAGAGATGGTAATCCCTACGTACAAAAGGGCGACAATACCAATTTATTAATGTTGAAATTGTAGGTAATTGGATATTTTATCATATATATACAATAATTAACATTCTATATTTATTATTTACATCAACTATATTGATTATTATACCCATCCAACTAATGAAGTGTTGAATAACCAACTACACCACGACGTGGAAACGGTAAGCTACATGTATGAACATATGGTGACATTTTCATTAATTGGATGGGTAGAATAATGAAAATGGTAGTACCATATTTAAAATAACATCAAAATACGTGTAAGGTATTGCATTTGTTATTTCCAAATGGAAACAACAAAGAAAGAAGAAGTGTAAGAATAAAATAACTTTGAAAGAGGTGATGAAATTATTTCTTATCGATTGGGTGCTTCCTTTTGATTTCATCAAAGGGAATCCCTAGGTCGGATTTATGATTAATGTAAGGCCTCTAGGATAATGTGAGGTAGTGTAGAATATATTTCAGTAGGGAATTTTTGAGCCAAATGGCATTGGAGTTGTGATTTTGAGAGAAGGGGGTGTACAATTTTATAAAAGAGGTGAATGCCTCATTAGAAAAAAGCTGTAATATTATTTTATTATAAAATAACTTTTGGTTTATAATTGTACCAAATGGATTTATTTAGAGGATATGTTGGGTATGGGTCTAAATCCTCTCACCCAATAGGTTGTAGAAATGATTTTGTCATCATATTAACATTATCATTAATATTTTACTCTTTGTTAAATAGTATAAAATTTACCATGAATCCTTGTATTTTTTTTAATATGGTTAATAAGCGTTCTGTGAGTACCAAAAGTCATTGATTATTGAAATATATACTTTTATCTACTTCGTTTGGCCAAAATTTTATTTTTAGTAATATTATATCAATTAATAATATATTATTTGTTTAAAAAACTAATTTTTTCATTTTTGACACTATTTAGTATTTGGTTTTTTGAATGTAAAAAAAATAATTATTAATTAATAAAAAATTTAAATAAATACTAACATGTCACATTAATCCTGAAAATTTATTCAATGCTTCAAATGTCTCAATTTACATTTATTTCTATATTTTTAATATCAGTTATTATAATCATTCATTAATAATGTAATTACATCATCATTATTGTGTCATAAAAAATTAAAATATTTAATTTATATAATTTATAAATAAAATACCATAATGTAGTTAATTTACTTAGCATTCTATTTTATTTTTATAGTAGAACTTATCGTATGTATAACCCAGAATTACAATTGGTTTAGTTATGAAAATTTGAATTTAACAGTTTTAACTCTTCTATAAATTAAATAATAATAAATGTTTTATTATAATCCTAGTTGATTAAAGAGGATAATATTTTATTCCTAACATTGATTTTGGTTGAGAAAAAAATATCCAAAATAATTAGGACATGTTTTAGGGTAATTATAATATTATTTTTACCTTTAATTTCTTCATTTACTTTCAACCATGGTAAATAAAAATTAAAAGTTTCTATTGACAAAAAATTATTTTAATACTATTGAACCTTATTTTACATACTTATTTCAACCTTGTCTCTCAAAGTTTTGAAATTCTATTCATAGAAGTGGTAAAATCACCTTTTATTCAAATTCGTTAACATTTTTAAAAGGTGGGTAAAATATGTTAAAACGATCAATAATATTTTATACAAAAAATATTTTTATAAAATGACCCCAATGAATAAAATTGAACTAATATAGGTATTATGAATCAATATTTACTGAAAATAAATTTAAATTTTAAAATAATTATTTAAAAAAATGGTTTAGACAACAACGTAGTGTTTTGGTACTATTCATAAATAATTGTCTGTTTTTTGAAAAATGCCAATAATTCACCAGAAGATAATTTTTTTATTCCAAATACAAAAATGATTTCAATTTTACAAAATTAATAAAACATAAGTTTCATTATTTAATATAAAATTAATTTTCGTTGTCAAAACTAGAAAACAAGTTTTTGAGAAATATAAAATATCAAACGATTGATATGTTTATTGTCCAATTTAAATATAAAATTACTTAAAATGACCTAAATTATATTACATGATAATAATATAATCAAGAGATACTTTGAAACCACTCAAATGTATAATTTACCACTATAAATTATTTCAATTAAAAAAGTTGTTTTTAATTAAAATTGGTTATTTCTTACTATTCAAAAAAAATATAAATTTTTTCATAATAGTATTAATAAGAATGATATAAAAATTAATTCTAAATTTAATTTCAAACCAAAAAATACTATACAATTTCCATTGATAAGTCATTTTTATCCCATAATGTACCATCAAATATCTATAACAAAAGTTGTTTTTGTATACTAGGTAAAATAGTAAATAATAATTTTGTGACATTATATTCATATTAACTGTAATATTTAATTGGAATCAATAATGATTAAATAGAAAAAATCAATCAAACATGGAAAATATGTGAATCACATGAAATTTTATCAATTAACTGACCATAATATGGCATTAATAAATGATAATCCAATAAATCCATAAAAATAATCCCACAATCTTAAAAAATATTGATATTCTAAATAATTTAATAAACATATGTAAATAAATAACTTGTATTATAATTAAAGAATTTATAAAGATAAATATACATAAAATTCAAGTGATTTCACAAGACAGGTTTAAATTTTTTGATATAAACTCGTAAAATTTAACCAATTGAATTGTCTGATGATATTTATTGATTCAGAAATGGATAATCTACAACTAGGACAACCAAATATCATTATATTTCTTATTAATTATACATATTAAAGGGGTATGACTAAATCTACATAAACATTATTATTAAAATATATCATAAGAAATCATAATACAACCCCAATAAAATAAACAAAATAATTAACCATCTAGAATAATATAGAATAGGTTAAAACTATTATACATCCACCACAAAATTGATCATAAACCATCTAATATAATAATGTGGATCATTTTATAACAATATATCTCTATTGGATCTTAAATACATCAATGTGTTTATGTCATTGAATAATATAAATACCATAAATTGAAATTTATATGTTTTTATGGAAAATTCAGTTTTCAAATTGAAAACATATTTTTTAAAAAATTAACAATATATTTTTAAAAATTCATTCTTATTAAAATCTCGGAAAATGAAAAATATACCATAAGAAATTTAGTAGTCATAATGGGAATATATTATTATCTATTCTATACATGTTATAATAATTATTCTTTTATCATTTTTTGTAAAGTAAAAATTGTATATGTTATTAAAATGAAATAAAGATACATTAAAAAAATTAAAAAATAAATAATTAATAGAATTTTCTTTAAAAAAAACATTTTCAGAAGGTTATAATCAATTTTTTATTAAAATATGGATATGGGTAAAAATTTATTTTCAATAGAAGATATAATTTATGTATAATTTTCTAAGTAAAAATTCCTTAATCATTTCAATTAATAAATAGTTTAAAAATGGAACTATTAAAGGAAAATGTTCATGAATTACCATATTATAATAATATATATTAATTTTAAGACAGAAATGTAAATTATTTTCTCATTGGGAGTGTTCAACAAAATAATCCTAAATAATGAATAATTTTTTAAATTAACCATTAAAAATTTTCAAAATTTATATTAATAAACCCCAATAAATAAATAAAATAAAAATTAACATTAAATAATTTCAATATAAATATATTAATGATATAAAATATCACAATGGTTAATATGTTCAACACACAAATGAATAAGTGGTGAATATAGAGTATGTCTTCTAGAAATGTAAGACATATGTCAAAACCATAGCTTATTCTTGACTACCATTTGATGTGTCTAAACATTATTTATAATAATTAAATTTTTATAATATATGTGTTACAGAATAATAATTACATACTCCAACTATATATTATAAAATGAGAGTCATGTATCACCTTTTTAACAATAACATATTAGAATAATCGTTTCAAGTGGTAATTTCTTCATTTTCAAATTATATATTAGTTCTGAAATTATCTCAATTTTCTTAACTTCAAGTCATATAATTTATATAATTTTAATTATAATAAAAATATCATATATATTAATTATAAATCTACATCTATAAATCTATTAATGTTATACATAGAATATTTATTACACCATTCATAGAGAGGATTTTCTCTACGTTTGGTTGAATATTTCTTCCATTTATCCTACATATAGAATGAAATAAATATATTTTTTAATTAATATATCTATAATAATAATTTTTTAATTATAAAATATATTAATCAAATACATTTTTATTACTATTCATGTATAAAATAAATAAAATTAATTTTACATCATTATGTCTGTGTAGTAGTGCACACTTATGTGCTAGCATCATAATTTAATACTAAAAGATTATAAGAAAAGAAGATATATGTGATATATTATTTATAAAAGTATTTTTAGTTCAGAAAAATCACATGTAATCAATATTTTATCATTACCTCATTCGATATAATCTATAAGAGAAAAATGAATCACACAACTTCATGAGGGGCTCTCCATTATACACACAACTGATGTTATCGTATGCCCCATAGAAAAGAAGGTAAATAGGTATACTATATATGATAATTAAATAGGTAAGTGTATATAATAAACATAAAATAATTAATTTTAATATATTATTATTGAAATCGTTGAATAATGGAGTTGGAAAATTAATTACTTCTCTCCACGCAGCGGTAGTCCACCATACACATGATCGACGATTTGGTTTTCCCTTTGATAGATATGGAGATAAATATAGGTTACCTCATTTGGACAATATCATATCAGTATATAGGTATTAATAGTTATTTATATTATAATATTTTATGAAATAATGTTGATTTATTAGAATAATTAAAATCATAATGCATAGTAAAAAACATTACCTCTTCTTCAGTGACCATATTTAAGTTTACTAAAATCCATTAACTATTTTATTTTTGATATTCTATTGGAATTAAAGATGATGGTAGGGGTGTAAAAAGGGGATATGGATGTTTATGGATGAATAAATGAGTATTGTTAGATTAAATAAGGATGGATAGTGGTTTCCATTTTATTAGTGTAGGAGAGAACACATATAGATGTTTTTAAAACATTAAGCGGTGGCTTGGTTGTCTACATACCATAATCATAAAATGGGACATTATCAAAACATAATGATTATAGGGTCAAAATATGTCCCAAAAATGGGGTCTAAATAGATCATGTCAATTTTTTACATTAATTTTCTTACTTTTACCCCTGGTATATCAATTTTTACCATAATCATGAAAAATAATTTTTTTATATCATTCCCTTTTAAATATGGTAAAATATTATTATAGAAATATTAGATATTTTCTATAATTTTTATTAAAAACATGGAATACATTTTTCCAAACTTATTTTATCCAATTGGAGAATATCAGTCTTATATTAAAATGTAGTAGTGAAGAAAGTGAGAGTTTCCAATGAGAAAATTCTCATATGTAAAGAATTTTATATAATATCTATTTAATATAAAATGTATTCATGGAATGTGAATTTGATATATATATTTATTCAATAACTAATATTGTTTTATGAAACATTTGAAATTTAATTTACCATTTTAATTAATTTTAATGTTATTGTAGTTTTCAATAAATACTATTTTATACTATTCATCGATAAGTGAAACATTTCATAAAAGTAAAATAAATAACATTAAGAAAATTATTTTATGATCATTTAAAAATTAATTTCAATATTATCAAATACAGTATATTAAATTTTTAAAATTTAATTTCTTCATATTTGTACTAGAAGCGATGAAACTGTTTTCCTTGAAAAAGTAAAATTTTTTAGAAAACAATTTCTTTTTCATGAATTGGTTATTATTTTTCTGTAATCATTATAAAAAAATATAATTTATTTTATACATATTTAAACCATATAATTTTATTAATATTATTACTATTATTCATACATGACATCAAAATGACAATTATAATTCTAATGTTTATATATTAATTTTTTAATTGTGTATGAAATTTCATTCAATCCTTGTATAATTGGAATTAAAAGAAATCAATGAGATTTAAACTGTTTAAAGATAAATATATTATAATTATTATTCCTTTTATAATATCCTATGATGAAATCCAACTAAAAATGAGGTTCACCAATGTGAAAATCCAAATGGGGGTGATGCTTATCTTATTCCTTACCACAAACTACTCCTAAATAACATCTCCTAAAAAGTCCTCTACTATATATAATAATTCTGGATTTCCATCTACCACATGTAATTCTAATAATCCTCCATATCCTATTTTCCATTCATGTCAATCCTTGATTCCTCTGCGTCCCTCCTCTACCCCCTTTATATACCATTCTCTCCCTTACACTACGGCTCCTGCTCAGCCTCCCCATCGCGATATCACCCTTCCCCATTTTTGTTTACCATTACTCCTCCCTTCTTTCTTCCTCGATGTCTTCTTCCATCACCTTCTTCAGTATCCTCAATCTAGATTTTCCATTGTTTCACTATTCTCTATCTTCTCCACCATCACCATATTCCCATGTTCGTAATTTCCCTCTTCCATTCTTCCTTTAAAGTCATCCACTTCTTTCAACTCCTCCATATCCCACTATTGTTTCTCCTCCACTAAAGATTTACCAGTGCTCATATAATCCCCAATAATGCATTCTTGCTCCGACGATTCCTCCTACTCCTATGGTTCTTGCTCATGTTACACCTCCACTACTTATCCTAGGGTTCTCACTACTCCTCCTTTGTTGTTATTGATTCCCTCATTACTTTTTATCTCTACATCCAGTTTTACCTCTACCATTGCTCCAATGGTTACCAAAATTATTTACCCTCGAACGATGCTCTTATGGTTTTGGATTGCATCACCCATCCTCAGATGTTCCTTGTTTTCTAACTCCTATTTCCCCTCCCATCATCCCGCAGTTCCCACAATACATCGTCGATGCCTTAATTGCTAATAGTTATGTTTCCTGCTAAGGTTCATCCTATTGAATACCCTCATCTTGACATGTGTTTTATATTACTCATAATACCTCCAATTATTTTGTGTAGGTAATCTCCTTATTCACTTTATGTCATTCTATTAATTCCCTCAAGCTTGTGACTTCCATCAACATCTATAGATAATCATTCTGCTAAATTTAGTTTCAAATGATGTGTCATCGCCCTGAATCAACTATGTGTTTCTATTCATAATCATAATATTGCATTGACTATTAGTTTGTTCATTTATCATATGGTGTGTTTCTACTACAAATGTGTTTCTAGATTTATATGGGTTCTAACAGTTCATGTTCATAATTTTCAATGTTTTCAAATTTTTTTCAAACTACGTATAGATAAAAAAATTCCCCAAATAAATTTTATTATTAATGGTAATTTTTTATTCGTACATGTATGACCTAAATCAATGTGTGTGTCCCTTCCATATTTTATTTTATTTATGGGAAATATGAAATGTATTCATTCAAATTCAAAATGATTTGGGGGATGAAAAAGGAGATCATATTAACATACTATCTCTCAAAATACATCACTTTTATGAAGCATCTAGTCTCTATTTTAACGTTATAGTATATTATCCAAACATTTGTTAGTCCAAAAGTTTTTATTTTTGATTAGATTTAGTTGTAAGGTAATGTGATGTATTTTTAATGGGCACCACTACCTAAATATTAGTGAACATCTACACACACCATCATGTTTGGTCTATATATTGTGGGTTTATATAAATTAATTTATTTAAATTTACTTGTAAAACATTTTTTATCAATGATATTTTTCATGTGTTTAATTTTGATTAGTTTATTTAGTTAACATTTTTATATTAGTTAAACTTTTGAAGATAAAATAGATTAAAAAATAATTTTTGTGAATGATTTCATTTCCCTTTAACATTTCAATTTATTTAGATTTGATTATTTCTAATATTTTTAGACTTAGATGGGTTACCCATAAAAATTTGCAGGAGTGGATATAAATGTGGAGAGTTGCTATCTACTCAAGGAACACTACTTAACCATATTGGTATGTTTTTAAATTTACCAAGCACAAATACCAATAACCATTTTATCAATTTATTTTTCACTCATTTTATGATGGGATCTTTCATCCATGTGGAATCAATATATGAAATGGATCTTAAAAGACATCGTATTAGTAATAGAAGGAGAGTATATAATTATACAATGTTTATTTCGTTTTCTTGTCATTTTATTGACTATGTAAACCAATGTTCATGGAAATGATTTAATCTCTTGTATGAATGGAAAATTATATGTTTTTGTTGTCATTATTTAATGGATTTACGAGAAACTGGGTTGCAAGTATTGGATACCATTGATATCTTCATTCCTAAATTTATGCTTCACTGTCCTTATAGTTTTTTCCCACTTTCAAATAAATGTTCTTAATGGTTCTATGGGTTTTTATTATGTGTATGTAGATTTCGTCTTATTTTTAAGATCCTATTTTACCATTAAATAATACGACCATTTTTTCATTCTATTTGTGTTTAACTAACTCGGTTACAGCTCCATCCCCACTAACTTCTCTGTATAGTTGGACATACAATTTTAGTGTACTGCTTGGTGATTTCATCATGGTTCCCCTACATTACTACGACATTGAAATTTACATAATTACCAACAGGTTGTTGAAACATTAATGTTTTAAGATTGTTTATATGTAAGTGTTTCCCTATTACTCATTCATAGATATTTATGTATAGTGTTTTGGGTGTTTCTTATGTGTATGTACAGTTCATATTATTTTCAATAACGTATTTGACCATTAGAAAATCAGACCATTTTTCTCTTTTATATTTTTGTTTAACATACATTATTATTTTCAATCTACAATAACTTTTCTGATTGGTTTGACATACCATGAATGTTTAGTTCTTGGGGATAACATCATGTTGCCCCTATATTATGATGGCACTACAATTTACATAATTACATATAGGTAGATGAAACATTAATGGTTAAATATTATTTATATGTAAGTGTTTCCATATTAGTAGTTCATAGATATTTTTGACATTTTATTGATGTGTTTCCCTATCAGTAATTAACAGATATTTTCTCGACTATTTATTGTACATCCCAAGAGCTCTAAAGAGTTCATTCTTGGAATCCATGTGTGGATGTGATGTCTGATTTGTCTGTATCATTTAATGTATACTCTCGTATCTTCTACATTTATTTCCTCTACATCAAATAATTGACTGAGATTATCCATTGTTAATAATTTCATTGGGTTCTTATGCCGATGTCATATCTGATTCTTTTGAAAATTTTACTAATATTAACCTTCTATAAATTATTTATTTCATTACTATGTTATCTGATATTTTTTTATCCATTTGTTCTGATACATATATATATTTTTTCTAGTATACTTAATGTTAACTATGTGGTCTACTTTAATTTCAATTAATGCATAATGATTTATCTTCCAATAGAGTCTATGATTGTTTCTTCTATTCTAGTGAAAAAAGATGCATGTCTAGGCAGGTATATTATATTTCCATTTTTTTTCTGAGATTATGATAGGAAGATGAATAAATTTTCTATTTATCATTATATATGTTTTTATATTCTCATTACATGAATTTTGTCTATTGATAAATATTATAAGTTTCTTCATGTCAGTTTCTGACTCCAATTCTTCAATATACATTTAATACACACACCCTTAAAGTTAGAGTAACAAAAATTATTATTATTTCAGGTATATTTATTCCATTAATCTGTTCCCATTCAAGAGAAATTTATGTAGAGATATTTAATTCTTCTACTCATGTATATATCAATTATGATTACTGAATTATATTTACATGAAAATATTTTGACTAAAAATATATGGATTTTTTTCAAGTTGTTTGCATATCATGACTGGATTATATATTCAACTCAAGTATATATCTCTCCTCCAAGTGGTTTTTGTTTCATGGACACTTGGACATGAGGTGAATACAAAATATTTTAATTCTGTGATCAATAGAAATTTCATAGTTCCTTATTCTCTAGACTATGAAATTAAATTTTGGTAGTAATTAATGTTAACCATAGAGTCATATTCCAAATATATTTTTTGATCTGGCTAAAAATCACTCTTAAAATATTCCTCCTGAATAAAATCCCTGAGATGGAGGTAGTCAATAATCATATATCATTTCTTATATTCAAGTCAATATAATTAAAAAATTATCACAGGATACGATCAAGGAAATCTATGAGGAATGTTGGGTATGAGATTTCCAACAAAATAGTGATACATTGAACTGGGAACCCAAGGAAACCAATCTATGACCTTGAAAAATAGTGATGCCCGAATAGAATGTCCCCTTCACTAATTTCATTTTCATATTCTATGAAAGTTTTATTTGTTGTGTTATGAAATTATTTTTTCCATGCATTTTATTTCATTACCCCTTATATATCATTTTTTCGTTGCATTTCCTATTATTTTACCACTACATTTACCCAATTAAATATAATTTCGTCCATTTCATTACCACATGTTTTTCCTTATATGTAATTACTCTATTTTTTATATTACTATTGTTTCACTTCATTTTCCTTAATATGGTGTCATCATGTTAGAGTTGTTTTGTGACTGTTTTTTAAAAGAATAATTTCCACTTATAGAAAAGTTGTTGGATGTTAGTATGGTGTCATTATGTGTGTGTGTTTCTCCTAAACCATATTGTGAAGGTAAACATACTAGTTTTATAAAATAATCCTCCACCTGGGCCATTCTAGGTCAATGATGATAGTGAAAGGTAAATTATATTGATTGAGATGGATTATAATTTCTGATACTCATTTAACAAATACATGATAGAAAATAGTGAAGCACATATCTTGTAGGAAATATGAATTATATGTTATTTATGGAAGTGTATCGTAAGAAATGTGAACATCTCCATTGTCATGGAGATGAAAATGAATTAGAATTACACCATCCTGGTAAGATCTCCATATATAGTATTACTATAAGACATCTCAACTTCCAGATCCCTAGGTATGGAATTTTCTATATTATCAATGAATCTATTGTAGGCTAGGAAATTAGCTCTCTGGATTTTAAATTGCCTTAGTGACCAGTTCATTGAATTGTAAGAGGTGTTGATATTTTAAAGGAGCCGATTTATAAGATCACACCCATCCTATGTGCACTCTAATAATGGTTAGTCTTTGAATTCATGGTTTCATTCAAATTCTATCATGATTATTACAAGATTCTGGATGACCCTCACTTTATATTTCTGCATATTCTCTCTCATTTCAAAATTTTGTGATTCTTACTAACACCCAAGGCAAAGACTTCTAGAATTAAGGGTCTATTTATCAATTTATAAGTGAATTGTTATTGGGTAATAATTGGTAATATAGATGGCGATGTTTGTTATTATTTTATTTAGAAGGTACGAATTCTGAATGTTGGGAATCTAGATTTTGTATCCAAATTATAATATCCTTAGGGTCATTCCCAATGGTGATTTCAAAGGGTCGATCTTGATATATTTGTTTTCATATTGTAGTTTTCATGTTTTCATCCACTAGTGGTTGTTGAATTTTCCATTTCCATATTTGATATTCTAGGTCGTTATTTAAAGGATATGACATTACAATGAATTCTCCCTATGATTATAATCATTACTATGTCGAAAGTAATATGATGTTTCTGAAGGATGTTTTGTGATTTAAATGGAAGCATGAGGTATGATATTTCAATGATATGGAGAGATAAATACCTATAAATTCAGTACAATTCAAATGAAAAATTAGATACTTTTTAAAATTTCATTATTTTCTCGACTTTATAACAATATAAAAAATACAGAAATACATTATCTTAAATATAGTTATTTTATTATAGAAGAAAACAATTATGATATATGTAAAATAGTTATAAATGTGTAGTGTAATTAATTCTATGTAACACATTGACTGAGGTAATTTACCACCACATTTTATCATACATTTATATTGAGATGTTATCATGAAAATAAAACCACATATTTTCATATAATAATGATATAATTAAATCAACTATAAACCAATAATACATTTTAATAGTTACATAATTCCATGTATAGTCAACATATGAGAATTCCAAAATTCCATGATATATATATATATATATATATATATATCTGTGTGTGTGTGTGTGTTTAGTGGCATAAATTTTATCTTAGGTATTTATAAGTGGGGGATATAATATGGACCCAATTTACACAAAATTATTTATATAATTATTTAAACATCCAAAAAATATACAACATTTTTTAAAATTCTCTTATTTATGGAAATTTTTTACCTAATAGAATTAAATGTCAACTGCAAACACATTTGAACGAATTTGTTGACATAATTAACTTTATAATGAATTTCATCAAATAATTTCGTAACTAATTAGGTATAGTTTAATTTTTTTTATAAAGATTCATTTCATTTTGAATTATCAATTTGAATCATTTTATAATTAATGCAATTAATTTCTCTAGCATGAATGAGCTATATAAATTTCTATTGAAAATTAATTCCACTAAATATTTATTATTTTGTGTATGATTTATTATCAAATTTTCAACCTTCTATTCTATTTTTATTTACCACTAATTTTTCGTTTTAAATATATTCAATATTATTATGAATTAATGGGTTTAAAAATTGGGCATCTATTATTCTAAATAAGAAATGTTTTTTTAGCATCATGATAATGCAGGGGTAGAGTAAAAGTTATATCAAATCTAAATTATAGATTTTTTACCTCACAAAATATATGACACTCTTTCAACATACATTGGACGATGTCAACATATTGGCATGATCACAAATATACTATAATTATACTCTATCTGGCTTGAGAAATATTATATTGCTCCATTTTCCTTTGGATGAATGGATTACGAAATGACCTATTCATGTATAATGTGGTTGTGGATACAATGAATTGTGAAACCCAGAATATTGGAAACACAATAACCATACATAGAGTACCATTAGTGAAATTACATGATTAAAGGTCCTCATGGGGATCACCACCTGAGGAGTTATAAATTGGTTCATTATCAGTGTAATGAAAATACAACTGAACGACATTTATATTATCAACAACTACCTCTAAAACAGAACTACAAAATTATGTATTTTTTCTTTATTTTAAATTAATTACAAATTAACATGAATGTGATCATTTTCTTAGTTTTTCAAAATAATTAAATAATTTATCATAAAAAATCACTAGCCATGGATTTCATTTGATTTCAATTAATATTGATTGGTTGAATCTAAAATATTTTATGTTTTATACTACCCAAATAGATTCTTTTCGAATATTATGAATGATAATATGATAATTTAAAACATGTCTTCATAAATTAAATTAAATTTATAGATTTTTGACGAAGAAAAAAATTCTTTTTAAACTATTTAATAATGTTATTTTTTAAAAAATAAAAAATATACATATTAGTAATAATATTTTATGTCTTAAAATATAAAATATTTACACCAATAATAAACCACCACCAATATGAAAATATTATGTGAGTATATTCTATTCAATTTCTTATTTATGAATCCTGAATAATTAATGTGTCTATCAGTCAATAGTAAGTCTTACCTTTTTTATATCAGGGATTCATAAAAAATTTAATTTATTGAAATAATTAAATTTTAATTGGATGTAATGGCCATAGTTTACTAAATTACATATCGAGGTATGATTGGATAAAATTTGGATCTTTTTATTAATTATTGGGTAGTCTAGTCAATGGATTATTGAACTATAAATAATTGTTTCTAGAATGATATACTAATTAAATACTATTTAGTCATTCATGATTCTACATTTTCTCTTATGATAAGGGAATCATTGGTGTTTTAAATAGATTATCCAAATGATATAATTCACTTAATCCAATGGTGATGCTAATTTTAATTTGATAATTTAATGGGTGGATAATAATTTTTATTACATAATTCAAGGTAATCATGACAATGTATTAACAAATTATATTTAAAATTTATAAATTGGAATGAGAAACCATGATAACATTGGAATAAATTTAAAACATAGACCATGTTCTAAAATAAAATAAATATCCATGTAGTGGTATAGAAGTTTATACACTACACTATAATATGAATATTTATTAAATGTGATGGAATTCATTATTCCTGACCATCCATATCAATGAGGGCATGAAGTTGAATCATATACATTAAACATATTAATAGAGGCTGCGGATAATTCCAATTTCATTGTTCCATCAACTATGTATAGATAGAACATAAATTAACATAATTAAATAGATGATAAAACATTTAAAAAAGTTCTGTTGGAATTGACAAATAATATAGAGCCTTATATTTATATATAATTCCACATTAATACACCTGTGTAAACATGAAAATATCTATATAGTGATACCGAAAACATAATATTGAATAACAATGATTTGTTAGATTAATTATTCAACCATTTAGAAAATGAATTATCAATTAATTTCATGTTATCGTCTTTATGAATCAAATTTCATGCTTTCACTAAGCAATATAGGGTTTGCATTTTAGAAAATTCAATCATGAATAATTTTATGATATTTCCAGAAATAAATATGGTTTTTTGGGAGCATGTTTTGTCACCCATTATAGTGAATGATGTGAATTCAAAAGTTGATAATAAAATGTATAATTGAAATATATAGGTGAATTTATATTATCTTTAAAATGAGAAATGATTCTGAAGAAGTGCTCTTAGTAATGATTTATATTCTTATCCAATGGAAATAATATTAAATAGAAGTGGTACATAAATACATAGATGTGGAATAAAACAGAAGAATATTATTCTTGAATATTCATAATACAATTAGTTACAATTGTTTCGGTTAATGAGTATTACATAAAATATTAATTTTGTATACTAGTATTAAAAATATAGGAACCATTCACATTTAAAAACATTACATTATGTATATTGAACAATAATTTTAAAAATTAATGGTTTATCCCTATTTTAATAAATATATACCAGAAATATTAAATTTCATAGTGTTTTGATTCTACTAAACTATTCGATCTTTTTCTTATTTATAAAAAAAATTTCTTATTGTCGAGTTACGTACAACACAAAAATATTTCATGTCATGAAAAAAAATCTATTATATTCCATAATTAAATACATTCATTATAATACATGAAACATTGAAATCAATTAATACAAATTATTAATTAATATATTTTTAACAACAATACCGTGTCATGATAAGAAAAATTGTTATCTAGAAGAACTAGATGTATTTATCAGTTATGTATTCAGAAATATTTTTAAAAACCTTAGATCCAAAATCCAAATTTAACATCCAAATAATTTCTTTTATGGTTTACATATTGAATCTGTTAGAAATAATTTGAACTTTACAGGATAATGATTTAATACATCCCCAAATTTTGACATATTCTACCAATAAGGTAGAGGTAAATTCATAGAATCTGTCCCAATACCATAAATAACTTTGACAATTAATATTAGAGAAATTAATACACATGGTAAAAGATATCAGATCCTTATGGTTCTCTTGAAAGATAATATCATTAATAATTATTCAATGAACATTACAATGTCATGTGAATGTTTTAAAAAACTCACATTTCCATAAATACATCAATAAGATATTTATAATTGAGGAATGAACTCTGAATAATGTTTTAATAATATTTGGTCACATGTTACCATTAAAGACACGATTATAAAATAATAATGTTATTTATAACCCTATGAAAACATGAATTAATAACTAATATCATATCTGATAAAATATTAAGGCAATCCATTATTCCAATATATCATATGATTGATAATGTTGTTTTATTAAAATTATATTTTACATCAATTAAACATCAAAGATAATATAATGTCCATCTAACTTAAGTATACTATCTATTATTAGGATATTAACATCCCAATTATAGAATAGAATTTTAAAAAATTCACTACATCTCTATAATATTGAAATAAATTTGCATAGAGATTATTTAATATAAAAACATTTAAATAAAGTCAGGTTTTGGAATACATATATTTTATAAAATGTTCTCTTAACCCCATAAGACATAGGGATATTCTATAAATATATATAATTCATAGAAAGGTTAAATATATTGTTGTGATTTTATATTCAATAAAACCACACACACACACACACAAACACACACACACACATAGATATATATACATATATATTTTATAAAAATTATGAATGAAACAATGATGTTGTTAAAGTAAATGGGAGATTATTAATGTTTCATGCAATTTTAGAGATTATATCCCTGTACTAATATCATGTAACATATTTTTTAGTTACTATAGATCATTTAATATAGTTGGTTTGTATTCTAGAGAATTTGGACATAGATCATACTTGATTGAAGTAATTGTTTTAGATAGGATAATGCATGTTCAAGTCAGGTCAATACATTTTTTTCAAAAAAAAATCACCATTTATTATATAAAACATAATTAGAATATAACTTGTAATATTTACATATTAAAATAATCATATCTATAATTTTATTTCCTTGATACATTCCAAATATGAAACATTATAGGGGGTGTCTGTAACACATTTCCACAATGTTTTTGGAATCCATAAAAATAAAATATGTTATGCAATTTAGATAACAATATTTTTGGATTGAGTAGGGAATACCGATCATTGAATATAAATTTTAATAGAATAAAAATATAATTTATTTTTTAGGATGAAACTATTCCATGTGACTATAAAAGGTAAATGGTATATCTATAAATTTATTGGATAGATATATTAATAACATGTGAAATATATATGATTAGTCTTAATCTTTTATGGCTAAGGACTATAATTTTTCCCTAAATGAATTATTATACAAACCATGTACTAGGGAAAATTATATATACACATTGATATATATATTTTCTAGATAAAAACATTTTATATAAAATATTTTCTAAAATCATAATATTTATTGATTAGAGACTAAACATATTCAATGTCACATAAGATTAAATATATCCCTATTGATATGTGAAATAATAGGATAGATTCTTGTGATGATTATAAATATATACTCTATTGAGTTATTGGGAATCCATCCCAAATGCCATGTATTGTAATCTTTTGATATATTGTATATTCATGATGTGTAGATTGAATATCATACCATACACTAAGTACAATAATGGAATGTAGTAAAAATTATATGATAGAATCTATGTGTGGAATGAAGAATATTCCCTTCTAAATAGGGAAATATGAATACTAGAAATTAATTTTATACAAATTTAGATTTATTTTAGATTTTAATATCATATATCATTGTATCTATAAATTAATATTTCCTAATAATTAATTTCATCAAGTGATTTTCATAAATATATGGATTATATATGAATCGCATTCTGATATACCTTATGATGTAGATTAAAATCATTTTTTACTAGGATGTAGTTTTTTCCCATATTTCAAGGTATTTAAAATGATAATAGAAAAATAAATGGTGAGATCACCTCTCTTGGAACATTATTATAGGAGAAGTTATAATTAGAAGAGAATCCACAATAATATAGTAGAGTCAATATATTTAATAGTACCATAACCTAAAAATTATTATCATGAGTGGATAACTAAATAGTTACTAAATTGATATACTACTTGTATGATTTTGTTATAATAAATTCCCACCATCCAATATAGATTTTATATTTGATTACAAAATTTTTCTTTCAAAATAATAATAAAAATATTATATTTGGATGATTGTTCATCTATGTGACAATCCTATGAAAAATTCCACAGACAATTTTTGAATCAAAACATTAATGATGTTCACTATTATAATGAGAAATTTAATATTGTAGGATGATATTCATAAAAATATGTTCTATAAGCTATATGAAATCTATATGGTGGTACACAATTGATGATTAGAATATTAGGTTATGGATTCATATAATTATATGATGATTTGACTCATTATAGTGCAAATTTTTTAATCAATAAGAGTTGAGTTTTTTCAGAAAAACATGATAAATGGAATTTAATATGTCATATATTCCATTGAATATTCTAATATATGATCCATTTTATGTGTTCTTATATAGTCTAATATTATTAGAATATATTATGAAATGTGTATTTTTATTTATCAATGAAATCCAGGATGACATATTCTTGTGGTGATTTAATATATGTTTGTTGTGGTATAAGAGAGGTTAAATTAATGAATATGTCATAAATTTATTTTTTTTGTATCCAATAATGAATGGTTAAATCTATTTCCTTCTCATTTTTTCATAATTTTATAATTAATCCCATTTACATAATTATTCAACTACATGGTCATTCTAGGCATCCATATAATGATAAATCAAGAGTACATGTTCATGTCACAAAATATGAATTATGTTTTAAAAGATATCATGAAAAATGGATATACTTATATATATTAAGTTGTCATATGAGGTTATCATTCTAATGATGATGACATATTAATCTACAGGTTATCGATGTGTTATTAGATGCTCATTAATGACATTAGAAAAACATGACTATTTCTATTATTAATGTTTCTTGTATATTTTTACTATAGTCCTATCATAAGAAATAATAAAAATCCCTTTGAAATAATATTTCTATTTTTTGAACAAATAAATTCTATTATTTATCATTTAAATTCATTCACTAATAATACTTATATATAGTTCACATGAATGTTAAATAATAATTATTTTCAATTCACTAAATATAATATATTATTTATCTATTTTTTCATCTAATATTTACAAATAATTAATTATTTAAAAATGTGAATATTATATAAATATTTATTATCCTATTCATAATGAAATATTTAATTATTTATTTTGGGAATAAATAATATAAATTATATTTTATATTAAGATTTATATTTATTTGACGGTTTTATAATATCAAAGGATGATTGATGGGCCGATTAAACAACCGAAATGAAATTATATATTTTATCAACACTAATTTATTTATTTTTGTAATTAACTATTTAATCAAAAAAATTATATATTTACAAGTTATTTCATGTAATTTAATATAATAATATTATTATTATTATTGTTAGATTCAATTTCTAGTTTGAATAATAATATTAGTCATGTTCTTTTATGCATTAAATACATTTTTTCCTAATATAAAAAATTATATATCATATCTATTTGTGATATTTTTATTAATTCATAGTCATATTATCCCTAGAGATAAATAGTTATGAAATATCATAGAAAACAGTGTCATTTTTTCATCATCCTTTTAAAGATAAAATTTACAAAAGAGTATCATTTTTGAATGTTAAGGCTACCATTTTGATTAATGGTGAATGTTGATGGATGATATGTATCTCTGTAGTAGAACCCCCTATGTTCTATTATTATAGTATCAAAATTTATGGAGCAATTGTGGATAGTATTTGGGGTTTATCATTATTGAATTCATTATGATAATGATAATATTAGAATATTTTCAACCATATTAACCACAGATGATGAAATTATAAGTATGTGATATTTTTATTTATTTAATTAATTATGAATAAATATTCAAAACAATACTTCTATTAATAGTATGGGGTTGTCATTTAATAGTTATTTGGACTTTAATAAAAGAGAAAAATGTAAAACATTGTTGGATAATTTGTGTAACTACTTCCACCGCACCCAAAAACCCATACTACTCCCACACTACATGAATACATTGGTATGAAAGATGTTTTCATATACGAAGGAAGAAATTTCAAAAATATCCCTACATTGGATGGTAGACTTGTCAGATTATAGATATAATTAGGGTATGGTACTGTGTAAACACTTTAGACCCCTGAATATTTATACTACATTACCATTTTTATCTATTTTTTCTCTAGTTATGGGTTTTACTATGTGTTTATCATATTGATATATTATATATGAAAATAAAATTTTATATTTTATTTTAAAATAATATTATTTATTTTGATAAAAATTCCATTTATCTATGATTAATAAATTTAAAATATTATTTTCATTATATTTGATTATATTTTTTCAAATTTTATTTATAAGAATATATTCTAGGGGACCCATGTTCACCTATAGTCCCCAATCATTGCATATAATACTTTTATAATATTAAGAATAATTAATGGGTTATATAGATCTATGTAAATTGATGGTGGGGTTTAATCAATTATGGGATTATACAACTGTCATTTCCATGATTGCAACTGCCTCCCATCCATGGGACTAATGAACATTGTTTTCCACAAAGAACATGTTACAATAAGTGGTTATTTAATTAGTGGATGAATGAAAAATAGTTTTCATAAATTTCACATTTTTCTCCTTATAATTTATTTTTCAAGGAAGTATGAATAATTTTTTTTGGACTGGTTGGTAGGTGGTATGAAACCCTTATCTCAATATCAGACAACATTCAGAGTCTCTCCCCAAAATCGGTAAATAATAAATTTCCCAACATAAATAATTTGAGGAGAATATAATTATTTCATTTGGATTCGTCTTCTATTAACATTTTATTGATCACAAAAATAATATTTTCCCACCACATCACAAGCCCAATTATATTAGAGGTCAATATAGAGACAACGAACCTAGTCATTTGAACTCACCTTGTAGAAGAATAAACTAGTGGTGGTCAACCACTATATTTTAGAAACTAGATCATATTATAAATGATTAATAAACACCTTAAACATGTTATCAAATAAAAATCTATTCATAAGTATATTATTGAATCTCCATCAATAGGAAACCATGTGTATTTCTAGGAATAAAATTTAAGTGACAACATCAAATGAACCATAACCGGTGAAGGATATTATTCAAATATATGGAGGTCATATATGTTATAACATTCCATAAAACCTAATATATATAACCAAGGTTATCGACTATATAAGACCTCCCCATGATAAATTCCAAATCTAATAAAGAGTTCATATATATTCTAATAAGTAAGAAATTAGAAATCATGGTGGTCCAACATAGTGTACCCATCATAGAGGCCCCGCAAAAAATAATTCAAATGTAAATGTAGAAGATCTTATTTATGGTAAATTATAAAGTGGTATCCATATCTATAATATAAATATTATCCATGAAGTTCATTTACATTTTAATTAACATTTTAAAAAATCATAACCTTCTCCCAATTGTTCATATAGGAAAGGAACATCCCATAAATATATAGACAGTTAAAAAAAGTGAAATAAAAAAAGAAATAGTAATTTATTATAGAAAACATCATCTATTTACATCCAATACTAATTATCAAGGATACAATAAAATTATAAATCTCCTACATGGAACCCAATATGTTTTTCCTCTAAATTATAAAAAAGAAAATTGAACCAAAAATTCTACCCTATATTTATATCCATGACGTCATCAACCATAGAGGCACTATATTTAAAATTTAATTAAAAATTAACTCTAGAGGTAATTCAATGAGTTTATAACTGAGATGTTTTATAGGATTAAATTATCATCAAGACTCTATGGTTTCTAGATTTTTTACCAAGAGTATACAATATTGATGTCCTCTATATGTCAACATCAGTCCAATCTGATCCTATTATCTAGAGGTGGCTTATAAACTATAACTACCTTTACTAAAAAATACTACAGAAATTAGTGATGATTCTTATAGATAAATCGATGATATATGACCGTAGTCATCAATTTTGACTTCACCATACAACTAGATTTCTAATAGTGTTAATGATTTGAGAAATAATTGTATACCATATATTAAGGAAACAAAAAAAATCTTATGTCCAAAAAATCATAGAGACTCATTCATTTTGCAGTTGTATTATTACAATATCATTTTAATAGATTCACTAACTAGAATTATAATATTAATTTCTTTTCCGATATTAAATTCTCAATATATTATTCTCTATACACATATAGAATAATTTGAAAGAAATATTATCTATAACAAATGAGTGAAATTTAATACATTTATGTAAAACAAAAAAAATCATAATCAGTATACAAAAAATTTTATGGATTTTAAATAGGAATTTAATTAACTTTATTACTCTAACAATTATTTCTCATTGATCCCCATATCATGATTTAAAATATTCATATATTTATTATGGTTAATTTAATAGTCTCAATTTTATTCAATAAATTATTTATAAACCCTTATTATATGTAGACATTACGGGTTATGTGGAATTCAAATAATTTCATTTTTCTATTATTTTCATCAAAAAATAATAATTTTATAAATAAATGTGTAGTATGATTTCTTGAAATACATATCAATGTTGAAGTTATGTAAAACCTAGTAAATTTGATAGATACAATTCTACGTTACCCAATCAAAATTTATTACATGTTTGACCAGATCAAAAAATGATATATATCATCATTAGGGAGATGATAATATGGCGAGAAAATGTAATATGATAGAATCATATCATCTTTAACAACTAGACGACATAAAAAATCATTTTTTTATTAAAATTGAAATAATTATAAAGTTACATAAAAAAAAGTTGTAAAATTACAGATCATCCCCCAAAAAACAAGTTTGGGATCGTTACTATGTCCACTAGTAGCCATATATGATCACTCAATTAAAGAGAAAATTAAGTCTATAAAATTCTTCCTTTGAATATTTTAGTGATATTATGTTTGAAAACTACCTACAAATAGTTCTCATGTGGACACCTATATTGGGGTTATGTTAAATTAGCATCACATAATGCTCATAAGGAATGTGTTATCATGATAATGATTCTACTATATCTAAATAATAATAAAATAAGTCAAGATAAAAGTTATATTGAATTAAAAAAATTATGTTCACCTATAAGAAACCAATATTACTAGGTTATTATAATTCTTACTTTAGTGGATTCAATTATTATAATAAGTCCATTAAGATATAAAACATCTTACATCAAATGGAACCCCAAAATAGATTTAGGTAAGTGTTGTTTTTCATTGATAAAATCACTATTTCATAAAATATGATTCTGATAAGGTGTTGTGAACATATAAATCATCTATATGAAATATAAATCACATGATTTTATTTGAAGATGTATTATATACCCATCAATAAATATAAAAATACTATTTAGGATCCAATCAAAATAATAAATCTATAAATATTCATTAATAAATATACAATTATAATGGAAATATTTTTTATAATGTAAAATGTAATAGTGAGACACTCCATGAATAATATCTAGACAAATTCAAAAAGTAACCATTGGCACACCTTCGAATATAGAAGAGGATATTAACTAGTAGTGGGGTATTATGATGGTAGTATGGGGGAATATAAAATCTATATCAGATTAAGGAATAATAGAATATACAACTAAACCTCATCCAACATAAATAAACAAAAATTAGAACTAAAAAATAATAAAATCAATATGTAGTATGTTCTCAATCAACCATGACAAATATATAAAATACCCCAATAAGGATGATCATATATATAAAATAAGAAAATAAAAAATAATAAAAAACTATATCCAAAACATATGAAATCCATTCATCATCTCTATATCTATAGACTCATCTAATCTATACTGATTGGTCAAAACCTATTTGATAGCCGAACATGTTCCAATAACTAAGTGATATTATGCTCTGGTACCCATGTAATTTGTTGGTCTGAGTATGGATCGTGTACAAAACCTCATAGTGTCCGAGTAATGTATACCTTCAACACTAAAATATAATGTTATATTAATATGTATCATGACCAGAATAAAATAAAGTAAATAATTTACTTATGATTAATAAGTTTATGAAATTGATTCACCGTGCCTATTTAAACCATTATTGGGGTTTCAATGAGAATGTTAAAAAATTTATACCATCCAAGTAAAAAGAATGCTCAAATTCAATTTCAAACACATCTTATCATCAAAACTCCAGGTTACCATCCCATGATTCCCTTATCAAGATATCCAATTATAAGAAATCCCTTATAATGTCTTCATAAAACCATTGATTAGTCCCATTAGTTCACTTTCCATAGCTCTAAATCCATCTTTCATCATGTCATCTAGGTACATTATCCATGGAATCCCATATCATATCCTGATGGATCTAGAATTGAGTCCCATGATATCCTAAACATGATCTCAAAATCATTGAGAACTATTATCATGATCAATTATAGGTATTTTTATAGAAACCTATCTGTGTATGAGTCTGAAATTGATGGTCACTCTTATCATTGAGATCCATCAATCTGTCATATCATACCATTACTATCTCTATAAATTGAACACCATCCTTAAACATAGCTATATATCCCCAAACTACCCTCCATAAAACCATTCACAAGATCACATTATGTAAATACATGAAAAATATTTAGATGAATTTACCCATTGTAATATCAAAGGTTATTTTGAATATATTTTAATTTACATCCTTTTTTCATTTATGTTTGGTTGATAGAACAACATGAATTATTCTTTTCAGAAAATAATTCCAAGAGTTTTAATGCTCCAAAACACTTTTTATATTTTTTTTAATGACCAATGTGTACATTATGGTTTGGATGTATTTTTGTAGTTTCAAGACCCCAAACCCAACTTTTCAACAGATAGAGAAAAAACCACAATGTTAGATTTAACCATACAACCACCAAAGAAAAATGGTGTAGGAATCTATAATACTTCAAAGAGGGTGAGGACGATATGAACATGGATTACCAAATACTGTGGCCAAGAACATACAAATTTTTTCACATAGGCAGTATGTGCACACGGTTGGTTTATTTTCTGGAAAAACCATTCGACTAATCTATGTAAGTAGCTTCGAATGAGTTACCCTTTGAAAAGGGTATAAAATATTGAAATATGTATATCCAAATCAACTAAGTAAACTAACCACCTAATTAATGTCTTTAAAATTTACTTTTCAACCCTCCTATCTATTTATCTTTCCCCCCTTTTATTCTCCAATTCACATGTACAACACCTCCCTGAAGGGCGCCTTCCAATTTACAATATACTGTGGGAATTGATCATCCTCTCTCATTTGGACTCTAATTCAATATACATTGGTTTTCATTATTTCTACCTGGCATATTATTAATTTTTTTAAATAACATTAATCATTAAACTCTCCCTATGAATTATTAAATCCATTCATATATTTTTTCAAAATTTCTGGTTGTTTTAGTAAAATATTAATATCTATCACGTATGATTGATTTAGAGGATGGAATTAGATCTCTAAGAACCTATGAGTATATTGTTCGTGGTTCATATAATTATACATAATTTTATTTCATTTATAGGGTGTGTTATCTATATTCCATTTGGAAAGTCTGAGAGAAACACTTAATTAATTTATGCCATATAATAAGTTTATTAGATTTTATTATGGGATTTTATTGGGAATTCATCTATATATTTATATATGTAATGTCAGGTAATGGCCATTTAGACAACTAGGTTAGACAATCTAGTTTCCAAATTAAATTAAATTATATGTGATGTATGTTATGATTGGTTATGTGGTATCATGGAGGGAATAACCAAAGTATTGACGTGATGTTGATCACCTAGAACGGTCTATCATGGTTTTTAGGTCAATAGATTGTCCATGTATACATTTGGTGTATAATCCTTTATATTAAAAAATAATGACTATGATTGATACCATACAAGATACGCAACACCGAGCTTAAGTGAAAAACTAAATATTATAATTATGTGACCATTATAACATGGAAACCCATTATTTGTAGTAAATAGTAATATATTACTTATGAAATATAAAACATTCTCACAAATTATTAATTTTTTGATAAATTTATAGAAAATAATAACTTAATTTTTAGTAATTAAAATATAATATTCAAAAAAATATGTTTTCAACCAAAATGATTTCATTTTCATTCCAGGAATTCATTTTTCAATTAAATTTTTCTTATTTTATAAAATTTATTTTAAAAAATAAAATATATTTTTGAGATCATAAAATAAAAATTAGTCTTTGGGGAAATTTTTAGATGATTTTAAAGGTTTTTATATTTTAGTAAATTATGAAATTAAAATTTTTTATTTAAAATTGTATATTCTACTCAATTAGAAAGAAGTTAAAGTTTTATTTTATATTACCATTTAAATTAAAAATGTTCACTCAAATTTATATTATGATTTTTTTTTAAATTGAAATTATACTTGAATTTAGAAAAAAACACATATTTAACGAGGGAATGTTTTACAAAGAGTTGATATTTATTATGTTTTATCAATTTATATTTAAATTAAATGATGAAAATTATGTGTTTTAAATTATAAAAAATTTATTCCAAATTTTAAATTATGAGGGTATAATTTAGAAAATAAGGAAGTTTTTATTTCTTGGAGATATGAGTTGTAACTGTAATTGTTTATTCAAAAATACAATGGGAAGATCGTGTAATTAAGGGTATATAATAATGTATTATGTGATAGAAAATGAAACTTAATGATTAAATAATATAATTATATAAGTAATAT
Source organism: Viscum album (assembly GCA_963277665.1). Taxonomy (NCBI): domain Eukaryota; kingdom Viridiplantae; phylum Streptophyta; class Magnoliopsida; order Santalales; family Viscaceae; genus Viscum; species Viscum album. The sequence goes on from OY728146.1 coordinate 1,817,042,169, forward strand.
CCTTACATAACAAATTTATATTTATTTATATAAACATTTTGGCCACTTCAATTAGATTATGTCTTTTATAATATTTTATAGAATGAAAATTCATACATGTCATGCTATTGTTATTAATTTGTATGATATTTTTAATATGTTGTTATCCTAAACATTACTTCATCTATTAAAATTATTTTGAAAGATATTAGATTATTATAAAACATGGAAGCCTATTATTTGTTTTGTGAAAAATTAATAACCATAAATGAAATTACCACAAAAATACAATATTTATTTTTAATGGAAATTGTAAATAAATGATATTTAAAATAATAAAATTAAAAAATTATATAACTGATGTACTATGAACATTTTATTTATTTATTATTCATGATATGGATTTTTTAGGAATTTTTAGGTTACATATTGTTTTTGTATAATTAAATCTACAATTGATGAATATTGTCAAAATTTACATTAATTATATTATAAAATAAATTATATTTTATTAAATGATATAAAATTAAAAAAAATAAAAAACAAAATATAATAATCTTGTTATTGATTTAAATATGTAAAATTATCCAAATATTGTTATATTGACAATTTATATTAAAAATTTTGACCCTTAAGGAGTAAATATCAATGTTTTCAAAGTAATAGTTAATGTGGAAAAATAAGGGTTAAAACAAAATGATTATTGTATTAGTGTAAGATAAACAAATTCAAATTTTAATATTTGAGATTATTTATACTCTTAATCATGTTTTATTATAAATGATACACTTTAGAGCTATTTATAAATGAAATTTAATTCATATTAGTTTAATATATTTTGAAATTCAAGATTTCCTCTCCCATATAAAAATAATTACATTCTTCATTACATTTATTCACAATTAAAACCAATTTTTATAGGCCAATATATTAATAAAATATATTTTTTCCTAAAATCATTCAATATTTTCTTTTTATGCATAATACAAATCATATTGGGTTTAACGTTATAATTAATGGGGGTTAAACAAAATTGAACTATTTTATCTACTTGTTTTTGTTTTGATTATTGTTATAACTAATAAATATATTCTTAACCATAAAAAAATATTAACTAATTTATCCTCTATATAATTATATGTTTTTATTTTTGATTCATGACCTATGTAAATCCTCTAATCGATCAAATGGGAAGCAATTCCTCATTTAGGTGTACGATAATATATTGTCTTGTAACAGATGTAATTCTATATTTATCACCATCTCGATAATACTAGTTATAATGATTAAATTGATGTTTATGTATGATATTCATAGAATATTTATAAATATTAAATTAATAATTACCATTTATTCTCTAAACATTACATGTACATTAAAATGGAAACGTCATTCAAGGGAACATGGGGACAACATCCCCCATGAAACGATATCATTCTTTTTCATCACTACCAAAAAATATTGATATTTATATGTAGATATAAGGAATAAAAGAACATTTAAGATATTATTATCATTATATAAATATAAATATATATTTTCCTTTATTTCATAAATATTTTTGAAAATTACAAACATTATATCTGCATACGTACAGCTAAATATCTCTACGATTATAATGTAGTTCATTTTTCTTAACAATACATAATGGGTTGATTTAAAATTATAATATTTTTGAAAAAAATTGTTAATTATTTCATGAATATTATTCTTTATATTATTTAATTATGTTATTTTTTACCATATTACTATTACCTGATTCATTTTCCGATATGTAAATTGAATATCATCAAAACGTCCCCGATGAACAAATATAATTTCATAATATTTACAACATGGTAATATGTTAAATAAAATAAATAATAAAAATGAAAGAGGTTTTAAATAATTTAAAAAATTAATATATTTTTATTATTGATTATGATAAATAATTTACATGGTGATTTGGATTCAAGGTAATGGAATTCTTAATTCAATTTCTATTCATTGGGTAAAACTCGTACTTTATTGTTTATCTTGTGATATGATTATGTGGGAAATGACTTATGGTTATCTTTTGTTTAATTTATTCCTTTTTAATTTGTAATTATATTGGATACACATATGTTATTCATTTTATTATTTCTTCCCTCAATAGTGTGATCAAGGGAATAATCTTTTGTATGAATCTTATTTATATGGGACAAATTCCACATTCACAACTTATTTATTTTCATTGGAAAATATAGAGTCTATAAAATCATTTTATAGTGAATATTTCTAATGTTATGGGGACTTAAATTTGAATTTATTTTTATTTTCATCGTGTTCTTATGGAAAAGTTTTTCCAAAATGGTACACATTTAATTCCCAATATCATAATTATTAAATATTGTCTTCATTTATCTATCTACAAGTGAATTTTTTTTCATTTTCCATTTATTCTATAATAATTTACAATAATGTTTTATTTATTATCATGCAATTCATTAATGTTATTTTTATACATCGGTTGTTTTTTAAAACAAAAATTGAGATTAATATTTTTATCTTTTTTAAAAAAGGTACTTTATGAATTTTCCTATAAAATGAGAGAGTAATGTTGGTTATATTATATATAATTAGAATAAATTCACACCATCATGATGCCTTAATTAATTTAGGCTTACATTATATCATTAAAGAGTTATTTTCCATAAAAACATTCTAATTTGTAATTGTTTGGCATCTAAATTTTTTTCTCAAAATAGAATTGTTATTTTCCTCATTAAATATTTAATGTGATATTATTAAATAATTTTATATTTTTGAAAATATTATTTAATACAAATACATTACTATGGATATGAAACATGAATATCATCCTTATTATTTTTGTAAATTGATTGTATTTATTATGGTATGGTTTTTATTAATTTTTTTACATTTACATGGGTATGTAAGTGATTAAATTTTTATGAAACCAAATTTTTTATAGGATTATAATATAATGAATGATTTATATTCATATGCATAATTTTTTTATTGTATTCATTATCTAAAGGGTGGGACCTATATAGACCTCAAATGCATTGTGTAGATATTTATATATATATAGAGATATATTGGACCGGAAAGGTGAGTGAACCTTGATTAGTATGACATGGATAGAATAGTAAAATATGGAAAGAATGAGGAGTGAATTTGGTTTAGTAATATATTGATATATTGAGGATTGAACCTGGGTATGTAAGACATTTCTATAATTTGGATTAATCTCATATATGTATTAGGTTGTGTTTGCTATTATGAACATGTCCCTGAATGTTTACTAATAATTTATTTATTTTCAATTCGTAATTATGTTCCAAAATTACATATCTTATGTTATACCCTAGGGAATTATGATTGTTCATTATTTTCTGATCGATTTATTTTGAACTTCAACAATTTACTATTTGAAAAAAAAAATTATACATGTAGTATAATTTTCAAATTTTATGTTCATATATCCTTATGATCATTTTATATTTATGTAATATTTGGTATCTCTTATGGTAACACTTACATAGAATCTAATATAATCTAGTCCAATGATTCATTTTTCCTTGGTTATGAAGATTGGTTTTATGTATGATAGACTTAGAAGGTATTTAGATGTGGATATTTTAGTATATGTTATAAATGTTTTATGGTTCATTCATATTTTTTTTATAATTATCAAATTACTTTTCCAAATTAAATAAATATATAAACCACAATGTTAATTGGGTATGTAATTTATTCTATATTTCTTTTTACATTCTATGTTTCTGATGAAAAAAATTTGGTCACATTTGTAATGTTTATGTTCTATCAATAGATCCAAAAGCATGTTTGGTAGTAAATTACATGATGTGAGGATGATCTCCAAAATTTGGAATAATGGTACTCAGTATGAGGAAACAAGGATATCTAGATGAGAGAATAGACTATGTGAATTTATATTGTGTTGACCATTGAGATTATATTACACGGTTATAGGGGGAAAATGTCATGGGTGACGTGGATAAGGTTAATTGTTGACTACAAATCACTGTTATTTGATGATATGTCATTAGAGGAGTGTTCAAAATGATAGGAATCAGTTCAGTAGCTGTTGAAAATTCACTGTGGGTGGGGGACTGGACAGATGTAACACCATAGGGGACGGTGTTGACCATCAATTATTTTGTAGGTTATCATTGTATAAATTCATGAAGAAGGTTATGGGCCATTAAGATATGGTACAGATATCATAGGATGGGGAATGAGGATCACCTTATATTTGTGGCCTATTGGTGATTATTATTAGATGACACATATCTCTTTTCGATAGGATGTCAACTGTTGATCCAAAGCTGAATATTTTTTAATGGATGATAGATATTTCCTTGCTATGGGACATTGCGATATTAAACCAATGTGGATATTTTTAAGGAGGAATAAAGCACTCGTGACTAAATAATTTCGCATCCCAACTAGATGTAAATTAATTAATTTATTGAACATGTGGTGTCATTTACAATGTGGTTCCGGTTATACATTTTTAAGAGGTTCTCAAGGTCACTTAAAATATGATATTAATTAGGGGTCTCCTTGGGCCATAACCCTCAGGTCCTCACAACAAAAAATACATATACGTAGAATAAGTCTATATTTAATATATATATATATATAATCCGGGAACACGTTTTGAGGTATTCTAGAGATGGCCAATGTTGGTAAATACTTTTTTTGGATGTTGAGTATAGTGGAAGTAAGGTAATTAAAAATTTTCAATGTGTTTCCTTTTTTACTATATGTTTCATAAAACATCATAATTATCGATATAAGATAAGAACACATTGGTGGAGTACTACAATATTTATAGAAAAATTATATATAAGCCCCTTCAGACACCTACAAGGATTAATTTTGACGTCAGGTAATGGATTTGGTTTTCGTAATGAACCTTAATAATTATAGATGATTATATCATAATTTATGTATGGAACTAAACCCGATGGTTCAAATATATTTGGATATAATTCCCATTGTGTTTTTCCATGATTTACATATATATCATATAGTTATATTTGGTAGTTCCTTCTTGTATACAAATCTTTATGAAACATTATGATGTGAATTTTACCTTCAAATTACATTATTTCCTTTGGGTCAGATTATTAATACTATTTTTTATAATGATTCTATTGTGTTAATATGGTATCTTGAACAAATTTTTGTTGATCATCCACTATGTTATTTAAATATTAAACATTATTACTATAAACCCCTAAGGTTATATTCCCCTAATTATTAACTAATTATACTATTGATTCATGTGATTAGCTAGTGGTGTACAGGGAGGTGATCATATGGCCTAGTGGCCAACTGACTCAGATCAAAAATAAAGTTTAAAACCCAATTCAAGTACTATAAATGATATCTGGGAAGGATATTTTTTGTTTTTAGTGGTGGAACTAGATATTTTGATTATTAAAGTGGAATCCAAGTTTGGATGGTTACAAACAGTATGAAATTCATTCTATTGTGCTTAGTATTCCAACATATTTTATTGTAATCCAAATACTATGTTGTAGTTACCACTAGGTAATGAGATCGTATTTCAGTGAATGTAGTCCCATGAATAGAATACAAACCTGGTATCTAGGTGTCGGAAATTGAAGTTTGGATTTTCCATTTTATTCATTATTGATTTTTCCATTAGTGGAAAACATGACAGTGATGTTATTGTATTGTGTGGTATTACTCTTATACGATTATAGAAAGGGAGGACATTTCATGTATCATGATAGGGTCATTTGATACGTGATTTGGTGGTTATTGTCATTAAGAACCTGAAATGCTCTATAAAGGGTTGAGATATTTAATGTGTCAATAAAGAAGGTAAATAATGTTTTATTACATATACTTTTTTTGTGGAATTGAACTTGGGAATCAATGCATGTGTTTCCTGAAGAGATTTATTTTCGGTTCTATATATATGTTATATCAGGGAGTAAATCTTTAATGAGTATAAATTCATGATTAAATGGGGTTGAATTTTTTATACTATCAGCAAATCAACAACAATGTTCTTCCTTGTATATCTTTTTTGGTGTAATTTTACTCACATACCTAGACTTATATATGGGACATGTCATGAATAAATTTTTTAAGGGTACGAACGGTCCATGGGGATACATTATATATGATACATGACCTTGTTATGGGTGGGTAAAGGTACATGACTCTAGATATCATGTGACATGGGTGTGGTAGGTGTGTTTAAGGGTGGATATAGGTGTTTCATATTATAGATATCTTTATTTCTGATATATATATATACTATTATGGTAGTTTGGTCATAGTGTTTGGTCTTCATCAGGATTCATCCAAAACTAATTTTGGAGGAGAATTCCAAAGTAGGAGATATGGTTCCACTAGAGAATGGATGATATGAGACCCCATAGGGTCGAGAGGGGGCCCCTGGGGTGGGGTTGAAAATGAAACACATGTATAATCTCTAGAAAAATTTGTTACACCACAATAGATGGGGATATTTTATCATTTTTGGAAAATCATTTAAAAAAATATTTTCCATGTTATATAATGTATTTAATACCAATGAACGAGAGTTTAGTCATCAAATTCCTAAATTACACATGACATCCAGTCGCAACACCAACAATTATATCATGGTTTGGGTGGACTAAAGGGAGTATAGGATTGGAACAATTTAGTGATTAAAATTATCTATCAAATGGATAAATCCTAGGTTAGTGAGGGAAGCTATAAATATATATTATTATAAGATAAGAAACTTTATAGTATCATGTACATGTGTAGGTAAGACTACATGAAAAAAATGGATTTGATGGATTTTAAGGCCAGTTCCTTTAAGAAGATATTCGATGATACATTGAGTGTAGACTAACCCCTTGAGTTTATGATCCTCCTATAATTATTTATATTCATCATGGAATATTTAGACAAAATCACAACCATTCCCAATTTTCACCAACTATGTTTGGAGATGGAATTCCAAGGTGGGGTGTTTAGTGTAATCCTTATGTGAATTCCATCAAGGTTAAGTGAATATCATTAGACTGGAATAGTTTTTGAAGTGGTAATTAGACACTGAATGATGGGGGGAATGTTATAGAATATTCATATTCAAGTAGGGAGATTATGTCTCGTGAGACGAGGAGTTAGGATTTGGGTAGAAATTTGTGAGATCTCGAGGTGTCTCAATTGGCTTGTTAGACTAGTTATTTCATCATACAACTATTCATTGGTTCATCACTATTGTGATTCTAGTGTTAGTTGACTAGACGTGTTCATACATGGTGCAATTAGTCATTGATGTTGTTATAAGAAAGCAGACATATATGTTATTTGGTGCGGTTATTCATGAATTCATATTGATTAGTAGGAAGTCAGATACTTTGTCAGACCTAAGGATATAAAGAATGATCAGTTGAGACTCCATGATTGGTAACTCAGATTTAAATACATGGTATAGTGACTGTGTAGATAGTGACACAATGCAATGAGGTTAGTGGATCATACCTAGTGCATCTCTTTATGGAGTTATAGACCTTGTATTCGGGTATCTGGCTAGGTGTAAACTATTGATCCACTATGGTTAGATTTATTCAGGGACCTGTAAATAGTTATATTTATTCAATGGGCGTGACTAAGATTATTATTATTTTGTAATGACATGTTTTTGTGATAGAGGTGAATGATTAGTATTTATGGACTGACCGAGTTTTATTATGTGTGTTTTCATTAGTAATGATATGTGATATATATATATATATATATTATAAAAAATCATCTGGAGTTACTATGATAATCAATTTAATATATGTATTATATGATGGTCATTATCATGGGTATTTATATGGGAATTAATTTGTATATATATATATATATATGGAGTGTGTTTTTTATTTATCATATATAGAGAAGAAAGAATTATAGGAAACTATTGATATTTGGGATGTATGGGTTTTTTAGGGAATATGTTTGAAATGAGATACTAATGAGAACTATGAAATTATTCATATAATGAATGAAAGATGATGGAATTGATTAATAGATGAGTTGAATGAATGATGGTATGTCATGTAGGGATTTTATGTGTAATTATAGTTAGTAGGTAAAAATGTATATAATTTTTTTGAAAAACCAACCCGTTGGATAATTCCTCATATGGGGAGAACGACATAAGAGATTGGATATGACTAATAACTAGTTTATATTAGGATATATTTAATGTTTTTGAATGTTTGGTATACTCTTCATGAAATGATTCGTTTCTTGGGGATGGTCTGATATATGTTTTACATACTACAATGTTTCTTGTTTTTTTAAAAAAAATTAGAAATTCAAATCCTTTTTTATTTTTGTATTTGGTGGATGGACCCACATTATTATAGACATCAAAAAATAATTATGAGATATTCAACAATATAAGTCCTTTTTTATAGATGCGTTTTATGGTTTCTTGACTGACTTAGAGGGTTAGGGTGGGTTTTTAGAGCAATAGTCTTAGAGAATACATATTTAAGAAGATGTAGAAAGTGGTTCACTGTTATATATTTTACCCTGAAGCATCCAATGGGAAACTATGTGGGATTCTACATGTCTCCACACAGGGTTCACATAAGATACAATTTTTTTTGGAAATTTTAAGAGGATCCCACATACATTGTTTCACTTATGATTTTATTTAACATAGTTGGTGTTCAATCTAGAAAATTGTGCATCCAAACCATTATTGAAGATTCAAATTGGTATCCATTTTTATAGAGGGTGGTGATAGATGGTGTGTGAATATCAAACCATTTAAATTAATTGTGAAAGTATTTAGAGTTTTTAAATTAAAATTTTCACCCTCTTCTATTTTTCCTCTCCCCTACATTTTACATTTAGAATAACTCGTACCAGAGAGCTCTCAAATTTCCTTGTTTCCCCATGATTTGAGACTCCTACCTCACTTGAAAACCAATTTATGATTCTTGTTGGATACATATTCATATCAATATTTCCTTCAATATATAATCTAATTTTCATTATTTATCTCAATATATGGAATTCTAAATCAATGTGATATTATTTTTACTTTTTTTAGTTATTTTTTCTTATAACTAGATTTCCCGGCATTAAGATCATGTTAGAGGCCATTATTATATGACAATAAAAATAGATTAATAGTCATTATGAATCCAATATAACTATTATATTTTAATTGTAATTTTGTGGAATTTTTTATATAGTTAATGTGGGTAGTGCGAGAGAGGACAAAAAATTATTTGTTATTCATATTTAATTGATAATTTATTTTTATAGGATATTAATGGAAATATGGTAGTACATTTATAAATTTAACTATATATAATGGGATTTTCCCAACTTGGTGGTTAGGCTGGTTTTCTAATTTATATAATTAAAAAAGTTTATGTGATATGATTGGTTTCTTGGGAATGTGATAAGCATGGCCTGGGGATTGAGGTGATGTTTATTATAAAAACTAAGTCCACATTGTCATAAAGATGGGGGATGGACTAAGATTTTAGGGATGTTTAAGATCACCATGTTGACATGACATACCATTGGTTTGAGGAAATGTGGTCATCATGCTGAAGGAATGGCCTCTATGGCATGATATGGTGTAGCATATTTGGATTTTGTGACACGGTTGAAGGGGTACAACGTGTCAGATGACGCGACTTAATTTTTTTTATTAATGATTATGGATCAAAATATTTAGTAGAAGTTCCACTATAGTCATGTTCAATAATACTGAACTCAATTTAGGTGGTGATGAATAATCATTATTGGATATGTATTTTGAATATATTGCGAAATAGGGGGTGTTTTTACCATATGATATGTTGTCAGTTATCATAATAAAAATACAGGTGGATGGTTATGGGACCCAAGAGATTGTGTTGAGATAAATAGATGGGTTATGAGGTTCAGTGATATATTGGAGGCAGATGTACTAGGAAGATTGGAATGTGAATATTGATGTGCCTATATACTTTTTTTTATAATGGTTATTATTATTTATTGGGGGAATGATATATCCATGCCATAGTTGGCCTGGTGATCATGATGATGTGTAATTTAAGAGTGTAGGTCTGAAAGACTATTGAAATATTTACTGGGAAAGATACATAAAAAGTAGTTACTTGATTCATGGTACACAAGGATACTGATGGGTTGAGGGTCTAGTCATAAATTTATGGGAGGCACATAAGGGCATTCCATATATGATATTTCTCAGTTGATGTATTGGAAACTAACCCATGGTTACTCATCACTATAGATATTAATATAAAAACATGAATTGAATTCAATATTAAAATACCATTGGGGAATGTTCAGAGATATTTTGGTGTTGGATGAAGCATGTAAATACATGTCACTGTTAAAAAAATGGAATGCTGGTTAATTAAATTTTTTTATTATGTTTATTTTTTCATCTATATTTCATAAAATTGGTTATTTAGGCGTATAAGGTAAGATCATATTATTGGTGGTATACTACGTTCTTACACACACATTAGAAGGACCCATGGGGTGTGTGTAGAGTTTCTATATTTTAGATTACCTTAGGAATCACAATCTATAGATGGAACTTTGTAATCATTGATTCACCTTTCATCTTGGATGGATTGTTGTGGAACTGGTAATTCCTCTACATTTGCTTTTACATTCATTTTATATTTATTAATGATTTATATATATGAACTTTACGATTGGTCATAGGATACATTTATTGTAAATACTTTTTATGACTTTTATGCAACATCATTTATATGCCAATGTAAAAATTTATTTTGGGTTTTCTTATTTCTATTATACTTTTTTAAGTTGTCAATGTTTTTATATGGTTCCTTCCTATAACTTATGATCATATTCTGATGTTTTATATACATATAGGCTATTATTATTATCACCACATGAGGATATAATATCTTTAAAATCAATCAATAATATTTTCACTGATATTCATAATACTATGAAAAATAGTGGGTGTCCCTAAGGCCCTTTTGTGAACCATCTTATATCATAGATAGTATGGAAAACCAGGTCAACTTCTATACCCATCATCACTATGAGTTGATACTCACGCCTCCATCGCAGTATGAGTTTCATGGTGAGAACTGGTATCCCTACATAGCCACCATCAGGGGGCTGTTATTTTTGTAATATCCAAAATTTTAGACAAATATAGACTTCCTATATAAATTTAATTATAAGATTTAGTGGGTGGGAGGATTTTCAATAAAATTAATATTAAAATGAAATTATAAGGGTGTGAACAATTGAATGTGTATTTTTAGACTTCGTGACTAAAAACATAATTTTGGGAGAAGCTGGTTAGGGACAATGATATTCATAAAACTATACGACCACCAATTGTGTCCTACGCATATTGGATGAGGGTAATTTATATTGATTTCTAACATTTTTAAATTGGAATATTGGACATGTGACTATTATGTACCTCTTCAGCAATGAGAAATTTATGTTTTTCACAAAATTTCTCACATTTTCTGATCCTAATGAATATGTAATAGCACATGTACAATTTCCACTTGGTTTAGATAACCATCCAAAAAAACCATACCCTTCTTAAAAATTACTATTATTATTATATATAGACATTATTAAATGTTTTTACACAATTATTTTATTTCAATCTACACAAATCATTATTCCCAGAGTGGGAGATCTCCCCTCCTAACCTATGAATGGAGATATATCCCCCTTGATTAGTCTATATTGATTTTCATTCATCACATTGGAATCATATTGTAGATTCAATAACTCCTCCCAAATCATTTATTTGTTTCATGAACCATCCTTAGTGCTTTATTTTTTTGAGATAATTAAATATATTTTTAGAGTTTTTATCCATTTAATAGATTTATATGGAACCTTATAAAACCCAATATCAATATAGTATGAGTAAACCATATAAAATAATTGTAAGGATGTATATTTAAATTTTCTTATTTTATGTTGTTAATATAATATTGTAGATGTTCCATGTACCTGTAATTTTTTTCATCACCACTAAATTGTGAAATTCATTAAATTAAAATACTAGAAAACATTATGAAGTGTTTGGACCCCCATAACAAGATATGGTGGGGCTTTGATCACAACCTAAACCAACCCATTTGGGTAGGATTTCATAATAAAACATAATAATCTTGGTTTCTCTTATGACTAGACCACAATTGGAAGGTTTTAATTTCAAATTTTAATCATATATATTACTAATCATGTTTATAATGTCTTCTAAGTCACCCAATTATGGTATATTACGTTATTCAAAATGTTTGATTTTTTTTCAATAAATTATGTAGAATTATATTTTAATTCTATCATTATGGTTTCCAAATTCATATGGGTTATTCCAATGCCCTTTATAGTTATTTTTTTATCATGGGTTTATTTTTATGTATCAATAAATTCTCATAGTTGTATTAATAGAATTTATTATGTAATTTATGGCATTCCAATCTATATTTAAATTTATTAAATGTTATATGCTAAAAAGGATTGACTACACCATGTGATTAGTAGATTTAGAACATATAGAACATCATTATAAGGGCTCATAATTAAAGAGGGATTATATAACACATATGTTTGAATAAATAATCCATGGATAGGGTTATTAAGAATGATGTTTCACACCCCTAGGTCAACATGAATTTTAATATTGTTTCACAACATATGGGTATATGGGGATGACATCTGATGCTTCACTCGACTAAAGGATGATCATGATGCCACATCCAAGGATATGATGCCGAACATGACATCCATATAACATTTTCAGATATGGATTGTATGACCCAGTTTAATTAAAAAAATAATTAATTACCATTAATTTCTCTCATAAGGCCATTGGATAATATTTTCATATTCATTCATTGATACATTACTCTAATGAATACCCATATTGAGCATGATATTCATATGATTATATGAGTATGCAAGAGTTATGCCTCTCATCCTAACTAGTATAATGTATTGATATATATATGGGAGTACACTCTAACAAATATAGAGTGATTACATATGTATACAAAAATACCCATATTTATGAATGGTTACATGTTAAGATATATTCCAGCATTGGTCGATGTATGTATACTCTTCTAGGTTTCCTTGTGAAACCTAAGCCTGACTAGTTTGAATTTATTATTAAAACACTTATTTACTTTTGATACAACTCTTTAGTGATTTATTTAATATTCAAAGTATAGATTGAATAATACACCATTTTTGTATTCCAACATTGTATATCTCACACCATATTCAACCCAATATTATTCTAGTGTACCAAAATATAACTCATGTTTAATGGTTTATGTTTATGGATTATTCTTGTGTTGGGAGACATGTGCATGTGGGCATAGGAGTTAAATACTGATCTAGAGATCTATATGATCAATTGGATAACCCTTATTATTATTTTTTCGTTATATATTGTGTAATCATTGTATATTTAATTCCACCTTCTTTTAGATTATAATCAAATGTACATTCAATGTTTTATATTTTTAATTGGAAATTTCTTAAAATTTTCCTCACCTATTCTTGTTATTTCACATATCATTATTTATTTTATATTTATACAACATTTTTTTATGATAACATAATATTTTTTACTGGGACCAAGAGGGTATAGTCTCCCAAAAAAATCAATCATCACTCCCCAACCTAATATGTTGGAATCTTATGGAATATTAGAGGCATGATTAATGAAATGTGACTGCCCATATCAGGACATCACATGAGTGGCTCTAAGGATCAAAAGTTACATTATGATAGTGAAGAGGACTTCTCTTCCCCTTTTTATACTTTTTTTGGGCTGGTAGAGTGGATACTATAATATGATGGTTCTTATTCAATAGACCTATCATAGAGGGATCGACCCACTCACGGGGAAAATGATTTGTGTCCTAATATGTTATATTTTTTCATACTATTTTATATGAAACGTGATTATGATTTCACCTAGAGTGAATTGTGTACACAAAAGTCTTATTGATTAATAAGATAAACAGTATTTTATCATAGGGCATATATAGAAAACACGATTTGTTACATGTATCTTTATTGGAACAATGTGTTTCACATTCCATTCGTATTCGAGGATATTTAGGATGCTCAACTACACTTACTTATATAGTGATATGTCCCTTGAGTGATATTTCATTCTTCAGTGATTGAATTTTTAAATTTTTACCTTCATTTTCTTTCCTTTTATAAATAATTCTTACATGTATACCATGATATGGGGTTTTTTTCATGGATATCTATACTTTAATGATAGTATTCCTTGTTATGATATTGATATTTAGTTTATCATAAAAGAATTATCATCAATCTAAATTCCATCTTCCCATATAGATATATGGAGAAACCCTAAATAATATTTAATGTCATGTTCAATCTAAGTATAATAGTTTCAATTAGATGGAAAATAATGGTTTCTATAAAATTGGTCCCCATTTGCAATTCAAAATATTTATTGATGCATTATTAATTTGAAATGTCTGACCTATATTCTCAAACCATCATATATGAACATAATATTCCATGAGAATATTAAATAAATTTACAATATTTTTAATTTTATGTTTAAATTAATATTTTCCTATAGATATTTTACAAGAATTGACCTAATTAGGTCATTCTTGTTCTAGTTTGGTTGCGACATACACTTGAATCAACCAATTTATTTTTTTATAGTGAAAATTCCAAAGTAAATGATAAAAAAATTCGTGTTTAATAAAATTAACCTATATAACATTTTGGGACACATTTTGATTAACATGGAAGATTTAATGTGTGCCTTTTAGGTTTCTATTATGATGATATTACATAGTAACTTATCCCCTAGGAGTATGTTTATATAATATAGTGATAGTTATGTAATGTTCTTGAAAACTCTTATATGGATTCAAATATATAATTATAGTGGAATATTACATGTCCAGTCTTCTCATTAATTAATAAAATAAAATTTTTCCAGTATTGGTTATACTTATTTGAGGTTCTAGGGAACTAAAATTCCATTTGAAACCATATGTGGGTTTTCATGTATAGATTGGAATTGAAATTTTATATAAAAAATCAAATTATAAATAAATAACTAATGTTCATGTTCAATTTTTAGACAAAAAATATACAACGAAGGGGTGTCTGCTAAATAATAATTTTTAAA
Source organism: Viscum album (assembly GCA_963277665.1). Lineage (NCBI taxonomy): Eukaryota > Viridiplantae > Streptophyta > Magnoliopsida > Santalales > Viscaceae > Viscum > Viscum album. The sequence continues at coordinate 1,817,057,380 of OY728146.1, forward strand.
ATGTAATTATTCTTATAAATTTATTATGTTTCCTTGTAGAATTACTTAAATAATTTTTTATAAAAATATTTTCATTATAAATATTACACTTTATTTAAATTATTCATTTAAAATTTTCAATTATCATATATAAATAAATGTATTGGAACAAAAAAAATAGTTTATGTAGTTTTTTAACCATATAGTAGGGTAAGATCATATGTTTCATTTGTAGTACCCATAGATAGGGAATATGATTGTTTCCCATAGTATTCTTGTTCAATTTCATGAACATAAAATATTAGCAGTAGGGATTTGTGAATAGTTTTTCATAACTTATATATAGGTTTGACACTTACATCTTATGTAATAGGAATGCTCGGGTTGGGTAGTACCATTACATAATTAAAACCTTAATAAATTATTGTGAACAATTTTAGATGTGTTAACTCACTCAGGTGTCCTCTACGTAGATTTGGAATCAATGTTTCTAAAAGGAAACTGTGGTTGGATGGTTTATCAAGCTACAATCATAATGTTGTTATGGGTTTGATAATCATTTAATATCAGGTTTTAGGTTAATTATACATACTGAGGGCATGATTGGATTCTATCTAGGTAATGTGACCCTAAATTTGTTATTGTGATGGAACAATCAGGTGGGTGTCAGTGAAAATAATAGTTATATTGAATAATACTATACCATGGTATATTGCATTGTGTATTGGAATGCTTGGGATGATAATAATAGGGATATTGTTAAGGGTTTTTTGTGTTTGTTTTTATAATATCGAGGTATTACACATTGATACACTTGATACCCCTTAAGAGGGTTAAAGAGTAAAATAAAACATATGTTTTCAGTGCAACATGATAAATACAAGAGCCGTTATGATTTAGTTTTAGTTTGTCTATAAGTTGTAATAAACTATGATTTTAAAGGATCGCTTTTTGTGACAATACCATTTTTTTGGATTGGTTTGTATGTCTATTCTATCGATTTTCATTGATGAATCTTATAATTTATGTCACATGAACATTGAGATGAGTTTTATTATGTGACCTTTTATGTTAATTGTTTTATTATTCTTTTTTATGGGTTCTATGTAAATTCATGCTGGTCATGTCTAGGATCCGGTGTTTGTGGTTGATGGATTGTATGTCATGTGATGAGTTACACATCAATGTAAACAATGTCTAGTACACTCAAAAGGTTAGGACCCTGATGTTTATCACGCTATCTGATATCCAACAGAATGAGTGTGTGAAAGCATGAAATGATCATTATAATAATGATCAGTAATATTTTTAAAGTCTCATTGGGCTTGTGTGTTTTGAGTCATGTCGATGATTAGGAGAAAGATTGATTACTATATGATTCGATAGGTGTGCAACCCTAGAAAACACCATTATCTAAGAATTTTATCTTGTTGTTATGATTGAATTATCAAATTATTCCTCATGTGGTATTATAACCATGGCATGTTAAAGGTCACACATTATCATGATAAAACAATCTCTTTTTAAAGAATTCAACCATTACTGGTTTGACTACTATTCTTTGTGGTAGTTAGTTATGGTGGGTTATAATCCATAATAATAACTTAATCTAGGACATGGTATCTATATAGCATGTTTACCTAGAAAATCATAATATAAAATTATTATATTCTAGTATTAGTTAATGGAATTTAACCTCTCTTAAAATAATCATGTATAAATTGAGAAATCATCAGTTATCTTCCAAAATATAATAAATTTCACATTATATCTCAATAATTATAATAAATGGATGTTGTTCTCTAAGTGGGTTTTATTTATAGTGAAATAATGGCTTATTTTATAATTAGAATCTTTAGTGGGAATGCATTGGATAGACTCAAGGGTACTTCCGGGCTCCTTGACTTTACAAACATTTTCATCAGTCAGTTTTCTGATTCATAGACTTTTCATCTCAATATCTATCTCTATCATGTAATGAATATGTATGTGCATTTTTTAATGAACACATCAAACATAAGTTGGAAATTATGAGGATAAACTAGACCATATTTTGTATCATAAGGGATGTTTTAAGAGTTAATATTTGGTTTTATGGATGAGTTATGAACCCTTCTTCTTTTGAATGTACGACAATGTTACAAGGAATTTTATATTGACATACTTGAGGTTGATAAATCAATGATTTTTTGGACAAGATTAATGTAATCATGGGGTTCCATAAGATATGGAATAGTTTTTTAGTAACGATATAAATTTTATCAATTATGTGAGTATTTGGGAAAATTGTGACATATTTGATTCGACGGTATTGCAATTTTTTCCATTAATTTGGTTGGTAATGAACTTCTATATGATACATCATTGGGATGGGGTGAGTGAAGTGTGAGTAAGCAACAATTTCTCTTGAAAAATTTTAATGACCTAGATTAATGTGTTTTATCATTACCCTACCATTAATTTAATATAATGATCATGCCAAGAGGGTAATTAGAACATGATGGTCATGTTAAATTGACAATTCATATGGTGATAATAGTGTCACATGGAATTGGACACTAAATTACAGACACTATATTTGGGAGGACCATAGGAAGGGTGATAAAATATTTAATTTCATAATTGTGTGTCTATTTTTTGATCAAGTATAATCATTTAATCAATGATTAATTCTGTAATAGAAGCATTGTATTGATTTTTAATGACTTCTTTTCCTCATAAATAATGTGTTACAATGTGGGGTGTTGGGATCTAATAAATGCAACACAATATTTTATAAGAAAATCATATTAAACCGAGTATGTTGTGTTTGGTTTTTTCCCGCTAAGGATTTTGAAGGATTAGAATTTATAAAGTGCGGATATTTTAGCTCCTTGTGTTTTAGACCATAGTTGATTTCCAATGGAATTTTTATTTCACCATTTTTTATGGGATATTAATTAAATTGGGAATCAAAAAATAATTCAATGTTTGGGAAAAAATAAATTTTTTGTTTTTGACTTCATTATAATACTGATAGGTTCCTTGGGGGTCCTTTTGAGTATACATAGTGTCAGGATTTGTAAATGTAGTTTTGGGAGATACTGGAAGAGGAATACGGTTTTCCTAAATCTGTGTTTCCCACACGGTGAAACTCTTCAACTTGTTCATTGATGATGAGGTTGATGAATGGTTTTTTAAACCATGTTCACTATTATGTATTGTCATGTTGCTATCACATACAACTACATATAGGATAAATGAATTATTTGGGAATGGATTGTCAAATAATGTAGAGGTACCTTGTGATCCTCATTCATATGCAGTATCTCCTACTTGGTTGATGCATAGTTTGTCCAAACATGTGGTGAAACCATGGGAATGTTAAAATGGGTTGTTTTTATAGTTCATCTACTAGTTTTTTAGAGTATTTAATTTGTTCATTAGGTACTAGGTACTTAAAAAACCTGATTGTCCTATATAACATTTTTGACAAAACTATTAGTATCAGAGACATAAAATTAGCCTATAACAATGGTTTGGCTAAAACATTTGGTATTGGTCATATATTTTCCATTGGTAGATCTTTCTTATAGAAATTTATAATAGTTTGGATAAAAATGTTTGTATTACATCCATGAAAATAAGATATACCAACATTTTTTATAAAATGTTCGTATAGGTAGAAAAAATTCCAATACCTATACCAACATTTTCAGAACCACTAGAATATGAAACATATACCAAAAGATGATAAGACACTATCCACCCAAACTATTGGTATTGGATAAAACAATGATTATGGGGAATGTACCAAAATGAAAAAACAGTTGACATATTCTAATTATCAGGGACTAGATTTCTTTTACACACATAGAGTTGTATCCCCTCCATCTGATCTCATCCATCTCTCCTATAGTAATTAATATGTATCCTCTATTTAGACTTCATTTCAATTTTTTTTCATCAGGTTGGATGAATATTAATGAATATATATCTCCCCCTTTATATATTCTCATTTTCTTTATCTATCCCCGGTGTAATCTTCATGTGAGATTCTTATCAATATATTCAAGGAATTTGACAATTTATTTGATTTCCTATTAACCAAATCAATTAAAATATTGATATTGGATTGGTGTACCTTCATAATCATGAGTTACATAGTATATATTCTTTTCCATTAATGTAACATCATTTATATAATATTTTGATTATTACAATATACAAAATGATGGGCTAAATGATCTAATGGAATGTGGAATTAACATAAATTTTATTATAACAAGTGGGACCTCAGTTTGGGTCATTGAGCATGAAGATTCAAACCCAAAGGTCAAAAAATGTTTGGAATTTCATATAACATCACTTGGGTAGTTAGGACTGATGTCTCACTCCTCTTTGATTAGGATTGTTGATCATGACATTAACTACCATATATAAGTTGAAAAATTACTTCAATATCAGATATATATATTATAATATTTTGAGAAAATTATTATAAAATTATTATTTATTTTTATTGTGTTTTAACCAGATACTATTGGATGATATATCCATATTCATTAATGTCGATGTGATAGGAATTAATTCCCCTACTCGAAATGAGACTATTATGATTTCACAAGGATAGCTATGTTATGCCGTAGGTGCTTATTATTTTTTAATATATATATGTATAGAAATATAAACTTACATATATAGAGTTTATATATAAAGAAACATGATTATAAAAATAGATTTGCATGTTTATAGATATTCTAGCATTGGAAAAAACATGTATATCCTACCAGGTGTCCTTGATAGACATACACCATAAATTTTTTCCTTTATTATAACAACACTTATTTATCATTGTTATAAAAACACATTGAATTATTTAATATTAACAGATTGGTTAGAATTATACACCATCGGCGGTGGCCTTTGGATTATATCTCACACCTTATTAGGTCCATCACTACACTAGGCTACAAAAAGAGAACTCATATTTATAGGTTCATGTTTATGAAATAGTTATTCCCTACTGATAGTATTTTAGTACATTTTGTTACATGGAAATTGACTATTGTATAGTTGGATTTCCAGATATCATATTAATTTATTCAATATGTATTATTCATATAATTATATTTCATTCATTGCTATTTCTATAAATCATTTTATATAAAAATATGTTAATATGAAACTATATACATGATTTTATAGTCTCCATACTACACCATCATTTGAGAATTTGTTTGATTCAACAACCTTTAGAATACATGGAGGCACGATTGAGTCCATGTGATTGACTAGCTCTGAGAACTATTTGTGTGTCTCTTATGTAGGGATGTCAAAATTTCATTGTGGAAACCACTGTTCCCCCTTAATATTATTTTATTAGAGGCACCAATTGATGGGTAATTAGATTCAATCATATTCTAGGTCAGAAATCAATGAACTGCGAGATCACATCACTTGGTAACATCAGTAGGGTCTTAAGACATTTATGAAGGAATCAAATATCACTACATGGGAAAAATTAATTATATTATACATACACATATATGTGTTATGGGTCACTATAGGTAATCACACTCATCCAACCCAATCATGGTTTACATAAGTTAAATCCACAAATTTTGGGTCACAACAGATGGGATAGGGTCAAGGATACCATCGTCATTTCAGTAGCTTAAATAACATAGAGCATAGGAGTGTCCTTTAAGGTAACATGGACTAATGGATGGAGACAGTAGGTTACACCGGGGTTCCATATGGAATGTAATTTGATATTACAATATGTGTGATCCATGTTTTATCGATCCCCAGTTTCTTTTTTACATCATCCTATGCATTACCTCCACCAACACTAATGCTAAAATGTAGAGACTTGGGATCATCTAATTATCCCTTCAGTGAAGATCAATATTATTGGATTCAAATCCACTTAGGGAATTCCTAAATGAAATTTTTGTATCCACACAACATAATTCAGAATGAAAAAGATTCAATAATATTGTTTGATCAACCAAGTATCACACTCTATCATTTTTCCACCTCAATCACATCGTTGATCAGGAACCACATCTGTGGAATTTATTTGTTACACTAAGAAAATATCAAAAATGATAGAATCCTATTATTTTTTGTCCATTGTACAATTAAAAAAATGATGAATTTTAGATTAAACAATTTATAAAATCATAATCCAGAATATAATATCAATGAACAATGGAATTTGTTCATTTTCACCCTTTATATATTTTTGAAAAAAATATGAATTAAAAGGGAAAAATATCCACCACAAAATATTATATCATTGATGTATGAATCATCTCATGATCATGGAAATGATTTTTCTAGTTTGGTTTAATAGAATGGGATCAAATAATACAGTTGAATCATCATAAATTGTGATATTATTGGTAACTAATGAAGAACATGAAATTGATTCAATAAATGGTGAGATCCCCAAACTCAAATTATGCAGTTATCCTTAACCTAATCTCGGTCCAATTTCATTCCCCAAGGTCCCCCTTAATAATTAACTCTAATGTATCCACTCAATTTGTTGGGTTATATGGGTAACCCTATAAATTATTAATTAAAAAATAAAAGTAAGAGATAAATATGGATGTAATTTAATGGAATATTTTAAAAAATAAAATTAATTTTATTGAAATATTCTCCCCTAATGGAGCGGAATCCCAAGGCCCAACATCAATGATGAATATGCCATGCCTAGGGAAAACCCCACTCTCTAAACAAAAAAACAAAATTATATTTATGATAGCGTACTCTGTTTAGGTGTTATTCCATTTATTTATAAAATTGTGTGGTATGATATTAATATATTTATCATTTCAAAAATATTAATTCTAGGAGCACTTGTTCTTGTTTTGTCATGCAATCACATAACCTGTATTTGAGAATTTCCCTTATAATTTACTAATTAAATATATTTAACAAATATGAATCATTAAATTCTCCCCAAATTTTGGTTTTTCATCTATAAAGTGAATTTCCAACTCGAAAAAACATGGATAATGAGATCACATAAAGTCCCCCTATTTCTAAATGATCTTGATAATATCATCATGTTTCTATTATGCAATCACTAGGAGAATAAATCACTAATGGCGAATAATGATATACTAATCCTTATTATCCACTGTATATTAATCAAATCTATCTCCACACATGTTGTCCATCTCACCCACCATGTCACAAAAATTTGGTGTTCTATAGATATACCTCCTCTTCTACGAGACATGGAAGTCACTATGTACCCAATCAAATTTCAGAAGTAGAGTTATGAAAAAGGCTCCCTAACCCACTCTACGAGCTATCTAGAATGTTCAAATGAGTCTCATAGATATCTTACCTCCCCATAAAAATCCTTGTAATTTTTGTTGATTAGATACCCATTATAACCCATGGTATCCCTCCCCAAACTCTATAGGACTTTATCATCAGTCTGTAAATGAATTGTGGTGGCTCAGTGTAGACCTCATATACTCCTAGATAATCTTTAAATTAAATAATGTATCTCATACATAACATGGTACCATATGTTCAAACTCATCTATATTATTCTAATAAGGTAATGAACTATTTTTTAACCAAACAAGGGCACAAATGGTGTAATTTTGATTATGGAATGGTATCTATTTTGTCCAAAAATTTCATTAAGGGTAGTTGATACATCCAACTATAACCAATATCTAACATGAATGCCTACATCATGTCATCTATGAAATTAATTGTTTAATCATTCTTACTGTCTACCTAGTGTTGAAATTTCATTCTAGAAAATAGTTCTAAAAGGCCACCAAATATCCTCTACATATTTACAACATGAATTAAACATCACATTCTAAAATGATTAATGAGGAAAATCCATGGAGCCAGAATATATTGATCATAAACTAGATACCAATTCCATATAATGAACTATTATTTAAAATGGATTGGAAGTGGGCCAACTTATTGATTTGTTATATGATCACTCATATGGAATCATTTATCATGGAAATATGTGGTAATCCCATATTGACGTCAATGTATTCTTCATCTAATATCAGCCCTGGAATATCAAGAGGTTGAGAAAAACCTACTGAACCTAGTTCTAAGCCTTCACATTTTTATAAGTGAGGAAACATGAGAAAAATTAAATAACACAACTCTCAATAACTATCCACCAAAACTCATGTTAGAAGTAGTGATACATTTATTCTTCATGTTGATGTATTTTCAAATGGGGTGTATAAAACTCTCTAATTACATCCTCCTATAACGTAAATGGAACCATCATCTTTACAATGAACAAGGGTACATTCTCTCCACCTTTATAAAATACATTAGGATTGCGTCCACTATATATCATTTTTTGCAAGGTATCACATTTTGTAATTCTATATCTTTGATCCCTAACATATTGTAAAAATGGTGGGTAAATGTCCATCATGTAATGACATTAACAACTATACTTTTCCACTAAGATAAAATATATTGATGATAACTATTCAAAAACAATGAACAAAAAATGTGAACATGATATCCTATTGACAGGGTATTCCAAAACATCCTCCATCCAATGAGTATAGAAAATCACAATTTTAGAGTCCTAGAATAACTATTTCTGTCACCACTATCTCATGTTAAGATATATATAAAATAATATAAATATTATGCTCTTGTGTTAATAGTAGATTATAAACTGATTTACCATTATGTAGTGTCTCCACATAATTATTGAATATACTACTACTTCTATCATAAAATTGGGTTACTCAATTTTCTTCTAGTGTGGTATTAGTAGCATGGACTGATAAGAAATAACATCCTACATCTGAATCATGACACATCCATGTTCATTCAAAATTGAAAAAAAATAAAATTTTAACTCAACACTATACTCTCACAATCTCAATAGGGGGAGGGATCTCAAAATCCTCCTCCACAACTCCAAAAAATAATGGATCATTTATATTCACAAAAACGGATAGTCTTTCTAGGTAAAATATGTCATGTGTGAGACATCCTTCACTAGTTACACTACCAATCAAACCTCTAAGATGGTGATTACTAGGAATTAGACCTCATTAATACATAAATGATCATTAGAGTGATTCCTATAATGTTCATCCTCTCTTATAGTATATTATACAAACCTCATGTTTCTCATGTGATCCTCCTTATAGGCTAAGTAAAATGGGATATCATCATTGATAAACACCAAAAAATAATCTACAATGGGATGAAATATCTTGTTAATTAATCCCATGAACACTTATATATTGTTTTTAGAGTTTAATGTAATTACCAGTTACTCATAGTGGTTGTAGTGACATCTGAAAACCATCTTTTGTATATCCCCATCTTCTACTCATATTTGGCCATAACCTGCCTCTATAACATATACAGTAAACTAAACATGTGGGAATGCTCTTATTGAACCACTTGTAGTTAAAAAATCTAAATGGGTGGTTGTATATCTTGTAAACCACCATGATGTAGACTATCAGTTATAGGAATCTATTCTAAAGTCTCACCACATGGGGGATCATGCACTTGATCACACATAGAAATCCTAAATGACTTTCTTGATGGAGGAATCATAAAATAATCATTATATCTGATAGAAAAAGATTATATCTAGGGAGAAAACTAGAGATGAAAATAGAAACTAGAACATATTTTTATATGATGCATCTCTCATTGTTTTCCCTATAATGAATGTATATATTTTAATGGAAGGTGACATGATTCCTAGTTTAAAATATGCTGGTTTCCACACCAACACTGGAGTCCCTTCCATGGAAGGCGATATTGAATAATATAACACTAATTCCTTAAAAAAAACTAATAACATGGGCAACAGTCCTTAGGTAGAAGTGATGAATCTAATACCACTCCCTAATGACTTGGCACACTTTAATACTTCCTTAGGAATACTTCAAATATAACATGGATGGACATGAACACCGATTAGACATCCCATGCAAATCAGTTGGCTTAAATTAATTTATATATACAAACACAAAAACACATATCTAATCCCATAATGTTATGAAATTAAAATGAAATGACAACCATGAATCAGTAAAACAATTATTATAAAATAAGTGTATGATAACATTGTTCTTAATGTAACAATGTCCCTAAATACAATCCCAAATAAAAACATTAGAGATTCCATTCATCTCAAAATGTGAGGATGAATATCAAATGAAACACCATGGAAAAACCTTGGTCAATAAAACTCAAACCATGCACCACCATCCCCCATTCCTCCTTATACACTATCAACTATGACATCATATGAATTTTACATGAATTGTGTGTGCATAGCCCAAGGAGGGGGATTATAAAAATTCATAGTAGAATATATTTAAAATACTATAAAATTATAACTATTGGTTATATCATAAAAATGATATATAAATAAATGAAAATAATTAAACCATATATACTTTGATAGGACTATGTGCCTCCTAGTATTTATAACCAAACAAACATCCAAATGATTTTGCTCGATAAAATTATTATTCTATGTTGCTCACTCCACTAGCTATGGTATAAATAGAGAACACAAAAGTGTATAAATTATCATTGGTCCATGCTTATAAATTCTCATAGGACTCTGAAAACCTCAATAATCATATGGGATATCATATCCTGGACAGCTTGGGGACACCAAAATCCCAATATGGATCAAACTTCTATGAAAGAGATCACAAAAGAATGATATTGAAAACTATATTGAAATATAATTTTAGAAGGAGAATAAATTCTACATTTTTAATGGTTCCAATGATTCCACACGACACATCTAGGGTTTAATAGTATATGATATTGTATCACACATCAGTCTAATAGAGGGACCCCACAAAATCAATCTGATCATCATCCTCTAAATGGGATCATAATCTTGAGATGTGGATGTAATGTCACATTGCACCATCTAAGGGACATACTTTAATGCACACTCAACAAACACAGGTCCAACCTAAAAATTATAATATCTTCAAAAAACATCAAAGGGTGGTACATGATTTGTATTGATACATGTAATATACTAGGGTTACATGACATGTCTAACCAAGCCCATGTCTGCCGATGTGGTTTTCCTTCACATTACATGAAAAAATAAAAATAAAAAGTTTTTATTGCACACAATGTTTCATTTAGAGGTCATCTTTAACCTTTATAGTCTGGTTTTCCCATTCCTAGATACTATTGGTTGTTCCCTTGTACTAACCAATGTACACCATTCCATGCTTGTGTGTGATAAGAAGTGTACTCTGACCAACATGTTATTTGTATCATCATAGGAAAATGTTGATCCTCTAGCCGGTGTCACATTGAATGTGACAGGGGTCACATGATGTGTGTTATTTGACTCCAAATAGTAACCTTATGTCCCACATTGGTGGACCCACATTACATGAAAGGAAATATTTCAATTCATGTAACCCTAAATTGCCTAGTCCAAATAGTTCCTTGTCTTCATCATCATCCATATCACTGATACCACATTCCTTTCTATAATTTGTTTATTAAGGGATATGAAACATTTTATTCACCAAATATTGGTATATTTTCTATCAATCCACTGAGGAAACATTAACAAATGTCATCGAAATCAAAAATATTAAAAATTAGAGGATATGGATGTTACAATGTATTCTAATATTTCTCTCACAAATCACTATAATCATCACACCTATGTCACACCCTTAGACACTAATCAATCATATAACAATGATCCATAGTGCTGAATAATATTAATGTAATCATAAAAAAATGTGTATTGTTTCAAACATTTTATACATAAAATACCATGGATGAGCACGAAAAAAATTGGACAAGACATACCGAAAACAAAATATTTGAGGAAAAACCGTGACCTTTATCCATTTTATCCTCATCATTTTTTTTGAATAAATAGATGAACAAAGATGGAAAATAAGAAATTAAAAAAGAAAAATCCATCTCCAATAAATGATCCTTTGACGCAAGAATTATTTATTTTTATGGAAGAAATTAATTTTTAAATTGCATTATTAAATGATGTGACTAAAAAAATACATCATCATTCATTGATTTTGGATAAATCCCAAAATATGGACTTGCATGAGTTTCTATTGTTTGTGGTATCCATGAACCACATTTGTGTAAGGATCCTGAATATGATCTAGATATGATGACATTCACCAATGTACCCTCAAATTATTCACTCTAATATATCTGATCAATTTTCAGAGTTATGTTATTAAAAATGATAATTAGACATCATATCATATAAATAAGAGATAAATGTTGTAGGATCATAATTAAGTAATAATAAAAACGCAGTGAAATTTAATTAATTTTATAACATGTTCCTTGATCCATCCCAATAGCCTACACTGATATATATTATGTTGTTTTTGTGTAAAAAACACACCCTAAATAGAATGTTGGACGCAAATTTCAATTTATTGACCTAATTAAGGATTTATTATAATGCTTTATAAAAAATAAGCACATGTTATATTAATATCATTAATATTTCCCAACTATTAATTTTGTTCTCACTTGGGTTCATATTTTCAAATTGTCATGGAAGCTATCACTGAAATAGTCTATATTTTATTATAAAGTAATAAAAGAAAAAATATGGGTCTTTAAAATATCAATAACCAATTATCAGACAAATTACTATCATAGTAGATAACATAAACAAACATTATTATTTGAAATCAACTTTTCAGAAGATAGAATGTATTTATATTCCATAAAGTGATCTAACTCAACCAACAAAAAAGAAAACCCCCTTCCAAAATGAAAAATAATTTTAATCGTCCATTATAATTTTATATGAGAATAAATTAGCAGAAGAATAAATAAGATAACATATAACCAAACAAATAAAGAAAAATAAAATAAGAAAATTTATCAACTAGAATCCCTCCACAGATGATAGTATCTATTTCTTCCCAAAAATAGGCTATAAATATCCATGACACCCTCCCAAATGATGATCAAATTTGTATATTATTTCGTCCCATATAATATTAATTTTATTTTAGCCTTATAGAAAAGTATATTTGAAAATTAATCATATACCATTTTCATCCTAAATATAAGATTCAAATTCAATCAAATTTTTGTGTGTTAGGGATTCCATAGTGAGAGAATAGTTTCATGGAATTTAATTCAATCACGTGCCTTGGAGTTATCGTTCTCCTCCATATAGAGTTACATTATTTTGACATCACTATTATGAGTTATATATAATTTAATAATTAGACCTCCACTCTATTATATATAAAATATTTTCTTCTTTATTGATTTTATAAGGTCCGTTACAATTCAAATGAGCTCTGCGACCAGACGCCAAAGAATAATCCCATGAATATATGATTCCTACAAAAACCACATTTAGATCAATATTGAAAATAGTATTCTCAAATTATTGAATAAATATAAGATATTTAATATTCAATAATTAAGTAGTCTTCATATTTTACCAAAAAATTCAATAAAAATCACAAATAATGAAAATCACCTCTTATTTTTAAATATTCAAGGGATTTATTAATTGGAAAAATTATAATATTAATGAAAATATTTTCAATATCATGTTAAAATGGTATACTATATTATAATTCATTTCAACTAGGGGAAACATATTCCTAGAGCTCTTGAATAGATTAGATTTTAAGAAAAAAACCCTTAGACTATTTAATCATGGTTATTCGTGTCACAAACACTGTATTTTTATTATTTTAAATTACAATACTACCTTAGAAAACACCTATAATTAATTTCATTCATGAAATTTAATATTTATCATAATAATGAATAATTATTTCATTTAGAATTTCATTATTTAATAAACTGCATCATAAAATGGGTTTATAAAATATCAACATTATAATATGGAATGTAATTTAAAAAGGTTATTTGGAATAACCCATAAAAAGATAATATATAGGATAACATTGGTGAAATGTGAAGAGAAGGACATAGAGGGAACTCATAAATAAGTATAGAGAGTGATATAGTACATTGAGCATAAGGAATTGATCGATCAATGGAATGTTAATGACCTAAAATAAATAAATCTATGATGATTTAAAAACAAATATGATACATTTGTTATGAATCTATTATGATTCCATATTTGATTCAAGATACATTTCAAAAAGACGAGGAAATCAATTTTTTGTCTAGGAATATAATGAATTATTTTTACATGATTCATTTTGGATTGAAAAGAATAATTTCTTTCATAGGGTATTTCGAATAATGTAAATTTACTAAAGTACTCCAATAAATTAATATCATTAAAATAATATTATTCGTGAAAAAATCAAATCACTTTTAATATATCATAATATCCATAAAGCGGTGGTAGGAAATTATGTTAATATCGATGTATTTTACTTAACCAATATGGTTTTCATGACTTAAATTATATAATAAATTAACCTATAAACTATAATACTAACACCAATAGTTCATAATTAATATTTATTTTTCATTTTTTAAATAATGACATATTAACATAGATATAATGTAAGATAGTTTAATGTGATAAATAATTAAGATCATTCGGTTTTGTGTTCATGCAACATGTCCTTGTCGGATGTGACAAGTTGTAACCTAAAATTTAGGTTGTCCTATTTCATGAAATATATTAAAATAATTCATATAATGTTCCCAAAAATATCATCAACATAAATGAAATAAAAATAATCATTAAATATCATTTTTAAAAAGGTTTTCAACGAAATATATTTTATCCAGGAAGTCTAGTATTTTTATTTGACTGTTAGTATATTTTTTATATGAATCATATTAACCATGTTTTTATCATTACATTTAAAATTATGTCTATAATATTTAATTGAAGTATTCTATAAATAATTTTTCCACTAAAAAAATGTAATATCAATAAATTTATACTAAAATATCCATATTATTGGAAGAATAAAATCACATAAATCCTAAACGAGTTTTTTAATATGTTTATCATATGATCACACTTAAACTATTTATATCATGATCGTATCAATATTTCAAAAAATCTATTGATATATCATGAATCATATAACCAAAATGAAATTTGTAAAATGAGTAAAAAATTAAGTTATTGAATCCCAATATATAAATACATAATCTATATTATTTCAACATAGTTTTTTCATTGTTCTAGGTTTTGTCCATTACATGAAAGAACAGACTTGATAATTGTATTGTTCTCCTAATTAATGTATAAAAACAATAAATTGATGACTAGGATTTGATTTTTTTTTCCTTTCTACCATACTCTTAATTTTTTTTCATAAATTTATTAATAAATGTCTTAAATTACATACAGAATTAATTTTCTTATTAATTTCCGAAAAATTATATTATATCTTTGAAACCTTGGTTCTCGTGTATGACATTAACTATCACTATATTTTAAAATACATAAAAAAGGTTTGCAAATAAAATTTGAATTAACCTATGAATATCCCATTAGAGTGAAAAAAGGTTATCTATTGATGAACATAGAAATTTTATGATTTTTTTCGAATTACTTTTGTAATGGCTCAGACAATGACTCTTTAAGGCGTTTTCCCAAAACATTGTACCATCAAATGGTTCCACTGAAACTGTGGCACTGATCACAACCGCACACCGAAACGGTGTAACCGTTTACTTTTTTCCTCCAAACTAGTGGCATCGTAGTAGTCACACCATCACAGTTACACACCAAAACAATCGAAACGTGATGGTGCAACTATTACAGTGGCACTGTAACGGTTTCCCCATCATGATCACACATCGAGCGATGGCACTAATATGGTCACACCATGACCGTGGAATGACCTATATTATCTCACCAAATGGAGTTCCACACTTATTTCATCTTCTAGTTCCACTATTGTAATGTATCTTTGGATGTCAAAGTGTTTTTATACCCCTTTAAATGAAATTAATATCTCATAAATGATATCTAAAATCCACCAAGTGCTGGATGACCATTGAAATGCCCAAAAGCGTGGATTTTTCTTCAGTGCCACACCCTTTTCCCATACGTTCCAATTCTACCAATGTTACGTGTTTTCCTCTTTTTAATGGAAACCCTTTAACTCAACACCATTATTTCCTCCTCTATGATGAGAATTATTAAATAAAATTTAATTCCATCAAGTACAACTATCTAATCGCTTGGTGAAACAATGATCCGCCTTTAAAGTCATTCAATATTCATATCATGTGACTCTAGGATCTAGCCTTTTATCACACTGGATTTATTCTTATTATTCTCTGCTAGCCTCATTCCATTCCTTGTTGTTTTTGGAGTCCCCCTTCGCATGGCTAGTGGTGCTCCAATGTAGGAAACATTCCTAATCACATACGGAGTTCATGGAGTTCCTCCCCTACAAGTCACGCTTGCATGGTTCTTGGCGCATAGATAAAAACACATAACATTGATCATCCATGTATGGTTATTCCTGTATCTCTCTTTATTGTACAACATGCGGGGTGGGTATTCTAAATATTATACAATTATAGATGAAACCAATCCATAATGAAGATAGTAAAAAAACTTTTAATGAATTAAGTTATTTGTTTGATGATGATGTTGTACTCTTTTACCCTTTCTTATATGTTCTTAATTGTATCAGATTCTGTCCACTAAAAAACATGGTTGTTGGTGTTATTTCTTGAAAAATAATGAAATCTTGTCTTCTATGGTGATTGAATGACTATAACATCGAAATTGGTAAATAATTTGAAATCGATTGATTAAATGGGTGTCCATCAAACAAGAATCATTTTTTGATCACCTTGGTTAACCAAATGGAATGAAATAAATTAATAAATGTTGTGTTTGAATCTAAAAAACTCCCATTCTTTATCAAGGTAACATGTATGGTTGTACTACATGATTCTTGTATGTGGGAATTAATGGTGATGGGATACCCTGTTGTGTCCTTTTTGTATTGTGTATCTGAGGTTGTGTGGGTCTATATGTTAGGGCTTGGTTTGTTCTCATAATTTGAGGGATCTCAAAGATCCCACACTATTGTTGTGACATTACCAGAGAACCGGGTGTGATTTATTAATTTGTGACTTGGTTGTTTCTCATTCCTTAGAATGTGGCTATAAAGTTTAGTTTTCTGGTATAGAAGAATTATTTAAATTGAATCACTTGAATATGAAAAAAATGGGTTCAATGGGGAATTTTTTCTGAGATTGAGTTGTGACTTGGTTGTGGATCTTGTGCTTTTTATGAAAGAGAGGTAACTAGGGTGTTTGTGTAAGTCCTGGTTTTTAAACTCTTAGGTTGGGATGGGTGATTTTTTACCTATATGTATAATTTAGTTCCTATGTCTATTATTCACGCCCCCCCAATGTTGATCACTCCGTGTTGAACACACCAATTTCATGCGGGGGTTGTTTTTCCCAACTCTCCTATGAGTGGCAGGTTATTAAATCCTTTTTTTCTCACATTCATGAGTGGCCCATGTATTTTCAGGAGGGTTGTGATGTCCTGAGGTCTATTATATCCCATGATTATTCAGGCATGGTGGATGTAGTGGTTGTCCCAGGTTTGTGCAGGCAGATTGTTTCCCAAGTGTCTTAGGGATGAGACCTAGGTATCATCGGGTGTGGAATTAGTTTTTCAGGCCCAGGTGTCTTCGAGCGTGGTGGTAGTTGTTATAGAACAGGTGTCTACAGGTGTGTTTACATGTGTTTGTTTTGGAACAGGTGTTTACAGGAGGGATGTGTAGTTATGGTAGCACATGTGTGTGTGGGTGGGGTATGGCAGTGGGATAACGGTGAGAATGTTAGGAGAGTTCAGACGTGTATGATGTCTTTAATAACCAATGGTAATGTTTTGTAGGGTACCCAATATTGATGTGCTATTACTATTACCTTACATGAATTGTTTTATTTGAGGAGTGTGCCTTGGTGAGGTTGGGTGGATATTTTTCTTTCTAGGATCTTTTGTTGTCTCTTATTTCTCATAGTGTAGTAGAATGCCTCACCACTTGTGCACGAGAGAATTGGTTTTTCCTTATTGAGTATACATGTATGCTCACCCTAGGTATTAAAAAAAATCATGTTTCCAGGAGGACATCAAGGACCGTGAGGGACAGTACTAGTTCCGATGGTGGGACAATTGATATCGTTGTCTTTCTTTTGTTTGATACATTCCTTCAGAGTTTTCATGTATTGTTGCATGTATTATTGAAACATTAATATGGGAATGAATTGTTTGGTATTTACTTTTAATTCCAGTTTTGGTGTTGTTTGGGATTTACTATCTTATCCCACAATCATACTAAATAAATAGTGTAATGCCTTCCATTTTGTGTGTGATTTTTTACCCTTGTTTCTAGTTGCCACACTGGTACCAATTTAATGTGGGTCTTGGGGTTCGTTATCTCTCCTTGAACATGATGATGTAAGGGTTTACAAAACTATTGTCTCTTCCCTCATATTGGTGATGGTGAGTTATGATAGAATATTAATAGAGGGGAGGTTGTTAGGGAATATGATGTTGTTCAGTGTGAGTAATAATAACAATTTAATGGGTTGGTATGGAAATAGTGTTAGTAAATCATTGCGCGTGAGATAGGAATGGGAAGACCATATACAACATGATATATTATGGCCCGCCATGATCCAATGCAAGGACTGTGAACCTACCAAACGACCATGCCTGGTTACACCGATAGAAATTTGGAGACCATATGAAAGGTACATTTATTATAATGAATTGTGTTCTTTTGTGTCATGGTTAATTTGTGGATTATTTTAAATAAATATAAAGTCTTTTAAAAATTTAAAAGAAATCTTCTACACTATTCGGGCTTAGGAATTCCTTGTTTTCCATGCGGGTATGGAACCCGAAGGCGACCACATGTAGTGTGGGAGATAAATGCCCCGGAGGGTGATTTGGATTATTAGTAGAGGGTTGATCGAGGGGAGGAGGATGACTAGTTGAAGAGGATGATTTGTTCCATTCAGTGGCATACCATTGGGAAGTACGAGTGCAGCGTCTCTAACATGGAGACAGAGAGCCGGTTCGAGGAGATGGTGATATATTTCATCTTGATCTGAGCTCTAGTCGAGTACTTGGTTCCTATGAATGCATTATAGATGATGGTAGAAGCACACCAGTGGTGGATTCTCTATCTTAGGGAGAATAGGGAGGTTAAGGTTTCGTGGACTGAAATCAAGAGAGGGTTCTGGGGGGAATTCTTCTCTTCCATGATTAAGGCTGATAATATGTAACAGATACTCTTCCTTCAGGAGGGGGTATGTTAGAGAGAGATTTGGAGATCATGTTCAAGGATATCATTGTCTTCTCTCCATACCTCTTTCCGAATGAGGAGTCTTGGGTGAGACATTTATAGGAGGAACTCTAACCATCTTTCTAGTACATTGTTACTCCATTTACTCTACCGACCTAATTGGATGTCCAGAAGAAGATTAAAGTTGAAGAGAGGATTCACAGGCTGGGAGGTGTGCCCCAAGAAGAGATCTAGTTGGGCTCCTCAATGGGGAAGTCCATTAGCAATATTACTCCAGCATCAGGGCATTCTGGGTTTCATCCAGTGGGGAGCATGGCCCAGCAATTCTATTTTCAATCACATAGTCCTCACCCTTTTTTAGTCCGAGGACCTAGATATTTCATTTTTTTTCAGTCGTGGGAACCTTTAGAATCAGTTCCCAAACCACGTGCATTATATTTTCGGTGTGCCGTTTTAGCACCCACATTAGTTGAAACAGTTCCATGCCAGAGCCTTTCAGCAGCTGCTGCAGGGACAGCAAGCTCCCGCTCATCTGAGTGTAGATGTCGTAGGAGGATTCTGACCTCAATACACTCATTAGGGACCTCAACTAGGTCATGGTCAGGTAGGTGGACAATAGCTGAGGGTCAATTGAACTGGGCGTGGGCTGTTGCACGTTGTAGAGGCAATAGTTCTTGTCGGGCCAGAAGATGTTCAAGGTACGATTAGCTTGCTTAGAACATTTGCATGTGTCTTGTTTGATTCAGGAGATCCAAAATCTTTTTCCACCCAGTATAGAATATTATTTGGCTCTAGAAACAGAGAGACTTTCAATACCCTTGGTTTTTAGTATTCCAGTCAGAGATCAGACGAGCATGTCTAATGTTTGACGAGGATTTAGACTGATGTTGGGACCACCTCAATCTAGTGGGATCATACTTTTTCTATTGATGTAGCTATATTATATGATTTTAGGACTTGACTGGATGATCTCTGTGTGTGACATTATCAAATGCTTCTAGAGAATGGTTGTGTTTTCAGATATGGGGAGCCAACATATGAGTTTTATCAGTGGGTGATGTTTCCAGGACGGAAGCCACAAGTGGATCCCATACTATCAATGTTAGTTGAGCGATCATTGGACTTAGAAATGGGGGATGCTTCAGATATTGTTGGTGATTTAATGTATGTCTTCCATTAAGAGGTGTTGACGCTACCCCCTCGATGTGATGTCGGTTTTATGGTAGACTTGCAACCCAGTGCCCATTTGATTTCGATGGATCCCTATAATATGGCACCTTCTGAGTAGTGGGGGTTACGAGTTCAGATTGATGTACATTCTGATTAGTTGTTGGGGGAATTCAGCTTCTCCAAGATCATCCTATGGTCAGGATATCACCAGTTGAGGGTGTAGGAGGGTGAAATCTCAAATACTACCTTCTTGTGCTGGTATGGGCACTTTGAGTACGTGGTCATGTCATTCGGTGTTACAAACGCACCAGCCGTGTTAATGGGGCTCATGAAATCCATATTCCTTGAATATCTGTACCAGTTCATAGTCATGTTTATTGAAGACATCTTGATATACGCGAGATCATAGGAGGACCATGATGTGCATCTGAGGATGGTTTTACGTGTCCTCCAACAGCAGCATCTCTACGTAAAGCTGTATTAGTGAATGTTATAGACACAAGAGGTGGAAAAACTTAGACACGTGGTGTTCGAACATTTGATAGCATCATACCCATCAATGTTCAAGGTAGTTATTTCATGGGCAGTACCCAATAACTTGGCAGAGGTTTCTAGTTTCCTATGATTAGATGGTTACTATTGGATATTTGTTCCCAACTTTTCATGAGTTACATATCCATTCAAAGACTTGACCAAGAATGATGAGGATTCTATATGGAGTGAGTAGTTCTAGGAAGCCATTAATTATCTGTAGGGGATGCTGGTTAGTTCCCAAATACTGATGCTTCTAGAAGTAAGAGTGATGTTTGCGGTGCTCTGTGATGCATTTGGCCAAGGCTTGGGGAGTGTGATGATGCAACAATAGGATTAAATCTCTTACGGGCCATGTGATTTATGTCCCAATGAGCTTAACTATGCCACCAATGACTTGGAGAAAACATCGGTTGTATTCTTACTAAATTTTTTGCGACACTACCACATTGGGGAGGTATTTTTGGTCTTCATGGATCAGTAGATCTTGGGGAATATCTTCTCTTAGTGAGACCTAATCATGCAGTAGAAGAGGTGGATGGACTTTCTTTAGGACTACAAATTCATCATTTCCTACACCTTAGGAAAGGGGAAATAGGAGGATGATGCCTTGAGAAGGAAGTCACAAAACAATGTGGTTCGAGATTCGTTAGATGTTTGGAAGGTGATGGAGGATTTGGCTTCCCTACACCTAGATTCAAGGCTGGAGGATGGCATAGGCTAATTGTTCCAGTTGATTTTAATGTTCTCTCAGTTGCAGCTGGTGAAGGAGTCCTAGTGGTTAGACTTAAATGATGATGTGATACATGACTGTGTTTGATATGGTGATGCTCCCGGTGGATGGATAGAAGACATGTATAATAGGATGTTATTTCATGTAATGTTGTTTGTCCCCATGGATATGCATGAGAGAGTTTTTTTGAGTTCAAAAACTCACCCCTAGCGGTGCACCCATGAGTTTCCAAGATTTTCCATTGCATGAAGGGTCATTTTTGATGTCCCGAGGTGATGCTGGTAGTGGAAGAGTTTGTGGAAAAGTTCCATGTGTGTAAGCAGGTTAAGGAAGAACACCGTGTCCCAGGAGGTCTATTTCAACATTTAGATGCCCTCGAGTGGATGTGGGAAGACATATCAGTCGATTTCATCACTGTAATACCTAGGGTTCAAGGATGTTTTGATTCTATATGGGTAGTGGTTGACTAAATGATGAAATTGGTTTACATAGTAGAAATAAAGGTGTCGATCACAGTAGATTCCCTATCATAGAGGTATGTGGATGAAGTGGTGTGGTTGCATGGAGTTATGAGGTCCATAGACTGTAAGCATGATACCTGGCTTTCCTGACAGGTATGGAATGGTTTGAAACATTCTTTGAGCACACAACTATGCCTCAACCCCACTTTCCACCTCCAGACAGATGGGAAGATAGAGAGTCTTATCCAAATGTTGGTCGATATTATATAAGCATGTGTTTTGGAATTGGAGGATCATGGGTATGAAAGTTTCCTCTTGTAGAGTTTTCCTAAAATAGTATTCATTACTATACTCTTGGAATGGATCTATTTGAAGCATTGTACTGGAGGCTGTGTCACTCACTCCTATGTTGGACAGAGGTCAATGAAGCAGGTTTTCTTGGAGCGAAGGTGGTACTAATTACGACGAAGAAAGCTTGGCATATAAGAATGAGAATGAAGGTGGCTCAGGATAGACATAAGTCATAATCCAAAAATTGGTGGCGACCCTTGGAGTTCAAGGTTGGGGTCCATTTTTTCCTGAAGGTATCCCCTCAGTAGGGGAAATTATGTTTCTGCATGGGGATTTCATACCATTGTTCATTGGACCCTTCGAGGTGTTGTAGAAAGTCTGCAAAGTGGCTGATCAGCTGGTGCTACCACCACCTCTACTGAGGATGCATGACGTCTTCCATGTATCTCATCTTTGTCAGTATCTAATAGATTATTAACACATCCTCAATTGGGGTTGGTGGATATCGAGGGAGATGTGATATTTGTATACATACTAGTGGGGATTGTGAATCATTATGACAAGGTTCTTCATAGATGAACCATTCTCATGGTTTGTGTGTAAAGGATGAATGGTGGGCTAGAGGAGAGTACCTGGGAACTGGAGGCACAGATGCATGCTATGTATCCAGAGTTGTTTTGTTTTTTTTTCTATTCTGTTTTGTATTTGTTTTTGATGTAGTGTTTGACCTTATTAACTATAAAATAGATTGTTTTCCTTTTTCTATGGACTTTTGTGAATTGTCCTGACTATGGGGATGGGAGGACCTGATCCCTAATTAAGAGGCATTAAATTGGATGTGGTTAAACCCGTGATGGCGATTAATTGACCCACAATGCATATAATATCTTATCATGGAATAAGGGACTCCCTAATCTTTATGTCTGGATGGTATGACCTTCACATGTTTGTATAAAAACATTAGGGAGAGGTGTTCCTAGATGACGAGGAGGTTTAGTCTTTAGGGGTATCTTCTGAGGTGTCGGTTTAGACCCCTTTTTTTCTTCATGTCTAGTTATAAATCGTGAGGGTTAGAATAGTTTGAGAGGTATCTGATGTAATGGCCTAGACAATGACTCATTATGGAGTTTTCCAAAAACTCGATTTCATCAAACAAGTTCAACCAAAATGGTGGCACTGGTCATGGTCGCACACCAAAACAGTGGCTCTACATAAGGTGTCCCATTGAATTAGTGGCACTGTGAGGGTGACACTGTGACGGTGGTGTCTTGTCAGTGGCACCATAATAGTGGCACCTTAGCAGTCACACCATCATAGTCGCACATAAAAACGGTAGCACCGCTTATGGTGACACCATATAGGTGGCCCCATGGGGGTGGCTTCGTGATGGTGGTACATTCATGGTTGCACCCTCATAGTAGGACTCTGAAATGGTGGCACTGCTTATGGTGGCACCATGACCATGGCACTATGACCGTGGCACTGCACATAGGGTCTTACCAAATAGTGTCCCATCCCTTGTTTCTTTTTCTTGTTACTCTCCCTCAATTTATTTTTTGATGTAAAAGTCTTTTTATAGACCTTTGAAATATATTTAAATCCCATTAATGATTTCTAAAATCCCACATGAACTAGGTGACCCTTGACTTACCAAAACTTGTGGATTTTTACACATTGCCACACCCTTTCCCGTACTTTCCACTTCCTCCCATGTGACATGATTTCCTCTTTTTAAAGGAAACCATTTACTCACAACCATTATGGACACCTCTCCAAATATTAATTATTAAATAAAAATTAAATCAAACATGTGTATCCATCAAACTGCATGGTGAAACCATGATCCACCTTTAATGCCGTTCAAAATTAATATCTCATAACTCTAGGATATCGCCATTTATCTCACGGGATTAATTCCTCTTCCTCTTTTCTAGTCCCTTTCCTTTAATTATTGTGTTTTGAGTCCCCCTTCCAGAGGCTTCTGGTGCTCCTATGATGTAGCCATTCCCATTAATAGTTGGAGTCCCCAGTGTTCCTCCTCTACACATCGTGCATCCCCAGTTATTGGTAAGTGGAGAAAACACATATCATTGATCATACAGGTACGGTTATTCCATAATCTCTCTTTACTATACATCATGAGTTGTGGGTATGATCATGTTTCTATTAGTATGGATAAAACCAAAACATAATGAAGATAATAAACAAACTTTTAAAGAGTGAAGGGGTGTCTTTGATGATGTAGATGTATAGTTTTACCACTTCCTATATGGGGTTAATTGTATGGGCTTCTGTCTAAAGAAAATCCTGGTCATTGGTGGTCTTTCCTTCAACGCTAATGAACCACTGTCTTCTGTGATGATTGAATGAATGTAAGATGGAAATTGGTAAATCATGTAATCATAGTTGATTAAATTGATTACCAATGAAATAGAATCCTTGTGTGATCACCCTAGTTAACTGAATAAATGGAAGAAACTTCATAAAGTATGTGTTTTAATCTAAAAAACTCGCTCTCTCAATATTAGTTACATGTGTGGTTGTTCATCTGATGCATGTGGGGTGACATGGATGGGGATGGGATACCCTGTTGTGTATTTGTTGGATTGTTGATCTCAGGCCGTGTGGGGCCATATGTTAGGTCCCAGTTTTGATTCATTACTTTGAGGGATCTATGGGATCCATTTTTGTTGTTCTAAGTTTACAAGTGAAGTTGGTGTGAATGGTTAATTTTGTGCTTCGTAGTTTTCCATAATTGTCCTTTTGATATACCTATTAGTTTCCTATTATTGAAGAATTATTTAAATGGGATCACATGAATATGAAAAAAATGGGTTCAATGGGTAATTGTT
This sequence comes from Viscum album, assembly GCA_963277665.1. NCBI lineage: Eukaryota > Viridiplantae > Streptophyta > Magnoliopsida > Santalales > Viscaceae > Viscum > Viscum album. Next base: position 1,817,082,674 of record OY728146.1, read on the forward strand.
ATCCAGGATTGAGTTGTGACTTGGTTGTGGTTGTTTTGCTTCTTATGAATGAATAGTAACAAGGGAGTTTGTGTATGGTATGGTTTTGGAACATCTAGTTTGGGATGAGTTCTTGTTTACCTATATGTATAATTTAGTTTTTATGTTTATTATTCTCCCCACCCACCATGTTGAGAAAATAATACGGAATACCCCCATTTCATGGGGTGGGTTCTTTTTCCAACACTCTTATGTGTGTCTAGTTATTACCTCCTTTTATGGTCCCTTTTCTGAGTGGCCCAAGAATCTTCAGGGAAGCTATGACTGCATGAGGTCCATTATAGTACATGATTCTTTGGGCATGGTGGTTTTAGTGGTTTTCCTAGGTGTATGCGGGTGGATTGTTTCCAAAGGGTCATCGAGATGAGGCCCAGGTGTCTTCGGGCATGGTAGTAGTTGTTTAGGCCCAAGTGTCTTCGGGAATGGTGGTATTTGATCTTTCCCAGGTGTTTGATGGAATTGTTACATGTGGTTTTTGTGGCCAATTATTTTGTTGGCCGGATGTGTGGTTGTGGTAGCCCATGTGTGTGTGGGCGTGGCATGGGAGTGTGACTGCGGTGAGAATAGTGGGAGAGGTCTGACACATAAGATGCCATCAATTACCACTATTAAAGTTGTGTGGGGTACAAAATATTGATGTTGTGTTGCTATTACAATACCTGACTTGCGTTATATGGTAAGTGTGCCTTGGTGTGGTTGGGTGGATAGTTTCTTTTCTAGGTGATTTGGTTATCTCTATTTTCACAAAGGGCATTAAAATTCCTCCCCACTTGTGAATAATAACTTTTGGTTTTCCCTACTGAGTATAACTATATACTTACCCTATGTATATAAAACTACTTTCCTATTTCTTGAAGTACTTCAAGGGTTGTGTGTGACCGTACTAGTTCGGACATTTGGATAATTTTTATTTCGATCATTATTTTCTTTAGTAATTTCCTTTGGAGATTTCTTGTACTGTAGCAATTATTATTAAAACAAGCATGTGGGAATGTGTTTCTTGGGATTTACTTTTACTTCTATTTTTTGGTGTTGTTTGGGATATACTATCTTATCTCATGATCCCACCAAATAAGAAGTGTAATGCCTTCTATTTTGTGTGTAATTTTTTACCCTTGGTGCTAGTATCCACTCTAGGATCTATTGAAGACGGGTATTGGGGATCATTATCTCTCCTTCAACTTGAAGTAAGAATGGTCGGCCATTCTTCTATCCCTTCCATCATGTTGGTGAAGGCAGGTAGTGAAAAATTTAATATTTTTGTTATTTATAATTTCACATAACATTTAATATAGTTTTAGTTTAATGAAACCCCTTTGTCATCTTCCATTATATTGAACACAAAGTTAACATTTCTACAAAATAAATAGTTATATTAAATTTGAATACATGAAATTGTAAGTTTTTATTGTGTTGCACACAATTTGAAGTTACTTTTGAAGCATACGTATCATACAAGGAAGAGTTTTACCAAAATTTAATATACAATAAATAATATTATTAAAATATTATTATAGCTACCACCATGATATATGAATTTAATTTATAAATTATATCAACTAAATTTTGAATATAAGATTTACACATATATAAAAATAGAAATTTTTTATTATCAATCAATAGAATTCATAGAATGAATTATTCGAAAAATAATGGAATAATTTTCCTATAAAAATAGTATTTCCACATACAAACAAAATTTTATATAAATAAATTAAAAAAACCACAATTCAATAATTCCGTCATTAAAATTTTTATACTAACTCTTAAATATATATTTGTAAGTCAACCGATATATTTTATTGGTATGTGATAAGAATAAATAAATTTTTATAAATAAAAATATTAAATATTCTTAAAGGTAATTTTACCCTATTTTAATGTTGTCCCATATTAAATATGATTTTTGAAAGTATTATAATTATTACATGAAGAAATAAATATAATTTTTTATTGAGACTTTTGAATATTTAATTTCTGTTATTTTTTGGTATTTTTCTGAGAAGTATAATGCTTTGATGAATTGTGAAAAAACACTGAAATTTAAATCAAAACAAATTTTAATCTAAATAATTTATGTTGTTAAAATAGATTTTTAGTTCGTTTTACAGAATAATTTTTTCAATTTTAAATTTATGAATCCAATTTATGTCTTTTTAAGCCACTTTACATTGAAATTATATATAAACACATTTTAAACTTTTGATATTTTTTATTTTAAAAACCTTAATTCTCACCCCATCGAAGATATTTAATTTATATTATTATAGGCCACTTATTGGATTATAATTTTGAATAATTGGATTTATATTTTGAATAATTAAAATTATTAATTTTTAAACTGACCAATTTAATTTTTTTACCACATTTATCAGTTAAATTGAATAAAATTAATTATGACTATTAGGAGATATGTTAGCTTAATAGAAGGCGAAGCCTTACAATTTCGACCCAATATGACATTAAAATGTGTGAAAAATCCATTTTATGCTTATGTTTATATAATATCCACTATTCTAATGTAATTTCACCATTATTGGAGCCAAATTACATGGAATAACATTGGTGGAATTCCTATTAAATATATATACATGAATTCTACTCTTCCTCCTCAATAAAATGAAACTCACCCCTCTCACTTATTCACACCCCTCATGAAATTTTTTTCTATAAAAATCATCCAAAATCATATCCAAACCTACATAAAAACATCGTATAATAATATCTTTTGGAATAAATCAATCCATGGAACCCCTTTGGTGAAAACTAATAGTATTAACCCAAAAAAGGTAAATATCATTCCTCATGATCTGTTACTTTATTTAATATCTCAACAACATAAAAAATTATAAATAAATGATTATAAAATATCCTCATTATCCTCAATATACTAATATTTTATCTTTATATGAATTATACATATACTTACACGTACATTTTTTTAATGGGAACGAAACTAACCATTTTGGTGTACGGCGAACTAACACATACCAAAACAATATTGTACTTTTTTATTTATTTTATAGCTATAATTGATGAGAATTATGATTAATAATATATAATTTATTAATTCTACTTTTGATATTTAGGATGTATTTATTATTCTGTAATTATTATATAAAACAAAACTTCTTGAATTCCATTTTATAGAAAAAGAATAACTTTGTTTGTGGACATGTGCACTATTACATACTCAAAGTCATGTGATTCGTTATAATATTAAATAAAATGTGTTATATTTCTTTTTAGATAACATATATGATATAAGATTCATAAATATTATATTATAATAATATTATATATACATATGACTTATTTACTTTATTTTTCTCAAACTAATAATTAAAAGAAATCATCATTCATTCATATCTTTGAACTACCGTCCCGATGAAAGATATATATCATTTAATATTTCTAAAAATATTATATTATTATGAATATAAAAAATATATATATATACTGAAAATATATGATGTATTTATAATGTTTAAAATCAATAAAAAGTATATCATGATCTATATAATATGATAAATAATAACAATAAAAAACATATACGAAAGACAAAGAAGATATTACCAACAACATAACACTAGCAATTAGTTGAAAATAAAGGGGTAATGTAAATTAATAACCAGATAATATATGGTTTTATATTTAACAATATAGTTCTCTGGTAGATTTATATAAAGATTATTTTAATTGTAAACGTGGTTTGAACATGCACGAAGAAAGTCAACATTAATGGTAATTGGTTTCTCATCTCAATCGTTATATCTGTGAGGTACATGGCTTATTTCCCACTAAATTTATTGGTGTGTCAAAAAAATACCATTAAATTATTATATGATTCATATAATTATATTAATTTATATATACATATTCATTTTTGGATATTTTTTCATGTGTTTTGTGGTTCATTTGTTTCCAAATTTGTACTTAAATTTTCCCTGATTTCCATTCTTTGAGATACATTCCCTGTTATGCACCACTATTTTTAGATGGGGTGTATATAATGCCTAATGAAATTTTATATCATGAATATCATTCATTTAATGATATTTAAATAGTTTGGTAATTTTATTCTTTGATTTGATTTATGACATCATTTTTTCCATGTTGAAAGAGTTTATTATAATGATCTAATAGTTTATTTAGATTTTTTATGAATATGATTACATTGATGAAACATCATAATACACTTATTAATAATTATATTGACTATTATTTTCATCAGGTTATCAATTTAATATCCATCTAATGGTAACATTTTTACACCATTTCTATTTATGAAAATTAATAATATTGTAATGAAAATATGAATTTATTTTTCTTTTTGGTCTAAAATCTTTTTTTACAATAATAATATTTTTAAAAAAAATTAATTGTATAAATACTACCCTATGTAATTTTAATGATATATTTAACAATGTTTCACAGTATAAAAAATTGATTTAAAAGGGCTCTTATTGTCATTTTCTCATCAATGATCTTTTCTATACATTTTAATGTGGAAAAAGAATGATCGACATGTACGGAAAACCACACCATTATTACTATAATATCAATTAATATTTCATTGTATGTTTATAATTTTACTACAAAAAATCATAATATTCTGTAATTTTTTTGATATTAATGTTGGATTTATTGAAAATGGTTTTAATTTTTTTCAATCCTTCATTACGATTTTTCAAATTCATTTCCAAGAAATAGGTTTTCAAAAATATTTTCAATATTCCATTATATCATTTGATGTTGATTGGGTTTTCAAAATAAATTAATGGTTATTTTTAAAGAAAATTACTTTTAAATAGTTTTATGTTTCAAAATGAATTTTTTTCAAGGATGAAATTATATTTTCTACAATAAATGTTTAAAATAATTATTTAGTTAACATTAAAAATTTTCAATATGTATCATGAAGAAAAGGATTTATAATAAATTCAATGTTTAAACAATTATACTTTAAATAAAGGTTATTTTCAAAATGAAATTTTCAAATTGATCATTAAAAAAACGTCCCCATATATAATGGAATTCATTGATATGGATTACTATTTTTTGGGGACACAGTCAAATATTACAATTAATATTATTTTTTGAATGGTTAATGATTTTATTGGATGATATTTATGACATATCTTTCTCTTCCAATGGTTTTATATTTTTGAAATATGATTCTTTTTATTTGTTATTAATTAATTAAATAATTATGAAAACTATATATTTTGTACTATTAAAGATGTGATTAATTGATAATGATACACATTTTTTTCATAGGTTATGATATGTTTTTTATGAAACCCATCATTTTTTATTTATCCAAATGTAATAATTGTTTCACTATATGGTGTCACATGCATATATGATTTTATTATATGATGGGTGGGAAACAAATCTTCCTCTGAGATATTGGTTAATGATAAATGATTTTTGATCTCATGAGGGTAAATTTAAGGGAATACATATACTGAAGTAAGAGGGAACAAAAGTAGTAATCCCATGCCTAAAACAAGTGGGCACCCAAAATACACAACAAGAGGGGAGATAGTATGGAATCACATCCCAAAAACAATAGGATCCATGGGAAGTTATCCCAAAATATAAACAAGAGGGTAAACGGGAAGGATTCCAAATCCTAAAACAAGAGGGTACATTGTAATGAATCCAAATATCTAAACAATTTTTTGCACATGAGGGAATCCCAAACCATACATAAGAGGGTACACAAGATTGAATCACAATCCCAAAATAAGTTCCGGGGTTATTATCCCAATAATAACATGATATGATGGTCCTCGATTGTAGACTTGAAATAGTATATCACATGATTATGTGTATTCCAATGTTCCATGTCTTATTCTTATAATATTCGATCATGGATTATGGAATGGTATCCGTTATGATTCATGTCTCATGACATGCCAATATTATTTCCATGACTATTCATTGTGAATATTGATAGACAAATAATGATCATATGTGGTTATAATCATGCTCTCATATCCTTACATTTTGGTTATTCCTACATATCTCACTAATTTTCTATTTATGATCTTCTAAAATCACCATACTATGATCTTTACTATCACCATGTTAGAAAGAATGGTTTTAAGATGGCGTGATAAAAGTGGAATATATCTATGTGATATGTCAAGGATCATCCATGAAGTTAAAATATTATGATTCATTGTTTCCAAATACACTAAAATATTATTCTCCTCAGCCATGTTTTTTTGTTAATGTACTGAATATTCAGCTAATATGATGTAATATCAATGTATGATAATCCTGGGTCGCAATAGTTGGTATCAAAAGAATGGTTTACTAAGCCTTTTGAAACTATGAAAAGAAACCCTTATTGAGATAGCCATGGATATTTTTAATGGTATGTCTAGGAATGTGTCTATTGATAAGAGTGAGGTGTCACATATTTAAATTCAAGTGTCATGATTTTTACATCATATATGTGAGTTTTCAAAATTATGTATAATTCCTATATGATTTGTCTCTCTCACACTATTATTTCCAGTTTTAGTCAATGGATGGAACTAGAATGCAATAGTATAATAGGGAATTATATGAATATTTTGGTAATTATGAGAAATGAAATTGGATAAATTTTGGAGAGAAAGATATTCTTAATTTTTGATATCACCAATAACAATTTATTAATAACTATGTGAACTATGGAGATATTTCTATCACACAAAATAAGAATAAGATAAAAATTAAAAAATCTATACATTTTAATGAAAATATTAGAAAATAGATCTAAATCCCTACATACCATGAAGATGAATAGAATAACCTTTACTATCAACTCAAATGGAGTGGATGATGTTATCTATGTAAGAAAATGGGTTATATTGTGATTTATTTTCATGTTGTTCAATGTATTATCTACGTTGAACATGGAAATACCCAACTCACATACCATACCTATTAATTTACAGTGAAACCAAACAAGGATCTATTCCTTGAAAATAACTGTAGAAGAATGATTGAAGTAATTATTTATATTGATTCATGATTACTAAAATCTATAAGGATTGTTCAGTTTATGGTTTTACTAATAAATTAAAATAATATATTTAATGGTTTTTATAGACTAGAAATGTGATTTCATGGAACAATGTTATGTCGACTATAATAATATAATCCTTAATATTTTCTTGATGTTAAGATTAAATGGTTTTCATAATGATATAGATTCTATAAATAAGTAAAATTGAAAACACTAATTAACTAAAAATTGTGAAAGTATTTGTTGATAATGATATTTTTTCAATCATGGATAGTTTTTACATCATTGTTTGTATTTATGGAATTTATCCACTATTATTTGGAATAAGTAATGCTACATTTTTTTTAAAAGGATTAATTGTAATTCATGTTATTACCATGTTTAATTAGAATATATAATTAAGGTATTAACATAATTGGAATTTGATAACCAAGGGAAACCATATTATATATGGTAGTCCAATGTTATGGTGATTTTCTGAACTTCTTTATAATGTCTTCGATTTTAATATATTGTTAGGGTTTTATTTGTTACCATTTCTGAAATTTTTTAATTCAAACATTATTTGAGATTTTCTAGTTTATGGTTTTATCTCACCATTTGAGGATAAATATATTTTGGATATCCTTTTAAATTTTTTATATTATTCTATGTAACTATATTTGTAAAGAATTATAATTGTATCATGTTATTTTTAAGCACATTAAGAATGAAAAATTCACATTTATTTCATAGAATAAAATATGATGTTTAAATTGATCATGTAACAAAAAGGGATAAATTATTCATAAATAATGTAAGTTTATCATTTGAAAAGAATTCTTCAACATTACAAAAATTTTATTGAAATTGTATTCCTATTATAATAATTTTTATGATATAAATCACTAATTCAATCATCACAAGTTTATTGTTTTTTTTTTGTTACCTTTATCTAGATCACCCAATTTTTTTGATCAATGATATTTATCAATCTCAATGATTATATACTATTTTGGTTCTTCATAATGTTTTCAATTCCCTCATATATTCTCTTATGTTCATATTTAATTACATGTTACATTGGGTATCCATCATGTTTCCAACAACACGTTTCTAAAATAAGTTTATGTATTCGTTTTTACGATGTGGGTTCCTAGGAATGTAACTTTCAAGTATTAAATATCTAATAACACATAATAAATTTGAGTAATAAATTCATTTTAATGGGGAATTACTGTGGTAAAAATCATTTTTTATGTTTTTTTTCAGAATAATTTTATATTTTTGATATTTTGAATATCATGCAACACTGAATATAAATTTGGATACATTGAATACATTTTTTGGGTTTGCATTATATGCAACACCATGATAATATTTCACTACAAAAACGCATAGATTAACCATAGGTTCAAGTAGCACTATATTTGGATTGGGTTAGAAAAAATCCACATCACCATAGATGGATTGTGTAACAAGTATGGACGTGTTTTTCAAATCTAAAATATATTATTATTATTATTATTGAAATATTATTATATCTATCTCCAATATGTTGTATTGGATGTTATGAATAAGATTAAATATAATGTGAAAATATGACATACACATGTATATAAAATAAATCATTTAGTTATCAATATTTTTAAGTGAATAAAATAATTATTTGAAAATAATATAATTTCTTTTTTATGAAAACAAATTTTCTAGGTACAACCAACATTTTATATCAAAAAATTTAATAAACCAATTTTGGTTATTAGTTTAAATAAAACGTATCTATTATTTATTTAATAAATATTTTTAATATTCTTATAATATATTTGATTGGTATAATATTATAATAAATCCAATTTTATGAATGAAAACATATAATTTTCTATAAATTGATGTATCTATAATGGAGATCCCATTTTTATTTGATTTTTGATAATTTAATTATTTTTATTTGAAAGAAATATAAATAATTTTGGATATCAAGGTATCGGAATTTAAATTGGATGTTATTTAGATGTCTACTATTTTGAACAAAATTAAAACAATACCGAATTTTAATTCAAAATTGAATTTTTCAACTAAATAATGTATGGGGATAAATAATATTTTCAATATATTTTTAAAATAATTTATATAATCAATATATAAAGTAAAATAATTTTTTTCATTAGAAGCAATTCATATCAAAATTTTATATAAAACCATTTCAACCATTTAATCATTCTTACATTATAATGATGCATTGTCAGGCTGTTTTCAAGATTTAATTTTAATTAATTTCGACCGCATTTGTAATTAGAATTTCGAAAAACTGATTCCATATTTGGAATAATCGGAGTATTTATTATCTAATAATTTCAACATATTTTGTGATAAAATATTTAGTGAAATTTATTACATTTATTTAGAGTGATAAAGAGGAAAGATAGCATAACAAATGATTAAAAAAATATAAATTCCCAAAATGACGTAGATAATTGGAAAAAAACCAGTTTTATATACATATTTCAACCCCACAAACCATTTTATCTGATTTTTTACATTATTGGAGACACTTGGAATGATAATATTGTGGGTTAAGTCCCCTTTTATAATAATTATAAGAACTCACCATGCCACTATAAAAAGTAACATACCCTCCAAATGTATTCCCTCATATCAAGAACAATATAACATAAAAATTATATGAAAATATCCACAAAAAATTTCTATCTTCATTTTATAAATCTACATTGGGAATAAATCCATTTAGTTATACTATTTGGTGTAAACTAGAAGTGTTTCCCAAATAAGGGTACAATCTTTCATAAATATCATTGGTTTTATTTTAATTCTACCCCCAGAAACAATTATTATTTCATTCATGTACCACTACCAAAATATCCTTAAAATAATAATTTTTTTATTATATGTGTTTTACATATAGATACACATAGTTCTATATTATGGGTAATGATCTTACAACAATTTTTTATGACTATCTACCACCATATGAAATGATGTGGTTCGTTTTTCCATCACAACAACTCATGATTGTGAATTATGATGTAAAATATGTATTAAAATTAGATATAAGATATTTTTTAAATAAATCTTATGTAATGATTATATAAAATGAAACATCATTAATTCACTTTTGGGTTAAAAAAATAACTTCATTTGGGGTCGTATGGACATCTACCTCTTCAATGAGAGGTGAATCATTCAAAATTTACATGGAATGTATTAATGATGTTTTAGTGAAAATATATGATATATATGAAATAATAATTCCAATTTAGTGAAATAATATATATATATATATATATTGTAATGAACGAACCCAGGTCGACCCTGGTTTGGTCAGTCGAACCAGTACGCGGCATGGCCCCAAGGGCGTTTATGAAAGCCATAGGCAATAAAATAGTTCCAAGAATAAAAAAACACACGTGGGAATGATTTTAGTCCAAAAAATCATGGATCAATAAAAATAAATATAACACAGTTCTAATGAATTAATCTCAATTAAAAAAACAAGTAGATTCAGTTACATGATATAAACAAAAAATAAATAAAAATAAATACAAAAAATGAAGATAAACAATGCTACCATGATCTCTATGTGAGCACCAGGTAACCACCAGTCTATACCAATAAAACATTTCCACAGTGGACCCATGAACCAACAAACTGAATGAGAGATTGATCCTTCAAAATATCTCAGCTCTACTGACACTAAGTAGAACAAGTATGGTGTGAGATGAACAAGCTCAGTAGGCAGTCACTATATAATATATCTGTTTCCTATCCAAAAATAATCCATTAACAATTGGTTAAATTATAGTTATGATAATATGTTAGTTCACAGTTTAAAAATAAATACAAATTTACATTTTTCTAAAAAACAATACTTTCCACACATTTAATTTGTTTTTAAAATAATATTTCAAAACCAAATCCCATCCCAAAACCCAAGTACTCAAAACATGTTTTTCTTGTAAATACATAAATTCTGCATGCTGAAAAAATAATATATAAATTAATCAAAAATAAAAAAAAATTGTAATTTTAGGATTTCCTAAACATCATATGTGGACCCCTAGATGTACATCGTTCTAAACCACTTGTATTCATTTTTGAAGCCTTTATTTATATAACCATCTAACTGCACTCAACTAAAAAAATTAGTGGAACATCCCACATGGAATATATACAATCAAGTGGGTACCAAAAAATTTAATTGTGGCTGATCGACAATCATCCCTATATAAATTTAAACATGCCCTAGATTCTATTGTTGTATTAATACTTTGTATCTATGAGGCCCTCACGAGTGTGACTCACCTCACCTATTGTCTCCCCACATGCATACCTAAATCATTGATAACCTATATGGTAACCTTAAAAAATTAAATCCCTCTTATAGATTTTCCCGCGATATATTCGTAGGTATCACATAAAATAATGTGTTAAACTGGTTGTCACGTCATTTGAACATTCAACCATTTCAACTAAAACATGATAATTTTTAAATGGGGTTTTGACTATAGACATTCATGATCATGTTTTCTAAATACAATTCAAATGACATTTACCTACCCTCTAGAATCCCATTATCACAAAGATTTTTCCAAATGGGCCCTTGTATCGTCAATTTCAATTCCAATACCATTATATAAATTCACAAGATATTCAATGATGCCAAATGAGATTACATATCATTTCAAAATGATTCAACTATTAGAAAATACAAACCCAATCATAATTTCAAAAATAACATTTTAAAAACATATATGATCCATTGATTCAAAGAATCATTTAGAGAAGGATTCTACTAAATTTATTTATCAACCAATTTAAAACAATGTTTCTTATTTTTTAAACTAAAATAGGAAAAAATTAGTATATGTGATGGATCATGAAAAAACCAATTAATACACACAACCCCGACACAAAATCTCAATAAAAAAATTGTATCATAAAATCAGTCAAACAATTCACAAAAAAAATGCAATTTTCAAGGAACACATAACATTTCCACAAATACTTATAATGAAAACATACATAGGAAATAATCAAGAATAAATTCCAAAAACAATTTTTTACAAATTCAAACAACACACAAACACCATAATAAACTAACAACATACATCAAAATGGTGATTATCACATTTTTAAAAAATATGATAACAAAATTGGTCATCTATTCATCAAATTTTACATTGAAGCATATATACATGAACAAAAAATCCCCTCAAAACCTATTTTAAATAAAATATATATTTATGGTAACACTACAATAGGAAAATAAAATGAACCAAAATCCTGAGAACCATGTTGAAAAATTAATTTAATGATTTACAGTATAAACAGAATGCATCAAAAAATATAGAAACGCATATTCACAAACCTCAATGGAATGATAATCCAAAAAACCCCCATATAAGGAAGAGTACACTGAAAAGAACAATCCACACACTCTAAGATTCAAGAAAACCAAACCAAATATCTACTCCAACATCTAGGGTTAGACCAAACCTTATAGAACATATAAAATCTAGTAATAAAACAAAATAGTTGAAAGGGGGGAAAGGATACACAAAAGTGTAGTATTCACCACCATATTAGGATAGTGTCAGTGGGATAACGTGGTTGAAAGAAGGGAAGTGTCGGTAGTGTCATGTGCTTGAGAGAATGATTTTGGCGAGGTTGCTTGCTAGAGATGAGGGATCCAGTAGGGGGGTAATGTTGAGAGGAGGGAGCCGGTTGGGTTCGCTCACCCTAGGTAATGAGTGTGAGAGGTAGGGGGAATGTGCATATGGTGGAGAGGGGTAGGAGGGTGAGTGAGGGAGTGAAAGGGGTAGAGTGGGGGTAGGGTTGCTATTTATTTTTTCACTATATAAAGACCCTAATAATAATATAAATTAATAAAAATAATAATCCTAATAATAATAACTATATTAATATAAATTAAATAAATATTAATAATAAAAATAATAAATAACATCCATAAAAATAATATTTATAATAATAATAATAATAATACTCATAATAATATGAATATTATTACTTCTGAACATTATTTTAATTTTCCTTTTATTGTTTTCATCCTTATGGTCTTAATTTATTTAGTCTTTATTAATTTATTTATTTTAAATACTTGTAAACCATGTGATTACCCCACACTTCTCAAGAGTCCTTGAGTGGATAGTGTGGTATCGTTCTCTCATTCCTAATTTGGATGTACGGGTACCAAGGTAGACAGTACGGTTTCTAGTAACTGTGTAGTGCCCGCATAGCGAGATAAAACCCACAAAAACTACCAATCCTAAAAATCATAAACAGGGAATGAAACTCAATATTTCAAAAAATTATCTAATATTTTGAAATAATTAAAAACAATTGTAATATGTGTTCAGGTAATGAAAAACCTTTTCCATTTACTTACTTTCATTCAATGCGACTATAAAAATGAAATAAAATTTATGCATACATACTACTTAAAATATCCATGAATAATGAATGCCATTTCATATATCTATAATTTATATATTATTATAAATTCACATATAAAGAATATAAATCATATTTATATCATGATTTCAATTCATTAAACAAATTTAAATAAGGATCAATGCATGTGGATCCTTAATAACAATAAAAAACATATAATAAATACATATCAAATATTACCCGAAACATAATACTAACATTGATAGGTGAATAAATAGGGAATATAATGTAATTAATAGATCATATATTTTATTTTATAAAATATATTGATTTTTTTATTTATAATAAATATAAATTCATTATATAGGATTTTAGAACAAGTATAAGTAATGTCAAGACATAATGTAAGGGTTTTCTCTTATAACTTTTTATATCTATGTGATACAATCCTTAGATTCCACACATTTCATTTTTGTTCTATATATTATTAAATTTATTTGTTATATAAATCATTTAGTTAAATTTATTCATACTAAAATATCCATTTTATGATATTTATTTCATGGGGTTTGTGGTTTACAAATTACCAAATTGATAATCTTATTTTGTATAAACTTTTAGTAAATTTTATATATGTAATTTTATGCACATATATTTTTATATAGGATTTATATACAGACTAATAACAAGATATATCATTAATATAATCACTTTAATGAAATTATAGTCATCATGTGAGATTATTTTTTATGGGGACTAGGATTTAATGTCACTAAAGTGATATGAAAATAACAACCAATACTATAATTTATCTATATTGATTATGATTATTATTCCATTAATTAAATATCATGAACAATTTTTTAAAAACACTTCTAAATATTCATATACAATAGTTATTAAAATTACATTCTTCTAATGATTCCATTATTTCACTCAATAAATATTATGGAAATTATAAAAATGTTTTTATGAAAATGCAAACTTATTTCTCCATTATTTTGGAAATTTATGTTCTATTAAAACTAGTTCTTCAATGATAATGTTTTTCAAACTATTCTATTGTATAAAATTATGAATAAATGAAAATGCTAACATATTTTTTTACCATTTAATACATTGTTTAAAAAGAATCTTCTTGGTTTTTTCTAATCGAGGAACTTTTCTAAACATTTTATTGTGAAAAAACAATGTTTGGTATGTATGGTCTTATCCAACATTATGAAAATTATTTCCTTAACTCATATAGTTTATCATTACATGTTTCTCTTTAAAGATAAATTTTTCATAATATTTTTAATGATAAAATGATATTTTTATTCAATAATTGTTGAAAATGATTTTAATTATTAATTGGTTTTTTTAAAGTATATTGATAAAGAAAAATATTATTATTATGTTATATGTCTTAAGAAGAATATATTATAGTATATTTATTTTAAAAACAAATTCATCAAGTGTTATTTCAAAATCCATATCCATAAAATATATAATATTATGATTAGTTTATGATGTTTTAGGGAAATATTCCAATAATATGATTTTTATTATTTTTTAAATGGTTTATGTTTTTATGGAATTATGTTTATAAAACATGTTTCTCTTCAATAGTTAATGTGATTTTCAAATAAGTTTTATTTCATGGGGTATTCTTTGATGAGATTGTTAGGAAACCTAGATTTTTTCCATATATAATGATTTGATGAAATTTTAAGTATAGCTCTACCATTTCATGGGTTATGACAAGATTTTTATGAAACCCGTATATTTAATGGGTCATTATATAATGATTTTTTTGTTTCCCTATGTGACTTCCATATTTGATTTCATTATTCATATGGTGGGACTATATCTCCTCCAATAAATATTGTAATGATAAATAGTCTATAATATAAATAGGGTACATGGGAGTAAATCCCAAACTCAAATAAAGAGGGTACATGGATGGGAATCCCTAGACCAAAACAATAGGGTATCCTAATTTGAAAAAAAGTTGGAATCCCATGCCTAAAATAGGATGGCACCAAATGATCAAAACAAAATGGAATCCCAATCCCAAAACAAGAGGGTATAAATAAACGAGAGGGAGTCCCATTCTCAATGAAAGAGGTCACACTAGAGTCCATTTAAAGTCCAAATCAATAGGTACACTATAGGTAATCCCAATCCCAATTAAGGTACCTTGATTTATTTCCAAATCATTAAATGTTGTTAATGTCTTTGTATATTGGTGTGAAATATGATTTCATAAACATATTTGTATGTGAAAATTACATGACCTATTCCAATATTATTATCTCATGGATGATTATATGGTCATTATTTGGATTCATGTCCCATAAACTACCAATCATTATGGAATGACTCTTTATTATGATCTGTGATATGTAGTGTATGATCTTATTATTTAATGATCATGATATCATACACTTTTATTGATGTTAATCTTATACATCTCATGTTTTTAACCATATTTATTATCTAAGACAACCACTTTATGTGGTTTACATTCACTAAGAAATTAATAGATGTTGAATATATGAGTTCTTAAAGGGACGATCTATTAAGGGGAAGATAATGATCACTCAACATGTTATAATACATGGTTTCCATTTTATCCATGTAAAAAATGTGTTATGTTCTATCAGGATGTATTTTTTAAATTAGTTTAATATCAATATTAAATGATTTAATATTTATATATCTTAATCCTAGGTTTCTATATCAGAATGGTTTGACGTATTACACTCATTTATGATTGGGATATTCCTAATAGACTAGTTTTGGGAATATTACATCTAGTCATCAAGGTTTTAGAACATTATCCACTTACAATATCCGTAATTGGATTTATTCTATATGAGAAACCATATATTATATTTATTAATAAAACAATTTATTATTTTTAATTTATCCTCAAAATCTATCATATGGTAATAATCTATAATAGTTTTCCTTTAAAATAGTTCAAATAAATTATCCTAAATTTACAAAAATCACAAATATTTTTACCAATGCCTTAGTATCCTAAATTCTATGAATTCATTATTAAATTAGAAAAAGAAATTTGGATTTAAATTTGAAATACTAGATGTTCATGTGTTCCTTATAAACTAGATATGTACATGATTCCCATATTACATTTGAAAAAAAAAAAATTAAATTTTTCCCATGAATATAACTATTATATCTATCATATACTTACATGTCATTCATAATACACATACAAGATACCTATGCGATTCATAATGAAATACATCATGAGATGATATCATTGAAAAAATAGCATAGAAAATTTGATAAGTGATAATCTATATGGAATAATAAATATATAAATACATATATCATTTAATAAATTAAATAATTATTAAATGAGTCTATAGATATTATAATTTTTAAAATATCATTGAGAATAATAATTGTATTCTTAATTTGGGAAATTATTAATTTTTGGATTTCATGATCACATGCATCATGATACATCTACTACTAGGACCATTCAATGGAGGATATGACAATACATGTATAAAACTAGTCAATGGTATATTATTAATTTCCCTAATGAGACTAATGATGAATCGTGGGATTATATAATTTGAATCTCCATCCATCACTTAATTTTCAAATTAGTACTCATATATCTAATAAGAAATTTAATTCCCAAACATTGTTCATTATCACCAAATATCTTTATTGGGTAATGAATAAAATTTAATAACTCGTTCCCCAAATAAAAAATAACATTCAATATAAAAAAAATTATGTTCCTGTTATATTATATTTATTCAAAAATATTATCCATGACAATTAATATTGATATTTAGGTAAAATATAATGTCATATAATCATTGTAATGCGAATTAATTAAGGGACAGATAATGTTAACAAAAATAAATCTTGTAAATGAATTTAAATAAATACATTTTCAAAATTATCATTACCCATACATATAATTAGTGATCATGATATAAGTAATAAATATATCATGTGGAGTATAATAAAAAAATGGTGTTTTTATTGACATATGGGAACACAATAAAAAGGATATAAAAACATCATTAGGATTCTATCAATTTGATTTTTAAAATCACATTTTAAAACTAGAAGTTCATAAAATATTTTCAAACTATTTATTTTTTTAAATAACAATTAAATCCTATAAATAATTATATAATATGTTATTGGTCAAAATTGATGAATATTATATACATACTGAGTATGATAAAACAATGATTCCATTAATTTTTATAGTAAATGAGAAATTAGAAATTTTCTAAAATGCAATGAATATTTACTTCAACATTTTTTTAATAAAATCAATAATGTGTAAAAACATCATCAATAAATCATTTTTAAAATGATAAAAAATTAAAAAAAAATTCATATAATATGGTTTAAGAATAAATCAATTTTAAACCTGAATAAATAAATGATGTCATAATTTATTAAAACCAATTCCTCAATCATTTTATGTTACAATGAGATGAAAATTATAACATTAAATTATATTATCTTGACTAAAAATATGGTATGATTATTATAGGGTTTCATTAATAAACTATCAAAAAAATCATTTTATTGGAGTGTGTAACTTAAGAGTGGCAGGGGTGATTTTTTTTTCACAAAACAATTTCTGTTAAAAAAGTGTTTATATAATATCCCTCAATTTAATGTAAATACAACCAGTTAATCTAAAGATTTGTCTAATAAAACATTGAACATTAAAAATAACCACTTATACATTATTTCTTATATAAAATAACTATATTAAAATTTAATTATATTTTCAAATAATTATTTATTCTATCAAATAATTATATTTAAAAAATATATGATAAACAATAAAATTTATATTTGTATACATCTAATAATTACTGTTTAATTTTTTATTAGGAATGAATATAGAAAAAATCATGATATATAAATAAAAAATTGTATTCTATCTCATTCCCTGACTAATACAATCATCTAAGAAATCACCAGCTTCTAAGGAGATTATATAAATATAATTTTATCCCCTACCTTTATCAGGTATACTAAAAATTGCATACAAAGTGTCGTAGCCATGGAGGTACTTATTTCTCAATAACCGTTGGTACAACACCAACTCCAGACATAAAAGTACATCTTCCATAATCACAGTGGGTAAAATTATTGAAATTATATGTTATAATATCATGTCTTCTATATTTATAGTGATGAAGGTGTTGTGTGTTGATAAAAAACAAATAGTAGAATGCTTGAAATTAAGTGAATCAAACAAAATTAATATGAAATAATACATAGATAAATATATTGTTTCATGTTATCATGATCTCTAATTTATTGATCATCCTAATATGTTGATCGATGGGGATATCCATCTCATTTTATAAAATTAGTAGTAAAAAATAGAGTATTAATGTTTCACTTTTCCATTCTTCAGGAATGGAATTTGATATTCAATGAGTAATCTATTTCACATATGGATGTTTGTACCATTACTGGGGGTAATATATCATGTGAAGATCATTTTATTTTTTAGTAACTAAACATATTGATCAAGAATCACAAAATTTAGAGATCCTTTTAGAAATATATATACATATAAATTAAAGAACAGATGTTGAAGGAGATTCATAAATATTTAGAAAAAAGGTTATTTTGGGAACTTGATTTGTAAATAATGAATTAAAATATTTCATAATAAAAACTTATAAACTAATCCTTTATTGAATGGTGGTATAACAAATACACACAAGAGTGGGGGGGTGAATTGTGTCTTTTACAAATTCATTCCAAAACGTGATGATGGCCAAGTCAGTCCTTTTATATTTATAAGATTGTTTATGAGACGGAATATAAAAAATTGAATAACGCAAGGATGTATAGTGGTTTAGGGATTAAAAGGACCCTAATCCACTCTACCAACACTCTACTCCACGAGCTTGGTTATTTTTACTATTTGGTCCTCTGATCAATATTTTGTTCCCAACTGAGTGTAGGAAGTTGACACTATTACAAATTAATTCTAAAATAGAGCCTTATGGTTCATACACAATACAGAATACACATATTTTAACGATATACTAGTTACTCAAAATAAAAAATTTAGTTGTTTGAAAATACATTCTTGTTGTTCTTCATAGTTTCAACAACAGACAATTGACATTAGATTGATTAACATCGTCAAAAATAATGATCATTAGGTAGAAGTAGTTCTTAGCAGATTTTGTTTGCAATATGTAGAGAAATAACTTCAACAACTTTAATCGATTCGTAAAATATCTTCATTGAATAATCAATGAATAATAAATGTGTTTCTTATTCTTCTTCTTCTTCAAACAACCAATTTTTATCGTAACTAGTAAGAGAAGATATCTAAAACACCAATGTCTCTAAAAATCATAGTCAGGAAAAAGTCAAGAATCTGTTCATCACATCTCTTTCACAATGATCTATAAAGTGAAAAATATAATTCAATATAACATAGATATATATAATAGTGACAATTGTTTTCCATTGAAATTTATATCTGCAAACGTCACCTATAAAATCACGATATTCAAAATATTGAATAACAGAGTAGTCATAACCCTCCATAATATTCATCATAAAAAGATCCACTAAAAATGATCCATTGAATAACAAATAAATTGGCACTGAATAAATATATATTGTTCTTTAAAATTGAGCATTTAATCTGGATTGAATTCTGCCTGATACTCTGCATAAATACCATTATTCGATAAAATTGTGTTGGAATCTCGGACCCCAAATGTAGGGTTGAACTCCATAGCATAGATTCCTTGAATGTATGTTTCACAATATAAGGTTGATAAACCGAACATTTCACTTCAGCTTTCAAATGTGAAGTATATAATCTATACATTTATCATTTTATAAACAGAAGGTACATGATGCATACTTTTTGATAAAATGTATGTCTGTTTTCAAAATTAATGCTGATGAACCATACAATTGAGAATCTAACATAATATTCAATACTAAACATAGGGTACTTCTACCATACGTTTCTAATATCCCAAATGTAAGGATCCTTCAAAACATATCATTCATCTTCAATATTTTTCGGATAACCATTTAATGACAGATTTCATCCCTTCTCTATGCTCCAAAACGTAGGGTATAAACAATGTTTCAAGAACATGCTAAAGTGATTTCTGAACACGTAGATAATGAACAGTGTTTCTAGAACATGAAAAAGTGATTTTCAAACATGTAGAGCATGAACAGTGTTCCCAGAATGCGTAATAGTTCTAAAAACGATTTCCGAACACTTTGTCAAATATTCTAAACAGTTAAAACCCCTTAAATATTATTCCAAAATAGATAAATAAATAATATTAATTTATTGAAATATACTCAATGTAATATATTTATAATAAAAAAAATGGTATAAGGGAGCACGAAAATCATCATAAAACGGTAGAGTATTTTTTAAAACAGCACATTCTCAACAGTATTCTCCCTTTTATTGGTCACAATATCAATGAAATTATCAATGAAATTATCTTACAAAATTTGTGGCATATAATTTAGAAGTTCTAAAAGATAAAAAAATTGTTTTAACAAAATCATTTCTTAATTTTTACATTTTCTCCCCCTTTATAAAGAAGGAAAAAAAGACCTCTATAAATAAATACATCTGTGATTTCTATTTAATCATATTTCTCCACGAAAAAACTATTATGTTTATTCATATTTCTCCCCCTTTTTGATATAAAAAAAGAATGGTAGAAGAAGGAACAAAAACAATTTAATGCAGCACTAAACATAAGTAAATGATATTATAAACAATTTATCAATATCTGAATCTGGATTATAGTCATTCTATCATAGAAATGAAAATAAAACAAATTAATTACCCAAAAACCTGGGGTGAAAATGTAACATCCCAGGTAAATAAAGAATAAAGAATTTTCATATTTATTAATATTTACGAATTAAATATTAATTTTATTTTAAAGGGGTTGCTATGTTCGATAGAGTACCCGATACGCAACGATGAGTTTCATTGAAACTTACGTAGAATACTCGTAATAAAATAATATTATTTTAAATGTTAGTTAACAAGAAGCCGTTGTACTGGCGGGAATGGATAGAAATAACTAAAATATGATTAGATATGTTTTTAAATGTTTATACATTTACCCAATAAAAGATAAAGGCTTAAAATACGGAAAGAGTTCAATTTTAGGGCATATATACTCTAATTTTCTCTAAAGGTTCACTTATCACCTTTTAATGGTGAACCGTCATTAAATATAGTTTTGATCACTCTTATAATTTATTTTGGACCAAATATAACTCTTCTTTAGAATTGGGACATCAAAATTTACTTTGTGTAAATTTTTGGTACCTTTCTGATAAAGTTCATTTTTTTATGAATAGTGTAAAATGTTGTATTTTAATTCAAAACCTCTTTTTAATCTAAATTATTTATATGATTAGATTATTATTTTAATTGGTATTAAATTGAAATTTGAAAATATTTGTAACGCCCCGACCCCAGCTGCCCAGAGTCGGTGCATTACTTCGTAATATTGGCATGATCACAAGAAAGATCAAATCCCGAAAGACCGATTGGTTTAGTAGCCTTGGAAACACTAGATATAATCATAAAGTTTTACATTACATTTCAAAGTGAAAAACTACTACAACAACAAAGTCTTCATATCCACACTATTAACCCCTCATAATATCCCTGCAAGTCATTCATAAATTACTTCTTCACTACCTGGGAAAAATAAAACATAGAAAAGGGGTGAGCTCAAATGCCCAGTAAGGATAACAATATAGCGGAACATTCAAAATAAGCATAATCATTTAAGGCAATGAATTACTAAAACAAAAGCCTTTTAAAATTGAACTTCAACATAGTATGGCAAAAGTAAAATGAAATAATGTCATTTACTTGTTCACATGGATATTCTACTAATTGAATAATCACATGAAATATCAATAACCACTTTCATAATGTTGGAATGCATAATGTCAAATGTTAATTTCATTGTCTAGGCCTCATCCCAAGACCTAGGGGTTACTTCTAACCGGAACCCAACCCGGAGTGCCTCTAATAACCAGACACCAACCCGGAGTGCCTCTAATAACCGGACACCAACCCGGAGTACCTCTAATAACCGGAGACCAAACCGGAGGGCTTACTTTTACCAGTCCCTAACCTGGAGGGCTTACTTTATCCAGTCCCCAACCTGGAGGGCTTACATTTACCGATCCCCAACCTGGAACATACTTGTATAGCACATTCATCTGAAGAAAAGTATGAAATATAACATAAACATTCGGGTTAAAACTAGCATACGAAATGTCAATAGTTTCACCATAAACTATGAATGGTATAAAATAGCACATCCACATTCAAACATATCACAAAACCTTCAATACAATATAGAAGTTTTGTATTATAATAAATCAACTTCAAATAATCTTAAAATCCATCAAAGGATGTTGACATAGATGAAATCAAAATTCTTTTAAAAGAAGTATCTCCTTTTATTTTGAAATCATTTAAGATCCATATAAAATAAAACATTTTCTTTGAAAATATTCTTATAAGCTTGTAAGGAAAGCTTTGAAGATTTTATAACGGCGTAAAATAACCGCACCCGCCGTATAAGTTAAAAAAAACATTCTTACCTCAATTCTGTCGAAAAGGTTAAAAAGGACCTTGTTTTGAAAACGACGGAAAGATTCCTTTATAAACCTCTTATAAAAAGTCAAACAAGGGTATAAATGACTTTAACCCATATTCTTGTAAATAGTAAAAATGTTTTGAAATACATTTTTAAGAAACATGGATGTGGATGATAAAGATATCCCAGTAGATTATTACGTATAAACAACCTCGGATAATGAAGAGATTATGAAATAAACCCTTACCAATTTGGTAACTTATGAAACATACAACCCATGAAAGAGGTATCATACAATGAATATGTAAATACACATAAATTAGAGTGTATTACACAACGAATATAATTATGGGCAGTACATACACCACACAAAAGGTGATGGTGGCAATATGGCATGAATCTCACAGGAATAAGGAGTGAGATGAAAACCCCTTACCTTGTACTTTTACTTTGTTGGGGTCGGTTAACCTCCTTTAATTTAGGTAACTCACTTTGGTTGGAACCAAAAGACTTGTTGAAATGCTTTCTGCCTAAGTGGAAGTTTCAAGGAGGAGGAGAGGGATTTGGGGAGCTTAGTTGGGCAGAGTTTGGACGAGCCAAGTGGCTTGAGAGGTGTGAGGAAAAGAGAAGGAGGAGTGCCCTTTTATAAGAGGGGTGAGGGGCACTTTTGGAAAATCTAGAAATATTAATTTATAATAAATTCATATTCGGTTTCCAAAGGCTCCAAAGTTGACTATTCAAAGGATGAGGTGGGGATAGGTCGAAAACAACTCATCCAATAGAATTTAGACAGGTTTGGGTACTTATATTAACCTTATCTTTAAGTATTAACTCTAAGTTAATTAGTTTCACTTTTACAATGTCTCTTTGTATTTTTATATAATATGGTTAATAAACTTACTATATACATCCAAGCGACCCCCAAGTAGTCCATTAATGATACACCTATCATGATATAAGTCTCTTGGCCGAACCTTAGATTTTTATGAATTTAATATCAATTAATAATATAATATTTGTTTTAAAAACTCTTTTATGTCAATTTTGACACTATTCAATAGTTGATTTTTGTGAAACTCATAACTGATTGATTACTTAGAAAAATGTCAATTAACTCAATACTAATATATCATATTATCCTAGAAAATTAGTTTAATTCATTAAAAGTTTCATATTATATTTATTTGGGTATTTATAATATCAATTATTTTAATTTTTCACTATTATAGTAATTACTGCATCATCATTGTGTCATATATAAAGTAAATTATTTAATGTCTAAAAATTATAAATAAAACATCATTATGTAGGAAATCTTTTTAGCTTTCGAATGAATATTTATAATCGAAAATCCAACTTGTATAACCCTATGTAAAAATTGTTCTTCTAAAAGATGTAAGCTTATGCCATTTTTATTTTTATTTTAACTTTATTAATATAATGTGTCATTATCACTTACAAGTGGATCCATGGGGTCCCAAAACAGACCCAAAGATGCCCATGGTCGACCATGGATCAACCAATAGGGTTAAGACACGTTTTAGGGTAATTTTGTATTATTATAATATTATTTTTTTAACCCTTATTTACCGGATTTACCCTTTAACCATGGTAAATAAAATATTTACCGCAGTAATTATTCAAAATGTCTAAAAATAAAAGTTACCTATTTACACAATTTGAACATCCTGATTCCAAATATGGAATCCATTTTCCTAAATTCAAAACACAGAAGTGGCAGAAATTAATTTAAAATTAATTTCCGCTGTCAAAACAAAAAGCGTGTTTTTAAGAGGTAATAACTATCAAAAGATTGACACTTGTTTATGTTCGGTTTAATTGTAAAATTATGTCCAATGACCAACATTATATTAAATGGTAAAAATATATTCTAAATATACTTTAAAACCACTCAAATTCACAATTTATCACTATTAATTATTTTGATTAAAAAAGTTGTTTTTAATTAAAATTTAGTAATTTTCACTATTCATCAAAATATTAAAGTTATCCGAAAAGTACCAAAATTTCACCTTAGGCTAAATTTGATATTCCGAATCCAAAAATGAAGTCCATTTTAAAATATAAAATATATATAACTTCAAAAAGTATGTATTACTATTCATAACAGCTAGTTTGATTGGTTACGGTGTGTTAGAACTTGAAGTTGCGTACAACACACGCTACTGTTTTATTCAAAGGAATGCGTACCGTGGAAGCTTGGGATGTTTCATTTTAAATTTTTTTGATGTCTCCATTTAGTCAAAAAGATTAAAATATTGTATTTAAAAAGGTTTCACTATCAAAAGTTGATAAAAGTGCAATACTGAAAATGAATTTGTTCTTGCATTATATCTAAGAAACTCATAATATGGATTCTAAAATTATAAGGATTATATAAAGTTTAAAATTTAGATAATACTATTCATAACCTCTTTTGAATGGATTTTTTTTGTAAGTCATGGTGTGATTGAACTCAGTGTTGCGTGTAGTGCAAGTTATTGAATTATTTTGAAGAAATAACACACTATGAAATCTTGGGGTGTTACATTCTCCCCTCCTTCAATAAATTGCGTCCTCGCAATTTGAAATTGTTCTTCGAAAATAAAAGGTTGAAAATAGAAAATATATTTGTGTGAAAACCCACATCGGAAATTGGGTTACTAAAATTATTCTTAATATGAGGAAAAGATAAATGAAAGGGTCACCACCAAATTATGATCTTGATTAGGAGAACATTGGTGGCAATTAGAGACATATAATTAGAGGAAAAACGTAAATATTTATAGGTAGTGATTGAGGTCATCAATCACAAAAAAGTATAAAATTGAGGTCCTTAAACTCATCAATCTATGATGATTTGAAGTACCATTGGTTCAACAAAATATAGGGTATTGGGATAACACATTTTTGACGTTTCAAAAATATCTTAGTTGAAATCCCACATCGAAAAATGAATTAATGAGGCCTCTATTTAAAATAAAGAGTGGAAAGTATGAAGATTACCGAAAATAACACATACTAGGGTTCCATGTAGGAAAATATGGATATGGAGGAGTAATCTAACCATCAATTATCTGATGGAGATTGGTAGAGAACATGGCTATGAAAAGGCCAACAATCCCAAAGCCATAAATTAGTGATGATTTAAGGTACCATCTAGGGAAACATTTTTGTTCTAAGTTCCTTTTATTAATGTTGAGGAATTTATTTATGAGATTGGCTAAGATCATAAGGAGATATACTTACTTTATAATCAGAGTTTTATCCATTAATAAGTTTCTACCGTAAACTCATTTTTCACTCTAAAAGATAATAGAATGTAAAAAAATTCTATTTACACTATTCGTATAGGGTTCCAAAATAAACGAATTTATAATTCATCTAAATGATATTTTAATAAAAACTACATTATTTAATCCAGGACATCTCGTGGGCTAGTGGTAGGTGATACACCCTTGTCGCCCTTCGGTTGCGGGTTCAAGTCTCGCAGCCTTGCCGGACGTGACGGGTTGCCGCCCGACCTCCGGGTTGTCCTTTTATGGTAATCCAAAATAATCCAAACTAGAACTATCCAAAATACGTCCGTCCAAACTCACAGTCCAACATTTATAAGGAAGTTAAACATAATATAAATCCTTTTTACCCCGTAATAGCATATGAATACCTTCATCATGTATTACCATATTCCTTATTGATTACATTAATGCTCCCTTATTCCATATATAATGCTGGATATACTTCATTAATCCAAAAATGTTTTAAACCCCAACAATGATGGAATATACAAATCATTAATCAGTTCCAAGGTAGTCAAGAATATCCAATATAATTTTTCCAAAATAATCATGTATTATTCGAAAATCACTACCTCGGTATCAGAACTATATTATGGTTTATCATTCTCTCAACCATATATTTTCCAAAAATTTATCCTGCTATTGAGTCACTTTTCTTTGTTCCACACAATCTCAAGTCCTTAATGAAATAGTACTGCAGTAAAATCCTTATATACTCCATAATTATTATAACAAGTACATTGTTGATACAACACTCAATTGACATAATCAACATAAGAACTCTAATCATTCCTCTTCATCTGTGGTAGTATCATAACTTGATTATTATCCAATAGCATCATTTGCGTCATAGTCTGATGACTGGGACATAGGTTCGCGTAGTGTCCAAACTCCTTGCAAATGAAGCATTGTACATTTGAAACCATTTTCTTACCCTTGCAGTCATGTACTTTGTGCCCTTTTCATCCACACTTATAACAAACTCCCATTCCTTTCAGGCAAGTTCCAGGGTGTTTCTTTCCACAGTTACCACATATGGGAAAATTCTTCTTTTCCCTTTTCCCTTTATCCATCTTTCTCTCTTCCATCCTTTTCTTCTCTTGATTTCCTTCAAATCCATAGGACTCGGTAAACTCTTTACATATCTTATCAACACATGATATTATTTCTTCATATGATGATAATACATGGGAGACTATTTCTATTATAAATTTTAGCTTAAGACCATGAAAGATATGATCCTTCCTTCTCTTTGGATCATGTGCATTTCTGGAGTTCTCATTCCTTCTACTGGGAGCCATTTCTAAACAATGGAATAAACTAGATCAGTTTATTAATCAAAATACATAATCCCATACTTATAAAACACTTAACATAAATTGAACTATTTATGGATATAATCCATAATCATAAAAATGTTTTCTTTGAGGAAGTATATACTCATAAACCCTTCATAATGATTTGTAAAGATAGTGAGAGTTATCCTAAGCATATCCTCCGGGAGTGTCGTAACCAAGAGTGCAGCAAGGCCCGTTGTCGTGCACCAGTTCCCGTTCGAGTCTAGCTCAAAGCGGTGTTTTCGGGTTTTACCCCTAGGTACATCTGTGCCAGAGCCGCCTCTACCTGCTCGTATCCAGACAGGGATGTATTGCTCGGAAAACTCACAAAATCTCTACAATACCAAAAATTCTAGGAAGATCTTCTATACTAATCCTCAAAGTTCATCTTAGGTCTACGTGCTCTAATCAGAGTTTATCTAAATATAGCTTCCAAGTTTTGTACTAAACTTCCTCTGATACCAACTGTAACGCCCCGACCCCAGCTGCCCAGAGTCGGTGCATTACTTCGTAATATTGGCATGATCACAAGAAAGATCAAATCCCGAAAGACCGATTGGTTTAGTAGCCTTGGAAACACTAGATATAATCATAAAGTTTTACATTACATTTCAAAGTGAAAAACTACTACAACAACAAAGTCTTCATATCCACACTATTAACCCCTCATAATATCCCTGCAAGTCATTCATAAATTACTTCTTCACTACCTGGGAAAAATAAAACATAGAAAAGGGGTGAGCTCAAATGCCCAGTAAGGATAACAATATAGCGGAACATTCAAAATAAGCATAAACATTTAAGGCAATGAATTACTAAAACAAAAGCCTTTTAAAATTGAACTTCAACATAGTATGGAAAAAGTAAAATGAAATAATGTCATTTACTTGTTCACATGGATATTCTACTAATTGAATAATCACATGCAATATCAATAACCACTTTCATAATGTTGGAATGCATAATGTCAAATGTTAATTTCATTGTCTAGGCCTCATCCCAAGACCTAGGGGTTACTTCTAACCGGAACCCAACCCGGAGTGCCTCTAATAACCGGACACCAACCCGGAGTGCCTCTAATAACCGGACACCAACCCGGAGTACCTCTAATAACCGGAGACCAAACCGGAGGGCTTACTTTTACCAGTCCCTAACCTGGATGGCTTACTTTAACCAGTCCCCAACCTGGAGGGCTTACTTTTATCGGTCCCCAACCCGGAACATACTTGTTTAGCACATTCATCTGAAGAAAAGTTTGAAATATAACATAAACATTCGGGTTAAAACTAGCATACGAAATGTCAATAGTTTCACCATAAACTATGAATGGTATAAAATAGCACATCCACATTCAAACATATCACAAAACCATCAATACAATATAGAAGTTTTGTATTATAATAAATCAACTTCAAATAATCTTAAAATCCATCAAAGGATGTTGACATAGATGAAATCAAAATTCTTTTAAAAGAAGTATCTCCTTTTATTTTGAAATCATTTAAGATCCATATAAAATAAAACATTTTATTTGAAAATATTCTTATAAGCTTGTAAGGAAAGCTTTGAAGATTTTATAACGGCGTAAAATAACCGCACCCGCCGTATAAGTTAAAAAAAACATTCTTACCTCAATTCTGTCGAAAAGGTTAAAAAGGACCTTGTTTTGAAAACGACGGAAAGATTCCTTTATAAACCTCTTATAAAAAGTCAAACAAGGGTATAAATGACTTTAACCCATATTCTTGTAAATAGTAAAAATGTTTTGAAATACATTTTTAAGAAACATGGATGTGGATGATAAAGATATCCTAGTAGATTATTACGTATAAACAACCTCGGATAATGAAGAGATTGTGAAATAAACCCTTACCAATTTGGTAACTTATGAAACATACAACCCATGAAAGAGGTATCATACAATGAATATGTAAATACACATAAATTAGAGTTTATTACACAACGAATATAATTATGGGCAGTACATACACCACACAAAAGGTGATGGTGGCAATATGGCATGAATCTCACAGGAATAAGGAGTGAGATGAAAACCACTTACCTTGTACTTTTACTTTCTTGGGGTCGGTTAACCTCCTTTAATTTAGGTAACTCACTTTGGTTGGAACCAAAGGACTTGTTGAAATGCTTTCTGCCTAAGGGGAAGCTTCAAGGAGGAGGAGAGGGATTTG
Organism: Viscum album; assembly: GCA_963277665.1. Taxonomy (NCBI): domain Eukaryota; kingdom Viridiplantae; phylum Streptophyta; class Magnoliopsida; order Santalales; family Viscaceae; genus Viscum; species Viscum album. The sequence goes on from OY728146.1 coordinate 1,817,112,635, forward strand.
GGGAGCTTAGTTGGGCAGAGTTTGGACGAGCCAAGTGGCTTGAGAGGTGTGAGGAAAAGAGAAGGAGGAGTGCCCTTTTATAAGAGGGGTGAGGGGCACTTTTGGAAAAGCTAGAAATATTAATTTATAATAAATTCATATTCGGTTTCCAAAGGCTCCAAAGTTGACTATTCAAAGGATGAGGTGGGGATAGGTCGAAAACAACTCATCCAATAGAATTTAGACAGGTTTGGGTACTTATATTAACCTTATCTTTAAGTATTAACTCTAAGTTAATTAGTTTCACTTTTACAATGTCTCTTTGTATTTTTATATAATATGGTTAATAAACATACTATATACATCCAAGATACCCCCAAGTAGTCCATTAATGATACACCTATCATGATATAAGTCTCTTGGCCGAACCTTAGATTTTTAGAAATTTAATATCAATTAATAATATAATATTTGTTTTAAAAACTCTTTTATGTCAATTTTGACACTATTCAATAGTTGATTTTTGTGAAACTCATAACAGATTGATTACTTCGAACAAAGTCAATTAACTCAATACTAATATTTCATATTATCCTAGAAAATTAGTTTAATTCATTAAAAGTTTCATATTATATTTATTTGGGTATTTATAATATCAATTATTTTAATTTTTCACTATTATAGTAATTACTGCATCATCATTGTTTCATATATAAAGTAAATTATTTAATGTCTAAAAATTATAAATAAAACATCATTATGTAGGAAATCTTTTTAGATTTCTAATAAATATTTATAATCGAAAATCCAAACTGTATAACCCTATGTAAAAATTGTTCTTCTAAAAGATGTAAGCTTATGCCATTTTAATTTTTATTTTAACTTTATTAATATAATGTGTCATTATCACTTACAAGTGGATCCATGGGGTCCCAAAAGAGACCCAAAGATGCCCATGGTCTACCATGTATCAACCAATAGGGTTAAGACACGTTTTAGGGTAATTTTGTATTATTATAATATTATGTTTTAACCCTTATTTACCGGATTTACCCTTTAACCATGGTAAATAAAATATTTACCGCAGTAATTATTCAAAATGTCTAAAAATAAAAGTTACCTATTTACAAAATTTGAACATCCTGATTACAAATATGGAATCCATTTTCCTAAATTCAAAACACAGATGTGGCAGAAATTAATTTAAAATTAATTCCCGCTGTCAAAACAAAAAGCATGTTTTTAAGAGGTAATAACTATCAAAAGATTGACACTTGTTTATGTTTGGTTTAATTGTAAAATTATGTCCAATGACCAACATTATATTAAATGGTAAAAATATATTCTAAATATACTTTAAAACCACTCAAATTCACAATTTATCACTATTAATTATTTTGATTAAAAAACTTGTTTTTAATTAAAATTTAGTAATTTTCACTATTCATCAAAATATTAAAGTTATCCGAAAAGTACAAAAATTTTACCATAGGCTAAATTTGATATTCCGAATCCAAAAATGAAGTCCATTTTAAAATATAAAATATATATAACTTCAAAAAGTAGGTATTACTATTCATAACAGCTAGTTTGATTGGTTACGGTGTGTTAGAACTCGAAGTTGCGTACAACACACGCTACTGTTTTATTCAAAGGAAAGCGTACCGTGGAAGCTTGGGATGTTTCATTTTAAATTTTTTTGATGTCTCCATTTAGTCAAAAAGTTTAAAATATTGTATTTAAAAAGGTTTCACTATCAAAAGTTGATAAAAGTGCAATACTGAAAATGAATTTGTTCTTGCATTATATCTAAGAAACTCATAATATGGATTCTAAAATTATAAGGATTATATAAAGTTTAAAATTTAGATAATACTATTCATAACCTCTTTTGAATGGATTTTTTTTTGTAAGTCATGGTGTGATTGAACTCAGTGTTGCGTGTAGTGCAAGTTATTGAATTATTTTGAAGAAATAACACACTATGAAATCTTGGGGTGTTACAATATTTTTACCAGTTAAGCCAATGGTGGTCATTGGAATCAATTTCACTTTGAAATTGGATTTAAACTGGTGTCAATCTTTTGAGACTTATTGTTTCACAAAAACAGGCTATTTGTCATGATAGCGGGAATTAATTATTAAATTAATTAATTTTACTTATATGTTTTTAATTTTGTAAAATGTCCTTCATTTTTGAATTCGGAATATCAAATATAGATTAGGGTGAATTTTTGGTAATTTTCTGAAAAACTTCAATTTTTGATGAATAGTGAAACCACTAAGTGGTAATCAAGAAAACTTATTTTTCAGTTAAATGAAAGTTTACCACTAATGTGTATTGAATTTTGAAAATATGACATACATGGTTGTAATTAAGAAGTAAAATGTGGTTCAATGAGATTATAATATTTTTTTGGTGAATAGTAACTTATTAAGTTCTTAATCGCGATTAGTGGTAATTAGGGTAGTTTAAGGTATAAATAATGCTTTAATAATAGGAAATAACCTATACACATGTCCCAACCTTATTTTTTGTGTCATGGCCGACCAAGACAAGCCATGGTTCAACTTGGGGACCCCATGGAGACACCTTGGTTTGGAAATGACATAAATAACTTTTTATTAAATGTTAAAGTAAAAATGACACAAACATAATATGTTTTACGAAAACAATTTTTACATGGGGTTATAAAGATCAGATTTTTGATTATAAATATTCATTGGAAAGATAAAAAGATTTCCTACATCATAGTATTTTTTTATGATTTTTAGACATTAAATAAATTAAATTATTTATGACATAATAATGATGCAGCGATGACATCATTATTTGACGATTTAAATAAAATGGAATGATAATGTATAATATATGAACTACACATGTCCAAAACTTATTGTATGAGTGGATTTCTAAGCCTTATCACCTTATACACGAATTATACCAATGTGGGACCTTTTAAAACCGAAACACATTTTCAAATAAAGTAATATTTCTTTACTTTCCAAAAGTGCCCCTCCTCTCCTCTTATAAAAGGCCCCCACCTCTACCTCATTTCACACACTTCTCAAGCCTTTGGCTCGGCCAACCCCTGCCCAATTACTCTCTCCACATCCCTCTCCTCATCCTAGAGGATTACCTTTGGGAAGAATCCTTTCAAAGGAATCCTTTAGGCTCAAATCAAAAGGGAGTTACACTTTTAAAGGTAATTCATTCTCTCTTGTTCATTTGTTTTATTTTGCTTCTCCAACCCTCTAAACACTTTTTATTTACTTCTTTTGTCACAACACCAGTATCTTCAATATACTAGGATGTTGTTATAAAATTTTTTTGAGCTACACTCTCACACAACTACATCAAATGGTTAAAGAACATACGGTTTCCATGGATGGCGAAATTCTGCCTCCCGAAACGATGATTGTTCAATACTCATTTAACACCTTCAAGGGTGGCCATAATGATGTCACTATTTTTATATATGATATATAATATGTTTATGTTTTCTTTAATCTTCTGTATTTTTCTTTTTTGGCATACCTTTATGGTTTCCATTATGGGTAAACACGATATCTTCATTTAAGGAAGTGCGGACTACCGCCCCCTAAAAGTGATGTGATTCGTTAATGCCATATGTGGGACGTGTAAAGGATGGATTTAAAGTTATTATATATGATGTTATACTGGAATTATAATATACCTCTATATCATTATTATTTATTTCCATTAAAGTATGAGATAGAAATGAAATTAGCGTTCATGCGTACGTACGGCTTACCGTCTCCATGAACGGTGCATTTCATTTCTTATCCCCGAATGTATTGTACTATTAAAATTACATGTATATAATGTATATATATAATTAATGATATATCAAAATTATGAATATAATTCTGGAATTAAAATATACATACCTCTCATTTAGTTTTAATTCCATTAATATGACAAAGAAATGAAAGTAGCGTTCATGCGTACGTACGGCTTACCGTCTCCATGAACGGTACATTTCATTTCTTACCTATAAATGATTATGTAATATTATAAATACATGTATATTCTGGATATATATTATATATATGATATCCAAATCAGGAATTTCATTCTGGATATAATGATCTTTTGACCACTTGAACAACATGTAATTGTTAGAAGTCAACTTTCGACTTAAGAACCAAATATTGACAAAACATACATTATTAACTTAAGTGGTTACATAATGTTTATAACATGGAAATAAGTGATATAAAAAGAATAATGAACTTTAAAAAGGTTCTTAATCAAGTATAAATTAACTCAAGTTTATTATTCAGGACGTTAAAGAACGATCGAGTCATGTCGGACCCAAGGTAAGGGACTTCGTCTCAATCTCCTTTCATTGAGGCATATTTTGTTTTATACACAACTTTCCTTTATACGGTGTATAAAGCCTTTGACTTTTACTTTTATACAAAAGGAATCTTTTTCTACGAAGCATTTTACTAAACGAAAAAAAGGAATGTTTTTTTAACGTACGCGGTGACAATGACTTTTTCCGCCGCCGTTAGTATTATTTGGTCTTTGGCTTCCTCAACAAGCCGTAATGTTTTTAGAATAAAATAAATACCATATACTCTTTTATGTATTTTGGTATTGAGAATGGTTTTGAAAAAGGATTCTATCATGTCAATATATTTATGATATATTGTGATTGAAATGTGGAAATTTTATCATTCCTTTATATTGGTTTTATGTTTTATGATTTTATACTTGTACATGGACATTTTAACGGGTGGTTACGTTATAAACCATATGACGGGTGGTGTCGTGAATACCAGGACGGGTGGTTACGTTATAACCTCCAATGCATTGGGTATGGAAGTCGGCTGTATGGCTATTCCATTAAGTATGTATTGAAATTGGCCGTATGGCTATTCCATTAAGTGATATGTGTGGAAGTCAACCGTATGGTTATTCCACTTAAGTATGTTTATGTCCCAAGTTACCTTTATATATTCTATTTGTTCTTTATATGGGTTTTATGGTAATCTTTTGGTTACAAAAAGTTAAGTAATGATACTTTATTCAGTGAATATTTTTTTTACTACTTCATGAAGGTGAAGGTATTAATTTGATATAGTATACATGGTTTACTTGATGTTTGAAAAACTAATAGTTTTCATTCTTTTTGTATCCCTTACTGATCTTTTTATTCTCACCCCAAGTTTTTCGAAATGTTTTTCACAGGAATTAAAGTGGAATAAGGTCAAGGATGGGATCAATGGAATTTCATGCTATCTAAAACATGGAATCTAGACATCTTTATTTTTAAGAGTTTTTATTTTATGGAGACTTAGTAGAAGTGTCTACTTTGTAATCTTTTAAGATGTAATAGTTATGTTCTAATTCTATAAAACACTAAACCTGAAAAGATCCTCAATGTGAATTATTCATTTAGTTCAATGTTGAGTAAGGTTTAAGGCTGGGGCCTTATAGTTGTTATCAAAGGTCGGTTTAGACAACTTTAGGAGTTAGAAAAGTGTTAAATTATAATATGACTGAAATGATATAGCATTTACGGATTACCATGTTGCTTCGCCTAAGATATTTCTGTGTTCAGAATGGTTTTCCGCAGAGGAAACAAAGAAGCTATGTTGGGACGACATCAGGAGGAAGATAACCTTCCAAATCAGAAACCTGAGATGGTCGGAATCGGAACTGAACAGTTTGATGCAGTGATGGCACAGTTGACTCAGGCTATAAATGGTGGTGGTATACATGCACGAGATCAGCCAGATCAACCGCAGAGGAACATGTCAGTGGTGGAACATTTCATGAGGCAACATCCCCCATCATTCAGAGGATCATCTGACCCTGTGCAAGCCGAAGGGTGTATTAAAGCACTGGAGAAGATTTTTGATGTCATGGGGTGTTCAGAACATCAAAAGGTTAGTCTTGCTGTTTACCGTTTTGAAGGTGAAGCTGATCAGTGGTGGTCGATGGTGAAATATATAAGGGATAGTGATGAGATTGAGGATCTTCACTGGGACGAATTCAAAGGTATGTTTCTTGAGAAATATTTTCCTAAGGTGGTTCGTCTTAGGATGGAAAAACAGTTCCTAGAATTGAGGCAGGAGGATGATTCAGTGGCTGCTTATGAAGAAAAGTTCACTCGATTGGCAAGGTATGCTCCAAACATCATACGAGATCTTGATATTAAAATAAACCGTTTTTACTCAGGGTTAAAGCCAAAGTATCGACGAACTTTAGCTTCTCGTGAGTTCAAAAGTTATGAAAAACTTGTTCGATTTGCGGAGAAGGTGGAAATGGAGTTTGCCGATGATCAGGTGTTCTATGACAAACAATAGAATAAGAGGTCTAGTTGGCAGGCAAAGGGGAAGAATTCATCAATGAAGCAAGGAGGTAAGAAAACCAAATATCCATCCTGTGAGAAGTGTGGTAAAATGCATCCTGGAGAATGTTTATCCAATTCTGGTAAGTGCTTTCGGTGTGGTAAGTCTGGTCATATTGCTTGTAACTGTAAGGAAGATGATCAAGAAGGAAATGAAAAGCCAACGGTAAGATGTTTTAAGTGTAATGAAATGGGTCATTATGCAAATGGGTGTCCAACGAAGAACTCAACTGGGGGGATGCAGCTAGACTACAAGCAGAAAGGGGTGGTAAAATCATTTGCAACAACTTCAGCAGATGTTGGGCCATCGAATGAAGTTGTATCAGCTCCAAGGAGCTCAGTATTTTTCGAAGATTGACTTGAGGTTGGGGTACCATCCATTGAAAGTAAAAGAAGCAGACGTTCCGAAGACTGCGTTCCATACTAGATATGGCCATTTTGAATTTGTAGTTACTCCTTTTGGGTTAACCAATGCACCTGCTGTATTCATGGACCTTATGAATAAAATTTTCCATGAGTTCTTGGATAAGTTTGTGTTTGTGTTTTGAGGTTTGTGAAGAGGTTATGTGTGCCTTGTGATTCACAGTTTAATAATGAGTTGTTTTTTCATCCTGGCAGTACTAAGATGTACAGAGGTCTGCGGGAGTATTACTGGTGGGATGGAATGAAAAGAGACATTGCTGATTTTACTGTGAAGTGTTTGACAAGTCAACAGGTTAAAGCAGAGCGGCAGTTACCGAAAGGGATGCTTCAGCCTTTACCAGTGCCAGAGTGGAAATGGGAAAACATATCCATGGAATTTTTTGTGGGATTACCAAGGACATCTCAAGGTAATAATGCAATCTGGGTTATTGTTGATCGCTTGACCAAATCTGCTCATTTTCTTGCTATACGAGATACTTTCTCTCTTGATCAACTTTCCTGTTTGTATCGTAAAGAGATAGTCAGGTTACATGGAGTTCCTCTCTCCATTGTATCGGATCGTGATCCCAAGTTTACTTCTAACTTTTGGAAAGGCCTTCAGAAGTCGTTGGGTACTGAATTAAATTTTAGTACAGCTTTTCATCCCCAATCATATGGGCAGTCAGAACGAACAATTCAGACATTGGAGGATATGCTACGAGCTTGTTCTATGGATTATCAGGGAAGTTGGGACCAACATATTTCTTTGGCTGAGTTTTCTTATAATAAAAGTTTTCATTCCAGTATACATATGGCACCATTTGAGGCATTATATGGGAAGCGGTGTCGAACTCTAGCATTTTGGGATGAAGTGGGTGAAAGGAAACTGATGGGACCAGAATTGGTAGAAGAGATGACAGAAAAAGTTCAGTTTATTCAGAAGCACATGAGAACATCTCAGAGCAGGCAGAAGAGTTATGCGGATAACCGGAGGAAGGATCTATCTTTCGAGGTAGGTGATCATGTTTTTCTCAAGGTTTCTCATTGGAAAAGTGTGACGAGATTTGGTAAGAATGGAAAGTTGAGTCCAAGGTTCGTTGGACAATACGAAATTCTGGAAAGAGTTGGATCAGTTGCATACCGAGTGGATTTACCTCCAAGTTTATCTCAGGTACACAATGTTTTTCATGTTTCAATGTTGAGAAAGTATATGCCAGATCCATCTCATGTTTTGAGCCCAGAGGTAGTTTAGCTGTAAGAGAACCTATCTTATGAGTAACAACCGGTCCAGATTCTTGACCACAGGGAGCAAGTGTTACGGAATAAGGTGATTCATCAGGTAAAGGTTTTGTGGAAAAACCATGTGATTGAAGAGGTAACGTGGGAATCTGAAAATGCTATGAGGGATAAATACCGCCACTTATTTTGATAAGTGAATAAAATTGCAAGGACGCAATTCCCAAAAGGGGGGAAGGATGTAACATCCCAGGTAAATAATGAATAAAGAATTTTCATATTTATTAATATTTACGAATTAAATATTAATTTTATTTTAAAGGGGTTTCTATGTTCGATAGAGTACCTGATACGCAACGATGAGTTTCATTGAAACTTACGTAGCACACTAGTAATAAAATAATATTATTTTAAATGTTAGTTAACAAGTAGCCGTTGTACTGGCGGGAATGGATAGAAATAACTAATATATGATTAGATATGTTTTTAAATGTTTATACATTTATCCAATAAAAGATAAAGGCTTAAAATACGGAAAGAGTTCAATTTTAGGGCATATATACTCTAATTTTCACTAAAGGTTCACTTATCACCTTTTAATGGTGAACCGTAATTAAATATAGTTTTGATCACTCTTATACTTTATTTTGGACCAAATATAACTCTTCTTTAGAATTGGGACATCAAAATTTACTTTGTGTAAATTTTTGGTACCTTTCTGATAAAGTTCATTTTTTTTATGAATAGTGTAAAATGTTGTATTTTAATTCAAAACATCTTTTTAATCTAAATAATTTACATGATTAGATTATTATTTTAATTGGTTTTAAAGTGAAATTAGAAAATATTTTTACTATTTAATCCAATGGTGGTCATTGGAATCAATTTCACTTTGAAATTGGACTTAAACTGGTGTCAATCTTTTGATACTTATTGTTTCACAATAACACGCTATTTGTCATGACATCGGGAATTAATTATTAAATTAATTAATTTGACTTATATGCTTTGAATTTTGAAAAATGGACTTCATTTTTGAATTCGTAATATCAAATATATCTTAGGGTGAATTTTTGGTAATTTTCTGAAAAACTTCAATTTTTGATGAATAGTGAAACCACTAAGTGGTAATCAAGAAAACTGATTTTTCAGTTAAATGAAAGTTTACCACTAATGTGTATTTAATTTTGAAAATCTGACATACATGGTTATAATTAAGAAGTAAAATGTGGTTCAATGAGATTATAATATTTTTTTGGTGAATAGTAACTTATTAAGTTCTTAATCGCGATTAGTGGTAATTAGGGTAGTTTAAGGTATAAATAATGCTTAATAATAGGAAATGACCTAGACACATGTCTGAACCTTATTGGTTGTATCATGGCCGACCAAGACAAGCCATGGGTCAACTTGGGGACCCCATGGAGACACTTGGGTTTGGAAATGACATAAATAACTTTTTATTAAATGTTAAAGTAAAAATGACACAAACATAATATGTTTTACGAAAAAAAAATTTACATGGGATTATAAAGATCAGATTTTTGATTATAAATAGTCATTGGAAAGCTAAAAAGATTTCAAAAATCATAGTATTTTTAGTATGATTTTTATACATTAAATAAATTAAATTATTTATGACATAATAATGATGCAGCGATGACATCATTATTTGACGATTTAAATAAAATGGAAAGATAATGTAAAATCTATGAACTACACATGTCCAAAACTTATTGGATGAGTGTATTTCTAAGTATTATCACCTTATCCACGAATTCTACCAATGTGGGACCTTTTAAAACCGAAACACATTTTCAAATAAAGTAATATTTCTTTACTTTCCAAAAGTGCCCCTCCTCTCCTCTTATAAAAGGCCCCCACCTCTACCTCATTTCACACACTTCTCAAGCCTTTGTCTCGGCCAACCCCTGACCAATTACTCTCTCCACATCACTCTCCTCATCCTAGATGATTCCCTTTTGGAATAATCCTTTCAAAGGAATCCTTTAGGCTCAAATCAAAAGGGAGTTACACTTTTAAAGGTAATTCATTCTCTCTTGTTCATTTGTTTTATTTTGCTTCTCCAACCCTCTAAACTCTTTTTATTTAATTCTTTTGTAACAACACCAGTATCTTCAATATTATAGGATGTTGTTATAATATTTATTTGAGCTACACTCTCACACAACTACATCAAATGGTTAAAGAACATACGCTTTCCGTGGATGGCGAAATTCTGCCTCCCGAAACGATGCTTGTTCAATACTCATTTAACACCTTCAAGGGTGGCCATAATGATGTCACTATTTTTATATATGATATATAATATGTTTATGTTTTCTTTAAGATTCTGTATTTTTCTTTTTTGGCATACCTTTATGGTTTCCATTATGGGTAAACACGATATCTTCATTTAAGGAAGTGCGGACTACCGCCCCCTAAAAGTGATGTGATTCGTTAATGACATATGTGGGACGTGTAAAGGATGGATTTAAAGTTATTATATATTATGTTATACTGGAATTATAATATACCTATATATCATTATTATTTATTTCCATTAAAGTATGAGATAGAAATGAATGTAGCGTTCATGCGTACGTACGGCTTACCGTCTCCATGAACGGTGCATTTCATTTCTTATCCCCAAATGTAATGTACTATTAAAATTACATGTATATAATGTATATATATAATTAATGATATATCTAAATGATGAATATAATTCTGGAATTAAAATATACATACCTCTCATTTACTTTTAATTCCATTAATATGACAAAGAAATGAAAGTAGCGTTCATGCGTACGTACAGCTTACCGTCTCCATGAACGGTGCATTTCATTTCTTACCTATAAATGATTATGTAATATTATAAATACATGTATATGATGGATATATATGATATATATGATATCCAAATCAGGAATTTCATTCTGGATATAATGAACTTTTGACCACACGAACAACATGTAATTGTTAGAAGTCAACATTCGACTTAAGAACCAAATATTGACAAAACAAACATTATTAACTTAAGTGGTTACATAATGTTTATAACATGGCAATAAGTGATATAAAAAGAATAATGAACTTTAAAAAGGTTCTTAATCAACTATAAATTAACTCAAGTTTATTATTCAGGACGTTAAAGAACGATCGAGTCAAGTCGGACCCAAGGTAAGGGATTTCGTCTCAATCTCCTTTCATTGAGGCATATTTCGTTTTATACACAACTTTCTTTTATACGGTGTATAAACCCTTTTACTTTTACTTTTATACAAAAGGAATCTTTTTCTACGAAGCGTTTTACTAAACGACAAAAAGGAATGTTTTTTAACGTACGCGGTGACAATGACTTTTTCCGCCGCCGCGAGTATTATTTGGTCTTTGGCTTCCTCAACAAGCCGTAATGTTTTTAGAATAAAATAAATACCTGATACTCTTTTATGTATTTTGGTATTGAGAATGGTTTTGAAAAAGGATTCTATTATTTCAATATATTTATGATATATTGTGATTGAAATGTGGAAATGTTATCATTCCTTTATATTGGTTTTATGTTTTATGATTTTATACTGGTACTTGGTCATTTTAACGGGTGGTTACGTTATAAACCATATGACGGGTGGTGCCGTGAATACCAGGATAGGTGGTTACGTTATAACCTCCAATGCATTGGGTATGGAAGTCGGCCGTATGGCTATTCCATTAAGTATGTATGGAAATTGGCCGTATGGCTATTCCATTAAGTGATATGTGTGGAAGTCAACCGTATGGTTATTCCACTTAAGTATGTTTATGTCCCAAGTTACCTTTATATATTCTATGTGTTCTTTATATGGGTTTTATGGTAATCGTTTGGTTACAAAAATGTAAGTAATGATACTTTATTCAGTGAAGATTTTTTTTACTACTTCATGAAGGTGAAGGTATTACTTTGATATAATATACAAGGTTTACTTGATGTTTGAAAAACTAATAGTTTTCATTCTTTTTGTATCCCTTACTGAGCTTTTTATGCTCACCCCAAGTTTTTCGAAATGTTTTTCACAGGACTTAAAGTGGAATAAGGTCAAGGAAGGGATCAAGGGAATTTCATGCTATCTAAAACATGGAATCTAGACATCTTTCTTTTTAAGAGTTTTTATTTTATGGATACTTAGTAGAAGTGTCTACTTTGTAATATTTTAAGATGTAATAGTTATGTTCTAATTCTCTAAAACTCTAAACCTGAAAAGATCCTCAATGTGAATTATTCATTTAATTAAATATTATGTAAGGTTTAAGGCTGGGGACTTATAGAAAATATATTTTATTAAAAATATAATTAAAAGTATTGTAAAGATAATTGAGAGTCCTTGTAGGGAAAAAAGGTCAGGAAAAAAGGTTTCAGTTCCACTGAATGATTTCCCTAAGATTTGACATATAAATTCTCAACATTTTCATTATTCCTTGACCTAACTGGACTATGATATCCCTTCTATCATGAGTCATATAGATGTCTTCAATCAAATTGACTCTAAAAAATTCATGTAACTGCTCTTCCGTCACTATAAACTAGTTGAGTTTCTCTACGAATCTTTTAAAAAAACTCGTATCACTTGTTCATCTGAGGTTTTCTGGTCAATAATAAACTTTTTATTATCCCTAAGAACATATAATGAAGAACCTTTGAAATTTAATTCCTACAATTTTTCTTTTTTATTTCTCATTGATGCTATAATAGAATCTAATCTCCTCATCAGATCAGTCGAATTACCTGAAGTACCTTCTTGACTATCCCTGACAGTAGAAAATTGTATCCCCATGAAATTATAAAATCTTTCAAATCAGACTTCATAACCACTTTAGATATTAGTTTTTCAACTTCAGTAAAAATTTTCTTCTTAAAAACATCCACATCCATTTTTGAAATTGATCTATCATTCATGTTCTGAAACATCAGCCTCACCTTTTCTAAATTCCTTCTCCATGATGCATTTTCATCTTGGACATTATTAATTTGTCGAATCAACTCCTCCACATGTTCATTACTAGAATCAGGGTCACCTTGTTCTTGGTTATTAGTATACACTTCTAATGTATTTCTTAGTTCTATAGGTAGGGATTCAACATCTGAATTCATATTCATCATTCCTCTTTACTGGCTTCTCCAATGATTTTTCCTTCGATTCCTTTCATGACTCATCGACAAAAAAACTTTCACCAATAATTTCGGTTTGAATATCATAATGGTTATCTACATGATTCATATTCATACATTCTTTCTCACCCTAACTATCCTCTTCACTAAATTCTTCAATGGATAGATCCTCTAAAATAGGTTTCTCTTGAGCTAATTCCTCTGGAACAATCTCATTAGGCTATTCAGTTTTAGATATAGCCACATCAAAATTTCCAGAATTTTAAACAGTAAGAGGAACAATTTCTTTTTCCACATGAGGATTCTCCTCAATATGAGAAATTATATGTTGGTCAACTAGTTGTACTGCAGATTCTCTAAAAAATTTGTATCTTTGAAGAGGATAAGTTGTTCCAACAGTTTCTTGAACAGGCTCCTCATAAAGATGAGCCACTCTATGGGTTATCCACTAATATCACTCTTGATTATCCACAATAGAAGGTGTATAAATGGATTGAAATATCAGTCTTCTTGTGATTCCTCTTACCCTTGATTCATCCATTCCTTCTTTGGATATATCACGTTGCTCCCCCTGAGATGATTCCTGGTAATACTCATCTCTAAAAGGTATAATCTTGTCTTTTATAGTACTCCAGAGGAAACTAATCTTCCTTAGAGTCCCAACATTTAAAATATTATTGTGATTGAATCATACTCTAGAATATATTAATCATACCATATTAGATTTGAATATTAATGTGGAAATGAACCTTCAATAGGGATATATGTTCATTATATCCTCTCTCTGAAAGTTGTAGTTGATATATATTACCATATATATTAGAAAATTTATCTTGATTTCAATCATATGAAAAAAAACATTAAATACAAGTCAGGAAACAAAATCTTCTCCATCTCTAACATCATTGGGTCAATCCTAGTTTGCAAAAACTTAACAAGAATCATCTGATTGGGTTCTAGATCATTCTCAAGCATTTTCATTATGTTTTTAGAACCAAATAAAAATAACATAATTTCCTGTGACTTATGATCATTAACTATAATATTATTTTAACTATAAAAACAACGTCCCTGATGTGGGATGTTCAAAAATTATAGCTACTTCTACAAAAGAAATTATAAATTCACTGTCTTCAATTATTTCAGATATGGTGTCCTCTGTATCTCTAAGAAAGAACTGGACCTGTTTGAAATAGTGAAGATGATCTACCTCATATAGAAAGTCTAAATTTTTACCAATGAGGTTTTTATAGGGATTTTGAAATGCCATAGATTTCCACAACATTAAATCTATTTGATACAGCCATTCCAGGCCAATCACTTTTCCCTATAGAATCATTCTTTCTAAGATGCACTATTTCTTAGCATTACTTACTTCTCCTTCCATGATTCACTTTTTCTTGGCCATTTATGTTTCATAGTTATAAGGGCTCAATTTCTAAGTGTTTTTAAGGAGTATTTGATGGTAGACGAAGACAATATAGTTTTTTTAGTGTTTCGAATAGTTTTGAAAAAAACAATTTTGTAATTTGAAATGGTTTTTGACATCCTTGATATCCATGTCATTACACACATAATAAGTAAAACTAGATACCCTTTAATAAAATAAATCCTTTTTGTGGTATGTGGTTTAGTAAAAATATCAACAAGATGAATTTAAATGCTTACAAATTATAAGAATATATCGTTTTTAAGAACATGATCTCTTAGGAAATGTTGTATGATATCAATATGCATTGTTCAAGAATGATTAATATGGTTTTTTGAAATATTTTTACCACTTTTAATATCAAATAAAATATTTTTGTTATTAAAATTTAGTCTAAAGTCCATATGAGTCTTTTTTATCAAAAAACAATTGGCGTAGAAACTTCATATAGATACATATTCTGCCTCAGCTATTGACATGGAAACCGATTGATGTTTATTACTAGATCATAACAGTAATGATTTTCCTAAAATGTGACTATTATGTGAGGTTCTTTTTCAATAAAATATACAGCTTCTAAATTCTGCATCTGGATATGGAATTAAATTTAAATCTGATGTTTTTTCTTAGATAAGAGATTGAAATGCAGTTCCATTTAAACATCTAA
Source organism: Viscum album (assembly GCA_963277665.1). Classification (NCBI taxonomy): domain Eukaryota; kingdom Viridiplantae; phylum Streptophyta; class Magnoliopsida; order Santalales; family Viscaceae; genus Viscum; species Viscum album. Next base: position 1,817,127,883 of record OY728146.1, read on the forward strand.
TTTTTGTAATAACACTTAAGTGGTATTATTAATGATCATATTTAAATCTATCACAAAGACATATTGAATATATTATATCTGGCCTTCAAGCATTAAAATATAAAAAACTACCAATCAAACCTCTATATAACCTGTGGTTACTGATTTTCTAGTTTTATCAATATCAAGTTTTATATTAGTACACATAAGAGTTGTATATGTCATACTATTTTCAAGTAAAATTTATTTACAAAATCAGTAATTTACTAGCTATTATTTAAAACATTTCAAATATATTTTTCATAAATTTGATGTTCTAAAATCAAATTTAATTATCTTATCATTCTTTTTCCAAATTCAATTTGAATTAAATTTGAAAAATCATGACAATATTTTTTTTTTTTGATGAACCAGAAATATAATCATCTAAATAAATATGAACAAATAATATATTAGAGTTAACACTTTTCTAAAATGATTTTGGATCTGCCTTCCCTACAGTAAAATCATTTCTCAAAAGAAAAGAACTTAATCTTTCATACTCAGCTTTAGGTGCTTGTTTAAGGCCTTAAAGTGATTTAGTATGTTTGAAAGAAGAATCTATTTTTTTTCGATTTTCAAAACTATAAGGTTGATCAACATAAACATTCTCTAATAAATAACCATTTAAAAAGGCAGATATAACATCAATATAAAATAATTTAAGGATCATATGAGATGCAAAGACTAAAAGGATCTTAATGGATTCAAATATAGCTACAGATGCAAAGGTATCATCATAATCTATACCGTATTTCCTGATTATTTACTTTATTTACTAGTATTTATCTATTTTTAGTTAATATTCCTTGATTATCTAGTTTATTTCTAAAGACCCATTGAGATCCTATAACTGAATAGTTCTAAGGTCTTTCAAATAAATTTCAAACATCATTTCTCTTGAACTGGTTTTATTATTTTTACATTTCTTTCATCCTATATTCATAAAATAAATCTTCTTATAATGTCTTATGTTCTAATTGGGATAGAAAGACGGATAATTCAACAAGATTTCATACATTTCTTCTAGTTTTCATTCCAGTGTCTTGTTCTCGTATAACAGTTTATAAAGGGAGATTTTTAGGGTTCTACATTGTCTAGGAAGTATATGATAAGGTTTCTAGTTTCCATGTTCTTATAAAATGTTCTGAATTTTATTTACATCTTTTTCATATTCATCTTTCAATTTTTTAAGTCTCATGTTATAATTAGAGTCAGATTCATCAATTTGGTCTTTCCTCTTCTCAATGGGATCAGATTCACCAAATTTCACATGAACTGATTCTTCAACAATTATTGACTTTTTATTGAATATATTATAATATTTGGAAGTAGAATAATATCCTATGTAAATTATTTCATAATATATTGGATCAAACATAACAATATTTTCCTTCGTGTTTAAGGTGTAAAACTAGCGTCAAAAAGTTTTAAGGTAATTTACTTTAGATTTTATTTTATTCTAGAGTTCATAGGGATTCTTTTTTCAAAATGTTCTGATTAAAACTCTATTCATTATATAACAGGATATGCTTACATATTCATCCAAGAAGTAGGTAGGAAAACTATATTTATTTATCATAGTCCTAGCCATTTCATGAATAGTCTTATTTCTTCAATCAACAATTATATTTTGTTGAGGTTTTCATGGTGAATAGAAGGTGTGTTTAATACCCATATTTGAGTAAAATTAATTAAATTCAAGATTCTCTAAAATCTCCACCATGATTACTTCATAATGAAATTATTTTAAAACCTTTTTTCATTTTTAATATCTTTGAAATAACATTAAGATATTTTAAAATCTTCATTTTTTTATTTTAGAAAATTAATCCATCTAAATCTAGAATAGTCATCAACTAAAACATATACATATAATTTTCTAGAAAAACATTCTATTCATGAAGGTTTAAAAAATCCATATGGATGAGTTATATATTCTTCGATATTGTAATTTTTAACACATTTTAAGGATTATTTGTAAGGATTTCCAATTTGACACGCATCACAAAATATATCACATTGAAATTCCAGAATAATAAAATCAGAAACTAATTTTCACTTAGATAACTTCTGTAAAGAATATATATTATATGCACAAGTATTCTATGACATATCCATGATTAATTTATCTTAGAAGTCAGGAAATTTACAATTTTTTTACATAAATAATTTAAGTCTAGGGTATAAAAATTATTAGTTCTGGGTGCTTTAAATTTTTGAAATTTATCTTTAAAAATAGAACATTAGTTGTTAAAAAAATCAACATAATATCCATCATCACAGAGTAGATATATATTTATCAGGTTTTGTTTCAATCCTTGTATATAGTGAACTTTATTAATTGATTCATCTTTTAGATCTCCAATAGTTCTAATGAAAATTATTTTACCTTTGGAAATGTCTCCAAATTTGACTAATCCTCCATCCTTTTGAGTTAGTGGTCTAAAATCTAACGAGTTTCCACTAATATTCCTGGAGCAAATACTATCCATATACATTATTTCTATTTTTCTTCTTGTGTGACCAGTTTATTCCACTACTAAGAAGTATCCCTATATCGATGGTTTTTGAATACTGTGTGTATAGTGATATTATGGGAACCAATACCCACACTTTTTGAAAACCATTGGTATAGGTGACCCATACCCACGGTTTTACAGAAAACCGTGGGTATATGTCTTTTTGGACAACGTATTCCAACGGTTTTATAAAACCGTGGGGAATAAAACACATATACCCATGGTTTTGGTCAAAACCGTTGGTATATGTGTTTTTTCAAGGTCGATACCCACGTTTTTGGCCAAACCGTGGGTATGGGGTTTTTTTCTAAGACCTTTACCCATAGTATTGTAAAACCATGGGTATTGCTTTCCCGCGTTATGGCGGTGAACAAAAATCTGAAGGACATAAAAATAAATTTTCAAGAAAACATATTCCCACGATTTTTCAACCTATACCCATGGTTTGGTTTAATATATTTATATATAAGCAAATAAATAACCCTAAAAGCTGCGTATGTGAGTTGTAGAAGCGCATTGTGTGATTTAAGGAAGACGCGGGTTCGAGTCTCACTGCCATATTTTTTCTGAAACTCATTGTCATATTTTATCTAATTTATAAATATATAAAATATTCATAAAAATATACATATATTTAAGCGTAAGTGATGTATTTGAAGTGGTGAGATTGCTTCACCTTAGAAGAGCAGGATGCTGGACGTCACAGGTTCAAAACTGCCAGATGTTTTTTTAAGTATTTATCCCCATGGTTTTACAATCGTGGGAGTAATGCTTTGACAGCATGGGGAGGCTTTGACACGGTGGAAAAAAATCTATCCCCATGGTTTGGAAAACCATGGGTATAGTTCAGGGACCTATACCGATGCCACATCATCCCACAGTTCCCAAAACCGTGGGTATAGCTTATACCCATGGTTTTTAAGGCTATACACATTCTTTTGAACCATGGGTATATGACATTCTTTCAGTAGTGTTCATCAGTTTTTGTCATAAATCACATATTTTCTTTCAGATTTGATTCGTCCTTTTTTGAGTCAGACATTGATGTGATTATGGAGTCTTCAGAAACAATCCAGGTGGATTTCATTTCTATTTTTTCTTTCTTCTTATAATCATTATTTTTTAAAATTTTCATTTTTCTTTCTCTTTTAAATTGAGTACAGTCATATCTAGTGTGACCCAAATTTATTGCATTAATAGCATCAACATTTTCTTGGTTTTTTTTTCATTAATTTGGAAGGTTTATTTTGAATACCTGCTTCTTTCTATTGAATTTGATGAACTTTCTAGCTAGCTGAGCCAGTTCCACATTTGAATTTGTGGAATCCAAATTTTCTGATCTCACTTTTATTTCATTCTTCATTTTTCTATTCATTATTTGGGATGTTACATTCAAATAAATATTTTCACTCTTGATTAATATTTTATGATCATTTTCTTCATCTACCATATCATATTTAGACATTATAAGAGATCCAATTAACTCTCTAAATGTATGAATTTTGACAGGTGATGATTGCTGAATGGAAACCAAAATTCTATGCCATCATGGTGGTAGTACTCTTAGACCATTCAGGGCCTGATCTAGTATTTTGATAGGATCAACCAAGGAATTGATATTATATACAATTTATGTAATCCTTCTATTCATCTGGGTGATTCTATTTCCTTTAAACATTCAGAACGTGTCAAAATTCAATTTTTTAGTGGCATACCGCATCTTTCTGGCATTGTAAGTTCCTTCATAGGATACTACAATTGACTACCACATTTCATAAGCTGTTAGGCAATCTGATACTCTTTGGAATTCATCTGGTCCAAGACCATAGATGATATCATTCATAGAAATCGAGTTTATGTTGTAAGCATCATATGTATCAACACTCCATGATTTTGGTTTCTATAAAATCACCTAGGGAGTTAGAAATTTCGAATAGACTCTATATCCATGGTTCGTTAAGTAAATGATCATCCTAGATTTCCAAAATACCTAATTTTTACCATTGATATAGGGAGCATGAACCATTAACATTCCCTTTAATGTATCAACCATTATGCTCTGTGTATTACAAAAACATTCTTCTTGTTATAGATTTGACAAAATCTCCTCTTTGGATACAAATTGTTCGATCGGGTAATACCAAATACACACAAGAGGGGGCAGGGGGTTGAATTGTGTCTTTTAAAAATTCCTCATGATTCTTGAAGAATATTTAAAAGACAGATTTGAACCCCCACTTTTTTTATTTGGTAAAACCTGATTCGACATCCTTCACCTTAAGTTAAACTGTATAGTGTTTTGTAGTATTTAGTTCAAGTTTCTTCAAATAGCGATATTGGATCACAATGAAGGTGGAATAATTAGGTATGTATGTCTGTAATGAATTGATTTTGGATAGAGAAAGGTCATCACGAGGATTCAAATATTTAAATTTGAATCATCTTATGATAATTCTTCTAATGGTAGGGAATCTAATGGTAGGTCTTCCGTTGGTGACTCATAATATTCATAGACTTGTCTGAATATGTGTCACGATTAGCGGTGACTCATATTTTGTAACCAATACAGTATGGTTGGGGTCATCTCTTTTGTTGATTCAATTATGGTTGTACCTCATATATGGGTGTGAGTCCTGTCTGGTGCTTACTCTTATCTAGCAGTGATTCATATATGGAGGCGACTCATCTCAACACATTTCTATATTTTCAACATATTTCTTTATTTTTTATAATTATATAATTAATGTGTTAGGACATTAGAGACATATGTAACATTATATTTTAGAATTAAAATAAGGATATACCAATAATATTCTACCTTTTAATGATAACAACTCCATGTTTTTTAGAAATCGAGTATAGAAAATACCGTTTCATAAGATGATATACATTGAAATGTAATTATTTTTTCAGGACTCTTCATTAAGCTAATTTGAGAGTTTGATACAAAATTTTAAAAATATAGTATAAATAAATTCTTACACTGGTAATTTAATATACCAAAATGGTAATATATTATAAACATATATATAAACATAAATATCATTATCAATATAAATTTCCATAATGTACCCATATCTCTAAATTTATATTCTATAATTGATATCCAATTATTAGATTATCATAAATTAAATATTAAAAATAATAATTTCAATGAGCTAATAGATGAATAATAAATGAATTGTCACTAAGGAAGAAAATAATTTCACTACACCAATAATGAAAAATACTATGAAATCCATATGAAAGGAGAAGTCTAATGTCACTTAATCAATTCAAGAATACAATGAATATTAAATTTTTTCCATTGTCAGATATAGGGGATTCAAATGTATATGTTGAGAAAATTGATTTAGTAGAAATACAGACTTATATAGTAGAGGGTAGACCAATGATAATAACTAACCTATGATTCCCAACACCTTCAACTATAGAAAAACTGAGAGGTCGAAATAATGAATGTAAAGGATCATTCCAATTTATCAGAATATCTATTTGGAAATTCATAAGAAAACTCAATGTAGTAGATATAATAGATGTCACATTAATGGACTCAAGATCATTTACATACATTCTAGAACCATTCAATAAATGCTTTATGACATTGAAAAAATCCAAATTAATGTTTAATCCTTGATTTTTTGAACAAAAGAAGTATTCATTTCATCAATAAAAATAAAGAATTGTTGTCACCACCTTAAAAATATTAACCTAAACCTTGTATGATAATGAAAATGGTCACATACATGGTCTCTCATTTATAAACATGAAATTAGAGGTCTATTAATGCTTGTGGTAAATTCTAGAAATGTTATTTTAATTGCATTTGACACGTGTTCCCTATCAAGGATGGAAAAATTTAAACATTCCATATATATATATATATTTTAACCAATCTATCTAATACACTTTAGATACTACTAATTAGTAACATAAGAATATATCAATGTATCATGATGTAACTATCTTATATAAGATCAAATGAACTTTGTAATAAAAGACGCTAAGGGAGGTGGATCATAAGATGTAGAACCATCTTACTATATTTTCACCAAACCATCCAAAAAAGTAGCCAGATGGGGAGAAATAGGTCACAATATTTTCCATAATATACATAAAGATCAATATTTATATTTTTAAATATATATTCTAAATTTCATATTCTTGAATTTTATGAATCATTTTTACTTGAATGTGACACTCAACAAACAAAAATATATGTCTAGCATTAGCCTCACTCAACTTATTGACTTAATGGCGTTGATACCTCAAAATAACACCAAAATGATAATTTTAATTCTTTATAAAAGACTCTCGTGAAGATCTCAAATAGTATCTAAAGAAATATATGAAAAATTAGTGGGTATGGGGTGGTTATCTCTCTCATCATGAGGCAGAAAACATTCTCCATGCTCGGGTTTGGAAGTAACATATAATATAAATCCTTGAATATCTTATGTATTATAATTTTTATCATATAAAAATTACATGGAATCTATATAAAATCAAACTAGGGAAGTAGGTTCTCTATTATTTAGTGGACTTCTCTTAGAAACATCTTAGTTAGAATCGCCCAATGAATTCCTCAGGTAACCATTGAATTTTTCCCATTCCGCAAATGTTCCGACACCCATCATTGGAGAAGGCATGTCCTAAGGCTCAACATCTGTAGGGTCATCTCGATGGATAATAAAACTAGGATACTTATCTTCCTAAAAATATTCACTCACTACATATCTATCTAAATTATATTCATAAACTTCTTGAATAAAACATTTTCTATCCTCTGACCTATTATAAATAGATAACATGGAGAAGAATGATAAATTTGATTCGTCATATGATCATTAGGACAACCATGATAATTTCCATCATTACTACTGTTTTCATCCCCATAACCATAATTTTTATCATCATTCATGGTTCCATTATCTCTATCACCATTACCATCTCCATAATCTAAACCATCATTTGATTCATTATGTGGGACATACATAATTTTAATGGAATATATAGTTGAATATATTTAAAAATATTCCTCTTAGGAAACTTATGATTATTATTTATTATCTCTACCACATTAAATCTATTCTCTTGTAGTTAGAGTTACTTGAGTAGTAGCTAGAAACAAATATACCACTTGGATATATTGTATGTTAGTGTTACTACCATGCTCAACTGGTATGTCCTCATAATCACTAGGTGAAGAAATATATAATTATTATTTCTCTTCATCTAAGTACTCTACTCCCCCAATAATCTAGAAGAAAATATCTATAAGTTTATGTTTTCTTGTCAGGTGATCTATAAGAATAAAATCCTCATATATCATATCAATATCATCATACCACATATTCATCAATGTGTTTCGGTTTACATTCATTATTTTATAGATTAATTTTGTCATGATAAAACTTCAACATAAAATTTGATTCTTTATCCTCATCAAAAAATACTTCATATTGAATCAATGAATAAATAAATTTATGATAAATAATGGAAATATAGTTGGATGATGTTTTGAACATATCAATAATATAAACCATTATATACCCTCAAAATTGATTTTCTCACCTCATTCCATAATGTATCAGATATTCACATATAAACTTATTATCATTATGATATATCATTTTCTAGGGAATAACATATTCTATGTAAATTTGTATAGAAATTTCCACACACTATCCAAATTACATAAAACATATATTCATAGATTTCTATCACCTGTAATCTTAATTATGGATTTCTTATACACAAATTAAACACATTCTCTAGGAAATTACCCATGATAGTCATTCAAAAATCATTCTTGAGGCATATTAATAACCATATCCCATTATTTAAATGATAACACTACATCCTTTTTATATATTCAATTTTTTATCCCATATTTTCCCACCAATCGAAACTGGGAATATTGATAAATTTTTTGAATAATTCTAGGATATAAAAATATCTAATTATTCATGAACATGTTCATATATCCCTGAACCATTATCCCAATTAGAGGCAATAATTTATATGACAATAACAATTCCATATTTAGTTCTCCCTCATTAACCACTATACAATTTTTGTGTTGCAGGATTCGTGGAACCATAACTAGATGGATCGATTATCCACTAGGATTAGTCAATATTGTCAACTCATTGAGAAATGAATCATTAGATCCCATTATTCAAAAAAAAATTAAAATTTAATGGTTCTGGTAGGAATACAAAATGGATGTGTGTAATGAGAATAATGGTAGTATGGATGTTCGAATGAAAACATGCGTAAGGGATAGACTAAGTTGAAATTATAAATAATCCTCTATTTATATCTTTTATGTATTTTAAAAATGATATAAAAATAAATAATTTTAATTACAAATTAATTTCATAATAATCTTGAAAATAAAAACATGGTAAAGGTTTATTATTTCCAATGGTGGGTTATAGTCATCTATGGATTATTTCCCACGGTGGGTAATTTCTAATAGTTGGCTATATCCAATGGTGAGTAAATTATAATGGTGGGTAATTTAAAATTGTGTGTAAATTCAATGGTGGTTAATTTCAAATTCCAATAGTTTTTAATATCCAGTGTATTATAACCAAAATCTATCATTTCTAATTTATTTTGATGTAGTTTAGTATTTAATAATTTAATTAATTTTTAAATGATTCATATAGATGATTTCTAGTTTCCCTAATTTATTAATCTATATTACCCTATTGAAAATGATTCATCAATAAGTGATATCTATTATTAGTGGTATTTTGTAAATATTGCGACATATGATTTTTGGAAATATTTATTTCACTTTCGTTGTCACATTTTATACAAAAAAATATATGAGTTGATATTTATAGTCTAGTAATGTGTATGCAACCCATAAAATATCATCACAAAAAAATATTATAGTTATTTATAAAAAATCTATAGAATATAATGAATCGTCATTTTTTTCATAGAACACCAATATACCAGAAACATTCCCAAATGTGATGTGTTCAAAATATTCATTCTGTATCTAACATGAAACCACCAGAATTTTCATCTGAATAAATAACAGTGTCGTATAATTTTCCGATAGAACATAAGTGTGCATAATTTAATGTATATTTTTGGAATTCAAAAAATAATTTTACCATAAATTAATTGTGCCTCATTTTTGTTTTCTTGAAAAACCATACATATACACAATAAACATAATATTTGGTAGACAATTAGTTATGTATAGCAGACTTCCTATCATTCCTCACTAACTGGTTAAATCCAATATCATCCCAAAATTATCAATATCTAATAGGTAGTCTGTTATCATGGGTGTTACAATAATTTAAGTTATTTTAAATTACGAATATTGTAGAAAATAGTTGGTTTACATACATCGATTAAAAATAATTCCATCATTTTTTTGAGAAATATGAAAACCATGAATGAATTTGACTTCACCAATTAAAAATATTTAGAAATAAATTTTCATCCAATTTGGAAAATTAGTACACTGTGATTTTTAGATTATAAAATGATTATATCACGTACATATTTTTGAAAATCTAAAAACACATTTTAAAATTATTTTAAAAAAATATTATGAAATTTTATAAAATTTAAAAAATAATTTGAAATTATTATAGTTTGGACTATAATACATGGCCATAGGAGTCCAATGGAAACCATATAAATATTTTGAAAATTTAGACACATTATTTGGAAAATGATTATTTTGAAAACTTGGTGTTGTTCAAAAAAAATTCCTCAAAAATATATTCATTTACTAATTTAAAATAGATATCCATTTTTTGTAGTTTGAAATACAAACTTCCATACATAAAATACGTATTATAATGTCTTCATAAATATTAATAGGTGAAATTATTTCCTCAATATCAATACCCTATTCTTGAATATAACCATATATAACAAGTCTATCTTTATTTCATACTACAGTGACAGATTCTTCAACCATGTTTCTATATAAAAATTTAGTGGTAGTACTCATGGCGTGTTTAGATCTATCAACATGTTCCCAGTAATTATTTATTTCAAATCAAATAAGTTATTCAATAATTTCAATCACAAAAAATTTATAATTAATTTTCCCATTGATTTTCATGTGTTAGATATGTGAATATAATTCTTAGTGTTCATCTTAACTTATTTGAGATTCTCTAGTTTTTGTAACTCTATATAGTTCTCAACTATAAAACTTAAAGGATCATATAAATGAGTATTATCAAATATTTTAAAAATAATGAATTTCATTCTCATTTCCATCTATAGGGGTATGATTTTTTTATTAATATTCCACAGAACTGCACGATTTTTCTTCTCATTTTAAATATTTTTCAGAAAATTTGGCATTTATGTTAAATTTAGAAAAATTAGGCTAAGTTTTTTGTAAATAAATTTTAGTCTCATGTGGATCTATATCATCAAACATGTCAGAACCATACTATTGTATAGTTTGGGTTATTTTATGATCAGTCTATATTATTTACAGGATATTGAATAACTATAGAATATTCATTCAATATACATAGATGGAAATTTCCTAAGATTGTACATAGTTTTATGAATAAATAATTTTCATCCAAAAACTCTAAAATATTTTTCATTTGGATTTCTATTATTCCATTTTTTATAATTGTTTTGTGTTAAAAGTGTTTTAATGAATATTATTTTAATTATATAAAATGATTTATTCATATCATTTTTCTAATAATAAATCTGAAGGTTATATTAAGTATGAATAGTTTGGGAAATCTGAGGACGTTTAAAAGTTCTTCATTCTATAAAACCATTCAGAAGTTGGTTCTTTGGATAATAAAAGTTGATATTATATCACCTTTAGGAAAAAAATGATTTACGGCCTTGATTTTCAAACTAATGGAGATGATCAATTCTGATGGTCTTAAACCTATGTAGACTATGATTTTTTATTGATATTTAATACTTTTTAATTTAAGAACATGGATCAATTTTTGAGATAAAAAAGATACCCATGGAAACCCAAAAAAATAATAAACAAGGGAAAACACATAGTTCTTCTTGTTTAAAATAGATACTCTATATGGTCTAAAATATTCCTCATGAACCAACTCTAGCGGTTGAGAAGATGAATATTATTTCATTGATTTGAATGATGCTTTTTACTATTTCCATTTTTAACATCTGTAACAGACATGATCATTTAAGAATTAACTTTTTGTTATATCAGTGAATAACACCTTCGATTTTATATTTCTAGGTTTTTGAATATTACGATGAACTAGTATCACATGAAAAATAATACAATATTCTTTTTTAAAGGCACATAGAAAGGAAAACTTTTCAGAATGGAATGAGTCTAAATTAATGAATAATCATTTTCATTTCTCATAACATTAAAAAGATAAAAAATATTTTGTTCATAAACAATTCTAAAAATACTTTTAAATTTTACTATTACCCTATAATAACATAATTGTAAATGAAATGTTATATTTGTTTTAAAATATACTAAAAAAATATATTGGAAATTAAAACTCTATTAAAATTAATTATTTCGCCATGTACATTTTTTCCATTTATCATTAACCCCAACGGTTACATTTACACCATTATCCTTTATTAAATTATTGAATCTTGAATAATATCAAGTTATGTATTTAGAATAAATGATACCCTGGTACCATATACTTTTACTAGATCACATCACATAGGATCCCCACAAGAAAAAAATATACATTGATTGATTTGGGTAACATGATATTAATTCTAAATAAATGTTAGTAATTCAATAATTGTTAACCCGTATTTTCAGAATAGGTATTCTATATGTCAATTTGGAACATTTAGAAATAAAAATATTATTGTGTTTGAATGAGTGAAAACTAGTAGTAGTATTTTCAAAACTATATTTATGAATAAAAAAATTCTAGATAGTTCTCTTCCATACAGGTTAATAACCAAAACCAGTAGTTTACATATGTGTTGTGTATTTACCTAGTACATGAGTGAGATTTTTTTATCCAGTTAATAAATATTACAATTTTTTCAGTTTCTCATTAGATAATTTTAATACAAAATTTTAATTCCACATTTGATAATTTTTCTCTTTTTCTACCTCGTAATATATATTATAAATAACAACTAATGAATGTTCTAATTTTATAATTATATTAATATAATAATGATAATTGAATTTGTATTATATAATATTATAATATTAAAACATCTCCTCTTTTGACATATTTTAATAATTTTTCTCATCTCTATAATTATCATAAAAAAATATAGGACAAGTTGGGAAGACATCTGATACCTTATATGAGTTGGTCATGACAAACATGTTTTCGCCATCATGTTATTTGATATTATGATTCGAAGTCATAAGATATGTCTTAAGAAGCATTCCATGTATATTTCAATGAATTTTTGTTTTAATTTCCTTGTCATCAAGATTTTTTTTATATTTAATCTATAAAAAGTCATCATTGATATTCCCAACCAACATATATTCATTAAAGTTGGCATATTTTTATGTATAGTCTTTATCAAAATATTTCAACTAATTTAATTTATTTTCATATTTTTATTTTGTATCTTGGTTTTTAAAATTATTTAATCTTATTATAAATCATTTTAATACTTATGGCCAGATGGGCCATCTCATCATCACTATCAGCTAGTGATTCCTCATCCTTGAACATTCATCTATATCATTCTTCTTCTATTTTTAATATATATACATGAATTTTATAGATATTCCATTGTGTTTTCCTTATTAACAGATGGGTTTAATAAAAATAAACTTTTTTAAAAAACTCATATTATTCTACACAATTAATTTAAATGTTATATTAGAATTTTTGATCTTGAAACCAGAATGACATTATACTAGTATGAATAGAGTTTGAAAAGATTTAATTTCATTATATTAAAAAAAAATTCATAAAATAATGGTGGTAATGATATTGTGATAAATAATAAATGTATATTTACTGTTTTGGAGATATTTTTTAGAGAATGAAATAAGAATGAAAAGAAAAACCGATTGACTGGATTTGATTCGGACATTGAAATATTATTCAGGATCTTGTAATTTTATAGTTCAGGTGAAATTTTATTTCCTAAATAATGTTGAATAATTAATGATTGGGTTTAGAGTATAGACAGGGGAGATCCAATGGTAATTTTCCCCCTCCTTGAGGATGTCATCCCCAATTTCCAATGTTCCTGTAATTTAGGGTCTCACAGATTCATGTTTTCCCCCATATAGTAATTATACCTAATTACCCTAAACATGAAAATGATCATAAATCATTCATTTTTTTTAGTTGTGAAATTTTATGGTTGAATTTATATTTAACTATTAATTGTAAAGATAAAATTAATAGAAATGTACTATAAATTTATTGTAGAAATCAGTTCAATCCAAATACATGAATAATTAAAATGAAATCTACCCAAAGAAACCTTGACCATTATAAAACATAACCCAAGAATAACCTAGGTATACCATCATGTTATAGGGAGGATACTATAATAAGGAAAATGAGTTGAAAATGATAGAATAGTGAAACAATGAGCTAAAACTAGGGAGGAACCTAATTAGTGAATATTCATTCCCCAAAATTTTGTCTCCAGAATATCATTTATAATATCATGTTTGATCAAAATTTATGGAACTCTAAGGGTGATGGAGACTAATTCAAGGTAATTATAGTGACATTATAAAATATTCAAGGTGGGTCATGTGTTATAATATTAATGACTCACATTAATAATTTCTTTTAGGGACTGTAACTAGGTCAGTTGGGATATTAGGCAATATGTTATTAATCAAAAAAATTTGAAATTCATATTTCACAATTATGAACATAAGGTTTTGGGTCTATTTAATTAACTTCACTAGTACATGATATTTTAATTCATTTTTTTAAATGTCATGTATAATTTTTCATTGGATGCTCAATTATTATCTATTTATGTTAATCATGACCATGCTTAAAAATATGGATTTGCACCACTTCACAACCCTCATGGTGAAAACTGCCTCTTTTACATATTTATTTATATTTTTATCCTTCCATAATACACAAAATGATTTAATGATTTTAAAAATTTACCATAATAATAATTTCAATTCATAAAATAATATATTAAAACATTGTAAAATACTGGATTGAAATACTTATATCAGATGTAGATATCCTTTTAGGTTGATCATCCTCTTATTCGTTCAATATATGATATACCTTGAACATAAATAACATTAAAATAAACACATTAATATATAGTTTTAAAATATCACATCACTCATTAATTGAGACAGAGGTTCCTCTCCATCTTTCTAGAAGACACCTTAGTAGTCACGTGCCTTGATCCTTATTGAAAAACGAATTTTTGAATGATTAAAGTTTATTTAAAATCATATTGAACATGATATACTTTTCATATGTAACCTCATCAGGTTTCATAAAAATATATCAAATTTAATTATATATGTATTAAATCACTTTTGTTTACATTATTTGTTCCATGTGGAAAAATATCCAATGTATCCCAAATATCCTAAAATATATTACATGAAAATATTAGGTGGAATTATTCATCTCCTAAAGAACTAAATAGGAAATTCATTACCTTATTGTTATTTTTATATGGTGTTTTAGATTCACAATCCCATGTATTATTATAGAAATTATCCAATTCATATTTATCTTCAATAATATCCAAACATTAAAAACCCATGATTTCAATAGGAATTTTTATCATGATATCACATTGATTAATTTTAGTACAATTAATTATAGGGTGTATGTTGGTTTTTGATCGTTATTTTCTTTATCCATTAAAGAACTAAATTTATAAATAACCAAAATTTACATTCATTAAAACTCAACTAAAATTATAGATTAATGTATTTAGAAAATAAACTAATTTATAATATTGGTCTATGTGAGTAAATAAGTAGGGAGTTCAATTGTGATCCTAATAAAAATTACAATTAATAAAAGATAAAAAAATTAACAATATTTAAAATACATTTTACTATATTATCAAAATAGTAGTTTAATATAATTTTTAACTATTAAAATATTTCTCAAAGGTACGTTAATGTTCTGTTAAAACAATATTAATATTAACATAACATCTAAAATAAATTTACTCAATGATATACCGATAATAATATTTCTTAATATTAATAACCAATGCACCGATATTGATTTATGATATAAAACAAATCCATTTTAAAACATTTTTATGAATGAAGTTAATAAAAAACATAAAGTATTAAATAATAAGGCATCTAAACTCATGCTATGAAATAATTCCATTTATTATAAATTCACCCACTACAAAGAATATTATATAAAAATAATATCATCAAAAACATGCATTAGGTTCATACACAATTGACTATATGGTATACATGAACCATATGGACTTCTTCCAAAATAATATTATGAATAAAAACAACTCATGAAACATAATGACATATTCCATAAAAGTCTTGGGAAAATATATTAAAAATGGGTGAGATTTATCGTATACTCTAGTTCTTGTGATGGATATAGAGTGTATTAGTAAATTAAACAATCAATATGAAACTAAAAAGAAAAGGAAACAAAAAAATTGAAGAATTAAATATATATTAAAAATATTTCCTTTCAAATTATGATGTTCTCAAGATGATTGGGTGTCTATAAAAATGGATTTTGTGAGGATCCTAAGCAAATTCCCCCAATGTAGTAGTAAAATAAAATATCATAGTGTTCAAATTTTTTTAAGAATGGTTGTTGATCATAAATGATATTATATAATTCAAAGATGGGATTCTCTTGGAGTTTATAATGTAAGATCTCGAGTGATGATTTTTTCGGTAAACAGTATGTGCACTTATTTATTATGAATCATTTAAGAATGATATTCCTTTTAAAATATTTATAGTTAATAGAATTAATTACTGTTGTAGGATGGTAATTATGATTTCCATGATCCTCTTACTTGTCTGAATTTTTTAATTTCATTTATCCACAAAATTAATAATGAATAGAATAAACTATTCCATCACAATAATATTAATAATATATTCATTGAGGGTATTTAATTCAGATTTTATATATTATTGATGGGGGATCATGTTGATTGTGGCTTGTTCATTTCTATACGTAAGTATAGTGGTGATTTAAGCTACTGGTCGGTCATTGGGTTCTAGGTCATCTTGTGATAATTCATATTTAGTAGTGAATCATCATATGGTGGGTCATCTGATGATATTTCATTTGGCAGAAGATCATCTAACTCTGACTCATCATCAGTGGTGACTTATTTGATTGTGATACAATTCACACTGTTACTCATCTATGGTTTTGATTCCACTCTAGTGGTAGTCAATTCTAGAGGTGAATCATATCTGGTGATTAGTCATGTCCATTTGTGACTCATCTTTGGTGGGGAGACAATTATGGTAGTGAATCATATCAATACTAAGAAAGTGATTCATTATATTTGCTTATATTATAAAATTTTATCATAAAAAATCTATTCGAAACATTATTATCGTGATTTTTTAGCATTAATCCAAGGAGGTTCCAATAATTTCCTTCAAATAAAAATTAAGAATTTACAATCATGATTAGAATGATATAGCGAAATAAACCATAATAATTTTAATAACATAAAAGTAAGGGTTAATCAATGTATCTATTAAGTAAATACATTATTAATCGACATATAACAAGTGGAAATAAATGAAAAGATATAGAAAATTAATTTTCAAATAATCTTAGAATATAAATGACCAAAATTCAATATAATCAAGTCAAAATAATTAGAGTTATGAAATTTTTTCCACATTGTAATTATTATGGTAAAACCCCTTCGAAGTAATAATTAAAATTGAAACATAAAATTACATTAATAATTAATTAATAATGAAAATACCTGTAACATTAAAAGAATATACATCATATTAATTAAATTAGGTTTATAACATTACAAATATTCCTCAATGATGAGAAATTGAGACGATGATCCTTACATCAGGATTTCTTTTGCGTTGAACATGCTTAAAACTCAAGTATATGGTTAAAAAATGGTATTAACATATTCCTAAACAATATTAATATTTATAAAATCATATATGATCATTTTATAACATAAAATCTTATATATATTATTAATATTTTATAATTTTTATATTATCAAATGTTATTTTCCATGTGTTTGTGTTTGTGAATTTTTTAATGAATATTCTAGTTATTATGTATATATTAAATTAATATCATCTCTAGAATATGAATATTAAAGTTATTATCCATTTAATAAATATATAATACTTTTAATAAAAATAATTAATTATATTTTTGGGATGTGGTGTATGTTAGAGTCATGGGGATGGTATGTCATACATACATATTGGTAACATTTATATATTTCAATTATCATAATGTAATGTTGGTATGTAATATATTATCATAAAAATATCATAATATTATAATGATTAATGTATTAAATCATCATATAATCATATATATTTAATCCATGTCGTTTGGTGATGAATAGAGAGTCACATCGATCAATGAAGGTAGTAGTCCATGCGTACATGAATGGTGTTATAATCATTATGTGAGTGAAAATGTAAGAATGAAAATGGAAATTTATAATTTAATAATTATTAATAAGAAATGATATAATAAATTTATAATTTATAGGTCAGATATTATTTCACATTACAATTTTTACATTTTTCAAATGATTTAATGAAAATTGAATCACATTGATTCGTAAGGAGGTCTTTGTATATACAAACAAGCGGCGTTATAATATCCCATATAGAATAGATATTAATAAATTTATCTATGTTATAATGAATCATATGGAATAATTGTGTTAAAAATGTTATATATATACATATCAATCAAATATATCATCATACACATCCATTAAAGTTTGTTCTAGACAAACCAATGACATTTAATCATGATGTTGTATTCGGTAGTACACCTCAATGATGATTTCATAACCCATGTAAAGTAATTAAGGATTGTAATAGGCTATTAACTTATCATTACAATATATTATTATATTTATGATTCAATGGTTATTATATCTACATAGTTAAAAAATAATATTAGTAGGTGCAGGGAAAAATTAATGGAAAACTCATAGATATGAAATTTACCTCTTCTCAAATCACAACATTAAGATTTTTAATAATGTATTCTAGAATTATTTTATTACAGATAAATGTATTATAGAATGAGAAGATATAAGTTTAAAATCCATATGGGTGTGATTTGGAAGAACTAAATATTATGGAATGTGTGAATAAGAAAGAAGAGGGTATAGAATTTTATAAGTTAACTGGGAGGCACACTAGTAATTTTTAAAAATATGTATATATGTCTAGAAAAATGTATCAAATAGATTAATATTAAAACATAGATATGAGAGGGTCAAAATATGGGTAGGAATTAGATTTAATACTTTTTTTGGATTATTTTAATGTTTTTCTATTTAGTTTAACTCTCAATAAATTCATTTTTACAATAACATTGGTAAACTTTTTAAATGTTTTTACTATTTAATATGTTTAAAATTTAAGATTAAATCATTGAAAAATATAAATAATTTTTCATCAAAATGATTAATCCATTTCTCCGAACATCATTCATTGAAATGGGGGAAATAAATTTAATCTTAATCTCATTGTGGTGATGAGAAATAGGCGTTTCATAAAGAAAATTTTCAAAAGTATAAAATATTTATATTTAAACATTCATTATTAAAATGATTCCTATAAAAAATTTGTATTAATAGATTTATAATTTAATATATTTTACACTAAAAAAACATTATTATATAAATTAACAAAATAAATAATTGAAACATAAATGTAGTTATAAATAAAAACAGAATTTTGTAAATATCATTAACAAATAAATTTTTTTAGGGAAAAATATAAAACAGCCTTATCTGTTTTTTCTATTATTACTTCATAAAAATATAATATAATCGATATATTTTATAATATTTGTAAAAATTAATTTTTTTTCATAGAACGTCAAAATGGTCATTGAGGTAAATACTGTTTTTCAAACATATTTTATTATCATTTAAAAAAAATTAAATTATTTATAATAAATATATAAAACAATTTATTTATTTAATTATTTAATTTCAAAATATAATATTTTATTGTTAGGATATAATTATACATAATACTGTGGTAAATTTCTAATTAAGGTTGCATGTTTTGAAAACAATCAAATAAAATAAATTTTAAAAATTATATTTCATAGGATGTATAAGATCAGCTCTCCATGTAACATATGTAATAAGATAATATTATATTTTAAATTCTCCTTTTGTTACAATAATATAATTGATAACCCTTAAAGGGTAAATGCAATTAATATTGTAGTAAATGTAAAAGTGGTTAATACAGGTTTAAAAATAAATCAAAATGATTAAAAGATAGCTAAAAATGTCCTATTTTTATTTTATTATTGTATATGGACTCCTTTTAGTCCTTCCTAAAAATTATAAATAAATATTTGAATTTTTGAATGATGAAAATTTTATTTTAATATAATTCATTTATAATATCCTAGAATACCTCTTCCCTAACCTATAAAAGTCTTATCCTTTTCTATTTAATTTTCACAACTTTGGGCCATATAGATCCACAAAACGATACCCATTCCATTATAAACACAATTACCTCAGTTATAAAAGTTATATTGAATTATGATTATAAACAATGGGTCCCATAAAGAAAATATTTAAAGGTATTATACTGGTTCATATTTAATTATCTATGATGAATCATCCCTTTTATTATATTATTCTAATTCAAATTAATGTTTTTTATCTGTTATAAAATAATAAATAGAGTTTACAGAATATAGATATTATATTAATATTATTATAAATACATATTCCATCTCATATCCCTCTCACAAATTGTTAATACATTGTTCAATAGTGTCCATGCCTTATCTTCTCCATGTAGAAGTGTAATTACTTTTTCATTAGTGGTTTATATCGATATTTGTGAATATTGATGTGATAAATATACAATGTTTTTATGAAATTGACATTATAATAGAATTATAATATATATATATATATATACATTCAAATCCATTGGAAAATGATAATAACACTCATGAGTATATGTGGACTATCACATTCACTATATGATGTCACCCATTTCGCATATTCACATTACATGGATGGAAATAATGATAGATAAAATAAATGTATATATTATTTAGATATAATAAATATTAAATAATGGTTAACTACTTTTTAAATACTTTCATTCCATCAATTTAGAAGGGAACAATATGTTTATGCTTATTGACAATCCTTCATCTATATGAATTGTGTATCTCATTATTCAATGTATAAAATTTAGGAATTAATATGTTTATATATTAATATTTATATTATAAATAAATTAATGGATATGATTAAACCATGATCAATAATGATTGAACTATTCAATACAATCAATACATACATGGAAAACAATGCAATTTACACCCAAAAAAGTATATTATATGATCATTAATAAATGAGGGATAAAATGTTATAAGGTGATCATATATGTTATTATTAATATATATAAATATATTGATTTTATTAGTTTATAATAAATTTTAATTCTTTATATTAGTTATCAATAGAACAAGTTATGAATATTTAATGGGTGTAAAGGGATTTATTCTCAATATCCACTAAAATTAGATATTTTTAGTAATATTCATCAATTTAGATTTATATGGTGTATATACAAAGCATGTTATTTATTAAAAATTAATATCAATTTATTTATTATATATAATTATTCATGTCATATTAATATTTCAAAATAAAATTTTAAAATATAATCATATCCTATTTCAATTTTTTATTAGGTATATTTTTCGTGTATGTCAATATAGTTTAGAACTATTTTACGAAAAACCTTTTAATTACTAAAATGATATACTAACAAAAATTTTAATGATCACTAAACATTTTTATATTGGATGGGTTCTTTATAATTTTATTTTAGAATGTTCATTTTCGAATTTCATTAAAATAATCAAATGAATAATTTTTAAAATTTATATAGTGTTAAAAGAAATTACCTCCACCATACTGGTTTTACACTATTTAGTCACTTATATATGAATTAAATGAAATTATAACGTATTTTTATAATAATGTTCATTTTAATATTTTCGATCTATATTCAATTTTTATAGAAGAAATTAAATTATTTACAATATTATTTTTCATGTGAATTGACAATAATATTTTTTCTCTTATTAATGATGTGGTCATTAGCTTTCTCTTATAATATTAAATTTTATAGGATAATGGGTATGTGTAAATACCTTAAATAACCATGTTACTTTTATCCTGTTTATTCTTATTTTCTAAAACATATACCATCCTTTGAAATGGAATTTTAATTTCATCATTTTTTGATTATATTGGGATATAATTTTTATCCATATTATTTATTCAATACATTTATTTTTGTATGTAATATTATTAATCAATTAAATTAGAAAATAAATATACAGGGAATGGATTGAAAATGTCGGAAATGATGGGAACTAAAATATATAGCCCCACAATGCATCCAGAATTCTCACAAGACATATCAATATATAGTCATTAGATAGGTTCTTTATGTATTCCTACACATTGATTATACTGTACAGGTGAAAGGTATTTTTGGAATATATATATCATGTGTTCTAAAATCATAATATCCAATTTTAATCTTATAATTCCTTAATAATTCAGTTATTATTTTCCATGATTTTACAACATTGAAATTTTATATGTATTCATTCTGTCCTCATATTATTGATTAAATGGGATGAGATTTTTATTAGTTACTATTCCATATTTATTATACCTCAAAAACACAAGATGGACTACACTGTAAATAAACATTATTCATCATCTGATCTCGGATATTTATTTATTTTATATTTCCTAGTTTATTAATAAGGACATTATAGATGAATAATTTTTTTATTCCATGTAATTTTTTATTTCTTGTGTAATATATGAATCATAGATGTACCTAATATTCCAATACTTCTAAACAGATTAATCCATCATGGGGAATGTTCATATGTCAATTCAAATGTTCAAATAGAGACAATGCCTCAAGATTACTGGTTATGGTGCTGTTACATTTATTGTCATGCAATGTTTAATAGAATCCTTGGGAATTAGATTTAAAAAGAAACTTATTTATCTTTAGAATTATTATAGTACATTATGATATTTTAAAATATTTAATATAATATTTATTTCAATATTATATATTATAATTTGTTATGATTATAAACTAAATTAGTGTGGTTCATCATTTAGAGATGGAGAATAATTGAAAAAATAATAATCAACACTCGAGAAAATATAAGAATTTTCTTTTGATAAAACAATTGTAACTAGTAATAAAAAATTAAAGATCATTGTAATATTTGAGTAGTTGACTCAAGTTCTGACAATTATATGTGCCTTATTGGAAAATCAATTTTAGCTTGCTTTTTTATTATATATTTCATAAATTAATTTGATATAATACATCATATTTTAGAAGAAAAAAATGATATTATTTTTTTAAGAGATAGATTAATTATCTTAAAATAATATCCATTCATTAAGGTTGTAAATAGTGTGTAATTTTTTTTCTCTAAATGTATTTTTTTGTTTACATTTGACCAATACTTTTAATTAATCAATATAAGTCAATATACATAAAAAATAAAAATTCTAGAACATTGAACATTTAATGGTATTTTACATGACAATTATATCCCATGATAATAAGGAATGATAATATAGTGGATATTCCTCACATTAAATATTAATAATTAATAATGGTTTTCAGATTATACAGATAAATATACAGTATTATTCATATATAATTTTTTCTATATACATAATTTATAATGTACTATTGACCTTTTCCTGGGTGTACTATGACCACATCTCTTATAGGCACTACCATGTCAAATATTTTCATCAAATTATGATATTGTATTGACATCCCTTAAAAAAATGAAATTCCTTATATCCTATATCTCCAATAAAAATAATGATATATAGAGGTCCTTTAGTGCCAAAACATTTGACACATATCAAAAAATAATAGTTGAATGAACAAAATTCCGATCATATAAATTTTTTTTAATGAATCAAAATGGAAAATACATGATGTTACTTTTAGTTTTTATATGTGTGGAAAAAAGGTTCATCTTGATAATTTATGTAAGGATAATAAATAATTCATAGTTATATTATTATTAATATAATAATATATGGATCATTAT
Organism: Viscum album; assembly: GCA_963277665.1. Classification (NCBI taxonomy): domain Eukaryota; kingdom Viridiplantae; phylum Streptophyta; class Magnoliopsida; order Santalales; family Viscaceae; genus Viscum; species Viscum album. The sequence goes on from OY728146.1 coordinate 1,817,151,758, forward strand.
TCATAATAGTCACCATGAATAAATGGAACATATAATAGAATAAGGCAATGTGAGAAATTAAAGTGTATTCTTCTACAACTGATGTGTAATGATTAAGGTGCATATGTATTTGCAAATAATAATTCTATAGATATAATTTATCATTTTTATTTTTTATATATAAATAATTTAACATATAATTGTATTGATAAATTTGTATCCTTATAGGATTTGAATGATTTTATTAATTTCACTAGTAACTAAGAACACATATTTTTTCGTAAATATATATTCTTAAAGAATAAATTAATAATGTAATGAAACTGATTAATATGATCCTAATTAAGAGTCAATTATGATTATTTGGTATATATTAGATATTTTAATGACTCTTATAAATGGTATAGTATTGAAACATTGAAAATAATTATTAATTTAATTAAAATGTAATGGAGTATACTACATTTTGGTATTTATGGTTAATATATAATTTTAATTAATGAATAATTATAATGTTTTTTTTTTGAAATTGTAATGTTGAATCATTTATGAGATTCATTCTATTATGGTCTTAAATTTTCAATTATGTTACACTATTTGATACTATACATTGACTTTGAAAAAATTATTTTTCAACTATTTCATATTTGTAAATTTAGAATTTGATCAGAAATTTTTTCATTGAGTATAACAACTAACCATTTATGTTTTGGATTATATTTTTCTTTAGAGGTTTTTTATTGGGGCTAGATATAATAATGTATGATTATTAAATGATATATTTTTTTGGATTTATAAAATATATAGTGTGTATCATAATGAGATATTATAAAATTCAAAATATGGTAGATAACATACCAAATAAGATAAACCAATCATAAACACAAAACCAAATATTGTTCATTAAATGTTACCATTATAAACATTTGATTAATGAGGTGTTCATGAATAGTATTAACAGATATTTGAAATAAATATTTCGGTACTAATGAAAATTATTGTATTAGATAATGATTATCAAAAGATAAAATAATTTTTAGTAAATTTATTTTAATCGTTAGAAATACATATTCATCTAAAAACGTGTTACTTTATTTTATAGTAGAATATGATAACTAATTTTATCAAATATTACATATATATTTTTTTAAATAACACTATTTCTAAAAAAATAATTTCCAAATTAGCCAATAATATAATTTATAGATGCCTATGAAAATTTTAAATTCTTGGTCAATAGTAAGAAATACAGTTTTTTGAAATATGGTCTCCTTTAAGATATCATCAAGAGATATGTATGAAATAAAATTTTATTAAACATATGAAATTACAAAATTATTTTATTTTAATATAAATAATAAATAAAAATAATTAAATATATATAATTATTTTAATTTATTTCATGAAAAAGATGAAATTCATTTTTAGTTTGGATATAGTGCTTGTGTAGCACTAGAAAAGTAAAATGGTATGTCTTATATGAAATAATTCATTAGTTGAAAGTCTTTTAATGTTAATTTATAAACTATAATATATATAATATTATTTATTATGATAATTTTTAAATTTTATGTTATATATAATGAATCATATTAAAATTATTGTGAAATTCTTCTACTATAAAAGAAAATAAAAAATAAAAAATTAAATAAGTTTTATTGAGATTGATAGGAATAAGTACTCATTATTGATGAATATGAATTAATAACATGAACCTAATTAATTTATTTTTATGATATTATTTTTAATTTTAAGTTATGTAATAATTAACTACCATTTTTTCATATGAAACTCTTTTGTAGTTCTTCTGATAGTAGTAGAAAAATAAATAAACTAATTTTAATTAAAATGATAATAGTCATTAAGTGAACAAAAAAACATCAATATTTTTTACATTTTGAGTATTAAGTGATCATAATATTCTTAGTAATATTTTATTTCCTTTTTGGATGATTTGGATGAGATTATAACTTTTATAATATTTTATTTAATGAAGATCCAATCATGTGTCACACTTGTATTTAATAATTGTAATATTTTTAATAATGAAATATCTTGTGGTAATAATATAATAAATATATTCCATTGAAGATAAAATATTTTTTTTAATCATTTAATTATATTATACATTTATAATGAAGAAAAAATATCATTATATTACTACACAATAATGATGCATTAATTATTCATTAAATAGTAAACCCTAATTAATGATAATTAAAATATAAAAATGAATATAATTTAAGATAATTATTCTAAAAAACCAGTTTATAGACTACCATGATATTTTATGTATGTATTAAAACATTTTATTTCAAATTTATCTTTTTATTACTACTTTAATGAACACGTAATAAATTTTGTTACAATTTTGAATAATTAATTTTTTGCATTATAATATGTTATTAAATATTATAAAAAATATTATATAAGGAAATTATGTTTATTATATGGTAAATAATTTCATCCTCTATTAATTTATATAAAATTTTAATATATTTATAACTATATTAGTTATATTATAATTTAATATTTTTTAAATCTTAAATATCCCCTAATATAAATTATAAAATACACCACATTCCTTACTTCCTTCCACAAAATATATCCATCAAGATCAACCTAACATGGATAATTCTTTTTATAAACAATGTTATCCATTTTTAGTGGTTTTTATTCATTATCAAATACGAACCACATAACTTTTATGAATAGAACTAAAGGATCATCTTCAAAGAAGTGGTAATCATTTTTACTAAATCTTTCATGAAATTTTTTTCACAAAAAATACATCATTTTATGATTGAATAATAAATTAATAATTATATTATAAAATATATTTTTATATGTTATTATTGTTTTTGAAATTATATTTCATTTTTTACCCGTCCAATGAAAAATGATAGCACTATGTTTGAATATTTACAACTTACCGTATCGACCTAGTTATGTTCTTTTTTTCATCACCCCAATAAATGTATTATTATAATAATTAAATTAATTTTTATATATAATATTCAATGAATATATATCCTTGTTTTAAGATATTAAAAAATATTTCATTCTTATCTTTTTCTAATTTGGAGAAGAATAACATCAATCATGCGTACGTGTGAACTACCACTTCCATGAAGTAATGAGATTCACATTTCATCCCCACATAAAATTGATAATATATATATATATGAATAATTTTATTATCATTATATTATTTATTATATAATTATAATTATGTAATTTAAAAAAATATTGATTTTATTTCAATAATTATCGTTGAAAAATAAAAACATTACTCATTCGTAAAATCTGTATACCATCACCAGGATTATAATGTAGTTCATTTTTCATTGTAATATTTAATGGTTATAATGGAAAATAAATTATAGGAATAAAAATGTTAATTATTTTATAAATATTACTCTAGGGAAGGTGAATTAATATAATTTTTTACCATAATAAACAGACTGAATAAATACTGGACATAAGTACATAATATCCTCATAATGCACGTCATGATCTAGAATAATGGTTTCTATAGTTGAGTCCCAAACTAGGAATTTTGTTGTAAAAAATTAAAAAAAATATACATTTTAGAAGGAATTTAACGATGAGAATATACATTTTAATTAACTAATAAATATTGTGAATATTTTGTTTGAAATGATTTTTTTAAAATTATTTGGATTTATTTTGTTGAAAAATGGATACCATGTAGAACTCACAACTTGTAATGTATGTATGGGCAATGTAAGGGTTTTTCATAATTCACTAAAACTTTTAACTAAAATGATATTTGGGAAATATATAATGAAAATTCTATTCTAAATTCACTATTATATGTTATTTATAAGAGAGGGTACATATAATTAATATCAAATACGAGTTCAGATGGCTATATAAATTTGGTTTTTTATTATGATTTATGGATACCACGCTCAACATATTAGGAAAAAATTAAGGGATTAAAATATATAATTTTATGTTGAATAATAGTATTTTGGGGGGCATATTGTTTTTGGTAATTATGGGTTATTATGAAATTTTCATTTAAGATAATTTATTTAACGGATGTTGACTAAGTTGATTTAAAGGAAATATTGTTTTTTCATAGAGATAACCATGTTATTAATAATTGATAAGGTCATTAACTTATTAATGTTATTTTTTATGATGTCTATTATTTTGTAATCATTATAAGAATAGGGTGAATATATATGACAATATATTTTTTTAGATTCCAAGATTGAATTTTCTTTAGGAATAATATTTGATCATAATGTGTCTTTTATGGTGATTCAGTTTATTTATAGAAATTATTACCATATCTAGGTGATTATGATTAGGGAATTAAAATTTAGGTATGACACTTCAAGAGTGATTTATTAAATTTTAATATTGATGTTAAAATTAATCATTTTTGATTTTATCAACAGATTATACTATATTATGGGTTTTAATGTTTGTCTTGAATTTTGTAGGAATATTAATGATACTTATTTCTGAATGTTATTTGTTGAAATGTGTGTAATAGTATTGAGTTTTTTATATTATATTAGTGTTTTAAAAATGGTTTTTTATTATATTTTATATTTCTATTATCTTTGTCTATCCATTTTGGTTTTTGTTAATTTATTAAAATGGTAGGAATAAATAGTTTTTCTTTAGTGGTTTTTTGTGATCTGTAGAAGATGAATATAAGGAATAATGATTGAAATATTCATTATCATCCTTTGAATGAAAAAATGAGCATATAGTGGATATTTATTATAGGTTGAAATTATAATTTTCAATTATTTTTATTTCCCTATTTTTTTAAAGAATAAAATTGAATTTGATCGATTTTAGGAAAAGTAAATTCAAATTAAAACATAATTAGTTTACTTTTCATTATTAGAAATCAATGTACTTTTAACCCTTAATAGATTTATGTTATTTTAATAGTTATCTTTATTAATACCATGTTATCTATCACACATTATACTCAATTTGTCATAATATTTTCTCTTCCTAGTCCTTGTTTTACTACATGGTAACAATGTTTTGTGTTTATTTAGACAACCTTCATAATTAATTTTTTCAATTATTATGTAGAAATTTAATGGACCATTTTTTACAATATGGGACTTCCATATTGTTATTCTAATGTGTTAAAAACTTATTCCAATTCCTATGATACAATTGTGAATAATCTATTTCTAAATGTGGGTGATGTTGTAATATTTTATAATAATAATATTGAAATACTTTGTTCGATAGCATACAATATATGCATCATCAATCTTAAATGATCAAAAAATTATTATTATTTAAATTTGACTATTATAACTTACCCATTAATTTTACACGTACGAGTGAGAATAACTAATTTAAGGGATACATATAATGGTTTTAGTTAATATAAATGTATTTATACATCATTAAAAAATAATAACACAATTTTTAGTAAAGTCATTTTAATCTGTAGAAAAATATTTTCATTAAAATGATATTTAATAAATTTTATTGGTTAATATCATAAGTAATTCATTGGGATATATAAAATTTATTTGACAAAAAATTTATTTTTAAAATATTCATATAAAAATTATTCTATGGTCAAATATTGAGGATATTATGAAAATGTTAATTTAATGGTGAATAGTAAAAGATGCAGTTTTTTAAATGTGTTATTTATATATGTATATAAATTATTATTATAAAATATGTTAATCGTTTAAAATTACTAAATTATGATATTATAATATAAATTTAAATAAATATTAATTCATAACATATAAATTATTTTATATTTCATGAAAAATATCGAAATTATCTTCAATATTGACGTAGAGCTTGAACAACACGAGAAAAGACATATTATAGGTCATACAAATAATATTTGAGTGTTACAGTCATGACCTGTATTAATGGCTCCCATGTTAAAACTCCTCATGCCCTCCCCCAAAAAGCTACGGGATGGAAAGTAAACCAAGTCAAAAAATAATAAATGTGGGAGGCCTTTGACTATATACTTGTACACACACACACATCTCCATGCCATTAAATTTTTTAAAATTTAAAAATAATTAAAAGTAAATGCATGAATATATACAAATCCAAAAACTAGAGTACAAAATTAAGTAAAATAATGTAAATAGAGAAAAAAAGGATCCCACTATAAAAATATGAAATATAAGAACAATTCGAATGCATTTGTTGTGGAATTCTTTTGAAATGATACAGGAATACAACTTGGTATTTCATATCTCACTAAGAACCTTTTATTCTTAGTTACATAGAGACTTCCTCAAAATGTTAGTAATATGCACAAGAAACAACCCATACACGGAAAGCCCGTTCCTGGAAGAGTATAGTAGTACATAATATGGCACCCTAAAACCACAAGCATTAATCAAAGTAATACACAGTTTACTCTACACAAGAATTTTTATATAGAAAATATAACAACAATATCCAGATATAATCAACAAAGACACACAATCTAATGGAAAGTAATGACCCAAGAATATAATCCAATAATTCTAGATTGATGTTTCTACAAGTAACTCATCTTGTAAAACACACTATATATTTTGATATCACTATTTACTTTCATCTAAGAGGAGGGGATCATCATGTTTCTTCATTATATATTACCCACTAATAGTCCAATGAGAATAATATACATAGATGATGATTACTTCTAAGGACATTGGTTTATCCCAACAACTAAATATAGATTAACCCTCTTAGAAGAGTATTGTAACCTGTGTAATGTTGGTCAAAAAGATGACCTGAACTCCACCAAGGGAACAAAAATTAAAAGATGATCCCACTCCATGCCTCTTGAAGGAATTCCAATGACTATATCCAAGAAGTCCTGTTGACGAGGTCATATTTCTAAGAGTATGAGATGATTCTACAGAAACCCTAGGATAATGGTTAAAGGGAACACACCCTAGTGAATCATAACCATGATATTGAAGAAAAATTCCCTCGGACATGTATTAAAAAGTAAAAAGTGTGTTGAAGGGTCATAGACCATACCACATGACCCCATGTCCTGGCTATGTAACTAGCCCATGACTATTTCCAGTGTCCATATAGATGTTCAGGTCTTATATGAAGTCAATGTTGTCTACCTGTCTTTCTTTACACAACATCAACCTATGTACATGTTCCAGTGCAGATGTACAATAGTTAACCCATGTACGTAGTAAATGTTGTGTTTATGTTGGGGAGTATATATCATATAGAATGACCATGTGTTTCACCCAGTATTTTTGTACCTCTGATGTACATTGCATGTTGTTTTATTATGTTATAATCCCTATGATAGAACCACATGCTGTGTAATAGGGTGACATGCTGTGTGAGATATAAAACCTACCTAAAACCCTATACACCACAATGGGAGACCCACAAACCATGTAATTTTATACTAAATTTAACGTTGTTCAATATTCTATATAGTTTTGCATTCATCATCTATGTGTCTTCTCCAATACTCCACCCAATGATTCCATCATTCCTTGCTCAAAAGATTATTGAAATCCATTTTTTAATCCATGGAATCATCAATAATAATGTTGAGAGCATCAAATATTTCCTGAAAACGAATCTATGAAAATTTATTCATTGAACATTGAAGAAGACAACAAAATTCCAATATCCATAATAATCATATTCATCACCACTTCCATCACAACACTACTGTCATGCTATGATGATCCAAATGTATAATATCAGAATTCTGATACATGAAACAAACTCGTAATGAACAATTGGTTGGTATTTTTTGAACGTTCGGATGAATGAAGAAAACCCATGGTAAATGATGAATTTTGAAAGAAAAAATGAACAATATTAAATAGGAAAAAAACCTCAATAGTTATTGATGTTGATATCAATTAATTTCCATTATAAAAGAAAATAATAAATCAAAAAATTGAATCATCATAAAATTTTCTTCAAATAACCTAGAAATTAACACATCACGCACATACGAACAATCCACCATCAATATATTCGCAAATTTATCTAGGATACCATTATGAATCATAAATAATACAAGAAAATATTTAAAAAAACAACCCTTCATTGATTTGGATCAATCACTACTAAAGAACGATACAATTTCATTTTCGTTTTTGAGATTCTTCAATTTTATTGAGCATCAATCATTGATCTCAAACTCGGTCATCTTCCACTAATAATTTCTCCTATAATGGATGCAATGGATCTCAATAAATTTAATTTTTACGTGGATAACCCTACAAATATACCGTCATAATGTATTTAATGAATAAAAATTTTGGTCTTTCCATCAATGTCTCAATGAAACAAAAATAATAATTTTATAAACAATTTTCTTCATTTACTTAAGGGTGATATTTTACACAGTGGTCCCACTCTATCTAATGTTAAGTCATTCCATAGGTAAACCCCATGTTTTGAAATTAATGGTCCCCTCATAATTTCGAATCTGTATCCCATTTAGAAGTTATTCCACTTTTTCAAGATAAATGTGCACATGTAATTTAATATATTTAAAATATTAAAAAAATTATCCAGTTAACACAAGGTCTTTGAATTTAATAATGTTTTAGCATCTATTCATGAATATAATCCACAAAATATCCATAAATAATACAAAAAATATGCAAGACATTAAATTATCCCAACAATTTATATTTTCACAATTTAATATTATAAAAAGGGATAAAAAATGATATGGGTACAGAGCATGATTCTGAGTATCCTTATCTCATGTTCTCTACCAAAGATTACCATTATACCACCAAAACCATACTGAATGAATCAATCTCCCAGAACATATCCTCTATTTTTAGTCATTGATATCTATTATGTTCTCATAAAATGTCCATATAGCTTCGATTTCCTTCTGAACCACTCGATAACGGCTGATGTAACACCCCAAGCTTCTACGGTACGCTTCTCTTTGAATAATGTGATAGCGTGTGTTGTACGCAACACCGAGTTCTAACACACCATAACTAATCAAACTAGCCGTTATGAATAGTAACACCTACTTTTTGAAATTATATATATTTTATATTTGAAAATGGACTTCATTTTTGGATTCGGAATATCGAATTTAGCCTAAGGTGAAATTTTGGTACATTTCGGATAACTTTCATATTTTGATGAATAGTGAAAATTACTAAATTTTAATTAAAAACAACTTTTTTAATCAAAATAATTAATAGTGATAAATTATGAATTTGAGTGGTTTTAATGTATATTTAGAATATATTTTTACCATTTAATATAATGTTGGTCATTGGACATAATTTTACAATTAAACCGAACATAAACAAGTGTCAATCTTTTGATAGTTATTATCTCTTAAAAACACGCTTTTTGTTTTGACAGCGGGAATTAATTTTAAATTAATTTCTGCCACTTCTGTGTTTTGAATTTAGGAAAATGGATTCCATATTTGGAATCAGGATATTCAAATTGTGTAAATGGGTAACTTTTATTTTTAGACATTTTGAATAATTAATGCGGTAAATATTTTATTTACCATGGTTAAGGGTAAATCCGGTAAATAAGGGTTAAAAAATAATATTATAATAATACTAAATTACCCTAAAACGTGTCTTAACCCTATTGGTTGATACATGTTCGACCATGGGAATATTTGGGTCGATTTTGGGACCCCATGGATCCACTTGTAAGTGATAATGACACTTTATTTTAATTAAGTTAAAATGAATACAAAAATGACACAAGCATATATCTTTTATAAAAACAATTGTTACATAGGGTTATATATGCTGGATTTTAGATTATAAATATTCATTAGAAATATAAAAAGATTTCCTACATAATTATATTTTATTTATAATTTTTAGACATTAAATAATTTATTTTATTTATGACACAATGATGATGCAGTAATTACTATAATAGTGAAAAATTAAAATAATTGATATTATAAATACCCAAATAAATATAATATTAAACTTTTAATGAATTAAACTAATTTTCTAGGATAATATGATATATTAGGATTGATTTGATTGACTTTTTTCGAAGTAATCAATCTGTTATGAGTTTCACAAAAATCAACTATTGAATAGTGTCAAAATTGACATAAAAGAGTTCTTAAAAAAAATATTATATTATTAATTGATATTAAATTCTTAAAAATCTAAGGTTCGACCAAGGGACTTATATCATGATAGGTTCATCATTAATGTACCACTTGGGGGTCTCTTGGATGTATATAGTAAGTTTATTAACCATATTATATAAAAATACAAAGAGACATTGTAAAAGTGAAACTAATTAACTTAGAGTTAATACTTAAAGATAAGGATAATATAAGTACCCAAACCTATCTAAATTCTATTGGTTGAGTGGTTTTCGACCTATCCCCACCTCAACCTTTGAATAATCAACTTTGGAGCCATTAGAAACCGAATATGAATTTATTATAAATTAATATTTCTAGCTTTTCCAAAGGTGCCCCTCACCCCTCTTATAAAAGGGCACTCCTCCTTCTCATTTCTTCACACCTTCAAAACCTTTTGGTTCGGAAAAACTCTGCACAACTACTCTCCCAACATCCATCACTACAACCTAGAGGCCTTAGTTTGATCAGAAAGCCAACCTAAGGAGCCCTTTTGATCAAATCAAAAGGAAGAACCCGAAGAAGAGGTAATGATTTCACCACCCTTCTCCAAGTTCATTTTTTCTTCCACTTCTTATTCCTTTGTTCTTACCATTATAAAATAATAACTCCAGTATCTCACATATACTGTGATGTTATTATAAATATGGTACAACCATATTCAGTATTCTATCCACCCTTTGAATAACATGTCACCATACGTGCGTACGTACGGCTTACCGTCTCCACGTCGTGGTGTAATTGTTATTCAATATAATATTATTTGGATGGGTATAATAATGATGTGTAACTCATGTAAATAATAAATATAACATTTTAATGATTCTGTATATATGATATACCATCCATTTATATATTATTTTAATATCAAAAGAATGATATTGTCTCTCGTGCGTACGTACGGACTACCGTCTCCACGAACGCGATGAGATTCATTCTCCATCGTATCCATTCAAGTATAATTATCATTTGATGATTTAAAAATGATGTTTAAGGACTAGATATCATTCTGGATATGAATAATATACAACAACCATGGCTTATGTAACAAAACATATAAAAGAAAATGAGTAAGTTAACTCCCGAAATGACGATAATTCTAAGATATTATTAACAAACCAATGTTAAAAGATCATATATGATATCATATTAATATATATGATTCTTGTATAATTTAATAACAACTATTTCACCATTATACAGGAGGTTAACCTACCCCAACCAAGTAAAAGTACAAGTTAAGGGTTTACTTTACAACCTCTTCATTATCCAAGGTTGTTTATACGTAATAATCTACTGGGATCTCTTTATCATCCACATCCATGTTTCTTAAAAATGCATTTCAAAACATTTTTACTATTTACTAGAATATGAGTTAAAGTCATTTATACCCTTTTTGACTTTTATAAGTGGTTTATAAAGGAATCTTTCGGTCGTTTTCAAAACAAGGTCCTTTTTAACCTTTTCGACAGAATTAAGGTAAGAATGTTTTTTTAACTTATAAGGCGGGTGCGGCTATTTTCCGCCGTTATAAAATCTTAAAAGATTCCCTTAAAAGATTATAAGAATATTTTCAAAGAAAATGTTTTATTTTATATGGATCTTAAATGATTTCAAAATAAAAGGAGATATTTCTTTAAAAAGAATTTTGATTTCATCTATGTCAACATCCTTTGATGAATTTTAAGATTATTTGAAGTTGATTTATTATGATACAAAACTTCTATATTGTATTGAAGGTTTTGTGATATGTTTGACTATGGATGTGCTATTTTTATACCATTCATAGTTTATGGTGAAATTATTGACATTTCGTATGCTAGTTTTAATACGAATGTTTATGTTATGTTTAAACCTTTTCATATGGGAATGCATTGGACTTAATAAGTGACGGGTGGAGCTCGCTATAGCTCCTCGATGCATCGGTAGGTCTCATGAGACAAACTATTGTCTTGGCACAAGGCCTTGACAAAATCATATTTGTAGTCTTGGCACGAGGCCTTGGCTATGTGGTTATGATAGTCTGGCATTATGCATTCCAACATTATGAAAGTGGTTATTGATTTTTGCATGTGATTATTCGATTAGTAGAATATCCATGTGAATAAGTAAATGGCATTATTTCATTTTATTTATACCATACCATGTTGAAAGTTTATGTTTGAAAGGCTTTTGTTTTAGTTATACATTGCCTTAAAAGTTTATTATTATTTATGAATGTTTCCGCTAGTTTGTTATCCTTACTGGGCATTTGAGCTCACCCCTTTAATATGTTTTATTTTTCCCAGGAAGTGAAGAAGTAAATTATGAATGACCTGTAGGGATATTATGTGGGGATATGAGTGTGGATTATGGAGACATTATGTTGTTGTAGTATTTTTTCATTTTATGATGTAATTTATAACTTATGAATATATCTAGTGTTTCCAAGGCTACTAAACCAATCGGTCTTTCGAGATTTGATATTTCTTGTGATAATGCCAATGTTATGTAATAATGCACCGACTCTGGGTAACTGGGGTCGGGGCATTACAGTTGGTATCAGAGGAATTTTAGTACAAACCGTGGAAGCTAGATTTAGATAAACTCTGATTAGAGCACGTAGACCTAAGATGAACTTTGAGGATTAGTATAGAAGAACTTCCTAGAATTTTGGTATTGTAGAGATTTTGTGAGTTTTCCAAGCAATACATCCCTGTCTGGATACGAGCAGGTAGAGGCGGCTCTGGCACAGATGTACCTAGGGGTAAAACCCGAAAACACCGCTTTGAGCTAGACTCGAACGGGAACTGGTGCACGACAACGGGCCTTGCTGCACTCTTGGTTACGACACTCCCGGGGGATATGCTTAGGATAACTCTCATTTTCTTTACAAATCATTTTGAAGGGATTATGAGTATATACTTCCTCAAAGAAAACATTCTTATGATTATGGATTATATCCATAAATAGTTCAATTTATGTTAAGTGTTTTATAAGTATGGGATTATGTATTATGATTCATAAACTGATCTAGTTTATGCCATTGTTTAGAAATGGCGCCTAGTGGAAGAAATGGAAACCGTATCAATGCACGCACTCCATGTAGTGATTTCCCTCCTGCTCAAGATAATTATAGTGGGACTGGTGATGCAACTGGTGCTGATCAGCTAATCACCATACTGGGACAACTTACTCATGTTATGAATAATAACCTTACCCGTATAGAGCACCCTGATCCGTAGAGTGGAGGATCAATGTTAGATCGATTCAGGAGGCAACAACCACCAACGTTCAATGGGAATACAAATCCCTTGGTAGCTGAGCAATGGATATTTTCCCTAGAGAAAATATTTCAGGCTTTGGGGAGCAGTGAAAGGGAAAAAGTTATCATGGTAGTTTACCGCCTCACTGGAGATGCTGATCAACAGTGGTCATCGATTCAAAATACGATGGAAGATGATGAAGTATCAAATATGGAATGGAGGGAGTTCAAAGATCTGTTTTTAGAAAAATACTTCCCTCGCGACCATCGAGCATATATGGAAAGACAATTTCTGAGTCTGAGACAAAAGGAGGATGAGAATGTCACAAAGTTTGAGGCTAACTTTACAAGGTTAGCGAGGTATGCTGGAGATTATATTCGCAACCCAAGAAGTAATATTGATCGTTTCTTTGATGGGTTAAAACCATTTCTCCGTCGAGCATTAGTCTCACAATCCTTTTCATCGTACGAAGACATTGTCTCATGTGCTATAAAGACCGAAAAGGTATTCTCTAAGTCTTGTGACTTTAAAGCAAAGCAAGAGAATAAGTGACCTGCTGATCAATCTGGGAATGGAAATAAGGGGAAGAAAGGAAAGGTTGAATATCCATCATGTGGTAAATGTGGGAAGAAACACCCCGGTACATGCTTGAAGTGAATGGGAGTCTGTTACAAGTGTGGTGAAAAAGGCCACCAAGCTCATGATTGCAAGGGGAAGAAGGAAGCTACCAACGTTCAGTGCTACAATTGCAGGGAGATGGGGCATTATGCAAATGCATGCCCTAAGCGTCAGGAGAACGTACCTCAGAAAAGGCCAAGGGATCAAGGCCAGTCTTATGCTATCACTACTGCTGAGGTAGAAGCTCCGAAAGACGTGGTGGCAGGTAATTTAATGGTTTCCTCAAGTTTAGCAAATTCATTATTTGATTCTGGATCATCACATTGTTTCATATCTTCCCAGTTTGCTATGAAAATTAGATATTTCCAATTTGATTTAATAAGGGAGTTGTCAGTTAAAACTCCTAAGGGAAGTATCGTTGCAACAAAGTTTTGTGAATCAGTCCCCATTAGAGCACATAAATTTTCTTTATCTGCTGATCTCATCGTCATACCTATGATTGAGTTTGATATAATCCTCGGTATGGACTGGCTTTCGGACTATGATGCGAAGATTTACTGTAAGAATAAAGAGGTTACGATTATTGATGATAATGATAAGGAACACCATATTTTTAGAGCAGAATCGTCACCACCTAATTCTTATTTAGATCCACCCTCAATAGCTCAACTAAATTCAATTATGGGGGAGGAAGAGAATGAAATAACTGCGGGTGAGGGAAGGAATGTTCAAATAGAGGATGTACCTGTTGTGAAAGAATTTGTAGATGTTTTTCCAGAAGATTTACCTGGACATCCTCCAGAACGAGAAGTTGAGTTTTCTATTGATTTGATTCCTGGATCAAGGCCTATATCGAAGACCCCTTACAGAATGGCCACTGTAGAGTTAGTCGAACTAAAGAAACAACTAGAGGAATTGAGTAATAAGGGATTTATTCGCCCTAGTGTTTCTCCATGGGGAGCCCTTGTTCTTTTTGTTAAAAAGAAATATGGATCTATGAGGTTATGTATCGACTACAGGGAGATCAATGCTATAACGATAAAGAACAAGTATCCCCTACCTCGTATTGATGATTTATTTGACCAACTGCATGGAGCTCAATACTTTTCAAAGATTGACCTTCGATCTGGATACCATCAGTTGTGTGTGAAGAAGGAAGACATTCCGAAAATAGCATTTCGAACCAGGTACGGGCATTACGAGTTTACTGTAATGCCGTTTGGATTGACTAATGCACCCTCTGTATTCATGGATCTAATGAATAGAGTTTTCAAGGAGTATCTCGATGAATTTGTGGTGGTATTTATTGATGATATCTTGGTATACTCCAAAAACTACGAAAATCATGAAAATCACTTGTGCATTATCTTGAAGACTCTGAGGAGGCCTGAATTATATGGGATGTTTAGCAAGTGTGAATTCTGGCTTCAGGAGATTTCTTTTCTTGGCCATATTGTCTCTAAAAATGGAATCTATATTGATCCTTCTAAGACCAAGGCAATCCAAGAATGGCCAGCACCTACGAGTATAACTGAGGTACGTAGTTTTATTGGTTTGGCAGGTTATTATCGACGTTTCGTCCAGAATTTTGCCCGATTGGCTAACCCATTAACGAAGCTCACACGTAAAGGGGTTAAACTTGTTTGGACAAAAGAGTGTGAAGAATGTTTCGAAGAACTGAAGAGAAGATTAGTCAATGCTCCTATATTGACTCTACCATCGGTGAATGATGGGTTCGTTATTTATAGTGATGCATCGAAGAAAGGACTTGGCTGTGTCCTTATGCAGAATGATAGAGTTATTGCCTATGCATCACGATAGTTGAAAATTCATGAACAAAACTATCCTACTCATGATCTAGAGTTAGCAGCAGTGATCTTTGCTTTGAATATATGGAGGCACTACCACTATGGTGAAAAATGTGAGATTTATACTGATCACAAGAGTTTGAAGTATATTTTCTCACAAAAAGAACTCAACATGAGGCAAAGGAGATGGCTTGAATTACTCAAGGATTATTATTGCACAATACACTACCACCCAGGGAAAGCAAACAAGGTGGCAGATGCTTTGAGTAGAAAGGACCATGGAGTTTTGAACAATATGAGAATTGAAAGGGATCCAATTTTCTTGGATCTAGTGAAGATGGACATGGGAATAACCAGGGAAGGTGAAACATCAATGCTTTTTCAAATGGTTGCCAAATAATCTTTACTAGAAAGGATTAAGAGTTCTCAGACCGATGATGAAGAATTCCAAAAGAAGATTAAAGCTGTGAATGATGGGAGATTGAGAGACTTTGTGTATGAAGATAGAAATTTGAAATTCGGGAAGAGACTTTGTGTTCCCAATATACCTGATCTAAAAAGGGAATTTTTAGATGATGCTCATAGTTCCAATTTCTCTATACACCCTAGGAGCACCAAAATGTATAGAGATTTGAAGGAACATTTTTGGTGGGACAACATGGAGAGGGAGATTGCTGATTTTGTGTCAAGATGTATGGTTTGTCAACAAGTGAAAGCTGGAAGGCAACATCCTGGAGGAGTCATGCAACCTCTTCCCATACCGGAGTGGAAATGGGACAATGTTACGATGGACTTTGTCATGGGGCTACCAAAGACTCCTAGAAGGAACGATGCAATATGGGTTATTGTTGATCGTCTTACCAAGACATCACATTTTCTTGCTATAAGAGAAGATCTACCCCTGGAACGTCTAGCAAGACTATATATTAATGATGTTGTGATACTTCATGGAGTACCCCTATCAATTGTTTCTGATCGTGATCCCCGTTTTACTTCAAGATTCTGGAAAAGTCTTCAGAAATCCCTGGATACTGAACTTCATTTGAGCACTGCTTACCACCCTCAGACAGACGGACAATCAGAACGGACTATTCAAACCTTAGAAGACCTGTTGAGATCTTGCTCACTTGACTTTCAGGGTATGTGGGATCAGTATTTACCTCTGGTAGAATTTTCCTATAACAATAGCTTCCATTCGAGTATTCAGATGGCACCATATGAAGAGTTATATGGAAAGAGATGTCGTACACCAACCTGTTGGGATGACATTGGTGAAAGAAAACTTGTAGGCCCAGAACTGGTGGAGGAAACGGTGGAAAAGGTGAAAGTAATCCAAAATCACATCAAAGCAGCTCAAAGTAGGCAGAAGAGCTATGCCGATAATCGAAGGAAGGATTTGGAATTTCAAGTCGGTGATCATGTTTTCCTGAAGGTATCTCCGTGGAAGGGAGTCATACGTTTTGGTAAGAAAGGTAAATTGAGTCCCAGGTACATCGGACCTTTCGAAATTCTAGAACGAATTGGGGTTGTAGCTTACCGATTGGCAATGCCGCCAAGTCTCTCCAATGTTCACGATGTGTTCCACGTATCTCTATTGAGGAAATACATGCCTGATCCGACGCATGTACTCACCTATGAGGAATTAGAACTGGAACCCGATCTGTCTTATTGCGAAGAGCCTGTCAAGATTCTTGATACGAGAGAACAAGTTCTGAGAAACCAGACGACGCGTCTGGTAAAAGTTTTGTGGAGAAACCATAAGATGGAAGAGGCAACGTGGGAACCCGAGGAACTTATGATGAAGAACCACCCGAGTCTTTTTATGCAGTAATACCCTAGAAATTGCGAGGACGCAATTATTTGAAGGAGGGGAGAATGTAACACCCCAAGCTTCTACGGTACGCTTCTCTTTGAATAATGTGATAGCGTGTGTTGTACGCAACACCGAGTTCTAACACACCATAACTAATCAAACTAGCCGTTATGAATAGTAACACCTACTTTTTGAAATTATATATATTTTATATTTGAAAATGGACTTCATTTTTGGATTCGGAATATCGAATTTAGCCTAAGGTGAAATTTTGGTACATTTCGGATAACTTTCATATTTTGATGAATAGTGAAAATTACTAAATTTTAATTAAAAACAACTTTTTTAATCAAAATAATTAATAGTGATAAATTATGAATTTGAGTGGTTTTAAAATATATTTAGAAAATATTTTTACCATATAATATAATGTTGGTCATTGGACATAATTTTACAATTAAACCGAACATAAACAATTGTCAATCTTTTGATAGTTATTATCTCTTAAAAACACGCTTTTTGTTTTGACAGCGGGAATTAATTTTAAATTAATTTCTGCCACTTATGTGTTTTGAATTTAGTAAAATGGATTCCATATTTGGAATCAGGATGTTCAAATTTTGTAAATGGGTAACTTTTATTTTTAGACATTTTGAATAATTACTGCGGTAAATATTTTATTTACCATGGTTAAGGGTAAATCCGGTATATAAGGGTTAAAAAATAATATTATAATAGTACTAAATTACCCTAAAACGTGTCTTAACCCTATGGGTTGATACATGGTCGACCATGGGAATCTTTGGGTCGATTTTGGGACCCCATGGATCCACTTGTAAGTGATAATGACACTTTATTTTAATTAAGTTAAAATGAATACAAAAATGACACAAGCATATATCTTTTAGAAAAACAATTGTTACATAGGGTTATATATGTTGGATTTTAGATTATAAATATTCATTAGAAAGATAAAATTATTTCCTACATAATGATATTTTATTTATAATTTTTAGACATTAAATAATTTATTTTATTTATGACACAATGATGATGCAGTAATTACTATAATAGTGGAAAATTAAAATAATTGATATTATAAATACCCAAAAAAATATAATATGAAACTTTTAATGAATTAAACTAATTTTCTATGATAATATGATATATTAGGATTGATTTAATTGACTTTTTTCGAAGTAATCAATCTGTTATGAGTTTCACAAAAATCAACTATTGAATAGTGTCAAAATTGACATAAAAGAGTTCTTAAAACAAATATTATATTATTAATTGATATTAAATTCCTAAAAATCTAAGGTTCGGCCAAGAGACTTATATCATGATAGGTTCATCATTAATGTAACACTTGGGGGTCTCTTGGATGTATATAGTATGTTTATTAACCATATTATATAAAAATACAAAGAGACATTGTAAAAGTGAAACTAATTAACTTAGAGTTAATACTTAAAGATAAGGTTAATATAAGTACCCAAACCTGTATAAATTATATTGGTTGAGTGTTTTTCGACCTATCCCCACCTTAAAATTTGAATAATCAACTTTGAAGCCATTATAAACCGAATATGAATTTATTATAAATTAATATTTCTAGCTTTTCCAAAGGTGCCCCTCACCCCTCTTATAAAAGGGCACTCCTCCTTCTCATTTCTTCACACCTTCAAAGCCTTTTGGTTCGGCCAAACTCAGCCCAAATACTCTACCAACATCCCCCACTACAACCTAGAGGCCTTAGTGTGATCAGAAAGCCAACCTAAGGATCCCTTTTGATCAAATCAAAATGAAGAACCCGAAGAAGAGGTAATGATTTCACCACCCTTCTCCAAGTTCATTTCTTCTTCCACTTCTTCTTCCTTTGTTCTTACCATTCTAAAATAATAACTCCAGTATCTCACATATACTGTGATGTTATTATAAATATGGTACAACTATATTCAGTATTCTATCCACCCTTTGAATAACATGTCACCATACGTGCGTACGTACGGCTTACCGTCTCCACGTCGTGGTGTAATTGTTATTCAATATAATATTATTTGGATGGGTATAATAATGTTGTGTAACTCATGTAAATAATAAATATAACATGTTAATGATTCTGTATATATGATATACCATCCATTTATATATTATTTTAATATCAAAAGAATGATATTGTCGCTCGTGCGTACGTACGGACTACCGTCTCCACGAATGCAATGAGATTCATTCTCCATCGTATCCATTCAAGTATAATTATCATTTGATGATTTAAAAATGATGTTTAAGGACTAGATATCATTATGGATATGAATAAGATACAACAACCATGACTTATGTAACAAAACATATAAAATAAAATGAGTAAGTTAACTCCCGAAACGACGATAATTCTAAGATATTATTATCAAACCAATGTTAAAAGATCATATATGATATCATATTAATATATATGATTCTTGTATAATTTAATAACAACTATTTCACCATTATACAGGAGGTTAACCTACCCCAACCAAGGAAAAGTACAAGGTAAGGGTTTACTTTACAACCTCTTCATTATCCAAGGTTTTTTATACGTAATAATCTACTGGGATCTCTTTATCAACCACATCCATGTTTCTTAAAAATGCATTTCAAAACATTTTTACTATTTACTAGAATATTAGTTAAAGTCATTTATACCCTTTTTGACTTTTATAAGTGGTTTATAAAGGAATCTTTCGGTCGTTTTCAAAACAAGGTCCTTTTTAACCTTTTCGACAGAATTAAGGTAAGAATGTTTTTTTAACTTATACGGCGGGTGCGGCTATTTTCTGCCGTTATAAAATATTCAAAGCTTCCCTTACAATATTATAAGAATATTTTCAAAGAAAATGTTTTATTTTATATGGATGTTAAATGATTTCAAAATAAAAAGAGATATTTCTTTAAAAAGAATTTTGATTTCATCTATGTCAACATCCTTTGATGAATTTTAAGATTATTTGATGTTGATTTATTATGATACAAAACTTCTATATTTTATTGAAGGTTTTGTGATATGTTTGACTATGGATGTGCTATTTTTATACCATTCATAGTTTATGGTGAAATTATTGACATTTCGTATGCTAGTTTTAATACGAATGTTTATGTTATGTTTAAACCTTTTCATATGGGAATGCATTGGACTTAATAAGTGATGGGTGGAGCCCGCTATAGCTCCTCGATGCATCGGTATGTCTCATGAGACAAACTAGTGTCTTGGCACAAGGCCTTGACAAAATCTTATTTTTAGTCTTCGCACGAGGCCTTGGCTATGTGGTTATGATAGTCTGGCATTATGCATTCCAACATTATGAAAGTGGTTATTGATTTTTTCATGTGATTATTCGATTAGTAGAATATCCATGTGAATAAGTAAATGGCATTATTTCATTTTATTTATGCCATACCATGTTGAAAGTTCATGTTTGAAAGGCTTTTGTTTTAGTTATACATTGCCTTAAAAGTTTATTCTTATTTATGAAAGTTTCCGTTATTTTGTTATCCTTACTGGGCATTTGAGCTCACCCCTTTTATATGTTTTATTTTTCCCAGGAAGTGAAGAAGTAAATTATGAATGACCTGCATGGATATTATGTGGGGATATGAGTGTGGATTATGGAGACATTATGTTGTTGTAGTAGTTTTTCATTTTATGATGTAATGTAAAACCTATGAATATATCTAGTGTTTCCAAGGCTACTAAACCAATCGGTCTTTCGAGATTTGATCTTTCTTGTGATAATTCCAATGTTATGTAATAATGCACCGACTCTGGGTAACTGGGGTCGGGGCGTTACAGCTGATGAGTAATTCATGTACCACATCAGTTGTGACACATAGAATACATATTGAACCCAGTCTAACTAAATGGATAGATCTATTAAGTATTACACCTCACCAATGCTTCAAATAATTTATAAAGGGACAATGAACCAATGAAATTTATTTCTACCCCGACCAAATATATGTAATCCCCATTGATGTGAAAATCATAGGAACACAAGGTATCGCTCTTTGAAAACAAATTGCCTATGCTCTCTATTAGCATAAGACATATGGAAACTCTATATAGTTCTCATTTTCACCATTATGTTCATTACCTTCAGTGTGGTTTCAACCACTATATCTGGGCCCAAGAGTGTTGACACTCCTCGGTCAATCCACCAATGTGGGGACCTACAGGGTCGCCTATAAAACCCCTTTAATGGTTCCATAAAAATGGTGGAATATTAACTACTATTTTATGATAACTCCTCTGGTGGTAGGTGATACTCCCAACTATTACCATAGTCTATCACACATGCTCGCAATTTGTTATCTACAAACTGAATGGTTCAGTCAATCAATCTGTTAATTCGGTTGCGAAACATTGTGATCAATAATAATAAATTCCTAAATTCCTCTAGTAATATCTTCCATAACCTATATATGAAGTGATAATCATGGTCAGAAATGATCATTTTTTGAACTCCATGTATTATAAATAAAATATGAATATAGTGGGTTTTATCTCTATATTGAACTTTTCTCCAAAACTTATATGAATTGGGCCGACATGGTTAGTTGGTCTATGATCACCCTGATGGTATTGTGTCCCCCTATTATAAGATGTAATCATGTAACAAGTTCCATTAATATAACCTTCCATAACCAATCAAGAAACTCAAGGGGATGAGCTAATCAAATTAGAACATGGTGCTCATCCTCCATTTTCTAACAAGTAAATCATCAAGAGACAAACTATGCAACTAGTGTCATCATACCTAGATACCAGAACTGATGTAGGGTGTCATGTTACATCATTGTAACACCTGGATATACCTAAAATAGAGAAATATGAATCTCTCTTAGATTCTCATCCTACAATATCACAGGTACGATCATTCATATTACAAAAAAATGGAATGATCCCCACCATTAAAATATTCAACACCATTATGTGCATTGTATATCTTAGTATGTAGGGTTTTAAGGTAGGTATACCTTATATTTTACTCCCTAAAATAGATAAATAGATAATGGGTGTAACCATTGATTTAAAGTAACAAGTACCATAACAATCCTCAAATTATTACTATAATGATTCCAATTTCACTAATTCCATGTTCAGTAACAATGAAAAAGAACTCATACTATGTGAATCCACTACCATGTTCCCATTACAAGAGGTATCAAAAAATTTTAAGTTATAATCATTGAGGAACTCAACAAATATTCTATAAATAATTTTTAGATATTTATTTGAAAAGATATAATTGAGACACTTATGATCAGATTAGATGATAAATCATTATCCCACGAGGTAGAGTTACCAAATATTTATTGTAAATACTACCCCTACAAACTAATGCTTGTTCGTCATATATGTATAATTTTTTAGTGTTAACTACCATAAAGCACCAACAATAACAACATTAATCATTATCATAGAACAAAAAATAATGGTTCTTGATGTATCGTAGAACACTATATACTCAACATAATCATACAGAAATCTCTATATGGGTGATCTAATCAAACTCAACCTAAAATACTAAAAGAATGATCGAACATATCTATCATCATTAATTGTTTCCTATTTAATGTCAATTCTATCACAGGAGATATTATACCAGAGAAATCAAGTATGAATCTATGTTAATAAACTTCCAACAAGAGGAAGATTGTCATATAATTCACGCTCTAGGGTGGATCCCATGATAACACTTCAACATCTGTTTTTACATCCACAACTAGTCCATTAGCTAAGATAACATGTCCTATTATTTGGACCACCTACATATATAACTGGAACATCAAGAAGATTCCAAAAATTATATTCCCTTAGAGTAAATATATAATTATCATCAAGTGTTTCTCGTTATCCTCCTCATATGCCATGTAATTAAGGATATCTCCAATGAGAACTACCATGAACTAGTCTTAAAAAAACATGGAGGATTTAGTTTCTGAGTCCCATGAAATAATATTGGGAGTTATCCATGAAAAAAGCATCACAAAGTACATATATTAACCATAAATACATCTTATTGTCATATTCAATATACCCTCATCCTATTCCCACAAATAGAGACAGTCATACAAAAGTTAAACCATAAAAAACATCATTCCACACTAAAATGATTGAAGAGATCATTTATCCTCAGTAGTGGAAACTGGTTCATCATGATAACCTATTTAATGTTCTAGTAGTTCACACACAAAATAATATCTTTCCTTACATAAAACAAACTAGGGCTACCAAATGAAAAACACTAGGTGTATCAATGAAAATCTTCTGTAATTCCTCCAACATGAATCTCATCTTGAAAAATCTATATGGGATCCATCTGATATATTAGTGTAGATATCAATGTCATGAATGAGGGTAGATAATTGAAGAAGGCTATCGATATATGTTGAGATAATCTTAGAACATCTTTAGGGAATTATTCACTATACTCTAACACCAACAGACTAATTGATTGCACCCTCATAAAAAAAGAGGCCACCATGTGTTTCCTAGGATTATCTTTCACTGAGAATGGATTACCAAGTTCAATCCCCATGAATACACCACATCCTCTAACAAAAGATATTCAATCTCACCATGAACTTGATCCCCAATCGATACCAAAAATAAAATTTTATGGCTTCAACATTTTTACCACGACATTTTAATTGAAAATATCACCTCTAAGAGTAAGGTCACACTATCTGCACTACTGTAAAATCCATACATTTCCTACTATAAGAGTCTTTAAGAACAAGGGTTGATCTACTTACTCAACCATCATATGTAGGTTTTTTAAAAATTATACGAAAAGAAATGATTTACTATAACCTATGTCTATTATTAATACATCAAAGGTAGAAGAGACACATATCAATCCATAAGTCATTCCTAGAGCCTCATTGTTATAATCATTGACCACCTTCATCCAACCATATCCTTCATCACCCTATGCGTAGCATGCACTAAAATGGGGGGGGGGGGGTAGCAACTAAAAAAATTATCCAACTCATGCTACTCTCTGAGTTACTATGCCATCAACCACCATAAAAACAAGCCCAATCATTCCACTGCCTCTAATGAAAATGATTTGACTGACCATACAAGCCATGTACTATTAGACCATATATCCTGGGACCCCCTCCTAAAATTCCAAGCATGTATTCTTCCACAAAAATGATGTAAGATCCATGTTTCAAATGTATCTTCTACTACCTAATCACTACAAACAATTACTGGTAATATTTTCTCATCCCAGAAACTCTCTACCAGTAATTATTTCAACAGAACCCTACTATAGGTAGAAATTCATAGACGGAAATCATTATTTCTTATGTAACTATGTAGACCACACTTGAATGTTATATACTTGAAACATTGGTCCCAAACTATATCAATCCAGTGCGAGGAGAGGTTATTAAACCTCAATTAATACTCATATAGTATCATTATGACCTACTATATTTGGAGAAGCTCATAGATTTTGATATTACTCAGCATATATGGTGATAACTCTACAAACAAAGGTTCTCAATCTTTGTCCATAAAAGAGTTCACTCATCCTAATAATAGGTCACCAAACCCTAGAATAATCCTTCTGATCCATAAGGAAGGTTTGCAACCAAGAATGTTATCTTATCTTATGATGTCTTGATTCGATGGAAAACAAGGGTCACCACCACATGCCCGTCCCATTCACCAGTGGTTTGGGTTCACCTACGAACTAGAGGGGTCTCATCCACTGAATCTCATGATGGTTCCTCAACATTCAAACCTCATCCACATGTTCTATGAGTACCATGTTTTACTACATATTTAGTGGTATAGTTGAACACCATCGAGAGGAAACACCATAGGAACAGATCCTTATATCAACTCCTCATCACTGAGGGGATAATCTACGTGGCATGGATACTGAATCCAATAAAAAATAATTAACAGAAAAATCCTTAAATAAATAATATGTACTACGATCAATGAGTATATCTTGAGAGTTAACTTGTGAATGAAATGGAGACAACAAACCATCCCTATTTGATTAATGTACCACTTTTTACATTAAACAGATTTTCATCTATATCAAGTCGATAATATATGGATTAGATTAGTTGTGTATGGATAGGTCAGTTATCGACCAATAATTTCAAACATGAATCAATTGACACTATTTCCCAAAACCAATCTCGTAAACTCAAAACACATAGTAGAGCCACCCATCTCTGATAATACTATGTCATATCCAGTCATAAATGGGCCATGCCGTGGATCCCCAAGTCCACCACCAATTTGATAGGTCATAGAGACTAGAACTGTGTAGGAATATCACTAACATGGGTGGCCTGAACTTATGTACCTATACACATGAAAACATCTAAATGCCTATAAAAATTAAGCATTGTAAAAACAAATAAACAAACCAATATTGAATATTTTTGAATCCCACAACCATAGTATCAATGTAAGTAATAAAAAGTAATCATGGATAAATAAAAACCCACAAAAAAAGTCTGAAATACATGTCTAACATGATTTTATGTACATGGTACCACTGTCGAAAATCTGTAGTAACACACCTCGGTCTATCTGGACTCACTAATCACCTTCTATTATTGGTTCATCATGGACTCTATCCAAATTTCAATTGTATTCGTAATACAAGAAACATAGGAGAAAATTTTATTCATGGATTAGTATAAATATACATAGTTGGAAACCCCAAATCCACCCACATAAAAAAAAATATTCGGCTCTACATAGGTATATTTCTACAGCACTTATAAAAATATTTTCTTGATATAAAAAAGGGATTGTTTAAAGTAAATTTAGAAACATATTTTACAATATATGGAATACTGTTCAATGATTATATAAGGAACTCAGCCCATAGAACACAATCTTAATGTTTATAATAGCAATAATTTTTGTCTATGAGGTAGGGCACATCGAGTCTCATCAATAAAAATTACGCGCTGATATTCCAAAATTAATATGATACACCAAAGAGGACCAGTACCATGTTCATGGGATGATAACAAAAAATAAATCTGTACTAAAAAATGTAGATGATTCACTCCTACATAGTGTTATTCTTAATGATACCTATAAAACATCCATGTGCAAGAAGAAGAACATATGATCCCACTATGGGAAACAATGAGGTATTCTTGTGACACTATCCAATAATTCATGCTGAATGTATCATAGTCATAGGATTAGATTATTATTCCATACCAAATCTTATCAGATGGATACGGGGAAGACACCATAATGAAACATGTATATGATACAGAGGAAAAGGGATATAATCATGTATAAAAAAGTACAAAACATGTAAAAGTGGTCACACAGTTTGTCAGATGACCTGAGGTCCTTCCCATATATTCATAATTTTTATCTTGACAAGTCCATATAGAAGTAAAAAATGTGTAGGTTACCAATTTAGTATACCTCTGTGGATATACATGTCTTCATCTTTTGTATATTTTCCCCAGTACCCAAAAATGACTTAACTCACATACTTTATCCAGGATGTGTTTGTATGGCGGAGTACAAGGCTTGTGGGATGTCAATATATTCATCCATGTATTTGTTTACCTTTGATTTACACATGGATTATACAGATAGGGTTCACACACTATGTGACAGGATCAATTGAATTGTGAACTTTTACTCTTACCTAAAACCTTAGATTTTGTTATGGGGGACCCACATGCTTTTTTTACAACATTTTTAATACTTTGGGGTTAATAATCTTCCAAAATCACATTTTATTCTATTTTGACCCTTATCAACTACTTCGGCCTCAGATTCAACCATTCCTTTCTTGAAAACTCAATAATTTTCGTAATTTTATCCTTTCCCCCAAAAACCTAGTTTTTGGCCATCAAATATTTTGGAAAAAAATTATCTATGAATAATTATTTATTTCTCTAAAAAGTGTGATGGTGAACATAAAATATAGTATCCACTATAACAATATTTAAAAAATTCTTCAATATTTACACCACCATCATGTTGTTCTGATCGCACATCAATGATATCTGATCATTCATCCAAGAAATAAAAGAGAATATAATGATTGATCGGGCTTTTTCAAATTATGGTCCGAATGAAGAATCCCCTAGTGAATGATGAATTCGGGTTAGAGAACAAGAACAAAGATAGGAAAAGACCTTGATCAATATTCTTATTTTTCTTGGTTCATATCGATTAGAATGAAGATTGAAGAATAAAAAATCGAAACCTCATTAAATTCTCATGAAATGACCTCTATATAAACCCATCCTACAAATACACATTATTTACAGATCAATCCATCCAACGAATGTTATTTTTTCATCTTATGATACAGGAATAGGAAAATAAAACAAATCAAACAACTTCTCAACCTAAATTTTGACCATTAAAAAATGAATAATGTTGTGATTTCATTGATGTTTACGGGATCCCTCTATTTTTTTCATGCTGATCATCAATATATGATCTGCTCTTCATCTGCCAAGGGGTTATCCTCCAATGGATCTAATGGATCTTGTTAATACATAGAGTAATGTGGATAACCTAATGAATCATCCCTAAAAACATATTTATTGTGGGAATATTCAGGTTTCTACTTCACTGCATTAAAAAATTAATTTTATTACATAATTTTTTCATTTATTCCGGTGATGTATTTTCAAAAAATTACTCACATCGACTAAGGTTGATCCCAATGTAAACGTCATATTCTGAACTCAACGGTTCCCTCATATTTCTTATTTAGTCACCCATTTTGATGTTATTTATCATTTTGAGTAAAATTTAGAATGAATTATATTTAATATATTTAATATATATACATAAAATTTATTTCATGAAGAATATTCCACAAAATCTCATACCATCATAGTGATTTGTCTAAATAATCAATATAATATCCTTACATAATACAATCAAAATCTAAGGAATTATAGGTATAAATTTTTTCTCTAACTTTATATAAAATACAATCCAAAAATACTGACATAGAATCATAATTTCATTATTTTGAGTTATATAACAGAAATTTTATCCAAATGATTGTGAAATTCATGTTCAAGGTAATAAAATAAATATTAAAAATTTAAATATGTTTTCTAGATGTGGATATGTGTAAATAAATTTTTAATGTATATAAATGATTATTTTTAGGATAATTAATATATTCTTTTGATATATATTTTATTTTTATTTTTAATACATGATATAATTACACTTGAGGATTTCGTAACACAAACACGGTGAATGTTCAAGAAGATGAAAAATCAATATAATTATTTTAATTAATTTTTTTATAACCATTAAATGATGAACAAAAATGAATAAATATTATTATTTCATTATATTTTTACAATAATAATTAAAGGTTCTAATTTTTGACATTTTTGGTAAACATGTTTTTATAATGACCTTTATATTATTTCATATAAATAAATTCTAATATGCCACACTCTTTTTTAATAAGTGTAATATTTTTCATATGATATTTTAGAGAGGATATATTAAAGAATAATATTACTTTAAATTATAAAAAAATTATATTCATCATGGAAATTTAAATTTTTTACTAAATAAATAATAAAATTAAAGAAATACACAATAATGATGCATAAATTATTCATATAATGGAGTAATCAATTAAATGAAATAAAATTTATCAAAAAAAAATTCAATTTGAGACAATTAATATAATACAGAAAATCTTTTTATGACCTTTACATGATTGAGTTTTACTAAGATGTTTTTTTTAATATAACTATTTCTATTGATATTTTTAAATTTAAGGTAATGAATAGTGTGAAAATTTAAAACAATGATTTTGTAAGAATATAGTCTTTTATTAAACAATTTAATGATTATAAAATAATTATATAATGCTAAAGGGATAATATATGGTTGAAAATTTCATATAATGTTCATTTATTGACTATTTTTTTGAACATGGTTCTAAAATAGCCTTATTATAGTTAAATATTTTGAGAAATTTAAAAAGTGGCGCTAAGTTCCATTATAAAAGGAAACCTCTTTCCTAATTTCATAACATCACATCGGTCCATAAAGCTCAAAAACCATAATAGTTCATTCTATCCACATCAATATCCATTTTCAAGATGATTTTGTCCTTATGAAATCCCAACCTAATAATTCATAAGAAAATATCTAAGGAATGGTCACTTAAGATGATGAAATTGACTTTACAGAAACATTCATGATTGTTTATTCTTTTAAATTATCCTATTTATTTGGTTACAATATATTTTAATATCCATTTTATGATATATATATATATACTTATATGTTGTTATAACTATATTGAAATCATATTTCACTTTCCATCCACCTAATGAAAAATAAGTGCACTCCGCGTTAGTACAAATCTCATACCATATACATGAAGTGGTGTAATTTTTTTAGCCACATTATCAGGATCATTATAATTATTTATTTGTTATTTTTATATAATATTCATGATATAATTATCATTAAGTAATTTTAATATAAAACATATTTTCTCATCATTCAATATAAGTGAAAATTATTAAATTTTTCACACTTAATTGTGGACAACTACCTCCACGAATCGATGTTATTCATCTTGAATCACTACATCAGTGGAGGGAAATATTAATGTATATTCAAAGAAGTGATATATAATTTATTATAACGTTATAATTATATAAATATAATATAATACATTCCTTATTTCAATAATAATCATTGTGAAATAGAATCATTACTCATTTATACATACAACATATAGACTCAATCAATTAACTGTAGTCCTTTTTTATAACCATATATAATCATTGGATTTAAAATTATATTATAAAAATAAATATTATGATTGTTCAATGAGTTTTATTCAAGAGATAGTGAATTAAATAACTCATTGACCGTAGTCAACTGACTGATGACATTTTGACTACTGTACCGTATATCATCAAAATGTCCGACAAGACTATAATTAATTTAGTAATTGTATAAAAAATTAAAATGGGTTATATAAATGTTATTATAAATTAAATAATATTCACCAAAAATTAAATAATTTATCTATGTTTATTAATAGTGATGATCATGAACATAATGATAGTTCACACTAAAGGTATGGGTCATTATTTTTAAAAACATATTTTAAAGTTACTCTTTCAAAAAAATTTACAAAACTAAAAAAAACTGGTGTCATTAATATTATAAGTCATGAGTGGATTTTAATTCGATCATTATGCACAACTACGTAAAATTTCCTTTTTTATTTGTACATGACTATTTTCAATGGTTTATTTTCATTTTATGGTTAAATTAATTTTATAAATGTAAAACTATTTTGATATTGAACATGTAACATTGATCTAGAATGATTTAAAATATATTTTTATTAAAAACCCACATTAATATTTTCTTGATATTTTGGAATTGGAAATTAATTTTTAAAGTAAATGGTTATTTTTTTATTTGAATGTGTTTTCATATGGGATATAATGTGTTTTCCAAGAGTTTTATGACTAAAAGTTCAATAAAAAAGTTTTATTCATTATTTGGTACATGAGAAATATATGATAAACATTTCTGCACATTATAGGTTATAATATTGTTTGATCTCCATTATATCTCATGGGTGAGATCGATATTTTTTATAGAAAGGATTGAGCCCCATTATTTCTTATTAAAAGTGAGTGAGGGTGATATACCTTATTCTATGGGTGAAATCCATTATAGATATCTAATACACTATGTAGTGAATATATACTCTATGTAATTATATTGTATTTCAAACATATGATTATTCCAATTTCATGGGTTTTAAGGATTATTATGAATGTGATTATCTAAAATCCCAAGATGGTTTCTATTTTATTATTACCAGTTTTAGAGGTTGTATTTGGGACGAATGTGTGTGTGTTTTTTATATGTAAATGATATATTTCATATGATAAAACAATATTAAAAGTGTGTCTATGTTTTCACACCAGACTAATTATTTTCCTTATTTATGACTCTTACTATTGTTTAAATATCAGTCAATATTTTAAAATGTTTTTTAAAATGGATTTATTGATGATTTGTGACAAGGGGAAGGCCTATATATAAATTGATGATATTTTTCATAAAAATAAACTATAATTTTTTTAAGGATAATTTTATGGTGGGAAACATTGATACAAATTTTATGTTTCCAACTGTAATCTATGATCTTACTATGTAATATTTTGTAATAATTGTATAAAATCAAAACATAACATTTATTTAGGAATAATGGAAAGGGAATTATAGGGTAAATTTAACAGAACACTTTATTTTTAATGTTGCGTCCTTATGTTGAGATAATATGACTATGTTATGATGTTCAAATGAATAATATTATTTCATAAACCAATGAAAAATGATTTTGGATATTTATTTCCTTACGTAACTGTTCAGTGGAACATGATCTGAGTAAACAATGTTTAAAATTATGCTTATAAAATCGAAATATATTATGTAATTTAATGTACATATATTATTCACCAATATGATAAATTAATTCTTGAACTATAGAAAACTATATTGAAACCAAAATTATACCCTTCTACAATCATTTCTAATGAATTTATCGTCTTTAAAGACATTATAGATAAATGGTTTAATGGTCCTTATATTTCTCATTGTTGAGTTCTCTATTACTATCCATTAGTCAGTAATAATTATTTTCCCCTTCTATGTCAAATTTTCACATCCCACTAATATTTTCCATTTCATAAACCTACTATATATTAAATTCAATTTTCCCAATATAAATTTAATAGTGATAATTTTATTATTCATTTTTACAATGTGCTATTCAAAAATGAACTGTTATACAGAAAATATTTATTAATGAGAAGAAGAAAAATATTTAAAGTAGGTCATTTAGTAGGGGAGGGCATTAATATAACACCATGATATTACAATATAACACAATTTTTCATACCCTATAAATATACAACAACAATATTAAATGAATAAGAAATATTCATAATTGAAGTAAGACTATTATGAAAATGAAATTTAATTAAAAGGTATCTGTATTATTAATTACCTTATGAAATATATATAATTAATATTATACAACTAAATTTAATGATACAAGATATTTAAATAATCCCTAATATATTTTAACGAGTCTTTTGATCATTAAAATATATTTCCAATCAAATTCATGTTTTAGTGGTTTTTTGTAAAAAAATATTCTAAAAAATAGTCTATACTTATAGAACATATACTTTATGAACTGAAAAATATTATTTAAATTATAATATCAAAACATTTTAAATTTATTTCGAATCTATTTAAAATTATTATTTTTCAATAAATACTGAAAAATAATGCATTTAGTTGAAAACTATATTTTTGTTTCACGAATAAAAAGGGTCATTTTTTTTAAAAATGACATCAGAATGTGATGTGTGATATAATATTGTTTAATATATAATTTTTTTTATTTTTTATAACTTTTATTATTCATGTTTGTCCATAACACTTTAAATGTTAATATTTTAATTTTCCATTCAAAATATTTTCAATCATACATTATTAGTATATAATTTAATTAAATTACACCACATATATTAATTATATATAGGAAAATAGATTCTATATATGATATTAAGAGTTATAAATTTTTTATTTATTCCAAAAAAAATATTCAATACAAATAGTAACGACAAAAAATTTATCACCATGATGATTCATTAATCGACTTAGTAAAAGTTAAAAAAATGTTTGACAGTAGTATTTTTCTAATTTTATTTATTATTGTATAAAGGGTGTTTAAATAATTTATATATAGGCCAAAATTATAAATTTTTTGTGTAAAATTTGAAATAAAGTTTATCTATATAATTGATATAATAATTATACTTACAAAATAAATCTCTTTTAGTTTTAATTATCACATATGTGTTCACCTAGAGATAAAATTTCTAAATTAAGATAAATATATATTTTGATAATAATATAATTATATTAATGATAATATATAACATATTATTTTCAGATATTAAATAACTACCTTAAATTCAAACAGAACACTGATACAATATTTTTCATATTAATAGAAAAAAAATTTATTTTTTTATAAAATTATTACATAATTTTTTCAAATTAATGACTCCCATTAATTATATAGATATATATCACAAATTATTAATCTATTTAATTCATTATATTCAAATTAACTCTTTTTTTATTATTTATATAATGAAAAAAGAAATTAATGTTGTTGATAAAGATATTAATGATATTTTATAATAATTAATATTTTACTTAATTATTTTAATGACACAAAAAAATAGATTCACAAAAATTAATGGGATGCTGTTTTATATGGAAACAATGGTACATATATGGGTTATTATTCATTTTATAGTGTCATTATTAAACCATAATGGTTTCAAAAAGTGTTATTACATATAATGTAAAAAATGGATGATGTGGCGTAAAATAAAAGGTAGGTATGAATCCATAAATAAAACATGTCTATATTTTTTTGGAGGATATTATTTCCACTTATATTCTTGTTAATATCTATTAAAATCAAATTTGTCAACAATGGGCCTTAATCTATACAAAATATTGAGTTTTTAGTCATGATTTTATTATCTTATATTTTAGTATATTTTGAGGTTTAATGTTTAAGATAACTTTTCCATAAATAATACATAAAAAATATAATGGATATAAGAAAATCGAATCATTATAAATTTTTAACTATAATTAAAAAAATTTAGAAAAACATTATTTCTTTTCATAAAAATGTTTTAAAACATTAAAAATGATCTCTTTCACCCCCCTAAACATGATTAAATCCAATAAAAACATTTTTAAAAACATGGGTTGAGCTCAAGATGATTATTTAGAGAAATAAAAAATAAAGAATGAATTTTTTACTCCATGACTACTTAATGAAATATTCATTGAGATAAAAAAAATTTCTACCCAATAAATAACATTTTATATCATCAATACATCTATTAAAAATATTATAGGAAACATTTTAGGAAAAAATATACGCATAATAATTTTCTTTTATGACATGATAATTTCATTAAAAAATTCTACAATGTTATAATTTTTACCCAAAAATATTAAATATAGATTCCATTGAATATTATCTCAATACCATAATTGGTGAAAACCTAATATTTATATAAAAACAAAGAGTAAAAAAATTAAAATTTAAACTTGTGGAATCATTTTCTTCCCATATATATTTAAATAATAAACAATGTTTGAACAAAGGAAATAAAACCAAAATTTATACATGAAATAAACCACATGTCTATTATAGTATTAAAAAGGCTGTTACATTTGGTATAAATATCATGATCCACATAAAAAATTAATTGTAGGGTTATTATTGATCCAATTTAAATTTTTTAATCAAAAAAACATAACATCATCAATAAAAATTTCCAATAACCATATCATAATAAAAAAACATGAATGATTTATTTTAAAAACATTCATTAAGGGAAATAATTTCTCTAGAAAACCAAAAAAAATTCAAATACATGTGAAAAAAATTTCCATGAAAATAGAAATGTATGATTATAATTTATTAATCAAGGAAAAAATTTGTTATAATTATGGGAAAGACATTTTATTTTTTATAAATTAAAATATAATTACCTACATATTTTTTTTAAAAGTCACAGATTAACATATTTAGAAAATAAACAATATATATCATTCAATATATATCGTATAAAATAAAAAAATCAAAATGACTATATAAAATCATAAAATAATAATTAACGAAATATATAATTAATTACATGAATAAATCATATGTATATGGATAAAAATATATTATTAAGATAAACATTAAAATGATGTTTTTTAAAATAATTTTGATTACTATGAGTCTCAAATATCACATACGTACATTATATTCCTTAATAATAAAAATATTTAAATCATTAAAATTATCATGAAACCATTTCTGTCTATTAATAATTTTTATCACTAAATTATATGTTACATTCAAATAAATATTCACTTATATTCATGTAAGATTTTTTGATGATATTTGTCACTTAAGAAAAAAATGAATATAGTTGATTCACTATATTCAATTTTTTTCCTTAGTGAATAATCTAAAAATTAATAATTACATAATTATAATATTTATAAAAAAATAATACTTTTAAATCATACCATTAATTACGGTTATGTGAAAGGAACTATGTTGCTACTAAAAAGACAGAAGGTCATATAGACAGATGTGTAAAACATCCATTTTTTCAAAGATCATTATAGAAAGAATAGAAGATTTAATTTATCATTACAAAATTAGTATAATACCATAAATATTATATTAATTCATCAAATATAATTATATATATCATCTATGTGATGTGGTGATGTAACTTTAATCAAATATCTACATGGATGTGGTAGTCCAGACATATTCAGAAACAACATTATAATATTTATGTGCATAAAAATGAAATAAAATAAATTATATATTATATTTTTAAAATTTTTTATAGGTCATAAATATTTTGTATAATAATTAATTAAATCATTATAAATAATATTTGTAGATTATTATTAATGAAATACATATATTCGTGAGGTGCTAGTCTACCATACACACATATGATGAATTCTTTTCATATTTGGTGGGTGTGGACATTGATATAGGTTATGATAATAAAATAATAACATATTCACATATGGATCATAATATATTTTCTATTTTATAATTTTTCATATGTTTTTTTAACCTTTTTATCTAGAATGAAAAAATCACATAAATATAAAAACTATACATTTGAATTGAAAGTCCTCCATTTTATAACTCATTAATATCTCTATGAAATAATTTTTCATAAACAAAAACCATTAAAATAAAATGATTAATTATATGAAGTTTTTTTAAGCTTTAAAATGTTAAAATTTTTATTTTAAGTGCGTATAAATTAGAATAAGTGGTTCCTTTTTATATGAAATGTGAGGGGGCACTCTTGGTATTTTTGAAAATACTAAAATTCTAAATATTAATAATTAATTACCAATTTATACAATGTAGGATATTTATAATATAATATTACTATGGGTCTATATACCATCCACCAATATTAATTTGACATTTCATGGCTACATTTATACCCTAAAATATTGGATTTAACCATATTAAATCATACCATGATGACATATTTTTTTACACAATAAGGGTAAAAATAGTTAAATTAAAATTAAAAATAAAACTTATAAATGGATCATGGTAGATATTTTCATCCATATTCTATTAAGAAGGATGAAATTAATATTTATAGTAATTTTATATAATTTTGTAGAATATTTTTTATATAAAAATATACAAAATGTTAATTTTTTGAAAAGATCATTAGTCATACTATATATGGAAAAAATCTAAAATATAGAATATATATATTATGTGTATCCCTAATAGGTCATGTACATTTTTAAAATTATTTGATTAAATTATTTAAACAAAATTATATTTAAAATATTTTTTGAAATTTTACATATTTTTTTATAATGAATTGAATAATTACAATAACAGTGTAGTGTAGGCGTTTTGTGTAATTATTTATTTTCTTAAAATTACAAATAAATTTTCACGGTGAATTAAAATACATTATTTTCCAAGGGACAATTTCTTTTCTAGAATATATTCTATATAACCCCAAATTAATAATATTTAATTCAATTAATTCAAGATGGTGACATGGTTGAAATATCATTAAATAAAATACTGTAATGGAATCTCATTGAAGTTGTTGTAAATGGTTTTAAATCGTAGACATAGAACACTATATATGAGTAATAATCCTAAAAAATAAATTAATGAATTTCATAATAAAATTTTATTGTTCTCATCAATTTATTTTTGAAATTTAACTGCTTGATTTACCCTATATATTAATTTAAATAATTTATATATCTATTATTCATAATGGATATAAATTATTTATATATTTTCATAATTCTGAACCACAATTTAGAAATACTGAATCCAATATTACAAATTTAATGAAAGAAAATTTAATTAATTATTTTCAAATTAAATAGGAGAAAAAAATGGAAAAAATTTCTGAAAACTTCCCTTTTTAAAAATTAATTTTTTTGAAATAATATTTGTAAAAAATCTAAAAAAAATATTTTTTTATAATAATTCCAAATGAACATAGTATTTTTTTTAATTAATCAAAAACATACTTTTACATTGAATTTGAACTAATATAAAATTTAAATTTAAATAGAAATAAATATATTCAACATTCATTAAAAAATATATATTTTTAAAAAGATTTAAAAAATTATTTATATGATTATAATTACATGATGAATTAAAGAATATAATTATTTGTTAAAATATAATACATAAATTTTAAAAATAATATTTTAAATATAACCTTATAAGAAATGATATTTACAAAACTATTTCATTTTTTATTTTATGAATTATAAAATATATTTAGAATGACTATAACTATTTAATTCGAGAAAGAAAATTAATATAAAAACAATATTCATTGAGTACATGTGTTGTAACATTGTACACATTTTGGAAACTATATGCTCATAGTGTTCATAAATTATTAATAAACTGGATAAACATTTACCTCTTAATATTTTCTTATTCAAATGTTCCTCCTTAAACCATATGGTTTCCCTAGAAAACCATAATCTAGTAAATTACAATATTTTGCGCTGCAATCTGTCTGTGAACAAGGACATGACAATGCATTTCAACATAAAATTATTTATCTTAAAACAGATGTACCTAAGGGATTATTACATGATTTTAATCTTTTACACATTTTCATTATATAGAAACATTAAATACATTGTGTACATTAGAAAATATCATAGAAAAATCCAATCGATAATAGAATGATTCACCATTCTATAATATTCCATATGGTCCTAGGAAACATGGACATAACATTATCTTATTATCAAAAAAATTAATAAATTTCTAGTTGTTTTTTTATGAGAATACATGACAACCAATATAAAAATAAATCTATTTCCTCATATTTTCTATAATTCATTTCTTTATACTCTTAGATTTCCTCATACATTACTAAATTATTTTCATTGTCTCGTCCAATTAATTTACGAATTCTATTACTATCACAAAATTTCATCTACATCATCCCAAAATTATAGTTTCTAATAAAACTATAAATATAATGACTCAAAAGGACAAATTTTAATATAATAATGAAAACTATAGTTAGTGGGGAACACTACTAATGAACAAATCTAGTCCCAAATTCTATAGTAATTGACTAATCAATCATGATGAATGTATTCCATGGTATGAATTGTTCATTATGGAAATCCATCAAACTGAGTACAAAAGGGTTTGTTGAATTATATTTCAATTCCAATCGTCTTGTTAAGGACTATCCCAAAATTACTCGTGAATGTTGGATAATATTTTGAAACAGTATCGAGTGGAAACAATATATACCAATTATCACATTAGAATAAGTTGAGAATGGTGATCTAAAGAAATAATATCCTAAATGGGAATGAAATGTGTAATTTTCTTAATTTGATCAACAATTAAGGAAATTAATTATTATGTAATTATTTATTTTTTAGTACCACCATGAAATCCGTGGATATATTTTTAATGTTACACTATAGAAAAAAAATGTATAAATCATCTAATATAGTAATTTTAAAATAGTATTAATATACTAAAAATTCAAGTATTTCATTTTAAATTTATAAATATATCTTTTCATTCTATCCCACTAATTTATATCTTAATTTTTTATATAATTCTTAGTTATTCTTGGATGGATTAATAATAGTGAACCACAATATTCATTTAATAAGTCCCACTTCAGATTGGAATCTAAAAGACCACATATTCTTCTTTCAAATCTCAAAACACCATCAAGGTCAATGATAAACTACAAAAACATACCCATCATTTTTAAATAATAATTTTCCTATAACTAATGGTCTTACTTCTATTATTTCTTAATTGTTTCGAATATAAATTATTTTAATGACACTTGAAAAAATAGAGTATGTTCGTGTGTCCACTATTCGATGTACAAAATTACACAAATCCTAATGTAATGGGACAATTTCTAAATATAACATTATTAATATATCATTTTATGACTTTATGAATGTAGGAATTTATATATTTTTCCATCATGTTAACGAATCATGAAATAATTATCATGAATCTATTATAGATATCTTATTCTATATATATTCTAATATTTATGAATAATTATATACCTCCAAATTTTATGACCATTGTACATTTCAATCGTTGGGGATATAATTGAAACCTCTTAATTTATATTATAAGAAATCAGTAGAAAATACCCAATCATCTATAGGATATTTTAAATCTTGTACTATTAGTTTCGATGTTTCATAATAAATTACTTAATCATTATGAGTCACAATAAATTCATGTATCTTTAGGTAACATTCACCATTGTTGAAAAAATTAACATTTCTCTAGTGTATATAAAACATATATCATTCAATAGACTACTTATTAATTCCAAAAAATATTACCCTTATTTTTTCATGAAAAAATT
This sequence comes from Viscum album, assembly GCA_963277665.1. Taxonomy (NCBI): domain Eukaryota; kingdom Viridiplantae; phylum Streptophyta; class Magnoliopsida; order Santalales; family Viscaceae; genus Viscum; species Viscum album. Next base: position 1,817,191,979 of record OY728146.1, read on the forward strand.
CATTCCATTTCATGTTAATATAGTTATTAGGATTGATAACCATGAAATATTTTCACAAATATGGAGGTGATATCCCTCTAATATAAGAAAACTATAAATATTAGTAAAATATATTGGTATTGTCCCTTCAAGAACAACTTTTTTTAGAGGGGTCAAATATTATGAAAAAATTAATTACTATCATCCTAAGGAATGAAAAAGAATATAAAAAATTTCATTTTCTAAATTTTAGGTAAAATATAATATTGTTTTCTATTTGTAGAACAATCATCAAATATATTTCATTATCATAATCTCAAAATTAATTAAGAAGTATATCATTAATATAAACAACCTAATTCATATCTCAATATTTATATAAGACACCACCCATAGGATCCATTATTACATAAGGGGAATTTTCAACCCAAAATAAATAAATACTAAGTCATAATGCCCATATCTATTCCAAAATATCATTTTTGGGATTCCATCCCTTTTCACATTAAGCAGATGGACCCCATATCATAGTTTAGTCTTAGAAAATTATTGATCTTGGTGAATTTGATAAAAATGACATCAATATGGGGTAATATATTTTTATTCATAATTTTAATATGATTCAATTTTAAATAATCAATATTAAGATTCATCTTGAAATCATTATTTTAAATTACTAAAATAGAAGAACCCCATTGTTATGTGATAGAATGAATTACATCATTCTATAACAGCTCTTGTAACTAATTTATGATCTCTATATGTAGTACATGATCGTGTCAATTATGTATGTATTTATTATATAATAATTTTAAAACATTTTATAGTGAATTTAACATATCCATCAGGTATAACATAAGAAAATGCGTCATCAAAAAATTCCATGTATTCTTTTACAATTATAAAAACATTAATCTAAATAGTTACGTTGTTTTATATAACATATGAATGATAGAATTAATTTCTATATAGTAAATATTTAATAGATTCATGGTATGTTATCAATATTAGGTTTTCATTCTTGTATAAAAATTGAAACAATTTCTTAAACTAATTCGTCTCTCTAAAATATAAATTTGTATTTTAAACTGAAGGTTGATCAATAACTATTGTAACATCAAAGACCAAAAAGGTTTAGATAATGAATTATTTAGGTAATTTACATTCACATTGAATGATAGAAAAAAATAATGTTTTTTTTCATTAATTATTCAACCTTTTATTATAATCGTATATTATGGACCCATTTCTTAATGTGGAATTTGGAATTTTTCAAAAACTTTCATAGTAAGGAATGAATATTTAGATATTGAATCAAATATTATGAACCATAATATGAAAAATAAAAAATAATCATGAAAGACATTATTTAATGGCCTAACATCTGTTAACATAGTTGAAATAGATTTTCCAACGTGATTCTTCTTATTGACTAGATAATTCTTATCATTTGGGTCCTTCTTTGGTAAATTATATGTATAATGACCCATATAACCCCATTGAATACAAATTACTATTATCATTCAAAATATTAATTACCCTACCAATATCATTTTATTGAAATAATAGGCCATATTCCTAGACTTAAAATATTAGAAGCACATTTGATATTTGATGAGTTATTCCGCATGATGAATTTTACAAGAAATTCAAATAAGTAGAAAAATGAATTTATTACCATTAGATTTCATTATTTAATGCTTACCTAATGATTTCCATCCGGGAAATTTCTTCTATTTATTATCATATTATTAAATATTATCAACAAATCCCATTTTTACATTCTCATCACATCATACATGATTCTTATAAAATCATAATTCATAGGAAAAATAATCTCATTAACAAGTTGGATTTATTCCAGTGTAAAAAAAGATAAATTTTACTCCCAAGACCCTGAAGACAATATATAACTTACTTTTTCAATTGAGTGGTGTTTTTTTGTATGTGACTATTATGTAGTGACCTCGGACAGATATTCCCTAACACAATGCCTTATTATTTTATTTATAATAATCAACTTGTAATCTCTTCTTTTAAGGACCAAAAAGATTAGTTTTCTGGGTAAAATAAATACATAGATTGTAACATTTGAATTCAAAAAATGCAAAATTATGTTTTTATGAGAGAAAAATTATTTACTCTAGAATATGCATTCATATCATTAATAATAATATTCCTGGAATCTATGTTATGCAAATAACATAAGGGTGATCTCAAATTTTTAGAATGTGTTACGTAAAACCAATGAAATAATGAATTAATAAGCATAATCAATATGGAATGGTAAACAAATTAAAATACATTCCATTTTAAAAACATTAATATCATGATAATATAAGGAATAATATATATGGAAGGTTACTAACTAAAGTAACACATGATATTTAATCATTAAACATAGGATAAATTTCCTATGTATGTAATATCTTAGGGAAATATTATAGATAATTATAACAAAAACTGACTTCTTAATGAAGGTAATGCTTAATTATTAAATTTCATATTTCCTATAACAAGAATAATTTAAAATAAGGGGTTATCATATAGATGGATTAAAAATATTGGGCACAAAAATTTATGTTTTGGACCATACTATCATTACTTTCATAATCTATCTTCAAGATAGTTTAATTATACTTGTTAAAAAATTATAAGGTTTAGCCAATTGATTTTTTCTCGTAAGACATGTCGATGCATCAAGGGGATATGTATTATAAAACCATTCCATATCATCATCTCTTAATTATTTTCCAAATATCAAATAATAGACATAATTCAATGAAAACATCCCTATCATCAAATATACATGTTGTGTAAATGATAAAAATTTATCAACATTTCCATAGTCAATCATACAATTATCATAGTAGACAACCTATGTATAAATGGTGTATAGATTAAGAAATATTCATATAAAATAAATAATAATATGTTTATTTAATATATATTTTATTTATAATGAAATATTATTACAAGGATGTTATTTTTTCATTTAAAATTTTAAAATGACAAAAGAAATTGAGAATGCACAATAACATTTATCACTCTTTAATTTTTTTAGTCAAAACACTAGAGTGGAATATAATTCATATTAAATCTAAAAATAACATGAATAATTATGTATTCAATATATTATATGTTAAATGATCTGTATAAATACCTCGTGAAATAATAAAAGAGCATATTATTATGTACATCTCAATGATGGATAATGGGGATACAAATCTCATACCTTTAAACTCCTTTTTGTTGAATGTTCTATAACATAATATATATATTTTTTAAAAATGTTACTATTTAATCTTTTTACAAAATTAATATTTATAGTTTTATATATGTTCCCTTTAAATCATTTGGGATCCAATAATTAAAAATATTCTTTATTCATATTAATTCGTGTTTTAATTACATTTCATTCTAATTCTTGTTTATGTAATGAGTTATCTAGTTATTTGATATATTTTACAGTTAAAACAAATATAAAATAATAATATTAGAAAAAAATAATATTAATAAGTTATTTATACAATTAAAAAATTTCATTAATAAATGTTTTGATAAATTAATTATGGTTCTATCATTGAAATGGTAGGTCATACATATTCATGAATAAATTTTTTTTTCATTGATAATTCTGGAAATGTGGTTTGAAATATTTCAACTATAAATAAAAATAATAAAATAATAGATATCTTAGTATGTATATATATATATATATTTAATCATCCACATGTTGTGGTTTTGTGTCATGACGCATCCACTAGGGCAGATGTTGTCACATAACACATACCCTCCTCTTGAAGGCCAAGGGTTGATGATTAGCATCGAAGGAATAAACATAAAAATCGGAGATATTTTTATGAGTACCTATATGAAAGGAAACACAACCATTCCACAAATCTATTAATGTAAAAATGTATGACACAGAACAACCATAGAGTAAAGTTAAAATCTGTAGGTCAATGAGCCAGAATAAAAACAAAAGAACATTTGAACTAAAAATAGGAAATTACTAAGAAACTATGATATCTATTCACATGAATCCTCACCTTATGGACATGAATTGAGTAGCTTCTAGAAGCTGTAGAAGCATGCCTTTCCCGCCTGACCTCATTGGGCCCTTCGCGGTCCTGGGCTATAATGTCCTCAACCATGTCATCAGTCATCTACACCAGACACAACACGTGCAGGTCAGGACCGTGAAGGGGTGAGTAATGAAATACAGATTAGGGAACCCAAAAAAAATTGGTCTCACATTAATCCACACAAAAAATCATAAAAAAATTAAAAATATTATAGTCACTGGATTTAGCTCGACATCGGTATAACATGAAGGTCTGATTGGAAAACCAATGGTTGCAAACACTGAACATCAATTTCTGAAAAGGAACATGTCCCTGAAGAGTCCTTTAGGATATGTAGGTCTCCTATAAATATTCAGTATATGATTCACAATGTCTCTATGATATCAGAGTCACGAAGCCTCAATCGGTATCTAAGTCATGGAGCCTCTCTAGTGGATAATATATGGAGTCTCATTGGGTTGTCGTGTCATCATGTCTCACTGATAGATGAGTCATGGAGTCTCACTAGGTAGCTGAGTCATGATGTCTCATTTAAAGTTGAGTCATAGAGTCTCTCCAGGTATATGGGTCAGGAAGTCTCACATGGTAAATGATTCATGCATTCTATCTGAGAGATGAGTCCCAGAGTCTCACTATGTAGCTGGGTAACGAAACCTCAATGGGTCAACATCAATGAAATCTTACTTATAGGATATCATAAGGACCTCCCCACCACATGGGTCACAGTGATATTGACCATGCATCAATCAATCAAACAGTTTTGGAGAATCATCCCTTTATGTAAACAAGAGCTGGTTGCATCTGTGCCTAGATCGACTGGTTATGACTGTAATGAACAACCTATCCTGGGGTCCCACATTACCTGATCATGCCTTTTTGGACCATCGTCTAGGCCAATTGTGCCTTACTGGACCCAGCTAAGGTTGGCTGTGGGTCAAGTCCACTTGGAAAACCAGTAACCCAGAATTTATCTGGCCCGAACCGCATTGGCGGCCCAGTCTCTTTTCCAAGCTCGAGTCGCCGTGTGGCTTAGTTTTATCCCGTAGGCCTAGTTATCTATGGCTGAACAACATGAAATTTTATTCAGGCCACTCTGAAAGCCCGGTCTGCTGGCTAGGATCAACGAGTCCAATTGGGGCATGCCCAAACGATCAATCGACGGCCCCCTTATCTACTTGAATCTCGTAATGAGTGGTCCACTCCTCCTACACGACGCTAGGCTCGTACCATGTCCTACCATTCTCTATGGCCGACTCTCTGCAGTATCCTTTTTCACGACATAAATTGAGCATGATGTCACTCCCCTATATAAAAGAAATACATGAATAATAATACTGTATGTGGCACTCGGGGTGGGGATGCCTCCTGCATTTGTCCACCGCTGCAAGCCACATACATCAGTACCATGCCGGCACCATTAGTCGTTGGCCCCCAGGTTTATATCGGTGGTCTAATATATTTTCCTCTTACACCCTCGATCCTCTAGGTATTTTCCCATAACTTCCACAACCTTGGACCCACCTTGCTTCTATTTCAAGGTCGTGTCCACAATGAATTCATATGTGAACAGGCTTGGGCCTTTTTTGAATTGTTCTATACGCTCCATGTTAGAAGTTCAAAAATAGAGGGGAGGCTCGAGGATCAATGTTCCATCAACAATAATTTTATCCCAATATAAAAATCTATAGAATAACACCCTCTTACAAAAACACATTATATGCTAATCAACCTGTCAAGGGGTTGCTCTTTGTTTTTTGATTTTATAGTGAAGATCGTGGAAAATAAAAACAACATAGACCCCGACATAGATCGAGGATCTATCACTGATGAGGAATGATGCTCTATGTTGTCCTCGATCTTCAATATTTTAGTAGTTTTCATCATTCATTATCTATGGAATCTGCCCCACTGGCATTCATCGATCTTTGTTTTGATGTCCATTGGTCTATTTTCGTTGGGGATGATCTGTTATATGGGGGGTTCGCATTTGTCTTCATCAACCACTAGGGCTTCAGAGAATAACCATGATTGTCTAACAGTCATGCGTTGTCTTCATTTCTATTAAAGGACAATACAAAGATCAATATTTATCTTATGTTTCAATTATGAAGTGGTTATGTTGTTTCCTTTTATGAAAAAATGTATTCAGTTTCTCTTGGATGGAACACCATTGAGTTGCAATGAATTGAAAATTCAGAAAATTAAAATAAAACAAGTTCATTTTAATTTTTTTCCTTAAAAAGTCCAAAAAATTACTATTTGCCTCAAATTTCATTGGTTGGGAGTAGGTTCTTATAGGTGTATCATGTGATTTTGAGTTCAATGGTGCTCTCATATTTTTGATCTGATCACCAGTATAAAAGTTAGAAAATCATGCTTTCACATTTATTTAAATGAACCTTAAAAATTAGATTAAAAATTAACTATCAACTTCAAAATGTGCTGGATGAAGTTGGGCTCCACCGAATGGAATCACACCCTCATGAGCTAAACGGTACTCTCAAAATTAAAATATGAGTTACCATTTAAGATTTATAAGTATTTCTTAATATAATAATCATTAATTATTTTATTTACACCAAAAATCTAACTTACACTATTTTCCTTCACAAACCTATGTTAGAATATTTCTAAATAAATCACACCATCATGAGCTTAATGGTAGTCTCAGATTATCAATCTGAGTCACTGTACATGAATTATAATAATTTGAAAAATAAAATAATTTACATAGTTATTTTATTTATGGTTAATCCAGTTTTATGTTTTCACACTGGAGGTATGCACTGACTAAAAATTAGTTGCACATAGGGTAAACATGGTATAATGAATGCAACAGTGCCATATGATTTCTGGTCTAAGCTATTTTTAAAGAGTGATTCCACTTTTTCTAGAAATCCACTCAAGAATGAAATTTAAATATTAAAATTTTTAGATGGATCCTTATAGGCACTGTAGGACTCGGAATAAATTGATATCTTGGTGCATGGTCTCGAAGTAATTCCATACATATAAAAAAATACATGGAATTTACATGACATTACATTAATCTACCTCTTTTTGGATTCATGTCCTTGTATTCCAAAAGAACGCTAAATAAAAATTGGGTTACTGAGCATGAATCGGAGCCTTACAATCTTATGTGCTCTCCTATAGATTTTTGTGCTACCATTGACTGAACACAAGAGAAATTGTCCTTCCATGAAAGTCCCACTTTATGAAATCCTATTTCTCCACTGGGAATTCTTAATACATCACCCCATCATCAATTCCATACTTTCTCTATTTTATAATGTATTATTGATCATGGACGTATCTCCTCAGTTGATACCTATGAAAAACATCATGCACCCGGTAATCTGTGGGGGGAGAACTATGCAGTATTAAACCTCTCCAACACTTATTATAATTTCATAAATCCTGATGAACCTCAAAGATAACCTTTCACTTTTGGAAAGTATCTAAAATATCCATTTGGGTGAGACCTGAAGGGAAATAGTCTCCCTCCTTGAGCTCCATGTTCCTCCATATTCGATCAGTATATGGCCTATCTGCTCTTGTGTTGTACTCATCTACTACAAGATGATATGAACCATCTTAGTGGTATCCCATAAAATATTTGAAAAAATGTGTCATGACTCCACTGGTTCAATCTAACATAGTGGTTTTCTGCAAGGCTTTCTATAAAAAGCCTCCAACAGTGTCATGTCAATGGTGGAGTGATTGTTGTTTTTGTATGAAAACATGTACAGTAATAGGTGATCCTCCCAACTATGACCAAAATCAAAGACACAAGAACAAATCATTTCCTTCAAGGTCTCTATGGTCTTCTCTAACTGACCATCAGCCTTTGGGTGAAGGTATTTTCTCAAGAATAGCAATGTTACAAACACCTCCTGCAATCCCTTATACATACTAGATGTATAGAATGTATCACAACCTGAGAGTATTGTATATGGTACTATATAGCGTCTAATTATCTCATAAACATAAAAGCGTCCCATTCTATCTATTGAACTCTACTCTCAAATGGGTATGATGTTTTCTGACTTGGTGATTCGTTCTATGATCACCCAAATGGTATCATGGAACAATCTCATGGTCTAATTTCTTCATCCATGTCCACCTATACTAAAGTCATGGATCCAAGTATGTCATTTCCACTCACAGGCATACATCCAAGGAAGAGGTATGTAATTCCCTCAAAATCTCATCTCACAACACCACTGGTACAACTTTGTGCCCCTTGAATATGATAACATTCTCTCCACCTATAAAAAAAACCACTAGTTTCCTATCTCAAGTATAACTATGCACGTTGGGCCTCACAGTTGGCATCTGCATGTTGCGCCTCCATGACTCACTGTATGAGTTGAGGGGAATCAACTATTGACTAATGAAAAATTGTCTCCATGCTATCCACAATTTTTTTTGATGCAATGCCAAATATTCATAGGACTCATCCATTATATAGGAACTGGGTCTCCTATATAGATTTTCTTCTATTTCATTTCCCTTATCAGTAGTATAGAGTATATTGAAGTCATTTTGATGGAGGAACCTCATCCATTATTCCTAAATAAACTAATAGAAACCCTATGGGAACCCTTACACCCTACTAAAATTCTACCCATTTTAACTATTTTATGTGACCATCGACCCTTTAATAGTGGGTAATATCCCTCCATGTTCACATGGGTAACGTGTCAGTAATACACACATAAACACGAACACTGGGTCTTACTAAGACCTTCTGTTGAATGTCCTCCCCCCCCCCCAATTCCCCCAACATGAGAAGCTCTAAAAACTCCCTCTGATATACAGATGCTGATATCGGTGCCATCCCTGGGTGTATAATGGTGCAGAATTCCATCTCCCTTTGGGGAGGAAATCCTCCAACCATATTTTGAAAGGACATTCTCACACACATCAACTAATTTTTGGAACTGAAAAATCAAAACATCCAATACCATAATAGTATGGCTCTCCAACTCAAGAGTGATCAGCTGGACCCTCCTATGCAATATTATATCATGTTCTGCCAATTTTTCCTTTTTTACAATGAAAAACCACACTGAAACATAATGGATATACCACATATTTTTTACTAAAATATTTCATCTGAGTATTAACTATGACTGACCATTCCAAACCCAAACATACATTGTTAGACCTTGACACTACAACCAAGAGGATCCAATAGAAAATTTCATCTTAAGTGTCTGTTCACATCGTCGATAGATGTTTTATTATTTATTTTCCTCTTATAGGAATCTCCATATGTAAGGATCAGGTCAATAGATTAACCGGAAACTATGAAATTTAACAATAATAATGAAAATAATGAATTATTAGTAGCTATCTCTATTAATATTCAGGATGGTACATGACATAGACTATGCCTTCATTCATTATTAGAGCTCTCGGTTTATACTCCTTCACTATAAGTAGCTACGACATTCACCGGTCCTCTACCACCTTGATCCTATTGTAGACCATGTCATGGTGGTTTTTGTAACATGTCGAAATGTAGATGACCTTCTGCTTCTCTCCTAGCTCATATGCCACGACTTCCACCCAATATATTCATCTATTACTATCACCTCTTCTACCTTAGTGGACCATCCACAATTTCACTATCAGCACGATGGGATAGAAAATCTCTAAAGGGACTTCCCTAATCATATTTTGAAATAATATTCTATTCCAAGGCCAATTGGATTCACCCTATGAGACATGAACTGTAGTCCCCCTATATCGGGAAATATTCTCAAAACCTCTCACACATCCAAATGTCTGAGACTGACATTAGGTGATTTCCATGCCCGTTGCTGACATCCACTAGATGTATGATCCCATCCAATGGTGTTCTAACTTATGATGTTCTCTTTAACATCCTATCATAAGTAATAATTCACAGAGGAATAGTTCTCGCTCGGATTTCCCCAGACAAGCCTTGCTCAGAGGTTTGATCCCTAATGCACTGTTCGTATTGTGTTCATCGAGTATCAGGAAGAGTTATAATGAATAGATGAATACTCACCTAATTACATGTCGTCCTATATATGATCATGCGCACACATACCCCGTTTCTTTTTAGATTGATCCATTTCTATGAGAATGGTTATCAAGCTATGCCCACATGAAATGTCACCTCATAGTATGATTGGGTAATCGATACCATTCCATCACCCTTCTATTTCATATAGAAGGATCAGTTCCCGGACCACCATATGATATAATAGGGACCTCGATAGATGGAAACTCAATCACCACCTCCAGCTAGTCCTTAGCTGCATGTGAGTTGGGCTACTCTTAGGTCCTAATGGGTATCTATAACGGAAACTAGTATACGACATTGAGCCTACATGTGTCCTCTATTGGTACTTCTGGTAGTAATTTCATACCTATCAAAAATTTTATTACTATGACACCTCCAAAAGGTAAGACATAGTAAAGTGGTCCATATACTGAAGCCTCATCACACTGTAGAAAATCACATGTTCATGAACTAGAATCCAGGATAGCTAGCATCATGGAGGCATCTTGAAAGTGAGTCATGAATAACCAAGATCAATTTATTATACCTATTGAGATGAATGTGTCTTAAAAAGATCATGGAATAACACTCAAAGAGGTATGAAACTAGTGTTTTAATGTATTGGGTCTGAAAATTGAATTCATGGTCGTTGTGTATTGATACGTTGACCACTACACAAATAATAGACTCCCTAGAATGAAAGTAGAATTCAAAACACTTAACACTGTTTCTCCATCCAAATTCATTTACACATAGATCATCCAATAGAAATGAATACCTCTGATACCACTTTGTCAAGAACCATCCCTTGGGCCCATGTCGTGAAATACCCCATGCCCACCTCTTGATGGATATAGGTTGGGGACTAGCATCAAATACATCATCCTGATATGGTAGGTATATTATTTAGAACCTTTATGCAGACACACACAACCATGACCCAATGCTTGAAAATTAAACATGCATGTCACAGAAGAACCATTTAGTTAATGTACAATCTATTGGTCAAATGGGCCAGAATACAAACCCAATAAAGGATGAACTGAAAATATGAAAAATAATAGGAAACTCTGATATCCATCCTCCAGAATCCCTACATGATGGGTAAGTATATATTATCTACCGGAAGCCATAGATTCACATCCTTCCTACATGTTCTCACTTGCCACCTCCTGGTCCTGGGTCACTAAGTCCACCACAATGTTGTCTGTAGTCTTTCGGAGACACAACACATTCAGTAGAAACATGTGTTTGTGTGAGAAAATAAATAGTCAGTAGGGACACTAAATCCATCTCTGGTATCATAGAAATCCACAAATGAAATCACAAAATAATGGATAAATATTAGAGTCACTACAGTCATCTTGAGACAGGTATAACATCAAGTGTTGATTGAAAAATCAACTGTTCCTAACACTAATAATCAATTTCTATGAAGGAGCTCATACCCTTTGAGTAATTTACACTAGATATTTCTTCAAGGCCTAATCAATAACTGAGTCATGAATTATTCTTGATATCTATGTCATGAAGCCTCACAAGTTAGTTGAGTCACAGAGTCTCACAAGTAGATTAGTTATGAAGTCTCTCTAGGTAGCCAAGTTGTGATGTCTCACCAATAGCTAAGTCACAAATTCTCATCGGTACCAGAGTCATGATGTCCCACTGATTTCTTATCATGGAGTCTCACTAAGTATCTATGTCATGATGTCTCGCTGGATAGCTGAGTCACGATGTATCAATAATAGTTGATCCATAGAGTCTAACTATGTTATTGAGTCACAAAGCCTCACTACGTCAAAATCTATGAAAACTAAATTAAAGTATGTAATAAGGACATTCATGTCACGAGGGTCCCAATTCCACATATAGTGTGTCAATCAGACCCACGGTTTGGTAGATATGTCCCTTTTGGTATAATGGTCTTGTTTTTTTCAGGCAGGGTCTGACTAGTTTGGACCGTCCTTGCTAAAGTAACCTTGGGTCTTGCATGACTTGATCCTATCAGTCTGTCCCATCACCCTGGCCAATTGGGCCTTAGTGGACCTAAATGTGGTTGGTCATGTGTCAAGTCCTCTTGGTCACCCAGTGACACAAAATTTGTCCAACCCAACCCGCATAGGTGGGATAGTCTTTTTTCTTATCCCAAGTCAACATGTAGCCCAAAATTATCCTATTATCCCAGTCTGCTAAGGAAGATTGGCTCAAATTTCTAGATGTACCCCTCAGGTTTCCCGATTCGCTAGCCCGGCTCGGCTAGGCCAGGACAAGTTTGGCCAGTCCGGTTGGGGCATCCGTGGCCATGCAACGAGCCACCCCTTGTCATATTTCGTCACACAAGGAGTGAGAGACTCCTTCTATGTGTTTCCTAGAAACTGCAACGAAAGACCTTCCATGACCTCCTTCAACGCGGCACACACCATGCACACTTCCTCCACAGGCACCATGAGTAAGATCCATCCACCCATCCCATACATGGAGCTCGTGGGTGGGCCATCGTGCCCATGGTTCCGCACCAGAGGCACCTTCCGTGGGCCACCGAGTCCTCTTTGGTGGTTATATTTCGATTCCACCAACTCCCTGGGTCTCTCAGGTCTCCCCCATCACTCCCTTCACCTTGGATCCACCTTGCTGCAATTTCAAGGTTATGTCCACAATGAATGCACAAGAGGAGGGTCTCAGACCTTATTCGTGTCAGCCTGCCCCTTCCGTGTTAGATGTTTAAAACCTAACAGAGTCACATGATTATATTTCCTTGAACATTAATTTAATAATCGTAAGGAAAACTATAAAAGAAAACCATCTTGCACAAACACATGATCTACAGATCAAGATATTCATGGGTTGAACCATGTTATTAATTTTTTAAATGAATAATAAGGAAAAAATTGACCCATACCAGTATTAAGGATCCATCACTAACGTTGGATGAATCTATGAGCTATTATTGATCCTTGATCTGTTTACACTCATCTTTGATCGTCATCTCTCGAATCCACCCCATCGACTTTCATTGATCTTCATTTATGGATATTTTTCGATCATCGTTAGTGATGATTCGTTCGTAGGGGGTTGGAATTCGTCATTGTCACCCACAAGAGACTGGGAGTTGATCTAGAAATCTGCCAACAATACTACATTGTCTACTTAGTCATTAATGGAAGAAACTCGAATCATCAATTCTGTAACATTTATGTTATGAAATCATTAAATTTTTTCATTTAATGAAACATCATATTATGTTTTCTTTGTTGGAAAACCATTGACCTGCAAGGATTTGAATATTCCAAAAAATAAATCAAGACATGTTTAATTTTTTTTTTTTTTTATAAAAATTAGGAAAATTAACTATTTCCCTCGACTCATATTAGTCAAGGACATGTATATTTTAGGTGAATCATGTCATTCTGAGTTCAACAGTTTCTTCGTGTTATTGATCCGAGTAACATTTTGAATGATAGAAAAACACGCTCTCTCATTTATTTAAATGAACCTTAACAAATAGTTCATAAATTATCGTTCACCCTAATCCCTTTCCAATCAGGGTTACTCTATGAATTATGTAAACAGGCCCTCACAAGCTCAATAGTACATTCAGATTTTGAATCAGAGTATCCTTTTAAAACATATGAGGATTTTTCAATAAAATAATTGTTAACTAATTATATTATTTACGAAAAAATACTAACATCCACTTTTTTCTTACGTCATAAAATGTTTGTATCATTCTAAATAATTAATACCCTCACGAGCTCAATGGTTGTCATGGATTTTCAATTTGAGTCATTGTTCAAGAGTTATTATCATTTGAAAAATAAAATAAAATTATTTCATTATTTTATATAAGGTGATGCAATTTTATGGATTTATCATTGTTGGAGTGTGATGACTAAACATAAGTCTCACCTATGGTAAACCCGCCATCGTTAACACAACAATTCCTTTGAATTTATATTATTCTCTCCATTTTATGAGTTATTATATTACTTATACAAAACTACTAACTTGTTCTATTAAATGCTTATCATTTTTTGACGGATAATTCCTAGAACTCTGGGCCTCTAAGTCACTCTCCATCAAAGAACCTAGTCTCTAACTAATTTCATATATAAAAAAATACATAGAATTTCAATGGCATTTAATGATAAAATGAGGGTCACATCACATCATGAAGGAGGTATTCAACACTCACACAAACAATTTTATCATCATTTAATTTTAAAAAATAAAATGATATATTATCATTAAAGAATGACTAATATGTCATTAATATAAAATTATTTCTTATATATCATAGATAATAATTATCAATAGATATTTTAACATTCCATGTAATTCATTATCAGATGAATCAGGTCATTTCACAAGGTTCTATATCACCATATACATGATATATGTTATCATGTCTCATAAGAAATTTAGGGTAATATTATATAAAATATATAATGAATAATGATATATATATATATGTTATATATATATAAGATATATACATTTAATCTATCATAATACCAAAAATTTAGAGGTTTTACTAGTATACAACAACATAAGTTCACGATTTAGTCATCTACAATACACACAGAGGGTGATTTTTTTACCCATTCAATGGAAGTGGAGATGGTTGTTTTTAATTATATTATTATAAAAAAATTACATTATATTAGATATTTTGAAGGAGTAATATCATGGTATAAAAATAATTTATTTAGGCAGGGAGAGAAATAAAATTAATATTCTCATTGAACATAATTACATCTTTTTCAGCTATCCATAATGAGTTTATATGAAATCCATCCTAGGATATATTAATGTCAAAAAAATATTCTAGGATTATTTTAATTTATTTTGAAGAGTTTTATGAAGGTATTGTAATAACCAACATGGTTTTAAATTGAGATAAATCTGTGAGAGTGGGTTCCCATTTATAATTTACGAGGAGTTTCTGTATTGTAAATACACAAACATATTCATTACTGGGTGTTCAACAGTAAAAAATTAGCTGATAAAATTGAATAATAAATGAAGGGATTATTTAGGTGTTAATTAAACAACTCCAACTAAACAGTAAATATAATTTTATAATTTTGTTCTTTAGTTTTTATGTTTACATAATTTTTTCATTTCATTTTTTACCACGGAAACACGCATCATTTAGTTTACCTAAGAAATTTATTTAGTCACCCAAAATTTTATATTAATTTTATAATAAAATCATGGAATACTTATTTTATATATTAAATCATATTATTTAAAAATATAATTTTTTTTGAAATAAATTTTAATTCAAGAACATGTAGTGCACAAAACCCTTTGTTAACAATAATCATGGTAATTATTTTTAACTACATCCAATAATGATTATAGTAAAAAATAATGTTGAATTAATTTGATAATGAAATATTATGATCCTAAATATGGTATCCATTTTTTCAAATTCAAATGGAAAAATTTATTGAATTGTTTGTCAAATTAATCCCCAAAATGTGTTAGGAAACCATGATTTTAGAAAGAAAATGATCTAATTTTAAAATTAGTTATATCTAAAATCAATATGTAATTTTTAACAATAAAATATGTTTATTAAAAAATATAAAATTGAATTAATTTAATTTTTAATCAAATTTATAATATAATTTAACACTAAATAAGTTAAATCATATAGTAGTTTTCAAATAACAATCTGTATTTTTCAATGTTAATCAAAATATAAATCTTCATCGAAAAAACCAAAAAATAACCATCATATAAGAAGAATATTACTATATAGAAAACAATTCCCTAAAACTATTGTAAATTAAATTTAAATTACGAGAACAATGCATGAGTAATTGCTCTTTTAAAAAATTATTGTCTTTCAAAAAAATCTATAGTTTCATTTAAATGATTATAATATTATTTCTCTAAAATAAATAACAAACAAACATGTGTTGAATAAGTATTTCCATAATTTATTTATGCATATTCTAAAACTACTAAAAGAAAAATAAATATTAATTAGAATATTGTTTTATTGTTTGATAAAACAAGGCCTTATGTGTAACATAAGATATTAATCAAACACATAGTTTAATGAAAATTGAGATAAAGTATGTGTTTCATGTAAAAATAGATCATAAATGATTTTCCAATCACATAGACTATCTAATAAAATGTAATTATTTTATATTTTCATGGTAGTACACACTGAGTCTTCCTCCATTTTTTTCAATTATTGTAATTAAATTCCATCATAATTTGCATCATAATAGGTAAATACTTACGAAATAAAATATTCATCAATTCATAACATTTTAAAAATATATATATTTACATTACATAGTATTATTATAAATTTTCTATCATTAATTAATAACATGCTCAATATAATAATTTTCAAGTGTTAAATTTTTACATTATACAGATCCCATGACTTCAAATGACATATATAGAAATTTAATCAATAGTTAAACTACAATATGGTTGTATGATCCCTTAAATGATGGGGGTTGTTGTCTAATAAAAGGTTCCTCCATTTTTATGTCCTTTTTTGTGAATAAAGTTCCTCTGTTATATGAATTTCACTGACATTAATAACTTGAGTCGACATAATCATCATTATATGAAAGTGTTATATTAAATTTCTATGAATTTTTGGATATTGAGTCAGAATTATATTTTCTTCTCAAATCATTCCCACATCATTTACCAAGTTCATTATATGGATAAATATTATAAACATATATAGTTTAGTTGAATATAGTTGGTAATTATTATAATATATATTATTTCAACATAACCATAAGTGTTATTATTTTAGGATATTATGATAGACATATTTTATCATCTATTGATATCTAAATCATGTCGATGATACCAACTATAAGGAACCATCCTGTAATAGTACATAGTATTGAGTTTTAACTAAATATTTAATTCTATTACATTTTATTTTATTTTTTGGTTTATAGTTTTATATAATTAGGACATATATCATAGATAAGAAAACCATATCATAAAATATAGAATCTTCTTATAAGTATAAATTTTTTCACCAGTTCTTTTAATATTATTTCCTTTCCTGAAATATATTCTAGATAGTAAACATGTCCAATTTAATTCAATTACCAATTAAAAAGTTCTAGGAATAAAATATATTAAAACACTAGATGATTAAAACAATAATTATATTACATAAAAATATATAAAGTATCTACTAGTCAGTGAATACATTTATGAATAATATTTTTTCTGAAAATAAAATTTCAATAATCTAGAAACACATTTTTTCCAAAATTATTCTTTAAGACGTTTCTATGGAAATATAATCAAACATATAAAATCCATAAATATTGTATTAAAAATGTGATAAACTCATGAATTCATATTCACAAAGCTATACTTATCACCCTAAAAAATTAAATATGAATTCCATTTAATATTAAATAAGTAATAGGCTTTGTGAAAACATGATATTACTATAAAATATAGATAAATAAATAACTACTATATGTAAATTGGGGAGTAATTTTTTATCATACATATATATGGAGTAACCATCATGTCTACACATGAATGAACCATCATGGTAATCATTGAAAAAACCATGTTGTTATACTTGGAGTAAAAATCCTTCTGAAATTATGAATAATCATTACTAAAAACATAAAAAATACAAATATCAAATTTATTATAGGGTTAAAATTTCCATATATGAATTTTTTTTATAAGGGAACAATGATTATTTATAAATATTCCAAATAACCTTATTATAATCAAATATCTCGAATGATGGAATACTAATAACATTACATGAGTAAACCACAAATTTTACATGAAAATTGTCCTCCTAAAAAGGAAAAAAATCCATGAAAATATGTATATATACTTCTAAAAGAAAAAAAATAAAATGATTCTCATGAATGATTTAAAATCATCTAATTGAAAATATTTTTTATAAACATTCATTCTAAATATTTTTTTAAGGTCACATAGTATCTCTTTTGGAAAATGAAAAAAACATTCCTTTAAAAAAATTATAAATTATAACATTCGTAAAAATGATATTAAAAAATTATTGTATTCTTAAAAACATTATTCTAATATTTTCATGAAAACATTCATATGGAAATGGAATACAGAGATATAATTAATGGAAACAATAAAAAATAAGTTTGATAAGAAGGTCTATTACCTAGCATATAACAACACATATTGTCATTTTCATTAGGAATAACAAAATTATATTCAACGTCCTAATTATTTTGGAATTTTTTTCTAAATAATTTTTCATTTTATATTATTTAAAACAATGATATAAACAATTAGATGATAACATAAGTTCATGTCCTACGTTCTGATTGATATTTTGTAGAGATGTCCAAAATATCTTATGTTAGATGAATATAGATAAAAATGAAAGTATTACATAATATTCATAATATTATTCATGAGAAATATAATATTATTAAAAATAGGTTATATTTTTAGTCCAACCATTAATTATTGTGATGAATAAGTTACTACATTATAATCAGTTAGACTATATGTCATACATACTCATTTGTAACAACTCTATATATTCAAATAACAATTGGTAATGAAGGGAATTATTATTTTACTTATAAATAATGATCTTATTATAGTAAATATCACTAAATATATATATATATATATATAACATTTATTTGATGTGGTGATTAAAAACAAATCACATCACTTACTAGAGGTGGTTGTCCACAAATATTCACGAACAACATAATCATTATTATACAAATAGAATTTTAAAAATTTTAAATGTATATTATCTTTTAATTATGATAAATATTTCATGAATATATAATATTAACACCAGTCTATCATTATAACCATTCTTTAGATTCGGTGATAGAAAATGAATTATATCAGTCTGCGAGGTGAATATCTGATGTATAGATAAATGATGAATTATTTTCCAATTTGATGTGTGAAGAGATACATATAAGACAATATTATAACATAATACCATCATAGTATATATAGGATACACAATAAATTTATTTTCATAGTTGAAGAATGTTTTATTGTTTCATAAAAATTAAAAAATTGAGTACATGGTTTTTTTAAATTTTTAGTATCATAATAGTAACTAAAAATTTCAAATTAAACATAAATGAACCATTGTTCATATTTGAACAATATTATAAAAAAATATATAAATTTAATATTTTATTAATTTATTATCATTTAATAATAAAATTATTTATTATATGATATATAAAAAATGTATAATTGAATACTATTCATTATTTTGAATTTCATAATAGCAATACGACATCTTGAATTACGACCATCTATTATATTATATAACAATAATATTACATTCATATAGAAAATAAATTTATCCTATTAAATATCATTTATATTTTTATTATATTAAATATTTTCTACATCATCACATTGTAAGAAATTAATTTAATTTTTATAAACTAATAACTTAAAATTAAATACCATTATGAAAAAAAACATTAAATATAAGTAGAATATATATTGATAAGAGTATCCAATTTATAAACCCGTGTTTAAAATATTTTAGTTATTAAAATAGAGTGACATTTCTAACATATAATTAAATAAAACATTATAAAATTCATAATCTTATCCAGATTTCATTAAATTGTGATAAATTAGACCACTAAAAGATTATAGATGAGATATAATCCTTAAATGAAATGTGGCAAAGTTTTATGTAATTTTTTTATTACATATAATTTTATTTTACCCCATTAATTACGTAATATATCATTTACTATGGGAAGAAATAGTTACTCATCCAATGAATTGTTATTTTACCTTATTAACACTTTCAGGTTCAAGTCTATTTCTACCCCCTATAAATTTTTTGTAACTGGACAAAAAAATTAACTAATTTATCATTAATATTCATATATGTTATTATTATTATGAAACAAGTCTATTCCATCTCATTTCCAACTATCAAAATTTGAGAACATCACTATTGCGATAGTACAACTTACTATCTCCATTAGTATAGTAATTTGTTTTTCATCCCAAAATTTCATGGATGGTTATAAAGGTTAAAATAATTAATATATATCATACTTTTGAACTAAATATTCAACTATATATATATTACTATATATTCCTTCTTAACATCAGATATGTTGGAAATTAATATCATCTATTGTGCATATGTAAGGACTAAGACCTCCATTAAGGTATTTGATTTGGTTTCATTAACGCTATACAAGGATTGTAATATTTATATATTTAATTAATAAATTTTATATTTGTTAAATTTTAATCATTTTATAAAATTAAATTATTATTTTTCACTATTTTATTCAATCGTTCAAAAAGATGAAAAAACTATCAATCATATATACAACATACCATCGACATGAACAATATAATAAATTTCTATATAAAAATTATTTATATATGTTTCTAAATATAAATATATTAATAAATATATATATATATATATTGAATTAAATTTTTTAAATTATTAATGCATGATCATGATGCAATGATTATGTCAAAACAAACATGAAAAACCAAGATGTTATACCAAAAATAATTATCACATAACATTGTTTACAAATAGGGGACAAAATGTATTAAAGGGTTCATATATGATATAATACAATGCTATATGATTCTATTATTTATGTATATTAAAACTAGATTTAGTCTATAGGAGATTAAAATAAAATATGAGGGAATTTTAAGGTTATTTGTTGAATTTAATCTCAATATTTATCACATTGAGATATATTTCTTAAGAAACAACCTATTAATTTTGGGCGGTGAATATAACAACCCAATGATTTATTTTACATGAATATATATATTTATTCATGGTGAATAATGATTAAATTATTTCTAGTATTTTATGATATATATTAAAAATAAAATTTAAATTATTTTAGTTTTTGATAAATTATATATTTTCTACATGTCCATATATTTTAAAAATGATTTATAAAAATGAGTTTTTATAAAAATAATATTTTTATTATATTTTAAGTCATATTTTAAATTTTTAATGTTTTAATGAATGATTTGTACTGTAATTCGGAATTTATTATTTTCAAAATTCAGAACAAATGTCCAATGGAATTTTTTTACAAAATAAATAATTAACATTTGTTCTTGCACTCAAAAATAGTTTTCAAATCATTAACTTCATCTATAAGGCTTAAATATTTTTACATATTAATTTATTTTTATAAGGTTTTAAACAATATTTCTCATAAATTAAAATTTATTATTTCCAAATAAATGAAATTATTTCAAAATCGATATTTCTGATAAATATGAGGTCATTTAATATCTTATATTACCTTTAATCCATTAATGTTATTTTGAAACATCAACATTTATATGATCAGTACGAAATTATGTTCACTTACAAAACTATATTCCATGTATCATGGTTATTATTACTTTAGAATATGAATACAATCTAAACATACAATGTTTGAAATTGAATTTAATTTGATTGAATGGGGGAATACTAATATTCAGTATTCTTTACTCAATAAATATATTTGATGATATAGTATATTATTCATTAGATAAATCGATAATTCAATATATGATGAATTCCATAGACATATAGTAATGGGTGGGACCCATAATAATATATCCTCTTTATATATTAATATGTCTCAAGAGAAAAATAAATATGAAATAATTAAATGGGTATTTTTTTGTATCCCAACTAATTATTAAAACATTATTCCTAAAAATATTTAATGGTATAGATATATTTATATATATTAAATCATGATTTTAAAAATTAAAAATATCATAAGTCAAAAATCTGATTATTTTAATTCAAAATATCAGTAAATTTATATAATCAATAAATTCATTTTTCCCACATGTTATTGATTAAATGGAATGTTAATTTATTAATTACATTTCCATATTAGTTATTCCTTATTCACCCTATAATGGTTCCACATTAAATAATCCACACTGAGAATCTGTGCCCACCATTTTATATTTTATATTTTCTCATAGATAATTATGAATGATTCAATTTTCATTAATATAAAAGATGAAAGAATATTTTTCATAATTTTTAATTTATATATTCATGTGTAATATAGTAATCACAATTGTATGTAATTTTCTAGGAATATTAGACTTGTTGGTCATACCTGGTGAGATTCTAGCTATCTATTACAATGTAAAGAAGTAGAAAATTACTATTTGTTATATGAATGAAGTATTTTATCATTGGTATAAATGAATTATTAGTGTGGACCATGGGAACAAAAATTAAAATAAACAAAGATGATAATAGAGTTATTTTTAATACTTTTCAATATATATTTATTTCTACCATTAAGGGGATATATATTTTATCACTTAAAATTCATGATGTTTACGAACTAACTCAATGTGTTCCTATATATAGTGATAGTTTCTAATTCCAAAAAAAATTAATCAACACCCATACTAAATATATTGATTAAACTAATAATAAAAAAATACACATTATGATGGAACTAAAACGATCAGGAATATATTCGTACTGATAGCTCGTGTTATGAATGAAAACAGTTACCCAATTTAAAAAATTATTTTTCCAAAATGTAATTCAACAATATTGAATTACATAGTAATGTATAATCCTCCATGTTTTTTGGGAACTATAATTTTTGTAATGGAAATGAAATGGATTAAGTCTCTTAAAAACATTCCTCTATCAGAAATTTCATGAATGTGAAAAATTTATTATAATAGTTTATTGTTTGATGGGAGATGTAGATACATTTTTCACAATGTTTTAGAACTCTAAATATGAATAGAGTATTGGAATTATGGAATTCTGAACCAATAAGGTTATTTTATTTGAGAAACCCTTACCTTGAGAATAGATAAATTAAATGGAGATGAAGTGACCCACATTATATAAGGTGGAAGTCTAAATTATTTTAGAGTATGTGTCTATATTTACATGACATTATTCAGACAATATATATAATATTGAATGTATGATTTACCATTTCATTAATGGTACTATGCCGAGTCTCCAAAGAAAACTTGTTTCTAGAAAATTTTAGTTATATGATTATATAGTATCAAGATGAATTAAGTAGGAGAATGAATTTCATTGATCCTTTGTCATCATGTTAGATTTATGTAGGGTAATTTTTATTAAATGTAAGGGTATTACTTTTTGGGATTCTGGGTAGGGCTGAGAAAGAGTTTGAAGGATATATATAATGGTGAGGACACTGATATTTTTGAATTTTCATTAAATAAAATAAATGGGTATACGTACTTTTAGGGAATTTCACAATGTTTTTTATGGTTTCAAAATGTCTAAATTATAAAATAATAATAAATACATAATTTAAAAAAGATGAGATTGGTATTTTTTTGGTATTTTAGAATTTCTAATTACACGACGTGTAATTAGGCGACACATCTAATAATGTTGTGAGGGTCAATTTTTTATAATAATATATGCTAAAATTTATAATCAATTTCCTCTAGGATTCATAATTCTCTAATTATATCCTTCCCAATAAGATTTTGGATTCTTCCAACCACGGGAGGTAATTTTTTCAATGTTTCTTCATTGATTTGGTTTTTGGGTGATTATTTGGGTTTGCAGTATTCCAGTATCTACAACTATTTCTCATTCCCTCCATGAATCTTGATAGATCATTATCAGATTAATCAATATATTATTTATGATGTTGAATCTTGTTTCTAGTTTTAGTACCTATAAACTATATTTTCTTCTATTAATTTTGGAATGTTTTGGTAAGGGTGTTTTCGGGAAAAGTGTAGGTTGTTCTATTTAATATCTAAAATTTTATTTAGATATGAATGTCATGTATTAAAACCAATAAAATAATTTAAATTATGAAAAATAAATTAATTATCATTTATGGTTTATATTTTCACTGGCTTGAATATTTGATAAAATAAACAGTTTTAGTAAATTGGTGTGTGATTGTGGAATATCATAAACATTTCAAATATAATTTTAAAATTTATTTCAATTTCATATTTTAGATAATTTTCATATATATTTTTAATATTAACCAAATTTTTTTATATGATAAAAATGAATGAATTTATTATAAACCAATTTTGGCATTTTAATGTAATTTTTTATTGAAATGATAAATTGGTTAATTGTATTTTAAATTGATTGATATAAATTTAACATTATTTATTGTTATTTATGAATAAGAATGACAATGTAGATTGTATGTTATTGGGAAAATAAACAAGGATGGGAATTTATTTTTAAATTATTTTATTATTTTCAACTATAATATAAAATCATTTATTGATTATATCTCTATTAGGATTATGGTTTGACTTATTTGGCCACTACCCAAGAGATGTGTGTTAAAACTATCATTGTCATCATATGAATGTGTGAGAAATCCATAACCTGGTAATATCTTTCCTCTTGTTAGAGGACCATGTTTCTTATTTTTGATTATTATTATTTATATATATTTTTATTTTTAATTGATTTACACATTTTTGGTGAATTTATAAAAACTATTTTAGAAAACATGTTTATTAATTCATTATTTAAAAGTATTTTTCCTTATTTTTAATCAATATAATGGTTTAATAAAAGTTATTTTTTATATACATGCATGTTTATTTAGAAATTAAATCATTATTTTTTTCAACTAATGTATCTACTTCTTATGGAACCCTTGGTGAGAACCATTTATCTCTTTTGGTCACTCCATATAAATTCATTCTTCTTTTTTAGATTGTATTCAATTTTTTCAATGTTAATGTGAAACAAGGATGTTCTTATTTTTTGTAAATCCTTATTTCTTAAATAATTATTTATATTATGATATTGGTTTTTATCTTTAAATTTTATTGATTTTAATTTTTTAATCAATGGGTTTTTAAACTTGTTTCAATTTTGTTTTACACTACTGATATAGTTTTGTTTTGGGAATATTATCTTATAATAATTTATTTTACATTTTATATGTAAAAATCAATTGAACCTTCATCTTTCACAATGATAGGATCATGTCACCAAATGTTGGGGATCAAGAAAACCCTTCAGGATATTTTATGATTGGCCTAAGAATTAGGGTACTAGATAGTTCAGAAGAGTTCATGAAAAATTGTATCAAAGATATTGGTTAAACATATTTCCTTGTTTTTATTATGAATATTGAGAAATATTAGTTGGGGGTATGGGAGGTAGTTATGTGAGAGTGCTTGGAAATATCACATTTTAATGATATTTAAGTTACCAACAGTGGTCTAGGAAAGGAATTTTGAGGATTAGTTCTACTATTTCCATTGTTTTTTATTTTTATAAGATGAAATATAGTTATTTAATTCTTATTTGATGTTATTGTTTTCATGTGTTACACTATTTGGGTGTTCATATGACGTCTTCATTTTTTTGTCAATATTTTGGAGAATCATGCATCTTAGAATATGAGAGAATCAGATCTATAAGGAAGATGCTGAAGAAAAAAAGTGAGAAAAATATCATGTGGAACAAACCCTGGTTGATGGTATTGGGTGTGTTGTCTGTGATTTGGGATATTCCCCAACAACTGTTCTCGTACATTCCCCAATAGTGGATCCTTAATGGGATGATTTATAAAATTGTTCTATAGTCTTCCTTATCAAAATTATTCACGTGTTCTAAGGTTCTAATAATATTAAATAGGTTGATTATTTGTTTATAAATATCTATAATTTGTATGAGTTAATAGAAAATCATAATGAAAACATAGTGAAATAGTCAAATTTTGTTATAGAGGTTGCTGGCATTAGATAGTGTGACCCAATGTGCATTGTTAAGAAGCGTGCAGATTTAGAATAGAATGAAATTTACTCTATATTATTTGAATTGTTTTATCCTTTTTTATGGTGTTGGATAAGGTTATAAGATTATTCAAACATGAGTTGGATGACAATATTGTGATATAATATAATAATTTCATTATTGATGTTGTTTAGTTTCGACATTATATTATATGAAATTATAATATGACGACTTAATGGTTCTAAATGTTACTTTTATATGACATTTATTCAAAAAATTTCATACTGAAGATTTTATTAGAGTATTAAGTTATGTTTATTGCATTGATGGTGAGATAGGCCTAGCAGGAATGTTCTGGTTGATGGGAGTTCATTTTTTATGAGTCATAGTTCTTTGAGTTCTCATAAAGGTAATAGTTAGTGAGATAATTCATATGGTGTTTCTTTACAATATGGATTTATGAGACATCCTTTATTACCATTAAGAGGAGAATTTTTTTTCATATGTTTGGATATCTTGTGATCACAAAATGAATTTCCACTAAGTCAAAAAGGTGTGTGGTTCCTACTATTTCTTGGGTAACATGTAGAAGTTCGTCCATGTCTTTTAGACTCCATACACTTTAACAAGATCAGTAGCATCTAATTATAATATGTTACAATAAAATAATTCATTAACAAAAGAGTTCCATCCATATGCATCAAGAAAAAAGCTTCATCATACTGTGTAGGAATCCCCAAAAAGATCAAATACATGTCTAGAAACTGTGATATGTACCATCACAATAGATTTATGATTAATAGATACTCTATGTGACACTAGATTATCTCATTTATTTTTTTGACTCATATTGTGAAAATACATAATTTTTTTACTGAGATTTTAACTAATGTGATTAAAATTACCATACCCCTTATAAACAAAGATAGTACATGGTCTCCATAGGGATTCTTGTGTTTTATCTTTATCATGTATGAATCATACATGTTATTTTCTAGTTCTCCACATTAAAATTATAAATGTTATTTTTTTGATGGATTTTTTTGTTACCAATAATTCTCATATTGGTTGTTATATTAAACATGTCACCTTTACCATTCAAAATGGTGTATTTCATATCGTTTTGGGTATAATGGGAAATAATGACGAGTAGAGTAGAGCCATATTTACCTGAGTTGGAGAATGTGATATCACCGTTTTCTTTAGATCTAGAGTGAGAATTATTGAGTGATGATCACCATCATGTTTTCATATCACTTCCCCATTTTTTAATAAGATTTATATGGTTTCCCACCGGTATTAGAGAAATAATTTTCAATCAATTTAGATCCAAAAAAATCCAATAGAATATATTCTACCATAATGAATGGCCTCTGTTGATATTGAAGAGTTTAAAAATCATTTGGATGATATTTTATATAAATGATTTATATGCCTAATTTTATCTCATTGTGTGGATCCTATTATCTGTGTTAATAAATCTGATAGGTCACATTTTCATTGTGAGTATTATTTTAAAAAATAATTTATAGTAAAGAACAAGTTTCCATTGAAACTGATTGATTATTTCATAAAAATGTTGAAACAAATGATATGGCTCTCAATGAATGATCTTTGATCTGGTTGCCACCAATTGCAAATAAATGAATTTTATGTTCAACAAATCACCTTTCGTAGGAGGTATACGCATTAAGTGAAAATTTTAATTCATTTTTTATAACTAATACTCGTAAAGAATTCATCTAATTGATTAAAACTACATTCCATGAGTATCTTGATAAGGTCATGGTCATATTTGTGGATGGAATACATGTTTAATCAATGTTTTAAGAGGATCATGTGAATCCTTTATGATAAGTTCAAGAATAATTCTGAAATCATTGACATTATTCCAATCTATTGAAATTAAATTTTTTTATTTAGGAAGTAATGTTGATGGATGATTTTGTGTTAGAATTTTGATTATTATCATATCTTGAGAGGGTAAATGTTTTTATGACATGGGATCTACCATGAAATATTTTTTATATTTATAGATTCTTCGTTATATTTGGATATTATCACTAGTTATTAAAAGACATATCATTATTGGATTTCTTATGACCAGTCTATCTTATAAGGGAGTATTGTATTTCTGGGATGAAAATTGTCAGAAATATATTCTGAGCTAAAACATCTTTCAACCACTATGATGGTGTTGAATCTTCGAGTTGGTAGGTTGGACGTTGTTGTATTTTTCGATACATGGTGTTCTGTTTTGGGATATATTCTTCATTAAAGTGATCACATTGATTCTTGTGTCTCTTGGAAGCATAGTCCACAGCAGAATAATTATCTGACCCGTGACCTTGAGCATGCTTTCTTCAGGAAGGCACAAAAGAGTTATAAAATTTACATTTTTTTAGAATGTTTTACCATGTATTATGACCACAATATCATGAATTTATCCTTTAAATAATATTTGAAACACTACCTTAGGCATTGGCTAGATTACCTATAATAATATTTCATTGAAATTAACTATAAATAAGGGAAGTGGAATTTTTTCATATATCCTTTCATAATTAAACATCTATCCTAATCGTTGAATGAATCTTAGAAAAGTGGAACATGATGTCTCACTATGAACCATTTCAAATATGAGTATCAGAATATGGGGCCAAGTATTCATGGGATAGTGTTCTATTGTACTCCTATCTTCTCAAGAAAAATCTTCAATAACAACATCTTGATTATTATTTCTAAGGAATTTTAGATTATCAATAAGGTGGGAGGGCATTGCGGATAGGTCATTATTTACGTAGTAATTTCTATGTTTTAAATATTTTTTTGTATTATATTATTTTTTGGAATTTTTTTATGTGATATTTCTATAATTACTAATTAGGTTTTCACAAAATTAAGATGTTGAGGATCTATGAAGAGTTGTGATGATTCTGGTGGATATGTATTAGACGTGGAATTACTTTTTTTATCATATTATTAAAATTACCAACAAGACATGTCCATGAACTAGAGACCTTCATGTCTGATTGACCCACATCTGGTTCAATCTTGAATGTGTGATGAGATATATGTTAACATTTTGGATTTATTTCATTGTACATAGATAAATATGAATGTGATATGGGATGTTGCTGATAGAATTAATTAATTATCACTCATTATACACATTTTTTATGAAACCCATGTTGAGTTTTTTGGATATATATATATATATATAAAGAATATTATTCATTTACAATGAGTCCAATTTTCTATAGTATTTGATATGTATCCCCTGTTTTCTTCTCAATTTTGATTAGTCCTTTAAGAGGTACATGAATCTCATTATTATTTGAGTGTGGTATTCCATTAATAGTTTAATTGATAAATAGAAATAGATATATAGATTTTGAGGTTGTGTTATGCCACTGAATTATCAACCATTTTAAGGCCATGAGATTAACATTTGGAGAAATTTTAGTTTTTTATTACAATATGTGTCCTTATATCATTAGAATGGATCCTTTGGAGGCATTTTATGGTCGATCTTTTTGATATTTGTTGTGTAAGTCAATTATTTTTGAATTTCATTTGGTTAGACCAATAATGGTTCAATAGTCATTGGATAATATTATGTTAACTTCATAGATAATATTTAGATACAGGAAAATGTATAAGTCTAATGATGATCATCACAATAAACTATTGGAATTTTCAGTAGGTGGTTAGGTGTCATAGAAAATTTCCAGTTGTTTAGTTCATGGATGGGTTCAGTGAAAATGGAAGCATTCTCCACATTTTTTGGACCTTTGAGCTTTCTAATAATGTACCTAAAGTTGGTTATTATTAATCACATTGACCACATATGATGTAGATACATTACATGTTCCATGTATATATGATACTAAAATTTTGTTCTGATCTATCTCATAAAATGATATAGATTGATCATGATTTCAAGCATGAATTTTCTATGACTGAAAACATGATCATGATAGTTTATTCTAAAACCATATATTTCATTGGAGGATGATAGAATTTTTTTGAGTGTTATGGAAGCGTGGTTATTATTTAGAAATGGCATGACATAAAGATGTATAAATATAATTGATCAGTGGCCTCACAGATTTTATATTGAATAATCTTGAAAGGATATCTAGGACATTCAATTTTTAATGTAGGGAGTTTGTAACAACAAGTTAACATTATTTTTGGTTTGTTTTAAAACTTCTCGTGGTTTTCCTTTTTCATTGTCTGGATAGGGTTCAATAGGAGTTTGGGGATATCTGTAATGGTGATGCCATTTATTTTTTAGAATGTTCTACCCAATACATGCATGTTCTACAGCTTGATTAGGATTTGCACACTGTGTAATATGGTTACATGATGTGTAAATTATGAAATAAATATAATAAACAATATTAATAAATTTATATGGGTTTTTATTATATATGGAAATATGCAATCACATGACCTGTAATTGGGTGAGATATCATCTAAATTCGGGGTTGTAAATTTATTGAACGAATCTTGGATGAAATTTTTTTTCTCATTCTTCCATTATTCCTTTGTCTCGACCTATATCCATCCACAAATGATTGGAGATCCCATCAAACCATTCTTGGTAGATTATTGCAGTGATTTTTTTATTGTTGAGATTGTGGTGTGACTCTCTATGTATGTTGTCTACTTTTCTCTCTTCCTCTTTCTCATTCCCTATGTATGGTTTGATATATATATAGGGTAATAATGGATCTCTGGTTTGTTTTTTTTAATATTTTTTCTATATTGAGTTTCTATATCTTTTGTGACTTTGTTCTTATTGGTAGATTTTATATTGATCATTTTATTTCCTGGAAATGGTATGTGGTTCTATTTTATATTGGAAAATTGATTTAAACAAATATTTATTTATTATATTTATATTTTGTTTAAATAAATTATAAAGAAAATCCATTTGTATTATGGTTTTTATTTTATTTGGAATGATATTTTTGGATATCCCGCGAATTCCATTAAATGTGGGTGAGATATGGGAATTCGATAGACATGTGAAATTTGTTTGAGAAATTGATTTCAATTTTTTCTTTGAAAAAAATTTATCAATTATTTTGATAAGAAAAAATTGGTTTGGACTAGGAAAATATATGAATTTATTAAAGTCATGTTTTGGTTTTTAAATGTAAATTGGAATATTGAATGAGAAATGGGTTAATTTCATTTTGAAATGTATTGAAATGAATTTCCCATTATTAATTATTGTTTTAGCGCCTGAAATCATATATAGTTTGAGAGTTTTTAGGGGATAACACAGTAGGATGGGAATGACCTAGAAATGGATAAAAACCTTAGAAATATATCATACTTGTATTAGAAGATCCCATCCTTAGTGGGATGCGGGTTAGTCTTCTTTGTATAGAGTTTGAGAAATGTTTCTGTACATTGTTGTTTCCATCAAATGAGTGTTAGATGATTCCTTAACCTGGAACTGCCATACCTTTTGTTAGATGATTGTGTTTATAATTTGTGATTAATTTGATATATATTCCATTTTTTAAATAGTTCTATACATGAATTTTGAATTAATAAAATATATTTTATATAAATTAATTATTAATCCATTATTTACAATTATTTTCCATCAATTTAAATTAAATTATAGACATGTTTTATATAATATTTTGTACTTACTAACCTGTTTATTTAAAATTGAAATAATTATTTGGGTAATTAATATAGAATCATATTATGAAATCTTTTGTGAGACCCCACTATGACATTAACTCACTCAGTACCTCTGCCTTCATTTATTTATAGAATATATTCTTCCAGTTTCGAGAATGGGTAAATAAGCTCTTAGAGGATGTTCATATAGTTTATACCTATTTTGTGGAATTTTGTGTCCAATGGGTATTTGGTTGTTATGTTCTAGTTTCCTGCTACTTTTTTGTTTTAATTTTGGTTGTCTATACCTTTTTAGCATCATGTACTATTATCCATTAATAGTGTGTTTATAAATATTACTTGTTACTATTTATTCTACCACATATGTTTAAAAACTATTTCCACCATATTTTTTATGGTGCCAAGTTATGTTCTTTATCCTATGGGGATCAAGAATTCCTTAGAGGCCAAGTCCATATCAGCGTGGACGTAAGGGTACTAGGTTTTTTCAGAAACGTTTCTAATAGATACAATACCTATATTGCAAAACAAGGAAAGGAAATGTAATGTTTACACCACAAATAAAAGGATCACATCAACAAATAACAAGGAAATAAATTAATTTCCATCATGTATAAATTATATAATGATTTATACTTAAATGTGCATAATGCTAATGGGTGTTTATAATATCTTTTCAATCAAGTTTCATCTGATATATTGAATTCAATGAGAATAATGAAACCACTAATATAGATTGTGTCAAATATAATGATATTTGATATTATTCAAACTCCACCTCAATCATTATGGGATGTTAGAATCGAGTAAGACTAGGTGTTAAGGGAAATCTTATGAAATTAATACAACTAAATAGGAATGATAATATTTATTTAGTGTTAGGATTCGATAATTTTTTAAATGTATATTTTCAATGATATTTTTTATAATAATCATCGAACATATAAGTATTGATCCACATTTGTTTTTGAAATGATTTTATATAACATATTTAATGGTACTAATAACAAATAAATTTTATTTTTTGGTAATGTGATATTTTATGTAATACAAGAATTCAAGACAAATAACCCTTAAACTTATCCAGATGGTGATATAATATTGTTTATATAGTGTTAGAATTCTATTAAAAATTATTAGATACGTGGAATGGTACTGGTAATATTGACATTTATTAAGGATTTAATAACAATGTAATTTATTTTTCATTATTTTTGGATTTATATATTTTCAAGAATTTTATTTAATAAACGAAGATAATGTTAGTTTTTTTAATTAGTAATGTAGAGTAATTTTGTTTATTCAGGATAGTAAGGTATTCACATCTATGCTATATGAAAATATGTTCACACTATGTTATATAATAATATATTTTTGATCAAATATTTTTTAAATTTAATAATTCCTATTTTGATTGGGTCATACGGTATACTAGTTATTGAATGGAATAAATTGATCCTTTGAGGTTTTTGTTTCATTTTTATATATTAATATATTACCTGATGTCTTTCTCTAACCATTTATTTTTTTTGAAATTATTTGAAAATGAGATGGATCCTTAATGATCTCTTATAAGTTATTTTTAGTTCTTGAGGAATAAAAATTCATATATGATATTTTATTATATGATAATGATATGAAGTTGATATTGATCAGATAAAAACTAAGGGAATTAATTCTCTATATTATAGGGAATATCATAAAGGGAGTATATTTCTGTATGTTATATACCTATAATTTAGAATATTTCCTCATCAGTGGGGAAATTATATTGAAAGAAAAAATTTACCCTATTATGACCACTTATACCCAAGAAGATCAGGAGTCAGGCTAGCCTGCTCTCATTAAAATTAATCAAAACGTAAAGAGTACAAAGAGTGTTCAAAGAGACGATCTACAAATGTGAGTATAGAACTCACCATGATAATCAGCCTGAACAAGGCTACTATAGAATGTAGGTGACAGGAAAGTCCAAATCGAACTCACCACTGCATTTTCCCTTTTCGAGAGAGCATATACAACTTGATTAGCATCACGGTAGACATGAAGAACTTCAAGGGATAGATTCTCCGCAAGTTGGGGGAAGTCAACCCATTATAGATTTATGGTTCTATAGTATTTAAATTTTTCCTAATGAATATCTATGTGAATATATATTATTCTACGGTAATTATCTTTATCATCCTTGTCCATATTTCTAGTTCACATTAATTTTATACTTTTTATAAAATATGTTTTATAATGGGCTTTAATTCTTCAATTCCAAATTTTTAATATAATGTTTTATTCCATTTTTTATGATTTGTGGTTTTCTCTAGGAATTATCATAAAAAAAATTATTATTAAGATGAATTTCAAATTCAATGGATGAAATTAACAAAATGGAAGAGTATTTTTGACCCTATTTTGTTAAAATAACACTTTTTTTGATTTCATATTCAGCGTGATACAACAATTTTAAATGAACCATGTAATATTAATAATTCAATATAAACCTTGTGAAAAATCCCAATATATTACTTGGAAGATATATTTATAAATAACTTTTGATATATTTATAGGTCATACTAAATGTAAATTTATTGTTAAATTACTATTAAATAATCACCCTATTTTAGTAATATAAGGACCCGACCTTTAAACATTACATAATATTGAATTAAATGAATAATTCACAATGAGGATCATTTCAGGTTTAGGTTTTTAGAGAATTGGGCCATAAATATTAGATAACAACATGAATATTACATGTAGAAACTGCTACTCATTATCTATTTTTTCATAAAATAAAAACACTTAAAAAGAAACATATCTAGTTCCATGTTTAAGACAGCTTGAATTTTCCTTGATCCAATCAATGACCCTATTAATCTTTAAGTCTTGTGGAAAATATTTCAAAAACTTGGTATGAGCATAAATAGATAAGTTAGGATTGTAAAATAGGGAAGGGAAACATTATCCAATAAATAAATACAAATCAATGAAACCATACATTTCAATCCTAACATTCCTTATGAAATCATAATATTTATGAATAACACACACAAATCCAAAATCATAAAGGTTAATTACGGAATACATATCAAAATTATATTGTAGTTATCACAGCTAAATAGGGAGTTAGGATTGGAATACCCATCACAGTATATTCCCTAAATCTCTTAGGAGAAACATCACGTTTACCTCCGTCACATTACCCAATGCATTTTATAGCTATCTCGGGCTCACCCGCTATAGGATTATCACAGAACCACCCGTATACGTAAACAAATACCAATAACCATAACATATTCATAAAACATAACATAATCATATATTAAAGATTACATTTCTACATTCTAATCACAATATATCGAATCAAGATATTGAAATAAACAATTCTTTATCAAATCATTTTCAAATCCATTTAAAAATAGAATTTTTAATCCAAGTGTCCTATACTAGTTTGAAGATATTAAATGAATTATCATTTGAAAATATTAATTTCCATATAAATAAATAATAAAACCCATTTTGAAAACATGGAAATTAATGAGAAATATTTTGAAAAATAAATATTTAAAACATTTAAAAATATATTTTATTTAAAGTGTTTTTTAATAAAAAGAGAGACGCTTAAATACAAATAATTGAGGAATATAATTTAGTCCGAACATTATAATATCATGATAAAAAATGATTCGTGATATAATATGTCAAATGAAAGTATATACAACATATAAGAGTGAATTGGTGCATAACAAAAATGAAGGCTCAGTGAAAATGTAAATTGGGATGAAATCCCTTATAAAGATGGTACCCTTAAATTAAGGATAAATCAATCACATTATTATGTGTAAAAAAATATAAATAAACCTAATTTAATTATATATTATGTGTAAAATAATTATAGGTCATTCACACATATTCATTGGATGACATATTCACAAAGTACAAGTTGAACCCAAAGAATTGAAAATTGGGTTAAGAAGTTCCCTTGTAAAAATTCGACACCCTAAATGCGTCAATTTAAAATTCAAAAAAATTATTTTATGAGATAAAAAGGGTATATAATCACTTGGAAAGAAATATTAAATCAATAAGGATATAGAAGAACATATCCCTTCATAATAAGATGTAAATTAAAATACATAACAAAAAAGAGGTCTTTTTAAAAGGGAAGGGTGAAAGGTTCCCTTACCGATTTGATAACTTACAAAATATACACCACATAAAAGAAGGATCATACAATGAAGATGTAAATAATCATAAATAAATGAATATTACACAAATATTATAATCATGGGAAGTACATTCACCACAGAAATGTAAATAGTTGCAAGTATAGCATGAGTCTCACGGGAATAAAAGTGACCTGAAACCCTTTACCTCATTGTAATCAACTGAGTCATTTGATAAACATTTAATAACCATAAAATGAATCATAGAATAACATGAATATAAATATATTCATGATAAAATATATCAAATGACAGTACCTAATACACCACATGCAATAAATAAGTGGCGAACAATGGAAATCTCATAGAATTAAAAGTGAGATAAGAAATCTCTTTTCCTCGTGTCCGACTTGACTCGTTCATTATTTATCCTCCTGAATAATAAACTAAAGTTAATATATAATATCATAAGATCCTTTTTGGAGTTTATTATTCCTTTTATATCACTTATTACCATGTTATAAACATTATGTAATCATTTATATTAATAACGTCCATTTTGTCGATATTTGGTAATTGAGTAAAAAATAAACACCTTATTTTACCATTTTTACATGTGGTCAATAGTCCATTATATCCAGAATGAAATTCATTATTTTGATATCATATATATCATATATATCCAGTATATATATATATATATATAATATTAAATAACATTCCTGGTAAGAAATGAAATGCACCGTTCATGGAGACGATAAGTTGTACGTACGCATGAAGACTACTTCCATTTCTATTTATTATTTTAATGGAATTAAAATCATAAAAATAAATTTTTATTTTATAATATCATTATAATATCATATATAATATAATTTACTCCATCCTTTATACCTCCCACATAAGGCATTAACGAGTCATATCACTTTGAGGGGGCGGTAGTACGCACTTCCTCTAATGAGATTATCATATATACCCACTATGGAAACTATAAATTATTTATATAAACTGAAAAATATAGATCATAAAGAAATAATAAACATAATATATTTCATATATATTTATATTTCCATAATAATGGCCACCATGAGAGGTGGTTGGAAATATTTGAACAATCATCGTTTTGTGAGGCATTAGTTTTCCATCAAAAAGAACATTATGTTTTTCACCAATTAGATGGAGGTGTGTGTAAGGGTAGTTTTAATCCTTCTCAAAAAAATACTAGTATATTAAGGATACTGGTGTTGTTAAAAAATAATGGAACAAAAAGTTTTTATGGGTTGGATAAATAAAATAAAAGAAAACAATTTAAGTGAAACAGTTAGCTTTAATTTGGGTAACTCTCTTTGGTTTTAACCAAAGGACTTATTGAAGTAAATTTTTCCAAAGGTAAGGATTCTAAGAGGAGTAGAGGGATGTAGGGAGATTAATTGAGTAGAGTTTGGACGAGTCAAAAGGTTTGAGATGTGTGAATAAGTATTTAGAAGTGGTCTTCTTGTATAAGGGAGAGGAGGGGCTCTTTAGGAAAGTGTGCTAATATTATTATATTATATTATGATATTCGACTTCAAAAGGTCCATAAAACATTATAGTAAAATATTAGATGACTCATTTTTTTAAAAATATCATCCAATAAGAATTGGACTGGTTTGGGATGTAATTTTAATATTTATAATCTTATTTATTTAAATCATTTATTAATGAGGTAAATATTATATCATTATTGTGTTATAAATAATTTACTATATGTGATGTCTAAAATTTATAAACAAAATAACATGATGTATTAAATCTTTTTTTATTACCAATTAATATTTATAGTCGAAAATAAAATTTATATAACACAATATAAAAGTTAATTTACTAAAAGATATTTGTATTTGTCATTTTTTCCATCACATTAAATTAATTAATCTAAAGTGTCATTTAATTTCATAAGTGGCTCCATAGAGTCCCAAAATAGACCCAAATATGACCATGGTTGGACATTACTCATCTAATAAATATTGTACAAGTGATAAGATAATTTTGAATTATTATAATATTTTTTTTACCTTTAATTACCCTATTTCCCTTTAACCGCTGTAAATAAAAGTCACATGTTACTATTCACCAAAAATTATTTTCATCTTATTGAACCACATTTTACATACTAATAACAACCATGTATGTAGAATATTCAAAAATCAATTCACAAAAGTGGTAAAATTTAATTTAAATGGAAAAGTATGTTTTTTAACATCTACTAAGTAGTTTCACTATTCATCAAAAATTGAAGATTTTCAGAAAAATACTAAAAAGTCAGCATAAGATATATTTGATATAATGAATTCAAAAATGATGTTTATTTTCCAAATACAAAACATAAAAGTGTCATTAATTAATTTTAAAATAAATTCATGTTGTTAAAATAAATAGCTTGTTTTTAATAAACAATAACTCTCAAAAAATTGACACATGTTTATGACCAATTTCACGGTGAAATTAATTTCATTGACCAAAATTATATTAAATTGTTAAAATATATTCTAATAACACAATTAAACCAACTAAATAGATAATATAACGATATAAATAAATAAGATTAAAATAGATTTTTGAATTAAAATAAATATTTTTAACTATTCATTAGGAAATGAACGTTATCAGAAAAATTCAAAAAATTTACAAAAAGTAAATTTTGATGTCCCCATTCTAAAGAAGTATTTTATTTGGTAAGATAGAATGTATTAAAGTGAATGAAATTATAATTAACGTGGGTTCTCCATTAAAAGGTGGTAAATCGGCCTTTTAATGTAAAATTGTGCTTAAAATTAGATTCTTTCACATTTCAATCCTCTAACTCTTATTGGATAAATGTAAATAAATTTAACAAAC
This sequence comes from Viscum album, assembly GCA_963277665.1. NCBI lineage: Eukaryota > Viridiplantae > Streptophyta > Magnoliopsida > Santalales > Viscaceae > Viscum > Viscum album. The sequence continues at coordinate 1,817,230,568 of OY728146.1, forward strand.
ATTTATAATCATATTGTTGTTAGTTTTATTCATTCCTTCCAATATGACGGCTAGGAGTTAACTACCATTTAAAATAATAATGTCATATTATTAGTGTGCAATGTAACATTTCAAAGAAACGTGTTGTTGTGTATGAGGTACGCTATCGAACATAACAACCCATTTAAGGTAAAATTAATATTTAATTCACAAATATTATTAAATTTGAAATATGTATTATTCATTATTTACATGGGATTTCATATCCTTCACCCCTTTTGGTAATTCTGTTCTCGCAATTTTAAAATTGGGCTTGGAAACTTCATTAAAAGGCCCACATCGGAAAATTTTCAGTAAAACTATCACTTTAAAAGAAATACATAAAAGTAAAATGGTCACCTAAGAAAACCCATTCTTAGATTCCATTTAAAAAAACATGGATATGGATGAGAGAAAAAATGGTCATGTTCTGATGGAGATGATAGAAAATAGGATTAAGAGAAAGTTGACCACCAAAAAATCATAGAAATATAATGTGTTAAATGGTCTTTGATTACCCAGTAGGAAACATATTCAAAATACATGTTTATTTTACATTCCTTTTCATAATTTGTAGGAATTAATTTACTAAATTGAATAAGAATATAGGGAAATATAGTTACCTTCAAGTAGAGTTTCACCCTTTAATATGTTTCTACAAAATACTTATCTTTTCTCCAAACAAAGAGAATTCAAAAAGACTTAGTCACATCAGAAGAACAAGAATCATCTTCTTCAGAATCACATTATTCACAAAAGATGAACTATATATTTCATTTGTCTTTAGACATCAACTAAAACCGAAATTGTTAGTGGGAGATCAGATAATACCTAAAAAGTATAATCTTTTACAAAAATAAAATCTACTCTTAATCTCCAAATTTTTTCAAACAAATCCCAATGTTCAACAAAGACCTTTCAAAAAAACAACTTTTCATAAAATTATTCAAAAGTGATCCAAACTAAGATTGAAACCCAAATCTCATAAGGATGTAATTTCATAGTCTTCGCTAATAAAATTTATATCCAAATAACTACAGTTACTCATAAAGTAACCAAATAACATGTTTTCCATAGTAGGTTAATCATTTTCATAAATGAACCAAATCTTCATATGTTCACAATAAAAATATAGATTCTTCCAAACTAAAATTTCAACCATTATTCCATAACTGAAATCCATATTATTCTAACATACTTAGGCAGGTAGTGTTTCCTCAAAATAGAGAACGTCTTCCAACCCAACCTTTATCACAAAATCACTAAATAATTTTTCTATACTAGGTATATCAATTTTATAAAACATAAGTTCAAAAAATGAACTTATTCTTTTCCCTGAAAACATTTTACGAAAATAGAAAGTCATACTATCAAGGGACATCAAGTAGTCCAGTGGTTGGAGATGGATGCTTTTTTCCCTTCGATTGTGAGTTCGATTCCTGCAGCCTTTCCAGATGTGACGGGTTGTCACCCATCCTACGTGTTGTCCTTTTAATAAAACTCAAAAATATCCCTAACATGTTTTAACCTCAATTGTTTCCTAACACCTCTAATTTTCATCCAAATTCATTATGATCTCAAAATTTTAATTCTTGAATTCTTATTTCACCACCATATGATAAAATAAAACGATCCCCAAAATGAAGAACATCATGCATTGATCATGGTGTCCATTTTGTTTTGTCGTCATCTTGATCACGTATGTAGAAGGTCCATGCATCATAAAAATGATTTACAGATTCTTCAAAATTATTTTCTTCCTCCATCCAAATACACCATGTACAACATTGTTCATATGGGTGTTCACAAAAAAATAGTTTTGGAAAATAATCATGTATGACATATAATTTCAACACATCTAATAAAACAAGATTTCTATAAAATAGTCGGACCGAATTTGAGTTGAAACATTCAATTAATGGTCCTTTTAAAATACCATAGGTATGTTCTGAGTGACTATATTGTAAAATCAAATATAAATAGATTTTGCAAGGGTCTCCTTCTTCATCTCGTTTTTTAGAAACATAATATGCTTCAAAATCCTGTAATAAGGTAAAATATTTGAAAATGCCTTGATAATATTCACCTTTCTTTCAAATATGAGAATATTGTGAAAATAGGAATTGTATAATTACAAACCATGATCCACGATGATATTGAGGTATACTGGAGTTGTTTGATATCACAAATAACTTCTTGCAAGTGAGTTTATGCTAGAAAACTTTTCACAATCATCCAAACATGACTTTGCAATAATTATTTCTACCATGTCATCATGAAAAGATAGGAATGTCATCTGAGATCCTCCTCCTTCCATTTGTAACTGACATTTCCTTGATTTGAAAAGTTATAAAACAATAATTTAACAGAAATAATAGAAATAGGGATTAACCATGTTTCTAACGAAAACACCTAATCCTTAATGTTGTCTAAACCGACCTTTGATACCAACTATAAGGACTCAACCTTAAAACATTATGTAATATTGAATTAGGTAACATCCCAGATCTGGGATCCACTCTACGGGTGCCCCGGACCCGGTTGGTCACACAACCTCAAGCGCATTTCCCCAAATGCTAGTGGCTGTCAACTATCATTGAGGGCCCAGGTTTGATGGTGGGGAAACTATGCTATCATTTGTCAAGTGTAGCACAGCGGAAAGGATAAATAGCCTAGAACAATATCAGAATAAATAATCTATACAAATTTTAAAGGAACAACTACAGTAAAAGATAACCAACAGTTATATAGATAATGATGAAACAAGTCTCTAGTTCTATTAAAATAGCCATAACATTTTACACATCATTACAATAAAATACAATAGAAGGTACATGTACGACAGAGCAAAAAAAAAAACAGCCAGCAGCATCGCGAGCCTATTCTCGGTCCCATGCTCCCTTACTCCTCAGCAACAATCAAGTACCTGTATATGGTCCCTTTCCCTTATCCACACCTTCACCAACATAGTCTGTTTGGGCCAAAGTCGTGACCCAAACTGGGTGTGAGAAATAAATCTCTATAGTCACCCACCAAAGGCACGTTCCAAACTGTCAGTGTGAATGTGAAACCGCAGTGTGTAGTAACAAAATGTAATAATAAAGTAGTACTAAAAAGTAACATAATTTACCAGTTATATTGACATTTTAACATTCAATTAATCGTTAAATTTAAGGAAATCGCCACAGAGAATTTCTAAGTAAACAGTCAGTGTCCTCAGGCACATAAAACCTTACCCTCAGGTAAAGAGAATCCAAACCCATAGGAATCTTCCTAAAATAATATCAAACAATGACCACAAGCGTACGAGGTGTTTCCCACAGGGAAAAAATCTACTTTCCCACAGGCATGAATGAAGTTTCCCTCAGGCTGAACAGAGCACTGACCATAGGCTAATCACAACACTGCCCTCAGGCTAACAGCTAATCAGGCCATTCCCAACATATAAACAAGTAATTTATATATAATTACTCATAAGGTAATTTAAGACATGCTATAATTTAAGGTATACCATCAGACAACGTGGAAAAATGGCTAAATAATTGAACACACACCTGGGGTGGTCCGGGATCAAAATAGTGATCCCAGACAAAAGTTTTTCAATTTCATTAAATTACCTATGAAATTCTATGTATCTAATAAATCCAATGCCTTAGCCACATGACATCCAAACATGGGTTCATAACACAAAGGTTCAAAAAAATTCATAGTAGTTGGAATTTAAACACTAGACCACCTACTTCGATCGACTCTCGTCGGTATACGTGAACGACGCTCCTCGAACCGTCCAAGAATGATGTAGATCTGGGGTAAAATAAATCTTGTTCAAGCATAAATAACATCCCCTTGTGAAGAAATTGGTAAAAACAGCTAAAGGATATGGGAGGTCTTACCCGAATGATTCCAATGAGATCGAAAGAGGTGGAATCAAATTCCTGGTGATCGATCATTTGATCTCCAAAGATCCGGCCATCCTCTTGAGATTGCCTCTATTTATAAGCCGTATTTGTGAAAAGAGGAGGCTACTGCCAATTTTAAGTGATGAAAACAAATTACATGGCGTGTACTATTTAGTACATGGCGTGTAATTTCCATTTTTAACTATTCCTACAGTGTCTTCTTTCCACCACGACATTGTTCATCTGTCAACATGTGTACACGACGTGTAATTACTGAGTACATGAAGTGTATTGTCGCTCAGTTGGCATCTTCCTTCACCAATTTACTATTCACATTCTGACGGAATACACGGCATTTAAATACCCTATACTTGGTGTGTAGTCAGTTTTTACACCCATCATCATCGTTAGGTATACACACCTTGTGTACTCATTCAACACAACCAAAGTACACTGCGTATTGAAAAGTACATAGCGTGTCATCACAAAATTTAGGATTTTCTATCATTTTCCTTATTTCCTCAATAACACATAAGGAAAAGAGAAAATAAAAAACCCACACTTCAAGAAATACGAACTGGGTTCTTACAAACATTCCCCCTTAATGCAATTCGTCCTCGAATTTCCCTTCCAAGGATGGTGAAGATAAAGCATAGAACAACTCTGGCCACTGAGCACATATGTCGGTGTCCCGCTCCTAGTTTTCATAATGCACTTCGCCATGCATCTAAAACACTCATATGAGAGGAAATTACCTACCTCAGAGAACCTTTGTCCTCCTATCCACGATACGAATCGGATGATCCTCAAAGGATGCATCGAATTGTAGCTCAACCTCCTTGGGATGAAAAACATGAGACAGGTCTGAGTGAAAATGGCGCACCTAGGATTCATGGAAGACATCGTGAATGTCCCAGTACCTCTGTGATAACTGCAACCGATAGGGAACCGGCCCGAATATCTCCAAAATCTCAAATGGACCCACATAACTCGGTGAATGTTTACCCTGTCTCCTAATCATCCAGTGACCGAACATTGGTGAAACACACTAGAAAACCTGATACCTAACAACTAACTCTAAGGGTTGTCTGCAGTGATCAACATAAGATTAATAAAAAGATTGAGCAGTACCCATCTACTTCTAAATCAACTAGACCTGCTCAGAAATCTCTTTCACGAGAAGTGGTCCCAGTAAAGCTGCCTCACCTGCCTCCATCTAGCACAACAGTTATCAACATGGAATACCATATAAAGCCTTGTAAGATTCCATCTCAATAGTTTCCTGAAATCAATTATTATAGGAAAACATGACAATGGGTATTTGATTATCCAAAGAGCCCCCAATGTCTAGGATGCATGAACACAACATTTCCTCTAGCACCTGTATTTTACGCTCTGATTGACCATCGGTCTGAGGGTGGTAAGCTCTGCTCAGAAGCACTTGTGTCCCTAGTGCACTCTAAAAACCCTTCCAGAAACAAGGTGTAAAACAGGTTTCCCTATCTGAAAAAATATAATGAGGGACTCCATGAAGACATACGACCTCTCAGATATACAAATTCTCGAGATCGTCATCTCTGATGTTCTCCCTGATCGGCAAAAAGTGAGTTAATTTTGAGAGTATTTACACAACCAACCACACGACATCATTGCCTAGAGGTGACCTCAGCATTCCAGTCACGAATTCCATCGTGACATCATTCCATTTCCACTGCAGAACGGGTAACTACTATAATAGTCCAGCTAGCCTATGATGCTCCACCTTCACCTGCTAACAGGCGGAATATATCGTAACAAAACCAAATACTTCTCTCTTCATACTCGGCCACCAGTACTGACACCTAAAGTCACAAAACATCTTGGTTACTCCGGGATGAAATTCCCAAGAAGAAGCATGAAACTCCTGCATCAATTCCTCATGTATATCCTATGGAACCAATAATCGTCCATGGAAACACAATACCTCATCATCACCTATTGTCCATCAAGGAGGAGGGTCCTCACTTGCCACTAAATCCCATAGAACTGGGCCTTTTGAATCAGATAGCTATCTCATCCTCACTCTATCGAGGAGGGTAGAAGTCACCACAACAGATGAAAGATATGTTTTCTCTTGACTGTCATGCACCCCCAAATGCATATCAAAGAACAAATCCATTAGCTGCCACTCACCACTGGCCTCATGAACTGCTTGTGTCTGGGTTTTCCTGCTTAGTGCATCAGCAACTGGATTACACATACCAGGTGTATAGGCAAGCTCAAAATTGATGGAATGAAAGAATTCAACCCACCTTCACTGCTTTAGATTCCTGTCACGCTGTGTAAAGATATATGTGAGACTTTTGTCTTCGGTAAAAACCAAAAAATGTTCTCCCAAGAGATAATGTGTCCAATAGCATAACGCATGAAAAACTGCATCAAACTCGAGGTCATGCGTCGGGTAATTCCTCTCATGTAAGTACTGTATGCAAGTACTCGATCGCCCTTCATCAACACAACTCCCATCCCAATACCTGATGCTACATAGTAAACTGTATAGCTCTTCCCCTTCTCTTGAAGTATCCGGATTGGGGATGATTTCAACATTCCCTTCAGCTCCTGGAAGGTTGTCTAGAAAGATTCTGTCCATAATTAATTCACTGACTTCTAAGTAAAACTCGTAAAATGTGCTGCTAAGTTGGAGAAGTCCTGTATAAAATGCATGTAGTAACTAGCCATCCCCATGAGACTCCATATTTCAAACACATTCTTAGTCTGATCTCAAGAATCTACTGCTCTCACCTTCTCTGGGCCTACTGCAACTCCTGCCTCTGAGATGATATGACCGAGGAAGTGAATCTGGTCCATCCAAAAGTGGCACATTGAGAGCTTAGCATATAGATGATGCTCTCTTATTGAAATCAGAACGATCTCAATATGGATGGCATGGTCGTGTCAATTGTGAGAGTAGACCAAGATATCGTCCACGAATAATACAACAAAAGAATCCAGATAAGGATGGAACCCACGATTCATCAGAGCCATGGAAATTTCTGGTGTGTTTGTGAGTCCGAACAACACAACCATGTATACATATAGACCATACCTACTATTATTGGCTGTGAGAGGTATATCGGATGGTCTAATGTGCAACTGATGATATATGGATCTCAATTAAATATTTGAGAACACTCGTTCACCTCTAAGTTGATCAAAAAGATCATCAATCCTTGGTAAGGGATATCTATTCTTGACCTTCAACTGGTTCAGCTTCCGATAATCCACACAGAGTCTGAGGGTATCGTCCACCTTCTACCCAAAAGGACCAGAGAACCCCAAGGAGAAGTACTAGGTCAGATTAAACCCTTTGACTATAACTTCTTTAAATGTCTCTTGAGCTCCAATAACTCAGGTGTATCCATACTATAAAGAGGAATGGACATCAGTGCCGCTCTGAGCACAAGCTCAATAGCGAAATCAAACTCACGCTCTGGAGGTAGACATGAAAAGTTGGTCAGGAGGACATCCCTGAAATGATAAACCAATAGAGGGAATTCCTACTAAAAAACCCCCGATCATCCAGATATAAACATTCAATCTGGGATGTGACTCCACCTCCCCCACGATGCTCTTGTCCATCTCGACTCCCCTGAACATCCCACTCACCTTTGTATAGATACTCTCCACCCTTTAGTGATGTGAAACACACCATGCGACGATAACTGTCTACAAAGGAAAAAAAGGGAACCAACTAGTCCATCCAGATAATGACATCATCTCACGTCATCTCCACGACATAGGGGTCCCAAAGAAAGTGACACCCACCAACCTCAAGGGGGAACTCCATGCACTGATGCACACATGTCGTTCTAGTCCCCAACGTAGTGTCTAGTGTCATAACATCAGAAGAAGAAGAAACATAGGGCCCAAGTCTCTCCAAAACAAGCACAGATGCAAAGCTATGTGTAGAACCCATATAAAAAAGTACTTAAGATAAGAAAGATTCTACTAGAATAGTAAATCTAACAATAGAAGGTCTAGGATCCTGCTCATGTTGGGTCTGTTGCACTAAATATTCATGCCTAGTGGCGCGGCCCTGTGACACAACCTAGCTACCCTGACTTGTCCCGCCCTTCTGCCTATGGGATCCTATTGTCTGGATACCATGGCCATGAACACCATCTCGTCATGCACACCCTGACATATTCTAGTTTCTTGACTGGTAAGTAGCTGATGGTCCTGCTCCCGCTCACGGGGTCTACCCAGAACCCCTCTCACTAGAAACTGGAGGAAATTCACTGCAAAAGTGCTGCAGATTCCCCATTCTTCCACAAGCTCGACATTCCACTCGGTCACGTGGACACATCGGTCTCTTGTGCCCCTCATTACCACACTGGTAGCACATGACCTGGACAACTAAAATATTCTTCTGGCTGGAACTTCCACAGTGAGAGATGTCAATATGTCTCTTCCTCTTACTAGTAGAAATAGTAACAGAAACTGGTGTTGAACCGCTCTGACCCACACCACTAGCTTCCCACAAATTCCGCTCAGTAATCAGTGCCTAGTTCACAATAGCGTGTACAATTGGAAAATTGAAAACATTCACCAATTATCAGATTTCATAACGATGACCATCCTCAATGCGTCTAGAAATCAACGTCTCATCACCCACCAGAACCGGTGCAAAATGCTGAAGCTCGGTGAAACGAGAAGAATAATCCATCACCGACATAGCGCCCTGTTGTAGATTCATGAACCCTCAAGCTCTATCTGCCCTCATCATCTCTGGGAAGAAAAATTCATAGAATGTTGTTTGAAAATCTTCCCATGCCATGGATTTGTGATTCTCTGACTGATTGGGAACATCCCACCACCACTTGGTGGAATCACGTAGCATATATGTCACGAGCTTGATCCTCCACCCTAGAGGCATCTCAAGATGCTCGAAAATAGTTTGCAATGAATCCATCTAAGACTCCGCAGCTTGTGGTCCTCAATCCACTGAAAACGTTGGCAGATGCTGCTACTGGAAGATATGATTCAGATCAGCCATAGATGTGGTAGCTGGAGGTGATCCCTGAAAGGCCTTCATGAACTGCATGAATCCTTCTCGGAAATGCGCATTCGCGCCTATGTTTGGTATAACGGCTGGTGCTGCATCTGGCCATGGTGGAGGATCCACTGATAGCCAATGGCCCACCATCTCTGGAGTATAATTGTTGTCGCTCTCTTGGAGATCAACGCTTGGTTCTCTTGTCAGCATGACTCTACTAGGTCAGATGCACACCTTAGATCAAGAATTATCAAAGACCGAAAATAAGGAAACTGAGGACGAAATTTTTTAAAATTTACAAAAAATGACTACATGGTGTCTATAATAACTACACAGAACATTCTCACTACCATTCACATGAGCATGTAATCCAGCTTAAACTGGACATGTAACACCACAAACACCCGGCGTGTCTTCTCAGTACACGACATGTACTTGAGTCCTTGTTCCCTTCCTGATTCCTTCTACATGGTTAAGCCACACGACTCACTTTGAATAAGACTTCATGTCATGTATTGCATCTACACAGTGTGTATGGTTTAATTTCCAACTACCTGTGTCGTTCTTGACATAGCTGACTGCTCGGCTAATACTACACGGCATGATACACCAGCACATGGCGTGTGCACCACTCCGTCTTCCTAGCCGCATGGCTATGTCCAAATGGTCTCACACCAGTAAGGACTACACGTCGTGTCCGTCAGGTACACGACATGTCCAAGAGGAGGTAACACCGACCCATGTTTGTTAGTTACATGGATGGGTCCCCAGGTCAGACTACATGGCGTGTTCCATGGTGGACATGGTGTGTATGTCTCGAGGTCTCCTTCATCAGTGTTGTTAGTTACACGTGCGAACTCCGGGTAAATGCTACATGACGTTTACATCAGGTACATGGTGTGTGTTTACCATGCCTTTCCCAACCCCGTGTCCTCATCCACACGGTCTGTGACACAAGAAGATACTACAGGGCGTGTACTGAGGGTACACGACATGTACTCAAAAAAAGTTTTCATTTCTTCCCGAACAGAAGAACACACGACGTGCGTCCGAGGAACTACACAGCGTGAATCATGGATTTTCCAGATAGTATGCCTCTGAAACTACAATAAAACCCAATAAATACTAAAAAAACAACACCTAAGTACCAAATTCCAATATGTGAGGGTCCATACTCGCCACGAATCAACGTTTGGCATCTTATACATGTTATACACAAGTAACAAGTCAATGATCCACCAAATTCCGATCAATGAGGGCACATAATCATCAATAACCAATGTTTGGTGTTTATTATATCATGGCCTCACAAAAAAATAGCCAATCAAATAGAAGGTATTTATCATAGCAGCTATCACAACAGTATGACTTTCTGGGATAACATTTATCACAACAACATGCAATTTCTAATGCACCTACATGGCATAGAACTATGCTTGGAATGTGATTTCTAGAATGTTCCTAAATGATGCATGAGACGACATACCCTCATCTCATTGGGTTGAAACTAACTAAAACCCAGTATAAAAATATAACTACACAACCCAAGTGTGTCACCATACGGTGAAAATCAAATTAACTGTAAATTGAAAAATCAGAATATTTTCCAAAATACGAGGTAAAGTAGATTTTCCCCGGACATGGGTTAGCTACTCTTGGGAACATCTTATTACCAACAACAATTTCCATACAATCCCTGAATAAGGCTCCAAACAGTATTTCATGGAAAAAGAAACTCCTTTGATACCACTTTGTAACATCCCAGATCCGGGTGCCACTCAACGGGTGCCCCGGACTCGGTTGGTCACACGACCTCAAGCACATTTCCCTAAACATCAAAGGCTTCTGACTAGCATCTAGGGCCCATTTTTGATAGTGGGGAAACAATGCCCTCATTTTTCATGTGTAGCGCAGCAGAAAGGATAAATAGCATACAAAAACAGAGGAAGCAATAGACCACACACATTTTAAATGAACAACTACAGTAAAAGTTAACCAATAGTTATATAGATAATGATGCAACAAGTCTCTTATTATAAGAAAGCAACGAGAACATGGTAGAAATAGTACAATACAATACAATATAGTGTATAGGTACAACAGACCAAAACAAAAGAACTGGCAGCATCGCAAGCCTACGCTCGGTCCGACTCTCCCCTACTCAGCAACAATCCAGTACCTGTATAGGGTCCCTTGACCTTATCTATTCCAGTAGAAACATTGTCTGTTTGGGCAGAAGACATGAACCAAATAGGTTGTGAGAAATAAATCCAAGTAATCACCCACCAAAGGCCCATGCCGAACGGTTAGTGTGAATGTGCAACCGCTGTGTGCAGTAACAACGTGTAATAACTAATCAGTACTCAATAGTAACTTACATTACTAATTATATTTCCATTTTAACATTCATTTAATCGTTCAACATATGGAAACTAGAATAGTGAATTTCTAAGTAAACAGTCAAGGTCCTCAGGTACATAAACCCTTACCATCTGGTAAAGAGAATCCAAACCCAATGAAATATTCCCACAAGAATATCGAAAAATACCCACAGGCGTACGAGGTGTTTCCCACAGGAACAAAATCTACTTTCCCATAGGCACGAATGAAGTTTCCCTTAGGCTGAAGAGAGCACAACCCACAGGCTAATCAAAACACATCCCTCAGGATATCAATTAATCAGGCCATGCCCAAAATATAAACAAGTAATTTATATACAATTCCACACAAGGTAATTTAAGACATGCTAGAATTTACGGTATACCCCTGGGAAACCTGTCTAAATTGCTAAACAGAGGAAAACACCCCTGGGGTGGTCCTATATCCAAGAAGTGATCCCGGACAGCAGTTTTACAATTTTATTAAATAACCTATGAAGTTCTAGGTATCTACGATTACTAATGCCTCAGCCACATGACACCCAAACATGGGTTCGTAACAAAAAAGGTTCACAAAAACACCCAATAGTTGGAATTTATACACTAGACCACCTACCTCGATCGCCCATGATCGGTATAAGTGACCGATGGCCCTCGAACCATCTAATAATGACGTAGATTTAGGGTAAAATAAATCTCATTCAAGAATAAATAACATCCATTCGAAAAAGAATTGGTATGAAGGGATAAAAGATATGGAAGGTCTTACCTGTACGGTTAGAAAGAGACTGACAGAGGTGGAATTGGATTCCCAGTGCTCGATCAGGTGATCTCCTTAGCTATGGTCGTCCTCCTGAGCTCACCTCCGATTCTAAGCCTTCTATATTAATAGGGGAGGCTACTGCACATTTTATGCAAAAAACGAGACTACACATCATGTACTATTGAGTACACTGTGTGTACTTTCAATTTTTAACTATTCCTATGTCGACTTCTTTCCACCTCCGCATTGTTCATCTATAGACATGAGTATTTGAAGTCTAATTCCTATGTACATGGAGTGTACTGTCAATCAGCTGGAGGCTGCCTTCACTACCTTACTATTTACCAGCCGACTGAATACACGGCGTGTAAATACCCTATACACGGTGTGTAGTCAGTTTTTACACCCATCATCATGGACAGGCCTACACGCCCTATGTACTCATTCCACATGGCCAAAGTACAAAGCGTGTGGAAAAGTACAAGATTTTTTTTCACAAAATTTAATATTTTCTCCCATTTTCCTTATTTTCTAAAAAACACTGCAGGAAAAGAGAAAATAAGATACATGTACCTCATGAAATAAGAACCGGGTTCTTACAAATTAAATGAATAATTCATATTGAGGATCTTTTCAGGATTAGAGTTTTTGAGAATTTGGCCTTACATATTACATAACAACATGAATATTACATGTAGAAAATAATTCTCAGTATCACTTCTTTCATAAAATAAAAACTCTTAAGAAAAACATGTCTAGATCTATATTTTAGACAGCATACCTTTTACTTGATCCAATCCTTGATCCTATTCATCTCTAAGACTTGTGGAAAATATTTAAAAAACGTGGGATAAGTATTAAAATCTCTATAAGGGTTATAAAATATAGAAGGAAAACATTATCCCTTAAATAAATATAAATCAATGGACCCATTTATTTCAATCATAACATACCTTACGAAATCAGAAGATTTATGAATAACACACACAAATCCTAAATCATAATGGTTACTTATTGCATCCATATCACACTTACATTATAGCTATCACATCTACATAGGGAGTTACCCATGGAATACCCATAAAAGTATATCCCCTAAATCTATTAGGAGAAACATCACGTTTACCTCTATCACATTACCCAATGCATGGGAGAGCTATCTCTGGAACACCCGCTTTAGGTTTATCACGGAACCACCCAAATACATAAAAAAATTCCAATAACCATAAAATATTCAAAAAACATAATAAAATAATAAATGAAATATAACATTTCCAAATTCTAATCACAATATATCAAATCAGGATATTGAAATAAAAAATGATTTATCAAATCATTTTGAAAAACATTTAAAAATAGATTTTTGAATCAAAGTGTCACATAACAATTTGAATATTTTAATTGAATTATCATTTGAAAAAATTAATGTCCATATAAATAAATCCAAAAACCCATTTTGAAAACAAGGACATTAATGAGAAATATTTTGATCAATAAATCTTTAAAACATTTGAAATGATATTTTAGTCAAAATGTTTTTTAACAAAAAAGAGATACGCTTGAATAAAAATAATTGAGGAATAAAATTTAAACAAAACATTATAATATCATGAGACTCAAAGGATTCATGATATAATATGTAAAAGGATAGTATATACACTAGATAAGAGTGAATTGGTTCATAACAATAATGATGTCTCAGTAAAAATGTAAATTGAGATGAAATCCCATATAAAGATCGTATCCTTAAATTAAGGATAAATCAATCACATAATTATGTGTGAAAAATATAAATACACCCAATTTAAGTGGATATTAAATTTAAAAAAATTATTGGTCATTTACACATATTCATAGGATGAAATATTCATGAATTACAAGTTGAACCCAAATAATTGAAAATTGGGTTAAGAAGTTCCCTTGTAAAAATTCGACAGCCTAACGGCGCCACATTAAAATTAAGAAAATGAGTTTTTGAGATATAATGGGTATCTCATCACTTGGAAATAATGTTTTCATCAACATCGATATAGATTAACATATCCCATCATAATAAGATGTAAATTAAAAAACATAACAAAAAGAAGTCTTTTACAAAGAGGAGGGTGAAAGGTTCCCTTACAGATTTGGTAACTAACAAAACATACACCACATGAAAGAAGGATCATACACTGAAGATGTAAATACTCATAAATGAATATATATTACACAAAGAGTAATATCATGGTTAGTACATACACTACACAGAAGGAAATAGTGGCAAGTATTGCATGAATCTCATGGGAATAAAAGTGAGATGAAACCCTTTACCTTGTTGAAATCAACTGCGTAATTTGATAAAAAGTTAATTACCACCATATTAATCTCATAATACCATGAAAATAAATATAATAATGATAAAATATATCAAATTTTAGTACATAATATGCCACATGCAATAAATAAGTGGAGAATAATGTAAATCTCACAAAATTAAAAGTGAGATAAATATCACCTTACCTCATGTCAGACAAGAATCGATCAATATTTAATTTCCTAAATAGAAAATTAAAGTAATTTTATACATTATTAAGAACCTTTTTCAAGTTTATTATTACTTTTATATAACTTATTACTATTTTCTAAACATTATGTCATCATTTATGTTAATAACGTTCATTTTGTCAATATTTGGTACTTGAGTAGAAAATGACAACCTTATATTTAAAAATTTCCCATGTGGTCAATAGTCCATTATATTCTGAATGAAATTAATTATTTAGACATTATATATATAATATATATCCATTATATATAGATTTATAATAGTACATAACATTTAGAGGTATGAAATGAAATGCACCATTCAAGGAGACGGTAAGCGGTACGTACACATGAACGCTAAATCCATTTTTATTTATTATTTTAATTGAATTAAAAATATAAAGATAAATACTTATATTATAATTCTATTATGATATCATATACAATAATATTAACTACATCCTTTATATTTCCCACATAAGGCATTAACAAGTCATATCACTTTGAGGGGGCGATAGTCTGCACTTCCTCTAATGAGATTATCATATTTACCCACTATGGAAATAATAAATTATTTACATAAATGGAAAAATAAAGATACATAAATAAACATAAACATAATATATATCATATATAAAAATAGTTCCATCATAATGGCCACCATGAGAGGTGGTTGGAGATATTTGAACATTCATCATTTCGTGAGGCGTTAGTTTTCCATCCATAGAAACAATATGTTCTACACCCATTAGATGGAGGTGTGTGTAAGTGTAGTTATAATCTATCTAATAAATAAATCCTAGAATATTTAGGATACTGGTGTATTTATAAAATAATATAATAAAAATAGTTTTTGGGTTGCAGAAGTAAAATAAATGAAAAAAATTTAACAGAAATTGTTACCTTTAACTTGGGTAACTCACTTTGGTTGGAACCAAAGGGCTTCTTGAAGTGCCTTCTACCTAAGGTAAGGCTTTTAAAGGGAGGGGAGGGATGTAGAAAGATTAATTGGGCAGAGGATGGTTGAGCCAAATGTATTGAGACGTGTGAGAAATTGGTTAGTAGTGGTCTCATTTTATAAGGGAGAGGAGGTCCTCTTTAGGAAAGTGTGATAATATTATATTATTATATAATGATATTCGGTTTCTAAAGGTCCAGAAATCATTAAAGTCAAAGATAAGATGAATAATTGTACAAATAATATCATCCAAAAGTAATTTTACTAGTTTTGGATGTTATTTTAATATTTATAATCATATTTTTTTAAATTTTTTATTAATGAGGTAAATACTACATCATTATTATGTCATATATAATATAATTTATGTGATGTGTAAATGTTATAAAATAAATAACAAGATGTATGAAATACTTTTATAATTCCAATGAATATTTATAGTCTAAAACATAATTTATATAACACCATATAAAAATTAATTTACTAAAAGATATTTTTTTTTTCATTTTTGCCTTTACATTAAATTAATTAATCTAATGTGTCATTTTCTTTCATTAGTGGCTCCACGGTGTCCCAAAATAGACCCAATAATTCTCATGGTCATCCATTACTCATCCAATACGGTTAATACAAGTTTTAAAGTAATTTAGAATTATTATAATATTCTTTTTACCATCAATTACCCTATTTAACTTTAACTGCGGAAAATAAAAGTCAAAAGTTACTATTCACCAAAAAATATTTTCATTTTATTGAACCAAATTTTACTTAATAATAACAACCATGTATATCATATATTATAAATTCAATTAAAAAAATTGGTAAAATTTCATTCAAATGTAAATGTCACTTTTTTTAACTACTACTAAGTGGTTTCACGATTCATCAAAAATTAATGTTTTTTAGAAAAATACCAAATATTAATGCCTAAGATATATTTGATATTCCGATATAGAAAATGATTTTTATTTTTCAATATTCAAAACAGAAATTTTTCATTAATTAATTTTAAAATTTATTCCCATTGTTAGAACAAATAGCGTGTTTTCAATAAATAATAACTATCAAAATATTTCCACTTGTTTATGTCCAATTTCAAAGTGAAATTAATTCCGATGACCAAAATTTGATTTAATAGTAAAAATATATTCTAATTACATGTTAAAACCAATTAAAAATATAATCTCACCATATAAATAAATGATATTAAAATAATGTTTTGAATTATAATACAACTTATTTAACTATTCATTTGAAATTGAACTTTAACAGAAAAATTCCAAAAATTTACACAAAGTAAATTTTGATACCCCATTCTAAATAATGATTTTATTTGGTAAAATTCAATGTATTAAAGTGAAAAAAGTAGATTTAATGAGGGTTCTCCATTAAAAGGAGGTAAACTGACCTTTTAATGTAAATTATACTTAAAATTAGATTCATTCACATTTTAAGTTTCTAACATTTATTCGGTAAATGTAAATACATTTAACAAACATGTATAATCATATTTTTGTTAGTTTTGTTCATTCCCGCCAATACAATGGCTAAGAGTAAACTAAAATTTAAAATAATATTATTATATTATTAGTGTGCAATATAAGATTTCAAAAAAACATGTTGTTGCATATTAGGTACGCTATCGAACATATCAACCCCTTTAAAGTAAAATTAATATTTAATTCACAAATATTAATAAATATGATATATGTCTTATACTTTATTTACATGGAATGATACATGTAATGTCTATATGTTCGTAATGAATTTTTTTCTTCAAACTTGGTTTTTCTTTTCTTGAAAATCAATAATTATAGATATTTTTTCCCAAATTTTGATAATATATTTTATGATACCAATTTATGTTTTAAAATAATAATATCCAAAATATATTTGGCTGATTTTTTTATATTTTTGAAAGAATAATTTTTTATTAAATAATGTAAAATACATAATTTCATTGAAAACAATAATTTTGTTTCAAGAATATACTATGCTCAATTTTATTAAATACTATAATACCAAAATTAATATTAAAATATTTTTAATAAACTATTTTTGTTCATTTTTATCAATAATATGAATTATTTTGGTAGAAAAACTATTTTACAAATAAAATAAATTATTCATAATTACTATTTTCACCTAACATTATTGGTGTAATTTTAATATAAATTCATCCACTTATTCGAATTTAAAATTTAAATATAGATTCCAAATATGTAATGTGGTGGATCAAATTTCAAATATAGTATCTTTTTATTTTTGGTAAATATAAATAGAAACTCTAATAAAATGTATCACATTGGAAATGTGTAAATTTGGTTAACCACGAATTAAACTAATTGATAAGTTAAAAATATTTCATCTTAATTCATTATTTGATAAATTATATTCCACACTATGCACCATAGGATATAATTTTATATATTTGGTTGATAACTTCCCATGAAATTAGAAATATAATATTTAAATAAAATTTAATTAGAAATTGTCACTCGGTTATATTTAATTATATATTTCTTGTTCACAAAGGGATAGAAAAATATATGGAGGAAATAAATGGTTATTATTAATATAATAAAATTATTTTCATTATATTAAAATATTTATAATATTTATATACTAAATATTTACCATAATTTCTTATTCAATTGTTACACAAAATTTTTTCAATTTATAAAAAATTACACTAAATTACATTAAGAATAATTAAAGATATATGACTTTATTTTATTAAGGAGTCCCAATATTTTTCAATATCTATATAAAAATTTATTAATGTGTCACAATATTTATAATTGGCTTCATTTTCTGTATTAAATTTTTAATGTCAAATGAAATGAATATTGACAAAAAGTACATTAATGGTATATTATAATGAATAAAATATTATTGAATTATTTAAAATTCATATAAATAATTTATAGGTACTTAATATTTTTATATTTTTGTAATCCTCTTCCCAATTGCATTAAATGGATATTTTTTACCTCATTGTACCACTACTAACCCATATATTATAGATGAAATTAATATTCTTGTGATTTTAAAAGGCTTAATGAGAGTTATTACTAAAATATAATTTTTATAACATACACAGAACAAGTAAAAATTTATTAATGTTATATTATAAATTAGTTAATTCATTTCTATTTTTGAATTAATAATATAATTTATTTATTTTATATTATATGATATCCCATGAATGCCCCTCAAATAACATAAAAAATAAAATAGTTTATCTCCTTTATTTAAATTGATTTTCATCACATAGTTCAACAAAACCATAAATCATTCCCTCATCATCATCATTTTTCATGTTTCTAATAGGCTAACCTTATGTAAATTATGATGAAATCTAATTTTATTCATCCCATGAAGAGAAAATATTCATTGTTGAATTATTCAGGTTTGTATCTCCTTACACTTCCTGTTACTGTGTTCAACCTGTCGTAAAATAATAACTCTATTATTAAAAAAATTATTATATGTATTTATTATAATTTACCAACTATATAAAAGAACTCCTACCTATTTTTAAATTTGAAAACATATGTCATGTGTGTGTGTGTGGAAAACCCTCTCCATATAGCGGTCTAATTATGTTGTTACCACTAAATTGCACGGATGGTTATGAATATAGAACTACATAACATATATGATATTTATATATAGTTTATTATATTATAGAATTACAATACTATTTAAAACATTATGACATAAAATTCATTTGAAAATGATAATGTCACTCTTCCGTACACGTATGCAACCATCTCCAAGAAGAAACACAATTTTATATCAATTTTTTTATTTTTTGGATGTCAGTAAAGAAATATTTAATAAATATATGTAATATATAAAATATAATAGTTATATTTGAATGTTATTAAATATATATCTAGTATATCATCCCATTAATAAGGGAAAATCATTCATGTGTATGTATATTCTACCATCCAAATTAACGATGTGATTAATTTTTAATCTAAATCATTTTTAAATAATATAAATTTAGGTATAATTATATTTATATATTAAATGAAATTATATATATGTTGTATCCATAATCATAATGGAAGGACCAATACTACCTTACGAAAACAATAATGAAAATTTAGAGAGTTGATATCCAAAATAAGGTTAATAAAATATTGTTCACAATCATGTGATAAGATTTTCATAATTTGATCATATATGATATTATATATATATATTATATATATATATATATTAAATTTAAATTTATCACCCATGATTTCAGTATAATATAGAAGAGAATTCAAATGTGAGTTATTGAACTTCATCTTAATTTGAACTCCATTGATAGAGATTTGGTAATATAAAAATATATACTTTTATAAGGATTATAAACTACTCTATACCATAATTTAAATTGAATATGATTTTATTTTTATTTAATAAATGGTGAACTTATTTCTATTTTTGATTCTATAAATTTTTCATCCATGAGAATATATTTATACATTATTTTAAAAATGTACTTAATACACTAAACTAATTTATTAATAAAATTTTATATCATAAATTTAGTTTTAAAATGTTGTAATAGAATATATAAAACGTTTTTATGAAATTTCCATGTTGATCTTTTATTTTAGAACTCAAAACGAATGTTTTTTAAACTTATATGATGTTATAAAACATTCCCAACACCAAAAAATTTTATCCTTCTTATCTAATACTACATGGTTTTTATGATTTAATGGGAAAAAACATTCCATAGAGTTTATTTAATTTTTTTCCTTCATTTTATTTAATTCTTCAGAAGACAAATGTTTCTCTCAGATCCAATATTTATGATGACTTAATATTAATCATTTTTTTTATTAATTTTGAGTTCATCAACTTTCTTATGAAAATTTTAAAATAATATTTTCATAATGAATGAATGGTAATTAATATTTACATATTATTTTATAATATATATTACTGTTTCTCAAAACTTATAAAATTTAATCATATGGTGTCTTACATTAAATATTATTTGATTGACTATGGAAATATTTGTATTAAGAATTTTATACACAATATAGATATATTATTTATAAATACTTTTGTTAATGAATTATTTAGATCATTGGATTTTTAGTTATTTCCATATAAATGATATAATGAGGGTGTACAACAATTATATATCCCCTTGATGCATTGACATGTCTAATTAGAGAAAACTGTAATAATGTATTTAATTTGATTTTCCTATATGCATAGAAATAGTTTAAAGTTTCAAAGAGAATGGAAAATATATTTTGATACCATTATGTATGATATCAATACATAAAATATTAAAAAATACATCTTTTATAATTTCCTTATTTTTATCCTTGATATTAAAATATTGATATTAGCAATGGATATTTTTTGTGCTCATATTGTTGATTAAATGTATTATGTCTTCAATTTTATTCAATTCAATATTGATCATGCCTTATAAACTCATAATATAAATATAGAGACCCACGAAATTCAGACATATTATTACAAGATTCATAAACATAAATATCCATTAATAAAAAATATGGATTTTAGATGAATAGTTTCTTTAGAATGCATGGTTTATAATACATAGAAAGAATGTAAATCATGGAATATATATGTTATCTTCAATCCTGAGATTCTAAATACAATATATTTTATAAAAATATATAATATATATAAGGGAAGAAATGAAAAACGGGAGATATATTATTCCAATAATGGGAATTAACCTATTGTGGAAACATATTCAGTTAGTATAGGGTATAACAAGATATCATAAAATGTAAGTCTTATAAGTAATTTCATTGAAAAAATTTAATTGGTAATATATTTTCATATTATTATTGAAATAATTGGAAATTTGGAATCAATATATATAATTAAAGAAGTATTACTCAATCCTTGTAACACCTGTAAGTTTTAGGAAATATTAAAATAATTTATATTCTTCAGTAGCATGTTTTTCATGCAATCATGAGTTTAAAAAAACTATGAGATGCCCTTAATATAAATTTCCATTATAACATATTTGTTATTTAAGAGGATATAAATATAACTAGCTTTTAAAAAAAATATGATAAATGTAAATCAATTATATGTCATATTAGTTATTTGAGTAAATAAAATTTACAATATTTGAATGTAATATAATTAAAAAGAAATTTTTGATAATCATCAAATTGATATTAAAAGAATGTTTTCTTGCCTTTTAATGGCTATTTTTCTATGATTTATACACATTAATAATTTTAATTTTACAATGTCAACCCTTTCTTTGGAATCGGTGTATAAAAATTTACTTTGGTTCAAATTGTGATATTTTTTGGATAACTTTTATAATTTTATGAATTGTAAAAATATAGAAAATTTTACAGAAATTTTTTTTTTTCATTGAGATAATATATATGGTTAAATTATAATATTTAATGTTTTTTAATTATAAATATAATATATTTTTATCATTTAACATAATATATTTCATTATCATTAATTTTACATTAAATTCATAGGTAAAAACATTTCAATCTTTTGTAATGTATTAAACAAAAACACATTTTTTCGACAATGAGAATAATATTAAATTAATTACTAAATATTCATTGTTTTAAATATAGATTTTTTTTTTCCATATATGGAATCAGTAGGTATAGATTATGTTAATTGGATTCTATTATATTTTGGGCATTATGAACAGTAAATACATTAAATTTTATTTACCATAGTTAAAGATAAATCATGTAATTAAGGGTAAAAAGAATTGTATAAAATTACCCTAACACATTTATTAATATAATTGGATGATTATATTTTATCCTAAAATATACATGGCTACAAATTTTATCTATTGGAACAAACTTGTATGAGATTTAGACATTTAATTTATTTTATTTAAGACAATGTGAAATATGCCTCACACAAACTTTAATAATTAGTGTTTTTTAAATTAAAGTTGTAAATAATATAAATTCTATTATAAATACTCATTTTAAATATAAAATGTATCTTTTTATCATATAAATTTATTTGTAATTATTAAGAAAAATATAATTACCCAACTATGTTATACATTAATGATGTAGTGATTTTTTATTTAGTGAAAAATAAACAATATATTTTTTATTGAAATAATAATACCCCTCAAAAGATCCCAAAACCTAAAAAAACATATTTTTGGATATATCTAAACCATAATCATTCAATGGTCGAATGGTTGACCATATGTAGCATTATAAAAGTGATTATGACCCTTAAATTAATTTATTTTAAATGATGTCAAAGTTGTCACCTTCATAATTTAATAAATATAACATTTTAAAATAGGTGTTTTGTAGAAGAAAAATTCGAAGAAATGTATTCTTATGAAATTTATAATATTTTTATTCATCATATAATTTTATTTTTAATTTTTATACAACAAATTAGTATATTAAATAATTATACAAAAATGGTGTTATTATTTTATTTAGAGAAATATATAATAAATGGTTTTTAAAATATTAAAATAAATATAATATGAACTTATTAATGAGCTCCGCGAATATTATAGATTAATATGACATGTTACGAATCTATTAAATATTTGGGTTTGAATATATCTTCTGTATGGAATTTCGTTAAATTTAAACGAATAAAGAGCGTGAAAATTGACACTATTGATATTTTATAAAGATAACATATTATTAATTAGATTAAAAATCCCAAAAATATTTAAAAATTACAAATTGAAAATTATATGGTCAAAACTGTCATTAAGTATCCCTTTATGGAAAATTCACAACATATATGTAATTATTTATAACCATTTAAAATGAATAATATTATTACCACAAATAAAATTAAATTGATAAAATAATGATAAATCAACATGATAAGTTTTAAAATAATATCAAAACATGCGTATATATTATTGGTTGATGTTATTACAACCCTATCGTTTCAAATCATCGATGTTGAGTCATTTTGGATGTTTTTATGTGGGGTTTGATCTTATTATAAATTTAAATTATTGATGTTTCTAAAAGTTCCCCCTCCTCTCTTATAAAAGGGACCCTCCCCCTGTCCCTATTCACTCCATTTTGATCATTAAAACTCTACAAAACTCATAACTTTTACATTCTCAATATCTCTACAAACATACGAGAGGTCTTGGTCTTCATCAAAGATCAAATTTAGTGCTCTAAGAGGAGGTTTAGATGAGGCACTTCGAAGAAGAGAAAATATCCTTTACTGATTCTTTAAAACATCCTTCTTCTTATACATACCCTATATGAGTTTTTTCCTTATTAAGTAATAATTCCTCTATCAATTTTATACTGATATGTTATTATGAATATGAAATAACCATATTCAATCTTCTATCCATCGTTTTAATAATGAAATCACCATGTGTGCATGCGTACAACCTATCGTCTCCACACTGTGGTGTAATATATTTTTCATCACAAACATACTTGGATGGGTATAATGATGGAAGAAATAACTATATATGATTTTTTAACATGATATTGTTTCTGAATTATTTTACACCATACTGTGAGAACCCGAAGATTCGTTTCAGGTACGGCATTCCTTTTTGTAGAGATTTTAAGAAAAATGGAGTTTCTAGAAATTTTTGAAGTACACGCCGTGAACATTCTAAGTACACATCATGTACTATTTTCCCGCTCGAAGCCATGTTATGGTCGTATCCAGGCCACACACACAGTGTGTAGGGGTGATTTGGAGGCCGATTTTGGTAGAGTACGGAAGAACCTAGTACACGCCATGTACTCTAAAAGTACACACTATTTACTTTTCTTTTTTTCATTAAATGCACCGGGGTTGCGCCTGATGGATAGAACATACTTCTTCTTCAGGATCATCATTATATAGCAACCCATACTGCCAAAAATCTTCCTCGAGCCCCCGTGCCTCTGTCCGATCTCCGTTCCAACCACCGTCGATTGCGGTGGAATCACAATGGTGAGTTTTCCTTCTGCTTGAGCCTTGTTTTCCAATTGATCCTCTTTCTTGAGGTATAATTGTTTATGTGTTTCAGATGTTTTCTCACATCTATGACATTCTAAGGAGAATCTGTCGTCACTGTTCATGTATTCTAATCTCCTAGAATCGAGGCATGTGGTTTTTGACATTCCGTAGGAAGTCTATAAATATTTTCTGAAAATTCCTCTAATTCCCTTGGGCAGGGAAATTGTGGATATCCTGTTTATCCTGTGTTATTTTTCTTCTTGCTTGATTTCTTGAGTAGAGATAATTGCTTGTAAATTTGGATAATTTATACTGTGTCCTTGTTCTTTTCCTTGTATGTTTTTCTTGTTAGGCGTTTTGCAAGTTTCCATGCCTAGTTGTAGGATAGTGGAACTATTGATTTATTATGCTTTTGAGTCCTAGAATGATAGCCATGTTGTTCTTGAGGTTTACTTGGATGTTGCACGCGCTCTGAGCATGTTTCTTTCACACAAGACTCTTAGAACCTAGTGTAGTATACCATAGGGAGAATGGACGTAAGGGATTATCTAGAGTGTCTTTTAATACAATGCGAGACCACATGGGGAATTGACGATGAGTGCTTCCTCAGAAAGTCTGTATTTCCTCGTCCTGGGACACAAGGGGAATGAGATGTTGACTGCTTCCCCAGAGAGCCTTTAGCATGATACGCGACTACATGGGGAATTGTTGGTGAGTTCTTCCTCAGAGAGTCTATTTTTTAGTTAAACCATAGGGGTGAGACAATGTGCGCTTCCCAAAGGGATTCTTGAACTGGTAGGATGAACCATACAGTTTAGACTGTGAGATCTACCTAGAGGTTACCTTTTGTTCTACTTCATGATTTGGTTGTTACTTGTGTGATTTGCATGCTAGACACTGGATTGTAGCTTCTGTGTTCTTTCCTGTTTAATGCTTACTGTTTACTGCCTACTGTACTTACCTGCCTTGTTTTTACTAAGTGTTAGGCACAGATATTTGGGATGTTTCCTAATGGGACCTTGTATCACACCCTGTTTGGTCCATGCTTTTGGGCCCAATAATATTATATTGTTTAAGGTATAGATAAGGTAAATATCCCTTCTGCATCAGGTACCTGACATGTTGTGGAGCTAGAGAGCATGGGACCAAACTAAGGCTTGCGATGCCGAGGAGACTTTAGGATGGTTTGTTTTTTTTTCATTGTTACTGTATTGATTCCAGCCCGTTGTATGGTTTGGCTGTTTTATTTGACTTATAACATGCCATGAATCATATCTTTAGTTCCAGATATTTATTATTTTATATTGTTTTCCACTATTAAATTATGATGAGAATGATGTTTACCACTTCCGCTGTTATATATTGTATCCTTCTTTTTATTTTCATAACCTATGAGGGAAAAGTTCCCCAAACTACCATACCAAAGGCCCTCACTACTAGTCGGCAGCCTTTGACATTCGGGGGAATGTGCTTGAGGTCATGTAGAAAACTAAGTATCAGGCACCAGTTGAGTGGATCCGGATTCGGGTCATTACAAAGTGGTATTAGAGGAGTTTCTATTCTATTTATTACTATTTGAAGCATTTAGCCAGGGGTAGGATGGATTTCATACATGGTATTAAGCTATTCCCAGGAGTAGCTAACTCATGTATAGGGGAAAGCCATACTACCTCTTTATTGCAGTTTTCATGTTTTAAGATTTTACGGTTGATATGATTTCACCTAGAGTAATCCACATGCTTGTGTTGTTATTTTCTTTATTATTGCGGTTATATTTCAATCGCAACCCTATGAGATGAGGGTATTCCATCTCATGCATCATATAGGCACTCGTAGAGATCAAATATCATGCACTCTTTCCATGCCATCTAGGGTGAATTAGCGATTGCATGTTGTTTTGAGAGACTTTGTGTAGATTTTTCATGATATAGTGATATATGCTTGATAGAATCTCTACTACCTTGTTAAAGGATTTCTTGTATTCTTATTTTCTTAAATGAACACCATGTTTTGATTTGCGGGGTGTATGGGCCCTCCCGAATTAGAACTTGGCACCTCCTTGCCCTGTTTTCTGTGTTTTCTGGGCTTCTGTGCAGTTTCTAAGCTACTGCCCAGAAAAACCCATAATACACGGCGTGTAATTTTGGATACACGCCGTGTAGTTTTTAGGCCGTGTCACTGACCGTGTGGGAAGGGACACATTGTTGTAGAAATAACACTAGGAACAAGCCATGTACGATTGGAACACGCTGTGTAGTTTAGAGCCATGTACCCGGCCATGTTACTAACATCACGTGTTGGGGAATATCGAGTAGAACATTCCGTCTTGTAAAGGAACATGCCGTGTAGTCCGGTTTGGGTACCCGACCGTGGCACGAGAAACACGGGTCAGATCATGTTTTCTTAGACACGCCGTGTGGTTTTCGGAACACGCCATGTAGTCCTGTTCAGGTACCCAGATGTGTCATGAACAACACGAGACGGGGTCACCATCACCTATAAATGCCGCATTTGTTCGTAACATGTTGTGTAGGGTCCATTTCGGTAGACGTCCATGTATCTAATAACATGGGCCTCTAAACCCATGTCTCGTATAGGCCGTGTTTGTTCAGAACACGCAATGTAGTCTCGGGTTAATTCACATTGTGTGGGTTAACCGTGTAAAGGGAAACGGGTAGGGGAATAGTTTTCAAGTACACGTCGTGTGTTGGGTCAACACGCCCTGTAGTTTGAGGTTTTAAATGAACTATAGGGTTGGGGTACGCGCCCATGTCATTGGCTTAAGAAGACACGCCATATAGTTATTATACACGCCTTGTAGTCGTGTTTTGTAAAAATGTGTGTTTTCCTTACCCTGTTCCTGTTTTGTACTCTTGTGTTTCCTATCCTTGTTTTTAATCTATGGTGTGCTTTTGATCTTTCAGAGATATGCTTCTCAGACATCCTCTGGTTGTACGTCTATCATCAGGCAGTGATCAGACACCATATATGGCTCATCAGGAACTTCTTGCCCATCCTCCAGTCGGGCCAGCCTTTGCACCGACTATCATACTAGTTGTAGGCACTGACGTGCAATACATGGAAGGTTTTATAAGGATGATGCAGACCTTCCAGGGAGCACCACCTCTTTCCACGACTATGGAAGATTTGACCAGGGTTTTTCAGTAGCAACATACTCCCACGTTCTCAGCGGAAGGAGGACCTCAGGCTGCAGAGTCATGGATGGAATCCATGCTAACTATCTTCGAGCATCTGTAGATGCCTCCATAGAGGCGGGTCAAGCTCGCTACCTACATGCTCGGAGACTCCGCCAAGAGGTGGTGGGATGTGATCTCATGGGTGGGTCATCAGCAGGTTATGGATTGGGAGGAGTTTCAGCAAATCTTTTATGACTACTTCTACCTGGAGACCCTGAGGGATAACTGAGCCCGGGAGTTCATGAGCTTAGAGAAGGGTACTCTTTCGGTCATGGAGTAATCCTATCGTTTCACCGAGCTGCATCATTTGACACCCCTATGGGATGGGAGTGTGGTGTTCTCAGTAATGAAGTTTGAGGATGGTATTAGGTGGTAGATCCGCTCGCAGGGGAATATATTCCAGTTGACTTCCATCAGTTCCATCGTCAACTAGGCACTGATTGAGGAGTGCAATATGAGGGACTCTGGAGCTGCGAGCCTGTGCGGTTCTACTTCCAGACCTAGTTTTTCTCCAAATGACAGCAAGAAGCGTCGTAGGGAGTCTTCCCTCATTGATCAGAGGAAGCGAGATGCATCGTCAGGCAGCCAGGTGATATGCTACCAGTGTGGCCAGTCCAGCCACACGAGGCCATAGTACCAGAGAGACCTAGTGGAGTGCTAATATTGTGGCATGATGGGACACCGTCAGCGTTTCTGCCAGGTTTTCTCACCAGCAGCTGGTGATTGGGGTTCTTCCATGACTCCTCGTTCAGGAGAAGTACCACCAGTTTCCCACTAGTCTGGGAACTGGAGTTCTTTCGGCCATTCGGTCTGAGGTGGAGGTCGAGGCAATGTCAGTCTGCCACTAATCCTTGAACACCACCAGGGAGGTTCAACTCAGAGTGGTCAGCCAGGGGTGCAAGGCCGTGGTGCAGGACAATCTTTCGTCGTGGGGTAGACCTATTAGGAGAAGGATCCCGTCCGTTCTACAGTTCGAGGTACGATTTTAGTAGCCTCAGTTTTATCATCAGCTCTTTTTAATACGGGTGCTACGCATAGCTTTATCTCTGTTTCTATCATGGAGAGCCTTGGGCTCTGCATCTTTTCTTATGGCGACTCGCTGACAATAGACACACCTTTGAGGACAAGGACATCTAGTGCACGGCAATGCAGAGAGTGCCCTCTCGAGGTTGAAGGGTATCATTTCTTATGGGATATCTATGTCCTAGAGATGACAGGCTATGATGTGATTCTCAGGATGGACTAGTTGGTTCCCTTCCAGGCAGTCGTCGACTGTTATCGCAGTAGAGTGAGTTTTGTTTTACCAGAGGGTGATTCTTTTCTTCATAGAGGCGAATGGGATGTTCAGGTGAGTCGAGAAGGACTTGAGCATCATGGGCTTGGAAAGGTGACAACCTATATTTCTAGTATTTATCTAGATGATCATGGGACCTCACAGTTGGAATTTTCTCTAGTGGTGGATCATTTCTGGGATGTCTTTATAGAGGACTTTTCGGGTTTTCCTCTAGAGCCACACGTAGATTTTTCTATTGAGATCGTTCCAGGAGATGTAATGGTGTCCATTACTACTTATAGGATGACTACACCTGAGTTACAGGAGCTCATGAAGCAGTTGGAGGAGTAGCAGGCAAAGGGTTTCATCCAACCCAGTACTTCTCCTTGGGGTTCGCCAGTCTTATTTTCGAAAAATGCAGACGGTACCCTTCAGCTTTGTGTGGATTATCGAAAGCTGATCCAGTTGACGGTCAAGAACCGATATCCCTTACCAAGGATTGATAACCACTTTGATCAGCTTCGAGGATCCCGTGTGTTCTTGAAGATCGACTTGAGGTCCGGTTATCATCAGTTGCGTGTTAGACCATCAGATATACCTATGACACCCTTCAGGAGAAGGTATGGTCTATATGAGTATACAGTCATCTCGTTCGGTCTCACGAACGTGCTTGCAGTTTTCATGGCACTGATGAACTGAGTGTTCCATACTTGATTGGATTCCTTCGTCGTGGTCTTGGTGGGTGATATCATGGTGAACTATCACACTCGACACGACCATGATACCCACCTTGAGATCCTTTTGAGTACACTGTGAGAGCATAATCATTAAGATAAAATCTTAAAGTGCCACTTATGGATGAATCAGATTCAATTTTTGGTCACGTCATCTCAGAGGCATGAGTATCCTTGGATCCAGAGAATGTGAGAGTTGTAATTTCCTGGGAGCATCCGAAGAACGTTTTTGAGTTATGGAGTTTCCTAGGGATGGATGGATACTATAGACGCATAATTTAGGACTTCTCATGCCTAGCTTCACATTTGACAGGTCTAACAAAGAAGAGGCGATGATCTTATGGTAAGATTCTTGTGAGTCAGCCTTTCAGGAGCTGAAGGGAAGGCTGACGTCAACACCGATACTAGTTTTTTCAGAGACAGGCAAGAGCTACAGGGTCTATTGTGATGCTTTAGGTATCATACTAGAATATGTGCTTATTACGGGATATGAAGTCATTGCGTATGGGTCTCGGCAGTTGAGGCCACATGAGATAAACTACCCTACGCATGATTTCGAGTTGGAAGCGGTTGTTCATGTCTTACACTATTAGAGTCACTATATTTTGGGAGAGGACTTTGTGGTTTTCACCAACCACAAGAGCCTCAAGTATATCTTCACACAACGTGATCTGAATCTTAGGCATCACAGGTGGGTCAAATATATTCAGTATTTTGATTTCGATCTTGCTTGTACGCCGGGAATGGGCAATGCGGTGGCAGATGAGTTCAGTAGGCGAACTCAGATTTAGTCAGTTCAGTAGTCCAGCAGTGAGTGGTAGCTTATGGCTCTGTTCTCAGAGATTCATCTGGAGGTGAACGACATGCATGGACAGTCTTACCTATCGTCTGTAGCTGTTACTTTGATACTACTTGATCGGGTGCGGATGAGGCTTCTATCAGACTTAGAAGGCTTGGTCCTATGGGGGAGCGTGTAAGGAGAGGACCCTTTTCTTGGATAGAAAGTGGGTGAGGTTGAGATATTCTGTTTCCAGGGATGCGTATGGGTGCCCATAGACATACGCGCGGATCTGATGTGAGATTTTCATTCCTCAGCTTGGGAAATTCGTCCTGGCATCACCAAGATGTATCGGGACCTTCATCGCCAGTACTAGTGTCCAGGTATGAAGAAAGATGTTGATGGTTTTGTCATCATATGTTCCACTTGTCAACAGGTGAAGGCGGAGCATCAGCGACCAGCATGCCTTTTACAGTAGTTACCCATTCCGGAGTGGAAGTGGAATGATTTTGCGATGGAATTCGTGACCGGGTTGCTAAGGTCGCCTCAGTGAAACGATGTTTCTTGGGTTGTCGTTGACATGCTCACGAAGGTTTCTCATTTCATGCCAATCAAGGAGATCATTAGTGTCGATGATCTGGGATGACATTACCTCAGATAGATTGTACATATGCATGGAGTTCCACACTCCATTATTTCAGACAGAGATTCATGATTTACCTCTCGGTTATGGCAGGGACTTCAGAAGGCCTTGGGTACATAGGTACTATTGAGTATAGCATACCGTCCCTAGACAGATAGCCAGTCCGAGCGTACAATCTAGGTGCTAGAGGATATGCTTAGAGCGTGCATTCTGGACATTGGCGGTTCTTGGGAAAAGCATATCCCTCTGGTGGTGTTCTCCTACAACCACAGTATTATGGCGAATATTCACATGGAACCTTATAAGGCATTTTACGGTAGGCCATGCCGATCACCCTTATGTTGGCTGGAGGTAGGAGAAGAAGCTTTGTTTGGACCTCGTCTTGTTCAGGAATCCACAGATCAGATAGAGATTGTTCGGAAGAGGATTGATATAGATCAGTGTCGGTAGAAGACTTATGCTGATCAGCAGATACGACCTCTGGAGTTTGAGGTTGGGGATCAGTTTTTCCTTCCTGTCGCACCGAGGTTGGGACACAAGAGGATTCGAAGACAGGGTAATCTTTCATCATGGCACGTCGGGCCGTTTGAGGGTTTGTAGAGAGTTGGGCCGGTTTCCTATCGGTTGCAGCTACCTCAAAGGTACCTGGACATGCATGACGTCTTCCACATCTATCAGCTCTGATGTTACATAGTAGACCTATCCCATGTCTTTCAGCCCGAGGAGGTTAAGCTCGAAGTAGATGCATCGTTTGAGGAGCATCCCATTCGTATTGTCGATCGTAGTACGATGGTTTTCCGTGGGAGGTCTGTACCTCATTATGTGTGTTATGGCAGCATGGGTGAGTAGAGAATGAGACCAGGGAGAGGGATGCCGATGTACGATCGCAATGGCCAGAGCTATTTGAGGTTTCATCTTCTACACCTCGCTAGGGAAATCTGGGGAATAATTTCATTAAGGCATGATGTTTTTAAGAACCTGGATCTTCGATTCAAGTACGCCTTTCCTTTTTCTAGAGATTTTAAGAATAATTGAGTATCTGGAAATTTTTGAAGCACACACCGTGTACTTTCTGAGTACACATCGTGTACTCTTTTCCTGCTTGAAGCCATGTGTTAGCCATGTCCAGTCCATACACACGGTGTGTAGGGGTGACATGGAGGCCTATTTTAGCCATGTACAAAAAAACCTAGTACATGCCGTGTACTCTAAAATTGCACTCCGTGTTCTTTATTTTATTCAATAAACACACTTTGGTCGTTCCTGACGGACAAAACTTACTTCTTCTTCTGGATCTTCATTCGATAGCGACCAGGACAGCATAAAATCTTTCCTGATCCCCTGTACATTCATCTGATCTCTGTTCCAACCGCCATCGATTGTGTTGGAATCGCAGTGGTGATTTCTTCCTTCTTCCTGAGCCTTTTTTTTCAATTCCTCTTCTTTCTCGAGTTATCTTGGTTTATGTGTTTCAGACGTCTTCTCAGATCTACGATGTTCTAAGGAGAATTTGTCATTGCTGTTCACATAGATTGATCTCCTAGGATCGAGGTAGGTGGTTTGTGCCTTTCCGTAGGATGTCTGTGAATATTTTGTGCAAATTCCACTAATTCCCTTGGGCAGGGAAATTGTGGGTTTCCGGTTTTGCGCCTGTTATTTGTATGCTTGCTTGATTGCTTGACTAGAGATCATTGCTTGTAAATTTGGATAATTAATAATGTGTCCTTGTGGTTTGGCTTGCATGTTTTTCTTATGAGGCATTTTTCCAATTGCCATGCATAGATGTCGGATAGAGGAACAATTTCTTTAATATGTTGTTGAGCTATAGAATGAATGCCAAGTAGTTCTTGAGGTTTACTTGGACTTTTCATGCGGGCTGAGTAGATTCTTTCACACAGGACTGTGAAAACATAGTGTAGTAGACCATATGAAGAATGGACGTAAGGGATTCTCCAGAGTGTCTTTTAATATGATGTGAAACCATTGGGGGAATTGATGATGAGTGCTTCCTCAGAGAGTCTGTAGTTCCTCGACGGGGCCATAGAGGGAATGAGTCGTCGAGTACTTCCCCAGAGAGCCTTTACCATGATACAAGACTATAGGGGGAATTAACTGTGAGTTCTTTCTCAGAGAGTCTATTATTTATCTAAACTAGAGGGGTGAGACTGTGTGTGATTCCCAAAGGGTTTCTAGTACTGGTAGGATGAACCTTAGGGGTTAGACTTTGAAAACTACCCAGAGGTTACTTTTTTTCTTCTACATGATGATTTGGCTATTACTTGTGTGATCTGCATGCAAGACACTAGATTGTGGCACTTGTGTGCTTTCCTGTTTACTAATTTCTGTTTACTGCCTACTGTACTTACCTACCATGTTATCACTGACTGTTAAGAATAGATCTTTGGGTGGTTGCCTAATGGGACCTTGTCTCACACACTGTTTGGACCATGCATTTGGTCCCAAACAGATTATATTGTTGCAGGTATAGATAAGGGACAACGCCCTTCTACATTAGGTGTCTGACTTTCCATGAAGCTGGAGAGCATGGGACCAAGATAAGGCTTGCGATGCTGAGGAGACATTTGGCTGCTTTGTTTTTCCTTTTCATTGTTATTGTATTGCTTCCAGCCTGTTGTTTGGTTTGGCTATTTTATTAGACTTATATCATGCCATGCATCATATCTTCTGTTCCAGTTATTTATTATTTTATAAATTCTTCCACTATTAAATTCTAATGATAATGATGTTTACTGCTTCCACTATTATATATTGTTTCCTTTCTTTTATATTAATAACCTATGAGGGAATAGTTCCCCCAACTACCTTACCCAAGTCCCTCACTGCTAGTCGGCAACCTTTGACATTCGAGGGAATGCTCTTGAGGTCATGTGGAGAACCAGGTACAGGGCACCAGTTGAGTGGCTCTGGATTCGGGTCATTACATATACAATTCAATACAATCATGGGAATGATATCACCGCTCATGCATATGTATAGACTACCACCTCGACGATGGAATGTGATTATTTCGACATGAACATCATTGAAGAATGATTATATAAAAGAATTGAATGTATAAATATGATATATATTTTACAAATTCCATTCATTAAATGATATAACTATAACCTACAAAGAGGAATATGAATTTATTCAACAAAACATGAATAATAACATAATGTAGATAACACCTAAATAACATGTTAAATGAAATGTTTGTAATAAACAGATAAGAAATTAGGATATATGATATCATAACAATGACTATTATTCAGGAATAAGTCAAAGACATTATTTAAATCATTATACATGAGGTTAAGTGTAATGACCAGGAATTTTAAAGTAATTTTTCTTCATAATTCTATGGAAATTTGCGAGTCTGCGGTTTTTGACGTCACGTGATTCTGATGCCCGGTGAGCCCGAAATATTTTTCTGAAGATTAGATCAGGTACGTTCAGTGAACGAATGAGCATGTTTTTCTATCTTTTGAACCGGTGCTCGGATTCGAAATACGAGGGCACCGATGAACTCGCAGTGATGGTATTCGCCTAAGGGGAACTTAACCATAGTTGCGTTTTGACGGGAAGAGAGTTTACATTTCGGGTTGTTATTAAAAAATAAAAAAATTATGTGTTAGATATTTTTATTTGTGGAGGGTGGTTATTTCCTCCCATTGGGAGTTATAGGTGGGGGCCACTCCCAGATAACCCCCCATGAGAGGATATTTGTGGTGTGGGGACCACACGTGCCCTAAAATCTTGAACTCCTCATATCTCTCTTGAACTCCCCATAACTCTCAACTTCATTAATTTCATTGAAAACTCCCCCTAAATTAATTTTGATATCTCCAACTTCTCATATCCCATTAATTCTATGAAAACACTTTTAATTAGTGAATTGAAACACAATTAATTAGTTTAAGTGGTTTGAAATTTTAATTACATTCGATAATAAACTAATAGCCTTGGCAATTATTTTATTTTGGGCTTTTGTCTTGTTGAGAGAATCTGGAGGAAGCTATGGAGAAATAGAGACAGTGTTCTTCTCTCAATGAAGAACACCATCTCCTTCCAATGAACAACCATCGAAGAATGAATCATCACCTTCGATATTCATCCAAGTCAAAGGAGAAGAAGCCACCAAAAAGGAATGCCAACGACGACGTGCCTTCCTTCCTCATCTCTGCAACAGTGAGGAGATGTCATTCCCTCCTCGAGCGTACTCTGATGTCGTCAAAAAATCCTCACCAAGTGACGCCGTCTTCCGTGACGCTAACAACCATGAACCTTAATTCGAGGTAAGGGGTTTTCTTAATTTATTTTAAATAAATTATTAATTTGTTATTCTTGTATACAAGTGAACATCATTGGCTATATGATACCACCTAACACAGAGGGTGTGGGCCGAACGAACACGGCCTGACGACCCTCCATTCAACTTTGTTCTTTTTAGATGGTGATGGTGATTGAAAGTATGGTGGTGAATATTGAAGGCAGTGGTCGTGTGCTAGCTGCGTGGGGAGGAACCAAGACCCGCAACCATGGGCCACTCATCCAACAAAAAACCGACCGGACCTAAGTGACCACGGTGCCACAAGGGGCACCGCATTGCGGAGGACCGCGGCCCGCAGGAGGATGGCCAGGCTGAGAAGAATCATGACACTAGGAGGGAACCACGATGGACGAAAACCGGCCCGCCCGTGCGTCCGCTTGCACCATGAAGGCCGGTCAGCTTAGACCAGCCAGTTTGGGAGGGTGGCGCTGGTTTGCGCTGCCGGTTCGGGATGCCAGGCCCCCCCACCATCGGACTGCTCGGCCGGTAGGGCCGAACCCTTCCGGGCCGGGCCACACCCAGTCATGCATTTCGGGATAGACTACTCGATTCATCGGGCTGGTCTGACCCATTTCGGGGTCGGACCCGCCAAAACCGGGATGACCCGACTCGTCAGCCCATAGCGCATAACGGGTCGGGCCCGTTTTTACATAGAGGTGAATAACTCGAAGATCGCATGTCCGATCGAAATGAAGTCTATGGCACTGTGACCCTTGAGATGAGGCAGTCCTTTTTCGATACTATATGTGAGGTTTGGAGGACTTTGGGGATGGGATGGGTTAGAAGAATGTGTATTTTTAACCGGGCCCCTGGAATGGAAAATCCAATAACTCCCAGACTGGATGTCTGTTTTGACGAACCGTCGATGGCGTTGGTAGTCTCGTTGATTAATGGTTCCTTTGAGTATAACCCATGTGAGTTTGTGGTGCAGTTCAGATATGATTGGGTTGGTTCGTACATGAAACAAACCGGGCCCCCGAGACAAAAAGGCTAATAATTCACAGACCGAGCGTCCGATTGACACACCGTCTATTGCGTTGAGACCCCAATCACATGAAAAACCTTTGAGATACTTCTTCGTGGGACTTTGTGAAACATGGAGTATTGGCCAGTAGCTCATGGAGCGGATCCTCCAAGAGACGAGCATATGGAGTAGTAAAGGCCTAGTAGCTGGCTGAGACCTGAAGACTGCTTGTCCATTACGTTTCAGAGTTACTTGACTAGCCCAGTGGAAAGCACTGCTGTGTGAGGTGGCAGAGCCATTGCATGGGAGCGCTAAATTGTGAGGTGGCATACCCACAATACTCGATAGAAGGAGTTCTCTGTTGGATATCAGGGGGATCTCTATTATGTGAGGTGACAATCCCATAGCGGGGAGCGCTACTGTGTGAGGAGGTAGACTCGTGGTACTTGACAGGAGGAGTACTTCAGCAGTCTAAGGATAGTGAGTAGCACCTCAAAGTCGTGACATCACTAATGCTCTTGACAGAGGAATATTTCTATAGCATTCATGTTTTCGACATCATGCATAAAATCATGGTTTGAGCTGAGTTAATAACCTTTGTGTTTTCCTCATGATTGAGATGGGTTACATGATAACTAATGTATATGTATGGGAATATACCTAAGTAAAGGTTAACTATTGATATCATTCTTTATGGTTTATCCTTAATGGATTTGGTGATACCTTGAGGGTCTTGGAGTCCCTATTGAGTATTGTTATACTCACACCTACACGGGCATAGTGTACGAGGACTGGACTGTACTCGGAGGTGGACACTTGACTTGATGGCACATAGAGCAGACCGATATCCGTAGAGTGTTGAGGAGGTCATTTGTACCTACTCCTCAGGTAGAAACTGGGAGGATGACCCAGGAGCTTCTTTAACATTCACCTGTTTGTCTTTTCAGTTGTACTTTCATTCAGTTGTAGCTGTACCTTTCTATTGGGCTTATATTTCTGGCCCCTTTTTATATCCAGCAGAATTGTTTTTCTACATAACTTAGTGTTTTCTTCTGCTTGTACTCTGATTGTGTGTCTTTATGTTTTATAAATGCAATGCATTCCTAGTTTTTAGGGAGTTACGCCCTTGGTGCTAGTAGCGAGCCCCTGGCCTATGGAAAGCGGGATTGGGGTAGTCACGATACGAGCCTCGGGGGACGGGTCGTGACAAATTGGTATCAGAGGAGTCGGTTCTACCACATAACTTAGGACTCTAATCTTTCTTTTCTGTGTATCAATAGTGTTATGAGTATTAAGTGTGGTTTTCTGTTCAGGGAGTCCAGTGTTGGTGCGGGTGGCCAACGTATCCATACACAAGGACCCTAACTTCTGATTACTGACTCAATACAAGAAAACACTGATTGCGTGTGTGTTTTCCAATGTTTTCTTTATGTCATCTCAAACCAGGTCAGCTCACAAGTTATAGTCTTTGACTGCGTCACATCTGTTTCTTCTAGGATGCCTCCCTGCGGATGACTAGATAGTGCCCCGAGAGTTGTACGTACTGATAGGCCGCCGAGCAACAATGCCTCAGTAAGGGGTCCTCATCCTGTTGAGGCACCAGTGGAGGCAACCGCAGTACTACCACCTGTTGGGACAGCTATTCCACTATCCCTTGTCGCGGGCGATGCACGCCGCTTGAGGGCGATGCATGACTTCCAGCGCCAGAGGCCACCCAGTTTCTAAGGAGAGACGGACCCACAGGCAGCTGAGGATTGGCTGGAGGCTGTAGTGAGATTTTTCAGTCTAGTAGGGACACTGTCAGTCTTTCTGGTGATTCTTGATACCTACCTCCTTCAAGATTCAAAAACCAGATGATGGAGCCTGATGCTCTAGATGCAAGACGAGACGAAACTTCTATTGGTAAACTTTGAGTGACCATTCCGGGCAGAGTTTATACCAGCAACCCTTCGAAAGGTGAATATACAGGAGCTACTGCATCTTCAATAGGGTAGCATGTTGGTGGCACAATACATAGCGAGGTTCACCAACCTATCACACTACTCCACCGATATGGTACGCGATGCATTTTTCAAGGCCCAGACCTTTGATCAGGGACTCAGGAAAATGATTAGAGCTTCAGTTGTCTCCCATAGCATCCTGATGCAGACAGGGGTGTTGGAGCAAGACCTCTTAGTGAAGAGTTTCCTTGATGAGAAGTCTCCTACATCAGGACCCACCACTAGCCGACATGCAACAGAGTCTTCTGCAGTTGGCAGTAGACAAATGATGCTGAGGTCCAAGAGGACCAGACCTACAGGTGGTCGACTGCATGACTCAGGGTCAGTAGTGCGGGGTACCCAGGGTAGAGACAGAGCCAGAAATTCCAGGATTTGTTACTCATGTGGTGGACAGGGTCACATGGCTCGTGACTGTCCGACCCACCCTGCGGAAGATCAGAATATATAATAAGGACCTCCCAGGCAGAGTTAGAGGTTCAATTGAGGCAGACCGCAAGGAGCAGGTGACCGAGGCAGTGGAGCTGGCCGTGCAGCTGGTTGTGGACGATGATTCGAGGTTTTTCCACCACCACCAATAGGAGGTCCATGTTGACCATAGGGAATAGGTGGACACGGGGGTGCATAGCTTCAGGCTGCTGAATCATACGTCTATGGAGCTCTGGAAGCAGGTTGATAGGAGAAGGAATAGTTCCAAGCATGGAGGCCTTTGTTCTTGGTGATTCTAGCTTCCTTATTGTTATTGTTTGTGGTTTTTATGTATCTTTTTTACTTTGAGCTGTAGTAATTAAAGACACTTTTATTTGTGATGTTTTCTTTCCTGTCTTTTGTGTGTTTATTACTAAGAGGTTCCGGTTTAAAAACATTGACTTGACCCTCACATTCCAGATTCATACGGGAGGAGTCCCAGTGTCCACACCCTAATGTCGATAGTGTGACTCGACCCTTAGAGGCGAGAGTAAAGGTTGGACCTCTTGGTAATAATGTTGAGGCCTTACGACATCATCAATGACATGAATTGTACCGTTCATGTCAGCATTGACTATATTAGGCAAAAGGCAAGGTTCATATAGGGGAATGGAGCATATTTATCTTTTCAGAAAAGGACAAATCTTAGTAGCTCTTGTAGAATGTTTGTGAAGAAGGGTGAAGACGAATTCTTACAATTGTATAGTACCTCCCATTGTTCGTTGAGCGAACAGTTTAAGAATCACTCCAATCTCAATAATGTCTGGTGTGTCATATTTTAGATGAATCTGAACCTGAGATAGTGGCGGTGGAGTGAGTTCCTCAAGGACTATGACTTCATGATAGTGAATACTCCTTGTAAGGGGAACACATTAGCATATGCGTTTAGCATGAGGACTCGTATTCAGCTGCTAGGAGAGGCGACATATCAGCTGGCATCCTTACATATATTTTTAATGGATAGAGATGGCGTAACTTAACTTCAGTCTCTTACAGTCACTCCTCCACTTCATCAGCAGAGTAAGCGAGGTGGCTGTCATGACCCGAACCAACTGGGCTCGAGCCATGACTCTCCATGACCGCCTCTAATAGGCCAATGGATGGTGTCTAGCACCGAGTAGGCTATCACACACATGGGAGGCATTATCCTAAAGAACCTATAAGCACACACCCACATAAAACTCCATGTAACAGTGTAGAGATATATATAACTGAAAAGTAAATGCATGCATACTACTATCCCACAACAAGAGTACATCAGAAGTACAAAAGGGAAATACAGGTCCCACCAAAAGAAAACTACAAAGCACGTCAAAACTTCCATGAAGAAGGGGAACGCTGCCACAAAACCCCGCCAGAAATCTCCCTCAGCATAGCTCTGGTAAACACCCTGGTAAAACCCACTCACTAAGCTCTGCATGCTCCGGGACCTCTTGGGACTCCATTGAAAGGCATGTGGTCTGCACAAGACACAAACATGTGCCGAAAAATCCTCTGCAGGGGTGAGTATAAACATACTCAGTAGGCACCCCAAAAACCCAAAACAAAAGAGAGAAACTGAAAGGCAACAGTCCGCTCATCCCTATGAGAGGGAACCCAGAACAGAGAGAAACTTCATCTCGTGACAATCCTCAACTGAACACAACTAGTCTTCTCAGCTCAGGTGTATTCCCATAAATACACCATGAAAAATCCAGATATACATATATCACACACCAAGCCTCATGATGTACCGACCTCCTCACCAGCAACTATCCAAAACTAGGAGAGTACACCACACGATCACCGTCACCCCAGATGACACTCATCCGAGAGATACACTCCATCGGATTTCTCACAAACCTCTCAGACACTCACCTGAAAGATCACACTCGTCGGATAGCATCACTAAGGAAAGCCAATAACTGTCATCCCTGTGGACCAGGCCATACGATTCATTAGGCCAGTCCGACCCTTTTCTAGGTCGGACCAGCCAAAATCAAGATGATCTGACCGGTCATCCTATTGTGCTTAACGGACCAGGCCCGTTTTTACTTAAAGTTGAATGACTTGAAGACCGTGCGTCTGATCGACGCGCCGTCTACAAAACTAGGACCCATGCGATGACGTGATCCTTTTTGAATACTCTAAGTTATTTTTTGGATGACATTGAGTAATGACTAAGTTATAAACGAGCGTATTTTTTACCGAGACCCTGGAACAGAAAAGCCAACAACTCTCACACCAGACTTCCATTTGAGGAACCGTCGATGGAATTTGTAATCTCATTGAGAAATAGTTCCTTTGAGTATACCCCATGGGATTTCGGGGTACATTTGAGATATGGTTGGGTTGGTTCGTACATGAAACCAATCGGGCCCCTGGGACAAAAAGTCTAATAAATCACAGACCGGGCATCCGATTGACGCGCTGTATGTTGCGTTGAGACCCCTTGGATGTGGAGAACCTTTGAGATAATTCTTAGTGGGTATTCATGACCCGTGGAGTATCATCTAGTAGCTCATGGAACAGATCCTCCCGGAGGCGATTATATGGATTATGGAGACCTAGTAGCGGGCTGAGATCTGATGACTGATTGTCTGATATGTTTCAGAGTGACTTGACCAGCCTAGTGTGGAGCACTACTGTGTGAGATGGTAGACCCATGGTGGAGAAACACTACACTGTGAGGATATAGACCCATAGCACTAGAATTAATGAGTACCTCTATAGTCTATCAGGGGGATAACTATTGTGTGAGGCGGCAGACTCACGGTAGGGAGTGCTACTGTGTGAGGCGGTAGACCTGCGGTACTCGACATGAGGAGTACATCAATATTAATAGGTTAATGAGTAGCACATCACAATCATGATAGGACTACTGTGCTGGATAGAGGAGGAGTTCTCTAACAACCATGTTTTCAACATTATGCATAAATTCCTAGTTTGAGTTGAGTCAATGACCTTTTTGTTTTCCTCATAATTGAGATGGGTTACTTGATAACATAATTATATGTATGGGAATATAATTATGTAAAGGTTATCTATTTAGATATTTCTTTGTGGATTATCCTTATTGTATTTTGCGAGAACATGAGGGTCTCGGGGTCCCTAATGAGTATCGTTATATGTACCCCGGCACGGGTTATGCCCACACCTCGTTGTGTTGGATGCAGACAACGGACAACACTGACCGAGGAAAAGTGTACAAGGACTGGACGGTACCTGGAGGTGGACACGTGATGTGATGGCACAGGGAGAGGACCGATAGACATGTAGTGCTGAGGAGGACATATGTACCTACCCTTTAGCTAGGAACATGGAGGATGACCCATGAGCTGCTTTACTCTTCAGTTGTTTGTCTTTTCAGTTGTACTTTCTTTCAGTTGTAGTTGTACCTTTCTATTGGGATTTTATTTCCAGCCTCTTTGAACTTCTATAACACTTGTTTTACTTCATAACATAGTGTTTTCTTCCACTTGTACTCTAATTGTGGGTGTTTATGTTTCATAAAGGCAATGCCTTCCCAGTTTTTAGGGAGTTACGCCTTTGATGATAGTCGCCATCCCCTAGCCTATAGAAGGCAGGTTTGGGGTTGTCACGATACGAGCCCTGGGGTATGGGTTGTGAAATTATGATATGTACAAAGAATATCATACCTAAGGTAAGGGAAAATCATGAAATCTCATTTTCATCTGAGGTCGTTTATACATTAGTATTTATTGCGGAATATTTATCATCCTCGTCTATGTTTCCTAAATATGTTATATTATTTCCATTCTTATACAATTGTTAAAAATGCAATTTTACCAATTGGTGAATTATAAGTACACTATTTGAAAGGAATATTCTTTCTTTTTCTGTACGAGATAATTTTTGACTTTTCCATGAAAAGTACGATAATGAATTTTTTTTACATAAACAAAATGAACAGATTTTTATGTATTCATTGATAATTATTTCCATGAAGAATCCATTATGTGTTTTCTTGTTTATTTTCAATTAACATCTTTTATTTTAAAATTTAATTACATCATGAGAAAAGAAAATGTTTTTGAAAAATAAAGGATATTTTCCTCAATAACTATGTTCCCGTGTTTAATCAAAAATATTTTTCATCTAAGATGATATAGGATTATGTTTCTATACCTATTATTACATTGATTTGATTATGTTATGATGGAATTATTTTTATGAAGTCATTTTATATTATATGGATTATGTTATGGTTGCATTATGATTAATAATCCCATTTTATTACATGTGTTATGATATGAAGTAAGATTTATGATTTTGGGGAACATAAAAGATTGTTTTCATTATGATATGGGTGACCCTATATCTCCCCGCAATGCAATGGGTATATAATTTTTATGATGAGATAAACATGGCTAGAATAGTAATACCTAAATGGAACAAGGAGTGAACTTGGTTCAGTAATGGACTTTCTATGCTATGATGGTCTTGGAAATGATCCTTGACTAAAATGAAATGTTTATTTATGATTATGTTTGTATGATAGAAAGTTTCATATCTTATTTTATTATTATTGGTATTACATTTCAGTTCTATGATTTATCCAATGACATGATTTTATCATCTCTTATGCGGGATAATATTTTCAAAAGGTATGATCTTAAGAATATGATATGATTGAAATTTTCTTTTGGTTACCCATACCAAGCATTTGAGGACATGCTTTTGTATGTTTCTTTTCCCTACATTCGGAAGAAGGGTATTAAATATGATATG
The DNA here is from genome assembly GCA_963277665.1 of Viscum album. Classification (NCBI taxonomy): domain Eukaryota; kingdom Viridiplantae; phylum Streptophyta; class Magnoliopsida; order Santalales; family Viscaceae; genus Viscum; species Viscum album. Next base: position 1,817,274,230 of record OY728146.1, read on the forward strand.
ATAAAAAGGAATCATGTTATGACCAAATAAACATGAGACAACATATATTCTTTATGAAATAGTTGGTTTTGATTCCATGATTTTGAAGACACTATACCTATATGATCCTATAATGGTTTTGTTATATGTTGTAATAAATATAATTCAATTCTGGATTATAAACAATGAATATCATGCATGGTTCATGACAGTTGGTATGAGAGGAAAGGTTTAGTTATCCATTATAAAGTAGTATGTGAACCCCATAGTAAGAACAATCACGATATGTCTAATCATAAGACAAAATCCTGGTGTTTTAAAAATGGAAATGAATAACCTATGATAAAACATAAAGTGCAAAATTTTATTCTTTATTATGTCGTTTTCCTGTTATGATTAGTGTTTCTTACACAATTCTTCTTGGTTTCAGTCAATGGCTGGAACCCGAAGGAACTGTGTTAATGCTGAATGCGATGGGGAATGAAATGATTTCCCCATTGAGCGACCAAAAATTATGTGAGATGGTATATAAAATTGTGTATCCATCCTCACAAAACATTATCAATCTATGAATCATGCATGATTTCCCATCGAGAAAAGGAAGGATCAATATTCTGTTGAATTTTTCTTGAGGCAGCGTCCACCTAAATTTAGCGGGTCTTCTGATCCATTTGTAGATGAACAGTGGATTAGTACAACAAAAAAGATATTTTCAGTTCTACATTTTTCTTGAACATGATAATTTCATATTAATAGTATATCATTTGGATGGTGAATCTGATCAATGATGGAATATTATCAGGATTACGAGGAAAAGAGAAGAAATTGAGTCCATGTAATTGGGAGAGTTTAAGAAATTATTTTTCAATAATTAATTCCCTATTATTCTTTTCCCAATGATGGAGAAGGTGTTTCTTGAACTGAAGAAAACGGATAATGAATATTTTGGTACCTATGAAGCATATTTTTTACGACCTCCAAGGTTCGCTTCTAGAATTATTATCCAACTTGAGAGTAAGATCAATCGATTATTAATTTTTTTAAATCCAGTTCTCCTAAGGGAATTATACATAAAGAACTTCAATAGATACATTGAAATTGTGCGATGTGATATCAAGGCTGAGATGGAGATGGGAGGATCCCAACAATCATACGAGTTTGATAAGAAGAGGAAAATAGAATTCAATGGAAAATCTAAAGACCTCACTGAAAAGAATATGAGTTTTCCAGTATGATAAAAGTGTGTAAAAACATGGAGGGACATTTCTTAAAGGGTCAAGTAAATGATATGAGTGTGGAAAAGATGGTCATCGGGAACCTTACTATAGATGTGATGGTAAAAAGATGTCTGCTGATGCGAACAAAGATAAGGCTGCACAGAATGCACCTCCTATACATCAATGTTACAAGTTCTAGGAAATGGGACATTATATCAATAAATGTCATAATTCAGGGGTTTTTGATGATGATCGACGTCAACAAACTCTTAAAGACAATGATAAAGGAATGTCACATGCAATTTCTATCGGTGTTGTGGATTACGATAATTAAGTGATTAAAGGTACACTTACCATCCACTGTAAATATGAAAATGATTTATTTGATTATAGATCCACCCCTATTTTATTTATAATGAATTTTCTAAGGGTATTGATGTATTACCTCAATAATAAGATGTTGATTTAGCTGTGACAACTTATAATGGCACAATTGTCACATCAAGAGTTTATAATTAGTATCCAATTTAAGTTTGTGGGATAGTGCTTCCTGAAAATCTTGGGATCCTTCCAATAGTGGAATTTGATGTGATTTCGGGCATGGAATGTATTTCCTTATATTGAACTCATATCAATTACCCAATAAGGGATGAAAAATAACGTATTCCATATCAATCTATGATCATTTATTTATGCAAAGACGAATATAGCCTTCATGTGGAAATATCATCAATCTTATGGTTGTTGATTCAAATAAATTTAGGTAATTTATCTCAAATGGTTGGAGATAAAATCATGATTAGGAATACACCCATTTAATAAGAGGTTGATTATGTCTTTCTAGAGGAATTGTTAGGTCTTCCAGCAAATCTTGATGTTGAGTTTTCAATAAAACTTACCGGGTGCAATGCATATTTCAAATACACCATATAGAATGGACCCAATTGAGATATAGGAATTGAATAAGAAACTCAATGAGAATCTTCATAAGGAATTCATACTCCATAGTGAATCACCTTAGGGAGCACCAGTTCTGTTTTTCAAGATTAAAGATGGATCAATGAGACTCTACATTGATTATCACAACCTAACAATATCACTATCAAGAAAAAATATCATCTCCCACGCATTGATGACTTCTTTGGCCAACTACGTGGATCTCAATACTATTCCATGATTGATCATCATTGTGGGTATCATCAATTAATTGTAAAAAAAGTGGATATACCAATGATGGATTTCTGTACAAGTAATGGATACTATGAATTTGTAGTTATGCCATTTGGTATTACTAACTCCCCTATTATCTTCATGTATCTAATGAATAGAGTCTTTAAATATTATCTTGATCATATTGTGGTCGTATTTATGGAAGATATTGTCATCTATTCAAAATTAATGTATGAACATGAAGATCACCTAAGAATTGTATTGAAGACCCTGGGAAAAAAGAAGATATTGAAAAATTTACCAATTTTGAATTTTGGATTCAAAAATTTCATTTATGGGTCACATAATATCAAGATATCTATGGATCTAATAAAAAGAGAGGTCATTGAATGATGATCAAGATCAAAAACAGTAACTGAGATATGATGTTTTCTTGGTTGGGCTGGTTATTATCGATGTTCTGTGAAATATTTTTCATGATTATTTAATTCACTGACCAATTTGACATGAAAAGGAGTTAAGTTCATTTGGACGGAGGAATGTGAAGAGAGTTTCAAAGATTTAAAAGGAATGTTAGTCAGTGAACCTGTGCTAACATTGCCTTGTAGTGGAGAATGGTTTGTGATATATAGTGATTCATCCAAGAAGGGATTGGGGTGTGTTCTCTGGAAAAATGATATCATGATCGCTTATGCCTCATGAAAATTGAAAATCCATGATAGAAATTACCAAACTCTGGATTTTTATTTAGTTGAGTAAATAATTTCATTAAAAATATGTAGGAATAATCTTTTATGGAGAAAGTTTTGATATTTACACTGTATATAAAAGTTTAAAGTATATTATCAAACAAAAGGAGCTGATTATTCAAAAAAGATGATGGTTGGAGTTGATTAATGATTATGACTGCTTCATACATTACCACCCCGATAAATAAAATAAGGTAGAAGATGCATTAAGCCGACAAGACCATTCCATTGTATCCATGATGAGGAACACAAAAGATCCAATTTTTATGGATTTTTAATGGTTGGATCTTGAAATTATAACAAAAGGGGTGAAATAATATCTTTCTCAAATGAATGTTCAACCATCTATTCATGTGATGATTAAATAGTAAAAAAAGGAAGATAAAGAGTTGCAAAACAAGGTGAGAAGTGTTTTTGAATTCAACCTTTATAATTATGATATAATAAGGTTCAGGGATCAGGTTTGTGTTCCTCCTATACCATAATTAAATAAGGTAATAATGATTGAGGCTCACATTTCTTCATTCTCAATTCTCCCTAGAATCACAAAGATGCATAGGGACCTGAAAGAGTACTTCTGATGGGATGGAATGAATGGTGATATTGCTGAATATTCATCTCAATGTATGGTTTTTCAGTGTGTTAAGGGTGAAAGATAAACGTCTATGGGTTGTTACAACCATTACCCATAACATAATGGAAATGGGAAAACATCACTATGGACTTTGTCACAGGAATTCCCAAAACTTCCAATGGAAATAATTCTACCTGGGTTATTGTTGATCATATTACAAAGTCAGCACACTTCATTGCTATTAGATTATATTTCTCTCTTGATCAGCTTCCCAGGATAAATGTGAATGAAGTGGTAAGATTTCCTGGAGTACCAATTTCCATTATATCTTATCAGGATCTGAGCATTACCTAGATGTTTTGACGAAGTTTTCAGCATGCTATAGATACAGAGTTGAGTTTCAGCACTTCTTATCATCCTCAGATATATGTTCAGTTTGAGAGTACAATCAAAACTCTAGAAGAAATGTTGAGAGCATGATATATGGATTTAAAAGGTTGTTGGATCATCATCTACCATCAGTGGAATTTTCATACAACAATAGCTTTCACTCTAGTATTCAGATTGATTCTATTGAAGCCCTCTATGGAATGAATCGCAAAATTCTAACATGATGGGATTTAGTTAGAAAGTGAAATCTATTACAATCTCATCTTGTTAATTAAATGACAGAAAAGGTCAGATCTATTCAACAACATATAAGATCATCTCAGACTCGAGAAAAGAGTTACGCTGACAAATGAAGAAAAGACTTGGAGTTTGAAGTGGGAGATAAGATGTTGTTATAAATATCTCTCTGGAAGAGATTAATGAGATTTTTTATGAATAGAAAGATGATACCTATGCATATCATTCCATTTAAAATTCTGGATTGTTTTGGGAAGGTAGCATACCGATTGGAACTTACACAATATCTCTCTCAATTTCATGTTGTGGGCCATGTGTCTCTCATGATAAAGTACATTCCTAATCCTTCAAATTTACTAAGCTCATATGTTGTACTTCTAGAGAAATATATTACATATGGAGTTCAACCGATAGAGATTCTAGATCATAGTGAAAATGTTTTACGAAATAATATAACTACATTGGTTAATGTTTTATGGAGGAACCACAAATTAGAAAAAGATACCTGTGAACTTGAGGATATGATGATGAAGAGGTATCCTCATATGTTCATTTCCGAATAAAAAATTTCAAATGAGAAATTAAGTTTAAGGGGGATATAATTTAACTCCCATAAGTTTTATGAAATATTTAAATAATTTTGTTTCTTAATTAGCTTGTTTTTAACACAATCTTGAGTTTAGACAAGCTGTGAAATGCCCTTAATATAAATTATCTTTATAACCTAGCTGTTATATTAGTGATAGTAAATATAAATAAATTTTATAAACATAAAAGATAAATATAAATCATTAATATATCATATTAGTTATTTGAGTGAATTAAATTAATTAAATATGTATGATATATAATTAAACAGATGTTTTTGATATTCACCAAATTGATATTAAAAGAATGTTTTTCCACCTTTTAATGGAAAAACAGTTTTTAATATTTAGACACTTTAATAAATTTTATACGACAATGTAAAACTTTTCTTTCGAATCGGGATATAAATCTTTACTTTCAATCAAATTCTGATATATTTTGGATAACTTTCATATTTTGATTAATAGTAAAAATACGCTAAATTTTACCTAAAGACCACTTTTTCATTGAGATAATTTATATGGTTAAAGAATAAAATTGAATGGTTTTAAATTATATATAGAATATGTTTTTGCTATTTAATATAATTTATTTCATTATTATTAATTTTAAATTGAATTCATAGGTAAAAATATTTCAATCTTTACCAATGTTTTGAACAAAAACCGGTTTTTTACAATTGGATTAATTTAAAATTAATTTCTATAACATCTTTTTCTTGAATTTGAAAAATGGATTCCATATTTGGAATAAATACATTGAAATTTTTTTAATATTCTTCTTTTATTTTTGTGCTTTATGAATAGTAACTACGGTAAATTTTATGTACCACAGTTAAAGGAAAATTAGGTAATTAAGGGTAAAAATAATATTTTAAAATTATTCTAATACATGAATTAATATAATTGGATGGTTATATTTAGTCCTAAAATATACTTGGGTTCAAATTGTATCTATTTTAACTCACATGGATGATATTGATACATTTAATTTATTTTATTTAATTGAATGTGAAATATGTATCACTCAAACTGTAATAAATAAAGTATTTTAAATATATGTTTATACAGAATATAAATTAAATAATAAATACTCATATGAAATAAAAAATGTTGTTCTTCATCCAGGAAATTTATTTGTAATTTTTAAGATAGATATAATTATTTAAATAGCTTATACATTAATGATGCATAAATTATTTATTTAGTTAAAATTCAATAATATAGTTTTTATTAAAATAATAATACCAATCATAAGATCCAAACACCAGACCAAAACTTATTGGTCGTGTATATATAAAATATAATCATATAATGGTCGACTTGTTTACCATTTGGATCCGAAAAAATGTGGTTATGACACTTATATTATTTAATTTTAAATGATGTCAAATATGTAACCTTGACAATTTAATAAATACATCATTTTAAATGATTGATTTTTACTAGATAAAATAGAATAAAACTATTCTCATGAAACATGTTATATTTTTATTCATCGTAGTATTTTATTTTTAATTTTTATGAAAAAAATATATTAAATAATTATACAAAAATATTTTAGATATTATTTTATGAAGATAAATATCAAATAAATTGTCTTAAAAATATTAAAATAAATATTATATGAACTTATTAATGTACTCTACGAATTTTATAGAAGAATATGACATGTTAGGGATATAATAAAAATTATTATATATATATATATATTCTCTTTGGATTATATTTAAATTCAAATAAATGAATAGTGTAAAAAATGGAACTATTTATATTTTATAAATATAACTTATTATTAATTTGATTAAAAATCACAAAAATATTTAAAAATAACTAATTGAATATATATGGACAAAAACATGATAAAATATCCAATTAGTGACAATTAAAAAAACAAATGTAAGTATTTATAACCATTTAAAATTTAAAATATTATTACCACAAATAAAATTTAATAGATTAAATAATAATAAAACAAATTGATATAGTTTTAAAAGAAACAGAAAATTTATAAATTTTATTTTTTGAGGAGATTAAAATCATATATCATCTAATATTTCACTTTATGTCATTTTTGTGGTTTTTATGTGGGGTTTCTGTTATTATAAATTAATATTTTTGTGGTTTCCAAAAGTGCCCCTCTCCTCTCTTATATAAGGGCACCTCCTCCCTCTCCCCCTTTACTCAATTTTGAGTTTTCAAAATCGTAAAAAACCTTTAATTATTCTTTATCAACATCCGTATAAACATAATAAGTTCCATGGATTTTTTTCAAAGACCATTTTAGTGCCCTAAGAGGAGGTTTAGATGAGGCACGTCAAAGAAGAGGTAATATCCTTAACCGATTCTTTCAAACTTCATTCTTCTTCTACTTCCTCTATATGAGTTGGATCATTAATAGGTAATAAATATAGTATCAATTTTAAACTTATATATTATTATGAATATTAAACATCTATATTCTATCTTCTATCCATCATATGAATAATCAAATCACCACGTGTGTGTACGTACAACCTACCATCTCTATGTTGTGGGGTAATATGTTTTTAATCATAAAAATACATGGATAATAATAATAATGGAGTAAATAACTATATATTACTATTGTAATGTGATATTTATTCTGAAATATTATACACCATACACTTCAATACAATTCGACAATCATCAGAATGATATCATCGCTCGTCCGTACTTACAGCCCACCGTCTCCTAGATGTGATGTTATTCATTCTACATGATATTCATTGACGAATGATTATATAAATTAATTGAATGAATAAATATGATATATATTATACTAATACCATTCTGTAAATAATATAACTATTACCAACAAATAAGAATATGAATTTATTTGACAAAACATGCTTAAGAACATAAAGTTGTAAACACCTAAGTAACAAGTAACAATGAAATGTTAGTAATAAACACATAAGAATTTTACCATATATGATATCATGACAGTGAATATGATTCTAGAATAAGTCAATTAAATTATTTAAATCATTATAAAGAAGGTTTGGATATGTACAATTCATATTAGACCTACGGTAAGGGGAATCCCGCAGTCTCATTTTTATCCAAGGTTTCCTATACTTCATTATTTACTATGGAATATTTATCATCCTCTTCCATGTTTCAAAAATATATAATATTATTTATATTCTAAAAAAAATTATGTCCAATTTTACCCATTGGTGAATTCTATGTAAAAGATATGAAAATAATATTTTTTCGTTTTTAGTACGAGATACTTTTTGACTCTTCTCACTAATGTACGGGAATAATGTTTTTTAACTTATACGGAATGAACGGATTTTTATGATTTCAAAGAGAATTTTTTACATGAATAATCCTTTACATTTTTTTATGTTTATTTTAAATTTACATCTTTTATTTTAAATTTCAGGACATATTCAGAAAAGAAAATGTTTTTTAAAAAGTAATGATATTTTTCTCCAGAACTACGTTCAAGTGTTTTATCTAAATTATTTTCCATCAAAGATGATATAGGGGAATGTTTCTATCACTATTATTACTTTTATTTGATTATGTTATGATGTAATTATTTTTATGAAGTCCTTTTATTTTATATTTATTATGTTATGATGGAATGTTGTTGAAGAATCCTATTTTATTATGTGGGTTATGCTATGATGTATGATTTTTTATTTTGTGGCACCCATAAGAAGGGTTTAATTATGAGATTGGTTGGACATATATCTCCATCCAATTTATTTGGTAATGAATTTTATCTCATTAGATAGACATGTCTAGAATGGAATGTTAATCTGGTTCAGTTATAATTGATAGGAATGAGGAGTGAACTCAGTTCGATAATTGACTTTGTCCACTATGATGGTCTTAGAAATGATCCACGAGTTATATGAAATTATTTTATATGATTATGTGGGTATTCCACAAAGTTTCATGTCTTATTTTATGTTTATTTGGATTACGATTTTGTTCATTGATTTATCCAATGAAATGATTTTATGATATCTTATACAAGATAAGATTTTCAAACATTATGATCTTATGAATATGATATGATTGACCTTTACTTTTATTACCCTTACTGAGCATTTGAGCTCACAATTTTTTATATATCTTTTCCCCAAGTCAATAAGAAGGGTATTAAATTTTATATTCCAAATAGGACTCTATTTATGATCAAATAAATGGGAGAAAACGTAGATGATTTATAAAGTTGTTGTTTATGTTTCCTGGTTTCAAATGACACTATACCTATACAGTCCTATCATGGTTTTGTTTTATGTAGAAATAAATATACATATATTCTATAGTACAAACAATGTATGTCAATCTTGTATCGTTATAATCCTAACACTAATAAAATATCACATGGTGATCGGGTTCTAATAATGGATTAGTTTTACACCCTAATTCCAATCATGATGTCCCGTAAGACTAAAACATTAACAAATGAACTTGTTCGATTTCAAATTCCATACACACTAATAAAAAAAATATTACATAAGTGAATATAAGTTAAAAAAAATAATACGAATAATTTTACAATATTATAATAATTTCCCATGGAAGGAAATAGGTGGAAATATCTTTTCTCATAACATAATCAAAACAATTTCCTTAAAGTAAGAATTTGATAAATTATCATAAAAAAATTATTAAACCATAAATTGAATGTAGAATTTTATAGGTATACATGTCATATAAATATATATTTATTTAGGATATTATAGTAGTAATGTGATAGATAAATTGAGTAATAAAGAAAATTCTAATAACCTGAAGAAAACCGTGAGGTTGGGAAATCACATTCTTTGAGCCCTATTTTTCCCATGAATTATTTATCAACCTTAAAAATATACTTGTGTTTATTATTTTAATTCTTAAGAACACATTTATTAGTATTATTCCATTTTTTTACCATGCCTTATTTTGTTAATTAATTAATTTAATGTCATACATTTTCATTACAAATGATTTAGATGTTCAAAAACAATTTAGTAAAATTGTTACGGTCAAATATTTTATTAATTGTTCATCATAAAATAATTAACATCAAATAATTGTAGTTTTTATAATGAAATTTATCAACCATGATATATTATTATGAATAATGAACAATGTCATAATCATGGGGACATTATACCATATGTAAATAGGAGTAAAGATTCCAGTTATCAAATATCCTGATGTATATAAGCTAAGTGTTATTTTATCAATAAATGAAAATAATAATATGAAAATTACTTTATTGTTTCTACTAATTCCACTTAAAAAACCATCCATGTGATGTGGAAATACCAACTAAAATCGCCACATCACATGGTGGTAGTCCTCTTTAAAAATGAATTTTGTTTGGATTTATTCATATAATACTAAGGCATGAAAGTATATTTCATATTTAATTAATATAAAGATTAATATTTAATAAATTAAATAAAAATTCATCTAATTAATAATCATTTCTATCCATGAATAAATAAGGTAAAAATTAATGACATATCTTTGTGATATTGAAATCTTTTGAACACATGAGTGACATTATCGTACTATCTATGGAATAGAATGTATGAATTTTTATAAGGTATTATAATGATATAATTATAATAAAATCATAAATATCATATATAGAAATATGATACATCATTATAATTAGTTGTGATAAGTAGTGATGGAATATGATATATTTTTTTAACCGAGGTGATAGTATACCTCAAACATGTTCAATGATTTTGTTTCCCAATTTGATTGATGAGGAGAAGAGATTTGGTTATAACACTAATGTATCAAAATTTAATAATATGGAATATTATTAGTTAATTATATAAAAAAATTAAAGATATTTAATAATGGTGTGTTTTACAATCATATAAGATATATTTTGTATGAATTACAATACAATCAGAATTAGCTTAGTTTTGGGTAATATTTACACCATATAATTTAATTTTAACCCCACAGTAAAACCAATTTAACTTAACCACAATAAATAATTTTTGGTTTCCATCATTAATTATGGTGGAAAATTATGTTTAACATATTATATATTATAAACAATTATTTGTAATTTTTTTTTCATATTTTATGAAACTGAACTCACTTTTGCGAAAAAGTATAATTTTAAATTATATTTTGGATGTGTACCGAAAAATAGTTTTTAAAAAATATTATTAAATAGATATAAAATATATACATGTCTACATTAAAATTGAATCATATGAAAAAAATTGTACTAAAATAATGATATTGAAAAATGAATCTTTTATATTAATTATTTAACAAAATGTTACTACTAAATTATTTAAATAAAATGTAACTTTTCAATGAAAAATAATTATGGTTCACTATTCATCGAGAAAATAAATGTTTAGAAAAATCAAAAAAAATCTCCCTAAGATAATTTCATTAATATTATTAGAAAGTATAAATTATTTTGGAAATGAAATTTTCTGAAATTCATAAAAATCATTTTAATTTATTTATATTAAGGATAACTAAACCAAGAATTAGAAAGATTCATCCTTATATATAACGTTTCATTTTATTTCAAATGGTTCTTATTCTTTTCTATTATGTATAATACAAATTAAATTATATTATATATGTGTAAAAAATTTATTTTTTTCATATGCTATTTAGCCCATTTCATAATTTCCCACATTAAAGCTATGATATATGGCAATTTTTTAAAAATAAAATTTTAATAGTGAATCACCATTTGTATAAATTCGATGTTGTATGTATCATGTAAAATAAAAGAGATAAAATTTATATAAATATATCATAATGTATAATGATTTTATTTTATCACATTTAAATAATTTCCCCATTGAATATTAATATTACACTATAAGGTGAATGAAGATGTGGTTACTTTTACTTCTCTATATATTCCAGTTCTCATTTTTCTTCCTCAAAACATTCTATCACACCACATCACATTGAAAATTTGATTTATATTATTTCATAGTAAATTTTCTCTATGATCCATGATTATCACTACATTATTATTTTTTGAATTTTCTTTCTCCAATTATAACATATCTAGATTTAGAAAATATATTACTATTTATTTTTTGTTTACATCAGATATGTTCGAAAAAAATATAGTCTCATGAGCGTATACAAGTAATACCACCTCCATGAAGAGGTGTTATCCACATTCATTTATGCTATAAATGGATTTTAATATTTATATATTTAATTAATATATTTTATATAAGATAAATTTTAAATGATTTATAAATTTTAATAATTATTTTACACTATTTCATTCAATCCATTGAAATTTTGAAACAATTATCACACATATATAAAAAATTCCATAGACATAAATAGTTTAATGAATTTTAATATATTAATTATGTGTAGATGATTATAAATATACATATATATATTGAATTAAATTCTATAAATGATAAATGTATGACTATGAAGCAATGATTGAGTCGAAACATACATGGAAAACCGGGAAGTTATACCCCAAATAATTATCATGAAATGTTGTATACAAACTAGTGACACAATGTTATAAAGGGATCATATGAGATATTTTTTAAAGTTATATGATTTTATAATATATGTGTATTAAAAATAAATTTACTGTGTAGAAAATGATAATAAAATATGAGGAAATTTGAAGGTGATGTTTTGAATATCATCTCCATTTCCACCACATTGAGATATATTTCGTAAAAAACACATTCATAATTTATGGTGTGGTATATAAAAAAACTTTGATTAATTTGACATGAATATATATATTTATTCGTTGTGAATAATTATTACATTATTTCTAATCTTTCACAATATATTTTTAAAATATAATTGAAATTATTTTTGTTTTGGATCGCTTATAATATTCCTCCATACCCATATATTTCAAAATTTATTTATAAAAGTTATTTTAAAAAAAAAATTATTTTTTATTACATTTTAAGTAATCATTGAAATTTTTGATGTTTTAAATAGAAAAATTATAATGTTATTCTGAAATTATTTTTTTTAGAATTTAGCATTAATTTCTAATAGAATGTTTTTTATATAATAAATAATTAACATATGTTCTCACTATCAAAATAGTTTTCAAAAAATTATATTTATCTATAATACTTAATTGTAGTGACTTATTAATTTATTCTTATAATGTTTTCAACCATATTTCTCATCAATTTTAATTTATATTTCAATATACATGAAATTATGTCAAAAATGTTATACCTAATAAATTTAAGGTCATGTAATATCTTATAATACTTTTATGACATTATAGTTCTTTTGAAACATCAACATTAATATGATCACTATGAAATTAAAATTCTCTTAAATGTTTATATTAAATGTTTCATGGGTATGATTATTTTCTAAACTGTATACCATGTCACCATATGATGTTTGAAATTGAGATTAATTTGATGGAATGGGGGAATACTAATATTAAATATTATTTACTCAATAAATATATTTGATGATATAGTAGAATTTTCATTTGTTAAATCCATTATTCAATTGTATATGAATTCATTAGACATGATGAGATTGGTGGGACCAAGAATAATATAACAACTTTATGAGTTGATAAGTCTCATGGGAAAAACTAATATGCAATAATTAAATGGGTCTTTGTTGTATCCCTACTCATTATTAAAAAATTCTTCTTGAAAAGAAATAATGGTATAGATATACTTATATATGAAATATGGATGTTGAATATTAAAAATATCATTAAAAAATATTTTTATTATTATTATTCAAAATATCACAACATTTATATTATCATTCAATTTATTTTCTCCTCATGTTATTGATTAAATGTAATATTTATTCATTATTTAAACTTCCATAATGGTTATTCCTTATTTACACTTTAATGGTTCCACATTACATAATTCATACAGAGAATCTGTTCTAACCATTTAATTTGTTATATTGTTCCCAGCATAATTATGAATGATTCAATTTTCATTAATATAAAATATGAAATAATATTTTTAATGATATTTAATATATATTTCATCTGTAATATTGTAATGACATATGTATTTAATTTTATTTGAATATTAAACTGATTGATAATACATACTGGGATCCCACCAATCTATTACTATCTAAATAATTAGAAACAAATATTGGTTATATGATTGAGGTTTTCTATCATAGGTATCAATAAATTTTTATTGTCTAACATGGGAAATAAAATTTAAAAATATATAGATTATAGAATAATTATTATAATATCTTTTAATATACAATAATTTTTACCATTAAGGGGATATATATTTTATTGCTAAAAAATCATGATATTTATGAAATAAATCTGTACTTCCTATATATAGTGATAGTTTCTAATTCCAAAAAATGGATCAACAACAATATAAAATATCATTATTACACTATTAATAAAAAAATACACATTTGTTTTGGATCTTAAAAGAACACGGATATATTCATGTTGATAACTCGATTTATAAAAGAAAACTATTACCCTATGTAAAAAACTATTGTTCAAAAATGTGTGTCACTAACATCGTATCACATCATGAAGTAGAATCATCATTATTTTAGTGGAACTATAATATTTTTAATGGATATGAAATGGAATAGGTCCCCTAAAAACATTTACTTATATTTAGAATTTAAAGAATGTGAAACATTACTCTAATAGTGAGGAGATGTATATAAATAGTGCTTAATGTTTGAGAACTCCAAATAGGAATATGAAATAAGAAGTATGAAATTTTGAACCATTCAAGTTATTTTATTTGAGAAATACATGCCTTGTGAAAATAAATATAAAATGGTGATATTGTTCCCCACATTATATTAGGTTGAAGAATATATTTTTAAAGAGTATGTGGAAATATTTAACATAATTTTTTCATACAATATATAAAATATAGAATGTACGATTGACCATTTAATTGATGGGATGAATCCGAGACTCCAAATAGCTCTATCATCATAAATTTTTTATTTATTTGATGATATAATATCAAGATTCATTAAGAAGAAGAATCTATTCAATAGATTATTTAACATCCAATTACATTTTTGTTAGAAAATTTTTATGCAATGTTAGGTTTTTTACTTTTCGGTTTTCTAGGTAGGGTCGATAAGGACTTCATATGATACCTATAATGATGAAGTCATTGATTTTTTTTATTTTTCATCAAAAAAAATGGTTCTACATCCATTTGTGGATTTTCACAGTGTTTAATATGGTTTCACAATGTTTAAATTAAAAAGTAATAATAAATACATAATTTTAATAAAATGAGATTTGTTTTCTGATGTATATTATACAATTCGATTACATGACATGTAATCAGGTTACACATCATATAATGTTCCGAGTGTCGATTTTAACAAAGAATAAACTCTAAAATCTATAATCCTTTTCCTATAGGTTTCTAAATTCTCAAACTATATCCATCCCATTAATATTTAGGATCCCTCTTACCACTAGAGGTAATTTTTAGCTATACTTCATTATTTCAGTTTCCATGCGGTTATTCGGGTAAGTGGTATCCCTATATCTATAATTGTTTCTCATCCCCCCAACGAGTTTTACATATTATCATCAAATTAATTGACAAATTCTTCATGAAGTTTAATAATAATTCTAGTTTGAGTTCCTATAACATATTTTAATTCCATATTTTTTGACGGTTTTGATGAGGGTGTTGTGTTTTTACGGAAAGTATATGTTGTTCTGTTTGCGATTGAAAAATTGATTTTAAAAAAATCATTTATTAAAATAAAAATTTTATATAAATTAGGAAGAATAAATTATGTAACGGTTATGGTTTATATTTTCATTGGTATGAAAATTTGGTAAAATCCACAGTTTAAGTGCATTTGGGAGTTATTGTGGAATTTTATTATCATATGAAATTGATTTGTGATATTTATATATATTTTTTATTTTAGATAAATGGAATACTGAATTTTAAAAATTTATCATTTGTTTTATTTGATGAAAATGATTTAATTGATTAAAAATCCATTTTGGGTTTTGAATTTAATTTTTTTATAGAAATGGTAATTTGGTTAATTTTATTTTAAATTGTTTGATCTAAATTTAACATTATTGAATGTTATTTTAAAACATGAAAGACAAGGTAGATATTGAGTTCTTGGTAAATACAAACTAGGATCTGAATGTAATTGTAAATTAATTCCTGATTTTCACCTCTAAAATAATATTATTTATTGTTAATATCACCAGTTGGATAACGGTAATATTTATTTTTCTAGTTTCCAAGAGATGCGTGTGAAAATTATCATTTTCATTATATGAATCTGTGAGGAGTATATAACCTGTAACTATCATGTCTATGGAGAGAAAACCATGTTTCTTATTTGAGATTATGATTTTATATATTTTTTATTATTTATAATTTTTTTTACACATTATTTGTGAATTTATGGAAACTATTTTATTGAAAGTGTTTATTAATTCATTATTTAGAAATATTTTCCATTATTTTAAATAAAGAACTGGGTTTTCTAAATCTTATTTTATACATACATGTATATTTATTTGGAATTGAATTCTTTATTTTTTAAATTAATTTGTCAAAATTTTATGGAACCCTTGGTGAGAACCTTTTAGCCTTTTAGGTCACACTATACCTATTCCTTCAGGCATTTTTATATTATATTTACTTTATTGGCGATGTTAATGTGATACACGAAGGTACTTATTTTTG
This sequence comes from Viscum album, assembly GCA_963277665.1. Taxonomy (NCBI): domain Eukaryota; kingdom Viridiplantae; phylum Streptophyta; class Magnoliopsida; order Santalales; family Viscaceae; genus Viscum; species Viscum album. The sequence continues at coordinate 1,817,290,844 of OY728146.1, forward strand.
TAATTCATTTTTTTCTTGGACAGCTATGTCGGTAAAGATATGGGTTTTTATCTTTCTATTTTATTGATTTTTTACCGGGGTATTTTATACATGTATGGATTTGGGTTTTATTCACCCTATATAGTTTTATTTTAGTAAAAAATGGCTTGTAGGTTTTTATTTTAAATTTCATGTGTACAAATAATTCCCACCATAATCGTTCGCAAAGACAAGATATTACCACCAAACTTTGTGTATTGGGAAAAAACTTCCAGACATGTCAAGATTGGCCTAGGAATTAGAGTACCAGAGAGATTGGGTCAGTTCATTAAAAATTTATATCAAAGATGTTGGTTAAACATATTACCTTTTTTAGTATGAATACTGAGATTTTTTTTGGGGAATAATAAGTTGTTAAGTGGGAGTGTCTAGAAATATAACATTTTAATGTTCTTTATGTCACTAACAGTGGTGTATGAAATGAATTTTAAGGATTTGTTCGAGTATTTCTGCTATTTTTGATATGTATGGAATGAAATCCAATTCTTGTATTCTTATATTGTTTTATTATGATACTTTAATACAATACATGAGTGCTCATAAGATGTCTTAATAGTTATGTTTCTATGTTTTCTAGCATTAGGCATCTGAGAAAATGTGAGAATTAGATCTAGGAGGAAGATGATTATGAAAAGAAGTGATAAAATTCTCATGTGGTCTAAACCATGGTTGAGGTTATTGTTTTTTATATCCATGATTTGTGATATTCCCTTACAACTATTCTTATACATGATCCCATAGTGGAACCTCATTATGATTATTTATAAAATTGTTATCTGGCGCTCCTTCTACAAAATCGACAACTATTTTGAGGCACTAATGATCCTCAATAGGCTTAGGATTGTTATATAATTATCTAGGATTTGATTGAGTTCCTAAAAAATTCTGATGAAAACATGGTGAAATGGACAAATTGTTTTCTAGAGGTACCATGAATTAGATGGTGGGACATAATGTAAATGGTGAAAAAGCATGTGGATTCAGAGTGGATGGAAATAAATCTCTTTTATTTGAATTGTTTTATCAATTTTCAATGTTGTTGTCTAAGGATATATGGTCTTCCAAACATGAAAATTATGACATGAACATGATAAAAGATTTGAATTCCTTTATTGAGGTTGTTTATCTTGGACAAGAAATTATATCAAATTTTAATATGAAAACTCAATGGTTCTAGATGGTAATTTAATACGATACAGATTCAATGGATTTCATACCAAAAATTCATTCTTATGATGATGTGATGGATAATGCATTGATGCTAGAAATGGACCTAGATATTATGTTCGGGTTAATGGGAGTTTATTTTTCTCTAAGTCGTAGTTATGTGAGTTCCCATACTTGGAATAAAAAGTGTGATAATTCCAACAGTATATTGTAACAATATTGATGTCCAAGACATTGTGTATTTATTGGAAGAAGATCATTTTTTTTAATTAGTGTGTAAATATTTTTAGCACACAATATATTTACACAATGGAAAAAAGCTATTTAGTTCCTACTATTCCTTGAGTAACATACAGAAGTTCTTCTATGACTTTTATACCCCACACAGTTTCACAAGATCAGTAGAACCTATTAAAAATATGGTAAAATAAGATAATACATGAACAAAAGTGTTCCAACCATAGGCATCTATAATGAATCTTTTTCATGTTGTGGAATAATTTCTAAATGGATCGGATACATGTCTATAAAACATGAGATGTACCATCAAAATAGATTTATCATTAATAGATACACTATGTGACACTTAATTATATCATTAATTTTTTGCCTCATATTGTGAATATACATAATTTTTATTTTGGTATTTTATCTAATGAGATAAAAATTACCACACCCCTTAAAATGAATATAGTACATTTTCACCACAGTGATGTTTGAGTTTTATCATTATCAGATACGAATCTTACATGGGATTTTCTAGTTCCCATCATTAAACTACATAACTTTATTTTTTTGATTGATTAACTTGTTTACAATATTTCATATATTGTTTGTGATCTTATACATGTCTCCTTTACCATTCCCAATGGAGTTTGTTATATCGTTTAGGTATAATGGGAACTATGATCGAATAGATTTGGGAAATGTTTTCTAGATATGGGGAATGTGATATCACAGTTCTCTTTATATCTACAGTGATAATCCTTGGGTAATGATCTCCCTGGAGATTTCATTGAGTTTCCCAATATTTTCTTTTGATATATGTGGTTTTTCGACAGTATTAGATAAATATTTTTCAATATATTTAGTTTCAATAATAATTTAGTAACTATTTCAACTTAATGTATGACCACACCTAAAAATGGAAGAGTTGAAGAATCATTGGGATGATATTTTATAGAAATGATTTATACGCCTGATTGTATCATATTATGAGGGTCTTATTCTCTTTGTGAATAAAGCTGATGTGTCAAATTTCCTTTGTTTAGATTATTGAAAATAATATTTAGTTACATTAAAGAAAAAGTTTTCATTACAACTGATTGATTATTTAGTTGAAAATTTGAAATTAATGATATTATTCTCAATGATTGATTATTGATCTACTTACCACCAATTGAGAATAAATAAATTATATGTTAAACAAATCACCTTCCATAGTAGGTATAAGAATTATGTGTAGTTTTCCATTAATTTTTTATAACAATAACTCATTAATTATTTATCTTATTAAATAAAAATAATTTATATGAGTATCCTGATACATTCATGGTTTTATTTGTGGACGGAATACTATTTTATTTTATGTTTGATGAGGATCATGGGAATCCTCTATGGGTAGTTCTCTAATTATGTGAAATCATCAACATTATTCCAATCTATAGAAATATAATTTTTTCATTCAAGAAGTGATGTTCAAGGATGAATTTGTGATCTAATAATAAATATCAACTGATCCTTAGAGGGTAAATGTTATTATAAAATAGGTATGCACATGAAATATTTTCTAAATTTCTCTCTTCTTCGTCTTAGTTGGGTATTATCACCAGTTTGTCAAGGAACTATCCTTGTTGGATTCTCGATGAACACTCTATCTCAAAACAGAGAAATGTATTATTGGGACGAAAATCTCAAGAATCATATATCTGAGCTAAAAATCATTTAAACACTATATTGATGATGAATCATTAAGTTGGATGGTAGGAATTTGTTATATTTTTTGATGCATCGTGTTCAGGTTTGGGATATGTTCTTATTCAAGGTGATCACATTGTTTCTTGTGTCTCTTGGAAGCTTTTTCCACAATAGAATAATTATCCGACCCCTGAACATAAGCATGATGTATTTATGATTTCACATAAGAGTTAAAAAAATTACATTTTTATAGAATGGTTTACAATGTCCTATTAAAACAATATAATTATTTTCTTCTTCCAAAAATAATATTTGGATCGCTACCACAAGAATTGGGTGGATAACCATTAATAAATTTTCCTTGGCATCTTCTATTACATGGGTAAGTGGATTGTTTTCAGGGATCCATTTTGATTGAAACATCTATCCAAAGCTCTAAATGAATCCTACAAAAGTGGAAGCTGATGTCTCACTATGAACAATTTTAAATTAGAGTCTCATAATTCATGGCTAAGGATTCATGGGCTAGTCTTCTGTTGTAATCCAACATTCTCAAGCTGAATCTTCAATAACATCATCTTGATGATGAATTCTAAGGCATTAGTTATTATCTTTATGGTGGGTTAGTCGTTGCTGCTAGATCATTCTATACATAGGTTCTCTTTTGTTTTATGATTTTTTTTCTGTATTATTTATGGAATGTTTTATGGGATATTTCTATTATTTCTAATTGATTTTTTACATGGGAAACATTGTGATGATATATGAAAAGTTTTGATGATTTTGATGGTTTGGTATTAGATGGGGAATTAAATTTTTTTTCTCAAACTATAAAACATACCAACAAGTCATGTTTGAGATCCAGATTCCATCATGTCTGATTGACCCACATCTGGAGATAGCTTGAATGTTGGTTGAGATCTCTATTGACTTTTTGGATTACTTTCTTCGTACCTAGATAAATAAGAATGTGATATGGTTTGTTTCTGATCTAATGAATAAATTATCTCACTTTATACACATTTTTGATGAACTTCATGTTGAGTTTTTTGGAAATATATATATTTGTGAAGAATATTATTCATTTACAAAGAGTCACATTAGGTATAATATTTTATAGGTGTCCCCTTTTTCTTCACAGTTTGGATAGGCCTTTAGGGGGAATTACATTCTCATTTTCATTTGTGTACTATCTTCCATCAATAGTTTAATGGATTAATAAAAAGATCTATATAGATTTTGAGGATATGATATGCCCCTACATTCCCAACCATTGTGGGGGATTTATATGACCACTTGGAAGAATTTCTGTTTTTTATAACAATTTTTTTCCATCTATAATCAGAATAGATCCTATATAAGCATTTTAGGGTCGGCCTGCTAATATTTGTTTCTCTTATCAGTGATTGGTGACTATTATTTTTGTGTGCCAATAATGAATCAATAGACACAATAAAATATTCAGTTAATTTCTCAGATAATTTATTGAGAAAATAGAAGGTATAGGTCTATTGTTTTTCATCACCATAATCTATTGGAATTTTTAATTGGCAATCAGGTGTATTAGAATTTATCTTATAGTTTAGTTCGTGGATTTTTTCATAGGAAATGACATCATTCTCTTCTTCTTTTGGGACCATTGAGCATTCTGTACAGGTGGGGAAAGTGGGGTATCATTCATCTCTTTGGCCATATATGATGTAGATACATTACATGATCCACGTACCTATGATAATAAAATATCTACTAGATCTATCTCATTAATTGAGAGAGATTGATCTTGATGTTGAGCATGAAAATTCAATGATTGAGCACCCATTCAGGATAGTTGATTCTAAATCATGTATATCATGGGAATATGATATCATTGTTATTTCAATGCAATCATAATTCTGGTTCAGAAATGTCATGGGAGAACTATGTATAGATAAGAAATCAGTGGACTAACATATTTTATATTGATGTATATTGATAGGATATTTATTACATTCAATTTTTATGGTTTTGATTCTGTAACATCATGTTACAATTATTTCATGTTTTTTAATACATGTCGTTGTTTTTCTTTTTATGGGATATTTATGGTTTATAATGTTTTTGGGGGATATCTGTAATGGTGAAGACAAGAGTATTTTTTAATTTTCTGCACATAACATGCATGTTCTATAGCATGATGGGAAATTACCCCCCATGAAATATGGTTACATGAACAATAAATTATGATATAAAAATAATACCATTTTTAATTAATATATATTGGTTTTCTAGAATATATGATAATAATCAATCAAATGACCTGTTTTTGGGTGAAAAATCAACCATATTCTGGATTGAATATTTATTGATGGCATCATAGTGGAATGTTTTATTCTGATTCCTCTATGATTATTTTTTTCTCAACCTAGAGCCATCCACCAGTGATTTCAGATCCCTCTAACCATTATCAGTAGTTTATTTTAGTGAATTTTTATTGTTGAGATTGTGGTGTGGCTCTCTGGGTATGCTGTCACCATTTCACTCTATCTTTTTCTAATTCCCCCAATAGAGTTTTATAGGTCAACATGATAATGATTGATCTAAGGTTTATTTTTTTCATTATTTTTTTTCTATATTGAGTTTCTATATATTTTCTGACTTTGTTCTTGTTGGATGATTTCAGTTCGATCATTTTTTTCCCATGAATATATATGTGGTTATGTTTAATATTGGAAAACCAATATAACTATATATTTATTTTCTATAATTTAATTTTTTTTCAAATAAACTGTGAGAATGAAATTCAGTTCGGATTTTGGTTTGAAATTTATTTAGAATGAGAAATTCGGAAAACCCCAACAATTACGTGGAATTTCGATGAGATTGGGGAATTTGATAAAGATGTGAAATTTATATGGGAAATTGATTTTAATTTTGTTTTTTAAAAAAATGGAATCAGTTGTTTTAATAAGAAAAAGTTTGTTCTATCAAAGAAAACACAATAATTGATTAATGTTTTGGTTTGGTTTTTAAATGGAAATTGTTATGTTGAATAGGAAATGGGTTAATTTTATTTTATAAATTTTTTAAATGAATTTCACATTATTTATTAATGTTGGATCCCCTAAAATATTAGGGAGATAGGGAGTTGTTAGGGGAGAATAGGGTATGATGGAAATGAACTAGAAATGGATAAACAATAAACATATTTATCATAATTGTATTGAAAGATAATATCCCCAGTGGGATGTGGGTTAGTATTCTTTGGCATGTGATAGAGAAATGTGTCTGCACATTATTGTTTTCATCATATGTTTGTGAGATGATTCCATAAACTGGAAATATCCTACCTTTTGTATGATAGCCATGTTTCTTCATTATGATTATTTTGATATATTTATATATTTAATTTTTTAATAATTTTTACACATGAAATGTGAATTTATATAATATATTATATATCTGTATATTTATCTAATAAATTGTTTAGAAATATTTTCTATCAATAGAAATGTTAATCCGAACATGTTTTAAATAATATTTTGTACTCCCCATCCTATATATTCAACATGGAAATATTTATTTGGGTAATTAATATGGAATAATTAGTGAGACCCAAATAGGACATTAGATCACTCCCTACCTATGCCTTCATTTGTTTTTTGATTATATTTTTCCAGGTTTTAGAATGGATAAATAATCCCTTGGAATAATTTTACAATGGTTATACCAAGTTCATGGAGAGTTGTGTCCATTGGGAATGGGTTGTTATCTTCTTGTTTATGGGTACTTTTGGTTCTAATATAGGTTTCATGTACCTCTTTGACATCTAGTAATACTCTCCCTTTGTAGTTTATTTTCATAAATCTATATTGTAACAATTTATTCAACAACTTATGTGTAAAAACCATTTCCCTATTATTTTTGTGATTCCAGGTGCGGGTCGCCAACCTATGGGGATCAGGATTACCCTTCAAGCTATGTCTAAATCAGCATTGTCATGAGGGTACCATGGTGTTCTAGAAAATTTGTGATCGATCCAATACCTATAAAGGAAAAAAATAAATGAGACCTAATATTTGCACCACAAAAAATGTATCACATCAAAAAATAATAATGGAATAAATAAATTACCATCACGTATAAATTTTGTAATGAACGATCCATGAATGTGCCTAATGTTAATGGGAGTTCATTATATGTTTTCAATTAAGTGAAATCTGTATAATGAGAAAAATGAGAAAAATGGAAAACTAATATAGATTGTATCAAATTTAATGAGATGTGGAATTATACAAACTACACCTCAATCCTTAAGGGATGTTACAATTGAGAAAGTCTAGGTGTTAAGGGAAAGCTTATTCAATTACTACAACGATAGTGGAATGATAATTTTCTTCAATATTAGGATTCAATAATTTAATTGAATTATATTCTCAATTATATTTTTTTAATAATCATGGAACATATATGTATTGATCCACATTAGTTTTTGAAAAATTTTATATAACATATTGAATTGTACTGATTACCAATAAATGTTTATATTATCGGAAAGTGATATTTTAATAATATAACAAAATATGGGAAAAATATCATTTAACCATACATATATGGTGATATAATATTATTTATATTGTGTTTTTAGTTTATAAAAATTTATTTTGTATATAGAATGATATTGGTAATATTGATAATTATTAGTGATATAATGACAATGTATTGGATTTTTCTTCATTTTTGGATTTATGGATTATCATGAATTTTATTTAATTAATGATGTTAATTTTTGTTTTTTATAACTTTATTGTAGATTATTTATATTTATTTAGGATAATAAGGCATTCAAATGTTTATTATTTGATAACATGAGAACTTTTTTATATAATAATAATTTTTTCATCAATTTTGTTTAATTTTGTAATAAATATTTTCATGGAGTCTATTGGAATACCAGTTATTGAATGGAATAAATTTATCCTATGAGGATTGTGATTGATTTTTATATATTAATATATTACTTTGTGTCTTATTCAAAGCGTTTTAATTTTTAATATTATATGGAAATTTAGTGAGATTATTTATAATCTATTATAAGTTATTTTTTGTTCTTGAGGAATAAAAATTCATATATGATATTATATTCAATGACTGTGATATTAAGTGGATGATGATCAAAGAACCACTAATAAAAAAATTAAATATATTATAGAGAATTGACATAAATTGAATATATTTCTGTATGTTATATTCTTATATTGTAGAATATTTCTTCAACTATAAGAACATTTTATTGAAATAAAAAAGTTACTATATTATGACCATTTATAAATAAAGGATTGTATTGATACTCATCATAGATTTATGAGTCAATAATCATAAATTTTATCACAAAAATTATCTTTATAAATCTATATTTGTCTATACCATCGAGCCCGTACCCGAGTGGTATGGGATCCTTCTTGGCATCCAAGAGACCTAGGTTCAAAACTGTGTGGAGGAGAATTTCCATGTACTGTAGCAGGTACTGTAGCAGTCACTGTAGCTTTTACTGTAACATGCACTGTAGCAGATTCTGTAGCTGTTACTATAGAAGGTACTATTCGGTACTGTAGGAGCCAGATCTATTCACCTGATTTGGTCCTTCAGGCCATCGGTTTGGGCCTACGGGACTCAAGGGCCTTCGGGCCATCAAATGCCTTCGGGAAACTGGGACTTTGGGACAATAAAGACCTTGATGTATCCATGTTCATATAGAGCATGCCCTAGAAGAGTATCAGAAAAAATAGTAGCAGTAACCAGAAGTAGAGCTAACCAGTTTGGATGAATGAGAGGGTATGGAAACCACCATCAAGACCAGGCAATGTGAAGCTTTATACTAGGCAATGCTAGCTGATCAGCAATGCAGTTTTGGAGCTAAAGGCGATCTATGATGCAGAAGCTAGGGAGGGGCAGTTCTAGTGGGAGGGGTCCATGGGTCATGTATGGGTATGGTATGCCCTTAGGCTTTCGGGTCATGTATTATGGGTCATGTCGAGCCTTCTTAATTTGGTCTACAGGTCATGTATGGGTTCTCCTTCAACCCTTAAAAGTGGTATTATCTATAATAAAATAAAAAACAAGGCCCTCGGTCCATACGAGTAAATATATATTAGTCTATGGGAAGTGGTTTAATCTTCAATGTCCATATTTCTAGATGACATCAATTTTATCCAATTTAAAAATTTAGTTTTGTAATCGCCATTATTTCTTCAATTTCAAAATTTTAATATAATGTTTTGTTTCCATTTTTTATGATTTTCAGTTTTATCATAAGAATGTTTATAAGTGAAAATCTGATTACTAAAATGAATTATAAATTCCATATATTAAATTTACAAAATGGTAGATACATTTTCACCCTAATATTTTAATATAACACTATGTTTGATTTCATATACACCAAGATACAAAAATTTTAAATGAACCATAGAATATTTTAAATTCAATACGACACTTGTAAAAAACCATTAAATTTGTGAGAATGAATATTAGTAACTAAATTTTGATATTTTTATATATAAAAATATATAAAAGACATCATAAATGTATATTTATCATTAAATTACTATTAAATAATCAACCCATTTATTATTAAGTAAATATGTTCGTAATGATATTTTTCTTAAATAGTGATTTTTCGTTCATTCTAAATAAAAAATTATAATTAGTTTTTACCAAATTTTGTATATAAATTTCATGAAATCAAATTAATTTTTAAAATCATTTTATCCAAAATAGATTATGCTGATTTTTTATTTTATAAAATATTAATTTTTTATTAAATAATATAAAATACCATATTTTAATGAGGATAATAATTAAGTTTTAGGAATGTACTATGTACATTTTTTTAAATATAGTAATATTGAAATTAGTTCTATAATATTATTAATAAACAAATTATGTTCATTGTTATCAAAAATTAGAATTAATTTAGCAAAAAAATATCTTATACATAAATTGAATTATTCATAAAAACTATTCTCACCGCCCTTTATTGGTATAATATTAAAATAAATTCATCTGCTAATTTGAATTTAAAATTTAAATACAGATTCTTTTTATTTAATTAGGATCATCAGATTTTGAAAAATGTAACTTTATATTTTTGGTAAATATATATAGTTACTCTAATAAAATATATCACATTAGAAGAGTGTAAATTAGGTTAACATTGGTTACAATTAATTTAAATGTTAAAAATCATTCATCCTAATTCTTATTGGAAAAATAAATTCAACTCTACACACCATAGGATATAAAATTGTATATTTTCTTGATAATTTCCCTTGAAAATGAGAAATAGAATATTTAAATCAAATAAATTAAAAAATATTCACTCAGTTATATTTAATTAGTTTTTTTCACCTAGGTATAGAAAAATATATGGAGGAAATAAATGGTTTTTTAACATAATAAAATTATTTTCCTTATATTAATATATTTATACTTTTTATATATTAAATATTTACTTAAAATTATTACGCAACAATAAAATGACATTTATTTTATTTATAGAAAAATACCATAAATGATTTTAAAAATAATATAATTTATAAAATTTGATTGTATTATGGAGCCCATAAAATTTTCTATATCTATATAATGATTTATTAATGTTTCAAAAGATAATAATTGATTTCAATCTCTGTATTAGTTTTTTATGTTAAATTAAATGAATATTATAAAAAATGACATTAATGATATTTTATTATAAATATTATTTTATTGAATTATTTAAAATTCCTAAAAAATGTATTTGTTCCAAATATTTTAACATTTTTTTATACCTCATCCCAATTTTATTAAAAGGGTATTTTTTATTTTATTGTACTACTACAAACTCTTATAGTGTAGAGGAAATTAATATTATGGTAATTGAAAGAGCCTCTATGATTGATAATACTAAAATATAATTTTTATAACATATACGTCACATGTCCTAATTTAATTATTTTAGTTTACAAAGGCATATAATGATATTAAATTAGAATTTATTTAATTTCGTTCAACTTGAGAATAAAAAATAACTGATAATAATTTTAAACTATATGGAATTCCATGAATGTCCTCTAATGACATAAAATGGAGAATATTTTCTCTCCTTTGTTTACATAGATTTTCGTCATATTGTTCAACCAACCCATAAATCATTGTTTAATCAACGTCATTGTTCATGTTTCTATGAGACCAAGACTACGTTCCTTAAGATGATATCTAATTTTTTTCTTCCCAAGAAGAGACAATATTCGTTATCCACTCATTCTTGTTTATATCTTCTTACACTTCCCCTTATTGTGTTCATCCAATAAAAAAAATCCATTTTTGAAAAAAATTATTCTATGTTTTTTATTATTATTTACCAACTATATAACATATATACACCTCATTTTTAAATGTGAAAAAATGTGTCATGTGTGTGTGTGGACAACTGTCTCCACAAAGTGGTGGTATTAATTTTTCACTACCATATTCAATGGATTGTTATGAAAATAGAACTATATATCATACAATATATATATATATATAATATGATAATGTATAATTATAATATAATTTATACATTCTAAACATCCAATCTGTTTGAAAATGATAATGTCGCTCTTCAATAAGTGTAGACTACCATCTTCAAGAAGCATCATGATTTGTTGTCCATTTTTTGATTTTAATGGATATTAATTAGGATCAATTTAATAAGTATATATAATATTTAATATTTAATAATTATATTTTATTGTTAATTAATATATATCTAGTTTTTCAACACATTAATAAGTGAAAAAACATTCAGGTGTATGTATAACCTATCGTCCCAATTAATAGTGTAATTAATTTATTTATCTAAATAATTTATAAATTAATATAAATTTAGGATTAATGATATTTTTTTAAATGAAATTACATATTTTATGTTTCCATGATCATGATGAATGTACCAAAACTAGCATACGAATACATAATTCAAAAATGAAGGAGTTGACATCCAAAATAATGTTAAGAAAATATTGTTAACAAATATGTGATATGATTTCATATTTTATTCATATAAGATATATATATATATATATGTATATATAATTATATAATTATAATGAATTTATATTTATCACACATGATATCAAAATAATATAAAATAGAATTTGAATGTGAGTTAATGTATATCATCTCAATTTGAACTACATTGATACTCATTTGGTAATATAAAAATATATTCTTTTTTGAGGATTATATACTACACCATAATGTAATTTAAAATGAAAATATATTTTTTATAATAAATAATTAATCATTTTGTTTTACACTCTATGGAGTATTGGTTAAAATAAAAGAATTTATTTCTGTTTTTTATTTGGTAAATTTTTTATCAAAGGGAATATATTTTTGAATTATATTACAAATGTAAATTTTTACACTAAATTAATTTAATAACAAAATTTTAATACATAATTTTTTTTAAAATGATGTGATGGAATATATAAATTCTTATTATTAAATTTCTATGTTTATATTTCTTTAGAGAAATAAAATGAATGTTTTTTAAAAACATATATTATGTAAAAAATCATTTCCGATGTCAAAACCATTTTACCTTGATTATTTACTACTACATGGTTTTAATGATTTAAAAGAAAAAAAACATTCCATGGAATTTGTTTTATTTTTTATCCATTTTTTTAATTCTTATAAAGAGAATAATTTCTATTAAATCGATATTTTTGCTAAATTAATGGCCATATTTTAGGCCTTATTATTTATTATTTTATCAACATTCTAAGGAAAATTTAACACCTTTATTTTCATAAATAATTAAAATAATAGAAATTTATATATAATTTTATCATATACATGATTATTTCTCAAAACATATACAATTTAAATTTATAATGTTTTATATTAAATATTATTTCATTGACTAGGGAAATATTTATATTTTGAATTTTATACAAAATATAGAAATATGATTTTATAAATAATTTGGTTAATTAATTATATATATCATTAGATATATGATTATTTTTATATACACTATTTTATGAGGTTTTACAACAATTATATATCCCAATGATGCATCGATATGTCTAATTAAAAAAACTAATAAGTATGTATTTAATATTTTTTTCCTCCATGCAGAACAAGAGTTTAAAATTTCATAATGAATGGCCTACATGAATTGATAACATTTAGTATGAAATAAAGACATAGAATATTAAAAAATTCTATTATTTATAATTAACTAATTTTTATCCCCAATATTACAATATTGATATTAGTCATTAATGTTTTTGTGCTTTGGTTATTGATTGAATTAGCTTTGTTTTTAATTTTATTCCTTCCAATATTGATCATGCTTTATAAAATCATGATATCTATATTGAAAACCAATAAATTTGGACATATTATTACATGATTAAAAAAATATCTATTAATACAACACACTAATTTTAGAGATATATTTTTTAGAAGACTTTTTTTATAATACATGGAAAAAAGTAAATCATGGAATCCTTATGTTATCATCAATTATGAGATTCTAAATACACTATATAATAAAAAAAAATATAATATTTCATTGAGATTATATGAAAAGTGTGAGATCTATTATTCCAATAATTGGTATTAACACATTATGGAAGCATATCATGTAAGTATAATGTATAACATGATATCACAAAAATAACTCTCATAAGTAATTTCAGGAAATCATTTCACTAATAACATATTGTCATATTATTGTGGAATAATAGAAAATTTAGAATCAATATAAAACATGAAAAAACTATTACTCAATCCTAACTCTAATACAATATCACATGTTGATCTAAGTCTAATAATGGATTTTTTTTACACATTAATTTCATTCATGATTTCTCATAAGACTAAAACAATACCAAATTCAATAGAATGATTTATCCACACTAATATAAAATATATTATGTAAATTAATATAGGTACCAAAAATATGATATTAATAATTTTACAGTAATATAATAATTACCCATGGAAGGAAAAATGTGGCGTACTCTTTTCTCATTACATAATCAAAACAAATTCAGTAAAGATTAAATTTGACAAATGATCATTAGGAAAATATCACCTCATAAATTAAGAGTATAATATTATAGGTATACATGTTATAGATAGGTATAATTGTTTTTGGGATTTTATAATAGAAAAGAGATATATAAATTGAGTTATAGAGAGAATTATCATAACCTGAAGAAAATGGTGAGTTAGGGACACCACTTACTTTGAGCCCTATATTACCCATACATTATTTATCAACATAAATCATTTTATTATGTATATTATTTTATTTTTTACTAAAATTATTATTATTTATTTATTTAATTTAATTTTCAACCAATTCATATTCAGTTAAAAAACTAATTAATTTAATGTCATATATTATCATTACAAATTATTCATATGTCTAAAAACAATTTTGTTTGATTATTATAGTAAGATATATAATTAATTCATCATCATAAAATAATTACCATCTAATAATTATCATTTTTAGAGAAATTATACAACCATTATATATTATTATGAATAATGATCTTTGTTATAATCATGGGGACAATATACCATATGTATGTATGAGTAATGATACAATTAATAAAATATCCAGATGTAAAGAAGGCATGTGTTATTTAATCATTACAAGAGGATACTTTTAACATAATTTCCATATTATTTCATTTAATTCCCCTTAAAATAACATCCACGTTATTAGGTAACAAAAACTAAAAACAACACTTCGTGTGGGTGTAGTCCTCCTTAAACATGAATGATATTATGATTTAATTGGAGAATGAAAAGGTAAGAAATTTTATTTCATATTTATTTTTTATAATGATTAAAGTATAATTAATATCATATAAAATCATCAAATTAATACATATTACTATCAATTTAAATCATAAGGTAAAAATGAATCACATAGCATTGTGATGTTGTGGTCTTTTGTACAAACATGTGACTTAATCATACTATCTAGGGAAAAGAATGCAAGATGTTATATATGGTATTATACTGATATAACTATAATAAAATTATAAATATCATATATCGATATATTATGCATCATTGTAATCAGCTCGGAGAAGAAGTGAATAAAAAATATATCAGTTAGTAAATTAGGCAATAGTCTACCTCACACCTGATCAATGATTTTGTTTCCCATTTTTGGGATGCGGATAGGGGTTTCGGTCTTAAAAATAATGTTACAAAAAAATTTATTTTGAATATTGTTAGTTAATTATATCAATAAAATTTTAAAATATTTAATAGTGGAAAATTATAGAAACTTATAATATATATGATGTATTTATTACCATATAATCAGAAATATCATAGTTTGGGGTAATATTTAATCCTTATAAGTTTATTTTCATCCCATAGTAAACCCATTTTTAACATAACCATAGTAAATATTTTTCTTTAATCAACATTAATTTTGGTGAAAATTGTTTTTACCTTATTATATGTTATAAATTAGTATTAATAAATAAATTTATTCAATTTTATGAAACTCAACTCAATTTTGATAAAATGTATATGTTAAAATTAAATTTGGAGACGTGTCCAAAAAAATTTCCAGATAATTTTATTAAAAAGATATATTATATATATATTTTTTATATAAAAATGTATTAAATTAAAAAAAATGATTAAAAATATTTAATTGAAAAAATTTACTTTTCTACAATTAATTTCATAAAATGGATTTTTTAAATTATTTAAATTAAGGGTCCCTTTTCACAAAAAAAACAAATTTTTCACTATACACCGAGAAATGAAATTTCTAGAAAGATCAAAACACCTCACCATAATATAAATTAAGTATTATTATTTAAAAAATTTAATTATTTTTAAAAAGTTGTTTTTTTAAAAGTCATAAAAATTAAATTAAATTTATTTTCACAAATGATTATTAGTCCAGCAATTAAATATATTCATCACTATAAAAAGATTTTATTTTTGTTTATAATGGTTATTATTTTATTTATAATATGTATAATAGAAATTAAATAATACTATATATGTGTAAAACATTTATGATTTCATAAACTATTTAGTCCATTTCAGAACATCAAACTTTACAAATATTGTATATGGCTATTTTTACAAAATAAATTTTTAATAGTCCAACACCTTTTGTTTAAACTCTATTAAGAATGTATCATATGAAATAAAACGGATTGAATTTATTGAAATATATCATAATGTATAAAAAACCACCCTTAAATAATTTCCCTCTAGAAAAATTATATTACACAATAAGGTTAAATAAGATGAGGTTACTTCTACTTCCCCCTATATTCTAGATCTCATTATTCATCCTAAAAAATTTCTATTTCACCACATCACATTGAATATGTGAGTTATATATTATTTAATAATAAATTTTATCTATGATTCATGATATTAATTGGATTCACCTATTAGGAATGGTATTTCTCTGATTAAACCATATCTAGATTCAGTAAATGTTAGGTGTCTAGCATGTACATCTGTGAGAGAAATTCATGGAACACATTATGTAATTTATAAAGGTTAGATGAGAGTGATTGTGGGTAGGAAACTGCTATAATGATATCACAGATATCAAATGAGATGATATAGTGAGGACGAATCATTCACTTATTTTGAAGCATTGTGTATTTATAACATGGTGAAATATAAAGGAATGAATTATCTATAACAAAAAACTCTATGTTTGATAGATGGTTTTCCTTATCAACTTTCTGTTGACAGAGAATGGATTTCATATGACCCTCAATAAATTTCAAATTTATTGTACTATCCTAGGAATGCTAATGCTCAATCATTTTATTTGTTCAAAATTATTCCATTTTTATTTAATTCTAAAACATATTTTTATAAATAGCCATATACGGTGCCATTTGAATCCTAGAATGGCCATTTTTTATATGAGAACATCTTTAAAGGTATGATATGATCCCAAAAATCCTTTTAATTTCATTGGACATGAAGTAAACATATCATCAATATCTTTAATGATTATCTCACCTTGGTCATCTTTCTTGTTCGAGATAAGCATTATTTTAATTATTTACCATTCCCTCCACTCTCTTAAGACGTATCATTTATCATTAATGTGAACCACATATCTCATTAATATATAATATATATTTTCAGTACATTAAATATTAAAACAATTATTATGTATATCATTGTGACTTGGTCAAAATTATAAATCTTCACATAAATTAATCCATTTTTCTAACATTGTACGATGATCGACAACCACCTAGATGGTGTTCAATATTTTGGTGTACTAGGAAGCCATGCTAAAAAATATAGGTATATATTTCCATTTAAAAAATAGTATTGGAAATGGTTTCATCATAAATATAGACATATATCGTCTATCCTTGAAAAATTTTAATTCCATACATTAGGATATGAAATCCACATTATCTATCTTAATGTTATCATATGAGAAATATGTATTTAGATATATGTTACTCTTAGTTCTACCTTTATTAATATAAAAGGATGAGAGATGAGCATCATCTTTCCACACCATCTCCATCCCATGTTTTGATAGGACACATACCCAGTAAAGAAACTTATATCCTTATTTTTAGGCATGTATAAATTTATAATAAGGGATTAAATTTTCAGTAAGACAACATTTTACTTATAGGGATCCTTAACTGTCTTAATAATTTAAGGTTGATATGTTATTTTAGGTATTTAGGATGATGATAGTAAGAATATTCCCACATATATCCTTCACAAATATTTGAATATTGGATCATTTTATATTCTCATCATTGATAAAATCATTGGATCCTTTTTTACATAAAATATCTAAAACATTGTTTTCACTCCTAGGATTGTAATAAATTGATATTCCATAGTCACTGATCATATCTATCAATCTTCACTAGTGCATCTCATGTACCATATATTCAAATATATAGTGGAGTCTCTTGTAATACCAATATATTTCAAACATTTCCCCACCAAGACAATGCCACATGGTATTTAATGCCATGATCATTATAGCCATCTTCAAATTAGGTGTTGGACAAGTCAACTAATGGAAATCAAACATCCTTGTGGTGTAGTCTATCTATATATTATTATGCATTAATATATTAGAATATTTTTCATATTAAGTAATAATAATTACATTTGTAGTGATAACACTGTTTGTGAACATTTAAAATCTATCTTCACATTATGTAGTTCAAAATGAATTACATCCTAATGTGTTACCGTAGCATGTAGGTTTTACAAATTAGTTTTATGTTTCAAATATCTTTGTAAATACTGACCTTATCTAAGGAATAAATAGACATTTCTTATTGATGTTATACGATGAGAGTCATCAATTGCTATTTTCATAAAAGATTTAATGAATATCCCTTTCCTACTAATAAAACACCCAATGAATGAAACATACCAAATCTTTAAATTGCAATTAATATATATTTCATACATATTCAACTATATAAATTCCTTTAGTATACTATTTAAATTCTCCTCATGCTCCTTATTTATCTAAGAGTATATCTAAATAACATATATAATCAATACCTTGATTTTTTAGGTGATCCATAAATACAATAATCCATAATTCAATAAATATATTTGAATAATTAGTGAATTTAAAATGAATAACTATAAAACCAGATTGTCTTTACCTTGTTTGAAATGATGTTTTGCGAATATGATCCATATTCACTATTAATTGGTTATATCCTAAACAATGGTCCACCCAATAAAAACACTATCCAAAACATATTTGATCAAATAGAGAATCTATACAAGCTATGTGTTAATTTTTTTTTATTTTGATTCTATGGAGATCATGATAATAAATGGATAGGAGTATTGAGCTACCATTCTTATTAATGAATATGAGTGGTGCACCCCAGGGTAAATTTTGTGGGATTATAACTCCATTATTAAAATTTTCCAATAGTTCAACCAACAGATCCTCATTTTAGACAATATATGTTTCATATAAAGTCCATGATTTGGGGAAAGATCCATGTATAAGATATATTTAAAAAAACCTCTCAACATAGTGGAAGAATATAAAATCTATGGGTTATACATTGGTACAATCCCTCACAATGGAAATTTCTTCAAGCATGATAATTTCTTTTCTCTCACTCATTTGATAAAGATAACCATTCAATGAAATACAAAATATCTATGATTTATAAGGTTATACCAATGGTGATTCATCCACCACCATTCACTTGTATACAATACGAAGGTGATTTGAGATACAAATAGTAAATTACATCACATAAAATATTATTTTGGGTATATTTATGTAATGTCAATCCATGACAATATTTTCATCTAATTCTTCTAATTAATGTATGACATGTTTTTCATGGATATTTTTACTTAAAATATTAATAGGGGTGAGTTATTATCACGAACCAGGCCGGGTCGTCATCCGACCCAACACCCGACCCGGTCCGCGACATGGCCCGAAGGGCGTTCCAGATCCCCACGGGCTGGCAACTAGTGTCGGGCATCAAAACAATCCAATTGGGAACGGTTTGGTGCATGAAAAAGATAAATAAACATAAACTGAACAAGAAGATAAGTAAAGGAGAAAAAAAATTGAACAACGTGGCAGTGGAAAAAGGAATAAACAATGAAACGTGACATACCTCAGGTGACCTCGTGGATCACCAGGGAACGAAAACCACACTCGCTCCCAAGAGCGATCCAAGACTGAAACCTGAAACTAAAAAGTGAAGTAGGCATGAGCACTGAGATGCTCAATAGGAAAGCCAAAAAATGTAACCACGTCCTATGCCCCTGCCTTTAGTAGGAAATCCAGTCATGCCAGTTTGAAAAATAAGATATAATAAAATGGTGTTTTCCTTCTTTTCAAATTCAAGTAACGAGTTTGCATTTTCAGGTAAAGCCTTTTACTCCCACTACATTTTCCAAATAGGATTCAAGCATGAATTAACATTTCAAAATGAAAAGAAACCAGTTTGGGTTAAAATATGGTTTTCACAAACAAGACATCATGTATGAAACAGCTAAAAAAAAGTTACATCATTAGTAGCATGATAAAAATGAGCACCATGGGTAATCCCTATAAGCAGCTAGAAGAAGAGGGAACCTAAAGACCTCCTACCTCAGTGAAACGTGGCTTAGAAGACCACGACCCTCAGAAAACGTGGCATAGAAGGCCACGACCCTCAGAAAACGTGGCTTAGAAGGCCACAGCCCTCAGAAATTCATATGTTTAGTTAGTGTTGTTCCATCAATCCTACTAGACAAACCAAGACGAACCCCTACCGTGTCATCTAGCATACTAGTCCTGGTCACCCACCTAGATACCCGGGTTTTCCCATTGTGCTCTATTTCAAATGGTGGTTAGTTTTCTTTATCAAACAATCAAACAAGTACATTACACTTTCTTTATCTAAAATTCATTCAACCTTTCACCACCGCACTCCCTACTTAAGTGAATTCCCCCTCTTTACATCACACAACCACGTACAAGCCTTTACACTAGGCACATATATCGCAAACCGCTCATAAACACTTGCATCACATTTTATTTTCAAATTTAGGGGAATGACTCAAAAGGGGTTTTCTATTTCCGCAACTCAAATCTCAAAGTGTCAAACGGGCCTCAATAGAGGTTTTTCTATTTCATAAAACAATATTAAGATGCCAAACATGCTTAACTACAAAAAAGGAACACCCTTTTACAATCAACCAGCCAAAAGGCCAAACACCTTTGGAAATATCTCTTACCAATTCAAAACCACTTAAGAAATCCATTTCTCAAGAAAAGTCAATTAAGACCAACGGCTTTGAAATACATTTTAAATTTTCCAAGACAAGGCATAATAGTTTCTAGTAACCGCAATCAGGTTCCATAGCATGTGTATATAGCATAGTTTAAAACATATTTTTAAAACAATAAAGCAATTATGAATTTCAAATTAAAAGCATAGCCATAGGGGACCTACCTCAAACATGTCGTTATCTGTCGATGACCACTCGAAACGACACTTGGCGCACACACGCACATGCATTTATACATATATATATACACCCCTAGCTGCATTGCACATATTCCCCGCGCCATGAGGGAATATGTACAAATAGGACACACACACACACACACACATATATATATATATATATATATATGTCTTACCTATGCATGTGTATGTATGTGTCCTTGATACCTGCAGCCCGAAACCGCATCAACGGGACCCAATAGACTCTATAAAAAAATTTACCCACTACTCAAAAACGCAGAGGCAAAGACCCACACATCACCCAAAACCACTCTATTTCATGATTCACATTACTTAAATAATTCAATAGAACATTTTCAAGAAAATACCCCATGACATTACACCAAAAAGAATTATCAAAATCCTATTTTAAAATTATATGCACGCCAAAATCATTTTAAAACATGATTCTCATCACATGAATAATTTAATAAATCACTTAAACCGTTTATAAAACCTTTCTAAATAGAACCTCAATGATTTGCACAATAATACCCTCAATTTCGCGCAAAAACTTTTTTTGACAATAAAACGCACACCCATGCCACTTCAAAACACAATTCTCACCAACAAAGCTGAATAAAATAACTGCACAGATTATAAGACACTATTAAATGACGCGCTATGGGTTTTCATAAAAAACGCATCCCTTTTTATATAAACATGTAAAAAAATATAAAACTCATGAAAAACTATCTTAAAAACCAATTTCGCACCAAACGAATTAATCATAGAACACACCAGATTATCAAGCAAGTAAAATAATTCCTAAAATAATGATTAAACATGAATTCACCTACCATTTATGAAGAAATTTTGTGGAAATGCTGTGAAACCGCAACCACAATTTACTGGCCCCTCTTAGAGTCCATATCGAACCCTAATCAAGGAGATTGGACCATCAATGTCAAGATTAAACCCCTAAAAAAATGATAAACCCCAAAATCGGACCCAGTACCCACTTGAAAACAAAAACCACTAAGAGAAGTAAAGAAAGAGCTTACCCAGGGGGGGAGTGTGTGCGCCGAAGGAGAGCGGGACAGCCGCGGAAGGTCTCGATCGCCGGAGGAGGGCCGGTGGAACTGTTCTAATGAAAGACCGGCGATTCGTGGTTCCGGCAGAGGGTCAACCAGCCTGGGAGGGGAAGAGCGAGGGTGGAGGCGCGGCGAGGGCGGCAGCTGGAGAGGAAGGAGGCGCAGTGAGAGGGCGGCGGCCGGAGAGGGAGGGGGCGCGTGGGTCTGGTTGGTGCGAGGCGAGGCCGGAAGGGAGGAGGGATGTCGGCGCAGGAACAGGCTATGCAGGAGGAGTCCACGCCTGAAGGGGGGCTGCACGCAGCGGCTGTTGGCCGTGGGAGAGAGCAGCGGGTCGAGAGGGGGGGGGGGGCATCGCCTGCGAAGGGAAAACGCAGGGGGGTGCGTGCGTAGGGTTAGGGAAGGGGGAAGCGACATGATATAGGAAAAAAATAAGAATAATAATGGAATAAAATAAAATAAATAGATAAATAAAAAGAAAAGAAAATGGGAATAAAAATTAAAATAAAACCTAAAAAACATAAAAATAAACTTAAAATTATAATAACAATTATCAACTAAAATAAAAACGATAAAGTTAATATTTTTTTTATAATGATTTCGATGGCATAATAAAAAAAAATAGCCTAATTAAAATATTAACAAAAAAAATAATAATAATAAATTATTAACTGAGAACGGACACCGCGCACGGTATCACGGGAAAGGCCGCGCGCATGGTTGTGTGTCTCAAAAACAACACATTAGATAACAAACAATCCCTTAACAAAAATTTGGAACTGTTCAGGGCACGCATACGCTCGCATGTTCGTATAAAAACGAGATTTTCTTTTAATTTTATATCGGTTCAAACCGAAACTCAAAATAAAGACCCAAAATAATTATGTTAAAATAATTCATTGGTCGGGGTGTGACAGTTCTCCCCACCACAAAAACATTCTGCCCCCAGAAAGACGCCAATCCAAATGAGGAAACAAACTCGAGTTTGAAACTAAATGTGGCCAACAAAATCACAACTCGGCGTGACTTTTCACTCCATCAGTCACAACAGACCATCTCTGAGGGGAGCTGAAAAGAAAAGAACCATCAAGAAACGAGGAGGGTTCTCCCCACCACAAGAACCCGACTAGAACAACAGACATTGAGACTCTTAGCATGAGCTAACTCAGAAATTGCTAACTTGATCCAAGAGGGAACCGCTGCACAGACCAAACCTCGAAGAAGGGACGACAAGATTCGTGGTGGGTCTCCCCACCAATTAAGAACTAACCAGCTAAAGACAATTAGTACAGACTAATACGAGAAACCCAGCACAAACAGACCCATGAACTCTCTGCATAAACGAGACCCCCACCACATGGGGTTATCGACGAAAGACCCCAAACCGAGTAGCGGACCAAACTCCTATTCATTATCTCCCAAGACGCATATTTCTCCAAAACGAGCGCATCCTAAAACAAGAACGGGTTAACAATGGAGCTATCCACATGAGAGAGACAAACATCAAAACTCATATTTGAGGATGCACAACTACTATAATTACAAGAAAAATAGATCACCGCGCCTTATTACAACCAAGGTGGGGTATCCAAATAACAAAGAACACAACGCGAAAAAGAGACCTCTGCGCCTCTTACCGCAAAAAAGAACCTTCAAAGATGGGGAAGCATGAACCATGAAATTTAAACCGTCCCTATTTTAGCATTGGAGACAAAAAAAAATTAAACCACGGTTCCCCACACCCAATGATTCATGACTGCGTGAAAGGATTCACTCCGAGACCTGTGGTTGGAGCTCTGATGTCTTGAAGCATCTACTGCCCCACAGCCAGGAGCTAACATCTGTCAGTCGAGACTCTTTCTGACGTTACCTCTAGAAAAACCTCTCTATGTTCCCCAAACAGCCACACCGACAGGAACTCTTCAATGAATGATGATAAGTAGACCTAAAGTACCCAAACCGTCCACACAAGAAGCAAACAAGAGAGTGGCCCAACTAATAGAAGATGGAATTGTTGAGAAAACTTGTCCGAGATGGGTTCCTCCGACTCACTCTCACAAAATGGGGAACCATCCCAAACACCAAAGGGAACCGGTCCTTGAAAAATAGATGAAGACCCCACACAAGAGAAGCTTTAACTGATTATGCGACATTATCTTTAGAGAAAAGGAAACCAACATCTTGAGATACCCAACATAGGCCTTCACTATTCGTTGGCCTTGATGGACACTCATGATCCTTGTCGCTTCCCTTACCTTCACTTCCACAAATATAAACCACCAAATGAGAGTGGTCCTAAACAACTTCCAATTCATACCATCATGCAACGACACTACGGTTATCTCCTCCACAAATCCCAAGTTGCACCTTCAAATGGACCTGAACCTACACAGACTCTCTTAGATTTGGGAGTTTCTAATAACCTAAAAACGCCAACGATATCACCATGCCAGTCTGTTACCTTCAATAGATCACGATCACTACAAAAGACGGAAAACAACCGAAAAGAATTCAATTCCACCACTCTGCTAAGAGTCTGGGTAGAACCAATAACTAGAAGAGGCTCACTAGAAACTTCTGGGACTTTTCTGGGCAGCATACTCAAAAAAAGGGGCACAAATCTGAATCAAATCTCATCATAAATCAAAATTACACACCTCAATCAAAAATGTAAGCTCGAACTCAAATCACTATTCCAACCACAATTCAATACGTCAAAACCAAGAACCCATAAAAAAAAGAATACCCAACACGAAAACAGAACGCTAAACCATTTCTCACTCACTTTTCTAAACATCTGAAAGACCCTTTCTGAAAACCATTTTTCAGCAAACAAAACAACTTAAAAATACACCATTGGTATCCCATGAAGTCTCGCACATACATATCCATCACGAGCTCAAGCACCCATCCACTCACATCACCAATTTCGCCACTTGCCACATGCACACCTCAATGTATGTGATCACTCATAGAAATACCAAGGGTCAATTAAAGACACTTCTCATTTCCAAAACATACCATTAAGCACACAACAAAAATTCCCAACCAATTGAAAAAGTCACTTATCGTTAAAGAAACACAATCACACTCGCTCCCAAGAGCGATCCAAGACTGAAACCTGCAACTAAAAAGTAAAGTAGGCGTGAGAACCAAGATTCTCAGTAGGAAAGCCAAAAAATGTAACCATGTCCTATACCCCTGCCTTTAGTAGAAAATACAGTCAAGCCAATTTGAAAAATAAGATATAATAAAATGGTGTTTTCCTTCTTTTCAAATTCAAGTAACGAGTTTGCATTTTCAGGTAAAGCCTTTTACTCCCACTACATTTTCCAAATAGGTTTCACGCATGCATTAACATTTCAAAATGAAAAGAAACTAATTTGGGTTAAAATATGGTTTTCACAAACAAGATATCAAGTATGAAACAGCTGAAAAAAAGTTACATCATAAGCAGCATGACAAAAATGAGCACCATGGGTAATCTTTATAGGCAGCTAGAACAAGTGGGAACCTAAAGACCTATTACCTCAGTGAAACATGGCTTAGAAGACCATGACCCTCAGAAAACGTGGCTTAGAAGGAAACGACCCTTAGAAAACGTTGCTTAGAAGGCCACAACCCTCAGAAATTCATATGTTTAGTTAGTTTTGATGCGTCAATCCTGCTAGACAAACCAGGACGAACCCCTACCGTGTCATCTAGCGTACTAGTCCTGGTCACCCACCTAGATACCCATGATTTCCCATTGTTCTCTATTTCAAATGGTGGTGAGTTTCCTTTATCAAACAATCAAACAAGTACATTACACTTTCTTTATCTAAAATTCATTCAACCTTTCACCACCGCACTCCCTACTTAAGTGCATTCCCCCTCTTTACATCACACTATCACACACAAGCCTTTACACTAGGCACATATATCGCAAACCACTCATAAACACTTGCATCACATTTTATTTTCACATTTAGGGGAATGACTCAAAAGTGGTTTTCTATTTCCGCAACTCAAATCTCAAAGTTCCAAATGGGCCTCAATAGAGGTTTTTCTATTTCATAAATCATTTTTAAGATGCCAAACATGCTTAACTACAAAAAAGGAACACCCTTTTACAATCAACCAGCCCAAAGGCCAAACACATTTGGAAAAAACTCTTACCAATTCAAAACCACTTAAGAAATACATTTCTCAAGAAAAGTCACTTGAGACCAACGGCTTTGAAATACATTTTCAATTTTCCAATACAAGGCGTAATAGGTTCTAGAAAATGCAATCAGGTTCCATAGCATGTGTATATATCATAGTGTAAAACATATTTTTAAAACAATCAAGCAATTATGAATTTCAAATTAAAAGCTTAGGCATAGGGGACCTACCTCAAACTTGTCGTTATCTTTCGATGACCACTCGAACTGACACTTGGCCCACACACGCACATGCATTTATACATATATATATATATACACCCCTAGAAGCATTGCACATATTCCCCACGCCATGAGGGAATATGTTCAAAGAGGACATATATATATATGTCTTACCTATGCATGTGTATGTATGTGTCCTTGATTCCTGCTGCCCGAAACCGCATCAACGGGACCCAACACACTCTGCATAAAAAAATTTACCCACTACTCAAAAACGCAGCGGCAAAGACCCACATATCACCCAAAACCACTCCATTTCATGATTCACATTACTTAAATAATTCAATAGAACATTTTCAAGAAAACACCCCATGACATTACACCCAAAAGAATAATCCAAATCCTATTTTATAATTTAATGCACGCCAAAATCATTTTAAAACATGTTTCACATCACATGAATAATTTAATAAATCACTTAAACCATTTATAAAACCTTTCTAAATAGAACCTCAATGATTTCCACAATAACACCCTCAATTTCGCGTAAAAACTTCATTTGAAAACAAAACGCACACCAACACCACTTCAAAACACAATTCTCACCAACAAAGATGAATAAAATAACTACACAGATTATAAGACACTATTAAATGACACGCTATGGGTTTTCATAAAAAACGCATCCCTTTTTATATAAACATGTAACAAAATATAAAACGCATGCAAAACTCTCTTAAAAACCAATTTCTCACCAAAAGAATTAATCATAGAACACACCAGATTATCAAGAAATTAAAATAATTCCTCAAATAATGATTAAACATGAATTCACCTACCATTTATGAAGAAAGTTTTAGGAAATGCTGTGAATCTGCAACCACACTTTACCCGCCCCTCCGAGAGGCCATATCGAACCCTAATCAAGGAGATCAGACCAACAAAGTCAAGATTGAACCCCCTAAACAAAATGATAAACCCCATAATCAGACCCAATACCCACTAAAAAACAAAAACCTATAAGAGAAGTGAAGAAAGAGCTTACCCAGGGTGGAGTGCGTGTACCGAAGGAGAGCGGGACATCCGCGGAAGGTCTCGGTCGCTGGAGGAGGACCGGTGGAACTGTTCCAATGAACGGATGAAAGTTCGTGGTTCCGGCAGAGGGTCAACCAGCATGGGAGGGGCAGCGCGAGGGTGGAGGCGCGGCGAGGGCGGCGACTGGAGAAGAAGGAGGCGCGACGAGAGGGCGGCGGTCGGAGATGGAGTAGGCGCGCGGGTCTGGTTGGTGCGAGGCGAGGCCGGAAGGGAGGAGGGATGCTGGCGCATGAACAGGCTATGCAGGAGGAGTCCATGCCTGAAGGGGGGCTGCGCGCGGTGGCTACTGGCCGGGGGAGAGAGCAGCGGGTCGAGAGGGGGGGGGGCATCCGCTGCGAAGGGGAAACACAGGGGGTGCGAGCGTAGGGTTAGGGAAGGGGGAAGCGACGAGAGAGAGGAAAAAAATAAGAATAATAAAGGAATAAAATAAAATAAATAAATAAATAAAAAGAAAAGAAAATGGGAATAAAAATTAAAATAAATCCTAAAAAAACATAAAAAAACTTAAAATAATAATAACAATTATCAACTAAAATAAAAACGATAACGTTAATATTATTTTTATAAAGATTTCGAAGTCTTAATAAAAAAATAGCCTAATTAAAATATTAACAAAACATAATAATAATAATAAAATTATTAATTGAGAGCGGACATCGCGCACGGTCTCACACGAAGGGTCGCGCGCATGGTTGCGTGTCTCAAAAACAACACATTAGATAACAAACAATCCCTAAAAAAATTTGGAACTGTTCGTATAAAAATGAGATTTTCTTTTAATTTTAAACCGGTTCAAACCGAAACTCAAAACAAAGACCCAAATTAATTAAGTTAAAATAATGCATTGGTCGGGGTATGACAGTTATATTATTGGGATACAATAATTGAACTTTTTTTAAACATTAAAAAATAAAAAACTCAATTTTTTAGACGGGATTTTATTATTCTAATAAGAATTCATGTATATAATGTATTTTATAATCTGAAATAAAAAAAATTCTATATAATTCAACGAATAACTAATTTAAAATCTACCATATAATTTTCATGATCCACATTTTTATTTTTGGGGGATATGATCAAATATTCACTCTAGGACTTAGAGGATGTTTTTTTTCTTTTTCATCAATTACCATTGGTTCATTAAATTAGTGTGTTTATTATTTATGTTTATTGAAGTTTTAATAATGTAATAAATGATGAAGGTTGGTTGGAGAATTCCATTACATTATCAAATTGGTGGGTTTAAATCATTTTCAATGAAAAGATTCAATCCCTTCTTTCTTACAACTAAATAGCATCATGGGGAACTTTATTAAAAATTTCAAGGAATCATCCTCCAAAACATTAAAAAAGTATGATGATGCACTTTCTTTCCACAATTATATTTATAAATAATAGAAACCAAATTAAACTATATTTTTTATCCATGTGGAATCCTTTATATTATCTCATCTCTGTCTGAACTATCATTGTAGAATGGAAACTAGACTCATTTCTATAAAATTACCATTTTTAAAAATATTTACCAGTAATTTGAATAACACCACTAGAGAAACAATCAAACTTACTTTTAGTGGTGATGAAAAAATTAGTGGCATATCATGAATGTATTATAATGAATACATTGGTTGGAACAATATTCATACTCATTTTTATTGAGTATATGGAAATACCACTACATTTTATGATAGAGTGTTCGTTGAAAATATTTTCCAAAAAAACATTTTATAGAATTAAATACACTCTCTATCTATGTTATATTCCACATGAATCATATTTTTTTATCAAAATCCACAATTTATCTACTTCACCCTAAATATGATAAATATGAAGAGAAAAATTCTATTTATTAGACCATTCAAGCATATATAAGTTGTCATCTATGTATTTGATCTATTGTTTCACAATTAAATGATCATAAGATCAATTGAATATGTGAGGCCTTAATCACATAAATTTTTTTTGAACATGATATTTCATGGGAGGATTAATGAATTATGCCTTCTTCAATTTTTATTTATAAACATGTGTTAAGTGATAATGAATTGTGAGAATGTTCTAAACTCTTATATCCATCAGGATTGACTACTGATTTGGGAAATAATCATATTACCCCTCACAATGGTTGTTGACACAATTTCTCATACATCCATCCATTTGAATTAAATAAAATACGAATTTTATATGCATGATTTTAAGGTATTAATCACATATAAGAAAAAACATGATCATTAAAGGTGTAAATAACAAATTACATATATATTTTTAATATAATTTTAAATGTTACATACTTTTTTATCCATTATATAAATCCTATTATAGAATATTATGGAATATTTTCTTTCCTTGATAATTTTAATAATGTGTTATGGATTTTTTGATAACATATTCCCATTTATTGTAAACAAGTTATATATTAAATATTATTTTCATGTACTAATTATCTCTAATGTCAAGAATGAGACAAAATTTCAATGTTATTACCCCTATAGAAATCTATTCTAGAAATAAAATCCATATGTAATTTCCATACATGGAAAAACATTCTCCAACAAAAGTCACTCAATACATCAGAAAAATTCATAGATATTATCCTATACTTAGATTTACCCATAAACATATCTATGGACATATCTCTAGGTTTACAATATTTTATTCCTCATTTATGTTTCTAATTGATAAATAACCCTTTCCTATGATATCTTGTGACCCAATAATTTAATAAAAAACATTACTTGATTCATCAACATAAATATACATATAGATAGTAAAACGATCATAATTTAATAGTGTCTTGTGTTTTATTGGAACACAATACCTAGAAAAAAACTAAGATATGGAATCCTTATATTAATTTACATTTTCTAGTTTTTAAGCCTATTATATATCTTAATATTCTTTTGATAACCTAGGATTTCATGAAAAAATTTGTGATCTATTATGTATAGAAAGGAAGTAAAACTATTAATGAAACAATACATGTTATTCAAAGGTATAAAATGATATTTTAAAAGATAATAATTAAAAGATAATTTATGGATATATATCATATTTACAATTGTATTATAATATCATGGAAAATAAATAAATATTTCAAAAAAAGTAAATTTACATTTTTGAAGGATAACTACATTGATTATTTATAATTTGTGGGAAGATACCCATAATGGATTATATTCACTCCTATTCCCACACATGTCATATCCTTAGAAAAATAATTACGCACTACATTATTGGTATATATAATACTTTCCAACCATTCACATTCATTTCTTGTCCATGAACATGTACACCAAAAGGATATCAATTATAAGGCATCGCGATAAGAATTACTCGAGGAATAAAAATGGGTTCATAATCTTATCTCATTATATAACAAATAGAGATTCTATAAGGAATGCATTCAATATTCAATAATAAGGAAGGAAATAAGAATTTAAATGAAGGGAGTGTAGGTATTGTTTACTTGTGATATACATATAGAATTAATTTGGAATTAGTTCATAACATTAAATAGAGATAATGTTATTTAGATTGAGAGAGAATGGACATTTCCCAATGAAAAGGGTGGGTTAGAGAGATTCCTTTCATTGATCCCAGATTATCACAGGTGTTATTTATCAATCTAAATAATAAAATTAATTTAATTACATAAATTATTAATAAATAATTTATAATTTATAAATTTATTTATTTTACTTTTTAATATGTCATGTTCAATTAAATATACAATTAATTTCACAATTTACATTTTAACAATAAATATGTCCAAAATCAATTCAGTAGGTTTCCTATGGTCGAATAATTTATTAATCCATTATTACCATAATGGTAATAATGATAAATATTACAATTTATGTATTTAAAATATATCTTAAAAATATATGTAATATGTTATTGATAAATGATATGTGTTTCCATCAAGGATGCGTATTTCATTCATATTATTGAGTAACATTCCCATTTATCAAATATCATGATGGAAATAAGATATGTTGTATTTTAAATATGTTTTATAACCATTATATCATCTATATCATTTTTTTATATACCCATACTAATACACTCTATATGATGCCTAAAAAACAGATAACATCACATAGTGAGGCGGTAATCTACTATACACATGAAAAGAGTTATCATCTATTCGACGAATAAAAATTTAAATTTGTATTGTATATTGTTTATTCCCATAATATTTAATCTTTCATACATTTCATATTTATAATTTGTATAAATTATTAATACATTCCAATGAAATCATATGTTGAAAATACATCACATCACATTACGAGGTGGTAGTCCACCGTAGACATGGGTGATGTTATTGTATTTTCTATGAATGAAATGAAAAACAAATTATACTATATTATAATTATAGGTTATTATTTTCATCATAAATTTAATAGATAAACATGATAGAAATTATTATAGTAATTCATGTCTATCGATTATAAAAATTTAATTACATCAGTTCTTTAGGTGGTATCCTTTCATAAACATGATCAACAGTTCCATTTCCAATTTTATTGAGAATGATATAGTTTTAGGTTATTCCATATGTTTACAAATCTCTACATGTATTTAATATACTATAATTATTATATTATCCTTGTTTAATAATATTTGATGGATTATGAGTTATAAATTATATAAAATTCATGGTGAAAGATGTTACCACTTATTTAGACAACTTATTTTCGATTTAACAAAAAATCATTTCATTGATTTATATCATGAAAAAATGTTTTAAAAGATGACTATATGTAAAATCTGAATTTATATATATACTTTATTCTAAAATAATTATTTTTAGTTGTATTTTTGTTACAGTATTTTGTGTTTCCATTTATAAGTTATAGAGAGGAAATAATTTAGTTTTTTAGAATGATAAAAAATATACAACATCATCCCCATATAAAAAGGCTCCTAAAATTAATGTTATCGATAATTCATAGATATAATGTTAAAAATTGATCATTCGACTAAAATTATACATATGTTTCCTCATTTTTCTTTTCAATATATCACTATAATTCTTATTAATAATGAATTTACTTTGAACACTGTGAATAAATTTTAATTATTTATAAATTTTTAGGTAAAAAACTTCTATACTAGATAATATATATTATTTTAATTCATAATATTGAATCAATTTTTACAAATTAATATGATATTATATGAATAATTTAATTTATAATTAAACTATCTATTGTGTGGAAGAATTGGTATCTTCAAATGAAAACCTTTCTATAGATATAAATGACTCAATATAAAAATTAAATATAAAATTGATTCCAATGACCTAATTTGGATAAATAAATTTAAATTTTATTTACATTTTTTTAAAACAAAATATAATTTCAATGGGGCATGGAAATGATAGAAATTATTATGAATTCTTTGATAAAAATTAGCATTCTTCATAATTCATTAAAAATAATCTTTTTTTACAAATTTCAAATAATTTACCCTGATAAATATTCAATATAATTTTTTAGAAGATTTTGTTAATTTTATAAAATTTTTATTCTAAATTTAGAAAAAATTAATTAAAATTTATGTTCTTAGATGGTGAATAAACAACATTTTAGGAAAAAAATTTAAAAAAAATATCTTCATTTAAATGTTTCTTTTTTTATTTTTAATCCATGGATAAAGATTCAATTTATTTTATACAAGTGAATTAATTATAATTTCTATTAATTTATTTAGTCATATTTATATCCTATAAGATAATGGATAGCATATAATGGGCTTGTTTATAAAAAATACTATTTTAATATATTATTGTATTTTGATTATACATTGGTAACGTGCATTGTAATATATCTAATATAACAATTTTAATGAAATATATCGTAATGTATCAAGGTGTCGTAAGAATCCAAAATATGTAAACATTACTAAGCATTTGGGATGAACATTTTATTTATTTTGAATTCCCATGGATATGTAGAAGGATAATTTGAATTATATCAATAATATAGGAATTATTTTTGTGATGTGTTATTTATATTATTAGTTAAATATGGGAATCTGGTATAATTCAATTTTTTCTAATACTACAAAACTATTCAATCCTACATGGTGTGGTCAACTGTATCATTTTGAGTGAAAAAAATCACACACTAAGAACGGGTCACTTGAGTTGTTGTTTTTATATCCTATATTAAATTAATTTTAATGAGAATTTAATTTTAAAGGATATAAAATAAATATATATAATTAATATTGACGATATATGGATATAGTATCATCAAAATATAAAAGGACATGATAATTAAATATTTTAAGGTATATATTTAGCACAATGAACCATCACTCATTCTAAAAAATAGAATTTTAAAAAATAAAATGACATTTATATTCAACCATTAAATTATAAATATGTTATTCCATCATCAATAATTTATATAAATTTTTTTAATAAAAATTAACACATACCACTAATGGTATCTCTAATAATATTTATGAACACATACAAGGAAATTTTGGTATAGAAAATAACCTGTTATCAACACTAATTTGTATCTCCATGACTCATGATGATAAAATTCATCTAATTAGCTTCCACAAACATCATAATAATATCATTTAATAGAGTTACATAGAAATTAATAGTTTATATAATCAAGTGTATTCATATTACAATGGTTTACCCCCACAAATATATAACTACAAACTAGTAGTTAATATTAGTTATATATCTCATGATTCTAATGTAGATGTTAAGGAAGTTATCTATAGAAAAGAAATTTATTTACGAGTGGTTCAATACCTCAAATATCCAACAAAAATTGACTTTGTTATGTATAATAATATGATATTAGAGATTTTATAAAAATAATTGTAACACCCTATGTTTTATGGACCATTTTTTCAAATAAATTAGTGTTTTCATTCATAGCATGCAATGTCCAAAGTCAATTATTTATATCACACTAAACTAACATGTCATATGTTACTCATGACACCAAGATGGTGTAAAATAAATTAAACAGTGGGTAGAGATTATGTTCATTGAATAAAATAAATATGGTTGGATTATGTTATACACAACACTAATGGAAGCATTCACTACACACATCAGTGAAATAGATTGAGTGAAATGAAAGAGCGACCTTCCTCGATAGTATACATTGTACGCAATACCAAGATTTAATAAAAAACTATATATTTTTAAAATATAATTATTTACTGTGATATAAAATAGGTGTTATGAATAGTACAAAATAAAATTTGAATTTTATATATCATAAAAATTCATTTTATTAATAATCTAGTTATGATATTAAAACAAATTCAATTTTTGGGATAAAAGAAATATTTTTCAAAGAAATACAATTTTATATCATTTTGATGATGAACCCTTTTTAATTTAGTTTTTGTTTATTTTATAAAATTATATTTGACATAATAAACATAATATTTGGATCTATGATATAGAAATTTAACATGGTTGAGTTTTTTGTATTTACTTCATTAAATTCATATTTTAATTAATAGTAAAAAATAAAGCATTTTAATTCAAAACTGCATTTTCTTCTATTTGAAATATGTAGTTATATTATATTCTCTAATGGTATTACATTGTAATTGTATAATGTTTCTATAATTTAATTAAATTTTGTTTAGTGGATGTAATTTTCCATTTATATTTTACATAAACATATGTCAATCTATTTCATGTTTTTAATTCTGAAAAACCTGCATTCTAGTTTTGACAAAGGGAATTATTTTTAAATTAATTAATTCAAATTATGTGTTTTTAATATTAATTTTTTTATTTATTTAATATAATTGGTTCTATATTATGTTAATAGGTTACATTTTTAATTGTATATTACGAATAGTAACTAATGTAAATTTTATTTTACATAGTTAAAAGTAAATCAGGGAAATTTTGGTATCAAATAATATGTTAAAGATAATAAAATTAGCCTAACATATACCAAAATCATATTCTATGAATTATATTCTACCAATATCACCTATGGGTATGATGTTATTCATTTACGTGAGATTTTTCAAATAAAGTGATGTAATTATAATTAAAACAAATGAAAGTGACCACATGTTCCTCCCAAATATCTTATAAGTATAATAATTTTAATACAGTGATAAACATGATAAAACATAGAATATAAATAGAATATAGAAATAAAATAAAATAATATAATATATATCATTTTAATCTATTTAGAATCTATATTGATTAAATAATTACCATAATGCTGGCAAAATAGTGATGAATATATTTTTTTCGTAGAAGAAATATCAAATAAATCATTTTGAAAATATTAATATAAATATTTCATGAACTAATTAATGATATACACTAATTTTCTAAGTTACTATACAATTTTATAATTATATTAAATATTCTTTTTCTAATTTATATTATTTATGGATGTTATATAAAGTCAAATAAATGATTATTGTGAGAATTCATCATATTGATACATTATAAAAATAACATATGATTAAATTATTTAAAAACCCAAAAAAATTTACAAATTATTATGTTAAATTTATATCGTATAAAATATCATAAATTATTAAAAAAAAATTAAATTTATAACAGGTAAGTAAACTTTATAAACATTTAATGTTATGCATATTATTATCACAAATTAAATCAAATAGATTAAAAAAAGATAAATCCAAATGATTTGGGTTTAACTAATATCAAAATATAACTATATTTGGTTGGTTTATAGTATTTCTACACATAATAACCTTTCTATTTAAATAAATGTTTTTGGGATCATTATAAATCAATAATAACTTAATAATAAGTTAATAATTAATGACATATCTGAAATAAACCTCCACCCACTTATTAAAGTCCACCACTTCTACCCATATACTAACACATTTAAAGCCCTTTGGATAATCAAATTTCTAAATAAATAATCTCCCCAAAACCCTAACTTCCTCATATATGCCACAGTTTTGGATTAAATCCATACTAGGGAGTATGTTTGGGAAAATCAAATGGAGATACTCGAAAAAGGGGTAAATGTATTCTCACAACATTCAAAACACTTTTATTCTTCTACATCCTATTATTATGTTTTTTCTATAACTATTTAATAACTATAGTATCTTATATATAATGAAATTTTATTATAATTATGGGATAATAATATACCTCTTTTTATCCATCCTATGAATAACAATACCACCATGTGTTTTTACATACGACTAGCCATCTCCATGTCATGGTGTTATTTTAAGTCAAAAATACTTAATTTGTATGTTAATATTGATGAGTATAATGGATTTAAATAATTAATAAAACATTATAATTGTTATGAAATATTTATATTACAGTATATTCCATAATATATAATCATCAAAGGAATGATACCATCACTCAAGCGTACATACAACTTATAGTCTCCACAATGCAATGATATTCATTCTACACATTAACGATTAAAGAATATTTATAAAGTATATATGATAAATAAGGATGAAATATATGAAAAAATAATGATACTTGATTTATGTATATATATATATATTTCATTAAATTGTTTCTATTCAATTCAATATTAAATGGAAACAACGTTCATGTGTACGTACGATCTAATGCCACCATGAATGATGTTTTAAATTTAATTTATCGATCTATTATATATATTTATAAAATAAATATATATGATATGTAATTCACTATTTATATTATGGATTTAATTAAATCATTACCTATGTAACAATATCATGATTACCAATTCAGAACATGTATTAAAAATAAACCTATTAATACCCAAAATGTTGATTTATCCTAGAATTGATAAATGAATGGGTAGTATAACTATGTAAGTGAACCATATATATTTTAATAATTTTCATTATGGTTCTTTTAGAAATTAATAATATTTTATAAACACTATATTGTATTTTTATATACATACAGGTGAAATCAGACCTTAGGTGAGGGATAATTTTTCAATCTCATTATTATCTGAGATTGTTTATTCGTAAGTATTTAAAATGATATATTTTTTTATTGATGCATATGTTTATTAAATTTATAATATTATTTATATTCTTATAATATTTTTTAATTCATTTTAATCAATGTTTCAATTTTATTGAATATTATGAATGGAATCATTCTTTTGTTTTCCATATGAGGTAATTTTTGACTTTTCCTTAAAAAGTCCAATGAATTTTTTTTCACATACATGGAATGAATGGATTTTTACCATTAATTGGAACCTTATTTACATGATTCATCATATACATGATTTAAGGATCATTTTTAAATAATTTATTTTCTTTCAAACTTTCAAGTCTATTTGAGAAAAGAAACGATTTTTGAAAAATAAAGAATATTTTTCATTGGAATGATATTTAAGCGTTTTATTAAAATTATTTTCTATCTAATAAGATATTAGTTTACGTTTATATATATTTTAGTATTTTTATTTGATTTTGTATAATAATGAATTTGTTTTTTGAATTCCATTAATTTTATATGGATTATGTTGGAATGATGATTAAAACCCCATATAATTTCATAGGTCATGCAATGATGAATGATTTATGTTTTTTTGGAACATGTAAGTATTATTTAATTAAGAGAAGGGGGAACCTATATATCCCTCCAATGAATTGGGTAATAATTTTTATCTCATGATATTGATATGGATTAAAATGAATGTAAATCTAGTTCAGTAATACTTGGTTGGATCGCAGTAAATCATATTCAGTAATACATTGCTAGAAAGACAATTACACTTGACTCAGTAATAGACCTTTCCACTATTATTATCATGATTATAATTCCTTGGATACTATGTAAATAATATTAGGTGATTTTTTTGTTTTCCATAATTCCATGTTTTATTTTAATGATATTTTATCATTGTTAATGTTCTATTATGATATAT
Source organism: Viscum album (assembly GCA_963277665.1). Classification (NCBI taxonomy): domain Eukaryota; kingdom Viridiplantae; phylum Streptophyta; class Magnoliopsida; order Santalales; family Viscaceae; genus Viscum; species Viscum album. The sequence goes on from OY728146.1 coordinate 1,817,329,444, forward strand.
GCCTTACATACTATTAAGGTTTATTTCAGGATCTAATATTTTCATATTAAAAGATTATGTTCATGTTTTTAAATTCTTATATTTATGGTTTTTTCTATGCAATTTTTTTTACCCTATATGATAATCTAAAGTCATGTTTTTTTGTTTTATTTTCCCCAGTATGTTGGAAATGTTTTATTTAGGAAAACAAAAAGGAGTGATTTTTAGGAATATTTGGATGATCATTCATGAAGTTAGAAGATTATGTTCCTTGTTTCCCAACTCAATACACTAATTCTATTATGGGAATCTATTTATGTCATGTATTAATTATTCTGATAAATTAATTTATCATCCATGTAGTTCATGCTCAAGTCTTTATAGATTATATCAGTCCAAGGGAATAGTTAACCTTTAGAAACAAGGATACAAAAAAATTAGTGTGATTCGTACATATATTTATATTATATATCCAGGGATGTCCCGATGTGTAATTATAACTATAGGTTATAGTCCTAGAATTATGGTAATGACCATGAATAGCCTAGTACCAAACCTAATATGTAAGAGATTGAGTGTAATCCACATTGATTACATTGTTTTCCTAGAATGATTTTTTTGTCTCACACTATACTTATTGGTTTTTATAAAATGGTTAGAAATATTAGAATTCAGGTTTTTGGAGATTATGGTGGACATGGGAATGTTGTTCTTCTTGAGTATCCAAAATAAATGGTTATTGGATGTAAAAACATCATGATTATGACTAATCATTAATTTCCTATTATGATCAATAATATCAATATTGCTGAGTTTCTAGACCCATATAATAAGAGAATTTTGTAGTTTCATTGTGATCATAGAGGATATATAGTTCAATTTTCTTTAACTATATCATGTGTGATGAGGAATCAAGAAGGATTTTTCAAAATGAACTAGAATAATTTTTTGGGTGTGGAGAAGGAAAAAATATCTTGTAATTTGGAAAGAAAAGGTTCATATTTGCACAATGGACATGGATAGTGGTATTGATAAGGCATAAATGATGGTTAATAGTTTTAAATCTGGAATGTATGGGAATTTTGAAAATTGATGCACTGAGGTAAAATATCATGTAGATAATTAGCATGGTCTTTTGGGTAGTACTAATATTGATGATGATAAAGAGATTACAAATGATATATGAGATGAATGAAGTGTTAACGAATAAAATGATGAAGCTTGGTCAATGGATTAAGAAGATACTTTAATGATTACATGATTATCATGAAAAATGTTGCATAAGTAATTTTATGGTACTACATAATAAAGAATAATATATAGGTTTTTACACTATTTGTTTGTCCTTATGTATTAGAACTTCTATATTGAATGATACTGGGGACCATTAAATGTTTTTTATACAATTTTTCAAAACGCGTGATATGTTAACACATATGGGATAAATAGGTAATGAGATTTTTAATATTATTAATGATCTCATGAATGATACAAGGACAAATTGATATGATATTTTGATTATATAGAATATTTTGTAATTTTTGTTTTCATAAGTGTTAATTTTGAAAGAATAATTTTTTTCACTATGGTATTATGGTAATTAATGTTATTACCATGTTTCAAAAGAATACATAATTAATGTATTCACATGTTTGCAATTTGACAACCATGAACTTCTTAATGAAATATTGGAAATAAATGATAAGTATATGTAGTTGAACTTATTTAAAAGTTTTATATTTTTAGTTTTTAAAGGATTGTAATGTGATCCATTTATGAATAATATATTTTATTATTCCTATTATTTTTTGTTATATTATTGTATTATTTTTTTATAGGTGGAATTATGAATATTTAACTAATTGTTCTATCATTTTTTTGTGAGAGATGGAATGATCTATCATTCAATCACGTGATCATATAACAATTCGTGAATGAAAAAATCAACTTCATTTCATTAAAAAATTAATGAAGTGGAAATTGTTCATGGAACAAATAACGGTGAGATATTACTAAAATAAAGTAAGTGTATCTTTTTATTTGAATCAAAATTATGTAAAGGATCTGTAAAATCAGAAAAATTATCTTTGTACCTTCTCAATTGATGAATCTTATTATCCTATAAATCATTACATTTTTATGGCCTTCTGGTTGTTAACTTTCTCTTTCTATGTTATCAACTAGTATCCATCAAAACATAATGGCTTGATTTCTATTCCATATCAATGTTTTCACATCCCACCTATGTTATACTTTGATGAAACCTCAAGAATATTACATTGGTTTACCATTATTTATATCATTCCTTTCTAAAATGATTTTTTATTATTCTTTTTTACTATGTGTGTTTCCGTGAAAGAAAAAATAATGTAGTAAGCTATTTATAAACTTGAAAACATTTAAGGTTGAAATTAATTTAAATGGGGTAGATTGTAACACCCTATGTTTTTATGGACCTTTTTTCAAATTAGTTAATATATTTATTTATATCTTGAAATTCACTAAGTCTAACATTACTTTCAAACTAAACTAACTTGTTCTATGTAACATGAAACACCGTGTTGGAATAAGATACACGCAACATTGTGTATAGATTTTGATAAATGTATAAGATAACTATGATTTATTATTTTATAGTCAACACAAATGGAAGCATTCATGACCTGAATTCCTACTTAGGATTGCATTAAACATCATAGCGGTCTCCCTCGAAAGCTTGTGTTGTATACAATATTGAGTTTCACTAAACATATATATTTTAATAAAATGTTATTATTTAGTAGAATATAAAATAGATTTTATGAATAGTATTTAAAACACATTTAATTTATTATAACATTAGAATTCATATTATTTATTTTATATACTGTATATAATATCAAATCCAATTTTTTCAAATAAAAGAATTATTTTTCAAAGAAATACAATTTTACCATCTTTTGATGGCATCACATTTTTATATCGAACTTCTGAAACAAAATTATGTTATATTGGACATAATAAACTTTTTATATGAAATAAGGACATAATAATTTACCATGGTTGAAATTTTATATTTTCTTGAGGAAATTTATAAATTAATGAATGGTGCAAAAATACAACAATTTAATTCAATAATATATTTTATTGTAATTTATTTATATAGTTATATTATCTTTACAACTAGGTTTAATGTTTAATTAGACTATGATTTTATTATTTAATAAAATTATGGTCATTTCTTGTAATTTTATGTAACACCCCAATCTTCCATTGTACGTTCCCCTTTGAAAAATGAAATAACTTGCATTGTATGCAACTTCGAGATTCTAACACACCACGAACAATTAAACTAAAGGATATGAATTATAATACCCACTTTTTAAAATTTTATAAATTTTAATTTTGAAAATGAACTTTATTTTTGAATTCATAATATCAAAATCAGTTTAGGGTAAATTTTTGGTATTTTTTGAAAACATTCAATTTTTGATGAATAGTGAAAACCACTGCCTTGTTTAATAAAACCGAAATTTTATTAAAATAATTATTTATTTAATTTAAATTTATTTTATGTAAAAATATATACATAATATGAATATAAGTTATATGTAATTCATTGCAATCATTCTATAAAAAGTTTACCTATATTAAAATTTTATTGAACTTTTTACCATCTTTTTCACACCTCCTAGGTGCATTTAAAAATTTTCATAAAACATAATTTTACTAATTATCTAAGTTGAATTTCAAAAATCAGAGAAACACATTTAATATAATTTAGTAAAATGTGGTTCAATAAGATGAAAATAATTTCGGGTGAATAGTAAATTATGACATTTATTTACCACGGTTAAAAGTAAATATGGTGATTAAAGTGAAAAAATTATATCATAATTAACCTAAAAAATGTTATAATTCTATTGGATAAGTATAATACGACCAAAAAAAACCTATCGAATAAAATATGACCCCATTGGGTACACTTGGATTAGATTTGGGAAATTAATATTATTTTATTTAAAGAAGATTTAAAAGAGTTAAATTAAATGATTAATAACTAAACATTTTTTAATATTGGGTTACAAAAAATATAAATTATACTATAAATATTAATTATAATGGTAAAAATTTTTCCTATATAATGTAATTGTATTTAAAATTTTTAAACAATAAATATTTTAATTTATTAATGAAACAATGATGAAGTAGTAATTACTTTAAAAATAAAATATTAAAATAATTGATATTATAAATATTAAAATAAATTTAAATTGATATTTATGAAAAATTAAAGTAAATTTATAGGTTAATATGACATTTTAGGGCTTGTAAAATAAATTTTACTCAATGTGATAACGTTTAAACTGCTTTTAAAAAAAATCAAATACTAAATAGTGTCAGAATAGACATAATAGTGTTTTTAAAACAAATACAATATTATTAATTGATATTATATTCCTAAAAATCAAAGGATCGGAAAAAGGGCATAGATAAGGTTATATATATTAATAATTAACCTCATGGGGTTCTATTGGCATGTAATAGTATGTTTATTAACCATATAATATAAAAATACAAAAAGACACGGTAAATGTAAAACTATTTAACTATGAGTGAAATCTAAAAGATAAGGATAATATGGTGACCTAAAACTTTCCAAAACATATTTGATGAGGGTTTTTCGACCCATACATACCTTAGTTAAAATTTAAATCATTTTGGATCCATTAGAAACCAAAAAGGTGTTTATTATAAATTAATATTTCAAACTTTTCCTAAAGTGACTCTCACCTCTCTTATAAAATGACACATCCCCTTATCCTAATTTTCCCCGTCAAAAGCCATTATTCATGGTCAAACCATACCCATATATCCTACCTTATTTACTCCCTTATTTCTATATGCCTTCCTTTGGTCAGAAATCCAACCTATGGACCCCTTTTGATCAAGTCAAATGGAAGAACCCGAAGAAGTTATAAATTTTTGATCAACTCTTTAATGTTGTTTTCTTCTTCCACTTCCAGTTTCATTGTTGTTTCCATTATTAAATAATAACTCCAGTACCTTCTATAAACTGTGATGTTATTTAAAAAATGGTACAACCATATTCATTATTCTATTCATCATATGAATGTCAACGTCATCGTGCATGCATACGTACGACTTACCATATCCACATCGTGGTGTAGTTTGTTATTCAAACACTTCATTATTTGGATGGGTATAATAATGAGTATAACTAATGTACATAATAAATATGACATTTTAATGATTCATTATATATGATTTATGATACAATTAAATATTATTTCACCATCAATATAATGATATTTCTCCTCATGCGTACGTACGGATTACCGTCTCCATGAACGCGATAACATTCATTCCCCATCATAATTATTCCAGAATAATTTTTATTTTATGATTAAAAATAGTGTTTAAGAACTAAATATCCTTCTGTATATGAATGAAATATATCTTATCCATAAAAAACAAGGCTTACGTAACCGATCATAGAAATAAAATTGATGAGTTAACACCTACAATGATGATACTTCTAAAATATTATTAACAATGAAATATTATAATATCATATATGATATAATATTTTTGTATACAATTATTTTATAATTTAATGACAATGTTTTAACTATTATAAAATAGTTTAACATTCCTTCTACTAAGGAAAATTACAAGCTAAGGATTAATTTCACAATCTCTTTATTATCCAAGGTTGTTTTTACGTACGTATATACTGGGACCTCTTGGTCATCCACATCAATGTTTCTAAAAATTTTATTTCAAAAATTTATAAATATTTTAATGATTGTGGGTTAAATTAATTTATAATCATGTTTGACTTTTTATAAGATGGTTTTACAGGAATCATAACATCGTTATCCAAACAAGTTACATTATGACTTTTTTGAAACAATTAAGGTAAGAATGTCCTTTTTTATCTTATACAGTTGGTGTGGATGCTTTCCAATGTTATATCATTGTCACTTCTTCTCATACATGCTTATAAAAATATTTTCAAAATAAATTTATTCTTTTATAATTATATTTCTTTTAAATGATTTAAACAAAAATGATATTAAAATTCAACAATTTTGATTTCATCCATGTCAACATCCATTGATAGATTTTAATCATTTTTTTATGTTGATTTATAATGATAAATATATTCTATATTTTATTGATGGTTTTTTGATATGTTTTACTATGGGTGTTTTGTTTTTACACCAGTCATTGTTTATGGATAATGTATTGAAATTTCATATTCTAGTTTTATTTCAAATATTTATGTTATGTTGAATACTATTCATATGAGGAATGCATTGGACTTAGTATGTGATGGGTGGAACCTACTACAGCTCTACAATGCATCAGTAGGTCTTACGAGACAAACTACAATCTTGGAATATGGCCTTGACAAAATATTTTTTGTAGTCTTGGCATAAGGCCTTGACTATATGGTAATGAAGTCTGGAATTATGCATTCCATCATTATGAATGTGGATATTGATATTGCATGTGATTATTCGACTAGTAGAATATCTATGTGAATATATAAATGGACTTTTTGATTTAATCTTTTCCATATTAATCTTATGTTTATGTTTAAAAGGATTTTTTTAGACTTATACATTTTCAGTAATGTTTATTCTTATTTATGAATGTTTCCTCTATATTCTTATCATTACTGAACATCAGAGATCACCCCATTCTATGTTGTATTTTTTCCAGGATGTGAAAAATATTTAATGGATGACCTACAGGGATAGGATAAGGATATTAGTGTGAAAAATGGGGACAAATTGTTGTTGATGTTTTTATTTCATTATTTACTATAAAACTTATAAATGTATATAATACTTCCAGGGATACTAAACTGATCGATGTTTTGGGACATGATTACATGTATCATGTCAATGTTATGTTATAATGCACCGACTCTAGGTAAATGGGGATAAGGCATTACAGTTGGTACCAGTGGATGTTGACTACAAACCATAGAAAAAAGATTTAGATAAACTGTGAATAGATCAGATTACCCATAGATAGAAATTGAGGATTGTTATAGAAGAACATCATATAATTTTGGTTATGTAGAGATTTTTTGTATTTTCCAACCAATACATACTTGTCTAGATACTATAAGGTAGAGGAAACTTTGGCACATATGTACCTAGGAGTGAAATATTCGACAAGGAGGTTCAGGATTGACTCAGGGTATCCTCATACACGACAACAGGTCTTACTGCACTCTTGTTTACAACACTCCTAAGTGATATGCTTAGGATAATTTAAATATTATTTAAAAACCATTATAAAGGATTTATGAGTATAGACCTCCTCATAGAAAACATGTTTTTATGATTATAGATTATATAGAAAAATTGTTCAATTTATGTTATGTGTTTTACAAGATTGGAATTAGGTATTGTGATTCATAAAATAATCTAGTATATTCCATTGATTTGAAATGTATCATATTGGAAGGAATGGAAACTCTATCAATGCATGTAATCCTTTTAGGTATTTCCATCATACTCAAGATAATAATAATGGAGATGGTGATGTAACTGGTGCTGATCAGCTTATTACCATAATGGAACAACTCACTCTGGTTATGAATAATAATAGTACCCATATGGAGCACCATGATCCACAATGTGGAGGATCTTTGTTATACCACATCATGAGACAAAAACCACCACCATTCAATGGGAGTAAAAATCCTTAGTAGCTTAGAAATGGAGAAATTATTTACAAAAAATATTTCATTCTTTGGGGAGTAGCGAATGGAAAAAAGTTCTCATGACAGTTTATCACCTCACGAGAGATGAAGATCAATGGTGGTCATTATTCTAAAACACAACAGAAGATAAAGAATTATTAAACATGGAATGGAGGGTCTTTAATGATATTTTCTTAGAAAAATACTTTCTTTGTGACCATCGAGTGGATATAGAAATGAATTTTTTGAGTCCAAGGAAAACGGAGGATGAAAATGTCGCAATGTGTAAGGCTAACATTAATAGGCTAGCTAGGCACGAAACATATTATATATTTATAAAAAGAGTTAAAATAATCTATTCATTTATGGGTTAAAACCATTTCTTCATTGAGCATTAGTTTCACAATCCTTCTCATCGTATGAAGATATTGTCTCATATGATATAAAGACTGAAAATGAATTCATTAAGCCTTCTGACTTCATCTAAATGAAAGAGAATAAGAGATCTACTGATCACTCTAGATATAGAAATAAATGGATGAAGGAAAAGTTTAATATGAATCCTGTAGTTAATGTGGGAAGAAACACCGTAGTACTTTCCTGGAGGGAATGAGTGTCTGTTACAAGTGTGGGAAAAAATTCCACCAAGCTCGTGATTTTAAGGGAATGAAAGAGGCTATCAATGTTGAATGATAGAATTATCGAGAAAATGGACATTATGTAAATGAATGTATTATTATCCAAGGGAACATACCTCATAAAAGAACAATAGCACAATGATAATCTTATGAGATAACTAATAATTATGTTGAATCTCTGAAAGACATGGTGGTAGGTAATTTAATGGTTTTCACAATTTTCTCCAATAATTTATTTGATTCTGGATCATTGCATTGCCTAATATCATCCTAGATTTCTATGAAAATTATATATTTTCAATTTGACATAACAAGGGAGTTGTCTTCCATAACTGTTAAGGGACATATCATCACAATAATTTTTTGTAAATTAGTTCCCATTATGGAATATAAATGTTCTTTATCTTCTAGACTCATTGTCATACCCACGATTGAATTTGATATAATCCTAGAAATGTATTAGCATTCAGACCATGATGCAAAAATTTTTTGTAAGAAGAAGGACGTTAAAATTTTCGATGATGATAAGAAGTACCTTATCTTTAGATCAGAAACGTCACCACCTGATTCTTATCTAGGTCCACCCCTAGAAGCTCTATAAAATTCTATTATTTGTGTGGAAGAGAATGAAATAATTATGGGTGTGGAAAATAATGTTCAAATTGTGGACATTCATATTGTGCAAGAATATATTGCTATGTTTCCAGAGGATTTACGTGGACATCCTCCAGAACAAGAAATTAAATATTCCATTGATTTAATTCTTGGTTCAAGGCCCATTTTGAAGATCCCTTATATAATGGCCACTGTGGAATTAGTGGAACTAAAGAAACAACAAGTGCAATTGAGTAATAAGTGATTTTTTATCCCTAGTGTTTCTCCATACAGATCCCACGTCCTTTTTATTAATATGAAAGACAGATCTATAAGGTTTCACATTGAATTCATGGAGATCAAATCTATAATAATAAAGAACAAGTATCCCCTTCCTCTCATTGATGATTTATTCGACCAACTTCATTGAGCTCATTATTTTTCCAAGATTGACCTTCGATCTGGATATCATCAGTAGTGTGTGAAGAAGGAAGACATTGAGATAACAACATTTGTAACCAATTACGAGCATTACTTGTTTACAGTAATGCCTTTTGAATTAACTAATTCACCCTCTGTCTTCATGAATTTATGGAATAATGTTTTCATTTACTATCTTGATGACTTTTTAGTTGTATTTATTGATGATATCTGGGTATACTCAAAAAGCTAAAAGATCATGAAAATCACTTGGCCACTATTATGAAAACCCTCACAAGAAATAAATTATTTGGGTTGTTTAGAAAGTGTGAATTCTAGTTTCAAGAGACTTCATTTCTTGGCCATATTGTCTCTAAGGATAGAATCTCTGTTCATACTTCAAAGACCAATGAAATCCATGAATTTACAACACCAACGAGTATAATTTAGGTATTCATTTTTATAGGTTTAAAAGGATATTATAGACGTTTCATCTAGAATTTTTTCCATTTGGATAACCCATTAACCAAGATCACACGTAAATGGGTTAAATTTGTTAAGACAAAAGACTGTGAAGAATGTTGTGAAAACTGAAGGGATGATTAGTCAATGCTTTTATCTTGAATCTACTATTAGGAAATAATGGTTTTGTTATTTATAGTTATACTTAAAATAAATAAGATGGTTGTGTCATTATGTAGAATGATATATTTAATTCATATCCATCTCGACACCTAAAAATTCATTAGAAAAACTATCCCACTCATGAACTTGAGTTAGCAGCTGTAATATTTTCTCAGACGATATAGAGACACTATCATTATGGTGAAAAAAATGTGACATTTATACTAATCACAAGATTTTGAAGTATATTTTCTCATAGAAATAACTCAACATGAGGCAAAGAAGATGTATTGAACTATTAAAAGGATTAGGATTGCACAACACACTATGACCAGAGAAAGGTAAATAAGGTGGAAGAAGCTTTGAGAAAAAGTATCAGGGATTTTTAAACAAGATGATAGTTTAAAGGGATCCTACTGTCATGGATCAAGTATAAATGGATATGAGAATAACCATGGAAGGTGAAATGTCAATACTTTTTCAAATGGATTCCGAACAAGCTTTAATATAATGTATTAAAATTTTTCCGACTAATGATGTGGAGTTTGAAAAAAAGATTAAAGCTGTAAATGATGGGTGATTGAGTGACATCCTCTATAAAGATAGAATTTTCAAATTTGGGAAGTTACTTTGTGTTCCCAATATATCCAATCTAAAATGAGAATTGTTGGATGATTCTCATGTAAGGGTTGGTGTCCTGAGAACCAACTATTTTGTACAATGATTACATGAATGTAGATTTATTATATGTTGTTATTGGTCTACATATATATAATATAATAATGTACTGGAATATATCTTGCATTGATAAGGTCATGGAATATCCCCACTATGATGAGAAACTTGAAATTCTATAACAATATTCTTAAATAATGTTATACGGTTGGGTGACATTCTATGATAGGACACATAGTATATAGACCTTCATGTGTGAGTACTCATAATAAGACCAGACTATCTCTTATGGAGTTCGCACTTTGTAATCTACAAGATGGAAGATTATGAGAACAGACCCACCAGTATCAATTCCGCAAGTCATGGTGTCATCGAAAATTTCTATCTACAAGCGTGTTTAATTGTCCATAGACTGTAGTATTATCATTAAATCATGTCATGACTCGTGCACATAGATTTTTTGACGCAAATCGTCATGAAGAGAGTTGGCGGGAAGTAGGGTACGTTGGGTGCATCATTAATGACATGTTGATTTTGGATCAGTTGAGGATAGATTTGTTCCTTCCATATTTATGAATATAAATATCTCGGGACCTTTGATTGAAATATAATGATCGAACCAATTCCATGGCCATGGTGATATGATGAGTTTTTTTCTAGAAGTCAAAGAATGAAAGATCAAGAATATAGGTTTATGACTCTGCCATGAAACCTTCTTGATGAGATATTGAGACAAAGTGATTAAATTACAAAGTAAGCGTTCATATGAGGTGACACTTCAATGCGGCGTCAACTTCATAATCATCGGAGCCTTGACCCATTTCTAGACAGTAATCTTGGACTTTAGGCAAGCCCGCCTAATGCCCACAAGAAAGAGGCCTAGAGGGTCACACACTATGTGTATCCAAGTATCATAAGTATAATAAAGATTATTCCCATACGTGGTTTAATAATTATTCATGGAAGCCAAAATAATTTTAATGTTGGAGGAAGAATAAATTGAATACAAGTACATGCCGTGTATTAATGATTACATTCCCTGTAGTTTTTATTTTTAAAACAAGTACACACTGTGTATACTTGAATGTAAACACCGTGTAGATTTCACTTTGGAAAGGAAATGAATAAATGAAAACAAGATAAAATTATGTGTAAATTAAATATACACACCTTGTAGTTTTCAATGAAAAAGTAGTACACACCATGTATTTATGATTACACACCATGTAGTTTTCCAATTGGGATTTTGTGGAAATAATATCGTTTTATTAAATGATATTTATTATAATCAGTGTGGGTGCATGTCAAGGAATTAATGACTTGACATGGGGTTTTCAAAAGAGTTAATTAAATAAATAAAATGTGTAACACGTTTATTTATTGTCATTACTCAAAAACCTCAAACCCGATTATAGATATCATCCAAACCCCAACTCTTTTCTTAAGAGAATAATTGTGCACAACAATTATGGAAAATTCTCTTAAGACCAAATGAACTCCGACCTCTAAGAACGCTCTCAAGACCAAGAAAGATCTACATAAATCAGATCAAGGCGATCTAAGGCATACAACACAAGCTAATGGTTCCCCACGCTAGCACCCGGAGATTCCTTTGGCGATGTCCAAACATACGTGGTACACATGTGGATCACCACTATTGGAGGTCTACACTTGGCTTATGCAATGAAACTATGAATCCCCTAGGAATGTGATCAAAAATATCAATGAAGAAATAACACCATAAAAGGTAATGCAATTAAATTACTTAAATTAATTATATTAATCCTATAATGATCTTTACTTTGTTTCTCAGGAAATTTTTTTCTTCTTTGTCTATTTCTATGATTTGATCTACGGAGACTGGCATTTTTCATCGTATTAATCCCTGATTGATCATTTCAAATGAAAAATATCCATGTCAGAACATCCACCCATGAGCTTTCGTTGCGACATGACACCTTCATCTAATAGCTCAAATTTCACTATACACCTTGGGAGAACCTAGATGTATTGATATTTTAAGGAACACTTATTGTGGATCAACATGAAGAAAGAGCTTGCTGATTTTGTGTCAAGATGTATATTTTTTCCACAACTGAATGATGGAAGGAAATAGACTAGAGAGTATTGCAAACTCTTCCCAAACCTGAGTGGAAATGTGACAATATTAGAATGGATTTTGTCATGGGGATACCAATGAATCATATAGGGAATGATGAAATATGGGACATTATTGATTGTCTTACCAAGTCAGCACATTTTCTTTCTATAAGAGAAGATTAACACTTGAATGACTAGAAATGAAATATATTAATGAAGATGTATGACTCTATGGTATACCCCTATCTTTTGTTTCATATCGTGATCCTCATTTAACATAATGATTTAGGAAAAGTCATAATAAGGCCTTGGATACTGAACATTGTTTGAGCACTGCCTATCACCCTCAAACTGATGGAAAATCAGAACAGAATATTGAAACATTAGATGTCATGTTGAGATCTTGCTCACTTGACTTTCTAGGTATGTGGGATCTATATTTACCTTTATTATAATTTTCATATAACTATAACTTCTAATCAAGTATTCTAATGGAACCCTATGAAGAATTATATGGAAAGAGATGTCGCACACCTACTTGCTGGGATGATGTTGGTGAAAGAAAACTCATAGGCCTAGAACATGTTGGGGAATCTATGGAAAATGTGATCGTTATTCAAACCCACTTCAAATAAACTCAATGTAGGTAGAAGAGTTATGCCAATAACCGAAAAAGGATTTGGAATTTCATATAGGAGATCATGTTTTCATGAATGTATCTCCTTGGAATTGAGTTATATGATTCGGTAAGAAGGGAAAATTAAGTCCCAGTTTCATCGGACCTTTCAACATTCTAGATCGAATTGGGGTTGTATCATACAATTTGGAAATGCCGCCAAGTGTCTCCAAAGTTCACGATGTGTTCCACGTATCACTATTGAGAAAATAAATGCATGGCCCAATGCATGTACTCACCTATGAGGAAATTGAACTAAAATTTGACCAGTCTTATTTTGAAGAGCCTGTGAAGATTCATGACACGAGAGAACAAGTTTTGAGAAACAGGATGACTCATCTAGTAAAATTTCAATGGAGAAACTGTAATGTGGAAGAGGAAATAGGGGAAGTAGAAGAACATATGATGAAGAACCAACCAAATCATTATGTGCGATTGTTTCCTTAAAATTTAGAGGATGAAATTATTTGCAGGATGGAATAACGTAACACCTGATGCTTCCAAAATATGTTTCCCTTTGATTAATGTAATAGCTTACATTCTACGCAACATCAAGATTCTAGCACAGTACGGCCAATTAAACATGACATTATGAATAGTAATACACACATTTTATAATTTTATAATTTTTTTTAAAAATAGACATCGTTTTGAAATCAGAATATCGAAATTTTCATAGGGTGATTTTTTGGTATTTTTCTGAAAACATTCAATTTTTGATGAATAGTGAAAAACACTATGGTATTGGTTAAACCTGACTTTTTTTAAAATAATTATTTATTTTATTTAAATTTATTTTATGTAAAATTAGATTAATAATACCTATATATGTTCAATTTAATTCAATGGAGTCATTTTATAATAAGTTTGGATATATAAAAATTTTATTGAACTTTTTTCCGTCTTTTACCCACCACCTTAAAGGATTTGAAAACATTTGTAAAATGTAATTTTACCACTTCTGTGAGATGAATATTAATTTTACAATACACAAGTTTAATATAATTATGTGATATTATTTTTTCAATAAGTTGAAAATTATTTTTTTGAATAGTATCTTTTGACTTTTATTTACCATGGTTAAAAGTAAATATGGAAATTATGCGTAAAAATGATATAATAATTACCCTAACACATGTCCTAATTATATTAGCTAAGTATAATTCTTCCAAAAACAACCTTATGAATAAAATTTAACCCATTTTATCCACTTTGATTAGATTTGGACATTTATTATTATTTTATGTAAAGAAGTGTTAAAAGAGTTAAATTCAATGTTTAATAACTAAAAAATTTTAAAAATATGGCTACACAAAATATAAACTCAACTATAAATATTAATTATAAGGATAAAATGATTTTCGACATTATGGTATTTTATTTATTATTTCTATACATTAAATAACATAATTTATTTATGATACAATGATGATGCAATAATTACCTTCATAATGAAATATTAAAATAATTGATATTATAAATTTCCAAATAAATGTAAATTGAGACTTATGATAAATTAAACAAATTTTATAGGTTAATATGACATGTTAAAGTTGGTTAAATAAATTTTATTCTCTGTGATAACTTTTTAATGGCTTTCAAAAAAATCAAATACTAAATTGTGTAAAAATTGACATAAATGAGTTTTTAAAACAAATACATTATTATTTATAGATATAATATTGAAAAAAATATGGTTTGGCTGAAGAACTTTTAAGGTTATATATGTTAATAATGAACCACATGGGGTTCACTTGACTGTTTATTGAATGTTTATTAAACATATAATATAAAAATACCAAGAGACATGGTAAATGTCAATCTATTTAACTGATAGTTTTATCTAAAAGATAAGAATAACATGGAGACCGAAACCTATACAAAACCTATTGGTTGAGAGGTTTAAACCCATACCCACCTTAGAATCTAAATAAATAATTTTTGAGCCATAGAAACAGAAAATGATTTTATTATAAAATAATATTGCAATCTTTTTTTAAGTGGCCCTCACCTCTTTTATAAAAGGGTACTTCCGCTTATCTAAATTTCACACCTCCAAATCCATTTTTCTCTGCCAACCCCTAACCAAATAACCTCTATAATTTTATCCCTTCATCACATAGTCCTTAATTTTTTCATAATTCCTACTAATGGAACCCTTTTGATAAAATTAATATGAGGAAACCGAAAAAGAGGAAAATATTCGATCACCGCTTTCATGTTCTTTTCTTCTACCACTTCTTATTTTATTGTTGTTTTCATTAAAAAAAATTACTCCAGTATCATATATATACTATGATATTATTATAAAAATGCTGAATCCATATTCATTATTCTATCCATCATATGAATGACAAAGTCACCATACTGGCATATGTATGGCATACCATCCCCACATCGTGGTGTAGTTTGTTATTCAAACACTTCATTATTTGGATGGGTATAATACTGAGTATAATTGATTTAAATATTAAATATGACGTGTTAATGATTATATATATATGATTTACCATCTAATTACATATTTTTACACTATCAATATAAGGATAATGTCAATCAAGTGTACGTACGGATTACCGTCTCCACGAACACGATGAGATTCATTCCCCATCATAATATTTCAATAATACTTTTATTTTTATAATTTAAAATATTTTTTCAGATCATAATATCATTCTGGATATGAATAAAATAAATCTGATACATAACAAACATACCATACGTAACCGATCATTGAAAGAAAAATAGATTAGTTAGCACCCGAAACGATGTTACTACTAAAATATTATTAAGAATGAAGTATTATATGATCATATAATATATCATATTTATTTATATTATTCTTTTATTATAAGATTAAACTGTTTTAACTATTATACAATAGGTTAACATACCATCAAATAAGGAAAAGTACAAGGTAAGGGTTAATTTTACAATCTCTTTATTATCCTAGGATGTTTTTATGTAAGTATATAATATGACCTCTTTGACATCCACAAACATGTTTCTAAAAAATGTATTTCAAAAGAAATTCACTATTTACTATACTCTAGGTTAAATTCATTTATACCATTTTTTTTACATTTTATAAAATGGTTTTAATGGAATCTTTCAGTAGTTTTCCAAACAATGTACTTTATGACCTTTTCAGAAAAAGTAAGGTAAGAATGTATTTCTTAAAACATATATAGTAGGTGTTTCTATTTTACGTCGTTATATAATCATAATTTTTTCCCATATAATTTATAAATTTTTTTTGAAATAGATGTTTCCATTTATAATTATATTACATTTAAATGATTTAAAAATAGAAATAGATATTTCGCTACAAAAAGTTTTCATTTCATCTATGTCAACATATTTTGATAGTTTATAATCTTATTTGAACGTGATTTATTATGATAAAAATCATTCATATTGTATTGAAGGAATTGTGATATTTTTGAAAATGGATATGTTAATTTTACACCATTAATGGTTTGTGGATAAAGTATTTACATTTCTAATGTATATTTTAATAAGAATGTTTATGTTATGTTGAAACCATTTCAGACTAGGAATAAATTGGAAGTTGTAAGTGACCGATGGAGCCCGCTATAGCTCCTCGATGCATCGATAGGTATCATGAGACAAAATGGTGTCTTGGAACAAGGTCCTGACAAAATATTTTTTATAGTCTTGGTAGAAGCCATAGCCTATGTGGTAATAATGTTTGGCATTAGGCATTCCATAATTATGAAAGTGGCTAATGTTATTGCATGTGATTGTTCGACTAGTTGAATTTACATGTTAACAAGTAAAGGGAATTATTTGATTTTGTCTTTTATATATTATTTTTAAGTTTATTATTAATAAAAATTTGTTTTAGTCTTATACATTTCCTTAAATGCTTATGCTTATGTATGAAAGTTTCCTCTATATTGTTAATCTCACTTAGCATTTGAGATCACCCCTTTCTATGTTTTATTTTTCCCTAGATGTAATGAAATATTTTATGGTTGGCTTGAAATGATAGGATTAGGATATATGTGTGGTCAATGGGTACAAAATGTTGTTGATGTTTTTATTTCATAATGTAATGTAAAACTTATGAATGTATCTAGTACTTATAAGGCTACGAAACTGATCGATTATTCAGGACATGATATCTTGTATCATGCCAATGTTATGTAATAATGCACCAAATCTGGGTAATTGGGGTTGGGGCATTACATTTTTCATTTAAATTGGACACAAAAAATTTTCAATCTTTTTGTAGTGTTTATTTCTTAAAAAATTGCTTTCTTGTATTGAAAAATTGAAGTAATTTTCAAATTATTAATGAAACATCAAGGATTTGATTTTTTAAATTTGTATTCCATATTTAGAATCAATATTTCCAATTTGTTTTAATAGATTACATTTATTTTTGGGATATTATGAATAGTAACTATGGTATTTTTAATTTAATAGTGTTAAAGAAAAATCAGGTAAATTAGGGTATCAAACTATATGATAATGAAAATAAAATAACCCAAATAGAATAAAAACCCTTATGGGATGAATTATATCTAAACATTATCATAGAATGGTAGGAATTTATTCAATTTAATTGACTCTTTTTTATGAATGTGATGTAATTATAATTAAAACAAATTAAAGTGACAACATGTCACTCTCAAATGTATTATAAGTTAAAAAAATTTATGTATTGATTAACATGATAAATAATTGAACATAAATAGTCTGAATAAATATAATGTAATTATATACATCATGTGATTTTAATTATAATTTATAGATATTATATAATTATCATTAATGATGTCACAATAGTGATTTTAATATTATTTAATTAATATAAATATCATATAAATGGATTTATAATTATAAAAATAAATATTATATGAATTATTATTATTCTCCACAAATTTTTTATGTTACTATGACATGTTATAAGTTTATTAATATTTTTTTAATTTATCTTTTGGGTGGATTTTATTTGATGTCAAATAAATTAATACTATCAAAATTGACACTATTGATATTTTATAAAAATAACATATGATTAGAGTATTTCAATAACACAAAAATATTTAACAATTATAAATAAAAAATTATAAGGTCTAAAAATATCATTGATTATTCAATTATGGACATTTGAAATCATATAAATAAGACTTTATAACCATTTTATATTTAGTATATTATTACCCCAAATATAATTAAATAGATTAAATAAAGATAAATCCAAATGATAAGGTTTAACAAAAAATAAAAACATATCTAACTTTTATTTGGAAAGATATTTCTACCCATAATCATATTAACCATGAAAAAATTTATTTTGGGATAATTATGAACCAGATATAAATTTATAATAATTTAATATTTTAATACATTCCTAAAGTTCCCCTCTACTCTCTTGAAAAAGACCTCCCCCTCTGCCCACTTACTCACAAATTTAAAGAAATATGGCTCGTCCAAACAATACACATATAATCTCCAAACATCTCAACCTAAATCCTATAGGCCACACATTATTTATAAAGCCATCCTATTGTTGCGAGTTGTGAAAATCAAAAGAAGATACTTGAATAAGGGTTAATTGGTGTATCACCTTTTACAAAATTATTTTCTTCTTATACTTGCTCTTCTGATGTTTTTTTTTCTTACCAAAGTTAAAAATATAAAATATTTTACATGGTGAGATGTTATTATAATTATGGTACAACATTATACCTCAAATTATCCATCCTACTAATTACAAAATCACCATGCATGTGTACATATGGCTTACCCTCTCCACGATGTGGTGTAATTGTTATTAAATAATACTTAATTTTGATGGAATTATTGAGGATTATAATGGATCTAAATAATATATATAACATAATAATTATTATTTAAAATTTTTCTACCAACCAATTCCATACTATTTAACAATCAAAAAAACTATATCATCTATCATGCATAAATACGCCTTACCGGCTACATGACGCGATGAGATTCATTCTCCAAATAAACCAATAAAGAATCAATATAAGCTATATGTAATAAATAAGAATTAATTATAAGAAATAATAATTATAACTTATTTATGTACATATATGTTTCATTTATGTTCTTTCATTCAATTCATCAAGGAATCAAATATTGTGTTCATGCGTACATACAACAAACCGTCTATATAAACGGTGTATTACATTTCATTTATTTATATTATATATATATTATTAATATTAATATAAAGAATAAATATGATATATAAATCATGATTTACATTATTTAATTAAGTATATCATGATATTTTTAATAATATCAATAATTAAAATTTGAATCACATATCATAAATAAAATGAATATTTCCCAAAATGTTGATTTAACATGAAATTGTTAAATGAACGATGAATATAAAGACATAAATGAATCATAAATGATGACATTAAATTTATTATTGTTATTTTAGAAGCTAATGACATGTTTAAACCCATTATACATGTTTTTTATACAAATACATGTGAAATCAAACCTATAGTAAGGGATAATTTTTCAATCTCATCATTATTGGAGATTGTTTATTCATAAGTATTTACTGGGGTATATATAACCTTCTCATCCATGTATCCTAAGCGTATAATATTATTTTTATTCCTCTAATAATTTTTACTATCATTTTAATCCATTAATTATGATTTATAAAATGTTATGGATGAAATATTTCATTCATTTTCCGTATGAGGTACTTTTTTACTTTTCTGGAAAAATTATCAGGAAAATGTTTTTTTAACTTATATGGAAGAAATGGATTTTTACAGTTTCATGACACGATATTTCTGTTAATAATCCTATACAAGATTTCAATATTATTTTCAACTAAATTTGATTCTTTTAAAAGTATGTTTTAATTTGAGAAAAGAATTTTTTTTCTAAAAAAATATATTTTCCTCTTGAATTAAGTTAAATTGTTTTATCATAATTAGTATCCATCGATGGTAAAATAGGATTATTTTCCTATCACTATTATAATATTTATTTGATTGTATTTATTATGGTAATATTTAAATGAAAAACATTTACCTTATAAGTATTATGATGTAAGGATATTTAAGAAACCCATTTTATTTCTTGGGTTGTGCTATGATGAAAGATGTGTGTTTTTATATAAAGTGTAAGACAAAATTAAAATTGAGATTGGTGGGACCAATATATCACTCCATTTAATTGGGTAAATTTTTATATCTCCTAATATAGACATGATTATAATTGGAACTAAATGTAGTTCAATAATACAGGGTCAAAACAACAATTAAATAAATTCCAGTAATATAAGGATGCATCATCAAGTAAACTCAGTACAAAAATTGACATTGACACTATGAAGGCCATCGAACCAATTCCTTAGATACTATATAAATCAAATAATTCACTCATTTTTTCATAGTTCCACATTTTATTCCAATTATATTTTATCATGGTTAATTTTCCATTAAGATCTACGCCTTACGTAATGTCTGGATTTATTTCATGACCCCAAATTTCGATATTTAAACTTTATGGTCATTTTTTCATTCATAGGATTATGGTTTTATCTATGTTCTCAATGTTTACCCTAACTATGAATTTGAGCTCACATTTTTTTTAATTTTGATGTAAGGAAAGTTTTTTGGTAAGAAAACATAAGTGAATGATCCTTAAGGGAGATGTTTAAAATCATTCACAATGTTGGAAGATTATTTTACATGTTTTCAAAGACACTAAAATTATACAAAATCAGGGTGTCTATTTTTCTCTTGTATTAAGAATTCCCCCAAAATAATGTAACTTATATATACTTCAACCTTAGGACATCACAATTACAAACTTCAATAATCTTTTCCTAAAACAAATTTCATTTTCCTAATTATAGAACAATGAATTGATTTAATTGTTTTTGACATTGTGTTCTCTCATTCATTGAAAGGTATTTAGATACAATAATATAATAATATTACCCAAATATGAGGGTGTAAAAATATTTTAATATTCATATAAATTAATAAAATATATGTTTATTCTCATCAATTTTATTATTTTTACATCTAATTATTTATGAGAAATCATCCAAATTTTCATTTGTCTCAAATAAGACAGTATTTAATAATATTAAACAAAATTAGTCTCCAAATCAGCTCTTTTCCCATGTATGTTTTATAAAATAAAATATTCAATTTCAATGATATTTTAGCATATCCTGAATTTGGATCAATTGAAATTCTTAGTCATGGTGTCCCCTAAAGTATTACCATGATTGATTCATGTATAATTATGTTATTAGTGTTTATTTATTGAAAAAAAGGTGATTCATAAAATGTAATCTCTAATAAATAATTTAATGTTATTTGAACTCCATTTATATATTTCCAAAATTATTTATTTAATTTTAACCCATATAATATATGCATAACCATTATGAAACTGATAGCGAAGAGAGTAACATATCAATAGGACATATATTTCCAAATTGAGTTATACAACAACTCATAATCCATATCAAATCATTGAATTCTAATACATACACCATGGTCCAAGATAATAATTATAAATATTTGTGATTTTTTAATAATCTATTACTTCTCTAAATTCATAGATTAATAACATGTTAAATTTAAGAAAAATTAATTACCCCATTCATGTATTGATAGAGCTAAAATTGTATATACATAATTTGTTATGATTTTCCTTCACATGTTCATTGTGCTATAGAAGATACACCACAATATATAGTATTATAATCATGAAATATATTGTTGTATTCATTCATTTGGTTAACAAAATTTCCCCCTATTAATTATTAATTTAATAATTCAAAATTTCACACATGAATTTTTTGACATATTATTCTTTTCAAAGAAGGTAATCAAAGGATATGAATTTATATAGTTTGTTATATTAAATCAATATTATGAAGAATATCCATTGGATACATATATCTATAATGATAAGGAATTTTCAATCATTGATGTATCTAGTACATGATAAAATTACATAGATTTTGATTTCATAATTTCAATAAGAATATATGTGGACGACCAAAAACCAATCCAATTACGTATGGGAGATTTATTTATCTCATCCTTAATAGTTATTTTTCAATTTTCTTTTCATCCATAATTATGATGTACAATTAATTTATTGGATCACCAAACCCTTATATAAATCCTATAATTTTTTCTACAAACTCTTGTTTCATGTTTGATTATCACTCATGACTATGAAATTCAGATCAAATGAACTAATGGTTAGTATGTTCACTTGAGATATGTTTTTTATTTTTATTAATCATGAATAATAATTATAGAAAGAATCTATCATAATAATATTTTAATATCATATCTAATTATAAAAAAATTTATCAAATAAGTAGTTATTATAAAATATGTTGATTCCTCTGACCAATACAAATCCAAATGATCGTATAATAAATATTTAATAATAGATGGTGATCATCCCAATTGTTTTAATGGAAGGGATAAAATATGAACAACATTTAAAGCATTTATTTATGTTGAGTCCTATTATTTTATGGATAGTTGAGAAATGAAATTGATTCAAAGAATAATTTATTATTTTCATAATAGATACATCCCATATTATTGAATTAATAATGATAATATACACCCATAATTGGTGAATTTCATCAATCATGAGGACCCATATATTTAAACGATCTTGTATATTCAAGGTTTTTTTTATCTTTCTTAGTTTCAATATGGAAAAATGTATCCACACAAGTATTCCAGAAAATCATGTTTACATAGGTAGGACACATCAAATTGGAAACATGTCCTCTTATTTTATTATAATTCATTAATTCTTTCATTGATAGGATAATTGAAACATCACTAGATTTTAATTTTTATAATAATTATTATTTAATTTATTCGTTTTAATTTGATAAATTTTGGTATTATTATTTTCCTCCCCCTAACATTAGTCGTTTAAAGTATTAGAAATTTTCACCACATATTAAAGAAAATATTATTGTATATATTTTTAATTGAATTATTCCCCACAAATTATCAATTTTTTATGATCTAATTTTGGATTAAATCCCAATTAAATATGTATTGTGTTCTAAATGATACTATATTGTATATATAATGAATACATGTAATTTGTGAGAACCATTTTTACATAATATTTTTAAAATACTTATAATTTCAGGATTAATTTTAATAATTTTGTAAAACAATCTATAAGAGTTTTTTTCACATAAATAAATCCTTATTTATTTTATTATTTTGAATGATTCCTCCTAATGCAATATGAAATTTTGACTACCTAAGATAATTCATGATAATTATTTATAACGATTTTGGTAAAATATAAATTCATTATTAGAGAATAATATAAAAAACATATAATTATGGATAGAATGATTATAATGGAACAAAAATATATTATTTAAAGAAATTATTTCGACACACTTTAATTAGTATGTATAGTAATGGTTTTCTATAAGCCACGTGTTTTTAGAATTAAAATCCTATAAATATGAATATCTTTATAATTTTTTTAGAATATAAAATTTTCCCTCTTTTATATATCATTTGATATATCAAGTTTTTGTATACTTTTCACTCAATTTTACAAGATTAAATTATTCTATAATTGATCATGAATTATGTCTATTCTATAAAAGGTAATTTGTGGATATATTATTATGTTGTAAGTGGAAAAATATGTTTTAAATCATTCTAAAATTTTAATATTTTATTTTTCATAAATTCTAGAAAATCATTAAAGTCATTTGAAAAAACAAAGTGTTTTAATTGAATGATTTATGGAAACAATCCATGTAATTTGACTCAGATTTTTATTATTTTATAACATTTTGTTTTCTAATTTTTTTTCATTATAATAAATCACATATATTAATTTTTAAATTAAATCATTGAATGTGATCATCATAAATTTCTGATAAAAATGAGTATCCATGGGAAAAGATAAATAAAAAATTGGTGTGAATATATTATTTTTCATGTCTAATATTGTTGAAGAACTATTTATATAAATTTTGATAGACCCAATCCATATGAATAATTAGAGGGGGTATTTTGAACATTACTATAAGATATTCTCTTAGAAATCAAAAAATTATGAGTATTGGTATAGGGAACTATATCATTCAAATTATTTTCTATATATAGGGATTGATATAACCTCAACAATCCAACATAATTAATGACTAGATTTTATGGATAATAATTCATTATATAATTTTAGTTTTATATTATTTCTATTCATTTCCATTCAAAATCAGGACCATATAATCTATATAATACTTTATATAAAAAATGGTAATTCATTTCATGAAATAGTTCGATTAAATGGGGGGGTTCAATAGAATCATTGTCCATAATAAGGAATATATTGTTCTTCCCCCACTTAAAATTAAAGGATCATGGTTTTTTCCTGTAGCATGAAAAAAAATTTGGTTTTGTATTATGGTGTTGAAATGGATGCTGTAAAATTTTATGACTCTTTTAAAAAGTCAGGTCACTATATATTCAGTTTCATACTCTCGTGATCAGAGTGTGGATGCAATTTGACCATATTTTCTTTAGTAAAAACAAATTTCTATGAAAGAAAATATATTCAACAGATGTTTATATTTCTCATAAATATACAAAATTTATAATAAATAGAATATTCATAACTAAAATATATTACCTTTTAGAGATTTAATTAGAATTTACAAATATTCGTTTTCCTCCCCAAATATGAGCATATTTTATTTTAAATATTATATATATTATAATGTTTAAATGGTCTCATATCTTAAAAAATAATTATTAGAAATTTGATAGCCATTGTAATACATTATAATATATCGGAGTCTAATATTAAACCTCACAGAACTTTTAATTCATTGTAATGGTTAAATTACTATAAAATAATCTACATAGTTGTATTATATTAAATGAAATACATTCAATCACATTTAAGCACGGAATACTACATGTAATATTTGTATATTATTATAAACTGCAAATTAGATTTCTTATAAAATAAATTTATATATTAATATTATAATAAAGGAATAATATGAATATTTTAAAATGGGTGAAAAAGAGAAATCAAAATAGATGTTCCATTTATTCATAAGAATTATAATTTTATTCATTGATTTAGGATAATTTTGATATATTAATATTTCAGTTAAATGTATTTTTAGTTATCTTCATAAGAAATGCAATACCATGATGCTAGAAATTGAAGATGGTATGAATTTTATTGATATATAATTGATTATTATATTAGACCTTATGATAATATGATTTTGAAATGAAAAATATTTATAAATCAGATACTAGTAAATGATAATGTGTTTTATTAAATTAAGAATAAAACATTATCTTTAACAAATTAGACTGATAGTAATAGGGAATTGATAATTCTTTTGTCACTCTGATTCCTATGTATAAATCCAAAACAAAGATGTGTATCCAATGGAAACAATAAGGGATAATCTAATGGATAAACATAAGGGTAGCATAAAAAATTTGATCATTTAAAATAAACTCCAAATGATATTGAATAAATGTATGAAAAAAATATGAAAAGTTATTTAAATTTACAAATTTCAATAAGTTTGAGTTATATGAAATAAAAATACTCTATTGGAAATCAGATTCAGAAATTTTAATAGTAAATTTTTTCATGATTGATTCTTTAAATCAAGTATTCTTTTATATTTATTTATCCTCGCAATATATTTATAAATAACCTATTATGTATGAAATATATGATAAAATGTGATGCCACGTAATGATATTAATAAAATTGACAAAATTTATAATGAACACAATTGTCAGTATACAATACACGTTCAAGAAAATAAGAAAACACTTATAAAAAATGAATAATGATAGAGTTAATAATATAGTAGTAAATAAAATATCAATATAGATTAATAAAATTTTAATATCTAAAATATTCATCGAATTAAATTTATTTTAAAATTCTACACTATGATATTTAAGTATTAATTAGTTTAAATAATTATATTGTTGAATAAAATATTACATAAGAAATACCAAATTTAATTGAGTAAAAAATTATTTTCAGAAAATATATATGCCAATAAATTAATAATATACATTTTAAAATAATAATAATTAAACAAAATGGTAATTGATATAAAATATTTTTAATAACACCTAATATATAAAAATATATTTTCTTATAAAATAATATATTATTATACATTTTATTTTTATTAAAATAATAAATTTACAAATTTGAGAAATTGAATTTCATTAAATAACCATCATTTTTATTTTCAATATATCAAATTATCAAAGGGTAATTTTTTTTATTAAATGTTTTATTTCGAAGCATTAGTGAAATACAATTTTTTATAAATACTTTAATTTTTATGACATCATCACGATAAAAAATAGATCTGAATATCTATGTAATACTTTAATTGTAATATATGATTATATATATAGGAGTAAATTTTTTAGTAATATTATAATGATTTTGGAAACCTATTTCTGTCATTTTAAAACCTTACTAAGGATTAATTATAATTAAAGAACTATTTTTGATCCATTACATTAAACAAATTATTATTTGTTGAATTTATGTTTTTAAATATAATTAATGTTACACAACTCTTATTATATAAATATATTCAATAAATTTGAAGGTGAATAATTATATGCATTTTTTTGTTGAAAGTCATTTTTTTTCTTAAAATGTAATTTTTCTTAAAAATAAATGTAATTTTATTATTCATATATATAAAAAGTACTTTTTACTAACAATATAAATTATTTCATGTAAAATGGATTCCATATTTGGAGGCTAATTCATATTATTTAATAGATTGCATCTCATTTTTATCGATATATTGGTGTTATGATATTATAATTTGTTCCCCCATGTAATGGATACTTGTAATAAATAGGGGTTTAAAAAAGGGATAAAGGTTAAAATATAATTAAAAAATATCTCAATATTATCTAAGAATTTTATTAAGACAATAATTATCATATATTTAAAATAATATTCATTTGGATGAAATTTATTTTTATGAAAACATTTATACTATTTTAATTCATTTAGTGTTTATAAATGTGTCACCCCCAATCACTTATGAAAGTACAACTCCTCTCCTCCATTCTCTGTGAAATATGAGAAATTTAAATAAATTAATATATAACCATTTCAATTAATATTTACATTATCTTAGACCAATAATTTCAATATTCACCTAATTACCTTCAACATAATGAATAATGAGAGTTACAAAGTATGATACACAATAAAGAACTAATCATCTTAATAGATATTATTCAAGTATAAAATTGATTCAACTCCCTCATAATTTAATATAATCAACATAATATTATATAATTATTATGATTTGAATATTGAAATGTTTTTTAAACAATCAACATCTTTTATCTTTCTGTATATTTTAAAATGGAATCATTACACCCTATTTTGGTGAAGACTACCTCAGAACATCCAAACATAACATAAATAAACATTATATCATTTTTATTAATATTAAATACATTTCATTGTAATAAATTACTGAGAACCATTAACATATCGTTTTTAGTGAATAGTCACATAATATTCAAATTTTAGGGAATAACATCAACATCACTGAAAAAATATGATAATATAGTGTAATTAATAGACAAATTACAGTTAATACGCTTTTTTAAAATTTTAAGATGAAATAAAATTAAGGACGATCTCATAATATTATCAAGGGTAATAATGCGAAGAATTAGTTAATGATCTAAGGTTATAACAAAATATGAATAAGTGTATGATATTATGAAATTAATAATAGAAAACATTACATAAAAAATTGAATGATCCAAAACAAGAATCGTGGAATAATGCACTGACAGTTCATGTGAGATGAATCATAAAACAAAAAATGATTATGATCTATATAAATATAAATTAGACATAATAACATGTATCAAGATAGTGGATTACATTGATAATACTTGTAATTATCGAGATATTTTTTCAAGGGTCCCATCAATATATTCATGATATGTATTCCTTTCTCTATCAACCCATGTTCATACCTTGGGATTGTGATAACCTCATATTTTCCCAATTTTTTTCAGGGGATATTCTCTAATATACAAACTTTTTGGAATGGGATAACCACCTATATATCCACATTTAATTAAAAATCATTAGTATTAAAAAATAGTATTATAAGGATATAATTTACCAACCTATCATGTATTCATAATCTATTCATTTTGATGTGAAATTATCCAAATTTTTTTATTATTTCATTAAAATGTACCCCCTATATAATAAAACTGGTTTCCAAAATATTTAATCAATTTAATCACAAACCATATAGAGAGTAAATAAATAAGATATAGTTGGATAATACCCATAGTGAATTATATGTAACATCAATGGGTGTTACCATTCAATAAAATACTTATAAAAGAACCATGTAATATTTACCTAATTAAAATACCTATTAAATTTAGAAAAACTAAATTAATATATAAAAATTGAATAAATATAAAAAAGTATGGTAATTAAAAATAGACATTTAATATTTCAAATTATGAATCAAATAAAAGATATTTCATGATATTGGGATATTTTTTAATATGATACACTTGAAATCATATATTTTATACACTTTTTTAGTAAAACATCAAAAGTACTTATTTTGGAAAATGACAAGATGATTTCTTTGAAACAATTTCATATATCTTCAACATGTGTAAATATGGGTAAAAAAGTTAACAGAAACAATAATATTTAAATTATTATACATAATATATGATCATTAATGAAAAGGATTATTGACTGAATAGAAAAAGAAACATCATTTTTTCATTAAAAACATTCACTTATACATTAGTGTACATATAGAGAGGATAATGAATGAAAAAAATAATGTATAGTAATAAATATATTATAATAAAATAAATTTTAGTTTCTAAAGATAGATCGTATAATTTCATCATATGAAATTTAATTATAAATAATACCACGAAAAATGAAATTGTAATATACAACTCTAACATCTTTGGTATCATTTGAAATTTAAACCCCCTGAATGAATAAATTTCAGATAAAACAAAAAATAATATTTATATAATGATATTAATTTTAAAAAAATCAAAGTTTAATTATAAATAAAGATATAATAATATTAATGTGTAGCATAACATATGTTGAAAAAGGAAATTTGTGAAGATAAACATTTACAAATACTATACAAATCAAAAAACTTTTATAATTTTTTTTTAAATGTGAATTTAAATAAATAATATATATCCATGAAATAAAATTAAAATGGAGTATTATATATATCATGTAAATATAAATAGGGTTATAACATTAAACCTATCTTAATGAAAGAATTTTGAGATAATGAACAATTATATAATGTTCGTCAGAATTCATTGTTTTCTGGCATCCATTATAATAAAAATTAATGTAATATAATTCATTAATGGAGACACATTAATAAATATTATTCCATATATATCTCACTTTTAAAATTTAAAAACTAAATTAATATTAAGTAATTATTAAAATAGTTATGGTTATTTGTTAAAGTTTTCATTTTTAATGAATGTTTTGGTATTGCAATTCCCATCATAGAGCTTTCATCCCTCTTACTCCATATCTTGAGTATTACTAAATATATAAATATAATATAAATTATTAATATAATTATTTGAAAATATCAATAAATGTAATATATTGAAAAATGAAGTGGATTATTCATGGATATGTTAAATTGTATAGACACAGAAACACTACTATCGTTTTATAATAAAAATGAATAATAAAAGTTAAAAATAAATTATTGTTAATATTTTATAAATATATAATAAATTTATTATATATTTATTAAATACATCACTATATACATCAATGTGATGGAATGATGGTAGAAGAATTATATCACTACATGTTGTTGGTATTCCATAGGTCTTCATGAGAGATACATTCATTTAAAATTTGATGTATAAGGGGACAGAAAAACACATCATCTTTTATTTTTATTACATATTATTATAACATTTTAATGTTATACAAAAAAATATTTATAAATTATAGGATCAAAATTTTTAGTAAATTTATAAAATTCAGATCATACCCCTCTAGTTCATAATACTTAATATATATTTTAATAAACCTTATTTAAATTTTAAGAAGC
Source organism: Viscum album (assembly GCA_963277665.1). Lineage (NCBI taxonomy): Eukaryota > Viridiplantae > Streptophyta > Magnoliopsida > Santalales > Viscaceae > Viscum > Viscum album. Next base: position 1,817,360,082 of record OY728146.1, read on the forward strand.
ATACATTTTTATTATTATATGTATTCACATTAGGATATAAATAAATGAATGATTTGAGCTATAATACATGTATGGGGAGAAATATGGTACATGAAAAAACATTTTATTGGTAATAAAAATCTATATAATCGTATCATAAGAAATATAACACCAAAAATATCCAGAGTTAGACATTTGAAATTTTAATTTAATGTAAATATTCTTAAAATTAAAAATCAGCTCACAGTGGTTAAACAACAAACATAGTTGTGAACAATGTTGGCATCATGTTCAGACAGAACATATGTGCATAATCATACAATTATCAGTTTCAACAAATATTTTCTTCATCATTCTTGATAAAACACATTATATCATTATATAAATCACAATATCCAAAACATTAGTCAGATATAATAATTCAGTCCCACCTATCACATAATAACATTCGTATAATCATGTGTTCCAGACATAACATATAACAATCAATGTATTTGAAACACCCATGGAATGGAATGGTAAACATAAGTATTACATAAACCATGCATTAATGAATAATGTTCTGTGTTTCCATTGAAAAATAATTTTCATACCATTTTATAAATGGTCCTATTATTTTGATATGAAAAAACACATGAAGAGTTAGATACATATGTTAGGAAGAGAATTATTTTTAGGGAATTTAATTTTTCGGTTTAATAATCATGGTGAAAACATGTATATCAACAAAAATGAATTCAATAACAATGAAATAGTTTTTTAATAACATTATTTTATTACCAATAATTAAAATAACTTAACATATGGATAAACAAATTGTTAGTAGTTCGGTTTGAGAATGGCCTTTCATTAAATCCCTAGTTTTTTCAACTCATTTATACATCTTGAATGATAATAATTTGTTTATTAAATCCTAGAAACAGAAGTGAAAATTGTTATTGTATTTCACTTTTTATCAAATACCACAATTTTATTTTATCCCTAGAGTTTATTTGATGTTAATGCATTTTAATATCTTTTATTCCATCAAAATGTTTCGTTCATTGTAAATTTATCTATATTGTTCATGGAGATTAATACATGTAAAAATTTATTTCCAGAATCAAAAAATAAATATAATTGTAATTTATATATAATAAATAATATATTTTGAATAGCCAAAATGTAGTTGAAAGGGAAATATAAAGGAAACAACCTTTTGGTGGTTAACCACCATTATCAAGAATGTTTTCCAAAGGTGGATAAAGAGAGTTAAAAAATATAAATATAAAAAATATATATATTTTATCATCTTCTAATATTATGAACAAAATGTAAAATTTGTGATTAATTAATCTTGTAAAATCTTACTTTCATAGGGATAGAAAAAGAGTGCAAGAGAATATGAATACTCAAATAAGAGTTGATCAAAACAAAATATCTTCATGAAATTGCTTCCCTTGAACAACACTACAACACATTGATGATTGGTTTTGAATTACAATATAAAGTCCCTGTTTATTTTTAGAGATATACTATAGGATATATTTAAAGATAAACAGATATTTAAATGGTCTGAGGTTTGGTTTTTTGGGGAGGGATAAGTGTTGTCTATACTCAAGGATATGGCATTTTTGAGAATAAAAAAACTATGAAAATATTGTGTCCTTTGCAAACATTGACATGTATAATTTTTTAAAATATAGATAATATATCAATACATTAGAATGGTATTTTTAGATTAATGAACCTTATAAATCAACTAAATTACTTTATTAAAATGTAATATGGGATTTATTTTATTTTATGGGGTAATTTCTAGATTTAAACATTATTATATTATTTTTTAGTTTCGTAAATAAATTTAAAATTATTTTATTGAATCATTATAGAAATTAAAAATAAATTTAATGGTTCTTGTGTAATAGAAATTTTGTTGTTGTAATAAAATCATGAATGTAGAAATTTATGATAGACCAATTACATGAAATAAAATTTAACGATTCACCTAAAAATAATTGAATTTTAGAATATTTCCAAAAAATCACTCTTGGAAGATTTTAACAAGATGATTTAAAAAATGATATTTATATTATGAAAATAAATTTATAACATATTTGAATTTCAATCTCTTATATGTAAATTATTAATTTTTTAAATAATTTAAAATAAATTTTTTTTATAATTTTGTTATATTTTAATTGAATATTTTAATCATGAAATTTATTTTCTGTCATATAATATAAATTTTAAAAATAATTTCTCATGATAAATATAATTTTTTCCATAATGTATTATTTTGTGGTCATATTACTATTCTACCGGATGGGTTACTATTCCAAATTGTCAATTTTGTAGTTCCAATATTTTTTTTACAAATTTCATATGAACCTTTATATTTTAATAGTCTCAATACTATTTCAAAAATGACATTATTATTTACTTATAGAAATTAAATAATATAATTACATATGTAATCCTTCATTAATTATTCTCCAAAATTCCTCTAATTGTTTATTATTTCCATTTTCTCTAATAGTAATTGTTTCACTAATATTTTGTTTCAATTATACAGTGTTTTGTGTGGGAGGGATAATTCTAGGATATTCAAGTGAATCATATTATCTGAGTATAGTTTTTCTATTTTAAATTTTTTATCCCATGGAAATATTTTTAATTATAATGTGCTTTGTCATTGACTAATGTATATATTGTTTTCCAATAAAGTCATCTATTATTTGTTTACTTATATTCTTTATATGTACAATAATATCATGTTATAAAAAATAATTATATTCAAAAAATATAGTCTTTAAAATTTCATGGTAATTATATTCTTCCCATATTTATAAATTTCATCCAAAAAATGTCATCTCATTCTCCTAGTTTAGAATGGATGTGGGTACTTCTGTTTCATTATTTCCTCAGTTTCCCATTTTGCATATTCATACATATTGTTCCACCGCAACACTTTTAAAACATGTATTATTAATTGGTGTTTAAAATTATTTATACATTTATTGATTATCCCTAACTGTTATTTATATTAGTGGAAAATATCTAGTTTTACTACAGCTGTATTTAGCATATATGATGGGTCGGATAAGTACATTCTCATGGGAGATACATATAACACATAATGAACATGAGACATATTTCATATAAGTACAAGTAGATAGTACCAATATCTTATGAGATCAATATTGTTAATGTCTATAATGAACCTTTTTCAAATAATATATTTCTTTCCAAACTATATGACTCTTTTCCAGTTCGGTATTAAGAGGAACAAATTCTCTTTAACATCAATGTAAATTTCTATTCATCAGTTTCCTTCATTGCTCTTTTGTCATCTCGATGAATATTTTATATTTTTTTCATGGGATATACCATTATATTCATCTCATGCCCAAGATTTAGTCCACGAATATTACATTCAAATACTTCATACTAAAAATATCATGTACCAAATCTATTCCCATATAGTGCTTTATATGGATGCATTGAGATACATTAGTAGAAGATATGTTAGGTAAAAGATAACTAAAATAATGTATTATCATGATACCATAATCCTTTATATTCAATTGTGAAAGGTCTAATCATCTCAATTAGTTGTTGAATGCTCATTACATATTTTTCATCAGTTTAGGGGACATAGATCACACTGAAATTTAATTCATAAATCATAGCATGTTGAAGCCGTATCCTAAATTTCACAGTGAAACATTGATACCAATAAGTGATAATAAATATTTGAGCCTCATGAATCCCCCCAAATTCATTTACATATATCATGGGATGCTATTCAGGTCACAAATATTCATGAATTATGATGAAGTTGGCATTCATGGTGAGTCTATCCACTAAAAACCATATCTTATTGTGTCCCTTTTATTTCTTCGAGACATCAATTATAATGTACCAAATCACATTCTCCTATTTCCACTATGGTATATAAAATATTGGACTCATTCTGTCGTACATATTTATCAATACATTCTATTTCAATCTGACAAAAATCATTTCATATACATAGAAATCCAATGCACCATGTTTTCCAACTAGATATTTTCATGAAGATCAAATTACATCCTGAAAATTAATAGCTGGATGGTGAAAGATGAGATAGGTTTATTATATTATATCTTATTATTTATCTTAGGTTATGTGGGAACACAATGAAAATCTCCAAATCGAAAGACAACATAATCATCAATTTGGAACTCATGTTGATTCATTTTCATTAATAATTTCATACTCGTTTAAAAATTTAGACCATCCCTTTTTTCCACCTTGTTTACCTTAGAGATAGAATATTTAGAAATAATTTGTGAAATTTATAACATATTAAAAATATTTGGTATTTTTAAATCCATTAATTTCATCTATATGAATATAGGGTATTTCTTAATAAACATCATCGATAATGTATGGGGTTATTTCTCTAATGAGCATAAACTACCATGTTATACTGTCCTTAATTGTACTAGATATAGGAATTATATTTTTTTATCTATAAAAATCATCATTGATGCATGTTGAGATACTTATATGAGAATATGTGTTTTAAAATATTATGATCAGTATATATGTCCCACTTCTACCTATAGAGGATGTTCCACCATATCATCTTTGGGAATATCTAAAATTATTAAGATTGATCTTCCATTAGGTAGATATTCTCATGGATCTTCTACATTAATTGTTAATTTCGTATCAAATTATCATTTTCCTTTATTATGTGATCTAATAATTTTAATAAATAATCATTTTATATAATTAAAACTTTCTACACTTATTAGTGTAATTAGTACAGGTATATTAATTAGTTTCTTATTGAGCTCTATCAATTTAAACTCATATTCTTCCTTCTAAAAATTAATTACCAATTTCATTTTCAACAAAGTAATATGGTAATATGATCAAAAATAATTTCTTATAAAAAATTTTCAGTTCCCAACTCAGGCTTGAAGACTATGAATATTTATGACATATGTATGTCTAGATCATTCTTTAAATTTATTTTTCAAAATAGGGTCCATAAAAATTCCTACACTTTTGATCACATACCTCATGATTGTGATGTGGCTCATCCCAATGCCACACTTTCTGAAATTACGACACATTTAATCCTTCTATAGTCTCCACAACACAATCATTATATGTTATGAATATTAAACATGGATATTTAGTAAATAATAATGTCATTTATAAAAGACATAACATTTGAAGAGGTATTCTATAAATAATATATTAATAAAATAAAGGAATACTTATTGTAAATAAGTATATCTAATGGTAATCACAATGCAATTATAGTGTCCATACCATTTATGTAAAGTGATTATAGGAATATCTTCTATCATGACAATCAGCTGATGATATCCCAAATAAAGATCCACGATATAGAATAATTAAGCTTCAAATTTATAAAACAAAAATTAATTAATCATTTTTTGGGGATATTAATTATTGATGGTGATCATGTTGGGATATCAACAATTGTGATCAAACCACATTGATTCATCGTTTTTTAACAAAGATATCCAATGTATCCCATGGTGATGCACTGGGGTGAATGAACCCTTGATCAAAATTTTCTTGTAGATACTTCATTAACATCTCTAATTATATTGGATATATCCTGTAAGAATTTTTATTTATAGGAGTGGGTCCAATAATTATAACTATTGAAAACCCTTCCTCAAGATATGGGGTATGTGTGAGTCAATATAAAAGAAATACATTATTATTGTCACCCAGAATTGGATTTCTATGAGGATGATTCCTTTCATTGACTAATCTAGTTGGGAATGTTTTTCATGATCACACGGTATCAAAACCCACACAATTAACTCATTTACCATTAGAGATTCATGATCTTAAATTAATTTTTAGAGGATATTTGGATTGTTAATAAATGAAATCTGGGATTTAATTACTAATATTTTATGTCTTCACAATATAGTGATACCCAAACATTTACTATTACATCCTTTAAATCACCCAAGGAAATAATTTTAATGATTAGATCGAATAATCATACAACGTAAACTGAAAATAAAATATTTTAACACTTGGGTTGATTTGATCTCACTACAAGTTGTTTTCTATATAAATCATTATTACATGTTTTCAAGGCATTCATAATCCCATCCATGAAAAAGTATAGGATATAATGGTATTTTATGAACCCAAATAATGTATTTAATTATCTATTTTTGAGAGAATATGATTTTAACAATTAACAAATTCATTTACAAGAACTTTTTATGGATTAGTTATTACATTTTCCATCCATTTTTCTATTAGATTATTGTAATTGTGAATGTGGATTACCATCATGAACCCAAAGAATAATGTCATTAATTTCATATTACACTTCCAGATATAGTTTATGTTTTGATCAATAGGTGGTGTTTTATTATATTACATCCTTTCCTCCATCATTTCATATGAATTAATAATTATATTTTTACATTAATGATCTTTGTGTACATATCTCCATATCATGATGCTTTTTCTTATAACATTGGGAACATTTACTTTATTTTTTAGTCAATATATTTGACTTTTTGGTGGATGGATCATCTTTGCTATGTTTTAAATTGAACCACCTACTCGATACTCTATTATTATATTCTTATATTCAAATAATTGGGACTACTCACCAAACCCTATTTATACATTGAGTGAACATCAAAATACTTAATCATAAATCCCAATGTGATGTATGCCAATATCATTTCAATGGTGTGCCCTTAATACAATAAAAAAGTATACTATTTTTCTATAATTGTTGATAATGAAACTGACGATGTATCATGAAACTCTTCTAATGATTTCATCATATTTCATGATATATATCCCAAATTTTTCTACATCTCATTAAATTCCAATTCAATTATGTGTTTTAAGAGTTGGATATAAAAACTTATTATGATATATATTCAATTTATCTTCCCTCTCAATATTTTCCATTTCTTATATCAAATTATTGTTATTTATCAATGACCATCATTGACCAACCTCTCTACATAATTGACAGATTAGCATAGTCACTGTTTACTTCTCATAATATTAGATAAATGAAAATAAATCATCTATTGAGTGAACCCAATATTCAGAGATAATAAAATTAGATGGCGTAATAAATATTGGTGGTCATTGTAGTATCAATGAATGAATATCAATTTGATCCTTCTTGGGTGAAAATTGATGTTTTCTGTTGTTAGGTTTATGATTCATAGTGTGAATGAAATATGTAACAGTCACCATAATGTTTTTTATTCCACCTCCCATTGAATTGAGGATGTCATTTGTTAACGCATTTAATATTAACTATCATAGGTTAATGGAATAGATTCTCCTAGTTTCCACTATTTTTTAAATTAGAGTGACTAAATAATTAATTTTTAATCATTTATAAAATTAACTGTATTGGAAATTCTTATGGAATCTCTTTGATTATAATTCAAATAAAACAATTCTTCAAGGATTCTTGGTTATCGTAGTATTTTAATATAGATTTTATTATATTTTCCTAATTATAATTCTCAAATGAACTAAATTAATCCCATAATAAAAACTATAGAAAAACTAATTTTTCATACATAACTATTAAATGAATTTAAAAAAATGCAATACATATACATTTAATGATAAAAAGTTTAAGTATCATGGTTAAATGAGGATCATAAATAAAATATCCTCAATGAATCATGAAAAATATTACAATTGTTCTTCTTTACCCATGTAAAATGTCACATTCTATTTTGTATATGTACTCACATAAGGACGTACTACAATGATTGTAGTGCGATAGAATCCTAGTAAGGGAAAAAATAAAGGACAAGAAACAAAATACACTGGTGAGCATAATGAACACCATCATATCCATATAATATGATCACCATCAACATAATCATAGATTACGCTACTAAATTCATGGAATGTGCAAAAGTAAAAAATAGGACATCATTTCATAGTGGTGAAATACCAGACATTGTTTTTAAAAAGTGTGGCACCATTATCACTTATATTATAAGATCATAATTATAACATCATTACTTTAATATATTATAGCATAATGTTAACTTACAATCCATATTATCTCATGAGATACAATCGATTATGAAATAAATTATAAATTTAAATAATTTTAGTCCCATAATAACATCCTAACATTCACAAAATAATGAATGAAATAATGAACATATAAAAATCATAGTCATGATATAACCCATTAAGAGGAATTTTTTCATAATTATTAGATAATGTATAAATTAATAATAAACAGTGGGTATCTCCAATTAAAAAAGGACACCAATCATTGGAATAAATATTATTTTTTTATGGATAATAAAAAACAACAGATGATTCAATGGTTAGTTATAGAACGAAATCTCTATTCTGTAATATAATTATATTTTGCTTGAAAATAAAACTGGATAACGTTTCATCCCTGAATGGGGAATAGATGAATTGAGAAATAATATTTAATGAACAATAGAGGAAAATATACAATTAAAATGGAATTAAATAGGTAAAACCCAAAGAAAATTATTTGTGGTAAATAATCTTATTTCCTCAATTCCCACATTATTTCATCATTTTTCTACCTATTGAATAAAAAAATTTGACTGTGAAAAAATTGAAACTGTAATCATTTTTTTTTTGCGATTGATGTTAATATTTATGAATTATTACTATTCTATAATTTTTTATAATTTTTTGTTTTTTATGTTATAGAATTTTTATATATTTTTTTCATATATATTTACTTATTTTTGTGGATATTTTTAATTTTCATAGGTCATTTATACATAGATATAATAAAAAGTAGAATCGTGAAATTCATATATTTATTAATTTACACTTAACAAATAATTTACATTATTGATCCATTATATTTGTGAAAATATAATAATTTTAAATCATCATCATTGGTGGTTCACTGTTTGTTTTTGGGAACATTGTCTAATTAAAGAGAAAGGGTGTTATATAATATAAATTCTTCTAAATTATAATTTTTAATTTAGGACAAAAAAATAAATATAATATTATGATATTATGTAATTCCACAGACTTAGATCTACTAACTAGTTCCAGAAGTTGATTTTTTTACTTCTCCTCTTGCGCGCCTCTACATACATAAAGGGCTATCGACTAATGGAGAAGTTGATAATAGAAATGCGTGTATAATGTACCATCATTATTAGAGTAGTACACAAAAAAAATTAAATGATGGAAACAATATGCATAATAATCATTTATGATAAATACACTTCCCGAAACGTTGTACTCATCAAAACCCAGTATTAAATATATCATTTTATATCATATAGTTCTACATAAAATGAAAAACAAAAAATATACAAATGTTAAATCATCTCCAAAATGGTTCCTTAAACATTATATGGTTACCTCATACATTCATATCATTATGTCCCAAATATACCATTTATAACTGGTCATTAAACTTATCCTAACCTGTAATAATGAAGTTTCCATATGTAGGAAATGGATTACCAAGTCGAGTTTGATAAAAATATAAAATGACACACAAAACATTGTCTAAAAAATATCAAATTATTTCCAAAATATTTTAAATACACTGAGATGGGGGGTGAATCAGGTTTTGATATATTAAAAAAATACCCTTTCATATATTTATTCAACACTAAACAAAACCCTCTTCTCTCGCTTAGCCATGTAAATGAATTAAAAATCCAATCATTCATGAGAAATAATGATATTACATGGTCTACCCTCACAAGGATACATCCAATGAGAAAACAATGGCAATGTGCGGATACACAAAATTTATTTATTATCACTATTGATTAAATGTTTTGAATATATCACTCTGATACCTAGGATCACTGCCTTTTTAATGATTAAGGATGTATCATTATTTCCCAGGGGTCACTCCCTTGATATCTCTGTCAATGGAAAATTATTTGTAAAAGGTTTACCATCATTATCTTCCATTCCTTACTACATTGGATGGGATCTACACATAGTTTAGTGATGTGTTGATCCCATAATTATGAATAATCAATAAATAATCATTTTATGTAGATTATATATTTAATTAATACTTTAATAAACCTGATTAATATCTCTTCAATATATTTCTACAAGTAAATCATTTTTTTCATACAATTTCAATTATCACTATCTTATCAAATCTCACATAGCCTTCGTGAAATCTCCAAATTCAACCCATCTATATATGGAATTCTTGATCCCCATTACATTTGTGAATCTCACCTATTTTACAAAAAAGAACCTTCCATCATAAATAAACATCCTTTCATGAAGCAGAAATACAGTCTCAAAGATATCATAACCTTCACAAAACAAACAACATTCAGTTGTATTATTAAATCTATCATGAAAATCCATTAATTAAGAGGCCTTTTGGAGGCACAACCATCATGAATCAACATCACCATAAAATATATTTACATCCTTTTTTTCTTAATATAATTTTTTGATGGGGAGGGGGAGTGTCTATTTATTTAAATTTACAACAATTTCATAAACATCAATCCATGTTACCTAATTTTTGTGAAGCTTACTAATATCACTCTTGAATCACTCTATTTAATGAAGCTCCAAATAATTTTTATCGCTCAAAAATTTTGTATTAGTCATGGAGATTACCCTTAACGCTTTTTCCATTCACAATTCTCACTTAATTAAACCATAGATATATTCTATTTTCACCATGCATTCATGATGCTCATCCCCATTATAAAATCCACTAATAACGAAATAAAATTCATATTTGAATACTCTTACCTTTTTCAAAAACCAATATTTTCATAAGTAATTAATTTTCCATATTTCAATAAGTAGTTAAGATAAAATTAATTTCTCTAAATGACTAAGGAAACCACCAAATATTGGACCGCAAATATGTAAATCCAACTGGGAAACAATGCCTCTTTGTAAAATAATATTTATGTATCACATTATGATATACATTCATATTAATTTTTCATTTTTTCAACATGTCTTTTCATAAATATTTTTTTAAATCCACAACTAACCATGGATATCCTCTTTTTATCAAACTCAATCAACCCAGAAATATTTTAATGATAAATTGAGTTCTTTATAAATCATTTTTTCAACATCATGTGTATAAATTAGTGGTATAAATACTCAGTCTTAGCACCTAAACATTTAAATAACTTAGTGGGTCCTGTAGAATCATTTGAACCAAACCTTATGGGGAAAATACTTAGTCTAAAAACCTAGACATACCTTTAAATCATAGTAATGGTAACTTTTCCATTTAAATTATAACCATTCCCTTATCATAAATAACATAACAATTAAAAGTCGTGAACACCCCCTAAATCATGGTTAATAAGATAAAATAAATATATAATAAAATAAATTTCTTCATACAATATTAAAATATGAATAATAATTTTATTAGTTTTATCCACTTCAAAAATTAAATAAAATATTTATTTACTAAATTCCATGTTCTTGGAATAGTCTTTTCCCCATTTATATCCTTGGTCATCATCTACTCATCATCAACTGATACCATGGTGATCCCAAGGATTTAAATTCTATTTTATTTGATCCAATTTATATTTCCTATAATTTAGATCAAATGGAATTAAATAATGTACCTCAACACATCCACATACGCATTATTCTTGCTACCATGAATATAGGAAATGAAAATAAGACTACCTAACTCTAGTTTGTTGATGAATTCTAACTTATCAATATACCTTGAATTATACTCAGATATCCATAAATATAATATATAGTTACTATAATAAAAACATGGTTTCTGTGATTCAGAAGTATCAAATCAATTATACAAGACATATTATAGAAAATATAAGATATAAGATTTTTAGACAATTAAAAATCATCAATTAGCACATAATAGAACTTTTAATACTAATAATTTATGGGAGATTCACCACATGGAAAACTAGTGGAGAATGAAACAAAAACCATGTTGATGTAGGGTTAAATGGGACTGATTCTAGGTGATATTTCACAAATCCCAAGGGGGGAATATTAAATACACATTTTTTAATGTGGCATTGGGTTTTTCTACACTGTTGGTCTAACTGTGTACCAAACCTGTGGCACACTCTATCCAAAGGGGTCCTTAGTTTCACAGTCACCTATGGTCCCCACATGGACTAAAAATCTATGTGGAGTATGTAAATAAAGCATCTATATAATCCTAAAGGGTTTGGTCCAACTCTGTTTATGATTTAATCAAATTTGGACCACCACAATCCACGTTTAACAATTCAGGGGCATATTTTGCACTATTGTGCACAAACATTGCAACATACTATGGAAGGCCTATTTTCCATTTCCATCACATACCAAACCACTAGAAAACCCCCAAGTATCCATATATTATTGTTAAATATTTCATTAATTACTCTAATATATATAACCCAAAATTTTAACAATGTCATACCACCACAAAATCCAAGACCCTAATACCTCCCCACATAATAGTGGATCATTATTGATATGCATGCTCATGCATCAAAGAGAATATTAATTACAATGTTCTATAAATAAATATTGAATATATATATCAGTGTCTTATGTCTCATCCAGAATGATTTCTTTCTTCCATAATACTCAATGAATCATCACAATCCTACTTTATTGAACATTTACACTTTGTTCTAATCTATGTATCATATTCTCCCCAAATGACACATAATCCTTAGTCTCTATATCTTAAACTTCGATAAAACTAGAATAATAATGGTGATACTTCTATGACATGACACATAAATAATATTTATAATTCCACTATAACTCTTCGTAAGAGCTTGTTAATATTCCACAATATGAATTTTTTCTATGGACTCAAATATAACAAAATAACTAGGTGAAAACCAACCTTGAATATGAATCCAATGGTGACCCAACCATGGAAACACCTAATGGGATACATGATTTACCACTATGAACAGAATATGTAAGTTTTTTTATCAACTTATGACTTCAATATACACTTGGCCATAATGAATAATTTCTGCATCAACTAAGCCTTCTCAGATGTACCCATCATGACCCTTGATCCCATCAACAACTATTTCCTAGACTCAATAAAATAATATAGAGATATACATGGCCTATAATAGATTCAATCTATTATCTCCATCTCTTTTTTCACATGGTAATAATTTTTTTTATGTGAAATCAATAATAGGTATGCGATTTTACAAATATTCTCCAATATCAAATATGTATTCCATTAAAATTTCCTATAGAACCTAAATAACATGTTCTATCATCCAATATTTATTCAGATAAAATTATGTACTAAAAATCACATGGGTTCTAAGAACTACTACAGACCCTAAAAGAAGAATGATTTAAACCAAAATATTTATTTGAAAAATACAATGAGGTACCCCATTTAAATTAAACAATTTTTGAATATATCGATCAAAGAGTTCATCTATGGTAAATGATTCTAAAATTAAAAAAATGTGTGCTATATTGTTTTAAAAATTCACAATTAACTATATCATTTCATTATTATGTGTAATCCTAAGAAGACCCACCAAAAATTCAATGGTGACATCATCCAAAATTGATTACATAACAGGTAGTGACTTTAGAAAGCCACGCACTCATTGATCATTCACCTTCACCCGTTGAATGTTGTAGCATCATGTCATGAATAAATAGACTAATTTCTTCAATCCTATCCATAAATACCGTCTTTAATGACCATTATTCATTTTTTTATACCAGGATGCACCACCTGCATCATGTAGTAAACCGATGAATCAACTATTCTAGCATACTAGTGTACAAAAAAACAAAATAACTGTCATGATAGATCGCATCATCGTCAATAGTATAGATTAAGGTGACTCACCAATTGTGCCACTATGAGGACCCTTATGATTTTCATTCAGAACCACAGGCCTATTTTTCAAAATATATGAACTTATGAGAGTCTTTTTATCCAGCATTGCTGACTTATAAAATTTTGGATTAAATTTGGATTACTCTAACAATTGTCTTTATGAGTGCAATAATATCTAGTTTTTGGATCATTATTCCTTAACTAATATTTCATTGGTTGGTACCAGTGATCATCATGTCACTATTGTCTTCATTTATCTGGGTTCCCATCATTTCTTCCTGTTTGTATATTCTCTTTGTAAATATTATGATGGTATGAGATTATGGATGGATACTGGTTCCCTAAATTATTTTACATCTGGTCCCTGGTGGTTCATAAATATATTAATTCTATTATGAATCTGGATGATAATATGTGTGTCATGCCAAATTCTATATCCTCTTGGGAATTCAGATCTCGTATTGATGATAATTCGATGTTTTTGGTTAACCTAGACAGGAAAAAATACACTAGGTATATTAAATTTATGAACATGTTTTTTGCAAGGATAATATATACAGACATTTTCAATGAAGAATTTATTGACTCTTGGGGGTCCATTTATTGTAATTCCCTATCTATAATTAATTCAGATCATCATCTAATTTTGGTCTACCCCGTAAGGATAACATGATACTTTTTCCTTTTAGGTTCGAGAAGGTCTAGATAACTCTTCCTGAGAAAATGGGGATAGGATTGTTGATAAAACGAGGGATCTCTCAAAAAATGTGATTTAAAAGGATCTCTTCAATGGTCGGTCTCCCTCTAATGATCCAATAGAGGTTATCATTCCTAGACAAGTGGATCAACATGATAACACCAATCTTACCTTAATTACCATTAATATTGAAATTAATAAATCAGTCTATAGCATTAAATCTGAATGATCTCTGGGCCTAGATGGATTTGGTATCTTTTTATTCGTAACATTCTAGGATGTTATTCAAACTGTTATTTTCAGTATTTTCATTTAGTTTTTTAAATGGGGGTTCCCTTCCTCATGGTTTGATTGCTCAGTTTCTTTCTCTTATGATAATGGTGGAGAAATCCAATGAGATCTAACTTTTCAGGATAGTTTTTTGGGTGTAGCACTATTTCTAAAATCATTGGAAAAATAATGGATATATGATTTATCTTGATTATAAATAAGATTTTTTCTTTTAATTTGTTTGGTTTTATTAAGGGGTGATCTATTTAAGACTATCGTATCACTCATTTGGAATGTGATAATGTGCTTACGATATCCACTATGGGTGGTAATATCGATCTTATGCTTGATGTTAGGAAATATTTTGACACAAGTGATTGGTGATTAATTTGTACATTTCATCATATGTTTTGGATTGACTGTGACTATATAACATAGACAAAACCATTTTTTAATAATCACACCTATTTATTTTTTATGGGGTCACTTGAGGGTTTTTTTACTATTGTAGGGGTGTCAGTCAAGGTGAACCTCTTTCTACTATTATTTTTTCCATTTCAGTGGATTACCTTCGAAGACTCCCTTCAATTGTAGATTGAAATTGGAAAATGAATTATATTAGTAATTTTCGATCTTTTGTTTCTTATAATAACTATTTTTATGATGATGATATTATCCTCTTCACCCAAGGAGGAAATATAAATTTTAAGAATATTAATTAATCCCTTTTACAATATACATCTCTCCCTGGTCATGAGATATGTTGCAACAAATCCTTTTCTTTTCTTGTCATGAATTTCTAAATTCCCAGGAAGAATGATATTGTTTTGGAATTTGGAATTCATTTGGGGGATCTTTATTTTACCAACCTGAATGTTTTTGTTGTTTTTGGGGAGGCCAAAATCATGTTATTTTATAGGGATTCTTCGCATGATCAGAAGGGAATGAGCTTCTTATAATGGTTAGACTATCTCCATAAATGTTTGGGTTTTCATGATCAAATATTTTATTATCTCTATGTTTGTTTATTTTTTATTGTTTATGAATGTTATATTTTACTCATAAGTAATATCAATGATTATCTCAATAACATAATTTTGAGAGGAATAATTTGTGAGTTGAATCTATATTCAATTTCATGGAATAATTTTGGTAGCCCTTATGGTGTAGGGGGTTTAGGTATAAAGAATCTTAATATCTTCAATGAATCTTCGAATACTTGGTTCATGTAGAAATTTTTTGATATCAATTCTATGTCTCTCAATTTAATTTAGGTAATATTTATTATTAGACTCAATAATGGTGAATTTGACACTATTGATTCCTCTGTGTGGTCTAATTTTATGTCCATAGTTTTTCTAATTGACTCTCAATATAGATGTTTGGTTTCTAAGCATTCATCCCCTAAATTCAAGAGAGAAAACTGGACTGGTAATACACATATATATTATGTGTTGGGTGAGAAAATTTCATTGTATATGGATGTATCTATCATATACCAACATGAAAAATGTAGGGTCTTTGGTATCAAAATTATAATATTTTCAACAATTATTCTTTTCCTACCAGGGAAGATTTTGGGGCCTCAGAACTAGATACTAATTTTATTCTTTATTATAATCTATTTAATAGGTTTTCATTGCATTGTTAAATTGAATCTCAAAGGATTGGGGTATTTGTATAGTTTCATCATTCCCTCTTGATTTATCATCGCATATAGAGTTTCTCATAGAATTATCTCAATAGATTGATATTTGAATTGATGTAAAATTTCATTATAAACTTCATGGGTTCTTTTCCACTAGCATTGAGTGGATAAAAATCATATATTTCTTTTATTTATTACTTATGCTTCTATGTGGAAAGAAATAATATATTTATTTTTATCCTAACTTCCATTTATGGTCATCATTAGTTACTTATTTTAGAGACGCATATATTTTTCCCATTCCACACAGATTGTCGATATCTTTTAGGTCTCTACAACTGATTTTCTGTGATATATTTTCAATTCATAAAATCAAGTACATCAGGGTGTTCATTCCATCTTAGTCAATATAGATTTATAGATAATCCTTACGGATGTTCAGGTGTCTTGTATACCAAACAAATTTTTTGGCTCTATTTCAATTCGTGATCTTTGTTTTCATTAAATGATTGGTGTAAATTGTTTTTTTCGGACCCTATATGCTAACATTGATGTATTATGGTAGAAAAACTTGTTTGACGAATAAAATATAATTCTTATTGTACTTATTGAGCCAATATGAGACATTCTAGCTATGGTGCTATTTTCAGATATCACTGATCGGGAGTTCATGGATGTTTTGATTTTTCTTGTGGCTTTTTCTATTCAATTTAGGTAGAGATGAAAGAAATTATTGTTTTAGTTGAGTGATCTATGAATCATGGGTGGAAAATTATATAGATTGAGATTTATTCTACCATTATTTTTTCTTCAATAATGATGGGATTGTTTTATTTATAATGGATGCTCACTAAATTATGGATATATTTTTGGGATTCTCTTACCTTCATGAATTATATCATTAATCACCATAGAGAGGATTAATCGGTGGAAGATGGCCTTTCAAATATAGGTGTCAGTGGTGTTGATATCCATTGGTATGAACAACTTCCTGTAGATATGTTAACCCTTCTTAAAAGGGTTTTTGAGATGTCTTCCATTTTCAAAATCACATAATCCAAATTGTTTTTTTCAACAGCAGAGCCTTGATTTTCTGGGAAAGGTCTCATATTGTATAGAAAATCCTCCATAGCCTCATACAACCTCTCATTGATATGGCTCAAAATTGTGGAATCAATCACTATAGAAAAAATGGTCATATTCCGCTAACTCTATTGAACTACTAAATGTATCTCCACAAACAATCCCACTTCCTTTAACTCATAACTAGACTTATGGATAGACTGATTCTCTATATTCTAAATTAATATGGTAACCACATTGTATCCTTTTACTTTTGTTTATGTGTGGTCAAATTCAAATGATTTCATGTCCTTAAGAAAACTATATTGTTTGAGATATAAATCACACTGGGATATGATGTACATAAGAATTTTATGATCATTATAGAAATATATTTTATCACCCAACAGATAATTGTACCATTAATACTAGACATAAATCATTTTAGGAAACTCGACACTATGAATATATTAATTTCACTCATTTACACTAAATCGTCTCGAACAATATGCCACAACATGATCTACCACATTCATCTCTAAAATAATAACATCATCAAAAAAATCATAATACAAGGTGTACTCTATTAAATGCATTGGAAGGATGAAAATCGTTGTATTTGTCACCCTTTTTTCACTAATGAAAACTATTCCCATATGCTTCATACTACTGATACTTGAAAACCATCATTGTCATGATTGAATGTGTTGCATCCATGTGAGATTTTCATTCTAGAAATTACACCTAGATAGATTATAATATATCATATTATCTCATAGTGTACACTATAATAGGTAAATCTATATGTCATAATCATCATGAGTTTGGAAGTACAGTAATGTGTTATCTACAATATAACCACAAAATGATTCATGAATGGGAAGAAAATTCAGTTCATCATAGTCATGAACATAGAAGGATCAATTTTACTCAATATGTGTGCCAACATAATCATACAAGAAACAAATGATGCTTAATATTGTACCTGGTATATTTGATGGTCTCACTATCTTCTGATGATACCATGTACTCAAATAAATTTAACAAAGACCAGAAAAACTAAAAAGCTTGTCATAATAATCATCAATACACAAGGAAGGATATAAGTTAAAAATTTTAATATGATTCAACATATGAAATTCATCATAGAACCAAAACATTTCAACAACATTTTTTTAAAAAATCATGGGATATCTAAGGATATGTGATGGGATACAAAAATAATTTTTTCTCCAATTCCTCGAACTGAGAATTAATGTCTACAAATTCATCATGTTTATTTCTATAAAAAAATGTATATCAGCGGATCTGTAGGCATCAGTTCAATTATAAAATGATTCACCCTCTCTCCCATGATGCATCCCTTAGATTTAATTATAAAAACATCCTGAAACTGAACAACCAATAGAGTAATGTAATCCTTTTCAATTCCCCCAACAAAAATAATTAATGATACCACATGGGTTTGGATCTAATCCAACTGCTTAATAATTGGTCATCCATGGTCTGGATAGATATTTTATTCCCCCTACTGGACATAACTGTCACCCTCAAATTGATATTAATGTTAATCTTCATCAATATAAGTAAATATGGACTTCAAAAATCACCAACCCATCCAAACCCAATATCATGTAAAAACGTGAAATAAATTGAAAAAAAATTCCAAAACGAAACGGTACACACCAACCTCAAAGGTACACTACATAAATTTATATATATTTTTTCACTCACAATGGTTTGTTAATTGATATAATCCCACATATATGTTCCCCAACTAGTCCTAACACAATTACTAAATGAGAAAAAATAAAAATTATAAGGAACTTGTATCAAATAAAGAACATGTAAGTGTAGAATATATAATCATATTATTTAGAATATTTGATGGCCATGTATTGCCACTACCAGTTTAATGATAAAATACATGCATATGAACTACCCCAATCTCATGTGTCCCAATCTGAGTCCCCACCACTATGATACAAGGATAATAAGGACTCTATTGCCTTGAAGCATCATTCCCATTACCTGAACCACAATTACTCGTATTACTCTCACTTCCTCCCTATTATGGGTATTAGGAACACATCTTACACAAAAAATCTCCCTTAATCCTACATCACTACCCACATATCAAGGGTTCCTGAATAACATTTATATATTTCTGTTCTGAATTCAATAATAATACTCTACTAGGTGTTTGGGATAGTGATTAGGAATGTGTCCCAGTCTACCACATTAATAACTGAATACATGGCCACTACCCTTAGATACCAATCCTATTTATTAGATTATATATCATCAAATACCATAGTGATATCCTCTAAAATGGGTCATCTTAAATTTTGAATATATACTATTAGACTACCCAACTCTAACCTAACAAACACTACCACGAGCCTCCTTCAGGTTCCATATGAATGTAGATCATGGTCCACTACTTAATATATCCTTTTTTAAATAGATTATATTTATCTAAAACATGATCTAATATCTATATCCATCCTAAAAAATCTCTTCATGGTTACTTCATTACTTACTATAACTGGGATAAAACATTTCATGTCATTGTAGTGGCCAACATAATCGATAAATATCATTGATTAATGGGTCATCCTTGAATGCACTATATCCTTCTCCTTTCGTAAATTATATGGTTATAAATATCCCTAAAACATTTCCTTGAAATAACCCCACATCATAAAATCTTCTTGATCCATCTGAACTATGATTTACAACCATTTCATTAACATGCCCCCATCATACGATACCCCAACATGAATATCTTCTTAAAAGGAAAATCTATTTGATCAATAACAATCTAGATATAATCATTCCATATATAAACTTCCTCATGTCCACCCTCTCTAGTAGGAATCGGAGGGAGAAACAACTGAAACATTCTATTCAAAACAAACATACTTATTTTATCCTTCACTGGGTCATGCTCCATCATCTGTATAACTAAGATAGGTTCCCATGAATCATCTATACCCCGTTATTAAATAATACCAAGGGATATTCTTGATGAAATATTACATAATCAATTATATAGATACACTTTTTCCATCGACGTATTATAATTCATGATGGAGTCACATATCAATAATAACAAATTCTATTCACCAAACACATAACATATGGTTTCAAATGGTTTAAAATGTGTCTCAATACATTAAATAATCACCATATACCATATAAAACATCCAAATTAACATGAACTAATCATTATAGCTATCCTCAACCACCCTTATCATGGTCCATGATCATCATAGATTAATACTAAACATACAAAAATAAATGGCATTCATTAGACACAATTTTTTATTAATTTCACAATCATCAAGACAAATTATTTTATATATTTACCATTTTAATGATTTCATAAACATAATTCATTTAATTATACAATTAAAACATATATATTAGGAATATAATCTTTTATAACTCAATTTTATTTTAAATGAACTTCCAATTCCCAACTATGAACACACATTGTTTTCCCATGTGTTCCAATTATTAATCATGTATCAGGTATCCCTAAGATCCAAAAAACGATTAATGAATGAATGAATTTGTACCATTTTAACAAATGAAAAAAATAGCATAACACAATAACACAACACCTTATGTAAAAAACCCTGGGTGAACTTATATTCAACTATAATATTAGATAAAATGAACAGCAATCCTGCCCAGTTATTCAGGGATTCCTTATACGGAGGTTATCAACACCAACGATTGATATCATTAACAAGGCCATATGTTTACTAATCTCTTATCTGTTATCCCAATAAAATAAATCACATAATATAATGTAGTCTAATACCTCTTTGAAACACTCCCATGTGGGATTCGTTAAATGATTTCCCCAATCTGGTCCACTACATGACCACATGTGCTCATCCCCACCTACAAGAGGATGTATGTCGCAGTATGAGTCTAATTGTACTTATGGGGAATCAATAACATCTTTATCAGGGTAATCCATAACATATAAACCCAAATTTTTGGAAAAATAATGAGAAATAATCATGCATAAGAAATCTATTTTAAAAAACGTGCTATATTCCACATCCAATTGTAAATAAACAATGTCATTTCATATAGAGATCATAGTAAAGGATAAAAATAACATCAAAATAAAAAATATACCCCAGAGGTCCTAACAATATGGTCAGTTCCATCATCATTGAAAAAACCAATAATCTATATTATCCCTCTAGAATAGTTCATTTTCCCTATTCAATACATAAAACAATGAAGCGTACTTCGGTACCCACTGTTGGCATTAAGGGGATGTGAGTACAAAATTGTAGGCCACAAAAACACTATATACATAATATAAAATCAATAATAGTATGTACGAATGGGTATATTAAGAACCAATATAATAATGGAAAAAAAATTCTATTAAAGCATTTGTTACATTAGCTAGTTTCATCCTTAGTTCCATTATTTAAAATATTATTCAAACATGCATCAACCTATCCTGATCAACATCAAAACATACATTGTTTAAAATAAGAATAATCATGGTCAGCTTCCTTACAACACTGGGAAATTTAATTTCACAAAAAATAACATATATCAACATTACATTGATCCTCTATCCATGCATTCACATCATTTTCATTCGATGGGGTTATAGAGCATCAGTCCGACATCCTAACCCATAAAATACCTCAACAGGACCTAGAGAATCAATATTGTCATTCTTGTTGATGTAAAACCTTAGTATAACACTCCTACCATACCATTACTACACATGAATTATTTTTTAAATTTAATGAAATTTAACCATCAAATTCATAACTCGTATAACACATCCATATCAACCCAAACATCACATTATTCCATGATAATAAGATAATCATTAAATTATTTTCATAAAAAAAATTAATAATAGTACCATAATTATTATTAGTTCTATACCATTATCCTTTCGATTTACCATTTTAAAATTCAATTTCATGTTATAGGAATAGGCATGCCCTCTTGGGTATCCATCAGTCTAGTATACTAAACCTCAAAAGACTACAAAGGGGTCATAATGGTATTAATTCATAATTAAATTATAGTATTTTTCATTTTATATCATGGAGGACAAATATATTGTATGAAATTAACATAACACGACCGCATACATATATTTTATCAGCACCATGACTATGGTAATTGACCAATAGAACACATACCTAATGTTCGTTGATGAACTCTCACATTACCATATCACATGAGTCCATCCAGAAAAAAAAATATTGACGCAAAATAATAAAATATAATTTAATATATTTTTTCAAATTTATACGAAGATAAAATCGATTCCATGATCCATGTTCAACAAAATAGATAATATGAAAACTCTAGACTCTTCCAGATCATTGAATCTCACCCGAATGCACTCAAAACTACCCAAAATTGTAGGAGAATGGAATCATGTAATCTTGGACAGGAATGGATTATAAAACAATATTATATAGGTTGAAATACAAATATATTTTAGTAATATTAAATAAATCATGATGGTGTTGAAAAAGTCATTGTTTTAATAGTACTTATGTTTTGGCCACATAGTTGGAAAAACCACGCACTAACTATATACCACACTCTATGAAAAGGGGTCACAGGACACACAGTATCCTTGGGATCCTACAAGGTTTAACAGAATATTTATGGGTAATGTATGATGAATATATTTAAGACTGTATATATTTTCATCATTCATGCATGGTTTTACCAATCATTAAAAACAAAACTATTATGGATATGATTCCGGTGCATGGATATCACTAATAGTGCGCCAATAGAGAATCATTAATTGGATGGCCTCATTTCATCCATTTTCACATCATGAAACATTCGGACACCCCCAATGATCTATTTAATCATTAGAATAATTTCATTAATATTTTCAATCAATATAAAAAAATTCATAAACAAAATACCACTAATATATGATGGGATCTTATAACCTTCTCCACTTATAATAGCTCATCTTCAATACATACTCCCAAAAATAATTGGGCTTTGAGGGTAAAAAAGATATACCACTTGGCACACACATCCATACCCTTATGCCATGTGTCTTCTAAATAATTTCAATACTTCAATAATAATTGAACCAATGACATAGTTTTACCTCACATAACATTCTCACTACAATCCACAACACAAACTAGATTCTTTTCAAATAACACATATTTCAAAAACTCTACATCGTTAACATCAATAACATGAGAAATGATGGGGTGATACATCCAAGGTAGTGACAATTGAAAATAATTTTGTCTTACACTATACCATTGTAGAAGATCCAATCATTACCCACTGGTGCAATTTTCTCTAAAATCTAAATTGAAATCACATACTGAGGTTCATATATAACATTTTTTGGATCTGATCGTGATCCACCCATGTAAAAACGTGATGGAACACAATATCACCAAATACAAGATCATAATTTAAATAATGTATATTATTATACCTATTCTTTCTAATCACATCCATATCAAAAAATATCGGAATCAACTGAATTATTCCCAGGCCTGATGACTGAGGCTTAGTCTCAACAACTCTAATCTAAATTATTCTATACAACACAATGGAGACCTACACAACCATTTGTAGTGAACCTCTTATAGTTCTAAATTAATTTTCACCTAGTAACTATTGTTTTAGTTGAAATAAATAATCCCCAGGTGACTTTCCCAAGTTCCCAGTGTCCAAAGATGCATTCCTCTAACATGTCCCCTATCAGAAAAATTGAATGTTAAAGTAACCTTACTATTTGTGGTGAAAATGATTAATCAAAAACTCGTGTGGGTCCTATTCCTTTAATAAACCCTTCGTATAGTAAAATTTATAATGTTGATAATGATATGATACAATACACCATGGTACCCAATGAATACATACTATACAATATTGGTATAATTCAACCAAATTATTTAAGCTAAAATTTATATTGAATCATTGATAATTGTTATATATTGGTAATCATATCCCCAATTACCCATATCAAATCATTATTAGGAGTAATCCTCAGAATACCCACCACAAAATTCATAGTGGAATTATAGTAATTTTATTTTAGAATGGGAAACAGAAGTAGAAAACCAATGGTTGATGATATTCATACTTCACCTTTTAATATGTGTAACATCATGTCATAAAACCACATGCAACCTTATTCATCTCTAGACATCAATACTACCTACAATTATCCTGATAGATTTTGGTTAAACCTTGAAACAACACCCACATTGAGGCATAAAAGTCACATATCATTTCATCCCTTATAAAATTGGAAATAACAACACGTACATGATCAAAAATATTCTTATCAACATAGATAGTATAACTGGAAGTTCATTCTGCTCTATTATGGATTTCCCTTAAATCCACATACTATAGATCCCCTTACTGCTTCTCCATGAAACTATTATGAATTTTTGACTATGCTGATAATGAAACATGGGTCATCTACCCTGAGCTCTTCTAAACATATACATGCATCTCCAGATATAAATACATTATCCCCTAATCAAAACTACATTGTTTGAATAATAGAGTCTATTTATTCTAGATTAAAGCATATGTATAACTATTTCCTTTTCCTTGAGTGCAGCAAACCCCAAATAAAAATATTTAATGAATCAATACATCATTCATGTGGCGCATTTAAATCAATGTAGTAGAATATGTAATTAAGTAATTAATGATTTTTATAGAAAAAACATTAACCCAAAATAGAATCTAACAAAATGTTAATGAATTAACATTGGTGGACAACTCAAGATCAGGTGTAAGGTAACTTCATTCATGTGTTCTCAACTGTTGAGATACATAACCAATAGATATTTATACATTCATTATAGCATCCCCAATTTGATATAAATTTCATAAGAAAACATTGAATACTCCATACCAATCCTCAGTAAGAACAGAATTGTGGGGGTAGTAATGATATTTCTCAACTCAAGGAAAGCATTCACCCATATTTAAAGTAACATGATCCAAAAAAACCTATTTCTCATGCCCAGATTTGGTCATTTTAATTGAGAATTCATTTATGAATCTACTGGAATATTCCTATAATCCTGTAAATGTTTTTTATATTAATATAATTATTATGATACTTCCATAAAAATGCTTTTTGAACTTTTTTTGGGTTTACAGACTCACCTTCCAGTGAGATTAAGTAACTCAGGAAATATATCTGGAATGTCAGGAAATCAATCATATATATTTTGTAATGTAGCATAATCTCTATATGGGTACTAAGTGTGAAGTCAGTGAATTTTAAATGATAATCATTATTATAGGACAACGAAATGTTTTAATCTATAAATACAACAAAAAATTGATCTAATAATTAGGAGAAAATAATATTATTCAATTCCATAACCATTTATAGATAAATTATCAACATCATGGGAAACATAGAAAACACATAAAACTGAATTATGATAGTTGTATATTGTATATTCTATGGTCTCACCCTTAGTTTGATGATACCCTGAACTCAATTTAATTTTGTTGAAAATTGCAGCATATTTAAGATAGTCCAAATAATTATCAGTACACAGAATATGATATTAGTTCTTAACCATTATATTATTTAAATCCTACTAATAAATAAGATACTAAAAAATAACAAAATCCTTCTAATAAAAAAATAGATATATCTACGTTGATTTATACGGATGAAAAAACCTATTGTTCTCTAATTCCTCTAACTATGTTTTATGTTTGAAATTTTCTTCGGGATCCATTAAATTAGAGAGAATAGTTATCAGGTTATCTCTAATAAATCATTATAGTATGAACTCAATTTACATATCATGTGGAAGTCCACATAAGTAGTAAATAAACACATCATGAAAAAATTACTCAACATGAATAAAAACATCAAATTATATTCCCCCATTATCTAGAATGTGACATTCCACATGGTGTTTTAGTTCTCCCAATTACTGATGAACAAATCTCGTATGACCTTCATAGATATTACATTCCACTAAATGAACATAAGTTTCACCGTGAAGTGATGTGATAATTTCCTTTGAAAAATAGTAAACAATTTGGAATTTTCACTACACCTTTGAATCCATTCACAATATTATGTCAAACCCTATCATCGCAATTATAGTAAATCCCCAATGGGAATGGTACCCATCATTCATGAGGTGAAACTCCTTATATTTCAGGGTATTTTCACCGGTTACTCCTAATGATGTTTCAATTGATATTCCTCAACACATATGTTCTATCTGTATATCCAACACATTCAGAATCTGTGAAAATATAAATGAATGTGAGGTCCATGTATCAAATAAAGCAATAATAGTGGTGGAAGCTTCATGGATTATACCTCGAAGGGTTAAAGTCATAGCCTCATCATAGCCATGTGTAGGATGAACTTATTGATGATTAGTTTTCCATCTCCTCAATCTCCCATTATATATCCCTCGTGTTGTGCTATCGTATTGATGAGGATGAATTTGTCATAAACCACCACTTCTTCCACCTCAGCTCATATGAATAGTAGAACACAAAAAACCTATCTTATCTAGGATATTAGAGTCCCTTACTTCACTATAAATCGTTATAAATCATCTATAACTTCTACTTATCAAGGGATACTCATGAAACCGTATATATGCCCCGTCCTTCTGCACTCTCGACAATCAATTGATGGTCGGGGACACTGACCATCCATGTTTTTCATTCTTATAAATTGATTATAGAACAGTTGTTTAATACACTATGGGGCCAATAATATTATATAACATATCATTCTACCATATCCCCAGTGGAGAACCTCAAAACGAATATTCCTATCATCAAAATCCATACTATTGGACTGCCGAACAGTTACCACATGAACACAACTAGAAGCATCATTCAGGTTCCCCTCTAAATTGATATCTTGATCTACCATATCAGTAAACTACTTTAATCAAAATATATTCACATTATACATGATCTCAAATATATTTACATCATGAAAAAATGACATCTCATTTGATTCACCCCGACAAATGATGTAGTAAGGCATTGGAATTCATTGAAGAAGCCATCATAATCCACTAGATAGATAAACCCTTGAGTGATTCTTTTAAACTGTATAGAATTATCATATAATAGATTCCCTTTTTAGAATTTTATTATAAAATATTCCTACAAATAATTCAATAACATACCATCTTTCTACTCAATGAAATCCTTGATATCCCCCTACGCTTTTACGATCCTCACAACAACTATGCCACCAACAAAAATATCTTCGTAGGATGATCCTATAAGAGATCCAAAATAATTAGTATTGAATCTATATAGAAATAATCCTCTTCATCTGCACCTTTTATAGTAGATGAAAGTGGGTTCTATCACTAAATCACTCTAGTGAAATAAAAAAAAATACTCATTCATGAATGCCCTAGTTTCTACCACATCGTCTTCATAAAATTATAATATTTCTAAATAAACATTTCTTCCCCTATATTATCTGGAACCAATATGGTTTATTTGTCACTAATAGAGGATAATTCTCAGTGAATATATATTATTTAATATGCAATAGAAATTTTCCTGGTAGTTTCTCTCTATAAATACAAATACAAATCTGAAATCTCATAACGATTTTTTCTATATTTTTTTAAAAGGTCTCTCTCTACTAGACATGATAAAAAATACAATATTCACTAACCAAATAGACATGAACACATCTCTATCACTATCTTCAACCACCCCTATCATAGAATGTTGTAAATATGGATTGAAAAGAAATATACACAAACACCTCTCATTCATTATACACCCTTACAAACCATTTCACCAACATGAACACAAGATTTTTATTTAAAGAACGATTTTAACCATTTCATATACATAATCCAATTTTTTATACAATTTAGAACATCTCTATTAGGAACATTTTCATTGAAAACTCAATATTATTTAAAATAAATTTCTAATTAATATTCCAAACTCCAACATGAATAACATTGATTTATTAACATGATGCATTTCACAAACATCTATATGTCCCAAAATTATGAAATTATGTATAATGTTGTACCATTATTTATCATTAAAGAGAAACGAAAAAATACCACAACATAATCATTATTTTCACCAAATAGTGAAATAGAAAATAACCATAACAATTGATATCATGTTAAACATTCCCACTATAGGTACTCTAGTTTTTTCATATACATGTGTTAAGTAATTCACTATAAATGATGATTAACAGGGACTAAAACAAAAAAAAATATCATAAATAATATCCAAAAATTAAATAAAAAACTGAAATGAAACTTCCATGATACCATATTATAAGGTCCCATCAACATAACCACTAAACCAGTGGCAGAATCCAGTTTTCTACATGACCTTAGTTGAGCCTTCCCATAAACAAGAAACATTAGACTGGATTTAATAGTCTATAGAGACAATTGGGTTTACAATGGACTATTTATCATAGTTATATATAATATATGAAACAAGAAATTATGTAAATATTATGAAAAATAATCATTCATCATAAATCTATATAAATAATTGAGTACATTCTCATAACCAAAAATATTTATACCATGTCATTTCATATAGTTCCAAGTGTACTGAAAATGAAATCATATAGTCTATCTGATGAATCCCTATAGTGCTAATCCAAACAATGTTTGGTTCCCTCATACATTTATATCCCTATGTCCCAAATGAACCCCTATCACATGTCTTTTTTCCTTTTTCATAACATGAAATCATAATGTCTTATTTTGTAACTCATAGTGGTCGATAATGTGTTTGGGTGCAATATAGTGAACCCTAACCAATGGTGTCTAATAAAATATTATTTGAAAAATATATTTTATGAATTAGTATGTTAATAAACAAAATAAAAAATGATAATACATGGGTTTTTCATTGAAATTATTGAAATTATACGCTTTAATCATTAGTTCCATGGGTTAACATTATTTATCAAACATTCATGGACCAATGCTGATTAACAAAAAATATATATTATATAAAAATAATATAAGGGAGTAATGTTCCATAACTCATAAGAAATTTAATTTTAACAAATAAAAACATATATCTACATTCCCCAAAGCCTTAATCTGATAATTTACATCACGCTCATTCATTAGGGGTACAGATCCTCTGTATACGTCTAAAATTAATTCAATTAAATGGTGGTGCCTATAAAAAAATCATGTATGAGTTGTTGGATATAACCTCAGTATAAGAACATAAATGTACCATTACCACCATATGAATTCTTATTTTACCTTTAAAATATTTACCATTCACGTATCATAACTCATTTAACATATTTAATTCAAGACAAACACAACTTTATACTATGTTTAGAAACTAAAATCAATAATTTTAGTCACCCAAATTTTCCATTAATAAAACATAGAAATATTTCAATATATATTTATAGTGTTATGTGATGAGGTGTTGTGAGATTATACATCATAGTGTTCCTAACATTATTTGTATAGAAATATTACATACATTTTTTGTTTGGAATGCAAGAGTCCCAATTTTTTTTATAACTCTTAAATAGATGTTAATATCAAAAATATAATACCATGGTTGAGTCCTGGAGGTGGTTTTTATTATGGGTGTGACCAAAAATAGTACATCGTGGGATGATTGGACTTCTCACCAACTAGCGATATGTTTTGGGGAATAATTAATTTATAAAATAAAATATTTAAATTAGTTAGAATAAATTTTTTTCCTTAAAATAAATCACCATGGATAATTTGAATCTTTTATCCTCACAATAGTGTAGTTTCTAAATTTTTTTTAATTTCCACTCATTGGATAATATAATCCAATGATGAATAAAATCTCAATCAGATGATATCAAGATGCTGCTATTGCAATGACTTCCTAGGATCATCACCAAGCATGTTCTTCACTGTAGAATGATCCAATATCATGTATGAATATTAAATTTGAGGTTTATGGTCTTTTTATTACATTTATTGATCATATAAATCCCCTTTATTGAAATACATAGAATTTATCTTTTTTTTTCTCCCATGTATTGATTAAATTGATTTATTTCATTTTTCTTGCTACCCCATATTCCCTATTATTGATAATTGTCCAAGGAGTATTTCAAATAATAGATTAAACAATTTTTTTCACTCCCACCCTGTTTTTATTCTTATTAAACACTATTTAGACCATGCGGTCATGATTTGATATTTATGGTCTATACTAAGCCTGAATCGACACAATACTCAAATAACAATAGTTTCATGAAAAAGGTAAAATTGAAAAATGTGGTGGAGATATGGGTGGTTTGCTTTTCATTGATCATATTTTAAATTATAAATGTCCAAACCATCAACACCCAAAAATTTATATGTGTGTGGTACATGCGATGAATTACTACTACTAAAAACAAAATCCACATTACTAGGAATAACGACGAGAAAATATTATCCATGGATAGATATGATAATTATAGTTGAGAATGAGGAAATAATGGAAATGAATTTCTAGATTTAGTGTGATGGAAGTAGATATAGAAAACCTAATAAATCCTGGCTACATGTCATGTAGTTTAAAGAAACCATGATATGTCGGGCCTTAGCTATGGAAGCTAGGATTTAAAAAATTATGTAGAAAGCATAGCATGTAGACCTCTTACAGAGTGTGTACATCATCCATAGATGGGAGAGTCATATGGTGGATCACATAGGTGGGTCCCCATGTGGTAGTAAATGGTCAGGGACACCAAAATTTACCAATGTACAAAATACAAAGTAATTTTCACTGACACATCCAAAGGATATAGTCTGGTCCCTGATAGCATAGACATTCCATGTATTCCACATTCATTGGTGCACATTAAAATTTACTAGGATATGTGTGTTGGGCATGGACATGTCTAAGTGGAGGAGTGGAACCACACATCTTATGGTTACACTCACATATCATGTTCTAATGTTTTTTTGTTCGAGGAACCATTAATGATTCATATATCCTTTGTTTCGACGCATATTTTGGGCTCCATGTAGCCTATTTTGATTATTTTTCCAATTATAATTCCATGGTTCCATCAGTTGTGGATTTTGGGATATGATGCACAATAATTTGATCATGTTTCATGGTTATGAAATGATAGAGGATGATAGTTATCTAAGGGGTCACTAGATCTATTATATAGAGTGTCACCTCTCATCACCTTGGATGCAGGTCCTCCATAGATCTTTTCCTAATGTAATCCCCTATCATACATAGTTTCATACATAGATTTCCTGATTGAAACCCACCCTTTCACACTATGGTAAGGATCCTAGGCCTATAATTTTCAACACACCTTCTACTTGGATGTGGGTCCACAAAATTACGAAGCAGATCCCACCTATCACACAAGGGTGCTGGTCCTATGTGACTAGAGGAGAACCCCATATCACACTAGGACAATGGTCATTGACTTATATAGTGGACCCCCCACATCATCTTAGAAAAACATTCTCTAACTTCTAATGGATACCAATTTATCAGATAGGGTTCATGTCCTTACAACAATAGTGTGGACCCCCCATCAGTGTGGGCACAAGTCCTCTATAGAAACATAACTAGTGGAACCGTATGATATTCTAGGGTGTAGGTACTCTACATAATTTAAGTCAATTCATGAATAATTTTCACATAGATGACGTGTGTTTTGACTTGGATGGTTACTTATAGGAATAAGTGTTATATGGTGGGAATCAATGATGGACATTTGGAACAAATGGAAACACATCTTCTTGAGATGATATATGAGATGGTGATACCCTTACTCATTTATTTAGGATTTGATTGATGGAAAATATATATATTCATCTATATCCATACCTATAGAATAATTTATTCCATTACATATGATGTGAATATTTCAAAGGTATTCCATATATTTTCAATTTTAATATTTTAATGGTTGGATTAGTATACTATCCTTCTATAAGTTGAAATACTCATTGTTTAGTTCATCTTCACATTGTATATTAACCTTTTATTTACATTATGTTACTCTATATAGGTTTTGGATTTTGATATTCTCTATAATTATATATTACATCGTTTTCACAGTCAGCAGTATTTCTATTCGAATTGTATCTATTACTAAAAACTATTCAAATATCGTGGCTTCTTACAATGTATGTACATTCTCACTCAATTTTGGATTTTTCCAGCACGCTTCATGTATAAATTAAACTATGACCAGTTCAGTCATAAAATTAGTGGAACATATTGATACATGGTACATTGGTCCACAAATTATTTTCACAATAAGGACATCAGATGATGGGAAATCTCAGTTCGTTATTGTCATGTTTTGATAGGTTGGAACAATTTTTTTGTTTTTATTTTTCTCTTTTACATTTTTTTAACTATCACACTATTATTATATTTCATAGTTTTTACAGCATGTTATTTCCCCTATCTTTCATCATCTTTTAATATTTACTCCCACTTCAATTATTCAATGATATAGATGTGTGTCTATGTCCCATAAAAATTACTCCCCATTTTAGTTATTCCAATTGCACTAGTAATCATCTCAAGGATTTTGGAGGCAGTATTGGTTTAGTTGTGGATTATTCCCTGTCTTGGATCGGGTCATGAAAAACTGGTATCATAGGATGTTATATTTTTGTATTTGTCCTATTTTAGTTATTCCGATTTCACTAGTCTCTATCTCAAGGCCTTTGAAGGTAGTATTTTTTTAGTTGTAGATTATACCCTATCTTGGATCGGGTCACAAAAAATTAGTATCATAGGTTTTTTTATTTTTGTAATTTTGTTTGGAGTAGTCCCATAATGAAATTATTTTCCTGATTTATGGAAATAATGTCAAAGTGTCTTGAATTAAGCTCTTAGGCAAAGGAATGTATTGATGTTGTGGGCGGAGGACATATCCATTAGAAATGAGCTTCACTACCTTGATGTAAATTCAGTATATTGAGACATATGTTTAATGGGATCAATGATACATGATTTATATAGGATTCGTTAATTGAATAACCTTCTGGGTTAAGATCACCATTGTTGTTACATATATATGTTCACCTGACCATAAAATTCCTATATTAAAAATTCCTAATGCATCCTCCACAACAGTAATCCAGGATACTAGTACTAGATCTCGATGACGATCTGAGGATAGACGATTCATCGGTTAAGGTTCCATTTTTTGAGATTCTCCCTCTAGGGTGGAAGGTAGGAGAACATTGACGTGAAATATAATAGATCATTTTAATAGAGCTAGTTTAGGATGAGTATAGGCATATCTACTTCTGTGAGTTCCATCCCTATAGGCCAATGAGGTTCTATGGTGTGCCACATCCTCAGGTAGAAAATGTTTGGCTATAGTATGTGTTCCATATTTTATATATATTTTAAAAAATGAATGAAAATGGGGTTTCATGGGTAGCTAAACTTTTCTATAGAGCATATGGGAGCCTGTGGAATATTTTATCCCAATGTATGATGAGTCAAAAGTATTATTATATGACTTCTAGAAGTAATATTATGAGGAGTGATACCACACCTAGTTTTTCGCCGTCTACATTTATGATATTTTAGAGCTTTATGAGGGTGTGATGATATTTTATGAGTACATATCAAGGTTCACAAACCTAAATCATTACTCATTAGCATGATCTAGGAATGTGTACATCCAAGAATAATGTTTCAGTGGGTAATCTATTGACATATACATGATAGTGTGGTTCCCATGTGCATTACCCCCTCTGTACAGGTGCTAGTGTAGGCACTTCTAATATATATATTCATGTTATAGGGATTCTAGACTACTGGAGCTAGAAGTGGGCCTCACAGAGCTAAGTCATCTATAGTAGCCACCTAATAACAGGTGTTAGGATATCGAAATTGGATACCCCTTTATGATCAGAGAAATGAACGTGGTCATGTGATGCGTTGAGGGAGAGATTATTTTTGAGATGGGTGGTTCTATATGTATAATTGGAAATGTCAAATATTGATATATTTTCCATCTATATGTTCTGAGGAAATTATGAATATAGTTGGTTGAGAACCATGAAATAGGAATTGCCACACTCAATGATATTCTAGTATAAGGAATACTGGACCCCATGGAGGAAGATCTAGAAGAGGAGTATGAGGATCCATGGGTGGTGGATGATGTTATGTTATACTTACATTACCAACACTAGGTAGCCCGTAATAGGCTCAAGGAGATGGTGGAATAGGCCACAGAAAACTGCAGGGTATAATTGTTTATATCCCCATAACACACGAGATGATTATAGCTTTGATCGGGGTTTATTATACTCTCGATTAAGTGTAATAAAAATCAACATTCAATAATTCAATTATTTTTATTATTCTGGTGTGAGAGCTATAGATCCTAGTTTAGATGTTATAAGAACAACTTCTTCTTGAGGTTCATACAGGGAATTATTTCTCTTTATGTTTTATCTACTCGTAGTGTGAGCTATAAGATGGAGGATTTTGGTTCAGGTTTTACATTTTGTTCTGCATAATGAGGCAATATATGTCTTCATTTGAATGTATATTTTTTTTGTTCGAGCGAAAATTGTATGTCATCATTGATGAGTCTAATTCCTATGATATTATAAGACACGATTCACATTTATGGGTGAAGGAGATATCAAGGAGTGAAGGGTGGGTTCTATGAGAATTAGGTTATATCACATTACATAGTTTTTATCAGGTATAGCCCTTGGTGTAGTAAGACATCCTTGCATTGGAATCCTTCATTTGTGTTGGATTATTTATACATAATCCCTCTATAATAATCTGATACTACTAATTTGGATGGAGAATATATTTTTTGTTGAATCTCATCCATATATTTCTCAAGTATATTTTGAAACATATCGGATGGCCACTTCCACACTTTTGGAGCTATGGTAATAGTTATAGGACCATTGAGAAAAGGGTTTCATCAGGGCTAGTGTGTCCCACTGGTCACCTCCAGTGTTGTTTGTCAAAAAGGAAGATGATAATTACAGGGATTTTTATGATTATTGTCACCTAAACAAAAAACTGACAATAACAAGTTGGCAATAATGGGTATTTATGGCCTATTAGACTAGTTATAAGGCACAATATAGTTCTTGAAGATCAACCTATGGTTCATCTACCACTACTCAAGGGATCATGAGGATGATATTAAAAATATTTCATTACAAAGAGAATATTATATCAATGTGTTCCTTAGGTGCAATTTGGCATGAACAATTTCACTGTTGTGTTTTTGGATTTGATAAACTAGTTATTACATCCATAGATGAATAATTTTTTGGTCTTCCTAATCAAAAAAGTACCCATATAATCTATATATAAGGACAAGAATTTAGATACCCTGATAATTTTTTTGTATCTTCTTTGAGAGAACCAGCTTTATGGAACGCTATCAATGTGGTAGTTTTGGATTTCTGTGGTCTAATTTGATGGTGATGATATTTCTGAGCATGTTTTGCCAATAGACCCTGTAATTATTAATGCATTTCTTTCTTAGTAGCCACACAATAGCCTATTATTGTTGAGGGTATTTCTTATATTTTAAGGGTACAATATTTGTTATATGGTTGACATTTCTAGAAATGTATCCCCTTTTACAACCCTAATGAAGAATGGTAAGTCATTTACCTAGTCTGAGTACTTCACTACGGACTTTGAAAAGTTAAGGATGAGGAAAATGAGTGATCATGTGTTGAGAATACAAGATGAGGTTTGGGAGTATGTATATTATTATGACTCATAATTAGTTAGGCTCAACTACATGTTGATGTAATAGAATGAATTTATCACATATGGGTTAAGATACATGAGACCCATGAGAAGATATATGTGACTCCTAGTCTAGAGCTTGAATAATTATTATTTTCCCTATTAATTGAGTGGATCAAACATGTTTGAGTGAGATTTATGGTTTACTTAGACCAACTAAGTCTCAAGTACATCTTATCATAGTGTAACTCGAACCTCATACATTAGTGATGGATTGGGTTCCTATAAGATAGTGAGTTCATGATATTATATTATAAACAGAAGGTTGACTATGTATTTAATCCCATAGTATGAATTATAATTCTCACATGGTGAATTAAGTTTAATTGAAGTTAGACTCACTATTGTTGAGCCTGGTGGAGCTGGAGTGTACAAATTTTCTAAAGTCGATTGTGTTAACTCCACATTTTATGATGTGAAATAATCCCAAATATGAGACATTGACGGTGAGTTCCTATTATACTATATAACAATGGGGGAATCACAAGATATATATTCTGAAGTTGTGAATCATGTAATCTTTTTTTAGGGATAAATGGGGGTTCTAATGATAATGTGGGGTGAGGTGATATAGGATTTTCACACGTCCCTCTAGTTATACATACAGTTTTGGGGAATATGTATAGAGACCATCAATTGTAGTTGTGGTTGTCTTTTTTGAGACAAATCATAACTAATTTTGTATCCCGTTTCCTTACCTGTAAGTAGGTGAATGCTAAGCCCCATGTTCTATAATGGTTTTTTCATCCCATTGAGATCGTGGATTTGAAATGAGACTGAATATTCAGAGACAATGTGAAAGATATTTCATGAACCATGAAAGTTCTTGATTTTATCTGATGATTTTTGACATACTCACAAATTCATCACACATCCTTACTAATAGGGATAAGTGTTCATTAAGGATATTAGGGAACTTCTATGTATGAGAGATAATCCTACTTCATGGGAATCCATAAATGATTGTCGATGATCATTCACCAATGATTATTTCATTATTATTTAAAGGTATTTATTATTTATTCATGACTAAAATATGAATGAG
Organism: Viscum album; assembly: GCA_963277665.1. Lineage (NCBI taxonomy): Eukaryota > Viridiplantae > Streptophyta > Magnoliopsida > Santalales > Viscaceae > Viscum > Viscum album. The sequence continues at coordinate 1,817,397,496 of OY728146.1, forward strand.
AACATCCCATCACCCCATGAATTGTGGGTAGTTTCAGTGCATTACACAGGTGTTGGAAGATATTCTAAGGGATTGTGTGTTAGACATTGGATAAAACTGCGAGATCAGTTGACCTTGGTAGAGTTTTCATACAATAATAGAAACCATTGTAATATCATCATGGAACATTTTGAGTCTCATTACAGGGGACCATGTGGTTTAAACTTATGGCGATAAAATATTATCTTGGAATATCTAGTGGGCCAAGATATGGTGGGGGTGATGAAGAATAAATTTCATGTTATCCATGAGTGGATGAGGAAAGACCAGAGAATTCAAAAATCATACTTAGATCATCATCATATGCCATTTGTGTTATTAAGTAAAACCACAATTTTCAAGGAGTCACCCAATGATGTTGATTTTCGATGTTTGTTCTGGGGTAAAATATATCCCTGATGTTCATAGGACAATTGAATAAAATTCATACTGTAGGAAAAGTAACTTATCACCTCTCCCTATAACAAATCTAGAGACGGTCTATGATGCCTTCCGTATGTATTAGATGTGGAGATATATGCATTGCCCAAAAAATGTCATCTATCGGGGAAAGATGGATATCAAGGATAAACACACATTTGAAGAGCACCAGGTGGTGATTGAGGATCCATATGAGTTAAAACTAGGTGAATGGAACATATCATTGGTTTTAATGTTTTGGAGTCATGAAACCTTGTAGGAGATCTCTTTGTAGCCTGAGAGAAACTTGTGGGCTAAGTATCCCCATTTGTTTGTTAAGTTTTTCTTTATGGGGATAAAAATCATGAAATAGAAAATAATGTAAACACGTTGTTTTTTCCTTATAATACATCAATATATATACATAACATTGTTAGGTGGTGAGATAGAGTATGATTTTTAGGCCCAGTGTGGCTAGAATTAATATTATTAAAATACTAATTACATTTTATATTTCACAAGATCTCCCTCCTAAGGAGAATTAGATATATACTAAATGAATACTCAGATCTGAAATTTGTGATCATTGTTGAGTCTCGAAAATATTGATTACTATAGGAATGACCTAAAATAGGTCATCATTGGGCATTCAGAAGTCACAAATGTTGGTGGTAGATTATTTGGAATAATTATTTTTAAAAATAAATAATAATTTCAATCATCTTGAACTATTTTAATATAAACAGATAATCCTAGATAATTTACCACTAATAGCCTTTTGATCCTAGAATCATCAACGAAATTCTTCGCCTCTTTTTGTTAGCGAATATCATAGGGCAGTGATGAAAATTTAGATCAGATAATATTGTTATGTATCAAGTGCAATTATTTTTTTCATTCATTGGTGGGAATGTTCTTCCATGAAGAAAAACTCAATATCTTATTATAAATCATAAAATAATTTTTCCTTTTTTTAAATTTTATTGATTGAGTTTATAAATCCCCTTCAATGATCTGCAATAATTATAGCCTTTGAATGCACCTATGTTCCAAATAAATTGATTTATTAATTTTTTTCAAAACCCGAATGCCCTATTCATGATCATTGTCCAGATACACATGGAAAAAATGGATTGAAAAATTATTCTTGTTTTTTACTTACATTATTTCATCATGTGCATCATCGGTTGGACCTCATGGTCAAGATTCAACATTTTCAGTTGGTATTTTTCGCAATAAAAAATCTGCAACTGCAACAGTTTCATGAATGAGACATATAATGATGAACAAGATAGAAATATAAAATTTTTAATGGGTTGTGGATTTTCGTTTCTACATTTTTTGATAAAATAATCAATAGTAGAAGCTTTTAATGCATGTGAGGTGGGTGATAATTTTATTTGACATAAAAAAAATTATTTTCCAGTGAAGGATGGCCAAAATATATGATCCATGGAGAGATTCATCAATAATATGTGTAAAATATGAATAAATTTATGGAAAAGTCTACATTTTTTGTTCTACAAGTAGATACTGAAATATGGAATAATACTTTTTATATGCCATGTAGTTGGAAGAACACATGGTGTGTCAAGATCTAGTTGTGGAATCTTGGTTTTCATGATTTTTTAAATATGGAATGGAGTGTATCCCTCATACAAATCGTCTTCCACATCCCCTTATAGATGAGCAAGGTAGTGGATCAGACATGAATGGAATCTTGTTGGAGTAAATGATCCGGAATGCTATATTTTACTTATGTAATCATGGACATAAAGACAAGGAATGTTCTCTGATATCGTGAACAATCTGTGAAGTCCTCCATCATGGCGTATACCTCTGTATAGATTTGGACACCAGTGCTACCTTTGTACAAAACCATGTGGTGGAGTGGTAGCACATGTATAGTGACTACTCTCACATTCCATGTACTACTTGGTAACCTTTTAGTAAACTTCAATTTTATGTATCTCATTCAATGGATTTATATTTATTCATGTGAGTAGCCTATCCTATGTTTCATTCAACATTGAAAATTTTGATTCCCATGGGTGTGGATTTTAGGATATGTTTTTGGAATGTTTTGGGAACGGTGCTTGGTTAAGATATGCTCGATGATGGCTTTAATTATGCAGGGTCACCAGAGACTTCCTATAGAGTTTAACCCACCATCCGCATGGTTGTAGAGCCTCTATAGCCTCTTTTTGTGTGGATGTACACTATTTTATTGGGTGTGGGTACTTTATGACTAGTGGTGAACCACCATATCATACCAGTGTTGGTTCTAAACCTATATAATGGAACCCCCTATTTGTTGGGGAGTAGGAAAATTACATTTTCAAGTGGAACCACCATTGTATACCACAAAGTTGTGGGATTTTGATGCATATATTGGAACCCCCTATCACAGAAGTTCATGAGTCTTCGACCTATTGGGAGGAATCCCCAGTAATTTTGGGTGGGGATCCTCTACATATAGAGTGGAATCACCATATCAAATATGTCATGTCTTCTCACAATGAAAGCATGAATCCACCCATCAACATAACTGTATGTCCTATACATATTCCAATAGATTTGAACAGCCCCGATGAAGTATGGATTATGCCATATTCCTCCAGTTAATTTCCTCTCAACTATGAATAATAGTAATGAGGAACAGTTTTAATTATATTGTTACCTCTGGGAATATGTAATAGAGTTTATGAATCATTAATGAAATTTTGGAATGATTTGAGACGCTTCTTCATGGGATGATCTGTGTGATGGATAACTCTTTACTCTCTCATTTGGGATGATTTTGAGTAATAATAAAAAATTTCATCTATATAAATGCTATTTTTATTTGATAATCTACATCCATATACTGAAAAGACACACAAGGTATGAAATGTTCTTTATCAATATTGTTTCTCAGGGATGGATAAATAAACTCTTTAATTATTGGTGTAAAATACTTGACATGTAGTTCATTTAAACATTGTGTTTATACCGTTGTGTTTGGATGATATTTCTCTCTCTTATTTTGGGTAGTGTGGATATATTTCACTATTTCGTACATCATGTGTATTATATATGTCGTTTTATTCCTGTAATATCATATAATACACCCTTTTTAGCTTTTTTGGAGTCCTAATGAGTATTTATATACTCTCTATTTAATGGGATTTTACTGAACATGTCATATCTTATAAAAATGAAGGACATGTCAAAGGTGACATTAGATATGTTTATGGATACGTAGAACATTGGAACACATATGGTTGTCCCAATTATGTGATCATGATATGGGATCTATAAATATTTTTATTTAAATTAGTTAGGTTGGGATATTCATTTTGGGCACGTACATTTCCACATTACTTTATAGATGTAAATATTGTACACTTTTGTCTTTTAGAGTTTTTCATGCATCGTTGTTCCAATAGGATTTAACTTCATTTAATTTAACATCCACTACAATTTCAACATGATATAGGTGAATTTATACATATGGGTATATTAGAAAATGCCTCTCCGTGTTAGTAATTCATTAACATGTGGAAAACATTCCTTGGCTAATGCAGGTGTGTATGTGGTAGTTTTAGATTGACCCTCAACATGAGTTGGGTTTTTACAATAATCATTTTTTTATTTCAAAAATCCATTTTCACATGTAATCCATATTTATTAATTGTTCACTCACAAAAACTATTGATTTTAATTTATATCAACTAAATTAATTGTTCATGTATGGATAAAACCCCCATAAGTGTCCTTAGGTAGGTCAAATAAAAATCAATGGTTCCTAATGGGATTAGGATGGTATAAAATCATAATTAAAATATCCTATTTATAAATTATAATCATATATTCTAAATGGATAGTTAGAAATTACCTACAAAACAAACACATTTACCCAGGAATGAAGACTATGGGATATTAATTGTAGAACACCTATATAATGTTCACATAATAATTCTCTCTTAACCATAGAAATTTATTTAACCCAACTACCTTCAAATTAGAAAAACTGAATCAATTGGAAAATTTTTAAGTGATTTTGATGGGTAATATTGATTATAAATCAAATATTCCATATAATAGTTAAAATTTGAGAGTTATAATCATCATAATATCCAATTATCCGCCAATGATACTAGAAATGTCAAGGAATGAAATGAAAATCACATATTAGAGTCTTAAATTTAATGGATTGTAAGCCATTCTGATTGATGTTGATATTATAATAAATTTAGGTGATGATTCATAAATCCAAATAGGGGAAATGAAAAAAATAACCACTTTTACTATGGTTTGTGGTTTAGCTTCACATTTGGACAAACTATGTTCCATCCATGCCCCATCCTTTTCCTAAAGGTGTATTGGGATTCATAGACTTCTCAAGAGTCTAATTGTTTTTTAAAACTATAGAGGGGCCATACTAGGTGCCTATATCCATTACTGCATGGCATAATCCCCCAACAATATGGTTTTACCAACTGTGGCCAAAAAACAAATGGATGTATGGTACTCGTTGTATTGTCACATATTTTTATGGTAATTGTTTTTAAAAATCAATTATATTATTATCGAGACCAGGAACTAAGATGATGCATGATTCTAATCCTGATTTTCGAAGAATAAATTTTGAAATATATGAAATATATTTAACAGAAATGGAATATAATTATTCTAAAATAGGGTAATGATTTTTTAATAGTTTCCAAAATTATAAATCTTATTCCAATGTTGAGTTTACAATGTGGGGTTTTCCCTAGGGATTGCTTAAACGAGGCTAGGACATGGAATTTGTAGAAATTTCATAATTTCAATAGAAATTATTATATTATATATATATATATATATTATTTCTTATCCATGGTGTAGTCATTAGTTAGTATTCCAGTATATTATTATTTGAAAATCACAGGGTTATCTATAAAACCCTAAAGACATTTTAGAGCTAGTAGATATAGATTTGGAGGTTTCCTCTCTAGAGAATGACAAAAAGATTTTATATCGATGATCAACACACAAAAAATTCAAATGATATCCCTCACAATCAGGCCACATCAATCTTACTAAATAAAAAACAATACAAATTAATGTATATAAGTTGTTGGAATTGTTTATTTTTTCCATTGTTGATTTCTATGATGGACAGAGATAAATCAATGGTCATATTAATCGTTCTAACAACATTTACTCTAGGATAGAAATATGGGCATCGTTCACTACTATTTTCCATTTTTTGGTTTCCAACCATAATTTAAAGTTCATCAGGTGTTTTGTTCATTTCTATCATTGTTTGACATATTATATGGAATCCTTCCTTTTTATACATAAAATTTCATTAAATTTTACAAATAGTGGATCTTTAAATATGTTGTATTTGAAATCAAGTATAAAATATAAGAAAACATCAAACATTCATCTAATACACTTTTAAGGCATTATAATAGGTTCACCCTAAAAATTATTACTGAACTACATAATCTACAGACATACATCAAAATAAAGGGTGTGCAGAGGGCCCATTAAGTAATGAAAGGGAATCTGTTTACTTGTGATATCTTTAAGAACTGGATGAAGAACATAAATACATGATAAATGGAAGAAGAGGAATACAATAATTAATAAATCAAGAATCATAACATGAATATGTGTCTATAAACATTAAATTTAGACACTAACAAACATATCATGAATGTTCATCCACATGGTGTCATAAAAATTACGCGGGATATTCACAAAAGATTTCATGAAACTTGTAGTCTCAAGAGATTAAATTCATTACCCAATGCATTGGAGATATATCTAGGATCACCCCTAATATGAATTTATTTTCATTTTATACACATAGATCATAATTAAAATTTTCATAAATAACCCAAATAGAATAAAATAAATGGGTTTCATATCAACATCGTGATGTTAAAAAATATCTTCAAAATATGATCATTAGGTTAATTATATCTCATGGAAAGGTAGTGAGGGTTATATGTATGTAAATTCAAGAATACTATCTATGAAATATTATATCATAGTGAATACCACTATGAATTAAATTTTTTATGGTATTCACATAAATAAAATAAGAAAAATTCTTGAGAAAAATAGATATTCTTTAGATAAAAACCTGGTAGCGTAACATATATGAAAAAATATTTTAGAAAACATTAAAAAGAAGGTGGAAAAGGATAAAAATAATAGAAATTACTCATAATATAGTATAGTGACAAAATAACATAGAAATAAGATAATGGCATGGATATTTTAATGATATTTTTTCAGAATAGAAATAAGAAATAAATGATAATATGCAATTTGTTGTACAAAAATTTGTTATCCTTAATGCGTCAATTAAAAATTCATAAAATTAATTAATGGGATTGGAAAGATATTATCATCATTTAAACATAAAATGAATACTAATAAGGATATTTAAGAACATACCCCCACATATTAAAATGGAAACTAAAATATATAACATAAATTAATTCACAAATAAAAGAATAGGTTGATGGGTTCTCTTACCTTGAAGAGTAAATTAAAAAACACAAACGATGGGACCATGGGGGATTGAGGGATTATTGAGAGGGATAATTGGAAGGTAGAAAGCCCCTATATTCGTTTAAGAGGAATTTATAATGAATTTAATTAAGAAATGGGTTGTTATTTATAGAAAAAGTGAGGGAATATTTTATTAATTTCCAAGGGACAACTCATTAGTGGTATTTCCAAAACAATGGTCTTACCCATGGTATTTTCTCATGTTAATGACCACATGGGATACCTCATAACATATCTTACTATACGAAAGTGAACCAGAAATATTACATCATTATTACATCATTAATTATGTCATTACACACACCAAAACATAACATTGAAATTTTATTCTTCACCAAAATATAATACATTTTATCAAAATATAATAAATTCACCATAACATTATATCGATTATATGAATTCAAAAATGAAGTCCATTTTATGTAAAGGATTTTCTAATTATGAGATATTTTTTCTCTAAAAACACTATTTACCCACAAAAAACCAATACTTATATAATAATTTCTGAAACAGTTTCATATATACGCTATTATATAACATTACCATTCAAGATTAATAAATTATATTTATACTTTCATGTATATGGTTATAATTTCATTTGTCACGTTACCATTCATAATGGTAATATTAATAATCATAATTTACTTTTCAACAAAAAATATGTTGATCTTATTATACTGTAAATTTATTCTATGTCACAATTGTAGAGGACAATTTATGGAAAATAATTTCCCATTATTAATTATTTAATGTAATTTTTTTAAAATACCATTTTTCCAAAAAAATTAAAAATATAGAACATCTTTAATTTCATCCTATATTTATTTTGACCTTTGAAATTCAAAAAATTTACCGTAATATGAAATAAAAATTTTATTCATACAAAATGATTGCACAATGTATCTAAGGCATGGTTTCATATCCCCTTATAACAACTGCATAGGACTATAGTGTAATGTGTGCAATGATGATATACTCATTGAGTGGCTCAAACAACATTTCCCATGTGGTGATTTCTACTACCTTGAAATTATTCCATAAGCGATTATGTTCAAGCATCAAATTTTAGAGATAATCTTGGGCATGGTCTAAAGGGAATTCAATTGATGCTGCCTTCTCTCCAAGCTCTGACTTTTGGACTTTGTATGGCCCATATCGACTAGATGAGTCCATGGAATCATCTTTTTATTTTCATTATACATGATCATTTGTATTTTTAAACAATAATCATAATTTTATTTTTTCCAGTGGTCATATTTAACCAACTGTCATATAACTGTCTAAACCAATGGTATAATTTTAATTATACTAAAATAATTAATTAAAGGGTATAGTATTGTTGAGTATAATATAAAATAACTCACAAATTTAGGAAAAAAATATTATTCAAATGTTTGGGTAATTACATTTTCCCCCTTTATGAAATTTGATCGACTAAATTTCAGGTTGTACCCTCTAAAAAGAAATAGTGTGGGTACATGTGCCTCACAGACTCCCCGAGTTCCTACGTGGCATCTTCGCACTTGTGGTTCCAATGGAACACCTTAAAAAGGTGGGTAGTCTTATTGTGTAGAACATTGTCTCTACAATACAAAACCTGGACTTGATAATCCTTTTAAAATAGGTCATGTTATAGATATACCACCTTTGTTTTTGTTACATGTTAAGGGTCAGGTATGTACATTATCAAGAGGTATACATGGAAGAAATCAGAAACTTGTGATAGATTTAGATGAAGTGCAAGCTGATTGGACACTGCTTTTATGTGATCAAGGATTTCATATGGGCCAATGTACCTAGGGATGATCTTCTCTTTTTCCCCAAACCGAATGAAACTATTATAAGGTGAAATTATAAAAATGAATTTTTCACCATCATCAAACTCTATATCCATTCAACAGTTTTCATCATAGCTCTTTGGTCGACTCTAAGAATCCTTTATGTGTTGTGGGATGGCATGGACCTTTTATGTCATCTCTGTCACAGGATTTGGTCCAAGAAGATTTCTCTCACCAGCAGCATCCGATCAAGTAGGAGATTTACATTTCATCTCATAAAAATCATCATAGGGTTCCATTTGAATTCTCAAGTGGATGATGTTATTTTAAGAGAACTCAACTAATGGGAGATGTTGATCCCATCCACCTTTAAATTCCACTGATCTTGTTCAATAATTGTCCCTGAGTGTTTGAATAGTACTTTCAAATTGGCCATCTGCATGGGGATGATAGGCCATACTAAAATTCAATTTGGTACTCAGATCATGTTGAATAATTCTCAGTAATTTTTATTGGTACCTTGGATCCCGATCAGATACGATAGATATTGAAAGTCCATGTATCCTTCAAACTTCCTTCACATAAATACATTCACATTGATCGAGAGATAAGTCCTCATGAATAGTTATAAAATGGGTTGTCTTGGGTATATGGTTCATAATAACCCATATCATAGTGTTTTCTATGGATGTTCTCGGGAGTCTTGTTGTGATGTCCATTTTTATATAGTCCCACATCCACGTCATTATGGGTTGTGGTTGAAATAACCCTTTAAGATGTTGTCTGTCTTCCTTCACATACTAACATACCAGACACCTTGTAGTGTAGTCAGTAATATCCCTTTATATATTATACCACCTATAATGAAAATGAAGGTATCAATACATGTTTATTTTTCTTGGATGCATTGAAAATGTAGAGATATGATCTTGATCCATCAGCTACTTATTTTTTTATAAATATAAGGAACACATTGTCTTTTAAGAAATTACATCACAACTTCTTGATCAATATTGCCCCTAGGAAACATCCCATCCTTCACAGCTTCAATGATATTTTGTAACAAATTATCTTCTTTCTAAGCCTTAATGATCTTAATTAGTAATGAATGTTCAGAAATCATTTGTAATATAATTTATTATTTACCATCTATTATAATTTCCATGTCAAGATTTACTAGGTTATTGATCAAAATATTTCTTTGAATCCTTAGCATGGAATGAAAAACTTGGTCATTCTTAAATAATGCATCAGTGAATTGTTTTCTCTATTGGGATGATAATGAATTAAAAATCATAGTCTTTAAGATGTTCAAACCATATCCTCTATCCCATGTTCAAATCCTTTTGTGAAAAAACATTCTTCAAACCATGATTTTCTATGTATATATCAAATTTATCCCAATAAAAATTGTATATCGATGTATTTAGAGAAAAAACTACGGAAACAATCATTCTTTGGATATTTATACACATGAGTCTTCAATTATCGTGATGCATAAGTAATGACATTTTCATTTTTCATGAGGACGTGCCCAATCCCTTTCAGAGATATATCACTAAAAATAAAAAATCATTCCTACGCTGAGGGTAAGTTTAGCATGTGTGTAGTAACCAATCACTTCTTTGACTTGTGGATTCTTTCCTCACAATCCTTTAGCCAGATAAACATGACACCATTTTGAGTTTACTTGGATAATTGATTATAAAGTCATGAAAAGTTATTCACTAACTTCTATTTATATCCCACTAATCCATGGAAACTAAAAAACTTAATTATTATTATAGTCTAAGGCCACTCTACTTGAATCATTGTCTTTTATAGGGTCAAATTTTATTCCATCATTGGTTAAAAGTTTCCCTAGGAAATCAACTTATTGTATCCATTATTCAAATTGGGTGTACTTTCCAAAAATCCTATCCTTTCATAGAGTATTCAATGTAACCCTTATATGATCTTCATTGACTGTGAATCTTTTGAAATATATTAGAATATAATTAATAAAGATAACCACACTGTTATTAAGGTAGTATCTAAAGAATATATTCATAATATCAATAAAAATAAAAATTTCATTTGTTATTCCTATGGGCATAACAACCAACTCATAATTCCCATAACATAATCAGAAGGCTATTTTTTGAATATATTCTTTCTTCATCCTAAATCAATGATAACCAGATCTATGATCAATCTGAAAGAAGAATTGAGCCTCAAAATGTTGGTCAAATAAGTCATCAATTCTTGGAAGAGGGTATTTTTTTCTTCACTATGATTCCATCAAGTTCCCTGTAATCAATGCATAATAATATTATTACCTCATTATTCTTCCAAAAGAGAGTCGGTGCTCCCCACGGTGACACACTCGATATGATGAAACCCCTCTCCAAAAGAGCTTGGAGTTGTTTCTTTAATTTCACAGGCACCACATTTCCTTCTTATATAGGTTCTTCGAAATCGGAAGAGATCTGTGTATGAGTTCAATGAAGAACTCTACCTCTTTTTCACGGAGTTCTGAGTAACTCCTCCAGAAATACCTATATAAATTCCTATACAATATGGACACATTATATCCGTATACTCTCATTTACTTATTATTCATCACAGATCAACTCCATAAATAAATACACAAGAGGTTCTTCTAGATAAATATCATGTTGAGATATCTCTCCTGGGAAGATAATTGTAGGTTTTTCATTCAAGACTTCTGATATTTCCTTTCATCTACATTTGATCTTAGAATTATTTGATGAGAGCTAGTCCAACCAAATTATAATCATGAATTCTAGCATGGGAATGACTACTATAATTTTGATAAGATTTTTGGAACTAATGTAAGTAATAGTGTATCGAAATACTGATGATGCTTGAATAATGCCACAAGGTTTCTTGACAAATAACTCTACTTTAAGCATTTCAGCGGTTGATTTTAAATTCTATGCATCCTTGGAAGAATTAAAAGAATATGTATAACCCGAATCAAATATTATACTTTCTAGCTTTGATAAAACAACATGATTACCCTCCACAACATCATTCAAAGATAAAAAATCAGCTCTTGTTATATAAAAAGGATGACCTTGTTCCCTTGGCATCTGTTGAGGCAGATGGTGGTTCCCCACCACTGCACTATGATTAGGGTTTTTATTGGAAAATTCACCATGTTGAACACACATATAGAATTTCACATCAGGTTGGGCGTGCACCATTTTCCACTTTTCGTAAATGTTGGGAGGTTGTGGCTTCACCTCACTACAATAATTCTGTGCATTATGGCAATCTCTTCCAAACTAGTAGCACTTCCCACACCTGAGTAGGCAGTTCCACAAATCCTTCTTCCAACATTTATTACACAGGGGACGTTTCACCTTCATGACTCATCTTTCCTAATCAAAGATACTCCCTATGCTTGGGTCCATTTCTCTCTTACTTTCATGGGATTTATGAGACTAATACGACTCACCAAACTCTAGTTCAACCATCATCGAACTTCATATGATATCCTCATAGCTATCAAAGTCTCGGTTGGAAAAATTCAATCATAGATGAAGTCTCCATCCACCAAAGAAAATATCAACCAACCCACTAGGATCCATGAAATATCATGAGGTATAGCACGAAAATATTTTTAAGTTCATCTCGTAGCATCAAACGTATTCATTCTCCTTCTAATTAAACTCTAGAAAATTCGTCTCCATTTTTTTTTCATTGAACGAGGGACATACATATTATAGAAGATCCACATGAACTCTTCCAACTCTATATCATCAAACTACACTCTTGGGGGAAAGTTTTTAATTAGCTCCCACCATTGATCGACTTCTCCCCCTAACCGGGAAATAGATAGGGTCACATTCTTTTGTTCCGAATTGCAGAGCACACAGAAAATATTATCAAAATAGTTGATCCACTTTTCACCAATTAGTGGGTCAGTAGATCCAATGAAGTATTGTGATCATTGAGACATAAATGAATCAACATAAGTTCGTTCCATTTGTAGTGAGATAATTCTCCCAGATTGATTTATTTTATTTCTCATTAATTGAGTCACTTGTTTCATCATTCTCATTAAACCATCTATTCTGGCTTCCATCGGAGGGTTGTTAGTGCATGGTCCATTATGGTAACAATTTTCATGGTTCCTCTTATTACAACCATTTTATATAAGAATAAAACCTTTCTGAGAAACTTATTTCATTTACAAATCTTTTAAATTTAAATAAATTTTATGTCTTAAAACATTATTATTAAACATTTTACATTTTAAGAATAATTACATTTCTCTATAAATCCATCATAATGATTTATAAAAAGCTTTCGATTGACCAAAAAAATCTAATGAGAGTGTCAAACATGGAGTGAAACAAGGATTATTGTCATGTACCAGGATACCCTGGGTAAAGACCAAAACTACATGTAAATTCTTTCACTCTTCGGTACGTCTATGCAAGATCCAGATCAACTTATCGTATCCAGACATGGATTCATTTGTTCTGAAACCACATACATAATATTTCAACAAAATTCCAGGATGTTTTCCTATATTTACATTTTAAATGTGGTTATTTTTAATTTCTTCATATCTTAATTTATTCAAATATCAAAACAATACTTTGATACCAACAGTGGAATCTCGTAGTTTTATTATATAACTTTTCATTACATTTTACAAACATAAGATCTTTAATGTCTTGTGTCATAGAAATTAGGATAAAATAACTGAAAACATAAAACATTATCTTAATCATCATGTCTGAATTCATCATAAGATCATCCTAAAAACGGTTAATCCATCTCATAACCTGGAGAAATGCATCAATGGAATTTGTGATTAGAAGGCCCAGTAATGAAAGCAATGGAATTCAATTACTTGTGATATCAATAAGACCTTTATGGAAAAAAATTGAAATGGAAGAAGAGGAATATCATAAACAATTTATATGAATCATAGTATTTGTATGTGGATACAAAATTAAATTTGGGCATTAATGAATTTATCACCTAGGATTATCCTCAATGTGTTATAAAAATTACAAGGGATATTCACCAAGGTATCGTTAAACATGTCATTTCTAGAGATCAAATTCATTACCAAATTAATTGGATCACTATCATGGACCCCTGGAATATGCCTCTAATTTAATGTGATCCAAATATATCATTCTAAAAAATTTCATAAATAACCCTCAGAGAATAAATGAAATCTATTTCATATCACAATCATGATGTTTAAGATGTGCATAAAACTAATATCATTAGGCCATTTATAACCCATGGAAAGGGAGTGAGGGTTATATGTGAATAAAATAAGTAGTAAAATATAAAAATATTTTTTCAGGATGAAGGCTACTTAAAATGATTTTTTTTGTATTCACATAAATAAAATAAATGAATTTATTGAAAAAAGTGAGATTTTATAGATGAAAATCCTACACCATAATGAAAATGCTAAATTGTTTTACAAAAAATTAAAAGTAGAGTGGACATGGATCAACCACTCAAAAATACCTCAAAATAATTTATATGTTCAGAATAAAATAGAAATATGATCATGGTATTGAAATTTTTATGACATACATCGTGGAAAGGAAACATGAAAGAAAATATAATATGTGATTTCTTTTACGGGAATTGCGTAGACTAATAGTGTCATAATTTTTTTTAAAAAATTAATTGATGAGAGTAGAAATGGTCTCTCATAATTTGGACATATAATGGAATTTAATAAGGATATATAATAACATAACCCCACATAATAAAATGGAAACAAGAAGACATGAAATAAAGGAAAACATGACTAAAAGAGGAGGGAGAAGGGTTCCCTTACCATGAAATTTAACTTAAAAACATAAAGGACTATATTATGGGGGTCTGAGGGAGCTTTGGGAGGACACATTAGGAGGTAAAAAAACCCTATCATGGATTGGGAGGAATTTTTCATGAATGGAATTAAGAAATGGATTGGTTTTTATACAAAAGTGAGAGAATAGTTTATTAATTTCCAAAGGACATCTCATTAGTTATATTTTCAAAACCATTGTATTTATCAGTGTATTTTCCAATGAACTAGGCCACATGAGACCCCTAATAACATATAATTATATACAGAAGTCATCTAGAAAAATAAAATAATTATTAAATCACTATTACATCATTAATGATGACATTAAAAACAATAAAACATAAAACTGTAATTTTAATATTCACCTATAAACAAAACATTTTATTAAAATATAATCAATTATCCCATAGTTAATATCGATGCTCTGAATTAAAATAATAAATCCATTTTATTAAACTAAATTTCTAATTATGGGTTATTTAGTTTATATGTTAAAACAATACTTACCGGAAAAAACTAATACTTAAATTATAATTCTTGAAACAGTTATTTAATTATGAAATTATATCACATAACCATACAAGATGCCTAAATTATATGTATACTTTCTTAAGTGAGGATACTATTCCATTGGTCACATAACTATTCATAAGGGTAATATTACTATTAATACTTTATTATTCATCAAAAATATGTTTATCTTATTAGAATCTCTATTTAATACTGATCACATAATTAAAAGACCATCAATAGGAATTCATATTAAATTATTAATTTTTAAAAGTGTATAATTGTTTTTT
The DNA here is from genome assembly GCA_963277665.1 of Viscum album. Taxonomy (NCBI): domain Eukaryota; kingdom Viridiplantae; phylum Streptophyta; class Magnoliopsida; order Santalales; family Viscaceae; genus Viscum; species Viscum album. The sequence continues at coordinate 1,817,412,909 of OY728146.1, forward strand.
AAATACCATTTTTTCAAAAATATAACCAATAATATGGAACTTTTATAATTTATTCCTATATTATTTTTATCATTTTAAATTCACAAATTTTTCCATAATAAAATATAATAATGTTATTTATACAAAAGGATTACACTATGTAAGTAAGGCCTCATTACATACCCCCCATACCACCTGCAGAGGACCTAAGAGTATGGTGTGAAATGGTAATATAATGATAGGCTGTATTGAACAACATTTCCTGACTAGTGAGTTCTATCAGCTTGAACTTGTCCCTTATGTGATTTGGTTCATGCTTCACATATTATAGTTTGTCTTGGTCTTGGTCTAGAGCAATGCCCAATGATGCAACATCCTTTACAAGCATTGATAGATGGGATTTATATGGCTTCAGACTACTTGATGAGGCCATCAATTCTCCATTCTGTATTAATTATCCATGTTCATTTGTATATTTCAATAATAATAATAAACTAGTTATAGTTTATATTGGTCATATTGACCAACTTTCATATAAAAGTCAAAAAATAAAAGTCTCATTTTGATTATACGTACTTCATTAATTAAAGGATATATATTTGTTGAGTATAAAATAAAATTATACACAAATTTAGGGAAAACGATTATTTGAAGGTTTGTTTCCATAGAATATTACAGATCAATCAATTTTTTCACACCCATTTCATAGGGAAATTATAAAAGATTTTATATATGTTCTTGGTAAAGAAAAACTAGTTGTGTCAGCGATAGTGGTGAGTGGATAAAACCTAATTTGAAACCAACAATTTGAGTGGTGTCTGGAAATGATAATTATGATGAATGAAATCCATTTTTTGAATGGATTAAAAAGACAAATTCAGGTGAATAACCATATAGTATATAGGATAAGAGAGGTTCATGACTTCATTTTGTATTGGACCTGATATCTGAGAAGACATTTACGTGGAAATGTGAGGAAAATTTAAAGATGGGTTCCGAAGAATCTGGATCCACATGCAGAGTAATCCGAGATTATATGGAATGGGGTGCCCTCTAGATGGTGGATATGGTATCTTGAGAAGAATATGTACAACACGACATATGACACAATCACACATTGTATATTCTATCCCTAGTGAACTTGGTGAATACCTTAGAGGTACATAGACACGAGTTATACAACATGTGAAACTTACATGACATGTACTTCCCCAAACATATGTGGCCTTAACCTAGCACGTGGACTAAGACATTTAATGGTACATGTGAACATGCTCAGGGGAAAATCTCTATAATAGAACACTGTTAGACTACACCGGATGAATTATGTATCAAGGGACATTACACGTGACCTTTACTATATTCCATGAATTATTATATACATGTATTAGAGACATTGATCTAGGTATCTATGAAATGTTTTTCTGGGTGTGTTACATTTTTCCTTACCCTGAGGGTTAGTATGGAATCGTCTTCAACACCTAGGAAAACAATATCATCAACAAGACTTATTGGATAGAGTCATTGGAGTTCATCTACGAGGCTGATAGTGAGATTATACATTATCCTTGATTTACAAGTTCATGTTCATGCTATCTTCATGACAATGACTATGTTGGAACCAATTATATACTTAATGAGTTAATTCAGATTACATTATTTGTATCACCCCATGTCCTTGGCGTTGTTCCTTATCTAGGTATCAAATCACACCATTATTCAATGTGTAATTCAAATTATTGGAACCGATGAAAACTACCTCTTGGATGAATTACATCAGTTCTATCAGACTAAGGAGTGTGTTCTCTAGATGAGTGCACTGTGTAATATTCATGATGTAATCCTTAGTTGGTATACTATAGTTGTGACATAACCTTTAGAATGTTCCTCTTTGTAGAGTACATATTGATATTAATGTTATATATACATTAGACGTATTTTAATATAGAGATGATTATATTTACATTTTCATTGGATTTTTAGGGTTTCATACAGAGTATTTTTATACTCACTCCTACACGTGCATTTCCCAGAAATGACATTTCTTGTGAAAATGATTGATATTTAGATAGAGACCTTGAAAAAACAGAAAAAATAGTCCTTACTGTCAACTGATAAACTAAGGTGTGTTCCTGTGGCTTTTTTACAGCAGTCCCCAGTGCTTACATTCAACATGAACTTGTGTTTCAGACCCTTTATGGTGGGATTTTATTTATACCTATTTACATTCCTTAATTATTTTTCAACTCTAGTTGTGGAATATATATGTATGTAAGAATAGTTTTTCAATTGTTTTTACATTTCATCTCTATATATGAATTAAAATTTATGTACATATAGGTATTTATTCTAAGGCCTCCAATGTATTTGACATGTCTAATTGGTGCTAGTCCCCTGTCCCTTTACTATTGTAGGTGTTCTTAAATAGGTATGGAATATGCCTTATTGGGATGGGTCATGAAAATAGTTCATTATTATCAATAAACATGGTCTAATCATACATGCTACACTGGATGGCCTCTTTTCCACATCATTCAAGTCTTGAACCCCTCTTTGACACATAAGGCTACTCATGATCGATTGAAGCATTTAATTAATCATTTTAAGGTTTTCATACAAACAAATAAGAAAATTAGTACCTTTAATAAGGGATGTGTTATACGTAGTCCATAATTTATCAAATATTAGTTTAGTTTGAATGGAATAGAGAGAGATTGATGGATGAATAGAAGGGGAAACACCAAATGACTGGACATAAAACAAACAACTTCTTGGTTTTCTTCCTTTATACAAAAGTAGAATCCATTAATGAAAGGTGGTGGATTATTCTAGAATATCTATACCTAGTATAATAGTATTATGAGAGGGGATATAGTAAGATCATTGTAAATAGAAAGGGCGAATGCATTTGTTTTCCAAGGTGAGGGATATTAGTTAATTATAACTGAGGATATGTGTATTGTTAGAATACAATATTGAATAAAAATTATTATTCAATGTAAACATTGTAATAATAGATATTTGAACATATAAGTAATATATAAATATAATATAATGTCTGTAATATTTAAAATATAATAAAAATAGAATTTATTTGTTATTAATGTGTTATCGGGGATGAAATTTAAATATTAGGGAAATATTTTAACATTAGACTATATAAGATATTTTTTTGGTTTGGAAACTATGATTATTATATTTTAATAATTAAATAATGAAATTATTAATATTTGTATTTAAAATATAAGGATAGTATTTATTATATTATTTTTACAACAATAATTATTTTATTAAAAATACATTGGTTATGAAAAAACTGTATTTTAACTATTTACATAAAAATTGATGTGTTTTATAAAATTCCCAAAAAACGCACCCTTGTACAATTATGATTTAATGATTTAAAAAATTATTTTATTTTCGAAAAAATATTTTTTATCATATCAATAAACTAAATTTTTAAAATAAAAAATATGATTCATACCAAATACAATAAAATATATTTTACTAAAATTTTTGTGGTATTTACATTGTGTTTTTTAATCAGAAAAATTATTTATTGAAATTACTATATTTATATATACATAAAAAATTCATTATTAATATTATTTATATGAAAATTTAGTATGTTATGGTCTAATAACAATTCCAAGGGTGAGGTTACTATTCCTAACAGTCTGATTACTATTCTCAACTACCAGGTTACAATTCCAAAGGTCACAATGCTATTAAAAGAGTAAAATTAAAATTAAAAAAGTCACATTATATCCTATTACTACTACATAATTCATTCACTAATATTTCACCTTTATTCATATGAATGTTGTACATTTCCCTTTTTAAAAATATATTTTTACTAATATATAGTTACGTTTAAATAGAGTTCTTATGGGAGGGTTGATTATATCATATTGGGGTAGTACATATTTTAACATTGTAATTTATCAATGTTATATTTTATTCGCATTGTAATATTTTAATTTTAATTTGATTAAACATTGATAATTTTATTTATTTTTTGTAATGAATTAATGTTTTGTTTATTTCCCGATGTTTATATGATTTTAATGAATAAACAATAATTTATTTATAAAATAAATACAATTTCAAAAGATTGTTTCATTATATAAATGGTATTCCCATAATCATAAAAACATATCAGTATGTTGGGAAAATTATATTTATCATTTTGTAAGGGTAAAAATATGTTTAAAGAAGTTGAAAGAAGAAGAACAATTGGATCAAAATGGATGTAAGGATTTAGCCTTGTGAATTAGAAATTAATTTTTTTTTGGAACTTGGATTAACATTCATACTAACTAGATAATATTTCTAGATTACATTTTTAGGAAATTAGGGGTAACAGATATATAGTAAAAACATGTATTACATGCGTACACTTATATTCTATTTCCATTTTTTCAAGAAAACTATAAAAATTAATAGAACAAAATTTCATTGAATGATACATATCCAAAATTCTCATATTTACCTCTTCATTGTCACTATTATTACATAAACAATATGAAAATCATTTTTGAAATAATTGGATGGTAATAAAAGAAATAAAGCATTGAAATGAGAGAAAATATTATTCCATTGAAACACATGAAAACATATTTAAAAAATATCACTTTAACCCTAAAAGGAAGTAATTTTTTTAAAATCATGTTATATTTGTATTCGAACTTCAATTATATGATTTCCATTAAAAATAATAAGTAAAAAAACAATACCAATATAGGAACAATGGTATATAATTCCCTTAAAACTATTAAAAACACCCATAAAAAGGAACAATTTTACCATCAACATTAATCTATAGTGTTCCCAATTCATTGGATAACTATAACGAGTCTCGCCCATATTATCATCAGCAATAAAGTTCCTAAAAACAATATATAATGAGCTATAATGAAACTCATCCCATTATATCATGAGATAAAAATTGATCAACCCATTTTAACCTATTTACAAAGAGAATATAATGAATAAAATTGATGAAAACTCTTGAAACCCCTTTTAAAAAACACATTAATATATACAAATACATTTTTCTTGAAATAACACTCTTAAAATCTAAAAACAATGCACAAAAAATGAAATCATTTTCATTGAAAGGAAATCAGAAAAACTATATAAGATTCAATAATGAATTAAAATGTAAATAGCTGAATAAAATCACATCCTTTAATATAATATAGAAATACATTTTTGTAATTTCATTTGGGAAGCATACTATTTGAAATAGATCATTATCTATGGATATTTGGAACAAAGACACCAATATTGAGTCAGACTCAACACATTCATTGTCTATAATCCGAAAAAATAATCTTATGTTAAATATTTACTTTTATATGAACTATTTTAAAGTTTATTATTTATATTTTTTTGATAATAAAATGTTATATAATTTTTTATGTTCAATAGAAATGTTTTGAATTTTTTTTTTCACAAGTCCAAAATGAGGTTGGTATGTTGAATTTGTTGAATATGGTAATTCATCCATAAGCTCAAGACTAATAATCATTATATATTCATAATATTATTTTATTAAATATACATATATATATATATATAATTTATGTGTTTTAGTGATTGATCAATAGTCACATCTCTTTGCGGATGTCGTAGTATACATGTATGAATGAATGATGTGTTAATTTTTTAGTGAGTTTAAGTGTAAGAAAGGTAATGATATATTATTCATTATGATAACTATTTATAAAATATCATATACATGTAACATATATAAAATATATTAATAAAAACAATCCATATTAGCATACAATAAAAGTGTTAATGGAAAACCAATTGCATCACTCCACAAGGCAGTAGTCTGAATTACACATAGGCGATGTTATCAAACACCACCAATAAATAAATATGAATAATATATATGTGAAATAATATGAAAATATTTATAAATATATTATATATATAATATATAAACAATATATATATCATTATATATATCATTTATTTAACATAATGAAAATATCTTACATTAGTTCCCGAGTTGGTAGTCCCATTTAGGCCAGAATAATGATTTTAGACAACATTTTATGGAAGAATATATGGATTTCAATCAATCCATTTGTATCTTTGAATAATATTATATGGAATTTTTTAAACATTTTTTTTTCATCATGGATGATAATTGAGTTGGGTATTTGTAAAAAGAATCAATACTAAAACATGTAGATAAAAAGTATTCATATTATTTAAAAATACTCCTTTCATTAAAACTATAAGACCATGATGGTTAGTGATTAAATATCAAAAAAACCAATTTAATATTGTGTTTGAAGTTACTTGATGATGATATTTGGGTAGATCATGACCAGTCTAATGTGAGTTTTATGTGTGATGGAATTAGAAGAAGAGGTTCCCATTTATAAAAGAGGAGGGGAACTCCTGGTATTTCAAAAAAATATTTAGTGCAAATAAATTAACATTAATTTCCAAATTACTCAAAAGTGATTTATTTTCAATATAATATTATTTTTGGACTAATAAATATATTTAATTAAAATAATATTTGTTTTTTTCTATATTTATACTCTGAACATTTATTTAAACCCTTATTTAGCCTTTCAATTCTTAATGTCACAATAAGTATTTCACACCTTGTGGGTCAATATAGTTATAATAAAATACCAAAATATTTTTAAATGGTTCATCTATAATATTATAATCATTTTTTTATCACAAGAAAATATATTATATTTTTTGGAATTTTATATCAATAATTAATATAATGTTTATTATAAAAATAACTATAATTTTAATATATATATATTCATTAAGATGATTTAATAATATCAAAATAACAAATATAATTCTAGAAAAATATTTTTTACATCCTAAAAATTTAATGGTAATTTCGAAAATAGATTTCTCATAATAATGATTTTGAGATAAAATAATTTTTTATATTTTTAGTAAACATTATTTGATATCACCTGTAATTGAATACTTAATTAAATATTATTGGGAATTAATTTAAGAAAATTTTTTCTTTTATGGAAAATACAAATTAATAAAAATAATAAAAATAAATCTTTTAGATTTACAAGTTCTGTTTATACTCAAAATTATAGTCTATATAACAACATTTTTAAAACATAACATTTGTTAAAAATAATTTTTTGACATGTATGACATTTTTGTATCTAAAATATTATAAAGTATGAAATATTAACCATGTCTCCCCATAAGTTATAAATTGAACAATTAGTTGATTTTAGTCAATATAGACTCGAATGATAAGCACTAGGTATGTTTTATGTTGATTTTATGTTTCATATCATTTTATTTGTGACCATAATTACCAGATTATCTATTTAACAATGTAACAAAATTTACTAAAGATACATTTCATATTAAAAAAATAAAAGGGTCATATGAACTAAATTTTTATCCACTTATTTAAAATATGAAATTCATTTTTCCAAATCAAATATAAAAAAATTTCATAATTTAATTTAAAATTTAATAGACCAGACTCAATTATTTTTTTAAATGATTTTTTAAATATAAAATATTTCTATAAAAAAATAATGATTAAATTATATTTTAAAACCCATAATTAAATTAATTTTATTAAAAAAGTAATGAAAATTTAAAAACAACTTCAGTTAATAATATTTCTTTTAAATAAAATACATTATAAACACTATATTTATCACTTTCAATTGGAAAATAAATCTTTTCAAAAAATCCTAAAAAATTAACTCTAATATATTTTATCAATCATAAATTAAAAAATGGAATATATATTTTCAAATTACAATTATATAGTATTAATACTAATCATAAAAGTATATAATTATTATAAAATGTGATTGATAAAAATATTTCCTTTTTTATTCGATGCTATAATTAAAAAAACTTTAATGAATATAAATATGAAATTTAAAATTTCTAATAAATATGAAAAAAAATTATTCATTCTGTACATTGGTTGTTAGATTCCTCCAATTGTGGAAATTTCTTCCCTGAATTTTTTTACACTTTTTTAAAAGTGGGGATACCTTTCCGTTATAACATTTTTTGATTCTGTTGTTACTACATCAACCATATGCTTTCTCCAAAAATCAATAACATGGATACTTACATTTTTCCAAAATAAATAGTCTCTATGATAATGTTTTTTTAAAATATTTTCCTCATAATAATATTTTTCTTACAAGTTAAAAAATTCTAGGCTGAATGACATATACAAAAATCACAAAATCATTCCAAATAGTATAACTTGATAAAAAAATTGTACATGGGATAAACATGAGGGAAAGGAAACCTAGTAGGAATGTGAAGAATTTTTTGGGGGGTTTATATTTCCCAATGGAAGTTTCACATAACCACACCTTTTTCCAAAGTGCATAACAATTTTACGTGGAAATATTTGAATAAAAACATGATCACCTACCTCGAATAAATCATCATTTCTCATACTAGCTACATAAATTTTCATGGTATTAAATTTTTTCCACATATGTTGAGGGAATAATCATAACCTTGTCAGTCATTTCCTCTGCCAATTCATTTCCGATAAAATACCTTTCCCAACATAATCAAAAAATGATATATCTCAACAAAAAATTTCAAAATAATTCCTCAAAATGATATATTTATATATTTAAATAAGAATCACTTTTATAAGAAAAATAATGACATGAATTAGGATTATCAGAAAATCATTAGTAATTCATTTAACAAACATGTAGCATTTATTCCCAGGTCTAAATTGACCATTAAAAATACACACCAGAATGATGATGAATGGTGGTGAGAAATTTAATCGTTTTTCTAATGACATATGAAGGGAATTTAAAAAATTAATAGTGAATATTTGATTAGGAAAAAATACAATATAGAGAGGAACACTATGTAACATGACTATCTACTTGTGTTATAATATTAAATGTTTATTTAATGATATTGTGTCTTTAATGGGAAGTAAATGTGTCAATTCAGCAAGTCAAACTATCAAAAATTAAAATATTACCTTAGTATAAATTTGGTAGACCTATCACAATATATAAAGATATATTTTTCCATTGCCACTATAGAAATGGTAATGTCTATAGTACTAAATTTTAAATTATATATCTCATTTATCTTGTAAAAAAATCATAAATTTCATGGTTATGTTTTTAATATCCCATTTCATTCCATCACACATGTAATATTCTAAAAGGTCACTATAAATCATAGTTCATCCATGATGAATGGAAAATGGGGAAATATGATATTCATGTAACAACTCTGAATTTAATATGTAATAATAATATTCTCATAATCACTTTCCTAATCTCAAAACACATTCCAGAAAAACATTATATTCGAGAAAATGTATTTTCTTAACAAGATATAGAATTTTAAATTAAGAACAATCTTCCTTATTTACTCGGTTAATTCTATCTAAAAGATATGATTTCACAGACACTAGAAATAAAACATAATAATTTTCTATAGAAGATACATCACACCCACAATTCATCAACTCATTAACCTAATATTCTTAATCCAAATATCAAATGGTTATTATAGTAATAATTTAGATATTGACATCTTGCACTGGTTTTATTTTTTAGAGTGGTAAAGGATTGGCTAATCAAAATCCTTTTTTTGTTAAAACCTTATTCTTTAACTCATTCTCATCTCTATATGATTGAATATATACATAACAATTTTATTATTAGTATATATTTCATAAATTTTTCCAAAAAATTGATACCCCTAAATTTTCAATATATATATAAACATGTTATCTACTTTTAAAACCTCAGTAGAATAATTTTTCACATGATGATTTAATTTAGATGAATCATAAGAAATTACCTACTCGTTTTCCTAAAATATTAAGCCATGCACATTAAAAGAAGTACCATTATACATTATAAAATAATAATTTCATGAAGAAGAGACAGAAAATAGCACACATTAATATTTATTCCAGTACGAAAAAATAATCGTCCCCTTTTTTCCTAGATGAATATTACTTGATTTTGATTTAACATAGTTATTATTATACAATAACAACAAATTATTTAAAAAAATATCATGTAGTGACATAATAAACCAAGAAAACTATGAATGAATGTGTTATTTTTGTTATGGTTCATTCTTAAACAGCTTTTTCATTAGTATGGTAAGCATTAATGTCATCCGTAGAAAAAATATGACCATGAAAAGAAATATATATTTATATAACATACACATAATAAATAATTCATAGGGTTCCTATTATTTTATTGATTTTAAAAGAATTGAATCATTTCATTCAGGATCCATTTGAATTTTATATTATACTAAATAATGAAAATATACATCCATAAATTCATTCAAAAACTAATGGAAAAATATATTCATTAAAGACATAAATACAACTCGTTCCTTGTAAACCCTAAAGAGAATAAATAAATATGATCATTTTCAAAATATATTATACGAAATAAGGCTTTATAATATATTCCTCCCTCACCATCAAATTTTGGTACCACATCATAAGATCATTATTTATATAGGAATATGCTCCGTAAATTGGAAAAAACTTCATTAATAAGACTAATATGGTACTTTATCATTACTATAATGTTATTTAACGCCATATAATCAATTCAAATTTGCAATGAAGCATATTTTTTCTTAATAAAACAAATTGGAACACCCCCGGGAGATGATATGGGTATAATAAATCCATTATTTGGTGACACATCAATTTTTTTGTAAAGAAAAATCTACTTGATCATTTCAAAAAAGCAGCATTGAAATTTTGTTTTCATCATTGACATTGTAAATACTCCTCTCAAAATCCCCACTAAGAATAGAAGTAGTATACATGAAATAAACAACACCTATAAATTCATTCATACTTGAACATCACTAATTTTATTGTTTATTTCATTTTATTAACATGTTCTATGTATCATTCCCTATCATTGGAAGTCTTTTTCAATACATCATGTTAGGATATTAAATGTCTGAAATCAATGAAAAGTAATTATTATGTCTTAAATATTTCATATCATGATATATTAAAATCCAATACCCTCCCAAATGAGATAAAACTTTACTATTGTTATCTCAAAAATATATTTTGGAATGTATTTCACCAATAACAACTGTAAGAGTCACATTTATATTGGTTTCATTAATATTCCAACCTTGTTCTTTCACCAAAAGATTAATCATATGTTAATATTTGGATACTTCCATTATTATTGAAAATAAATCTAAAATTAAACACAATAATGATACAAAATCAAATAAAGTACTGGTATAATTTAAATAAACAATTAACTTAAATTTCACCAAAAACATTTGACATCCCAACACTAATTATATTAAAGAAAAAAAAATTCCCCAAAATTTTTTTACTAATCTTGATTCTCTTCCACCTAAGGAACTAAATTGTGAAACATGTTACTAAAATTACCAAACACAGAAATAATAAATTATATTACCGTATGGTTGTAATTATTGTTTTGATCATTTTCCCAACAATCATGACACATGTGTATAAATATTCAACATTAATAATAATTTTTTCAATTTACAAAAAATTATCCATTGTAATTTTTACCACACTTATCAGATGAAGATAATTTAATTTTGTAACCACAAAATTTCATTAATTAATTCTCCATAATCCAAATTGAAGTCTTCTTACTCTTGTAATAATGAGGCACATGTGTGTCCAAAAACACTCTCTCAAATTTTGATCACAAAAAAAAGTTTCTTATAACCCGTTAATTCAATTAAATCCAATTCATATCATATAATTGGTTTCACTCAACTATAATGTTTATTAATTTCACAATCAATGTACTAAAAATGTATGTAGAAATCTAGTATAGTATAGTATCTTTTATATTCCATCAAAAAATATTCAAATTGCATCCTTTATTATAGGAATTTTATATACACATTGATTCTATCAATTAAAAGAAAATATTATTACATACATAATTATATAATTAAACTATTTCCATAACATAAATATTACCATTCTATTTTTTATTATATTCTAGGAACCATTTTTGGTCATTTTCACCATCAAAATGATAAACTGAACATGTTATATTATAGAAAACCTATATCCCGTGAAATCAAATTTTTTTAAGGGTAAAAATCCAAACTTCAACTACAATAGTGTCACATGATCCAAAAAATTATGGGTTATGAGGTCTTATAACATTCTATAAAACTATCATTTTACACATTTCTAGAATAATAATCACTCTATCATTGTTGATAGTTACATTTATAGTTTTAGTCAAATTATAATGCACTATAAAAAATGATCATTTATAATTACATCCATCATGGGAGGCTAATTTAAATGTATATTTTCCTCTCGATTCCTTCCCTCAACATATTTCACTTTTCCAATATAGAAAACCTTTTTGGATTGACATAGTTTAGAGGATGTAACATGGTAATCATTAACATCTATATAATTTAATCATAACCATAACGTATAAATATTTTATTTGTAATCTATTTAAAATTTTCTAACCTATTATGTTATCAAAAACATTTGTTAAGACCAAATATAAGGATATGACCTAAATCAATAAATATTCCATTTTATTTGAACTAAAATTCACTGTATTCAAAATAGAATGATCATTTTAGATTATAGTTTTATAGTATTAAGATTATATATTACATTTTATGGTCGATTATTACTAGTGGACACTTGAAATGAATATCTGTTTTTCCTCCAAACAAAACATTTTAAAATAAACATGCATTCATTTCATGATTAATATTATAAAATTTTATATTAATTTAATCTTTATTTAAACTCATCTATAAACCACTGTAGAAAATTTTAGAAATATGGGATGAACAAAAAATGATCATTAATAGTTATAAAAATAACAATATTGTTTCTACGTTGGAAACTATGAAATTTGGTTTCAAAAAAAACTTTTGGAAAAAATTCCACAAGTTAACATTTTAGTATTTGTAGGTTGATTTTGTTTATTAACAATGATGTTTTACAATGTGAATTTTTGAGTCCATTGAAATTATAGAAATTTTATGTCAGAAAATATCCATGATGAGGGAATGGATTCCCTAAAGTAGTATAAAAAATTATGTAGACAACATGGTGTTATCTCCAAGCGGTTTCCTCCTTTTGGGGACCAAAATGTAGTGTTTGGGTTTTTACTCAAAAAGTGTATTTTATTAAATTCCATATTAAAATATAGTGAAATAATATTGTTATGATGGGCTTAAATAAGTCTGTTTCATAAAGGATCATTGAGTTTTGATGGTGATCTCTATGAACAATGATGAGCATCATGAATGGTGAAGGTGAGGAGCATTACGAATGGATCAACACAGTGCCATTATGGTTTTTGATTCTAAATATGTTTTTATTGAATCACTCGTGATAATGAAAATAATAAAAAATAATCAATTTACATGGGGCTTTGAAAAAAAGGGCAGTTCCACATATTAAATGATGTAGCTTCACAAAAGAGTAATGACCTAACCCAGAAGGTTATAGATTCGGTGTAACGGCTATAAATAGGACTATTCCACTTCATAAGAGTGTCGAGGAATACGAATAATTTTATGGCACCATAATCGTGAATGTGGTTCTTATAAGTGATATGTGAATAAGTTCGTGAATGATATAAATTCCAACCAAATGCTCTGAGTATCTCATAAGTAATAGAATTCACAAAGGATAAGTAAGCTTCATGAAAGGAAGGATACATGCAAAGGTAGTGCAGAGTTTTTCCTTGTACATCTTTTTAAATTTATTTTCATCAATTGGATGAAAGTGGATCATCAAAAATGCATCCATATTCAACTAAGGATGTATTCATTAGAGATATTTATGGAGACTACGTGTCAAAAAACAATGTTAGACCTTAAAGTCCATAAACGGTGAGTGAATATCTTCCAAAAGTAGTGATTAATGGATGATAAAGAAGTGCTTCATTCCAATAGTAGTGATCTATATAAATAGATATTGGGATTGAACCTTTGGAATGAAGTGAAAAAACCCTAATCCTTATACCGTTAGTGATCCTAGGAATGGTTGTGATCTAGATTAAATATAATTATTTTGTAGTGAGCCTTAGATAATTTGGTACAATCAACAAATCACAATTTTATGGTCCAAGGATGTATCTTATTGTGGGTGAAACATGTAAAAATCATTGTGTATCATGCATGATTTATTTTTATTCATATATTTATAAAGGGATAATGATAGAAGATTGTTTGGTTTATCCAAAAAACAAGATAAAAATGTGTAATAGTTTTAATATTTAATACCCTAAATCACCCCTTCTTGTGGTATTTAACCTAGTGGAACAAACAATAGGTATCATAGGGATGGTTAAAAGTCATTAGTTATCTATCTATAAAATAATAAGAGGGTGGAAATCACAATGGATTTCCAATCATCGATGGAAATAATTTTATACTATGGGTGATAAATATGTAGCTCTAATTCTAATCTTTAGGAAAGGATTTCTTCACTACATTTGTCCATGAAATATAAGCTGATATCAATAGTGCTGCTTTATTAGAAGCTGGAAGAATGAAATTGGATGTCTATGCTAATAGAATCAATTATTTGGTGGGATCAACATCTCATGAATTTTCTATAATGGTGATTCCATGTAAACCATCAAATTATATCTGCGAAAAGTTATTGAATATATATTATAGATATTCAATGGTTATAGAGGAAAAGATTTTGGTTTTTTCAAACATTTATGTAGATATGAGAATGAACCCAAATGAATATGTTGATGCATTCCTTGATAGGGTGATTTTTTAGTGGAAGACATCCACATACTGTGAGGATATTAAGTTGAAGATATAATGATTATGATGAGTATCATAGTGAAAAAAACACCTATGTTTAATCCAATAGTTTCAGTGTTGGAAGATAAATATACAATGGATCTATCCTTGGATAACATGAATAGTACCATTGTAGCATATGAAATGTGAAATTATGACAAAGATGTGGTGGTAAAGGGAAATTCAAAAAAGGTGGCATTCACGTCCTTGACTAATATCTTCATTGAAGATTGATAGGAAGATAATGTAACACATTAGGGGGTTTTATTCCTTCCATCAAATCATTAAATAGGAAAAGTAATGTACAATGGGAAACATTTCCATTCATGCATTCGATGTGGGAAAGATGGAAATATTTCATATACGATCCCTAAATTTTTTTCATAAGATTTAAAGGATGATGTTTTAATTAAAATGATGAATTATTCAGCATAAATGTATGTGAATATAACGTTTAAGATAAATTTCTTCAAAAATAAGTGTATTATTTAAAAATAAGATGAATGTTTAAAATATTCTAAAGAAGAACAGTTAAACAATTCCATGTATCATAATGCAGAGGTTATAGTGGACGTTGTGGGATATTCTGAAACAAGGGAAGAGGGATACGATGAAAAATGATAATTAGAAAGAATATTTTACCTTGAAGATGATTTAGAATCTTCTCTTGGGGAAATAGATGATTGGATATCCAATTTGAATAAATAGAACAAAGTGCTCCATGATGTCAAACACTATATACCGTAGTATGAAGAGGATAAGTCTTATATGAATGATAAAATTGAAAATAGATGTATTCAATGCTAGAGATCCCAGATAATGTTATTTAGTACAAGATCAAAATTGAAGAACTAAAAAGAAATCGATAGATTTACTCAATATTTATAAGATATAATCGAATTCCTTAATGAACTCTATGTTGTGGTCATTAGTTTACAACAAAATGATAATAATGACCAAAAGAAATTTACATTAATTAAAACATAGGGAAAAAAGATCATTTAGGAATATGACATGATGTAGGTGGTGAATATGTTTCCATCAAAATAAATGAAAATTTCAAAATCAAAAGATAATGTTGTTGTTGGTGATGATAAAAAACAAAGAGGTATGATGTTTATTTTTTGACCTGAAATGCACACTATAAATGTAAAGATTGATTTGACTTTAAAGTATAGTCAGAATATTTAGAGGAATCAAGTTTCAACCTATGGTACATACGTACCACATATAAATGAACCCATCATTAGTTTTTATTACTGTGGAATAATATCAAACGCACAAAATGAGTGTTCCATAACTATGAGATATCGAAGTGGAAAAGAAGAAAAATGGAAGAAAAAATAGTATGATAATCTATAACATATTACGTGGGTCATTGTTTTGGGTGTAGAAGATTTCTAAAATGGATATATAGTGTATATCAACCATGTAGTGGAATGTAATAATTAAAAATAAAATGGGTTTCAAGAAGCAATTCAAATAACCATCAAGCGATCTAAAAATTAAAAATATATTTGAAGTATTGAAAGGCCAAGATAATCCATAATACAATGATGATGGTCACGATTATAAATATCTAATAGTAATGATATCAAAAACATATATAAAAAAGAAGAATATAGTTGAACAACCAGTAGATGCATAAATCACCCTTAAATCATATGATTGAATAGGTATATGGATTACTGATAGTGGATACGCCTATCATATGACATGTAATAATGATCTAGGTATCAGATTCCTGTATGATAAAGAAGGTATAATATGATTTTTTATTGAAGAAGGCCTAGATATTTTTGGCTTATAAAAATCCATGTTTGGGGGAAAATAGTTGATACATACTGATGTCTTAATTATTCATGTTCTTAGTCAGGATTTTCTCAGTGTTAGTCCACTATGTGACTTGGTAATTTTCATAAATTGTTTAGAGATATTATGTATTATCATGGAAAAACAAGGTACAATTGCTTTCTAGGGTAATAATTCAAAAGTTAATATCAGACCTCATGATTTTAGAAGATGATATGTGTTTTTATTCAAAGATGATGAAAATATGTTATTGCATAAGTTCCATGGACACTTGAGTCATACACTGTGGGAAGATCAAGTGATATATTATACATCTTGAGACCTGCCTATATTATCCCATGATCGTAGTCATTCATTATTTTATGCATACATAGTAAGATCATTCAAAATAAATTTAACGTAGAATAGAAATGGTCAAAAAATTTGTTGAGATGGAGCATATTGGTTGGTGTAAACTAATTACCCTTATAAATAATGAAAGGAACAGATATAATGTTCACTCCATTGATGATATTGGAAGAATGAAAAGGTTATCAGTCATCACCCACGTGTCTGATGTTTTCCATTTCATTACAATATATTGAAGTGTAGTTGAAATGATTATTTATAAAAAAAAAATATACTAAATTATAACAGATAATTGAACTGGGTTCACAAATTGAACAATGAATGATTATGTAAGAAAACATGGGATAAGAAACCTTGATTTAGTGAAAATATATCCACAACACAATGGAGTATTTGAGATATGAAATTAGAGAGTCAATAACATGGATAGAAAAATTATAATTGAGAATGAACTTCTATAGATATTTTTAAAACAAACAGTGATGACATCGGTCTTCACATCGATTAGAGAATTGTTATGTCTGAAAGAAGAGAATAATCCATATAAGATATGGTATGGAAAGAATTAATCATTGATGTACTTTCATGTCTTCAGTTGTTAGTGTTTCATTATCAATATATAGAAACACATGAACATTGAATCTGATGGGGATAAAGAAATATTTCACGTCTATATGAAGAAATTAAAATCATATGAACGCTTCAAGAAGTGTTTTGGAAATGGAGTTGAAATCCATGATGTAACAATAGTGTAGAATGGGGAGAATATTAATAATATACAGGATCATTTTCAAAATGATAGTAATGATGATATAAAGTTATATTCTTGTTCCACTGGTTGACTTAGATGAAGACTCATATGATGATATGGATTAGAATAAATTAGTATCTTCTTAATGGCCAATGAGAGGAGATGGAATTGATAGAGATATCATAATCGGTGATAAGATAGCACTAGTATAGACATGGATGTTTAATACTTTATCACAAGAATCATACATATCATAGGTATATCCAAAATTATTAGATAAAGTAACAATAGAGAAAAATTGGGTTCATTATATGCATGAAGCACTTGACCAAATTGTGAAAAATCAATCATTAGAGATTACTTAATGGAAAAAGATAATAATGTAATTGAAACTAAATGGTCCTTTCACAACAATATGAATTTATTTTGAACTGTGTTTCAAATCAAAACATGACTAGTGTGCAACGTTTACTCCCAGATTGAGGGTACTGATGTAGATGAAACTTTTTCACCTATTTCACGGGTACAGACAATCTGATTTTTCTTTTTTCATAATAGTGAAATAAATGTTCATTGTTTTCTAGAAGGACATAAATTATTCATATCTAAATGGGTTTCATTAATTTGATATTTAAATTGAAAAATTATATGTTTTTCACATTCATGAAGATGAGAATATAGTTATTTATCTTAAGAAGGTTCTATATTGTTTGTAACAAGGACCAAGGGCATGGTATCGATATCTACACCAGTTTCTGAAAAATCTATATTTTCATCATGGAGGAGTAGATTGAAATTTATATTAAACCATGATAGTAATCAATATTTGACGGTGCTGGTATAAGTCAAAGACATATTATTTGGTCGATCAAATGAAGTTCAATACATATAGTTTTTCGAATTCATGTAAAGTGAGTATGGAAAGATAATGATTTGTGTCGTAATAGTTGTCCATGGTTTATTGGTAACACATGGAGAGAATAGAAAATTATTTTCTCAAAGTAAATATGCCAATGAAGGTTTTAAATGATTTGGGATGAACAATTCTAAAGAGATAATGGCCCCAATGTCTACCAGATCGAAACTATATAGGGATGATGAACAAAATGCAGTAAATGTATAGAATATAAGAAAATTATAATTAGTATAATATACATAATAGCGATAAACATAATATTTTCACCATGTGTCAAGCAATGTAGTATCAACAAAATCCCATCGAAATCCACATTATTGCATTGAAAATAATACTTCAGTATATTAATGGAATGGTGGATTTCAGTTTGATGTATATTGAGAAATAAAAAGAGGATGTATTGGGATATACAAATACATATTAAGACGGTTCATGAGATGAAATAATATTAACATAAGGGGGTGCTTTCTATCTTGGTGGATTTTTTTCTTGGATAGTCAAGAATTAAGATTTCCTTTCATTGAGAACTATTTAAGACGAATAAAATTTTGTTAATAAAGTCTTCATACAGTTATTGTGGATGAAGTTGTAACATGATGATACATGAGTTTACATAACATCTATGATCTGAATCTATTAATATAATTCATGTTCTATATTTCAATATTAAAAAACAAGTCCATCACTGAAGGAAAATCACAATGAAATCTTGTATCATTTTTATATAGAGATGGTTGATCCAGGGAATGTTAAAATGGAGCATGTTCCAACAAATTTATAGGTTGTAGACATTATCACAAAGTTCTTACCTAGTGATGTGTTTGAGTGGCATCGACTAGATTTGGGAGCACAGTCGACCCCCATCCAATAAAAATGATGGGACTTGGGCAACCAATATCTGATGTATGGTGTATTTCTTTCTAATGTTCTAATATATATTATTTACCCTTTTTCAGACCTAAATGGAATGGACTTGTGGTTCATTCACAAAAAAGTATAACTGTTTCTATTAAAATATAGAAAATGACTTGTTAATGATGTTGTAAGAATCCGTGATAGGCAAAGTAGTGAGATAAAAGGTGTGGTTGGATAGGGGGATTTTTAAAACTAAAGAAGATTGAATTGATTGATCATAGGATACACATCACAATATTTATGGATTTTGATTAATGTAGAAGTGTGGTGTTGGAATGGATGTATGTGATTCATTCATAAACATTGACTTATACTTATGATTCTAATTTAGTGCATTGCTAATTTGGGATTATAATGTATATTGATGGAATCCTTCATCGCTATCTGAATTTCAGGAAGTTAATGGTGTTAGAAGATGGATGAAGCATCATTGAAGTATCATTTTATGAATGATTTTCCAAAAAACCTAAAAAAGAACATTGTTATGGGAAAAACCACAAGGATTCATTGTAGTGTTTTTTGGATGATTTGGTTTGTTGAAAAAGTACGGTAGTAAGTATAATTGGGGTTTCTAAAGATATTATTCCCATGATAGATTGAAAAATATAAAAGGAAACTATTTGGATTCCCTTGAAGTGGTACATAAAATTTTGTATACATGATGATGCTGGTTCTCGTAGTTTTACAAAATTTTGGTTCCAAAATTATGATTTGGGATTTCATAATGAACATTATATTTTCCTAATGACCATATTAAAATATCTCAAAGGCACTATGTTTTTGAATATGGGCTCCGTGAAGAGTTTTTCACAAATGATTAATGAATATTGAAGGAGATCACCAAGAACAATTATTAGCATCACGAATAAAAAAGGTGATGATCATCCCTAATGGAGAATCATGTTGTTACAATGGATTTTTATGACATAGAGTTTTATTATTGTTTTAATTATGATAATAATATGCATCAAAAATATGAAATTTTTAGGTATCATTACAAAATAGTGGAGTTCCATGATGGAAATGAAGGAGCTTCATAAAATGGTGATGATGTGGTCTAGAAGGTTTTAAAATAGGTGGAATGACTATAAAAAGACATCTAATCCCTTTAGAAGTGTACCCATACATAACAAGAATCATAGGTAACCAAAATATTGAAAGTGGTATGTGAAGGGAGGTTCACAAAAGGTTCTTAGTGAAGGTGAAAGGAGAAGAATATCCTGAAGGTAGTAATTTCTAACCAAATGTAAGGAAAATCATGGAAGTAATGAAATTCACAAAGTTGATGTAAGCTTCTTGAAAGGAAGTATATTCATGAAGGAAATGTGGATTCATGAAATAGGAGCTTTGTGAATGATGTAAGGATTGAACAAGATGTTCATAAGGAATTACATAGTGCATATATGGTAAAGTGGTATTCATCTATAGGATGAATGATGAACATAAACATATAAGGCATATACAACAGAGGACGTATTCATTAGAGATAATGAAGGGACCTATATGTCTATAAAATATGTTCGACCTACAAGTCCATAAACTATTAGTTGAGACCATCCAATAATTGTGAGAAAAGGAAGAAAAAGTGGGTGATCCCTTCCCCTGGTAGTGATCCAACTAATGATACACAAGGGGTGACAATAGTGAATGCATTAAAAAACCCTATAACTTATAGTGGCAGTGATCCTAGGCATAGAAGTGATCTACCCCAAAAAATATTATTAGATGTGATCCTGATTAAATTTATAACAATAAGAAAATCACAATTTTACGATCCATTAAAAATGCCATTGCCAACAAAAACCATCCTAACGCTGCATTAGTCTATTCATGATCCTCCTCACCTTCACCATTCATGATGGTTGTCATTGCTCATGAGGATCACCCTCCAAATTAATTTATCCTTTTTGAAACACTATCCATGAAGCCCATATATATGTAATTCATGAATTTACCATATTTTAATATATACATCCTAAAAATACACTTTTCGTGATGAAATCCTAAGACCAAATTTGGACCACAAAAATTTTGCAAAAAGTGGGAAACAACACAACCTTATGTGTTCAATTTTGCGTACCACAAACCGAACATCCATTGCTTCGGCGTAAATATTTTTTTTATACTTTTTCAACAATAACTATGGAATCCACATAGAAGCTTGAAACCCTTCTTTTTCAATATAAACAATCAACCTTAGAATACTACAATGAATTATGATTTCATAAAAATAAAACGTTTCACCTAAAAAGGCTACAATTATTGTTTTACAGCAATTAATAAATATATTACCATTTGAAATTAATCATTACTATGAAGACTCATATGTTTCAAAAGGAAAAATTTTACTTGTAACATGGGACATAATTTCCATATTTCTTATATAATTACCCTTAAAATGGAATAACTATATGCTCGATATCCATCTCTTGAGGACCCAATGCATCAGAGGACTATAATGGGACTCATCCTTCATATCGTTTTCCATAATGAGGGTAAAAAAAACATATATTAAGATATAATGGGTCTCATGATGAATAATATTGAAATGTTATTAGTAAAATCAATAATTAATGGTGTATATGAATCCGAGTATGATTAAAAACCTCTAAAACTCTTTGAAATATTTTAGAAAAACAATTTCAGATATCAAAATACAATTTCCTTGTAATATAATTTAAAATATATAAACCACTCATATAATAATGAAAAAAATTTCATTAAATATATATTTAAATAGTTATAAAGGAAAAAATATATCAAAAAATATAAAAATCAAGGAAAGACCCATCCATGATTTATATGTTAAAACACATTCCCTTTTCACTAAATTTTTTTGAAAGTGTAACATTAAAAAATGACATTTAATTTAAAGTTCCATATCATTAGTCTGAATCAACATGTTTGGTTATCTATCATACTAAAAAAATACATTTTTTTATTATTTACATTCATAAGAACATTTTAATGTTTATTATACATTTATTTTATTCAATATAATTTTTTTAATAATGTAACATTCACCTTAGTGGTTTTGATAATTTTCATTTAATCTGACCAAAATGAATTCTCTAGGATTACTTTTGTAAAAGTGGTAACTATAACATAATATATAAAATAATAATTATTAAATATATATCATATTATTTTATTAAATATCATTATATATAATTATACATTTATTGTGGTAATTAAATAATAATCTCAACACTTAATGAAGGTGGTTGTCTACAAACATGCATGAATGATGTTATCCTTTTTAGTGAGTGGAAAGGTAACATAGAAAATGGTATATTTTTTATCAAGGACAGATATATCATTAATATCATACAAATGTTATGTATATCAAAAATATGCATTAATATACTCATCCTTTCATTCCATGTAATGATTTAGTAAAAAATGAATCACATCAAATTGGGATGTGGCAGTCCACCATACCAATAAGAGATGTTATTGTATCCCCCATGGAATGGATGTAAAATGATATTTTTTATATGATAAATAAATAATTATAAATATGATACAAACAATATATATATAATTCAAATACATCATTATATATATCCATTTGACGCAAAAATAGATAACTAAAAACAATGGATTACAAGATGGTAGTCATCCATACACACTAATGATAAATTCTTATCTGAGTTGATGGAATATGACAATGTTTATGATTATTATGTTAATATAATAAAATTTCAATATATGGAGAAAAATTGATAAAATATGTCATCATGGTATAATAATTTTTGGTGGATGTGTATGAAGAAAGAACTAAGTATAACTGATAAAAACTATGCACCTTCTTTAAAAATCAACCATTCCCGAACACCATAGGGCCACTAAGGTGGGATTTATCACGAAAAACATCTATAGAATACGTTAATGGATTATAGGAAGGTATTTTTGTAGGTATTTTATTTGAAAATTGGGTTTCAAATGTAATTATATTAGAAGAATATTATACCTTTTATTTGATAGGTGAGTGGTACATTTTGAATTTTCAAAAGACTAAATTAATATAAAATAATTTTCATGTAAAAATATCTCAAGAGTGTGTAATTTATAATTATAGATTATACTGGGTAAAAAAACCTCATCCAGTAAAAATATGTATTTTTTAAATTATTTACAACCATATCAATTGAATTTAACATATAGTTAACCCCTTTAAATCTTTCTATGACAACATATTTTTATAAATTTTTGGGTTAATATAGTAACAATAAAATGAAAAAAATTACATAAATGAAACATGTTTGATATTTGCAACCTTATCCAATTAATTTTTCCAATTTTTATAATTTTATGAATTTCATATCATTTAATAAAATTATATTTATTATTAGAAATCAATTATTTCATTTTTCAAAAAATATTAATTACCATGACATTAATAATATCAAAACAAAACCTCAAGTAAAAAAACTGTTTTATTATGTCATAAAAAATACTTGTTCATCAATAAAAGTTTAGGAAAATGATTATTATATCAGAAAAATATATATATTTGTAATATAATATTATTTATTTTATTTTTTTATTAATTGAATTATAACCGAATATGCATTGTGATTGATTTTTAGATAGTGATTTCAACCCATAAAAGTAAAAATAAATTTATATTATTAAATAAAATATTTTAAATTAAAAATACTATTTATAGTGAAATAAATTCTCATGATAACATCTTATAAAAAATATAACACTTTTTCAAAAAAATGATGTGGTCATGTTTGACATTTCCATATATAAAATACAGTAATGGCTAAATTCTTTTAACGTTGTCTAAAAAGGTAATAACTAAGACCATTTGTAAATTATGATAATTTCATACTCGTACGATAATATTTTGTAAATTTTTTTCCATTTTATGGGTCTTATAATTTTACCATTATCCTAAATATCCTTGTTTACCACCTACTATTGTATCAAAATTTAACAATTTTACTATTCATAATGGTAAAAAATAATATGTAACTATATAAAATATTTGGAACAAATAATTTAAAATATAACATCCATTTTTCATAATTTTCAATGCTTAAATCGAAGAATTGTATATAATATTTAACTGACTAATGGAAATGATAAAATAGTTTTTATAATAATTTCGTTTTCAAAATATATGAAAATTCTATACTAAATTCAATTATAAAATGAATTTAATAACTATAGATGGATTAATTTAAATAACTATGAACTAATAAAAATTTGAAAACCATACCAATTAAAAATATTTAGATTCAAAAAAAAATATGGGTTTTAGAAATAGACGAGTATTTTTTTTAGAATTCAACGAAAAATAAATATTTTTTACAAATTCTAAATAATTAATGCAACAGTTATTTCGATATGATGAATTAAACAATGAAATTATTTTTCCGTAATGAAATTATATAATCTGTAACATTTTCTTTTAAATATTACCTTCTATGAAATGTGTTTAATAAAATATGTCCTTTTGGTATTTTATAATTACATATCACATTTTTTAGGAAATTTAACATTAAATTAAATAATAATAAATATGAATAAAGCTAATCATTTAGTACATAGGTTGTGAAAAAAGTTATGATTTATAGTTTTCCCTCAAGATACTTCCTTTTTCATTCACCACTGACATGAAATAATTATATTAGAATAAGACCATATGATATATCATTGATGCACTAAATCATGGAATATTTTCTATTGGTAGTTTTATTTATATATGGTTCATGTTATTTCAAATACGAAAGATTAATTGTTCTATTATATATGTTATTAGAGGGAAACAAATATATTTTCTTAAAAAATCAATTACATAATTTCTCTTTCATTAGATATTTGAAATAATTTGAAATTAAATTGAAAATTTGATATTATAGTGTTGAGATATATTTCACAAAAAATAATTATAATATTTATGAGGCATTCAAGAATATATCTCATAGTACCGCCCCTCTTAAACATGTATTAATAATATAAATAATATTTTTTATTTTTTTTATTTTTTAATGACCAAATAAAATGTTGGGCCGCATATAATATATTAAAGATGATAATATGAAATATGGAATGAATTTTAAAAGATTAAATATATATATTTCTTATAAATTAGATTTATATAAATTCAAATATGAAAAAAAATTCTAATAACTAGAAATGTTTATTTTAATGATTAAAAATAGATTTTATTCTCTTATGTGACATGCAATTTCATGAACTGACACAGTTTCTCTAGTACAACAATACCCAATCTGGACACAATATACGTTAAAGGGAATTTCTGATCAGTACTAATTGAAGTCTATAATCTTACATCATTTAAAACAACATATTGAATAAATTTTCAGCAAAATAAATCCTATAGAGGATGATGAATCAATATATCATTAGTAATACAAATACACCACAAATAGAGATGTTCCATAGTCAAATAATTATCTCACATATTAAAACATCATAAAAAAATGAAAATATCAATCATGATGGTATTTGAAAATCTCCATGTAACAATTTCTCCAAAACTCCACCACTCACCATCATCACTCACTGATCCCATGAATCATGCACATCTACCACCTCTGAGAGGAAAATTCCTATTTCCAAGACCTTTCCTAATTAAATATTCAAATTTCTATATTAATTGGTTGTGTGTGCTCTAAATAGATCAATATGACATCATAAATAATTCCATAATCAGTTCCATAGAAATTAAACCATCAATGATTTCAGTTTAAATAAAAATATCTAGGTATTTCCTTTTATATATATTGAAAAAAACATGATATCATGTATATTTGATTAAAGGTATATCAAAACATACTAAAATTATGATTCTATTAAATGTTTTATATAAAATAACTTGACTGAATGATAAATTTATATAAAATTTATTATTTATAATAAAGTAAAATAAATCATATCAACAATGTTATATTATATTCATTAGATTAATTTTAAAATCATCGATCCTTGCAATATTAAATCATAGAAAAAGGCTCAAATATGTGTTCAAACATCCCCCATCATAGGGAATTAGTAATTATATATCAATATAATATCTTAGAAAATAATTGAGAACTAGGATTAGTTAATGTTATCATGTGGTATTGATTTTTTGGGATGTCAGAGACCTGGTGTGCTTATCCGTATCACTATTTAACTAATAAAAATCAAATGTGATTCAATAAAAAAATAAATCATGGAAAAAATAATCATTTTAAAACACTTTAAAAAATTATAGATAAATTTACCCTAATAGTTTTCAACATGCCTTTTCATATTTATAAAAAAAATCATGGGTTACCTACAAATTCATGTCATTCAAAAAACCATTCAATTGAAGAAATGTTTTTCAATAATTAACATAAAATCATGTTTTTTATACATTTAACATATCAAGAACCCATTTCTATCAAAATCATCCCAAAAAATATCAATTTCATTGAAAGTGGGTTTTTTCACATGTTTTTTCCCTTTTAAAATCAATGTTGTAATCATCCCAAATCATTGTTTTATATGTCAATTAAAAAAACCGTTTAAGTAAATAAATAATATTAGGGATTCAATTATATCGAAACAACATTGAAACCACCAACATATCATCATGTGATAAAAAAACACATTGAATGGGAAATAACAACAGATAGAAAAAGCTAGTTGATATCATGCAATCAAACCAAGAAACACGATACAAAAAAAATAATATTCATAAAATCAATGACATAATCCAAAACAAATGTGATTATTACACACTCTCAAATGTTATATAATTAATTAATAATGAAAAATCCCAATCTAGGGAGCATAAAAATATTTTGGATTTATCATGATCATCCTTCGACACTTAGGTTCAAAAAAATCTTATTATAGTAGTCACAAAATACTCTAAGGGCCTCCAGAATCTGAGTAAATCAGTGAGGGTCAAATTAGTGTTTTGGTAATTTCATATTTATTAGAAGATCCTAACAGATAATATTTATGGGATTCAAAACCATTAATTAATTTTACTATGTCGGGTCACAAATTTTGTATTAACTATATGTCGACAGTATGCATTTACTATGATTTTGGAAAGGATTCATGGGTTTTCCACAATGTTAGTTCAATTGGGGGCTAACCATTTAATATTACTCAATCCAAGAATTCATAGTTTATATTTTATTAACAATCAGTTGGAAAAATTTTACAACCCATTTAAGTAGCTTAATACGTGAAACATTGTTTTCAAGGATACACCATGGTTTTCTGTTACCATGGATCCATATTGAATAGCACCATGAAACTCCAAATGTTTTCAATCGTCATAATAATTTATAGGATACTTGTAAAAATAAATTTTCATTTTAAATAGTGGTTATAATATACCTGTAATCTTTTAATGTGATTTCATAATAACCCAAACAATAATTTTTTTCCCTATAATGACTATCAATAATATTCAATTTCAAAGAGATGTGGTCACACCTCTCTCATATGAAAATCATGTTGTGATTACTTATGTGAATAATAACCTTACATCCATGGGACACTGACTAATTGTATAATATTAAAATAAGAAAACATTATTTCCAAATCAATAATCAGAATGGTATTCCATGTTAATTCTATATTGGGTAAAACATCAAGATCATCTGAACTCACAACATTATAGAAGAAAGAAAGATTATTTCTGAAATCAGATTAATGATACGCTTTTTTTAACGATGTATACTATGGATGTATGGATAAATTATAAGACACAGTACAAACAATATAAAAAATTTATATGGTACTCAGACCCCTGGATCTATATTTCCTTGTTTCCCCAGTTATCAATGCCCTTGTTGAGGTGAAAAACAAAAAACACTTGATCACCTACCGAAAACTACAATTTACTATAGATATTATCAAAATAATATTTATAATGAAAATATTACATTATCATTCTATGATGAATAAAAACAATTATTTCTATCATCTCATGAACCAAACTAAGTTCCACTAAGTATGTTTCCCCAATATTTGACCAACACAACTGAGATTTTTATGAGTAGGCATACAGGTCAATAGGTGATTTCCTATGGACATATGAATGGATACTACTATTAAAAAAACTCAAACAATACTATTTCCGACACTTTCACCTATGCACGCATCTGTCTGTGGAGGAAGCGCTACTTGATTCCTCGCATTCTCAATTTCCAAAAGTATGGAGCATCCATCGCTTAGGGAAGTAAATTTTCTATGTGATCAAAATAGGATGATGGGATTTTTGTTTCTACATTTCTAGATTCCTCCTCAGAAACCACCACTAAGCCCGAGTCTCCCATAATAATTAAGACGTTGTTCGTGAAACTCATCATAGTTCCATACCTTTGTGGATAGTAGTTAATTATACAGATTCTCTAAATATATTCCAAGTGGTCGAGTTAGGGAAGAAACCGTAAATTTTAGGAGTAGTCAAGTTTGACCTCCCTAGTGTGTCTGGACTCTAAAACCTTGATGCATCTAGGTTTCATCCCCATATTATTGGGCTTCTCGAGGGCGCTGAATCCCAAGGAATCCCATGTTGAGTGCGGAAAATTGTATTCCATAAGTATGCCTCTGAAGCTTTCCTCAGCTTCCGATGTTTAACATAGGGTATGCCATGAGTTTAACAACTAGAGGAGACAGATAATACTGATTAGAACCTAGATAAGAGTTGATGAGAGGGGTGCATCCCCAAGAGGGAGCTCCTAAGGGGGTTTTCTGGTCGAGTCGGTCAAGACTACCAAATAATGTGGATACGAGGATGTTGGGGTCCTTATAAAAGGTATTCTAGGGTTTACTATTATATGGAATTGAACCTCATGGAGGTTTCATACGTACCCTATCTAGAGGGACATGGATCAAATATATATAGTTCAAATGGGTGATGGATTAGAGTGTTCACAGAGGACATTGACCCGGAGATAATATTTGGGCTAACCCATTTTTGGTTTCTCATTGTAAGAGTGATTCTCTTGGGTGGATTAATATGGATTGTGTAGGGATTAATCAAGATTAGCTACACCATGTTGATTGAATGTTCTAACTAGGATTTGGTGGCCTAGATTAAAATCAGGATGGATAATAGAGGGTTCGATGACTTGTATGCGGAATGATATGGAACCAAAATAAATGTGACGATAATGTTGAGAATTCACCTCAAAGAGGCTTATTCCATATCACCGTTGTATGTAATGAATTTTTCACTAGTTTTTCGGGGTGTTGGGTCACCTAATGAGGCGGTCTGTGAGTATGGACACATGGATGCAGCCTAGAGGAAGTGGAGCCTCTCGATTGGGGCATGAACTTCCCGAAACATATAGGCTTATGTGAGAGACTATATTAAGACATGGGTGATGGGTATTATCCCCATGAATGATTTTTACATATCCCCATGGTAGGTAATGAAATTTCATATATTTTAGGACGGGGTCATAGCATCAGGTTGTATGTATTGGACAACAAACCAACGATATGATGGGGCTTACCCATAGTTAGCTTCCTGGGTTGGTCTGATGCTCATGGGAAGACCAAATATGTGGGTCCCAAAAGTGGGGATCAAAATTTCTTACAATTTTATGGGAACCACAAGGTATTATTTTTTTTGGGAACTAAAATGTGTTACCACTAGTTGGGGACTGCAATTACATGTCGTTGGTTGGGGACTACAACAACTTAGCTATGGTTGGGGACTACAAAGTCTTATCATTGGTTTGAGTCTACAACAAATTATCATTGTTTGGGGACTACAACATAATAACATTGGTTGGTTTTGATCTTTATATAGGCTTCCTATGTACCAAGACTATGTGATAGGGATCAAAACCCATGTAGTTTGAATGCATAAAATTTAGCGTCATGCGAGACAAAATGTGGCATAATGTTTAACAGCATGCAGGATAGATTTGAAATGACATGAAGTGGTCTAGACCAATTGGTGTTGGTAATGAACCTATGGTGGTCTTCATATGTACATTTCATTAAAATGGGAAAGGATCAATGTCCACATAATTCTTGGGGGGGAACAGTTTAAAGTTATGTGAGGAGAATGTGGACCAATGTGAAGTAGTCCGAAAAAATGGATGATGGGAATGAACCTCTAGGAGGATTCTTACATACCACTCGTAGAATGGGGAAATGATAAATGTGTACATTGTTTAGTGGGTGGTTAGGTACAATTTAACGTCACGTCGGACGAATCTGGAAGTACGTGAAGTGGTTGAGACCAATGGTTATTGGTATTGATCCTCAGAGTGTTTCTTGAATAAATTTATCGAAAAGGGGAAAGGATCAATATCCAAATGTTTTTTTGTGTGGGGGGTAATGTAATGTTTATTATAATGAGAGATTAAGGTGTACGGATGTGAAATGGTCGAGACCAATGGGTGTTGGGCTTGATCCTCATAGAGGCTTCTTGTGTACCTTTCTCAGAAAGGGGAAAGAATCAAATTCCATCTAGTTCAATGGGTGTTTAAGTAGTAGATTATATGGCATACTGAGGAGGGTTTCATGGTCGATGCTTACTCGAATCCAATGTGTGTCATGCTCTGTGTCAGAAAAAAGGTAGCATATACATGAAAATCATGAATCAGAAGGTGCATTCACGAGGAATAGAAGAGGTATTACGATTTTCTATAATCTCATGGAGATGTATATTTGGACTTACTATAGGATATATTACCAATTTAGATAAATCACATAGTCAAAGGGATGTGATAATGAAAGTCCATGTGCTCATATATCCTTTGGCTTAGGATAAGTAATGATGATACCACCTACAAGGGTGTTTAGGGGCTTACACAATGATGGTGTCCATTCCCTTCTAAAATATGTTCTATCAGTGAAGAAGATCTCATTAAATTTTAGGAAGATCACTCTCTTGTGAAGATCAATGGGTGTTGGGAATGTTGGAGGTGGGGAACCCTGTGTATACTGCATGACGTGAGGCTACAATTTAATGTATTATGCCGAGGATAATGATGGATCACAATTAAACCTCATGTAGATTATATTAGGAAGATTCAATCATCACCCCTAAAAATTACGTAATTTATACCGACCCACCCTTTGGGAAGGGAAGGAATAAAAAATTTCATGTTGAGATGGGATTATAGACTGATACATTGAGGAGATCACGTGAGCGTTCCTATAGTAAGATGACATTTTTGTTAGAATGCCTATATGAAGATTCATGAGGCTAATCAAGACAATTTGAAACATCAGCCAAGGGACTTTGAAATCAATTCAAACATACCAGGAGGGTCTTATGAGAAAAGGGATTGTGATGAAGAAAAGTTCCTAGGAAGGGACCTTGCGAAGCAGTGGTTCCCCACAAAGAGGAAAATTCCCTATGAAGGGGTTTCCAACTCGAAGTGGAGTGTCATTTCCTAGAAATGGAAAATAAATTCATATGATTCGTGATTAATGAAGTGAAAAGGCATTCACAGAGTAGGAATTCAAGGATTATAGATTCCTTTCATAGTGTGGAACTGTGTTGAAATGTACTTCACGAAGCACAATGAAATTCCATTAACATGGTTTCCAAATGTACCTGAAAGGTACATCCTGAATCAAGAGTTCTTAGAAGAGACTTACATTCGATTAGTTATCTCCTTCCTTTGAGATAGCCCATTGGATAAATGAAGGGAATCCCTGGTTAAAATACGGGTTGTATTTGAGCTAAAGGAACGGTATTTATCAACACTAAAGTATCTTGATGAGCTAATTATTTCTCAATGTTTCATAGAGTTGAAGGTGCTTTTTGATTTTAGAGCAGAGAAGTTTAATAGAACATGTATAATAATTTTGGGTCTAAGGGAATCCATCTATTTATAGGAAATAGGCAGTGGGATACTCTGATAGTTCATTGTAAATCCATGTTGTTCTTCATAATCTGAAGCTGATGAAATCATGTTTTTCGTAACTATCGAGTCGACCATAAACTCTTCTAGAACATATATTCATCCTTAATTCCCTTATTGGCACTCATGGAAGAAAATCGTCAATTTACATGGGATCATAGAGGTGGTTTGGTTCCCTCTGTACAGTGAAGATTCCTATCAATTATGTCTTAACTAAAGCACATTCCACCTTTTTACTCTACAGGGGTCATAGTGAGTACTCGGCATTATTCCATTCAGGAGCTGAAGTACTCCATGATGGACTTGGTGGTGAGTGGCTCCTCAAATGTTCTTTGATAGGCATCGCTTTTAGACTTGTTGTGATCATTGTATATTCTTTTCTATGAACACATTTTGGCACCACAAAATTCCCCCCCCCCTCAGATTTTGGTTTGTGGAGAAAACGAGTATTCATTTTTATGGGTAGATAACAAAAAAAAATTTCATAATCAAAAATCATGGTTTCAATGTAAGGTCACGCTTCGGAGTGGTGACAAGCGAGTTTAGAATGCATAGAATCTATCCATGGCCACACTTTCTACTAATATAGGAATTTTTTCTATAAAAATATTGGAGGATGAACCCTCTTTTGTCCTTATATATCATCATGTTCTAATTCTTGGGATCTCAATTATCAAATCACTAAATGCCTTGTGACTTCTCTTGGCGAACCATTCCCCCTTGTCATTACGACACACAGTGTGTCACTGAATATATGATAGTGCGGTCTGCAGATTACCCCTATTGTATGTGTAGGTTTCCTATAACCAAATGTTTTTATATTGAATATGTGGATATTTAATGTATTATTAAATATTTTTCATTGTTCTACTTGACTATGATGTAATAATGTCCTATAGTAATTGTTTCATTGATAAATTAATGGAAATTCCCTGGTATGATGAGAACCATGAAATTCTATAACATCATTCTTATATATAGTTTTTTGGTTGGATGGAATACTATGATGGGACACATACTATGCAGACCGTCTAGTGCGAGTACTCGTAAGCAGAAGAGGCTTCCCCTCAGGATGTTGTCACTTGGTAATCTCCATGATATGATATTATGAGAATAGACCCTCTAGTTAGAATTCTTCATGCTTTAGTGAAATTTGATATTTCTATCTACGAGCAAGTGTAATGATCCTTAGACATTATGATTGTCATTATTATGTTTCATGACATGAACACATTGATTTACTGTTTAATTCTTTCACATATGTAGTTGGCGATAAGTAGGGTATGTTTGGTGTGTCACGAGTGGCATGTTATTAATGGATAAGTGGAAAATTGATTTTACTTTCCATTTAAAGAAGTTGTTATCTCATACATTTGATTGAAATAGAACTATCATGTGAAACTCAATGAATATGTTGTAATGACTAGTTTATTTTAGGTAGTGAAAGTACGACATATATAGCATAAAATACGATGACACAATCATGAAATTTTCTTGATGATATATTGCGACAAAGGGATTATATTTCATTGTGAGGGTCCACATGTTGATGTCATTGTTCGAAATTTCTGTTCATTCTTGTGGGTTACTTGACCCATTGTTATAGAGTATTATAGGACATTAGTAAAACCCACCTAATTTCAATGACATAGAATCCTAGAGGGACACACCCTAAGTGTTTTTGGTGATCTCGGTAAAATTATATTTGAATTTAATTAATAAAATAAATATTTTTCTCAAGACCATGAAATAATTTTTTTCACGTTAAAATGATCACATAAATTAAATAAAATTTATTTATTTATTTTATTGAACATTTCATTATTATTTATTTACTAGTTTGTAAATAAAATATTTATTTAAGAAAATACATTATTTATTTATTTATTTAGGTGTTCAACAAATGGAAGTGGTGTTCAAGCAGACTAAGGTCGATCCTATAGTAAAACAATTATTTGTAATATGGTAAGTAATTATTTAAATAATATACTGATGTTAAAATAATAATGATGCTACTCTTTTTTGTGATGTGAATTTTGTTTTATAATTCTCTTTTGTACAAGTTTGTGCAACAAGAATAATGACACGATATTATTATTATGAGCATGGGTTTTCACTAAGTTCATGTATGTATTTAATTTTTACTATGAAATTAAATATTTTAACTAAAATTCAATGTATATAAATAGAAATGTAGGCTTATTGTGCTATAAAAACACCACAAACCTGGTGTATTGAGAATTTTTTAGCTAAACAATTTCTCTCACAAATCATCATCCCTCCCCTCTCAAGAACGATAGATGTTCTTCAGGGACATTGAACAAGCAATCAAGAGAAAGCAGCACAAGACACTCCCTTCACCATGCAAGAACCTAGAAAATGAGTGGTGTCGATTAGAGGCCATCATAGCACGTGTGGATCATTGTTAGATGGATTACAATTTGGGTTCATAAATGTTCAGTGAGATAATCCAAAAGGGTCATTCCGGATAATCAAAATTATCGACAAAGAAAGATACCAAATATCCATGTATTATTTTTCTTTATGAAATTAATTAAATTATTTATAAACAAGAAGTAAAAGTTCTTATCTAACGTTTTCTTACCTCTATATTCTTTATCTATATCATTGATTATATCCCATTGGGATTGGAGTACATCATCATATTGATCCATAAAAAATCATTGATCATGGTAAATATCATATTTTGGTGTCGTCCCAACCACTCTTGCATAGCGCCCAAAATGTTCAAGAGGTAATAGAGGGGTTCATTTATAGTTTATCATTATTTAAATATTTTGTAGATGAATAATGAATTTAATAATTTAGTTGTCTCAATTCAAATTATTCTTTCTAAAAATTTGAAAATCACGATCTATTAGTAAACTTTTTTTTCACGTTCACCTTAGAGAAATGATCTTTTTCTTTTCATTATGATTAAATTTAAATAGAAGATCTCATCAAGAGGTGCCATATCCTCCTAGCCATACAACACCAAAACACACAACATGTATTTAGCAGTACACACTGTAAAGTCAAGATTCAATGCATCAGACCGGTTTTCCAAACCAAGCCATGTTTTGGAGTTTTTCTATGTCTTAAATGACTCCATTTGTCAACCACGAATTGGTTGCACATGGTTTTCTGATTACACGACGTGTGGTCCAAATAGACATGGCATGTAGTCCCTTCGTGTTAGGGTTGGACCATGTACCCCGTACACGACTAGCCGGGATGGAAACAGTATAACGAGGAAATACACGGTGTGCGGCCAACATGACATTCCTTATACTCTAAGGATTCATGACGTACACTCACATGTCATTTATTCGAGCATTCAATAAAGGGATGTGGAGTTCGAGTGGACCAAGGTTGGTTTGGTAGAAAATTAATTATTTTAAAGACGGTAAATAATTATTTAACTAGTTTTCACATGTAAATATAAAAATAATTTTTCTATTATTTTTTGACGTGGAATTTTATTTTATAAATCTATTTTGTGAATTTTAGTGCACCATGAATAAATACGTGGTATTATTATTATGAGCATGGGTTTTATGCAATTTCATGAATGTATTTATTTTCTACTATGCAATTAGATATTGTAACTGAAATTCTATTAATATAAATAGACAAGTAGGCATATTGTGACATAGAACACACCACACTCTTAGTGATTTGAGAATTGTTGAGACAAACCATTCACTCTTGAAACCACTTCTCTCCCCTCTCAAGAACAGGAGACATTCTACGATGCAGAAGAACAAGAGATCAAGTATGACCAACACAAGACGTTGTCTTCCCTAATCAAGAAACCATAGAATGAGAGGTGTCGATCAGAATCCATCGGATCATGTGTGGATAACCGCTAGAGGGATTCCATTTTGGATCCTTAAAACTGAAATGATATAATCTGAATGGGTCATTCTAGACGATCAAAATCATCAACGAATAAAATATACCAATGATCCTGGTATTATTTATCTTCACAAATTATTTAAATAAATTAATAAAATGATGTTCAAGATCCTCTCTAAATGATTCAGGCACCTTTATTGTTTATCTAAATATTTGATTATATTTTTTGGAGACTTGAATTCGTCGTCTTATTGATCCCGGAATAATCGTTGATCATGGTAAAAAATAAATGTTTGGTTCCTTCCCAACCATGATTTTGTTGTTCCCGAAACATTCACATGTATGGTTTGTTGTAGGTCTCTAGGACCTTCCTCTTTGACCGAGCTCTATGAAAAAACTCCAAGATCGAGCTCCTCAATCTAAAGAAAAATATTCTTAATTTTTAGGATTGAATGAATCACATGGATGATTACAGGGGGTCCTTGATTATATATCACATAGGGTAGAGATGGATGATAACATGGGGATTAGGTAATGCATGCAGATCCATTCATGCCACAAATCCTTGGTGGAGATACTTTCAGACAGCTGAGATAACCACCCCCTATGAAAAAGGCTTCTTTAATATTTCTTTGGATTTAGGGATTATGTTTTCATTCCCAAAGAATGAAGGGATGAGACAACCTACTTGTTCAGGAGCACTATTTGCCCATGCCAAATGATCAGGGTGGTCGGCGGTTATATATGAGAGGATTATACACCCATCAATGTCAATTGTCTGTATAATCACATAAAATAGATCGATGGGAATTCATTGTAGAAAAAAGTATCTCCCCAAAAGTGCCACAAAATACTGAAGGCTTCTTTTGGGAACCCATATAAGTGGTTGACCGATCAGTGAGATTTGTGCTAGGGTAGAAGTTTTAAGGATGAATGGGCTTTTTCCTTTTATGTATGTGCCTCCTATGAGAATTTTGGGGAAAAAAACGTGAGTGGGCCTCTATAGGGTATCATGGGACTCAAAATTCCACATCTGTTAGCATAAGAAACTAATGGTAGAGTCATTGAGAAGGAGGTCATAAATGACCAAAATATTCCATTTCCTCTACGGGGTTGTCGGTATCAACCTCTAGGGCCTCTACAAAATCTAAGGGATCCCAATATTTTGTGCTATGTAGGATGGGTTCCACTCCATCGAGAATACATGGGAGGAAATTGATTAGATGTCATCGTTGGCCTAGGTAGTGATGGACCAAGTTCCAAGGTATGAAAATCAATTCGTGAGGGATTTCCACTTTTTGTGGTTGTTCATTTGGTTCCTGAATTCCACAATAGATTTGTAATTTCATGTTAGGCCTCCCTCTTATCTGAAAGGGGTCTAGCGCAATAAAGATCGCTCCATCTAGAGACTCTTGGATGATAGATATTTTACGAAATGGGGAATCAATATCAGCAACGAATAGCAACTACTGGTTCGGTTGGATACATTAATTTCGGTGCTCATTTTTTGATGGATTCTTCTAGTAAGGGCATGAACATGGACGTGTGTCCGAGTAAATTTATCTTGGAATCCATGATGGACATAAGAGAGAGGTTCAATCTTAGGATCCCAATGTTCTCTAAGATGTGCGAAGTGCTGTGGAATATCAGTTAATGGAAGACACCCCAGAATGTGTTCGGGCCACTCCATATTCTTTATTGGTGGATATCGATGCATATTTAAGCCTAAAAATATTGAAAACCCATTTATCCTCAAGGTTCGAAATTTTACCCATCTATTCTAAACATGGTTGGGAGTTTTCCTTCCATGTTGACCCTACCACTACTACAGAACCATGATTGGGGGGCATAAAAGTTCAACATCCACACGTTCTCATTGCCAACTGGTTTTTTCAAAGAAGATAAATCAGGGGAAACAAGATCAGCAGTACTACATCTTGTCTTATCAGTGTGGAGTCCTAGTGACATGGTTTTATTATATTCCACAATGTGAACCATACAATCCACACCACTTTGTGTGGATGTTCTGGTTCATGGAGAGGCAACACCATTGGTTCTACTTGGGAATACACCACGAGGACCATCCACATGTGCTGGTGAAGATGTGGATTATCATTACAAGGGAGGATTGTATGATTTGGAATGAGTTGTCTCCACCCACCACTATATATAGGAATGTAAAAGGGAACATAATGAGTTGGGAGGTATCCACCATATGGGAGATGCTGATGCAGTGGACCATCCATGGTAGTGTTGGGGTTCTTTCTCAACCTCGAGGAAGAGGTCGTAAGGTAGAAAGGACGGCCTATAGTGACAGGGTTGTAGTATCCCTGAGGTGTGTTATGATCGAGAGGTAGGAGATAGTAGCTGACCTAGTGGTCCTAGTGGAGGAAATTCATCTAGAGATACGGATTCCCTAGCATTTCTGTAGGATACCCACTCAGGTTCTATGGATGATATTATTCCTTATAGACAAGCCTAAGGAGGTTGTATTCCTAGAGTCCTGGGACATCAGGTATGTCAGCAGACAGTTCCTCATTCCTTCCTAGATGTGGAAACATATGAACCATATCAGGATAGATTTATCAGGGTTTGGTCATTCTAGAGTTGAATTTTCAGTATCTCTTATGGAGGGGGAGAAATAAATTACTGGGCAGGAGGACATTTTGCACTCTCGGGGTGCTCTATGTCCATTTACAGATCGAGGTAAGGTGATTTTTGATCAAAATTTCCCTCTGCACCAATATTTCATAGAATTAAGGGAGTGATTCCCTCTAACGTAGGAACTATAATGTTCATACTGGGTGGAGGAGGATTGTAGAGGGAGAACTATGGAAGAGGGTGAGCTTGCAAACTCGGTGCTGGAAGAGTGTGCAGAGGCTGTTGGGGTAAACCCTAATCCATTTTCATATAGTCCGAATTCAGGTAATTTAGGAATTCTCATCTAATATTTGACCTGTGCAGGATGGAATCATACACAAAGCATGCTGCCATGAAATAGTAAATGTAGCTATGGGACAATTAGGATATTATCATGTGACAACAATTACTACAATTCCTAGCAGGGAAGCAACGCCTAGGGTGGTTATCCAAGAGACTTCAGACATTCCTACCATATATGGGGGGCCACAGAATGGAATTTTGGCAGCAACATCTCTCGTGGAAAAGTGAATGTTTGATCATTGAAGGTCTTAATCACAGAAGTAATTACAACCATCTATTAAATCAGGCCAACTGATGTCTATGTATTATGACATGAGTATTTTTCCAAATGGCATGGTCTACATTGGAGAGGATGTATGAAGTTCTTTTTGATTACATTACACGGGGAATTCATATGGTTGCAGAATCAGACAACCATACATACCAAGACATAGTTCTCCCAATCATAAGAGGAACTTTCAAGTGAACTAATCCTAAAATTATTGATCTTGAATCTGATGTCGGGGGTCAATGTGATAACATGGGACCTAACATGCCAAACTAGACAATGGATGGGGATCCTAATAATGAGTTCCTAGAGGCATTTCCCACATATGAACCTTCTGACTGTGAGGGCTAGGATGGGATGACTTCTGACGAAGAGGATAGAAAAGTTTCCCACTAGCGGTCATGGAAGCTGATAAAGAACATCATTGGGGAGACACCATATGCACAATGGATAGATCAAATTTGGAGGCATTGTTACCAACTATTCAAATTAAGTTTTGGAGGAGCGGATACCTAGAATCCTTATATGAATATATGTGGTTTTATAGCAGAGAAGATACATGAACATGATCAAGGCCTTGGTGTGTTCTATAAGAGGATACATTCAATGAACATCAAGATAATATATGAGTAAAATAATGAGATCCTATGATTAAAGTCACATGTTAACGAGTATTTTTATTTCCTTAAGGAACAATTAGGGCTCATATCTGGACTAAATTCACAGTAGGTAGAGGGCAGAGAATATAAGAGGCGAGGCTCGGAGGGGATGGATATTATCCTAGCTAGTGAGCAAAGGACCCTGATTGATGATGAAGAGATATGAGTCATTACAATTTTAGATGAGTGGGAACCCAATAGGTGACAATAGATCCGAGATGATACCATCCAGAGAGTGGTGGTGCTGAGATTCTCTACTGAAGTGGTAAACCGTCTATGGTTATGAAAAATCATGGGGAACTGTAATGTGTGTAATCTAAAAAATGTACATTCATGCTTTGAATTTTTATATTGAACGCAAGTATGATTTCTGTTAGGTGTCTTTGGTATTCTACATTTCTATCACATTTGTGAAATATCCAGTGATCAGTCCCTAATCATACATTGGTCATGCCTGATATGATAAGCAATTGATGACTACATCATTATTACTTTTGAATATGAGAGGACCAACCAGGATGAAAGAATCATTGGTCTGAACACATGATCTAGATTTCTGGGATGAAATAGGAAGGCCT
Source organism: Viscum album (assembly GCA_963277665.1). Taxonomy (NCBI): domain Eukaryota; kingdom Viridiplantae; phylum Streptophyta; class Magnoliopsida; order Santalales; family Viscaceae; genus Viscum; species Viscum album. The sequence continues at coordinate 1,817,453,646 of OY728146.1, forward strand.
CACTGAAGAATGATGTTATGAAAATAGACTAATTGCCTTTTTCTCAATGTTCTGTAGTGCATGAGCGGGGTAACACCAGGGGTGTTAGAATCCTTACGAACAATGGGGAATAGAAGTGTGAGTCATGATACCCAAAATCAAGAACACTATAAGGATGGCATGATAGAGAAGGATAATTTTAGACCATTTTGAAAACATTGTATCCCTATTGTGTTAGTCTGAAATGGGAATAAAAAATGAGTCCCGACTGCTGACCATGGTAAAAACAGAGGGCCAAACTCAAAATTTCATCTATTAGTTTCTAGATAGTTATAAAAAATTGTAGTTGATTCATAGGTTGAGCGTCCATACAATTAGGTTGTTCCTTCAGGCATGAAATAGGATGAGTGTCCAAATAAAGGGAATTCCAAGCATAGAGTGTGGAGATATGGGGTGTTATAATAGAACCTAACACTTTTTAAATTAACCCACCATGTTGAAAAACTTTAGGTAGACTCATTGGTCTGAATTAAGATCAATCTTACATTTAGACAGGACCTCTTTGGTGAGTATATAAGATTATTTATACTATTATATCATTCTAAAAGGGATGATATTCACATTTTTTAATGTCATACGGAAATGTAAGGGGCATGAGAGGCTAGCTCCTGAAAAGGGGAATATGTGGTGCATCCATTATAGACTCATCGTGAATGAGGACATAGATCGTCCATACAATATCACATGTTCCCGGGGGGGGGGTTGTAGGTCAAGATACCGAATATGGTGAAATTTGGTCTGGTCCTAACACATATTTCTTGGACGTTTATATACATTTCATGAGGATTTAAATCATTCCATATGTAGTTCTTGAGCACAGTGTGGTTAGAAACCAATGCTTGAAGAGGGAATCCTCTCTGGAGGGGATGGTGATGCATCCCATAATTAGAATGTTCCACCATTAATTTGTTCAGGGTAGAACTATTTTTTTGATTCATGCGTCAAGGAAATGGTCACCTAGAAATAAAATGTGTGGTGAGGTACATATCCCAATCAGAATTGAGTATTGTAAGAGTCGACAACACAACACTTCATTACGATGGGATTTGTTACTCCATAAATTATAGGTGGGCTAACTAGGGGTTGTACCTTATGGATCTACTAATTTGGGATGATACCTAAAAATGAAATGTTTGGATGTTTCTAAGTATTCCAGGAGGATTAGTATAAATCCATACATAGTTATGAGATGACATTTTAACTTCACGTGGTATAAAAGGCATGTGTGGTTCGGCTGTAGCTGTACACATCCAACAAAAACCACTATGCCAAAATGATTTGTGCTTGATGTGGGAAGCAAGGAGTAGTTATTGGATTTTTCTGGTATAGGGGGAACATTAGGATAAATGGATTCATATTTGGGTGATGTCCAAATATTATTGAGTCTAAAACATAAAACTAATAGAATCCTGTAATGGTAAAACCAAGGGTTATGGAATTTCATCATAACATAAGGATGTGGAATGATGTTAATCATGGTGCCCTAGGTCTTGATTGAAATAATGGTGGCGTGAAGATAGAGACATGGGAGACACATGGTGAAGTTGATGCAAAACCAATTGTGAATGAGGACCCCAGAGGTACACACCACACAATATGTCACCAATAGAGTTCAGGCCAAAGGGATATAAAATGGGACATGATTTGAGATTCCTAGGGCTGAACCTTAAGACAAAATCTCTAGAAATTCCTATGTATCCCGCAAGGATAGGAATCAAGGCATTCATGGTTCTAAAATAAGGATGATCATACTTTATTGTCATAGAAATTGGATGATATTGGAATGGAGAGAGGGAGAAACAAGGTGAGTCTATCAAAAAAACCCAACACGATGGAGGAAAATATGAGTCCATATAACTCTATATGCTCCTAGAGGAGACAATAGGTTGAGGGACCAAATATGATATTTGGTATAGCCCCGAGGCAAAGTGACATGGTGTTCCTATGTATCCCATTATGATGGGTATCAAGCCACACATAGTTATGGAGAATGGCATGATAGGGTACCAATGCAAGGGACAAAAATATCGAACAGGTCTAACCCATGCACCAAAATAATCATCATTTGATTGATATTATTTGTTCAGTAAGGTGGATGTGTGTTGTTTTTTTGAATCAATGAGCCTTGGATGGGGAATACGGGCATCGTTGTAGAAATCATGCCGGATATAGGCCTTGAAAAAGGGAATAGTGGTGAACTGATACAAAACATGATCTCCCATCGAGATGGGACATCATAATGAGGTTTTGTTTTTCATTGTGAAACTATGATGATTGTGTCATATTTTAGGGTAATATGATAATACCAACCCTTGAATATTTTTTTCATAAAGAAAATATGAAACAATTTGAAATCCTAAGGGACCAGAAATCATAGATTAAGGTTATTTGTATTGGAATCATATAGATGAATGAGATTTGAGAAGGAATGCAAAAGGTGAAATAATGCATACCCATCACGAAATAGGAAAAGGTCCAAAATACACCACAAGAAATTCCAAAGGAGAAATCCTTGCACGAGGGGATTGAAATAGTCATAGAATATGGGGATGAAACTGGATACAAAATTCTTGGTTGTTCCAATGTATCCCATGAAGATGGGAATCAAGAAAATCATAGTTATAAGAGTATAGTATAACTTTATATAGGAAGAGAGGTAGGGAAGAAATGATCATAAAAAGGGTTTTATGTGGTGTGGCTATTGAAACCCCAAAATGAATGATTATATAAGGATTCCATATAACAACACACGGTTTTATAAAATTTAGGGACAAAAGGCCAAACAATAGAGATATTTAGTGGATCCTTAGCCGGAGCCGAATATGAAACATATGGGAATTCCTATATATCCCATAAGGTTGAAAATTAATCCATACATTGTTATGAAGGAATCCATATTGTTTAATGTCATACTATAATAATGTATGGAGATCATAGTTTAAGGTCATAGAGCATGGACCATAGAAATGATATTCTATCAAGAGGAAGTTAACCATGTCTAAATCCCAAATCCCATGTGAGATGAACATGATGTGGGAAACAGGGGCAGAGAAGGTATTTGAAAAATTAAAAATATAGTGAACGGGGGAAATGGTGCGGAGCATAAAATTACACCCCATCCAAGATTTTTTCATCTTAACATGAAAATGTGCAATGAGGGATAACACATAGAGTGTCAATGTTTAAAATGAACATGAGTGAGTGGAAGAGGTGAAGCAAGAAACAAAAATTTAGGGCTTAATTGGGGTGTCATAATAATTGAGGATAACTTTTGAACGTGTTCGAAACACATAATTCTTATCATGTGGCCAGAAATAGGAACAAATATGTGTGTCAACCACTGACCACATTCGTAATGTCGATCTTGTGACTAATATTCATTCAAAATTATTGGGAATGTTGTCCTAAGAAGGTAGGAGAGACATGAGTCCTATCATCCATGAAATTCATCGGTCCATTAGAATGTGAATGATAATGAAAGCCTAAATAAAGGGAAACAAGTAGAAAGGATATGATTGGAAACATGTACATGCATAATCTGACACTCTTGGTCCCAAACTAGAGTTCTCCTTGGCATGTTGGTGAATCAACCAAAAGGGTTGAGAGGAATAAAATTCGGGACCATAGTGGGATGAAGAGATATCAATAGGTAGGTAGTGTCGTGGATATTGAAAAACAACTCTAAAAGAGAAGAAAAGGACTTACCACACCACATCCCCCCTCCAAGATGACTCATGCCAGGGGGATAGAGAGATGTGGAGGTCTCTAAGAATCATGGCTGGACACAGAGTCCAAATATTTGTGAATTCATATGCATCCCATGAGGATGATAATCAATCCACACTTAGTTCTAGAAGGTGTCATGTAGTTAAACGTCATGCGACAAGAATGAGAAATAAGGGGAGTCTAAATGGGATAGATGTGGCATAAAACCATCATCCTACATTAACGAGGACATAATGTCCATACCAAGACACACATACCAATATGACGACATGGGACAGGGTCTAGAAAGGTTGATGGACCCAAGGCAGAGTGATAGATGGAATGTCTTGGCCTGTTCAAATTTTATAGTCTTGCAGGATGGGTGATAACTAGTTTTACATCCTTCAGCTCAGACATAAACTGTATTTTAATGTCATGTAGTGAGGATAGTACAATTTATGGTAATGGGGGACTATGAATACATGACCCTTTATGTGGGTATTTCCTAACCAAATCTCTTAATCCCTTATGTGAAATACCCTGTGTAGGAAACAAGAAATGGGGTCAGGTTCTTCCCAGTATATTAAGGTATGATAACGAAAGAAGAGATTTGGCTAGGTCAATCCCATTATTAACATCATTTTTGGTTGAGGAACACTGATATTTGAAGGGATTAAATGAAAAAATGAATCATTGTACCTAATATCTATTACATATAGGGTGGTGATAATGATTGGGGATAACTATTGATAGTGTTTGAAACACAACATCCACATCGTGTGACCACAAATTGAAACAAAAAATGAGCATCAACCACAAAACATATTCATAATATGGGACTCGTATCAAATTATTTAACAAAAATCCTTAGGGATGTTGGCCCAAGATGGTAGGAGAAAACTAAGGCCTAGAATACATTCTGATTGGGGTTCCTTTAAGATGTGAATAATATTGGAGACCCAAATAAAGGGGAAAAGTAAAGCATGAAGATTCTTGTGATGATTAACTTCATGTGAATGGGAAAAAAGTAGGGATATTCAACTGGTGGGATAAATAGTCCAATCATCATAAACTTGATTTTATTGATGGAAAATGCGACCCTCACCACAACATGGGCTTTATGAAGCAACCATGATAATGGTAAGGACAAAATATGATATTTTTAGGTATAGAACATTTCTAAAGTATGAAATGTATTCTCGTACTTTAATTTCATAAATGAAGACACAGTAGTTTAACTTTATGCGGGATGGGTGCTGGGTAGTTTTTCATCCTTCAACCGGGACAGATCAAGTAGTTTATCATTGTGCAGTGAGGATGGTATAGTTTATGGTCATGTAGGACTATAAAATATCAAGACATTTTATATGTTTTTTTATGGTCATAGATATTAGACCAGAATGGTAGACATGCTACTCGGAGTTTTAGAACAATACAGGACAACAAAGTAGTTTTATTTCATTCATCTTGGAAGGATTACATAGTATAATGTCATGGAGTGAAGAAAAAAACTTTATTTTCATTCAGGACTACATACTGATGAAAAGTACTGCTTGAGGAATTTTTAATTGGTTGGATGAGTTACAGGATCTCCATCTATGGTAATTAGGGAGTACATGCCATTTGAGTAAATCTTGTGACAGTTGTAAGGTCCTTCCCATTTTGGCCATAACTGTATCATTTCCGTCCTTGGGGCCAACACCATGTCACCTTGTAAGAAATTGAGGAGGTGATATTTCTTATTAAAATCTTTGGAAATATTGCTCTATTGCCTCTCTATGTTGTGCAGATAACAATGTATGTTCTCATCGAGCACATATACTTCAATGAGATGGAATTAAACTACCAAATTTGGTGATTGTTTGTCATAGAAAACCATGAGTAATAATGGAAATTGAATCTCATTGAAGGACCAAATCAGTTACATAATATAAGGAATATATTTTCCTATGAGTAGAATTGCGAGTCATTGTCTTATAGGCCTAGAGGGCAATGGGGATTGTATCTTGAAAACACCTCTTGTTCTAACCAACCATTTTCTGAAAACTTTTAGAGAGGTTTTTGTTGAACGACTTGATCCACAAATTTTCTTGTGCATGATATCAGGAGGTATGTTTAGAACAGTTATTTAACATGGAATACGAATTTTTATATTCGACTTCCTAGACGTTTTTATCATTATCAATGAGGACGACATGAGGGAATCTGAATTGGTAGAAAATATTGAAGCTCAAAAATTAAATGATTGAATATTCTATGACCTACATGAAAAGAAATAAATCTTCCAACTTGGAAAATAAATCTATATCGGACAGGATGGATCTACTGTGGCGAGCTGTCGTCGGTGGATAGGGTCCAACAACATCGAGTCCCCGAACTACAAAATGATTTAGAGTACATTGTAGTGTGGATATGTTCTGGAATCCTATACATAAAATTATCATGGATTTGCAATGCGTGGAACCTCACGGAAAACACGATACAATCACAGATCATGGTGGGAAAAATTACCCATATCTTCCAATATGGTGAGATACTTTCACCCCTATATGATGATCCCCACAAAAACCGACATGATCATCCTACTTGAATTGAGAAATATCACATCCTTGAATGCAATCGAGGAGATTCCCATCAAACCCAAGGCTATAGATGATCTTCCCAAGGTTATGACCACTCTGGACGGTGATCTCAAATTAGTTCCTTTGAATTCTATCTTGCTCGACTTGATCAGCTGAGAGATTACTGTGTTGGAGATACTCATAAATGGGTTCCTCTAGTAGAGAGTCACATCCAACATCGAGGATGGTGGACCTGGGGGTCCTAACATGGAGGCTCTAAAGGAAAGGTTTCCTTCCTATAGGTTATCATCATCGTCATGAGTGATGGGGGATATGAATCTCTAATTCACCATATGGATAATCAAATCATCATACTCAATCTGATAAAGTGATGCATCCATGATGGGTAATGATTCGGCTCGACTGATATGTGAATGAGAGAAATTAGTGTCTTCTGTCTGAGACAAGAACTAGGCCATCCATTGGAGGGTTCATTTAAATTTTTGTCTGAGTTAAGAATTACTGAAGATTTAGTTATTGAAGATCTTTTTGATGTATAGTTTAGAGTCCCCATTCACATGTAAGTGTGGAAGATCATCATTGAAATCCATCTCGAGATAAGTAATGAGTGTATGGTACTCTGACTCAATGTTTGTAAAACCTTTTGACAACCCGAATGAATATTGAAGAACAACATACATAGGTGTGATGAAGAAAATACCCATTCCCTCTCTGTTAAGTTTGGGATCATTGAGACTTCATCCGGTATGTCCTAAAAAAGAACCATCGAAGGTATTTTTCCAACATGGGATGTCATGGTCTACCATGAGGGTTGCCTCATCAAGAACATAAAGATAGACATATGGGACTATGGGAGATAGATGGTTTGAAAAGATGTATGACAGTTCACATCCATTGATAGCCTTCTGGGAAAAAAACATGATGTCAAACATCTGGAGGATCACTACACACCGAGCAAGAAAACCTGTCATCATGGGATGGTTCAGAATGTAGAGCATGGGATCTAGTTGGGACACATTCAATATCTCATGGTGATGCATGTAGTGTCACAGATTTTGCAGGGTGAATACCAACACAGGGAATCTCTTCTCTATAAAGTATTATCATGTCTCTATATCGAGGATCAGATAGTAGGGATATAATATTCATTTCACTATTGTCTCATTGTTCTTCAAGGAAAGAAGGGCTCCAAGGGATCGTTATAGGGAAGGTGCATAAAAGACCACCAACTTCCAATCAATGAGGGGAATTAAGACCAGAGGTTGTAATATGTACTTCTTTATTTCCTCAAAAGTTATGTAACTCTCCTAATCCCATTGATAATTGACTCATTTATTCATGGTCCAAGACAAGGGATTACACATTCCCAGAGTATTTTTGATTAATCATTGTATATAGGATAAGAGTCCATAAAATCCTCAGATATCCTGAATTTTTCATGAGGGATACATATGAATGATGACCTTGATCTTCTCCAAATCAATATCAATTCATATATATCTAAAAAAGAAGACGAGAAAATTTCCATAGGGGTCACTGATGGCACATATAAGGGGATTCCTCTTCAGGTGGTGTGAATGGATATAGCTAAACACTTTCTTTAAATCAATTAGATGTTCCTGGCACTGGTGATGTCTTACCACCAGATCTTCCAAGTATATTTACACCAATATTCCATGGATAAGATTAAATATGCGATCCATGCCATGCAGATTGGTGGTACATGCATTATTTAGACGAAAATGCATTACCTCGTAGTAGAAAGTTCCTTATGGAGCCCTAAAGGCTATAAAAACTCCGTCATCAGGGGCCATTCAAATTTGGTTATACCCATAATATCCATTCATGAAGAAGATATCCTGGAACCTAGTGGTGTAATGAATCAACATTTCCTTCATAGGAGGTGGATAATTATATTACGAACTGTGATTGTTAAGATCTTGGAAGTCAATGCAGACTCTTATCATGTAGTTTTTCATTCTAATGGACATAATTATATCCAACCATATGGGGTAATGTACCTCGTAGATGAATATGGATATGAGGTTCTTATTAACCTCTACCTCAACCATGGAACCTTAATAAGGGTGCATTAGTTTGGGAGGAATTTTGAACCCACTATGATTTCATTGAAGACCACGGTTGTTGTAAGAAACCAATGGATCTAGTCCAAGAATCACTTGATTACTCCTATCAAATACATCACAATTGTATTTTTCTAAGTCCTCGTATAATTTTTTCTCTTCTATAGGAATGTAAACACAGGTCAATGTGGGTTTCTGATTTGTCCCATTACTGAGGATTACATATACTAATTCCTTGACCGTGGTGGAAACACCCTCTTCAAGAGTGGGAGGATGATCCTCTAAATCCACATTAATAATCATGGAGTATGGATACATGGAAGGATTCCATTCTACAAAATCAAAATATCCCGACGAGACACTTGGGAAAGCCTGTGTGGTGGTGGATATCGCATCAAGGTTCTCATGTACTGCTAAAACCATAACGGTGAATGCTATCGTCATTTTCTAGTATAGCCTTCAGACCAAGGGCCCACACTTGATGAAATCAGGGCAATCATGTCCATCCACCTGGATACGGTTTATCCCATCTTGTTGGTATAACTATGTGTGATATATTTTTCATTTCCATGGGATAAACATCCCAATACATTATAGGAGTAGGGATATCTGAGATCACATGATCCAAATTTTTGTAGCAATACAAGGTGATATTATAGAATCTCATAGACATGAGATTGTACCTCTTCTTTATTTCAGAAAAAAAATCATTTCCCCATGTCTGGGATCATAGAATCCAGTTGGTGGATTGGGAATATTTAGGCATCATCTAGGTCTGTCCATTGTTTGGTCATAGTAGCCGCATGTTTAACCTTGTTAGCTTGAATCTACATGTTCGTTCTCTTGTAATAGTCGGAATCCAAGTAGTAGGATTCACAAGATGCAAAGGGATATGAATCACCTTTGAGAACACCAACTCAACCTTTGAGGGAGTACATAAGTCATTGGTGATATGATGACGAGACCACCACATGAATGTGGACCCATGGCCTAACCATCAATGTGTAGTAGGTGGTGTCATTTGAGACAACCATGAACTTGGTGATGGATACTAGGCCAATAAACAGGGACTTTAGGTTGATTAGGGAAACCAAAATATATTCTGTCATCTCATAAACATGGTTTTTCAGGTCAGAGGTATAACGACCCACACTTTTCATACATTGTTAATACTTCAAAATTGAAGCACACTTATTACAACATATGAAAAAACCACAAAGGACCGTATAGCTATAGTGTCTTTAGAAACTGGGAAACATAAACAACTGGTTCATAAATCTTCTACAGTGTCTCCCATTTATTTCATCATATCTAGGGTCCCTTTTAGCATATTCTACTTAATATCCATCTTCCTGACCTGGGGAAAAGAAATCATAAAAGGGTGAGCTCAAATGCTCAGCAAGGGCAAATAAAGGAAATAAAAATCATATCATATCTTTATGAAAATCAAAGCCTGCAAAAGAGATCATAATATCTTAACATGGAATAAATCATAGAAGTGAAAATGAGATCCCCATAATCATAACATAAAACTTGAAACTTTGTGGAATGCACACATAATCATGGAAAATCATTTCTTGTTAGTCATGACTCATTGCCAAGACTATCTTAGTGGACAAAGTCCCTTTCTGAACCGAGTTCACTCCTCGTTTCAGTCCTGTATCACTGAACCGAAATAACCTTCCGTTCCAGCCATGTCTATCTCATGAGATATAAAATCATTACCCAATGCATTGGAGGGAGATATAGGTCCCACCCATTATATAATGAATCATTTCTTATGTGTGCCACATAATCATAAAACATACATCATCGCATAACACATGTAACAAAAATGGGATTCTTGAAACATCATGACATCATAAATCAATTCATATAAGATAAAAGAATTCATAAAAATAATTCCATCACAACATGAACAAATCAATTTAATAATAGGGATAAAAACAGAACCCTTTATTATCTTAGATGGAAAATAATTTTGATAAAACACTTGAACTCCATTCATGGGGAAAATATCCTTTCTTCTTCAAAAACATTTTTCCTTTCATAACATGTCATACAACTTTAAAATAAAAGAAGTTGATTAAAAATAAACTTGAAAACTTGTAAAGGAAGCTTCATGGGAACAATGTTTTAAAAATCCATTCATGCCGTATAAGTTAATAAAAACATTCTTCATACTTTTGTCGGAAAAGTCAAAAAGTACCTCGTATGACAAAAGATTCCTTTCATAGATATTACTAAAAACTCACCGAAGGGTAAAAATGGATTTAAACAATTGTAGGTGGATGGAAATAATATTACATATTGATGAAACATGGATGTGGATGATAAAATACACCCCAGTAAATACTTATGAATAAACAATCTCGGATAAAAATGAGATTGTGATATTTCCCTTACCTTAGGTCCGATTTTCTTTGTTCGTGTCCGAATCTCCTGTATAATGGTTTAAATAATGTTATTTACTTATTCCAGAATCATACATATTGATATTATATCATATATGGTCATATTATTAGCTTCTTGTTAGTAATATTTCATTGTTACTTGTTACTCGGGTCTTTATAACTTTTTGTTCTCATGCGTGTTTTGTCGAATAAATTCTTATTCTTATCTTTAGGTTATAGATAATTCATTTCCAGAATGGTATTAGTGTATTATATACCATATTCATTCATTCAATTCATTTATATAATCATTATGAAATGAAGATCATGTAGAACGAGTCGCATCACATCGTGGAGACGGTATTCCGTACGTACGCACGAGTGATGATATCGTTCCTATGATCGTGGAATTGTATTGGAGTATATATATATTATTTCAGTATCAATATTACTTAATAATAATCATATATAGTTACTCATTACACCATTATACCCATCCTTCTATGTTTATGGTGGAAATAGATTACACCACGGCGTGGAGACGGTATTCCGTACGTACGCACGTGCGGTGATTTCATTTTTCCATAGGATGGATAGAAGGCGAATTAGGGTTGTTTCATATTTATAATAACATATCAGTATGTAATTAATACTGATGTTACTACTTTATCATGAAACAACTAAAGAAGAAGAAGTTGAAGAAGAAAGAAATTGAAAATATCGGTAATGGATATTACCTCTTCTTTGGAACGCCTCTTTGAATCCTCCACTTAAGGAACTAAGATTGGTCTTTGGAGAAGACCAGGACCTCTAGGATTATTCTATGGAAGTGGAGAGGAGAACATGGTAGGGGTTGGCCGAGCTTGAGTGCTCAAATTGGTTTGAGGAGGAGGGGGAGGAGGTGCCCTTTTATAAGGGAGGAGAGGGGCACCTTAGGAATATTTCAAAATATTATATTATATTAAAGTCAAAATCGGATTATAATGGTTCCAAAGGGTCTTATTTCGAATCTAAAGTTGGGATGGGTCGAAATCCTATCAACCAATAGGATTTAGACAAGTTTAGGGTATTATTTTAACCTTATCAATTAGATTTAACTCTAAGTTAATTAATTTAACTTTTACCGTTTCTTTTTGTTTTCTTTAACTATATGGTTAATACACTTACTATAACATGCCAAACGAACCCCAAATTGTTTATTATTAATATATATATCCTTATATAAGTCATTTGGCCGAACCTTAGATTTTTAGGAATAAAATAACAATTAATAATATAATATTTGATTTAAAAACTATTTTGTGTCAATTTTGACACTATTTGATATATGATTTTTGTGAAAGTCATAACAGAATTATATGTTCGAACCAAGTTGATTAAATCAACACTAATATATCATAGTAACCTAGAAATTTAGTGTAATTCATAAAAAGTCTCAAATTACATTTATTTTGGTATTTATATTATCAATTTTGTCAATATTTCATTAATAAGATAATTACTGCATCATCTTTGTGTCATATATAAATTAAATTATTTGATGTCTAAAAATTACAAATAAAATACCATCATATAGGAAATCTTTTTAGCTTTCTAATTAATATTTACAATCGAATTTATCTTATGTATAACCCCATATTAAAAATGATTTCCTTATTAAACTTTGATTTTAACTATTTTAACCCTTCTTTAAATAAATTAATAATAAATGTCCTAATCTAATCCAAGTGGGCCTAAATGGTCATATTTTATTCCTAAGTTTGTTTTTGGTCGAATTACACTTGTCCAATAGAATTAGGACATGTTTTAGGGTAATATTGATATCATATTTACCCTTAGTTACCCTATTTACTATTAACCGTAGTAAAAAAAAGTAAAAAGTTACTATTCACCAAAAAATTATTTTTATCTCATTGAACCACATTTTACTTACTGATATCAACCGTGTCTGTCGGATTTTCGAAATTCCATTCACAGAAGCGGTAAAATTAAGTTTTATGCAAAATTCAGTTTTTAACCTACCACTTAGTGGTTTCACTATTCATCAAAAATTGAAAGTTTTCAGAAAAATACTAAAATTTCACCCTAGGCTAATTTCGATATTCTGAGTCCAAAAATGAAGTCCATTTTGAAAAATAAAATTTATAATATTTCAAAAAGTGGTTATTACTATTCATAACAGCTAGTTTTAATAGCATATTGTTGTTTAGTGAAACTCGGTATTGCGTACGACGCAAGCTATCGAGGAAGGTCGCGATTGTGTGTAAAGCAAGCCAAGCAAGTGTTGTGTAGAAAAAGAGTCCTTTGATGATTTATATAACATAAAATTCTCGGGTGTTACATTCTACCCCCCTTAAAAAGAATTTTGCCCTCGAAATTCGTCACTTTGTAACAAACAGATGAGGATAATTCTCCCTCATCATATCCTCAAGATCCCATGTAGCTTCTTCAAGTTGGTGGTTCCTCCATAAAACTTTCACGAAGCGAGTGGTCTTGTTTCGTAGGACTTTTTCGCTACGATCTAGAATCTCTATCGGCTGTTCTTCATAAGAAAGATCTTGCTCCAGCGGTACAACTTCTGAGCTGAGTACATGTGAAGGATCTGGTATGTACTTTCTCATGAGAGATACGTGGAACACATCGTGAACTTGAGAGAGATTCGGTGGAAGTGCCAATCGGTAAGCTACCTTCCCAACACGATCCAGTATTTCAAAAGGACCGATATATCTAGGGCTCAACTTCCCCTTCATTCCAAATCTCATAACCCTCTTCCAGGGAGATATTCGTAAGAACACTTTATCGCCCACTTCAAACTCTAGGTCTTTTCTTCGGTTGTCGGCATAACTTTTATGTCGACTCTGAGCTGCTCTTATGTGTTGTTGAATTGATCTAACCTTTTCTGCCATTTCATCAACGAGATCAGGTCATAATAGCTTTCTTTCCCCAACTTCATCCCAGCAAGTTGGAGTCCTGCATTTCTTTCCATAGAGAGCTTCATAAGGAGCCATCTGAATACTGGAGTGAAAGATATTATTATAAGAAAATTCTACCAAAGGTAGGTGTTGATCCCAACCTCCTTTGAAATCCATAGAGAAAGCTCTCAACATATCTTCTAGGGTTTGAATTGTTCTCTCAGACTGACCGTCTGTCTGGGGATGATAAGCAGTGCTGAAACTCAACTCTGTATCCAGAGTATGCTGAAGACTTCTCCAGAATTTCGAGGTAAATCTCGGATCCCGATCAGATATAATAGAAAGTGGTACTCCATGCAATCTTACCACTTCCTTTACATATATCCTGGCAAGATGATCTAGAGAGAAATCCTCTCTAATAGCAATAAAGTGTGCAGACTTTGTAAGACGATCAACTATGACCCAAATAGCATTATTGCCTTTGGATGTTTTAGGAAGTCCTGTGACAAAGTCCATAGTGATGTTTTCCCATTTCCATTCGGGTATGGGTAATGGTTGTAACATCCCCTTAGACTTCTGTCTCTCAGCTTTAACTTGTTGAAAAACCAAGCATCGAGAGACATATTCAGCAACATCTCTTTTCATGCCATCCCACTAGAAGTACTCTTTCAGGTCCCTATACATCTTTGTGCTTCCAGGATGAATAGAGAATGAAGAACTATGAGCCTCATCCAGCAGCTCCTTCTTTAATTCGGGGATGGGAGGAACACAAACACGATTCCTGAACTTTATTATCCCATCACAATCAAGGTTGAATTCAGGAAAATTTCTCACCTTTTTTTGTAACTCGACATCTTCTTTCTGTGCCTCTTTAATCTTCACATGTATAGATGGTTGAACATTCATTTGAGAAAGATAAGATTTTTCCCCTTCCATTATAATTCCAAGATCCATCCTTTGTATTTCCATAAATATTGGATCTTTTGGGATCCTTATCATGGATAAAATAGCATGGTCTTGTCGACTTAATGCATCTACCACCTTGTTTGCTTTCCCAGGGTGGTAATGGATTGAGCAGTCATAATCCTTAATCAGCTCCAACCATCTTCTTTGGCGCATATTCAGCTCCTTTTGTGTGAAAATATACTTTAAACTTTTATGATCAGTATAAATATCACACCTTTCACCATAAAGGTAATGCCTCCAAATCTTTAATGCAAAGATTACCGCAGCCAACTCCAAATCATGTGTTGGGTAATTTTGCTCATGGATTTTCAACTGTCGTGAGGCATAAGCTATCACCATATCATTTTGCATAAGAACACACCCCAATCCCTTCTTGGATGCATCACTGTAGATCACAAACCTTTCTCCACTACAAGGCAGTGTGAGCACAGGTGCACTGGATAACCTTCTTTTCAACTCCTTGAAATTATCTTCACATTCCTCTGTCCAGACAAACTTAACTCCCTTCCGAGTCAACTTGGTGATTGGATTAGATAATCGTGAAAAATCTTTTACAAAACGTCGATAATATCCAGCCAAACCAAGAAAACTTCGGATCTCAGTTACTGTTGTTGGTCTTGACCATCTTTCGATAACCTCTGTTTTTGCTGGATCCACAGATATCCCCTCTTTTGAGATTATATGACCCAAAAATGCAACTTTTTGAAGCCAAAATTCACACTTGGTAAATTTGGCATAAAGCTTCTCCTTTCTCAGGGTCTTCAATATAATTCTCAAGTGATCTTCATGCTCTTCCTTGCTCTTTGAATAGACAAGAATATCGTCTATAAAGACTACCACAAATTGATCAAGATAGTCTCTAAAGACTCTATTCATTAGATCCATGAAGATAGTAGGGGCATTAGTAAGACCAAATGGCATCACTATAAATTCATAGTGTCCATACCTTGTACGGAAAGCCATCTTTGGTATATCCTCCCTTTTGACCCATAATTGATGATACCCTGAACGAAGATCAATCTTGGAAAAGTATTGAGCTCCGCGTAGTTGGTCAAATAAGTCATCAATGCGTGGGAGAGGATATTTGTTCTTTATAGTGATCTTGTTAAGTTCTCGATAATCAATGCAGAGTCTCATTGATCCATCATTCTTCTTAACAAATAGAACAGGTGCTCCCCAAGGTGACCCACTAGGGCGTATGAATCCCTTATCAAGATTCTCTTGGAGTTGCTTCTTCAATTCCTGCAACTCAATTGGTGCCATTCTATAAGGTGTCTTTGAAATAGGCAAAGCACCCGGTACAAGTTCTATTGAAAACTCAACTTCACGATTTGGTGGAAGACCCAGCAATTCCTCCGGAAAGACATCATCAAACTCCCGTACAATGGGCATATTCTTAATCGTGAGTTTCTCACCAACTATTTGAGATAAATAACCTTCATTTAGTGGAATCAATACCCATAAGTTGGAAGAAATTTCCACTGGAAGGTTATGTTCATCCTTGCATTGATAGACGATCGTAGATTGATCTGGAATATGAAATGTGACTTCCCTTCTTTGGCAATTGATATGAGCTCCATGTAGAGAAAGCCAATCCATGCCAATAATCACATCAAATTCCACTAAAGGAAAGATCACAAGATTTGCAGGAAGCACTTTCCCACAAACTTCGATCGGAGAAGAATTATAAACTTTTGATGCGATTGATGTTCCATTAGGTGTTGTCACAGCTAACTCAACATCGAATTGTTGAGGTAATACGGTGATACCCTTAGAAAAGTCTTCAGAAATAAAAGAGTGGGTGGATCCAGAATCAAATAAAACATTTGCTACTTTAGAGTGGATGGTAAGTGTACCTTTCACCACATCGTTATCGTACTCCACATCGCTGATAGAAATTGCATGTGACTTTCCTTTGTCTTTAGCCTTAAGAGTTTGTTGACGTCGACCATCATCATCAACCCTTGGATTTGGGCATTGATTGGCATAATGCCCCATCTCCTTGCACTTGAAACATTGAAGTGTAGTAGGTTCATTCTGTGTATCCCTTCCTTTGTTTGCATCATTAGACATCTTCTTCCCATTATCACGGCATTCAAATGCCCGATGACCTTCTTTTCCACATTTAAAACATTTACTTTTCCCTTTAAGAAAACTCCCTCCATGTTTCTTTCCACACTTTGAGCATAAGGAAAAGCTCATCTTCTTTTCCATGTGCTCTTTAGATTTTTCTTTGAATTCCATCTTCATCTTCTTATCAAACCCATGTGACTGATGGGTTACTCCAATCTCCATCTCGACTTTGAGAGCACATCGAACGATTTCCTCATAGCTATTGAAGTTCCTTATGGCTAACGCCCTTCGAAGACTTGGTTTTAAGCCACTAAAGAATCGATCGATCTTACTCTCAGGTTGGATAATAATACCAGAAGCGTACCTTGCAAGTCTTGTAAAATTTCCTTCATAAGTACCAACAGATTCATCATCCCTTCGCTTCAGTTCAAGAAACTCTTTCTCCATCTTTGTTCGGAGAATACGAGGGAAGTACTTATTGAAAAATAAGTTCTTGAACTCGTCCCATTCCATAGACTCAATTTCATCCCTTTGCCTCGTATTCTTAACAAGATTCCACCATTGATCCGCATCTCCTTCCAAACGATACACTGCTAGGATGACTTTATCATGCTCAGAACATTGAGGAACTGAAAATATCTTTTCAGTAGTACTAATCCATTGTTCAGCAACTAATGGATCAGTAGACCCGCTGAAAGAAGGTGGACGCTGCCTCATGAAGGATTCAACAGAATGTTTCTCCCTCCTTTGCTCGTTTGGAAATCCTGCATGATTCATAGCTTGAGAAAGTTGTGTGAGCATGGCTACAAGATTTTGCATTCCAGCTCCCATATCGTTTGGTTGCTCAGGGGGACAATCATTGCATTTCCCATCGCATTCCGCATTAACACGGTTCCTTCGGGTTCCAGCCATTGACTAAAACCAAGACGAATAGTGTGAGCAACACTAATTATAATAGGAAACCACATAATTCAAGAATAAAATTTTCATGCTTATGGTCTTATCCTAGGTTATTCATGGCCATTTCTAAGATTGTGTTCTATGCTTAGACTTATCCTTAGGGTTCTTACTAAGGCTTTCACATCCTAGTTTCCAAAGGTTGACTATACCTTTCCTCTGATACCAACTATAACGACCCACACTTTTCATACATTGTTAATACTTCAAAATTGAAGCACACTTATTACAACATATGACAAAACCACAAAGGACCGTATAGGTATAGTGTCTTTAGAAACTGGGAAACATAAACAACTGGTTCATAAATCTTCTATAGTGTCTCCCATTTATTTCATCATATCTAGGGTCCCTTTTAGCATATTCTACTTAATATCCATCTTCCTGACCTGGGGAAAAGAAAACATAAAAGGGTGAGCTCAAATGCTCAGCAAGGGCAAATAAAGGAAATAAAAATCATATCATATCATTATAAAAATCAAAGCCTTCAAAAGAGATCATAATATCTTAACATGGAATAAATCATAGAAGTGAAAATTAGATCCCCATAATCATAACATAAAACTTGAAACTTTGTGGCATGCACAAATAATCATGGAAAATCATTTCTTGTTAGTCATGACTCATTTCCAAGACTATCTTAGTGGAAAAAGTCCCTTTCTGAACCGAGTTCACTCCTCATTCCAGTCTTGTATCACTGAACCGAAATAACCTTCCGTTCCAGCCATGTCTATCTCATGAGATATAAAATCATTACCCAATGCATTGGAGGGAGATATAGGTCCCACCCATCTTATAATGAATCCTTTCTTATGTGTGCCACATAATCATAAAACATACATCATTTCATAACACATGTAACAAAAATGGGATTCTTGAAACATCATGACATCATAAATCAATTCATATAAGATAAAGGAATTCATAAAAATAATTCCATCACAACATGAACAAATCAATTTAATAATAGGGATAAAAACAGAACCCTTTATTATCTTAGATGGAAAATAATTTTGATAAAACACTTGAACTCCATTCTTGGGGGAAATATCCTTTTTTCTTCAAAAACATTTTTCCTTTCATAACATGTCATACAACTTTAAAATAAAAGAAGTTGATTAAAAATAAACTTGAAAACTTGTAAAGGAAGCTTCTTGGAAACAATGTTTTCAAAATCCATTCATGCCGTATAAGTTAAAAAAACATTCTTCGTACTTTTGTCGGAAAAGTCAAAAAGTACCTCGTATGACAAAAAATTCCTTTCATAGATATTACTAAAAACCCACCGAAGGGTAAAAATGGATTTAAACAATTGTAGGTGGATGGAAATAATATTACATATTGATGAAACATGGATGTGGATGATAAAATACACACCAGTAAATACTTATGAATAAACAATCTCGGATAAAAATGAGATTGTGATATTTCCCTTACCTTAGGTCCGATTTTCATTGTTCGTGTCCAAAGCTCCTGTATAATGGTTTAAATAATGTTATTGACTTATTCCAGAATCATACATATTGATATGATATCATATATGGTCATATTATTAGCTTCTTGTTAGTAATATTTCATTGTTACTTGTTACTCGGGTCTTTATAACTTTTTGTTATCATGCGTGTTTTGTCGAATAAATTCTTATTCTTATCTTTAGGTTATAGATAATTCATTTCCAGAATGGTATTAGTGTAGTATATACCATATTCATTCATTAAATTCATTTATATAATCATTATGAAATGAAGATCATGTAGAACGAGTCGCATCACATCGTGGAGACGGTATTCCGTACGTACGCACGAGTGATGATATCGTTCCTATGATCGTGGAATTGTATTGGAGTATATATATATTATTTCAGTATCAATATTAATTAATAATAATCATATATAGTTACACATTACACCATTATACCCATCCTTGTAAGGTTATGGTGGAAATAGATTACACCACGGCGTGGAGACGGTATTCCGTACGTACGCACGCGCGGTGATTTCATTTTTCCGTAGGATGGATAGAAGGTGAATTAGGGTTGTTTCATATTTATAATAACATATCAGTATGTAATTAATACTGATGTTATTACTTTATCATGAAACAACTAAAGAAGAATAAGTTGAAGAAGAAATAAATTGAAAAGATCGGTAATGGATATTACCTCTTCTTTGGAACGCCTCTTTGAATCCTCCACTTAAGGAACTAAGATTGGTCTTTGGAGAAGACCAGGACCTCTAGGATTATTCTAGGTAAGTGTATAGGAGAACATGTCAGGGGTTGGCCGAGCTTTAGTGCTCAAATTGGTGTGAGGAGGAGGGGGAGGAGGTGCCCTTTTATAAGGGAGGAGAGGGGACCTTAGGAATATTTCAAAATATTATTTTATATTAAAGTCAAAATCGGTTTATAATGGTTCCAAAGGGTCTTATTTCGAAGCTAAAGTGGGGATGAGTCGCAATCCTATCAACCAATAGGATTTAGACAAGTTTAGGGTATTATTTTAACCTTATCAATTAGATTTAACTCTAAGTTAATTAATTTAATTTTTACCGTGTCTTTTTGTTTTCTTTCACTATATGGTTAATACACTTACTATAACATGCCAAACGAACCCCAAATTGTTTATTATTAATATATACATCCTTAGCTAAGTCATTTGGCCGAACCTTATATTTTTTGGAATAAAATAACAATTAATAATATAATATTTGATTTAAAAACTATTTTGTGTCAATTTTGACACTATTTGATATATTATTTTTGTGAAAGTCATAACAGAATTATATGTTCGAACAAAGTTTATTAAATCAACACTAATATATAATAGTAACCTAGAAAATTAGTGGAATTCATAAAAAGTCTCAAATTACATTTATTTTGGTATTTATATTATCAATTTTGTCAATATTTCATTAATAACATAATTACTGCATCATCTTTGTGTCATATATAAATTAAATTATTTGATGTCTAAAAATTACAAATAAAATACCATCATGTAGGAAATATTTTTAGCTTTCTAATGAATATTTACAATCGTATTTATCTTATGTATTACCCCATATTAAAAATGATTTACTTATTAAACGTTGATTTTAACTATTTTCACCCTTCTTTAAATAAATTAATAATAAATGTCCTAATCTAATCCAAGTGGGCCTAAATGGTCATATTTTATTCCTAAGTTTGTTTTTGGTCGAATTACACTTGTCCAATAGAATTAGGACATGTTTTAGGGTAATATTGATATCATATTTACCCTTAGTTACCCTATTTACTATTAACCGCGGTAAAAAAAAGTAAAAAGTTACTATTCACCAAAAATATTATTTTTATCTCATTGAACAACATTTTACTTAATGATATCAACCGTGTCTGTCGGATTTTCGAAATTCCATTCACAGAAGCGGTAAAATTATGTTTTATGCAAAATTCAGTTTTTAACCTACCACTTAGTGGTTTCACTATTCATCAAAAATTGAAAGTTTTCAGAAAAATACCAAAATTTCACCCTAGGCTAATTTCGATATTCTGAATCCAAAAATGAAGTCCATTTTGAAAAATAAAATTTATAAAATTTCAAAAAGTGGTTATTACTATTCATAACGGCTAGTTTTAATAGCATATTGTTGTTTAGTGAAACTCGGTATTGCGTACGACACAAGCTATCGAGGAAGCTCATGATTGCGTGTAAAGAAAGCCAAGCAAGTGTTGTGTAGAAAAAGATTCCTTTGATGATTTATATAACATAAAAGTCTCGGGTGTTACAAGAGGGACTCAGATCACCCTCAAACAGCCCCATATTACAGAGTGATTGTGTTTGTATAAGGATGATCCATGAGCCTGTGACGACAGGACAACCAAAAATGTTCATTCCATTGAAATGGAATGTGATGTACAATGGAAGGATAATTCCATGTATTTAAGAACCTTCATCTTCAATAAAGAATGTGATAACGGTCAAAAATTCTACATGCCCCGCTATCTCAACCTGGATGTCTTCTACCACTAATACATCTATCTCAAACTGAATAGTGATTCATAAATCTATATTTAGGGCATCACACATATCCGCTGACATGAGAAGTTCCCTGAGAATATAGACCAAAAAGGAATCCCTGAAATATACTTATAAATACCATACATCCATTCCATGTGATATCTTCTGCTGACTGGAGGTCGCTCTATAGAAAGAGGTATATTGGGCCCTTTAGGATAAACCAGCAGCCGAATGGAGCCAGAAATATCTTGTTGCTCCCTAGCCTAAATGTACAAAGAAACTATTGGGTGTGGGCTTTATGATTGAGTCTGATCCTCAATATAACGTGGCTTATCATAGCATTATCATGGTGGATCCAACTAATCATCTAGCACAAATGATGGTAAAGGTGGAACTAGTGAAACAAGACGATAAGGCTTCTCTTACAGAGCTCTATGATGGGCCTGCTATCTGGTTTCAATGGAATGCATGGCCTGGTTGGATGTATAAGAAGATGCATTCTGATAACTAACATAACCATAGATATGTCGATGCTATCAAAGACAGAGGATGTTGGGAGGATCTGTCTAGCTCTCTTCATCATTGGGAATCATGTAGGTGTTTAGCATCTCCAATGTGTTAACAGAAGAGTACACATGGTCATCAAAAGGATAATTTTCCGTTACTAGATGAAGAATGGGTCAATCACCATTCTAGAAGGTCATTAAGTCATCGAGTTTAAAGGATGATGATGGCACAATTAGGGGACATTTTTCCATTGCATTGTCGAAGCTTGTGCATCTTGGAGGGGGAAGGCTAAGATACTGACGCATAAGTAGTGGATGCTAGAGAAAAATTGACTTTTAAAGGCTTGGGTCAATTCAAACATGAATTTATAAAACCATGGGCATGGCCGACTTCTTAACGAGCATTCAAGTGAGGATATTTTTGAGACCCGTGGTTGGGAACTTGTTGCCACTCACCTTCATTATCACTATCGCCATCAGACTTTATGAACATACATGCCAACTATTTTGGGGATGGACCTCACCAGAATATGATTTTATCAACCAGGTACTAGATCCATTCTTTAAACACATAGAAATTACTGATGATTTTCCTTTGGTTCGGTGGTAGGGATAGAAATTGGGGCGATCAGTGATATTTTCCACTTCGGGCCCCCTGCATTCAGGAAATCATAGATTTCTATGTTATATGGAACATCAAAAAAAACCATGGACCTTATGCTTAATTATGTTATTATTTTTATTTTATTCTATCTAGGAAGGGTGATCTATGTTTTAGGTCTTTAGGAGAGTCTAGAGGAGCCTACACAAGAGGGTGGAATCTAGTTATCTCAGCTAGGTTATGGCGGCACGTTATTTATGGGGATCCTACCGAATGTATAGTGGTCTCTTCTAGGCTAGAGGTTGTGACAAAGGTGTTGGGACACAATGATTATATGTAGGTGGATCCACTGGTAATAGATCTAGCTTCTTTAGGGCGTCTATTGGGGTTTACACGGCATGCTTGGCCTTAATATCTCATGTAGTGGGAACTATTGGAGGAAACAAACGTGCCTTCTTGGAAAACATCAAGGATTCCTCTAGATGCTGGGACTTATCAGAGATACCCCTAAATCCCCCCAGGACAATTCTGAGTGACTAAGGAGGAAACTATTTTGGTTTTGATGTTCCCCACACACATTTTCAGAAGCTATTCTAGAGTCAGTGAAATATTGAGGGAGTATGTGAGGGCTTTCCACTAGGCGATTAAGTCCACGTCGCACTTCTCAAGAATCTATTTTCACTTGAATAGGTATACAATACTCTTTTTCTTCGGGGTAGACCTATATTGGTAAATAAACTACCTATGATGATCTTCTCATGTTTCCATTGACCCGATAGGTAGCAAGATATTCTAGGAAAACCTGAGACCATCCAATTTTGGTATGAAACACTACAATTTGGAGGTGTCATGCTATGCTGGAGTTCCTAGCTTGGGTCCCCTCCTTTAGATGAAGTGGGTTATCTACTCAGAAAATCACTTATCTCATTAATGGGGTAATGGTAGGGTTTCCAAAACAGAGGGGTCATGGAATATCATCCACCCCTGCTAAATATAGATTACAAATAGTCAAAATTTCCCTTGGTTGAGTTTCTAAATCCATCAGGTAGGAAATAGAAACTTTTATTTGATAATTTGGGTAGCTATTCATGTATTTTTTATGATCCCTAACAACCAGTTTGTTGGCAGGTTCATCAACGTGATAAGGAGGCCCAACGGCTCATGGAGTGGCTGGTGGGATGACCTGTGGGACTACATTTGGAACAACATTTAGAGCGACTATAGGAGCCTTAGTAGGGTATTGATGAAGGGTTATCACACACTCAAAGTGGATTTTTCGAGTCATACCACACCCATATTCCATAAGAATTCACCACTTTCATATCTACATGTGTCTGATGGTAAATGTCACCCCAAAGAAACTCATGGGAAGGTGGGTGTATCTTCCACTACTTCCCTAGTCATGGATTTCTATAGTCTGGTCACCATTCAATGTCATGTTGAATCATAAGGCCATCTTACATCTTTTTATGCTCCATAAGAGGTTGAAAAAATGTGTCCTTTTTAGGTTCATCATCTGTCGTTTTTACTAATCCAGATGGAACGATGGGATTGACGACCCCAATATGCTCCTTTCACTTATTAGGGTTTAGAGTGATGGATATTGACTTTAAAGATGGTGAAAGGACATGTAAATTTGACTATTGGTTAGTAAACCCTCCAAATGGATCCAATAGGTATTGAACACCCCATGGGTAATGTTCTCATCGAGGATTTGTAGCACTTTCTCTTCCCTTAATAGGTCATCCATGTTATCCACAACTATACCCGGATTCATATCCTCAATATTGATGGGAATTTCATGATGACAATAGATAGAACAGAAATGAAGGGTCGTATAATTCACCCTACCACAGACCTGAATTTTGGGGAAGCATCCAAGATAATTTAGAGGAGCATGTTAATTAATTGGATGCGTTGTTATTAGATGGTCTAATGGTGACCTAGTGAATCGGGATGCTATGACATATGGATCATAGTCAAGTCGACCATACATATTTTCTGACTAATATATTCTTTTTTTTCTTGACTCCTTGGGTATCCCACATGATGATGACGAAGGAAGAAGTGTATCTCTTATAGGGATTGGTAAAAGAATGTGACCTCCTCCTTGGTAAGAGATTCCACCATAATGAGGTTCATGGTGGAAATTGTCCATATCATTTCTTGAATATTGTCAACTATCAGAAAGCACAACATCGGTCACTAACTCAGACTAAGTGTATGGAAAATGGTTTCCCCATTAATCAATTTTGTGTCATTGAGGGACCGACAATGACACTGAAGAAGACCACTGAGATGGTTGAATAGCCGACAGGGAATACAGAGAGTGAGCTGAGAAAATAAGACTTCATGGAGTGTCGTGAGAAGAATGGAATGAATGAGCCACCACATCCTAGTAAGAAAGACTAGAATCCACTGCATCCCTCATAGGGGATACTATTACAAAAGGTGGCAATGCATTTTCTCGTCATCTATCAGTCCTTTAAAAAACAGTGTGTAATATATGGTTCAGGTAGAGAATGAACCTATTAACATTATAAAGGCTTTCAGGTCCAGGCCCAATAAAATGGAAAAATCATCATTTTCATATATATACATTTGCAGTGAGATAGAAATCAGATAAACCACACATTCCAGATGCATAAGGCATGTACAACTTGTTCTCTCGCAACCCTTGACACATATAATATGGTTGAGGGTTCTATTACTGGATCTAATTCTTCCTAGGAATCTGAGAAGCATATGGGTCTAATTGTGGTGTAAAAGTTATCAATATTCTTCCCTGGGCGGTAGTGACCTGCCCTCCTTATCCAGAATGGTTCTTCAAGTCAGGGTAGGTTTTTAAATTCAGTAGTATCTTTAGTAGAAATGATTCTGGTTGGATAGGGCTTCTTTATGGGTGAGCCAGGGTGCATGAAGGACATGAACAAATCTCAACGTAAACATTGTGTGGGCCTCCATGTTCATTGGCTGGCACATAGGAGGAATATCTGCATATATATCCAAATAGGGTAGAACCTCTACTAGAGCTGGTTGGAACACGGGCAGTACATTTATGTCCCTTTTCCATAGTAGTGACAATATGAGGGGTTGGCCATTGTACTGGTCAAACTGATCATGGATAAGTCCTCCGCATTGGATGTCTAAGAATAGGTGAAAACCTCCGCTGCTATGTTTTTTGGGATGTGGAGGACCATTTTCAGTTACGGTAATAACATGGGTAAAACCCACATATTGGTGTTTGACTGGGTGGGGAGGATCTTCTCATAAGAGAAGTGTGACAGGAGGAAAAACTCCATACCCAGGTTCATGTTATTTGTATAATCCTCTGTGATGGATGTCAATTCATTATATGGGACCTTTTCTCATACTGATGGTGGAAAGGGGAGGACCTCCTCAAAGGGAATGGGAGTGGGGAGGACTCACGCTCTAATTGGTGGTGGCATGGAGAGGACCTTCGTGATGGATGTCACCGTATTGGGACGACCTATGTTGAACACTACCTATGTCAGTGACCAAGAGAGTAATCCCAACCGTCCAATGAGGATTTTGGGGCCTCGGTCTAGTCCAACCATTTATTTTCCCCGATTAATTATAAGAGGGTAATTGAAGGTATGAATCAGAGGTGGAACATGCCACTATAGTTTTTGATGATGACACCCCCTATAGAGTATACACTTCAAATTGCACCCGATGTCTGTGTCAGGTTAACTAGACATTGGCTGTTGGTGTAGGTGTATAACTCACTTGATCCTAAGAATATGGGGACGAGTGGTGGGGATGACGTTGTATGATGGTAGACCTCATTGGACGCACCTGAGATGGGATCACAGTTGGGATTTCCCCGGTTTCCCTCAACTCATCAGGGTCAAGGACCATGTTGTTGAAGTGTTCTGGGGAGAAGATCCCAAAACGGTTTATTTTGGATTAGGTATCGTTGGATTCATGTGCCACCCTTGTTGGTAGCGGCAATGGCGAGGCACATAAGCCTCTATGTCAGGATGGGCCATATCCCGGGTTGGGATAACCCCTTATTCCTCATATCATCGAAAAAGGTCTTTAATGACCCTCTTTTAAATGAGTTTATATGTTGAAATATTGTTTGGGTGACCAAAATATGTAGATGTGGAGGCCATCATATAAGTGATGAGCCTGTATGGGATTTTTCCATTAGCGTTTTCCTAGACCATGTGTCAGTGGGAGGATGGTGATCAAATTCCTTTCATATCATGGCTCTAGAATATCTAGGAGATTCATCCATTAGTGCTGACTGGAGAAAAATGAAATCTAGTTCCCCTTCAATATTCCATATCCCATGATTTTTAGGAAGGATCCACGTTGACATCATCAAACGCATTGATGTCCACTGTTCAACTGCACCAATCGTTGGTTTGTTTTGAACTAGGACCACAATTTTCTGTGCATGACCTGGAGGTAGATTCCTGGATCTGGTGACATGATTATCAAAATATTTCTCAAATTATACTAATATAGACATTATATATAAGGGATTGTTGTCAGGTTCCCCATTTTAGTTTCTGAATATTTTGTTGTGGCATGCATCCTTCTGTTGAGGACACAATACATGTTTCCCTACATTCCCTTAATCCAATGTTGTGTGGTGTTCATCTCTTATTCATGGATGTTTTATAAATGGTAAAAATAGGATAATGGGATGTCAGTCTCTCCTTCTGTGGATTCATCCCTTCAACTCATCACCTAGAACATGTCTCCCTTAATGATTAAGATACCATTCGTGAAACTCTTCTTAATTCCATATCATTTAGGATGGAAGTTAATTACATTAGTTCTTTCAGGGAATTTGATAATGTCTAGAAAAGAAAGAATCCTTAGATTGTGGGAGTAGTCATGTTAACTTCACTAGCATATCGGGATGCTGAAACACTAATGCTTCTAGGATTCTTCCCCTTATGATTGTGATTTTTGAAGGTACAGATGCTTGAAGAATCCCATGTCGAGTGCGGGAAATTAAATTCAATAGGCATGTATCTGATGTTTTTCCCAGCATCCTGTGTGTTATAGAAGGTATATCGTATGTTTTATTTCTATAGGAGATGGATCAGACTATTCAAAACACTGACAAGAGTAGATCTTATAGGATAATCCCAAAGAGGTAGAACCTAGGGGGGTTAACTAGACGAGCGGATCAAGACATCCAATGACTATGAATATGAGGATTACTAGGTCCCTATAAATTCGAAACCATGGTTTACCATTAGATAGTATTTAACCTTATAGATGTTCCTTACGTGCGCTGTACTGTGGGACGAGGATGCAACCCATGTAGTTCGAAGGAGTGATGAATCGGGGTGAGCCTAGAGGATAGTGACCCAAAGATGATGTTGGGACTTACACATTGTTAGTAGCCCATCGCAAGAGGGATGCTCTTGGGTGGATTCCTATAGATTTAATGGGTATTATGCATGGTTATCTACTATGGTGGATGGCATGAAATTTTTGGGATGTGTCGACCTAAGTAATAATTGGTATGGATGGTTGAGGGTTGAAAGAAGTGGATGGGGGATTAGATGGAACCGCTGTAAAGGTTATTGTATTATTGATATTTAACCACATAGTGGTTTCCTATGTATCTCCATGTAAAGAAATAAATTTCTATGTAGATTTGTAGGACGATGTGACACCAAAGGAGGTATACCGTGAGGATGGATGGATGGATGCGACTTGGAGGACGTGGAACCTGTATGTTGGGGCATGACCTTCTAGAAACACGGAGGCTCAAGGAAGAGACCATGTTGAGACATGGGTGATGGAATTGAACCACATGGAGGCCTCATACATATCCCCATGGCTGAAAATCAAATTCCAATTTGTTCATGATGGCGGAATAAAAATTCATAATCTCTACTATATTCTAAACATCAATCTAATATTAACTAAAAGGTCTCGTTTATAAACATTACATATTATAGAGACATTTTACTATAATTAGTTTTCATTCATTACCAATGAAAGCTTATTTTTATATTTCTATATAATATTTTCAAAATAATATATATTAAATATGAAAATTTTATTTGAACACTCATTATTTGTATTAAAATTTTGAATTAAAACAAACATTTTTTAATAAATAAATATCTCTCTTCATTGAAAAATTTAAAAATTGTTACCATGATGTATTTCATATATCAATTTCACATTAAATACTATGAATGAAATTTAATAATTAGTTTTGTGCAAAAAATATATATGATTTTCCTATGATAAATAATTATTTTATTCTAATAAAAACCCATAATATATTTTCCAAAAAACAATCTTATTTCCCAGAAAAAGAAAGATTTTCATGAATTGCATTTTCTAATATATAGAAATAATGTAATTTTCATTAAAACTAAAAATAAATTATATAATATATAATTTGGTTACATGGATCATAATTTTAAATATCACTCTTAGATATGGAGAAACCAATATGTTCAATGTTCACCATCATAATACCAAATTTCTTGTAGGTTATAACATAAAAACACATCGTATGTTTATCATGTAACAACCTTCATTGGTTTATCCTAATGAAACCTATAATTAATTTAACACATAATAAACCAAAATTGGTTTATAAAGTAATCACCCGTTTTTATTAATAATTTACATGATCTAAAACAAAATAAATCATGAAAACTATCATAATAAAACACTCGTTAAAGAATCAAATATTCTACTTTGAAATAACAAAAAGTAATTTTCTGTTGCATGGACCTTGCAAAAAAATCCATTAATGTTACCATATAAACATGTAAATTATGATTCAGAATATTTATGTGGAATTAAATAAATAAAATATGTTCATACCATATAAGATTATAAAAATTACATTTTAATTATGTACAGTGATATCAAACTGTTACATTAAAAGTGGGGTTGTAAAAAAAGTCCATTAAATAAAACTAAAAAAATTAACATTTTTTTAAAAAAAATTCATAAAGAATAAAATTAAATTTTAATTGCATGTATTCATATGTAAATTAATTCCATATCTAAGAGTGATATTTAAAATTTTATTTTTAGGTAAAGAAACACTTTCCATGAGTCTGAATCATCACGTATATACTTTATCATTGTAAATAATAATAATAAGTTAAATAATTTATAAAATTATAAAGTTTTCTATTTTTATTTCTAATAAATCACTTCTTTCCATGATTAAATAATTACAAAAATATTCAAGTTCAGGTCTACCCTTTTTATGATATTCGATACATGAGTCCAATATTACATTATTATGATGATTATTTTCATTGTGGAAATTAATCCATAATATCAAGAATAATTAAAATGGAAAAATAATCATTTTAATTATTCAATTCTACTTTTCAACCTATCTATTAAATTTTTCTATGAAAAATTAACACAGTTATAATCAAGGATATGTTTGGTCGTATATACTCATGACTAACACTTCCATTTTTCAGAAAAAATCATTGAAAGAAAGTATGTACTTATTATCTGTAAATAATGATAATAATTTATTAAATAAATTTTTAGTTATATAAATTTAACTATATATTTCATTCATGTGATGTGGTGAAGAAAAATGAATCACATCGCTTTATAGAGAATATAATTTACACACACACAAGAACAAGGTAAAATTTTTTCGGTGCATGGAACAAAAAACTTTTCTATTATATATTATACTTTAATAATATTTATTATGTAATTAATATCACATATAATCCTTAATTTGAAAATTATAAACATTATTGATATATGGTTAGGGGAAATGAATTAAATCTATTCAGGAAGCGATAGTCTGCTATACACCAAAACTATAAATTTGTTTCTCATTTGATGGAATTAGATATAGAGATATTTTATTAAAATAATATAATAAAATATATTTTTATGAAGTAAAAGTGATTTATTATTTTTTTAATGTATTAATAATATTTTATGGAAGTGGAAGATGAAATTATACTGAAACCGTTGAATAAAAATGTGGAATCTACCTAAAAAATCTCAGTTTTTGAACATATTAAGACTACTAAGGGTCAAGTTTTCCTAGAAATAAGAACTATTTAATATGAAAATTGATTTTAGGAAAGGATTTTAATATCTATTGTAATACCAAATGGTTATTGAAGTATTTTTAAATTAGATGTAGGGGTACCCTTATAAAGAAGAGTGAAGGGGAACAGTTTGAATTTCACCAGTGTATTAAATTAATATAAACACAATTTTTTTCAAAATGTATTAAATATGATTTATTTTGAATATGGATTACGTAGGGTAGAAATAATATCATCTAAAAATATTTATAAAAATATGTACAATTTTTTTTCACCTATATTTTGGTTTTAATACTTATTTTAACCATTAATTTCATATCGTGAAAGCAAAGTTTTTGCTTGTTAAATGTTACAATAGATACTATAAAAGGAAATACAACCCAAAAATTCATCATGGATGATATTATTATCAATATTGAAAATATTTTACCAAAAATTATTTGTATGTGTTTTATATGATTTATTTAGATATTATTAATTTAAAAATATTAATAATGTCAATTTCGACACTATTAATTACATTGAATTTTTAAATATTCCAATAAAACGTGATATCAAAGTAAAAAATCTTTTAATTAATCTCAAATTGTAAATGCAATCTTTAAATTTAATGTTTGACATTAATAATCACATTATATATATATATTAATATTAATAATATCATTTATTTGATATTTCTATAAGTAAAATAATTATTGCATCACTCTTGTGAAATAATTTATGTTGATCATTTTGTAAGTAAAAATTAAAACTAAATCGCCACGGTAAATATAAAGTATCTAAATTTTAAATTACTATTTATATTCTCATATAACCTCTATATGATCCCAAATTAAAAATCAATTCTTTATTAAGAGTATTATTGTGTCATTTTTTTCTTTTTTTATGTAAAATATTATAAATTTTATAATCACTAATAAACAAATGTAAAATAAAAAATTTTATTAAATTTGAAATATTATGGATGAAATTAAATCATGAATAATTTTTTGGTATTATTAAAGGTAATTTTTTATTTTTTATCATTTTATTTTCACTCTTAATTACATTTTTTTAATCAATTTAACTTTTGTCATGTTCATTTTTATTACAAATGATAATGTTGAGATTTAAAAAAAATAAAACGATAAGATATACTAAATATTGAAATATATATTCCATAAATTTAATCTATTTCAATATTTTCAACACTCATCTGTTTTAAATGTAAATTTGAAAATATTCCCAATGACGAAAAAGATCATCAATTTTTTAATGTATAAAACCAAATGTTTTAAATGTCTTTATATCGAATTTAAATTTATAATTGAATAAAATTAACTAAATTGAATTTAAATTTATAATGAATTAAATTAAATAAATTGTATATAATGATTTATTATTGAACTATTCATAAATTAAAAGAAATTTAAGAAATAATTTATTAATAAAAAAAATACATTAAAATATATTTCTCTTAAAATAGGGACTATTAACCATATAATAAAACCCCTTAGAAATATACCAAAATTTAACCGATTATAAATTTTGATATTCTATTATCTAAAATTATTATTATTATTTTAAATGGAATTTTTTAAATTTATAAAATTGATTCATAAATAAATATTGATAATTAAATATGTTAAATCATGATTTTTGAAAAATATAGCCATTAACCGTATAAATATTTTTATTCAGATATTATTGATTTTTATAAATATTTTATGAACGCTAAAAATTTTATAAGAAGAATTCAACTAGTATTTTATTTTTATTTATAGCTTCAAATATAATTAATAAGTGATAATAATCACATACTAATAATATATAGTTGTGCATTAATGATCTATGTTGCGTACAATGTACGCTATCAAATATAGTATTTAAATTTAAAAACATGGGATGTTAGATTAGATCTTATACCAAATAGATATATTAATTCTTATAAATTATCGAATAATGATGGTTTAATGTGCTACATTTACCGATTTCATTAGATATAAATGCATTGTTATATTGAGAATCAAACAATGTTGATGTAGAATGTACCATTCACCCATTCATTATCATGACTCAATTCATCTATTGAGATCATAATTTTTTTTGGATGTAGTTATAAATTGTTGATTCCAATTTTTTTTCAAAAAATTAAAAATTAATGAAATAATTTTTATAATATCTATAATCAATGGAATGATATAATTTTATTGTGGGTGTCACAATCTGTTGATATTTAAAACTATTCCTTTCATTTTTTTTATTTCACAAATAAAATTATAATTATTTTTCGTAATGTCTTATTTTTCTAATACTATAATGTTTATAAAGGATATATATGAATATTCTTTATTCATTATACCACACTACTTACATGATTATAGATGAAGTTTAATTCCTCAATGTGTTGAATGATTATAATTTCTACGAAATACTATATTTTTATTTTTCCCTATATAAATATAATTACACTAAGACTCTTATATATCAATTTCTAGCATGAGAAAAAATATAATGGTTTGATCATATATCTAAATTGAAATTCTCACCAAGTAAATTATGAGTATTTTTCTCATTCCACTAAAGAACATGATTAATTTCCTCAAAAGATCAATGATAAAACAGAATATATACCCTGTTTGTTTTTTAAAATACAATTCCTAGTCACTAAATTATTATTAGACTTCTTAAATTAATCTATATAATTTTCATTATATTTTTTTGTTACAATTGCATGAAAAATAATAATAATAAAAATTTAAAAGACATCTATTTTCATGTTGTTAATTTAATCATCATCCATCTAATTAACGTAATTATTACATATTTTATCTACTTCATCATATAAATAATATACTTAAAAGATTAATTTCTTATTCTATGAAAAATGGTAAATAAATTATGAAATTTAAATTGTATAGATACATTTCACAGAAATTGGTGGATTTGAGAACAATATAAAGAAGGTAGATATTTCTTTATAAAAACTCACCACAATAATTTATTCCATTAGTTGAGTGTTGGAATGTTCTTCATGATTTATTTTTTTATTTATAAATTTACTGTTTTGGGTGATCTTATCTAGAATATTTAATATCTTATTACTCATTTAAAAAAAACTCTCCTAATGTTGTTCATTTCATTGTTCATAATAATTATTTTCAATATGATTCCCTTGTGGTATGAAAATTAATGTAGAAAAAATACTACATATTGAGAAATAATAATTATATTATGTATTTATTTACAGAAGGAATGTATAGATTTGTGTTTACTATACAAAACTATTTTGATGGATTATTAATAAAATATAGATTAACCAGCTAAAATATCAAAGGAATGTATATATTTGTGTTTAGTATTAGGCCCACTCACCCCGAATGAGAACAATTGAGTTAATACCATTCAAACCCCATTCATATAATTTACCCCAATCTAGATAATTTTCATATATACAATTACCTAATAGTATCGATAAGAAGATTTGTTTTCTAATAATAACACAAAGTCATTAATTTTTATACTTATTATTATTTTATCCTAAATATATACATATAATAATTTATATCATCAATTTTCCCTAAAACTAATCTCCAAAAAATAAATAGGCCTTTCTTTTATATGATCCATGGTGACCCAGGCATTTCCTACATTGATATTGCATCATTTAATATCTATATGGAATAAATTACATAATAATACATGTATGAGGACTGTAATGGTATTTTTATTTGTATAATAGATATATAATCATCTTATTACATAAAATCTCTTAAATACATAGGACAAAAAACATCACATATAGTACACCTCATATAAATTGCCAATATAAAAACATTCTTCTTAAATTCATGAAATGAATCATAATAAACAGTGAGATAAAATAATAAAAAATTATTAAATATTGGTGATATAAGTCAATGAAAATATTTCATAATTTTATAAGATTAATGCTACGAAAACATGACCAAATGTAATAGTAATAATAACCAATAGTCAAAGATAATTAGTCATCAATCATAGAATAATACTTTTTTATCACAGAGGACATAGGTCATGTGTGTGTGGAATCATAAATTATCAATCATTATACATGATTTAACATTATTAGAAAAATAAACAATATTATATCATACAAAAACTAAATGAAAATCACATCCATAGTTATGTTTAACTCTCGTGTGTTTAATTTTTTATAATGTCCCATAATTGAAATAAATTACTGATTATTTTCAAAGTTAACATAATATTATCTGTATTATAGTTAAATTCATCGTCTCTATTGATTTTAGAAACACTATCATCAATTAGGTGAGTCTCAAATCCATCACCCTTACCCAATTCATTAAAATGATATATAATTCCTAAAAAACTGATATATAATAAAAACAACAAATATGGGTCCCCAATGATCCTAAAAAATTTATCATAAAAATTTATAATAACTCATTTAACGGAATTTGGTTTCATAAAAATTTTATAATTTTATCGATGAATAACTCAAGGAAAATATATTGGTATCCGAATAATTTCGTTATAACATGAAAAATCCATGAGAAAATGATGGTTTTCATAGAATCATCCTTAAATAAATAGCATAATAATCCATATAGATTATGATAGTGGATTCAATAATTAAATAATATCCTTGGTAAATCAAAAAAGAAAATATTATCTTAAAAGTTCAAAAATTTGTTTAAAAGATCATGAAAACCAATCATTGAAAAATAGGAGTATACTTTTATTTTGATAAAATTTTAAAATAAAAGTCCAAAAATATTTTCATAATAATTTTCTCAGAAAATAATGAATTATACAGTAAATTTAATATTAAATTAAATGAATTTCCATGAAGGTAGTAGAATCTATTCATGATGTATTAAATAAAAGAAATATTCTATTTAAATAATTGGTCAAATGATAGAAATGAATTATTCAGGAAAATTAATAATGATGAAATTTTAAGACTTTATAAATATATTAAACGGTATATAAAATGGAAATTTTATTAAATTTACTGTATAGGTAATTAGATTATTAAATAAATTTGATTACTATAGACATAGATTCATAATTTCATCAACCCTATATGAAAAATTGTTGACATTTCATTAAAGACATTTTCTTAAACATTTAAATTACTTGAGTGATTAAAATGAAAATAATAAATAATATGATATAAATAAAATTATTAAAATATAATATATTAGTTATAAAAGATAATATCAATATTGTTTCACACAATTCCAATTTATCATATAGAATGTTGAAATGAAATGATTTTTAAACATAAACCCCTTACCTAATATAATGTCCTACTACGTACATGATCAAATATCATCTATATTAAATATAGATGAATTGAGAATAATTTATAATCCCATAATCATTGTTAAAATATTATATGTCATTCTATTATAATTTCAAATTAACATTTTATTATAAACTTCTTTATTACAATTATCATTCATTTGAAAACTTGTTCATTTTTTAGGCATATTTTTGTTCTATGATTCTGGTATATTAATAATGATCATGGATTCATTAAATGATGATTCATAATAATTATATAAGTATAATACCAATTATATTTATTTTATATTATAAGAATTCATATAAATTTTTGAGGAAATTTGAATTTCACCACTTCATGGAGACGATAGTCTATAAGTACACATAAGTGATGTGATTCACATATTAATGGATGAAAAAGAATAATAGTAAATTATACATCAAAGTCATATAATAATTATTATATTAGTAATTAAATATATTTTCTTTTAAATCTATCTTTATTGCTATCATGTGGTGCGATATGTATTAATGAATCGCAGTGCTTCATAGAGGGGGTAGTCCACACAGACACACGAGACTCATTGTTTTTTTATAACAAAAGTTATTGTAAGAAGGTAGAGAAATTAATATATTAAAAAAATAATTTCATATGTATAATATATCATAATTAAAACCATCATAATAACCAATATCCAATTATTTGAGTAAAAAAATCTCATATCACTACATGGAGGTTGTTGTCCAAACGTATGCATGAGTTATACATGTGATTCCCATGTGAAGGAAAGGTCATGTAAAATGATTGATAAATAATTTTAATAATATTTATTTATAAACTATAATATAATTATTTCTAAATTCACACAAACTATTTAAATTAGATAGAAAAATAAATAAACTTTAATGTTCTTACATAAGAGATATATGTATTTTTTGAGAATCAACATTTGGATTACATGTTATCAACAGAAAATATGGTATTATGATCAAACTAGGAACTATAGGATATCAGGTGTGATGATAGTGAGGGTATTTTGAAATTATTTTCCATGATATATGGTAAATAAAGTGTGAGTAAGAGAGGAGAGTTAGTATCCTCTTATTGGGGGATACAAAACCCGTGGAATTTTTCTAATGATTAAAATACATTAATGTCTTAATAATTTCATGTTGATCCAAAACAATAAATAATATATACAATAAATATATTTTATAAATAATTTAATCCATTATAATTAATATATTCATTTTTTTATATATTATAACGTATCTCCAAGGATAACGTACAACAAAAATATTTAAAATTTAACCATTATAACAATGTTTTAAAACATTAAATATTTATTATGTTTAAAAATTAATAACATAATATTATCATATATAATTTTTATTATTTAATAAATATAATATATTTTAATGTAATAAATTTTAAAAAATTATAGATTATAAATTATAAAATAATTTTTTGAAACACAATTAATCTATTCTTATAAAAATAGAATTTAAAAATTAAACTAAATTTCACATCAATAATGTCCTTTTAAAAAATTATAGATTATAAATTATAAAATAGTTTTATACATGCGTGAAAATTTTAATTTTATTATATAATTTTTCCTACAAAAACACAATAATATATATGTCGTGTAATAATTTTCAAACTAAATAATATAATTTTAAGAGTAAATCTTGGTTGAATTATACTCAGAATTGTTTTTAAAAATAATTAATGGTAACTAAAATTTAAGTTGATAGAAAATTGTCTTTACATATCATAGTGTTATAGTAACTCTATAAAGAAACTTCAAATTCATCATCACAATTAATACAAATAATTT
Organism: Viscum album; assembly: GCA_963277665.1. Taxonomy (NCBI): domain Eukaryota; kingdom Viridiplantae; phylum Streptophyta; class Magnoliopsida; order Santalales; family Viscaceae; genus Viscum; species Viscum album. The sequence goes on from OY728146.1 coordinate 1,817,491,630, forward strand.
TCTATCAAGTATTTTTGACACCACTTCCCAAGAATAATTCAAAATTCCTAACATCCCCAAACCCCCATCAATAGTAGATTCATAGTAAATTATTTTTAGTTAAAAAAACAACCAATACTTAAATATCATAAAAAAAAATAAAATATCATTATCAATGAAAATTATATTTAGAGTGTAATTTTATATCTTGAAAACATAAATATTAAATATTACAGTCACTTAATTCCATTTATACCTTAAATAAGAGGTATAGAAATTACTTTTTATCCTTTAATTCAATAAGACTCATATATAAAAACTATTATTGGGGAATATTAAATGTTTAATAAATTTAGTGTTCAATTCAGATGTTGAACAAAAGGATAAAACATGTCATTAAAAAGATTTAATACTTCATGATTAAATAATTTCACAAATTCTTCATTAGGTATCTCCACTTTCTATATCATAATAATAATTAATCATTGAAACATCAATTGATTGAACCATTGAATTCTAACATCACTAAATAAAAAATATAATATATATACCTATAACATTTTTTTCATTGAAAAGTCAAATTGTATCCGAAAAATAATACATATGATATAATTATTTCAAACATATGAGAATTAAATCATAATCTCCATTATTAATATAGTTATTTCCAAATCCTTTATGGGTCTATGTCCACTTGATATAGAATGATACTCAATTTTTATTTGATATATTTCCTAAAACATCTTAATTATTTATATTCATATTTGTCTACAAGATATCTGTATATCAGGATAAAAACTAAATTAACATTTCTATCACTACATGGACTCTCATATTTAAAAATATAAATATTAATTTTATATATTGTACATTACTGAAAACTGTAAATTTTCATAAATCAAATTATATACATAGATAGACCCATGATAGAACTAGTTCATTCTCTGATAGCACTTATTGAATGTATACTTGTTGAGTTTATTTTCTAATAGAAATTTTTCAACCCCCAATTTATAATATGTTTCCCTTACAAAAATTACCCAAATAAAATGTTATTATAATTAAAATATTTGTAAAAGAAATACTCCAGGAAATACTAACATTTGATAAATTAATTTTCCTTCGAACAAAAAATTAATTATGAAATTATTATATTCCTTATTAAAGGATCTATAGTTTAAAATATCTCTAATATGAACTAATTTTTTTATTATCCACAAAATCCATCAATTTTCATCTATTTGAGTCAAACATCATTGGGAGAGTAATCCCTGTTAAGCATATCTCATCAACTGATACTTACTTATTACATCCTTCATCATGAAATTTCCACTAGAAAAAGGTGTATCCATAAACCTTTTAATATTTCATTATTGTTGTATTATGTGACCATAGATAAATATGTTTTTTCTCTTGCAGTATGAGATATATTTAATATAACTCAAAACTTTTTGACCTTGGTATTCCGTTTTGAAAACATACATTCTTAAAATATTCAACATAAATAACTTATATAAACATAATAAATGTTTTCCTCATTTTACTCCATGATTTATACAATAAATAAGTGATTATTTATTCCTGATCAAATATCTATCAACATCAATTATCATATTGTTCCAAATTCATCATTATTTTTTCAATAGAAAAAATGTTTTTATTCATATAATTCTATCTTATCAGATTACTTATAAATATTAAATCTTAAATAGGTTATATCTGAAAATATCATTCTCTTATATTTTATATAATTCTAAAAAAAATTCTATAAAATATCTATATAATAAAAACATGATTATAAATTTTTTTTATGGGTTTCTATGTTTCCTATGATTAATTCCATCATCATTCACATTAGATTTAGGCCACTCATCCAGGTTATGTCCCAAAACTCTATAATGGTAACACATCAACAAATACTTTCATTATGAACCATTACTCAAATTTTTCACAAACGTAAATTTTTTACTATAATTATTATTTTTAAAATTATTTTTATACACCTATTATTGATACTTCATTGAAAATATATAATTATGGATTAAATTCTTTCATACTCATTTTAGTAACAATATTCTCCATATATTTCTACACTACTTAAGAAATTATATCCTCAATCCTAGAACATGATTTATTTAATGATTTTACCCTCCATTAATGATGTGATGTATATGTTATGAAATTTTAATTATTCTCAATTTCTTTTATGATTTTCTCTATTATACCTTGTGAATATTTTATAAGTAAATTTATCTTCTTTACATTATTATTTTTTCTTATGATAAAAAAATTATTTTTTCAATAAAATATATGGTATCCTTACAAAAATCACCATAAAAATTACATATAAGAACAAAAAAATCAACTCATTGAATAATATATAGTTGATCTACCCTCTGATTCAATGATTGTTTCACAGCAGCATCACCATACTATAATTTTCCAATTTATTTAGTAGATAATGTTTTCATGTCTTCAATAGAACCCTAAAATCATTTGAATTACAAGGGGGATTATATATATAAATAAATATAATTAATTTATTATACATAATCTGAAATATATTTATCAATAAATATTACCACACATAACCCAATAGGCGTGTCATTATTCTCATATGTTTTCTAATAATAGTTTACCATCATTTTTCCTCTTAAATTAAGGTAGTTTTAACAGAACATTTTTTAGAATGATAATCATATATAGTATTGAATTGTGATTATAAGCATGGGACCATAACATCATTGAATTTAACGACATTTTATTATTTGGTTTTGAATATTCATATACATATATCACACAATAGACAACAGAAAATGTATTTTTTGAATACCATTAATGTTATCCCCCAAATAATAATATTTAATGTAACCAAATCATAATTTTTTCCATAGAATATATCATAATATGTATAAATATTTATATATTATTCAAATTTTACTTAAAAGTCTTTTGAAATCAAACCATTTTATATTATAATCAATTAAATACAGAATAAATAATAATTTAATTCCCCATAAAAGATTACAATAAAAAAATCCAAAAAATATATATGATAAATTTAATTCATGGTGTTTTAAAAATAAGAACTTCTTATAAGTCATAATTTCTACAAAAACACGTTATAGAATCGTTTATCATTACATGGTGGTAGTAGTTTATTATATTAATACCCCTCAAGTACATTTAAATTTTAATGTTATTTATATGGTCTACTAACACTAGACATGGTCTAATGAGCTTTCTCAATATGATGTGGCGATATGATAAAATAATAAATAATCGTAATCGGGTAAATAAAATATTTTAGATGAGGTAAATGTATTTTTAGGTGAAAAGAACATATAATATTGAGATTCTAATCCCTCTCCCAAGGTCAAGTCCTTTTTATTCATTGTATAAGTGTTGCTTAGATGAATGATTCTACATATAGACATATAAATATCTTCTATATAAATATATCAAGGTAAACTATTTACATAATTATTGTCAATAATTGAACAACTATTTAATTTTTATTCACTAATCATAGTATATATATACACAATATTAATATTATTATATTGTGACTTTGTCAATATTTTTCTCATCATGAAAACCACAATGTTTGGAAAACACAATTATATTCTGAATTATTAAATTAATGGAATTAATATTATTTTAGTTGTTATTATTTTACCATTGTTATATTGTTGATGCATCTACATATTGGAAGTAATTATATTTCATGAATCCTTATTTTCCAATGAAATTATCTACTCTTATCTATTATCCATATATTAAATCAGGTTATCTTAATGTAATATTATTCTCACAATATATTTCCTAAACTAATAATATAGATTCTATATTTCCCATCAAACTATAATAATTTGATCAGTAATGGAAAACAAATTTATCTCCAATCAAGGATCTGATATCATGTATAATATATCTATTGTTTTTATTTTACTAGATTATTTTTAAAAGTCAATGAATTTTCAAAAAATTAGAGCCTACTAATCTTTTTTTTAAATTATTTTTAAATTATTTTTAAATTATGAAAAAATAATTAATTTAACAAAATCATTTTTCAATGAGATCTCTATTATCATGAACCTATAAAAAATTATTTATTATTTATCACAATATTCTATTAAATTGAGTCAAAAATCTAAACCATTAAATGAATCATAAATAAATATAGAATCTCCCCCTTTTTCCCAATAAAATATAAGGTTTTACCCTCAAAATATTTATACAATGATAAACACTAATATGTATTCTCATAATTTAGAAAATTAATATTAAATGAAGAAAATAAATAGTTATATAATATTCAAATTAAGGATCAACATTTACCACATATCATATCATATGTATCTATAGAATAACCCTAACATCATATTTCTATAAATATATATCATTTCAGCATGTTAGTGTTATGGATATTTGAAAAATTATTCTTATCATACAGATAGAAAAACTATCTCATATTTTATATATTTTTTAACATCCTTATGCCAATTAGTTCAATCTCATATTATGTAGAAAGAACCATTTAATACATATTACTAAGAAGGGAAAATTTACCATTGTTTAGTAATGATTGTGTGATCACAGACATTGAATTATGGTATTCAATAAATAATAAAAATTTTAAATCCAACATTCAATAAATTACATCTCATATTCTAAAAAATCCTCTATTATTATGTGATGAGAATATTTATTTTTTACAACATTATTAACTCTATCAAACCACGTTTAATACTTCTTCTATCAAGAAAGATCATACTCTAAAAATATTCTATAAATAATCAATGATTTTAATTATTCACCATGAATATTTAATATATCCATGTAAACATAATGGTTAACATAAAACAAGATCTCTTTTCTCCACAATTTTTAATCCCCTTTTACAAATATCATTTTTATATACCCTTCAACCATTATGCTGTCCATATATTGTAACCACTACGAGCAATATTTGTGCATCAAGATATCATTAATGAAATTTAAGATACTAATTAATCAAAATAATAAAAATTCATCTTCCTAAATTATCCATAATCAAAAATACTTTTAGTTTGTTTTTGGATCCCTATTTAAATGTTTATCGTTATTTTTTCCATCCAAGAAAAAAATAATTGGTTTTTATAACACTCGTCCAACATTAAAAAATAAAACAAATTATGTTTTCATTATTTATATTTAATAGATGAAAAATAATTAAATCTAATATAGTGACATATCCAAATAAATATCTCAATTATTAAATGGATAAGTTCATATATTATAATATCCCTATAGAGGAATTTTGTGTCTATCCCTTATTTTTTTGGTGGCATTCATTTCTATGGTCAACAAAAAAGTATAAGTAGATTCATTCTCCCTAGTACCCTTCTTGGCCATTATTTAATCGTCATATCTATGTATATTCCCATAAATAATATATTTAATTAAAAATAAGAATATATTATTCCTACATTTGGGAAATATTTTTTTTTCATATTAATATTTATCACCCATCATCATGCATTACTCTATTAATAATAATGTGTAATCATGAAATATATCACCATATAGTTTATCTCATTTTATATTTGATCCATTGATTCTAATGGTTCATTAATTACATGTTAATTACATCTCCAATTGTTGATTATACTGTGAGACGTCTCAAAGCCTAGTGATTGCCATATATTAAAAAGAATGGATTGAGATATCTTCTAGGATTCTCATTTTCAGATCCCATAAAAATTTAATCATTACATGGGTTTTTCTTCCTCAGACAATTTTTTCAAATGGTGTGATGTATACAATTTTCTAACGTATAGTGTTACTCCCCCTTTCTTCACCTAGAACATCATTAATAGTAAAACATAAAACAGACCCTTGTTACAGTTTACCACAATTTATATAATTTATTATAACCAATATCCATGTTTACTAATTGTGTGACCATAACTACATATAATATTGATCCTAATAATATTACCATATATGGAACATTATTGGACAAAATAGAAATAACTCCAATGAAGAATCATTTTTCTAATAACATTACTTTAAATTGTACAAATTGACTTGTAATGCAACATTAAAATATGGAATTACTCTATATGGGATTAGACTTCAATCGTATGGTCTTATATGAAACCCCTTCAATATTGATAATATATATACTCTAGAAGCATATAAAACATCATCCTATAAATCATCATGGATGGTTTCAATATTTATATTTCATTTTAATGTGAATTTTAACAATTATATTATCAATAATTTTTATAATACATGGGAAATACTATTCTATTATTCAATATTAAATAAAAAAATCAATTTAAATTAATAATTTCATAAAAATGGAAGATGGTATTTTTACCGAGAATTATTTTATGATCATTTATTTAATTTATAGGGAATTTATAGACTTGTTCAAACCCACTTATGTGATTATTTTTCCTCACATATTTTTTATTTCAATTAATAAACTTTTATAAATAAAACCAAATTTATATGTAAAGTATGTCAAAAAAACAGTGTATCAATACTATATGAATAAATTGTTTTTAGTAATTTAATATGATAGAATATAATTTTCATTTTCATTTGAATTTAAAATTAATATTTATTTTGTTTTTTATTTAAAATGACTATTAATATTATTTATTAAATTAATAATATTAATTTTACATTAATTTTATTGTTTGATATTAGTATAACTATTTTATATTTAATGAATAAATTTTTTAATAACTAGAAATTTCAATAATATTATTTAAAATTGAGGGCATTTCATTTTCCAATGAATAACTTATTTTGTAGTTACAGATAAATATGATATATGATGCATGCGGTAACCTTATTTTCTAAAATAAAATCATTGTTTTTGAAAATTAAAAAAAGATGAAATCAAATAAAACATTTTTAAATTAAAAATAATATTTAATATTTAAATTACATCTAATGAAATTGGTACTTCCTATATAAATTACTAATTGAAATGATATATCTATGAGGTTTTTCTCAACCAACCACTCATGGATCAAATAGTTTATTGTAACTGATGATATTCCTCCAAAACACCTAAATAATGAAATGAATAATTTATCAATAAACAATATCATTTTTATATGAACCAAATAACCTAAAAATATTTATAAATATCAAATTAAATTACGATGAGTATCAATGAAGATTCAATTCACATATAGTCAATCCATTCAGATATAATTATTTGGGAGAAATATCTCTAGATGTGGATGTGTGATGAGATTAATATAACTAATTAACTTATTAATGATTGATAAGTATTTGAAATGTTAATTTATTTATTTATATATTAACAAAATATTAAACATATTTACTGTTTCATGTTTATTAATAGAAATTATTTCTTAGAATCCCACATTGGAATGTGAGATAGAAGGGGGTCATCGAAATAAATGAAAAAAATAATATTATTATTTAGAATTTTTAATGTGTGAGGAAATAATTATGTGTCAGAATATGAATAAAAACCTTCATGAACAATCACACATGTTTATATTATCATTAATTGTATATCTCGAATAGAATACCATTCACTAATCGTTATGTGTATATTTTTATTATTTATATTGATTATAATAATTATATGATGATTATTGTTGTTAGATTTTTTGAAATATAGTGAGTCCTTTTTAGATAGATAATTTATTGATAAAATACACTACGTCATAGAGAAGATGATTTCTCAAAAATCATTACTCCTGAACCTAAACAATTATTATAATAATAAATGGAATTTGAATTTTTTAATATAAACAATATTCTTCTAGGAGACTTTCTTTGTACTAACCGAAGAATATTATCCTAAAACATGAACAGGTTTGGTAAATTCATCAATCATTTTTACTACTATACTTTCTATTGTAAGAAATAGTAATTATTTTTCTAATAATATAGTTTTCTGTCTTTTTAAAATTAATACATACATTTAAATATTTTCTTGAATTCATTAAACATTATATTGTTCAACTAAAATTCCCAAATAGGTGTTTTTCTAGCAGATTAAGAATCTTCATCCCAGCTAATTCTCTATCAAATAAATTATTATATCTCTCAGTCCCACAAAATAGTATTTACAACAACAAATAATATATTGGATTAAAACAAATTTTTAATTCACTCACCACTATCTAATTTCAATTATTCATAATTTTAATTTATCTCATTCATTTTATTCTTTTTTCTATATTTTTTAAAAAATGATATTTTTTTATTTTTATGAATTACGTTAATCATTTTTAAAATTTTAATTTGACACTACTTGGAATATATATTAATTTAAAAAATGGAATTATGTTTGAAATTCATTGAATACAATTCCAAGTAAAATATGTTCTATTGATAATAAATATATTATAATTCATTATGAAAGTCACAATGTTACTATATTATTACACTAAATGTTGAATTCTATAAATAGCTTGTGTCAAAAGAATGACCTAATTCAACTAAACTAAAATTTACTACTAATATTATTTTTTAAAAATTATTATTATGGTAAGATAGTCATTGTAAATTAGGTTGTGAATAATTTTTATTAAATTATTAAAATTGTGATTAAACATTTATATAAGATTAATTATCTGGCATCCAATTAACAAGTAATTAAAATTAAATATTTTTGAAAATATTGGAAATCATTTGCTGAAAACTATATTAATAAAAATAAACATGATTTATGTAAATAAATTAATAAAACATAATTTTATAATGATTTTAAAAATATATAAAAAATTTATATTTCATTAAATATTTAACGTTCATCTTATTTATTATCTGGAAATGAGATATGTATAAATCCAAATTTATTCCTAGATATTAATATTTTTATAAAAGATAGTTTTAAATCCTTTTTATGAAGAATGTATTTTAATATAATTTTTGACACATACAATGTATATTTTATGAAATATAATTCATTATTTAATTTAGGATATCAAATTATAAATTGTGTTTTTTTTGGGGTTTTATGGGAAGATCAATTTTTTATTAATAATGTAGAAACACAAAATTTTACATGAGTACATTGTTACCGTCTACATTATTTATAGTGAAATAATCTTATTTTATAAATATCATAATTTATATTTACATCAACAATTTTTTTATTAGTACAATTTATGAAATTTTAATGATTTTCAATTTGAAATTGGATATAAATAAATTTCAATCTTTTGAAATTTTACAATTTAAAAAAAAATTCTCTTCCCATCTGTCGAATTAATTTTGAGATATTTTGGGCTAAATATTTTTTAATAATATGGAAAAATAGATTTCTTTTTTGAAATAATAAAATTTTTTCACCATATCGTCACATTTATTTTAAATGAACAATTATTTTATGCACATTATGCTAGGGATACCTCTAGATTGTGATTACCATTTTATATTTACAAAAGACAAACTCCTCCTACAATGTAAAAGAGAAATCATCCTTACATATTGTTCACACCTCTCGAGAGCATTATATCGTCCAAAATCTATCAAAATAACCTCCAAAAATTCCTACTAGAAACATAGAATTGTCACATTGTTCAAAAACGAAACAATGTTAGTCCATTGTTTTAAACCAAAAGTAATTACCCAAATAAGGTATAATATCCTTAAGAAAGCACTTTAGTTTTATTTATTTCCCGACCCCCTCAATACTTTTATTCCAGGATTATGTATTTAAATAAACACAAAAAATATAATAATATTTTTTTTGATTAGGGTTATAACTACACCTACACAATGTTATATCCAATGGGATGCACAATCATCATTTATGTGTACAATGGACTACGACCTCTAAGACTGATTTCATTCATTCTTTGATGATTGCATTTCTAGGATGGAAATGATATGTGACATATTATTTTGATTTGATATAAATTATATCTATGATTTATTTATGATTATTAAATATTATATAAAAAATAACTTCATTATTTTCATTTGTAGGAATATTATAACATCTTTTGTGGACTTGTGGTCTAATTCCTCCATAAAAAGATGTGATTTATTCACACGATATGTGGAATGTTTTAAAGATGGGTTTAGTAAAGGTAAATGATATATAATAAATAATAATTCTACATGAATTTTAATATATATATATAATATCATTTAATTTCTATCATTATTAACTTCAAGATAACGCAATCAATGTTCATATATACATAAGACGTATTGTCTCTATGAACTACATTTTCCACTTCATAATTTAATATATTATATATTGTTATAAATACATATAAACTGAATTTATATTATATTCATATAATTTCATTAGTTCATGATATAAATAAACCATGATATAATTTATAGGATCATTAATAACATGTTAAAAAAAATATTAAAAAACATGGCGGGAATGACACAAAATGTAACATTAACATGAAAATATTAACAAACAGTTAATGTAAAGTCATAATAAAATCATATATGGTATTATATATAACAATATGGTTCATTTTATTATTTATAATAAATATATATTTATTATAAAATATTTTTGACCTTGTAAAAAGATAGTTAATACTTAAGGTAAGGGTATTCTCATGTCACATTCTTTTTTTGTGAGATATAAGCTATATAAAAAACAAATTATTATTTAGTGGTTTATATGAATTAATATTAAATGATATATCTTTTTTGGTGCGGATGTGCATCGGGACGTTGTTCCGCCAGGACGCGTTCGCGCGTGCGCCCGTCGACCCGAGGGGATGGGAGCGAGGCTTGTGGCCCCGCAGTCCCGCTTTCCAAAGGCGGGCGGCATCCGTCCTTATTCAGGGACGTCTGCTCCTTGATCAAAACCGGGATGATGGGATGTCGGCTCCTCCTTTCGTGGACGTCTCCTCGGAACTCGTCGCCTAATCCGGGTCTCCCTCATATATTTAAGAATGTTCGTGAATCTCGTTCCCGGCGCCATATCTTCATGTACACCGGTTAATTACGCTACTACCGCCCAGACGCTCCAAGGAGTCTGGTCGGGGCTGCAACCTGCGGTGAGGAGACCGGGTAGCTCCGGGTGTTTCGGGCATGTCTTAACACTGTGGCTCTGCATGTCTGCCTTCTGTCCCTAATAGGGCTTCTCGAAGGCGTGATGGCCTGAGGCATCCCGCGCTGGGTGCGAGGAACTGCATTACCTGAGGTTTTCCTCAGCTTCCAATGTTTAACACAGGGTATGCCGCGAGTTTAACGTCCAGCAGGGACGGCATCGGACTGATCAACACGAAGAGTGGATCAGATGACAGAACCCCTTGCGGGGAACCTCAAGTGTTGGGGCCAGCACATGGGCAGCTTCCCGAGTAAAGTGGAGTGGAATGAAGTGGCATGACCCCACCGAGATGTGGCGGCCCGGGTAAGGATCAGGATGGATGATGCAGTGAAGAGCTTGGACCCCGTATAGGCTTCCTACGTACCGCACAATAGCGCGGATCAAAGTCAGCGTAGTTCAGATATACAGTATAACGTCATGCTGGACGATGGCAAGCCGACTCACAAGGAGGTCAAGGCTGCCGGGCGGAGGATTGAACCGAACCACCTCGCACAGAGGGGGATGGAACGGCTGGGTGGATCACAGTTTCACGTCATGCTGGACGCTGGTGTTCGGGGATTACACCCTAAGGAGGGCCATATGCGGTAAATCTCAGTTGGATAGGGACTTGGGACGAAGGTGAGAGACCTCGATCCCTGTCACGCCCTCTACTGGCTTCAGTAGTGGGGATGCACAATGGAGATACACATGTGCAGTCCCCCACAAGGGCGGATTCATAGGTGAATCGACGCGAATGTGAACCCGGGAGGGGTCCACTAATGGACAAACCGACGTGAATATGACCGGGACGACCAGGTGGTGGGCTTGAACCTCAGGGAGGCTTCCTACGTACCCTGTTTAGGAGACAGGGATCAAAGTCCACATAGTTCATTCTATCAGGACTTACGCACTGAGGCAACCTGAGTGCGGCAAAGCTCAGTTGAAGAGGGACTTGGGCCGAAGGTGAGAGACACCTTGATCCCTGTCATGCCCTCCACTGGCTTCGGCAGTGGGGAAGCACAATGGAGATACACATGTGCAGTACCCCACAAGAAACTAGGGGTTTCTAATACCCTACCCCCGTGGGCGAAGGACACTCCAATGAATCGTCCCTAAAGAGGGGAAATCCCGACATCCCTGTAGAGACGAGCGGGTGGGGGCCACATCCAAACTGGGGGGACCCTGCGTGCGACGCACGAGATCGGACGAAGAGGACGGTTTAACGTCTTGCCGGACGAAGTACAGTTTAAAGTCGCGTGTTGAGGACGAAGCGGACGGTTTAACGTCTTGCCGGATTAAGTACAGTTTAATGTCGTGTGTTGAGGACGATGGATGCTTGGCAGTTTAATGTCTTGCAGCGCGGACGATGTGGTGCCACCGATGGGTCTGTGTCACTTCGTGCGAGTCTAGAGGGCCGCACGGGAAGACAACGCATGGTGCGGGCACCCGGGATGAAGATCATCGGGTGCCACACAGGCGGGTACCCTCAGGGGGTCAAAGGGGGCGACCCTGGCGATTTGCGTGCAAAAGAGGAGCTTGGCGCGAAATACCGCGGGTCGGTGCGCAATTGGGTGGGCTGGCGCGCAATTGGGCCAGCGCTTTGCGCGCGGAAGGTGGAGATTGCGCGCACCGGGCCTCTGATAGCGCGTGGGGGCAACGGCCCATTCTTTAACGAATGGCCACTTAGTAAGGGGGGTGCGCGCAATCGGGCTGGATTGCGCGCACCCGGGGGCAATTGCGCGCAATAGGCTTATTTTGCGCGCGAAGGCCTTTGGGTAAGGAGTTGGTCAAAGGAAAGGAGCCAAAGGGGTTACGCGCGAAGGCAAACCCCGAGGCTTTATTGCGCGAAATAAAAGAGGTTACCTGAAGATCGGCATTGCGCGCGGAGGGGGCGGGATTGCGCGCACGAGCGACCCTTCGAATTCTGGCAACCTTCAAAACATTGGGGGTCGCCTTGTATTTATAGGCAATCCTGGGCGCACAATTCGGTTCGCGGGCGCGCAATTCGGCGCGGGCGCGAAATAGGGGCTCGGCGCGCAATACGGTCGCGCAGGGACGTCGGGCGCGAAAAATGACGCGCCGACTTGCCCCATTGCGCGAATCCCGGGAGGATTGCGCGCGCCTATCCAATATTGCGCATGGGCCTTCGATATTTCGCGCATGGCCTTCGGGCCTTCCGAAACATGCTTCTGACTCCAAATATGGCCTCGTTTTCCTCATTCGGAACTTCGTTTGAGGAGTAACAAACTTTTCCAGCGTCTACAAAATCCCCCCTAGGAATCTGATCGGCGAGAGGTCGCAACGATCGGGTTCCGAGGGAGACGCCGAAATGCCGAAGTCCTGGGCAGCGCGGGACTTTGGCGCGCTAAAAAGGGCGTCGGGCGCGAAATTCGCTGCCGTGGTCGCGTAAAGCGCTTTTCGCGCGGCTCGGACACCCAGCATCGCCTATAAATATGGGCCCTGGGTTCCGCATGCCGTACACAGGCCTTCCGCGCGATAAACTTCCAATCTCTCGTGCGCGAAATTGCCATTGCCGGCGCGAAATTCACCCGTTCGGCACGCAAACCCATCCGGATTTCGGCCTGTTTTTGCGCGAACACCCGGGGTTTTACGCGACAGACTTCCCAATTGCGCGCCGTCCACTAGGATTGTGCGCCAACTCCCAAGTTTCTCTACCAGCCTCTTCTTATTCCGCACGCCTCATCCCTTATCCCACACGACTCCCGGAGCTTCTGAGATGGCCGTGAATCAAGTGAATGAGGGGGATGCCGACATTCGCAGAGCTGAGATGGCGGCGAACGGGGAGGTCTACGGAGCCAAGGAGATTGTTTCGAACAATCAATCCTTGTTCGATTTGCTGACGCCGGCCCAGAAGACGTATCCGCTGTCGGACAACCTGCCACTCTAGAACTACGGCATCCTGGATGAGGTTCCGGTGCCGGGGTTCGAGGTTGATGCGCCACGGACCTGGGTGACTCGGGAGGACGAGCTTCTCCGCCACAACATCCCCAACAACGGGTATCCTTCCAGGGAGACCAGGAACTTAGATGTCTATGTCCTGAACCCGAGGAAGCAAACCATTACCGGGAGTGAGCCTACTGCGGAGAACTCTCCAGCCCTCTACTCGAGCACGTATCGCCAGAGTGTCACTGACGACACCAGGGGATGGCTAAAGGACTGGGACTTGCGGTCTGGGGGAAATTTCACCAGTGAGTGGGCATGGGCGTTCTTGGTACGCCACACCTGTGATCACTTCGTGGAGGAACTGCGATACATCGGCCTGTTTGAGGCGGTGTGGACATCACAGTTCCACTTCTACCAGCAGCCCAAGCTCGGGTCGGAGCTGTTCACCCGCTGGTCCCCGGATACCAACACCTTCCATCTTCACCATGGGGAGGTCAGCATCGGTCTCTGGGACATCCACTGCCTCGGAGGTATCCCACTGGAGGGTTACCAATACGATGAGTTCCTGCCTCCGAGGAACACCTGGGGCGACAGGTCACGAACTCCCATCCTGACATGGCATCTACTGGACCTGGCCACGCAGCGGCTCGAGGTCAAGGACTTCCGCAAGGACATAGCCTACAAGGAGTGGTTCAGCCAATTCTTGGAGCATGACCCAGCGGTCAAGATGCCAGGCAGGGGGAAGCGGTGCCCGACCGCGGCTCAGAGGAGCCGGAACAGGTCGTACTGGCAGGTCCTGGAGACGGGAGACTACCGCTCATGGGGGTACCGCGTCATCGAGGCCCGGGACCCAAATGTCTGGTACGCGGCGTTCCTAGCCGCCTTTATGAGTGGGTGGCTCCTGCCAGTGCGGGGCGCGAGGATGGGCGTCCGCCCGGCGACACTGGTGATGGCGGGCGCCATGGCCGCCAACAAGAGCTACAACCTCAAGGTCCCAGTGCTGGATAAGTTGTACGCCATCCTGGGACGCATCTCGCGAGGGGGGTCGCCACAAAGGGTCTGTGGGACCTTTCAATTCTTCCACGGCTGGGTGGATGCTCACCTCGGTGGGTACACGTTTCCAAACGCCGTCATTCCTCCGGGCAACGGCCTGCGACCCTTCCTGCTGAACATCGCGGGGGTCGCTCCGATGGCCCTAAATGAGGAGGGCGTGAGGATTCGGATTGGAAATCACGCCAATTTCAACTTCAGCCTGTTCCCCACTCCCGTTGGCCAGATGATCGACAATGGGCAGGGTCTGCTGGAGCAGCACGAATACTTCTTCAGCATGCGGGGCGAAGTGCTCGTGGCTCCGATCGATGGGAAGGTGATCTGCGAGCCCTACGTGCCAACCCGGTTCGCTAGGTAGTTCAGGTGCCTTCAAAGGATGCCGAAGAGGGTATTCAATGCTGTCCGGGAGGAGACGAACCTTTGCGTCCATCGCCAGATGTGGCTAATGTTCGCCGCTTTCGGCTCTGGCGATGTTATCACTCTCCCTCCTACCGGGGTCGAGGCATGCTTGGCAACCGAGTATGCCGAACACTGGGCCATCGCGTACCCCGAGGGGCTTCTACGGAAGCCAGTTCGGCGGCTCGAGGTCACCAGTGTGGAGACTGGGCGTCAAGGAAGGAGGTGAGGTGCCGTTACACGGGGGAGAACAGAGGCGCGCCAAGCAGCGGAGCCGGCGCGGGCAGGGACTTCGGCGGCGGGCACATCGCAGGCTGCCGCCACGACTTCAGCACCCAGAGAGGGGGCACATGCGGTGGTCGGGGAGTGGCCCGGGAAGCAGATAAGGCGTCTGCTCGAACCCTCCCACGATGCAGTCTTCCCAGCGCTGTGGTCGTCCTGGATGACCCTGCGGCAGTCGCTGGGGACCGAAATCATCTGGCAGAAGATAACCAGAGAAGGGATCCATCTGCCAGAGGTCGGGCGCCTTCAGGTCGCCGACATGGTGAACTTCCACCGGCGGTATGCGTATTTGACGACCATGGACGAGTACGCGCGCCAACGTGGTCAGCGTGCGGAGCCATCCCTTCTGGTGAAGGTGATGCTCGGTCTAGAGCCTGCTCCAGAACAGATGCCACCGGAGGAAGATGATAATAATGATGACTCCGAGGAAGAGGAGGAGACGGGGGAGGATGAAGGCTCTGAAGGAAGGTCCCATCCGGGGAGCCCGCAGGAGAGCGGCGAGGTGGCCGGATCTGACGATATCGATATCACTGAGCTCATTGAGGTCCGATTCTATCCCTACTCAACCTGCTTCATCCATTCTCATATGCAGCTTCTAACCCATTTCTTCACCTTCCTCAGGAGTGCACAGATGTTGGTCAGGCATCCTCAGTAGGAGTAGGAGAGGCGCCAGCAGGACAGGGCGGGGGCCAGACACCCATCATTGAATTGACAAGCGCTGAGGGGTCCCCTGCTGCAATTGCTCCTACGGCGGACGGGACAACGGAAGATGACGCTCTGGATTCCCGTAAGTCTTCTTACTTTACTGTTGGTGATTTCCATTGACGACCCGTGACTAACCACGGCATGCCCCGCGCAGTGATCTCAACACTGGAGGCTCGTCGGGCTTCCGAACCCGGGCCATCCGCGAGTGGACCAGTGGCAGACATGCCGCCTGCTCCGGAATAGACTTCTCACACCGAGCCGGCCCCACCAACTGCTGATCAGGGGGCAGCGGACGTCGGCGGTGCTTCCATCGGAGAGAGGTCGGGGGCTGACGAGGGTGTCAACGCCGCTGGGGTGAGAGAAGAAGGTCGCCCAGATGTTGGGGAACCTATCCCCTGTGAGGAAATCCTATGTGCGGACCCCACAGAAGACCTGCTGGCTGCCTTCCCTGCCTACCGGCCTGCCGACCCCAAGGAGATGGACGACTCGGACATGGAGGCGGTCGAGGAGAGCCAGATAACGCGCCGCAGGGGGTGGAAGTGCATCCAGCGCTTCCTCAAGCGACCCTCATCGGAGTGGGTGGGGCGCATGGGATCACTTCAAACCTGGCTGCGCTTCCTTTGTGCCGGGGGAGCTGATGCTCGACGCCTCCATCTGACGGTCCATGATTTCATGGCCGAAAGGATGCGCGAGAGCCGCCGGCGTGCCGACGTCTCACAATGTAGGGACATGTCGGAGAACAGGCGGGCGCTCCTCGTGGCGGAGCAGGATGTCTGGCACCTCGAAGGGTAGGCGGCAGAGAAGCAAGCCTTCGTCGCAGCGTGCACTGAGCTTGTGGAGCAATTAACGGCCCAGCTGGATGATGCCCAGGTACAGCTGACGGAGGCAGGCCACCAGATGGTCACACTTCAAGTCGAGCGGGAGCGTGCACATGCCAGGATCGGCGAGCTGCGCGCTGCGACCGCCAACGAAGAGAGGGCACGCAGAGAGCGAGAAGCAGCTCTAGAGGCCGCCAGCCAAAGGGTAGCGGCATTGGAAGGACTCATTCAGCACGCTAATCCCTAGGGGCTTTGTTTTTTCCATTTTTCTTCTGCTACTCAATACTTCGATCCATTTGTATGAATCAACATATTTATCTGCATCTTTTGGCTTAACATGCTCAACCAAAATTCATTGTCTTTCGGGAGCGTTAACCAAGCTTCAGGCATCCACAATTGGGCCTGGATTTCTAAGGAAAAGAGGGAGGTCATTCCTAGGAAAGGAGACCTCAGACCTAATCAATGTACCATCCCCCCAACTTGTTATGACACACGAGCGGGACAACGCTAGGGGCGTTGAGATTTTATCCGAACATAGGGAAATGAGAAAGGGTGAATCGCGTGTCCCGAACTCAGAAATCCACGACAGTCAGTCTTCCAGAAAATGCCCAAGACGGCAAGCGGACAATGTATCAATCGACCATACTACTGCGATAGACAGACCGAAGGTCATCATTCATATTGCAGGAGGCAGATCACATGTCATCATCAATACCGCTTTGGGGGTTCCTTCAGACACAAGGGTGGAAATCCGGATCAAAAGGGAATGCGAAGCGTGGGGAGAAGTGATGATTTGTTCGGATAGAATCTAACACTCCCAAAATTGCGCCACCGTGGGGAAAGCGTATTAGACGGATGCACTAATCTGGCCGTGAATCACCCCAATTCTCAGACAGAACCTCTTTGACGAGGAAATTGTCGCTTCCCATCATTGAAATGGGGCATCCCGAGCTGAATCGGGGAGAATATCACAACCGCACCACTCTACCAGAAGCCAGGCCAGACGGCCGGCGACAAGGAGGGGAGTGACTTAGCGATCCCTAAGGCTGGACCCGAGTCGAGATGCCCGGGCATTCCTACGTACTCCATCGGGCTGGTGATCAAGCCATACGTAGTTCTGAGAGTGCAGTTTTAACGTCATGCGGGACGTAGAACCCCGATTAGGGAGATCTTAGTTTAAGGTTGTAGAGCTCAGACCATAGGGACAGATCTTAGTTTAAGGTCTTAGAGCTCGGACCATAAGAACCTCAAAGTACGCCACATCGTGGTCCTATCCCCTGGATATGTGAAGATGCACTGAGGGATAGTGTCAAGAGTGCCGAGATTTTGCCTGGTCAGAATGGGGGGTGGAAAACGTAATGTGAATCATGAGGCCATTCACTCAAGGACTGGGGGCACCGGCGTAATGATATGGGAGTACTGCCGACCGTGGCGGAAAATCAGTATCAATATCGCATTGACAGTTGATTGAATGAGGCAGAAAACGAGCATCAACCGCTCAAGCGCAGGATTCATATCGATTCGCTTCCCATGACCCTTGGGGGCACCAGCCCGGATCGGTGGGAGAGCACTGAGGTATTGTATCAAGACCACTCATGTGGGTTCCACCCAGGGCGTAGGTGATGGGTCCGAATGAAGGGGAGCATGAAGCCTGAAAAGTGGAAGGAAACTGACCAAGCTGAACCTGACCCTCCTGGAAATAGACCAGAGTGCTCTTGACACTGGTGGACCACTGCAAGGGGTCAAGGGACACGCCTTGAGGGTGACCCAAAGGCGGAGGATTCCCAAGAGAAGGGGGAATCTTTTAAGAGGTGGGGGGCTGGACCTGAAGTTTCAAACATCCGGGAGTTCCTAAGTATCCCATAAGGATGGGAATCAATCCACACGTAGTTCTTGAAGCGCGGCGCGACACAATCGGGCACCATCGCGAGGAGGGGTGCGGGTCTGGCCCTCGCACCCAAAAGAAGTGGTATTTGATATTTCATGTTTGTCCTTAGAGGTGGATGGTTTTTCTTTGTGCAGCGACATGCCTTTGATTAAGAAATCCCTGGCATCGCCACAATAATCAAGACATGAAAGGCATTGATAAATGGCGTGGTTATTAACCAGCGCCCAACGTGAGTGTCCCCTGAGGAGAACATCACGATGCATCGCCATTTCTCGTCGGGCGGCCAAGACGATCACAGTTTACGGTCGTGTGGTAAGACCAATCAACACAGTTTAAGGTCGTGTGGCTCGGACCATGGAGGAATCTGCTCATTGCGATACGGCAGACCCAGCGGAGGTGGGGACACATCCCAGCCCTGCGGTCACGCACAATTCCAAGAGAAGGATCCTGGGATAGGGGCCTGCATATGTCTATCAACCGAGGGGCAGAGATGCTAGCCTCCAGCTATGCTGGGCCCAGAACGCGATTGTTCAGGAAACTCCTTCCTCCTTATGGGGACGAGGGTCTAGCTACACATGGCCCTTTGGGAGGACATTAACACATATCCTTGGTGCTCAGATCGTGGGAGCCTCGAAAGACACCATTACCCTGGTTGGCCTGCCTAACGTGTAGAGGTGTACTGAAGGTCAATATGAAGAGAGAGAGTGCCGAGATTCCACTACAACGCGTAGAGGCAGAGTGTGATGAGGACTGCACAACCAATGTTCAGAGCCTGAAAGAGCCGACATGGCGATCAAGGATGTTGCTGACCATATTCGCAACACAACATCCGATCGCGTCAGCCTAGGATGAGGCAAGCAAACGAGCATCAACCGCTCAAGCGCAGGATTCATATCGATTTTCGGCCCAGGACCCGCCGGTAAATCGACCCGGAGTGGTAGGAGAGCACTGAGGCATCATATCCAAACCGCTAACGAGGATCCCTTTGAGTGAAGGCTCGAACAAGAGGAAGCCTGAGGCCTGACAAGTAACACAGGATTTGTCGGTATTGAATCCGACACTACAGGTCATAGACCGGAGTACCCAAAACATGTTAACAGATCACCGGAAAGGGTCGGAGGACTCACCCTGAGAGCAACCAAAAGGCGGGGCTGGACCTGAAACACAAATGTCCAGGCGGTCCTACGTATCCCATAAGGATGGGAATCAAGCCGTACGTAGTTCTTGAGAGGCAGTTTAACGTCGGGCATGACAATGAGGGGTGTGAGATAGTCCCACACACGGGGGAGGCGTACGATGCAGCCAGTAGACCGACGTGAATGAGGACATAATCCCCCGCTCACGCCATACACCTCGCAAAAAAAGGAGGGGAACTTGGGCCAGAGGCCCAACGCGGGATAGAGATTCCCGGGAAATGGGGCTGGGCCTGAAACATGAATGTTCAGGCGGTCCTACGTATCCCATAAGGATGGGAATCAAGCCGCACGTAGTTCTTGAAGTGCAGTTTAACGTCATGCAGGACGAAAACGAAAGGGGGAGCGGAAGGCATCCCCAAATGTGGGGGGCGTATAGCGTGGTGAGAAAACCGACTTGAATGAGGGCATAGCCCCGCGTTCACACCATACGTCGCATACCCAGAGGCACTTGGGCCAAGGGCCCGATATGGGATGGAAATTCCCGAAGGATGGGGCTGGGCCTGAAACATGAATGTTCAGGCGGTCCTACGTCTCCCATAAGGATGGGAATCAAGCCGCACGTAGTTCTTGAGGTGCAGTTTAGCGTCATGCAGGACGAATGCTGAACATTGTAACGTCTTGTAGCTCGGACGTGGTGCAGTTTAGCGTCATGTGGGACAAATGCTGAACAGTTTAACATCTTGTAGCTCGGACGTGGTGCAGTTTAGCATCATGCGGGACGAATGCTGAACAGTTTAACGTCTTGTAGCTCAGACGTGGTGTAGTTTAGCTTCATGCGGGACGAATGCTGAACAGTTACCGTCTTGTAGCGCGGACGTGGTGCAGTTTAGCGTCATGCAGGACGAATGCTGAAAAGTTTAACGTCTTGTAGCTCGGACGTGGTGCAGTTTAGCGTCATACGGGACGAAGTGAACTCAGGAAAAGTACAGGTTGAGGAACCTAGCGTTGGTGGGAGGAGTAACACGCTCACCATCCATAGTCGCTAGGGAGTACGCGCCATTGGGATAGACCTTGTGGACGACAAAAGGTCCCTCCCACTTGGGCTCCAACTTGGGCGGCTTCCTGCCGGGGATCATTGGTGCTCTTAGGGCCAGTACTAGGTCACCCTGCAGGAAGGAGCGAAGGCGAACCGTCTTATTGAGAGCTCGAGCCATTATGCCTTGATGCCTCTCCAAGTTGTGCAAAGCGTGAAGCCTATTCTCATCCAGTGCTTCCAACTTGACTAGACGGTCTTCATCAGCTCTGTCCGGCGCTTGCTGGTCGTAGACCGCAGTGCCCAATGATGGTAACTGGATCTCGATGGGCAGGACGGCCTCAGCTCCATACACCAGGGAATAAGGGGTCATCTGGGTGGAATTTCGATTCGTCGTCCGATAAGCCCAGAGGGTGTTGGGGAGATTTTCCGGCCAACTCTTCTTGTTCTGACCAACCATCTTTTGCATAATGTTAGAGAGGGTTTTGTTAAACGCCTCAATCTGTCCATTAGCCTGTGCATGATAGCGAGATGTATGGTTCGAGCGAATGTTGTACTTGGCGTACAACTTCTTCAACTCGGCTGCTCGGAAGTTGGCTCCGTTATCCGTGAGGATAGCGTGAGGCCCTCCAAATCGATAAATGATGTTGGAGGTCATGAAGTCAATGATAGAACAGGATTTGACCTCTCTGAGCGGAATCGACTCTGCCCATTTGGAGAATAAGTCTGTGGCGGTCAGAATGAACCGGAACTGGCGAGCCGTCGCCGGCGGGTAAGGTCCCCCAACGTCCAGCCCCCAGAATGCAAAGGGACAGGAATACCTGGTGGTATGGAGAGGCTCCGGCAGCCGATGCACAAAGTTCGCATGAACTTGGCACGCATGGCACTTCCTGGCATACTCGATGCAGTCATGGATCATGGAGGGCCAGAAGTATCCCAACCTCCGAATCTGGTGGGACAGCTTCGGCCCAGTCTGATGGAAACTGCATGAACCAGCATGAACCTCTTGCATGACTCGTGGGATCTCAACTCCCTGAAGTAAACGGAGGAGAACACCATCAAATCCGCGTCTATAGAGGATCTGCTCCAGGCCGGGACTGCTCTGGAGGACAAACTACGATGCGCGACGTCGAACTCGCTCGCGCTTGGCCCGATCCGACGGGAGAATGCCATGCTGGAGGTACTCAACCAGGGGCGTCCTCCAATCATGGGATGGTTCGACTGCCATATCTGTGGTACTCGGGGCTCCGGGCATAGGGGCAACCGTGGTGAGATTACTTACCGACGGGCCGCGATCTCCCTCCGACATAGCGGGAGCGATGAGTCTTTGGTGCGTCACGCGGATGATCAGGTTGACCTGTTCAGGCTCCGCGAGTGACGCAGTAAGGATGGCCAAAGAATCTTCTCGACCGTTCTGCGACCGGGGAATATGGACAATTTCTGGACGAGAAGGGAACTGGGCCATCAGGAGGAGGGTGCACTCCAAC
Organism: Viscum album; assembly: GCA_963277665.1. Taxonomy (NCBI): domain Eukaryota; kingdom Viridiplantae; phylum Streptophyta; class Magnoliopsida; order Santalales; family Viscaceae; genus Viscum; species Viscum album. The sequence continues at coordinate 1,817,514,367 of OY728146.1, forward strand.
AATGGCACATGTTCCGGCTTCCTGACAACATAGTCGCCATTGATCTGCTTAACGACCAGCTCGGAGTCCCCTTTCACACACAGATGGGTCACGTCGATCTCGAGAGCTAACTCGAGGCCAGTGATGAGGGCATGGTATTCCGCCTCATTGTTGGTACAGCCCTCTGACAACAGGAATGAGTATGGCAGCACGGCTTGCTCCGGGGTAATGAAGATGATACCCAAACCCACTTTGTTGAGCATAGGATTATCGAGCCTTCTACCGGTGGGGCTCTGGGAGGCACCGTCAAAGTGCATATGCCATCATGGATCAGCACGATCGACCGAGAGAACGGCCTCATCAGGAAAGCCTAGATCCAGCGGCTGATCCGCGGAGGTTGGGTGAGCAGCCAGAAAGTCCACCAATGCTTGCCCTTTGATGGCCTTCTGAGACACATACCTGATGTCGAACTGCAGGAGAATCACAGCCCACCGCGCTAGACGGCCAGTCAACATAGGTCGGCTCAGGATATATTTCAATGGGTCTACCCGAGAAACCAATTGTACCTCGTGGTGCTGCAAGTAGTGCCGTAATTTCTGTACGGAAAATACGAGCACCAAGCAGCTCTTCTCGATGGGGGAATACCTAACCTCCGCATCGAGGAGCATGCGACTGAGGTAATAGAGGCTATTCTCTGTTCCCTCGTTGTTCTTCTGGGCGAGAAGGGCACCAAGGGACCGTTCCAGGGCAGTCACATAAAGGACCAGCGGCTTCCCAGATACAGGCGGCATCAGAACCGAAGGTTGAAGCAGGTACTTCTTGATTTCCTCGAAAGCGGTCTGAAACTCCTTATCCCATATATAGGTGGAACCTTTCTTCATGAGCCGAGAAAAGGGCTTACACTTGCTGGCCAGATTCGCGATGAATCGGCATAAATAGGATACGTGGCCTTGGAACCCTTGTAGTTCCCGGATGTTACCTGGGGGAGGCATCTGAATAATCGTCCTGATCTTCTCTGGGTCGACCTCAATACCCCGGTATCTTACCACGAAGTCAAGAAACTTCCCGGAGGTGACCCCGAAGGCACACTTCAACGGGTTTATCTTCAGGCAGTGAGACCGGAGGAAGCCGAACACTTTCTCAAGATCTTTGAGATGGTCCTGACGCTGGCGCGATTTGACCACCAAGGCATCGATGTAGCATTCCACCAGTGTGCCGAGGATTGGCTTGAATATGCGGTGCATCGCCCGTTGATAGGTGGAACCTTCATTCTTCAGGCCGAAGGGCATGACTTGGTAACAAAAGATACCTTGGGGGGCCTTGAAGGCAGTGAACTCCACATCCTCAGGGGCCATCCAGATTTGGTTGTATCCGGAGTCTCCATCCATGAAGGAGAGGGCTTGGAACCCTGCCGTGGCGTCAATCAATAGCTCTGTCACCGGAAGTGGAAAATCATCCTTCGGACAGTAGCGGTTGAGATCGCGGAAGTCGATACAGACTCTGATCTGCCCTTTCTTCTTCCTGATCGGCACAATGTTGGCCAGCCATCTGGGGTACTGAACTTCCCTCACAAAGTTGGCTTTGATAAGCTTGTCAAATTCGGCCTCAACCATGGCACCGTGGAATGGGTGCATCTTCCTGGGAGGCTGCTTGAACCCGCGATGGTTCTCCGGGAGACCAAGGCGGTGGACGGCTACCTGAGGATCTAGCCCCGACATCTCGTCAAATCCCCAAGAGAACACATCACGGTGCTGTCTGAGGAAGTCCACGTGCTGATGCCGCTCCTCAGAGGGCATGGCGGCACTGACCAATGTGGGTCTTGGATCTGCCTCGGTTCCCAGGTTCACCTGTACTAACTCATCGACCGTGGAGGAGACTCCCTCCTCAAAGGCTGGGGGTGCATCTTCCACGTACTCTCCACTCGGGGAGGGATCGTCCACGGGAGAGACTGCGTTGGAAACTGCATTGGGGCTACCAGATCCTTCTGGGCCGCTGGTGCTGGCATGGGCGGTCGCGGTCACCTCATCGGGAGACTCACAGGCCGTCGAGACCATGGCTACGTCCAAACGATGGATCGGGAGGACTTCAGCGTCATCCAAACTTGCCCAGGGATCAGTTGCAACAGCGACAGGTTCAACCTCACCCGTCAGGACCTGCTTATCCTTGCTCTTGTAATAGTCCGCGTCCAGATAGCGGGCTTCACATGAGGCAAAAGGAGAGGAATCTCCCTGAAGCACGCCTACTCGACCATTAAGGGAGTATTTAAGGCATTGGTGGTATGATGAGGGAACCACCGCATGAAGGTGGAGCCAAGGTCTGCCCATCAATGCGTTATACGCAGTGTCCTGAGAGACTACCATGAATTCGGTGTTGGCAACCAGGTCACCGACCTGGGTCTTCAAACGTATCTTGCCGACCGGAGTTTGCTTGGTGCGGTCGTACCCCTGGATCCTGAGGTCGGAGGGAATCAAGTCATCCTCAGACAACCCCAATCTCTGGAGCGTCCGAGTTGGAATCAGGTTAATCCCGGACCCCGTGTCGACAAGACAGCGTCGGAATTCAAGACCATTTAACTGGCCAGTAACATACAGCGGACGAATGTGCCCCGGTATAGGAGGGTCTTCATCCTCACCACAGAACGAGATAACTGCCTGACATTCGGTGTCCCCAATCGTTTCGGCGTGAAAGGCCTCTACAGCCGCAACCTCCGTCTCAAACTGGAGGGGGCTCTTCAGGGCTTCAGCGAGCGCCTCGCGCATCTCAGGTGACAGGCGCAACGCCTCAAGGATGGAGAGACTTGCTGGTATGTCAGCCAAGTGCTTCAGGACATCATACCTTCTTTCCAAGCGCGAGCCCCTGGTTGCAGGAGGTTGCTCTGCGGTTGGAGGCATGACGGGACTTGCCGGTTGGACCGGCGGCCGACTGGTGCTTGGCACATCTCGCTGCTCACTATTTGAATCCCGGGAAGTGGTCACCGTACTGGGGCCAGGAGGCCTGGATGGACTCATGGCAGGACGGAACTGGTCGCGATGCAGCTGAGGCGGTTCTGCCTGGTCCCATACCACAAACAGTGGCGGAGGCGAATCCGTCATCCCCGGATGGGGGGGCTGTGCGCGCTGAGCTCGGTTTTGAGCCTGCTGCCTAGTCTTAGTGGCGTACACGGCCTGGCTGGAGGTACCAACTGTCGTGCCCCAGCGACTCCTGTTGTTGTGGTTCCTCCGACGGTGGCGACGACCGGGGACACTAGGGAGGTCCACCTGGTGTTCTTCAACATCGGGAACCAAAAAGGGATTTACCAGCTCGACTGTATTAACCGAAGCGTACCCAACACTGTCATCAGACGAATCATTCATCACTGGGCGGATCCGAGGAGGGACCCCCATCTCCGGGGGCATGAAATCGCCGAGAGTGCGGGATAGTGGCAGAACTGGCGGGGCACGCTCTTCCTTCTTGCGCCGCCGCCGTTTTCTCTTCTCGGAAGATGCAGGCTGGGACGACGATGCCGAAGCAGCACCCGCAGATTCTGGGGGCTCAGGCTGATTCAAGCGCGCACGGATTATTCCATGGGTGCGAATGATCGTCTTGCGGGCCATCCAGTTATTATACTTATGGGATCTGCGGTCGGAGACCAGCTGGCATTCGTCCTCGTCGCCACTATCGTCATCTGATCCCACGAACACAACTACCACTTGTGCTGGAGCTGGGCCCAACCTGATTACATTGTTGTTAATCTGGTCTTGGAGCCAGTCCTTAAACACGTAGCACCACCGGATGGTGTGCCCCAGGGCCCGATGGTAAGGGCAGTAGCGGGGGTTATCCGTGAGATGTGCCTACTCTGGCCTCCAACACTCAGGCAGTCGCACAATCCTCTGGTCCTGGGCGCTCCGGAAATAACCGGGGACCTGATCCTCGTGAAATGAGAAAGTCAGGTATCGCGGGCCCCTGGGAGCATGTTCTTGACGAGGGGCTGGAGGGGCCTGCCGAGGAGGTGGACCCTGATTATCTCGCCTAGGTTGTGGCGGTACATTACGCGGAGGGGTCGGCCGGTTCTGGGGCTGCCGCTGATGGGCCGGGAACTGAGCTCGTGGAGGCGGATTCTTGTGAGGATATGGAGCTGGCCTCTCCGGAAGCAGCTCCAATGGCCTGGGGGCCTCTATCTGGGAAATAGAAGAGGGCTCAGCCCTGCTGACTCTCCTTGCAGGGATCATAGGAGGCAGCGGGTGTGCCTGACTGGCCTATTGCAGGGCTTTCTCAAGACGTTGAGCTTTGTCTGAGAAGTCCCTGAACCCTCCAGGGTAATTCTGAGTGATCAAGGAAGGGACCAACTCGGTCTTGACGTTCCCGATGCACATTGTCAGCAAGTGCTCCTGAGTCAATGGCATGTCTAGGGAATACGTGATACCCTTCCATCGGGCGACGAAATCCGCGACTCTCTCATCAGGCCTTTGCTTGCACATGAAGAGGTATGCGATACTCATCTTCCGGGTCGTGGAACTGAACTGCTAGAGGAACTGTCTACGAAGGTCCTCCCAGCTAGTTATCGACCCGACGGGGAGCTGGCTGTACCAGATAAATGCTGGCCCTTCCAGTGTCTGGACAAAGCAGCGAAGCTTAGCGGCCTCCTGCTGCGCCGGAGTTCCCATCATAGGCCCGCACCTCGAATTGAAATGGGCCAAATGCTGTGGCGGGTCTCTAGTCCCGTTGAAGGGGGCGAAAGTGGGGTTCCCGAATCCCGGAGGTGCCAGCATGTCATCCACCCATGCTGGGTATGGCTTTCCGTCCGGTGGGATCGCCACTTGCCGAGTCTCCAAGGCTTCCAAGCGGGCGATGAGTGCCGCCATCGGATCGTCCAGACATGGGTTCCAGTCCTGGCGAGGATATCTTACCATGAGCGCATTGCATGACCCTTCAATCGGGTCGTCGACCGGGTCGTCGAACTCGGCAGCTTGTGGGATGGCGGGCGGAGCGGCCCTTGGGGCAGCGGGAGGAATCTGAGCGGGGTCTCTCAGGTAGTCACGCCGCTCAGGAGGGTGTGGTGAAACATACCGCGCCCTCTTGCCATAGGAAATGGCCTCTCCCCTGTCGGCAAACACGGCATAATCACGGTTGCCCGGGAGAGCCTCGTCGAGGAGCGGTTGTTCCTGTCCCTGCTGTCCTGGCCTAGGATCACTGTAGTCAGGCCGCCGCTCTGCAGCGCACTCGGAGAGGAGCTGGTCAAATAGCTTCTTCTTCTCGGCGATCTGTTGACGTAGCATGGCCTTTTCGGGATCCTCCTCTGCCCTCTGCATGGAGGCAGATGGGTCGGCGGGCTTTATAGCCCCGCCGTGCTCTTTACCTTTGCTGACATTTCGGCTCAACGTCAGTGCTTCAGTGGGTGTGGGGAGACCCAGGAGGTTCCTCTGGTGATGAGTAACTCTCACCGATGGATCCAACAACGGCTTGTCTTCGGGGGGAGCCCCCGTAGAGAAGTTCCAAGCCGTTCCCCTCTCCCGATAGGTCGGCCATATTGACCGTTTCCGTCCCTAGGGATGTATCCTCAGGGCCACCCAGTGAATCGGGCTATCGGCGAATCGCACTGAAGCGTTGGGCAGCGTACTGCCCCCATCCACAGATATACACGTGGGGGTGGCTTCCTCGATAACCTTGCGGAGTACTTGAAAACACTCAACACACCGTTGTTGGAGGGCCTCGTGGTGCCCAAATGACCCGGGGTGCCGAACCGCGGAGAGCGTGGCCAGGTCAATCTAACGGCATTGCTCACCAATATCCTCCAGGTGCACTTGACTCCCGGGATATGGCATTTTTAGGCGGTGAATACGGGAGTGAGTCTCCCGGAGAGTTCAGCGGAAGCATTCGAACTCATCCGGGGTGAGCGATTCTGGTGCATCAAAGTCCGGTCCTGCGACTGGCCAAAACTTCTCAGGGAAGTGGCCCTCTGCAAGGACGGTCCCGAAGCTCCACAACTCAAACTCGGGACCCAGTTATTCTTGGTCCCCTTCAGTGACTGGGAATGGACGGGGAACCGGCAGTGGTGCCGAGGCGGGCCTCCGGGCCGGCGGGCTGGCCGGCGGTGAATACGCCGAGCAGGCCGATTGGCCTCCATATCCCGAGCCGCCCTCTGAGGGTGGCTGTGCCCCAGCTACCACATCACGATAGGACGGGCCGACAAGCGAACATCCTGCCATAGCGTCGGTGCTTGTCGATGGTGCACTACATCGTGGCTCGACCGTCAGTCCCCAGAAAAGATCTCCGGCTTCTCCGATCGAGGCAGAAGGCGCTTACGGAGGGGCCGGTACCAACCGCAAGCTTGATCCTTGGGGGTCTACCAGGCCCTCGCTACTCTGGATATACCTTCGGAGAGAAGAGGGGATCACATCGATCTTGCTCTCGGGGAGTACGAGGATGACGTGCCGCATTCCTACCCCTGCCCCTAACTGGCGGGATCGGGGGGAGGGCTCTGTCGCCGAATCATACTCCGCCTCTGTATCAGAGAAATGAACCGGTCAGATCTCTGTCCGGAATTCCCTAACATTCCTCCCTCGATGTCGACGCCTCACCTTCCTGCCCCTGGGTGGTTCTTCGGGGCGTGGCTGATCTCTGTCCTGGCGTCCTCCGGCAGCACCAGTACTGGGGCCAAGAGGACTGGAAACCAAGGTGCGAGGAGCACCGGGACAGATATCAAAGGGGACGCGGGGAGAGCTGATTCCGGGCAGGCCTCCGGGCCGGGATCGGAAGGTGGGATAACCCATGCCTCTTGGATCGGCCACACAGAGTAGACCCTGCTGGCGAATAGCGCTACCACGAGGTGGTCCGCGGTGGCTATTGCCTGTACCAGCAACCGGGAGAGTCAACCCAACCTGCCTTTGGGGCGGTCGGGGCCTCGATCCAGGTCGGGCATAGAAGTGCCCCTGCTCAGGATGCGCAGGGGCCTGGTGACTGGAGCCAGCAGTGGCTTGGGCCAACCCGGCCGCTGTTGCTAGGGCCCGAAGGTGGGCGTCCTCTTCCGCTCGTGCCCGACGTTGGCGTCGGGACATACGAGTCGGGATTAGCGGCGCGGGCAGGTGGAGAGCCCGTTCTTCGACATGAGAAGCCTTGCGGCGGTGTCGACGTGGCCTGGCAGGAGCCCTTATCACGGATCCCTAGAGAGAATCTCAGATAGGGCGGTCCCGGACATCCTCCACCTCATCCGCATAGGGGAAGGAGATGTCGGAGCATTCTGGGGATAAACTCCCGAATCGGTTGGACGTCGAGGTAGGCAGCGGTGCCTCCCTGCGTGGCCCTCGGGGGCGGCGTTGGTGGCGAGGTGCCGCTTCCTCGAGGTCTAGGAGAGCCATGTCCCTGGTGGGGATGACTCCCTCTTCCTCATATCTCCGCACCAAGTTGTTGATCACCCTTCTCTGGATGACCTCCGAGGGGGAGAGAGGGCGTGGTTGTCCCGCAGTTGCGGCTGCTGGGACGGCTGTGGAACGGGCGGGACCGCTCGGAGTAGCCGCGTCGGTGTTTCCCCTACCCCTGTGCCAGTGGGCGGGCGGCGATCGGGCACTGGATCGGGCGACCTGATTCCTGAAAATAGGGAGAAGAACCCATTAATACTGACAGGAAAAGGAATCGACAACCAATCATGAGTGCCATGACGCCTTCCGTGGGGGGAACCCAGGCCATCGACGTCGTGAGACGGAGTGCCCGATTTCCCTTCCCCAGCCCCTGGCGGGTTCCGTGCCCCGATGCTGAATGCTTGGTCGGGCAACATGCTTGTCTTCCAACACCTCTGAAAGCAATCGGTCTTCGTATTGAGGAGAAGAGATTCACGTTGGGTTCACCATTTTTCTATTTCGGTGCGGATGTGCGTCGGGACGCTGTTCCGCCAGGACGCGTTCGCGCGTGAGCCCGTCGACCTGAGGGGATGGGAGCGGGGCTTGTGGCCCCGTAGTCCCTCTTTCCAAAGGCGAGCGGCATCCGTCCCTTATTCAGGGACGTCTGTTCCTTGATCGAAACCGGGATGATGGGATGTCGGCTCCTCCTTCCGTGGACGTCTCCTCGGAACATGTCGCATAATCCGGGTCTCCCTCATAGATTTAATAATGTTCGTGAATCTCGTTCCCGGCGCCATATCTTCATGGACACCGGTTAATTACGCTACTTCCGCCCAGACGCTCTAAGGTGTCTCGTCAGGGCAGCAACCTGCTGTGAGGAGACCGGGTAGCTCCGGGTGTTGGGGGCGTGTCTTAACACTGCGGCTCTGCATGTCTGCCTTCCATCCCTAATAGGGCTTCTCGAAGGCGTGATGGCCTGAGGAATCCCACGCTGGGTGTGGGGAACTGCGTTATCTGAGGTTTTCCTCAGCTTCCCATGTTTAACACAGGGTATGCCGCGAGTTTAACGTCCAGCGGGGACGGCATCGGACTGATCAACACGAAGAGTGGATCAGATGACAGAACCCCTTGCGGGGAACCTCAGATGTTGGGGCCAGTACATGGGCGGCTTTCCGAGTGAAGTGGAGTGGAATGAAGTGGCATGACCCCACCGGGATGTGGCGGCCCGGGTAAGGATCAGGATGGATGATGTAGTGAAGAGCTTGGACCCCGTAGAGGCTTCCTACGTACCGCGCGTTAGCGCGGATCAAAGTCAGCGTAGTTCGGATATACAGTTTAATGTCATGTTGGACGATGGCAAGCCGACTCACAAGGAGGTCAGGGCTGCCAGGCGGAGGATTGAACCGAACCACCTCACACAGAGGGGGATGGAATGGCTGGGTGGATCACAGTTTCACGTCATGCTGGACGCTGGTGTTCGGGGCTTACACCATAAGGAGGCCCATATGCGGAAAAGCCTAGTTGGAGAGGGACTTGGGCCGAAGGTGAGAGACCTCGATCCCTGTCACGCCCTCTACTGGATTCGGTAGTGGGGAAGCACAATGGAGATACACATGTGCAGTCCCCCACAAGTGCGGATTCATTGGTGAATCGACGCGAATGTGAACCCGGGAGGGGTCCACTGATGGATGAACTGACGTGAATACGACCGGGATGACCAGGTGGTGGGCTTTAACCTCAGGGAGGATTCCTACGTACCCTGTTTAGGAGACAGGGATCAAATTCCACGTAGTTCATTCTATCAGGACTTACGCACTGAGGCAACCTGAGTGCGGCAAAGCTCAGTTGAAGAGGGACTTGGGCCGAAGGTGAGAGACACCTCGATCCCTGTCACGCCCTCCACTGGCTTCGGCAGTGGGGAAGCACAATGGAGATACACATGTGCAGTCCCCCACATGAAACTAGGGGTTTGTAATACCCTACCCCCGTGGGTGAAGGCCACTCCAATGAATCGTCCCTAAAGAGGGGAAATCCCGACATCCCTACAGAGACGAGCGGGTGGGGGCCACATCCAAATCGGGGGGGACCCTGCGTGCGAGGCACGTGATCAGATGATGCGGATGGTTTAACGTCTTGCCGGACGAAGTACAGTTTAACGTCGTGTGTTGAGGACGAAGAGGACGGTTTAACGTCTTGCCGGAAGAAGTACAGTTTAATGTCGTGTGTTGAGGACGAATCGGACAGTTTAACATCTTTCCGGATGAAGTACAGCTTGACGTCGTGTGTTGAGGACTATGGATGCTTGGAAATTTAACGTCTTCCAGCGTGGACGAAAGGGTGCCGCCGATGGGTCCGTGTCACTTCGCGCGAGTCTAGAGGGCCACACGGGAAGACAACGCACGGTGCGGGCACCCGGGAGGAAGATCATCGGGCGCCACGCAGGCGGGTACCCTCAGGGGGTCAAAGGGGGCGACCCTGGCGGTTTGCGCGCAAAAGAGGAGCTTGGCGCGCAATACCGCGGGTCGGCGCGCAATTGGGCGGGCTGGCGCGCAATTGGGCCAGCGCTTTGCGTGCGGAAGGTGGAGATTGCGCGCACCGGGCCTCTAATAGCACGCGGGGGAAACGGCCCATTCTTTAACGAATGGCCACTTAGTAAGGGGGGGGGGGTGCGCGCAATCGGGCTGGATTGCGCGCACCCGGGGGCAATTGCGCGCAAGAGGATTCTTTTGCGCGCGAAGGCCTTTGGGTAAGGAGTTTGTCAAAGGAAAGGAGCCAAAGGGGTTACGCGCGAAGGAGAACCCTGAGGCTTGCTTGCGCGAAATAAAAGAGGTTACCTGATGATCGGCATTGCGCGCGGAGGGGGCGGGATTGCGCGCACGAGCGACCCTTCGAATTCTGGAAACCTTTAAAACGTTGGGGGTCACCTTGTATTTATAGGCAACCCTGGGCGCGCAATTCGGTTCTCGGGTGCGCAATTTGGCGCGGGCGTGAAATAGGGGCCCGACGCGCAATACGGTCGCGCAGGGACATCGGGCGCGGAAAATGACGCACCGACTTTCCCCATTGCGCGAATCCTGGGAGGATTGCGTGCGCCTATCCAATACTGCGCACGGGCCTCTGATATTTCGCGCAAGGCCTTCGGGCCTTCCGAAACATGCTTCTGACTCCAAATATGGCCTCGCTTTCCTCATCCGGAACTTCGTTTGAGGAGTAACGGACTTTTCCGGCATCTACAATATCATTAATATAATTTTTTTATTTATATACAATGTATCAATTAATGATACTATTTCACATATACCATGTGTCAACAATTACTCATGCACTGAGGGGATTTCATGTCTCACTTTTTGTTCTGTGAGACTTATACCATATCAAACACTTGATTATTATATGTGGTTTTTATAATACCCATGAATTTATTATATAATTATTATCCTAAAAATTATGTGAACGTAAATAACCATTTTATTATCTCTATTTCATGGCATTTATGGTTAAAATGTAATGAAATCAGTAAATTAATTTTTTCTAAACATTACATCTTATAGATGAATGAATTTTTATTTAATATAGTCTTCTATGATAAATAAAGACATATATTTTACATGTAACATCATGAATATTGTTATATTCCAATTATTTTAATCGACATGTTAATTTTTTATTAATTTGAATTATAATTCGAATTTTCCAATGTTGTAATAGTTTATTGAAACAATCTCATCTTTGATTGGGATTGTTTATTATTATACTTCCACAGATGAAATTCTATCATCAATATCTCATGAATTCTCAAGAATTTTCGTTTTATCTAGTCAATGATTCTATATTAATGTAATTGTACATTTATTCATCTCATTGATAATTAAGATAATTAATAATGCGTTTTTTTAGAAAATCACATCTTATCACTCTCTTCAGTAAGAAATTTATGTTATTTCAAACCCATGTATATAAAATATAATTGTTTAAAAAAATTTAATTGAAAATTTAAGATCATGTTCAAGAAAATGTATTCAATTTTTTTCATTATAAATTGATTTAAATTTCTTTCAAAGCATACATTATATTGTTTATGGCTGATTTTAATGGAAATTGATTTCAAAATGATTTTTCATAAAACCTATTTTTTAGAATCTAAAATAGTATTTTTAACAAGGAATGTTTTAAATGAATCTTAATTACTAAATAATATTTATTAAATGTTGTTGTAAATTTAATGGATTTTGACAATGTAGTATTATTTAAAAAGAGATTTTTAAAAAAACTGGTAATGTTCTAATTATCATTCTAAATCATTCACCATATTAGATGAAATCATTTGATAAAATGCATGCTTCACTAGGAATATGATTCCTAGATACCATTAATATTATTTTATATAATGGTTTATACTTTTATGGAATGAATTTTTTCGAACCAATTTCATTTCACTATGAAAACATGATTCAAAGATAATGTTATTAACCCAATTTCCTTTCAATGGGATAATCATGGTTCAATAAAATTGTCCTCAAACCCATTTCGTTTATCAAGAATATTAATTTTACTAATGTTTAATTATTTTAATGTGATATTATAATGATATGAAATATAATTTTCACTTTATCAATATTTTCACATTGACATTAATTATGTAATGTCCCGGACCTCTCTAGTCAATTCCTTTGCTAATATCTGGTGTCTGAGGTGTTCTGGGAGGTTTATGTGACTTATCCCAACACAATGCGAAATTTCCTATTCTGTGAACAATGTCACTAGTTCAGTGAACAGTGCAACAATAGCTTTATCTGAACAATGCAATAGTAGCCTTATTGTAATAGTGTTATTGGTAGCCTTAGGTGAATAGTGTCATCGGTAGCCTTATGTGAACAGTGAAACAGTTGCCTTAGTGAATAGTGGCATTGGTAGTCTTATGTAAATAGTGCCACAGTAACCTTATGTGAACAGTGCAATGGTAACCTTATGTGAATAGTGAAATTGTAACCATATGTGAAGAGTGGAACAGTAACCTTATGAGAATGGTGAAATAGTAACGTTACATGAAAACTACAACAGTATCCTTATAAACATTTACCTTATGTGAGAAATGCAATGGAAACCTTATGTGAAAAATTCAACATTAATATTTTGTGACCAGTGAAATGGTAACCATATGTGAACAATGAAATGTTAACCTTCTATGAATTGTGCAATGGTAAAATTATGTGAGCAGTGCAATGATAACCTTATATGAACAGTTAAACTGTAACCTTATGTGAATAGTGTGATGGTAACCAAAGGTGAACTGTGCAACTGTAGCCTTATGTGAATAGTTTTTCTAGAATGGTGAGGTTCTAATGGTAACCTCTATTTCCTTTGCCAATTTTTTTTTAAGAACAGTGCTTCTCGAAAGGCGAGGTCCAACGGTAGCATCTATTTCCTTTTCCAAATTTTTAGAAAATGAACAGTGTTTCCAAAAAGGTTTGGTCTAATTATATACTCTATTTCCTTTTAGAAATTTTTATTTCAATAAATGTGTTTCTAGAATAGTGAGGTCCAATGGAAGCCATTATTTTTTCCTAAATTTCTTGTTAATGAACAGTGTTTCCATCATAATAATTATTTCCCATTTGACATTTCATTTGAGGTAAATGAATTTAAATCCTCATTTTATGGAACTGTAGACGATTAAAATTCTATAAATCATATATTAAATTTTTCCAATGGCTTAGGATTCTTTTACTTGGTCATACTGCGTGGTTTAATGTGATCTTATTTTAATGGAAAATCATGTTTATCATAAACCACTGCCCCATTTAATATTTTAAAGAGACGAGATATCATCCCCTCGAGTTCATACCCCTTGTTGTTGGTTGTGAGATGCTTAAACATTTTATTCATCCCTATAGTATTTGTGTGATCAAATCATTCCTCCATGGATTTGTTCCCCTCTATTTTTGATGCAATCTACCCATATCAATCAATATTCGATATAAGGTATGATCTATCATCATTCTTTTGGGATCATCACATTCTATTTCTCCTATACTTTTTATAAAAGGGTATCTCTATGTTTCTAATGGGCTTTTCATGGGTGTTTATCGGTATTAATGGGTCTCTGCATCCTCCAATGGATACAGTTGTCAAGGGGCGAGGATATCATAACCTTTTGGGTAGCACATTCTCATATAATGAACATCGAGAACTATTTGAGTTATTGGATTTGTGGATTCTCTTCTCTTTTATGTGCAGCTATATATTTAGCATGATTTATCCCACTAGATCACAATTTAATTGATATAGTAAATATTTGAATCGGATAAATAAATTGATATCGACCGTATGTTATTACCTCTTATTTTTTATGATAGTGTGATATATATGCTTTCTTTGTTTAATTTTTTGATCATGATGGAAATTGGTAAAGAACATAAATCCAAAATTAATTTATAATTTTTTGGGAATCGATAAAGAGAAATTTAAATGAATATGATTGTTGTTATTGTAATTTGATGCTAATCAAATTGATTCTACAAGAATGTTTAATCATGTTTTGATAGGTTATTATTTAGGATTCCTTGAGATGGATCCTGTGAATAATAAATTGGATAATTACATATGGATTTAAGAAAAACTTGTTTGATAACATATAATTCATTGTAGATTTCTGAGTTACATTATTTCTTTTTTAAGTGTCCAGATCCCAATTGATATGATGTTTGTTTTCAAAATGCCTCTGTTGTGATGTGAGCCGAGATGGCTGTTGTGCTGTTTGGGGGAATGGAAGCCTATTGGTTGTTGTAGCAGTTGACACCTAGATTGGCAAGGTGCATCAGGTTATGCATGTGGGTTTTGGGTAGGACACCAAGGATGATAAAATAGGTTGTATGTTATGGTTTGGGTGCATTATAATTCATGATGGTAGTTTATCCCCTTTACATTCCCCACTACTCAAGAAAGATGGTTTTCTTACCCTCTATCCAAAAGGGGTGAAGACACATGGGGTTTTCCACGTGCATTGTGTGATTATATTTTCATGGGAGGACGGTTTTATTCTCTTACTATATGTAGAAAAGTCATGACGGGTAGTTCATCTACTCATCGATTTGATCCCCCTAGTGTTTGGTAGCTTAGAATATTTTTCTGCAACACCTCGTAAGATGGGAATGTAATGGTGTGGTAAATAAATGATTGAATAAATGATTTTAACACCATAGGTTCGAGCTTGCTGGGATGCAATGCTGAGGTTACTATTTAAAGGGAAAATGAACTTTGGGTGTGATGCTAATGAAATATAATGTAGAAATTTTTATGGTTAAATAATGTTTAAATAATTAATTAACATAATGTGAAACTGATAGAAAGGGAATTAAGTAATGTAATAAAGTTCTTTATATGGTTTTGTTCTTATAGGATACCTAGTCTTAGAAGTGGTAGTTAGGAGTCTGTGAGACATTATCTGTAGTTGAGTCTATGACAAGGTTATGCCCATAGTGTGGTTTTCAGCTATAGTATTTTTTGTACTTGTTTTGTTTCTATACGCTACTCCCCCTTTCCATTTAAGGAAACGGACACCCCCTGGATTCAAATTCTTGGATGTGTTTTCCCCAACATTATGGTAGGAGGATGACTAGGTGACTACCCCTTTTCCATTTCTCTCTTTTTCATGGTAGTTACTTGTTCTAATAGGCAGAGAAGTTAGTTTCCCCCATATATGTTTATAGAGGGATATAATGGCGTGTGGTTATTCACCGACATATATACTGCATATAGTTTAATATGGACTACATTAGTTGTAACATGTATAGGCTATTATAGATCGAGGATCTTTACTCGATATATGGTGTTGAGAGGGTATGCGAGTATGATATACTCCATAATACCAAATGTAGGATCTAAATAATACAGATACTGAATAAATTATCTAATGATGCTCAATATACAATAGGGGTGGGGATTAATTTTATACATTAAAAATTTCCGTTGGAACCTTTAAATATGGTTATGTTTAACAATGTTAAACAAGGTAATTCAAAAAACCTCTAATTCTATATACTTGCTTGATTTAGGAAATACGATTCTGAGAGAGTTAATCCGAAAAGATGGTTCTGGAAAATGAAAATTAATGAATGTTTACAACGATAAAGATTCTACCTTAATGCGTATGTAATCTCACTAAATTGGAGTATACAAGTATAAGGAAGTATAAGATAGTTATATTTTCCCCAACAAATAAAATGCATCGGAAAACTTGTAAGAAGACAAGTAAAAAGTAATAAATATTTTAACCCAACGAGAAGGGTATCCAAAAACCATGGATAAAGGTCCCATGATTTATACGTTCAGGAATTTCTATTTTACCCACACCAGGGTAAGCACTCGATATAAAGATTGGAATATGTCTTGAAATCCTCATAAACCCTCAACTTCTAGGTATTCGGCACCTCTGTCTTCCTTAAAAAGGAAGCCCTCAAATTCAAGGTGGTCAACACCTCTGTCTTCCTATCCCTAGAATACCACAATTTCACACAGTAACAATCGGAGTCGCACAAAGAAAATCTGAACAAGAAGTTTAGTACACACAAGGAAATCTGTGTCTCTCTCTAGAAATCACATCAAACACATGTAATATCTAAATTCATAGAACAATATAGAACTCATTCACTTGAGCTCCAATTTATAGGAACAACACCAATGATAGGCTCCCTCCTCTAATGGTCATATTTTCCTTGAATTTTAGAGGGACCAATACACATGTCACTCAAACAACGATTAGTTAGTAACTGAATGAATGATGACATTTTATAACAGAAACAAGTGTACGAAAAAATATAGTTACATAAACCTAATAAATTATTCATAGTTTAAGAAAATAAAATTTTAGAGTATAACCAATAATGAATTCAGATAATATAATAAAAGGATATTCAGATTTTATATTTTATGGAATTTCAAAACTGAACTCTATAGAATTCCAGAGTCTAAATTTCAATGAAATTCATAATCTGTATTTACACGAATTCGGAACCTGAACTTACAATGCTAGAAGTCATAGTTCATGCGAATTCGGAATTCGAACATAGAAATTTTGAATTCAGAATTCATTCGAATTTGGAGTCAGAACTCAAGATGTTCTGAGTCAGAATTCATTAGAATTCAAAGTCTGAACTTATAAAGTTCAGAGTCAGAATTCATTTGAATTCAGATTAAGAACTCACAATGATTAGAGTCAGAATTCATTGGAATTCGGAGTCATAACTCACAATGTTCAGAGTCATAATTCAATATAATTTAGAGTCAAAACACACAATGTTGGAGTCAGAATTCATTAGAATTTGGAGTCAGTACTCAGAAGAGTTCAGGAGAATTAGAGTCTGAATTCGGAGTCTGAAAACAGAATTATCTTTATCTAAATATTATATTATTATGAGTTTTTAGGTATGAAACTGAATTTTATAGTTAGACAAGATAATTAACAATGAAAAACATTTTAAGGAAAAATTTCCTTCGGGATGAAAAATTTTCCTTAGAGAAGTGAAAGACAGGGTAGAATGAGATTTTCCTTATGATAAGGTATTTGTGATTTTTAAAACAAGAAGAAAAGGTAAAGTTATAAGCATAACATATTGACTTAAAAATTTCCCCCATACATGAAGGAATGTAAATTCCATAAAAAATCATTATTTACTCAATAATATTCCCCTTTTGGAAATCACAAAGATCCTTATGAAAAAGAATAAAAGGACTAAGTCAATATTTTTCTAGACTTAGAAAATAAAACTTATCTCCCTTTACACATGGTCAGTGATGAATATGACTAACTCCACCTTATTCTTTGGAACTATAAGGACCATAATCTAGATTTTTGGAATGAGATTTTCCATTATCTTTAGTACAGAGATCTCTGTAATGAAAAGTTCCCCTTGGAAAAACACCCCCTTACTAAGGGATATTTCTTCTTTTCGTAGAATTCTTTTTCCTTTCTCCCCATTTTTGATTTTCAAAACGTATTTGAGGGAATGAAAAAAAAAATTATAGGAGTTAAAATATTAGTACAAAACATCCGAACAAAAAACGAGAAACCAAAATTTCATTAAGATAGGATGAATTTGTACAAGGAAGAAAAAATACAACAAAATATCAGATTGGATATATTTTCCTTCTTTCTCCTTGGGTATCAATTTCTTCACAATGGTTTTCAGAATTATGAGTTCTTTGTGATCTTCCTCTGCTTTCATTAAGATTTGACCCTTATCCTTTGCTTTCTTTTCTAATGCATTGATCTTTTCGTTCTGAGGTTTCAGAGCTTCTGCCTGAGCCTTCAATAACTCATCTTTATTAACTAGATTCTCTTCGATCTCGATCCAAAGATCTCATTCCCTCTTCCAACATTGGGAAACAGAATAAAGTGTTCCATTCATATCCTTGACCTCCTAAATCTTAGTATTCTTCTCAAATGATATTTTTTCCTCAAAGCTAGTCATGAGATCATTGATTTTACTATCTTAATTATCAAAAGCTTCATTAACATCATGTTGAAACTCATCATGATCTCCCAAATCATAAACTATTTTCTTTAACTAGATAAACACATATTGCATGATTTTTTGTGGGCATCATAGTTGATAAAGATGTTCTTGAAATCAGCCTCATGTTGGAGACACTTATCCATCACCATGGATACTGAATATGATTTTTGATTCATGCTTTTCTAGAGCATATGACATCTAGAGTCAATGCATGGAAAGATCATAATGCTGTCAACAAGCATCTTTAGTGATTCAATGACAAAATCATGTCCTTGGGATGACGATTCCTACTCTGAGAGTTTTCTTCATGGAGTCTCTTTCTATAGCTCAACAAGCTTCCTCTTTGAAGATCCACCATCTTTCTATATCTTTAAAACAAATTTGGTAGGTGTATCCACAACCACCTATTTTCCCTTATCAATTCATGTAACATCTTCCTCATCTGGAGAATCTTGTTCATGGTCAGAAAACTGATCAGCTCTATCTTCATATATCTTATCCTTATCAACTCTAACATCAGCATCTTCAGGGTGAATGAAATGTGGATTATAACTCTCTTCCTCAGAGAGCTTATTCACTTCATCCTCATCTTTTTCATCACCCCCAGTAGTAGCAAGCTTCATAGATTCTACTTGATATGTCTGGATTGATAATTTCTCGGATGCACTTTCCTTCTCATGAAAGTCTTCAAATTACTGAATGTGGTATTCTATGTCAGCACTGCTTTCCTATTCTTTCACTTATTATACAGCTAACTTTTCTTCAACAACCATTTCTTGGGATTTTTCAAGAGCCATGTACTTCTTCCCGAGATTCTCAGGTAAGGGATCAACCAAAAAATATTTTGGTATATGAATATTCTCGGATTATATTTACGTGGACTTCAAAAGGGATTGGAGAATTTCAGCTTCAGAAAATTTCTTCTTCTACTTCTTTTCTTTGGATTGCATCTCAAGCTCATCGGCTACCTTCTCATTCAAAGATTTTCCCTTTTTAGGATCCAGACCAAATTGTTACTCTCCTTCTTTTCTATTCTTTTTGTATTCCCTCCACTTTGCAATGAACTCATATAGATAGGCTTTCTGCTTCATGGTATTTGGAGGTGCGGATTGAGATTCCATAGCTTTAGGTGTTTTCCCTTCTTATTCCACTTCCTTGAACTTCCTCTTATTTCCAACCATTTGTTATGGTTCTTCCACTTCATTCTTCTTCGGAACGTCTTTTTCTTCCTCCTATGGTAAGTCATAGAATTCTTCGGATTCATTACAGAACCCGATATTCATTCTATTCAAAGTATCATCACATACCAACATGAATTTGCAATTTCATGGCTTGGAACTGAAAGGGATTTTAAAAGAATCCAGACACCAAACAACAAGCTTGGAAATAATAGTCGGAAACATTATTATCTGAGATTAAAATTTTCCATTGTGGATATTCTATATCATAATCAGAATATGCTTCATGAAATTTATCTTCCTCAGATTTAATTTGAAATCTAATTTGTACATGTCACTCTTCTTCGTGGTATCCTCTTCACCTTTTCTCAGTATGATGAAACATTGAACCCATAACACCAGGATCCGATTCTTTGTTGAAAAATGAGAAATCTTCGGAGTCTTGAAATATGAAAGTCCATGACACTCCATATCTTTTACCTTGAAAAACTTCCTTGTGTGTTCGATAATTTATGGGAACAAAATTCAATATCCCCCTCAAATGGAACTCCAACCAATCTGGATGCCTCTGTATATGATAGAGCGTTGGTCATTCCATAACATTTGAATGAAAAAATCTATCTACCTTCTTCCTTAATGAATCTAACCGACTCATAAAACTTGATATGAATATCTGAATACGCCAAGTCTTGAGCTCCTGTCTTTGAAATACAAACACTCTCCCATCCTTTGAGTTTGATATTCTTCTAGATTATAGAGTCATAGTTGATAAAGAAATTTTGATGTACCAACCTCAATCTATAAATCTACCACTCCTAAGTGGACTTGAAAAATGATATTTTTTGAGAAGGATATTTACAAGAAATTTGGATTTGAGAAATATTTGAGAGGTTCGGGACGAGATTTTGTAATGGAGGATGTTCTTAAGAACACAAAGACTTGAAAACTATTGTAGGATCACATTAGGGAGTCCTTTATATAGGCTTTGATGTGACGGTTAAACTTCCAAGCATGATATAATGGTTAAAAATCCTTCTAATTAGATTTAACGGTTGAAATAATATACGAAAGGAGAATTTTGTAGGATCTGATCATTTGAGTTTTTTGATGGGAAACATTCGGATTTAAGGAAACTAGAATCTGAGAAATTTAAAACACCAAAGAAAAAAATACCAAAAAGTAAATTTTGATTACAAATACATTATAAATAAATAATACCTTTCGGATAACCAGGAAGATTATACATATTGAGGAAAAATTCTTCTTGAAGAAATTTAGATTCCAAAAATTTTGATTACGAAAAAAATGAAAACGAAAAAAACTACATTACGTAAATCTTTATTACAACAATTTCATGCACGAAAAAATAAGAAAAAAATATTCATTAGAAAAATTTGAAAAACATCATTATGAAAAAAATGAAAAAACTTCATTGCGAAAAATCATTAAAAAACATCATTATGAAATACTTCAAAATCATCACTAAGAAAATTTCGAGAAACATAACTATGAAAATTTAGAAAAAATAATAAGAAAATGAACTCCCCCTATGAAATGGTGTTTATTACTGTAAAGAGATTTGTTTAACAAAATGTAAACAAGGAAGATTACCTTATGGTTATCATTCCAAACTTCTGTTTAATATATTCAAATCTATTAGAGGGTAAAGAATTTCTGAAAATATCATCAAGTTGATCTTGAATTTCGATAAATTGAAAAATGATATCTATTTTAAGTGTACGATCCCAAAGAATGTGATTCCTAATATCTTTATGTTTTGCATGAGAGTGATTTGAACAGTTTTTACTAAGGGAAATGGCATTTGTCTTATCACACAAAATTTGTGTTTTGGTAAAACACATACCATAGTCTTTGAGTGTCTGTTGCATCCACAACACTTTAGCACAACAACCTCTAGCTTCTACATATTCAACTTCAACAGTGGAAAGTTATACATAGTGATTCTTCTTGCATGACCAAGAAACTAATGAATATACTATGAAATGAAATGATCCGGATGTACTCTTTATCCATTCTATATCCACCAATTTTAGCATCTAAAAAATATTTCAAAACAAAATCATTTCCAGAAGCATAGAAGAGTCCTAAATCCATTGTTCCCTTTAATTAGTTAGAAATTATTTTCACTGCCTTTAAATGGCATTTTGTAGGATTTTATTGATTTATTTCAAATAATCATGCTGAAAAAATTAAGTCTGGAAAACTAGATCTAAGGTAAAGTAAACTCTCTTTCATACCTCTAAAAGATGTTTGATCAACTGGTTTCCTAGAATCATCAATATAAAGTGTATTTATGGTACCGATTGGGGAAAAAATACTTTTAGTGTTTTCATATCCATACTTTTTAAGTAGATATATAATATACTTATGTTGGGATATATAGATTCCTTAATGTTTTTGAGAAATTTGAAAACCCAGGAAAAATGTTAACTCACCCATCATACTCATTTCGAACTCATATTTCATTAGATCGACAAAGGATTATGTTGAAGATTGCTGAGTTGATCCAAATATAATTTCCTCAACATAAATTTGAACAGTCAAAACTCTTTTCTTATCATTCTTTATAAAAAGGGTTGGATCTGCATTTCCCTTAACATACTTATTTTGATGCAAAAATCATGTAATTCTATCATACCAGGACAGAGGGGCTTTCTTAAGTCCATACAAAGCTTTGGTAAGTCTAAAAACATGATCAGGATGTTTTGTATCTTCAAAACCAGGAGGTTGTTCAAGTACAAAATCTTCTTGAACATATCTATAATGGAAAGAACATTTCGCATCCATTTGAGAAATTTTGAAATTGAAGAATGCTGCAAAGGAATGTAAGATACGAATATATTCACGTCTAGATACTGGAGCAAAGGTTTATTCATAGTCTATTCCTTATTGTTGATTATAGCCTTTAGGAACTAATATAGATTTATTTCTAACTATGATTCAATTTCCATCAAAGTTATTTCTGAAAAACAGTTTGACTCCAATAACAGAAGATTCATTAGGTCTTTTAACCAATTTTTAGACATTATTTCTTTCGAATTAATTTAGTTTATCTCGAATGGATTTAATCCAATCATCCTCACCTAATGCTTCATCATTTCTCTTTAGTTATAATTAAGATATGAATACCAGATGTTCTATTTAATTTCTTATGAATATTATAGACCATATGGGATGATTCACATCACTAATGAAAATATCACTGGGATGATACATTAGAAACAACTAATTTGGGTTTTGTAAAACATGTTCATCAAAATCGGGTAGATAATATTTTGGGGTAAATGCTTTAGAAGCATCTTCTTGGACATTTTCCTTATGAGATGGATCTTCTAACAAGGATTGATAATCATTTTTTTAAAACACATCAGAATATGTAAGTTAGGTTGATTAAAAACAAAAGGATTAGTTTCATTAAATTTAACATGTATTGTCTCTTCAACAGTAGAAGTGTTTTTATTGAAAACACTATAATACTTAGAAGTTCTGGATTAGCCTAATAAAATTCCTTCATCAGATTTTGGTGCAAATTTTTTTATATTATCTTCAGTATTTAGAATGAATACGTTGTAGAAAAAACCTTTGTGTATGAAAGTATATGTTATCTACAATTCCATAACCCATAAAGAGATTGATTAATAAAAGGTATAATCAAGACTCGATTTATAGTATAACAAGCAATACCTATAGCTTCAGCCCAAAAATGTTTGTCTATAGAATATTCACTCAACATGGTTGTTTGAATCTCATGAATAATTCTATTTCTTCTTTCAATAACACCATTATATTGAGGAGTTCTTGGTCCTGATAAATTATGAGTAATTCCATTAAAACTATAAATAGTTAAAAAATAAGAATTTTGAAATTCTCCAATATGACCACATTGAAAAATATTCAATGGAAGGGTTTTATTATTATTAACAAGGGCTCTAAAGCTTTTATAATATGACAAGGCTTCAGACATATTTTCTAGAAAATAGACCCACATAAATATAGTGTAATCATCAACTAAAAAACCCACATAATACTTGCCTCCAATTCTTTCAGTTTGTGTAGAACTAAATAGATCCATATGTACTTATTCTAATACATCAGTAGTTGAGACTTCACCAATTGATATAAAACATTATTTATCTTTCTTTTCTGTATCGACAAAGTTCACAAACTTTTCAATAATCAAATCTAAGAATCGGTAGATCCTTCACTAGTCCTTTCTTAGAGATTTTACATAGGTTACTAAGGTTACAATGTCCTAACCATCCTATGCCAAAACCAAGAATGATATTTCATTGCACTAAGGCAATGTATATCTTGTCTCCTAAGGCCATCTATGTTTAGTTTGTTTACATTCTCTTACCTATGGGTAGAATGAATAAACTCTTCCTTTGAATTATGTAATAATAACTTTTCATTCCCAAAATTCACAAGGTAACCTTCATCACACAATTGTCTTATGCTAATGAGGTTGTTATTAAGACACATAACGAACAAAACATTTGAAATCCAAGTTTTTCCAAGAATAATGTTGTTACCTATAGTAATAAATTCTCTCTAAGCATTATCTGTGAAAGTTATTTTTCCTCCTTTGTTCTTGATAATTTTTTCAAAATATTTTTTGTTACCATTAATATGCTTGAAACATCCACTATCCATATACCAAGTATTGTTACTAGTACTCTCTCAATTTTCTTGAAAATAAATGAGCTAGACTTTCAGAATCCAAACATTCTTGGATCCGGAAATTTCAGAGAGAAAAATTTTAGGTACCTTCGTATACATAGAAAAATAGAATTTCTTAAATCCTAAAGATTGAGTTTTGTTTAATGAACAATTATTCACCGAGTGTCCACCACACTGACACTTAGTGTAGAATTGAGCACATTGAGGAACAAAATAATTATTGCTAAAAATTGGTTTAGAACCTGTATAACCAAAATCATAACTATACTTTAGATGTTATATTTGAGTATACATTTTATCTAAATTTTCCTTACGTAAGGTAAATTTTGATAAAACATTTCCTCAAGGAAAAAATTTTAGATTTCAGTTTGTTAAACATATATTTGCCTTTAAAAACTTTTTATTTGGAACTATAGTTAGGCTCGAAAACGTTTTTCTTAGAAAATACATTTTCTACTTCATTAGAATGTTTATTCTTCTCAAAATTCACTTCCTTAAGATTTTTTGAAATATTTTAAAAATAAAAACGTTTCATATCAAGATCATTAGAATTATCTGATATTTCTTTAGTAAGAATAGTATTTCTAAAATTTAACTTATTAATATTTTTCATGAGTTATGAATTCTCAATTTCCAAGAGTTTGGAAAACATAGAAACTTCTTTATAAGAAGGAAATGTATTATCTTCGTCAGAAGAATTTTTTTCATCTGTAGATTCATAATATTTGTTATTTCTATAATTTTAATTTAATGAAACATTGGTAATTGATTCAGCATTGTGTACCTTAGCCTGTAAACAATTATTTTCAATGGTTAATCTGTCTATTAGAGCAAGATTCTATTGTCCGGATGATTTGTAATCTAAAGAATCATCTGAAGAGTAATCACCACTAGCACTCTAGGTTTTAGTAGAAATCAATACTATCTTAGCATTAGCTTTGTAGTACTTCATTTCGGTTCCCCCAGAATTCTTTTACATTATTTATTTTCTTTTGAGCAGTGGGAAATCATACATTATATGTCCAGCTCTCTTTCATTCATAACATGTAACTTCTGAATCGTTTTTTTCTTTCCTTTATTTTTTATTATATCTGGATTGAAAGTTATTCTTTCTAACAATCTTGTTCGTCCTTCGAGAATGATTTATGAACACATTTTCTGATGATTCACTTCCAATAGATTTAGATTGGATAATAACCTTAATATATTTGGATATAGTAGCTCTCTTAGGTGTTTTGTCTTTCCAATGATTTGATGTAGTAGTAAAAGCAACTCCTACATTCTCATTCTTCTTTTTAACATTATTAGCATCTATCATCATTCTAGTCTCATGCTGAAGAAGAGTTTTAAACAGCTCATCTAAAAAATTTTGGGTGACTTTTCTGTTCTCATAAATAGCTGTCCTCTTGAAATCCAACTCATTTCGAATAATGTCTATGATCTAATCAACAAGAGCCTCATTATCCAAACATTTTTCTCCCATAGGTTGTATGATATTCACATTAGTCATAAACCTTTGCTAAAAATTTCTTATAGGTTCTCCATAAAGAATGTTAAAGCCGTGGTATTCAGCTCTCAACATAGCTCTTCTTGACTCTATAACATTAGAAGTACCAAAATGTGTAACTTTAAGTGTCTTCCAGATACTGTTTGTAGCTTCACAAGAAGATATATTGTTATAGATATTTCTAGTTATAGAACAAAGCAATGTATTGTGTACCTTATAATTCATTTGATATTCATGATTTTCAGGATTGGTGAAGGTACTAACGTCCTTGTTAGGGATTTTATACCCTCCAGTAAGCATTACAAAATTTTTAACTGAAGTATTGATAATAAATGTCTTCATATGATCTCTCCAATACTCATAATCATTTCAATCAAAAATTGGTGGGCCTGTTGGATTTATGTTTTCAATAGAACCAACATTGATTCCTTCTATCTTAAAGAAAATATTTCCACAAAAACTATTTAATAGTAAAATTTCATAAACAAGAGAAATATTCCTCAGTAAGAAAAATATAGAAAAATAGTATCTTTATGAAAAATATGAATCTGAACATTATGTGTCCGAAAATATGATTCTGAAAAAGTGAAGAAGAAGATATCTCTTCTGAATATAATTGTGAGATTAATTAGGATTGAACCAAAATTCTAAATCCAATTGTTATATTGGTTCAGGATTCAAGGTAAACTCTTCTGATACCAATTGTTGAGATGGTATGTGAGTATGATATACTCTATAATACCAAATATAAGATCGAAATAATACAAGTACTGAATAAAGTATCTCATGATGCTCAATATACAAGAGGGGTGAATTTTATACTTTAAATTTTTCCTTTGGAACACTTAAAGATGGTTATGTTTAACAAGGTTAAACAAGGTAATTCACAAAACCTCTAATTCTACACACTTTTTGGATTCAGGATATTGGATTCAAAGAAATTGAATCCAGAATGATGGTTCTGGAAAATGAAATTTAATGAATGTTTATAAGTATAAATATTATACCTTAAAGCATATAGAATCTCACTAAATTAGAGTATGAATGTATAAAAAATTATAATATAGTTATACTTTCCTCAACAAATAAAATGCATCGAAAAACTTGTAACAAGACAAGTAACAAGTAATAAATCTTTTAACCCAAATTGAAGGGTATCCAACAACATTGGATAATGGTCCCTTGGTTTTTACATTCAAGAAAATTTGTCTTACCCACACCAGGGTAAGCCCTCGATATGAAGATCGGAGTCTATCTTGTTATCCCTACAAGCCCTCAACTTCATGGTAGTCAGAACCTCTGTCATCCTATCCCTAGAATCCCTCTATTGTACACAGCAACAATCGGTTTCTCACAATGAAAATCTGAACAAGAAGTTTAGTACACACAAGACAATGAGAGTCGCTCTCTTGAAATCACTTCAACAAAATTTAATCTCTAGATTCATATAATATTATGTAACTCTTCCAAATGATATCCTATTTATAGGCACAACACCAACGGTCGACTCCCTCCTCCAACGATCATATTTTCCTTGATTTTCAGAGGGACCTGTACACAAGTCACTCCAACAATGGTTAATTAGTAACTGAATGCATGACATTTTTTTATAACAAAAAAACATTAATAAAGAGTACGGTTACATAACCATAGTCAATTATTCGAAGTGTAACAAAATTAATGTTTGGAGTTTAACCCAAAATAAAATCGGAGTCTATAATACAAGGATATTATGATTTTATTTCTAAGGATTTTAGAAACTGAACTCTATAGAATCCCAGATTCTGAATTCCAAGTATATTCAGAATCTAGATATACAAGAATTCGGAACCTGACCATACAAAGTTCAGAGTCAGAGTTCATGAGAATCTGGAGTTAGAACTCCGAAAGTTCTGAGTCAGAATTCATTCAAATTCGGAGTCAGAACTCACAATGTTCAGAGTCAGAATTCATTAGAATTCAGAGTCAATTTTTATAATGTTCGGAGTCAAAATTCATTATATTTCAGAGTCAGAACTCACAATTTTTAGAGTCAAGATTCATTCGAATTCGGAGTCAGAATGCACAAAGATTGGAGTCAGAATTCATTTGAATTCAAAGTTAGAACTCACAATGTTCACAGTCATAATTCATTATAATTCCAAGTCATTACTCAGAATAGTTGGGATTCTGAATTTTAGAAGACTTGGAGTATGAATTCGGATTATGAAAACTGAATGATCTTTAGCTAAGTATTATATGATTCTGAGGTTTTAGATATGAAACAGAATTTTACACATAGACAAGATAATAAACAATGAAAATTGTATTAAGGAAAAATTTCCCTAGGGATGAAACATTTCACTCAGATAAGTGAAACCCAAGGTAGAATGATATTTTCTTTAAGATAAGCTATTTTTTATTTTCAAAATAAGAATAAAAGTTAATGTTATAAGGAGAACTTATTGACTTAACAATTTCCCTTAAACATGAAGGAATGGAAAAGTAATATGGAAATATTATTGACTCAACATATGGGATATAACGGATTGGGGTGTAATAATTGACGTATGATACATGTTATGCATGTTTTTGTGGCTTCCTGAAACTACCGAGTTACTTTTCATACGTGGATGTGGTGGTTTTGCGGCAGGAGGTGCATGTTTTGGTGTTTTTACTAGGTGTTTACGGGAATGCGTTTTTTGAGAGAGATTTTTAAGAATTTTAATTTTAGGGAAAAGAGAATAACTAGTGGAGAATTAGTAGTGGGGTACCCTTGATATTCACCATTATATTATATAAACTTGTATGAATTATGTGGTGAGTGTATCCATGGAGAGGCATGGAACTTTGTAATCTTTTTTATGGGTTGTGTTAGTTTCACTTTATGTTTATTGTGATTTAGCATTGTTTTTTTACTTATGCATGAAAGTATCTTGGGTGGATCCTACTGAGTATAATGTTATACTCACCATATCAACATATAATCTTTTTTTATGTCACTTGGAGAAGGATGGAGATCCAACTGATTTCTACTAGCTTGGGGTTGTAGGAGTGGTTCGGGCACGTGGTTGCTATTGTTTTTACTTTCCTTTGATACTTTCAGTTTTCATTCTTAGTTGTAGTAGTTTTTCAGGATATTACCTATCACCACTTGGGTTTGCTTTTATATTTCTGTCTGAGTTGGAGTTGGTTGGTGTCTGTTTTATCTCTCTATTTCGCATGTTTTCTCTTGGAGGGTAATGTCTTTCATTTGTGTGTTCAGTGGACCCTAGGTTCAAGTTGCCAACCCAGGGCCCACTAGAGGAGGGACTCGGGGGAAATTATCTCCCTTCTCATATTGTCAGCTCATGTGGGGTAAACCATGTGGGGAGGGGGTCATGAAAGAGTGGTATGAAATGTCTTGTTGAGAGATAGGACAAAGTTATGAGTTAGAAATAGGTGAGGTTGCATGGGTTGTTAGGGAAACAATGTCAGTCATGTTTTTTTTGTCATGAAAACTGTATATACAGGGTGAGACATAAGCATTTAAGGCCTTATACGATTTTATGTGTGGAAAATTATGTTTATAATGTCCACTAAATGAGGTGATACTAGTATCTGTGTAGAGACGTAGGAAATGATCCTGCATCATTCTTTCTTATGATTTTGTTTGAATGGGTTGACCTTGGGATATGTTAATATAAAATAAATAATAGAAAAATTTTAATTAATTAATGTTGAGTCTTCTATATTCTAGATTTAGAGATATAAATATTTTTTATTTTACAGTTATGGCTCCAGGTTGACGTCCTCATTAGGATCACATAGACGATGTACAGAAGGATGTGTCAACAGATCACTGTATGGTAGAGGTTGATGATGAAGAAACATGGATAGGGAAATACATGGGCATTAGTGCCAGAGTATACAGAATTATGAGTGATTTGTTTTAGATATTGTTATAGAAGACTCGTTGGAGGAGGTTAATATAGGATTCATATTGATCCATTCTTGGATGAGGCACTGTTGTTCTATGGTTTTGATTATTCTACATAGAGTAGTGAGGTAGTGGTGGTTCTCGTTCCTCGGGGATCGTAAGGAGTTAGAGATATCATGGGAGGAGTTTGTAGACATGTTTTTAGTCGAGTTTCTTTCTTCGACCACAATGGCGTCCATTCACCAAGAGCTTCATACCCTTCACTAGGGGAGCACTGATGTGTGAGATCTTGGAATCCATTTCAAGAACATTTTACGATATGCTTTGGACCTGTTTCCTAATGTAAAGGATATTGAGAGGCTATTGAGGAGGGTTTTCATTAGATATCCTGCGCCAGGTCACCCCATTTATGGCGAAGACGTATCATGAGGAGATGGAAAAGGAAAAGGTTTTTATGAATACATTATCCTGAACCATATCTCATCGAGAGGGGAGTCTTCATGATTCCTAACAATGTGAAGTTGTGGTACAATGATCCATGATTTTAGGGAAGAAGATTTTTCGTCTGGCTGGCTGTAGGTCGCAACAATAAACATCTCGTTTCACGAGGTGCAGTAGTTCTTAGTCCAATACCAAGGGATCATGCACATTTTATCTTGTGTAGGAGTGTTCGTCCATAGCGAAAGTTCCTGACCTTTCAGAGCAGTCATCATGCACTATGTTTTCTGCCCTAGGTTCCTCCGTTTAGTCAGTTCCAACCATGGAAGCAGCAGTAAGTTTCACCTATTTGGGATCAATAAATGGAATATGTGGCATGTAGAGGACAACCCTGTTATCCTCCCCATCCTCATAGAGTATATTTTTTTCATGGTGGTGGTTGTCATCAGGGTCAAAGTGGCCATGGAGTAGGTCGCGGTCAGCTTCATTCTTTAGAGTTACTAGATCCAGGAAATCCAAATATCATTCAAGGTACCTTTTTTTATTTTATACATTGGTGTATGCATTTTTTTTCATTCAATAGAGACAAACACATTCATATCACCTACCCCTGTCCATGCTTTGGGACTTGAGGTTGAGAGGCTTCAAGTGCCTTTGCCAATGACTACGCTAGCTGGAGGATGAGCTGACTTGTTTGATGTATGTAGAGATTGTGAGCTAGTGTTGGGTAATCATCACTATTAGGGTGATTTATTATGTTTATGAATACAAAAATATGATATCATCCTCAACATCGATTGGTTATATTCGGTGTAGGCAAGTGTGGGTTGCTTCAGGAGGTAGGTTGTGTTCATTGATGTGGATGGAGAGACAATTTTGTTCTTGGTGAGCCAATCCCTTGGATGGGTCAGAGATATGTTCTATCCTAATCATCCATGATGGCTGAGTTGATGCTGAGTTCTTCATAGGTTTAGCAATTGGGGATTCCCAGGGTCATAGAAGAGTACACTGATGTCTTTCCAGAAGAGGTTGTAGCATTACCCCCTCGATGAGAGATCACGTATGGGATTGAGCTACAACCGAGAGTGTCTCGTATCTCTAGGTCCCAATATAGGATTTCCTCTTCTGATTTATGAGAGAAATGTATACATCTTGATGGTATATTATAGTATAGTTTTCTTAATCTGATTATGTCATAGTGGGTTGCAATGATTTAGTTCGTGATGAAGGATAATGGTAGATTTTAGTTGTCTGTCAATTATCATCTCTTAAACAAATTGAATGTGAAGAATCATTATCCTCTTGCCTGGATTGATTGTTTATTATATCAACTGATGGGTTCATGTTTGTTCTCAATGATCTACATATGGCCAGGATATCATCAGATTTTTGGGAAGGATGAGGATATCCCGATGACTAAATTCCATTGTCGTATTGGGAATTATCTGTTCATTATAATGTAATTTAGTGTGATGAATGATCAAACTGTATTCATGGGATTGATGAAATATATGTTCCATGAGTTCCTGGACATGTTCTTGGTGGTTTTCATCGATGAAATCCTTGTGTACTTCATATCTGAGGGGGAGCATATAGAGCATATACAAGCCGTTTTGGGAGTTCATCGTCAATATTAATTATTTGTGATTTCGTAGAAGTTTGATTTTTGGGCCCAATAAGTCAGTTTCTTGGGGAAGGATGTGTCCCACCATGGAGTAGATGTTGATCCATCAAAGATGAAATCATTTGTGTCTTGGGAAGAAACCATGATAGTGTCAGAGGTTCAATGATTCCTTGGTCTCGCAGGCTACTACATGAACTTCAAAAATGACTTATATCGAGTTGAGACTCCTCCAAAAGCATTGACATGGAAGGATCAGTTTTTCATATGGAATTATTATTTTCAGGATTATTTGGAGTATCTAAAGGTGATGTTTTTATGTTCCCCACATCATTGTATTCCAGCTGATGGAGTTCAATTTGGTATTTTCTACGATGCATCGCATATGGGGTTAGTCAATGTTCTAATGTGGCCGAGATCAGTTGATTCTTGTGGTTCTTTATAGGTGAGTCCCAGTGAATGTAACTATTCCACCCATGATCATGAGTTAGCAAATGTGGTGTTTTCTCTAAAGTTGTGAAGAAAGTACCTTATTGGCGAGCACATTGTGTTTTTCACTGATGATAAGTGTTTGGGGTATGTTTTCACCTAGTTTTACTTAATCATATGACATCCTTAGTGGATGGAGTTATTACAAGAATACGATATCAAAATATCATATACACTTTAAAAGGGGAATTTTTTAGCTTATGCACTAAGTCGGATGTCACATAGTGATGTAGTGCGTGAATCTGGTGATTCCTGGAGAGTTATAGGAGAACTGTTAGCAGTGCATCTCGATATTTGAGAAGATGTGTAACACCCTAACCCATGTTACCCAGAGTCGGTGAATTGTTACATAACATTGGGATTTTCACAAAAGATCATGTCTCGATAGACCGATTAGTTTAGTAACCTAGGAATAACTAGATACATTCATAATGATTACATTACATCATAAAGTGAAAATTACAACGACATCTTGTCTCCACACTCATATCCCCTTATACTAACCCTGAAGGTAATTCATAAAATACTTTTTCACATCCTCGGAAAAGTAAAACATAGAAACAGGTGAGCTCAAATTCCCAATAAATATAACAATATAGCGAAACCTTTCATAAATATGCGTAAACATTTAAGGCAATGTATAACTAAAACAAAATCCTTTTAAACTTGAACATCAGCATAATATGGAAAAAAATAAAATGAAATAATTCCATTTACTTATTCACATGGATATTCTACTAGTCGAATAATCACATGCAATATCAATAACCACTTTCACAATGATTCAATACATAATGCCAGACTAATATAATAATGTATCCAAGGCCTCGTGCCAAGAATAAAAATATGATTTTTTCAAGGCCAAGTGAGAAAACACTAGTTTGTCTCTTGAGACCTATGAATGCATCATGGAGCTATAGCGGGATCCACCTGTCACTTACTAAGTCCAATACATTCCCCATATGAACCGGTTTAAACATAACATAATCATTCGTATTAAAAATATCATCTGAAATGTCAATTCTTTCTCCATAAACCATGATTGGTATAAAAATAACACATCCATAGTCAAACATATAAAAAAACCATCGATACAATATTGAAGTTTTGTATCATAATAAATCAAGTTCAAATAAGGTTAAATTCCATCAAAGGATGTTGAAAAAGATGAAATCAAAACTATTTGAGAGAAATGTATCTTTTTTTGAAATCATTTAAATGTCACATAATTATAAAATAAAACATTTACTTTGAAAATATTCTTAAAATATTTTAAGGGAAGCTTTGATGATTTTATAATGGTAAAAAATAGCCACAATCGCCGTATAAGTTAAAAAATACATTCTTACCTCAAATCTATCGAAAGGGATAAAATGGACCTTGTTTGGAAAATGACGGAAAGATTCCTTTATAAAAATATTATAAAAATTAAAACAAGGTTATAAAATAATTTAACCCCAATTGACTATAAAATAGTAATAATGATTTGAAATACATTTTTTAGAAACATGTATTTTGATGAAAAAGAGGTCCCAGTAGATAATTAAATATAAACAACCTCTGATAATGAAAAGAGTGTGAAATAAACCCTTACCTTGTACCTTTCCTTGGTCGACGGTAGTTTAAACTCCTACATAATGGTGAAATAATTGTTATTAAATAATAATATAATTATATACATTAATATACTATCATATATGATCATTTTAACATTGATTTGTTAATAATATCGTAGTATTATAGTCATTTCGGGTGTTAACTTACTTGTTTTCTTTTATATGTTTTGTTACATAAGCCCTGTTTTTATGGATAGGTTTTTTCTTATTCAAATCCAGAATGATATCAAGTCCTTATACATTATTTTTAATCATAAAATGATAATTAGACTTGAATGGATATGATGGGGAATGAATCTCATCCCGTTCGTGGAGATGGTAGTCTGTACATACGCACAAACGGTACTTCCATTTAATTTTTCATTTAAAAATGAATAAAAACAAAAATATACATAGGTAAATTATTACTACAGTATAATATAAAATCTTATATGTGTTACTTATGTTCATTAACACTATCCTTTATACGTTCAATGTATGGTATGAACGAGTCATATCACTTTTAGGGGGAAGTAGTCTGCGCTTCCTCAAATGAAATTATCGTATATATATACAAAGTGAAATTAATAATGGTATGCTATAAAATAGAATTAAAGAAGATTATATGTAAAATAAATATCATTAATATCATATTTAATTATTGTTCCATCATAATGGTAACCATGATAGGTGGTAGGAGATAATTGAACATTCATCCTTTCGTGAGGCGTTCGGTTGCCATCCACAACAACATTATGTTCTTCAACCATAAGATGGATGTGTGTGTTAGTGTAGTTCGAATTATTCTCATAAAAATATCCTATTATATTTAGGATTCTTTTATTGGTAAAAAACTAAATAATAAGAAGTGTTTAGGGGTAGAAGAAGTAAAATAAAGTGAAAAAAGCTAAGATAAATTTTACCTTTAATTTGGGTTACTTCATTGGTTTGAAACAAAGATGACTCTTGAAGTGCCGTATCACTAAGGTAAGGATCCTAGGAGGAGGATAGGGATTTTGAAAGAATATTTTGGCAGGGATTGGACAAACCAAAAGGCTTTGAATGAATGAAGAATTGGTGTCCATTTATAAGGGAGAGGAGAGGCACTTTAAGAGAAACAACAAGTATTAATTTATAATAAATTCATATTTGGTTTCTAACGGATCTAAAGTGGATTATTCAAAATATAAGGTGGGGATGGGTTTAAATCTTTTCATCCAAAATATTTTAGACAGGTGTGTGCCACTATATTTAACTTATCTTTTAGTTTTAACTCATAGTTAATTAGCTTGACATTTACCATGTCACTTTGTATTTTTATATTATATAGTTAATAAACTTATTATATACATAAAAGAGACCTCCAAGTAGTCCATTAATAATACAAATTCCATTATATATGTCCTTTTCCCAAACCATATAATTTTAGGAATAGAGTATCAATTATCAATATAATATTTGTTTTAAAAACTCATTTATATCAATTTTGACAATATTTGGTATTTGATATTTTTGAACTCTTAACAGCATGACTACTTAGAAAAAAGATAATTAAATCACAAATAACATGTCATATTAACCTATAAAACTAGTATAATTCATTAAAAGTTTCCAATTATATATATTTTTATTTTTACAATATCAATTATTTCAATCTTTCATTAATAAGATAATTACTGCATCATCATTGAGTCATAAATAAATTAAATTAGTTAATTTCTAAAAATTATAAATAAAATACCATTATGAAGGAAATATTTTTATCTTTTTAATGAATATTTATAGTCGAAAATATAACATATATATACCTATATAAAAATTGTTTTTCTAAAAGATATATGCTTATGTCATTTTTGTATTTATTTTAACTTAATTAATATAAATTGTCATTATCACTTACAAGTGAATCCATGGTGTCCCAAAAAAGACCCAAAGATGACCATGGTCAGACATGTATCAACATATTGAATTAGGACACGTTTTAGGGTGAATTAATATTATTATAATATTATTTGTTTACCCTTATTTACTGAATTTATCCTTTAACCATGGTAAATAAAATATTTACCGAAGTAATTATTCAAAATGTAAAATAATAAATGTTACCTATATAAAAAATTTGAACCTATGATTCTAAAAATGGAATCCATTTTTCTAAATTTAAAACACAGAAGTGCCATAAATTAATTTAAAATTAATTCACGCCATAAAAAAAAGCGTGTTTTTAAGAAATACTAACTATCAAAAGATTAACAATTATTTATGTTCGGTTTAAATGTGAAATTATTTCCAATGACCAAAATTGTATTAAATGGTATAAATATATTCTCAATATACTTTATAAACACTCAAAATCATAATTTATCAATATGAATTATTTATATTAAGAATGTTAGTCTTAATTAAAATTTAGTCTATTTCCCTATTCATCAAAATATGAATGTTTTCAGAAAAATACCAAAATTTCACCCTAGGCTAATTTAGATATTACAAATCCAAAAATGAAGTCCATTTTGAATGATAAAATTTATATAATTTCAAAAAGTGGGTATTACTTTTCATAACGGCTAGTTAGATTGGTCAATGTGTGTTAGAATCTCGAAGTTGTGTACAATGAAAGCTATTGCATTATTCAAAGGGAAACGTACAGTGGAAGCTTGGGGTGATAAATTGTCCCCTCCATCAAATAATTTCATCCTCGAAATTTCAAGAATACTTCCGCATGAAAAGACTCGGGTGGTTCTTCATCATAAGTTCTTCAAGTTCCCACGATCCCTCTTCCATCTTATGGTTTTTCCATAGAACGTTTACCAGACGAGTCATCCGATTTTTTCAGCACTTGTTCTATCGTATCAAGAATCATGACAGGCTCTTTGAAATAATACATATCAACTTCCATTTATAATTCCTCATATGATGGTACATGCGTTTGGTCAGGCATGTATTTTCTCAAGAGTGATACGTGGAACACATCGTGATATTTGGAGAGAATTGGCGGCATTTCCATACTGTAAGCTACAACCCCAATTCGTTATAGAATTTCGAATGGTCCAATATACCTGGGACTCAATTTACCTTTCTTTATGAAATCTATAACTCCCTTCCATGGAAATAATTTCAAGAAAAAATGATCTCCTTCTTGAAATTCCAAATCCTTCCATTGGTTGTCAACATATATCTTATACCTTCTTTGAGCTTATTTGATGTGGTTTTGGATTACCTTCACATTTTCCATCGTTTCCTCCACCAATTATGGGCCTGCAAGTTTTACTTCACCAACATCATCTGAACAGGTTGGTGTGCGACATCTATTTCCATATAACGCTTCATATGGTGCCACCTGAATACTCGAATAGAAGCTATTATTATAGGAAAATTATACCAGATGTAAATATTGATCCAACATACCCTGAAAGTCAAGTGAGAATTTCTCAACATGTCTTCTAATATTTTAATATTCCATTCTGATTGTCCATCTGTTTGAGGGTGGTAGGCAGTTCTCAAACGATTTTCAATATCCAAGGCCTTTTGAAGACTTTTCTAGAATCTTGACGTAAAACGAGGATCACGATCAGAAACAATAGATATGGGTAATCCATGAAGTCTCACAACTTCATTAATATATAGACTTTCTAGACATTCTAGTGGTAAATCATTTATTATAGCATGAAAATGTGTGGATTTGGTAAGATGATCAATAATAACCCATATTGCATCGTTCATTCTAGGAGTGTTTGGTAGCCCCATGATGATTTCCATCATAATATTATCCCATTTACACTCAGGTATGGGAAGAGGTTGCAATAATCCACCAGGCTGTTGCCTTCCAACATTCACTTATTGACAAACTATACATCTTGACACAAAACCAGCAATCTCCCTCTTCATTTTTTCCCACCGAAAATGTTCCATCAAATCTCTATACATTTTGGTGCTCCTAGGGTGTATAGAGAAATTGGAACTATAAGCATCGTCCAATAATTCGTTTTTAGATCAGGTATATCGGGCTCACAAAGTCTCTTCCCAAATGTCAAAATTAATTCTTCATACACAATGTCTATCAATCTACCATCATTCACAACATTAATCTTCTTTTGAAAATATTCATCACCAGTTAGAGAAAACTTTATCCTTTCTAGTAAATATTCTTCGTAAACCATTTGAAAAAGTATTGATGTTTCACCTTCCGTGGTGATTCCCATATCCATCTTCAATAGATCCATGAAAATAGGATCCCTTTCAATTCTCATCACGTTCAAAACTCCATGATCTTTTCTGGTAAATGAATCTGCCACCTTATTTTCCTTCCCCGCGTGGTAGTGTATCGTGCAATCATAATCCTTGAGTAATTCAATCCATCTCCTTTGTCTCAAATTGAGTTCTTTCTGTGAGAAAATATATTTCAAACTCTTGTTATCGGTATATATCTCACATTTTTCACCATAATGATAATGTCTCTATATCATAAAAGAAATGATTACAACAGATAAATCAAGATCATTAGTAGGATTGTTTTTCTCATGAATTTTTAGATATCATGATTCATAGGGAATAACCCTATCATTCTGCATAAGGAAACAACCAAGTCCTTTCTTTGATGCATCACTATAAATATGGAACCCATCATTCTCCAATGGTAGAGTTAATATAGGGGCATTGACTAATATTCTCTATAGTTCTTCAAAACATTCTTCACACTCTTTGTCCAAAAAAATTTAACCCATTTACATGTGAGCTTCGTTAATGGTTTAGCCAATCGGGCAAAATTCTGGACGAAACATTGATACTAACCTGCTAAACCAACAAAACAACGTTCCTCAGTTATACTCATTGGTGCTGGCCATTCGTGGATTTCCAAAGTCTTAGAAGGATCAAAAAATATTACATCTTTGGAGATAATATGGCCAAGAAAAGAAATCTCCTGATGCCAAAATTTACACTTGCTAAACTTCCCATATAATTCATGTCTTCTAAGAGTCTTCAAGATAATGCGCAAGTGATTTTCATGATCATCATAGCTTTTATAGTATACCAAGATATCATCAATAAATACCCATAAAAAATCATCAAGATATTCCTTGAAAACTATGTTCATTAGATCCATGAATACATATGGTTCATTAGTCAATTAAAAAGGAATTACTGTAAACTCGTAATTCCCATACCTAGTTTGAAATGTTGTATTTGAAATTTCTTCCTTCTTCACACACAACTTATGGCATCCAGATCGAAGGTCAATCATTGAAAATTCATGATCTCCAAGTAGTTGGTAAAATAAACCATCAATGTGTGGTAGGGGTTAGTTGTTCTTTATTGTTGTAGCATTGACTTCCCCGTAGTCGATACATAAACTCATAGATACATCATTCATCTTAACAAAAAAGATAGGGGCACCCCATGGATAAAAACTAGGGCGAATAAATCCATTATTACTCAATTCCCCTAGTAGTTTCTTTAGTTAATGTAATTCCACATTGGACATTCAATAAGGGGTCTTCGATATAGTCCTTGAACCATAAATTAAATCAATGGAAAACTCAATTTCTCTTTCTAGAGGTTTTTGATGTACATCTTCTGGAAACAGATCTACATATTCTTTCCCAATAGATACATCTTTTATTCGAACATTCCTTTCCACACCCAGAGTTATATAATTCTCTTCCTCCCCGATAATTGAATTTAGTTGAGCTACTCGGGGGTGGATCTAGATAAGAATTAGGTGGTGACGATTTTCCTATAAAGATAAGGTGTTATTTATCATCATCATCCAAAATAACATCTTTCTTCTTCTGATAATAAATCTTTGTATCATGGTCTGAAATCCAATCCATACTGAGGATTATATCAAATTCAATCATGGGTATGACGATGAGATCAGCAGATAAAGAACATTTATGTGATCTAATAATGACTGATTCACAAAACATTGTTACAATGATATATCCCTTTGGATTTTTACCTAACAACTCTGTTATTAAATATAATTAGAAATATCTAAATTTCTTATCAAACTGTGAAGATATGAAACAATGCGATGATCCAGAATCAAATAATGCATTTTCTAAACTTGAGGAAACCACTAAATTACCTTCCACCACGTCTTTCGGAGCTTCTACCTCAACAGTAGTGATAACATAATCTTCTCCTTGATCCCTTGGCCTTTTCTGAGGTACATTTCCCTGACTCTTAGGACATTCATTTTCGTAATACCCCATTTCTCTACAATTATAGCATTCCACATTGACAGAAACTCTGATTCCCTTACAATCATGAACTTAGTGGCCTTTTCACCACACTTGTAACAGACTCCCATTCACTTCAAGCAAGTACCAGGGTGTTTCTTCCCACATTTACTGCAGGATGGATATTCAAATTTTCCCTTCTTCCCTTTATTCCTATTCCATGATTGATCAAATGATGTCTTATTCTCTTTCTTTTATTTAATGTCATGTGAGTTAGAGAATTATTTTTCCGTCTTGATAGCACATGAGAAAATATATTCATATGATGAGAAGGATTGTGACACTAATGCTCAATGAATTTTTTTTAACCCATCAAAGAAATGATCAATCATACTTCTTGGGTTACATATATAATCTACAACATACCTTGCTAAAATTTTAATGTTAGCCTCATACTTGGAGACATTATGTTCCTCTTTTTGACTCAGACTCAGAAATTTCCTTTCCACATCTACTCGATGGTCATGAGGAAAGTATTTTTCTACGAAAAGATCATTCAACTCCCTCCATTCCATATTTGATACTTCATCATCTTCCTTTTTTTGAATCAATGACCACCATTGATCAGAATCCCCAGTGAGGTGGTAAACTGTCATGATAACTTTTTCCCTTTCATTACACCCCATGGAATGAAATATTTTCTCTATGGAATTTATCCATTGCTAAGATACTAAGGGATTTGTACTCCCATTGAATTTCAGTGGTAGTTTCCTAATGAAGTAATCCCACATTGATCATCCATGCTGTGGATCAGGGTGCTCCATATGGGTAAGGTTCTTATTCATAACCGTAGTGTGTTGTCTAAGTATTGTGAATAGATGATCAGCACCAGTTGAATCACCAGCTCCACTATAATTATCATGAGTAGGAGGGCAATCCCTACATGGATTTCATGCATTGATATGATTTCCATTCCTTCCATTACCGTCCATTTCTAAACAATGGCATAAACTAGATCAGTTTACGAATCAAAATACATAATTCCATAATTGTAAAACACTTACCATAAATTGAACTATTTGTGGATATAGTCAATAATAAAAAAATGTTTTCTTTGAGGAATTATATACTCATAAACCCTTCATAATGTTTTGTAAAGTAAATGAGAATTATCCTAAGCATATCCCCCAGGAGTGTTGTATCCTAGAGTGTAGTAAAGCCCATTGTTGAGAACCGGTTCTCGTTCGAGTCTAACTCAAAGTGGTGTTTTTCGGTTTTACCCCTAGGTTCATCTGTTCCAGAGTAGCCTCTACCTGCTCGTATCTAGAAAGGGATGTATTGCTCAGAAAACTCAAAAAATCTATACAATACCAATATTCTAGTAAGTTCTTCTATACTAATCCACAAAGTCTATCTTAGTGTTATGCGCTCTAATCAGAGTTTATCAAAATCTAGTTACCAAGGTTTGTACTAAAATTCCTCTAATAGCAGCTGTACCCCCAGAACCTAGTCTCCCAGAGTAGGTGCATTATTACATAACATTGGAATGATCACAAAAGATCATGTCTTGAATGAATGATTTGTTTAGTAGCCTAGGAATAACTAGATACATTCATAAAGTTTACATTAAATCATAAAGTGAAAATTATAAGGACATCTTGTCTCCACACTCATATCCCCTT
Source organism: Viscum album (assembly GCA_963277665.1). Lineage (NCBI taxonomy): Eukaryota > Viridiplantae > Streptophyta > Magnoliopsida > Santalales > Viscaceae > Viscum > Viscum album. Next base: position 1,817,555,464 of record OY728146.1, read on the forward strand.
ATACTATCCATGTATATCATTCATAATATACTTCTTCACATCATGGGAAAAATAAAACATAGAAAGGGGTGAGCTCAAATTCCCACTAAGGATAACAATATAGAAGAAACATTCATAAATAAGCATAAACATATAAGGAAATGTATATCTAAAACATAACCCTTTTAAACATGAACTTCCACATAAAATGGAAAAAATAAAATGAAATAATTCCATTTACTTATTCACATTGATATTCTACTAGTCGAATAATCACATGCAATATCAATAACAACAATCATAATGATGGAATGCATAATGCTAGACAGTCATAACCACATAGCCAAGGCCTCGTGCCAAGACTACAAATAAAATTTTGTCACGGACTCATGGGAAAACACTAGTTTTTCTCATGAGACCTACCGATGCATAGAGGATCTATAACGGGCTCCACTCGTCACTTACTAAGTCCAATGCATTCCACATATGAACAAGTTTAAAAATAACATAAACATTCATAATAAAACTAGCATATGAAATGACAATTCTTTCTCCATAAACCATGAATGGTATAAAAATAACACATCCACAGTCAAACATATAAAAAAACCATCAATACAATATGTAAGTTTTGTATCATAATAAATCATGGTCAAATAATCTTAAAATCCATCAAAGGATGTTGACATAGATGAAATCAAAACTATTTGATAGAAATATATCTTTTTATGAAATCATTTAAAAGTCACATAATTATAAAATAAAACATTTACTTTGAAAATATTCTTATTAGCTTCTAAGGGAAGATTCTTTGATTTTATAATGGAATAAAATAGCCACACAATCCGTATAAGTTAAAAAAATACATTCATACATTAAATCATTTAAAAAGGTTAAAAAGGACCTTTGTTTGGAAAACAACGGAATGATTCCTTTATAAACATATTATAAAAAGTCAAAAAAGGGTATAAATGACTTTAACCCATTGTGTATAAAATAGTAAGAATGATTTGAAATACATTATTGAGAAACATGAATGTGTATGATAAAAATGTCACAGTAGATAATTACGTATAAACAACCTCGGATAATGAAGAGAGAGTGAAATAAACCCTTACCTTGTACCTTTACTAGGTTGAGGGTAGTTTAACCTCCTGTATAATGGTGAAATAATTTCTATTAAATTATAAAATAACTATATACATTAATATGATATCATATATAATCTTTTTAACATTTCATTGTTAATAATATCTTAGTATTTTCGTCATTTCGGGTGTTAACTTACTCATTTTCTTTTATATGTTTTGTTACATAAGACGTGTTTTTATGGATATTTTTTTTCTTATTCATATAAAAAATTATATCAAGTCCTTAAAAATTATTTTTAATCATCAAATGAGAATTATAATTGAATGGATACGATCGGGACTGAATCTCATCAAGTTCGTGGATACGGTAGTCCATACATACGCACGAACGCTGCTTCAATTTCATTTTTCATTTTAAAAGGAATAAAAACCAAATTATACATAGTTATATTATTATTACAGTATAATATAATATCTTATATGTGTTACATAAGTTCATTAACGTCATCCTTTATACGTTCCATGTATGGTATGAACGATTCATATAACTTTGTGGGGGCGGTAGTCTGCACTTTCTCAAATGAAATTGTCGTATATATATATAATGTGAAAAAAATAATGCTTTGCTATAAAATATCATTAAAGAAGATTATATATAAAATAAATATCATTAATATCATATTTAATTACAGTTCCATCATAATTTCCACCATGAGAGGTGGTAGGAGATAATTGAACAATCATCGTTTCGTGAGGTGTTTGGTTTCCATCCACAGAAACATTATGTTCTTCGCCCATTAGATGAAATTGTGTGTCAGTGTAGTTCGAATAATTCATATAAAAATATATTAGTATATTTATTATACTGGTATTGTTACCAAATAAATTAATAATAAGAGTTTAGGGGTTGGATAAGTAAAGTAATAGAAAAGAAGCTAAGAGAAATCGTTACCATTAATTTGGGTAACTCCCTTTGGATTGAACTAAAAAGGACTATTGAAGTGTCTTCTTCCTAAAGTAATGCTTCTAGGTGGAGAATAGGGATTTTTAGAGAATATTTGGGCAGAGTTTGGCCGAACTAAATGGATTTTATGGTGTGAATGAGTTGGATTGAAGCGGTGTCCTTTTATAAGGGGGGAGGGTCAATTTAGGAAAATCTTAAAGAATAAATTTATAATAAATTCATATTCGGTTTCTAATTTCTACAATGTGTATTATTCAAAGTAGAAGGTGGGGATGGGTTGAAATACTTTCAACCAATATATTTTAGATAGGTTTGGGTAACTATATTAACCTTATCGTTTAGTTTTATCTCTTAGTTAATTAGTTTGACATTTACTATGTCACTTTCTATTTTTATATTTTATAGTTAAAAAACATACTATATACATCCAAGAGACCTCCCAAGTGGTAAATTAATAATAAACCTACCATTATATAGGTTCTTTGACCGAACCTCAGAATTTTAGGAATACAATATCAATTATTAATATAATATTTTTTTTAAAAACTCATTTATGTCAATTTTGACACTATTTGGTATTAGATTTTTGTGAAATCACAACAGCATGATTACATCAAAAAAAGATAATTAAATCAACTCTAACATTTCATATTAACATATAAAAATAGTGTACATCAATAAAAGTCTCAAATTATATTTATTTTGATATTTACAATATCAATTATTTCAATGTTTCATTAATAAGGTAATTACTACATCAACATTGTGTCATAAATAAATTAAATTATTTAATCTGTAAAAATTATAAAAAAAATAAAATTATGTAGGAAAGCTTTGTATATTTCTAATTAATATTTATAGTAAACAATATAACATATATAACCCTACGTAAAAATTTGTTTGATTAAAGATATATGCTTATGTCATTTTTCTATTTACTTTAACTTAATTAATATAATGTGTCATTATCACATACAAGTGGATCCATGGGGTCCCAAAATAGACCCAATGATGCCCCTATTCGGACATGTATCATAAAATAGGTTTAGGACATGTTATAGGGTAATTTAGTACTATTATAATATTATTTTTTACACTTATTTACCAGATTTACCTTTTAACAATGCTAAATAAAATATTTACTGAAGTAATTATTAAAAATGTCTAAAGATAACAGTTACATATTTACAAAATTTTGACCTTCTGATTCAAAATATAGAATTCATTTTTCTAAATTCAAAACACATAAGTGGCCGAAAATAATTTAAAATTAATTCTTCAATTAAAACAAAAAACAGGTTTTTAAGAAATGATAACTAACAAAAGATTGACACTTGGTTATGTCCGGTTTAAATGTGAAATTATGTCCAATTTCCATAATTGTATTAAATGGTAAAAATATATTCTAAATATACTTTAAAATCAATCAAATTCATAATTTATCACTTGTAATTATTTTGATTAAAAAGTTTGTTTTTAATTATAATTAAGTAAATTTCACTATTCATCAAAATATGAATGTTTTCAAAAAAATACCAAAATTCCACCCTCGGAAAATTTTGATATTAAGAATCCAAAAATGAAGTCCATTTTGAATGATAAAATTTATAAATGTTCAAAAATTGGGTATTACTATTCGTAATGGCTAGTTTGATTGGTCACAGTGTGTTTGAATCTCGAAGTTGTGTACAATGAAAGCTATTGCATTATTCAAATGGAAACGTACCATTGAAGCTTGGGCTATTAAGATATGGGAGAAGAGGTTGTCTTTTATATATAATGTTTTAATCATCTCTAGTACAGAAGGTGGAAGAGTCCCAATTGGGGGATCCTGAGGTGGAGGTCTGGATAGACAGAGTTGTTTGTGGCGAGGCCCCTAATGTTTAGTCTGAAGATGAACTAAATTGAAATTTATATCATAGAATATTATTTTTTCCATTGTACATGTGAGATAATGTTCTCTGAGAGTTCCATAGTTCTTCTTTAATAGTGTATCTTGGCATGACAAAGATGTACCTATCCGTGGGGATTCAGTTTTGGTGGCCTGGGAAGAACCGTGCAGTTTTGGATTTTGTGTCTCGATATTTTCTACTGGATTACCTCAAGAATAGGGAGTACATGAATATATTTTGGTTTTACTGTATCGTTTAACAAAATTAGCCCACTTCATATCAATTATAGAGTCATGCTCTATGTAAGTTTTATCATGGCAGTATCTTGGGGACGTGTTGAGACTTTATGGAGTACCAAGGAAGATAATTTCTAAGAAAGATCCTCATTTCACCTCTAGGGTGTGGAGTTATCTTTAACATGATTTCTATTCTCATCTTTGCCTTAGAATTTCTTTTCATTTACAAACGAATGGTCAGACAGAGCGAACAATCATGACTCGAGAAGACATGTTGTGATATTGTGTATTGGATTTTGGAGACTCATGGATGTGGGGCATACAAATGGTGAAATTTTCTAAGAACAATAGCTTTCAAATCACCATTGGTATGGTTCCATTTGAAGCCTTGTATGGCTGAATTTTTCATTCACCATTGTGCTGGACTGGGGTTGGAGTGTCAGCAATTCTCAAACCGAACCCTATACCAATTACAATAGAGATGGTTTCTATGATTCATGATAGGATGTAGAAAAAACAATATCATCAGAAATTACATTCCGGTTAATGTATGAGACCAATAGAGTTTGATTATAGGGATCACTTGTTTCTGAAGGTGACTCCCTATCATTGGTAGCGAAGGATTGATTATGGGATTAAGCTTTATCCCTAGTTTTTTGGGTCCTTTCGAGGTGTTTGGTCATGTTGGAGTTGTGGCATATCGAGTAGCACTTCCCCCGCTGATGATCATAATACATAATGTTTTTCATGTGTCACTGCTCCATCGTTATCTTTAGGATGACTCATACCATCAAAAAGAGAGAGATCAATGTTGATGACGATGAAAAATTCGAGGAGCGGCCAATAGTGATCCATGATTGCAATGAGAAGGTGTTCCATGGGCATTCTATTCCCTTGTTTCATGTTTTGTGGTGACATAGCGGTGTACAAGAGAGTACATGGGAATGTGAGTCCCTGATACGTGCTTAGTACCTAGAGTTGTTTGATGTTTAAATCTTATCATATAACTATGTACACTTTGTGGTTATAGATCTTTCGACTTTATGAGTTGTAATTCTTCGGCTACTTCTCGTGGCATGCTATCTATTACTAGGTATCTTGATTGGAGGTTGTATGAAATTATTTTCTCTTTCCTTGTATATTGGTTTGGAATTCTCAAAAATGATAATGTTTTGAGAGGTATCTGATGTAATGGCCCGGACCACTCTAGTCAATTACTTTGAAAAAATATGGTGTCTGAGGTGTTCTGGGAGGTTAAGGTGACTTATCCCCAACACATTGTGAAATTTACAGTTCATTTAATAGTTTTTTAAGCTCTTTGAATAGTGTAATGGTAGCCTTATGTGAACAGCCCAATTATAGGCTTATGTCAATAATGTCATCAGTAGCCTTACGTGAACAGTGCAATGGTAGCATTATGTGAACAATGTCATCGGTAGCCTTATATAAATATTGTCAATATTAACCTTATATGAATAGAGAAATGTTAGCCATATGTGAATAGTTTCATAGGTAGGCTTATGTGAATAGTGCAATGGTAACATTACGTGAACAGTGAAATAGTAACCTTATGTGAACACTGCAATGGTATCCTTTTGTAAACAGTGCAATGGAAACCTTATGTTAATAGTGTTATGGTAACATTATGGGAATAGTGCAAAAGTAACTTTATGTGAACAGTGCAATGGTACCCTTAGGTGAATAGTGCAACGGTAACTTTTTGTGAATAGTGGAATGGTAACCTTATGGGAACAGTGCAACGACAACATTATGTGAATAGTGAAATGGTAACCTTAGTTGAACAGTGCAATGTTAACATTATGTTATCAATGTAATGATATCCTTATGAGAACAGTGTAATGGTATCCTTATGGGAATAGTGCAACCATAACCTTATGTGAATAGGGCAGTGGTAGCCTTATCTGAATAGTGAAACTTTAGCATTTTGGGAACAGTGCAATTGTAAACTTATGGGAACAGTGCAACATTAACCTTATGTGAACAATGCATTGGTAACCTTAGGTGAACATTACAACGATAGCCTTATGTGAATGGTGTTTCCAGAACGGTGACGTTCCAACAGTAGCCTGTATTTCATGTTCAAAATTTTGAGTTCATGAAAAGTGTTTTTAGAATAGTAAGGTCCAATGGTATCCTCTATTTCCTTTGCCAAATTTTGAGTTAATGAACATTGTTTCCATAATGCTGAGGCCCAAAGGTATCATCTATTTCATTTTCCCTATTTTTATTTCATGAAAAATGTTTCCCGAATAGTGAGGTCCAACAGTTGCCACTATTTTTTTTCTCTAATTTTCATGTTAAAGAATAATGTTTTTATCATTCGACAGTTACACCCCTTTGACATTTCCATTGACGTAAGTTGAATTTTAAGCCTTTGTTTTAGGACTATAAGGCTAACTCATAAGCTATAACTCCAATATTAAATTTTCCATAAGTATCAGGGTTCTTTAACTTGGTAAAAATGTGTAGTTTAATGCAACCCTCTTTTGATAGAAAATATAGCGTATCATAAACTGATTTTCCATTAAATCCTATAAAGAGAAAATTCATCTTCCTCCTATGTTAGTCCTCCTTTTTCTTGGGTGTGAGATGCTCGAACATTCCATTCCTTCCTGTTGGAGTTTTCCGATCAAGCATGCATCCATCGATTAGTACCCCATCTATTTTTGGTGAAACCATAGAGTATCGATCAATCTTCAATATAAGGTATGATCTATAATCATTATTTTGGGTTCATCTCATTCTGTTTCTCCTTTCCATTTTATTTAATTTTATCTCCATGTCCTTAATTGGATATTCATGGATGTTGACCACTGTGAAGCAGTCTCTGCATCCTCGGATGGATATAGTTTTCATCGGGAGAGGAGATCGTAAACTGTTGTGTGGATTATTCTCAAATAAGTAACATTAAAAACTATTTGAGGTAGGGGATTGGTTGCTTCTCTTTTCTTTTAAGTGAAACTGTATAGTTATCATATTTTATACCACTAGATAATAAAGGAATTCCAAAAAATAAATATTTGAACTGGATAAATAAATTGATATCAATTGTATGTTATTGAATCTTGTTTTGCATCACAGTGTGATATCTATGATTTCTTTTTTATCTTTATGGTATTGATGTAAATTTGTATAGAACATAATGGTGGAATTTATTTATAATTGTTTAGCTAAAGACAATGAGGCATGTGAATGAATTTGATTGTAGTAGTTGTTGTAATTTGATTCTAATCAAATTGATGCAACAAGAATGTCTAACCAATTTGTGATAGATTACTATTTAGGATTCCTATAATAGGAACATGTGAATAATATGTCAATTAATTCTACATGGATTAAAGAAATGGTTGTTTGATAAATGATAATTCCTTTTTGGGTTTAGAGATTCCCAATTTCATTATTAAGGGAAAAGAACCAAATTGATATGATTTTTTCCTACTTCTGCTGATGTGATATGAACCTAGATGGAAATAATGATATGAGGGGGAATAGAGTCATATTGGTTGTGGCAGAATCTGACACTTAGAGTGGAAACATGCATCAGTTTATGAATGTGGGTGTCGAGGAGGACACCAAGGATTATGAAACATGTTTGATGTGAATGTTTTTATGCTTGTTGATTCTTGTTGGATTTTTGTACTCATTATATTCCCCACTACTCATGGCATCTAGTTTTCTTACCCTCCTTCCAAAATGGTAAATGAAATGTGGGGTATGCCACATGCTTTCCCTGTTTTTCTTCTTGAGGGGTGATGAGTCTATGTTCTTACTATACTTTGAAAATACTTGATAGTTATTTCATCTAATCACCAAGATAAGCTCCCATGTGTTTAGTATGTAAGATGAATTTTCTTGAATGCCTAAAAATATTTTAATGTAATAAATTTTCTAATAAACGATTGAATAAATGATGTTACCATAGGGGGTTTGAGCATGCTGCGATGCAATGCTGAGGTTACAATTTAAAGTGACAATGGACATTGGTTGTGATGATAATGAAATATAATTTTTAATTTTTAATGGTTAATTAATGTTTAATGACTTAATTAACATAAAGTGAAACTGATAAAAGGGAATGAAGTAATATAATAAATCTTTTCAAATGGTTGTGTTCATAAAGTATACCAAGTCTTAGAAGTGGCTCTTAGGAGTCTGAGAGATGCTAGCTACAGTTGAGTCTATGACTAGGTTATTCCCATAGTGTAGTTGTGAGCTATAGTATATTCTTCACTTTTTGTGTTTCTATATGATACTCCACTCTATTAGTTAGGGAAAAATACCCTGTGGATTCTAATCCCTGGGGGGTGTTTTTCCCAAGATTCAACTGGGAGGACAGATGGCTGAGTAACCCCTTCAGCCTCACTCTCTCCTCTTGGCCATTACATGTTCTAGTAGGCACAAAAGTAATTTTTCACAATATAAGTGTGGAGAGGGCTGTAATGTATTGTCATTATTCAACCACATATATTCTTGATATTGTTTCTTATGGACTACTGTATGTATAACGTGTATAGGCTATGATGGATTGAGGATACTTAATTGGTGTATGGGATATAATGGATTGAGGATTAATACATGACATATGATATAGGTTAAGTGCACAGTGGTGGATCCTAGAAACTTCAATTTTACTTTTCCCTCATGGATGTGGTTGTTTTTTGGCATGAGCTGCATGTTGTGGTGCTTCGCCCAGGTGTCTGCGGGAAATCCTTTTTTGGAGAGAGATTCTTAGGACATGTGACGCTGTGGAAAAGAGACAAACCAATGGAGAAGTAGTATTGGGGTACCCTTGATATTATTTATTATATTATATACTATTTCATAAAATACATAGTGAGAGTAAAAATGTTGAGGTTGGGAACATAGAATACATATTTAGGTGATGTATTATATTCAATTCTAATTCACTATTATATAGAAAGATTTCATTAATTTTTTAGGAGAGGTTTCAGGGAGGATCCAAGTGAGTACACTATTATACTCACACTATGTATATAAAAACTATTTTTCAGGTCACTTAGAGATGGTTGGAGATCCTGTGGATTTATAGTCACATGGAGTTATAAGAACTATTCGGGCTTGTGGTTTATATTGTTTTAACTTCCTTTTGGTACATTCAGTTTTCTCATTCAGTGGTAGTAGTTTTTCTTGACATTACATATGTGAACATGGAATTTCTTTTTATATTTCAGTGTTAGTTAGATTTTATAGGGTCTATCTTATCACTCTCTTTAACATGTGTTCTCTTAGAGGGTAATGCCTCTCATTTGAGTGTTTACAATACCATAAGAGGTAGTTTCCAACTTGGGGCCTACTAGAGGCGGGACTCAGTGGTTATTATCTCCCTTCTCATATTGCCAGCCCAGGAAGGGTAAAGATTGTGGGGAGGGGGTTATGACATATTATATGGTGGGATGGAAGATATATGATTGGGTAAAGAAATCTTGGCTTAAAATATATGGTGTATTATATTTCCTCAGTTATTCCCATTACCACTTATATGATTGGGTGGCCTAGATAGCACTATTTAAGCATGTTATAACTTTAGTTTTTGTGACCTAGACAAAAAACATTACACAATCTCGAATTTTAGTGAAGAAAATATTTCAATGCACATTGAGAATCATTTTAGTTTTACACTGTAAGATTATTATGATATAATAAAAACATAAATGGAAACATTCACAAAAAGTGGATACTCATAAAAGAGAATCCTTTGCTTTAAAAATATAAATCATTAAAAAAAACTTTATTTCATTAAAATAAAACTTCCTAAAATTCATCCTTGAAAAACTTATTTATATTAACGATCCTAATAACCTATTAAATATACTTAAAAATCCTTGGATGATCAAAAAAATTATCATTATGTGATAATTAACAAAATCGTCTTTCCAATGAAAACAAGAAAAACTATTAAAACACTTTTTGTAAGAAACTAATGAGAATGCCCATAAAAAATATGATGTTTAATAATGATATATTTACCATATCTCTATTACATTCACCCTTTAAATTGGAATAAATTTTTTGAAAACTTCTAATACAGGAATTCTCATTAATTTTGGGAGCTATAATGGGGCTCATACATCATATCGTGAGAAATAATTTACTAAACCACATAAATATGAATCTATAATGGATCTAAACTAGTCATATCATTATATATAATGGTATCATCCCAACATGAAAAATTAAAAATGCATATATAATCAATAAAAATGTTTATAAATCTTTTAAACCCATGAGAAAAGCACATTTAGACTTCAAAAACCATTTTTCATAAAAAAATCTTATTTAAAATAAAAAAATTAGAAAACATAATAATGAAATAATATTCTTAAAAAATAACAATTATAACAGATTATGAACTAATAACAATAAAAAGTTTCATGAATGTAGGAGAAAAACTAAGGATGGTTAAAAAAACATTTTTCTTAATTATTGTAAAGATACATTTAAAAGGACTTTAGAAGTAATGTTCTTTACCTTGGGGTAGACATCCTTAAATTTTGTTGAAAACTCATCTTTAAATGATTTAATAGAGCTATTACTTAATTATATTACTATAAACATGTATCTAACATATTTCATGATCTTCTTAAAATAATTTCCACTGACTTATTAATAATAATTTGTTATTTTCATTGTTTCAGATGCATTATTTTCCTCATTTTGAATGTTGGTTTATAAATAGTATTATTTTTTAACATGAATTAATTATAATAAAATTATATGATATATATATATTACATTTTAATCAATTACTTGTGAATTTAAACTATCCACGATTTCATTAAAAAAGGGAAAACAAAAAAATCATCCATGAAGATTGTGAATTGACGCACCACTGAGGGTGATTTTGTTATTTAAGAACAAAAGGAAATGATGAGTGATTTTTAAAATCTTATAACATAAAAAACTATAGTATATATGTGATATTGTTTTTTTTCATGAAAAATTTGTTAATAAGTGGGGATGGAATATTATTGAGAAATATATAAAAAAAGAAAAATAAATTTATCTCTTGAATAATTTCCCTTAAGAACCTCATTAAGGCCCATGGATATTGTCATTTTGGGATAATAGAAACTAAAAAACATGGTAATGGATGAGTATGATGGAATTATTAAGATTATTTTAGAATAATAATTAATATGGTTATGAAATTAGTGAGAGAAAGGACCACTTATTTATAATTTTAGGGAGGTGTAACTCTGAAATTAAATCAATTATTAAAATAATAATAAATATATTAATGTTTTTAAGAATTTAAAAAGACATAAAAATCATATTATATACTATTTAATAAGGAATAAAATATTTTTTCTACTTTTTATTGATATTATAAATTTGGTTAAAAAAATTGTATTCATGGGAATTTTTTTCTAATTAAAATAATATTCTTAATCAATAAATTGAAAAAATTAAAAAAGTCTCAAATTAAAATTTAATTTTTTTATTATATCATATAAATATTATAATTACTTATATAAATAGTGATTTTACGAAAAAATATAATTTCCATTTATTTTTATTATTTTTTAAATTCAATAATTGGATTAATTATTTAATTAAATAGTTACTACATCATAATCTTGCAACCCATTGAATTAATTATATATTAACTAAATTTTAAAAATAAAATTATATAAAAAATAAAATTTTATTTTCCTTCTATAGATTACTCATTTTGGAAAATTACTTCCATAAAAAACCATATTCAAATATTTTTTTTATTGAACATTTTAGTGCGAACAAATTCTCTTTCTTTTTAATAAAATAATATAAAGTGACTATTATGATCCATGTGTGTAAAAAATGTATGAAATTAGAATTTATATATTTGTATATATAAAATTTTTGATCTACAATTTAAGTTATTTAATAAATTTTATAATTTTAATAGATTTTTTTAGGTTTTTATGCTAATACAAGAAATGTATTTGAGTTTAACATGCATTAATGTTAATTATTTCATACATAATAACTATTTATAATTAACTTAATAAATATAAGTTAATTATGTTTAATATACATTTTTATATTCGTTTATTATTTACATTTAGTCATAAAAATTTCAAGACAACATGTTAAGATTTCTATTTTGTCTTTTCATGCCATGAACTAGCAGTGCACAAACATTGATATAAGATTACTATAATATAACTAATAAATAAAAAAAATAAAACAAAAACATCAATTATACAAAATAATTGATAAATGAGACTTGAATGACAACTATATAACTCAATTATTATTTATAAAGGAAAAAATATGACATTTCTAATGCAGTGAAGGCACTCTATCTACAATAATTGAAATTTTTGTACACATAATGAAGAAAATATAATTATAATGTTATATGTTATTAATAAATAATTTTAATTAGATAATATAATTACATAATTATTTAATAAATTTTATTAATTTTATATTGAAATTATTTCCTCATTTCGTCACATAGAAAAATGTTTTCTTTAAAACAAAATTGTATTTTTTACTATTCTATGAAAATTATATTTTTTAAGAAATTATAAATAAATCATAAGAAGAAAATCTCAAATTTCCAAATTCAGAAATAAAATATGTTTTTTCAAATAAAAATTCTATAATTAAAAAATTAATTATTTAAAATAAATAATAATATAATAAAATATTTATTTTAGGAATTAATATTTAAATCAATAATATCATTAAAAACATTATTCAATAAATACATCGGTACTAAAATTATCCACTCCTTTTTGAAATCATTTCACCAAAATTTTATTTACTTATAAAAAAATTAGGATTTTGTTCCCTAATATCATTTTCAAATTCCCATGTTGCATATTCTACAATGTTATTTCTCTACAAAACCATTGCATGGTAAATTACCTTATTCTATAAAACAAGATTTTTACGATAAAAATATTCAACAACATTCTCTTTATAAGAAAGGTTAACTTCCACTTGAACTACATTTGGGATAAAATCATGTTATGGCTATGGAACATACATTCATACCATTAATACAAGAACATCATTGTTTACCGTAGATAAAAAGTGAGGCAAAACAACTAAGTAGTAATGTGGTCCAATGTTCTCCATGTTTTGAAAATGTCCAATGAACTATGGACTTAACTCCCCCTTTTTTTGAAAATTTCATGACCCCTTTCCATAGTGTGATTTTAGGAAAACATAATCATTGTCCTCAAATAAAAATTATTTCCCATTGTAATCTGAATAACTTTTATGAAAAAATTGAAATTTACTCAATTGTCACTGAATCAGCTCAACATTCTAGGGCAATTGTTCTACTAATTCATTTGAAAAAAACTTTTTACTTAACATCATCCCAAAACGGTTGAGTTCGACACCTCATTCTATAGAATTCATTATATTGTTTCATCTGTATACATAAATGAAAAATGTTATTATATGAAAACACAAATAATTATTGATTATGACCCCAAAATCCATGTTATATATTTAAAATGGTTATCAAATTTCCTCAAATTAATTAATTTATTATTTGATTACCCATCTGATTAAGGATGAAAAGATGTAATGAAATTTAATTATATTCACAATGTCTTCTTAAAACCCTTCCTAAATTTTTGAAATAAACCAAGGAACCTGTTCATATATGATTGAGGGAGGGAATCCATGAAACCTGATAATTTATTTTAGGTATAGTAGATAAAGATGATCTAATGAATTATTTTCTTTCATATGAATGAAATTAGCATTTTTATTCAAACAATCAACAATAAACTAGATTGTATTGTCACCCCCCATGTCATTGGTAGTCTAACCAATAATTCCATGGAAATATTTTCCCATTTCCCCACTGGAACTATAAATGAATTAATCATTCCATTTAGTAAGTATTATTCTACTTTAACCTGTTGACATTTCAAACATTCCATGGTAATATTTTCAAAATCTCTTTTCATTCTATCCCACCAGTAAAACTATCTAAGGAATCTATAAATAATTTTCCACCATTATTAAATAAATTTGGATAACTATTATCATAACATTAAAATTTTCATCAGCTATGAATCATTATAACATATATTATTTTCCCAATCCTATAAACCCGATCATTATCAATTTAAATGAATGAAAAAGTTACCTTTTGAACAAATTCAATATTTTTATGCATCTCATGATCTCTATGATAAGCATTCCTTATTTTGTATAATAGATATGATTGCCCTAAAACATGAAACAAAACCAAATAATTTTTTACACTAACAACTTCTAAGACAATATTCACCAAATCATTAAATGAATGGTAATATTCTAAATGTATCACTGTTAATGTTGCATTATTTTTACTAATCAAGGCTTATTTCACTATCTATTTTCTTTTCTTGGACGGTAATGAATCATACAATAATAATTAACAATTATTTCATTCCATATTCTCCATCCCATATTAAATTCATTTATTATAAATATTAACATCAAACATTTATGTAAATTATATATTTAACATTTTACACTAAAAAATGAGGCCTCGGTATTTTTAGAGGAAAAATTGTAGCTAATTAAAATTCATGCGATAGGTAATTTATGTCATGAAGTTAAAAATTATGTGAAGCATATAAAATTTACAACTCATTATGAATTAGGACACAATGATGTCCTTTATTCAAAGAATCACTATTTATAGAAATTCACCATTCTAGAAAGTTGAGTTCGAACTAGAAAATTCACCAATTTTATTTTAAATTCAATAAAAAAATAATTTCATTCCTTTGTCAATATGAATTTAACTAATTTTTTGTTAACATAGTCAGTGAGATATATAACTGTGAAAGTTTTTCTAGAAACCTCTAGTAATAGAAATCTAATAAAAGAAAACTACAAATATAAATTATTATTTTCATTCTTAACCATTGTTCAACAACTTTTCTTTTATCATGATCAAAACGTATATCTTTATTAGAATAACTCCTACCAAAGAATGATATTTTTTGCATAAAAAATTCACACATGATGATATTTCCATATAATTTATTTTCTGCTATGCTTTTAAAAACAACAATAGATTTCATTCATGATCCTCTTTACTTTTAACATATACTTCAATTTCATCAATAACCACAACCAAAAACATACCCAAGAATTCATTAAATATTATATTCTTATTATCCATGAATACTATAAGTGAATTTGTTTAAAAAAACTTCATAACAACAATTTCATAATTCCTATATGTAGTTATGAACAAAATCATTAAAAGGTATGCTTCATTTACATTCATCTGATTGTGCCCCGACCTCAAGTCTACAAAATAAAAATAATTTCCTCACTAGAGATGATCAAAAACAATCAACGATATGTGTATGTTGATACCTATTATTAAAATTTTTGGTTATTCAAGTATCTATTATAAATACTAATACTCATTGAAAAATATTTATTTTAAACGAACAATATAGGAGAACAACACAGTTTTGTGATAGGTCGAATTTATCCTCTATCTAATAATTATTGAAAATAATTTTATAACTATAGAAGTTCCATTGGGGATATACTATTTGGGGGATTAGAAATTCTCTTAGCATTAGGAACTAATCCAATAGTATACTCAACCTCTCAATCAAGATTAACACTAGTAAAATAATCAGAAAATACTTAAAGATACTCATTTACTAAAAATATATTTTTAATATGAATGTGTCAAATTTTTAAATAACTTATTTATGATAAAATTAATTTCCATCTATTAAAAGATTTATATAATCTAGATTTCGTATCAATGACATGGTTTCATTTTTTTACACAAACTTGAACTCTTTGTGAAAAGGAAACAATGTTTAATCTACAATAAATCGTAGCCAGAAAAAAATAAATCCAATGCATTCACATAGTAACATAAAACCCAATTGGAATTAATAAAAATGGTTGTTAGGTATACTATTTCCCCATAATGTGATATGTAGATTCTAATAATTTCATTTGACTCATATTTTCTTCATGATGTTTTTAACATGGGTTTTAGATTCATTTTATGAGGTAGAAATTCAAATTTTGAAGAAAATTCCTCAGATGTGAAGGAATGTGTAGACCTAGAATTGAACTACACATTGGTAGAAAATGTAAAAAAAGTAATATACCTTATCAAACTTTTTTTAATGGCCCAAAATCTACTAATATAGATACAATTATTTTTCCTATACCCTTTTACATAAAATCTTGTTGAATTTCCATTGGGTGACTAACACTGGACACACATTTTCTAAATAACCTACTTCATTACAATGAAATCATTTCACTGTAGGATTATCTATAATGCTAATATCATATTCCATGGAATCACATGAAGTGATAACGAACATCCTATATAGGTATAATATTGTATAATTTACTCGGAATTCTATAGGATTATTTTTACTAAACATTTAACAATAAGGGAAATTTATTTTTGTTCCTCTAGATTTCATTGATTGATAATTCCCAATATCTTCCCACATTAAATCATTTTCTTCCATTCCTCATGAGGCACATACATATAAAAAACACAATCCCAACTTTTTAATCACAAATTATGTGTTTCTCATATCTTATAAACTCTCTTGAAACTAAAACAATATATAAAAAGGTTTTTAAAACAAGAGATAAATCTAGTAATTTTAACATCAATGTTTCAAGTAAAATCTAACATATACGTATATGGAGTCATAAAATTTTCTTCATACTCATCTATATACTCATAATCCTTCTACCTTAGTTCCATGAATATATTCTTTGTTTTGAGGTGAATAGTTTAGGAAAAATTATTTATAGACAAAAGATTGTTAATGTAATTCCATTAAATACAATCAAGATCATACTTTTCTATCATATTATTAACTATAGACAAACATTAATTAGAGTCACCTTTATTATGATAAATTTATAGTGTCGCCTTTTACCATTCCCGATATCCCATGATTTCAAATATCATTTCCAGATCACAGAACCATCCATTACCTACCACTTGATATTAGGTACCACTAAAAGTTTGAGGATATTGCCTCATAAACATTTCCTAATAGAAAAGTTTATTTAGGTTAGAGCATGTTATTATCTATCATGGTTATCAGCACTATTAATCACCTAAGTTATGTAAACCATAAAATAAACAAACATCTCATTTCAAATAACCACAAATTGAGGCTATGGATTTAGAAATATATTATCCACTTGGTGCCTACCTACTATAGTTTCCCTATTTCTTCTGTGAAAACCCATTCCTGAAAAAAAAATCATTGGAAAGGAAACAAGGTATCTCCAAATTATGTCCCATTTTAAATTAACCATATATTAAATATCATATTTGGTATTCTATTAACGCCGTCTTATATGATGAGGTTATCTAAACCATCCTTTTGATACAAAATATAAAGAAACATCATGAAAACCTTATATACTCTTGATTTTTACCCATGGTCAGATATTATTTCACATTCAATATCATTTAATGATTTACTTTTTATAGAATTTTCACAAAATACATACATAATATTCCCCAATAATAAAAATTGGATAAAACTAATATAATATCAATTTAACCCAATAAATTAAACATTAACAATATTACATTATTTCATTGAAATAAATCATCATTAAGATTATGATTACATGCTTCCTTATCTAACCCATCCATATAACCCTAGATATTTTTTTAAAATTAATTGGATGATACCAGAAATATAATATGAGATATAAATAATGAAATTTTTAGTCTGTAAAAACAAAAAAAAACTATTATAAACCATTTAATAAAAAATTCATTAGCTTGCATAAAAATAACATGACGTTTCGCTGGAAAATATTTAAAATATCAACCATAAATTAACCATTATAAATGTAATAACCATTTAGTTGACTTCAAAATCTGGAGTACCCAATGAACTAAAGAGCTATCATGGGGCTCAATGGTTATATCTTGAACTATAATGGGATCATCCAAATATATCATGAGCTATAATTAGGCACAAACCATAATATATCGAGTTATAATGGGATAAATCATGCATAAAAAATGTATAAGGAATATAACATAAATAAAACTCTTGAAAACTATTTTATATGCATTATAAAAACACATCTAAACATTGAAATAAGAAAATATAGTTAAAATATAACATTTAGAATCAGAAAACTATCCACATAATAATGAAAAAATATTATTCAAAAATAACTATGAAAACACATAATGGAATCAATATAGTAATCAAGTGTCTTGAAAGTGGGAGAAACCTCTCATTCTATATAAATAAAAATCTTTTTTTGGAATTTTCTAAAAGATACATTTAAATGGATTGTGAATGGAAAGTATGATACCTTGGACTAGAAATCCTTAAATTGTGTCACAATCTAAAATATAATGGTATGCTGATTTTTATTTCTTTATTAAGGAATTATACTCATGTTTATAACACTTTATATTATCTTATTTTAACATTTTCCACCCATTCATTAATAATTTTTTATTATTTTCAATGTTTTAGTTGCATTCTTTTCATGGATTCCAATGTCTCTTTATTTATGGAATTAATTTTAAAAATGAAATAATTATCCATTTTTGAAAAAATAAACATATTTAAGTAATTTTTAAAAAAAGACATGTTAATTTATAATTGACATAATTTTTCTAAAAAAGGTAACCAAAAAATCATCCTCTATAACGGTGGTGAATTAATGCACCAAGGACAACTAGTCGTTATTTATGAATAAAAATATAAGATAACAAATTTTTTGAGGCATAATACATAAATATAACAACACTCTTGTATATATGAGATAGTTTTGTTTTGAGGAAACATTGGATAAGAGGTGGGGATAATGTATCAGTGTGAAATAATTTAATAGAAAAAAATGATATTTACCTCTTTAAAATTTCTCCATTAGAGCCTTTCTAAGGATCATGAAAATTGTCATTTTGTGATACAATAAGCTTAATATTTTGTAATGTGATGAAGAGTTAAATTTTATTAGGTTTTCCTATCAATAAGGATTATATTTTTTAATTTTTTGTAGAAAGGATCCCATTTTTATAATTATAGTGAGGGGTAACTTATGAATTAAAGAAATAATTAAAATGATAATAAATATTTTATATGTTATAAAACATCCAAACAGACTCAAAATACTTGGATATCCCAATTTTCTATGAATATTATCATTTTTGGCCATATTTTTGATTTTTGTAAATAATTCAATAAAATATTATATTCATTTAAAAAAAATTGTCATATTATAAATTATTAACATTCATGATGTTAGACACATCAAAAAAATGTATCCCATTCAAATTAAAATTTTAATTATAATTGAAACATATTATAAATATTTATAAATATTAATTATTATCCTAAAAGTATTAAATTATATTTATTTTTTTTAAAAACAGTAGTTATTGTTTTCATTTATTCATTAATTAAATATTTGTTACATCATAATTATTAATAACATTAAAGAAATTATTTATTTCCTAAAAATATAAAATAAATTTCAATGAATAATATTATTATATTATCATCTTAGAGAATATTCTTCTTTGAAAAAAATCCATAAAACATCATATTAAAAATATATATGTATTGAAATTTATAGTGTGAACTTGTTTTGATTATTTAAAATAAAATAATATCAAAAGATTAATGTTATCCAAGTAAAAAATGTTCAAATTATAATCTAAATATTATATTAATATACATTTTCTTATATAAAAATTTGTATCCCTAATTTTGGTTATTTAATAAATCATATAATTGAAATAAAAATTATTTATCTATTTTTCTTATACTTTTACACGCACAACATTAATAGTGTACATGCTAAATTGTCAGTTATTTCATATATGAAAATTAAAAATACAATAATATAAATAATTTAGTTATGTTGAAAAGAAATATCTATATCTGATAATTATTTATATTCATTCATATAAAATAAAATATAACATCTTCAAATTTTTGATTTCATTTCTTTTGACGTGTGCACACATTGCATAGAAAAGTAGATGATATTAATGTTTTATTACTATAAAATTGAAAATTAATAGAAAAATATTAATAATACATGATAATTAAAAAACATTTCATGAAAATAATATTAATAATTCAATTGTTATTTATTAGGAACCAAATTTTTCATTTTCAATGCTGCATAGGAACTACATCGATAATGATAATAATTTTTTTATTTTCATGAATAGAATATAGTTTTCTTATTATAAGATATTACTATAAAATATTTATCCCAAAAATCATTATATAATGTTTAATACATTTTATAAATATTATATTACAATTATGTTTTAATGATGTCACAATAAAATTATCTATTAAAAAACATTATTTTTCACTATTAAGAAAAATTACACAATTTCATAAAATTATCAAAATTTCATAACATGATAAGATTAAATATTATGAATACATAAATTAAATTATTATTTTCTAAAAAAAATTATATAAAGAAAAAACTAATTCTCTTTTATAAATATCCATATAATAATTTATTTATTTTATGAATTTATATATAAATATAGAATACTACTGAAAACATTATTCAATCATTTACTATACTATTACATTTATACTGATGTGTCCCAAATAGATTCAGGTAATCAATTTATAACATATACGATGGGGCAGTTATGATAGTGTCGAGTGATCCCATTATTTCTCATAAATGCATTGGTTAAAGATTTATATCTCATACGATAATGATGGGAACAAGTCGGTGGTCTTGATCCACATTGTGAAGGATATATAACATGACCACTTATATATAAAGGGATACGAGTGAATATTGTAGCGTGTACTAACCAGTAGGTTTAGCCCCAATGAACTGCCCTCGTATATTTTCAAAATTATCCTTGTCTAATATGGAATTATTTTTCATGATTTTATATCTATTAAAAACTCTATATAATATACCCATGTTATAATTTCATGGATTATTCTCTTTATTCAATTTTTATTCATGTCTTATGAAATAACAAACATTATTCCATGACTCATGTAAATGATCCTTAATATATAGGGTGTGATCCTTTAATGTTATTGGCATGTTCTCGTACCCTTATGCTCATGTAATGCTTATGTATCTCAATTTAGTAACCTTAATATCATTATGATATAACCAATTATTTTCAATAATTTCCCCTTGATTTGATGAAAAGTATATAGAGATATAATATAGGTGAAGATCATTAATGGATATTTTGAAAATCGTATTCCATATTGGAAGAATATGATCCATGATTACAGAGACAGGAATCTAATACTTACCTTTGGTATGTACTTTTGTAATTTTTTTTATATTAATATAAAATAATACAATTTCCATGTACATAAACACAAGGTCACAATATTTTTAATCAATACAAGGGTTATGTCATCTATTGGAATCTAGAATGATAAATCCTTGGTGAGATCAATAGAAAATCTTCAAGTAGATGTATATTAATTTATTCATGCATTATCTTATCATGTCATAGATTAAAGAAAGTATCACATTTTAGATATGATATATTTTATTTTTTCCAATTAGACTATTTTTTTCTGTGATATGTTTTTGTCACACTATGATATGTCATTTTATTTAATGGACGATACATTAAGTAATCGTTTTAATATTGAATGTGATTGAAAACATTTTGATGAGAAGTCAATAGGGATGATAATTAGAGTAAAGGATGTGTTGATCATTCCTTACCATTTATCTCATTACATAAATAACAAAGAGTACCATGATCAAATCTCATTCACACCAAAATATAGAGGGAATAAGTTTTTTCAGAATTTGGGTGAAGCATACCGAATTGAAAAGATCATTCCATTTATTACATTTAAAAATTTTGGGAAGAAGCACCCAATTGATTTTCTTAGAGAAACAGAAATATGTTCTAGCTATAGAAAATGACATAAAACAAGTTACAGCTAATAAAAAATTATAATTAAGGTTGACATAATGAATAAAAGTAATGGACTCTCTAAGACATCATCAACGATTGACAATAATAAATGTAGAATTAATTGGGATTATGTAAATATATTTCATATGGGTAAATATCGTTAATAGTAATAGAAAGGTAGTATGGGTAATGATTATATTGATGATTATCAGGATTTTAGAGGTGAAAAGTTTATTTAACAGCTGTATTAAGTAATATAATGAGGTAACAATAATAATTTTTAATGTATAAAGTGGAGTAATTGTTGTGATTATAAATTTGTATTAATTAGTTATATAATATGAATCATGATGTAGATTAGGATTTTTTGGATTATGTTATTCTCTATGTTTATATAATAATATATTTAGCAATTTTGATAGATAGTAATATTTATTTACTTTTAAGGTGACATTCTTTTAAATCACATAATTAATGAAAATATTTCATTTATATAATCATTCTAATATGATAATAATGAGTGGATAATATAAATTGGATAGTAATTATTACCTTGTAACCAATTTTTTATTTACTGGAAATGGTGGTTGATATTATGATTAAAATGGCAGTTTTTAAATGTTTTGAATATGTAGTTAATCATTGTTATGATGAATTTGATAAATTTAATTAGCTTCAATATATTGTTTTAAGCATTCATCATTATGTAGGTTTACCTGGTTATCCATTTATTGAATGGTTTAAGTTGATCTTTAGATGAGGTTTTAGATATTAATATATGTTCCCTCCATATGATGATTTATGAATATAAGACAACTATTGCTAAAAAAATTTAGTGATAAATATATATAGAATGACCTATCATTCTATTTATGGATTCATTATTAAGGTAAAACACACCTTCATTTAAAGGAATAATTTATGAAGTGTTAATTGATAATGTCAAATCAAAGGGTGTTATTGTGATGAAATAATGAAATATATACTTTCATTAATATTATTATATATTACAATAATGGTGCTGATATAAAATGTTTTCCTGATATAGTTAATTTTTATTTTATCAATGAACTATTTCAACCTTTTATTGGGTTTTGGTATTATGATCCAAAACATTCTCATGATCACCTACTAATTATCATTAATATTATCTCCTACACTCCATAAAATATTTATTGTTATAATTCTATTCAATTTCCATGTTTTTATTTAACACATATGTCATTTTATTTAGAAACATACCTATTAGTTGCACTATGTAACTATTATGCTCCCATATTTCTTATTGTTCATAGATGTTTTAGCATTCCTTTTTATAATGTGTGTTTCTAGGAATGGATATTTGAAGTATTGAACCTTTGATAACATGTAGATAAATTGAAGGATAAATTCCAATTTAAAAGGGTATAATATAGAACCCTATGATTTTGTGAAAATATTGTTTTCCAATTAATTTTAACTTTTTGATATTTTACCTTTCATGCAACAATAAATATATAATATGTTATATGGAATAACTTTGTTTGGCTTCTATTTAACATGAAACTCTGTTAATGTTCTATTACATAAAAAAATAGATTATTATTCAGCACTCGCAAAACATTTTTTATCTTGTGAGACACACAATTTAGTGTTTTTTATATATTGAGATATACATTGGACCTAGTTTACCAAAATACAACGTAGTATAAATAATATTATTACAATATTATTACAATGTCACCTAGCTATCAGAATAGCGCAGATGAATAAAATGATTTGAATTATGAATATTTTATTTAACCATGTATAAAATAAGAATTATTTGGTGGACAACTAACTATAAAATAAAATAAAACCCGATTGATAATATATGAAATATTTTTATAGAAAACTATTCTTAAGAAATCATAACGTCTTACCATAATATATGAATTAATCAACAATTATAAATTATTATAATGAAATGTATATATATTTTATTCATTCAATTATTTGACGTTCATTAGTTATTTTTTGTACCATAGATAATTATATATCCGGTGTTATGAATAACAATATATATTTTTCTAAAAGGAAATTTTACATCCATTTAATGTTGTTGTTAATGTAAATAAAATATTTGACACTTATAAAAATTTTATTTGAGATAAAATATGATTAAATATTAATATCAATGTTTACCTTGGATAATTTTTTTCTATATTTATGATTTTTTAAATGTTGGAATTAATATTGAAAAAATTTAAGCTAAATTGAAAACTAAATTTTTGTCTAATTTACACTAATAGTTAAACTATAATTTAAATTGGTTTTACACAAACACACACACACATATATATATATATATCTATTAATAATATATTCATATAATTTATATATTTTTTTCTATTTCTCTTTTAAAATAAATAGAAATAACATTTAAATACTTTTATCAGTATTATATTAAAAACACTTAGTCTTATTCCATCTATGGAATTAATTATTAATTAATTACTTCAGACTATATTGTCATAATTTGGAAAAATGGATTAAAATTAGGAATTTGAAAATTTAATAATATCATACGAGGAAATGGTTTTTGACATAAAATATTAGAGCATGTAATTGAAAATAATTTTAATGATTATGTTAAAATCGAGAATACTTTGTTGATAAATTTTTTCTTATGGGGGAAAATAACTTAGTAATAGTTCACAATGCCACTGGATTAACATATATCAACGATGCTATCATTTTTTTAGGAATAGAAAATTATTTGACACACATCATGTAAGGGAGAAATATTAATAATGTTTCATTTTTAATATTTTAAAAAATTCCACCCTCCTCTAATATAGAGGGAAGTCACCCATCACCAATTCAAGTCAGTAAGAATTTTTTTCTAATAATATCCTAGCACAATTAATCTCTTAAATTCAATCCTATAACACTACAAAGATCATACTGGGATGAAATATATCTAATATGGTCCTTTTTTGAAAACTAATAGGAATTTGCCAATGAATATGTAAACTTATTAAACATGCAATTTTGTATTATTTAATTCTCCACCTACCTCAAGTATTTTTA
This sequence comes from Viscum album, assembly GCA_963277665.1. Classification (NCBI taxonomy): domain Eukaryota; kingdom Viridiplantae; phylum Streptophyta; class Magnoliopsida; order Santalales; family Viscaceae; genus Viscum; species Viscum album. Next base: position 1,817,580,609 of record OY728146.1, read on the forward strand.
GTACATGACTATATAATAAATGTTAGTGTACTATATATACAAATATTTTTTATGATAATTTTTCATATTACACTTATATAGACATTTATCACATGGGAGACACAATCATCGTTCAGGTGTATATTAGACTTCCCCCTAACGAACCTATTCTATCCATTCTTCTATTACACCTTTAATTGGTTTTAATAATTATAGTGATATTATTTTAATAATATCTATATAAATATGATATTTTTTATTCAGTTAAGCCTCTTTATTTAATATATAACTCATAAATTCATGTTTTCAATTTTCTGGGGATATGACAACTTTGTCTGTGGACATATAAACTACCGCCACCATAAATACATTTGATTTATTCAAAAATTAAATGTAATTTATTAAGGATGGGTACTGTAAAATTATATTATATATATGAAATTAAAATTATACTTTAATGACAATATATATTAATATTTATATATAAATTTGAAAAAAAATCCTTCTTTTAATATGACAAGAGAATGTAAATAGTGTTCATACGTACATATGGCCCACCATCATCATAAATGCTATATAAAAGTTCCTAATTCAAAAATATATTTAATAATATAAATTTTTATATATTATATAAATTTTATATTTTATAATTTAAAAATAATTAAATCATGGTCTATGTAAGAGTATCGATAATTTAATGTGAATACATATATATAAAACAAGGAGGTTATTACCCAAAATGTAACTTCATAATCAAATTGTTAATAAATGGTTAATATAAATCCATAATCATTTCATATATGTTATTATATATAATATTAATGTTTTTTGATATATTTGTAATAAAATTACTTTTTCATACATGAGGTTTGAATATGTATGATGACAGTCAAGATGTAAAACAAGGGTTTTCATGAATAACTTTTTTCGTGTAAGATATGTGCTATTGTCAGAATCAATTATTATTTGGATCAATATATACTGACATAAGACATGTTATACAATAAATTTCCTTTATTCCATGATAGTAAAAGATACAATTGCTGTTTTTTTCATGTTTCGCTTTATTATATTGTAACTCTATTATTAAGGGGACTTCTTGTATCACTTTTATTTTTGTGAGACATACACGATAATCACAAATTTTTTATTTTCTGTGGTGTATATAAAAAAAATGAATATATATTATTATTCAAATTATTAAATTTATCATTTTATATATATATATTTTATTAACAATCTTTCATGGTTTTTATGGTTTAAAAATTATCATATTTGTACATTAATTTTGACTCAATTTTCCTTCTCTGAGACACATTCCATGGGAGGAACTTTGATTCTTTATTGAGGTGTGTATACTACTAATTGAAATGTAATATCATGAATATAATTATATTCATCATATTTTATTAATTATCTAATTTTTTTCATTCATAATGTCAATTATTCGATTTTAACAAATTGACAATAATTTATTCCTATAATGTCATCATTTATCAGGATGTTTTTTATTATGATTCCATTAAAGAAATATTATGATACATATGTCAAGAAAAATAATTAATTTTCTTATATTTTGGATATTCATGATATATTTATGAAATGTAAATTTTTTACAATCATTGGTATTGAATATAATTAACAATGTGTTTTTATAAAAATTTAATTTAATTTCAATATTTGGAGAGATATATATATTCATTCAACGAAGTGATTTCAAATAATATCCAAAAAATTATTTAAATTAAATTTATATCTTATTTATAATTTAGTGTATTTTAATAATGTTATATGTTTTAAACAGTTATATAATTTTTTTTCAAATATTCCATCATAGGTTTTGATGGATAACATAAAATAAAATGATATTCAAAAAGTTTTATGTTTTAAATAATACTTATAAAGTGAAAAGGATAAGTTACAAATGAAATTATGATAATTAATGTTAATTCATCTTTTATATATTTTCAATGTTTTTATAAATGAAAATAATTTTGAAAATATAAAATGATTTAAAAAGTGATTCTTGAAATAATGATTATTCCATGTGATATTTAAAAATAATTCTCCGTATAAGATTATGTCACTTGATATATTTTATGCCTTGTTAGTAGTATGATATAAGGATACCATTAATATTTATTATTTTATTGGTTTATATTTTAATAGAATAATTATAATAGGAACAATTTCTTTTCCTAAGTCAAAAACATTTCAATGATATTTATATAAACCTGATAACTTTTTTTAGGTGAATCATGTTACTATGATATTTAAATAGAACCCATTTTCATTCCATTGGATTATGAAGATATAAAAATAATAATTTATTATGAGTTTTAATGATGACATGGAATCTATTTTCAAATAATTGATGTTGTATTTCATTGAAATGGATTATATGATGTGGTGGCCTAGATAGCACTGGGTAATACTGTTATTGCTTATATATTGGGGGTGGCCCTGATAGAGCCATGCAAGCCACTAATTCCTTATATAATCGGTTGGCCTAGAAATAATTGGGTAATAATGTTATAAATTATATGATTACCATGACAACATAACACTATGTAATCCTGTAATATCATATATGATGAAGCAAATTGATATCATTGTATAAGACAATTACATCTAATATGGTGGGGCCAAACCATATAACATCGTCAGAACCAATTACTTCTATACAATGCACTAGGTAAATATTTATCCATAACAATATTATGATGGGAACATATTTACAGGCTTATTTCACAATGTTATGTAGTTATAACCCGATCCACTATAAGAAATGTACAACATTGGGAATGGTGGTGTTCCCTTCCATGTAGGTGTAGCCCCTATGAAGTGTCCTGATTTGTTTTCTAAATGTTCTATGACATATACTGAAATATTATAAAATATTATTTGTATTCCAAAAATTCAATATTTTATTCCCATGTTTTTCTTTTAAGGATTATCCTATTGATTCTCTTATTATTAATGTATTATGATCACTCAATCACTATTCCCTAACTCATTCATATGAGCTATGATAAATAATGTACGATCATCAGGTGCTATTAAAATGTTCTCATGCCCTTTTGTTAATTTTATTGTAACGTATCTCCACTATTTACAATGAAAGAACATCTAATATCACCCTTTATTATGATTCCATTCCCATTATATGGAAAAAATAAAGTGGTAGTATTAAAGGGGATGATCATCAAGGGAGATGAGGAAGATCATTCTGATAATTTGAACTATATATTCTATTTTTCCATAGACTCTAAAAATTTACATTCCCCATGAATTTACTTATTTAAAGTGTGGAATATTATTCTAAAATTATATAATGTATGTGCATGATACTCATTTTTATCTATAGTGTTTTTCTCAAATTATTCATATAAATTTTTCTTTTAGAATCCATTAAATATACATTTCCTTGTCAACATCAGAACCACAACCTAATAAAACAAAAAAAATTACATAACATATGATGTTTCATGAAAATTAAATTTATTGTATTATGAATTTTCATTATAATCAGACCATATAAATAGAATTTAATTTTTTGTTGGGAAAATATTTCTTATAATTCCTCCAAATTTATTTCTAATATTTATAATATTTTATTCTGATTCCAAATCATCTTAATTATTCATATTATCTATTATTAAAAACACCATTATTATTAAAAACCTAAATTGAAGTGAAATTCTATATTTCCATTTTGAGTTGATCTCATTGTATCTATTTTTTGTATATACAAGACTTTTATTAATTAGTATTCTTATTTTCATTCTTCCAATTCATTCAATTCACATTTTTTCAAATTTATGTATCATTTTTACATTAATTATCTAATATTTGTTTCATCAATATCCATCCAATTAATAACTATAGATTTTAATGTTAATATAACAAAAGAATTTTTAGATGTGTATAAAAATATATTTATCCATTATCTTATAATGTTGAACCTTTGGCATAAAATGAATTTGTTAGGTTTTTTATTGGTTTCAAATTTTCATTAAAATATACCATCATCTCACTAAAACCTACGAATATGCTAAATATTTAAAAAATCATTCAATGTTTTCAAAAAATCCTTATTTATTAATAATAAAAATAAATTGAAATATATTTATCTATATTTTTTCTTAGCTTCCTTACTTGTTGTGATTCATTAATAGATTCTCCTTTTCTTATTCAATATTTTTTCCCTTTGGAAGACCTATAATTAGGGTGTAAAATGAATATATTAAATCCATGAAAAGGGAATTCATATATTTTTCTCAAAATTATATGATTAATTTATTTCACGTTATTAGAAAACATAATTAAATGGAGGGAATACAACTAGTACACTATATATACAATTATTTATAGGATATAAAACATATGTTAACATTATATTCTTCTAACTATGATACACAATTCAATAAAAACTAGAAAAACCAATGTTCAGGACTGAATTAAAATTAACCTTCCTCAATAGATGGATATTTCTAATAGACTGTAATCTCTAATTGCTAATTATTTTTCTCTAGATCAATTTAGGATTAATACGAGGATTAGGGGTGAATTCATTTCATTTTTTAAGAATATTCCTTGACATTATATTGAATAATTTTGTTATATATGAAATTCAATAATGTTCTTGTAAAAAATTATAATTCAAAACAAAACAATTTATCTAAAACCAATGTATTGAAATAAAAATACAATAATTTTTTTGTAGAAAGGCTTAATAATTTCCATTATTGTTCTCTACCCCTTAACGGGATTATTTTAATAATTCCATTCTATATTTCAGGGATACATTAAGAAATATGGTGTCCACCATAGTATTCATTCCTCAACCTTACCAGTGCTCTACGAAAAAATATTATCTCTTCAAACAAGGTTTTTTATTCCCCCAACATTCCAAAATATATTTTATTTCATTATAATTTATTATAACCACCATCAATAAATCCTTCTCTATAACTGATTATACCCATATCTACAAGTTCATTTCTTCTTATCTTTTCATCTATAATTGAATGATCTTATCTTCATCCACAAACATGATGAATCACATTTACCATTTTTATATCATTAATATTTTTAAAATCACTCTAATGAGTTGGTTGAACGTGGCTATTCCTCTTGATCATTGGTTGACCTATATATGCTCAATCAAATTAATTCATATTTTTTTCCAAAAAATTATGAGAATATGATCACTTGAGTGACTATATTTTTATGCCCTCTATCGGATGGATATCCATCCTATTAGTGTGCATACTAATATTTTTTCCATACTAATGTTTCCAAAAAGATGACCATGGTGTTTACAAGTATGACATGGACAAAATATCATGATGAGAACAAAGATATCGATCCATTTTATCATGAAAATGAGATTCCTCAGTTAAATGACTTCACATCGAGTTCACTATTTTTTCAAAAAAAGATTCATTTTTACCTTTATGGTGTCAATTATTTTGGGGATTTAATATATAAAATTAATTTATTTCGGGATAAACTTCCTTATTTAGAAACTGGTTTTCATGGGTTGGTTTCCAACATGGCTTGTTCATCGAACTAGAAAAACCAAATGGTTCTCATGTCCATGATGTCTTATGGACATACATTCTAATGGAATTTTCTCATTATATAAAATTTAAAATAATATTTTTGAAATGAAATTAGTCTATGGAATTTTATTTTATGATCAACACACTATTTGTGGGGATTACTACATTCTTATGACTCTATTTTATATTTTCATGCATACTTAGATTACTCCAAATTATGACATGGACATCTATGAATAAATATCCTATTGTGCGCATGTGTTCGGAATAAATAGTAGGATAATGGGATTCCCTAATGATGGGGATTCCTATATTTATCCATGGTTCTCTATCAATAGTACCTTTTAAAAATGTAGTAGTGATTATTTGGACATTCATTAGCATGATGATGATATTGTGACATGTGGTGAGACAATTTTCAATTAAATAAATTATAGAAAGAAAGATATTGTTTTTATGTTAGGATCATACCCAAAAGATGGTCTTCCTACATATCCATGCAAAATTTATCAGAATGCACATAAATAGACAACACATCATAGGGAAGATCACCATTTTCGTTCATGTGATGAGGATCCAACAATTTAGTTTAATGTCTTGTAGTATGGAAAAGCATCATAATGTTGATGTTACAAGGATGGTTTCTTTATTATATTAAGGTAGGTCACTGGTCAAATAGATATTTGGTCTATTATGTGAGGTAATGATATTACTTGAGGATATGGAAAAATAATGATGTTGATAAAAGGGACCAAGAAGAAATGTTTCACTCCAGGTCGGATATGACCCAATTATGAATGTTTCCTAAAAAAATTTAGATTAATTTGTGTATTGGATTCAGAACATAGGGGGGATTCCTATTTATAGAAGTTAATTGGAAATAATTTCCACATTTTTTGAAATGGGACGGTGATTCCAATAATTATTATACCCATATTTCTTGAACCGTTAGAAAGGTCATGATATACAGTGCTTTGGTGGGATTGAAAAGTGAATTCACTTGGAAGGACAACTATATAATGGTTGGTATCATGTATATTATATGATCACCATGAACCTCTAAGTCCATTTGAGTCATGATGAGTGTGATAAGTAAGAGGAATTACTAGATCTGAAGATCATATGATCCATGATTTTCCATTGGTGGATGGATGTTGGTTCCCATAGAGCAGGGGTTATTGATTTGAGTGTAATTTTATCCGCATATATTTTTATAAAGTGTTACTATAATCCGGAGATCTATATTAATAAGACTTGTGTTGGAAAATATATAATTTTTTTCACCTAATATAAAAAAAGGTTTGAGGTGTTCTCTAAAATGGAGGAAATTCCCCTGGTTTCAAGGAGGATGAGAGAAAAATTCCTCACTATACATCATCAATTGTATAGTACAATGGATCCCCGTAATTTTATGAATTGGGAGGTTCTCTTTAAACCCTTCATGTTTATAATCCTTATTACCATGGTAACATAATATTGAAAACATTCTGAGGTATGCCATGTCGAGGAGCTTACCACCAAGACATATCATACCATGGGTATATATATTTGATATGACATTCTTACACATCTCATGATCTGACCATAGATTTTAGGAGGATTGAGAAGTTTTGTTTGATGAATGATGTTAGAATGGCTCATTGATGGGACAATATTGGGTGTGGTGTTATTATGGAGTAATGTGATGGGATATGTATATTAGAACAAACTAGAATGACCCATTCCACATAACATGTTCTTATTTTAGATAGGGATCCAACCATGAATCATGATTCTATGTGAGTGAGTTCATTGTGCACATATCATTCGGGTTTGTTGGCCATGGTTCTTCGCATATATAGTTTTTCAACAAAGGGATGGGTTCTTGAAATGTAGAATTTTTTATTTAGATCTTGAATTCCTTCATTTTTTAATTTTCTGACATGGATACAAGATCCCTCCATGTAACTTTTTTCAAAACGGGATGGTGTTCTGAAAATGAGGCATCTTCTTATGCTATGTGAAGTGGTGTATGTGAAGAAGATGTGGGGTTTTAAACACCTATTTAATTTAGTTACACACTTAATGCTATATTGTGGTGTTACCTATTTAGAATTGAAGGATTCATGTTTCGACTCTCATCCCAATCTATCATCATACTATCAACATCCTCGTATTTGGTATCCCTCATTGATATTTTATAATGAAATAGTGTGACTAAGTACCAGGATAGCCAACAATCCTCATTCGGGCTCAAGGAATACTTTTATCGGTGCCCAATGATGACACATAGGCCACCATGTATTTAATTTATAGCTTATAATAATCAATTATCAATATAGTGTATGATTTACCATCTAAGTTGGGAGTTAAATAGATGGGTAGAAATCAACCTTCAGAAATGGAAATTATATTTTTTCATTCATGGGATTCCTAGTGAAGTTGAGGGACTCCATACAGAGTAGTGGTCAATATATTTATTTTTCTAGGACGACCATATTATTCCTTCATAGATAATCCTTTTTTATCATTTCTTATAATTTTTATTCTCGGTTTATTTCTATCATGACAATAAATCATGGAATTATATTCATCTATTAGTCTGGATTTTCATGTCTCGAATAATTTCTATCCTCACAATATTATGTAATTGTGATAATGTTGATAATATTATGATGATGAAACATGTCCATTTTTTAAATTTTTTGTGGTACTCATGTGTAAATATAGAGGTGACCATTTTTATAAAAAGGGGCCTATCTCACTTGACCATTATCATATTTCTCCACAAATAGAGAACATTATTAACTCTTCTATAATGAATGTTCATCCATAAATCATTATTCATTTTCAGCTGTGCATTTTTTGAATGAAACATCATCACTCACTGAGGGTCTTTCTACTCACCCACATATAGACTATGTTATCTATAATGTTTCTCCATGGTATGATAACGTTTTATATTGAGTGCCATGTGAGTAGAGTGCCTCATGGCATAAAATTACTTTCGATATAAAAACCCCATGATCGAAGTGAATGATGTTTTCAAAATATGATATTCTATATTTTCATTTATTCTCATAGAATTTTTCGGATCGCAACATAGGGATAAAATATAATTAGATTCATCCTTTATATCCTCAATATGGCGGAAGATCTCCTATGTCATAGTATATTGAAGACAATCCTTGATATTACATCATCACTTAGGATTGTATTATGAAGAACCTCATTTAACTAGAGATTATAACATAAATATTTTCAAATTGAATACCACTATATATGTTTGTATTTTATGATGATTTTACCTATCCATAAGATGATCATAATCTCCTATCCCCTTGGTTTGAGATGCCTCTAGGTCCTGTACAAGCGAACATCTCTATTGTACGGAAGACCATGTCCAGGTTATGTCAATAAAATGTCCCTATTCTGGATTTTTATATGTGGTCCCAAATACCACATCATAGTCATAAAATATTCTTGTAATCCCCATATTGATATTATCTATCCATATCCAACCTCTCGTGAGGCGATCCCAATGGTGGTTAGAGGTCCATGTGGGACATTCCTTCTGGATGGATTTTCATAGATGAATGTGTGGGGGAATTCTAGATGCACTATAGCTGATGGAAATTTCCAAGAAGAAAATTAGTCATAAAAATATATCAGGCTGATGGTTTTTCATAATTTTTTGTCTACTCACTGAAAAAGATATTTTTCAAAACGATTAATCTATTATGTTTAAGCAGAAATACATTCCACCTCTCAGATAGTGAAATTAAGGTCATCTTATGGGATATCACCAGCTTATAATATATCAACCAATTAAGGAAATCCCCCATTCTTGTTATTATGTACGAATAGTATCAACCTATAGACAATACCATGGAGAAAACAAAAAAACTATCCCTTTTGGTGGGGCACCTACTAATTACGATAGAGAAATTGCATAGTTAACATCTCCATAAATGATCACATATTCCATTGGATCATTTGATATAGTTTTTTAGGAAAGATTTCATCTGAAGGATGAATGTTCAATGTAGAAAATAATCATACAACTCAACAGTTAACATTTCTTTATGATTCATACTAGGATATTATTGAATATTACCCACATACCATGTGGAGATATATAATTAGGCTAGATATATCTGTTGACTTCATGTTGGTTGTATTTTATTCAATGTTTATAAGGAGTTGAAACATTCCATCTAACGATGTCTAGACTACAATGTAAAACTGTTCCATAATTATCATGGAATTTTTATGGGGGAATAACCTATCATCATGGATATATGCACTCATTCTTAAATTTAGGATTTGTTATGTGAAATACAGGAGGCAATATATCTTCATTGTATTAAAAGGCCATTTCAATTATTATATGGTGTAGTAGGGGAACACTTTCTATCATTCAACTAAAATATTAGGGCATTGATGGCGCTGCGAAGATATTAATTTTTTTGTTCGAAATTTTCCATCAGGAATTGTCCAACAACATATGGATCAGTGGTGCATGATGGATAAGTTCTCTATAAGATCATCACTACATCATCTCATTTTGTTATAAGATTTGCTATGATTTGTTAGAAATTTGAATCATTTGATAAAATTTCACTCCCTATTGGTTTGCAAGGAAATTTTGATTCCTATAATTGGTTACATATTTATCTATCACCATGATCAAAAGCAAATCACACCCATTCATTATTAATCAATTGTGGTTGATGATTCTACATGATATTTCCAATTAAAAATTTATTTTACCTCCCATGGTAAAATCAACTAACATATCATGGGAGTATTCCCAAATCTTAGTGGAATACTATCTTGATGGAGTTATTGGGATTATAGTCTTATAGTTTTATAATCAATTTTCCACACTTGGTCCTTTTCCAACTATGACATATCTATGAATTTCTATTATAGAAAGATGTTTTCCCTAAAATTATAGTTACTTTGAGGGTGAATCATCATAAATTCATCCTTATATTTGGGGATTCAAAGACCACATACTCTGACCACCACTATTGGAAATCCCACTAATGCCGGTAAATGGGGGATAATATCATGCATTCAAATGATAGATACCCACCCTATCGTCCTAGCTTCTATGATTGAAATAGAAAATAATGATGGAGAAAATTCCCAATGAAGTGTCATAATATAAAGTCATCCTACCTATCATAACATTAATCCAAAACAATATACCTATACATGTGGATGAACATTGCCAAGATATCGATGCCTCCATCAAATATCAGGTTGTGTGAAAATGGGATTTGAACCAAATGAATACTATTTTCATAAAGTCCACAATAGTGATGGTTAATTATAAGGCAGACACTGTATATTAACATTTAATTTTCTGGGTAATAAGTTGATTTTATTACAATAACACACACAGAGATATATATATATATATATTCCATTTTCTGATAACTGGATATAAATTGGATACACAAGAAAGTGGAAATTTTAAATTTAATGTCTCAAAATAATAGGTGAATTCTATAAATGATTATTCTAATGAGATGTAACCAATATATACTAAATAAGAACATGAAAATAATTGGATAGTTTCATAAAATAAAGAGTTGTTATAATGTGGGGATATTATAGCTTGTTTAAAGTCACATATTTTATCAACAACTGTTGAAACAAAATTTTCAAAATACTGAGTTCAATTGCCAAGGGATTTCATTTCACAATTAGTTATACTTTGTGAATCTGATGTGCTATGATGATCCAATATTGAGAATGATTTTAAGATATCACTTAAGACATTGATCAATATATAGGATATGGTAGATCGAGTCTCACTATAGCTGTTGTTTCAATCTTCTTTTAGTTACATCTAGGAGAGTCTTCAGGATGTTGATGCCCCACAATTCCTCCCATTTAATAGATAAATGATTACATTTTACCTCAAATTATTATTCGTTATATTATCATGTAATTAAAAAATCATAACTTGTCTCTTTTGAAATTATAATATAAACTAGATATCAATTTCAATCCCAATCTGGGATTACCAAATTTTAATGAAAAAGTAGTGCTCTAATTTTTCATTCTCGGAGGGATATACTATTAATAGTTTTTAATTTTTATAAGGATTAGTGATATACCTATAAAAAAGTGTGTACTTTCTATTTTCACCCAAAAATTTTATTCTGTCCACTATGATGTGGTCTTAGTGTGTGTAACATGAATTTTTCATAGGCCACCATTTACAAATTCTTGACAAAAATTCTTTTTTTTGTTATTATTTATGATTTCTCAATATCTACATTATGTATAAAATGTGTTGATTCAGCGTGCTAGAACATTAATTTAATCATGGGTTCCCTTTTTGTGTTTTATACCTAAATACTACCATGTATTGTTTTGTAGGCACATTAATTACATTAAAATCGCACCAATGTGATTGATATTTGAGGTCGAACAAAATTCACCATGAATTATGGGGTAATGAGATATTCATGGATTATGGGACAAGAATTTCACAATATTTCCTATCATGTGTAACACCCGAGATATATATGAGAAATATTTTGTTTTTATGTTATATACATCATCAATAGATTCTTTCACTACACACAACACTAGCTCGGCTTTCTTTACACGCAATCGTGACCATCCTCGATAGCTTGCATTGTACGCAATACTGAGTTTCACTAAACAATGATATGCTCTTAAATTATTATTAAAACTAGCTGTTATGAATAGTTATACCCACTTTTTAAAATTTTATAAATTTTCTCTTTCAAAATAGACTTCATTTTTGGATTTGGAATATCGAAATTAGCCTAGGGTAAATTTTAGGTATTTTTATGAAAACATTCAATTTTTATGAATAGTGAAAACACTACGTTACTCTTTATAAACCAAATTTTATTTTAAATAATTATTTATGTTATTTAAATTTATTTTAGCTCAAAATTTATACATAATACCTATAAAAGTTCAATTTAATTCATTAGAGTGATTTTATAATAATTTTAGATATATAACAAGTTTATTGAACTTTTCACCGTCTTTTACCCACCTCCTAGGAGAGTTTGAAAATTTACATAAAACATAATTTTACCACTTCTGTGAGTGGAATTTCAAAAATCCGAGAGACACAGTTAATATGAAGGAGTAAAATGTTGTTCAATAAGATAAAAATAATTTTTGGTGATGTGTAACTTTTTACTTTTTTTTACCACTGTTAAAAGTAAATAGGGTAATTAAGGGTAAAAATTATATTATTATTACCCTAACACATGTCCTAATTCTATAGTATAGGTTTAATTAACCAATAAACAACCTTAGGAATAAAATATGATCATTTAGGTCCAATTAGATTAGATTAGGACATTTATTATTATTTTATTTAAAGAAGAGTTAAAATAGATAAAAATCAATGTTTAATAACTAAAACATATTTAATATAGTGTTATACATATGATAAATTAGACTATAAATATTAATTAAAAATCTAAATAGATTTCCTATATAATGGTATTTTATTTATAAATTTTACACATTAAATATTTTTGTTTATTTATGAAAAAATGATGATGTAGTAATTACTTTATTAATGAAATATTAACATAATTGATATTATAAATATGCAAATAAATGTAATTTGAGACTTTTTATGAATTAAACTAATTTTATAGGTTAATGTGACATGTTAGTATTGATTTAATTAACTTTTTCCGAAATAATCATGCTGTTATGATTTTCTCAAAAATCTATTACCAAATAGTGTCAAAATTGACATAAAATTGTATTTAAAGAATATATTAAATTATTAATTTTTATTTTATTCCTAAAAATATAAAGTTAATCAAAATGACTTATTTAAGGCTATATGTATTAATAATGAACCACCTGGGGTTTGTTTGTCTTGTTATAGTATGTTTATTAACCATATAATCTATGAAAACAAGAAGACATGACAAAAGTAAAATTATTTAACTTAGAGTTAAATCTAATTGATAAGGTTAAAATAGTAACCTAAATTTGTCTAAAACCTATTGGTTGAGAGTATTGAGACCTATAAACACCTTAGATTCAAAATAATTTAAATTGGATCTATTAAAAACCGAATATGAATTTATTATAAAATAATATTTTAAGTTTTGCCAAAGGTGCCCCTCTCCTTACTTATATAAGAGAACCTCCACCCTCTCCTCCTCACTTCACATTGAGCCTTAATTATCTTCCAAACCCTTCCAATTTCACTTCTCCACTTCCCTAGAAACATCCTAAATGAACTGGGATTCTTCAAGGTCCTTCTTTATAGCCATAATAGGAGGATAAGAAGAGGCTCTTCAAAGAAGAGGTAATGTCTGTTACTGATTCTTTCAACTTTATTTGTTCTTCTACCTCTTATTTTTTATTTGTTTCATTATTAAGTAATAAAATAAGTATCACTCATATAATGATATGTCATTATAAATATGAAACAACCCTATTTCACCTTCTATCCATCCTACGGAAAATGAAATCACCTGGCGTGCATACTTACGGAATACCGTCTCCACGCCGTGGTTTAATCTGTTTTCCACCACCACCTTACTTGGATGGGTATAATGGTTTAAAGAATAAATATATATGATTATTTTAAAGTGATATTTATTCTTAAAAGTATACATACACTTAAATACAATTCCACAATCATGGGAATGATATCATCGCTCGTACATACGTACGACCTACCATCTCCACGATGTGATGTGACTCATTCTACATAATCTTCATTTCATAATGATTATATAAATGAATTGAATGGATATATATGATATATATTCAAGTGTGGAAAAGAAGGTCATCGGGCATTTTTATGCCTAAATGATGGGAAGAAGATGTCTAGTGATAAGAACAAAGAAAAAGCTACACAGAATGCACCTCCAACACTTCAATGTTACAAGTGCAAGGAAATGGAGCAATATGCTAATAAATTCACTAACACAAGGGTTATTGGTGATGATCAACGTCAACAAACACTTAAGGCTAAAAACAAAGGAAATTGACATACAGTTTCTATCAGCGATGTGGAGAATGATAACGAAGTGGTGAAAGGTACACTTACCATCCACACTAAAGTAGAAAATGTTTATTTGATACTAGATCCACCCACTCTTTTATTTGTTAATAATTTTCTAAGGGTATCTCTATATTACCTCAATAATTAGATGTTGAATTAGCTGTTACAACCCCTAATGGTACAACATTCGTGTCAAATGTTTATAATTCTTCTCTAATTGATGTTCGTGGGAAAGTGCTTCCTGAAAATATTGTGATCTATCCTATAGTGGAATTTGATGTGATTCATGGCATGGAATGGATTTATTTATATGGATCTCATATCAATTCTCAAATAAGGGAAGTCACATTTAATATTATAGATCAATCAATGATCTTCTATTAATGCAAGGATGAACATAACCATCCAGTGGAAATTTCATCCATTTATGGGTCATGATTCTACTAAATGAATGTTATTTATCTCAAATGGTTGTACAGAAACTCACGATTAAGAATACACCCATTGTATGGGAGATTGATGATGTCTTTCTAGAGGAATTTCTAGGTCTTCCACCAAATTGAGAAGTTTAGTTTTCAATAGAACTCATACCGGGTGCTATGCCCATTTCAAAGACACGTTATGGAATGGACCCAATTGAGTGGCATGAATTGAAGATGCAAATCCAAGATAATCTTGATAAGGGATTCAGACTCCCTTGTGTGTCACCATGGGGATCCCCTGTTCTATTTGATAAGAATAATGATGGATCAATAAGACACTGCATTCATAATCCAGTACATAACAAGATCACTATCAAGAACAAATATCCTCTCCCACGCATTGATGACTTCTTTAACCAACTACACGGAGCTCAATACATTTCCAAGATTGATCTTCGTTAAGGGTATCATCAATTAAGGGTCAAAAGGTAGGATATACCAAACAAGACATTCCGTACAAGGTATGGACACTATGAATTTGTATTGACTCCATTTGGTCTTACTAATTACCAGGCTATCTTCATGGATCTAATGAATAGAATATTTATAGACTATATTGATCCATTTTTGGTAGTCTATATAGAAGATATTCATGTCTATTCATAGAGAAAGGAAGAAGATGAATATCACTTTAGAATTGTATGGAAGACCCTAAGAAAGGATAATCATTATGCTAAATTTACCAAGTGTGATTTTTGGCTTAAAATTTTCATTTTTTGGGTCACATATTCTCAAAATAAGTGATATCTGTGGATCCAGAAACAATAGAGGTTATTGAAAGATGGTCAAGACCAACAACGATAACTGAGATCCTATGTTTTCTTGGTTTTCCTGGATATTATCGAAGTTTTTTGAAGTATTTTTCATGATTATCTAATCCACTCACCAATTATACTCAAAAAGGAGTTAAGTTCATGTAGACGGAGGAGTGTGGAGAGAATTTCAAGGAGTTGAAAAGAAGGTTATCCAGTGCATCTGTGCTCACACTACGTTGTAGTGGAGAAATGTTTGTGATCTACAGTGATGCATACAAGAATGAATTGGGGTTTTTTCTCTTTAAAAATGATATGTTGATAGCTTATGCCTCGCGATAGTTTAAAATCCATGTGAAAAATTACCCAACTCATGATTTGAAGTTATCTGCGGTAATCTTTGCATTAAATATTTGGAGGCATTATCATTATGGTGAAAGGTGTATCATTTTTACTGATCATAAAAGATTAAAGTGTATTTTCACAAAAAAAGAGTTGAATATGCACCAAATAAGATAGTTGGAGTTGATTAAGGACTATTACTGATCAATTCATTATCACCCGGGGAATGCAAACAAGGTGGCAGAGGCATTAAGTCGACAAGACTATGCTAGGTTATCCATGATGAGGATCACAAGAGATCCAATATTTATGGATTTACAAAGGGTTGATCTTGTAATTATAATGGAAGTGGGAAAAACATATCTTTCTCAAATGAATGTTCAAACATCTATACAAGTGAAGATAAAGAGTCACAAAAAGATGATGTAGAGTTACCAAAGATAGTGAGAAATGTTCCAGAATTCAACATAGATTGTGATGGGATAATAAAGTTCAGAAATATGGTTTGTGTTCCTCCCATCCTATAATTAACGAAGGAGCCACTGGATGAGGCTCATAGTTATTCATTCTCTATTCATCCTGGATGCATGAAGATGTATAGAGACCTGAAAGAGTACATCTGGTGGGATGGCATGAAAAGAGATGTTTCTAAATATGTCTATCGATGCTTGGTTTGTCAACAAGTTAATGATGAGAGACAGAAGTCTAAGGGGATTTTACAAGCATTACCCTTACCCGAATGAAAAAGGGAAAACCACACTATGGATTTTGTTCCTGGACATACGAAAACATACAAAGGAAATAATTCTATCTGGGTTATTGTTGATTGTCTTAGGAAGTCATCACACTTTATTGCTATTAGGGAAGATTTCTCTCTGGATAAGCTTTCCAGGATATATGTAAAAGATGTTGTAAGATTTCATGGAGTACCACTTTCCATTACATCTGATCTGGATACGAGGTTTACCTCGATGTTCTGGGGAATTCATCAGCATAATATAGATATAGAGTCGAGTTTCCGCACTGCTAATCATCCTCAAAAGGTGACCAGTCTGAGAGAACAATTCAAACTCCAGAAGATATGTTAAGAGCTTGCTCAATGGATTTAAAATGTGGTTGGGATCAACACCTACCATTGGTGGAATTTTCTTATAATAATAGATTTCACACCAGTATTCAGATGGATCTTAATGAAGCCCTCTAGAGGAAAAAATGACGAACTCCATCTTTTCTGGGATGAAGTTGGGGAACCAAAGCTATTAAGACCTGATCTTGTTGATAAGATGGTAGAAAAGGGTTCATCTATCCAACAACACATAAGAGTAGCTCAGAGTCGAGAAAAACGTTATGCTGATAACCGAAGAAGAGACCTAGTGTTTGAAGTGGGTGATAAAGTGTTCTTACGAATATCTCCTTGGAAGAGAGTAATGAGATTTGGAATGAAGGGAAAGTTGAGCCCTAGGTATATTGGTCCTTTTGAAATACTGGATCATGTTGGGAAGGTAGCTTACTGATTGGCGCTTCCACCGAATCTCTCTCAAGTTCATGATGTGTTCTATTATCTCTCCTGAGAAAGTATATATTCGATCCTTCACATGTACTCAGCTCAGAAGTTGTACCGCTGGAGCAAGATCTTTCTTTTGAAGAACAACCAATAGTGATTCTGGATCATAGCGAAAAAGTCCTACGGAACAAGACCACTCGGTTTGTGAATGTTTTATAGAGGAACCACCAATTAGAAGAAGCTACATGGGAGCTTGAGGATATGATGAGGGAGAGTTACCCTCATCTGTTTGTTACAAAGTGATGAATTTCGAGGGAGAAATTAATTTTAATGGAGGAAGACCGTAACACTCGGTATTTTTATGGGAAATATTTTGTTTTTATGTTATATACATCATCAAAGTAATCTTTCACTACACACCAAACTTTCTTGGATTTCTTTATACGCAATCACGACTTTCCTCGATAGCTTTTATTGTACGCAATACTGAGTTTCACTAAAAACGATATGCTCTGAAAATATTATTAAAACTAGCTATTTTGAATATTAATACACACTTTTTAAAATTTTATAAATTTTATATTTCAAAATGGACTACTTTTTTGGATTCAGAATATCCAAATTAGCATACAGTGAGTTTTTTGTATTTTTATAAAACAATCAATTTTTGATGAATAGTGAAAACACATGGTTACTATTTAAAAACTGACATTTTATTTAAATAATTTTTTATTTTATTTACATTTATTTTATATTAAAATTGATACATAATACTATATAAGTTCAATGTATTTCATTAGAGTGTTTTTATAATAATTTTAGATATAAAGAAATTTTATTGAACTTTTCACCGTCTTTTACCCACCTCCTAGGAGAGATTGAAAAATTACATAAAACATAATTTTACCACTTCTATGAGTGGAATCTCGAAAATCTGAGAGACACAGTTAATATTAATGGGTAAAATGTGGTTCAATAATATAAAAATAATTTTTGGTGAATAGTAACTTTTTAATTTTTTTTACCACAATTTAAAGTAAATAGCATAATTAAGGGTAAAAATGATAATATTATTACCCTAACACATGTCCTAATTCTATTGGATAAGTTAAATTCGACCAAAAAATCTTATTAATAAAATATGGCCATTTATGTCCACTTGGATTAGATTAAAACATTTATTATTATTTTATTTAAAGAAGAGTTAAAATAGTTAAAATTAATGTTTAATTACTAAAACTTTTTTAATATAGGGTTATAAATAAGATAAAATTTATTATAAATATTCATTAGAAATATAAAGATATTTCCTAAATAATGGTATTTAATTTATAATTTTTAGAAACTAAATAATTTAGTTTATTTATGACACAATGATGATGCAGTAATTACCATATTAATGAAATATTAACATAATTGATTTTATAAGTAACCAAATAAATGTAATTTGAGACTTTTTATTAATTAAAATTATTTTATTGGTTAATATGACATGTTAGTATTGATTTAATTAACTTTTATTGAACTAATAATTTGGTTATGATTTTCAAAAAAATCCATTACCAAATAGTGTCAAGATTTACATAAAATAATATTTAAAATAAATATTATATTATTAATTGTTTTTTTATTCCTAAAAAATATATGGTTCGGCCAAATAACATAGATAAGATTATATGTATTATTAATGAATCACATGGGTTTCGTTTGACTTGTTATTGTATGTTTATTAACCTTATAGTGTAAGAAAACAAGAAGACACGGTAAAAGTTAAATTATTTAACTTAGAGTTAAATCTAAATGATACGGTTAAAATAGTAACATAAACTGGTATCAAATCTATTGGGTGAGATTATTTAGACCCATCCACACCTTATATTCTAAATAAATCAATTTGGATCTATTATGAACCGAATATGACTTTATTATAACATAATATTTTAAGTTTTTTCTAAGGTGCCCCTCTCCTCCCTTATAAAAGGGGACTTCCTCCCTCTCCTCCTCACATCACTTTGAGAATTAAAGCTCGGACAAACCCTGAAAATTTCTCTTCTCCACTTCCATATATACACCCTAGAGGTCCTGTTATTCTTCAAATTCCATATTTAGTGCCCTAAGAGGAGTTTAAGAAGATGCGCTTCAAAGAAGAGGTAATGTCTGTTTCCGATTCTTTCAACTTTAGTTATTCTTCAACTTCTTCTTCATTAGTTGTTGCATTATGAAGTAATAACTCAAGTATCACTCATATACTTATATGTTATTATAAATATGAAACATCCCTATTTCACCTTATATTCATCCTATGGAAAACGAAATCATCACACGTGCGTACGTACGGAATAATGTCTCCACGCCGTGGTGTAATCTGTTTTCCACCTCCACCTTACTTGGATGGGTATAATGGTGTAAATAATTACTATATATGAACATTTTAAAGTGATATTGATTCTGAAATAGTATACATACACTAAAATACAATTACACGATCATGGGAACGATATCATCGCTCGTGCGTACGTACGGTCTACCGTCTCCACGATGTGATGTGACTCCTCCAACATGATATTCATTGCATAATGATTATATAAATGAATTGAATGAATAAATTTGAATATATTACACTATTACCATTCTGTAAATGAGTATCTATATCCTAAATTAATAATAAGAATTCATTTTATAAAACATGCATAAGAACATAAAGCAATAAACACCCGAATAACTAGTAGCAATGAAATATTACAAAAATTTGCTAAGAATATGACCATATATGTTATCATAACAATGAGTAAGATTCTGTAATAAGTAAATAATGTTATTTAAATTATTATACAGTAGGGTCGTACACGTACGAAGCAAATCATACCTAATGTAATGTAAAATCTCGCAATCTCAAATTTTATCCTAGATTGTTTATAATTTGGAATTTATTGGGGCATATTTATCATCGAAATCCATGTTTACTCAATATGTAATATTATTTCAAACCTCCTAAAATTTTTTATATCTAATTTTACATATTGGTGGATTTTTAGTAAAAGATATGAAAGAAATATTTTTTCACCTTAAGTACGAGATACTTTTTGACTTTTTCAACCAAAGGATGAGAAGATTTTTTTTAACATATTCGAAATGAATGGTTTTTTATGATTTCATAGAAAATTATTTCCATGAATATTCTGTTTCAAGTTTTCAATTTTATTTTTAATCAAATTATTTTTTTAAATTGTATGACATGAAAAATGTTATTTTGAAGTAGAAAGGATATTTTCTCCAAGAATGGAGTTCAAGTGTTTTATCAATATTATTTTCCATCTAAGATAATATGGGGTTCTGTTTATATCCCTATATTTACATTTTCTTGTTTATGTTATGATGGAATTATTTTAATGATGTCCTTTTATCTTATATGGATTATGTTATGATGGCATGATGTTTAAGAATCCCATTTTTATTACATGGGTTATGCTATGAGGTATGATTTATGAGTTTGTGGAACACGTTAGAGTTGTATAATTATGAGATGGGTTGGACATATATCTCCCTCCAATGATTTGGATAAAGATTTACATCTCATGATATATACATGGCTGGAATGGAAGGTTAATCCAGTTCACTGATACAGTACTGGAACGAGGAGTGAACTCGGTTCAGAAATGGACTTTGTCCACTAAGATAGTATTGGAAATGAGTCTTGACTACTAAGAAATGATTCACTATGATTATGTGTGTATGCCACAAAGTTTCATGTTTTATGTTATAATTATTGGGATTACATTTCACTACTATGATTTATCCCATGTTATGAAATTCTGATCTCTTTTGCAGGTTAAGATTTCCAAAATGTTATGTTCTTATGAATACGATGTGATTGATATTTCATTTGTTTACCCTTATTGAGAATTTGAGCTCACCCTTTTGTATGATTTCTTTTTCCCAAGTCAATAAGAAGGGTATTAAGTAAGATATGCCAAAAAGGGATTCTAGATATGATGAAATAAATGGGAGACAATGTAGATGCTTTATGAACTAGTTTTTTATGTTTCCCAATTTCTAAAGACACTATACATATACGATCCTATTATTGATTTATTATATGTTGTAATAAGTATTCTTTAATTATTATGTAATAACAATATATGTAAATTAGGGGTCATTATAACATGAATAGTGCATTTTAGACCATGGTTTTGTGATTTTTGAATATGAGACATAGATTGGTACACATACATGAATAATGACCAAAAAATAAATATCCAGCATGATTCTATCATGGTGTATGAATATAGGAAAGGTGTCTCATGAGGATAAATTTTACATTGGTTGATATGCCACTTTTTTTGGATGACTTATACACATCCCCCAAGGGTCTATTGTATATTTCAAAAAATATATTTTTTCTAGACACTAATGCTACATTTATGAAAACAATATAGTTTTCCAAAATTCATATTTTCACATATGCCAAGGGGGATCGTGTTTGGGGAATGATGTCTAAAAATTGAGGTGAAATATATACTAGCTATAGATAAAAATGAGAAAAAAAACTATATTAATTTGTATTCTGTGATGGAGGGACAGAGCTTTTTGACATTTAAATAGTGTCTGACTAAGAAATAGACCTTGATGTTTAACATCATATAAAAATTGATATTTGAATAAAAAAATTTATGGTCATTTATCTTTGAATGATAGATAAATGATATTACCTTCTCATGGTAATGTTTCAAATAGAATTAAATCATGTTTAGGAATGAAGGGGAAATGTTTTTAAGATGTAATATAGTGGTTTCCAAAACAGATGAGTCGTATAAGAGAAAAACATCATTGGTGTTTATGGATATAGGAAATGTCTTTTATGAAGAATAATTTTACATTGTTTTACATGTCTTTTGTTATAGTTATTTATGTAGAGCTAAATTGGAAATATTGTGCATTGTTGAAAAAATATGTCCTCAAGACACCGACCCTCCATTTTTGATTTCCAAGGAGGATTATGGAGATTTATAAATCCATTGAAAGATAGATCTAATAATTAATTAAAATTAAATAAATAATAATGTTTAATTTTTTGTAGAATTTTTTATAAAATTGTTACAATTGGTTACCTTATGTGGGTATGACTCATATATAATGTGGATATATGTTCAATTTTTTATACTATGGATTGGTGTGAGATATAAGGTCTGAGTATCACAATGTTTTTCATCACAATGATAATAAATTCATACATACTTATGGGATGATTTCCCATGAAGTTATGTCTCATGATCAACGAGGGAAATTTTTACTTTTCCAATAGATGGAACCATGATTGGAGATATTGATGACTATATTTTTTTATTATGGTCGTGATCATGAAATACATAGTTCAATGAAATTGAGCAGTTTAGATTCATACAATTGTGACATTAGCCATGCAGTTTAACATCATGCATTAAAGAATACCTGAGGTCATGTTTTTTTAGGACCAATGACTTTGACCATATGTCATCAAAACAATTACTAATTAAAGCCCTGTCAAAATTAGATAATAAACTATTTTTTGAATGTTAGGGGGAAGAAGATATAAAAGATGATTTATGTATTTCTTTAATCTTGAGTAATGATATGTGGAAAAAATTCCATTGGGGAATAGAAATATATAATAGTATTCTCCTAGGGTCAAATTTTCCATTTCATTAATGGATTTTTTTTTTGGGAATTATTATGCAGAGCAATCTAGGAAATATTTTTTATATTCCAACAATGGTGTCCTCAGGATACTGACCCTCCATCTCTCATGAAATTAGAATGAATGAAGTGAACCAAATATTCCCCACACAGGGAGTATCGAAAATGGAAATAATTCATTTGTGTGCATAATAGGAATACAGAACATGATTGGTTATTGATTTTGAAGTTACCTATATTGAAGTGATTAATATATACGGGGTAAATTAATTTTCACGTGACGGATCCCTAATTAATGAACCCAAATTTTATATCTTCTGCATTGATATATGTTTTTATGACAGAAAAGGAGAAATTGTTTTTCATTTCCTCATGGATGGGACTAAAACATGTGGTCTATAAATAATTATATATTCCGCATTAATTTTAGAGTCAACCCACAAATAATTATTAAAGATCTATGTGGATTAATTCCATCTCGAATAGATGTTTGGAATGTATTTTAATTACATGAATTAAAAACATATTTTTTCCAAAATGAAGAGGAAAATTGTATTTGGATACAATATTACTAACTCATGTGTCACTACATATCCTGAAAAGGCAGGAATCAAGCCATATATTGTTATTTAACAACACCTAATCATGTAGTTTGATTTTTTTCAATATGAACATATTGTGTTCCACTTATGGACTTGAAATCATGATAATTATAACTATATTGAGAATTTAGACACCTAGACCTTGTTTCTAAAACCATAAAAAAACACTTCGTCCCACATAATCTATGATTTCTATGAGACAAATGGGATAGAAAAAATTTACTACACCGCACATGGATGATAAAAAGAATGATAGTATCATTTTCATTTTGTGGTGGCTAAATACATGATTGCAGATATGGTAATAACTATATATCCTATGAGGATAGGTATCAATACACAAATAGTTATGGAACAAGCTCAATTTTTATGCCTGACCCATAAACTCTAAGAAAGAAATGTTTGATTGGTTGTGGATTACTATGGCCGGGTATGATATTATAGATCATGGAATCACTACATATACTGGGATAATAGGAATTCAGCCACACATAGCTCTAAATTGGAACACTAAATGTATGATTGTTCCATACATATATTTTATCATTTTACCCTTGGATTTTTATTATTTTTCTAGATAGTTCCATGATAGGATTTTTAATAGACACTATGCATCCTATAATAATAGGAATCAAAGAACACATAGTTCTGAATGGAAATCCCCTAAGAAGATTAGATTAATATGTATAGGAGAAATTTTCCCATTTATGATATTTATTATTATGGATGAACCCTTTATTATAGATTTAAGTGTCTCTTCATATCTTATGTATATCATTAGAATGACACAAAGAGTTATAGATCCCATGATGTTTAACATCATGAGATGAGGATGAAGGTGATTCAACATGAATGAGGGTAAATGATTTGGGTAGACATAGGATGGGATATTTGGATTTCACTACATAACATGTGATTATAAGAATAAATATATACATAGTTCAAGATGTGAAATATTTATGAAATTATGCTTGATATGAAAAGAGTATTAGTTTCCACATATTTTTTGTATAATCACAAAATATTGTGTCTTGGAGTCACTATGTATCCCATTGGGATGAGAATCAATCAACACATACTTCATTATAAGTAATGTAGCTTTACATATTAATTAATAGACATGGGTCGCCTCACATTGAATTAAATTATAATTATGGCCAAGTTCAGGATTTGATGTCTGGGTATCACTACATATAATGTGATGCTAAAATCAAGCCCCACATAATTCATGATGAATAGACTCCTCATGTAGATCTAACGATCGTATGGGGGAATGATGATTTATTTTTTCCTTCACACAGATCTAGAATGTTTATGGTGAATCATTGATGGAACTTGGATTCCCATACACTTTAACACTATTTCGTGATGAATTTGGTGTCATATAATAATGGTAAATATGCTTTTTTGAACCATCAATATGTGAAATCCTAATGTGAAAATAGGTTTTAAGGCCAATGTCAAGTAATATTATCATCTTAAGAAACATGGATAAATTTGATATTAGGAATAACTTGACTTGTCTAGGAATCACTATGTATCCTGTGATATAAGAATTAAACCACACATAGTTCGTTAAAGTGAAATTGTAGATGATAATTTCCAAGGCCAATATCCATTATCTTGGGGTAATTATTGTTTCGTGATATTTATTATCATATTTTGAGAATAGCGAGTTTATGTATTTTATTTTATTGTGACATTGAAAACGATGTGGCTCTTTTTATGGGCATGTTAAAAGACATAAAATCAATTAATCCTGATTTATTAAATAATATATACCCAAAGAATAACGTCATGTAATTTGGTTGACATACCTTTCATTTTAATGTCTGGTGATCAATATAATTTAACATGTAATTACATTAAATATTTCTTTAGAAATATTTCATTGGTCAGAGCAGTGGTATGTTTTACATCTATTGAAATTAGTTAATAATCCTCATTAGAGTACACATTAGGTAAAATGTATGGTCTATCAAATTACAGTTCTAACTTAAGAGGTTTCATTCTCGGTATTATCTATGTAGGGAGGAAAAACGCCTTATCTCCACGTTTGAATGATTGGAGGACAACTATTTTGTTAAAGGATCATGTGATCCAATTTTGGTGGAATTCTAATTGTATGAACTTATTAAATCATATATGATATATTCACTTCATCTCATCCTTCAATTTTTGGGATCACTTATTTGATGATATATGATTGAATATGGAAATGTGGAGAGAGGGAAATTGAACATCGATGGTCAATAATACCTCTCCTTAACATACTATTTCTTATAGAGTCTCTATTGTGTCAATGTGGTACAAGGCCCAGGAATCCCACAAATCTAAAAAAAAGTATTTCCTAATGGGTTGTTTTGTCCCCATATACCATATTATGGATTATATTTGAGAGAGTAATTTTCATGGACTAAAACATTATTTTATCTTATTCATTGTATTTGGATGAATGGATGGACTAAATTTTATACCTTTCATATAACTTCTCAAATTCTATTGAACATAATTTTTTTTCAAATATAAATCATTATTTTATGGACACCAAATTTTTGATGATATATTCATTTAATAAGATACAATTATTTAATTCATTTATTTCTATAAAGGGTATCACTCCATCCCATATAGAGATGTAGTCTAGCGTAGTAAGAATGTACTGGAATGGCTTGGAAATTATGGATGGATCTGGTCCCACATCAATAATTTCCCATATATATAATGGCTAAGAGTAATTATTAATGATTATTAACTCTGGGGGTTAGTGAATTATGTTGTTTTGAACATAACATTAATTGAACAATTTGGTAAATTTTTTATAGTCCCACATTATAGTGGTATAGTAGTACTAAGCCTTCAAAAATGACTAAAAATATTGAATCTTGACCATCGACATCACATGCTATGGTGTTTACCTCCTTCATGATAGAAGTAGTTTCTTCTCTATCAATGAATTTATAAATAACCTCATCAAGAATCAGTATATATAAGAAAAAATTTATGATCTTTGTTATTAAAATTAACTATGATAATTTATCATCTTTAGTTTTTCTCTTTCCCTACTCAATTCGGTTACAATTATCAGTTTTGATGTAATACCACAATAGGATTCATCAAAACAGTTGATAGACTGTATGGTTGGTGTATGATACTAGCTTCATTATTCTCATTAATGTTTTATTGAATGAATGGTGAGACCATTTGATGGTGCATAATTATGATGGGTATTTGGTCTTGGAATGAATCATCTAGAAATGTAGTTTTATTTCCCAGGGAATCATCTAGAGAATTTTGTAACCATGGGACATGAATTAATGTGAGATCTAAGGGGAATTCTACTATTATACCATAGACATGGTTTAGTAGGGTAACTAACTCTTACTTTGGTGATTCATAATCACGATTGATAAGTTTGATAAACTATTCATATTATCATTTTATCCACATTAGATTAATTTATATATAATGAACTATCTATATCCCTATAATTATTCCTTGGTATTATTCATCATTATTCAGTATCCCTTCAAATAGTAGAAGTGAGTAATGTATGAAGGTATTTTCTTTAGAAATTTGTAAAACTCATAGATCCTCATTGATAAGCTTGAGTTCTTCTATACACTTCATTTTCGACCATCTGGTTACACTATCGAAATGAATATCCCAAATTTGGGGGTCATATTCAATATAAAATACCTATTAATTGGGTAATTTAGTATCTATTTATGTCATTTCCTCCAAGGGTTTCTCCTCTAAAGAATATTCCAATTAATAGACATTAACAACTTTATGATAAAGAAAATTCAATCATCTATAGGATTAATGACCACCATAACAAACATATGGTCAACATAGAATGGATATGAATTCATATATGTGGATATTAATGACTGTAAAATATTTATCATGATGTTGCAAGTCATTCCCCTATTTAACGGAAGAAAATTATAGCTCTGTATAACTCATGTCGGTATTTAATTAATGAGTCTCAACATTGATAATGGTCCATATGAGATAAAAAGGATTGTGGGATCACGTGATATTTAATGTGACTAAAAATACCACCATAAAATCACCAATCCACTGATATATAAACACCTTTTTGACTTTTTAGTGAAGGAAAAACATTTTTTCGGCAAGGATAAATATAAACAACATGATGTAGGGTAAGTATCTTTAATGTCCTCTCAACACTATGAGTTTTAAGAGAGGTGTAATACCAATGATATATATTTTCTTATCGTGGTAATATTTGATGCCACAATGGTTTAAGGTAAGAAAAATAAATTTCCATGTTGTAATGCAGATATATGGCGTCAAGGGGGTCATTCATGGGATGTTCTATAACTTTTTGAGGATTACTGTTTCATGACACACAAAGTGTTCTGAAATTTTTTATTTAACCATCATATCATCGACATATAATTTGATGAAAACTCCTATTATGGGTAAAATATGTGAATAATTAATTATTTTCATATTTCACAGATATTTGTAGCCAAACAGAAATTACATGATATGAAAACACAACATATAGATCCATGATATCAACATCCTCATCAACATAATTTAACATTTGAATATTATTATATTGTGAATATGCATTTATAAAAGAGAGAGCATGATATCTGACTATTACATTAGTCAGTAGATCCATGATCAGGACATGGAATGAATCCTTTCGGTAGTACAGGTTGAGATCTCTAAAATCTATGAAGACTCTAATATGAGAAATCAAATTCTAAAGGGAAAAAATTTTTCAACATTTTTTGATATTAATCCTCCGATGTGATGTATCCATATATAATATTTTATACATTTGCCTCTATTTTGGGAGTATTTTTCTAGTTCATAATTCTAAAAACATGTTTTTTTCTTCAAAGGTCCTTTGATATTCACAGTTGATGAGTGGAAACCTCACGGTCATGGAACATTATTTATTTTTAGTTTCAAGATAACACACACTGATGCTCATTTACCAATGTTTTGTACCCCTATTACACTTTAGTATATATAGATGCACTCATCAATATGGTTCATGGGAATTCTATGATACCCAAATTTATTACATCATGTTCCACAATGGTGGTATAGACGCCATCCCAAAATGATGGAGGGGAATCCCTATGGAAAACCTCCCCTTAATCTACTTGATCCACAAGGGGTATTAAGTAGTGGTGTTTTCTCTCATATTTTTGGATAGTAATTGATATCTTTACATTCAAAAGATTATTTTACTTCCTTTGATCTAGATGACAATGTGGTATTTCCTTAAAACTCCTCATAGGATGGAGGAAATGTTTCTACATCCTTTTTGGGTAAGTAAAATCCATATTGTACCATAGTTGGTTAGGTGGTATATTATTAGAAATATGATGATGGAATGAAATAATTTTTAATATAACTATAAACATTGTGTTGGGATAAAACAAACGTTTCAACACTTCTTGACTTAGTGATCTTGACTATGATCATGAGGACTATTGAATATGACTCTAATCATGGACATATTTCCACAATAAGATTTATGGATAAATAAAATTCTTCTATGATATATTTTAAGGGTTTGTACATGATCAATTCTAATCCATTTGTGGTGGTGATATGAGAAACACCATCAAATAAGGGTTGTTTCCCTTCCAATTTATACAATTCAACATTAATGAATTTGGAAACATGGGACTTAAATGTGTCCTTATCATATTCTATGTTTGGATGTGTATATTAATAAAGTATTTGATTCATTTATGGCGTGATTATGGGACTGTCATGTGTTGATGAAATGAGGAACTAACCAATATCGAATTTATGGTAATATCTTATTTGATGACCCAAAATTTTGAGTTGGATATGATGTCTCCAAATTGAGCTCTAATCATGATTGGGCCAAATTTCCTTTACTCAATATTTTCATATCTTGTAGGGTCATAGTGTAAGGTTCTAGGATATTCTCATGGTAGGCCAACTAGTTTAACATCTATACTAGAATGATATAAACTCCAGATCCATTTCCAATGAAATATTTTCAGACAACAACACCATTAATCCTACTGGACTAGCAAATAGGCCGGATATGTCCCTGTATAGTAGAATATTTCTTTTAATAACTAAATTATATAACAAATATTGTTTAATAATAATTTTTATATTTAATATATATAGCATTTGTGACCAATTAATAGTTGAAATCATGGGTTATTATCAAATCCTCTATGAGTTTTTCTCTGAGATCATTAGATAATCAAAGGGAATCCTCGATCAATAGCATTGCTATTATAAAGTTTAAATCTGTTTGGATTTCATAACTCTGGTCCAAAGGCCTATAATTTTAATTCTACGTATTCCCCTTAACATGTTACATAGGGACTTGGTTACACAAAGGGGATGGATCATCCATCAAAACTGGAGTTTCTGGTGGTCATATCCTTAATGGGATGGGTTCGGATTGGTCTACCAATATGCCGAGGGAGATATGACACATAATTATATTATAATTGATATTCCACAGTGATTCGATTTGTGTGGCGTTATATATGATTATGGGATTTCCAACCCCTACTGGTCCCACTAATGTTCTCGTCTGAATGTCTTTAAAACAGTGATATTCTAAGTTGGGATGTGCATAGAAATTTCATTCCCACCACGATTTCATCTTCCCCAATATCCTTATATCCAACATCCACATCCTCCAATTACTGAAATTAGTGTGGGGAACTCATGTTCCAATAAATACTCATCATCAGATAATAGATCCATTAAATTAATGACCTTAATTGATCTGATAATTTACTCCCCTTCTGATGACGAATTTTCATAGAAGCTTCTTTGTTGTGGTGTCATTTTTTTGAAGTTGTACCCCACTACTTCAAATATATGGTAATAATTTAATAGATCATGAAACCATATGATTGATGTGGTTTAGGTTAATCCTCATATGTATTCTTATTTTCTTTATAACCATGTCAATTTTTTTAAAGACTATCTATTGGAGCTTTGGGAGAAGATGACATCATCAATGTTATAGTAGAAGAATCAAGTTGCAAAGTTGTTTGTTATAAATATTCCCATAGAATACCATGAATTAAATTTATTATATTTAAATTAGTACAATGATAAAACATTAAATGCATTTATAATGGGTTCATTATAGTCATATCATTTTTCTTGGGTAGAAGATGGAACATACCTTACTGGTGCTAGTCAATTTTCCAACTTTACGTTCCTTTAATCCACAATTTTCTATAGGGAATATTTATAGATGAATATTTATGGAATGGTGTCACCACATTTCCTATAGTAGGGGGGATAAGAAGGATATTTTTTATTCCAACCTATCTTTTAATTTCATAATATGGAATGTTGAATAAATATTTTTAATATAGGGTATAATATATTGATGTACGTAATAATATTGGAAAAAGTAAAAAATATTTCATCAATCCCCAAATTTATTATTCCTAGGTCATCTTCCCCCATACTACAGAGGTAGGTGTTATAATTGATTCACTTGGGGAGCTACATGATATGATGTGGTTCTTGTTTCTAGGGATAGTGTAGATGTTTTCATATCTGTGATGGATATTGACTACAATTTTCTTATTTGAGTCATTACGACTGGTTGAGTTATTCGACACATGATATTAGTCATATGTATGGAATATTACATTATAAGACAAAAAAAAAATTAACCTACTTAAATCCACATATATTTTTTCTCTAGTATATGTGGCATATATATCATGTCATGAAGGATCTCAATGAAGATAGTTCTCATATCCTCCTCGGTAAGAGATAGGTTTAGGGAGTCTGTCATCCCTCCCAATATGGGATAAAATAAGAGAAACATTTGATCTATAAATGATTGAAATTTTTAATCTCAGTGACTATTTACTCTATTAATGAATATCAAAAATTTAATAAAAATTTTAGATGGAGATCCTTCCATAACATGATATACTGAGCTATAAAACAAGTGTATCATATACAGGATATCACATTGAATGTCTACACAAATTATATTTCAATCTATACTTCATGATTCTTATGATATCACATAATGGGGTTATAATGGAATTCATAGAGAATCAAATGTTTTAAAAAGTCAACTGAGTCATATATTATAATCATAGTACACATATATATTTGGTAGGGGCGGGGTGCCGTACAACTATCCTCTGTGAGTTTTTCCTTATATATATATTGGTTCATGATACTATTCATTGACTTCCAATAAAGATTACAATGACTTAATGGTATCAGTAATACATGGATGAATTACGAGTTAAAAATTATCTTGTAATTATTTATCAATGGGTACATCATGATGCACTTATTCTTCCTTTTTTGGTCGATGTTTTCCAAGGGACAACTTTTGGGGATTTTACTGAACCTACTATAATTGAATCATTAATGTATGTAAATCATGATATATAAAGATTATTAGTTCTAGATAAAAAATGGTCGATGAGGCTAGTTGTGCGGCTATACTAGCCCTTATTCGGTAATGTTGATGAACCCTTGTCTAGGTACACATGTCATATGTTTATGTTGGGGATATTCCTATAGGTCATATTTAGTAAAAATTCTTCATCGTAGAAATGTGGCATTGATTTACCCAAAATATTTCATTTCACCGGATTATTGATCGAATCATTCATTTATTAGAAGGATATATTCCTTAATAATAGTAGGATGTGGTTCATATTTGACCATGATTTTATTCTTTAATTTGATTGAGATTCACATAGGATTTAATAGGGGAATTGTCATGGGAGCACTGAATATCAGGGAAATTATGGGGTTCTTTGTATGCACAACGTAATTTATTTACCTAGGTATCATGTTTGGAATAGAATTATCATCTCCTTTATCCTTGATATTTTCAAAAAAATTGGTGTCTATTGAAGTATTTAACCCTTAACGTTTACATATATGTAACACACTATAGGTATTGTACATGATGTCGAATAATATGATGGTAATTTTCATCCTTTTTATACCTCAGGATTCTTGTAAGGTATTCTCATATAGATTCTTAATAAAGTGTAACTAAGTGAGAAGATATATGAAACATGTGTGTATGCTTCCCTTTTGAGGGAAATGGGTTGTGAGATGGGGGTATATTGGAGACTTTACCTCTGGTTTTCTTTCCTAGTTGGGAAAAGACAAATTTCAATTTAAGAGTGATGGAGGCAAAACATCTCCCCCGGATATTCACCTAGGGTAGTCCCGGTATTTTTTTTTCATGCACAGGTTTAAATATTTCTATATTATAGTGGTATTTGTGGTGAAAACAGCCCCATGCCTTGTAGGATGGGGCTGATCTCATAACATTGGGGCTTCTTCAACTACTTCAACTTCATTGATATTTTGCATCCATGTTTGAGAGTTATTCGGGTGAATGTTTAGGTATAAACATGATCTAATAGCTTCCAAAGACATTAGTAGTTCCAAATGGTTGGATTCCCCTATGTGAGAAGCCTAATTATTGTTCTCAGTTTCCATACTCAAGAGTTTTTTTGATATCATTATCCCATTGGGAATGGCATTTTTGAGACATTTTCCAGTTCAATATATATTGAGTGTTCAATATTTAATTATCATGGGGCCTATTTGGTTGCAATCTACGAATAATTACATTTTAGAATGTCAGTGTTAGTGGGTTCTTATGAACCAGTAATTGGGAAACTGTAATTCTCTTTGTTTTTCTAATCCCTAGATGTGAACATCCTGAGAGGTGGTTACAATAATATGACCTCATTCATTTGATTCATTGATTCATTAAAATTTTATATATTTTTACTTCTTATCTAATCATATACACTATACATATTGGAGGGCTTAAAATATGTTTTGATTATTAAAATATACTAATATTTTGACATTGTCTTAATACCCGTTGTAAGTCATGAATTTTGTTATCAGGTCACAGAGAGATGTTTAGATATTCAGATTGATGTTTTCAATGAATTTTTCTCAGTATTAATTTTAATTGTCAAATTTATTGGTGTATGATGGATAAGACATAAATTTAATATCGTCCTTTGTTAATTGGATTTTCATGAGAAAAATACCATTTTTTATACCATATAATACATTACATTATTATCCAAACATGAGTTCTTATTTATGTTTTAGTTTCATGTATCATGGCTAGTGGAGGTCTTTTTTTGATGGGAATGGGAAAAAACGCGTCCTTTATGGGGGTAAGGGTTTTATTTATGCACTTGATTTATTATTTTCTTCTGGAGAAATTTAATTTTATGTGTTCTCTAATGGGAGCATGATGCAACTTTTTGTAACTATTTACCTTCATATATGAGTTCCTATTTTATTGGATCTTGTGACACATCCACGATATATTATTAAGATTTAATATTTATGATAGGTGTATATTCATTCCATATAGTGTCTAAAGTGGTAAACTTATTTATATAAATTTTAATGTTTGTAAATTAGTAAATAATATTTAATGTCAATAGGTTTTAATTTTGATGATGGTAGAGACGATATTTATGTTCAACATACATGTATAATTGGTTGGATTAGGTTGAAACCTCAATTAGAACAACTATTTGAATAAAAATTAATGATTCCTTTCAAAAATAATATAATTTTTTTGAAGAGGATTTAATGTTGAGTGTAGTATGATTTCAAATATTTTGTATTATTGACTATTTTTAGTTCTATTTTCTATGAGAAATATGGTGAAACTTTTATACATTTCTTCATAAAACATTATCCATGACATCCAACAAAGGGGAGCAGCACAAAAATTAAAACCGAGCTCATCCATAATCTATTTAGCATAAGGTCATAATCGATGATGTGAAATTGTGTGCCTAAGTGAGGTAGAGCTGTAGTTGAAATGAAATGTGTGGGTTGTCATGACATCCATTTTTGGCATAAGAGTACACCTGTAAAAACATTATGGGGAGGTACTAGAGGTGGGAGAGTATATTTTTTGAGAAAGTTATTCAAAAAAATTTATTATAAAGGTATCATGAGTTATGAGTCCGTTTCAATGTGGGATTTAATTAGATACACCAGAACCATCTGATTTTTTTCTCTATTAATCACGACAATATGATTG
Source organism: Viscum album (assembly GCA_963277665.1). Classification (NCBI taxonomy): domain Eukaryota; kingdom Viridiplantae; phylum Streptophyta; class Magnoliopsida; order Santalales; family Viscaceae; genus Viscum; species Viscum album. Next base: position 1,817,615,630 of record OY728146.1, read on the forward strand.
GTTCATCGAGAATTTTGTTCATGATATAAAATAGAGTACAATTTCAAGACATTTGATCTATCAATTTTAAGATCATGGATGGAATAATCCATCAATCCATGTTGTCCTTTCTAGAATGACTCTCCTACCTGTATTGTACATCTATAGCTCCATCACTACATCGATTAATGATTGATCTACAGATTTTTTGAATCATTGGAGTTCTTAGAGTATCTGAACATGATCGAAATATTTATGTAATTTAATTTTAATAACATTATATTAATAAAACCTTGTTTTTATTCATTTGAAGAAGATTATAATTTCAAGGCTATGATTTTTGATTTTTTGGAATATAGGTTGTGTTTGAATGAGTTTATTAATTATTAGTTATCCCAATGAAACTAGAATGTTCAGAGGTGATGTTTGTGGACTATAAATGCTTAATATGATTTATTTACTATATACATTATATATTACATCAGGGAATTGATTATTATTGAGAAATGAATTTATATGAACATCAAGTATATGATGGTTGTCACACTACTTCTATTTATATGACAACATTTAAGTGTTTGACGTGATCATTTCACAATAAAAAAGAATAATGATGAAAATTGTTTCCGAAGGGAAGATGTTATAACCCACAATATGTTACTCCATTTTCTAGAATGAAGAAATTTATATCCTTTAATTATTCTTTCTCACATATATTATTTTATTACATTTTTATGAATTTTCTGTGTAAACGTGACGAGTTTGAGAAATTGTATTTGCATACAGTGTGTGAAAGTGAAACATTGATGTGGTAGATTCAATGAAAATTATCGTGCACAATTTATTTGGATACATTATAGTATTGTGCGTATGGCAGTTTTATGTTTGTGTTCATAAATATTGAGTGAAGGATAATTAGTATGAATCAATGGATAACTTATATACACAAGAATGACACATACATATTTAGAAACAATGTAGATTGTGTGTTTCTCCATGAATATATGAATGAGACCATTCACATGTTATTTTTTATCATTTAAAAAATAAATATAGTATTACATAATTATTAATGAATAAAACATGAGGTGGTATATTTTCTTCATGTTTTTTGTTGCATAAAAATAAAAATACAATTCGTTGTCCTTATTTACAAGCCTCATGTTTGACAAGTGCACATGTAATGTAAATTTCATACTCATTGTGCATTTATTTTGATACTGAATATGGGAATGTAATTCTATCAGTGATTCAAAATATTGTTTTGTCGAGTATTCAATTATTAATGATGATGGGTCTTCCCAAAAGGAATTAATTGTTTCTCAAGCATCGTTGTACTAATAATGCTAATTATATGTAGTGATCTGAATTATTTGAGATAGTAGTGTGTGAGTGGAAAAGCACATGAATGGTAAAATTGAATGAGTGATCCAAAAACATATTGGAGGAGGATAAAATTATAATCATATATAGGGATTTCATATTATAAAAAATATGTTCGATTTTGTGAACTGGTAGTCTAACATTTTTCTAGAGAGGCATTAGAGATTGGGGGTCTAATTGGTAGAATATATGGGTTGTATAAACAACTAACATTGATGAGTTGGATTTTTGGGGGTATAACCATGATTAGTTGGAGGATCGATTATTGAGTTGTATAAATAGATTATTCATAAACCATTACATTTTATAAAAATATTTTAGTGGGTAATCCTTGTTGGGTGGTTTAACCAATGTATAATTAATGTAGGCATTAGTACCAAACATATTTAAAATATGGTGTTATGATTTTTTATTTTCTTTCTGTAATGCATGAATGATCCAATAATCAAATCATGTGAAATAAGATTGAATTAAAAGAGGAAATGAATTTAGTAAAATAGGTCACACAAGATCCACCCCACTCTTCATGTGGTTGCATGATCCATTGGACACATCATTTGGTTTCCGAGTAGAATCCATGTCTAATTGGATATAATATACTTATACTGTGGTTTTTATCAGAATCATATGAAAATCATATTTCAATATTACAAAAATAGAAAAGTTAATTATATGGAAAATATTATCTATTCTCTTAATGTTTGAAAAGTTGAATTTTCGGTTGGGACTCATGAATTATGATGAAATGAGTGAAAAAATTCTTTAGAATAGGTCAAAGATAAATAATAATCAACATATTTATGAAAAAACTCAATGTGTAATTATTAATTTAAAATTAGGTGTTTTGTTTTCAGATAAATCATGTCCTATATTTAATATTGATATGATCAATTTGGTGATCAGAAATAAAATGAAGGCACTTTCAAAATATATGGTGACATGTATGATCAAATCATTCATGGAACATCGAGATCAAAACATACAGCTAGAAGAAGAAGAAAATGCATTAGATGAAGCATTGACTATAAATGTTGGACCACCAACATGCTATAAAGAATGTGTAGATAAATTAAGAAACAATATTTCTTTGATAATAATGATAAATTTGATATATAAAAAATTGGATAGTAATATTTGTGAGAATGAATTTGTGAAACACTTTTTACAGAAGATATTCATTTCATTGAAAATAATTATAATCAATCAATTACTATCAAAAATTCTTAGCTGATTGATAAGACAGAATGAATCAAGGATCTTTAAAAATTGATACTAAAATAAAATCATATTAATGAATAAGAGATTTAGTTATTTAAGATTCATTGGAATGAAATCATTAAAATTATTTCTAGAAATAGAAGAATTTTATCAACATAATGTTGTCTGATATAGAAGTGAAACAGAAAAATATAAAAGAGACACATGCTAGGACTTCCCATGTTACTGTGAAAATAAGTATTTCAAAGGATCCATCTGATAAGATATATTTTTTGAATAGTCTGATTGTAGCTGAAGTAAGTTTTCGGGATGTTTCAAGGATAATATTTTGTAAACTCATTTAATAATATAGCTATATTTCATAATAAATAAATTTTTACTAATAATGATGTGATGAAATATACATATTAAAAATTAAAATTTAGACAGAATTGGGTAATGAATATTCATGGTCCTCAAAATATCACAGAATAATTAATGTGCTACCCATAACAAAAAAATTTTCAATAATTATTAGAATTTGTTACAAAAGAATAAATATGGAATTTTTTTAGATACAATTGATTTTTTGGATTTTTTGGAATTATATAATTAATTTTGGGAAAAATATTTCATTGTATTAATATTGAAACATATATAAATTTAGGTGGATAAAAGAGGAATAAAATTGTACAACTATAAAACATAAGTAGAATTCATAGAAATAAAAATATTTTTTCATGACCACATATGATTACATTGAAAGTTTATATGATTATTTCTATAAAAGTGTCCATTGTTATTTGTAGTGCTGGTTTGTACTGGTAATTTATGAATCATCTGATGATACTGATAGAAGATCCCAACATATATTAAATATGGTAGTAAATTAAGATGAAAAGTCAACCACGATATGTGAACAGAATAATAAGATTATTAAATAAACAACTCCCAAGAGTATTGTGAAATATGATTTGAATAATGTCTCACTAGGGAAAATATTTTTATATTGTGGTATGAAATCTCACATAATAGATCAATGTGAATTTTCCATGAATATTCATTCTGAAGGAAGAAATATGAAATCATGGAGAGAATAACTCCAAAAGGGGAACAAAATGTTTTTTTTATGGAAGGAATATCTGATAAAGAATGTGAAAAGTTACCCAAAGCTGTAATTTTATGATTTATAAATTTTTTTCTGACATGTGAAAAATTTATAGAAAATATGGTAAAATATTATCCCATGTTTATATGGTCAATAATTTTCTTAATTAAAATGGGAAGTCAATTAAGTATTCTATTGTATGTAAACACATGTCTAAAAACATTGTGATGATTGAGCATGTTACTGATGACTGTTTGATTAAGTGGATCAATTATTTTGAATTGGGAAGAAAGATAGATAATGTAGAGAAAAATGAAACTACATTTCTAGAAAATACAATTCACCCTTCTTAATCTAAAAATATTGTTGGGTTGTGAAGAAACACTCACCCATTATTTCTCTAACTGATGAACATTGAATATTATCCCAATTCCCATATATATTGTGTTTTTATTTCATGATGGTAATTGATGGTGAATCTTATATTTAGGGGGAGACCTAAATTAATAAAATATATGAATATTTAATAGCTATAATTATTCCCATCACTGTATATTATTTTTATCGTGTTATCAATTTTCAACATATCACATAATCTTTGAAGTCTTTTGGAATATATTCTACATGAATGTAAATAATGAAGAAGAAGTATTGTGTGGATCGCCTAAGTGGGATCATAAAATGAGTTATAATATATTATATCTATGTTGGAATATTATTAATATCAATAGTTCTGAAGTGGAATTAATCTATTGAATAACATTTATAGGAAATTGAATCTTGTCATAATTTATGTAGGATTGATTATATATTCTATTTTTAGGACAATAATTTATAAATTTTATAAGGAAGATATTTATTATTTGATGAATAAGAATGAAATGCATTCTTGAACAATAATGTTTATAATATGTTTAGTGAGTTTTTAGCTTGATTTTATTAGTAAATTTTATGAAAAATTCCTTTAATGTTAATGTGATTTCTTCCATAAGCATGAAACTATGTGACAACATTAATGTTAAATTTAGTCACTCTTTTTTCAAGACATATTTGTAATAATGTAGACTTATATTTGTTTAATTTTGTCTCATTATTCTTTTTTTAGTGATTTCAACCTTCTTCGATGTAAATTATATAATAAGAGTCAAAAGAAAATAGGATATTTTCAGAAAGTAAATTTTGGAAATGAGAATTCATTCTCATGCGTATAACATTGGCTTAATTATCGATAATAGGGAGAAGATATCATTGAAATTTATGTTGAATTGGGTATTGAGAAAATAAAATCTAGGATATTGATGGGATTAATTGATTGGGTGAAGTTGAAATTGATGTCAATTTGTTATGAATATTAATATCCAATGAGTTTAAATTGTCACACTTGTATATATCTTCTTTAATATAAAAACACATGAGTCATTGGTAGAATTTGAGTGAATTTTTTTTTATAAAAAATATTTGAATACTAATTTTAAGGTTCCTTGTAAAAATAATATATTTTGTTTGAAGAGGTTTTAATGTTGATTGTGTTATAATTTTATTGTTTTGGTATTCTTTAATATTTTTACATTCTTATTCAATGAAAAAATTGGAAAATATTTTATATAGTACATTCATTAATAATTATCCGTGCGACCATAATAAGTGGATAAGGAGAACAAGGATAGAAGATCTCAACCATAATTCACCAAGATGCGGCCATAGTCGATGAAGTGCAATGTTGTGCCAACATGAGGTACATAAGTAGTGGAGTGGCACCATGCAGTGCGACATAAAGGAGGATGTTGGCATAAGATCACAACCACAGAAAATGTGTAGGGTGGTACAAGACATGGGTGATGAGATTTATGATCCATGGATGTAATGATTTTCATTTTAAGGGATCATAAGGTATACGTTTACATTGATAGAATTTCACTAAAAGAACTATAACCATGTGATCATTCACTCAATTTATCTTAACCATCTGGTTTTTTGAATGATATTTGTAACCACTTGACCTATTATGGGATTATTTTATGATGTTTTATATATCAATTAGCAGATACATTATAGTGTAATCCATCCATCCATGTTTTGTTCTCCAAAAAGCCTCTCCCACTAGTACTATAAATTAAGAGATCCATCGCTACATCGATTGATGCTTTACCCAAAGATTTCAAGCTTCATTTTAGTTCACTAATGATCTGATCATGATAAAAATAATTATGTAATTTACCATTAATAATATTGTGATAAAAAACCATTGATTAATTATTGTACAGAATACTAAAAATTGAAGAGATTTGATTTCAAAGCTGTAGAGTAGAGGCAGTGTTTGAATGAGTTGATTAAGCAGTAGTTATCTCTATGATTATTGAATGATTTGATATCATGATCTGGGGCTATACATATCAAATCCAAGATAACGTTCTATATTCAATAAATAATATATACGAAACCTTTTTTTAATTAAATAGGGTTCTGTGAATGTTTGCTTCAGGACGGTTTTCATGATACTAGTATTTTGGTGATAAGAATATTATAACCCATAAGATTTCAACATGTTCTTTGAACAATCTGATAGCTTTATGATGAAATTTGTTTCCAAAAATACATTGGGTTAGCAGAAAACATATTACAACCATTTATATCACAATGAAATTGATAAAAAGTGATTATAATTTCATCCATGATGGAATTGATAATATTTTCGTGAATTGTTTGTGTGTGTTTGTAAATGGATTCTGAAACAGTGTGAGCATACAGTGTGTGATAGTGCAACACACCTAAGGCAGATGAAAAGTACAGTTTGATGAAGAATTTTTTTTGTGTATCATTGTTGTGCACATATGTCTATGTTTCCTAGGTGTACATAAATGTTGCAAGAATGCAAATTATCTATAAGAAATGCATAGTGCATATTCAGAATCATGATACATATAAATTGAGACAAAAAATGGACAATGTGTTTTTTCATGCATACATGAATGAGAACATGGAGTTATGATTGCATAATCAACTGATGAATAATGAATGTGGTGAATTTTTAAGTAGATAAGAACACTTGAGATCATATATTTGTGCATGTTTATTGTCGTATAATAGTAATAAAATAATGATTTATACATTATTCAATAAGTATATTTTATAGGTGCAAAAATTATATAAATTCCATGATTTGTGTGCATTTTTTAATACAGAATTTGGGGTAGTTATTTTAGCAGTATTTTAGAGTATTTTTAATTGTGGTTTTTATTGTTTAGTGAGGTCAGGTCTTTAGAAGAAGAATAAATGTTTTCCCCAATAATGTTGTACGGGGGATGATGATTATATTCAAGGATCATAAATATTGGATAATGTCTAGATTTAGTGAAAATGAAGATAAATTGTGCATGAGCTATTGTGAACTAGCAAGCTGAAGTAGGTGGGTCAACTAATCATTCTATTTGTGGAATAGATATTCTAAAAAATATGCTGGATATTTTGATAGGGGATTCCAACTAGTTATTGAAGATGCTCTAGATACCGGAGGGTCTAACCAGTCACATGGTTAAAGTGTCTATGAAACCGAAGAAGAAGAGTTATATTAATGGGGGTTTAACAAAGACCAACAATAAGTTATATTACTGGGGTGTATACCTAATTTTTCCTTGAACCATTGTTACTAATAAAATAATTTTAGTAGATATACCATGTTGGGTGTCTGACCAACATGGAAAGGATATAGGTTATATTATAAATCCATATAAAAATAATTTTTACTATTTTGAATTTCATTTTTTTAAATTTATACATGACCAACTAATATTAATAGTTGAAAATGAATTCTCTAAAACAAGTCAAATTTAACTCAACCCCCTATTAGATTTATTGCATGATAAATGGGACACTTAACTATCTAATGTAGTGGAAAGGTGTCCCCGAATGTGTACTAGTATTTATTCTGGATCAATTTATCCATTTATTGTGGAATTTTTTTATGACCCTGCTATATGGGAGAAGGGAAGCATATATTCTACAGAGTGATAATCTCATTGTGCAGATGTGTCACCACACTTCATGTGGTCGGTTCATGGGCATGTCTCCTTGATATTTCTTCAAAAACAATAATTTCTTCGATTAATTATGGGATATTATCAGGAATTTATTTAGAAAACTCCATCATTATAAGGATGTGACTAGAATCATCCATGGTTTGAATATATACAAATTCTATATTTTTGGTTGTGGATGAAATATTTTCCTTTCCTTGCTTTTCATATGTGATATGTCAAATAGATCCTCTAAATTCCATAATAATTTAAATGTGGGATAGATTTATTGAATTGTGTATTTAGATATTATTGATTACTTCCACCATATTTGAGTGTCATTCTCAATATGTTTCCAATGGAATAAGTTTCCTCGTATAGTTTTCTGTTGTATTTTCTAGGTGGGATTGATCTGGATGAAAATTAATTTCATATTGATCAATTATTTCCACCATATTTTCATGGAATTATTGATTTCGTGGATAATATATTTCAATATTACCTCATCTTAATGTCATATTTTCATGTATGTATCATTCATTAGGATGAAATATGCTGGCTTGTTTCAGACTATTTGAACATTTCCTTCCATGAGAATCCTTGGGTACTTGGGTCCATGACACATTGGAATGGGTTGTTAATGGTATCCTCTTTAGTGTGATGATAGTAAGTTGAAGGAAATTGAAAATAAAATTTACATGGTTTTCCCCATGGGATGACCACTATGCTTCAATTATTAAGCCATTACTAAGAACATGATTAACCTTTCAATGGATATAGAGTAACTTGTTGTCACATTCTAGGGACACATTCTTGAATCTATTGAATATGGAAACTGGCTTCATCTTGTTATGGATTTATACTCATTGATGTGTGGACCATTGGAATGCATTCATAATCTAGAGGTCCAAGAGATTTGACTCTTGGTATTGGAGTGTACAATTTTGTTGGTACTCCAATACCAATTATTTTTAATCCTAATGGTAGAGATTCTAGGTAGGTGAATGTGTCCTATATTTCATCGAGGACCAAACTTGTGTAGTTTTTGATGTTTATGTTTGTAAAATTATGTGTGAAGTCATGGGATTAATTCATTTTATGATAAAAATTTCATACAATATATATGGGACAGTGAAACATAATAATACCTCAAGAATTTATGATCTCCAAAAAAGTTCACTTGCACCATTAATCATAAATTTTGGCCCCCTTTAATTTTCATAATCATTGGGTCCTAACACTGGGTAATAAATCCCCTCTATTAAGTATTCACTTCCTAATAACCATTTTATTTATGAGGAGATTAACATGGTGTTTACCTATATGACATGAACTAAATGACCCAATGAGAACTGAGCTATATATCCATTTTATCTTGCAATGTATATTCCATTATTAAATGACTTTAGATTGGTTTCACCATTTAGTTTATGAATAATCATTCCTTGTTCACATATTATGGTATTATTTATTGTGAGTGGGGTTTAATATTTCTAAATAAATCATATTATGTTCACCATTCTTATATCACACACACTAGTGATGGGTAAGTTTCAAAATGGATTTTCATGGAACTTGAATGATCAATTTTTTCCTTATATGTGACGACTCATTGAGATAATTTCCAAATGGGTTTTATTGTATGTTTATGTATCCCATTGGAATTAGAATTTATGACATGGATCAACGTTAATTAAAAACAATTCATATGCATTTTTTTGTATCATCTCTATATATACATTCATCCCCATTGATTGAAATATCTACCTATATCATTGGTTCTCCATAAATGGTTGCCTTTTAAGAAATTTATGCTAATTATTTTTCCATTCATTAGGATGTTATATATTTTGATCCATATGGTGGGTCTATTTGGAGTATACTGTCTTTAATGTAGATAGAATTTGTTTTAATGTTGGGATCATAACCATATGAGGGGATTCCTTTGTATCATTTTGAATGGAATCAGAACCCAAAATGTTCAGTGCCACATAATTGGAAACATAACCTTTTAATGTCATCTGATGAGAAATCGACCATGCAGTTCATTATCCTGTAGAAACAATGTCTAGATGAATGGTTGTATGCCAATGTTGGTGTCGGGCTTTTGCCAAGGTAGCCTATTGGACATTAGAGGGATATGATATCCCGGTTGGGCGTATGATCATGAAATGGATATAAACCAATATTGATATTGATTAAAGGTAAAATGAATGGAATTTATCTCTCTAGATTGGATATGAAACTATTGGGATTGTGCATAAAAATCATTATAGTTAATTTGGGCATCGTTGTTGGACCATATAAAGGATTCATATGTATCCTAGATATATGGAAGTCGCAGACATGGATTTAAAAATGGGTTAGGTCTCACACTTAAAAGGAGTCCCATGTTTTAGGACCTATGATAAGGTCTCAACTGGGAGTGATTTTGTTGTATTTATTTGGTCTTACAATTGGAAGAGTTCTTAGTTGATTTTTTGAATCATTGGGTTTTCATTATCTCCACTAACTTCTATGACATCATGATTAATTTTCATAAGGAAAAATTAGATGAAAAAATAAATATGAATATAACAAGATAAAATTTTTTCCACAAGTGGATAGATGCAGTATCCCAAACAGATAGGGAGAGGGATTTGAGTAGCCAGCCTTTAAATTTATATTAGTATGTAGTATAGTAACAATTTTCGATATATTCTGCTCTGACTCAGGCTGAAAAATATGAGAATGATTGCATACTCATAATAATGACCCTTGGGTCTTAATCCATAAGGTATGTTACCCACTCAATTTTAAATAGGTTGAGTAAATGATCCGGCACATTCCCTGATCAATGATAAAGGATTGTAGTTACCCTTAATCCAAAAAAGAAGGTAGTTCACATGAGAACCTAAATTATGTGGACCTTTATTACCACCAAAATTTATACATGGAAACATTATGAGGTCCCCTCATGTCTAGGAGGACCCTTGGGTGGAGGTTTTACATGCATACAATTGAAGGATTAATATTTTTCTCCCTTCTTGAGCTCTACTCTTGTAATCATCACCCTCATATTAGGCTTCCCACAAGGTTATTTTCCAATGGAATAGAGGGACCGAGTACAGGGATGGCCGACAGTCCTCGGTGGACTATAAGGCATTAATTTATAGGAAAAAAATAAGATTTTCTATAATGATAAAATATTTTTATTTTAGAGGATAATGAATCACATTTCTATCATGTGAAATATTTTTCCTTAATATGGGATGAAATCAATATATAGACTCATAAATTTATTTGGACTCAATCACCGTTGTTGGATTTTTATTCTCAACTAGAAATCAATTTTGTTCTTTTGATCATTCCAGGAATAGGGGAATGACATGAAGATAAATGGTATATTGAGTTCTTTTTCATTTAAGGAAATAGCGCTCATGAAAAACATAGTCTTTTTGATCATTTCATCAAACCATTATTAGGATTTTTTACCCTATGAATATCTAATGAAAATTTCATTTTCTTGTATGAGAAATTTTTATGACCCAACTACTACAAATCAATATGTGTGATATGATTGATTCAAATCAATATGATCTTCTCTAATAATGATGTTATATTTGATGATGCATGTTAGATTTAACACACCTTCTTTATCGAACATCCCTTAATCAATTAGATATCAATTCAATGATACACTCTCTGATTCCATTTTAATCATGTAGGTATTAACATCGATGATACACACTCTAGAATTCTTCATCAACTGATATAAAATTGTCTGATGATCTTTTTTCAATAAAGTTATAAATTTATTTTTTATACCTAACACAATCACCTAATAAACTCTTCCCATGGACAATGTTCAATATATAATTCTGTCTATAATCATCAACACTTTATATAGGTTAACATAATAATTATTTGCAGAAAACACAAATATAATTTCTTACACATTGATTCTATATATTTTAACACTTTTTTATCATCTTATTTTCATTGAAATTATTCTCAGTTCCAATGTAATAGTCTATAACATAATTTTTTTATCATAAAACTCCCCTTTTTCCTTTATTTACAAATTGTTAACGAACTTATATGGATTTCATTATCAATTATAATTAATAATCATTGAATACGCTTCATTATGTCATCACTATTAAAAAATTTAAATTGTTTATTTAGAAATCCCAAAACTCCATTATTTATTGTTTTTTATATATTTCCATCATTTTTACATCTATGAATGATAGTACACCTTCATTATTTTACATTTAATGAACATTGGAAATTAAATTATTCAATTAAAAAAATGCATTTACTTATGATATGAAAAAATAATTAGTTAAAATCAGTATATTTATGGTCAATAACATCTCATATCTCCATTCATCTCTCTTATAAAATTTCTTTCAATGTGTAGAATTGAAAATCATTCCACGAATGATTTATGTACATCATATGATACTTTTAAATATGTCATGAAAAAATTGATATACATTTTCATATAATTCACAACTCTCTTAACATATATACAACCCAACCGTTTATTCTCCACTACTTTATAATATTTTATAAAGAAACCCACTTCTCTTTATTTATATAAACTCTATCTTTAACATTGCATATATCATATGACTCTTTATCCAAAACATAATTTATATTTTTTATATTATCATGGTGAAATTAAATCCCTATTAATATATTTAATATGTAGTATAATAACATATACTAAATTATATTATTATGGTATTTTTTATATTGTGATATTGGTCCTATGATTCGTAAAATCTTATATTATAACAACAAAACATGGACTAAAAATCTCAGTCATACAACATTAATATTTATAATAGATTCACATTATTAATCACTGTACAAATATATGGTCTTATAACAACCACCATGAAGTTTCTTCTATAATTTTGATAATCAATTTTCCCATATTCTAATTATACCCTTCATACTTATTTCATTTTTTACAAATTAAAAAAGACACTATACGAGTCATGATAAGAATCACAATGATAACAATGTGAAGAATAGTTGAATATTTTTCAATCATATTAATAAATGTTATCTCAAAAAAATTAAATTTTATTAAACTACTTATGTAATATAAATACACATCCTAGAGAGGAACTATTTAAATCCATATAGAGGGATACAAAAATAAATCTATAAATATTTTTATCTCAAATTTATCTTCAAACTCATATTGAAATATTGATAATAAAATGAAAACAAATACTAATTGGCACAATAGAATCATTATTTTGAATGATTTATATTTAAAGATTCCGTTTTTAACAAATTTAATGGTATTCATTGATTTCCATACCATAAATGGTTCTGGATATTAAAACTATATATTGAACAATCATGTTTTTATATAAAATCACTACATTCATGAACATATGTGAAAATCATGCACTTTACATTTAATAACAAAGTATCTCCACTGAATCAAAACAAAAACAATTAAATCTCTAGACAATCACATTAAAATTTATTTGAGTTGAATAGAAAATTATATGGATTATTGATTTTATGGGGTTAGTAGAATTATAATTTTAATTTTGATAAGTGTTGGAAAATTTTGTTTCTAAAAATAATCACCACATATACATTGTATTCATGGAAATAAACCATAATTGAAATAAATATTCAGTATTAATGTAATCTAATATAACATATATAATAATTACAACATTATATTAATTCCCAAAAGTATTTTAATTGAATGGAACAAGAAATTATGTCTATAAAAAATAAGATATAAGAAAAATAGCCTATAAAAACTAATATACATAAATTTTTTTGGAATCATATGTTTATTTGATATTGTGAATATAAAATTACCCCTGCATATAAAGATAATAATTTTATGGTATTTGTGAGATTGAATTTTATAGTCTACATTTTGAGTAAGAGTGGTGTAAATGGCCTATTTATTTATCATATCATCATTTTGGAACCCCCCCCCCCCCTTAAAATTTGTTATTCTACATATTACAACATATCTTATCATATAGATTGATAAATTATATAGAGGATCCTTATTATTAGTATAATGATTTGATTCTGTTATATAATGATAAATATGTTTTTTCATTAAACATAGTATTCATGTAGATAACATGGATTCCAAATGGATTTGTTAATGCATTCGAAGTAATTAATCTATAAATTTATATAAACTACATATATATTTTCTATTCTTGATACGAATATGTCATAGGGGGTCTCACTTTTTCATAGTGAGTAATATTCATAGAATTATTCAAATCAAAAATATAGCTTGGTTAATATTCATTAATGGGAAAAAATATAAAGAAAATCAACCACACGAAGGATTTATTCATATGTCTTCTATAAAATAAAATATTTATTTCCACATAGTTTATCATACATAGAATTTATTCTTGAAAAATTTCACTCGTGTGGGACTAATAATAAAATGGAACAGGGAATGGTTGTTCAATTTGATGTAAGGACAAGTGATTATTCCATAGGATTTAAGACACGTTAATTATTATAGTGAAAAACTCTTGAAATCATAGTTATTCGTATGAAACAGTCCCCCATGTGTGAAAAATTTTACATGGAATGAACGAATTATTATTTATTCAAAAATATCTAAGACCCTTTTATAATTAATTACTCTAGGCCATAGATAAATTAAATCACAATTTCAATTGAATTTTAACAAAAATTTTAATACAGTATATTAATAAAATCAATAAAATAAAAATTTATTATTTATATATTGATTCAGATCCTAATATTATGAATAACATTATATTATATATATGTATATAATATTTTAATGTAAAATATTATTTATTATTATAAAATTGAGAATATACATGTGGAGATATATTTCTGTAAAAGTCTCATTAATTATAATAAAATTCATATCATGATAACATCATAAATAAAACATATTTTGGATAAAAATTATATCAAATCATATTTATGCGCAACAATTTTATCTTCTTGAAAATTATTTCCATGTATAAATAATATAATCTATATTCATTATTAATAAATATTTATGTTTTCAATTATTATTATATAATATTAAATTAGAAATATTATTAATTATTTCATACATAACACTGTATGAATTTGAACCACGTTACAATTAAATCATGTACATTAAAAAAAACTTTTGAACTGATAGGTCTAAAAACAAGAGACCATATTATAATTTTGATATGATGATGAAATTTAATATCTTATTATAATTATTCTTTATGATATTAAATTGTCTGAGTATTTGAAGGACATTACATAACTTCTATTTTCCCAAGATCATACCATACCCGACTCCAATAAGTGCAACATTAGAGAAATTACTAATGTTAGTAGTTCAAGATAATAGAAAACAAGTTCTAATCTATTCCAACAAAATATCCTCCAGGGGAAAAAATTATTATATATTAATTAATATGTATAAATAAATAACAAGATAATATGTATGAATAAGGATTTTTGATATAAAGATAAAATCACCAATGAATAAAATAAATTTTTTTCAATTTTTAAATTTATAATATTTACATATCAAATAGGTACATTAAATGAATATTTAATGGAAATATTACATTAATGTAGCTTATTAAATTATATTAACACCATTGTGCATAATATTTAATTCACAAAAATTTATATTTATGTATAATATGAACTTATATAAAAATTATTTTTTTACCAAATCTAGAAAAATAATCAAATAAGATAGATTATCCTTTAATGATTCCGGCATGAAAATTTGGTAATAAGTTAAAATTAATTTTTATAGTCACAAATATGTTATTTAGGTAAAAAAAATTACCTTAGTGTTAGTAATATAGTTAATATCAAATTATTATTTTTAAGAGTTATGTAGATTTAACAATGTTAATAAAATGTATCAAATTAAAATTATGACTATAATATGTTTCAAATATATATTAGAATAAATAAATCTTATTTAATTAGACTTTGAAATGAAATTATGTTAATAAAACATATAGATATAGAATAATTTTTTACAAAAAATAGTTGTTTATGTATTATTTGTCTTATTTTAAATTTCTATATTCTCAAATTTTGAATTTTCATATTATAATTGGCGTCATATAGTAATGAAAACAAACAAAACATGCCCCTTGGGTGGTTTAATATTCCAAAATCTTTGAATATTCCTATGTTACACCTCATGGATGACCATGGATTGGTAACATTTATCAACTCATCACAATGGATCGTATAGGCATCCATAATTGGAATTATTATATCTATTTCATGTAACACATTTTAAATTGGGGTCGAATCGAAATATCTACAGGGAAGGGTAATGACCTATGGATCTAAAATGTATAAAAAGCTGAAATAAATGTATATACCACCTACATTATCTCGGTAGTGAACTGCTCGTCTAGTATCATGTTTTTAATTTGAATTGATTAAGAAAAATATAAAGAAAATTTATAAAATTAAAAAATAAGTCATATTACCCTAAAAAATAACAATATTGATAGCCATAAGAATTGAGAATGGATATAAATTAACATAGATCTTCTAGATGTGGATCCAATGAGATAGACCGCACTTGAATCAGTTGTTGGACATGTGAATGAAATAAAATTCAATTTTTTATTCCATTGAGATCATCAAAAGAGGCATGTTTCTTTTTATGACATGAACCATAAGTCATGTTTTTATATATAATTTTAAATTTATATAAAATTAAAAAAATACCAAATTACAACGGATGCACAGTTTACCCACACTATTTTTCAAACCATGTGGAAACCACACATGGTTTCTCATAATCCATGGGCCATATAGATGGTTTTCCTACTCCATTGATAAATTGAGTGCAAAATGTGGTAAAATCCTCTATAATGTTTTACAAAAACTGCAGACATATCTACATGGTCATGTGGCTCTTTTCTTAGTGTTTTCTCAAACTATGAAGCATGTATTCCCCTCTATCAAGCCTCGCACAGTTTATTCAAACAAAGTGGCATGGGAATCATGGTTTGTACTAAAAATTTGAATGACTTAAAACAAAAAAATGATTTTTGGGCTTTGAACAAGCCAGAGGCACCATTCAAACCCCTCTGACCTCAATGGTTAATCATATTAGTCCATATTTAAGCATGAAAAAATTAAGGGTTTTGTATCTCATCTGAAAACCTAATTTATTTCATTCTTTGTCCTTATTGAAATATGTCCCTGAATTTCTCACTAAAGGATGGTCAATATTCATATAAGAATTAATCTTTCCACTGATCAAGTATGTTTTCCTTCCACACTCATGTCACATCAGGTAAATGGATGTTTTGGTAGAGAACCAGTTCTTGAGGATATGACTGTCCTTAGAGAACAATTGTGATCCTATTAACTACACGAATTAGATTCTTTTCAAATGAGGCATCAACCTGTAACACAACCGCCTTGGGGTGAAAATCATGACACATGTCCAAAATATAGCAGTAGATCCTAGATATGTGAATGACGCTGTGAATGTCTTGGTACATCTAAGGTTACTATAACAAATATGTTGCTATCTCGAATCTCTACATAGTCTCTAATGGACCAAAATACCATGTTGAAAGCATACACTATCTACTAATCCATTTATCCCCCAACCGTAGTGAAATATACAAGAAAACTAATTCCCCAACATCGAAATATAGATATCATATTTGGTGATGGTATTAGGCTATTGATTGAGACTATGTCATATCTATCCACATCCAAATCAACTATTCCTCCCCAAAACACTCCTACATGAGACACAATCCCAAAATAGCTACATCATATTTTTCTATCCATTATAAGTGTGATCATCATGGACTACCATAAAAATACTCATAAGGTTCCATCTTTATAGTCTCTCTGTAATTATTATTGTAGGGAAAATCAACTAGGGGAATATGTCTCTCCAATGATCCCAAAAAATAATGGAAAAATTCTCTCATTATTTCTTTAAGAACATGTATCTTATTCTACGATTAGAAATCAGACTGAGGGTGGTATGGAAATCTTAGAACCACCACTATACTCATATAACTTCGAAATCATTTCAAGTAAAGGGATTGTAATGTGTTCATCCCTATATAAAATTATATCGTGAGATACTCTATAAATTAGTACTATCTCAAAGATGTAAAATATTCCATGATCATAAACCCTAATGGCCTATTTGATTGGAAGGAAATTATAATCCTTCACGATCCTGAAAAATATGCATAGAAAAATGTTACATCGAGGAGACCATTGTTATCCTATCAAAAAATTAATCCTGAAATCATCCCATTACCACTCCATAATAGGTAAATTGTGTGAAATTCTTGCTGGTCAAAAATGTTCCACCTTCTCAAAAAGAAACATGGAATGATTCATAACAAAACCAGATACTTCTCTTTTCATACCCACCCACCAGAACTGAAGACACATGTCATGATACATCTTAGTGACTTTGGAGTCCACTACCCAAGATGAAGTATGAATCACGAACATTAAATCCACTAGAATATCCACTAGAACACAAAAAAAACCATAGACACATAGTATCTCATCATCACCTACAATCATACATGGTGTGGGTCTTTGCCTACCACAATCTCTTGTGTGAATATGAATTTAGAATATGATGGAATATTCATCCTCACTATATCCTATTTAGTATAATTCCTAGAGAAAGATGATATATAGGAATGAACATGACTTTCATGCACCATCAAATGTTTCTTGAGAACATATGTTGGAGCTTCCAGTCGCATTGTCAATATATAACTCTTGTATTAGAGTCCTATTGCTCAATTCATTGACCAAGGAATTTCCATTACCATTAATGTTGTATTGATGAAGGAAATTTTTTTATCAATACGCAACCAATATCCATTCCCTAATATTCATCTCATGTTGAGTGAAAACATTACTTGATGATTTTTTGGTCCTTCTAAATGTTATAATTCACTCCATGTAAGTCGTGTCCCCATCAGTGAAATGTGTGAAAAACTAAAGCTACATCAAGATCATGCATTAGGTAATTCTTCTCTTGTGGACACAACATCCAAGAACTCTACACCAAGAAACCATCTCCATAGATTAAAAGTAATCCCAACCCAATACATTATGTGTCACAAGAAATAGTGTTATTACTACACTACTCTAGAGGTGTCTGAATGGGTGCTAAAATCCACATTCATTTCATCTCCTAAATGGAATTCTCGATGGAAATTTACTATACAAACTTCACAACCTTATTATTGAATCTCATCAACATTATCTCTATGTGTGAGAATTCTTATATGAAAGGATTTTAGTAACCATATATCCACTATTAAAAACATATGACAAATAGTTTGTTGGGTTATTCCTTGGAAACTATAGATTCAACCATCTCTAAGTCCACTAATACTCATATCTTAGGGATGATTTCACCCTGGAAGTGAATCTGATCTATTCAAAATTGGCACATTCTTAGCATAGAAAATAATTAATGCTTTCACCGTAAATTGGAAAGTATCTCAAGAATGTTTTCTTGGTAATTTATAGTGTGACAATATATCCATATATCTTCCAAAAAAACTACATCAATATAATCCAGTAATGGATGGAACAATTAGTTCATTATTTCAAAGAAAATGACTAGTGCGTTGATGAAACTGAAATACCTTACTAGATAATTGTATATAAAATACCTACTAAAAAATTTTTCATTGGGAATGTCTTCTCATTAAACACATAAATGTTGATATCTTATCCACATGTCAATATTAGGGAACACTCACCCACTTTGAAGATGATCATGATTGTCACCTATCAATGTTAAAGGATACAAGGTTTTAATTGTTAGTTAGTTCTCTTTCCAATAATCCACACATATCCAATGATTTATGTCTTCCTTTTTTTAAAAAGGACTGGGGAACCACCTGGAGTGTAACGCCCTGACCCTAGTTATCTAGAGTCGGTGCATTATTACATAACATTGGCATGATCACAAGAAATATCAAATCTCGAAAGACCGATTGGTTTAGTAGCCTTGTAAACACTAGATATATTCATAAGTTTTACATTACATCATAAAATGAAAAACTACTACAACAACATAATGTCTCCATAATCCACACTCATATCCCCATAGATTATCCCTGTAGGTCCTTCATAATTTACATCTTCACTTCCTGGGAAAAATAAAACATAGAAAAGGGGTGAGCTCAAATGCCCAGTAAGGATAACAATATAGCGGAAACTTTCATAAATAAGGATAAACATTTAAGGAGATGTATAACTAAAACAAAAGCCTTTTAAACTTGAAATTTTAACATAGTATGGCATAAATAAAATGAAATAATTCCATTTACTTATTAACATGGTTATTCTACTAATCGAATAATCACATGCAAAATCAATAACCACTTTCATAATGTTGGAATGCATAATGCCAGACTATCATAACCACATAGCCAAAGCCTCGTGCCAAGACTACAAATAAGATTTTGACAAGGACTTGTGAAAAGTCACTAGTTTGTCTCATGAGACCTACCGATGCATCGAAGATCTATAGCGGGCTCCACCCGTCACATATTAAGTCCAATGCATTCCCATATGAAAAGGTTTAAACATAACATAAACATTCGTATTAAAACTAGCATACGAAATATCAATAATTTCACCATAAACTATTAATGGTATAAAAATAGCACATCCACAATCCAACATATTACAAAACCTTCAATACAATATAGAAGTTTTGTATCATAATAAATCAACTTCAAATAAGCGTAAAATCCATCAAAAGATGTTGACATAGATGAAATCAAAACACTTTTTGGAGAAATATCTCTTTATATTTTTGAAAGCATTTAAGAGCCATATAAAATAAAACATTTTCTTGAAAATATTCTTATAATCTTGTAAGGAAAGCTTTGAAGATTTTATAACGGTAGAAAATAACCGCACTCGCCGTATAAGTTAAAAATAACATTCTTACCTTAATTCTATCGAAAAGGTTAAAAAGGACATTGTTTTGAAAACGACGGAAAGATTCCTCTTATAAAAAGTCAAACAAGGGTATAAATGACTTTATCCCATATTCGTTTAAATAATAAAAAGTTTTTGAAATACATTTTGAAGAAACATGGATGTGGATGGTAAAGAGATCCCAGTAGATTATTACGTATAAACAACCTCGGATAATGAAGAGATTGTGAAATAACCCTTACCAATTTGGTAACTTATGAAACATACAACCCATGAAATAGGTATCATACAATAAATATGTAAATACACATAAATTAGAGTGTATTACACAAAGAATATAATTATGTGTAGTACATACACCACACAAAAGGTGATGGTGGCAATATGGCATGAATCTCACGAGAATAAGGAGTGAGATGAAAACCCCTTACCTTGAACTTTTACTTGGATGGGGTAGGTTAACCTCCTGTATAATGGTGAAATAATTGTTATTAAATTATAAAATAATCATATACATTAATATGATATCATATATGATCTTTTAATATTTATTTGATAATAATATCTTAGTATTATCGTTGTTTCGGGTGTTAACTTACTTGTTTTCTTTTATATGTTTTGTTACGTAAGACATGTTTGTAAAGGATAGGTTTTATAATATTCATATCCAGAATGATATAAATTCCTTAAACATCATTTTTTTAAATCATCAAATGATAATTATACTTGAATGGATACGATGGAGAATGAATCTAATCGCGTTCGTGGAGACGGTAGTCCGTACGTACGCACGAGCGACAATATCATTCTTTTGATATTAAAATAATTTATAAATGGATGGTATATCATATATACAGAATCCTTAACATGTTATATTTATTATTTACATGAGTTACACATCATTATTATACCCATCCAAATAATATTATATTGAATAACAATTACACCACGACGTGGAGAGGGTAAGCCGTACGTACGCACGTATGGTGACATGTTATTCAAAGGGTGGATAGAATAATGAATATGGTTGTACCATATTTATAATAACATCACAGTATATATATGATACTGTATTTATTATTTTAGAATGGTAACAACAAAGGAAGAAGAAGTGGAAGAAGAAATGAACTTAGAAAAGGGTGGTGAAATCATTAACTCTTCTTCGGGTTCTTCCTTTTGATTTGATCAAAAGGGCTCCATAAGATGGCTTTCTGATCAAAATAAGGCCCCTAGGTTGTAGTGAGAGATGTTGGGAGAGTATTTGGGAAGAGTTTGGCCGAACCAAAAGGCTTTGACGGTGTGAAGAAATGAGAAGGAGGAGTGCCCTTTTACAAGAGGGGTGAGGGGCACCTTTGGAAAAGCTAGAAATATTAATTTATAATAAATTCATATTTGGTTTCTAATGGATACAAAGTTTATTATTCAGAGGTTAAGGTGGGGATGGGTTGAAAAAAACTCAACCAATAGAATTTAGACAGGTTTGGGTACTTATATTAACCTTATCATTAAGTATTAACTCTAAGTTAATTAGTTTCACTTTTACAATGTCTCTTTGTATTTTTATATAATATGGTTAATAAACTTACTATATACATCCAAGCGACCCCCAAGTGGTCCATTAATGATGAAACTATAATTATATAAGTCTCTTGTCTGAACCTTAGATATTTAGGAATTTAATATCAATTAATAATATAATATTTGTTTTAAGAACTCTTTTATGTCAATTTTGACACTATTCAATAGTTGATTTTTTTGAAACTCATAAAAGATTGATTACTTCGAAAAAAGTCAATAAAATCAATCCTAATATATAATATTATCCTAGAAAATTAGTTTAATTCATTAAAAGTTTCATATTATATTTATTTGGGTATTTATAATATCAATTATTTTAATTTTTCACTATTATTGTAATTACTGCATCATCATTGTGTCATAAATAAAATAAATTATTTAATGTCTAAAAATTATAAATAAAATATCATTATGTAGGAAATATTTTTATCTTTATAATTAATATTTATAATCTAAAATTCAACATATATAACCCTATGTAACAATTGTTTTTCTAAAAGATATATCCTTGTGTCATTTTTGTATTCATTTTAACTTAATTAAAATAAAGTGTCATTATCACTTACAAGTGGATCCATGGGGTCCCAAAATCCACCCAAAGATTCCCATGGTCGACCATGTATCAACCAATACAGTTAAGACACGTTTTAAGGTAATTTAGTATTATTATAATATTATTTTTTAACCCTTATTTACCGGATTTACCCTTAACCATGGTAAATAAAATATTTACCGCAGTAATTATTCAAAATGTATAAAAATAAAAGTTACCTATTTACACAATTTGAACATCCTGATTCCAAATATGGAATCCATTTTCCTAAATTCAAAACAAAGAAGTGGCAGAAATTAATTTAAAATTAATTCCCGCTGTCAAAACAAAAAGCGTGTTTTTAATAGATAATAACTATCAAAATATTGACACTTGTTTATGTTCGGTTTAATTTAAAAATTATGTCCAATGACCAAAATTATATTAAATGGAAAAAATATATTCTAAATATACTTTAAAACTACTAAAATTCATAATTTATCACTATTAATTATTTTGATAAAAAAGTTGTTTTTAATTAAAATTTAGTAATTTTCACTATTCATCAAAATATGAAAGTTATCCAAAAAGTACCAAAATTTCACCTTAGGCTAAATTAGATATTCCGAATCCAAAAATGAAGTCCATTTTAAAATATAAAATATATATAATTTCAAAAAGTAGGTATTACTATTCATAACGGCTAGTTTAATTGGTTGTGGTGTGTGTTAAAACTCAAGTTTGCGTACAACACACGCTACTGTATTATTCAATGAAAGCGTACCGTGGAAGCTTGGGTGTTTCATTTTAAATTTTTGATGTCCCCATTTAGTAAAAAAGTTTAAAATATTGTATTTACAAAGGGTTCACTATTAAAAGTTGATAAAAGTGAAATACTGAAAATGAATTTGTTCTTGCATTATATCTAAGAAACTCATAATATGGATTCTAAAATTATAAGGATTATATAAAGTTTAAAATTTAGATAATACTATTCATAACCTCTTTTGAATGGATTTTTTTGTAAGTCATGGTGTGATTGAACTCGGTGTTGCGTGTAGTGCAAGTTATTGAATTATTTTAAAGAAATAACACACTATGAAATCTTGGGGTGTTACATTCTCAGCTCCTTCAATAAATTGCGTCCTCGCAATTTGAAATTGTTCTTCGAAAATAAAAGGTTGAAAATAGAAAATATATTTGTCGGAAAACCCACATCAGATATTGAGTTACTAAAATTTAGTCTTAATATGAGGAAAAGAGAAATGAAAGGGTCACCACCAAATTATGATCTTGATTAGGAGAACATTGGTGGCAATTAGAGAAATATGATTGGAGGAAAAACATAAATATTTATAGGTAGTGATTGAGGTCATCAATCACAAACAAGTACAAAATTGAGGTCCTCAAATTCATCAATCTATGATGATTTGAAATACCATCGGTTTAACAAAACATAGGGTATTAGGATAACACATTTTTTACGTTTCAAAAAATCTTAGTTGAAATCCCACATCGAAAAATGAATTAATGAGGCCTCTATTTAAAATAAAGAGTCAAACGTATGAAGATTACCGAAAATAACACATACTAGGGTTCCATGTAGGAAAATATGGATATGGAAGAAAAATATAACCATCAATTATCTGATGGAGAGTGGTAGAGAACATGGCTATGAAAAGGCCAACAATCCCAAAGCCATAAATTAGTGATGATTTAAGGTACCATCTAGGAAAACATTTTTGTTCTAAGTTTATTTTCTTAATATTGAGTAATTTATTTATGATATTGGCTAAGATCATAAGGAGATATACTTACTTGATAATTAGAGTTTTATCCATTAATAAATTTCTACCACAAACTCATCTTTCACTCTAAAAGTTAATAGAATGTAAAAAAATTCTATTTACACTATTCGTATAGGGTTCCAAAATAAATTAATTTATAATTCATCTACAAGATCTTTTACTAAAAACTACATTATTTAATCCAGGACATCTTGTGGGCCAGTGGTAGGTGATACACCCTTGTCTCCCTTCGGTTGCAGGTTCAAGTCTCGCAGCCTTGCCGGACGCGACGGGTTGCCGCCCGACCTCCGGGTTGTCCTTTTATGGAAATCCAAAATAATCCAAACTAGAACTATCCAAAATACTTCTGTCCAAACTCACAGTCCAACATTTATAAGGAAGGTAAACATAATATAGATCCTTTTTACCCCGTAATAGAATATTAATACCTTCATCATGTATTACCATATTCCTTATTGATTACATTAATGCTCCCTTATTCCATATAGAATGCTGGATATACTTCATTAATCCAAAAATGTTTTAAACCCCAACATTGATTGAATATTCAAGTCATTAATCAGTTCCAAGGTAGTCAAGAATATCCAATATAATTTATCCAAAACAATCACATATTATTCCAAAATCACTACCTCAGTATCAGAACTATATTATGATTTATCATTCTCTCAACCATATATTTTCCAAAAATTTATCCTGCTATTGAGTCACTTTTCTTTGTTCCACGCAATCTCAAGTCCTTAATGAAATAGTACTGCAGTACAATCCTTATATACTCCATAATTATTATAACAAGTACATTTTTGATACAACACTCAATAGACATAATCAACATAAGAACTCTAATCATTCCTCTTCATCTGTGGCAGTATCATAACTTGATTATTATCCAATAACATCATTTGTGGCATTTTCTGATTACGGGGACATAGGTTCGTGTAGTGTCCAAACTCCTTGAAAATGAAGCATTGTACATTTAAAACCATTTTCTTACCCTTCCAGTCACGTACTGTGTGCCCTTTTCCTCCACACTTATAACAAACTCCCATTCCTTTCAGGCAAGTTCCAGGGTGTTTCTTTCCACAGTTACCACATATGGGAAAATTCTTCTTTTCCCTCTTCCCTTTATCAATCTTTCTCTCTTCCATGCTTTTCTTCTCTTGCTTCCCTTCAAATCCATAGGACTCAGTAAACTCTTTACTTATCTTATCAACACATGATATTATTTCTTCATATGATGATAATACATGGGAGACTATTTCTCTTATAAATTCTAGCTTAAGACCATGAAAGATATGATCCTTCCTTCTCTTTGGATCATGTCCATTTCTGGAGTTCTCATTCCTTCTACTGGGCGCCATTTCTAAACAATGGCATACACTAGATCAGTTTATGAATCCAAATACATAATCCCATACTTACTTAACATAAATTGAACTATTTATGGATATAATCCATAATCATAAAAATGTCTCTTTGAGGCTGTATATACTCATAAACCCTTCATAATGGTTTGTAAAGAAAATGATAATTATCCTAAGCATATCCCCCGGGAGTGTCGTAACCAAGAGTGCAGCAAGGCCCGTTTTCGTGCACCAGTTCCCGTTCGAGTCTAGCTCAAAGCGGTGTTTTCGGGTTTTACCCCTAGGTACATCTGTGCCAGAGATGCCTCTACTTGCTCGTATCCAGACAGGGATGTATTGCTCAGAAAACTCACGAAATCTCAACAATACCAAAATTCTAGGAAGTTATTCTATACTAATCCTCAATGTTCATCTTAGGTCTACATGCTCTAATCAGAGTTTATCTAAATCTAGCTTCCAAGGTTTGTACTAAACTTCCTATGATACCAACTGTAACGCCCCGACCCTAGTTACCCAGAGTCGGTGCATTATTACATAACATTGGCATGATCACAAGAAAGATCAAATCTCGAAAGACCGATTGGTTTAGTAGCCTTGGAAAAACTAGATATATTCATAAGTTTTACATTACATCATAAAATGAAAAACTACTACAACAACATAATGTCTCCATAATCCACACTCATATCCCCAAATAATATCCCTGCAGTTCATTCATAATTTACATCTTCACTTCATGGAAAAAATAAAACATAGAAAAGGGGTGAGCTCAAATTCCCAGTAAGGATAACAATATAGCGGAAACTTTCATAAATAAGGATAAACATTTAAGGAAATGTATAACTAAAACAAAAGCCTTTTAAAATTGAACTTTTAACGTAGTATGGCATAAATAAAATGAAATAATTCCATTTACTTATTCACATGGTTATTCTACTAATCGAATAATCACATGCAAAATCAATAACCACTTTCATAATGTTGGAATGCATAATGCCAGACTATCATAACCACATAGCCAAAGCCTCGTGCCAAGACTACAAATAATATTTTTCCAAGGCCTTGTGCCAATACACTAGTTTGTCTCATGAGACCTACCGATGCATCGAGGAGCTATAGCGGGCTCCACCCGTCACATATTAAGTCCAATGCATTCCCATATGAAAAGGTTTAAACATAACATAAACATTCGTATTAAAACTAGCATACGAAATGTCAATAATTTCACCATAAACTATGAATGTTATAAAAATAGCACATCCACAATCAAACATATCACAAAAACATCAATACAATATAGATGTTTTGTATCATAATAAATCAACTTCAAATAAGTGTAAAATCCATCAAAGGATATTGACATAGATGAAATCAAAACACTTTTTGGAGAAATATCTCTTTCTATTTTTGAAATCATTTAAGAGCCATATAAAATAAAACATTTTCTTGAAAATATTCTTATAATCTTGTATGGAAAGCTTTGAAGATTTTATAACGGCAGAAAATAACCGCACTCGCCGTATAAGTTAAAAAAAACATTCTTACCTTAATTCTGTCGAAAAGGTTAAAAAGGACCTTGTTTTGAAAACGACGGAAAGATTCCTCTTATAAAAAGTCAAACAAGGGTATAAATGACTTTAAACCATATTCTTGTAAATAATAAAAAAATTTTGAAATACATTTTGAAGAAACATGGATGTGGATGATAAAGAGATCCCAGTAGATTATTACGTATAAACAACCTCGGATAATGAAAATATTGTGAAATAACCCTTAACAAATTTGGTAACTTATGAAACATACAACCCATGAAATAGGTATCACACAATGAATATGTAAATACACATAAATTAGAGTGTATTACACAAAGAATATAATTATGGGTAGTACATACACCACACAAAAGGTGATGGTGGCAATATGGCTTGAATCTCACGGGAATAAGGAGTGAGATGAAAACCCCTTACCTTGTACTTTTCCTTGGTTGGGGTAGGTTAACCTCCTGTATAATGGTGAAATAATTTTTATTAAATTATAAAATAATCATATACATTAATATGATATCATATATGATCTTTTAATATTGATTTGTTAATAATATCTTAGTATTATCGTTGTTTCGGGTGTTAACTTACTTGTTTTCTTTTATATGTTTTGTTACGTAAGACATGTTTGTAAAGGATAGGTTTTATATTATTCATATCCAGAATTATATCAATTCCTTAAACATCATTTTGTTAAATCATCAAATGATAATTATACTTGAATGGATACGATGGAGAATGAATCTCATCTCGTTCGTGGAGACGGTAGTCCGTACGTACGCACGAGCGACAATATCATTATTTTGATATTAAAATAATATATAAATGTATGGTATATCATTTATACAGAATCCTTAACATGTTATATTTATTATTTACATGAGTTACACATCATTATTATACCCATCCAAATAATATTATATTGAATAACAATTACACCACGACGTGGAGACAGTAAGCCGTACGTACGCACGTATGGTGACATGTTATTCAAAGGGTGGATAGAATACTGAATATGGTTGTACCATATTTATAATAACATCACAGTATATATATGATACTGGATTTATTATTTTAGAATGTTAACAAAAAATGAAGAATAAGTGGAAGAAGAAATGAACTTAGAAAAGGGTGGTGAAATCATTACCTCTTCTTCGGGTTCTTCCTTTTGATTTGATCAAAAGGGCTCCTTAGGTTGGCTTTCTGATCAAAATAAGGCCCTTAGGTTGTATTGAGAGAAGTTGGGAGAGTATTTGGGCAGAGTTTGGCGGAACCAAAAGGCTTTGAAGGTGTGAAGAAATGAGAAGGAGGAGTGCCCTTTTATAAGAGGGGTGAGGGGCACCTTTGGAAAAGCTAGAAATATTAATTTATAATAAATTCATATTTGGTTTCTAATGGATCCAAAGTTTATTATTCAAATTTTAAGGTGGGGATGGGTCAAAAACAACACAACCAATAGAATTTAGACTGGTTTGAGTACTTATATTAACCTTATCTTTAAGTATTAACTCTATGTTAATTAGTTTCACTTTTACAATGTCTCTCTGTATTTTTATATAATATGGTTAGTAAACTTACTATATACATCCAAGAGACCCCCAAGTGGTCCATTAATGATGAAACTATCATTATATAAGTCACTTGGCCGAACCTTAGATTTTTAGGAATTTAATATCAATTAATAATATAATATTTGTTTTAAGAACTCTTTTATGTCAATTTTGACACTATTCAATAGTTGATTTTTGTGAAACTCATAACAGATTTATTACTTAGAAAAAAGTCAATTAAATCAATCCTAATATATCATATTATCCTAGAAAATTAGTTTAATTCATTAAAAGTTTCATATTATATTTATTTGGGTATTTATAATATCAATTAGTTTAATTTTTCACTATTATAGTAATTACTGCATCATCATTGTGTCATAAATAAAATAAATTATTTAATGTCTAAAAATTATAAATAAAATATAATTATGTAGGAAATATTTTTATCTTTCTAATAAATATTTATAATCTAAAATCCAACATATATAACCCTATGTAACAATTGTTTTTCTAAAAGATATATGCTTGTGTCATTTTTGTATTCATTTTAACTTAATTAAAATAAAGTGGCATTATCACTTACAAGTGGATCCTTGGGGTCCCAAAATCGACCCAAAGATGCCCATGGTCGACCATGTATCAACCAATAGGGTTAAGACACGTTTTAGGGTAATTTAGTATTATTATAATATTATTTTTTAACCCTTATTTACCGGATTTACCCTTAACCATGGTAAATAAAATATTTACCGCAGTAATTATTCAAAATGTCTAAAAATAAAAGTTACCTATTTACACAATTTGAACATCCTGATTACAAATATGGAATCCATTTTCCTAAATTCAATACACATAAGTGGCAGAAATTAATTTAAAATTAATTCCTGCTGTCAAAACAAAAAGCGTGTTTTTAATAGATAATAACTATCAAAAGATTGACACTTGTTTATGTTCGGTTTAATTGTAAAATTATGTGCAATGACCAACATTATATTAAATGGTAGAAATATATTCTAAATATACTTTAAAACTACTAAAATTCATAATTTATCACTATTAATTATTTTGATAAAAAAAAAATTTTAATTAAAATTTAGTAATTTTCACTATTCATCAAAATATGAAATTTATCCAAAAAGTACCAAAATTTCACCTTAGGCTAAATTAGATATTCCGAATCCAAAAATGAAGTCCATTTTAAAATATAAAATATATATAATTTCAAAAAGTAGGTATTACTATTCATAACGGCTAGTTTAATTGGTTGTGGTGTGTGTTAAAACTCAAGGTTGCGTACAACACACGCTACTGTATTATTCAAAGAAAGCGTACCGTGGAAGATTGGGTGTTTCATTTTAAATTTTTTATGTCCCCATTTAGTCAAAAAGTTTAAAATATTGTATTTAAAAAGGGTTCACTATTAAAAGTTGATAAAAGTGCAATGCTGAAAATGAATTTGTTCTTGCATTATTTCTAAGAAACTCATAATATGGATTCTAAAATTATAAGGATTATATAAAGTTTAAAATTTAGATAATACTATTCATAACCTCTTCTGAATGGCTTTTTTTTTAAGTCATGGTTTGATTGAACTCGGTGTTGCGTGTAGTGCAAGTTATTGAATTATTTTGAAGAAATAACAGACTATGAAATCTTGGGTGTTACATGGAGAAGTATTGGGTTATATAAAACAATATTCCTCATAATCCTCTAACTTCCCCTTTTTCTCTTGTAAATCTATATTATCCATCATATAAGGAGGAATGGATACCAGTGAAGATTTTGAAGATACCTTTTTGGAGAACTCATCCTTTCCCTAATGAGGTAATTTATAATGTAATCAATGAATAATTCCCTAAAATATTGAACCACTAAAGGATATTCCACCTGACTGACCCCCAAATTATCCAATAACATTCTAGTGATCTGTACTTTCACTCCCCCATCGCATAATGCTCTAGTCCATCTCAATGTTCAAGGACATTCCATTCTCCATTGTGATTATACAATTCAACCTATGATGATATAAAATTCCCCATCTAGTAGTAGTATAAAATATAATATTGATATGCTAATAGCCAATCCATCCATAGAATGTCTTAAAACCCTATCCACTAGAGTACATAATGGTCCCAAATAGAGTGACACACACATAACTCTAGGGTAAATCCTTACACTTGGCATACACCCTCCATTCAATTCCCAAAGGCGTGTCTAGAATCATAACAACCTCAAAAGAACACCATGACTACTATGTTTTATCACTGGATTTTATATAAATCTATGTATTACACCTATATCTGAAATAGAAAATGAAATAGAATAGGATAGTATGATCATACATCTCAGTGTAAATGCACTGAAATCCTACTCTCCAAGTGTAGTCAATACATAATATAATCATCCTGCATAACAACCCTATCATACAATCACACTACTCAATGGAGTCCCACATTGATCTCTCGAAATAAGTTGTGTTTTTTGATAACTCTTCCACGGACACCACATCCTTGGCCTGGTCATCCAAAACTGCTTCTTCAAAGACCACCAAATCCTTGGCATGATCATCCAAAACTACACTAGCTACCTTCCTGACATGAAGCCGACGAACCTAATCCAGATCTTGGTGTCAATTTTGAATCCCTACAACTCGCAACTAGAGGAATGCTCCTACAAAAAATTTTCATGTTCCCCATCTTACCATAATATTTGTACTCGATTGGGTTGGAGTCCTAGTTATTCAACGTGTATCCCCACCAACCACACTGATGAAAAATCATTGAGTTTCTAGCACTAAAATCCTGAACATCAGTCATATCTTATGAATCCTCAAAATAGAACATTCTACATAATGAAAAAGAACAACTAGGTCAGGAATAAAAAATTACCTTATGTATTCCCCCATGTTTCTTTAGGTTTCATTGTGTAATATACTCTTGAATCACAGTCATACAAATAAATACCAATATGAACAAATTTACATGAGATTTTATATAATGTCTATGATCTTCGTCAAAATGTATATCATTCGATATCTTATAAGAATGGTAAATTAGTGAAAAAAGATTTGATCATTAAATCTTATTGGGTACTCCATAGCTATCATCTCACCCAGATATATATGAATCAATGCACTAGAACTCTCATCCAATAGTATCTTATGATAATTATTATAAAAGAAGATGGTCTAGAAATCAGTATAACCATTATCTCACAGCATGTCTGCCATGATCATAACATCCCATGAGCGTTTTTCTACTCCACGTAGCATATAAGTGGAAGTCATGACCATCCTCTAAGGATGGGTATCTAGATACTTGAATATAGATAGTGTGGTATCATGATACATCTCTATATCATGTTGACTACCACTCACAAGAAAACATTGGAGGATACAACTACTTAGACACCATGCATCAGCTCAACCAAAGACATAAATGGTTGTAGTGCTCCCTGAAAATAAAACATAAAAAATAGAACCGTGAGGGCACTATTCCTCATCACATGATTCTAGAGCATCCATTGATACCACAACTAGAAATAAAGGATGATCATCTGGTTTCACATAGACCACCACATCTATATAATGGTTGTCTCCTCCATTATGGTATATGACATGAGGTATTCATGGTGAATTTATTTACAATTAATAACATCTTCCTTATAATAGAATGAAATCAAGGTCGAAAGTCAAAAGTCCTTTACATGTCAACACCCTCATAAAACAAGTCATAACCTACAATGTACTCTTAAATACATAAGTGTAAAAGAAACATCCACTAAAATCCACAAGAAATACTAACACTATACTAACCAAAATCCATGTCTAAGTGATGTTTATATTCTTAATTTTGTTTTCTTTTATCAATCATTAGATCAAATGATTTAATTGATGATCCACCATGTGCTAATCCATTTGGTCCCATAACACCTAATAAACCATGATTTAATTCCCATATACTCCAGACACTTCAAATTAACATTATGAATTAAATTATAATGGTTAATGATTTTCTAATAACTAAGGGACCATTAACCTTATGAATTGAAAAATGATGTCACTTATTTATCCAATAAACATGATACATCAAAGTAGTAGGCACAATTATCACAACACCTCTCAAAGCAGTATGAATTCTGTAATGCATCATAAATTGAATGTCCTAATGCATGGAATGTTTTTTTAACAAGGTTTTAACATGATGCATGAGATTTAATACACTCATCTCATCAGGTTTTAATATAAATTTTACCCAAATTGCATCAATGGTATTTGCAGAAATCATTTGTGTCACTGAATAGTGAAATAAAAAAAATCATAGTCCAAAATATAATATAAGAAATTTATTTTAGGCAGTTTTTATTTTTCCTATACAAATATTAGATACTACTGGAAAAATATTATTACCAAATTCCATTTCCTTTGTAACCCTATCTATTGTCTCCAAATTATAAGAAAACTCGAAAAGAACTCACTTGTGATACCACTTTGTAAATTCATGGATTCATATGTCACTAAAAAGGACTTGATATTGGTTTGAAACATTGAATCTTGGATATCTCCAAAAACATCATATCCAATAGACTAGAAGCATAGGCCTAGGTGATTAATTGGGGTAACTATTCCTTAATTTCTGATGTATATCACAATGTAAATCAATACCATATTAATAACAGAAGCATTAAAACAAAAATAAAATAGATAAATTGCCCAAATAGATAACAATGACAAAAGAGGGATCATATACTGTGATGTACAATATACATGAATCAAGAAAATTTCCAAAATAGGTAAATTGAGATAAAAAACAATAAATGTATCCAAATTTAAAAAAATACCAAATACTATATGTATATTCGCAACGCTTATCTTTTTCCCATGTACATTGCAACAATGTAATGATAAATATCAATTGTTATGGAAAATTCCCCTAATATTACCTATATCAATATAAATTGTTTGTGTCCCCATGGAGGCACAAATAGGTTTCTTGATAATTAACCCATTATGTATCCACCCAAATGTATATATAATTATATGATTCTCAATGTAGTATGCTATAAAATTTTATGTAAGTATTAATGTTTGTTTGAATTCCCATGGAATATGTATTCTGAAACAATTAATACTAAATTGCCTCTCATGAATAATTATAACAAGTGATAGATCAAAACAAATCGACTATAAGAAATGAAAATAATTAGCACTGCCTCACAATACATCAATCTGTGTCCATTTTACAGGGCCATTACATATAATAAAAATATATCAAAAATCCAATTTTGTTGTCATATAATGAATTTCATCACAAAATACATGGCCTTTTGTTATAATCATGTGTAGAAAAAATGGTTATATCCAAAGTGCAATAGAAAAATCCCTCCCCATCATTCCCTAGGAGCATATTAGTGGAAAATTGTTGTACATAATACATGAAGTCCATGGAGCATCTTTTTGAATAAGTCCTACATGAGTCCATGCAAGGAAGATCCCAGGGGTTGTAATTCTTGAGGCATCCAATGGAATATATTCCATGGGTGGGATACTCTACCCAAGTCATCCACTACCATGTTACAAATCTAGGGAGAGTATTCCATGAAATCATAACAAAAAACTCATTCATTAAAACCAATATCAAATTAAAATTTCATTTGATTCTTCTAACTCCAATAGTCACATTCACTCATTCATATATAAGTCATATACCACTATTTTAATACCTTACATAAAAAACAACACATGTGTATACCCAATCATGTATTCCATTTGTATTTTATCAATTCACATGTCTAATCCCAACCATTTATCCCCATTCATATTAAAACATATTATGTGGGTATACACACCCATTAAATTAAATAGATTTATTCTATTAAACACATTACATTTAACATATCTATTTTAATCAATTCAACTATTATGAATTTCATGTTATGTATATTAAATCTAACCATGCAGGCAATCCCTCTTATAGTCATCCCATTCCGACTATAATTAGATTATAAAAAAATTTCCAACCCAAAACACACTCCTAGGGTGGTATAATATGGAATAAACATGGAATATTCATAAGGATCCCCCATTTGTGAATTTGGATTTTGAAACACGTCTCAACACATCACTACATATATTGTGTTTATCCCTAATAGGGCTTATTATATCTATTTCAAGTAACCCATCGAAATTGGGGACACACCAGACAATCTAACAGTTGGCGTAATGGATGATAGCTCTAAAAATAACCAAAAGAAGAAATATATGTACAGAACCCCTAACATAGAATGTTATTGGAATTCTCGTCCATTAAAAAATTCTTATACTACTTATTTTATGTGAAATATAATGAACAAATGATGAATGTGAAATATGGGAATTTGAGAGTAAAATAAAATAATGAAAATGATATTACTAATATTAGAGAATGGATAAAAAGGAACGCATTTTTTATCTTTATAGATATTATGTGAAAAAACACACCCAAATCGAAGATCAGACAGATGAACATGATTAAATTCCAATTTAGACTCCTTTGAGAGCATCGCAAAAGAGTGACGATTAGTGTGTGGGTCGAATATAAAGATAGGTTCTAGTATATAATTTCTAATTAAGTTAAATATTAAAATATTATAAAATTTTAGGGGCTTCTTGGTTTACCCACAAGGATTCTAGTAAGCCAATGGTAGCTCACATGGTTTTTTGACATGGTTTATACAATATGCAAAAACCATACTAAAACCCTATGATTAGTTCCTAATAACATCTGACATGGAAACAAGGAAAAGTAGATCCTCATACATGGTTTAAAAAAACCATGCAGCTTGTGTGCGCCAATATCCATCCTCACACAGTTTACTAATACCATGTGGCCCTCCCAACACTATTTGTACTAACCATGCAGTAGGATTAAAACAACCCAAAACTCTGTTTCATGATTCCAAAAATCCCCAACCACCCCTAAAAACATCATGAACAAATATTTTACCCATATTAGTCCATATTTAAGCATTCAATGTGATATATAATGGATTGATTCCTCATTAAATAAATGGATTTATTACACATTTCATCACATTTCACTCTGTAAAAAATAAGTAGACCATCTGGAGAAAAGTCCTCTAGTAAACATCATTGTATTCCAAAATTCTATTGTCCATTAATATCAGTTAAAATGTTGAAAAATGGGGATATTATAACATGTGGATTAGTAAAAAATATATGGTAGGATTATTATATAAAAAATCAGTGAAAAATAATGATAAATAACAATCAATAGTTAACTCATAACAAGAAAAAGGAAAATAACCTTTTCCAAGAATAAACATGCATAGGCATAAAATCAAATAAGTCAACATACAACAGAAAATACATAAAATAGATCTAGAATATCAAATAATACATTATAAATGGACTCCAAATCTGAATTTCAATCCATGTACATACTAATCCACTACTCTAATTTCATGTCCTATGCCAAATGATTTAAGGAAAAAGACGTACAATCTTATCCCTAACTTACTGTCAAGTGATATTTTGGTGAACCAATGAAATATGTGAGTGTGGGGTAAGAAAATTTTAGTAAGACACCACCCATGGTGTGTAATAAAAAAAATAATATGAATTTAAAATAATATAGTGTGAAAATTATAAAATTATATATGTTAATGTAATTTATAACATCTGTTAGGCTTGACCTCCCCATGGTATGAATAGATAAATCTACTAAATCTAGGATAAGATGAATGTCTCTAATCATTGTAATAGAAAAAAAAATATGAACCACTATTATAGTTACATTGTTAATGTATACCACTAATCATGAGGGACCTATAAAGAAGCCAATTAAACATTATACAATGATGACCATGTTAGGTCATAAAGGATTCATGCAATTAATGATTTAGTTATTAATGTTCATCAAAATTGATATCAAGCAATATATTATATCATTTTACCAATGGGAACATCCATGTCATTGAATATAAACAATCCAGGTATCGCTCAAAGAATAATATAATATCATTTGGCCTTTGTTCTATTCAAGGGAATTCTAAATAAGTAATCCTTGTATATCTCAATGGGTATATAAGTCAATTCAACCAAATATACATTCCAAGGAATTTTTTATATGGAATATGAGTTTTCCCAAGGACTCACACCATTTCATATAATATCTGATCTCATCTAATGAATTCAATATAATTAATCAAATTATTTCTCAAGGTGTAATATAACATCATGTAACCTATAATAATATCAAAGTTATTACTTATCCAGAATCCATGTATCACTCATGGTGTATATTGTTTCATATAACATTAAATTTGAAATTTAAGCACAATCCATGTGACACATCAATCCCAATTCATAGTCCATAAAATTATAGTATATACCATTAGACCATTTCCATTATAAACAAAAATATATGTCCACATGAATCATCAATTCCACTACATAGCCCACCATAATCCATCCCCATATTAAATATCAATTTAATTATATTAATTCTATTATGTATTCTATTTGAAATTTTGATGAATAATTTATGTTATTATGTACTATACGGTTTATAAAAGAAATCTACTAAGTAATTATATTCTATAAATCAAATCACACACATGTTATATAATCACCCAGGAATGTATAATGTCAACATTACTATTCATCATAATTAAATTTAACAATCAATTTTTTTATAATTTCCATGCTCTAAGAAATGGTAATTATCCCTTTAAAAATCTATTTTTATCGTCAAATCAATTTTGTTATTATGGTTCAACCCAAAGACACAATAGTATAGTTTTTTCAATTACATTAATTTAACAACTCATGTGTGCATTTGGTATTTACCTAAGGGGTGATCAATGTTTTGGTCATGAACCTCCAAAGATGATAAAAAGCCTAAATATGTGTCAAAGAATTTTATTTTGGACAATTTTTATTTTATTTTAAAGAAAATATAGGTTTAGATTGTTGAATGAATACAGTACTTTTTAAATGATGATATTTTAAGAGAACATAATGTAGTCCCCATATAAAATTTTTACAACAATTCACATATCATCTCTCTATGATTTTCATCTTGAATGATATATATCTCAAAAATTACAAACTCAATGAAAATTTGGAAATTGAGATTACATGAAAATAACACCCAATATTGAGAAATAAAAATATATAATAAGAATGGGGGTTGATAAAATAATAGATGTTAATCCAACACAATTGAGGGAGAAATATAAAGAGTTCATATGATGGCGATCCATCAAATCATATGAGTACATATGAAGGATATATCACAAATGTTTATCTATTAAAAAATGGGGTCAATGGATAAGTGGTGGATATTAGGTTTAAATAATTATTGGATGAATAATAAATTCATCCTTTTAATAGTGAGCATGGGCTGGTAACCCTGTTAGACAAACAATTTTCTAATGATGCACTGACACTATCTGGAGGAATATAAACTCACATGGTGTTGTGAATGTTTTGATAAAAAATCACAAACCAAGTATTGATAATTTTAAAAACACTAACCCCTAATGCATTTAGACTCTCGGTTAGATAAACCATGTACAACCATTGCAATGTATGTTAGAAACACAAAAAAAAATTCTTCACATTGATGTTTGGCCACTA
Source organism: Viscum album (assembly GCA_963277665.1). Classification (NCBI taxonomy): domain Eukaryota; kingdom Viridiplantae; phylum Streptophyta; class Magnoliopsida; order Santalales; family Viscaceae; genus Viscum; species Viscum album. The sequence continues at coordinate 1,817,654,298 of OY728146.1, forward strand.
ATTATTAATTTTATAATGCATGTGACAAACCAATTGGGACAAATAGTTTTGATGAATTTTTAGCACTAAAAATGATCTATCAATTTTCATTAACTTTTTTCTATTAGAATATAAGTATTTTGAAAATGATTTTCCATACACCCCTCTATAAACTAGATACACCACATAAGCCTTAATATGCATAGCCAAAAAAATATTTAAGTGTTCTAAATAACATAAAAATGTTTTAATATTTCCTTTTTGAAGAAACCCATCCACTAGATGAAATGATAAATTCCACTAAAACGTCTAACCATGTTCATAATATGGGATCTTACAACCTCCCCACCAAAATATATATTATCCTAGATATGACTTCGGGTAAAATAATAATATCAGAAGAACTACATGAGTCCTGAAGTCATGATAAAATTGTCATGTTTCATTTAAAAATTCTCAATGAAACTCTAGGAATGGCTACAAAAATATTGTACATAAGACATTAAAATCGATCCAATTATGTTAAACTCATGAAAGAAATACAATTCTTACCTTACCCCCTCTCAAATATATTTGAGATCATATCATCATCAATTACATAAAATGATCGAAGGCTATTACCAAAATAGGTTTTAGATTTGAAAAACCAATTTCAAGTCAAACAACACCCACAATAGGAATTTCATATAAAAAATCCTTAATAATCCCATCAACACCCACAGGATAGTTTCCAACTATTTATGCATGATCATAAATGTGGATGATTCCCCTGTTGATTGATATTGTTGGAGGATTAGAATTAAAATCAACCAAAAATACAATTGTTTCACTAGATTTTTCATTAATATCCCAAACTGACCTCAACAAAACACCTATTTATACCAATGGAATTAATAATTTAGTTCCTCATTAGATATATAAACATTTTTATGTGAACTCAGGTAAAAAATATTCCGAAGACTATTACTTAAAAAACAATGCTTCCATAGCCAATAGAACACTACTTCTAGACTTTTATACAATTTCACCCATTTTTATTGATATTGTCTTGAGCACAAACAATGAATACTGTTCCAAAAAATATGCTGACATATCTTCATATAACCAATCCCAATTAAATATATCACTATTATATAGTACAAAAAATAACATATTTCAAAAACAAACCCCATTAATAATCACAAAACATTCCAGTCCTGACACCCACACTTGGGCTTCACCTATTCCAATATTTAATATTGTACAACAAATTAAAAATAAAAATATACTATAAATTATTCAATTTACGTAATAGAATTTCTGATCCAAAATGACTATCACAGAACATTTCTTATGGTATCATAATGATTATAACATATGGGAATCCTATAAATGATCAAAATCCCTCTCCCCCACACTTGATTCAACCATTTCTTATTAAAAAAAATTATTTACTCTTTATATTTTCCCATGAAACATTAATATTTAGACATTATTATAAAAATGGATATGCACTCTCCCATCTTCAAGTATAAATTTGAACATCATATATCACTTATTATGTGTTATACTATTTCATAGGATATATTTAATTAATATTATTTTATATTCAATTTTAATATATTTCTCTATAAACTTTTTTTATTTGATTGTTACCCAAGTTATATGGTTTATTTTCCTAATATTGTTCAAAAATGTAGATCAATCAAATGGGATAACCCCTATGGGAAATTCTTATATTTTATCATTCGAATATAATAATAATTTTATTCAACTATTATTATCTTGGTTGATATTTCTTCCAAATTTTTTTTTGAAATTATATTATTTATAGACATTACCATTGATATGGTTTTTTGGTATGGTATTTTTATTCAATAAAATGATGCATTTTTTCAATCATATATTATCATATACTCTAAATTTCATGGATATTTTTATTTTCTTATGTATTATAATAAATAATTTTGAATAAAATTGTATTTATTTGAAATTTATGAAATGAAAATTAATTTATCATCTTTTATATTGGCCTTTTTTTGAAAAAATTATCTTTTTTAGCATTACATATGAACTTATCATTACTCCTCCATTATCCATTTGAATGGAAAATTATCACTAAAATTTTAATTTTTAGAAAATAAATTATTTAAATACAAATTTGATAATGTATATAATTTAATATAATATCGAATTATCATAGATATTGAAAATATAAAATTATATTTTGTTTATAATTAAATAATGATCTTTTCAATCTATGTCATTATCCTTTGACATGTTATATTCTATATGGTGGAAATTATTAATACAAATCAATTTTTTTTCTATATATGTCTGATGTAATTTTCTTCTTTTTGGATGACTAATCAAACACAACCTTTTTTATGCTAACCATCATCGGGTTATTAATATTAGTTTCATTCAAATGATTTTTCACATTGAAAACCCTATATTTTCTTTTCTTTGACTAAGTGGTGATCACCCCGATGCTATAATTATCATTATTTTTTAAATTGTTTTAATAACCATATACACTTTATAGATAAGGTATAAATATCACATGTTTTATTATCTTCATTAAATTATATTTCCCCATATTTTTAATTAATGATATTAAGATTCCAATTTATATTACATTGTATTTTCATGTTATGAATAATGATCTATTTATGAATTATTTACATTTGGGAATACAATTATAAAGTATATGAAACCAATTTTAATCCCATGGGTTCTCTAGTAATTTATTAATGATAACCATTTTCTTCTAATGTGTTATTTATAATGTGATCAATTTTTGGTTTCATGTTTCACTAATATGTATAGATAATTATGTTTGGGGTATTATATCACCTTAAATCCATTTTCTAATGATATATGTCTCATTAGATATAAAATCAAGCGATACATAGAATTTATATAGATTTAATTGTTTAAATACTATGATTTTTCCACAATTTAGTGTTACTACATACATTAATTTGATCAAAATATACAAGGTTGGCATAGGTGAATTTTTTAGATAATGTTTTCATATGATTATGTTTATTGAAATTTTCTATGTTTACTTAAATTTCCGGATTTGTACATTTACATTCTATACCATAGTTTTATACATTTTACTTTGATAATTTTTACTATTGTGGATCATGAGTGTTTACTCATGTTACGACACTATTTTAGATTATTAATTATGTTGTTTCATTCCTTCTGAAATGATTTATGATTCATTCTATATAAGTTATATAATTCTTTTCTATACTGATTATACCCATATTTTTTTAATAGAACATATGATATTTTATTGTTTTCACAAATGATTGAGAAAAGATGGGGTGAAGTGGAAGCTGTGAAATTGTACATTTGGAAATTTTGGGTTCAATTTAATGTAAATAAAATTATATCCCTAGATCCATTTCATGAAATATTATTCAGATAATGAGTTATTATATATAATAACATATTATAAAATCAATATATATCATAAATGATATATTGTAAATTTAAAATCACTAGTTTGATTCACTCATTATTAGTTTGTCTTAGAACAAAGGAGCGAAGATAGGAATCCACTAGATCTTCATCATGTATAAAAGATTATTATGTTTTTTATAAATGAATATAGGTTCTATAAAAGAAAATCTATGATCTTTATGAAATATATTAGATCATGTGAATAACATAGTCTTGATCGAGAAGATGTGATTATATTGATATTTTTTATCCATCACAATCTCCCACTATGGGAATGATAACAATTGAGAAGATATATTCTCTTTATAAATTCATATAATTTTTGGAGAACAATATTCAGTAGGATAAAATGATATTTCAAACATAGTTTAATCTTTTTAAAATTTCACTTCATTCCCAAGAATGTAATATCCTTTATTTTATACCCCTACACACACTAATGAATTAATTCAACTTATCATAAATGGATAAAATAATTTACCCTTAATATTTATCAAAATAAAATGATATTTTATTAAATTGAAACCATTAAATAATATCAAAATATACCTATATAATTTAAAAATCCTTCAATGGTAATTTATCATTCAAAAAAAATATTTTTTATGGTATTATATTTTATTATCAAACATCATTGGAATAATGTTTGATATTAACCAATCACTATTATTCCAAAAATAGATAATATTAAAATAATTTTACATTTTATCAATTAAATTAATAAATTTAACCTCCAAAAAATGTGGGGCCCACAGTATCCTAAAAATGACTTCATCTAAATTAGTGGTACATGTGGATTCATGTACTATGTGATCATGTTTATCATTAAATAAACAATGGTGAGAATGAACCATAAGGCAATAAAAGATTTTGGGAACCCATAATAGAACCTATAGAGATAAATAATTTCGAAGAAATTAAATCATCTTATATACATGTTCTATGTAATATTTAATAAGTGTCTCATAATATCTCATAATGATAGATGCACAGATGTGTCATTCCCTTTTGAATATTTATATTTTTTCATACTTTATAAACAAAAATACCATATTGTGTCATAGAGGTTGATTTAATGATGTTACTACCATCTTAGTTAATTGTGGACCACAAGATATCTCATCCTTAATAGGGAATTTAAAAAATTTATATTTATCATTTTACCAATTTTGTAAAACCAATGAGGTAACGAAGATAAGATACCTTCATATTACAATTATTTCATTATTTACTACTTCATTTTGATCTCTAATAAAGAGAACAAAAATCATGGTCATACAAAGGAACAACCAATGATATAAAAATCATGTGGTTTTCCTATAGGAGGATCATTCCATATGATCTCATCAACATGAGATCAACAAGTGAGAACATCAAAGGAATAAGTATCGTTTATTATGAGCCACAAACACAAGATTAAAAGTAATTATTGGTGTCCCACAAGTGTAATGTCTCTGAAACTAAGTAAAAATATTGAGGATCAGTTTAATACTATCATTATTATCTCATTATACATGAGATCTTATATAACATTTATATATAACAATTAATCTAAATAATGTACCTCATAAATAGTGTATTTAGAAGTATAACCATTATTATTATAGAAATAAACACGTTTATATATCATAATATATATATGAAACGGTAATCAAAAAGAATAAATTTTTTGTCTCTAGAGGACCCACAAAAAATTTCTAACATACACCAGATGAAACTTCTAATAGGTAATAACATGTTTTCTATCATATGAGTGTCATTATTTTTCTAGGATGTGGATTTAGACAAAGGGACTTCTAGGTAAACTACTATGATGAATTTTTTAATGAAGAATTCATCTATATTAGTAAGATCCTTTAAAATATATACATCCAAGGTATATTCTTTTCTAATATTGTTTTTTCTATTCTCTTTTGAAAGAACCACGACCATATTATTATCACGTTAAGATGTAAGAGGGGTTTCACAAAAAGTTATAATTATAATCTCATAAAAAATGAATTTTATTCATAAAACATATAAAACTATTATAGAATATTCTATATGGTCATATTCTATTATTTATTCTGTAACCACAGACTGATTTTATCTCCTTCATCTCATTACATTACCATTTTGGAGAAAAATACATTCTAACTATATTGTTATATCATTTTGATATATCAGGATACGAGCATCAGTGTGTCCCTTCATTTTAAACTCTACATAACCTCCTTTACTGAGAACATATCCTTTGTATGTGTGATGTTCTTTAAATAAAGTTTATGCATGAACAATGTTTCTATCCTATATGTGGTTCATATCTACTAATCATGAATACTAAAAAGGAAACAACAATCCTAGTAAATATCAAGGAATACTACAAATATACCACTACTAGATCATAAGATAATTGTCTCTTTATTTCAATATCATCTTTCATATATGGAAACATCTTACTAAATATAGTAATTCTCTATGAACCTCACTACAATCCCCGCATGGATTGTTCTATATTGTACCATTTGAGTAACATGTCATTATATGTACTTTGACATATATAGAGAAGCCTATGATATCAATATCAATAAAAAATGATCCCTATAATATAGTTTGTATCACATAATTATCTCATGGGTAAGAGTTCATTTAACCAATTAATAACTAACTATAATACATTGACTTCATTTCCTATTATAAAATTATCATCAACATATACCAATACGAAAACAATGGAAATCCCACATACTACATTATAGTAAAATCAAATTCTTCAATTCATAGTAAAACCATATTCACATTAAGGCTTATCATGATGCATATTCAATGACCTTCATGAATGAATCAATCATTAAATGTAACTCTATAGAATGTAAACAATATTGTGACTCTTTGAAATGAAATACCTTTATGTTGTATTATATAAAAATCTTGTTTACCATTCCATTTATAAAAATCATATTTAACATCCATTTTCCATATTTAATAATCATAAATATATTTAATTATAGGTAATATTACTTTCTTAATTTTTCATTTCAACTAGAAACAGTGTTTTGTCAAAGTCGATTACATGATGTTTTCTAAAACATTTCACTCTTACTCCTGAATTATATCTTATTACATGAAAATATTTTCCCATATTTCTTTTGAATACCCATTTACTCACAATATGTTTTACATTATGGCATTGGTATATAGAATATAGAGATAAGATTTTGATACAAATATTTCATTTCAGAATATATGGCTTATTACCTTTTAGATTCACCCCCATGGTCTAATTCAAATACACCAATGATGCTAGGAAAGGTGACCCATCACTTCCATTTTTTTCCCTTTTGCGGAACACTATCTCAGAAACATTACCAATTCTCTAGTTGACCAGAAAAACTCATTCCCATTGGTGTATCAAGAAATATGATTTCCCCAACCCACCTTTTGTATGCTGATGAAATTTTTCATTTTCATCACGGTGATAAAAGAAACATTCAAAACTAAAAAATGATATCATGGACTATGAAGAGATTTCTAAGAAATCCATTAGATAGAAAAAATATTTTGTCTTCATTGGAATGAACATTCCCCCCAAAAAGAAGTGAAAAATTAGAAATTAAACAGGTATTTAATAGATCCCTCTCCCTTTTACAAACCTAGATGTCCCGATCATTTGGTGGAGGAGTAAATCATTTCAATTCAATACTATTATTGACCTAGTTATTACCTAGTTAACCTCTTTGAATGTAAAATCTCTATCCATGGTGGGTAGAATATGACTTGTCAATATACCATAATTTTCACAATTGGTTTAATCATTGATGGTCTACATATGGCTTACAATTCTAATAAAATTGCTTAATATCACAATCAAAGATTTTGTTTGGACTGGCAGCACTCTGGAAAGGAAAATTGAAATTTCCACCTTGTTAACCATTTGGAATCCCATAAAAAAAGGTGTTACAGGCTTCAAAAACCATATGTATTCATTAAGTCTCTTCAATACTGTCCCACTTGGAATATTCTCTTCAATAAATCAGACTCCATTTCATATATAAAAAATTGATTCCTTAAAAAACATAAGAATGGGAACTCAAATTTTATCACCTCCTCTATTTTTCAATCCATATGGAAATACATTTAATCTATTATGAAAAAATTTATATGGATGGTCTCTATTGACTCTTCTATGAACATCTAGTTGGATAATTGGACTGGTGCTCCTTTAATCTTCATTGTTCCTCCTGGCCAAACACATATAAATTCAACACTTCTATCAAAGATATTCTTAATTCCTAAATCGATCAGTTCCTTGACACCATTATGAACTCTATTTCCCACTAACCTTTATCTAATAAGAATTATTTCTTTATTTGCGATCTTTCTCAAATGGTATTCTAAATTCTAAAAACCTTTACAACTACTCTGTTTGTAATTTGGATTGTTATTTTGGTTGGCATTAAAACATAGATAAACTATGGATTAATCCTTCTAGAAATACTCTTATTTGGTGTATGGGAAACAACATTATCCATACACATGATCGCCTCTAATTACATGACATTGAACACTTCTCTAAAAGTAGCATTTGTAATAAACACAGATAAGATACCATCCACATAATTCTTTCTTGTGCCACTACATCTTATCTAGGGAACTATGTTTTTAACATCATTTACTATAGATAATAGACTTATGACTCCTTCAAATCTCAACTAAGGATATGTGCAAATATGGGTTACTGTCAATAGATTACGAACCTTTTTCTTGCTACTGTTTCTGACCTTCTTCTTGTGGTCTGGAATGATAAAAATTGTATTATTTCTAAATATTTCTCATTTATCCATAATTCAGGTCGAATGTGAATCCTCATTACCATACGTGGATCTTATTAGATCAAAAAGCGATATTACAACCACACCATAAATGATTTTATCATTATGTGATGTCTTCATATTGATGGGAACTTCTTCCATCCCAGACATAACATTGAGGCTTTTTGGTGAAGTTCATTCCCTGAAATGGTGTGATGCACCTTGCATGGTCGATAACCATACATTGGATGGGCCTCACTCTATCTCTTATCGATATCAACTCCATCATCATTAATATTAATCATGATCCAAACATTGTTATTGAAGGACATTCCAATATGGGGATTAATCAAAATATCATTTAGATTGAATATCATCATGCTGAATTACTGCCCCTTTATAATAATTATTGTAAATTGTTTCTATCATTTAGACATGTGTAATATCATTCTATTTTAATATTTGTTCCATGTTTTTCTTTCCAAGTCATCATTATCAACTAAAAAAATTAGTAGAATCCATACCATATACTTCTTCAATCTATGATATAGGTTTATAATTATGTAGGAGTAATGTGTCACCATACCTAAAGATATTAAAACCTTTTCTCTCCATTTATCTAACATCTGATTTTGAAAAATCCCAGATATTATTCATTGGAACAACATCTTATCCTTATAGCCCATATATATATATATTTATTATACAATCTCCTTCGTATCTAGAATATCATATTTTTCAAATTCAACCCTCCTCCTAGTATTTTTATTGTAAATTAGTTACACTCATAAAAATTTAGTATTTCAATTTAAATATCATATTTCTATTTAATGTTTTATATTATAATTATCCTCGAGTAAGAAAATAATAACCAAATAATTTTTTAATTCATTTTGAATGATGCTAATTTACAAAAATGTATAATATTAAAAAATAATCCCCATCCCAAAACATGAATGTCTGATAAATTAGGTTTATTTAAATACCACAACTAATATCAATCCTAATTGTGTTATATCATGGGTACTCAGTTTAGTGTATATACTATATTAGGTAGATTATATCCCCAAAAGGATAGTGGTAGATTTCTATGACTAGCCATCAATCTGACCATTTCATTAAGGGTCTAATTCTTCCTTCACTATCACTATTCCAATTAGGTGTATAAGAAAATGTTATTTAGGAATCACTCAAAAAAATCTTTTAGTTCTTGGTGAAATCATGGTAATGATAATATTCACTATATTCATAAAAGACTTTTTTTATAATCTTATCATAATGATTCTCAAATTAATTCTCATATTCCTTAATCATAATAAATAAATAAGCCATATATACCTTCATTATGTTGATTTGTTAATCTTTAAAATTATCATCATTAAATGTAATGGACTATGAATAACCACCCATTTTCTCTCGTAGATATGCTCTACATACATCAATCTGATCTAATACCAATATTTCATTAGTTCTTTTTCATTTTTAATGAAAGGTGCACTGGTCATTTTAACATGAAGACAATCATGGAATCAATCAATGGGTTTTAAATAAGTTGATTATGAAAATAGTATTTTCCATATTTTTCTAAAATTATTTTCATTTACATGACCTATAATGAAGTTCCATACATGGGTATGATGTGATTAATTTTGGGTTATATATTTCATTGAATGCCAAAACTAGAATTTCTAGGCCAAGTATATATATCCTATTAAATTGATATTTCAAATCACATAATTTGTTATCCTGTTATATTAATAAAATTTATTTTCACACTTTAAAAAAGATATCATATTGTACAATATATGAACGGGTATTAGGTTTATAGTAAAAAATGATACATAATAATAGTTTTTTAAAAAATAACCATCCAACTAGGAAAAGGAAGTTGATAATATACCACTATAAATGTTTTCATTATCACAACATTTTCTACTAAGAGATATAATTCTACTTTATCAATAATAATGAATCAAATAAGATCTTTTATTTGATTGAATGTATGTGAGACACATATATTATTTGATTCCAAAATTGTAGAAATGGTTAATTTCTATTCAATGATAAATTTACCTAAATTATTGTGATAAAATAGTTTATTCTTCCAATATATGAATTTATCGTTGTGATGGGTTTTCATTCCACATGAACGACAGTTATCATTATTCTCACTACTCCCCACTATATCCATTTATTCTTATAATGAAGAAGCATTAGAGTTTTTGATGAAGACATATTATATGAAACATTAGCTACACAATTCCCAAACCTGTTCACGATAATTGCTAAAAGGGTTAGAAATATTTATATATTTATCTCTATAGATAACTAAAAAATAAATATAAGTGACTTATTCATCATATTCATTTATTAGTAACAATTATAAATAGTATGATATTATTTAAGTAGGGACAAATGTAATTATAATCTAGTTATTAGTTTATGTTGAAGCTATAGGTATCCAGTCTATCAATGTACCCAATCATTTTGAGAATATGAGTTCTTAAATGTATCCCTTCTAATTTATAATTTATTTTGTGACCAATTTATATATCATATCCATATTTTTCAGATACATAATTTATTAATTCCTAGAGATAAGATGTCATTTTAAAAATATCTTTGTTCCCATTTATTTTATATATATAATAAGATATAAATGAAAATATAATGCATTAAACATCGTGTGAATCATCTGTATTATTTATGTATTTTCCTTTTTCCAAAATACTCATATTATTAGGGATATTAGTATGATGTTGGTATTATAAAACAAAATTCTTCTTCTATTGTCATAGTATAATGTACAAGAATATTTACCAAATATAATTTTTTTTATAAATGATATTCACAATATCCAATAATTTTAGCAATGGAATTTAGTATTTTGGGTCCTGCAATTTATCTAAAACAAGTGAGGTAATAATTTTATTAAATTATATTAATTAAAGTTGAAATTTTAAATTTTTTAATTTAAATATGTCCCAATATATTATTAAATCTTATCAACCCTAAAATAATGGATTTGTAACACTTATCACTTGATTATTCTAGTTTCATAGATCCTTAAAACTGCAAAAATACACCATGTTATGCGATGACTAAATATTTTATAGTATAATGTATGATATTTACTTACAAACTACATTAACTTGTGGCTGCTTCATATTTTTATTGGTGTTCCATATTATATAATGAATCATTTGTAATTTATCATCATCTATACTATAAATATTCAAATGGATTGATATGGATAATATTTTTTTAGAAAATTTAGTTAAGAAATCTAACCACTTTAAAAATAATACACCTGTACTAATAAAAACCCTCAACTATGGTTGACTATAACATCATACATTTTTTTCAAATTTACTGATATATTAGATTTAATAACTTACTATTAACATTGATAGTGTTTTTATCTTAATTTTGGAGTGTAAAATCATTTTTCATTCAATATTATTATTATATGTGATCACAATTATGGAATAAAAATTATCTATATAAATAAAATTGACCACCTATGTTAATTTTTATACGATTTCATGCCTATTATTGTAATATATTATCACGCATAATAAATACATATTAAAAAATTAATAAACCATGTATATGATAAAATAATTAATTAATAACATGACTGTGAACCATTATATATTTTTTAATACTTTGAGAGAATAATAATGTAACCAGGAACTAATGTGAATTCATGTAGTCAATACTTTACAAGAATTACATCAAACATAACTCCCATGCACTTCAGTGTTCAGCATAATTAGGCCCACGGATCAAATGAATTTTCAAAAAAATGCTCCAGTCATTAAAATTATTACTCTTGTGTAGTAAATATGGGTGAAAGGTAAGATAAAATTTTTTATTTTTTGAATGCTTTTTCTACCAATATCAGTTTGGGGAAATGGAATTTGACTATTCCTTGTTTATATGTTCTCTAATATGATATGGTTTTCCTAGTTAATGAAATAATTACTATATGATTTCTTTAAATCATAGAGTCATCCATTTAATGGAAATTATAATTATGGATGTCAGGTGGCTCTGAATTCCACCGCTTTTGTAGTTAAACCTATGATGGGGGCATCATCATAACGATGTTTAAAGTGAATAGGATGTTATCATGGATCTAATTATACGATATAAAGTGAGATGTGATTAGGTGTTTCAATAGGAAAATGAGTGTTGGATTTGGATATCATGGATTTAGTGATGTATTATTATGTAATTATTATTGGTGCATTAGAAATTTTGAGGTGAAACACGATCTTTCGAATGAGACATCATGGCCCTTGTTGGTTGGTTGTTGTCATCATTTTTCTTGATGGCTTCATGGGGGTGATATGATCAATGATTGTGAGGTTTTATGAACAATTATTTTTTAGCTATGATAGAATTTTTAAGAACATATATTTTTGTGTTTAGTGGTAGAGAAATTTTTTGAACCATAAATTGGAGTGTAATTAGGATATTTAGAACATTTCGTGGTTTTTTTAAGATTTTAGAATGTCTTGATGTGTATCTATGGTGTATCATTGAGTTTCAGGAGCAACGAAACCTACAAATAAATAGTTTGGATCATCATCATATTGTTCATAGTCATTCTGAAACTATATAGCAACCATTAAAAAACTATGATTCTTTTTTTCAAGGATAAGAAGGTGTCACATGTGGTGCACATGGTTTGACATAAACTAAGAACCTATCCTTCACTATTATTTCAAATTATTGAGAACCTATGAAATATTCATCGGACATGTGGTGCATGAATTGGTAAACCATATTGGAATACTATGTGATTTGGGTTTTATAGTTTGTGGTTTCTACATAGTTAGTTCACGATTTGGAAAAACCATGTAGAAAATCTATCAGACCCATTTTAGAGGTCAAATTACATTAATTACATTAATGAATTTTAAATAGGAGTTTATTTTCCTATCCTCCAAGTTATTCTTCATTTTTCACAACTACGTGTCTACTAGTTTCTACATAATTCTTACCTACCCTTCATGATATTTACTTATTTACATCATAAAAATTGAACATTATCAGTCTCTATGGATCCACATAAGTATTCAATCGAATCTTCTTCCTAAATTTTAAGTATTATCTTCCTTTTGTTGTAATATTTTGGTGTGATAACATTTTCCCTATTATTAATGATTTTTATTTTTTTAATATTTCATCCAAACCAGATTGAATCATACTTTATATTTTGATGTGTATATAATCATAAGAATAATATAGGTGATCTATGCACATTATCCTCATGTTTCTATCATTTTATAAACAAAATTTTCATGTTGAATACCATATGTTTCATTATATTTTCTTCGAATTGAGTTAATTATATTAAAATGGTATTCACACATTTAATTACTCATGTAGATACATGTTATGTTTATAGAGGATTTCAACCATGACAACAAACACCCCTTTTATGGATGACTTTTATTTCCCCATTTTATATATTTATTAAAATTACTTGAATTCCTTCTAAGCATTCAACATGGGTTAAAAAATGGAATTTTACCATATAAGAATTCACCAAATTGAAATTGTCACACTCTAGTTCCATTTTGGCCATTTTGATTGAAATTATATGTATGGTATCTTTAGAAATTATTTTTTATGTGAATTGAATTTGGATTCTCTAATGTGGTTATTATTTGTTCCAAATTTATTGTTTGATAAAAATGTCATGTTTTTATAATAATACTACATGAATGAGGTGTGATGACATTTAAATTAAATAGTGTTCATTTTTTATTTAAATATTTACTGGATTTATTTCATGGGTGATTACCTATGCCTCTATTTTTTATGATAGATATTAATGTGATTTATATGATATGTCCCTTATTGTGGTTATAAAATAGAGTGCACCTCATTCAATATAATTGTGCTAAAACCAATGCACATAATATGTGCATTTCCTAATACTTCTAACTAAATTACAATTAAACCATCGTTCTCCTATTTTTTTAGTCTTAATAATTCCTATTTCCCATGTCTTTAATTACCCTTTTAACCATGGAACATTCCAAGTTCCATCTAGAGCCTTTGTTAACTGATTTTCCATGGGTTGATAGATTAAATGTCACAGTTTAGATGGAATGGGTTTTTCTTGGTTCATTGAATTCATTGGATGTATTAGATAGTTTTCTTGAATTCAATAATGAAATTTATTCCTGACCATTCAATTTGATAATTTATTTTAGAATTAGTAAATTTAATGTTCTTCCATGATTACAATGGGATTATAAATGTAAAAAATTATATGTACAACCATATTGATATATATTATAAAAATAGTTATTTAATATACATATGTTATGGATCATGGATTGGGTTCTGTTGATCATTGTATTAAAACTCCACCTTACATATGAGGTCAATCATGACATCTCACACCATTGATTCTCTTTGAATCTTGGGTATAGGTAACCTCATCCATTTTGAGTGTTGATAGGAAGGTGAACCCACTACTATTCACATGTTGACATGATGTACCACTCCCAATATGAATTCGTGATGATTAATTCTATGATTAATTATGATATATAGGTAATCTACCTTTTGTCATGTTCTTATAAGCTTATTAAATCTAGTTATGGATGATTGTGTTATGCCCTGGTCCATCTGGCACCTAGTATTCTGGGTATATGGCCACTGACATGATCACGTACATGATTAATATAGTGGAAAATAATATAGAACTATATATATATATATATATATCTTACTATATATATAGTTACTAAATATGTACATTTTTTCACCAATCAAGCAACACAGTAAGTATTCCTTGTGTCCGGATTGAAAATGAGTAAATTGGTGTGTATTAATTTATTCAGAATAATTTATTTATTCATATTACCTTCACCCTACTTAACATTATCTTAATGGACTAGTTGTAGTTTTAGAAAACAAGGGTGGTAACCTAATAGGATTTATATCTCACTCAATCTATGGGGAACCATTGAACTATCGGTACCAAATTGGATAACATGATTTTAGGACCATGGATATTGTCTGGTGATATTTATCTTGTACCAAGGAGTTTGGAGAATATGACTAATCTACAGATTCAGATGCTCATGGAGTTTACCCTGGGGGATATTTTTAGTTCATTTATTTTTTCACTAACACAATTGTATTATTTTTTACATATCTATGAATTTTGATTTGGGTTTTGTATCCCATTATATATATTATTTCTAAATATATATTGGTTTGGGACATATATTATAATTAAATTATTATTATTCTTCTTCTACATCCCAATATTTCATTCATTATTACTGCCCCAATTGTCTTTTATTTATTTCATGATTCCCCAATATGTAACTCCGATAATTAAGGTATTTTATCCCCATTATCACATCCTTATACGCACATAGTTATTCGGTGTCCTACAGTGCATGGGGGTGTGCATGCGGCCACTTAACCATACCCTCTAACTAATGGTTAAGAGGTCAATCAGGTATGGATGTTACATAGAAAAGAGTAAATTGAGAGGAAAAATCGGTGTCACCATTATAAATTTTTTTTTTGGAATAAGGGTATGATCATAAGGGTAATTAATGAGTGTAGCCATAACATTTAGTAGACATATAGAAGAAGAGTTTCTTTAATTGAATCGAAAGGTAGAATATTTCCCTAACCTCAAATATTTACTACATGTTTCTGAGGAATGGAATCTTTGTGGCCTAAGGACACATTTGGGATAATCGTAGAGAGAATAAAACACTATAATATCAGGTAGGATATATTGGTAATGAATGTAAATGGAGAAATCAGTGAGTATTTAAGGAAATACTTTAGGAATTGCCTAATAATTTCCAAATATATTTCTTTGAATACTAGGTTATGGAAAATGAAAAAGAAAATTCGTTAAACCTTTGTTTTGTTAATGGTATTAGACATTTGGGTCTCAATTTATGATATTTTATTACTCTTGAACCAGACAATTTTTTTTCATAATTCTATTATCATGGAAGAGTCAATATGTCATCAATTAATTTTTTTTATAAAATAATAATTCCATTTGGGGACTTTGGAATGTAACCTATTGATTTGTAAGTTTAAGAAAATATATAAAATTACACAATATTCATAAACTAAAATATTTTAGATTGTGTGTTATGTTTAATATATTTGTAAATAATTATAAAATAAGTAATAATTCATTAAACATACTAAAAAACTGAAAACAGTATTTTCTCTAATTCACAAAAAACATTATTCTAGAAAATTATGATAAATTCACTAAAATGTTATTTTGATATACTAATATAAAATAAAGTGTTTTATTTTCTGAAAAAATTATACAAAATACATTTATATTAAATCTTTTATATAAAAATCCATATTTATATTTCAATTTCAATTTTATGGCACAATTATATTTCTGAGAATTATAAGAATTTCCTAAGACATTATATTTTTATAATATATATTTAAATAGATATTTTGAAATTTATATTTCATTAAAAAATATTTTATTTTAAAAATACGATTTATAATAAATATTTACATATTTTCAAATAAATTACAATTATGTTTTCTTTGTGTCTAATAATAAGATTATAAAAATGTTCTCACTTAAAATTATATTTTTTTAGGTAAAAATATTCATATATTTAATTGATGGAATATTCATTTTAATTAAAAAACTAAAATTAAAATATAAGTTACTAGGTCCTGGAATGGTAACCCCTGTTTACATCTCCATATTATCTACGGGATAGTTGTGAAATAGTGTTAGGTTCATGGGGTGGTTTCCAAAACATACAATAATTAGTAATATATACAAAATGGAACTTATCCCATATAAAATTTTGATCAAGATTCCCCAACTGATTCGTAGATAGTGTATTCTCAAATGAAATCACTAGTAATGATACCTATTTCTCATGTTCAGACAAATGGGCCTCAATTGGAACAACTCTACTAATTGAGCCCAACGATTCTCTATTATGTATCAATTATCTTTTATAAAAAATACTTATAAAAACATCATAATGATAAAATTATAAAATAAATGTATAGTTTTCAACTATCATGTTGAAAATATTTATATTTTACCAATGGTTATACAATATTTGAATCCTAATGGTAACATTTACCTTTATACAATATATATAAAACATCATTATGTCATAAAATATTAATTAATAATTATCTGAAGAATGTATTTTCTTTTGATGTGGATTTTGATTCATTTTCAATTTTTTTTTATCTCTATATGATATTTTGGGGATTGGAGATTCAATAATTTTGGGTCGATTCATATTTTACAAATATAGATTTTCTCTATTATATTTTTTTCAGTAGTAATTTTTGTAATTATAATTAATTTCATTAATGACTAATGCAATGATCATTTTTAATAATAATAAATTTCTTTATATATCATTAATTTTTATATTTTTGATATAACATGTTAAAATAGTTATTCAAAAAACAAATATCATTTTAAAAAAGTCAATACTATTACATCAGTATCCAATTATATGTTGAATGTAATCATTTTAATAAAAAACATTCAATGTATACCCAAAGAACAACCTCTAACTTAATATTTTCAAAATGAAAAAACCTAATCAATAGTATAAGAACCCATACAATTCATAAATATATATTACATTTTATTAGTTGAATACTCATTGCATAACATAATTCTCCATGAAAAAACATTGAGGTTTGAAGTTTTTTTGAGAGATTGATACATAAAAAATTGGTATATAGATGTATTACATAATATTCAACATAGTTCATCAAAACTAGAAATGTTCATATATATTACATGCAAAAAAAGTGTTAATATCATGGTAAAAAGAATCATTAGAAGTTTTCATATCATGTGAGTGTAAAAAAGGAGTTTTCAATGATCACCTAACTATAACAAGTCTATATGTTCAAGATAAATTGGGTAAAATATTTAAAATATATTCTCTTTATATGAATGATAATTATATTGGATCATGGTATGACCATTTTTTGTTCACAATAAATAAACCATAGTAGAATAAAATTGAATATTTGAAAACATCGTAACATTTTCATAATGCATAGAATTATACAATATGCATTAGAATTGAAATGTATTTTCATAGTAGTAAATTCTCACTCTATATACAATAATAGTGCAATAGGTTCACTCCTCAAACCCTTATAGTAGTCAATTTCTAATACAATGATTATCTTAGTGGATTTAGTGGTTACAACAAGAGATTTTAAAATATGAACATCATATTTTATAGAATCCACGACATGAAAACCCAACAAGAACGGAATTGAACGAACTAAAAAGTAAAATTTATATATAATTATATTAATTCAATCTGACTGACATATTTCAACTAAAAAAAACACAAGGTTTGAACAAAACATGATATTTTATTAAAAAATTATTTTTTAAGCATTGCAATTATAATATTGATATAAAATTCAAGGGTATGAATACTAGTAACTATGTAATGAAAATCATTTGGTTTATAAATGAATTAAATACATAAAATTTATATCTAGTAGTTTGAGATAAAATAAATCCATTTAATGAAAAAATGTTTTCTAAAAAATGATATTTTTCTAATATTCAGTTCAGTCATGCATTGTACACATAAATTATAATTAATTCTTACCTATTTTATAAATAGGATTAAAAAATTTTTTCTTACAATAATAATATCATAATTATCATATTGTAATTTTTTTATTCTATAATGTTTCATTTTTTGAGGAGTAATAAAAAACAATAATCATAAATTGAGAAATTAATATTCCATTAATTTTTTATTATTAAATTATATTTTAAATATATTTTAAAATAAATTTATATCAATTATATTACATTTAATACAATTTTTTTAATCAATTTCATGTTGAATTTAAATATGTAAACTTTTATTCATTTATTCATTTCCTTTTTAAAAACTATATCTTTCATCACGTATGGAGGACGATTTTAAATTAAATTTATACAATTATGTGAGTGTAATTTGGAATAATTAATTCCATATTTGTAATATTCAAAATTTATATTATATATAAATGAAAACATATTATTTTCCCAAAAAGAATAGTTAATATAGAACAAATATATGTTCCCCAGTTATAGTAAAAAAAATTTATTGGGGTTAAAATAAAAATAAAATCAATAAAATGACCAAATTCACTATAATATCATTTTTATATAATAATTTAGACTTTATATTGCGTAATATTTTATATTAATAAATTTGGTAACTTTTGTATGTGAAAAACCTGTGTATGCCATTTCAATTTTAAAAAATTACATGTCTTCCACTCACTCTACTTATAAAATGCCACACACTACCCACTCATCCTTTAATGCTCAAAAAAATATTTTGAAAATCCCAAATAGAATAAAATAAAAAATTAAATACTGTAATCATATCATTCTTATCTTGTCCATAAATGGAAAAAAGTAACATGTTGGTTCAAATCAATTTAGTTTACCACATGAAGTATAGTTTTTCAATGATAGATTTATTTTTAATTCATCCTATACTTACTCCAATTATTATTAAACTGCGATGATGTAAAAAACAAAGTATAATACATTTTATTATATGCTTTTATGTAAATTTCATGGCTTAAAACCATCCCCACATAAATCAAATGGGTTATGAAATCATAAATCTTGGTGTAAGATGAACTATCGCCCTCTCATCCTATGTCTTTCATTTTCCCATTACCACCTCAAGCGGTTGGATGAGATGTTGGATATAAATAATATTTTATTTATTTATAATATATTTATACATATTAGTTAATTTTATCAATTATACCGTTTTTTATCTTTCATTCTGTAATGAATGTGATAACACCGCTCTTCTGAATAGTAGACAACCGCATCCTGAAGAGATGTCGTTAATCATTAAAAACCAAATTTCATGGAAGCTGATATAGATAATATTGATTTTTAATATGTGATATAAGTGGATTAATTATTATATTTTTGAAAGATTTTTCATTACTAAAAGATTGTGCAACATTTACATATTTTTACATTTCACTTACTGAAATATAAAAGTGGTGTTCCTGTCTGTGTTGACTACATACGTTCTGATGTGACGAGACTATATTTTATTCACAAAAATGATGATATATAAAAATATATCTATATAAATAACATGGTATTTAATATTTTATAATAAATGAAAAATATTACATACCACTATTGACTAATGAACCTTACAAAATGGAAACATTACTCATGTGTATATATGGAAGATCATCACAATGATTGTAACATAGTTCATTTTTCATAAAAATGATTAATTTTTTGTTTTAAAAATATAAATGATTATTATAAATTAAAATAATTTTATTTTTTTATTCTGTATATGATTAAATAATGACCACATTGACTATATTCATCCGACAGAAGTTACATTCAACACATGATCCATATATAATCCAAAAAACTAACATAAACATAATTGAATAAGTATTAATATATAATTAATAAAGGGGATAAATAAAATAAATAATAAACATGAAATGTGTCTTAATTATGTAAAATTTTAAAATATGTTTTTATTCCAGATGATAAAGAATGTACATGATGAGTATGATTCAAGGAAAGGGTTTCTCTTCTATAATTTAATTTTGGGAGACATGACATATTCCCAAATTTTTTTGTGTATATGATAATATTTATATATGATATATAATGAATAAAATTATCTTCATGGTTTTTTAATTTTTATTTAATGTTATTTAATTCACTATGATTATTATAAGGTGTCCAATGTAGTAAGATTTTATTTCAAAATAACATCATTACACATATTATTTATGATTAATAACTTTGTATTATAAAATAAATTTATTAATATCCTATATTTTTATTATGAAACATTTTAATGTAATAGTAAAAATTTTATATAATTTTTATTTTAAATTATTAATAATTTTTTTAGCAAATACAGATTTATTTATTTCATTGTTCATAAATCATGTTTCCAGAAAACCAATTATTTCCAAATATTTATAAATTTTTTATAATTTCAAAACTGATTTTAAATTTCACTCCCAGATTTTCAATTCCATTCTTTGGTTCAAATCCTCTTTCAGTACCAAGCTTTACCTTGGTTTCGGGGTGTTCTGGGATTAAATTTTTGGTGACTCATGTGTTATTGGTCTATGACCATAGTCTAGGGGTATTGTTTGTAAATTAGCCTCCCATTTTTTCAAAGGGATGGTGTGAGGTTGTGGTGTTTTCGATATGGATTAGTGGCCCTCCTTGTGACATCACTTTTGGGGTATATTGTTGAGGTTGTTTGTAACCATTATTTGGATCATTTTTTGGATGAAAGGAATGGTTTTTTGGAAGTTGTTCTCCACTATACATGTAATATCATTAATCTTGGTTTCCCCCATTGGACCCCCTGGATTTATAGGGAAAAAACTTTTTAGGTGTCCAGAACATGCTACATGGTTTTGTCGCACTGTTCCAAACCATGCATCCATAACGTGCAAGGTTGTCCAGCTCATAATTGTTTTTTTTAAATTCCATGTTTTCCCTTATGGAAATATTCCAAATCCTCCCCTCCCTTCTCCATTTCGTGCTCTACCTCCTTTTATAGCCTCCAAACCCTATCCCCCTATATTTGGACTCAAATTTGGAGGGATATTTGATTGGGAAATCATCCAAATAAATTAATTAAACCGTTCTCATTGGGATTTCATCTATTTCTTTTGGGTTTCTTGCACCCTTTCATGAGTAATAAAATTTCCAGAAGTTAGGGTTCAATCCTCTTGTTGGTTTAGGGGCTTTTGGGTAATATTGTGTTTTTTGGTTGATCGTCACTTCCATGTAGTGCGGTTGTGGTGCGCTTGATGTTCCACACCATGATTTAAGGGTTTTGACTCAAAATGGTATGTGGTTCCTTGTGTAAAAATTATTGATGTGTTAGAATGCAGTATTTAATCATTTTTCATATTCCTCATGTCTTGGGAGTTGTACTTAAATTGTGTATCATTTATTTGGTTATGCATTTAATTTTATTGTTACATTATAGCTTAAAATTGTGTGTATTATATGTGTAACAGATGGGGTATTATTTGGGGTATTTTATATCATAAGTAATTGGTTTAATAAATTTATTTTGGGATGTTGATTCTACTTTGGTCAGGTATTAGAGTTTATTTGGGTTTTTAAAGAGGGTTTTTAAATGGTTTTTTTGCTTAAAACTACATTATTCCTCTCGAAAGTGTTTAATGAAAATGTGTGTGGTTTCTTGTGCATATTTTGCGGTATTATTTGAGTTGGTTTTACAATACTTGATCATGGGTTTGTAAATAAAGATGCAGCTTCCGATTCTAATATGGATTATTATTGATGTTATTTTTTCTTTTAAATATGGTTTTGATATGGGTTTTTTTTGCAGTGCTATGGTATACTCTTCAGAATTGATTTATGAATGATTTTAATGGTTTAATGATTTATTTAATAGGTCTATCCATATTGGAAAATGGGTATGGATTGTTTATATTTTGAATTGGTCCATTTTAAATGTGAAAGGAGCTATTATTTTATGTGTATCATATTGGAAATGTTTTATAAAAATGATTAAAGGATTTACTGAAGTGTGAAAGAGTTGTGAATGTGATGTGGGTTGTTTTTTTTTGAGTGTGATGTGAGAAATTGATTATTTTATTAAATGGGTATTATGTAACATGTGTGTGGGTTGTTATGTGCTATTTAGAATCTAGGGAATTATTTTATAAAACTGTTAAGGTATTTTTTCAATTGTGAGAGTTATGGGAAATGTGTTTTGAGCTATTCTGGTGTGATTTTGATTTGAAAATCAATTTCAATGAAAACAGGGATGATGTTGTAGTTTTATGTACATGTGGGATGGTTGGTTGATGTGTTATGTGGAAGTGATATTTTCAGATGAATGTTATATATGATGGCTTGTTGAACTATTTTGAGCATAAGAGAGAAACTTGGGTATCTAGGTTGTTGGACTTGTACTAATATGCTAGTAATCCTGTGGGGATTGGCCTCACTTTCACATTGAAATATTGAATATTACAAAAATTATTAAAAATATGATGATGATGATAATGATTTGGGACCACTAGGTTATTGTTATATTCACTAGTAGTGGCTCGTGCACGATAATGGATATTGTGATGGTTACTCTCACCATGATACGAGTTACCTAGGACCCACGTCGTGCATGTTCTTAGAGGTTATTTCCGATTACAGGTGTTCATTATATAGATTTTTCTTTCCATATTCATATATAATGGTTGGCTAGATATTTCATTATCATTTTCAGTAGTTTTAAATTTGATGAATATTTATAATATCCCACTTCGAAATTGTTTTTATTTAAAGTTCCATATTTTAGAATCTGTAACTAGTATTTCCTATTTATGAATGCATGAAATATTTTTTTCTTGAATGTTTATCACATGGAATATCATTGTGGATGTATCCTACTACGATTTTTCTCAATCCCTACTTACACATTTGGTTTTAATTTGACATTGTTATTTTTGTCGTAGGTTTGGGTAAAATTTTTAGTGCTAGTGGTTAGAGTTTCTAGAGGCCCTTCTTCGTTTGTTTTCATGGATATGGCTTGGGAGTGAGTACACAATTCCATGAGGGGGTTATGGGCTTTCCATTTTTGATTTTTTCCTTTGTAATGGTCTTTATACATTTCTATAAAATGTGTAGTTCAGTTATGAAATTTTTTAAATGATGATTGTGTTAGAAAAATCCAGATTCCTATTTTGGGATTTTTTATTTGTTTTATGATTTTAATCTCAGGTAAATCATTCTGAATTTTTAGTGTATGATACATGGGATCTTGTGAAATACCATGGGGATCAGTAATGACCTTCCGGTATTGTGCAGGGCCGATTGTAGTGAATGTTTCGATGCTGACCAGATTCAGTTCATGAAAAAATGGTATCAGAGGATGTTCAGGTAAACTCTTGGAGTCATGTTATTTGGGAAATATACAGGATAGACTAGAGTTTGTATTTCCAGGACATAGAATTATGATTATGGGTATTGTTCTCAGTGACCACACCTCATGATGGGATTCAAGTCTCCAGGGGAATTTAAGACTTATCTAAGTCCTTTAGTTTTCTTTGATTGATGATGATTAGGGGAAATTAAAAGAGACTTGGGTTACTGTTCTCTATGAGATCACATGGCATGGCATGCCATTTGAAGCAGGAGATATTACCCTATAACAATACCATTTATATTTTAGTGATTTTCCTATGGTTTCCAACAATATGTCCATGTCACCTATTGAAACTAGTTTCCTCTTGCATTGTCTTGCATCCTTTAGTATTGAAAACATGGATGTTTTGTTCTAAACCAAAAAAAGAGTCTTAAGAAGAATGATTTTATCCAAAATGAGTTTTTAATAAATAGGTAATGGTTTTATTTTTGAATTGGTTGAACATAATTTTCAGGATGGGTTTGAAATGAAAAATGGTGTGTGTTTTTGACGCTTTTGTCGAGGCATGCATCTGTTTGTTGAGGATGAACTGATTGATTACCTGCATTCCTTATATCCCAAGGTGAGAGGCATCCATCTCTTATTCAGGTATTTTTTTCTTCTTGATCGAAATGGAATGATGGGATTCCGCTTCCAACTTTCGTGGATTCTTCCTCAGAGTTCGTCACATAGTCCGGGTCTCCCTTAAAGATTAAGAAGTTGTTTGTGAAACTCTTCACAATTCCATTTATTCATGGACGTCATTTAATTACACTTCTTCATTAAAGATATTACAATGGTTCCGATCAGGTAAGAATCCCTTGTTCAAGGGATTAGACATGTTGGACATCCCTAGCATGTTTGGATGTTGGAACACTGGCACATCTGGGTATCTTCCCCTTATAATAGAGCTTCTTGAGGGAGAAGAAGCCAGAGGAATTACACATTAAATGTAGGTAATTATATTCCATAGGAATGTCTATTAGGTTTTCATGAGATTTCCATGTTTAACACAGGGTATGTTAAATGTTTGACATCTAATGTAGATATATCTAACTGAACGAAACACTGACGAGAGTGGATTAGTTGGATGCAACCCATGGATTGAACCCTGATGCTAGGACTAACGCTTGGTCAATTACCAGGTTAATACTTGGAAAAATGAGATAGTGGGTTACATGATCTCACCAAGAGGTTAGTCCTGAGTAAAAATAATGATGGATGATGGAGAGTTAAACGAAGTAGAGGGGGAATGAGATGGAACATTCATGGAGGTGACTATATTGTTGGGCTTGATCCTAGAATATACTTCTTATGTATGACTGTGGCATGGTATAAAGGTATGCATATATTAGTATGAGTGTATCGAATTGGGGTGTGTGTAGAGGAAAATGACCTGATGATATATTAAGGATTACGTGTGGTCAACAGCCGAGGTTGCACCAATGTTCAAGGGACAGACAAGTGGTGTGGGTCCCTGTGAAATAAACTACAACGACATACCATCGATATTATAGTACAATGACATACCTCTGGATGGGGATATAATATATTACCGTTGACTGGGGTTGACAACATCTTACAATCGATTGAGGAAGACAACAACTTACTGTTGATCGGGGAACACATCTGTTTACTCTCGATTGGGGTACAAAATGACAAACAGTTGATCGAGGAACACAATGGTTTACCATCAATCGGGGAACAAAAAGTCTTACCATCATTTAGAGAACACAATTTCATATCATTGATTCGGGAACCCAATGGATTTTTGTCGATCAGGGAACAAAATGTCTTTCTATTGATCAAAGAACACAAAGTCTTGTCATCAATCAGGGAATCCAACATATTAAATTTGATCAGGGTTGGACCTTAGAGATGTTTCCTACATACCATGTCTGTGAGACCATGATAAAATCCCACAATGTTCAAATGGGTACTGTTTATCTTCAAGCGGGATGTAATGGGGGCATATTTTTTAAAGTCATGTAGGACGAGGGTGGATAGACAGAGATTGGTCGGGACCAGTGTGTGTTGGGCTTGATCCTATTGTCGGATTCCTACATAGCTTGTCTTGGAAAGGATCAATGACCATGTAGTTCAGGCTGAGTTTGGTTAGACGACATGAAGGGGTTATAAAAAAATTTGTGTGATGGGCATTAACCTCAAGGAGGCTTCCTATGTACATTTCCTTATCAATGAGAAAAATCCCCGTCTCTCAGGATGGTATGGGGCATACACTCTATGGTGGATCAAATAGAATGTCACGGTGGATAGTTACTCTACGACCATGTGAGTCATGCTCGGTGTGAGAAGAAAGAGGCATCAAACACCTATCTACCACATCTCAAAAGGTACTTTCAATGGATGTGGAATGGATCATACATGTGGTTAGCAGCCCAAATAGGAAACATGGCCTTATTCGTGGTTAGAAGCCCAGGGAGATGGATATAAGGACATACTCCAAGATGGATGCCTAAGTGTTAAAAAATCCCAAAAGGATAGGGACAAGATAACGAAGGTCCCCATGGAAATATCTCCACTGGTCATTGGAATGGAAGACAGGAGGATCAAGAATGCTACGCCCTTCAAGAAAGGCCAGAGTCTTACAATAAGGTGGTTTCCCTTCTCTGTGGATAGACGATGATCCAATAAAGAGGATCTCATTCCATTTGTGGTATACCTCACTCTTGTTGAGATGAGTGGGTGTAGATAATTTCTGAAACAGGGCACCCCACGTATGATGTACATGGTGAGGCCATAGTTTATCCTCATGTGCTAGGGACGATGGTGCTTGGCTGTTTAATATACTGCTTCTCAGACGTGGCGGGTTCACTCCGAAACCCTAGGATATAAGAAAATGATGCATACCATCCCTTGGGGAAGGAAAAAATCAGCAATTTTGTGGTGACGGGGAGCCAAGGAGTGATCCATTTAAGGTCTCACAATAGATAGGTCATGCGAATAAGTAATAACCATTATTGTGAGTATGCGAAGAAGAATGGGGCGATGCAACGAAACGTGATGCACCACCAATGGGACTTCATAGTTGATTCGTAATATCCTGGATGGATGTACAGGAAAGGGGTGTGTAACGTATTTTGTCCTAGGAAGAGGTATTTTTTCAAGACGATGGGATTCTTGAAGAGAATAGGCATCACAAATGGACTCATCTTCACATAGAATTGGCACCTAATAAAGGGAAAGCACCACTATGTGAAGACGTGATATGTGAATTTAAAACACTTCATGAAGAGGGAGGGTATTTTTAAAAGGCAAAGGGATTGTGAAGCACTACTATTAATGGATCAGGGCTTCACCTTAGAGAATACCGTATTGTTTTGAGAGAATTTTGAGATGTTTTTACGCATTGTTATAAATCATGTACCGTGAAGGGGATCCTTTCTCTATGAAGGGAATGGGCCTTCACAAAGGGCATATCCTCCATACATGGAGGATGAAAAGGAATAAATGGGTGACGACATGAAAAGAACATGTACCTATGGGAATCCATTTGATGGATTCATGAAGGTATACACCAAACAGTAAGGTGAAAGGACAAAGAACAATGGTTTCAGACAGTTGGTGAGCCTTCTTTTTATAAGAAAACACTGGATTTGGGGGTGGTGATCTCACAGTATAGCCACGTCGTGCTACAGAATGGGGTCCTTTTGTCTACCCATAGAGGGCCTCATAGAGGGGGTGTTACGTTGCGAAGGGCTCGATATATGTTGTTGATGCTGAGAACCTGACAAAGGACCTGATATCGCAGAGGGGCCTCCATTGACTTAGACTCCCATCAAGTGGGGGATCCTTGGAGCCATTTGTGAATCCTTCTATGAGGGACTGGTCCCCGCCACATGGAGGGCTTCACATAGGGAATTTCTGAGATAGGCTGGTGGTTCTTCCTGACCTATTCAAGGGGGTTTTGTCTAACCAGATTTTTTGATATTGTGGGATTAGTGGGACACCTGTGTTTTTTTGGAGCCATAAAATTCCCACCACCCCCCTCAGAATTGGCGATGAAAAAATCAGAGGGTTGAATTCTGAGGGAAAAACGTGAAACAAATTGGGATGATGGATCTCGCTGTGGGAAAAGAAGGTAGGGGAGAAGCTAGTCCCCTGATGGAGATGACATAATATTCTCACAATGTGGTCTGTGTGAACCTAGTGAAAAGAACACGGGGAAAAAGGAGTGTTTTGGAGAATTTGAGGATCAGCGTGTCATGCACTTGTGACACTGCAAAGTAGGGTGGCACTGTGATGTCGGGCCGCCGAGAAGCCGAGTGAACCACTATGCCTATTGACTCTTCTGGTTATATATGGGGGCACAAAGTTATTTTGTCCATACCAAGATCTATGCGAACGATGGTGCATTGAACCCTCTTCGTAACCGATCCTCTTTGTGAATTCCTTATTGAACCATATTATTTGGCACAATATGTCATGAAAGATTTTTTAGCAAACCAGTGTGTCGCAAATGAAAAACATCATGGTGACGTGAGCTGAACCCCCCATGTCTCTTTGTGGCACAAATAAGGAAGCGACTATATTTACGAAGGGTCCCCGCAAAGGGTCTTTGCAAAGGTTCTTTGCTAATGCTTCCATCCCCAAAACAAAAAAATATCTAATGTCCTTCGATTCAATGGCCACATAGAAGACCACATGATGAGTTCGTGATGATGCCTCTTAGAGGGAGCCATGGACAACAACCGAGAAAATTTTCAGTAAATCGGTATTATTTTATATCATATATCATTGTTGGAGTGAAAGACATAGGTAAAGAACGAATATTCATTGTGCAAGTGTCTTCCATTATATTGTTTTGGTTTTCATGATGATGTCTTAATTACTGAATACAGCATAGATGATCCATACTATTGGTTTAGTGGGACTCTCGAGCAATATCAGTGGAATAAGGCTGAATATGGTAACATGATGGGAGATCAAACCCTTGATACTACAAATTTAATGTACAAGAACTTCAATATCAATGATTGAAGGCCACTGGAGCTAGAGAGGTCCCCACCCCTATACATGACAATCCAAAATTTTGGTCTTGGAAATTCAAAAAATGGGTGGATCAGCATCTGGGACTAGCTTCATGATGGAAAATTTATAGATGACAGGGCTTGGGCCTACTGAGAATGCACATCTTGTGAGGTGTTCTAGACTGTACTGAGGTGGGTTGGCCTGTATGAAGTAGCCAGGGCCTCCCAATTCATCGTCTCCCAACCAAAGTAATTTATATTGGAGTTTCTAAGTCAGTGGTCTCTAGACACCAACAATTTCAACCTGCATTATATGGAGGTTGGCACCATCCTTTGGGTCCTCTATTGGTTTTATGGCATCTTGATCCTAGGGGGATGTATGATGAGTTCATCCCTACCATGATTTCTTGGGTAGATGGGGAGAAATTGTTTCCTTTTTCCTTGGAATTTCTGAGACTTCTTCCATGAATGGACGTGGACAAAAAGAACACCCGAGACATCAACTTCAATTAGTGGTTTTCCTACTCAATTAATATCCCCTCATATGTGGGGACACTACCGGCGAGGCCTCCTATTTATTTGTGAGGATATCTGTGAGGAAAAGAGGGTTTGTACTAGTGGACCCTAGAAGTAATCCAGTTAAAGTTGTGGGGGTACACTATAATGATAGTCCAACGACCTTTTATCAGGGTTGATTTGTTTATCTCAGCAATGATCTGCGGGGGGATATTACAGGTAATGGATGACGACATGCGGGTGTGGCTAATCCCATTTAACATTGTGGCTATACTAGCTTGTGGTAATTTGATCAACCTGGGAAAACCAAAGATGAAAAATTTGTACCATCTTATCTGACATTTTAGTGATGGGAAGAGGCCTTTAGAAGTATGTAGAGCATTCCATTTTTTGTGTAGATGGATCGTGTTGCACATGGGGGGTTAGAAATACCTCAAACCTATTTATCCGTTAGGGATACATTCTTGCAAAGAAATTGTGAACATTGTAGGGAGTGCCCTGCTAAAGCTAGATGTCGTGACCATGATGTGTAAAATGGGGTGAGCAGAGCAGTTGATATTTCATCCATTACCTTTTCAAAACATGGCCTATTCTGACAATTGGACAGTTACTATATGAACCATTAATATCTTCTACACATTCATGGTGGTGTGCTAGTGGAAATAGTGGATAGGGAATCTATATGTGAACCATACACCCCACACTAGTTTTCATGACAGTTTCATTGAGTGAAAACACAGAATCCCCAAGTGTATACGATCATGCACCATAAGAATCACCCGTGCATGATTCAACTACTCTAGAGAATGTTTTCAAGGGATGACTTGAGGATGTTGAATGATCTACCCCCATCCATTGATACATTTTTATTTGTCCATGAGTATGCACAATGTTTGTAAGGTTCCTACCCTAGTGAGATGATAAAACAAGTTACCATCTAAGCCAAAAAGATGGTCCCAACACCACAATGCTAGACAATGACAATGGGGGACACAGTGATGAAGGTGCATACACTCTCCATGGTGGAAAAGCTATGACAATGGGAGTAGTAGGCCACGAACCAGAAAATCCATGGCTAGTGTTACTGGGGATGATGAGGGTGAGAGGATAGAGCCAGGCCCAGTGGCTCGACCTAGGAAGCCATAGGAGGGAGGTCATTCATCTTGTGGATTTTACAGAATCACCCCTCATGCTCCTTGGAAGCATTTGTGCTAGGTAACATTCCCTTATAATTCCATATTCCATGAGGCATGGAAGGACTTTGAATGAGAAAACAATACATTGGAATCAATGGTTTAGGGATGAACCTGATCATGCACGGGACGATGCAATGGGAGATCAACTTTGTGAAATGAGGCTTCAATGATACTCTTGCCGTGGGGAGAATGGGTGTAATGGAGCTAGAAGAGGTAATACCTTCCTGATGAGACATGAGGTCGATGTCACACCATGAAAGGGTGTTTCTGACCTGAACACACATGAAGAGTTGACAAAAACCCAACTGGAGGATCTCTTCCCCATTCCTATCCCTGTAGAAGAATCAATCCTAGGAGTATCCAACAATTGAGAACCTCATTGAGTAATACTGAGGTCCCCTAGGGATGACTATCCTAAAGAAGGTGACATGCCATCCTTGCGGGGAATCTCCTTAGGTGTGTTTTCCACAAATTTGGAATTATGTTTCCACACCATTTTAATGAACTAATGTGATCCTTGTCTTTTCCATTTTACATAACCAACATGCATCTATGAAGGATAACCATCATTCAGCCACAGTCACTAATGAGTATGATGGTGTGTCTATCGTAGAAGACCTAACGTCGGGGTACACAATTTGGGAGATGGTTGTGGAAGAGTCCATCGATGCTGGGGATGAAGGGGAGACATTATCAGATGCCTCGAGGATCGCAATCATATATGGGGGGACGCACCCTGGCCATCTAATGATGGTAGACCCAAGACAAGACCATGGGGAAGACCAAGGTGAGTCACAAACTCTATAACTGTAATCATCATCTGGTCGGTGGAACTGGAAAACACAACCCTTACATAAATAGTTTCTAGGACGGTGTGTAAGTTAATAATATAGATCGCTGGAAGACCTGCGGTTCCGCTCCAAATAATGGTGCCACTCTCTTTCTTGTTGGGCACCCTAGAAGAACAGACCATGGTTCCTTATAACTTCCTAATGGTGGAGGGTGACCGCACTATCTTGACACACCAATTTGATTATGATTTTAAGGTTGATTTATAGTCTAACAAAGACCCTAGGTCGTCTCTCAAGGAGCATTGGTGGGTTTAGAGTTTGTGTTTTTAATAAATATTACTAAAAGATGGTGGCGGGGGTATGAAAACAATTTTAAAAATAAAATGAAATAATTAAGGTTTTTAATAGTTGACAAAGAATTGTGGTGTTTCATAATGATGATCGAAAAGGGTTCATTGTGAGTTCACTACAAACATTCATGTTCATAATTCATAGAAATTAATTTAGTTTTGGAGTAATTATTTGGTTGAATTTAATTGGAATCCCAATTAATTCCTAAGACATTATTTTATTGCATAATGAACCAAACATTGACTTAACAATCTTATTTTCAAGGTCTAGAACATATGAATTGAATATGTTCTTCCAAAAAATATATAAATCTCATGAAGGTGGCTATGAAAACGATTCTTGTGATGTTCAATCAGAACAAAACAATTCACAGACATAAAAACTCACACCGATCGGTTAGAAAGTAAGAGTATCTCTATCGTATGCATCAAAAAAGGAATTCCTATACAGAAGTATATAAGATACATTATAAGAAACTTTTTCACATCCATGTCAATACAAAACGGTATCTAAAATAGTAATCAGAACTCCATTTGCATGTGCATAACTCCCTCACAACGAATTCCCACCGTTTAAGATGACATTGAGAGGAGGAGGTAGCTCAGATGAAACACCTTCTTCATTCTTGATCCCCCTATTAGGATAGGGGCCTCAAAACATCAATGATGAGAAGGAGACTCCTCTAGGACATCAAAATGGAAGATCATCAATTCTTGGCCTAACATTCAAATGAGGATCCCAAGGATACATTTTATAAGAAAATTTGAAGGTGGTTTCAAGAACACATATTTCATAAAACCACTATCACATGGGTTGAAACATCTATAAAGCATTACCACTCTTTCAAGAAAATAAAAAAATTTATCCCATGCACTTTTTTGTCTCCACATAATTTTTGGCACAATTTGGACACCTAGAGCCTGAGATATGGACATATCACCACCCACCACATTTGACTTCGTGCAGATTCGGTATGCATGATAGATCGGGATGGTTCGGCCTGCAGAAGGATGAATGTGTATTGGGTTCTATCATATGAAATGTATCCCACTGAATTTTTGACCAAAACACAAAAAATCATCGTATTTTCATGCACAGTTCTGGAGAGGTGTGCGGTTGATTACATTGGTGTGCATGGATCACTGGCAGTTTAGCCCTTTTTTCCTGGACATCATCAGGGGTCCTCCAAGTTGACTCTTCCTACGATGGAATCCTTAATAAAAGTAAAATTTCCCTTTTTAACAGTGATAATCATAATAAAAAATATTCAAACATTGAATTCAATTTGTTATTATTTTTTTATTTTACAATACAATGTCAATTTAATACAATGGTGTAAGGGTGAAAATGACATAGTGAATCGTGGTACAGTCACACCCCCACACCTAAACATTTTCATTCCTGGGAAAATTCATATTTCTAAAAATTAAGAATGTACATATTTCCAAATTCATAAATATTTAACATTTAATGAAAATTAATTCTATGTAGAAATGTGATTGAAGCCAAAATTATACTGAGGAGTAATTCTCAACGATCGTTGAAAAAGACATCTCAAGAATTGTTTCCAATTAAAATTACAAGAGATGTATGATACCGATCAAATAAATTAATTCAAAAGTTAATCATGTCACTAATTCTCCATGTGTGTGTGTGAAACCCATTTCTTGTTATTCTTTCCAATTTCAATTGAGTAAAAATTTGTTATTTCAATAATTTTCGACTTTCAAGATCCTTTACACCGATCTTTCCCCACATAATTGGCAATAAAATTTCAAGACCCACTCACATAAGCATTCCTAGTAGTCAATCCATATTCTCTTGACCAAGATATCCCAATATGTGGTACATTTCATCACTCCCCATAATTATTATATTTTTTTACAAGATTCACTTGGAACAAATATCACACTCTTCTACCAACCCATGTTTAATCTCTTCACACCACTAATATTAATTGTTATAACAAAATAAATGGTCGAGGATTGGTGGTTTTTTGACCTTCCAAATATATAACAAATTTTTAGGGTGTACAACAGTCGGATAACAGGTACACACATAGGTCAATATGGTATAGCAATGAAATTGATTGGAAAAGGAATGAATTTTTTGAAAAATGATTTTAGAAATTAGAGAAAAATTATCCTAACTTATATTTACCATCCATTTAAGTAAGATTATTTTCACACATCATGGTTGGGTGAAAAAAAATGTGTACAGAGATTAAGTTAATTTTTTTCGTTAAACTATTCCAAAAGTGACCCATTCTTCTAAAATGTTTCAAAATGATACAAAAATTTATATTTTCAATAATAAATGAATTATGAAAATAAATTAACCCCACAGTATTTAATTCTCTATGTAATGAATATTCAATAAGATATTTTTTGAATGATAAAAAAACATGAAATAAATACATTCCACAAGAATTTTCAATAACTTCTATCAATAAATGGGCATCATTTTCAATGATAATGTGGGAATAAAAAAAGAATAAAATTCTGGCATAGATGTGAGTTGGAGGGAAAGGTGGGAATATAACTATACTATTTAGCAAGCTAAAAAGAGAAAATTATGAATGTTGATGAAAACTACTATCTATCCGGGGAATATACCCATCCCCCCATAGCTAGAGTGTGCAGTGCCCTCACTATAATAAAATAGAATGTGGTAAGGAAGGATAAAACATGGTGGGTGTTATTTGTAGACTACTTCTTCAACATAGAGTTCCTCCATAGGAGACTCCATAAGGGATTTGTGGTAGTGCTTCATCCGCTACCCATTGAAAGTGGAGGTTTTATTTTTTTTTCATTTCAATCCTTGAAAACACCAAATAGAGAGACATTAGTAATACAGTATGGTACAAAGGACCAGGAAAAAAGCTTACCTGGATGAAACTTCAACCATGCATTGTAGAGGAGGACCTTTTTTCCAATGTGGAATTAAAGATTATAGATGATATAGTCTCGGGAAGCCTTTGTTCGCTCCATATAAATCTTGGAGTTCTCAAATTCAACCCTAAACATTTACACCAGCTCTTGAATCTGTAACTTCCTCTATGTACCAGCACCTAAAAGGTTAGAATTTGATTTTTAATGTCCTAGTAGGCCAGCTGCACAATCTCAACAAGTCGGTGACATCTCTTTCCATAAACATTTTGATAGGGAGAAATTCCAATGGGAGATTTGAAAGTAGTTTGGTTGGCCCATAATGAATAATCAAGTATAAGAATCTAGTCATTTCTGTTGGGTTTAACCATTTTTTCATGAATCTGTTTTGTTTTCTCTATTTTACACCTCATCTTGACCATTGTTATGTGGGTTATATGTAGTAAACACTCTATGACTGACCCCATACTGAAGAAAAAGTGATTGCATTGTTCGGTTGTAGAAATTAGATCCCTGGTCACTGATGAAGAAATAAGGTATGCCAAACCTAAATAAAATTTGGGTTATAAAAAATTATACCACTTCCATAGAATCATGATCCCTTATAGCATGTGCCTCTACCCATTTTTACACATAATCAACTGCCAGATGAATGTTCAAGTAACCAATGGAATTTGGAAATGGTCCCATAATGTCAATACCATAAACATAAAAAATTTAATGAAAGTGTTATGGTTATTGTCGAATTTCATTTCTTTTAGATACATTACTTATTATTTGACAACAAATAAAAAATTTACAAAACTTATGTGACTCCTAAAAAACTATTGGCCAAAAGAGAGTAGAATCAAGGATTGTGTGGGAAGTTCGTTGGGGACCAAAGTGGGCCCCACAAGCAAGAGTGTGGAAGAATATATAAAAAGTCTGAAAATATGAATCGAGAACACAATGTCTAAGGACATGACCACTACATATGAACCAAAGGCAGGGGTCATCCCAAATGTACCAACAAGAATATTTTTTTAGATGGATGTATTGGTTTTTTTGAAGCCGGTAGGAATGCATGATGCTACCAAATAATTTACAATTTCAGCATACCAATGAGTAGTATCTACCACTCAGTATAATTTCTCATCGGGAAATATATCATTTATAGAAATACAGGGGGATGAGTCAATGTCCGAGGATGGGGGAATCTTATTGATATTGTCATCCCTACATTCTCTGCCTCTTTTTTTTATATGTTCTATATTTAATTCTCAAAGGAGGAGCATCTAGTAAATGAGAGGTGGTTTCGCTTCCTGTTTGTTAAGGAGATAACATAGGACTACATGGTCTCAGAATAAAAATATGTTGGACCCCAAAAGGTACAACCTGAATTTTTCCAAGGAAAAAAATAGAATGGAATTCCTTTTCAGTTTGGTGTTTATTGTTGGGATGGATCCAAAGTTCATGAGGCATATGCAATGACATGTGGAGCTTGATCGAACCTTTGTGACAAGACTGCCAAAGTGTATAGTTAGAGGCAACAAAAATGAGCTCAAAAGGTAAAAATCACTAAGGTGGATGGAATACTAGTGGTGATTTGAGAATCCATTTAAACTTATTTAAAGATTCCTCACATTTTTATCAAAAACAAATTATTTTTTTGGAGTAATCAAGAGATTAAGAGTGAAATTTCACTAAATTCATGAATTAAACAACGGTAAAATCCAGCATGACCTAGGAATGACAGAACATCATGTAAATTATTTGGGAATGAAAGGGAAGAAATGAAATCCACTTTTTATTTATCTACCTGGATTCCATCCCCAGAAATGACATTCCCCAAAACTATACATTATTCCACCATGAAATGTCATTTCTCAAAATATAATACAAGATTATTTTGAATACAATGGAGTAGGACGAAACCAATACTACTCCAACATTCATCAATAGAGTATCCATAAATAGTGAAATCATCCACAAAAACTTCGATGAAAATATCCACTTAATCTGAAAAAATACTAACCATGCATCATTGGAATGTACCAAGGCCATTTCACAACCAAATGGAATTGTCTGGTTTTCAAATGTTACAAATGGTCAAATTAAGGTAGTTTTTTCCTAGTCCTCCAAGTAAATATGGCTTCGAATGTATCCAGAGTACCCTTCATGAAAATAGAAATGGGACTTACCTGCTACCATCTATAGAATTTTTTCACTGAATGGAAAAGG
Organism: Viscum album; assembly: GCA_963277665.1. NCBI lineage: Eukaryota > Viridiplantae > Streptophyta > Magnoliopsida > Santalales > Viscaceae > Viscum > Viscum album. Next base: position 1,817,691,492 of record OY728146.1, read on the forward strand.
GAAATGGTCGTTCCTAATGTGCTGGTTTAGACGGTGATAGTCAATGCAAAACTGCCAACTATTCTACACACGAGTTGGAACCAATTCATTGTTTTTATTTTTAATTACTATAAGTACAGTTTTATTAGAAACTACTAGAATAGGACTGACCCATTGGCTGTCAGAGATAAGGTAAATGATTACAACAACAAATAATTTTGTAACTTCCTTTTTCACAACTTTAAAGAGGTTTGGGTTCAGTTGAAATTGTGCATGCCTCTATGATTTAGCCTCATCATTTAATAAAATATGATGTGTCAAAATTGATGGTCTAATACTAAGAATTTTAGCATGTTTCCATCCCAATGCTTGTTTATACTCCCCCAATAGTGAATTGAGTCACAATTCATGCTCTAGAGAGAGAGATCTAGAAATAATGATGGGTAACGTGTATCTATTCTCATGATATGAATATTTTTAATAATGAGGAAGTTGTTTTAGTTCCAATTTATGTGGATTTTTGAATTATGAAAGTGTGTGTGAATGTGAGAGGTCACTGATCACATCAAACTAGTCAATGAGATAATCCTATGATGAGGAAAGTGTTTTTACAAGCACAGTAGTATCATCAATGGTCATTGGATCCTCTATGTTCCAGAAATCATCAATCAATGAACATGCCTGAAACTTTTCTAGACCACTACAATAATTAATGTATGAATCATTTCATATAATTTCAATCAATGAAGAAAACACATAAAGTGGATCAGGGGAATGAAATGAATTTTTTTCCAGAGAAGGGAGTACATATATAGAATTAACAAAGAGAGTGGAATGATCTTCTAAGGGGTGTTTCGTGGAATCAAGGATATTGAAGTGGAAAATGTCACCACCGAAATCCATTAATAACATACCATTATAGAAATTAATTATGGTTTTTTTATTATAATGATGGTTCTCTCCAATATATTCGGGGCATGTCCATTAATCCTATCATCTTCCATTTTAAGAACTTAAATGTCATCATGAAGATTAAAATTTTGAACCATAATAAGAACATACCCTAACACACCAGCAGGGTATGTGGTACTCTAGTTAGCTAGTTGATCAACAATTATAGCAGGCTTCAGTTTCCCAACCTACCATGTAGATTAAATGGAGTGACGCATCACATTTATAGATGCAGGTAAATCACTCATAGAATTAGAAAAATATTACCCCCCTTTGGTTCCTGGAATTGAGATTATTCCAGGACCATTGAACATGGTGGGTAGTGATGGCTCTATATATTCTAAAAAATTCCTCCCCAATCTCACCATATCATCACTTCAAAGTCACCTTCAGTGTGTACACATCTCCTTTAGAAACATGGTGTATCATGGAATTTTATTCACAGCATCAATGAAGGTTATTTAAAACTGAACATTCAAAAAAAATCTAGTATTTCCTTATCAGGTTCATTTTTATTTTGTTTTCTCAGTTGGGTGGACCTTTGAGGAAATGGGTGAGGAATGCATGTTCTAAGTGACTTATAAATATACACACATTTTCCTTTGGAAGGGCTTCTCTCAAGAAAATTATCTACCTCATTAAATGCATTATTAGCGGTTGTGATGGTGGTTCCCTTAAGAGGAGATAACTATAATGGAAGATTTATTTGATTTTCTAGTATTTTTTCACTCCTAAGGGCGATGGATCTAACATTCCCTCTATCCATAGGGTTTAATACTACTTGAGAGGGCAGTTTACCCGACCCATGGCTTTGAATTTCCCCCACGGAGTCAGCTAGTTGGCCTAATTGGATTTTTAGGTCCTAGATGGCTACATTGGTGGCTTGGTTGAATTGGATATTGTTGGTAGAAATTTATTTCATCATGTCTTCAAGCCTAAGATTAGCTTTTTGAGGGGGTAGTTGGAATGGCCATTGGGGTGGTCAAGGATTACTGGGTGGTGGTGGTGGTAGATGACTACTCTACCCTTGTTGGTTCCATGGTTGATGAGGCTGAATTGAATACCCCCTTACCTAATGTCTTGTTATTTATTCCACTCAAAGTTGAATGGATTTTATGGTTCATACCTAAAGGGTTGGTTATAGGGGATTCCTGGAACGATTTCCTCATAAGTCTCAGATTTCTCCCTCAATTGAGGACATTGATCATAGTAGTGGGTGTTAAAAGAACATATACCACAATGGATGGGAGGAGGATAATGGGATTTCCCATGGGAAAGAGAATGTTTTCAAAGAAGGGTATATACCTCTACAAACTTTGTGTCCACCTTCTTCGTGAATTCAGTACTTTGAACCTCATTTATATTTCGAATCAGTAAATTAAAACATGAACCAGATTCCTGTGATTTTTTCACCATGTTCTTAGTTAGGGTTCTTGTAGCAATTTGAGTATTATCAACATGTGCACCACCTGCTGTATAATTGATCATATTTCAATCAATAGTGATTAAACATTCATAAGAATATTGAATTAAAAGATGATCACTTATTTGGTTGTGTGGAAAACTTGTACATATCATTTTAAAGATTTACCAATATTCATTCAAAGTTTCCCCCCTGGTATTTTTTTATCCCACAAATTTAATTCCATATTTTTGTAGTTTGAGAGGGTGGGATATATTTTTCAACAAAAATTCATTTCATGTCTTCCCAACCTCTTATTGGGAAATTAAAATAATATAACCAATGTTTTTATATATCTTCTAATGAAAACATGATTTCTCTATGCTTTACTTTTTCTTCATCCACATTTTTAGGTTTTAATGTAAAACACACAATATGAAATTATTTTTAATTCTTATGTGGATCCTATCCAAGAATTCCATGAAATTATGGTAGTAGATTTAAAAAACCATATTTTAATTCAAAATTGGGTGTCATTCCTTTTAATTCAACATAGGTGGGTTGGATATCCATATGATGCTAGGTTAGTTATTTTAGTGTTTGATTATTTTCATCAATTTTATAATCGTTGATTTTTTGTTCTAAATTTCTTCCAGAAATATAGGGGTTTAGAAAAGTTTGAAGTTCTGGTGTGTCCTCTTTCAATGAGTTATCTTTTGCGTCTCGGGGTCATTGACATAAGATCCTCTCTAGTTAGGGTTCAAATAGTGGTAAATCTCATGGATTAGAATGCATCATGAAAAAAAACATCAAATTAAATAAATCATAATGCCAAGATATAAGTAAATTTATATGATAAAAAAATATATATTCACCAAATATTCCAAAATCATATCAACAACACACATGAAAAACTGAAGCACACCCCTACAATTGTGCAAAAATTTGACTGCACTATCATGACACATCAACATTATAAAAATTTTCATGTTGATTTATTGCCTAGAGAATACCCTATGGTTCTTTTCGAGGAGATTTGGTTGGTTTAGAGTGTGTGTTTTTAATAAAGATTACAACAATAGGGGTGGTTTTGAAAACATTTTTAAAAATAAAATGACATTATTAAAAAGTTTAATAGATAATAAGTAAATGTGGTGCTTTATAATTATGAGAGAAAATGGTTAATAGTGAGTTCACTAAACACATTAAAGTTCATCATTCTTAGAAATTAATTTAGGTTTGTAGTAATTTTTTGGTTAATGTTAATTGGAATCCTGATTAATTCCTAAGACTTTATTTCATTTCTTAAAGAACCAAACCAGGATCTAACAATCATATTTTCATGGTTCAAAACATGTTAATGGAATAATAGATTTTAAATCAGATATAAATCTCTTGATGGTGGGTATGGAATGGATTCTTGGGATGTTCAATCATAAAAACACAAGTCACACACTCAAAACCTCACTTCAATCAGTTAGAAATTAAGAGTATATGAATCGCGTGAATCAAAACATGAATTAAAATTTTAAATTATATAAGTTACATGGAAGGAAATGTTTTCATACCAAAATTACTCCAAACCAGAAGCTAAAATAATTATCGGAACTCCCTTGACATGTGCATATCTCAATCACAATGAACTCTGACAGTTTTTCTCGACATCGAGAGGAGGAGGTAGCTCGGGTCGAACTCCTTCTTCATTAATGATCCCCAAATGAGAATTGGTGCCTCCAAAACATCAAGGACGGGGAATAGTATCTTATAAGTCTTTAACATTGCTGATATTCAATTCTTGGATGTACATACAAATGGGGTGCCCAAGGTTCCATTTTATTGGAAATTGGGAAGGTGGTTTTGATCACACCATTTTCATAAATGCACTTGTCACATTGGTTTCGACTGTCATAAATCCATTTATCGCATTGGAGAAAAAAATTTGTAGCAACAAATATTGTATGCTTCCACTAAATGTGTGGAACAATTTTGACACCTAGATCCCATGATATGGACAAATCACAACACACCACTTTTGACTTCGTTCAGATTTGGTGTACATGAGAGAGCATGTCGGTTGTGCCTAAATATTATCGAATTAGACTTGGTTTATTTCATATGAAATGTATAAAAATTAATTTTGGACCATTCCACATAATGACATCCCATTTGGAAACGCAGTTCAAGAGAGGTTGGTAGATGATTCCACTAGTGTGCATTGATCTTGCGGTGTTTGACCCTTTTTTATTGGACATCATTATGGGTCCTCAAAACCACCACCTCCTGTAATGGAATCATTAAAAAAGAAACATTTCCATTTTTAACAGTGAGAAATAAGGAATAAATTATTCAAAAATGGAATGAAATTTGTTATTATTTTTGGAGTATAAAATACAAATTCATTTTAATACAATGGTGTATGTTTGAAAGTGACACAATGATTCGTGATATGATCAGAGGTAGATGTTGCTGGTGGGAAATACATTAAGATTGACTGTGAGGACACAATCGAAGTGGAATCCAAGAACAAGGACAAAATTAAGAGAGACCATGCTGCTGATCGCTTAGAGGAGATTCCCACGTTCGAACTCGTCGACCCACTGTATTTGGATGAAACTACCTATGAATAAGAAGACAACAAGTCCATTCATCGACAATCATGGAAGCTGATCCAAAACATTGTCACGGAGACCCTACAAATGTAATGGGTATATATTATCGGGAGGCTTCATACCCGAAAGCGTGAACTATGCACTGGTAGAGTAAATACCCCATGTCCTCATGCACTTATTCAGGATTACCTTACTGAGAGGGTCGAATACGACGAGAACAATCTTAGTGTCGGCTGTAAGTAGATAAGGGATATCAATATTCAATGAATTCAGGATGTTGAGCATGGATTAAAACATTTAAGGTCATGGTAGAATGAGTAGTCTTTATTCCTTGATGCTCAGTCGGGTCTAATATCGCACCTGAAGGCCCATCAAGAAAAGTAAAAAGAATGGATGAAACATGCCTCCGAAGAGATGACCACTAACTAATTTGATAATGACTGGTCCCAAACCAAGTCCGATGAACTACTCCCTCTTGCCGCTGATGGTGAGAAAGATCTAAACCAGAAACAACAATTCGTGGATACCACAAGCCAGAGGGTGGTGGAGCCGACACACACTATTGAAGAGGTAAACCCATCCATGTGAGGGGTTGATCCATTAGATCTATAAACCAAAAAAAATGTAAATTCATGCATTGAATTTTTATATTGGCTTCGTGAATGGGTTCCGTTATTTTTTTTGGTCCACTACATACCCATTATATTCGTGAAATATCAAGTGATCAATCCCTGAGCTTATGTGGGTTGGTCCTCATGCATGAAACAAGAGATTACCACAACATTATTCCATTCAAATGGTGGGGTGTTGACCATGTTATGGGAATCCGATGTTTAAAAAACCAATCCAGATTTCCAGGTGGAAATATGGAGGCCTGGCAGGAGGAAAAATTTCTCAGAATAGCAAAATTTCCATTTTCCAAACATGCTCTAGTGCACGAGCATGATGAAACCAAGGGAATTTGAAATAATTCAATCATTGGGAACTGAAAAGTGAGAATCACGATTCCCAAAATTCAGAACACTGTAGGTTTTTCCTGTAAATATAGGATAATCATTTACCATGTTCAAAACACTATATTCTTATTATGTTAGTCTAGAATGGGGATAAAAAATGTGGTCCGTTCGCTGACTATGTTCGAAGCATGGGGCTGACTCGAAATGTCATCCATTTGTCTTCTGAAACATTATCCCAGGATAGTATGTGAGCCATAATCCGAGTACCCATAATGTTAAGGGGTTCATTTAGACATGAAAGAGGACAAGGGTCCATATAAATAGAATTAATTGATTAGAGGGTGGAGTGATGGGTTGTTCCAATGGAGTCCAAAACTCTTAAAATTCTTCCACCATGGTGAAGACATGTTAGGTGGGTGCATTAGCCTAATAATAGATCAAACATACTAGATAAAATTACAACTCTGGTATTATCCTAGATTGCTCATTAATTTTATTTAAATCATATAACAAAGATAGACACATTGATTAAAATGTCATACGGTGAGGACGGTGCACATATTTTGAAGGTCATAATTCTTGAACCTAGATCTAGGATGAGGGGATAGAAGGGTAAATGACCCTAGGGCTAGGCCCAAGGAAGAATTAATGGGAGTATTTACGTTTCCCAAGAAAATTGGAATGAATCTAAATGTAGTTCATGAGCCCAGCATGGCCATAGAGCATCACAGATAGGGGAAATACTCTCTGGCAAGTGACCTGACACATCCCACAGTTATAATGGGGAATCATGAAAATGTTCAAGGAATATATGTAGTTTAAAGTTATGTATTAAGGAAATATGGGCTCTTGCAGTTTAGCATTATATGATATGATAAAGAGCGAAAGGGGATATCCCAAGAAAAGAGTATGTGATGTGGTAGCTATAAGCCGGACGTGAATATAGACATTATGATTCTTCACCACACCATGTATCCCTAGAAGATGTTTTTAGGTCAAGGGAAAAAATTTGAGAGTTAGGATGGCCCCTCAGGTGTTCCTATGTATCCCATCAAGGTGGTAATCAAGCCGCATGTATCCTTGAGAGAATGAAGGGCCAGCGTGGCGTTTCTGCACTAGTGCACGCCCCACCAAAACTACTATGACCATGCGAGTCATGCTCGATTTTGGAATCAAGGTGTAGTGGTGAGATTTTCTTGGTACAGGAAGGTACACATTAGTGGTAGTGGAATGCTTGGTCAGTGACACCCCAAAATTATTGACTCGTCTTCTTGACGCACAATCACCTGTGGACATGTAGAACCAAGTGTGCTAGAATTCCACTAGAACACAAGGGGGTGAAAGTTGTGAATCAATGCACCTGAGATATGGATCACAATGATAATGATTTGGAGATAGAGGATAATTCATGAATATGTTTGAAACTCATCAACTCGTTCACATTAGATGGTAATGGGTACAAAACATAGGTTCAGTCGCTGACCATGTTCGAAACCTGTGACTGGTCGGAAATGTTGTCTATGGTCATCAGGGGCATTGTCCCACGATGGTAGGTGAGCCAAAGTGGCATGAGACCAGGTTATAAAGGGAGTCCCTTTTAGATGTGGAAGAGGATGTGGATCCAAATAAAGGGATCACGAAACGTGGACTTGAAATGAGCAGATGTTTATGTGAAAATCCCACAAATAGGGCTCATTACCATGTCATGTTTGAGTACTCCTATAAGATGTGTCATATAGATGAAGTTGAATCCCATTTCGAGGGAAAGGGTCATGGGGTCACACACTCCTAACATTAGGTCGTAGAGTGGACCATTAAGGAGCAGGGGATTGATAGACTGTTCAAAGGGTGTCAATGTAGCCAAACTAGAAATTTAGTTCCTATTAGGAGATTATGTTTAGGGTCATAGATCTTGAATGAGGTTTAGAATAGACAAGGGAGGTGCATGGTGTGGTTGTAAAAAACCCAACATGATTGAAAACCCAAGAGGTAATCACCACACCACATGTTCCCAAAAATGACCAGGACAATGGGAAAAAAAGGTGGCATGATATAATATTCCTAGGGATGGAAATGAAGAAGGAATGCCCATGAGTCCCTACATATCCCATAAGGATGGGAATCAAGACATACATTTTTCTATTAAATGTCATGTAGTTTAACGTCGTGTGGTGATGACGAATGGTAGATATAGTTTATGGTCTGAGAGCATAGACCATAGATATAAATGGGTGAGAGATAAACGTGGTTTAGTAATTATAAAGCCCGATGTGAATGAGGACATAATACCATACCACAATTTTATCCCTCGGAAGGTTTTTGGTCATGGGATAAAAAGTGAGAGTTAGGTTGGGGAAGAAGCAAAATGTGTGGGTTTTCCAACATACCAAATGATGATGTGGATCAATCCATACATAGTTATGGAAATGGAATGGTAAGGTACTTGTTTGAGGGATAATGAGGTCTTGCGACATTGGTCCACGTACAAAAAAAAGCGTAATTTGATAGATCATATTTGTGCTTTCGGGTAGATATGTGTGGTTTTTATGAAGCGATAAATTGATGGAAGTGAATCAAGGTGTCTCTATAGAAACCAAGCCACATTTAGGCATTGGAAATGGGTATGTTGGATTTCCAATACCCAAAATGATCCCCCCCCCTGATTGGGGACATCATAATATAGTTCTGTTTTTTTCATGTGGCCAAGATAATAATATCATAGATTTGGGTCATATGATAGGACCAACAATGCATTTTCACATAGTGAAATAAATACACAATAGTTTAATTTCATGTAGGACTAGGAAGAATAGTTTAAGGTCATTTGTCATGGACATAAATAGAAAGATTGAGGTTTTATAGGGGAATGTGCATGGCATGATAATGAGTACTCGACATGTATGTTGACCTTGTCCACACCATACCATGCATAATTTTAGAGAATCAACCTCAGGCTGAGGGAGTAGTAGAGGTCATGAAAATATACTACTTGGAATGTAGATGAAACATCTTTGTATTCCTTTGTAACCCATGTCGATGTGAATCCATCTAGATGTAGTTCTAAGGATATTACGTATAATGATATCATCATTTATAGTCTTAGAGCATGGAATATATAGAAGATAAAATATTCTATGTGAGCACATACATTGATCTAATCACTAAAACCATGTTATTCAAACTTGGTGTGGGAAACAAGGGAGGAAGAGGACTATTCATCACATGGAATTCATGGAATGGAGAAAATGATGTGGTGCCCGAATGACCCCTCACCATGGATTTTCCTTCCAATGCCTGAATGCACACTTAGGGAGTGCACCAAGTGTGTCAGAATTCCTCATAGACATGATAGAGTTGAAATGTATGTGAATCATGAGAATTCCATTTAGGGTTCAATGGGGTTACCAAGACGATGGAGGAGAACTGTTGACAATGTTCAAAGCATAGTATCAATATCATGTGACCGAAAATGGGAATAAAAAATGGGCGTCAATTTCTGAACATATTCACAACACGTGATTTGTATCAATTTGTTATTCGAAACCCCAGAGGATGTTGGCCTGAAATGGTGGGAGAGCCCTTATGTTAAGCATCTATTCCATTTAGATATCAATTTAGATGTGAAATATGATGAAAACCCAAATGAATGGGACACAAATCCTAAAATATGGGAAATATCATGAATATGTATAGTCCAAAACACCAGGTTCTGAAATAGAGTACTCAGGGAGCCATTGATGAATCATTAGAGAGGGATGGGAGGACAAAAATAAGAGTATTCGACTCAAAAAGATGAGTTTATTATAGTGAAGGGAAGGAATCTCATGAGAAAATGGTACGTAGAATGGTTGTTACGAACCCAATGTGACTGGGGATACAATCCCATACCACACCGTATAACTCTCTCCTAGAAGGACCCAATCCAAGAATCCAGAATGATAAGGAGGGTTATAAGACATGGGGATGGGCTAGAAGTCTAGATGATTGGGTGGTCCTACAAATCACATGAAGATATGTATCAAGTCGTACATTGTTTTGAAATGGAAATGTTGTTTAATGTTGTGCGGTAAGGACGATGATGGTTGAAGTCATAAAACAAGGGGAACACATACTGAGATTATGATAAAACGTATTTGAAATGAGGAAATAAGCCCACACTGAACCATGCATTCGAGGAGGTATCTAAGAAGATAGGATGGACCAAAGGGGGTGATCTTGGAGCTTGGGGCTGGTGCTACTGTCCAAAATATCTGGTCATTCCTACATATCCCATGATGATGGGAATCAATATATACATAGTTCTGAAAAGGCCATGTAGTTCAATGTATGGCGATGAGGATGAGGGGGAAAAATTGGGATTGCACTCGTGTCCTAGTGTTCCTACGTATCCCATGAGGATTGGAATCATGCCTTACATAGTTCTTAGAGGTTATATGCAGTTTAATGTCATGAATCCAAGATGTTAGACAATTTATTATCATGTGGGACCATCAATAACTTAACGTCTTGTGGGATGACATACAGTCTAAGGTCATATAGGTCCGTAGTGGTATATCTTCCTCTTACAGTTTAATGTCTAGCAGGACAAGTGCATAACAGTGTTACATCCTTCGGTTCAGAAAAACTGCACATTTTAACATCTATTTGTATGGAAGGAATAGTTAAAGGTCATGCTGGACTACGTACTGTTTAATGTCATGTGGGTTAACATACTATTTAATGTCATGAATGAAATGACAATTTATGGTCATGTAAGACCTAATTTTTACGACAATGTATTTCTTGATAAACTACTGATTTGTCGGAAGAGTTATATGCTCACCATCAATGGTAACTAGGGAGTATGTTCTATTAGGATAAATGCCATGAATGATGTAATGCCTCCCACATTTGGGAATTATTTTAGGTGGTTTCCATCCAGGTATCATTGGGGTTCTCAGGGCCAACACCAAGTAACATTGAATAGAAAGAGAGGAGGCAAACATTCTTGTGGAATGATCTTTCCATATTATTCTGATACCTCTTCAGATTGAACTGGTCATTAAGAATATTATCATCAAGCACATTGAATTCAGCCAGATAGGATTCACCAACATTATCTAGTGCTTGAAGATCATAGACAGTAGTATGCAATGAAGGCTACTAAATCACAAGGGATGGGACGACCTCTACTCCATACACTAAGGAGTACGACGTCACCTATGTGGAATTACAATTCTTCGTCAGATAATCCTATGGAATTTGATATCATTTCTGACCAACTCTTTTTGTTCTAACCAACCATATTTTCCAGAATATTATAGTTGGTATTGTTGAATGCATCAACCTTCCCATTCGCTAGCAAATGAAAATAGGACATATAGTTAAAAATGATATTGTACATGGCATATAATTTCTTCATCTTAGCTTTGAGGATGAATTTTCCATTATCAGTGAGGATGTAGTGAGGGACTACAAACCGATTGATGATATTGAAGATCATAATGTCAGTGATAGAATGGTTCTTGAACTCATTCAGGGGGACTGCATCTGCCAATTTGGAAAATAAATTCGTAGATATTAGAATGAAACAACATTGGTGAGCTTTCACTGGTCGATATGGTCCGACGACCTCGAGTCCACAGACTGCAAGGGACCATAAGTACATGGATGTGTTGAGAGGCTCTGGCTGCTGATCCACAATGTTGGAATGAATTTGAAATGCATGGAACCACTTCGAGAACTCATTGTTGTCATAGATCATAGAGGGTCAAAAATATCTCAGCCTTCGGACCTAGTGAGATAATTTTTTTCATGTCTATATAAGCCCTGTAGGAAACGAAATTAACCTCCTACGTGACGTGAGAAATTGATGATCTTTAAATGAAACAGAGGAAGACATCATCAAAATTCTCCTTATAAAAAATCTGTTCTAGACCAAGACCACTCTGGAGGGTAAACTGTAACGTGAAACATCAGATTCGCTTATGTTCGGTTCGATCGGTCAAGATATCAGTATTTTGGTTGTACTCAAATACGGGGTTTATCTGGTCGGGAGTCACTTCAATCACTGCATCTAGGGGTCTTGGATGTTTGGACATGGAGGCACCAACGGTATGGTGGATTACCTATGGGATGTCATCATCATCTAGAGTGTCGAGAGAGATGAATCTCTATTGTTCCACATGGATAATGAAATCACTTTATTCAGGCTCTGAAAGTGATGTTGCTAGTCTGGCCAAGGTTTCAACTCGACCATTATGAGATTGAGGTACATGAGTAACTTCAGGAAAATATGGGAACTATATCATCAGATGGAGGGTATGTTCCAATAGTGGTAGGAGATCTGGCTTCCTGATGACATAGTTACCGTTGAACTTCATGATGAGTAGTTTAGAGTACCCTTTCACATGAAAGAGGGGTACTTAAATCTCAAGGGATAACTCAAGGCTAGTAATAAGATCCAAATACTCTACCTCATTGTTGGTACAACCTTATGACAATAAGAATGAATACGGTAGAACAGATTGTGCAGGGGTGATTAAGATGATGCCCAAGCATACTCTATTAATCTTGTTCTCATTGGTCCTTCTACCGATAGGGCTCTGGGAAGCACCATAAAAGTGTATTTTCCTGCATGTAATGTCTTTGTCTACCGAGAGGATTGCCTCATCAAGAAATTCAAGGTTCATAGACTGGTCTGTGGGAGCTACATGATGATAGGCTTAAATATGTGATTCATTTCTCGCTAATAGGGGGAACATTCATTTTTAAAACCAAATGGAATTTTCTGGTAGGTGAAAGTACATTGTGGTGCCCTGAATGATGTAGACTATACATTCCCTAGTTCTATCTGGATCTGGTTAGACCTACTGTACCCATATAGGAAAGAGAGGCATGGAACACATTTTTTTTTTCCATCAACAACTCTATCACGAGAATGGAAAAATCAACCTTTAGACAATGACGGTTCAGATCCCAGAAGTCGATGCTGGCCCTAATCTATCTGTTCTACATCCTGATGGGCACAATTATGGCTAACCATTTGGGGTACAAGACCTCTTTGAAAAAATTGGCTCGGATGATCTTATCCACTTCGGCCTCAACCATGTCACCATGAGAATGATACATCTTTTTTTAGGCTACTTAAACATGTGGTGGTTTGCTGGGAGACAGAGGTGGTGGAAGACTACTTGGGGATCTAGCCCTAAAATTTCGTTATAGCCCTAAGAAAATATATCAAATTGTTAGTTGAGGAATTCCACATAATTTTTTGATATTTGATAGGCATAGTGGCATTTATCAATATGGGTTTCATATCCGTCATGATAACGAGGATCACCAGTACCAGTTTATCGACTTTGGTGGAGACTCCCTCATCGAATAGAGAAGGTACGGCATTAAAATTATCTTCTTCACATTTGGGGGAGGTATCCTTGTTGGGAGGATCATCCTATAAAACAACTATTTTCGATGGAAGGCTAGTACCAACCTATACACTGGTAGAAACTGCAACTAGGGACTCATATGCGGCCAAAACCATAGCGATGAAATTTGTTGATCTGATCCAATTTGGCCTTCGACCCAAAGGTCCATGCTTGATGATATCAAATAAATTGTGTTGTTTCTTCTTGATACAATTTATCCAATCCTATAGAAACAATAATTTATGAATTATTTTCATTTCCATGTGCAGACATCTCGATACCTTATTGGGGTAGGACCTCTGGGATCGGAAAAGACAGATTTGTGTAGGAGAATGAGGTGTTCTTCCATCATCCCATAGACTTAGGAATGTGCTCCCCCATAATTCTAGAATCAAAGATTCATTTTCCAATTTCTGGGGTTGTAACCTCAGGTCAGTTGATTTGTATGATGTTGTAATCATCTAGATCTATCCATGAGATGGTCACAGCCGGAGCATGATCATCCTCTTTATCATAAATCTTCTTCTCCGTGCACATATAATAGTCGTCATGTAGATAGGGGGATTCACAAGAGGCAAAGGGACACACATAAAATTTAATAATTCCCAATAAACCAATAATGGAATACATGAAAACTGTTGATATGTTGAAGGAACCACTGTATGAAGGTGCAACCATGACCTACCCATCAATTAGTTGTAAGAAGTGTCCTACGAAATAACCATGATGTCGATTCTGGCTACCAGACTGCCAAACTGTATTTTTTAGTGGATCGTTTTTACCAATGTCAGTTCAATACTATCATAACCTTAGATATCTAGGTCATTGGGACTCAGATCATCATTGAACAACCCTAGTTTTCGCAGTGTTTGTGTCGGGATTACGTTAATCCCGGATCTTATTTGGAAAAGACAGTGACAAACCTCCACGACATTAAAATGGACATTGATATGAAGTGGGAATATGTGCCCCAATATGGTAGATCCTTAATCTTCTCGAGAAAATGTGATTATTTTCTAGCTTCACCATGCACAACCACCTCAACATATACGTATTATGCGGATGCTACCTCCATCTCGAACTAGAGGGGGATTTTTAAAGCCTCAGTGAGGGATTTACACATATAATTAGATGGGAGAAGTGCCTAATGGATGTAGATCCATGCTGGAATAATGAAATTATATTTTAGGACTTCATACATCTGTTCTGGGTGTGATATTTGTCTTCTAAGAGGTCTCTCTATGAAAGGAAGTATGAAGGGCCCTGCTGTCTGGAACGGTGGCTAACTGGTGCTGGGAATATCACACTTCCCACGAGCAAAAGCATATTTAATGACTAAAAGATGAGGGAAAGATGATTGAGACCTTTACGTAGCAGAGTGTGGCTGATCATGACATGATCAAGGTGGTTCTGCCTGATCAAGAAATGCAAACAGGTGAGAAGGCAGATCTGATGAAACCAGATTAGAATGATGGGAATGTTGAGCTCAATTATAGTCCTACTATCTAGTTTTGGAGGAATGCACTCGATGGATAAATTAATGACTGAGATACAACAATGACCCATATTTTTTCGGGTCTGTTGATGCTGGTGACAACTGGAAACATTTGGAGGATCCTCCTGGAACTCATCACATTCATGAATAATGTAACGGTTAACCATCTCTACGGTGTTAACTGAGGAGTACCCTTGATTGTCACATGAAAAATCATCCACAAATATAGGTATTTTGGGTAGAATAACCATATCTATGGTCAAGACGTCATCGAGGTTATAGGATGATGATGGTATTGGCAGGGGACATTGTTTTCCCTTGCGCCACTGATGCTTGCTCTTTTGGGAAGAGGACGGCTGAGCCGTGGACACATATGTAATCGTTGTGGTGATGCAATATCTTCTGAAGGTTTAGGTTTATTTATAAGTGCATATATAATACCATGTGCACGTTTGACTACATTACGAGCAATCATATCACCAAACTTCTGGGACCCATGGTTAGAAACCTGATGTCGCTCACATACCCTGTCACTGCTGCAATATGGCGTCACAAACACACAAGCCACATGTTCAAGATCTAGGACTAACCTGATTAAGTTATTATCAAACTGGTTTTGAATCCATTCCTTAAACACATTGCACTGTTTTAGGGTGTTCCCCAAGACCCGGTAAAAGGGGTAGTAGTTTGGTAGATCAATGAGATCTACCTCTTCTGGTCACCTGCATTCGTTCAACTATACAATCCCATGTTCCATGGAATTGAGAAAATAATCAAGGAAATAAGGCTCGTTGAATGAGTAGGTTCAGTTTATCATTTTTGGGAAGGGGTCTCTTGGATCCTAAACCAAGTGAAGGGCTGGAGGAGCCTGGTGAAGAGGTGGGATCTAGTTATACCTCCTAGACAGTGGCGGCACATTTCACTATGGCGCCTACCAGTTATGAGGTGAGCATTGCTAGTCTAGAGGCTATGCCTAAGTTTGAGGGCCTATGTGAGTCTGTGGATGCAGCTCAACTAGTTACAACACTAGTAGAAAGGGGGGCCTCTATATGTGCCATTGTAGTGGCCTTAGACTTAGAGGACATTATTGAGGGAATCACCGGAGGTAACGAACGTACCTATGTGGCATGCTATAAGGCTTATCTATGAATTGGGCCTTATCAGAGAGGTCTCTGAATCCCCATGAGAAATTTGTGGTGATCAGATAGGCGATCATTTTTGTCATGAAATTACCCATACACATTGGCAGAAGTTATTCCTGAGTCAGTGACATGTCAGTAGAGAATGTGATCCATTTCTACCAGGTAACAATGTTCGTGATACACTCATCTGGACTCAGCATTCACATGAAGAGGTCTGCAATAATAATCTCATGAGTAGTAGAACTGAACTGGTAAAAAATTTCCAATTAATATCATTCCATCCATTTACTGACCCCATATGTAGCTCACTATACAATGAAAACTCAGGTCAGACCAATGTCTGTATGAATCATCTGAGTTTGGTGGCCTCCCACTATGCCCGAGTTCCCAACATGGGATTGAACCTTAAAATGAAGTGTACCAGATGATTCATTGGGGCACCCATCCCATTAAAGGGGGATAAGGTTGGATTTCCAAAACCTTGGCATGTTGGCATATCATACAACCATTACAGATACAGCTTTCCATCAGGTTAGATTGCCACATGTCATGTTTCTAATTCCTTTATTTGAGTAATGAGCACCTCCATTGGATCATATGTGTGAGGGTTCTTGTCTTAATGGGGATTCGTCACCACAAGTGCATTGGTGGGTTATTCAACGTGATAATCAGGCCTGATGACTCGTGGAAAATTGGTGGGAGGAACAGTGGAGTGGCTACCTGAACCTGATATAGGTCTCTAGGGTTTGTCACTTCACTCAGATGGAATTTGAGACACATAAAACACCATCTTTCTATATGTTTGAGCTTATACCCGGTCTATGTGGATAGGATGGTCAGGTTCACCTAGAGGCAATTAGCTGGGGGAAATTGTTTTGGCCCCTACTGCCCCTGCCGAGGATCACTGTAGTCTTTTCATCACTCTAAGAAAACATAGCAAGGAGGTCATCAACCATATTATTATGCTTTGTGATCTGTTGATGAAACTCGACTTTCTTAGGATCATATTCCATATTTTTTAATGTACCCAGTGGGTGAGATGGTTTGACATCTTTGAAGTGATCCTTACCTTTGTTGGGATTCTGGTCAAAGAATAATGCCCCACTAGGTATAGGAAGACCCAATAGGTTTCTATTATGGCGAGTAACCCTTCCCGACTTGTCCAAAAGCTATGGAATACCTCCATAGGTATGTTTTCCCCAAATAGGTTTGTCACCATATGTTCCTTTGACAGATATTCCATGTTAACCACGACTCTACATAGTGGAATATGCTTGATATTTCTTGGAAATTCAGGCTAGTAATAGATAGAACTAAAATGGAGGGATGTGTACTACCCACAACCACGGATTTTCACATAGGGGGAATCCTCTTTGATAATCCTACAAAGCACTTTAAATCACTGGTATAATCATTTTTGGAGAGTCATATGATATCCTGGTGACTCGGGGGGCTGGTCCATGGGGAGTGCGTCCAAATCAACCAAACGACATCATTGACCAATTTTGTTAATGTGTTCTTGAATCATGGGGTAGTCCACTTTTCGATGATGAAGATGAAATTGAGTCTCCCAGAGGGTCTTGAAAAGAATCCAACCACATAATGGGTGAGTGATTCTTCATCATGCAAATTCAGTGATGCCACCTGCCAAAACTTCTCTGGGAAATGTTCTGTGGAAATAATGACCCACAATCAACTCGGTTCAGACTCGAGGTCTATCCATTCATTTCCCCACTCCCCAACTAGATGTAGCTGGGGAATCAGTTGTGGTACTGACGCAGACTGCTGCGATTTTAGGTTGGCCAGAAGAGAATACAACGACTGGGCTAACAAACCACTACATCTCAGGATATCTTTTGATGAGTGTAGTGACTTGGCCTCCACATCAAGATATGTTGGGATAGTGAGCGATGTTTCTAGAACAGGTACTACGATTTCTAGTAGTGGACCATGTTGTTTCTCGTTTTCCATCGGCACCCATAATAAATATTTATGATATCTATTTTAGGTAGATAATTCTCTTGGTGATGATGGTGTAGATAGAAATGCAAGACCCTAGGGAGACACCAAATCTTTGACCTATTGGATTTATCTGCAGAGGGAGGTATGGATCTGATGGACCCTGCATTTTGAAGTTTTGAGGCTGATGCACCTCTTTCTCACCTCGGTCCATGACACGGAGGATCAAGGGGATGGTTCTCATACAGATTCATATTCCACCTCATAATCTTAGAAGTAGACATGTGTAATATCTATCTAAATCTTCTCAGCATTCTTTTAATTGTGGCGATGACCTTCCTTCTTGCACTGGGATAGCTCTTCGGGGTATGATAGATTTCTAGCTCTAGGAGGTCCATCATCCGAAATGGTGTTGAGGTAGAGAGGAATTTCTCCTGAGTGTGTTGGGCTTGGTGGATCACATAGAAATTTTTCAAAGGGAACATGGAGAGGACCTATGTTTCCACTGGCCGATGTGTAGAGGGAATCTCAGGAGAAGGTGCTGGAGCATGTAGGATTATCGGTAGGGCCTCAATGCATATTTCAACTAGCAGCATCAGTGCAAGGAGGGTCCTTGTAATGGTTATTTTGAAAACATGTAGGAACTCTGTGCTGGGTGCTGATGAAGCAGGGCAGTCCTTCACTCCTCCGATTATAGGGGCAAGGAGGACCTTCTTTGGCTGTTATAAGGACATGGGGAAGATCCACACACTAGATATTGAAAAGATGTGTAACATCTCCTTCACGGAGGCCCACAGAAAGAGGAATGACTCCACGCACGACATCAAGACCATCGAAAAAGCTTCTGTACTGAGTGTCTATATTGTGGGTATGACCCTCATTCAGATTGTAGGTGGCTGGGGGAAGTCCTCTATGCCAAGTTTAGAAGTGGGGAGGACCTGCATTCTCAATGGTGGTGGTAAAAGGAGTACCTCCATAAAATGTGTCATTGTTGTAGGTTGGTCTATTCGTGGGCTCTCTTTATGAAAGAAATAAGGATAGTCGAACAAGCCTGTTCATGGGGTGGTTGGGGCCTCGATCTAGGTTGGGTGTATAAGTTCCCCTAAAAAACATATGTACGGGAATGTTGGTATGCATTATATGTGGCACAAGCCATAGTAGTCATTGACGATGACATCCCTTGGAAGGATTCCTTCTCAAACTGCTCCCGATAATGGAATTAGGTCTACCAGACTGGGGTTGCCGGTGTAGGCACATGGCTTACCTTCTCCTCGACCTATGGGGTCGACTGGCGTCGCTAGAGAAACCAAGTGGGGTCCCTTCTAGGGATACCTTGGAATGAGATCCCAGCTGGCTGGCCCAGACATTCTCCACCTTATCGGTGTATGGGAGGGAGTCACCAAAGCATTCCGGGGAGAGGCTCCCGAAATGGATCTGCATCGGAGTGGGGAGCAGTGGCTCTCTGTGCGGCCCATCGGGGTGACAGTGGTGATGAGGTACAGATCCCCTCATAGTATTTTCAGACAAGTTTCTTTTATCAACCACCACTATATGAACTCAGATGGGGATATTCGGTGTAGTCGCCCAACAAATATGGATGTAAAGTCTTCCATGGGGGAAATGAGGCCATTTTGGATTGTTGCAAATGTCGTTTCACCTGTCACCATGTCGGTGTGTGTGTAGTGATCGGTTTCCTAATTTAAAAACTAGGGTCCTAGAAGGCATGGAGATGAAACCATTAGTTCCAAGACAATGAAATTGATGACCAGTGCCCCATCACCATTCTGTTTTCCATGGTAGGTAAGAAGGATCCACGTTGACAATGTCATAGAACTGGATGTAAAACATTCAACTACACCATCATCTGGTGATTTTCATGTTAGGAACACTATTTTCATGGTGGGAACCAGCACTAGATACATGGATACGGTGACACAAAAGTCCACTAATGTCTCGAACACTAATACTTTCCACATTGAAGAGAAGAATTTCACATCGGGTTCACTATTTCTATTTATTATGCTTTTTTCGGGGAATGCATCCCATTATCGAGGATGAAACACTAATTATTGACCCTCATTCAAGACTTCCAAAGGTGGGTGATATTTATAACTTATTTAGGGACATTATCTCTTTGATCGAAATGGTTTGATGGGTTGTCGATTCCTCATTCGGGGGATTCCTCCTCTGATATCGCCAGCTAGTCTGGGTCGCCCTTAATGATAAAAATATTGATCATTAAACTAATTCCAGTTCCATGTCTTCATGGACACAGGTTAATTACACATCTTCTATCATGACATTCCAAGGGGTCTAGTAAAGGATGCAACCTTCGGTCAGGGAGTAGTCACATTGGACATCACTTGTGTGTCTGGACGATGGAACACTAACACATCTGGGTTTCTTCCCCTTATGATATGGCTACTCGAGAGCGTGGAATATTGTGGAATCCCACATTGAATGTGTGAAAATATATACCATAGGCTTGTATCTTAGGTTTTTCTTATCTTCCCATGTTTAACACTGGGTATGGCATGAGTTTAACGTCTAGAATAGATAGATTGGTCTAATAGGAACATTGATGGGAGTGGATCAGATTGGTAAAACCCATAGAGGTAACACTGATGCTGGGAAAAATCCATGGTTAGATACCCAGTTACTGCTAGGAATATTTAGAATGTGGGTGACATGATCTCACTGAGATGTGGAGGCCTGGTTAAGAATCGTTATGGATGTTGGAGAGTAGAATTATGTGGAGGGGAAATGAGATGGAACAATCGCGAATGGGATAGTAGTGTTGGGGTTGATCCTCGAAGAGACTTCCTATGTATCCCTATGGCAGGGAATCAATGTCCACATAGTTTAGGATGTGGGTATAGAATTGGGGCATGCACAAGTGATTGAGACCAGATGATATATTGGGGATTGCGCATGGTTAGAAGCCCTGGTTTCTTCAACACTCATGTGAAGGACCTGAGGTGTGGGTCCCAACGAAGAGAACTATAGCGGCTTACAGTTGATTTTAGAGTACAACAGATTACCACTGGATGGGGATACAATGGATTAACACTAATTGGGGTTGACAACCGATAACCATCGATTAGGTAATACAACGACTTACCTTCAATCGGGGAACACAATAGCATACCGTAGATCGGGTTAAAAATTACTTACCATCGATCGGGGAACACAAAGGTTTATCATCGATCGTGGAACCCAAAAACATATGATCAATTGGAGAACAAAACGGCTTACCATCGACCAGGGGACACAAAAACATACCATCAATCAGATAACACAGTGACATCATTTGATTGGAGAACACAATGGATTAACATCAATTAGGGAACAAAATGGCTTACCATCGATCAAGGTTGTACCTCATGGTGGCTTCCTACATACCTTTTCTAGGATACCATGATCAATGAA
Source organism: Viscum album (assembly GCA_963277665.1). Taxonomy (NCBI): domain Eukaryota; kingdom Viridiplantae; phylum Streptophyta; class Magnoliopsida; order Santalales; family Viscaceae; genus Viscum; species Viscum album. Next base: position 1,817,712,820 of record OY728146.1, read on the forward strand.
CACTTAATTCAAATGGTTATAGTTTAACATCTTGCTGGACCAAATATGGGGCGTATAGCATAACGTCATTAGGGACGAGTGTGGAAGGACGTAGAGTGGTAAAGACCAGTGGGTGTTGGGAATGAACCTCAGGCTGGCTTCATAGGTACCTTGCATTGGCTAAGATCAAAGTCCATGTAGTTCAGGCTGAGTTTGGTAAACTGACATGAAATAGTTCATTCCATATAGTTTTGTTTGGCTTGAATCTTAGGGAGGCTTCCAACGTACCTTTCCATGGAAAGGATAAATGTCCCCATAGTTTATGATGGTATAGGTATTACACTCTAGGGTGAATCAGAGAGGATTGGTAAGGTCGATGCTTACTCTAAGCCCACATGAGTCATGATCGGTGGGACAAATAATAGACAGCAGAGGCCTAATGACCCTATCACGAAAGGTGCATCTGTAGGAAGTGGAATGGGGCTTACATGTGGTTACATCCCAAAAAGGAAACATGGATTATTCTTGGCTTACAGCTCAGGATGATGGATATAGGGACTTACTCCAGGATGGAGGCCCATGTGTTGATAAAGCCCAACAAGAGAGGGATGAGATAACTAAGGTCTTCATGCCCTTCTATTCTCTCATCCTTGTGAAAATAGATTGGAGGAGTAGGAATGAAACCTACCAGAATAATTATTAGGGGCATACTCTAAGGTTATTGTCCTTCCATGTAGATATACTCCTCTAAAATAAATAGGATATCATTATTTGTGAGAAATATCTTTCTCCTATGTAGATGAGAAGGAATATAGAATGTTCGTGATGGGGAGCCCTACTTATGATGCATGAGGATTGGTTATAGTTTAACGTCATTTGTTGGGGACGATGTCACATGAATGTTTAACATCATGCTGCTCGAATTTGGCAGGTTTACTCTACGCCCCTTGTACATACATATCTAATACTTGCACACCCTTGGGGAAGGTAAGGAATCAACACTACTATTGTGAGGGGGTGTCGTGGAGTGATCCATTGAGGGGCCTATGTTAGTGTGGCTATGCGATAATGAAATAACTGTTAGAATTCCTATGTGAACAAGAATGAGGCGAGGCAATGAAACAAGTAACACAACACAAGGGACATTAATGATTCTTCTTACTAGGATAGAGGTCCTTATGGGAAAGTGTTGTGTTATGCATTTGGTCCTAGGAAGAGGTGTCCTGCCGAGAGGATGGGCTTTGTGAGGAGGCAAGTTTTCATGAAGTGAACGAACATCGTGAAGAGACTGTTCTTCATGAAGAATCAGTACCTCACAAAGGGAAAGGACTACTTGGAGAAGATGAGATCCATGAAGGTAAAGCACATCATGATGTGGGGGGTCTTTGTAGATGGACAAGGCATCATGAAGCGCTACAATTAATGTAGCAGGGCTTCGCCTTAGCAAATACCTCATTGTATTTGGAGAATTTAACGAAGGTTGTATTCTTTGAAAGACCTTGAGAACCCCAATGGTTCTATTTCCTGTATGAACAGAATGTATCATCAACAAGGGAATATCCTCTATAGGTGAAGGGTGAAATAGAAGAATAGGGAGATGGATCTCAATGGACAAGTACTTTTGGAAATCCAATTGAAGGATTCACAAAGGACTACACAAAACAGGTAGATGAATGGTCAGAATAATAATGGTTTTGTTTAGGGGTCTAACTTTATAATTATATGCAATCCCCATCTTGGGGGTGCTGATCTCGTCATGGATCTGGACAACGCCACCAAAATGCACCGGTTTGTCAGCCTACGGATGGCCTCACAGAGAGGGAAAGATGTCAGAAAGGGCTTGGTGGATGTGGCAGATACTGAGAACCTCACGAATCACATGACACAGTGAAGGGGCCGTCGTAGGCTCATAATTTCATCGAGCAGGGACACCATGGATCCTTCTATGGAGCCGTCTATGAGGGACCAGTGCCCCCCCGCGTGGAGGGCTCCATGCATGGCCTTTTTGAGATAGGTAAGGAGTTCATCCCGGTCTATTCAATGGGGTTTGGTTTGATTTGTTTGTCGAGCTTGTGGGGTGAGTCAGACACATGTGTGTTTTCAGTGCCAATAGTTTGTTTATACCTTTTTGTAAAGGAATAAATTATGTGGAAGTTAGAGTTGAAATAGTATTACCAATTTAGTTTTCTAAAATATTGAAAGGTTTTTTAATGGGATGATATGTTTTCAAATTAATATTAATAACATGAATAGAAATTCTTATCTGAATTGTTTTGCAATTATGAAATATTTTGTAAGCTGTAAACTGGGATTTTGATCATGTGGTTAGAGGTATTGAGAAAGAGGATGTATTGGTTTACTATTTTGGTTTGGAAAAGTGGGATGAAATTTTGTTTTAATCTTCGGTATTTTTGTCAGAGACCACTTGAATGGGTTATATGGGATGATGGATATTTGATGGAATGATTGTATGAGTGCTGAGATAGATATGAGGAGGGTTCCAAAAGATAAATGGAAAACAATCATGTGTGAGGCCCATGGGGTACCATTGGTGGATACATACTGCTAAACCGTTTGATTTTCAACGAAATTTTTTTAAAGGAAAGAATTGTATTTTGATGACTGGATTAGGATGGTTTGTATTGTGAGTATTTTAAAATGTTGCAGTTGTGGGATATTTTTATTCCAAGAACCCACCCTGTTTGAACCGTGCTTTGGGTTTGTGTTTGGCCAGTAAGTTGGGTAGAAGGAAAAGTTATTATTCTATTCTCAAAAAAGTTAGGGATTCCATTTAGGATGTTTCATTCATGTGTTTGGAACTAGTTTGGGGCATGTTTAGAATATACGACTAGCTTTTTGGGTCCTTGGGTTTTCTTGTTGGATAAAAACCACCCCCATTAATGGTTAGTGAAAAACTGAAGTGCAGCACAAATTGTTTCTCCTTTGGAAAATAATCTAGTTGATCAATGTAAGGAATCTTTTATCAAGAATTTTAGAATAAGTCTACACCCTTTTTTAATGTATCCTATTGTAGTTGTTGAGTTCACATGGAAGGTTGATAGAGACCTTAGTTTCTTAATTTACCAAATTCATCAATGGTGGATGTAGTATGGTTAGATAGTGCGTATGGTGTTTAAGATGACTTCGAGGTCCTTTGTAGTGTCTTCAAATCAAGGGTTTACGGTAAACCACAAGTGTGGGAAATCATGTTAGCAGAGGATATTATGGACACTTTCTGGAATTCTATGATGCATTGGGATATTATATAAGCCCCCTTCCTTTTATTATTTCTATTATTCATAGTGGTCATGTTTGGTGATGCTATATGATTTCATGTGATCATTTGACAGTGAATGTGATGGTCGTGCAATATTTTGAGAGTCTCTATTATGATGGGGGTATGTCTCCCTTTGAGAAACTCCCAAATAGACTATTTCAGAGGAAGGTGTTTATTTCTTCCCTTTACTTCGGTTGCTTCTCACCCGAAGAAACATGGTGTGAAGTTGGTTCATCTTTTATGCCCTTATTTCGGTGTATTTTTTGGTTAGGATTAAGTGAATTTAGAATGTGTTATGTCTTGGTCAACTTATCAGGGATTGCAGTGTGGTTTTTTATAGTACCAAAATAAGAGGTTCCATATAGGTGTTTCCAAATCCCACCTGAGAGGACAAAGATGCTTCAATCTTTTGGGCTCCATCCACAGGCCCCGGATTGAAGCTGGCACATAGTCAACAGAAAAGCTAGGGTTCTTTCAACCCTTGAACAGTGTAACATCCTAATTATTAATGATAGTAAAAGGTTAATCATTTGTTGTTCTCATCATTATAATGTTTTTCTTGTTTGGTGGAAAGAGTTGGAGGGCCTCATGGCCATGTTAGTACCCCAAATAATTTCATTCCCCCTTTGTTATCCAATGAGTTATTAAAGGATGGTTGGTTTTTTGTCTAGATATGTTTATAAAATGGTAGGTGCATGAATTGTATTGATCATTTTCTAGGATTCCATGTAGAGAATGATCTTCACAGTTAGTGCATGACTTCAAAAAACATGCGGGCTAATCGTAGGGTCATGTCATCCCAATTTTTAAAATCGAGGGGGTCTCTTTTCTGCTAACCTTTAATGGTTAGTTAATATGGATTGTTCGTATGGTGGGGATACCCACTATGAGTCTTATGTATGTTACATTGGAAATGTATAATTGCAGTTTAACCCCAGTATCAGGGAATCTATTCGGGCCTCCCCTATTAGTGTCACGAACTTTTATCAAAAATATTCAACTTTTCTATTATGGTGGTGAGCCCATTTGTGCCCCCTACCAATAACTCAGATTTTTCCTCATTCTTGCCTTGGTGGTAGGTAGTATGGTTTGGATATATCTGTCTACCATCATTTCCATGGGTAAAACATTGGGATTTGAGAACACCCAATGGTTGGGTTAAAGTAATGTAAGTGTAACCTTGTTCATTGTTGTTGTTGTTTTTGGAAAATTGGCGGAATCTTTTTCAGATAGTGTCTAAGGAGTTTTATTTTATGATAAAACATGAATGTGCTTTATCATTTAAGTAAAGTGATGTATGTTCTCATTTGTGATAGTATTCCATCTTTAGTTGATCATTGGAGGTGTTTTGGAATTTTGGGGATAAGCATGAAAAAGGATTATATATAAGTTTATTAGTTGGGTTCGGTTGTTTCTTTGGACATACTGTTGCATTATTGAGCCAGAAAGCATTATGGTTGGGAGAATTGTCACACCAAGATTTTCAATTCCATTCATTTTTTCAAATATCTTATCGGTACATAGATTTCTTTTTTATCTGAGAGTTCTGGATTTTATTTTATATTCCCAGTTATGTTATTTATCCATAACCGTAGTCATGGGGGTATTGTGTGTTAATTATACTCCTCTTTTGTCAAAGGTATGGTGTGAATTTGTGGTTTTTTGGATTTGGATTACTATTACTCCTATTGAAAAAAATTTATGGTATGTTGTTGTGCTGGTTTCTACCGTTGAGTTAGATGAGTTTTGGGGTGAAAGAGATGGTTTTTTTGGAATTTTTATCCATTATTCATGGACTATATTTTCCCCCTTGTTTTGCCCCTTGGACCACCTTGGAATTGAAGGAAAAAATAACACTTTTTGGGTTTCTAGAATAGGCCGCACGGTTTAGCCACATGTCTCCAAAACGTTCTTCTAAACCATGCAAAGATGTCCATCTCATAAAAACGTTGTTTGAAATTCCATGTTTTCCATTCCATAAATAATCAATATCGGACCACTCTTCTCCATTTCATGATCTTCCATCATGTATAGCCTACAATCCATCTCCCCTCCCTTGGGATTCAAATTTGAAGAGATATTTGATGGGGGGAAACATCAAATACCTATAAGTAAACCATTCTTTCATTTATTTCAACTAATTCCTTATGGTTTATTTTTCCATTTCATGAGTTATAAAATGTACAGAAGATATATTTCGACCCTAGGGTTTTATTTTATATATTTTGGTTGTAATAATGATTTATTAGGTTCCTCTTCACTTCATTCTGGTGCGGGGGTGGTGCGATGGATATTTCACACCATGATTTGAGGGTTTTGACTCAAAAGGTAGGTGGATAGTAGTTTAAACAATTATTTTTTAGATATCATTCTGTATTTACTCATTTTTTTATTCCTCGTATTTTTTTTAAAAAGTTTTTGTGATTGATTTTGTTAAGTGTTTAATTTTTTAGTTTCATTTTATCTTGAAATTGGGTTTATTTCATATGTAACTCTTGGTGTATTATTTGGGTGTATTTTATATCATTTGAAATTGGATTAATAAATCTTGTTGGGGCTTCCAATTCTACATTTTTAGGGTCTTGATGTTTCATCTTGTTTGAAAGAGGGGTTTTTTTATTGGGTTTTATGTGTAAAAAATGTTAATCCTCTTGAAATAGTTTAATAAAAATGTTTGTGTTTTCTTGTGCACATATTGTGGTATTATTTGAGGTGATTTATTAATACATGATATTGTTTTAGTAAACCTTTATATGGTTTAAAATTATTTTTTGGAATGTTATTGGTGTGATTTGGTCCTTGATAGATGGTTTTGAAATGGGTTTTATGTGCAAAGATTGGGTATACTTCTTAGAATTGCATTATGAATGATTTGAATGGTTTAATGAATTATATAAGAACTGAAACCATATTGGAATTATTTTTTGGATTGTTTGTATTTTTAAATTGTCCATTTTAAATGTTAAATTTTCTATTAAGTTATGTGTATCAAAATAGAAATGTTTTATAAAAATGTTTAATGGATTTACGGATGTGTGATAGATATGTTAATGTGATGTGGGTTGTTTTGTGTGAGACTGATGTCAAAAATGGATTTTGTTTATGAAAATGTTATTATGTAACATGTGGGATGGTTTTATGTGATTTTTAGAATCTTGGGAAAGATTTACTAAAATTTTTAATGTATTTTTTGAATTGTGAAAGATATGAAAAATGTGTTGTGGGAAATTTTGGTGTGAGTTGGATATCAAAATCAATTTGAATAAATTTTGGAATGACATGATTGTGTCAGGTAAATGTGGGCTGTTTTGTTTTTGTTTAATGTTTAAGTGGTATTTTCATTTGAAAATTAGGTTTGATATTTTCTTTGAACTTGTTTGATCACAAGAGGGAATCCCATGTATCTAGGTGGGAGGATGTGTACTAGTATACTAGTGATCTCATGGGGTTTAGCCTCAGCTTTACATAGCACGATTGACACATAATACACTATCTAATCTACGATGATGATAATTAATGGGGACCACTAGTTTATGGGGATGTTCTATAGTAGTGGCTCGTGTATGAGAACAAATATTGTGATGGTTACTCTCACCGAGATAAATAGTACCTATTACCCACATCGAGCTAGTTCCTATGAGTTATTTGTCATTTCTTGTTCTCATTAGATAATTTGTTCTTAACATATGAATAAGGTTTGGTTGTCTAGATAATTCATCAACATTTTCCTAATTTTTAAAAGTGTTGAATCTTTAAAATAGCCCACATTAAAATTTTTATTCATTATGTTTCTTCTTATAGAAACTGTAAATAGCATTTCATGTTAATGAAAACATGAATTGTTTTCATATTTGAATGTTTATGACATGGAATATCATAGTTGTGGTATACTATTGGGAATTGGCTCACACCCTTCTTATAACATTGGGTGTATTTAGACTTGGTTATTTTTGTCATAGGTTTGGGAACAGATTTTAGTTCTATTTGTTCGGGATTCTAGCGGTCCTTATTTGTGTGTTTTCGTAGAATGGATTTATAGTGAATATACCTTTCCATGAGGAGGTTATTTTCTATCCATTTTTTGGGTTTTTAACTTTGTAATGGTCATTAGAATTATTTTAAATTGTGTAGTTTAGTTATAAAATTCTATAAAATATGAATGTGGATGACAAATATAGATTCATATTTTTTTGTTGATTAATTGGTTGTTTCATGTTTCTAAACTCAGTTAAATTGTTCCCAATTTTCAGATTATGATACCCAATCATTGGTGCCAGCCTGTGGGGGTCTAGAAAGATATTTCGGACTTGTTGTGGGCTAGGTCAGGTGTTGGTTTTGATGGAAACCATGTTTTGATCATGCATTCAAAATAAATTTTAATACTTTTAATCATTTAATGAATTATCATATTGGAATATTAATATCATTTTCAGAATAATTAATTTATTGATTTTACTAAAATTGTAAAATAAGTCTTCTCAAAAACATGTATGACATGAAATGAATTTTATTTCTTTCTGACCATTTATTTAATTAAAACATATTCTTCAATAATGAACATTTATTTTTAAGCAAAAATAATTTCATAATGTTTTTGGGACATTTTTTGAAAAATGTTTTCCAAAATGTAATTTTTATATTTCTCAATAATATTTTTATAAATATTTTTTTTATTTCAATTCATCAAAATCATTAAACATTCATTGAACAAATGATCTTATAGGTATATTCTATTTTGTAATATTATTTATTCATTATTGGGTTTATTTATGATTAGTTTGAATGGGTGTGTACAATTTTAATCTATCCAAATTACTCTATATGGTTTATGAATATGATGATTCAGTAAGGTTTTTTTTAATATATCATTTGTTAGTTTTTCAAAAACAATGTTTATATCAATTATGTTTCATACATATTCTAATAAGAATGTGTTATATTTGTTATGTGGTGGGTGGAGCAATATATAATTCCTTGATGCCTTAGTAGATCTAATCAGACAATCAATATTGGGTTTTGGTAAAGTCCTTACACATTTATATTGAATTCATCGCATAAGGACATTTGGGTATTATATTTCATGATACATGGCCTTGATGGTATGTTTAAGGTGTCCATTATTATTATTTCCATAATTATTAATTCATTCATGGATATTCAATGAAACAATTCAGTTAGTTGTACCTTGCGCAATAATATTTCACATTCAGGCAATAATTTATATGGAATGATTTGATCATAAATTATTTTTTCCATGATATAAAGAATATAGTTAAAAATTGAATGCACTTAATATATTTATCCATCCATATTGAATATTCATTATTTATTCAAGGTATAAATTTTATTCATACACTTTTTAATCATTTTATATCACCATTTTCATAGGATTTATTTTGCATAGGATACTAGGAAGGGTTTTCTGATTGATATAAAGGGATTGGCTACAGAAAATAATTGAGTTCTAAAATAAAATAATTTTTATATTTTATGTATTATAATGTATTATGAATTTAAATTTTGTATTTAATTAAAAATACTAGTGAATTATTCAGTCCTTCATGATTATCTTCATTGTAATTTAAGCCAAGAAAACAATGTTGAAACTATCATGACATAACTTGTGTTTTTATGATATTGTTAGAATCAAACAAATTTTAGTGGAATTCATGGTAATTATATTATAATATAAATATAATTATGGAACAATATCCTATAATATAATGATTGGATATTTAATTAATAACAATGAATAGTATTATTATGGAAGATATTTTTCTGATCTCCATAAAAAATTAAACCATCTATGAATACTAAAACTATATGTTCTACTTGAATAGTTGTATGTATTGGTAATAACCCAAAAAGTGTGCATTTGACCTAACCCAATGATAACATAAATTAAAAAACAGAATTTAAAATGCACATTTTTTGTCACTCATGTTGGGTATTCATATAATAAGTCATATTTTTTTAAGAACACTTATTAAGGAGTTAAAAAAATATATCCTCAAAAATAATATTCATTTTTGGATCATGATAATTTGAAGGTGTCATAAGGATAACCAATAGTATTATTTATTATGTTGAACATTGGAATATTTTATAGATATTTTTTTATTACTTCACCATATGATGATTTTAGTATATGTGATAACTCACACTAGAAATATTGTCATAATAATAAATAGTGATCAAACGACTCACTTATCATTATTTTATGCATATTATGATCCATTAAAATTTTATTATAATGCAATTGGACATCAAAAATTCATATTGGATATTAATTTAATGTAGTTATAAATTATGTGTAAAATTATCAAAGCATTGAAAAAATATGAAATCGTTCATTAGAAATAGAATATTATCAAGTCTGTATATTTTCTTATATTTTTATTCTATATGGTAAATTAATTTCATTACCATATGAAAACTGTATTGAAATAAATTTTCTAATAATATATTTATTTAGGTAGAACTAATAGTATTTTGAACCTTCTAAAAAAAATTTTTCATAAAATTCCATTAATCTATAAATTTCATGTGATGTTTAGCATATATATCCCTCTATAAATAGTTGTTCATTTTTCCTTGTCCACATCATTACATACCAAAAATATAATACTATATTAAAACATATTTATTTTTTATTCTAAATGATCATTGTAAAATTCTATTTATAATATGAAGAGGTTATTTACTTGACACCTCCCATAGTGTACTACTTCAAAAACTCTATTTTCAAATATAAAAACATTATTAAAGATTAAAATACTATATTTAGAGGAATATTTTTTTTATGGGAATATCATCTTACATTAAAATATATAAAAATAGGGACATAAAATTTGATAAAAAGTATAATATAAACCACAAAATGTTGAAAAGAATATGAAACCCGATTACATTACTATATTTTTAGTTTTAAACAAATGAAATTTATTCGATATATTTAAATGCATTCTACACTGGGTGTGAAAAATATGTGACCCTATATTAAAATTTTATTATTAAAATTATACCATTAAAACATTAAAATTAAATTAAATGTTATTAATAATAATATATAAAGGCTTAAAATTAAATATTTTTCATAGGTATAAAATAAAATATATAAATATATATTTAATATGTAAAAAATTGAATCCATTTATAAAAAATATATTATCCTTTGAAATGTTTTTTAGAAAAGGTGATTTAGTTTATTTTTCTCACAAAATACGTACATAATATTTATTATATATATAAAATTTGTTTGAAATAATAATTTTTATATTTTAAATTCTCATATAAAAAATAGTTTATGGCATCTTTTTGTGTTTTTTTTGAAAGGTTTCATTTATGATTATTAGTAAAAAAATGAAATACATTTTAAAACTAACTTTTCATATAAATTATATAAAATGATATCTTATATTTAGACATTTTTAATGTAAAAATAACTTAATTATATATATTAAAAAAACAATCACTGGAAGAAATTTTTTATTTAATTTTGATGTTGAATTTTTTTTCATATTTTGAACATTATCTATTCGAATACCCCCTCTCTAATTGTGTCTTTGGGATAAATATTAAATTAATATTTTATAATATTTTCAATGGAATTTGGATAAATGGATTATGAATTACTAGTAATAATAATTTATATTATGTAATATTGAGAACATAAGTTTATAACATAATGAGTATTTAAAATAGTAAATATTATTTTCTATGGTTAATGTAAAAATGGATTTACCAAGTGCTAACGAAGATGATATTGGTTAAAATGACATAAAATCATATAAAATCTATATTATTGACATATTTCAAACTAATTATATATATATATATTTTAGGAATATTCCTTTTTTAAATTTTTTTCTAGTGAAAATTTGATGTATACCTTTTTCATTTTCAAAAAACTGCAATTTTTCCACTCATATTCCCTTTAAAATGCTCGTACCATTCCATTAATATTCAAAATATTTAAAATTATCGGATTAATCAATTACATTAATAAAATTCCTCAATTCCATACCCTGATACTATATAAATTATTGTTTTAATAATTACAACTTATGAATTGTTTTTATGAAAACTCAAATTTGTTACCTAAAGAAGTTGTAACGTTCTTCGATGATTATTTTTTTAGTAATAAATCCAACCCTGATTATTATTAAATTATGATGATATAATAAAATAAATTTATTTCATATATTCTTATTTTTTAGGTAATGATCATTACTAAAAAATAACACCACATCCAACAAAAGTTCTATGAAATTATTATTCCGGTGTACAATAGACATCCACCATAGTAACTGGTGTCATGATTTTTCCATTTCCACCACTCAAAATTTGTTACTAATAATGATATACTGAATTAATCTTATAATTAGAACAGAATAATACCTCTGGAGTCAATATATCATATATATATATATATATTACATTCCATTATATACGGTATACAATATCATCGCTCGTATATATAGTATTCTACCACCTCATAGAATGATGCAATTAGTCTTTCAAAAATTATTTACATGGTAGATGATTATTATAAATATAATTAATATATATTAAATTAAATATATTACTTTCTTTTTTAATATTTCTATTCAATAATGATGAAAATTCAATTCATGTATATGTGGACTAATGCCTTCATGAAGTAATGAAAATATACATCAATTATAAAATCAATGATATATATATATATTAAAAATATTTATATTATATTTACTATATTATTTTATTTATATAACGATATATAATTATATACCTTATTTATGTGATGATTATTGAATATGAAAATGTTACTTATGTTTACATAATATCTACCATCTCAATGATTGTAATGTAGTTTATTTTTTAAAACCCGAATTCATGATTTATATAAATATAAAAATAATTTATAAATATAATAATAATTTTTGTATTGTTATTCAAGATTTTGACCTATAATGACCTATTTGAACAATGTAATCCAACCAATGTAATTTTGGACACATATTTCAAACAACGTTGAAATGTCCTATGTAAACAGAATTGATTAATTAATCATATATAAACTTATAAAAAGTTAAATAAATTGAATAATAATAATTTTAACTACTATTATTGATTTAAAAAACATAATACAGGTTGATTATTTAATATGATAAAAACATTTGTTAAGATTCAGACATGATGTAAGGTTTTCACATCGAAATTTTACTTCTATAACGAAAAATACATATTCACCACTAATTTTATATTTATGTGGTTTACATACTACCATTTTTTATTAAATATCAAAAATTAATTTATTTTTATTGTATTTAATGTTTCATTTAAACTTTTTTCATTAATTTGGGTTGGGATTATAAGGTTAAAAATGTTGTAATTGTTTATCTAACTATATAATCATTATTTGGAAATGATTTTTATAAAGTAAACATTGGGATAAATAATTGATATTCAAATCATTAAAAAAAACTTATTTTCATCTCATGTTGGTATTCATTAGAATATTCAAGTAATATTACATTATTTCACTCTTTGTAACCTATAATTTTGTTAAGAAAATTATAAAAATTTTACATTATGTATCTAATCATTTAAAAATATATTTTCACCAAAAAAACTTTTATTTTATGTTATTCATTTATTCATTTTTGAAATTGATTTATTAAATCTATTTTTACCCAGATATAATTTTTACAAAAATTTTTTAATGGAATCTTTTTGGTTTTCTATAAAATAATGACAATTTGTCTTTTACCATAAATGTGAAAAGTTTATTATCTTTGACCTGTACTAAATGAAAAGGATTATCCACCATTATAACCACACATTGTTTTAGAACATATTTTATAGGATTTGAATTCTATATTAAATGAATATTTTTTCAATAATATTTTTTTGACACTTTTGTTTTAAAATATTTTTTTTGGAAAAAAATTATTATTATCCTTAAAAAAATTTAATAAATATTTTTTTGTTATTTGAATTAATAAAAAATATCTACCCATAGTTAAAAATATTACATAGGGGATATAAATTATTAATATTATCCTTAATAATTTTTTTTATACATTATGATAACTTTGAATGGGGATTTACTTGTGTGATACAATTTTTATTACTCTAGAAGGATTATAAATATTTTAATGGATTCTTCTAATTGTTAACATTTTATATGATAAATATTCAATATTAATGTTTATTTTGATTATGATTCATAAATATAATATGAATGTTTCATTATACATTCTATGTGATAGGTGTATACTTGTAATAGTCGGGACCGCTCCAGTCCATTCCTTTGTGAAAATATGGTTTTGAGATGTTTTGGGAGGTATAAGAGACTTATTCCAACACAATGCCAACATTTATTGTTTTTTGAATTTTGTTTCTAGAATACTATCTCGTTCCAATAGTAGCTCATTCCAATGGTCTCTCATTCTTATAGAACCTTGTTCCAACAATAGCTCATTCTAACGACAGCTCATTCTAATGACAAATCATTCTAATAATATGTTGTTGCAATAGTAGCTCGCGAACATTAACTCATTAATGGAAACTCAAAAAATTGTAGCTCACATAATTAAATCTCATCCAATTGAGACTCATCAAATGGTGACTCTTCCAACAGTGACATGTAAAAAGTGTTTCTAGCTTCCTACAGTTTTGATATTTGGACGTTATCTTTTACAAAACAAGATTTAAAAGCCACATTTTAAGGGATTTAATGCTGATTCAATGACTAAAACTCCTATCAAATATTTATTAAGGGTCTCTGTGACATTACTCAGTCCAAAGACATAATATTGACTAGATATTTATTTAGTGGTGAGTTTTCGGAGTATCCAAACTACTCTATTTAGATTTTAAGAATAGTTATGTGATATCTCCCTCCCGTGTTCATCATTCTTGTTTTTCCTAGGTACATGATTCACAAATATCATTCTATTAAAGTGGTATTCTGTTGTGTTGTGTACCTTGGATCATGTTTAACCTATATTTCTTCATACATTGTACGCACCCCCTATTTTGGTGAAACTAGAATGAATTGATCCATATTTTATATAAGGTATGTTCTACCTTAGTTTTCTCAGGTTGCCAACCTGTTTTAGTCATGTTTCTTCATTCCATGTGATGGAATGTGATTTCCATGTTTCCAATCGAGCTTTCTAAGTAATGGGTTGGGGTGGTGGTGTCATAGCATCCTCGGGTTGATGCAGTCATTGCATGATAGGGGATCAATATATTTTGTGTTGGTTCATTCACATAAAAATAACATTGAAGTCATTTTGAGGTAGGGGATTTGTTTCTTCTATATAAATGTAAGTGAAATCATAGGGTTATAATGATTTACACCTTTGGATCACAATAGAATTGACATAATAATAACTTAAACATGATTAAATAATTGTTATATATTTTTTGTGTTTTATTTATAATTTGATAATGTTTTTCATCATTATATTGATGATATTCTTAACTAGATTAACATTTTTTCATGATGGAAATTAGTAAATAATGTAATGTATAAAATAATTTAAAATTAAATAAATAAATTACTATGAAGCATGTTTAATGATTATGGTTGTTGATGTGACATATGATTCTCATAGTTATTACCTATGAATACACTACTACAACGTGGACTTTTATCATTGCTAAAAACCGACATTAACAGCGCTACAAAAGCACAGTTAATGCTGGAATAAATAAAGGGGGGGGGGGGGTCCCCATTATCAGCGCTGATAAAGGGGGTCATTTATGAGCTCTTTTTGGAGCGCTGATAAAGGGGACCCCCTTGTCTATGTTGGCTTTAACAGTGCTTTTTTAGCGCTGATAAAGGGGTGCCTTTATCAGCGCTACCTTGCGCACTGATAAAAGGGCCCTTTATCAGCACTTTTTAGCACTGCTAATGGTGTCCTTTTTCAGCACTCAAAAAAGAACTAATAAAGGCACCTTCCCCTACATCTGCACAACCAGCACCGGCACACATGCACACCTGCACAAACCGGAACACCTGCACAAAATTTCACCTCCAAACCTGAACAAAATATCACCCGAACACAATATTTTGACCGAAAATTCTATATACATATACCTAACATCATGAATACAAAAAACACACTGCTATATACATTTCAAACAATTTTTAACATGGTTACAATTAAAATTATCCAACAAAAGTTATAAAAATTAATGTTTCATCCTTTGATATCCGTGATCCTCTCTCAAAAATGATCATCCACGGTATTTAATCCCGAACTATTCATTCGAACACAAGAAAAAAAATTCACTTATATAAAAAAACAAATATTATGATAGTAATACAATAATGAAATAAATTAAAACATTTATATGAAATAACACATAAATATGGAAATGTGAATCTCAAATATAGAAATGATAAACTCAAATGATTTTATTCTGATGACAATGAAAGGAAATAATGTAAAACCAATATTATTATGCATGATTTATCTCATTTAATAAATACAGATTCTTTATATAATGAAAAACATTACCGATCACACTGTGCGTCAAATTGAGGTGCGGTGGATTCTTACACATCATAAATGACTCATGGATCATTGTCCTAATGTATAAAAACAATCTGAATGCATTTTCTCAGTTTTCTATATGTCACTTGTGTTGTTTTCTAAAGTGTATGTCAATTTTAAACTGATATCAGACACTTTTAGCCATAACGGTTACATCATATGTCGGATTGAGGCGCGGTCGATTCGTACACATCAAAAATGACTCATGGATCGTTTTCCTAAAGTATAAAAACAATCCTAACACATTTTCTAGGTATTTTTACCTATGTAACTTGTGTTTTTTTTCTAATGTTAACGTAAATGTGAAACTGATATCAGACACTTTTAGCCATACATGCCACACTATGTATTTGATTCATGTGAGGTCGATTCGTACACCTCACAAATGACTAATGGATCGTTTTCCTAAATTATAAAAAAATACGAAGTCATTTTCTTGGTATTATGAATGTCAATTGTGTTGTTTTCTAAAGTTAATGTCAATTTAAAACTGAAATCAGACACTTTTTGCCATATCGGTCCAACCATGCATCAGATTGAGGTGAAGTCTATTTTTACAAGTCAAAAATGACTCATTTATAATTGTCCTAATGTATCAAAACAATCATAACGAATTTACCTAGTATTCTGTATGTCAATAGTGTTGTTTTCTAAAGTATATGTCAATTTGAAACTGATATCAGACACTTTTAGCTATACCGGTCACACTATGATTTGGACTGAGGTGTGATCAATTCATAAATGTCTCAAATGACTAATGGATCGTTGTCCTAAGGTATCAAAACAATCCATATGCATTTTCTCGGTATTCCATATGTTATTATTGTAGTTTTTTAAAGCTAATGTCAATTTGAAACTGATATCAGACACTTTAACCCATACCAGTCACAACATGCGTAGAATTGAGGTGTGGTTGATTCGTAAACGTCACAAATGACCATTGGACCATTTTCTAATGTATCAAAACAATACGAATGTGTTTTCTTAGTATTCCGTAAGTGAGTAGTGTTGTTTTCTAAAGTTAATGTCAATTTCAAACTGATATCAGACACTTTTAGCCATACCGGTCACATCACGAGTCAGATTGAGGTGCGGTTGATTCGTACACATCACAAATGACACATGGATCATTTTCCTAAAGTATCAAAACAATATGAATGTGTTTTCTTGGTTTTCCATTAGACACTTGTGTTGTTTTCTAACGTTTATGTCAATTTCAATCGGATATCAGACATTTTTAGCCATACTGGTCACAACATGCATGGTATTGAGGTGAGGCTGATTGTTACATGTCACAAATGACTCATGTATCATTTTCCTAAAGTACCAAAACAATTTGAACGCGTTTTCTCTATTTTCCGTATGTCACTTGTGTTTTTTTCTAATGTTTCTGTCAATTTTTGAAACTGATATCAGACAAATTTCGCCATATCGGTCACATTGTGCGTTATATTGAGGTGAGGTCGATCCATACACATCAAAAATAACTCATGGATAGTTTTCCTAAATTATAAAAACAATCTAAATGTGTTTTCTCAGTATTCTGTATGTTAGTAGTGTTGTTTTCTAATGTTTTTTGTCAATTTTAAAATGATATCAGACACTTTTATCCATACCAGTCACACCGTGTGTCAGATTGAGGTGTGGTTGATTCTTACAAGTCACAAATGACTCATGGATCGTTTTCCTAATGTATCAAAACAAACCAAATGCATTATCTCATTATTCCGTATGTCAGTAGTGTTGTTTTCTAAAGTTATTATCAATTTCCAACAGATATCAGACAGTTTGAGCCATACTTGTCACACCATTCATCGGAATGAGGTTTGGTTGATTCATACAAGTCACAAATGACTCATGGATCGTTTTCTTGAAGTATCAAAACAATCCGAATGTGTTTTCTCAGTTTTCCATATGTCACTTGTGTTGTTTTCTAAAGATTATGTCAATTTGAAACTGATATCAGACACTTTTAGCCATACCGGTCACACTGTGCGTCAGATTGTGGTCCAGTTGATTTATACACATCACAAATGACTCATGGATTGGTTTCCTATAGTATCAAAACAATCCTAATGCGTTTGCTCAGTTTTTTTTATTTCACATATGTTGTTTTCTAATGTTAATGTCAATTTGAAAAGAATATCAGACACTTTTAGCCATACTGGTCACAACGTGCGTCGGAGTGACATGAGGTCAATTTTTACACCTCACAAATGACTCATGGATTGTTTTCATAATGTATCACAATAATTAAAATGCGCATTCTTAGAATTTTGTATGTCAGTTGTGTTATTTTCTAAAGTTAATGTTAATTTCAAACAGATATTTGACACTTTTATCCATACCAGTCACACCGTGTGTCAGATTGAGGTGTGGTTGATTCATAAATGTTAAAAATTACTCATGGATCATTATCCTAAAGTATTAAAACAATATGAACGTTTTTTCTTGGTATTCTATATGTCAATATTGTTGTTTTCTAAAGTTAATGTCAATTTCAAACTGATATCAGACACTTTTAGCCTTACTAGTTACACCTTGCATTAGATTGAGGTGAGGTTGATTCGTACATATCACAAATGACTCATGGATCATTTTCCTAAAGTATCAAAACAATCTGAATGTGTTTTCATGGTATTCTATATGTTAGTAGTGTTGTTTTCTATAGTTTATGTCAACTTGAAACTGATATTAGACACTTTTAGCCATACAGGCCACACCGTGCATTGGATTGAGGTGCGGTTGATTTGTAAACCTCAAAAATGACTCATGGATCATTGGCCTAAAGTATCAAAACAATAAAAAAACGTTTTCTCAGTTTTCCCGTATGTCACTTATGTTGTTTTCTAGTGATTATATAAATTTGAAACTGATTTCAGACACCTTTATCCATACCGGTCACACCATGAGTTGGATTGAGGTGAGATCAATGCGTACACGTCAAAAAATCAGTCATGGATCATTTTCCTAAAGTATAAAAACAATACTAATGCGTTTTATCAGTATTTCGTATGTTATTAGTGTTGTTTTATAAAGATTATATCAATTTGAAACTGATATCTGTCACTATAATCCCTACCAGTCACACCGTGTGACGGATTGAGGTGCGTTCGATTCATACACGTCACAAATGACTCACGGATCGTTTTCCAAAAGAATTAAAACAATATGAACGCGTTTTCTTGGTTTTTTGTATGTCGCATGTGTTGTTTTCAAAAGTTAATGTCAATTTAAAACTGATATCAGAGAATTTTAGAAATAGTGGTCACACCGTGCATCGGATTGAGGTGCAGTCAATTCTTACACATCACAAATGACTCATGGATCATTTTCTTAAAGTATAAAAACAATACGGACGCATTTTCTAGGAATTCTGTATTTCAATTCTATTGTTTTCTAAAGCTATAGTCAATTTCAAACTGATATCGGACACTTTTAGCCATATCGGTCACACCGTGTGTTAGATTGAGGTGTGGTGAATTAGTAGACATCACCAATGACTCATGGATCATTTTTATAAAGTATAAAAACAATATGACCATGGTTTCATGGTATTCTTCATGTCAGTAGTGTTGTTTTCTAAAGATTAAGTCAATTTGAAACTGATATCAGACACTTTTTTCCATACTGTTCACACCATGCATCAGATTGAGATTTGGTTTATTCGTACACATCCCAACTAACTCATGGATCATTTTCCAAAAGTAACAAAACATTCCGAATGCATTTTCTCAGTTTTCCGTATGTTACTTGTGTTGTTTTCTAAAGTTAATGTAAATTTAAAACTGATATCAGACACTTTTAGCCATACAGGTCACACCGTGTGACAGATTGAGGTGTGGTTGGTTTGTACACATCACAAATGACTCATGGATCATTATCCTAAAGTAAAAAAACAATATGAACACATTTTCTTGGTTCCATGCATGTCATTAGTTCATAAGTGTCTCTCATTACGTTATTCTTTACTAGAAACAAAAATCATTTATAAAACCATTTTTCATAATCTAAGGATATTAAACATAATAAAGGGTGATCATAGATGCTCAATAAGTGTGAACAAGGGAGATATCAATGATCATATAATGATAACATAAGTTTTATAAATTCACCTTCATTGTCCTATTTTTTTACATTCTTCCATCAGGTACGATACCCATTCTTTTCTAAACACATCTATATCATCTTGTGATGATGAGTTTTTACTGCAGTCATTGTAGTACAGAAAAAATATAAATACAAAATGGATTAATAAATATTTTAAATGAACTAGTAATTATTTTCAAAAATACATCTTCTGGGATGCTAGTTTGTTCTTGAAATATGATCTCATTCAATAATTTACAAACATAATAACCACAGTACTTTCTGTTTGTTTGTTTCGAACACTACAAAAACATCAAGAAATATAAGTAATCTATTTTGAGAGGTATTTGGATAGTGTAGTATAATTATATATCCCCAGATACTTGTCCATTTGAAGAACTTGTCCGCCTTTTCATCCATAGACCCTAGATTCATTCCAGCCTTTAGACGATTTTCATACACCACCCTATCATAACATATTCCTCATTATAAGATAATATAAATTATATAACTAGATATTTAGTTCTAAAATGTAGGATCTAGTGTATTAAAAATTGAAAATCACCATCTTGTGTTGTCGGTTTGTTGGATATCCAAGGAGTGAATCCAGAGAATAAATCATTGGAGTTTCTAAATTGACTGCAATGAGCATCCAATGCTTCCTAAAAAAGGAATAAGTAATGATAGAAATGAAAATAAAATCAATATGATTAAAATATTGACTTTTAACCCTACAACGTTGCTATTAATGTTCATATTAGTCATAATTTTGCATTGAAACGTTCTTAGAATATTTGACATTAATTCAGCCTGAAAATCGAAATCTATTTATTTTTGTTGTGTAGACATGGTGTGAGGACTAACGAGTCCAAAATTGTATTCAGAGGAAAATCCCATCAATTGTTTTTCATATATATTCCTAAGAAAAATATAAAATGTCTTTAGCCATAATTATCATAGTATATCATATTCTGTAAAATCAAATCATGAAAACATACTTCATATATACATTTATAACTAAGGCTCCAAGCCAGTCTAATGTGATAATTTTATCTACAATTTTAGCACTAACAAAATCTAACGTTCCTCTCTGTACATATATTGTTCACAAACAATTGTGTGATTATTTCCACCTTTAATTTTCGTATCCACATGAGCATGCAATGCTATTTAATGTGGATATAGAACTGGCAAGGTGAAGGTTCCCCTTGTAGATCGTTTTGATCGGTTGGTTGATCCTTTTGATCCGTTCATTCATTTTATCTCATTCCTTTTGTCCTTCTATAATAACATTCATCGTTTCAACCATTTTGTAATTAAATGTTAAATTTTCTTCTTCAAAAATTAATTTGAAACGAATAACTTCTGGTCGACATGATTTTTTACAAGATTCAACGTCCATGCAACGAATGTGCCGACCAATATTCCCACTGTATGAATGTAGTCATCGTCATTTTCCATGGGTAGCTCAGTGATTGTCTCATGAAATACATTAATAAACACTTTTTCATGACCGGTTGGAATTGGTCTAGAGTGTAGCATGTCATTTTTCATATTGAACACTATAGCCCTCACTACAAGGAGATGTGTGGGAGATGATAGATATAAATCCCCGTCATTTTTACCCTGTAGAATATCATTAAAATAAAGGTATCTGTGTCTATGTGATTCACATTTCACATAAAAAATATAATAACATTTATATCCTCTGTTAAGTCAGGTCTTTGAGGGGAATGGCTCACCTCAAAGAAGGTGGGGGTGGGAGGGTTGTTCTTGTGTTGTTTATTCTCTTTGCCTCTCCCAAATCAATGTTTCTAGCAACTCTCCCTAACTTTGGAATTTTTATTCAAGTTTATCTAGTCTATCTCTCATCATTTTCATTTCACTAGTTTGTTCCTGCTCTTATTTGTTTCTGAAAATATGACCGGGGAGTCACTCCAAAACCCACACCTCTGACGCGGCCATATTGTTCTGGCTATTTCAAAGCCGCTGAAAGTATCTCCACATCTGGTGCAGGTGATGTTGATTCCGGTGACTATGTCAAATATATAATATGGAAAATTAAGTAATAATTGTGATCTAATAGTGACTTAATGCAAAAAAATTATATTATGTCATACATACACATGTTTCCCACACTTTGTGTGTGTTTGCATCTACCAATTTCCCATATTTATTTACATGAGCCTCCTTTAATAGCACATAGCATGGGATTGAAGTGGACTGGGATTTAGATTCATCAATCTGCATATAAATAGAGAAACATGGTTACAGTGTTGTTTTATTTGACATAAAAGTATTACGGTACTTTTCAAATACGTACCAATTGTTTTTCAACTGAAACATACCCCATACTTTCTTTATGGTAGGGGTATGCTGGGTTTGCTTCATGTTCTTTATTTTCAGCACTGAGTTTCTGTTTCATAAATAATAATCTATCAATCAAAGTGATGAATAAAAGCAATGTTAATCAACGTGTTACCAAACACAATGTACCTGAAAATTCAGCTCCATACTATGGTTGCAAAATACATCCCACACTCCTTGGGATATGAAATGTGCATAACGAGAGGTGGGTGCGGCTTGATTTTCCCTTCAGCATCATTCAGATTACATTTCATAAAAATTGCGTGAAATCCTCTATGAAACCTTCATTCCAGTCTTAATACATATTCATTGTGCGATATATGTACTATAAATGCACTATGCAATAGATGATGTAGAGTTAGTTTATATTTAATTATTTTATTTTATTTTATTTTAATAAATTAAATAAATGATAACGTAATGTTACCGTATTCTCATCCCACATTAATGTTTTCAGCCCACTAACAACTTGTTTCCACCACTCTATATAAATCATCATGAATTGTCGAGTGATGATTCCAATGTATCTACTATACATGGCATTTTTGGGTTTTACATGATGGACCCTCTTATTCAATCCCACCTCATATTTGATTCCTTTTTCTTTTTCCTTAATGATTTTGGCTATACTTCTCAAACTACGGGAAACCTTCATTTTTTCCACCGAGGATTCATTGAATACCATTTCCTCAGTTTCTGCATCATCATTATGATCCTATGAAGTGCTAGCATCGACACTGGGACCAGCAACAACATGTAGAGAAACCTGTTGTACCTCAGCAGTGGGACCTGCAACAACATTTTGAGAAACCTGTTGTACCTCTGCAGTGCGACCAGCTGCAACAAGTGGAGAGACCTGTTGTACCACAATAGTGGGACCAGCTACAATCAGATGAGAAACCTGTTGTCTCTCGGGATTGGTTTCATTAGTAGGTGAAGAAGTCATTATATACAGAATTGGATTAACATTTAATTTAGAACACATCAAAGCAGGAGATAACAAATAAAAACATAACATAACACATTCTATATTACAATAAAAAAATAACATGATTATTGAACTCACTTTTTTTAAAGGCTAATGGGATTTGACCCCTCTATCAAACATCCATATCCCTTCATTGTTGTCTACTCTGACATGCGAAACATTGTCTTCATTGGGAAAACTGCGAAATGACTGTGAAGTCCCAATGAAAGGGTAATTCTCCATTGAATTTTCATATGACCTTTCAGTTGTTTTGGTCGATAACAGAATAATTGACGAGTTTTGGTTTGTGGGATTTGGAACATAAAATAGTTGCATTTCCTGGGATACCATTATTAACGGTTTGACTTTCTCCCCTCCCTTACTGAAATCAACTTCCACGAATACCAATTCATCTATTTTAAGAAGCCTCATGTTATCAACCAACTTTCATTGAAAAATTAGAACCTGGAATTCCGTATAATCAAACTACAATATTTGTTTGATGATGCCAAAGATTGGCATATTTGAAAAAAATGGATTTCTGTCCTTAGCACCAGAAATATGAATCGCTTCAGCAACAAGTGTAACTCCACTATTCTGTATGGTAATTTCTTCATCATGTTTATTAGTATAAAATTTATAACCATTAACTACATAAGTATTGTATGATAATACATACACACTTGGTTATCTAGCAACCCATCAAAGTTGGTCTGAAATTGACTCTAGATTTTCATCTGACTTCTTAAAAATATAGTCCAAAAACCATCCTATAAAATGTCAATTATGTGTATCTGATATCCATTTTCAGACCTAGATGAATTAAAATGCCAAAAAATTTATTTTTGGGTTTTAACATATGGGTCAATGTCGAAATTGTTATGCAAAACATAAATCTGGGCCTACTCCCAATCTGTAATATTGATTGTTACAACCTGTCTTCTGGAAATACCTTCACCCCCAAGACACCCAATGTAATGAGATTTCGGTAGGCCAATGCTTTCTACACCAGACATGTATTCGGTATTGAATTCATCTTCTTCCTCAACAATATATTGTTCTGCAATACAACCATATGGCCGACTTCGATTTGTGACATACCTTTTCAATATCACCATTAAAGATCAATGGGGTACATCTATATGTAATTTATAGGACCACATAGTTGAATATCTCTCACCATGTATTCCATAAAATTAACCATAGTATCAAAAAATGAAGGCGGGAAGAACATTTCTAATTCACATAATATAAAGATAATTTCTCTTTCTATAGTTGGCAATTTCGCCGGGTCTATAACATTTCTTCATATAGATTTGAAGAGAAAATAAAATATCTCTAATGTATGGTGAACATTCTTGGGAAAAATAAAACATAAAGAAATATGAATGAGATCTTGTATCAAAACATGACAGTCATGTGATTTCATACCTTTTAACTTCAAATATCTCATTGGCACGAGGATCCTGATATTTGACGAAAAACCCTCTGGATCCATTACGTCATTCAGGAAGTTGCAAAACTGATATCTCTCTTACCTAAAAAGAGTGTAAAAAGCAGGAGGAAGAAATATTCATTTTTCACCCTTCACTAGTGCCAACTCTTCTCATATTCTCATCTCAACCATGTCCAACCTAGCCTTAATTCCATCTTTTGTTTTTCCAGGTTTATTTAGCAATGTGCCGATGATACTATCAAATACATTTTTTCTACATGCATAACATCAAGAAAATTTCAAGCATATAGACAATTCCATTATGGTAATTATAAAAAAAAACTGATCTCTTTTTCCAACCAATTTTAGTAAGGTTTTTTGTTGTTGGTTTACCAAAATTTGTGTCCACATTTTTAACATTCTCAAACAATTGATCAGCTGTTAGTGGAGATGGTGCTATAAATTCATCTAGAATTCCATCGAATGATGTAATCCAAGATTGGTACTTATGTCGTCAGGTTAGAAAAGTGTGATGTCCTAGATACATGGTTTTCAATGAATGTTTCAAACAAATCGATTTTGTACCTTGTTCGCAAACGAGACACCCTTGAGTTCCTTTAATTCTATATCCTGACAAATTTTCATAAGTAGGTAAGTAATTTATCATCCCATACAACATATCCCACAAAGTGAAATCTTTCTTTTTTTAAGCATCATACAATGTAACACATAAATCCCACAATAATTTTAAATCTTCAATCAATGAAGCTAAAGAAAAATCAATGTAATTACCTAGTTGTTTTGGTCCTGATATAAGCATAGATAACATGATGTATTTTCCTTTCATGCATAACCACGGTGGTAAGTTATAATTTACCAACATAACCAGCCATGTACTATAACTGTTTCTTTGAAAACCAAAAGGATTCACTCCATATTTAGATAATGCCTGATGAAGGATTCTAAACTCGTTTCCAAATTTAGGATACTCATGATCAATTCTATTCCACTAAGGAGAGTCTACCGAGTGACGCAATATCCCATATTTAATTCATGTATTTGCATTCCATTTAATTGTCCTGCAGTCTCGTCACGTCCATATAGAAGCCTAATCCTTCGAATGATTGGAAAGTACCGTACAATATTAGTAAGAATAGATTCATCTTTCTTGTATCGAGAAGCACCACAATTTGTGAATTATTTAAGTGATTTGCGGTCCTTGCGAAAGAGTATACATTCATTTGAGCAAGCGTGTCTTCTTTTAGAGATCATTATCATAGTGTGTAGCATTTGTTGGGCGTCATATGTTCGGCTCGAAAGCTCATTATATTCTAGGGGCATGTCATTCATGATAGAATGTAGTTCCGTAAAACCGTCGTCACTCCACCCGTTGTCTACTTTCAAATTATACAACTTCAGTACGGATGACAGTGTTGTATATTTAGTGCAACCATCATACAATAGCGTCTTTGAACAACTTTTTAACTTCTCAAACAATTTTGATAAATCACGAAGTTCATCTTTGATGGTCCTTGTCATTTCCTCAATACGATCTTCATCATCATTAACATATGTAATCACATCCTCTATACAGTCATCTTCATTTTTCATACTTGTAATCATATCAGATGATCCATAAAACATAGTGTTATCCCATCCACTAACTACATTCGTTGTTTTCCCGTGTTTATTCCAACATGTATAACTCTGATTTATTCTATGACCTATAAAGTGTTATTCCAACTCCTCTGGACTAATTTTTTTTGAATAAAAATAGAGTAAACACGGACAAAGGATTTGAGAAGGGTCAAATTCATGATCTTTTTCAAACTTGATAAACTCTTTCATGCCTTCTTTTACTCTCTTTTTATCTGATTGGAATTCATCCATTCTTTATTTTTATTCATCCTATTTGAAATCCAAAGGATTTGTATATAGGTTTGGGGAGAAGTAATACAAATAAAAATTATATAAAAAACTAGATACTTCAAAAATGGTGTGGGAAGTTCTCATTAATAAGAAATCTTGGGTGGTTTTTGGGATTCATCCATTCTCTTCAACTCTTCGATCCCCCATGATGAGGGGTGGTTCTTGGGAGTTTTTTATAGTGTGTTAGTGAGTTATTCCCTAATACTTCCTCCATTACTATTATCCTTTATTTCCCTATGATTTGGTATGATTTTAACTAGGATTTGTGTGATGATTTCACTATATCATCTTCAAATCAATTCAAATCATGTAGATTTTGTTTTTATTGGATAGAGGTTATCCTCGTATGATGAGTGCACCATGTTTTGTGTGGTTTAGGTGGTGTTGTGTTTCCGAGTCAGTTTTTAAAATATTATTCGTAATTATGTTAAGGGGAATAATTAATTATAAATTTCTATAGTTTATTTTTTGGGAATTGTGCCTTGAGATTGGGTCTCAATCATTGGTACAAGATTAGATAAGGCATGTATAGTCTTGGTTAAGGATGAGTTGTATTTGGTGTGGTGGTTAGAAATCAAGAGAAACCTAGTTAAATAAATAGGGTGTT
The DNA here is from genome assembly GCA_963277665.1 of Viscum album. Lineage (NCBI taxonomy): Eukaryota > Viridiplantae > Streptophyta > Magnoliopsida > Santalales > Viscaceae > Viscum > Viscum album. Next base: position 1,817,740,024 of record OY728146.1, read on the forward strand.
TTTGATCCACCAAGAGATAGAGTGAGGGTTCAATTGAATGTTTGTGATTTTGTGATCATCCAGAGATAATGTCTCCATGGAGGAAAGGTTTCTAGTTGTGTTTCTGAGAGGATCATGTTTGGTATGAGATTTTTATAGACTAGTTAGGTTTTCTAATGATATTTGAGTAGGTAATAGAGTCTTAGGCCTAAAGAAGATGGATAATATAGTTTTATATATCACGTATGATGTGGAACACCCTCTTAAGGATATATATAAGTCATGATGTGTGTGATGAGTAGGACACCAATAATGGGGAACCTAATATAAGGTCCATATATACACTAATGATCTTGTGTAGGTTTAATGATAAAATATTTGTAGGACACCAATAATGGGGAACCTAATATAAATCATAATATACTAGGTTTGTCTATATGAATGAAAATAAATAAAAAACACAGATTATGAAAGAAATAAAGTAAGATTGTTGTGTGGTAATTAATAAAACATAAAAAAAATTACACTATATTTAGTGAGAATCAATACATTAAACCATGGGTTCTAAAAAACAATCTTATCTCCTAATAAAACCATACTACATACATCACATATATTTTATGAAACCCAAACATACCCAAACCTTGGGAACTATTCATCTCATATAGGCTGATAAGAAACTGATACACACAAACCATGGATTATTTCTTGTCTGCTATCATACCACAAAATTGGGAACCATGGATCTAGGTTGTGACCCAAACATACCAATACTATTTTCACTATGAATGAAGTCTATACCCCTAATATTCCAATACAAAGGAAAAGGGTTTGTGTATGTCTTATATGTGCGATGGTTTCTCAACAGGACATGATAACACAACATTCTTATAAGGTGATGTTTCACTATTTAAGTGGGTTAATATTCTAGGGGATAATCATGATACATGTTCCCATAATATGTACACTATGGTCATGGATTATACAAATGGTTACCATTGTATTGGTATATTAGGGGAATATAATTGATTCATAGGGACAATGGTATTGGTATGTTTGGGTCACAAACTAGATCCATGGATCCCAATTTTGTGGTATGTTAGGAGACAATAAAGGATCCATGGTTCATGTGTATCAGTTTCATATCAGCCCATATGAGATGCATAGTTCCCTGGGATTGGGTATGTTTGGGTTTCAGAAAATATCTGTGATGTATGTGGTATTGTTTTATTAGGTGATAAGATTGGTTTTTGTAACGCATGGTTTAATGTAATGATTCTCACTGAATATAGTGTAATTTGTTTTTTTGTTTTATTAGTTACCATACAACAATCATTCTTTATTTCTTTCATAATGTGTGTTGTTTATTTATATGAATTAATATAGATAAACATTGTATATTATGATATATATTAGGTTCCCCATTATTGGTGTCCTACTAATATTTTATCATTCAACCTACACAAGATCATTAGTGTATGTATGAACCTTATATTAGGTTCCCCATTATTGGTTTCCTACTAATCACAGACACCATGATTCTTATATATCTTTAAGAGGGTGTTACCCATCATACGTGATATATAAACCTTTGTTATACATCTTCTTTAGGACTAAGACTCTAATACCTACTCAAATAGATTTAAAAAACAATAATAGGATATAAAAATCTCATACCAAACCCGATCCACTCATAAACACAACTAGAAACCTCACCTCCATGGAGACATAATCTCTGGAAGATCTCAAAATCACAAGCATTCATTAGAACCCTCACTCTATCTCTTGTTGTATAAAAACACCCAATTTATTTACCTAGGTTTCTCTTGATTTCTATCCCCCTCACCAATATCAACTCATCTACAACCAAGACTATACATGCCTTATCTAATCTTGTACCAATGATTGAGACCCAATATCAAGGCACAATAACCAAATAATTAATTATAGAAACCTATAATTAATTATTCACATTAATATAATTAGGAATAATCTTTTAAAAACTCATTGGGAAACACAACACCACCTAAACCACACAAAACCAGGTGCGTTCATCATATGAGGATAACCACTAGCCCATACAAACAAAATCTATATCATCTGAATTAATTTGAAGATGATAAAGTGAAATCATCACAATAATCATAATTAAAAACATCACAAATCATAGAAAAATAACAGATAATAGAAATAGAGGAATTATGAGGGATGAACTCACTAGCACACTATTAAAAACTCCCAAGATCCACCCCTCGTTAGGGGGGATCTAAGAGAGGAAGAGAATGGATGAATCCCAAGAACCACCCAATATTTGCTATTAATGGGAATCTCCCCAACCATTTTTGAAGTATCTAATTTTTTTATCTAAATTATACTCATATTCCTTCTTCTCTTACCTATATACTCATCATTTAGATTTCAAATAGGATGAATATAAATAATGAATTGATTAATGACAATCAGTTGACAAAAGAGTATGAAGAAGGCGTGAAAGAGTTTATCATGTTTGAAAAAGATCATGCATATGAATCTTCTCAAATCCTTTATCTGTGTTTACGCTATTGTTATTCAAAACAAATTAGTCTAGAGGAGTTGGAAGAACACTTGATCTATCACAGAATAGATCAGTGTTATAAAAGTTGGAATAAACACGGGAAAACAACGAATTTAGGCAGTGGCTGGGATAACACTGCATTTTATGGATCATCTCATATGATTAAAAGTATGAACAATGAAGATGACCATATGGGGGATGTGATTACAGATGTGAATGATGATGAATATCGTATTGAGGAAATGACAAGGACCGTAAAAGATGAACTTCGTGATTACCCAAAATTGTTTGAGATGTTAGAAAGTTGTGAAAAGACGATATTTTATACTGGTTTCACTAAATATACAATATTGTCAGCCGTACTGAAGCTGTATAATTTAAAAGTAGACAACTGGTGGAGTGACACCAGTTTAATGGAACTAAATTCTCTCTTGAATGAAATGCTCCTAAAAGATAATGAGATCCCTATCCAAACATAAAACTCCAAATGAATGCTACACTCGATGGGTATGATCTCTGGAAAAATACACGCCTGCCCGAAGGACTGTATATTGTTTTGCAATGACCAAAAATCACTTAATGAATGCCCAAAGTGTGGTGTTTCTCGATACAAGAAATATGAATGCAGTCCTACTATAGTTTTATGGTACTATCCAATCCTTCCATGGTTTATGCACCTATATGGAAGAGAGGAGACTGCAAGACAATTGACAGGGCATGAAAATAAAAGAATTAATGATGTGATACAATGTCACCCGATAGACTCTCCTCAGTGGAAGAGAGTTGATCATGAGTTTCCAGAATTTGGAAACGAGTCGAGAAACCTTCATCCTGCATTATCTACAGATGGAGTGAATCCTTTTGGTTTTCATTGAAACAGTCATAGTACATGGCCGGTTATGTTGGTAGATTATAACTTACCACCATGGTTATGTATGAAATAAAAATACATCATGTTATCTATGCTTATATCAGGACCAAGACAACCTAGTAATGATATTTATGTTTATTTAGCTCCATTTATCGATGATTTTAAATTATTATGGGATTCATGTGTTACATTGTATGATGCTTACAAAAAAGAAGATTTCAGTTTGAGATCCATGTCATACCGGATGATAAATGACTTCCTTGCTGATGGGAATTTTTCAAGATATAGCATTAAATGAACTCAAGGGTGTCCCATTTTCAAACATGGTATACAATCCATTTGGTTGAAACATTCATCAAAAACCGTGTTTCTAGGACATCACAGATTTCTACCCCAACGATATAAGTACCGATCGTGGATGACATCATTAGATGGATGTTCAGAAGAACATAAATCACTATCTCCACTAACTGAAGATCCATTGACTGAGAAAGTTAAAAATGTGGACACTACTTTTGTTAACCGGCTTCAAAAAACCTTACTAAAATCGATTGGAAAAAGAGATCAGTTTTTCATGAATTACCATACTAGAATTTTCTGTATGTCAGAAATTTTCTTGATGTTATGCCTGTAGAAAAAGATTTATTTGATAGTGTCATCGACACATTGCTAAATACACCTGGAAAAACAAAATATGTAATAATTGCTAGGTTGGACATGGTTGAAATGAGAATATGATAAGAGATGGCACCGATGATGGGGGAAAATGATCATTTCTTCATCCTACTGATTACACTCTTTCCAGGTAGGAGAGATATCTGTTTTACAACTTCTTGAATGATGTAAAGGTTTCAGAGGGGTATTTGTCAAATATCAGGAATCTCATGTCAATGAGCGATTTGAAGTTAAAAGGTCTGAAATTAAATGAATGCCATATTTTGACGAATGATTTAATTCTTATTTCTTTACGTTGCATTTTTTCAATGAATGTACGCCATACATTAACAAAAATGTGTTTATTCTTCGATGCCATATACTGCAATTATATTGACCCAACAAAATTGCCACCTATAAAAAGAAAAATTACCGTCATATAATGTGAATTATAAATGTGCTTCCCGAATTCATTTTTTGATATGATGGTTCATTTCATGGTACTCTTGGTGAGATAGATTCAACTATGTGGTATTGTACATTACAGATAGATGTACCCCATTGAACTATATATGAAGATTTTGAAAGGTTATGTCAAAAATTGATGTTGGCCTGAGGGTTGCATTGTAGAGTGATATATTGTTGAGGAAGCCGTTGAATTCTATACTGAATACATTTATGGTGAGGAAATCATTGGCCTACTGAAATCTCATCACACCAGGAGGCATGAGGGTGAAGGAATTTCTGGAAGATAGATTGTCACAATCAATATTACAGATCGGGAGCAGGCCCACCTTTATGTTTTGCATAACAATTTCGACGTTGACCCATATGTTGAAACCCCCAAAGAAATTTTTAGGCTTTCAAATTCATCTATGGAAGAAAAATGGATATCAAATACACATAATTGATAGTTTATAAGATGGTTTCAGGACCATATTTTTAAGAAGTCAGATGAAAATCTAGAGTCAATTTCAGACCGACTTCGATGGCTAGCCAGAGGACCAAGTGTGTATGTATTATCATACAATTATTATGTAGTTAATGGTTATACATTTTATAATAATGAACAAGATGAAGACAGTATCATGCAGAATAGTGGGGTTACACTTGTGGATGAAGCGATGCATGTTTCCGGTGCTAAGGATAGAAGTCCAATTTATGCAAATATTTCATACATTGGCATCATCGAAAAAATATCGGAGTTCAATTATACGGAATTCCATGTTACGATTTTTCAATGCAAGTGGGTTGATAACATGAGTTCAGTTAAAATAGATGAATTGGGATTCGTGAACCTTGAACTCAGTAAGGAAGGGGAGAGAGACGAACCGTTTATAATGGAATTACAAGTAGTGAAAGTATTTTATGTCCAGATCCTGCAAACCGAAATTGGTCAATTGAATTGTTATTGGCCAAAACAACTAAAGGTTCAAATGAAAATTCAATGGGGGAATGACCCTTTCATTGGGAATTTGCAATCATTTCATAGTGGTCCCAATACAGACGTCGTTTTGTATGTCATAGGAGACCATAATGAAGGGATATATATAGTCGATAGAGGGTTTAAATCCCTTCATCCTTTAAAAAAAGATATTTCAATAATCAGGTTATTTTTTATTGTAATATATATTGTGTTACATTATGTTATTATTTGTTCGTTGTTGCTTTTTTGAGATCTAAATTAAATTTTAATCCACATCTGAAGATACTGACTTTTGCACATGCTGATGCACCCAATCCCGAGACACAACAGGTTTCTCAACCTGTTGTAGCTGGTCCCACTGCTAAGTTACAATATGTCTCTCAACCTGTTTCAGCTAGTCCCAATGCTGAGGTACAACTGGTTTCTCAACTTTTTGCTGCTAGTCCCACTGCTGAGGTATAACAGGGTTTTCAACCTATTGTTGCAGGTCCTAGTGCTGATGCTAGCGCTTTAGAGGAAGATAATGATGATGCAGAAACCGAGGAAATGGTAGGCAATGAAACCCCTATGGCACAAAAAACAGGTGCACCTTAGTTTGACTATTTTTTCCAATATCTTTATGGAAAAAGCAAAAGGAATCAATTTTGAGGTGGGATGGAATAAGCGAGGCCCACATGTAAACCCGAGTAGAGCCATGTTTAGTAGCTACATTGGAATCATCACTCGGCAATTCGTGCCGATTAATAAAGAGTTGTGGAACCATGTTGTCAGCAGGTTGAAAACATTAATGTGGGAAGTGATTACTGGAAAATTAAGATATCATTTATTTAATTTATTAAAATAAAATAAAATAAAAAATTGAAATATTTACTAAATCTACATCATCTCTTGCAGAGTGAATTTATAGTAGATGTCTCACACAAAGAATATATATTAAGACAGGAAAGAAGGGTTCATAGAGGCTTTCACACCATTTTAACGAAATTTCATCTAAAATATGTTGATGGGAAAATCAAGCCACACCCAACTCCTCTTTATAAACACTTTATATCCCACGGACCGTGGGATTCTTTTCGCAACCATTGTGCGTAGCAGAATTTGATGGTACATTGTGTTTGGTAACACGTTGTTTAACATTGCTTCTATTCATCACTTGGATTGATAGTTGTTTATTTATGAAACAACAACTGAGTTCTGAAAATAATGAATGGGTAGAAAAACCAGCGTACCTCTTCCATAAAGAAATGATGGGGTACACATCAATTGAAAAACAATTGGTTTGTATTTTAAAAGTACTGTAATACTTTTATGTGACATAGAACAACACTATAACCATGTTTCTCTGTTTATATGCAGATTGATGAATCTAAATCCCAAGACACTTCCATCCCACACGTTGTGCTATGGAAGGAGTCTCATGTTAATAAACAGGGGAAACTGGTAGATTGAAACACACAAAAAGTGTGGGAAACATGTGTAAATATGACATAATATAAATTTTTTTTTCATTAAATCACTATTACATTAGGATGATTTCTAATTTTCCAATATTTTATATTTGACATATTTACAAGAATAAAAAAGACCCTCACCAGAAGAAAACATACATTTAGTGGCCATGAAACAGCCAGAATAGTATGGCCGTGTTAGAGGTGCAGTTTTTGGGGTGACACCCCGGAAATATTTTCAGAAAAAAACCAGAGGAGGAATAAACTAATGAAATGAAAATGATGAGAGTTAGACTACATACCCTTGATGACAAATTCCAATGTTTGGGAGAGTTTCTAGAAACCTTGGTTGGGGAGAGGTGAAGAGAATAAATAAATCAAGAACAACTAGCCAAAACCCCCTCCAGCTTTGAGGTGAGCCATTCCCCTCAAATACCTCAATTAACTAAGCAAATCAATGTTAAAATATTTGTTTCCTTGAAATGTGAATCACATAGACACTAACACCTTTCTTATAATGATATTATACAGGGTGAAAATTGTTGTGATTTATATCTGTCAACTCCCACCCATCACCTTGTAGTGAGGGCTACAGTGTTCAATATGCAGAATAACAAGCTACACACCAGACCACTTCTAACTAGTCATGTCAAAGTGTAGATTAACGTAGCTCATGAGCCGAGACCGAGCTACCTATGCCAAATGAAAATGAAAAAATTCCTATGGTGGAAAAGACTATTGAAACATTCGTTGCATGGCCATTGAATCTTGTAAAAAAATGTCGACACGGAGGTATTCATTTCCAATACATTTTTCAAGCAGAACCATTAAATTTTAATTAGGAAAGGGTTGAACCGATGAATGATATTATAGATGAAAAAAAGGAGGTATATAAAATGAAATAACGGCACATGAGGATCAATAAACTAATCAAAAAGATCTACTAAGGGCACCTTCACCCTGCCCGTTCTATATCAACATTTAATATCATTGAAATCTCATGTGGATTAGAAAATTAAAGGTGACAATAATCACACAATTGTTTATGAAAAAGATATGTACGAAGAGGAAACATTAAATTTCATTAGTGCCGACGTTGTAGCTGAAATCATGACATATGACTGGCTAGGCACCATAGTTATAAATGTATACATGAGGTATGTTTTCATGATTTGATTTTACAAATGCTGATATACTATGATAATTATGGCTAAATGCATTTCATATTTTCCAGAGGCATATATATGAAAAAAAATTGAAGTTCTTTTCCCCTGAATACAAATTTGTACTCGTTAGTCATCACACCATATCTAAACAACAAATATAAATAGATTCAGATTTTTTGGCTGAATTAATGTCAAACCTTCTCAGAATGTTTCAATGAAAAATTACAACTGACAGGCTCTTTTTAATACCAACATTGTAGGGGTAAAACTCTACATTTTAATCATATCAATTATATTTTCATTTCTATAATTACTTATTCCTTTTTTTGTTTTTAGGAAGCATTGTGTGCTCCGTTCAGTTAATTTGGATACTCAAAAGATTTATTTTCTAGATTCACTGCATGGATATCCAACAAACCATCCACAGATGATGGTGATTTTCAATTTTTAATACACTAGATCTAACATTTTAGAACTAAAAATCTAGTTATTAAATTAATATTATATTTTAATGAGGATTAAGTTATGATAGGTTGTTGTATGAATATTGTCTAAATGATGAAATGAATCCAGGGTCTAAGGATGACAAGGCACACAAGATTTAAACATTGACATGTATCAGGGTATATATAATTATACTGCACTATGAAAATACTTATCCAAATAGATTACTTATTTTTCTCTATGTTTCTACAGTGTCCGAAACAAAAAAATGGAAATGATTGTGCTTTTTATGTTTTTATATTTATGAAAGATATCATATTTCATGTACAAACTAGCATCCTTGAAGAGTTATTTTTGAAAATAATTACTATTTAATTTAAAATATTTATAATCATTTGTGTATTTATATTTATTCAGTACTACTATGATTGTATCAAAAACCCAAATTCATAAGATGATAGAGATGTGACCGGTATGGATAAAAGTGTTTTATATTAGTTTCAAATTGATATAATCTTTAGAAATCAATAGTACTGACAAACGAAATACCTGTTTAATGAGTTTGGATTATTTCAATACTTTTGGATAACAATCCATGGGTAATTAGTGATGTGTATGAATCAACCATACCCCAATCTGACGCATGGTGTGACCAGTATGGATAAACGTGTCTCATATCAGTTTGAATTGAAATAAAATTTAGAAAACAACACAAGTGACATATGGAAAACCGAGAAAACACTTTTGGATTGTTTTGATACTTTAGGAAAACAATACATGAGTCCTTTGTAATTTGTAAAAATCAACCGAACCTCAATCTAAATCACGGTGTGCCCGGTATGGATAAAAGTGTCTAATATAAGTTCCAAATTGATATAAACATTAGAAAACAACACTAATGACTTATGGAATATCGAGAAAACACATTTGGATTGTATTGATACTTTAGGAAAATAATTCATGCGTCATTTGTGAAGTGTATGAATCAACCAAACCTCAATAAGACGCACGGTGTGACTGGTATGGATAAAAGTGTCTGATATCCGTTTGAAATGTCCATTAACTTTAGAAAACAACACTACTGACATATAGAATACTGAGAAAACACATTGGTATTGCTTTTATACTTTAGGACAATGATCCATGAGTCATTTTTGATGTATAAGAATCAACCACACCTCAATTTGACGCACAGAGTGACCAGTATGGCTAAAAGTGTCTAATATCAGTTTGAAATTGACATTAACTTCAGAAAACAACAAAAGTGATATACAAAATACCAATATAACACATCCGGATTGTTTTGATACTTTAGGACAACGATCCATGAGTTATTCGTGGGGTGTAAGAATTGACCGCACCTCAATAAGATGCACGGTGTGATCGATATGGATAAAAGTGTCTGATATCAGTTTCAAATTAAAATTAACTTTATAAAACAACACAAGTTACATACATAAAACCAAGAAAATGCATTTGGATTGTTTTGATAAAATAAGAAAATGATCCATGAGCCATTTTGGATGTGTATAAATTTACCGCTCCTCAATTTGAGCACGGTGTGACATGTATGGCTAAAAGTGTCTAATATCAGTTTCAAATTGACAAAATCTTTACAGAACAACACAAGTGACATACGAAAAACTACGAAAGTGCATTCAGATTGTTTTTATATTTTAGAAAAATGATACATGAGTCATTTATAATGTGTAAGAATCAACTGCAACTCAATCAGATGCACGGTGTGACCAGTATGGCTAAAAGTGTCTGATATCAGTTTGAAATTGACAACAACATTAGAAAACAACACTACTAACATAGGGAATAACAAGAAAACACGTTCGGACTGTTTTTATACTTTTGTAAAATGATCCATTAGTCATTTGTGATGTGTACTAATAAACTACATCTCAATACAACACATGGTGTGACCGGTATGGCTAAAAGTGTCTAATATCAGTTTCAAATTGACAGAAACATTATAATACAACACTAATGACATACGTAATACTGTGAAAATTCATTCGTATTGTTTTTATAATTTAGGGAAATGATCCATGTGTCATTTGTGACGTGTAAGAATTGACCACACCTCAATTCGATGCACGGTGTGATCATTATGGAGAAAACTGTTTGATATCAGTTTCAAATTGGCATAAACTATAGAAAACAACAAAAGTGACATACAAAAAATTGATAAAACAAATTTGGATTGTTTTTATACTTTAGTACAACGATCCATGAGTCATTTTTGATGTGTAGAATCAACCACACCTCAATCTGATGCATGATGTGACCGGTATGGCTAAAAGTTTCTGATATCAGTTTGAAATTGACATCAACATTAGAAAATGACACTACTGACATACAGAATACCGATCAAACATGTTTGAATTGTATTGATACATTATGAAAACAATCCATTCATCAATTTTGACATGTACGAATCAACCAAACCTGAATCTAACGCATGGTGTGACCGGTGTGACTAAAAGTGTCTGATATCAGTTTCAAATTGATATCATCTTTTCAAAACAAAACTAATAACATATGAAATATAAATAAAACGCGTTTGGATTGTTTTGATACATTAGGAAAATGATCCATGAGTGATTTTTTTGTGTTAGCATTGACCACACCTCAATCTAACGGACTGTGTGACCGGTATGGCTAAAAGTGTCAGATATCAGTTTCAAATTTACATAAACATTAGAAAACAACACTACTAACATATGGAAAACTGAGAAAATGTGTTCATATTGTTTTGATACTTTAGGAAAACGATCCATGAGTCATTTGTGACGTGTATTAATTGACTGCACCTCAATCCGACACATGGTGTGACCGGTTTGGCTAAAAGTGTCTGATATCAATTTCAAATTGACATTAACAATAGAAAACAACACAAGTGACATACGAAATACCAAGAAAAAACGTTTAGATTGTTTTGATACTTTAGGAAAATGATCCATGAGTCATTTGTGAGGTGTAAAAATAGACCTCACCTCAATCCGACGCACGGTGTGATCGGTATGACTAAAAGTGTCAGATATCAGTTTCAAATTGACATTAACATTAAAAAACAACACAAGTGACATACGGAAAAACTATCAAATGCGTTCAGATTGTTTTGATACATTAAGAAAATACTCCATGAGACATTTTTGACGTGTAGGAATCAACCGCACCTCAATCTAACCCACTGTGTGATCTGTATGCCTAAAAGTGTCTGATATCAGTTTCAAATTAACATAAACATTAGAAAACAAAACAAGTGACATATAAAAAACTGAGAAAACACGTTTAGATTGTTTTCAATCTTTAGGAAAATGATACATGAGTCATTTGGGATGTTTATGAATCAACCGCACCTCAATCCGATGCACGGTATGATCAGTAATTCTTTTCATTATATAATGAATCAGTATTTATTAAATGAGATAAATCATCCAAATACATATTGATTTTACATTATTCCCCTTCATTATTATCGTAATGAAAACATTTGAGTTTATCATTTCTATATTTTAGTTTCACATTTCCATATTAATGTATTCTTTCATATTAATGTTTTAATTTATTTCATTATTGTATTAATAACATAATATTTTGTTTCTTATATTGGTGAATTTTTTTCGTTGAGTTAGGATTCTTTTTTCAGCAAAAAAAATCGTGGAAGAAAATTTTTAAGAGAGGTTCACAGATATAAGATGATGAATCATTAATATTTATAACTATTGTTGGATAATTGTAATATTAACCATGTAAAACATTGTTTGAAATGTATATAGCACTGTTTTTTTTGTATTCATGATGTTATGTAAATTTATATATCATTATTTGTCGAAATATTGTGTGTAGGTGCTATTTTGTGCAGGTGTGATGGTGGTATTTTGTGCAGGTTTTCTGGTTTGTGCAGCTGTGTAGGTGCTGGTTGTGCAGGTGTCGGGGAAGGTGCCATTATCAGTACTATTTTGAGAGCTGATAAAATACACCTTTAATAGCACAAAAAGAGCATTGATAAAGGTCCCTATTATCAGTGCTCAAGGTAGCGCTGATAAAGGCAACCCATTATTAGCACTAGAAAAGCACTGTTAATAATGGGGTAGATAAAAGGGGGTCCCTATTATAAGCGCTGCAAAAATTGTTGATAAAGGGGACCCACGTTTATCTTCATCGGCATTAAAAACTCTTTTCTAGTGCTGTTAATGTTGGTTGTTATTACTGATAAAAGGCCAAGTTGTAGTAGTGATGATAAACTCATGGGGTTGGAGCATGTTGGGAAGCAACGATGAGGTTATATTTCATGATGTCGTGGAATCAGTATGGTTATTCCTAAAGATAATGGATTTTTTGAAATAAAAATATATATAATTTTGAAAATAATTTTGGTTAATTAATCGTTAAAGAATTAATTAATAGAAATTATAATTTATGAAATGGGAAATGTTAATTTAATATAGCTCTTTATATCATTCTATTCTTAAAAGATATCTACTCTTTGTAGTGCTTGTCGGGATTCCAAGAGGCATTATCATTAGTTGAGTAAGAGAATAGTTTTTTCCCATAATATGATTGTGATCAATATTACATCCTATACTTATTTTGTGTTTCTATATTCTAATCCCCCCTTCATGTTACAGAAACATATACCTTGGGGATTCTGAGTCATTGGGGTGTTTCCCCAACATCATTGGGGAAGGATGGATGGATGACTACCCATTTTACCCTTTACGCTTTTCATCATAGTTACTTGTTCTTGGAATAGATTATAATTAGTTTTCCCGGTATATGTGGGTATTGGGATGTAATGGGTTGTAGTTACTTCACACACACATATTCTGGATATATTATCCTATAGACTACTATATGTGTACCATGTATTTTATGTGATTTCATGAAGATTTAAATACTATTTTTATTTAGATATATAATATTTGTAAATGTTCTACAATTGGATTTAAAATAGTTCTCTTTTAAAAGGCTATAAAATTCATTAATTAAAATATTGTTTTTTATGTGTAATATTCAGTTAGATATTATCTTATAATTATAAAATATATTTAATGACTATAAAAAATATTATATTGAACATATGACATATATACATATATTACATTAACATAACAAAGTAATTCTAATTAATTTATTTTATAAGAGTAAAACTTCCTTATGATCATAAAAATTATTTTTAAATATTTCCTTTATTTTAAATTAGTACTTATTTTTATTTCCAATTGATTTGTAACAAATGAATTCATATTATATTTTTGTATTCCATATATTTTCATAAGTTATTTTATACCATTTGTAACAAATAATTTAATGGATATGTTAAATGTTAATATATTAGACAACGATATTTTACTAATATATTAATGTTCTGTAAAACATGGTCTTGTATGTAAGGAAAGCTATTCAACAAATACTTTGTGGAATATGGTGTACACTAACTTAGTGTATCGTTCCTCGAATGATATAAAATATATTGTATTAATTTAAATTAGTAAATATATTATATTTTATCATGATATTATATTTTCTTACACGCTTGGTGTTGCGTGTCAAACACATTATCAAATAAAATATTCATACTCTTGATTTTCATGGCATTGCAGGACTAATGAGATTCAATTATTTTTATATCACATCATGGGGGGGGGGGGGGGTTCATCCAATGTGTTAAAAAAGATTATCAGAAATATGGAAAATTTGGTACGCTTATGATGTCTATATTTGAATTTAGTTATTTTTAGCAGAATTATACAAGTGTGACAATATAATTAAAAACATTTATGTGAAAAAATGGATTACATGTTCCAATGTACAATTTTTTGTGTAATTTATTCTTAATGTTATGAAACATTAAATTATATATATCTTGGAATTTTTGGAATGAGCATGCCTTAAAATAAACTTTTTTTTGGTAAAATAAGCTAATTATTATTATAGAAACCATTTTTAAATTATATTATATGTGGACATAATAAATTATCCAATAAATTAGTTCGTATAAATGGAATTAATAATAATGATATGATGGACTGAAATGACATAGAGTATCTAGATAATTATACATATAGATAAAATCTCAAAACTGAGAATAGAAACGAATTTACAATGGATATATATATACCCATTATAGGATACACTCAAATAATTATTGTATGAGAAAAATCATTTACAGCTGAAATTAATGTGAAAGGAAATAATTAGGACATATATGCAAGAGGAATGACCCCCATTATCTCCCTCCAATGCAATTTTTTTTCAGGTCATAGATATATATTTTTATGGGATATATAAATAGAAATCATGATATTATAGAAATATATTTATTACTATAATATATTTTTCATATGAATTTTTTTAATATATTATGGAATATTCATGAAAATGGATGTTTATTTTCACTGAATACTGTTCTATTTAAATTTCTTTTAAATAATGAAAAATTATTAATTTTAGAATTTATATATTATTAGATAATTTTAATTTTCGATTTATAATTTAATCATTAGTTTATGAATAATTGTTTGGATAATTCCAAAAAGATTAATTTGTAGTTAATTATTTTAAATACAACCTATTAATAAAATTGTGACTTTAGAAATTTTTTTGTACATAATTATGAAATTTAAATTTAATAAATAAATTTACATCACAAAATTTATATTTTATATTCGACATTATATATTGAAAAATGGTTTTTTTAATTTTAATAAAATAAATTGACATTTTAGAACTTAATTTATATAGTCAAAAATAAAATAATTTTGATAAAAATTTATAATTCTAATTTTAATGAAAATAATTTTTAGAGTCTTATATAGAAGATACAGATTTTATATTTTGATGATTTTGAATTTTTTTTGATGATGATGATTTTATTTTGGGGAATAAAAGTAAGTATCCTTACATAAAAAAGATACTCCGATAAAAGATAAAATGCTAAAAGTAAAATATATAAATGTAATGATTATAAATCCTGTTTGAAACAAGTGAGAATCTAGGTTTTAGACAAGAATAACCCTAAAATATTCCCCAATCCATTATTTATCAATTTTAGAGAACATTTCCTTCAGTGTAACTTCCCGTTAATGAAATTATTTTATTAATAAGAAATATTCCCCCATTTTCACATATAAAAGGGTAAATATTATCCTCAGTTACCATAACACAAAAGTGAAATTAACATGGAATGAAATATACAAAACATTTTTTTCCTCTATCAAGATATTCTAGTATTCTTACATGTCCATCCCTCAAAAATTTCCCACCATCGTAAAATTGATAATACATAAAGTGATGTATAAATTTTTAACTCATCATTTCCGAATATTGATTTAATATATTCTATTAATCCAAGTCAAATTAGATTAATCCATCATAAATTGGCATAAAAAAATTCATCATTATAATATTATGTTATTATATTTATACCCTAATCAATACCTTATATTCAATTGTTTTTATGCAAAATATAATTGTCAACCACGTGTTGTGATGACTACTACCTCCACGATGCAACATATTTCATTATCTATTATCTACATATAAGAAAATTAAATAATTGAATTTATAATATAATTATTATAGTTATTATTATTTTGAGATACTATAATTATAAAACAATAATACATGTTTTCACTATTCTATGTGAGATAATATCATCATCCTTACAAACATGTAGACTACCACCTCTAAAGAACAGTTGAATTTTATTTTATTTTCATCACCAATATACATTTATGGTAATTATAATTATTTTTACATATAAATATTATTTTAGTAAAATTATTAAGGTGTTATAAATAATCATATGACGTCCAAATCACAATATAACCCATAAACATTCATGGAAAATTTAACAATCCAAATAACCAATCTAATATAATGAAATCAATTTTTCCATAAAATCAAAAAGAAATCCTATATGTTATCTTATTCTTATAATTATTTTAGATTCTTATTTTTCTCACTAAGAACACTAAATATGATCATTATTATTCTTGTATAATTAAATTACTACTAAATCACCTCAAAATTGTCCATGAATTATGGAATGTACTAGTTTGGGATGGGATAACCACCTGCTTAAACAATGTTATGAATAAATATTTATATAATTATTTTATTGGGTTTTACATTTTAGTATAATAAATTAAGTCAATATTTATTAACAATGCCTTTAGTTCGGTAAGAGTAATCAAACCAACCTTGACATTAATTATCAATAAACAAAATCCAAAAAATATAAATTCCTAAATTATAAATATTTAAAATAAAATCAGGTACCTTATATGACAAATAAATGATGCTATTTTTTAGTATAAATAATAACAACACTAATATTATTATACATGTTCCAAAATTTCAATATACCGAACACATGATATATATAATTGATAATAACATACTAAGAAAAATATAGATGAAAATTTTAATTGATCTTTATAAAAGGTTATATATATGAATTTTTTTCTTCAAAAATGTATTAAATAGTTATCTTTTTTATTCAATATTTTTGGGATCATTTCAACTATGCTCAAATTGTGGTAAGGAATTTTTTATTTCAAATGTAATTTTGTGGGACATATTTCTTATATTGTACTGTAATAACATTTAAAATTTTCATTTTTAACTAACTATTCTCTCCCACCATACTAATGGGGAATGGATAACAACATTTTTTACCATCATTTAATAAAATTTGGTCCAAAAAATAACAAATTTATAGGTGTTTTGATCAAAATTTTATTCAAACCATAACGCTTTCTTTATAAAAAACATCATTGAGGCATGTATTTATATAATGCTCTAAAAAAATTTAATGGTCTAAATAAATAACTCTAACTTATAATATCATTACTTTTAATTTATCATGGAAAAAAATTTATATTATTCTCATCCTTGTGTTGGAATGCAACTGATATCTTACCTAAAATATAGTGGGGTTTTTCTATTAATAAAACATCTTTATTAGGTTATATTACTTATCCTTGATATATAAAATTAATTTCATATATTATTCATTATTTATATGTTTATAAGTCATGTTTTAGTTCAAAATCATCATTATTGATGTTCCCTCTTCCTTCGTGAAAATGAAAAAATTCCATGAATAATTGTAATCCTCTTAAACAATCATTTTTTATTCATATCCATGTTTTCATTATTCCAAAAAAATATTCCCCTATAATTTAAAGTATTAAAATAATTATTTCATATTTTATTCATACATCACAAAAAACCATTTAATTTTTTTTTATTTTAACATTGTTCTTTTCAAATAATAGATTAAAATTGGTTTTCATCTATATCATAATCAATAATTTTTTCACACTACACATCATAGAGATAAATATTTATGGATATTCGATATATTTTTTATTGGTGGTGTCATTTAAATTATATTTTTTGAAATTATACTTACTTGACTACTTAAAAATATATTTCCTAAATGACTGAGAAAATATTCATTTGAAGAAATGTTTATATAATTTCATAAAACAATTTACATTTTTGCATCCAATTTATATTTAAATTTTCAAAAGGAATTAACATTTAAAAAAAATATTTATTTACCCAACAATTTTCATGGTAATATTATTCTTTTTTTAATATAACTTATTATATTAACAACGACTATTTTAAATCTCATATGTGGTAAAATTTTAGTCATTATTTTTGTAGATGTTTTTTTTCATATATGGTTCTATAAATAATATATTCCCTTTTCAAATGGGGATATTATCTTTGAAAACTATATACAATACATCTTATTATGGATTATAATTATATTTTTTAATGTAATCATGAATCTTTTATGACTAGTGTGTGTATATATTGTTGATTATGTAATAAATATTATCTATGTGGAAGACATATGCATGTACAAAATATGATGATATTGGATTGATGGAAATTATTTGTACTACTAATAAGTTTTATAAATCATATTATCATAAATATTTTATCCTTCTGGTTGGGTAGTGAACTTAATCCACCATGGTTATTTTTCCAAAAGGTTATAGTGTTCATTGGTGTGAACCCTGATTATTTTTATGATATCTTAAAATATATTATGGTCACTATATTATGAAGTTGGGATAATTTTATATTGATGAAATTATTATAAACACCCATTTCTTGAATCTCGGATAATTATCCAAGTGTTATTTGTAATGTTTTATATATATTATTATCCTTTTCAGTTATTTCATTATTATTTAAAGTTTTTATATTATTCTAAAATTAAATATTTTATTATTATCACTCATGCTTTCAATTTCTATGAATTTAAGCCTACACATTCATCGATTTCATTCTCAGAGAAAATAATTGAAGGAAAATATATATTTTTTATCAAATATTACATTGATTGGAGAATAAATTGTGAATATTAAATGATTTGAATGTATTATGAAATTGGTTATACAGTTGAAGAAATCAATTTAATAGTAAAATATAAAGTTTGTATTCAATAATTGTGTTTCGTAACAATATAAAACACCAAATTTATTATATAATGTATATATATTGTAATGAAATATTTCAATAAATGATCTTATTTAAAAGTCATGTTCATAAGGACTCATGTCTGGTATCATATTATGATTAATATAAAATTAGATATTATTATAATATTTGAGGAGAATTTATCATTTAACAATCTTATAATTATTAAAATCGAAATATTAAGGAAATTCATTATATTGGTTTAGTTAACATTTAATATTTTATTATTTTATATTAGCATATAGTAGTGAAATCTCCTAAGATAAGCATATGAATATTATCATATCCTAAAATATTCATCAATTTGTTTGTATGTGTCTTCCATAGTAATGATATACATATCGGGATACTATATGTTGAAGAATGATTTTACCTAACTGTAACTAGGCGTTGTAACCCCTAAAATGGTGGATTTGGTTTTAACTCAATAATCGCTTATTGAATGACAAAGAGGCCTAACAATAAATTTTTTGGAACACTCATATGTGATATTACACATTTAATCATATTCTCTTTATAAAAAAATATGGTCGATCAATACCTAAATAATTTTAATGTATTTGGTAAATAAGTATGGAAAAACACAACATTATGTGATACATGATGAATTAAGAATAACAATGGTGGACCTGATGGTGATATTCATGGATCTAACATAGCCTAGATTTAACTTTATGTTATCATAAAAGAAAACATTTTGTTTTTTAATTTCCCTAGGAATATTTATGCTAATAAATTTATAATAATAATTTCCCATCAGTCATGTTAATTAAATTAGGTTTTAGTATAATATTAAACATTAATTAAACATGAATGGAAGAGATATTTTGGAGATTACCTCAAATAACTGTTTATCATAACAAGATTCACAACGATAAACCATGTGAATTTTTTGAACCAGGTGTTATGGAATATCATTATCATTTTTTACACAACAAATGTACCAAAAAACAAGGAATAAAAATGTATTATTCTCATGGAACATCAAGTGACCATGATATTGAAGAAAATAAGATTAAATTATATAAAAATAAATAGTTTTGATTGAATCATTATTAAAATTCAATTGAAGGAATGGTTATATTATATAATTATTGATATTAATGCCATGGAAGAAAAAGGTGAATGAATGATTGAGATTAAGAAATTTTGAGTTTCAAATTTGAGTGAAATTGAAAATAAATAAAATAGAAACTCTCTTCCAATAATTAATGGAAAAATGGACACTAATAAATGATCTGAAAATAGGAACAATGAATATCCCATAAAAAACTCTTTAGAATTTTACATTGACTTTTTTATTCCTGGTTTCATAATATTTTATCTCATGTATTTTTTAACATATTAGATATTTATTTATAAATATTAAATATGGTGGTATGATTATTATTTCTATAATAAATATATCATATTCATGTTTTTTTATAATTTAATTTTTTTGGATTTTATTCTTATTAGATTATATATTTTTAAAATGTGATAATATTAAATTGTTTATATGGAAGTCTCATATAATATTCTAAATCATATAATTATATAGTAATAATTTATTGATTACTGGGATACACCAATGTAAATTAATCCCCTCATAAATGTTTTAAAATTTTTAGGATGAAATTTATTTAAAAGGGTAAAATATAACGTCTTATTATTTCACTAATAATTTTATTTAAATATAATTTTCCAAAAAAGTTAATTTGAAACACAAAATAAATTAATATAATATTTCTAAACTATTATATAGTGATTAAATATTATTATATATAACAAATAAGGAATAGTATGAATTGTATGAATGAATTAAAATGCAATTAATTAGTAGAATTTATTAATATATAGTTAATTTTTTACCCTCAAAAAGGAATTATCATCATATGTGTTTTATCTATATCATGAAAAGTCTAAACATGAATATTTATGCTATGAGGATTTCTATATAAGAGATAAATTAAAGCCTGTGGAAATTTTTATGTGGACTATGTTAGTGGAATTACATTTCATAATTTCCATAAGAGCATACCATATTCCTAAATTATACACAGATATCTGCTGGGCTAATGTGAAAAGAAAATACGAAGATATAAACATGTAATTAAAAATTATTATGTTTTTTATATAATTTTCAACTTAAAAAATAAGAAAATTAAGAAAATAGAGTTTAATTTTCAATGAATATATATAAATATATTAATAATTTAGAGACAAAATAATTAATTTATATATTTTCTAATTTGAATTAGATAAAAATAATATAATTTTACAGTTTTTTTTAAATTTTATGTTAATATTAAATTGCCATGTTCTTTTTCTAAAAAAACTAATATTATATAAAATAATGGAAAATATTATTTTTTATAATTAAAATTATATTTATAGAATATTGAGAATATAAAAATTAATTTGAAATTACCGAAATGCTTTTATAAGTCTAAATATGTATTTTTTAATGGATTTTGTAATTAAAAACAATATTGGTTTAAATTTAGAATATAATATTAAATATTTGTTTCTTTAAGATAAAATTTTCCCAAAAAAATTACAAATTATAAATCTAAAATTCTTAAAATATTATTTTTCCCTTTTATAAATTTATCCAATTTACATGGATTTAATATATGATATATATTTCCAAAAATTATAGAATAAGTATTATTTTACATTTGGTTGTAAAATACATGTTTACTTAAAAGATAAAATAGTTAATGTGAGAAGATTATTTAAAAGGAATTGAAAAAAATATTTAAAACTTGTGTGAGAATGGGTGGATATGACATATATTGAAATTATCTCTTCACCACTAAAATTTCTCATAATTATGCGGAACCATCCTTTATATTATCTTTCTATTTTGACAAGATTTTTGTATATTCATAATTTTTTTCAACTCAAACATATAGTTGGGGAACTCCTCTTATTAATTCTCGTTAAAAACCCACTTATATCATCCAAAATTATACACAGAACTATAAAAATAAACATTAAAGATAAAATATTAATTACAAAATAACATCCCTTAAAGTCTTAAACCCCTCCTGGAAAGAGATAATTGAATAAGTGATATAAAAATTTCTAATGGAGGTTTCTCATTTCAATTTTTCCTAGTGAACATATTCATCGTAAAATTAAATTTCATATCTAAAAATGAAAATATTAATCTAGTTAATATACAATTATTTAATTATAATTATGATAAATTCAGTAATTATCATGCCGCTTTCCATAAAGATAAACTCTAATATCATTCTTATGTTGTGTGGACTAACTCATCCACGATGCAAGATGTTTACTTTTTCCTTCTCCATCATAAAAAGAAACGTACTACTGTAAAATTTAATTTGATAAAATATATTGACGAACATTTTTTTTTCTTAAATAATAAGACTTAAAACTCCTTTTCCATGTTCTATGGAATGTGATATCATCATTTATGGGTATGTGTGGATGGGAGCCACCCTTTAACAACAAATTTATTTCATTATTTATTTAATTTAATACATGGATGTAAAAGTGAATATGTTAAAAGGATAAAAAATATTTTTGTAAAATTATAATGGGTTATTGGAAAAAAATTAGACAACCTATTATCTATATATATTCAATAAGAAACCCTTAAAAACCCATCCAACCAACCATTAAATGAGATTAGAATGATTTCATGAGTCTATAATATAACATTATATATAATTTATTCTTTTTATATCTAATTAAAATATTTATATTTCACTATAATAAACACACAAAAATATAATTATCCCTCGAATATAATGATATAAAAAATAGATCAGTCCATAATCATCAATTAATTATTTTTTATTTTTATTTGGGTTACCTTGACCACCAACAAGAACAATTATATAAATTTATATCATAGGAGACTACGAGATTTTAATTTTATGTAATATTAGATAAAATATGAAAATAATTATTGTTTATATAGTGTTAATAAAAATATTTGAATCATTATTTAATAAACCAATATACATTCATTAAGAATAACCAAAACATGCACATATCTAAATTAAACATTAAATATGATTACTAAAATTACAATATATTGACATTATGACATTATTTATTATTATAAAAACTCATTTTCAATTCTTTTTATGATATGGAGATGTGTAGATTTTGGAGAATAACATATATGAAACCCACTATTAAGAAACTAGCTCAAAAAAACCATGATCACACACACATGATACCAGAAATATATAAAAACTAATTAATATACAATTTGATAATAATTAAAAAATATATTCATAAAATATTTCTAAAATGAAAATTATTTTGAAATGTGTGATTCATATATATATATATATATGAGTAGGACATTTTTTACTAATAAGGAATTAATGTAAGGTTTTCTTTGTCTCAAATTTTAATTCTTTTAAGATATTTATCAATTTTTACCATAATAATATAAATAGATGTTAATTATATACTAATAAATATATCAAACCATACTAAAGAGTATTATTTGTAAATATAATTCATCATCATTAAATATTATCAGATTCAAGAGATTCCATCATTGTATTGTATTTTCATTTTAAAATATACTGAATTCTTACTGGTTTCTATCTCAATATCTGTAGATTGTTGAATATTAATATATTTCACCGAAATATAATTTTTTTTATAACCAATCAAACATTATTTCATAAATACCATTTCATTATTATATATTTAAATTTCATTCATTTGTTTCATTCATTTAGATTATAACTGGTATCTTTGATAAAATTAAGTGGTTATCCAAAACTCAATACAATTTCAGGTGTACTAATTTTTATTATTAATAATAATCACCCATTTTATATAATATTTGAAATCTATATAATTTCAAATAACCTTTTGTTCAAAACCATTATTATTTAGGATTTCACTTCCTTATCAGAAATGAAAATATGATATGAATAATTCACATCATCCTAAATAACGTGTTATCAATGACTTTCAAAGTTTCTTATCCATGAAAATGTTTTAATTTGTTAATTGAAATATTAATAATGTTTTATTTTTTATCCATTCATTATTTTATTTGAAAATGTTCAGAAATAATATTCTGTATTATTTTTATGATGTATGTTTTAAATAACTCTATAAAAATGTGTTTTTCCTACTTTATAATATAATAAGTGGGTTTTCATGAGCCATAAACATCCTCATGATCATCATTATGTATCTTTTATAAAATCATGTATGATTTTTTCAAAAATAAATTTTTTTGAGGATTACATATCACCATTATTAAAGTGGATTTTTAAAATTCTCCCAGACATCGTTATGTATAGAAATGTTAAAATTTATTTCTGAAAACTCTTTTTTAGGTTTGTATAATATTTCTTATTATATATTCAAACATAATTAACTAAATTTTATTTTTGCATCATAATTTACTGTAGAACATTAATGGTACTATTATCTTTATTGATTAATTAAAATTTGATAATCAAATATTTCTTATCCATAATCTATTACATGGTTTTGATTGAATAATTCATTATTCATGGGTGTTTTTCCATATTTTCCAATGTCATTCTATGTTTATTCCTTAAAAATAGAATGTATTTTTTTAAACCATACACCTTACCCATAAAAATCGTTTATGGTTCTATTTTAATAAATAATCCTGAACCCCATTTCATTTTAAAATTATGATTTCCTTGATGAAATTTTAGATTTTATCTATATAGTACACATATTCATGTAAGTAAAATTATGTTATAGGTTGTAAACTCCCATTATTAATGTTTAATTATTTTCCATCTATTTAGCTAGTGTCCACATTTTGGGGGGTGTCATGGGATTAATATAGGCAGAGACAGTTAATATGAATTATGAACATTATGGAATTATATTTCATGCAATTAATCAGGATCAATTATAATAAGGTTATTTGATATAAGGGTTTCACTCGTACTTCAATGAACACATGTGGTTGTTTGAAATAGGTTTCTAAATCATGGTTTTTATGAACGATGATTTGTTACATGGTGTGAATTGTTCTCTAGGATGAATTCCTGATCTAGGTATATAATGTTAAAGTGTAGATTCTGTTTAATGATTGCATGTCGTGTAATTTTAAAAATTGAATTTTTATTAAAAATGGAACTGGAATTTTAGTCATTCTTAGTGTCATGGATTTAATGACGTGTCAAGTGGTTTCACGTGATCTAGGTTTTCAAAATTGCGATTTTGGACACTATATAGTTACTTTCATATTAAATTCATTTCATATATCTTCCCTCTCATCCTAAAAGAAAACTTTAGAAATTTTATAGACCTCTAGTCAATTTGAATCACTTAATTCAATGATTTATATCTATTATGGTGGGGTTAAATCTCTATATTTGATTATTATATTATTTTTAAATTAATTTTAGTGGAGAATACTTATTATGTTAGGGTTTAATATACATTGATCATGGATGATTATTCACTTATTTTCATTTATAAATTCGTTGTCTAATCTTTTTATTGGGGTTGATTCATTAATGGTTAGAGTGGGGAAGGTTCATGTTCTGGGAGGTACGTATTTCTTTAATCCTTTTAGAAGACACATTCTTTTAATTTAATAAATTTTGGTGTTGGTTAATTTAAGGGCCTTTTTTTCCATCATTCTATACATCTTTATTAGTGGATCCAATTTTGGGCATCTACAACTATGAGTTTAAGGCAGGAGGTTATGCACCTAGCCAATGATCGATAAAATAAATTTCTCTCGTATTCTTAATTTTTTCTGTATATTTAATGGCATGACTTACAAATCAATTTTTTTATTGAATATGCATATCCAATAAATGATTTATTTTCCCTTGACATAGTGAAATAAATTATATTTTTATTGACTCATAAATTGAATATATAAAGTCATTATGAAATCATGGATCTGATGAATTGTTTTAAAAAATGTATTACATGGGGATCTATGTTGGTTTATTGTGTAGTAATAGGCTTTGTCCCCTGATACTACCAGTGGGTTCACTCAGGGCTTGTTTCGCTACTCTATAGTCCTTTATTTTAGAGACATGATAGACAAAATTGGGAGGTCAATTTTATTGGGTGTTCTTATACTATATATATTTGATTCAAATTACTAGTGGCTTTATGACTGCATGTTTTTTATATTATGAGTGTATGTGTGTCCAAGATAACATGACCTAGTGTAATCCTATGCGTGATTTTACCTGCATTTTGTCCTCTTTAAAATAGAATTAGTGTTAATGTATAACTGTACTTTCATTAATTAATATGATATCAGATACTTGAGTTACAATGATTTGACATATCTATTTTTATATAAGTATATTACAATCATTGGAACTAATTTTGTTGACATATTTTAATAAATTTTGGAAAAGTGAAAAATAATTTTTCCCAGGATTTCGTCATTTAAACATTAAACTAATTATTATTCCTTGTTTCCATTAATGTTTCCAATATTTATATAATATATATAGTAAAGATTTATGTAACTCCTTGGTGGGGTCCTACTAAGCCTGTTACCTCGGACCTTGTGGACCCCATATTTTGTGTGTAGAATTTTTTTTTTCTTTTTTCATTCAAGGAATGGAAGGGTCCTACGGTGAAGTGGTAATGTTTTATGTCTATTTATTATGGGTAGTTGGTGGGTATGTGGTCAAGGATTTCACATTCAATCACATCCAGTATTCGGATATTGTATAATTTTTCCATTGATATTGTACTCGTACATGGGATGTTTTTACTTTTCTGGATTTGTATCATTTCCATTGTATTATTTTATATATGAAATATATTTCCTTAAAATGTTATTTATATATGTTATATATATACTTCATTATGATTCGTTATTTGGCTGAAATAACTCTATATAGTTGTTCAATGATGTTTGTTTTCTAGTTGCAGGCATGTGGGGATCAACAATTCCCATTTGTTTTCTAACTGATTGGATCAGGTACTAGTACCAGCGAATTTATATGTAGGATTATTCATATTATCATATCATAAGAGGGTATATCCAAAATATTCCTTATCGTGATATATTAGATATAATTCCCTTTATTCGTTTGAACATGAGAATTTGGTTTCAGTTAGTTCCCAGCAAGCTCTTCGAATGATGAGACTCATGATTCCAAGGAATGCTGGGATGTGTGAATCTTTTTTAAAATTAATGTTCTTAAAAATAGGTATTTCTAATGTTTTTATTATTTTAATATATATCATTATGTTATCCCTTTAGTTATAATATTTATGTTTTTAATAGAATGCCTATGGCATATATTCTACAGCTTCACCCAAGAGGGTATAGTGGATTCTCCTAAAGGGAATCCTAAAATTGATAAGAATCTAATCATGACTATCATGAATTCTATTCCTGAAATCAATAAGTGTGTTACTCTTTAATTTAATGATGTTATTGAGGTAAAAACTATATTTTAAGTAGAAATTGATTACTCATGGGAGCTTATGTGAGAGAAACCATCATCCATGAAAGCTAAAAATGATATTCCTGAAATAGAGTACTTTGTAGACACCATCAACCAGATATTCAACAATACTATTTCAGCAGGTAGTATAAAGCTATAATGTATGATGGGAATACATGAGGGTCCTAAAAAGGTATTGTGAGGTTCCATATAAAATCTATATAGGCATGTGGTCTTAGAATATAATGGTTTAGAGAAATAATTTTTCATGTAGACTGGTATAGTGTTATTGATTATGTAATAGTGTATGGGAATCATATCATTACATATGGTAGAGAATTTAGTGTCATCATACACAAATAAGCTTGTTGATCTAGTTTATTTTTCTCAAAAAATTATAAAAATGGATAGATAGAGGTTCAAAATTACTTTTTGGGTTTGCGAACAGAAATTAGGTCATAAGAATTTATACTAAAAAAGTCTTCATATGTGGAAATCATATATAGATAAATAATGGATGAAATTATTATTTTGGTATTGTTTGTAAATTATTCCTCTACTCTTTAAAGAAATAAAATAATTGGTAGACCATTGGACAAGAAGAGAAAGTTGTATGATCATTACAGGAGTGGTGGAGGTGCTTCTTAGTGGTAAACTACCTGTGCACCTTCAGTTCCAACTAGTAGTGTGCCACATAATTTATATTATTTTGTAAATTTTTTCTGATGTGGGTATTCATTTCATTCACATTCAATGAGGTTTAATATTTGTTTATGTTATGGGAGTCTACAAAATTTTTATTAGGCAATGTTTCTAACTTTTTATTTAATTTTACCATCATCTATAATGGATAATATATTTCCATCATATGATTCAAAGATTATAGGTCTGTGGCCATAGGCCTCAAGTGGGGATCGCATTACTGCATTATTCGTGTTACCTATGGAGGTAGACAATGGTCTATCTGTTGTTATATTACCATCATTATTTCATGATTAACTAAAATTACCTTATATGATACTGGTGATTCCCAATCATTTGTATCTAGTCATTTTGATAATATTCTCAATCATTTAATGAATCTCATGTCATTTGTTAACGAGTTTGTGAATCCTCTTATTAAGAGGAAAGATCATGTTTTTTGGTGTCCATGTTTTTCTTTATCAACATATTATGATGATTTAGTATGTGATTTCTTAATTCATGATAAAGATATATTTAAAATCATCATCACGATGTATTTTCAAGTTCATCATCAAGTTCATGCTCATTATTATCAACAAAGTGTATCATATCATATTGGTAATGGGAGATCAAAATTGATTCATCGAGGCTACGATTTATGTTATATTTTTTCTGGAACGTCCAACCAATATCCCATGGATTTTTATACTCTTGATGTTTATCATGGTGAGGTTTCTATTTATGCCAACAATTCAAAAAAAAATAGTATTTTCCAAGGGTAATCGTAGAAAATTTCTCAAGGATTCTTCTATAGATGTTTGTGGAGTTTTTTTTTTAATTTTAGGTGCATATCAAATATTGATACCTTCTAATATTATAGAACAAATAGATCAGAATGAAAATATGATTCAATTGGATGATATGATGACAAAGTATATTTTTACCCTATAATTTCCATATTAATATCCGTAACTCACTTTTCAGGAAAGAATATGGTTCACTCAAATTTTATATGTCTAAATGTTTGGGTTGTATGTTTTTTTTTCGAATTAATGGATTTTGTTTATAAATGGGTCAATTGTTAACATGGGTTCTCGTTATTAGAAGAATACTAAATAGGAGTTTGTGTTTTTATATAGAAAATGATCTGAATACCATCTGCATGGAATTTAATTTTCCTATAAATTTATCTCAAATCCTAAAATTTTATGAAGAATTAAATATTCAGATGTGGAAAAGGATTTTTTAGAGACTTCCATTGAAAATATTTAGAAACCTTGTAACTGAATTACACATCGTTTAATTTTTCAAGGATTAGTTATGAATTATGTTTTTTCATTTTATTTCTCATTAATCTTATGTGAAGCTTCATCCAATCAATCCAATGTCATCCTCACAATGAATTTGTTGTTACTGTCTTGGTTATGGCCATCTTTATCACACATGTAATCCATGGTGGATAATTTTTGTTAATTTTTCCCATCTCTACCTTCATTATCCCACCATAATGATTTATTCTTTTGATAGTGTGATTTTTTTAGGATCATATTTTATCTAGGATCCATCTCGAAATCTTGTTTTTCTTATTCCTCTAGGTCTTTTTCTATTGGAGGAATTATTTGATCATCATTTATAGTGGGGGTGGGGGTCTAAAGAATAACCCTATGGTATGATGACTATCATGTATGCGAAATATTTAAATAGATCTACCGTATGATGTTCTAAATAAATTAAAATGAATGAAATGTATTATTACTTTGTGTCCCTTTGTTTTTGATTCATTATTTACTTGGCTTATGGAAACCACTCGATTAAGTGCACCCTTTATTATAAAATAATTATTCATTGGAATAATATTTTATTACTATGAAAAGTATTTTTCCTTGCTGATTGATATAGATTCACAAATGATTAGAATTATTAAAGAGATAACTATCATGTTACTGGTTAAGAACAATTGATAAATTAAATGTGTAATTTAAACAGAAATGGTAATTTTATTAATTACTATTGATCTTTATGATGTGATATTATTATATCATTATTTCTATGAAATTTGTTGTGGTTTCTACATTGTAATACTAATATGACGTATTGGATCATTTTGATTATTGTAATTCTTATTTAGGGTGTTTTCCTAGTTGACATGTTGAAATGATTATATATTGGTTTATTCCATATAAAACATGCTTAAGTACTTATATTCCAGTAGTTTACATAACACATTCAAAATTTATTTTATGCCTGTCATAGAATTTCCATTTTCTAAAATTTCATTATACTAAGAATGACCCATACATGTGATGGAATGACTATATATTGAGATTCTCAGGGATAAAATAATGATATTATTATAATGTTGGACTGACCTAGCCTTCCTTATTTTTATACCTTATATGTAAAATATTTGTTGGAATGGTTGTAAGGCATAACCAGGGAAATTCTTGCATGATGGAGATCCAGGTTATTTTATCCCCTAGTTATACAAATATGAATGGCTATGAGATATTCTGAGAGATATTCTAGTATAGAGTATTCATATGTTTTTGTGGTTTAAATATAATTTTTTAATTAAATAATATAGTTATTTACTACATTATTTTCTATTATTTTTTCAGAATATTAATGATTAGGAATTTTTGTGGTTACATAGTATGTTACACATAAATCTTATTTAAGATGAAAATTGGTATTATAGAATATTATATGTATGTATGATTGGAAAAAGGAAATGACTATATTTTTTATTGGTTGAATGCTGGACGGACGTAATATTGGAGATGGTCCTTACATTTAGTTTAGGACTAAAAATTGTTGAGTCTTTATTTGATTATTCTGGTATTTTATTGGTGTTAATTCTACCAGGACATTTTGCTACATTTTGAATTTTTTTTACATTATTCATTGTTATTTAGTGGATTATTTAGTTGGATTTATTGTTTTCACCCTATATATTATTGATTCTATTATTTATGGACTCTATTAATTATTCATTAGAAAATATTGTTTATATATACAATTTTTAAAATCTTTAAATCAAGTTTATAATATCCCCTCTATACTTGTCATACCCCAATGGTATTTTGAGTCCCATTGGATATGCCGAGGTCCACATGAGTTCTCACAACCAGCGCATTTTTTCTACGTTATAGAGTCCTAGATCGTGTGATACTACAAAGATGGATGTTCTTTTTTTTGATTTCATTAATATTTTTGAAATGTATAATTTAATCTAGGATGGATTAGGATATGGTAATGTTCATATGCCTTTCAAAATCTATGCCACTAATTGGGGAAAATCCATGTTCCCAATGATGGGATTGTCATTTTTTCTATTTTCCAATTATGGTTTATTTTATTTCACCTTGAGTGATTGACCTATGTCTAAGGATAATTTCTCGTGTTTTTAAAGATTTTTTATATTTATATAATGTCTCAGTATAGTGCATGGTGAGTATGAATAAATCATAATTTCAATATAACTATATATATTGTTAAAAATTGATATTGATAGGGAAATATCTATTAAATTTGATATATAATTTATAATAAAACTATGATATGTGATATATATTATACATGAGAAATGAAATAATTTTAATGTTATGTATTGATAAAAAAACATGTAATCTATGATTAAAGAGACCATGAGTTAGTGGTTATCTATTGTTGTCACCTTTTGAGGTCAACCTTATTAATAGAAATTTTTTGAAGGAGTTTGTCAGTCTTGTAGAGAAAATGCATCATCATCTTATTCGATTATAGAATAAAAATAGTGGAAATTAGTATTCTATTAAAGTAGTTTAAATGGATATTCTTGTAGTGGAATATGATAATATGGATTTTCATCTTTGGAAAAAAGTCAAGAGGGTCATTAGATATATGGAATGATATAATGTTAGAATTGTTCATACGATGAATGATATGAAGAGAGATTTCTAGCTAAATCATCTACCAAAATTCTCTAGAGGAGGCAGTCCCCCAAAGATTATGTTAGTCTAGATTATTTTTTAGAATCTCGAGAGCCCTATATATTGGAGGGAGAAACATTCCAAATATATGCTTCAAATACTATCCAAACAGTTGGGGGAAATTCTGTAGTAGGAATTTTCGTATGAGTATTTATTTTTGACAGAATTTGAGTGAGGTTATTTAAATACATCTTCCCTAATATGTTTAGTTATGAGATGGATCATGATTTTGTGGCCCCAATATGGGAGGTAATTTCATTTCTAGACTACACAGAGCATCTCACTGAATAAAAGTTAATTTCACCATCATTTGAATTTGATGATATCTACATGGTAATATTTTTAAAGGATGGTATTAACAATAATATTACGTCTCAAGGAAACATGTTCCATTATAGAAATGTTTTAGAGGTTACCAATGAGGCATTCATCATGTAATGAAATATGATAGAGGAACTAACTAGTGGTTTGGTTATTTTAGTAGGAAAAACAGTTAATTATTTTTCATGTGGATGAAACCATCATTATGAAATATTTCTCCCAATGAAACATTGGAATTTTTTTGGGGATATGAGAAAAAAATCCCGAGATCATGTTACAATAGATTTATATCTATGAAGAAATGTGGGCCACGAAGGACCTCATTATCCACTATGCACATTAGAGTGATATTATTATGGATGGTTGGGAAATCAATAGAGTTTTTGTTTTCAAGTTGTAGAAAATATGTGGTTTGGGAACAATATTGGAACTAGTGTCTAAAAAGGAATCATCTTATCCTCATCAAGAAGGTGTATTCAATTATATATGAATCTCTAATTAAGGAACATGAAGTGGTAACCAAATGTAGGAACAACTATTCCAGGTAGAGGGTATAGCTCAGGGGAGTCAGAATGGAGCCCATGGAAGATGGTATAATCAACTATAAGTTTTGAAGTCTACTCTGTTTATTGTGGATATAGAACCGTCTATTATCATAGGTATGATTCTTGTATCATCTACAATTTCTTGTGTATTGTTTGATATAAGAGATTCACATTCATTTTTAACAACAAATTTTTTAAAGGTTATAATTTTTTAGGCGGAATGATGTATGGTTTATTGAATGTCAACGATCCATTAGATGTGTGGTCATAGAATATCAAGGATTTCAATGATGTTTATCAAAATATTAGTGGTGGTTATGGTTCCTATTAGAAAATAGTTCATTCCATAAATTATATGCTTTCATTTTGATTGATTGGTTATTCCTATATGATGCTCATATCATCATTTCCTAGAGGATGGTTTACATTATACCCCCATAATGAGTCATCTATTCTCACCATCGTGAGGGGGATCTTCATGTTGGTCATGTACAAAAAATTACTTTAAGATTGGATTGTCTCATGACTCCGTGAACCTATATTTATCTATATATTGGTATATTTTAGCATGATTATTTTCTATTAGATGTTAAGTGTTTTTTATAATGTAATTCATAAATATTTTTAAGGAATAGAAACCAAGAGATATATCATAATCATGATTGAGTTAGTGATGAGATCATAACATGATTCTATTGAGCCATAT
This sequence comes from Viscum album, assembly GCA_963277665.1. Taxonomy (NCBI): domain Eukaryota; kingdom Viridiplantae; phylum Streptophyta; class Magnoliopsida; order Santalales; family Viscaceae; genus Viscum; species Viscum album. The sequence continues at coordinate 1,817,773,725 of OY728146.1, forward strand.
ATAATAACAACATTAGATATTTGGGTTTTCAATGATCTATTATAAGATCGTGAATCAAATAATTTTATAAAAACTAGATCATAACATTGGCGGTATCTATTTATCTTCACTATGAAGGTTGATCAGACATTACTCTTTTGTGTGGATTTTCAGAGATTGAAGCAGATGACATTCAAGAACCAATATCATCTTCCATGCATTGATGATATTTTTGATCATTAAGATATGTTCTCTGATATTATCCAATATGAACATGAGATTATGATACCATAAGTTGATAGTGATAACATTATAAATTCTTCATAGAAAATCAGTTAGTAGGTCTGGAATGTATGAGTGTGTGGTGATACTATTTCATTTGACTGATTCTCTAGAGGTAACCAGGGAAATTATGATTAGGATATTTCATTATTTTCTAGAGTGGGTTGTGGTAAATTTTTTTTGATAGAATTTTAGTCTAATTATTATTATAATGGGATAATTCCTAACATTTTTAAGTATTCTTGAGTGCATTGATGGATCAACAAAGTTTTGCGAGGCTAACCAAATATTGTTTCTATATAGAAAAATTCAACTTCATATTCCACATAATCATTAATGCTGGAGTCTTAGTGGACCAAGAGAGGGTTGTAGTCATATTATCATAGAAACATCCTATGAACATATTCGATACTCATATAATACTAGGATTATCATGTTATTTTTGGCACGTTATATATGACTTATCCAGTCTAAAATCACGGATGACAATGTTGGAAAAAAATGGAAAGAAGTTTCTTTAGTAAAATGATTTTTAAAATTGTATTCAGTAGTGTAAGGAGGAATTACTTCATCACCAATCCTCACTATTCTTATATGAGATAATCATATACCCTATTCTATGATGCATTGGAAGTTTTAATATGATTAGATATAATGTAGGATGTTCTTGTGGTTAATTATGTATCTATTAAGATGAGAAGACATGTGGGGAATCACCCTACTCATGACTTGGAGTCATAATTTGATGTACATTCCCTAACATAATGGTGCAATTATATTATGGGTGAGAGGATTTTTTGGAACAGAACCCAAAAGAGCCTTAGGTACATCTTCTCTCAAAGGGACTATATCCTTTGACAGATGAGGTGGGTCGAGTATCTATAGTCATTCCACATTGTTTTAGATTATACACTAAACAATAGAATCCTTATTGGTAATGTATTTGTCCAAATGATGCAGACATAGGTATTACATGAGTCTTATAATGATTGTAAGTTAATGAACCTCTTTTCATAAAAGAATATAGATATTTATAAGTCTCTAGGTTAGGTTGGTCTGACATCAACATCCTTTATACTCATGATTTTGGTCCGAAAAATATGGATAAGATATCTAATATAGTGGAATAGTTCTGAGAGATAACATATATAGTGGGGACACACTATTTGGAAAGTCTTTTGGTAGTTCATATTATGTTATTTTTCACTACCGGTATGAGTTACTATGAGTTTAAGTGATGAGATATTGAATTAGTTTCATGCTTCTAGTTGGGTAGTACATCCAAGAAGAAAAATATGTATAGTGGTATTTATAGACAAGACAATGACAATAATGAAGAATAAGATCATGGTTTTTGCGATATATTTCAATTGTTACCAAGGGAAGGAAAAGCATCAGAATCCATATATGAATTTTCAACCTTTACCCATTAATGACTATAAATAGAATTAATTCATAATGGATTATTAAAGAGATTACCTATGAAAACACATATGGATGATGTAGTTTGGATGATTTTGGATTGACTGAAAATGGTGTCCCATTCTTTACCTTCATAGGAGACTTTTCAATTAATGATATGAAAGACATTTATGTGTGAGGGGTTTTTTTGTTACATGGATTTTCATGGAGTATATATTAATGTAGATATTAATATATGAAATCTCAGTTTGAGAAGGGTATTCAAGAGACTCATGGATTGCAGGTTATTCTAGTATAACATATCCTAATTACATAGATGTTAAATTTGAGAGGGCTATTCTGGTTGTCAAGTATGTGTTATAAGAATTTGTATGGATTTTTGTGGTTTGTTTGTGATGCATGTGGAAATCATGGATTTTGAATATATTAATATCTTCTTGGAATAAATACAAATGGAAAATTTTGAGGCTTTGTTTATATTTCATTCCCTTCATCCTCTTTTTTGGATGATGTCCAATGATTTAGTTCTTGTTTTTATTTGTCTCATACAAGAAAATTCTGAGTAGGTTTAGTTGATCTACAATCTGTTGGTGACCACACAGAGTAAGATGAAATGATATTATTACCATCATAGTTGTTCCATGGTGTTCGATTTGGGTGCCTGAGTTTTCCTTCGGGTGTTGCCTCTATTTGGGAAGATCGTATCATCAAACAGGGAAATATATAACAAAGGTTTGATAGGGAAATCTATATAATGACAATGGACAGTGTAGTGGCATTCCATTTCCCCATTCCAGAGCATTCCATTTCCATACCCAACATTTTCTACACGTCATAACATTGAAGATATTATCCAGACCCTTCTCACATGATAGAGGTATCAGATGTAGAGCATTGTGATGATGTGTCCTCTGATGAGAATACATTATGGATTTTGGACAACAATGCCATGTTTTATTAGGGTAAGTAAATTCCATTAGTATGGGTGATGTTTTGGCATGGTGTGTTAATGAGGAGACATGGGAGATGGAGTATGATATACAAGTATAATGGATAGAATATTTATATTAGACGCTATAGTGATACATGGAGAAGATGGGGGATGCATGGTTATATGGTGGGGAGGTTGTAATGAAACATCTTATATTGGTGTATCATTATCTAAAATGTTCATTAATTTTATTAGGATAGCTTTTGACACATATTTTAACATTGGTTGTTCTTTTCCTTCATGAATATTAGGTTTCTAGAATATTGGAAGACTTTGGTTTCATAGAATTGTGGGAAACCAATATGGGATCAACATAGGGAGACATTATTGGGGGAAATGAATTAATATTTAGGGTTGTATTATGGTTTGAATTAATGTATTTACAGTATAAATTTTTCAAGTCTTACCAAGTGTTCATGGTATGTTGAGATTATAAAAAGGGAGTCCCAGTTATGAAAAAAATAGGATGCAAACAATCATATTGATATTTAAAAACCTTGTATGTGGGTACACGAAGTTTAATGTTAAGGAGAAATATATATTCAGATGAAGAGATGGTTTTTTGGGGTATCACTCTGATAATAAATACTAAGTTTCAAACTAAATTACAATCCATGTAATTTCTGCAGAATCCATTTTAATGTATTATTTTTGGCTAATTTTTCATTTATCTCACATGAAACATCCTCCTCTTAACACTAGGGTAGCATCATAGAGATTTTTAGAGTGCTTGCCTAGATTTTGAAAATCCAAAACAAACATCAGATCCTTATTACATGATTTTGTATATGTTTTTTATTCTCTCCCTTTGGTCACTATTTATTGTAGGGTAATAAGTTGACATTGAGTGGTTTTTATCCTAGCCGATTTTTATGTTAGATATTTCATGTGATTATCATCACAATCGTATTCTGGATTATTTTCCATTGGAAGAATTTTTTGATCATTAGTAATTTATTGTTGGTCTAAAAGTTATTTTATATATAATTTTCAGGTATTTTCAATATGTCATTTTCTTCTACTTGTTATGTGATGAATAAAGTAAAAATAATGAATGATAATATTTTTTGTAGTCCCTTTTTATCAAATTTATTATTGAGTTAGCTTGTGGAAACCATTTTGGCATGTCAACCATTGATTATAATTTAAATAATTAATGGATTAATGATTGTTTAGTATGATATATATTTTTGGTGATTTATTGATATAGATTCTTCTTAGAATAGAATGTTTATGGAGAAACCATCATGTTATTGGTTATTACCAATTGAAACGCGAGACCTATAATTAAATGATATTAAAAAATAATAATTAACCATTGTGGCTTATGATGTAATATAGTGATATCCTTATTGATATGAAATGTTTTGTGATTTTTATTCTATAATTATTATTTGGTATTTTTCGTGATTTGATTATTGTAATGATTATATGGGGCATTGTGCCAGTTTATAGGATGAAATGCCTATATTGTTGGTTATGCCAAGTGAGACATGCTAAAACTATTATACATTAGGCTAGTCCATCAAACCTGAGTATATTAAGATATATTATTCTTTTCCCTAAGACATTCTAAAATTCTAATATATCATAATTCATCATGATGGATGCTGAAACACACATATATTGGGCATTGAGGAGATTGTTTGCAAAAATTCATTCATAGAAAGTTTGGCAGAATTAGTTTTTGTTTTATATACCATGTTTATATTCTTATCGTCTTAATGGTCATATGATATTCCATAAGACATTCTGTCAATGATTCCATGTAGGTTTATATGGTTATGGTTGGAATGGTTGTGATACATGCTCAAAAATATTATGACATAGACTAGAAGTTGGTATACATTGTAATTTATTTAATTGTTTAATTAATTAATAAACATGTTTTTTACATATATCATTCAAATATTTTGATAATCATTTTTTTATATGGTGGAATTAACACAATTATTTGTACTCATAACCTATTCGAGCTTCAATTTTGTACACATAGATAATATATTGATGCTTGTTTTTTAATGTGAAAAAGTCCTTATTGTTGATTTTTTTCTTACTAGATGGGATAGAGGTTTCATATAGGTCACACATGGGGTTAAATACTGAGGAATTTTCAGTTTTTAATTGTTTAATATTTTAGTTTATTTGTAGTTATTATAACAAGAAATTTAGTTACACTTCACAATGTCATATCATTTTTCTTTAATTATTTATTGGATTATTCAGTTGGATTCATATTTATTTTTACATTATCTTATTCTATACATTATATCTGTAAAATGAAATTTATCATTTATCTATATTGATTGTTTTTATAGTTTTTTAACTATCTAACCAAGGGGTATATTCACCCACTATACCTATCACACCCAGGGTACTAGTCCGCTACCTCTGGCTTATGGCTAGTCCTATTTGAGTTCTCTTAACAAACCTATTTTTTCCAGTTGAGAGAGTTCCACATCGGGGGTGTTATAATTCAGAATAGATATAATGTCTCCATTTCATCAATAAAATTATTATATCAAGAAACTCAAAATATTGGATTTTATTTTTCTATTCATTAGACATATATTTTAATAATTATTTTATAACATATATATCATTAATCATTAGGACATAAATAAGTACATCATTAAATTCAAAATTATAGATCACTAACCCATTACTCATAAATGGTTAAGTCATATAGGATCATTGAATAGTAACATCATTATATCAAATAAAAATCACACATTCCATTTTCCAATTAATATTAACCTGATTACGTGTATACCTGGTAAAAATGATTGATAACTAAGAAAAATACCTAATTAATCACTTATAGTAACCTCTTAATCCAATGAAAATAAACACCACATTTATGTTTATTATTATAGAACATTGTATAACTACTATTTTCTTTATAGGATAAATTGAAATTTTATCTTAGGAGAAAAAATAGCCATGAAAAGTATCTTCATAAACTTATAAGTCACAATTAAAAAAATTACAATTTAATTTTTTTAATATGAATGTAAATAATGATTTATTTCCATGTGATTATCATATTCTTCATAGTACCCATTGGTTTTTTAATATAGTAAAATTTTATCAATAAATATGGAAAAAAAATCATGATATTCCAATGAATAATTTTTTAATTATATCATAAAAAACTGAGGGTGCATTATTTAAAACCAAACTGAGTTCTTCTAAAAACATAATTATCATACCTTGATCGACAATATTTATTTAAAATATCATTATTATTTACTCACAATGAGTGACATTGATAATTAATTTTAATCATTGAATAATAATGGGCTCTATTATTTTGATTGAATAATTCAACCATACCAGGAAGAGGTCACATGTTTTTTTATCATAATAGAACTTATTTCCTTATAATTAATGAAAAATACCACGGATCCATCCTTATTTTTGATGAATGGGACATGTAATACACCCCATGGTGAAAATATATTGAATACAAATCCTTTATAACCCAACTCCTATATATTTTTCTTCGACTCCACTAATTACATATTGTTCATTCTATAGGGATTCATTGATATTTGTTTCGAATGAGGAGTGAATGAAATGAAAGAATCAATATCATGATATATAGGATGCCTATGTAATTCCTCAATTAATATATCAATATATTCAGGTATAATAATAATATGATCAATTTTAATATTACCTTGTCCTTACCAAGAGTATTTTTCTACTTCTTCTCCATGAATAACATTAAGTAATGCTAATTGGGATGGATCTTGATATATTCATGTTGAAGGGGTCATTATATAAAGATAAAAAATTATGCATCTTCATCCCATAATGTAATTTCATTTTTTATAATGTAATTTATTTTATCACATAGTTAATGTCACTCCATACTAATTATTATATCAATTTTAACCATATGTATGATAATACAGTCAACAAATAGAGCGCGTTTATCTGTCATTATGGGGACTCTCTAACACATCCTCATTTTAGTGAGAATTCCACATGGAGTATTATCTGAAAACACCATTCATGAATAAAATGTGAAATTTATAATATCATTACCAAACATGGTAGATAGGAAATATTTCCATTGTCATGAATAATGCAAATCATTAACTAAAATTGAAAATAATTGCAATCCCTTCAAAAGAATCATTGTTTTCTTCCACTATATCTGTAAGGATCTTATAAGCTTATCATTCTCCCAATATCCACTATTATGTTGAATTCCAATTATTCTTTGATAATTAATGTCATCAAATCCTCATTTCATTATATATGAATAAGTGGATGTCATTGATTTTTTCATTACCCATTCATCCATTATTCAGGTGCACCATATTAAATCTTATTCTCTTTAAGAATTTTTTGATGTTTATATCATCAATATTCACATGATAAAACTGTCCCCATACTATTCCTCTTTGTTGACGAAATAACATTCTCTTGGTGTTTATATGTCTACTTCTTCCCCTGATTTCCCTTAAATTTGTACGATATTGAGAATTCCTTCTCTATTTTGAAGGCACAAAAAACTATTTAATCATATGATAATAAATATTAGAAAAAATTTCCATGTTGAGGAAAGGAATAATCCTATTAATAAAATGGTCAATATTTAACTCTTTTATACAATTATAATCTTTATAACATCTAGATAATCAAATAAATGTAGATTCATAATCTACAATAAATTTTTTAATTTTTATTTTATCTAGATACACCCAAATCATTTAATTTTTTTTGACAATGGAAATATATGTCAATGAAAGTATCCTCAAAATATTTATATTCCATGTATTCTATATTCTCTTCTTCCCATGTATACAAGATCAATGACCATCAAAGATTAGCATCAACTTCCATATCATACAACACAAGTGTATATGTATCCTTTTCATCACATACAAATTACATAAATATATTATCCATAAACATGACATATTAATCATATACTATTTGATTACAAGTCCCACAATGCAATGCAGTATTCTTTTTAATGATGCGATCCCAAATATGAAAATCATAATGTGGAAAATGTTACTTAATTTAGGAAATGGTATTTTTTGTAACAATATTATGATATTCTAATATAGCCCTAATATTTTTATATTTAATAAAAGATTAATTTTAATCATTGATAAGGAAATATCAAAATTTTATATCAGTATTGATACCCTTCATCCATCTAGTCACTATTTATAAAAAATCAAATATTATGGACTATATATTAAAATTATGATTTTTAAGTGGAAATGTATACTAACAGATATAGGGAAAATTTTAGCATTAATATAATTTTTTCAATTATTAATATCTGAAACAAAAATGTTTTCCTCACGTATATTATTATTTTCAAATCCAGTAGTCTTCTTTTTAATGAAACTGTGAATTATTAGAATTATATCCTTTATATTTTATAACAAATTTTGTAGTAAGGATAGTTTCCATGTTCTTTGTGATGATTAGATTAAGCATAATGACCCCTTTTCTGAGTTATTTCTTCTTAGTGCATTTGTATTGGAACCACACCCACTTATATTATCCTGATAGAGATTTATCAAAAGAAAAAATATATTTCATATTAAAAATAATGATATTCAACAAAACATATCGGCAATGCCTATGAAAATGATATCTTTTATAAATTCTTTTTTCATAAATCTAGTTCACATTGTTTGTACGAAACATATTATGAAACCAACTATGAGGATCCTAATCCTTGTAAACATTATCAAATTTCATACATTATTAAATTGATATATATAAAACATGTCAAATCTCAAAGAACTGATGAGTTAAGTATATTATGAAAAATTTATATATACATGAAAACCCTTTTACAATGGTAATATAAAATAAAATAAAATATACATCAAAATGAAATTAACATCATCCTTGAAAATGATTCTGATAATTCTTCTTAAAATTATATAGTAATAATATAATATAACAGTGAAAAAATTCTCATTATGGGTTTTGTATAGTAGATTATATTAATAATCAATAATAATAATCATAATTGAATTATTTATAACTTAACAAATGGTACATATAATAAATTAATAAACAACTATATGTTGGTAAGTCACAATCAAAATGGTAATGTAAATAACTGAAAACACAAGCCATTTAATCAGTATAATGACAATGAAATGTATACAAAGATAATATAAATATAAAATTATCGTGGATAATAATTACTGAATTATTAATGAATTAAATTCAAAAATATTAGACATAATTATCTATGAAATTATGATACCTCTAACATCAATACAATTGATATTATTTTTTAAAACATCGTATTGAAATATATTTAGTTTTTTCACCTATTTTTTCCCATGAGACCAGCATATAAATAGAGGGGCTATATTATTATGGGGAAAATGCATCATTAAATGTAGAATATATTCACCATATATCAAATAAATATTTAATTCCTGAAAAAAATTCCATATTACTAAATATTGTAATTGAGTATATGATACAAATTTATCAATATTTACCCTATTAATCAAATAACATCCAATGTATACATCATTTGTAAAAAAATTATATTATTTAGGTAATAATAATATCCACCATATAAGAAAATTAATATTTATGATAAATTTAATTACCATTGAAAATGATCATATTATTGTGTTTGTTTCAATGGAAATTTAACAATCGCATAAGAAAGTGAGATTGTACAATAACTTTTATCTCTTGGTAATTTCCCTATAGAAACCCCTTGTATGATATTAAAATAGATAAAAATTAAAATACATTGAAGTATGAATTGAACATGATATTAAATTACAATGGGGCCATATATAAACCATATATATGAAATTATCTCCACAACATTACAATATTCCTCAATAAATGCAAATTGATATAAATTACTATACCTCAAGAATAATTTTAGTTGAACGTGATTTAACATCTTGTATTATTATTTTTAAACAATTTAAAAACATTTAATAGTACAATATAAGTTATTATAATATCATATTTTACCCATTTATATCATCTTACAACATGTCCATTAAAAATAATTCATTATTTTTAATATTTCCTGTGTGCATTTCCTGGATCTCTCATTCATGCATTTTCTTGAATGTTTTTAATTATCGGGAATATTATATAGTCACATAATTTACAAAATTATAATCATGGAATAATTATCATATATATAAATCATTTATAATATTAATATCAATGGATAATGATTATTTTTAAAAAAGAGTAAAATTTGGATCATTGAGATAGTAGGTCATACACTAGCATGGGTTTGGTTTCCATTTTTTAACAATCATTATTTAAGCATAGAAAGTAATATTTTACCTCTAAAATATCAAAATATCTTAAATACAATTTTACTTTTTAATAAACTTATATAAATATATCATTTATATGGTTTGGTGATGAAATGGGAGTCACATCGCTTCATGATAGTGGTTGTCCACATGTACACGAATGAAATTATCATATTATTGTGACTGAAAAAAAGTGAAAAAAATAAATTTAGGTATATTAATTTTAGAATGATAAATTTGTAATTAATATCATATATATTCATTAAATTAATACACATAACAATCCACTTAAAACTTTTGTGAATGATAAATCACATCACTTTGTCATGCGGTTGTACATCGTACAATAGAGTGACATTACCATATCCCCTATATAATGGTAAATAAAATAGTTATAAATCATCAAAAAATATATATGTTTAATTATGTTATAAATATTAATTTAATATTTTTTATATACATAATATTAAACATACATGACTGGTGGTAATGGAAAAAATAAATGATATTTGTTCATGTGTCAGTAGTCTTCCAAACACATAAAATATGATTTCATAACTCTTATTAATAGAATTTTAATTTATTTTAGGAAAATAAATAATTAAATTTTCTATTACATTATATACATTATTATTTATTAAATAATTATTTAATAAAAATTTAAGGAAGAGGAAGATGAAATAAAATAAAATAAAATCGTTGAGGAATGCTACCTTTTCATCAAGTATCCTAAATAGTTTTTCACTAAAAACGTTCTCTAGTAAACATTATACAAAAAATAAGGATATTTTGATGAGATAATGGAATTTTATATGTGATTTATGTATTAATTTTATGAAACAAATGGATTCCAATACGTAAGGAATAAAGGATAGTGTGTACCCTATTATATGATAGGTGAGTTCACACTTGTAATTTTAGAAAAGAAAATGTTTAAACTCTCATTTAGTAAGAAAAGTTACCTGAAATTTAGTAATATGGAGAATAATACATTAAAAGGTCTATATATGTCAATCCACTATATTTTATTCATTTTTTAGTCATCTTATCAATTTTATTTTTTAAAGTTATGTTCGGTAATAAAAATTTTACCAAAACCATGGTAAATATAATTTTTATTTATACTACTCAATACTATAAAAAATATATTTAACTATATAATATAAAATGAATTATTTTTATTTAATATATGTATATAATATATCAAAACACCATTCATATATGTCGTAATATTTAAATAGAAATTAATCCCACAGACGTGACATGAAAATAGTGTTACTTGATGAAAATGATCAGAAGTATACAATATTTTTCTACCAAATATCAATATTAAAATGAATATTTTAATTAAATTATATTAAATAATATATAATAGTACTAATATTACATTAAATACGTTTGATAATATAAATTATCCAAAAAAATTTTAATTTGAAGTAATTCTTTATTTCAAATAAAAAAATCACTATTTACCAAAGAAATGAGGCTTTTATGTAAAATATCAAAACATTAACCTACGATAATATTTATATTCGTATTTAATCCTTGATTCTAAATTTATCAATTATAATTTTTATAATTGATAAAAATTATTTTTATATTTTTTTCATGATGCCTAACATACTATATTTTAGAAAAAATATAGTCTTTAAATAAACATATATTTTTATTTTAATTAATTATTATGTAATATATTAAATTTTTATAACCATATTTTTCAAAAATTATTAAATACAACTCATACCCACCATCATAACATGTATGCTATATTGGAAATGTTAAAATGATATTTTCATAGAATATGGATTTTTTTAAATCTATTGTAATTTGTATCCAAAGCTATCAAAGAAACTAAAATTATTATAAACTAAATATATTTTAAATTATTGATATGATAAATTATATTGATTGAAATATTTTTCTATAATTATACATTAAATATGATCAATTTGACCTATTATGATAAAAATGAAGAACATATTAAAACTCTCTTCAGATAGGAAATATCCTTTTAGAATTAAATTATTTTAATAATGTCAATTAATAAAAATTATCTATCTTTTCATGAACTAATTTTATTCATATATTTGTATTGTAATTTTATTTAAATTTGTTATAAGTTATTTTTAATTATAATTATTTATAATTAATTATAATAATATTTATTGATATATTTTAATTAAATATTTTCTAAATATTTCACATTAAAAAAATATATTAATACATTATTTTCAATAATAAAACCACATTTTACCTTTTGGAATTACTCAATGGATATTTTTCCATTGATTAAATTTTCAATGACTATATATCTAATAGACAAATATATATATGTGTAGTATTTCATTCTGATGTAAATCCATGCATAAATCAATTGAATAATACATCCAATGCATTTTATTTTTTAAAATAATGTTTATTATATTAGATAACTTATTTCATTAATAATAATTTCAGGTATAATCATCAATATAACAATGTGGAGAAGGATTTATTTTATTTAGTCATTATTTTTATATGCATATTTATTCCTCGTGTAGTATTATATTTTTTTTTAATATTGAATTATTATGATCTTTTAATGATTTTATTCCATAACAATTTTCTATCATAAAATAATTTTTAATGGTTCGATTTAGTTTATTATGGGGTTTTAAATCTTTTTAGCATATGGTTTCTTTAATATTGAAATACATATTAATATCAAATTTTGTTGTTATCGATACCTTAAAAAAATTTCTCAAATAACAATTTTTTTCATATTCATAGTGATTTTATATATGCTTTATCACATTATCATGTTTCTATGTTATATCCATAGACACGTTATTCCACCATAAATCATAAACAATGTATTTGGTCGAGTTTTATTTTAATCTGACACTAAAATATGATATTTAATCAACTTTTCCTTTAAATATTTCTAATATTGTCATTACACTGCCTCTTTGTTCAAAAAATGTGATTTTGTTAGTATGTTATTACATAGATTTGATTTATGGATTTAAAAATCATTTTGGGGGAAAATTTGTGGTGCTAGAATATTTTAAATTATCATCCATAAATGATTAATTAATTCAAAGGCCCTATATATAAAATTCACAACATTTTTTCTGAATATCATAACTATCATCCATGGAGTTATTAGAAAAAGGATAGTTTCTAATTCAAAATCCATATATCATGCATAATTTTCAATAAATCTTCTCCATTTACTTTTATATGTTTTTATGTGATTCTAAATATTTGGATCCTCTATTTTATATCCATATTCTTATATGATTCTATTATTTTATGATTTATTGTATCATACAAAAAAGTTTTCCTTATGCCCCGCATACTATATAGTGCATTATATGGTTCAAAATACATTTTATAATTTTGACTATTATTATATAAAATCTCAACTAGTGGAACCATTTTATCACAAAATAACTGAAGTCAATTTAATAAAATATCAACATGTATCTAGTGTTTTAATTATAACTGTATATTGAAAATCAATTTAATGATGGTAATATGTATTCAATATATGATCTATGTCAATATATCTTTCAGAAATTTCCTTCAAAATAATTGTATAAATGATTTCATGATAATATAATATAAATATTGGTACATCATGAAACCTTATAGATTAATTTATATATATCATGGAATATTGATCTACCATTAAATCTTCTTAAAGTTGATTGAAATGTGTTGAAATCGTAAGAATTCCAACTGCATTCACGATTCCACTATGGATTTGATATGTCCCATGGGTAACTATAAATATTGTCATTGTTATTTTTCCTAATTTTTATATAAGTATATTTAATTGTTGTTTAAAACCAACATTTATAAGATTCTCAAGAACAATTTAAAAAAAGATAAATAATTGTGATATATACAAAATAAAATCCCTCTACATATTTGATGAATAAATTATTCATTAGAAAAATATAAATAATTATTATCATATTAAAAATATAGAATGATGATCTATGTGTGTCATCAATGTACTTCTTTAGCACTTCTAGAATTGTTTTATCCAGTATTAACTTCCAATATTTTTAATCCCTATATTTTATATTTTAAACAATATAATATAATATTCCATATTCTATATCTATTTTTCCTCAATTTGTTTATCATTGATCATCATGTTGATGGATTTTTGACCAATACATAAGGATATAAATTATTCCACCAATTTCATTATGATTTAATAGACCATATATTATAAAACCATAATATTTTTGTCACATTTGATAATCTTCATTGATAATGTAACGTGATCCATAAGAATCATAGCATCTAAAAAATAAATTTACATCCAATGGTTATAAAGTTTTAAGAATTAATACAATTTTATAATTGATAAACTTTTACATTGAACTAGGATAGTCACATTATATGATAAATATACATTATAAACAATTTGTTGTTATATATTTAATAAATTTTATAATTGATATTTTTATTCTATTTAATTATTGAAAATATTTCAAAAATTATTTTTAAATCATGTTCTATAATATTTTTCTAATTAACATTCAATTATATCTAGACAGAAGCCACCACCTTATCACATTTCATTTGGATGAATTCTAAGTCAGTGATTTGCACATCAATGTAAATCGGAAAATCGTATTCACTATACAGTAATGTGATTATAATTTAATGGGATAACCATTATTTAAGAACATCGAATCATTCTTTAAATTCATATTTCCAGATGAACTAGAATAACTTCCATGTTTACATGGTATGTGGACTTGAAAATCATGATAAATTTCTCATGATGTGTTGATAATATCCATACATTCTATTTAAATAGTGGACCAGTGTTAAATTGGTTTTTCTGATCCATTCATTATTCAAATAATTCATTAAAGGATCTATTTATATAACCTATATTTTGAATACGTTACACAAGAATGACATGTTCAATGGCCTCAATTCAGACATGGTAAATTTTGAATTCCATTTCACATTTATCATGGTATATATTCTTGTAATCATATGGTTTTCATTATCTTCTTTGATATTCAAATATATAAAGATTTCAACTAAATTAGCCATCACTAACAAATTTTGGTAATACTGGATGACTATTTTCTAATTCTCAGTCTATAGAGTATGAAAATTTTTGAATCAAAATTTAATTATTTTGAATTTTTAAATCTCATAATGTGTATATTACATTTAATTAGATATTTAATTTATTTTCACTTATAACTTTGGAAATATATATTGAAGGATAATCATTGATATGTATTGTCCCCCTTATAGATAATAGACCACTTCATTAATATATGATGGAGGATAACTATAAATTAATATGATTTTTTTCTATTGTAGATAATGAAAAAATAGATACATTTATACATATTTAGTCATTACAAATTGAAATATAGAACCCCAATGTGAATCACTTTGGCATATAAAACCCTTACCAAGGAACTATTGGTGCGTATTCTTCAATTATTCTATTTAACTAAGGGTATAATATATAATATCATTAATATAACCACTGAACCTGATAAGTGTTCTAGGAAAACAAATTCAAAACATTGTGAAAGATCATAAAAATATTGTTGAAATGTTTTAAAATATTAATTAAAAGTCATCATATAATCAATATCGTGTTTTCCCTAATCGTTTCATCTAAATAACCCTCATGAATTTGTATTGGGAATAATATGTTATAAGTAATATATATATGAAGTTCATGGTCATATATACATTGATATGTGTTGATAGATTGATTCAGGATATGAAATATGAATTTTATGTCCTTGAAATAAATAATAGATCTCTATATATAGATATAAGTATTTTCCAAAATAACATCAAATTCAACTAAAGTGATAATAATTAGAATTGATGGAATCACATTTGATAAAACATAAAATAGATAATACTTTTTTACTTTTGATGTAACAACTAGAAAAGTTTTAATTTTTACCATGATGTTACATCATGACATTATGGATATACATTAAAATCCTTAGATGCATTTTATAAAATGGTAAAACATAAACAATTAGGCTTGAATATTTTTTTTTTATTTTGAGCATACCATAAACTAATATAAAATAATTATTAGGTCATAAATACATTTATAAAACCTAAATGGTTAGTTTGGGATTTAATAAATATATATCACAGTAGTAGATCATATATTTTTAAATTAAATCGTCAGGAGAACTTAAATATGATAGATTCCTTTCAACCAATAACATTTTATGTTCAAAAGCTTTCATTTTTTGGGTATATAATTGTTTATATTTTGTTTTACCCCCTAATTATTCATAGAATCAAACTACAAATATTTGAACCATGTAAAGATACAAATTATGGTGATGAAATCATAATATATATATATATATATATATATATATTAAATCATTTTGAATGAGTATTAATGTAATGAAATAGTATGGCACATCTAATAAAATATTTGTTTAGAGTATTAAGTGGATAACTATATAATAGAACTAATTTATCTATTTTTTTCAACATCACCCAGAAAAATTCAACACAATTCTAGCCTTATTGATATAACATAAATATTAATTTTCAATATAACATGGGTAAATTATATAAAGGTGTTGTGTTTTCAAAATGAAACATCGGAATATTTGACCAAATATTTTTTATGCCAGGTGTTTATTTTGTATGAGATTTGGGGCCTTTAGGAGGATATTTTTTCAAATAATTATAAAAATAAATATATTATATCATATGTCTGTAGTTTTTTTTAAAATAATGGAACCACACTAAAATAGAGTCTATTATGGGAAATAAACGATATGAATTATGGATGGAATTTATTTTTTACAAAATATCAGACATAATATTCAGGATAATATGATATTTGGATGAGGTATGGTCATTGGAAGATTATTAAAATAATAAATAAATTTACAACTAATTATATCCACAAACATAATATCCTCTATTTAAACAATATAATGGAAGGTATCCATTGTTCTAGACAATACCCTAGGGATTGATAATAGAACCATTTTAAGGTAATTCTTAAATTGTCCTAAAATGATCATTCCATGGTGAACATTTTTTCAAAAGAGTGTGTTGATCTCACTAATGACAACATTTTACAACAATTTTTTATTAGTGATTGATTAAAATTATTGTTAGGGAACTTTTCCTTTCGATTTATTCCCTATATTATTTAGACCCAAAAATACCATAAACATATATAAAATTATATTAGATTAATATTAAATCAATAAAAATTAATTCATTTTATAATCATATATGTCTAGTTAATTTTGATAAATGGATAAATAGACATATTTTTCATAAGAAAACTATATCATCCCCTACTAATATCAACATAACATGGACAATTTTTATACATATCATACATATGACCATTTCATAACCAGTGAAAATAATTTTAAATATCTTTTGAGTACCCAAAAAATAATATTTCTAATTTTGGGCTTGGATACATCCAAGACGAAACCACAGAGTTATTGGTAGAAGTTTGAGCTGTTAGAGATCTACAACATGTGAATTCATGATGTGAACTAGGATAAAATTATGAGTTAGGTTTTTATATGATGTGAAACCTGTATTTTTCACATCCTGTATAATGGTAAAATTCTAATAAATAATATTAATTCACACTTTTAAATGAATTCCAAACACTAAATTAATTTTTAAAATTATGAAATTATATTGGGTATTACCCAAAATATTTGGGAATTCATTACAATTCCATGATTAATGGATTATAATCCAAGAAAAATTTTGGAATTTATATCATGGATAGTGTTAATTCACTAAAAGGGATGGGTTCTGGTGTTTCATATCTATTCTTCAGCTGATTTTCACCCAAATTCTTCAATTTCTCTCCTTCAATTTTTGATGAACCCTAGCTTCCTTTGAGGGGTATTCTTACTAGTCTTATCTATTTTTGTAATATGGGTTCTATTTGTGGTGTTTTGATTATGTAGGTATGTTCTCATCCCTTAATTACGGTTTTAGTTTTTTCTTCTATGTATTTACCATGTCGGGGGGTTTGGTTTGGGGGAGAGTTTGGGACTGCATTGTTCATATCCATTAATATGATTTATAATGGATGACGTGTTTTCCATACAGTTGTGGTATCTGGAAATTCTCTATTTTCCTTATGATTTATAGATATATAAGAAATAAATATTTGATGTATAAAATCCATCCATTCAATTTATAGTGTATCATGTTAGAGGGTTTTTATGTGGTTTATCATTAGAGAAATATTATTCATTATATTATTAATGTAAAACAATCCAATTATTTAAATGGATGTGTAAAATGGAATAGAGTATCATATTTTATGTATTAAATATTATATTTTTTGGTATTGTAAATTTATTAGTGTGAAACCCATTTGAAACTCATTATTGTATGGGAACCTCTTCTTGCACTATAGTTTTGTGATGTGGAATCATTGGTGCATGTTGTTGTGGTATCACTCATAGATTAAAATTATATTCTCACTAGTATACATCTATTATGTTTAAGATCCATATAAATTTTTTTGTATGTTGGATAATTTTCTGATTAATGAAGTGTAATTTCATAAAAAATATCTTTTAAAATTATAAAATAAAGTTGTGTGATATGCTATAAATTGTTATTTTTTTGTTTTGTTGCCATTATATGGGGTAATGTGGGAAATTGATATGTTGTACGGATGTGGTATGGTGTGATGATTGGTTGGAATGAGGTCATACTATATGGTAAAAATGAGTGGGTTTGGTATATTTATAGTGATAGAGGAATGGTTGGGTTTTTCAAGATTCTCATATTTTAATAGAATAACTAGATAATAATGATTGAAAAAGATTTGATTTTTGGATTATGAAAAAGGAAATGGTTAATGAATTAATTAATAATGGTACGTTTGGTAAAATATAGCTGTTGAAAAATAATAAATTGAATAATATGTTAATATACAATTTTCTTATCATGTAATGAAATGTGGTAAGAATCTGATGTCATGTTATTGTTATATGATTTTCTACATATAGTTGTGATAATGTAAAGGGTTATGTTGTGAGATTGATAATTCATATTATAGTCACTTTGGATTAGAATATGTGTTTATAAGTACATATAATAACACACTTTTTATATTCCATCTAAATTCTATAGAAACCATACTCTCTTCATGAACCCTGAACTAACACATTTATATATATGGGTGATATTTACTAATATATCAATGGTGAAAATGGATGGATGTATAGATGATCATTCTATCTTTCTCCCTCTCTAAATATCCCTCTTATAAAATAGTAAATATGCAATGGTTATGTTAGATAAATTTTCAATAGTGCACAAGAAGATTTTCCTAGTGCTTTCAGGTGTAATGTAATATGACCATGTAATAAAGTGGTGTGGTCTGATGACCTAGGTGTATATGGGAGATATATGGTATATAATTGTTCTGGGGAGGTTTATGGTGGAGATCTTTCATGGTAGAAGGACAAAACATGTTTGATTTCATTAATTTTTATTAATCCATATTGTTCTTATTATGGTTGTGGTTATGCTGTGATAGCCTAGGGTTAACATGTGTGTTGTTATGTGACCGTGTTACGAGGTGGATTCCTATGTGTTTGTGCAGATGATGTGATTATTCCTTCTTGTCGGGAAATTTAATATGTTATATGTAAGATATAGGATTGACAGAACAAAAACTTTTGGGTTGTGAAAGATAAAAATCATTTGAAAAATTTTGTTTGGTGCCATTTTTCTATTGGATTAATTTTTTTCACTATACATGGTTTTTCTATTTAGTTAGTAAACCGTAGTGAGGTTTGGAATTCATTGTTGGCTAATTAATGGTTTTTGGATCTATTATTTTCTAATGGGTCATTAGTTTTCATGCCTTTATGTGTACAAAAAGAAATTTATTTCCTATATATTATACTAGTATGATCACAATATATATAAAAACTAATTTTCATTTTCATAGAAGGGTTGCATGGACTATGAATAACATTAAATGGTCAGGCCTAGTGGTTGTTATAGTGTTAATACATTATCATTTTCATTAGATAATTACCCTGGATATTCATTTTTATACTTTTCAGAATTAGACATGTCATATGTGAGGTTTTCCTATAACAGTTATTTTAGTTCATGAACTTTTTAGGCGATTCATCTTATATCCCAAACATATAACATTATAGAGGTTATTTTCAATAGATATATAAAAATATTAAACCCGCAGTGATAGTATATATCCTAGGGACTAAATAAAGTGGTATATAGGTGGGAAATATATCTCACACATCATTATGTAATCATTGAAGGGAAGGGGTTCTATGATACTGTTATTAGTGATAAGGGTTTATAGTCTGGATGGTGTTATCAGCAATATAGGATTATAAATTTTATAGAGTTCAGAGTTATGAATATTAAAGATATCTTAGTTTTTTTTGGAAATATTTCAAATTTTTATTTTTGTGTTACATTGAATATTCATCTCTTCTAGGAAATATTATATTAGGCATCCACATGATCTGGTGCAAAGACAATTAGGTTGATGAAAGACTAAGAGTGGTGGGCATGTTTTCAACGTAGTGATCTATGAGCAGTGATTTAATCATGATGATTTGTATTCTTGTTTTAATTAGGTGGTTTTGGTTCTAGGAAAGTAATAATAAGGTAGTAACACTTAAATTAATAGTACATAAATTCCATAAATCATCGATCATGTAACCCTTGTTTTCATTTTCATATATGGATCCAGGTATTTATATGTTTTGGATCAGGTAGTGGATGTTCAACATCATGATCTAATAGATATTCAAGGGGTTGATTCAAGTGGGGATGATGTGGCTTGAGAGAATGAATTTCATTATTTTGAAAAGTATTATTTATCGAGAAGTATAAGAAAACTTCATCAAATTTGGTTATAGATAGCAGGATGGAAGGGCTAGAGATCAGCCTTACGTTGATTTGGGACCTAGTGATATACCTGATGACATTGGCTGGTACTCTAATATTGGTATCATTGTGTTAGTGTAAGATGTTATATATAGGTTTTGTAGATATTTGGAAATGATTCATGTGATAAACATCAAAATGAGTTACAGGAGGAGTTCCTTTCATTTTCTTTGAAGGCAGTGAGGAGGTAATATAATCATTCACATCAACATGGGATTTTATTAGTGTTGGATATGGGAATCCTGTTCCAAGAACATATATGTTTTTTCCGATTATTTTTAGATGAACAGCCTCATTTGAGACTTTTTTAAAAGGTTCTCCATACTTTGATCTAGTATTATGTTACCCTTTTTACATTACCAATGTACAAAGATGTTCAAATGAAGTAAATAGTCATCTAGTTAATAAACTATTTAAGAGATTAACTATGATATTGGTTTATCATGTTTCATCAAGGAATATACATATCAGTAGATGGAATCAAGCACTAGGTCCATTTAGGATTCATCTTATGGGGATTTTTCCCAATAAAAATACATTCTAAAAATCTTGGTATAGTGGTTTTCATGTTCTTAGAAAAATATTAGGGGAAGCGAGGTTTCAATTTTGGGTACATATACATCCCCAGAATAAGTCCCTTATATCTCAATGAACATAGTATCATTGAGGTAGTTAGATTTATTTCCATCATCAATAGTATCTATATAAGAAATCATTTTAGTAATAAGATAAATACTATTAACCATTTAATGGTGAGGAAGAGCAGGTGGAGGCCATCCATAGGATGTTCATTGAGTTCATATACCTAAAATTGGGTTTGGTTATGGACATGTCCATTAAAACAGAGGTAAAATGCTTAATGGTTGGATTCATGTTGTAGAGGCGGTTGTTCTAGAGTTTATATAGTTCTAGAGAGGTATAATTATATTTTCATGTACCTTTTTTATGCCCTGCTTTATTTAGGTGTTTTACAATCCTTCCATTCACTCCTTGTAGCTGATTACGTTTATTGGATATAGTTATTTTTATCATGCCCTTTGTTTCTAGTATGTGTGTTTGAGGATAGTCAATCATATTTTATGTGTGTTGGGGGTGTAGAATAATGATAGGGAAACATCATTACATTAACATCCCATAACAATTTAAATTAAATATTACAATTTCATCAAAAGAATCAAGTGGATATATCATATTCATTATGAAAACTACATCATTTATATGAGAATGAAGTTCATTGATGTGGATGATAAATATATATCATTCATTTGATATTGGATTTTTTTGGTTGGTAGTCACATGTGGATCCCCTTCATTCATTGAGGGGTGAGTTTTATATTAAATCAATGGATTATTGGATAGTATTGGTTCCCTAGATATTTTGAGGTTTTTGATTTTTTCCCTGATAAGGATATGGTACTACACCCATGAATGGATTTTTATTGTTAGATAATCATAAAATGTTACGATTCTCTGATTTCAGTGGATCTTTATTGGATGACACATTTTGAGGTGTGAGATATGAGAATCCAGATATATAATAAACTGTAGAAAGAATTTTTCATACCCATTAGGTACTAATATGTTTATCCAATGTTGTTCTATAATATGGTGTATGGATGTATGTGGTTGTGTATAGAATTATATAGTACAAATCAGGTGATATGAAGGAACTTTTACCCTCTTCTAAATATATATATAATCTTCTTGATATTTTTATTGTGTAAGAAAAGATTTATATGATCAATCTACGGTCTCGATGACCATAGTTGAGGGTGAAGGGGGATAATATCTTTAAGACTATCTACTGATGAATTAATAGGAACATATAGTTCATGTATATTGAGATAGGATTCATGAAAACACTATATATATAAATGGGACAAATGAAGTGTTTATTCCATGAATTCTTAGACCAATTCATTGTAGTGTTCATTAATAATAAATATATCTGCATGAAGTCATAGGGGGAGCATGATTATCATCTATGATCACACTTTTAGGTTCTTTGAAATCACATTATATTCTTAATTAATTCAATATGTATGTTATGAACATTATAGTCTCATTTATAGAGGAATGTAGTACATTAAAAGAGTGTTATATTGGACTATTTGAAGATTAAGGTTGTCGTTTATTATGAATCACCTAAAATACATCTAATATGTTAACAGTTTCCATGTATTTTATAGATATTATTGGAAATTTGGGCTTTTTTATCTAATTTTATAAAATTCTTTGTTTTGATTATCCAACAAGACTATGATTTTGTGTGGAATGATTACTTTCAGGTTCGAAATTTACTATGTTAAGGGTAAATTGATATATGATCTGGTGCTCTTGTTACTAGAGGAGGGGGTGATGTTTGAAGTGTTATGTAATGATTCCCATAAACAATTGGGATGAATTTTAATGAGTTATATTGAGGATAAATCTCACTGTTCATGGATTTATATCCCCATGAACATAATTTTTCAACCCATGATTTAGATCTTATCGTAGTGGTGTTCTTACAAATGTTTTTGTGGTATTATAACAATGGAGGGCTCTTTTTGGTCATCATAATTCCTTAAATCTTGAGGAATATATTTTCTTACGATGATCTGAATATATAGTAATGATGGTGGTTTATTTTTATTCTAATTTATGATTTTTATTTCTCTTACACATTAGGAATGTGTAATGTCTAGTTCTATGGCTTGGAAAAAATGGCATGCACGGTTTTTTCAGAAGTCTATACATCCATGGAATGCGATCAAGGAGTTTGGAACCCTAATAATATATATAATAGTTGATGAAGATAGTTTTTATTTTATATTATAGTGAACTTTTCTCTGATTCATCATATGGAGGAGTCTTAGTGGGGAGACTAAAAGTAATTAGTTTAGTGTGATCATGTTGTACATTGTGATTCTATAGAGGGATCGTTAGAGGATAGTTAGAAATAGATTATGTTTTATGTGAGACTATTTTTTTGTATTATGTTGAAATAATGACCTTATTTTTTTTTTCATATATCACCTTTTTCAGTGAAACTAGGTGAATCCAATATGTACTATAGATTGGGTACATTGTTTTGGCAGCTCTTTGGGAAATGGGTGTTGGGGGCGTTTGTTGTTTGGTGTATAGTTTTCCATCTCTTAATCGTAAAGAACCATGTTACTAACGATATACTTTATCCTTAATATGTTCCCAACTTTTTATAAAACAAAATATCAGTGGATTCTTTCATAGTATTACCATGAGTTTATAGAGGCTATGATTTAATCTGGGTAAACGTAGAGTAGTTGGTGAAATTGGCATATATATTTACGATAGGGCATTCAGGTGTTGTGGATGTTCTGTTAAGGAGGTACATCAATGAGGTTTTGATATTTTTATAGAGTCTAAAGGAGTATTTTCATGGACCATGAGGAATCTATTAACTGGAAATTATGGAGCATATTATCACTTTTTGGATCTCTATTATACCACAGCTCAACCTTCCACCATTAGAAGGATGGGATGATCAAAGTAACCAACTAGATATAAGATGATATGGTTTATGGATTCATATTGATCTATAGTAGATATTGGGGAAAATATTCATTTGGAAGAGTTTTAATTTAAAAATATATTTCACACAAACATCATTATGTCTTCATTTGATGATTTGAAAGGTTTTTTGGTTCCATTCTCAATTATATTGGGAAAGTCATTTTGAGGTGGATGTTCATGGTCGAGATGTGGTGATAAAAATGATAGGAAAGGTTAACGATGTTTATAGGAGGATAAAAATATTATATTATGAGTATTATTCTAATGAATATTAGAGGAGGAGGCCTATAGATTTTCATCTTGGAGACTCTATTTTGTTGACAGTCTCCCCTAAGTGTGTGTAATGGATTTTGGCTGGTTTGTTTTAATTTCTCCTAGTTTTTTGGTATCATGGAGGTGTTAGTTTTTGATGGAAAGGTGGATTATACAATAGTTCATCTTCCATGAATTCATTTAAATCATTATTTATTATGCACCACTAAAATAAATTAGTATATTAACAATTAATCACATGTCATTAAATTAGTAGAAATTGGTATGTGTTGAAAAATTTAATCCTTGTAGTAGAAAGTGGAAATCAAACATCATCGAGTGATTTAAATTAATTTATTATCCATACCCTTGATTCATGTATTGTAGAGGCATGGTGTCATGGGGGAGAATACATGAGATCTAGAGATGTATATGTGTGCATTTCACCCGAAGATTTTTTATTTTTTCTCTACACTGTTTTGTTATATGATATTATATTTAGACCATGATTTTATTTTTTATGATCTATTTTCTTTGATGTATGATGTTCTATAAATAATAAAAAAATTAAAATTGGATGATCAAATTCCAAATCAAGCCATATTATACTTTTATGAGATAGAATCAGTTTGGGGAGTTAGGGTCACCAAAAAAGATTGTATCTTGACATGGATGAATATACTCATTAATCCATGATTTTCATAATTTTTTTTGTCTAATTTTATCTATATTTTTTTGTAATGTTATATATGGAGATTAAGGAGTTTGAAAAGATGTATTTTTTGTTTTGGGGAAAATGGTGTTATTTTTGGATGGTAGAAGTGGATTTCGTGTACTTTTGTTATTGAGGTGGTAATTTGGTTGTGTTTTCTATTTGAGGGTTTTTTATATTAAAGTCCAGTTTGATTTCTATTTTTCGGGTGTAACTAAACATTGATATCATTCTCATGGGGTAGTTTTTATGAACCTTTTCTTCACATATTGTATGGTTTTCATTTATGAAAATAAGAATCACTAAATTTGTATCTAATTTCGTAACTCATGAATTAATTCCCTTTTATGTTTCAACTTGTGTGGTTGTAGAGTTCATAAAGGAAGACCTAGAGGGATCGTTGAGTCCTATATATTCAATAGAGACGTTACGTGTGAATTCATGATGTGAACAATATTCACCTCACGAGTCGGGGGATCAAATATTATTTTAATTAAAGGTTTCAAAGATATTTTTGTTAATGATGAAATCCATGAAAAAATTATAATCATGAGATGAATTGATGATGAGTAATTAAATATGTCTTATGTTATTAAATATGTAGTAGAAGATGGTATATTTTGGAATTCATGCCATATATTGTATTCACCGATTTTAATTTATAGGACCCCAAGAAATTCATGTCAACAATAAAATTTTCATCATGACAGGCGTGATTTCTAGAATTTTTTTATCTACATGGTGAATATTTCAATGTAATCAACTACATTTTCCCTCACATTTTTTGGGGGAACACATCGTTCATATTTAAGATTTTCATGTTCATCATATAATTGGATGATCATCTGGTTCTACTGGGTTTTTTGGTGATTTTGGTATATTATATTCTATTGACCATTATTTTCATTCTATTATTATTCTATATATTCCCTATGGTGTTTTTTACATATATTGGGGATCCTCTCTTAACAACCCATGATTTAGTGTTGGTTAGTCAATGGCTTTTTAATGTGATTTGGTCAGTTGAAATTTGAACTTTTCACTATAGTCGAAAATAAGGATGGAAATATAGAATTTTTTATATAATTCTTCATTTACCTTTATTGTTTTCTCATACTAGAGGTTTTTTCTCATTTTTATGTATGCAATGATAGTTTACACTAGCCCCATAATGAACAGATTCAATAAAATGAAAATGAATAGGAAAAGAGAATGGAATAAACTGTTTTCATAGATCTATCATTATTATTTATGGTGTTATGAATAATGGTATTGACCCCACACTAAAACACATGGATTTTAGGGATACTAATTATGATGTAGTTATATTGATATTGAAACCTAAATGTGGGTTGTTATGATCTAACTTTTAATTATAAATTTGATAAGAAATAATTTTTGGAAAATAAAATGGTACTAACATGAAGTGTGGATTTTGTGAACATTCACAAATTGAAGATGTGGAATGTAATAAAATAACCATTTTTAAATTTGAACTAATTTATTATGATGTTATATGAATTATAATGTTCTTGTTGTGTTACCATATTGTGGGATGATCTGGGTCAAGGTTGTGTGGTTAAGATTTGGTACATGGACATTTGTGTTTGTTATGTGGTTGTGATGTGGGTGGAAATATGTGGTGGTATTATGTAGTAGATGCTACAATAATGGTAATGTTATGAATGACAAATGTATAGTGAATGAATAACTGGGTAATAATATTTTAATTATCATGGAATGTTTGTGTTAATGGTATTAATTTTTTTTGAATGGATTAATAATGATTTATGTGGTTAATTGTGTCTGTTGATAAATAATGAAAGAAATTTGATGTTTAAATGAATTTGAAAAATCATATAATGAAAAGTGTTATTTGACTTGTGCCTTGTGTTTCTTAAATTTTTCTAATAATACAATAGTGGTATTGAAAATCACAATGTTTTCAGTATTATAGTTCTTATTGTGAAATAATTGGATGGTCTTATATATGTCTATGTATATTTATACATTATTTATTCCTTTTGATTTATATATGAACCCATCCTTGTCAATCACCATGTCCTAATACCCATATAAAAATATATATACTTGGGTGATGTTTTTACAATCATATAGGGGTGATGATGGATATATTGATAACTACAATTTCCATATCACTCATTTAAGTAACTAGATATAGAAAGGCTATAGTGTTTAGGGATCTAAGCGTCCAATATGTGATGGGTAGAGTGTCTATAGTTGAGATGGGATGTAAATATATTATTGGGTTTTTTTGTTTGATTACCCCACATTGTAGGTGTGATATTTTTAATACCATGACTTGGATTGGATTATGTTGGGTTTCGTGCATGTTAGGAGGAGGGAATGATTTTGATTATCTCCATGTTCATGATAGTATACTAATCTGGTTATGATAGTAGAAGTGGTATGATTATCTATGTGCCTCTATGTGAGATGTGATAATACAATGATGGGGTTATGTAGACAATGTGACTATGTGAATGATGTGATGTAGCCATTATAGAGATGGTTACATGTTTTATATATAAGTGATGGGATTTCGAATATTTCTTATGTTGTGGAGAAATATTAGAAAATCAGTTCAAGATTTGTGTATGGTTCCCTCAATAAATATTCTTGTGTTCGGTTCACTCTATCAATTTTGATTTAATTATGACATTATACATGGCATACCATATTAGGTTAGAATTCATTTGTGATTTTAGGTTAAGATAGTTGACTTTTTTAGGCGTTGTTCATTGTAATATTTTATTATGGGGTTATTAATATTTTTCATTCATCGGTGCATAGAGGAGTTCTATTTTCTTAATGAGTATACTAGTTTTATCACCATATACATATACATTACATTTATAATTCCATGGAGATTAAATTTACAAATCCATTAATTATTCACTTGAACCTTTGGAAAATATCTATGTTAATGGATTATCCTTTCTTTTTTGTATTTACATTGGCGCCTTTTATATATTCCCAATTTATTTAAAATTTATTTATTTGATTGGTTTTCGATTTATTTTATATTATGTAATTTATTTTATACTCTTTTATATTTCACATCTCCCGATATTATATTGTTATTGAGGTTAATGAATTGAAATTTTGTGATATTTATAAATTCGGTGCAGGTCGTCGTCCTAGGGACCAATAGAGGCAAGAATTGGGGGTCATTAGCTCTCTTCCTTTATTGTTGTATCTTTTGTGGGAGGGGGTTTTCATAAATAAAAAATTAAATAGTTATATTGTATTCTCAGTATGTTTAAATATGGATATATCAATTTACCATGAGTATAATTCTATGGAAAGATGATAAAAAAAATTAACATTATACCCTATATATCATAGATCATAAACATAAGTCATGGAATAAATATTCGCAGACCATAAGACATGAATCATAAAATAAATCATAGAAAAAAGGCATTAAGAACATAATATTGGAATAGGACATAGAATATAGGCATAAACATAGTCATATAAAATTATTTCTATATTAATACAATATTCATTCCAAGACAATTACAGTGTAATAGGTCCACTCCCCAAACCAATGTAGTAGTCATGTTTCACTACCAAGAATATCATAGAAGATAATGCACTCAATGAAATGGTCATTATCCCTATTCCATTCCCATTTATCTCATGAGATATAAAAAAATTAACCAATAAATTGAAAGGATATATAGGTCCCATTCGTCACATAATTAATTGTATTCATATGATATCCACTGAATATTAAAACAACAGTCATATTAGAATTAATAAAAATGAGAGTAGTTTTTCTAAATAATAAATCATATAATTATTCGTGGGAATGAAATGTATTTCATTTACATTTCATCATAGTATAACACATGCAAAATATATGGGTTTAATTAAAATTTAATCATAGAATAACACATGGAATATAACCAATATTCATAAACATTTCATCATTTCATCATATCATAACCTGTCGAAATTTAATTGGATTCATAATATTTCATTCTTTCATAAAACTAAAACAAGTAGAAATTATACATTAATCATAAAAAACTTCTTAATAATAATAATAAACCATCCATTGTATTAAAAATGATGGTATCTTTGAATCATATATGCTGTAAATGTTATGTAACATCATTAAATGTAATCATAGATAAGAAATGATTTTGAGTGTTTTCATAGGATATTTTTTGATGATGATATTCATTATGTATTGATTTTTATAATCTAAAAATATAAAAAATATTAATAAAAAATAAACAAAAATCAACATGATTACCTTAAAATGAATCATTAAATGAATTAGTGATCTAGAAAATAAGAAATTCCATTCTCGTCATACATGATAATACTATAATTTCATTCATTATTTCAGTAAAAAATGTATATAATTTTGGTATGTGGAGTGAATATTAATTTTAAACCATTTAGTTAAAAATAAATAAAGAGTAAAATTTATTCAAAAAATAACTGTGGAATATTAAAAATAATATTTAAATCATTTTTTGAAAACATTTTCATGGAACAAATATTATATTTAAATAAATATAAAAATAAATATGAACCTTCATAAATAATTAATTTACTATGGTGATTACAATAAATTATTTAAATGAAATAAAAACAACAATTATACATAAAAACCCATATTATAATAAATTACATGATTTTCTAGAGAGATAGATCATATATTTCATCATCAAAATAATACTTATAACTTATATCAATAAAAAATTACATTATAACATTAAAGGTTTACTAGAATGATAACTATTGAATCATAATCCTCACAGAAGACAAAACATTATAAGGATATTTATACCACTAGTTTTTTTAATAATGATATTAAATTAAAATCATGGTATGTATATATACTAATAAAATAAATTACTGGGTGAATATGACTATGTCCATCAGAAACAATACAGATAAAAAAATACCTGACATGCCTTGATAACATGTGAATCATAACCCCATGAATGAAAAAATTAGACTAATATATAAATATCTAGTTAATATATAAATTATTGATATAAAATTTCAGTGGGGATTTATATATACCTTATAAAATAATATAGGTGAATTAAAAAACCTATGTACAAAAGTTGACAATTTCCGACAATAATTCCTTACATAAAGTATCAGCATTAATTATAGATATTGTATGATTTATTTTATTAAATATTGATTTATTATGAATATATAAAATACTATATTCATATATATCATACAATCTATGATTTATATAGGAAATATTATTAACTTGTTATTAATTGTTCCATTCTAAATTCAAATTGTAGGAAATAACTTATTTTTTAATGTTTCACTAGTGTACAAATAATCTTTCATGGCAGTTATTTTTCATTTTCTATGTTTGTTTTATGCCAATGTTATTAATTGATATGTTATAAATATTTTCTATGACAGTTATTTTAAAACGGATGAAAAAAACATAAATCTGAAGCATTTTTCACATCGGTTCCTAATTAATGGATGTCAAAAACACTTTAGAGTCATGATATATTATGTCGGTTTATTAAATAACTAATGTGGTATATAGTTTACTATGTATTTTATAAATAAATGACCAAATAAAATATTCCATCGATGCATTTATTCAATTCTGGTTTTTAAAATCTAATTTGAAAAACTAGTTTTTTACGATATTTATTTTTACTTCTGATGTGATTAACCAGTATACGAAGTCGTTTTTCATGTTGGTTAAACAAATAACCAACGTGAATACAGACATAAAACATCGTTTATTAAATAATAAACATAAAAAACCATTGCCATGTATTTATTATGCCAGTTACAAAATTACCAACAAAAAAAACCAATTTTTTTAAATAAAACCATTCAACCATTATTGTGCTCAGCCATAGAATACCTAAAACATGTAGAAAATAGACCAAAAGTAGAACAAAACCAAACCTGAATCCATACTAGAAAAACATTCCAACTAGACCAAAACTAGAAGAACCAAAGAATAATTTAACATTCACCTACATTACATTCAAAAATTACAATGTCGACTAAAATAACTAAACCCACCTGAACATCCTCTACCCCCAAAGACAACACCCATCACACTAGACAACCCCAACCAACCATGGACACCCTCTATCTTCATAAAACCTGCCCCCACCCCTGGTACAGTCCCCAAGGACACCCACACATCACTGGACACCCCCACCCCATAAACAGCCCCCACCCCATGGACACCCCCACCCCCTTAATAGCCCCTACCCCTGGACATCCCCACCCCTGTAGACAGCCCCCTGGACAACTCCCACCCCCTATACAACACACCATCGCACTGGATATCCCCCATGGACACCTACCCTCCACCTGTACACCCAATCCCCCTAAAATCCCCACACCTTCAAGACACCCACCCCCTGACATCCCCCACCCCTAGACATCCCCACCCCTGGACACCCTCCACCCCTAGACACCCCACCCCCTGAACACACTATCATGCCCTCGAAACTCCCACGCCTAGACACCACCACCCCCTAGACACCACACCATCCCACTAGAAAGTCCCCACCACTAGACACCCTCGAACCCCCTACCACCTTGGACTCCCCCACCAAACCCCCTCTGGAATCCCCAACCCATGTACATCCCCCCCCAGCCACACCCCCTAGGACACAACCACCCCATGGATAGCCCCCCCCCCCCACCCTAGTGGACATCCCCCCCCCCACACACCTGGACACCCCTACCCTCATGGAAACACCTAGCCCCTGGATACACTCTAACCCCCATGGAAACCCCCCCACAGACAGCCACCCCCTGGTCACCACTACACCCACTGAACACATGCTGGACCCCCTGACACCCGCCCAAACCCCCGGACACCCCCACCCCTGGATACACACCAACATTTGGACACCCCCAACTCTAGACATCCCCACCCGCTGGAAACCACCGACAACACAAGACACCCTCTAGCCCTATACAACCCCACCCCCTAAACACCACCCCACCCCACTATAAATTCCCCACCCCTGGACTCCCTCCGTCCACTACACCCTTAGACACCATCCAACCCACTAGACACCACCCCACCCCTAATGAACAACACCCCACTCTCACAGACACCCCCACCCCATGGACATCACTACCCCTAATGGACAGACCCCTCCCCCACAGACACCCCCACCCCCAGGACAACCCCTCCTCCCAGAATTCCCCCTGGATAGCCCCCACCCCCTAGACACCAACCCAACCCACTGGATAGACCCCACCACTAGGAACCTCCCACCCCTAGCCCCTTGAACATCATCCAACCCCCATGGAAACCATTACCCCCTTCGACACCCCCCCACTAAACAGCCCACCACCCCACTGGACACCCACACCCCCATTGACACCCCCCCCCACTAGACACCCCCACCCACTAGACACCCCTTACCTGGTTGACATCCACCCCCACAGACACCCCTGACCCCCTAGACATCCTACCACACCCCTGGCACCCCACCCCTAGAAACCCTACCACACACTAGACCCTAGCCCACTACACCGAACACCCCATGGACACCATCACCACCCTAGATAGTCCCACAACCACTTGATACCCTGCCCTGCCCCTTATACTCCACACACCACCCTGGACACCCCCAGCCCATGGACAACACCCCATCCCATTGGACTCCAACCCCCTAGACAAACCAACCCCTTGGACACCCTCCCACACCCTAGACACCACCCCACCCAACTAGACTTCCCCATATCCACTGGACATCCAAAATCCCCCACCCCCCGTATAGCCCCCACCCCCTAGACACCATCCCACCACCTGGACAACCCCACCCCACTAGAGAGTCCCCCCCAGATAGTCTGCACTCCCCCTGGACAACCACCCACCCCCTTAACACCCCCCAACCACAGAACACCCTCCCATCCCTAGGAAACCCCCATCAGCTAGACACCCCTCACCACCCCCTAGAAATTACCCACTCCCTTGGACACCAACCCACCACATGGACACCCCCAAACATTAGACACCCCACCCCCTGAACACCCCCACCCTCTGGGACATCCCCCCGGTCAACCCCCACCACCTAGACACCAACCCACCCCACTGGACATCCCCCCACAGACACCCACCACTACCCCCTTGGAAACCCACCCATTCCCCTACACACCAACCACACAACCATGTATATCCCCTTGCCCCCCTAAACACCACCACCTCATGGACACACATACCCCTTTCACAACCTCCCCGAACAACCCCACCCCTAATGAAACCATTACTATTCTCTTATATTGAAACAAACAAGAAGAAAACATACTAAAATCAGACTAAAAGATGACCAGAATCCCTACTAGAAAAACATCAAAATTAGACCAAATTAAGAAAATTCAAAGACAAATTAATAATTCAAATATATAAAATTAAAAACATACAATGTAAACTATACAACCTAAATCTAATGAAAATAACTACCAAATACACAATTATAATTACAATATTCAAAATAACATTTTACACTACAAAAAAACAAAAATCCAATCAAACCAGTAATATAATTTGAAAAATCCACGTGTAATTGTTTGACCTATTGAGCACTATAGGGTTTCTGTTCATCAAATAGCTACAAATTAAAATTAAAGTAGTTAACATGTATAATTAATAAATCATATGAAATATTATGGAAAATATTATAAGTAAATATAACTAGGCCAAACATCACAACTATTCTAATTTTAAATATTTTATAAATAAATCTTACTATATAATATCTGCATTCGATAACACCTTTCTGTGCCTGAAAATTCTTTTTAAATGTGGGTCAATTCAAAATATCATTTTTATGTAAAACATTGAAATGTAAAATATTAAAAATGGATATTTACCTTTACTTTTACATATTTTATGTTGGTACTCTTTTTATTTGAATTTTTTCGAATTTAGTCCAATCCCCTATTAGAAAATAATGTGAACGGAATAAATTTAAAATTCATAATAACAAAAAAAATTATGAAATTGAAAAATATTTTTCCAACATATTCTTAAAACATCCACGCACATCACCATGGACAGAGCATATCCCATAATGTGTTTTCTCCCTTAGACAAAAAAACCTGACATACAATGATCATTGATATAAAAAGAAAATTATTTTTTGTTATTTTTTAATTTAATATATAATGAAAACTCTTCCAGATATATGGTTCATAACTCCCACAAAAAAGGCATCATCCAACACTGCGTGATTATATTCTATTCAAATCTTTCAGCAATATAATGTGTTCCTTGTTTCTCAACAAATGTATGTTCATTATGGGAAATCAAATGTAGGACCATGAATCCATATACATCTATCTACTAATTTTTCTCAGACATGATTTAAATATACCTAACAAAAATCAATCTAATGTATACATTTTTAACAAATATAACATAATGGAAGGTATTAATACATACATGTAAAACATATGCACCACGTTGATGCCCAATGTATCCCTAGTAACAAGCTCAATGATATAATTTTTCAAAATCAATATATTTATTCCAAATCTAAAAAACAAAAGCTTCCATTGGAAATTAATAATGATTCACCAACAAATTTGAATATCATGGCATTCTGTTAAGACTACTAGAATTTTTTTTGATGTCATACACATTTGTGTTTGTTGTTGTTTATATAATATTTCATTACCTTTGATGTATTCCTACAAATAAATAGAAATATATAATATTTATAAAATGATAAAAAAATTATTAAAAAATACATTAAAATATATAACATACATACCTCTATGTTAATGAGTCATAGAAATCTGGATGTCCTAAATAAAAAGAAACTAATAATATATCCATCTATTGTCACCTCATTTGTATGTAATGGTACTCGAGGTGATCTATCTATAATATCCTATAGAGTGACCCTATGATGCTCTACCTTTAACTATTGGTGATGAAATATTTCTCTTATTAAATATACTAGACCATATGTGACTATATGATTATGAGGATCAACAACATACATATCATTATAAGTAGGAAGTTGTGGAGGAGGAGTAAGAAAAAATGGGGTCTACAGGCTGAGGTGGAGGATAAATAAAGGGGTTTGGATGTGGGGGAGTAGGAGATACTAGCGAAAGAGGAGGATAAACAATGGGGTTTGTAGGGGGAGGTGGAGGATAGAGAGACATATTCTATAATAGTCTTTGCATGTCTTCCAACATAGACTATATGGATTCTCTAATCATTTCCTCCATCATCACATTTATATTTTTAACTAAATCCACCAAGGATTATATTTTTTTATAAAATCATTCAATATAATTAGTTGAATAATGTGTAAACACGTTTCTTACCAATACCCCTATCGGAAATCCTAAAACACGACTATGGTGTTCGGGCTTTCCCAATGATGTAAATAAAATATTTGGCCTGCCATCAGTTGTAAATACCCCCTGTGTTCTCTGATCCTCAAGAGAAGCCAGCATTTATTAATTGAACATTTTGGTAATGATTCAATGTATATAAATAATATACATCAGTTAAATAAATAAAATAAATATCATACAATCCACTCAGATACAATTATAGATTATTTTGAACGATATTTACCAATTCTTATCATCTACGATCTCTTCCAATTTTCATGCCTATATGGAGGGGATGGAGAGGAATATTCTCCATATCGTGAAGTCTTAGCTCTAAGTTTTTTTAATTTTCAATCCAAATTTTGTTTTTTACAATAAACAATATCATCCCCAAGATAAAATATGCGGGTATACATTTTATTATTGAATCATTAGGTGAGATTCCCATGTTTTCATTAAATTAAAAATGAAAAATCATTAAAAAAAATTAAGACAATTTTTATTTGAAAATTCATAATTTTTTTCATTTAATTACAAAAATTTAATCTTTTATTCTACTTTCATCAAATTTCTTCGATGTGTCTTCATATATGAAAGGATATATATTAAATGGACTGTCATTTTTCCAAAGGCCAAAAATGAAATTATATGTGATTATTGACATGAAATCCCTCCATCTCCAAGAATCCATCGATAAACACTTTATTTATAACTCCTCCAGTGTCAGGAATATAAAATTTCATCCGATAAAGTTGAGGTAAAACATATTTTACTATAAAAAATTAAATATTAGTCAAAAAAAAGAAGACGTTCATACAAAAATTGTCTCACATAACTAAGATATAATCACTTTGTCCACACTTATCCATTAAACATACAAAATTCTTACTTTTATTTTACACTATGTTGATACAAAACACTTCTGATATTTTGCATTTAGACCTCTCAGAATATCATTATCATCAAACTCAATGAGTATCCTTTGGTACTACCGATGAGCAGGTGATAATTTTTTTAAACCTGTTAATCCATGTTTAAAAACTCTTAAACTATTTCTTTTATTATTGGATCACATGATGATGTTTGGGGAATATCAATTGTATGTTAATTTTCCCCCCTACGGGTATGATCACGATGATTTTTTCCAAATTTATTTGGTTGATCAACTGATTTATATATATTTATTTCTAAAATAAAAAAAACATTAGTTTAAAAATATACAAATAAAAAAAATTTAATACTAATTTAATAAAACGAAAAAATTAACCATTTTATTTAATAGTAAACATGGTAAATATGGTAAGCATGTTAAACAATAGTAAACAAGTTAAACATGGTATCCATAGTAGTGTAATATTCATTTAGAAAAAATCTATAAATATAAACCTACATAACGGTAAATTTTAGTAAACTATTTTAAACATGGTTAAAATGGTAAACATGGTAAAAATGGTAAAGTAATTTTCATTAATGAAATTCAATATATATTGATGTTTTGTAATGCTAAACATGATAATATAAACTAAAAAAATTAAAACAAACAAAAATTTCTACTTATTTTTTCAATACAAGTTGTAATAAATTAAAAAATTTAAATATCTAACATTTTATGAAATTATTAAATTTAAACAACTAATAAACATGTGTACCTAAAATATTAGGAATTTAAAAATTGGATTTTCCCAAATTCCAGTGTAATGACCGTTCCTTATGGCATAAACACTGTCTTCAACATGCTCGTCATTATTTTCTCCTAATCATTCCATAGAAGTAGGGATCTCACATAAATCATCATCATCATGTGGATCCACACCAACATATTGTTTTTTCTTTGTAAAACAATAGACCAATTCTTATTTGATTGACCAACAACATGAGAAATCTTTTTTTCATGTGTTTCTATTATAAAATAATCTTTTGTGTCTTCCAATATATTCAAAATTAACAACTTCCATTCCAAATTCATCATGTCTGACATTGTTGTTACTGATAATCCATTAGTAGTTAAAAACAGGGTCGTTAATTTTAATATAATAAACGTCCAATATTTCTCCAATGACTCCATAATATTAACTTAATCAAAATATTGGGGTTTTTGTATTTTGATCTCAAAAAATGAATAACTTCTGGCAATCCAGTACACCAATATTCTCAAGTAAACGGCTGCTATTCTGAGCTTTCATGTGAAATTAGTTGCCAATAAAGTTATACACAAACTATGTAATCAGATATAATCTTGGAACACCCAATAACCATATTAATGTATTTGATATATCCGATCAACCAAACAAGGTATTTTTTATCCTTGGCAACAAGTATTTGTTGTGCTCATTCAAAATACACATTTCATTCTACTTTAGATGACATTGTTTCAACTCATTAAAATGCATTGTGATATACGGTTGAGCATCATCTATGTTATTCAATATGTATAACATTACCTTCTTCATCTGTTCAGCCCACAATGATTTAATATAAATCCATAAATCCCCTTTTCCCAAATTATTTATTTGCTCATGGAAAGACAGATGGAAACCTATGTTCTCCATAGCAACCATGTTGCCCGTACAAAACTCTACAACATCTTATTGAATATAAATTTGAATAATAGAGGCTTTAGATTGATATAGATACTTAACATACCCCATCAATATTTTCATATACCTTTAAAAAAGACACATCCAATGAATAAATACAGGTTAACAAAGCCTTATTTCATAAACCATATAAACCATTAAATGCACCATTATATCAAAAATAGAAGAAATAAAATATATTTCCAAATCGCAAAGTATAGAAATTTCATCATATTCAAAAATTATCAAGGCATTCTCATAAATCAACTTCATACAAATTGAATTGATAAAATAACACACCTTCAATATATCTTTTCTGACACTAATGGGAAATATTCCATGCAATGAAATTGGTAGAATTTGTTTCATTAGTAAGGGAAAATAATGATATATCATTCATATCGACATCAAATACTTCTAGGTGACAATTTTAGTTCTAAAATTTATGAATAAACATTATGCGATTTGATATCATGAAGATACTAAAAAATATTATTTTCTCCCTCTTGGATAATGTTCAACGATATGGGGGAAGAAATGTTCGTCATCCATTAGTTGTGGGAGATAACTCCAAACGTATTCCCATTGATACTATGTCTAATATTGCATTCAAACCATATTTACTCTTACCTTTAATAACAAAAAATTATCCAATCTAAATTTTGGAGATATTCTTATCCACATCTATTAAATCAATATTATGTTTCACATCATGATATCTCCAATATGGCAGTTTAAAAAATATTTACCTTTTATTTCAAATATTTCTATCATTACCAGATTTATGGGTCATTCCCAATGTTTCATCATGTGTTTTCACCCTCCAAAAATACACATTAATGGATAATGGTTTTGGATAAATATCTAATTCTTACGAGTCATTGAATTCATTTTTTATTATTTTAGATGAGTGATCCATAGGAAAAAAACATTCAATGACCCTTGTGAACTGGTTTTTTACCATGATTAAATTGACTATATGTATAAGGCCCCAGCCTTAAACCTTACTTAATATTTAATTAAATGAGTAATTCACATTGAGGATCTTTTCAGGTTTAGAGTTTTAGAGAATTAGGACATAACTATTACATCTCAAAAGATTACAAAGTAGTCGCTTCTACTAAATTTCCATAAAATAAAAACTCTTAAAAAGAAACATGTATAGTTCCATGTTTTAGGTAGCATGAATTTCCCTTGATTCCATCCTTGACCCTATTCCACGCTATGTCCTGTGAAAAAAATTTCAAAAACTTGGGATGAGCATAAGAAGCTCAGTAAGGGATACACAAAGAATGAAAACTGTTAGTTTTTCAAAACAAAAACTAAACCATGAATACTTTTTCAATGTAATACTTTTCACCTTCATGAGGTAGTAAAAACTCTTCACTGAAAAAAATATATCATTACTTACCTTTTTTGTAACCAAAGGATTACCATAAAACCCGTATAAAGAACACATAACATATATAAAGGTAACTTGGGACATAAACATACTTAAGTGGAATAACCACACGGTCGACTCACACACATATCACTTAATGGAATAGCCATACGACCAATTTCCATACATACATAATGGAATAGCCATACGGCCGACTTCCATACCCAATGCATTGGAGGTTATAACGTAACCACCCGTCTTGGTATTCACGGAACCACCCGTCATATGGTTTATAATGTAACCACCTGTCAAAATTTCCAAGTACCAATATAAAATCATAAAACATAAAACCAATATAAAGGAATGATAACATTTCCACATCACAATATATCATAATAGAATCCTTTATCAAAACCATTTTCAAAACCATTTAAAACATTTAATAAAGATATTTTCGAATCATTGTGTCCCATACCACCTTGAAGATTAAAATTTTAAAACATTAATATCCATATAAAT
Source organism: Viscum album (assembly GCA_963277665.1). NCBI lineage: Eukaryota > Viridiplantae > Streptophyta > Magnoliopsida > Santalales > Viscaceae > Viscum > Viscum album. The sequence goes on from OY728146.1 coordinate 1,817,813,989, forward strand.
AAATCGTAAAAACCATTTTGAAATCATGGATATTAATAAGAACAAATAATTAAAACATTTAAAATGACATTTTAGTTAAAGGGGTTTTACCAAAATTAGAGACACTTGAATACAATAATTGAGGAATAACATTTAGTCAGAACTTTATAATATCATGAGAATAAATGGATTCATGATATAATACTCCAAAGGACATTATATACACCATATAAGAGTGAATTGGTGCATAACAACAATGAACCCTCAATAGAAATGTCAAATGTGATGAAATCCCTTATAAAGGATGTATCCTTAAATTAAGGACAAATCAATCTCAAAAATATGTGTGACAAATATAAATACCTCCAATATAAGTGGATATCAAGTGTAAAATAGTAAATGGTCATTCACACATATTCAATGGATTTCATATTCAATGACTACATGTTGAACCCAAAGAAATCGAAATTGGGTTAAAATGTTCCCTTGACAGCCTAACGACATCACATCAAAATGAGTTGATGAGAGATAAAAAGTGTATCTCATCACTTGGACATAAAATTTACATCAATAAGGATATATGATAACATATCCCAACATAACAATATGTAAATTAAAAGACCCAACAAAATAAGTCTTTTAAAAAAGAGGAGGGTGAAAGGTTCGCTTACCGACTTGGGTATCTTTCAAAACATACACCCATGAAAGAAGGAAAATAGATCATTGATGTAAATACTCATAAACAAAAGTATATTACACAAAGAGTAGAATAATTGGCAGTACATACACTACTCAATGGAATTTGTGGAAAATGTAGCATAAATCTCATGGGAATAAAAGTGAGATGAAAAATCCCTTACAAAAAGTCGGCAGCCTAACGACGCCACATAAAACATCCGAATATGGATTGATGAGATAAAATAGGGTATCTCATCACATTAAAATAAAATGTACATAAAGATTAATATAAAAGAACATCCCCCAACATTACAAAGAGGAGCCTAAAAGAAGTGACATAAAGGAGAGTACTTAAAAAGAAAGAGAGAGGTTAGATCTCTTACGAAAGTTCGGCAGCCTAATGGCGCCACTCAAAACATCCAAAATGGATTGATGAGAGAGAATAGGGTCTCTCATCACATGAAAATAAAAATTACAGTAGGAGTAATATAAATGAATATCCTAATAATAAGAAATATGAGCTTAAATGAAATGACATAAAAGAGTGTACTTAAAAAGAAAGAGAGTTGTAGGATCCCTTAGCTCGGGTCTGACTTGAATCGATCATTCTTTAACGTCCTCAATAATGAACTTGAGTTAATTTCTATTTTCTTAAGAACCTTTTTCATGTTCATTATTCCTTTTATATCACTTATTTCCATGTTATAAACATTATGTAATCATTTAAGTTAATAATGTTTGTTTTGTCGATATTTGGTTCTTAGGTCGAAAGTGGACTTCTTACAATTACATGTTGTTCGTGTGGTCAAAGGTTCTTTATATCCAGAATGACATTCCTGATTTGGATATCATATATATAATTTATATCCAGCATATACATGTATTTATAATATTACATAATCATTTAGAGGTAAGAAATGAAATGCACCATTCATGGAGACGGTAAGCCGTACGTACGCATGAACGCTACTTTCATTTCTTTCTCATATTAATGGAATTAAAATTAAATGAGAGGTATGTATATTTTAATTCCAGAATTATATTCATCATTTAGATGTATCATTAATTATATATATCCATTATATACATATACTTTTAATAGTACACTACATTTGGGGATAAGAAATGAAATGCACCGTTCATGGAGACGGTGAGCCGTACGTACGCATGAACGCTACTTTCATTTCTATCTCATACTTTAATGGAAAGAAATAATAATGATATAGAGTTATATTATAATTCCAGTATAACATCATATATAATAACTTTAAATCAATCCTTTACACGTCCCACATATTGCATTAACGAATCACATCACTTTGAGGGGGCGGTAGTCCGCACTTCCTTAAATGAAGATATTGTGTTTACCCATAATGGAAACCATAAATGTATGCCCAAAATGAAAAATACAGATGCTTAAAGAAAAAAATAAAAATATTATATATCATATATAAAAATAGTGACATCATAATGGCCACCCTTGAAGGTGTTAAATGTGTATTGAACAATCATCGTTTCGGGAGGCAGAATTTCACCATCCACGGAAACCGTATGTTCTTTAACCATTTGATGTAGTTGTGTGAGAGTGTAGCTCAAATAAATCTTATAACAACATCATAGTATATTGAATATACTGGTTTTTTTTACAAAAGATGTAAATAAAAAGAGGTTAGGGGGTTGGAGAAGCAAAATAGAACAAATGAACATGAGAGAATGAATTACCTTTAAAAGTGTAACTCCTTTTGATTTGATCCTAAAAGCTTCCTTTGAAAGGATTCTGCCCAAAGGGAATCCTCTAGGATGCGGAGAGGGATGTGGAGAGAGTAAATGGGCAGGGTTTGTCCGAGCCAATGGCTTGAGGAGTGTGTGAAATGAGGTAGAGGTGGGGGCCTTTTATAAGAGGAGAGGAGGGGCACTTTTGGAAAGTAAAGAAATATTACTTTATTTGAAAATGTGTTTCGGTTTTAAAAGGTCCCACATTGATATAATTCGTGGATAATGTGATAAGGGTTCGAAATACACTCATCCAATTGGTTTTGGAAATGTGTAGTTCATAGATTTTACATTATATTTCCATTTTATTTAAATCGTCAAATAATGATGTCATCGCTGCATCATTATTATGTCATAAATAATTTAATTTATTTAATGTCTAAAAATTATAAAAAAATACTATGATGTAGGAAATATTTTTATATTTCCAATTACTATTTATAATCAAAAATATGATCTTTATAACCCCATGTAAAATTTTTTTTCGTAAAACATATTATGTTTGTGTCATTTTTACTTTTACATTAAATAAAAAGTTATTTATGTCATTTCCCAACCAAAGTGTCCCCATGGGGTCCCCAAGTTGACCCATGGCTTTTCTTGGTCGGCCATGACACAACCAATGAGGGTAGGACATGTTTCATGTTCATTTCATATTATTAAAACATTATTTTTACCTTAAATTACACTAATTACCACTAATCGAGATTAAGAACTTAATAAGTTACTATTCACCAAAAAAATTTTATAAGCTAATTGAACCACATTTTAATTCTTAATGACAACCATGTATGACGGATTTTTTAAATTCAAAACACAAGGATGGCAAAATTTCATTTAAACGGAAAATCAGTCTTTATAAGTACCACTTAGTGGTTTCACTATTCATTAAAAATTGATGTTTTTCAGAAAATTACCAAAAAGTCACCCTAAGATATATTTGATAATACGAATTCAAAAATGAAGTCTATTTTACAAAATTAAATACATATAAGTCAGATTAATTAATTTAATAATTAATTCCCGCTGTCAAAGCAAATAGAGTGTTTTTTATGAAACAATAAGTATCAAAAGATTGACACTAGTTTAAGTCTAATTTCAAAGTGAAATTAATTCCAAAGACCACTATTGGATTTAATGGTAAAAATATATTCTAATTTAACTTTAAAACCAATCCAAAAGATAATCTAATCATATAAATAAATTAGATTAAAAAGGGGTTTTGAGTTAAAATACCACATTTTACACTATTCATAAAAAAATGAACTTTATCGGAAAGATACCAAAAATTTACACAAAGTAAATTTTGATGTCCCGATTCTCAAGAAGAGTTTTATTTGGTCCAATAGAATGTATAAGAGTGAAAAAAACTATATTTACTGATGGTTCAACATCAAAAGGTGATAAGTGAACCTTTAGTGAAAACTAGGGCATATACGCCTAAAATTGAATTCTTTCCGTATTTTAAGCCATTATATTTTATTGGAAAAATGTAAAAACATTTAAAAACATATATAATCATATTTTAGTTATTTCTATCCATTCCCGCCAATACAACGGCTACATGTTAACTACCATTTAAAATAATATTATTTTATTATTAGAGTGCAACGTAAGATTCCCAAGAAACTCGTTGTTGCGTATTGGGTACGCCATCGGGCATAGCATCCCCTTTAAAGTCATATTAATATTTTAATCACAAATTTGGATAAATAAGAAAATTTCATATTCTTTATTTACCTGGGGTGTTACATCCTTCCCCCTTTTGGGAATTGCGTCCTCGCAATTTTTAAAATTGAGCTTGGAAACATCCTTGAAAGTCCCACATCGGAAGAAGAGTCAGTAAAACAATCACATTAAAATAAAGAAAGATAAGTACAGAGGTCACCCGAGTTAACCCATACTAGGACTCCATGTAGGAAAACATGGACATGGAGGAGAAAACATAGGGTCATGTTCTGATGGGGAGTGATAGAAAACATGTTTAGGAGAAAGTTAAAAATAAGAAAATCACAAAATTGTGATGGGTTAAACGGTGTTGGGTTCCCTAGTAGGAAAAGTTAATAGACAACATTTTTGTTTTAAGTTACTTTTTATTGAGGAATTTATTCATAAGGAAACATAATCACATATCATGTTGACTTTCAACTTTTACTAGATTCCTTAATCAAACTCATATTTTTTTCAAAAGACGAGTATTTAGGGAGGCTTGTTCGCATTAAGAGTACTATAATCAACTTCTAGAGAATCACCTAATACACAAAAGATAACTATATATATCCCATGTCTTTAGGCTTTATCCAAAACCAAAACCAAAAAGATTATTACAAGATCAGCTAACCCAGAAAAGGATAACCTATTAGAAAGAAAATCTATTCTTAATCCCCAAAATTTGTCCAACAAAACCCAAAGTTCAACGAGGACCATCTGATAATCAATTTTTCCATAAAATTTTTCAAAGTAAACCAATCTAAGATTGAAACCCAAACATTTGAAGGATTTAGTCACATAGTCTTCCAAGTTAAATCGTAACATTTATCTCCAAACAAAATCAGTTGCTCTTAAAGTCTTGCATTGAAAAGTAATTATCCTAATCACATATCCTCCATGATAGGTTAATCATTTTCATAAATAACCCAAAATCAACTTACTCTTAATTCATAAAATCATATAACTAAAAATAATCAGTCAAACTAACCAGGGACTTCCCGTAGTCCAGTGGTAGGCGATAAATACCAGTCACACTTTGGTTGGGGGTTCGATTCCCGCAGCTTTGTCCGACACGACGGGTAGTCACACGGTCTGCGTGTTTTCCTTTTTCCAAAACTATATAATTCTCAAATCATTCCCTAAAAAGGGATAAAATCATCAAAAATAACCATAACATAATTTAACCTCAATTTTATCTCATGCCTTTCACTTCCATCATAACATATAGTAACCCATAATTACCTCAAAAGTAAGGATCATATAAACACTAATGGTTACCTTTATAATTATTACCTGAACTTCCACATCGATTGGTCATCTCGTACATGATGAATTAAAGATCATACCAAGGTTCAAGTGGTTGATCATGACTCCTTGATAGTTGGTTTAGAACAACCACGAGTTTCCTCATTGAATCCTCCAATTTATCTAGTATCTTAATCAGAGAACCACCATAGTTTCCTTCAAACCTGTTGTCTCTTTGGTGCCTGCTAGATCCATCCATTTACTAAAACCAAAAAGGGTCAGTGTGAGTATAACAACAAAACCATCACGTACTAATGAGGAAGATATACTTACTCATTCACTTTGTCTAAAAACTATGACTCTTTCTGAAATCCTAACCATTATGGTAATGCCACTTATGCTTAAAGAATACCCTAACCTCTAAAGTTATCTAAACCGACATTTGATACCAACTATAAGGCCCCAGCCTTAAACCTTACTTAATATTGAATTAAATGAGTAATTCACATTGAGGATCTTTTCAGGTTTAGAGTTATAGAGAATTAGGACATAACTATTACATCTCAAAAGATTACAAAGTAGTCGCTTCTACTAAATTTCCATAAAATAAAAACTCTTAAAAAGAAACATGTATAGTTCCATGTTTTAGGTAGCATGACTTTCCCTTGATCCCATCCTTGACCCAATTCCAAGCTAAGTCCTGTGAAAAACATTTCAAAAACTTGGGATGAGCATAAGAATATCAGTAAGGGATACACAAAGAATGAAAACTGTTAGTTTTTCAAAACAACAAGTAAACCATGAATACTTTATCAATGTAATACTTTTAACCTTCATGAGGTAGTAAAAACTCTTCACTGAAAAAAAAATCATTACTTACCTTTTTGTAACCAAAGGATTACCATAAAACCCATATAAAGAACACATAACATATATAAAGTAACTTGGGACATAAACATACTTAAGTGGAATAACCATACAGTCGACTCCCACACATATCACTTAATGGAATATCCATACGGCCAATTTCCATACATACTTAATGGAATAGCCATACGGCCGACTTCCATACCCAATGCATTGGAGGTTATAACGTAACCACCCGTCCTGGTATTCACGGCACCACCCGTCATATGTTTTATAACTTAACCACCCGTTAAAATGTCCAAGTACCTATATAAAATCATAAAAATTAAAACCAATATAAAGGAATGATAATATTTCCACATCATAATATATCATAATAGAATCCTTTATCAAAACCATTTTCAAAACCATTTAAAACATTTAATAAAGAGATTTTTGAATCAAAGTGTCCCATACCACCTTGAAGATTAAAATTTTAAACCATTAATTTCTATATAAATAAATCCTTAAATCCATTTTGAAAACATGGATATTAATAAGAACAAATAATTAAAACATTTAAAATGACATTTTGGTTAAAGGGGTTTTGCCAAAATTAGAGACACTTGAATACAATAATTGAGGAATAACATTTAGTCGGAACTTTATAATATCATGAGAATAAATGGATTCATGATATAATACTCCAAAGGACAGTATATACACCATATAAGAGTGAATTGGTGCATAACAACAATGGACCCTCAATAGAAATGTCAAATGTGATGAAATTCCTTATAAAGAAGGTATCCTTAAATTAAGGACAAATCAATCTCAAAAATATGTGTGAAAAATATAAATACACCCAATATAAGTGGATATCAAGTGTAAAATAGTAAAAGTTCATTCACACATATTCAATGGATGACATATTCAATGACTACATGTTGAACCCAAAGAAATCAAAATTGGGTTAAAATGTTCCCTTGACAGCCTAACGACATCACATCAAAATGAGTTTATGAGAGATAAAAAGTGTATCTCATCACTTGGACATAAAATTTACATCAATAAGGATATTTGAGAACATATCCCAACATAACAATATGTAAATTAAAAGACCCAACAAAAGAATTCTTTTAAAAAAGAGGAGGATGAAAGATTCCCTTACCGACTCGGGTATCTTTCAAAACATACACCCCATGAAAGAAGGACAATAGATCATTGATGTAAATACTCATAAACAAAATTATATTACACAAAGAGTAGAACAATTTGAAGTACATACACCACTCAATGGAATTTTTGGCAAATGTAGCATAAATCTCATGGGAATAAAAGTGAGATGAAAAATCCCTTACAAAAACTCGGCAGCCTAACGGCGCCACATAAAACATCCGAATATGGATTGATGAGATAAAATAGGGTATATCATCACATTACAATAAAAGGTACATAAATAGTAATATAAAATAACATCCCCCAACATTACAAATATGAGCCTAAAAGAAGTGACATAAAGGAGAGTACTTAAAAAGAAAGAGAGAGGTTAGATCTCTTACGAAAGTTCGGCAGCCTAATGGTGCCACTCAAAACATCCAAAATGGATTGATGAGAGAGAATAGGGTCTCTCATCACATGAACAAAAAAATTACAGTAGGAGTAATATAAAATAACATCCCAATCATATGAAATATGAGCTTAAAAGAAATGACATAAAAGAGTGTACTTAAAAAGAAAGAGAGTTGTAGGACCCCTTACCTCGGGTCCGACTTGACTCGATCATTCAATAACGTCCTGAATAATGAACATGAGTTAATTTCTATTTTCTTAAGAACCTTTTTCATGTTCATTATTCCTTTTATATCACTTATTTCCATGTTATAAACATTATTTAATCATTTAAGTTAATAATGTTTGTTTTGTCGATATTTGGTTCTTAAGTCGAAAGTGGACTTCTTACAATTACATGTTGTTCGTGTGGTCAAAGGTTCTTTATATCCAGAATGACATTCCTGATTTGGATATCATATATATAATTTATATCCAGCATATACATGTAATTATAATATTACATAATCATTTAGAGGTAAGAAATTAAATGCACCATTCATGGAGACGGTAAGCTGTACGTACGCATGAACACTACTTTCATTTCTTTCTCATATTAATGGAATAAAAATTAAATGAGAGGTATGTATATTTTAATTCCAGAATTATATTCATCTTTTATATGTATCATTAATTATATATATCCATTATATACATATACTTTTAATAGTACACTACATTTGGGGATAAGAAATGAAATGCACCGTTCAGGGAGACGGTAAGCCGTACGTACGCATGGACGCTACTTTCATTTCTATCTCATACATTAATGGAAATAAATAATAATTATATAGAGGTATATTATAATTTCAGTATAACATCATATATAATAACTTTAAATCCATCCTTTACACGCCCACATATGGCATTAACGAATCACATCACTTTGAGGGGGCGATAGTCCGCACTTCCGTAAATGAAGATATCGTGTTTACCCATAATGGAAACCATAATGGTATTCCCAAAATGAAAAATACAGTAGCTTAAAGAAAAAAATAAACATATTATATATCATATATAAAAATAGTGACATCATAAGGGCCACCCTTGAAGGTGTTAAATGTGTATTGAACAATCATCGTTTCGGGAGGCAGAATTTCGCCATCCACGGAAACCGTATGTTCTTTAACCATTTGATGTAGTTGTGTGAGATTGTAGCTCAAATAAATCTTATAACAACATCCTAGTATATTGAAGATACTGGTTTTGTTACAAAAGAAGTAAATAAAAAGAGTTTAGGGGGTTGGAGAAGCAAAATAAAACAAATGAACATGAGAGAATGAATTACCTTTAAAAGTGTAACTCCTTTTGATTTGAGCCTAAAGGCTTCCTTTGAAAAGATTCGTCCCAAAGGGAATCTTCTAGGATGAGGAGAGGGATGTGGAGAGAGTAAATGGGCAGGGTTTGGCCGAGCAAAAGGCTTGAGGAGTGTGTGAAATGAGGTAGAGGTGGGGGCCTTTTATAAGAGAAGAGGAGAGGCACTTTTGGAAAGTAAAGAAATATTACATTATTTGAAAATGTGTTTCGGTTTTAAAAGGACCCACATTGATATAATTCGTGGATAAGGTGATACGGGTTTGAAATACACTCATCCAATTGGTTTTGGACATGTGTAGTTCATCGATTTTACATTATATTTCCATTTTATTTAAATCGTCAAATAATGATGTCATCGCTGCATCATTATTATGTCATAAATAATTTAATTTATTTAATGTCTAAAAATTATAAAAAACTATTATGATGTAGGAAATCTTTTTATCTTTCCAATGACTATTTATAATAAAAAATATTATCTTTATAACCCCATGTAAAAATTGTTTTCGTAAAACATATTATATTTGTGTCATTTTTACTTTTACATTAACTAAAAAGTTATTTATGTCATTTCCCAACCAAAGTGTCTCCATGGGGTTCCCAAGTTGACCCATGGCTTGTATTTGTCGGCCATGACACAACCAATGAGGGTAGGACACGTGTCATGTTCATTTCATATTATTAAAACATTATTTTTACCTTAAACTACACTAATTACCACTAATCGCGATTAAGAACTTAATAAGTTACTATTCACCAAAAAATTATTATAACCTCATTGAACCACATTTTACTTCTTAATGACAACCATGTATGTCGGATTTTTGAAATTCAAAACACAATGATGGCAAAATTTCATTTAAACGGAAAATCAGTCTTTATAAGTACCACTTAGTGATTTCACTATTCATTAAAAATTGATGTTTTTCAGAAAGTGAGCAAAAATTCACCCTAAGCTATATTTGATATTAAGAATTCAAAAATGAAGTCTATTTTAAAAAATTCAATAAATATAAGTCAGATTAATTAATTTAATAATTAATTCCTGCTGTCAAAGCAAATAGCGTGTTTTTTATGAAACAATAAGTATCAAAAGATTGACACTAGTTTAAGTCTGATTTCAAAGTGAAATTAATTCCAAAGACCACTATTGGATTTAATGGTAAAAATATATTCTAATTTAACTTTAAAACTAATTCAAAAGATAATCTAATCAGATAAATAAATTAGATTAAAAAAGGGTTTTGAATTAAAATACCACATTTTACACTATTCATAAAAAAAATGAACTTTATCGGAAAGATACCAAAAATTTACAAAAAGTAAATTTTGATGTCCCGATTCTCAAGAAGAGTTTTATTTGGTCCAATAGAATGTATAAGAGTGAACAAAACTATATTTAATGATGGTTCAACATCAAAAGGTGATAAGTGAACCTTTAGTGAAAACTAGGGCATATACGCCTAAAATTGAATTCTTTCCGTATTTTAAGCCATTATACTTTATTAGATAAATGTAAAAACATTTAAAAACATATATAATCCTATATTAGTTATTTCTATCCATTCCCTCCAATACAACGGCTACATGTTAACTACCATTTAAAATAATATTATTTTATTATTAGAGTGCAACGTAAGATTCCCAAGAAACTCGTTGTGGCGTATTGGGTACGTCATCGGGCATAACATCCCATTTAAAGTCATATTAATGTTTTATTCACAAATTTGGATAAATAAGAAAATGTCATATTCTTTATTTACCTGGGTTGTTACAATATGATGTATGTTGTTTGAAAATTTGAAATGCTTTATACCCCTTAACATTGTATCAAGAAAAATTTCTATATACTATGAATTCATTTATAGTGATCATAATCACTTCATGCTATTCAAAATATTCTATTTTATAAGAATCATACACCCCAATACCATCCTCTCATAAAAGATTCAAATCGTCAATCAATGGTGACAATAAAAAATCAATATCATTTCTAGGTTTCATCGGGGTAGAGATCATTATACTCAACATGAAAAAATTTCTCTTTATTCAGTCATCAATAGATTGGTTTTAAACTACTAATAATACAATCCATGAACAATATGTGATATAGAGGATTTGATATGGATTCATTCCATCTGTTCACAACCCAAGTATGTGATTTCTAATTTCATTTCCGAATGTAAGATAATGATCACCAATTTTCATCAATTGTAGAAAATTATCAAGATGAATTATTTTTACATCCCATATATTATCATTAACATGTCATCATAACCTTTCTAAATCATATGAATAAGAAAATAAATGTTTCAACAGATGAATTATATGAAGAAGAAAAATACCTTGGGAAGGATCTCTATAATATCTACATTAGACAGTGATTTCTCTTTCAACATATACCGTGATGTCCCACATTTAGGACAACATAAAATAAATTCACTGTATTTCATATATATCATACATTCAGGACGAAAAGCGTGTATTTTCTTGTATCCCAATCCCATCAGGAAATTTTTTTGTCGCCGTATAATGTGAATCTGGAAGATCATTTTCTTTACGAAGAATGTCTTTCAGCAATTGAAGAAGCTTTGTAAAACATATGTCACCCCCTAAATGTTTCTATATCAGGTAAATCAATATTACCCTCCCCAACAAAATTATAAAACATATAAAACCATGATACAATGGTTTTTCATAATCACCATATTGACGTGAAACATTCAATTATATCTCAATTAGTTATGCTACATATCATGAATCAATTATTCAATTACAATGGAGTCACCATCTTGAAAATCATAATCATCAATAGATATGAAATTCTATCCATTTTTAGCATGCCAAATACAAGGGCTATAACTCAGATTAATACCATGAAAATCAGATGATTTTTGATCTCTCTACTTATCAGGTTCTTCATATTCATACATTTCAGTCATCGATTGAAAAAATGTTGTTGCTCAGAATTTTTTTTAGAAAATTCCAAAAAGGAATCAAAACCATCCTCATATTCATTACTCATTATATGTGACATAATACAACTATAAATCATTATTACCTTCAACAAATATCAAAATTATACATCTTGTTAAGATAATCCAATTTTTTATTTATATGAAAAATATCATAATTTGAATATATCTTTTAAATGAAATAAAAAACATATATATGTGAATATGAAAAATATATGCATGGGAATAATTTGAATAGAAAATATAGTTAGATGTAAGAATATTATATTTATATGGAAAATTACTTATTTTGAATGTAAAAATGTTTTTAAAAAACAAATGTGAATAGATGTGTTAGTAATCATGGATTGAGGAACATTCCAAGGAAATATTCTACTCGATTTCTATCCACATTGAAAATTTTGTCATCTTATAGAAAAGAATCAAATAAAATTATTTTTATATGATGATAAAAAACCAGGATTAATATGTCAAATGGTGTGATAGGATAGTGTAATTTATATTGGAAATCCTTAAGAATTAAGAACATTATTCCCCATGAATATGTTATTTCCAAATAAGTTGAAGTGGTGGAATTTGAAAAAAAAATATAGAATGTCTAAAGATAATATAATCCTGATGCTTCATTGAAACCATTGGGATATATATATATATATATAACAATAGTTCAAGAACCATTGGTATATATTTTGTCCAAAATATAATCTATGACAACAGTTTCAGGGAAAATGTTGGGATATATGTACACTAGTGATTCAAGAACCACTGGACTATACTCTATAGTATATAATCTATTGCAATAGTGTATGAAACTGTTGGTATATCCTCTTCTCCCAGCAACTAGCAGCATACTCGCTTCACCCATAAACCATGCATCACATAACCCATCATCCTCTTCCAAACTTTTATAACATGTACACATGAATTACAGAACCTGTAATGGGGGTGAGGTTGACTAGGGGGTTGGGGTTGAACATGGGGTGGGGTGACTAGGGGCGTGTATTTAGGTGGGTTGACTATCCATGAGGGTTAGGGGGTGTTCCGGGGGTGGGGTGGCAAGAAGGTTTTCTAAGGGGTGTGGGATGTCTAGGGGGTGGGAGTGGTCCTTGGGTTTGGGGGTGTCTAGGGGTTGGAAGTATCCAGGTGGGTGGGAAGGTGAATTGAGGGATGAGGGCTGTCTAGTGGGGTGGGGTGGTGTCCAAGGGGTGGGAGGGTGTCTAGGGGTGGGGGTGTCCATGGCGTGGGAGGGTGTCCAGGGGGTAGGTTATGTCTAAGGGGTTGGGGTTGTCCATGGGGAGGTGGTTTCCAGGGGTGGGAGGCTATCCAGTGGGGGGATGGATTTATATGGGGGTGGGTGTCCATGGGGGTGGGGGTTGTCCTGGGATTGGGGGATGTAAATGATGGTATGGGTGTCCAATGTTTGTGAGGGTTTTTAAGGTGGTTGGGGTTGGAGGGTTTCTAGGGGTGGTGGTTGAAGAGTGGGGTGGGGTGGTGTCTAGGGAGTGGGGGTTATACAAGTGGTGGGGGAGAAATCTAGGGGGTAGGGGTCTCGAGGGGGTAGGGGTGTCTGGGGGTGTTCAGAGGGTTAAGGGGTGTCAAGAGGGTGGGAGGTTCCATGGGTGTGTGTGTGTGGGGTGTAATTTATTTGGGGTGAGGGGTGTCAATGGTGGTGGTGGCTATCCAAGGGGTTGGGGATGATATCTAGTGGGGGGGTTCAATGGGGGTGGGTGTCCAGGGGGTGGGGGATGTCTTGCGACGAGGAGGGGGGGCTGCCTAAGGTGGGAGAGTGTGAGTAGGTGAATGGGGTATATCCAAGGGAGTGGGGTCTATACAAGTGGGTAGGGAGTGTCCAGGGGTTTAGGGATATCCCAGGGGTGGGTGTGTCCTACGGTAGGAGTAATCCAGGGGGTGTGGGGCTGTCCAGGGGGTCTAGGGTGTTTAAGGGACTGAGGGGTGTCCAGGGGATGTGGGGGCTATCCAAGGGGGTAAAGGGTGTTTAGGGGGCCTATCTAGAGGGTGGGGGTGTCTATGGGTGGGAGCATAACATGTACGATAATGATTTCATGGTATCACACACTTGGAAGCACACACACACATGATAGAACACGTGTCGTATCAACAAAAATAGCAGAACGTGCATGATTTCACTCACATGGTTTATTTTTTCAGCAAATAACTTAGAATGGAATAAAACAACACTATGACACTTACAATAATTGATTGAAAATTGACTTAAAATAATATAAAAAAATATAAATTTAAGGAATCGCTAAAAATGGACAATGAAACCAAGGCATGTGAAACTTATATAAATTTGGTGTGTCGACCTGATAGATATCATGAAAATAATGATGATGAATGATTTTGAAAAAATGTGGTTGGATTGAACAACTTTGAAGAATCCGTTGTTCGTTTACCATTAGAGATAGATGGGCCACCGGTCGACTGATAAATGAAAACATAATGATAGAATACGAGGCCCGATAAATCATTTAAAAGCATCATCACATTTGTTTTTTAACAACTGATGTGATGAACAATTTTTTTATCAAATCAGTTATTTAATAATAGTCGTATTAAATATTTTGTCACATCAGTTAAAAAATAACCTTCATTATAAATTGTTATTTATAACATATGTTATTTCATAACTAATGTTATAATGCGCAAATATTGGATTTATAAAGTCACTAATGTTATAACAGACATGATAAATAACGGATAATTAATTTATAACATTAGTTATAAAAGAACAGACATGATAAATCCAATTACGGTATTTTTTCATATATTATAAAATTACAGATGTTATAAATCGATTCTCAGTGATTTAGCAAGATTGTTATAAAATAACAGAAGTGATAATGAAATTTTTATAGCTTTTGATGTCATTTATAAATAACCAATGAAAAATAACTGACATGGAAAATGTTTATTGAGCTAGTGATTGTATTGTATTTTTATTATTGATTATTTTAAATTGTCCATGATTTTTAATCACTATAATTTTTTATATGATATGAATATCCTATGAAATAATTGTATATTTATTTAGAAAAATTCCCAAATGTTTTAGATAATAATTAACTACACCCTTTATGGAAAATGTTTTCCATATATATTTATATATGAACATTGCTTCCATATTTTAAATAGTTGGAATTTATGAAAGGTAAATATTCAGTCACATTTTATGAATACTTTTTATATAATTAATGTAATTTTATTCATCAAATGTTTTTATATTACTGTAAAATTAAAAATAAAATAGATAATATATCATGTCACTTTTGGGAGGTGGTAGTCAGCACGTACACATAAGAAAAGTTGTCTATTTCCGAGGCCTAAAAGGAATGAATATATATATATGTGTGTGTGTGATATTATAAATAAATATATATAAATATTTAAAAAATATCATATATAAAAATTAAATCCATTATTACTTTAGGCCATGATAGGCAGTGATGGAAAAAATACAATGGTTCGCTAGGTGGTTGTCTACCACATAAGTTTTTAACAGTTCGGTTTTCTATTTCACTAAATAATATATTGATATAGATTATTAAATTAACATAAAAAAACAATTATATGTTATATTAATGTTTTATTATATTTTAATTATTTGAAAATTTCTTAATGTGGTAATACCATAATAATAAAAATAACGATATTAGAAAAGATAATTACCTTCATTGGCAAATCCTCCATTAGATATCTTATTACAGACCATAGGGTTTGTATTTTGAAAATAAAAAAATTATATAATGATGATATGTAGTTTTGGAGATATATTTTATGGTTTTGGTCAAATAAAATCACATATTAGGTATGTGAGGAGGAATTAAAGAGTCTCCCCATTCATAAGTGGGGAAGATGACACACGTTAAAATTTTAAAATTAAAAACACATACCCCTATTTAAAACATTTCACAAATATAAATCATGGATTTCCCATCATTATATGAGATATGGTAGAATTATGGCCATATAATAGGAGTTGGATAAGTAATTATGTTTTTATGAAACATATAATTTTTTCCAATGGTTATCTTTTTTTACATTAAATATTTTTTTTAATTTTTAAAATTTTTACTAATCTTTAGGACCAAAATTTTTGTTGCTGTTTTCAAATAATGTAAATTATTTATATTAAAAATATGAAAACCATTTTTTAAAATCAAATTCAATAAATATTTATAATTTAATTTATTATTAATCTCGTATATGTGATGAAAAAATAACTTTTCAAAGAGAAAACTTTCTCATGTACAAAAGAAATAATATAAAAATTAAACATTAAAATTATTAAAATATAATAAATTTTAATAATATTAATAATATAATTAAAGTAATATAAATTTTAATAAAATCTTAATAATAATATAACTTTTTAAATGATTAAGACTATAAGGAACTATTTAATAAAATTTAATATTATTCAATATTCAATCAAAAAATTATCATTTTAGAGAAAGACATAAAATTACCCCTAATATTATTTTGACATGATAATACAATTAATGATGTAAATTTTATCAAATATTTTATATGAAAGTCATGGAACGTATTTTTTTTATTTTCTAAAAAAATGAAATTATAGCCATTTTTGAGTGAAATATATGTTTTAATCATATAGAGTCTTTATAAAAAATAATGTACTTATTTATCAATATAATATATTTATCTCAATACATCATAAATTATTTTCATAATGTTGTAATTCCTAGTTCTAATTACAAATTTAATGGCTAGGTGATGATGTTCATGTCTAAATATTAATATTTTAAATTTATTCTCTTGGTTATCTAAAACATTATCTTGTGTGTAACAAAAACTATAGGGAAAAATAATTTTTATATAAAAAATTACTAAAATGTCATAGAATAATATTTTAACCACTTATAATTAATTTCAATATAAAAAATTAGTTACTGCGATATAAAAACTATAGGATACTTCTTCCTGAAAATATCATCAGGTTACATGTTACTTCAAATAATTGGTAGTTTCGCAAGAAAATATTGGCCAAATGAGTTGTCTGTATTCATAGAACATTATCTATATGATTAATAAAATCTACTTATTATTCCTTGTAAGATACATCCTGATATAATTGTACAACATCTGATTTAGTACATTTTAAGTACTATGTTGGTACTTCATTAGTATATATAAAAGTAATACATTGTTGACTTTTGGGAGGTGATGTGGAAGCACTAACAAATAAGGGTTTATACGAACTAAATCAAAAATATAACAAAGGAAAATATACTTAGGCCCCTAAATACATTAATCCCATATCTCATAACATTACTAAATATAGAAATTCATTGGAAAAATTATCAATTACATCAATCCCTATATCGATATAGTCATTATCTGCATTACGTTTTTTACCTTCAAGCTACCATTATTTCATGTTCAATGGCCCTCACTTTTTCTTCCATTTCGTTATTTACCTCATCTCCAAATAAATATATATTTACAACTTCCCATTATGTTTAATTTATACTATATCTTCTATATATGGATTCACATGGATATATAAGAATGTTTTATTTAAACTAATTGTATTCAGAGAACACAGATTCAGAAAGTTGTTGATCTATACCACCATTAAAATCCATATGAAACTATCAAAAAATATCACATTGGTTTTGAATTATTACACATAACAAACCTTATTTCTACAGATGATATGTAGGGTTGTAATTTTACTCTATATATATATATATAATATTGAATAATTATCCACAACATCAATATAGTCCTCGGATCCTAATCTTATTCAATCAATCATGGTACAACATGAAATATTTAACCAACCATTACATATAATCTATCTGGATAAATTTGATACAAATATTCCCTAATATAAGTAATTTTTTCAAACATCATAAGGTGGTTAACTATAGTCCATCTTGAATTATTATCATTAAATATTATGGGGTTTTGAAAAGAAAATACATAGTGATGTTTCCCGTTTCAATATAGTTATGGATAATGGTTGTAACATCCCCTTAAACATTTTTCAAACACACATAACATAATGAAATTAAATGTGCTATGATAAAGAATATAATATCATTAATTATGTCATACCAATAGATATACTCATTAAAATATATACACATCTCTACACTTCTTAGATAAATAGTGATCAAAGAACTATGACCTTCCTCTAACATACCCATCATAAAATCTATAATGGATGAGACAAAGACACAATTTTTGAAAGTTAATATTACATCATAACCATTGATAATATTGTGATTATTTTTAAATTTCCTTCTACTGACTAACACATTTTTTCGATATATTATTTAACAAGGATTGTGGTTGAACTCTCAGTTTACAATGGAAAGAATAATCCATTTCTTAAACATTTCCATATATATCCATTATAAATTATGAATCATTAGATATTTTTAAATCATCATTACATATAAGTTATCAGGATGATTTTTACTAAATGTATTATCAACCTTATTAAATTTCAAAGAGTAATAATGCACTGATCATCATAATATTTAATCATATCTAACATTATTCAATATAAAATTCCTAACTATGTTTTTGTTAATATATTAATTAAAATTTTAATATATGTATATATATCAAAAACATCTACATATATTTAATTATTCTATTTATGTAATTTTTGAAATTTCAATAGGTAACTCTATATCTTGATTTTAGTATATTTTCTCATGAACCATCAATTATCATGGAGGAATAATATATAACTATATCATTCTAGATGAAAACCCATCCATGTCCCTTATTCAATACATCACTATAGATTACAAAACCTTCTCTACTATAGGGTAGAATAAGGAAATGTTTTTTTAATAATTGTTTTAAAAATTGTGAAAATATTCTTCACAATCAACGATGTATAGGATATTTTCAACCTTCTGAGTTAATATGGTGAGTGGATTATATAGTTGTTATAAAGTATCCTCACACCATTAATATTATCCATCCAAACAAATAAAATATTGAAACTGAGTCATAGTTGTTGGTTTCGTCCAATTCTTAAGTCCTTCATTCATTGATGGATCCACTAATAGGCCATATTTTTAGATTATATAACGTCAAAAAGAGTATTCTGGTTGAAAAAATTATCACATATTTTATTTTACATTAAAAATATATATTAATATGTTCTTTAGCACATTTTATAATTGATCTTTATTCTCTGACTTATATTTTGAATATATATGATTATCATATAAAATAAAAACACAAAATAATCACTGTAATCTACTTAGACTATATTTTATAATTAAATTATGATATTATAAGAGTTAATAATACTATATTCCATCACTATATACTTATAGTGTTTATACCTCATATGAATTGCTATATGAGGTGTATCATCTTTCCATGCTATAAGTTGATGACATCTATAACGATGGTCAGTCATAGAAAAGTGTTGATATCAATGAATTTAACAAACCAAGTCATAAATATTCTGTATGTGACACCACAAGTCTTAACAATATTTTCCTTTTGAAATAATATAATCTTATTGTCTGAATTTATTATACACAATGTCAAACGTAAACTACATATAACCCTGAATTACCTTGTGTTACACAGAAGACTGAGTTTTCTACCCTTTTAATGGAGATCCTAAATTAATACTAAATTTGAGAAATGTTAATAATTTTATTTCTAAAAATTAAAGTAAATTAATTATTAATAATTTTGAATTTAAATTATTGTAAATTTTAAAGGTTTTTCTGATAAAAATTAATTTTTGATGAATTGTGGAAATTAAAACAATTTATATTAACACAACCATTTCTCTTAAATAATTATTAATGATAAATTATATTATAGATTTGTTTTAATATCACTTTAGATGAATTATACATAATTTTATATAATTATTTTCATTATAAATAATTTTACATTCATATTGATTATTAAAATTTAACAAACATTGGATCTTTTTTCTACTATGAAAACCCGTTATTTATCCATGTCTGCTAGAATAAGGATAACAGTAATTTTCCTTCTTCTATGATTTGAATATTAAAAATACAACATACACATATTTAATTTATATTTTTTTGTGACATTATAAGATCTACTTATTTTTTTACCAAAATGAATACTGAATGAGATTAAGATTAATTATGTTGATTAAGATTTCATTAAGATTAATAAGAGACTAAACATTATTATTAAAGACTAATATAACTTCATAACTTCTTAAAAATCCATATGATTCCAATAATTTGTCCATGTACCCTCTTGGTATGAAATAGATGGTTATTGATATTTTATAAAATTAAATATCCCTATATGAAATGATAAGTAATGAAAAAGACAAAAGGGAATCTTTCCTTATAATTAACATTTGTAAAATTCCTAGATACGTACAAAACATAATATTTTAGTTTATAAATACCATTTTTAATATAAATATATTATTTTTATCATAATTACTTATCAATAATTTTTATAGATGATTTATTTACATAAAATAATTTTTAAATTCCAACATAGTGATTATTTAGTTAATAATTAAATAAAATAAAGGATACCATAAATATTAAAAGAGATGTTAAATGATCTAATTTCAGTCCTTATTTATTTTTGATGATTAAAATATCATGTTTTAAATCTATAAAAAATAATATATTGTATTATAATTATAAATTTATTTTTTCTAATTAATATTAAATATAAAATTTCAAAATTGACATTATTGTAATTGTAAAATAAATGAATGATATCAATTGATATACAATTTAAAAAAATCATATATTATGACATGTTATTTTAATTTTTAAATAAATATAAAATATGTTCTATTAATTTACAAATTATTAAATTATAATTCATATATTGAACCATATACTTTAAACTTTTTCTTAACACGGCCTACGTTCATGAAACGTTTTAGCGCATCATAAGAACATTTTTTGAAAATAATTTACAAAAGAAAAGGGATTTTATTCAATAAATTAGTTATAATATAAATTATTATGTATATATATTTTATATTAATTACCAATTTAATTTTTCCTAAATTGTAAAATTAATTGGATTATAAAACTAAATTCTTTAATAAAACCCAAAATAATAAAATGGGGGAACCATAGAAGTTAAGGAACAAAAATATTAAGATGATCATATTTTTGTGTGGATGTGGTTTCTATCAAAAATGAGACAACATAAATTAATTATTTTTCCAATTTGGAGGAAATTTAGGTAGGATAGACCTCCAATTATTCTATAGAATTTGATATTTACAAAAGTACCACTCCCCCTTCCCTATAAAATGCCACCATATATCACCATAAATAACACATATAAAACAACCCATGTTCAAGAAATCCCTTTGAAAATATTCTCCAAAAATCCCTACCCTCATCCTCTAAAAATCCTTTTGTAGAGAAACCATTCTATGGCTTCTTTTTCTATAATCCAAAAGAAGTTATCTGATTAAGAGGTTACACCTTCTCACATGCTTTCTAATTTAATTTCTATTCCCCACTCCATATTATATTATTATACTATGATTACATAGAAACAATTGTATCATAAATATACTAGGGTGTTATTAGGATGAGTTTTATAGCTACACTTATACACATCTACATTAAATTGGAATCGGACATACTCTTTCTGTACAAAACGAAATACTACCTCTCAAACAATGATTGTTCAATTTTTCCATTCCCCATTTCATGGTGGAAATTATGATGGACACAATTTTTATATAATATATTATTTAAATAAGTAATTCAACTGTAATTATTATTTATAACATACCTTTATGCTTCCATCATGTGTAAATAATGCAGTTTTGTTTGAGAAATTGTGGACTACTGCCGCCTCAAAGCGATATGACTAATTAATTCCATACATGGATCCTATAATAGTTGGTCATAAAAAACCTATGAAAATTATATAACATAAATATGATACTTCAAATTATATTATACATATTTCAGTTTTAGTTATAATAATTCTGATGTGAAAATTTAATGAGTGTAGCGTTCATAGGTACGTATGACCAACCGTCTCCACGAAAGGTGCAATTAATTTTTTATATCTAAATATTATGGACTATTCTAAATAAATATTTACTGAATATATAATATATTTTATTCAAGGAATAAATTTTTGATTTAAATAAATAATGATATATTTAATATTAATAGAAAATAGAAATTCAAAACATAGTTGAGAAAAGTACACAATTAACACCTGAAAATGTTAAAATATTAAAATAGTGTTCTCAAGTGGATATAAAAAACTATATGAGGTTAATATATGGTAATATAAACATTATTTTTGTTTTTTATTAGTTAAAAAATTATTTTAAATCACTATACAAGAGTTTAAATACTTCAAAATAGAGAAAGTTAAAGGTAATGTAATTTCATCATACCGTACATTTCATCGATATTTATTTATTATTATGTGCCAATTCACTCTTATTGGGTGTTTATATTACCATTTTCAAAATAAAAATTGAATACCCTTATTCTCATTACTTTTATGATTAAATTTTTTTCATACCTTTCTGGTCGTTATGATGTAAATGTTTCGAAGTGGAATGGGACACTTTAGAATGTTCAATGTTTATTCTCCTCAAGAATGTTCTTCATATCTCATTATTTTTTAAATATTAACTTACCCATTAATTAATAACATTAAGGTAATTAGTATAACTGCAAATATAATTGAATATACACATCCTCATACAATGGATATATGAATTTCCTAAATCATGTAATATATTAACATATTGGTCACTGTTAAAATTATTTAATTAATTGGGGAATTATTGTTAAATCCATATTTCTCATTAAATAAAGTGATTTGATAAATAATATTTACTATTGTGATTATTAATTATGATGAATGATTTGGATTGGAAATGGAGGTTGGATCCAGGACATTATATATTGCTTTAATGCATCATCCTGTTCTAATGAGACAAATAAGATGACCAAATTAAATGGGGTTTGATCCGTGTTTTAAAATGTATTCGGAACATTCATGAAGATAATATGTTTTCATGGTACATAGACATGTAATCCTATAAGAATGAAATTTCACTCATTATGAATAATTTATTGTTTATCACTGATATTTTATATCAATATATCTATGTATATTGATGATTCTCAATTAATTTATTACTGGCATGTGTTTCAGTTTCTTACACTGCATAACATATTTTCTATATATAGATTTATAAATGGAATGTGTGCTCAGTTATTTACATTTCCATAAATATTGATTCATTATTTCTTCGATTTTACTTTCCATTAATGAGCATCTGACCTCACCCTTATTATTTTTCTCTCCCTAGGTTATGAAAAAGATAACATTGATTAAGATTTAAATGATATAGTTTTTTTAATTTATTGTGTAACATATTTTGTATTGTTTTTCCAATACATTATGTGTATCATGATTTTAATCTATCTATCCAAGAATTCTAATCTGATTGGACCTTTATGATTTACATCCTTGTAATAATTTCAATAAAATTTAATAATGAACTATCTCTATGCATTTATGGATAGGGATTACATTTTTTATCAAAGGATGTTTAGAAACAACCTTGATAAATATATTTAAGAAAAAATAAGTTAGGGAGAAAAACCCTAATATACAAATTGAAGATTATTGTTCAATAACATCCTATAATTTTGGTAGTGTAAATATTATGTATTAATTCCTAGAAATACATCTCTTCATTGATACTACAAGTAAAAGTGGTTTTGGAAGAGATTTTTCTAGTAGTAACAACTCTGAAATGGTGTTATGGGCTTGAATCATGGATACCTACTAAAATAAAATTAGCCTTACTATGCACCTATTTAGACACCCCCGTGGGATATTCATAGGTTAATTTACAATTTATTTTTTTTACTATTATGAATGTTATAGATGAAAATATTTCCCCAAGGAATCCATTGTTTATGGTTATTGGATTTATGATGCATAATTTTATTTAATGACTTAATGAATTTTTAAAAATTAATAATTTTTATGGAAATTTTTATAAATGGTTCGTTGTATACTAAATTATAACATTGTCAATTCAAGTGACAGAAAGAGAGAGAATGATCATATCATTAAGGGTTTTATGCCATAATTTCATAAAAAACAGTCTCTCTTGTATTATCATCATATTTGGAAATGGTATCATTTATTAATAAGATATATAAATAATTCTCAGAGTCATATGGATTTCAATGGAATAAGAGGATGAAAAAGAAAAATATTGGTTATGGGAAGATGGGAAAGAATTATTTTCCCACATGCGATAACTATGGAATGAATCAACTTGGTAGATGCCTAATGGGAATGAGAGATTGTTATATGTGTTAAAAAAAGGACACAAAGTTCGTGAATGTAATGGTAAGAAATGGTTTTCCAACATATAATTCATCCATTTATGTAATATGGGACACTATTGGAATCAATATTTAAAGTGTCAATAGAATATAACCCATAATATTCTATAGGAATTTGATAATGTTATTATACATCTGTAGATGAACCATAATGATTAATATTCTTATTAATGAATTAGGTCATTTGAGTACATTATCAGTAATGTATAGGTTGTAATAATTATGGAATATATGAGGATTTTACTGAAGTACATTTTCATCATGAATTTTAGACTATCTTTTGAATAATACAATGGAACGATATTCTGTAGAATGTAATTATTTGGGAAAATACATTATTGACGGAAATCCAACCATTTATTTTTTCACGATATTTAGATAATGATGAATAATTTATTTGGATATGTTCGGATTACCATGTAAGTAATTAATTAATTGAAGACAAGTGGTCTATGTTATCATTGACGGAGTTTATGAATCATTTGGTTTTATGTAATATATCAGATAACACAGGTCTAACATAATGAATAAGAAATAATGGATTTTTCCATTATGTTTTAATAGTAATTTGAGTTATTAATATATTTCAAAATAATACATGATGAAGTTATCCACATTTTTTGAATGTGAAAATTAAAATCTTATCCATTTTGATTAAAAAATATGGTTATGTTCAATATGGATGTTTAGTATCATTCATTCAGATGTAATTCGATAATAATATGTTGGAAAATTTTACTATTTATCAAATTTTTTAAGATGATCATTAGATGATATTTTAGAGTGTAATGTATTAGTTTAATATATCTCACATCATGTGTTAAGATATTAAGTAAAAATAGGCCAATGATTAATAATATAAAATGATTGTGTTTATGTATATGTACTTATATTGTTATATAGCGAAACAATTCTTTAACAATAATAGAAATGTTATTGAAACAATATTTTTTCCATATTATAATCTTTTTTAGGTTATTAATTACCTTAACTCTTAACTATGGGTTATGGTTTTGTGGTCCAAATGTATCATCAGAATATGTTATCTAGCACTCTCCATCAGAACATGTTGGTTATATTTTTCATCCATATCCCTGTATCAACTTCCCACATATGTTCTCATAGTAGGTAATCTAGATACATTAATGTTGTTCAACCTATTCTCTCTTATTAATTGAATTTGATATTTACCCTTTTTCAATTTCAATATTCCACAAATAGTTTATTTTCAATAAAAAGAGTACCAATATTATGTTTAAAATGTGAGGACATAATTTAATTAAGGTGAATATAATGTGACAATCAAATAAATTAAAATATTTCTTTTTTCTAATTAGTATAATTTTATTGTTGTAATTATTTATACACAATATTAAACATACACTACAAATGAAATTGAATTAGCATGCATTACACACAAGACAGTGTTATAATTATTTTTAATGGAGAACCTATTTTATAGATAAGTATTTTATATTTATCATTTTATTTTAAAAAATAACAATCATTTTTTGAATTGAGAATCTAAAAATTAGATTATGGAAATATTTTGGGATATTTCTGTGAAACAACATTTCTTGATGAATTTTAAAAATTAATGTAATTTAGTATAAAACTACCACTCCATTTAAATAATTATTATTGATAATAATATTTTAGATATTTTTTTGAGTCACTTTAGTTAAATAATAAAAAAATTAATACATTTATATTCATTAGAATTTTTTTACAGCCAAATTGAATATAATGACTAAACAAACATTGAAACATTTTTCTACTATAAAAACATGATATTTCACCAAATCATCTGGATTAGAGTTAATTTTTATTTTCCAACATATCTGATTGGAATTTTTAAAAAATGACAAAAACTACTGTAATTAGTATAATATTTTCGTTCTAATAAGATCATATTATTTTTGTGACCTAAATAATTTTTGAATGTTATATAGATGGACTATGTTGATTATGGTATGATAAAGCATAATAAGGGGATAAAAAATAATATAATGGACCAAAGAAACATAGAAAATTGTCAAAAATAGTTTTTATTAAATTTTTATTTCCATTTACCCAATTTATTATAAAAATGTGGTTATGGAGATAAAATTAAATGAGTGTTCCCAATATAAAATGTTGTGTAATTAAAAAGACGAAAAGAGAACTTTCCTTACCTTTAACATTTATAGAAAAATGTGATATGTAAAAAAGAATCAAATTTTAGTTTAAACATACCCTTTTGTATGATAAATTGATTATTATCATCATAATAATTTATCAATAAATTTTAATGATTTTTTGTTTATTTAAATGATTAAGAAATTCCATGATGATGATTATTTAGTTAATAATTAACTAAAATCAATGATACTACAAAATTTAAAGGAGAACATAATTGATTGAATTTTTTACATTATATATTCATCTTGATTAAAATATCATGCTAAAAAAATATAAACCTAAAATATTGGGATTACAATGTTAAATTGAAATTTAAAAATTTACATAAAATAACGGATGTCAACATTGACATTACTGTGATTTTACAATAAATGATTACTATTAAAGGATTAAAAATTAATAAAAATATTATATTATAAAGAGCGGGTTTTTAGTATTAATATATTATATATATGGTCTATTAATTCACCATTTAATATTTTATAATTAAATTATTTTACCATATTATGAAAAAACATTGTTAACGTTGTCCAGGTTCAAGTAGCATTTTAGCACATCACATGCACTTGTTTTAATAATAATTTCCAAAATAGATGGGAAAATTATTCCATAAATTATATATGATATTAATAATTTATTGGATATAAATTTTATAGTAAATATCACATTAATATATTTTTTAATTGTAATTTTCATTATATAAGAAAAATATATTCATTAAAATAAACCAAAATGATAAAATTGGGGAATCATAGAAGTAAAGGAACCAAATTTTTAAAATGCACATATTTTTATGTCGATGTGGTATTTATCGAATATGATTAAACATTAATCCATTATTTTTATATTTTTAAGAACATTTTTTATGATATTCCACCCATTATTGAATACCCTTTATGTATTTACAAATCTGTCAGTCACCCTTCCCAATAATAGGCCACCTCCTCTCCCCATTCCTAACACATATAAAAACACTAATGTATTGAGAAAAACCTACAAAAATATTATCCTTACATAACTCCCATCGACCTAGACTCATCACATTGGACCAAATTATTTCTAGAAATTCATTTTGATATAAACCAAAATAAGTTACCCAATTAATAGGTAAGTACTTCTCATAAAAATTTAAATTTTATTTCTATAATCCAATCCCAATAATCATATTATTATATAATTACATAAAAACAATATTATCCTCAATATTATAGGATTTTGTATGATAACAATTTGATATAGAATTAATTACACCTCCAATAATGGGTAAAAAATGTATTATTTCTGTGTCTGTGGTGATTTAGAGGCTCACGAAATGATGATTGTTAAATTTTTAACTACAAACACTCATTGTGACCATTATGTTGGAAAATATATTTATATTAAATATTTATTATGATATATATATATATATTTAATTTTTTAACATATCGTTATTATACAATATTATGTAAATATGATAATTTCAATAGAGGAGTTGTGGGCTACTACCCCCATAAAGCGATATTACTCATTCTTTCCATACATGGATCGTATAAAGAATGGTTATAGGAAAACATTGAAAAATATATACCATAAATATTATTCATGAAATTATGATATAAATAGGAATCAATTAGTTTTAATAAATTTATTTAATCAAAGAATTGAATTTAGTGTTCGTGCGTACGTACAACCTACCATCTCTCTGAACAATGCACTTCACTTTTAATATCAAAATACTATGGATTAATCAACAAACTTTTGTACTAAATATATAATAAAATTAAGTAATTTTTTATGTAATGTAGATTATTGAACCATCATATAAATAATATGAATAATAAATAACAAGTAAAAATATAGTTGACAAAACTCGACATTTAATAGCCAAAATTTTAAAAATAATAAAATAATATTAAAAAACAGGAAGTAAAATATTTTAAGATGTTAATATATTGTATTATAAACATTATATTAGTACTGGTATTAGATAGTAACATATTTTAAACCATGATTCTATATTTTAAAGGCCACAATACAAAATTATGGTTAAGTCATTGGAATTTCATCTCAACTAACATTTCAATGAGACATATTTTTTATTCTATGCCAATTCAATCTTATTTGATGTATATTATTCAATTTTCATATTATATCTTCAATACCATTATTATCATGTTTTTTTAACTTTAAATTTTGTTCATAAATTTTTTGAGATAGCGATTTAAATGATTCGATGTGGTACGGGACACTTTGGAATGTTTATAGATTTTTTTTCCCAAGAATGTTCTCAATATCACTTTATTTGTGAGTGTTAAATTTCCATTTATGAAATAACATTATTTCAATATTTTTAAAGGGGAATTTAATTTAATATATATATATTCATTTAATATATATTAGTATTTCCTAAACTATTTACCATTTTATAATGGTGGAAACATTGAAAATTAATTGATTAATTGTTGATTTATACTTAAATATTTATTTCTCATTCAATATGGTTTCTTGATAATGAATATTAGTTATTTTGATTATTCATTATGTGGAATGATTTGGACTAGAAATGAAAGGGGGATACCAAACATTATATATCTCCTTGATGCATCAATATATTCTAATGATACAAATAAGTTGTCTAAATCAAATATGTTTCTAGACATGTTTCAAATCGTCTCGTGATTTGTATGGATGTTATATATTTCACATGCTTGAGACATGATGTCTAAAAAGTAATAAAATGTCCTCATTTAGTATCATTTTTTATTTAACCACGATATTTTTCTTCGACATATCTATAGATGTCGTTAATTTTCCTTTATTTAAATAATTTCTTGTGTTTTAGTTTTATAATTTCCATATTATGTGTGACTAATCTTATTTTATAAATGGAAAGTGTGATAAGTTATATACCTTTCCATATAGATTGATTTATTATTTATTCTGTTTTATATACCCTTACTGAGAATATATGCACAACCTAATTGTGTTTCTCTCCACAATTTATATTGAAAATAACATTTATTATGGTTTCAAGGTTTCTGTTTATTTATGTTACTGTGTATCATGTTTTATTTTCCCCCAATTTTATTATGGGTATCATGTATGTAATCTGGCATTCCAAGACTACAAAACATAACGGTGCTTAGGTAATTAGTTCATTGTATTAAATCTAATGTAATGTAATAAGGCATCAGCTCTGGAAATTTTGGGTTCAGGGAATTACATTTTAGGGATTACATTATATTCATTGCGAACATGTTCAATTCCAGAAAAATTAATGTATATTTTCGTCAGTTGATCTTTCTTCATAACAAACTGAACTTTTCGACTCCATGGTGACACGTATATATTAATAAATCCATTTTTATGAAACTCTAGGAGTTTATTCTTCTATTCACTATAGTGTCTTTAAAATATTATTAGAATTAGGAAGGCATATTAATGTTAACTCAACATCGCGTTTTTCTTGAAGAATTGAAAATCATCGGAAAATAAATAATTAAACGCCCACACAATATAAATATCATTGATGTTGGGTCTCTCCTCAACCATACGATATAATGAACCAATTTTAATGGTAATTAAGTCAGATATAATATATATTCCCTACATCATAAGTTTATATTTATACACCCATTAATAGAATATTAGATATTGGTATGGATTATCAAACATGGCTTCCATTCCATGAGAATTTATGGAGGATTTATATTGATAAATTAAACACATGTCTAAGTTAACATCAATTTCTACCATTGGGAGAATAAAATTATTTATAGATATCAAATCTTCAATAACAAAAACATGAGGGGAATCAGATACCTGAGATGTGATAAAAATATCGTGAGGATTTTCCACTAATAATAAAATATCTAACAAATTATGAGTTGTGGTTATAAAATTATAAAAAATTTAAATATAAAATAATGGGATGATATAGAGTCAAATAAAACATTAATAGTTCTATAATACATCATAAGTGTACCTTTCACTATGATTTTTTAATATCTATAATTACAAATAGTGATCTACATGTTTTTACATTTTTCTCTCAGCTTAAGAGGTTTCCGATGTTGAGTAACATTTTTTACCTTTTGATGAGGTAAATGGTTAGAATAATTCACATAGTCCTCAAATTAGAAACATGTTAGTGTGATTGGTGCATTCTGAGTATATTAATAACTATTTTAATTATTAAATAACTTTTCCCATCACATGAAAATTTGAGTTCATATGACATTCCTTTCAAAACATAAACCATTTACCAGAAACCTGATGAATATTTCCACAATGTGTATTTCCATAATTCAATCTTGAAGGGAATAATATATTATTCTTTTCATAGGTTTTACAGTTTCTTATGAATTCCATTATTCATTACTCATAAAAAAATGTTATTGATGCGTAATTATAATATATAGTTTCACCTATAAAAATTATTGGATGATTTCTACAAATCACCCAAATTACCTTATAGACTATTTTAATTGATCGACTATGTTTCAATTTATTAATGAATCGATCAACATCACATATAGGTGGTATGATATTTCTATAAGTGATGTAATCATGTCATGATACATTCACCTCCTAGGTACCAATGGATTTATCATCCATCTTTAATAACACATTGATGTCATTCTATATTTTTCTATAGGAAATACATGGAATGTAATTATTTAAAATTAATATATTCAAATAATCTCACTCCATGGAGTTCATTAAATCATATAAACATATATTAATAATTAATTTCCCTAATTTATCCACTTTTCATTCCAACTGATATACTAAATAACTATTCATGCGATTAGGAATATAGAATGGAAAATATTTTTTCAAGGACAAGGACCCATTACTCATCAATTATTGGATTAGTGTAAGCAGTTATCAATGGAAGATGTCTCCATATACAGGATACACTAAATTTTTATCCACACCCCTCTTCTGTTTTGGATGTTCAACATTATTCATAGATTAATAATTTTTCATGTATTTTGATATGAGATTATTTGTTTCATCTCCCAATGCATTTGATTTATCATAAGGACAAACATTTCATTGTCCTTAAAATTAATTATTAACATGACTCCTTCTTGTTTCATACACCAACTAATAATAAATCCAAATATAATATGAAACAATTATCATAATGAAAACCCAGATAATGAAGATAAAATAATTTATAGGATGTCTAAATCATTTTACATTATTTAAATCCATGTTAAATTATTTTTTAACCTAGGTAATCCAGGGTCATCATTTATTCATCGAATTTATAATGGTTTGTAAATATTTTCTGAATTTTCAAAAACATTAACCTTGATGTGTCAAAATATTTATATTTAAAGTCCCACTATCACATAATATTTTACGATCTAATCTCGATTAATGTACTCTTTTTGGAGTTATTAAAACTAGGTATCGATGTCACATGACCAATTCTAATTTTATTATCGAATATTGGATTTAATAGGTGGAAAAAATATATCAATCCTTCATAAATAATTCAACACATTTTATAATACTAGAAAATAACCAAATAATAATCCTCAGACATATCCCAAGGGATATCACTAAATAATTCTTATCCAAGTTTCCAATTTTAAACTAAAACATTATCTAACACCAACTATAAAGACCTAACCATTTGATACGTTTATATTACTTTTTTATATGAAAATTAATTGCATAAATAATGATCCTTTCCATATTTTTGTTGTCATAGTGTCGTTATAAGAAGGCCTTGATTCCTCCATTAGAACACGATCCACATTTTTTGAGAGCTCAGTACTATATGGACTAAATTCTTTGTATAGTGCATTTGGAATCATGGATACATAGAAAACATATCACATGTGAAAAAATCATATACCAATAAGATGATCATCACTATCATCTATTAATAAACATATAAAAAATTATACCATTATTTATTACAATGGAAAACTAAATAAAATAATGGGTGATATTGTATCAATCGTATGGGTAAAAAGTAAGAAAACAAAAAAAACCATAGTATATGGTTATGTGATCATGATAATAATATTTAAAAATCAGACCCTACATATCATATATCACAAACATTATTAATGATATAAATCAAGGTAGTTCATAAGATGTGATTCATAATGGAATAAAATAACATTTTCCATGAAAAAATAATATTTGCAGAACACATATGTTTGTAGTGGAAACAAGAGAAAATAAATTTAATTCCATAGTATTTGAGGAAAATTTCCAAGATAGGAATAGTAAATTTGGTTCCTCCCTCAATCCATCATAGTTGTTTAGGTCCAGTTTCAAGAATAATATCATCAAAATAGTCCCTTACTAAAATAGGTTAACTCCTCATTCCAAAACTATCTATCTCATTAGATATATACCAAATGACTAGGGGGTGATATAGTTCCCAACTATAACATAAATATAATCATTAACATGTATTACATTTTAAAAAAATTCATCACATCAAAATTACTGATAATGAAAAATATTTAATAAAAATTTAAACATACCATTATCTATGGGAATGAAATTTGTTTCACAGAAATTTCATCATTAAATAACCCATGGGAATGAAATAGGTTCCATAATAATTTAATCATTTTATATTATTGATATTCTGATAGGTTTAATAATCACTTAATCATTGCATCATTGCATCATACATCGAATAATGGAGCTTCATAAATATTTCTTGAATTCATCATACCATAACATGTCCAAAATAAATGTGTTTAATTAATATATTTTCATAAATAGTAATATAACATCTATAAATATAATATGTATTTTATCCTTCAATAATATTTTTTATAATATATTAAAAGGAATTGATGGATTTCATCATATATAAAAGATAATTTTGAATTATTTGGTGGAACATTTCATAAGGAATATATCCTTTCCACCTTAAAGACTGTTATTTAACATCTAAAATTATACCAAATAAGAATGAAATCAATTTATAATAAATTATCATTGTAAACTAGACTTATACTATCACGAACCATCCCCCGGGTCCCATGTCGTGACAATCCCATGAACTCCTTTCATAAGATAGGGGTTGTCAACTAGAAACAAACAGGAATTTACCTTAAATGGGATGAAATTTCCTCAAACCCTATACCCACATAGGCAGGGTACACTGCGAATTACTAAAAAACAATATATGAAGGAAGGTGGAACAACAACTAAAAACCACAATTGTGTGAAAACGTATGTACTGAAGTAAAGGGTCCAAAATAAATGCCCAACTGAAAATAAAAAACAACCCAAAGTGAAAAATGCGCTTGAGGTCATATACCTAGGATCATACCTGAAGTGTAGGTACAACTCATCAGTTTTTCTCTTCATGTATACCGGTCACCTCTGTACACCATCTGTCAATCACCGTAGAGGACCATCAAGCCTTGAATCTTCATGACTCCATATATATGTATGTTTCGCTGCACAAGACAGAAAAAGGGGCTGCTGAAGCCTGTGCATGGGTGAGGATGAAAATATTTATTAGGGACCTCAAGGCACCCAAATGTATCTCAAATTTACACTATGGAAAAACCACAAATAATGATCTCAAACATAATTCCAAAATAAAAAAAATGTCCCACACAAGATATACAACTCAGAGATTAGTAAAAAATATGATTCTTCGTATGCTTTATCAATTTATTTGATTAGTATGTTCCAGAACTAAACCAAGAAATAGTTGTTCTATTGTCGATCCATATAGGTTTTTATGTCGGTAAATCATGACAAGATTCTCTTAGGCAGGTCTGCATCAGTTCACGCACTGCTGATCCACACAGGGTTCATATGATGTTGATATGCACAATGTCTCTATGATGCTGATCAACACAGGGTTTCTATAATGGTGATCCAAAAAGGGTCTCTATAAATTTGATCGACATATGGTCACTATGATGATTGTCCACACAGATTCTCTATGATGTTGATCCACACAGGGTCACTATGATGTTGACCCACACAGGGTCACTCATCAATTGACACCCTGCCATAGGATTCAATGCACATTGTGGGATTGATTTTCATAGTATATTCTCCTCAAGATAGTGGTCATGAATAAACTTCCACGACATTCCACAAAGGAGTAACCCAATGTACTACCTTGTCGTAAGGGTCCCAATGTGATAGATGGCGTGTCAATAGGACACCCGATGTGTGAGTCATAAGTGTTTTAATACTGAGGGCCAGGATGGATTCTAGTTCTATCCATCATGTTCGTACATCAAATTTCACAAAATATCTAGTTGATTTTCTCAAAAGGACTATCTCATTCCATGTATTCTAGTGTTGTAGATGATTCATCAAACATACATCTAGTTTGTGATATATGGCTTTTTAAGTGTATCTGGGCTGAAAAGAGTCCAGGTCTGGCACCACTTAGTTGGCCCAAACCGACCCGACCTGACTTGGACTACCTAACCTGGTTGGGGTCTGACTATGCCTAGATTTGACCCAGCTTGGCCCGAACCTGCTGGGTTGACCCGAGGGTGTCGGGTCATGGTTGGCTCAGCCTACTGAGCAGCCCATCCCCTAGTTGGGAGGCCCATGTGAGGGTTTCTCTCCCTTCTTGAATTGTGGTGCCACGTATCGCTGCCTCCCTATCAGTGGTACCCATGGAACACTAGACCCTTTTGCGGTGGATCATAGACACATTTCACCACCCTGCTGGCACCACGGCTGGCTGACGCTGGCCTCTCGTCCATCAACCACATTGACTCCGGGTGCCACCTCTTCTCTACGACTGGAAATAGCCGGTCGGATCCATCACTGGCTGACACTGGTCACTGGTGTCGCTCTGGATGAAATTCCACAGGCCATCTGGTGAGCTCCTCTGGTCGGTTTCCTTTCCTCTTCGCCTACGGGCCTCCCATGATGCTTCTCAGACATCGTGGCTCCCAAATTATGGATTATGTTTAGATGAAAATCTCTTCCCTAATAAACATGATAAAAATGATGAGGTAGGGGTAATGATCTGTGTTCTATGGGCATGCACCCTACATGTTATCAATTAAAAAAGTTGTTGAAATCAAAGGATAAATTTAAACCCTATTCGAAATAATTCCCTCATTAACCACCCACATTTTAATACGAATCGTGGATCAACAAATTTTGGTTGTTTAACATCCATTGTGATTTTCTAGAACAATTAATTGAATGAAGATATTAATTGAATTAATAAAAACCGAAAACATGAGTTTTTTTAAGGTGTTTTGGAAGTGGGATAAGTGTCCACGTCCGAAGGTTTTCATCATCATTCTTTATCACCCACTATTTACCCAAACGACTGTCACTCATTCACATTCTTCATCAGAGAAGAAATCTGCTGACGCTTCATCAGAGCTTCCTCTCGTAGGTCTCCCAAATCCCATGCCCGAGCTCATATTAAATAGACTAAATGATATGATCAACACACAACAAAATTAATTAGGGTCATTAATGAGTATAATAAATGAACCTATTAATTTTTCCAAACAATGCGATTAAATAACCAATTGAAAAAACACAACAGTATGGTTATAGAAATTATGGATCAAGGAATTAATGGTCGGATGTTTCACTATGGCCTCATATCCGTATGTCCAACATTTGAAAATAGAAAAATAAAATTACCTATAGTTAATTTTTTCAAATGTCTAATACTAAACAATTTCATCTAACCCTTTCTGGTCGAAGATTATATTCCATTAAGCGATTCTCGGTGCTCCAAATTCAATGGTTCCATCATATTTTTTATATGATCACCAGTTCTTAATATAGAAATTTTCACCCATGCGTTTGCTGAACATACCTTAATAAATGTTCCAAAATTAGTAAGAGTCACGCTTGACCTGCACCAATCTTTCCTAGGATGTTTCTAAGGGAAATACACCCTCAAGAGCTCAATGGCACTCTTGTATTTCCAATCCATGTTACTATTTAGGAGTTATAAAATTTAACAATAAAATATTTGTTACATAATTTATTTTTTTGTAACCAAAATTTAACTTCCACTATTGGCCAGTGTTGGGAAATGTTAGGTATTACCTAAGAAAAGAATACCCTCACGAGTTTTGCGGTGGTATCATATTTTTAATCCAATTCTCCATTCACGAGTTATAATCCATTGAAAAATAAAAAAAATATTATTTTATTATTTTATTTTAGGTTAAACCATTTTTGGGTTTTCCCACTAATGCTTTGTGCCGAATAAACTTATGGCATGCGAAGTGTATACCCGCCATCTTGAATTCAATGGTTCCATTATATTTATGAGATGTGAATCAGTTTAAGAGTTAATCCACTTATATAGAAATAGTACCAATGTATGATATTTTATGATTAACACTTTTTCAATGGATCATTCCTTGAAATCCGGGTCTCGGAAGTACGTGCTTTCAATTTTCAAAGACTCGTAATGATAACATTTAATAAAAAACATTTACAATGAATTTCCTGGTCTTTAAATTCTCTGCACCTTAGAGATTTGTGTCACCAAAAAAAAAAAATTAAGGAAAAAAATTACTATATTATGTGTGTATATGGGCCTCCCACTCCCATGTTCTCCCATATAAATTCTTCTACTGCCAACGAACTGTCATCAGATGAATCGGCTGACCATGAAGGAATCAATCTTATTGATCATCTATATCCATCAGAAACACCTCAAACATCACCCCATCTCCAATGTTCAACTCTCCCCATTCGATAACGTGTGATTTATCATGTACATTCCACCTCACCTATGACACATGGAAATCATTATACACTCAGTTCATATATGGGGTAATAGCTAGATGGTACGCCACCTTGCCGAATCTTCTAAGAATCTAAAAAGGTCCGATGAAACTCGGGGACAGATTTCCACCCCGGCCAAATCCTCGTAACCCTCATCTGGGTGAGACCCGAAAGAACACATGGTCTCCATCCTCAAATGTGAAGGTTCTATGTCTCTTATCATCATAAGACATATTCCACCTCTGTGCAGTCTTTATCTTCTCATAGAAGATCTGCATCTTCTATGTCGTAGTAGGTACAATCTATAGACCCATATGTGTTGACTCCTTTGGTTCTATCTAGAATAGATTTTATCCACAAAGTTATTGTACAATGCCTCAAATGGTGGCATGTCAACTATAGAGTGATATCTATTTCTATATGCAAACTCCCCCAAAGGCATGTGGTCCACCCAATTATGGCCAAAATAAAGGACATAAGAACAAAGCATGTCCTCAGACGTATGTATGGTCTACCCTGTCGGACCATCTGTCTAAATATGAATGCCGGTGCTCAAGCGTATCTGAGTCCTGAATGCATCATGTAATCCCATCATTAACAGAGATTTACAATGAGCTTTATGGTCTGAAACAATTGTCGACGAAACCCCATGAAGTCATAAATTCCTCTATCTGTAAAGGTGTCCAAATCCCTCTAATGCTTTTTTCTATCGTATAGGTAGGATGTTGGATGACATGGTGAGTCTTTCAATCATCCCCATGATGGAGTCATGGATTCTAGATTAATGTGGAATCCTTATCACAAAGTCCATGGAGATAAAATCACACACCCACTCCAGTAACTCAATTAGTTGTTCTAATTCTATGGGTACCTAGTGCTCGGCCTTCACATGCTGAAAATTGATGCATCATAAAAAAAACTTCCACTGCATTGTTTATCACGGTCAATTGTACTGATTCTGGAGTTCATGGAATATCTTCGCTACTTTAGGATATACTTCCATAAAATATGAATGGAACTCCCTAAACACCTCATACCTTAGCGTCATAGGTAGCATAGTGTGTCCTCGGAAGAGGATAATGTTCTCGCCACCATTATAAAATACATAAAGGGCATGTCCTGAGGATATCTAAGCACGTCGATCCTCATATTATCTGTCACCAAGTTGTGCCTCCCTGACTCGCTATATTAGTGGGGGAGTAACTTTCATAGAATAGAGGTAGGGTGTTCTATCACTATCCGCAAAGGTAAACTACAATGAAGCTAGCTGCTCTGTCGACTCACGTAGAAGTTATTGACCAAACCTCCTTCTGAGGGTGTCTACCACAATGTTACCCTTATCAAGAGTGTAAAATATCTGAAATTCATAGTCCTGGAATAACTCTACCCATCATTTATATCTGTGGTTCGGTTCTTTCTTTGAGAAGATATACCTAAGACTTTTTTGATCATTTTAGATCATAAATTGTTCTTCCTACAACACACTACACTCCCAGATCACTACAGGAGACATCCTATATGCAATTCTAGATATTTTTGTCATCATTTGGTACATTACAATGGATAATTCCCTCTCTCTATGGGGATTATATCCTAGAATCATATTTAAAAGGATATTCTCAGACTCTACCACTTCTGTTACAAAATGAAAATTTGAGACACATTCTGTCACAAGGGTCTGGTTGGCCTACTCAGTAGTGATCGGCTGAACCAAACTTTGAATGTGTTTATCCCATTCTTCGTAGCTTTTATTTTTCATAGAATATGGAAAACCCCATTTCAATGTGATAGATATACCACGTAATTTTTTCCTAAAACAATCAACCTGAGCATGATCCGCAAATGACCAGTTCATACCCAAACTAACGCCATAAGCCCTTAACGCTACCACCATGAGGTTCCAACCGAAACTCTCCCCACAAGGGTCATATAAAACTGTGTAAATAAGCATGATTATCGAGTCTTCTTCCATATGTACCTTCACACGAAAGGGTCAAGTAAATAGTTTAATAGGAAACCCTTGGTTTCTATCAATATTTGTGACAAGGAATGATTAGAACCTATTTTTATTAATAAATAAGCTACTATTTGACATAGACCATACCTCAAATAATTTCTGGAGCCCTTTGGTGACACTCATTGACCGCATGATGCTACTCTCTTACCCTATACTTTAGCTCCATAAGCACGATGGGGACAACATTGGGGTGGTTATTGTCACATGTCGAGATGTATACAACCTCTTGTTGTACTCCTAGATCTTCTCCTACGTCTGATACCATATAGATTCACATGTCTCTATCACTTCCTCATATCTAATCACTTACACATCCATGTCTCTTAATCTAAAATTGTTTACCTAATTTACAACTTCGAACATCCATTGGAGGCTTCTACTCATCCATGTAATTTTCAAACACATAGGTTCCATAAACCAACCAATCATAAGTAAGATTTAATAGAGGAATAAATCTAGATTAGACGTCAATAAACACATCTTTCTCAGGGGATTGAGCATATAATAATAGTTCACGTCTTATTCAACAACTTTTTGGAATGGTCAGTACACCTCGAAGAATACTCAAGTAAGGACATGTCATCCTGTCAATATTGTAGAAGCTCTTGTGAACACAAACCACTTAGCTTTTCATGGAATGAGACCCCCTTCTACGAGGAAGGTTCCCAAGCTCTGTTCATGGAAAAAGTCACCTCATCATATGATATGTTTAATCGAACCGCTACCATCGCCCTACTGAACCAAATAGAATGATGACTACATGGACCCCATCTGATCTAACGGTTCCCTGCCTAGATGGAAAATCGGTCACCACCTCAGGCCAGTCCTTAAATTCGTGGGAGTCAGGAACTCCTCTGAACCTGGGGGGTATCAATCACGAAAACTTGTGTAAGGTACTGAGCCTATATGTGACCTCTACTGGTACTACAGGTAGTAACTTTTTACCAATGGGAAGTGGTATTGTTGGGACACTACCCAAAGATACCATCTCGGGAAATAGTCCATATACTGATGCCTCGTTCCTATGTGGACTATCCTCATGGTCATTCTTTGGAATCATGTATGGATTCTTTCATGGAGGAAACATGAATTAGAATCCAAATATACCATTGACAATAAGTAATACCATCTGAGGTGACTGAAAATAAATCAAAAGAGAAATCATTTCAAAAACACACACAATCAGTGTTTTCATGTCTCAAGATGGAAAATAAGATTCAGGGACCTGGTGTATGGATTCTTCGGCTGCCACACCAAGACTGGAATCCCTAGATTGTAATCCAAAATCTAGACTCTTAATACTATTACACCATTGAAAACATAGACTCTTATATCTTGTGGTAGAACTGAACCACCTTTATACCAATTTGTCACGACCCATCCCCCAGAGCTAATGTCATGACTACCCCAATTCGTGTTTTTATAGGCTAGGGGATGACAACAAGAACTGGAATGTAATTTCCCTAAACTGGAAAGGCATTGTCTCAAAAAATATACACATAAAGACAAGGTACACATCGCACAAGTAAAACACAATGGTAGAAGAAAGGTAAAACAAAAACTAATAACCATCATAGATTCTAAAAGTATGAAGAATTGTAAAGGGGTCCAGAATACAAGCCCAACTAAAAACGAAATATAGAAAAAATGGAAAACACCTGCGGTGGTCATCCGCCAAGGATTCTACCTAAAACGTAGGTACAACTAATCTCTCTGGCTCTCCACGTCTACCAGTCCCCTCTATACACCATCAGTCAATCACCCTTGAGAACCTTCAAACCCTAACTCCTCAAGACTCAATCTACGTGTTTGTCGTCTTCACAAGACACAACAAGGTGATGTTGAAGCCCCTGCAGGGGTGAGTATAACAATACTCAATAGGGACCCCAAGACCCTCAATGGTCTCTCATAATTCAATAATGGAATAACCACATATCATGAACTAAAAAAAATCATAAATAAGTATACATCTCTCACCAGGTATACAACGCAGAGATCATGAATAAAAATGATTAGTATTAATATATGTATAATTTTATTTTGTTAGGAAGTTCCACAACTAACCCATGAAGAAGTTGTTATATTATTGATCCACATAGGGTCGTTTTATTATGATCAACGATGGGAAACTCTTTGTATGGCCTTTTTCTTGTTGTCCTCTTCTGATTTACATAGGGATGCTACTATGCTAATCCACATAGGGACTTCATGATACTAATACACATTTGGTTTCTATGATGCTGATCCACACATGGTCTCAATGATGATGACCCACATAGGGTTTTCATGATGATTATCTACAAATGGTCACTATGATGCGGATCCACACCAGGTCGCTTTGATGCTGATTCATATTGGGTCACATTTCAATTGACACATAGGCACATGGTTTTCCGCACTCGGTGTTCTTGCGTTCCACAGTATATGATCTTTGATATATTGGTCATGAATAAAATTCCACAATTTCCAACAATGGAGTAACCCAAATGATCGACAATATGTAATATCCTCAACGTGATAGATGACGTTTCAATCAGATTCTTTGTTTGTAAGTTATATTTATTTTATTACCAAGGGACCTGTTGAATTCAGGTTCAATCCAACCTTGATATAATCCAAATTTCTCCAAATATTAGGTGGATTTTCATAAAAGGACCATCGAGTTCCAAAGATTCTAGTGCCATAGAAGGTTCTTCAATCGAACGAATTGTTTGTGAGATACAATTTTTTAAGCGTATCTGGGCCAAAAAGGCTCTAGGTTTGGTCCGACCCAACCCACCCAGAGTTGGGCCGATCATATCCGATTCAAGAGTCCTGACCCAGCCTAGGACCGACATTGATCCTACCAGGCCAGCTCTAAACTAGATGGGCTAACCAAATATTACAGGGTCACAGTAGGATCGGCATGCTGGCTAGCATGCACCCCTGCTGCGAGGCCAATGTGGGGGTCACTCCCCCTTCCCTAATGGAATAAAGTTGTTCAGTTGTTCAAGGGTTGCGCCATGTGGTACCATCACCATATTAGCGGGACATGCGGGGCATGAGTCCTATCTGTCACAGATCGATTCCACGGCACGCCGCCCTATTGCCACTACAATCAGCCCACGCCGGCTACCCCGTCTCTCTATTGCGGTGTCATCGGGCATCAACTCTCCTCCACGGCTGGAGACAGTAGGCCGATACCTTTACTCACCAGCACCGGTCACTGGTTCCACACCGGTGGATCTTCCGCATGACATTAGGGGAGCTCATGTGGTCTTTGTGTCCTTCTCATTGTGCTACCATGCCTCCCGTAATGCTTCTAACACTACGTGGCTCCCAAATTCCCGATTCTGTCGAGTAGAAATTTTGTGCCATGAAGAACGCGACAAAAACGTATAGCATAGGGCCTTTTCCTTGATCAGTTGGCCCACGCCCTCCATGTACGCAATAAAAAAATGGTACTGAAATCCTAGGATAAATTATAACCTGATTCAAAATAATTCACGTATTTATCACCCGCAATTTCATACTAATCTCAGATCAACTCGCTTTGGTTGATCCACATTCGTCATTCTTTTCACGAACAAGGAATTGAATCTAGAAATTATATGAATTAAATAAAAACCATTACCTAAAGTGTTTTGGAAGGCGTTGTGGAAGTTAAAGTAGTATCCATGACTAAGGCGTTCTTCGACAGTCATTGTCACCCATCATTTCCCCCAGCGACCGTTGCTCGATTACGTTCTTAGTTAGAGTGAAAGGTCATTGGTTCTTCATTAGATCTTCCAATCATTGCTCTCGCAAAACACAATCCCACAATCATAATAAATAGACGATAAACAAGGATCAATGCACCAAAAAATTAATGAGGTTCATTAATGGGTTTCACTAATAAACATATTATTTTTTCCCAATGGTGCTATTTCAGGACCAATAAACAAATCCCAATGGTGTGGTCATATAAGATAATGTTTAACCCATTAATGGTATGAAGTTGAATTGCGGTCCCACCTCCATTTTCAAATGTTTTTAAAAATAAAAATAAAATAACCTTTTGTTATTTTCTTACTTTTGTTAAAGTTTGTAAATTAAAATTTTCATCCGGCCATTTTCGGTGGAAGTAATGTATTCCTAAAGAGAATCATGGTGCTATGGATTCAATGGTTCCTTAAAATTTTTAATCTTAGAACTACTTCTAAATATTGAAATTTATATACACACATTTACTAAACATACCTTAAAAAAGTTAACTAATTATTAACAGTCACACTCCACCAGTTTCGGTCGAGGATGGGATCTGTTAAATGGAAACTCATCCTCACGAGCTCAACAGTACTCTCATATTTCCAATCTCCGTTAGTATTTAGAAGTTATATAGTAAAAAATAATATAATTATTACATTATTATTTTATTTGAATTAAGAAACTAAAATCCACTGTTGGCCTGCAACGACCAATGGTAGGATTTATCAAAGAAAGCATACACTCACAAGATCCCCAGTGGAATCAGCTTTGTATTTGAAATCAGCATTCATGAGTTATAAGAATTTGAAAAATAAAATGATTGTATTTAATTATTTTATTTATGATTATTCCATTTTAAGGTTTTATCAATAGAGACCAGCACAGACTTAACATAATTCATGGCTAGGGTAAACCTTTCATCCAGAACGCAATGGTTCCCTTATATTTTTTATCTATGAACCCATTTACGAGTTGTTACACTTTTTTAGGAAAATTACTACCACATGCTATTTTATGCATACCAATTTTTCAAAGGATCATTTAGTGTACTCCGATCCTCTAAATCAAGTGCCTCTAATTTGCATAGACTCGTAATAATTCCATTTAATAAAAAAATTACATGAAATATCAGGGTCTCTACAAATATAGATTAATTTATCGAGTAGTCATGATAGAAATAAAAACCATTACTATTATATATTTTAAAACAAATATTAATTTAACAATTTAAATTAAAAGACAAAAGTTACAGATTTAGGAATGTGAAAATAAAATTACTTTTACACAATATTTTAAAAAAACAAATTGGAATAAAATTATAAAAATTCAATGTCCAATAGTAAAAACAATTCCATAAACAATTTTTATAAATAATTTTGATTGATGATAAATGATTTATATCTAGAGATAAAAATTAATATTATTTTTCCGTAAAATAAATTTTTTTATCTAGAGTAATAATATAATAAA
This sequence comes from Viscum album, assembly GCA_963277665.1. Lineage (NCBI taxonomy): Eukaryota > Viridiplantae > Streptophyta > Magnoliopsida > Santalales > Viscaceae > Viscum > Viscum album. The sequence continues at coordinate 1,817,858,646 of OY728146.1, forward strand.
TGTTTTCTATATAAATAAAAAGGTATAACAATATTTATAATTTCTTTGATATATATTTCATAAAATTTCTCCTTCTGATACTTTAACATAAAAAATCTAGATAAATGAAGATATTGTATCATAAAACCATTTCCACATTGGGTTCATTTGAATCCTAAATTCCCAGAAAATAATAACCATGGATAGATATTTATGTCCACTAATTTTAATAATAATAATAACCTCTTAAACAATACAGTGTTGAATATAGAATGAGTGTCTCATGAATAAATGATAGATAGAAAATCCCTTTCATGCTCTAGTGCCATTTGAATCATACGTCCCATGATAGAATACAATTAATTTAATATATAAATATAATTTTGATAATTAAATTCAGGATTCTAAATTTTATGGTATATGTATATAGACCACATTAAGTAAGATAGGTTTATAAAATAACATAAGTCCCAAAGAATACAATTTAAGACAAAAACACCCTACTAAATATCCTGTATTTATTGATAAAGGTACTAAAAACATATTTAAAAAATATAGGTGTATTATATATCTCTTCTAGAGTCATGTAAATATAAATAATAACTTATTGGATTAACATATGACCATTTATTACATAGTCATAAACAATTATATTCTAAAAATGTGTATCAATTAATAACTATTTACTTTTTTTCATATAAGATTTTTTTCTTATTTTTGGTAATTTTCAATGATGATGGTTTTAAAATATCTATAATGTAAACCATTATATAAAAATAATATATATTAATGATATATATATTAATATTTTTTCATTAATGATTGTTATAGAAAATTAATTTCATCTTTCATGGACATGGTAGACCATATGTATACCTGCACATTGAATGTCTTTTCTCAAATATTGAAACAAAATAATGGTAAATGTTAATTAACATTTATAAGATCATTATTATATCATATATATATAATATATAATAAATTTATCTATCATTTTTACTATCCATGTAATAATAAATTTAATACATAATCGCATAGGTTCATAGTGGGGCTAGTCTATATGTTTTCACGAGTGACATAGACATTTTTCAATGGCCGAAAAGTAATAAAGTATATATTATATAATAATTTTTCGAATGTAAATATGCAATAAATATAACATATAAATATTAAATCCTTTAAAATCACTTATATTGTGTGGAATTTAAGGAAAACCCAATACATCTTTTTGTCAAGTGATGATACATCATACACATGATTGATAGTATCATTACACATTTTACTGAAGTGGATATGGATATATATTATTACATTAAAAAATATAACCCATTATATGTTATAAATAAGATTTATTGTATTTATGTTAATAAATTATGAATTAAATTTCTATTATATGAAGTAAAAAATGAAATATCTATGTAAAAACAATTACATTTTCTTAGAAAACCCTCCATTGGATATCATGATAACAACCTTTGGAATGGTATTTTCCAAAAAAAACTAACATTTTAACATAGTTATTGATTTTTTGGAATGTATTTTTTGTGTTTTGTAAAATACAAATGGAATATTTTATATGTGAGGATGAGAGAAGTGGGTAAACTTTTATAAGTTGGGTAGAGGACACACACATACATTATGATGTGAAAATATCATACCCACATTATAAAATTTCCACAAGTCCCAAATGTAATCATTAGAGCGGATTATGTGAGACAAGGTCGTGATTTTTCCATAAAATAGGATTTGGAAACATTTCTTTAGTAATTTTAGGACATTTATTTTTTGTTCCACTCCCCTAGTATATCCATATTATTCATAAACACAATAATATATTATGAAATTTTGTAATATTTAATATATCCAAAAATTATTTTGAAAATATTGTATTATATTCATTCATCTGAAGTGAAATATAGAATAAATTTTTTGAAATTCAGATCCAAAATTTAGAAGACATTATTTTTTAATTAAATCCAAAAAGGTGATTTAAAATCTAATTTCCAACTTGAAGCTATTCCTAATAATAAATTTTTATATATAAAAATATAACATATAATTGATTCCAATAAACTAAATTGGTTTATAATTATAAATTTGACCAACTTCAAAAATTAAAAACATCTTAGGAAAAATTGAATGTTCTAATTTATTTGAATGAAAAGTTTTTTAGAAAATATTTAATATTTATTATTTATTATAATAACTAACTTTTAATAATAAATAAAAATACACTTAATATAATTTTGTAATTTTTATTTTTATTTATTTTTTATTCATTAAAAATTATTTTTTTATTTGGAAAAAATTAATTGAAATAGTTTTTAACAAAATTAAATGATAATAATTTTTTGATAAAAGCGTATTTTTCATGCAAGAAAATACACTACCAAAACTTAAGTACAAATTCATAAATATATATTCATTGTCTAAAAACAACATACATGAATTTTGAAACATGAATATTCCCACTCAAAGTGCTAAATTTATTATCTTGTTTATGATAATAATGATTAATTTATAATATTTTGAATATAATATTGAGTTTCATTTAGAAACGGTGTTTCATGTAACTCAAACCTTATAAAAATTAAATTTATTTGAGAAAATATATTTAAATAATCGTATGATGGTATATTATTTATCCCAACATTTAACATGAATAAATCCATCTAAAAAATTGATTCTTCTATTGACTATTAATTTCCGATAATTTTTTTCATCCTAGAATTTTGAATTAATAGTTTTTTTATTTTTCCTAATAATTTTTTCTTTATTAATTAATCTAATGGAGATGGATTGACATCAACAAGATTAATAGTCATGGGTTTTCAATAATGTCTCTCTTTTTTTCATATTTTTATATGTTCATTTCATTTTCAAAATAGGTATTTCTTTGTTCATCTGTTTGAAAAATACCCACTGTCTTATAGTTTCCCCACCACTATTTATCACATCACATTGATACAATTATATTGATTTTAGAATTGATATCATGAACATGTTGTGGTGTCCATAATGAATGATTAACAATAAATTGGGAATGATGGTTTGTAGTTTTTTGTTGTGTTAATGGTTTTTTTTGACGATCATTGATTTAGAATAAAATTTTGTAGCTAAAATATTGACACTATTGATGGAAAGGATTATTCAATATTCGATCTGAGTTTAATGGCATGATTCACATCTTAAAAATCAGCATCCATTGAATAAGGTGAAGATGTGTGATGATATAGAAGGTTCATGAAAACATCTAAATACATGGTGTATAGTATGAAGAAAAAATTATGGGTTTTCTCATATCTCTTTTTGAGAGGGTATCAAAAAAACTAAATATATAAAAATTTGTGGGTCCAACCATAGACCATGTGAATAGTGACTTACAACCTAGAATGTTCCCATTTGGTTTATGTGTATGAGAATCTCCATTTACATGGGAACAATTATAGTACATGAAATTGACCTAGTATATAGACATGTCTGTGTAATAAATTTGAAGCAATTGTATATTGGCATGACCTAGTACTCGAACAATGTCAGGAACCTGAACCAAGAATTGTATACAGGGAATACAAGAGTACCTATGCACGACCCAAAGTATATGGGTACAATCTAGAGTACAGAAGATTGCCCAACATAGGGAATACATGCTATGTATACCTAATAAACTCCCTGTACATTTTTATGGTAGGTTGAGGCCCATTTCCCATATCTAGAGAAGAGTTAACTTAGGTCATGTTACCTTGGTTCATTAGTATGAGGGAAAAATGATTCGTCCCTTTCCGAACATAGGTTTTGTTCCCCCATATGTTGTTTTTCATAAGTAGAGTGAAGAAATCCCTTCATGTGGACTAGATTTTGATAATCTATTATTATTTTTTCACCTAGGTGAGTTTTTATGAATTTAGAAGACAAACATAACTATGAACTGGATCCCTAAAAAAATGAGAAATTCCATATTGATGATGGAATAACATTTAGTCCTTTGGAGGGATCCCATCCCTATGAATTGATATCATATGTGTTTAGGTATGAAATTAATCATAGATTATAATATAGATGATGAAATATTATATGAGAATGATATTTTTATCATACTCCTGGAGTGAGTTATTATATGTGATCCTTTCATTGAATCCTTCAGTATTTAAGCATGTACAATAGTGTGGTTGTGATTATATATTAATACAATAGTGTATATAGTTTAGTCTAGGTATGTATCTCATTCTATATGTAATTAATTATTTTATTATTATAAGTTTACAATCTTAGATATAAATTTTTTCTGATTTTTGGGTGTACAACAGGGTATTTTAATACTCATCCTTCCATGGTTTATGCTAGCACATGTCGTGTCTTATGTATTCAAATGGATGTTTGATGGACCGCTAGTTTAAGAAGGATCTTGATGATCATTGTTGATATATATAGACTAAGATTAATTCTAGTTTTTTTATTTGAAGGTAATTTTATTTTTTTATGTATTATGGAATACTTTTTCATCTTTGGTGTGATTATTTTTTTTCATTTTTTAATTGTTGTAAATTATGTAAACTTTGACTTTGGTATATATGTAAATTCATGCATTTGAGTATTAGTTGTATTTTTTTATATTTTTTTAATGTTTTGGTCTACAAGACATGTATTTGTATGTGTGTATCCCCACTAGGATAAGGCCCCCTATTTCTATGTTATTCTTATTGAGTGCATATAACTGTCCCATGGATTGACGGGGGTTGTTATAGGGTGTCACACTCAGCATACAACTTTCTAGTATAACCTTGATGGTTTGAGTAGATATATATTGAATCCTAAAAAAATGGATATCTCATTTTCATAGATTGAGAAAACATAATAGATCTCAATCAAAGACCATAATTGATGATTAGATGAGAATATATTCATGAGATAATTTTCTTTTTTCATAACAAGAAAAATAATACTCAATACAATACAAATTATAACAAATGAGTTTGGTAATATTTAATTTTTTCTAATATAACACATTAGTCATTTGAGTAAGAAAACATGCTCTACAAATCATAGTCAATTTTTATATCACAATGGTATGTATCATAAAAAATGACTTGTTTATGAATATATGAACAGAAATATTAACCTAGATCATGGTTATGAACTACGAAATTCATACCCAAATAGACAAGGTTTAAATATTTCCTATAACAAATTTTTCTTCATGTATCCACCCATTCCCCATAACATTTTTTACTTTTGATATCCTCTAGTCATCAATCCATAACACATAATATATAAAACATTACCCATGTATTGGATGTATATATCAATCCAAAATATCAAATAATGATAAAACTATCATTTTTTTATATACACATATAAATAATTTATAATCTCATCATATCACAGTTTAAACATTTGAGATAAATTGGATATAGTAGATTTTTATTAAACATTATTATAACCCTCCAGGGTGGTGATTCAGATGGTATCATTATATTATATTCCCAAAAATTATAAGAATAATTAATTTATTACGATGAAGATGAAAAATTATTTTAATATCATTAAAATTTACATTGTGAAATAATAATCAAATTAAAAAAATAAATTTATTTCCTCTATATAAATTGATGTAATTAAATAAAAAATGGAAATAAAGTGTAAATTAGAATATATTGAAAACATTTTACGGAAGATTTATAAATTATATATAAAATATTATGATAAAATTTATTCAATTGGAATTATTTATAAAGAATATTATTATTTCAATATCCAAATAATTTCTAAATTATAAAAAACAACCCATGAAAAAATAAGTTTTAAAATATTTATTTTAAAATTTAAAATTGATTTAAATGTCAATAAAAAATGATATCATGAATATACATATATATATATGTATATTCATTTATATAAAAATTAAATACTATAAATATCATGGAGAAACAATCTAGATAGAAATGAAATGATTACGAATGTCCCATTTACGTGAATTATTTTCAGATAAATGGTGAATCAATGATATGTATATTAGAGACAATATTTTTAACCCCTATAAATAATAATATTATATGATATTAAATGGTAATTATAGGAAATTTATATATTTTTTCACTTATTGATGTCAAAACATGAACAAAATCGATTTGAAAATGAATATTCAAAATAATACCTTATAGATATTGTTATAGTATAATAAAAACTACAATAATAACGATAACAATATATCGAAAATTTAATCACATAAATTATATCAAAATTATTAAAATAATATATAAATATTATAGTATAAATAACTCAAAAAATAAATCATGTGGTTAATATGATGTATATCACTAAAAATTTTAATTTCTATGAGAAATACATTCCATTACTCTATATTTAAAATGAATCATTTTAACTTTTTATATAACTAAATTTATCATACCGATAACTTATTTTACCATAATAGACAATTTTAAAACCTTCATAAAAATTAAATATAATCGTTGATCATACAAATATTTGGGGTTTAATTTTTATTTTTATTATTCTGTGTAAGAAATATTGATTATTTCAGACATGTTTTATAATGAAAATTTCAATCCATGTTATAAGACATGAAAATTAATCATTAAATGTTTATTCAAGGATTTAAGTATTTTGGTCCATTTAATTATTAATTAATTTGTTCATTTGATGGAATTTGTGGGAATAGTTTATGAGACGTGAATCTATAATGTGTATTTTTTTTAATATTCATATTTCAACAAGTTACAATATGATCAAAATTTATTTTATATTATTTATGAAATTTAATAATCAAATTAAAAAGATAAAATTTACCATAATATCATATATTATAAATTTTAATTACTTATTTATTATTGATTATGAAAATTTTGATGTTGGTATGACATCATTCTTTTAAGTGATTGAACCGACCCAAACAAGAAAATGTTTTACTATTGAATGAATAACAATTATACAGTTATATAATATTAATTTATTTTTCATACAAGTGTAATTATTTAAATATTAAATCCAAAAAGTATTGAATGAATAATTTTCAAAAAGAATAGTAGAGGGTAAGTAAAAAATATGAAGAACTATGTGTTATGATAAGTTATCCTTTATCCAATCGAGTTATTTTAAAATGAAGCATTTTTTTATCCTTTATGGGATTAAATGAAAAAAATATAATACGTTTGTAGGAGAGTAAAAAAAATTATTTTGGGTAGAACTAGGTGGAAATATGTATTTCAGTAGGTTAGAGGTGGATTGAATTTTTTGTTTTCTTTTGAGTTTTAGTTGCATACAAATTATTTCAATAATATAAAAGTTTATAATTTTAAGAGAAATTTTTTTAAATATAAGAATATAATGGATATGGGAAGTTAATCCCATCAACCAAAAATAATGTGATAATCAATGTTGATATTTTGATCCTTCAACATAATTTTAACCATTATCATAAAATTTCTTCAATACTATGTAAACTCAACTTTTACATTGATAACATATTATTATGGGTAATAAAGAAATTGACATTGTTTAGTAATTTAAATACGTTGATATGAAATTTTACTATATTTTATCGAATTAAAATTATAAATTATAGAAAATGACATTTTAAATTAAAATATTAAATAAGTAAATTAATATGTATTATATAATATTAACTTTTAAAATTTTAATGTTCTTTAATCAAATTTCATATTAATTACTAATTAAATTAGTCATTAATATTGGTTTATAAATTCAAAATAATTTATGGAATGTTTTCTATGAAATGAATTGTTTAATTTATTAAAATAAAAATACACAACACAGAAAAAAAGTCATTTAATATAGAATAAAATTTTTATATATACTTATTAAAACCATATCCCATAAATAATGATTTTTAATCATCTCTCCAATATAATTTATCTATCCAATTGTATTATATTATTCGTATTAAATTCATAAATGCATCAAATGATTCATTTTTTAAATTATTCTTATTAATAATAACATTATATCATTATATTTTTCTAGAATTATATTATATTTTATTATATTCAATTACACAATATCATTGTTACAATTTGATATACAAAAAGGACATTTATGTAATGGAACTATTTTCATCATCCATATTTGTAATAAAAATATATATTATGGTCATATTTCATTACAATATATAGACATGCAATAATTAATGAAAATTTATTTCCTATTTGTTTAATTAAATCTCATCATATATGTTATATTAAAGAAAATTTAGTTCTTTCTATATTGATAATCATAGGAATGATGATTAATACTGATCATAAGGGGTGTCATTGTATGTTTGTAGTCATTTTATTTAAATGTGGATTTATTCCATTAATAATTTTTTTAATGTTGTTTAATATGGGAATATCATAATATGATAAAAATTCTCTTGTATTTTAATATCGTATACATATATAAATTTTACATGATTCATTTTAGTTTGATATAGATTGTGAAATAAAAAATTTAGTAGAATATTTATTTTATGATTAAAATATACAAAAATAATAGGATATCACAAATAGCCTCTTCTAGGAACAAATATTTAAAATTATCTAAATAATGTAAATCTAGTGCTATTTGATATTAATTTTAAGAATTAGATATAAGAAAGGATGTATAATCAATATCTGCAATGGGTTCACTAATGAAAGCATTCCATAAGTGTTGAAATGTATATTAAATAAGTCATAGATGTTTACACAATTCACTGGAAGATTAATATTTAGTTAGTGAATTAAGATTTCATATATAATATTCAATGATTATGATACTTCAATTAAAATTGATTAGATTATCATTGAATTTTGGATAATGGTTGGTTATTTCTAAGTTCCGGTATAAATATACTGTTGGTATAGTTCTTTAATGTCGAACTATTATGAATTTTCCATTTATTTCATGTCATTTTTATGGTATTTACATAGTTTTCAACTTATATGATTCTATTTTTATAATTTATCTCCTTTATTTTATGGTTCCAATGTTCACTCCGAAGAGTATTTAATTTCCCAATATTTTTAAATTTGGATTATTCACTCAATTTTCTGTTTAGTTTGTATCATTGACTTCATTATTCTTGTAAAAACTTATATAAAATATCACTTATTAACTAATTGATCAATATTTAATTATTTCTTATTATATGTGGATAATTAAACATAATGATTTATTCTATATTGATAGTTGTTTTCCTTTTAAAACAAAACTATTTCCTATGTGTTTCTTTAAAAATTAGGGATTATATTAGAAAATGTTTTGTGAAATCCAAGACATATAGTTTGGAAATTTTTTAACATAATAATGATTTTAGAGTATATAGGTGTGTATATTTCTATTAATGACTATGAATAATTGTTCATGTATATATTAATACTTTTATGGATTTTTATTTCAATAGGAACTCTTGTTTAGAATGATAGAATTTATATATACTAGGTCTTGAATTGTTAATTATTAGTAGTATGTAATTAGATTCCTGAGGATATTGAATGAAATATAATTGTAACTAGGATACCTAATACATGTTTTTAATAGGTTAAAATATGAAGTGACTTATAGGGATTAATATGAACTATTTTACCACAAGGAATTGTGTTTAGTTCAAATGAATCTGGCCTAAAACATGTCCTTAATCATCTAAGAGATTGAGACATCTACTAATATTAATTCAATAGATACAAAAAGTATAATACATAAAATTATATATAAAATGATTCTTTTAATAAAGAAGTTAATTTTTTTATGATGATATTATATGGAATCTTGGATCTAGATCATATTAATGGGGATAATGTGATTCAGAGTCAGTTGGTGGTGGGGAATTATTTTCTGACTGGTATTATATCTGTTGATCCATATCTCAATGGGTCTAAAATCATTATATTGGATGGTTATCATATTTAGAAACACTATTAACAATATTGGTTTATTGTTTTATGAAATATTATAATTTAAAATGAAATAGTAGATTAATCGGAATGAAGAGCATGACTATTAATATAAATTATAATTTTGGTTGAAGGTAGAGATTGACTATAATAAAAAACATATAATAATACAGGGAATGAGAAGAGCATGTGGAGAGAAGAATATTTATGTTGAATCAAACACAACAAATATATTTATTATAAAAAATGTCATGTAACGATATACTGTAGAATGAGAAGTTTAAATTCTAATAAGAATGCAACATAATCAAAATTTTAATATATTATAAAAAAATGTAACATTTGTTTAGTGAAATGTGATTCTAGTAAATTTGAGTTATCATCTCTTTAGTATATATCTTCTTCTCGAAAAACAATTTATGGTGTATCATGGGAAATTGTGAATCCTAATGATACATAAGGGTGTTCACATTAGAAATGATGAATCTCTTGTGATTGTGGGAATGGGTAATATTTATATTTAATGTTTTAATAGATTCTTACTATAGTGGATCTGTGGAAACACATACTAGGGTAACAAGATATCCATATATTGATATGTTACATTGGTTTAATTGGTTTCTATACTATATTAATTATGAAATTTGTAAGAACAAATTTTTTTCCATAGTGGTAGATAATTTTGTATGACTAATAATGTTTTTCTTTCACCCATACAACTATATTAATATAACAAAAGTAATAATTAGTGTTTCGTTAATTTATAATTTATTTCTTGATTCTTGTAAGATGGGGTAGCATTTTTCAAGTAACTATATAATGGAAGAGGATTTGTCTCCCCATGAGGCCATATCATTGGGTAAACATGGAAATTTTCAGTATATATATATATATATATATATATATATATATATATATATTAATTTAGAGACATAATAGCACACAAGGCACATAGTGATCAAAACCCTATCCTATAATGTCATGTTCTATATTATGAACCAATTTTTATTGGAATAGATTGACCTCTATATTGTGAAAAATGTGATTATTCATGAAGAATTTCCCATTCTATATTTTTGAAGAAGAAATATTTTATGGTGATTTCATAAATAAAAAGTATCCTTGGATGGGTTATTGAAGAATCATGTTTTGTGACTATAGATCATACCATTGGTGGCCAATATCTATACTTTTCAAGAAATATAAACTTCCATTATACCCCAAATATTTATATTACTCCAACACATTTTCTCCAAATTATCAATCCTTTAGGGATCTCTATCATTATGATCACCACTACACTATTTGTATTTTTATTTTGAAGTGTTTTTATATTTGATGTTTTTTTATTGTCACCTGGTATGTGACACCATTATTATTTTGTAAATCTATATCAATCATGACTATTTTTTCATTTTTTATAAAGTCTATGATAGACTAGTGAATATTTTTTTCAATTTTATTTAATTTAAATTCATATTATAGTCATTATCCCTGAATTAAATTGGTTTTACCACCCATTAAAATTTGATCAACACCATTTTTCTATTGTTTCAATATATTTTGGTTTGATGTTTTTTAGACCCTTCATTATTGGTGGGTCCATTTATATTTGACTCATAAAAATATAGCTTTAAATTTATTTTAAAAATAAAATGTTTCCTTTTTGGAATATTTTAATTATGATATAGTATATTTGACCATTCTCTTTTTCATGGTTGATGAAAAATATTTTTTAGGATTTTATTTTTTAATAGAATTTATTTATTATAATATGTATGATTTTTGAAAAGAATAATATCAAAAATTATTGATTATATTATTATATTTTGTTGATGGTGATTTTAATTATATATGAAAATAATTATATAATAATTAACTATGGCCCATGAAATTTTTTAATGAAAATTTATTTTTCATAATTGATGAAAATTCAATAGAAACCATTGGTACATTTCTTGGGAACCACCAAAAAATTAAGAAGAACTTTTTGAACTATTCTTGATGGCTCCCTAAACTTTTTTAGTAATTTTTTTCTTATGAATGATATCTTGATAATGGTTGTAATATAGGGGTTTTTATAGAATTATACATGATTTGGCTATATATGTTCTTTATATAAAAATTCACTATATCAGATTTCATTACATGAGCCATTGAACAAAAATTATATGTGACTTATTAGTGGAATATAATTAAGAAAAATAATATTAATAAATCATATAAAAATATACTATAATAAATTATAAATTCATAAATAATCGGATATAGAATAATAAATTTATTTAAAATGCAGTTTTCAAAAAAACAGTTTTTCATTATATATTCATCTAAAATATTAATTTTGAAATTTATTATATTTTATATTTTCAAATTGAATTTCAATTATGTATATTTAATATCAATAGTATCTAATGATAAAACAATTTGAATTTTCAAAAATAAATTTTTTAAAGAAATAAATAAAAATTTAGTTATTACCAAAATTTTATGTTTTTTGAATTTTCAATTAAATAGGAAAGAAAATGAATTTTATGAAATAATTATATTTTTAAATAATATTTCTATTTGAAAATAAATATATTTTAAAAATATATTTTTTATCATCAAAACCAATTCTTGACAATTTTAAACATAAATTACAATTATTTTATATTTAAAAAACATTATTAGTGATTTATTTTAAATAAATATTTTATTGTTAATCATTAGTTTTAACATTTTTTCGAAGCCGCCTAAATCGTTTTTATTTTATAGTAGACTTAATTATATAAATAATTTTGGTAACATTGATAAATATATACACAATAAAAATTATTTTATTATTTTATAAAATCATATTAATATTATATAATATTTTGAATTTTATTATTGAGCCTAATAATTATTTTTCAAGATAAAAATTACTTATAATGATGAAATAATTACACTTAAATAAAAAAACTCTTATAAATATAGGTTTTTTATCTAAGATGATCATATTTAAATTAATACAATAGAATTTTGTTTAAATAAATTAATATATATATATATATATAAACGAATTAAAAATCATTTACTTTAAAAAAAATTATTAAGATTAATAAATCACAATGATTAAAATGTCATATTTTTTAAAAAACAATATTTCATCAATATACCTTCTAATTTTAAATATTATTTTATCGTATATAGAAACATAACTATATTAAATGGATTCCATATTCATATTCACTTCATCAAAAAATTATTAGGTTAATTTAATATTTTTATATATAAAATTTTAATAATTATTTTCATTTAATCGTGATTAATATATTTTTAAAAACATAATCTATGTTGCAATAATTTTTATAAAAAATAGACATTTATACATACTAGACTATATTTTTAATATGAAATTCCATACATTTTCTACTAAACCCAAAAAATATCAATATATCTCATTCTTACCCATTTATTAAATTTATTTTTGAATTAGTTTTTCATCATTTTAACATATTACAAGTGATCACTTACATATTTTTCAAATCTTCAAATTTAGATAAAAACATCATCAAAATATACAAATTTAATTTTCAAGTGATCCATATTTGTTTTTGAATATTTTATCCTCAAAAATATTAAACATGTTTTGATTTCACGGCCCAATAATGAAAACCTGGAAATAAAAAATACCAGAGTGAATACCACATAAACACCACCAATAAGTTGTTATTGGTAACCGGGGTTGAGTGTGGTTATGACAAACATGTGGGGAATTATATTAATATCCCTGAACAAAAACAAAAATCTCCAATACCATAATATGTAGAGATTTTTAACATTACAATTGATTCCAAATCATTCCTGACATCTATCCCTCAATCAGAGATTGATAAATGTTATAAAATCCATAAGGAGGCCAAATATAAGACCAAAAAATTGAAAATGAAATTAACCAACATAAAAGGAGGGACCACTTTCCCGTAAAACACACAAAATAAAACACATTATATAATTCTCAAACTATGATCCCTATTATCTCAACCCTCATAGGACACTACATAATGGTGATTCAACTCTGTAAATCAGGCCATGTTACAAACTAATATTTTGTGTTTTTTTTTCAAATTTCTTTTCTCTTTTAACTTTTTTTAGTTTCAATAAATATTGAATTTATTGTTAATTTATTGAATCAAATATTTATTCTTGCATTACAAACTACCTATGGTATTCATGAACTTTACACAACACATATTTTTTTTAAAAAAATTATACATTATTTATATTGTTATTCAAACTTTCTTTCCATCATTTATACATTTGAATGAAATGTATGAATATGATTAACTTAATTATGAAATTATTATCTACTCATGTGTATATAATGAACTAATTGGTATCCAATTTATTATAAATGAAAATAAAACTATTAGAAAATAAGGGGACAATTTTTCTAAAGAACTATTTTTATACACACAAAAATGTTTTACCATAATAAAGTAAAACAATTACATATGACGAATAACCTTAACTAAATTATTATATTATATATTCAATAATATATATAATAATCATCTAATGTGTTTCCTATTAATTTTATAAGAATAAATCCAATTTTATGATTAAAATAATATTTTCTAAGAGATAATATTAAGTCTTTTTATGTCACACTTATTTGAAAAGAATTTTTTTACTCTTTCTGAAAATAAATTTTAAAAAATAAGATTTATATTTTAAATATTAATATCAAAATTAATTTATGTTTAAATTTATTTATTGTTCTAAATTTTTACATTTTATTATAAATAGTAAAAAATATTTAATTATAATTAAATGCTTCATTTTTTTATACAGATAGTAATATTTTATTTTTGTTTTCAATTATTTTATTTTAAATAATAATTTTATTGATACAATTTAGGTCACTAAAATAAATTTCATATTTATATTTTAAATAAATTCTATGTAAAATTTTGATCATTTTAGTTTTAAATCCCCATTTCTCATCATGTCTACAGGATTAATTTTAAATAATTTTTTCACATTGGTGATCAGAATTTGTAAAAATGGATTCCATATCTTCAGTCAGTATAATTTATGATGAATAATATGGTAATGTGATTTTTTATTAATTATATATGTGAAATGAGTTAAAATTACTCATACTAATAAAAAGAAAAACAATTTTACTATATCAGAAAACTATAAAAAATTGTGGAAAAAAACAGAGAAACATTTATGAAACCCATTTTATGGTAATATATCAACATGATACCCTCTATTATTTTTATTTGTCCATTATTGGATCAAAATTACATGGAAATAATGTGGGGGTAATACACACTTTAAAAAATATACAAAACTATAACACACCCCTTATATAAAAGGAGACCCCCAATTCCCATCTCTATAGAAATTATAAACCAATTTGATAATACAATACTAGAGAAAATAACTTATATATTTCCATTATAAAATCAAATGAGCTTTTCCCTATTTATAAATCCAACCATGTAAGTTCTCTAGTTAAAACACAAAGAAGATACCTAGGGAAGAGGCAACATTCATCAATGATCATTTTTTTATTTCATCATCTAAATAATTTAATTAATTTTTCATTACTATAATAGAATAAAAAATAATATTAAATATACTTATATGATTCTATTTTATGTTTCTGATGAAATCCCACACACACTCCCATCAAATGGCTTTCAAAATCACCATTTGTGTGTCTAGTGGCCTAAAATATCCCAAACCAATGTCATTCATTTTCCCATTGACACCTATTAGTGTTTAGCATGGTAATGCATAAACACTTTAAATATGATATTTATTATAATTATAATTCCTTTATTCTTTTATAATTATCATATGACACCTATCATCATGCATTTTTGTTTGAGGGAATGTGATAACGTCATCCGTGTGGATGACGTACTTCCATTTCACAAATAAATGTGATTCACTCACAAATTACATT
The DNA here is from genome assembly GCA_963277665.1 of Viscum album. Lineage (NCBI taxonomy): Eukaryota > Viridiplantae > Streptophyta > Magnoliopsida > Santalales > Viscaceae > Viscum > Viscum album. The sequence goes on from OY728146.1 coordinate 1,817,874,462, forward strand.
GATATAACTAAAGATTGGTTTAAAATAAATATGAAAAAAATATAACACAATTTCACATTATTGAAAATATATATATATAATACATTTAATTCATTCAATACATTATAAAAATGGAATCAATTTTCATAAGTACGTTTGACTTACTTTATCTAATAATGATGTATCCAATTTCATATCATAAAATATAATGGATTGATATAAATATATATATATAAAGTATAAATGAAATATAATTCAATTTTTATTCTTAGAGATTATGATCTCATGATCTAAGTAAGTGGACCCATAATAACATGTCAAAACATGTATGAAAAATGAAGTGGTGATTACTCATAACATATTATTAAGATGAAATTTGAAATAAATGAGTAAAATAAAGTAACATATATATAATATACGGTATTATATATACAAATATTGTTATTTGATATATTTTTAATAAAATTATAGTTATTTCACATGAACATTTAATGATTATGAATAGAGTTAACAATTATCATAAAATATTTCACTTTCCCATTTAATATCTATGAGACACAAACCATGTTCACCACTTTTTCATTAATGTGGTTTGTATACTACCTATGAATTTATTTTTAAATTATTACATAGATAATAATATGGATTTTCATATCCATTTTATTATATCTATTTCATGGGCTTAATGGTTGAAATAGTACCAAATCTATAAGGTATTTTTGTCTCCATTTTTTATCGTCTGACATACCTAATGTAATGATACTATAATCACTCATAAGGTATATATATAGTATATTTCAATTTTTATATCTTTTATTTATTTTTCAATATTAAATTTTATGTATTATTTAATTATACTTTTTTTATAGGGATTGTTGTTAGAAATTACTAATGTTGTAATTATTATTAATTACAATCATATAAATTATTATAATATTATATAACAAAGTAACCATTAATGATATCTAATGTTTTTCCAATCATGAATATTAATTACTTTTATTATACTATGTCAATTCATTATATCTCCATGTATTGGTATACTATTTACAATCTTTATCCCATAAGATGCTTCAGAAAAAATATTAGAGAACATCTATAATTATTTCCTTCTAAAATAAGAAATATCTATTAATTCCAGAAAAAACATTTTATAAAATTTATTTAATTTTTATTTAAATATTTTGTCTACTAATTTTTTAGAAAAATAATTTCATAATTTTTAAAAAGTTTCAAAATATTTTTAAAATATTTTCCATGATTATTTTATATTATTTAAAATTAATTTACAAAAAAAATGAATTGTAATATGTTTTATGATTTAAAAAAGTTAAAAGTATTTTTAATGATAACATGATATGTTTCAAGGGTTTAAAAAAAAATAAATTTAATATGGTTTTATGTTTAAAAAGTGTTTCAAATTAATTTAAAATATTACATTATATGTTACTAATTAATTTTTTAATGAAAATTTTTCTTAATATGTTATTTGATTCAAAAAGAGTTTTTCTATGAGGAAAGGTTATTTTATAAAAAAAATTAACTAATACTCAAAAAATTCCATCTAATAATTCATCCTTTTGTGTTACTCATGCTTTTCTAGGTATATGTTCCAAGGTAATCATTTATATTCTATATGTGGATGGATTATGTTTTGATGGAATGAATTTTGTGAAACCCATTTCACATCCATTGGTTATATGCATATGAATCCTAGTTCCATTCACATGTTATTAAATTATTAAATGATTATGAATCCTTTACTTGTTCAATAGTATATGATATGATGAAAATTTTAACATACATATTTTTTTCAATGATTTTTATATATAAAATTTAATGATCTTTTAAAACATATATGTAAAAATATTACGTTACAGGTGGGACCTCTATATGACACCAATTTATTGGACAATTATTTATATATCTCATGAGATAGAGATGGATGGAAGGGGTGTCAAACTGTAATAATAATACATGGCTGGGATATAAATGTATTATAATTCTTACTAAAGGTATGGTTTATCAATTATGTAGTGATGAGAAACAAAATCTCTAAAAGGAGTTTTCCATAAGTGCATAGGATTATATGATGAAATAATCCAATGTTCACCATGTCATGACTCATCCACCGGGTCTCGTGCTGTGACTACCAGAAGACCGCCTTCCACAGGACACGGATGACGACTAGCACTGAAAAGGAATTTTCCTAAAACATGTAGGCATTGACTTTAAACCAACAAACACACAAACCATGGACATGACAATATTCAAACCATGTAGTAAAACTGTTGTAGTAATGTGTGTAATAAAAGTAAAAGGGCCAAAATAGAATCCCAACTGAATGATAAAACTACAACAGAAAATATCTATTGATATTTTCCACTAAGGATCCAACCTAAAGGGTAGTTATAACTGATCTCCATAGCTATCCGCGTCTGCACCAGGCACAACAAGGTGCAGGAGATGCTCGTGTAGGGGTGAGTATAACAATACCTAATAAGGACCCTAAAACCCATCAATGGTCTCTAATAATTCCATAATGGAAAACCACAAACCATGATCTAAATAAAAAAATCCAACAAAAAGACTCATCTCAAACCAGGTACACAACTCAGAGGTTATTAATAAAGATGATAAGTCTTAAGATATATCATTTTATTTTGTTAGTAAGTTTCTACAACTGATCCACCAAAGATTTTTTCCATTTTGAATCCATATACGGTCTTATGTCGATGATCCAGGATATGATTCTCTAATAATTTTCCTCATCGGGTTGTAGACTACTAGTCCACACAGGGTCTCTAGTATTCTTATCCACACATGGTCTCTATGATAAAAATCCCCACAGGGTCTCTATGATGCTTGATCCAAACACAGTCAGTATGGTGTTGATAAAAACAGTGTTTCTATGAGGCCGACCAACACAGTGTCTCTATGATGGTGATCTGCACAGAGTCTCTATGATGTATATCCACATAGGGTCGCTATGATGTTGATCCACATAGGCTCTAACTTCAATTAACAGCCAGCTGTAGAATTTCCCACACTCGGTGTGCTTTAGATCCGTAGAATCTACTCCTCAACATATTAGTTATTCCTTAACTTCGACAAAGTCCCAATAATGATTTACCCAATAGACCACCATGTCGTAAGGGTTCCAATGTGATAGAAGGTGCATCAATCAGACACCTAGTATATGAGTTATAATCATTTTAGTACCGAGGGTCTGGTTGGATTCATGTTTGATCCAACATGTATGTACTCAAAATTTCTCCATAACTCAGGTGGAGTATCTGAAAATGACCTTCTCATTCAAAGGATTCCGGCACTATATAGGGTTTGTCAAACACAGGTCTGGTTTGTGAGATATGTATTTTTAAGCATATCTGGGCCAAAAAGGTTCTGGGTCTGGTCTGATCCATTCTCACAGACCTGACCCACGCAGACCTAGGCCTACTTGACCGGGTTTGGGTAGACCCAGCCTAGACCACTATTGAAGGGAGTGGCCCACCGGGTGTCCCAAACCACTGGATGATACAACCCCCAACAGTGTGGCCCGCACGGGGGTCACCTTGTCTTCTTGAACCGATGTAATCCATTTGGTTTCATAAACCAGTGACACCATGTTGTGCAACACCAAATCAGCGGGTCCTATAGGTTCTGGGACCCACTCTGTCACGACTTGAATGCCACATCCTATAATAAGGGAAAACGACGGCGCTTCGCCATATGCCAACATGGACGTTCGAGGGCCGACCGCTCATGTTTCCTACTACGGGGCCTTCGGCACCGCACTTCTCCATGGCTGGCCACCACCATTTCCATTGTGTTGGTGCCTCGCAAGCAGGGATTCCGCAGGCCACTAAGTGAGATCTTGTTGTCTGTTCTCCATTCTGAACTCACCTACAGGCCTCCCGTGATGATTCTGTCACCGCGTGGATCACAGATTCACGATTCGGTCGAGTTCAAAATATTCCCCCAACGAACGTGAAAAATAAAGAAGCAGAAAACTGTCCATGCCTTGATCAATTGGAAGAAGACATCATCATTAGTAATTAAACAAGGGAGTGACAATCAAAAGATTAATTAAATCCCTGTTAAAAATAATTCCCACATTAATTACCAGTAGTTTATTAAGAATCACAGAAAAAATCAACCAACTGCGGTCAAAGTTATGCATCCCTTAAGAGAAACATGGCACTATAGATTCAACGGTCCCCACAGATATTAGTTAAAAGAACTAGTTAAAAAGATATAAATTCATTCTATTATATTTACTGAACATAACTTAAATAAGTTCAAAATTTTATTCCAAGCACACCGGGCCATGGAATCAGTCAAATCATTTTTTTGACTCATAATAATCCTTAATAATTTAGAAGAAATTTATATTTAATTTCATGGTATTTACATTCTACCCACCTTAATGATTTTCATCCATAAATGATACAACAAAACTATGGGTACAAATGGGGGTACTGAGCATGTATCTGATCCAACCACTCCCACGTGCTCTCCTAAGGATTCTCAAGCTGCCAATGAACTCCCCATGAAGAATCAATATCCCATAAAAGACCAACTCTTTTTGATCCTCTATCTCAATTGAAAAACTAAAAATATAAGGCCCCAAGATTAAACATTACTTAATCTTGAGTTATTCCAAGAATGAATATTGAGTATATTTTCATGTTTAGAGTTTTATAGAATTAGATCATAAATCATGCATTACATTCCATATTTAAAAAAGGCGGTTACATAAAATATTGTATTAATTTTTTCCATCAAAGGAGACAAATTTAAAATAAAACATGGATTCTTTCGTGACACTTCCTCGACACTATCAACACATCATGTACTTTTCCCTGGACCTGTGAAAAACATTTCAAAAACATGGGATGAGCATAAAAATCTCAGTAAGGTATATAAAAATACAGAATGAAAACATTAGTCCATGTATACATATAAATCAATGAAATCATGCATTACTCGTAAAACATAAGCACATTAACATACCTCATCAAATCATGAATAAATTATAGAAATAATAAGAAATAAATTTAACTTGAGGCATCCATAACATTCTTACGTAGGGAGTAACCCTCATGGCTACTTTTGGAATACCCATCACAGTATATTCCCTAAATATCTTTGTATAAACCTTAGCATTTTACCCCTTCATGTTACCCAATGCATTGGAGATCTATATCGGGCTCACCCGCTCTTAGTTTATCATGGAACCACCCGTCTTCATAAACAATGCCCAAGAACCATAAAATAATCATACAACATAAAACATGAATAAAGGAAACATAGCATTTCCACATTTCAATCACAAGATATCAATAAAAAAAATTGATATAAAAACATTATCAAACCCATTTTCAATACCAAAATAAAATTAAAGTAGAATGTGGTATTTATTTTCCATTTAAAAAAATGTTATGGTTTATAGAGGAAGCTGAAACTCAAATAATGGTCACGGCAGTGGAGAAGTCGTTGTCGCTGCATACGTAAGACAAAAAAAATTCATTTTTTTCATTTAGTAAAACACTTCGTATAAAAATTTTCCTTTTGAATAAATGTAAATCTCAAAAGGGGTTTATACACCATATAAACGAAATTTTTGTATAAAACAAAATATGCCTCTATGAATGGAGATTGAGACGAAGTCCCTTACCTCGTGTCCGACATGACTCGATCGTTCTTTAATCTCCTAAATAATAAACCTGATTTAATTTCTACTTTCTTAAGAACATTTTTCATGTTCATTATTCCTTTTATATCACTTTTTACCATGTCTTGAACAATATGTAATTATTTATGTTAATAATGGTCGTTTTAACGATCATTGGTACTTGAGTCAAAAATAAACTCTTTATAATTACATGTTGTTCATGTGGTAAATATAAATTATAACCAGAATTATATTCATGATGTAGATATTATATATATATTATAAATACAGTATATACATGCATTTATAATATTACATAACATTTAGAGATATGAAATGAAATGAAACGTTCAAGGAGACGGTAAGCCGTACATATGTATGAACGCTACTTTCATTTCTATTTTGTATCTAATGAAATGTAATCATAATGATATAAAGGTATATTATAAATCCAATATAATATTATTATAATATCATTATCTCTATCCTTTATATGTCCCACATATGACATTAACGAATCAAATCACTTTGAGGGCGCGGTAGTCCGCACTTCCTAAAATGAAATTATCGTGTTTACCCATAATGGAAACCATAAAGGTATGCCATAAATGAAAAATACAGTATCATAAGGAAAAAATAAACATAATACATATAATATTTAAACATAGTGACATCATAATATCTACCTTTTATGGTGTTAAAATAATATTGAACAATCATCGTTTCGTGAGGCAGAAATTCTCCCTCCACGGAAACAGTATGTTCTTTTTCCATTAGACGTAGGTGTGTGTAAGTGTAGCTCTAATACATTGTATAACAACTTTGTAGTATATTGAATATACTATTGTTGTTACAAAATAATGGAATAAAAAGAGTTTAGGGGGTTGGAGAAGCAAAATAAAACAATAGAACATTAGAGAAGACTTTACCTTTAAATCGGGTAACTCCTCTTGGTTTGAACCAAAAGGGTTTTTTGATGAGCTTTCGGCATAAGTTAAGGCTTCTGGAATGAAGAGAGGGATATTGGGAGCTTATTTGAGTAGAGTTTGGACGAGCCAAAGGGCTTGAGAAGTGTGAGAGATGGGTAGGAAGTGGGGTCTTTTAATAAGGGAGAGCAGGGGCTCTTTTGGAACTCTTGAAACTATTATTTTATTATAAAATGAAATTCAGTTTCTAAAGCACCAAAAATATTAAAGTCAAAGATAAGGTGGTCCATTCTTGAAATAAAATTGTCCAATAAGAATTGGACATGTTTTGGATATTATTTTAAACATTTTCTTCTTATTTATTTAAATCATTCATTAATGACATAAACATTACGTCATCATTGTGTCATAAATAATCTTTTTTGATGTCTAAAAATTATAAAAAAAATACCGTGATGTAGGAAATATTTTTATCTTTATAATTACTATTTATAGTAAAAAATATAGCTTATATAACCCCATGTAATAATTGTTTTATTAAAACAATACATGATTGTGATATTTTTATTTTTACATTAAATAAAAGGTATTAATGTCATTATCTCACTAAAGGGGCTCCATTGGGTCCCACAAATTGACCCACGGATTGTATTGGTATTCCATGATCTATCCAATAAGTTTAAGACATGTGTCACGATATTTTTATATTTTTATAATATCATTTTTATCTTAAATTACACTAATTACCTATAATCGCGGTTAACAAAACTCAAAAGTTACTATTCACAAAAAAAATTTAATCCCATTGAACCACATTTTACTTACTAATTACAACCATGTATGTCGGAATTTTGAAATTCAATAAACAGAAGTGGTAAAATTTCATTTAAATTAAAAATAAGTTTATTTAACTACCACTTAGTGGTTTCACTCTTCATCATAAATTGAAGTTCTCCAGAAAAATACAAAAAATTCACCCTAAGATATATTTGATATTCCGAATTCAAAAATGATGTCTATATTTAAAAACTAAAAACATATAAGTTGCATTAATTAATTTTATAATTAATTCCCGTTTTCAAAACAAAAGGCGTGTTTTTAAGAAACAATATCTATCAAAAGATTGACACTTGTTTATGTCCAATTTCAAAGTGAAATTTATTCCAATGACCACCATTGGATTAACTGGTAAAAATATATTCTTATTTCACTTTGAAACCAATGAAATAAATAATACATCCTTATAAATAAATTAGATTAAAATGAGGTTTTTAATTAAAATACAACATTTTTCACTTTTCATTAAAAAATGAACATTATCAGAAAATACCATAAATATACACAAAATAAATTTTGATTTCCTAATTCTAAAGAAGAATTTTATTTGGTCCAATATAATGTACAAGAGTGACCAAAACTATATTTAAAGAGGCATCCCCATCAAAAGTCGATAACTCTACCTTTTAGTGAATATTAAAGTATCTATGTCTAAAACTGAATTCTTTTCTTATTTTAAGACTTTATCTTTTATTAGATAAATGTAAAAACATTTAACAAACATATATAACAATATTTTAGTTATTTCTATTCATTCCATCCAATACAACGACAACGTGCTAACTACCATTTAAAATAATATTATTATATTAATAGTGTGCAACATAAGATTTCAAAGAAACTCGTTGTTGCGTATCAGGTACACTATCGAACATAGAAACCCCTTTAACGTAAAATTAATATTTAATTCGCAAATATTAATAAATATGAAAATGTATTATTCTTTATTTACCTGGGATGTTACATCCTTCCCCCCATTTGGGAATCACGTTCTCATAATTTATTCACTTAAATAAATGGCGGTATTTATACCTCATAGCATTTTCAGATTCCCATGTTGCCTCTTAAATCACGTGGTTTTTCCACAAAACCTATACTTGAAGAATCCCTTTATTCCACAATACATGCTCCCAATGTTCAAGAATCTGGATCGGTTGTTCCTCATATGATAGAATCTCTTCCAGCTGAACTACCTCTGGACTCAAAACATGAGATGGATCTGGCATGTACATCCTTAACATTGAATCATGAAAAAAATTGTGTACCTAAGATAAACTCGGATGTAAAGCCACTCGGTATGCAACTGATCCTACTCTCTCCAGGATTTTTTATGGTCCAATGAACCTTGGACTCAACTTTCCTTTCTGACCATATTGCATCACACTTTTCCATGGTGAAACTTTGAGAAAAACATTTTCACCTACCTCAAAAGAGAGATCCTTCCTCATGTTGTCTGTATATATTTTCTACCTGCTCTGAGCTGTTCTCATGTTTTTCTGTATCAGATGAACCTTTTCTGCCAACTCTTCTACCAATTCAAGTCCCATAAACTTCCTTTCACCCACTTCATCCCAAAAAACTGGTGTTTGACACCGCTTCCCATATAATGCCTCAAATGGTTCCATCTGTATACTGGAATGAAAACTGTTATTATAAGAAAACTCAACCAAAAAAATATGTTGATCCCAAATTCCCTCATAATCAATCGAAGAAGCACGTGGCATATCCTCCAAAGTCTGAAATGTTCATTCTGACTTCCCATATGATTGAGGATGAAATGTTGTACTAAAATTTTATTCATTACCCAACGACTTATGAAGGCCTTTCGAAAAGTTAGAAGTAAAACTGGGATCACGATCATATACAATGGAGAGGGTAAATCCATGTATCATAAATATATCTTTATGATACAAACAGTAAAGTTTATCTAGGAAAAAATTATCTCATATAGCAAGGAAATGAGAAGATTTAGTCAAGCAATAAACAATAACCCAGATTCCATTATTACCTCGAGGTGTCTTCGGAAACCCCACAAAGAAGTCCATGGAGATATTCTCCCATTTCCACTCTGGAACTGGTAAAGGATAAAGCATCCCATTTGGTAACCGCTACTCTACTTTAACCTGTTGACATGTCAAACACTTCACAGTAAAATCAGCAATATATCTTTTCATTCCATCCCACCAGTAATACTCACAGAGATCTTTATACATCTTAGTACTGCCAGGATGAACTGAAAATGGAGAACTATGAGCTTCATATAACAACTATCTCTTTAACTGTGAATCACAAGGTACACACAATCTATCCCCAATCCTCAAAATACAATCATTATCAATGTTAAATTCAGGAGACTTACCCTTCTGAACGAGTTCTACCTTTTTTCTGCAACCCACTGTCTTTCTTCTGCGCTTGCTTAATTCTACCTGATAGAGATGATCTCACTGACCCCTGAAACAAAATAGAAGAACTTCCTGCACCATAAACTTCTATGAAAAATTTACCCAAATCAAAAACCAAAGGACCTCGTTCCGACATAGCAAGGTTAATGAAGCATTACTTTTTCGACTCAAAGCATTAGCCACATTATTTGATTTTCTAAGATGGTAATGAATTATACAATCATAATCCGTGATTAATTCCAGCCATCTCCTCTATCTCATGTTAAATTACTTCTGATTTTATATATACATTAAACTTTTGTGATCAGTATATATTTCACACTTTACTCTATACAAATGATGCCTCCAAATTTTTAAAGCGAAAACCACAGAAGCTAATTCCAAATCCTGTGTAGAGTAATTTACCTCATTAGTTTTAAACGGTCGTGAAGCATAAGCAATTACCTGATCATTCTGCATTAGGACACAACCAAGTCCTTTCAATGATGCATCACTGAATATAAAAAACTCACCAATCCTAGAAGGTAGTGCCAAAACTAGAGCACTCAGCAATCTTCGTTTCAATTCCTGAAAACAATCATCACATTCTTTTGTCCAGATAAACTTCAAACCCTTCCGAGTTAGCTTAGTCATTGGACTAGATAATCATGAAAATGTCTAAAAAACCTTCTTTAATAGCCTTCCAAACCATGAAAACTACGAATCTCAGTTACATTTGTGGGTCTTGGTCATTCTTCAACAACATTCATTTTTGCAGGATCAACAGTTATGCCATTTTTTGAAACAATGTGACCAAGAAAAGAAATTTTTTGTTACCAAAACTCACACTTTCAGAATTTTCCATACATTTTCTTTTCTTTTATGGTTTTCAAGATAACCCATAAATGAATTTCATGGTCCTCTTTACCTTTTGAATAAACCAAAATATCATCAGTAAACACAACCACAATTTGTCACCTGAGTCAACTGAGCCATCACTGCAACAAACTATTCAATTCTGATTCTTACCATCTCAGGATTCCGATTTAGAAGTTCATTTCCATCTATATACCTTCCTAGAACAACTTCCCTATTTCCTCTTTGAAATACCATTCTAAACAGATAAATATCATAGGCGAAGCAACATGGTAATATATAAATGCTATCCCAATTGAATTTGACCATAAAAAAATATTTTTGGATAATCATTTAATAGAATTATAACTCCTAAAGTTATGTAAACCGACCATTGATACCATCTATAAGGCCCCAGCCTTAAAAATTACTTATTCATGAGTTATTTCAAGAAATAAAATTGAGGATCTATTCAGTTTTAGAGTTTTAGAGAATTAGATCATAAATCATGCATTACATTCCATATTTAAACAAGGCGGTTACATAAAAGACTATATTCATTTTCTCTATAAAAGGAGACATATTTAAAATAAAACATGGATTCTTTCATGACACTTCATCGACACTATCAACACATCATGTACTTTTCCCTTGACCTGTGAAAAAAATAAAAAACATGGGATGATCATAAAAAGCTCAGTAAGGTATATAAAAATATGGAATGAAAACATTAGTCCATGTATACATAAGAATCAATGAAATCATACTTTAGTCATAAAACATAAGAACATTGACATACCACATCAAATTATGAATAAATCATAGATATCATATGACATAAAGGTAACTTGAGGCACTCATAACTTTCTTACGTATGGAGTAACCCTCATGGTTACGTTTGGAATACCCATCACAGTATATTCCCTAAATCTCTTCAGAGAAACCTAAGTGTTTAACCCCTTCATGTTACCAATTTCATTGGAGAGATATATCGGGCTCACCCTCACTTAGTTTATCACGGAACCAACCGTCTTCATAAACAATTCCCAAGAACCATAACATAATCGTACAACATAAAACATGCATAAAGGAAACATAGTATTTACACATTTCAATCACAAGATATCAATACAAAACATTGATATAAAAACATTATAAAAATAATTTCAATACCAAAATAAAAGAAATGTAGAAATTAGTATTTATTTTTCATTTGAAAAAATGTTATGGATTGTAGAGGAAGTTGAAAATCAAATAATGGTCTCTGCAGCGGAGAAGTCCTTGTCGCCGAATACGTAAGACAAAAACATTTATTTTATCATTTAGTAAAACTGTTCATATAAAAAGATTCCTTTTGAATAAAATAAAATTTCAAAATGGGTTTATACACTGTATAATATAAAGTTGTGTATAAAACAAAATATTCCTCAATGAATAGAGATTGAGACGAAGTCCCTTACCTCGTATCCTACATCACTCGATCAGTATTTAATCTTCTAAATAATAAACTACAGTTAATTTATAGTTTCGTAAGAACCTTTTTCTATTTCATTATTCCTTTTATATCACTTGTTACCATGTTATGCACAATATGTAATTATTTAAGTTAATAATAGTGGTTTTAACGATCAATTGTACTTGAGTCAAAAATAAACTCTTTATAATTTAAAGTTGTTCATGTGGTAAAATATCCATTATAACCAGAACTATGTTCATGATGTAGATATTATATATATCATATATATCCAGTATATACGTTATTTATAATATTACATAACATATAGAGGTATGAAATGAAATGCACCGTTCATGGAGACAGTAAGCCGTACGTACGCATGAACGCTGCTTTCGTTTCTATTTTGTATCTATTGGAATGGAATCACAATGATATAAAGGTATATTATAATTCCAGTATAATATCATTTATAATATCATTAACTCCATCCATTATACATCCCACATATGGCATTAACTAATCAAATCACTTTGAGGGGGTGGTAGTCCGCACTTCCTAAAATGAAATTATCGTGTTTACCCATTATGGACACCATAAAGGTATGCCATAAATGAAAGATACATAAGCATAAGGAAAACATAAACATAATACATATCATATAAATACATAGTGACATCTTAATGTCCCCTTTTAAAGGTGTTAAAAAAATATTGATCAATCATCGTTTCGGGAGGCAGAAATTCGACATCCACAGAAACAGTATGTTCTTTAGACATTAGACGTAGTTGTGTATATGTGTAGCTTGAATACATTGTATGAAAACATCCTATATATTGAATATACTGGTTTTGTTAGAAAACAATATAATAAAAGAGTTTAGGGGGTTGGAGAACCAAAATAAAACAAAAGAACATTAGAGAGGACTTTACCTTTAAATCGGGTAATCCTCTTGGTTTGACCCAAAAGGGTATTTTAAAGAGCTTTATGCCTAAGGTATGGCTTCTAGGATGAAGAGAGGTATATTATGAGATTATTTGAGTAGAGTTTGGAAGAGCCAAATGTATTTAGAATTGTGAGAGATGGGTAGCAAGTGGGGTCATTTTATAAGGGAGAGGAGGGGCTCTTTTGGAACCCTTGAAACTATTATTTTATTATAAAATGAAATTCGGTTTCTAAAGATCAAAAAATCATTAAAGTCAAATATAAGGTGGTCCATGATAGAAAAAAAATCATCCAATAAGAATTGGACAAGTGTTCAATATTATTTTAAACATTATCTTCTTATTTATTCAAATCATTCATGAATGACGTAAACACTACATCATCATTGTGTCATAAATAATTTAATTTTTTTGTCGAAAAATTATAAAAAAATACCATGATGTGGGAAATCCTTTTATATTTTTAATTATTATATATAGTAAGAAATATTGCTTATATAACCTAGTGTAATAATTGTTTTAGTAAAAAAAATACATGTTTGTGATATTTTTATTTTTTACTTTAAATAAAAGGTATTAATGTCATTATCTCACTCAAGTGGCTCCATGGGGACCCAAAAATTGACCCATGGATTGTCTTGGTCTTCCATGAACTATCCAATATGGTTAGGACATGTTTCAAGATATTTTTATATTTTTATAATATCATTTTTATCTTAAATTACACTAATTACCTCTAATCGCGGTTAACAAAACTCAAAAGTTACTATTCACCAAATAATATTTCAATCCCATTGAACAACGTTTTACTTACTAATGACAACCATGTATGTCAGATTTTTGAAATTCAATACACAGAAGTGGTAAACATTCATTTAAACGAAAAATCACTTTGTTTAACTACCACTTAGTGGTTTCACTATTTATCAAAAATTGACGTTCTTTAGAAAAATACAAAAAATACACCCTAATCAATATTTGATATTCCAAATTCAAAAATTATGTCTATTTTGATAAATTAAAAACCTATAAGTTGCATTAATGAATTTTATAATTAATTCCCGTTGTCAAAACAAATAGAATTTTTTTATTAAACAATATCTATCAAAAGACTGACACATGTTTATGTCCAATTTTAAAGTGAAATTAATTCCAATGACCACCATTAGATTAATTGGTAAAAATATATTCTAATTGCACTTTAAAACAAATTAAAAAGATAATCTAAACTTTTTGGTCGAAGTGGATACTCAAGAGGGGGGTGAATTGAGTTCCAATTTAAAATTTCTGTTTAAAACATTGAGTTAAAGTCCCCCAAATAGAATAAAAAATTAATCTATAGTGAATTTATATCAATGTAAATGTTATTTTAGGTTCTCAAGGGATTGATTAGTTCCCAGTTAATCAAATAAGCATACTTGATTAACATTTGAAACTAACTTACTTATTTACAACTAATATAAACACTTGGGAGTTTAATTATCAAAGTAGCTTCAAAAATAATTTTGGTTTTAAATTATTAGCAGCAGAATAAAAATAAATTTGAAAATAAATAAGTACAACAGATTTAACCAAGAGGTTCAGTCTCAAGCTAAGACATAGTCCTCTCAAAACTTTATATTAAAGTGATCCACACCCTGGATCGGGGATAAACAACAGTATACAACTATCCAGGTCCAATACCTCTACAACTGTTATCCGTGGGAACAAAAACAACAGCAACCGGCTGTCCAGGTCACACGACCTCTACCACTATCCTAGTGGGAAATTAAATATGTAAGAGTATTGATTGAGGATTTACGGATCCTCCAGTTAGAGTACATGAGACAGTGTGTGTGTAAAATGCAGTGGATGACACACACTGCTCAATATGTAAAAGGATAAATCACAGAGCAAATATTTAGAGTTTAGAAATGGCTCTAGTGATTGTCGTACAGTTCTTGACTCCTTTGATTGATTAGAATTCGCTCTGAGTCCTCTTCTGGTTTTTTTCTGGAAAACAAAGTATCATCTATTTCATTGACTTCTAGGTGTAGAGACAGTCGATGAAGCTCGTGTGTTATGTTCTCGTTCTCAGCTCTTCACTAGTATGCAGTAGTGAGTTCTTCATGTAAGTTTTGTCGTCTCTTTGAATTCACACTTGGTTGTTCTTCCATCACACCTCGTGGTATCTGTATCTCTCTGTGTATTCGTCTATATGTCTTGCGCCCCTCGATGTAGCACATCCTTCCTTTATTTAAAGCACAAGCTCCGGAAAAAGATGAATTACTTTTTGCAAGTATGAGGTACGGTTCCCTGACACCCAACAACACACATTAAATAAATTACAGAGAATTTTAAAATATTCCTAATATGACCGTTGGTTAGATTAAATAAAGATAAAGAAATTCAAACAGATGTTTATGACTATCAGTGTGTCAAGTGATCGGTGGGTCATCAGCATCGGTGAGACTTCTTCAGTGACTCATTTGATCAACATCGGTGAGACATCTTTGGTGACTCATTTTATCAGCATCGGTGAGACATCTTCGGTGACTCATTTGATCAGCATCGGTGAGACATCTTCGGTGACTCATTTGATCAGCATTGGTGAGACATCTTCGGTGACTCATTTGATCACCATCGGTGAGACATCTTCGGTGACTCATTTGATCAGCATCGGTGAGACATCATTGGTGACTCATTTGATCAGCATTGGTAGCGGTAGACTTGTAAAGGTAGTTGTGGCTCTGCCTTGTATCGGTAGCGGTAAGTCTCTATCGGTAGACATTGCATAATGGTGGAATTCAGCATATCGGTAGACTTATGCATATCGGTAGCTCTGTATCGGTAGCTGTCGACTTCGATGTAGTGGTAGGCTTGAGTACCGATGAGCTTGTAACTCTAACTCTATCGGTAGGCTTGATATTCCGTATCGGTAGAATTTGATGTAGCGGTGATCTTTGAGTACCGGTGAACTTGATGTATCGGTGAACTCCATATCGGTAGCTCTACTCGATATCGGTAGCTCTAATCCATAACGGTGGTTACTGTTCTCTATCGGTAGCTAGTTTGTAACGATAGCTGAAAACTGTTTGAGCATTCATTTGGCATAATGAGTTAAGTCATAGTAAACATATATCTGATAATTCAAAAGACTTAATTTAAATATAATGAAAGTAACAACATATACTAAAGTATATTTGGAATCTATTAATCATAATCAAGATATAAAGAAAGAATAGTTGGGATTATCAAAACATAATAAAGCCACTTAATTCTAGAGGGTTCAACAATCTCCCCCTTTTTGACAATCACAACTTATGCAAAAAATAAAGTCATATCAGAGGAAAATATATATCAAAGTATGATACCAACAGTATAGTATCAGAAGAAAAATCTCAGCAATTGATATCAAAAATAAAATAGTATGAGAGGAAAAATATGAAAACAAGAATATATCAAGAAATAATGTAGTATAAGAGGGAAAAAACAAACACGATTCTTTAGTTTGAAAAGATTCACATATTCCTCCCCTATCAATTTAACTACAGGATTTTCCTCCAAAGTAGTGATTTTCTCCCCCTATAAATTTCTCTGGGTACAGGTTTCAAATAATTTCTCCCCCTTTGTGATTAACAAAAAGGAGGGTATTAGAGAAAAGAGAAGGACTAGGAAAGAAAATAGACAGAGTAAAATAGACAGTGAAGAGACGAATGAAGTATGTGATTGAAAAGCAAATGATACATTGGGAAAATCATAAAAGTACAAAAATACAATGAATCCCATAAAAATGGAGCTAGAAGAACTCAACCATCCTCTTGAACATGTGTCTTTCCCTTTGGACTAGTAGAGGGTCCAGAGGTAGAGTCTGCAGGCTTGGGAATTCCTGAAAGAACCACTGGTGGATCAGCAACTGATACAGTACCAGATCTGTAATCTGAGCTCCTCTGAGGGATCATCGGTGTCAGGCTTCTGATGGATTGAACTAGAGTCAGTTGAGGAGTACTCCCAGAGGCAGATGGTTGAAGGGCAGGTGGTACAATAACTGGTCGAGCATCCACATGTAGGAAAGGCAGCAAGAGATTCCTGAAATCCATGATGATGCTTCCACCTCTCTCCATAGCAGATACAAAATCATCTCTGTTCTCAATAAATTTGTCCAAGGCAGAAGTAAGCTCCCTGAGCTTACTAAACTATTATCTGACGGCTTGGGTAACTGGAGTTAACTTCATATTCTCAATCAAAAGCTTGAAATGGTTTGTCATTTTGTGCTTGGTATAAACCTTTTCAAAATAAGCATCCACCTTATTCTTGATTGCCTCTTGAGAAGGAGTAGCCTCCCACAGGTGATCAAGAACAAAACTACTAACTTCCCACGTGGTAGCAAGAATTTGGGTATCTGATGCACCACTGGGACTGGCCTTAGCCAATTCTTCCAGAATAACAGTGCGGATCAGGTCAAGGTTCACACTGGAGCTAGTTGAGGGATGAGGTTTCATTGAGAAGGACATTGTTTCTTTGAAATATTGAGTTAGAATACTGAGCACCTTCTGAACATGTTCATCCTAACTATTCATATGTTCTTTGACTGACTTCGTAAAGGCCTAAAAAACTTTCACAAATTGTTTGACCACTTCTTTGATATAACGAATGTCAGTGTGCACTTGGGTTTGAGAACTGTTCAAAGCAGTCAATGAAGCAATTGATTTTCTAGGAGCAACTATAGCTCCTGTCCAACTCTCAATCTGAGTGTGGCACACCTTAAGGACATCCACCATTTCTTTCATAGGACTGGACACACTACATTCAATGGATAACTCAAAGGACTGCTCCATTCTTTTCATCTCTTCAACCATACTTTTTTTCATATCTGCCACTGATTCTCTTATTGTTTCTATCAATTCGGATTTTAAAGACTTAAGGTCCTACTTGGTTGCCACATTTTCAGCCATAGTGGTTAAGGTAACTGATTCCTTTTGGGGTTGGTCTTCCTCATCCGAATCTCTATAAGAATGTCCAAGAATCATATATCCGGGGTCTGATTCCAACCTTCAATGTCATATAATACTGATACTGAGCCAAGATTCTCTCCCTCACTTGGAACATTCTCCTGAGGTATCTCTTCCAACTGTTCTTCTTGAGGTAATTCTTGAATTTCCTCTTCAACCACATCAGATTCAATAGAAATTTGTTCTGAGTCATTAATGACTCTCTCATTAACAGGTGTTGTTGCTATGTCTTCCTGATCAGCCATTGTCCTGACTGTACTGACTATTAGAGGACTCAAACTGTGATTTTTTTCAACATTTTCTTCATCATCTGCTTCACCATCCGCCTCCTTTTCTCCATTAATATTCTGATCATATTTGGTTATCTCATCCTCCTCAGAGGTATCCTTGAAAACATACTGGCATGGTTCTTCTTCTTCTTATTCTGTAGTCTCTGTATCATTGTCCTTCAAGACAGTTTCTCTCTTTGGTAGTTCTTTTGGAGGGCTAGCTGCTGCATAAGAAATAACTTGATGCACATGACTAGGGGGTATGTCTGGATCTCCTCCTTCCTCTACTGATGTCTCTTCCTCCTCAACTTCATCATCATTGTAGACCGGTTCAGGCTCATCTGGTCCAAGACCAGGATCTCTCACATCCTTTGGTCTAGAGGGATGATCCACAGGAGTGAACTTGTCATAATCTTTTCCATCATCATTCACCCATGATGTCTTCCAAGGATTCCAGCTAACTTTCATGTATTTACAGGCAGTTCTTGTAATATAGATGTTATCCTTAACCACTACCATCTCATCCTGAGGTCCAACTATCTCCTTTAATTTCAGCATCACAGAAATTAGCTTTGAGAAAAACAAGGCATTTGATTTTGACTTCATTCTAGTCATCTCTTCCACTTGAACCGTAATCAATCTACATAGATTGATTCTCACACTGTGAATCAGCAGCTGTAACAGATATATGTTTTGGAATCTCAAAGTGGCAAAGTCTCCTCTTCTCAGACTAACAACATGCTGAATAAATTTAAAAAACAACTTATCTTCTCCTACCATCTCTACAGCAATTAGCTTTCTAGGATCCCCATTCCCTATGAGTTCCAGAAAAGAATATTCATATTGAAACACATCACTGGTCGAAGGTACAGACTTGGAATAATAAGAAAAATCACCCTCATGAGGAACTCTCAGGTTCTCAGCCCATTCTTCTTAAGTAAAAGATAATGCCTGACCATTTACCATAGAAACCATTTTTCTTTCTTCTTCATAATTATCAAAACGAACGAATTCATAGAATATTTTCACCAGTCCTAGATAATAAGGTCTGTTGTTGTTCGCGAAGAATTCTAGCCAACCTTGTTCATGTAAAACATTAAGAACTAACGACTTTCTTTCCATCAGCCATTGTGCACACACCTCTTTTTCAACAACAATCTCACGCTTCGATAGGTGCAGGTTTACTGGTCTTCTTTGAGCTACACATCCACTTCCACTTCCACAGGAATCAGTACTAGCTACTTTTTGTCTCTTCGCTGCCGGCACTTCACTTCCATCAGTTATCTGTGGTCTCTTGACGCGGGCCATTACGGATTTGAGATTAGGGTTCTGAATGTCGAGAGGTTTAGGTTTAGAAGAATTCGAGCAGACAGGTTCGCGGTGAGATTGAGTGAGTCTAGTTAGAGTATTAATATCATTTAGGATTCATAAATCAGATAAATCATAAATAAAATAAACAATGGTTCGATGACCCAGCTTTACAGAATAATACAGCACACAAATGTACCAGTAACGTCTTCTAACGGTAAGGTCTCCCTAACGGTGAGGTCTCCCTAACGGTGAGGTCTCCCTAACAGTGATGTCTCCCTAACGGTGAGGTCTCCCTAACAGTTAGGTCTCCCTAACAGCGAGGTTTCTCTAACGGTGAGGTTTTCTAACGGTGAGGTTTTCTAATGGTGAGGTTTTCTAACGGTGAGTTTTTCTAACGGTGATTTTTTCTAACGGTGAGGATTCTCAAGTGGTGAGGTTTTCTAACGGTGAGGATTCTCTAACGGTGAGGATTCTCTAACGGTTTCAAGGCTATGTTATCATTCCTAATTCATGTCTGGTGAAACTTAATCTTTCTGAACTTAAAGGCTTAGTGAAAATATCAGTTAATTGAAGTTCATTACCTATAAACTCAAGTGTTATATCACCACTTTGATAATGATCTCATAGAAAATGGTGTCTAACCTCAATATGTTTAGTTCTAGAGTGATAAACAGGGTTATTAGAGATATTAATAGCGCTAGTGTTGTCACAGTTGATTGAAACAAGTTTAAAATCAAATCCATGATCCAGTAGTGTGTGTTTCATCCATAGAATCTGTGCACAACAACTACCAGCAGCGATGTATTCTGCATCAGCAGTAGACAATTCCACTGAGTTCTGTTTCTTACTACACCATGATACTAGGGATTTTCCAAGTAAGTGACATGTTCCAGATGTGCTCTTCCTATCTAACTTACAGCTAGTAAAATCATCATCTGAATAACTTGTAAAGTCAAATGATTGTCCTTTTGGATAAAAAAAACCTAAATTCATAGTACACTTAAGATATTTAAAAATCCTTTTAACAGCAACTAAGTGTGACTCTTTAGGATTAGCTTGAAATCTAGCACACATACATACACTGAACATAATATCTGGTCGACTAGCAGTAAGATAATGTAAACTCCCAATCATACCTCTATAATTAGTTTGATCAAATGTTTTACCAGTTTCATCAATATCCAATTTTCAGATAGTACTCATAGGTATATCACATTCCTTAATACTATCTAGACCAAAACGTTATAACAAATCATTAGTATATTTACTTTGATTTAAAATAATACCATCTTTAGTTTGAAAGATTATAAAACAAAGAAAATACTTATGCTCTCCCATTAAGCTCATTTCAAATTCATTTTTCATAACTTCTGAAAAATCAGTACATAAAGAATTTTTAGAAGATCCAAAAATAATTTCATCAACATAGATTTGTACTATTAATACATCTTTTGAAATTATTTTTACAAAAAGTGTGGTATCAGCAATTCTTTTTGAAAATCCTTTTGAAATAAGAAATTTTGAAAGTCTTTCTTACCAAGCTCTTGGAGCTTGTTTTAAACCATATAATGATTTAGAAAGTTTAAAGACATGATATTGAAAATGAGGATTTGTGAAACCAGGTGGTTGTTCTACAAAAACATCTTCAACAATAAAACCATTTAAAAAAGAACATTTCACATCCATTTGATATAACTTGAAATTAAGATGTGATTAATATGAAATTAAGATCCTAATAGCCTCTAATCTAGCAACAGGTGAAAATATTTCTTCATAGTCAATCCCTTCTTTTTGATTGTAACCTTGTGCAACTAGCCTAGCTTTGTTTTTAATGATGTTTCCAGATTCATCAACTTTGTTTCTAAACACCCATTTTGTGCCTATGGTGATAGTGTCCTTAGGTCTTTCTACTAATTTCTAGACTTTGTTTCTTTCAAATTGATTTAGTTCATCTTGCATAGCCATTACCCAAGATTCATCATTGATAGCATCATTGATATTTTTAGGTTCTAGCTCTGACAAGAAGGCTTGATGTTCAACTTGATTTCTAAGAGAAGCTCTAGTCTGTGTCCCTCTATCAAGATTTCCTACAACAACATCTAAAGGATGATTCTTCAGAATTCTAGTTGGTCTTGAAAAGGTAGGGCTAGAGATTTCAGGTTCATCTATAGATTTATGTTCATCAGAAGCAGGGTCTGAATATTTCCAGAACTGGATGTTTCAACTATTGGTCCACTGTTTTTATCATTAAGGTTCAAACCAGAGAGATCATCTTTAAGATTTTCAAGAGAGGTCTTAGGTTTATGTGGATCAGTTTCATCAAACATGATGTGAACAGATTCTTCCTCACATTTGGTTCTCTTATTAAAAACTCTATAGGCTTTACTAGAAGTAGAGTAACCTAGGAAAATTCCTTCATCACTCTTGGATGAAAATTTGTCGAGACTGTCTTTAGTATTAAGAATAAAGACTTTGCAGCCAAAAACTTTGAAGTAGTTAACCTTACGTTTCCTATGGTTCCACAACTCATAAGGGGTCCTCTTAAGAACAGGTCTAATCAAGACTCTATTAATAACATAAAAAGCTGTATTTACAGCTTCAGCCCAAAAGTAAACAGGTAGGTCATACTCATTAAGCATGTTTCTAGCAATTTCTTACAGGGTTCTATTCCTCCTTTCTACTACAACATTTTGTTGAGGTGTCCTAGGGGTAGAGAAATTGTGACTATATCCACTGTGTGAGATGTAAGATTCAAACTCATTATTTTCAAACTCACGACCATGATCAATTCTTAGAGTTTTAATATTAAGTCCACTAAGGTTCTCTACAGACTTGGAATATTTAACAAAGTAAGAAAAAGCTTCACTTTTGTGATCTAGAGAGTATAGCCAAGTATATCTAGAATAGTCATCTACAAGAACATAGACATAATGCTTCCCATTTAAACTAGAAACTCTAGAAGGTCTAAATAAATCCATGTGAACTAACTTGAGAGGTTGAGAAGTTGAAACTTCATTCTTTGATTTAAAAGAAACTTTATGTTGCATTCCCTTTTGATAGGGATTACAAACTTTTTCTGCTGGAAATTCATGTTTGGGTAGATCTCTAACTAAGTTTTTCCTAGAAAGTTTTATAAGTGAATTCACATTGCAGTGTCCTAATCTTATGTGCCAAAGCCAAGACTCTTTATGAAAATCATTTAAACAAGTAATATTTTGCTTAGCTTTAGAATTTAAATCAACAGCATAAACATTTTCATTTCTCAAAGTAGAAAATACTAAAACATTTTTATAATTAAAAACATTGCAAGAATCATTTTCAAATTTAACATAAAACCCATCATCACATAACTGATAAATACTTAACAAATTGTATTTAAGTCCATCAACAAATAAAACTTTAAAAATTAGTACTGAGTCAGTGTTACCAATCTGGCCTAAGCCGATGATTTTTCCTTTCGAGTATCACCGAAAGTGACAAACCCTCCATCAACTCTGACTAAGCTTTTAAATAATGATAAGTCTCCTGAAAGGTGTCTTGAACATCCACTATCCAAGTACCAGGTCTTTTTACAGGAGCTCATTATGCGAATTTCCTACAAAATAGATTTAAACAGGAAATGATTTTGGTACCCAGTTTTTCTTGGGTCCAGACAGGTTATCCAATAACACTTTAGGTACCCATATTTGTCTATTGGGTCTCAGAAAATATCTAGAATCAACAAATTTTGAATGATAAACCTTATTAGATCCATAACTATGAATATAACTCGTTGAAGCATATAATGTTCCAGAGCTAGCTACATTCTGTCCAGATTTAGGAATGAATCTAGTTAGGGTAATTTTCCTTTGTCTAGGTTGGTATCCTATACCAGTAGTGTATCTAGGTTCTATTTTCTTACCTTGCATCTGAGTAAGAGTATCTTTACCATATTTAAATTTCTCTAAGTCTTTCTTGAGTTGCTCATTAGATAATTTTAGTTCAGTGTTTTCTTTAATCAACTGAGCATTCTTTTCCATTTCAATATCAAGATTAGATTTATGATTAATAGTTAAAGCATACTGTTTATTTAAACCTTTGTATTGGCCTTTCAGCTCATTACATGATTCTTCTAACATATCACAATATTCAAATAGATTATATTTAGACATGTTATGACATTCAGAATCATCTCCAGAATAATATGAATTAGAAGAAGGTGTTTCTAAAGTTACCTCAGAAGTGTTTGTCATAAAACACTTGTTCGCCATGTTTCTGTCTTCAGTTTCAGAAACTTCAGATTCACTAGAACTGTCCTCAGAATCACTCCAAGCAGCCTTCATGGATTTCTTATACTTTTTATCATTGTATTCATACTTCTTCTTGTATTTAAGCTTTGGACAGTCTGATTTTATGTGTCCTTTCCTTTTTCACTCATAACAGACAACTTCATCTGATTTATCAGGCTTCTTCCAATACTTTTTCCAATGTCCTTTGTTGTTATACTTACCTTTGTAGTTTGAATTTCTGAAAAAATTATTCTTCCTATAAAACTTTTTAAATCTTCTGGCAATGTGAGCCATCTCAGCATCACTGTCAGAATAACTCTCACTATCTTCACAGCTTGAACTTACATTGATAGCTTGAAGCTTTCCTTATCCTTATTCTTTGAGGTTGTAGTTTTGAAGGCAACGAACTTCCTTCTAGGTTCATCATCTTATTCTTTGTTTACTTTGAGTTCCTCTTCATACATCATCAGTTTGACAATTACATCATTGACTGGCAGTTCTCCAATGTCACACGATTCTCTAATAGAGATAGAGGTTTTTCTCCATCTTTCAGGTAGACATCTCAAAATTCTCAAGATTTGTTCCTTTGCTGGAACATCCTTTCCCAGAGAAGTCATTTTGTTGACAATTTCATAGAACCTGAGATACATATCAGAAATGGGTTCATCAGGCTTCATCTTAAAATTATCATACTTAATAGTATAGGTATTCAATCTCATCTTCTTAAAAATAGTTGTTCCTTCATGAGAAACAACTAAGGTATCCCAAAATTTCATAAGCAGTTTTACAAGCAGATATTCTATTAAATTCCTCATCTCCTAAAGAATAGTACAAAGAATCCATAGCTTTGCAATTATTATTGTAGGTTGTCTTAGTAGCTTCATTCAAAGTACTTCTAACAACAGTAGGAATTTTATATTCAGATTCAATAGCAGTCCAAATATCAAAACCCATGCTTTCTAAATGAATTTTCATCTTGATTTTCCACTGTGCATAGTTAGTTCCATTGAAAAATGGTGGTATATTGGTAGCAAAACCTTAAACTCTATTTTCCATGATAACTAAATTAAAGAAAAGAATTTAAAGAGATAAAAATTTAGAAATAACAGAAATTTTATGACGTTTAAAATACAACTAAAATCACATTTGAAAAATAGAGTAAAAAATATTTTAAACGTTCCCCTGATACCAAATGTTGTTCGGAGTGGAAACTCAAGAGGAGGGTGAATTGAGTTCCAACTTAAAATTTCTGTTTAAAACATTGAGTTAAAGTCCCCCAAATAGAATAAAAAATTAAACAATAGTGAGTTTATATCAAAGTAAATGTTATGTTAGGTTCTAAAGGGCTTGATTAGTTCCCAGTTAATCAAATCAGTAGACTTGATTAACTTTTGAAACTAACTTAATGATTTAAAACTAATATAAACACTTGCGAGTTTAATTATCAAAATAGCTTCAAAAATAATTTTGGTTTTAAAGTGTTATCAGCGGAATAAAAATAAATTTGAAAATAAATAAGAACAACAGATTTAACCAAGAGGATCAGTCTCAAGATGAGACTTAGTCCTCTAAAAAATTTATATAAAAGTGATCCACACCCTGGATCGGGGATAAACAACAATATACAACTATCCAGGTCCAAGACCTCTACCACTGTTATCTGTGGGAACAAAAAAAACAGAAACCGGTTGTCCAGGTCACACGACCTCTACCACTATCCCAGTGGGAAATAAAAGATTTAAGAGTATTGATTGAGGATTTACAAATCCTCCAGTTAGAGTACATGAGACAGTGTGTGTGTAAAATGCAGCAGATGACACACACTGCTCAAT
Source organism: Viscum album (assembly GCA_963277665.1). Lineage (NCBI taxonomy): Eukaryota > Viridiplantae > Streptophyta > Magnoliopsida > Santalales > Viscaceae > Viscum > Viscum album. The sequence goes on from OY728146.1 coordinate 1,817,900,185, forward strand.
ATGTAAAAGGATAAATCACAGAGAAAATATTTAGAGTTTAGAAATGGCTCTAGTGATTGTCGTGCAGTTCTGGACTCCTTTGATTGATCAGAATTCGCTCTGAGTCCTCTTCTGGTTTTTGTCTGGAAAACAGAGTATCGTATGTTTCCTTGACATCCAGGTGTAGAGACAGTCGATGAAGATCTTGTGTTATGTTCTCGTTAATAGCTCTTCACTAGTATGCAGTAGTGAGTTCTTTGTAGAAGTTCTTTCATCTCTTTTCATTCACACTTGGTTGTTCTTTCAGCACACCTCGTGGTATCTGTATCTCTCTGTGTATTCGTCTACATGACTCGCGCCCCTCGCAGTAGAACATCCTTCCCTTATTTAAAGAACGAGCTCTGGAAAAAGATGATTTACTTTTTGCAGGTATGAGGTATGGTTCCCTGACATCTAACAACACACATTAATTTAATGATAGAGCATTTTAAAATATTCCTAATATGATCGTTGGTAAGATTGAATAAAGATAAAGAAATTCAAATAGCTGTTTATGACTATCAGTGTGTCAAGTGATCGCTGGGTCATCAGCATTGGTGAGACATTTTCGGTGAGTCATTTGATCAACATCGGTGAGACATCTTCGGTGACTCATTTGATCAGCATCGGTGAGACATCTTTGGTGACTCATTTTATCAGCATCAGTGAGACATCTTCGGTGACTCATTTGATCAGCATCAGTGAAACATCTTCGGTGACTCATTTGATCAGCATAGGTGAGACAACTTTGGTGACTCATTTGATCAGCATCGGTAGCGGTAGACTTGAAATGGTAGTTGTGGCTCTGCCTTGTATCGGTAGCGGTAAGTCTCCATCGGTAGACTTTGCATAACGGTGGATTTCAGCATATCGGTAGACTTCAGCATATCGATAGCTCTGTATCGGTAGCTGTCGACTTCGATGTAGTGGTAGTCTTGAGTACCAGTGAGCTTGTAACTGTTACTCTATCGGTAGGGTTGATGTTTCGTATCGGTAGACTTTGATGTAGAGGTGATATTTGAGTACTGGTGAACATGATGTATCAGTGAACTCCATATCGGTAGCTCTATTCGATATCAGTAGCTCTAATCCATAACGGTGGCTACTGTTCTCTATCGCTAGCTACTTTGTAATGGTAGCTGAAAACTGTTTGAGCATTCATTTGGCAGAATGAGTTAAGTCATAGTAAACATATATCTGATAATTCAAAAGACTTAATTTAAACATAATGAATGTAACAACATATAATAAAGTATATTTGGAATGTATTAAGCATAATCAAGATATAAAGAAAAAATGGTTGGGATTATCAACACACAATAAAGCCACTTAATTCCAGAGGGTTCAACAAAACTTATAAATAAGTTAGATTAAAAAAAGGTTTTGATTTAAAATACAACATTTTCACTTTTCATTAAAAAATAAACATTATTAGAAAATACCAAAAATTTACACAAAGTAAATTTTGATGTACTGATTCAAAAGAAGAATTTTATTTGGTCCAATATAATGTATAAGAGTGACCAAAACTATATTTATAGAGGTTTCTCCATCAAAAGTCGATAAGTCGACCTTTTAGTGAATATTAGAGTATCTATGCCTAAAATTGAAATTTTTTCTTCTTTTAAGCCTTTATATTTTATTGGATAAATGTAAAAACATTTAACAAATATATATAATCATATTTTACTTATTTCTATTCATTCCCGCCAATACAACGGTTTTGTGCTAACTACCATTTAAAATAATATTAATATATTATTATTGTGGAATGTACGATTTCAAAGAAACTCGTCGTTGTGTATCGGGTACGCTATCGAACATAGAAACCCCTTTAATGTAAAATTAACATTTAATTCGCAAATATTAATATATATGAAAATGTCTTATTTTTTGTTTACCTGGGATGTTACAACAGACATCTCCCCTTCATCTATGACCCACTCGCACCAGTCGATAACATGCGGTGGGTCAAGAATGTATCACCTCCACTGTGACATATATAAAATATTATGCACTCTATGAATCTACGGGGGAAGAGATAAAAAGTACGCCACCTCTCCTTCTCTATTGAGGATATCGAAAGGCCTAATTAACCTCAGATATATCATGACACCCCGACCAATTCTACTTAATCCTTATCTTAGAGAGACTTGTATGAAGACATGGTCTCCCTTATCAAACTACAAGGGTCTCCATATCCTATCAACATAGGGATTATGCCTAATCTATATAGTATTCATCCCATCCTTGATGATCTTTACCTTTTCAGTGGTATCCCATACCAAATCTGGACACAAAAGTGGTGACTCCCCTTGGTCTGTCTAGAATAGTGGTGACCTGCACGGTCTACCGTATAAGTCACAAATAGATCCATGTTGATGATGGATTGGTAACTATTGTTGTATGAGAACTCCACCAGTGGGTGGTGGTCCTCCCAACTATGGCCAAAATTAAGGAAAAATGATGAATGATGTCCTTGAGTGTCTGTGTGGTCCTCTCAATTTGACCATATATCTGAGGATGAACAGTGGTGTTGAAGCATAGTAGAGTCCCAAACGCCTCTTTTAATCCCTGGCACAATTTGGATGTATAATGGGTGTCGAGATCTAAGAAGATCGTTGATTGAACCTCATGTTCTCTTAAAATCTAATATACCTAACGAAATTTCATGATCTCTACTTATCACTACTCACAAATGGGTAGGATGTGGGACAACATGGTGAGTTATTCAATGATCATCCATATAGAATCATATCTCCAAGAAGTCCATGGTACCCCTTTCATGATTTCCATGAAGATACCATCCCAAATCCACTTCGGTACTTAGTTGGATGTGATATGTCTATTGCAACTTGATGCTAACAATTCACATGAAGAAAAGTGAGGCATCATGAGACGAACTCTACCACCACATTATTCATTCCCTTCCACCAGCACTCATGCTGGAGGTCTCGGTACATCTTCTCCAACCAGGAAGTACCGCCAAAGGTAATTTTCTGTAATTCCATTAACACCTCTTCCCATAGAATCATAGTTACCATAATGCATCCTATAAATATGTTTATATACTCCGAAACTTTAGAAAATTCATCCAAGGCCTAACCTGTGGATATTTGAGCATGTGAGGCATCATAGTCTACGTCCCCAAGCTCTGTCTCTCTGACTCCCTAAAGGAGAGGGGGAGTAACTGTAAAAGACTAGAGGTATGATGCTCTATCTCTATCTACAAAATATAACTCCAATGCGGCTAGCTGCTATGTTTCTTCACATAGAAACTATAGACCGGACCTCCTACTGAGTGCCTCTTCCACCAAATTCCCCTTCATATGAGTATTGATTATATAAGGGTCATCGTCATTGATAAACTCTATCCATCATCGATGTATCAGTTACAGGTTCATATGGGAGAATTTATACTTGAGACACTTGGGATCAGAGTAGACTATTAAATGTTCTCCCATAAACTAGTTTTGTGCCATCATCAAGGTAAATACAATTTCTACTGACTCTAGGACATGTGATGAATAATTGTGCTCATGCTATATCAACTATCGTGATTCCTGGGTGATAACTGCATGCTCCTATATCAGGACACAAACATGTTGGGTCCATGATGCATCGTAGTTTACTACATACCCAACACTCTCTTATAGTATCCTCAAGATGGTGACTCTCATCAATCTTTTCCTCTTCTATGGAAAACTCTGATGTCATCTCTCTATCCACAAAGAATATTTTCCTCCTCTTCTTCAAGGATGAAAGGGGTTTCTGCTACCCTAGATAAGTCAAGTACGAATCTATGATATTATCAAGCCAATCCAATGAAACTCTAGACCTCAGTTAATCTCTTGAGTGACATCCAACCCAAAATTGCCGCTATCATTTCCAGATACACTGCAACTCATTCATCTGAGATAATTTACCCATGAAGTGGACATTCTATATTCAAAAATGTAACTTTGAGGACTTTTCCATATAGCTAGTTCTCTTGAAGTGTATCCCGAACAATCTGAATGTGAGTCACATGCTCATCAGCCAATGCTAGGTATATCCGGAAATCATCAATCAAGACCACCACAGAGCGACCAAGGTATGGTTGTAAGATCCTATTCATGAGTCCTATTAAACACTTCTTGGGAATTGGTCACACCAAAATGCATCACCATGCACTCATAGTGACTATACAGGCATCTGATTGCCCTCTTTGGTATGTCCTCATCTCGTACACTAAGTTGACGATAGCCTAATCAATGTTCTATATAAATACACCATATAACTCCCTTTATCTGGTCAAAAAGATCATTAATCCTTATGAGTGGATACTTGTTCATCACAGTCAGCTGGATCTGGTTCCGATAGTCCACGCAATGCCTTAGACTCCCATCATCCTTTATGGAAAACAAAATCAAGGGTTCCCATGGATAAGAAATGGGTATTATGAAATCTTTCATCTGTATGTTATCTAATTTTACCTTCAACACATGAAGCTCCTCTAGAGCCATCAGATATGTTGGTCTAGATATCAGTGTCATTCTATGGTACATGTTGATATATATTTCATCCTCTATGTGAGAATGTAGTCCTAGAACATCATCCAGAAAGACATTATCATACTAGTCCACCATTATATGATAACCTTGAATCCTCACGTTAACTACTACGAGGGTATGGCTAGCCAACCAAGGAGTGATCAGCAACATACAATTCTATGAAAGTCCATCCTGAGCTATGAAAGTTCCCTACTCACTTTTGAGGGACAACATCGTCCAATTTTTGGGGAGACACTGAACTTTGCACCTAAAACAGTCAATATGTGCATGACCCATGGATAATCACTCCGTACCTATGATGATATTTTAAGGAATCCACACTAGTACTAGGAGAACCTTTATAATGATCTCACATAATAGAGTAATCTCACACTGCTAGCACCAGTGTGTAATCATCTAATCCTCTCCCATATGAGCCTCTAATCCCAATTATTGAGCCAATGGATCTACCAGAATCTCTAAGATCCAAACAAGAGGCATGGAATTTATAGAGTGAATGGCACATGTGCATATATGTATTACAACTAGGGTGGAGTAGACACATATCATATATCGAATTATCTTTATTTCACTTCGGTTGTAGGCCTGAGCTGTCGGAATCAGTTCTCATCTCTATATTCCTGCTCCCTAAGGTTGGGGTGGACCACTTGGAGGTGGTGGCAGTAAAACCTCAAATCTCCTTCCACCACCTACAGAAGGACCTACACCTATTCCATGTCTACTACCTTGTGGTCCTCCTCACTCCATTATATTCCTCTACCTCTGTAGTGCATTGACCTTCTGATGATCGTCAGTATGAAGGGGCGGGCACTCGCGAGCCATGTGGCCCCACCCACCACACCTGAAGCATAGTCTTCTCCTCTGTTGTCCTATTCTACCTCTTGATCTCCAAAACTATGATCCTACATCCTTGGTTCATCCTCTAGTAGGTAAATCCCAATGGGAACTCTACGTCATCTGCCTACTGCCTAATACAGATGACTCGACTACCTATTGTTTGGTGGTGTCACTAAACGTCGGTACCCGCTCACCTAAGAAGATCTCTACAAATAATGCTCACTTGAGTACTCCAGACTGTGTCGGGATATTGAGCGATATCATCGATGCTCTGATATCAGCTCAAAGACCTTACTCAATGGTCTAGGCCTTGAAGAAAAGGTCTCGTACCATGTTATTGGAGTTGCAAATGAGGTCAATAAATCTCACCAAGAACTGGGATATTGGTAGGCTTCCCTTATGTAAGTTTATGATATCTTAAATATTCATAGAGAACAGTGTTAGTGGTGAAAACTCTTCTATAAAGTGTCTCTCAATGTCAGTCCATGTGGGGGACACCTCATCATTTTATTGGAGTGATAGGATCCACCATCTTCCATTGTCCCCTAGAAGAGGCTAGCAGCTAGGATAACCATATACTCAACAGGTGTCTAAGCTTAGAGAAAAACTAATTCCACAACCTCCATCTTTTCCTTAGCTTCCTGAGAATCTGTCTCTCCTTAAAACCTTACAGTACTCTGCTGCTAGAACTCATACTACACGCACAATCGACGTGCACCGTCTTCCAGTGCGGCAGGAGGCAACAAGTGCCCAATTGGTTGTGGTGCTACTGGGGATCCTCCTGAAGGTGCAATCACTATAATAGGGCCTTGATCTGAAGCCTCATCATTCGGTGGGAATTCATCATGAACACTCTCTGGATTCCAAGCTAGCTGTCTATGTTGTGGTATCTAGAAATCAAACTAGTTCATAATAGTCAATAAGTTATACCGGGTGAGATGACTCAAGAGAGATCAAAGGTAAATCATTTCAAAAACACACACAATCTTTGTTTTCTTGCACTGAGTCAGAAATCCGAATTCAGGGTCCTGGTATCTGGATACCACAGCAGTTGCCCAAACACTGCACTCCCCAAACTGAAAACCTCATCAAAAAACTTAACACTATATTTCATTTGGAATGATCAGAGTCCTAGTTCATTAGTATAACTGACTCCTCTGATAACACTTTTTCATGACCCCTCCCTCGGGGCCCATGCTGTGGCCACCCCATGCACGCCTTCCAAAGGACATGGGTTGGAGACTAGAAGTAGAACGGAATTTCCCGACAACGGGAAGCTGTTTCCTTTGTACCTGGAATCACACAATCCAAGAATACAACATGAAGCAAACCACATAGTAAAACTGCAGTAGTAATGTGTGTGCTAAAATTAAAGGTTCTAGAATGCAAGCACAACTGAAAGATACAACTACAAGAGAAAACAACTCATTAGATCTTATAACAAAGATCATGTATAAATGGTAGGTACTACTCATCTCCATAGTTCTCTATGTCAACCAGTCAACTCCATGTACTGACTGGTCCTCGGTCACTAATGTCTTAGAAATTCTACGCATTTTCTGTACAATGCAGAAAAAATTATGGGAAAATCCCCTAGATAATTGAGTATAACAATATATAGTAGGGACCCTAAGGCCCCGCAAAATTCTTTTATAATTATACAACGGAAAACCACATAGCATTCTATGAATCAAAAATCACAATGTAGAAGCCCCGTCTCAAAACTATTATACAACACAGAGTTCAGGAATAAATATGATTAGTCATAAGCTATATAATTTTATTCTATTAGGAAATTTCCAAAACTGATCCATGAAAGAGTTTTTCCATTATTGATTCACATAGGGCTGTATTTCGGTGATCCACGAAGGGCTCTCTAAGGTTGGTCCTCATCAGGTCGCACAATACTAATTCAAATAGGGTCTCTATAATGATGATCCACACAGGATGGATTTGATGCTAATTTACACATTGTCGATATGATTCTAATCCACATAGGGTCACTATGATGTTGATCCACACAAGGTTGCAGTGATGATGATTTACACAGATATTCTATTATCTTGATCCACACAGGGTTTCTATGATGTATATCCACACATGGTCGCTGTGATGTTTATGACCACAAGATCTCTCTTCAAATGATTGCCAGCCACATGATTCCCCACACTCGGTGCTCTTAAGATCCATATAATCTTCTCCTCAAGATATCCTTAATGCGTCAAAACCAAGAAGCTCAACAAATGAGTAAACCAAAAGACCATTGTGTCTTGAGAGTTCCAACATGAAAAAGGGTTTGTCAATCACACGCCCGGTTTGCGTGTTATATAGAATTTAAAAACCGGGGGTCTGGATTGATTTTGGATCAATCCAACCCTGTCGTACACTATCATTTTCCAAGGCATAGGTGAAGTTTCTCAAAATTTTCATCTAGTTCAAAGGATTGCAGCACCATATATTGTTCATAAAAATAACTTCTCTTTTGTGAGATAAGGCTTTTGAAGCATATATGAGCCGAAAAGGGTCCGGGTATGGTCTAACTCGGTTGGACCGACCTGACCCACCAAGTCCTGGGCTTACCCGACCTGGTCTAGTTTTGATATTGGTCTGACTTGGCATGGGCTAGACTGGCTGGGCTTGCCTGAGTGTGCTACGCCACGACGGGCTCGACCCTCTGTGCCACAGACATCCCCAACCAACCTTGGTTGGGTATGACTAAAAGGGTGGCATGTCCTGCTAGCAGGCACAGCCCCCAGCTGGGTGGTCAATGCAGGGGTCAGTCTACTTTTTAGAATGGATGAATTCAGCTCAGTTTCATCAATTGGAAGTGCCAGGTTGTGTCTCCCCTGTCAGCAGGACCCACAGGGCATGGGTCCCCCTCCGTCGTGGCTTCAATGTTGCGGCCTTCATCCACAGTGTGTGACGGCGCTCTGGCTTCTTCCAACATGGACGGATGAGGGCCGACCACCCCCAATGCACTGTGTGACGTCTTCAAGAACTTCCCTTCACCATGTTAGGTGAATGTCGGCGGTCTACGGTGCCAACATGCCTGTGCCACACAGGCAGCACTTCCACAGGCCTATTGGTGATCTCTTGTGGTCTTTTTTCCCTTCTGAATGTGCCCATGAGCCTCCAATTATGATGTTATCACTAGATGGCTCCTAGATTCACAATTACATTGAGGTGAAAATTCACCCCAAATGAATGTAGAAAAATCAAAAGCATGAGAGTGTTCAGGCCTTGTTCGGTTGTCCCAAGCCTTCCACATTTTCAATTAATAAACTCTGTCTTAATAAAGAGATAAATTGAATCCTCTTTCAACATAATTACTGCATCCGCCACCTGTAGTTTATTATGAATTAAAGATTAACTCATTTTTTTCAATCCGCATTTTTTTTGGTTTTCATGAATGATTGTTTGAAATAAATTCAATTTAATTTAAACAAAAACCCAAAAAATGTATTCAGAGGATATGTCGCGATTGTGGATGAAGGACTTCACATTTTAGGATGTTGCCGGCATTCGTTGTTTCGAAAACAATTACTCAAACAACATAATTTTAGCCTCCCTTCTTGGTTGTTGGACGACCCTACAACACTTCGTCAGAGGTTCCACTCTACCGTGTAAAAAACCTAAGATCCAACTTCGTTTAAATAGAAGGGTAGATAGATTAATTCATCGTAATAATTAATGAGGTTCATTAATGAGTTTTAATTAATGAACCCTTAAACTCTCAATGGTGTGGTTACACAACAGAAGATTCAATCCATTTAATTGATTGAAACCCCAGTGGTCCCACCACCATATCTCAATATTTGAAATAAAAATTAAATTATCATTTAATATTATTTTATTATTCTCCAAAAAGATTCAAAGACTATATTTTTTCATCTGACCAATTTCATTCAAAGTTAATCCTCCTATAAGATAAAAATGGATCTATGGATTTAATTGTGCCCTCATATTTCAATTCTGAGCACCTATTGATATGATAGTTATTCCCACTCAAACATTTCTGAACATATCATAAAAAAGTTCAAAATTCCATTCCAAGCACTCCAGGCCTCAGAATCACGAGTCGTCAATTTTTGCATACTCGTAATAATCCAAAATAGTATAAAATAAATTTATATAATATTTCCGGGACATTGTACCAGAAAATAAGAATCAAAATAAATCAACCCTCTATATTTTTGTGGTAATAGATATAAAATGTTATTTATAGAATAAAATGACATTCCAAATGTAGAGAAGAAAATGATTCAAAATCCTACATTCTAAAAATAGGATAAGGATCACATATATGATTGAGTTAAATTAAAAAAAAAGATATTTAATGTGTTGTATGTTTAGACATCTCGAAAAAACAACATATAAGGGATGTGAAATGGAAAATTAATTAAATTGATGGATAAAGAGACCAATAAAATTAACTACACACACATTAATGTCTTATGTGAAAGGATTTTGGGATTTAAAAAAACAATTCCTCAATCTGAGGTCTAATATGGATGATAATATATGACTTCCTATGATGAAAAAGGACATGGATAAACCTTATTTAAAACCAATGGATGATGAAAATATTTATAATTAGGGAACATTATCTTCCCCTCATTTTTACCAAATTTCATTTCTTCTTTTTCATGTATGATCATAATAAAAATATTTTTTCTCATTATTTAGTGAAATTTCATATTATTATGTCTCCTAATATGGAATGTAAAATAATGAAATCACATTTTATATTATATTAGTACAAGGATGAATCCAATATTTTAATAAAAAAAATTTATTTAAAATTGGAGCTTTTGTAATCAATAATAAGTAATTTACATTTGGAATAGTTTTTGAATTGTTTTAATATTATCATTATAATGATAGATACCAGAATTGGTTTATGAAAATATGTTTTATCACATGTTCAATTTTAAGGGATCCACTTTTGTTGTTTAATGTAATAGTGATTTATTATAATTAATAATATTTTAAGAGATATTTATAGTAATATAAAAAGTTTGTAGGTTTCTTTGTTTTAGTGACAATTTTATTTAATGAAAAGTTTCTTTAAAAAAAATTTAGATAAGATTAAATGTAATTTAAAATATTATTGATTACAATATAAATCTTGTTGAGTTAATTATGGTATGTAAACATTCCCCTAGAAAATTATGCATACTTATTAAAATTTTGAATAGATTTATCTTTAGATATAATTTATATGATATACGTTAAGGAATTTGTATGATTACATTGAGTAATACAAAAAATTATATTTGATTATTATTTCATGTTTACATAAATGATTTTGTGAATTATTCAACAATATCTTTATATATATTTGAGTGTAAAATTTTTTAGAACAATTAATAATCTAGAGGATATGATACGATAATTGATTTGGGGATTAAGAGGTGTTCATGATCTTCACATTCATTAGGATTGGTTTTCTTATAATGATAAATTTCGCTGAATCATTCATATATAAATTTATAAGTCCCTCTATCGAAGGAATTGTAGAACTCTAATGTACTCAAATGCTGTAGTAGAAAGAATGATATCCATACCTAATCATGACGATTTTATTTAATAGAAGGTTAGCTTAATTCTTAATCATGTAATAACTATGCATTGTTAAAAAAAATTATGCTTATAACTTTTAGAATGATCATGAATTTGAAATTGTTATGAATTATTTTAGAGATATTAGTTCATAGATCATAGAATGAAAAAAATGTTGCTAGCTATATCATTCCAGTTTAAATAGTTGATTATAGAGAGATAATTCATCATTATTCAGATGTTGAAATAGAAATCACCTAGGATCATGATGTGTTCTTGGTATCACCCTGGATTAATTAAAAAACTAATCCATCACACATTCTGATCTCAAAGTTCATACCACCTGAACATAATGTTTCTTTTATGTATTGTTCGGTATAGGATATAGATCGAATATGGAAATTACTATTAATGAACAGAAACATCATCAATTTTTTAAAACATTATATTTATATAAAATATATGGGAACCCTTATATGTAAGATGGTAGAAATATCCTCAATTATTAGTATAATGCGATTAATTTTAAGGATGATATTCATTAGGGGGAGTATAATGTAACACCATGAGATTTTTTGAACATCTTTGAATTGATTTAATCTGTTAAGTGTTCATATTTTAATGAAAAATTTAATATATCTTTCATTACATTAAACATCATGTTATTCTTTAACTACATGCAACAATATGTCACATTTCACTACACATGAGAATAAGGTTTAACAAAACCATGAAATATTGTTAATATATTTGTCAAAAAATGACAACTATCCCCTAAACATTTTAATTATGAATATTTGAAATTTTAAATTAACCATTAAAATATGGTATACATGTGTGTATAAAATTAAATCCTTGGTTATCATTTATTTCGTATGGAATCATAATACATTTGGAAATAAGGGAACTATTTTCTAAAAACTATTCTTATAAAAAATAATGTGTGTAAAAAATAATATATAGTGAATTATATTAATTAATTAATATATTACATAATCAATCAACTATTTAAATTTTATCCTATTTGTTTTGTATACAAGTGATTCTAAAAAATAAATTAGAATGATTAAAAATTAATGTTTTCTAAAAAATAGTTTTCTCAACATCTTATTAGTCACTTTATATAAAAAAAATTAACTTTTATTAAATTATTTTGATAATTTAAACATTGAATTTGATATTGTAATTTCAAAATTATATTATGGTGTATTTGTTTGTACTGTCGTAATATGTTTCATTTTGTCTTAATAGTGAAAAATGATGAATTTTATTTTAAAACCACATTTTTATATATATTTTTAATAACGATGAATAATATTTCCATTGGATTTTAATGTATTTTTTGATAAATAATAAATTTATTAATCACATTTATGTCATTTGAATCAATTTAATATTGAATATTACTATAAAAACCTTGTATATTTTTTATCATTTTCTCTGAAAACCCCATCATTATCTTCACATCTATTGGATTGAATTTAAATTTATTTTTTCACTTATATGAATAAAAATATCCAATATTGTTTCCATACCGGTAATAAATAAAATCTATAATGTATAATATGTTTAACATAATTTTTAAATAATATTATCATTGGAAATAGGAAAAAAATAGACATAGTGATTTAGAGAAATGGAAATTTAACTTGCTGAAAAAAATTAAACCAAATAGAAATAATATCTTATAAACCTTTACAACATAAATTTTATGATAATATATCAACATATTTTTTTTAGTTTCTAGATTATTCCTTTATTATTTCCACATGACATAGATAAAACAAGGTTGGAATTCACTCTTTTTAAAAAATCAAATTAAAGGGACACTCACCTCACATTTAAAATTAAAACCCATATATCCTCCTATTAATACAAAATAAACCAATTTTTTTTATCATGTAACTACCCATATCACTTATCCACTACCCACATATCCTCCTATAATCCTCACATTAGGAAAAAATCCCACAATGGGAGGCCCTTTTTGAAATTTATAACAAGTTACTGGAAGAAGGGGTAACATTGATCAATGAATACTTTTTTCCCATCCTTATAACCATTAAATATTTTTTATATAAAATTATATAACCATACAAATTCATATCAAAATGGGTTTCAAAATTATTATTTAGTTGTTTGGAATACTACCACCTCATGAACCAATGTCATTCATTTTTCCGTTAACACATTTCTAGGTGTGTATGAATGATGGGAATAATATTTATATATGATATAATTTTTTTTATTATTTAAATTATTAATTTAATTATTGTACAAAAAATAACTTCTTACTTTTATTTTTATGGAAATTTGATAACCTTCTTTCTGTACGACAGACTACAACCATATGAAACTATGTTACTCATTCACACTATACAATGAAAATATTAAGGAAAGGTTTAATAGATAAATTTGATGCATATTTAAAAAAACAATGATACTGGATAGAATATATATATATATATATCATTTACCTATCATTCATTCAATATGATACGAAGTCAGAAACAATGACCATGCCTACGTATGGGATATCTTCTCTATAAATGGTGTATTTCATTTCCTATAACTAATTTCATGGATTATATTATAACATTATTTATTGAGTACATATAATATTTATATATTGAATAACATTATAGAAATTATTAAATCATGATCTAATTAAGGGGAATGAGAATACTAATACTAATATATTGATGAAAAATAAAGTTTTTATTACCCTAAAAATAACATTAAGAAGGAATTCTAAATAAAAGAAGGATGTGAAGACATAATTAAATTTTATGTGGTAATATAAATATATTTATTAATATGTAACATTGATCAATTTACAATAACCATATATTCATTATTCATGAGGTTATTACATGTATGTCATTTATCAATACTAATTGTATGATATTTCTATCTCAATTTTATTTTTGTTGATTCCAAATCCTTTATCACCACCTATATCTTATATGTAGTGTGTATACATCCCATTGATGTATTTTATGATTATTATATATATAATTATTGTTATTTTAATACTTTTATGGGGTCTCGCTTTCATGGGTTTAATAATTAAAACATGGCTAAAGTGAAATTTGTTTTGTATTCATTATACTTCATTAAGAGGTACATTATGTAATGAACCTATTTTATTTCAAGAGGGGTATATAAAAAAAAATTGATATATAATATCATGAATTTATTCATATTCAAGGTATTTTAAGATTAATTTCATTTTATTTACTTTATTGGGCTTGTGGTTTAATGTTTCCAATATGGGAATGTTTTTTTTATTAAAATTTCATCACTTATAAGGATTGTTTTTTATGAGGAATGAAATGATGAAATCAAATTTTATATCTATGATGAATTCCCATGAATTTTATTCTTCTATATTTATTTATTATATATACAAGTTGTGATAAAAAAATTCATCTTATTTTCTTTTGATACATAAAATATAATTTTAAGAAATTATGACTTTATTTTTCTCTTCATTCGAAAATACATGTTTAAAAAAAATTGTTTCCAAAAAATATTTTAAAATGTTTTTAACTGATATTTTATGATAATTCTTATGTATATTATTTTTGAAAAATTTTAGGTTTTTAAAATATTTTCCAAATTATTTTCAAAGAATATTTTATATTTTATACTGGTAAATTTCAAAAAAAATTATTTTGAAAATTTTTTATATATAAAAATGTGTTCAAATTATTTTCAACACATTATTTATATAGAGAAACTGTTATTTTCAGGGAAAGGTATTTTGTAATGGATTTACTCATAAAAGGGTTTTGAAATTATTTTCAAGGATTATTTATATGTTTTAAAATCAATTTTGAATGAAAAGTATTATCAAAATTTTTAATTTTTAATATGATTTTTTCTAATAGAAAATGATATTCTCCTCATTAAATTTTTTCAGAGGTCATTCAAAATTATTTTCAATCGTAGATGAAAATTGAAGGTATTGCACAATAATTATTAGTGATATGATCCAAGGTGAACATTCATGTTATTTCATTAAATGAATATTCTTATCTAATGATTTTTATGAAACTTGTATCTCATCCTTGTGTCATATTATTATGAAAATCTCTTTTTTTATTTTTTATTATTTGAATAACTTATTGTAAAAAATATCATTTTACTATTTGTGTTTATATGATGACATGTTTTTGATACCCATTTCATTTAATGATATGTGATATGTTGAATTTTTATGATCTTGTTCACATACATGTTTGATTATTTTTTTATGGATGAGAACTAAATCTCTATCCAATTAATTGGGTAAATATTTATACATATCATGAAATTTTTCATTGATAGAATGTGGAGTGAACTGATTACAATAAGACATGGATTGAAGGGGAGTGAAATAATTACATAAAGAGAGTGCTTCCACTATGGATAGTGGTGTGTCACACCCAAGAGGTGTAGTCACCTTTGAGTGAAAAAAACTACTTATTAAAAATGATATATATGGACCAGGTTTCATGTCTATATGATTATGTGAGGATATGATTTCATATAAATAACTTAATCAAAGAAACAATTTCTAGTTACATATGGTCAATATAATATAAGATGATATGTATACCACAAGTCAATTAATGATGACAATTATATGCTATCATGAATCATGCAGTTTGATTACCATATGATTTTTTTCTTAAGAGCTTCCAATCTACATTCCATCATTCATGTTTATGAACTTTTCTATTCATGGTATGGTTTTCCAATCATATTCACTTGTTCTACTACCATTATTCTTATTTCATGATTATGTACATTCCTTGATTAAAATTAGTTAAAATTTTAACTCACACTTTATTATGTTCATTTCCCTATGTTCTGTAGAATGGAATTAAGTATGGTGTTATTGTGAGGATTTCTAAATTGGAATATCTTCAGGGGATATGTTGAATATATTTCACAATGTTATAATATTAGGTTTCAATGTTTATAAATTCACTATATTATCATGTACAATAGGAATGTCTCTAAATAATCTAATGAATATTAAAATAAAAATTTGTAATATCCTTGTGTGAGAAGCCTGGGATTCTTTAAAAAATGTGTGGGAAATAATAATGTAGTGAGGAGTATAGAAATACCTAACTTGAAACATGAAATTAACAATATTAATGAATAAATTTTATTCCCCTAAATTTAATATATTACAAATATATGAGAGTCATAGACATAATAATAAACTAAATATTCTCAAAAAATAGAAACATGTATCAAGGCATATCAAAACATACATTCACCCACATAATATTTCTCATTTTTTCAGGGAAATTCTCATTCAAGGATTAGTCACACCCAAATTTGTACTATATATAAGGATGATAATTAGATATCTTATAATATTCTAGAATTTATAACAATGTTCTCACTTTACCACTATATGTCTTTACATATAGGTTCGGTTCTCACCTTGGTCCACTGGGGACTCTAGAAACCACAAAAAATATTTTCTCTAGATAGGGGATCAACTTCATGTGCATGGTGGTCTCACTAATACCGTGAACCCCACATATAAATGATATAGGATTCTACCTTAGGTACATAATAAGATATAACGATCTTCACATAATAGAGTACCTATATAAAGGATAAAATTTATATACTGAATATTTAAAGTAGCATTGTACCCATGTTTTAAAGGAAAAAGGTATCAAAATCCACAAAACGTAGTATATATTGATGTTCTTAAGATATAAAAACACCCTAGAAATCCGTACAAAAAATTTAATAAGGTTAAATAATGATTCCTACAAACCCCTAATATGGACATTTATAACAATCTAATAAGGTATTTAATTGTTGAAATACCTACAGTGTCCTCTTTGGGTAGCCAGTTTATAGAGTTCGGTAATCGATATGGTCATGAAGTTTTCATGATTCATTATACATTATATTGTGCTGGTGAATACATAGTCTAGTCCATGTATATGGATCATCAGATGTACCTAGAACGAGTCTTTGTGAACAGCTTAACTAATTTACATTGACCATATATGTTTAGAAAAATGTACATGCCATGTCATAGGTTTGGGTAACATGGCATGTGACACATTTCCCATTACATATAATCTATTAATCTCTTAGAAAAACCTTCTTTCATTACATGGGGTCCCATAAAATTTTTATCATTAGATTACATGTCGTGAGACATTTGATTTGGAGAAAAATTTCTTTACATCTCCATGTTATCAAATATTACCTCTATAACTATTAAATATAACCCTGTATTGCAGATCTAGTTTTTACCCATATATTCCATTGTTACTCAAATTAATTTATTCAATGAAACAAATTATAAAAAATCACTACTGCTTGAAAGTGTCACCATGCATGTCATGTTGTAAGAACAAGACACAAATCAACCAGTATGACTGACCAATATTCATCAACCATCAATCATGAACCCTGATCACACCCATGATCATGAACCATTCCAATTGTATCAATACATTGTGCTTAATAAGAGTCATGAAATGATCAAATATACTAAATACATAAATCCATGTAAAAAAGAATTTCTAGAGATGAAAGTGCGATGAAATGGTGGAAGAGTAGATAAAACCCAAATAGGAATGAGCCTCAGAAATGATTTTGTATGCCTTTATTAATTTCCATTATAATGATAAAATAAAAAAATTATAATATATAAATAAATCACCCTAAATCCTATGAATAATTTACCCAACCCATAAGAGTGATCAATCATTGAATCAAACTAAATATGAATTGATTCAATACCTTTATTGGATAATAAAAGCTGAAATAAAACATAGAAAATAAATTCTCGACTATAGGTTTGTTTGATCTATAATTAAGAATAGGTGTACTTCAACATCACTAGTTAGATATATAACAATAATTGGGGGAAAATGATCTTTATCACATTCAATTACCCTTTTAGAATTCCTTATCCAATGTCTCCCTTAAAAATATGAGGATTATGTATCTAACCATGTAGTTGTGTTAAAACAATAGATATAATGGTTTTCAATGATTCTTCATAAACAATTTCAAATAATAATGAAATTTACTTATTTATTTTTTATTTATACCCCTAATAAAAATGTTTCTCAAAAACCAAATTTCAACATAGGATTTTTCACACCATGATTAAAGACCACATTCTAAACCCCATAGAGGAAAAATAGTTCTAACTAGAAAATCTAATCTATATATATTAAAAAAATTAAAAAACATATAATGAATAAAAGTAATAAATTTATTAATTTTAAAATAAAAAATATGGGTTCAACAGGAATGATAGTCATGTTCGATCTATGCACATGTCTCCAAATAATATGTCATGATGTATTTCCATAAATTACTTGGAATTCATAGAGATGTAAAATTATAGATACAATATGTTATTTCTTCTTAAAAACAAATAAATACCACTCCAATATATATGGGTCCTTATCTAACATTTACATGTAACACTTCCTATTCCCCTCTAATGACATCAGTACTTCGAGTAAAGACACACTATGTTATTTATTCACCCATGGAGGATCATCTCTTTCTGATCAGTGATCTACAATGAAAAATGAATAATTATAACTCTTCATTTATGTTTATATCCACCCAATATATATCATTCATTTGGTGGTGCACATAACTCCTCGTCTATGACATGTGGAAGATATTGTGTACCCATTCCATATATAGAGTAATATCTTTGTGGAATCCCACATCATTGACTCTTCATAGTATTTAGATGGGGTAAACGAATCTCTTAGATAACTTTACACTCATCAAAATATCTAAATTCAACACTCTTTACTGAACTCTAGGAACATAATGTATTCCTCCTCAAACTCTAGAGGCATTCTTCGTCAGTTTACATAGTACTTAATATTTCTATAAGAAGTCCACATCCACTCATAGATAACCTAAACCTTCTCTATAGTATCTCACATGGACTCCAGACCAATTATTTATGGATATCCTCAATTAGTCCATCATTTTCTTGACCTAATAGGACTCCTATAAAAAAACTGAAATCGATCTATACCAATAATGTTATGGTATCTCTTCATTTATGAAAAATACACCATGGTTAGGCGAGCCTCCCAAATATTCAAATGAAAAAACATGAAATCCCCCAACAAATCATCCTAGGCCTGAAGGGTCCATTAAATCTTTCTATAATTCATGTGGTGAATCTTCATGCCTAATTTAATCTTATCCCCAAAGGATACCTAAAATCCTTTATATAATCACAATTTTAAACAAGAATCATGGTTTAAAACGATCATCAGGGTATCTCAACTGATATAGAAAATATCCAATACATTAAGGTGTCCAGTATGTCAAAAAACTATACTTCTATATATCTTGGAAGTGGGTCAATCGGGTGAGTATACTAATAATCACAATGATGGAATAATTACCTCTAGAAATACATATCGAATCCATCAATATGGATTTGTATCTACCTTCCCACATCTATAATTCCACCTATACATGTTGAGATGAACTCACTAGAATATACCGATCAACATTTAATTTCCAATATCTAATAAATCGATAAATAATGCTTCTATAAATTTTGTTATTCCTTGAAATGAATATTGATTGGAGAGGTCCATTAGTTTTTTTACTCTATTATTTACCGATAAATGGGATTTGTGGAACTCCATCATCCTCTCCACCAAAAATATCTATATTACCATTGTTAATCCCCTTTAGAGGATGGCCTATTCAAAACCATCATAAATCTATTAGGATCATGTCCAATGAATATCTTATTACATATGATATATCATTCATTATCTCTCTATTGAAAGACTCTATATAATGTTTATTATGTTTTGGGTTAAAAATGATAGACTATAGATATGAAGAACCTCCTATTCCCAATAAGGATTACTGAAATGAAGAGAACAACTATGATGACCTATTCAATCACTAATAACAATATAAATTACTAAATGAATATAATACCACATATCCCATCAAAAAGTATAGACTATTTGAAATTCAAAATCCTAGGATAACGTGACCATATGCACAGCCTAATGTAAAAAATTGTCTGATATATGATTTTTGTGATACACTTATGGCCAGAATATATGACCACAATATAGACCATAAATTAATGTCGCAATATAATCATGGAGAAGGAAATATCTACCATATCAATATCATGGTTCATCTATTTTCTCTGATCCCAACTAAACTACTAAGTCCCATAGTTTATCATAGCCTACCTATAAATAATTAAAATTCAATGACTTTTCATTGAGCCATCACAAAATACTACACATTTATCACTCATGTAAAAAATTCATGATGTATGCACATTTCAATCACTAAATCAACTCATAAAAATAATTTTAGAAAATATCCATCCAAAAAAAGGATTCCCTTTTCGGGTCTAATTATTCAATGGTTTGATTTCCATGATACAATTGATGTGAATCTTCTACAGTAGCCTATAAACCCAAGAAAAATTTGTACATCTTTCAGCATGTTGGGTGGTTTCAAATCAAAAATGCTTCAAAGATCATTAGTTCGACAACTATTCTATAAACTATGAAAAAATTTCCAATCAATTGCGCCTAGTGGATCTATAACTAACAATTTGAGTGATTCCCATAATTATTGTTTTCAAGGAGTATTCAAAAAATTCATCCTCATGTGTCTCATGTGATCATCCATAGACCCTAAGTACACATGAGAGAATCAATGAAGACCACCAAAAACATCTATAATAATTGATGAAATAATTGTTTCATTAGTCCAATGAACACTAATATTGAATTAATAACATCAAAATGAACAACCATGTATTTCTTGTGATTGTAGCTATTTCATAATAAAGTATTCCGTATATCCTGGTCTCCAACTCAAAGCTAGTTATATCATTATTTGATGGAAATCATTTAGAAACAACATTTACCACTCTATATAATAGAGATTTAGTTGATCATCAGTATTTGAAATTTATTCATCCTCATCCCCATGTTTTATAATAGGTAATCAACATACAACATCATGATCTCGACCAACTTCAAATCGATCAACACATGGAATTCCCAAATGATACAAACTGTCAAAAAAATCTCATTCTTTCAAATTATTCCTACTTAAACCTCATATCTAAACACTCTACATGAACCATCTAATATTATATTGTATTCAACGAAGTCTCCACATGGTGTATTTCAATAAATATGGCTACCTCTCGGTGGGGTGGTAATCCTAGAATATCCCCAGGAATGATGTCCTCATACTAAACCACCATATAATGGAACTAATAGCCCATGTAATCCACTAATACAATGTTATAAATATCTTAATAGAAATTAATTAAATGTATCATTTTATATAAGAGCATATAATTATATTCCTAGGTATCATTTTTACCTATGGAGAAAAACCACAATCTAGCACTATGGATACCCCACATCCTCTTCCTGAAACAATAACTCTTGGAATGATTTCTAGATATCAAACCCATATTAAAGATGATGTCACAAGGACTCAAAAATTCTATTAGTATATAACATTAGAATCTTTTTAATCAAATCTGAATGTTGCACTATCAACATAAGAGTGTGATCATTGATTTACATCTGGTTAGACTTCCTAGAATAATGGTTGATATAAGGGACCAACCAGGATCACATAACCAATAAAAATCGAATTACAAAAGATAGAGTGCCTAACATTATAGTATCCTTATACTATATATAATATAGATATTTCATATATTGAACCTCTATTCATTCATGATGATTCGGGTTCATAGGCCTCCACTTCCTAGATCAATCGTCTCCCCTTACCAACATCCCTTTAATCCTGGTGTAGTCCACTTGGGGTGGTGGTGGAAATAAGTCAATAAATTGATCCAACAACTATTACAATACCTATTCCACTACCATAAATACCTTCCTATAGAATACCTTTCCCCTTTCAATGACTCTTTCTAGGTGTTCCGACGATAAAATATAACTACAATATTTATAATGATTGAAACAATACCAAGAATGACATCCATGACCGTTTCATGGGAAACAATCCCCCTATCTAACATGATCCATAATAATATCCCCAAACTTGGGATTATATAAAATGGAATCATATCCAAATGAATCTATCATAAGATAATTAGTGTGAATAGTGTCAGCTACCAACTACCAATTTCGCGACTCATGTGTTCCCTCTACCAACACAAAAAGATGGTGCCTACTCTTATTGATATCCTTCTATAATAATAGTATAATTTAGAACTATAACATAGGTTTAATTTCATATAGATATCAATATATCCCTGATATATCAAAAAATCATTACATGATTGTATATTACGTAAATAAAAAATTTAATACCACATTCATAGAGTATCATGATATGATAGAAAAACTCATCAAATAGTCCACCATAGTTTTACTACCATCCTATAAATAATCTATTCCCTAGATGTGAATAGATGAAAACATGGATGGATTGAACTCCTCCCTATATAGGTTCTCAAAATACTACTAGGAGTGAGCATTCTCATCATATGATTGAATCATCAGACTCCACTATCATCCAATAGAGTCTTCAAGAAAACTCACTATAAAGATCAGCATATGATTCATAGGAATCCTCAAAACTATGAAAACTAAAGCAAATAATTCAAGACTATTAACACATACCTATGGGTATTACTATCCCTTAAACCGAGGTGGTATCTTTCTCTAAATCTCATGCATTGAACTCATCCAATGTGAATCATCATTGGTTACATTTAATACTACATATTACTCAATTGGTAGTGGCATAAATTGAAAACTACACAAAGGTACTTCTTCTATTATAGGACCATGTATTGATGCCTCGCCACTTATAAAATCATCACTGTGAACATGTGGTGGATGAATGGTTGTATTTCATCATGTAATAATCATGAAATTAAAAAGACACTCTGTTTTCAATGAGTATATTTGGGGATATGACTCAAGAAGGACATGGAAACCACAACCCAATTTTATATGATTCTTGTAATAGATTTTTCTATTCTACCTATTTATATATGTAACTATTCAAAAAAAACTATCAATTTCAGGGTGAATGGATATGTCAGTCACTAAAACACTTCTAAAGTCCCATGACTAATATTCAAAATCAAAAGATTTTTACACTTTTACGAAAAATCCCAAACAAATATAACTGCATTTAAATAAGTATCACATCGGTCCAATGGAAGAACCATGGCTCTAATACACCTATATCATGAGTTGACACACTCAGACCTACTTGGATCGAAATAAATCGAGTTTCACTACCCTAATCTCAACCCATATAGGCAAGGGGATAAAGACTAGTTAGAGTAGGATAATCAAACACATGAGTGGAATTAGCCTAATGTACATGTTTGTACACCCACATCTCAAATCACGTAATATATTGCAATGTAAGGAACAAATATTAATACCAATGGATGAATATAATCAATCCCACTATTTGAGTATAAGTGAAATGCAAATATAGATAAACAGATGGAATAAAATTCTAACAGAACTACAAATTATTCTTACATTATTACAATGAGGGGGACACTATCCAATGAAACACCTAATAAATTGTTCAGTTTATTTGGAATAATAAATACCCTGAATACTATCATTCTATCGAGGGACAATAAAATAGAATGTCATATTCTTGTGAAAAAACATGTTTGTTAGAAAACTATGCATGATAAAGTATAATAATACACTGTATGAATCCCAAAAATCACTAATATAATGTATAATCAAATAATTACAATATATGTCAACCCAATGATAGGCATAGAAGTAATAAACACCCTCATATTTAAAAAATACAACTGTTCTAAAAGGATCTCAACCAATCCTTCAGGCTACATGATACTACCCAAGGAATTAATATAATTCTCATTATGGTATTAATTACCCAATATGATATACAATAACTGAATATTATTATTCAAGGGGTCATGTTCACATAGAATTTCCATGTATGCCATTTCATAATATCCCATCATCCATATATTGGTTCCCACCGTTATCTAGTAGGGAACAAGAGAAAAATACTAGATTGGCATGTTTTGTAAAATATTATCATCCTATTAATAGTTTTCACACTGATACCATGAACCTCACATAGAAATGATAGTGGATTAAGATTTGGAAAAACATGGGGATAATCATAAATCTCTATAATTCAAAACATCTAGAGGGGATCGAAATCCAATTATAATGAAATATTTACTTGTTTTACCCTCATAGGAATTTAATAATTCTATCACCCTCATATAAACATGATATATACTAAAGAGATGAGGGGATCAATAAACCTTGTGGGTTGTACCTTGTGTGTACTGGGGGAACAATACATGCATTTCCATCCCACGGTTTTCCCATGTATTGTTTTCTTACATTGAATGAAATTCCCATTATGTATAGGGTGTTATCTTTTTGTAAATTGATTATATTGGTTTATTTACAATGTACACATGTTCTTTTAATGTTATAGTGTACATTGAGTCATTACCATGTGCATGTGGACATATCTGACTACACGAATCAGTCGGTGTACCATAACATTGTTGGAGTACATGCCTTAATGAGTGTTATCTGGTCATGATTTTTATATAATGGTACAGAGGGAGTCGTTGGGTTGGGTCACATGACATGTGATGAATGTCACATTGTTTGTAATTTTTTTCTCTATAGAAACCATAATGTTTTTTAGGAGGTCCCACACTGTGGGCATGTCCCGATTATATACCATACATCGTGGGAATTTCAAAAATTCAAAGTTCCTTCTCCACATATTCTAATTTAGTAACTATAACACTGAATCATTCTTCAGTATTGTAGATTTAACGGTTCGAATTTTTTTCCATCACCACTTGCTAGAATCTATATATCAAATCCAATCAGATAAACCCATATTATATCACATCATCAGTGTACATATCATCTGGGAAGAATAAAATCCCCAAACCCAGTATAATCTACCTCCATTCATAAACCATTGTAACTTAACCTTAATCACACCATCGATAATGAATTTTACCCCTTGTATTGAACAACTTCAAATAAAAACGTTCACAAAACGTTTGATTACGTGGTATACATCAAACCACTAACAATATAATTCATAGTGATGATAATGAAATAAACAAGGTTGAAATTCATATAAAACCAAACATGAATGAACATATTCATTTATTTAATTCGATTTCTTCAATTGTTTTATAACAATGAATGAATAAAAAATTAATCCATAAAATAACTCCCATAAATATCTTGATGGATATAACCTAGCCTGCAAGCCCGATCGAGCAATGAATAAAATTATTATAGGAAAATATTCATAGTGATCATTTGATTAATGTATATGAAAAATATCCACATAACCAATTCCCTTACATATTTTCCATTAAATCATAGTATGTACTAGCAAGAGGTCGACATCACTAGTGTGATCGATAACATCCATGAGTGAAATGATCCATTATCATGATCATGATTCATTATTGTTCACCAAGCCCTCCTCTAATGAATACTCTCACAATATTAGGTTAATGATGTGATTTTATTTTATCAGTACATTTATAGAGGGTTTCTAGCCAACATTACTAACTCGTAATAAAATAAATAAATTTATTTAATTATTACATTCACACAAGAGGATTTTTTTTAAATTTCCCAATGTAAATATGGTTTTTGTCTCATAAAGGGTATAGACAGTGTTTCGAACTCAATGGTATACTTATATCTAAAATATGATCATCATTTATATATTTATTCATCTTTTCTAAGTATAAATATTTAATGTGATATTTATATCTTTAAAGTTTCTAAAATTTCAATTTATGTCTCATTGATCCTTAGATTCAAGCACCTTCATAAAATATAAATAGGAAAATATTTGTTAATATATTTCAAATATTTATATTAGAAAACATAACTGTTACTAAGGTCCGTCATTTCAAATAAATATTTCAAGAGAATATCCAGATTCTTTATTTAAGGATTACATACCTATAATCATAATTTCATTATCAATCTCATACACCGTCCTTCAGTCCCATTTTATGCATATTTATATAATGAAGTTATTATAATTAATATATTTAAATTTTATTTTATTAGGTGTAAAATAACTTTCAATTCCCCTCCAATTCAAGTGAAAAAATTTAAATTTTCCCGTTTTTCTTATGTGGATTACTGCCTCCATTAATGAAACATTCCCATTTTCATAATTACCACTCAAGGTTAGTTCCTAAAATGATATTTCTGTATAGATATTTTATTTATCTCAATAATTATTATTTTTAACTATACATATTGAATTCTATATATGATATAAAAAATAGGTGATCATTATACAACTAACAACCTAAAATGAATATATCAAGCGGAAAATAGGATTTATTTCTATTTGAAAAAATATAATTCATTTTATATCCCCTTATAAAATATAGTTTATTCTACTCATTACCTTTATAAAGTATAATAATGTGATGAAAATTATTTCATATTGATATTATAACATAAGAATCTCTGTTATTAGCATACTCAAACATATAATGTATCACACTCTTGATGGGTCGATTTAAACAACTATATGAAATTTTCTAAAACATCATATCAAATATATAATTTTTTGATTAATATTGGATATAAATGAGTAAATAGTTATTTATTTGTATTAATGTGTGGTAATATAAAAATGTGACAGCTTAATTATGTTTCCAATTTTTTTTCAAAAATTCATGAAACATTCAAATCATTAATTGTTTATAAATAAAATGTATAAAAATTTGTCAATTGCTGATATTATATGATTATAAATTATCCTAAAAAATAAATTCTACATAATTTTATGATGATGGAATGGTACAAATTGAGTGACTAATGAACATAAACAATAGGATTATGCCACTAGTTTAAAGAAACCATGATATCTTCACCCAGAATTGAAAATGGATACGAACTAACATGTATAAAATGTGAAAATAATTAACAATTTTTATTATAAAATTGTGTTTATATGAATATGGGTCATAATTAGGTTATTAATATAGTTTTTTTATAATTGAAGCTAAATAAATTTCTAGAATATCATGAGTAATGTTAATGATCTTTGGTAACTGAAATATCATTATCTTAGTTATGCTTTTTCTTTTTAACATATCAATTCATTATTACCCTATACATAATTATATAATTTTTCGTATTACTTCCCAATAATATCCTTATGTAATATTTGTTTACTATTCATGTAAAAATCAGTTATCTAATTTATGTAACATAATATAATATTTTTTTCTTATGTGTTGATTTCAATTAAATTAATACTTTTTTAAATCCATTTTTTATAAT
Source organism: Viscum album (assembly GCA_963277665.1). Lineage (NCBI taxonomy): Eukaryota > Viridiplantae > Streptophyta > Magnoliopsida > Santalales > Viscaceae > Viscum > Viscum album. The sequence goes on from OY728146.1 coordinate 1,817,927,537, forward strand.
ATTTTTTTTCTTTTTTCAAATGTTTAAACCAAAAAATGTATCCAATATTGTGATAACTGAATTCTTATTTTCAAAAAAATATTTGTTAATTGTTTTACTATTTTCATCTTCTTTCATCATTATCACACTAGGGAACTATTATCCCTGATGTTATGTTCAATAAATCAACCTCAAAAGTATTTAATTAAGTTAATATTTGGATAGTAAAATTTGGTACTAATTGATCATGTTTTTATAATATTATAAGATATTAATTAAAATGTAATGGTAAACATAATATATATTCTATGTTTTAATTATTTGATAATTTTATTATTCTTATGGTATGAATGTTTGTGTATAATCATTAAATTGTAAGTGGAACATTTATTACTTTTGGGTTAATTATGTAATGATTCAATTCTCATGAGAAAAATTTAAAATTATTCATGAAACTCAATAAGAAATATGAATTTTTTTTAATGTTTTATCTTTTATGGGACACAGGTTGTGATGATTGATCCTCTAAGGGAAATAAGATTTGATGCATGTTTCCGAATGGGAAAATGGGGGTGATTCTATTACACAATATTATGTTTCTATGATTATGAAGGATCCATACTATATTGATATGTAACAATTCCATATATAATTTTGATATTTTTAAATATATTTCACTTTTAGAAAATAAATTTTATTAGACATATTTCATCTTTTGGAACTCCTAGTTTAAAGGATCATATTTATTAAATTAACATATATATAAATAATGTGATAAATTTCAACTTTAAATTGGATTGGTAGGTATGAATAATTCATAATAAATAATAATTTCTTTTTTAAAATTAGTAGGAAATGAATTCATTATTTAATAGTTTTTTTTCAATGGAAAATTAATCCAGTTGTTGTCAATTAGATATGTTCCACTAAAAAACATTTTTTTCACAATGTGTTTTATAATTATTAATTTTATAAATATATATTGATGATTTAATTTAATTAAATTATTATAATATATATATATAATAAATAATCTTATCATTCATCTAGATTTTATGTTTTATTCTTAAAAAGGATTATATATATATATTGTTCTTTATATGATTAAATTTAAATGAATTTCAACCAGTTATTGAAATTTAATCGATTAAAATATATTCCATTTTATAAATCAACAAATTAAATATAATTTAATAAATAAATGATCATTTTCAGTCATATTGAAAAGTAAAAATTGAAAAAATATATCATTATTATGCTTCAAACTAGTTTACAAGCTGGGTTAATCAAGATGATTGAGTTAAAATGATCATAAAAACATTTTTTTATTTAATTAATTAATTTAACCATTTCTTTATTATATTGATATGTATTTTAGTTAGGATCATCTTTACATAGGTATGAAATTAATATATTTTATTCTTTATAAGAATTACTTGTCTGTCCTCTCCAACACATATAACACGAGACCACTTCTCATCTATTCCTTACACATAATTATACATATATAAATTAAAAAACTAATTAAATTGCTTCATTACATTCCAAAAAACCATAGACAACCTCAAATGATGATAATACCCTCCTTTTAAGGCATACGTTGAATGGAATTGCAGGTTTACCATTAATGATGAAAAACTCGTAACTAAGTAATTATATTTCATATAATCATAAATCTCATATTATATTATTTATAACTTATAAAATAATAAATTTATTCAATTAAATATTCTTAATTATTAATATTATAATTGAATAACCATTTTCAACCACATTTACATAAAATGGTATATGAATGTTTTACATGTTTTAATTTTTTGACAACCATAACTACATAATAATAAGATACATTTTACATAAATATAATTCATGGTTGTATTTAAGGATGTATTTATTATTATTATTTATCATTTATAACATAATTATGCATATGTATTTATATGATATTTTTTTCCTTCTTGAATTTTCATTTATGGGGAAAACTATATTGTCACTCATACATATGTGTGGACAACCACCTCGATGAAGAATAAATATTCATTTTTCATTTTCACGTTACTTGGATGAAAATAATGAGAGAGTTGATGAATTTATAAGATTTAAATGATATAATAATTATTCGTTCTATTTTAATTTTATTTTATCCATATTTTTTGTATCCATACATAAGTATAGACATCACATGACCGTACATACCGACAACCATATCTATAATGTGATGTAATAAATTTTATCCTCACTATCATATATGAATTATTATATAATAATAATTAATGAATAAATAATATTAAAATTTCATTATTAATATTCTACAGATTGTGGAACCATGTTAAATGATCAGGGACCAAGTCAGTCAAACAAAAATATAGAATAAACATGAAGCGGTTATCAACAAGAAATGTGATTTTATTAAGGAATTAATATTGAATAATTGATAATATTTAAAGAAAATAATATCACATATGGCTTGATATATATATGAATACTGTTCTTTAATATATATATATAATAAATATACATTTTTATATGGCATTTTTTAAAAAATAAAACTAAAAAAATATTTATGGTAAGGGGTTTAATAACTCAATTTATTGTCATTGGGATTATTACATCATTATTTTCTATACTAGAGAAGGATTATTTTTTCAACGGTGTCATATTATTTTATGGTTTAGATTCACATAATTTACATGGATTTCAATTTTTACATATATTAACTTCTTTGGGTAATTCTCCCTTTATTTTTATGATCTTTTTATGGGACTCGCTTCTTATATTTATTTCCACAAGACATTTAACATATTCAATATTTTATTCTTTCCAATGGGGAATATAAAACACCATTGATATGTTATATAAGAATTATATGTATATTAGTAGTATATAATTTTATCTGATATTTATTTAATGTGGGTTACAAATCTAATGTTACAAATGTGTTAATGGGTTTATGTTAAAATCTATATTTAATTCGGAATTATCTACCATTAATGTAATATCCTACCCATTTTGGCAGTCAACTCAGGATTTTTTACATTGATTTTATTGAAATTTTTATTATATTTATAATATACTATGTTTTTTGTGTAATTTCGAAAAGAAATTAATGAAAAAGGGTTCTGCACAGGTTGTTCATGGTGAGAAAAAACCATGCACTATATCTCAACAAACCATACAACCTTGTACAGCGGGGCCTAGCATGGATGGTGAAAAGTTTCTTAATCAATTCCACCAAAAGGGAGAAATCCTGAACCCCTAAAATAATAGGAACATGGTTGGTATGATATTAAAGAAAACCATTTTTACCCTTTCAATTATAAAATTTGTGGGAATTTATTATACATGAAAATTATTTTGAAAAAAAATTCTCGAGCCCCTAAACCTCGCATATGATGATGCCCAATCGACCATAGGTCCTTATTCTAGTTTTTGGATCCCTGCAGAAGAATTCTAAGCCCTCCCAACAATCATTATTCAGGAATAAAATACTATGTTGAATGTCTTCTTCTCTCTAGGTTAGTGAATCACCTCCCAATTCATCTTTCATGTTTCCCAATTCATTCCTCTTACAATATGGGATGTAATTTTCTATTATGGACATGTATATTTGTAATTAGTGAGAAAATGTTCTTTGATTCTTAATCAATATCTCTATTTTCAATGTACTTATTTTCATAATCACGATTTATTGTTGTAGATACAGATCCTGATCTACGTTTTTGTGCTCCTCAATTTTGGGGATTTTTATTAGATGATAATTTGATAATGAATTGTGGATGGTTGCCTACAATTCCAAACCCATACACATGATATTGTATTCATATATGAAATATGTAGAATTGATATATGTTTTTATGATTTTATGTTAACAAATTATATTAAATAATGTGGTCGGTTAATTAATAATGAAAGTAATGTTTTTATTAAATAATATAATTATTCGATGGATTTATTTAATACGGGAATTAATTATCAAAATACTGAATTTTATAATCTGTGATATTTTGTTTTTCAATTAAATGTTGGTATAATGAAATATGAATTAAAAATAATTAATTGTAAATATAATTATTGAATTTTGATATTTCTATCAAATAATTAATAATTTAATTACTTCTTTGACATTGTGTTAAAAATTAATTTCAAATTTTTATAAGAATGAAATGTTATAATTAATTGTTGAATCAATCATATGGGTTAATTTGGTTAATTAATCATTAGGTTAATTAATTTATGTAGATGTGATTAAATAATTAATGGTTTGATAAATTATTTTTAGAAATAATTAATTGAACTTGATGATATTAATTACTTAATTAATTTGTGATTATATTTGAATAGATTTTTACATGGATTAACCAAGGTGTGAGATACATACTCTTGAATAGGAATATGAGATGCTATCGAGAAGGATAGTCTGAGCTAATTATAGAGGATTCTGTGAATGTTTTTATAGGAAGGACTTGAGAGGAGAAATTTCATTTTCTAAGGGACCATGAGAACTCGTGTTGTTTTAAATATGGAAACACTATAATAACATCCCACTTTTCCAAGTAAGATATTTTTCTTCATATATTATTACAGACATTAAACCCATGATGTTAAAGACCTTGGATCACACTAACCATGCCATATTAATTTACATGATTCATGTATTGTATCATATATAAATTGTGGTAATGAATAGTATTATGGTAACCAAATATATGATATCCAATATGAAGAATTCAGACTCAAGCATGAGTAAAATAATGAATTGATGTTTGGGTGTCATTAGGAACCCTAATGGTTTAACTAGATAATGAGATAATATTTAATAATTGGATTAACTATTTATTTAAACATTTTATTTATTTATTTATAATAATTAATACATTTGTTACTAACTTCATTTTTTGGACATCGGTTGTTATAAAGAACGTATCTTTTGAATAATATCTGTTTTCTAATTTTGTGTTTTATTTTTTTCTATACTCTACAGATCTATATCCTTAAATAATAGAGACTGTATAATTAAAATGAGATAATTGGGTTTCTACTGTTATATGACCGTTGGTCAATAGGACAATTGGAAACTATTATCATAACATTATGATTAATGTTTATAAATAAAAGTGTTCATGGTAAATTAATATAGAAAGAAGATTTGATTGACTTATCCAGTCGACATAGGCCATACGAATCCCATCTGTCACAACATGGAAACGAGGTTGCATCAGTGGGCTTTTCTGTTGACTAATCCCATGTCGAACACCAACATGCTAAGCTTGAATAGGATAACTTATTGGAGAAGTTCATGTTGATAGAAGTCAACACTCATGTAATGTTTTATGATCTACCTCAAAATCCAATTCCCATTTCACTCGTTACTCTTAGGTCTTATGCATGTGTTATATGGGGATGTGTAACAAGGCCTTAATAACTTTTTGTAATCATTTTGTATAAATAAAATTTTAATTTTCAATTATGGTAAAAATTGTGAATCTATAATCTCAAAATAAATATAGAATGAATTTATAGAAGTTCTATATCATTGGTAAATTTTAGAAAAGGGTATTTTAAAATATTTTTTATACATTTAATAATTAAAATTTTGAAATGAATTTCAACAAATGGTCTTTTATTTTTTTATCAGTGTGAATATTTGAGTCTAATTTGATGCACATAATTTTTATTGAATAGTAAATTATTAATAGAAATACAACTCTTATGAATAGTAATGTGACCAATGGAATAGTAACCTCACATTAGAATGTATAATTGTAATTTAGGCATCTTGACTGAAAATATGATATAATAGCATTATTAAATAACTCTTTCGCATATTATTTGTTAATTATTATTATTAGTTTTATGTAAATATTGTTTTTACGTAAAAAATACATAAAATATAATTATAAAATTATTTTCATAAAATGGATTTCATTTTTTAAATCAAAGAATTTGTATTTTGTTAGAGTAAATTTATGATATTTTTATAAAATATTTTTTTTCTGTGAATTGTAAAAATATAGTTTTATATTTTGGTGAGTTTAATTAAAACATTAAAAATGTAATGATTCTTTAATAATTCTGTTCAACCTATGTACAGAAATATATTCTATGTGGTGTCCTAAGTGTCCAATATAATTAGAAAATGCCATGTTCAAGCCCATGGTTTGTAAAATACCACTAATGACGTGTCCCTTGGAAAATAATAAAATATTCTCTTACTTTTTCATAAATACCATCTCACTCTTTCATTCAATTCATTCTAAATTCCTCCTCAATGAAGCTATATTCTTTTTACCTCCCAAGGAGTCCTCCCAAGGTTCTCTAATGACACCAAGGACCCAAACATCATGTCTTTTAAGTCACACATCAAGTTAAGGGACATTTTCACCCACCAATTTTAGTCATGACTTCTTTTATGATATGTCTTCATGTTTCCATTTAATTATATGGGGGTATATTCATCTATATTTTATTAATAACCATTTTACGTCCAAATTATGAGATACCATTTCCTCTCTTGTCAATTTATTTCTGGAAATTTTAAGTGGTGCTGTAAGGATTCCAATTTTTTGTTAAAGAAATAACATATTTGGTTTTCTTTCATGTTTCCTTTTCATGTCGTATGTCATTAAAAATTACATACCATGATATTATTTAAAATTTATTCTGTCCCTGTACAGTATTGTTTTTATTTATGAGAGGTTTACCTTAGTCCCTTTTCTTTTCATGTTTTCTAAAACAATGTTATATAGTCGTTATGAAGTAGAGATTTTGTGTCAAAATGTCTCTTTTTTTCTCAATAAATTGTATAATATTATTTATATGAATTCCCAAAACAATTTTCATTATAGTGGAATTAATAATGACATAAAAATGATTTATTTTATTCTAGAATGTTCATACATGAACCCCTCTTCCATTTATATGGGTTACAACTGACAGAACGATAATGTTTTTAAGAACTTATAAAATGTCCGGATTTTGAAATAAAACCCATATCTTATATTCATTTTGGGTTATTTATGAATATTATTATCATCATTGGGTATCAATGAAAAATAATTTAACATTTATGGTTCAACCTGGATGATCTTCAATGCATTGTGTAAGGAATTTAATTTCTTGAGATGAAAAATTTCATGATACCGTGGTGAATAACCCTGGTAATTTTTATGACACCTTAGGGATGAACCTTGCTGATATGTAAATGAATGTATAAATTAATTGTTTTAAACACATATAAATGTTATGTTTTAGGTTATTTATATTATGATATTCCACTTCTTCAGTAGATCATGTCTCAATGCTTTTTTATCATGTTTGTTTCGATATAACAAGTAAACTGATTTCCTTAAATTCATTATTGGGCCTTCTACTCACACATTCCTTTGATGTATGTCTCTTGGTTATGAGCTGATATAATTTTACATTAGGATGAACATTTCAAGAAACTTTTCAGGGTGATTTAAATTATTGTTTTATGTTTTCATGTTTTAGGTTCTTGATTTCCATGATAATAGAAAATAAAAATCATATTTTTGTAAATTTTAATTGAATGTTATCTGATAAAAATGTTGGATGCCACAATTAGTATCAAAGGATAGTTAGGTTATTTAATGAAATTACGAAATGAAAAAATCATGAAAACCCAATAAAAAATTTTAAATATTGGAAAATAAAAATTTATTTTGGTGAAAATAATAAGTAAGTGGTCTCTGAGTAAATATATTCTTGTCTAGATATGAACAAGTAGATGATGCTCTGACAAAAATATACATAGAAATGAAAAATCTAACAAGGATTTTCAGGCATGTCCCGAGGTATCCTAGTACCCAACAACGGGCAATGCTAGACTCTTGATTTGAATCTCCCAGGGGAAATGTCTGGTTAATTTGGATGCATTTTATGGATCATTATGAATGATTTATAATGATATGTAAATTTTGTTAATGAATAATATGTTTAAGAATAAAATTTTAAGACATATAAATCATCTATAATTAATTTATTCATAGATGAAATAATCTTATAACTATGGTTTTATTATTTTATAAAAAATTCGGGGAATATGAGGAACTATGCAAGTGGGGACTGCGATGGACCACGCGTTGACAGCCCACTGTTGAAATCCATAATTGAAAAGCTCATAATAATGATGAATCAAAAGACGCATGTTATGGGAAATAACAGGAATCAAGCTTAATGAATGATCTCACAGTGAAAAGAACACCATTTTTGAGTCTTTTATGCTTCAAAAACCAGCATCCTTCACTGGATCAACCGAACCATTTATTGTAGAATAGTAGTTCATCTCTATCAAGAAGAAATTTTCTAGGCTTCATAGTTTTTGAAAAAGAGAAGGTCACCCTGTCTATTTAATTCTTAGAGGGTCAAGCTGATCAGTGGTGGGATCTGATTAAAACTTGAGGACCAGAGTGAAGGATGAATGTATGGAGTATGAGTGTCTAGATAGAACATATTCAATATGTATTTACCTCATTTGACGAGAACAAAAATAGAGAATTAGTTTCTTGAGCTGAAGCATAAGGAGATTGAATCTATTGGATGTTATAAGATGAAATTCACCAGACATTCTTGTTATACCTCATTCTTTGTCATGGATCCTAGTTGGAAGGTTGATAGATTCATTTGTGGACTGAGACCACATCTGTGGAAGAATATTTCCAATCGATACTATGAATGTTGTGAGGTGATTATACATAGTGCGATGAAAGTCGAACTAGAGTTGAATGAGATGCAATGGTCTCATAAATCCAATGAAAATAATACATCAATGGATTCAAGTATAGGGTGGAACATCGATCCTGAAGGTGGAGGAGAGAAAGTGAAATGTTCAACCTGTAATAAATGTTGGAAGAAGCATTCCAGGAACTAACTTCTCAAAAGCATGATATGATACAAGTGTAGAATAGATGGCCATATTTCTTGGAATTTTCATTGTGAGGTGAATCCTCAACATCCCAACAAAAATGATTATGGGTTGATGATGTAGGCCCTACGGATGACCAATGTTATAACTGTGGAAAAAATGGGAAATTTTTCCAATCACTGTCCTAATCCGAGGGTAGTGGAGAGGAACCACCATTAGCCTCAGTAAAGGCCAAGAGAAGAAAGTCATATATTTGTAATCAAATCGCCTTAAGTTGAATTTCCATATTATGTGGTGGTAGAAACTCTTGTTGTTATCAAAATTTAATCAATAAATTTGTTTTGAATATCGTTCTATGCATTCCTTTATTACCTCCATGTTTGGATCAAATTTATAATAAACCCCTGAATTACTAAATGTAGAGTTATTAGTAGAGACTCATGGTGAGATTATCCAAGAATAATCATTGTTTAGAAACTCCAGTATTTACATTTGTGAGATAAATCTGATCACAAATATCGTAAAAGGGATGGAATTTATCTCAATGTATAATTCTAAGATCAAATGATGTTGTAAGGAAATATTAGTAATATTTAATGGAAATCCAACAGTTATCTTCTAAAGAGAGATATTTAAACATAATTTATGTCTCGAAGAACCCCTTATATCCTTATTTACGGGTTTGATCGGTGATGATGAAGAAAATGAGAGTACAAGGATATAAAGTTCCCCTATCATCGAGGAATACATTGATGTGTTTCTGGAGGAGTTACTCAGACCTCCCCGAGAATGATATGTAGAGTTATCCACTGAACTCTTACCTATATCTCATCTGATATCAAAGACCACATATAGAATGGGAAATATGGAGTTAGAGGAATTAATGAAATAAGTCAATGATCATTTGGAGTATTGGTTTATCTGACCGAGTGTGTCTACTTGGACAGAATCAGTTCTCTTTATGACGAAGAAGGATATATCAAGAAAGCTATGAATTGATTATTGAGAACTGAATGAGATCATACTGAAGAAAAAAATACCATCTTCCAATAATTGATGACTTTTTTGACCAATATCAAGAGGGTTCAATTCTTCTCTAATATTGATCATCAAACTGTTTATCATCAATTGAGGTTGAAGAACAAAAATTTCCCAAAAACTACATTCTTATTAAGACATGGGAATTATGTGTTTCGGATTTTTTCCTTTAGACTGAAAAATTCACCTGCTATTTTTATTGATTTTATAAATATAGTCTTTGAGAACTACCTTGATTACTTTTTGGAAGTTTTTTTGACGATGTTATGATATATTCCAAAAGTCAAGAGAACCCTATGTATCATATATGGGTAACATTGAAAAAACTATAGAAGGAGAAGATTTTTGGAATGTTCAGTAGATATGAATATTGGCTACAACAGGTTACATTCTTGAAGAACATTATAACCAATGAAGGAATCACAATTGACCATGAAATTAAAATGATTGTAGAGTAGTGGCCTCTACCTACATCAATTATTGAGATTCATAGATTCCATGTATTAGTGGGATATTATATGAAGTTTGTGAAAAAAATTCCATGAATTTCTAATCCATTTACCCATTAACTCAAAATGGGATCAAGTTCATTTTGAAAAAAGAATTGTGGGTAATTTTCCCAAGTGCTGTAGAAGAGATTGGTTACTACACCTGTGTAAACACTGACCTCGTATGAAGAAGGATTCATTATTTTTATTGATTCATTTTGAATGGTATTGGGTGAATCCTTATGAAAAACAACAAAGTCATAAATTATGCTTCTTGATAGTTGATTAATCATGAGTAGAACTACCCTACACGTGATTTTGATAGGGTTTCAGTTGTTTTTTATTTAATAATATAGAGGTAGTATCCTTATAGTGAGAAATGTGATATATACATTGACCATATACATTTTTAGTATATTTTTACACAAAGGGAATTGAACATGAGACATAGGTGATGTTTAAAACTTCATAATGATTGTGATTATTCAATTCATTGTCATTGTAGAAGAGGAATCAAATTCACTGATGCACTAAGTAGGAAAGACCCAGTTGTTCTGTCAATGTTGATGATTCAATGTGATCATATGATCAATGACCATATATAGATGGACATGGGAATTTTTTGGATATTGGCATCAACAATCCTAGACCAAATGATTTCTCAATGGTCATTACTAGAGAAGATCAAGAAGGATTAGAAATAATATCATTTTAAAAGAATAAAATTGAGGCCTCAATGATTGGGATGTTTCTTGGGTTCAATATTGATCAAGATTGTCTATATTAAATTAATACAAGGCCATGTGTTCCATCTATTCTAAAAATAAAGAAGGAGCAAATGGATGAAGCTCATTTCTCTACATTATCTATACGCACTTGAAGAAAAAAAATTATATATACCTGTGTGATCATTATTGGTGAGACAATATAAAAAGGGAGATTTTTTAATACACGTCAAGGTTCATGGAATGTCATCTTGTGAATTCATAGTGACAAATTTATAAAGGGGAATTACAATAACTAGCCATACCAGCATGGATATGGAATAATATTAATATGGACTTTGTCACTGGTCTCCTGATAACATCAAAAGGAAACAATGATATATGGATTTTTGTGGAGCATCTCACCAATACTTCCCATTTTATCTCTATTGGGGACAATTTCTCTCATTATCCATATGCCAGGCTTTTTGTTAACGAAGTGATAAGGCGGAATGTAGTTCCATTTTCTATCATATCTGATCCTAATCCATGGTTCACATCATAGTTTTGGAGAATAATTCAACATTCTCTGTGTATTGTATTGTATTTCAGTATGGATTAACACCCCCAAACTTATGGCCATTATGAAAGGACTATTAAAACACTATAAGACATTATGAGAACATGGTCAATGGGATTTTAGGGTGGATGAGATCAACATCTCTCAAAATTTGTGTTCTCAAACAAAAACTTTTTTTACTTGAGCATTCAAATAGATCCCTATGAAACACTATATGGGAAGTGATGTTGAACTCATACATGTTGGGATGAATCTAGTGATAGAAATCTTATATGGCTTGATAGTTTGATTGAAATGAACGAAATGGTACATGCCATAAATCCACAAATAAAGGCTTCTCAGAGTCGGTAGATTAATTATGTCAAAAACCATTGAAAGTAATTGTAGTTCGATGATGGTGACCAATTATATCTTTCAATTTCACCTTGGAAGAGAGTCATGATATTTGGGAAGAAAGTAAATCTTAGCCCTCGATGCAATTTAACTTATGAAATCTTTGATCGCATAGGTGGAGTGTCCTATTAGCTTTCACATCATCCAAATATAGTGGAAGACCATTATGTTTTCACGTATCACTCTTGAAGAAGTTCATACCTAACCCATCACATGTAAAAAAATATAGAGGAATAACAACTAGAACTTGATCTCTTTTATGAGGAGTAACCGGTGGATATCTTGGATTGTAGAGGCAACGTTCTATTCAATATGACTACCGACCTTGTTAAGTTGTTTTGGAGGAACCAAAAATGTGAATAAGCAGTATGGGAACCATAGAAGTCTATGAGGCAGAAGAACCCACACATTTTCTTTTTAGACCGTACTTATTGAAATTTCCAGGATGAAATTTTATAAGGGGGTGAATGTAATGACCCAAACATCTGATTAATTTTTTTTTCCAAAATTTTTGTGCTATTTTATTTTATACTCTAAAAATATATATCGTTCAATTATTTATGTGATTATAATTAAATTTATACCATAGGGTTTCGAATATTATATGACCATTAGAAACTCTAATATTACCATTATTATTATTGTTTATATATACAAGTGATGATGGAATATTCATACATAAAGAAGAGTTGATGGCCTCATCCAGTACACTCAGGCCATAATAAACCCATCAATCATAGCTCAAAAGGGATGTTGCATCACTGGGCTTTGATCTGGACAAATCCCATGCCAAACTCCAACACAAGATGCCTGAATGGAATCACATAAGATAGAAGTTCGTGCTGCTAAAAATCACCAATCAAGCAATGATGTTTGATCCAACCCAAGATTCTATATTCATTACACACCATAGTCATAGGTCATATGTAAGTTTTATAAGGGGAAATGTAACGAGAACATAGTTACATTGTGTAATCCATTTTTATAAATAAAATTTTTATTTCAAAATATGGAATTTTTTTTGGATTTCAAATAAAAAAAATATATGATAAATTTAAAGAAGTTCTATATTATTGGTGAATTTTTTAAAAGGGGTATTTTAAATAAATGTGTATACATTAAATAATTTGTTTTGATAATTTGTTTCCTACAAATGGTCCTCTACAACTGTGCTCTTTAAGAAATTTAAAGTCTAATAAAATCAAATTAAATTTTAGTGAAAAGTTAATTATGGTCAATAATACTACCCTTATGAATAGTAATGTGACCAATAGAATAGTTTCTTCACTTAACAATGAATAATTATAATTTAGGCATCTTGATTGGGGATTTGATATAATTTCATTAGTAAATAACTGTTTACCTAATTATTTGATAAGTATTATTATTATTTTCGGTTAATAGATTTTTTATATAAAAAATCAATATCTCATAATTAGATATTTATTTTCATAAAATTGAGTTCATTTTTGAATTCATAGTATCAATATTAGGTTACTGTGAATTCATGATATTTTTATAAAATGTTTTGTTTTTCGGTTAACACTAAAATTATAGTTTTAAGTTTCGATGTGCTTAATGACATCATTAGTGATATAAAAATGATGTAATATTCTTGTTCTACTTTTATAGTGTAATAGATGATATATAGTTTCTCATGTGTTAAATATGATGGAAAAATACAATGGGAAAGCCCATGGTTTTGTAAATACCACTAATGAGGTGTCCATTGGAAATCAAAAAACTATTCCCTCAATTTTTCAAGAAATACAATCACATTCCTTCATTATATTCATAAAAATTATTCCTCAATGATTCTATAGACTTTTTAACTTTAATTTAATCCTCCCAATGTGACCCAATATCTCCCTAAGGTCCAATACATTGAGTATTTTATGTAACTCTTCAATGTAAGGGAACCTTTCACCCTCTTTTTTTAGTCACGAATTATTTTAAGTTATGTCTTCTATGTTCCATTTTAATATGTGAGGGTATAATATTATATATAATTGTTGAATTAAATTATATTTACATATTATAAGAGACACTTTCTTCTCTCATCAATTTATTTTCTGAGTTTTTATGTGACACCACTAGGCTGCTGAATTTTCGTAGAAAAAAATCACATGTTCTCTTTTCTTTAAAGGTTCATTTTCTTATAGTATGCAAATAAGACGTACATACAATGATATTATTTTATTATTATTATTTCCATATACTATATTATGAGTTATGTATGAGTGGGTGACCCCTTTCCCCTCTTTTTTTAATGATTTCTAAAACCATTTTATATAGTTGTTTTACTGCAGAAATTTCGTGTCAAAATCTCTCTCTATTTTTTTCTGAAGAAATTATCTTATTTAATATATATGAATAACAAAACCTATTTAATTTATATAGGTATTAATAGAGATATAAAAAGGTCGATTTTATTCTGCAATTGACATACATGGATCCTTCATTCCTTTTCAATGGGATACATATCAAATTAGTGTCATGGTTTTAAGAACTCATAAAACATCATTGTTTTGAAATGAAAACAATCTCTTTTATTCATTATGGGTTATTTATGAAATGTTTTTATTATATATTTGGATAATATTAAAATAAATACATATTAATAGTGTTCTTCGATAGTTATACAATGCATTGGGTTAATTATTTAATCTCAAGAGAAGACATGTTTCATGATAACTTAGTGAATAACCCTGAAAAATTTTATGACACCATAGGGATGATCATTTGTGATATTTTCTTGATTTTATAAATTAAATGGTGTATCCAAATATTTATGTTATGATTCATGTTATTTTTTTATTATATGTCACTTCTTCCATAACTTATGTCTTTATGTTATTTGTAATTATCTTATTGATATAACAAGTAATATGATTCCCTTGGTATCATTATTGGACCTTCCTCTCACCCTTTCCATTGATGTATGTCTCCATGTTATGAGATTCATTAGGTTTACATTAGGATTAACTTTTAATGAATCTTTTCAAGATTATTTTAAAATTTTATTTTAAGTTTTATAATTTTTTTGTTACTGATTTCTATGACACAATACTTTAAAGATCATATGTTGGTAAAATGTAATGGAATGTTAAGTAATGAATTGGTCGGATTCTATTGTGGTGGTGCCTCACTGAGTTGTACTCAAACCATTCATGGGATTCTAGAATAGTAAAATCATAAATTTGTGTGGATGGACTGAAGGTTAAGAGAAAAGGGCCATTATTATATGGATGACTTGGGGATAGATCATGAATGATAAAACTAGATGTTGTTTGAAACAGGCCTGAAAGTTGTTAGTTTTCTGATTTCGGATTTCATTATAGGGACATAAAAGGTACATTAGCATGGATTTTTTTTAGATTTATATACATTTTCTCTCTAGGATTATCTTATGATATTAGTATTTTTCTATTTATATATGATTCCTCAGTTGTATGATATTGGTTCTTATGTATTATTCTTGTTAAATAGTTTATAGTCTCTCAATATTCAACATATTAGACCCTCGATACTAGTCGATATCCTCTGCATTTTGTAGAGGAACCCTATAGGTCAGGTAACCAACCAGCTCAGGCTCTTTTGTGTGGAATCCATAATAGGACATTACAATAAATTTATATTTTGGGAAATTAAATTTATATACTCCCTTAAACAATATATAGTTTCTAATCAAAATATTATTTATATATTTTTTAATTATCCTAAACATTATCATGTCTTCGGTACGAAAAATTTCTATGAATATTCCATTAGAGATATCCCACCGTCTTTCTTCTACGGTTAATGAACTTATTCTTTGATACCTAAACTCTTCAAAAACAATTTATAATAGTTTTTAACATTACCTAAATTGTTATAGATTGGTCCTTTTCAATACCATTTACATTATTTTCAATTTTAGAAAAACAAATGCTAAAATGTATTTTCGATCAAATATTTTTTGATATTCTACAAAAGTTTATAACATATATTTAATATTAACATATATCACATGAATATATTTTTCATATTATATGTCCATTATTTAAATTTTTTTGAACTATTTCTATGGTTTTTTTCCATGATGTCTATTTTATAAATTTTATTATAATTTATAGTTATAATTTTTTTGAATGAAAATGATATTTCTAATTGTTTTTCATCAATGGTTATAATGATCACATATATGTAATTTTTATCATTAAAATAATATTTAGGGATTTGTATGCTTCTCTAGTGAAATGACATTTTACAGAAATCAATTTTATTTCAATAAATGAATTATTATGATGTAGATTTACATATGGTTCTATAAAATTTCCTTCATTCCCATTGGATAATTATGTTATGATTTAGAAATTAAGAAGTCATATTTCTTATGTTTTTTTATAAAATTAAATGATAAAATATTCAGTAAATATATTTACATTATGTAAGTTATGAAATTTTGATAATATTAATGTTTTTTCGTTTTAGGGAACACATATTTATGGTTTACATTATAGAATAAGTTGGCCCAGAATCGTTGAGTGCTTCAATTGATTGAGTAAATATGATAATGTCTAAAATATATATGGAGATGAAAATTTTCATATATAATTAAGAGATATAATAGTAAAATATATTAAAGTTACCTCTAAAATAATGTTTTAAATAATATGATAGACATTAAAAATATTATTTTCTTACTATAATGTTATCCTTTGAGTGATCCTTGACTAAGAGAGTGATTTTATATGGTTATGTATTTTCCAAAAACATAGGTCACATGCTTTTAATTTGATCACATGAATGATTATTCATTATTTATTATTCCAAAAACATATATATTTTCTATTTTTTCATTACAAATCAATATATATTTTTTTAGTATTAATGATAACTGCGTTATTATGTTTGATTACTATATTTAATTATCATGATCTCATGCACATAGGGTCATTTTATAATTTATTATTATCATATACTGATATCTCATATAATTTACCTAACTAAGAATCTCATATCACCGAATTATCTATTTCCTCTTCTAGGATATGTTAATGTGTATTGAGTGTGTCATAGAAAATATTTGTATTGATTATGAATATATTTGTTGGAGATAATAAGAATATTTCCCAAAATAAGATTATTATGTGTCTATTATCCTATAAAACAATTGTTTTATTGTCCATTTATTTTTATAATAATTAATTATTGTTAATATTCTTCTAAAAAGATACAATATTAATTTTTTAAATTATTAGTTAACCATAGTAGGTTTCATAATATGATTATAATATTTTTGGATTTTATAAATATATATGTTTGTAAAAAAACTATAGTGATACGATTTAGTATAGTATTACATCCTAAATAGTTTTAAAATTATATATTTTGTGTTTATCTAAAAAACAACAATGTTGGTAGATTTGAAAGACTATGTAGAAAATGAATTGATTCACCATTTGGTAATAACATTAATTTGGTGGAATTGTGTATTAAATTGATTATCACTAGTGAATGATGAGTTGTCCTCAAACTACACATATATATGTATAATTTATTGCTATATTCACTGATTTCAAGATTTTTTTTAAATTATGATATTAATTTTTATACAATGATCATGAATGGACTAGGTATAACCAGTGGTGTCATGGATTGAAAACAATACCTCTAGATATAAGACAACCTATGAAAAATTTCACATGATTACATATTAAATAATAATGAATATTACTTTCTGGAACTATGTTTTTAGTCATTGTAAAAGGATGGACCCAAGGGTAATTTCTTTAAAATTATATTTTATGGGAACATGAATAAAAATACCCTGGATCAACTAATTGAAATATGAGCTATGGTGTAAAATATTAATTTTATTATTCCCAAACTCTCTCAGACTATGAATATTATCACGTATTATGCTAATATGATAAGATAAAAGTTGAAGGATCAAATAACTATTGTTTGATTGGTGTTGACACATCTATCTTAATTCAGGGGTTCTTATATTCCATAAATTAATTACCAATCGAACTGTTCATTTGAAAAGATATTTTTTATTCCATTTTTCTCGAAACATGAAATAATTTTCCTAGTAGTATTTAATTTATATGGATAATAAAATATACAATAGAATCATACAAATAAAAAGTTTAAAATGAGTTAATTAACTTTTTAATTAGTTTTTATGATTTAATGGTTTTATCCTAAAATATTCATTAATGTTATTTTCATGAAAATTTTAATGGATTATAAAAATATAAAAAATATATTATCCATACACTAATACCTATACATGAAAAATTCACAATAATTACATGGTGTGATTGTAGTTTTATCATAGATAATTGAAGAAATTTTTTACTAATCATTTAGTGCCATTAAACTATGATTATAAAAGGTATTACCTAAATAATGCTTTGATAGGAATGATGATATAGTTTTTTTCTCTCATTATTGAAATGAGAATTGTATATTGATAGGTTTCTTATGGTTTTGGAGAAAAAATAAAAAGATCTATATTAGTGAAATTGTAATAATAAAATCCATAGAGAAATATAAAATTAATATTCTTTCCTGTCAGAAGTGTGTATTAGATTAGAGAAGAAATATCTATATGTTGTTTGGTATATTTGTAATGTAATGAAAATAAGGCCATCAAAAAAAATAATTTTCATATAATGTGAAGCGTATACTAAATGAAAAAAATTATGAATAACCTCAAAAAAATTTCCACCAACAATAAAATAATATTATTATAATGAATATGCACATCATTCCAAAGAATGAATAAAATTGATGGTTAATAATGAAAAAAATAAATAGAATCCTCTTAATCCAAGAGACAAAGGGAAATATAATTGGATCAAAACTATTAACGTTTGTCTTTTGAATGATGTAGTGAAACATACATTTACCAAATGCACAATATTTATATATATTTTCATTCATTCTGTATCTACACACTTTTTTATATCTAAAAAAATATGATTAGGGTGTCTCATTGACACATTAATTAATAGATGTTTAGTTAGTAATAAAAATCACTAATAGTTAAATGATCGTATATAAATTCTATAATATCTATCTCGTATTAATGTATTATAATGAGATTCCATTAACTATTGGGATTTATCATCTAGGCGAATATAAAATAACATTGGTTATTGATTTTCTATTTATATATAAATCTGAGATACATTTTCAAGGCATGCATGACACATAATATTATCCTAAACAACAAAAAATGAAATTATATGAAAGGAAGAATGAAAACATATGATTATAGTTTCTTTATTTTAATTTATATATGTTATTATTTAGGATGTATATTTTTCAAAAAAATGGTTAGTGAGAAACTCAACATAGATTATATGCTTACGTATCATGATTATACTGATGTGGTTCAAAAATACATTCATGACATCCAAAAAACATTGAAATTGAGGAATAAATAGAACTCAAATCTAATCTGACAACAATTCTAAATAATCTATATTGATTTTCATATATTTATTTTTAGGAATTGATGAACCACCTATAGAGACGTCAAATAAATTTTTTTATTAACCTAATACATCTTAATGTATAAATATTTTTAGTCAAGAAATCCATTTGGTCAACGCATCTTTCAATTTATTTTCCTGGTCACAATAATAAATCTATGTAGAGAAATTTTCTTCTACCGTATATTATATCTTCTTTTGTAACATTTATATAAGCTCAGTACATTTCAAAGATTGGGCTTTGAACATGATATCATTTATTAAGAACCAAAATAAGAATAATTCAATTAAAATATATCATATAAGGTATGGTAATTATGAATTTATAATGATATATTATGAAATTAAAATATCACAAATTCATAGAATGATACAATTGATTGGTAGTTTATAAAATACCTCAATAATATTTTAATAGTTTTGAAAACATTATTATATATTCAAAAATCATGAAACAGTCTGAAGATCATATGAGGATGGAATTGATTATCATAATGAATGATAACTTATATTTCACATTAATCACACATGTATTTTGGATATAAAACAATTCATTATTTGGTAATATAATCTTAATAGATAGTGTATCAATTGATCCTTCAAAAAGGAATTTAATTGAAAAAATTCACCAGAGTAACCCATATACATAGTATTCATATGGTTTCGGGATAAGACCAACACATTGTGGGATATTTTTGAATAGATTATTATCCAATAAAAATGTAAAATTAGATTATATGTATATTCATTTAAATTAATAAATTAGAATAAAATTTCATATAATATAGAAGAGTTTTGGTTTGCATATATATTATACTCATACCTGAAGAAGAGAAGCATTTGTGATCTTTATCGATACATCAATGAATGACTATTATGAATATTTTGTTAAATGATGTGTCAACATCTAATGTCCGAAACAAAATGAATATATATATTATTAGTTACATAAATAATCATTATTCAGTTTGGAAAATATTATCTAAAATGAAAATATGGTGGGATTATCTCCATGGAGAATAGTGTGATATGTATACTAATCATAAAAGATAAAATATTAATTCTCTTACAGATATATTAACATAAATCAATGGTAATCCATGATTTTTTATGGATTATAGATACTAAAAAACTACAACATAGTAAAGATTAAAATGGATGTTGATTCCTTGAGTGAGAAACAACACGCATGTTTTTATATGATAAGGATTTAATGAAATATAATATTAATGTATTTGAAAATATAAATCTAGAAATCCACCTGAAAAGGGTTAAATCATCTCTTTATAAAAATAATGTTCAACCCTTCACCAATAATCCAATTAATGAGGTGAAGAATAATAATATGGAGTTTTAGTAAAAGGTTATTAATATACCTATGGTTAGCAAGATTTTAATGGTATTATATGGTTTAATAACCATATATGTGTCCCATTAATTATGGACTTGAATATTGTTTAAAATTTTTAATCACATAGTTCATAATTCTATATTACTCTAAAAATAATGAATGTATAGTTATATAAGATTATTTCTTGTGGAATTAAATGAACTGTGTTATTGGAGAGTATATATCTCGGTTTTTTGGTATGTTAACATGTTATGGTGGAGAGAGAAAATTTTATGGGAATGATAAAATCATTACTCATTGTATATTGGAAATGAGAATTATTTTACTTCTAAGAAATCATCAAAAACCTGATAATATATGAAGTGCCCAGATCAGTGTGAATCACTGAGAGGGGGAGGGGGTGAATCAGTGATCCTTTAAAACTTTTTTACTAATTGATTCTTAATCAATTAAACCTCTATGGCTGGTTAAAGCCTCGATCCACTCTTCTTGTATCTCTCAACCTTTCCCGGATAATGCAGTAATGAAAAGGCACAGGACACAAGGATTTACAAGGTTCGGCACCAAAGGCCTACATCCTTGCCATGCTCTCCAAGCATGGATTCTCCATTATAACCTGTTAAAATTACAATGGTCGATACAGAGTCCCACTGTATCTCTCCTGAGTCCCACAGGAGGGTCTTTATACTGCGTCCCACAGTGTTACCAGAGTCCCACTGGCCTGCTCCAGAATCCCACTGAAGACTTCTTCTCCCTGAGTCCCACAGGGTCTTCTCTTGGCTCCTCGAGTCACACGAGTAGCTCTTCTTCTCTTTAAGCTTCTTCAAGTATCCTCAGCAGTCTGGGATAAAGACTGCTGGCCTTGCTCTGTACCTCTGATCACTTGAGTTGATCAGGTCTTCTCAATTACTGAATACTCAGACAACTGATATCTCTAACTTCAGTCTGGTCCAGTCTCAATTCACTTCAACATCATGCACTGAGTGCATGGCAACTCTTCAAGATCTTCAAGTCTTGGACTCCTCAGATGCACACCACTGATTTAGCACTGTTCACGTGTGCACGTACATGCATGCATGCATGCACTCTCCTTTTCTTTCTTCTAGGTGCAGTAGACCCTCAAAGGGTGTAATTCTTTTCAGCACACACCTACTTCTGAAACTTCACACACTTTATGCAATTTGTTCACACACTCACAAGTGTGTTGTACTTTAGTGTGAGGGTCTTCTCTTCTTCCTAGTGTGTACACACTTTGTTTTGCACACACACTAAGGTTCGGCCACTCCTTTTAATTTGCACACACACACAACCTAGGTTGAGTTGTGGTCTTCACTTGTTGCACACACATGACTTGGCCTTCACATCACTTCTAGCACACACACGGCCAAGTGTGCTCTTCCTCTTCACTTAGCACACACAAATAATATTCTTTAATTTGTTCTTCAATGTGTGCACCCACATAAGGGCTACGGCCTCCTTCTTTAAATGCACACACACTGGATATGGCCTCGGGTTCTCCTTGCACACACAATACCGTAGGGTCTTCTTGTTTCACACACACCCAAGGCTGCGGCCTTTACTTGCACACACCCAAGGTATGGTCTCGGGTTCTCCTCTTCTTGCACACTCACTTAAATGTGTCCTTCTTCACTTATGCACACACACACTAAGGTGTGGTCTTCACTTCACCCATACAAATCTACAGCTTGGGTTCTCCACTTTGCACACACACTGCCTTCTTCTCTTTTTGCACACACAGCCCGAAGGGTATCTTCTTCTTCACTTGGCACTCAAAGGGTGCAAGGGCTCGGCCTTTCTGTTTAACACATAAGCACTAAGGCCCTCGGCCTTCTCTTCCTCACAGCCGAACACCAACTTCAAAGGAGGCGCGCAAGGGTGCGGCTTCTCCTCTTCAACACTGCCGCGCAAGCCACAACAACTTTGAGCGCGCAAAAGGATGCAGCTCGGGTTGTGCAGGCCTCAAGAGTGCAAGAGCACCTTGGGTGCGCAAGCTTCTCCTGCCGCGCAAGTATGCGGGCAGGGAGAGCTCTTCCTGTCGCGCAAGTGATGCGCGCAGGGGACTTCCTCTTCCTCCTTCTTCTTGTCGCGCAAGGGAGCAGCGCGCAAGGAACTTCACGAAGCCAAAATATGGCTCCGGGCTTCTCTGCCGCGCAAGGGGCGCGCAGGCTGTTCTTCGCGAGGCAGAGCTCTCGCGGGACTCCCAAAATTTTCAGCAGCGTTCCAGCAATCTTCTCGAGGGCTCGGCCTCTCTTTATATAGGCATAGGAATACCCCATATCTTCCGCGTGATTTAACTTCAAGATCCCGAAGTTTTCGGTTCTTTAAAATCTTCCAAATATTTATATTTATCCTCTGTTTCACGCGGGATCTTTCTTCTTCGGTTTCCTCCACATGCATGCGATTTATAACGCATGCATGGCCTTCGTTAAACCTTATCCATGCAAAGGCACGAACACCGAATGGCCTCGCACCTCCGGTTGCTTCGGCCTTGCTCGAAATCCTCCACTAGTTGCATGCATGCCTTTTTTATTGCATGAATGTGATCAGTAGGCTCAGACGATCCCAATGGACGTCTTGGTTTCGAAAATGGTGGCCGGATGCTCGAAAACGGGTGCTCGGGAGGCCTCTGGTTCAGCGGCGTCGCGGGAGATGCCTCGGCCGAGCTCGGCGAAGGAGACGACGCTGGGAGCCGTCGGATCGCCATTTAAATGACCGCGGACGGCTCAGATTATAATATCGCCGCGGAGATGGATCGTACGGTGGAGATCTCGCGCGAGATCAAACATGCGGCCAGGATTAGATCCCGGGATAAAAATCCCGTCCCACATCGAATCGGCCAGCGTTTTTCTCGCGGCTTATCAAATAAGCGCTGGGGGAAAGCGCTCAGTTGAACTTCCCCCCTCCCGGTGCCGCCCCGCACCGGGTTCTCTCTGCGGGCGCGCTCTGCGCCCACTCTGCCTCCTGCGGGCTTGCTTCAAGCGCCCACTATGCTCCCTGCGCTCCTCCGGGCGTGCCCCTGGCGCCCTTGCGGTGTCCTTGGGTGCGCCCTGCCGCCCTGGCTCGCCCCACGGGGTTCCCCCGGGCGTGGTGCCCTAGTGCCCCATGCCTTGGGGTTGAACCCCCCAAGGTGCCTCGGCTGGCCTAATTTTTTGGCAAAGGATAGAATAAAAAAACTGTAGAAAAACCAGTTTCTCCTCCATATAAAATATGCCAATTGCCACATGCCTATCTCCTCTTCTTCTAAGCCATTCTTTCCATTTCTTCTTCATCCTTCTTCCTTTCAATCATGTATTCTAGACTTATGAGACATTTGTAGAAGGTTCTTCATCAGCCGAATCACTTGATTCTTCAATGTGCTTCATTGATCTAATCAGAGATCAATTGGATCAACTTCAAATTCACATGCACTAAGTGATAGTGCATGGACTTCATTAATGCACATCATCCACTTAGTAGTTGTGGATGGAACTACTTTCAACTCCTCATGCATTGTGAAGACAATGCATGGTCTTCAATCAATGTTGTGACTTTGTATCCAATTGATACAAGTTCTATGAACTTAAAGATCAGCTCAGCAATCGTCAGATGTTAGAGAATGTTTCAACCATCATCTCCTATGTCACTTAGTGAATCTCCTAAGTGACATGCATCTGTGTACCATGGCCATTCTCCTTCATCACCATCACCATCACATCCTTTGACATTCACATCTTGACTCCTTGACATCCATTCATTCCAAGACAACTTCTTGCCTCATTGACAACAAATGCAACACAATGCACTTCAATATATAAATAGAATAATGTTATTTTGGATTTATTTGACCTCTATATAAAATTTAAAAAATATATTAACAATAAATAAAATTATTATATTGATCAACATTCATGTATATACATTAATAATGTGTTTTGGTATAATGGAGTATGAAATTCTATTATAGCTAATCAAGATCCATGGTTTCCATTATTGTTTTTGAGATGACTTTAATATGATCTGTATGAAAATTTTATAATAAATGAAACATATTATCATGGAATGGTTGGTTAGTCTTAATGAAAATTTGAAATCTAAAATACATTTTGATATCATTTTTTGTCTAGATTTCAAACGTGCTTAGGATCAACACCTTCCTTGGGTTTATTTTTCATTAAATAACATTTCTCACTCTTATATACAAATTTATCCTTGTAAATACCTATATAAAAGAATTTTTACTACTGTATTGTGATGAGATGAAATTGGATAATGAATTGTATTTGTAACTAAGCTAGCTATGAAAATGATATATGAGTTAATAGTTATTCAAATAAAAATCCAAAAATTCTTGGGTTGGTAGAAATGTTATGATGGTGATCCCTAGTGAGCTCAAATATTCAAATACTACGAAAAGGAATTACTATGATTATCTCATTAGAAAAAGTCATATAATTTTGAAATTCGGGATAAATGTATCCCTATATATAATATTTCATTGAAAAAATATTGTATTTGGAAAATTTCTTATCAATTCTGACATCCACTGAATGTATTCAGTGCCCAGATGTGATCAGTGTATCTATATGGAGGATGAATATATTATATTTTTCGTAGGTACTAAACATAGAGGTCAAACTAGTATATATAGATCTCTCTTTGTAGGAATAACAAGTTGATTTTAAATATTAAATAGTGAATAATAAAAAAAACATGTCCACTAACATGGTTAATCTCATTTATAAAATATATCTTTTACTGTTTATAATATATTAATATAATTTTGAGACAAAAATTATTATAAGGTGTGTAGTATGTAACACCTAGATATGTTATGATACAATTATATATAAATAAATTTAATTTTTTAATAGTTTTCTTTATACAAATCAATGATATTAAACATTCAATGATATACTATATAAATACTACAATTGAGTATGATAGTTATTATATAGTTATAGAATTATAGTGTATGAATATAAATATATATTATACAAACAATTATTATTTAATGTTTTTCAAAAATAATTCATGGGTTTTCATTTGGATAGAAAATAAAATATAATAGTTCTTGTAAATAGATATTTTTCTTGAAAAATAAGAAATTATATTATTTCTGATCAATATTCTTTTAGTTTCTAATGATTGATTGTAGGAAGATGAATCTTTTACAAACAATAATGTTAGGTTTATCATTTCAAAATAGTCTCTAATTTTTTTGATCATTGACAAGTAAACACCCAATGACTCTCATATCCTGAAAAACCTAGGGACTAAACTTCAAATGGTATGTGTTCATTGGGGTTCATGTTCAATAAGACATAAGACCTCACATTTTTCTGGATTATATGAATATGGGCGCATCACACCCTTTTGGGGGGACAATTAAATATTTCAAGACTCTCTAAGAGACTGAATATATGTTTTTCAATCTTATGTTAATTCCAATTTATGTATTTGGAAGACAACCCCTAATTAAATATCCGTTATGAATATTCTGGGGTATTGAATCATTTGTAGGCACACGATATTCTCTATCAATGGATCACTTTTCATATTAACAATATTGATTCTATGGTACCATATTAGGATGATTCTTTTTAAGCCATATGGTGGGGCCCTATAGGGTTTATCATTATCCGGGGAGATGGAATTTGAATTTATGTCAGGATAGAACCCATATGATTGTCAACTTATATATTCTCACGAGAGGAATCATACAAAATTTAGTTTGGAACCACATAACATAACACATAACATTTGTAGTAGATTTGATGAGGACCAGATCATATAGTTTAATGTCTTGCTGTATAGACATCTTTTATAATAGTACATAGTAACAGATTAGTGTGAAACATATGTCGTGATGGCCTGAGGGACTGGGGAGAAATGTTGATTCCCATGGGGTTGTATAAAATTACTAAGGATATTACCTAATAAGGATTGTTATATTAGTGACCAAAAAGAAATGTGTCCCCCATGATGTATATGAACCTACTAAAAATGTTTCTCTAAGATTATTAGTGTTACCATGTGTATTAGGTGTGGACCTCAAGGTGGATTCCATGAAATCCATGTTATTTGGGAATAAAATCCAATGAAATTTAATAAGGTTTGGTTCCTACCCCAAGTATGAGTCCCACTATTGGATTGGGATCATTCCAATTTCATTATAACCTCAAACCTCGATGCATGTGGGAGTCATGCTTGTTATGAGAAATAAGAGGAAGTGGTAGACCAGAAGATCGAACCAATAACTTTTTTCCACTAATGGATGGTTTCTATATCATAATTGGATATGGAGATGTATTTGAGGGTTCTCACCCTATGTTTTATTATTGCAACTGAGACAATAAAATCTATTAACATATCTAGCGATGACAAAATCGTGTGAATATGAGAAAGAGTAAAGCATCCAATATGAATGGCTTGCTAATTACTCAAGGAGATATGAATTTCCAAAATTATAGGGAGGATGATGGAAGGATACTACACTATCACTATTCACGGGGAAAGGACATTGGTACCCCTCAATCCATAGAATGTGTAGGGTCAGGTGACATCCTCATTGTCCAGGACCCTCATCACCATGTAAATGTAGGCATTTAAATATTCTAAGGGTTCACATATTCAATTTGGTTTCCATGTGAACAATTATTTCCATAGGTATGTTGACATTATAGGACATGCTAGTAATTACATCAATCACATCTTAATTTTTTGGTATCGGGAGTAATGATGTTAGACTAATTCTATTTTACTAGTTCATTAAGGGGACAATGGATGGATTGATGGTATGATGGTGCGATGTGATGGGATCTAGAGATTAGAATACCCTAGGATTCCACAATACACATATAATGCTTTTGTGTGGGAATAAGTTTCCTCTACATATTGTGTTTTGGGATAGGTAAGGGTACATTCTATTAATAATTGTGATATATATACCTGGTTCCCTCCCATGTAGTATTTTTCTACATGGTGATAGGTTAGACTAATATATAGATTTCTTATGGGTAACCGTTTTCTTCCATCAAAATCAATTTTATTCATGGTCCAGGGATCCTTCCACATTTAATTGTATTATTCATTATAGAGGGATAAAAAGGGGACATTATATTAAGTTATGTGGTTTGGTTTTTGTGAAGGATTCATTGGTTTAGATAAGGAAGATGAATTTATCTTGTTTCTGACCATTATATGGTGGGAAGAACAGTCTAGAATAGAAGGATATGTATTTTGGATCATGTCTAGAATAAACTACTATAGTATTCCACTTTTCATTAGTCTCCCTTGTAATTCAATTATAATTGAATGGAGGGATAGAGTAATGGGATAGCAGGTCATTAGTAGTGGGCCATGGATATACATTTGTGGGATTATGCCCTATCCTATGAATGATTTTGGTTTCTGGGTTATTCACTTGTAGAGGTAAAAATGACCATTGATGCTAAATAATAATTTTTATTAATGGGTTCATAAATTCATAGAAGACCAAAATATCTATATAGACATGTAATCATCTTTGTTTCATTCTAGATGTTATAAGTAATGTCTCATCCCGTGAACAATTTAATTAATGTGGTTCCTCATAGAGTGCCAAAAATAAATATATATTTGATGTCAGTGAAGCAATTTCATGTCATGGGATCAATCCTTACATTAAGGCTTCACCCCCTTTGAATATTTTCATCAAAATATTCTCAACATGTGTTTTTATTCATTTCCATATTCCTGGATTTTTTTCATCTTTTATTCTGAATTTCATGCACCCAAAATATTGTCCACATTTCAGTTAGATATGATCAGAAATATGAGGAGTTGATTATTGATGAATAATGTATTCCTATATTGAAACATTTTTGGGTATGGTTGTAAACCCTATAAGGATACTACACCTACTAAAATCAGGGTAAAAATGATTTGTATTTTACCAAATTTCACTACAAACTCACTACTCTCTAAACTCTCATATGTCACTAGGGAATCTGTGAAACATTCATAATTTTTGGTCAAATATTCTGTGAGGAGAACCTTATTACCCAATAATGGATGTTTTTTAATTTCCCACATAGTATATAGATTCATCATTGATTGAATGCATTTCAGTGTGAGTGCATCATAGATTGAGTGCATCATGGGATGCATGCCTTCGAGGGAAAATCACCTACAAAAAATATGTGTCCTCATGGGATAAGAACCTCGTGGGCCACTACTTCATTGATGAACAAGAATCCTTTAATTTTTTGATATGTACTCTATTTTGTTAATATTATATAACTGTTCTAATCATTTCACAGTGATAAAGAGTATTTCGCTTCCTCCTCATAAACCATGAATAAGAGATGAACATTCATGGAAAGGAATATTGATGGAAATATTCAATATCAAATATTCCATCATTAGTGTATTCTAAATAACAAATTAATATACAAAGTATGACTTACCAATCTTCCAACAGACTACCACATTACAACATTGAACATAAAAAAGATCTTATTCTACTAAATGATTTGAATCATTTATCTGGTTTGTTTGAGATGTCTTGGGATCCATCCCAATTAATCATCTATAATGAACAGAAAATCATTTCATGGAAACGTTAAAAAACATATTTCCTATGAATTGATCTTTGTGGATCCTGTCTATCCATCATAGTCATGAGATATTATTACAATTCAATATTTGAGATTATACTTAAATTTTCAACCATTCATGAGGTGCTCCTAATAGAGGATGGATGTATAATTGGGATATGTTGTCAATACAGATATTATCAAATGAATGTGATTAGGAATTTTATGGGCACCAAAATTTTATGGAATTTATAGAATAATAGATATTATTATCTTATATCAATAAGTATGGGTATCTCATTTTTTGATTTACTCGTAGACCGAGATATTTCTTAAATTTACATTTTTCATATATTCTAGAACCAATAAATTCCACTCCACTAAATTTGAAGTAATTTTTAACTTGTGGAATATATACCCATTTGGGGGAATCCCGATTCTTTTTAAAATTTATGATGAGTTCCTACGTGTATCCAATACATTGGAAAACTACGATATTGTATCTTCCTTATTGAGGGACCTACAAACCATGGTTTAGGAAAATATTATATAGCCCCTCCAAACCATATCACTCATTCATTTCAAGGAATAGATAAATATTCTTTGGAAGAAAACATTCAAATGTTGAATGTTTTATGTAGAAGAAAAAATATAACTAAAGACTCATGATGTATTCAGGTTTCATAGTTGGATACTCTTAAAGCAGTCCAACAGACTACATGGAGATAAAGAATCCATCCAAACATATCTCTTCACTTCAGGATGGTGATATTTTATTTCATGTTCCTAAGAGTATGTATATTTACATCTCATTATGTCTATACTAGTTTTCTAATATGTATATTCATTATTGAGGCCATCGTAGAAGAGGGAAAACCAATCTACATGGATGTACCCACCATTTCCCTTGATTATGATTTTATTGGTCATATACAAGAGTTAAGACCCCTTGTCTCACCGTAGTGGTCCATTTTAACTATAATTTTGTTTTTTGTAGGAACATTAACAATCATATGAGTATCACTATACTAAAATATACCATTATTCTTAATTTCTCCCCTCCAACTCAATATTGTTGTTGTTCACATAAAATCCTCAGAAATTGACAGAGATGTCAAGATTATATAATATTTCCCCCTTACTATTTTTCACCATATCTGGAACCCTATAGAGTGGAAGTGGATGATCTATGGGTCTATCTAGAATAATATCAATACATAATATCATTTCGATATGTAATTAAGTTTGTTAAAAAAAAAGGGGTAACCATTTGAAAAACTTACACACCTTTTAGGTTTGCACCATTATATGAATGCCTGAAACATGTTTCATTTATACCCATAACGCATATAAAAAGGTCATAAATCGTAGTAATTATTATTCAATTTTGAATAATGATGATTTATAAGGGTTTTAGAAGAAAATAATTTTAACTTCAATAGGAGAATCAAAAAAATCATCATGGGAGAATTCCCAATTGTGGGTGGAGTACCACATTGATGGAGTTCAAATAAAATTTACCCAAATAGGTCATGAACTCTTCTCCACTAATAGTCATTTTTCCTAAATAACCATATCTACCCACTTAAGAGAGTGTAATCTGTTCAACCTATCAAATTATAAATATTATTAGAGTTTTATCCTCAATTCATATTTTTGTAGGATGTGGTGTGAAACGTATACTTTTTACCAAAACCATTATCACTTCTGCCAAGGATGGTACAAGTGGGACAATATCAGGTTTTCAGTGATTGATGACATCCATGTCATCGTAGATTATGAAATCATTATTGAAATACTTATAGAGAACATTTTTATAAAATATTTTTAGTTGAAAACTAGCATTATTGTTGTACCTACAATCCCAATCAATATACTTGTAGCAGCTGAGGACCTGGGATAGAAACCTCATGCATCCATCCAACAATAGGCTGTGTGGAAATGGTCCATGCTCAAAATTTTCAGTCTTGTAATTAAGATCACCTTAGTGAATGTTGTTGATAAGGTTGACACCCTCCATAATATTGCATTGTCTTGTGCATAGGTGACTCGGACTATCATAATATACAGAACTTATCCACCAAGTAATCATTTCTATAGAACAAGTTCC
This sequence comes from Viscum album, assembly GCA_963277665.1. Classification (NCBI taxonomy): domain Eukaryota; kingdom Viridiplantae; phylum Streptophyta; class Magnoliopsida; order Santalales; family Viscaceae; genus Viscum; species Viscum album. The sequence goes on from OY728146.1 coordinate 1,817,959,130, forward strand.
TCCATAGGAGTGTAAAAATTCCAATGTAATGACTCTAACCATCTTGTGGAAGCTCTATATTATACTCATACTGATCTCTTCTATATAGATATTTAAGAAGCAAAATGTTTATGATTAGATGATTTAAAAATAATTTGATATCTATGAATGTGAAGACAACATAGCTTGTTTAATGATGAAACAACCATCAATAAATGTAGTGCATGAATATTCCAAATTGAATGGCCAAGTTAAAAGGTCCTTAATTATAATAATGTATCAATGATCTGATACTTCATATGTCCAATGAATTAATATTTTATCTTGACTTTGATAGAAAATACCACACACTAGGAAATATTCTAAATAGGGAAGTGAAAGTCTCAATATATCCATTTTTCCATACATACAAATTTATTATTAAAATATTTGTTGGAGACTAGGATGTTGATCCTCAACAGTTGTTTCAATGTTGTAAATAAATTAAACATTTTTTCCAATAATTATTAATCAATATCTTTTCATTCAACATAAATCATTCATAACTGGCCATATTTATAAATAATCTCCACTTGATATCAATTTCAACCGCAACCCATAATATCCAAATTTACAAGTTCATGTATTGATCAAATAATTTCTAGTTCTAAGGGACTAAGTTTGAATAGTTTTGAATATTTTTAGGGTTATATGAAAAAACTACAAACTATGTGTCTCTTATGTTAACACCATAACATTATCCATTTTCCATAGTAGGGTGGGTAATGAATTAGTCACTCAACTTTTTATTTGTCCAACCTTTTAAATTTTTAGACATATAAAAGATTTATCTCTTTTATTATTGTTATCTTATTTACAAAAACATAGAATGTGCTGGTTCAGCGACCTAGAATGTTACTTTTATCTAGGGTACCATTTTCATTTTTTCAACCTAATGAGTATTGTGTATTGATGTGGGTATTTGAAATTATTGAAAATTAGAATAATATGACTAATGTGTCCAGTGATTTATATTTAAAATATTGGACAATGAATTATGGGTCAATGACTCTAATATGGATTATATGACATGAATGTGCCAATTTTTCCAACACATGAATTGGTGTTTTTGAACATATTTTTGTGATTTCTGAATATGAGACATGGAATGGGAAATATATGTAATGAGAAATCTTAATGATATTTTACATCACAATTTTTTCTAGGTATATTAATATATACAATTTCTTTCTTTATTATATATTTTCCTATAGTTGAAATGATGTTTTCATAATAGGCCTATGCAGATCGAACTCTGAAGTATTGTGCATAGTAAAACAAAACATTACCCATGAAAATGACACTCCATTTCGTATGGAAAGATACTTCTTAAAATTTCAGATTTTCCAAGACTAACGGGGTTGTATTTTTAAGGGAATAATGTCTTAAAAGGATGAAAAAATTTGTACATTATGTACCAATAAATAGGATACCTCCTCTATAAAAATATGACATGTGTAATCGAGGGGTGAAGCATGATGTATTTTATTGTCATGAAATTCATAAATAGGCCTTCCAGGTTTATTTCATAAAACATGGATGTTCAAGGGATATCATTTATGTTTTTTTATATGACTATGTTATAAAATACTTTCCCTTTTCATGGTAGTATTTCTAAGAATATTTCCTCTTGTTCAATAATGCATGGGAATTTGTTTAATCTATAATATTATGGATTCAAATCTAATGGGTGATATTTGAGAAAAACATCTTTGTGGAATACCTTAATAAGAATAGTATATCTTGAAGAAAAATGTTTCATTGGATTATAGATTTTTTATGTGGGATATGTATGTAGATCCAACTACAACATATTATGGGAAGTTAAATTATGGATTTCTCGAGACATTAACCCTAAATTTTCAATTTCTATAGTGTTTTATAGAGGTTTTGATTTCACCAGACACAAAATTTAGTATATGAATGGAATTTCATTATTATAAAATGATCATTTCAGGTATAAATTTTATGATAATGGGAATAATGTTTTCCCTTAATCACGTTGGATACATATTGAGGAATTTTTTTTATATTTTGTACAATTGAGTATGAGATATAATTTCTTGAAATCACTATTTATCGTGGTAAAATGAGAATCAAGATATCCATAGTCTTGGTAATGTTCCATGTGAAGGTCTATCCAATGCACATGGAAGGGAAAAATATAAAGTTATTCATGGTCAAACATAGTATTAGTGAACTAGAAAAAAACAATGTATCCTATAATAAAAGGAATAAATACATACATAATTCGGTGGATATTTACCCATAAATTGATTGAACTATTATGTGGGGGAAGGGGAAAACTATTTTTAATTTATTCTCATGAGTTGGGTATGACACATATTGTACCCTCATATGATGATCAATCCCATATATAGGAAAGTGGGTTGTAGGGGTTTATTGTCTTTAGACTCAGGAAATAAGATCCAAATTGTACATCTTGTATAGGACTAACCATTACACATGAAAAAGGGGAGATATTTATATTCTGGATGGGCATGACATTAATTATATGGGAATCACTATATATAATTTTACAATAATAATAATTATCGAAACAACTCTTAGAAATCGATAAATTTTTTGTCATGTGAAGGAGACACTAGGCTTTTAGATTAAAATTATATTTTAATGAACACAAGGGTCATCATATTCTTATGTTTAGAATCTAGGAACATTTTTCAGGGATTTATTGAGTAATTAGATTCTCATCAGGCCCAGTTGTTCTGAAATTCCTAAGGCATGATAGAGAATGAAGATCTAATCCATAGTTTTGGCATTTCTTAGATCCAGGGGAATGATATGATTAAAAAATTAATATTGGGGATTACTAAAGTAAAATAAGAATATCATTTAAAATATATGTCCATTTTTTTAACATTATTTTGGGTGGGAAACAAATGTAGATACTACTTAGGAATATTTTTCATAGTCATATAATGTGTCCTCATGAAACAGACCCTCGATATTCTATTACAAAAGAATGATTATGGAGATTCAATATTTCTCAAGACATAGAGTATGATAAATGTATGAAATTTTACATTGAATTTAAGAAGTATCTCTATCATGATTGTGAATGAATTTTGAAGTACCCAACATCTATAAAATCAAATATAAGGTGAAAAATTCAATTTCTATTATGTATTCCTGAACAAGAAACCAAAATTCGTGACCCCTATATAGATATCTGTCATTGTACAAGATACGAGAATATTTTTTCATTACCCTTCTGATGTGACTAGGTAGTCAGGTCTGGGATTTACTAATTATCTAGTAAAATGAGAATCAATCCAAATGTAGTTCGCAAAGATCAATGTAGTTTAGTGTCTTGCGTAAAGGTTGTCAACCATGTAGTTTAACATCATGGAGTAAAAATGTAGGACCTCTGATGTGAAGTAGAAATGTTATTGTTGTACCAATGACTAAGTACATGGGTGTTAAAATGTATTTTTTTGATAGAATGGATCAATCCATAATTAGTTACTAAAATGGTTCTAACCACGTAGTTTACCATTATACACAAAGGATATAAGGTGTTCCGTTTAATGTCTAGAGTTTAGGACTATAATAACCATGATGAGTATTGATACACCATGATCATTTGAATATTCCTTTTCCATATCTCCTAAAACAATATTATCTATTATTTGATTTAGAAACAATGTTTGGAAAAGTTTTTCTCCACAGCACAATGGGGAAAAAGGTATTTTGTGGGTATACAGATTTCTAGGTGGCAGGTCCTAGATTTGACATTTTGTTGAAACTATGTATATCATTTTATTGAGAATAAAATAACACACATCTTATAACATTCTACCTATGAGGGTATGACTTATACACGTATAGGAGTTCATTTTTTCCATTTCATTATTTAGATTGTTGTGGTTGGCATTAAATTGAAGAACCATGTGTCACTATGTATCTTGTGTAGAAATGAATCAAGTCAAATACAGCTTTAGGACCCAATTAATTTTAACAATAAGTATCGGGGATTTAGGAAACATGACATTAATGATATGTAATGTTGAGGTTGGGTGTAAGAAGGGAAATATGGGGATCACAACGTATCATGAGATAAGAATAATCAAGTCTCACAAAGTTCATAAATGGATGACTCAACATATTTATGATTCAAATAAATATGAGGAATAATTAATGTGTATCATGGTTTGGACTAATACATAGGGTCTTTTTGTCACTACATATCCCATTGGAATGATATTCAAGCCACACAATGTTTTAGATGAACCATGTATTTTAATTTCTTTGGCAAAAATACACGGTTCATCTGATGTTGAAGGAATGTAGTATTATGGTTGCGGCCAAAAGTATGGTTGTAGAATAACTATTTATCATGTGATTATAGGAACCAAACCATATGTATTACTAGAGTGAATATATTCACTATATTTATCTGACTATCACACAATGAAGAGGTATCTCCATCTTTCATCAATAACGATCTTGTTCATTTGAGATAGATAACTATTGATACGATGACTATCGTGATGATGAACATCATGCATTAACGAAATTTATTTCTTTTAGTTAGGGGAATAATGATATTTTGTAGTAGTTAGAAACAAAATCCCAATATTAATAGAAGAATTGAGGTCAATTTTTGGTATAAAAATCATCATATAAATGTAGAAAAATTTATGGATGGGCCTAACTCAAGAGGCCAATGTGTCACTACATATAATATGATGATAAGAATCAATACTAATTTAGTTCATGAATATGGAATGGTAGATGAACAATTCTAAGTGTGATTCATTTTTGTGTGGGAAAAATTGTGTCTGGTGGATAAACATCATACAGTGAGGACATTGGTGTTCTGCATTTTATTATCTTGTGTCCCAAACAAAGATTTTGTGATTCATAAGGTCATGTGAAAATGACAGACAATGATGTTTAATGTCATTAATTAAATATAATTTACCATGATTATTAATGTCATTAGATTATGATGATTTATCATTGAGTTTAATATCATTGTTCAAGAAGGTCGAAATTGTAGTTTAACCTCATCAGATGACATTGTTTTACTATGAGATTTTATGAAATAATTTTTCCAGAACATTGTGGTGTTGGGAGGCATGAAATGTTGTTTTTTCATAAAAATAATAGAATAATATCTATTATATTAGACCTTATGTATTTAAAATGGTCCAAACTTGTTGAGTTCCAACATTAGAAGTTTCATTCCAGTTATCATCCGAGTCATGAGGACCAATAATAACTCTCCTTCGAGGAATGATCAGATATGAACATTTTATTTATGGATCACAATGTATGGTTTTTGAGGACTTAAAAATGAAGAAATATAAGTAATAATTTTACATCCAGACTCTCAAATACATCAACCTATTTCATAGATTTCTCATCTATGGATAACTGATTAGATATGGAAATGTGTAGTGAGAGGGAAATGACCATCGATGGGAAGTACGTACTCTATCCCATATAGTAATAAGTATGGGGGCACATGTGATGTAGTGAGGGTTGTGGTCTTGTAATAACACAAGTTATGGTAGGAAATATTTAGAAATTACATTTTATTCCTATCTAATATATTATTTTGTATATTCATTAGGGCCTTATAGAATCCACTATCTTTCTGTTAGTCATAGAGTGGTTTTGGGATGAACAGTTGGACTTGATTACATTCCCTTTATATATATTCTATAATTTTTTTTAATAGAAATTATTTCCAATGTTCATTAGTATTATATTAAGGACAAATTATAATGTTTATTTTTACAACCAAAAAGCTGACCATGTTCTTTTCCCTAGAAATATTGGTGGTGTATAACATTAGGCCATATGGAGAATAATTCAATTATATTAAGGATTTGAACTACTTTGCCATAAATGGAGATTATGGTACCACAATGTCCAATCCCAATTTTCATAATGTCTAGAATCACATGGCTATGTGTAGAATCTCTGGGGGATTGAGAATGATGTTGGTGCAAACTAAACTCAAATTTAACTACTTGGTAAATTTAATGTAGTTTAATGGTTCTGTAGGTCATTAGTATCCAAGGTTTACATTTTTATCGAAAATAACGAATCCATACTAGTGGGAACTATAGGTTCAATTTTGTGTCTCCATTATAGTGGTGGTTTCTACTACATAAATCATTCTCAAATATACCCTATCAAGTATCCTCTTATAGATGCCCTTTAGATGATTTCTACCATCATATGAACAAACCTAATTTTATCCTCTTCATTTTTACTCTTTCGCTGATATTTTTGGTTGGATTTATATATTTTTAATGTATTCTAATATTTATTTCAACCATATAGTGGTATAGGTATACAGTTCTATAAAGGAATAACTTTTTTGATCTCTTGCCTTATTTCATGAATGAAATGTTAGACCCCCAGATTATGTCCAAAGTTGATTACTATATTATCTCGATTGGTATCTACTAGAACAATGGATATATATTCAAGGGAATAATCGAATCCATTTTTTGATTATTTTATTTGATTCAATGTATACTACAAATTGAATTTTTCTATTAGTCACGAGACATAGTTTAGCAGGAGAAATAAATCATCATTTTTAATGAAAGAGCCACCATTTATTTTTTTAATAACTGATTCCTACTACCCATTTATCATTAAGTCATTCCAATTTACCTAATATGATAGCTCATCCCTAATATGATATCATAATATTCCACTATATTTTTCATGAACCCTAGTGATAGTTTGTATGAGTAACATTGCAATGTCATTAGAGGAAAAATGAGCACAAATACCAACTCTACATTGTTATGCTTATGGTCCTGAATTATCCTACCTTTAAGACTTATAGATGAACAATATAAATGATAATCACATATCTAGGGGACCTCTTTAGTAGGTAAGGAAAATTTATCTGGTAATTTACTATCAAATGATTTAGTTTATGCTAAGGGGTTTTTGGTCAAAAATATGGTAATTCATGGCCTATTTCTATTGTCTATGGCATGAAATGAATGTCAAACTACTATAAGATGAATTCTCCCATGGCATATTTCCAGTCAATATCACAATACTGAGAATATATTTTCGTGTTTCACTATAAGGAACCAAACATACCACATTATATTTCTGGTAGTGCTTATGCTTCTACACTACCAAAATTACTTCATGAAAAGACATCTCAATATCCAAATAATGATACTAATTATTTATCAGGGCTTGGAATTGGTATTGAACGTTTTTTAAATCATGAAATCATTCTCCTATAAGTGGAATGAAAGAAATGATCATTATATGTATGTCACTTAAAAATTATGTTTCCTCCCTTTGTAAGGTGGCATAATCACTAGTGGGATCGTGAAATATTTCTTAATATTGTTTTATGCATCCGGAAAACCATCCATCCATTTATATGTCACTCGATTGTTTTTCAACGAGGTGAAGAAAAGAATTTTTTCACGAAAATTTCCAATAAATAATTGGATTTACGCTATGTGTCCCTGATTTCCTATCAAATATATGTTGATTTAATGAGGTGAAATTTCTATTATAGCTTTTATATTCTCATGGATTATGTTGATACTGTGAAGGAGTACAATAATGTAGTGAAAATATTCAAGTCTAATAATGAATGAAAACATCATTGGGTTCATTTTCAGGCTATTTTGTCATAAATTATTAAATAAAATTTCATAATACACAATGTGATTGAGGATTTGTTGTGATTTAACCAATGTATCTTCAATTTAGAATTCAGTGAACAATTTTTTTGATGGATTGAAGATGTGATTCATGGACTATTGTTACATAACGATGAAATTCTTCGATAAAAATGAAATTATGTGATAGAAAAAAGTCATTGGGTAGACTTGAAGGCTGTTGATTATTAATCTTCTTGTTCCAATCAATTTCTTTTTGTATATTAAATATCCATCCTTGGAAGATTGATTCAGATATCTTGTTATTCCACTGATCAACTATTTTGTGATTGGGATAAGGAAATTATTCTTTATGAATGCTGATTGAGATCACTAAAATAAATATTTGTTATAATTTTCCTATTAATATTCTATACATGGACATTATTATCCAAATTTTTTTATATTGAACCATTCTATAGAATATTTAATTGATGAGCTTATCATCTTCATCCATACTTTTGGTATCTTGTGGTTGGTGTGTACTTATGGATGCATGATTATACATTTGGTGGTCCTCTAGTAAGAATACATGATGAGAGGACTCCCTAGAGTTGTGTCCCAAAAAATTAATGTATTTATAGATGAAAACATAATGATTATTCTTTAAGAATGAGCTATATACATCATCATCATCATAATACATGTGTGCATTGATCAAAGTGGGTAGTGAGTATTCTTTTGTAGCGAGATTTATTTCCTAGAACTCTTAAATGTCAGTGGAGATCCTTTACCTAAATATTGTAGTGGAGTAGTTGAGGCACAACTCTTTCTCTACAACTTCCTATTCATCCAAAAAAAATAATGTAGTGGGTAATGTCTCCAAAATTTTTAGAGTATTTGATATCTTCACATTAAAATGATTAAGCGATTTCATCTAATTTATATAAAAATGTGTTATTTTATTGAAACTATAAAAATGATTAATGTGATGTATCATAATCATATTTGGGTGATTAGACAACATTTTTAACATCATCTAGTGAGGAAGAATCTTCATGGAGGTCTAAGGATGGAATAAAGTCATTTATATCTGAGCATCCACCATTGACTTCTTTGTGGTCACAGCTGAAATATTGAAGACCGCTAATTATGTGGTTGATCATGGACACATATGATCTATCTGAATAATTTCAAACACATATTATTCAATAACCTATTTTAAGTGGTTGGTCCAGATAATTTCCAATCTATTTGGGTGGTTATCAGACAAAACCCAACAACTAGGGACTATTTCCCTTACCTATGATAGAATCCCTCCTTGATGTAATGAAACTCATAGGAATCAAATAGGTCCATGTTTGAATGAATTGTACCAATTTATCAATTAATGCAATATTTTATTTATTGTTTCAATGATGAAGGGATTATAAAGTGTTTCTTGAACTAGGTAATTCCTATAATATGTTGATGTTCATATCATACCAGAAAACCATAAATTTTTAGTCTAATATGATTCCTTCAAATGGGTCCCATAGAATGATTTGTCATAGTTCCCTTTCCATGATTCTTTCATTTACCTATAGTGTCAGAGTAGATGTCTCATTGTTATCCTCATTATATCCCAGCTAGTGATGTATCCAAACAACAATTATATTAACTCCATATAAAATTATAATGAAATCATTCGAAATGTTTACAACATTTATCATTATGAACATGTGCAGGGGTTAGATATGTACCTATATAATGACATGATTATCATTATATATAAACGATATAAGCATTTGATAATCGCTATTATAATTATCTATCTTATTTACCACTTTAGTGTTCACAATTGATTCAAATTTCTGGGGGATTTTCAAAGCCTATAAGAGTGAATCCTGGATTACATCTAACATGCTTAGGGAATATAGAATCAATATATTGTTTGATAACTATAATAACTGTTTTAGGATGTTATACACCCATTATCAATGATTATTATTCCTAGGGTAGGGATTCTTTTTCAAAATATTATTAGGGGCTTCTGTACTTGATTTTGAAGGATCATCCCTCAAAATATTATTTGGAGGTTCTCCTATCCATGGTGGGTTTGGGAGAATTGGTCTGTGAGATCACTGAGGGAGACTGAACACCTCTTACAACTATGATTAGTATTCTATGGTGATTTCCTCAGGGTGGTATCTAGAAGGTGTAGGGGGGGTACATATCTTATTGAACTCATTATAGGGTTCTTTATTTAGTTTTCACAACATTGAATATCTGAGTATGGATATGACAATAATTCCAGTTCCTACAATCATAGATTCTTCCCTATTATTCTCATTTCTAGTAGAATCATCCTCTTATTCCCTAATCAAGTTCAATAAAATCGGGTTCATAGATATACAAATCATCATAGGATGGATCCATAAAATTAATTAAGTTAATGTAAAAAAAACTCATAATATAGTGATTAATTTTACTTATGCATGTTTTCCATTTTTCTAGCATAGTCTATTTTTTAAAGGATTGATTTTGGAGGTTTTGGGGGTTGAGGGTGTCATTTTTTGTAATAGAAGAAGTAGCTGGGGGAATATTTTTTTATTAACTATTCTAGGTGAATACCATGAGATTATTTTATTGTATTTTTCATCATCATACCACCAATGATCAATTTACTTATTTTATTAATATGTTACCCCAAATATCATTTCATAGGGTTAGTTGTGGAATCATAATCTACTTCGTTATGTGGCTTTCCCAACCTTACATTCTAGGAATCCACCCCTTCTTGTAGGGTATCAATGAAGAACATGCCTACCTAAATGTTGTTCCCCAACATATTTTGGAAGGGATGTATCCTAGATAGTCATTGCGATCTAACTAGTTTGTCTTCATAGGCTCTTCAAAAAGGATAAACTAATTTTTCATAATAGTTATAAAGTATCTAGGGACTTGATCATTTAAGAAAGAGTAATATTTTTTCACATTCTCCAGTAATTGATTCTTACAAGGTATGTTTATCTCACCTAGGTGTGGTGGGTGTTTATGTTAAAGACCAAGGGTCACTTCACTATGTGATGTCGGTTATAGAGACATTACTACTACAAAGGTTGACATATGTACGATAGACACCACCTCCACAACTCCCATTCATTTTTTCAGGATTGGTAGAGATTTTTGGAAGTTTGTATTAGTCTTATATATTAAATATTATATTATATGAAAAATGTGTTTAAATTAGGACATTTTACTCTTTATTTCACTGTGATATGTAGTGTTATTACCTCATCATGAAGTATTGTATTCAATTATTAAGAAGATCTTTGGTTGATGTTTTTTGTTTTGAAAATAATTTGGCCATTTCTATTTGGAAATGAAATCATAGACTTTCTCATTGTCCCACTATTTCCAATTAAAGAGGCCAAGGAAAATAATATTTTTCAATGTTGACATCCACTGAAAGGGTACATGTTGGCATAAGACTTTATATCCAATGATTTATCTATCAACAAAACTAGTGTAACATACAACGTTCATCCTTTTCTAGGTTTGAACAAGGAATATTAGTTTCAATAATTCTTGTTTCATGGTGGTTTTCATCAAGGGTCATTCTGGGATGGATAAATCATCAGATGTTGTTCATCCTCACCTAGTACATTCAATATAAGAAATGTATGTCTGTAAAATATTGTATGGGGTTTAATGCCACTCACCCAATTATTGTAATGTATCTGTTATGGAAATATTGGTCTTAAACATTACTACATATCTTCAAAAACAAATTCTAATAACATGATGGTGTCAATAATCCCTTGGTGGATGTTTAGTTGAAAAAGATCATAGACTGTTGTTGCAATGGGAAGGTCCTAACAAGCCATATTATTCTATTCTATTTGGATGATATATATCAAATGAAATATTTTTTAGGATTTTCCCAAATGTATTTGGTTTCCTTTTTAATGGTGTGAAATATTGATATTGGTAAATGATTAAGTCTATGAAAATAGATTATCCAGGTGTATTGTTGGATTTTAGTTTTCTAACTACACCAGTCATATTGATGAAGCCATGTAAAGGTACACGTTTTTGAATTATGCATTGAGGATCTTCCTGTGGATAATTTTTATAAGGAATGATACAGTAGAGAAACTCGATGTTTAGTTATCTATACCATTTTATTTCTTCCTCTTATAGAGTTAATTCATAATCTATAATGAAGATATAATCCTCTTTGAGAGTTAGGTCGTACATGAACATTCCTTTATTATTATATTTTATAATGATTTTTTGAGTAGGTAGTACGTGATTGGACATAAGATCATTAAAATTTAAGAAAATTATATAGTTTCAAGTACACACACCTATATTAGTCTCAGTGTGGATTGTGTTCCAGATAAAAGCATCATCTCCTACTATTGCGTTAACATCATATTTAGTTACATTTGTAGGACAAGCATCCACAATTTTCACCTACATTAAATGAATTGTGGGAATTTCACCAGCTTTTGTATGATAGAAGTGTTTTTTCCCTTTAATGGAACTCTCCATTCCTTTATGGAATCCTTTTAAAGATTATTTTTTAAGAGTGACTCATCCCAAACCTCCATGAAACTTGGTCATCCACATCCATTATGAGGGAAATGGTTCATGATGTTGGACTAATTTAGAATCCATACTACACTTTCCCTACCCATATATGAGGATAATGATTTCTAGTAGTGCATAGGATGAGGTTGAAGTTCCCCCATCCATGTAGGGTGGGGTTTATCCAATTCATTTGATTTCATTCCTTTATCCTCATTTTTCAATCCAATAAGGTTGTTTTTTCACCTGGCTCAATACGTATAGCTTGGGGTAGATCATATAATGTGGTGTATCTTGATAGTACTGCCACTCCAATAATCTCATGAATCCATATTCGAGTACGAGATGGGTGCAATGTTGGTTCTACATGATAAATAATTTCCTCTGGATACAACAACAATGACAAATGATCAAATTACGAAACGCATGATGTATAATTAATGTCTTTGGATTCCTATTTTTGGATTATTTTTATGGATTTATCTCACTTCCCATGAGACTTTGTGAATTATTCATGGTCAATTTCTGAAGAATGTTCCATCATTCCTGGGCATGGATCATTTTTCATTGAGACCATGGAATAATTGTATTAGAATATATCATTTCTAGTGGGATATACCGAATGTGGTGTAGGGTAAAATGTACAGCCCAATGTTCCCCCAGAATTTGATGTAAACAAAAGGTAGATAATTGGAAAATAGATTAAACAACTCATGGAATTCATTGAGGAATTTATGTTGAATATCATCATAGACATCTCATATTTTGGTTTCTGTGTAGGTGTGAGGGATTACATGTTGATTGGATGATGAAGGTCCAAGTATTCATTGACATAGTCCACATAACCATTGTATTGGAATAATTATTCTATTAGTTTTCATATAGTTTTCCATAGATTCAAATTGATGTATTATAGGAATTATTTTGATAATGTCCTTATAATGTTGAACTGAGAAATTGATGAGGTCCAAAACATGATAGGTATATCATCCATGTCCAATTGTCTTCTAATGGGAAATATATCTTTATATTATTCTACAAGAGACTCCTGTAATTTATTAGTACAACATGAGTTCTTATTGAAATTTTTATCACATAAAATTGGGATAGTGGAGGTCCTATTTGCATGGGAATAGTCCAGGGGTGTCTTAGAGGATGATTGTTTTCCCAAGCCATCTTTTAACTGAGAAATGATTTCACATTTTATTGATAGATTTTCAATCGTGTCTTGACTCATCTATCCATGAACCATATAATATGAGGGATTTCTCATTGTTGATAGTGCAAAGGGAGAACGTTTTTGCTGAAATGTGATTTCACTATGAGAAAACACACACAGTTAATGACATCATGCTGATGACTTCCGTCATAACTCGATTTTTTCAAGAATTTATTATTTCAATAGCATATACCCTAGGAAGGAAATTCCAGGTGGATGAAATCAATGGAAGTTAATTATGGTTATTTTTATATTCTATCAACAATGAGTACACTATGAATCTCATTGGGATATAGGCTCTCATGATCAATTAGTGTGTGCCCACTATGGAAGCCATCATGGAAGATGCTCTTGGAAGAACCATCATAGATACAGGTAATAATAATGTGAGGATGTATATCAAAACTACTACTACAAATCCTATTAATTTTAATTGATTTTTCAATATATTGAAACCCTATACATAGAAATTTGATGTTTTTAAGAACTCTTCTTTCCAACAAGCAAATTATATGTGTTTTCCCTTTGTATTTTATTTCCATTTGAAAACATTATTTTTAGGTGATATCTTGAAGGAGAGTGATATATCATTCTATAAGTGGAATCATTCATATAAGGGTTTATATTTGAGAGGATCTTGTAATAAAATTGGTATATGATGGTATGCTTGCCGAGTTATTGAAGAGATATATGCCTCCCATGTTCTGTCCACCAAAGTTCAGTAGTGTCCACCAGTTGGAATGTGAATTTGTTTCCAATCATACTACCCACATATCCCGAAATATTGCTAAATACCATATTGAATTCAACCAGGGATTCATATTTTATCTTGATTCATGATATCATTTTTCAGATGAGTCACCCCATAATGGAATTAGTAGTAATGAGACAGATTCCTTGACATTTCAATGACGTGACCTCCTATTAGAATGTTTATAGGATATGCTTATTATTGATATATTACCTTCCATAATTCCTATGATGTTCTAATTAACATGATTGTATTAAATGGGAATATACATCCATTCTGTTTTTTTGTGGATGGAATGTGGGTCCTCCCCTATTTTTCTTGTATGATATGTTGACAATATTATCTAATTTCTATCATATTTTCAAGAAGGTATTAATGTAATAAATCATGAATTAGAATATATATTTACATTTCTTACATATTAGACTGGAAGACATGGTAAAAATACACATGAATGTTCATATTCTTGTAATTTACCAACACATTTTTATGGTGGGATAGATGTGATAAAGTAAATAATTTGTATCTTATCATAGTTTACCACAATATTTTTAGGGAGGGATTGATTTATTGAAGATGGATTTTACATATGGTAGCAATTATTCTACTGTATTTGACTAATGGACTCACATACATCTCACAAATGTGAGTCTATATATAGTTTTCTATATTATTTTCATTTTGTTCTAGATGTGAATGAAATTGAATATGTGTATTTTCCTAGGCTTACAATGTATTTTAATTTCATTCTCATTCAGCAGGAATAATGAGGATGGAATATTCTAAATTTTTTGAACATGCCCCTCCATGATACTCCCTGTGGACCTAGGTCAACATGGCTTCCACTTGGAACCACGGGGTGGTATCCTCTTTAGGGAGCGTACAGTGAGTAGTAGAGTGTTGATGATAAGGATTACTAACATAGACCCTTTAGTGTAACCCATATGATACTGGAATTATTTTTCTTGTGATCACTTAATCCTCCACCCTATGGTATAGTAGGAAGTCATTATTTAGTTATTGGGATAATATCATGGCACTTTTTGATAAAGCCACTAGGGTTAAGTTCTAGATTTATCACCATCACATGGCATATGGCAGGTAGGGCTTTATAAGTTGGAGGTCCTTTAGAGAAGCCTCCATAGTAGAGAGAGTACATTATTAGTGATACTCTCTTAGCAATGTATTTCAAATATAGCATTGAACATATTGGGTGGGAGATGGAAACAAACTCTTTTTCTAGGGCCCCATTATATGAATTGTATGATGATCATATCTGTGGATTCATGAAATATTACATTGGATTGATGAATGTTCTGGTGAAATGTTTTGAAAATAAATTCCAGAACAATAGTCAGAAGAATACACAATCCATGTTTCTTCTCTATAAATGAACTCATGCATCAAAATTGTTATATTTTACGTGTTTTATTTTTTAATTAATTGGATCCTCACACAGGGTAACATTTCTACCTTTTATAAGGATTCAAGTTGGGTGCACCATTTTGTTTTTGATAAAAATCATTTTATATACCAATGATTTATTTCATGGTGTTGAATTTTTTGAAAATCCATAACAAAGGTGTCCCATTTCTAATCGAACTATGAAGGGTTTTTTTGGATCCAGAATCACACAACAACTCTCATATCAATGATGGAATGAAGACATATGTTCTAAATCCATGAAGTCATTGGAGAATAAAAAAATGATCCTTATATACAAACATTGTATGATAAGATGTTAATTAAGGAACATCACATCCTTGGGGGAGAATTGTTTTATAATCAATGAAACTATTATAGATTTATAACATGTTAAAGAATCACTTGATCATTCCCAAGTATTTATTATCTGGAACACCCTTAATTAGTGATCATTTATGACAATTCATGGGATCATAATCATCTATATAAAACCATGTTTCTCCATCATTGGAATTTTTTTTGAAAATGTATCTGTGAATTTTTTTAAACTTATTAGGATGATTATGGTTTTATGACATACATTGGAGCACTATTTAGTATATAAAATTCAAGTGAGACATAATTTGTTTTTATATCCAGATCTAATCAACATGATTGGAATCCTATGGATCCTCATCAGAGGATTTAGAACACACTTCGTTCAGTGTTAATTAATATGAAATATCAAATTTCATGTTTATGTGATGTGGATTACCCCATGTTTTTTGATATTACTAATATAGGATGACTATATGAATTATTACAAGTCAATGTTTGGTGAATGTAAAATATCCTGGTGGACCAAGGGACAAGGGATAAATGTTTTATAAAAGTTGGGATAATGACATTACAGTGTATATAAACTAATAGGTATTTTGATGATAAAGACCTGGATTAAATGGGGCCCTCAATATTAAATATGAACCTACCATGAATGTGAATTGGTAACATTATGGTTATCATAGTTTTCATGTTTGGACCTCCAAGATGTTTCATATATATACCCATTAGTTTTTAATCAAATAAAATGTAGTTTTAAATGGATTTGGGCTTACAAATATTATAGTGAGCATTATAGGGTTCTGATCATGTGGATTTCAAGATCTCTACTAATATCTTATCTAACATGATTCATACTTGGTGTGGGAAACAAGAGGACAGAGTATATCTGAGGATCACATGATTCACTTTTTTCTGATGGTTGATGGATGGTGGAGCCTAAATGGAGTGACTGAGGGATATGATTTTACCTATATCCCCTATTATATTATTAACTCAGATAGTATAATCCTGTGATTTTTCCATACATAACCCAAGATATATAAGCATAAAAAACATCAACCTCACACAAGAATGGATAATAGCCTACACCATGAGGTATTATCATTCATTTATTTCACGATAGAGAAGATAATGATACATCATTTTTTCTCATTGAATGGAATGGATATGGTTTCCCCTCAATCTGTAAAAAAATGATGTTCAGCTGAGAAAATCCATGGTTAGGACCGTGTTTACCATGGGCATGTAGACTTGAAATCATTTTGAGGGTCCACCTTGTCATGGAGGATAGCATGATAATTCCACTTACTATAGGTATGTAGACATGATAGAGCACCCTAATGTGACAGATGATATGATCATACTGAGAAAGTCACTTGGGAAGGGTCCATGTCCTTATTTAATTATACTAGTTCACGAAGGCGCCAATAGAGGTCCTTATGGTATGATAGAATTATGTGATGGGATAATGATAGTAGAATTCCATAGGACTACTCATTCCAAGTAGAATGGTCTTATGAAGGATTGGGTTCCATTCACATAGTGTGGTTCTATGTAGGTTAGGGTAATTTCCTCTAATCATTTTTATACACATAGTCTGCTTCCTCCTGTATATATGGTTTTTATAGAGGGCTAGGTTCCACTCAAAAATCATTTTTATATGTACAATAATGTGCATCTAACATAGAAATTTTCTACACTAGGAAGTTATCCATTGGAATATATTAATAATATGTAGTATGGTTGTCCAAAAAATGGGACATCAATGTATGGTACGTATTTTAGTGTCTTTGAGGTAAACATGTTTATTTAGATATTGAATTAATTTATATTCATAGTTAAGATTACATTGTAGTTATACCTACATAAAATTCTTACTCTATGTTTCGTATCTCATCCTATATCTCCTTATGTTTTATTCAACTTTTCATTGGACTCACACTAGGATATTTTATAGAGTAATAGAAGGACCATGTACTGGGATGGCTAATCATCTGCTCTGGTCCATGGTTTTTGACATCAGGTAGCATGTCTCAGCCGATGAATTTTTTCATTACTATGAGATGGAAAATAACCTCAGTTACCAAGAAATATTTCTTTATCATGAATCTATGATTCACAGTGGTCTGAAATCAATACCTTTCCAAATGAATTATATTTTTCCTTGGGATCTGTCATTCATAGAAAATAGAAATCACTACTTAGACCCATAAATGACATTATTTTATTCATGGGGGTCTGTAGTAATGTCTTTTACCATGAATAAATTTTTTGTATATGGTTCTTTTTAGAGCATCAGAACAATAAGAAGATCTGTATCAAAAAAGTAAATATTAACTTCATAATATCCATTTTTATTTCACATTTCTTCCCTCATTGATCATTTTCTTTACACTCATATCAGTATCTATTTTTTTCACTACCAGATTTTTGGACTCTCTTATTCCATCATGAAGAATTTTTAGGACAAAACCAATTCATTCAAATTAATTTTATCATAAAAACATATATTATACCATACTACAAAATTATTATAATTATATTTCATTATATTAAATTATATAATTTTTTACAACCATATAATAGAATTTACAATTACTGGAATATGACTAAATATTTCTTGATATATACAAATTCATTTTTCAAAAAATAGTATATATTTCATTATATATTCTTATATTAAATAGAACTGCTACCCCTAAATGAAATTTAAAACCCTAAATGAGATTCCATATTTTGAATAATCATAATGATAATATTTTTGTTATTTTCAATTTAATATTATTCAAAATGTATAATAAAAAATAGAAAATTGTGTTACCACTGATAGGATTAAAATGTATTTACAAGGGGTTACTGTGGAGATAATGCCTAAAATATAAAAAAACATTCTTAAGTATTCATGTGTGGTGTTATTTTTACATTTTAATTTATATATAATATTATTAAACATTTTTAATAAACTTTTCATGATTAATATTTAAATAAATTTTCATCTATTGAAAAATTCCAATTCTGTCTTCTCCCTCCATTATATTATGAAACCCCAACTCCCCAATTTCTCACACTTTATGAGAATTCGATATCGAACTATCCTGTTCTCTAAACCATTTATAAAATAAACAACCCTAAAAAAAATTTATAGGCCATATATGTATCAGAACCCCATCCATCAAATCATAATGTATAATTCAAATGAGGTTTCTAGATGAAGAGGTATAACTCATAACAAAGTATTTTCAATTTTACATATTCTTAATCCTCTTATAAATATATAGAATCCATTGAAACAAATTTAAATTTCAATAAAAAATATACTGATGGATTTTTATGATTATGGATTCTTCAGTTCCCTCCTCCAATTCCTCAGATGGAAAATTAATGTATCAATCTTGCTTGTCTGTGGACTACGACCACCACATAGTGATATTATTATTTTTTATAGCACCACTTTTCGGGGATGGTTATTAAGATTAATTTAGTGTTTATAGATGTAATTTATTATAAAATTATGGTTTAGTAATTATAATATATTATTTATATTCATAGATTCTTATCAGTTGTATAATGATAACATTGCCTATGTGTTTTTGTGGACTACCACAACCATGATACATTGTGATTCATTTTTAATTTCTACAGTACATGGATGATAATAAGAATAAATTTAACGAATATATATAATTTTATGAGGATAATTATGATACTATAATTTTTAATTATAAAATAAATATCTATCAATTTGTCCATTGAAAAGTGAAAACACAACTCATTCATACATATAGACTGCAATCACCATGATGTACTATAATACATTTTCTACCACTCATTAATGAGAATGATTATTAATATATTTATGAGTATTAAAAATTATACATATTTCATTATTAATAATCTCAATATTGTGAATCTATGGTCAATATACAATTATTTGGATTTCCAATACAAAACATACATGTAAAAAGAATGCAGTTATAACAAGAAGCAATGAATAAAAAAATATTCTTCAATATATGGGTTATAAGATGTTGTAATAAAAAAATATAGTAGAATATATATGTGTATGGATTACGAATATATTTGTAACACGTATTTATTTATAATTCCATTTTTTGAACATGTTTGAAGAAATATGAGGTTTGGGGAATGGGGTTTTATAAATCCATTTCATTCCACAAGGTTATATTAAATATTTAGTGTCTATGTTAAAGAATTATTGTGTTTCAATTGATGTATAATTTTTTAATTTTTTAATTAATAATTATCAAATGTGTATTTGAATTAGTTCCACATAACCACTTTATTGGTTAAATCTCACTTAAATTGTATGATTTTTAAGGGTTTATAATCTATATTTTATATCTTTTATACTTATGAAATATTCAGAAAATGTTTCCATAATGTGGTATATATAAAATCAATTAGATATTTCATATCATTTATTTTTTTTATATGCATCATATTTAATGATTCATTTCAATTTTTTTGCATTAATTTTTCAATAGTTTTGAATATGTTAATGAGTTTATGTTACAATCACATTCCATGTTGGGATTGTAAATGATAAATTATTATTGATCCATTTTTTCATATATACTCATATATAATATTTTACCATTGTTATATGACATGTTTTTATTAATTAATAAAATTTTACTCATTTTTTAAATTGAAATTATTGAGAATGTTATCAAAGGAAATAAAACCTAATTTCTACTCTTTATGAGGAAATATTTCTTCTATGTCTACACAATTAATGTTTTTTTTCAAAATATCATACCTATACATTAAATTTTCTATTATTTTTTATTTTTACTACATTTTAAATTACAGAAAAAAATGTATGAATTTGAATATTCCAATTGTGTTTTGAAAAAAGTTATTTTTCTCTAGTTACTAAAGCAAGAAATTA
The DNA here is from genome assembly GCA_963277665.1 of Viscum album. Taxonomy (NCBI): domain Eukaryota; kingdom Viridiplantae; phylum Streptophyta; class Magnoliopsida; order Santalales; family Viscaceae; genus Viscum; species Viscum album. The sequence continues at coordinate 1,817,979,976 of OY728146.1, forward strand.
TTTTTTCCATTTAACATACACCAATGGATCAGATTTTATGATATCCATGAATATACTTCGTTTAGAGCTTTATTAATAAGTATTCAATGTTAATAAAATAAAAATTATACTCTCATATTATTAGGATTTTTTAGTTAAAATTTTATGAAATGAAAATAATTTTTTTATGTTTTCAAATAACATTAAAATAAAAATTTTATAGTATGTTTCTTAAATATCAACATCTATTATGGAATGAAATGTTTCACTATGTATATGATCTTAAAATACCATCAACACTAATTCTATTTATAGTTTATTAAGATGATGATCTGTGGATGATTATAAGAACGTTTTTGTTTCCCATGGGTTTACTAATTTGTTATGAAACCCATATGAAAGATGATACATTTCCCTAGGATATTATATGATGGAATGATGATTTTTTAATGAAACTTTTTAAATTCCATGGGTAATGATATAATGATATTATTAATGTATTGTGATCTTATGGAATACATATATATGGTTTTCATTGTATTACGAATGTTCCAAACATTACATAACCCTCTAATGCATTGTAAATGTTGATGAAATTAAAATAATCATGATATATAATTGAGTCCCTAAACAACTATATGATTCAAATGATAACTATATGGATGGATCTCATAATACAATTATGTAAATGACCATGTAGGTATTTCTATTTTGGTTCATTATCATTAATGATAGACTTAAGAGTGAACCATCACTATAGAAGTGAATTTGATTTCATGTTCATATTCCAAAAACATATTTATTATGTATATGATATGTTATCATGAATAATGATTCAATATTTATGATTCCAAACACATATGAATCATGTATTATTTATGATAAAACCAACAGAAACAATTTTTCTATTAAGGATATTTCTTTATTTGTCAATTATTATAATAAGATAAAATCATGTTATTATATCTATGTAATAATATTATGAAAACATATTATCCTTTCTTTAAATGTCATATTCTAACACATACTTATCACTTGATAATAAAATTTATAATTTTTCCTTTCCCCTGGTCGAGAATAATAATTTTTATAGTGTTTTTATGTAGTGGACTAAATGAGATGATCCTAATAGGATATTTTTTTATATATTTTATGTAATAAGATTATTATAATTTTTCCTTTCTTTAAATGTAATATTCTAACACATACTCGTTTTTGTTATTATATGTTCAATAAAAATAAAATTTATCTCTGAATTATGTTCTCTCATATGTTTATGTTCAATCCTTGGTGACATTATGACATGATGATTTCTCCCATAATAAAGATTTTAGAACACCCCTTTATGGTGATTACATATCCAATAAAATGAGGATCTGTTTCAAAGAAGAGATGTTTAGATGAAGTACTAGTTTGATGAAATTACGGGAAATTTTTTTTATAAGATTTATAAAATAAATATTCTTTGTAAATAATCTCTAATAATACGAAAAAAATCTGATTTTGGGTATGTTTAGTTTATTATGTAATTTATCATTTTTAATTATAAAAATGTTTTATAAAAAGAAATTTTAGCTTTGGTATCCTTTTTTCATGATATAATGTTGATTTATATACATTTATTTGTCTTGTTACCCATGGTATTTGTGTTAATGAAATATAGTGAAAACCATAAAGATGATTCTATGTAAAGGGTGATACCCTAAAATATTGGTAATGTATTGTGTGTTTTTTCTTTCTGAAAATAATTATTCTTATTGATACTATATCTGTATTCATGACATAGAATAGATGTGCCTTTATGTAGTAATGAAAAAATTGTGTGTTACGTTTGTACAAAGTCATCTACTAATGTATGATAATGAGACATAACTACATCCATGGATTGAAACACCTGAGTGATATTATTTTGTAGAAACTTTTATCATTATAGAACATTATTAATGACTTATTATGATAAAAAATAAAGATATTAATTGTTGAATAACCACAACCAATGAAACCATGATTGGAAAGACATTTATTTTTTATGAACAAAATGATAATTTTTCATTTTTAGAAGTAATAAATTATTAGGTTGATTTTTCTAGAGAAGTTTTATGATAATTATTTTATAATTTCAAATATTTATCAATTATTTTTAAATATTTTTATTTTTTGTTACTCTAAGCCTGAATTGAAGAAGGTAATAATTTATTTCATGGTCAATGTAGAGATTTAACCAATGAGATAAATAGTAGAATATGGTATGGAGTTAAAATTATTTTTAGTAGGATAAACTACCTAAAATTATAATAATTATATATTAATACAAATTTTTATTTCCAAAAACACCAAATAAGAGAAGGATTGTGTTTGAATCTTGTTCATGTGATGAAGATGAAAAATGAAAGGGAACTGAAATTTTTTATTGTTAAATTTTTTGTAATAATAGTCATGGGTAGTATATTATAAAAAGTTGGAGGTTTTTTATTTTAAACTACTTAATAATGAAATTAATTAATATGTAAATGTGAATACATCAATGTATCTGGTGATAGAAATATTTTATCCTTGTTGATATATTTGCGGTTCAATCTTTTAAACATGGGGAACCGTTTAATTTTCCATGATTATTCCCTAATACAAGGGTTAATAAATTTGAGAGACATATTGAAAATCTATGGATATGGGATTTAAAGATAATATATTATACTTTAACTACTAATTTGATTTCCAAAAATGATGTAATGTTAAGGAAATTGATCGTCCACATAAGACATATGAGGGTCATAATATCATCTTTTTCAACCCCTTCATTCATCATTGTATGATTGTAAATAACATCAAATCACCAACCATGATTACTGGATGATAAATTTTTACTAAAACAATATATGTAATGATTACCATATCCAATGTATATATCTTTTCTCTAATACATAATTAGATGGATGTGCTTTCCAAAAACCATGTTTTCCTTCTTTTAGTATTATTTGGAATGTTTTTTGCCAATAATTTTATCTATTACTAATAATAATTTTTAATATTGGAAGATAAAATGATATATTCCACCCATGATCAGCAATTATCATAATGAAATCTAAGATCTCATTTTTTTAAATTACCCTTACTATTCAGGTGTCTTTATCAGAATTGGATAGATAAAAACTAAATATTTGTTTGAGTAATTTTAAAAGGGATTTTAAGAGTTCACTAGTCGAACATAATTTTGTATGGATATGACCCGTTAGAAATTAAATCATCACTCATGGTATACAACATCAATTTATGGGAGTAAAAATTAAAATTTTTAGGATACAAGCAATTGAAGGCGGTAATTTAATGACCCATGATTTCATTATAAGTTTTCCTTAAATAAATATAATGTTAAACATGTTACTTAATGATGGAAAAAATAAAATGATTCATGTCATATTATAAAATTATTATTAATAAAATTTCTTTAAAATAATTCAAAAAAAATTATTATAATATATTGAAAATTCATAATGAATATGAATACGATAAAAAAAATTTAAATCCTCATTTTTGATAATTATAATTTTCTATATATTTGTATAAAATATAACTATACCAATTTTTTAATTTTAATTTTATTATATGATTATTATTCTAAATTTTATCATATAAAAATTATCATTTGTTGATATAATGGTGTTTCTAGAAAAAACTTTCAATTTAGTGTGGAATTAATTTTATCACTTGAATTATACAATTTATAACATAGTAAATATATTTAAAAAAATTATAACAATTTCAGTTATAAATTAATTTTTTAATTATTAAGACAATTTAATTTTAAAATATATTTTCATACATTTAAAAAAATATGTTTTACCTTTTAGAATATATACATCAATATAGTATCATATAAAAAATAGTATATGTCCTTTTAAATAATTAAAATATTTACCAGTAATATTCTATTTTTAATTACGTTGGAATCTATAAATATATTATTTTCTAACTACATTAAAATTTATATAATGAGTGTTAGTTTCATTAAATAATTTTACTAAACATATATTTTGAAAATAATGGAACAAATTTCTAAAAAAATTGCATTTACATTCCAATAATAAAATTATATTTAATAACATTTTTAAAAACTTATAAAATTATTTTAATAGTTTATATTAATATCTAAATATTAGGAATTATTTTTAATTTCAAATTATAAAATAAAAATTAATTACTAATAAAAATATTAATTACCCAAATAAAATATTTTTTCATCAATCAATGATACTTTTCAAAATATTATATTTTCTAAGTTAATTGGTTTTAATTAAAATTAAAATTATGATATGTTTTTCAATAATATAAAAAATTGGGCCAACACTTCTAAAATTTTTATTCCATAGTATATTTTCTTATGAAATCATAATGATTAAAATGATTTTTTTCTATAAAAATAGTTTTTAAACACAATATATATTTTAATTTAAAAGATAATATTCTAATATTTAGAAATTTAATTATAACAAATTAATTCAAATTTTTTATACATAAAATCAATATTTGGTAATAATGTTCATAAAATTTGTATAGTGTTAAATGAATAACAATGATTAAAATTATATAATATCTCTCATTTTCCATTTATTATTTTTAGATATTATAGAGATTATTTTTGAACCCAGGTGTTGATATGGTATGTGATTCTGATGCCCAATATTTTTGAAACAAATGATTGAAAATTGTTAAAATATTTATTTTCACATGTGATATTTTAATGAAAATTTGTAATTACTAATTAAAAGATTCTAGAGTTTTAAATATAAAGGCATCATTGATTTTATAATAATTTCTCTACTCTAGGTGCGACCTATCATTGGTAAGTGTAGATAGTTTGTGAAAAAAGTTTCTTCAGTCATTAAATGAATAGAATAATTTGAGAAAAAATTATTTTCATCATTATGTTGACATATCAACCTGTTTTCTTTAAATGTATTCTTATATTAGAATTTCATCTTTAGCTGCATAACCATCAGACATCTGTATGGTAATTAGACTGGAGTGTTCTAAGAGGACGATAATGAATCAGGATTGGGTCAAGGATCATATCACCATTGTTGTTTGAGGATCTCTCATATGATGTAAACTCAATGATTATCCATCAACGATTGATTAGAAATCCTTCTATAGAATTTGTTTTAATTGGATTATTCCCCATTATTTATTTCATTGAAGAACATGTACAAATTAACAAACATAATCATTCACAGATCTTGCATATTGTGTGATGATATTTATTATATGTGATTAATTGGATTTTTTCTAAAACAAAACCCCATTATTGATCATTGGACAAGAGCACATGGACAATGATGATAAAATGTTGTTCTTGTTCATTTTCTCCCTCGGTTCATGGAATTCTTCACCACTGGATCAATGTGGTCCCTAATCACATTTCTCAATATTTCTGAACCTGATTGGATCCCTTGATTTATAGAAAAATAAAATTGAGGATTTATTATAGTAGAAAGGGACCCATGGAACTCATATCTTTGATGGATTCGATTTTCATGTCTCATAGTAGGTGTAGTGGAATGGGGTAGGTTCTTCTAGCGTGCGGCCAAATTGGCCAATGGGTGGAGAGGGAAAACAGCAGTAGACTGTGTGGAGATAATAGAGTCTCGTGTGGTTGGGATTGGACGAAGTAGACATGATCAGTTGTGGTAGAAACGTTGGCAGATGTGGAGCACAAAAGTGGACACAAAGCATGCCGGACCAAAAGAGCCATGTGGGATCATGCCCAAAAGATTATGTAGGCAAGGCCAGGATGTTGGGTCATGTTGGGTTGATGGACCGAGCTCGATGACGTCAACATAGGATGGACCCAAGTGAGATCTAGGGAAACCGGGTCTGATCCTTATTATGGTTGACCATATTGTTTGACCATGGTGGTGGATCATGGTGTTGTGGGAGCTCGAGATGTCGCTAGCACATCAACCACGCATCCATTCCTTGGTTGGTCAACTATAACTATTGGTTAGGTCTGGTGGATGGAATAACCACGATTCTTGGCCCATTGGATGAATATTTATTCGTTATGTGGATGGAAAACAATCTTAGGTGGACATGTCACACCCGATATTTTAAATTCATCATAGGTTCATGTTCTATTTTGGTAAACAATACTTTTCTCAGGAATCAGGGGTGATGGGTTTGAATGGATGGGGTGTTCTTCACCTCAATCATTGGTCTAGAATTTGTCCTATGATTCACCATGTGGTTTTGTAGATAATGGGTGTTTTGGGTTGGTCATACTCTATCACACAGTTGGTGCATGACTAGTCGTAATTTTTCCCCTCAAAAATAGTAACTATGAAATAGGTTAGGTCTCAGCCATAAGTGACCCCACAGATTCCACATGCTTAGTTAGACCATGCAGAATGCCTTTATGATAGATATTCTTCCCTAAAGATATGGTATCATGGTCACCGCAAAATTTGAAAAACCATGGGGACTAACCATGTGGCATGTCTAGGTTGTTAAAATCCCATTCTAACTGCTCGTTTTTATACACAAACCCATTTCCCCCAATATAGAATCCTCTAACATAGGATCCATGCAGAGGGGATTTTTTCTCTTCCAAGTTCCTCATAGCGATATTCATGGTGTTTTCATGGTGATTATACATATATATAGAAATTTTAGGGTTTCATTTTTCTCCCTTTATACAATATCTCCCTTTTCGTCTTCTTCTATTACCCTATTGGCCATTTTCTCCATTTTAAATGGCTATGGTTTCACTAAATTGGGGGTTTCAAACTACTTAGGGTTACATGGGGTTGTTCTTTATTCCTAGAAACTTTTTAAAGTCATCCCTTATAGGATTCATTGATGCAGATGTATGTTGAGTTAGTAATCCTTTTCACATTGCCTTTAACATTTAGATTTCCTTTATTTCATGTTTTTGGCCCCATCCATGATACTAAAATAGTGATCTATGTGTTTTAGGACAATTTTGTATATGAAATAAATTTTATTTATTCTCATTAATATGCGTTTTGTGTTTGTTGAGTTTTTCACACCATGTGTTTGTTAAAGAGTCCAGTTGGATCTTTCATGTGGTTTGAGATCCCTAATGGAATGTTTTGGTTTTGTAAATGCAATTGTGAAATCTGAAAATGGTGTTTGGTTCTTTATAAAGGGGTTTTCAAAAAAAATTTGATGCAATGAATCTTTGGAATTTGTAAATGTATTTTAGACCTAAATGGTTGTTTCTCTTGATTATAATGTTTTCCAAAGATTTTTTTGGTTTGGAAAATGGTACTGTATGGTCATTTTTTGAATGGATTGTTGTGTGAAAATCTTGTGAGGTCCATTTTGAATCCTTTAAATTGTTTTTTTGAAAAAAACCTCTCAATGTGAACCTATCCTTGTTAGTTGGATATGAGATGTTAGTGTACTTGGTATAAGACCTCCCTTATGTAATAATTAATTTAAGGCAAGAGACTACTCCTTGAGGTGAATTGAGTGGTGCATATTTGTGTGATATGATTAAGGAAATGTGTTTGTGGCATAATGATTGGATTATTTTTTCCTCCCCTATGTAAAAATGAATTGGGAAACTATGATAGTTATTATCAATTCATAAAACATTTTCTACACTAGTCTAGGTCATGGAATAACAAGTGCCCGTATTAGGGGTAATTATGTAATTATTATTTTTATATCAAGCCCCTCAGTTTGGCTAGATAAAGAGGAAATCATTCATTTTTTTCAAAATAATGTAATAAGGTAGGGAATGACTTCCAAATGAGTCACATGTATAGTAAGTTCTAGTTCACCTCTTTGTTATATGTTTTTCTCTAGTTTATCCCAAATTTATTATCGTTATCCCATTATTGTCTTAATTAATTTAAATTTATTTTCTTTGTTTTTCTATTATATAATTCAATTGTAAATGTGTGGGTTTGTTAATGACGTTTCAAGAAAAATGTTTTTAAATAAAAATACTTTTTCATTTATACTGTCATCCTAAAAAATAAATTTTTTGTTTTTTTTTTCTCTTTTTCCCTTTTTCCTATGAACTTATCTCCCCCCAATGAATGAAATCTTTTTTAAAATTGTGGGGGAAATTTATTTTGACTTAAATTCATTAAATTGAAATATGTATAAATTTTATTGTTTATATAATTTATTTTAACGCTGAAATGAATATTTATTTATATAAATGAAATGCTTTAGGAACTTTTTTTTTGGTCCTACCTACAGATATTTATTAATCGTGTCAATAGTTTACCATTGATTTCAATTTATTTTGTATGTTCTATGTTATACATGATTGCCTCAGGTGGTAGTTGGTTTTGGATTGGTGAGTGACCCACAGTTTCATGTAGAGATGGCAAGGTAATTAGGTATACTCGGGGTATCAGGGGTAATTTTTAACCCATTTCCTTATATTTTTAGTTTGGGTGTAAATGATGAAATGTTTTATAATAGTATTTAGTTTGGTTTAAAATTTTATTTATATTTTATCCTCTAATTACATTAGATAGGTGAAATCTTTCCCAATAAATATCTATTGATTTCCATGGGGTTTTTCACTAACATGGGAGGATCAGGAATGCCTCTTTGGACTTTCCATGGTTCATATCGGGTGATTGGTTCATGGTCGAACTGGGTTGGTTCATGAAAAAATGTTATCAATGGGAAGTTGGATCATTTGAGGACTATAATTTTTAGAGATCCCATTATTATATGGGGATTTCAAGGTATAACGAGTATCATTTTTTGGGCTTGAGGAGTATGAATGGGAAGGGAAACATGAACCCTTTCTCATTCCGAACCTTATGTTAATATGGGATGTACAGAATTATTAATATACTTTGGGTCTTGGGGATTTTTTGGTGTAGGGAAATGAAGAGAGAGTTAGGAATGTGGCCTCTGTGAGCTCATAGGTATAGGAATGACATATTTAGTTGAGGTAATAGTCTTAACTAACTACTGACGATGGTGGTGTGATTATCATATTGGAACATAACATATTTCCAAGTCATCCATTGACAATAGTTTACCCTCATGACCTGTTTTTGGTATTTATTAATTCAATTTTTTTAAAAAAATTGATTCTTTGATTTGATAAAAGATAAATTTAATATGGTAATTTTTTTGTTTTGAAAATTTTAAAATGGGTTTACATATCTTTTATTAATGGTAGTTTATAAAATGGGAGTTTTGTAAAGTAAATTTTTGGAATAAAATAAAAATGGTATAACATGATGTATTCAGTTGGTGATTTATTTCTTTCTAAAATGCATAAATATCTATTTATAAAATGTTTTGAATGGGATGAGATTCATTGAATGTAAGTGTGTCGAGGTTTATAATTGGTTTCATTAGGTGGTCACTGAGTCTTGTATTTCATTCTACGGTTTTTTAATGATTTAAATGGCATAGATTTTTTATAAAAATCGTCAAAGTGAGTATTGAATATAATAGTTAGTGTGTTATGGAATTTTTTTAGATATTTTAATTGGGATTCAGTTTTTAGGGATTGTGGTTTTTGAAATGTAGAATTCATTGATTTGAAAGAGAAGTGTCAGTTAAAATTTTTTAATTGAATGTTTCATTAACTTTGGTTTTTCCCTAAGTGACCACATGCATGGAAATCCATGAGAAAGTGGTTTCAGAATGGAATAAGGATGCTCATTTTTAAGGAACTATAGGACACCATTAGTGGATGTGAAATACATTAAGCAGTTTTCCACTCTTTAAATTGCGTTTTTAAAAGATAAATGTGATTTTTTTGTTCCATGTAGTGGTGTGGTGTGTACCTTGTGTTTTGAAAATTGTGTTTCATTATTTATGTTTGAGATAGAGGATCCATGATGTTGGAATGGCTTTGATATATATCCTTATTTCCATTTTCATAGTGTCCTCCCCTACAAAGATTTGATGTATGCTCAAGGAGCGTCATTGGATGGTTCCCCATTATAAATCACACCTGTTTATCATCATAATGAAAATGTTCTTAAAATTTTAAAGTTTAATCATCCTCACTTTTATGGTCATTGAGATCCCCTTGGGGAAGAAGAGTGGAATTAGAAGAATGAGATTTAATTCATTTTCGATGACTTACCTTACTCCTTAAAGGTAATATATTTCAACTTTACGATAAAAGGACCAACATGGAAATAGTGGAATTAAAAGTCTCAAACCATTACATGGGATGATCATTATTGGGAGTTCCTCAAGAATTCATTCATCTGATAGTACTTTTCTAAGATGATGAAGGAGAAAAATTAGATGGAGATGTGATGTCTTCATAATAGCGTGAGAGTGGTGTTGGAGTTTTTCCATTGAATTTTAGTTAACTTTCTATATGATAAATGGTATGTTATGAAAAATCCCATGATGGGTCAAGATTTGGAGTTTGGGATCCATTTTAAGCATCATTCAATGAAAGAAGATATCAATTTAACCACATTATATAATACAATGAGGCATTCCTTTCATTTTGAATATGATTTAGCAGGATAGTTTGAGATGGTTAGTCTTTATATAGTATTTAGAAGTGGTTTTGAGGATTTATTTATGATTAATGGGATGTTTCCAGATGTTGGTGGTGCACGTATGGAAATTAAGTGGCCTTTACAACTCTCATCAACCTCTATAGGGTGCAATGTAGTGATGTTTCATCAGTTTTGTAAGATTAGAAATAAGTGGTTGTGCTTTACAAATTCTCCAAAACCATACTACTCCTACGGATGCATGGGTCACTTGACATTTTTCTATCTAGGTGTTTCCTAGATGTATTATGGAACCAAACCCGACTCTTCAATGGTAACCCTATCACATTATTAGGGATATGGAAATTTTTTGGATCAGTTCAAGGTTTTCCTCACTATAATGTTCATTGGATCTAATAGTCCTATTTGGTAGAGTTTTGTGGTGTTTATTAAAATTGCAATTGTAAATATAGATGTGGTTAAAACCAGAAAACATATTTTCCAATGGATATGGGTTTTATGATTTTTTTTATTTCTGTGTTCTTTTTTTGGGTTTCTAATACCTAACTACGAGGTATGAGATTCTTCAATCCTTAGAGATCCAGCCATAGGTCCCAAATTGAAGTTAGCATATATTTAGTAGATCACTAGTTGTGTGATAGAGATTGATCTATGTTCTATTCCTAATGTTTAAGAGGAATAAATTTATCCCACTGATGTAGATATTCTGTTTTAATGTTTTTTTGGGTGGAAGGGGGTGTGTAGACCTCATTTCCCCATTGTGTCCCATTTTTATGTAATAGTTTTACTTTTTTTATAAAAATTAATAGTTATATTTTTCAATTAAAATCCTTTTGGTTTTGTATCTCCAAGATTATGTCTCTTTAATGGTCCCTTATGTAGCCTATTGGTGTAAATTGATCATTCATGGGGTTGTGATCTTATAGCGGTGTGATGTTTTTGGTATACTGTCGGTGGTTATTTTGAGTCATTTTACATGGTCCCTTCTATCCCCTCTCGTTTTGATGAGGGTTTTTTTGCTGGATATTCCTCAAGATAATTTAATATTGTTGGAACTTATAGTGGGGTGATGAATCATGGGTCATGTTTAATTCAATGTTTGCATGTTTTTAGTGGTGGGGAGTCTGTTCAGGCCTCCCCGTGTTAGGATCATAGTATCATTACTATTATTAGTTAGGTGGTTGATGGTCTTGTAATGATAAATCAAATATTATTTCATTCATGTGATTAAATGTTGGGAAGGTTTTGCTCCCAAAATTATTGTTGACATAATATTTGGAAGGACTTATTCATATGTGTTTTCAATTATTTTCGTTGTTTTGGATGAATTGGTTGGGTTTCTATTGAATATTGTTTATGTTTTCATGCTTTCAAGAAGGTTTTGGTGTTATTAAGGTCATTCATCATTTAGATCGATCAACCTGAGGTGTTTATACTTTTGTGGTTGAGTAAAACATTGAAGAGAGTTTGTTTTGGTCTCTATAGTTAATCATGTTATCCTTTTCTCAGTGGTGGGATTTTTTTGATCACCTTGTTTTTTATTAGTTAGAAATATCATTGAGTTGTAAAAGATAGGTTTTGTTCTTAAGGTTTAATCCTTGGGTTAGCATACATGGGAGAAAGTGTTATGGTGGGGACACCATTCACACCTAGTTTTTTAAATTCATATTTGGTTCTTGTTTGAGTATAGTCCTCTATTCATTTATCAGGAACTGAGTGTGACAAGTTCATATTTTTGGGTTGTTCATCACTTTATTCTATGTCCTAGCATTCCACCTCCAGTTCCCCTTGGGGTTTTATCTAAAATTGTATTTTTACGGTGGGAATACATTGGTGTAAAGATGGCACAATGTTAGTGGTAACCATGTTCCACAACCTAGGTATCTTTGTGGCATGTCAGGTCTCGCCCAGAAGAGACTACACAACTACCACCAAGTTAATCAGACCGTGCGATTTTCCCGAGTGGTAGATCTTTTTCTCAACATGGGAATTCACCCAATATTCACATTGTCTGAAAATATGTTCCTACTAACCACGAGGCCTATCAAATTCATTAAAAAAAATTTTCTCTCCTCAATTTCTATAACTAAAACTATAATATTTACCCCATTCGAACTCCACCAAACAAGAAACCTACAATGGAGGGATTTTGAAACTTCTAAGACCCTCAAGGATGGATTAATGGAGTTTTCCAGGTGATTCTCCTACCAAATCGAATGTTTAAGGGTTCATTCATCTTCTTTCTTTCTTCCTCTCCATTTTCTTCTTCATCTCTTTCCCTAGTGGACATTCATGGATAATTTTTATGAATAGGTTTGTTAAAAATTAGGGGTTTTGTCTTTGTAGGGTTCCTTTTGGTAGTTCATTCATCATTAAACCAATGGGGGTCATCCTTGTTTGGTGTTATTGAAGAAGTAGCATTTTGTGGTTGGATCCCTTTTCACATTACCTTTAATTTTGATATTTCATTTGTTACTAGTATTAAAACCAATCCTTGATAGATAAATATTTATTTATGAGATGTAGAAAAACATTTGTGTAATAATGTGAATTTATTAGTACATTTGAATATGTGGTGTGGTTTTTTTTCAGTTATCCACATAGTGTTTTTGTTAAATTTACCCGTTGGATATTTGATGTGGTTTTAGAATCTTAATGGAATGAATTTGTTTTATAAATGAAATTTTGATACCTAAAATGGTAATTGGTGTTTTAAAAAAACATTTTTCACAATAATTCATGATTGAATGCATCTTTTCAATAAGTAAATTTATTTTATAATTAAATGGTTTTTATTGATTTAATAGGTTTCTAAAGGTTTATTTTAAAAATTTATTGGTTTTCTCATTTTTGAAAGGTATTATAATTTCTAAATCGTGTGAATCCCATATAGAATATTTGAAATGGATCATTTAGAAACCCTATTCAGTATTGAGACATTCCTTTTTATCTATCAATGATATGGGAGTATCCTTAGTATGATACATCCCTTATGAAATAATTAATTTATGGAAAGGGACCACACCATGAGGAGGCTATAATGGTGCATGTTTTTGTGACATGTATAATTTCATTTTTATGCGGCTTTTTGATTGTATTATTTGGGGCGCCCCATTGTGAATATGAAATGGGATCCTAGAAAAGTAAATATTAACTTGGAGAACAGTTGTTGAACTAGTCGCAAGCATTCACTAGCTAGTTCCTAATAGTAGGGGATATTATGTTATTATTGTTTTGGGGTTGTTGCCATCTATCATGTCAGGTAGGGAAATATTTGTAAATTTGGGCATTATGATATCATCGGGAAGGTATTTCATTCTGGATGAGTAACATGTATAATATTATATTTTCTCCTCTAACTTCTTAGTTTTCCCATGTTCTCAGACTTTAGTATTGTTATACCATTGCCCTCGCAGTGAGAACAAATTCCTTATTCCTGGTTGTAGTGTTTTCCTTGAAAATTGTGAATGTATGATTTTGTTAATGGATTTTCAAGATACATTTTGTGAAATATCATGTGTCATTACCATTTACAATTTATCATGAGAAATATGTATTTTTTATTTGGATCACTTTTTCACATTTTCCTGTGAATCTAACTGTCCCCCATGAATAGAATGTTGTTTTAAAATATTGAGGTAAATGGACTTTCATTTTAATTATTTAAATTGAAATGTGTGGAATACATACATTTAAATAATGTATTTTAAACATGAAATCATTTCACTATTATTTAAAGGATATACATTGGGAATAAATTTATTTGGGTGTACCTTTTGAGTTATAACACTCATGACTATATTTTTCTCTTGTGTTATGTTTTTGGTAGAAGGTCCATATCCATCTTGATCTCCATGGGTGATAGTTGGATTTGGATTGTTGACTGAACCTCGGTGTCATGTGGAGATTTCAAGGTCGTCTTGTTCATTATAGGATTTATGTGAATCTTTGTTATGTCTTTCATCGTATTTCATTTTTTTGGGTAATTTGTGTAATTTTTAAATATTAAATACAATTTGTTTTTACATTTATTTATTTTACTTCATTTATTCTTTTAATTGAATAAATAATTAAATTTGATAATGTTTTTATTCTCATGTCCCTATTTCAAGACCTAGAAGATCAATAACACCTCTTGGGAAATGGCATAGATCAGCTCGGGTGATGAGTTCAAGGCCGTCCAAGGATGGTTCATAATAGGATATACTACAATGGTAGTTTGACTAACTGAGATGGTATGTACACAGGATCAGGCATGTCTGTAGGGTGATTATTTCAAAAAGACATAACATCTAATTAGAAGCATCCAAATGATGTGACGTCAATGAAATCATGAATTAGATTTCAAAACGGTCGAATCAAGACCTGTTTTCAGTACCTTCTTCATAAATGAGTATTTATTTTTTCATATTATGGAATATTATTGTTTTAGTACGTTTTCTTGGTCCTTTCCACAATGGTATAATGTGACAATACAGCCAAATAACTGGATTGTAATCTTTTCTTGAGGTGGGGCATCACATAGAGTTGTAGAATCCCTCTCTGATACTGGAGTGTAATCCTCTATCATCTCTAGTGGAGTGTTTAGAATTAGTGTGACCATTCTGTGTTTGATTTTAATCTTATACCTTTCATGTTACAACATTAGAGTTTTTTGAATCGTTGGAGTATGTTCCCTTATGTAGTATGTTGATCGAGATTGGGTTCATAGTGACAAACATTTGTTTTTGGTGTAACCCCCTATCTGTGTATAATAATATTATCAGACTAGTGAGTTCTATTTAGGCAGCTAAAAACGATCATGACCTCTTCATCTATTGTATCCAATGATTACATTCCTCATTGGGTGAGTTCTCTGAGAAAGAGTGTTTCTTCATGTAGATACATGTGGATGGATGTCACTTTTGACAAACTGATGGGATTGAATCTCTCTGGAGTTTATTCATATTTTTTCATTACATATTCATTATTTTTTATATTGTTCTATTTTCCATTGATCTTACTATACATTGTACATAGTGTTTAGTGATTTTTAGTTGTTCTAATGAATATTATTATTCTCACTCATGTATGATTAATGCTCACACGTGTCATGTATTGTGTAGATGGTGGACCTTTCTATAGTTTCCTAGTAGGACTAGGATTGGGTAGAGCCTAGATGGATATGGGAGGGCCAATTTTTTTACTGGGAGCATATTATTTATGTATTGATATTGACTTGAGAGGGTTGGAATCATTATAATTTCAATTTCCTTGTGTAAAAAATCATTATGGTGGGATTTTATGTTTATTTTTTTATTTTTCCCTTACATAATTTTACACTCATGTTATGGGATCCATGTATTATACATGAAATAATTCAGATATTTTAAATTTATGTTTTGGGTTTCATTGAGATGTGTCTCATTATACATGTACGTTGGAGAATGCCTCCTATTGTTTCGAAATTTCTACATGGTTCTAGTCCCTATCTCTTGGCGTATCATAGCCAGGATTGGGGTAGTTCCGACATGGTACCCACTATAATGGATCCTGATAGATTTCTATTCGATGTCTTTAGTTCTCCATTAGGACAGTGAGTCATTGATTCTAGATTGAAAATCAATTTTAAGGTTTCGAGTTCAGGTTCAGGGAAGGGGACTCTACTTTTGGTGTGGTGTAAGATGAATCCATACACCAGGACTCTGAGAAACCACTTTTCTACTTGGTGCTTCAGAACATAATATGCAGTTAAAAACAATGGTACATGAAACTTATAGGTTTGATTGTTTCTCCTAAATCCTTACAAATTTATCTCTCTATATATACTCTATTGATAGTGGACCATCATATTTTATTTTAGGATACCTTCATATTGATTTCTACCCATTGTTCCACCACATGATCATGAGGATGATCTAAATACTAATCATTCATCCATTTCGGGGTGTGTACTAGAGATACCACCTCCATGCGGTTTACTAGTTATACTGTCAAACATTGAGCATCATATAATTCTATCACAACCAACTGATGATTCATGAAGGGTGACTGTATAGTATGAGTTTAAGTGGTAGTGCCCTCATAGTCTTTATGGTGTGTGATACCCCGAATGGATGGTTACTGAGGATTGGATAGAAGGAGTCACTAGAGTTTCCTACACTGTGAGAATACAGGCCAATCTATTGAAAATTCACTACATGAGTCTTATTCAAGGCTCTATGAGGTGATTGTGGATCTTTGTTACTCAAACAAACCATCATACAACTCTCTCTTGGATAGACTATGAATGTATTTTTATATAGGATTTCAATCCATCCATGTTTAGATCAGTACCCATACATGATATTTTGCATCTATAATTGGATTGTATGACTATGGATGAGTATTTAGTGATTTTTACTAATCATTGTAACTAGTATAAGAATATTTTATGGGAAAAGTTCTATGGACATCAAACATCCAGAATGTCTTACTCCGGGACAATAGGGCTTTAGTGATCTCCATTATCATTTCTATCAATGAAGGGTACATAAGAGGGCCCTGTAAGAGGAATGTTTTATGTTAAAGAAGACACCCTCCAATGGAACTTTTAGTGGGAACCCACTATATGTGACCTTGGTAGATGGTAGCTGATGACATTCATAGGGATCCAAGTTGGTCAGTCACATCATATGGAAATTCTAGGACCCAATAAATCTGATGAAGGTCTCCCCAGGAAACTACAAATATCCACGAGATATGTGGTGTTCCTCTTGCGATGGTCAAATTCATTTGGTATGATATATCCCATCCCATAGAAACATTGAATGTGGGATGGACAAGAGACCTCCTAGATATAGATAGAGACTAGATCATTGTGTTCTATAAGGAGACCAATGAATAAGTGGGGATGATAGAGTAAGAATAGCTATTTAGAGGTTCAACATATTAACAACACAACAACAGATGATCCCAAATAGTATCCTAGAGATGGTGGATAGGGATGTGGCTTGCTACAATATGTGAAGAAATATTTTCATGAGTCTCCATGGGTGATATGAGTTATGATCTTTGACTTTTCTATCTTAGATGAAGTATTAATATACATAGATTCTAGTTATTATTTTATCCCAATAATCATGTTCAAGGATGGGAGATTCCAGTTTAACCATTGTCAAGACCCTTTTGCTGGGATACCCCAAATAGAGGTCACATGACGATCAAACATAGGTTTTGATAGTTTTACCTTACTCATGGATGTTATATTTTCATTAGGGAATATCATGGTAACTACATAAGGTCCTGACGACATCATTCATGGAACAAACATATTATCCATAGTTCATTATTAGATATATCATTTTCGTCAAAGAGTTTCATTTGACTATATTTTAGAAACAAAATTTTCATTTGATGGTGAAAAAGAATTACAAGAAGAACTGGGCAGACCCACGCCTAGGATGGTGCATCTGATTACCATTGAGTTGGATATACTCGCCCTCAGTGTTGTGGATGTTATCAGTTATCATTTTTCTACAGTGGTGGGGAATTATGAGGGATTTTTAATTAATGATTTTAAATATTTACCTTATCAAAGATATATATACTTATATATAGGTCTGCATCCATATACTAAACTAATATCTACACATTCATATCATATTGCGCTTATATAGCTCTATGAGAATAGGGCATAGTTGGAGGACATGTGGAGGAATGGATTCTTGAGACATAGTTATTCACCCAAGGAATCCTCCATTTTGTTTTACAATGATGAATAAAATATAATGAGGTTATGAATTTATTTATAATTCTTAAAACATGTGACCTTGACGAAAAAGAATCCACAATTGAGGATCAACAACCTCATTGATTAGTTGAACGGGGCGCGATTGTTCTCAAATATTATCCTCAAATTATTCACTCACAATATACATGTACTAGTTGTTGTTATTTTAAAGTGGAACATCATATGTCATTGTAGTCACTATGAACACCTATTGATTTTGTTTGGAATGACTAATGACCCAACTGTGTTAATGGGACCCATGAACAAAATCGTTCAGCCGTAAAAGAACTAGTTCATGGATTTTATCATCGCGTATACCCTTATGTGTTCAACGTCTAAGGAGGATAATGAGAAACAATTGAGTATAGTCATAGACACAATAAGAGAGAAAAATCATCATGGGAATCTCTCAAAGTTCTAGTTTTTGATATAAGTGTTTAATTTTTTGGGAAACTTCATCTCAGAGGATACAACTATAGGGAATCCATGGAAGGTTGAGGTAGTTCTTTTAGGGGAGAAACCCAAGGGTGTTACCAAGGTGTGTAAATTTCATGGATATTCAAGGTACTATTAATTTTTTTATCCACACTTTTCTAGAGTTTAATCACCCTTGACAACTTTACCATTAAATATGATGCATTTTTGGGGGATGGAAAATTGTCGATAGTGGTTTCAGGAGCTAAGACAGTGGTTGATAAGCCATAACATTTTGTGATTACCATAAGAAGGAATTGAGTACATGGTGATTTTTGATTCATCATGGATAGGTCATGGTTTTTTACTAATGAATTGGTAAATAGTGATTGTCTATGGTCCGTGCCAGTTGTGACCACATGATCTTCATTAAATATCGTACGATCTTAAGTTAGTAGTGGTAGCCCTCTCATGGAAGATGTGGCTACAATACCTGATGGGAGACTAGTTTTTCTTTTACACTGATCTTAAATGTATAAAATATATATTCTCTCAGAAAAATCTCAACACTGAATAGAGGCTATGGATATAGTTATTCTATGACTATGACAAAAATATTTTCTAAACTCATTGGATAAGGAACATTACAGTAGATTCTCTTAGTTGGAGATCCTATTTGTAGTTTCTAAATGAGGCATACGATCATATGGAATTATTGTACAAATCCTTTGTGGATGTATATGGTGTAGATAACATATCACCATAGGCAAGACACCATTTTATTCTTTTTACGGGTCACCCAAGTTTTTTTACTCTATAGGACTAATCAAGGATAGGCAGTACTCATGGGACCAGAGTTGGGGTAGGCTACTATAGATAAGGTGCAGATTATCCAGTAGTTGGTGAGGAATTATCAAATCACATAGAAGTCTTATGCTGACATGTGGAAAATACCTTTGGAGTTTGATGAAGGATACAATGTGTTCCATAAATATCCACCTCGACAAGGATTACATAGATTTAGATAGTAATCAAGTTATATCTAATGTTGATCAGCAAGTTCCTGATACAAAATATACTTGTTTAGGTGGAATACTTCTTGGACATACCTCTATTGTCATATCGAGTACACAGTGTCATCTATGTGTCACAACATAAGAGGTACATGCATGACCCATCACACATTATCGATTTGGTCGAGCATTACATCAAGGATGGATAAAATTTTTCTAAGTACCCAATAGAGATCGAGGATATGTATGTGAGGATCCTTCAGAGGGTTTCTATTCTATTGGCGCCCACGTGATGATTGCACATGAATCTCTAGGAGAGCACATGGTAGTGGAATGATCAGATTCATTCCCAGTTCCCCTATTTGTTCGATTATCCATTCTTTTCGATTTTCAGGGACATAAAACCCAAAGGTGGTAAAATGTATGTTCTAGTATTTTCCATTATTATTTTTAGATATCATATATATTATTTTTTGTAAAATAATATGAGATTGCGTGCAATTTTGAGGCCATGTATACCATAATAAATTATTTAAAAATAAAATAAAATATTGTATTGAACCCATGTGGTTTTCCTAAAAATGTTGATGAACTCTTAAATGGGTTCTCAAATTAGAAACTCGACGAAATCTTTTAGTTTAGAAGAGAATATTTTTACGTTTATCAACCAAACATTGATCGAGGTTGGTCATTTTTGAAAGTGTAGCCGTAGATGTAAAATGAATAAAATGATTGGACAAAATTTTATTTTCATTCGCTGTGTTTAAATAGGGAACTGTTTCCTTTAAAATTATAATTATATTAGAATTCCACAGTTATCATAATAACCATAGGAAAAATAGAGGATCACGGGAGGGGAGAATTCTTGGTGGATGAAAATGGATCAGGATTGGTTCTAGGACCATCACACCAGTAGTGTTGGAGGTTCTCGTCAATGATGAAAATACAATGATAATTTGTCAATGATTGATCAAAAATCTATGTTGGGCATGTTTTCTAATTAAATAATCCCCTTTCTTTTTATCTACTATAAACATGAATTAATTGAAGAATGTATTGATATATAGATCTTGAGTATTGTTATATGGGATTTATTCAATTATATTTAATTGATATATTTTTCAAACCCAAAAACCCATTCATGATCATTATCCATGAATGCTTGTCCAGTGAGGATAAATAATTGTTATTTTTACTTTTTTCTCTACATTATTCAGGTTCTACACCATTGGATCCTCATGGTCCTTACATGACATTGTTGAAAGATTTCAAACTCGATTAGAAGCTTGAATTTTATGCAAACTGACAACATATGATGGATCAGGGTAGACCAGGAACTATGTTCCTTTGATCTATTTTGTTTTTTTTTATTTTTTATCATTTAAGGAGGAGCTGTGGTCTACGGAAGGGATCCCTAGCTTGAAACATCAGTATCTGATGGAGCACGGTGACTCGAAATGATGCACAGTGTCAATCTGCTTCCATACAGTAGAGATTAGCGTATCTAGGTCTATGGATACATCAACTTCCACAACAAGACGGAAGTATATGTATTGAAATATGAATGTGAAAAACATAACACTATATCTCCAAACCAACCTCAAATAAAATTGAACCAAAATGGGTCTGATACCACCGTAACATGACCCATCCTAGAAGAGAACAAGCTGTGACAACCACATGGCCACATCCAATGGGAAAAAGGATAGGGACTAGCACAAAAAAGGTATATCCCACAAATGGGAGTCACTATCATATGCACATGAATACAGACACGCACATCTCCATGCCACAAAATGTTGAAATGTACAAACCACTTTGTAATAAACAGTTGTATACCACTAATACAACACAATAGAGTAGGACTGCAAAAGTGTTCTATTGTAAACCGGTCCAAATAGAATCCCACCTAATAGAAAATGTCATACAAGTTGAACATTGATGTAAAGGAATTGGGGAGGCTCTTTTAAACCTCATGAATACATCATGGTTTATCTAATCTCACTAAGGACTCTATGGTCATTGTCAACCTAGGATTCAATCCGAAGGGAGGTCATCTACACATGACAGGAAACGTGCAAGAAAAATCTAATGCTTGGGTGAGTATAAAAATGTGTTGTAGGAAACTCTAACAACACAAACAAATACCAAAAGGGAATATGACAAAGGATTATCACAATGGAGTACAAAAAATGGAATACCAAAAAAATACCATAGAAGAAAACCTAAAAGAAATTCCAAAAAAGAATGTATAGTCATATCTACATATTTAAATGTCTACAACATATATACAATGAATATCCAGATACACACTTGTGAAACACGACACCTTCATGCAGTCACAACAAACATTCATCCACGTGATTCATCTCAAATCATTCTTGTTTTTTGAGAACTCACTCCATGAGAAATGATATTATCGTAGACACTCTCAAAGGCTTATAACACAGATGGGTCATTTATAAAGAAGATGTATTGTAAAATCAAAATTATGACACACAAAAAGGTATTAATTCACATAACTGACTGCGGGAAACACCAGATGATGTGTAAACGCATTAGGGATACCACATACCCAATCTGGATCAACTTTTATGTAGTGGATCAATCCCTGAAACACTGGGGGATAACATTTAACCTATTGATGTGGCCCACAAGATGGAGGATCAGTGAACAACTCAATGATGTTATTCTACTCCGTAGTCTCTCCAATGGGTGATATAGAATCACACACTAGTCTCGAGGAGGGATACCAAACACTATCTAAGTTTCAGACACTATAGTGTAGTACAATCTAGTGATGAGTATGTAATACTGTACGGATCACTTGAGTAGAATACAAATGGAACTCTCTCATTCAATTCTGGTCCACATAAAAAATTCACCAATTCTCCTAAAATGTATATCTCAATGTCTGGGTCTCAAATCCATAGGGGAATTGTTTATTGGAAGGTCCATTTAGGATATATTCTCTTTTTAGAGTGACCAACAATAGGGCTACTGGATAATGTGGACCTACAACCACGGTTGGTCAAACCTACTACCATAGTCAGTCAAAATACCTCACAGTAAGATGTATAGTTATTGTTCCTGTGGTGGAACGTCATTGTCGACCATCACGGTATGTGCACCCAGAATAGCTCAGGCTCTCACGGCCCTGGCGTCGACTTTTGTGGTTGACCATCATGGTCGATTGCAACCTATATCTATCATGCATTCAACGGATCCAACATGGATCAGATCCAGGTCCCGTTTTCCCATACCATCCCACCGGCCCGACCCATCTCGGACTGTTTATTTGCCTCTTCATCTTATATGGATTTCCATTACATCCTCATAAATTCTCCTCACTAGAGTTTATGCATACTCCATTAATATCTCCACCTCCTCCATGTCCCCCATCGTCGTTTCCGTCTCATGTGGTCACCTCTTACTACACCCTCAATAGGAGGCCCCATTGTTCCTTGTCACCGATGTTATGACAATGTCCACTTCAACAGACCACCACTCCTCCTTTATTTCCCTAAAATCATAATGGTCGGAGATCTACATCCTTAGGTCTGGATCTACACATAGTTAGCCTAGGTTGTTGTAATGACCCAATGTTTTTCAATGGATATTACCTTCTTATATTTATGTCATAAAATCACATGAAAACACAAAATAATGAACTACTAATTGCTAAGTGACCTTTAAAAATAAGTTTTCCACATCTCTGTTGGGAAATTGGAGAATCTAACATAAACGACTTTGATTGAGATGGTTTTTGGAGTCTAATGAATCAAAAATAATTTTTGGTGAATAGTAACCTACCCTTATGAATAGTAACATAACGTTATGAATATTAATATTACCCTTATGAATAGTAAATCATCCAATATAAGAGTAACCTTACCCGTGAACAATTAAATAAAATTTAGAAATCTTAGAAAGTTACAATTTGACCATAGTAAACGTTTTGGTATTTTTAAGTCATAAATAATTAATTATAATTAGTTAATTTGAAAGAAAATTTATTTGTTTAAAACGTGTTTATTAATTATCAAATAAATATCTTATAGTTTTTAGATAATTTTATTAGACCCTACGTAATTTTTGAAAGCACTATAAAATCAGTTTTAATTTTAAAAAAATGTAATTTTATGTAAATTATGATTCTAATTAAATATATTTTTTATATTTTTTATATTTTTTTTTGAAAAATGGACTTCATTTTTTTATTTTACACATTGATAAATGGTACGGGTAAATTTTTGGGATTTTCTAAGACAAATGATTTTTTGATGACTAGTGAAATACCGTAATTTACAAAAATAATCTAAATAAGCTAATTATATAGTCATGTGTGATGTTCTGATGATGTAAGCCTAATTGTTTCGGGATCACATGATTTTATTACTATTATTTCCCATTAAAGACTCACTATTCTATGTCTTATAGGGAATTAATAATCTAATTAATTATATATTAAGGAAACCCCTCTCCCCTCCACTATAAAAACCACCATTCAAACCTTCATTTCCTTGCACCTCTCAAGCTCCGAAACTTCTCTAAACTCTACCCAAAGAACCTCCCTAGCCTCTCCCCCACTTTAAAGACCTTCTATTCTCATCAAAAGGCCAATCCTAGCTTCTTTAATGATGATCTAAAGATGAATATTTAAGAGGTAATTTGTCTCCGTCATGTCCTTTAATTTCCTTTCATGTTCAAATTCATTTCTTGATCTCTCCCCACCTATCTTCATCTAAATGTTATTGTAACTCTAGTATTATACATCTACTAGAATTTTATGATTCAAATGGGATATTATATATTCCAACCCCCTTTCCCTCTTCTTTTTATCTCATTAAAGAAAACGTTTTTCATGAGGTGTTAATTCATCACCTTCAAGAATGAAAAGCGTTATTCTTCCATTTCTTCCTACAGATCTGGTCATGAAAACCTTTTTATGGTTGAAACTTAACATGTTATATGTATTATCTCCTATTTAATGTTTTGTAACTTATTTATGACCACATTGCTGGTGATAATATAAAACAAGTTCATTATGATCGAAATTTCACTCAAATTAACTCAAATAATAATCTTTTAATACTTATCTAATGATACATTCCTATGGATATAATATAAATCATTATAAGATCATTAGAACTCATTTAATATCATTAATAACATCCAAAGGCACATAAAATCACTTAATGAAACCATAATGAACCATATTAATGTACACAAGGTTCTGGATTTTTAATTAATGAATATAATGTCATTATACAGGACATTAATGAGAAATAATCATTCAGATACAAGGTAAGGGGAAATTTTCGAACCCAAATTTCATCTGTTGGGTTCTTCCTCTTTCACACCCTTTCTGATATGGTTACTCCTATAAAATCATTTGGTCATAATTTTCTTTCCTTTTTGGGATATACACATCTTCCAATATTGTTTATGTCAACCAAAATGTTTTCCAAAAGAGCTCTTCTTTTAAGAACACACCTTTTACTTCTCACTCATAGTGGATGGTTCATGTATCATGTATGTTGTTCCCACATTCCTTTGGGAACCTCATGTTTATGAATGTATTCTTATGACATGAAACTTATTCCTTACCATGGGATATTTATGTTCATTATTGATATATTTTCTATGTGGAATGCATGGTAATGATGATATTATGAGGACATGGGTGTGCCTAGAATTATATAGCACAATATGAATGTTTCATTGTGACGGGTGCACCCGGAATTATACAGCACTCCAATGCATTGGGTAAAGTGATGAATCTCATGAGTAAATGTGAAATGATGTTTGAACATGATGATAGCTTGGTTCACAAGTATGTGTGGTAGTTAACCACTATGACATGATGTTTCATTTTTATGAATTTCCACATTTCAAGTCTTTTATTTATGCTCCTCTCATGTTCATGATATTTTTCCAATGTTATGATTATGCTCACTCCATGCTATATTGTTCTTATCTATCATCTTACTGGGCATCTAGCTCACCCCTTTTGATTTATATCCTTCTATGGATACATGTACTTAGGAGAGGAAAAGTTCCAATATGAAGCCTTAGAAGAATAAATTAATTAAATATTTATGCTTGTTGTTGTATTTGTTATGTATGGTACAAGTTTTCCCAATACACTAAACCTTTGGATCCTCTATGTGTGACAATATTATGTTTTTTATATTTAAAATGATGTAATAGTAATGTAAGAAAAGTTTGGGACACTATAGTTGGAATTAGTGGAAAGGTTTAGTTAATTTGGGAATTAGTATTAGTGAACCCTTTAGGAAACATCTTGTATGAGACAAAGTACAAATATGAACAACAGAGTAATTACATATGGATCCCATATGTTATGATTTTAGTATAAACTGTTCAAATGAATAAGTTATGTATTAATAAATTGTTAACTTATGATTTGTTATAACCTTTTCTATTTTAGAAAATAGTGGGAACCAGGAGAAATCAGGCCAACAAATCGCGTGAGGGACAATGAAATGATTGCTCGAACGACATCCCCAATGATTTGGGAGGTGGAGTTCAAAACATCAAGGAGATGATTACCCAAATATCTCAGGTTATGAACAATAACCATAATAATGGGGAACTTCCTCCATCACCAAAGATGGAGCAACTGGATATCAAAAGTTTTATGTGGCAATGACCACAGACGTTTAGTGGATCTTCCGACCCACTAGTTACAAAATAGTGGATCAACTCCACGGAGAAGATCTTTTCTATGCTTCACTATTATGAGATGGAGAAGGTGACCCTAGTAGTTTTTAGTCGAGATGGGGAAGCCAGTCAATGGGGGGCTTATATTAAGAACACCAAGCAAAGGGGGGGGGGGGAATTGAAGGGATGTAATGGGAAGACATTAAGATAATGTTTCGTAATAATTATTTCCCACAAAATCTTCGTATGAAGATGGAGAGATAATTCATAGAGCTCAAGTAAAAAGTTGTATAATTGGTCACATCACACGAAGTGAATTTCAGAATGCTTGAAAGGTATGCATTGGGGTTTGTTATCAATAATGATAGAAAAATAGATAGATTCTTTAGTGGATTAAAACCACACCTTCGAAAGGCTCTTGCAATTCGAGACTTTGGGAGTTAGGAAGAAGTTGTTTGATGTGATATCAAAGTGGAGATGGAGTTTCGAGAATGGTCCCATGGCTATAGGGATAAGGAACAAAGGATGGAGTTTTAAGATAGTAGATCTAATGACAAATATGGGAAGAAAACTCAATGACCCACATGCAAAAAATGTGGAATGTTGCACCATGGGAACTCCCTTAAAGGGATGGGGAAATGATTCAAGTGTGGGAAAGAAGGACACCATGCTCAAGAGTGTCAAAAATACACAAAAATAAAATAGAATGTAGCCTATGAAAGGAGATAACCACTCATGGATCAATGCTACAACTATAGGGAGCTTGGGAACTATGAAAACAAGTGCACTAAACCTCGAGTTGTTGAGGGTAATCATCATCATCTGCCACCAAATGTAAGCGAACAAGGGAAGGATTACGCCATGACTATTTGTGGAGGTGGAGCATGATAATGAAGTCTTAAAAGGTACATATCTTATACACTCAATAATGGAAATGGTCTTATTTGATTCGGGTTCTACACATTGCTTTATATCTTGCATGTTTTCTAGAACTATTGAATCGAGGCACTGAAACCTTGATGTAGAGATATATGTAAAAACACCAAGTGGTACAATCATTGCAACCCAAGTGCTTGACTCTTATACTGTTGGCTTATGTGGGAATATTCATACATAAAATACCATAATACTTTCCTTGGTGGAATTCGACACTATAATGGGAATGTTTTGGATCTCGTTATATAGAGCACATATCAACTGTCGGGAAAATGAAATATCTTATCATATTCTGAACCATCCCATGCTCCTCTAGAAATCCAAGGAAGATCATGAATCATCCTTGAAAAATCATTCAATGGTGTGGGTGTTCATTCCCTATGAAGAAGCATACCTCTCCCAAATGGCTTAGTTGAATGAAATGTCCAACCTTCATGAAATTCCCATCGTGAGGGAATACGAAAATGTATTTCATGAAGAGTTACCTGGAATTCCCTCATATCGTGAGGTAGAGTTCTAAATTGAACTCATACCCGGAGCGACTCCTATCTCAAATTGACTTATATGATGGCTCCTATAGAACTGGAGGAGATAGAGAAGAAGCTGCAAGAGCATCTAGACAAAGGGTTCATACGCCTAGAACATAACCTTCGAGTGCTCATGTTCTCTTTGTGAAGAAGGATGGAACAATGCAACTATGTATCGATTATCAGGAACTCAACAAGATCACCATAAAGAACAAGTATCCTATCCCATGTATTGATTTCTTGTTTAACTAGTTAAGAGGAGAACAATACATCTTAATAGTGGATATTAATTCTGGAAATCATCACTTAAAGGTGAAGAATTAAGATTATGAGAAGACTGCCTTCCGAACAAGGTATGGGCACTTTGAGTTTTTGGTGTTTCCCTTTGGACTTACTAATTCCCCTGAAAAATTCATGGATTTGATGAATATATACATTATAAATTACCTCTACAAGTTTTTGGTAGTGTTTATCGATGATATTCTCATCTACTCCAAGAGCAAGGAGGAACATGAAGAACATCTAAGGATAGTGTTGGCAATATTAAGAAAGGAGAAGTTGTACGCTATGTTCAGAATGTGTGACTTTTGGATGAATCAAGTCACATTATTAGGACATGTGATCACATGTGAGGGAATTTCTGTGGATCCTCACAATGACAAAGGAGATTGACGAATGGCCCAGGCCCTATAGTGTCACAAAAATTTGTAGTTTTCATGGATTAGATGGGTTTTACTGTCGTTTGGTGAGAATCTTCCCATAATTTTAAAGCCCTCTAGCTAAGTTAATAAATAAAGGGGTAAAGTATGTATAGATAGAAAAATTTGAGGGGAGCTTTAAGGAGATAAAGAGAAGGCTGACCACTGCACCTGTACTCACACTACCAAAAAGTGTAGAATGTTTTGGATATATAGTGATGCTTCAATGAATGTCTTGGGTTGTGTAATCATGAAAAATAATAATGTGATAGTGAATGTCTCACGAAAGTTGAAGATCC
The DNA here is from genome assembly GCA_963277665.1 of Viscum album. Classification (NCBI taxonomy): domain Eukaryota; kingdom Viridiplantae; phylum Streptophyta; class Magnoliopsida; order Santalales; family Viscaceae; genus Viscum; species Viscum album. The sequence goes on from OY728146.1 coordinate 1,818,008,766, forward strand.
ATGAGTAGAACTACTCGACGCATGATATAGAGCTGGTGTCCGTGATTTTTTCCTTGAAAATATGGCGGCACGACCTTTATGGATAGTAGTGTGACATATACACCGACCACAAGAGCCAAAAGTATATATTCACAAAAAAGGATATCCACATGAATCAATGGAGATGGTTAGATATAATCAAGGATTATGATTTCTCTATTCACTATTATCTTGGAAATGTGAACAAGGTAGTTGATGCTCTAAACAGAAAAGAATCTGCTACTCTATCCATGTTGCGGATTTAGAAAGACCATATCTTCCTAGATATGCAATGAATGGATTTGGAAATCATTAGGGAAGAGGATACATCCTACCTTTCCAAAATTATTGTGCAACCATCCATCCAAGAGGAGATTAAGGAGCACAAAGGGATGATGTTGAGATAAAAAATACGATGAATGAAGTAAAGAAAGAGAATCTGCAACAGTTCCATATCAATGATGATGGTGTGATTCTGTTTGGAATGCTGGTTTGTTTTCCTTCATCACATGGCATTAAAAAGGAGCTATTGGATGATGCACATAGCTCAATATTATCTATCCATCTTGGGAGTACCAAGATGTACCGTGATCTCTGAGAACACTTCCGGTGGGAAAACATGAAGAAAGAGATTGCAGAATATATATCAAGGTTCTGGGTATGTTAGTAAGTTGATGCTGAGTGACAAAAGTCCAAAGTTATGATGCATAAATTTCATATTCCCATGTGGAAATGGGAAAATGTTACTATGGACTTTGTCATGTGTATCCCGAATAAATCGATGGGAATAATGTGATATGTTTTATGGTTGACCGACTCACCAAGAATTCCCATTTTATCACTATTAGGGAAGATCTCTCACTTGAAAAACATGAAAATATATATGTGAAGGATGTAGTGAGACTGCATGGTGTTCCACTCTCGATTGTCTCTGACCATGATCCAAGGTTCACATTAAAATTATGGGGGAGTCTTCAAAATTCTTTGAGTACTGAATTAAATTTCATCACGACATATCACCCCCAAACTAATGGCCAGTCTGAAAGAACTATTCATATTCTTGATGATATGCTAACAACCTGCTCTCTTGAATTCAAAGGTGATTGGGATCAGCATCTCCCATTGGATGAGTTCTCATACAAAAAAATATTCCACTCATGTATTCAGATGGTTCTATATGAATCTTTGTATGGAAAGCAATGTAGAACTCCAACAGGTTGGGATGAAGTTGGAGAAAGAAAGCTACACGCACATGATCTTGTGGAAGAGATTACAGAGAAGGGTCAAGTCATCTGGAAACACATCAAAGCTGCTGAAATTCATCAAAAGAGCTATGCTAACAACCATTGAAGGGACATGGAGTTCTATGTTGGAGATAAATTCATCCTTTGATTATCTCCATGGAAGAGATTCATACAATTATTGTAACACCCCAAGAAGTCATATTGTGTTATTTCTTCAAAATAATTCAATAACTTGCACTACACGCAACACCGAGTTCAATTACACCATGAATTACCAAACAAGCCGTTCAAAAGAGGTTATAAATAGTATTAACTAAATTTTAAACTTTATATAATCCTTATAATTTTAGAATCTATATTATGAGTTTCTTATACATAATTTAAGAACAAATTCATTTTCAGTATTGCACTTTTACCAACTTTTAATGGTGAACCCTTTTTAAATAAAATATTTTAAACTTTTTGACTAAATGGGGACATCAAAATAAAATTTAAAATGAAACATCCCAGGCTTCCATGGTACGCTTTCCTTTGAATAACACAATAGCGTGTGTTGTACGCAACTTCGAGTTCTAACACACACCACAACCAATTTTGGTACTTTTCAGATAACTTTAATATTTTGATGAATAGTGAAAATTACTAAATTTTAATTAAAAACAACCTTTTTAATCAAAATAATTAATAGTGATAAATTATGAATTTGAGTGGTTTTAAAGTATATTTAGAATATATTTTTACCATTTAATATAATTTTGGTCATTGGACATAATTTTACAATTAAACCGAACATAAACAAGTGTCAATCTTTTGATAGTTATTATCTCTAAAAAACACGCATTTTGTTTAGATAGCGGGAATTAATTTTAATTTAATTTCTTCCACTTCTGTGTTTTGAATTTAGAAAAATTGATTCCATATTTGGAATCATGTTGTTCAAATTGTTTAAATAGGTAACTTTTATTTTTAGACATTTTGAATAATTACTGCGGTAAATATTTTATTTACCATGGTTAAGGGTAAATCCGGTAAATAAGGGTTAAAAATAATAATATAATAATACTAAATTACCCTAAAACGTGTCCTAGACTTATTGGTTTATACATTTTCGGACATAGGCATATTTTGGTCGATTTTGGGACCCCATGATGCCACTTGTAGGTGATAGGGACACTTTATTTTAATTAAGTTAAAATGAATACAAAAATGACACAAGCATATATTTTTTAGCAAAACAATTTTTACATAGGGTTATATATGTTGGATTTCAGATTATAAATATTCATTAGAAAGATAAAACGATTTAATACATAATGATAGTTTATTTATAATTTTTATACATTAAATAATTTAATTTATTTATGACACAATGATGATGCAGTAATTACTATAATAGTGAAAAATCAAAATAATTGATATTATAAATACCCAAATCAATATAATATGATACTTTTAATGAATTAAACTAATTTTATAGGATAATATGATATATTAGGATTGATTTAATTTACTTGGTTCGAAGTAATCAATTTGTTATAAGTTTCACAAAAATCAACTATTGAATAGTGTCAAAATTGACATAAAAGAGTTCTTAAAACAAATATTATATTATTAATTGATATTAAATTCCTAAAAATATAAGGTTCGGCCAAAAGACTTATATCATGATAGGTTCATCATTAATGGACCACTTGGGGGTCTCTTGGATGTATATAGTAAGTTTATTAACCACATTATATAAAAATACAAAGAGACATTGTAAAAGTGAAACTAATTAACTTAAAGTTAATACTTAAAGATAAGGTTAATATAAGTACCCAAACCTGTCTAAATTCTATTGAATGAGTTTTTTTTGACCTATACCCACATTAAAATTTAAATAATCAACTTTGGAGACATTAGAAACCGAATATGAATTTATTATAAATTAATATTTCTAGCTTTTCCAAAGGTTCCCCTCACCCCTCTTATAAAAGGGCACTCTTCCTTCTCATTTCTTCAAACCTTCAAAGACTTTTTGTTGGGACAAACTCTGCCCAAATACTCACCCAACATCCCTCACTACAACCTAGAGGCCTTAGTTCGATCAGAAATCCAACTTAAGGAGCCCTTTCGATCAAATCAAAAGGAAGAAACCGAAGAAGAGGTAATGATTTCACCACCCCTTTTCATGTTCCTTTCTTCTTCCACTTCTTCTTCCTTTGGTGTTACTATTATAAAATAATAACTCCAGTATCATATATATACTGTGATGTTATTATAAATATGGTACAACCATATTCAGTATTCTATCCACCCTTTGAATAACATGTCACCATACGTGCGTACGTACGACTTACCGTCTCCACGTCGTGGTGTAATTGTTATTCAATATAATATTATTTGGATTGGTATAATAATGATGTGTAACTCATGTAAATAATAAATAGAACATGTTAATGATTCTGTATATATGATATACCATCCATTTATATATTATTTTAATTTCAAAAGATTGATATTGTCGCTCGTGCGTACGTACGGACTACCGTCTCCACGAACGCGATGATATTCATTCTCCATCATATACATTAAAGTATAATTATCATTTGATGATTTAAAAATGATGTTTAAGGACTTGATATCATTCTGGATATGAATAAGATACAACCTAATGATAAAAAACACGGCTTATGTAACAAAACATATAAAAGAAAATGAGTAAGTTAACACCCAAAACGACGATAATTAAAAGATATTATTAACAAATCAATGTTAAAAGATAATATATGATATCATATTAATATATATGATTCTTGAATAATTTAATAACAATTATTTCACCATTATACAGGAGATTAACCTACCCCATCCAAGGAAAAGTACAAGGTATGGGGTTTTCATCTCACTCCTTATTCCCGTGAGATTCATGCCATATTCCCACCATTACCTTTTGTGTGGTGTATGTACTGCCCATAATTATATTCTTTGTGTAATACACTCTAATTTATGTGTATTTACATATTCATTGTATTATACCTTTTTCATGGGTTGTATGTTTCATAAGTTACCAAATTTGTAAGGGTTATTTCACAATCTCTTCATTATCCGAGGTTATTTATACGTATTAATCTACTGGGATCTCTTTATCATCCACATCCATGTTTCTTAAAAAATGTATTTCAAAACATTTTTACTATTCCCAAGAATATCGGTTGAAGTCATTTTTACCCTTGTTTGACTTTTTATAAGAGGTTTATATAGGAATATTTCCGTCGTATTCCAAACAAGGTTCTTTTTAACCTTTTCGACAAAATTAAGGTAAGAATATTTTTTTTAACTTATACGGAGGGTGCGGCTATTTACTGCCGTTATAAAATCGTCAAAGCTTCCCTTGAAAGATTATAAGAATATTTTCAAATTGAATTTATTATTTTATAATTATGTTACTTTTAAAATGATTTCAAATAAAAGAGATATTTCTCTAAAATAGTTTTGATTTCATCTATGTCAGCATCCTTTGATGGCTTTTAAGCTTATTTGAAGTTGATTTATTATGATACAAAACAACCATATTTTATTGAACATTTTGGGATATTTTTGACTATGGATAAGCTATTATTATGTCACTCATGGTTTTTTTAAAAATATTGACATTTCATAAGTTATTTTTTTTATCCGAATGTTTATGTTATATTTCAACCTTTCATTCAGATGAATGTGTTAGACAAGTATGTTCCGGGTTGGGGACCGGTAAAAGTAAGACCTCTGGTTTGGTCTCCGGTTATTAGAGGAACTCCGGTTTATTCTCCAGTTATTAGAGGAACTTCGGGTTGGTGTCCGGTTATTAGAGGCCCTCCGGGTTGGTGTACAGTTATTGGAGGCACTCCGGGTTGGGTTCCGGTTACAGTTATCCCCTAGATCTTGGGACAAGGCCTTGACAAAGAAATTAAAGTTCAGCATTATGAATTCTGACATTATGAAAGTGGTTATTGATATTGCATGTGATTATTCGATTAGTAGAATATCCATGTGAATAAGTAAATGGCATTATTTCATTTTACTTTTGCCATACTATGTTGAAGTTCATGTTTAAAAAGGCTTTTGTTTTAGTAATGGATTTCCTTAAATGTTTATGCTTATTTTTTAATGTTCCGCTATACTGTTATCCTCACTGGGCATTTCAGATCACCCCTTTTCTATGTTTTATTTTTCCCAGGATGTGATGAAGTAAGTTATGAATGACCTGCAGGGATATTATGAGGGGACAATAGTGTGGACTGTGGAGACATTATGTTGTCGTAGTAGTTTTTCACTTTATGATGTAATGTAAAACTTATGAATATATCTAGTGTTTCCAAGGCTACTAAACCAATCGGTCTTTCGAGATTTGATATTTCTTGTGATCATGCCAATGATATGTAATAATGCACCGACTCTGGGTAACTAGGGTCGGGGTGTTACAATTATGGAAGAAAGGGAAGCTAAGAACAATGTATATTGGCCCCTTTGAGATCCTTGACCACATAGGAGCCATGGGCTATCATCTTTCACTTCCACAGAATGTCGCTCATGTTCATGATTTGTTTTCTCTATACTACTGAGGAAGTACATTCCAGACCCCTCACATGTACTAAACTAAAAGGTGGTGCAGCTGGAAGAATATCTCTCCAATGAGGAGCAGCCAGAAAAGATTCCAGATTGGAGAGATAAGGTTCTACACAACAAGACAACCCATCATGTCAAAGTGTTGTGGAGGAACCGTAAGTTTGAGGAAGCAACTTGGGAACCAGAAGAGGAGATGAAAGATAACTTCCCTCACCTGTTTCTGTAAAGTGAAATTTTAGGTGCGAAATTTCTTAAGGGGGGAAGAATGTAACGACCCAAGGTTTTTCAATTGAAATTCCATCCTTATATTTATGTCATAAAATCACATAAAAACACAACATAATAAACTAATATGTGCTAAGTGACCTTTAAACATAAGTTTTCCACTTTTGTGTTGGGAATTTTAAGAATATGACATACAGTGTTTTGTTCAAGATATTTTTCAGAGTCTAATAAAACATAAATAATTTTTGGTGAATAGTAACCTACTCTTATGAATAGTAACATACCCTTATGAATAGTAATATGACCCTTATGAATATTAAACCATACAACATATTATTAACCTTACCCGTGAACAATTAAATTAAATTTAATCATCTTATAAAGTGACAATTTGACCTTAGTAAACGTTTTTGTATATTGTATGTCATAAATATTTAATTATAATTAATTAATTTAAAAGAAATTTTATTTTCTTAAAATGTTTTCATTAATTATAAAATAAATTTCTTATAGCTTTTAAATAATTTTAGAAGGCCCTACCTAATTTTTGAAAGCACTATAAAATCAGTTTTAATTTTAAATACTATTATTTTAAGTAAATTATGATTTTCATTAAATATTAAATTTATAGTATTTATAAAATTATTTTTGAAAAATGGACTTCATTTTAGGATTTTACATGTCAAAAATGGTAGGGGTAAATTTTTTGTATTTTTCTTCCATACATGAATATTGGATGAATAGTGAAATACCGTAATTTACAAAAATAAGCTATATAAGCTAATTATAGAGTCATGTGTGATGTTCTGCTGATGTAAGCCCAGTTGGTTCGGGATCACATGATAAAATTACTATTCTTTGTCATTCAAGACTCACTATTCCTTGTCTTAGGGGAAATTAATAAACTAATGAATTTTATATTAAGGAAACCCCTCTCCCCTCCAATATAAAAACAACTCTTCACGCTGTAATTTACTCACACCTATGAAGCTCCAAGACTTCTATAAACTCTTCCCAAAAGTCCTACTTATCCCCATACCCACGTTCAAGAGCTTCTAGTCTCATAAAAATACCACACCTATCTTTCTTAAGGAGGAACTAATTAGGATGATTTAAGAGGTAATTTCTCTCCCTCTTCTCATTTAATTTCCTTTCAAGTTCGAGTTCATTTAATGATCTCTCCCCACATATCATCATATAATTGGTATTTTAACTCTATTATTATAAATCTACTATAATTTTATGATTCCAATGTGATATTATTTTATCAAACACCCTTTCCCACTTCCTTTTATTTTATAAAAGAGAACGTTGTTCGTGAGGTGTTAATTTATCTCCTTCAAGAGCGACATGTTTTCTTCTTCCATTTAAACCTTGAGATATATTCATGAAACAATTTTTATGGTTGAACCAGAACATGTTATATATTTTATTTCCTATTTAATGTTTTTCAACTGACTTATGACCATATTGACGGTGATATAATAAAACAAGTTCATTATGATCGCAAAATCACTCAAATTAACCCAAACAATCATCTTTTAATTTTTATCTAATGATACATCCAAATGAATCTAATATAAATCATTATAAGATCATTAAAACTCATGTAATATCATTAATAACATGAAATAGTAGTTCTGTATTTTTACCCTATTCTCCCCAAAATTCAATTTAAAAATACATGTGAACCACACAAGAATACCATAAAAACAAACATTCTCGAACAATGTTTTTAAACTCTATAACTCATAAAAAGGTACATAAAATAACTTAATGAAACCATAATGAACCATATTAATGTAAAAAATGTTATGGATTTATAATTAATGAATATAATTTCATTATACAGTACATTAATGAGAATGAATCTTTCGAATACAAGGTAAGGGGAAATTTTCAAACCCAACATTCATCCTTCGGGTTCTTCCTCTTTCACTCAATTTTTGATATGGTTACTCCTATAAAATCTTTTTTTCATAATTTTCTTTCATTTTACGGGATATAAATGTATTCCACTATTTTTTTTGTCAAAATTTTTTTTTTCCAAAATCACTCTTTTTTTAAGAACACACCTTTTACTTCTCACTCAAAGTGGATGGTTCTTATATCAATTATGTTGTCCCCTCATTCTTTTGGGAACCCAATGTTAAAGAATTTATTTTTTTTACAAGAAACCAATACCAAACCATGGGTTATTTATGTTCATTATTGATATATGTTCATTGTGTCATGCATGATAATGATGATATTATGAGGTGATGAGTGATCCGAGAATTATATAGCGCAATATGAATGTTTCAATGTGACGGGTGCGCCTGATATTATATAGAGCTCCAATGAATTGGGTAAAGTGATTAATATCATGAGTAAATGTGAAATGATGTGTGAAAAATATGCTTTCTTGATTCAAAAGTATGTGTGGTAGTTAACCACTATGACATGATGTTTCAGTTTTTTGCATTGCCACATTTGAAGCCTTTTATTTATGCTCCTCTCTTGTTCATGATCTTTTGCCTATGTCATGATTATGCTCACCCCATGCTATATTGTTCATATCTATCCTATTACTCGGCGTCAATCTCACCACTTTTGATGTATATCATCTGGTGTCTACATGTACTAAGGAGAGGACAAGTGCTAATAATAATCTAAAGAAGAATAAATTAAATAAATATTTATGTTTGATGTTGTATTTGTTATGTATGGTCCTTGTTTCCCAAAGGCACTAATCATTTGGATCATCTGTGTATAATAATTTTATTTTTTTTATCTTTAAAATGATTTAATAATAATATATGAAATTTTTGGGACACTATAGTTTTCATTTGGCCTCAAATATGGCGGTCTGATTTTTTTTCCGGATCCCCTAGGGAATGCATGTTCGAGAAGAAAAGCGTTCCAACTGTGAAGAACTCGAGGGAGGGAGAAAATTACAATGATGAATGTTTAACATCATGGTCTTATTTTTATTGATCAATGATTAATATTAGTTAATATTGGATAGAATAATATATTTAATCAATCATGATATCCTTCAAACTTATTCTTGCTTGAAATACTATTGAACCGCAGATTGATTTGTTCATTGATTGGTATGTGTTTTTCATGGAATTCAAGAATGGGGAATGGAAATCAAGATAAATATTCCAACCTAAATTATTATATATCACTAACAGAGAACATTCACCACATCATTTCGGCATGGAAATCTCTTAGAATCTAAGGTGTGTCTGTGATGGATCCATGATCCATCTCTATTGCTTGAGATATAATATTTAAATATCTCTACAATGTTTCCCCTCCATATCCAATGTTATGAGGATAACCATGGGAATTATCCATATTAATAATAATGTAATTACTGTAAGTTACTTCCTCAAAAAGAATAATTTTTATTAAATTATTGTATTTTATTTACATCCCATGATAACTTTTTTAGAGTTTACCTGAACCAAAAAATTGAAAGAAGCTACATAGTTAAGTCCTCCATTATGAGGTCAAAAATTCCATTAGATTTTTGATTTTGGCAACAATTGAATATTTATTCTAATGTTTCCGAAACACTATATACACCGACCATTAAAATTTTAATTGTATTCCGTCATTTATTCCAGGAACACCAATCCTCGGAATCCCTTGTCGTCTCAATGCCCAGTCTCAGAATAATACCATATAATATCAAAATATATTACATTGAATAAACAATATACTATAGATTAAATCCAGTAGTGTAATTCATTAAGAGAGAAAAAATGTCTATAATCAAAGAAGAGGTAACTGTCATCAACAAACATTTTTTATTTCATCCTAAATCCCATAAAATTAATTTAATGTCATTTATAAAAAATAACACCCTTATATTCGGTATGCTCTTCTTAAGGGTAATACATGAAAAACACACAATAACATTAACAAGGTTACAAGATCAAGGTTCAGGTGTATGATATACTACAACCTCATGAACCCATATCATTCACTTTTCCATTACCCACTCTTAAGGATAAGAATACATATGGAAATGCTTTTTATATACAATATAGAATATATTCATTATTTTTTAATTAATCACGAATTTTATTATAAAACATACCTATATTTATTCTATTTTGTTTTAATATGTCAATGGCATGCATCTTTATGGGGAACAAGTACATCATGAAATGATATGATTCATTCCTTATTTACGTGGAATGTATTTTGGAATAGATTAATTTAATGATTTCAATTATGACAAAAAAATGATACTATTATGATAATTTCAGTATACACCATTAATTATAAATTATACAAATATAATAAGAACATTGGAATAGTGTACATACATATGTATGGCCTACCATCTCTATGACGTGTGTATTTCATTTCCGATATCAATATTTTATATATTATTAAAAATAATTATATACAAAATATATATAATATTTACTTCACATTCAACATTAGTAAAGTTAAATATTAATGATCTAATTAAGAGGACCAAAAATAGAAAATCATAATTCATATGAAAAACAAATCAGTTATTAACAGAAATGTTATTTGAATAAAAAATTGTTTACAAATGGGTATTAAAACGGTCATAAAACAGCCATATATATTGTGATATATTTGAATATGGTTATGTAATATATGTATAATAAACTAATATTTATTAAACAGAATTTTTTATTTTCAATGAATGATATCGGGACATAGTGTCAATGGTTTATTTTCCCACTTTTTACTTTTGTGAGACACATGCATTATTCACCAACTCTCTTATTAATGTGGAATATATACTTCTTAGGAATGTAATTCTTTGTTATCATACATAAATTTAATTTCATTAATATATCCACTTTAGTATCTATCATTTATTGAGATACATTTTGGAATTTGAAAAAATGATTAAATAATTTTTTATCAATTTTCTTTATAAGAGACACATGTCATGTAATTCCCCAATATTATTGTAAAAGGTTTATATAAAGTCCATTTGAAATGTAATTTCCTAAACATAACTATTTACATAATATTTTTGGATTAATTTTATATTATTATTTCATGGGGATTCCGATTAAAATTTTCCATAATGGTAATAGTTTAGTAATACAATTTCATCGTTTATCTAGATTGTTTTGAACTATATGTCCATTAATTGAATCTTTTGATTAATCGATCAATAATTATCATGATATTTAATCTCCTATATTTATTAATGACATATTCTTTTCATAGTACAATTTTATACTCTTTAATATTAATTATAAGTAATAAAATGTTTTTGAGAACAATTGAATTTATTTATCTATTTTGTCAAATATTATTTTTCTTCCAATTCTTATTTTCTAAAAAATTAAAAAATATATCAATACTTTAAGATAAATTTAATGTAAAATTATTATGAAACATTATTTCTAAAAAATAAGTTTAGTTCATTTTTAAATATAAATTTAATTATTTTCATGGCTATTTTCAATGAAAAATAATTCCTAAAAGTTTTAATTTCAAAAAAAACTATTTTAAATGAATTTCAAAGTTTCACTTCAATTTATAGAAGGGAAATTTCAATGAAAAGGAATTTGGGAAAAATATTCTGTTAATGAAATTAATTTAAATGATATGAAAATATTTCGTTATATGTTTTTATGATTATATTAAATGAAAAGGGTTTCATAAATAATTTTTGTATAAAAATGGCAATAAATAAATTACAAATATTACATTATATAAAATCAATGTTATTATTATAAAAAAGTATTTGGATAATTTTTTATGTTTAAAAAAGTATTTTCATTGAATTTTAAAGATTAATTTATAAATTATATGGTTATTTTTAACAGAAACTCCTTTCAAAATGTATTCTACTATAAATATATTTTTAATAATTGGAAATATTTCTTCCCTCAAAAAATGTATTCAATGATTTTTTATGATTACACTATTTGTTTTAAAATTATTATTCATTGAAAATTATTTTAAAATAATTATTATTTTAAAAAATACATTTTCAAGGAATTGTAATTTTTCTTACGAAATGAACCATGTAATATTTTTAAATCCTTCTCTATCTGAGATGAAATTATTGGTAATTATTATTATTTAATATAATATGATCTAAGGAAACCATTATTATTATTGCACTAAATTTTATATTATAAAGATGAAATTATTTTAGAGAAACATGTTTCAATTACATGGCTTATTCAATGAATAAATTATTTTGAAACACTCATCTATGCATAGGTAATTCAATAATGAAATTATTATGAAACCTTTTTCAATTTTATATGTCATGATATGATGAAATGAGTATGTTACCCATTTTACTTAATGGTTTATGTTATGATGAATTTTTATGATCAATTATTATGACATAATATTATTTTTCAATGGGTGGGACCTGAATCTCCCTCTAATACATTGAGTAAATATTTATATATCCTGTGAGATAAATATGGAAGAGTTGTGAGTGAAACCCGTATAGTAAGATACATTTTATATTATGACACTTTGGGGAGTAAAACCATTCCACTATAAGCAAACGGATGTGACATAGATGATGTTGTGTCCCACCAAAGTATTTGTATACCACATGAAGATCCTTAATTTCTTTTGACATAGATACATTATATTTATAGAAATATTTTATTTTATTATGTGTATACCACAAATCTATGTCTTATGCTTATATTATTCTAAAATGTATTATATTCTATGAATTTTTTTATAATCCATGTATAATGATCATCCAATATATATCCCATGACTAAATGTTATGGTACTAGAAATTATGGTTATAGTATTTATATGTTATTATCACATTATCATAATCTCATTGTCATGTTATTTTAAAATGTCACTAATATTTAAACTAATTTATGATAAGAACTTAACCATTCTTATGATTTTTTATCAATAATATGAAAAATGTATTTTTACCAAAGTAAAAAAGGGGAATATCATAATGGGAAATATTGATGTTATTTTACCAGACAATAAGTTCATGTTTCATTTATCTAAATTCATTAGACTATTATGGTCATTAATCATGAGTTTCTGTAATGTAATGAATATACTTCTAAAAATATGCAATATCCTTTTATGTTAATCATATATTGCTATAGCTGGTATCAAAGTAAAATATTTATTATACCATTAATATATATTATGTGATATAATTAGTGATACAACTAGGGAAAATTTATGCATATTTCGACGGATTATTCTAAGGATCTATATAAGGATAAGATAGTGAAGAGGAAAATTTCATTAATTATTTAGTGGTTAGATTGAGTAGCTTCCAAGTAATAAAATTACTCATTGGATACTAAATGTGGATATTGAACTAATATAGATGTACCTAGGAGAGACAATACCATAGATATATTATTGATATATACAATATCGACAACTGGTGCATGAAAAAAAATCTTTCTGTACACCTGGTATGACACTCCCAAGGATACAAATTAAAAGTAAAAAAATATTTATAATCCACCATAAATGATTTAAAAAAAATATGGATATGAGTGATCTAGGATACAAATATTATTTTATTTTTTTAATAAAATTTGTTATGATTTCGACTACCTATAAGTGATTTATCATTTAACTGCTATTTTCGGCTATGATATACCTTTATCACATTATACATTCTTATTATTGAAGATTGTGTTAATTGGATGGAAGTAGGGTAAAATTTATTGTGAAAGATAATTCATTAATGATTAGAAAAATATTGTGATGACTAGGGATAGGGATATTGTGATTATACCTAATCAATTTTAATTGATAGTTATTAACAATTTTTAACATAAAATACTCTCAAAATCACCAAATAAAATATGAAAAGAGGTCACTGAGGGTTAAGGAAGTGGATACCATGTAAGAAAGAGGATTAAGTTTCTTACTAGTCGAGATTGGGGGAATAAACACCCAATTTCATGTCTAGGGGAAATCAATATATTTTGAATGTGGAATATAAGGATAGAAAAAAAGTAACTTCTAAGGAAAACCAGAGTGTTTTGTTATCAAGGTAGATGAGAGTAATATTCTCTCTAAGGTAATTTAAATGGTTGAATGCTTTAAATATTGAAATTATATAATTTATTCATTTATGTGTTCTATAGGAAAATATTATGAATATAATCACCTGGAGGAATGAATTATTTTTATATTACTGATAATAAAGAGATGACATATTAAATGTTAATGAAAAGTGGTAATATATAATAAAATAACAATGAATTGTTATTTTATTGGGAAAAATGTTGTATGAATGATGTATTTATATATTGGAGTATAACGATAATATTTGATGAATTAATAAATATATAAGTATTGTTCAATATAAATTTTTTTCCATCCACTTGAATAAATATTTTGAATGGTAATTATAACCTATAGAATTGATAGAATGACATTGCTATATTTTGTAATTAGTGGAACATAACCATAAACATATTCATCTGTATTAGAAAATGATGATTAGTGTTGATAACGATATTATTATTTTGGATAATGTAAATTTTATAGTAATTATGACCTCAAAACTAATAATGGATTTGAGGACAATGGGTATTATGATCTATTTTATAAATTTGACATAATATTTTGATTTAAGGAATTCATAAAATCATATTTTTATATATAGGTAATGAAGAATCAGGTTTGATTTAAATATATTTTTGTTTTAATTAATGTTATTTACATGTTTGAAATGAATACATGATGAATTTATTCACATATTATTATGTTGAAATGAAGTACTACATTATAATCTCTGGGGGTCAATGTTATGATGATTTTGAGAAATATAGTGACCTTAATTATAATTTTTAGAATTTAATTCTTTTTTAAGGTTCATAAGGATAACCATTTATGATAAGGTTTATGTTGACCCAGGAATAAGGTTTTAGGGATTTTTGTATTATTTATGTATATAAATATTTATTCATATAGGATAATGGGTGATAAACATCAATTTTATGATAACAAATGAAAGACATAATGAATTATCATTATATGGATCTTAATATCTATATTTGATAAAACAGTTAAAAAATACCTTCATTTATCGGAGTAAGATGTGACATGTAAATTGATCAAGTCACAAACCAATGTTGAGATTGTTCTAACAAAATATAATACAATCATGTATATTAATATTCTCGTGAAAATTTATCAATATTATGAAATTGGTATTTAATTTTTTTATCCTTGAACGTTCATCTCTGTTAAATCAAATGGTCAATTAGATCATCATAGATTTATGGTTTTTTATCATTAACGTTATACGTGACACCACTTTCTTTTGATAAGTGATCTTTATCACTCCATATAAATAATTAGGTTAATCTTCAATATCAAAATTTTCACATCTGACCAACATTCTCAAATTTGTAGAACTATTTTTTAGTTACATTGGAAACCATTGAATTTAAAAAATCCCATTTTAAATAATTTATTGGTACTCATTTTTACAATGTGGGTTTCAGTGATAAGAGCATTCATGTTTTAAAACGATGTCCTTGATGAATTTTATGGTGAAATTTATTTAAAGGGGGGCAGAATTTGACACCACTCATTTTTAGGAATTGTTATTATTAAATAAATTAATATTATATGATGAATTCAATTCCATGATACACAATTATAACATGGATTTATAAACAACACCATGTTAATATTCCTATAAATGAAACACCAAGATTATCTTGTGGTATATAGAATAATGATTTTATACACAAAATTACTTATTATCAATATATATCTATAATTTTCACATTGAGGATGAAATGGATGGTATGCAAATGATTGTTTAAATTTTTTAAATATTATTTCTTACTTTTGTAAGATGAATTATTCAATAAAAAATTAATTAGATATAGATAATTTTACTATTTGAAAAAAAAATTCCTTTTCTAAAGTCAATTCAATTTAAAAATATGTTTAATATAAATAAATTTAAGATAAACATTTGATAAATTATTTTATTAACATAATATATATATAAATATATATCAAATAAACTATTAATCATTCATGTTGTGTGTTTATATATAGGGGATACGAATAAATATAATGCTATACATTTAAGATTTATTTTTCTAAAATCTATTTTTAACGCCTTTTAATGGAGAAAATAATTTTTATATCATTTTTGGCACATTAAAAAATTATATTTGAAAAAATAAACATTACATTTTTTACTCGAAAAATCAATAATATCTTAGCATTAATATTTAATTTTTTCTGTGCAGTATATATTTATTGTATTATTAGTTAAAATATATAGTTTAAATTGAAAACTTCATTTCTATTTAATTTATTAACGAAGAAAAATTACAAATTAAAATTTTTTTTACTATATAAATTGCTCAATTTTATTTATATTTATAAAATTAAGTTTATTAGAGTAATTTCATATTTAAAATCAATAAAAACAATCAAAACAATTTATCAATTAATTATCGTTAAAAGAAAGAATTCCCTTCACAAATACATGATTAATTTGGAAAAAATTTATTCGAATTTTTTTAATTTGATTTTTAACAATGTATTACATATTTGGAATAATAATAATTTATAATTTATTATAAATCCAAAAATAATTTTGGACAAATTTACTAGTGAATATAGATAAAATTAATTACAAGAATCCTGATAAAAAGTGCATATTTAGTGGTTAAACAACGAATAAAAATTTTAAAATGTGTTTTAAAATTGTCCACACCTTTTTATATAAATATTTAGGCCATTAACGACATATGATCTATTTTTATGATATATTCGGATACAATTCCATCAATGTTAATTATATAATATTTAAAGAAAAAAAAGACCATTGTAATTTTTTCTATATTTAATTTATATAAAGCACTGTGATTGAGAAAAATATAACATAAGTTTGGTTATGTATTTAATTTTTAATGAAAAATGATTTATTTTTATCAGGATAATGTAATTTAATTTTTTATATATAAAATAGTTTCATTCAATTATTATGAAACACCAAGAGGGTAATTATTTATTTATTAATTTACAAAATTAAATGATAATAAAAATAATAAAATTTAAGTAAAATGAATGAATTATTGTATTCTATAAACTTTTTAGAAGAATATGTCATCTATAATAGTTTTAAATAGAAAAATATATAAATTAAAATATTTGCGTGGTATTTTTCAAATAATATTTAATAAAGAAGATCTAAATTGAAATTAAGGTTTTTTATAATAATTGATATTTTATTAAAAAACATAATATAAATATATAACCCATTATTATACCAGACTACTTTAATAATTTAAAAATTATAATATAAACCCATTAATACACATATTAATCTTTTATGATGAATATATAGACCCAAAAAATAGTAAAACATTTCTTATTGGGGTTTGAGTTAAAGTAGGTTTTTTTGTATTATGTGCACTTAACTTAAAATAAATTTAAAAGAAATATTGAATTTTTTATAAATTATATATCATATTTTGGAATCATTGGGTTA
This sequence comes from Viscum album, assembly GCA_963277665.1. Lineage (NCBI taxonomy): Eukaryota > Viridiplantae > Streptophyta > Magnoliopsida > Santalales > Viscaceae > Viscum > Viscum album. Next base: position 1,818,026,334 of record OY728146.1, read on the forward strand.
AATTTTTCTAATTATTCTCAAATTAATTGTAGTCCTAATAGAAATATTACCTATGTTGGAATTTTAGATTCCTTAATAAAAACAAAATTGGTAAAAAGTGGAAAAATAGATATTAATGATTAAAAAATATAAATTATTTGTTTGTAGGATGTGTTTATTTACCACATCAACTATCTCCTCTATAATAGGTAAGGGATACCTCCAAATAGTAAATACTTTTGTGTATTTAAATTTATTACACTCATCATCTATAATAGGACACATACCCTACCCAATTATTGACACATCACAGGCCATTTGGAGTCACCCATATCCACCCAAGTCACATCTAATTTCCATAAAATAATTATATATTATTTCATTTGTAAATATATCCAACCAAAGAATTACTTTTGGGCAAACCCAATAGAGTATCGTAAAGAAGTGGTAACATTCATCGATGAATATTTTTGTTTCATTTATTCTTCAGAACCTGTAAATTATTTTTATATCATGATTTTGTAATCACTATATAATATTTCATATAGTTATATTTTTTAGGTAATTATTTAGTATAGAAAAAACTCACATGTAATGAAATTGGATTATGAAATCATTTTTTCTCTATAAGACTGTCAATTGTCTCGTGAACCGATGTCATTCATTTCTCCACTACTAACTCTAAAAGGTGGGTAAACTGTTGAAAATTATGTTTCTATATAATATATATAAAATTATTTATTTAATTAATCTTATATATTTATTATATAAAACATACCCTCATTTAGTTTATTTTATGTCAATTTTAAAACGTTGTTCATTAATATAGTAGACTACCGTCTCACGAAGCAATATGATTCATCCGTGATTTAAATGGAATTTATTAAAGATGTGTTTAATTGATATATGTGATATTTACTACATAATATTAGTCTATAATGATAATATATATATATATATATATCATTTACTCTTCTTTTATTCAATAATATAATAAAATGAAAATAATGTTTTTGAGTTCACATGACCAGCCATCTCCATGAATGGTGTATTTCATTTCATATTTTATTTTATTATACATTTTCATAAATATATATATAATTAACAGAAATTATAATTATATCGAGGTATAAATTATTTAAATTATTAACTTTTGGTCATTTAAACAGCACCAAAAATAATAATATGTAACACATGAACAAAAAACAATGAGTTCATTACATGAAACATAACATTAACACACAATTGATAATAAAATGGTAATAGATAGGACTTATAAAAACATATTTTGTAATATATATATCAATATGGTTCAATAATAGATGTATAATTAATGTATATTTATTAAATATGAGGTTTGATCATGTACAACATAAGTCAAGACTTGCCGTAATGGATTTTCATATCAGTTTTTACACTTTTTGACAAAAAAGATATATTCAACTCCCCTTTCTTATATGGGGTGTATATACATCCCATGAATATATATTTTGATTATTATACATAATTTTTATTGTTTACATATTAATTTTATGATTCTTCCTTCATGGGGATATAGTTTCAATGTTACCAATGTTGTGTGGAAAATTTCTCAATTTCCCTTTATTGTGACAAATGTTATGTTGTGCTTTTTATTATTTTTCAAGGTGTATATAATGATCCTTTGACATGTAATATCATGTTACTCCCTCGTGTAATAATATTTAATGATTCATTTATTGTTATTATTTCAGGGATATGTTGATTGAATATTCCCTAATCGGTAAGAGTTTAATTCCCTAATCTCATCATTTTTTAGGATAGTTTATGATGGTAATTCTTTGTTGAATAATATTGGCCCATATCTCATTAATTTGAAATCAATATATTATTCGATAAATTTTGATGATATATTATTAATGTAATTTTACTATTTTACTACACATTTATTCTTATATGATATTAAAATTGTTTTATATAAAAGATGACTTTATTTATCTCCTCATTCAGAAATATGTTTTCTTCTAAAACCATGATTTATAAAAAATTAATATATGTTTTTATATGATATTTTAAGGTCATTTTCATCTAAAAGAACTATAAATAATGTTTTAATTTTAAAAAAATTTATTTAAACGATTTAAAAATATCAAAATATATGATTTCAAGTATATTTTCCAAGATAAAGTATTTTATAAATTATTTTTATGTTTAAAAAAATGATTTAAATTAATTTTATAGATTATTTTTTTAATTTAAAATTTTATTTCAATATAAAATTATTTTAAACAATGAATTTTTGAAAATGTGATTTAATTGATTTTCAATTATTAATTAATATTTTTTCAAAGTTATTTTTAATGTAATGCATTCAATTCATGTTTTATTTTAGAAATATCATTTCAATGAATTTCAAAACATAATTTTTGTTCTATTGTTTATTTCCAATGACAAATATGATGTTTATGTTTTCAGATTAAAAAGATGTTTAAAATAAATTTAAACACTTCTTTTATAAATGATCATGGTTATTTTAAATGAAAATAGTTTCCAAAAATATTTATGTAATAAAAATATTTTTTAAACGTTAAATGGTTATTTTCTCCAGAAATGATTTAAAAGTATTTTTTATACATACTTTATATGTTTTCCAAAAAATTACATTGATTTGAATTTTGAAATTATTTTTTATTATAATTATTAATTTTCAATTAATATTTATTTAACATATGTAATGTTTTATGTGAAATTTGAATATCATTCCCCATCTAAGAAGACATCTGCTATATAGATTATGATTTATAGGGGATATTTTCTTAGGATAGCATTATTATTATTTATTTGAATAGATTATGTTTAATATGAAAATGTCTTTATGATACTCCATTCTCATCCACTTGTTATTAAACTATAAAATTATTTTGAAACCCACTTGTTAACCTAATATATGAAATGAATAAATTTTTAAGATTCCTATATATTTTTCAATTATAATTATATAATAAAATATTTAGGATACATATTTTATTTCAGTGTCCATAATTTGATGAAAATTTATTATCTAAAGGAATATATGTATATTATAATTATTTTATTGGTGGGAACTATGTCGAACTCCAAAAAAATTTGTATGGATTTTTATATCTCATATGATAAACATGGTTGGATCAAGAAGGAACCTAGTACAATAAGGGAATTTTTTTTATTATTAGAGGTTTGGGATAAATTCCATTCCACTCTAAGTTATTTTTTGTAATTCAGTGTTGTAGTGTTTCCCTTTTAGTTGGTGAATCCCACATGAAAGTACGTGATATGTTTTACCAATAATCCTAGAATTTAGGGAATGATTTTTTGTTCTTATATATAGGCCACAAATCTATGTCTTTTTTCCATCATTATGATCTTCTTGCTCATTTTCGTGGATTGTATTATTATTCACGTCAAATAGACAACCACTATTTATTTCATGAATCATAATTATGATCATTGTTGTGAGATTTATTGGTTTTCAAATGCTTTTCTCATGTACTATTACCCTCATGTTCATGTATTACAAATGATTATCCTCTATTTAACCTAAATTTTTATATGAGTCCACCATTTTGTAAAACATACATTATACAGGATATGATGAACATTTGAAGTAGGTGTAACAAAGTGAATATCCGGATCAGAGAGATAAGGTTCTACACAACAAGACAACCCATCATGTGAAAGTGTTGTGGAGGAACCATAAGTTTGAGGAATCAACTTGGGAACCATAAGAGGAGATGAAAGAGAAGTACCCTAACCTGTTTCTGTAAAGTGAAATTCAAGGAGAAAAATTTCTTAAGGGGGGGGGGGAATGTAATGACCCAAAGTTTTTCAATTGAAATTCCCTCCTTATATTTATGTCACAATATCACATAAAAAAGAACATAATAAACTGCTATGTGATATGTGACCTTTAAACATATGTTTTACACATTTGTGTTGAGAATTTTGAGAATATGACATACACAGTTTTGTTCAAGATATTTTTCAGAGTCTAATAAAACAAAAATAATTTTTGGTGAATAGTAACCTACTCTTATGAATAGTAACATACCCTTATGAATAGTGATATGACCATTATGAATAGTAAATCATTAAACATAATAGTTACCTTACCCATGAACAATTAAATAAAATATAGACATCTTATAAAGTGACAATTTGATGTTAGTAAACGTTTTGGTATTTTGTATGTCATAAATAATTAATTATAATTAATTAATTTAAAAGTGAATTTATTTTCTTAAAATGTTTTCATTAATTATAAAATCAATTTATTATAGTTTTTAGATAATTTTATAAGACTCTACGTAATTTTTGAAAGAACTATAAAATCAGTTTTAATTTTAAAAACTATTATTTTAAGTAAAATATGATTTTAATTAAATATTAAATTTATAATATATATAAAATTATTTTTAAAAAATGGACTTCATTTTTTGATTCTATGTGTCAAAAAGTGGTAGGTGTAAATTTTTGGTTTTTTTCTGAGATACTTGAATATTTGATGAATAGTGAAATACCGTTATTTACAAAAATAAGCTATATAAGCAAATTATAGAGTCGTGTGTGATGTTATACTGATGTAAGCCCAATTGTTTTGGGATCACATGATAAAATTACTATTATTTGTCATTAAAGACTCACTATTCATTGTCTTAGGGGAAATTAATAAACTAATGAATTTTATATTAAGGAAACCCCTCTCCCCTCTACTATAAAAACCACCCTTCACACTCTCATTTACTCACACCTCTAAAGATCCAAGACTTATATAAAATCTTCCCAAACATCCGACCTATACCCTATCCCACATTCAAGAGCTTCTTGTATCATCAAACGACCAAGCCTAACTTCTTTAAGTGGGATCTCAAGAGGAATATTTAAGAGGTAATTTCTCTCCCTCTTCTCCTTTAATTTCCTTTCAGGTTCATGTTCATTTCATGATGTGTCCCCACCTATCATCATATAAATGGTATTTTAACCCTAGTATTATAAATATACTAAAATGTTATGATTATAATGGGATATTATATTATACAACCCTCTTTCCCTCTTCCTTTTATTTTATTATAGTGAATGTTATTCGTGAGGGGTTAATTTATCACCTTCAAGAACGACATGCTTTCTTCTTCCATTTCAACCTTCAGATATGGTCATGAAACCTTTTTTATGGTTGCAACAGAACATGTTATATGTTTTATCTCCTATTTAATGTTCTGGAACTGACTTATTACCATATATCAAGTGATAAAATAAAACAAGTTCTTTATGATCGAAAAATCACTCAAATTAACCCAAACAATAATATTTTTATTTTTATCTAATGATACATCCAAATGGATCTAATATAAATAATTATAAAATCATTAAAACTCGTGTAATATCATTAATAACATGAAATATAATTTTTCTATGTATACCCATGTTCTACCCAAAATTAAATTTAGGAATACTAGTGAACCACTCATGAAAACCATAAAAAAAACATTCTCGAACAATGTTTTTAAACACTATAACTCATACAAAGGTACATAAAATCTCTTAATGAAACCATAATGAACCATATTAATGTACAAAAAGTTATGGGTTTATAATTTATGAATATAATGTCATTATACAGTACATTAAATAGAATGAATCTTTCAGATATAAGGTAAGGGGTAATTTTCGAACCCAATATTCATCCTTCAGGTTCTTCCTCTTTCACTCCATTTTTGATATGGTTACTCCTACAAAATAATTTGATCATAATTTTAATTCATTTAATGGGAAATACATGTTTTCCACTATTGTTTATGTCCAAAAATTGTTTTTCCAAAATCACTCTTCTTTTAAGAACACACCTTTTACTTCTCACTCAAAGTGGATGGTTCTTATATCAAATATGTTGTCCCCTCTTTCTTTTGGGAAACCAATGATTATGAATTTATTATTATTACATGAAAAAAATTACTAAACATGGGTTATTTATGTTCATTATTGATATATGTTCTTTGTGGAATGCATGATAATGATGATATTATGAGTTGACGAGTGAGCCTGGAATTATATAGCGCAATATGAATGTTTCAATGTGACAGGTGCACCTAAAATTATACTATGCTCCAATGAATTGGGTAAAGTGATGAATATCATGAATAAATGAGAAATTATGTGTGAACAAGATGCTATATTTATTCAAAATTATGTGTGGTAGTTAACCACTACGACAAGATGTTTCATTTTTATGCATGGCAACATTTCAGGCCTTTTATTTTTGCTCCTCTCATGTTCATGATCTGTTGCCTATGTCATGATTATGCTCACCCCATGCTATATTGTTCATATCTATCTTTTTACTGGGATTCTAGATCATCCCTTTTTATTTATATCATCAGGTGGATACATGTACTAAGGAGAGGACAAGTTCCAATAATAATATAGAGACGAAGAAATTAAAAAAATATTTATGCCTGATTTTGAATTTTTTATGTATGTTCCTTGTTTTCCAAAGGTACTAAACCTTTGTATCCTCTATGTGTAATACTATTATTATTTTTATATTTAAAATGATGTAATAGTAATATAAGAAATGGTTGGGATTCTATAGTTGTTATTTGGCCTCAAATTCGGCGGTCTGATTTTTTTTGGATCCCCTATGGAATGCATCTTTGTGAAGAACATGGTTCCAACTGTGAAAAACTCTAGAGAGGGAGAAAATTACAATGATGAATGTTTAACAGTGTGGTCCTAGTTTTTTGATCAATTATTAATATTAGGGAATATTGGATAGAATAATAGATATAATCAATCATGATATCATTCAAACGTATTCATGATGGAAATACTATTGTACCGCGAATTGATTTTTTCATTGATTGGTCTGTGTTTTTCATGGAATTCGAGAATGGTGAATGGAAATAAAGATAAAAATTCCTACTTAAATTATTATAGATCACTGACAAGGAATTTTTACCACATCATTTCGGTATGGAAGTCTCTTAGAATCTAAGGTGTGTCTGTCATAGATCCATGATCCAACTCTATCACTTGAGATTTAATCTTCAAATATCTCTATAGTGTTTCTCCACCATATCCATGGTTATGCGGATATCCGTTGGAATTATCTATATTAATATTAATTTAATTACTGTAATTCAATGCCTCAAAATGAATAATTTTTATTAAATCATTGTATTCTATTTACAACCCATGATAACTTTTTCAGAGTATACCTGAACCAGAAAATTGAAAGAATCTACTTAGTTAAATCCTCCATTATGAGGTGAAAAATTCCTTCAGATTTTTGATTTTTGAAACAATTGAATATTTATTCTAATGTTTCTGAAAAACATTGTACACCAACCATTAAAAGTCTAATTGTATTCCATCATTTATTCCATGAACACCAATCCTTGGAATCCCATGACGTCTCAATGCACAGTATCAGAATAATAACATATAATATCCAAATATATTACATAGAATATACAATATATTATAGATGAAATCTAGTGGTGTAATTCATTGGGGGAGAACAAAAAGTTTATAATCAAAGAAGAGGTAACCGTCATCAACAAACATTTTTTATTTCTTCCTAAACCCCATTAAATTAATTTAATATCATTTATAAAAAATGAAATCCTTATTTTCGGCATACTGATATATTTTAAAGGTTAATAAATGAAAAACACACAATAACATTAACTGGGTTACAAAATCATGGTTCAGGTGTATGATATACTAGGGCATCATGAACACATGTCATTCACATTTCTATTACCCACTCTTAAGGATATAAATACATATAGAAATGATTTGTATATAAAATATAGAATATATTTATTATTTTTTAATTAATAATCAATTTTATTATAAAACATACCTTTATTAATTCCATTTTATTAATATATTAATTTCATGCATCTGTATCGCAGAAAAGTAAATTGTGAAATAATATTATTCATTCCTTATTTACGTAGAATGTATTTAGGATGAGATTAATTTAATTATTTTATATATAAAAAAGAAATGATACTATTATTATAATTTCATTATACCCCATTAATTCCAAATTCTTATAATCTAATAAGAACATTGGTGTAGTATACATACATATGTATGGCCTACCATCTCTATGAAGAGTGTTTTTCATTTCCGATATCAATATTTAATATATTATTAAAAATAATTATATATAAAATATATATAATATTTATTTCACAAAAAAAATTATTAAAATTAAATATTAATGATCTAATTAAGAAGACCAAAAATAGAAAATCAGAATTTATATTAAAAACAATGCAGTTATTAACATAAATGTTATTAAAATTAAAAATTGTAAACAAATCGGTATTAAAACGGTCATAAAATAGCCATATAAACTATGATATATTTGAATATGGTTATGTAATATATGTATAATAAAATTATATTTTTTAAACATAATTTTTGATTTTCAATGATTGATATCGGGACATAGTGTCAATGGTTTATTTTCTCACTTTTTTACTTTTGTGAGACACGTGAATTATTCACCACCTCTTTTATCAATGTGGAATATATACTGCTTAGGAATGTAATTTTTTGTTATAATACCTTTATTTAATTCTATTTATATATCCATTTTAGTATCTATCATTTATTGAGATAGATTTTTGAATTTGACAAAATGGTTACAGAATTTTATATCAATCGTCTTTATATGAGAAATATGTCATGTAATTTGCCAATATTCTTTTACAAGTTTTATATAAAGTCCATTTAAAATGCAATTTCCTAAAAATAACTATTTTCATAATATTTTTGGATTAATTTAATATTATTATTTCATTGGGATTCCAATTCAAATTTTCCATAATGGTAATAGTTTAGTAATACAATCTCGTCGTTTATCTAGATTATTTTGAACTATATGTCCATTAATTTAATATTTTGATTAATCAATCAATAATTATCATGATATTTATTCTCTTATATTTATTAATGACATATTAATGTCATAGTACAGTTTTCAACTCTTTATTAGTAATGATAGGTAATAAAATGTTTTTGAGAACACTCGAATTTATTTGTCTATTTTGTCAAATATTATTTTTCTTCCAACACCTAATTTACTAAAAAAATTTAAAAAAATACATCAAATATTTTAAGATAAATTTAAAGTAAAATTATTTTGAAACATTATTTCTAAAAAAAATAAGTTTAGTTTATTTTTAAATATTAATTTAGCTATTTTCATGTCTATTTTCAATGAAAAATAATTCCTAAAAGTTTTAATTTTTAAAAACTATTTTAAATGAATTTCAAAGTATCACTTCAATTTACAGAAGGAAAATTTCAATAAAAAGGAATTTGGGAAAAAAATTCTGTTAATGATATTAATATAAATGATTTTAAAATATTTCTCTATATATTTTTTTGATTATTTTCAATGAAAAGGGTTTCATAAAAAAAATTTGTATAAAAAAGTCAATAAATGAATTTCAAAGATTATATTATATAAAATCAATGTTATTTTTATAAAAAAGGATTTAGAAAATTTCTTATGTTTCAAAATTTATTTTTATTGAATTTTAAAGATTAATTTATAAATTACAAGGTTATTTTTTACAGAAAATACTTTCAAAATGTATTTTGTTACAAAAATATACTTAATAATTGGAAATATTTGTCCCCTGAAAAAATGTATCCAATGATTTTTAAAGAATACACTATTTGTTTCTAAATTAATATTCATTGAAAAGTATTTTTAAATAAATATTATTTAAACAAATACATTTTCAAGGAATTGTAATTTTTCATAAGGAATGAACCATGTAATATTTTTAAATCATTCTCCATCTAAAATGAAATTATTGGATTTAATTATTATTTAATATAATATGATCCAAGGAAACCATTATTATCATTGCACTAAATTTTATATTATTAAGAAGAAATGGTTTTTATGAAACATGTTTCAGTTACATGGCTTATTCAATGAATAAATTCTTTCGATACCCTCTTCTATGCATCAGTAATGTCATAATGAAATGATTATGAAAACTTTTTCAAATTCATATGTCATGTTATGATGAAATGATTATGTTACCCATTTAATTTAATGGTTTATGTTATGATTAATGTTTATGATCAATTATTTTGACATATTATTTTTTTTCAATGGGTGGGACCTGAATATCCCTCTAATACATTGAGTAAATATTTACATATCCTATGAGATAAATATGGATGAGGTGTGAGTGAAACTAGTATAGTCAAGGACATTTTTTATTATGACGGTTTGGGGAGTAATCCCATTACACTATGAGGAATGGGAGGTGACATAGATAATTCAGTGTCCAACCAAAGTATTTGTATACTCCATGAAGGTCCTTAATTTGTTTTGAAAGAGATACATTATATTTATAGAAATATTTTATATTATTATGTATATGCCAAAAATCTATGTCTTATGCTTAAATTATTCTAAAATGTATTATATTCTATGATTTTTTTGGAATCTATGTATAATGATCATCCAATATATATCCCATGAATAAATATTATGGTATTTGAAATTAAGGTTATAGTATTTATATGTTATTATCACATTATCATAATCTCATGGTCATGTTATTTTTAAATATAACATATATTTAAATTAATTTATGATAAGACCTCAACTATTCTTATGTTTTATTTATCAATTATATGAAAAATTTATTTTTACCAAAGTAAAAAATGGGGATATCATTATGGGAAACATTGATGTTATTGTACCATACAATAAGTTCATATTTCATTTATCTATAGTCATTAGACTATTATGGTCATTAATCTTGTGTTTGTGTAATGTATTGAATATGCTTCTAAAAATATGAAATATCCATGTATGTTAGTCATAGATCGCAATAGCTGGTATCAAAGTAAAAAATTTATTATACCATTAAAATATATTATGTGATAGAATTAGTGATACACCTAGGGAAAATTTTATGGATTTTTCTATGGATTTTTCTAAGGATATATATAAGGATGAGATAATTAAGAGGAAAATTTCATGTATTTTTTTGGGGATATATTGAGTGGCTTCAATGAAATAAAATTACTTTACGGATACTAAATGTTGATGTTGAACTAATATAGATGTACCTAGGGGAGAAAATCCCACAGATATATTATTGATATATACAATATCGACAAATGGTGCATGAAAAATTTTCTTTCTATACACCTGGTATGACACTCCCTAGGATAAAAATTAAAAGTAAAAAAAATATTTAAAATCCAACATAGTTTATTTAAAAATAATATTGATATGAGTGATATAGGATAAAAATATTGTTTAATTTTTTTTAAAAAAATTGTTATGATTTCGACTACATATAAGTGATTTATCATTTAACTGATGTTTTAGGCTATGATATGCCTTTCTCACATTATGCTTTATTGTTATTGATGATTGTGTTAACCAGATGGAAGTAGGGTAAAATTTATTGTGAAAGATAATTCCTCAATGAGTATAAAAATATTGTGATGACTAGGGATAGGGATGTTGTGATTATACCTAATCAATTTTAATTGATAGTTATTAACAATTTTTAACATGACATAATCTCAAAATCACCAAATAAAATATGAAAAGAGGTCACTGAGGGTAAGGGAAGTGGATACCATGTAGGAAAGAGGATTAAGTATCTTACTTATCGAGATTGGGGGAATAAACACCAAATTTCATGTCATAGGGGAATGTGAATATGTTTTGAATGTGGAATATAAGGATAGATAAAAAGTAACTTCTAAGGAAAACTGGAGTGTTTTGTTATCAAGGTAGATGAGAGTATTATTCTATCTAAGGTAATTTAAATGGTTTAATTCTTTAAATGTTTAAATTATTTAATTTATTTATATATGTGTTCTATAGGAAAATATTATGAATATAATCAGTATGGAGGAAAGAATTATTTTTATATTAATGATAATAAAGATATGAAATATTATATGTTAATGAAAAGTGGAAGTATATAATAACATAACAATTAATAGTTATTTTATTGGGAATTTTTTTTATGAATGAAGTATTTATATATAGGATTTTAAAGATAATGTTTGATGAATTAATAAATATATAAGTATTGTTCATTATATATTTTTTGTCATCTATTTGAATGAATATTTTTAATGGTAATGATAACCTATAAAAGTTATTGAATGACAATGCTATATTTTATAAATAGTGGAACATAACCATTAACATATTCATGTGTATTAGAAAATGTTTTTTAGTGTTGATAACGATATTATTATTTTAGATAATGTAAATTGTATAGTATTTGTGACCTCAAAACTAATAATGGATTTGTGGAAAATGGGGATTATGATGTAATTTATGAAGTTGACATAATTTTTTGATTTAAGGAATATATAAAATCATATTTTTTATATATATGTAATGAAGAATCATATTTCATTCAAATATATTTTTATTTTAATTAATGTTATTTCCATGTATGAAATGAATACCTGATGAATTTATTCACATATTATTATGATTAAATGAAGTACTGCATTATAATCTCTGGGGGGTCAATGATATGATGATTTTGAGAAATATAGTGACCTTAATTATAATTTTTAGGATTTAATTCTTTTTAAGGGTCATAAGTATAACCATTTATGAGAAGGTTTATGTTGACCCAGGAATAAGGTTTTAGGGATTTGTGTATTATTTAACTATATAAATATTTATTCATATTGGATAACTGGTGATAAACAGAAATTCTATGATAAACAAAGAAATACATAATGACTTATCATTATATGGATCTTATGATCTATATTTGATAAAATAGTTAAAAATAAACCTTCATTTATCAGAGTAAGAGATGACATGTAAATTTATCATGTCACAAACCAATGTTGAGAGTTTTGTTACACAGTATAATGAAATCATGTATATTAATATTCTCGTGAAAATTTATCAATATTATGAAATTGGTATTTAATTTTTTTATCATATAACCTTCATCTCTGTTAAATAAAATGGTCAATTATACCATCATATATTTAGGGGTTTTTATAGTTAAAATTATACTTGACACCACTTTCATTTAATCAGTGATATTTATCACTCCATATAATTAATTAGGTTTATCATCAATATCAAAATATTCACTTCTGACCAACATTATCAAATTTGTAGAAATATTTTTTAGTTAAATTGGAAACCATTGAATTTAAAAAAACACATTTTAAATAATTTATTGGTACTCATTTTTATAATGTGGGTTTCATTGATAAGAGCATTCATGTTTTAAAAAGATTTCCTTGATGAATATTGGGGTGAAATTCATTATTAGGGGGGTATAATTTTACAACGCTCATTTTTAGGAATTTTTATTATTGAATAAATTAATATTTTATGATGACTTAAATTCCTTGATATACAATTTTAAAATGGATTTATAAACAAAAACAAGTTAATATTCCACTAAATGAAACACCAAGATTATCTTGTGGTATATAGAATAATGATTTTAAACACAACATTATTTATTTTACATATATATCTATAATTTTCACATTGAGGATGAAATGGATGGTATGCAATGGATTTTCTAAATTTTTAAAATATGATTTTTTAACATTGTAAGATTAATTATTCAGTGACCAATTAATTAGATATAGAAACACTAACAGAAATAGGATTACCTTTCCTAACTCTGTTTGTGCATTTAAAGAATCCTTTTGGGGTCCAATTGACAAGAACCGAAATGGAAGCCGAATTAAGTAATGTGCGGATCATGGTAGTAAAAGTTTCATTAAACCCAAAGCCTCCGAACAACTTTAAAATAAAACCCCAATCCATTGTGTCAAAAGCATTTTCCTAATGTCTAATTTGATGGCCACACTACCTCGTCTAGTAACCTTATTCAGCATATTCATGCATTCGAGGCATGGAAAATACAATCTTGAATTGTTCTTCCATTGATAAAGCCAAATTGGTTCCATGAAAAATTTTTATTAACAATAGAGGTGAGTCTGGTAGCAAGGAGTTTGGTGATAATTTTATAGAGGGCTTTGATGAGAGAAATAGGCTGAAAAAGGCGGATCTCAGTGGAATTTTCCACGTTAGGAATAAGAGTATAAAATTGAGCATTTATCCCATGAGGAAGAACACCATTGGAGAAGAAAGATTTAACTAGTTTAAAAACAACCACCTGAATGAGATCCCAATAATTTTGGAAGAAGCCGTTGTTGAAACCATCAGGTCCCGAGGCACAATCAGGTTTGAGACTAAACACGGTGTCCTTAATTTCATTATCCATAGGTATGATTAAATGGTTTTCATTGTCCTCATTAGTGACCATATTTGGGATGATGTCCAGGAGAAGATTATTTCCAGCCTTCGTACCGTTGAACAAATTATAGAATTAATTCAGCACATTGCTAGAAATGGCATCCTCAGTGTCACTAAAAATATAATCAACATGAAGAAAAGAAAATGGCCTATAGGTTTTCCTAATTCATTAGAGGGATTTTTCAAATATAGTGTTTCTTTCACCATCCGAGAACCATTTGGTTTTAACCATTTGTTTTCGCATGTTGTCTTTGAGCTTTAAAAGAGAGTTAAGCTTCAAAGAAGTAGTGATTTCGGGTTGAGGATCAAGAGAAAAATCAAAGCAGGTATTGAAGCTTTGAATGTGAATGAGGTAATTCTCCAAATAGAAGATTTCTACATCAAGTTTATTAGTTTTAGAAAACCACCAACCCTTGATATTCTATTTAAGAAGTTTTAATTTAGCAATCCAATCATAAGAATCATTTTTTCGATGCATGCCACCCCAAAAATTATTTATTGTGGTAGAACATTCTGTGTCGCAACCCAAGTATTGTTAAATTTAAAAGGAAGAGGAAATTTTATTCCTGTGGAGAAGAGGTTGACAAGAATGTGGTGATGGTAAGAGTTGATCCTGGGTAAGGTGATACTATAAATGGAGTTCAACAATTCTATTTCTAATTTTTTTGGTTGAAAGCCATTAGAAAACCTTGGATCAAGCCCTTGAGACTTACTCTTATTTGGTGTGTTTCCTATAATAGGGTCCCCACCGATGTGTGCATTCAATCCTTTGGTATTCCACTTTGCTCTATATGTGATATATTAAATTAGCATCATGAGTATGCTAACTATTTGTTCTTGTCGCGTGCTACAGTTCCAGCTCTTTGGAATTTCACTTTTGACATTTTTGGTTGCAGATGGTATATTCCCGCTACTATCTACTCCCAATTATAGTTCTGTGTTAATTGGGACTCTTGGAAAAAAATCAAGAATATTTTTTTGACTGTAGTGGCGGATCTTCTGCATGTGATCTGGTATGATAGAAATAACATCATTCATAATAATTTCTCTTTCAGTCTCAATGCTGGTAAAACTCGTATTCTCATTTCCATTAAGGATGCATCTTTTCTTCAGAAAGATAATTGTGACAACTATGTTGGAAATTTTGAGATTCTTCGGTGTCTTCAGATTGCAGGATATTATAGACATCCTCGACACACACTTTTTAGGTCTTCTGAAAAGATCCACTTCTAGGATGGATCAAAGTGAATGTCGACGGTGCCTCTAGAGGAAACCCGGGTCCAGCAGGTTGTGGTTCCATTATTAGAGACATCCTTGGAAGATGCTTTGTCTTCTTCTTCGATGGATGTGGTACGACCTCATGATTGGAAGTGTAAATGATTGGTGTAATTCATGTTATGGACTTTTCCAAACAAAAGGGTTGGGACAAGCTATGGATTGAATGTGTTTCAACCATTTTTGTTCAAGCTATTTGGAAGGGGGTGGTGCACCTTGCATGGTCACTTACCTATCAATGGATTAAATGACTTGCTTCGCTCATGGACCTAGATAACATCGCCACAGATGTATTACATGAAGAAAACATGGTTTCTGATAGTCTTTCCAACAAATGGGTCAATCACGTTGTTACCTGGCTTGATGAGTTGCCTGATGTTTCAATCCCCTCTTACAATAAGGATTGTAATATGATTCCATATTTCCAACATTTGTAACTCCTTTTTTGAGCAATAAATATTTCCTTTTTCTTTGATCGAGGTTCCACCTGTTAAAAAAAGATATAGAAACATTGAATATTTCAAAAAAAAAATCCATTCCTAAAGACAATTCAATGTACAAATTTGTTTATTATAAATAAATTAAACAAAAAAAAATTGATAAATTATTTTATTAATATAATATATATATATATATATATATCAAATAAACTATTAATCATTCATATTGTGTGTTTTATATATAAGGGATATGAATAAATCTAATCTTATACATTTAAGATTTATTTTTCTAAAATGTAGTTTTAA
The DNA here is from genome assembly GCA_963277665.1 of Viscum album. Lineage (NCBI taxonomy): Eukaryota > Viridiplantae > Streptophyta > Magnoliopsida > Santalales > Viscaceae > Viscum > Viscum album. Next base: position 1,818,042,675 of record OY728146.1, read on the forward strand.
CGCCTTTTAATGGAGAAAATAATTTTTATATCATTTTTGGCAGATTAAAAAATTATATTTGAAAAAATAATCATTACATTTATGACTTGAAAAATCAATATTATCTTAGCATTAATATTTCATTATTTCTCTGTTGTATATATTTTTCGGATTATTAGTTAAAATATATAGTTTAAATTGAAAACATCATTTCCATTTAATTTATTTACAAAGAAAAATTACATATTAAACTAATTTTTACTATATAAATTGTTCAATTTTATGCATATTTTGAAAATTAATGTTATTAGAATAATTTCATATTTATAATAAATAAAAACATTCAAAAAAATTTATCATTTAATTATCTTTAAATGAAAGCATTCCCTTCACAAATATATGATTAATTTGAAATAAATTTATTCGAATTTTATGAATATGATTTTTAAAAATGTATTACATATTTGGAATAATAATAATTTATAATTTATTCTAAATACAAAAAATAATTGGACAAATTAACTGGTGAATATAGATAAAATTAATTACAAGCATCATGACAAAAAGTTCATATTTAGTGGTTAAACATTGAATAAAAATTGTAAAATGTCTTTCTAACTTGACCACACCCGTTTTCTATAAATATTTTGGCCATTAATGACATATGATCTATTTTTATAATAAATTTGGATATAATTCCATCAAAGATTATTATATAATATTTTAGTGAAAAAAAGGCCAACTTAATTTTTTTACATTTAATTTCTATAAAGTATTGTGATTGAGTAAAATATAACATATGTTTGGTTATGTATATAATTTTTAAGGAAAATTGATTTATTTTTATTAGGATAATGTAATTTAATTTTTTATATATAAAATATTCTCATTCGGTTCTTATGAAACGCCAAGAGGGTAATTATTTAGTTATCAATTTACAAAATTAAATGATAATAAAAATAATAAAATTTAAGTAAAATGAATGAAATATTGTATTCTATTAACTTTTTATAAGAATATATGATCTTTAATAGTTTTAAAAAAAATAATATATAAATTTAAATATTTGTGTGGTATTTTTCAAATAATATTTAATAAAGAAGATCTAATTTGAAATTACTATTTTTTATAATAATTGATATTTTATTAAAAGACATAAAATAAATATATAACCCATTATTATACCACGGTATTTTAAAATTTTAATAATTATAATTTATTCCCATTAATGCACATATTAATCTTTTATTATGAATATACTGAACCCAAAATAGTAAAACCTTTCATATTGGGGTTTGAGTTAATGTATGTTTTTTTGTATTATGTTCACTTCTCTTACAATAAATTTAAAAGAAATATTGAATTTTTTATAAATTATATATTATATTTTGGAATCATTTTTTAAAAAAATTTCAATTATTCACAAATTAGTTTTTCTCCTAATAGAAATATTACCTGTATTGGAATTTTAGTTTCCTTAATAAAAACAAAAATGGAAAAAAGTGGAAAAATAGATATTAATGATTAAAAATTTTAAATTATTTGTTTGTAGGATGTGTTTCTTTACCAAATCAATTATCCCATCCATAAGAGGTAAGGGATACAACCAAATAGTAAATACTTTTGTGTATTTAAATTAATTGCACTCATCTTCTATAATAGGACACATACCCTACCCAATTATTGACAAATCACAAGCCATTTGGCTTCACCGATATACACCCAACTCACATCTAATTTCCAAAAAATAATTATATATTCTTTAATTTGTAAATATATCCAACCAAATAATTCCTTTTGTGCAAACCCAATAGAGTTTCCTAAAGAAGTTGTAACATTCATCGATGAATATTTGTGTTTCATTTATTCTTCAGACCCAGTAAATTATTTTTATATCATGATTATATAATCACTATATAATATTTCATATAGTAATGTTTTTAGGTAATTATTTAGTATAAAAAACACTCACATGTAAAGAAATTGGGTTATGAAATCATTTTTTCTGTGTAAGACTGTCAATCGTTTCGTGAACTGATGTCATTCATTTCTCCACTACCAAATCTGAAAGTTGGGTAAACTATTGAAAATTATGTTTATATAGAATATATATAACATTATTTATTTAATTAATCTTATATAATTATTATATAAAATATTCCCTCATTCATATTTTTTATGTCAATTTTAAAACGTTGTTCATTAATATAGTAGACTACCGTCTCACAAGGCAATATGATTCATTCGTGATTTAAATTGAATTTATTAAAGATGTGTTTAATTGATATTTGTGATATTTATGACATAATATTAGTCTATATTGATAATATATATATATATATATATATATCATTTACTCTTCTTTTATTCAATAATATAATAAAATAAAAATAGTGTTTATGCGTTCATATGACCATCCATCTCCATGAATGGTGTATTTCATTTCTTATTCGATATATTATACATTTTTATAAATATATATACAATTAAAAGAAGTTATTATTATATCCAGGTATAAATTATTTAAAATAGTAAATTTTGGTCATTAAAAAGTATCAAAAATAAAAATATGTAACACATGAACAAAAAACAATGAGTGCATTACATGAAACATAACATTAACACAAAATTGATAATAAAATGGTAATATAATGGTTTTATAAAAACATATTTGGTATTACATATATCAATATGGTTCAATAATATATGTATAATTAACGTATATTTATTATATAGGAGGTTTGATCATGTACAACATAAGTTAAGACTTATCGTAATGGATTTTCATATCCGTTTTTACACTTTTTGACAAAAATCCTATATTTAACTCCCCTTTCTTATATGGGGTGTATATACATCCCATGAATATATATTATGATTATTATACATAATTTTACTGTTCACATATCCATTTTATGAACATTAATTCATGGTGATATAGTTTCAATGTTACCAATGTTGTATGGAAAATTTTCTCAATTTCCCATTATTGAGACAAATGTTATGTTATGCTTTTTATTATTTTTTAAGGTGTATATAATGACCCTTTGACATGTAATATCATTTTCCTCCTTCTAAAAATATTTTATGAATAATTTAATGTTAATAGTTTAGGGTTATGTTGATTGAATGTTACCTAATAGGTAAGATTTTATTTCCTTAATTCATCATTTTTCAAGACTGTTTATGATGGTAATTCTCTATTGAATAATATTGTCCCATATCTCATTAATTTGTATTAAATTTATTATCCTATATATTTTCAGGATATATTAATTTAATTTTACTATTTAGCTACAGTTTTATTCTTATATAATATTAAAAAAAATCATATAAAAGCTGACTTTATTTCTCTCTTCATTCAGAAATCTGTTTTCTTCCAAAACCCTGATTTATAAAAAATTAATAAATGTTTTTATATGATATTTTAAGCTCATTCTCTTCTAAAATAACTATAAATAATGTTTTTCATTACAAAAACAATATTTAAATTTTTTAAAAGTGTCACATTATTTTCTTTCAAGTATATTTTCTATGAAAAAGTATTTTATAAATGTTTTTAATATTTAAAAAATAGTTTTAAATTAAATTTATAAATTAATTTTTAAATTTTAAATATTATTTCAATATAAAATTATTCTAAAAAATTGATTTTTTAAAATGTGATTTAATTGATTTTCAATTATTAATTTATATGTTTTCAAAGTTATTTCTAATGAAATGCATTCCATTCGTGTTTTATTTTAGAAAAATGTTTTCAATGAATTTCAAATGATAGTTTTTTTCTAATGTTTATTTGCAATGAAAAATATGATGTTAATTATTCCTGATTAAAAAGGTGTTTAAAATAAATTTTACCAATTATTTTATAAATGTTCAAGGATATTTTAAATGAAAATGGTTTCCAAAAATATCTATGCAATAAAAATCATTTTTTAATGTTAAATGGTTATTTTCATCCAGAAATGATTTAAAATATTTTTAATACAAACTTTATATGTTTTCTAAAAAATTTACCTTGAGTTGAATTTTGAAATTATTTTTTATTATAATTATTAATTTTCAATTAATATTTATTTAACATATGTAATGTTTTATGTGACCTTTGAATATCATTCCCCATCTAAGAAGACATCCTCTATATAGTTTATGATTTGCTGGGGATATTTCCCTAGGAAAGAATTATTATTATTTATTTGAATAGTTTATGTTTAATATGAAAAGTTGTTTATGATACACTTTTCTCATCCACTTGTTATTAAACTATAAAATGTTTTTGAAATCCACCTGTTAACCTAATAAATGAAATGGATAAATGTTTAAGAATCCTATTTATTTTTAAATGATAATTATATAATAAAATATTTAGGATACATATTTAATTTTAGTGTCCATAATTTGAGGAAATTTTATTATAATACAGAATATATGTATATTATAATTATGTTATTGGTGGGAACTATATCGAACTCCAAAAAAATTATAAGGATTTTTATCTCTCATATGATAAACATGGTTGGATCAAGAGGGAACCCGGTATATTAAGGGGATTTTTCTTTTTTTAGAGGTTTGGGATAAATTCCATTCAACTCTAAGGAATTTTTTGTAATTCAGTGTTACAGTGTGTCCCTCTAAGTTGGTGAATCCTGCCTGAAGGTCCCTGATATGTTTTACCAATAATCCTAGATTTGTAGGGAATGAATTTATGTTCTTATATATATGCCGCAATTCAATGTCTTTTTCCATCATTATGATCTTCTTGCTCATTTTCATTGATTGTATTATTATTCATGTCAAATGGACAACCAATATTTATTTCATGAATCATAATTATGATCATTGTTGTGAGATTTATTGGTTTTCAAATGTTATTCTCATATTCTCTTACCCTGATGTTCATGTATTACATATGATTATCCTTTATTTAACCTAACTTTTTATATAAGCCCACCATTTTTTAAAACATACATTATACAGGATATGATGAAAATTTTAAGTAGGTGTAACAAAGTGAATATCTGTGTATGAAACATTGATGTTCATTATATAAAAAAGAGGATTCTGTTCAAAATTTCAAAAGTCTCTAATCTAATAAAGTCCTTAGAAATGTTTTTATGTTATGTAACATATATTCATATGAAAACTATAATATACATGTATGGTAATTATTGGTATATATAATGCCTCATTCTATTTATCCACATATATTTTGAGATATGTTAATAATTATGTTAATTAAATGATATTAGCCAAGTGTAGTTCCATTTAAAACAATTATTCTATTTCAGTTGATAAACAAATATAAATGAATTATTATAGAATATTAATAACAATTACCTAAATATAAAAGGAGAGAACAAAATTTCTCATTATTTTATTTATTCAATTAATCACATCCTTAGAGTAAGGGTAAGTATATGAACATTGAATGGGGATATTTATTTCCATGCCTAAAGAAAAAATAGGTTATGGAGTATGAGTGAAACATCTAATGAGATGTATTAAGTCACTGTAAAAAATATTATAAGGGAAATTTTAAATGAAATATTGAAATATAAATTTATTATTCATAATTTACATTAATAATTTATCATTTAAGATGATAAACACTAAAATTATTCCAGGTGACACAATTGTATATAGAATTAAAATGTAGAAATTAAGGGAATGAAATTAGACAACCTTAATCATGCCTATGATTATGCACCAAACCATTACCAATATTTAATTTCATATTATTATTGTGAAATTGAAATATTATACATTCATCCAGAAATAATTATAAATTAGCTAAAAATTTTATACTAATCTATACAGTGTGGGAAAACTAATTAGAAATCATGAGATGTCAAGAGATTGTTGTTATTCTTCCAACACAACAAGTTATGTTTTCTTAATGTGTACCTACCATGTTGTTCCACTATCTATGTCTCACTAATGGTTCTTGTTAAAAATATATTCCATGAAATGAACAACCCATGGAGATCCCCACTTAATTATGTTTTGAATCTTTTCATTGTATACGTAACTCTTCCCACATGGTTAGACCAAACTTCCAGACCAACTGGCTCCCCTAGACCATGAATCTTGTGTTATTCTTGGAAGATCAAATAGTTTATATTATAAAAAAATATAATATTCTGTTACACAGTTATCGCTAACTATAGGGTAACCGAGATCCCATTTCTACTACTCCTGAAGATGAGTTTTTGGGACTCAATGTTGCTAAAAAACAACTAAAATCTAAAATAATCACTTAGTAAATTGAAAACATCTAAAAACAAAAAAATTAATATTTTACAAATATGATATTTAATTTTGGAAACAAATATTATAAAATTTATCATCCATAAAATGGAAATATCAAATTCTTTTAAAAAACATCTTCATTTTCTAAATACAGTATATTTCATAAATATTTAAAATTTACCACCTAAAAAATTGGAAAAAAGATGGTTCTCATATGTTTTTGTAACTAAAGAATCCATCAATGACAATTGTTTTTTTCATCATATTTATTTATTAATGAATCTATATTTTCAATACACATATCTGTAATATATGTTACAAGTAGTATTATTTATATAAAATATTGTAATTTTGTTGGTAATATTTTTGATAAGTGGTCATTGTAAATCAAGTATCCTATTGAGAAAATATTTTTTAACATAAGGTAATTATTTACATTTTTAGACCTATTTTTCATTTCCATTATTCTTATATCTATAACAATTTTTCATTAATAATATTTTTAATATCAATGTAATGAAATTACAGTTTTTATATAATGATATTATGACAAAAGGATCCCTTATATAGCCACACATGCACATAACATATAACATACACATATTTTATAAAAATAACACATAAATTAAAAATGATAAAAATTTATTTCTAGCATTGAATTGGATGATTAATGTTGGATATTAATAAGTAAATATTGACATTTTTTCACTTTTTTTAATACGAACATGTAACTCATTAAAAATATTACAATATTTTTGTTACTATAAAATCTTTGAAAGATACTCACAACCAATGACATAAATCATAGTCATAAAAAATAATCATATAAAGAGAAATATTATAATCATAATATAACCTAAAAATTAATTCAAATTACTATTATGATATGTTAATTATGAACCATGGAAGAATAATGAATCAAATTATCATGTTTTCAAAACTAGCTTAAAATGAAAAAGATTCATCATAAAAAAAATTGAAAACAAATATATAATAACGCATTATTATATGGAATTTAAATATTAATATTGTTCATAAAAGGTTATGGATATGAATTTGTTTTTGAAATAGTTCATTAAGATAGTTATTTTTTCATAATGTTGGTAAAATCACTTATTGTGAAATTTTGTAAAGAAGTAATGGACATTGAAAAATCAAATATTATTCATTGATATATGTAGTTTCTTTGGAAAATAATCCTTAAATGATTCCATATATATATTGATATCCTTTTTCCAACGATTTCCACAAATAGTATTCTAGGATAAAAAAGTCTGTAACTCAAATCTCCTTTCTTGAATAATTTTTATTTGCATAAAAACATAATATGATGCAATTCTAAGTGTTTATTTATCTATAATTCCAAATTTTAAAATTTCTACTTTTTCACTAACCAAATTTCTCATTTTATATTTTGAAACCCAAAAATATTTAAATTATGGTTGACATCATACATTCTTTTTTTATTAGAATTTTTACTCCCTTTTATGATTAATATTCTATTTACCTCTATGTCACCAAATTGATCTATTTTACATGATGTTATTTTTTATATGTAACACATGAAATAATATTATGTAATACTTATTTTGGGTCATTCAAGTTGTTATCAATTAATCTTTTTTTTATTATTATTCATGTTATAATTTATAAATGTATTTTGAATCCAATTATAATTTCTATGTTTTAATGATTTGATGACATGATCTTTCTTTTAGTGCATATTTGTGTGGTTAATATTCATGTTAATTTTTTCCTTATATATCCCACGAATAAATAGTGTAATTCATTACATCCCATATATAAATTTTATGAAAAATATGGAAGGTTGATAAGAAATTGGAAACTTGTTGTGATTTCTATTCTTTTTTGGAAAAAAGGTTGTTATTCTTGATCAATAATGATGTTTTTAAATATTATGTTATTCTCAGATTACATTTATATATTAAAATATTATTCACTCTTTCTCATGATTTAATTCCCTTATTTTACTAGTGTTTAAACCATGTTATATTTTTGATAAATAAATGTTATCACTTCCATTATTGGTCTATATGATCAATTATTATTATATTATTTTCTTTAAATCTATGATTTCTCTAGTTCTAATGTTTTCTATTATGTATAAATAATTTCATTGGGTAAAATGTTGATAATTTTTTACCTTATATTTAATTCAATCATTCTTATTTTATGTATTTCTATTTGTTTCAATGCATATTTTTTTAAATAGGCATATTTTTAGAAGAAGATCTAGTATGATGAAATAATTTGGAAATTTTTAATGGATTTATAAAATAAGTAGCTTACATATAATATCTCAAAATATATGAATATTCTAAATTATTAATATTTTGAGTATATAATGTATTGTTTAATTTTTTATTATATAAATTTGTTGATTAATGGAATGTTTAGCTTTAGTCACCTCATTTATCTCATTCCAAATAGTTATGTGTGTTTCCCAAACAGGTGAATTAATATATCCTCTTGGCCATGACCTTAGTAACATTAAGTTAATTCACCCATGATTCTTGTTATAAAAGATTTTTTCACTGGGGTCTCCAAATTTTTCTCATTTACACTAGGTGAGTGTGCTTCCAAAACTAGGGAAGTAATATTATGTGGGGTACATGAACTCAGGTTCTATAGAACTGACATGGTAGGATGATGTGGCTTAGTTCACATAGGATTTTAAAAGCTGGTTTTTTTATTATTTTGGAATTGTATTGTATAATATTCTATAATTTCTATTCCCATTTGACCAGAATTTTATATTGGACAGTTAAAATATTTTTTTTATTTTTTAGATGTAATTATTTATGTACATTTCATTATTTCAAATTAATTTTTGATATTATATTTCATGTTTTTTATAAGATTGTTATTATAAGTTTATTTTACTTAATTAATTTCAAATTTATGTGGATGAAATATCAGGTTCCCTATTGGGTCCTATTATTATTTAATCATTCTTATAGGTCAATCCCTTCCCAAATTGAATATTCATATTTTTTGGGCACTGGTTTCCTACCACTAGGGATCCAAAATGCCTTTTTGCCATATTATAATCCAAATTGGATTCCTGATGTAGGAGATTACTGGGTTGGTTTGTGATGAAATTATATTAAGAACCTAATTTTATTTAATATATTTTTGGATACAAGTTAGAAAAAATATATGGTTACCAAAATTCAAAGGGTACCTAAGAGAAATTGAATGTAGGATAGATTTTATACCAAAAAGGAATTTACATAAAATTTTGAGAATTCATTCATATTGTTCTATGTATAACATATTCATAAATTATCGATGAACATAATATATTGAATGATGTTATAAAGGGAGTTTTTATGTTTCATGGTCATGTTATGAAGACAACAAAAAGTGAATGTATGCTGAGTATCTAAGAAAAATTTTGTTTTTTTATTTCATTCTATCCCATTTCTTCCTAATGTTTTCAAATTGGATTTTCATTTAATGTATTCATAAATTAGTGACCTCAACTTCAATTATAATGGTAGTTCCATTTTCCACTCAATTATGCACAATAATATATAGGCTCCCTTAGTGGGCTATTATCACACATTCCCCTGATTAAATAAAATATATAATTATAGAATCAAGTGGCATCATTTTGGGGGATATTATTTAGAATGAGGATCCTTAAAGTGTCAAATTATATATAACGATTCTAGGAAGACGACTTTAATTTAAAAACCAGTTTAATTTCCATTTTATACATACATATCTTCAATATTAAATTAGTGTAAGTGTGTATCATGGTCACATGGATTATCTAACAATGTTCTAACTAGTCAACCAGACCTGTGTATCATCAACAACCTTGATCACTGGATCCACGTGATTTCTCAAAACTAAGATCACATAATATACAACTATTAAACTCATGTTTCATATTTAAAATAAAATCTCATAATCAATATTATTATACCAACATCCCCTATTAATAGTAGTCTCATCACAAGTGGTGTTTATTAGGGCCAAACCATGACCTACCTTTTTTTAAATGATGATTCTATATTATTATAATATGAATACCATATTAAAAGTTAAAAATATGATACATCCAAGGTTACCATTGTGAAATGAAATTAAATCCACAAACACAATTCTCTCATGAACCCACTCAAGTCGTCTCTTAGTATAATGACCTATCATTTCCACCAAAATGTCTGAAGGGAGATCCATATTCCCATGGGAAATCAAAAGTTCTTGGTAATCACAAAAAACACACTTCAGAATGATTTTTAAGTACAAAATAACTATATATGTTGATAAATAATAAATAAAATTATGTAATTTCAAATATGTACAATGGTAGTCCATGTGGAAGAAAAATAAACAGAATCAACTTCCTAAAATAAATCTATGATATTAAAAAACTGATTATCACCAAAATCCTACCTCACAATCATGTAATATCCTTCTAATAAAGAAATTACACCTTCCAATGAATTTATGTCACCTTACAACAGTTATAGTTAACTTCTATACATATAAATTAGTAAAATACAATGTGTCCAATTTTTGAAATGAAACCAAATTACAATTAATAAAGCTAACATATATATCTCCTTTTCATACGACAAGTCACATCCTAATGAAGAATATAAATTCCAAATAGACAACGGTAATAGATATTTCATAGTTGTAAATGAAATTGATATTAATATACTGTTGATAAATATGATGTTTGGGGTTGAAAAAATAAATTCAAATCCATATCTAATACCTTTAGGAAAAACCAATTTCATTTAAATATATATATGTTAAAAGATGATATTTTATTTACTCTTTTAAAACAATTAGAAAGCTGGTATATCACAATTAGAATTTTCTTATTTTTTAATTCCATTTCCAAATATATATTAAATTTACAAAAATAATTTTATATTATGAAAATGTTGGTAAATTATGAGATTTAGTAGAATAGTTTATAAGGAAAAATCCTATTAAAAATTCCTAGTAAACTGGGGAAAGTGACAAAAAAGTGAAATAGATAATAAAATGGAGTATTCAAGTGAGATCAAAATGATGGAAATAATATTTTAAAAGTGAAGTAAATATATTTTAATATATGTAAAATTTTCTTCTTAAGATATACGTTGATTGTATTTAAAGATACCTTACACATACTTAGTTCAAAAACCATCTTTCTACATATCTATGTGATCTAAAGTCTATAATTAACCAATTTTTTCTCAACTGGCCCAACAAATTCCATAACCCAGATAAAGATTACCAACCATTGGGATCTATTCTACATATGTATGTACAAATATAATACACTAATAACAAAAATACACCATACATATTAAAAATACCACCCTAATCAACATTGTAATCAAATCCTTTCGATTTCATAACTCATCCTTTGACCTTATATACTTATGAAAAACTATATATGTATATATAAATAGCTCATTTCTAATGTATATATTTACAATTTTGTTTTAAATTAATTAAAAAGAAGAGATATATATATACACTATTATAGACATGTAATTCATGCTTTATAACTGTGATGAATTTAGAAATAATTTTTAAACTCATTTAAAATCAAACATACCAAGTGGAGTTTTTGGGGACACTATAAAATAGAAATAACCTTCATACTTATAATTTTTACAAATAATTTAATTTTTATGATAATTAAAGATGTTATTATATTTCATCAATCAAATCATATTTTCAAAAAAAATAGTCATATGTGAAAGTCGATTACCAGAGCATTGAAAACCATGGAATACCTGAGGGAGGATATTCCATTCATTAATTATTTTTAATTTTGTATTTAAATTATAATATAAAGAATATAACGAGATAAAACAATAAATAAATTCTATATTTCAATTTAAAGTATTATGCATAAGGAAACACTCCCTAAATAGATTCAACATCAACAACAAAATCCCTAAACTACCACAAGAATGCCCTTGATTCAAATGAAAAAAATGAGGAATCCAATTTTCAAAAAATCCATAATTAAAAATTCTTAAAAGTAATAATAAAATAGTAAATTGATTCAATGGATAGTACATGCCTTGTACAATCATTTCTAAAATGACTCATAACATGGTCTACATATACCAATGTGACCTATAATCACCTAAAACAAAAACAATATTTGAGATAATGATAGGAAATGTCATTTTCACTAATAGAAGTCAATTATAACCAATAATAAATGATAAATGACAGATGATGATAAATATCAAATAATACCTCATATGAACAGAACATGAAATAATGAATTCAATATATTGGAATAAAAGGATAATTGGGATGGGATGTTTAATAGAAAAAACATTTAAATATATAATTCCCTTTCATTTAAAAAAATATATTATTAACATAGCGAAAACATGAAATATCATTTTTATAATATATAGTTGTATTTAAATGACTATTAAGTATCATTAGAATTGAAAATATAGTTCTTAAACAATGATCAATGAGTTGTATAAATATAGGGTTTTTACAAATTATTTTGTCACAGACAATGGAAGTGGTGGCCTTAACTAGTATAATCACACACTATGAATCACATTTAATGAATGTAAAAAGGTAGATAAAATTCATGGACTTCCAAATACCATTCCAAAGATGAGAACCGACAACATAATCAAGGGTGAACCAGATTACAAGAGAAGTTCAAGCACATTCAGATAATGGCCCAAACCATTTTCAATGAACGTCCTGATGAAATCCACACCATCACCCACCACACTTATAGGGAGTATTCTTGAGTTATAATTATATATGTATCAAGAAAAATTATTTATGAGTATGTACATTATTTTTTTATTGAATAATGAAAATAATTTATTTTCATTATTGTGACTTGGTAAATAAGTTTTAATGCATAAATAATATTTCTATTTATTATTACAATTCAATTAAAAAATATATTTTTTATTAATTACGGAATTTTTTAATTAAATAATATTTTTACTAAATATTTATTTTAAATTAATTTTATTATTTACAAATGTTCTTATAAGTTGTAACAAGGTCAATTATAATTTTTATTAAGGATTGAAAACTATTTTTTACAAAACCCATCTATTTTTATAAATGATAGTATTTACAATAAAAGTGAAAATTCACATATTTAGAAACTTATTATATAAAATTTATATTATTTTTCAAATCAGGGTGTTGAAATTATCCAATGGTATATTTTTCATAATTTTTTGAGAAATTCGAATTTTTAAGTAAAAAAAATTTACCGTATAAATATATTATGTGTTTTATGACATCATATTGACCTGATTGTGATGTAATAAAATATTAAAAATATAGTTTTACATTATAAATATTGTAACTTTTGGGCTATTTTATTTTTTTAAAATAACCATAGTGAATCCTCCAAGGCTTATAATTTTTTTATTTTATAATTAAATATTTGGATCTGATACTCACCTCTACATAAAAAATGCTATCATTTTAATTTTATATGACCATATCCTTTTAAAAAAATTTATTCCACTCCCCTTTTCCAAAAACCATTCAAAAAAAGAATGGGTGGGTTTGTGGGTTTGAAAATTTTATTATGTAGATCACCAAACAAAAATAATAAACAATTCCCCCACATTTACTATATAAACCCACCCATGAACCCATTTATCTGAAATCATGATCTTTGAAGCTCGGCAACCCATTACCCTCTTGTCCCAATAGTCCTACCAGGACTCCCCCAAGCACACAATAATACAACTCCTTGCCTTTGGGATCACACAACCATGTAAGGGATCTACCACACTCCTCTTTTATCAATCATTAATTTCATGTTATGACTTTAAATTAATCTATTTCTATAATGGTATATGTTATTAAATATTTCAATATTTCCCATTTTATTTATAAATTAATATATCCACTTTCAACCACATTTATCTCTGTTATAAACCATTATGTACACAAGTTACCATGCATAATGTTTATAAGGGATTCCTCTTCTACCCTTTGAATTCAAGCACCTTATTTGAGAGTATTACATTTAATATCAATTGAATGAATTGTAATTCATTTGTAATCAATAAATTTCCACCCACTTTATGTTATTTCTACAAGGTATCATTTCTACTCCCCTATTTTTTACCATACCTAATCTGTTACTATTCCAAAATTATGTAAGGGATCTCGTTCTGTCATGTTTTTTAAGAACACCTTTTATGTAATGCATTTTATTTTTCTTTTTCATGATTTGGGATATGTCATTCTATACCTCCTTACATTTCATATAATGTATATAGTTTGTGATATTTCTCTACCTCCTATTAATCCCCCTTATGATTCTTTAAACCCACCCAATACTATGTTGAAATTCAATAACGGATTTCTATCTTCTCATTTTCATTTCAAAACTTCATCTATATTAGACATGTAAATTCCATATCACAAGTTTGGATATTATGTTTCATGATCTCCATACATTTCATCCCATTAATTAATGACGAGATTCCCCTTTCTCTCTCATAATACGAATTTATGAATTCCAATATGGTGTCGTTATGTAGCAAAAATTTCACACCATTTTTTGTGCCAAAATAATCATATACTAAATACCATGCCCATTACTCTATCACGGATAGACACCTTTATGCACATATATGTATACAATTTTGACTTAAACATTTGAATTCAAAAATCCATCATCATGGAATAAATTATTTTATTTAATGAATCAAGGTAATATGATCTATATGGAACAATTATGCATGAAATTGTAATGATTACGATGTGTGTGACTTTATATCACTTCTATTCATTGGGTAATGTATAGTATCATGATACATGATGTTGGGATTGGGGTTTACCTGACTTATTTATAAGACTTTTATCAACCATATATGTATAGTTGTTTACCTGATATCTTTATGTTAAGGATGAAATGTTTTAAGACATTACACATTTACATGTCATTGTAATCATGTTAAATCCAGAATTTATGTTCATGATTCTCTTTTTCTCAATTTATATTCCTCTTACATAACATGTATTGGATTATTCATTTTATTCCTTGTTTAATAACTTAATGGGAATTATAGATCACCCCTTTTCTTATGCATCTCATCAGCTTATCCCATGAAGTGTTATGTATGATGGAATCTAGTGGTCATGTAAATGATCTTTTCAATAATGATGTTGTATTTTATGTCTTCTATTGTCATGTAATATTCCTAATACCCAAATACACAACACCTTTTGATCATTTGGGATGTATTACATAAAAATATATTAAGTAAAGCATCATTAATGGTGAAATAATGTGTAGTGTTATTATTGTTGGAATCATAGGACCTATTTATTTATTTCTGGGATTAGGATTAGAAAACTCTAGTGAATGCCTTATGGATACGACTATGTATATAAAAATAATCCCTAATTGTTTTTTATTATTGAGTAAGTGGTTTATAAAGCTAATAAATCCTTGTATAGACATGAACATGTAGTGGTGGATTGGGCATTGATTTATCTTGGTATAAAATAACAAAACACTGATTTGAGCTACACTCAAATGGAAATAGGTGCATGAAAAAGGTTCTTACTAAAATCATTGTTTGACACTCCCAGATGATATGTTTTGGTAGATTCATAATCATATTATAACAAATTATTAAGGAAAAAACTTATAGGAATATATGATACCATGCTGATCATATATAACAAAGATCGATTCTTTGAAATTCTTAAGTTAATGAAAAAATTTTAATTTATATGTTAACACTTTAATAACATTAAATTTTGGTTAATCTGTATAATAATATAAAATTACTCTTCCATTAATCTATATTATATAATGTAGAACCAGAATCAAATCATGAAAGGTAGGTTCACCATCCACAGTTTTACACATTCTTTTATATTCCAATAGATTAGTAAAATAATTCAAATACCCAAAAAACTATAGAGTAATGATGTTGGTGAAAATTGGAAACATGTAAATCATTGCATCCTATGTATATAACTCCTCCCCTATCACAATTTTTGTATTGAGATCCCAAGATGTCCATATCACACTCTCTATAGTGTAATTATATAAAATGAATAGAATAGATTGGAAAACCCTATATAGAGCCAACATAAATTTCTATGAGTGTGAAATCACTCACCATATGGAGAATTGTCCGTTCATTCTATGAAAGTGTAAGGAAAAGTATGATTATTATTTAGCAGCATCGGCGCATGCATGGATATTACAACCCAATGAGTGTTTGTATGTTTATCAGATGATTGAGTTTATGGAATTAACCATCCTAGAAGACATGCCTATTATGAGGGAACTCCCTGATGTGTTTCCTAAGAAATTACTCGGTCTTCCTCCTAGAAGAGATGTTGTATTATCGATTTATCTTATAAATGTGATATTTAATATGTCCATGGCACTGAATAGAATGACCATTTTGGAGCATGAAGAGACAATGGAACAATTAAATGATAATCTAAATAAAGGGATTAAATGACCAAGTGCTTCTACATAAGGTACACCCGCCCTATTCATCATGAAGAATGACTGGTCAATGCCCCTCTGCATAGATTACCTTCAACTAAAAAAACGATAAAGTAAAATAATATTTTTCCATGAACTGATGACATATTCGATCAACTATGTTGAGTACAATACTTAACTAAGGTGAATCGACAATCGGGATATTACCATGTTATTGTGACGAATGAGGATATCCCCAAGAATTCTTTTCATATGTGGTATGATAATTATGAGTTCAAAGAGATTCCATTAAGACTCACTAATGTTGTAGCAATATTTCTGGACTTGATGAATACAAAATTTAGTTTTTACCCTGATAAATTTGTAGTAGTCTTTATTAATTGTATTATAATATACTCCAAAACCATAGATGGTGATTCAGAACATTTATGTATTGTACTTGATACCTGGGGAAATATGATGCTCTATGAAAAGTACAACAGTTGTGAGTTCCAGTTAATGTAAGTCTCGTTTTAGGTGTATATCATCACATGTACTGTTATATATGTAGATTCTTCTAAAACAGAACCATGTTATGGATGATTGAGGCCAACATTTCTGACAAATATCCATAGATTCTAGGTGTTATGTAGATATTATAACCAAATTACGATATTGTTTTCAAGATTGTCAACCCTCATTCATTGATTACTCTAAATGGAGTTATGTTATCATGGAATCATTAATAAGATGAAACTATCATGGAGAAGAATAATAGGATTATTACTACCCATGTGTTCACACTACCAACACATGGAGAGCTTTTTGTAATATTCTATGAGGCTTCAGTGAAGGGCATGGGCTGTGGGTTAATGTAGAATGAAAAATTCATTGCATATTACACAATATTGCTGAAAATTAATAGGAAAAAATATCCCGCACATGATATGGATTTAGATGTTATGTACTCTATGTTGAAAATTTGGATAAATTATCTCTCTATGGAGAAGTGTTAAATATATATAGATCCGAAAAAACTCAAATATATATTGACATAGAATCTGTTAAATATTCACCAATAAATTTTGTATAAGCACATCAAGAATTCATATTTATCCATCCATTACAACCTTGGAAAAGTGAACTAGGTGGCATATTCTATAGGTAGAAAATAACCAGCAATTATATCATTCATGAGAATTTTAAAGCATCCAATAATCATTGGTTTTTCGAATATGGGCTTGGTAATCATAAATAATGTAACATAATAAATCATTTCACAAATTATTTCCTAATTATATCTTTTGTAATGTTTAATGGATTCTCAAAGGTAATGTGGGAATTTAGAAAAATGTGGAAATAAGAAGACATACCTATGAGACCTATTAGTCAGATAACATGAAGGAATGTATCGCTAAATATACAAAATTTTTCCAGGTATGTCATTTGGTGAAGGATTATAGGAATAATCTAAAGGGGATGATTACCAATTTCCAATAAAAACATTAGAATGAGAAAACACCAGTATGGAATTTTTCACCAGAGTTCCGAATACATCGAAAAGAAAAAAATAATTATTTGGGTTATTGTGGATCACCAAACAAAGACATCACACTCCATTTCTGATTCGAAAGTATTTATCACTGGTTCAACACACACAAATATACATTATATAATAGGTAAGTTTGTATGGATTAACACTATCAATTGTGTCTGATCGATATCCAATATTCACCTATATATTCATGAAGAGTTTGCAGTATGCTCTGAAAATTATGTTTAATTTCACCATGGCCTATCACCCACGAACGGATGGCCAATCTGATCGGACTATCCAAACACTTGAGGACATGTTGAGAGATTTTGAAATAGACATAAAAGGTGGATGGGACCAACATATTCTTTTGGTGGAGTTCTCATACAAAAACTATTTCAACTCATCCTTCCAAATTAATCCTTTTGAAGACCATTAATTGTAGATGTATATAACACAGACTTGTTGGGATGATGTTGGGTAATGAAAACATCTATGTTCGAAAATGGTCGAATAAATGGTATAGAAGTTTAATACCATCCAACAACACGTCAATGCTCTCTAGAGTTGAAAAAAGATATATGTTGACAATTGGTGATGATACCTAGATTTTAATTTTTTATATATGGTATTCCTCCACATATCTCAAAGGAAGAGAGTTAAAAAAATTTGGAATAAGGGAAATATTAGTCCATGGTACAACACCCTTTTTGAGAACATTGATCGCATCGGGGCACTAGCATATCGACTAGAACTCCCACCAAACCAGTCTCTAGTACATGATATATTCCTTGTATCACACTTAATGAAGTATATACCAGACCAATCACAAGTACTCAATCAGGAGGAGGTATCATTAGAAAATAAACACTCATATGAAGAGAATCTGTGAAGATCATCAATCATAGAAAAAATATTCCATGAAATAATACAATTCCTCTTATCAATGTGATGTGGAGAAACCATTTGATTGAACAGAAAATGTGGTAACTAGAGGAAGTTGTGAGGTATAGTAACCATAATAAATATTTTAATGGGAAAAGTAAATTTTTATGGTAAAAATACATAATTGGGGAAGGTAGTAATATGCCGGACATTAATTTTTAAAATTCAATTTCTTTTAATTAACTGTCCTATGGATATTGAAAACTAGTACACACTTTTTGTTTTATTATATAAAATTGTATTTGAATGACCATTATGTATCATTAACATTGATAAAATAGTTGTTGAATAGTGATCACCTGACCAGTATAAATATATGGTTTTATCAAATCCTTTTGAAAAAGAAGGTGGAAGTGATGACCTCAACTAGTAGGATCATTACCTATGAATAAAACATATTACAGATTCCATGGGTGATAGTTTTTTTGTATTTTCTATATGAAAATCCCTAGTGGAGATCCAACACATGAAACATGTGAGAAATCCTTGACGGATAATTTTCATATTCATCAAGATCACATCTGAAACCATGTTCATTAAACATCCGAAGGAAATCCCCACAAACACACACCTTACTCATAGGTTGTATGCTAGTGTAATAAAGCTATTTGTCTCAAGATCATAGAATTATTAGTTTTTACTTATGTTTTGTATTGAATTATTAATATACTTTCATTTTATTATTGGTACTTTGTATATGATATGTAACGAGTAGATTTTATTTTTTGTTAATATTCAAATTCAATTAAGAAATATATTTTTGAAGATATAATAGATTTTGGAATAAAATAACATTTTAATTAAAAAATATTATTAAATTACAATTATTAAATATAAATTATTATGTAATATTTATAATGTCGTTTTAAATTTTTATAAAGGGGTGAAAATAGTTTTTCGCCAAACTTGTCAATTTTTAATAAATGTAGGTTTTTATTTTAAAAGAGGTTATTCATGTATTAAGATAACTATTTAAAAAATGAATATTATTTTGTGAATTAGGACATTGAAATTATACAATGATAAATTGTTCATTATTTTCTAAGACAATCGATTTTTTGGGTAAAAATTAAATTCCATATAAATATATAATGTGATTTATAACATTTTAATGTTCAAATAGTGAGGTACAATAATATTATTAAAGGATTCCTCATCTGAATATATGATTTTTGTATATAATTTTTTAATTTTAGGTTTATTTGATTTATTTTATAAAGCCATAGCGAGTAATCCATGGCATATAAAATATTTTATGAATTTAAAATCATTTCCTTGAAAATGTGACACACCTCTACATCAGGAAGTGAAATATTTTGTTATCTTTCTCAATTATCCTTTCTAAAAAATATATTACAATCCTGTTTTCTAGAAATTATGATAAAAATGTTTGGATGGTTTTCATTTTGAATATTTTATTGTGTAGTGTCCTAAACCCACATAATAAAAAATCACCCTACATTTCCTATATAATCCAACCCATGTACCCATTTCTCTTCACTCAAAAACTATTATGATCGACCACCCAATGATCCCTACTTCATATATACTTCCCTTGGAATCCCCAATCTCCCAATAAGCTACCCCCAATCATTTGGCATCACACATCCATGTAATAGATCACCCACCCACTTTTTTTATCAATCATTTTTTCATGTTATGACTTTTAATTTCATTTTTACCCATGATAGGATATGTTATTAAATATCCTCCTTAGATACCATTATATATATATATTATTAGAGCCCCCTTCACCATAAGTTATCCTACTTTTGAAGCCTTTTGTATACCCATCACCATACTGAATTTTCCCATGGGCTTTCTCTCCCCCATTGAATTCAAGAAACTTCTTTTGGACTATTGATTTTAATTTCTATTTCATGAATTAATTTTTTTTTATCATTTAATTAATACCCAATATATTTTTTCTCAATGAGTTATAATTTATTCTCCCCTATTTGGACACTTACCTAATACTTTACTATGTCAGAATTCTCTAAGGTATCTCCCTCTCTCTTTTTTATTCAAGAACATATTTTATGTCATTCATTTTTATTTCCATTTTTTTATTTGGGATATATTCTTCCATACCACAATACTTTTTATATGATTTATATTCACCCGTCCAAAAATTGGATAGCCACCCCATCTGAATAACCATGATCAATAGATATAAAAATTCAATAGATTAATCATGGAATTGGATAATGGTGGATATTATAAAATGTATCCCATAAAACAAATTTATATACACAAGTTATTTATGGTAAAAAGTTCAAAACGCAAATCATGTATCAGTACCCATTTAGAAATACATGTATTGTCCCAAACTAGAAGTCAGTAAAATGGTTCTTGTGTCCTATCAGCCATTGGGCCTCAAGTACATGGACACCTATACCATAGACATATGACTATCATTGATGGTATTATTGTTTAATAATGTGGAGGATATATCTTATGATTCAGTAAAAAATATAGAAAGTCATAAATTTTGTAATGAAGTGACATATAATTGTAACAAACATCCAATAATAATAGTGTAAATAAGTGTTCATGGGTATGATTCAATAAATATATGTAAAAATGAATGAGATAATAAAAAACAATATTATCAAAATTAAAAAAATCTCAACTGATATCTCTAAGATTATAATAAACACCAGCATTGTCATGTGCACTGATGATCCCATGAACATGAGTAAAAACACAAAACACAATCCCTGATCCTTAACTAGTAACAATGATTATTGTTTGGGTACTAAAAAGTATCAGAATATGTTGTGAGATAATATTTGTAGTAAAAAAACAATATTATATAATTATATCTAATACTTATGGACAAAATTTAATAGTTTTCATGTATAATACACAAGGAAATGAATAGTAAATGAAAACAATTCGGTCACCGGTTCCTCATGGAAACAAAGTTGACCATACCTTCTTTGTCCTATGACAAAATGTATCTGGACACCTGTAATCCAGAACAAGTATAAGGATATATATTTACATATATACATATAAACAAATGTATTTAGACATATGTTCTATATTTAATATTTAATATATATTTATATATATACATTATAATAGCTCTAAGCCGTTGTGTAACTTGGGCATCCATGCCTTGTACTATTCATGTTTTGCCTATGGATTACCCAATAAATCCCTATGAAAATGTTATCATAAATGAATCGATAGGTTTCAAAACATTGTTTTTTAACAGATATGGTCGAAATAATTTTTTTTCATTAATAATGTAAAATCATATGACTAGTGATCTCATCCATGGGATTTCTTATAAAAAACATGTGTATCACACAAGGGAATTAATAATTTCATTTAATCAATGTGCATGTGTATTATAGACTGCATCAAATTCCATATATATCCCAAGGAATACATCAAGTCATGTTTCCAAAGAGTTCATCCCAAAAATTCTTTATTAGGAACCCAATATCAGTCGAGGTGTTCCATGATTCATTTATCCACGGATCCCATCAATGGGAGTATGTGTAAAGAAATTTAGTTTCTCTCATGATAGTTATAGTCTCAAACTACATATCATACAAGTAATTGAATTATAAAAAGGGGCCCAATATGTCACGTAGAGAATACTTAATTTATTAAAAATTTCAATTTTAGCAATAAAGAAGACTCATTTAGTGGTCATGCAATAATATTTATGAAAATTAAACCCAACCCAATAGAATAGGTTGTTTTTTAGTGAGATTTAGGAATCGTGAACATATTTTCTCTATATTTAATGTGATTATCCATAAAAATGTACAATTATATATCAAACCATTTAAAAATGGGTTTTATATAAAATAAATTTCCATGTGTGTATACATTCCCATTCATAATTCAATACCTATAAAAATAACTTTTTGGAAATTAAACTATTTATTCACATGTAAAATGTATTTATTTAAATTTAGAATAATATTATGTGACCTATCCAAATTATTTTATCATTTAAAAACAATCAAGTGGTCCAATGAATTAACTATACAAAAAAACATTTAACATAGTGAAATAGTGATGTATCTCCCTAAAGACTCATACTTATAAGGTTTAAGTATTATACCAGGAAGGATTCAATTCCATATTTGTTAAACATATTAGGATAAATACCTTGAGAGGGGAGGTGAAACAGGGTGTGAATGATTAAAATTACATTCTTTTTAGATCATGATTTTTCATTAAACAAAACACTTTCATATCTTCACTCCATAGTAATATATGAATCGAAATGAAATCATGCATGAGACACATAGATTTTTACTTGGTTAATCATCATTTATATACATATAATGAGTATATTTGGATGATCTTCTGATTGTACCAAATCCTCTATAGATCACTACAAGGTTAGAATGATTGATCCATATTATATCTAATCACATTCTCACTACTGTTACATGATATAGGTCCTACCGAATAAATTTGAAACGGTCAATCCATATGTATCTATCTATTTTTGTATAAGTGTAAAGGATCGACATATTACACTTCCTTCCCTCACTGCTCTTGGAGGATATCTACTCATAGTTTATATACTTTTAGGTCCCTTTATTTTCGTAAAAATCATGTATCCTTGACTATAGATAGAGATGATGTTGAAATCTAATTTTAATGTATAGTTGTAATTATATTTTCCAAAAACATTTTGATTGCAGAATTGGTTTCATGAACTGTTTAAGTCCATACGTGAGAAACCTACATCCTCCATGAACTATGTTTCACTATGTACTGTATAAGCTTCATGGACAACATCTCATCCATGGTCTTCGCCATCTCCATGAACTACCTCTGTTTCAATGAACCGCCCCCATACACAAATTTAGAAAACCACCTCCACTAACCAACCCCACGTACTATCTCCACATAAAGCTTCATCTTCCATAGAACATCTCCTACTCTATAAATCACATACCATTACGTGCTATATATCCCTTGTAATTTATATTCATGGGATGTACCCATGAACTACAATATCATTCCTTGAATTATTTCTCGTGAACCACATCACATTATAGAATCATTCCTTATGAACCTATTTCATATATAACTAAATTCTTCCAGTGTAATGTTGTATTTTAATGGAAATCGTACTCTATTAATGATTATATTTGTAGTCCCTATATAGGAAAATTTATCCACAAAATTCGCTAATATTTTTTACTTAAATCGTTGATATGGTATAACCTTAACCACATAATACTTCTATAATGAACTATTTTTTCAATGTTGTCCACATACCACCTATAAGGACCCAACCTTTAAGCATTACATAATCTTGAAATAAATTAATAATTTACTTTGAGGATCATTTCAGATTTATAGTTTTATAGAGTAAGTCCATAACCATTACATTAAAACTCAAAAATTAAAAAGTAGACACTTCAACAAAGATTCCATTTTTTCATAAAATAGAAAACTCTTGAGAAAAACCCATGTCTAGTTCCTTGTTTTAAACAACATGACTTTTCTTTGATCCCATCATTGAACATATTTATCATTAATTTCTATGATAAAAATTTCAAAACATGGGATGAGTTTAAAAATATCTGTAAGGGTTAAAAAATAAAGAATGAAATCATTATTCCATCAATACATAAATAACATAAACTATTTTAAATAACTCATGAAATAATAATCTTTATGAATACCACATAGTAATCACAAATCATAAAGGTATCTTGTGGCATCCATAACATGAATATGTTGTAGCTTTCAAATCTACGTAGGGAGTTACATTTAGAATAGCCATCATAGTATATTACCTAAATCACATAAGAGAAACATTCACATTTACCTCCGTTACATTACCTAATGCATTGGATATCTATCTCAAGAGTACCCACCATTGGTTAATAACGGAACCACCTGTATACATAAATAATGTCGCAGAACCATAACATATTAATTACACATAAAACTGATATAAAGGAAAGAAAAAATTTCTAAATTTAAATCCCAATATGTTATTTAAATTTATTTACAAAAATAATTCATTTTAAAAACCACATTAAATAAAAAAAATACATATAATTGTATATGGTATTTAATTTCGTTTTAAAAACACTACGACTCTTAGAGGGAATCCAAAGATCAATTATGCTAGTGGCACCAGAAAGGTTTTTATCACCGCATATATTAAAAGAAACATTATTTTTTGTTTTCTTGTTAAAAAACTTATAGAAAAATATTCACTTGGAATTAAATGAACTGTCAATAGAGTTTATACACCATATAAATGAATGTCATGTATAAAATAAAATATGCAACAATGAATGGGGATTGAGACGATGTACCTTACCTCATGCACAACATGACTCATTCATTATATTATCTCATAAATACTAAACTATATTTAATTTATACATACATAAGAACAATCTTCATTTTTATTTTCTAAATTATATCAGTTATTACCATGTTAAAAACATTATGAAATCATTTATGTTAATAATGGTCATTTTGCCGATATTTGGTACTTGAGTGAAAAATGACCTCCTTATAATGACACGTTTTCCATGTGGTCAAAACTACCTTATCTATAAAATGATATTCATGATTTAGATAGAAAATATATCATATATATATATATATATTTAGTATATATATGTATTTATAATAGTACATCACATTTTGAGATAAGAAAAGAAATGCACCATTCATGGAGATGTTAAGCCGTACACATGCATGGTAGCTACTTTCATTTCTATTTATTATTTAATGGAAATAAAACATTATTATACATATTTATATTATAATTACAGTATAAGATAATATATAATTTCATTAACTCCATCTATTATACCTTCCACACAATTCATGAACGAGTGATATCATTTTTAGGGGGCGGTAGTCTACACTTCCTCAAATGAAATTATCATATTTACCCTTTATAGAAACCATAATAAAATTTCATAAATGAAAAATAAATAAGAATCTAAAAAATATAAATATAATATATATCCCATATAAATATAGTTCCATAATAATGGCCACCATAATAGGTTGAAGGAGAATATTGAAAAATCAACATTTCGTGAGGCAGTAGTTCATCGTCCACAAAAACACTATGTTCGTTGCCCATTAGATAGAGGTGTGTGTAAGTGTAGTTCTAATCCATCTCTTAAAAAAACCTAGTATATTTATTATACTGGTGTTTTTATAAAATAAATTAATAAAAATATTTTAGGGTGTTGGATTAGTAAAATAAAAGAAAAGTACTTAGGAGAAGATGTTAACTTTACATTGGGTATCTCCCTCTAGTTTGAAAAAAAAGGTTTACATGAATTTCCTTCTACATAGAGGAATACTTCCAGGAGGAAGAGAGTGATGTAGCGAGATTAATAAAAAAATTATGTGCCAAGGGGCTTGGTAGATGAGAGTAAATTGTTAGATGTGAGGAAATTTTATAAGTGGGGGGAGGGGCTCTTTAAGAAAGTTTAAAAATATTATTTTATTATATAATGATTTTTGGTTTCTAAAGGTCCAAAACAAAATAAAGTGAAATATAATATGACTCATGTTATAAATAAAATCATCAAATAATAATTGGATAGGTATTGGATAGGTTTTTCATTTTTATAATCTTATTTTTTTATATCATTCATTAATGATGATAACACATCATCATTATTTTGTCATAAATAATTTGATTTATTTGATGTCTAAAAACTATAAAAAACACCATAATGTATGAAATAGTATTAGAATTAAAGTAAATATTTATATTCTATGTGATACATTATATTACCCTATGTGAAAATGGATTTACTAAATAATATATTTTGATGGAATTTTAGTATTTACTTGAATTTAATTAATATAATGTGTTAATATCACTTTTATATGTCTCCATAATGTCCCAAATTAGACCCACTGATGGCCATGACCGTAAATGTATCATAAAATAGTATTTGGACACATGTTATGATATTTTAATATTATTATAGTATTATTTTTTAACCTTATTTATATGATTTTCCCTTTAACCATTGTAAATAAAATATTTACTGATGTAAATATTCATAATGAATAAAAATAAAAGTTACATTTTTACACAAATTATAAATCCTAATTCCAAATATAGAATTCTTTTTTCCAAATTACATACACAGAAGAGGCAGGAATTTATTTAAAATTAATTCATGTTGTCCAAAACAAGCACATTTTTATGAAATAATAACTATCAAAAGATAGACAGTTGTTTTTGTGCAACATCAAAGTTAATTTACAATCATTCACCAATATGGGATTAATCGGTAAAAATATAATATAATTACACATTAATACAAATTAAAAATATAATATAACAATATAAATAAATTATATTAAATGGATATTTTGAATTAATATACAGTATTTTTCACTATTCATTAAAATGAATTTTATCAGTTCAAATGTAAATTTGGTTATCCTGATTCTAAATAAAAAAATTATTTTTTCAAATACAACATATAAAATTGACCAAATCTATATTTAATGATGTTCATTATTAAAAGGTAGTAAATAGATCTTTTAAATAATATTATACTATTTGTGATTAAAATTAGATTCATTCACATTTTAAGCCACTATATTTTATTGGATAAATGTAATAAAATTTCACAAAAATGAATATTAATATTTTAGTTAGTTATGACCATTACTTCCAATAACATTGCTAGGTGTTTATAAAAATTTAATCTACTATTATATTATTATTTTTATGTTTGACCCAACGTTGTGTGAAAAATACGATTTCAAAAAAACTCATTGTTACATATTGGGTACGCTATCAAACATAACATCCCCCATTAAAGTAAAATTACTATTTAATTCGAAATTATTAATAAATATGATGATTTCTTATTCTTAATTTTCATGGGATGTTATATCCATCCTTCATTTTGGTAATTGCATCCCTAAAATTCAATTCACTTTTCAAATAAGTGGGGTGTATTTATCCCTGATAGAATTTTAAGATTCTCAGGTTTCCTCTCAAACCATATGGATTTTTCAAAAAAACTGTTCCCTAATGAATTACATTATTCTTCCAAACATTCACTCTTCGTCAAGAATCCAGACTTATGGATCCTCATAAGTGAGATTCAATTCCAACTGAACTACCTCTAGGATCAAACATGAGATAGTTTTGGTATATAATTTCACAACTTTGAACAATGAAAAACATAGTGTGCCTATGATAAACATGAATTTACATCAACTCGGTAGGAAAATAATCCAAAATTATCCACGATTTCATAAGGTCCAATGAACATTGGACTCAACTTTCCATTCTTACCAAAACATGTCACACATTTTCATTGAGAATATTAGATAAAGACATGACACCTGACCTCAAAAGAGAGATACATCCAGCAGTTATCTGGTTCCATTTTCTACCTGCACTAAGCTGTTACCATGTGCTTTTGAATCAAGAAATTTTTTCCATATCTTCTACCAATTCTGGCCCCATCATTTTCCTTTCACCCACATCTTCACAAACATTTGGAGTTCGACAACGTTTCCCATATAATGCCTCAAATGGAGCCATCTATATACTAAAATATAAACTGTTATTATAATAAAATTAATCAAATGAAATATGTTTGTCCCAACTTCTCTAGTATTCCATTGAGCAAGAACATAACATATCCACTAAGGGATGAATTGTTAATTCTGACTGTCCATATGATTATGGATGAAAAGCTATAATAAAATTAAATTTAGTACCCAATGATAAATAAGGTCCTTTCTAAAAGATAAAATTAATCCTAAGATCATGTTCTGATACAATACGGAGGGGAAATCCATGCATCCAAACTTTCTCTTTAACATAAAACCGAGAAAGTTGATATAGAGAGAAAAAATATCAAATAGAAAGGAAATGATCATATTTATTCAATCGATCAAAAATAACCCATATTTCATTATTTCCTTGAGATATATTTGGAAATCCTACAATGATTTCCATTAATATATTTTCCCATTTCCACTATATCACCAATAATAAATGAAGCATCCCATTCGGTAACTTGTGCTATGCTTTAACTAGTTGACAATTCAAACACATCAAAATAAAATAAGCAATATTGTTTTTCATTCCATCCCACCAGTAATACTTCCAAAGATCTTTGTACATCATATTACATCCCAGATGAATTGAAAATAGATAACAATGAGCTTCCCATAACTACTCATTCATCAAATGTGAATCAAAAGGCACACATAGTCTATTCCCAAATCTCAAAGAAAAATAAATTTCAATGTTAAAATCCAGAATCTTATACTTCTAAACCCACTATACCTTTTTTTGCCACTAAATTTCTTTCTTTTATGTTTGCTTAATTCTATCTAATAGAGATGACTTCACTGACACCTAAAACAAAATAGAGGAATTTCTTGCACCAACAACTTCTATGCCAAATTTCATCAAATAAAAAAACAAAGTATCTCATTCCAAACGTACCAAGGTTGATGTATCGTTAATTTTTCAACACAAAGTATTAGCCACTTTATTTTATACTACCTGAAGGTAATGGATCGTGCAATCATAATCAATGATAAATTCTAGACATCCCTTCTGTCTCATTTTTAATTATTTTTTAGTGAATATATACTACAAAATTTTTTTGTCAGTATATATTTCTCATTTTTTTCCAAACAAATGATTCAACCAAATTTTTAAAACAAAAAAACAGTAGGTAATTCAAAATCATGTGTTGGTTAATTTAACTCATGTGGATTCAACTGACGTAAAGAATAAGAAATTACCTGATCATTCTGTATTAGGACACAACCAAGTAATTTCAATGAAGCATCACTGTAGATAACAAACTCACTATTTTTATATAAGTTCTAAAAAAATTGTTCACAAATCTTCTTATCAATTCTGGGAAAAATCATCACATTCGATAATCCAAATGAACTTAACACATTTTTTAGTTAACATAGTCAGTGGGAATGAAAACAATGAAATCATTTCCCCAAACTTCTTGTAATGACCCACTAATCCAAGAAAACAAAGAATATCTGTTATATATGTTATCATGGCCATTATTAAACAACATTTTCATTATCAGGATCTAATATTATGCCATTTTTTGAAAAAAAAATGTGTCCAATTAATGAAATTTGTTGTAACCAAAAATCAGTCATGCTAAATTTCCCCAATTGATTATTTTATTTTATGGTTTTCAAGGAAACCCTTAAATAACAATCATGATCTTCTTTACTTTTAGAATAGACCAAAATATCATCAATGAAGACAATAATAAAATTATCAAATAAGTCACATAAAATTCTATTCATATAATCCATGAATACAACAGGTGTGTTGGTTAACCAATAAGGCATAACTACAAAATTCAGAATGGCCATATCTATTTCAAAACATTGACTTCATAATGTCTTCACCATTACATTCAATTGATGGTACAGTAACCTCAAATCAAACATTGGAAAATACTAAGGTCACTAGATCTTATCAAACAAATAATAGATATGTGGAAAAGGATACTTGTTCTTAACAGTGATGTTATTAAATTCTCTATAATCAATGAAAAGTCTCATTGAACAATGATTTTATTTAGAAAACAATATAGGATCACCCCATTGTGATGTGCTAGGTCGAATGAACAATTTAACTAATAACTCATGAAATTTCTTCTATAATGCTAAATTTCCAATTTGATCCATTCAATAAGTGTGTTTTGAAACTGGATTAGCATTTTGAACTATGTTAACAATAAATTCACCTTCCCGATCAGTTATAATACCAGAAAACTCATTAGTAATAGCATCAAGGTACTCAATTACCACCAACACATCATTAATCAAAACAGTTCCTTTATTTTCAACAATATGTGAAATGTAAAATTAATTTCCATTTTTTAATAGTTTCTAATCTTCCTGACATGTTATCAAATTTAACGGTTCATTATTATAACCAAATTAAAAATAATTGTAAAAATAAACCTTTTTTCTCTGAATTTAATCATAGATTGATAAATAGAAATCCATTCCACACCCAAAATAACATCAATATCTACTAGAGGAAAAACAATAAGGATTTCAGGTAGATTCATTCAACACACAAGGAAAATAATTTTATTATAATTTTTTTGTCTTAAAATTTTTTCTATTATATTACCATAATTTCCGGATTCATATCTTGAGATGGAATTAAAAAATTACTATAAAACATCTCAGAACAAAATGAGCATGTATACCCTGAATAAAACAACACATTGGCATAATCATTAAAGAAATTGTACATGATACTACTTAATTTGATGACCCACCATCTGTTAAATTAGTGGCAAAGGATTTCACAACCTCTTTCATCTTGTAGTTTTCCCTCATTCCATTAGTTGTGTTCTTTGATGAACACTCATTTTCATAATGACCCATTTCATTGAATTTAAAACATTATATTGATTTTAAATTATATTTTGTCGTACCATTACACAGAAATTTTTTAGTGAAATTTTGAGCCATATATCCCATTTTACCACATTGGTAGAACTTACTAGAATTAAAAAGACATTCCCATAGCATTCTTTTTAACAAAAATTTTCACAACCTATAAACTTATGATTCTTACCATAATACTTTTTTGAAGAGTTATCCCTTATCATCTACCACCTCAACAACAAATTATATAGGTTTTTAAAGACCAAAAGATCATCATAAAACTCAATTTCCACCTTTTATGCACATCGAACTCGTTTTCCTGACTTTTGAACTCACGAGAGGATAAATCATTTCTATGCTTTGGATTTAATCCTAAGTATAAACGGTTAATTTTACTATCATAATTTCATAGGAAATTTGGGTCATACCTTGCCAGTGGTGTGAATACTACATCATAAGTAGCCACTAAGTCATCATCCTTTCTCAATTCCATGAATTATTTTCCATCCTACGATGAACCACCTTTGGAAAATATTTCTCAAGAAACATATCATTAAATTTATCCTAATAAATATCCTCAGTCTCCCCACATTCCCTAAAAACTTTTACCATTTATCACCGCTAAATAGCTTCAAATTCAAAATTATAAATAGAAAAACTATCATTTTGATGTTCTAACCACCCCATGACATCAAAAACCTTCTCTAGACCTTTAATCAAACCTTCAGCTAGCACAAGATTATATGGTCCTATGAATGATGGTGGATGATGCGTCATGAAATGAACTACTACTAACACATTCCTCTGTGGATGATTTGGATGATCTCATTCCTTGATACCATGATTATTTATAGCCTGTTTCAATTGTTCCATCCCTACAACAAACTATTTAGTTCCGATTCTGACCATCTCAGGTTGCTAATTTGAATGATTTTCTTCGTCCTGATGTTGTTCCATTATAGCTACCCTATTACCTCTGTGGAAAAGCATTCTTAACATAGAAATCACACAGGAGAAGCCACACGAAAATATTTTAATGATATATCATTTCAATCTTAACATAATTTAATTTATGGACATTAATATAAAAATGTTATTACTCCTAAAATTCTCTAAACTAACCTCTAATACCAACTATAAAAACCCAGCCCATAAAAATTACATAATCTTGAATTAAATGTATAATTCACATTGAAGATATTTTTAGGTGTAGAGTTAATGAGATTTAGGCCATAACTATTACATTTCATTTCAAAAATTACAATGTAGACAATTATACTATGTTCCAATTTTTTCATAAAATATATAAAAAAATAAAGTATTGTTCCATGTTTTAGATAGTATAAATTTTCGTTGATCCAATCCTTGAATATATTCATCTTTAAGTCCTGTAAAAAAAATTCAGAACATGGGATGATCATAAAAATCTCAGCAACGGTTGTAAATTAATGAAACAATAATAACTGGCTCATAAATACATAAAATACATAAACTTCTTTACTTATATTATTAAATCACAAGATTTATGAATAACACATTTTAATCACAAATCATAAAGGAAACTTGTGGAATCCATAACATTCTTATGTTGTAGGATTCAAAGCTACATAGGGAGTTAAATTTGGAATACCCATCACATTATATTCCCTAAATCTCTCAAGATAAACATTAATGTTTACCTCTATCAAATTACCTAATCCATTAGAGATCTATCTCTCGATCATCGACCTAGTTTTATCAAGGAACCTCCCGTATATGTAAATAATTTCCTAGAACCAATACATTTTCATTACACATAAATCAAACATAAATGAAATATAACATTTCCTCATTTAAATCACAAAATATAATTTAAATATATTTTCATAAACAATACATTATCAAAACCATTTTCAATACATAATCACATAAAATATTATATGGTATTTATTTTCCTTTTAAAACACTACTTCTTGTAGAGGAAGCCAAAGATCAACAATGCTTTCGGCAGCAGAAAGGTCATTGTCACCATTAACATTAAAAGAAACATTATTTTTTTTAATTTAGTAAAACACCTATTATAAAAATATTACCATTGAATGAAATGAAAATTCAAATGTGTTTATTCATTTTATAAATGAATGTCATGTATTAAATAAATGTCAAAATGAAAAGAGATTGAGACGAAGAGCCTTACACAGTGTCTAACTTTACCTGTTCATTATTTAATTTCTTGAATAATAAAATAAAGTTAATTTCTAATTGAAAAATATCCTTTTCCAAGTTTATTATTTCTTTTATATAACTTATTAACATGTTATAATCATTATTTTATCATTTATGTTAATAATGCTCATTTTCTCGACATTATGTACTTGAGTAAAAAATAAACTCCTTATAATTACAAGTTTTCCATGTGGTAAAAATTCTATTATTTCCAAAATGATATTAATTATTTAGATATCATATATATTATATATATCCAGTATATATATGAATTTATAATAGTACATAACATTCAGAGATAAAATATAAAATGAACCATTAATGAAGACTGTAATTTGTAGATACACATGAATGCTACATTCATTTCTATTTCATATTTATTGGAATAAAAACATAACAAGAAATAGGAATATTATAGTTATAGTTTAATAACATATATAATTTTATTAACTCCATGCTTTATACAATCCACGTTTGGCATGAATGAGTCATGTCACTTTGAGGGGGTGGTAGTCCGCACATCCTCAAATGAAATTATCATAATTATCAACTATGGAAACAATAATGGTATTATATAAATTAAAAATTATGAACCATATAAATAATATAAATACAATATATACAACATATAAATATAGTTCCATTATAATATCAACCACAAGTGGTGGTAGAAGAATATTGAACAATCATCGTTTCGTGAGGCAGTAGTTCATCTTCCACAGAAATAGTATGATCTTTACCTATTAGATGGAGGGTTGGGTAAGTGTAGTTCGAATAAATCTCATAACATCAACTGAGTATATTTATACTAATTTTTTGGTAATAAAATAAATTAATAATAATATTTTATGGGGTTGATGTCGTAAAATCAAAAAATATCTTAAGAGAAGACGTTATCTTTCAATCTGGTATTTCCCTTTGGATTGTACTAAAAGGTTTACTTGAATTGACTTATGCCTAGAGGAATGCATATAGGAGGAATAGAGAGTTGTATGGAGAGTAAATGGGTTGAGAATGGATGAGACAAGGGGCTTGAGAGGTGTGTGTAATGGGTAACATTTGAGGGAATTTGATAAGGGGGAGGAGGGGCTCTTTAGGAATGTTTAACAATATTAATTTAATATATAATTATTCTTATTATATAAAATACAAAAAACACATTAATGTAGAAAATAAGATGACTCATGTTGAAAATAAAATCATCAAATTAAAATTTTACAACTTTTGGATAGTTTTTTAGTTTTTATAATCTTATTAATTTTATTAATTCGTTAATGAGGTAAAAACTACATCATTATTATGTCATAAATAATCTCCTTTATTTGATGTCTAAATATTATAATAAAATTATGATGTTGGAAATATTTTTAGATTTCATATTAATATTTATATTCAAAGAGATAACATATATAACCCCATGTAAAAATTTATTTACTAAAAGATATATGTTTATGTCATTTTTGTCTTTAATAGAAATTAATTAATATAAAATTTCATTATCACTCTCATGTGGCTCCATGGGGTCCTAGAATCAAAAACAAAGATGGAAATGGTCGTAAATGTATGAGACAATAGGATTAGGACACATTTTATGGTATTTTAATATTATTATATTATTATTTGTTACCCTCATTTACAATATATACCATTTAACCATGGTAAATAAAATATTTACTGAAGTAGTATTCATAATGTTTATAAATAATAGTTACCTATTTAAACAATCAAAACCTCATGATTACAAAAATGGGATCAATTTTTCAGAAGGAAAAACACAAGAGTGGAAGAAATCAATTAATAATTCATTCCCATTGTCAAAATAAAAAAGCGTTTTTAAGAGATATTAACTTTCAAAACAGTGACAGTTGTTTATGTCCAATTTCAAAATAAAATTACATTCAATGACCTACAATGGATTAATTTCTAAATATACAGTCTAATTACTTTTTAAAACCAATTAACAATTTAATCTTACCATATATTGATTAAATTATAAGGCGGAATTGAATTAAAATACAGTATTTTTTACAATTCATTAAAAATGAATTTTATCATTAAAAAAACAAAAATTTACCAAATGTAAATTTTTATTTACTGATTCTAAATAAGAATTTTATTTGGTCAAATTAAATATATAAAAGTGAACAAAACAACTTTAAAATGGTCTCTCCATCAAAAGTTTGTAAATCAATTTGTTAAAGAATATTATTCTATTTTTGCTGAAAATTATATTCATTCAAATTTTATTCCTCTTTCATTTATTGGATAAATGTAAAAACATTTAACAAACATGTATATTTATATTTTAGTTATCTCTATCCATTCCTGCAAATAAAGTGTATATGCATTAACTACAATTTAAAAAAATATTATATTATTATTTTTCATTATGACCCAACGTTGTGTGAAACATAAGATTTCAATTAATCTAGTTGTTGTGTATCGGGTTCCCCATCGATCATATCATCCCCATTCAATGTTAAATTAATATTTACTTCAAAAATATTACTAAAATTGAAAATATAAAATTCATTATTTACCTAGGATGTTACACCACAAATATTCCTTCGTGGTGGATGATCTCATCCATGAACAAAACCCTCCACGTCTTCTCAAATCATCATATCATTTTCACAAATGTCGATCCATCCCATATACCACAATCCTTCCCCAAACCATTTCCCTATGGGATACTGCATGGATCCCTATGAACTATTTTCTCTATATGGTCGGTGTACCGCCTTTCGTGGTCCACATAGCACCATTATATAGAATACACCATTTTTCCAATTCCCCAAATCCATTTCGTGGACCACCTTTTATGGTCCATGAACTATTTACTCCTATGTGAAAAATCAACCTTGTCTAAAATTAAAAATTAAATTTTGAGGCCCTGAAATTTGGAACACACATGGAAACATCCCCACATTAAACAACTGCTTCAGTGAACACAAAAAATAATCATTCAGTGTTGTTTATCATTTTTGACAAAAACAATCACACCCAAATAAACCAAGACAATTTGAGATTGAAGTTTTCTAACCCTATTATCAAAAAACTAAATAGGGTCATTCTGTATATCATGGGAAATAAATACATTGGGATATTTTATATCAACATGGTTATAATTCATCATGGAAAATAATAAACCTTCCAATGAGGAGTCATAGGTGGAGTTACTCCAACTACACCATGTATAAGTGTGTCCATTACATTCTAAAGAATGTCTAGGTGGCCAATTTGAGAGATTTAACAATGTAGGGTCCGCAGATATAATGTCAAGTGTGTATAAAAAATAAAATAATTTATATAAAACCCAAATTTTATGGGTATTATTATAGACATCTTAGCTTATTTTTTTCAATGTCCACTCATACTTTTTCAAGAATTTATTTGATCTTAGGTGAGGTAATTTAATTATATCACTATAATCCTTAAAAATATGGGAAATTAGATCCCATGAAATTATAATTCCATATTTAATGGGATAGATATATAAGAAGAAATTATAATTTAAATATTAAAAATATGAATTCAATGAGACTAATGGAGCATGACTATAATGATAAATGAAGGAGAAGAATCAATGACTAATAAAGGAAATAGAGAGACAATTATTGGTGATTCTATGTATGGTATGTGAGGAATAATGTGGGATGAAAATAAATAAGTTAGTGGGAGGAAATGGAAATTTTACACCAAATTAATGATTCTCATAGTTTGGACATGTGGTTTTTTCTGTGAAACAAATAGTTGGTTCCACTACCACTATGGAACTATGCATGAATATTATACTCAAGGATTACCCTACCACAAACATCCTATGTCCCACTTACTTAGACTATTATAGACCTTTCCAATAGTAATTCAACCTTGGGTGCATGATTTGGAAACCAATATCACACTGATTCAACCCTAAATAAAAGCTACATAGTCTCCTCTAGAGAGTTTAATGTTTCCAAAAAACCATACACATTTACAAAAGGTAAACATATATATTACCTTCATGGTTAATATTAACTAGTTTAAAACCATGCTCCTAGGGTGGAGTCATTTAAAACTAATTTTTAGGCGCATATTCTCCAGAAACTCATATAAAATCCCAAAAAATGTTGATACAATTAATCCATTATCATAATATAGTATGTTAAATTTTAAATTCTTTAATTTAAATTCTATTTAATAGTTATGTATTTGGCCCATCCACCATTTGGGAAAATTAAAATTCCCTTTAAATTTCCACACTTTCGAAAAACAAGACCTTACAATCTCCCAAGATAAGAACTTCTTGTCCCTAATATGTAGTGGGGGAACAAAAAAACAAAAACCATCCATCTATTGTCATGATATATCACTAATATGGTCATGTTTAGTTTTCATACACAAAATTAACATGATAGAATTAAATTAAATACATAGTACACATGGCACTAAAAATGAAACCAATATCATATTCAAAACTGAATCATTATTACATAAAATAATTGATATTATCAATACTGATACATGCTCAGATCATCAAAAATTTCATAAATTGAACCATGGTGAAAAAAATATAGATATAGGATATCAAAATCTAACTCAGAACTACATTTCTTCTGCTACCGTAATTGGCTGTTTAAGAATTACCTAAGTGTTCATGATATAATCATGGATTTTTTATCAAGTCCCCCATGATGATACTATATTAATTCTAGGATTTGATCAAAATAATTGAACATTAATTGATAAATCCCATATTGGTAATGATATATTTTCCTTGAAAGAAACTAATTGAATTATTGAACTATATTTATATAAAATAAATGGCTTGATAAAAAATATATTTTCTCACTTAATTTACCATTTTAATGAAATAAAAAGTCAAACTTCATAAAACTGACTATCTTTTTAATGATCTTGGTTTCCATTGCTAATGTATCACTAAAAATGAATCTCAAGAATTTCTCCCTTTCCATAGAAGAATGTTTTGAGATCACTCACAAAAGATCATACAAAACATTTAGGTATGTGTCTTCAATAAATCATATACCAACATGATTTTTTCATGAAATATCATTGGAATTGAAATAATAATGATTTAGAAATAATGGATACTCATATGGTGCTCTATACGTAATACCCACATATAGATATAACCCAATACAATATTTTAAATATATATATATTGAATTTACTAGTAATTCTATTACTATATTATGTTATTTATCAAATGTCGTCTGAGTTCAAAATATGATAATTAAATAACTATTATCATGATTCATGAACCCTTAAAAATGATGTTCATTCATCAAACTATAATTTCATTTAATTAAAACATTTTATGGATTATTTTTTACGTTCATACTGAATATGATGTTACGTTCGAGGACATGATCATCATTAACGAATATTAACACTAATATTTCAAAGAAAAAAATGATAACAATGAATATATAACCCAATCTAGGATATATCAAAATAGGATACACATTCTAGAAAAATCCCATTACCATTACAAATCCAAATAATGCAGGACTATGTCTAACTAAGATTCAACAGCCCATGGGAACCCTAAAACATAATTATTCATCTACAGGTGTAATTTTAAGGTTTAAAACCCTTAAATGCATGTAATATAGAATTTTATTAACATTTGATAGCTATATCCCACCATTTATATTTAATGAATAATGATTCAGTTGAGAAACTTGAAACATACATATAAAAAACATCTAGATTAATGTCCAACGTAATATATAAATGATTGATCACTCCAACATAAAAAAATGTCACCCATGATCTCTCAAAACAACTATATAGTTATAATACAATCTTTGGGAATAATTTGGTAATTATCTTACCACGTTATCTTCATGCTACATGGAAAGCATAGATGATCTCGTAACCAATCAAACACAGTGATCATTTATTTCTTTCAGGAATAAATCAAGTACTCAAAATCAGTTTAACATCAATCATTTGTTATTAACTAGTCGTCATCACCATAACTTGAAATTTATATTTTATATTAATACCAGTTTATATAAAAAATTATTAACATTTTTAATTTTTCCATTTTGGTTTTTTTTCATACATGGATAGAAACTCATAAACACGTTCAACATGATAGTACCCACTATGATAGAATCCTAGTAATTATTTTCTAAATAAGGGAACTAATCTCATTTTAGACACTCCATTATCCACTAAATATGGGTTACATATTTTCCTATAATATATATAAAATAACCAATAAAATAAATTTGAATTTTCCAACAACTTAAATGCTCTATGAAACATGTATAAAATAAAACACCATCTTTGAACAATGTTGTTACAACACCTTCTCATTTATCAAATTCCATCCTCTAGTATTGGGATAACTTATTTTTATAACTCATATATATCTCAACCATTGAGATTCCCAATGAATTTTGTTTTTAAATACTCAAGGCTCTATCTGACAATCACAAACCAACAAAATTTAAAGGATGTAAAAATCATATCATTCAGCCAGTATGTCTTTTTATAAAAATCATATTTACTTGAGGGTAATCATGTGAAAACATAAATTCCACTTTGACATCAATATAGTTCTATAGGTTCTACACATTACTGTAATTAGATACCATACACAATGATCAATTTACTATCTGTTTATCCCAAGGATTGATATCAAGATAATGATATTATGTTGAACCCTATAAGATAATATATATGGTTACACATAATTGAATATGGTAAAACATATTAATAACTAGAGTATTTAAAGATACTAGTATTTTTCACTACATTTAGTTTACCAAATGTAAACTATGATGATTAAGATAGAGTTTAATTACAACATGTCATAAATAGGGAAATAAAACCAAAATAGAACCTCCCATATAAATACTCACTAGAAATTTAAATAATGATTTATCTAATAATGGAAGAACCTCTATTGGAATATCCCTTAAAATTTCAAAAAATTCGATGATAATTAAAATAGGTGGAGGGCTAAAATGTTTACTAGGTGCACCTTTTGTCCACAATGTATAACAAAAACAACGAATAATCCAAATGATTATAACTTACAATTCTATTTATCACATTTATGCTATATGTGAATGAAAACTAAATATAAACTTTATATGTGAATTAAAATTATTACACCACTAAAGGATCATTTTAATTAATTTTAATGATGCTCATTTATTACCACATTTAATGTAGTCCATATAAAATTAATAGAAAGAACAATTCTTTAAGGACATATATACTAACAATTCAAACATTCTTGTACCATGTATCATTACAAGAAACATATCTTCAATTTTTCATTTTACATGATTTAAATTAGTCACAATGTTTCAAAACTATATCATTTTAACGAATGTTTCAATTCCAATCTATAATGAAAAAATCTCTTTAGGTTGTAATTAGAATTTTAATTAAATAATGGATCATATTAGTCAATATCAAAAGATGGTAAAATGTCTTATATTTGATAAGATAACTTGTAATGTATGATTCCACAATACATTTATATGTAACACCATATAAGATAATACAGACATATTTTATAGTTGTCAGATTTCTATAAACATACCCCCATAGGGGTTTGTACCATGTCATATTGGAATATTGTTAACAATGATGTTATTGCTATTTCATTCAATATTTTTTAATCAGTCATGTTGGTTTAATCTCATAAGTAACATTCTATTACTAACCAACATGGTTCTTTTTGTCCTTTTAGGTAATTTGTTTATGGGTCATCGTGACCAAATTATGTACGTAAAATTATTTTTAAAGGTACACGACCACTATAATAATTTGAATTTATATTATAACATGGTTATATTAGATGAATTACCTTTCCAAAAATATAAAGGAAATCACATTTATAAGGAGATATTTGAATTAATGTATCAATAACTATGTGTTTACATTCAATGTTTGTATTTAATGGCTTCATATATTATGATTTAATATATTCTTTATGCATCACAATTTTAAAAGTCACATTCAAATTGTAAAAGGTTATTAAAAACTATTTATCCACACCAATAAATGTTTCGTCCCATGCATTCAATGGTCCATGAATGAAACATATCATAATTGGTTAAATTAGGTTCCACCACATGTTATATTGGAAAAAATTATTACATTGAAAGGAAAAAATTAATAACAGAGTATAAATATCACAAGTAAGTTAGTTCATAATATCATGTGGTAGAGATTACAATAATAATGGAAGTAGTCATGGAGATATGCTTTTTTCGATTGAAAATATAGCTATGCAAGATAAATAAATCACACAAGTATGTAATACAAGAATTAATGTATTGATACCTACATATCATGTCATATACATGGACTGTGAATCACTAGGATACAATAATAATGCATGTAAATATACTTCTTTTTCATATAAGGACATTGTTTAAAATCTAAAAATCAAAAAAAAATTGAATATAAAACAATAACTATATAAAAATGATGATTTTATGAATGGAATTTCCATTTTTATAATTCCTTCATAAAACACTTGAATCCCATTATAAACCCAAAAAAATTGTTATCATAAATATATAATTAAATTAGTTGTATTTATATATATTGAGGAACCTATATAGTTGAAATAATAACATGACCATTGAATTATTAATATTAATAATAGGAATAGTAATCGGAAAGTTAAAATAGTATCCTCAACTATTAATTTATAAATAATATTTAAATATCTTATAAATGGAAATATGATACAAGTATTTAATTTAATTAGTAAATAAATGTTTCTAAAATTTTAAAATTATGTCTTCATATTTTGGTAAAATGTAAAATTTTTCTTACAATTTTATAAATAATATAATTATTTTAAAAAAAATTGTATCCATAAAATAGATTCAGATATTAATATTATATTGTTTTATAATTAGAATATAATTTTTAAAAAATTTATTAATCTCTCAAAAGATCATAAAATTTAATATAATTTTAAAATCACTATTTTATGAAAGAATAATGATTTAATTTTGAAATTACATTAATAGTATTTAGAGGAAAAATCCATATAATATGTTCTATTTTTGAAATCTCCATATCAAAAATTGATAAGGTGAATTTTTTTATGTTACTAAAATACATGATTTTTTTTGAATGTTGATATATAGTAATTTATAGTTAATTCTATTTATGCTAATTTTTGAGTCATGAATAATGTTTAGATGAGGTTGGAAACCATTACCATGAATATTATGAAATTCTATCCTTTTATTTAGATGTATCGATATTGTTTTTAATTACTATTTTTCATTGTTTTGAGTATTTATTATTTTGAATTTACCTTCGGTGAGTTTGTGTAATCATTTTTGGAAATTCGAAGTGATAAGGGAAGTACACACTTGGATCATTGTTTACCCAACACATAGACCCATGAATATAAAAAATTTAAACTCATTAGAGTGTGGGATTTCATGGTTGGTTCATAGTTTTTCAAACATTGTTCCCTCTAACAAGATATCATACACCCACATTTAAGAGGTGCACATATTATAAAAATGTGATCCTCTTCCATAGAAATTGTGTGTTAGTTTTAAATTACCCTGAAATTTTGATAAAAATTACCCAAACCCTACATTTTATCACTTAATCAGCCCCAAATTGACCTTATTCAAATTATCTCATTTTTGGTGGCTTCAATATGAATTCC
This sequence comes from Viscum album, assembly GCA_963277665.1. Classification (NCBI taxonomy): domain Eukaryota; kingdom Viridiplantae; phylum Streptophyta; class Magnoliopsida; order Santalales; family Viscaceae; genus Viscum; species Viscum album. Next base: position 1,818,086,139 of record OY728146.1, read on the forward strand.
TTAGGAACCCGACCTCCATTATTCACAATTCAAAATCTGTATTGATGATCTGCATCCCTCTTGGTAACATATCCCAGTCCTAGGTGGTTTTTATTTTATCTCCCATATATTCATCATAATTTTAGGGTATTTTTTCTATGTTTTGTTGGTTCTTGATCTTGACCCATAGAATCAAGATATATTATTTTAGAATTTGGATTAGATTTAAGGGATAATGATTGATTATTTATTTATTTTAGGTTTCAGATCTTGATCTCTTTCTTCACTGTTGTTCCACCCAAATTGGGTACATCCATTAGTCAGCGTTTGGAAACATTTTCATTTTATGTGGTATATTATTCAAATCCAAAACTATTTAATTCAATTAAATTTATGTAATTATTTATTTTCTATTGGATGATTCAAATTTTAGATTCCCGTAATTAAATTAATTTATTTACTAAATTATTCAATTATGTTAATAAGGAATTGGGGATATCATAATGGTATTAAAAAGTTAATTGTTGAATTAATTAGGGATATTGTTATTGTTTTATTGGAATAATTAATTGTTTATTAATTATTGGATTGTTATGATTGGAAAATTGGATTAAATTATCGGTGGATTAATTAAATGATCAATGGAATTGCTTAAATTGGAATAATTATTGATGAATTAATTATGGGTTTATTGGGATTATGAAATTAGATTAATAAATTTTTTAATTTACTATTGAATGATTGTGATAGTGAATAGTGATAATTTGATTATATTGATTAATCCTAATTGATGTTGTCTTATGATATATTTGATATAGTGAAACTTGTGATATTATGATAGATGTGATTGATTGATATATGAGTGTCAGACATGGTATTATTCTCTAAATACCCATAGGGGCCTATCCATGATGTTTTAGGATCCATGACATGCAATAAAGTATAATTTTATGGGATATGGATTGATGGTCCAAAAACCCATGATTTTTAAGACAATGAATAATGCTCAAATACACATGGGGTGATTTCTATTATGTTAAATCACCCATGGAATGCATGAAAATATAATTTCAAGGGATATGGACTGATGCTCCACAATACTAACAAGGTGCAATACATGATGATATCGACACAAAATGATGAAATTGGACTATAGTTGTAATATATCATTTTATATAATAAATTTAAATTGATAATGATATCCAAATTGTTATAATGTGTTTTGAAATAAATATGTGCTATATTTCAGAATCTGGTATAGGCCGAAGCGGTTATTGGGGTTCAGGACTACTCAAGAACCCAGTAGTTTATGCATTAAAATAATAGATAATTGAATAAATGAAAAATGCATACATTATTGTGTGTATTTTATTATATTCACTACTTCATATACTCGTGTTGACTATATTTGCTTAAAATTTGATTGGTGGTGGCCTTTGAGTTGTACTCACAACCTACATGGGTTGCCTGATTGTTTCCAAAATTGACTTGTATTTTAGAAATTCATATTCACTGTTTAGTTTTCATATTGTATTTCCTGTTTTGTCTATCTAATGGTATGGTATTGGGTTTGGTAATGGATATTTCATGTGGTTGTTTTTATTTATTTACACTATTATTTAAATTTTATAATTTGGGTTTAGTATCCCCATGGTTGAATTTATTCACTCACTAATAGTCGGTATCTTCTGTCATATGAGGAGGATCTCATAAGGTCATGTAGAAATCTACCTCAAGGACCCAATGTGTGGCACCCGGGTTTGGATTTTACAAAGTCGTATCAGAGGGTTTTCCATTATTGTGGCTTACTATTTTGGAAGGTGGAGAGGATAGAAGGAATTATAATTCTTTACATTTAAGAACATGCATGGGAGAAGCTACCCTATATTTTAAGTTAAAATACATTTACAATAGGTGGGATTAATGATGTTTATTTTTCATGTTACAGTTGATTTTATTTCACCTTGAATGATGTAATTTTTTTGTGATGTGATTATTTTGTATGTTATTATCTTATGATTTGACTTATAGCCCGGTATGGAATGATAATTGGGTATACATTCATCATTATAAGAATTAATTATTATTTAGAAACATGTACCATTTTTTGAATTCATATCTAAATGGTATTTGGATATGTTGTTTAACATTAATGTTTTTAATAGGTTCATTAAATAGAAGGGTTCCTAAAATGAAAATAGAAAATTATAAATGATTTCAAATGTGAATAAGTTATTGTCTCATGAAAATTAAACAATTAGGATCATTTTACACTTTGATAATTGTGACCTTGATATAAGATGGTTAATGGTAGTGATATCTCATTGGTTTTGAACCTAAGGTGAGGTTTGTGGGAATGAATAGTCATTAACCAATTTTAATCACACTTATTTAAATGTGTTTATGTTTTGTTATGTGACTTATAATGAATTTGTGGAATTATAGAGATATAAATGCATGAATATTTTAGTTGAGAGGATGACATGAGGTTCTGGATGGAAATAATCCTTCAACTATGGATCCAGAGGCATAGGTAGTGTTAGGTGAAGAAATTAGACAGCAGTTCCAAGAGTTCTTTCCCCTGTATATTCAATTCGTGGAAGGAGACCCTGAGCGAGTTGTGAAGAGAATTCTTGATCTGTAAATGATGTTACAGTTGTTTCACCCTACAACATTGACTTTATCAGGTGGACATTAGGCATATGAGTTTTAGATTGAGTCCATCCAGACTATATTTGACAGCATGGAAACTCCGTCGAAGAAGAGAGTCAAATCATCTTCTTATATGTTACGTGGTCAAGGTAAGATATAGTGGTACATCAATAACAAGGATGGAAATTTATAAACTATAGAGTTCATGGAATTTAATAGATGTTTTAAGATCACTTTTTCCCCAAATCACTAATGCATAAGAGAGAAGAAAAATTCATGTGGTTGACCAAATGTGGGTTTGTTAGGGATAGACTATGTTTCACTCTTTATATATTTTTATCACTTTTTTCCATTATTGGAACAATACGAGGATACTAAGTCATAATTGTTATTGGGAGGGATTAAACATTAAATAATGTCATATTTTATTATCCCCAGGCTAAAAAGGTTTTTTGATGTGGTGAGTTGAGATATCATGTTATTGGGCGATTAACGGAGGCATCCAGTGGAGGAAAAGTGGCTCATGAATGATGTTATGAAATAATGTATTCTGGGAGTAGGATGAATTATTATGAAAATGTAATCAAGGGTAGTGGAAATAAGAGTATCCAAACAGAGGTATCAGTTAATCAAGATCTTTCTAAATTGATCTCACAATACTACAGGAGGTCGGGAAATGATTGTGAACAATTTTCCCAACCACTGACAGAGTTCTAAGAATTTGATAGGATGCGACATCTAAAATTTTTTTACATACATCAAACAGATGTTTAGTGATACTGGAGTAGGAATAAAATTAGAGTTTGGTAATGAGATCTTCTTTACCATATTAGTCTACAATGTATCGTTATAATGGTAATGGAGGTACAGTCAATGGATATACATTTTTATGGCCTGGGATCCCATATAATCCAAGTATTTAATCTCAAGAGACCCAAATTGCCTAACAGGGAAGAGAGTATAAAGAGTTTCATTCCATTTAGCCTACCCTGGGGGATACAGAGGTTGGACCATTAACAGTAATAGGTACTATTCATGTCTAGTATATCCTTGATAGTTCCTTATTTGAATCTTTTCTATATAATTCCTTTATTTACACACAACATTTGAATTATCTGAGCCTGATTTTGGAGTTCATGATTGGGTTTATAAATATATATACATCATTGGAATATGGATGAGTTCCATTTTTTTTATGTAAAGTGTGATCAAAAAATGTTGGGTAGTATTATTTCAATTAGGATCATTGCGTCGTTGACATTATATGGTTTTATCTAGTTATTTTTATTGATTGGATATTAGAATATCAAGACCATATAAATTTTGGATGTTAGAGAGTGACTTTTATAACTCATGAGGGTGTGAATTATGTTCATTATGGAGATGATATATAAGCCATTATGTGTAGTGATAGTTCAAAAGCAACTGATGGAGCAATAAACCATGGTTACAAGTATGTTGTTGTATGATGGGGGATTGACTAATGATTTCTTTCCACCATAGTGGAGAGATTCTGGGATCTGTTCCCTAAATACCTCTCATAACTTCCACATGAGATAAATGTTGAATTTACCATTGAGATAATGGTTTGGATGATCCATTTTTAGTTAATCCTAATAACAATTATCACTGATAGAGCTTCAAGATCATAAGACACAATTGGATGTGTTTATTGATATGGTGATTATATTTATGATTACATCACCTTGGGGTTTTGTAGTTTTTTTTTCAATGAATGTAGATGAGACAATACACTTATGTGTTTATTACAAAATTCTTAACATGATGAATCTGAAAAATCATTATCATCTTACTCATATCAATGACATATATGAAAAGATGGGTAGAGATTAAATCTTCTAACTGATCTAATTATAGATCTGGGTATTATCAGTTGAGAGTTTGACATTCTAATATACCAATGACTAATTTTAGAAGAATGTATTGGCTATATGAGGGAAATGTAATTTCATTTGTGTTTTCAAATTATCCTAGTATGTTTATAGACATGAGGAAAATATTCTTTCATCAGTATGTAGATCGAAATGTAGGTGTGTTTGTGGAATGTGTCTTGATGTAATAAAAACAATCATGAATATCATTCCAAATAGCCTGAAATCCTATTAAGTACAATAAGATAACATCATCTATATTCTAGGATATGTAAATCTCAATTTGGGATTTACCAGGTACACTTCATGGGTCACATCATCCTATAATGAGGTGTAACAATGGTCCCAAAGAATATTTAGGAATTTGTGTCTAGGGAGCATCCCAATTTTTTGATATTGTTAGATTTTTGGGGATAGATAGATATTCTTGAATGATTATCTTGAAATAATCTAATATGTAAGAACTTATTTTATTTTTCAATAAGAAAGATATAATGTTTTATGGACTTAATGTTGTATTACTTTATTCTAAGAGTTGAGAAATTTATTAAAATAGTCACCAATTTGGATCCTAACTAAGCTGTGTGAGGAGTAAATGGTGTTTTTGTGATGATTCTAGGATTAGTTTTGGAGAAGTGATGATGTACACAGATTTAGTTGTTGATCATGGGTCAAAAAAGTTGAGGCAACATGAGTGAAATAACACTACATGTGATATGGACTTTGAAGTAGTTGTTTATGATATTATATGTTGGTGAAATTATCTATTGTATGAATGTTTTATAATGTATCTTGATCATATGAAATTGTATTTCATATTTTCTCAATGATATTTTAATATCTTTAAGTGGATATGGGTTCATTATATGAAATTATTTGAGTTTGAACTATCATATATGCTCGGAAAATAAAACAGTTTTCTGGATAATTTAAATAGGAAAACAATTATTCAAATAGTCTGTTAGCCTTGTGATGAGTTGATTATGATGACATTATTGGTTGAGATTCATGGTGTGGTTCAATACGATCACAATCATTTGAATCTCATATCAATATCAATAGATTATACACTCTAGATACATTCTAGGGAAAGGAAAAACAATGATGTTGAATGTTTAACCAAGTGATAAATTAATGAAGGTTTGGTGTCACCTTACAATTGGTGAATATATGAGTGTGATATCATCAATGTAAATAAATGGGTTGTTGTTACTATGTGGATGAAGAAGGGATGTCTTATGTGTTTGATTCATGCCTCAAATTTTGCGGTACATCCATGCATGGACAAAATGAACTATGACAAATGGTGATAGTTTTGGTTGTTGGGCATGGAAAATGTTATTATAGTGTTCATGATATAGTGATAAACTTTCCAATAGGTGATGGTTGAGAATCAATGTCTTTTTATTTTTTTGGATCCATTTCCCATTCTATAATGGATGTCAATTGACATTACCATGGACATTGTGGTGGGTCCCCTGAGGATTCATATAAAGAATGATGCAATTTTATGATTATAGATCGACTGAAAAAAATATATCATTTTATTCCAATACATAAGATTTTCATAGTGGAGTAGATGGTATAATTATACATTCATTAAATAGTACGACTACATGGAGTTATATAGAATATTGGTTTAAATCATGAATAGCTATTTACTTCATGATTATAGTAGGGCCTACAATAGTTTCTTGTAAAACATGTAAATCTGAGCATCACATTCCACCAACAGTCATATAGGAAGTCGGAGTGTATGATAGATTTTCATAAGGATATGATCGAAAAATATTTCCTATAATTATTTGGTTCATGGGAGATGTATAATGATATGATGTAGGTATCATATAACCACAATTAGATGGATGGTATTCAAATGTAAGAAAAAAAGGAACTTTATAGGACATGTGGATCACCTCTATGCTGAATGGAGGTAGGTGAGTCAAAACAATTTCCAATGGGTCTCATATAGATGTAACTTTGGAATATTATGTTTATTTGTAAGTGTTCTCATAAAGCTCAAATTAGGACGATGTCTTATGATAATAGGAATTTATGGACCATTGATTTTATAGAGGCTTATCCTGTATTTCTATGGTTTTCATCGAGATTGGATCACCATATGATACAGAGATATGCAATGTTGGTGCCCAAGATTGCTATACCATTTGAGGTTCTGGATAGAATAAGTTCAGGGGTTTTTGGATTGGATCTTAAACAATGTTATAGTTCAATGCATGATATTTTCCATGTGACACAACATTGGCGTTATCACCCTAACCCTTCTAATGTAATCGAAGTTGACGAGGTTTAGCTTGAAACTGATACGTTCATTGAGAATAATATGATATGTGTCTAGAATAAAAATAATATTGTGATGTACTGAATGACTTTTCTAATAGTTCATGTATTTTGGAAACATGGGCATGAATAGAAGAAAAAATTGGATAGAGAAGAGAATATGCAAGCTCAGTGGCCCGACATTTTCACCTCGTAATCTAAGGGATCCTTATGAGTACATAATTATGATGAGATATTTTATGGTATGGAAAATCTATGATAAGATTTTTTAGATTCTTTAGTCTTGATTGTAGTTGCAATTTTTTCATCTTTTAGTATTATTTGTTTTGGATTTACGTTGGTCGTGTTTGGTTGAAAATTTAAGGAAAATGGAATGAAGAAAGACAATTCTTGGTTGGCACAAAGTTTTCCCAATCCACACACCTAGGCTAAGAAAACCATGAAACCCTTCATTGATAGGTAATTTATGACCATTATATTGTCTTCTAAACTATGTGTCCTAGTAGAAGAAAATATGAACCCCCATTCACACCCCGCAAATGTGGAGCATAGTTTTGAAGCATGTTTTTGAAAACAATGTGCTCTTTCCCATGAAACTGTGATTATGGATATTATTACCCACAAATTATATTTCAATTTCCCAAAACACCATTTACCCCCTAATAAGTCCCATATCATCCCAAATAAAATTATCCTTTTATGAAGCCCTTGTAAGAATTCCTAAGAGTAACGATCTCTTTCTTCAATATTTAATATATATATCAATGATATGAACCCCTCTTGGTAAGAGATCATAATATCAAGTAGTATATTTTTTCTCTATCACATCATCCTCGTTTATTGAGAGAAGTCATCCAAATTTTTTATGGATCAACATCTTGTTTTTTATGATCCAGATCAGTTCATGTTGGATATAAATTTATATTTAAAGGATCGTGAATTTTTTTATCATGATTATTGGTTATTGAACTAGATATCATTAATCATCATCCTTCCACCCAAATTGGAGATTTTATTTGGGGATCATTTATCCATTTTTTGAAGGTATGTGGTCTACTATTCAAATAATAATGCCCCAATTTTTATTACATCTCTGTAACTCTATAATTTCTTTTGGTTGATTTAGAAATTAGTTTCATATTATAGAATTCATTAATTTGGTAAATTAATTAATTAATCAATTATAGAATTGGATATATTTTAAATGTGGAATGAATAATAAATTATTGAATTAATTATGAGATAATGTAGTTTTATAATTGGAATAATTAATTGATGAATTGATTATCGGATTATTTTGATTATGAAATTGGAATAATTAAATGGTGGTTAATTAATGGATCTTTGGAACTGTTAGAATTGGAATATCTAATAGTTGAATTAAAATAGGGTATATTGTTATAATTGATATGATTAATTAATTATTGAATAAATTAATATAGGATTGTGATTGTAGATTATGATAAGAGGATTATGTAGATTAATCATGATTGATTTGATATTATGATTATTGAGATATAGTGATAAATGAAATATTTTGATACATGGGATTTATTTATAGATGAGTGTAGGAAAGGGAATGGATCCCTAAATAAACACAATATCAAAGACATGACATTATAGGACCCATGCAATGCTTGAAAATATAATTGTATTTCATGGAACCTAACACTTAAAATAAAACGGAGTTGTGAGACATATACTGATGCTCCAAATATAGGTAGGGTGTTATCCATATTGTTATTTCACAATCTACTAGCTTTTAAATTTAAATTTATTTGAAATGGGATGATGTAACAAATACCAATGAGGTGTAAGATAGATAATGATTATACAAATCCACATTGGGTGTGAGAAAATATAATCTACACTAAAAATTGTGGATTTAAAATATATTTCCAATTAGTCGTAAGATAAATTTAAATGAAAATTCAAATGAAATCCTATTAGTTATAATCAATTTTTAATTAAATATCTGACAATGTTTAGACTCCATCATGGGGAGAAGCAGTTATTATGGTTTGGGTGTCTGTAAAAATGTTGTGGATTATGCAGTTACATAAAGGATAATTGAGTAAATATAAATTGTTTGAATTAATTCACTTATTTTATTATTTATTCAACTACAAACACTTTTATTGATTGGATTTTCTTAGACACTTTTTTTGGGGGCCTACAGAGATGTAATCACACCCAACATAGGCTACCAAATCGGTACCAGAATTGACTACATGTTTCCAGAAAAGGATTTGGGTAAAGGCACTAGGTTATATGATTGAGCCTTGATGGATCATAGATAAAGGAACTGAGCATGGTATCAGGGCCCACTATGGATTATTTAGTTTCATTACGTTGGAGATTAAATTTTGACACATGACTTGTATTTCAGAATTGGATAACTACTATTTAGTTTTGATATTGTATTTTTGTTTTCCAAATATAGGGATATGTGGTTGAGGTTGTAAATGTTTGTTTATGTTTCATTCTATGTTTTGGAGTTTTTGGATCATGAATGATGTTTAGTTGAGGTTAGAATCCATTTCCTTCAACATTGTAAAAATATTTCCTTTTATTGAGATGTATCGATATTGTTTTAAATTACAATTTTTCATTATTTTTAGAAATTATTTATTAGGAATTACCTTAGGTGTGTTTGTGTAAATATTTGAAGAAAATTGAAGGGATAAGGGAAGTACATAGTTGTATCATGGTTTACCCAAAGAATGAACCCATACATATAAAACATTGAAACCCCTCATCATGTGGGATTTCATGGCTGGTTAATAGTTCTTCCAATAGTGCACCCTGTTACGAGATATCATACACCCACCTAATAGAGGTTCACGTATTATAAAAAGGTGTTCCCCTTCCAGAGAAATTGTTTGAGTGTATTCAATAACCCTGAAATTTTGATAAAAATTACCCAAACCCAACATTTTAACAGTTAATCAGCCCCAACTCGACCCTATTCAAATTATCTCATTTTTGGAGGCTTTGGGAAGAATTCCTCAGGAACAAAACCTATATTATTCATAATTCAAAATATGTATTAAATATCTGCATCCCTCTTGGTAACATATCCCAGTCCTGGGTGGTTTTTATTTTATCTCCCATATATTCATCATAATTTTATGGAATTTTTTATATGTTTTTTGTTCTAGATATAGTCCCATAAGAACTAGATCAAGGATTTTAGGATATAGATCTAGATTTAAGGGATCATGTTTGATTAATTCCTGATTTTAGGTATCAGATCTGGATCTCATTCTTCACTATTGTTCTACAAAAATTGGGGACTTCCATTGGCGAGTGTTTGAAACCATTTTCATAGTATGTGGTATATTATTCAATCACAAAATTATATAAATCAAATTAATTTAATGTAATTATTGAATTTATATTTGATGATTAAAAATTAAGATTCTTATAATTAAATTATTTAATATACTAAATTATTCAATTATGTTAATATGGAATTGGGGATATCATATTGTTAATTGGATATTGATTTGTTTAATTAATTAGATATATTATAATTTTTTAATTGGAATAATTAATTGATTATTAGTTATTGGATTGTTTTGATTGGGAAAATGGATTAATTAATCAGTGGATTAATTAATTGATCTATTGAATTCCTTAAATTGGAATAATAATTGATGAATTAATTAAGGGGTTATTGGGTTTATGTTATTAGATTAATTAATTTTTGAATTATCTATTGAATTATTTTGATGGTTAATAGTGATAATTTGATTATATTGATTAATCCTAATTGATCTTGTATTATTATATATTTTATATAGTGATACTTGTGATATTGTAATAGATGTGATTGATTGATATTTGAGTTTGGGAAAATGATTTTTTTCCAAATTCCCATAGGAACCTATCCATAATGTTCTAGGATCCATGGAATGCGTGAAAGTATAATTTTATTGGATAGGGATTGATGGTCCAAAAACCCATGATTGGTAAGACAATGACTACTGATCAAATACACATGGGGTTCTTTCCAGGAAGCTCAACCACCCATGGAATTCATGGAAATATAATATCAAGTGTTATAGACAGATTCTTCATATTCCCATGGTGTGTGAGATAGGTACTTATGCTCCACAATACTAACAAATGTGCTAGACATGAAGATATATGCACAAAATGATGGAAATGGACTTCAATTGAATTTTTTCAGTATATATATTAAATTTATATGGATAATGATATATCAATTTTTATAATGAATTGTGAAATAAATTTTTGCTATATTTTATAATCCTATATATGCCTAAGCAATTATTGGGGAGTAAGATTACTCAAGAACCCTCTAGTTTATACAGTAAAATAATGGATAATTGAATAAATAAAAAAATTTACATTATTGTATGTATTTTATTATTTACACTACTTCATTCACTCTTATTGACTATATTTATCTTAATGGTTATGGGTGTTGGCCTTTCAGTTGTACTCACACCCTACAAGGGTTGCCTAATGTGTACCCAAATATACTTGTATTTTGGAATGACATATTCACAATTTAGTTTTCATATTGTCTTTCCTAGTTTGGCCATCTTATGGTATGGTATTGTTTTGTAATGGATATTTTATTTGGTTATTTTAATTTATTTAAGCTAGTATTTAACTGTGATAATTAGTGGTTCATCTCCCCATGGTTGATTTTATTCCCTCACTACAAGTCAGTTGCCTCTGGCATACAAGGAGGTTCACTTAAGGTCATGTAGCAATCTAGCTCAGGGACCCAATGTTTGGCACCCGGGGTTGGATTTTACAATGTCGTATCAAATGGTTTTCCATTTTTGTGACATACTATTTGGTAAAGGTGTATAGAATTCAAGGAATAGTAATTATTTGGATTTAAGCACATGCATGGGAGAAGTTACCCCATGTTTTTAGTTAAAATGCATGTTCAATTGGTGGGATTGTTGACATTGATTTGTCTTGTTATAGTTGATGTTATTTCCCGTTGAGTGATGTAATTGTTCTGCGATTTGATTATTTTTTATGATATTTTCATATGATTTGACTTGTGTCCTGGTATGGAATTACAATTAGGTATGCTTGCATTATTAAAGGATTTAATGATTACTTATAAACATTTACCATTTTAGTAATTCCTAAGAAAATGCGTTTTTTGTATATGTTGTTTAACATAAAGGGTTTTCTTATGTTCATAAATAGAAAGGTTCCTAAAATAATTGAAAATCCAAAATGATTTCATATGTGAATAAGTTTTTATCTAATGAAAATTAAACAATTTGAATTATTTTACACTTTGATAAAAGTTACCTAGATATAAGATTGTTAAGGATAGTTATTTCTCATTGGTTTTGAACCTATGGTGAGGTTTGTGAGAATATACACTTATTAAACATATTTAATCACACTTATTTAAAAGTGTTCATGTTGTGTTTTTTGAATTAAGTGTGTGTTTAGAATTCTAGAGGTATAACCACTTGAATTTTCTAGTTGAGCTGACAACATGAGGTTATGGATGGAAATAATACTTGAAATGTGGATCTAGAGGCATTGGTAGTGTCAGGTGTGGAAATCATACATGAGTTTGATGAGATATTTTTCAGTTTATGAAATTCATGTAAGGAGACTGAGGGTGGGATGTGAAGAGTATTCCTGATCTGGAAAGGTAGTAACAATGGTTTCAGCCTAAAACATTGACATGATCAGGTGTACCATAGACATGTGATTTCTAGATTGAGTTCATCTGGACAATATTTGACCGCATGGAAACTCCGTCTATGAAGAGAGTCAAATTATATTCTTATATGTTACGTGGTAAAGGTAAGATATAGTGGTACATATATAAAGGAGATGTACATTTATAAACTATGAAGTGCATGGACTTCTATGAGATGTTCTAAGATCACTGTTTTCCTAAATCAATCATGCAGAAGGGTGAAGTAGTGTTCATTTGGATGACCAATGTTGGAATGTCATGGATGGACTTAGTTTCACTCCTTATATATTTTAATCACATTGTTCAGTACTTGGAAAAATATGGGGATACTTAGTCATATATGTTATAGGGAAGGCTTGAACATGACATTATGTCATATTTTATTATCCCTAGGATAAAAAGTATTTTTGAAGTGGTGAATGGACATCTCAAATTATTGGGGGGCTATGAGGGGAATCCAGGGGAGGAAAATGGCTCCTGAATGTTTTTAAGTAATAATGAATTCTAAGAGTAGGAAGAATCATTATGATAATTTTTCCTGAGTATAGGAAATAAGAGTATCAAAACAGAGGGATTAGTTACTCATGATCTTTCTTATGTAATCTATCACTAATTTTGTAGGTTGTGAAACATTTTTGAACACTTTCCCCAACCACTAATAGAGTGATAAGTATATTATAGGATGAGACATCTACAAAAGTTTGTACAGACTTGAAACTGATGGGTAGTGATAGTTCATCTAGACAAAGTCAGAATTTTTAATGGGATCTTCTTGACCATATCATTCTAGAATGTATAGTTATAATGGTCATAGAGGTAGAGGAAGGGTATATAGATTTTCTAGGCTTGAGATCCCATATCTTCAGGGTTTTTCATCTCAATAGACCCAAATTTCATAATAGGGAATTGGGGATAGAGATTTTATTTCCGTCTAGCCTAACCCTGGTGGATACATATGATGGACCATTAATCATAATAGTTACTATTCATGTATATTATATCCTTGATAGTTTCTCATTTGACTCTTTTTCCTATCATTCCTTTATTTCCACATAACTTATGAATTATTTTAGCCTGATTTTGGAGTTCATGATTTGGTTTATAACAATATACCCATCATTGGAATATGGTTGAGTTCCATTTTTTTATGTAACGGGTGTTAACAAAAGGTTGGAGAGTATCATTTCAATATGGATCATCTTATCATTGAAAATATATAATTTTATCATTTTATTGGTAATAAATAGATAGTAGAATATCAAGACCATATAAATTTTTGATGTAAAAGAGTGAATTTTATAACTCGTGAGGGGGGAATTATGTTGAGTATAGAAATGAGAAATAAGATATGATGTGCAATGATAGTTCATAAGCAACTGATGGAGCATACAACCATGGATAAAAGTCTTCTATTAGATGATACATGTGTGAATAATGATTTATTTCAACCATAGTGGAGAGATTATAGGATATGTTCTCCAAATACAACTCATAGCTTCTTCATGAGATAAGTATTGAATTTAATATTGAGATAATTGTTAGGATGATTCATTTTCACTTACACATTCTATAATTACATTGATAGGGCTTCAAGAGCTTAGGACACAATTGGATGTGATTATGGATAGGGGGATAACATTTATGATTACGTAACAATGGGTTTCTGAAGTTTCTTTTTATGATGGTGGATGAGACAATACGCTTATGTATTGATTACCAAAAGTTTTACTAGTTTAATCTGAAAAACGGGTATCATCATATTCATATCGATGACCTATTTTAAAACATGGGTAGAGATTCCATATTCTAACTGAACATATTATAGATCAGGGTATTATTAGTTGAGAGTTTGACATTATAATATACCAATGACTAATTTTATAAGAATATATTGCCTATATGTGTTCATTGTAATTCTATTTGGGTTGTCAAATGGTCCTCATATATTTATATCCTTGAGAAAAATATTGTTTCATCTGTATGTAGATCAAACTGTAGGTGTGTTTGTGGAATGAGTCTTGATGTAATCAAAAAAATGACAAAGATCATGGAAAAGAAAATGAAATCATACTATGTACAGTAGGATAACATCATCTATATTCTAGGATATCTAACTATAAATTTTGGATTTACTAGGTACACTTCATGGGTCACATCATCTTGTAGGAAGGTGTAATAATGGAACCCGAGAATATTCGGGAATTTGTGCCTAGGGTGAATCACATTTTTTTGGCAACCCATGTTCTCTTTCCCATGAAATAGTGCATGGGGTTATTATTACCCCCAATTTATAAATCAATTTTGCAAACCCCCATTTAAACCCTATTTAGTCCCAACTCATCCCAAATAAAATTATCCATTTTTTGAGGCCCTTGTATGAATTCATAGGAGTAATGATCTCATTATTCTTTATTTAATTTCTATATCAATGATATGCACCCCTCCTAGTAAGAGATCATAATATAGAGTGTTTCATTTCTTCTATATCATATCATTGTCTCATATTGAGAGAATTAATCCTAAATTTTTATGGATCTACATCTTCTTGTGTAGGATCTAGATCATTTCATGTTGGAAATAAATGTATATTTAATGGATAATGATTTTTTTGATCATGATTATTGGATATATATACTAATATCATTCTTCATCATCATTCCACCCAAATTATGGATTTTAGTTGGCGATCATTTATCTCATTTTCAAGGTATTTTTTCTATTATTCAAATCCTAATTCCTCAATTTCAATTACGTCTATGTAATTCTATAATTTATATTGGTTGATTCAGAAATTAGTTTCCTAAAATTTTATTCATTACATTGGTAAATTAAATATTTAATCAATTATGGAATTGGGGATATTTGGAATGTGGAATGAATAAAAAATTATTGAATTAATTATAGGATAATGTAGTTTTTTTATTGGAATAATTAACTGATGAATTAATTATCGAATTATTTTTATTATGAAATTCTATTAATTAAATGGAAGTTGATTAATGGAACTATGGAATTATACGAATTGGAATAACTAATTGTTGAATTAAAATTGGGGATATTGTTATTGTGGATATGATTAATTAATTGTTGAATAAATTAATAAAATATTATGTTGGTAAATTATGAGAAGTTGATATGGTTGATTAATCTTGATTGATTTGATATTATGTTATATGTGATATAGTGATACATGAAATATTTTGATACATTGGATTTATTTATATATGAGTATAGGAAATTGAATGGATCTCTGAATACACACAGTATCTAAGACATGACATTATAGGACCCATCATATGCATGAAAAAATATTTTTTTTGGATGGAGAATAATTCTCCAAATACACATGTGGTGTGAGACATTGACTGATGCTCCAAATATAGGTGTGGTGTTATCCATGTTGTTATTTCACCCACTACAATCTTGAAAATTTTAATTTATGTGAAATGGGATGATGTTAGAAATCCCTATGAGGTGTAAGATAGAGAATGATTATAAAAATCTTCCTGGGTGCAAGAAAATATAATCAAATATAAAAATGGTGGATTTATAGTATATTTCCAATTAGTCGTAAGAAAAAATTAAATTAAATGGAAAATGAAATACCATTAGTTATATTGAATTTTTAATAAAATATATGACAACTTTTTTACTCCATTATGGGGCGAAACATGTATTGTGGTTCGGGTGTCCATGAGAATGATGTGGTTTATGAAGTTACATAAAGGATAATTGAATGAATGTTCATTTTTTAATTTAATTCCACTGTTTTACTATATATTCAACTACATGCACTTTTATTGATTGAATTTTCTTATACACTATTTGTGGCGGCCTACGGATATATACTAACACCCAACCCAACCTGCCAAATCGGTACTAGAATAGACTACATGTTTCCAATATTTTATATCAGTAAAGGAACTAGTTTATATGGTTGAGCCTTGATATATGATGGATGAAGGAACCGGACATGGTATCAGGGACCACATTGTAGTTTTTAGTGTCACTACTTTGTAGTTTTAATTATGACAAATTACATGTATTCCAAAATTACATATCTTCTATTTAGTTTTAATATTGTATATTTAGTATTTATAAAATTGTAATATGTGGTTGAGTTTGTAAATTTTTGTTTCATTGGGTAACTTTTCTTTTAATCTAATTGTTTGTTACTCTGATAATGAGAGTTCAACCTCTCCTTGATCGATATTAGACCGTTGCTGCTACAATGTATCCTATAGATTATAAAGAGGCATGTTGAGGACAGATAGTGGTCTAGGTTTTGACACTGGTGTGTGGCACCTAGTTATGGACTCAAAGAACTCTTTGTAACTTTTTATTGTATTTATTCATAGTAATAAAATCAATTTATATTTTTGATCAAAATAATAAACTAATGAATAAAATATTAGAACACCCTTCTCCTCCCACTATAAATAATAACATGTATCCTCACATCCTCTAATACATGTAGCTTGTCATAATTTTTCACAATTTCCTCCCCAAGACTCAAATCTTCTACCAAGAGATTATGGATTAAATAAAATACATAACTGAATATCCATATGGAGGTTCTAAATAATACACCATTCAAGAGAAAACATCATCAACCCTTATGTTTTAATATATCTTCACTTCTTATCCTCTCCTCGCTATCCCTATAAAAGTTTAATGAAAACTCATGTATCATATATATACTATATTTTTTTTATCATGGAATATGAATCGTAATATATATTATCATCGAATTTTATTTTATAAAAATAAAACATCATAAGTGATATGTCAGTTCTCTCCCGTAATTGAGGTTGATTTTTCACTTTCAATTGATTCCTTCATGGCTAGTCCTAAAAAAATATAATGGATAAGAAATATTTTAATATTAATATATTAGTTTTATTGATTTTTTTGGAAATAATTTATAGTCATAATTTTATTTAAATCAATACAAGTTCACGATGGTAATTAAAATGACAAAAATAACTAAATATTTTCATTAATTTTTTATCAATGGAATCTTCCTAATATAAGAAAAAATTATGTATGAGATTAGTTAAAAATATTTATTCTCATAAAAAATGTAATTTCACTTCTAGAATATTATTACAATTTTACCAGAACATCCATAATTATAAAAAAGTAAACCATCCACAAAACCATGAAAATTATCACTCTTAAAATGAAGAAATTAAATTACATTATTCACGAAAAGAGATATAATTGAACACAATGAAGTTAAAATAAATCATATCCATGTAAATGTGGTACACAATTCACGATCAATTAATGAAATTTTATTATTCTGGTTATTGAGTGAAATTTCAACACATATTCAAAAATATTGTATGGCTATTATCGATCCTGACTCCTTGAATATGGGTTATATCTATTTAAAGTAATACTAGGTATGAATACTCCTTCAATCATCCATAACTATAATTTCATTATTTTTTCATTCTATTTTGGTCGATATACATGTTTCAAACATGGTTTCATTACAAATACAATGATTTTATAATATAACTATTCTTTCCAAAATAAATCTTTCACTACTCTTGTGTTGTTCCTTTTCCAAACAGAAATGTTATCTTATTCTAAATTATGATTTCATATTTTTATTTAGGATCCCCAATGTTTATTCATTAATGTATAGATTATGAAATTATTATGAAACCTATTCTATTCAATGGGTTATTTCATGACTATGATGGTTCTTCATTCCATGTGGAATTAATGAAATTGAAAATATTCTGATGTCACTGGTATGCCAATAATTATATACCCCTGTAATGAATTTGGAAATGTACGTTATCTCATTAGATAATGTGTAATATGTTTTATCTTGATTTTATCATTGTTCAAATTAATAATTTCATGACTATTATCATATATAATGTTTGAAAATGATGAATTATTTTTTCCCAAATATGTGTGTTATTTTACAACTATGACATAACATTTCATTTTTATTCATTTTCAAATTCCTTGAATTAATCTAAATTTTCTCTAATTTTATTTATAATGACCCCATTCTAATGTTATTATGATGAATATTCTCACTCATGTAATATTTATTCAGGTCTCTTAATTAACGAATTTTTGGGATTTGAGATCCCCACAATATTGTCTTTATATTATTTGGTAAAAACTTGTATGAATGAAATGGTTAGATTTGTAAGGAAAAAAATAATATTCAATAAAACAATTATGTTTTATTTTAAATATGTGATGTATGTTCATAATTTACCCATGAATATAATCCTATGGATCATGGATTTTAAATAATTAATTTTAGGTTTGTTAAAAATGATGTAATAGTCATGTTAGAAAAATTAGGGTTCCTATAATTTTTATCATACAATAGTTTAATAAAATAATGAATTATTACAAGAGTGTATTAGTGAAATTATATAGTATGAATGTTATTATATTTAAACATCTTGGAGTTTTGGTTTTAGAAAACTGATAAACATATTGATTTCATAAGATATTCCATATATTTACCTATGTAAAATAATCAATTATTTATTCATGAAATCCTCACATATGTATTTTTAAAACAATATATATTTTAAAAAATGGTGGGATCCAGAAGAGAAAAAACGAAAATCATGTTTCAGACACACATTAATTATCCCACAAATAATATACCTCATTTCATGGGAGGTGGAGTTAAAAAACTATATAAATGATTATCAAGTTGCCTTGGGGTATAAATAAAAACATGATCCACGTAGATCATTCACCATTAGCCAAAAAGGATGAAATTTACAATGATTCATTTATGTAATAATGACCAATTTCATGTAGGGGATCTTCAGATTCACTTTTTGTAAAAATATGGGTTAACTGTATAGAGAAGTTCTTTAATGTTCCATACTATTTTTAGATGGAGATTTTGACTCCTTATTTCTATCATTTAGATAGAGAATAAAATTAATTGTGGTCATTGATAAAGAACATAAAAAATAATGATGAAATTGAAGAGATAGAGTGGGAAGACATTGAGAAATTATTTCATAACAAATATTTCCATTGAACTCTTCATAAAAATTTATTGAGGGAATTTATTGTGTTTTAGAAAATGAATTTTCAATCTACCAAATATTTTTAAGAAAACATCAAATGTATTTCAAGATAAACATTTGGTTTTGTTATCAACATTGAACAAAAATTATATACATTCTTTGGAGGTTTAGAATAACAAATTTGAATGGATCTATCAATATGATACTTTTGAAATTATGAAAAAGTGGTTAAGTGTTATCTAATAGTAATGGTGAATATAAAATAATGATTTCCTATTTATTGAAAGTATAATAGAAGAATGGAATTTTCAAAATTTCGGTCAAATGAAAAAGGAGGATAATGGATATAACCACCTAAATGTCAAAAATGTGAGAAGAATCATTATGGGAACTATCTCAATAGAATTGGGATGTTCTACAAGTGTGGCAGAGAAGGCCATAAATATCACGAATGTAGAAGAGACACAATGAATCTAAAAAACATGATGGATTAAGGGAGGGAACATCTTAATTCACAACCTATGGTTTAATGCTTATACTATATGAAGCACGAGTACTATGAAAGTAAGTGCACTAAAACACGATTCCTTAAGGGTAATAGATGTAAGAATCCAAAATAAAAAATGAGCATGGGAAATATTATTAGAACATTACTACTGAATTTTAACAATAAAATGAATCCACAAAATATACAAATTTTAATCTCTAATGAATGGAAAACGTTTTATTTGTTAATATTTTTTCACATTCTATTATATATCATGTATAGTTTCTAGTACTGTTCAATCCAATAACCGTTAATGTAAAGTGGATATATCCATGAAACACCTAGTGGTGTGGTAATTGGTACCTAGGTTTTTTACATTTATCTTATTGGAATATGTAAGAAGATTTTCCCAGGGAATATCGTAAAACATCACATTCCTTTTAACCTATCTTTAAATTATGTAATTGTTGACTTTAAATTTATCCTAAACATTATCTCTATCACTATACATCATAATTGGGATGATATTTCTAACATATATTCCCATGATCCCATATTTCAACAATGTTAACAAATATGGAAACATAGTATTATGTTATTATAGATGACCTTCACACAACTATTAAGGTCCTTTCAAAATCAATATTTATTACTCCTTTTTATTTTTTGAGTTTCCCACATAGGGTATTTAAATTTTTATACCCTTGATTACTGGAAAAAAATTCAAATTGGTAGCATGGTTATTATTTAATGGGGTAAAATGTAATACCTTAAAATTTTGTGGATTTTATTATCAAATAAATATTAATTTTTTTGATAACAGATGTCACACACCCCAACAAGTATAAATGAATCAAGATATACTATAAATATTTTATTATTTAATACGTTATATAAAATTAATTACTTTTTCAAAATAATTTCGATCTAAAATAAAAACCATTTTAAAACCAATTAAATCATTTTCTCAAAATATTTTCTATGAAACAAATTAATTTAAACTAAATAAATTAAATAAATGATAATTAGATAATTATTTTAATGAAATTTATAAATAATATTTTCTGTAAGAAAAATTAACAACCATTAAATGTAATTTTGTAGAAGATATATGAATAAATATAGTTTAATATTTAAAAATTCATTTTTTCTTATTATCATTTCTATCACATTTTGTACATTGATTTTTAAAATTATTTTTCTCTGAAATATTTAAATGAAATATTAAAAAAATAAGATAATTTATTAAATTATCAGGTTAAAATTATTTTTGTGTAATATTTTGAGAATTTTCTTATATGATATATTTTCAATGATTTGTGAAAATTAACATCTTTTATTATGAATTGACATTTCTTTTAAAAAAATTTAAAACATGAGTATTATTTTATTATAATTTTAAAATAAATATTAGTTCAATAATATTTTTATTTTTACTTTTTTGGTAGTTCAAATAAATGTCATACAAAAATTTGATAAATTTTTTTCACTGTTTTATTCATTTTATAATTATGAAACTATTTTCTTGTTGAGTCTATGAGAATAATTTGAGATTTTATTACCAACATTTATAAGTTAAATTATGTAAATTTATTAAATATTTAGAACAATAGTATCAAATATTTTCTATTTTTTAACATTATTTTTTCCATTATGATTACAAAAAGAAAAAAATTAATTAATATGGTTAAGGGAATAATTTGTCTATCGGGCGATCAAAATAAATAGATATGGTGTAAAATGACATATAAATTTTCCAAAACCCATTTTATAGAAATATTTCTCTATGATAACTTACTATATTAGATTATTGCCCATTTTTGTTCCTTTTTCATGTAAAGTATTTTTTTTAACTTTATCATATCAAAATTCCATGTGATCAACTCATGACACTTATAAATATCCACCACCAATCCTCTCCACATCACACATAAAAAAAATTCAATCATCAATAAAATACCCAATCTTTATAATGTAATTGATAAAAACATCCTATATTTATTATTTACATCATAAATATAATATATAAAGGCTCTATGTTATACCTAAATATATTTTCTAATGAAGCTGTAATGTGTTTATATATGTTTTTTTTGTTTCATTTCATCTTAAAAATACATAAAATATAGTCAAAAATTAATCTATTCATAAAAAATATATAAAAAATATATTTATTATATTATTTTAATTTCATAACATATATCCTTATTCACTTCCATCAAATGGCATATGAAATCATTATTTATGTGCTTGGAAGAAAACTGCCTTGTGAACAGATGTTATTCATTTTCCATCACCATCACTACTGGATGTATATGATGATAGATTTAGTGATTATATATTCAATTTATGATATTAATATACCTCAATAATTATAATACCACCTATAAATTTTTACATCAAACCCATTAAAAATTAATCACATCAGTCGTGTGTGCGGAGGACCACCACCTCACAAATAGTTGTAACGTTTTTTTAATTTACATATTACATTCATGGATGTAAAAATGGTTTTAAAAATTATATTATTAATATAAAATAAATATTATTCATAAAAGATAATATATTATTTAACCATATTTATTTCTACCCACTTATTTTGTTGAAACACTGTTCATGAGTATGTATGGTATACCATCTCCTTAAATACTGTATTTCATTATATTTATATGTATGTTTATTTACTTATTTTATATATTAATATAAATATAAATATATTAAATATATATTATTTATATCATTTTTATAATTAATTATATAATATAACCATGATCAATGTAAGAGTACTGAAAATATAAAATCAATATATACAAGAGAGTCAAATATGTTATTACCTATAATGTGTTTTTAAAAATGAATAATTAATATACTGTTAATAGAAGTCCATAAGTAAATAATATAAGGTATTATATATATAATTATTTTCTATAAAATATATATTATTATCATATATTTTTTATAAATGGGGATCAGTTATGTACAATTTAATTTAAGTGTTAATGTAAGGGATTTCCGAATCACATTTATTTTGGACAAAAAAAAATTTATATTCAACAAGGGTTTATTTTATGTGTTGTATATATTGACCACAATTTTTTTTAATATATTTCTTCTAAATATTATGTTCAATTATATATAAATTTTATTTTCTATCTTTAATGGTGTTTATGGTTATTATTTTACCAATGTTGTATGATATTGTTTAATCATTTATCCATTGATGAGACATTTCCTATGTTATACACCGATATTCTATTGAGATTTGCATATAATTCCACCTTGTAATTTTATATCACAAATAACAAAAAATTAATTATTTTTGTTGTTTTATTTGATTTGATTGTTTATTTTTTTATATGATTGAAAATATACCAATGTGTAATGGAATGCTGTTACAGTCTCATTTTTTATCAGGATTGTTTTTTATGCTTTCAATGATGAAGTATTATGATATATGTCTCATTAATCTCAAAAAAATTTTTATTCTCATGTTATTATATTTTAATACATGACTTCTGTCATTTTACACTCTTTATGTTTCCAAGATTCAAAAATAATGATTATAATGAATACTGACATTACAAATATCTTCAGTCAAAACCCTTTTTTGTTCCATATACATGTTTTAAAAAAGATTTCAAAATTTTATCAATATATCTTTATGTTTTTTAATTAAGATTTGAACTTTTTCATTTATAAAAAAATTAAATAAATATTATTTCATTTTTAAAAACAAGGATCGTCTGTCTTTTACCAACAATGTGGATTAAATCTTTATATTAGCCTTTATACCATTTCCTTCTATAGTTACCATTCAATTTTTTAATGATTCCATCAAATGGTTAAATGATCATTTTCAGTTTTCATGAATTAATTTTAGTTTTAAAAACTATATTGTAGTCATGAAATGATTAAAATGATTTTTAGAACACCATTTATAATATTTCAATGTTATATAAAAATAAAATATTTTTAGAAATGTTTATTATTTTATATTTATTCCCATTATTGGAAAGGATATTTTATTCATGAAATAATAAAAGTGTTTTTTTAAAACAAAATCCATCTAAGATGATATCATTTGATGTTATATATTCATTAATAGGGATTTTATTCAACGATACCATCCATATTTTTTTTTGGATGGTTTTCATTTGTGATGACAACATGTTTATGAAACACATATTCGTTCCATAGGGCAATCCATGATAACAAAAATATGAAATCATCTCCTTTTTAAATAGTTTATTCATCTATTAAATGTTTATTATACATTTTTTTTGATTAAGGTATTCTGGATTGTATTTTTTAGGAAACACATTAATTTTCATGTTATATGATATTATGATTATTTTTGGATCTTTCTCCACATTATTGATTGATTTTCAATATGTGATAGATGGGACCTATATATTTCAAAAATAAAATGTGTAAATATGTATAAATCATGAGTAAATATGATATGCATCAATATAATTACATATTTATAATGTTTTGTGGGAACCTAATTTCATGACCAAATTTTTTTGTATTATCTTTATGAAATATTCACAATGTTACGCGTGAAACTAATTTAATTTCAATATTTTTATGTATGTACATGTATTTCATGTCTCCAAGGTTATCTGTGGACATGGTGGAATGTCAATAGGTTTATTTAAGGTCTTAATTTCATGTATTTAACATATTGAGTGAAATTGGTTCTATTTATACATGATCAAAATGTAATTTTTTTATGTGTATGTCAAAAATATGTCTTATGCCAATTCTATTTTATCATGGTTCATGTTTATTTATTGAATTATTATTCAAGTCTTATGAACATTTATGATTTATTCCATGACATAATATTATGATTTATGAAATAAAGGGAACGATTTTCAAATGTTATCATCATATTCTCATAGAATTATGTGGTGATATGTGGATATAAACCTTCTTTAACCTTATTAATAATATCAACTCACCCTTTCTTATGTTTCATTTTTGAAGGTTATAATCAAAGGTATTATTTTTTATATTTCTATGTTGGATTCTAGATATGTTGAACATATTATGAGAATACATAACACATATATTTAAATTTTGTGGACTTGTCTAGGATTCCAATAGAGTTATATGTAAATTGTTATAGAGTAGACAATTATCTTATTTAATGAATATTTATATTTTAAGATGTAATATTTATGCATGAAATGTTTGAGTCTTTTCTGGTTTATAATGTTCATTATGTTTATATTTTCCATTTTTAGCAATCATAAATCTTTCTTGATGATTAAATATTTGTTTTATTTATATGTGGTAACCATTTTTTCTTTCTATTGAATTTCATTTTTAGCAAATGAAAAAGTGTATCTTATTATTAAATTTTTTTTATTTTCAAGATAATTGTGAAATCACAGTATCACTCAGAAATAATACTCATTAATTTATTTAATGTGTATTACATTTTTATCCTTAATTTGGTTGTATTATTTCTTTAATTTTCTTTTAATTGTGATATGATTAGTTATGGGAGAACCAATGAGTTCATTCACTTACATTTTCATGATATTTTTTATTATTTTTTAAATTTAGGTCCGAAATACATGAAAAAATGTAAACATTTTTTAATGTGTGTTTTGGTAGTATGAATATTACCTAAGGAAATTATAAATATTCATAGTTCAATAAAATTTGTAAATAATTTATTTATTGAATTATTTTGATTCATGTTTAATGTTGAAATTTTTTTTCCACACAAATAAATATTAGTATGTTAAATTTTATATCAGCCTTTATAAGTCAGTTCATATAATTTCGAAATTTCACTAGAATTTTTACAAGTAAAAACTGTTTTAAATTCAATTCATTTAAATCTATAATTATGTGAATTAAAGGATACTTTTTCAACTCAAAAATGAATATTTTATAATGGGATAATTTTTCCATTGACTCGTTATTATTGTGTATCACTGAATGGATTTTTTTTGGTAAATAATATATTATTCTCCCTTAAAAATTAGACATGCTAATTCTAAAAAAGTATATATATATTTTTCATTGATTGGGTAATGAAACATTGAGTGTCCTTTTGGAGAACCATTAGTGGAATACATAGAAACAATTTTTAGGATATTTCATTGAAATAAATATATATTGTTAGATAATTTTTTTTAAAATATCATCTCTTATCTATATTTAGATCATATTAAGATGGTGGGAGGGTGATTCACATTTAATAATATTAGAATAAAAACCAGATGATACAATTTTGATATTAATGGATATGTTAAATTATAAAATTATGTGAAATATAATTTTTACAATTATTGAAATATAGAAGTATGCAAATAGTGGAAATAATATATAAAATAAAAAATAGATGATATTTATAATTTAGGAGATTATGATGTTTAAATGGTAAATTATTTATTAATTATTTAATTGAAATATATTTAACAATAAATATTTTGGAGAAAACAAATAATTAGTAACATAATTTAATAATTAATTTAAAAAATATCTTTGTTGTAAACCCCTACAGCACAAAACCCAAATAATTAATGATTACTAGTTCAATAGGAAAAACATTTAGTGGTATCTAAGATAACCAAAAATAATAAATATGATTGAATTTAGTGTTTTTAACGAAACTAGAAAAAAATTATTGGTTTTTTTGGCAAATTAGTGCTATAAAAATAAATTATATGTTTTATATGTAGCTAAAATTCCCCATAAATTACGTATATTTTTTTAATTATATGGAATTATTTGAAGACTGTGAAATCTGATTTCGGGTGATTATGAGGCCCAATGTGCCCAAAATGATCTGTTATGTTTGGTTAAATGATTAATTATCACGCAAAAGAAGTTTTCCCAAAAATGTGGAATTACCCTTAATTGGTTACTTTGATCAGAAATTTGAGTGTACCGTAGCACTCATGGTGGTGGGTTTACCCTAGGTGAAACTTAATATTAGTTGGAGTTGGAGTCTGGTGGGAAAACACAAAAATGGAATAACCTTAAATAAAATAATTAAATAAAGTTATTTTATTTTTCAATTTCTTATAACTCACAAATGGTAACTCAGATTAAAAATCTGAGATGACCACTAGAATTGAGTGGGTATGTTTTCATTAGGTAAATACTAACTTTGGCTGGCACGGTGCAGTAGTGAATGTTAGTTTTTAGCTGAAAGTAAAATAATTAAGTTACAATTATTTTATTGTAAAATCAATAACATTTAATTTGTAACTCAGATTGGAAATATGAGATTAATGTTGGGTCCATTGGGGTTTTTTTTAACTTAGTAAAACACTAAACATGAACGATGAAGGTCAGGGGTGACTGTTATTAAGTTTATGAACATTTTTTCGGGTACGTTCAGTAATCGCACGTGCGACATTTTTTAATTTTTGAACTAGTGCACGAAATTAAAATCTGAGGACAACGTTGGACTTACAACATCAATATTCACATAATTATACCTTCACCTTTACCTTATTAGGTTTTGGTGAAGAGTTAGTTTCCTAGATTTTTGTGTGAGAGTTAATAGAATAATGATAAAATAAAGAAAAACTTTTATTTTATTTTTAAAACCTCCAATTTGAATGTTTAGTGGTCGGGACCACAAAAACCCTACTTTTAATAGGAGGAAACTCTTGGATTTCTCCAAATTAAATGTGAAATAATAATTAAATTAATTTAATAATGTTAATTAATTATTTCTTAAGCTTATTTAATTTTGGACTTCACCTCTTGTGTAAAATAGGTTTGGAAAAGAAGAGTAGAGATGTGGAGAGTAGGAAGGATCATTCTCCAACAAAGGATATCCTCAAATGAAGAGCAACATCCAGAGTTGAAGAGTGATGAACCAGCCTTTGAGCATCATTCAGGAGTGACAAACACCAGCGTCAATATTAATCGACTTTGTGTTCTTACTCACCCCACCTCCAATGGAAAATTGAGATAGGGATTTATATATGATTGAAATTATTTATCGATTCAACCTATTCTTGTTTGAAAACTTCGATGGCCAACCAAACATGGCCCTCATCCCACACATATATCTTGGATCTTCTATTTTTATTGTCCATGTATTCTTGGTGTGTTCTTTATCGCCAAATAATTAATGACACAAGAAACAATAATTTTTGTTATGTGTGACATATGGACGCTGAGCCATGGACCCGAGTATCGTGAATATCAGATCATTTTTTTCCCTAAGAATGGAGATGTGGTGACCTGAAAAAGAGGAGGAGGGTTGGCACACCGGCTTACCACAAGGAAGGTGGGGCTCAATGCATCCGTGCCACTGGTGGAGCAGGAGGTCATGGCTGCTTCACCGCTGCAGATGGTGAAGAGCGGCCAACACCTGGCTTGCCGTGGTGGAGTAGCGGCATGCAACCGCGCTGCTTGGAGGAGGATCAGACGGAGCACCGGTCAACCAGAGAGGATTGGAGGGATCGGCTAGGGTTCTATGAGTGACGTGGTAGCACCATAATGTGCTACCCTATGGTGTTACAAAATAGAAGAGGGTCACTCCCCCTTCGACACCATCTCAGGAGGACCGCTCCACCGGGCCGTGCCCGGCGGGCCGGGACTGGCCGCCCCCTACACGGGTAGGGCCTGACCATGGGGCAGCGGGCCGAGCCCACCGAGGCCCTGGGTAGCCGGGCTAGAACTTGGTCGGGCCAGGTGGGGCCGGGTCTGACCTGACCCAGGCCAAGCCGGACCCGGTTTCTCTTTTTTGGCCATATCGTGAGAACCGGGTGTCCGTTTGTTGAACTATTTGTGGCTCCAGAATCCTCGGATCGAGAAGCATGACTGGAAATATACAATTTCCCAATGGTTCTAAACCATTGGTAATAGAAATACCAACGGTTCTAAAAAATTTTGGTAAGTAAGCTGTTGGGAAATCTATTCCCAACGATTTACACAGAACCATTGGGATAGGTTAGAAAAATGAACATATCCCAACGTTTTGGCACAACCGTTGGGAGAGTGTTTCCCAACGGTTCAAGCCGTTGGGACAACCAACCATATGAATTCTTTCCCAATGGTTTCTAAACTATTGGGAATGTTTTTTGACCAACGGTTCATAGGGAACAGTTGGAAAAAAATACTGAGAATCTTATGCCAACAGTTTGAATCTGTTGGCATAGCCTATGCTGTGAAAATTCCACAGTAGCCTACAATTTTCAATGCAGGCACAGAGTATGGTGTTTATTCCCTCTCCTTTCCAATTCCGTCTCATTTCAAATTATTTCACCTAAAATAATCAACTAACACATACATATACAATTAATGTAGCTGCAATAACAAACTAACATAGACATATACCGAACAAATTCATACACATTTACCATATAATGCATCTTGGAAATATACACATCCAGAATTAAATCAGAATTCATAACTTAATTATAAACCTACATAATTCATTTAGAATCAAATTTAAAATTTAGATGACAATTATATTTGGAATCCATAATTCAATTCACAATTTCATCAGGTGTTCATATACCAGATGTTTTTACTAGAAATAATGTCCATTTTAAACAAAATACCTACTCCTAGAGTGATACCGTCCACACTGTGCCTTGGATTGAGGAGAGGTTAACTCATACACATCACAAATGACCCATGGATCGTTTTCCTAATGATCAACATGTTTTGAAATTGTTTGGTCATATTTCCGTATGTCAGTTGTTGTTTTCAATTAAAATGAAATGATTTTTAGAAAACAGAGAGGCACATTGAGTGGTGCCAACCACACCGCACTTCAGATTGTGGCGGGGTTGACTCGTACACATCACAAATGACCGATGGATCATTGTGCAAATGTATCAACACAATCAAAATCCTTTTGGTTGGTTTTCCACATGTACTTAAAATGTTGTCCATTTTAAACATAAAAGAGACACTTTGGGTGGTGCTGGCCACACCATGACACGGATTGAGGTGCGGTTGACTCGTACACATCACATATGACCCATGTATTGTTTTCCTAAAGTTTCAATGGATTTCGAATGTGTTTGGTCGGTTTTTCGTATGCCAGTTGTTCTTTTCACTTATAATCCTTTCCATTTTAAACAAAAGAGACACAGTTAGAGTGGTACTGGCCACACTGCACCTTATATTTAGATGGGGTTGACTCGTACAGGTCTCAAATGACACATGTATCATTTTCCTAAAGTATCATTGCAATACGAATGTGTTTGGTCAGTTTTTTTATGGCTATTGATGTTTTCATTTAAAATGATGTCCTTTTGAAATAGAAGAGAGACACTTTGAGTGGTGTCGGCCACACCACACCTCAGATTGACATGTGGTTGACTCGTACAGGTCACATATGACCCATGGATCTTTGTGCTAATGTATGAACACCATCAAAATCCATTAGGTAATTTTCCTAAATTTACTTAAAATGTTGTCCATCTTAAACAAAAGAGAGACACATAGACTGATCCTAGCCACACTGTGCCTCGTATTGAGGAGGGGTTAACTCGTACACATTACATATGACCCATGGATTTCTGTCCTAAAGTATCAACACATTCCAAATGCGTTGGTCAGTTTTTCGTATGTCGGTTGTTGTTTTAACTTAATATGATATCCATTTTAAACATAAGATAGAGACTATGAATGGTGTCGGCCACACCACACCTCAGATTGAGGAAGGGATGACTCGTACATGTCACATATGACCCATTGATCATTGTGATAAATTATCAATACAATCAGAATCCGTTTGGTTGGTTTTTCGTATGCTAGTTGTTGTTTTTACTTAAAATGAAGTCCATATTAAACAAAAGAGTGACACTTTGAGTGGTGTCGGCCACACCGCACCATGGATTGAGAAAAGATTGACTCGTACACATCACATATGACCAATGGATCGTTCTCCTAATGTTTCAACAAGAACCTAATGTATTTTTCCGATTTTGTTTATGTACTTAAAATGTTGTCAATTTTAAACAAAAAAGAGACACTTAGAGTTATCCTGGCCACACCGCGACTCGAATTGAGCACAAGTTGTATCTTACACGCCAAATATGACCCATGGATCATTTTGATAAAGTATCGATAAAGTATGAATGTGTTTTTTATGTTTTCTGTATGCCTCTTGTTCTTTTCACTTATAATCCTATCCATTTTAAACAAAAGAGACACAGTTGGAGTGGTACCGAACACCCCACATCTCATATTTAGATGGGGTTTACACGTACATGTCTCAAAAGACCCATAGATATTTTTCATGAAGTATCAACACAATCCAAATGTGTTTGGTCAGTTTTTCATATGCAAGTTTATGTTTTCACATAAAATGATGTCCTTTTGAAACAAAAGAGAGACACTTTGAGTGGTTTCGGCCACACAACGCATTGGATTGAGGTACGGTTGACTCTTACACTTAATATATAACAAATGGATCATTGTTATAAAGTATCAAAACAATCATAATTCATTTGGTCAGTTTTATGTATTTGCATACAATGTTGTCCATTTTAAACAAAATAGAGAAAAATAGAGTGATCCTGACCAGACCGTGACTCGAATTGAGCTCTGGTTGGCTCTTACATGTCACATATGACCCATGAATCTTTGTGATAAAGTATCAATAGAATTGGAATGTGTTTGGTCAGTTTTAAGTATTCTAGTTGTTCTTTTCAGTTATAATCATGTCCATTTTAAACAAAAGAGACATAGTTAGAGTGGTACAGGCCACACCACGCCTCATATTTATACGAGGTTGACTCTTATTTGTCTCAAATTATCCATGGATCATTTTTCTAAAGTATCAACACAATCCGAATGCGTTTGGTCAGTTTTCTGTATGCCAGTTGATGTTTTCACTTAAAATGATGTCCTTTTGAAACAAAAGACAGACACTTTGAGTGGTGTTGGCCACATCGTGCCTCAGATTGAGGCAGGGTTGACATGTACATGTCACATATGACCCATGGATCGTTTTCATAAAGCATAAGCACATTTTTAATGCGTTTGTTCAGTTATTTGTATGTTAGTTGATGTTTTCACTTAAAATGATGTCCATTTAAAAAAAGAGACACTATGAATGGTTACGGACACACCGTGCCTTGGATTGAGGTGGAGTTGACTCATAAACGTCACATATGACCCGTGGATCGTTTTCCTAAAGTATCAACACAATCATAATCCGTTTGGTAAGTTTTACGTATGCTAGTTATTGTTTTAACTTAAAATGAAGTCCATTTTAAACAAAATAGTGATAATTAGTGTGGTGTCGGCCTCACCGCACCTTAGATTGAGTCAAGGCTGAATCGTACATGTCACATATGACACATGGATCGTTCTCCTATAGTTTCAATGGAATCTGAATGCATTTGGTTGGTTTTTCGTATGTACTAAAAATCTTTTCCATTTTAAACAAAAGAGAGACACATAGAGTGATCTCGGCCACACCACAACTCATGTTGAGCCTGGGGTGGCTCGTACACATCACATATGACTCATGTATCGTTGTGATAAAGTATCAACATAATCCAAATGTGTTTGGCCAGTTTTCTGTATTCTAGTTGTTCTTTTCACTTATAAACCTCTCCATTTTAAACAAAAGATACACAGTTATTGTGGTACCAGCCACACCGTGCCTCAGATTTAGACAGGGTTGATTCATTCACATTTCAAATTTTCCATGGATCATTTTCCTAAATTATGAACACAATCCGAATGAATTTGGTCTGTTTTTCAAATGCCAATTGATGTTTTCACTTAAAAAGATGTCCTTTTAAAACAAAAGAGAGACACTTTGAGTGTTTCAAGCTACACCGTGCCTCAGATTGAGGCAGTTTTGACTCGTACACTTCATATATGACCCATGGATCACTGTTATAAAGCATCAACGCATTCTGAATGTGTTTGGTCAGTTTTTCATTTGTCAGTTGTTGTTTTCACTTAAAAGGATGTCCATTTTAAACAAAAGAGAGACACTGTGAATGGTTCCTACCACACCACGCCTCATATTGAGACAGGGTTGAATATTACACGTCAAATATGACCCATGGATCGTTATTCTACAGTATCAACAGAATTAGAATTCATTTGGCTAGTTTTCTGTATGAGAGTTGTTGTTTTCACTTAAAATGAAATCCATTTTAAACAAAAGAGAGACAATTTGAGTGGTTTCGGCCACACCGCACCTTGGATTTAGGTGAGGTTGAATCGTACACATAACAAATGACCCATGGATATTTCTCCTTATGTTTCAATGGAAACCGAATGCATTTTTCGGTTTTATGTATGTACAAAAAATGTTGTCCATTTTAAACAAAAGAGATACACTTAGAGTGATCCCGGCCACACCGCGACTCGAACTGAGCTTGGGTTGGCTCATACATGTCACATTTGACCCATGGATAATTGTGATAATGTATCAATAGAATATGAATGTGTTTGTTCAGTTTTCAATATTCTAGTTATTCTGTTCACTTGTAATCCTGTCGATTTTAAACAAAAAAGACACAGTTAGAGTGGTACCGGCCACACCGTGCCTCAGATTTAGAAGAGGTTGAATCCTACATGACTCAAATGACCCATTGATCATTTTCCTAATGTATCAACTTAATCCGAATGTGTTTGTTTAGTTTTTCGTATGCCATTTTATGTTTTCACTTAAAATTATGTCCTTTTTAAACAAAATAGAGACACTTTGACTGGTGCCAGCCACACCACACCTCGAATTTAAGCGAGGTTAACTCGTACATGTCACATATGAAAGATGGATTATTGTCCTAATGCATCAACACATTCCAAATGTGTTTGGTCCGTTTTTCGTATGTCCGTTGTTGTTTTCACTTAAAATGGTCTCCATTTTAAACAAAAGAGAGACACTGTGAATGGTGTCGGCCACACCGTGCCTCATATTGAAGAGGGGTTGACTTGTACACATCATATATGACCCATGGATCTTTTTAATAATGTATCAACATAATCAAAATCTATTTTGTCAATTTTCCATATGCTTGTTGTTTTTTTCACTTCAAATGAAGTCCATTTTAATCAAAAGAGAGACACGTTGGGTGGTGTCGGCCACAACGCACCTCAGATTGAGACGCGTTTGACTCGTACACATCACATATGACTGATGGATCGTTCTCCTAATGTATCAATGAAATAAAAATTCTTTTGTTTAGTTTTCCATATGTACTTAAAATTTTGTCCATTTTAAACAAAATAGAGACACTTAGAGTGATCTCGGACACACCGAGACTTGGATTGATCCGGGGTTGGCTCTTACACGTCACATATTACCCATGGATCGTCGTGATACATTATTAATAGAATCCCAAGGCGTTTGGTCAGTTTTCCATATGCCATTTGTTCTTTTTCACTTGTAATCATATCCATTAAAAAAAGAGACACAGTTATAGTGGTACCGACCACACTGCACCTCAGATTTAGACGGGGTTGACTCGTACACGTCTCAAATGACCCATGGATAATTCTCCTAAAGTATCAACATAATCTGAATGTGTTTGGTCTGCATTCCATTTGCCAGTTGATGTTTTCACTTAAAATGATGTCCTTTTGAAACAAAAGAGAGACACTTTGAGTGGTGCGAGCCACACCGCACCTCTGATTGATGCGGGGTTTACTCGTACACGTCACATATGACCCATGGATCATTGTACAAAAGTATCAACACAATAATAATCTGTTTGGCCGATTTTCCGTATGTACTTAAAATTTTGTCCATTTTAAACAAAAGAGAGACACATAGAGTGATCACGACCACACCGTGACTCGGATTGAGTTGGGGTTGACTCGTACACATCAGATATGACCCATGGATCATTTTGATAAAGTATAAACAAAATCAAAATGCTTTTGGTCATTTTTACGTATGCCAGTTTTTCTTTCCACTTAAAATCTCGGCCACACGATGCCTTGGATTTAGACAGTATTGGCTCGTACACGTCACATAGAGTGGTGTCGGCCACACCGTGCCTTGGATTTAGGCAGCTTTTCTTGCCAAGTATCTCACATGGGAGACCAGGTATCACCTGAGGCATGGTATTACCATATTGCAAAACAGACATGTCCCCGGTTTATCTTCAAAGAACCAATATAACTCATGAGTAATAGAAACCATTTTGGTAGTCGTCACCTAGAAACCAAATAATTCATCCTAGAATCTGAAGTGTAAATTCCCTAAGCATGATGAGTCCGTCCATGAGTCCTTAACATGTAACCCATGTCTTATCCTAACAATTTCCAAGTAAAACAAATCAAATAAGGCATAATTCAAATAACATGGAGAATGTACAACAAGGCATTATATTCATTTTAAACCATACGATCACAAAAATTTGATGAGCATGAGATAATAAACTTACCAAGACATTCATATTATTTAAGACATACAAAAATGGAATAATCCTAAATAACATTGCATGATCAGAGAAATAAAAAAAAGGCATGTGAATTCAAGGAGGAGGGTGGGGGCTGTCTGAGGGGTGTCCAGGGGGATTTCTGGGCACCATGGAGGAGGGTGGGGGGTTGTTCGGGGGCTGTCCGGGGGGGTCTGGGGGGCTGTCTGGGGACCAAGGAGGAGTGTGTGTGTGTGTGGGGGGGGGGTTGTTTGGGGGGTTTTCTGGGGTCCAAGGAGGAGGGTGGGGGCTGTCTGGGGGCCTGTTCGTAGTCCAAGGAGAAGGGTGGGGGGCTGTCCGGGGATGCTGTCTGGGGGGCTGTCTGGGGGCTATCCGGGGGCTGTCCAGGGGACTGTTTGGGGGGTCTCTGGGGGTCTGTCTGGGGACCAAGGAGGAGGGTGGGGAGGGATGTCTGAGGGGAGTCTGGGTGGATATCTAGAATCTAAGGAGGATGGTGGGGCTGTCTGGGGGGTTATCTGGGGAGTTCCCAAACACACAATACTCTAAAAACATTCTCAAGATACACTGAAACCAGTAAAAGACATAAACATCCATTAATATAGAAAATATATAAAAATAACTCAACTCCAATACTAGACTTCGAGTCTAAATAAAACCAACAACTAGAATAGATTAAACATCAAATCTCACTTATATTAGTAAAAAAAAGTAACGGATCACTTTGTACCACATCACCATCACTATCATCACCATCAACATCCCCCTCATCCTCGTGGTCATCATTGTCTTCATCATTTTCTCTGCCCTCCTCAATCCCTCCTCCTGACCCTCGCCCTCTGCCTCGCCCTCCTCCCCCGCCTCACCCTCCTCCTCTCCCACCTCATCCGCGTCCAACTCCTCACCATCACCATCGTCAGGCTGAACATAATCTTGACCACCACGAGAACTGCATATTGTTGCACTATATATAGAACTTATCGATGAAATATATTCATAAAAAGCTGTGATGGCCTCTAGTGGAAGTGTTGGATGTAGAACATCAATAAATTTCATAAATGAACTGTTTTCCATAGCAGGCTATTATGCCGTCTCTATGGCCCATTTGTCAGCCTGTTCTACATGTGCCCTAACATTCTACAACTTTTTTGTCACTAAAACTCATACCTGAGGAGGGCCATTACTTTTTCGGGGTTATCCTAGGTCAGCAGCATACTATGCCATAATGCTCCTCTCCCAACATCTGATGTAAGTGATCATTTGGCCCAAAATTGTCTGGTTCTTAGGCATCGAGGGCCTCTAAAGCAGCCTGTTACAAATAAAATTATATTATTAAGTTACAAAATATATATTAAAATATAAAATCAATAGATTAAAACTTACAATATTTTGTTGATTCGGTTCATTGATGGTAGTTCCATACTTTTTCTGTGTACTTGAGAAAAACAGTTTTTCTCAAGGCACACGTCCTTCAATATTCAGTTTTTTCCACTACAATGACATTAAAAACTAAATTTATATGAAAACTTTAGAAAACGATTAAATAATTGTGAAAAAAAAGAAACTGTCAGTCGTAAAGAAAACTTATAAACAATTTTCATACCAGCTTCCTCTAATAATCTGGCATTGTAGTACGTCCCAGTGTGTGGAGGTATTTTTCTGAATCTATGATTTTTTATTTTTTCCAGATGATTCCTATATTAAATTCTATAATGAAAAGGATAATATTAATGAAAAACATGAACGTTATTATTATAATACCTCAAATGTAATTAATACCTTAAATTGAGTAGTCGTCCAATGAGTAATCATCTGTCGATACTGCTCAATAGGACAATCATCCACAAATGGTACCACCTCTAACTCAGTGCCAACTCTAGCACTCCATCCAATATAAAACTCATGCTTGTAGTCTCTCAAAATCTCACCTAAATCCTTTGGACGTGTCGGTCGTGCACCCTCACCATCGAGAAAATTAAATCAAAGCTGACCCTAAAATATTAATTAATTTAAATAAAAAAATAATTCATGGCATTAAATACAACATATTTTTTACACATATCTATTCCCAAGCACTATCCTTGATATCATCTGGAAAATTTCTCCATGATAGTGGGCTGACAGGAATTATGTTGGAATATTTCGCAAGTGTCGCCAAAAAAATCCGACATTGCTGCCCTGTTTTCTCAACCATTTTGTTGTCTTCATAATAATACTCCATTATCATCGTGCGGTGGTTCCACACCGCACGCATGTGTATACTCCCCCACCCCCGCCTCCTATTAGTAGATGTATCTGTCATTAAATAAAAACAAATATTTTATAAAAACATGTTATAATGAAAATAAATATTGGTATAAATATTTTTTAGGTTTCTATAAATATACCTTCTCCAGTCCGATCGCTGAGAGCCGCTGGTTCCACAAAAACTAATGGAACACCATATGGTGGAACAGGAGTCAAATAGAATGGAATATAGAAGCTCAGAGAGACACTAGTATATGGAAAATAAGATGGGATAGTTGTATGAACGTATTCTGGTTGGGGAGTTAGAATCATCATGGTATATGAAAAAGTTGGGTTAGGAGATGTAAAAGGTGGAAAAACATGGGATGCCTAAATATCTCATGTGTCTCTAACGACACACTAGGATCCGAATGTGTGAAGGATGACATGTCAATAAGAGGGGCATGGTCTAGACGTTTACCCGGAGCTGCTTGTCTACCTCTGGTACAAACCCCCCTCGTACCACCGGCCAGAGTACTAGGACCAGTACTAGGATCCTCGTCGAACAACTGTCGACGTATAGGTAGATCCTACAAAAAAATTTACAAAAAAATTAATCACATGACATTATATATTATTTAAATATATATATTTTTGAAATAAAGTACTCACTGGATGCACTAATGGTGGAACGCCCATCTCCACCATTCGATGATTGTTATCTATCATTTTTTTCCTTTGTCTCTCTTCAAATGGTTGCATTACCTGCATTTGAAAAATAATATGTAAATAATTAGAAAAAGGAAACTAATGTGTAACCCAGAAAACTATATATATGATGGAATATCTAAATTCATTGGTAATATAGCTATAAATTGTTTTAGATGTTCTTGAATGGATTTAATAAATCATACAAGTAGTAACGTTTAACAAGTTAGAAATATTGTTTGACTAGGTTTGAATACAGTTCAATTCCAAATTTGAAAATGCAATTCAAATAAAACTGCAACCAATAAACATATAAAATTCACATAATGATCAAGTCAGCTAAAAAATATTTGTGATCAATACTAAATAAATTTGAATAGTACAAACCTTAACAACCCAACTCGAGGTAAACCAGAATAATTGAGAACATGGATGAATGATTATATATATTTTCAACCACAACTTGATGTTCTCAATCAACTCTGACATTTGAGATATTGGATTTATGAAAATAAATAAATGGATTTGTTCCAATGGCAGTAGGGAATGTTTTAATTCCATCATCATCATCATCAAAAATATGTCTTGGAATTACTTCAACTATGACACCAAATTCAGGTGGACGTTTGTCGTTGACATAAAAAACATGTTTATCCATTGATGCCAACAAATCTGGTTCTTCAGTAGTATGAGTGCAAGTCATATTAATTACTCGAAATCCACAACCATCAATAAATATTCCATGTCTTTTCATCGAATCAAATCAATGGTATTTCATCATTGTGACTCGTCCATGAGAGTAATAATACAATATTATTATTTTCTCAACGACTCCATAATAACCCACATTTTCAAATCATGGTCTACTATCTGATGCACTTGCATAACAATTTGTTTTGGAAGTAACCATAACACCATCATGTTGTGTTCTCATGTTGTTTTCTCGTTCAGTGACAATAAATTTGTACCCATTGATAACAATTGATTTACAGTCATGAACCACGGTATTAGGACCAAATCCAAAGCTCTTATTTCCTCAGAGACAAAGTCAAAAAATATACTCAATACCTGAAATAGAAATGATTATTTAAATTAATTATATATTGATTTAATTATTTTAAACAGTAATATTTTTACTTTCAATTTTAACCAAATAGAGAACTCTTTACTATGCAAAGCCTCCCTCCTTCTCATAGATAAAGAACGATGCATTCTATTTTTTATTGTTGAATGTTCCCTGGAGATAAAAAATATGAATCGTTTAATAGATATATATATGTAAGATATACATATTCAATTTTCATACCTGATATAATCATCTAACAAATCACAGGTGAACAAAACTATGTGATGTGCCATCTCCCGCATTTCATGACTTAATGTCGTTAATGTATATGATCCAAGAATTCCTCATGATTGAAGAACTAATGGAAAACTACATTCAATTTTCTCATACTATTATTCTTAATTTCTCATTGGTCTATTCATTCTTGTAGTGAGATCGGAAAAATACATTAAGTAGAAATCCATACATTCTTGAGCCAAGTTACCGTTCATGATAGAACATTTGGGATGATTCCCATTTCGGACATAAGACATTAATGTATACATATTTATTTCAGTAAAATACATCAAACTAAAAGAAACAGGTCCTCCAAGAAGTATTTTAGTGGGAATATGGACTGTCAGATGAAGCATGCATGAGATAAATGATGGATGAAATATTTTCTCCAACTCACACAAAATTAATGGGGCATCTATCAACATTTTTTGCAAGAAATACCTGGACATCTTCTTAGCACAGATATCTCTAAACAAATAGAACAACCGAATAACAGTCACTGTTACATTATTGAAAAAAATATTACTGATTTCTATTGGAAGCAACTCAT
The DNA here is from genome assembly GCA_963277665.1 of Viscum album. Classification (NCBI taxonomy): domain Eukaryota; kingdom Viridiplantae; phylum Streptophyta; class Magnoliopsida; order Santalales; family Viscaceae; genus Viscum; species Viscum album. Next base: position 1,818,126,376 of record OY728146.1, read on the forward strand.
GCAGAAGAATGTTAAAATCATGAGTCTTCATAGATTTTAGCTTCAAATCTCTTATGTTGACCCATTTAGATATGTTTCATAAATAGCCATCAGGAACTCTAATAGTCTCTAATACTTCCAAAATATTTTTTTTCGTAGGTGTCATCACATAATAAGAACATGGAACTTTCCAGTTATTTTCACTGATACACACATGATGCAATTCTGGTCGGATTACCCAATCCACCTAGTCACACCGAGATCGTAAATCATCTTTTGACTTCCTCTTGACATTAATAAGAATCGAAAAAAAACATTTTTCATATATTCTTTTCAATATGAATTACGTCTAAGAAATGAAATAAAATTTTTTTTGACCAGTAAGGAAATTCAAAAAAGATACTCCTCTTCCTCAAATTTTAACATGCTTCAGTGGAAACATTCTTTCTCTTTCTGAATTTCATTTGACCCTTCCCGAATGAAAAACTGAAATCTTTAAATTCATTATGCACATCAGTTCCAGACATACGATGAAGTGGATCATCATTCTCTATTGTATTATCAAATAATTGATGATTATTTATATATGGATGTTCTATTGAAAAGAAATGTTGATGTCCCATAAAACTGAAACTACAGTGATGATTTAGTCATCTAGATCATTTATTTTTCAAAAAAATAGGACATGACAGTTTTCCCATCATGCTTCATCCAGAAATCATTGCATAAGGCAGAAAATCATTAATCGTCTATATAAGAAATGCACGCATATGAAATATCTCTTTATAACATGCATCGTATGTGTGCACTATAAAGCCAAGTCCTTAAGCATTACTTAATATTGAATTAAATGAATAATTCACATTGAGGATATTTTTAGGTTCAGAGTTTTAGGGAATTAGGTCATAACTATTACCTCTCAAAAGATTACAAAGTAGAAACTTATACCAAGTTTCCATAAAATAAAAAATATTAAAAAAACATGTCTAGTTCCATGTTTTAGATAGTATATCTTTTCCATCATCCCATCCTTGACCCTATTCCACATTAATTCCTGTGAAAAACATTTCAAAAACTTGGGATGAGCATAAAAAGCTCAGTAAGGGGTAAAAAAGTATGAAATGAAAACATTAGACCATGTATGAAATCATACTTTATTCATAAAACATATGAATTTTAACATACCTCATCAAATCCTGAATAAATCATATAAATTATAAGAAATAAAGGTAACTTGAGGCATTCTTAACATTCTTATGTAGAGGGTAACATTCATGGTTACGTTTGGAATACCCATCACAGTATATTCCCTAAATCTCTGCAGAGAAACCATAACGTTTAACTCCATAGAGTTACCTAATGCATTGGAGAGCTATATCAGGCTCACCCACCATTAGTTTATCATGGAACCACCCGTCTTCATTACAATGCCCAAGAACCATAACATAATCATATAACGTAAAACATGCATAAAGTAAACATAAAATTTCCAAATTTCAATCACAAGATATCAATAAAACACATTGATATAATAAAACCATTATGAAAACCATTTTAAATAAAAAAATAAAAGAAAATTAATAAATGGTATTTATTTTTCATTTTTTTAAAAAAATTTAGGTTATGGCTTGTAGAGGAAGCTGAAAATCAAATAATGGTCACGATAGCGGAGAAGTCGTTGTCACCGCATACGTACGACAAAAAACATTCCTTTTTTCCTTTAGTAAAACACTTCATATAAAAAAATATTCCTTTTTAATAAGCATAAAATTCAAAGGGGTTTATACACCATATAAAAATAAGTTGTGTATAAAACAAAATATGCCTCAATGAATGGACATTGATACGATGTCCCTTACCTCGTGTCAGACGTGACTCGATAGATCTTTAATCTCCTGAATAATAAACTTGAGTTAATTTCTACTTTCTTAATAACATTTTTCATGTTCATTATTCCATTTAAATCACTTATTACCATTTCATGAACACTATGTAATTATTTATGTTAATAATGGTCGTTTTAACGATCATTGGTATTTGAGTCAAAAATAAACTCTTTATAATTACAAGTTTTTCATGTATGAATTATATCCAGAGTTATATTAATTATTTAGATATCATATATATCATATATATCCATTATATACATGCATTTATAATATTAAATAACATTTAGAGGTAAGAAATGAAATGCACCGTTCATGGAGACGGTAAGTCGTACGTACGCATGAACGCTACTTTCATTTATATTTAGTATTATATGGAATGGAATCATAATAAAATAAAGGTATATTATAATTACTGTATAATTTCATATATAATACCATTAACTTCATCCTTTATACGTCCCACGTATGGCATTAACGAATCAAATCAATTTGAGGGGGCGGTAGTCCGCACTTCCTAAAATGAAGATATAGCGTATACCCATAATGGAATCCATAAAGGTATTCCATAAATGAAAAATACAGAACACTAAGGAAAAAATAAACATATCATATATCATATATAAATATAGTGTTATCTCAATGGCCACATTTTAAGGTGTTAGAAGAATATTGAACAATCATTGTTTCGTGAGTCAAAAATTCACCATCCACGGAAACAGTATGCTCTTTAATAATTAGATGAAGGTGTGTGTAAGTGTAGCTCTAATACATCTCATAAAAACATTGTATTATATTGAATATACTGGTTTTTTTAAAAAATAAAGGAATAAGAAAAGTTTAGGGCGTTGGAGAAGAAAAATAAAACATAAGAACACAAGAGAAGACACTACCTTTAAAACAGGTAACTCTTTTTGATTTGAGCTCAAAGGCTTCCTTGAAAAGACTTCTGCCCAATGTGAGTCTTCTAGGAGTGAGATATGGAAGTGGAAAGACAATATTTACATGGTTTGGCTGAGACAAAGGTTTTAGACGTGTGGGTAAGGTGGTAGAGGTGGGGGCCTTTTATAATAGGAGAGGAGGGTCACTCTTGGAAAGTTATAAAAAGTTACATTATTATAAAATGTTTTCGTATTTTAAAGGACCCAAAATTATATATTTCTAGGATAAGGTGATAAGAGTCTAAAATACACCTATCCAATAGGTTTTTTACAATTTTAGGTCTTATATTTTACATTATCTTTTATTTTTATTTAAATCGTTAAATAATGACGTAATCGATGCATTATCATGGTGTCATAAACAATTTAATTTATATAATGTCTAAAAATTATAAAAAAACTATCATAATGTAGGAAATATTTTTATATTTCTAATGAATATTTATAGTCAAAATTATGACTTGTATAACCCCATTTAAATTTTTTTTTAGTAAAACAATACATGTTTGTGATATTTTTATTTTAACATTAAAAAAGTTATTAATGTCATTTTCATACAAAAGTGGCTTTATGGGGTCCCCAAGTTGACCCATGGATGGTTTTGGTCAGCCATGACACATAAAATAAGGGTATGACATGATTCAATGTCATTTAATATTATTAAAACATTATTTTTACCTTAAATTACACTAATTACCTCTAATGGCTATTAAAAACGTAAATGTTACTATTCACCAAAAAATTATTTTAATCCCATTTAACCACATTTTACATCCTAATGAAAACCATGAATGTTGTATTATTGAAATTCATAACACAAAGGTGGTAAATTTTCATTTAAACGAAAAATCGGTTTTTTAAGTACCACTTAGTGGTTTCAGTATTCATCAAAAATTGATGTTTTTCTGAAAAAGGCCAAAACATCACCCTAAGCTATATTTGATATTCAGAATTCAAAAATTATGTCTATTTTAAATAATACAAAACATATAAGTTACATTAATTAATGTAATAATTAATTCCCATTGTCAGAACAAATAACATGTTTTTATGAAACAATATATATCATGAGATTGACACTATTTTAAGTCCAATTTCAAAGTGAAATTAATTCCAATTACCACTATTGGATTAAATGGTAAAAATATATTCTAATTTCAATTTTAAACCAATTAAAATGATAATATAATAATATAAATAAATTATATTAAAAAGAGGTTTTGAATTAATATACAACATTTTTCACTATTTATTAAAAAAAATAAGTTTATCAGAAAAATACCAAAAATTTACACAAAGTAAATTTTGATATCCCGATTCTAAATAAGAATTTTATTTGGTCCAAAAAATTTATAAGAGTGACCAAAACTATTTTTAAAGAGGGTTCTCCATCAAAAGTCGATAAGTGGACTTTTAGTGAAAATTAGAGTATATATGCCTATAATTGAATTCTTGTCGTATTTTAAGACTTTATCCTTTATTGGATAAATGTAAAAACATTTAACTAACATATATAATCATATTTTAGTTATTTATATTCATTCTCGTCAATACAATGGCTACGTCTTAACTACCATTTAAAAGAATATTATTTTATTACTAGTGTGCAACGTAAGATTTCAAAAAAACCCTTTGTTGCATATCAGGTACACTATTGAACATAGAAACCCCTTTAAAGTAAAATTAATATTTAATTTGAAAATATTAATAAGTATGAAAATGTATTATTCTTTATTTACTAGGGATGTTACATCCTTCCCCCCTTTTGGGAATTGCGTCCTTTCAATTTTATTCACTTATCAAAATAAGTAGGGGTATTTATCCCTCATAGAATTATTAGATTCCCACGTTGCCTCTTCAACCATATGGGTTTTCCACAAAACCTTTACCTAATGAATTACCTTATTCCGCAACACTTGCTCCATATGGTCAAGAATATGGACTTGTTGTTCTTCATAAAAGAGATTCTCTTCCAACTGAACTACCTCTGGGCTCAAAACATGAGATGGATCGAACATATAATTTCTCAACATCGAAACAGGAAAAACATTGTGTAACTGAGATAAACTCGTAGGTAACGCCACTCGATAAGAAACGGATCCAATGAACCTTGGATCTAATAGCATGTTTTTATGAAACAATATATATCAAAAGATTGACACTAGTTTAAGTCCAATTTCAAAGTGAAATTAATTCCAATGACAACTATTGGATTAAATGGTAAAAATATATTCTAATTTCACTTTAAAACCAATTCAAAATATAATCTAATAATATAAATAAATTATATTAAAAAGAGTTTTTGAATTAAAAAACAACATTTTTCACTATTTATTTAAAAAATAACTTTATCAGAAATATACCAAAAATTGACACAAAGTAAATTTTGATATCCCGATTCTAAATAAAAATTTTATTTGGTCCAAAAAAAATGTATAAGAGTGACCAAAACTATTTTTAAAGAGGGTTCTCCATCAAAAGTCGATAAGTGGACTTTTAGTGAAAATTAGAGTATATATGCCTAAAATTGAATTCTTGTCATATTTTAAGCCTTTATCCTTTATTTGATAACTGTAAAAACATTTAACTAACATATATAATCATATTTTAGTTATTTCTATTCATTCTCGTCAATACAATGGCTACGTGTTAACTACCATTTAAAAAAATATTATTTTATTACTAGTGTGCAACGTAATATTTCAAAGAAACTCTTTGTTTTGTATCGGGTACAATATTGAACATAGAAACACCTTTAAAGTAAAAATAATATTTAATTCGAAAATATCAATAAGTATAAAAATTTATTATTCTTTATTTACCAGGGATGTAACATCCTTCCACCCTTTTGGGAATTGCATCCTTGTAATTTTATTCAATTATCAAAATAAGTAGGAGTATTAATCCCTCATAGCATTATTAGATTCCCATGTTGCCTCTTCAACCATATGGTTTTTCCACAAAACCATTACCTGATGAATTACCTTATTCCGCAACACTTGCTCCCTATGGTCAAAAATCTGGACTGGTTGTTCTTCGTAAGAGAGATTCGCTTCCAACTGAACTGCCTCTGGGCTCAAAACATGAGATGGATTGAGAATATACTTTCTCAACATAGAAAGATGAAAACAATTGTGTACCTGAGATAAACTCAGAGGTAACTACACCCGATAAGAAACTGATCCAATGATCCTTGGATCTAATAGCATGTTTTTATGAAACAATATATATAAAAAGATTGACACTAGTTTAAGTCCAATTTCAAAGTGAAATTAATTCCGATGACCACTATAGGATTAAATGGTAAAAATATATTCTAATTTCACTTTAAAACCAATTCAAAAGATAATCTAATAATATAAATAAATTATATTAAAAAGAGTTTTTTAATTAAAATACAACATTTTTCACTATTTATTAAAAAAATTAACTTTATCAGAAAAATACCAAAAATTTACACAAAGTAAATTTTGATATCCGGATTCTAAATAAGAATATTATTTGGTCCAAAAAATTTATAAGAGTGACCAAACTATTTTTAAAGAGGGTTCTCCATCAAAAGTTGATAAGTGGACCTTTAGTGAAAATTAGAGTATATATGCCTAAAATTGAATTCTTGTCGTATTTTAAGCCTTTATCCTTTATTGGATAAATGTAAAAACATTTAACTAACATATATAATCATATTTTAGTTAATTAAATTCATTCTCATCAATACAATGGCTGCGTGTTAACTAACATTTAAAAGAATATTATTTTATTAGTAGTGTGCAACGTAAGATTTCAAAGAAACTATTTGTTGCGTATCGGGTACACTATTGAACAGTGAAACCCCTTTAAAGTAAAATTAATATTTAAATCGAAAATATCAATAAGTTTGAAAATGTATTATTCTTTATTTAGTAGGGATGTTACATCCTTCCCCCCTTTTGGGAATTGTGTCCTTGCAATTTTATTCACTTATCAAAATAAGTAGGGGTATTTTTCCCTCATAGAATTTTTAGATTCCCACGTTTCCTCTTCAACCAAATGGTTTTTCCACAAAACCTTTACCTGATTAATTACCTTATTCCGCAACACTTTCTCCCTATGGTCAAGAATTTGGACTGTTTGTTCTTCATAAGAGAGATTCTCTTCCAAATGAACTACCTCTGGGCTCAAAACATGAGAAGGATCGAGCATATACTTTCTCAACATCGAAACATGAAAAACATTGTGTACCTGAGATAAAGTCGGAGGTAAATCCACCCAATAAGAAACTAATCCAACTTTTTCTAGAATTTCATATGGTCCAATGAACCTTGGACTCAGCTTTCCTTTATTAAAAAATTGCATCACACTTTTCCATGGTGAAACTTTGAGAAAAACATGATCACCTACCTCGAAAGAAAGATCCTTCCTCTGGTTACCTGCATAACTCTTCTGCCTACTCTGAGCTGTTCTCATGTGTTTCTGAATCAACTAAACTTTTTCTTCCATCTCTTCTACCAATTTTGGTCCCATCAACTTACTTTCACCCACTTCATCCCAAAAAGTTGGAGTTCGACACCGCTTCCCATATAATACCTCAAATGGTTCCATCTATATACTAGAATGAAAACTGTTATTATATAAATATTCAACCAAATAAAGATGTTGGTCCCAACATCCCTGATAATCCATCGAAAAAGCACGTAGAATATCTTCCAATGTCTGAATTTTTTGTTCTCCATGCCCATCTGATTGAGGATGAAAAGTTGTAAAAAAAATTAATTCAGTACCCAACGACTTCTGAAGGCCTTTCAAAAAGTTAGAAGTAATCCTGGGATCACGATCAGATACAATGGACAGGGGAACTCCATGCAACTTGACTATCTCTTTAAGATACAATTGAGAAAGTTGATCTAGAGAGAATGTATCTCGAATAAGAAGGAAATGAGCAGATTTAGTCAAGTTATCAACAATAACCCAGATTGCATTATTACCTCAAGATGTCTTCGGTAATCCCACAACAAAGTCCATGGATATATTTTCCCATTTCCACTCTGGCACTGGTAAAGTATGAAACATCCCTTTCGGTAACTACTACTCTTCTTTAACCTGCTGACAAGTCAAACACATTACAGTAAAATCAAGAAATATCTATTTTTATTCCATCCCACCAGTAATACTCCCACAGATCTCTATACATCTTAGTACTGCCAGGATGAACTGAAAACGATGAACTATGAGCCTCACATAACAACTCATTCTTCAACTGTGAATCACCAGGCACACATAATATTTTTCCAAACCTCAAAAAAAATCATTATCAATATTAAATTCAGGTAACTTACACTTTTGAATAGGCTCTACCATTTTCTGCAACCCACTATCTTTCTTCTGCGCTTTCTCAATTCTGTCTGATAGAGATGATCTCACTGATACATGAAACAAAACAGAAGAAATTCCTGCACCAACAGCTTCTATGCAAAATTTCATCTAATCAAAACCAATGGATCTCGTTCCAAATGTAGTATGGTTAATGAAGAATTACTTTTTCTTCTAAAAGCATCAGCAACTTTATTTTCTTTTCCCAGATGTTAATGAATTGTACAATCATAATCCTTGATTAATTCTATCTATCTCCTCTATCTCATGTTCAATTATTTCTGAGTAAATATATACCTTCAACTTTTGTGATCAGTATATATTTCACACTTTACTCCATACAAATGATGCCTACAAATTTTTAGAGTAAAAACAACAAATCTAATTCCATGTCATGTGTAGGGTAATTTACCTCATGAGTTTTCAACTGACGTGAAGCATATGCAATTACCTGATAATTCTGCATAAGGACACAACCATGTCCCTCAACGAAGAGTCATTGTATATAACAAACTCGCCATTCCTGGAAGGAAGTTCCAAAACTGGAGCATTCAAAAATATTCTTTTAATCTCCTGAAAACAATCATCACATTATTTTGTCCAGATAAACTTAACACCCTTTTGAGTTAGCTTAATCATTGGACTAGATAGCTGTGAAAAATTTCTAACAAACCTTCGGTAATTTATTGCCAAACCAAGCAAGCTATGAATCTCAGTAACATTTGTGGGTCTTGGCCATTCATCAACAACTTTTTTTTCAGAATCAATAGTTATTCCATTTTTTGAAACAATGTGACCAAGGAAAGAAATTTGTTGCAATCAAAACTCACACTTGCTGAACATCGCATACAATTTATTTTCTTTTATGGTTTGAAAAATAACCCTTAAATGTCTTTCATGCTCCTCTTTACTTTTAGAAAACACTAAAATATCGTCAATAAACACAACCAACATTTTTCACCTGAGTCAACTGAGACATCACTGCAACAAATTGTTTAGTTCTGATTCTTACCATCTCAGGATACTGATTTGAAAGGTTTTCTTCCTCCTGATGTCATCCCAACATAGCTTCCTTGTTTCCTCTGTGGAAAACAATTCTGAACACAGAAATATCTTAGGCGAAGCAACATGTTAATCATTAAATGCTATATCATTTCAATCATACCATAAATTTATTTATTATTACCAATTTTCTAACTCCTAAAGTTGTCTAAACCAACCTATGATACCAACTATAAGGTCATGGCCTTAAACCTTAATTAATATTGAATTAAATAAATAATTCACATTGGGGATCTTTTCAGGTTTAGAGTTTCATAGAATTAGGACATAACTATTACATCTCATAAGATTACAAAGTATCCACTTCTACTATGTTTCCATAAAATAAAAACTCTAAAAAAACATTTCTAGTTCCATGTTTTAGATATCATGACTTTTCCTTGATCCCATCCTTGACCCTATTCCACATTAAGTCCTATGAAAGACATTTCAAAAACATGGGATGAGCATAAAAATCTCAGTTAGGGGTATAAAAGTATGAAATGAAAACATTAGTCCATGTATGAAATCATAATTACTCATAAAACATAAGAATTATAACATACCTCATCAAATCATGAATAAATCATAGAAAACATAATACATAAAGGTAACATGAGGCATTCATAACATTCTTACGTAGGGAGTAACCCTTATGGTGTTGTTTGGAATACCCATCATAGTATATTACTTAAATTTCTTCGGATAAACCTTAACATTTAACTCATTCGCGTTACCCAATGCATTGGAGAGCTATATCGGGCTCACCCGCCCTTAGTTTATCACGGAACCACCCATCATCATAACAATGTCCAAGAACCATAACATAATCATATCGCGTAAAACATGCATAAAATAAACATATCATTTCAACATTTCAATCACAAGAGATCAATACAACACATTGATATAATAAAAATATTATGAAAACCATTTTCAATAGCAAAATAAATGAAAAGTAATACATTTTATTTATTTTTCTTTTTTAAAAAAAATTTATGTTATGGCTTTTAGAGGAAGCCGAAACTAAAATAATGGCCACAGCGGCAGAGAAGTCGTTGTCGCCGGATACGTACGACAAAAAAACATTCCTTTTGTCGTTTAGTAAAACTATTCGTATAAAAAAATATTCATTTTTAATAAGCATAAAAGTCAAAGGGGTTTATACACCGTATAAAAGAAAGTTGTGTATAAAACAAAATATGCCTTAATGAATGGAGATTGAGATGAAGTCCCTTACCTCGTGTCCGACGTGACTGGATTTCTATTTAATATCTTAAATAATAAAATTGAGTTAATTTTTACTTTCTTAAGAAACTTTTTCATGTTCATTATTCCTTTTATATCACTTATTACCATGTCATGAACACTGTGTAATTATTTATGTAAATAACGGTCATTTTAACGATCATTGGTACTTGAGTCAAAAATAAACTCTTTATAATTAAAAGTTGTTCATGTTTCCATTATATCCATAGTTATATTAATTATGTAGATATCATATATATCATATATATCCAGTATATACATGAATTTATAATATTACATAACATTTAGAGTTAAGAAATGAAATGCGCCGTTCATGGAGACGGTAAGCCGTACGTACGCATGGACGCTATTTTAATTTCTATTTCGTATTTTATGGAATGAAATCATAATGAAAAAAAGTTAGATTATAATTCCAGTATAATTTCATATATAGTATCATTAACTCCATCCTTTATACGTCCCACATATGTCATTAATGAATCAAATCACGTTGAGGGGATGGTAGTCCACATTTCCTAAAATGAAGATATCGCATATACCCATAATGGAATCCATAAAGGTATGCCATAAATGAATAATAAAGAAGATTAACAAAAACATGAACATATTATATATCATATTTAAATATATTTTCATATTAATAGCCACTTTTTAAGGTGATAGATGAATATTGATCAATCATCGTTTCGTGAGGCAGAAATTTTCCATCCACGAAAAAGTATGCTCTTTGACAATTAGATGAAGGTGTGTGTAAGTGTAGCTCTAATACATCCCATAAAAACATACTAGTATATTTAAGATACTGGGTTTGTTACAAAAAAAAGGAATAAAAATAGTTTAGGGGGTTGGAGAAGCAAAATAAAACATTAGAACACAAGAGAAGACACTACCTTTAAAATGGGTAACCCTTTTTGATTTCAGCTCAAAGGCTTCCTTGAAAGACTTCTACCCAATGTGAGGCTTCTAGAGTAATAGAGGGATGTATAGAGACAAAATGAGTATAAATTGGTCGAGCCAAAGGCTTGAAGGGTGTGGGTAAGGTGGTAGAGGTTGGGGCCCTTTATAAGAGGAGAGGATGGGCGCTCTTGTAATGTTATAAAAGGATACTTTATTATAAAATTATTTTCGGATTTTAAAGGTACCAAAATTATATATTTTGAGGATAAGGAGATAAGAGTTCTAAATAAACCCATATAACAGGTTTTTGAAAAGTTTAGGTCTTAGATTTTACATTATCTTTTAATTTTATTTAAATCATTAAATAATGAGGTAATCACTGCATTAGCATGGTGTCATAAATAATTTAATTTATTTAATGACTAAACATTATAAAAAAATATCATGATGTAGGAAATATTTTTATCTTTCTAATTAATATGTATAGTCAAAATTATGACTTGTATAACGCCATTTAAAAATTGATTTAGTAAAACAACACATGTTTGTGACATTTTTATTTTAACATTTAAAAAAGTTATTAATGTCATTTTCCTACCAAAGTGGATCCATGGGGTCCCCAAATTGACCCATGGATTTTTTGGGTCGGCCATAACACATCCAATATGTGTAGGACATATTTCAAGATCATTTAATATTATTAAAACAATATTTTTACCATAAATTACACTAATTACCTCTAATCGCGACTAAAAACATAAAATTTACTATTCACCAAAAATTATTTTAATCCCATTGAACCAAATTTTAAACCCTAATGACAACCATGAATGTCGTATTTTTGAAATTCAAAACACATAGGTGGTAAAATTTCATTTATACAAAAATTCAGTTTTTTATGTACCACTTAGTGGTTTCACTATTCATAAAAAATTGATGTTTTTCAGAAAAAGGCCAAAACTTCACCCTAAGCTATATTTGAAATTCCGAATTCAAAAATGATGTCTATTTTAAAAAATTCAAAAAATATAAGTTACCTTAATTATTTTAATATTTAATTTCTGCTTTGAAAACAAATTGTGTGTTTTTATGAAACAATATATATCAAAAGATTGACACTATTTTACGTCCAGTTTCAAAGTTAAATTAATTCCAACGACCACTATTGGATTAAATGGTAAAAATATATTCTAATTTCACTTTAAAACCAATTAAAATGATAATATAATCATATAAATAAATTATATTAAAAAGTGGATTTAAATTTAAATACAACATTTGGCACTATTCATTAAAAAAATAAACTTTATCGGAAAAATACCAAAAATTTACACAAAGTAAATTTAGAAGTCCCGATTTTAAAGCAGAATTTTATTTGGTCCAAAAAAATGTATAAGAGTGGCCAAAACTATATTAAAAGAGGGTTCTCCTTCAAAAGGTGATAAGTGGACCTTTAGTGAAAATTAGAGTATATATGCCTAAAATTGAATTCTTTTCGTAGTTTAAGACTTTATCCTTTATTGGATAAATGTAAAAACATTTAACAAACACATATATTCATATTATAGTTATTTCTAATCATTCCCACCAATAAAACAGCTATGTGTTAACTACCATTTAAAATAATATTATTTTATTTCTAGTGTCCAACGTAAGATTTCAAAAAAACTCTTTGTTGCGTATCGGGTACGCTATCGAACATAGAAACCCCTTTAAAGTAAAATTAATATTTAATTCATAAATATTAATAAGTAATAAAATGGATTATTGTTTATTTACCTGGTATGTTATACACACACCCACATCCTAAAGAAGTTTCAACTCATTTATTAAAGGATGCATGTATTCATCAATATCAATGTCGGGATCAGGAGGGAAAGATATGAGTATACTCATGAAAGTGAAAGGTTTTTTCATACACTAACATGGGGGGGAGATTATAAATGTGTATAATAGTTTTCCATGTGCTTTGCGAAGTAAGAATCTCCCCAAAAGGAATAAAATTGTCGCATGAAAGACCCAGCCTCACATTATGCACGTCAGCTGCAAAATCAGGATGTCAAGCATCAAATCTCTACCATGAAAATCCATATGCAGGATGAACCAACTCATCATTAGTCTTCTTTCTCTCAGTATCATGACATCTCATTTTTATTGATATGCCATCAGACATAAAATGAATCTGGAGTCTGAGGATCAATGGAATTTGACACATTACTTTCTATGGAATGCGGGATGGTGTTCCATCAGATTTTGAATTCCACCGGGATGTGCCACATTTTATACAATCATTTCGTTCAGCGGTTTCCCCCTAAGAATAAACTGCAATCTTTCAGGAAATCATGAATTTTGTTTCTTTAAAATATAAGTTTCTCAACTAACTTCCATGCCATATAGTGGTTTGAGGGAATATCTGCATCATCTGGAAGTAAATCCTTCAAGTGGGTAAGAATGTAATCGATTGATGAATAAGAAATCCCATACATAGTTTTCCCATTAAACAATCGGATTAAAAATTCCATCTTTTTAATTTTATCACATTGTCAATATACTGGAGTCGTGGCATCATAATTCAAAATTATCACACTATCAATATCACCATTTTCACTAAATGCATAATATGTATCATATTGAAGTATTCTTGAGTTGAAATCCTTTATTTTTCATGATGATGAATAAATGGAAACTGATCATCTAACAAATTCTCCATTCCAGTCCTTCTATTTCAATCATCACCAATTTTAGATTTAATTTTCTCCCCATTGTGAAACCACACAAAGTAGATTGACTAAAAACCATATTTGGGTATGTGGTATCTGACTTCTTCACTACTCAAACAAGGTCTACCAACACAACTGGAACATGGGCACTGTATTCGACCACAATCTGAGTCATTTTGAAATGCAAAATCTATAATGCTCTCCAAATTGTATTGAAATTATATTGAGATCCGATCGGTTTCATACATCCAACTTCTTTCCATTCTGTAAAAAGAATTTATATAAGTCTTTTTGTCATAAACAACTCAATAGGATTGAACTTTAATAGAAAATGAATTTATGTAAACGATAAAGGAAGAAGTTTCTGATCGAAGTAGTGAACTATTAAAACAATGTAATGAACAAGTACTCGAAAATTAAATTAAAAATTATTTATATTCATTTTCATTAGGTCTATAAGAGGCACATTCCTCAGGTCCCATTATGTGTTATAGGTATCCCAAATCATTCACTCATGTTCAATAACTCATTATTGGCACCTCTCTGGCCATACCGTTCATAAACCAATTACTTTCCCAAATCAAGCACACCCCATGAGTGAATAAATTTTTGGATTCTGCAGTAAATGGTTGTTTGTGGCTTGTAAAAATATTTAATTTCCTAAAGTATAGACAAAAACATTTATTTTTAAATTTGAGATTAATAATATAGTATTTCAATGATAGAAACATTACTGAATTAAACTTGTGACTTATCTATCATTTTTATGGATGTCTACACATGTTAGAATGGCTATTCAAAAGCACCCCACCCACAAAAAAGTGAGTATTTTCCAAGAAGGTCACCTAATATACAATGTACAATGAGAACCATATTTAATTGATCATAAAGTTATATTAGTATAGTTATCTAGTGGAAATGGAATATATGATCCTTGTTAACTGATATATTCAATAGCTCATATTCTATATGTTGGACATTATCTAAGGTAAGAAATCAGCGGAGGATGGGTATACATCATTAAATTTCATACATGCTAGTGAGAATGAAGGCTTGAATTAATGACTTGAGATCACTGATTAAATGAGGGTAGAGGTTTCATAGGCTATGTGAACATAAATATTAAATAAGGGTAGAGGTTGCATACACTTTTCATGGTGGGGGAGTCTCAGCCGATTTAGAAACGAAAATAAATTCCCATCATAGGTATCAATAAGAAACATCAGCATCAAAAGAAACCCCAAATAAAAAAGGACTGAAAACATCAAACTTTTCAAGAACTCACTACTATGCATGGTTTATCCAAATGTTTAGCAATAATTATATGTCTTAATCATGAACCACTTCTATAGCTCCTAGTTTTAACCAATTAAGATAAGGTAAATATCTCAAAATATCTTTAAAACAACACATTAATAGGCTCAAAACGTAAATATAATCTTGAACAAACCATGGAATCTATTTCACAACACATTCTCACCCAAAAATTATCTCACGTGTTACTAAATACCAAACATAGTAACATAAAAAGTGTAATATAACAAATTACATAATAGAAGCCTTGTTAAAAATATTCTCATTTGAATAACACGTTTTCTTGAAGATTAAATAATTTATGAAATATCTTTTGAAATACATTTTAAATCATAATATCACTTTGATCATTTTAATCAAATATTTAGAGCATTCTCAAGCCACCCCCATTTGTAACAGTCGCATTAAATGCCCAATTTCCATGCCAAACCATTGAAAACAACTAACATGGGACAATGATCAACCACAAAAAACTAAACTGGAAAAAAAACATAAACGAAAAGTGATATAGAATTTAATGTTCAGTTAGGGAAAATGAGATTAAATATAGACAACAACATCATAAATTGTTCCAACATCATAACTTTTGATTAAATCACCCATAATAGGAAAGGGAATTCTTCATACACCTAATACCTAATAAAACAAACCAAATCCCCAATGAGAAATGATAAATTTTTACGCTAAATTAAGGGTTTCCACCTTCATAAATGGATAAATATGCAAGATAAGTAGAAAATGGTTAAGAATACAAGATGATTTGGACATCTAACCTGTTTGGGGAGGAGCAGATTCGATGGTTTAGGTGGCCCACGGGACTTCTGCAAATTGGCGGAGAAGGGATTCTGAAATCAGGGGAGAACTGCTGAATGCAGGGAGTACTGCCCGATTTGTTCTAAATCTGGGTATCCATTCCCAATGTTTTTTAAAATCCATTGTGAAAACAATAGTTTTATCAACGGTTTGTCTAAACGGTTGGTAAAGGGAAAAGTTTACCAAGGTTTTCCAATGTTTTCGGTAAAATCATTGGAAAGGGAATTATGTCCCAACGGTTTACATTAAACCATTGGGAAATAATAACCTATGTCTTCTTTTACCAGATGTATGAAACCATTTGTAAAGGGCTCCTATACCAATAGTTTTGATGAACTGTTGGTATAGGAGCGTTTGGAAACCCCATGATTCCAGTAGTGAAGGTACTTTTGGTAGACTCAACATGTGTTTTGGATAATGTTGGAGCATGTCCTGGTTGGATCGAAACCTGGATCCGACCTGGCCCTTGGAGCAGAAAAGCTAATAACATATAGACCGTGCATCCTATTGATGCACCGTCTGTTTCATTGGGTCCCTAGTGATGTGAAGAACCATTTAGATATTTCTTCGTGGAACATCGTGGTAGTTAAGGTATGGTCGATTTCATAAGGATTGGTACTACAAAACATGCAAATAGTGAGAATCCATTGGCTGGAAGTGAGGCGAAGGTTGGATACAGATAATATGGAGGTTAGTCACCTACTGACTCTGGGTTGGTCAAATCCTGTGTGGCTCATTGCGGGGGTTAGTACCTATCGATCATGTGTGGGTCAGTGTGCAACGATCATGTGTGGGTTATCCCATACTGATACTATGTGGGTGATATCCTTTGTGGGTCAGCGCTCAACAATCCTCTGTTGGTCAGTGCATATCGATCCTATGGGGGTAAGATCCTATAGGGGTCTATGCTCAATGATCCTATATGGGTCAGAACATATTGATCCTATGTCGGTCAGATCCTGTATTGGTCATGGCGGGGTTTAATACCTAGCGATCAAGTGTGGTTCAGACTCCATATAATCATCAGTAGTGCCACTTCTCAGAATAATATTATCTTACTTCGCGACAAATCATCTGTACATCTATAATTCACTGAAAACTTGGTTGGAGCTGAGACACTGTTTGAACTATGTGTTTTACCAATGTGGTACATCTTATCTTCATGGTACTATCTTCGTGGTGATACCTATGTGGTACATTTTGTAACATCCAAAGAAAATAAGGAATATTTTTTTTCATATTTATTAATATTTGTGAATTAAATATTAATTATACTTTAAAGGGGATTCTATGTTCAATGGCGTGCCTGATACACAACAATGGGTTTCTTTGTAATCGTATGTTGCACACTAATAATATAATATTATAATTTAAAATGGTAGTTAACACATAGTCATTGTATTGGTGGGAATGAATATAAATAACTATAATATGATGATACATGTTTGTTGAACATTTTTACATTTATCCAAAAAAATTTAGAGGCCTAAAATAAGAAAGAATTCTATTTTAGGAATAAATACTTTAGTATTCCCTAAAAGGTCGATTTACCACATTCTAATGGTGAACCCTATTTAAATCTAGTTTTTGTCACTTTTATATGTTTTATTTGACAAAATAAAATTCTTCTTTACAATCATGACACCAAATTTACTTTGGATGAATTTTTTGTATTTTTCTAATAAAGTTGATTTTTTTAATAAATAGTGAAAAATACATTATTTTAATTCAACAGTTTTTTTAATATAATATATTTATATGGTTATATTATCTTTTTAATTGTTTTTAAAGTCTAATTAGAATATAGTTTTACCATTTAATCTTATTTTGGTCATTTTAAGTAATTTCATTTTGATATTGGACATAAATAGGTGTTCATCTGTTGATAGTTGTTATTTCTAAAAAAACGCTATTTGGTTTAACACTGGGAATTAATTTTAAATTAATTTATACCACTTCTGTGTTTTGAATTTGGAAAAATGGATTACATATTTGGAAATATTATGTCCAAATTGTGTAAATAGGTATCTTTTTTTAGTCGTTTCAAATATTTACTTTAGTAAATATTTTATTTACCATTATTAAAACGTAAAAATAATAAGTAATGGTAAAATATAATATTATAATAATATTAAATTACCTTAACAAGGGTCCTAATCCTATTGGCTGAAACATATACGACCATTTACATCTTTGGGTCATATTTGGGACGACATAGAGCCACATGAGAGTAATAATGACATTTTATATTAATTAATTTAAAGTAACGACAAAAATTACCAAAACAAATATCTTTTATGAAATAAATTTTTACACGGGTATATATAAGGTATATATTCGACTATAAAAAATTCATGGAAATATAAAATGATATTATAAATCATGGTATTTTTTTATAATTTTTGGACATCAAAAAAATTAAATTACTTATGACAGAATAATGATACAATATTTACCTCATTAATAAATGATTTAAATAAACATGATTACAAATATTAAAACAACATCCAAAACCACTTTAATTATTATTGTATTATTTTATTTCGACCATGAGTCATATTTTAATTGATATTAACGAATATTTTATCTTTTGAAACCAAAAATGAGGTTGTAATAAAATAATTATTTCAAACGGTCCTAAAGAGCCCCTCCTATCCATTATAAAAATCACTCACTTATAACCCATTCCTCACACTTCTAAAGCCTTTGGATCATGGAACCTCTACACCAATAAGCTCAAAAGATCCCTCTATTCATCCTAGAAGACTGAACTTTGGCAGAAAACACTTCAAGAACCCATTTCGGTTCAAACCAAAAGGAGTTACCCGATTTAATGGTACTGTCATTTCTTAAGATCTTTTGTATTATATTACTTCTCCAACCCCCTAAACTAATTTTAATAGTTTATTTTATAAAAAAATCAGTATCCTATGTATACTAGGATGTTGTTATGAGATATTTTCTAACTACACTTACACACACCTCCATCTAATGGGTAAATAACATAATGTTTATGTGGATAGAAAACTAATGACCCATGAAACGATGATTGTTCAATTAACTACTAAAACCTCTCATGATGGCCATAATTATGGAACTTTATTAATATATGATATATATTATGTTTATGTTTTCTTTATTATTCTGTATTTTTCAATTATATCATACCTTTATGGTTTCTATAATCTGTAAAAGCGATAATTTCATTTTAAGAAGTGCATACTACTTCCCCCTCAAAGTGATATGACTCGTTAATAACTTATGTGGGATGTATAAAGGATGGAGTTAATGATATAATATATGATATTATACTTTAATTATAATATAACTATGTATCATTATGGTTTCATTACAATAAATATTAAATATAAATGAAAGTAGCGGTCATGCGTACGTACGACTTACAGTCTCCATGAACAGTGCATTTCATTTCTTATCTTCAAATATTATGTATTAATATAAATACATTTATATACTAGAAATATATGTTATATATTATATCTACATCATTAATGACATTCTGGAGATAATGGAGTATTGACCACATGGAAAATTATAATGATAACAAGTCCATTTTAACTCAAATTCTGAACATCGACAAAATGTCCGATATGATCTCAAATAATTGACTAACTATTATTTCAAGGTAATAAGTGATATAAAAGTAATAATAAAAATTAAAAAGGTAATTAATCAATAAGAAATTATCTGATGTTTTTTATTCAGGATGAATAAGGAACATACGAGTCAAGTTGGACATGATGTAAGGGATTTCTTATCTCACTTCTAATTCCGTGAGATTTCCATTGTTCATCACTTCTTTATTGCATGTGGTGTATTGTGTACTGAAATTTTATATATATATTATCATTATTCATTTTATATTCCTTTAATTATGTGATTCATTTGGTGGTTATTAACTTTTCTCATACGACCCGATTGATTACAACGTGGTAAGGTTTTTTCATCTCACTTTTTATTCCAGTGAGATTCATGCTATATTGGCCACTATTTTCTTTTCTGAGGTGTATGTACATCCCCTGATTGTACTATTAGTGTAATATACCTTCATTTATGAGTATTTACATCTTCATTGAATGATCCTTTTTTCATTTGGTGTATGTTTTGTATGTTACCAAATTGGGAAGGAAACCATTCACCCTCCTCTTTTTAAAAGACTTACTTTTGTTATGTCTTTTAATTTACATATTATTTTCCTGGGATATGTTATTATATATAATTATTGATGTAAAATTTACGTCCAAGTAATGAGATTCCCTTTTTATCTCGTCAAATCATTTTCAGAATTTTAATGTGATGTCGTTAGGCTATCATATTTTTACAAGGGAACTTCTTAATCCAATGTCAATTTTTGGGTTAAACATGTAATTCTTGATTATGTCATGTTGTGAATATGTGCGAATATCCTCTGAATTTTTTAAACATAATATCCACTTATATTGGGTTTATTTATATTTTTCACACATAATTATGTAATTGATTTATCCTTAATCTAAAGATAACGTCTTTATAAGGGATTTCATTTCAATTTACATTTCTATTGAGACTTCCTTGTTAATATGCAAAAATTCACTTTTATATGGTGTATATACTAACATTTGCCATATTATATCATGAATACCTTTATTCTCATGATATTATTAAGTTCTGATTAAATTTTATTCCTCAATTATTTTTATTCTTGGAAATCTCATTTTGTAAAGAACTCTTTAACAAAAATATCGTTCTAAAGGTTTTAAAGGTATATTCTTCTAAATAGTTCACATTATTGTCCTTGTTTTAAAAATGGTTTTATGTAAATATTAATATGGACATGATTGTTTTGAAATTGAAAATTCTTCCAAAACCTACAATGTGGTGTGGGACACATTGATTAAAAAATCTCATTATTTTATATTTTAAATGGTTTTGAAAATGGGTTGAAAAAAGCATTGATTTAGTCAATATTTTGAAATGATATATTGTGATTGAAATGTGGAAATTTTATCTTTCCACATTCCTTTATCATGGAATACATTATTATGTTTTTTGAATCCATGTTATATGATCCATGTGTCACACTTATGCATAAAATGAAATGTTTATGAAGGGTGTGCCCTCATAGCGCTCTAATGCATTGGGTAAATTATAGTATCATGATACATGATTTTAAATGGGTATTGAATCATGCTAATTCATGTGCAATGAGATTTTACTCATACTTCATGTGAAATGATGATTTACTCATGCTCCATGTGAAATGAGCCTTGGATCATGCTAATTCAATGTTAAGTGTTATTTCCACATTTCCATTTTATGATTATAATGTTTTATCATTCCTTTATGTTTATCCTTATCATGGGATCTATTGATATGCCTATTTTCCATCATTTATTGTATTCCTCATCTTATTCCATGATTATTCCATTATTGGAATTTATATCTCACCCTTTTCTTATGCATGTCCTCAGGTTATCCCATGCAATGCTAAGTACGAGGGAATGTAGTGGTCATATAAAGGAAGATATTAATAAATATTTAGTTTGTCATGTTTTATGTTGTTATGTAATGTTACTAATCCCCAATGAAACTAGACCTATCGTTCTTCCATGTTGTATCAAGTGAAAGATTTATGTAATAAATCATGTTTAAGATTGAAAAAAAGAGTAGTGTCATCATAGTTGGTATCACATGATAGGTATAGTTATTTTTGTATTAAGATTAGGAAACCCTAGTAAATCCATAGATACATAATTATGTATAATAAAAACATCCCTAAGATTTGGTGAGTATTGAGTAAGTGATATATCAAGAAAATACATCCTCATCTTGATATGATCAAAACTATATTAATGTGTTGGGTTGAAAATGATAGGTATGAGAAAACTATTAATGTTAAAACATGTTAGGGTTATTTTTTCGTTTTATAAAAAGTTAAACACATAAACCGTGTGACAACTATTCACATCAGAAAAAGTTGTGGGAATCGAACCCACAGCTAAAGTGCCATTGGGTTTTATCACCTACCACTGGCCTACGTGAAGTCCCTAGTTAGTATGAATTATCCTTTTAGTTAAATGTTATTATGGATCAATAATAAGTTTATTTTGTGAACTTATGTTTTATCAATGGATATCCTTAGTCTAGGAAAATGATTTGGTGATTAAATAATAATGGTTATTTTTTATGATGTTTTCTCTTTTGGAATACTATATGCCTAAGGAAAATGAAATACTACAAGATTTAAATTGTGGATGAATAGTTGAATTTTTATTATAATAATATATGTATTTATTTTGGACATATGGTGATTTTGGTTATTTATGGAAAATGATTAACCTACCATAGAGAATATGTTATTAGGTTAATTATGCATTAGTATGTGACATTAAGAGTAGTCGATGATATTTGGCGATAAATGTTAAGATTTATTGTGGATGACTATGTGCTTAAATCTTTCTGTGTTATGGGTTTCAATCTTAGTTTGCACTAATTTGAATAATTTTAAGGATGATTGTGTATTTAATGGTCATTCAGTAACTTTGGGTACTTTTTGTTGAATTTCGGAGATTAATAGTAGAATTTTTTTTTATAAAGGATTATCCTTTTTTGGGATTATATGATATCGTACTATCAATTTGGTTTTAGTTGATGTATAATGACAAGGGAAATATATAGTTATTCTTTTGTGGATTATGGGATTCTCTAGAAGAAGATTCTTCTGCTTTGACGTGACCAAGTCATTTTGAATGTTCATTGTTTGGAGAAAAGATTAGTTTTTTATAGAACCTTTTTAAAGGAATAAACTCTACATAAAGGTAAGTATATTTCCTTATGTTTTTATTCTATATATTAAATGAATTCCTCAATATTATGAAACGTAATGTAAAAAAATGTTGTTGGTTTGCATTTCATACTGGGAAATCAAAGACAGTTTAACACATCCTAAGTTTGTTATTTTCTTGTGCTTTATTTTTTCCTAATCATGTTTTATGTCACTCTTCCTCAGAACATGACCATTTTCTTAACTTACATATCCATTTTTTCCTACATGGAATCCTAATATTTGTTAACTTGGGTGACCATTGTACTTATCTTTCATTCTTATAATGTGATAGTTTTATGGACTTTTTTTCGGATGTAGAACATTCAATGATGTTTCCATGCCCAATTTTAAAATTGTGCGGATGGAATTTCTAAAAGGGGTGAAGAATTTAATATCACAAGAAAATAAAGAATATTACTTTTTCATATTTATTAATATTTGTGAATTAAATATTTATTATATTTTAAAGGGGACACTATTTTCAACATCATACCAGATAAGCAACAATGGGTTTCTTTGAAATCTTACATTGCACACTAATAATATAATACTATTATTTTAAATGGTAGTTAATGTCTAGCCGTTGTATTGGTGGGAATGAATAGAACTAAATAAAATATTATGATACATGTTTTTTGAATATGTCTACATTTATCCAATAAATTCTAGAGGCTTAAAATATGTTAAGAATTCGATTTTAGGCAGAAATACTATAATATTCACTGAACGGTCGATTTACCTCCTTTTAATAGCGAACCCTCTTTAAATATATTTTTTACATTGATATTTTCCATTTGTAAAAATAATTTTCTTCTTTACAATCCGAACACCAAAACATAATTTGGATGAAATTTTGGTATTTTTCTAATAATGTTAATTTTTTAATGAATAGTGAAAACTGTTGTATTTTAATTCAAAATTTCCACTTATTCTAATTTATTTTTCTGGTTATATTATCTTTTTATTTTTTTTATGTGTAATTGGAATATACTTTTACCATTTAATCTAATTTTGGTCTTTTGAAGTAATTTTATTTTGAAATTTGACATAAACATGTGACAATCTTTTGATAGTTATTATTTCTTAAAACACACTATTTGTTTTAATGGAAAGAATTAATATTAAATTAATTTCTGTCACTTCTCTATTTTTAATTTGGAAAAATGGATTCCATATTTGGAATCAGTAGGTCCAAATTTTGTATATAGGTAACATTTATTTTTAGTCATTTTAAATATTTACTTTAGTAAATTTTTTATTTACCATGATTAAAAGGTAAAAATAATAAATAAGGTAAAAATATATTATAATAATAATATTAAATTGCCCTAAAAGGTGTCTTAGTCCAATTTTTTGATACATATCCGACCATGAGCATCCTTGGCTCGAATTGGGGTCCCCATGGAGCTACATAGGAATAATAATGACATTTTATGTTAATTAATTTAAAAAAACGAAAAAATGTCCAAAACAAATAGCTTTTAGTAAATAATTTTTTACATGGGTTCATATAAGATATATAGTTGACAATAAATTTTATTTATAAAGCTAAAAATATTTCCTACATTATGGGTCTTTTTTATAATTTCTGGACATCAAATAAATTAAATTATTTATGCCACAATAATGATACAATATTTACCTCATTATTAAATGATTTGAATAAACTTGATTATAAATTTATAACAATATCCAAAACCAGTCCAATTCATATTGGATTATTGTATTTCTACAATGATTAATCTTAACATTGATATTAACAAATATTTGACATTTTGAAACCGAAAATAAGGTTATAATAAAATAAATGTTTCAAACATTCCTGAAGAGCCCCTCCTCTCCCTTATAAAAAGCACTCACTTATAACACATTCCTCTCACTTCTATAGATTTTGGATCATGAATTCTATACTCCAATAAGCTCCCAAGATCACTCTATTCATCCTAGAAGAGTTACCTTAGGCAGAAAAAACTTCAAGAAACCCTTTTGTTTCAAACCAGAGGGAGTTACCTGATTTAAAGGTAACATATTCTCTTACCTTATTTTGTTTTATTTTACTTCTCCAACTCTATAAACTATTTTTAATCATATAATTTATAAAAAATACATCATCTTTAATATACTAGGATTTTTTATGAAATGTTTTCTAACTAAACATACACACACCTCCATCTAATAGGTAAAGAACATAATGTTTATGTGGAGGAAAACTAATGCCCCAAGAAACGATGATTGTTCAATTAACTTATACCGCCTCTCATGGTGGATATTATTATTGAAATATATTTACATATGATATATAATATGTTTATTTATTGTTTATTCTTCTGTATTTTTAAATTATATCATACCTTTATGGTTTCCATAATGGGTAAACACGATAATTTCATTTTAGGAAGTGCGGACTACCTCCCCCTCAAAGTGATATGACTCGTTAATACCTTATGTAGGATGTATAATGGATGGATTTAATGATATTAGATATTATATTATTCTTTAATTATAATATAACTATGTATCATTACGTTTTCATTCCATTAAATATTAAATAGAAATGAAAGTAGCATTCATGTGTACGTATGGCTTACCGTCTCCATGATCGGTGCATTTCATTTCTTATCTTCAAATATTATGTACTAATATAAATACTTGTATATACTAGATATATATTATATATATGATATCTACATCATTAATATCATTCTATAGATAATGTATTACTGACCAATGGACTAATATTAATTATAACATGTTCATTTTAACTCAAATTCTGAACATCGACGAAATGTCTGATACGAACTAAAATAGTTAACTAACAGTTATTGCATTGTAATAAGTGATATAAAATTAATAATGAAAATTAAAAAGGTAATTAATCAAGTATAAATTAACTTATTTTTATTATTCTGGAAGAACAAGGAACATACGAGTCATGTTGGACATGAGATAAGGGATTTCTTATCTCTCTTTTAATTATGTGATATTTTCATTGTTCAGCACATATTTATTACATGTGGTCTATTTTGTACATCCATTGGATATATATATTATCATTATTTTATTTATATTCATGTTATTATATGATTCATTTTTTGGTTATTAACTTTTCCCATATGACTCGATTGATTACAACATTGTAAGGGTTTTTTCTTCTCAATTTTTATTCCCGTGATATTCATGTTATATTGTCGACTATTTCATTTTTTTGTCGTGTATGTACTTCACTTGACTGTACTCTTTGTGTAATGTACCTTCAATTATAAGTATTTTCATCTTCATTGTATGATATTTCTTTCATGTGGTGTATGTGTTGTAAGTTACCAAATCAGTCATGTAACCTTTAACCCTCCACGTTTTAAAAGACCTCTTTTTGTTTTCTATTTCTCTTTACATATTATTATGGTGGGATATGTTATTATATATCCTTATTGATTTAAAATTAATTTTTAATTTATGAGATACACTTCTCATCTCATCAACTCATTTTCTAGAATTTTAAAGTGATGTCGTTAGGCTGTCAAATTTTTACATGGAAACTTCTTACCAGAATTTCAATTTTTGGGTTAAACATCTACTTCCTGGTTATGTCGTGCTATGAAAATGTGTGAATAAACTCTTATTTTTTTACACTTAATATCCACTTATAATGGGTTTATTTATATTTTTCACACATTATTATGTAATTGATTTATCATTAATCTAATAATACCGTCTTTATAAGGGATTTCATGTCAATTTACATTTCCATTGAGACTTCATTGTTGATATGCACTAATTAACTATTATACGGTGTATATACTGCCATTTAGCATATTATACCATGAATACCTTTATTCTCATGGTATTATTAAGTTCTGATTAAATGTAATAATTCAATTATTTTTATTCTAGGAACTCTCATTTTGTTAAAAACTCTTTAACTAAAATATAATTTTAAATTTTATAATGGTTTATTCTTCTAAATAATTCACATTATTGTACATTTTTAAATAATTGATTCAAGGAATTATTCATATGGACATGAATGTTTTGAAATTGAAATTTCTTTCAAAATCATCTAAGTAGTATGGGACACTTTGATTCATAAATAGATTTATTTAAAATTTTAAATGGTTTTGAAAATGGTTTGATAAAAGCATTGAATTTGTCAATATTTTGAAATTATATATTATGATTACCATGTTGAAATGTTATCCTTTCACATTCCTTAATCATGGAATAAATGATTATGTTTTATGAATCCATGTTATATGATCTATGTGGCACAATTATGCATGAAATGAAATGTTTAAGAAGGGTGTGCCCTCATAGAGCTCCAATGCATTGGGTAAAGTATAGTATCATGAAAAATCATGTGCATTGGGTTTTGAATCATTCAAATTTACGATTAACGGGGTTTTACTCATGCTTCATGTGCAATAAGGATTTACTCATTCCCCATGTGCAATGATCCTTGGATCATTCTAATTCTTTGTTCAGTGTTGTTTCCAAATTTCCATGTTATGTTTATCATGATTTATCATGCCATTATGTTTATTCTTATCTTGTGATCTATTTATAAGCCTATTGTCCAACATGTATGTATTCGTCATGTCATTCCGTGATTATTCACATACTGGGCTTTATAGCATACTTTTTTCTTATACATGTCCTTAGGTTATCCCATGCAATACTAAGTACGAGGGAATGTAGTGGTCATATAAATGATGTTTTCAATAAATATATTGTTTTCCATGTTTTAAGTTGTTATATAATGATCCAAATCCACAAAGACACTAGACCTCTC
The DNA here is from genome assembly GCA_963277665.1 of Viscum album. NCBI lineage: Eukaryota > Viridiplantae > Streptophyta > Magnoliopsida > Santalales > Viscaceae > Viscum > Viscum album. Next base: position 1,818,154,197 of record OY728146.1, read on the forward strand.
GATCTTCCAAGTTGTATCAAATGATTTTTCTATGTAATAAATCATGTTTTTGTTTGAAAAAAGATCAGGGTTGTCATAATTGAACCTTCATGGTACTATCTTCGTCGTGATACCTTTGTGGTACTATCTTCATGGTGATAAATGTGGGGTACTTTTTACGTTCGTGGTACTATCTTCCTAGTGACACATATGTGGTACTTTTTACCTTCGTCGTACTATATTTGTGGTGTTACTTGTGTGGAACTTCTATCTTTGTGGTATTACATGTGATTTACTACTATTGTCATGGTGTTACATGGGTGGTACTTATATCCTTGTGGTGTTACCTTTGTGGAACTTCTATCTTTGTGGTGTTACATGTGTGGTACTTCTAACATGGTGGTGTTACCTTCATGGTGTTATATTCTTGGTGTAACCTATGTTTTATATCTACCTTCATGGTGTTACCTGTGTGGTACTTCTACCATTGTGGTGTTACCTCTGTGGTACTTCTACCTTCGGGGTGTCACCTTGGTGGTTTTCTTCACCCATGTGTCATATGAGTATATCTTGATAACTTTGGAATATTTATGGGAATATATTAAAGTAGATTTGATGTCTACTTCTCCGTGCATTGTGGTTTTTTCTTTGTGGTACTCTAGCATACCTATGAGGGTCTTCGGGTACTTACAATATATAGTTTTACCCACCCCTGCATGGGCTACGCCTTCACCTCATTATGTCTTGTGTAGATGATAGAAAGCATTGACTGAGGAAGAAAATACATGGACTAGAGGCTGCTCGGGGCAGACCTTAGATGAATCTTACCACATACATGACCATTCGAGAGCTGTACCTACCATTCTTGTAGAATAATGGATGTGTTTTCGCAGAGGCTGTGTTTCAATTTTAATTGTACTTTTTAGTTTTCCTTGTAGTTTCCAGTTGGGATTGTATATGTACCCTCTTAAATACAGTACTCACTCTATTAACTATATATTTTACTTTTTTTATTGTATCTTGTTTCATTCATGGTTGAGTTAGTTTAAATATTTTTAAGGAAATGACTTCTAGTTTTAGGATATTCCTTTCCGGTGCAAGTCTCCAGCCCCTGGCCTATGGGAGGGGGTCTTGGGGTAGTGACACATTCCTGTCATGGGGTGTGGAAAAAACAAATATTACCTATGTTAAAATGAAGTAGAGTGGTTATCCTAGGATGTCTCCAGAGAGGATTGCAGAACAATTAAGTTGTCACCTTAAAATAAGATCAAGAAGTGTGGTTGTTTTTCTAAATTTGAATGATTTTTCAAAAGGAAATAAAGAAACTAAACAAAGGAAATAAATTTAAGAAAAAGATTGAGAACAACATAACAAATCAAGTGATTGATACTATTATATAAGAAGGGTGATTAGGTCAGGGTCAGTTCTCCATTTGTAATTCTATCATAGATTCGATTTATCCAATTCTCTTCTGCTAAATCGATAAAAGTGGGATTACTCAATCAATTCATCTCACTCCATTGGTTAAATAGAAATAGTAAGAATAAACCTCAAAAAAATCTTATCTTGGTCTATTCTCATTACAATATGTGATAGAGTTGTTTCCAATACCCCGAATTATCTTAGTCAATTCCCAATCGGGCTTTGTTTATCCCAAACAATCAAGAATATGAACTACCACTCTCACACGTTCCAACAATCACCAAGAACATCACCACTATGCCTTGATCTATTCCATCATGTATAAACCGGAACCTAATTGATGTAGAAATTGATCATTGACCAAAGCAATATAAATAATAGAATCTAGAATCAAAATACAATCGTACATGATAATTAAAACCGCTATAAGAAATTGAAATCGATTTCACGGAAGAGAGACAGGATTTTAAAACATATAGTGCATGAACTCAATGGTTAAAAAATGGAAATCCTCTCCTTACACAATAACAAAGAAGTTTACCCCACCATGGTAAGGTTAATTGTGACTAATGGGAAAGAAGATCACATTACAAGACAAAGAAGTGTAAAACAAAGAAATGAAAGAACATAAATTTGATCCTCCAAAATATGTCCTGAAGAAGTTTGCCCCTGTTCATCCCACCCTATGCCTGAAACTCCCAGAGTTCCCTACTTATAGAATGTTTAAAATGAAGTTGGATATCGACCGTCAAAATTTTAGAGTCATTGGATGGGTTTAAAGAGATATATGGCGGAATCAATCAAAATTACTTTTCTAGCCGCCAAACAGTATTTCAGCCACTCCACTTGGACGCGACAAAAGGATGCATTAATGAGCTCCATAAATTATGAATTTTAATGTGAGAAGTGATTTTGATGTCCTCTTTCGACTCCATCTAGAAGCACCTCATTATAAGGTCGGCTGAAGGAGATATTCCATATTTAAGTTCGTGGGGTCCATTCTGCCTGCCAAACTGATTTCTCCACTTGATTGAATTTTCTATACCATTGGGTTTCGAATTGTGTCTTGGTCCAGAAGTAACATTTGAATCCCACAAGCATAGGAATCCCAAAAAAAAGTATTCACTTCAATTGGACTAATATTATAAAATTTATGCTCAAAAAACAAAATCTATATAAAACTGCCAATTTTACAGAATTACCCCATTTTCAAATTTAAGCCCAAAATACACCAAAAACACATAACTGATGCAAATAAACTCACATTGACTAATTGGTATGGATTAAAATTGAAAAACATATACATAATAATGAAAATATTAACTCTATCAATTCCCCCACACTTATCACTTGGACTCCTGGACAAGTCAGAATCAAAATTAAATCAATGTAAATTCTAAACACATATCCAAGAGATCCACCAATTTGAAAACAAGAAACAAAATATATCATGCCTCCTTAAACTCTATTATTTCATGTTTTTAATTTAGGATAATTAAATAAATTTACTATTTATTTCTCTTCCCATGCAAACAAAACAATTACCCAACTTTTATTATATCTCATTACACAAATTTAAATTTTTTAGCAATGTCTTTCTCATCCAAACTCATACAAGGGTCACCATAGGCCTGATAAATTCCAACATCTCCACCCGATGTGAGTCAAAGTCATATGTTTATCATGAGTAATTTTCAAGGTTGTTCTGTGGCTTTTGGTTGGTTGGATTTAGATGTGAAAATTTTGAGGCTGAATTAAGAGGGCTTGGCTCCCTTTGAAGCAAAATTTCATTACTCTAATTTTCACAGATGTATGGTCTTCTCTTCACTACCCTTAGTAGAAAATAAACTCCTTCATGGAATATCAAATAATTTTCACACAGTTCCTCATTTTAGCAGCACACATTTCAATCTTCTCAAATATAATATTTCTTGAAAGCTCTAGAAAAGGAACAACTTTCTTTTTACATTAGAAGCTCCAGAATGGCACATCTTCTCTCATTATGAAAGCTCCAGAAAAGGCACATATTTCAACAGAATGATTTTTTTTGCAGCAATAACATCTCTTCAACATTTTTTCACCCAATGTATCCCCAAATAAGGTAGTACAATGCAATACATCTTCCCCCCACACTTATGTTCAAATAGATCATGAAATTTCACTTCAAGAGCAGGTTGGATAGGGAATATTAGCTTGTAATGTGGATAACCTAAAAGGATGTTCATGGCTTTTATGTGATAGAAGGATTAAATGTTCACGGAAGGCCATTATGAAAGGGATTATCAGGAAAACGGGGAATTCAAACCAAAGAAATGCCTCAATCATTTTTAACACATGTACCCCAAACCCTCATGTTTTGAAAGGAATAGCACATGAGCCTCAGCCCAGTTGATGAGGACTCCTTAAGAGCATCCAAGAGACCCGGGATCAAATACAGGTGGGAGATAATTTCCGGGTAACTGTAGTAGTACAATAGTAGGTACTATAGCAGGAACTGTGTAGAACTATAGCAGGTACTGTAGCGGGAACTGTAGTAGGCACTGTTTGGCACTGTAAAAGTAGAGAATATTCCCCCATTTGGGCCTTCAGGCGACCGATTTGGTCCCCGAGTCCTTTAAGGCCTTTGCGCAACCCAGACCTTCGGGTTAGTAAGGCCTTCGGGACACCTCAAGGCCTTCAGGCCAGCATAAAGTGCAGATGATAACCATAAAACCTACAAGGAACAAGATTCAACAGGAGGAGGAGCAAGGAGCTTTCACCACAGTAGAATCTAAACGAATTGCAAGAATGAGAGGGTATGGTACCTTCCAACGGGAAAAGTCTGTGCATCCATGGGAAAGCCTATCAGAATATCCATGTGAAGGTGGAGAGCTGATTTCACGTTGAAGATGTTGGGGAGGGGCAGTTCTACGTAGTTATTCTGGGTTGTATGTAATGTTTAAAGACTACGAGCAACGAATTCCTCTAAGGCCTATGGGCCATGTAATTCTTACGCCTTTGGGACTTGTAAGGGTTCCATCTCACCCCTTGAAAGGTGGATTATGAAAAATCAAAGAAAATGAAGGCATTCGGGTTATTGGAGGAGGAAATGAATAAATCAAATTCTGGTTAAAACCATTAGGGTTTGGTTCTCTCAAGAAGTGAGGTGAATGTAAAGAATATGAAAATAATACGTTCAGAAGCATCACATGAATGTGATTTCAAATATAAAGACAGTGATATGTGGCATGGGATTCAAAAAAAAACAGAGTATTTTCCTTGAAATTCCCAAAGAATTGAACTTGAAATAATATAACTTTCAGCATTCATTTAAGCTCAGTTTCAAGGAATAAATTGGTTCACTCAATGACATGGGTTTCAAAAATATCAATGATAAAAATTTAAGCTCAAAAGTTTCAAAAACAAAAAAAATTGACAAATAAACACTCAAAATTCTAAACACACACATGTTTTTTAAAAAAAATAGGAAAACAAACAATACATAAAAATCATAAATTAAATGGTTCCCTCCCCCACACTTAAATGATGTAGTGTACACAATGCATTAAAATATATTTAACACATAAGAATATTGGAAATCGAATCACAAAAATCATGAAAATATAAAGGAGAGGTACGACCTGATGGAGTTTATTTATAAATAGGTTGGAGGAGTGTGATCTCCCCCATTGGCATTGATGGCATGTTCCCAAGTAATTTCTTCAATATGTGACCATTAATAGTGAATGGATCCATCGCTCCATCCTTCACAATCTGCATAGAACCAAAAGGATATACATGACTAACTATAAATGGACCTTCCCACCTAGAACAATGTTTACCTCGCATTAGCTTGAGTCTTGAATTGAATAACAAGACTTTGTCTCTTGGATGAAAGTATTTGGTTGGATCAGTTTTTCATGAGACACTCTTGTTCTCTCTTTGTAAATCCTAGAATATTGAAATGCTTCCCTTATAATTTCTTCCATCTCCTGTAACTGCAATCTTCTCCCTTTCCTAGTACTTTCAGGATCCAGATTCATCATCCTCATAGCCCATTATGCCTTGTGTTCCAATTCCACATGTAGATGACAACTTTTCCCATAAATCATCTTATAAGGACTCAATCCAATTATTGTTTTCTAGGCTGTCCTATAATCCCATAATGTATCTTCTAGACTTTGGCTCCAATCCTTTCTATTTGGATTAACAGCCTTTTCCAAAAAAACTTTGATTTCCCTGTTGGACACTACATCTTGCCCATTGTTTTTTGGATGATAGGGAGTTGATGTTTTATGATGCACCCCATACTTTTTCAACAAAGTCACCATTCTCCAATTACAAAAATGAGTCCCTTGATCGCTAATGATGTCTCTGGGAACTTCAAACCTACAAAATATGTTAGCCCTGACAAAATCACAAACAAATTTAGCATCGTTAGTTCTGATGGCTTTTACTTCCACCCATTTGGATACATAATCAACAGCAAGAATAATGTAAGAATTTCCAAAAGACATTGGTAAAGGTCCAATAAAATATATCCCCCAAACATCAAATATTTCACAAAAATTAAGTGGCTTTTTGATCATTTTGTAAAGACTAGAAAAATTCAAGGAAATTGATTTCTTAATTTTCTTTGGGTTTTTGCAAGAACGCAGTTTTTAACGGCACCTGATTCCGAGACCCGGTGTGCCCAGAATCATTTTCCGAAGTTTGGCTCGGGTATGTTTAGTGAACGGACGAGCGAGTTTTTCTAATTTTGAATCGGTGCTCGGAATCGAATTCTGAGGGCACTGATGGAATCGCAGCGCCGGTTTTTGCTTAGAAATTCCTCTTCCGGAGTTGCGTTTGCTCGGATGTGGGTTTTCATTTTTATGCTTAAAGTTAAGAAATAAAATAATTGGTATGACAAACTTTATTTTATTACACTTAAAGACACTTGAAAGCCACTTTAAGCTGCTTAAGCTGAGTTGAAGCGGATAGGTTTCTATCCAAAAAAAACATCCTACCCTCTTGGTAGGATATTTGTGTGTGGGGCCCGCACGAGCCCCACCGTTTCTTTTCCGCTAAGTAACTCCCCCGCGAAAACCCGTCATTATGAAAGTCAACTGGAAAGTTTTCTTAAATTCATAACACACCAATTAATTGGGTGGTTTTATTCATTGAATTAATTCTATGAATTAAAGGGTCATTACTTAACTTATCTTTTTTTCGTTTATTGGCATGTTAATAAAATAAGACCAATGCTATTCTTCTTAAGTGTTTTCTGTTGAGAGGATTTGACAGAAATGTTGTGCCTTCATCCTCCTCCGCGAAGAACATGAAGAACGCGAAGAACGTCGTCACCCTCGGAGATTGACGACGCTCCTTCCGAGACATTCTTCCCCGCAACGATCTCCGATAACCAACTGCTTGAGGTAGGAGATTTTAGGTTTCTTCTTTTAAATCTCATTGTGGGTTATAAAAACATCATCGATTTAATTAATATAATTAAATCTAAATGTTCTTGAACCTCGAAGTTCGTTGACGCAACACCGTATTCTGCGACGACGCGACGCCCTTCCATGACGATGTGACGCCCTTCCGCGACGCGACGATAACCTCCTTCCATAGTGATCTATTCCGCGAAGAATGCGTGTGCGACGACTAGACGAGGTAGGGTTTTTTGTGAATTAATTTATATTCTCGTGATTGTTTCTTTTAAAAAAATAACCCTGATCATGTTCAATTTTTAATTCTATTAAAATTGTGTCTTGCTTGTTATTCATGTGTTGAATATTTTATTCCCGATTGATATCACCTAACACGGAGGGTGCATGCCAAACAAACATGGCCAGACGACCCTCAGCAGTTCTTCGTTGATTTGTGGATTTCCGGGTGATGAAAAAACATGCCGCAGAGGTGATTTGTTGATTCCGCAGTGAAGAACGGGACCCGGGAGGAGCTACGGCGCAGACGGGAGCGAAATAGGACCACCAAAGCAACTCTGGGGCCCCGCGGAAACCACCGGCGGCGCCCCGGCGCGCCGCCGTACAGGGCCGCCGCGGCTGAAGCCACAGAGGCGGTGGCCAGTGGACCCGCGACCGCGCGGGTCAGGCACACACCGGACGTGGCTTTGCTGCGTCCGCTGATTCCAGCGTGGCCCCACATGGGTAGCGGCTTCTCATCCCGCGGGGGCCGCGCCACCCCACGGCTCCCTCGCTCGGCCGCTCGGCCGAGCCGAGCCAGGCCGGCCCGACCGGCCGGGTCGCGCCCAGGCCGGACCGGACCGCGCCGAACCGGGTCTGACCTGGACCCGGGTCGGGTCGACCCGGTTCGGGCCGGCCCAGGGGGGTCGGGCCGGGTTGGTCTGGGCCCAGACCCCCCCCTCTTGGGACTGTTTTCGGTCTTTTACCCGTATCTTGAGCTACAGGCCTCCGAATGACGCGCCGTCAGCGGCAGTGCAATCCTTGGATTGAGTCTGTCGTTTCGGTATATTTCACTCAAGGTTTCAGAATACTTTGGGTTTGGCCAGGTTGGTTCATACACGAAACCAACCGGGCCTTCAGAGCGGAAACACTCATATCTTGAGCTTCAGACGTCTGATCGACGTGCCGTCGACTTCATTGAATTCCTCTAAGTTAGAAGGATCTTTTGGAATACTCCACCTGAGGTTTGGACACAGGTGGAGTACGGTCGGGTTGGTTTTTCCTTAAAAACCAACCGGACCCCTGGGACGAAAAAGCCAATATCTCTCACACCGGGCGTCCGATTAACGCGCCGTCTGCGACGTTGAGTTCCTGATGACGATACGGAACTTTTGGATCCATCAAATCTGGACTATGTGTCAGTTGATGTATCAGCCTCTCGGCTCGTAGAGCGGACCCTCCCGAACGATCATGCTGTGTGTGGGAACCCTAGAGCTGGCTGCGACTGCTACTGTGACGACGACGATTGTGCAGAGATCCTCAGTGGATTCGACGGCGACGACTACAGCATTCAACGATCCTTTGTGGGTCAGTGCTACCGATCCTGTGTGGGTCTGATCCTGTGTGGGTCAGCACTCAACGGTTCTATGTGAGCCAGTGCCTACAGGTCCTGTGTGGGCCCGATCCTATGTGGGTCTTTGCGGTGGTTAGTTACCTATCGATCCTTTGTGGGTTAGATCCTTTGTGGGTCATTGCGGGGGTTAGTACCTATCTATCCATTGTGGGTCCGACGACTTAGATGGATCAGTGATCATCACTATTGTCATTCGAAGATGTATACTTGTGTGAGCTGAAACTCTGTTTTACATTCCTTTGTGGATTGTGTGGAGCTATCCTGTGTGGATTTACATTTTACTTTCCTTTGTGGATTGTGTTGAGCTATCCTGTGTAGATTTACGTTTTACTTTCCTTTGGGGATTGTGTTGAGCTATCCTATGTGGATTTTACGTTTTGCTTCCTGTGTGGACTTGGTTGTACTTGAGCTCAGATATTGGAGCCGAGTGAGAAATGATGACTTAGGTATATGTATGGGCATATACCTAAGCCGTGTCGGATGCTACTTCACGATTGTATCTTTCCTTTTTGGATTATCCTTTGTAGATTCTGGGAGACCTTCGGGGGTCTCGGGGTCCCTACTGAGTAGCTTATACTCACCCCTTCATAGGTTATTCCCGCACTACGTTGTGTTGGTTGTAGACGACGGACATCGCTGATCGTGGTGGAGGCTTGCGGAGCAGGATGGTACCTGGAGGTGGACCACTGGGCGAGACGCACTCGAAGCGGTCGGCTGGACCCGAGGAGCAGTGGAGGCTTTCATTACCCACCCTTCAGGTGGGACTTCCAGAGGACGGCTCGACGCTGCAGCTTTTCCTTTCAGTTGCTATTTTTCCTTTTCGAGTTGTACTTAACTTTCAGTTAGGTTTTTTATTCTGGCCCACTTACTTTCTGCACATATTGTTGTACCAGTTTTTACTTAGTGTTTACTTTTTGTGCTTTCTTACTCTATGGTGCTTGTTTACTTTACAAAGTCAATGCCTTCCCTATTTACCGGGATTTATGCCTTGGTGCTATCCTCCAGCCCCTGGCCTATGGAAGGCGGGCTTGGGGTAGTCACGGCACGGTCCCTGAGGATGGGTCATGACACATTTCTTGTCTCTTTTAAATATTTCATGTAAATTGACATTTTTCACAACGTTTTCAAAATTCTTGAGAATCATTGAAAAGTCTTGGCCAATAATTTCCAGATTCTAAAACCTTCCTCGCTGTCCTTTCAGGTCCAAAGTGGACTCCACAAGATAATGTGCGACAAAACCTAAAGACTGATTCAATTTAATGTTTAGGAAAACATCTTCTGATCATTTGGTCATTGCAAATCTTCCAATGAAATGGATTATCCCAGATGTAATATTTAGATTCAGATTTTAATTTGTGAATTTGGTGAGAATTTAAATGAGATGGGAACTAATATTTTACCAGATAATTGACCATGTCAGAATACCAAGTTACTTCTCCTTCAATAAAGTGCAACTGAACTTTTAGAAGGTGATCAATTAGTGGTTCAGTGTCTGCAATTTCAACATTAGCAGTGTTGGGCAGTCTACTTAAGTGATCAGCCACTTGGTTCTCAGATCGCTTTTTTATCTTTTATTTCTATGTTGAACTCTTGTAGTAATAGCATCCATATCACAAGTCATGGTTTTTCTTTAGCCTTTTCATCAAGTACCAAAGAGCTAGATGATCTGAAAACACAATGACTCTAGTTCCATGGAGATATGATCTAAATCTTTCAAAAGTAAAAACAACTGCTAAAAACTATTTTTCTGTTGTTATGTAGTTGAATTGGGTTACATCCAAGGTTTTAGAGGAATATGAAATGACTTGTGGAGTTCCCTCAATTCTCTATGAATGTACCGCTCCGACTACTTGGTTTGAAGCATCGCAAAGTAGCTCGAATGGTTCTTCCCAATTGGGTGGCTCTATTACTAGTGGTGTGATCAATATCCATTTCAACTCATAAATGTATTCCCTTCATGAACCATTGAAATAATAATTAGCATCATTCAAAACTAATCTAGAGAGAGGGAGATAAATCATACTGAAATATTTGATAAACCTCTTGTAGAATCCTGCATGTCCTAAAAATGATCTAACATGTTTCACACAATTTGGGTAAGGCAAAGAATTTATCACTTCAATTTTTGATTTATCAACTTGAATGCCTTTCTGAGAAATGAGATGCCCAGGGAAAATTCCTCTCTCAACCATAAAATGACACTTTTCAAAATTAAAAACACGGTTTTTTTCAATGCAATTTTTCAAAACATTTTCAAGATTTTTCAAACAATGGTAAAAATAAATCTAAAAACTATGAAATCATCCAAGAAATCCTCCAAGAAATCTTCAATGTGATAATAAAATATATTTACCATACACCTCCGAAATTTACCTAGAGAATTACACAATCGAAATGGAATCCTTTTGTTTGAAAAATTTCTGAAAGGACAAGTAAATTTAGTCTTCTCTTGATCCTCGAGAGAAATGGGTACCTGAAAATAACATGAAAATACATCCAAAAAGAAATAATGACTTCTCCCTGCCAATCTCTCTAGCATTTAGTCAATGAAAGGGATAGGGAAATGATATTTTCGAGTGACCTGATTCAACTTCCTAAAATCTATGCACACTCTCCATCTATTCTGAATTCTTACCAGGATTAATTCATTCTTTTAATTAATCACAATGGTTAAGACAATTTTCTTTGCGACTACATCGATGGGGCTAACACATTGTGAATCTGATATGGGATTGATGATCCCATCTTCTAATTACTTCTCAATCTCTTTTTTCACAACATCCATCAGTGTAGGGTTCAACCTCCTTTGGGGTTTTCTGACAGGTTTGGAATCTCCCTCTCGAAAAATTCGATGTGAGAAAGTTTTTGTGTTTATCCCTAGGATATCACCAATCTCTACCCTATTTCTTGGACATTATCTCTCAAAATCACAATAAATGATTTTTCTTGAGTTTTAGATAGATTATTTCCAAATATTACTTGCAATTTCTCTCCTTCAAAAAGATAAACATATTTTAGATCAGTTGGGAGTGGTTTTAATTCTAGATCATGAGGATTCTAAAGGGGTGAAACTAAATTTAGGTTCTCCACTTCCAATGGTTCGACATCCGACATAAATGAAATCATATCATCTTCATCATCATTGAACAAATTATCATAGAAATCAGATTTTACCTCTTCTTCCAACATGAAATCGGAACCTCCAAGAGTTTGGGAATCCATATGTTTAGTGATATCATTAATGGAAAAATTCTCACTCAATGATAAAAATTCATGAAACATACCTGATTCTTCAATTGTTTATATGCCATCATTATGGGAGAGTGATAAGAGTGAATGATCATCTGATGGGTGCCTCATGGATTCAAAAATATTAAAGTGGATTGTGTTGTCTCGAAACTCCATGGTATGTGTCCCTTCATGGACATTGATGATGGTTTTTGTCGTATTCAAGAATGTTCTCCACAAAATGATGGGTGAGTGTGATGGGATACTATCATCTTCCATATTCAACGAATAAAAGTCCACATGGAATAAAAGTTCTTTGACATTAACTAGGACAGCCTCTAGAACTACTAATGGGAACACTATTGATCTTTTTTCAAGCTATACCACCATTCTTGTAGGCTTAAAGTCTCCAATATGATAGGAAGTATATACTGAGTGAGTAAATACATTAATTTATGCACCTAAATCGCACAAAGCATTAGAGAAATTTAATGAACCAATGGTACATGGAATAGAAAATGTCCCTGGATCTTAATATTTTTTTGGCAATTGTGGTGTGATAAGGGCTGAGACACTTCTTCCCAAATTTATACTCTCATTCCCTTGAATTCACCTTTTCTTGGTGAAAATATCCTTAAAAAATTATCATACTTTGAAATTTTTTTGAGTGCTTCAAGCAGAGGTGTGTTGATTTCCACTTTTTGGAAGGTGTCCAAAATTTCTATTTGCAGCGCTTCATCTTATATCCTCTTTGATTAAATTATTGTTGATGGAAATGGTGGTGGTATATCATTCATCTCCCTTTGTTTCCATTGAAATGGTGTTTATTGTTTCTTCTTCCTTGGTCTATGCTTCTCCCATATTCTTTCTTATCTTCTTCCCGATGAATTTTCATAGAATTTTCATCATTTACAACTTCATTCTCTCCCAGTTCAGGTATTATTGTTTCAGGTTAAATGGTGAATGGTGGTGGGAGTGTTTTTCCACTTCTTGTAGTTATAATACTAACATTATTTTTTTGGTTTGGGATTGTTTGGGAAGGGAGTTTACCTGGATTTTTGCTTAGAAAGACCATGAGTCTTTCAAACTTGTTGGACAAATCATAAATAGTTTCTTTCAGTCCTTCAAACACAAATTTTCGTTGGTCTTGAATTAGTGGTTGTGCACTGGTGGATGGTTTCTCATAATGTCTTTTGAGATTGGTTGGTTTTTGGTATAAATGATGTCTATAAGATTGCTTTTTCTGAAATGGTGGAGGGTTCTCGAATTGATTCTAGAATGGGGGTTGGTTTTGAAACTGATTTTGTTAGGGGGGCTAGCTTGATTCTGCTGATTTCCAAATCCATATTGGACTTGGATAGGCTCTCTCTATCCTTGATTTTTCTGGAACAGCCTTGGTTGAAAGGCTACTGCACAATATTCCATTCCCTTTATTTCAGCACACTAGTCAGTGAAATGATAAGGATAGGAGCATAAACCACATACCTTATCTAGCGCTTGTTGTTCACTAACTTGCTTCAAGGCCATATGCCTCACCATAGTAGTAAGATATTAAATCTTAGTTTCTAATAATGGTGATGGATGACAAGTGTGTACCTCAGTAATAACTCTTATTCCAATACCACTTTTTCCGAATTGCTGTGAGTTTTGGGAATCTTCTCAATCAAGCCCTTGGATTCTTCTGGTGACTTTTCAATTAGTGCACCTCCAGATGATGCATCAAGAAGTTTTTTGTCATTTTCCAGTAGTCCTTGATAAAAGAAGACAATAAAGATGTGTTCCACAATGGATTGATACAGACAACTGGCACATAGCTTCTTAAATCTCTCCCATTACTCATAACAGAGTTTCTCTTGATGATTGTCGTATGGCGTAAATTTCCTTCCTAATGACTGTTCTTATAGAGGTGGGGAAGAGTCATTGTATAAAAAATCTTACCAGGTCATTCCAGTCATTTAAGTATCATGGTTTTAGGTCGTACAACCATTCTTTAGTAGCTCCATCCAATGAAAATGGAAATTCCATCCAATTAACATGCTCCTCGGTAATTCCACGGGGTCTGAATGTTGAGCAAACATGTTTGAAATCATTAATGATTTTGTTTGGATCATGACCTACCAAACCATGAAACTTTGTAAGAAAAGAAATCATGTTAGGTTTCATTTTAATATCATTTTGTAACACTAGAATGGAATGTTGGTTGTTTTGATTAAGGAATTATGGTGTATAGAGCTCTCTAAGAGTTTGGTTTTGATTTTCAACCATGATGACAGGCTCAGAGTGAACAATATAAGTTTTACTTGAGTCTTCAAGGGTAACTTCCTAAAATTCAGATTCCATATTAATGTTCCTAAGTCTATTCAACAAGGTTCTTTCAATTTCAGGATATGTGGGTAAAGGTTCAGTTTTTGAGGTTCAAGTCATGCAATTTGGAAGAGAAAAGTTGAAAAGAGAATGGAAAGAAAATAAAATAAATGTTGGCGCTACCTCCCCGGAAATGGTTCCATGTGTTGACACATGTCTGTCGTGGGGTGTGGAAAAAAAAATATTACCTATGTTAAAATTAAGTAAAGTGTTTATCCTAGGTTGTCTCTAGAGAGGAGTGCACAACATTTAAGCATTCACCTTAAAATTAGATCAATATGTGTGGTTGTTTTTCTAAATTTGATTGATTTTTGAAAAGGAAAGAAAGAAACTAAAAAATGGAAAATATTTAAGAAAAATATTGAGAACAAATTACCAAATAAAGTGATTGAAACCATTATATAAGAAGTTTGATTAGTTCAGGTTCAGTTCTCCATTTGTAATTCTATCCTAGTTTCGATTTATCAAATCATCTTCTACTAAATCGATAAAAGTGAGATTCCTCAATGAAATCATCTCACTCCTTTGGTGAAATAGAAATATTAAGAATAAAACTAATTTTTTTATCTTGGCCTAATGTCATTCAATTATGTGATTGATTTGTTGCTAATACACCCAATTAGCCTAGGAAATTCCCAATCGGGCTTTGTTTATCCCAAAAAATCAAGAATATGAACTACCCCTCTCACACATACCGGCGATCACCAAACACTTCACCACTAAGACCTGATCTATTACATAGTGTATAGACCAAGTACTAGTGGAGGGAGAAATTGATCATTGACCAATTCAATTTCAATAACATAATCTAAAATAAAAATACAATCGTTTATGATAATAAAAACCGATATAAGAAATTGAAATTGATTTCGCAGAAGAGAGAATGAATTTTAAAACATATAGTGCATGAACTCAAGGGTTATAAAATGGAAAACATCCCCTTCCCCAATCACACAGAATTTTAACTCACCATGGTAAGGGTAATTGTGACTATGGGGAAAGAATAACACATTAAAAGACTAAGAAGTGTAAAACAATGAAAAGAAAGGACAGAAACTTGATCCTCCAGAATCTGTCCTCCAGAAGATTGCCTATGTTCTGCCCACTAGACAGCCGAAACTCCCAGAGGTCCCTTCTTATAGACTGTTTCAAATTCATTTGGCTATTGACCCTCACAATTTTGGAGTCATTGGATAGGTGTAAAAAAATATATGGTCGAATCAATGACAATTACTTTTCTCTTCGCCAAACATTGTTTCACCCACTCAACATGGACGCGCTAAAAGAATTCATTAATGAGCTCCATAATTTATGAAATTTAATATGAACCTTACTTTGATGTCCTCTATCTAAACCTGATGTAAGCACATCATTATAAGGTCGTATGAAGGATATATTCCATATATAATGCAGTGGGGTCCATTCTGCCTGCCAAAATGATTTCTTCACTTGATTGAATTTTCTGTATCATTGGGTTTCGAATTGGGTCTTGGTATAGAAGGAACATTTGAATCCCACAAGCATAGGAAGCCTATAAAAAATGTTCACTTAAATTGGACCAATAATATAAAATTTATGCCTGAAAAATAGAAGCTATATAAAACTGCCAATTTTACAGAATTACCCCATTTTCACATTTAAGCCCAAAATACACCAAAAACACATAAATGATGCAAATACACTCACATTGAATTATTGGGAGGTATTAAATAATTTAAAAATATATAAATAATAATGAAAATATTAAATCTATCAGGTAGTCACAGAATAGGCCCCGAGGGACGGGTCATGATAAAGTGGTATTAGAAGAGTTCGGTTCTACCGGAGAACTGCGACTCTGATATTTTCTGTGAAGCTGTAGTGTTAAGTGTTATGAGTGTGGTTTTCAGTTCCTGGATTCCATTGTTGGTGTAGTAGCTAACGTATCCATACACTTTGACCCTAAATTCTTATTTCCGACTCATTACACTGAACTTTTGATTGCATGTGTTTTTTTAAAAAAAATCGTATGATTTCTTGGAGTCACCTCACCAGAAATTACTTAATGACTATGGTGCACCTATTCCTTATCAGGATGTATTCGAGTAGAATTCCACCAAGGATTCCTGAGAAAGTACATGACGATGAACCACTGGGCAATAATGCCTCATTACAGGACCCTCTTACGGTGTTAGCACCTTCAAGTGTTGTCCCAGCAACACCACCACTCGTTGGGGAGTTGTTACCACCAGATCCACCAGTAGATAATGCATGACTACTAAGAACATTTCATGAGTTACAATGAAAGAGGCCTCTGAGGTTTCAGGGAGATAGAAATTTACAGGTAGTTGAGGACTGCCTGGAAGATGTGGCTAGTGTTTTGCACCTAGTTTGGACACCCGTTGAGTAGATGGTAATCCTAGCTGCTGGTCTTTTCCATTAGGAGACCATGAGGATGGTCCGCATGGAAATGAGGCTTAGGTACTAGGAAAGTTTCCCAAGATGGTACCTTCGGGTAGTGTTCCAGCTATATCACTACCTGTTGGTCAGTAGTTACAACTGGCGGTACCAGTAGAGGACACATGTAGGATTAGTGCCTTACAAGTGTTTCATCATAAGATACCCCTCATGTTACGATGCAAGCCAAAATTACAGGCGGCTCATGACTAGATTGAGGAGGTGGTTGAGAGTTCCCTAAAGATCCTATATCATCATTATGAAGAAATATCAACACCTGAGTATTAATCGATGTGTAACAACCATTCATTGTACTTGACAGATACGATATGGTCAATGCTTTATGGAGCAGACTTCTGAGTGGGTTGTCTTTAGGGACATCCGAGCCAGCACTACCCGTTTGTGCATTCCTACGAATGTTTGGGTGGTAGAGAGAACCATTGTGGTTGAATGTATTTTGGCTGAGAGGATACATACAATGAATGTTAGTAGTGGGATATTAGGAAACGGATGCCAATCTTAGAGAGTTGGGTGTGTAAAATGATTTATGAATAGGAAGTGTTATGGACAGATGAATTTGACGGTCTAAAAATGGGGAAGAAGTTCATGGAGAGTAGCATGAGGTGGTGTATATTTCAACATGTTGCAACTACCACCATAATGTTGTCCCCACCAGGCCTAGGGAGCTGGAGAACATGGGAAGGGGGTAGCTACATGTGGTCAAGTGGTATTAACCAAGGGCTCATGGAATGCTTAGAGGTATGGTATATGTCTACTACTAGATTCTGTATTAATAGACATAGAAACAAATCATTCCTTTTTACCAATGATCTTGTTCAAGACAAATATTTTCTCGTTAATCCATTGACATGAACCTCGTGTCTTGAGATACCATTCGGATGAGACTCAATAATCACAATTATGACGACTGTGTGATCAGACCCTTGAGGTGAGAAGTTCGGTTGGAACCTCTTGGTGATAGCATCAAGGCCTTACAACATTAGTTTGGGTATGGCTGGACATCCAAAGATCATACTCAGATTGACTGTATTAGGAAAAATGGTTTAAGTTTATCTACAACATTGGGATGGAGTTTTCCCTAGTCAGCGAAAAAAGGAAGACTAGGCAGCACATGATAAACTCATGAATATGAGGGTGTAGCCTATCACTCTTGAGTCGGCCACCCTTAACAATATGGCAGTAGGATTTTTGAGTTTTCTGTACTCTACAAGAGTGCGGGTACATCTTTAAAAAGGGGGTTTCCCTGATTGACACGCCGAAAGAAGATGGACTTATGCTTTTGCTAGGTAAAACCAGCGTTTTGAACCAGACTTCTTTAGGGTAGAGACACCCTTGTCATCGTGGACAATGAGTGGGGATCCTTTCCTGTGGATGGGGAAGTCTTATCAGAGATTTCAGAAGCTGATATAGTGATGATGGCTATAGTTCTTCTAGTACTATGACATTTAGATAGTCTATATTCCTGTAAATGGAAATGTGGTAGGATATGCACTCAGCTAGAGGTCTGGTCTATAGTTGCTGAGTGTGGTGACCTATCAGCTAGCCCCGTTGCAGATATCCATCGTGGATAGAGATAGAGCAGCATACCTCGAGTATATGATAGTCGCACCCCCACTCTTTCAGTGAGTTCAAGAGGCACTGCTAGGGGACACTGACTGTGAGGCTCGACGTGCTCGAATATTCTCAGGGAAGGCACCTGATTAATTTTTGTGATGGTGGGGAGCACATAATTCCCTTCATAGGATGTACCACATTAACAGTAGTTCAATGAGAGGAGGTGTTGAGGGAGTCCCATACATCCCCTCTAGTGTTACATTAAGGAATGGTAAAGATGTACTAGGACCTACAACATCAGTACTGATGGCCATGGATGATGAAAGTAATGGAAGAGTTTGTATCATGATGTCTCAATTGTGATCAAGTGAAGATTGCATAGATTTTTATGAAGTATTATGCTGACATGATATAGAGACCCATGGAGTTCCAGTAGAAGGACTGTGTATTCATTCAAGTCTCTCCTCGACAGGGAAAATAATGATTTGGTCGAGGTGGAAAGGGATCGCCAACATTTATCAGTCCTTTTCCAATATTATTGATGATAGGTGAGGTAGCATACTTCTTGGCTCTTCCTCCACGGTTGGAGAGGGTACATGACATCTTTTATGTATTCCAGTTGAGAAAATATGTGCAAGAACAATCTCACATTATAGACCACGGTGAGTTGGACTTCGATGATGGGTTGAAGTTTACGGAGGTTCCAGTGGTGATTGAGGATCAGTAGGAGTGGGCCGTTCATGGGCGGTTGATACCTCTGGTGCCCTTATGCTAGCAAAACAGGAACCTCTAGGAGAGCACATGGTAGTGGGCCACTCATATTCATTATCAGTACCATCATTTGGTTGATTTTCAATTATTCTGGCATTATGGGGCATATAGTTCTAAGGTATAGAGAATGAATTGTCCCAGAAATTTTTTTTTAATTATATGGAAGTATTTATAGACTTTGAAATCTAACGGGGCTTGATTCTGAGGTGTGGAGTTCCCAGAATTATCCGTCGATGTTTTCTTAAAGAATTAATTAGTGTGCATAAGCGGTTTTCCTGAAAACATGGAATAACTCTTAAATGGTTAGTCAGATCAAATATCTACAAGCACCATTGCACTCAGGATGGAAGGTCTAACCTAGACATGACATATGATTAGTCGGTGTGGGCCTCCGGTGAGAAAACATGAAAATTGAGTAACCATAAATAAAATAATTAAATAAAGTTATTTTATTTTTCAAATCCATATAAGTAAAAAACAATAACTTGGGATAAAAATCAGAGACCACAACTTTACTCATGATGGTATATTTCTTTAGGAATATTGTAACCATGTTTGGTGTGGGCCATTAGTGAATATTTGTTTTTGGCATTAAATTAAAAAATTATGTGACAATTATTTTACTGAAAAAACCAAAACATATAAATGGAAACTCAGATTGGATATCTGAGAGTACCGTTGGGTTTGTTAGGGCGTGTTTCTCTTAGGAAGATCCTAACCTCGACTGGCACAGGTGGAGGGTGACTATTATTCATTTTCCGAACTTTTTTATGTGTATGTTTAGTAAGCGTGTGAGAGACATTTTGTAACTTTTGAAATAGTGGTCATAATTGAAATTTGAGGACACTATTGAACTCATAGAGAAGTTATTCTTTTAAGGAGACCTTCACCTTGACAACAATAGGTCGAGGGAATGAGTTAGATTTTCAGATTTTCATGGGAGAGTAAAAAGAATAAAAATAAAATTAAGAACATATTTTATATTATTTTGAAAACCTCACATTTGAATGATTAGTGGTGGAGACTACCCAAACCTTTTTTAATGGGAATAAACTCTTGGATTTCACCAAATTAAATTTTCAATCTTAATGTAATTAATGTACAAACATTAATTAAATTATTTCTTATGATTATTTAATTTTGTACATCACCTCATGAGGGAAAAGGAATTCAAAAAAAGGAGGAATTATATGGAGAGTTGAAAAGTCTTTCTTCAACAAAAGAAATCCTCCCACGAAGAAAGACTTCTGAAATATATGAACTAGGAACTGAACTTGGAGGATCTTGTGGGAGTGATGAGAGCTGACATCAATCTTCAACGACATCGTGTTCTTCCTCGCGCCACCTCTAATGGAAAATAGAGGATGGGGGTTTATATATGATTGAAATTATTTATTGATTATTCATATTCTAGTTTTACAATGATGATGTCTAATCAAACATGGACATCATCCCGCACATATTCCTTACATCATCCCATTTGATTCTCTATGAGTTCATCTTGAGTTATTCAATTCAAAATATTTAATGACCATGGAAACACAATATTTTGTTGACTGCAACATATGTACGTACTGCCCTCAACCCGATGATTATGAATATGGAATCTTTTTTTCAGGCTAAGAATGGAGATGTGGTGACTCGTGAAAGAGGAGGATGGCCAACACATCGGATGACCGCAACGAATGTGGGGCAGATCACGTCCACACTTCCATAAGAGCAGGAAGTCGTGGCGGAGTCTGAAGAGTGGCTGACACCTGGGTGGCCTCGGTGGAGTAGCGGCATGTGACCGCGACACTGGGAGGAGGACCAGTAGGAGCACCTGCCGATCGGAGAGGATCGTTGGGACCCTCTAGGGTCCCTATGGAGATGGAGATGTTCCCAAAGGAGCTTCCCTTAGCTGTTACAAAAGAGGGGGGGTTATCACCCTTCAGCACCACCTCGGGCGGACTATGCCAACGGGTCGTGCCTAGTGAGCTAGGTCGGGCCGCACCATACGTGGGTCGGGCCAGACCATGTCTTAGCGGGATGGGGCTACTGAGATATACCTGGGATGGGCTGGGTCGACTAGAACCTGGTCTCGCCGGCCCAGGCCTGGTAGGTCCAATTCGGGTCGAGTCAACCTAGGCTGGGTAGGGCCGGGTCGGCCAGACCCGGGCCCATCCGGAAACAATTTCCCCCTTTTGTCCATATCTATAGAACCAGTCATCCATTTGATGAACTGTCTACGGAACCAAAATCCTAGTATCAAGACTTTATTTTTGGTATACTCTACTTGAGTTTTGGAAAATTTTGAAGTATGGCCTGGTTGGATCGAACCCCGAATCCATCCAGGCCCTCGGAGCGGAAATGCTAATAACTTACAGATAGGGTTTCCTATTGACGCTACGTCTGTTGTGTTGGGTCCCTTATGACATGATGATCCTTTGGGATACTTCTTCATGGAACTTCTTCGTGGTTGATGTATGGGAAATTAATTGAGGAACGGTACTCCAAAATGTACTAATAGTGGGAATCTAGTGGCTGGTAGTGAGGAAAAGGTTGGAGACGGATAATACAGAGGTTATTTACGTATCGACTCTGGGCGTGTCAGATCCTCTGTGGGTAATTACTGGAGTTAGTAAATATCGATTCTGTGGGGGTCAGTGCTCAGATATCCTTTGTGGGTTAGCGCATACCAATCCAGTGTGGGTCAAATCCTTTGTGGGTTAGCGATCAACGATCCAATGTAGGTCAGCGCATACTGATCATGTTTGGGTTAGATCCTATGTGGGTCAGTGATCAACAATCTTTTGTGGGTCAGTGCATACCATAAATATGTGGTATAGATCCTATATGGGTCATTGAGGGGGTTAGTACCTATTGATCCTATGTGGTTCAGACTCCGTATAATCAGCAGTAGTGCCTCATGAAAGAATAAGATGATCTAGCTTCACAACTAATCATCTGTAATTATATAATTCACTAAAAACCTAGTTTGAGATGAGACTATGATTAAAATATTCCTTTTACCTATGTGATAATTTTTACCTTTGTGGTACTATCATCATGGTGATACCTATGTGGTACTTTTACCTTACTGGTAGTATCTTCGTGGTGATACTTTTGTGTTACAATAACATCTGTCGTACTATCCTCGTGGTAATACAAATGTGGTACGTTTTACCTTCATGGTACTCTCTTCATGGTTATACTTATGTGGTATATTTTACCTTTGTGGTGTTAACTATGTGGTACTTCTATCTTCGTCATATTACATGTGTTGTACTACTATCACTGTGGTGTTACATGTGTGGTACTTCCATCCTCATGGTGTTGCCTGTGTTGTAGTTCTTTCTTTTTAGTGTTACCTGGGTGGTACTTCTGACTTCGTGGTGTTACCATTGCGTTGTTATATTTGTGGTGTTAAATTTGTGTTACTTCTACCATAGTGGTGTTACATGTGTGGTATCTGTTGTGGTGTTACTTGTGTTTTACATTTATCATTAGGGTGTTACCTTTTTTGTTTTCTTCCCTCTTGTGTGAGATTAGTATATCTTGATAACATAGGTATATGTATGGTCATATAACTACGTATTGTTGATGTATATTACTCAATTATTTGTATTTTTTCCTTTTTGGAACACTACGAGACCTATGATGGTCTTGGTGTCCCTACCGAGTATTGTTGTACTCTACCCTACATGGGATTTTCCATCAACTCATTGTGTCTTGTGAAGACGACAGACAGTGTTGACTGAGGATGAGGGTACAAGGACTGGAGGATGCTTGGGGTGGACCTTAGATGAGGCATACCACAGAAATGAACATTAGAGAGACATACCTTCTCTGCAGGTAGGATCCATGATGGGTGTTCATAGGAGATTTTTTTCAGTTTTACTTGTAAATTTTAGTTTTTTTTTGTAATTTCCATTGGGGCTTATATCTAGTCCCCTCGACATACTATATTCACTCTGCTTAATATATAGATTACATTGTACTTGTATCATGTGGTGTGCTTGGTTTTTTGTGTTTATAGGTTCTTAAGGCAATTCCTTCCCAATTTTAGGTATAATCCTTTCCGGTGCTAGTCGTATGTGCCTGGACTATAAAAGTCGTGCATGTGGAAGTCCGGGAACAGGCCCTTGGGACGATTCATGATAGTAGCTACGAACATAAATATAATGAAACATAGTTTTCTAAGGACAAATCACTTTGATTTTATGCTCAATTTATCCATAATGATAGAGAAATTTTTTTAGAGGATGATAGAGAGCAATTTGAGTGATCAATGTGTTGTAATAGTGATATACAATGATATATCAAGTGGAGGAACATTGGGAGAAATTTTATCATATGTGCCTGTTGGATTTATTTTCATTCGTTATAGATCGAAGTAGTTTATTGATGATCCACAATATGAATTTTCAATCCTGTAATGGGAAGTATTCATATGATCTTGGGGGTCTATAAGTCATGTAGGAGGTGTTAGTGGGTTAATATGATCATTTAAGACCATCATAAATTCCACCATTTACATTTTTTCTCAGTGAACCCATCTAGTATCTTGATGACTCTTTTTATATTGTAGTATTGTTGTAGGATTCAAAGATGATTTGGACTATAATAGGTAGATACTGGCTTCCACTAGTTAGCTAGTGGGATTCCTATAAGTATGCAGTTATTTTAAAACCTAACTATGTGTTCAATTAATTCAACCATGTAGCTATTGGGCTTCCAATATCTTGTTAGTTTGTATCTAAAATCACTGATAGGTTTATGGTAGATGGTAGTGTGCTACTTTCTATTGGTATTCATTATTCAATATGATTCTTTATTTGATCTATAAACTTCATAAATAAATTCCAATCTTCAAAAACTAAAATGCTCCCAAATAAAAAGTTTTAAAATACTATTATTATTTTTGATCCCTCAAACACATATGAGAATTTTTGGTACCACATGGATAAATTAGAAATAAACATTATATATATTGAGAATATATGTAATTTTTTAATTTAAATAAAAAATATTTTCGGTTCTTCCAAATTAATAAATTTTCCAAAAGGTAATTTTTCATTTCATATTCATGGAAATTTCATTATGTGTAATTTTATAAATCATAATATAATTACATAATTTTAAATCATATTATACATAATATATTTTTAATACAATCATTATTCTCAAAACAAATATTTATCTAAAAAAAATTATTGTGTTTTTATTATATACACTAAATTAAATTTTTACCACATCTATACATTTAATCATCTATAAATTATTCCATATATAACATCAATATATTGAAATTAATATTTCTAAATAACATCATTTCTATTTGTAATAAATATTTTCTATGTTTGTGATGATCACTATAATAATTATTTAAAAGGATAATGAGGGGTCAAACTATAAGATAAAGAAATAAATATAAATAAAAATTATATATATTTTATTATTTAGGTGTATATATACATTAAAATATCAAATACAAAAAAATCATATAAAATTATACACTTTAATGAGAAAAATGATTATAATATTTCAATGTAGTTACAATTTATTGGGGTTTTACTCCAAAATTTATTAAAATGAAAAATCCCCTCCCAACATCTCCTCACACATTGGGAAATATATAAACAATACCATAAAAAACATAAATACTATACTCCTAACAACCCAAATGTCCGGGTTGCATTAAAATTAAAATCCAATAAGTCTTAATGTGTAATTCAAAGGAAGATATCCCCAAAGAGGTGAAATTTTTTAGTAAATTACTTCTTGTTTATTTATTCGTATACAACCTTAAAAAGTATAATATACATAGAAATAAATTTAAATTTGTTTATTACAATATTGGAATTTCATTCGGTTTATTTAGCCAATATTTTCTACATTCAATCAAGTTTATGGGAAATGGGAACTTCACTTATGTGTATGTGTGGAATACCACTTCCAACAAGATATGAGTTTAATTTTTCATCACCACCTCAAATTTCTATTTTTTAATTATTATTTAATGGATATATATAATATTAATATTATATTTATTATTTTGGAATCAAAATATATTATTTAACTTCTTAACATACTCTATATTAGAATATTATAATGTTGATCATGTGTACGTCTGGACTACCATGTCCTCTAAGTGATGTGATGTTTTTTACATTTCATCCTAACAAGATTAAAAATAATGATGTATTCTACAAAAAATATTATATTTGTATTATTATTTTGTTTATATAATCGTAAAATATTATCTAAATTATATCTATTTCCTCTATTATAATAATGTCAATATACATTGTGTGTATGTGCAGACTATTGTATCAATGAAATAGTTAACTGCATTTTTCATAGACACCATAAATTGGTTCCATTAAGTTTACATTTATATTTAAATTCATGATAATTATAAATTTTTTAATATTATAAATATTTAGGATACATTTCCATTTTTATGATGCTGAAAACCCCAAATATGTTTTGGGCTTAATACCTCAAAATGGTGGATATAAACAAAAATAATTTGGTGGGTAAATAAAAATTGATAATAAATAAAATAAAAATAATTTTGATAATTGAATGAGTCTCAAAAATTATTGTAAGTGGCTAAATAAATAATATTATTATATTTTTGGTTAGTAAAAACTGTATAAAGAGTTTCGGGACTCATTTTAAGAGATTATTTATTCCTAATTTAAATGGTTTCATTTCTATATCATTCAATTTTATATCCATTTTCATTAAAATATTTGAATAATTATCTTATCAATACTAAAATTATTTTTCAAATAAATGATTAACTATCATTATATTTAAATAATGGATTCAAAATGGAATTTTTTATTATTTTCTATATAGAACACGTTTGACAACAATTATCAAATTTAAAACGGTGTATTTTAATGTTTATCACATAAATACCTTCCCCCACAATCACTGTGGTTTTTACTATCATGACTTCTCTCTATGTTTTAATGTGATTTGAAATAATATAATGTACATAGTATTAGATAATTTTTTAAATGTATCTAATTGAAATGTATATTTCAATATATTTTATTATGGAAATGAAAACAACTTTTTCTTATGGGATTAAATGTTTTTTTCAATGGTTTATAAAAAACATTACAAGATTATAACTATTTTCTTTTTGAAATGATACATATAAAATAGATAAAATAAATTATTATTTTTTGATAAAAATTTTTAGGAATTCTAAAATTTTTTAGACTTAAAAAATAATTAGGTATAACAGATTTGGATAATACCTTTAAAATGGTTATGTGGAATTGTGTAATGTCCTGGTTCTGGAAGCCACTGAGCGGTGCCCCATACCATGTTGGTCACATGGCCTCAAGCGCATTTCCCTGAATTCAAGAGGCTTCCGAATAGCAGCGAGGGCCTAGGGTGTGATAGTGGGGAAACTATGCCCTCATTTGTAGAGTACACAATGGAAGTAAACAACACATTCAATAACAGAACCAGTAAATATCCAACAATAGTAAAATGTAGAAGATTGGAATACTAAACAACTGGAGAACATATATATATATATATGTGAAATGATGCATGATACATATGTCTAGAAAAGTATCCAAACATGTCACAATACTGGAAATATAAATAGTGCTAATCTAAGAACAAAAAGAAAGGTAAACAACTCCTCAGCATCCCAAGCAATAGCTTTGTACCATGCTCTCCAGCTCCACAGAAATTAAAATACCTGAAGAGGATGAGAGCTTTCCCTTATCTATACCTACAAAAATATATCTATTTATGCCCAAAAGGGGGTAAGAATAAATCCCAGTATGCAACCACCTGAAGATTTGTGCCTAATAGTCAGTGAGTATATGGTAGATAAAAGTACAGAAAGGAGTAAATAGAAATGTACTAAGCAGTAAATAATCCAAAGTTTCAAATCATTAAAGAGTGAAGCAAACTGGTAAACCACAAATAGGTAACCCTATGGGAAGTACTCACAACCATCCCCTATGGTTCTACCTAAAAATTAAAAGTAACCCTCTAGGCATCACACTTGGTCTATCCCCTATGGTTCTGTGTATTAATATATATGACCCTCTGAGGAAGTGCTCACAGTCAATACCCTTATAGTATATGTTTAACCAAGACACTCTGAGGGTGCTCAAATAGTCAATTACCTGTATAGTCTAGGTAACACAAGACTCTCTATGAAGCTCAGACAGTCTATTCCCCGTATAGTCTAGGGTAGTCAAGGATTCTTTAAGGAAGCTCACATAGTCAATTCCCCATATAGCCCCAAAGCCTAGGAATCTCTAAGGAAGCCCACCTGAGGAATTTCCCTTATAGCCCAGGTCATTCATATACCCTATGAGGAAGCACTTACCATCAATTCCACTTATAGTCTAAATAGTTCAGTATTAAAATCAATACTCATTACAGAAGCTCACCCGGTGAATTCCCCTTATAGCCTACAACACTAGGTTCTCACGGCCCTGTGTAGGTCAACGAACATAGCAGTGTAATATGGCCAAAGTAAACCTCCAAAAGTACTTGTGTAAATAGTCTATAACATTTTAGGCATGTTAGAATACAGACTCTCCATCCTACAACAATAGGCATGGAAACCAAAAAGGCATCCAAACTAGCTAAATAGGACCAAACGGTCCTAAACAGAACATGCAAGGGAAAACCATCAAAATCATATCAATCAATCCAATTCATATCTTAATTAACTCTATAAAAGAATACAAGCGAGGTAGGAAAATAGCCGGGGTAAATGGTAAAGACACAATTCCCCGTTCAATGGCTTTGGTGAAATTTTCACATAATACTCAAAGACATTGAACAGAAAGGCACGAAACACCTACCTCAGGGTTAGAAGATCATTATACTTGAAACTCAAAGCTTGAATCTTCTTGTAATGTTGTAGGTCTATGAAAACTTATATTACATTTAACTCACGATAACATGGAAATGAAGAGGAATCAAAAGATGATACTCAAGGGGAAGAGAGAACCCACTTTTGAAATTCCAACGCAAACAATAGTGTTTGAATCGGAGGTCGGACGGATTCTTAGGGGATTATCGAGGATCCGTGACCATATGGACTCTCTTGGACGAATGAGACCTAGAAGGTATGTGTTTTGGCCATCAGACGCAACCCCGATGCATTTAATGAAAACAAAATACACATCGTATACTTTTAGAGTAAACGACGTGAAATTTATTTTTCTGTACTCCAAATTAGGCGGCCTCCAAGTCACTCCGACATGGCCATGTGTGTGGATACTATACGTCCAACACATTTCATGATGCGATAATGAAGTACCTAGCATGCACAGAAAATGTACATGACCTGTACTTAAAAAATTTCCAGAATTTTCTCTCTTCTTAAAAAATGTCGAAAAAAGGAAAAAATACCTAAAAAGATCATTCAGGTTCTTACAAACTTCCCCCCTTAATGAAATTCGTCCCTGAATTTTCCTAGAACAGTGTAGAAGAAGAACCCTCAAACTGTTCTGGCATCTGCGCTCATACATCAGCCTCACTCTCCCAAGTCTCACCCTGCACTTGCTCATGCTGCAATTGCACTCGTACTAGTGGAACCGACCTTCAATAGAGAACATTTGTACTATGATCCACAATCTGGATAAGATTCTCCTCAAACGACGCACCCACTTTGAGATCATCCTCTTTGGGATGAAAGAAATGAGACGAGTATTAATAGTAACGTCAGAGCTGTGAAACGTGGAATACTTCGTTCATAACCTGGTACCTCTGAGGTTACTACAACCAATAGGCTACCATCCCAACACTCTTGTACACATCAAATGGCCCAGCATACATTGGTGAAACCCTACCCTGTCCCCTAATCAACTTGTGCCCCAACCTCGGAGTGACACTCATGAAAACCTACTCTCTGTACTCTAACTCTAGAGGACATCTTCGATGATAAACATAAGACTTCTATTGAGATTGTCCAATATCAATCCACTTCCGAATCAACCCTATATGCTTTGTGGTCTCCTGAACAAGATGAGGTCCTAGAAAAGCTTCCTCTCCTTCCTCCAGCCAACATAATGTTTATCAACATGGCCTACCATACAAATCCTCATTATGTTCCATCTGAATAGATTCTTGAAAACTATTTTTGAAGGAAAACTCCACAAGAGGTGTATGCTTCTCCCAAGGACATCCAAAATACAGAATTCATGCTCAGAGCATTTCCTCAAGCACTTGAATTGTACGCTCGGACTGGCCATCTTTCTGTGGGTGCTAAGCTGTACTCAAAAGTACCTATGTACCCAAAGCCTTATGAAGCCCCTTTTAGAACTGATAAGTAAAATGTGCATCCATGTCTGAAACAATAGAGTGTGGAACTCCATGAAGACAAACAATCTCTCGGATGTACAACTGTCCCAGCTCATCAACACTGAAGGTCTCCTTGATCAGCTCGATGTGAGAAACTTTCGTGAGGCTGTCAATGACAGTCCCATCTCTTTCATTTCCTCATGGCGACCCCGGTAAACTGATCATGAAGTCCATCACGACGTAAATCCACTTCCACTCAGAAATAGTTAACTGATGTAAAATATCTTGCTGGTCACTGATGCTCTTCCCTTTCCTACTGGAATGTGGAACATTTCACGAGGAAACCATCAACATCCCTCTTCATACATAGACACCAATACTGATGATGTATAACACGATACATCTTTGTGATGCCAGGATAAACTGCCCAAACTGAGGAATGAAAATCCAGAATCAACTCCCCACACATATCTTCTAGCACCCATACACGTCCCTAGAAACACTAGATATCATCCTCACCTATGGTCCATCTAGAAATAGGGTCCCTTCCCGACATGATTTCCCTTAGAACTAGGCCTTTTGAATCTGATAGCTGCCTCGTTCGAACTCGATCAAGTAAAGTGAAGGTAACAACTACAAAAGAAATAAATGTATGCCCCTGACATTCATGAACCTCCAAATACACCTCAAAGAATCGAGCCTTAAGCTACCACACATATTTCCCTCCTAAACTGCTTCTATTTGAGTCCTCCTACTCAATGCATCAGCCACTACATCGACTTTACTAGGATTATAGGTAAGCTCAATGTCAAAGGACTGTAGGTAATCAACCCACCTGTGCTGTATCAAATTCATATCACACTATGTGATGATATACTTGAGACTTTTGTGGTCCGTGGAATCCATAAAGCGATCTTTCAGAAGATAATGTCTCCAACTGCATAAGGAATGAACAATAGCTGCCAACTCCAGATCGTGTGTCGGGTAATTCCCCTCATGTGGCCTCAACTACCGGGACCCGTACGTAACGACTCCATCTCCCTACATAAGTACATCACCCAGCCCCATACCTGACGCATCTAAGTCAACAATATAGCTATTTCCTGGCTCTAGCAAGACTAGAATCAATACTGAATTCAATCTCCCTTTTAGCTCTTGAAAGGATGACTCACAATAATCTGACCACATGAAATTCACACACTTTTGGTCAAACCTGTCAGAGGTGCTTCTAAGCGTGAAAAGTCATGTATGAAATGTCTGTAGTATCCATCCTTCCCTAGAAAACTCTTCACCTCAAAAAAAACTTTGGCTGCTCCCAAGAAACTACAACCCTCACATTCTCTGGGTCAACGGATACTCTTGACCCTGAAATAACAAGCCCCAAGAAGTGAATGTGATCCATCAAAAAGTGACATTTTGAGTGCTTAGCATATAACTGATTCTACATTAGTGTACACAAAATGATCTCAAGATGGGTATCAGGTTCGTTTAAATTTTGAGAGTACACCAAGATATCATCCATGAAGACCACCACGTAGGAATCCAAGTATAGAAGGAACACTAGGTTCATCAGTCCCAAGAAAACTGCAAGCACATTTGTTACGCCGAACCACATAACTAGGTACTCGTATATACCAAACCTGATCTCGAAGGTTGTAAGAAGAATATCAGATGGTCTAACGCACAACTGATGAGGACCAGACCTCATGTAAATCTTTCAGAATAACCGGAATCCTCAAAGCTGATAAAATAGATCTTCAATCCTTGGAAAGGATATCTATTCTTGACCACCAACTAGTTCAACTTCCGATAGTCCACAAAAATCATGAGGGTAACATATTCCTTCATCTCAAACAGGACTGGAAAACCCCAAGGAGAAGTACTAGTTCAAATGAAACCCTTTTACTACAACTCCTTCAACTGTTTCTTGACATCATACAACTCAGGTGTAGACATCCTCTAAGGATGAATGGGCACCAATGACTCTCCTAGAACAATCTCTATCGAGATGTCTACCTCAGGATCTGGAGGAAAACCTAAAAAGTCTTCTGGAAAGACATATCTAAAATGATCCACCACTAGAAAAAAGGCTAACTATGACGTCCCATGGACATCTAGATAAAGGCTAGAAATCTGAGTTGTACCTCCTCCCTACTCATGATGCTCTAGACCCGCTCTTCTCACCTGGTCATCACCTTCTCCCCAATGTAGAATGGATTCACCCTCTCGTGATAAAAAACTAACCTTGTTGAGATAACAGTCAACGAATGCCTGGAATGTGACTAACCAGTCCATTCTGAGAATGACATCATAACCTGTCTTTTCTAGTTCATAAGGGTCCCACAGAATGTGACACCTACCAACCTTTATAGGGAACTCACTTCACTGGCGTACCCTATCTATTCTAGTCCCCAACAGTTTGTCTAGAATCATGATATCAACAAAAGAGTAGATACAGAGCCCAAGGCTCTCCACAACAGCACCAGAGGAACAAACCGTCCAAGTTGAACCTTGGTACTATGATCCACAGTATGGATAGGATGCTCCTCAAACGGAGATTCCACTTCAAGCACAACCTCCTAGGTTTGAAAGACATGAGATGGGTCTGAAATGTATCATCTGAGATAAGAAACATGGAAGACATCGTGCATAGCCCGATAACTCTGAGGTAACTGCAACCGATAGGCAACAATCCCAACTTTCTCCAACAACTCAAACGGCCTGACGTACATCGGTGAAAGATTTTCCCGTCTCTTAATCCTCTTGTGTCCCAACCTCAGCATGACATGCAGGAAAACCTAATATCCAACCAATAACTCTAGAGGTCGTCTCCACTAATCCGCATAAGACTTCCTTCAAGACTGTGCAGTAGCCGTCCGCTTCTAAATCAACTCTATCTGCTATGTGTTCTCTTAAACAAGACGAGGTCCAAGAAAATTTTCCTCTCCTACCTCCAGCCAACATAATGATAACCAGCATGTCCTACCGTACAAAGCCTCATAAGGTGCCATCTGAATTTTTGCTTGAGAACTGTTGTTTTAGGCACACTCCACAAAAGGTATATGTTTCTACCAAGAACCTCCAAAATCCAAAATGCATACACTAAACACATCCTAAAAAACATGAATCATACCCTTGGACTAGCTATCTGTCTAGGGGTGCTAAATTGTAATCAAAATTACCTTTGTACTCAATGCGTTTTGATGCCCCTGTCAGAACTGAGATGTAAAATCTGCATCCCTGTCTAAAACAATGGAGTGTGGAACTCAATGAGGACGTACAATCTCTCAGATGTACAACTATCCCAGATCATCAACACTGAAGATTTCCTTGACTGGAAAGAAGTGAGAAACCTTTATGAGTCTGTCAATGACATCCCATACAGTTTCATTCCCTTGAGGAGGCCTCAAAAAACAGTTCATGAAGTCCATCACGATGTAATTTCACTTCTACTCGGGAATGGGTAACTCCTGTAAAATCCTTGGTAGTCGATGATGCTCCACCTTCACATGCTGAAAAGTGGATCATTTCATGACGAAACCAACAACATACCTCTTCATATCTGGACACCAATACTGATGGTGTAGACCACGATACAACTGGGTGATTCCAAGATAAACTGCCCAAACTGAGGAATGAAAATCTCGTATCAGCTCCTCGCGTATATCTGATGGCACCCATACGTGCCACTAGAAATTCCAGATCACATCTTCACCTATAGTCAATCTAAGAATAGGGGCCCTTCATGAAATTTGTTCCCTTAGGACTGGGATGTCAGAATCTGATTGCTGCCTCATTCGAAATCGATCAAGAAGAGTGGAGGTAACAAATACAGAAGAAAAGAAACGTCTGCCCCTGACTATCGTGAACCTCCCAATGCATCTCCGAGAACAAAGCCATAAGCTTCCACTCACTATTGGCCTTCTGAACTACTTGTATCTGAGTCCTCCTTCTCAGTGCATTAGCCACTATGTTTCCTTTCCTAGTAGTTTAGAAAAACTCAATGTCAAAGGGTTGTGGGTACTCAAACCACCTGTGCTATCTCAAATTTGGATCACGCTGAGTGATGATGTACTTGAGACTCTTTTGGTAAGTGATAACCCTAAAGTGCTATAAAAAATGATAATCTCCCCAACTGCATAGGGAATGAACTCAAGCTGCCAACACCTGATCGTGTGACGGGTAATTCCTCTCATGTGGCGTCAACTGAAGAGACCCGTACGCAATAACTCCATCTCCCGACATAACCACAGATCCTTGAATGATACATTAATACTCACAGTAAAAAATATAGCTCTTGACTGGCTTGGGGATGAATATTATCAGTGCTGAAGTTAACCTCCCTTTTAGGTCTTGAAAGGCTGACTCACAAGAATCTGACCACATGAACTTCACACCCTTCTTGGTCATACCTGTCCGTGGTGATGCTAAGTGTGAAAAGTCTTGTATGAAACATCTGTAGTATCCAGCCAGCACTAGAAAAATTCTCACTTCAAATACGTTCTTTGGAATCCTAGAAAATTGTATCCCCCACATTCTATGGGACAATTGATACTCATGTCTCTGAGATAACAAGACCCCAGAAGTGAATCTGATCCATCCAAAAGCGGCATTTTGAGGGCTTAGAATATAACTTATGCACCCTAAGTGTACTCAAATGTTCTCAATATGGGTATCCTGGTCATTTCAAGTGTGAGAGTATACCAAGATATCATCCACAAAGACCACCACGATGGAATCCATGTAGGGAAGAAACACTCATTTCATCAATTCCATGAAAACTGCATGCACGTTCGTGATACCGAACGACTTAACCAGGTACTAGTATAGAACATACCTGCTCCGGAAGGATTTAAGACATATATCAGTTGGTCT
Source organism: Viscum album (assembly GCA_963277665.1). NCBI lineage: Eukaryota > Viridiplantae > Streptophyta > Magnoliopsida > Santalales > Viscaceae > Viscum > Viscum album. Next base: position 1,818,188,151 of record OY728146.1, read on the forward strand.
AACGTGTAGCTGATGATAACCAGACCTCATTTCAATATTTTAGAACACTTGGTCTCCTCGTAGCTGATCAAATAGATCATCAATGCTCAACAAGGGATGTTGATTCTTGACCGTCAACTGGTTCAACATCCGATATTCCACAGAAAGCCTGAGGTTATTGTCTGCCCTCATCGAAACCAAGATTCGAGAACCCCAAGAATAAGTATTGGGTCAGATGAAAATCTTTTCCAGCAAATCCTCCTAATATTTCTTGAGCTCATTAAACCTAGGTGTATCCACCCTATAAGGAGGAATTAACACCTGAGCTGCTCTCGGAACAAGCTCAATTGAGGAGTCTACCTCACACTTTGGTGGAAAACCTGAAAAGTCCTTTGGAAAGACATCTCTGAAATGATACACCAATAGAGTAATATCTAACTTTGAATTCCCATGGTCATCCAGATAAAGTCTAGTTATCTTGGTTGTAACTCCTCCAAACCAATGATGCTATGGACCCGCTCTCCTCACCTGGACATCACATTCACCCCAGTGAAGAAAGGATTCAAACTCTGGTGATACAAAACTCAAATTGTTGTGATAACAGCCGACGAATTCATGGAATGAAACTAACTAGTTCATTCTTAGAATGAAATCGTATCCTATAATTTCTAGTACATAGAGGTCCCACACAATGTGACACCTACGAACCTATAGAGGGAACTCTCTTCACTAGTGTACACTAGCTGTTCAAGTCCCTAATGGTTTTTCAAGAATTTTGATATTAGCATAATAAAATATACATAGCTCAATGATCTCCACTACAGAAAATGTGATAAAACTATGGGAACACCCTGTATCAAATAGTACAGAAGCTAAAATTGAGGCTACTAAGATTGTACCTCAGACGCTAGAAGGTACGAGATCCTTCTCTTGCTGGGTCTAATCCACTTAAAATTTCTGGCCTGAATCACGGCCCTATGACCCTACTTAACCACTCTGAGCTGATCCACCCTGATGTCACCGAAAACCAGGTGACTAGCTTCCGCGACCATGACGACCACATTAGACCGAATGGCTGGAAGAAATTAAGTTCCCAGACTAGTGAAAAGATGATGGTGCTTATCCTGAATGAGGATTTACATAAGAAACCTTTTCTCCAGCAGCTAGTGAAAATATTTGACAAAAGCGCTGAAGGTGACCCATCTTTTCGTAATATTGGCACTCCACTATGTCTCTCGGGAAACGTGGCATCATATGACCACTTCTCCCACATTCGTAGGACACCACCTGAATACAAGAATATGTATCCCACCTACTGTGATCTCCTCGTGCAGCCACCCTACGACGCATCCTTCTATCTAATGGCGGAGAGATAACTCTGGATGCCAAACCACCCTATATCGCAGCTCCAGAATTCTGCAGATTGCACTCTTTGATCTGCACTAGGATGATGATAGAAGATATCTAAGTCAACCAGACGATGTTCACCTTAGACCGGATTTCGTACCTTAGACCATCCTAAATATTCATGCAAGAAAAAACTCATAACCTCCTCGAATTGTTGTGAATATCTACAGCTCGGTGAAGCGAGTAGAATACTCCATAACAGAAAGAGTACCTTACTCCAAACTCATGAACTCTCAGGCTCGATCGGCCCTCATGGTCTCTAGATACAATTAATCATAGAAGATGTGCCAAAACTCATATGAAGCCATATTCTGATGGAGGTATGAATATGAGATCACATCCCACCACCTCATGGCGGAGTCTTGGAGCATGTTTGTAGCGATCTTCACATGCTTCTCTGGATGTATCTCCAGATACCTGAAACTTTTCAACGTCGCCTCTAGACACGACTCAGCAGCCTAGGGTCATTCATCCCCTGAAAAAGTGGGAGGATACTGCTGCTGTAAGACTCAAATCAAATTAGCCATCAATAGGGCAGGAGGTGTCACTCCCTGAATGGTTTCCATCATCCTCAGAAACCCCTATCTGAACAGTGTATCAACACCTATGTCAGGTATAATGGCTGGTGCCAAGGATGGAACAATTGAAGTATCTAGAGGTGGACCCTGATCATCCATGTCTAGTGTCTGATCACCGTATGGAAAATGGCACATAACTAATGGTCGTCTCAGTGGCATGACTCTAAAAGTTCAAGCACACATGTTTGACCAAGATGATCAAGGACTGAAAACAAGGAGTGTAAGATGGAAACAAGAGAAATAAAGAACTCAAGTTTTACAAAACATGACAACACTAGGTGAACATTTATTACATGGCGTGTTTTCTAATGTCATTCCCATAGGCGTGTACTCCTGCCTAGACTGGTCGTGTAACACCCCAGACACATGAGGTGTTTTCTCCTCAAATGGTGTGCCACACAAAGCCACCCCATACCCGGTTGGTCACATGGACTCAAGCACATTTCCCAGAATGCCAGAGGTTACAAATAACGGTGAGGGACTTGGGTGTGATAGTGGGGAAACTATGCCCTCATTAGCAGAGTACACACGTAAGTAATCAACACGTACAATAGTCGAAGAAGTAAATATCTAACAATAGTATACAATGGAGGATTGGAATAATATACAACTGGAGAAAATAAATATATGTAATGATTCATGATACACATGTCTATGAAATCATCCCAACAATTCACAATGCTGTAAATACAAACAGTGCTAAACCATGTACAAAAATAAAGGTAGAAAGCACCTCAACATCACATGTCATAGCTTGATCACATGCTCTCCAGCTCCACATCAAGTCAAGTACCTGAAGTAGAATGGTGGTTGCCCATATCTATACCTGAAACAATATAATATGTTTGGGCCAAAAGGAATGACTGAAACATGATGTGAGAATAAATCCCAATAGGCAACAACCTGACGATCTGTGCCTAACAGTCAGTGTGTATATGGCAGGTAAAAGTACAGAAAGAAGTAAAAAAGAAAGTACTATGCAGTAAACAATCAACAGTTTCAAATCAAGAAACAGTGAAGCATATAGCTAAACCAGAAATAGGTAACCCTATAAAAAGTACTCACAACCATCCCCTTTGGTCCTACCTAAAATGTACATAAATCCCTCTGGGAATCACATTCAATCTAACCCCTCCAGTTCTGTGTATCAATATAATAAGTCTCCTTGAGGAAGCACTCATAGTCAATCCCCATATAGTATATGGTAAATCAAGACTCTCTGAGGAAGTTCACATAGTCCAGTCTCTATATAGTCTATAAAAATCAAGACTCTCTGATGAAGCACACATAGTCCATTCCCTGTATAGTCTAGGGCAGTCATGGACTCTCTAAGGAAGCTCACACGGTCAATTAACCTTATAGACCTAATGTCTAGGACTCTCTGACGAAGCTCACTTGGTTAATTCCCCTTATAGACTAGGTCATTCATAGACTCTTTCATGAAATAATCACCATCAATTCTCCATTTTAGTCCAAAAAGTTCAGGATTAAAATCACAGACTCTATGAGGAAGCTCACCCGGTCAATTCCCCTTATAGTCTACAACACCAGGTTCTCACAGTCTTGTGTAGGTCAACGAGCATTGTAGTGTAATATGGCCAAAGTAAACCTACATAATTACTTAGATAAATATTCTACATCATTTCAAGCACGTCACAATAAAAACTCTCCATCCCACAACAACTGGCATGAAAAGAGGCAAGGCAGCCGGACCATCTAAATTGGACCAAACGGTCGTAAATAGAACCTTCCAGGGAAAACATCCAATGAATAGAAATCAATCCTATTCATATAAATATTACCTATACACAATATTACAAGCATGGCAGGGAAATAGCAGGGTTAAAACGGTAAACATGAAATTCCCCGTTAAAGAGTATTAGTGAAATTTTCACATAATACTCAAAAACATCGAACGAAAAGGGACAAAACACCTACCTCTGGGTTATGAGATTTTTATAAATGAACCATTAAGATTTAATCTCAATGGAATGTCATAGATCTATAAAAACGTATAAAACATTCAACCCACGCTAACTTAGAAAAGTAGAGGAATCAGAAGAAGATGCTCTAGGAGAAGAGAGAACTCGCCGATGCAATTCCAACGCAATCAATGGTTTTTGAATTGGAGGACAGACGGAGGCTCAGGGGCTCGTTGATGATTCATGATTGTATAGACTCTCTTGGATGAACGATACCTAGAAGTTATGAGTTATGGCTGTCATAGGTGACCCCGTTGCTTTTAATGAAAAAAATAGAATACATGGAATGTACTTTAGGAGTAAATGGCGTGTACTTTTTATTTATGTAATCTACATTAGGCGGCCTCCAATTCACTCCCACATGGCCATGTGTGTGGCTACTACACGGTGTTCAGACGACGTTTTGTGGCAAGTAAGTACATGAGGTGTACTTATAAAGTACACTGTGTGTACTTTGAAAATTTGTCGATCTTCCTCTTCTATCCAAAAAATTCCCAGAAAAGGAAAAACATACAGGAAAATATGGTTCGGGTTCTTACAAATTGATAAACAATTGAATAATGAAAATTGATAAATTACAATAAACAGTTAGTATACCTATGACCGTTTCTATTTGTAGTTATGATTTTTCTATATTAGTTATAAAAGTATTTTCCATATAGTTTTTTCATTCATCCATTTTTATTTCCACCATATGTAACTACAATTTGATAAGGTATTTCATCATGACTAAACATATTATAGTTAAAAAAAATTTGGTACTAACTGACTATATCTTTTATTATTTATATTCTTATCAAAACTGTTTACATTTTAATCATAATCTAAATGACAAAATAAAATTCCAGGACATTCTTGATCATGTAATGAATTACTTAAAATATATTTTACTAGGTCTGGTACATGATGAGTAATTACATGTTGATTTTTAATGGAGTGATTCTCTATTTATTTCATCCATGAACACTTATCATTGACGATATAATTAGGTACATAAGTTTCTACTAACTCAATATCAACATTCTGAGCACATTTAACAACTTACCCTTATTTTTTAAAATCATGGGAATATGTAGTTCTTGTTAAAAAAACTCATACCCATGTAAAATACACCAGTTTTAGTTTCGTGGTCCAAAATCTAATTTTATTTATAAAATTAAAATCTATTGAAAATCTCTTCGTGGATATATATTGAGTTATCTTTCCATTATATAAATTCTATAAATATCCTTTTCATTTTATGTCATAGAATATTAGGGAAAAATTATCAAGAAAATGTTCTTTAAAAATATTTATAATCATCATATAAATTTTATTATCTCTATGGTATTCATAACTAATTAAAACCACATATCACCATTTGATTTAAAATAGGTAACAAAATCATATCCATTTTAAGGATCAGAATATCCAAAAACATCAAATATCATTTCCAAATCATTAATCCATATTTCAATTTTTTTACAAGGTATTATGATCCTCGTCATTAGAAAGGCATTTGTTCTTGAAATTTTATCATATAGACATGTTCATATAATGATAACATGGTCTCTTCATTATACCACTATTAATTCAAGTCATGAAGTTATTTAACATAACTAAAATCTACTCATCTATGACTCTAACCCTTTTATTTTGTAGATTTTGATTTATATTGTATTCATAAAGCCTTATAACATCATTATTCTTATTTCCTAAATATAATACCATTATAAATAATAATTTTTTGGGGAGGAAAATTGGTATTCCACAAAATATCATTTATAATAATATTAATATAAATTTCAATTTCATTAAAATCTATTTTAATAAAATCCTAATCTGTAATATTATATAAACCCTTTCTCTCATAAAAACTATGCTACACCTTATCATAAAAACCAAATATTTTTGAATTTTATATCAAGGTTTTCACATTCTTCCATTATGAAGATCTATTGAGATTATAGTTTAAGGGACATTAAAATACTCATTCCATAAAAAAGGACACATCATCAATGTTCATGTCTATTTAACAATAATATTGTAAAAAATTAAAAATCCAAATTTAATAATAGAAATTGTGCATTCATTTTTTATGATTCACAAGAGTGGAAATATTGACCATGATATTGTTCCTTGATGTATTGATCATCATTATTAAATACATTGTTAATCTGAAAAAAATCATATTATAGTTCTTAATAGTGTATCAGTAAAAAATGTTAATTTATAATGTAAAATGATGTTAGATATTTTTTAAAATAGTTTTTAGATCTCAGATATTGGTGTTCATAGATGGAAAAGAAACTATTCGAATTGAGAGTGATTCACTTATCGATGGAATATTAATATTTACTCAAATATATATTATTTATTTTTTGAGTGTTTGATCATAGATATATTTTAGTATGATTAGGTTACTGATATTTTTACATATAATTTGAGTACAAAATGAAGGGGGGGGGAGGTCCATGGTTAGGCATGAACTAATTAGAGAAGTATAGGTTAAGAATGGGATATGTTTCATTTATATGTCTTTTTCTCATTATTTTAATTTTATTTTTTCCATTACTTTTTACCCTTATTCTTGAGTTTTATAATATAAACTCCCTCTTTTGTGTTATTTTCATCTTTCGGATAACACTATCAAGAGGGAGTTGGAGAGAAAATCGCTACCTATATCATCTGTGAATTCATTTGGATTTATTTTAGGAATCAGGTAGTGCATCTCATGGATTTGTGATTGAACCCTTTTCATTTTACACCATAACGTTATTTATTTTTCAATTATTTTTATGTACCTATATGTTTAAATATTTATTTAAAAATTAAAATATCTATTTTTGTCTTTGTGGACCTCTAAATGGTCTATTTGTAGCTGTATTGAGGGAAATTAAGGTTTTTGCGCATTACATTGGATTTCCATTTGGGAATCCTCTATACAGATAATCTAATTCATATAACACATTTTGTGTGTTCATCCATTTTTGTGTGGTGAGGAATATGGTAAATATTTCACATATTCTTGGAAGAGGTATCCTGTAGGGGTTACTTGATGTGTGGTTGGGAACTGAGCCAAAAACACTTGGTCATCTAAAATGGTAGTGTATTTTATACATCCAAACTTAATTTTTGCTACACATATAATAAACATGTAAAATACATGTCCAATGTATGTTTTATGAACATGGTATTGTACCTCGTGTTCATTAAATATCATGCGTGTTGTTACAAAACATATAATTATAATATGTTTTTATGAATTCAGATGTGGAATAGGACTTGAGAGGGTAGTTGAAAGTATATGTTTATTAAATGAGAAACTCCTTATGTAGTCCCCCATGTGTTGTGGTTTTATATTTTTCACGATTTAGTTAGCATTAGACTTATAAGTTGTTCATTCTGGGTATTTTTATGAATATCATGATGTAGAGATCATTTCTGTGTCTAGAGTCCTTCTTGGTAGTGTTTTTGACTTGAAATGTTTTTTCAGAAGTATTTTTTCATGTTTCTTGTTTACATACCAAATTTGGGTAAATAATTGTGATATGAGTCCTGATTGGGAATTACATGTTTGTTGGACGAAATGCCTTATAAAAGGAATGTAATTTCTTTGGATAATTCATTGAATTCATGATTTCATAGTATCTACATACAGATTTGGATAGTATTTTTATGTGAAGACCAGTTTCTCGAGGTTAGAGTTGTTGATGATTGGATCATGTGTTTGAGGACCGAATCTATTGGAGCATCTAGAACCGGTTATCCTCATGTGTGAAATTTATTATTTTATCTAATTAACTATAATTTAAAAATAAATTATTTGAGTATTCAGGATTTCCCTATGGGTGGGATTTCAATAGATTATCATTTTATGATATTGTTGGACATTTTGAATTACATTTTTAGGTTTCGTGATGCATCATTATTTCCAGATGGGGGTAATGTTGATCATAGATTTTTGGTATGCCATTCAGGATCCTAATGATATTTTTTGATGTTGGAATTAGACTATGTTTTGGATGTGATATAAGGATCCATTATATTGATAAAATTTTAATATTTATCAAATATCTTATGGGAGAGATGATAGACATGGTTTCTTATGTGCATAGTCACCAGTTGATGATCCTTACAACATTTTTTGGAATATGGTGTAGAAAAAATGTGATTCAGGGAACACATTTATCCCCATTTATATTAATCAATAAAGATTTATTGTTTTTCTATTTCTAGTGACATTGAGTTTCACCATATAGACCATAAAAGAGTGGTGGGAAAAGGTAGTATCTTATTTATTCATTTAGGACACTATATGATACCTGATTATAGTTAAATATTATATGGTTAGTGATGATTATTAAATATTATGAATTATGGGCTAAATAATTCATAAACTCATTGTTTTTGGATAATACATTAGTTATAAGAGGATATTTTTTGTCATGATAGATTGATGGAAAAATAATTGGGGTATTATTTGATTGACCATGGTATTTGATATTTATATAGTTATATCTTATACTATCCAGTTATTATTATAAAGGATTTGGAGGAAATAGATGAGTGAAGTCACCCTCCCCTCTCAAGCGAAATGGAGTGTTACCCATATTAGGGTTGGGAATTGGTGCTCCGAGATGTTTTTATAGACTTGGGATGTGGGCTATACACTTCCCAAAATTTAAATTTTATAGTCAGAATTTTATGCAAGGTAATAGTACTTTTCATTAATTTTTTAAAAGTAGGTGAGTTTCTACCCCTAATTAAAATCATTCCATTAGTGATCGAAATCGTAGTTGATACATGTATTAATTTTTTCGATGCACAAAATTTGATCTTATGGTATATAATTAATTTACATTACATCATTAGATATCATGGATGACCTATATAGATTTATCTGACAATATTATTATTATATGTATAGGACAGACACAATATATAAAATATTTATCTTAGAGCTTTATTAGGGGTAGGTTCATCTTGTGAGTCACTATGGATCCATGTTTTTGATACTATGATTGATTTTTAGCTTCTCGTTTCTTGTGATTTTTCCTTTATATAATATCATTAAAAAATTTCTTTTCACTAGGTTTGGAATATCACATATGGATGCAGTTATTATGGTATAATATTATAATGATTTCTTATTTTTGGTGGATAACAATGATTTGATTATTACCATTTATACTTTCACCTTGGTGTTTATAAATATGTGTATATATAATTATAGGTTGAAAAAAGGATTCAATGTTAATAGGGTTAAGTCTCAGTTTTGTGGATCGAGCAGGCCTACTAATGTGGTGTGTGAGGTTTGATGTGGAGGTACATCGTAGTTGTGTACTTTGGGTATGTAATATAGCTCAAAGTACGAAGTGGAGACCAAATTATTTTATTGAATTTTATTTATTAAATATTTGTGTTTTTGGTGATGAGAGATATTTTTAGGTTTTGTCTCATTATTTTTTGTCTGTATGAAATATTTAAATTATTATATCAAGTTTTCTATATAATTTTTTATTTCATACTATGATATCAATGTTCTTTATTTTTCTAATTTTTTATTGTAATCTAATTAGAACATATACTCTCCCATTTATAGACATTTTTACCCTTGGTACTAGTTGGAAGACTCTATATTATGGGGATTAAAAAATTATGCATTATAGTGGGCCAAATTAGGTCACTTTTTAGGAAGAACTAAGATAGCTCTTTAGAAAATACTATCAGAACCTATCATATTCTCAGGATATACAAAGTTGGAAAATATATAGTCAAGGGATGTGTCTGAACATTTGATGAATATTAAACTGATGTTTCATGAATGATTTGGCAGATATTGATTCATTTTTACCATGTTTATGGGATTAATTTTATTTGTATATATTTTAATTATTGAATAATTAAAGAATTATGATTCACAAGGTCTTAATTATTTAATGCATCTTATTTTTTTGGTGGTTGTCCCTCAAGAATGTGTAAATTGTACATATATCAAACTATCCAGGTAAGATTCACTTAAAAATATCATTTATGTAGTGATTTCATAAATTATTGAATAATAATAGTATAAATATTATGAAATCATCGATATGGCTTCATTACATGACTTTATTTTTGTAATTATACTCAAATAAGCTATATATACTTTTCATATAAAGATAAACTATGTGGATCATTCAATTATATTATAATTATTGATGTATACATAATCCCCTCATCATGGGATTAATAGAGACCCATGTTGGTTGGTACATGATTCGATGTTCCCTACTACAACTGATATTAGATCAATGACAAATAAGAATTTTAATAGTAATTTTGGATTAGGTATTATTCTACCCGATGTTATGTTTTCCCGAAACAAGGAGGATTGATTCTTAAAAGATATTATTATATTGTTTTCTCATGTTAATTTTTGTGTTTTGTGTTCGGGGATCTAGTTCCTGCTATTATATAAGGCCTTAAATTTGTAAAAATGTTATTTCTGTTAGTTTTTTCATGCTCAATACAGTTATTGATAAGGATTTATTTTTAAATTTAGGAACCTTTAAGGACACCTAGAGGTTATTATATGGAGTAATACCATTTCTCCTCATTTTATATTTTTTTATATATGGAATATTTTTTAGATATCTTTCCCGTTTTATTTAGGGATATGATTTTGGAAAAATATTTGTTTATATTTAATGATTCTTGTCTATAAGGAATGTTGTTTTTTTGATGAATGAATGAGCGGAGGGATATAATTTGGTTGATCATTGAAAGAGGTATACTCCTCGATTTGGAATATGATTACTCCGTGTGCATAATATTTATAGAAATAACCCATTTGGGGTGCATGGAAAATTGAATTTAAGATCATTTATGTAGGTTTATTTTGACGTGGAACTTGTAATAGTGATACTGAGTAGATTTGTGTGTCTGATCAATGTGAGGTGTTTTTATAAAACCACTATTCATTATTGAGGAAAATGGTTGATGGTGTGGCTTTTAAAGATAATAGCTTGTTTCTATAAGTCTAGTGCATATAGGTTCTAACCTATAAAACCTTATTCCCACACTTCCATATTGGGTTCTAACAAAAACTCTTTAATAAATTTTTTTGATATAATGTAAAATCACCCAAGATTAACATAAATGTATATCAAAATAATTCCACAATATAACAATTTATTCCCACAAATAATAATTTAATCTAAATATTAAATTTTTGTAGTGACAATAAGGATAATATATATACAAAACCTCATTATATAATTCATGGGAACATTTTATCATAATTGAGACACTAGAATACCTTATATACTTCTCAGAAATAAAAATCTTCTCCCTAATCGGTGTGAATGGAAATGATAGAAAAAGCGATGTTCCGATATGATGAGTTTGGGTAATAATAATCGATAGTAATTGAAGATCATAAATGAAAATAATAATGTAAAATAGCTATAATCATAGTATATGTATATAATATAAGAGATTCATACATAAAAATTAATAGATCATAATAAATGGGTTAGGAAATATGTCATCGAATAACATAAGACAAGTATAAAAAGTTTATGAAAAATTAATAATTTATCATGATCCATGACAGAATAATATCTGGATATGATATATATTTTTCACAAAAATTAGTATAGGGAAACATCACCTTTTGGATTAACACTCTTTCACATGGGATTCTTATAAAACTAAAATTTCCCACCTATACATGAATCTTGAGATATATTGATTTAATCAATGAATTAAGGGGAAATATTATAACCCTCATATCAATAATCAAAAAATATGAGTTTTGTATGAAATAAATAATTATATAATATTGAACCAAAATAAATAAAATGGTATCAATATCCTTGTAAAATTAAGTCACATAAATAAATCATTCAAAAATCAGTCAATAATAATAACAGTAACCAACCAGGTAATTAAAAAACAATTTTTTCACTCTATAATAAAATAGTGAAATTCAATATAAATGTATAATGAAATAAATGGTATTTGTGGAAATTATATAATCTATAAAAATATAATTTTATCCTCACATATGAATGTATAAATAAAATTTTGTTATCTTATGAATATAGATATTCTATATTTTTAACATTTTTTAGGTAATCAAATTTTTTGAAATTGATTAATTAAGTCTTCGTATTTTTGGTAACACATAAATTTTAATATTTAATATTATAATTAATTGATTAATAGAACATTAATATTCATAAAATATATTCATTAATTAATTGTATTTTCTGTTATGATTGTATGATTATGTAATTGCTCGGACCTCTCCGGCCCTTTCTTTGTCAAAAAGAAGGTCACGATGTGTTCTGGAGGGTAAAATGGACTTTTTCCACATTTTCCAGAATTTTGAAACTACACGCCGTGTATTTTGAGTACACGCCGTGTACCCCCTTCCCGAATATACCCCGTGTTGGAGACCGTGTCCTTGCTATGCGGAATAATGGGTGCACACTGTGTGTCCAGTTCTACACACCGTGTAGTCCTTCCCCACATACGCGTTACCAGTCAACGGCTGTATACCGTGTAGAAGCCATGTCCTTGCTATGTGCAATGAATGAGTAAATGTCGTCTGTCCAAACTACATGCCGTGTAGTCCTTCCTTGCATATGCGTTACACTCAAACCGTGTGTTGACCAGTCAACGGCCGCAGAGCCGTGTTGAAATCTGCGTGGAGACCGTGTGAAAGAACCGAGTACACGTCGTATACCATAAAGTACATGTCGTGTACTTTTGCTTTTCATGCCTATAAAAGGAGGGGTCCCCTCCTACTTTCAACTCACACCTCTCCTCCCCTCTAATCTAAGTAGATCTCTCTCAAAAGACTCGAAGGCTCTTCCTACCATAACTTCTTCGTCCGAGCTCCTATTTACTATTCGTCAGCGTCTAGGGGATCGTAACGACGATGCAGAACAATCGAGCCTAGGTCTGTTGTCTTTCCTTCGACCTTTCCTTTCCTACTTCCACCCGAGGAGGTTTTTACGGGACCCGACAGAGGTGACGGACGCCGACGGACGTCTTCTAAGGTTGATCTGGGGGAGCATTGCGATCAAGAACCTGTTGAGGTAAGGATTTTACCTTGTTCTCTCTAATTTGTGCATTATGCATGGTGGGTGTTCTCTTGTTTACGTGAAACACTTTTTAACCAATTTAATGAAGATAATAGCTTTCTTATAGAACGGGTATGGGAAGTTGTGATTGTTGTTAATTTATATCATGTGATATTATGATGTGAATTGAATGAGCTTCTACCTACTGAAAATCAAGGTCGTTGGGGGCCTTTACTAATGAAATTAAATGTTTCCCTATCCTTCTGGATTTTCTTATGGATGAAATCTTTGTGGAATGTGGAAATTGGTAAATCACGTAAAGTTGACTATTAAAATCTAGAACCTTTCTGTGATCTCCCCGGTTAAACAAAATGGAATAATGAACATGTGGGTGTTGGCTTGGTTACGAGACATTTGTTGGGGGTGTTTTTGTGGGTTGTTGTGGATCGAGTGAACAGAAAGGTTTTGATTGACTTGGATGTGGGTTGGTGTGAATGTTATGATGGTGATGGGAAGCGGGGCTACAATAAATGGTATTAAAGGGATAATGATGTACGGTACGGTTGTGGTTATGGTGGATGGTAGCTGGGCTGGAGGGATGGGTTTTAAAGTGAACACACAGTGGGTTGTGACTAATAAATAAAATGTGGATGAGTTAATGAAAGGTGGGGCATGGTAATGGAACATGAATGTTAATCAATGTGGTTGATTGATTGATAAGAAGGGCTTTGTTCTGTTACCCGTGTTTTTCCTAACTTGATTTGTGGATGGTAGGGATATGTTTTATGAACGATCGGTGTGGTTAGTTGTGGAAATTTTCCCATTAGTTAAGGAACTAAATAACTATTTTCTACTGAAATTTGAAAACCTAAAGGGGGTTGGGTTTGTTTGTTGTACGCATGCTTCGTAGTAGCAGTGTCGAGGCACATGCTCAGTTTCTCTTTTTATAACCCATAGGTTGGGATGTGTGGTTGGTATATGTATATATATCTGTATCTTTTGTGTTTTATCGCACCCCACCCATGATGAGCACTTAGTGCCGAACACTCCCATTTTATGGGAGAGGGTGTTTTTTCCTTAGTTACTATCTCCTTCCTGCTTCTTCTCCCCTAGGATGTGATGGCTTGAGGTGACCTTACAACTAAGACTCTTCGAGTAGGTTTTGATTGGGGTGGTATTAGCCCAAGACTCTTCGGGCAGGTTCTTCTGTTTTCCAAGAGTCTTCAAAATGAGGCCCAGGTGTGTGTGGGCAGGATACGTGGCTGTGAGGCCCAGGTGTGTGCGAGCAGGATACGTGGTTGTGAGGCCCAGGTGTGTGGGGGTGGGATACGTGGTTGTGAGGCCCAGGTGTGTGTGGGTGGGATACGTGGTTGTGAGGCCCACATGTGTGCCGGCGGGATACGTGGTTGTGAGGCCCAGGTGTGTGCGGACGAGGAGAGTGTGGCAGCGTCAGGACGTTCGTCGTTAGGAAGAATAGCTAACTAAAGGGAAATGGTGTGGGGTACCCAATACTCTTATTTATTATATACTACTACCTGTTGTTCCTGTGTTTTTGGTGAGTGTGGCTGGTGAGGTTGGGTGGATATAATTCCTTTCAAGGTTTCTTCTGTTGTTCTCACGGTACATTATGATGTCTCCCCACTTGTGCATGAGAGATTTAGGTTTTCCTACTGTTTATACTTGTATGCTCACCATACGTTTACATTCATGTTACCAGGAGGACTATCAGGGTCTTGCGGGACCCTACTAGTCAGACAGTTGGAGTATTTGCTGTTGCTATACCTTTGTTTTCTTTTGGTATTATACTTTGAGCTTTCTTGTACTTGTTCCTTGTTATAAAATTGTTTAAACATGCATGTGGGAATGGTTTGGGTTTATTTCCATACACATTCCCTTTTTTTCTTTTTGGTGATTGACTTGTCCTATTTCCCGATCTTTAAAAATAGAAAGGGTAATGCCTCCCATATTTGTGAAAAACTTGTACCCTTGGTGCTAGTCGCCACCCCAGGGCCTATTGGAGGCGGGACAAGGGGGGTCATTATCTCCCTTTCGCCATTTCCAGCTCAGGAGAGGCATCTTTGGTGGTAGGGGGTCATGACAAGATGGTATCAGAGGTGATGGTTGAGAGATAGGATGGAGTCTGGAGTTAGGCACAATGAGAATTACATGGGATGGTAGGGCAACAATGTTAGTTAATCTTGGTGCGTGACATAGGCCAGGGAAGACCGGCTAGGACATGAGATTTTAGGGCCCCCCATGATCCGATGCAAGGACTCTGAGCCTACCAAACGACCATGTGATACTACAATGATTGCCGGGTAGAGACCATAGGGAAGGTAAATGCATCATCATGATTGTGTTTTTCTTGATTTGGGTGTTCTGGGAAAGAAATGGAAATAAAATGATGAAATAAAACCTTGAGTTTTTCCTTACTACTTGGGTTTAAGAGATACTTGTTTACCGTACAGCTATGGCACCTGGACGTTATCCCCAGGTGGCTCAGACGGCCTAGGCCCATCAGATTCAGGCGGTCGATCAGTTGAGGATAGACCAAGAGGAGGAAGATAGCCAGTGGTAGATGACTCTCCGTTCTTTCCAGCGGCAGACCCTCATGAAGTATGAGGGCAGTACTTCGGATACGGAGATGGAGGGGTGGATTGAGGAGCTAGGGATCACTTTTACCTTGATCTGTGCTCCGAGGGAGTACTGGGTTCCACTAGTAGTCACTCGGTTGAGAGGTGCGGCGTGATAGTGGTGGATGCTCTACCTCGGAGAGAGGATAGAGGTAGAGGTTCCATGGGATGAATTTGAGAAGGAATTCCGAGAGGAATTCCTTTCTTCCATGATCAAGGCGGAGAAGCGGCGGGAGTAACTCTCCCTTCAGTAGGGAAGTATGTCGGTACGAGAGCTGGGGATCATGTTCAAGGATCTCCTGTGCTTTGCTCTGGATCTCTTTCCGTATGAGGATTCTCGGGCGAGATGTATGGAGGAGGTGCTTCGTCCTTTGCTCCAGTATGTTGTCACCCCCTTCACCCTTCTGGTGTACATGGTAGTACATAAGAAGGCAGAGGTTGTAGAGAGGATGCACTCGCTGGGAGGTGCACCCCGAGAGGGGATCCAGCCAGGCTCATCGAAGGGGAAGGCAGTCAGCAGCAGGTCTCCTGTGATGGGACCTTCCAGGTTCAAGCTACTAGGGTGCAGGCCCCAGCTGTTCCAGTTCAGATCTTTGGGTCCTTGTCCCTTTTTCACGAGCCCGGGACCAAGGTGTTTTTCTTGTGGAGGTTTCGGGCACATTAAGATTCAGTGCCCGAACCAAGATCAGTATGGTGGAGGTGGGAGGTTTCAGCGCCCACCTCAGCAGCACCAGTTGCCGACGAGGCCCTTCCAGCAGCAGCATGACGATGCTCCTCTGAGGGGAGACTTTGCGGGAGGAGGCCGACCTCAGGGTGCTCCTCAGGGACCTCGTCCAGGGCATGGTCAGGGAGGCAGATGACATCAGAGAGGCAGAGGAGATGGGCGTGGACAGTTGCACGCAGTAGAGTTGGAAGCTCCAGTGGGAACAGAGGTGGTACGAGGTACGATTTCTTTATTCAGCACTCTTGTTTCTTCTTTATTCGATTTGGGAGTGTCACACTCCTTTGTTGCACCTAGTCTGACCCATGCTTTGGGACTATACGTAGAGAGACTTTCCATACCACATGTACTGAGTACACCAATTGGGGGCCAGACCAGCATATCTTGTGTTTCCCGGGGATGTGGGATGACGTTGGGACCACATCAATCTATTAGAGACCTTCTTGTGTTAAAGATGCAGCCATATGATGTCATCCTAGGCATCGACTGGTTGTTTTCTGTTAGTTTCGTTATCGACTACTTCCGGAGAAGACTCTTGTTCTCCAACGTAGATGGGGAAAATGTATCTTTTGTTGGTGAGAGGTGCTCTCAGGCCGGAATCCGACATGTGGAGCCTCTCCTTTACTTGTAAGGCGGGTTATCGGTGGTTCCAGCTGATATAGAGATGATGGATGTCCCGGAAGTTATTGGGGAGTTCCTAAATGTTTTTCCTGAGGAGGTTGTAACTCTACACCCCCCCCCCCTGATGAGACGTTGAGTTCGGGATAGACTTACAGCCTGGTGACCGTCCGATTTTGATGGCCCCTTATCAGATGGAACCTTCGAAGTTACGGGAGTTGCTGATTCAGATTGACGATCTGATGGAGAAAGGTTTTGTTCGACCCAGCGTGTCATCAGGGGGTGCTCTAGTTTTGTTCATGAGGAAGGCAGATGGTGGTCTCAGGCTACGCATAGACTATTGAAGGTTGAACCAGGAAACAATCAAGAACCGCTTCCCCCTTCCAAGGATAGATGATCTCTTCGACCAGCTGAGGGGATCAGGTTGGTTTTCTACGATTGATCTACGATCGAAATATCATCAGCTGAGGGTGAAGGACAGTGACATCTCAAAGATGGGTTTCAGGTGTCGGTATGGGCACTTCAAGTTTGTAGTGATTCCGTTTGGAGTTACGAATGCACCAGCTATGTTCATGGGACTTATGAACTTTGTCTTCCGGGAGTTTCTGGACCGGTTCGTCATTGTGTTTATCGATGAAATCCTGATCTACTCAAGATCAGAGGAGGAGTACGTTGAGCATCTCAGGGCAGTCTTGGAATTCCTTCGACACCACCAGCTTTATGTGAAATTGTCGAAGTGTATGTTCTTTACACAAGAAGTACATTTCCTTGGGCACGTGGTGTCTCAGCAAGGAGT
The DNA here is from genome assembly GCA_963277665.1 of Viscum album. NCBI lineage: Eukaryota > Viridiplantae > Streptophyta > Magnoliopsida > Santalales > Viscaceae > Viscum > Viscum album. The sequence goes on from OY728146.1 coordinate 1,818,205,921, forward strand.
GTTAGTGGACCCGTCGAAGGTGGAGATAGTTGTTTCTTGGGAAGCACCCAAGAGCGTGGAAGAAGTTCGTAGTTTCCTGGGGTTAGCAGGTTACTATCGGAGGTTCGTTTCGGACTTCTCTCGAGTTGCTTATCCTTTTAATGCTTTGATGAGGAAGAACCAGGTCTTCTTGTGGAGCGAGCAGTGCCATAAATCTTTTGACAACCTAAATGAGAAGTTGGTCAGTTCTCCCGTACTAAAGTTTCCAGAGGAAGGGTTGTTGTATGAAGTGTTTTGTGATGCTCTTGGCCTTGGTCTAGGGTGCATGATGATGTAGAAGTAGGGTGTGATTTGTTATGGGTCTAGGAAGTTGTGCCCTCATGAGCGTAACTATGCCATCCATGACCTGGATCTTGCAGCAGTAGTGTTCGCACTGATGTTGTAGCGACATTACCTCTTTGCGGAGCGCTTTGTTGTCTTCTCAGATCACAAGATCCTGCATTATATCTTCTCCCAGCGTGACCTGAACTTATGGTATCATAGATGGGTTGAGTTTCTCCAAGACTATGACTTTGAGATCTCTTACACTGAAGGTAAGGGAAACATTGTGGCTGAGGCCCTGAGAAGGAAGTCACATAAGGAAGTGGTTTCGGAATCTGCTAATGCTTGGAAAGAAATGGGAGAGTTGGCTGCCTTGCACTTGGATGCCACGGTAGAATGTGTTAGAGGCTGTTTGTTTCAGATGATAGTGCAGTCCTCCTTGTTGCAGCAGGTGGAAGAGTCTCAGTGGGGGGACTCCGAGGTGGAAGAGATGCGGGATCGTGTCGATCAGGGGAACGCTTCAGAAGGATGGTCAGAGGACCGCTGACATCAGATTCTTTTCCAAGGAAGGATGTTTTTTCCAGAGGCGATGCGTGAGGGAGTTCTCTGTGAGTTCCATAGCTCAGCCTTGGCGGTACATCCAGGAGTTTCAAAAATGTACCGAGGCCTGAGGGATCGGTTTTGGTGGCCCAGGGTGAAATATGAAGTGGCGGAGTTTGTGGCTAAATGCCTAGTGTGTCAGCAAGTGATGGCTGAACACCATGTTCCCAGTGGTTTGTTGCATCCTTTAGATGTCCCCGAGTGGAAGTTGGATGACATCTCCATGGACATTGTCACATAACAACCCAGAGATCAGGGTGTTGATGATGCTATCTGGGTGCTAGTGGATCGACTGATGAAATCAGCTCACCTCTTAGCAATCAAGGAGTCGGGCCCGGTGAGTACCTTAACACAGAGGTACATGGACGAGGTGGTGCAATTTAATGGAGTTCTGAGGACTATCATATCAGATCGGGATACTCGGTTTACCTCACGAGTTTGGAGGGGGTTATATCATTCTTTTTGCACCCAGCTACGCCTTAGCACTGCCTTCCACCCCCAGACTGATGGGAAGATGGAGCGGACTATCCAGACCATGGAGGACATGCTGCGAGCATGCGTTCTGGATTTTGGAGGTTCATGGGTACAACACATGCCTTTATTAGAGCTTTCCTACAACAACAGCTTCCACTCTACTATTGACATGGCACCGTTTGAAGCTTTTTATGGAAGTCCATGTCATTCACCCATTTTCTGGGCAGAGGTAGTGCAGAGCACCACAGAGAAAGTCTATCTTGTACGTGAGAGGATGAAAGTGGCTGAGGACCGACATAAGTCTTTTTCTGATTGTCGGAGGAGGCCTTTGGAGTTATAGGTGGGGGGTCATGTGTTCTTGAAGGTTTCCCCTCGACGGGGGCGGCGGTGGTTTGGGAAGGGGATAAATCTCTCACCCAGGTTCATCAGACCTTTTGAGGTTTTGAGGCGAGTCAGTGAGGTGGAATATCAGCTGGCCCTGCCACATCAGTTGGATAAGGTTCATGATGTCTTCCACGTCTCCCTACTTCGTTGGTACTTACATGAAGAATCCCACGTTATCGACTGGGGAGAGTTAGATATGGGAGACAACGCAACCTTCGAGGAACGACCAGTCAGAATCGAAGATCGTAAAGAGAAGGTTCTCCATGGATGAACCATTCCCTTGGTTCGTGTGTTGTGGAGGCATGGCGGCCTCGAGGAGAGAACTTGGGAGCGGGAGACCCAGATGCACGCTCAGTACCCGGAGTTGTTTTGACTTGTGTTTTTACCTTGTTCTTCTGAGCTTGTGTTGATGTTGTACTATGCACCTTTGATATATGGAATTCTTGGCTTGTCAGTTGTGAGACCTTTTGTTTTTTTGTTCCCCGGTAATGTGTAACATGTCCAGATGTGTGGAAAAGGTATAATCCTGACCCTTAATCGAGATGCATTAATGCAGATGCGATTGAACCCGTGCAGGCGAGTCAGTGCCGCCTAATGCGGATAATATCTTGACATAGGTGACAGAATTTCCCAAACCCACGTGTTCGGGCAGTGTGTTGGTTGGGTGGTGTTGGGTTTAATGCGAGTTGAAAAATCCTTATGTATAAATGTGGGAAGACCCAATTCTTAATCGAGACTCATTAATGAGTATGAGATTAAACCCGTGCAGGTGAGTCAGTGCTTCCTAAAGCAGATAGTATCTCGACATAGGAGAAGTAATTCCTAACACATATGATTAGGGTTGTTTGTTGGTTTGCTATTATAACGAGAACCCTAAGAGGTATCTTGTCGAGTTCATATGGGTTGGTTTTTGAATTCTCGGGGACGAGAATATTTTAAGAGGTATCTGATGTAATGGCCCGGACCTCTCCGGCCCTTTCCTTTGTCAAAAAGATTGTCAAGAAGTGTTCTGGAGGGTAAAATGGATTTTTTACACACTTTCCAGAATTATGAAACTACACGCCGTGTAGTTTGAGTACACGCCGTGTACCCACTTCCTGGGTATACCCCGTGTTGCAGACCGTGTCATTGCTGTGTGGAATAATGGGTGCACGCCATGTGTCTAGTTCTACACGCCGTGTAGTCCTTCCCGACGTACGCGTTACCAGTCAATGGTCGTGTACCGTGTTGGAGCCGTGTCCATGCCGTGTGCAATGAATGATTACACGCCTTGTGTCCAAACAACACGCCATGTAGTCCTTCCCCAAGTATGCATTACCCTTAAACCGTGTGTTGACCAGTCAACAGCCGCAGAGCCACGTTGGAAGCAACGTGGAGACCGTGTGAAAGAACCGAGTACACGCCGTGTACCATAAAGTACACGCCGTGTACTTTTTATTTTCACGCCTATAAAAGGATGGGTCCCCTCCTCCTTTCAACTAACACCTCTCCTCCCCTCTCCTCTAAGCAGAGCTCTCTCAAGAGACTCGAAGGCTCTTCCTAAGATAACTTCTTAGTCCGACCTTCGATTTACAATCTGTTAGCGGCCACGGGATCGTAACGTCGACGCTGAACTTCCGAGCCTGGCTCCGTTGTCTTTCCTTCAGCCTTTCCTTTCCGACATCCACCCAAGGAGGTTTTTCCGTGACCCGAAAGAGGTGACGGATGCCGACAGACGTCTTCTATGGTTGAACCGGGAGAGATTTGCGATCAATAACCTGTTGAGGTCGGGATTTTACATTCTTCTCTCCAATTTTTGAATCATGCGCGGTGGGTGTTCTATTTTTTACGTAAAACACTTTTGAACCAGTTTAATGATGATAATAACTGGCTTATATAACGGGGATGGGAAGTTGTGATTGTTGTTACTTTATATCCTGTGATATTATGTTGTGAATTAAATGAGATTCTACCTACTGAAAATCACGGTTGTTAGGGGACATTGCTTATGCAATTAAATATTTTCATCTTCTTCTGGATTTTCGTATGGATGGAATCTTTGTGGAAAGTGGAAATTGGTTAATCATGTAAAGTTGACTATTAAAATCTAGAACCCTTGTGTGATCAACCCGGTTAAAAAAATGGAATAATGATTATGTGGGTGTTGGCTTGGTTACGAGACATGTATTGGGGGTGTTTTGTGGGTTGTTATGGATCGGGTGAATAGCAGGGCTGCGGTTGACTTGGTTGTGGGTTGGTGTGAATGTTATGATGGTGATGGGCAGCGGGGCTGCAATAAATGGTATTAAAGGGATAATGATTTATGGTACGGTTGTGGATATGGTGTTTGGAAGAGGGGCTACAGGGATGGGTTTAAAAGTGAACGGACAATGGGTTGTGACTAATAAATAAAATGTGGAAGAGTTAATGAATGGTGGGGCATGGTAATGGAATGGGAATGTTAATCAATGGGGTTGTTCGATTGATAAGAAGGGCTTTGTTGTGTTACTCGTCTTTTTCCTAACTTGATTTGTGGATGGCAAGGATATGTTTTACGAACGATTGGTGTGGTTAGTTGTGGATAGTTTCCCAGTAGTTAAAGAACTAAATAACTATTTCTACCGAAATGTGAAAACCTAAAGGGGGTTGGGTTTGTTTGTTGTATGGATGATTCGTAGTAGCAGTGCCAAGGCATGTGCTCAGTTTCTCTTTTTAGAATCCATAGGTTGGGGTGTGTGGTTGGTATATGTATATATATTTGTATCTTTTGTGTTTTATCGCACCCCACCCATGTTGAGCATTTAGTGCCGAACACTCCCATTTTATGGGACAAGGTGTTTTTACCTTATTTACTAGCTCCATCCATCTCCTTCTCCCCTAGGTTGTGATGGCTTGAGGCGACCTTACACCTATGAATCTTCGGGTAGGATTCGATTGGGGTGGTTTTAGACCAAGACTCTTCGGGCAGATTCTTCTGTTTTCCCATGAATCTTTGGGATGAGGCCCAAGTGTGTGCGGGCGGGATACGTGGTTGTGTGGCCCAGGTGTGTGCGGGCGAGATACATGGTTGTGAGGCCCAGGTGTGTGCGGGTGGGATACGTGGTTGTGAGTCCCAGGTGTGTGCCGACGGGATACATGGTTGTGAGTCCCAGGTGTGTGTGGGCGGGGAGAGTGTGGCAACCTCAGGACGTTCGTCGTTAGGAAGAGCAGCTAACTAAAGGTAAATGGTGTGGGGTACCCAATACTCTTGTTTCTTATATAATACTACCGGTTGTGCTTGTGTTTTTGGTGAGTGTGGCTGGTGAGGTTGGGTGGATATAATTCCTCGCTAGGTTTCTTCTATTGTTCTCAAGGGACATTATGATGTCTCACCACTTGTGCATGAGAGCTTTAGGTTGCCCTACTGAGTATACTTGTATTCTCACCCTACGTTTACTTTCCGGTTTCCAGGAGGACTACCAGGGCCGTGCGGGACCGTACTAGTCAGATAGTTGGAGTTGTTGTTGTTGTTGTACCTTTGTTTTCTTTTGGTATTGTACTTTGAGCTTTCTTATACTTGTACCTTGTTATAAAATTGTATAAACATGCATGTGGGAATGGTTTGGGTTTATTTCTATACACTTGCCCTTTTTTTCTTTTTGGTGGTTGACTTGTCCTATTTCCCGATCATTAAAAATAAAAAGTGTAATGCCTCACATATTTGTGAAAAACTCATACTCTTGGTGCTAGTTGCCACCCCGGGGCCTACTGGAGGTGGGACTCAGGGGTCATTATCTCCCTTTCGCCATTTCCTGCTCAGGAGGGGCATCTTTGGTGGGTAAATTTTTTCATAAAATTAGTTATGATTTTAAAATCGTTATTTTTCAAATAAATGATGATTTTAACTAAAATATTTATTTCATACATTATGAAATTATTTTTTGGAAATTTTGAACAATTTTTAATTCATCATATCTAAAAATAGTTAGGGTAATGTTTTACAATTTTTCAGAAATAGTGGATTTTTTTGTGAATAAAAATATATGTATTGTAAGGTATTTGACAAATTCATGAATTATTTAGTCATATATGAAGTTGGACTATTTTAAGACAATAAATTAGAAATATTAATAATAATATTAATATATTTATTGATATTTTTCAAAATATTCCTATTTTTGTGAAAAAAAAATAACCGAATTAATATAATAATAACTAAACATCCTTCTCTTACCCAATAAATACCACCACTCACCACCACTTCTATTCACATAACAAAATCAATATATATTGTTTTACTTCAACCCAATTCCCTTAACAAGACTCTTTTAAATGTCAATGACCATCAGTTCACAACAAATTCCAAAAAGAAGTCTCTTAAGGAGGATCTCAAGGAGCAAAAGATCTAGAAGTAAATTTTTCTTACATTTTCTTTTATTTTTTTCAAATTTATTGTATTTTTCTTATGCTATCCTAACCACCAAAAATAAAAGTTAAATCACTACACCAATATCACAAAAATACTATAATGTTATTTTTTAAAGAAATATCTATTATAAACGATATACTATTATCCTCTTATTCTAAAAAAATAAAATCATTGTTCGTGATGTGTCAATTTACCATCACGAAATAAAAATTTTATTTATTTTATTACTACCTACAAGGAATGTCAAAAAACCATTATTATCGATAAATAATATTTTATTTTTAATTTTATAATTTATATAAGGTTATTGAACCAATATATATATATATGATACTAAATAAAATGATATATGTTCAAGATTATCATTAAAACTACCAAAATAAATTAATTCATTTTAATTAAGGTTTTATCTACTGAATCGTTCTTATATTAGTAAAAATGATCTATAGTATCATTTAAAATTATAGAAACATAATAATACAATTTCATTCAACATCTAGTTTTCTTTATTACATTATACAATACAAACCATAATGAATAAAACATAAAAACCATTAAATATATCGACCATAAATAATAAAAATCACAAAACATTTTCATAAAATGGGTGAAAAATGTAATAAATTGAAAATAAAAGGTATAATAAATATGATTATAGTTTTTCTAAACATTAATAACATTATCTAAATAGTTATTCAGGAGTTTTTAACATGTTTTAAGGAAGTTAAACCCATGTTTAGGGACATTTATTTTGAAAATCCTCCATAATGTCACTTTTTCCAAAATTCTAGAAAAATGTTTCTTATTGAACTATTCGGAATAAGATTATTATCATGTTCTCATTAAAACTTTATTCTTTTGTATTTTTTATCATTGATATTATATGTTTATTTACATAGATAATCATTTACTTTTTATATGTGCAATATTCTTTTAAATTTATTTATTTTCTTCAGGAAATGTTTTTTTGATGAATGTTTTAATTTTTTATTTCTATTTTATCATTCATTATAATTGTTTATAATTAATGTATTAACCATAATATTACTCAAAAACATTTGGAAATTTTATCTTGTAATTTGACATGAATTGTTTTTCCAATTGTAATTGCAACGGTTACTGCACATGGTAGCTGTGATGGTTATATCATAAAGTTGACATGACAGTTACCTTAAAATATAAGTGTGATGGTGGAAAATAATATGGTAGAAATGAGGAATAAAATATTATATATTTAATTCTCCAATTTACAATTATAGTTTTATTTATGTTTTCTTTCTTTTATGTAAATTTCATGTTTTCAAAAATTATATGATACATTATTGGTGATGAGTATGTTTTTCAGATAATGATTCCATATGTTTTTATGTATTCATGAACTTTATTTTTTATTAATTTAGTTTTAATAACCTATGAAAATTTTTTCCCCGTTATATTTTTTAAATTTCATTTAGAAGGTTATTTTTATGGGTATGATTAAATAATAAACTAAGATGGATGCTGTAAATATTTTTTGTTAAAAGATTTCATGTTTTGTTAAAAATATTTTAATTAGGGAATAAATTGATATTGTTTTTATAGAACCAAAATTTTATTCTTATTGGTAGATATGTATGAATTTTCTCTTAAATTCAGAAAACACTATACTGAAAATATATTTTGGAATGTAAGAACGTCAATTCTAAATTAATTTACTATATTATGTAATGTTTAAGTTTTTGACTTTATAGTTGGTATCATATCATAGTTTAGATACATTTTTTGATAAATATTCTGTTAATAGAATAAGATACCATATTTACGCCTTACGGTTATGTGTAAGTAATATTAAATTTAATGATTACCATGTTGCTTCATCAAAGATATGTCTGTTCAGAATGGTTTTCTATAAAAGAAACATGGAATCTCAATTAAGAAGGCACCAATGGGATGATATCTATCTAAATCTATAACATGGAATTATATGAATTGGAACCAAGTAGTTTACTATACTAATGGACTAGTTGATGCAAACAATATATAGTGCTGGCAATCATGAAAGTCGATAACTAGAGGTACCATATACAAACTTTATGGGAGTGGAATATTTTATGAGGAAACAACGTTATGATTTTTGTGGATCTTCTAACCTTGTGGTGGATAATGTGTGGAGTATATATCATAAAATTTTATTTGATTTCATGGGGTTTTATAAAAATAATTAGTCTAGTCTTGTTATTTATCATTTTGAATGTGAATATGAAAATTTATTGTCAAAGGTCAAGAATATATTTCATAATGATGAGATTACTACCTTGGAATGGGAATCATTTTTACAAATATTCCTTGAAAATATATTCCATAGGAGTTTTGACAAAGGATGGAAGATAATCTCAATGAATTGAAACAAAATGTGTAAGATTCGGTTGTCGTGTATAAAGAAAATGTTACTCGATTGGAAATGTATGCTCCAAATATTATTGTAGATCTTGATATCAGAAGAAATTATTTATACATAGGATTAATTCCAGTATTATTGAGACACATTATTTATATAAATTGATATTGATTAATAGTTTATGTATATTTCTTATAACATACAACAAAACTATGAACAGACTGTAATAGAATATTGTCTTTAGAAATATGGAAACATAAAGAACATGTACATAAAACAACTAAATTTTATGCTGTTGATTTCATCGTAACTAGACTCTTATTTATTATATCATAATTAATACCATTCTTCAGGACCTAGAAACAGAAACATATAAATGGTTGATCTCAAATTATCAGTAATGGTAAATAGAATAAATATCAATAATATTATATTTTTAAGAACATAACGTTAGAAAAAATTATCTTGTATATAAAAGATCACAATATAATGTCATGGGACAAATATAACATACATGAACTTTATTACACACTTAAACATGATTTATTACATAAAAATTTACTTAATATAAAATAGATGATAGATATTTATATTGTCCTGGGTTCTTAGGAACAATAAATAATAACATAATTCCTAAACAGAAATATCGTATTGAAAAATAGTTTTTCATGAAAACACCATTCCTTCATACATAGTATTGCATGAGATACCCAAAGAACATGCATAATAAATGGGTGAGATATATGGAATAGTAAGGGTGAAAAAATCATAACAAGATTAATGAAATACATTTTAGGAAATATTCATATCAATACAACATAATAGATACATGATAATGAAGTCATCATATAGCATGATTATCTTAACATGAAAATGTGACAACAATATTTAACATGATATTAGCACAAGCCAAGGATCATTACACTTGTATCATGAGTAAAGCCTCATTTAATGTCAATTATCTTGATTAAATCCTCATTTCACTTGAATTATCATGATACTAATCTTAACCAAATGTATTGGTATGCTCTCAGGGCACACCCTTCTTAATCATTTCATTTCGGGCATAGGTGTGCCACATGAGTCATATAACATGGAATCATTATTAATCATCATTTTTTACACGAGAAAAGAATTTGGAATACACAATGAAACTCTATAATCAAAATGTAAATGTGCATATAGGTGATTACCCTTGATAATAAATGGGCATGGTGATTAAAATAAAATGTCTTTTTCTTGGAAAACTGTGATGCAATTTCTACAGCATAACGACATGACATAAGAATTCCTAAAATTGGTTTATGAGAGACAAATGTGTGTATCTTAATATATTCATGAAATAGACAGTAATGGGGTCATATAGAAACTTTTCAAATCATATTTAATGGAATGTAGGTTCGTAATACAAAATTATACCTTGAAGGTAATTGAGGAGAGAGAAATTCCTTATGGAATATTGGCATTGTAAATAGTGTACAAGGAATCATTAATTAGATAGAATGAGTATTGAAATCATTCAAATATAAGGAGGAAAGTATTGGGGTGGTCCAAAATCATACACCATCATTTTTAATTGAAAATAAAAGTGCATAACAACATAATTATATTTGGACAAAAATGAGAAAGGAAGAAAACCCTTACATGGAAGTGTTATCCCAAAGGCTTGTGAGGGGATTGAGATAGTCTTTATGGGATCTTTAGGCTCCTTATAAATATTCATGAGAATGGAGGGAAGTGTCTGGTCGAGCTTCAAAGTCTTTGAGTTTGATGATGTGGGACCTTGGGTGGGTTTGTATAGGAATTGGTATGGAATTATTTATTATATAGGTTTTGGACACCACACATTAAACTAATAAAAACCACAAACCATCATAGGGTTTTTGCCAATGGTTTTTTCTAAAATGGAGTGTAAAAAATTATTTTATAAGGCTAGGGGCCGAAATTCTAAAAATATTAGGCATGATTATGTGAAGCTGAGTCACACTCTCAAAAAAATAAATATAAAAATTTAAAATCTTTTATATGACATGGAGGATCCACAAAGGCTTTTTAAAATAAATCAAACAAACCTAAAGTCACATTATTTTAATAGTGAAGCATATATTAGCCTAAAAACCCATTTATAGTATTTTATTACATTACTTTTTGGTCATTGTGATGTCATAAAAAACTTTATATAATTAAATGATAATTAATATTTACGAAAAAATTCAACTATCTAATAAAATTATGGAAAATTCACCATTGGATTTTTTTTGACGTTCTGATTCCAAAAATAATATGCATTTAATATAAATAATTTAACATTTTGTGAATTTTTACATTTAAAATAAAAAATTAAATTTATAAAAAAATAAATTGTTTTGATAAAACGAGAATCAGATATTAATAAAAATTATTATTGTATTCATAATAATTATATGATAATTTATATTTAATAAAAAATAACTTATTAGAAATATTTTATTAAAATATTATATAATTCAAAAATCTATTAATTCATCATAATAGATTTCTTATTTGAATATTAACTAAAAATACTATTTGTTCATTGAAAACTATTTAAAAATAAAATATTAAAAAATTAATGTATATTCATTATTAAATACAAAAATAATGCACATGATCATAGTTCTATGATCATGATATTTGACCCCCTATAACACCCTCATAATACATAATGGTAAGGTGTTCGATGGTGACAGACTCTTGTGATGGATCGGATAACATCACGCGGTTGGTAATCTCTATCAAACTTCAATTCTCCCATATGTCATTTTGTTCGATCTTAATTATTTGAAGATCAGCTTGTTCATGGTCATCAGCAATGACCAATAACACAACATTCTTTTCGAGCTACGAAAAATGAAGTTCATAGAGAGAAATTCAACTAGATGAGGTCATCGTTTCCTTTTTCGGAGTAAATTGGATTTCTTAATTCCCTATATTTATACTAATAATGTTATCAGGGTTCAAAGACTATATTAGAAATGATTACAATTCTTAACAGTATTTTAATATAAAAAAACATAAAACCCAGAAATTTCACATGTTTAATATAACCATCTTACAAAACATGTCATTTAATTATATTAAGAGGAATTTTCATTAATGAATTTTTTGGAAGTTAAAATCTCCCCCCTTAAGAAATTTCACCATTGATATTTATTTTTCCCACACTAAAACAGATATGGGTAACTCTACTTCATCACATCTCCTTATTACCATGTTGCTTCTACAAAAATGAGATTTCACCACAACACCTGTATGAGGGGTATTTTCTAATTTTTAAAATTTTTTCCTAAGATATAAAATCTTCACCAGTATCTCTTCATAGAGGAGGTCACTCTGAAATGGAACCACATCGATATTGAGTAAATGAGATGGTTCACGTATGTATATCTCAAGAGTCATAAATGGAATACATCGCGTACTTGAGACTTGTTCTTTGAGAGTTCTAGTCAATTCACCTCCACTTCAATGTGACTAAGGATCTCAAAAGGGAAGATGTACATTGGACTAAGCTTTCCCTTATTCAGAAATCTTATAACTCTTTTCCACGGTGATATCTAGTTGAATACAAAGTATTCAATATCATTCCAATGGTCTTATCGATGATTATCAACATAGCTCTATCATCGACTCTGAGAAGTTTTAATGTGCTGCTAGATGGTCTTAACGTTCTCCAACATCTCTTCGACCAATTCTAGACTAGTGGTTTTCCCTCACCAACTTAATCCCAACATGCTAGTGTTATGTATCTCTTCCCATATGTGTCTTCATGAGAGTCAATTTGGATTATTGAGCGGAAACTATTATTTTAAGAGGACTCAACCAGAGGAAAATGATGATCCCATCCTCCTTCAAAGCCCATTTATCACTCTCTCAACATGTACTCAATTGTTTGAATAGTCTGTTAATATTGGTCATTATTTTAAGGATAACAAGTTGTACTCAGGTTCAAATAATTATCCTGATCATGCTAAAGACTCTTTATAAAATTATAATTGATTCATGGATCTCGATTAGATACAATTGATAGTGGTACTCCATACAGCCTTACCACGTCTTTGATGTATATCTGTGCTAGTTGATCCAGTGTGAAATATTCCTAAATTGAAGTGAAGGGCGCAGTCTTTGTAAGACTATCCACAATAACCCTGGTAGCATTGTTTCCTTTGTATGTCATCAGATGTCTAGTGACCGTGTACTTGGTGTTGTTCTCATATTTTCATGATGGTATGGGTAACAATGATATCATCTCCTTAGTCTTCTATCTCTCAGCCATCATTTGCTGACATTCCAAGAACTTTTTATGTATACTCATCAATCTATTTCATCTTATTATCCCACCAATAATTATCTTGGATATCTTGATAAAAATTTGTGTTTCTCGGGTGAATGGAGAAATTTAAACTATGTGCATGATCCAAAAGTTAATTCACTATCTCTAGATTTCATGGGACACAAAGTCTTGACCCATATCTCATAATTCTTTCTTCATAGATATTGAAAATACAGGATTTCCCTTTTTTGATATCCTCCACCTTCTTTGTATTTTGAAATCATATTTTTGTGCATACATTAACCTTCCCAAATGAAATAGTTGAACAATCATTTGAGAAATTATTGATGATATTCCATTCATTATGATTCCCATTTCTATATTCATCAAATATATGATGATTCTATTTTTCTCAATTCTCATCAATGATAAAATTGAATGGTACATTGTACTATTTGAATCCTCCACCTTTTTGTTTTTCCCAGGGTTGTAATAGATTGAGTAGCCAATTTCTTTCATCAGTACTAACCATCATCATTAAAACATATTCAAATATTTTTGTGTGAATATATACTAAGGTATTTGTTGATCTGTATATATCTCAAACTTATACACAAATTGGTAATTCCACCATATTTTTAAAGTAAAAACCACTATAACCAACTCCAATCCATGTGTTGGATAGTTTTTCTCAAGAAATTTTCATTTCCTTAAATCATAGGCAATGAATTTTTCATTTTTCATCAACACACAACCCATGCCCTTCTTCGAAGCATCCTTGAATACCCAAAAATGATTTCCAACTATGGGTAGTGTAAGCACGAGAACAGTGATATTCCTTTATTTCCACACCCTATATATCTCTTCGCATTCATAAATGATTGAAAATTTGACTCCCATTCGTGTTTTCTATAAAAGGGTTTGAAAATCATGAGAAATTTCTCACAAATCTGAAAAAATATCTAGTTAATCCTAAGAATATATGGATATCCATTACTGATGTTGGACTCAGTCATCCCTCAATTGTAGTTGTCTTGGATGGTTCCACAAATATCACATTTTTTTGATGATATAACCCTTGAATGAGATATCCATCAACAAGAACTCATACTTATTGTACTTTTCATATATATTCTCCTTACACAAGGACTCTAGTATAGTTTGTAGATTCTCCTGATGATCCTACTTATATTTGGAGTATATTATAACATTTTCAATAAAGACTACCAAAAACCAGTCTAGGTAATCTATTAAGACTCTATTAATCAAGTCCATGATGATTTCTAGATCTTTACAGAGTCTGAAATGCATTACTATAAATTCATAATCTGCATATCTTGTATAAAAAGAATTCATGGAGATTTCCCCCTTCTTCACCCTTACATGGTACTATTCCAACCAAAAGATCCACCATGGAGAATTATTATGCTCCACATAGATTCTTGAAAAATTCAAAAATAAATGGTGGGGTATACTTTTTCATTATCGTGATATTTTTGAGCTCACAATAATTAATGCAAAGGTTCATTGACCCATCCATCTTCTTAACGAAAAGGACTGGTGCACCCAATGTTCTAGCACTTGGTCATATATTCCCTTTATCTAGATTCCCATGTAATTATATCTTTAGCTTCTCATGCTCCATAAAAGCCATTCTATATGGATTATTGGATAATGGTAATTCCCTAGGTATAAGATCAATTAGTAATTCAACATATCTTCTTGTTGAAGACCCGAAAAATCCTAGGGAAACACTTCACCAAATTCCCTCACAATAGGCATTTCATCATGTATGGTTACCTCCCTATACTCAATCATTTGAGCCAAATGCAAATACTCATAGGGAAGTAATATCCACATGTGAGATGATGGTGTTAAAGAAGATTCATCTTCCTCTTTTCAATTATACTGAATTAGTGGTCGATTATCCAAATGGAGAGTAATTTCCCTCTCACAGAAATTTCAACAGGATCTATATAAGGAAGCCAATCCATGTCATTAATTGCATAAAATTCAAACAGAGCGAGTATGATGAGGTTCTATAGGAAGATAAATCCACAAATTATGAAACTGAATGAGTTATATTCCTGGGATGCAATGATTTCCCCATTTTCCATACTCACTGCCATTATTACATCCATGATTTGTTGTGGTGTTGGGTTGTTCTACTAAACTTTCAAGATATAAAAAAATGTGTAGAACCAGAATAAAAAATTACATTTTATATTCTTGAATGGATTATTAGAGTACTTTCTACCACTTCATTTTCATGGTTCACTTCAGTGATAGTGATTGAAAAAGCTCATCCTTGATCCCCATGGAGGTTGTTAGTTACCTCCAAAGTGTAATATTTTGAAAAGATCCCTGGTTCTTTCTAGATGATTCATTGAACAACGTGTTTAGGGTTGAATAAATATTTATTGTCCTATGTTGCAACTGCATGTTTTTCTTATAAGTTGTTAGTGGTCAGGTTCGCTTCTATTCCACGCCTAAATCATTTCTACATCCCCTTCAAGTGATTTCATGGGTTCTTATTTCCACACCTTTGGCATGTAGGGTGTTGTATTTTCATTAGACCTATTCATTTACCCATCATACCACCCAAATGGAATTCCCCCTTACTCTATTTATCCCCATGATAACTATGAGGTTTTGTAATCTCTATTTCATCATTGAGGGAACAACAAAAAATTTTCTCATAGATCATGATGTCATGGATCTCTAGAGATTTTTGAAAGCAAGGTATTATCCCACCAAATAAGCGGTAAGCCTTGAATTCAGGGGTAATGACAAAGCCAATAGTGAATCGTGCAAGCCTTGTGATGTTTTCCTTGTACGATGTAATGGATTCATCATCTTTTTTTATTATGGGAATGAAATTCAATTCTATCATAAGACCTATGGTGCATAGAAAATATTTTTTGAATGACATATTAAAAATATCCTTCCATTCCAATTCCCTGATATCCTACTGAGGCTTCATATTTTTTATCAATTTCCACCATTGACCGCCTTCTACCTCCACAGGATTTTTAGAAAATATAACATTCTCTTATTTAGTACACTGAAGGATGGTTATGATATTTTCAATGGTGTTGATACATTTTTCAACAATGTATGGATTAAATGTTCTATTAAATGTATGATGTCTTTGTCTCATGAACCTCTCGATTGAAAGGTGTTCTTTCTTAGGGGTGTTGACCCATGATTCTATTAAAATCGTGCGATAACTAAGAGAGTGTCATGATAAAGTTCGTGATTCCCACTCCCATTGGATTTTTCATCTCATTAGAATAGTATTCACATTGATCTTCACATTGGTTTTTAGATCAAGTCCTCCTGTTACATGCAATTGGTTGGAATAAAAGGAATGTTATGTGTTACACATAAAGGGTAATCCAAAGGGAAACAAAAATTACTTATAAATTACTTTTATTTCAATAACTTATGAATTTTTTGGCAACAATATATGTTATCCATGATCTACATCCTAATATATAATTTTCGGTGAATTTTTCTATTCCCATAATAATGGTTCATACTATGCTTATGCATTTATTCAACATTGCATTTTTATTTAAGCCAGATTTAAAACTACAGCAAAAATAATTACAATGGAAGAAAATAAAGATAACCAAACTAGCTGGGCCTAAAATAATGGAGAACCAACTAATCCCACCTAATCAAATTAACCCCCTCCAGATACAATTTCAAGAACTAGAAAAACAAATAACAAGATTACCTTGATCCGCCACCACCAAAGAAGCAAGATAATCATCCACTTTGTTGCCCTCCCACCACACATTATAAATCTGAATGTTGTTGTTGTTGAGGATAGGTTTGCACTTCCTTATAGGGTAGGCTATCAACCAAGGAGCTAGAATTTTACCAAGAATTGCATTTTGAAAAATTAAGGAATCAGTTTCAACCTGACTAAGAATAATATTTTTCTGGCCTCATAACACAAGACCCATCTGCCTAGCTCTGGCTTCTACTTTAATTGAATTCCCCCACCCAAAACATGCAGAATATGTAAGAAAGACACTCCCCAGGTATCAAAAACCACCCCTCCACCTTTCATATTATCTAGCAAGAAAGAACCATCAAAATTAAACATCAAACCTATGTTTGCAGCCATCCACTGGACCCAATTCCCTCTTATCACATTAACAAGATGTTGAATCATAGAATCATTCCCCTGAAAGAATCTCAAAGAAGGAGCATCATTCTGATTATTAATACCATTAACCAGATCAATCATCAGTGATCTCATCCTCATAACAATGGACCATTCCGTTGCAATAATACCTTAAAACCTGGCCAAGTTCTATTCCCCCCAGATGCACCAACATCCTACGCTTAATATTAAAGTTATGCCCATTTTTTATAGTCCCTAACCTTTAAAACCATGGAACAATATTTCCATAAATGAATTTTTAGCGAGACCAATGGAAGAAATACCAAAAAACCCTCCAAATAATATCTATAGTACTCTGACCCAATCACTCTAAAAGAAAAATAGATTAGAGTCTTCCTCCCTGTATAACTTGAAGTAATGAAATTTAGAATCCCATTTAATTCCTATATTACTCACATTCTCATCTATACGAATAGCCTAGTATCTCATCTTCCATACAAGAATGTTGAACTTAGTAGGAATACATCTAAACCATGACTTTTTATTCCAATTTATCATGCATCCCCTGAAGAGTCAAAATCTGGTTGATGTCCTTTAATATAAAGCCCCTGTATTAGAAGCAGTGAATACACAATTATCCATATTAGGATTTAAAATAATATCATCAAATGCCTCCATTTGATCCTCATCCAGAATTGAATAAAAAATAATGGGATGCTCAGTGGCCTCCTTGAAACAAATCAAAGGTCCAGGACATCCTGGATAGCTCAAAATTGAACCTTCCCAGTTATTAAACCAAAACGATAACTCCCCCTTCACTACAATCCATCTAGAATGTTTCTGAATAATCAGAAGAATCATCGGGATTATGAACCAGAAGGGAGATCCATTTGAAACATGATTTTTCTTCATAACAATCCCTTTATAGGACATAATCTTCTCCCACAATGTTCGCTCCTCCACCACTTCCCAATAATTTTTTTCATTCATATAGTGGATCATATTAGCCAAACCTCTCACTCCAATCCCACCTTCTTGGACAGTTCTTTCCATTTTGTCCCATGATGCCCTATGGTGTTTCCCCTCTAATAATGAATCCCAAATGAACCCTACCAAGACATTATCAATGTAAGAAAAGACTCCCTTAGGGACACAGCAGGCCGAAAGAGCATGAATAGGGGTGGAAGTTAACACACTATTTATTAGAGTTATCTGGCCTCCAAAGGATAAAAAGAAATTTTTCCAGTTCAACACACGATTCAAAATCCGTCTCACAATATAATCAATGTCCTGGATTTGAAGACGACCAAGAACAATCGGAGATCCATGATATTCCATCAGAAAATAGACCTTCTGAATATCCATTCTGCAACATAGGGATGAAACCTGCCTATCACCAGACTTATTAGAGATAAAAAATACTACTCTTGGATATATTAATCACCTGACCACTACATGAACAATATTTATCTAGGACCATACATAAAACACCAACTAATCTTTCACAAGCATTACAGAAAATTAAAGTATCATCTGCAAACATTAGATGAGAAAACTATGTTTGATTCATTTTTCTATGATATTGAAGAATACATTCTATGGACATATGTTTGTTAATAAGGCGATTCAATGTATCTTGAATAAGAATAAACAGAGTCGGAGAAATTGGATCTCCTTGTCTAAGACCACGAGATGACATGAAGATACCATAGGTTCTCCCCATAAACAAAACCAACATACAAGAAGACCTAAAACAACTAAAAATTATATCCCTAGACCAAGGAGAAAGGACCATACCTTTGAGTAACCTATTGATAAATCCACATTCCATTCTTTCATAAGACTTGATCATATCAAGCTTCAAAGCCATATTTGAACCATGTGCTTTGATGTTAATATCCCGAATCATTTCCTGGGCAAAAGCCACTGCACCCAGACTGGAATGGACTTTAACAAAACCATGTTTCTCTAAGGAACCCACTAAGGTGCATACTTGGAATGTTGTATGTTGACAATACTATAAAGTATCTTATACGGAAAATTACACATACTAACCGATCTATAATCAATAATAGAAAGTGAATTCTTAATTTTAGGGAGCATAACCAAAGTTGTATCCCCCGCCACTCTTAGTAAGAAACCACCCCGAAATAAATCTTGAATGGCCATAATTATATCATATTTTATAATATCCCAAGACCCCCTATAAAAAAACAGGAATAATATACAGGCCTGAAGCACTTTCCGGATCAAGACCCATCATATAGCATAATGAATCTCCCTTTCATCTGGAATAGCTTCTAACATTGAATTATCATTATCAGAAAACATGTTGGGAATCACCTCAAACAACTTAGAATTTTTTTTAGGATAACCATTTAAAATATTCATATTGGGACCTGCAAGTAAATTTTAATAAAACACAAAATACATATTTCCATTTACCTCTCTATCATCCGAATAAGACTCATCTTCATGAAGAATATTTGGTTTTAATAACATCCTACTTTCCTTAATGAAAGAATGATAATAATCTAAGTTTTTGTTACCTTCACGAAGCCATTTCACTCTTGCACCTTCCCTTGAAACAGGTTCCTATTTTAAAATTAGGTCATCAAACATGTTTTTCTTAGTATAAAACACCTTATAATTTTCCCCATCCCATGCATCCTCAAGGGATCTCTCTAATCTGTCAAATTCCCATTTTAAAACATCCACATCCTGATGCCAAGGAGGAATATTATTTTCCCAAACCTGAAGTTTATTTTTCAAATGCCTCAGCTTGCATTGTAAATCAACCCAATAATAGCCTTGATTAGATTCTCCCCAGCTATCCTTAACCAACTGTTTATACCCCTGTAAATCATCCCATTGATTACAGAATCTAAACCTCTCAGAACCATCCTGCCTTTGAGGAAAATAAATTAGCAGTGGCGAATGGTCCAAGATACCACAAAAAAAATATTTCACCTTATCATTGTTAAACCTCTCAATATCAAGAGCATTCTCCAAACACCTATCCGGCAGACTCCAGCATCTACGATCACCTTTCTGGTTGTTACACCAAGTAAAACAATCTCCAAAATAACCCATGCCCATAAGTCCTTTTCTAGTCATAAAACAAACAAAACTCATTCTAGCCAAATGGGGAAAAAAACCTCAACACTTCTTCTCATCTGGTTGAAAAATAATATTAAAATCTCCAACAAAAAACCATGGGAATTCCTCTAGATCAAAGCTATTCGAGTCCTGGCATAAAAACTCCCATTTTTGAGCATCACAACTCCCATACACAGAGGATATATACAATACCTCCACACCCATATTTAATTTTATAGTAATATACTGATCACCATCCTTAAACAGATCCTCTTTCATTTCCTTCTTCCAAAAAATCAATATATGATAATTATCTTGTTCTAAATGTAAACCAGTAGGCATTATGAGTATATAATCAAACTCATTTACTCTCAACATGTTCTGCTTGTGTTCTAGAATATCATCAATACAATAATTGTGTTTTTTGATTTCCATGGCTTGAAAATCTTTCTTTACTTGAGCGCCAATGCCACGAGCATTCCATATTAGGAACAGAATCATTGCAATGTCATTAGCATGGATTTGACCCCATGCATCTTAGTCACAATAGGATGAAAAGATAAAAACTCTTGTATAGACCGTATCTTTTTCTCTTTTACATACTCCATTTTCCATGCACAAAGAATATCTCATAGGAGAAGCCAAAAATGACAGTCTCTATACAAATCTCCCTCCCACCTTGTTCAGAGGATAACGGTTTCCATAACTTTAACAGACATGAACAAAAGAAGTACTTTTCCCATCATCCTATATTTTATCATTAGATGAAGACCACATATTATTTTCCATTAACAAAAATTTACATGATTCTCTACCTCCACCTATCACTATTGCTATTTTATCTTTAACAAGGATAACTTCAGTTTTGGACAAACACAACAACAGTGGGAAATGATGCTACATTGTATCGATCACAGAATGATTCTCCATCGATTCCCATGCAAACATTAATCATATAGCATCATTCATTAAACCACTAACCCTTGTTGTCCATATAAAATACTCCTCAAATGAGATACACCTATGCTGGGAAAATTCAATGACTTCTAGAATTTGTTTTCTGTATGATTGTTCAAAAGTTACAGGATTAACCTTCTCAACTTCTAAAGCAGCATCATCAGATATCTCAGCAATTTTGGACATAATAGGATCTATATGATGAATATATTCATTCACTTCGTCTCTACATGGTTGTTCAAAAGATACAAGATAATCCTTCTCAATCTCCATAGAGACATCAGTAGGTGACGCATTAAATATGGCCCTTATAGGATCTGTATGACTGAAATTACCTCATTGTTGCATCCTGTAAACTTGAATCAAATGGCCTTGTAATGAAAAATGAGAACAAAACCTTGGAAACATCAAATAAACAATATCCTGCTCCCATGAAATCGATTCCTTCACTTTCAAGGATATCTTATCCAGAAGAGGTGCAGACAAGTCTTGTTCAACACAAATCTCTGCAGAAGATACATTCTCATTACCACATGTATTATTATCCACACGAAGAAAACCCCAAGGGAATCCCCAATGACCCTAAGAAATGATTCATTATGCATAAGTAGAGGAAATCCTAGAAGAGAAATCCACACCACAACATGAGGACTTTCCCTCCCTTTATGCATCAATCGACCATCAGGTCAAATTGAAACACCAAAAACCCATTATCTGAGGAGCATTGTACCATGCATGAATGAAATACAACTCATAATTAATGATTAAGAAGAATGAAAACCGACGTACTGATGAAATATATACTGTAGAACAAAACACCCAAGAATTCACAAACTTCTTCAATAGCGATAATGATAGATTTGTTGATCCAAATCGCGTAATAAGGGTCCATTTGAGACAATCAGCCATCTCTTCATACGACTCAGACAAAATCTCCGATAACAATCCAGAATCATTCCTATAAATCGACTGGTAGAAAGGTTCAATTTCATGAAAACCAAAACCTCTCGAACTTTGTGATGCACCAGATAGGGTGTACTTGAATGTTGGACCATTTCTATCAACATTAAAGGATCCAAAAATCGGTGCTTCTATGGGGCTAGGATGAAACGTTACTAATGATAGGATTCTAATCGTAGATAAATTCGATGCATGAACAGAAAAATGATTTTGGAACACTACGGTTACATGGTGCGAGTTCTCTCTCGACATTCTACTCTTTGGTAGTGTTCAAATCTATATCCATTCATAATATGCTTATGTATTTACCAAATCATATCCCACATGTGTGTCATAACTAAGAGGTAATCAAGGCCTATTTCTGTGCACCAGTTCCCATTCGAGTTTAGATCAATGGGGTGTTTTCGGGTTTTATCCATAGATACATTTTTTCAAGAGCCTCCTCTACCTAGTATTATCCTAAAAGGGAAGTATTTTCTTGATAAACAACTTACTCATTACTCTCCATAATATAGGGGTGTTTTTATTATTCTTATACTTATCCCTATGTCATTCACTAATGTTTTCTGACCTTAATTCCAAAAATATCTAAACATATCCTCTAATAACAAATATAAAAACCCTTCTCTTTATTACACATTTAGTAATGATTTAATTAGTAAAAAATCACTTAATATATCATAGTGGATCAAGAGGTATAATGTCTTTGGGGATTAGGAATTTTAAAAAACGTCATAAAAAATATAACACAACATCTTATTGAAGACTCCTTGTACGTGACCACATTATTCCTTCGTACTTAGAATTGCATGCGATAACAAGAGGACAAGCATAATAAAAGGATAATGTTTAAATCCCTGTAATGGAGTAAAAAGGCATCAAATGATGAATAAAATAACTTTTTGGAAGTAGTAATATCAATAGAACATAAGAGATACATGAACATAAAGGCATGATATAGCACGCTTATCATAACATGGAAATGTGGAAACAATATTTAACATGATATTATCCTGAGCCAAGGCTTATTGCACATGGAACATTAGTAAACACCCATTAAATGTGAATTAGAAAATTCAAATAATAATTTAAATTGAATAATCTTGATACAATTCTTTACCCAATTCATTGGAGATCTATCAGGGCACACCCTTCTTAATTATTTCATTTTATGTCTAAGTGTTCCACTTGGATCATATAAGATAGATTCATTATACATCATAATTTATTCCACTATAAAAAAAAATTGAATTCATAAATGAAACTATATAATCAATAATTAAATAATAATAATGGTGAATACACTTGATAATGAAATTGGCATGGTATTCACAACACAAGGACATTGACTTGGAAAATCGCAGTTCAATTTTGGCAACAAAATGACGTGACATAAGAATATTTAAAAATGTGGGATGAGATATAAAGTGGTGTATCATAATATTAAAATGAAATGAAAAGTAATTTGGTCATATAGAAACATATACCAACATGTGTAATGGAATTTTGTTTCGTAATTCAAATGTATTGTTTGAATGTATATGAGTAGAGGGGAATTCCTTACGGAATTTCAACATGCTAATGGGTGTACATGGGAGGCAATAATGGGAGATAAATTTTTCCCTCGTAATTCAAATATAATGAGGAAAATATAGGGGTGGTTTGAAATCATACCCCAACAAATTTTAATTGAAAATAAAAGGTCATAAAAACCTAAAAAAATTTGGACAAAAATGAGAAAAGAAGAAATCCATTACATTAATGTGTGATTACAAAGGCTTAGGGAGTCTTCAAAGAGGATTATTTTGATCTTGGGAGACAAGGGATAATTATATATAAAGGAAATAATTTTTTGGTCAATATACAACGACATTGAGAGAAAAAAAGTGGGTGCTTGTGTGGGTTTCTATATGAAATGGGAGGGAATTCTTTATTATTTAGGTCTTGAACACCACACATTAATCTAATAAAAACCACAATCCATAAAATGGTTTATCCCCATGGGTTTATCCAAATGCTAGTTTAATACATAACATTATAAGTCAAATGGACGAACAAATAAAAATATTATTCTTTCTAAGGTGACGATGATTCACACTCTCAAGGAAATCGATTTAAAAAAATAAAATGTTTTATAAGCTTTGGAGGGCCCACTAAGGCTTTGTAAAATAAATAAAACAGACCTGAAATCACATTATTTTTAGGGTATACATATATAGGAAAAACGTAAAATTTATAGTATTATATTACACCAATATATGGTCATTATGATGACATAAAACACATTATATAATTAAACAATATTTAAATTTTCCCCAAAAATTTGACTATCTCATAATGTTTTTAAAAAATTTCCATTGGATAATTTCGATGTCCTTATTAATAAAATACTATTACTTTTATCTTAATAATTCTCTAAATATGTGACTTTTTTCTTTTAGAATATAAACCGGTATTTATAAAAAATTAATGGGTTTAGACCAATCTGGATTTCAAACATTAATAAAACATCAAATTGTATTAAAAAAATAATATTATCAATAATATTTAATAAAAAGAAACATAGTAATAATATTTAATTAAAATATTTTTTAATAGAAAAAGACATTAATTCATAAAATTTAATTTCATAATAGAATATTAACTAAAAAGAAATTTTGGGATTTAAAACCTATTTTCAATGTCCAAATAATAAAATGAATATATATTCAATATTCGATACAAAATTAACGCACCAAATCATAGTTCTATGGTATTGTTAAATAACCTTTTATGACACCCACAAAAGGCCTAAGGGTAATGTGTGTGATGGTGAAAAACTCCCGGGGTGGCTCGGATAATATCACATGGGTGGTAATATCTATCAACCTCCACTTCTCTCATATGCGGTTCTGTTCGACCATATCGTTTTGAATCCCAGAGTGGGCTTAGTCAATATAAAATCCCAATGACTCCACCTCATTTCTGAGCTCCAGAAAATGGGCTTCATATGAAGAAATTCTACTCGATGAGTCCATCAATTCCTTTATTATAGTAAATTGGATTTTTTAAATCACATTATTTATACAAAGAATTTGACCACTGTTCGATTGATATGTTATAAAGTTTCATAATTCATAACAGTATTTTAAAATAAAAAAAAACATAAAACCAAATAAGTAGAAAGGTTTTATATAAATGTCTTACATAATAAGACATTTTATTATATCAAATGGAATTTTCATTAATTATATTTTTGGTTGTTTTAATAAATCATAAAATTTCAATATAATCCCAATATTCATAACATAAGGCATGAAATTTTGTGTCATACACTCATATTCATATAAAATCATTTCATAAAAGTCAAGTCTTCATGCCAAGACCGTCATAGGAGACAAAGTCTATTATTGAACTGAGTTCACTCTTCGTTCAAGCCCAATGTCACTAAACCAGATTTACTTATCATTCAACCCATGTTTATCTCAGGAGATATAAATATTTTATCCAATTAATTTTTTGGAGATAAATTTCCCACCCATATCATAATTGAACCATTAATACTTTTTCCCCAAAATCAAAAAACATTCATCACTGTTGAACCCAATAAATAAAACAGGTTTTCTTATACATAATACATCATAACATAATCCATATAAAATAACAATACATTATTAACACAATAAAACCATTTCAAAAATAAGGATATAAACATAATCCTAATTAAAGAGAATCATCATGGATGTAAAAAAATTTTGAAACCCCACTTGAACTCAGTTCTTAAAGAAAATGTCCTTTCTTATTCAAAAACACATTCTTTTCTCAAGATGTAGATAAATTTTAAAAGAAAATAATTTAATTATAAATTAAAATAATAATTTGTAGAGTAAAAAATGGTTTAAATAATCCCTAATTATGATTTAAAAATACGTTCATTCCATATAAGTTAAAAAACATTCTTCTCATTCTTGTGCCAGAAAAAAAAATACATCGCATGGTAAACAAATGAAAGATTACTTCCACAACATGTTGTAAAAATAAAAAATGGTGAAAAACAAATTAAATAAAATACAGAATAATAAAAAGTATTTTATGAAAATATATTTAAATAACAAAGATATGGTTGACAAAATTAACCTTAGTATATAATAATAGATAAATAAACTCAAATAAAAATGTTAATCGAAAATTATACCTTACCTTGGGATCGATATGATTCTTTTGTATCTAAACATCATGTATAATGATTTAAATAATTTTAAATGTTTTTTACATAGTTATATTAATCTTTATGATAACATTTTTAATCATATTTTCATCTGTTTTTAGTAATATTTCAATGTAACTCATTATTCAGGTAATAATTGCTTTATGTTCTTATGTTTGTTTTGTTTGATAAGTACTTATTCCTCCTTTTAGGTTATAGTTATATAATTCAGTTAATGGTATTATTATAATTTATATCATATTTATTAATTAAATCCACTTATATAATCCTAGATTATTGAAGATTATGTAGAACGAATCACATCAAACCGTGGGGACGGTTTGCCGTACTTATTCATGAGGGACTAAATAAATACTATAATTGTTGAATGGTATTGAAATGGATAGTGTATAGATTATAAAAATTACTATCATATTATAATTATCATATATACTTATTATTTCCACCATTATACTAATCATTGTATGTGGGTGTTAAAAAATCGACTACACCACGGCGTAGAGACGAAAAACTGTATGTACGTAGGCGCAGTGATTTAGTTTTTTGCAGGATGGATAGATAGTGAAATATGGTTATTTAATATTTTTAATGACATAAAATTATATGAGTTACATTTATGTTATTAATTTATAATTAATCAACTATATAAGAATAAGTATAAGAAGAATGAAATTTGAACGAATCGGTATAAGAGATTACTTCTGCCTCAAAGTTCTTTTTTAATTATATTCATAAGGCACTAAAGATGAACTATTGAGAAGAAAAGTACCAATAAAATGTAACTAGGTATGTTGAGAAGAGAAATGGGTAGTGTTTGGCTGAGCATGATGTCCCAAAATGGAGTGAACTATATTGGAAAGAGGTTCCCACTTATAAGAGAGAAGAGGGTCGCTTTAGGAAAATCTCAAAATATTAATTTATTATAAATTAAATTGCAATTAAAATTGGGCCAAAACTTATTTTATCCAATGATAACATGATATTATTTCTAATACCCATCATAAAATATTTTTTATGCAAGATTTTAATATTTTTGTATCTTTATTTTTCTGGTATAACACTTATTTAACCATTTTTAAATGTACTCTGATATCATGTTATTTACATATTGTGGGTTTATGTAATTACCATATTATGTAAAATTACCAAAAATGTTATTTATATAATATGTCAAAATATATTAAATATTTATAAAAATATTATATTTTTAATAATTTTATATAATTTAATTATCTATTTTATGTTTTACGTTATGAATTTTGTCAATTTTGGACACAATTCATACATGCCTATTTTTAGAAAATTTATAACAAAATCAGTACAATAGAAAAAAGTCATTAAATCATCCCTAATATTTCAATGTCATCCAAAAAAATTATGGATAAATCAATGTGTTCAAAAAAAATTTATTTTAATATTTATAAACTCATTTATTTGAATCTTTCATTAACGAGGTAATTAGTTAATCATAATTGTGTCATAAATAAATATACGTATCTAATTTTGAAAATTATTAATAAAATACCATGAGGTAGGAAATATTATTAATTTTTTAATGACTATTTATATAAATATTCATCAGTTATATTACCATATATTAAGATTTATTTAGTAAAACATATTTTTTTATGAGATAATAATCATTATTATAAATTAATTCTTATAAAATGTCATTTTAACATCCATCTGAACACCTGAGGTCCCGAAATATACACAAGGATTACCATGGTTATAAATATCTCATCAAATAACATTACTTCATGTTTTATGGTAGTTTTATTGTAAAAATGTTTTATTTTGTGGCCCTTATTTGCTAGATTTACCCTTTAACCACGGTAAATAAAATTAATTACTAATGTTACTATTCTTAATGTACTAATATAAGTGGTACATATTACCAAAATTTGGACATTATGATTCCAAATTTGGAATCCATTTTCTCCAAATTCATAACACAGATGTTACAGTAATTAGTTAAATAATACTCATCTTGTTGATATGGGAAAACATGTTTTAAATGTTAAAATATTGCAAAATGTTGCAATGTTTTTAAATATGAATTCAATGTAAAATAAATTCTAATGAAATACACTATATTAAATGGTAAAAATTTATTATAATTATATTTTAATTCAATAAAATATAAAATTTTAACTAAATACATTATCTCAATAAAAAAATTCTTTTTAATTAAAATTTAGCAAGTTTTTACTATTCATTAAAACATAAAGTTATCAAAAATTTATCACAAAATTATCCGATGTCAATTTAAGTATCCCAAATAAAAATAACATTTCAATGATGTTATATAGAAATTATTAATGTGAAAAAATATAAATTTAAAATGGGTTCCTCTTTCAAAGGGAAAAAAATATTTTTTCGAAAAAATAGGTTCATATACATATAATATGGCTTTATTTATACACTTTGACATAAATATCCAAAGTATTATTATCAAAAATATTTAATTAAGTATATAAAACATTAATATAACATTAATTGTATTACCAAATTTAATTTACTCAAAAAATAATAAAAATATCTAACTTAATTATATTTTCCACAAATAATTAATAGCTAATGAATTCATATTGCATTTTCATAAGTTATATATAATATTTCCTTTAATCCTAAGGGGTATGGTCATAAAATTAATTTTATATAAATGGAATTTCATGGATCATTTAACCACAAGATTTCAATTAATTAATTCTATTGAAGAATAAGATTAATTTAAAGATAATATTTCATAAAATCCATTGGGTGTTACATTTGACCCCCCGTAAACAGAATTATTCCCTCAGAATTCATCACATGCAAACAAAAAAATGACTATACCACTCCCTAAAAATAT
This sequence comes from Viscum album, assembly GCA_963277665.1. Lineage (NCBI taxonomy): Eukaryota > Viridiplantae > Streptophyta > Magnoliopsida > Santalales > Viscaceae > Viscum > Viscum album. The sequence goes on from OY728146.1 coordinate 1,818,234,946, forward strand.
CCTCATGATCCCATGTATCTTATTCAAATTATTGGTTCTTCTATAAATCATTAACGATGTGTGTTGGCTAATTTTGTAGAAATTTTTTGTTACGATCAAGAATATCTATCGGTTGTTGTTTATAAGAAAGAACTTGCTCTAGAGGTATGTAATATGAGCATTGTACATGAGATAGATCCATTATGTAAATTCTCAAGATAGATACATGAAAAATATCATTACGTTGAGATAGATTTTTTGGATGTGCCAATTGGTATTCTACCTTCCCAATACAATCCACTATTTCAAAATTACCAATATACCTAGGCCTCAGCTTTCCCTTATTTCTAAATATAATTAATCACTACGAATGAGTTATTCCTATGAAAACCATATCACCAACATAAAACTCTATGTCTTTTATTTGGATGTCTGCATAAATCCTTTATACAATTTGAGCTTCTGTTATGTGTTGTTAAATACATGTGACCTTTTCTTACATTTCATAATCAAGATCATGTCCTAATTTCTTTCATTCCCCAACTTTAACCTAGAGGGTTTGATTTCTACACTTCATTCTATAGAGGGATTCATAAGGAGCCATCAAAATACTTCAGTTAAGGATAATATTGTATGAAGACTCCACCAATGGTAGGTATTGATCCCAACCACCTTTTAAATCCAGTGAGCAAGCTCTCAACATGTCTTTCAGATTTTGAATTTTTCTCTCATACTGACTATCTTTTTTAGAATGATAAGAAGTGTTGAAACTTAACTCTATATCTAGATAATGTGGAAGACTTCTCCATAACATCATGGTAAACCTCATATTCCAATTAGATATAATTGAAAGCGGTACTACATAAAATCTTACAACTTCTAATAAATATATCTTGGGAAGCTAAAGAAGAGATAAATCCTCTAAAATATCAATTAAGTGTGCCAACATTGCCAGATGATCAAATATAACCCAGTTATAATTACAACAGTTGGATGTTTTGGGATATCTAATGAAAAACTCCATAGTGATTTTTTTCCCATTTCTATTAAAGTATGGGTAATAGTTGTAGCATCTCCTTAGACATCTGTCTCTGAGCCTTAACTTGCTATTAAAACCAAGTATCAAGGGACATATTAAGTGACATCTATTTTCATGTCATCCCACTAGAAGTACTCTTTCCGGTTCGTGCACAAAATTTTGAATTTAGTGATAATAGAGAATGAGAAAATATGAGCCTCATCCAATTCATCATTATTTTATTCGAGTATGGGAAAAATACAAAAAGAGTTCATGAAACATTTTATTTCATAGTAATCAAGGTTTAATACAAATACCTTTCTCACCTACATTCAGAACTCTACATATTCATTGTGTGACTCTTTAACTTCACATTATTATATGGTTGAACATTCATTTTAGAAATATATGATTTGTCCTCTTCTATTGATATTTCAAGATAAATATTTTACACCTCAATAAATATTGAATCTATCATGATCCAAATCATTAATAAGCTATAATTAACTTTTTTAATCAGTTCAACTTCCACCTTGTTCTCTTTATCATGGTGGTAATGTTTGAGAAGTAATGATCATTAATCAATTCCAAACACCTTCATTTGCACATATTCATATTCTTTTTTGTGAAAATATACCTTAATATTTTATGATCAATATAAATATCAAACTGTCCACCACAATGATAATGCCTAAATATTTTTAATTCAAATATTAATACAACTAACTCCAAATCTTGTGTTGGGTAATTTTCATATTGATTTTCAACTTCTATAAGTAATTAGCCATATCCATATCATTTTTCATGAGAAAACACCCCATTCTCTTCTTTGGTGCATCACTATAGATCACAAACCATTCTCCACAATAAGTTAGCGTATGTATAGAATAACTGGCTAACATTCTTTTTAGCTCTTTAATTTTTTTTCGTATTCCATTCCCAAAATAATATTTATACATTTTCGAGTAAAAATGGTGAGTGGAATAAAGAATCAAGAAAAATAATTCACAAAATTTTGATAATATTTTTTAAAACGAAGAAAACATTATATATTAGTAACTTCTGTTGGCCTTGATCATCATTAAATAACCACAGCTTTTGCTGGGTCCACTGATATCCCATCTCTTGAGATTATGTAACCAAAAAATGAAAATATAGATTCCAAAATGCACACTTTGTAAATTTAGAATATATATTTTCTTTTTTCAAGGTCTTCATTACAATTCTCAAGTAATCATCATGTTCTTCCATTACCTTTTAATAGACATGAATATCATCTATAAAGTCTATAACATACTTTTCAATATAGTTTCCAAAGACTCTATTCATTAGATCCCTGCAGATTTTAGGGGAATTAGTATTACCAAAAGGCATCACAAAAAATTCATAATGTTTATGCCTTGTATGGAATGTCGTCATTGGTATATCCTACTTTTTTCCCAATAATTGATTACATCCTAAATGATGATCTATCTTTGAAATGTATTGAGCGCTATATAGTTGGTCAAAGAAGTTGTTAATTAGTGGGAGATGATATTTTTATTTGATAGTAATCTCGTTATGTTCTCATTAATCAATATAGAGTATCAATGTCCCATCTTTCTTCTTAAGAAATAGAACAGGTTATCCTAAAGGTGCCTCAATTCAGATTATGAATCCATTATAAATATTATGTTAGATTTTCTTCTTCAATTACTATAACTCAATTGGATCCATTCTATAATATGAATTTGAAATAATCATAGAACGTGGTATGAGGTCTATTGAAAACTCAATATCAACATTTTTTGGAGGACAAGGAAATTACTCACGAAAGACATAATCAAACACTTGTACAATTCAATATTATTAATCTTGAGTTTCTCCCCGACCATTTGAGATAAATAACAATCATTTATTGGAATCATGAACCATATTAAAAAATAAATTTCTACTGGAAGGTTATATTCATCCTTGCATTGATATATGATCATATGTTGATCTGGAGTATAAACTTTGACATCCCTTCTTTTGAAATTTATTTGATCTCCATATAAATAAATCTGATCCATTCCATGTATCCCATAACATTCTACTATAGTAAGCATTAGAATATTTGTAGTATGTACATTCATACAAACATTAATTAGAAATTAATTAAAATATTTATATATGAATGTTGTTCCATTAAGAGTTGTTATAGCAAACTAAATATTTAATTGTTGGGGTAATATAAATATACACATAGAAAATTCTTTATAAATAAAAGAGTCGGTAGATCTAGAATCAAATTAATCATTTTATAATTTTGATTGGATGGTACGTGTACCATTCACCACATTATTAGAATATAACACATCATCGATAGTAATTTCACATGACATTCCATTGTCTGAGTATTTAGTTGTTTGTGGACATCGATCATCATCAATAACCCATGGATTGGGGAATTGATTGATATAATTCCCCATATCCTTTCTCTTGTATCATTGAAGTGTAGGTGGTGTATTCTATGTAAACATTTATTTATTTTCATCATTTGGAATATTTTCCCCATCACATCATCATTCAATTGCTCGATCACCATCTTTTGTACACATATAACATTTAATCTTCCCAATAAGATAATTTCATACATGTTTCTTTACACACATTGAGAATAATGGGAATCACATATTATTTTCATTGTGGTATTTAGATTATCCTTTGAATTCCATTTTTATATTCTTATCAATCCCATATGACTGATGGGTTACTCTAATATCATTCTCAACCATGAGAGATCCTCAAACAATTTCCTCATAGCTATTGAAGTCTCATTTGACTAATCCCATTCTGAGCCATTCTTTTAAGCCACAACATAAACGATCAATCATACTCTCAGGTTAAACAATAATTACAAAAGTGTACCATAAAATTCTTGTAATATTTTTTCCATAGCTACCAACAGATTCATCAACCATTTTATTATGTTCAAGGAAATCTATCTCCATCTTTTTTGAAGTATACAAGGAATGTACTTACTGAAAAAATATGTTCTTGAACTCGTCTCATTCCATGGACTCAATTTCATCTCTTTGCCTTGTATTATTGATAGGACTCCACCATTGATCAACATATCTTTCCGAACAATATACTCCTAGTTTTAATTTGTCATGATCAGAACATTATTGAACTAATAATAACTTTTTAGTGGTATTGATCATTTTTTAGCCAGAGAAGGTTTAGATGAACCACAAATAGAAGGTGGACGATGCATCATTAGGATTTAACAGAATATCTATCCCTCTATTGTTCATTTAGAAATCTAGAATGATTTATAGATTCATAATGTTGTGTGTACATGGAAAAAATATTTTTTATTCTAGATCCAATAACATTTTTTCACAAGGGGGCATTCATTTCATTTCATGTCGCATTACGAATTAATTTGGTTCACTCAGGTTCAGTTAATTGACTAAAATCAAGAAGCATAGTGTGAAAAACATTAACCATAATAGGAAACCCACATAATAAAGAATGAAATTTGAATATCTGAAACTTTATGTATTATCTTAGGTTATTCATGGTCATTTATAAAACACTAGTATTATATCCTATACATTGAAATATCATTAAATCATTATTATTGTAGTTTCCAATGGATAACTATACCTATCCTCTCATACAAACTATAGCAGCCAATTATTTTAATACATTGATATTAATTTAGAATTGAATTTTATTTGTTACAACATATATAAATACCAAAACCAGGCCGTATAGGTATATTTTCATTAGAAACTATGAAATATAAACAACTGGTTCATGAAACATCTATATTGTCTCCTATTTATTTAATCACAACTGGACTCCTTTTTTCCATATCATACTAAATACACTACTTCATGAACTATGGAAAAGAAACAAATAATAGGGAGAGCCCAAATGATCAGTAAGAGTAAATAAAGGAAATGTAGATCATATCATATTAATAAGAAAATAACATTTGAAAATATTATCCTATATAAAAAAGATAACAATATCATTTCATGGGATAAATCATTAATGTGAAATGTAATACCCATAGTAATAACATAAGATATGAATTTTGTTTCATACACACATAAGAATATAAAATCATTTCGTATTTTTCAAGGCTCATTTCCAAGACCATCATAGTGAACAAATTCCATTATTCAACCGATTTCACTCCTCGTTCTATCCTTGTATCAGTAAATCAGATTTACATTACATTCTATCAATGTCTATCTCATGAGTTTTAAATATTTACCCAATTCATTGGATGGTCATACAGTTCCTACCCTTTTTACAATGAATCCATTATTACTTGTGCCACAAAAAACTCATTCATCATAGCATAAAAAAATAAAATGTGTTTTATTAAGCACCATTCCATCATATCTTAATATATACAAAATATCATTCCATCATTAGCACAATCAGACCATATTTATAATAGGGATATATAATCACAATTAAAGATAATCATCATAGATGGAAAATAATTTTTAAAAACTCGTTGAACACAGTTCCTGAGAGAAATATCATTTCTTATTCAAAAAATATCTCAAAATTCAGAGCAATTTTAAATGTAAATAATAATGTTGAAAATACACAGAAAAATATTTATAGGAAACTTTATGTAAATATATCTTTATGTACCTCTAAATATCCGTTAATGGGGTATAATTTAAAAAAACATTCTCCTATGTCTTGTGCGAGAAAGTTCAAAATGTACTTCGTGTGGTAAACAAATGAACAATTCCCTCCACATCATGTATTAAAATAAAAAAAGGGTAAAACTGAAATTAAAAATACATAAAAAAATGTTTACATTTTATGAAAACATATTTAAAAAACATGAAAATGGATTACTAATATAACCCCTGTAAATATTTAAATATAAACAATCTCATATGAAATGAGACTGTAAAATTATCTCTCACCTTTGGTTCGATGTGCAACAGATGTATCTGAACCTCATATATAATGATTTGAAAAAATTTAATGATTTATTTCATAATTATAATCATTTTAATGATAATATTTTTTCTTAATATATTTTCTTCATTTTGTTAGTATCCGTTCATTGCAACTCGTTATTAGGATATTAAATGCCTTATCATTTTATGTAAGTTTTTTTTGGAAAAGTCTGTATTACAATTTTATGTTATTTTTATATAAATTAGAGGATATTAATAGTATAATATATATCATATTTATTTATTCAATTAAATTATATAATCATGGTTTAATGAAAATTATGTAGAATTAATCATATCGCACCATGGAGATGATAATTCGTATGTATGCACGAGCGATGATATCATTACCATAATTTTTTAATGTTATTGAATTTTATGGTGTACATTATCTCATAATTAGAACCATGATTTAATAATCAAATAAATTTATTATTTTTACCACTATACCCATCATGGTATGGTGGTGGTGAAAAACATATTACACCACGACGTGCAGACAGTAAGCCGTACGTATTGATGCGCGGTGGGTTCATTTTTCGTAGGATGGATAGATAGTGAAATACTGTTATTTCATATTTATAATAAAATATCAGTATATAAGTGATAATGATGTTATTACATTATAATTATAAAAATATATAGGAGTGTGTATAAGAAGATATAAATTTGAACGTATCTATGGAAAAGATTACATCTTCCACAATGTGAATTCTTTAAATTTCCACATAGGGAACTAGAGTTGGTGTTTTGAAAAGAGAATAACATATGTACTATAACTAGGAATGTTGATAAGATAAATTGGAAGGTATTTTAGAGAATGACATCTCATAATAAATTGAGGAGGGAGGGGGGAGGTTCCGTTTTATAAGAGAGTAGAGGGGCACTTAAAGAAACTCAAAAAATAATAATTTATTATAAATTCAATTTAGATTAAAATTTTTACAAAACATATTTAATTTTACGATTAGATTATGTTGGTTTGAATACCAATAATAAAATAATTTACTCATGTTTTGAATTTTTTATCCTTATCTTTTTACATTAACCCACATTTTACCCTTTTTAGTCTTACCATGATATCATGTTTTATACATATTGTGTGTTATTGTAATTAACTTATCATGAAAAAAACAAAAACGTTATTTATGAAATATATGAATATATATTAAAAATGTATCCAATGACTATATTTTTAGGAATTTATTATAATTTAATAAAATATTTTATATAATAATTTATGATTTATGTCTACTTTTGACACTCTTCATAAATAATTTTTTATAAACTCATAACATAATGATTACATCGAAAAATATTCGTCAAACCATCCTTAATATTTAACTATCATACATGAAATTTAAGGATGTAATAAAATTGATCAACTTAAATATATTTTAATATTAATAAATTCATTTATTTCAATATTTCATTAATTCTCTATCACATCATCATAATTGTGCAATAAATAAAAATATTGTTCTAATATATAAAAATTATAAATAAACCACTAAAATGCATGAAATATTATTGTATTTTTAATGAATATATATAGACATAGATATAAGTTATACAAACCTATATTAAAATTAATTATTTGAAGATATATGTTTATGTTATAATTTTTTTTGCATTAAATTACTTTTTATAAAATGTCACTGAAACATTCAGTGTGTCCTTCGGGTTCCAAAATTGACCAATGGATACCGATTATCGGAAGTATCCCATCCACCAGAATTATGATACATTTAAGGGTAGTTTTATGCTATTAAATTATTATTCGGTTGCCCTTATTTACCATATTTATTCCCTAAATGATTTAAATAAAAATAATTACTGAATTTTCTATTCATAATGTCAAAATAAAAGGTCCATGATCGCTCAATATGGACCTTCATATTCCAAATATAGAATAAAGTTTTTTCAAATTCAAAACAAAGAAGTTACAATTTATAATTTATATTTACTCGTGTCGTTGAAAAGAGAAAAACAGTTTTATAAGATAAAACATTTTAAAAGATTGAAATGTTTTTTTTTCAATTAATTCAATGTAAAATTAATGCTAATGAAAAAGATTATATTAAATGTTAAAAATATATTCTATTTATAATTTAAAACCATGAAAATTTAAATGCTATCCATATAAATTTTATCAATGAAAAAAAAATTAACTAAAAATTAGAAATTTTTTACTATTCATCAAAACATGAAAGATATCAAAAATTTAAAAAACATATAACCAATGTAAATTTTTATATCCCGATTCAAAATAACATGATTATGATGTAATATAAATGTTATTAATGGTTCAAAATATTAATTTAAAATATTGTCTCCATATAAAGGTGTAAAAACTAACCTTAAATTAGGTTTTTATAAGAAGATTGGGTTTTATTCATACCCTTTGACTAAAATATATATTAGATGAAAATAAAAAATAATTTATTATGTATATAAGACATATATATCTCATTAATATCAATATAAAAAGTAATTTATTAAAAAATATACTATTATCTAATTGATTTATATTTTCCATTAATAATTAATAGTCAATAAATTCATAATGCATTTTCATAAGTTAATTATAATTAATCCCGCTAACCTAAGGTCTAGGATATAATGGTAATTTTATATATTGGAGATCTCACGGTTTTTTTAATCCAATGATTGAATGCAAAGAATGATACAAAATAAAAAAATTATTTAAAGAAAATATTTCATAAATACATAAAGTAGTAAAATTATATCGAAGGAAATTTTCCGTACATGAATTTAAACATCACTAGAATCATTTTAAAAATACTGAGATGGTTGAAAATGTGTTTTTTGTTTATCATTTGTACTTTTAACAGAGCCAAAAATAAATAATCTATATGGTATTGAATGGGTAATAATCAATCACTGAAATTTTAAGTTAGGATAAACCAATTTCTAGATTACAGTAAGCTTGGAAAAATGAACCCTTGGAAATGGCTTAACAAATATTTGATGTTTTTATTATACGGTAAGTTTGCACATAAGATCAGGGATGGCTATTAAAACGATCTTATATATAATTATGATAATGAAACTATAAATTTTTTCAAATGTGGTAAGATGTGGAATTATGAAAATACCTACCAAAATAAAAAAGAATAATATAAATAATATAGATTATAAATATAAATGTGCATTAAAACATTTTATGACTATGTCATTAGATTCTGGGAAATTCAATGTAGTGGTACCAATTACATTGTTTGTTTAATCATATTTTTCTAATTTCTTGTTTGATATGGGGTTTACACATTATTTTATCTGTGATATATTTTGAGGAAAATTGGATATTTCACCTTGATAAATGAAAGAAAACATATGGTTGAAACCCAATGAAATAATATTAGAAAAAAAATGAATTATAAAAACATTCTTATTTTATCTATAGAATGAAATTACTTTAAATCATTATGTTATTTCCTTATTAGTGTTTGATATTAGACTGGGTATGGATTGAATTTATGTTTATTTTGATAATATAGATTAATGTGAAAAATAGTTTGTTTTAGTAATAGTTTCAAATTTTATACAAGAATGATCCCATAATAATGATGTCATTTTAAAAATCATAAACAATATTAAAAAATAGAAATGAAATTTATCCTTCAAATATTGTTGAAAATAAGGGAATTTTTAAGATTAATGATGGGGAATTTTTTAATGAACACCATTATGCTTTTTCAGATGAATTTTTGTGTGTTATACATTATTTATATGTTTAAATTTTCATTATCATATATCCTAATGCTAAATTTTTATGAAACCCCATAATCGAATGGATCAATTAGAACTTTATAAATTTAAAAATAAAATATTGGAGTTGCTTAATTAATGATTTATTAATCCTAAAACATCATCATTGGATACTCTTATGTTGTTAGTTTAAAATAATCATGGTTCTGGTAGACTGTACATTGATTATAGAGAATAAATTAACATTACTGTTAATAATAAGTATACATAACCTCATATTAATGACTTGTATGATCATCTCCAGATGGCTCAGTACTTTTCTATGATTTACATTTAATTAATTTACAATTAGTTGAATGAGAAAGAGGATGAAATTTTTATAATATAAATCTAAACTACATATGGTAATTATTAGTTTGTTTTTACTCTTATTGGCTTGAATATTTACTGAGAAATATTTATGGATCATATAAATATAAACATTCAAGAATATATGGATTAGTTTATTGTTATTTTTTTTGATAATATTTTGGTTTATTCAAAATTTAATGAGGATCATGAAAAAAATATACTGATTTTTCAACAAACACTTATATAAAATAAGTTATAATTGAAATATAAAAAATGTTATTTTTTGTATTATATTTATTCCCATGGGAACATTGTAAATATGGATGTTATAACTGTTGAACCCAAAAATAAAGTTCTTACTGAATGGGAAAAACATAAAATGTTATAATTATTTAATGTTTTATTTGAGTATTAATTTCTAATTGATTGTTTGTTGATAACAATGAACGATTATCTATCACACAAAGTGTGATAAAATAAAAAATGGGTTAATTTTTTTTAGAAAAAAATTTATTAATGTTATTTATGAACAAAAATATTGAAAATGTTCATGTTTTGGATCTAAATTCTAAATTTGAAGAGTTTTTCATCTACATTAATGATTTATTGAATGTACTTGGTTGTTTACTAATACCAAATGATCATGTAATTTTATATAATTCAAGAAGACTAAACTATTATTACATAAATTATACTACAAGTAATCTAGAAATATCAGCAATGGGTTTTGATTTAACTATTTTGAGGCATCCTCTATATAGAGCTAAATGTGTAATATATTATGTACATAAATAATTGAAGTATAAATATATTTAAAAGTAATTTTAAATGTGTCAGAGATGATGGTTTGATAGATAAAAAATTTCAATTTCCCTATCAATTATCATCCTCAAAAGAAAAAAATGTGCATCCCATGATTGAAAACATTATAAATCATTAACCATTATATTTTTGGATCATTTTCCCATGGGTAATGAATTGTCAAATTTTCTCCTAGAAGTAGTTACTAATGAATATTCCTCTCTTTTTTATCAAGGGTTAGTGAAATAATCTCTCTCAAACAATATTATGAATGTGAAATGTAAATATCATGAGTTATAGAACAATATTGGAATAATAAATAAATGTATGTTGCCTAAATATATTATTGATAAATTTTATATCTTGAGAATTGGAAATGGATTATGTGTACCTTTTTATTCCCAGCTATAGATATAATTTTAATGTGTAGAACATAGTCTTCCATTTTCAATTCCTCATGGAAGCACTATAATTTATAGATACCTGAGGGGGTATTACTGGTGGGATGAAAAAATGAGATATTATTAATTTTATAATTAAATATTTGACTTAGAAATATTTAAAGAAGAGTGAAAATTACCCAATGGGATGTATAATCCTTTTCTAGTTCTAGAGTGGACATATAAACATATATCCTGGGATTTTTTAAAGAGACTAAAAAATAATCTATGATATATCAATTTGATTTCGTTAATTACTTATTGACTGACTAAATTTACATATTTTTTCCTATTAGAGAAACTATTTATCTGGATCATGTTCCAAGTATGTACAAAAATAACATTGATAGGTTACATTGAGTTACTCTCTCTATTATATATAACTGTGATACTATGTTCACTTTTAACTTTTGGAATGTACTTGAGAAGTCATTTCAAAATAAATTATTTTTCATTAAATCATTTTATCCATGATTTGATGGATAGACCGAGAGAACAATTCAGACAATGGAAGACATGTTACATTTTAGTTCAATAGACTACTAGAAAAGTTTATATTCATTAGTTGATTATTTTTATAATAAATGTTTTTATTCCAATATGTATATTGAAACATTTGAGTAATTATATGGAATGTGTTTTTCAAGTCCAAAATTTTAGGACAAAGTTAGGAAAATGATGTAGATAGAACCTGAATTAGTTTTAGATGTGGCTGAGAAAGTTAATATTATACAGAATCATATTAGTAGAGATAAGATTATAATGAAATTTTACATAGATAATAGGAGGAAATACATTTTGTTCATGTTAGGTGATCAGTTTTACTTAAGAACACTCATTGTAAAAGTGTTTTTCATTTTTGGTATGAAAGTAAAGCAATGACCATGGTCCATTGGACCTTATGAAATAATGTAGAAATATGTAAAAGATTCTTATATAATATATTTACCTCTGTTATTATCTCAGGTACATAATGTTGTTCATGTTTTGATTATAATAAAATATGTTACAAATTCATCTCATTTTCATTTTGACAAAATATTTTAGTTAGAAGATAAAATTTATTTTCAGTAAAATTATATTTATATTCTTGATTTTATATTGAAGGTCTTGTGGAATAATGTTGTTCAGTGTGTTATAAATATATGGACAAACCACATGGTTGAAGAAGAAACTTTTGAATGTGAAAATTCTATGTGGGAAAGTTATCCTATCTTCATTAATAAATGAATTAAAATATTGAGGGTGTAAATATTCAAAAGTGGGAGGATGTCACAAACCATGGACTTATAAAATAATTGTTTTCCATTCTATATTTAAATACATAAAATCATTATTAATATATAAATAAAATAACTGCTATTTATAGAAATTATAGAATCTATAAAATTAAAATAGTATCAATATCTATGAAAGTACAAGTAAAATTTAGGAATCTTATGAATGGAAAAATGATATATCTATATATAACATTCAATAAGAAAATAAATGTTACCAAATTGGTAAATTAAGTGTTGGTATTGTTGTGGAACAAATATTTTTTATTTAAAATTTTATAATAAATATAATAATTTAAAGGATAATTTAAATTCATAAAATAGATTCATAAATTAAAATTTTGTGTTCATAGGAATATAATATTATTTTATGAGACCCTAATAAATATTTCAAATTTTCTTAAAATCACTTATAATATTAAAATTATTATTTTTCGAAAATATTATAATTTTAATTGAAAAAATTCATTAAATTTAGAAAATTAGTTTCATAAATTGGTGTTCATTTTTGATTTCTAAATTAATATGAGTAATTTTTTAAAATATATGATTTTTTCAAAGAATAGTTAATCATGTCAATTTATGGTATTTAACACATCCTTGAGTTATTAAGTCATAGATGATGTTTGGTTTATGTAAGCACAAAAAAAAGAATTATAATTAATTATTTTAATATATTAAGTGATAATGTAACAACTATTCATAGTATTGACCAAAAATAATAATATAATAAATGTAAAAAAATCATATTACACAACTCACCTCCCCTATAAATACCACGCGTGACCACCTTTTCTCATCACATCCCCAAATCCTTGAATCTCATATAATTTAATCCCAAGTCCCTTAAAAATCATCATCCCCACATCTAAGACATTATGGTCTCACAAAATGACCAAAACCATGTTCTTTAAGGGGGTTCTCAATGAGAAGAAGTTCTAATAGTAAAATCCTCTTTCTTTTTCATTTAAATTTATTTTCAACTTCTTTACATTTCATATTATATCCTCACCTCCCATAATCCAAGTGACATGATATCTTCAGTATACTATATATAATAGAATTATATTTTTTAAATTTAATACTCATCATCAATCCTCCAATCATATCATCTTATTCTAAAAAATCAAATATTATTTATGATGTGTTGATTTACCATAATTATGGATGATGTGTTTTCAGTTTCATTTACCTCATTCATGGATGATAGTAAAACCATTATTATGGTTAAATAATATTTTACCATATATAATATAATTTATATTATGTATTTCTACCAATATATAAAAGTCATATCAAATAAAATTATATATGTTCATGATTTTCCAAAACCATGCTAAAAGATATTATGTTATATTGATTAATGTTTTATCTATAGAATATTCCAAAAATCATAAAAAATATTATATATGGTATTAGTAAAAAGTATTTAAACATATTAATAATGTTTATTTCTATTTTGGTTTTTATCATCCATTAAATATGAAGCCCCATTATGAACAACCATGGAAATCAATAAAATAATCTCACATGAAACAATAAAAATAACAAAATATTAATAATAAATCCATGGAAATATAATATAAAAAGAACAATTCATGTATAATAAATATGAATATAGATATATAATAAACTATTAAGTCGTACTAAACCATTATACATTAGTTTTTAGGACATTTGGACAATTCAATACCCATGGTATGTGACATTCCATTTAAAAATACCCTTTAATGTATTTTGGTAAATAATTCAAAATAGAGTATAACTTCATAACCTATAAAGAATTAGTGTATAATACTATTTTAATTAATAATTAATGTTTTCATTTGTTATTTACAATACTACATGTTTATTTAATATTTAAAATATTTTATTTTTATTTGTGATGTGTTCTCTTAAAATAAATTATTTTCCCCACAAAATGTTTTTATGATGAAAGTGTTCATTTTTTGTAATTTTGTTTGGTTTATGGGAATTGTAAATGATAATGGATGGGACCTATATCTCTATAAAATTAATTTGGAATGTTAATTTTGGATGTTAACTATAATGGTTATTCTATGTAAAACTTTGATGGTTAATCCCTATGGAAGGTTTGGAGGATACATCATAACATATCCATGAAATATACATTGTATGGTTTGCATGAGGGTTAAAAATCGTATGGTAGCCACTAGGGCAACAATATTAATTAAATAAATCCCCATGCCAACATTATAATTTTATTTCATTATTCAATTTTTTATGTATATCTTTTATTTTGACAATGTAGGTATATGATACATTAAGGTTGAGAACTATGACTTTGGTAAAATTATTTGATATTTTTAAAAGATTTGATTATCGAGTAGTTTTTTCATCTTTTTAATTCCATTTATGATATTTTTGTTCTCATATCTATATTTAAAATGATTTTCATAGGTTTAAAGAATGGTTAAGATAAAATAAGAATCTATGATGAATGTTGTGATGATTTTTCATGAAAATAGTTTTTTTATTAAAAAAATTTGTATTATGAAATAAATGGATATTGTTTTAGTAGTAATTTTTTATGGTTATAGGTTAATATATATGAAAATTTTCTTAATTATTTGAAACTATAAACTGAAATGAACGTTTCATATGTATGAAAATTAACTCAAAAATAATTTACTATATTATATAATATATAAATCTTTAAAATTATTATAACATGATAACCCCAGGGAAAACAAACTAGTATTCAAATATGTAAATTAATATTCCCAATAAATACCCATTAATAATGATGATTATGTTTATGTTATTCACACAATATGTATTACACATTTATGTTTTAGTCAATAATATCCATGACCTAATGAGGTATAAAATCTTGGTGAACACCCTTCAATCAATGGAAAGATGTATATGGTGTTAAGTGAAGAAAATTAATTTGAATAAAACTAATATTTATATATATGGTATTTGATAATTAAATAATAAAGGAAGTTTTGTATCAATATATTGATAAAGAATAACACTTCATATTTTATATACATAAATAATATGGATGGTAACATCTAGACAATATCCTTAATCAGGAATGTTGTATTTAAATGTATATCAACATAGTTGAGAACCACATATTATGTGTTTTTAGTCAAAGTGAGTTTTAAAGAAGAAAATCTAGTAAAAATTTCAAAAAAGTTAATTAAATTGAAATATCTTATTAATCAAATTGAATAATATTTTCTTTTTAAAACCAGTATATTATAAGAATCATATTTCAAAGAAAATGACAATTTTTAGTGGGAATTTTTGTTCAGATAAAAAACATTAAAAATATGTTATTTTTTTAAATATCCATTTAGAAAAATGATAATTATTACACTAAAACTATTAATATATTTCAATATAATATTAAAAGATATAAAAAGTACAGGTTGATAGAAAAAAACTTGTAAAAGAAATCAATGAATACAACATTGGTAGAGAGAGATTACAGAACGAATGATGTTGTTGGAATGACATTACTACATAATGTAAATAAAAAATAAATGAGGAAATGGTATCTTGAGAAGACCTGAAAAAATAATAATAATGACTAAAAGATAATCATTGATGGGTTTTAACTAAAAATGAAGTTCATAAAAAATAAAATAAAATTTTATCTTTTAAAAAATAATGATTTGAAATTGTTATATAAGAAAAACCCTTACAATAATGGAAACAAAATAATCCAAAATATAGAATATTTTTACAATTAAATGGATATAATAAATAATGAAACATGTAATTTTAATGATAGATGAATGAAAAATGATATTCAAGACATTGTATAAAATAAATATTTAACAAAAATATCAAACATGACTTAATTAAATGAAAATAGGGACAAATAGACAATTACATTATACCAGAAATGCATCATAGTTATTTGAATATCTTATAAAAATATAATATATATCTTTATATCATATTTTAAAATATTATTAATACCAATTACCATTTATAAAATTCATTTATTATATATTTTTACCTGTTTATTATTTTTTATATTTTATTTTAATCATCGAATGTTTTTTGTATCAATAGTTGTTTTAGGACTAGTTTTGTAATTACATTGTAATTTATATTAATAAAATGTTCATCATTGAGATATGTTATTATGTATTGTAAATGTTTTTTTATATTTAATTATAATGTTCTAATTTAATTTCATATGTATTTTTGTTATGAGTTATGATGGTAAATATGGAAATAACATTGTTTCTGTAATTTTCATTGAAAAAGGCATGGTGAAATAATAGAAAGTTTATAATTATTAAAATATATCAAAAAACCTATAACCATTATTCTAACATTTATATATAATGAAAAAAATAATTATGTTTCAAATATAATTCATGATAGAGATTTGTATTATTGTTCGTGAAGGTGTTTAAACCAATCCAAAAAAGTTCATTCTCTAATACATGGGTTATTATGGTTAAAACTGATTAATTCTAAATGATATAACTATTAAATATTATTTTAAATTTTATTTGTATATTTATTTTCGATAATTTCATTTGAAAAAATATTCATATATAAATAAATAATTTAATGAATAGTCAGAAATGTCATATTTGTGGAGGTAGTTGTCTTCATGTATACATGGATGATGTATTAATTTTCCATAAATAGGAAGGAATACATTGAATGGATTAAATTATTCTAATATTAATAAGTTTATAAATATAAATTTAAACCTTTAACAATTATTTTAATTTCATATGTTAAAGGAGGTGATGAAAAATCAAGAATTTCATTCATAGAGTCGCGAGACTGTACATACCCAGGAAGACTTATCCGTTTTACAAAGATTATTAGAGGATTGATGAAAAAGGACTTTACATTGGAATAATTTTATTTCATAATAATTTTAATAATTAAGTTTTAATACATAAATTGAAATAAAATATATAAGGGGAATGAATAATTAATTATCTAAGTGAGGTCGGTTTATAAAATTACATTTCCCTTTAGATGTTCTCCATTGGGTAACACCTTAATGGTATATAGAGAGGTCTACTATAAAAGAAAAGGATTAAAAAATGTGGTGAGAGAGTTTTTGACAGTATGTGATGGATTTTTTGTTGATATATTGATCTATAATTTTTATGAAATGGGTTGGAGTAATGCACCTCTTATAATTTATGAAAATTGAATTTTTGTAAAAACCCATTACTATTTAAAATATGGAGTCAAACTATTCAATGTGTAATTGGATCAATTTTGTTCAATAACAGTGTTTTGGGAGATTTAATGAAACTAATTAGTCTTAATTTATTTTTAATACTTGTTTTTAACACTGTTTTAGTATTGTACCACTCGATTTTAATATTACCCAATTTTTTTACCATGGTATAATGTTCATACACATGTAATTTAAATTTTATAAAAAATTAGTTAACCTATATTACAGAATATTTATGTTAAGAATATAAATTTCTGATCTAAATAATATAATTCAATTTATAAATGACAACTAATTAACATTTATATTATAATATTTAATATATATAATTTTTTAAGAAAATATTTTTCTTCATCATTAGATGTTCCTTATATTATTTCTTATGGATAAAAAATTGAATCGTAGTTATCATATTATTAGATATATAGTTTTAAAACTTAATTTATAGTCATTTTTATAATATATTAATTTATTTGATAAAATAGAAATTGTACAATTTTAATAATACAATTTTGTCAGAATAAAAGTTTTACCGTAATTGCAGTAACTAATATGAGTACATGTAATATTATTTTTAGGAAAAAATTGAAACGTTATATTATATATAAATTATATCTCATTATTTCAAATATAGAAATTATTTTTATTATAAAATTTGTAGTTATTTGAGAATTTAATTTTAGCATTAGCATATGCAATGCATAAAACCTATTTATAGAAAAAAGTGTGTTTATAATATTTAAATTTATCAGTAGGAAAAAATAATCACTAATTATTATTTTCATGTTATAAATTGTAATATTATAAGAAATATTTTTTTGTCCTCGAAATTTTATAATGTTTAATTTTTCCAAAATTATATTTAATCTAATGAAAATAAAAAAATTGTGTCTTTTATTATAAAATATGACTTATATATCTAAAAATGAAAAAAACTGGTCTTATAAATTCAACATAGTATATTTATAAATGAATCATTATAATCCATAAATATAAATTTTCAAGAAAACGTTTTTAGAGGTTTTAAATTCATACATAGTTTATGCTAATGTCATGAGATCTGTGGTGTTTATAAAAATGGTATTTTGTACAATTCATCTTAAAATCACATCTTTTTGAATATACAAAAATATTTATCCATATATAATTATTAAATGAATTATCAAAAAATTATGTTCATTTTTAAAACATAAATTTATTAAACATGATAAGTTTTAAATAAACATGAAAAAATAAAATAAAAACTATTATATTATGAAAAAATATTTATTAAGAAATTAACTATCCATTTTTGTATTTTATATCAATTACCAATCAAAATTTAGTTAATATTTTTTTAAAAAAAACCTCTATTCATAATTTATATAATTTCATAAAATATTTAACTTAATAATCTATTTTTTGAATGGCATCCTTATAAATTAAAAATTTGGCATATTAGTTTTTATAGATATATATTTTTTTATTTAATCAATAATTTAGTATTAATATTACAATTATTTTAAACATAAATATGTTTCATAATGTGGTGAACTCTATTTCTTATAAACTATTATATTAAAACATATTAATGGATTTATGATATCCCACAGTTCATTTTGATTCAATGTTGTTTGTAATAGAATATATTAAAAATTATATTCTTCGAATGAAAAAATATATAAATAATTTAAAATTTAGGGCAGTTACATTCTCCCAGTTGAGTAAATTGCAACCTAAAAATTTAATATTTTTCATATAAAGAAACAATTTATTATATCCGTAAGCAAAAAATTTCTATCATATAAAGTGTAATGATATATTGACCATACTATTTTAGAAAATATGAAACTCATTATTGATTATCATGTATAATATGATGATTGATATTTCTTGAAGGAGTACCAAATTTTTGATAATTAGTTACTTTAATACATGAAATTAGTGTTCTATGTATAAAAATTGTTGTAATCTATTTTATAATAGGACTAATTCATTCTTAACATCATTTAGAATTATGAAAACTAAATAAGGGATAGAATTTCTAGTTGTATGTCCAAAAAAACATAGAATAAAATCAATAAATTATAGATACAATAATAAAACTAGAATGTAGTTTTGTTAATTATTCAATATCATATAGTTATGGTGGTGAGAACCATTATTATTTATGAAATATTCAATTATATAGTGAATATTCACGATTAAAATTAATAAATTTGTATTTATTAGTTTATCCCCATTTTAAAAATCTAATATGTAATCACTTCCATGTTTTCTTATTAATTATGTGATCAATGTTATGTTTTTTATAATTTCCAAATTCCTTAAAATTTAATTTCTATATTTTTATAGATTTTCTCCTTCCCTTAAACCCTTGAGACAAATATACATTATCCCCACATTTCTTCTTTACTAATCCTCTTTATATATGATTCCCTCAGAAATCATTCAATGTTTCTAATAAATAGAAAATTGATTCTTTTTTTATTCATAATTTTCATTACCTAATAATCTAAGAGACTACATCTTCCTTTATTTGTACTATTGGTAAACTAAACTATGTTATAATTGTTAATAAAAATTCTTGATACCTGATTTGGAACTATCTCAAGGTGTGTTACCAAAAATTATTTCCTATTATGTTCCTTATAATAAAAATATTTACATTATATAAAGCATCCAATGGAAGATTGGTTGAATTGGGAATTATCCATTAGTAAATCCAAAAGGTTTTAACATGGGTGATGAATAATTAACACTACAATATAATTATCATATATGATCTCATTGAAACTAAACCTCAAAATTGATTTCCCTTTAAAACCATCTAATTAGAATTATGTTCATCTTATTTTTCACTCAAATCAATCGTGATTTATTTTTGACTGGTTCATTCATAATAGTTTCATAAAATAATAAATCAATCATAATAATGAATAAATATATTAGGCTTTTAATTTCATTGACCAACTATCCAATTAAATTGGGGTGAATCTAGTGTTAAGTGTTACCAAAGTATTTCCAATATGATTCTATTGAAAAAGAATAAGATGGATGATAGATATAATAAGTAATATATTTAGAGAATGGATCAATAAGTTATTCAATATGGGTAAGAAATTTCGAATATAAGGGTTGGTTGTGGAGTTGTATGTGGTTAGATGTCATTTTAGGCAGCTACCTTTTTAGGATTGTGGACTGTGGATTATTTTCAATGATTTAGGGTCCTAGGGATCTTGTTTTAGTGGTTATTCTAAAATCACCACTTCCATGGAATATAGTTATGCTATGGTGTGTTGGTGAGTGCTAGTATTTGAGATTGTGACATGGAGTTTGCGTTTTGGTGTGGAATTCCTCGCATCAATTAGGTATATTGGCTATATTTATTTCATGGTATCACTAGTAATTTAATGGATATATTCTATAGGCAGTCACATGAATCCTTAATCTATTTTTACAATCAGGGATATGCCATGGGGAGGGGTGTTTCAACATAATTCCCTTGGATTTTAAACACATTGTGAAGAGGTGAATGAGGTTTCATCATGAATCGTTGTTTTACTATTTGGGCTTTGAATTCCTAGATACCATTGAACCAGGTCACATTTCCATTGTTTCAATAATTTATTTGGTAGCCTATGTGAATCCCTAGGTTATTTATTTACCTTAATAAATGACTTTTTACCCCATATTTTATACATTTATTTTTTCTTTTCTCAGTAAACTTCCCCGTAATTATTTCATTTTATTCTCCATATTTACTTTCCAAGAAATATTATATCAATAAAAATATGTTTGTGATGTTTATTTTATGAGTGGATGCTTTGGGGTGTTTTGTTTAGGGTGATCATGTAGACAGTCTTCATTGTGGTTCTCAGTTGTGACCATGTTCTTATTCCATCATTTTGCAGTGTATAAGAACGATCTCTTTGAGGTGTGATGTTTTTTACATCTTCACCCGCCTATCATGTGGGAGGGTTTTGAAGATTTTTTATCTAATGAGAATATTGTTTTTCCATTCTAATAATTTTAATGAAATTGTTGTTTTAATTTTAAATGGAACGGATATTGATTCACATTTATTTTGGCATGGATTTTATTGATGGAATTGGAAATATAAGGGCTTAATTCCTCATTGAAAATTATGTTCATTGAGGGAAATTTAATTTAGATTTTACATATTATATTTATCCATTATATGTTTTGTTTTTTATAAATATAAATGCAAATCGTTTATCCACATATATTTAACTAATAATATGTTTTTCCCAGATTTATCTTTTTTTGTGAGAATTCCCCGAAATAAGAAATGGGAATTTGATGAAAATACAATTTTAAAAATTAAAGTAAGTTGTGTTGTGATGTGAAAATTATATTGATGTGTTTTTTTGTTACCATGTTGTGTGATTTTTGGTGATGTCATCGTGTTTTTGGGTAGTGATGTGTTCCCATGTTGTGAGATTGTGAGGACTGATCATGTAATGGGACATTGAGGTATTACATTTTGTTGGTGTATTGATCTGTTTCACAGATGTTGTTTTGAAATGGTGATACAAATATGGTTGGCTTGATAAAAAGGATGGGATACATTTGAGGGGTTTTAATTCTATACTTATCTTGAATTAATGGAATTGTAAAATAATAGTTTTAAATAGCATTGGAATGTTTGGTTAATAGGATGAACATCTAATGAGTAAATTAAATTCAATGAAGGGTTTAAATGGTATTTGATTAATTAAATTAATCGGTAGGATAATAATATTTGTTATTAAATTAAAAATAGTGAAAAATAAACTAAATTTGGAAAGCTTATGAGCTGATAAATGTGATTTCAGGCATGTTTTGTGCAGTAAATTTAATTATGGCAGTGGAAGTAGTAGGGTTATTTAGGCCTTGGGTGATGTTGTGGGTTTGTTAGTTATATCTTGTGAATTAAAATGTCATAATTTTGTAAGGATATATATATATATATACCAATTAATTTCATTTTTATTTTTGATGTGGACACCAAATTCATTGATCACCATTTTTAGACATCCATAAATTAATATGGTGCTGTTTTTTCAAAAATATCATGGGGAAGATGGATAGTTGACTGACCAATATTTCCCACCCTCTTCTTCATGTGTTTTTGAACTACACATGATGTGATTGTCATATTTCAGAAGTTAAAGGTATTGGTATTTAGTGATGTGATCAGGTATCTTGTCGTAGGGATCATGGAAAGTGGGAGGAGGGCACGAGGTTGATGGCGTACATTTAAATTCTACTATATTACTCTGTCTACGACCTAGGTTTTTTTAAGAGATATGTGATGTGATAGACCAAGTGTCTTCTTGTGAGACGTTGAATAGAAATGGCCAATATGTATATGGGTGAGACGAGGTGGTATGTGTCATTTCTATTGGTTGATGTTCTGTTGTTGTTATATACAGTTAAAATATGACTGGAAAGACATTTTACAATCGGGTGTGAGGTTGGAAAACCCAAGGAAGAGTAGTGTTGGGTAACCATTATTGATATGATTCTTAACCAGCTATTGTACATGGATTTGTTATTTGGAGAGTGAGTCATCATCTACATGGTGATATTTAGATGGCATATTTTTTTGGGTTCTATTAATTTCTCATCAAATCATTAGTATACTTATTTCAAATATTCAAAAGAGGCATTTGTTACCCTATTATGTTTCAATTAACTCTTACCCTATATATATAAACTGATTTTTATATTTTAAGGATGATCACATGAATCAGTCTAGATAATACTATCTCAAATAATTGGACAATTGTTTTTATTTCTTCCTTATATTTTATTTTGGGTTTCCTATTTTGGAAAATTTTTGCTATATTTAAACAAATAATACATGTAGTTTTTGATGATATCAGTTTTATTTTACTTTTTTATGGTGTTTCACATGTATTATTTATCTATTATCTATAATATATTACAATAGAGGGTAATTCCACCAATTTTTTAGTTTTTTATAACCACAATGCATGTTCCCAACCCTCGGTCTACTGAAGGGGGCATAAATTTAATTAATTATATTCATTCATTTTTAGTATTGGTCGGTACCCTTTTAAGGTTCTGATGATATATTTTTATTAGAGATGATGGTTGAGAGATAAGATGGATTTTGGAGTTAGGAACATTGATTATTTCATTGATAGATAACGACACATCATATGTTGATCTCAGTTCATGATCTAGGCCAGGTATGAATGGTTAGGTCCGATGATTCAAGGGACCCTTCTGATCAAACATATGGACACTTTGTCAAAAAAAATTCCATGTTAGGTTATTGATCTTATAGGGTAGAGACATATGATGTTTACATGTATAATTATTTATTTTTTCATATATAAATTAAATTGTTTTGGGAATTTGGAAATAGGTACAAATAAATTAATGAAATCATAATAAAAATATCATAATACAGATATTGGAAATCATTGCCTCCATTTTTTCAATGCCTCATGTTCATCATCCACATGTGTTATAGGTCGTATGGGTTTATCAGGTTGATTAGTTTGATTTTTTGAAATTTTATCATATTGAGGATGATGACTAGTGGTATAGGCATTAATTTCATTTCTTTGGTTGGCCATCAGTACGTATGAGGGTATTTTTTTAGTATTGAAAAATTGATAATTTGAGGAGGTTGATATGAACATTATTTTGATATTCTATTTAATGGAGTAGTTGATCACTTTATATGTTATTCAAATGTAGATAGTTGTGTTCTATTGGTGGATAATGTATATTAGTGTGAAAAATGAGGTAGATATTTCATAGGTCAACAATCAGAAACATTTTTAGGAAATATATCAACCATTGATCACGATGGAAGTGAATATACATGAGATAATCTCTCTCCATCAATATTTCATGTCTATGTGGGAGATACAATATCATGTTAAAGGATTTTTTTTTAATTTTCCCAGATCCTTTTATAGGATGAGGAGTATGGTGTGAGGCATCTTCAAGAAGTTATTTATCATTCTACCCAAAAAGTAAATAATAAAATTACATTGATTATGTTTGTAGAGGTTTAGAAAAATTATATGTTGATCCATCATAAACACTCATGAATATGTTTAGAAAAATTATTCCTCTAGTTGAAAGAAACTCAATCTTGAATGATTTATTTTGGGGTGTATAATGGTTATGGGGCCATATCATTCCAATGGGGATCATCTATTGAAATAGATGTAGATTTATAAAATATTTGTTTTCATTGACTGGTAATTTTTTATGTGTACATTAATCTATTGAAAATGTATGAGAGATTGGTTCTTTAATGTGGATATCCACTATGTCGTTTTCATGGGAATGTAGTGTCATCGGTTTTACAGTTGATGAGTATATACCCAAATTTCCTTGATGGTAATGTTTTCAATTGAATCATTGTATACCTGTATGGGGGTCAATCCGTGGGTTGGGAGGATGTTTTTTGTATGATTGTTTGAGGTGGTTTTCATTCTATCTCTTTTATGTAATGTTGGGTTAGCACTACTGCAAATTCCATCATTCCTAACGTTTTAAAACCGATGGGATATCCACTGAAACTGTTTGATAGTTATTCCCAATGGTTTCACAAACCATTGATATGTGAGGCATGGCAATAGCTCTATACCAATAGTTCTAAAAAAAATATGGCATATATGGTCTGAAATTAACCTATACCAATGGTTCTACTTAAATCATTGGTATATATATGTAATGATGTTTGATGAACCATTGGTACTGGTGAGTATACCAATGGTTTTCAGACCGTTGGTCTACATTTTATTCCAACCCGTAGTATACCAATGGTTTCAGAACCTTTGGCATACCTGTATACCAACGGTTTCAGAACCGTTGGTATACTCTGTCATGTGTACCAATGGTTTCAAAACCATTGGAATACTCTCAGAACCACACCTCTATATACCAACGGTTTTCAGAACCGTTGGTATACATCTTAAATCCCCAAAACTGGATAGCCTACAAGTGCCTGGACAACATGCAAGTTCCTGCAAGAAAACAACCTGCATCATGTATGTGGACAACCTTCATATATTGTGTGGTTTTGGAAATTATAGGTGCCTTTAATGTTTGATATGTGTCAAACCATTTGGGGTAGTGATCTCTAAAAGGGGATCATTTATTTAGAAAGAGCTGCTAAAAGGGATAAGTTGTGAATTCAACAATGTGTTGGGTTGTCAAAATCAGAATTTTGTTTACAGAAAACTAAAAATCTGAAATATGTTTAAAAAATTAGGAATTTGTGATTTTTTTTGTAACCTGTGAATAAATCTAAACGTTTTTAGAGTGTGGTTATATGAAATCTGAAATCAGTTAAAAAAATCAAGAACCTGTGAACTGTTTTTAAAACCTGTGAACTGCTCTGAAACATTGTTGATCATGGTTGCAGAAAATCAAAAATATTTTTACAGAATCAAAAAACATGTTAACTATTTTTGTAACCAGCGAACTGCTCCAAATGTATTCTACGAATGGTTGCATGAATATGTCATTTATAGGTTCGATGAATGATTTTGAGATTAAAAAAGTATTGATTCCCTACTCATCTCTCATGATATTTCAAAGTGGTATCAATAGATTCAAATTTTGTGAAGGTATGAATGAAAATCTCTATCATTGAGTGGTGTTGGCCACACCATGATTTAGATTGATGTGGGGTTGACCCGTACATGTCACATATAGACCATGGATCTTTTTCCTAAATCTTCAACAAAATCCAAATGCGTTTGGTCATTTTTCTGTATGTCAGTTATTGTTTTAACTTAAAATGATGTCCATTTTAAACAAAAGAGAGACACTTTGAGTGGTGTCGCCCACACTGTGCATTAGACTGAGGCGGGGTTTACTCGTACACATTATAAATGAACCATGGATCATTTTCCTAAATTATCAAAACAATCTGAATGCGTTTGGTTTTTTTTCGTATGCCAGTTGTTGTTTTCACTTAAAATCCCGTCAATTTCAAATAAAAGAGAGACCATAGTTATTAATGGAGCATTCCATGGCACGCCATCGCACCATGGAATGTGATAGGAAGCCGAGCTCCATGCAATGGGTTCACAATGGATCAATTGAAAAGGCTCTTAGTGACGCGCACCACTATTCACAATGGCGTGCAGTTGCGTGGCATGCGCAATGACGCCAACTTGTTCATGATTAATAAATACCACAAAAAAACCTCAAATGACAACCTCCACAGTCGCACAACACTATCCTCTTACCATGACAGTCGTAACCCAGACCCTACCATACCATGTCAAGCGGTTCGACCTAGTCATCTCCCTCGAAAACTACTTCCATATCGACTGACGATGACGACCCGACCCTTCTCATCCAGGGAAGGCATACGCACGAACACCTTGTGTGCGAACTGAACCCCAAGTAGTAATTTTTTTCATTCAATTTTATTTATTTTTTTCACTTTTTTTCCAGTTAATGTTGACCGCCTCTTTCCCTGTCGAGGGGAAATTTACTTTTTTTTCTAATTTTTTTGTTTATTGTTGTTTTTTCAGATATATGGTTTAAAATATTTAATTGTTTGTTTTAAATATTTTTGGAATTTTTTTGTCTATTTGTTTTCAGCTACATTGTTTAATTCATTCTATGTGCCACAAGTTAATATTGCCACGCGCCTTGCACCACGCATTGCGATTTTGCGCCGGGGGCCCCTACTGCCTTTGTGCACCGTGGGCCGTAAATAACGATGAGTGAGATAGTTTGAGTGGTTCCGGCCACACCGAACCCCTAATTGAATTGGGGTTGACTCGTACAAGTCACATATGACCCATGGATCATTTTCCTAATGTTTCAATAGAATCCGAAAGCCTTTGGTTGGTTTTTCATATGCCAGTTGTTGTATACACTTAAAATGATGTTATTTTCAAACAAAAGAGAGACAATTTTAGTGGTGACGGCCACACCGTGCCTCAGATTGAGGAAAAGTTGACTCGTACACATCCCATATGACCCATGGATATTTTTCATAAGTTTTCAACATAAACCGAATGTGTTTGGTTGGTTTTCCATATGTCAATTGTTGTTTTCACTTAAAATGATGTTCATTTTAAGAAAATTAGAGACACTTTGAGTGGTGTCGGCCCCACCGTGTTTAGGATTGAGGCGGGGTAGACTATTACACATCACATATGACTCATGGATCATTATCCTAACGTTTCAACAAAATCCAAATGTGTTTGGTCGTTTTTCCGTATGTCAGTAGTTGTTTTCAGTTAAAATGATGTCCATTTTAAACAAAAGACAAACACTTTGAGTGATGTCGGCCACACCGCGCCTCAGATTGAGGTGGGGTTGACTCATACACTTCACAAATTTCCCATGGATCATTTTCCTAACGTATTAACATAATCTGAATTCATTTGGTCCGTTTTTAGTATGTCAGTTGTTGTTCTCACTAAAAATCATGTCCATTTCAAATAAAAGTGAGTGTGAGTGGTGTCAGCCACACCGTCCCTCGGATTGAGGCGGGGATTACTCATACAAGTCACATATGACCAATGGATTGTTTTCCTAATGTTTAAATATAATCCTAATTCATTTGGTTGGTTTCTGTATGTTAGTTGTTGTATTCACTTAAAATGATGTCCTTTTGAAACAAAAGAGAGACACTTTGAGTGGTACCGGACACACTGCACCTCGGATTAAGGTGGGGTTGACATGTACATGTCTCATAAGGCCAATGGATCATTGTACTAAATTTTTAATAGTTTCTGAATGTGTTTGGTCATTTTTCCGTATGTCGATTGTTGCTTTCACTTAAAATGATGTTCATTTTAAACAAAAGAGAGACACTTTGAGTGGTGTTGGCCACATTGTACTTCATATTGATGAGGGGTTGACTCATAAATGACAAATATGACTCATGTATCGTTTTAATAATGTTTTAATAGAATATGAAAGCGTTTGGTCGGTTTTCTGTATGTCAGTTGCTGTTTTCAATAAAAATGATGTCAATTTTAAACAAAAGAGAGACACTTTGAGTGGTGTCGGCCAAACTACGCCTCGGATTGAGGAGGGGTTGACTCTTACAAGTCACATATGACCCATGGATTGTTTTCCTACAGTTTTAATAGAATCTGAATACCTATGGTCGTTTTTCTATATGTCAGTTTTTGTATTCACTTAAAATGTTGTCTTTTTGAAACAAAAGAGAGACACTTTTAGTGGTGCCGGCCACACCACGCCTCGGATTGCGGCAGGGTTGACTCATACACATCAAATATGACACATGGATCATTGTTTTAAATTTTCAATATAATCTGAATGCGTTTGGTTTGTATTCCATAGGTAAATTGTTGTTTTCACTTAGAATGATGTTCATTTTAAACAAAAGAGAGACAATTTGAGTTTTATCTTCCACACCGTTCTTCAGATTGAGGCTGTGTTTACTCTTACACATCCCATATAACTGATGGATCATTTTCATAACATTTCAACAGAATACGAATGTGTTTGGTCGGTTTTATGTATGTTAGTTGTTGTTTTCACTTAAAATAGTGTCCATTTTAAACAAAAATGAGACACTTTGAGCAGTGTCTGCCACACCGCGCCTCAGATTGAGGTGAGGTTGACTTCTACTCATCACAAATGACACATGGATCGTTTTCCTAAATTATCAACTCAATCTGAATGCATTGGGCCAGTTTTCCATTTTCTAGTTGATGTTTTCACTTAAAATCATGTCCATTTCAAATAAAAATGAGATCGTTTGAGTGGTGTCGGCCAAACCAACTCATGGATTGAGGCGAGGTTGACTCGTACAAGTCACAAATGACCCATGTATCATATTTATAATGTTTAAATAGAATATGAATGAATTAATTTGGTCTTCTGTATGTCAGTTGTTGTATTCAATTAAAATGGTGTCCTTTTGAAACAAAAGAGATACACTTTTAGTGGTTTCGGCCACACCGCGCCTCAGATTGAGGTGGGGTTGACTCATACACATCACATATGACACATGAATCATTTTACTAAACCTTAAATAGTATTCGAATGCATTTGGTTTGTTTTTTGTTTGTCAATTTTTGTTTTCACTTAAAATGGTGTTCATTTTAAACAAAAGAGAGACACTTTGAGTTGTGTTGGTCACACCATGCATCGGTTTGAACTAGATTTGACTCGTACAAGTCACATATGTCCCATGGATCGTTTTCCTAATGTTTCAACAGAAGCCTAATGCCTTTGGTTGGTTTTTTGTATGTCAGTTGTTGAATTCACTTAAAATGTTGTCCTTTTGAAACCAAAGACAGACACTTTGTGTGGTGCCGGCCACACCGCACTTCATATTGTGGAAATGTTGACTCGTACACGTCAAATATGACCCATAGATCATGTCCTAAATTTTCAATTGAATATGAATGTGTTTTTTCGGTTTTCTGTATGTCAATTGTTATTTTCACTTAAAATGATTTTCATTTTAAACAAAAGATATACAGTTTGAGTTGTTTCAGCCACACTGTGCTTCGGATTGTGGTAGGGTTGACTCGTTCACATAAAAAATGACCCATGGATCGTTTTCCTATAGTTTCATTAGAATTCGAATGAGTTTGGTCATTTTTGATTTGTTAGTTGTTGTTTTCACTTAAAATGAGGTCCATTTTAAACAAAAGTGAGACACATTGAGTGGTATCAGCCACATTGCGCCTCGGATTGAGGTGGGGTTGACTGGTACACATCATAAATGACACATGTATATCTTTACGAATGTTTTAACACAATCTGAATGCATTTGGTTGGTTTTCCATATGCTAGTTGTTGTTTTCACTTAATGTCATATCCATTTCAAATAATAGTGAGAACATTTGAGTGGTTTCGGCCACACTGGCCATCGGATTGAGGTAGGGTTGACTCATCCAAGTCACATATGACCCATGGATCATTGTCCTATTGTTTCAACCAAATCCGAATGACTTTGGTCGGTTTTCGGTATGTCAGTTTTTGTATTCACTTAAAATGATTTCCTTTTGATACAAAAGAGAGACACTTTGAGTGGTGCCATCCATACCGCACCTCGGATTGAGGTGGGGTTGACTCGTACAAGTCACATATGACCCATGAATAGGTTTCCTAAATTTTCAACAGAATATGAATGCATTTGGTCATATTTCCATATGTTGATTGTTGTTTTCACATAAAATGATGTTATTTTTAAACAAAAGAAATGCACTTTCACTGGTGCCAACCACACTGTGATTTGGAATTAGGCGGGGTTGACTCATACATGTCACATATGACCCATGGCTCATTTTATTAATGTTTCAATAGATTCAAAAAGCGTTTGGTCAGTTTTCCATATGTCAGTTATTGTTTTCACTTAAAATGATGTTAATTTTAAACAAAATAGAGACACTTTGAGTTATGTCGGACAAACCATTCCCCATATTGAGGCATAGTTGACTTGTACATGTCACAGATGACCAATGGATCATTGTCCAAAAGTATCAACAAAATTTGAATGCAGTTGGTTAGTATTCCGTATGCCAGTTGTTGTTTTTACTTAAAATAGTTTCAATTTCAAAAAAAATTGAGACAATTTGAGTGGTTTCGGCCACACCAACCCTCGGATTGAGGCGGGGTTAACTTTTACAAGTCACATATGACCCATGGATCGTTCTTTTAAAGTTTCAACAGAATCTGAATGCCTTTGGTCGGATTTCCGTATGTCAGTTGTTGTATTCACTTAGAATGACGTCCTTTTAAATCAAAAGAGAGACACTTTTAGTGGTGCCGGCCACACCACACCTCGGATTGAGGAAGGGTATACTTGTACACGTCACATATGACCCATGGATCGGTGTCCTAAATTTTCCATAGAATATGAAGGCGTTTGGCTGGTTTTCCGTTTTTCAATTCTTGTTTTCACTTAAAATGAAGTTCATTTAAAAAAAAGAGAGACACTTTGAGTTGTTTCGGAAACACAACCTGTTGGAATGAGGCGGGGTTGACTCGTACAAGTCACATATGACCCATGGATCATTTTCATAATGTTTCAATAGAATCTAAATTCCTTTGGTCAGTTTTCCATATGTCAGTTGTTGCATTAACTTAAAATGATGTCTTTTTGAAACAAAAGAGAGCCACTTTTAGTGGTTCCAGCCACAACGTGCCTTGGATTGAGGCGGGGTTGACTCGTACCCATCACAATTGACACATGCAACTTTGGAATTTTGAGTGCCATCACGTGCGGATTGAAGATCCGGTGGAGTATAATCCTCTTCTTGATTCATCTTTTCAATTAGGGTTTTCACTCTTCTCTCATATTATTCTAAAGATCTATAACTATCTTTTCTGTTGGGATTTACGGTGAATCATGAAGAGTGATTATATTGGGATGCATGGTCTAGGGAGGAGGGTTGGGGTAGCTATCCGGGGGGTTGTCCAGGGTAAAGGGAGGACGGTGGGGGGGTTGTCCGGGGGGCTGTCCGAGGTCCAGGGAGGAGGGTCGAGGTTGTCCAGGGTCCAGGTTGGATGGTGGGTAATGTATCTAAAACTCTATTGTTGCATCATACATCGAATTTTGATAGGACTGCGAACCACCACAGGGTGTCATATAGGAGTAGGGCCAAATCATGGCATTACCGCGCCGTGACCATGGCATGATCGCGGCATGACTGTTGCATGACCGCGGAGTGTTGGCCCAGTACAACAACATCCGCAGGGTAGCATCTTCCAGGCAGGAGCGAAGGGAGTGGGAGGAGGTGAGGAAACATTCCAGCTGTCACCTACATCTCCATTAACTACGAGTGGGTAATGAATCTAAAACTCTATCTAGTTATCATACATCGATTTCCGACAGGACTGCGAACCACCACGGGTGTCGTCATAGAGTAGGGCCAAATCATAGCATTATAATGGTGTGAACGCAGCGTGACAGCGGCATGACCGCGGAATGACCGAGGCATGATGGCCCTATCCGGCGTCATCCTCGAGGCATCATCTTCTTTCTAGGAGCAAAGGGAGTGGGAGGAAGAAGGGGAACATTCCAGTCTTCGCCTACCTCCCCATTAACTATTGGTGAGTAATGTATCTAAAACTATATCTCAGTATCATACATCGAATTCCAACAGGACTGCGAACCACCATGGGGTTTCATCCTAAAGCAGGGATAAATCATGGTGTGACCGCGACTTGACTGCGGTGTGACCACGACGTGACTGTGGCGTGACCCCAGCGTGACCCCAGTGTGACTGCGGCATGTTGGCCCGGTTCAACGACATCTGCAAGGCAACATCTTCCAGCCAGGAGCGAAGGGAGAGGGTGGAAGCGGGGCAAAATTCTGGTCATCGCCTCCCTCCCCATTAACTATGGGTGGGTAATGTATCAAAAAATATATCTAGGTATCATATATCGAATTCCTATAGGACAAAAAACCACTGTGGGGTGTCATCCTGGAGCAGGGCCAAATCACGGCGTGACCGCAGCGTGACCGTGGTGTGTTGGCCCAGTCCATCAACCTCAGTGGGGTAGCATCATTCAGCCAGGATTCCAAATAAATACTATGTAGTTGTCCATCACATTATAGAAACTGATCTTATGTTATAAAAAATAGACACTTGATTTCGGATTGTGGTATGATAACAATATATATTTTATATTCATTGTTTTAAAAAGTGGTTTTATTATAAAAACATGACATTATTTATCAAATGAAACAATTATATTAAAGAAAACTTGTTCAAGATATGAAATTAAATATAATTAATCAGAATTAAGAAATATGATAAATTCAATTTAAATCATTCTTAAATTAAAGAGGCTACGAGAGGGACTCTACCACAATGTGGAACCAAGTCGTCCACTTCGGCTCTTGGAGCTTTCTAACTTAAAGTTGCTGCTCCCCCACTAGGTATACGCACCTTCACACACATGCAAGGAAAACAATCCTATATGAACACACCCTCATGGACCTATGTATGTGCAAGGGGAACCATACACATGTGATTATATGCATATACCATTATCCACTCACTTGCGTATGAATTTTTAAATATATACATTGGCACACCTAGACCCATACATGTATAAACATTTCCATGGTTGACATTACACGTAAAGGGGGAACCCACATACATATACATACCTACCTATGCACAAGCAGGAGAGTCACCCTTGACTTGGTGACTCGAAACCAACGAGCAGAAATCAACGCACTACACAAAGGATATTAAGAACCTTAAAACACATAAAAGACACTACATAACTAGAGAAAAACCAACCAATAGCATTAAAGCCCTACCTTGATTGGAAAGAACCAAATCCACCCGAACAAACATAAAACAATCCAAAGCCCTACCAAAAACATAATATGGAGTCAAAAACACTGAAATTACCAAAATAAATCAGGTGAGAGAAAAGAAGTAACCATAGAATCTTACCTCAGATCAAAGCCAGTGGACTGAAACAATATGAACCCCTTCTGGCCTCCTTCGTAGAATATAACTACTCCCTGTCCATATAAATTACTAAAATACCTATGTGGACAATGAAATAAAGAAAATAAAATAAAAACTAAACTAAAACATACCTGTCTCCTATGACTATACATATCACTTCCCAACATATAAGAACCACAATGTCACATGGGTCAAATCATGTTCCTAAAGCAAGGGGAAACAAATCCATATTTCAAAATGATACTATCAAAATGTACATTGCAATTAAATAACAAATAATATTCCTATAAATGGTATATAATTAGTTTGGATCAAGTTTCAACTTAGTTTGGGGTTGTTCAATACATGTTTGTTTGGGAAATTACATGGAAACACCATTACTGAAGGGTCAAGATAGGTTGTGGTGTAAATTTATTTTGGAATGGAAGGATGAAAGCATTATTATAATTGATTCCAACTAATCATAAATAACCAAAACATCCTAGATGAGATTAAAAAATCTAGATCTTGAGATCTCATAGATATTGAGTTTGAAAAATTGTTAGTGATTGAATATGAATCAACATTCACTAATCTAGTATGTATATGTATAATCATATGATTAATATAATGCTTAAGGCATGAATATTTTTGATGAAGCTATGACTAATAATGTGATCATGGACTAGTCTTCTGATTTTTTCACCTATATATTTGTGGTTGGTATGATGTCTTTGGAAAATATAGTTTTACATGAACATGGAAGGGAAGTTATTTAATTCCTCATTCAGGTGGAGGGAATACATCATTTAGAAGTTATAAGATGATGTATAATCACATCAATGGGTGATCAACCATTACATAAATTAATTTTTTCTTTAAATAAGAATTGTTATGTATATAAAGACAGTATTAAAAGCCTCGATAAACCCTTAAACACTAACTTTATTATTCGATCATAGATTCCCAAGGGATTTATTATAACTATGTTCCATGGGAGTCACGGAGTCTAAGTATAGTATATAAAGGTAAATATATTAACATAGTATACCTATAGATATGTTTTTTCACAAGCCGACAAGGTTTAGATAAAATTCATTAGTGATTATATTGAAATGCAATCACCCTATCACTAGGTCTCCATGTGGATAAGATATCGATTGGGATATGATTGGTCTAACATATGTCTTATAATTTGGATGATATGTGTATGGAATAGATGAGGGTTTAGATCAAGTAAAATATTACTAAGAGGATTGGGCCTTATGGTGATAGATGTGGAAAGTGTACGTCTAGTGTTTGATGAGGAAACAATTATAAGGATGGATTGGGCCTTATCTAGGTACCATACATCGAATTATGATAGGACTACGAACCTCCGCGGGGTGTTGTCCTGGACTTGGGCCAAATTACAGTGTGACTGCGGCATGACTGCGGCCTGTTGGCCCGGTCCAGTGACATCCTTTGGGCGGCATCTTCCGTCCAGGAGAGAAGCGAGCGGGAGGAGGCATGGAAAAATTCTATCTGTCGCCTCCCTCAAATGGGAAACAGTTCCATTTAATAACCACACTCCCCCATGGGTCAAATATTTTTCATGCAAGCAAGGGGGAAACAGTTCCATTTAATAATCTATTCATTTTTTATTATGCTCTTTATATAGCACGTTGTTGGAAACACCATACTAGTACACTAAGACATTTAATATGCACCAATGCTGCATTAGTTGAGTTGAAGATTGTTCACATATCCCTTATAGATCCCCACTGTGTCGCACCGCGATCCTAGAATGACTACAAAACCATGCGTATATTTGAGGAGTCAAACATCACAAAATCCCAAAACAAAATTAAGAAACAATTCTAATAGGAGAGGTGGTATTGAAGTAATTAGAGGGCCTTATCTGAGGTTTCATGTTTTTGGGTTTCCCAATTCCATTTAATTTTCTAAAAAATGTGGCCAATGGATAAAATGGATAGAAAATAATGACAGATAATAATTTATTAGGGAAAATAGTTGTCTAGAAGTTTTTTTAATGTGGGAATGAAA
Organism: Viscum album; assembly: GCA_963277665.1. Classification (NCBI taxonomy): domain Eukaryota; kingdom Viridiplantae; phylum Streptophyta; class Magnoliopsida; order Santalales; family Viscaceae; genus Viscum; species Viscum album. The sequence goes on from OY728146.1 coordinate 1,818,271,157, forward strand.
TTACATTTAATGAGATCCCAATTCATCCAATGTCCTATTTATTTGACCCTCTAAATTATGGTTGTAAACAACCTTGACTTCTTGGATGCTAATTGGACTCTCTCAAAAAAAACTTGAATTAGGTTTGGATTTTTTCAACCTCAAGCTGTGAGTAGTGAAGTTGAATTCAGTGTTATAATAACACAATAAAGTCGGTCGCAAAGGCCAATTGAACATCTAATATTTTAACATGGTATGTTTATTCAATATATGTGTATTTATTTTCAAGTTTGAGCTTGAATTCATCAAAGGTCTTGTAATTAAAATTTTGATAAGACATCTTAATCAAAACAAGTTGAGATTAATTATGTAGATCGATCAAGCTCGGGGTTGGGCCACTAAATTGATGCTCAATCAAGCACTGGGTATAATAAAATCCATTTAATTTCACCATAACCCAAACATTCAATTACGTTCCATTCCATTGTATAAAATCTCTCAAACATATATGATGGTGTGATGGGAGTCATGGAGACATACCCATAAACATCACCCGTCCATCTCCTTGATATGTGAGGCATCTATCTATAGCATCCCTGGTGATTTTAGAGGTTTCTCTCCCACAAGGAACACTGTTGAGTTTCTGTAGCATCTAGGAGCTTTGCACAAAATATCCTATCTTCATGGACACCAATCGTGGCCTATAATGATCATTCCAGATATTACTAAAATGATATTTGTGGATTAACAACCAATAAAACAACAACAAATTCATTGTTTTACATATGAAAAAAAGGTATATACCATAAATGTAGGGAAAAGTAAACATTTCACCCATTATAGTAGTACCAACAGAAGATGAAGCTCCCCAAATCCATCGCTGAGACCTCCCAATCAGCTAAAGCTAAAAGCCACCTAGATTCGACTCTATAGTACCTACTCTAGCTCTTGGGGGGAAGGGGTCAGCCTCAAAAATATTATTTCTCATGTGGGAGGAGAGGGATCCGGGTGAGAGGGATGTCCCGCAGGGTGTTGGGCCATGGGGGTTCTCGCACGCAACAGGAGCCGGTGTCGGGGGATGTCAGAGGAGGATATTGAGCTTGGATGTCACCAAGAGAGGGAGAAGATAGAGGAGGGTGGAACGTCACCATGATCCGAGATTAGAGGCGAACATTGTCTTCAGAGAAGGAGCTGAGAAGGGAAGTGTAATGTTACCATAGGAGAGGGAGGGGGACTGGAGGAGCAAGGTGGAGGCGGAGGCTAGGAGGCGGAGGCCGGGAGTCGGAGGCCGTGGGCAGGGGGAGGTCGAGGTCAGGGAAGGATGGAGCGCGCGAGGATGAAATGTATCGAAGTATGGAGCATTAATTATTGTCTAATATTTCACAAAAGTTAATAAAAACGATGGGTAATACATCTCTTTCCCATCTGTTTTCTTAAACCATTGGTAAAACCCACCATAAAATAGCCTTAGCCAACTGTTCTAGTAAACCATTGGCATGGGTTCTTTTTCCCAACAGGTTTTCTAAAATATTGGGAACAATGTGTTGGTATACGCTCTATTTCCAGTAGTGTAGGGATAGATATATAGCATGTTGTTCTCTGATTTTTAAGGTTTCTTTTTGAGATACATTTTATTTATTCATTGGTGTTGACGATTCAAATAGATGATATAATGTATAAGGATTTCATCAAGCCAAGATTTTCTATCTGCATTTCTATATTGTGATTTTCTATGATGTTGGATTGTAGACTGAGATAATGTATACACTACTATAGGTTTAATTAGGTGATTATTTGGAATCATTTCCATATTAAGAGAATAGATGATCTTTTTTACCAACTAATAGGGGTCAGCTGGGTTTTAATGTATGATTTGTAGTTTGGATATCTACAGATGATGGTGCTAGAGGGATTTATCTAGTAGACTACCATTGGATGCAGTTTTGAGACGTTCGAGTCCATGGTCAGGTCTTTTGGTGTCTTAAATGAACCAATTTTTTGGTATATCAAAAGCATTGTGTTCTTTGAATTTTTAGTCTTGTTCATTAGTGTGATCCTAAAAAATATAGATTTACTCGAAGTAAGATGATGAGATTTTTGATCTTCATCTATATGTATTGAATGTTCTTCCAATCAATAAGATATAAATAAAATTATCCACAAGATTTTTTTAGACATGAGAGGTTTATATATTCTGTCATTTGGTGTCCCAATAGGGTGTGTTCATAGACCAGTCAATGGTCAGAATAATGTTCTTGGGAAACACCCATGAATATAATAGTGGGTTTCCACCTAAATTATAGATACCTCTAGTGTATTATATTATATTTGTTATGTTTTTAGGGTATATTTACATTTTTTTCAAAAGGAACAGCTAGGATTTTTTCTGGATTGATAAATTCATTGGCAACATTTAACTACCTTAGAGGTGAATTAGTCAAATCTATGATGTTTTATTTTCTAGATGACAGTTTGATTATTTATATTTTTTTGGAAACATCAAATATTCGATTGGGATTATTTTTAATGAATAAGAAAGTAGTGGTCTCATGCGGTTTTAATTTGTTATTCCCCAATGAATATAAAATACTAACTATGATCAGGAGAAATTATTTGTTGTTATTATACTAAAAATACAGTGACATTACGTCATTGGTGTTCAAATTGTTTCCAATAAGGATCAATATAAATTTATGAATTTTTTTCTCATTGTGACTTGAATGTATAGAAAAAGTGGTGGATAGAGTGTCCCCATGACTATGACATTGATATCTCCTACCTCACAAGAAAATGGAATGTGGTGGTTGATTCATTGAATATGAATTCACTAAGGGATGTGGTCATGGAATCTTGGGTTACTTTTAATGATATAGAGGAGTTGGAAATTCTGTAATGGGATACAATAATGTTTCATAGAGGTTGACACATATTTCACATGCGAGTATAATATACTATAATGTGGTAGGTGTACTAATAGCAATGTGGATTACTAGAGGTAGTGGTGATACGTGATTGTGTTAGCCAAGTTGATGCTATGAATAGATGGTCGAATGTTGGAAAAAACTGGATATTACAATTGGGAAGGTTTGGTATTATTATATTTTTTGTGATAGAGTCACTTAGGAGTTCCATAGACCACCTTTTCTAGTACACCAATGATGATCCATGATGTAACATGTCATAATAATGATTATTTGTTGGAATGGTATTAAACATGAAGTGATAGAGTTTTAGGATCATTTTTTTTGTTTTCCAGCTGGTAAAGTCTATGATTCATGTTCCTAGAGATTTCTTATAGTCCTTACATTTCCTTGATTTGAAATAGGATGAAATATATATGTATTTCATCATAAGTTTAGCCTATAATCAGGGAGGTTGTGACTTTATATGGAAAATCATGGAATGTATGATGAAATAATCGGACCTCCTTGTGACCAAGGATTTATGTCCATTTCTGGATCGTTAATAATATATATCTATAATTATTCAAGATTTCATGTTGTTCTATGGACTATTTCTTTAGATATAGATATTCCTTTTCCAAATGAGTATGGGGAAAATTTCTTTAAATTTTTGGAACTTATTTATGCACAAACATTTCATTCCACCCTTATTTATATTGGTTGATAGAGTGGACTATTTATACACTAGAAGATATATTTTAAAAAATTATCCTTGAATTAGGTGGATATTAAAAAAACATTACTTTTCTTTATTTTTCTCAATGAATATCTACTATATTTCCATTTTCATATCCCCCTTTATCTATTTGTATGGATATTTATGTCCTTGTCTTTTTTTCATGTTAAGGAATGTGTTACAACAATGCTTGGACATGATATTTTGTAGGGAACAATATTGAATGCTCTTAATATTCATGGGAGGTTCAATGCTTTGATGGAATTGAAAAAGTCTTTTGTCGATCATAGAATGTGGCCCTTACAGTATGGGGATAAGAACTATGTGTTTTTGAAGGATTTTCCATATCATGTGTAGGGAATATTTGGATGGAAGATTATTATATCACCATATTTCGTGAGAATTTTTATGATTTTTGGAATGGTGGTGAGGTGGATTATTAGTAGTGACTTTATCCATATCTATAAAAGGTCAAAAAATTCATCCATGTATCTCATTCCAATTTGTATCATCATGATGACTAATGTGTCATTTTATATTTATATTTAGATATCAATGATGAAACCATGTTTATATAGTGTTTGATAGAGGTTTACAACAATTGAGGGAAGGAGTTTAAAGAGAAAAAATTAGTTTTCTTCTTATGATATAAAGGAATGGGGACATGGATGAGTCTACATGGGAGTTTAAGATTATGCTACATTCTTAGTACCTTGATTATTTTTATGTTTTTTTCCATTATTTGTTGTACCTTGATTATATTATATTTTTATATTTATGTTGTATGAGATGTTATTTTCATATTGATGATGTGTTTCAATAAATTCATTATATATTGTAGGGAAAGAATGTACCCTATTCGAAAAACTTTATAACCTAACATCATTGAAACTATATAGGTGAGTTAGTTCCATTAAAATAAGTTAATATCATGATGTGGGATATATAATTCTATAAATATTAGCCATCAGACTGTATTTAATGGTGATAACATTCTTCCACCCTGAGATGGATAATATTTTGTGTGTTTTTATTTATGGGATATATGGTAATGTGGTTTTATAGAATGGTTTTTTGGAATGATCAGTGGACGTTTTAATTTGTTGGATTTTTTTGGTGGTGGTGTTTTAGTTTTTGTGAGATCATTGAGACATATATCGGGGAAATGATATTTTGACTATTCCCCCTTTTCATTATAATATGGTTTTAGTCCTTATTTAAATGATTTTTTGATATGTATCTAATGTAATAGTTGATCACATTGTCGAGTATATCTAATTAGATGTTTAGTTTACTAGAATTTCTACAGTAAAGCAGTAACCATAGGACATATCTTGATGGATCCATAGATAAATAATTCAAAAATACGGCTCTATTTATATAAAGATAATGAAAATAGCATTTTCGAAAAATTTTGTTTCGATAATTTAATATTCTGAAGGAAGAACCGAAAGCTATAAAACAATAAGGAAATTAACAAAATTAATTAAGTGTGATCAGCATGGGGAATTATCTGGATGCTCATCCCTCATTACTTCAAGACAATGGGTCTAGATCATTTAATATATGTTTTTAACACCTATTACAATAATTTTATCTTATATATTCTAGAATAACTCATAGGGTTTATTCGAAAACACACAATGATTAATCGGAAAACACCAAATATTGGGTGTTTGGTGTTTAAATTCCTAACTGAAACTCACCAAGGAAACACATGAACAACTTGATATGCTATCCATGAATGTATAATTTATATTTCTAAAATAATGATGTAAATTTACATGACATTGATAGTGCTTCTGTGGGTTCTATTGAACAATATAAACCACACAAACTGCACAATTATAAGAGGGATAATAAAGGGTTGAATAGTGTATAAAACATCACATGAAAGGGTACCACAAAACATTATCATAAGATATTGATCATGAAATATTAGAAAATAAATTAATCAAATAAAAATAGTGGAAGAATAAAAACAATATTCAACATATAATTAAAAATATTAAAAAATAATAATATATACATGAAACTCTGGATTACATCATGCTCCCCTCAGGTGAACAAAAGGATTTTTGAAACTCCTTGGGATGGGAGAAAGAATGATATTTTGATGAACAACATACCATGGCCTCTAGAACATATTGGATTGATTATATTAATTTTTTGTGAATCCAAAATGGTATCATATTTCCACATGGTCTAACTCCCAAATTAAGTCCATATGGTTCCGATTTAGAGGTAATGTGGGAGGTTATTTTAGGCACCCTAATTTCGATATTATGATTGGTCCACGGTTTTTGGAGGTCATAATGTCTTAAATAACTTTAGATAAATCTTTAATGTTGTTGTAATACACCTTTTCTATATACATTTATTATTTTGTGGAAATCCATTTTTTTCTAATAATACATATTTCCATAATATCGATTCATGCTCTTGACTCATTTAATTTTCATTTAATCGGACCGATCTTTTATAATAATCCATTTATTAGACTAATTATGCTACTGTTCATTCATGAAAGTTGTATCCCACAGAGATACGGGTCATTTCGCAAATGTTAAGACCATTTTGATGCATATGTTTCTTGGATCTTTCAAAACAGAGGACATGTGTTCATGGGATTCAATGCAGTTTGGCCCATTTTCCTTAAGCATCATTGTGGGATCTCAGAATTTCCCCCACCTTAAATTAAATCATTAAAACAACTGATGGTTACTTTTTGAACAATAAAAATAACAATATTATTTTACTAATCATAAAGTGAAAATATATTATTCATAATTATAATTTTAATAGAAACCCATTTTAATACATTTGTATATGGGTGATATTAAAAAATGAATCTTTGTACGATCAATATCTAAGACCATCCTAAAATTTACATTATAGAAAAATTTGTTGAAGAGGTTCTATGGGGTGGTTCCAAGGAGGTTGGAGGGAAAAATGAAAATCTATCTATAAAATATATATTGGAGGATCCCAATAGTATGGATGCATATAGTGAAACATATTGGGAACAAATAAATTATTATATGTCTAGATATAGTGTAGTGGTATGTTGGAGGTGTTTTCTATGTTATTTTATATATGAGGGTAGATATTTAGTGAAGGATAAACTAAAATGTGGAGTCACATGGGTGATTTAAAAAAAATATTCATAAATCAGCAAAGATTCAATAAGGTTTCATGGTACTATGTGGAGGGGATTTCATGTTCAGGAGGATGTAGCAACGTTTTTGGGGATATGATGTCGCATTCCATTCATTTTGAGTCATAGAAAGTGTTTTATAGGTTTCATCATTGTGTCATCCCAATTTTATAGGATTTACAACATTGAGATATCATTGAAACCCAAAGCTAATTTAACTATCATTGTTATGACCTGGTGAGCTATGTTTTTTTGTAGTTCCCATGGTTTTTAAGAAGGATGTGTCATGGTATGGGTGGTATCTCTATGATATTATGTGTTATAGTTTTCTTATAAACTTATATATCCTTTTAGATCTAGTAACCTTCCCCCATTTCATTCAATGGTTTCCCAAGTGTGTCTGAAGGTGCTCCTTATGTTCTAAATAAGTTTCCATTGACCAAATATTTTAGGGATTTAATTTTTTGTTGAATTAAATAATTTCCCCCCATATAAATTCATGTTTTCTACATTTTTATTTTATTTGAAATATTCTACCATGGGTTTCTATGTTTTATATATTTTTTTAATCATGAGATGATATGTGTTTTTGTGTTTATGGTGATCATGGTGCCTTCCGTTGTCATGGAGCGTGGTGGGGGCCCAATTTTTGTTATAAATATGCACACTGGATCATAGTTTGAATATTTTTTTATCATTTTGAAAATGGATTTCTCAAACATAATAAATTTACATAAGTGATTATTTGAAATTGAATGGATGAGGGGAATTATTTTCATTTTCTTACGACATTCATATTATTGTTTTCAATGTGATTATATAAGATATATTCTATTGTGAAAAATGTTGTGGTTTAGATCATTTTTCCCTTTTTTGAAATCATTATGTAACCTATATGTTTTTTGGTTATTTTCAACATAAACTGAAATTAATTAACCACTTATATTTTCAAAAAAAAATCCGTATGATTTCAAGTATATATGAGAATTCCCTAAAATAATTTAGTAGAATATGATGAAGATATAAAGCTAAACCTAAAATAATGTTATGTAGTTATGTGAAATTTGTTTTAATTTGTTGTTATGTGACCATGGTGTGGGTCAGTGGGTGTTAATATATAGTGGGAATATGAAGTGTGACCATTAAGTAGGGTGGAGGTGTGTGGTTTTGATATTGGTTGTAAATAGTGTTGTGATGATAGTTGTATTAATGAGTAGGATGATCTATTTGTTTGTGTGAGGTTGTGATATTCCTGAACCCCCAATAATAATATAATTTTCTAATAATGTTTTTAAATTATTTGGGATGGTTTGGGTAATGTTATAAACATCTACTGAATAAATTTAATAGTTTAATTGGATATATTGTTTTTTATTAACGATCTAATGGGGATGTATAATGGAATCGATTGGAAAATATGAAATATAGAAAAATATTTTCATTTGTGAAAGTGGATGGATAGTGAATATTGCTAGGTTGCATATTTTTTATGGAAAATTTAGGGGTGGTATTGGGTATAACGGTCATGTAATGATTTTTGTGTAATTTTATTTTTATTATCGTTTATTTGTGAACCAATTGGTTAGGTTGAGTGTGGTTATAAATTCTTCACTACATGTATATTGTGATTTTCTACAAGAACACCCAATAGAGAACCATGTTCCAACTCTTGAATATTTATATTAGGGTGTATTACCTAACATATATATGGGAGGATAGTTGGATGAATATACTCTTATTACAACTCAATACTCCAGTGGCTGTTGATAAACATAAGATCTAATTTCTATAATTCAAAAGTGAATAATAGTGGTATTTTTGGGGTTATGAGGTGGCATATGGTGGGGATCATACACAGTGGAAAGAGGATAAGAGTTATATTTCTTACAAGTTCATGATACCCTACCACTTTTGTTATAGGCATGGTTTCTTCAGTTGAGACTTTTTATTTTAGGCTAGTGGTCTTCAGGTAAGATATGATAGTGTGGTTTCACAGGTGTCTATGAGTGAGATGATGTGTTGGGTGGACATGTTATGGGGAAGTGTTGTGAATTTATATATATATATATTAGATGGGGGAACCTGGAAATATGATGGTGGAATGTGAATGTGGACAAATAGTTGGAAAGTGGTTTAGTGTACCCTTTAATGATATGATTATTTACATGGATCTCTTATTTGGTGAGTGTTCAATAAAATGGATGGGATTTATTAGTTTACCTATTTAAGTGTTTTTATTTATTCTACTTATCTTTGGGTGTATTATTATGCTTATTTTTCTTGGGTAAAATATAATTTGGTCTTTTATATGAGTATACTCATTTGATCAGCCTATATACATAAATTGATTTTTTTTAGTTTTTAAGAGGATCACACTATTAATGAAGGATATTAATATCTAAAACCATTTTATAGGTTCTATGTTTCTTATATATATTTTATTTTGTGTTTTAAATTTTAAACACTTTTATCTATACATGATCACTTTATTCATAAATTGTATGATGATTAGGTTTTTTATGTTATGTCATGGATCTTCTCAATGTTGGTTTTTCATATCTCATAATCTTTTTATTTTATATAGTAATTCATCCCATTTGTGAGATTTCTATACCCTCATGGATAGACTCCAACAATGTAAAACCGAGGGTGGGACGCAGGAGTAATTATCTCTCATCCTTCATTGCCAACCCATGAGGGGAACCGTTGGGTAGAATTGGTCATGACATAATTAACCTAATCATAACCCACATGAGATTATATCTTTTTATGTCATATTATTCTTACTCATCATTCATCGAGTGAAGGTCACGTTAAAACTATAATGTAATGATTAATATAAATTTGACCTAGTTGAATCTATACAACAACTACATCCACATTCCAATAGACATCAATTAAATTACTTGAAAATGGAATACATAAAGAATTATAATAAATTCATGATATTACCCTACACTAATAATTATTAATTAATATTATCTCTGCGTATTTTAATGAAGATTCATTGTAATAATATAAAACAAAAATCAATACCAATGCCAATAAATCACTAAACATATCTTAAAAATGTATATAACTTTAACTGATTCCTACAAGAATGATCAAGAACAAAGAAAAATATTTTAAAACATAGGATTCCATACAATGTGATCTAACTAATGAAAAACATATATAGTTTTACTCAATTCCAAAATATAAATATAACATATAACAAATAATAACACAATCCCATGAATGTATTGTTTATTTTCCCTGAGGATCTCTTACGTAAACAAAGTATTTGATGAAACTATTATAAATTTATCCAGAATTGAGAAACAATTGAGTCTATTATACTTTTTTTATTTAATAAACTCATATTCATGATGTTCAAAATATGAAATATAATGAAATGAGTGAGATATAATGCTTATTACATATAAAGATATGTGATAGCTATAAAATCTCATAAATGATCAAAAGATAAGAATATAGTTATAAAAAATGTGAATGGACACAATATAAGATAATAAAAACAATAAATTAATATTTCAAAAATAATGAATCATTCTATAAGTCTTTTTAATAAATAAGAAATGAATCCAAATTGTTTGCTACCATTAGTCAAAATGCATGATCCTTGATAGTGTATCATCTAGAAACCGTATAAATATTTCACAAACATTAATACAAGGAACATTAATTTCACAAGTCACAATAATGAACCCATGCATTATATGTAATTAAATTTTTCATACATATATGTATCCTAAGATACAAAAATTTAGGTTATAAATTAGATAGATACAAAGGACTACACCTTTACATTATACATATATATATTCATACCACTTCAAATCAATCCCTATATCATAATTGAAAGATTTAATGAAATTATGATTCATAAAATTTTAAAAAATAATCACATAAATAAATGATTCTTAATTCTATAAATAAACATAACATGATAAAATAAAATAAAAATAATTAGAATTAAAAGTTACACAGTGACATACTAGGTAAATACGCATCAATAATGATGATAACGTATAATGTATATATATCATTTATAAATCAAAGGACTATAGTTTAGTAAATAATTTCCCTAATAAAATAAGGTATATAATCTTATCAAACACCCTATATTAATGATGTGATTCCAATATTTCTCATATAAGAATGGAATCAGACATAAAGACATATTTTTATATAGCAGATGATTAGTAAAAAAATAAGTGATAGATAATTTCCCCAATATAGAAACACATTAAATAATAAATCCCAATATATAATATGAATGTAAATAATTAAATAATATCCATAATAACAAATAAGGGGTTTCAGTGTACTTGGAAAAAAATGAATCCCACCTTTGGAACACTTGGAATAAACCACATTAGAAATATAAAAAATCCCCAAAAATTTTTAAAATAAAAATTCAATTAATTTTCCACAAATAATGGAGAATATAATTTACTTTTATCAAAGAATTAAATCATTGAAAATTTCATTCCTAGAAAATGATAAATATGGTGAAAATATGTTTTCACATGAAATAAGTTCAAAATTGATTCTTTTACGAAATATTATTTATAATAAAAAGGATACAAATTTATCAAAAATATTATGGATATTTAATGTAGTACAAAATTACCACAATAATTTATTTATTCAAAGATGAAGACATTCATAAAAAAAACTTATTTATAAAAATAAAGTATAAAGATATTGTAGACATAAATAATAATTGGGGTCCGTATTCTAAAAATTGGTAAATAAGCAGCAATGAGGGATACAAAATAGTGAATAGACAAGAATAAAATACCTAATAATAAAAAGAAGATAATAAACTTATTGGGGGATTAAATATATATTTATATATATATATATATATCACAATAATTCCTCAGAAGTATTATGTTTATAAACAAATCAAATTTAAAATCAAAATTAAAGAAAAAACCCTTTTGGTGATGGTATATTACTTATAAAATGAACATAAGATGGATAACATGAAATGACAATTATTATATAATTAAATAATATATATTCATTATATATAATTGGAATGGGTAATTAAATACACCATATAACAAAAACAAAAATTCAAAATATCAAACAATTATTATATAATAGAAAATAGGAAAAAAATACCCATAGCTTTTTTTGAAATTACATGAATGAACTTTTAATAATCTTTTGATCAAATATAAATATCAATAAAACTATTTTATAAAACATATTCATATATATAATCTTTCATTAAAATCATTTATAATATTTTACTACAAATATATTTTTCAGTTATATTTTATTTTCATAATCGGATGTTATAATTTATAACTATTTATTTACAACTAATTTTATAATGGTGATGTAAAATCAAGTTTATAAATTCAATGCACATACTTAAGGGATTATAATAGTTAATATAGTATATTTATTATAGTTACATATATTGTTCTAATATAATTACATAATTATTTTATTGATGATTTGTGATTATGAATTTGGTAATCCAATTATTTTGGTAATTATTAACAAACAATTGGGTGTTATAATAGTAAAATGTGAAATATTAATATTTCATTTTCTAATAATATAAAAAAATTATTTTCTCATTTTTAATCTAACAATTCCATTATTCAGATGTCTATATACATAAATGGTAGATATTTATTGTATTGTTTATATAGGTGGTTGAACTAACACAAATAAGAAATGTTTATAATATATGGGTGAGTATGAATAAGAATGAGATTATTTTGGGTTAATAACATTATTATAGAAAAAATGATATTTTTTATATAAAAAGGAAGTCAATTATTATTAATTGGTTTTGATATATAAGAAAATAATAATGAGAAAAATGATGTATTCACCCTCGTGGCGGTAGAAGTTGGCATGTACACAGATATGACATGCTCATTTACCATATATCATTAAGAGGGTAAGAAATAAAAAAAAATTCTTATTATTTATTTGGTTATAAATATAAAATTATTCCTCTAAATATTCTTTTCGAACTATTTATAGGTTTTATTGATAAATCATGCATGTCATTCATGGAGGGAATAATATTTCGGTACCTATGAAGACATTATCATTCATCATGTTGTTTTAGAATATTGTAAAATGGATGTTACATTATTATAATAACATATAATAATATTATTAATACTTATGTTTTCATACATTGACAACGGTAAATTATTAATGGGGTTAGTAGGAGAAAATTGAAATTGAAATTGGTTTAAAAAATAACCTCTCGCTTCAAATGTTCTCTGTTGGATGATAACCTAAGGCACCATAGATTACTATTTCAGAAAGATAAGGGACTAGAAGATGTGGGTAAAGTGTTTAAGAGAAATTATGATATAAATTTTATGGTAATATATTATAATGTCTTTTGAAATGGGGTTGATGTGGGAACCTTTTATAAGTGACAAAAAGGTATTTTTTAATTATCAAATGCTCATTTAAGGATAAAATCCAACTTTTATTGGGTAAATGTATCAAAAAGTGGGTTATAATTATTTTTAATTTTAGAATATATCAATATATAATCTTCCATTACCACTCCCATTTTTAACACATATCATTTTTTCTTATATATAAATTTTTACATTTTAGCACTATTGTTTTTAAATTGGTAACTATGTTCTTCAAATGTGATTTATATTTTCACAAAAAAAAATCTGTTAAACACTAAAATAAAATTTTATTTCTATGATTATACAAATCATAAACATGTATTCTTATTTAGATTTTAAAATAAAAAAATTAAATTTTTTATTATAATATACAATTTCTAAAAAATATGCTCTCTCGGGTGTTTTTTTCTCTCTCCATTAAGTCTTGTTAATTTATATTATTAATGATTACGAATTAAATGAGTTTTGATATATATTTATATAATTTTAAACTATATATTATTTTTATTATTGATTATATATTAGATTGTTTTACTTAATACAAATTTTACATTGTAAAGAAATAAAATCATTGAAAACAATACTTTCCCCATTATCATAGTAATTAAATTCAATCCACATAATATACAATTTTTTCATTTAAATTTAATTCGAATTATTATGTTATTTTTACCAAATAAATAATTATATAAAATCAATTATTTAAATAAAAATTCATGGTGCATGGAAAATTAATTTTAATAATAACAAATGTAATGCATAGAAACCAAAATTTAGAAAAGGGTAATTTCAAGATTCAAAATTATGTATTGGATGTTATGAAAACTTTTTATGAATTTTATAGTATATAATAATCTTCTATAAAAAATGATTTTTCCTTGAAAAAAATCTATAACTAAAATTTAAAAAACAAATTATTTAATTAATTGAAAAGGAAATTATTGTTTCTTTTAGTGGGAAATTTTATCCGAGTACCAACAAATCTATACATGTGTATTCTGAATTAAAAATAGTAGCAATAAAAATTAATAATTTTTATACCAAAATAAATTTTTGATAATGATTAAAATATTATTCATTTCAAAGTCATAAATAGTTTATTATATTATAATAAAATCTATAATATTTAAAATAATAATAATTCACTCTATTTGCTAAAAAATAAATTATATAAGGAAAAAATAATGATTTTACTCGTATATTTTTTTCATAAAGAGTTTAAAAATTGTTCAAATTTTGTCAAATTAAAATTAAAAAATATGATAATTTATCATTAAAAAGTATAAAATTATAAAAATTATGTTATCGCATGAGAATAAAATTTTAAAATATTTACTATTCATAATCCTATTTCTAATAAATTTCCAATCATTTTATAATTTATATATAATTTATATAAGTAAAATTTTTAACCATTATATATTATGTTTTGTAAATAAAATCACCTAAATGTCTAGTTTATATAAAGGTTATATTATAAATTATAAATTAGTCTTATTAAATATTTATATATAATAATTGAAATTAATAAATTCATTAGTATTAATGATGAAATTTATTTTATTTTGAAAAATGTAATAAATTTTAGTCACCATTATTTCAACCCTAAAATTCATATAATAATTTTTAATTATTATAAAATTATCCATCATTCATTTGACTTGATGTTTCGTGTAGATAAAGCAATCATACACATTATGTTTTAAATATATAGATATATATAATTTAAAATTATAGGGTGTTATTTCTCAAATGATGGTTGGGTTATGGATTCGTTGAATATGTGATCTGTGGGTTTGATAATAACTGTTCGGGACATTTTAAAAATTGAGTAGTGTATCAATGGTGGACCTATTGATGTTAGTGCTAAAGGAGTGGTGTAAAGATTGAAACATTAATGGGTGTAATTGAAATAATTTAGATGAAACATTAATTTTATAGAATCATAAATATTTTATTAAAGTTAAATTTATTCATAATTTCTATCATTCTGAACATCTATGTGAGTTAGGAACAAAAATAAATCTCATGGATTCATAGATGTGGTAGTCCAAATGTACACATGATAAACGTTATGACATTCCAATGGATGGGTGTGTAAGAATAGATGTAATATATTACCAATAAAACATCATAATAATGTCATATAAATCTAATATTTTCATTAATTAGTTCAGTATGACATTGTATGTGATTCAATGATAGTAAATGAAAAACAATTCTATACTAATATGGTATTTTATGAATATACAAGAGTTGTACAATTATTTATTTATTGGATGGAAAATGAGATAGAATTGTTTATATAAATAAAAAATTAAAATTTTAGTATTTTTAGATAATGTTTTTATATAATCATAGTTTATATATTATTAGAGGATTTAGAATAATAAATAAACATGAAAGAACTCAATAAACAGTTAGAGCTACTATTTTGAAAACCTTCTTTAAATTATCTATTGAGCCTTCTAGGATGCTATTTTGGAGAAACCAACACGTCCATGATGTGAATAAAGAATTTAATAATTGATTTGGGAATCTATTCTCTAATCTAGATTTCTCAATTTTTGTCAACAAAAATGTATACGTTGTTCACTTTAATAAGTTAGGGGTGTGAAATTCTTATAATTATTTCTAACTTTTAAACATAAAAAATCCATTTATAAGGATAAAGTGATATTAAATCTATATAATTTATAATATAATTTTATACTTGTAAGAATAATATAATGAAATATAAATTTCTATAATATTTTATTATTTTATAACATTGTTTTTACAATAGTTAACACATTGTACCCATTACTGTGTTGAATAATTTTATCCATGGAAAATATTAGTTATATAAAATAATTTAATTTATCTCATTACTAACTATGGATCACCAGATTAAATATATTAAATCCATTTTAAATATTTAATTTCATTAAGTTAATTACATTAATAATAATATAAGAACATAAATACAATAATAATATTATTTCCGGGATATGTGTTTCTTAGCCCAAAAATTAATATATACCAATAGAAAGTATAATAAAAATTCATAGATAATTAAATGGATATATTTTTTAATACGGGACCATGTTTACTTCAATACCAATCCAAAAATTGGGTGATACATTCTAAATATATAAAAATGAATGGAATTTTCATAAAATTGAATATTTATTTACAATTAATTAAAAATTGATATTTTTAGACATATCCTGAAACATTATCATAATAAAATTTAGACATAAAATTATCAAAAAAAATATATTTACCTTTTATAAAATAAAATTTCTTTAACTTAGATAATAAAAGTATAATACCCAAGTACAAAATGAAGTAAAAACAGTTTTGATGAAAATGTATTTTTAATGAATATAAATAATTTATAATAATTCATTATATAATAAAATTTAATATAAGTATTTAAATTTATTTTATTAAAAATAAACGAAATAATTTCCTTAAAATCATTCATGAATATTTATTAAATTAATTTATTTCAATGAAAATTTTTTACACACAAAAAATATTTTAATAAATAAAGATCTTTAAACATATATGATTTATAAAAAATTTAAGTGATTATTTCCAATATTTTTTTGTACATTTGTATTCTGGAAAATTTTTCTTCCCATATATAATAATTTTGATTCTCCAATTACCAATAATCAAACAAATGACTTTGTTATAATGGTCATATAATATTATTTCCAAATGATATTATCCATAGTTTTAATATTGGTATTGCTTATCTTTCCCAATATCAAAAAAATTATTTTTTTAAATCAATTATAGAATGTAAAATAGTTATATATGATAACATTCAAAAATGTGATGAACTACCATCCTCTCATGTGGATTGATGATTTATTAAATCAGTTGATGGGATAAAATTTTCATAGGATGATTAAATTATGGTATTTATGTATTCAAATGCATGTTAGTAAATTGGATATCAAAAATACTACATCCTGATATTTTAGGCCTTATGACATCATTTTCTTGTCATTTTATGTGATGAATGTTCTAGATTATTTTTCATTGGACTGATTAATATAAGGTTCCACGATTATCAGGAAAAACTAACAGTGGTCATTTTAAATGTCATCCTTCTATTCTTAGTGCCTAAGGAGGATCATGTATAACAAATGTATGCTATGTTTGGTGTTCTACAGTTTCATAAGTTTTGATGTTCTAGTTATGAACTTATGAGGTCTATTTTTTCAGGAAAGTAATATCTCAGTGTGGGGTCAAAATAAATCCTTTGAATATTGGAAAAATGTTTAAAAGGGACCCTAAAGAATTTTTTGAGTTGTAGAGTTGACTAAATGATAACATTATTCCCTATAATTATTATTTTTTATAATATCTATGATCCCAACATTTCCATGATTGTGAATCCTGTGAAATCCTTTTATAGAATTGGTCAAGAATTATTATCAACTGGACAATGCCATTATGTTATAAATTATTTAATGGAGAATTAATCTTGTTCTCTAGTTCTTATACTAATGGGTGATGCGATATAAATCATTTTTTATTGTAATTATTCTTGTATTTCATTGTTTCATGTGTTGATCAAATAATGCTTAGTAATCTATTACGTGTTTTAGTAGTTTCAGCCTCATGTCAATAATTATTTTTACCATGATCTTGAGAGTGTAATTATGGTGTTATTTATAAATATATGGTAGAAATACCATATTAGTGGCCATTTTATATTCTTAATGAATTAAAAGAGACCAATATATATTCACTGAATGTTATATGATTAATTAGCAGTGATGGTGGATGGGGTTCTTATAGGAAAATGATTTTGATATTTTATTTTCTCCTTTTAATGTGAATGTTGTGGTTAATTACTAGATGATAATGTAAATTTTTTAAACAAAAATATTTTATAATTTATTTCTCATAAAATAAATTTTATATTTTATTGAGTTTGTTTTACACAGAACATTGAGTATAAAGGAACAATAGTATACTATTATAACATTTATACATGGATTTTATTACCAAGATGTTGAAATTTGAGTTATGTGAATGTCCTCATCCTTACATATTATATAATCTTTAATTAAGTGAATAATTTAAATTGAGGATATTTCCATGATTATTTCTTTATAAAATTATGTCATAACATATACAAAACACCAATAATATTACATGTAGACACTTCTACTTAGTAACTATTTTTCATAAAATAAAAACAATTAAAAACAAAACATGTCTAATGACTTTTTTAAGATAGTATGGATTTTCCACGATCCCATACACGACCCTACTCAACATTAAGTTCTATTTAAAAAAATTTCAATGACATTGTATCAGCATAAAATGATTAGAAAGGTATCAAAAAAAGAATCAAAATAGTTAGTTTTTCAAAACAACATGTCAACCATGAATAATTTATCATAAATAATTCATTTCAAATTTGTGATTTAGTAAATACTTTTCACTAAATAAAATAACTATGCTTAACATTTTTAACCAATAGATTACCATAAAACCCATATAAATCACACATAACATATAAATGTAAAACGAGACGTAAACATACATAAGTGGAATAACCATACAGTTTACTTCCACACATATTAGTAAATGGAATAGCCATCCGGCCGACATCCATACCGAATGCATTGGAGGATATAACGTAACCACCCGTTATTGGATTATCCCGGAACCACACATCAGTTGGTTTATCATGTAACCACTCGTCAAATGTCTATGTACCAATACATATTCATAATATATAAAATATTTCAAATATTAACATTTCAATAATAACATTTAATTTGAAATGACAAGATATGATTTGAAGATATTGAAATACTCAATAAATTTCCAATATCATTTATAATAACAAAACACTAAAAACCAATATAAGGGGTTTCTTTGTCATTTTAAAAACATTATGGATTATAGAGGATGACAAATAACTATTACATTGGCGGAGAGTTCATTGTCTATGCATACATTAGAAATCATTCCTTCTATCATTTAGTAAAAAGAATCATAGAGGAATGGATCCATTTTAATGAAAATATATTTCAAAGGGGTTCATTATACACCGTATAATAGAATGAGTTTTATATAATGAATACATTACCCAATGAAAGGATATTTAGACAAAGTCCCTTTCCTAATGTCAGACTTGTCTTGTATGTTCCTTGTTCTTCCTAAATAATAAACATATGTTAATTTATACTTTATTAAGAACATTTTCAAGTTTTTTATTTTTTTAATATCACTTATTACCTTGATATAAAAATTATTTAATTATTTGAGTTCATATCAAACATTTTGTCGATGTTCGGAACATGAGTAAAAAAAACTTATTTTAATTACAAATTGTCCATGTGGTTAAAATCCCATTATATACAGAATGATATTAATGATTTAGATATAAAATATTTTATATATATCTAGTATATATGGGTTTATAATAGTCAATAACATTTGGATATATGAAATTAAATTCACCGTTCATAGAGACGGTAAGCCATACGTACTCCTGAATACTACTTTCAATTCATATTTATATTCAAAGGAATAAAAAATAAACGATACATGTGTATTTTATAATTCCATTATAGTATCTATTTTTTATATGTTTCATAAGTTCATTATTTAAATATTTTATATGTTCTAGTTATAGAATGAATGCGTCATATCACTTTGAGGTTGTGGTATCTGCACTTACTCTATTGAAATATTCATATATATACAACATGAAAAGAAAAAAATGATTTTCTAAAAGAGAATTTCCAAAGAATGGAGATAAAATAAATATCATAAATATCATATATAATTACACTTCCAGGATAATGGCTACCATAACTAGGGGTAGGACAGGATTGGATAATCATTCTTTCGTGAAGAAGTAGTTCATCGTAAACAGAAAGAACAAGTTTGTATCCATTAGATTGGGGTGTGTGTATGTGTTGATAGAATCTTTCTAATAATAATTCGAGTATCATTAGGATACTGGGGATTTTATATAAACAAATAATATTAAGATAATTGGTATTGGAGATAAAAAAATAATGGAATGAAACTTGAGATAAGACATTACCTCAAATCGGGTAACTTCTATTAATTTGAGCCAAAAGGGATCTATTGAATTTCCCTATTCCTAAGGGATGGATTCTAGAAAAAATATAGGGATTTTAAGAGATTATTTGGATATAGGATGAATGTGACTTGGGTCTTCAGAGTTGTGAGTAATTGGTTAGATGTTGTGTCCTTTTATAAGACATAGGAGGGATCTTTATGAATGTTTGAAAGCAAAATTTTATTATAAAATTATTTTTATTTTCAAATGTTCCAAAACTCGGTAAATTAGAATATGAGATGAATATAATTCGAAATAAAATCATCCAATAATAATTAGATAGGTTTTTTATATTTTAAAATACATACCATTTTTATTTAACCCTTTGTTAACATAACTAACTTTTACCATATCATCTGGAATATTAATACTATATGGTTAATATATTTAATATAAAATTTTAACCAACCCAAAATGGATCATTAATGAAATAAATAACATTGTATATTGTTTTTTTAAAAATCATATATTTATAGGAATATTGAATCATTAAATAAATTATTAATTGATTTAAAAACTCAATTATGTCAATTTTTATACTATTCAAATAATGACTTTTTAAAAAATCCATAACAACTTGATAAATTTGGAAAAACATAATTATATAAACAATAACAAGTCATAAACATCCATAAAATTTTTGGATAGCATAAAATGTTTCAAAATAAATTTATTTTAATATTTATAATCTCATTTATTTAAAACATTCATTAACGAGGCAATCATTACATCATCATTGTGTCATAAATAAATTGATTTATATGACATAAAAATTTTATCAATAAAAACACATTATTTATACAATATTGTTATATTTATAATTAAACTTATATCAATTATATAAACCCACATTGAATTTTTTTATCAAAACAATATGTGTTTATGATATTTTTATTTTTACATTAAATACCATGTTATTAATGTAATTATCTTTCCCATGTTCCTTATAAAGGACAAATTTACATCCCAATGATTGTATTAGTCATCCATGACTCATCCAATAAGGTTAAGACATCATTATATGTAATTTAAAATTATTATAATATTATTTTTACCTTGAATTACTGTATTTATCTTTATTCACATTAACTAAATATGAAAAATTAACATTCACAAAAAAGGCAACATATTGAACCAAATTTTACATACTGATGAAAACCATGTATTTAGTATTCTTTAAATTAATTCCACAGAAGAAGTAAAATTTTATTTAAATGAAAAATTCATTTTTTAAACTACTATATAGTGTTTTTCATTGTTTATAAAAAAATTTAACATTTTCAGAAAAATACCAAAAATTCACTAAATGCTAATTTTAATATTATGAATTAATAAATGATGTGTATTTTATAATATTAAAAACATATATGTTTCATTAATTAATTTAAAAATAATTTCTATTGGCAAAATTAGAAAACATGCTTTTAAGAAAGAAAAACTACAAAAATATTAACATGTATTTATGTGCAATTTCAAAGTGAAATTACTTCCAATAACCATAATTGGATTAAATGGGTAAAAATAAAATCCATTTAAACTTTAAAAAAAATTAACAAGATAATATATCAATATAAATAAATCATATTAAAAGACAGTTTTGACTTAAAATGATGTATTTTTCACCGTTCATGGATAATTGAACATTAGTAGAGTAATACAAAACAATTGACCATAAGATAATTTTTATATTCTTCTTCAAAATAAAGAGTTTATTTTTTCAAATAAAACATATAATGGTGACAAACAATATATTCAATAAGGGGTTCTCCATTAAAAGGCAAAAAAACTGCCTTTTGAAAAAAATTAGAGTATTTATGCTTAAAATTTGATTCATTTAAATTTTAGGCATCTAAATTTTATTGGATAAATGTAAAAACATTTTAAACATGTTTAATCATAAAAGTAATAGTTTTTTTAGTCCCTGAAATAAAAGTGCATGGAGTTAACTGGTGTTTAGAATAATTACATCATTAAATTATTTTTCGGTATAACTCAACATTGGGTGCAACGTATGATTTCAGAGAAATACATTGTTGACTGTTGAGTATGCTATTGAAAAAACCATTACCATTACGGTAAATTTAATATTTGATACTGAAATATTAATAATTATGTATATTTCAAATTTTGTATTTACCTATGATGTTACATCCATCCCTCCTTTGGGAAAATGTGTCTTAACAATTTTAAAATTGTCAATGGAATCTTCATTATAAGTATCACATCGAAAAAAGAGTCAATAAAAAATTCATTTTAAAATAAAGAAGTAGAAGAAATGATGGTCACCCGAGTTAACACATAATTGGTTTCCATGAAATCATGAAAATTGATGAGAAACTATATGTGAAGTTTTTATGGAGAGTGATATAAAAGATGATAACGAGAAAATTAACCACCATAAAATAACTAACCTGTGATAGGTTAAAGGGAATTTGGTTTCATAGTAGGGAAATAGGATAGAGAAATTTTTTGTTTTATATTCCATTTATTAATGTTGTATAATTTATTTATGATATTGACCAAGTACATAAGGAAATATACATACTTTTGATGTAGAGTTTCATCCTTTAATAATTTTCTACAAGAAAACTAATCTTTTCCCCAAACGATGAGTAATCAAGATGAATTGGGCATGCCTAAAGGACTTCAATAATCTACTATAAAATCAAATAATCTAAAATATACCAACTATATAATTCCCATTCCATTAAACACTAACCAAATCCAAAATGGTTAGTACAAGATCAGATAACCCCCAAAAAAATAATCTTTTAATAAAAAATACTCCTCTTAATCTCCAAAATATAACAAATATTACAAAATGTTTATAAAAGACCATTAAATGAAAAATAGTATTAAAAATACATTAATATAATCCAAACTACGATTGAATCCCAAAATTCAGAATTCTGTGATTTCATAGTCTTCCACAAAAAGTTTAACATTTATCTCCAAATAACATATGATACTATTTAATTCCAATAAGGAAAATTAATTAACCTAATCACATATTCTATATTATAGGTTAATCATTTCCATTAATAACCCAATTCTCTATATGTCAACAATTAAAACATAGATTCGTAAAATATAAAATATAAACCATTACTCCTCAAATGAGATCCCATAGGGCTCTATATTCTTTAATCATATAGTGTTCCCAAAAGAGAGAATGTCTCCTCGAATAAACACGATCACATAATCTCCAAACCATTTTCCAATACTAATGATATCAATTTTATAAAACATATGTTTCCATAATAAACTTATTCTTGATGAATAACAACATCTATCTAAAAATAATAATCTATATTAACTAGGTACTTCCTGTAGTTGAGTGGTTGGAGATAAATCCCAATCACACTTTGGTTGTGAGTTTGATTCCCAAAACATTCTCCAAAACAATGGGTTGTCACACAGTATGTGTTTTTTCCGTTCTAAAAAATTATATAATTTAATAAAATTCTCTCAAAAAGATATAAATTCCACAAAAATAACCATAATATATTTAACCAAAAATGTTATCTAATACTTATCATTTTCTTCATTATATGTAATAACATGTAATTGCCTCAAATTCAAGAATCATATGGACCCAAATGGTTTTGGAATACTTATATCTACATAGGAAAAGATAATTCTTCCTTGAATATCATTTCACATATCAAGCATCAGGGTTACAGATACATTAAAATGTTTTCCCATGTAATTCCATCATCAAAAGAGTCTTAATTCTTTTTAGCATTTCATTATCCTAAAATACACCATAACTCTTGAATCCATTATATGTATAATTTTTAGTCAAGAAACATTCTTCAATATCCATTAACCATTAATTTCCAATATATTATATAATACATCTTCCCTACAAACAAAATCATGAATCATATCCTAAGATTCAATAATTTCAGAACATCATCTAATAAATAATCCATAATATTCATTGGTAATTTTCTCTTTCCGTATCCTAAATTAGAATGGAATTAGGAATTGGTAAATAGATAATTGTATGGTCTTGCAGATCCATTCCCAAACCTTCTTCATAGTACATCTATTTGTATAACTTCCATGCCCGCCACATTTAATACATTCAATTGAATCGTCAAAAATAACTTATTTCCCTTTCATGGATTGAACTGTATTCTTCTTTTTTACATGTAATGTTCTTGATTTATGAAATTCATTTCCACATTGGTAGAATATTCCTATCCTTTTAATGAATAATTAATGATTTTTATTTCTACATCACTGACACATCGTTTTTTGAATATACCTTAATTTATGATTATTACCATAAATTCCATTGGGATTCGTTTCTTGCATATATAATACCTTGAAAAAATCACAAAAGTTCAAGTTTTATATCATGAATCTAGATATTTGGCTGAGAATTACCACAATTGTCACGACCCCCTCCCCATAATGTGTACCCCTCCAGGGCCGACAATTTGAAAAGGGAGACAATGACCCCGAGTCCTGCCTCTAGTATCCCCCGAGTTGGAGACTAGTACCGAGGGTATAATAAATAGACAAATGGGAGGCATTACCCTCCAAGAGAACACATGCATAAGAGAGGGATAATATAGACACCAACCAACGCCAACTCAGAGCTGAAAATATAGAAGAAACCCAAGTACATATAAGAAATTCCATGAAAAAGTACTAAAACTGAAAGGGAAAACTACAAGTACCCAAATGAAAGTAAAAAGGCAGCGACCACAAGCCCGAACATCTCCTCCAACCACAAGCTAGTAGTAACTAGAACGATCTCCAACCTACTCTAAGTGTCCTGAAAAAAAGATTATATATACGTAGGGTGAGTATAATAGTATACTCAGTAGGATCCTCCCTGAATCCTCTCATGAAAAAGTAAAGAAAGCATATTAAAGAAGAGTGAACAATAAGTGAAACTAACTCATCACATAAACAGGTATACTATGTTACCAACCTCAACATGGATACTCTCACTAATTATCTCATACAAGAATATATCATATAGTAAAGAATATCAAGGGTAACCTGCAACTACTTCCCCACTGGTTTTCTGCTTTTCCACAACAAAATATGTCATGTACATCTCTCTCCAAAGGCTTTCCCGTATACACCTGGGCTAACCTCCACAATCTTCACAATGTGCACCACAATGTATTTCCCGCAGACTCCGGGTCTAAGCACCACACCATCCTCCGATCCAAAAGTAACATGGCAGTTTTCGGGAGCCACCACAGCTCGCATAACGTTTATCATAGGTCGGGTATTATACCTCAATCCAATACAGCCCATACACCGAGTAAGGATCCTCAAGCCATCATAACCTATACACGTTACACCTATAGTAGTCCATAGGATACTATATCTAGAATATATGTGTGTGAATAACCACAAGCCATTACATCCCTGTACACACATATATGGGGAAAACTAACCATTGTGCCTCATGGCACTAGTATCTACAAAGAGAAGAGAGTGAGGTCAAAGGGGGTAGTTAGCCATTCATCCTCCCAACGAATTGTTGGGGAAAACACCCCCAGGGCTCATAATCCCTGAGGTGTCAGTTTCCTTTACTGACAGGGTGGATAAGCATATAGAAACACAAAAATTACAGAATATATTATAACACACAACCACACTATGGGCATAACCTAGTCTTAGACACGACTGTAGCTAATGTCTCTCAGACGCTAGGCTTACACTTCTAAGACTAGGTATCCTATAAACACACAACCATTTAAAAGGGATTTATTAGATTATTTCAATCCCCTTTTTATCAATTCCATTGTAGGTTAATTAATTCTTCGAACATTAATTAACCAAGATCATTTCCACATTAAGATCCATTAACAACATATCCAAAAACCACTATACCTTCAAAAGTTCGCAACCACATCATTGTGTTTCATAAAAATACAACACCATGGGTTAACATCATTTATTCATACATTCATTTCATAATTTCATTCCCATATTCCAAGGAATTCGAGAAAAGTGACCTATGCTACTAAACACAAGGGGGGTCAACACGGTGAGTAGACGCACTACCTGTCGAGTCTTTGGCGCATATTGTGAGATTGTATACCCATTCTCCATTGAGAGGCTAAACATAGAATGCAAGTGGCATACCCCGTGGGTCTTCGCCTCCTTCGGAAGAAGGGTAAGTAAGACCAGCTGCCTTGAGCAGTGGGGAAAAGTAATGCAGATAAACAAAAAAGATTCAACAAGCATACAACAATCACATCCATCCCATTACATCATCCTAGTTCTCCTCCCTGACACCCACATGCATAAACTTATGCATCTCATCACTCTAGGCATCATATGCTTCCATAACCACAAGGCCTCCATTCCCCCGCATATCACAACACCCTCCCAGGGTCACATCACCACACAAGAACCAGTAAAAACAAACAACACATCCATTTGGGATCTTGGCCCTTTAACAAGGCATCCAACCTTCAAACAACAAGAACCAACAGATTTCAGGTTAACTAACCAACTTAAATAAACACATAAATCGACAATAATATGATTAACTTAATTTTGGATCAACAACCACAACAACAACAACCTGATTTGATTACATTCCACTTTATCTTTAGCCAATTAATTATCAATTAATTCCAGCTTTATGTTCTTTATCAATTTCATCAAGAACTCCATTCTAACAAGCAAGTAATTGATACCATACTATCTAGAAAATCAAGAGGCAAACCATTATCACGGTACAAAGCAACAACATTCTATCAAACCAATTCTTTTAATCCTGGTAAAGTATTTAATTAGGTCAATTCCATTGTGACCCAAAGTGATAAATCATGCTAACTCTACAATGGCGAATAAAAAATTAAGGATGCCATGAATCCCTTACCTCAACGGTTTTGACGGAAACCACAACAGTCGAAGAAAACCTAAGAAGACCAGGCCGATTCTACACGAATCCTCCTTAGATCTCCTCTCCTAACACAAAAAAGAACAATTATCATCATATTCGACATCCACACACTTTGATCTACCCATAACAGGCATATATCTAAGAAACCGAGAGAAGAGGAGGAGTATATCTATGTAGATCTAAGAAACCTAGAATGAATGACCACATACCTAAAGAATAGGCTTCGATTCACCATGAAAATCCTCTGGATCGCCTCCAATGTTTTTGGGAGAGGTTATCTATCCATCAAGGGAGTTAAATCCTGAGTTATGGCTGCTTAGGAGCTTAAACGATGTGAATAAATGCCAAACGACTTTGATCCAAAATTTTAGGATCTAACATTAAATGCCTGCACTGTTAGTCTGCATGGTTTATCAAACCATGCGCTAACCATGCATTTGATTCTACCTCACCAAACACTCATCACACGGTTAGTCCACACAATTAGACAACCCATGCGCTAACTGTGTGTTACCCCCTTCCTTCAAGACCAGCCTCACATGGTTTGGCTGCACGGTTTAGACAAATCGTGCACCAACCGTGCGAAAGCGGTTACCCTTTATCATTCCACAGAAATCCACCACAACACACCCCAAGCCACATTAACCTACCAGAACACCTCTAACACCACATTTTCACAAAGGAATCAACCGGAAAAGACCCGACCATTACATAAGATACCTCTCAAAACATTCATGTCCTCGAGAATCCAAAACCCACCTAAAGTGAAAATGAAATAGGGTCTTAGAAACCACCCCTTGAGGTACATATCAAAATAGATCAAGCCACTAAAGCAACAAAGGGAGCCATCTCATAAACATGAAAGTTTCATAATCACAAATGTAATAATGATACATGAAAATAGTCAAACATCAAAAAACTCTGGTTACAAGACATGCATCTGTGACTCACATTCCTAGGTACTCTTCTCCAAACCACTGTCTTGCCACAAGACATGAACTAAGGGGATATAACACCCGCACAACACTTTCTCCTTGCGGCCTTGGATATACATAGGGCGCTCTGCAATTGTTGCATAACCATAAACATTTATCTACCCCCAATCAATGACGTGAGAGTCATCGTGAAGATAACGACGAAGCTGTGATATATGGAAAACATCATGTATCTGAATCATCTGTGGGGGAAGTGCTACTCAATATGCCACAGCTCCCACAAGAGATAACACCTAGAAAGGTCAAAAAATCTTGGGAGAATGTATAATTCCACGACCAAACCTTCGTATCCCACGACAGGGAGTCACCTTTAGAAACACATGATCTGAAACATTAAACTCCTCGGGACTCCTTCTTTGATCGGCATATGATTTCTGATGATCTTGTGCTGCCTTCAACCTTTCACTAATCACCTGAACTATCTGTGTTGTATACTACACTAGTTCCGCTCCAAGAATTGCGGACTCTCCGACCCCAGTCCTGCACAATGGAGAATGGAATGGTCGGCCATACAAGGCTTCAAACTATGACATACCAATGGTGGAGTGAATACTATTATTGTAAGACAACTATAAGAAGGGTAAGTGCCTCATCCATAGACCTTCAAAATCAAGAACACCAGAGAAAAACATGTCTTCAATATTTTGGATAGGTCGCTCTATCTGACAATCTGTTTGAGGATGAAAAGCAGTGCTATGGAATAGACGAGAAACAAAAGCATGTTGGAGACATATTCACACCCTAGAGGTAAAACTAGAATCTCGATCATAAATGATCATTCTATGGACTCCATGAAGTCTCACCGCCTCCTCTATATACTACCTCGACACAACATTCACTAACCTCGACTCCTTGATCTCTATAAAGGGGACTGATTTTGTTAAATAATCCACTACCACCCAAATAGCATCATGTCCTCCAGAAAATTGAGGTCATCCAGTAACAAAGTCCATTAAGATATCCTCCCACATACACTGAGGAATATCTAATTGCTGGAGAAGACCACCAGGCACATGATGTTCAGCTTTCACCTTCTGGCAGACTAAACATCGAGAAACAAACTCCGCAACTGCACGTTTCAGCCCAAGACACCAAATATGACTCCTCAAGGATCGGTACATCTTTGTCACGCCATGATGTACTACCAAAGGTCAACTATGTAACTCTATGATAACCATCTCGTGTATCACCAAGGAAAAAAAGCCATCCATGATACAACACTCGGTGTTTCCCATCCTCTGACCTACCAGCAGGGACATTGCCCCAATCAACTCGGTCTCTTTAGACCTCCATCTCAAGATCCCCCAGCTGAGTCACTTCCACATTCTGCATTAGGGATGACTACACCGTCATCTGAAATAGACAAACTCTACCCCGAACATCTCCCATATAAAGATGCAAAGCTAAAAGTTCTTCCATTACCCTTCAGAAATCACTAGATACACGCACATCATCACTGTGTGACTTTCGGCTTAGCGCATCAACTACAAAATTACCCTTTCATGTTGTATACGATATTTCAATGTCGTATTCCTGTAATATCTCCATCCACAGATTCTGTCGCAAGTTCAAGTCACACTGGGAAAAAACATACCTCAAACTCTTATGATCGGTGAAAACCAAAATGCGTTCACCAGTGAGGTAATGTCTCCCCAACTTCAGAGAAAACACCATGACTGCCAACTCAAGATGATGGGTGGAATAGTTGTGTTAATGGGGATGCTACATCCGAGACCCGTATGAATGGTCTGACCTCTGATGCATAAGAAACAGCCTAACCCCAGATGTGATGCATTGCAGAAGACATCAAACTGAACTTCTTCAGCTAGAAGACATTGGACTGGAGCACTTAATAACTTCTCCTTTAGATACTCGATAGCTTCCTGACACTGATCAGTCCATATGAAAGCCTGATATTTCCTGGTAAAAGATGTCATAAGAGTGGCAACCTGTCAGAAATTGGCTACGAACCTCCTTTAGTAACCTGTGAGTCCTAGGAAAAATCGCACCTTTGAAAAATTCTTGGGGGTTAGTCAAGACACAACTGCTTATATCATTGATGGATCCACAACTACTCCATGTTGGGACACAACATGCCCCAAGAAACTGACTTCCCGATCCAAAAACTCACACTTCGGCAACTTCCCGTAGCACTGATGTCGACGAATAACTCCCAAAACAGCTCGTAGATGCTCGGCATGATCCTCTTCAGATGTGGATCACACAAGGATGTCGTCGATGAAAACTACCCCAAAATTGTCCAGGAACTCACGGAACACAGCATTCATCAATACCATGAATACATCTGGAGCATTCATCATGGAGAACGTCATTACAATGAACTCATAATGCCCAAGACGACAACGGAAAGAAGTCTTTGGGATATCCTCATCCTTCACATGCATCTGATGATATCCTGACCGTAAGTCAATCTTTGAAAACCAACTTGCACCCTTTAGTTGATCGAATAAATCATCAATCCACAGAAGAGGATAGAGATTCTTTATTTTCAGATTGTTTAAGCGATGATAATTGACACACAACTGCAAACTGGCATCGGCCTTCTTCGCGAATAAAACTGGTGCACGCCATGGGGATACACTTGTTCGAACAAAACCACACTACAACAGAACATCAAGATATATATGTAGCTCTCGTAACACAGAAGTGGAAATCCTATATGGAGAAATATATATAGTAGAAGCTCTTGGATATAGCTCGATCCCATACTGGATCTCTCTTCGAGGGGGTAATCCTACAACATTTTCTAGGAAGA
Source organism: Viscum album (assembly GCA_963277665.1). Taxonomy (NCBI): domain Eukaryota; kingdom Viridiplantae; phylum Streptophyta; class Magnoliopsida; order Santalales; family Viscaceae; genus Viscum; species Viscum album. The sequence continues at coordinate 1,818,302,119 of OY728146.1, forward strand.
CATAAGGCTACACCTCTACGACCCTGTGAAACGCCAACTACTAAACCTCTGAAGAAAATATCATATTCTCCACCACCATGGATGATAAGGATGAAATCCACATGTGACCCATCTTAGGATCTCACTCCCTAACAAACACCATTGTCTCTCCATCCGCACCAAAGAAAAAAACCTTCTTCCTGAAGAAATCCACGATAGCCTGCACCAAATAAAACCAATCCATGATGAGGATGACATCATATGGTTGTATCTATAAACATATGAAATCTCCCCAAGAGGGGTGTTTCCCCAACACTAGCTCACATTCTCTACATACTTCAAACAACTCAGCTCGACCTGTAACTGGCGTAGTCAACACCAAGGGTACTAGAAGTCTCACTACCTCAAGTCACAAAGCAATGGACAAGGGTAGGTGATATGAAAGAGTGTGTCACTCCAAAATCAAACAATGTATACACCAAGGTAGAAAAAAAGAAAAGGGTACCTCAAATGACATCTGGCTCATCTGGTGCTGGAAAAGCTAGAGCATGAAGCTGACCAAGACATCCTTCATGGACTCTCTGACCCTGATGAAGTCCACCACCATGGATGCACGCTGCTCTCAGGGGACAGGGAGCATCATGGGGATGTCCTCTACCTACCCCATCTACTCTCTACTGGTCTAAAGTTGTTGTAAATGGCTACTTCTGCTGCCTCGGCTAGCACTGTCTCAAAAGAGGAACCTAGAGCGTAGCACCCGGTGCATGATGACTACTATGAAAGATTGGGCACTCCTACTACTGATGACCATGACCACCACAATAAAAAGAAGCTCCTGATCCCTTGGAATAGGGTTGAGAGTTGATGCCTCCGGAGAAACGAGAAATGGAGGGCTGGGACCTACCGTCGGCTAAACGGAAACTCTTATGCCCTGAAAACCGGGAACCCCTGACCACATCCTTACATTGTAAAAAATCATGCTGATTCCCCACTCGTGATGATCCATTTCTAGGAAAATTCCTTTGGACAACCTCCGCCCTCACGAGCACATTGAGATATGTCTTCAACAAAAATGGGGTGACCTGGCACTTTATATCTGGATGCCAAGCCTCCTAAAAATGCCTCGGCATGGCCTCCTCATCTGGTAACAAGTTCAAATCATGTCATAAAAGGTTCCTGGAATGGATCCCAAACACCCAAACACTGGAGCTCCCCTATCGAAGGGTAAGAAGCTCCTGGTGACTGGACGCCTTTGTAGTCGAGGAAAGGAACCCGACTCTGAACTTGACTCAGAACTCCTCCCATGAGATCGTTGACTCCTCACGATCCCCGAGGAACAAGAACCACCACATTCTTGCTACTCCACACAATATCGTCATAGCTAAGGACACCCAGTGCTCCTTCAGAGCACAGATCGAACTAATGCATATCTTTACCATCTCCAACCAGTCTTTCGTGACTGCATCTGAAATGTAGCCCTCATAGTTTTGTAGACTATTGTGCTGAAACTTTTGGAGTGTCTTCCTCTAAGTGTCGTCGTCATCAACCTCTACCCAGCGATGACCTACTGGAATAGCCAACTGGACATCTTCTACGCAATCCTGACAAGGACATTGACCAAGAGCCATACCTGCAAAATAAAAAACATTTAGGGATCCTAATCCTAGAATATGGAAGACTCAAAATTAATTAATTAATTTTTTGTCTTTTTATTCATTTTAGGTTAACCTATCCCAAGGTCTACACATTCATACATAGGAAAAAAGATGAATGATGTGTGATCCTTTCCTAGGTCTATACCCTGCAACTACTATAACATTGTTTAGTAGCCATTGTAATCTTAAAGGTCCACGCAACAGATCATAGGGGGGGCTAAATGCCTATTTCTTAGCCGGTCTCCAGTGTTTACCTCAATTGGTAATCAAGGATGATGTTGTTTCCCTACCAACCCATGCATCCTCACATGTGCCTAACTACAAACTCCGTCCTATCCCTCATCCAGGCATCTGATACCACTCTGTCATTACCCCCTTCACACAAAGTGTACCCCTCCTTGGTCGGCAATGTGAAAAGGGAGATAATGACCCCTGAGTCCCGCCTCTAGTAGGCCCCGGCTTGGCGACTAGCACAGAGGGTATAATAAACACCCAAATGGGTGGGATTACCCTCAAATATAACACATGGGGAAGAGAGAGATAAGATAGACACCAACCAAATCCAACTCAGAACGGAAAATATAGAAGAAACCCAAGTAAATATAAGAAATGCGATGAAAAATTACTAAAAATGAAAGGGGAAACTAAAAGTACCCAATGGAATGTAAAACGGCAGCGGCCACAAGCCCGAACAGCTCCTCCAACCACAAGCTAGTAGTAACCTTCTTGATCTCCAACCTGCTCTATGTGACCTGAAAAACAATTTATATTTACGTAGGGTTAGTATAACAGAATACTCAGTAGGATCCTCCCTGAATCCTCTTGTGAAAAAGTAATGAAAGCATGCTAAAGCAGATTGAACATCAAGTGAAACTAACACATCACATAAATAGGTATACCATGTTCCCAACCTCACCATGGCTACTCTCACCAAGTAACTCATACAATAATATATCATATAGTAAATAATATCATGGGTAACCCGCTACTTCTTCCCCATTGGTTTGCGGCTTTTCCACAATGACATAGGACCTGTGCATCTCTTTCCAAAGGCATGCCCACATACACTTGGGATAAGCTCCACAATCTGCACCACGTGCAGCACATAGGCTTGTCCGAAGACACCTGGGCTAAGCACCACTCCATCCTCTCAACCAAAAGTAACCAGGTAGTTTTCGAGAGCCACCACAGCTTGCATAACATGTATCATATGTCGGGTATTATACCTCAATCCATTAAAGCCCATAAACCATGTAAGGATCCTCAATACACAATAACCTATACATGTTACACCTATAGTAGTCCATTGGATACTATATCCATAATATTCGTGTGTGAATAACCATAAGCCATTACATCCCTCTACACACATATATGGGGAAAACTAACCATTGTGCCTCATGGAACTAGTATCTACCAAGAGAAGAGAGCAAGGTCAAAAGGGGTAGTCATCCATTCATCCTCCCTCTGGAATGTTGGGTCAAACATCTCCTAGGTCTTAGAATCCCTAGGGTGTCAGTTTCCCTTACTGATAGGGTGGAGTAGTGTATAGAAACACAAAAAGTACATAATATATTATAACTCACAACCACACCAGGGGAAAAACCTAGTCTTAGACACGACTGCAGCTAACGTCTATTGGACTCCGAGCTGACACTTCTAAGACTAGGTATCATATAAACACACAACCATTTAAAAGGGCAATATTAGGTTATTTAATTCCCCTTTATATCAATTCCAGTGTATGTTAATTAATTCTTAGAACATTTATTAACCAAGAAAAATTCCACATTAAGTCCATTAACATCATATCCAAAAACCAGTGTCCCTTCAAAAGTTCCCAACCTCATCATTATGTTATGTAAAACTCCAACCCCATGGGTTAACATCATATATTCAAACATTCATTACAAAATTTCTTTCCCATATTCCCAGCCATTATAGAAAAGAATCATATGCTACTAAACACAAGGGGGCTCAACACGGTGAGTAGACGCACTACCCGTCGAGTTTTTTCCGCCTATAGAAAGAGCATAGACTCACTTTCTCTTGAGAGGATAAACACAGAAAGCACATGTCATACCCCACATATCTTCACCTCCTTCAGAAGAAGGGTAACAAAGACCAGATGCCTTGAGCATTAGGGAAAAGTATAGTAGATAAACAGCTATGAATCAACAAGCATCCAACAATCACATCCATCCCATCCCATCATACTCGGTGTCCTCCTTGAATCCCACATGCATAAACCGATGCATCTCTCCACTCTAGGCATCATCCACTACCGCAACCTCAAGGCCTCCATGCCCCCACATATCACAACACCCTCCCAGGGTCACATCACTGTACAAGCAGAAGGAAAAACAATCATCACATCAATTTGGGCTCTTGTCCCATTATCAAGGCATTCGACCTTCAGACAACTAGCACCAACAAATTTCAGGTTTACCAACCAACTGAAATACACTCATAAATCCGCAACAATTTGATTGACATCAATTTGGATCAACAACCACAACAACAACAACCAGATTCATTTACATTCCTCTTTATCATTATCCAAATAATTACCAATTAATTCCAACTTTACGTTCTTTTCCAATTTCATCAATAACCCCATGATAACAAGCAAGGAATAGATATCACACTATATAGAAAATCAAGACACAAAACGTGATCACGTTACAAAGAAACAACATGTGATCAAACCAATTATTTTAATCCAGTCCATGTATTTAATTAGATAAAATTCCATTGTGATCCAAAGGGATAATTCATGATTACTATATGATTGCACATAAACAATTCAAGAATCCAAGAATCCCCTACCTCAACGGTTTTGACAGAAACCACAATGGTTGAAGAACACCCAAGAAGACCGGGCCGATTCTCCAGGAATCCTCCTTAGATCTCCTCTCATAACACAACCAAGTCCAAATCTCATCATATTCGACATCAACATTCTTAGATCTACCCATAATGGGCATATATATAAGAAACTGAGATAATAGGAGGATTAGATCTAATTAGATTTAAGAAACCAAGTATGAATGACCACATACCTCAAGACTCAGTTTTGGTTCAAAAAAAAGCCTCTGGATCACCTCCAAAACGCTTAGGAGAGGTTCTCAAACCATAAAGGGAGGTAAATCCCCAGTTATGGCCACTAAGGAGCTTAAATGAGGTGATTAATGGAAAAACGAGTTATATCATCAATTTTAGGATCTAACTATAAGTGCCTCCATGGTTAGTCTTCATGTTTTGACAATCCATGCACTAACCGTGTGTTTGCTTCTTCCTCGCCGAACACTGCTCGGACGGTTAGTCCCCATGATTAGACAACCCGTGCGCTAACCGTGCAGTAGCCACTACCTTCAATATTGGCCTTGTATGGTTTGGCCGCAGGGTTTAGGAAAACCATGTGCCAACCCTGCGAAAGCTGTCACCCATTAGCTTTCCTTAGAAGTCCACCACAACGCACCCCAAGACACCTTAATCTTCCATATCATCTCTGACACCTCATTTTCACAATGGAATGGATCAAATAGGTCCGGGCCATTACAACAATAGTACTAATTTCATCTCCCTAATCATTCGGTTACTTATTCAAAAAAATGTCACAGTTTTCATCCAATTCATTATTACTTTGGTGCCTGCTAGATCCATCCATTAACTAAAACCAAAAAGGTTAGAGTGAGTATATCAGTAATATAATCATAAAATATTATGTGAGGAGGGTAAACTGTAAGATATATTTATTCATTTTATCTTAAACTATCTCAATATATCTACAATAACTATGCCTCTTTCAAATATTTTATCCATTATAGTTATGTCACTTATAAATAAATAACACCCTAACATATACTATTATATAAAATGCCCATTTATACAACCTTTAAGTCCCAATACATTAACATTAAATAATGATGAATTAAGTAAATAATTAACATTTATGATCATTTAATGTTAATAGATTTTTATAATATGTTTTTAATATATACAACACATCAAGAATATTAAATGTCGACATTTCTACCCAGTTACCATTTTTTCAGAATATAAAAACTAACAAAAAAAGAAAGATGTCATGTTCTATGTTTTAGATAGTGTCACATATATTTTATCCCATCCATGACCATATTTATCTTTATGTCATGTAGAAAACATTTCAAAAACATGGGATGAGAATTAAAATCTCATTAAGGGATACACAAAGAAGGAAAACAATTAGTTTTTCTAAAAAATAAATAAACTAAGAATACATACCATAAGTAATAAATTTCATATTTTTTATGTAGTAAATACTCTTTACTGAATAAAATCTCTTCTATTTCCCTTTTGGAACCGTAATCTTACCATAAAATGCATAGAAATAACAAATAAAATATAAATGTATCATGCGACATAAAGATTCACAAATAATTTAACCATTCGGCTGACTTCCAAAAATATTAAAAAATGGAATAGAAATGTGGCCAACTTCCATACCCAATGCATTGGAGGTTGTAACATATCCACTCATCCTTATTTTATCATGGATTCACCGGTTATTTCGTTCATCATGTAAAGACCTCTCAAATTTCCACTTACTATTACATAGTCATAATACATAAAATATTTCAAATATCCGCATTTCTATAATAACTTTTAATTTTAAATCAGTAGATATCATTTCATGATATTGGAATAGTCAATCCATTTCAGAAATTATTTTCACTAACAAAACTCCAAAAATCATATTAATGGTTTGCTTTTCATTATAAAATCATTAAGGCTTATAGAGGATGCCAAGTAATGATTATGGGGGTAGAGAGGTCATTGTCACCACATACGTTAAAAACATTCATTTTGTCATATAGTAAATTGTTTCATAGAAAAAAATAGACCCTTTGAATGATAATAAAAATAAAATGTGATTATTGTACTATATATAAAATAAGGAGTTTTATATTATCAAAACATGCCTCAATGAAAAGAGATTTAGATAGATTCCATTACCTCGTGTCACACTTTTCTGGAATGTTCAATTTTCATCCAGAATAATAAATTTCAGTTAATTTATTATTAAATAAGAAAAATTTATATGATTATTATTATTTTTATATCACTTATAACCTTGTTATAAAAATTATTTTATTATTTAGTTTTATAATAAACATTTTGTCGATGTTTGGAACTCGAGTCAAAATTGAACTTGTTATAATTAAAAATTGTCCATGTGGTCAAAAGTCCATTATATACAGAATGATAATAAAGATATAGATATCATATATATAATATATATCCAGTATATATATATATTTATAATAGTACATAGAATATTGATATAAGAAATGACATGCACCATTCAAGGAGACCATAAGCCATATGTGTGCATGGACACTACATTCTTTAATTTTTCATGTTTTATGGAAGGAAAAATAAATTATACATATAAAAATAATTATTATAGTATAATATAGATAATAAATAAGTTACATATGTTCACTAATTCAATTCATTATGTGTTCAATGTATATAATTAACGATTCACATACCTTTGAAGGGTTGTAGTCCACACTTCCTCAAATAAAATTATCGTATATATACATCCTAAAAAGCATAAAATTATGTTAAAAAACAGAATTAAAGAATAATTGAGATTAAATAATTATCATAAATATCATTTACTTTTATAGTTCCATCATAATGGCCACCATTTGAGGTGGTAGGAGAATATTGAAAAATCATCATTTCTTGAGCCAGTAGTTCGTCGTACATAGAAACACTATGATCATATCAATTAGATGGAGGTGTGTGGACGTGTAGTTAGAAAAATTAAAATAAAAAACATAGAATTTAGAGGATAATGCTTTGGTTATATAAGAAAATAATAATTAGAGTATAGGGAGTGGATAAGGAAATATAATGGAACGAAACTTGAGAGAAGACGTTACCTCAAATCGAGCAACTTCTATTGATTAAAGCCAAAGGGCTCTCTTTATTTTCTTTCTTCCTAGGGGAGAACTTATAAAAGAAATATGGGGATGTTGGGAGATTATTGTTTCTGATTTCTGATGAGCCAAGGTGTTATATATGTGTTAGTAATGGGTTAGAGGTGGTGTCCATTTATAAGATGGAGGAAGGGCTCTTTTGGATAGTTTGAAAGTATTAATTTATTATAAAATGATATTCAATTTAAAAAGGTCCAAAACACATTAAATTCAAAGATAAGATAAATATATGTCAAAATAAAACAATCCAATAATAATTGGCTAGGTTTTTCATATTTTTAAATCCTTATCTTTTTTATTTAACCCTTTGTTGACTTTTTTAACTTTTACCATGTTTTCTTGTATATTCATATTATATAGTTAATATATTTAATATAAAAATACAACAAACCCAAAATGGATCATAAATGACATTTGTAACATTATATATGTCATTAGGGAGAATATTTTATTTTTAGGACTATTTTGTCATTTAATAAAATATTAATTGATTTAAAAACAAATTTATGTCAATTTTTATACAATTAATATCTTAACTTTTAAAAAAATCAATACAAACTTGATAAATTCGAAAAAAACATCATTATATCAAATATAATAAGTAATAACCTTCCATAAATTTCTTGGATGAAAAAAATATTCAAAAGAAATTTATTTTAATATTTATAATCTCATATATTTAAATCATTTATTAATGGGGTAATCATTACATTATCTTTGTGTAATAAATAAATTTATTTATTTAATGTCAAAAAATTATAAAGAAAATACCATTAGGTTAGAAGTATTTATATATTTCTAATGAATATTTATTTTCAATGATATAAATTATATAACCCCGCGTTAAATTCGTTTTTAAAAAAAAAACATGTTTTTGATATTTTTTTAACTTTAAATAAAAAGTTATTAATGTAATTATCTTACCCAAGTGCCTTAATTTTTCCAAAATGTTTATCCAAGGATTTTCTTGGTCATCCATGACTCCAAGAACAAGGTTAAAAAAATAATTATAGTAATTTTCTATTATTACAATATTTTTTTACCTTGAATTAATCAATTTTCCATTGTCCAAAGTAAATAAAAATCAAAAGTTACTATTCACCAAAAAATATTTTCAAAACTTTAATACAAATTTTAATTAATGATGACAACCATGTAAGTTGGACTTTTTAAATTCAATTTATAGAAGCGGTAAAATTTCATTTAAAAGAAAAAGTGGGGTTTTAACTACTATGTAGTATTTTTAACTATTCATTAAAAATTGAACAATTTTAGATAAATACTAAAAACTCACCCTAATATAATTTTGAAATTCCAAATTAAAAAATGATATGTATTTCTCCAAATTCAAAAAAATTATTTTTTATTAATTAATTATTAATTAATTTCTATTTTCAAAACTAGAAAACGTGTTTTTAAGAAGTAAAAAATTACAAAAAATTGAAATTTGTTTATGTCCAATTTTTTTTGAAATAAAATCAATGACCAAAATTGGATTAAATGGTAAAAATATAATCCAATTATACATTACAACCATTTGAAAATATAATTTAACCAGATAAATAAATCAGATGAAAAGACAATTTTGGCATAAATTGAATTATTTTTCACTACTCATTGAAAAATGAACTATATTAGAAAAATACCGGAAAATCAGGAAAAGATATTTTTGATATGATTCTTCTAGAGAATACGTATAATATGTCAATTGAAACATATAAAAGTGACAAAATCAAAATTTAAAAGGGGTTCTTAATCAAAAGGCTGAAAATATTACTTTTTATAAATATTAGAGTATTTATACATAAAAGTTAATTCATTCTCATTTTAAGCCTCTAATTTTTTTTGATAAATGTAAAAAATTTAAAAAATACATTTAATCATGATAAATGTTGTTCTTCTAATTCCACAGATACGATGTCTAGTAATTGTCTAACATTTAAAATAATTATATTATTATAGTATTTTTCATTATAACTTAACATTGTGCACGTTTTGGAGAAATCTGTTGTTTAGTGTTGTGTACGCTATCGAAAAGAACATCCCGGATAATTTAAAAGTAAAATTTTATTTAAAAATATTACTAAAAATAAATATTTCAAATTTATTATTTATTTAGAATGTTACATAATGAATAAGAATATGATGTTTTTTAAAATTATGTAAAATATTTTAGAAAAAATATATATTATTAAATAAGTAAGAATTTTTCAGTATTATAATTATATGATTGAAAATTATATATTTATTCTTTTAAATTATTTTATTAATTTTTTTAAGAAATTAATATAAATATTTACTCAAATTTAATAAATATCGGAAAAAATCAAAATAATTTTTAAATCAAATTATCAATATTAAATTAAGTGATATATTTTTATTTTTCTTAAGATATTGATTCTTTTATTGAAGGTGTGCTTGGGGTAGTCATGATGCGGTCCCCAGGGGATGGGTCGTGACATATAAGGACCCCCATTTTAATCATTACTCATATTTTTGGAATATATTTTAAACCATATAACCATATGAATTAAATTTATTTATTATGGTAATTTTTTATTTTTATGTGACCTATATAATATTTTATGTAATAAAAAATATAAAGTATCACCTATATAATTTTAAATATCTCTTATTTGTTCATACTGGGGCAATAGAAAATTTTCAATGATTATTGGTTATCATTGTTATAATATCAAAATTAGTTTAATTTTGTTAAATTATTAATAAAATTTATTGATTATATAATTATCATAAATTCCAACACAGTGTTGACACAATATTTCATTAATTAATTGAAATATAAAATAATTGATATTAAAAATATAAAAAATAATATAATTTGATGGATTAATTATATTCTAATAAACTGATATTTTAATATATAATTTTTTTAAAATTTTTTATTTTAATTCCCCATTTATTCACGATTTATTGGATGTTTAAATAAATAATTAGTGTAAAAATTGACATTATTGTAATTTTTTGAAAAATATTATTTTACTAAATGATATAAAATTCCGAAAATTATTATAGTTATCCATTTAATTGGTATATTATTTAAAATCATATATATTCCATTCATTTCCCAATTATACATTTATTTATACTATCATGACCCCTAAAACTAAATACATTATTAACGTGGTAATTACAAAAAAGGGTTAATGTTGGTTAAAATAATGAAATAAGGGTAAAACCTAATCTAAATAATGAAAATAGTACTATATTTAATTATTTTAACCATTCACATACTATATTTTAGTTATATTATTATTAATCTATTTTAATAATAAATATAATTTATATTAATTTAATATTTTAAAGAATTACATAAGTATCACCTCTCTCACATATAAAAGGGAATATCCAATCTTAATTTCTTCACAATTATATAACCAATTGGTTCATCCAATAAATAAAAAAATACTCTCCATACGTTCATTATCACATATTTGGAGCCTCTTTTTTAGAAAACCCTCCATTAAAGGACTTTGGTGTAATCCTAAATAGGTTGACTAAAGAAGATGTATCATTATTAACTGAGAATTTCTTTTTAATTTATTCCTCAACCACCATAAAATATATCTCAATAATTATCATCTAATAAAATCATTTCTGCTCTTTATTTATATTTTATTATCATTATGTAATAACCTACATCTATTTCCACTTTCATCAAAAAGGAAAGAAACCATTACTCATGTGTACATGAAACTCCATCCTCACTAACCAATGTAATTTGTCTTCCATCATTTCTGATTAGTAATGATTATAATAATGGTTTAAATTTATTTATACATATATATATATATATTATTCATGAATAATTTATCATTCTTTAAACTAAATATAACATAAGTTTTCTTACCTTTCAATTCATTAAAAGATGATAATATCTCTCAATTGTACCCAGAGATTACCACCTCCACAAAGTGATGTCATATATTTTTCATTATCATATCACCTGGATTTTATATGTAAATATATTTATTTAAATAATTTATATTTATTATATGATTATATTTATCTAAAGATAAAAAACACACTATATTTCTATCGTGATCGATGAAAATATGATGTGTTACTCATGCATACATATGACCATCTGTCTCTATTATTATAAAATAGTTAATTTATAATTATTATATTTTATTATTTTCTCTCAAAATATTATTTATGCATAAAAAATTTAATTATGATCTTATTTTTTTATGGAAACTTTACATCAGTGATTTTTATCATTTTTGTCCTAATGATGTAATTTTAGATATATGAAATGAATGTCATCTAAATTTTAGACGCAAACCTAAAATATAATGTAATTAAATATATAATGGTAATAAAAAAAATTAATTGAACAAATAAATTTAAAAAGGATAAATATTAAGTAAATAATTAACATAATTATCTTATTTCTGATGATTAATGTTGTATATGCAGTATAAGACATAGCGTATGGAGTATCATCTCAGTTTACTTTCACATAAGAATTTATAATTTTTTGGATATAATTACTTTTATATTGTGTATTTGAAGTCCATTTTACTTTTCATATCATCAATCAGACATCCATAAGATTATATTATTTTTGAATTCAAAATATTTCATCTATTGTGATTTGTCTTCAATGTAATCATATGGTAATCGGATTCATAATAGAATTTATATTCATTGGGATATTTCAATGAATCATTATAGATAATATTATGAAATTATGTGTGTAATTTTTATTATGTTTTTATTATTTATTTCCCCATATTATAATTTTTTTACATTTCATATAAATAAATAAATTACTCAATAATTTTAAATTCAACTATATGATCTTCGTATGAGATTTATTCTCAATTTTCAATCTGTTGAGACATATTTGGTATTATGAAACTATTAATTCTCATAATTAGTATAAAATTCCAAAATATTATGTTATATAATGATTTTATTTACATTCAGTGTATGTAATGATTCACTAGATGTAACATCATCTATTAGGGCTATAATTCAAATGTTTTATTTAAGAATATGATCATTATCCAAGATTGATAATGTTTATGTATACAATAGGAAAAGTATTTCATCTTTCTATATTATTCAAAATATATTTTATTACCCTCTAGATATTTCAATAAAATATTGTGTTTCCAATCATTATCCAATATTCTATTAATATATATATTGAAATACTATTTTTATGGAAAGATGAATCTTTTTTAACCTAGTCATGGATATTTCTCTTACATGTCCATATTTCTATTAAAATATCTCAAAAATATTTTCAATATAATCCAATGATTTTTTAATGAAATTTATTCCTAGGTTTGACTTTTTAAAAATGTATATATAGAAATATTTTTTTTTTCATTTTCCAAATTTTGTACATTTTACATTTTTATAAAAGGCTTAATGTAATATATAAATCTTTTTGACATGAATATAATATTCTACCATCATAACCCCACATTGAATTAAATTTTCTGTTACATGATTATATGATTCTATCAAAATAAAATATTTTCATCAATATTTTGAATTTTATAAATTTTGAATATGACATTTCAAAATGAAAATTGTATTTCAGTAAGTAAATTTTCCAATGATATTCTTATATTATATTAATCAACAAAAGAATTATTTGGGGAATATTATATTTTACTTTTGATGTACTATTCTCATAACATTTTCTTTATTAATCTATCAGGATTAAAATTATATTTATTGATTGGGGAATAATTAACATTTTATATACTAGTTTTCCAATATGAATGTACATGTTGATTATATTTAAACACTATTATATGATGAATTAATTGAAATTAGTAATTGATAGAAGGGTAAAATATATCCCTTATATTCATAGATATGTTTCATGAGACATTCTAGTTTTGGTTCTTGTATAACACAATGTATATTTTTTTTATGTTTTCATGGAAGGAAGCTCTAACATTAAATTTATAATGACATATATTACAACTTAAAAAATTATGAAATATGTAATTGTGGGACATGTGAATATTTTTAATGTTTTGGTATTTATATATAAGTTTCCTAATAAATTTAGTATTTATATATAATTATTTGATCATCATTTATTGTTACCATATTAATCGTAAATATCATGTTATTTAATAAATATTTTATTTCTTCATTATTTATATTTCCATATTTATTTTTCCATATTTACTCAAAGTATCATTCAATATATGTAACCCTTAATAAGTATCTATGATCACCCATGTTTTTCTTCATTTCCACAGGATATGTGAATTAATCATTAAATGAGATAATGGATAAAGAATATTTACTATCAATTTGTTTTATATATTATGTTTTCAAATGTATTTTGAGATTTAAGAAGTATCTTGTTTACCATATCTACAAAACTATTTAGTATTTTGGGATAAAAATCATTAAATATTTTATAAATTAAATAAATTAACATCTCATACTTGGATACAAGGTCTGAGGGTCATTATTGTTGGTATTGAATAATGTTTTGTATAAACTGTTGGAAATTGATTTAGAAAGACATAAATTATATAAAATCACCCTATGAAATACATCATGGAGATTCACCATGTTTACTAATATAATGATAAATATCATAATAGTGAAATATTTATTTCACCAATAATGGATAATAAGAAAAATATTGATTAAAATTTTAAAATAACTGATTCCATTTAGTGTTTTTATGTGATAGAAGTTCCATAGGGCCATTTAACCCAATATAATAAATTTTTATATTTTGTAGACCATAGTAATAACATTTGTTTTAATGTAATGATTATTTTATGATTTTTTTTAATTTTTAATGTTATTGAAAAATTTTAGGGTAAATATGATCATTGATGTTTTTGTAGTAAATCAAAATATTGATTATTTGATTTTTTGGAAAATAATATTGTATACCTAAACATTGTAGTTCCAAATTGATTTTGTGGTTAATAATAGTTTTTTTTATTTCCATAAGTTTTATGAATGTTATTGAAATTTTCTTCATGTGGTTTTATAAAAAGAAAACCACGTGTTTTGTGCGACAACATGTTCTCTTTGACAAGTTCGTAGGGAAAAACCCCACAACTGAAGGGTCGTAAGGGTTTAACACCTACCACTAGCCTATATGATGTCCCAATAAGTATGATATTTCTTATAAATAAATTATATGATGAATATATATATTTTTTATTTTGGGAAACATATTATAGGATCAATAATTATTTAATTTTTTTTATTTTTAGGGGATTAATAATATTTCTAGAGAGTATACTGGGTTATGAAAAATACAAACACTAGGTTTACTAAAAATGATTACTAAGAAGGAATGATATTACATTTATAGAGCTTTAATATGGTGGTTTTAATTAAACATTGTGGTTAAATACTTCATTCATGTAACATCCCAAGTAAGTAATGAATAATAGATATTTTTATCTATTTCTATTAATGAATTATATAGTTTTTAGAGGCTTAAAATGAAAATAAATCCAATCTTAAGCATGGAATACACTAATATTCTTAAAAGATTGTTTTAATGCCTTTTGATGGAAAACCCTTTTTAAATCAATATTTTAAAAATTTTATAATCTATATTTGTAAAAATAAACATATTCATTATGATTGGGACATTGAATTTTACATTGGATAAAGTTTTGGTATTTTTCTGAAAATGTTCATTTTTTAATGAATAGTGAAAAATACTACATTTTACACCAAAAATGATTTTTAATATAATTTATTTATATGATTAGATTATCTTTTGAATTGGTTTTGAAGTGGAATTAGAATATATTTTTACCATTTAATCCAATTGTGGTCATTGGAATCAATTTCACTTTGAAATTGGACTTAAACTAGTGTCAATCTTTTCATACTTATTGTTTTATAAAAACACGCTATTTGTCATGACAGCGGGAATTAATTATTAAATTAATTAATTTGACCTATATGTTTTGAATTTTGTAAAATAGACTTCATTTTTGAATTCGGAATATAAAATATAGCTTAGGGTGAATTTTTGGTAATTTTCTGAAAACTTCAATTTTTGATGAATAGTGAAACCACTAAGTGGTACTTATAAAAACTGATTTTTCCGTTTAAATGAAATTTTGCCATCATTGTGTTTTGAATTTCAATAATCCGACATACATGGTTGTCATTAAGAAGTAAAATGTGGTTCCATGAGATTAAAATTATTTTTTTGGTGAATATTAACTTATTAGGTTCTTAATCGCGATTAGTGGTAATTAGTGTAGTTTAAGGTAAAAATAATGTTTTAATAGTATGAGATGAGCATGAAACATGTCCTACCCTCATTGGATGTGTAATTTCATACCAATACAAGCCATGGGTCAACTTGGG
The DNA here is from genome assembly GCA_963277665.1 of Viscum album. NCBI lineage: Eukaryota > Viridiplantae > Streptophyta > Magnoliopsida > Santalales > Viscaceae > Viscum > Viscum album. Next base: position 1,818,318,110 of record OY728146.1, read on the forward strand.
GACCCCATGGAGCCACTTTGGTTGGGAAATGACATAAATAACCTTTTATTAAATGTTAAAGTAAAAATGACACACACATGAGATGTTTTACTAAAACAATTTTACATGGGGATATAAAGATCATATTTTTGATTATAAATAGTCATTGGAAAGATAAAAATATTTCCTACATCATAGTATTTTTTTTTTATAATTTTTATACTTTAAATAAATTATATTTTTTATGACATCATGATGATGCAGCGATGACCTCATTATTTAACGATTTAAATAAAATGGAATGATAATGAAAAGTCTAAAACCTACACATGGACAAAACCAATTGGATGAGTGGATTTCGAAGCCTTATCACCTTATCCTCGAATTATAGCAATGTGGGACCTTTTGAATCCGAAACTCTTTTTAAAATAATGAAACTTATCTTTACTTTCCAAAAGTGCCCCTCCTCTCCTCTTATAAAAGGCCCCCACCTCTACCTCATTTCACAGACTCCTCAAGCCTTTGGCTTGGCCAACCCCTGCCAATTTACTCTCTCCACATCCCTCTTCTCATCCTAGAAGATTACCTTTGGGCAGAATCCTTTCAAAGGAAGCCTTTAAGCTCAAATCAAAAGGAGTTACACTTTTAAAGGTAATTCATTCTCTCATGTTCATTTGTTTTATTTTGCTTCTCCAACCCCCTAAACTATTTTTATTTAATTTTTTTTGTAAAAACACCAGTATCGTCAATATACTAGGATGTTGTTATAATATTTATTTGAGCTAAACTCTCACACAACTACATCAAATGGTTAAAGAACATATGATTTCCGTGGATGGCGAAATTCTGCCTCCCGAAACGATTATTGTTCAATACTCATTTAACACCTTAAAAGGTGGCCATTATGATGTCACTATTTTTATATATGATATATAATATGTTTATTATTTCCTTATGCTTCTGTATTTTTCATTTATTGATACCATTATTATTTCTATTATGGGTATACACGATATCTTCATTTTAGGAAGTGCGGACTACCGCCCCCTGAAAGTGATTTGATTCGTTAATACCATATGTGGGATGTGTAAAGGATAAAGTTAATGATATTATATATGTTATTATACTGGAATTATAATATACACTTCTATCATTATGATTCAATTCCAAAAAAATATGAAATAGAAATGGAAGTAGCGTTCATGCGTACGTACGGCTTACCGTCTCCATGAACGGTGCATTTCATTTCTTACCTCTAAATGTGATGCAATATTATAAATACATGTATATGCTGAATATATATGATTTATATGTTATCCAAATCATTAATATCATTCTGGATATAACGAACCTTTGACCAAATTAACAACATGTAAGTGTAAGAAGTCTATTTTTGACTTAAGAACCAAATACCGAGAAAATGAACATTATTAACTTAAATGATTACATGATGTCCATAACATGGTATAAAAGGAATAATGAACTTGAAAAAGGTTCTTAAGCAAGTAGATATTAACTCATGTTTATTATTCAGGAGATTAAAGAACGGTCGGGTCAAGTCGGATACGAGGTATGGGACTTCGTCTCAATCTCATTTCATTGAGGCATATTTTGTTTTATACACAACCTTCTTTTATACGGTGTATAAACCCCTTTGACTTTTACGTTTATTCAAAAGGAATCTTTTTTATACGAAGTGTTTACTAAAAGACAAAAGGAAATGTTTTTGCCGTACGTATGCGGTGACAACGACTTCTCCGCCATCGTGACCATTATTTGAGTTTCGGCTTCCTCTACAAGCCATACCTTCTTTTTAAAAGAAAACAATAAATAACCTATTTTACTTTTCTTTTATTTTGGTATCTAAAATTGTTTTCATAATGTTTTTATATCAATTTGTTGTATTGATATCTTGTTATTAAAAGGTGGGAAGGTTATGTTTCATTTATGCATGTTTTATGTGATATGATTATATTGAGGTTCTTGGGAATTATTATGAAAACGGGTGGTTTCGTGATAAACTAAGGGCGGATGAGCCTGATATAGCTCTCCAATGCAATGGGTAACGCGAAGGAGTGAAACGTTAAGGTTTCTCCGAAAATATTTTAGGGAATATACTGTGATGGGTATTCCAAACGTAACAAATAGGGTTACTCCCTACGTAAGAATGTTATGAATGCCTCATGTTACCTTTATGTCTTATGATTTCTATGATTTATTCATGATTTGATGAGGTATGTTAAAGTGATTATGTTTTATGGGTAAAGTATGATTTCATTCATATGTATATATGTACCCATGTTTCCTTTCCATGTTTTTATAACCCATACTGAGCTTTTTATGCTCATCCCATGTTTTTTTGTAATGAGTTTCACAGGTCAAGGGAAAGGTACATGATATGATGATAGTGTCAAGGAAGGGTCAAAAAGAATCCATGTTTTATTTTAAATATGTTTCCATTGATGGGAATGAAGAATAATATCGTTATGTAACCACTTTGTTTATATGTGGAATGTAATGAAAGTTTTATGATCTAATTCTCTAAAACTCTAAACCCGAGAAGATCCTCAATGTGTAATATTGTAATAACTCAAGATTAAGATAGGTTTAAGGCTGGGGCCTTATAGTTGGTATCAAAGGTCGATTTAGATAACTTTAGGAGTTAGAATTCTATTAAATGATTATCCAAATTTTTTTTTGAAAGGATATAGCATTTGAAGATTACCATGTTTCTTCATCTAAGACATGTTTGTTCAGAATGGTTTTCCGCAGAGGAAATAGGGAAGAAGTGCTAGGAAGGCATACAGAAGGAAATAACCTTCTGAATCAGCATCCTGAGATGGTCGGAATTGGAACTGAACAGTTTGTTGCAGTAATGGCGCAGTTGACTCAAGAGATAAATGGTGGTGGAATCCATGCACAAGATCAGCCAGATAAACCGCAGAGGAACATGTCAGTTGTGGAACATTTCATGAGGCAACATCCACCATCATTCAGAGGATCATCTGACCCATTACTAGATGAATGGTGGATTAAAGCACTGGATAAGATTTTTGATGTCATGGGGTGTTCAGAAAATCAAAAGGTTAGTTTTTCTATTTACAATTTCGAGGGTGAAGCAGATCAGTGGTGGTCTATGGTTAAAAATATCAGGTACGCCGATGAGATTGATTCTCTTGACTAGGATGAATTCAAAGGTATGTTTCTTGAGAAGTATTTTCCTAAGGCTGTTCGACTTAGGATGGAAAAGAAATTCTTGGAATTTAGGCAAGAGGAAGACTCAGTGGCTGCCTATGAAGAAAGGTTCACTCGATTGGAAAGGTATGCTCCAAATTTTATCCGAGACCTTGATAGTAAAATCAATCGTTTTTACTTAGGATTAAAGCCAAAATATCGAAGGGCATTAGCTTCTCGTGAGTTTAAAAGTTATGAAAAGATTTTTCGATGTGCTGAGAAGGTGGAAATGGAGTTTGCCGATGACCAAGTGTTCTATAACAACCCGCAGAATAAGAGACCGAGGTGGTAGGAGAAAGGTAAGAATTATTCAAAAAAGTCTGATGGTAAGAGAACTATGTTTCCAGTTTGTCATAAATGTGGAAAAAGGCATGCTGGGAAATGTCTTCTGAATTCTGGAAAGTTCCACCGATGTGGTAAGATGGGACATAAGCCTCGTGATTGCACTGAAAAGGATCAAGGTGAAGGTAAGAAAAAATTTGATTTACAGTTAGTGAAATGTTATAAGTGAAATGAGATGGGTCACTATGAAAACGAGTGTCCGAAAAAGAGCTTGAGTGATGGGAAGCAGTTAGACTACAAGCAGAAAGGGGTGGTGAAATCCTTTGCAACTACTTCAGAAGATGTCGGGCCATCAAATGAAGTTGTATCAACTAATTTGTTTGTTTTTTCAGTTTATGCCAGTGTGTTGTTTGATTCGGGGTCTACACATTCTTTCATCTCTGAAACCTTTTCTAGTAAAATGGGAATACCATCTCAAGAAATGACTCCTGAACATTTGGTAAAAACACCTGGGGGAACTTTTGAGGCAAAAAGAATTTATAAGAATCTTCCTATCCTTATCAGTGGAAAGAACCTACTTTCAAACCTTATTGTTCTACCTCTAGTAGAGTTTGATGTTATCCTGGGTATGGATTGGCTCTTTATTTACCATGCTAAGATTGACTGTAGAGCTAAAGAAGTTTCTTTTCAGAAGGACTTTCAGTTTGTTTACAAGAATGAACCCTTACTTTTGATAACATATCAAGTGGATGAGAAACTTGTAAAAGATAGAAATGAATGTTACCTTGCACACATCATTGAAAATAAAGAAACTGTTCAGATTAATGATGTGCCAGTGGTGAATGAGTATCCTGATGTTTTTCCGGATGAGTTTCCTGGAATAATACCAGATCGGGATGTTGAGTTTACTATTGACTTAGTTCCTGATGCTAAGCCAATTTCAAAACCCCCTTATCGAATGGCTCAAATTGAACTTTTAGAGTTGAAGGAGAAATTGCATGATTTATTAGAGAAAGGTTTCATTAGACCTAGCACATCACCATGGGGTGCTCTTGTTTTATTTGTTAAAAAGAAGGATGGTTCTATGAGACTTTGCAATGATTATAGAGCCTTGAATAATATCACGGTTAAGAACAAATATCCTTTTCCTCATATCGTTGATTTCTTTGATCAGCACCAGAGAGCTCAGTTTTTTTCAAAGATTGACCTAAGATCGGGGTACCATCATCTGAAGGTAAAGGAGGCAGATATTCCGAAGACCGCGTTCCGTACGAGATATGGCCATTATGAATTTCTAGTAATGCCTTTTGGGCTAACCAATGCACCTTCTGTATTCATGGACTTAATGAATAGAATTTTCCATGAGTTCTTGGATAAGTTTGTGGTGGTTTTGATTGATGATATTTTGGTGTTTTCTAAAAGTAAAGAGGAGAATTAAAGACATTTAAGGGTTATCTTGCAAACCTTAAAAGAAAAGAAATTGTATGGTAAATTCAGCAAGTTTGAGTTTTGGTTGCAACAAATTTCTTTCCTTGGTCACATTGTTTCCAAATATTGAATAACTGTTGATCCTGCAAAAACAAAAGTTTTGGAAGAATGGCCAAGACCCACAAATGTAACCAAGATACATGGTTTTCGTGGTTTGGCAGGCTATTACCGAAGGTTTGTTAGAAATTTTTCACAGTTATCTGGTCCAATGACTAAGCTAGCTCGGAAGGTTGTTAAGTTTATCTGGACAAAAGAATGTGATGATTGTTTTCAGGAATTGAAAAGAAGATTGGTGAATTATATAGTTTTGTCACTACCTTACAAAAATGGTGAGTTTGTTATATATAGTGATGCTTCATTGAAAGGACTTGGTTGCGTCCTAATGCATAATGATCAGGTAATTGCTTATGCTTCACGACAGTTGAAGACTCATGAGGTAAATTACCCTACACATGATTTGGAATTAGCTGCTGTTGTTTTTGCATTAAAAATTTGGAGGCATCATTTGTATGGAGTAAAGTGTGAAATATATACCGATCAAAAAATTTTAAAGTATATATTCACTCAGAAAGAATTGAAAATGAGACAAAGGAGATGGCTAGAATTAATCAAGGATTATTATTGTACAATTCATTACCATCCGGGAAAAGAAAATAAAGTGGCTGATGCTTTGAGTCAAAAAAGTAATGCTTCATTAACAATGTTGCATTTGGAACTTGATCCTTTGGTTAAGGATTTTATGAACTTTGGAATAGAAGTTGTTGGTGCAGGGAGTCCTTCTGTTTTGATTCAGGTATCAGTGAGATCATCTCTATCAGATAGAATCAAGCAAGCACAGAAGCAAGACAGTGAGTTGCAGAAAAAGGTAGAGATGGTTCATAAAGGTAAGTTGCCTGAATTAAACATTGATAATGATTGTGTTTTTAAATTTGGGAAGAGATTGTGTGTGCCTTGTGATTCACAGTTGAAGAGAGAGTTGTTATGTGAAGCTCATAGTTCTCCGTTTTCAGTTCATCCGGGCAGTACTAAGATGTATAGAGATCTGTAGGAGTATTACTGGTGGGATGGAATGAAAAGCGATATTGCTGATTTTACTGTGAAGTGTTTTACTTGTCAGCAGGTTAAAGCAGAGCGACAGTTACCGAAAGGGATGATTCATCCTTTACCAGTGCCAGAGTGAAAATGGAAGAATATATCCATGGACTTTGTTGTTGGATTACTGAAGACATCTCGAGGTAATAATGCAATCTGGGTTATTATTGATCGCTTGACCAAATCTGCTCATTTCCTTGCTATACGAGATACTTTCTCTCTTGAACAACTTTCCCGTTTCTATCTCAAAGAGATAGTCAGGATACATGGAGTTTTCTCTCTATTGTATCGGATCGTGATCTCAGGTTTACTTCTAACTTTTGGAAAGGCCTTCAGAAGTCGTTGGATACTGAATTAAATTTTAGTACAACTTTTCATCCTCAATCAGATGGGAAGTCTGAACGAACAATTCAGACCTTGGAGGATATGCTACGTTCTTGCTCTATGGATTATCAGGGAATTTGGTACCAACATCTTTCTTTGGTTGAATTTTCATATAATAACAGTTTTCATTCTAGTATACAGATGGCACCATTTGAGGCGTTATATGGGAAGCGGTGTCGAACTCCAGCTTTCTGGGATGAAGTGGGTGAATATAAGGATATGGGACCAGAATTGGTAGAAGAGATGGCAGACAAAGTTCAGCTGATTCAGAAGCACACGAGAACAGTTCAGAGCAGACAGAAGAGTTATGCGGATAACCGGAGGAAGGATCTATCTTTCGAGGTAGGGGATCATGTTTTTCTCAAGGTTTATCCTTGGAAAAGTGTGATGAGATTTGGTAATAAAGGAAAGCTGAGTCCAAGATTTTTAGGACCATATGAAATTCTGGAGAGTTGGATCAGTTGCTTACTGAGTGGCTTTACCTCCGAGTTTATCTCAGGCACACATTGTTTTTCATGTTTCCATGTTGATAAAATATATGCCAGTTCCATCTCATGTTTTGAGTCCAGAGGTAGTTCAGCTGGAAGAGAATCTATCTTACGAGGAACAACCAGTCCAAATTCTTGACCACAGGGAGCAGGTATTGCGGAATAAGTTGATTCATCAGGTAAAGGTTTTATGGAAAACCATACGGTAGAAGAGGCAACATGGGAATCTGAAAATGCTATGAGGGATAAATACCCCCACTTATTCGATAAGTGAATAAAATTTCGAGGACGCAATTTTCAAAAGGGGGGAAGGATGTAACATCCCAAGTAAGTAATGAATAATATATATTTTTATCTATGTCTATTAATGAATTATATAGTGTTTTAGAGGCTTAATATGAAAATAAATCCAATCTTAAGCATGGAATACACTAATATTCTTAAAAGATTGTTTTACTGCCTTTTGATGGAAAATACTTTTCTAAATCAATATTTTGACAATTTTATAATCTATATTTTTCAAAATAAACATGTTCATTATGATTGGGACATTTAATTTTACATTGGATAAATTTTTGGTATTTTTCTGACAATGTTCATTTTTTAATGAATAGTGAAAAATACTGCATTTTACACCAAAACTGCTTTTTAATCTAATTTATATATATGATTATATTATCTTTTGAATTGGTTTTGAAGTGGAATTAGAATATATTTTTACCATTTAATCTAATGGTGTTCATTGGAATCAATTTCACTTTGAAATTGGACTTAAACTAGTGTCAATCTTTTGATACTTATTGTTTTATAAAAACACGCTATTTGTCATGACAACGGGTATTACTTATTAAATTAATTAATGTGACCTATATGTTTTGAATTTTGTAAAATAGACTTAATTTTTGAATTCAGAATATCAAAGATAGCTTATGTTTAATTTTTGTAAAATTTCTGAAAAACTTCAATTTTTGATGAATAGTGAAACCACTAAGTGGTACTTATAAAAACTGATTATTCCTTTTAAATGAAATTTTTCCATCATTGTGTTTTAAATTTCAAAAATCTGACATATATGGTTGTAATTAAGAAGTAAAATGTGGTTCAATGAGATTAAAATATTTTTTTCGGTGAATAGTAACTTATTAAGTTCTTAATCGCGATTAGTGGTAATTAGTGTAGTTTAAGGTAAAAATAATGTATTAATAGTATGAGATGAGCTTGACACATGTCCTACCCACATTGGATGTGTCATGGCCGACCAAGACAAGCCATGGGTCAACTTGGGGACCCCATGGAGCCACTTTGGTTGGGAAATGACATAAATAACCTTTTATTAAATGTTAAAGTAAAAAATGACACACACATGAGATGTTTTACTAAAACAATTTTTACATGGGGTTATAAAGATCAGATTGTTGATTATAAATAGTAATTAGAAATATAAAAATATTTCTAACATCATAGTATTTTTTTTATAATTTTTAGACTTTATATAAATTATATTATTTATGACATCATGATGATGCATCGATGACCTCATTATTTAACGATTTAAATAAAATGGAAAGATAATGAAAAATCTAAAACCTACACATGGACAAAACCAATTGGATGAGTGGATCTCGAAGCATTATCACCTTATCCTCGAATTATAGCAATGTGGGACCTTTTGAATCCGAAACTCTTTTTAAAATAAAGTAACTTATCTTTACTTTCCAAAAGTGCCCCTCCTCTCCTCTTATAAAAGGCCCCCACCTCTACCTCATTTCAGAAACTCCTCAAGCCTTTAGCTCGGCCAAACCCTGCCCATTTACTATCTCCACATCCCTCTCCTCATCCAAGAGGATTACCTTTGGGAAGAATCCTTTCAAAGGAAGCCTTTAGGCTCAAATCAAAAGGAGTTACACTTTTAAAGGTAATTCATTCTCTCATGTTCATTTGTTTTATTTTGCTTCTCCAACCCCCTAAACTCTTTTTATTTACTTCTTTTGTAACAACACCAGTATCGTCAATATACTATGATGTTGTTATAAGATTTATTTGAGCTACAATCTCACACAACTACATCAAATGGTTAAGGAACATATGTTTTCCGTGGATGGCGAAATTCTACCTCCCGAAACGATGATTGTTCAATACTCATTTAACACCTTCAAAGGTGGCCATTATGATGTCACTATTTTTATATATGATATATAATATGTTTATTCTTTCCTTAAGCTTCTGTATTTTTCATTTATGTTATACCATTATTATTTCCATTATGGGTAGACACTATATCTTCATTTTAGGAAGTGCGGACTACCGCCCCTGAAAGTGATTTGATTCGTTAATACCATATGTGGGATGTGTAAAGGATAAAGTTAATGATATTATATATTTTATTATATTGGAATTATAATATACTATTATATCATTATGATTCCATTCCAAAAAATACGAAATAGAAATGGAAGTAGCGTTCATGCGTACGTACGGCTTACCGTCTCCATGAACGGTGCATTTCATTTCTTACCTCCAAATGTGATGTAATATTATAAATACATGTATATGCTGAATATATATGATTTATATGTTATCCAATTCATTAATATAATTCTGGATATAGTGAACCTTTTTCCAAATTAAAAACATGTAAGTGTAAGAAGTCTATTTTTGACTTAAGAACCAAATACCGACAAAATGAACATTATTAACTTAAATGATTACATGATGTCCATAACATAGTATAAAATGAATAATGAACATGAAAAAGGTTCTTAAGAAAGTAGAGATTAACTCAAGTTTATTATTCAGGAGATTAAAAAACTGTCGGGTCAAGTCGGATACAATGTATGGGACTTCGTCTCAATCTCCTTTCATTGAGGCATATTTTGTTTTATACACAACCTTCTTTTATACGGTGTATAAACCCATTTGACTTTTACGTTTATTCAAATGGAATCTTTTTTATACGAAGCGTTTATAAACGACAAAAGGGAATGTTTTTGTCGTACGTATGCGGCGACAACGACTTATCCGTCGTCGTGACCGATATTTGAGTTTCGGCTTCCTGTACAAGACATACCTTCTTTTTAAAAGAAAAAAATAAATACCATGTTTTACTTTTCGTTTATTTTGGTATCGAAAATTGTTTTCATAATGTTTTTATGTAAATTTGTTGTATTGATATCATGTGATTGAAATGTGGGAAGTTTATGTTTCCTTTATGCATGTTTTATGTGATATGATTATGTTGAGGTTCTTGGGAATTATTTTGAAAACGGGTGGTTCCGTGATAAACTAAGGGCGGGTGAGCCCGATATAGCTCTCTAACGCATTGGGTAACGTGAAGGAGTGAAACGTTAAGGTTTCTCCGAAGAGATTTTAGGGAATATACTGTGATGGGTATTCCAAACGTAACCAAGAGGGTTACTCCCTACGTAAGAATGTTATGAATGCCTCAAGTTACCATTATGTCTTATGATTTCTATGATTTATTCATGATTTGATGAGGCATGTTAAAGTGCTTATGTTTTATGGGTAATGTATGATTTCATTCTTATGTATATATGTACCCATGTTTCCTTTCCATGTTTTTATAACCCATACTGAGCTTTTTATGCTCATCCCAAGTTTTTTTGTAATGATTTTCACAGGTCAAGGGAAAGGTACATGATATAATGATAGTGTCAAGGAAGTGTCAAGAAAGAATCCGTGTTTTATTTTAAATATGTTTCCATTGATGGGAATGAAGAATACTATCTTTATATGACCACTTTGTTTATATGTTGAATGTAATGAAAGTTTTATGATCTAATTCTATAAAACTCTAAACCCGAAAAGATCCTCAATGTGTAATCTTGTAATAACTCAAGATTATGTAAGGTTTAAGGCTAGGGCATTATAATTAATGTTCAGAGTACTGAAATTAGTTGTGATATAATGTAATTTTTCTAAGGAATTTCATATGAAAGAAAATTTATTTTGATTTTTTTAGATTAATGTTTTTTTTCTTATGTTGGGGTTTTTATTTTAGTTTTTATCTTTCATTATGAAAATATTTTTTTATTAAAGATAAGTGTAATGTATTTTTATTATTTAATGATATTATGTTATATTATAATTAAATTATATTTATTCTTTCATAAAAATAATATTGGATATTTATTTATTATAGTATCAAATTATATATTAATTTTTTTATATACAACCAAATGATGGAATTATTCTTATGAGATTAAACGATATCAGGTATGTGTATTATGTTGTGTTCACTATATTAGATTTAAAATAATCCATCAAATTGAAAAATTGATATTTAAATAAAAATGATAAATATTTACCTTCATTTCCTATGAATCAATGTTATTTTTAATAATAATAGTTTTAGGTATTTATGATCATTAATATTACCTTAAACATAAAATGCTTATGATTAGTGATCTATATCAATCTCCCAAATTATTTGGACAATATATTTATTTTCTATTTTCACATATTGACTTACTACTACTATTTATCTTTTTGGAAGCATATTTATATGATTCATTCATACTTTCCTTTACATATTTAAGAGGATGATTATTTAACCATTATACATATGAGTTTTTCACACAAAAATGATCAAATTTCAAATTTTTTGTTTCAAATAAATATTGAAAATAGCAGGGATAAAATTTATTATAGGAGGGGATAATGTAACAACTATATATTTTTTAATATATCTCTTTCTAAGTATATTTTAAATCTATGATATCTTTTGTTAGTCCCAATACAGAGTTAAAGTAACCAGAATTATACAATTGAAATAAAAAAAAACATGATTATAAAAACCAAACTCACAATATTGGTGATGTGAATAGGAATAATAAATTTTGAAAAACTATGTGTAAATATTCTATATAAATAAAATATATTTTAATATAACTACTAAATTTTTAGGCACGTGTTTTCATGGTTCGATAAAAATAATCATTGAAAAGGTTATTATTAAATATTTTTTTGAAATAATATAATAAATTACTAAAAAATGTAATTATATTGTATAAAATTAAATTTATTTTTTTAAAAATCATTTAAAATTAAAATTAAGGTGAATTTATTTGATTTTTTTTAAAGTATTTATTTTTTAGAAAATCTTAAAAAACACATATTTTTTAAAAATTAGCACTTATTTTCATTGAAAAATATTCATTATATTTTAATTTATCATAAAATAATATAATAATCCATTATATTGAAGAAATATAGTTAATTAAATTTGAAATTTCATATTTTACCATCGTTATGAAAACAATTTTAGATCTAAAATTCCATTTTTTAAGGATTACTACTTTTTGGATGTGCATCATGAGATTTTCATAAAATGAATTCCATTCAATAAAAAATATTTTTTTTGGGAAAAATGGATTCTAAAATTTTAATAAAAAGTGTCTATTTTATTTAATGATGTCAAATATATTTGGGGTCATAATTAATAGTAAAAACAAAACAAATTTGTCACCATGGAAAAATGGTAAATTATGTAAACCAAGGATTAAACTAGGGGATAAAGACAAGATTATTAATCTTCTTTCATATTGGATGATGTTATTTAAAATCTTATCAACTTATCCAATATAGGGATTTCTATATGGGAATCTTTTACAACAATGTTACCCAAATAGTATTTTCATTAAATCAAAATACAAAATTTCACTTTCTTATATTTATATATATCTTTCATGTTCACATAGGGGAAAAAGAATGTTGTGAGTAAATTATAATTATTATTTTCATCATAATGAAGTATTTTTTTTGATGGTAACTTATTTATTTATTTTAATGATTCTATAATTACTTTAAATTCTTACACAATGCCAATACAATATTTCATTTGTTAATAAGAAAAACAATATATATTACTTTCAAAATATTAAAAGTAATATAATTTTATTTGGTTATAGTTTTAAATAATTTATATATGTTAATATATCATATTATTCATATTTTAAATTTATAGTACTCAATTCACCAATTTGAATGGTTTATTTGATATTAAATTAACTGAATATTTCTAAAATAACATTATTTTTAATATATAATAAATTAAAATTAATCATATCATTTATAATTAATAACAATAATATCAAAATTAAAAATATATTTGCATGATTATATATATATTACATGGTCTATTTAGGTCCTAATATTAATTTCAACGTAAATATTTTGACCCTTAATGTGTAAAAAAATCATTATCATGATAATTGTAAAAAAAGGATCGCATGGGTCAATATAAAGATAAATTCATAAAACCTCACTATAATCTTGAAAAAAAAATTATATGATACTATTTAGAAATATAATAAACCAATATTCAGATTATATCATTTTAGATCCATTTTAACAAAATTAATAATATCTATTAATTTAATATTTAAGGAAATTCATAAAATTCCCCCTCCCCCAATATAAAATGGAAACCTCATATCCAATTTTATTCTCACATTAATAACTAACATTTTAACCCATGTCATACCCATGTCCCATACATTCCTTTAAAAATACTTTACTCCTTTTTTTGATTATATTACCATCGTTGATAAATTTTTTGGTGTAAACCTAATGATGTCTTCTGAATAAGAGGTATCGATCATAACTGTGAATTTTTTTATTTCTTCTTCATCCTCGGAGAATTATTATTAAAATAATATTATAAAATACTATGTTTATATATATATATATAATATACATATATGGTATTATGTTAATATAATAACTTAAATTTACCTCCTCTTCCATTAAATAGGAAATAAAACCATCATTTCTATGTACGGTATACTATAACATCGCAGACCAGTGTAATTCTTTTTATAAAATATCATATGATTTATGCTTATAATGAAGGAATTAATTTATATATATTATATTATTTAGGAAATAAATATTATTTGATATTAATATATCAAAAAATATCTTACCTTTCTATTCATCTAAAAAAGATAACATCACTCGTCAATATGTGTGGATTACCACCTCAATAACGTGATACGATTAGCTTTTTATTACTACATAAAATTGATGGTATATATAAATATATATATAATGAAATAATATGATCTATGTGATATTATTATTATGATTTAATTATTAAATAATTCATACCTTATTTCCACCAGGATCGATGAAAAATTGATTTGTTACTCTTCGGTATGTATGAAATATCATATCCATTATTGTATTGTAAATAATTTATTATTAAAATATTTCAAGAATATTTTTAAAATTATAATTGGTTTATAAAAATGATAATAATTTCATTAATATTATTATAAAGATTATATAATAATTAAAACCTGATCCAAAGCCAACCTATCGATTTAATATTATACATATTAAATGAATATCGTCAAAACATAAAATGTGTGATTAATTAAAAATGTAATAATATATTATAGGTTAATAAATAAAATTAAAAGAATAATAATATTTTAAAATAATATTTTATTATTTTATATTTAAAATAAGTTTTTTATTTAGGATAATAAATAATAAATATGATGAGTTGAACCAGAGGTAATGCATTTTGAATAGTTTTCCATTCATTGAATAATATTAATATTTTTTACAGAAAATATTTTTTATATGGTATATTTACTTCCCATTATTCATGTAGAATAATTAATCATTTAATATTAATTCTATTTTTATTTTCAATTCAAATTCTTTAATCAAAATTTATTTTAATTTAAAGGTACCAAGATGTAAGGGGTTTTAAAAATAATTATTTTTCATTGGGTTATATTACTTATGCATTTCAGTTGATATTATTATATTATATATTTAATTAATTTTTATTATTATGTGTTTTATTTCCAATATTTATTTATTAATTTATATTTGACACACATTATCATTTCATTTATTTATTTAAACTTCTACAATAATATTTTCGTAAGATATTTGTCTAAATTTCAACTCTATTGTGACATATTTCTTATTGTTCCCAGATATATTTTAATTAGGTGTATCTAATACCCCTATTATATGTTATATCATTAATCACTTTATATTCATGTAATTAAATTTTTCATTTGATGATTTTCTTTTATATGGGTTATGATTCATTATTTTCCAATGTTATGATGTATTTAAATTTTCTCTCTTCATGTAATCAATATAAAAAAATAATTTATTTATCTAAAACTAATAATATTTTATTATATGATACTGAATCATTTTATCTAATGTACATTCCATCCATAAAATTTCTAAATTAATATCTTTAATATTCTTCATTAATTTTTTTAAAATAATTTTTACACATCTATTAATTTTGAAAAAAATGTCATATTCTTGTTGTTTTTCAAATAATAAATTTTTACATTTCAATGAAATTGTGAAAGGAACATTTTTTAACATATATGACATGAATATAAATTCAATCCATCATGAAAATTCAATTCAATGATAATAACATTAAAATATTAAATAATTCATTTCCAATAATATACATTCCTTATTAGTTAAAAAAATTATATTATGATTACAGTATCTCAAACTAAAAGGGTATTTCCCTCACAAAATATTCTCGTGTCCTTTTTAAGAAATCTTCATCTTTTTAATACATTTTTTTGAAAAATATTATTTAATTAAGATATTATATTCCCATACCATTCCAAGAAATACTATTGATAAATTATTATTATATTTTTTTAGTTGGGTAATTATTATCCATTTGAATCCTATCATTCCACTATGAATTTTTTGTTTATTATTTTTAACTTATTTAGTATGATATTACACTAGACATCATTAGATATATTAGGGGACAATAATTTCCCCTAGAATAATCATTCAGTCACAAGGAAAAAACTAGGTGGGTGTTTCACCAATTCCATATATTCTATTGTATATAACCTTTACTACACATCTTATACTACCCATATATTGTTTTATATAGTTTTTTCATAAAGAAGAAATCTTTGAATTAATTCAAAAAAGAATAATATTAGCATTCACTATGTTTTTTATATTATTTTTTCAAAATTTATATGATATTCATAAAACAATATTTTTAAAAAACCACTAGAATATTTAGTTTTTTATATAATATTACTTTTATATTGTGATAATTTAATATTTTAACCACTATATATGGACAACTAAGGTTATATTGTTTAGAATTGTGTGTCATTTTGTGTTCTTTTTTAGATTCTCAGATAGTGACCGAAGAGTTTGTACCATTACCCCAGGATATGCGAGTAGTTAGTTGTTGAAGTTATCATTATCAAATGATATTTAATCATAATTTATGTTTTAGGTGTGGGAGTCCTATATAGAGAATTATAACATAGAATACTGGTATAATGATATTATTTGTTGAGATAGTTCCTTAGGATACTACGTGGTTGATCATCAAGAAATAATATTCTATGGAATTATTTTGGTTCCCTCAACAATGAATAATGTTATTATTTGTGTCTTCTGTAGTTCACTATTGATGGTACATTAGAGTGTTAGAAAGATGAATGGTAATATATTATGATTTTTTAGATGGTATAATATGAATATGTTTGTTGCAAAGTATGTCTCTTCATGTTTTACTTTATAAATGGTGAAAATTAACCACATTGTTCATGGGGGTTTACTTCAACCACATTTTTTTAACTTGTTTAAGTTGTAGCACATTTTAATGGACATAATCTCTATATTACTTAGTTAATATGGTTGATATTATTCTATATTATAAATCGTAGAAAAAATGAAAATGGTAGGTCACTTCCTATTGAATAACTAGATTAGACCAGTGGATTTTTTTCCAGGATATACCAGGAGGAAAAAGATTGACTTCCTAGGTTTTTGGACATTATTATCTCAAATCATTATTGATGTTTTACATCCTAGGTGTTGATAGGACCCTAATATTCACATGGATCATATTTATTCATTGTCACTAATTTTAATATAATTACAAACTGTTATAAAAAGTGTAAAATTCATAATTTTAGGGGACATTGTGCACCAGTATATTATAGATTATAAAGGGCCATGTGGGAGATGACTACTCATGGTGGTGTTTGCATTCAGTACTTATTAAAACTCCATTTTTCATCTAGAACCCAAAAATAATATTTATATATGCCTGCTTTGGTATCCATTTTTTTCATTGATGTTCTGTAATTATATATTCTTGGATAGGGATTGGGGAATATTATGATTGAAAATGTATATGAAATCCACTAGAGAGATATTATAACATAATATCATAAAAATTTATATATTGATCATAATATGGGTTTTGTGTAGTTTAATTACATGTATAATCAATTCATAAAGGCATATACTCTTCATTTATTGTGGTATTTTTTATTGGAGTTACATTTCTACCTGAATTGTTGATCTATTTAATGTTTTGGGTCATATAATAGTTATAACATATCACCATACACTACCCTAATAATTTAATCATTTTCACGAAATCATCCATGTACAAAAACATCATTTTCATATTCAAGATGATTCTGAAGTCATCGATTGGAGTGTGTAGGACATTGAAGATAATTTAAACTTTTCATAGTGGCCTCAAGATATTTCGGAACATAATTAAAAGGATATATGAAGACATTTTAATCCACTAGGTCATGTCTACTAGTTGTATAATGTCATGGAGGAGAGTATATATCCTCAGGATTTGTAGATGAAAAATCAAAATCTAATGTTTCTTTGATTCTATTTTTGTAATTGAATAGATGATTTATTTGTCCACTTATTATTTTATGCGATCTTTAATCTTTCATAATGTGTGGGTTTATTATGTTCATTCCCTTTTTATAGAGGTATCCCCCATGGGATAGTGTTTTGTGGATGTTTTTAATTTTTGTTCAAAGGTCATTTGATTCATCCATCATGTGGAATGGTTGTGTTATTAATATAGTGACACAACTGAGAGTTATCTCATAGAGTATTTTTTTGGACCCATTTACATTATTTTCAATTTATAATCAAATTATTATGGAGGATAATTGTTTTAAAGGTATCTTATGAAAGTTTATGACAATCCAAAACACTTAAATTATATCATTCCATGCCTTGGAGGTCTCTAGAATGTCATCAACATCATTTAATTGTTGGCCATTATTTTATTGTAGGTCCATATCTTCTCCAAATATTATTATCTTCCAATTTTTTCATGTGATAGGTTCACGCCTTTTCTAAATATTTTGATCATTTATATTTTTCATGTGATAGGTTCATCCCACTATCAAAATTCTTGTTAGTTCATATTTGTTATATGGTTGGTTCATTCATTTGATAAATTTAACAGTTGTTCGTTTTAGACTTATGGTAGATTCACATATTTTCGAATTTCTAGGTCAGTCATTTTTTCTTTGTTTATGTCATATATAGTCATTATTTTTTGGAATCGAAACTATAAGTACATGACCTTAAACATTAAATAATCATGAATTGAATGGATAATTCACATTGATTATCTTTTAAAGTTTAGAGTTTTATAGAATTATGTCATAGAATTTATATAAAATCATGAATATTTCATGTAGAATTTATAATCAATATCCATTTTTTCTGTAAAAAATAACTGTACAAAAGGCTCATGTCTAGTTCCATGTTTCATACAGCATGACTTCTCCATGATCCCATCCTTAACCCTATTCCACATTATATCCTGTGAAAAACATTTCAAAAACATGGGATGAGCACAAAAATCTCTATAAAGAATACACAAAGAAGGAAAACAGTTAGTTTTTTGAAAACAACAAGTAAACCATGAATACTTTAACATAAGTAATACTTTTCTCCTTTATTAAGTATTGAATACTCTTCAATGAATAAAATATCATTGCTTACCCATTAGTAAACAAAATATTACCAAAATATCCATAAAAATAACACATAACATATAAAGGTTAATTGGGACATAAAAATACATAAATGGAATAACGATATGGTCTACTTCACACATATCACTAAATGGAATAGCCATAAGGCCGACTTCCATACCCAATATATTGGAGGTTATAACGTAACCATCCATCCTGGTTTATTATGGCACCACCCGTCATTTGGTTTATCACGTAACCACCCATCAAATAAAGCAATAACACATAAATTATTAAAAATACAAACATTTCACTAATAACATTTTATTTGAAATCAGAAGAAATCATTTCAAGACATAAAAAAATAAAATATTTTATCAAACTATTTTCATGACCATTAAAATATTAAATAAAGAGATTTTTGAATGAGAGTGTCCCATACCACTTTAAAGATTTTTAAATAAATGTCAATTTCTAAAAAATTCATGTCTATATGAATAAATTATTAAAAGTATTTTTAATACATGGATATTAATGTGAAATATTTAGATGAATAAACATTGAAAACATTTAAAACGATATTTTAGTTATAGTGTTTTGAACCAAATAAGAGACCCTAGAATACAAATAAATCAAGAATAAAATTTAATCAGAACATAATAATATCATTATAATAAAGTTATTCATGATATAATATGCCAAAGGATAGTATATATACCATATAAGAGTGAATTGGCGCATATCGACAATGAAGTCTCAATGGAAATGAAAATTGAGACGAAATCCCTTATAAAGAGGGTATCCTTAGGTAAAGGATAAAGTAATTACATAATTATGTGTGGCAAATATAAATAAGCCCAATATAATTGGATATTAATTGTAAAACAATCAGAGGTTATACACACATATTCATAGCATTACATAACAAGAAGTAGAAGTTTAACCCAAAAATTGAAATTGGGTTAAGAAGGTTTCTTACAGAAATTTGACAGCCAACGTCATCACTTTAAAATCCATAAAATATGTTGATGAAAGAGAAAAGGATATATCATCACTTGGACATTAAATTTAAATTAATAAATATATAGAAGCAAAAATCCCAACATAATATGATTTAAATTAAATGACCTAACAGAAATAAGTCTTTTAAAAAGTGGAGGGTGAAAGGTTCCCTTAATGATTTGGTAACTAATGAAAAATGCACCCCATGAAATAAAGATCACACAATTAATATGTAAATACCCACAAATTAATTTATATTACACAATTAATACAATCATGGGCGTTACATCTACCACACAAATGGAAATAGTGGCTAATATAGCATGAAACTCACGGGAATAAAAAGTGAGGTGAAAAACCCTTACCACGTTGTAATCTATCGAGTCATATGAGAGAAGATAATAACCAACAAATGAATCATAGAATAACACGAATATAAATATAATCATAGTAATATATATCTAATTTTAGTACACAATACATCACAAGAAATATATAAGTGGTGAAAAATGGAAATCTCACGGAATTTAATGTTAGATAAAAAATACCTTACCTCTTGTCAAACATTACTCGTATGTTCATTGTTCTTCCTGAATAAAAAACTTCTGTTAATTTCTACTTGATTAATAACATTTTTAATGTTTATTATTAATTTTATATTTCTTATTACCATGCAATAACAGTTAGTTAATTATTTCAGATCATATAGGACATTTTGTCGATGTTTAGAATTTGAGTTAAAAACAGTTAACATGTTATAATTACAATTTTTCCATGTGGTTAATACTCCATTATCTCATTAATGATATTTAGTGATTCAGATATAATATATATCATATATATCATGTATATACATGTATTTATATTAGTATATATCATTTTGACATAATAAATGAAATGCACCGTTCATGGAGACGGTAAGCCATACATACGCATGAACGCTACATTTATTTCGATTTAATATTAAATCGAATGAAAACTTAACGATACATAGGTATATTATAATTACATTATAATATCATATATAATATCATTATCTACATCCTTTATCAAATTCACATAAGGCATTAACGATTCATATCATTTGGAGGGGGCGGTAGTCCGCACTTCCTAAAATGAAATTATCACATTAACCCATTATGGAAACCAAAAAGGTATGATATAAATGAAAAATACAAAAGAATAAGGAAAATATAGACATAATATATATCATATATAAATATTGTTCCATCATAATGTCCACCATGATAGGGACTAGGAGTTAATTGAACAATCATCGTTCAGTGAGGCCTTAGTTACCATCCATAGAAACTATATGTTCTTCGCCCATTAGATGGAGGTGTGTGTAAGTTTAGTTCGAATATGTCTCATAAAAACATATTATTATATTTATTATACTGGTTTTTTTGTAAAATAAAATAATAAAAAGGGTTTAGGGGGTTGGAGAAATAAAATAAAATAAAAATAACTTAAGAGAAATGTTACCGTAAAATCGAGTAGCTCCCATTGGTTTGAACTAAAAGTGTTTATTGAATTGTTTTAGACACAAGGTAAGGCTTCTAGGATGAATATAGAGATATTTAAAGCTTATTGGAGTAGATTTTTTATTATCCAAATGCTTGAGAAGTGTGAAGATTGTGTTAGAAGTGAGGTTTTTTATAAGGGAGAGGATGGGCTTTTTAGGAATGTTTGAAACAATTATTTTATTATAACCACATCTTCAGTTTCAAAAGGTCAAATAATAATTAATATCAATTTTAATATGACTCATGGTTGAAAAAAAAATCAATTAATAATTTTACATGTTTTTGGATATTGTTTTAATATTTATAATCTTGTTTATTTAAATCCTATATTAATGAAGTAAATATTGTATCATTATTGTGTCCTAAATTATTTAATTTATTTGAGGTCCATAAATTATAATAAAAATACCATGATGTACAAAATCTTTTTATCTTTACAAAGAATATTTATATGTTAATATATATATTATATAACCCCACAAAAAAATTATTTTCTAAAATATATTTGTTTATAACATTTTTCTCTTTATTTTAAATTAATTAATATAATGTGTCATTATTACTCCCATGTAGATCCATGGGGTCCCAAATTCAACCCAAGGATTACCATTGTCCTATTTTTATTATCCAATTTGATTAGGACACTTTTTAGGGTAATTTAATTTTATTATAATATTATATTTTACCCTTATTTATTATTTATGCCTGTTAACCACGGTCAATAAAATATTCACTGAATTAAATATTTAAAATGTCTAAAAATAAAATTTATCTATTTACACAATTTAGACCTACTAATTCCAAATATGGAATCCATTTTTCCAAATTCAAAACACATTAGTGGTAGAAATTAATTTAAAATTAATTCCCGGTGTTAAAACAAATAGTGTGTTTTTAAGAAATATTAAATATCAAAAGATTGACACTTTATTATGTCCAATTTTAAAATTAAATTACATTCAATGAACAAAAATAAATTATATGGTAAAAATATATTCCAATTAAACTTTAAAACCAATTAAAAGATAATATATTGATATAAATAAAATAGATTAATAGGCAGTTTTCAGTTAAAATACTGTATTTTTCACTATTCCTTAAAAAAATGAACATTATCAGAAAAATACATAAATTTCATCCAATGTAAATTTTGGTGTCCCAATTCTAAGGAAGAATTATATTTTGTCAAGTAGAACATATAAAAGTTAAAAAAAAGTATATTTAAAGAGGGTTGGCCATTAAAAGGTGGTAAATTGACCTTTTAGAGAATATTAGAGTATTTATGCTTAAAATTGAATTATTTATTTATTTTATGCCTCAAAATTTTATTGGATAAATGAAAAAATATTAATCAAATATTTATAATAATATTTTAGATTGTTCTATTCATTCCCGCCAATACAGTGACTAGGTGTTAACTACAATTTAAAATAATAAAATTATATTATTAGTTTGCAACGTAGGATTTCAAAGAAACACATTATTGTGTTTCGGGTACTCCATATAAATAGAATAACCTATAAAGTAGACTTAATATTTAATTCACAAATATTAATAAATATAAAAAATTGCATGATCTTCATTTACCTGGATTGTTACATCCTTCCCACCTTTTGGAAACTGCATCCCCGCAATTTTAAAACTAGGCTTGGAAACATCAATAAAAGACCCACATTGGAAAAAGATTCAGTAAAACTATCACTTTAAAAGAATGAATGAGATGTACAATGGTCACCTGAGATAACCCATACATGGATTCCATGTAGGAAAACAAGGATATGGAAGAGAGAAACAATGGTCATGTTCTGATGGAGAGTGATAGAAAACATGTTTTGAAGAGAGTTGACCACCTGAAAATCACAAAATTATGTTTCCTTGAAAGGTCATTGATTTCCCAGTAGGAAACGTAAACCAACAACATTTTTGTTTTGTATCCCTTTTTCATATTTTTTAAGAATTGAGTTAAAACATAGAAAAATAACATAAGGTAATATACTTACCTTCAAGTAGAGTTTCATACTACAATATGATTCTACCAAAAATTAATCTTTTCTCCAAACAATGAGCATTAAAAAAGACATGGTCACATTAAAATCACAAGATTCATATTCTAGACAATCACATAATATACAAAGAAGAATTTTATATTTCCATTGTCTTTAGTCATCAACTAATACCAAAATGGTTAGTACGAGATCATATAATACCTAAAAAAGGTTAATATTTTATAACAAAAAGTAATCAAAGTTCAACAAAGACCATTCAATAAACAATTGTCCATAAAATTCATCAAATAATCTAGAGTAAGATTGAAACCCAAAACTCAAGAATAATTTTTATCACTTATTATTCCAGGAAAATTATTAACATTTATCTCCAAATAACATATATTACTCTTAAAGTATCATAATGTAGTGTAATTATCCTAATCATGTATTTTTATGATAGGTTAATCATTTCCATAAATAACTTAAATAAACTAAAAAATAAATTCTTCCAAAATAAAATTTCAACCATTATTATAAAAATGATGTCACATAGTATTCTTTTTTCCTTTGGAATATAGTGTTTCCTCAAAAGAGAGGACATCATCCAAAATAACCTTTATCACTAAATCGCAAAAGCATTTTCTTATACTAAGGATATCCATTTGATAAAACATAACTTTCAAAAATATACTTATTCATAATCTATAAATTCATTTAATATAAAATATTAATTCATACAAACCTTGGACTTCATATAGTCTAGTGGTAGAAGATAAATCCCAACCTCACATTGGTTGTGGGTTCAATTCTCATAGCTTTGTCTGACACAATGGGATGTCACATGGTCTGTGTGTCGTCCTTTTTATAAAACTCAAAAATAACCCTAACATGTTTTCACCTCAATGGTTTTTTATACCTCTCATTTTTATCAAAAATCTTTATAATCTCAAAATATTAATTCTTTATGTCTTATATATATGGTCATTTTTTTAATTTCACCACCATATGATAATATGAAGATATCCATAGAATAAAGAACATCATACCCTGATCATGGTGTCCACTAGGTTTCATCATCATCTTGTTCACGTATTTAGATGGTCTATGCATTGCAAAATGATTTAGAGATCCTCTAAAATCATTTTCTTCTTTCATCCATATACACCTTGTACAACCTGGGTCATATGGGTTTTCACCGAAAAATAGTTTTGGAAAATAATCATGTATGACATAT
Organism: Viscum album; assembly: GCA_963277665.1. Taxonomy (NCBI): domain Eukaryota; kingdom Viridiplantae; phylum Streptophyta; class Magnoliopsida; order Santalales; family Viscaceae; genus Viscum; species Viscum album. The sequence goes on from OY728146.1 coordinate 1,818,342,614, forward strand.
AATTTGAAAACATCTGATAAAACATTATTTTTATAAAATAGTTGGACTGAGTTTGACTTGAAACATTCAATAAGTGGTCCTTTTAAAATTATATAAGTATGTTCTAAGATACTTTATTTTGAAATCAAATATAAATAGGATTTACAAGGGCCTCCTTCTTCAACACATTTTTCAAAATCATAATATTCTTGAGAATCTTGTGATAAGGTAAAATATTTGAAAATTACTTGAAATTTTTTACATTTAGTGAAAATATGAGAATATTGTGAAAATGAGATTTGTTTAATATAATCCCATGATCCACGATGATATCAGGGCATATTGGGATGTTTTACATCTCAAAAAATTTCTTGTAAGTGAGTTCTATGTTATAAAAAGTTTCACAATCATCCGAACACGGCATTTAAATAATTATTTCAAGAAAGTCATCAGGATGAGAAAAGAATTTAATTTTAGATAATCCTCCTCCCATTTGTATCATACATTCCTTGATCTGAAAAAGGTATAAAATAATGATTTAACTGAAATAATATACATAGGGACTACCCATTTGTTTAATGAAAACTCATAATCCCTAAAGTTGTCTAAACCGACCTCTGATACCAACTATAAGGACCCAGACATAAACATAACATAATCATGAATTTAATGGATAATTCACATTTCTGATATTTTCAGGGTTAGTTTTTTATAGAATTAGGCTATTTAATTTACATAACAACATGCATATCACATGTATAGAATTCTAATCAGTATCTATTTTTTCCATAAAAAACTATTTAAAAAAAGTGTCATGTCTAGTTCCATGTTTCAGACAACATGACTTTTCCATGATCTCATCCTTGACCCTATTCCACTTTATGTCCTGTGAAAAACATTTCCAAAACCTAGGATGAGCACAAAAATCTCAATAAGGGACACATAGTGAATGAAAAACTATTAGTTTTTTTAAACAACAAGTAAACCATGAATTCTTTAATATAAGTAATAGTTTTCACCTTTATGAAGTAGTAAATACACTTCCATGAATAAAAGATCATTTCTTGCCCTTTTTTTACCAAAATATTACCATAATCCCCTTACAAGGAAAACATAAAAAATAAAGGTAACATGGGACATAAACATACTTAAATGGAATATCTATATGGTCAACTTCCACAAATATCATTAAATGGAATAGCCATACGTCCGACTTCCATACCCAATTCATTGTAGGTTATAACGTAACCACCTGTACTAGTTTATCATGACCCCACTCATCATATGGTTTATCACGTAATAATCTGTTAAATAAAATTATAACACATAAAGTATTGCAAAAAAAAATTCACTAATAACAATTAATTTGAAGTCACAAGAAATCATTTCAAGACATTAAAAGAATCCAATATTGTATTAAAACATTTTCAAAACCATTTGAAATATTAAACAAAGAGATTATTTAATCAATGTGTTCCATTACACACTGAAGCTTTTGAAAGTAATTTTAATTTCAAAAAAAAATCATGTCCATATGAATAAATTCTTAAAACCATTTATAAAAAATGGATATTAATATTAAATATTTAGAAGAATAATCCTTTAGAACATTTAAAATGATATTTTAGTTAAAGAGTTTTTAACCAAATGAAAGACACTATAATACAAATAATTGTGGTATAATATTTAATCAGAACTTAATAATATCATAGGAATAAAGGTATTCATGATATAATATGCCAAAGGACAGTATATAGACTATATAAGAGTGAATTGGTGCATATTAACAATGAAGTCTCAATGTAAATGTAAATTGAGATGAAATAACTTATAAAGACTATATCCTTGTATTAAGGATAAATAAATTACAGAATTATGTGTGAAAAATATAAATACACCCCAAATAAGTATATATTATGTGTAAAAATTCATAGGGTATTCACAAATATTCAAAGAAGGACATAATCAATAAGTAGATGTTTAACCCAAAAATAGAAATTGGGTTATGAAGTTTTCTTTCAGAAATTTGATAGCCTAATTGTGTCAATTTAAAATTTGTAAAATATGTTGATGAGAGAGAAAATGATATCTCATCACATGGAAATAAAATTTTCATCAATGAAGTTATTGATGAACATATCCCAATATGATAATATGTAAATTAAAAGACATAACAAGAAGAAGTCTTTTAATGAGAGGGGTTGAAATGTTCTTTTACCGATTGTTAACATACGAAACATAAACCCCATGAAAGGATGATCACACGATGAATATTTAAATACCCATAAATTATATTATGTTACCCATTGAAAACAATAATGGGCAGTACATCCACCACACAAAAGGAAATAGTGAAAAATATAGCATGAATCTCACGGTAATAAACAGTGAGATGAAAAAACCTAACCATGTTGTAATCAATTGAGTAATATGAGAAAATTTATAAACCACCAAATGAATCACAGAATTCCATGAATATAAAAATAATCATGATAATATTTATATCAAATTTCAATACAAAATACACCACATGCAATATATAAGTGCTTAATAATGGAAATCTCACGGAATTAAACGTGAGATAAGAAATCCCTTACCTCGTGTCCATCTTGACTCATATGTTCTCTATTCTTCTTAAATAATAATCATAATTTAATTTTTACTTTCTTCATAACCTTTTTAATTTTTATTATTACATTTATATAACTTATTACCTTGAAATAATAGTTATTTAATTATTTGAGTTCAAATCAGACATTTTGTCGATGTTCCGAATTTGAGATAAAATCAATGAACATATTATAATTACAATTTTTCTAGGTGGTTAATACTCCATTATCTGCATAATGATATATAATTATTTAGATATCATACATTTCATATAAATCTAGTATATACATTTATTTATATTAGTACATAACATTTTTGGATAAGAAATGAAATGCACCGTTCATGGAGATGGTAAGTCGTACGTACGCATGAACGCTACTTTCATTTATATTTAATATTTAATTGAATGAAAACCTAATTATAAATATTTATATTATAATTAAATTATAATATCACATATAATATCATTATCTACATCCTTTATACATCCCACATAAGTAATTAACGAGTCATATCACTTTGAGGGGGCTGTAGTCCGCATTTCCTAAAAAGAAATTATCGCATTTACCAATTATGGAAACCATAATGCTATGATATAAATGAAAAATACAGAAGAAAAAAAATTAAATATATAGTGAATATATTTCATATATAAATACAGTTCCATCATAATGGACACCATGAGAGGCTGTAGGAGATAATTGAACAATCATCATTTCGTGAGGTGTTAGCTTTCTATCCATGGAAACAATATGTTTTTCACCCATTAGATGGAGGTGTGAGTAAGTGTAGTTTTAATCCATATAATAAAAATATTATTGTATATTTATTATACTGATGATGTTATAAAATTAATGAATAAAAAGAGTTTAGCGGGTTGGAGAAGTAAAATAAAACAAAAGAATTTAAGAGAATAAGATATCATTAAATCGGGTAACTCCCTTTGGTTTGAACTAAACTTTTTCCATGAAGAGTTTTCTACCTAAGGTAAGACATATACTATGAATAAAAGGATCTTGGATTATTATTGGAGTATATATTTCATGTGACAAAGGCTTGAGAAGTGTGATGAAAGAGTTATAATTGAAGGATTTTTATAAGGGAGAGGAGGGGCTCTTTAGAAAAGTTTGACACAATTATTTGATTATAACCTCATATTCACTTTCAAAACGTCAAATATTAATTAATAAAAAATTTAAGATGACTCATGGTATAAAAATAACAATCCAATAATAATTGGATATGTTTTGAATATTTTTTAATATTTATAATCTTTTTTATTTAAATCATTTATTAACGAGGTCAACATTGCATCATTATTGTGTCATAAATAATTTAATTTATTTGAAGTCCAAAAATAAAAAAAAAGATGTAGAAAATCTTTTTATATTTACAAATAATATTTATAGTCGAATATATATCTTATATAACCTCATGTAAAAATTTATTTACTAAAAGATATTTGTTTATGACATTTTTGTCTTTAATTAAAATTAATTAATATAAAGTGTCATTATTACTCCCATGTGGCTCCATGGGGTCCCAAATTCAACCCAATGATTCCCATGTTCGGAAATGTATTATCCAATATTATTAGGACACTTTTTAGGGTAATTTAAAAATATTTTATTATTTTATTTTACCTTTATTTATTATTTTTACCTTTTAATCATGGTAAATAAAATATTTACTAATGTAAATATTTAAAATGTCTAAAAATAGAAGTTACTTATTTACACAATTTGGACAAAAATATTCCAAATATTGAATCCATTTTCCCAAATTCAAAACATATAAGTGGTATAAAATTAATTTAAAATTAATTCTCGAAGTGAAAACAAATAGCGTGTTATTAAGAAATATTAACTATAAAAAGATTGGCACTTGTTTATGTCCAATTTTAAATTGATATTACCTAAAATGACCAATATAAAATTAAATTTTATTAATATATTCTAATTTCACTTTGAAACAAGTTATAAGATAATATATCCATATAAATAAATTAGATTAATAGGCACTTTTGAATTAAAATACAATATTTTTCACTATTACTTAAAAAAATGAACATTATAAAAAAAATAACTAATTTTCATCCAAAGTAAATTTTGGTGTCCAAAATGTAAAAGAAGAATTTAATTTTTTCAAATAGAACATATAAATGTGGCAAAATCTAGATTTAAAAAGGGTTCTCCATTAAAAGGCTGTAAATCGTCCTTTTAGTAATATTAGAGTATTTGTTCTTAAAATAAAATTCTTAAATTATCTCAAGCCTCTAAATTTTATTGGATAAATGTATAAATATTCAATAAATAATGTATAATAATATTTTAGTTTGTTCTATTCATTCTCACCAACACAACAGCTTGTCGTTAACTACCATATAAAATAATAATATTATATTATTATTGTGCAATATAGGATTTCAAAAAACCCATTGTTGCGTATCTGGTACACCATCGAACATAGCTTCCCCATTAATGTTGAATAAATATTTAATTCACAAATATTAATAAATATGAAAATTTTCATTTTCTTCATTTACCTGGGATGTTACAGAAACTATTATTCATGGTTGGAATTTAGAGTCATACACCATGTCTATTAGATTTTCATTTTTCATAATCAGTTTTCATAGAAATATAGTATGTTCATCCCTTTAAAAAACTCTTGGTCAACCATTTTCATATTAAATTATTTTCATTCCTTCCTTTAATTTTGTAATATTATAGGTTATCTCTATTTCACAGATAATAGAATAAAAACATATTTTCATTTAAATTAATTCATTTTTTGTAAAACAGAAATAGTGATGATAAAAAAGGGATTTAGAACACAATTTAAATATGATAATTAATATATTTAAATTTCATACATTATGAATATTTATATGGACCATTCTATGGGGTTTAAATGAAATATTTTTTACTATTTATTTAAAACAAAAAATGAAATAAATTTTTAAGAAACCCATAATCATCATGAATTTTAATCTAAAATGCTTTTTATTTATTCTCATTCATAATTATTTCACTCTCTATCAATAGTATATGCGAACAAATCATTTTCCACATGGATAATTATAGACCACATACACAGATTTGATGTTCATACATTTTTAGTTTCATTAATATTTTATTCTCTATATTATAGGAATGAAGAATCATGGTTTTTCTTCACATAATCTAGGGGGTTTGTTAATTCTATTTTATTTTATTTGATTCTAGGAACAAGTCATACTTTAGCAATAATTTGGATAAATGGGTTTTGTTGACTTGAAGATGATAATGATCTCATAATTTATAATTTAATGACTATATTATAATTTTTTAAATTTTTTTAAAAAGAAAATAATATTATCTCATGTGATTTATTTAGTTAACACAAAATCATAAAATTGGGATTAATAAAAAAATATATGGAAAATTATTATCAGCTCATGTTTCTATTTAATTTAATTTTATGAATTAATCACATATATTACATAATGTGTTATGATTAAATAATATAAAAAATTATTTAAATATATATTGGTGCACATGAAAACAAAATTGCATAAAATTTATCAACAATTAAAAGAGAACATCCAATTACATTACTTTAGTTTTAGAATTATTATCATAATTATAAAAAAAATATAAATACAAAATAAAATTATTTTTTGTTAAGGACATATGATATTTCATTATATTGATTTATCTATTTTGGAGGGTTTTAATATAGTGTTTTTTAGGATTTATTGATAATAGTTATTAATTATTTTATAAGGTTGGGTGATATTTATACATGGTTTAAATTGTTGTTTATTTTTTAACAAGACTAGTTTTTTTAAATAATTAAACAATAAAATAAGGTATTATGTTATAATTTAAATTAATGATGCCTGAGAATAATATCTACTTTACATCTTGGAAAATAAGAAACATTATATTTATTATTTGATCTCGTTAAAGTTGTCATACTTCTATCATTAGAATTTTTCTTAGGATACATTATCAATAAAATCTATTATTAATAAATAGGATAAATAAATAAGGAAATAAAATAGTTTTTCATCATAAAAAATGTGTGGGGTTTATCAAGAATATTCATTATCATGGGAGGTTGTATTACCTCAAATCCATGGACATAGTTCCATTTCAAATGTATTAAAAAAATATAGTTAATATGTAATTTTTCTCTAGGGTGACTATATCCATACCATTATTTCACATAATTATGATAAATTTGATATAATTGGTATCCATTAAGGAGAAATAGGATAAGATCCTAAGGTTATAATAATGGTATGTGTTAGTGATTGTTGGGTATATTTTATTTATTTTATTTAGTTTTGGAATGGCCTTGGGGTAATCAGAAAAATGACTAATAAGGGTTAGATCATCAATATAAATCATCCGATTTCATTTATAATGATAAATTTTCTTATTAATTTATATTATTTGAGTCCAACATCTTGAAAAGGTTTGACTAAGTCCATTGTAATGTTATCTTGATTATCTGAGATAGGATGAGTCTTATACTAAATTTTGTTAATAAATGATAAAAAACAATAAACTAGTGATTATGGATCTTATTATTTAAACATGATGAAAACATACCTAATAATATAAAATAGATATATTATGGTGCTGAAGGAGCATAATATAATATTAAAGGGTTGATCTTAAAAATTGAAATGTAATAATATAATCTAAATAATAATTTATTAATTAATGTAAAAATTGATATTAGTATGATTTCATATGACTTTGAACATTTTTGTGGTATTGGTGTTTATATTTAATGATAATATAAAATGATTCAAAGTCAATTTATTTTCCCTTAGTGGTGTTAATGTATAAAACTACTCAATATCTTCTAATTTAATTTTTTGTCACATCCTTGTTAGTAGGGAAATCGATATAAAACAGTTTTGTGTTGTGGTTCATCTAAATTTGAAAATGGAGAGGGAACATATTTCTTACTTCTTTGTAACTTCCAAACCCCCTTTAGACATAGTTATGAGTTTTCATATCATGAGATATAATGGATAATTTTAAAGGTTGTATTCTTACCAAATATTTGATTTCATTTCTTTCATATATAAATTTATTTTTGGGTTGTATTTTCTTGAGGTATAGTATATAAATGTATATAGACGTTGGAAATAAGAATTCACATTGTTTTATGTGGATGGGGTTTGATAGAGTGATCAATAACACATTCATAAATAATGTAGTGGCTTCCATCCATTTTTATTGTTTCATATAGGATATTAATGATGATGAGGTAGATATATGGACTGATTCCATTTAGTGATGTTGAGTCCTACAAAAATCTATGGTCGGTGGGTCTCAGGATTGAATCCTAATAAGGATGACATGACAAAATAAAGGGATAATTAAATGATGTGTGGTATTATGATATGAGAGTAAAAACTAACGGGGAATTGGATGTGTATTTCCTCAAGATATATATATATGTACATATACTCTTTTCATTATAATGGTTTTCTTTCCTACATTACATGCTAATTTATCTTTATTGATTATATAAAAATACTACTTACTGTAAAATAAAGGGATAGTTTGATTTTTTATACAATTTGATTGTTTATTATTCATTTATATATAACACTGCATCATTTCTATTGGATACATGTGAGTATAAATTCACTATACATATATATTAATTTTTTCTCATGTTTTTATGTGATATTCTTATCCTATACCACCCTGAGTAGTATATAAACTAGTTTTTTTATATAAAATCAAAATTTCCTCCACATACAGTAGAGTATGTGGAAAATCAATGAGGTTATATATATGATTATGGGGACACTATACCCCCTTAATCAGAGTCAGTAAATGGGAAAAAAATGAAAAGATATAATAGACAATAACTAATAACATTTTCATAACCATTTCTCATGATTAGCTATGTTTTGATAGTCCAACGTAATAATCATTACCTATCTTGATAGTCTCATGTTAAAAGTAGAACCCTTTGAGATAAAAATAGTCTGACCATACATAAAAATTAATACAAAATCAATCAGTGTTCTGTCATTCATCAATATATTATAATTCTAAAATTAACCAAATATGAAACCATTTTAACACTTATCTAGACTTGTAATAATGAATTTTTCATGTGCTCTAACAGAGAATCAAGATTTCTATGAGTAAAACATTATAGGCTCCCATTAATGGTTTCTAAATAATTATATAGTCTACAAATGTGTATACAAATATACAATAAATAATTGACATTTACATAAATGGTAAATTTTTATAAATATAAACTACACCCAGTTAACATCTTTGTCCCTTGAGTTTTATAGTGATATCAAATCCAATAAAACCTACTCTATTTGTTGATGATCTTCTAAAACACACATTATAGTGGATATACATATTAAATTATTAAAATTTTATTAATAACTTATTTACAATAAGGATTAAAGGAACATAAATCTCATTACCTACACCATATCCAATGCTATTAGTTTGCATGATATCAATATGACACCCAAACATGGGCTATATAGAACCATTTCCAATATTAAAAAAAATTTAGGTTGGTTCATTTCTATAATTACAAATAAATTACATGGAGAGTCATGTTTATCATTAAAAATCATAAATTTGTACTGTCATTCCCATCTTCCTATACCATACCATTAGTAACCAATTTTCATGATCCAAAATACTAGACTATTTTGTACATTTAAATTAAAAGTTGATCCATTTCAAAAAATATGATTCACCATGATATAAACTATATAAAACCCTCATCTCATTTCTCTATATTAATATATTTTAACCATTATTCCTATTATAAAACCATTAAATACTCTTAACACCCTTTAAAAATGAAAACATACCTATTTAATCCATTACTATCTTTTCATATTATAATTTCATAAAAACAATTAATTCATATGATAATCCAGAGGGCCCATTGTAGGATGCTGACACGAAAAACTAAAATTATAATCATGTTAATCACATAAACCCCATATTATTCCATTTACAACCATATTTTACTGTTTCCAGGAAATTTGAACACCTTTTGAGTGGTTGTATGTCTGGTATAATAGTTTCCAACAGAACCAACTGGGATCCATTAATGGTAAACACATAAAGTAAAATTGAAATATATAACTATTAATAACGGAAAAAATACACATACCATATGTTATGATTCACATACAAATATTTATAATGAATAAGGAGACTAATATTCCATGGTCTTTGATCTCCTACCTTATGCTAGTAGGTGACTACTCCTATAACCCTTATCCTTGATTCAAGATAATAAATAACAACCAAAAATATAAAAACATCCTAGAAATATGTGATTTTATATTTAAGAGATAATGATTAACTTGTACTAATTATTCATTAGAATAGGAGGAAACAAACTCAACTATATTCCTTGTGATTCAACTCACATGAATGAAAACATAAAAGGTCGTATAATCAATAGAAATTCACCATTGGAAGAGGAGGGACACATTGTGCACATCCTAGCTAGATCTGAGTTATTTGGGGATGAATTCAAAGTGATTTCATATAAATTTCTTAAAGTAAAGGTTGTAAGTTTTCACTTTCTTATGTAGTGCAAAACTATTTCACATGATTTAAAAAACATTGAACAATCATTGTGAGAACTAATATCCATTGAAAATAACATTCATATAGACTTTTAGGCCACCATCATGGTTTATTAAACAATGTGGATTCCATTTAAAAAAATTTATACTCGTACCGTATGGTTTCCAGGCCACCCCTCCCAGTATGTAAAAAATTACTCCCTCATAAATTTTTTCACACAGTAATGGATCAATCTTACTGCCAACCATGTGTTAAACAACACCCTTGTGTTTTAAGTCCCTAATTTACAATTTTTAAATTCTAAAACCATTATATAATTACCCCAAGACCATAAATATATCTAACGATATTTCCAAAAAATATTTTAAAATTGGTTAACAAAAATATAAATAAAAATATTTATCGATAAAGGCAATGAACATACAATATCCCCCTCCCCCACCACTACCATATAATATCTCAGCATCATGCTACACTTTATAGAATTAATAATCCATAAAAAAATCGGATCTGTTGGTCCTCAATATCGGCATCCCACTCCAAATTCCCCATTTAATAATAGCCATGCTACCAAAAATCTAAAACTAAAGGTATGATATTACTAGTTGATATTTATCACCATTATTCACTATATAGATCATATGCACGTGAAATGAAAAATTATCATAAATTGAAATATAATAAATTCTAATCACATGAAAGGTTTTAGGTTAAACATTAAACATGTCATGCATTGAACAATACAATTTTAGAATGTATTAATGATACTCTATCGGAGAGATCCCCGTTGAAATCTTGAATGATCGAGCATAACTGAGTACATACTTACCCTATTTCTGAATCAAACAATGACCCAATCATTTTACCATATTAATGAATACATTTACATAAATTGAAAACTCAATAGGTGAAAAAACATTGATCTATGTATGATTTCACTATACATTGGGCTATTACCATATTTTTTTGGATCAAATGGAAATGATATGATGTCTTCATCACAATACATTGCCCCAAAAAATAAGATTCTATTAATTTCATCCACCTCAATTGTTATCTTCATGGAATAGAATGTGGTTCTATTAATCCTTACTGCTCTATAGCCACATAATAAATATTTTTATATGATAAATCAATAAGAACTGGGTGATTATACAAAGATTCACCAAAATATCGGATGAATGCTTACAATATGTCCTCTAATAATAGAATTGTTACCTAAAATTTTTCATTATTCTATGGGAGGTAGTGTAGAATCCTAAATATTTAAATATATTAAAAACCCTCATGTGGGTAATTTAAAACTTTTTCATTGGAAAATTATATTTTTCAACCGAAATTACTCATTAAATTTTATATTTATTTTGTGTAATGGTAAAATGAGAGTTCAAATTTTTTAATATTCTCTAAAAATTCATAGTTTGGAACTAATGATGTTTGAGATTCTATTGATGTTGGAATAAATTTTTTAAAAAATTAAAATTATTCCTTTGATTTGTCCTTAATTATTTATCATCACCCAAAATATGTCTTGTATGAGAACTTTGGCACCAATGATAGGTTTGAGACATGGATTTTTCCCTAGGAAGGGTGTTGCATTTATGTGAGTTGGATGTTTGGTCGATTGAGTCGTGAATATTATTTATTTTATTATTATAATATATAATGTATCTCATATATTTTATGATACCCTAAACAGTGATTCATATAAGAAATCAAATAGCACATTTATCACTAAAACATGGGGTTTACCCATGGAAGGTATTACATTTATAGGAATCTGGCGTTTGACTACATTTCCTGTGATAAATCCTATTTTATATTTATTTATATATTTATTTCTCTTTTAAAAAACAAATAATAAATATCTCTCAAATGGTGTGATTTATGAAAAATCTGGTCAACAGTTATGTCCAAAACATGGAGTTATCCTGTTTGAGGCATAAATTTTGTGTGAAACAAGAATTTCATCAGGTCATCAATTAAATTATGTTTTTTAATTTTGTATAAATAATTAAATTACCAACTCAAATATTAATAATCATATTTCATTATTCATAATATTCCATTTACACAGACACCGCCATTTTTAATGATGAAAGCTACATTAAACAAGTATTCCAATGTATTTTGACCAAAAAACCATAGTCTCACATTATTTAGGTGATATTAATTACATAACATTAAATAATTCATTGAATAGTATATTCAAATTGTGAATTAAAATATTCATAGTGATAAATGCACATTTTGGGATTTTATGTGGATGAGAATTTTTTTAATATTGCTATTATTATGCCCAATGAGTTTTATCAACCACAGAGGTTACTAATTGAAAGATCAGTAATTCCCCCAAAATTTGATTAGTTATTTGTTCATATATATGGGTGGGTCTGAGAATATCTTCCTCATATTGAATTTCTGTTTTTCCCTGATTTAATTTTTTTTATATTCATTTATTTATTTTAAAAGTACAATAATTCAAAAATTATAATGAAATGGTAGAAATTATATAATGTAATATAACCTATACTACAAAAGATAATTCCAAAATTATCAAATGTTTATTTAATGAATATTTTTGAATGATATTTGAGGAAAATCCTCAAAGGAAGATAACATGACTAATCATATTTATTTATCAATAATTATTAAAATATTATTTCATCAAAAACTACGATATAAATTCCCTATTACAACGCAAAGTAAGGACATTAATAATACTAAATAGCATGGTAGTCCTTAATGCTATAAAAGGGGTCCCCATTATCAGAGTTGAAAATAGTTGTTAAAGCCCATCATACTGAATTATGTTGTTTTAATAATATCACACAACATCATATTTATGTGGCCTATATGTAAATATTTTAATTAGTATAAATAAATTTTAAATTTTAAATATAAAAAATAATAATATATACATTTAAAACCATTTTTTTATAATTACATTTAAATATATAATCCACAATAATTTAAAAATATATTAATGCTTCATATTCATTTGAACCCATAATACCCTCCCAAGAAATTCCTCACGTGGTACATGTTTCCGAACAAGTCAACATAACCTATGAAAAAAAAGTCACCTATATAAATAAAATTTAATATATTAGTAAATCTATAATGAAAAAATTTAACATTAATAAGAATGAATAAATTAATAATATATCAATTATAAATAAAAACACACACTTAGAGTTATACTGATCACACTATTCCTCTTATTTTGATATGGTTGATTTTTACACATCCAAAATGATTTATAGATAATTTTAAAAAAGTTTCAAAATAAACCAAATGTTGTTTTAGTGGTTTTGAATATACCCTATTATCATTTTACTTAAATTAATGTCAATTATAAATAAAAAGACACATTTCGAGTTATTCCAGTCACATTGTACGTCATTTTGAGGTGCAACTAATTCAAAAACATCAAAAATTTAGTCATTATTTTTTTATAATTTATTAAAATAATATATATTCAATTTATTAATTGTGAATATGTCATTTTTTTACTAAATAGATATTTCAAACTAGAAACACAAACATTATGACATACTAGTCACATCATGTGTCAGTCTGACTTGAGAGTACTTCCAACACATTAAAAATGACATAAAAATTAATATATTCAATTATGACGAAATTGGATTGATTTTTCGTATTTTTCATGGACTGACACATATTGTGAGCTATAATTTCAATTTTGATATGATAATGGAAACTATGAGTAATACCAGTTACACTGAGCATCTGATTGAGGTGAGGATAATTCCAATATTTCAAAATTGAATTATGGATTTTATTCATAATGTATTAGAACAATACTATTTTGTGTTCTTGGTTTAAATTATGTTAATTGTTACATTTACTAAAATTGAAGTCAAATTTAAATAAGAATACAAATATGGAGTCATATTGGTCACTCTGTGAATTATATTGAGGTCATAGTTGTCCCTAAAAATAAAAAAAAATTATGGATAATTTTCCAAGTGTATGAAGCTATTACTAATTCTATTTATTAGTTTTTAGTAAGTCACGTGTAGATTTTATAAAAATTAATTTCTTTTTTAAATAAAAAGTCACACTTGGAGTTATACCGGTCATGCAATGACACATATAGAGGTGATGTTGATTCATACACATCAAAAATAACTAAGGTATTTTTTTAAAACGTGTCATAATAATGAAAATATGTTTTCTTAGATTTCATTATTTTACCTATTCTATTTCCTAAATTTAATCCTAATTTTAAATAATTTGACACATGTTGAATTTTATTGTTTACATGGTGCCCCAGCATGAGGTGGGGATGAATCCAACTAATCCAATGGTAATTATTTATAATTTTCCTAATGTATTAAAAATATTAGTATGTGTTTTATATGTTTTGAGTATGACAGATGTTTTTGTATTAAAATGTTAATTGAAACTAGAAACACACATTTTGAGTCATACTTGTCTTTTTATGAGTCAATGTGATGTGATATTACTTCTTATACATCATAACTAAATTATAAATCATTTTACTGAATTATAAATACAATTAGAGAGTATTTTCATAGTTTTTTGTGAGTGGAACATTTTGAACATAAATTTCTACATTAAATTGATAAAGAACATTTTGATTCATATCAGTCACATTATGAATCTTATTGATGTGTGGTTGATTCCTACACATAAAAAATGAAGTGTAAACTATTTTCTTAATGTTTCAAAATATTATCGTGTGGTTCCTCAGTTTCGAGTATGTCACATGTTCTTTTTACTAAAATTAATGTAAATTTAAAATAATAAAACATATTTTGAGTTACATAGGTCAACGATTCATCAAATTGTGGTTGGGTATATTCTTACATGTAAAAAATGACATATGGACCATTATCCTAAATTATCAAATTAAAATTAATGTATTTTCTAGGTTTTATGTTTTTCTATTTATCTTTTTCAAAAATGTCAATTGAAACAAGAAACATGTACTTGGATTCATAAGTATCATATGGTGAGTTAGTTTGATGTGATATTTCTTCCTACACATAAAAACTAACTAATTAGTTGTTTTATTAAATTATTAATACAATCAGAGAAGGTTTGGTTGGTCTTCAATAAGTATAACTTGTTTTGAAATAAAATGATAATTTGAAAATGATAATAGAAACTTTTCTTCATTCTACACCTATCATGTATCATATTTAGGTTTAGTTTATTCCTACTTATTAAAAATGACTTCTATATCATTTTCATTATGTATGAAAGTAGTATGTTTACGTTTATATGGTTTGTTGAATTTGACCACTTGTTTTTACTAAAATTAATGTCAATATAAAATAAAAAAGGAACAAAATGACTGATACCAATAACAATATTCATAAGATTATAGTTTTGTTTATTCCTATATGTAATAAATTGCATAAGGATTGTATTATAAATTATCAAAACAATTATAGTGTTTTTTATGGATTTTGAGTATGTCACCTGTCCTTTTTAATAAAATTATTTGTCATTTTTATGTATAAATGAAAAATTGGAGTTATATCTATCACATTGTTCATATTATTGATACATGGTTAACTTATATATGTAAAAATGACATATGGATTATTTTCCAAATGAATCAAAACTATCAAAATTCATTTTCCCTTTCTTGATTATGTGGGTTTTATTTTTTTGTATGATTAATTTCAATTTTAAATATAATGAATCACTTTGATTCATATCGGTCACAACGCATGTTGGATTCATGTGTGTAGGATTTATAAACATTAAAAATAAAATTTTCCTCATTGTCCTACATTTTCAAAATAATCCGTGTTGTAAATGTCTCTATTATTTCCATTGTCGTTTGTGGTCGAAAATGCAACATTGCATATTGAGTTGATGTTCATAGCTGAAAAAAATCATAGAATATTCTCTTTTTCAACAATGAGAATTGTGTTTTGGTTAAGAACATTATCCCAATATGTAGGGTTTTCATTTTAGAAAATAATGGGAATGGAATGTGCGGTAAAATTATATGAAAGTTACATATTATCTATTTTCTCATTTGTTTTAGTTAGTTGAATGAAAAATATGACTTCCAAAAAATATCAATGAAAAAAATAAATATGTATTATATAAAAATTATATTAAAACTAACTCATAAATAGTAGAAAAAAGAGAAAAATTAGTTAAATAATAAATAGGAATTATCCTTTTCAAGATGGTTTTATGAGTTCTAGAACCATTTTTTATTTCCATAAGCTTAATTATAGCATCAAAGTCAAATCTCTAACAAGTTCATTTCATTATAATATATATGGAAAAAAATTAATTACCGTGAAATTTGGTTAAATATAACTGAATATGCTAGATACAATTATGATAAAATCATAAAAATGACATATAGGATTTCACTTCTTCATCCTATATGTGTAAATTATTCCATACGCTAAAATTCCCATTAATTTATAATCAAACATATTTTCTCTCATGAATATAATTATTTTTTACAATCATTGTAGTCCTAAAAAAATATAAATACATAAAAGATTAATTAATATTTTAAATAAAATATCCATTAACATTGAAAATAACTCCCAGGGGATTCTTTTTTGTTGATGGTGTATCATATATCTCAGAAACTATAGAAAAACACATTCGTTTACAATTATTGATTTTAAAACTGTATAAAAATTTATAACAATAAGTATTTTGTTTTCATAATTTTATAAATAGTCAATCTGTATTAAAAATTACATAATACTTTTTCGCCATTTGAAATTTCCAAGATCCTTATGGACATTAACATTCCTCAGTCCATGATTTTCATTATATTTAACCACCTCCCTATCATAAGATTATTTTCATTTAAACATAATATAGAATATATTACTATATTTTTAGTTCTAAATATTGTAATTATTTCATTACATATTTGAGTGTAAAAGTTTCACGAAATGAATCCATAATGCTTCTAAAAAAATAGAATAATTAATAAAAGGAATCAAACTATATTTCATATGATTATATTATATATTTCTTTTCATACTTCCTTTTTATAATTTATAGTCATCCATCTGTAAATTTTCTTTCAAATTATTTGGATACTTTTCCCATTATTTAATTAATTTTTTATTCTATTTCTATTTTTCTGTAGAAGTG
Source organism: Viscum album (assembly GCA_963277665.1). NCBI lineage: Eukaryota > Viridiplantae > Streptophyta > Magnoliopsida > Santalales > Viscaceae > Viscum > Viscum album. The sequence continues at coordinate 1,818,359,944 of OY728146.1, forward strand.
ATTTTAGGAATAATGGAATCATATTTTTTTCATAGTCAAATACCATCAATTGGAGTATGTATATAATTGTGTAAAAAATATTAAATGTCTTTATTCATAATTAAAATTATATATTAGTTGTTGGAAAATGAAATAATGAAAATACACCTCATTTATAGATTTACAATAGAAAATTATAGCCATTCATACATAAGGATTTCATTTACATTATATAGATAAATATATTATATAATGTCCTCTCTATACATTTCTTCATCAAAATCAACTATTTGAGTACTACATATTTTTGACATTGTAAATGTTGGAACACTAAATGTTACTAAATATTGATATTGAATGAGAGGAATAAATGTGGTTTCTGAATATGTTTTTTAATAGTTAGTTGATCTTTTAGATGGATTTGATTTCAAATTTATTTTCACCACCTTCATTTCGTTATATGTAACATCATCAATTAGTTTAGGTTGTTATCAGTTATTTTTTGAGGGTTTAGCAAGTATAATAAATTGGAAATGAAAACCTCCCTATGGAAATAATTTTTTAAATATCATAAAACTATGATATAAATGTTATATAATATTTCATGGTCGTGTGAATATTTGGGTGATCTTGCCAGAAATGTAGATCAGTGCTCAGCTTTCGAGATGTGGTAATCTTCACTATCATAGGACATTTGGTAGTTGATTTTTTATAGACTATATTTTTTATATTTTACATGATATCCCTCACAAAAATGTTATGGATGAGTATTGGAAGATATAAATCCAAGTCATTTTATCCTAATAGAATATATGGATATGAAATGAAACAATTGTTTTATTCACATTTCAAATAAAATCTGAGAATATTGATTACCTCATATAAGAATTATCTTTTAGAGGAATGGCTCGCCACATAGCAACTATGTGTGGGGTGAGAAAATCATTTAGTTGATATTATTGAGTTAATTATTCACATTTATTCGATCATTAAATTTTCTTGAAACTTGGATAAACAATAAATTATTTATTCAAGGGAAAAAATATTCATTCAACTATAATATTTTATATTTTTTCCCCTTCTTTGTTTATTATCTAAATATATGTTATGGTTGTCACCCCAAAAACCCTTTCCTCAAACATGGACATATATTTTGGGCCACTTAAAGGCCACATATAATATGTTTTTATCTAGTATAGGTGTTTATTATTCATGTTTTTTAATTCATATATAAAATATTAGGATATTAATTAATCATTGATATGTAATTGTGACTTAAATAAATGAAAAATTTATATTATCTTAGAATTACAAATGATTCCTACACTTTTACATGTTTTTATCATTTAGTATCCCATATTTATTTACATGTTTCTCTTTCCATATAAAAATTATGTGGGATGGAATTGACATTACATTTGGATTCATCAATCTATAAATAAATAGTGGAACATAATTCTATTTTGGTTTCTTCTTACATAAAAAATTTGGCAGTTTTAAAATAAGTACCAATTTTCATTATATTGAGTTCTACCCCATCCTTGCATTATGGAATGGGTACTTTTTTTCTTATCATTCCTTATTTCCGGCACTAATTTACTATTTTAAAAAATATAAAATTTTTATTTCAAGTGATCAATACATGTATATACAAACAATATATTACCATCTAACATATTCCTGAAATGAAATATCCCCATGAAGACCAGTAAATCCACCCCACATGGCTTGGATTACCTGTTGTGTATACATATTTCCTGGTTGTGTTTGTATTTTCCCATTACCATCTTTTATATGAAATTTCACTTTGATCGTGAGAAATACCATATTGTAATTTCCAAAAAAGAATTATTATTAATTTATTATGGGATTTATTATGTATAAATTCACATTACATGGGATATTTATGAGAATTTCAATGAATAATAATTTTATATTTTTAGTAAAATAATTAAATGAAATCATGAAGTTACAATAATCTATTCCCAACTCAGTTTCTTATGTTTCAGAACAATATTGTTCCATGAATCTACAAAAATTGTCACATGGTGTCGAGTGATATGCTGAATAAAACTTGTGGACATTGGATTTTTGGTGTTAACAGGATGGACGTACACATTTCATCTGAACTTATATTTTATTACTATGAGTTTCACAATAATAATGTGTTCTAGACCAATCATTCTATGATGAACCGATTTTTTTAGAGACAGTGCTTCTTTTTCATATATCATTTAATCTGGTTCATCATTGTCAGTATGCTAGTCCTCTGAATTGGTAGTATCTCTATGTGGATAAGGTCATTGTTCATTAGAATTGGGACCATATCAAGGTTGATAAACCAAATGTTTCCATTTATCTTTAATAAGGGATTGTAAACAGGGTTGTTCTTCTTCTATAGTAGGATCATCAAAAGGTTGAGAATCTTGTTCTTCTTCTAGATTGGGAGCATTAACATGTCTAGAAGTCATTATCTATAGATTTGGTTTAACATTTAATTTATATTATATATATTTTTTAGATAATAGATAATAAATTTAGATACCACAATTTATTTTACAAAAAAATATAACACAGTTATTAAACTCTTTTAGTAATGTTTTAATCTATTTAAACCCTCTATCGAGTTTCTGAATTCTTTCATTTATCTATCCTCTTACATACAGAAACCATTATACAATGGGACTATTGAAAAATGATTTTAATTCCCCCATAAAAGTTCTATCCATAGTTGATTTTTCATCTCTCTACTAACAAGTATTTGTTGACAACAAAATAATTGAAAAATTATATTTTCAGGATCTGGATGATAATATATATGTACTACTAGTGATTCCAATATAAATAGTTATTATTTTTTCCTTCCTCAATTAAATACACTTTTATGAATCCCAATTCATCAATTTTAAGAAAACATATATTGTTGACCCACATTCAATGAAAAATGGTAACTCAAATTTTATATAATATAAAACCCATGTTTTTTGAAGATTTCTATATAAGAAATATTCAAATAAATTATATTTATTTTCATAGTTATTGATATTATAATAACATTAGAGAAAAGTTAAAATCTACTATTATTCATGGTATTTTTTTCATTAGGTTCATATTTATATAACTTATATCTATTAATTATATAATAATTGTAATATAATACATATAAAATAGTACATCTAGATAGGCATCCATGTAATTCTGAAATTAAATATAGATTATTATCTGACTGAATAAAAATAGGATGTCAAAAAATATTATTCAATTTTTATTATATGTATTTTTTATCCATATTATAGCCCTCCATAGATTCAAATTCCTAAGAATTAATTTTTGGGATTCAAAATATGGGGAAACCACTTAGTATATCGAGAAATGTATTGGTGGGCATGCTCCCACTCAGAAATAATGATTTTGAAAAATTATATCCTCAAATGTAATTAACCTAATAGCCTCCCAGTTTGATTTATGTTTGGTAGATGAAATCTTTCCACACTAGATATGTAGTCATTGTAGAATTCCACATATTCAAAAAATATATATCACTCTGCAATACAACCCTCTAAGAGACATTGATTTTATATATACCTTTTCAAAATATTCATATATTGATCAATGGGGTACATCCTTATTTAATATATAGGACTATCGTGTTTAATTTCTCTCACCAAGTGAACAATCAAGTGAACCATTATATCAAGGAATGATTGTTGAATGAAAATTTCCAATTCAAATAATATGACATAAATTTTCTTTTACAATGCTAGAAATTTTTCTAGGTCTATAATCTTAATATATATTGAAATAAAAAAGAATAATAATGTGGTTAATGTATAAAAAACATTCTATGGAAAATGAAAAGAAAAAAATGAATTAGATATGGCATTAAAATATGACTGTCATCTGATTAAAGACCCAATAACCATAAATTAGTCATAGGCATGATATTATTTTAATTCAATTAATACACATCAAGAACCATTATATAATTTATGATGTTATAAAATTGATATATCTCTTTCCTAGAAAGATTATAATTATCTAGATAAAAAAAATACTATTTTCTCCCATTAATGATACAAAATATTCCTTTATTCTCATTTAAATCATGTTCATCCTGGATATAATTCCATCCCTTTTTCAGTTACCTTTAGTAAATTTTCTATGAATCTATCACATTCTTTTTTCCAACATTCAATACATCAATAATTGTTTTGATGTATAGAAAATTATAGTATTGTAATTAAAAAAAATATAACTTTTTCCAACAATATTTTGTATGGATTTTTAAAAATGGTTTACCAAATGTAGTGTCCATATATTTTACATTCTCACATAGTTGATCACCTGATAGTGGATATAGTGTTTTACAATCTTCCAAACTCCCAAAAAATAATGGCGTCCACATTCTGTAAATTGGTATTCATTTTGGAAATATGTTATTTTCTATAATCATAGCCTGTTGGCAATGTTTCAATTTGTTTCCTATGTACCATGTTAAAAATGGAGACACCCTTGAGTTAATTTAATATTGAAGTTTGGTAACTTTCCATAAGCAGAAAAATAATTCATTATCATATACAACACGGATCTCAATGTGAAATCATCTTTAATTTCTAAATAATAATATATAACACTTGAATACCGTAATAATTTCACATCGTTTTACTCAATAATGCCAAATAAATAAAAATATCATTACATGGTTCTTTTGGTCCTGATATAATCATATATAACATATTTTATTTTCATTTCATGCTTCACCACAATGTAATGTAATAATTTACCAATAGTACCAGACCTTTAATTTAAGTGCTTCCAAAAACAAAAGGATACACTCCATCTATAGATTACAAAAGATGAATGTTTCTCAGGAAATTTCATAACATGAGATACTCTTGAGAAATTTTCATTCACATGGGAGATTCTATAAGAGGATGAAGTTATTCACCATTTTTTCGTTTATCTTCGTGCCACAATAATTGATTTTCTGTCTCCTCGCGTCCATAAAGGATCCTAAACCATGGAATGATTAGAAAGTAACATTCAACATTAATAGTTCTAGATACTATTTCATGTACTAATATGAAATAGACATTAGACATTCAATATGTTTTTTTTATTATTGGGAAATATTATGCAATCATTTTGACAAAAATGCATTCTTTTAGAGATAATACCCAGCAAATGTAGAATCTTTTTATTGTCCTTAGTTTATATAGAGAGCTCACTATTTCTTGGGATCATATTATTCTATTGATAAAGTGGCTCAATAAATATGGTTTCACTCCATAATTTCTTATATTTTAATTTATACCTCTTTAGTGTGTCTGAAAATATTCTATTTTTATTGAAACTAGAAAAACATGGTATATTTCCACTACTCATAAAAATATCAATGAATTTTCGACAACTATAGTTCAACATAAACTATCAATACCATGCCCTCAATATGATATTCATAATCATTCACACAAATAATTAATTCCTTGGTACATTTTTAATTATTTTACATACATTTAATAATAAAAAATAATCCATAAAATGCATTTTTACCATCACTGGAAAAAATATATTTTTCCCAATGTTTATTTAATCATTTATAAAATTGTCCAAATTTGGGAGATAATAATTGTTACTCCAACTCTTTTGTACAAATTAAATTTGAATTACATCTATTTAAATGTACACAATGTATTTTGTAGGGGTCATATTCATGTTATTTTACAAACATAAGGAATAGTTTCATCCCATATTGAATCTCTATTAACATATGATTGGAATCCATCCATTATCTATTTGTATAAATCCTATTTGATACAATAATTTTGATATTTTTTTAAAAAATTCTAGAAAATGGTATTTTTAAATAGGGGTAACCCAATATTTGAATGATTTAGATAATTTCATCATTCATTGAAGATAATGTGTAATTGAAATCAAGAAAACAAATTACACAAATTGTGGTAGCCGGTATCCAATGAATTCATCCACAATGTACACTGATACCTGGTATTGTATTACTAATACTTTTAGTAGTTCAAGAAATACAAGAGAATGTCTAAAATAGATGTCGCATGAGTCTCAAACATCCAAATAAAAGAATAATTATTTGGGAGTTGTGACTGATGAGGATTATAGTTATTATTCTTTTTTTGTTTCCTTAGAAACATAACCATAGAAGATGAAACCAAAAACGTGATTACAGGTAGTTGTGGATGACTCCCCTAATTTTAAACCATGCACGTTATGGGGGATGAAAAGTAGGACTAGGAGTTGCAATGATGATAGACATTAATTTCCCTTTTGAGAAAGTGAGGTTATGATGTATATAATTTGGGTTTGATTGAGTTAGTGTTGTTCCTTTTCCATGGTAAATATGATATACTATAAATTTATTATAGTATATAAATATATTAATGAATAAAATTAAATAAGTATGTAACCACTCTATGATATGTATGTGTGAATCTGAAGATTATAAAAAGGACTCCAGGTAGTCCATGAGTGCAATTTACCCTAATAATAGATGATTTGTAAGTTTAATTTTCATGAATCAATGGAGAATCATAAGGTTTATTCCCTACAATATTTGAGGTGAAAATTTATCCATACCTTGGATTGATGGCAATATAAGGAATGAAAAACATAAATCTTAATTAATCTTAAAATATGATTGATATTTCAGTCAAAAAGATATGGAGGATCAATTTGAATTTGAGTTTATTAATGATTTTAAAATATTTAGAATGATTAAATTGGATTTAGAAAACATTAATATTTATTGTATTAAATAGTTTATAAGATATTACTTTATAAGTTATATATATATGTGTGTAATAAATTTATTTTTAATTTAGTAATATATTTCATTATAAGTTGAAATTAAAATATAAACCATCATTCAACATAAATCATAGTTTAATAGTTATTTGAGGTTAATCAAGGACCTATAAATAATTACATTGAAATGGATACATTTTTTTATTTTTAATAAAAATGATAATAGGGAATCAATCATAAGTTATAATTATTGTTAACAAATGTGATATTAATTAGTAATTGTGTTCATAATAATAATAAATTTCATATTAAGGATAATTATTATTAATTACAGTAGTTTAAATTATTTTATATTATCTTATTAGTATTTAACTATGATCAATGATTACAAATTTTTATTAAGTATTTGTCAATACTATTTTTGAATAACAATATTTTACTAAATATTTATTATTTATATTTTCATTAAATTAACTATTGAAAAATATTGATTATTATTCGTGATTATTAATTAAATATTAATTAATCAAGAAAGATTAAAACTTAATACTAATAATTATACTATTTATTATTCAATATTAATTACTCAATAATAAAATATAACTATTTATTTATTTATTTAAAAATTTAATTATAAATATATATATATATTAATATTTATATATATTTATAAATGAATTAATACAATTATATTTATTTATATATTTATATAAAATTCAATAAATTTAGTATAAATTGAAAATAATTTATTATAAATATAATATATATATTTACTATCTAAATGTATTTTTTATAATTGTATGATTATTTAAACATATGTATATATAATTCCTTATATTTATTAATATAAGAGAACATTTCTTATAAAAATAATTTAAAATATTTTTATTTATTTAATATATAAATATATTCATTATTATTTATATATATTTATATATAGTTCTATATATTCATCAATATATGAGTACGTTTTATTATAAATAATATATATATTCATTATTTTGGAAGTGGAGCATAACACGGGGAGGGAGGGAAGTGGAGAACATCAATGATGGTAGGGGAGGGGGTCTTGGATGGAGAAGATACATGTTGTGATCATCATAATGATGGTGAGGTGGATGGTGGCCGAAGGAAAGGGAGTGGTTGCGGCCGTAGATGGTCGAAGACGAACCCCCGCTGCTAGTTGAGGTTGAATCACCACTACTGATGGTCGAGCCACTACATCCTGCTGAGGAAGAAACACCGACTTGTAAGGATGACACCACCTCCTGTTGAGGCCAAACTAATACTTTCTATGTAAAAACCATTAAACTGGTACGAAATGGTACCATGAGTTTTATATATCTATTGAACACAAAATAAATCACCATATTTAAATACTCAAACCATAGTTCACAAATTATGGTGTCATATATTAATACATTGTTATGATTAACAAAATGTATTATCCTAGAAGACAATATTGTTTAGTAGTTTTGGAAAATAAGATACAAAAAAAAAGTTCAAAATTACTACATGAAGTGAAATACATAATAACAATTCCATTATAAACATCTAGGGCACTTAGATTAAACATACATTTCCTTATTAATGTTTATCATCACAGCACATGAAAAACTAAACATAAGAATGTGGTAAGATTAGTTTCTCAATAAGGGAATGTAGTACCGCAGAAGTTATCATAAAAATTAAACACTAGGCATAGTGAACAACTATAAACACATTCCATTAAAAATATACTTGTGAATAATATAGTATAATTGAAATATGATAAAATAAGTTCATATTGATGATCATAAGAGGATGTAACCAAACCATTTATATTATACTGTTTAAATAATCACATGTTTTGTCAATTACTAATACCAAAATGAGGGGATACATAATGTCAGACATCTAAAACTTATTGTCAACGCCTTCGGAAGGACGTCTGAAAGTATTATGGTAAGGCCTCGGCTAAAACTCAATTATGTTTTTTCTTGTTTGACCTAAAAATGAATCTAGAGCCTATATTGATCCCCATATATATCTTTTTAATCCCAATTCATTACTCATATAAAAGGGTCTAAATGAAAACAACATGAACTTATGAAATAACATTCCCCAATTTGTACACACAACCACTATCCTTTATCAGCTGTATGGTGAATGGTATCTAGAAATAATATCTATATTCAAACACATAATAAACAATTTAATAAAATATGGTAGATTGTAAATATAATATACTATTCCCAATAAGACATAAAATTCAACATTGGTGTTGAAATATAAAAAATAATATCATAAAATCAATGAGATGTTTTTTAAAGAAAAACACTTTTACTTTCAAAAGAAGAGTTATTTTAGAAACATAATTTCATAAAATCCAAAATGAAATAATATTTTTTTTCCACGATGAAATAAGATTTATTAGAAAAACTACTGGTCGCTTAAAATATATTATATAGTGTACGTAAAAATACGTATGAATTTGAGATGCTCCCCTGAATTGGGCTTGTTTATCAGAAAGAACTGTCAGTGGTCATTATTAAAATTTTGCTCCCCATATATGAAATATGTATTATTATAGGTAAAAATATATATAACATTATAACATAATTTATAAGGATTACATATGAATAATTAACAATATAATTTGGATTAACAGGGAAAAAAGGTATCCCGATAAGAATTTAGAGGATCCCATAGAAAACCATTTGTGGATAAAAAATTTAATCCATTAATTAATAAATTAATTAAGAACCTTATGGATTTCTATTTGATTAATTATAATTTAATGATGTTTATTTATGGAATTTTTGTTGTCCTATAAGATTCATGTTTATTTGTCTGGAGCTTTCAATTCCTTGGTTTTCATGATCGGTATACTTTTATATGAGTATGGATGCTCATGTGGAGTTGGAATAATTCACCATAATTGAATTTATATTACACTAATGAACATACAGAAGAGTAAATGGTGGTATAATTTATTCAGTTGTATTCTTTTAGGATGAGTTATTAGAAATAACATTTGTCATAATATTTTTTATTACATTGGTGATATTACGACTGTTATGAACTATTTCTTTCATATGAATTAGTATTATGTATATATACTAGTTTTATAAAACAAAATATGAAATAATAAAAATTATATAATATATTTCACCCATTAAAAGGGTTTTAATGACCATTATTGATGTTTAAAATGAAGAATAATGGTTCTTCATCTATGAACGTTCTAAAGGGGAAACACTTACATAATTATATCATTTGTAAAATAAAAGAGAGATAAAGAGTCATTAGAGGATAGATATTCCATTAACATGATATTATTCTAGTGTATATATGATAAAAGAGTTATCATGATCATTTGTATAGTGGGGGTGATGAGATGATAAGAAAATAAAATAAATTGAAAATGAAATTAAAAGAGAAAGGAAGATGGTTTACATCTTGAAATATCCAAATTGAGAAAATCATTAAGGGAAGTGTTTTGTTTCTTTTATAAATACAAAGAGCTCTAGTATGTGGCGAGAGACTATGGATGTGGATTTTGAGACATATATTTTGATACAAATTATATTTTAGGAGCGATTATAAGAGGGGATAAGGTTGGGTTTTATAAAGGAAGAGAGGGATTATTTGTGAATATCTTATCCATTATTTTTTTATGTCACTCAAGATAATAAATAATGTTGATTCATTGGACTAAAAATACAAAATCAGTCATGTGTATTCGATCCAAATTGGTTTAAATCATAAATGAATCAAGTAATGGTAAATGAAACTTATATTGTATTATATCGTAAATTACAATAATTAATATTAAAAAAAATACAAGTATTTTATAAGTATCTCCAAAATTCAGCATAACTATTTTCAATGTGTATAATTAAAAAACAAACTCTATTTTATCAGAATAATTTTATCTATTTGTAAAATTTAACTATAATTTTAAATCATTATTTTCATAAAAAATACATATTTTAATTTTAAAAATGATATTGTAACACTTTCATTAAATAACTAAGGTCTCATTAATTTATCCTAAAGTCATTGGGAAACAAAATAATTATTTCATAATAAATTCTATAAAAAATAATGTTTTTAAATGATTTTCTTATATTTGAAATTTAATTCATGATTTATTCCTCTAAAAAATACCAACACATAATTACTAATTTTTTAAAACATTCACTTTCATTTCTAAGGTGAATAAATTTATTTATAAATACATGGGTAAGGTTACTATTCCTAAGGTTCATATTAGAATTCATTTATGTACATGACTATTAATAATAGTCATGTTAGTATTTACCGAATCAATTTTTTGATCCTATCAGAATCTAAATATTATTCTTATTGTAACTATGTATGTTTATTTTTTGAAATTAAAAACATAGAGGAAGAACAATTATGTTTAAAATATATGTTATATTAACAATGTGTGGTTTCAAAGAGACTCATTATTTTAGGAATTTTATTTTATATTTAATTTATTTTTAAAAACATTGGGGTATTAAATTATTCTCCAAGAAAAAAACTACTCCCTCATAATCTCCAAAATGTTACCCCATAAAAAGAATTTGAAAGGTATTTATGATAAGATCCATAGGTTCCCAAGATTCCCCTTCAATTTTATGATTTTCTAAATTACCTTTACCAACAATGTCATCTAATTGCTCAATTGCTATTATTTATTATCAGGAATCTGGATAGTTTATTCACATTAAGACAAGTTAGGTTCCAAATATAATCCTTCAGAATTGAGTACATGTGTTGGTTATGGCTTGTACTTCATTTACAAACTTACATGGAACACATTTTTTAACAAAGGGTGGCTTGTGGAATTTTAAAATGATAATCCACAAATCCAATTCATTGAAGAATTTGAAAATAATAAATTTACATGCATCAATGTTTCCATTTCTTCCAAAATCATATAAAACCCTTCCCTAGAGATACATTTATGTAAACATGATCTCTGACCTGAAAATAAAAATCCTTCCTTTAATTATTATCAAATCAATTTTCCTACATTGAACTAAATTTATATGGGTTTGATAAGATTATTCCTTCTATGTTGTTTCCTCCACATGCTCTTAGCTGACATGTTTCCTTTCATTATCATCATCACAACATGTTGGTACACAACATCTCATTTCATATAATTCTTTATATTTATTCATTTTAATACTTGAATAAAAAATAATATTTTAATAAAAAACTATGAAATGTAATACTTATGCCACATACATTGAAAATCATGGGATCATTAACTCAACATGTTCTCTAATCGTTGGATTTTACATTCCGACTACTATCAGTATATGTATGATAAAAAGTACACCAATGAAGCTCAGTATCCAAATCAATTTGGTGATTTTTCCTGAAGATGATTTAAATCATGGAACATGATCAGAAATAATTGGGAGAGGCTCTCAATGATGTCTTACATAATCATTGTTATAGATCCTTGGAAGGTGTTCCAATGAAAAATACACCATTATTGTGTAAAATTTTTTACATTTGGTATGTTGATCATCAATTATGGATATTGAATCATTCTTTCATGGATTTTTTTGATAATTTCATGCCAAAATACATGGTGATGTAATTCCATTTACTTGTTGGAAAATGTAGAGGTTCCATGAATCCTCTATGATATTGTATTTCAAGCTTAACATTTTTGAAAATCTAAACATCTTGTTAAACAATCTACAACATCATGCTTCATGTTGTCCCACACAAAATGTTCTTTCAAATTACTATACATCATAGTGCTACAATTATTTATAGGGAAATTAAAACATAGGGGAATCATCCAATAACTCTATTTTTATCTAAAATGTAGAGGGAAAACATATCCTTCTCCGAAAAGTTCAGAATTTCATCATCACACAAAAAATTCTAGATACATCCCATCATTCATGGCTTTAATTTTCTTTTGAATATTCTCATCATCAGATTGAGAAGTTTTAATTTATTTATAATAAAAAAATGGTTAGGAAGAAAAATCAAAAAGTAATTAATCTTCACCTTCTATGATAAATCCAATATATATCCTTGCAAAATCTATGCACATAGGATTCATTGCAATTATTTTTATGTTCAAAGATACACAATCCTTCACACTCAATGCATCTGCCACATTATATTCCATCCATGGATGGTTGTGTATAGAAAAATCACAATCCTTGTGTATCTCGATCCATCCACTATTCCTCATGTTGAGTTATTTTTTATAGAAGATATAGGTGAAGCTATTTTGATCAGTATATATCTCACATATTTCTCCATAGATATAATGACACCAATTAATAATAGAAAATATTAATTCAACTAACACAATATCCTATGTTGGATAGTTTTTTTCATAAATTTTTACTTTCCTTGATACATAAGAATTACCTCTTTCTTTCTACATAAGTACACAACCAACTTATTTTATTGATTAATCACTATAAATCAAAAATCAATATCTCCCAATGGTAGAGTCAGGATTTTATAATTCATTAATCTCATATTCCATACATCAAATCATTCATCACTTTCTTGTGTCCATAAGAACTTAACCCCTTTGTGAGTAAGATCGCTTAATGGGTAAGAAAATTGTGAGATTTTTTAAATGAAACACTAATAATGACCTAACAAACCAATAATAAAATGTACATTTGTTATTTTCATTGGATTAGTCTATTTAGAAACTACTTTTTAATTAGTAGTATCAATAATGATTATATCATTAGAGAAAATACGTCCATGAACAGAAACTATTTGAATCTAGAATTCAAACTAGATACAAGTACTATATATATAATTTCAATCAAACTATTTAGAATAATATATAAGTGACTCCCATGACCATAGTAATTTTTTTTCATACTAATATATCATCAATAAACACCACAAAAATTTCATCAAGATATTTCTTAAAAACTCTATTCATTAGATCCCTGAACAAAAGGGTGAATTATTCATTCCAACATGCATTGGTGTAAACTCATAATTCCCATACTCTGTATGAAATGTTTTCATTGAAATAACATCCCTCCTAAAACACAATTGATGATATCCTGGTCAATGGTAAATATTAAGAAAATATTGTCCACTGCAAAGATGATCAAATAAATCATTAATCTGAGGATGGGATAACTCTTACTTATTATAATATCATTTATTTCTCTATATTAAATTTATATCATAATGGATCCATCATTCATCATATAACGTAAAAATCATGCAGTATTAGAAATTACATTACATTAAAAAAATACATACTAAATGACACAAACCAATGCCCAAGATTGTATTAGTTTAGTACCTTTGGAATCATGGAACATAATATTTTAACATGGTGATAGATCTTCAAAATATCCCATAATTATCCTCCCCTTTTTTCATACCTATCAAAAATGATTATATCATGGCGAAAAGAAAAAAAATGGGTGAGCTGAAATGGTCAGTAAGTGTAAAAAAAGAGAGCATAAACAAAACCATAAACATAAGAATGTAAAAATATAAACATAATTTATATATATATATAACATGAGTCATGAGATACATCTTGTTAGTTAGTAAGGAATAGACCAAACAAAAAATTAACTATAATAAAATAGAAGTTGCATAATGCATGGAATTAGTGAAAAATTTAAGAACAAAGTATGTTTCTATAGTCACCAAGGAATTATGCCAGGACCCTCATAGTGGATTCTGTCCACTATTAAACTAGGTTTCTATGTCAATGAATCCAAGTATTACTAAACATGGTTTACATTCCATTATAGTCATATCTAAATAATGAGATATAAATCTCCACCCAATGCATTAGAGGGATATATAGTTCACACCCATATCATAGTGAAATCATTCTCACATGTGCCACAGAAACAAAATTCATTCATCATATCATAACCAATGAAATAAAATTGATTTCCTAAACATCATTCCATCATAGCATAATCCATATAAAATAAATTTTCATCATCAAGACATTAAAATAATAGTAAAAATAGGGAAAAAATTACTTCATTTAAATATATTAATCTCTGATTGAAAATAATTTTTATAAAACACATGAACATAATTATTTAGGAAAATATCATTTCTTTTTCCAAAATGATTTATTGTCTCAAAATGATACACTATTTCAAATGAAAATAATTTATGTGAAAAAATGAAATAATGAAAACTATACCGCCTGGATATAAGGAGTCATGAAACCGTAAAAAACCTTTCATGACGTATAAGTTGAAAAATCATTCTCCTAATACAATTTTCAGAAAAGTAAAAAATGTACTTGGTAGGGTAAATAAATGAAATATTCAATACATACCATATAATAAAAGTCCAAAAATGGGTAAAATGTATTTAAAAATTCATAGAATAATAGTATAAATTTTATGAAAACATTTCTATAATTTTTGGACATGTATGATAATTATATATCTAGTAAATAAAAATGTATAATCAATCAGAGATTAAAAGGAGATTGGAAAGTATTCTTGTATATTGTATTTTAGTTAGTAGAGGGTGTTTTCACCTAATGTATAATGGTTAAATAATGTTATTAAATTATAAAAAGACCATATATATATTAATGATATTATATATGATCTTATTAAATCATTTTCTTATTAGAATTTCAATATTACATTTATTTCGACTGTTAACTGCTTCATTTTCCCATTAATGTTTCACTGTTTAAGTCATGTTAATATAGTCACTCTAAAATTCCAAAATATCGATAAACGGATCATTAGTGACTTATTTAACATCATCCCAATTTGTTTTTAGATGTTTATATTTTTATAAATTTCATATAATTTTAAAAAATATTATTTATTTAAATATCAATAGTGTCAATTTTTACCCAATTACATAGGTGACTTTTCAGAAATATAATATCATAGATATATGTTGGAAAGAAAACTCTTTTAAACAACAAATAACTTTTAAAAAACATCCATAAGATTACTGTATAACATTAATTCAATGAAATTAAATTTATTTTAATATTTTTAATATAATTTATTTGATATTTTTATTAATAAAAAAATTTCTCCATCACAATAGTGTCAAAATTAGTTATAAATATATACTCCTTAAATATTATAAATAAATTTATATGATTTGAGTTATTATAATACATTTATATATTCTACCTATTGTCTATTTTATTCGTTGTTAATGCCTAAATTAAAAATAATTTACTTATATAAAATTAGAGAGTGACATTTGGTCACATACATTAATTTTTTTATATTAATATCTTATTCATGGGAAGGTGAAACTTATGTGATTCCATTTAAAACCATAGATTAAAAGGGTCGAATTTATTCATCCCATAGTATTTTATTATGAGTTATGCTAAATTTGTAATATTATTTTTACGTTTAATTGCATGTTGTTTTCCATTAACAATGGCAATAAAAATAATTACTAAAGTCAATATTTAAAATGAAAAAATTAAAAGTATCCTACTAGAATAGTTTTTGACCCTATAATTCCAAATATTTAACAAATGTTTCATAATTCAAAACAATAAATTAAAATTAATTAATTTGAAATTTATTTATTTTGTTAAAACCAAAAGGCAGTGTTTTAAGAAGTAAAAACTTACCAAAAGATTGTCTTGTATTTATGTCAAATTGAAATGTAAAATCACATAAAATGACGAAAATTGGATTAAATGAAAAAAAAATTAAATTACACTGTTAAACCATTTAGAAATAGAAAATAACTATATACATAAATGATATAAAAATGCATTTGGAATTAAAATTCAATATTTTACATTATTCATTAAAATATGATTTTTATTAGAAAAATAAAAAAAGTATATTTTTATGTTTTATTTAAAATAATGAGACTATTTTTTCAATTAGAATTTATAAAATTGTTAAAAAGAAAATATATATTAGTAGCACCATCAAAAGGCGGAAAAACTACATTTTTTATAAAATACATCTTTTATTGGAAAAAATGAATTTGTTCTTATATCATGTCTAGAAAATATATAAGACTATTGTTAAGTTAATATTGAATTCAAAATCTGGTTATTAATATTCAAAACAGCTAGTTTATACCTCATTAAATAATAAAATTATTATAATATATCATTGTTTAATGAATCTCGGTTTTTCTTACAATGCAAGCTATCAATGGAGGTCGTTATTGCGTGTAATGAAAAAATAGAATAGTGTTTAATATTTTGGATGAAAAATTCATTTTCATGTATAGGGGAATAAAATATTGATGTAGTGTAAAAAATGGCAATAAGGAAAGTAAAAAAAGAATCTACCTCTTACAATCTCGGGGTGTCACATTTCATGACATAGTGAACTGGGGATACCCATGGAGAAACACCAGTTTAAGAGAATCCATTACCACTGAATTTCAATATTTCATTCTTTATTTATACTAATATCATTGTGTATATTCTATAATTATTCATTGATATTTACTTTCACCAAGAAATATGTCAATCGAAAACTCAATTAACCACTCTAGGGAATTTCATGGTAAATCCTCTTGAGAAAAATTAATGTATTCATTCTCAATTGAAACAATGTCATTTTGAATATAATTTCCTCACTGATAGATATTGTGGTATTATCCTTTCCATTTATTAGATATAGTGTAGATACTCAATGTGGATCTAGATAAGAATCATATTATGATGTTTCCTCTTTATAGAGAAGGGATTTTACATCATTCTTAAAAATTGAAACATAATTATTAAAAAAATATATTTTTCATCATAACATGAAAGTTAATTCATAAAAATAATTGTATTAACGTTAATCATGTCTATTATGATATGTTTAGAAACTAGTGCATGTTTATGTTTCATAAGGGGGACTGATCATCACAACTTTTTAGAAATGAAAAATCAAATAGAATCATTAACAAATAACTACATTATTAAGTCAAATTGAAAATGTCAAATTTTTATGGAAAACTAGGGTGATATAAAAGCATCGGATGATCCATAATCAAATAATAAAATTTCAATGTATGATAAATTATCATTGTATCTTCCCTTACGTCATTAAGAACATCATCCTCACCAATTGTGACATAAGTTTATCCTTTCTCTATTATCCTCATATTTGTAATTCACCCTTGACGTTGTGGATAATTATTAGAAAAATGTTCCATCTCTTTACAGTTTTAGTATTGATCATTGGTTTATTCATCATTTTCATTTCAATCATGATATTGGTGGCCTCTTGCCCTATATTTGTAACAAACTCCATTTCCTTTTATATTGTCTCTGTAGTGTTTCATTCCACAAATATCACAGGTTCAAAAACACCCCTTTTATTCTTTCATTTACCCATTCATTCCTCAACCACCCTCTTCTTCTATAGAATTCCATCAAAGTCACATGACATTGATAGATACGTAATTTTCTTGATTTCATATGAGACTATATCATCATATAATGATAATTTTGGGGATACCATTGCCCGTTAGGGGAATGGTTTTAAACCATAAAATATTTTTTCAGTCTTCCACCTCGGATTACATATATATTCCAAGGCATGTCTTTCTAGAACAAAAAAATTGGATTCATTATTAACAAAATTTTCATCATTTTTTGTTTCTAACTCAATAATTTCCCCTCTATATAATCTCATTGTGCTCTATGAAAAAAAAATTTATGAATATATCATAATGTCTATTCATTCCATTTATTCTATTTATTCCTCCCCCTTTTGTGTTTTGATTTAATGACCAGCAATGGTCATCATCTCTAAATATATGAAAAACTAGCATGATAAACACATCCATTTCATTACATCCCAATATAAGATATTTATTCTCTAACGAAAATAACCACTACTCCTCTATGTATGGTTTTATAGTTTTATTGAATGATGGAGGTTTTTTTCACATAAATCATTCAATGATTTCAAATCCATGTTGTGGATCAATATGGTTCATATATATAAAATTATTGTTCATGAACTGAGTTATCTGTAAATATATTGTCATATGTATCTCATAATTAGTCATTGATTCAGAACCAATATCATTATTTTCAATAGGAGGGAAATCCCAACTTGGGATATGTGGATTTATGAAGTATCCATTACATAAACTAGGTGCCATTTCTAACTAATGTAATACACTAAATTATTTTATGAATCATAATGTATATGGTCAAAAAATCATTACAGTTATCGTAAATTTAAATTTTATGCATGTCAAATATCATAACAATATGTATGGTTTCTTTGAAGACCTAATTAGAGTGATATCCTTAAAAATGGCTAATAATGGAATTGTTAATTATCGATGCATATCCCTTAGTTTTGTCAATAATGGTTGAATATAGGGAATGTTGATGTTTACCTGATTAACGTGATTCAATCCTAGAATATCCTTTCGATGTTTTTACTCCTAGGTATATTTATGCCACAACCACATCCACCAATAATATATAGACATGGATGAAATTTCTAGTAAGATCCAAATAATATACACCTTACCAAAATTATAAGATGTTATTGTATTCTTATTCTAGATTTCCTTCTTAGGGATTTGTTCCCTAATCTAACTTTTAAAAATCTATTTTTCATGTATTCGACAAAACATCCTCTCATTCCAACTATAATGACCCATTAATTAGTTTCCTACAGCTAGTGCATTCTGTTAATACATTTCCATTATTACAATAAATTTTCATCTCGAAGGAAAGAATTGTTTAGTAGTGGCATAAAACATGATACAAACATATGTTCAACATTAAAACATGTAATTAAATACATAATAGAAATTCAAATGGAAACATTTATGATACATAGTTTATCCATGAATGTCATTTATAATATTCATCTTCACAACCTGGTAAAAATAACACATATTAAAGGTGTGATCTCAAATGCTCAATATGGTTCATTAATATAGTGTAATTTGACGAAAAAATAAACTGTAGGTATTGTGAACAACTAAAAAACACATGCCATTAAAAAAATACTTGACTATAATATGTAATAAATAAAATATTAATAAATAAGTACTTATAAATGACCATTGTATAATGAAATATTACAATTAATATTATACTATATGAATAATAACATTGATTATTAATTAATAATACAATTATGAGGTACTACATATGTTGGACCTATAAAACATATTTTCAATGCTTCCCATGTAGAGTGTCATGCATGAAGTACATATAACATACATTTCTATTGTGGAATAAATAATATAAGACACAAAAATATTCTCAATGTCTGTATTAGTTTAGTGTCTTTTGAAACATGGAACACAATATTCTAACATTGTAAAATATCTTCAACATATCCAATAAAGATCATCCAATTTTGTTTTCCTACCTAAAACTATTCTTTCTATCCTGGAAAAATACAAAATAAAAAGGGTGAGAATTAATTCTTAGTAATGGTAGACATGGTGAATGTAAAAAAAATCATATACATTTGAAAGTAAAAAACGTGAACATAAATTTTAAACATCTAAATCATGAGTCATTAATTAAATCTAGGTAGAACATAAGGAATGGATCATAAAGGAGCATTATTCATGATAAAATAGAATGGGAATAAAACATATAATTATGGAAAACCATTAATCACATTATAATATTTCCATAGAATCCAAGGAATTGTTTCCAAGTCCATCATAGTGGAAAAATTCCATTAGTGGACCTGGTTTACTTGCTATTCCAGATATGTATTACTAAATCAGATTTACATGTTGTCCCAGTCATGTATATCTCTGGAGATATAAAAATTTACCCAACTAATTGTAGAGAGATATGTACTACCCATCTCGTAATTAAATTATTCTTACATGTGCTACAAAAAACATAAATCATTCATCATAGCATAACCCATTAAATAATATCGTAATCTTAAACATCATGTTATCCTAAAATAATCCATATGAGATAAATAGAATATATAAAAATTAATTCCATCACAAAGACAATATTATAAAAATAATTATAGTAATTGACACATAACCCTAAGTCTTCTAAAATGGAATATAATTTTGATAAAACCCATGAACATAGTTCTAGAGGAAAATATCATTACTTATTCAAAAAATTTTCCTTTTCTCAAAATGTTGTGCAATTTTAAAATGAAAAAATTTAATGGAAAATATATTTTATTGAATGTATAGGAAGCTTCTTGTAAATAAGGAATCATGAAACTGTAAAAATCCACATATTCCATATAATTTAAACAAAAACATTCTCCTCGTACTATTTCTTGAAATGTCAAAAAAGGACCTCTTATGGTAAACAAAAGAAAGATTCATTACATACCATGTAGTAAATGTAAAAAATGGACCAAATTACTTTAAACATACATGGGAGAATAGTGAAAATCTTATACAAATATTTTTAGAAAACATAGACATTGTTGATAAATATAGCCCCTGTAAACAGTTACGTATAAGTAATCTCAGATAAAAATGAGATTCCCAAATTATCTCTTACATTAAGTCTGATTTTTTTTACATGTGTCCAAAATTCATGTATATAGGGTTAAAAATATTATTAACTTGTAACACAAACATAATAATGTCTATCATATCATATATTATTCACATATGACTTTATATTACCCATTAATTTTTTTAATTCCTTATTAATGTAACATTTTGGGTAATTATCGTTTCGATTATCATATGTGTTTGGACTTGTTATTATTCATTTGATTACATAGATCAATATTTTCTTAATACTATAACATAAAACATGATTTATATATATATATTATACTATCTGTATATAAATATATATATATAATATATAGATAAATGAAATGCAATACACTATTTATGGAGATGCTAGGCCGTATGTTTTCCTGAACACTGTTTTCATTTCCCTATTGAATTGTATTGATGTATATAAATGGAATATATATATATATATATATGTATATATATAATAGAATTATTATGTCATTTATTTCATTATTATCTATTTTATATACTTTATAATCATTCGTGAATGGTTAACATGGAGAATGATTCTCATCACATCGTGGAGACGGTTAGCCATAAGAACGCATGAGCAATGATATCATTCCCATAATTTTTGAATGGTATTGAAGTAAATGGGGTATAATATATCATAATAAGTATTATTTAATAATAATAATATATAGTTATTATTTCGAACATTATACTCATCCATGTAAGGTGATGATTAAAAACAGATTACACCACAACGTGGAGATGATATTCCATACGTATGCACACATGGTGATTTCGTATTTAGTAGGATGGATAGAAGGTGAAATATGGTAGTTTAATATTATTAATAACATATCATTATATTCTTGATACATATGTTTTTTTCATTATAACCAAATAACTAAATAATAAGATTAATAATAAGAAATAAATTTGATATAATCATTAGGAGAGGACACATCTTCCTTGATGTACCTCCTTTAAATTTCCATTAGGGAACCAGCGATAAACATTTGTGTATAAAATAACCTCTAAAATGTAACTATGGAATCATATAAGAGAAATTTTCTAGTTTTTTCTGACCATGAATTCTCAAAAATGGAGTGAAGAGAAGAAGGTGGAGGATCCCTTTTATAAGAGAGGAGATGGGCAGATTTGAAACTCTAAAAAATATTAATTTATAATAAAATCAAACCCTACCAAAAAACATCCAATGTTTCCAAAAATAGAATATGAAATGGGATAGTTTTTTAATCTCATCATCCAATAAAATTTTCACATCATAATTTTTCAATTTAAACTTTATCATTTTAATTGACACATAATTATTCTATTTATTTTTAATTTTGGTAATAAACTTATAAATATTTAATGGTAATGAATATTTAATTATATGGTGTTAGTAGGCAATAAATAGACACATTATAAAAATTCAGACATTAGAATTATCACTTTGTAATGTTTAAATATTACTATAATTTTTCAAAAATTTAATAAAATGATATGTTTATTAAATGACAATAGTGTCAATTTTTACACTATATATTTATTGAAAATTAAATAAAATTCTCACAAAAGAAAAATTAAAATAAAAATATGAAATACACTACTGAAATGATAGAGTCGCCTGTGATATTCATGGAGAACTTAAATTATTTCATTTTTTTCTTTAAATTTTTTAAGTCCATTTGTTTATATTTCTATTAATTAAATAATTTTAACTTCACTATTGTGTCATCATTAATGATAATAAATTAATTATAAGAAATTATAAAAAAATTCCAATGATATAAAAAATTTAATTAGCATTCTATTAAATACATACTTTAGATGTTTTATGATGTCTATCAATAAATTAAAATTATTACACTTATAATATATAAGAGGGTGACATGTTGTCACATTATTTTGTTTTAATAATAATTACATCATTTTCATGGACATAAGTCCCTAAAAATAATCTATTTCAACCCTTAGATGATATGTGTCAAATTTTATTCATCCAAAGTTAATTTTAAAATTTTCATGTTAATTTTATAAATATTATTTATACCCTCAATTACACTATTTACCTTTAACTATGGTAATAATAATTATTAAAAATGTTTCTATTCATAATGGCCAAAAAAATAAAAGTAGCCCCTTAAAATAATTTGGACCTACTTATTCGAAATATGGAAACAATTTTTAAAAATTAAAAACAGAGAATGTGCAGTAATAAATTTAAAATTAATCTCGTTGTCAAAAAATGGGTTCTATTTAAAACATTAAAAAATATTGACATGGTTTTAAATATAAATTAAAAGAAAAATTAATGACAATGACATAAATTGTCTAAACCATTTAAAATATATTATATTTATCCTTTAAAACCAAACATTATTATGTTTTACCATTTAAATAATTTTGATGAAAAATGATTGTTTCAATTAAAATGTAGCATATTTTAACTATTTATTGAAATTTGAAAGTTATCTGAAAGATGTAAAAAAGTAATAAAAATTAGTTTTTTATTTCTCCCTTCCAATAAAAGAAGTTTATAATTTCAAATAATTCTTATAAAAATGTAAACATCTATATTTTAAATGGTTGAACCATCAAAAGGTAGTAAAACAACATTTTCTAAAAAATGACTTATTTAATCCGAAAAAATGATGTTATTCTCATATCATGTGTAAGATGAATGATAATGTTATATAATATTAAAAATTTCTCTAATAATATTCATAACGGAAAGTTTACATCTCATTAAATAATAATATTTTAATAATAAATCGTTGTTTATCGAAACTTGGTATTGTGTACCAGGATAACTATTGACAAAGGTCACTCTTACATGTAACACAATCCTAGTTAGTGTTGTGTATAGTGTAAGATTCCATTGGTGTTTCATATAACATAATCCAAACGTTGTTCATTACATTCATTGAAAAAAATCTATACTCAGTGTTGCATGAAATGATTTCTATCAATAAAAACTAATATTTTGTGGAACACATGAAAGAATAGTAGATCATATTCTACAAGTTAATATGGTGTTCTGAATAGTGCAAGGTCATCATGGTGTAGAGTACAACATAATAAATTGAATAAATTAAAGAGAACCCTTATAATAAATTCTCTAGGTGATACATTCTATACACCATAAAAGGAATTTCATCCCCGAAATTCATCAGGGATATAAATGGTTCGTTACTTGAAATTTCATTCATAGAAACCGACATTGTAAAAAATAAAACATAAAATTTCATTCAAAATAAAAATATAGGAAAATAACAGCTAACCAAAATAACTATTTATTGGGTTTCTACAAAAGGGAAAATTGGTCCAAAGTGAAAACATGGATATTAATGTGCAATCTATCCATCATGTTCTAAAGGATAGTGATAGAGAATAGGGTTTTAGGGAAGTAAACTACCTGAAACACATAAATCTACGATCATTTAAGGGGCCATATTATTTATCAGATAATAAGGTACTAGGATAACATTTTTTTAGGAAACATTCCCTATAGGGTATTAATTTTTTAGTAGAATAAATGCTTAATTTATTTTGCTAAAATCTCAACATTGTTCATGCCTTGAACAATTTCCACTTAATCCCTTATTTAATGAAATTATGTAGAATTTTTCATTCTTCATGTTTTTTAAAATCATGTAATATAATTATAGGTCATTACATATATCTCTATCATAAAAAGTTTATCACGTCTTATTAAATATACATATGTCCATCTATGATGAGATTAATCGAATATGGTTCCATAAATTGACATACACTATAACATCCCTGTTCCGGAAGACACCCAGAGGCACCCTGTACCCGGTTGGTCACATGGACTCAAGCACATTTCCCTGAACGCCAGAGGCTGCTGACATGCAGTGAGTGTGTTGGGTGTGATAGTGGGGAAACTATGCCCTCATTTCCAGAGTACATAGTTGAAGTAAGAAAATACATACTAGAGCGGAAATAGATATAATGTTATACAATAGTAATTTTAGAGGAATGAAATTATAAAATGGAGAACACATATATAAAATGATGCATGGTACATGTGTCTAGGAAAACATCCATAGAAGTCACAATGATGGCATAAAATAGTGCCAAACGGAAGTGAAAAAGAAAATAGATAAACACCACATCATCGTAATCCATAGCATGGTCCCATGCTCTCCAGTTCCATAACAAGTCAAGTACCTGAAGTAGAAGGGTGCTTTCCCTTATTTATAACATCAACAATATAATCTGTTTGGGCCCAAAAGCATGACCTAAATAGGGTGTGAGACTAAATCCTAGTAGGAAACCACCCGAAGATCTATGCCTAATAGTCAGTGAGTATATGGGAGGTAAAATTACAGAAAACTATAAACATGAATGCACAAGGAAGAAAACAATCCATAGTTTAAATCATTAAAATCACCAGACAACATGCACCAAAAAAACAAAGATAAAAACAACAGGTAACTCTCTAAGAAGTACCAGTAGCCTGTCACCTCTAGTCCTACCTCGAAACACAAGAAAGAATCAAAACATAAGGTAACCCTCTGGAAAGAACTCATAGCCTATCACCTCAGGTCCTACCTAACAAGTACATGCAACCCTCTATGAAGTACACCCAGCCTAACCCCTCTGTTTCATCTTAAGCATAGACTCTCTGATGAAGCCCTCGTCGTCAATTCCCCCTATAGTCTTGTATCATTACTAAAAGAACTTTGGGGAAGCACTCAACATCTCATTCCCCCTATGGCCTATGTCGAGGAACTATATATACTCTGGGAAACACTAAATGTTCATTCCCTATGTGTTATCGCATCTAAAATTATTAAGAAACTTTAGAGAAGCCATCAATGTCCATCCTCCCTATGGTCTATACACCAGGTTCTCTCGGACCTGTGTATGTCATGCATGTGTAGCAGCGCACAACGGCCACGGTAAACCTCATGAACTACTTGTGTAGAATTCTACAGCACAAAATTATAACATAACAACAGTCACACCATCCAATAATACTAGGCATGGGAATGTAACAACATCCTAACACGCAAACAAGTCACAAAGATCAAAACAGAAAAAACATACATGGACAAAACATCCAAGTCACAATAATTCACCCTATTTATAAAAAAATCATCTATTCAGGAATACCAGCATAGCAGAGAAATAATAGGGCTGAAATGGAAAACGTGCAATACCCCGTTCATGGGTATTGGAAGAATTTAATCCTAAAACTCAATGAATTTCAACAAAAAATCACAAAACACCTAACTCGGGGATAAGATATTTCTATACATGAACCTCGAAGCTTGAATCTCTTTGGAATGTCATAGATCTGAGAAAACTTCTAACACGGTCAAACCACGATAACAAGAAAAAGATGTGGAAACATGAAACATAGCTCAATCATCACACAAAGATTGCTGAGGAGAGACCAATGCAATTGACAGTGGTCAAATCAAAGATCTCATGGAGGCTCAGGGGCTCAGAGAAGGATCAAGGCCGAACTGATTTTCTCGGATATAGAAAACCTAAAAGAAGATATTTCTAAAGATTAGACCCGTACCGAGTGCATTTAGTGTTAAAAAAATAAATTGCACGACGTGTACATTTTATGTACATGGCTTGTACTCACCGTTTCTATAATCCGCTTTAGGTGGCCACTAAGTCACCCCCACAAGCCCGTGTGGAGGGCCGCTACATGGCCAACACCCGGTTTCCTGCTGTAACAATGTACACGATATGTATATATAAAGTATTGGGTGTGTACTCTGAAAAGTTCTAGAAGAATGGTGTGTGGATACTACCCATCCGTGTGTTTGGTTACTACATTGCAAGAACATGGCATCCTATGGAAATGCATTACAGGGCATGTATGCATAAAGCACACGACGTGTACATAGAAATTTTTTAGAATTTCCGCTATTCTCCAAAAACGACTAGAAAAGGAAAAACATACCTGGAAAGAAGATATGGGTTCTATGAAACTTCTCCCCTTATCAAAATTCATCCACGAATTTCCCTATCGTGGTATAGAAGATGGAACCTCAAATAGTTCTATCCACTATACTTGTACATTGGCCTCCCTCTCCCACGTCTCGTCCTGCAACCGCTCGTTCTGCCATAAGACTCATACCAGAGGAACAGACTGGCCATAGAAAACCATTGTACTACGATCCACAATCCAGATAGGATGCTTCTCAAACGTTGCATCCACTTCGAGCTCAACCTCCTCGGGTTGAAAGACATGAGACAGGTCAGAAAAGTAATGTCTGAGCTGAGAAACGTGGAAGATGTTGTGAATAGAACGATACCTATAAGGTAACTACAACAGATAGTAAACTGTCCCAACTCCCTCCGACACCTCAAACTGACCGACATACCTCGGTGAATTCTTACCCTGTCTCCTAATCCTCTTGTGTCCCAACCTCTGTGTGACACGGAGGAAAACCTGATCTCTGGACTCGTACTCCAAAGGTCGCCTCCGCTGATAAGCATAAGACTTCTGTCAAGACTGTGCAGTAGACATCTTCTTTCGAATCAAATCTATCTGCCTTGTTGTCCCCTGAACAAGATGAAGTCCCAGAAAAACTGCCTTTACTGCCTCCAGCCAATAAAAGGGTGATCGAAATGGCCTACCATACAAAGCCACATAAAGTTCTATCTGAATAGATTCTTGAAAAATATTTTCATAGGCAAACTCCACAAGAGGTATAGGATTCACCAAAGAACCTCCAAAATCCATAATTCTTTCTTGGAGCATATCCGCAAGCACCTGAATCTTGTGCTCGAACTGGCCATCTTTCTAGTGGTGGTATGTTGTAGTCAAAAGTATCAGTGTACCCAAATCCTTCTGAAGACCCAGCCAGAACTGAGATGTTAATCGAGAATCCCTGTCTGAAACAATGGAGTGTGGAACTCCATGTCGACATACAATCTCTCAGATGTAAAACTGTCCTAGATCATCAACAATAATGGTCTCCTTGATTAGAGATAAGTGATAATAATTCATGAGTCTGTCAATAAAAACCCAAAAAGTGTCATTCCCTCAAGGTGACCTCATAAAACTGGTCACCATGACCATTACAATGTCATTCCAATTCCACTTTTGATTCAGTAACTGCTGTAAAATCCATACTGGTCACAGATGCTCAGTCATCTCCAGCTGAAAAGTGGAAAACCTCATGGAGAAACCTATAATGTCCCTCTTCAAACATGGCCACCAGTACTGACGGTGTAGATTACGATACATCTTGGTGACACAAGGATGAAATGCACAAACAGTGGAATGAAAATCCCACATCAGCTCTTCGTGTCTGTCAATCAGCACCCATACGCACCCCTAGAAATGCAAGATCTCATCCTTGCCTATGGTCTATCTAGGAATATGGTCCTCTCCTTACACACTCTCCATTATGAATAGGACTTCATAATCTGATAGTTTCCTCATTAAAAGTCATTCCAGAAGAGTAGAGGTAACAACTACAAAAGAAACAAACGTCTATCATTGTCTACCATACACCTCAAAATGGATCTCATAGAACAAATCCATAAGCTTCCACTAACTACTGACCTCCAGAACATCTTGAATCTGAGTCCTCTTGCTCAAAACATCATCCACTATGTTTCCTTTCTTAGGCGTATAGGCAATTGCAATGTCAAAGGACTGTAGGTACTCAACACACCTACGCTATATCAAGTTCAGATCATGATGAGTGAAGATGTACATGAGACATTTGTGGTTGGTGAAAACCAAAAAATTCTCTCCCATAAGATAATGTCTCGAACAACATAAGGCATTAACAACTGCTGTCACATCCAAATCGTGCGTCATGTAATATTTTTCATGTGTCCTCAACTGCTGAGACACGTATGCAATGAATCCATCACCCTGTATAAGCACAGCTACCAACACGATACTTGAAGCATCACAGTAAACAGTATAGATCATACCTGGATCTGGAAACACTAGTATCAGTGCTGAAGTCACCCTCCCTTACAGCTCCAGAAAGGATGACTCACAATAATCTTACCACAAGAACTTCACGCCCTTCTTGGCCAGACCTGTCATTGGTTTTGCTATCAGTTAAAAGTCTTATATGAAACATTTTTAGTATCTATAAAGCCCTAAGAAACTGCTTACCAGAAAGACATTCTTCAGCTGCTCCTAGGAATCTACAGGTCTCACTTTCTCTAGGTCTATTGCTACTCCTCCCTCTGAGATAACATGACCCAGGAAGTGAATTTGATCCATCCAAATGTGACACTTTGAAAGCATAGCATATAACTGATTCTCCCTCAGTGTACTCAAAATGATCTCAAGATGGATGGAATGGTCGTGTCGAGTGTGAGATTACACAAGTATGTCATCTCTGAAAACCACCATGATGGAATCCTAGTATGGGTGGAACACTCGGTTCATTAATTCCATGAAAACTGGAGGTGCTTTTATTAGACCAAATGGCATAATAAAGTACTTGTATAAACCATACCTACTTTGGAAGACTATAAGAGGTATATCTAATGGTCTAAATCCCAACTGATGGTAACCGGATCTCAGTTAAATCTTCAAGAACACTCAGGATCCTCGAATCTGATCAAAGAGATCATCATTCCTGGGAAAGAGATATCATTTCTTTACCATAAACTAGTTCTACTTCTAATAGTCCACATGTAGCCTGAGGGTACTATATGCCTTCTTCGCAAATAGGATAGGCGAACCCCAAGGATAAGTATTAGGTCAGATGAAACCCTTTTCCTACAACACCTCCTACTGCTTCTTAAGCATCTGCAACTCAGGTGTAGCGATATAATAAGAAGGAATGGACACCGGTGCCACTCCTGGCACAAGCTCAATCGAAAATTATACCTCATGAACCTGAGGAAAACATGAAAAGTCCATTGAAAATACATCTCTGAAATGATCCACCTCTGGAGGAAAGTCTAACTCGGATGTCCCCTGGTCGACTTGATATAGACTAGCAATTTGAGCTATAACTCTTCCCAACACATGATTATCTCTACCAACTCTGCTTTCCTGGACCTCTGATTATCCTTTATGAAGAAATGATCCACCTTATGGTGATGTGATACTCACCCTACAGTGATAAGAGTTGAGATCTTCATGGATGGGAACTAGCTAGTATATTCTGAGAATGACATCATAGTCTGCCATATACATAACATAGAGGACCCATAAAAAGTGACACCCACCAACCTCAATAGGGAACTCTCTTCACGGATATACACTAGCCGTTCTACTCCCCAACAATGTGTCTAGAATTAGGATATCTGTTGAAGAAAAGATGCAGAGCCCAAAGCTCACCATGACAAATATAGAGATAAAGATATTAGAAGCCCCTGTAACAAAAGAGAATAATCTAAAACTGAGGCTACTATGATCGTACCTCGAATGGAGGAAGGTCTGGGATCCTGCTCCTTGAAATGCCCAGATCAGTGTGAATCACTGAGAGGGGGAGGGGGTGAATCAGTGATCCCTTAAAACTTTTTACTAATTGATTCTTATCAATTAAACCTCTATGGCTGGTTAAAGCCTCGATCCACTCTTCTTGTATCTCTCAACCTTTCCCGAATGATGCAGTAATGAAAAGGCACAGGACAGAAGGATTTACAAGGTTCGGCACCAAAGGCCTACATCCTTGCCATGCTCTCCCAGCATGGATTCTCCATTATAACCTGTTAGAATTACAATGGTCGATACAGAGTCCCACTGTATCTCTCCTGAGTCCCACATGAGGGTCTTTATACTGCTTCACACAGTATTACCAGAGTCCCACTGGCCTGCTCCAGAATCCCACTGAAGACTTCTTCTCCCTGAGTCCCACAGGGTCTTCTCCTGGCTCCTCGAGTCACACGAGTAGCTCTTCTTCACTTTAAGTTCTTCAAGTAACTTCAGCAGCCTGGGATAAAGGCTGCTGGCCTTGCTCTTCTCTTCTGATCACTTGTGGTTGATCAGGGCTTCTCGTCTAGCTCAGGTTTTATCTCCTTCTTCTGGATGACCTGTCTTCTCTCTTCAACTACTGAATGCTCAGACAACTGATATCTCTAACATCAGTCTGGTCCAGTCTCAGTTCACTTCAACATCATGCACTGAGTGCATGGCAACTCTTCAAGATCTTCATGTCTTGGACTCCTCAGATGCACACCACTGATTTAGCACTGTTCACGTGTGCACGTGCATGCATGCATGCATGAACTTCTCCTGTCCTCTTCTTGGTGCAGTAGACCCACAGAGGGTGTAATCAATTATAGCACACACCTTCTCAGAACTTCACACACTTTATCCAATTTGTTTACACACTTAGAGTGTGTTCTACTTTAGTGTGAATGTCCTCCTTTCAACTTCTTCTAAGTGTGTTCTCTTTTAGTGCACACCTAGGTTCGGCCACTTCTTTAGTTTGCACACACAAATTCTTCACTTAGCATACACTTGTAGTGACCTTCCTCTTCTTTTTGCACACACACACTTTAGTGTTCTTTTAGTTGTTCTTCAATAGTGTTCACACACAAGGCTACGGCCTCTTCCACTTGCACACACTTCCTCTCGGCCTTTTTCACTTCACACACAATGTGTGGTATTCCACTTCACTTGGCACACAAGGCACTAAGGCTCGGCCTTCTCTTCCCTTCTTGCACACACACCCGAACACCTACTGCCCTTCTTTGCACTTAGCACACACACAAGGGGAAATGTGGCTACGGCCTTTCACTTCCTTTGCACACAAGACTTGTTCTTTTATTCTTCTTTGCACACACACCCATGCACTAAGGGCTCGGTTCTTCCTCCATTGCACACCTACTGCCAACAGCCTTTCTCCTTTGCACACACACAAATGTGTGGTCTTCCTATTTTCTTGCACACACAAGTTGTGTTCTTCTATTTAGCACACACACAAGGGCATGCCTCGGCCTCCTCTTGCACACACCCGAATACCATCACAAGGGGCTACGGCCTCCTGCTTTTCTTTTTACACAAAAGGCACAAAGGCCTCGGCCTTCTCTTCTTCTCTTACCACACACACGAGGCAAGGCCTCGGCCTTCTTTGGCACACACACAATGTGTGTAGAGCACAAGGCAAACAAGCCTCGGGTCTTCACCTAGCCTTCGGGCGCGCAAGGTGCACGGCACAGGGGCGCGCAAGACCTCCTACCCGCGGGGCGCGCAAGTGCAACACCCGTGGGGTCTTCCTCTTGCCGCGCAAGGGTGCGGGCAGAGAGGGAACAAGCCTCGGGCGCGCAAGAATGCTGTGGCCACGAGCTCCTCCTGCCGCGCAAAGGATTAGCGCACAGGGGACTTCAGCCACGCAAATATAATTTGCGCGGGGCTTCAACTTCGCGAGGCAGAGGTGCACTCACGGTTCTTCGGATCTTCAACAAAGGATCAGCAAAACATCAGAGAGCCTCGGGTGCTCCTTTTATAGGCAGAGGCTACCTCAGATTATCCGCGTGCAATAACTTCAAACACCCGAGATCTTCGGATCTTCAAGATTTCCAAAATCTTGTTTCTCCTCTGTTTCACGCGGCTTCCCTTAGTTTTTGGCCTTCTTCACGTGCATGCGACTTAGAACGCATGCACGGCCTTCCTTCGATCCAAACCATGCAGATTATCAACACCGAATGGCCTCGCACCTTCGGTTTGCTTCGGCCTTCATCGAAATCTCCCAAACATTGCATGCATGTGTATTTTTAAGCATGGATCGGTTCAGTAGGTCCAGACGATCACCATGGAGGCTTTACTTCGATCAGCGGTGGCCGGGAGCTCGAAAACCGGCCTCGGGTAGCCTCTGGTTCATCGGCGGCTCGCGGGAGGCTTCGACTCGAGCTCAGGGAAGAGGACGAAGCCACGGCCGTCGGATCAGACGATGGAGATACATCGGGCGGCCTGGATTAGATCGTGGCGCCGCGGATGGATCGTGCGGCGCAGATCAAGCGCGCGATCAATCGAGCGGCTCAGATTCAATCCCGGGAAATTTTCCGCGTCCCAGATCGAAATGGGGCGCGGTTTTTCCGCAGCTTATTAACTAAGCGCTCCCCGCTCAACGCTCAGTTGCACTTCCCCCTCCACGGTGCCGCCCTGCACCATGTTCTCTTCTGCGGGCGCGCTCTGCGCCCACTCTTGCTCCCTGCGGGTGCGCTTCTGGCGCCCACTATGCTCTCCTGGTGCGCGGGTTTCACCACCGCGTGCCCTGCGCTCCTCCGGGCGTGCCCCAGCGCCTCTGTGGTGTCTGCGGGTGCGCCCCTGCCGCCCTGAGCTCGCCCCACGGGTTCCCCCTTGGGCATGGCGCCTTAGGCCCACATGAGCCTTGGGGTTGAACCCACAAGGTGCTCACGGGCAGGCCAATTTTTTGGCTAAGTCTTGTATAAGACTTTGTAAAACAAAGTCCTCCATGTAAAATATGCCAAGTGCCACTTGCCCTTCAAGGCATTCTTTTCCTTCATTTTCTTCTTGAGAATTCAAACATTAATCTTCTTGATTAGAAACAACTCCTCAATTTATAATTCTTCTTCACCATCTCATTTTCAACTTAGGAGAGAATTCTCAAGGATCTTCATCAACCGAGCTGCTTGATCAAATATTTCTTCTTCATTAGAATTCCTCCATTCTTCTTCAACATTTATTCATCACTTTGTAATGGAATTCATGAAGGGTCTTCATCTTCAACTGAGCTCCTAAATCACTTAAATTCTTCAATGTGCTTCATTGATCTAATCAGAGATCAATTGGATCAACTTCAAATTCACATGCACTAAGAGTTAGTACATGGACTTCATTAAACCACTTCATCCACTTAGAAGTAGTGAATGGATCATCTTGCTTCTTCAACTCCTCATGCATTGTCACTACAATGCATGGTCTTCTAATCATGTTGTGACTTTGTATCATCAGGATACAAGTTCTATGAACTTATAGAGCAGCTCAACAATCGTCAGATTTTCATGGAGAATGTTTCAACCATATTCTCCAATGCCACTTAGTGAATCTCCTAAGTGACATTCCTCTAAGTACCATGGCCATGCTCCTTCATCACCATCACCATCACATCCTTTGACATTC
Organism: Viscum album; assembly: GCA_963277665.1. Lineage (NCBI taxonomy): Eukaryota > Viridiplantae > Streptophyta > Magnoliopsida > Santalales > Viscaceae > Viscum > Viscum album. The sequence goes on from OY728146.1 coordinate 1,818,394,223, forward strand.
ACATCTTGACTCCTTGACATCCATTCATTTCAAGACAACTTCATGCCTCATTGACAACAAATGCAACACAATTCACTTCAATCTCCCCCTTTGTATTTGTTGTCAATACACTCCTTCAGCACATATGAATGGGTCAATATGTGTGCCAATATTTATCCCCCTTATTGGCAATCAAATGCAAAGGTGTGGTGTGGTTCTCTTTCAAAAATATCTTCCTCCCTTTGAATAGCATCTTCTTGAAAATCACTAAGAGAGGGATGATGCCACATGTTCTTCTTTAGCAAAGAACCTTTAGTAAATCAACTCTAAGTCTACTTGGGCTAACCCGGTGTAGAAAACAAGAGTGATGTAACCAAGGAACTCAATGCTGTCCACAATTCTCTACACATGTGAGATCATGCTTAGGGGTTGAATTTTTTTTTTTCCAGATATTCAATGAATTGCTGAATCCTGCACATACTTCACAAAACTCATTAGATAGTTCAGTGCAATGATAAAGCTCCCCCTTTCATCCATTTGTCTTCAATCCATACTCCCCCTTAATTGACATGCATCTCAATTAAGAAACAAGGGATGAAAGCATGATTGGAATACCTTCAGCTTTTCTCAAGATAGTATTAAATCTTAGAATACCATCTTCTCCAGATTGGCTCCCCCTCAAGGGGTGCACTTCATTCTGTCCAAACCATCCTCCAGTTGAGAATGATCATCATCTTCAATTCCCTGCAATGTTAGCACATGTAAATACCAATAGTATATGGGAATAAGATGGAACCTCCTTGGTTCATCAATGTGAACAACAAGGTTGAGAAGATTCTCTCAACCGAGATGTCCCATTTTCACCATTCTTCACACTTGCACATTTGATCTTCAATGATGTTTGTGCTGGTGTGGATCTCAAAACATCTTCATGTGAAATCTTCTTCTTCTCTTTTGCTTTAGCAATTGCCAGTACTTCCTCCTCAGCTCTTTGTAGATCTTTGGCAAGTTGCAACTGATTTGGCCATATGACTAGTAAATCATTTGGAAGAGTGGCCTCAGTTTTGGAAGTTCCACATGGTTCCTTAGATACTTTCAAGCTACCTCTCTTAGGCAACTTGTTTTCAATCAATCCCTTCTTCTTCTGGATTGATTGTCTTTTGGAGTTCAGTCTGATTCTATTTAGTTTCATGGCTTCTTTACAAAGGTCCATGATGTGTCCTTTCTTTCCACAGTAGAAGCATGTTTTCTTGGTGGTCCTTCTGGATGCATCACCCTTCTTGGATTTCAATTCCAAGGACTTCTCTTCATTCTTCAAACTCTTCTTGGGAGCATCTTCCACTTTCTTCTGCTTGCTTCCCAAGGAATCTTTTTGAGCCAGGTTCAGTGATCTTTTCTTCTTTTGAGCTCTGGATACAGTTGGAGATTGACATGTATCTTTTTGACCACTTTTGCAAACATCCCAGATGTTGTCAAGCAATCCAAATCTGTTAGCAGTAAACAGATGTCTCTGGACCTGTGGATGCTGCTTCTTTTCTTCTGGCTTGCTCCCCCTAGGCATGGGCTTTCTCTGTGCTTTGGCATTCAGTGGATTGTACCAAAAATCCTTTGCACAATGCCCATACTTGTTACAACACCAACACTGACCCACGAATCTTGACCTCTTCAGTCCTTCTGATTGTAGGGTACTTTTCTTGAATTGTTGTGCTGCTTCAGGAGAGCTTTGCTTCTTCATTTTCTTCATCCATACCTGTTTGGAATTATTTTTCCATCCTGCACTTTTAGTAGAAACACTATTAGAAGCATCAGTACAAGATGGTATGGATGGTACCTTCTTCTTAGAAGATGTTGCACTTTTACTAGAGGATGTCCTTCTCTTAGAATCATCCTTCTCAAAGCATACTTGAGTAGCAACATTTCTCCTTTCAGTTGACTGGGAGGCTTTGGCTTTGGGTGATTGCTGATTTTTCAATATCACCTCTAATTCTAAACACTTCATGTTGAGGGAGTTCTTCTCATCCTCAACTGTTCTTAGCCTTCCTTCCCATTTCTCTTCTAGCTGTTTTATCTGGTCTTCATGCATCTACTTCATTTCAAGTAATGAGTTGTCAAGCTCCTTTACCCTTTTGACTTTGTCTTTTAGTTGAGCATCACTGACAACCATTGACACTTTGTGCCTCTTTTCCAGTTCATGGACAACATCTTTGATTATTACTTTAAAGATTTATTTCTCAGAAAGGCTTCTTTGCAATTCTTCACAAGTGTCTTCATATCTTTCATTGCAAAGAGATACTGTTTCATCTTTGGCATTTACCAGCTTTCTGAGAGTGTTGGTAATGCCAACCCTTTTAGCCAGCTGATCTTCCATAGCATTGGATTCTTCTTCTAACTGTGATTTTTCTTCATGAAGATCATGGATGCCTGTAGCTATACACTTTGCCACATCCATGGGAACTGTCTTCTGAAGATATTTGAGTGCACTCTGAAGATCATTCATTGTTTCATCTTCATCACAGCTAGGACAGGCTTTCTTCATCTTCTTGGCCTGTTTCTTCTTTCTGTTTTTCTGAGTCTTGGCAGATATCTCCATTTGAGGCTGGTTGATCGTTTCCTCAAATCTGCACTTCATAAAGACTCCCTTGGATCTTTTAGAGGTAACCTCCCTCTGATACCAATTGAAATGCCCAGATCAGTGTGAATCACTGAGAGGGGGAGGGGGTGAATCAGTGATCCCTTAAAACTTTTTACTAATTGATTCTTATCAATTAAACCTCTATGGCTGGTTAAAGCCTCGATCCACTCTTCTTGTATCTCTCAACCTTTCCCGAATGATGCAGTAATGAAAAGGCATAGGACACAAGGATTTACAAGGTTCGGCACCAAAGGCCTACATCCTTGCCATGCTCTCCCAGCATGGATTCTCCATTATAACCTGTTAGAATTACAATGGTCGATACAGAGTCCCACTGTATCTCTCCTGAGTCCCACAGGAGGGTCTTTATACTGCTTCACACAGTGTTACCAGAGTCCCACTGGCCTGCTCCAGAATCCCACTGAAGACTTCTTCTCCCTGAGTCCCACAGGGTCTTCTCCTGGCTCCTCGAGTCACACGAGTAGCTCTTCTTCACTTTAAGTTCTTCAAGTAACTTCAGCAGCCTGGGATAAAGGCTGCTGGCCTTGCTCATCTCTTCTGATCACTTGTGGTTGATCAGGGCTTCTCGTCTAGCTCCGGTTTTATCTCCTTCTTCTGGATGACCTGTCTTCTCTCTTCAACTACTGAATGCTCAGACAACTGATATCTCTAACTTCAGTCTGGTCCAGTCTCAGTTCACTTCAACATCATGCACTGAGTGCATGACAACTCTTCAAGATCTTCAAGTCTTGGACTCCTCATATGCACACCACTGATTAAGCACTGTTCACGTGTGCACGTGCATGCATGCATGCATGCACTTCTCCTGTACTCTTCTTGGTGCAATAGACCCACAGAGGGTGTAATCAATTATAGCACACACCTTCTCAGAACTTCACACACTTTATCCAATTTGTTTACACACTTAGAGTGTGTTCTACTTTAGTGTGAATGTCCTCCTTTCAACTTCTTCTAAGTGTGTTCTCTTTTAGTGCACACCTAGGTTCGGCCACTTCTTTAGTTTGCACACACAAATTATTCACTTAGCATACACTTGTAGTGACCTTCCTCTTCTTGTTGCACACACACACATTAGTGTTCTTTTAGTTGTTCTTCAATAGTGTGCACACACAAGGCTACGGCCTCTTCCACTAGCACACACTTCCTCTCGGCCTTTTTCACTTCACACACAATGTGTGGTATTCCACTTCACTTGGCACACAAGGCACTAAGGCTCGGCCTTCTCTTCCCTTCTTGCACACACACCCGAACACCTACTGCCCTTCTTTGCACTTAGCACACACACAAGGGGAAATGTGGCTACGGCCTTTCACTTCCTTTGCACACAAGACTTGTTCTTTTATTCTTCTTTGCACACACACCCAAGCACTAAGTGCTCGGTTCTTCCTCCTTTGCACACCTACTGCCAACAGCCTTTCTCCTTTGCACACACACAAATGTGTGGTCTTCCTATTGTCTTGCACACACAAGATGTGTTCTTCTATTTAGCACACACACAAGGGCATGCCTCGGCCTCCTCTTGCACACACCCGAATACCATCACAAGGGGCTACGGCCTCCTGCTTTTCTTTTTACACAAAAGGCACAAAGGCCTCGGCCTTCTCTTCTTCTCTTACCACACACACGAGGCAAGGCCTCGGCCTTCTTTGGCACACACACAATGTGTGTAGAGCACAAGGCAAACAAGCCTCGGGTCTTCACCTAGCCTTCGGGCGCGCAAGGTGCACGGCACAGGGGCGCGCAAGACCTCCTACCCGCGGGGCGCGCAAGTGCAACACCCGCGGGGTCTTCCTCTTGCCGCGCAAGGGTGCGGGCAGAGAGGGAACAAGCCTCGGGCGCGCAAGAATGCTGCGGCCACGAGCTCCTCCTGCCGCGCAAAGGATTAGCGCGCAGGGGACTTCAGCCACGCAAATATAATTTGCGCGGGGCTTCAACTTCGCGAGGCAGAGGTGCACTCACGGTTCTTCGGATCTTCAACAAAGGATCAGAAAAACATCAGAGAGCCTCGGGTGCTCCTTTTATAGGCAGAGGCTACCTCAGATTATCCGCGTGCAATAACTTCAAACACCCGAGATCTTCGGATCTTCAAGATTTCCAAAATCTTGTTTCTCCTCTGTTTCACGCGGCTTCCCTTAGTTTTCGGCCTTCTTCACGTGCATGCGACTTAGAACGCATGCACGGCCTTCCTTCGATCCAAACCATGCAGAGTATCAACACCGAATGGCCTCGCACCTTCGGTTTGCTTCGGCCTTCATCGAAATCTCCCAAACATTGCATGCATGTGTATTTTTAAGCATGGATCGGTTCAGTAGGTCCAGATGATCACCATGGAGGCTTTACTTCGATCAGCGGTGGCCGGGAGCTCGAAAACCGGCCTCGGGTAGCCTCTGGTTCATCGGCAGCTCGCGGGAGGCTTCGACTCGAGCTCGGGGAAGAGGACGAAGCCACGGACGTCGGATCAGACGATGGAGATACATCGGGCGGCCTGGATTAGATCACGACGCCGCGGATGGATCGTGCGGCGCAGATCAAGCGCGCGATCAATCGAGCGGCTCAGATTCAATCCCGGGAAATTTTCCGCGTCCCACATCGAAACGGGGCGCGGTTTTTCCGCAGCTTATTAACTAAGCACTCCCCGCTCAATGCTCAGTTGCACTTCCCCCTCCACGGTGCCGCCCCGCACCGTGTTCTCTTCTGCGGGCGCGCTCTGCGCCCACTCTTGCTCCCTGCGGGTGCGCTTCTGGCGCCCACTATGCTCTCCTGGTGCGCGGGTTTCACCACCGCGTGCCCTGCGCTCCTCCGGGCGTGCCCCAGCGCCTCTGTGGTGTCTGCGGGTGCGCCCCTGCCGCCCTGAGCTCACCCCACGGGTTCCCCCTTGGGCGTGGCGCCTTAGGCCCACATGAGCCTTGGGGTTGAACCCACAAGGTGCTCACGGGCAGGCCAATTTTTTGGCTAAGTCTTGTATAAGACTTTGTAAAACAAAGTCCTCCATGTAAAATATGCCAAGTGCCACTTGCCCTTCAAGGCATTCTTTTCCTTCATTTTCTTCTTGAGAATTCAAACATTAATCTTCTTGATTAGAAACAACTCCTCAATTTATAATTCTTCTTCACCATCTCATTTTCAACTTAGGAGAGAATTCTCAAGGATCTTCATCAACCGAGCTGCTTGATCAAATATTTCTTCTTCATTAGAATTCCTCCATTCTTCTTCAACATTTATTCATCACTTTGTAATGGAATTCATGAAGGGTCTTCATCTTCAACTGAGCTCCTAAATCACTTAAATTCTTCAATGTGCTTCATTGATCTAATCAGAGATCAATTGGATCAACTTCAAATTCACATGCACTAAGAGTTAGTACATGGACTTCATTAAACCACTTCATCCACTTAGAAGTAGTGAATGGATCATCTTGCTTCTTCAACTCCTCATGCATTGTCACTACAATGCATGGTCTTCTAATCATTTTGTGACTTTGTATCATCAGGATACAAGTTCTATGAACTTATAGAGCAGCTCAACAATCGTCAGATTTTCATGGAGAATGTTTCAACCATATTCTCCAATGCCACTTAGTGAATCTCCTAAGTGACATTCCTCTAAGTACCATGGCCATGCTCCTTCATCACCATCACCATCACATACTTTGACATTCACATATTGACTCCTTGACATCCATTCATTTCAAGACAACTTCATGCCTCATTGACAACAAATGCAACACAATGCACTTCACTCCTACTTGGTACACTCCACTAAAATAGTATGTGATGTACTACAACCATGTGACCCAACCTAACCACTTTAAGCTAATCCACCCTAAGGTCGCTGAAAATCGAGTGACTGGATACCACTGCCACAACCTCCACCTCGGCCTGTATGGCCAGAAGAACTCCAGTTCCCAGACTGGTGAGAAACTGGTAGTACTAATCCTGAATGAGGAGTCATAGAGGAACCCAAGTCACCGGCTGTTGGAGAAAATATCTGATTGAAGCACTGAAGATGAGACATCTTGCTGGAAGATTGGCACTCCACTGGGTCTTTTGGGTAATGTGGATTTGTATTCCTTCTCTTTCCAGACAAGTAACACACCACATGGATAGCAGAAATTGTGTCTCACCTCCTCGGATCACCACGTGGTGACTCCATATGGGCCTTCCTACTATCAGTAGGAGGAATACTAACCCCAGATGTCATGGAGACCTGGATCACAACTCCAGAATCCCCCAGATTGTGCTCTATGATCAGTGCCTAGTTTACTATAGAAGTGATATCAGTCAACCAGAATATGTTCACCTGAAATCGGAGGTCGTGCCTCAGACTATCCTCGAACTTCCTTTCCAAGAACAGATGAACAACTCCTAGAATTTTTGTGAAGCGCTGCGGCTCGGTAAAGCGGGGGGAATACTCCATATCAGATAGAGTAGCCTACTCCATACTCATAAAAATTTTGGTTTGATCAGCCCTCAGGGTGTCCGAATAGAATTAATAAAAATAGATTCACTAAAACTCATCCCACACCATAATCTTCTAGCATCCCGACTGTGAGATCACATCCCACCACCTCTTAGCGGAGTCTCGAAGCATATAGGTAGCTAGCATTAGCTTCTTCTCTGGAGGAGTCACCAGATGATCAAAGATCGTAAACATGGATCTTTACCATGAATTTGTTTCATGAGATCATCCTTCCAATGATAATGTGGGATGATCCTACTGTTGTAAGACCCGCATAAAATCAACCATCGACGGGGCAGGAGGAGGTGCTCACTGAAAGGTCTGAAACATCATCAGAAATCCCTCCCTAAACTCTACATCAGCACCTATGTCGGGTAGAACAACTGTTTCCAAGGAAGGAACAATGGGAGGATCTTCATGTGGTCCATGATCGACCATTTACAGTGTCTAATCATCGTCTAGAAACTGGCGCACAACCAGAGGACATATCATTGGCATGACACTACAAGTTTAAGCACACACCTCAGATCAACATTATCAAGGGAGGAAAAAAAGGATTGTAATAAGGGAACATGAGAATAAAATCACTCATATTTTACAAAACATGACTACCTGACATGCACATTAACCACAAAGTGTGTTCCCTAAAGACTTTTACATGGGTGTGTACTCCTTCCTAGACTGGTCATATAACACCCCAGACACACAACATTTTGCCTGCACACATGGAGTGTACTTAAGTCCCATTTCCCTTCCCAAGTCCATCTACATGGTAATGCCACACGGCTCTCTCCTAAGGCAACACTACACGGTGTGTAAAATCTCTACACGGCGTGTGCTAGACAAGATTCACCTGGCCCGTGTTGTTCGTGATACATCCTAACACATAGATCACACTACAAGGCATGTTCCAGACGGACACAGTGTGTTCCCGACAGACACAGAGTGTTTGAGAATGGATAATGCCAGCATGTGTAGCTTGTGACACGGCCAGGTACTTGAGTCATACAACACGGCATGTTCCAGGTGGACAAAGAGTGTACATTAAAGGGTAACATCAACCCATGTTGTTCTTCACATGGCCGAGTACCTATGTTAGACTACACAAAATGTATAGAGGGAACACGGCATGTATTAGACATGACTCTTCCAACCTTTGTTGTTCGTGACACGGATGGGCACGGGCTTGACACTACATGGTGTGTTCGATGGGTACACAATGTGGCCCCACCAGAATTTTCCCCATCCATTGTCTCTACCCACACGGCATGTGATATGGTTTAGAGACTACACAGTGTGTATATAAAGTACACATCATGTAATTTAGAAAAATAGTACCTTCTCGAACTGAATAACACACGGTGTGTACTTGACATTTCATGGTGTGTATTCTGGGTTTTTTCAGACAGTATGCCTCAGAAACTACGCCGAAACCCAGAAAACACTGAAAAAATCATTAAATGTGCCAAATTTCGATCTGTGTGGGCCCATACTCCACATGAATCAATGTTTGGCATCTCATACAAATTTTAACATGGCAAAAAATTTAATGATCCACCCATTCTGGTCCAAGGGGGCCCATAACACCTCAATAATAGATGTTTGGGGTACATCCATGCAAAACTCTACACAAAAAAAATAACCTATAAAAAACGGGTATTTCTATCAAGACAACTATCACAACATCATGCATATTTTACACATCATCTATCACAACAACATGAAATCACTAATGCAACCTTGATGTCATGGAAAAAAAATGAATGACAAGTGATTTCTCGCAAGTGCCTGTATGATGCATGAGATGACATACCCTCATCTCAATGGGTTGAAAAGGAAATAGAACCTCAATAACATCAACAATAACAGCATAAATCATGTCAATCACTCAAGTTGAAATCAAATAAGGATTAATAATTTCAAAACTAGAAAATTTGAAATTAAACAAGGTAGATTGGTTTTTCCCTGTAAACAGGTTAGCAACGCCCAGGAACAGCTTATTACAAATTACCTATTTTATCCTATGCTTGGATATGGCTCTAAATAGTTAGTCAGGATAATAGAAATGCTCTGATATAATTTTGTAACTTCATGGTTCTGTATGCCACTAAGATGTTCCCCGTATCTGGTTGGTCACATGGCCTCAATCGCATTTCCCTAAACGTCGGAGGTTGTCGACTACTAGTGGTTGCCTTGGGTGGGATATTGGGGAAACTATAACCTCATTGGAAGAGTATATAGTATAATTAAAAAAATACATTTAAGATCAGAAGAAATTATAATGCCATACCTCAATAACAAAAAATGACTGAAATTATAAAATTGAGAACACATATAGAAAATGATTCTTGGTACATGTGTTTGTGAAACTAATGGGACAAGTCACAATACTGCAATACAATAGTGATAAACCAAAGTTCAATAGAAAATAGATAAACTCCTCAACATCGCATGCCATAGCTTTGTCCCATGCTCTCCAGTAACACAGCAAGTCATGTACCAGATGTAGAAGGGTGCTTTCCCTTATCTAGACCTACAACATTATAATCAGTTTGGGGCCAAAATCCTGACCAAAATAGGGTGTGAGACTAAATCCCAGAAGGCAACCACCTGAAGATCTGTTCCTAATAGTCTGTATGTATATGACAGGTAAAAGTACAAAAAACAGTAAACAGGAAAGCACTAGGCAGTAAACCATCCACAGTTTAAAGCATTCAAATCACCACAAAATGTGATACTGCGAATGCATATCCAATCTCATGCATACGAGATTGAATATTCATATGTATCATCACAATTTTCATAATGTTTTGAGTCGGTTAGAGTTGTAAGGATAAAATTCATTGAGCAATAGGAGTTTCGTCAATCCACTGAAAATTGTTAAAAGTTCTTAAAAATTATTAAAATTTATTAAAATTTATTTCTAACTATTTCTAACAAATTATTCCTATTTATTATTAATTATTCCTTTTTATTACTAACTATTACTATTTATTTCTAACTATTACTATTTTTTACTAACTATTACTATTTATTACTAACCATTACTATTTATTACTAATTATTACTAATTATTACTAATTATTACTATTTATTACTAATTATTCCTATTTATAACAATTTATTCCTATTTATATCTATTTATTGCTAATAAATGCAATTTATTACAAATTTTATCAATTATTCTTAATTATAATCAATTATACATATTTATTAGTAATTATTACTAAATATTCCGAATTATTCATGTTTATTACTAATTATTTATCTTTATTACTAATTATTTCTAATAATTGCTAATTATTACTAATTATTTTTAATTATTACTAATTATTTCTAACTTTTGCAAAGTATTTCAAATTATTGAAAATTATTGCTAATTGTTACTCTTTATTACTAATTTATGCTAATTATTTCTCTTTATTGATAATTATTAGCATTTATTTCTAATTATTGCTAATTATTTCTAATTATTGCTATTTATTTCTAATTTTTACTATTTATTGCTAATTATTTCTAATTATTCCTATTTATTTCTATTTATTAATAATTATTAGTATTTATTCCTAATTATTTGTATTTATTCTTAATTATTACTAGTTATTCTTATTTATTGCTATTTATTGATCTTTATTCATTACTATTAATAATTATTAGAATTTATTCCTAATTAATGCTAATTATTAGTATTTATTCCTAATTATTCCTAATTATTCGTAATTATTACAATTTATTACTACTTATTATTATTTATTAGTACTTATTACTAATTATTAATAATTATTACTAATTTTCACTAATTATTACTAATTATTTGTATTTATTACCCATTATTAGTATTACATACTAATTATTACTAATTATTACTAATTATTAGTATTTATTAATAAATATTACTAATTATTAACAATTATTACAATTTATTACTAATTATTACAATTTATTACTAATTATTAAAATTTATTACTAATGATTTCAATTTATTACTAATTAATACAATTTATTTCTAATTATTTCAAATTATTACTAATTATTACTAATTAATACAATTTATTTCTAATTAATACAATTTGTTACTTATTATTAACATTTATTACTAATTTTTACAATTTATATCTAATAATTACAATTTATTTATAATAATTACAATATATTACTAATTATTACAATATATTACTAATTATTACATTTTATAGATAATTATTACAATTTATTACTAATTATTACAATTTATTACTAATTATTACAATTTATTTCAAATTATTACAATTTATTACTAATTGTTACAATTTGTTACAATTTATTACCAATTTTTACAATTTATTACTAATTATTAAAATTTATTACTAACCATTACAACTTATTACTAATTATTAAAATTTATTAATAATTGTTACAGTTTATTAAAAATTGTTAAAATTTATTATTAATTATTATAGATTATTACTAATTATTACAATTTATAAGTAATTATTAAAATTTATTACTAATTATTACAATTTATTACTAATTATTTCAATTAATAACTAATTATTACAATTTATTACTAATTATTACACATTATTACTATTTATTACTATTTATTACTCATTATTAATATTTATTGCTATTTATAAACCATTATTACTATTTATTACTATTTTTTAATAATTAATACTGTTTATTACTATTTATTAGTATTTATTATTATTTATTACAAATTATTAATAATTAGTACAATTAATTATATACATTACTAATTATCGTTAATAATTACTAATTACTACATATTATTAAAAATTATCTCTAAAATTTTTAATTTATTAGTAGAAATAAATAGTCATGAAAAAACTATTTAAATTCAATTTAGTTACAACTAATCAACAATAATAAAAAATAACATAAAAATTGAAATAAATAAAAAATTAAATAAAACATAAATACCTTTAAACATGATTTGCTATTGATATAGATGACTTCACAACATCTTCGTTTCCAAAAAAGATAATTTAAAAATAATTTCCCTCTGAAATCAGAGTTCAGATAGAAATAGGATCTAGGAATTGGTTGAATGAGAAGAAAAACCGATGGGGGTATATATAGATTAGATTATTTGTGACGGGACCCGTCGCAAATACCTACGCTCGGATTAGTTATTATCGGCGATTATGATGTTATTAGCGACATGGCCCATCACAAATAGTCCTTGCCGATATACATTTTGCGACAGGAGGACATCCCATCGCAAAAATGCTATTATTCGCCGCCGAGTATTTGCGACGGGCGTCGTCAGAAATACTTCACTATTTGTGATGGTGGGATCCTCTGTCGCAAATAACCATCACAGGGTTTGAAGCGCTACCAGCGCTAAAACTTTTGCGACGGGACACGAAATCCCGTCGCAAATAACCACTTGGACGGAGTTTTTGAAACAGGATTTATTCCCGTCGCAAAAATCATTTCTCAAAAAGTCCTTTTTCCCATAGTGACGTCAATAATCCTCAATAAAACTTAGATTATGGAATTGATTGGCATAATTCCCCATTTCCTTGTAATTGTTACAATGACGTGTAGGACATTCATTTTTTGTAGCCTTATCATTGTTCAAGTCATTAGACATCGTTTTCCCATCACATTGGTAAGAAATTTCCCAATTACCTTCTTTTCCACAATAAAAACATTTACTTGTCCATTTAAGTCAATTCCCACCATGTTTCTTTCCACACATTCAGAATAAGATAAAAATCATCTTCTTTTCACTGTGGTATTTATATTTTCCTTTGAATTACATTTTCCTCTTCTAATCAAACCCATATGATTGATGGGTTACTCCAATTCCCATCTCAAACTTGATAGAACATCGAACAATTTCCTTGTATCTATTGAAGTCCCTTATGTCTAATGCCCATCGAAGACATGGTTTTAATCCACTAATGAATCGATCAATATTACTCTCAGTTTGGATAAAAATATTCAGAAGCGTACCTTGCATGTCTTGTAAAATTTGCTTCCTAGGTACCAACCGATTCATCATCCTTTTTCTATTGTTCAAGAAACTCCACCATCTTTGTTCGATAAATACGAGGTAAGTACTTATTTAAAATTATGTTCTTGAACTCTTTGCATTCCATGGGCTCTATTTCATCTATTTGCCTCGTATTCTTGATAGGATTCCACAATTGATCAGCTTCATCTTCCAAATGATATACTGCTAAGAGGAATTAATCTTGTTCAGAACATTATGTAATTGAAAATATCTTTTCAGTGGTAATGATTCGTTATTCGACTGATAATTGATCAGAAGACCCTCTGAATGAAGGTAAACGCTTCCTCATTTAGGATTCAATAGAATGTTGCTCCTTCCAATGCTCGTTTTGAATTCTTTCATGATTCATAGCTAGATAATGTTGTGTGAGCATGAGTAAAGATTTTGTATTCTTGCTCCCATAATATTTGGTTGCTCCGGGGGATAATCATTTCCTTTCTCGTTGCATTAAGCATTAATACGGTTCATTAGGGTTCCAGCCATTGACTAAAACCAAGAATCATAGTGTGAGAAACACTAATCATAATTGGAAAACCACATAATCAAGAATAAAATTTCACACATTAGGACTTATCATAGGTTATTCATTGGAATTTCTAAAACACCATTATTGTGTCTAATGATTAGACATATCCTAGGTATCTTACTAAAGAATTCACATCCTAGTTTCCAATGATTAACTATAACCTCCCTCCAATACCAACTATAAAGTCCCATGCCTGAAATACATTTTTTATACTCTAGAATTGATGTATATTTATTAAAATATATAACAACAACATAATAGGACATTATAGGTATAGTGTCTTTAGAATCTGGGAAACATAAATAATTGGTTCATAAAGCATCTTCATTGTCTACCGTTTATTTGATCAAAACTAGACTCCTTTTTGGAATATCATATTTAATACCCTTCATCCTAACCAAGGGAAAAGAAACATACAAAAGGGTGAGCTTAAATGCTCCGTAAGGGTAATCAAATGAAATTTCAATCATATCATATTCTAAAGATCATAATGATTGAAAATCTTATCTTGTATAATAGACCATAATATCATGTCATTGGATAAATCATAGAACTGCAATGTAATCCCAATAATCATTATATAAGACATGAAACATTGTGTCATAAACACATAATCATAGAAAATAATTTCATATTAGTCATTTTTCATTTCCATGAACCTTGTAGAGGACAATGTCCATTACTGAATCGAGTTCACTCCCCCTTCTAGTCATGTATCACTGAACCAAACTAACTTTTTGTTCCAGCCATGTCTACCTCATAAGATTTAAATCATTACTCAAGACATTGGATAGAGATATAATTCCCACCCATCTCATAATAAATCCATTCTTATGTGTGCCATGAAAACATAAATCATACATCATAGCAATAACCCATGTAATAAAATGGGAATATTAATCATCATACCATCATAACATAATCCATATAATATAAAAAGACTTCATAAAAATAATTCCATCATAACATAATCAAATCAAAGTAATAATAGGGATAGAAACATATCCCGATATCATCTTATATGGAAAATAATTTTGATACAACAGTTTAACTTATTTATCGAGCAAAATATCCTATCTTTTTCGGAAACATTTTCTGTTCTCAAGATTTCATAAAAAATTAAAATAAAAAATATTAATTGAAAATAAACCTTAAAATTTGTAAAATATGATTCATGGAAATAATTATCTATGAAATCCAAAAAATCTATTCAAGTCGTATATGTTAAAAAAATATTCTTCTTGTACATCGGCCTGAAAAGTCAAAAAGTATCTCGTACTAAATATTAAAAATGTTTTATTTAATATCTATTAATAAAAATTCACCAATGGGTAATATTGGATTTAAAAAATTATATAAGTATATGAATAATATTACATATTTTTGGAAACATGGATGTGGATGATAAATATGCCCCAGCAAATACTCAATTGTAAACAAAAACATATAAAAATGATATTGTGAGATTTTCCCTTACATAAGGTCTGATATTCCTTATACGTATCTGAACCTCGTGTGTAATAATATAAATAATTTCATTGATTTATTCTTGAATCATAGTAATTTTTATTATATCATATATGGTCATATTCTTATCTGTTTATTACTAACATTTCATTGTTACTCGTTATGAAGGAGTTACCTGCTTTGTGTTTTTATAAATGTTTTGTCAAATAAATTAATTATTCCTCTTTTTAAGTTATTGTTATATAATTTAAAGAATATTATTAGTATAATATATATCATATTTATTCATTCAATTCATTTATATAATAATTCTTCAATGAATATCATATATAACGAATCCCATCACATCATGGAGACAGTAGGTCGTACGATCGGACGAGCGACGATATCATTCCCATGATTATTGAATTATATTTAAGTGTATGGTGTATAATATATCAAAATCAATATTATTTTACAATAATTATATATAGTTATTTCTTAGATCGTTATACCCACCAATGATGTTGGTGATGAAAGACATATTACACCACTGCGTGGAGACGGTTGGTTGTATGTACGCACACGTGGTTATATTATTTTTCATAGTTTGGATATAAGATACAATATTGTTGTTTCATATTCATAATAAGATATCATTATACAAGTGATACTGAATTTATTTCTTAATTATGAAACTATTCAAATATATAATGTAGAAGAAGAAAGAAGTTTGAAAGAATCGGTAAAGGATACTACCTCTTCTTCGACGTGCCTCATCTAAACCTCATCTTATGGCAGTAATGAATTTCTTTGAAGAAGTCCAAGACCTATAGTATGTTTCTAGGGATGTTGATAAGGAAAATGGGTAGGGTTTGTCCATGTTTGAAATTTCAAAATGGATTGAAGGGGAGAGGGAAGAGGGTCCCTTTCATAAGAGAGGAGAGGGGCACTATTGGATTTCTCAAAAATATTTATTTATAATAAAATCTTACCACACATAAAAAAGTCCAAAATGACTCAACTTCAAAGATGAGATGATATAAGGTTGTAATCTCTTCAACCAATAAAATTTAGGCTTGTTTAAATTTTATATGAATCCATATCATTTTAATTTTCCCTTATTTAATTAATTTAATTTTATTTGTTGTAATAGTATTTATAATTTTAAATGCTTATAAAAACATACATGTGTGTTGTTAATTGTACATAATTCGAAAATGTATGACATTTTCAACCGTATAATTTTTAATTTTTAAATTTTTTATATTGTTGTGATTTTTAATCAAATAAATAATATGTTATTTTTAGAAAAGATGAATAGTGTCAATTTTGACACTATTTATTTATTAGAATTTTAATAAAATCCGCACAGATGATATATTTGAACAAAATTATTTAATAGATTCCTAATATGTCATATACATCTATTAAATTCGTGGAGCACATTAATATGTTCATTTAATATTTATTTTAATATTTTTAAAACCCATTATATGATATTTCTCTTAATAAAATAAATACTACAACATTTTTGAATAATTATTTAATAAACTTATTTGTTTCATAAATATTAAAAATAAAATAAAATGATGAAGAAAAATCTAATATATTTCATATTAATACAATTATTCGAATTTATATTCTAAAAACCCCATCTTTTAAAAAGTTATATTTATTAAATTAGGAACGTGACTACATTAACATTATTTAAAATAAAATAAAAGAGGTGTCATAACCTCTTTTATAGGGCTCCAATTGGTAAAAAGTGGACCATTGGATTATTATGGTTTATATATACACGACAAAAATGTTTTGGTCAGTTGTTTGGATCTTTTTATGAGTATTATTATTTTAATGAAAACAATATTATTTGTTTTCCACTAAATAAATAATTTTTGCATCATTAATGTATAAGATATTAACTTAATTATTTATTTCATAAAAGTTACAAATAAATCAATATGATAAAAAACATTTAATCTTTCAAATGATTATTTATAATCTAATTTATATTCGGTATATCCTTATATTAAAAACACATTAATTATTAATGATTGAGTGAAACATATTTCACTTTCCATTAAATAAGATAAATTAAATATCTCAATCTAGTCCATGTGGGTTCCAATAGATACCATTTCAATCGAATTATATTTTAGGATGAAATATAATCATCCAAGTGTTAGATTAATTATATAATATTATTTTTACCCCTAATTACCCGATTTACCTTCAACTGGTGTAACTAAAATATACAACAGTTACAATTCATAATGCACAAAAAATTAAATAATCATATTAACATAATTTTGGCCAACTGGTTCTAAATATAGAATCCATTTTTCCAAATTTAAGACAACAATCTATAGTAATTAATTTAATATTAATCCCATTGATGAAAAAATTGGTTTCTGTTTAAAGCATTAAAAAAGATTAAAATGTTTTTACCTATGAATTCAATGTAAAATTAATGATAATTACATAAATTATATTAAATGGTAGAAATATATTGTATTTATAATTTAAAACCATTTAATATTATAATTTAACCATATAAATTATCTTTATGAAAAGGTTGTTTTTTTGTAAAATTTAGTGAATTTATAGTATTAATAAAAATATTAATGTTATCCGATAAATATGAGAATTTGAACCCAATTAAATTTTTATATCTTTATTCCGAAGAAATAGTTTATATTTTCATTTTAAAATTACTAACGTTTATAAATCTAAAAAAAATTGGTTTCCATTAAAAAGTGAAAAAATATTCTTTTAATATATGTTTGATGAATATCAAAAATATCTTTTTAATTTTATAACATACTTATCTATTTAATTTTATTCACTCAAATAACTAATAAGACATATTATTGATTTACATTTATTGTAGTTTTTTATACGATTGTTATATTTATTCCCACTAACATAACAACTAGTTTATAACAGAAATTTATATTAATGGAATCTCACAATTTGTTTAAACTAATGATTTCATTCCAAACAAGCTATAAAAAATAATAATTATTTAAATATTTTATAAAACACATGGAAATTATAGTTTCATCCTAATAATTGTCATTGTATTTGGATGTTTGTGAGGATTTGGAATCTTCCATCGGTTTCATGCCCGTGCATTCTTTGATGGGATGGTTTTCCAATCACTGATGAGATGGTGAAAAGTTTCTTAATGATTTTATGCTACGGAGGGTCATTCCTTTGTTGAATCAATCTGGAATGGGCCTTGGGATTTAGATCCATATTATTTTGGATGTTTTTAGTCTTTGACGTCGTGTTGGATTCCCCTCACCCATTAAAATTGGATTTTGTTTCAATAAAAAAATTAATTTTCATTCAATACAACTAACACCATATTAGGTATATAAATTTCTATGTATTTTATTTTTTTATTTTCCATTATTTTTTTGTATTTAATTTTAGTAAAACATTAAAAATTATCATATATTATGAAAATTTACATGATATTTTATAAAACTTTATCCACCTTTGTGATTTAAAAAAAATAATTAGGAAATATGGATTTTCCAAAAAAGGTTAGAGAGAAACAAAATGCAAAAAAATTGAAAATAAAACATAGCCTTCATTGTATTTTCAAAAAGTTATTATATTTTTAAATGGCAATCCTGAAATAAAGATGCAGAAGAACATTCAATTATTATCTATTTATTTTTCTTTCTGGATTAACTCATGGAGAATGACCTTAATCTTCATAATTTCATTCTTCTATTTCGATATTGAAACACTTTGGGTTTTGAAAAGCAATTTTTGGTATACAAAAAGATAACACTTGTTTTTGATGGTCTCTTCTTGAAATGTGATTACTTCCTCAAGAGAAGCGAACCAATGTCGCATAGTCTTATTTTCATCATAAAAAACGCGTTTGGATTCTTTAACAACACTATTTCATCAGTAAAAGATGAAAGATTAAAAACATTATAACTAGTAAGTAATGAAACTTTCTTACAACTCATTCGCTGAAAAATAATCATCTCCATGGGTTTTGTTAATCTGATTCAAGCTGTTAATTGTTTCCTTATCCAGATAATTAAAACTTATGGAAGTATCATATGAAAGCATCTTTAATTATTCAATTGATTATTCATGTTCAATCATCGAGCATTCTGTTTTGTATAGCCTTTTATTCATCTTGAATAAATCTTTCTTTTGATAAATAGTACTATCATTGAAAAAAATTAGACCGGCTTATATTGACATTACTCTCTTTCCAATAACTCTTACTAAACCAAATTTCATCCATTGATTCTCTATGATGAAGTCAATAATTCCTTCTATTCATTGAATGTAGGGAATATTCATTATAATTATTCTTAAAACATGAACAAGGTAATCACTTTTTATCAAATAAATTGTGAGTTATAAATCATTATCGTCGTCATTTGATTCAAGCTTATTTGATCGTCTTCAATATTCATTAAGAATTTTTTTCTTTTTCCATTCACTTTTTCCTTATCAAACCTTTTTTACTTATTTTTCAACTCTTCCTTCTTCAACTATGTCACTAATGATAATTACATTCTCAGAAAGAGAACATTAAGCCACATTCTTGATTGGAGAGTGAAATCTTTCTCTTTTAGTTTCTTTGGATTCAACTGCTGCTTGATCAGCATGAGGATTCAATAGTTGAATAACTTCACTTTGTTTTGAAGAGAATATTATTCTCTACATTTCTTAGAAATATGATGTTATTCTTGGAGAAATCGATATTCCTCTTCTCTTTCAATTCACTATTGTGGAGCCTATTGAATAACATGTTTCATTATTTCTTTTACTTTTTATTTCTATGGAAATGTCTATACGATTGGTTCTTGTTGAACTTATTTTATCAGTTTAGCACTTTCTAACTCATAAATATTTAGAATTTTGGCAACAACAAAATCTTAAGCTTTAATTTTTAAATGATTATTCGTGTTCTTTTTATCTAGTAGATTATCTTCTATTCTAACATTCTTAGATAGAGATTCAGCTTGATCATGACAGAAGTGAGAATCACCTTCTATTCATTATTTTATCTCCATTCTCTACATGTCTACAACCTCATAATTTTATTTTTTTATAGATGGGATTTGTACTGATTTGATGATATGTTATTTGAGAAGATAGAAATGTTGGGGAATATTCAATTAGAAGTTTTTATGGTTGATTTGGTGCCGATTCTACAACATATTTGTCGAAGATTTTTTACTTTTCAACAAATCAAACACCCAATTTTTTTATCATATTATTTCTTATCCAAGAATACTTCAACACATTCAATTCTCATTTCAATAGAATATTTCAAAACATAATACATTCAAGAATGAACTTCATAATATTATTTGGGTACATCATTAGAGGAGATTTAATTGCTCCTGACTTCCCATTCTTGATTGTTTCAAAAATGAAACCCATCAAATTTACCTTTCACCTATTTACAAGATAATCTAACATAATTATGTTAGAAACCATAAGAATTTCTATATCAATATTCTTTGGAATTAGAAAACATTCCCTATATAGAACAATAAATAGTTTTTCTGTAGATATATGTGCTACTTTTATTTTTTCCTCTTTGATAATAAAAAGTGGATTTTATAGTCATTCCAAATTAAACCTACCAACTTCCATAGGTTCCTTATGTGAAGGACAAAAGGATTCACCTTCAGTAGGGACAACAAGGAAATGTGTTTCTGGTTTTACAAACGTAGAAAATTTTCTATCATACACACAATATTTAATCCTAATATCCTTATCAAAATACATAGTATTTTATAATTGTCTAACCACTTCAACAATAATCAGATCATGAGATATGGGTTTCTTGATATAATGATGTTCCCATACTTGGAATAAAATAATTATTTTTACTGATGAGTCATATCTATCAATGAAATATCAAGATAAATCCCTTTCATTGAAGAAATGCATTAGTTAGAATGACTTTGAAGACATATCAGAAGGACTATTTTCAGAATATGGAGACATAAAGTTGATTGACAATTGATGTTATAAATTTGAGTCTTAAGAATAAGAGTAGAGCTTCACCAAGAAATCTGAAGAACTAGTGTGGATAAGAGGAGAAGGATTCCTCTATTTGTTGGAGTATTTAGCTGACCGTTATACTTCTATGATTGATATTAGAATAAATATAATCCAACAGTAGAGAATAAAATATTGTTTTTTAATTTTTTTTAAATAAATGAGAAACAATAACACAAATGTAAATAAATAAAAAATGAAAAGATAATGAACCTGTTATAGATTTCATATATATTTTTGGCATTGGTAAAAACATAATACAATAAAGAGAAGATATAATTGAAATAATTAAAAGAGAATACAATCAAACATCAAACTGATGACAATTAATGTGAATATGATCAGTTGTCAAGCTGATGGAAAACATAGTCATTTCCATAGGCTGTCAAGATGATGGAATTTGTTTTAACATTGGTTGTTAAGGCAATGAAGAACAATGTAATTTACATTGGCTTTCAAGATTTAGGAAGAAAAATTCATTAACATAGGCTTTCAAATCGATGGGAAAAAATTCATTACCATAGGTTGTCAAGCTGATGGAAAAAAAGTCATTACCATAGGTTTCAAAAACGATGGAATCAAATTCCATTACTATAGGTTGTCAGACCGATGGAAAAATAATTCTTTACCATATGGTTTCAAGCTAATGGGCATACTATCAAGTCAGTAGTATGAGTTTTAAGATGATTGGAATTAACTAAAAACTATAAATTGTGGGCTAAATGATATAAAATAATAATACATGTAATGAAATGAATAGATATGTAATCTAAAATAATTATAGTATGAATCAAAATATAAGGTAATTCTTGAAAATATGAAACAAAAAGGACAAATAGATATAAAAGAATACAAATGTTATCCCAAAAAGAAAAAGTGAATTTTAATGTAAAAATAATTGTTCAAAAAAAGTAGATGTGAATGATTCATTTAGTGTAATCATTCCTAACATCTGTATAATAAATTCAAATTTATTTTAAGGTAATGATTTTCTAAAAATATCAAAAATTTGTTCATGTATTTCGATTTATTGTACAGTCATATCTAATTTTTTTGTACTCCATTAAAATGTGATTCCTAATATCTATGTGTTATTCAAAAAAGTGATATTTTGTTTTTTATATATAGAGCAGTGGAAGTTGTTTTATCACACAATATTTGATTTTTAGTAAAACCCATACAATAGTCATTGAGTTTGTGATGCATCTATAATACTTGAGTGAAACAACATCTAGCTACTTCATATCTATCATCAATAGTGGAGAGTGCAACTGAGTGTATATTTGGTATGTCCAAGAAACTAAATATTCTCTTTGAAAATGAAATGTTCCAGATTTACTCTGTCTATCCATTCTACAAGCATCAAATTCAGCATCAGAAAAACTTTTTTATTCAAAATCATTTCGAAAAGAACAAAAAGTCCAAAATCCATGGTTCCATTTAAATTCTAGAAAATCTTTTCCATAGATTATAAATGTGATTTATAGGGATTTTATTTATATATAACACAAAAAAATATAGAAAAAATTATGTATAGAAGACCGGATGTTAAGTAAAGTAGAATTCCAATCATACCTCTAAAACCTGTTTGATTAACTTGTTGTCCAGCTTTATCAAGATCAATAGAGTTTGAGTTTCCAATGGGTGTAAAAATAATTTTAGTATTTTCATAATAATAATAATTGAGTAAGTCTTGGATATACTTATGTTTAGATATATAAGTTGGTCTACATAGAATTCCTCCTGAACATATCTATTAAGCATAGAACACATGACATCCATTTTAATGAGTGTGAAATTTAGAAATGATGCAAAGACTAATAAAATTCAAATAGATTTGTTTCATGGTACTGTAGCATCTGATTCTTTATAGTTTATTCCTTCTGGTTGATTATATCTATTAGCAAAAAGTCAATATTTTTTCTTTTAATGATTATCTTTTTTCATTACATATGTTTCTGAAAAACAATTTTTCTACAAAAAATAAATTTATTCTTAGGATTCTGAACATATGTCCATATTTTATTCCTTTCAAATTAATTTTGATCATTTTGAATTTCCTTAATCTTATAATCATCAACTAAGTCCTCACATGGAGTTTATAGTCATTACTGGTTGATTTACATTACCAATGATATTTTCATTGGGATGATTCTAATGAAATAACCGATTTGGATTTTTAAAACCCAGTTTAGAAAAATAAGGTGAAATATTATATAGTGTAAATGTCTCAGAATCAATTTCTTGAGTATTTAAAATGGATGAATAGTCTTGTATTTGATGATAATATATTTTAGAAAACATGTCTGCTGCAATATTTTGATAACTTTGGAAAAAAAGTATCTATTTCATCACACATAAAAAGAATTGTTTCTTCAAAAATACAAGTGTTTTTTAAACCCTATTATACTTAGAAGTGGTGGAATAACCTAAAAATACCCCATCATCAAAAATGGGTTCAAATTTATGTAATTTGAGTTTTTTATTTAAAACATATAAATTTCAACCAAATATACTAATGAATGAAACATTTTTTTCATCCTATCCACAACTCAGAAGTAGTTTTATTAAGAAAAATTCGAATTAAAACGTGATTTAGTATAACAATAAGTACTAATAGATTATACCCAAGAAATGTTTCGAAATTTTGGATTCACTAAACATGGTCCATGTTATCTCTAAAATAATTCTATTTCTTCTTTCTGTATCTAAATTTTTCAGTAGTGTCCTTGGTGTAGAAAACTATGAGTAATTACTTTTTAACAATAAAATGTTTCAAAATCATAATTTATAAATTCTCCACCGTGATAACTATATATATTTATCAATGGTTGGTTTTTCTCATTTTTTTATTTAGAAAAAAATGTATTATTGAAACAAAAATCTACTTTTTAGCGAGAAAATATACCCATGTAAATCTAGTGTAATCATCAATAAAAAAATACATAGTACTTACAACCAAATCTTCCAGTTTGAGATATTCCAAAAATATCCATTAGCACAAACTACAAAAAAATAGTAGTCATGGAAACACCAATTGATTAATATCATGACTTGTGTTGTTTTTAATATTGAAAAGGGTCACAAACATTAGATTAATAAATCCTAATCACAAGTAGATCTTTAACTAGTTCGTTCATAGAAACTTTAAAACATTTCTGTAATTACATTGTCCTAGTATTCTATGACATAATAATGATTGTTCTTACCTTTCAAATAGACAATATAAGTCTTGGATCATAAGGTCTTCTATGATAAATGTGTAAAAATTCACATTCATTTGATAAAATAGAAAGAATTATTCCTTGGAATGTTTAACTATACATTTATCATTCATACAATTCACAAGGTACCCTTCATCACATAATTGACTCATGCTAATGAGGTTTTTCTTAATACAATAAAAAAACAGAACATTATAAATTAAAATTATTCCATGGAAATTATATTACCTTTTCCAATAATGTTTCCTTGAGAATTGTCTCCGAAGTTATCTTTTTCTCTATTCAACTCGATAACTTTTTTATAGATGCTTCTATTTGCAGTCATGTTCCTAGAACATAAAATATCCATGTAACATGTATTGTTATTGTTTCTTTATTATTTATTCTGAAACAAAACCAATTAAACCTTTAGGATCAAAATAAATTATGTCCAGAAAAATTAGAATTAAAAAAATTTGAAATCTACATTTGTTTTGAAAGTTATATTGGTGGAAACCAAATGATTTTGTTTTATTTACCGAAAAATATGTTTCCCAATTTCAAACACATTGGCCTCTATTGCAGAATAGTGTGCATTGGAGAAAATATTTATTAATAAAAACCTGTTTTGAATGACTATAACCAATTCCAATACTATTCCTTAATGTACAAATTTGAGAATACATTTTATCAAGCTCTTTCCCCCTAGTATTGAATTTTGATAATAGTTTCATAAGATAAAAGATCTACGATTTTAGTCTTATGAAAAAATTATTTTCCTTATTTGTATTATTTTTATAATTAGTTTTTCTTCTAAAATAGTTTTCTCCGAAATTATATTATTAAATATTGAGAAAGTTGTTTTTTTCATAAATTTCATTTTTTAATGTTTTTTGAAAAATATTCAATATAAAGAGTTTTATAATTATGATATTTAGAGTAATTTGATATTTATCTTGCTAAAATTTCAACCCTAGTATTTTTTCATGTTTTCTATAAAAATTACAATTTGAAATTTCTAAAATATAAGAAATACAGAATCATAATTATTAAAAGGTAATGAATTATAATTATCTGATGAGGATGATCTGTTATCAGAAGAATAATATATATGTGGATACTTTTTATCAATGTTTTCTTCCATTTTTATATTTATTATAAAAAAGATTTAATGAAACAAAAAGATTCTTATTTTTAGGGAGAAATTATACCCATGTAAATCGAGTATAATCACCAACTAAGAAAAATACATAGTACATTCCAGCAATACTACAATTTTTTGATGGAATAAATATCCATGGGAACAAAATATAATGAATTTGTAGTTATGAATACAATTATTTATTTAAAGAATTACTTTTGTTGTTTACCATATTTATAATGGTCGTAAACATTAGAATGATCTAACTGAAGCACATGTAAATATTTTACTAGTCCTTTCATTGAGAGTTTATAATTTTTTTTAAATTACAGTGTTTTAGTCTCCTATTCCGTAAGAAATATTCACCTTTCATTTCACATATACAATGTATGTCCTGGATCATACGTTCTTCTATGTTCAAAGTGTAAACATTCTCTAGCCTTTAAGAAGATAGAATGAATTAATACTTTTAATTTTTGTCTATATATTTATCATTCATTTAATTAAATATGTAACCTTTATCACATCATTGAAATATTCATTTTATATTGTGATTGATAGGATAAAAACATTAGAAATTATAATTTTTCCATGGAAAATGATATTACATTTTCCAAAAAATCATTCCTTGAGCATTGTGTCTTAAGTTAACTTTTCTAAACTTCATCTAGATAATATTTTAAGGATGTTTTTGTCTACAATCATGTGCCTTGAACATAGACTATCATTTTACCATGTATTGTTACTGTTTCATGATTTTTTTTCCTTAAACCAAAACTATTATACTTTTGGAAGCCAAACATTTTTCGGTCCAGAAACATTAGACTGAAAAAATCCAGAATCCACATTTTTTTTAAAATGTGATCTATTTAGAAATCCAAATATTGTGCATTATTTCAAACATAATTTCATTCCCAATTGAAACCACATTGGAATCTAATCCAGAATGGAGAGCATTGGGCAAAATATTTAGTACTAAAAATGTGTTTTGAAGGACTATAAACAATTCTAGAACTATTTATTAAAGAATAAAATTGAGAATACATTTTATCAGAATCTTTCCTCCTAGTAGTGAATTTTTATAATAGATTAATAATCAAAAAATATCTATCATTTTAGTCTTATGTCAAAAATTTTATCCTCATTTGTAATATTTTTAGAATAAGTTTTTCTTCAAAAATAGTTTTCTCCAAAAAGATATTAAAAAAATATATAGAAAGTTTGTTCTTTTCAAAATTTAATTTTTTATGGGTTTTTAAAAAACATTCAATCTCAATATTTTTATAATCATGATATTTAGAGTGATATTATATTTCTCTTGTTAAAATTCCAATGCTAATATTTTTTCATGTTTTATAGAAAAAATACAATTTTAAATATCTAAAATGTATGAAATATGGAATCTTATATATAAGAAGGAAATTAATTGTCATTATCTAATGAGGATGTTTCGTTATCAGAAGAATAATATTTATATAGATAATTGTTACTCGAAGACTTATTATTAAGTGACACAGAACTATGGACCCTGGCCTCTAATCAATGATATAGAATTTTGGTAATGTGGTTAAAATTCTTGTGATTTTAGATAACACTATTAAAAGAGTATTCAGAGGAATCACCCACACTAGAAATCCATGATTCCTTACCATTCAATATTTTCATTCCCTTGGACTTCCAATATTTTTTATTAATCATCTATGAATTTATTTTCTTTCTATCCTTTATTTTTAGCATACTAAAATTAGGTCAAATGTGTCATTCACTTTTACATTCATAGCTTGTAACATCTGATTCTTTATTGACCTAATTACATTTAGAAGTATTTATATATACATATTGGAAATAATTATTCCAAAATGATTTATTCCTTATTCTAGCCATATCTGAATGATCATTCTCAAAATACATAGTATCACTAAATTCTAAGAAGACATCAAGAATTCTCTTTATTGATTTATTTTTCACAGGAGATTGTGACTTGATATAATTTTATATAGTAGTGAATGGTACTCCACCATTATTATTTTTCACTTTATCTACATCTCTCTGAATTTTTTATTCATATATCAATAATGTTCCAACGAGATCCTAAAGAGTAAGATTAGTAATCATTAAATG
The DNA here is from genome assembly GCA_963277665.1 of Viscum album. Lineage (NCBI taxonomy): Eukaryota > Viridiplantae > Streptophyta > Magnoliopsida > Santalales > Viscaceae > Viscum > Viscum album. Next base: position 1,818,421,832 of record OY728146.1, read on the forward strand.
TTTACTAACTAATATCCTCTTGGATTCCCATTCATTTGTAATAATATATATGATCTATTCAACAATAACTACACCTTATATTTTTTTTCTCACCATAGTGTGAAGAATATTTACAATTGACATAAATCATTATTTAACCATAACTAAAGGTTAACGGTATTTCAATTCAAAAGCTTTATTGCTAGCTTTTAGCATAGCTCTTCAAGTTTCAACTACTTTGGAAATAAAAAAATTTGTAATATCTGATTTCTTCCTTATAGTATTTTAAGATTCTCATGAAGAGATTTGAAATTAAATGATTCATCTCATAGAACAGATCAATGTATTTTATACCTTATATTTTAGCTGTTATTCATGTTTTTCTTGAGCAGTAAATGTCCTGTCTTTTTTTCTCGGGGATCATATATTCACCAATGAGAATAAAATGTTATATACACCAGTATTTATGATAAAAATATTCATTCTATCTCCTCAATATTCAAAATAATTACAATGAAAATAGGTGGTCTTGTAGGGTTAATATTGTCAATTGAACTAACATTCATCATGCATGTTATCATAAAGATACAAAATACTTTTTTCAAAAATATAGGTTATTTAATTTAAAAATATATATAATTAAAATATATAAAGCATTGGAAGAACATTCTATGATGAAAATTGATGGATCCAAATGGATATGAGTTGGTAAAAATACCATATAAGGTGAACTCTATGTTAACAAGTTTTATATTAAAACCTATATTGAAGGTTAAAATTATATACTAAAATAATTCACAATGCCTCTTAAAAAAAGAAATAAAGATAGGACTCACACTCAGACCGATGATATTATAATGATATCACATGTTATGAAACAGTTGTTTTCTTATTGAATAAAAATTTCATAGTAATAAAAATTGTAAATTATTCTACCATATAGCGTCAATAATCAATACTAAAAGTGTTTGTTGTAATAAATACTATTACAAAATAATAAAATTATAAACAACAAATATAAGGATTATCTTTTTATTAATGTTGTAGAAAATTAAAAGGTATTACAATTTATTATCCCAAATAGTAAGGTAAACATTCACCTAGGTTAATTGGTGTCTTTTACCAACATCTGTATGCCCTTGATATGATGATCAACACATCCATCTTGCTATCCCCGCGAACCCTTTAATTTAAAGGTAATCGAAACATCTATCTTTCAAACCCCTCAAATCCCTCAATATAATGATCAGTCACACCATCAACCTATCCCCAATAACACTTAATCATTATCACATGACTGGACCCACAATGGAAAAAAAGAACTTATTGAAATAATAAAACAAATAACAGGCCTTACACATTTTGTAATTTCAAGTCTTTCACCCAAAATAGAGACACGTAACATGATCTCTCACTATTACTTGGATGTATATGAAGTCATTATAGTTTTTTGTGTTACTAATTCAAATGATCTCCTCTTTATATTTCATAGGTTTCAATGGTCATATTATATCCAATTGTCTTATATCTAAGGAAAACATGGAGGAACTTGGACACCTAGCATTGTAACGGTCACATTGAAACAGAAAACACGACATTGTTTTGATTAGTTTATAAATAACTCCACAACATCATTTTTGTTAAAATGATAGATATATGAAAATTATAACATGGGTATGATTGGTGTAAAATAAATGTTTTGATAATATAAATAAAATAATCCATGTTATTGAAATACAACACGAGTATGGTTATTATTACTTGGTAAAAAATACAAATATGATGCAAAGTGGGTACGATGAATAATGTAAGTACAACGGTCATAATGATTTCAATAGATAGAGTGAGTACGATCGTCCATGATATGATGATGGCCCGAATGAGTACAATGGACATAGTGAGTATGATGGCCATAATGTGTATGATGAAAATAGGGAGTATGATAGCCTGAATGAGTATGATGGACATGATGATTACAATGAATTGAAAACCAAATTCAATATAAGTTCTTTATTTGAGTAATGAATAAAAATATATAATTGATTTCCAAAACAAATGTCCTAAAACAAAAAATAATACTCTTGACTTAATAGATCTCGATATTCATGGGAACACTTTTTCTTATGTTACGATCAATAACATTGATTATGAAATCATTAAAGTATGATCATATTTCTATCAATAAAGAAAAATATGTTTTAATAAATATGTTTAACCTTACTAATAATTTGAGCTAATATGTCATATGATTCATTTTCTAATGGTTATCCAGAACTATGATAAATTAATTATTATATGATAATATTTATATTGATGAAAATTAAGGCCAAATATGTTATAAGATAACATAGTTAGAGTGGGAAAATACTCTCTAGAATTCATGAGTTTTTTATGTTTGATTTTTTCTCAAATATATAAAACTATAAAAAAATGGTCATTGGGTATATAATTTATATAATTTTTTATTTTTATATATTTTTCTGGTGGGAAATTGGTTCAAATTTATTAGTATCAATCCATAAATCAAAAAAATATGATTTTATCATCAATTCATGGGATGTACATCTGGGGATGTTATATGATCATTCAATTAAACAGTACCTGATGAGTTTCTTGAATTATTGAGACCTACACTTAACAAAAATGGATATTACATCATACTAGATGAGTACTAAATACATTAAAATAACATGCCTGGGGACTATAATATTTTTTTGACTTTGTAAACATGGAAATAAAATCGTCTATCCTAGTGAAACATCATCCACTTCTACCACAATGGTCTAAACCATGTGTATTTCTACCTATAGTCATTCATTATATCATAGGAAAATTGAATATAAGAATGTTTGACATATGTTTCTTAATAATGGTAAATAATGTAATTTCAAAATTATAATGTGAAAGAGGGTTATGGAACTTAAGAGTAACATTTTAATATAAAAACATATATATTATAAATCATAACATGGAATAAATTTTCATAAAATATTGATCAGACTTGAGCTATGAAAATAACTATTAAAATAACAACATATGAATAATACATGGAATCTATGGTATGAAAATATTTTTATAACACTGTAAACATGTATATGTAAGAACAAGTTCCCTCATTATGTTAAGGAAATGATATCAGGCCCCCTAATTAGCATATGGACATATATTTATGTTCATTCATAACATTATGAATGTGTAATCTGGTTCACTAATAACATTATGGATATGAAGCTAGGTCAATTCATAACTATTTGGATATGTAATCAAGTTCACACATAACATTCTGAACATAAAACTACATCCATGCATAACATTGTGAACCTATAATACGGTTCACACATATCCTTATGGACATGAATCTAGGTCCTTGCAAACATTATGAACATGTAAGAAGGTTGAATCATAATATTTATACTCACAAGTCATCAATCATTACAAAATGAATTTGAGGGAGATATCATTCCAACCCTTCAATCAATAAAATCATTCATATATGTTCCACATGATAATAAAACATTCATCATATCATGATCCATAAAAATTGATATGTTTTATAAACATAAATTCATATTCTATGGAATTAAATATTTATCATTAAATTTTCATCACATCATAAATTATGAAAAGTGATAGGTTTCAAAATCACATTATGAAAGCATAACTAGTGAAAAAATTCGCGTTCAAAATCATTAAGCCTATGAAATAGAAATTGGTGTCATAATCATATTTCTATCATAACATTAATCATTCAAAAAAGAATAAGAATGGATCCTTTAATTCTTTTCATAGAAATTAATAACTATGTTCAACTAATATCATCATATACAGAAAATAAATTTGAAATATATTTCCAAAAAAATTATTGACAAAATATCCTCTCTTATTTTAAAATTGTATGTTTAAAATATAAACCCTTATGAAAACCATTTCATTTGAAAATACAATAAACAATTAGAAATAATGATTGAAATAATTTTTAAAACCATTATCCTTGAAGACATATGAATGAAATGTGAATGTGCTTAGCAATCCTTGTTTTTTAAACATAGAAAACAAGCATCATAACATTTTAAAAACTTTTTTCATCGAAAAAAGTGAATACATATAAAAATATTTTACAAATGTTGTTAAAACCATTTAATTAAAGATTAATTTAAAACTTATAAAGAATTATTTAAAACATTTTGAAAACCATTTAATTAAAGATAAATTTTAAAACATATGATCAAGGATTTAAATACATAAAAATTTTAAAATAATTTCCATTGAAAATTATATTCCAAAAAAATTGTATTACATTTTTGAAAACATAATTTTTATATAAAACAGATTTCCATACAATGTGATATTTCATAAAAACATTTTCCTAATTATATTAACTATAAAATAGTGTAAAATTGTATTAATACATGAATCTGTCTTGAATTAATATAACATAATGTATCTTTTCTGTTTTCATGAAATATTAATTATAATATTTCATTAATCAAACTGTTTTCATAAATAATTGATAAACGATACGAGATTATGTCAACAAACTCTAATAACATGGTAACTTGATATCATACTCTCCTTGTATGAAAAATAAATTACATGATGATTAAAATATCACGACTATATATATATTGATTATATAAATTATTAATTGGGATCATATAAACATTATTATATATCATAGGTTCATAACAAAACATGTGTCTCAAAGAAGTTGATTTAAGACAAAACTACTTTACCGAATTGGTGACTTTTGAAACACTAAACCCATGAAATAAATATCATATAATATGGATTTAAATATCCATAAATATAATTATTATTATAATATAGTACATCTATGGTTAGTATACAAACCATATAAAAGTATTGGGTTCTGAATAAAGAATTTCTCCCTTTAGAATAAAATGTAAGATGAAATTTGATTACCTTGTGCCTTCACTCTTGCCGTACGCTTTCAAACCACAAATATAATACATATTAATTTATTTTAAATAATTTATTGAACCATATTATTATATAAAATATCATATATTATTTTATCGTGAACTAATATCCCCTACATTTTAGCCATCATACGTAAAGTATTCACGTCGGGTAATATTCGATCTGTTCTTCATGTATGTAATAATTTGTCATATTGTTGGTCCTTATATATATATAAATATATCGGAATATAAAAAAATTATATATATTTCATGTATATATATATTATATGTTTATTATAATAATTTTTAGAATATATATAATTATGAAACAGAATACACAGTAATGGAGATGGTAAGCCGTACATATATATGAACATTATTTATATTTAATTATAGTGTTGAAAAAAAAGAAATAAAAATACACAAATATATATATATATATTTTTCTTTATTTAAATTAATTTAGACTCATTATGTCATATAAAATCACTAAAAACATCCTCAATTAAATCTAGTATGTTTATGAATGAATCATATCGCATTGATGGGGCGATATTCCACACATCCTCAAATGAAATTTTTATAATAACAAGAAATGAAAAAGAAGGTATGTATTGTAAAATAGAATAAATAAGATTTAAGACATAATAAATATAATATATTATATATATATATATATATATATTCAATCATAATACCCACCATGATAAGGGGTAATGAAAAATTGAACAATCATCACGTTGTGGGGCGATCGTTCGTCGAACACATTATTAATATGTATGTGACCCATTAAATTGATGGGTGTATAAATTTAGGTAAAATAATCAGTATAAAAACATCATATTATATTCATGATTTTTAATATTTTATAAAATAATGGAATAATGACATCATAGTGAATGGAGAAGGAAAATAAATAAAATGAGCTTAAGAAAAGGTGTTACCTCTTAATCAGGTAACTCCTTTGGGGTTGTGCCAAAATGACTCCATGGAAGATTTTTTCCCAAATACTGTAATGTATTAGGATGTGAGGATTATTTGGAATTATATGGGGTAGTGATTGGCCAATAGTTAGATACTTTATAGGTGTGAAAAATACAGATAGGTGGTGGCCTGTTATAGGGAATTAAAATTAGTCACTTCATATTTTTGATAACTAGTTATGTGTATACTGTTATTTCATAAAATAGACATAAAAAGCCTTCATAAATAATTAATTCTAGGTTTATGTCTGATATATTTCTATGCAATGGGGTTTCAACAGGTTGATATGTCATTTCATCCCCTATGATTAAGGTTTAGTCCCATGTTAATCATATTTTGACTGTAATTATCGTGATTAATTTTAATTAATTTTTCTAATATTTTTGTTAAACAGATAAGTTCATATTATTAGAAATTATATATTATATTAATTATAAGGATTTATTTATTTATTTCAAAATTAAATTCATAAAAGAGTTAAATTATGATTAATGTTAATCTCGCAGATGAGACGACATTACAGGTTTTTAAGGTAGAATGAGTTTTAATAGTTTATTATGTTTTTATATAAAATTTAAAAGTGAAATTAATTATAATTAACTATATTGTATTCATATATATATATAATTGAAATAATAAAAAGTTAAAAAAAAATAAAATAGAATATGAAATTTATAATTATTTAAATGAAAACATTGTTTTTTCCTAAAATTACTAGCTTTCACAATTAATCAAATAATTATGTTTTTTAGAAAAATCCCAAAATATCACCCTAATAAAAATTTGGCATTCAAAATTTAAAATATGTAATTTTATGAAATTAAATTTATAGATTTCATTAAAAATATATATTCTTTATTTTTAATAGAAGGAGATGAAATTTAGTTTATTCGATAAAATGGTATTTTTAACATATAATGTCCCCACACAAAATTCTGTTGGGAAAAAATCCCTCAAGGTAACATTGCAGTATTTTTGGGTTGATTGTGTTTGTTGAAAAAGAAAGATTCCAGGGAGAATTGTCGAGTTCCCGAGAAGTTGTTGACATTCCATGTTGACAAAGAACTATGACAAAGGAAAGGACGATCTGGAGGCGGTACAAAAGAGCAGTACAAGGTGGCGCCATTTCCCAGTGTTTGCCAAATTTTTGGGGTCCAAAATTTGGAGTTTGGTGGGAATCGCAAAAAGTGGATTTCCATGAAGACCATAATATAATATGGCAAAGACATGAATTTCGCGAAGATAGGATTCATGGTTTGGAAATCGCGAAGACCAGAAGAATGGAGGCGGTGACTCTTCGCGATTACGTCAAGTTTCGCGAACGGCAGAGGCTGAAGCGCTTCGCGGCGGTGAAGGGCTTTGCGAGGGAGCTTCGCGGCGAAGGCGCGAAGGAATGTTGGTCATCGCAAGGGGAGCTTCGAGGAGATGTCGCGAGGGTATGTTGATGGTGATTCTTCGCGACTACGTCAAGATTCGTGAACGACAAAGTGCCGTGGTGCTTCGCGATTTGGATAGAATTTCGGCAGAAACTTTGGAGCTTCGCGATTTCAGATGACGTGGTGTTGACTTCGCACAGAAGGGACGAGGGTCGGTGGAATCGCCTATAAATAGAGGCCGACCCCTTCAAGCGAAGTAGAGAGAATTTTCAGAGAAAATACATTGCTCTCGGTTCGCGGAGGTGGTTCACGGAGCCAGTGTGCTTCGCGAAAGTGGAGCTTCGCAGCGGCTTTTGTAGCTCCGCAAAAGTTGTGTGCTCCACGTTGGCTTAGTGAGATTCGCAAGAAAAGATTCTTTGCAACGAGTTGAGCTTCGCGGGAGAGCTTCGCGAGAGAAGTTTCTTTGCAACGAGTTGAGCTTCGCAGGAGTGCTTCACGAGAGAGCTTCACGAAAAGACAGGAGCTTCGCGAAGGCTTGTTTGAGCTTCGCGAAATTAAGAGCCCAGAGAAGTAGGGTGCTTCGCGAAGGTCTTTCCAAAGTGAATTTCCCAGTGTTCAGAGGCAAATAGGTATTCATCTATGGGTGAAATTTGAACTTCAACAGAGCATATACATACACAGAAAGATTCATTCCTTAATGGAAATGAAGAGACCTACAGGTCTATAAACTTTGATTGGATTCCCTTCACAGAGAAGTGAGCATAGGAAGAGGAAGAAGGTGATCCTCTCCACCGGCAGTGATCCAGAGAGAGAGAAATAGGGAGTGACCCTTGGGAAAGCAGTGAGCTGACCCTAAACATTGTATAGGCAGTGAGCCTGGGCATAGAAGTGATCTAGCCCGAACTTTGTAATCCACAACTAGTGAAGTTTAGTGGAATTGGTACCACCGGCAACTTGTCGGCGTATTCTCCTTGGACGTAGCCCTTTGAGGTGAACCAAGTAAAATCGATGTGTCCTGGGCATGCTTTACTTTATGTTTACATTGTGCAATAGGAAAGAGAGAAGAGTGTTTTTCTTAACAGCGAAACAAGATCAGAACGAGCGTTATTTTTAAATTAGTCATACCCTGATTCACCCCCCCCCCTTCTCAGGGTATTCAGCCTTGTGGACCTAACAAATTCTGTATTTCATTATAAATATTTTTTATTTTTATAAAACCATTATAAAAAGTAATTGATAAATATTTATTATTATTCATGTTAATATGTTTAATGAATAGGTTATAATTATCTCATTTAAATAATTATAACTGAAAAATTATGTTCATTAGAAACATTAGTGTTCTTTGTAACATAAGCCATTTGAGTGTTTTGTGTAACAAACAAAAATTCATGGTTACATGTAATGTTTTCCGAGACAATGATCCATATATTATACAATGATTTGGTGTCATGCTACAAACGCCAGGTTGGTGTAACGTGAAAGGAATTTTTTACTAAGGTTCTTATTTTATATATTTATATATAAATTACTATTTCAAGTCCCACATGAAATGAAAAATATAAAAAGGAAAATGAATTTGACAAAAAATTGGTCACATAATATTGGGATATTATATTATACTACCCCTAATATTAATTTATCCCTTGAAATTCATTTATGTTATCTTGTTTTCAATACATAATTGTTTCATTCATAGAATACCAAATAATAAAATTTAATACTAAAACTTTATTTAACAATGGATGGATGGGAAAATAATATTTAACCCAAAGTATCATATAACTAGGATTCCACATAGGATGACATATGTTTGTGTGAAGATTAGACATAGAGGATAAAATTAAATATTTATAGTGAGTGACCGGGGTCATCAATCACAAAAAAGTAAATGATAAATGAAATTTTTTGGGCCTTTAAGACATAAATATGTGATGATTTGAAAGGCCATATGTTAAAAAAATTATTAGGACAACACATTTTCATTTGGTCATTTTCCTAACATTTGGAAATTTTTTATTATCCAATAATATAAATATATATACATACTTCAAATATTCCTATAATAAAATGTTCATTCTATAGTAATGATATTATGAATTTTTTTTATCCATTACATCATAAAATGTATGTCCATATGTTATAATTGATGCATGAATTACTAAAATAGCGTATAACAGATCTTAAGGACTATAAAATAATGAAAATTATAAATATTTCTCTCTAAATATTCTTAAAAATAATTTTGACAAAAACATTAATATCCAAAAATTAAGGTAAAATTACTATTTCATTATTCATAATAATTCATATAAAATAATTACACATTACCTTGGACATATAAAAGGTCAATGGTATGTGTGATACACTAATAATCTTTTTTCCATGGGTTCAAGACCCATATCCTTGCTAGGCATTATTGGCTGTCACCAAACATACATGATTTCCTTTTCTAAAATAATACTATTATAATATCCATATTAAAATAGACATTATTAGAAAATATTTAATCACTAAATGTAATTTCAACCATGGTTTTCAATACTATAAAAATACATAAATACTTCCTATGTCTATTAAATTAAAAAGTTTAGGAATGGTTAACCATATAACCCTTCGAAAAAAATAAAATAAAAAATATTAAAAAAAAACAATGAATTCAACATAACATTTGTTCCCTCATAAATCACAATGTGCCACATGGTTTTCACATTCATAAAATTTTAATAACCTCATCGTATATTCCCTTGAATCATTGTAATAACATTAAATACCATAAAAAATTTTCAAAAACAAAAAACATTATTTATTCTAATGATTACAAAACAAACTATTTAATTCCATGAAGTAATTAAATTAATCCGTGATAACATAGACCATTTTGAAAATAATCATTTCCATGGTAACATGTATCGTCCAATTTACTCATTCATGTCTAACATATCATTATAAAAAGAAAATTATTTCAATTTTAAGAATTAATTTATTGCTACCATCCCATGATATAAATATAAAATATATCTAAAATCACTTTTCTTTGTCAACATCACCATTAAATATGTCATTTTCAATCCCTAATGAAAACATATAATAAAAATAAAAAATACACATCATTATTCAAAGAACATAATATTTGAATTAAAAAAATAAATACTTCATTAATCCAAGTTTATTCTTTAACCATTACTTTGGAATCATAAAAATATTCTTTAATACTAATTATTAGAATAATAAATATGAATCATGTCTTAAGGTTCATAAACCTCAAAATAAAAATACATCTTATGATCACTGTAATAAATATTGGAAGAATATCATAAACATTTCACATGTTGCTTGTGGTCTCTTTATCATCAAAATAAAAACCAATACTCATATCACCTTCGGTGATCCCTTTATAATATTTCCACATGGGAAATCAATTTTCATATTACCCATATTTTATACATCTACAGCATTTAATGCTTACCATGTTACTTCTTGATTATTCTATTGACTAAAACTATAAATATAGTGTGTGAATTAATTATCCTACCAGAAAACCACACTGTCATGTAATTAATTACTTATAGGATGTATAAATTATGAAACATTCTACAATACATGACACCCAATTTTAATCATTGGTCATTTATAGCTAACTTATATTTAAATAATTCATGATGTATTGTGAAGAGTTTATGAATTACTAAATCATACCTTTCAAGAATGTTATACCAGTTGTATATCAAGGCCCTTTTTTGTGAACCAGTTTACATCAAGTCAAGCCCGAATGAACTTATCGGTGTTATTACCTCTAGGTACATCTGTTATATAGATATATTCACATGTAGTATTTATAAATATATTTATTTCTAGGGTACCACTCACTATATCCTTTACAGGAATTCTAGATCATTTTTCTAAATGTTATCTCATCCTTAATCTTATCCTTAGAGACATGCCTATACATATCTATAGAAAAATATATCCCGAGATATCACTAATATTATATTATCCAATTATCTAATGGTTTATTAAACCATTCCTCTAATACCAATTTTATAAACCAATGATTAATATACATGGATATCACCACATTATAGTTGAATACCCATTGCCTTACAAAAACACATGTCACATGACCAGAATATACTAGACTCTTTGTAATCACGGAAAAAAAATTTATTCTTATGAAATATCTTCAATATCTCCCATAAATATCTCCACATTTAATAATTATACATAAAACCATTATTCATAACTTGGGGAAATGAAAAATAAGAAAGGGTTGAGCTCTGATTCTTAGTAAGGGTAGATAAAGGAAATGCTTATGAATATCGTGAAAATGAGGTTATAAAACTTGACAATAAAATTTGAAGATCAACCCCTACATACTAGAGATCATAATATTGATTGGTAGTTAATAATAAATAGATCATAAGTATATCATGATCATAAATCCTGAATGCACAACATATGAATAAGATAAGAAATTTGTTGTATGCACAATTTTTTATAATGATGTGACCATTTATACATAAAAGTATGTTCACTCATTAAGTTATGGACATAAAATTAGGCCTACCTAATCAACTTATGGTCATGATAAAACTTCCATGCATGAAATTGGGAGCATGTAATCAGGTTCACACATAACCATATGTACTTGAAACTAGTTCCACGCCTAACATTGTGAACATGTAATCTAGATAAAAAATAACATTATTTATATGAAATGATATCCATGTATATCCTTGTTCAAAGGTATTTAAGATAACATATAACATTATGATTATGAATCCTTGTACATAAAAACATTGTGAACATGTAATCAAGTTAATTCATTACATTTATATTCATGATTAATGAATCATTAGCCAATGCATCGTAAGAAGATATTGTTCTCCCCTATAAAACAATAATATCATTCAAACATCATCAAAAAGATAATAGAACATTTACCATATCATGAACCATAGAAAGTGATAGGTTTTATAATCATTAAATCTTTACCCAAATAATTAAATTCGTATCATTAACATTTCATTACATCATAAACTATGAAAATAGAAATGTTTGATAATATCATCTTGAAAGAATAACCAATGAAAATAAGATTGTTTTTATATCATAAAACCCCAAAAATAGAAATTGGTTTCATAATATTCATTAAAAAATACGTTATCCATTCAAAAAATAATAATAATGGAACCTTTAGATCATTTTTTTGAAAGGAACAAGTAACATCAATAGGTGTCAGCTTATATGGAAATAATTTGAAAATATCATAAAAATCAATTTCATGAAAAAAAATATCCATTATATTTTGAATAAATATTTTTTAAAAATATAACCATTTAAAGTCTATTTAATTTTAAAAGCTTTTAAAACATACAAATAATGAAAAAAATCAATTTTCAAACCATTATCCTTAAAAAGATAAAAATGAAATCTGCAAATATTTTGAATTTTTTTTCATGAAAACATATAAAATAATCATCAAAACAATTTGAAAATTTTATTATATGAAAACACATTTAAAAAATATATATAAATTTGAATACTTATTGAAAACTATTTCATTATAGATACTTTTAAAACATATTAAGAAAGTAGAAAACATTAAGAAACCCATTTAATAGAAAGTAATATTGAAAACAAATAAAAAATGATTTAAAACAATAAAAAAATTTAAATTTCCTTTTACTTAAAAATTTTCTTCAAATATCTTTTAAAAAAAATTCGGAATTTTTTTTTGAAATTATTTATATTTCTAACTGAAAAAAGGGATACAATCAGACATTTCGTAAAAACATTTTCATATTTTTATTAATAATCAAATAGTTGAAAATGGTTTTAATAAAATGATATATATTTTATAAACATATTATTGGTAATATCTTGAAATTTAATGATATATTTGTCACAATATATCATAAATCAAATCATTAATATATATATTTAATAAAAGTGATGATATTATTTCAATAAAATCATATAAAATGGAAACATCATGTCATATTCTCCATAAATGAAACGAAACTGAATTGAATATTAAAATATAATTAAAATAATTATATTCATTATATTAAATTTAAATTTTAATCTCATAAACCTTCTTAAATAAAATAAGTGTTTAACAAAACAGTTTTGTCAAATAACCTAATTTGATACAAAACTAGATTACCGATTTGGTAAATTTTTGAAGATTATCCCCATGAAACAAAGATCATACAATAGATATGTTAATATACATTTATTTATTTATAATAATAATATAATACATCCATGATGAGTATACACAGAGAAAAAATGAAATGGGTGGTGAATAAAGCATGTATCCCACCTAAATAAAATGTGAGATTAAATTCCCCCACCTTGTGCATTGACTCTCGTCGTACTTGTTCAAAGCACATGTGTTATAAATTTAAATTTATTATATATATATATATACCATTTTATTTTATTTAATACCATATATAGTTTTATTAATACCTTATATCTCCCACTATTTAACCATCATATGTTAAGGTTTCACTTTAGGTAGTATTTGATTTGTTCTTCATGTGTAACGTAATTTGTTATATTTTTGGTGCTTATATAATATAATGATTGAATAATGTATCCCATGATAAATATATATATAAATTATGGTATATTTAGTATATATTATATATCATATAAATTAACTAAAACTATCATTAATACAATCCATGTAGTGTATGAATAAATGGTATAGCTTTGAGGGGCGGTTTCCCAGACTTTATCAAACAAAATTATCATATTAATAATAAATTGAATGTTATAATTTATGTTGTTTAAAAAAATAAGATTAAATAAGTAATAAATTTAATATATGGAATATATAAAAAATAATTTCTATCAGAATTCACACCATTATAGGTTGTAATGAAATATTGAAAAATCATCATTTTTCATGAATGTAGTTCATCATACTGATACAAAGTATGTTCGTTTCCTATTATTTGGAGGTGTGAATAAGTGTAGGTCAAATATTTATCATTAATTTTTTTATTATATTTATATTTTAGTTGTTTTAGTAAAATAATATAATAATTATTGTGGAGAATCAGATATGGAAAATAAATGAATGGGGCTTGAGAGAAGGTGGAACCTCTTAATCGGGTAACAACATTTGGTTTGTACCAAATGGATTCCTAGGAATTATTTATTCCCAAAGAGAGAATTAAAGTAGAAAGGTAGTGATGTTGTGAATTATATTTGGTAGATATTTGATGATACTAATTGGTTTTATATGTTTTCTGTAGAGGGAGAGGTGGTGGCCTTTTATATGAAAGGAAAAGGACTCAGTTGGAATTTTTGCAAAAATGTTAGTTTTACCAATGTTATTACCAAAAATGAAAATAAAAACCATCCTAAATAAATACATTATATTTTTTGGATTGAATTGTTTAATAAAATTTATTTTAGTATGGTTTATATGTCATTTACGATCATAATATTAATGGTTAGTCCCAAGATAATCTTAATTTGACCATACCTTCTATGATTAATTAATATCCCTCTTACTAATAATTTTGGTAAAATATTAATTTAATTTTATTAGAATATAAATAATATAAGGATTAAATGTTTTTATATTATATTCTCAATTTATATTATCAGTGGCGGAAAAATTAAAATTAGTTCCCATCCTAAATACGGGATGAAATTACGGGTTTTTAAGGTAGAGAGTCCTTCAATAGTTTATTATGTTTTTATATTCAATTTCAATATGAAATAGATTATAATAACATATATTATATTAATATATATATATATAATTGTTATAATTTTAACTTAATATTTATTTTAAATTTAATTTAAAATTATTAATTATTCAAATGAAAGGGAAATTTTTAAATAAAAACTATTAATTTTTACTATTCAACAAAAACAAAGATTCTCCAAAAATTGTAAAAATTCACCCTAAGATAATTTTGGAATTAAAAATTCATAAATAAATTTATTATATCAAAATAAATTTATTTATATGTCTAAAATAAATTTTATTTTTTACAAATAATGACAGGAAATAAAGGTTATTTGAGAAAATAGAATTTTTATACAGATAAAGTCTTCACCAAAAATTATATCTTACGTTATCGATAATTTTTATTTCTATAAAAAATTTATAAGAAATATTTATTATATAGTAATTACTATTCATATAAATATGTTTTGTGCCTAGGTTATAATTATTTCATTTACAAAATTATAATTGTAAAATTATTTTTCAAAGAAACATCATTGTTTTATGTAACATATGCCATGTCATTTTTACATGTAACACATTTCACGTCTTGGTTGGGTGTAAGTTATACTGATTCAAAGTTTCATGTATTGCTTTTTAATTTGATTACATGTAACATATGCTAATCTCATGTCATGTGATATGAATGTTTCATTTATTATATTAATATATATATATATATAACTATTTTCAAGCCCACTTGGAATGAAAAATATAAAAATGTAAATTAATTTGAAAAAAATATTCCACAATATCTTGAGTTGTTACATAAATGATATAGAAAAGTTACTGAAAAATATAACAACAAACCTAATCAATGTTTTTTTGGTGAATCAAAATGTTTAGGGATGAATTATAAGAAATGGAAGAGGCAAGGAAATAGAAATACCCTTATCTATTTTACTTTATTAAAAAATGTTTTGATAATGAATTTTATGAAAGGGGAAAGAATGTAATAACCTAAAAGTTTATAATTCAAATTCCATATTCTATGAATCAACGACTTATTATTTAATTTAGATATAAAATAATACACAATATTGGTTATTTTTACCATTTTATGTAATATCCATTAAATTTTAAAACTCTGTTTAGTATATATTATTTATATAGTGATTGAATGATTAGTATATATAGATACACATGATGATATATAATTGCCCCATAAAAAAGAAAAGATGTCATTTACTAGAATGACAATACACTATGAAGACCATTTGTCATAGATTTGGATGGATAGAGCATCACTCAGCTTTTTCTTTGACAAATAACAATTTTTTATTCAATAACTAAAATCATGTGTGAAATCATTTGTGGGATATGTTTTTGATCATTGAGATATATAACCAAAAAATGATTTTGAACCACCCGAAGAATATATCATCATCCCAAACTGTACTCTTATGGAATTAACCAGTATAATAGAGGATTATGTATCAAAACCCTAATAGTACGATTTTTTCATTTCAATAAAATATTTATTATCATTATTTCTTACATTTTAACTAATTTTATAAATAGTATGATAAAAATTATATTTTTTTAAGTGATTATACACATATTGAATTTTTTAGAAAAATATATTTTCAATCAATAAACACCATTTTAATAAATAAAAAAATAAGAATAAATTATATTTTAATGAAAACAATTTAATTTTTGTTTATTAAATTAAAATGATAATGTAATATTTTGAAGTTAAATGAAATTTTTATAAGGGTCAAAAGGTTGTTATTGTAAAAAATCTAGTGTATTTAAACAAATATGTATTTTAAGATTTCATAGTTTAAATTATATTATTTAGAGAATTATTTTGATAATATATATATATATATATTGAAATAATAAAATAAAAATTTTCCGATGAATATTTCTTAATAATTTTGAGATAGCCGAAATATTGTGTAAAAATTAAATTATGTATAATTATATAGTAAGTATTATAAAATCATAAAATCACAAAACATTTATTATTAAATATGATAAATGGTATCCACAATCAAATTTTTATTTTCCCAATAAAATATAATGTAATTTAGTTTATTTTATTAAAAATATAAATCATTAATTATTGTTCGAAAACAAATAATATATTTTTTGATTTTAAAATAAATTCGTTATATACATGAATCACCTCCAAATTACCCAAGGTATTATATTAATTAGTTAAATTCTTCACCTTTTAAAAAAATATAAAAACAATCCCCTTTGGCTAAAACCATTGGAATTACAAGTTATGGTTTTTGGTTTTCTTATATTACATATGATGTCCAAAACCATATTTTCAATGTTTATAATTAACTACCCACTCTATTACAATAAAACACACAAAAACACAAATTCAACTTCTCTAGAAATAGTATATCATGTAGTTACTCATTTCTTGCCTCTCTAGGGACCTCTTAAGGTGACCAAAAGCTCTAGAGAGGCCCCCAAACATAATGATTTACCATCTCAATATAAGGGATCTTTTTTGCCTCCTATTTATTCAAGAACTGATTTATGATATAAAATTTTCCAATCATTCATGTTGGATTATTTTTTACACATCCTTATTAATATTATAATGGTGTAAAATTTATGAAAATCCCCACTCTCTCCCATTAATCCATTTTATGAATCATTATGTATAATAATTATGTGAGCAAAACAATGTAATTATTTCTCAATGCGAAAGATCCTTGTAGTGATTACCCATCCATATTTTAACTCATTGTTATTAACCTATATGTCCCTATCATTGTCAGTAAATATGATCATGTGTTGAATGATATATGTTTCACACTTAGGCATGTGAATATTATGAATGTGAAGAGTGGGCTCATAATTATATATATATCCAATGCATTGGGTAATTGTTTTTCACACGAGGTTCCTAAAAATGTGGATTTTAATTTATCTCAATAACACCATGTTATCATGTTGTGGATATTACCCTTGAATTAAGTTTATTCTATCATGTTTTATGTTTTTTTACATTACCATGTTTCATTTTCTGTTATAATCATATACCATGCCTCATTATAATTTAGTTTTATTCTCATACGACTTAGATTAACATTATATACCTCTGGTCTCACATGTACTTTTTTACCTTATATTATGACATGTTTTATTTTTAAATGGATTATATATCCTAGAACATTTTTATGTATTTCCATAGGTTATCCCATGATGTTTTAGAAGAGTATAAAATTTTAATTATCATGATAAATTAATAAATATAATGTTGATATTTTTATATTACATTTTTTGGAATACACCATTTTATCAAAATATAATATCCCTCATGATCTGTTGGTGTTGTATTAAGTCTATCATTGTGTAATAATGATTTAAATATTTCATTAAATATATAGGATATCCTTGGATTTTGGTTGAAAATTTTTATTTTTCAAATGAAATAAAATTTATGTATAGTAAATATAATAATGCCATCATATAAACATGGTTATAATATTCAAAAATAAGGTAAGATAATAAATGTACCTGAAGGTATTCAATTAAGACATATACCTCTTAATTGGATAAAATACCTTTGCATACACATTAATCCACCTAGGATGGATCTTTTAAGAATAAAAAACTATGGGTTACTAAAAATGGGTTTTGAAGATATTTGGGTAGATTATGTTGATATATGGGGTATTTTGGAATCTATATAAGTGGGGATATTATTATTCATTTTTTATGTGAGGGATGTTTCAAAATTTTAAATATTAAAAACATTAAGATATAAAATATTTATTTCTCATGAAATGTGGATTATATAATATTAACTATTATTTAAGGTCAAAATAAACTAAAATAATCATATTTGGAAAATCATTATATAAATTTGAAGCATTGTCTTATAGTTTACCACTATCCTTGATATTATTGACATTTACCTTGGAGAAAAACTATTATCATGGTAATTATTCCTTATAAGTAAAATAATTTATATTATTTCCATATAAGAACATTATTATTGAAAATTTTGAGTAAATTTCTACAATATAATTTCTATACGAGTGAAAAATCAATAATAAAATATGTATATGAAATAAAACCATTTTTTTAAAAAATAGATATTTTTATTAATAAAAGGTATTTTATACAACAATAATTTATAGTATTGATTCCAATGAAATTATTTTTTTATGATTAATAAAATAAATATATTTTAATTTAAAACTAAACCAAAACTAATTAAAAACTAGTGAATTCGTGATTAAAAAATATCCAAAATACTTTTCATTTCCAAAAAATCATTAATCAAATTACTTGAAAATTCAAAAATACATTTCAATTTACAACAATATATTTTTAATATATTATATTAATTATTAAATATATATTGCATATATAAAAAAAGATTCATAAATTTTCAAGTCATTATTCTATCATGAAAATTTCATAAAATACAGAACAAATTTAAAATTTTAATTTTTCATTCTCCTACTAATCAACTATTTTCCAAAATATTGTAAAAATAATATCATTTTATTGAAATATTTAATATAAAAATGATTTTCATTTTATAAAATTAAATGTCAAAAAAGAATAAATTTATCTCTTATATTACAATCTAATATATAAATAAAAAATTTATAAACAATCAATATTAAATCATTATATTTTCTTCATATCAATTTCTAATAAAATGAATGTTAATATATTAGTTCAGATATTGATATAGTAAATGTAATAATATTATTATTATTACAACAATAAATTTATTTTTTATGATTAAATACATAATTCAATAAAAAGTATATTTAATGAAATCTTTTTAAACTATGACCTCATGACCCAGAACCAGTAGCTTAGGCAGGACATTGATTCCACTGACCTTAGGTGAAATCCCATGGAAACCAATGGTTGGAAATAATATCAAATGTTATAATAAATCTATGGGGATGATTTACACAATAAATAAACCTATAATGGGGAACCTAAACAAATAAATTGATCATGATGCTTCATATTAAAGGAAAAATAAATTCAATCATGTTACAACATTATAATCATAGTAGTATTAAAATATAATATAAATTGGGTTTTGACAATCTCAAGTGATGAGACAATCATGTGACCATTAATGCACCAATATAAACCATAGACCTAAATTTTCACCCATGATAAAATCCCATTAACTAAGAATATAACATCATGGTTCTTTTCTAGTGATGTACAAAGTCTTCCCCATAGCTTTATCATTACGAAAAAATATCTATATGCACCATGGTTCGTTTGAAAAGGTGAGTATATCGATATAGATGTAAATCATCTAGTGGATTTATAAACACAATATTATGATAAGAAATTGTTACATCATAACGTTTAAACATAAACATATCAAAAATAGGATAGTATAATATGGATAAAAATGATAAAAATGTGGTAATAATGAAAAAAACAGATACAATGATGATATCATGATTCATGAAGACCCATCCATGAAACTCACACACCTAATTCGTACCCTATCAACAATTTACCAGAAAAAATCTCATACATGTTACTATGGCCCAACCCTCCAGACCAAATCCATTACATGGTGGAAAAATCAAATGATACCAAAATTTACCCCTCAATCAAGGCCTACCTAATTATGACATTTCCATATATATCTTGAACTCATACTAATCGTTTAGTTCAAATTGATAATACAATGAATTATAACTCAAGGATTCAATATCAATATATATCATTTAGAAATTATAATCATAACATTAATAAATCACGAAAAAAAAATCTTCAAATTTAATCCAAAAATTAATTTATCAGCCAGTTTAAAGGTAATGTCTAAATCAATTATTTAAAAATCCATAAATAGTGTGGTTTTACCAATAAAATTTTCCTAGAAATACAATTTCAAAAATAAAATTTCTAAAAAATATAATCATTCTAGTTTTTGGAAATAACATATTCGGACTTAATCCACCAACCAAATTTATGTTCTCATTATAGGAATGTTGTGGAAAATATTCATTAGTAATGGAATATTCTATAAACACATTTTAATGTGATTTTTTCTAGAACGAAACTAAATTGGAGGGATAATTTTTCTTTTTCAAAGAATAAATTGATTTGTAATCATATTTAATATCCCAAAAAATATATATCTTTGTATTTTTTCCACTAATCCTACCCACAATTAATAATTAGTTTTAACTATTTTATAAATCATGAAAACCAACACCATGAATTTGATGAAGGAATGATGTAATCTAATAATAAATTTTTCTGCCAATATAGGAAAACACTACACCTTGAAACATGGCATAATGCATTTTCCCAATCCATTTTGGTTGTCGCCCACATGACCACACCAACTCCCTAGGTGTTTTGTTAAGTCGTTTCCCATATCTGATCCACCCAACACCAAATCAAAACAATAACGTTGGCACAAGGCCATGGAGATGCCCTTAAATCCTGGACCAACCCAATTTCTAGATATCCTAAACAAAAATAACTGCATCATTCTATATGGATGTTCCCATAATAAACTAAGTTTATAAAGACTATATAGGTCATCCTTTAACCATATTTCTTATAATTTGTATCAGAATCAACATTAACTGACATATTATGTATAAAAATATAGTAATACTAACATAACTCAAATAGGGGGTGTTTAACTCTCTCCACCATTTGGATATCCATCCTTAAATGATATAAATTGTACGTGTCAAGAGATATCTTTAAACCACCAGTCGAAAAAAATAGTATACTACTTCCAGAATTAAATATAAATTCATCGATTATAGACACACCACAGGAAGTAATTGTGATTTAATGTTCTTGTCATTGTTTTCATGTGATTTAAAATATATTAAAAACTATATGTGATAGTAAACTCTTAAGAAGAAAAATAGTAACCAATAATTAACTGGTACTCGACTCCTACTATGGACACATGGAGGCACGTGAAGGAAATTAACTACATCAAATATAAAATTAAATTACATAAATTGAAACTCTAATGATATGGTTATCCTTCCCATTGAAGAGAAAACCTCATCTACATACAAAGGTGATGAAAAAATAAACTCAACAATACATGAAGAATCTATAATCTTCTATTAATGACACTATAACACAATTAAAAACTAACTCAAAAAATAATAAATCGATATAGATAATTGAATGGTGATATAAATATGTCAATATAATGTAACTCTAGATAAATAAAAATTTATAAAATATTAATGAAAAATAAATAAATAAAATCTTTCATGAAATACAAAATTTCTGTAAAAACATCTTCATAGAGTATATATCACTTCATGTTCCCCTTAAATTGAGCGTGTTATCTATTAATCATAAATAACTATTAAATGAAACAATAATATATTTACCACTTACCTATAATTGAAGTCTCCGTATTTGTTACAGATTGTGATAACAAATACATAATGATGGGTCATCACATTCCTAACATACACTACTACTGGACAAAACCATACATTATCCCCTAAATATCAATAAAGTTAATTGATTAAATGATTTTCCAAAATATGAGATCAATGATATCATTATTTCTAAGATATTTTGTGTCAAAACCTATAAGAGTTTAAAAAATATTTTATTATAGTTAAGGGTAACAGTAACTTATCTCCCACTAGTTTGTGTTTATAAATCATTTTACAGTGTTTTGTACCCAATATTAGAATTAATAACCCATTTGAGACAATCATAATAGTACGAGGAACCATAATTTTACCTTGATAAATAAGAAACTATTTTTAATCATTTTCTACAACTTTGTGTCTTCCCAAAATTATTCATTAACATAATGGAAAGAGTTGAAAATTTTGAAATGAGAATATCCTTAGAATGGGTAACCCAAGATTGGAATATGAAATACATAATATAAAAAAAATACATAAAACACATTTATATAAAATTTTCATTTATGTGATTTCACGCATGGGTCTTCCATTATCCAACATTTTTGTAACCCACAACCTATAGACATTCTACGAAGGATAACCAAATCCTAATTATTCATGAATTATTAGATATATTTTAATTTATCTATATCAATTTTGGGCATGAAATGAAATGATAATATATTTTTCCTTAAAATACTAATCATATAGGATAAGATTCATTATCTTATCTATGAAAACAACTCTCTCATTGCATGATTGTAACAACCCATGTTTTTATAGACCATTTTTAATGAATTAAAGTTTCATTATATGAGGAAATGAACTAAGTAAAGCATACCTTTCCCATGAAATCAACACACCATATGTTTCATGTCACCATGTGAGTTTACATTACATGAAACATTGAATTGGTTTACATTACACGCAATACAAACATGGTGTAAGTTACACACAACACTGATGATTCTATGAAACATCATTTTTTATGATATAATTTTTGAAATTAAATAATTGTAACCTACATATTAAAAATATTAATAAGAATATTAATTTAACCTTTTAAAAAGAATTAAATATTTTATATGAATAAAACATATTTATTGGGAAATATTTTATTTTTATAAAATCCCTCAAATGATTAAAAATATAATTTTCTCGAACATATTTCTTTTAATATCCTTCTATGAAAAATAGTAAAAATAATTTCACACACATTTAATAATTTAATTTCATTAAATAAACTTCATTTTATAATATATAATGTAACAACTATTTATAGGTATATTTTGTGGTTTATTTTAAGAATCATTATATCTGGATAAATAGTGAAAATTACCAAATTTATATTCAAAAATTATTTTCCGTATAATTTATTCACATTTATAAATTATATATAAAAATTATTTTAACATTTGATAATATAATATTTAATTCATGTAATCTAATTTTTTTATATTTAAATAATTTTACATTGATGTTGGATAAAAAAAATAGCAATCTTTTGAACATTTTTACATTAAAAACCTACATTATCAACCTCACTATGGTATTAATTATAAATTAATTTCATCCATTTCCCGGATTTGAATATGGAATTTTTTCCATTTTTTAATAAGAATAATTCATAATTTCTAATATGTTATAAAATGTTTTTTAATTAAAACATTTTTTAATTTTATTTAAATTAATTTCATCTATTATGGTTAAATTAAGTTTAATAAAGGACTAAACATTAAATTTATGACACATAATGACCAATAAACTCTTCCCATAGCCCATTGATGGCCATATTATTATCCTATACTCTTTTTCACATATTCATATAAATTTTTTATCAACATTTAACATGTAACATATTTTTATAATTCACTCTTCAAATATTATGAAGTCTACCACTGTACTTTCACTACAAAACGACCACATCCTATCCCTCTTCTACAAACATTTTTAACCTCTTAAGAACATCCATGATCTACTAAAAATCCTTCTAGATTCCCTAATTCCCTTATATAAGACTCCTAACATAATTAAATCCATGGAAGAGTTTTGGAACAAACCAAAAGCAGTTACCTAATTTTAAGGTTACACCTTCTTTCAAGTCCTTTCTTTTATTATCATTCCACACCACTCCAAAATAATTTTTTCATGATTATATAGAAAATAAAATTTTCCTAAATATACTATTATTATATTATTCTAATGTTTTTACCTACCAATACATATCCATCCATCTAATGGGTAATGACAATATTGTTTACATGTACAGTGAACTACCGCCTCAATAAATGATGATTGTTCAAATTTCGATACAGCCTCTCATGATAGAAATTTTGATTAAAAAAATGTATATAAATATTGTATATTATATTAATTTTATATTTATTCATCATTATTCCTTTTAAAAAAATATATTTTTTACATTACATTTGGTGTTAATATGATAATTTAATTTTAGGAAATGTGGCATGTCACCCCCTTAAGTGACAATGTGTTCATTCACCATCTACATGAAGTGTATCATGGATGTTATTGGGGATGAAATATTATCTATAGGATATAATCATTATACAAGAATAATGATATATAAATATCCATGTGTTTTTTACAATATTTCATTCAATGTGACAATAAAAATGATATCAACATTGATGTGTATATATTGTATATTGTCCCCATGAACGGTGCATTTCATTTCATACTTCAATATTATATACAATAATATGATACATATATAATGAATATATATGATATTTATACCAATTTTCACATCCTTAAATATTTTTATAAGTATTATGACCATCAATATAACAAATGAAGACACATACGATGATGAAATAGAATATTTCTCCAAGTGAGACCTTAACATAAAATGGTTAAAATGTGGGTAATATAAGCCCATAATGAAAATATATATGATATTATATTTAATAATATTTTCTAATAATATATTTATAATAAATTTATATTTATTATATAGTTGGTTTGAATGAGTACGAAGAATGTCAAGACACACTTTATGATTAATTCATCTCACATTTTATTTTTCAGAGATACAAGCTATGTTCACCACTCTTTCCATTTGTGTGGTGTGTGTAATTGAAATTATTGTATTATATTTATTTTATAATTAAACCAACGAGAATTCATATATCCATTTTATTATCTTTATTTCATGGTGTTTATTGTTCAAAAGTAACCAAATAGGTAAAATAGGTTTGTCTCAATTTTTCTTATTTAAGACTCTTGTTTTGTTCTTTAAATTAATCCAATTTCAAGTTGTATATAATTATATTTTACATTTTATATCCAGAAATTATTTTGAACCATGATATTTTATTCTTCATGTATATTTATTTTCTCACATGGAGAATATAAATACATGTAACAATGTTATAAGTGTTTATGGAAACAATCTCATCACTTTCTGATATTGATTTGGTTCATGATTTATTTGACAAAGGATAGTGATTTATCTCTCAAGAACACTAATTAGTTGCTTCATCCTTTGTATATTGAATATATATCCATGTATTAGTATCATTTTCACACAAATTGGAAATTAAGATAATTTGTTTCATTAAAATGTGGCATTCTCTCGATTGTGCCCAAAATCTATTATATTCAAAAATCATGTTTTAAAAACAATGTAGCCCATTTTCATGGAAAGATGAATTTATTTTTTTTAATTCTAAAGTTTAACTTATCAATGCTATTATCAATAAAAGTTTTTTTTCAAAAGGGTTTACATTTAAAAAAAATTAATACTCAAAAAGGATATTTTCCTCATGAAATGTTTTCAAAATAACATAAAAAATTATTTCCATTTAAATATAACCACTATTGGGTTTCATCATTCTTCTTTGTGGAATTCATTCACCTTTTCTATTAATATTATTTTTCTAAATGGATTATGTTTTGATGAAATGATATTTATGAAACCCATCAATCATTCTCTGGTAATAATATTTTTAAACTGGACTTATTTCATGAGTTTAGATTATGATGAAATGATTATGAGTCCTATAATTTTCCATAGTATATGATTTTATTAAAAGTTCATAACACCAATTTCATTTCAATTGATTATTATATGATTTTTTATGATCTTATGGAAAATATATGTAGATTTTATTATGAGATGTTTGGAACTGATATATCTCTCCAAAGCATTGGGTAATGATTAATATATCATGATAATGTATATATTGGTCTTGGTAATGAACCATGACAACAATGATGTCCATGGGAGGGAACCATGACTACCAATATGATATAAGGATTGAACAAATGATTCCAAGTTGTCCATGGGTGCAATCTATGACAACCAAGATGGTATAGGGAGTGAACCTATACTACCAAGATGGTCCTGGAAATGATGGATTTGGTACTATGGAAATAATATTATATGATTAATTGTATGCCAGAATTCCATGCTTTATTATAATGTTATCATTTTACGGATTATGTTCCTTATTTCCATATGATTGATGTCTTAAGGGATGACACTATTAATTTCATGATTCACGTTCATTATCTTTGATATGAAGGGTATTATATCCTATTTTATTTATCATGGTCTCATACCATAATAATCATTATAATTCTAACAAGGATACCTTGTTTACCATTATTAAGCATTTGGTATCACCCCCTTTTATGTTTTTTTCCTCTCAGTTATTATTATAGGTATTATTTTTGATGTGTAATAGAAGGTTTCTTGTCATGATAAACCTAGTGGGAGTTAATGTAGCTTTTTATATAGTAGTTTTTACATTTCCAGGTTTCCAATGACACTATACTAGTACAGTCATCATGCATCTATTTGTGTAATTATTTATGTATTCCACAGTGGATATGCAATTTTAATTTATTATATGAGGACTTCATTATAGTTTAATAAAAAAAAATTGGTTATACTTTGGAATATATGATGAAAAAAATAGTGAAAACCCTAAGGATATTTCTATGGAGAAGTATGAAGATGAAAAAATCGTAGGATATTGTACTAGATTTTGTGTGAAGGATATGTTGGGTGGTTTTAGGGAATTATATCAATTTTTTGATACAATAATTGGATTTTTCTATGTAATAGATGTATCTACAGTTAAAAACTCTAGAATGATGTTATGGGAATGAATTAGGGTAATCTAGTACATGAAAATGAACCTTCCGACACACATGGTTCGACACTCCTAGGTGATATTTTTTATACATTCAAAAACTATTCACAAACCACAATGAAATATTTGAAAATGTTTTTGTTATAAATAACCCAGGATAAAACTAATGTGTCATTGATTAAAGAATGTTTCATGATGTAGACATCCTATAAGATAATTTTCTTGATTTTTTTTATGCATTATGATAAATTTTTCTTACAATATAAATTTGGTTTTATTCAATGTTTGTAACCCAATTAAAAAACATTAATTTTTATTGTGATGAAAAATGTAATGATTTTTTTGCTGAGAAACTGAATTCTAGAAGATATTTGAAGAATATCCATATTTCTATGGTCACATATCTTTCTCAAGTTATATATCACAATGGACATCATCAGTAGAAAAAGAGTGAACAATATTCATTTTAGGCATTCATGAGAAAACTTCAACCTACACCAAAAGGGTCTTCTAATCCACTTTTTAATAAATAATATATCAACACTAATTAAATGATATTCTTCATTATATAGTCTTTTTAGAATGATATTGTTAATCGGGAAACCTATCTATAAAAATTATAAGAAAAATATTGGTGGAATCTAACAACGAATATGAGAAAGATAGATGAGATTGAATCAATGGATTGGTCGGAGTTCCTAAACTTATTATTAAATAATTTATTTCCCTAGATTATACTTATCAAGATTAATAATGAGTTCAATTAGTTCAAGAAAAGGGATGATAAAACATTCTTTTCATATGAGTCTAATATAATAGGTCTTGTGAGGTATCTTTCAGTAATTTTGATCCCTCCTGAAAGTATGGTTGAAAGGTTCTTCGTTGTCTTAAATCCAAGTCTCATATGGGAGTAGGACATCATAGAATTAAGTCTCTAGGAATATATTTTTTGTGTAATAATGGTTGAAATAGAGGTTGGAATTATAATAAATCTCATGTTTTTAGAAGAAGTGGAAAATGGAGTATAATGAAAATCTATAAACTAGGAAAAGAAGAGTATGAACATCACTTTATGCTCTAATTGTGAGAAGACAAATGGTGGAAATTGATATAAAGGGTCTCATATTAGTTTTCAATGAGGATGTCCTAGGAATAGTGAATTTGATTAATGCGGATTTCGGAAGATGATAGCTAATGATGTTAATGGGGAATAGTGGCACATAATTCACCTCACATGATTTAGTGTTACATGTGTATAGAGAATGGGAATTATTCTAAACACTACCCTAACCCAAGGGCTACTGATGATGATCAATGTTATAAGCATCTTCGGCTATGGTATAAGGGGAAATATCATGAAATATCTATTTCAAATGAGGGGTGAAATAACTCTTCAGAAAAGGTACATATACCATATATATTAGAACTACTAAACTTGTAAGGTCTTGGAATTCCATTTTATTTTTTTTGAAAATTAAATGGGATTATTTTGAGAATAGACACTAAGACATCACGTGATTCTAGGGTCTAGATCCGATGAAATGATTTTCTAAACTATTATTAAGGTTCATTAAATAAATGTGATAGTGAGTTTTTATATCCTTGAAACTAGTGAAAAGATAAAAAATACGTTGGAAACTTAAACTAAGAGTATTTGGAAATCACATGGAAGGGTCTGACATTGACCCGCACAGGTCGACCAAAAAAGATAGTTTTTGGGCATTTCAGATGAAAAATAATATAACATAAATAGTTATTTTCTAATATTTTTTCCTTCCTGACGAAATGACATGTTAGAACTACGGTTAAACAATGAGGCAAAGATAAATCCCATTATTGATCCTCATTAATGAATCGACATATGGATGATTAAATGTTCTTGCATCTTCCAACAATAAATAAATAGATAATTCAATGTTGATGAACAACCCTAAAATTTTTCGAATGAATGAAAAAGGTAACCTCTCCAACAAAAAATGCCACCAAATAAAAAGACGGAGATGATACCCTTGGTGAGAGGATTTGGGACTAGTGATTGACGTATGATGATGAAATATCATCCTTGAGCAATCTCTATTCCTATGTAGGGTGTTTTCAGACTAATTTTCAATTCCTTACTCGTAATTATTAATAATTAACAAGTACGACCACACAATAGAGTTGATCTGCAGTACGATCATTCATGGATGATAGATAATGATGAAGGATAAAGTGGATAACAAACGTCGAGATTATTTCACCATAAATTGGTTCATCGTGATCCTGGTAAAAATAATACATCCTAGTCTACCCAAACAATGACCTGGATCATTATGTGGGTGTTATTGAGTTTCCACTCCTTCCCCAATTCCACTTATATTCATCTCATTCTTCTTTGTGAAACAGTCAACAATGATAGAATCTACAGTCCAAGTGAGACTATAGAGGATTTTCAACCCACTATGTCAAGAGAGATGGGTTTAGGCCTTGAGGGATGTGGAAACAGTGGGAGACTATGGCACAAGGATGCAGCCGCACCTGGACATGACACCCTTGCCACAGTGGCAGCAAGAGCTTCCAGAACCATGGCAGACAGGAAGGGGCGTGTCATTGTGAAGACATGGGCCACCGACAAGGGACTCTATGGAAGGTGGAAGGTGGATGAAGCCACCCAGCCATGTTAGAGGAGCCACGCAATGAAAAGACACATTTAGATGACCTTTGTGGCGACCATTTCCCGCGGGTTGCCACAAAACATTTGAAAGACCCGATTTACATGAATATAGTGGTTAGGCGTGTAGGGGCCTCCACCATTACACTGTGTGGATATGAAAATAAGATGTTGTAAGACATTCAGGATAGAGGAGAACCAGCATGCCAATGCGGGCTAGGCTAGAAAGTGTGTTGGACAGCTGGGTGGCCCGGATGGTCAGAACTGGTCCCAATAAGATTGAATAGACTGGATGAGAATCGGGTCATTGGGCAACCTAGTGGGCTGGACCCATGACCGAATTGGGTTAGGTCCAGTATGGCCCAATGGGCCTGGACACAATTCCATGATAGAATGGGTGGGACCAGACCCCACTAGGATGGGTCAGGTTGGTTGATAGGGATCCTATCATGTGGGACCTACTATCCAAGTTGGATGGGTTGGTCCGACCTAGTCAGACTCAGGCTGAGAAGTAACTGGCCCCAGTTTACTAAAACATCAATATAATTTATATTGTGTGTCCGATTGATGTGCATCTGCAGAATTTGGACCCTTATGATGAGACGTCCCTTTGAGTTTACTCAAAATGATTTTCCGTGGTAGTTGAGATATGACTGCTTGATTGAGGAGTAGGATCTCTCAGAGTCAAGTACACTAGAGAGTGGGAATCCAACTTATTGTTGTGACTTGAAGGATTAGGCAAGAGGGATCGTAGAGGTCTTGTATTTGAGCAGACCTCAATTCTCTAGTATATTAGATATTTTCAGTGGTATATTAGTGGATTGATCCTCAGTTATCCAGAAGAAGAGTGGACCTCAATGGTCTAGTCAACTAGTGGACCTCGACAGTCTAGTTTCTCAACAGACCTAAATGGTTCAATAGAAGCGCATACCTCAATGGTCAAGTAGCTAAGCATATCTCAGTGGTCCAGCAGCCGAGTAGACATCATTGGTATAGTAGAGGAGAGAAAATCATTAGTCTAATAGTTTAACAACCCAAGGTGACTCATCTGGGATAAGCCCATCAGCATTACAAAATAATTCATCATTACGATAGAGAATATTAATTTTGATACATTGAGTTATTCCTTGTGTGAGATATACATACTTGAGGTCTTTCTCTGTGTTATTAATTGGGGTCTTGATTAGTTGTATTTCTATGCAGTATTAACATTGTGTTTATGGTTCCCAAGTGAGTATTTTCTTAGTCACACCTCCACAATCTTATCCCGAATGTTCCAAGTTTCATGGAGGTAATCGAAGCTTTGGGGAATACCTCCTTGATCTGATATCGTGTCGTGATATGTGATTTTGGAAGGACCATCGTACTTCTATGGCAATATGAAACTCCCCTTCAATTACCCTTCTTGTAGGGTCTTATGAAGTTAGACCATGGTAGTTGTATTTTCCTTTTTGGTTTTGGGAATGTATTCTAGAGACATTGTAATTTCATTTTCTACAGTTATCTTAGTTTTTTTCCTTGTGATTGTTGTGGTATACAATTTGTTTACATTCCAAAATTTGATCTTCGATTGTGTGTCCATGTTTAATGGAAAATGGATTCCCTTTTGTTGATATTAATACTTAGTGCTAGTTGTTATCCCATGGCCTATGGAACGTGTGATTATGGTATTCAAAGCATGGGCCTTGTGGGATTGGTCATGACAAAGTTGTATTAAAGGGATGTCATTTATACAAGAAGAACTATGTGTCTATAAATATTTTTTTAGGAAATTGTATTATGTTTTTCGATTTTGAATTATAGGCCAGGATGTCCAGTGTTGTTGTGTCCGCTGATGTATCTATACACTCAGACCCTAAATACAACTTTCTAACACAGTACATGAAAACCTTACTATCATCCATCATTGATTGTTTTCTCATGATATGTTTGAGTTAGAGTCACATCACTAGGTATAATCTATTTATGTTGATTAATCTTAATATCTTATAATTTTCTACCATGATGACAGCCAGCCCGAAATACAGTGTGTGACCATGAAGATGGTCCATTGATTCATGAACCCTCGGTACATTGCCAATTGTCTAATATGGTACCATCAGATAGTGTCCCCATGATTCCTTAACTCATTGGTTGGTAGTTACTATAAGTGATACTGGCATAGACACACATAGTCTTACTTCCATTCAAAATTTCTAGAGGTAGAGACCTCACAGGTTCAAGGGAGAGACATATCCTCCAGTCAATGAGGATTGGATATAGGCATGGACACATGTTTTCTAATTATTGAGAATGCCACATGACAAGATAGTAGTTCTAAACACGATCCTTCTATAGGTCACATCATGGAGTTGTGGGATTTTGGTGATCCAGAAACATTAGGAGGCGACCCTCACCTAGTATGTCATCGAGTGACTTTTTTGGGGGAGTTATTCCCTATGAATTTTCACTCAGTGCGCGTACATGATCTGGTTCACATACAATAGCGCAACCTGATTATGGCTGAGTACTCTGTGAGGTTTACATACTTCTCATGTTACTATAACGATATAGTACATGACACTTTCTTCTAGTCCAGAACCATTGAGAAGGGACTCCAATGGGATATCTTATCATCTATTATTTCCCTCATCATACCTACACATACTGCGGTGATGAAGGGAGACCTACTAGTGAATAGATTCCTCATTCAGTAGGCATCAATTATGGGAGTTACAAGTTGGTTGATAGCTGGCCGAGTAATCTGTGGTGGGTAGCTGACATATGTCACAGTGGCCCAAAACAGGCCAGACCATTTAGAGGATGAACATAGGAATTATGTTCGATGGTATTATTATCCTAGGGAATATGGAATCAAAAGATGATAAAAGTATGATACACATGGGTCTGGAATGGGTAAATGGCTAGTTATTTCTCGACTCTTTTCTTAGAGGACAGATAGATGTTCGAGGGACTACCGAGTTAGGGGCAGAGATAGGAATAGGGAATTCCACCAGGTAGTGGACGTGGAAAAAGAGATGGAGGAGTGGAATTGGGTGTCCATAGGTTTTATAAAATACCACCACCACCCCTAAGTGGTCATCAATGTGTTGTATGAGTAGGTGGAAAAGGATAGGTTTAGATTCTATACATCGAGACCTATGACCCCAACGTGGAAGAGATGATACAAATTACGATCATTTCATTCTCCACTTTGGTTTTTTGACTTATAGTCACAAGTTCTAGTCACTCCATCTTTATCATAGACCTTGTTCGGGGATCATAGATACATATAGAGTTGTTGGTTAAATCCTTACAATTAGAGCCTCCTACGGAAGAGGATTCGATGATCACACATTGGTGCCTATAGTGTGAGATTACTCTTTGAGGCGAGATCTTCAACATGGATGTCATAGTTGTGGTATTGAGGAATTATGACATTATCTGATGTATCGATTAACTATTTGCAGTTCGTGTCCAGATCGATTATATTAAGTGAATAGTGTGATGTGTATGTAGATATGGGACTGTATTTCCCTTTACCAATGTGAAGGGACATTTTGCAGCATTGGATGGATGCAAACATATGAGGGTTCAACCAATAACTCATCAGTTGGATTGCTTGAACCTTAATGCAGCGGATGAGACGAGTACATTGTTTTTTATAGTGAATGGCCAGAATGAGGATATTATTCGAGAGGATGTTCTATGAAAACAACCTCATATAGAGGTACACATCAGCATTGATATATACCCCCGGATAGAATAGTTATCTTAAAATGTATATCTTATAGATCCCATAGAGACCATATTGTTATGGGTATAGTTGGAGGACCTGTTGCGGAAGGGGTTTGTAAGGCCCTGCATTTCACCATGGGAATCCCTAGTGTTTTTTACCAAGAAGGTAGACAAAAGCATGAGGTTATGCATGGAATTACAGAACCTGAAAAGAGTGACTGTGATGAACATGTATTAACTATCAAGGACTATTGGACTCTTTAATCAGGTGAAGGGATAGAGATGGTCCTTTAAGATAGAACTTGAATCAGGATATCACTAGCATTGAGTATGAGATGAGGACATCTCGAAGTCATATTTATGAAGTCACTACATATACTATCAGTATGTTGTGATGCTGATTGTAATGAAAAACTCCCCAGTAGTGTTTGTGGGACTCATGAATAGGATATTCAAGTCTTACATTGTCCATTTATTAGTGGTTTCCATTGATGACATCTTAGTACATTCAAAAACCGTGTAGGAGAATTTGATACACTTGAGGATGGTTATGGATAGACTCATATTTCTCTAACATTATGGAAAACTCTCAAGGTGTGTGTTCTATATTCAAAAGGTACTCATCATGGAACATGTCATCTCAGAGGCTAGTGTTACAGTGTATCCAAAAATGATCAATGCAGTGCTTTCTTGGGAGCCACTAAAGAACTTTACCGAGGTGCGATGTTTCCTTGGGTTTTCATAGTAAAAATAGAGGTTTCTACATAACATCTATATAGTGGAAGCACCGATGAAAACATTGGTGATGATTTTAAAACCCTTCCTATATCTAGAAATATTTCAGTAGAAATTCCATCATTTGAGATAGATTTTGAAGAGTACACCTGTCTTGGGCTACGTTAGGAGGGCCCTAACAAACATAATGTTATTTGATGCTTCAAAAATTATGCAGGGATGTTTCTTAATATTAGGAGAAATATTGATTTCATATGGCTATTAACAATTGATACCATCTTATTAGATCTTTGGGACACATGACCTTGAGTTTTTAGCGGTAGTATTCACACTAATTATGTGGTGACACTACCTTTTGGGAGAACTATTCATCTTCTACTATGAACACAACATTCTAAAAGATATTATTTATCATAAGGATCATAATATAAGATAATTATGTCGGAAATTGTTATTCTAGGAAAATTTACTCTATATAGTATATAATCATTAGAAGGTAAATGTGGTGGCAGGTTCAATCAGCCAGGGATCGAGTTCACAGCTACTGAATGAGGCCTCATAGAATTTATCCTCACTTCAGATATATTTCATGGACAGATATGAGACATATTTTCTTCAGTTGTTGGTACTATCCACTATAATATTAAAGTGAGTCTTGGAAGCAAAACATGGATATGCTAGAAACATGTCTACATGTTCCCATGTGTCCACATACATTCCCCAAGGGGTTATTTTAAAGGCGGGGATGACATCATTTTTTTCAGAGGATGTACTATAGTACCAGTGGCATTGTGGAATGAGGTTTTGAGGGAGTTCCATAGATCCCCTTATACATTATATATTGGTGTGGAGAAGATGTTCTAGGACATATGACATTTGTACTCGTTTCCAGGGATGTATAAGGAAGGGGAATATAATGTCTTCAGATGCCTCACTTTTCATAAAAAGAAGGCTGACCAATAGGTTTTATCGGGGTTGACACTACCCCACAAGGTACTAAAGTGAATATGGAATGGGATATTGATGGAAATTGTGATGTGATTACCACATTCCTCTAGGGGGTAAGATTCCATCTAGGTGATCATAGACCAGCTCACCATGTCAGCCCACATCCTATCCATTCGAGGATAGGGCTCAATATAGAGCATGAGATGCCTCTATGTAAAAGAGATAGTTCAAATCCATGGAGCCCCATCTAAAACAGTCATAGATCATGAATCATGAAATATTATCCACTTGTGGAAGGGATTATATGAGGGATTTGGGACTATACTGCACTTGAACATAGCCTTTCACCAATAGATGAATGGTTAGATAGAGTTTACCGTACACACCTTGGAGTGAATGATTTGTTGTTGCATTTTGGATTTTGTTCACAATTGGGAGAACAACCTACCACTAGTGGAATTTTCATAAAATCACTGATACCACTATAACATTAGGATAAAACCATTAATGGAGATGTAAAAATGACTATTAAATACACCGTAATGTGGCATGGACTCTAGGGAGTTAGTACTCATATGTGTAGAGATTGTATATGCTACCACTGAGAAGATGTAGGTCATATGATAGTGGTTGAAGATTGATCATAGCTCAAAAAATTTCTAACATTGATTGGAGATGGAGACCATTGGAGTTTGAGGAGGGGGCCCCATATTTTTATGGTGCTCTCCTTAATGCGGGATACTGATATTTTTCCAGGGAGAAAAGCTATCTTTGAGGCTCGTTAGACCATTTCTGATACTGGGTTGAGTGGGATATGGTGTGTAATTCATGTCTCTACCATCCTAGTTAGAGAGGTTGAATGAAATCATCCATGTATCCCTTTTGAGGAGATAATTTCATCTCCCTACTCAAATCATTGACTATGAAAAACAAATAATTGATGACTGGTTGAAATTTGCATATTATATGGTATGGAAATAGGATCATCAAGAATGGATACTTAATGAATGGTTTATTCATGTTGTGTGTGTTCGTTGGAAGCATGTGAATCTCCACGAGATAATGTGGGTGTTAGAGGATCAAATTTGTGCTCAGTACACCCATTCGTTTGATCATGCTTTATTTTGGATTACGAGGATGTAAAGCCTTAATGGTGGGAGCGTTGTAAAGACCCTGAATTCCATTTTATAATTTTTTTGAATAAATGGGATTATTTCGAAACCATGATCTATGAAGGTATGTTATAACAAGTTTTAGAGTAGAAAGAATGATTTTTAAAACTATTTTTAAATGTCATTAAATAAACGTGCGAATGTGTATTTATAACATTTAAAATGGTGCCTAGATAAAAAATCTGAGTACATCATTTGAACATATAGTGTCTGGATTCACCGATGAAGGGCCTAACATCGACCAGATCAAATCAACAAGAAAATATAGTTTTCAGATTTTTTTTTAAATAATATAATAATATAAAAACATATTATCTTATATTTTCTTATGTGTTACACAACGAATTGTTTGTGCAATGATTTATAGATAAGGAGAAACTGATTACCATTAATGAAACTCATTAATTAATCAGTGTGGGGATGATACAATGTGGACATATCAGTACTCATTATTTAAATAGGGAATTTAGGTTTGATGAAAAATAATCTAATTCCTCTGACGAACAATGAAGGAAACATCTACAATGAAGAATGTCGTAGAATAGGATGATGGTGAAGACACCCTTGGAGAGTTGGTTCAGGTTCGTGAATAGACGTATGATGATGAAATATCATCATCAACCAATATCCTTTCCATCGTAGTAGGATTTTCTGTGTGATTTTCCTTTCCATATTCATAGAGGATAATGATGAATGTGGACCAAAACACGAAGAGTTTGATCATTCATGTGGGGTAGATAATTATGCATGATAAAGGGTATATCTTTCATAGTGATTATTCGATATTATTTTAGTTTTTCATGATCATGTTCACAAGAACCCATCTGGTTCCACATGAATAATGATTTGTATCGTTCTTTTGGGGTTTTTTTGTTTTGAAACCTTTGCCAATTTCTTATTTCATTATTATTATTATTCATGGCAGGATGGTTGGAAACAACGACATCTGTGGTCCATGTTGGACTGTGGTGGTGTATTTTCCCTCAAATATAAGTGATAATGGTCACATCTAGGTATGTCACGACATATAAATAAGGCTATGGTACAATTATGTGGTGGCAGAATGAGTCGTGGCATAATGGTGGGGCATCCAGCTACGGTGAAAAAATGAGACAGAGACATCAAGGCGAGTGGAAGGCGGGAGGCATCATGTTGGTAATGCACCGCTGGAGCGACATGGCTTTCCAAAATGAAGATCTGACCACCCAGCCACGTCGAAGTAGCCATGCGGTTTATAGCCCCAGACTATGGTGGTGAGATGGACCCACAATTTTCCATCATTCAAGTGGGAGATTTGGTATGTATTAACAAATCTACAGGATTTGGAGGCAGCTCCATGTGTCATTGTAGACTGGACCCTAAACAACATCCAGGCTAGAGGAGAACTGGTATTCTAATGTGGATTGAGCCAGTGAAAAAAATGGGATACTCGGCAGTCCATGGTAGAGCAGAAATGGCATGCCGATGTGGGACATGCAGGATGGGGATTCGAGCTACTGGACTACTTGAATGGACAGAACTATTCTGACTAAGTGATACTGGACTAGATGAGAAGTGGGTTGTTGAGTGACCCAACATGATTGTCCCATGAATGATCTCGGCCTATCCATTAGTTCATCTTATTCTGGGTCAGTTCGATTAGGTCAAAATGGGTTGGGTCCTGTGGGACCCCAGACAGGGTTGGTCAGGTCGGTTTAACCAAGTTGGACCCGGCCAGAATGCAACCTCCCCATGTTTACTAAGACACTAATATCATTTAGACCAGTAATCCGATTGACCTACTATCTCTAGTGTTTTAACCCTTGTAATGAGACATCCCATTGGGTAAACTCTAGGTTATACTTAGTGGTAGTTGAGATACGACTGATGGATTCAGGTGTAGAATCTCTTGTAGTCAATAACACAAGAGGGTGGGAATCCTATGACATGATGTGATGCGATGGATATGAAAAGTGGGGACTTATTGGTTAAGTATCCTAGTAGACCTTAGTGGTCCAGTATATTAGTGGACCTCCATTATCTAGTAGTGGAGTGGCCATCCATGGTCCAGCTGATGAATACACCTCAATGGTGCAGTGGCCATTCATACAGTAGTGGTCCAATAGATTAGCGGAACTCAATTTTCTAGTAGCTGAGTAGAGCTTAGTGGGTCAATTTCTGAGTAGATCTCAATGGTCTAGAAGTCGCACAGACCCCAGTGGTCATGAAGCATAGTGGTGTTCATTGGTATTGTAGATGAACAAACCTTGGTGACTCATCAGGGATGAGCCCCTCAACATTACAAGATGATTCATCTTTGTGACAGAGAATAATAAATTTTATAGATTGAGTTATACCTAGTGTGATATATAATTTCATGTGTTCTTTCA
Source organism: Viscum album (assembly GCA_963277665.1). NCBI lineage: Eukaryota > Viridiplantae > Streptophyta > Magnoliopsida > Santalales > Viscaceae > Viscum > Viscum album. The sequence goes on from OY728146.1 coordinate 1,818,460,942, forward strand.
TTGTGGAATTAAATTGTGGTCTCTCTTTTCTATCTTACCTTTTTGGTTTGGGGTCCCTGCTATGTTTTGTGTTACTCACCCCTACATAGGCTTTGCCAGCACGTGTCGTGTCTCCTGCATGTCATAAACACTTTGATAGAGACCATGATGGTCCAGGACCAGGTGGAGCTTCGTGAGACGGGGAGGATGAGCGTAATCTAATGTCTACAAGAATTTACCCTCCACCTAACATTCAGGTATGGTCTCGACAAGACAGACTACAAAAGTTCTATTTTCCATTGTGTTTTTGTCTTTTATTACGGATCCTTTGTACATTTAAGTTATATTGTACTCTCAGTAGTTTTCTCATTGATATTGGTTCTTTACATTATGTTTAATTTCTGTTTTTTTATAATTGTGTGTTTGTATAGTTTTAAAGGAAAATTCATACCCTTTTTGGTATATTCCAACTTGGTGCTACTCACCTACCCCTAGCCTATGGTAGGTGGATTTGGGGTAATCATGACAGGGTCCATGTGGGATAGGTCGTTAAAATTTTCATATTTTATTCTTGATCTATCAACTCTTTTAAATCTAATGATTTTTTAGGGTTTTAATATTCTTCCAAAACAGTTGGATTTGGAATTATCAATGATAAACCCCTAATGGAATAATAATTTCATGACATTTATATGCCTCATCCAATTTTTATGTTTGTGGGATATACATCCTGTAAATATTTTCATTCATCATTTGGTTGAATTGGATGTCATCTTAGTCAGGGATTTGATTTCTAGGAATAAATAACTCATCAATATTTGAATAAATGATGTTAAAATTTATATTTCTTTACCACTTATGATCATCCATTCATGTGATGATACGAATGAACATATTGTGGGTATAATATCAATTATATGTGTTTATTTATCATTTTAATGTGTTGTTTTCCTCAAATGGATTGTGGGAGAATCAACATCCATGAGATGACTATTTTACATAAATTAGTGGATGTCTTTCCAGAAGTTCTTCTTTGTGTTCTGCCAAAAAATGATATTGAGTATTCAATTGAACACATAGTTAGTTCCACAAAATTTTTCAAAGACTTCTTATAAAATGGATCATATTGTGTTGTATGTATTAAAGAATAAACTCCATGAAAACACTGATAAGGGACTCATTCAGCCATGTGTGGAACCATGGTGTGTGATGATTCAATTTTTGAAAAACAATATGGATCACTGTGACTATGTATTGATAATTAGGGGTTGACCATTATCCCAATCAATAAAACACATCCACATCCTTTTATTGGTAATTTAACTGATCAACTATGAAGATATCAATGATTTTTTAAGATTTAACATCATTCTGAATATCATCAACAGAGGTTCATGAAAAATGATATCCCAAATATGAAATTTTGTAATAGGAATGGACAGTAAGTATATGTATTGATGACTATTGGTCCTACTAATTCCCTATATATCTTCGTGGATTTAATAAATAGAGTCTTTAGATAATACCATGATTAGGTTTACATGGTATTTATAGATGGTATTATTATTATTAAAATTGTACGTAAGAGCATGATGATCCCTTGAGAATATTAATTATGTCCCATAGAAAGGATAATATATATGAAATGTTTTAAAATATTTACTTCTATATAAAAAAGGTATCATTTTTTTGTATCATAATCTCAGGAGATGGTATAGTTGTAGTTCCTTCAATGATATAGTCTATTGAATGGTGACATAGACCAACCACATTGATTGGGATCCTTATAATTCACTGGTTTTCTTCCGTATTATTGATGGTTTGGGGATAATTTCTCATGAAGGTCTAATAATTGATCAATTTTAACTTGGAAGGGAAAAAAAGTTATATGGATAGTTGAATGTGAAGAAAATTCCATGGCACATTATTGAAGGTATGTTAGTGAACCTATGTCTACATTATAGTATAGTGGGGTAGGGTTTGTAATCATTAGAGATGCATCTATAAAAAGTCCGTGATGTGTTATAATTACATTTTTATATCCTATACCTCATGATATTTGGCGATTCATGAGAAAGATAACCCAACTCATTATTTGTTGTTTGAATCAGTATGTTTTGAATTACTGATATGGTGGCAATTTCATTATAGAGAAATGTGTGATATATATACTGATAATAAAAGTCTAAAATATGTATTTACACACAAGGTGTTTAACATGTAACAGGAAATATCTTTAATGTTGATAAAGGATTATAAATTATAAATATATTACAACCCTTGAAAAGTAAACCAGGTGGATGATACATTTAGTCAGAAGGATCATGTTTTCTTATCCATGATGATGATTAAAAAAGATCCAATATTTCATGAATTTCAATGGATGTCCTATAAATACCAAATGAAGGTGGAAATTATTATCTTCCTCAAATTAATTTTCAACCATCTTTACAAGTGAAGATTATGGAGGCATAGAAAGAAGATGAAGGGCTGAAAAAGTATGTTATAAATTTTCATGTTCTTTAACATGGTCAATATTGAATGATAAGGTTCAAAAACCATGTATGTGTTCCTTACATAACATATTTAAAGAAGGATCTATTAGAGTAAGATCGTAGTTCTTGCATCTCAAATTATAATGGAATTACGAATATATACAAGGAGTTGAGAGAATACATTTGGGGGTGGTATTAAGAGAGATATTGAAGAGTTTTTTATCTTGGTTCTTGGTGTTTGTACAATGTAAAGCTAATAGAAAAAATTCAAATGAGAAGTTTCAACCATTACCCATACCATTATGCTAATGGGAGAATATCTCAATGGATTTTGCTGTTGGACTAAAAAAACCTCTTAAGGGTTTAATTCTATGTGGGAGGAAGACAATTTACTTACATAGTCATCACACATCTTTGCAATAATTGAATAATTATATCACAATTTTCTTACCATTACATACATTATGAATGTGGAAATGAAAATTAGAGTAAAAAATTCTATTGAATTTGATTACAATCAGAGATTTACCTCAATGTTTTCGAGATTTCTTCCTCTAGAAAATGATAATGAATTAAGTTTTAGAATTTCTTATCATACTTAGAAATGCGTTCAATCTGAACAAAAAATTCAAACCCTATATGATATATTGAGATCTTATTCTATGGATTTGAATGGTTTTTGGGATAAACACCAACCTCTAGTTGAGTTTTCATACTATAGTATCATTCACTCAAAAATTCATCTGGATATATAAGAATGTCTCCATGTGAATAAATATAGAGCACTAATTTACTGGTATAAACATAGGGAAATAAATTTACTGGTACTTGAGATTTCACAACAAATTCTTGAGATGTTCATAACAATTTTTTCAAATATAAATGTAGCTCAATGTCAGCAAAATGGTAAGGCTAATAACTATCCGTGAGGTTGGGAATTAGATGTTTGGGAAAATGTTTTTCTATAAATCCCACCCTCGATGATATTTATGAGATTAAAGACTAAAAGAAAACAAATCCATAGCTATATCGGTCCCTATTATATTCTATATCGTATCAGGACGATATCATACCACATGGATCTTCCTCAAAATATCTCACAATTCCATGATATGTTACTTGAGTAACTCATAAGGAATTACAAACCTAACCATTCTCATGTACTGAACACGGAGTTCATACCTATCGAGTTTGATCTTTTATACCATGAGAAACCTATTGAAATACATGATCATTCTGAGATATTTCTATGGAACGAGACCACTCACCATGTAAAAGTATTTTAGAGAAATCACCAGTCAGAGAATGATATATGGGAATGTGAGGGTATGATTAAGTACTGGTATCGTCATTTTTTACTTGAATAATTCATTTTGTCTGTAAAATTAATTTGAAGGGGGGTAGAATATAAGTCCAAGAGTTTTTATAGACCAAATTCTGAATAATTTAAATTATCATATATGTCTTGAAATTAATTAAGTCAAACATTACATTCACACAGAACCAACTCAACATATGTTACACAACACGAACTCATAGTATGTCACATAGTACATCAACTTGGGAAATGTTACATAAAACACCAATTTGGTGTATATTACACTCAATAATAATGTTTCTAGAAGTCATCATTATGTTTTTATAATGATTTCAAAGAGTAATTATAACCTAGATATTAGGCATAGTAATAATAATACTAATAACTAATTTTCAAAAGATATATTTTTTTAAATAAGAATGAAACATAATTATAATGAAAAATAATATTTTTCGTAAATCAATTCCATGTTTAAAAATATCATTTTCTCTTATAAATTTCTTTAAATGTAATTGTTTGAAAAAAAATAAATTTAATTTTAGAAAAAGTTAGAAATTTATTATGACAAAATTAAATTCATTTTTTAATTTATATTGTAAAAATTATCTTAGGGTTATATTTTGGGATTTTTCTAAGAAACATCATTTTTGGATGAATAGTAAAAATAAAATATTTTATCTCTAAACTTCTTTTCCACGTAATTTATTTATATTGTTGAATTATTTTTTAAAATGGCTTTAATTTTTAGTTGGATAATATTTTAAAAATAAATCCAATTTGGGTTATTGGAACCAATTTAATGTTAAAAAATCGATATAAAATGTTATCAATCATTGGAGCATATTTACTTTAAAACCCGCATTATCGACCTGACTGCATGATTAATTATAAATTAATTTTCAGATATTATGTAATTAAAATTAGGAAAAATGGATTCCATATTTTGAATAATAATAATTTATATATTTATAATATGTAAACATTTTTTTACCAGAAATATTAGTGAAGGTGATTACAAATAACTACATCGGTTGATGGTTAAATTAAGCATAATAAATGTCTAAAGATAGATTTTAAGACCCAAAACAACCCATAAAATTTTCCAAAACTCATATTATGTACATAATTAGACCTTATAATCCCTTATATTTGATATATATATAATTATTAAATCTATATTCAACATGAATTTCATGGGATGAATTCTCTATTCAAATATCTACTATAGTGTCACTCCTCCTTACCTATAAAAGGACACATCATATCACTCTTCTTCAAACCTCACAAAAAAATTATGATATGTAACTATATTCTCAATACACTTCCCAACATCCCACAATTCTGTTGAAAATATTCTTATTATGAATAAATTTATCAACAGAATCATTTTTTAACAAACCAAAACATGTTACCTGATTTAGGGGTATCATCTTCTCTCAAGTCCTTTCTTATTGTTTCATTCTCAAACCATTACTCATAATTTTTATCCATGATTGTATATATAAAACTATAAACTATATACTATGATGGTGTTTTGATGATTTTTTTACCTATATTTAAACACGCCTTAATGATATGGGTAACAAAAACAATGTTTTCATTTATGACGAACTATTTTCTCAATAAATAATGATTGTTCAATTTTACACAGAGCCTCTAATGGTGGTAATTATAATGAAGAATATTTTTAAAAATATTATATATTATATTTATTATTTAATTTATCTAATTTATTCCATTTACATTCGATATTTTTTTTAAATTCTATTTTGTGTTAATACAATAATCTCTCTGAGGTATTGTGGACTGCTGCCCTCTTAATGTGACATGATTCATTAATAGACTACCTAGAAATTATTAGGGGCAATATAATTGAACTTATAAGATAAATATTTTATATTAAATATAGAATAAAAATGTTATATATATATATATATATATCATTCACTTTGTTTAATTTTTATAAGATAAGAGAAACAAAAATAACATCCACGCCTACGTATAACATAGCCTCTCCTAGAATACATTCTTAAAATTTTCAATTGAATATTCTACATATATTTATTATAAAAATATAATAAATATATATTATATTTATATTACGTTTTCTATTTAGTAATAATTTTTTAAATATTAGGACCAAAAATATTACAAAATAAGAGACATGCCAAGAACAAAAAGAATATTACCTGAAGTGAAACATTAACATAATATGGTTAACAAGTCAGTAATATATGGTCTCAATTAAACCATATATTGTATTAGATATAACAATATGTTTCTATAAAACTGGTATACTAAAATTATATTTATTATTCAGGTTGATTGAATGAGTACAACGAATGTCAGTGCAGATGGTAAATGGATTTCATGTGACTTTTTATTTACATGATATACATACTATGTTCTCGTCGCTTTACTTTTATGTGGTGTATTTATTTCAAATGATTCTATTCTATGTCTCTTATACATTAATTTACGGGTATTTAAATAATAATATTATTATATTTAATTCACAGGGTTTATGTTTTAAGAGTTACCAAATGGTATAATATTATTGTCTCAATTTTCCTTATTCAAGACTCATGTTTTGTTTTTCTATTAAATTTTCATCCAATGGGTATATAATTATATTTAACATGTTATCTGATTAATTTATATTTCCATCATTATATTTTAAAATTCAAGTAATTTCATTTTTTTTATAGATAACATGATTCTAATTTACTAGGTTATAAGTATTTATTGAAAAAATCTCATAGATTTTTTAGATGGTTTGGGTATATGGTTCTTATATTCAATATTGTGATCCATATCTCATGAAATATAATTAAATTAATTACCCTTCATTTATTTAAGATATTTCCATGTATTAATAAAATTTTCCACACTTTGGAACATAATATAATGTTTTTATGTAAAAGTTGATTATCTCTCTTTCCAAACGAAAATATATTGTATTCAAGAACAATGTTTTCCAAAATGATTCAAAAAGTTATTTGAATTCCATTTTCCCAAGAAAAATTGATTTTACATTTTTTTGGTTTTATAGGATTCCACTATATGTATTCAAATATATTTCTATATAATGATATTTTTATAAGGTTATATGTTTAAAATATCATTTTTCAATGCATGAAAAATATTTTCCTCAAGAAATATTTTTTTTAAAGACCATTGATAATTATTTAACGTATATTATAACATCTGTTGGTGTTACTCCAGAATTTTTGAGGAAATAAATCAATTTTTTATTCTTATTCTATTTTATTAATGGAATATGTTATGATGGAATTATGTTTATGAAGATTTTTTCCATTTAATGGGTTACATTCTTTTGAACCCTACTTCTTTTCATGAGTTCTCTTTATGATAAAATCATTATGAAACATGTATTTTTCCATTGGTGATGATATGAGTACATGATTATAATACCCATTTAATTTAATGGAATATGATATGAATGTTTATGATCTTTTGGATCACGTATGTATGATTTCATTATTCGATGAGTGGGACCTATATATCCTTCAATTTTACTAGTTTTATATTTATATCTGAGGAGGTAAACTAAGAAGGGTTTGGGAATGAAACTTAACTAATGAGGTGGACATGGGAGTTTTCCATGAAAAACATGATGGTATGAGGAGTGAAGTCATAATACTAGGTTTTCCATGGGGGAGAACCATCACTAACAATATAGTATAGGGAGTGAACATATACTACCAATATAGTATTTTCAATTATTCCTTTGTTACAATGCAAATTATATTATATACTTATGTTTCTTTCACAATTACATATTTTATTCCTATGTTATGATTTTATGGGTTATATTATTTATTTCCTTATGAATAATTTCATATGAACTGATTGTATTTATTCCATGATTTATGGCTATGATCTTTTATATGAAGGGTAAGATATAATATTTTCATGATATTGTTCTTATACTCTTATGCTCATGATTTTGATAAAATGTATTCCATGTTTACCCTTAATAAGAATCTATGCTCAACACTTTTTAGGTTTCATTTTTCCCACATTATGATGATAGGAATTACTTTTTAGGAGTCGAAGATGGGTTATAATCATCTATATCCTAGTGGGAGTTATTGCAGCTCTCTAATGTACTAGTTCATATGTTTCCATTATTCCAAAGGCACTAGAATAGTACATTATTCATGAGTTTACTTGTGTAATGATTGTATTTCAAAAAAATTATTTAATGTTGATGAATGGCTATTATGGGTTTCTATATAGATCCATGGAAAGACCATGGATATTCCCCTATCCCGAAAAACATCAACATAGGTCACCCACCCTCCACTACTCTTGAGTACCAAAACCTAAAAAAGGCATTCAGACAAGATATATTGGTACCTGAAATGAGATATCCTTTAATCTATCTAAATTACTCATGTTAGATTCTTGTCCAAACAAAATTGAAATTTTACATTCCCGTCTATATTATAAAGGGTGAAACATCATTCATATAAATTTATATTGTATTAATCACTAGGAACCATTTTATTTCCATCAAAAAATGCAATGACATTTCTAAGATAATGAATTATGCCATTGTGATCCCATGTTAATGACAATTTAGAATTGTGACAATTATAGATCCTATAAAATAACTTTATCTTTGTACTGTATTAACAATCATCCTACACGAATTCATCTCATATTCAATGTATTACATCTTCCAAAAAAATAAAACTACCAATAATAACCAACAGAATAATTGAACTATCATGGAAGCACAATTAGGATGAATAGCGTATTACGTAAAAAAACGAACACAACATTTTTAACATGTGATAAAAATTTGAAAAATGAATATTGTTATAAAAAAATTACAGGGAAGTATCTCAAACCATATTTTTGAAGAATCATAAATCTTATATAAACTCATCTAGTTGGTTTACATATTATCCCCATTCCTCAATACAAAATTATATAATAGACCCAAATGTGACATGATAATTTTATAAGATACAAAAATGATGAAAATGATCCCAATAATGTTATTTTCCTTAAAAAATTAAGATATAAGTAATATATTTTAATAAAAAAATAGATTTTTACAGATAGTAGTAATTTTTTTGAAATACTTTCAGGAAAGTACATTTAAAACAAGAATTCAGAAATTAATTGTTTATAAACAAAGATGGTTAATCCCAAAATATTATGGATTTTAAAAATATGAGGTTTTGATTTGGAAATTATTTTAAACATAATTTATATCTAAAGATTAAAATTTAAGGAAAATTATTTAAATTTAATACCAAAATTTTAATACCCTAAAATATGTTTCAAACATTCCAATAATATATATTTCAAAACATGTTTTTAATTTAGGAAAAAATAAAATAGTAAATTTAAATAGTAATGACTAATATAAAAATTATTTTTCATCAGAATATGGATTTTCACATCGAATCACATAAAAATACTAACCAATTTATGAAAAACACTGTGAATAAAAAATTAAAAAATAGGCACCAATCATTTGGTATACATTAAATATTACTAAATATCATATTAATGCTAGCCCAATATACATGTTTATGGCACATACTAATTTCTTCATGTGCTAATAATCATAAAACAATGAAATAATAACAATTAAAAAATAAATACCATGTCTGACACTTAAATTTTTAACATTTTTATTGATATTACGTTCCTAGGTTAATCATTTTAATTAACCATATTTTTACCAACAAATCTGGATCAATTAATTAAAACCCAAAACATACAAAAAAATTAATAATTGTAATATATTTTAATCATACTCATATCATTTGTAACATAAATATTTTATTAATCAAATGATGAGTTTAAAATTACAGAAGAGTACACAATGCCATATAAAAATAATTTTACAAGTTGTTATAGTCATTATGAATAACATGATTCACTAAAGACATACATTCCATAGAAGAACTCAGGATATTATTCTTAATATATTATGAAATTAACAAAGGAAATAATAACCCAAAGTTCTATCTTTCTATTTTTATTATCATTATTAATATTCCCCAAAATTTCAAATCATATAATTTAAATTAACTTATGGAATTTTATGAAAAAGATTGTTAATCTAATAAAAAAACAATCATGTTTAAGGGTTCCCTAGAATATAGACAAGGTATAATTAATTATTAATGAATGACGTTAAATTTAGAATTAAATTGCAATTTAATATTTTAGGAATAGAAAAAATTGCCTCAAAATATCATGAATTTTAATTACTATTTAAGTATTTAATTTTAAAAATGTCTACAACAAAATTAATATTCAAATTCAATATTTATTTTTTATTTACAACATACTAAAACACAAAGATGACATACAAAAAACTCAATTATAAAAATGATCATCACTACTAATAAAACAAACCATTTTACCATGTTATTGAAATGAATCAACAGAAACATTTTATTTCCTCCAATAAAACCAAAACCATTTCATGAAATATGTTGTTTCGGTTCATAATTTACAAATTTATAATAGAAAAATATCAAATATAATTGGTAATCTTTGTTGTAATTTTTTATATTACATTATATTTAAAATTATTATCCATTAAAGACATGATTATTTGGGAATGATAAAACTATAAGTGCATCACAACATTTTATGTTCCTCCAATACCATAAAAATTTTAATTTCATTATACATATTTTATCTAAACAAATTTATTTTTGATATTCCTTGTTTGGGTAGATCCAATAAATTTTCCCACTATACCAACTGATGTACGATACCAAACTGATGACATTTTCAATATATCAACCATGAACAATTCATATTGGAAGTACTAGGATTCCAAAAATATATCAACCAAATACTAACGTATATGGATATTAAATAAATTTTTTTGAAATACATATAACCATAATAAAATGGACACCCCAAGACAGCATCCGTTTAGTGCCTTTGGAAATATGGAATAAAAATATTCTATGCTAGATAATGATATTCAATGTTTCCTCCAATGATCTTACCACTTATCAATTATACATAAAAGACTTTAGTCATAAATTGGGGAAAGGATACAAAATAAATGGATGAGATAAAATGAATGGTATGGGTAAATAAAGGAATGGTGTACGCATATCATGAACATAGAGGTACAAAAACATAGACATGATCAATAAAATTTTATGCATCACATATCAAGGATGATATACATGATTCATGGAATAAATATTTCATCTTCCAATGACATGAATAATAAGAAAATCACGATCATAATCCATGATATCCTAACATAAGAATATGACATGGAAATGTGTCATACAAATACATGTGATATCATTCCATATAAGTTCTGAGCCATTTCTAGAACCTGTAAAGGTATATCATGGGAACAACACCTACTAGGTGGGACACACCACCTTCCTGAATCACATTTATTTCATTATAATGATCATGTATCACCATCTTCTCATTGTACATATGGTTTACCCATCTATCAAAATCATTTTTCTACACCTACTGAGTGGGACACACAACCATTCGTTGTCCCAATCCTTTCCATATAATGGATTGGAAAAAATATTCCAATATTAGATCAGATCTCCCAATTTTCCAATACGATGTTGAATACACATATTGGGTTGGAAAAACCACTATCCTTAGTATAATACCTTTAATTATATGGGATCTAATGTCCCCATATTCTAATAAATTATGAATCCCATATATATTATTAACATAAATATCTCATGAGATATAAATCATTACTTAATGCGTAAGAGGGAGATATAGGTCACACCCATCTCATTATAAAATTACTACTCCATGTTCCACAAGATAATAAAAATTTTATTATATCATGACCCATAAAAATATATGTGTTTTATAAACCTTAAATTTAAACCCATGAAAAGAAATTGGTATCACTAACATTTCATCACATCATAATCTATAAAAAGGACAGACGTTTCATATTCATTACATTGAAGAATATTACTTCATGATAAGTGAGTTTAAAAATAATATAACCCATGGAAGAGAGATTAGTGTCATAAGAATCATTATATCAAAAAATAATCCATTCAAGAAATAATACGAATGAAACCTTTTCATTATTTCTAAGGTGGAAATGTGTAACATCAAAGGAGGTCATCTTAGATAAAAAATAACTTGAAAATATTTTTGGAAAACATATCTTGAGAAAAATTTAACTTCTTTTTTGATGTAACTTTGATAAAAATAATTTAAAAACAATTTTATTTGAAAATAAACTTTTAAAAACTAAAATGAATGATTTTAGAACATTCTAAAATCTTTTTTCTTTGAAACAATATCCATAATATATAAAATAATAATGAAAACCATTTCAATGAAAACTAGATTAATAATTAAAAATTAATATTGATAATGATTTGAGATCACTTTTTATATGACAACTAATAAAATATTATTGAATAAAATTTTAAAATATTTTTCATTGAAGAAAAATAAAATAATATTTATGACATTTTAAATACCATTTTTATTCAAATAATATAAAATTATCTTGGAAATTAATTAGAACACATTTCCTAAAAAAATAATAAAATATTTTGAAAATATTTTGATATATTTTTTCATTGAAAATTCATTGAAATCATGAATTTCAAAACTAATAGGAAAAAATGGTTTTAAAAATTAATTATTTAATATTTTAATTGAAAATTCTAGGGAATTCTAGTAATAGTGGTGGGTATATCTGAATGCACTGAACTATAATTTTGCACCGTAAAAAGTTTAGAAACCATCATTGAATGGAAAATGACATGAAGATTCCTTATCAAAAAGAATTGTTTACAAATATTAAATCATCTTTACAATTTTCATTTAACGAAAATATGATGATAATATAATATATTTTGGAAAACATTTAGTATATATTGTTTAAATGGAACAATGATTTCCGACCGAAGGGATAAATACTTTTATAGATTTTTTTAAAACACTTTCTTGGTCATTTTACGCACCAATGAGTTCCAAAATGTTTGGGTTAATTTGATATTACATGAATAACCATAGGATAAAAATATATTAAGGTTTCATGAGATATGGATCATATGATATTTTAAATTAGTGAAGAATCATAAACAAACTTGATAAATAATGAGATTATTTCCATTATCTTTTACTAATATTGTATTATTTGATATTAAAAAAGTGGAAAGAATGAAATAACATGAATCCTAACATATCATGGAAAAAAATATTCATGATACAAAATTTAAATTGAATTATATACACCTCATGGATAAATATAAGATGATATCTTGTGAAGTGTCTCAAATAACTACAATTGAGATGAAAACACTTTACTGATTTGGTAATATTTGCAAAAGAGACCCCATAAAAGAACGATCATACAAAAAATATGTAAATGAACATAAACTTATTTACAAAAATCATCGAATATATCTATGTGGGGTATAAAACATTAAATCTAAAAGAGTGTTTAACATGACATGTATCTCATATATATAAAAAAGTGAGATGAAATTCCCATACCTATTGTATTAAATCTATTAATAATGATAAAACCTTCTATAATGTCAATATATTTTTGATATGACACTTTTCCAGAACCATATTCTTATATCTATTTCCATATATGGTTTTATTATGAACAAATATTACCCTCTTTTTAACAAATCAACATTAAGGATAGTCTTCAGGTAATATATTTTTGTTTTTTTCTTATTTCTTAATTTGTTATAACATTGGTATTTATAAATATATATTGATATCTAGAATAAATTATATGATATGAATATAATATAGAAAATATATATATTAATTAAATTAATATATATAATATAAAAGTATGAAATGGAATACATTATTCGTGGACATGGTATGTCGTATATATGCAAGAACTCTACTTCTAATTTATTGATATATTGAATTATAGAATTTAAATTGCATAGAGAAATATGTATATATGTGAATAATATAATTAAATAATAATTCATAAGACATATATATTATAAGGAATCAGACTTACAACATTACATAATATTCAATTAAATGAACAATTCACATGGAGGATCTTTTCAGGTTTAGAGTTTTAGAGAATTGGGCCATAACTATTAAATAACAACTTGAATATTTCATGTAGACACTACTACTATGTATCCATTTTTTATAAAATAAAAACTCATAAAAGAAAAAATTTCTAGTTCCATGATTTCGACATCATGACTTTTTCCTGATCAAATCCATGACCTTATTCATATTTAAGTCTTGTGGAAAACATTTCAAAAACATGTGATAATCATAAAAAGTTCTATAAGAGTTATAAAATAGGGAAGGAAAACATTATCCCATCAATAAATACAAATAAATGAAACCATATATTTCAATCATAACATACCTTTAGAAATCATAATATTTATGAATAACACACACAAATCCTAAATCATAAATTATACTTACAGAATCCATATCAAACATACATTGTAGCTATCACAGCTACAATGAGAGTTACATTTGGAATACCCATCATATTATATTTCCTAAATCTATTTGGAGAAACATCACAGTTACCTCCTTCATGTTACCCAATTCATTGGAGAGCTATCTCAGGCTCACCAGCCCTAGGTTTCTCATGGAACCAACCATATACGTAAACAATGCCCAATGACCATAACATAATCATAACACATAACACAATTATAAAAGAAAGATAACATTTCCACATTCCAATACATCAAATCATTATATTGAAATAAAAAATTCTTTAGCAAATCATTTTAAAAACAATTTAAAAATTGATTTTTGAATCAAAGTGTCCAATAACATGTAAGAACCCAGATCGTCGTTTTCAGGTATGTCTTTACTTTTTTTGAAGTTTTTGAGAAAAGGATAATTTCTGAAAATTTTTTAAGTACACGCCAAGTACATTGTAAGTACATGACGTGAACTTTCTAGGTGTATTCTGTGTACTCCCTTACCGTGCCAGGCCATGTGATGGCTGTGTCCAGGCCACACACATGGTGTGTAGGGTTGAAGTGGAGGCTGCTTAAAGCGGAGTACGGAAAAATATATTACACGTTGTGTACTCAAGAAGTACACGCCATGTATTTTTTTTCATTAAATAGACAGAGGTCACGCCTAATAAATAGAAACGTCTTCTTCTAGGTCTTGTTCGTCCAAGAGATATTGTACGACTGCAGATCTTCTCCAAGCCTCTGGGCCTCCGTCCATTCTTCGATTTGATCGCTGTCGATTGCATTGGAACTGCAGCGGTGTGTTTTTACTTCTCCTTGAGCCTTGTTTTCCAATTCCTAATCTTTCTCAAGATATCACCGGTTAATCTTTTTGTTCGTTTTCTCAGATCTTTGACATTATAAGAAGAATAAATCTTCAAGGATCAAGTATATTGATATCTTAGCTTCCAGGTAGGTGGTTTGTGGCTTACAATTCAATGTCTTTGAGTTTTATATGCGAATTCCATCAATACCCGTGAATGGTGTATTGCGTGTTTACTATTTTTCCCTTTTGGTTATTCCTGCCATGCTTGCATGCTTGTATAGAGGTAAATTGATCACGACTGTGGATAATTATTGTGCTTGGATGTTTTTCCCATGCTATGTTCGGTTTACGAACTTCGGGTCTTTGCTATCCTTGGCCGTTTTTCCTGTTTCCATGCTTAGTGACCATAGGATAGAGAAATGTTGATAAAATACTTATTTTCTGTAGACTATTTATCCAAGTAGCTATGTTGGTGTACATTGGCCTTATAGAATTATTAAACACTGACTGGTATGGGGCTGTGAGAACCTGGTGCTATAGACTATAATGGATAGACCGAGTGAGCTTCCCAGAGAGTCTTTGACATTATAGGCTACCTGGGATAGACCGAGTGAGTTTCACAGAGATCCTTTGATATTATAGGCTACAGGGGATAGACAGAGTGAGCTTCCAAGAGTGCATTGGGTATTATAGACTACAAGAGGGTAGACCGAGTGAGCTTCCTCAAAGAGTCTTTACTTTGTTTGAATTTCTTTAAAACCTTCTCCAGGATAAAGAAGGAATTGACTGAGTGAGATTCCATAGAGAGTGTGTGATTGACCAGAAAATATGGGATGAATTGACCGAGTGAGATTCCTCAGAGAGTTTCTAAACATTGGGGCCTAGAGTATTAGACCATGTGATCTTCCTCAGAGGGTCCCCGACTATCCTAGACTATGAGGGGAATTGACAGAGCGATCTTCTCTAGAGAGTCTTATAATTTCATATGACCAAATCAAGGGGTTATGCTGAGTGCACTACCCAGACGGTTGTGGTACTTCTTGGTTAGGACCAGAGGGGATGGTTGCGGGTACTTCCCAGAGGGTTTCCTGTTTATTTTTTGTGTTATCCATTTAGCTTCACTACTTCTTGTTGTTCTGTGGATAGATTACTTATGGATACCTTCATGTCATTGCTTAATGTTACTGCCTTCTGTTACTGTTACTGTTTACTACATACTGAACTATTACCTGCCATCTACTCACTGACTGTTAGGAACAGATCTTCGGGTGGATGCCTTCTAGGATTTAGACTCACACCCTATTTGGGTCATGCTTTTGGGCATAAGAAGACTATTATTTTGTAGGTATAGACAAGGGAAAGTGTCCTTCGATGTTTGTTACTTGAATGCTTTGAGAAAGAGAGCATAGGACCAAGCTATGGCTTGTGATGCTGAGGAGCTGTTTACTTTCATTTGTACTTGTTTTGTTACTGTTTTGTTTTCCATCATTTTGACTTGTCTGGCTGCTTTCCTAGATATGTAACATGCATCATTTCATATATACTTATGTGCTCATGTTTTTTGATTTAGTCTTCCGCTATTTACTACTGTTGGTTATTTACTGATTCCACTATTGCATTCTTATTTACATCTGATGTGTACTCTTCCAATGATGGAATAGTTTCTCAACTATCACACCCAAGGACCTCGCTGCTAGTCAGCAGCCTCTGGAATTTTAGGAAATATACTTGAGTCCCTGTGAACAACTTTGTAAAGGGCGCCTCTGGGTGGCTTCCAGAACCGGGACGTTACAAAGTAGTATCAGAGGAGTCCTTTTCTCTTGACATAATATTTGGATCCTTAGCCCGGGATGGAATGGATTTGGTACTTGGTGTTAAGATGTGCTCGGGAGTAGCTATCCCGTGTACAGGGAAAATCCAATCTATCTCGCTTATTGCAGTTTTCTAGTTTTGTGATGTCACAGTTGATATGATTTCACCTAGAGTGATTCACATGACTTGTGTTGTTGTTGTTGTTGTTTCTATTATGGTTCTATTTCTATCGCAACCCAATGAGATGAGGTTAGGCCATCTCATGCATCATATATGCACCTGTTAGAAATCACATGCCATGCAATTTTAGCATGCCATCTGGGGTGCATTAGAGATTGCATGTTTTTGTGATAGGCTTTGTGTAGATTATACGTGCTGTTGTGATAGATGCTTGATAGAATCCCTACTGTTTAGTAGACGACTGTTTGTATTTTACTTGAATAAATGAATTCCAATTTTTGGTTCTTGAGGTGTTATGGACCCTCTTGAATCAGAAATTGGTGAATCATTGGCATGTTTTCCATACATATGAATGTATTGGATGCCAAACTTTAATTCGTGGGGAGTATGGGCCCTCACGGATCTGAATTTGGCACCTCCTTGCCTTGTTTTCTGTGTTTTCTGGAAGTCGGTGCGGTTTCTGAGCTACTTCATAGAAAAACCTAGAATACACGGACTGTACATTATATATACATCATGTATAGTTTAAACCATGTCACTGACTATGTGAGCAGATTCACAGGTTGTGAAAATCTCCCCAAACATGCCATGTACGGTAGGTACATGCCGTGTAGTAGTGAGCATGCACCCAGTCTTGTAACTAACAGCATGGGTCGGTGTTATCATCTCTTTACACATGACTTGTTTTCTTTGGAACATGACATGTAAGGTTCAGCCATGTAACCGAACATTTAAATAACAACACGGGTTTCCAAAACCTTCTTTTAGTAGATGTCGTGTCCCTGGGGAACACACTGTGTAGTCTATGTTTTATTAGACCATGTGGGTTAGCTGTGTATGGAGACTCAGGCAGAGGAGAAGAGTTCAAGTACACGATGTGCGTGGGAACAACATGAAGTATAGTCTGGTTTGTTACACGACCAGTGTGTCAAGAATACACTCCCATGTGAATGGTTTAAGAGAACACGTCATGTAGTTTTTATACACGCCATGTAGTCATGTTTTTAGAACATGGTTTTTTCTTTCTCTTGTTATTGTTTTGTTCTCTTGTGTTCTAAGTCTTTATAATCCTGATCTGAGCTGTGATTTTGATCTTCTAGAGCTATTCCTCCGAGACGTCCTCTAGTTTTATGTATGTTCCCAGACGGTGATCAAACACCAGATATGACCGATCAAGATCCTCCTACAGATCCTCCTATTGTGCCAGGAATGGAGCTAGCAGTTATACCCGCCTCATGAGCCGATATGCTGTTTAGAGAGGCTTCCTGAGGAAGATGCTGACTTTTCAGGGAGTGCCGCCTCCTGCCCTGTTGATTGCCGAATTGACGCGGTTCTTTCTCCAGCAGCATCATCCTACTTTCTCAGGGGATGGAGGACCCCCAGATGTTGAGTAATGGTTAGAGGCCACGCTGACTATCTTCATGAATCTCGAGATACCCCCTATAGAAGAGGGTAATGATGGCCACCTATATGCTCTGATACACCACCAAGAGGGTTATGGGAGGTGATCTCACAGTCAGGGAGCCAGTAGGGTAAGTCTTGGGACGAGTTTCGACGTACCTTCTAATGAATACTTCTATCCAGATATCCTGATGGTTGATCGATCCCGGGAGTTTATGAGTCTGCCGCAGGGTACTATTTCCGTTATGGAGTACTCATCTCGTTTTACTAAACTACATCATTTCACACTGATTCTAGTAGGTGATGAGTTGTTCCTTGCTAGGTAGTTCGAGGACTATCTCAGGCAGGAGATCCGTTCCTAGGTGAATATCTTTAGGTTGAATTTGATATCCTCTATCATCAACCAGGTGCTTATCACTAGCTGTAATCTAAGGGATTTTGGAGTAGTGATCCAAGGAGGTTTGACATCTAGAGCGGGTGTTCCTCTTACTGATAGTAGGAAGCATCGGAGAGAGTGTTCTCATGGAGATCGAGGATCACGGGATGTATCTTCTGGCAGCCATGTTGTATGATACCAGTGCGGTAGGAGAGGGCATACTAGGCCTCAAGGCTAGAGGGATCTGATTGAGTGTCTATCATGCGGCAAGATGGGACATCTTCAACACTTTTTCCAGATCTTATCACCTTCAGCTGGTGGTAGGGGTTCTCCTATGACCTCGCGTTCTGGATATGCTTCACTAGTTTCTCACCAATATGGGAACTATAGCACTTCTGGCCGTTCGGACCGAGGTAGAAGTCGTGGTCGTGGTGGTCATTCACCAGGTTCTCAATGACAGCAGTGTGAATCAGCTCAAAGTGGTCATCTATGGGCGAAAGGCCACGGTGCGGGCTAGTATTTCATCCCGGAGTAGACCTATAATGAGAAGGATCCCGTCCCTTCTACAGTTCGAGGAATGATCGTAGTAGCCTCAGTTTTATCTTCATCTCTTTTTGATACTGTTGCTTCAAATAGTTTTATCTCTGTTGCTATTGGGGAGAGCCTTGGGCCTTGTATCTTTTCTTCTGTCGATATTTTGACTCTTGACATGACATTGGGAGCAAGGACTACAAGAGTACATTAGTGCAGAGAGTGACCTCTCAAGGTTGCAGGGTATCAATTCTTATGGGATCTCTATGTCCTAGAGATGACAGGATATGATGTCATTCTCAGGATGGACTGGTTGGTTCCCATCTAGGCAGTCGTCGACTGTTATCACCGCATGGTGAGTTTCATATTACCAGATGGTGAATCTTTTCTTCATAGAGGTGAATTGGGTGTTCAAGTGAGTCGAGATGGACATGAGCATCATGGGATAGGAAGGGTGACGTCCCAGATTCCTTGTCTTTATGTGGATGATCAGGGGACTTCACATTTGGGCATTCCCCCATGGTTGGATCGTTTCAGATACGTCTTTTCAGAGGACTTTTCAGGTTTACCTCTAGAGCGTGAGGTAGAATTCCCGATTGTGCTCATTCCTGGAGCACCACCAGTGTCCATTTCTCCCTATAGGATGGATACACCTAAGTTGCAGGAGCTCAAGAAGCAGTTGGAGGAGTTGCAGGAAAAGGGTTTCATCTGACCCAGTACATCTCCCTGGGGTTCTCCTGTCCTGTTTGAAAATAAGGTAGATGAGAACCATAGGTTTTCATGGATTATCGGAAGTTGAACCAGTTGATGGTCAAGAACCGATATCCCGTGCCTAGGATCGATGAACTCTTCGATCAGCTTCGAGGAGACAGATTATTCTCAAAGATTGATTTGAGATCCGGGTATCATCAGTTCTGGGTTATACCATCCGACATACCTCTGGCAGCCTTCAAGAGAACGTATGGTCAATACGAGTATACAGTCATGTCGTTCGGTCTCACGAATGCGCCAGTAGTTTTCATGGCAGTGATGAATCGATTGTTCCATCCATACTTGGATTCCTTCGTCGTGGTATTCTTGGATGATTTCTTGGTGTACTCTCACACTTGACATGACCATGCTACCCATCTTGAGATCATTTTTAGTTCACTGAGAGAGCATCATACTTATGCTAAACTCTTTATGTTCCCCTTTTTGATATATCATATTCACTTCTTGGGCCACGTCATTTCGGATAAAGGAGTTTCAGTGGACCCAGAGAAAGTGAGAGCTATAGATTTCTGGGAGCAGCCGAAGATTGTATTTGATGTGCGGAGTTTCCTAGGGATGGCTAGATACTAAAATCACTTCATTCATGAATTATCGTGCCAAGCAGCATCGTTGATAGGTCTGACGAAGAAGGGGGTGAAGTTCTTATGGTCAAATTATTATGAGTCAGCCTTTCAATAGCTAAAGGAGATGTTGACATCCGCACCGATACTAGTCTTTCCTGTGCCAGGCAAGATCTATACTATTTACTGTGATGCTTCATGTATCGTACTAGGCACCGTGCTTATGCAGGGAGATAGAGTCTCCGAATTCGGGTCATGGCAGCTGAGGCCACATGAGAGGAATTGCCTAACGCACGATATGAATTTGGTAGTTGTTGTTCATGCCTTATGCTATTGGAGGAATTAACTTCTGGGATAACACGTTGTGGTTTTCACTGACCACCAGAGTTTCAAGTATATCGTCACTCAGCGGTATCTGAGCCTGAGACAGTGCAGGTGGGTTGAGTATCTTCAGTCTATTGATTTCGAGCTTGCCTATACTCCGAGAAAGGGAAACGCAGTGGTAGATGTGTTGAGCTGGAGGACTAAGATTCAGACAATTCAGTAGGCTAGAAGTGAGTGGAAGATTATGGCTCTGTTCTTTGAGATGCATCTGGAGGTGCAAGAGAGAATGGGATAGACTTTCCAATCTTCTCTAGATGATACCTCTACACTTCTTGATCAGGAACAGATGAGGCAGCTATCAGACTCAGAAGGCTTAGTCTTTCGGGTGAGTGTGTCAGGAGGGGACCCTCTTCATGGATAGACAGTGGGAGATAACGAGATCTTTCATTTCTCAGGATGCATATGGGTGACATCAGACATAGCCGAGGTGTTGTTGCCGGATTTTCATTACTCTATTTGGGTCATACATCCTGGCCTCACCAAGATGTATCAGGATCTTCATCTCCAGTATTGGTGGTCAGGTATGAAGGGAGATGTTACTGGTTTTTTCATGAGATGTTCTACTTGTCAGCAGGTGAAAGAATAGAATTAGATACCTACCGAAATTTTACAGCAGTTACCCATTCCTGAGTGGAAGTGGAACGACGTCACGATGGACTTCATGACAGGGTTTCCGAGTTCACCTCGAGGGAGTGATGTTGTTTGGGTTGTCATTGACAGGCTTACGAAGGTTGCTCACTTCTTACCGATCAAGGAGACCATCACTGTTAATGATATGAGATGACTATACATATATGAGATTGTACGTCTACATGGAGTTCCACAATCCATTGTTTCAGACAGGGATGTGCGCTTTACTTCTCGGTTCTAGTAGGGACATCAGAAGGCATTTGGTACACATGTACTTTTGAATATAGAATACCATCCCCAGACTGATGGCCAGTCCAAGCACACGATCCAAGTGCTTGAGGATATGCTTCGAGCTTTAATTATAGAATTTGGTAGTTATTTGGAGAAACATATCACTCTAGTTCAGTTCTCCTAAAACAATAGTTCTTAGGTGACTTTTCAGATGGCACCATATGAGGCTTTCTACAGTAGGCCATGCCGATCACCCTTATGCTGGCTGGATGTAGGGGAGGCAGCTTTGCTGGGTCCTCTTCTTGTTCTGGAGACCTCTGAGCAGATAGAGTTGATTTGGAAGAGGATGTCTACAACACAGTCTCGGCAGAAGTCTTTTGCTGATCAGCGAAGACGACCTCTGGAGTTTGAGGTCAGGGATCAGGTCTCCCTATGTGTCGCACCGCGGTTGGGACAAAAGAGGATTCAAAGGTAGGTTAAGAATTCACCACGGTACGTCGGACGATTTTAGGTGTTGGAGAGGGTTGGGTCGGTCGCCTATCGGTTGCAGTTACCTCAGAAGTATAGGTCTATGCACGACGTCTTCCATGTTTCTAAGCTCAGACGTTACTTTTCAGACCTATATCATGTCTTTCAACCTGAGGAGGTTGAGCATGAAGTGGATGCATCGTTTGAGGAGCATCCTATGCGTCTTTTCGATCGCAGTACGAAGGTTCTCTGAGGCCGGTTTGTTCCTCTAGTACAGGTTCTATGGCATCATGGGCGAGTACAGGACGAGTCGTGGGAGAGGGAGGTTGAATTACGGTCACAGTGGCCAGAACTGTTTGGGGTTTCTTCTTCTACCCCTCGCTAATGAAATTCAGGGACGAATTTATTTAAGGGGGGATTTTTTTAAGAACCCGAATCTTCATTTTCTGGTATGTCTTTAATTTTTCTGAAGTGTTTGAGAAAAGAGGAATTTCTGGAAATTTTCGAAGTACATGCCGTGTACTTTCTGAGTACTCATTGTGTACTCCCTTGCCGCCCCAAGTCATGTGCTGGCCATGTCCGAGCCACACACACGGTGTGTAGGGATGAAGTGGAGGCCTCTTAAAGGAGAGTACAAAAAAAATAGAGTAAAATCTATGTACTCAAGAAGTACACACCCTGTACTCAAGAAGTATACACCATGTATTTTCTTTTTTTCATTAAATGGATCGGGGTCACAACGAATCGACAGAAACATATTCTTCTGTGTCTCGTTCGATTGAGTGAATTAGTATGACCATGCATCCTCTCTTGGCCTTCGAACCTTTGTCCTTTCTCCGATTCGATCTTCGTCGATTGCGTTGGAACCACAATGACGATTTCTTCCTTCTCCTTAAGCCTTGTTTCCAATTACTCATCTTTTTCAAGATCTCGTCGGTTAATATTTTTGGATTTTTTCTCAGATATTCGACATTAAAAGGAGAATCAATCTTTTTCGATCAAGTATATTGATCTCTTAGCTTTTAGTTAGGTGTTTTGTGCCTTACCATTCGATTTCTTTGAGTTTTATGTGCTAATTCCACCAATACCCATGAACAGGGTATTGCGTGTTTAAGGTTTTTACCTTGTGGTTATTCCTACCTTGATTTTAGGCTTGGGTAGAGGTAAATTAATCATGTTTGTGGATAATTTTTGTTCTTGGATGTTTTTACCATGCTCTGTTCTATTTATGACCTTCAGGTATTTGTTATCCTTGGTTGTTTTTCCTTTTTCTATGCCTAGTGACCATAGGATGGAGAAATGTTGATAATATGCTTATTTGCTGTAGACTGTTTAGCCAAGTAGCTCTATAGGTGTACTTTGGATTTATAGAATTATTATGCACTGCCTGGCATGGGGTCATGAGAACCTGGTGCTATAGACTATAAGGGATATACTGAGTGAGAATACCAGAGAGTCTTTGACATTATAGGCTACAAGGGATAGACCGAGTGAGATTTCCAGAGTGCCTTGGATATTATACGCTACAGGGGATAGACTGGGTGACCTTCCCAGAGTGCCTTGGGTATAATAGAATATAGGAGGGTAGACCGAGTGAGCTTCCTCAAGGAGTCTTTAATTTTTATGAATTTATTAAAAACCTTTTCCAGGATAGAGAAGGAATTGATTGAGTGAGCTTCCTTAGAGAGTCTATGATAGACCCGAAACTATGGTAGGAATTGACCGAGTGAGTTTTTTTAGAGAGTTTCAAGACATTGGGGCCAAGAGGGTTAGACCACATGATCTTTCTCAGAGATTCCCTGACTATCCTAGACTATGAGGGGAATTGACCAAGCGAGCTTCCCCAGAGAGTCTTATAATTTCGTATGACCAAACCAGAGGGGTTCGGCTGAGTGAACTTCCTAGAGGGTTGTGGTACTTCTTGGTTAGGACCATAGGGGATGGCTGTGAGTACATCCCAGAGGGTTTCCTATTTTTTTGTATTAGATGTTTTTCTTCACAACTGCTTGTTGTTATGTGGATAGATAACTGTTGGATATCTTCTTGTTACTGCTTAAGGTTACTGTCTGCTGTTACTGTTACTGTTTACTGCTTACTGCACTATTACCTACCATATAATCACTGACTGTTAGGGACAGATCTTTGGGTGGTTATCTACTGGGATTTATTTTCACATCCTGTTTGGGCCATTCTTTTTGGCCCAAGAAGACTTTTTTGTTGCAGGTATAGACAAGGGAATGCGCCCATCGATGTCTGGTACTTGATTGATTGGAGCATGAGAGAATGGGACCAAGCTTTGGCTTGCAATGCTGAGGAGCTGTTTACATTCTTTTGTAATTATTTTGGTATTGTGGTGTTTTCTAGAATTGTGAATTGTTTGGATGATTTCCTAGATATGTAACATGCATCATTTGATATTTACTTATGTGCTCTAGTTTGTTTATTTATTCATCCGTTGTTTACTACTGTAGATTATTTACTGCTTCCGCTATTGCATGCTTATTTACTTCCACTGTGTACTCTTCCAATGAGGGAATAGTTTCCCCACTATCACACCCATGGCCCTCGCTGCTAGTCAAAATCCTCTGGAATTTGGGGAAATTCTCTTGAGGCCATGTGACTAACCAGGTACGGGGCACCTCTGGGTGGCTTCCGGAACAGGGACGTTACATACCACTTTGAAGCTTTTAAATGAATTATCATTTTAGAACATTAATTTCCATATAAATAAAACCTAAAATCTATTTTGAAAACATGAAAATTAATGAGAAATGTTTAGAATAATAAATCTTCAAGACATTTAAAATGATATTTTGGTTAATGAGTTTTTTAACAAAAAGAGAGATACTTGAATACAAATAAATAAGGAATATCATTTAATAATAACTTTATAATATCGTGAGAATAATGGTATTCATGATATAATATGTCAAAGTACAATATATACTCTATATAAGAGTTAATTGATGCATTCCAACAATGAAGTCTCAGTGGAAAAGTAAATTGAGACGAAATCCCTTATAAAGATGGTATCCTAAAATTAATGATAAATCAATCAAATATTTATGTGTGAAAAATATAAATACACCCAATATATGTGGATATTATGTGTAAAAAATCATAGGACATTCAAACATATTCATAGGATGACATATTCATGAAGTACAAGTTGAACCCAAATAATTAAAATTGAGTTAAGAAGTTACCTTGTAAAAATTCGACAGCCTAACGATGTCACTTTAAGATTCAAAAATTTAGTTGATGAGATAAAAAGGGTATCTCATCACTTGGAAATAAATTTTACATCAATAAAGATATACAAGAACACATCCCAACATAATAAGTTGTAAATTAAAAGGCATAAGAAAAAGAAGTCTTTTAAAAACTAGAGGGTGAAAGGTTCCCTTACATATTGGGTAACATACGAAAGATACACCACATCAAAGAAGGATCATTCAATGAATATGTAAATACCCAAAACATTATAGTATATTAAACAATTAATACAATAATTGATATTACATATTCCACAAAAAAGGAAATAGTGGCCAATATAGCATGAATATCCTTGGAATAAAAAGTGAGATGAAAAACCCATACTTCATTGTAATCAATCGAGTCATATGACCAAAATTTAATTACCACCAAATGAATCACAGAATAGAATTATTATAAAGAGAATCATGATAATATAAATCAAATGTTAGTAATAATTACACCACATGCAATGAATAAGTGGCGAGCAATGGAAATATCACGGAATTGAAAATGAGATAAGAAATCCCTTACCTCGTGTCCGACATGACTCGATAGTTCATTAATCACCTTAATAGTAAACTAAAGGTAATTTATACATTCTTCAAAACCTTTTAAAGTTTATTATTCATTTTATATCACTTATTAACATGTTATAAACATTATCTAATCATTTAAGTTAATAACGTTCATTTGGTCGATATTTGGTACTTGAGTCAAAAATGAACACCTTATATTTACAACTTGTCCATGTGGTCAGTAGTCCATTATATTGAGAATGAAATTAATTATTTAGATATCATATATATAATATATATCCAGTATATATATATACTTATAATAGTACATAATACTTAGAGGTGAGAAAGGAAATACACCGTTAATGGAGACGGTAAGCTGTACGTACGCATTAATGCTACTTCCATTTCTATTTCTTATTTTAAGGGAATTAAAAACATTATGATACATAGTTATATTATAATTAAATTATAATATCATATAAGACATTGTTAACTCCATCCTTTATACTTCCCACATAAGGAATTAACGAGTCATATCACATTGAGGGGGAGGTAGTCCACACTTCCTCAAATGAGAATATCGTATTTACCCACTATGGAATCAATAATGTATTTATATAAATGGAAACATAAATAAGAATAAAGATAAAATAAACATCATATATATCATATATAAATACATTTCCATCATAATGGACACCATGATAGGTTTTTGGATATATTTAACAATCATCGTTCTGTGATGTGTTAGTTTACTATCCATAGAAACATTATGTTCTTCACCCATTAGATGGGGGTGTGTGAAAGTGTACTTAGATTCCTTATCATAAAAACGTCCAAGTATATTGAGGGTTCTGGTGTTGTTACAAAAAAATTAAAAAAAAATAGTTTAGGGGTTGGAGAAGTAAAATAAAATAAATCAATTTAAGAGAAACTGTTACCATTAATTTGGGTAACTCCTTTTTGTTTAAACCAAAGGACTTATTAAAGTGCCTTATGAAAAATTAAGGATTCTATGAGGAGGAGAGGAATCTAGGGAGCTTAATTGTACAGAGTTTGAACGCGTCAAAAGGCTTGAGAGTTGTGAATAATTTGTTAGAAGTTGTATCCTTTTATAAGGGAGAGGAGGGGCTCTTTAGGAAAGTGTGATAATATTATTTTATTATATAATGATATTTGGTTTCTAAAGGTCCAAAAATAATCAAAGTAGAAGAAAATATGACTCATTGTCGAAATAATATCATCCAATAGTAATTGGACATGTTTTGGATTTTATTTTAATATTTATACTCTTATTTATTTAAATCTTTTATTAATAAGGTAAATACTACATCATTATTGTGTCATAAATAATTTAATATATGTGATGTATAAAAATAATAAAAAAATATCGTGATGTCAAAAATATTTTTATATTTTCAATGAATATTTATAGTGTAAAATATAATTTTTATTACACCATATAAAAATTAATTTACTAAAAGATATTTGTTTTTTTCATTTTCCCTTTACGTTAAATTAATTAATCTAAAGTGTCATTTTTTTCATAAGGGGATCCATGGGGTCCCAAAATAGACCCAAAGATGCACATGGTCAGACAATACTCTTCCAATATGGTTATGATAAGTTTTAAGGTAATATTGATTTATTATAATATTATTCTTACCTTGAATTACCCTATTTACCTTTAACCGCGGTAAATAAACGTCAAAAGTTACTATTCGCCAAAAATTATTTTCCTCTTATTGAACCATATTTTGCATACTAATAACGACCATGTATGTTGGATTTTTAAAATTCAATTCATCTAAGTGGTAAAATGTCATTTAAATTGAAACATCAAGTTTTTAACTACTACAATGTTGTTTCATTATTCATAAAAAATTGATGTTTTTCATAAAAATACAGAAAATTCACCCTAAGATATATTTTATATTCCGAATTCAAAAATGATTTTTATTTTTCCAAATTAAAAACATAAATTCGTCAATAATTAATTTTAAAATTAAATATTTTTGTTCAAACAAATAGCTTGTTTTTAATAAACAATAACAATCAAATGATTGACACTTGTTTATATCCAATTTCAAAGTGAAATTAATTTCAATGACCAACATTGGATTAAATGGTATAAATATATTCTAATTAATCTTTAAAATCAAATAAAAATATAATATAACCATATAAATAAATTAAATTAAAACAGTGTTTTGAATAAAAATAAAATATATTTTGCAATTCATTAGAAAATGAACTTTATCTGAAAAATTCAAAAAATTTACAAAAAAGTAAATTTTGATGTCCCCATTCTAAAGAAGGAAAATATATGGTCAAATAATATGTTTTAAAGTTACCAAAATAATATTTAAATAGGTTTCCACATTAAAAGATGGTAAATAGTCCTTTTAATGTAAATTATTTTTAAATTAGATTCATTCACATTTTAAGCCTATAACATTTATTGGGTAAATGTAAATACATTTGACAAAAATTTATAATCATATTGTAGTTATTTTTCTTCATTCCCGCAAATAAAATATCTAGGAGTTAACTACCATTTAAAATAATAATATTATATTATTAGTTTTCAATGTAAGATTTCAATGAAACTTGTTGTTGCGTATTAGGTACACTATCGAACATAACAAACCCTTAAAAGAAAAATTAATAATTAATTCAAAAATATTAATAAATATGAAATATGTCTTTTTATTTATTTACCTAGGATGTTACATCCTTCTCCCCTTTTGAGAATTACGTCCTCAAACATTTACCACTGGGCTTGGAAACTTCATTAAAAGTCCTACATCCGAAAAGAGTCTGTAACACTATAACTTTAAAAGAATGCACAAAAAGTACAATGGTCACCCGGGATAACCCATAAAAGGATTCCATATAGGAAAACATATATATGGAAGAGATAAAAAATTGTCAAGTTATGATGAAGAGTGTTACAAAACATGATGTGGAGAATGTTAACCAATCGAAAATCCCAAACATTATGTGTTAAACGGTCTTTGATTAACCAGTAAGAAACGTAAACCAAAAAAATTTCTTTTAAATTCCATTTCATAATTTGAAGGAATTAATTTACTATATAGAATAATAACATAAGTGAATATACATACCTTTATGTAGAGATTCATCCTTTAAAATGTTTCTACCAAAAACATATCTTTTCTCCAAACAAATAGCATTAAAAAAATGGCGACATCAAAAACACAAGAATCATCATCTTGAGAATCACATAATTCAAAAAAGAAGAACTATATATTTCCATTTTCTTTAGAAATCAACTAAAAACAAAATTGTTAGTGCAAGATCAGATAATACACAAAAAGGATAATATGTTACAAAAAAGAAAAACTACTCCTAATATCGAATTTTTTTCAAACAAACCCCAAAGCTCAAAAGACCATTCAAAAAAACAACTTCCTGAAAAATTCTTTAAAATATATCCTAACTAAGATTAAAACCCAAATCTCAAAATAATGTAATTACAAAGTCTTCCAAGATAACATTTATCTCTTAATAACAACAGTTAATCATAAATCCTCATAGTGAAATGTAATTAAACAAATCACATGTTCTCCATGATAGGTTAATCATTTTCATAAATAAACCAAATCGTCATATGTCCACAATAAAAACAAAAATTATTACAAACTAAAATTTCTACTGTTATTAAAAAATTCAAATCCATAGTTTTCCATATTCCTTATGCTTATAGGGTTTCCTCAAAATAGTGAACGTCTTCTACAACAACCTTTATCACTTAATCACTAATTCATTTTCCAATAATATATATATCCATTTGATAAAAAATAAGTCCCAAAAATAAACTTATTCTTGTTCAAAAAAAATATTTTACTAAAATAATAAGTGATACTAACTAGAGACTTCAAGTAGGATCATAGTAGGCGATGCACCCTTGTCACCCTTCGGTTAGGGGTTTGATTCCTGTAGCCTTTCTAGATGTGATAGGTTGTCACCGATCCTATGAGTATTCCTTTTTATAAAACTCAAAAATAACCCTAACATGTTTTATCCTCAATGGTTTCTTTATACCTCTGATTTTCATCCAAATTCATTATGATATAAACATCTTAATTCATGATGTCTTATGTCACCACCATATGATAAAATAAAATGATCCCCAAAATGAAGAACACCATACATTAATCATGCGGTCCATTTGGTTTCATTATTATCTTGTTCACCTAGGTATAAGGTCTATGCATCACAAAAATGATTTAAGGATCCTTCAAAATAATTTTCTTCCTCCATCCAAATACACCTTGTACAACATAGGTTATATGGGTGTTCAAAGCTAAATTTTTTTATAAAATAATAATGTATGACTTATAATTTTGAAAAATATGATAAAACGTGATTTCAAAAAAAATAGTCGGACCGAATTAGAGGTGAACCTTTCAATTAATAGTCATTTGAATATTACATATGTATGTGATGAGAGACTATATTGTAAAATAAATTATAAATAGGTTGCTCAAGGGTCTCCTTCTTCAGCACCTTTTTTGAAATCATAATATGCTTCAAAATCTTGAGATATGGTAAAATATTTGAAAATTCCTTGATAATATTTACCTCACTTTAAAATATGAGAATATTGTGAAAATAGGATTTGTATAAATACAACCCATGATCAACGATGATAAAAAGGTAGAGTAGAGGTGTTTGATATATCAAAAAACTGCTTTCATGTGAGTTGTATGCTAGAAAAATATTCACAATCATCAGAACATGACTTTGTAATAATTATTTCTAGCATGACATCATGATGAGATAGAAATGTCGTTTGAGATCCTCCACCATCCATTTGTCACTGAAATTACTTCATCTAAAAATGTTATAAAAAAGGATTTAATAGAAATAATAGACATAGGGACTAACCATGTGTCTAATGAAAACTCATAATCCCTAATGTTGTCTAAATCGACCTCTGATCCCAAATATAAGGACAAGACATTAAAAAATTACATAATATTGAATTAAAGGAATAATTCACATGGAGGATATTTTTAGGTTTAGAGTTTTTGAGAATTAGTCCATAACTATTACATGACAACATTAATATTACATGTAGACACTACTACTTAGTATCAATTTTTTATATAAAATAAGAACTCTTAAAAATATATAAGTCTAGCTCCATGTTTTCGACAGCATGAATTTTCCATGATCCAATACATGACCCTATTCATCATTCTGTCCTGTGAATTTTTTTTTATAAAAATGGGATGAGCATAAAAATCTCAGTAAGGGTTATACAAGAGGGAAGTAAAACATTAGCCCATCAATAAATAAAAATCAATGAAACCATACATTTCAATTATAACATACCTAATGAAATCATAAGATTTTTGAATAACACACACAAATAATAAATCATAAAGGTTACTTATAACATCTACATCAATCATAAATTGTAACTATCACATCTACATTAGGAGTTATGCATGGAATACCCATTATAATATATTCCCTAAATCTATTAGAAGAAATATCACGTTTACCTCTATCACGTTACCCAATCCATTGGAGTGATATCTCGGGCTCACCCACCCTAGATTTAATAGATAACAACCCATATACGTAAACAATTCCCAATAAAAATAAAATAATCATAACACATAACACAAGTCTAAATGACATATAACATTTACACATTCCAATATATCAAATCAAGATATTGAAATAAACAATGCTTTATCAAATCATTTTCAAGACCATTTAAAAAGAGTTTATTTGAATCAAAGTTTCCCATTCCACATTGATTATTTTAAATGAATTTTCATTTTAAAATATTAATTTCCATATAAATAAATCCTAAAACCCATTTTTAAAAACATGGACATTAATGATAAATTTTTAGAAGAATAAATCTTTAAAACATTTAAAACGATATTTTGGTTAAAGAGTATTTTAACAAAAATAGAGACGCTTGAATATAAATAGATGAGGAATAACATTTAATCATAACATTATAATATCATTAGAATCAAGGTATTCATGATATAATATGTCAAAATACATTATATACACCATATAAGAGTGAATTGGTGCATGACTACAATGAAGTCTCAATGGAAATGTAAATTGAGATGAAATCACTTATAAAGATGGTATCCTTAAATTAAGGATAAATCAATCAAATATTTATGTGTGAAAAATATAAATACACCCAATATAAGTGGATATTAAGTGTAAAACAATCATATATCATTCACACATATTCATAGGATGACATATTCAATAAGTACAAGTTGAACCCAAAGAATAAAAATTGGGTTAAGAAGTTCCCTTGTAAACATTCGACAGCCTAACAACGTCACATTAAAATCTATAAAATGATTTGATGAGATAAAATGGGTATCTCATCACTTGGAAATTATTTTTACATCAATAATGATAAAAAATAACATATCCCAACATAATAATATGTGAATTAAAAGGCATAAAAAGAAGATGTCTTTTAAAAAGAGGAGGGTGAAAGGATCACTTACAGATTGGGTATCATACGAAAGATACACCACATAAAAGAAGGATAATTCAATGAATATGAAAATACCCAAAAACATTATATTATATTACATAATGTATACAATCAGGGATAGTACATATGCCATAGAAAAGGAAATAGTGGCCAATATAGCATGAATCTTATCAGAATAAAAAGTGAGATGAAAACCCCTTACATCGTTGTAATCAATCGAGTCGTATGACCAAAAGTTAATAAACACCAAATGAATCATATAATACCATTAATATAAAGAGAATCATGATAATATATATCCAATGGAAGTACAAAATACACCACATGAAATGAATAAGAAATCCATTACCTCGTGTATGACTTGACTCGATAGTTCTTTAGTCTCCTAAATAATAAACTAAAGTTAATTTCTTCTTGATTAAGATCCTTTTTCAAGTTTATTATTCATTTAATATAACTTATTATAATGTTATAAACATTATGTAATCATTTATGTTAATAATGATCATTTTTTCGAGATTTGGTACTTGAGTCAAAAATGAACACCTTATATTTACAAGTTGTCCATGTGGTAAATAGTCCATTATATCCAGAATGAAATTAATTATTTAGATATCATATTTATCATATATATACAATATATATATATATATTTATAATCATACATAACATTTAGATGTAAGAAATGAAGTGCACCGTTCATGGAGATGGTAAGTCGTACATACGCATGAACGCTACTTCCATTTCTATTTCTTATTTAATAGAATTAAAAACATAATAATACATAGTTATATTATAATTCAAGTATAATATCATATAAAATATTATAAACTCCCTCCATTATCCATCCAATGTAAGGAATTAACAAGTCATTTCACTATAAGGGGGTGGTAGTCTGCACTTCCTCTAATGAGATTATCGTATTTACCCACCATGGAAACAATAAAGTATTTTGATAAATAGAAATATACAGAAGAATAAATAAAACATAAAGATTATATATATCATATATAAATAAATTACCATCATAATTTCCACCATGAGAGGCAATTGTTGATATTTGAACAATCATCGTTTCTTGTGGCCTTAGTCTTTCATCCCCAGACACATTATGTTTTTCACCCATTAGATGATGTTGTGTGTAAGATTAGTTCGAATCCTTATCATAAAAACATCCTAGTATATTTAGGATACTTTTTTTGGATAAAAAATAATGGAATAAAAAGAGTTTATGGGTTAGAGAAGTAAAATATAAATAAAACAATTTAAGAGAAACAGTCACGTTTAATTTGGTTAACTCCCTTTGGTTTGAACCAAATGAATTCTTGAAGTGCCTTATTCATATGATAAGGCTTTTAAGAGAAGGATATGGATTTTGGGAGATTATTTGGGCTGCAGATGGATGAGAAAAAAGGCTTGAGAGTTGTGAAGAATTGGTTATAAGTGGACTCCTTTTTTAAGAGAGGGGAGGGGCTCTTTAGGAAAGAGTGATAATATTATTTAATTATATAATGATTTTCGGTTTCTAAAGGTCCAGAAATCATTAAATTGGAATATAAGATGACTGATTGTCTAAATAATATCATCCAATAATAATTGTATAGGTTTTGGTTGTTATTTTAATATTTATAATCTTATTTATTAAAATCATTTATTAATGATGTAAATACTACATCATTATTGTGTCATAAATAATTTAATTTATGTGATGTCTAAAAATTATAAAAAAATACCATGATTTAGGAAGTTTTTTATATTTCCAATTAGTATTTATAGTCGAAGATATAATTTATATAACACCATATAAAAATAAATTTACTAAAAGATATTTGTTTTTGTCATTTCTTCCATTACATTAAATTAATTAATCTAAAGTGTCATTGTCTTTCATAAGTTCCCCATGGGGTCCAGAAATAGACCCAAAGATGAACATGGTCGTCCATTAATCATTAAAAAAGGTTAGGAAAAGTGTTATGGTATTTTTGAATTATTATAATATTCTTTTTACCTTGAATTACCCTATTTAACTTTAACCGCGATAAATAAATATCAAAAGTTACTATTCACCAAAAATTATTTTCATCTTATTGAACCACATTTTAATTAATAATAAAACCCATGTATGTCGGATTTTAGAAATTCAATTCACAGAAGTGGTAAAATTTCATTTAGATGGAAAATTCAGCTTTTTTAACTATTACTAAGTGGTTTCACTATTCATCAAAAATTGAAGCTTTCCAGAAAAATAAAAAAACTTCAGCCCAAGATATATTCGATATTCTGATTTAAAAAATTATTATTATTTTTCCAAATGCAAAACATAAAATTTTCATTATTTAATTTTTAAATTTATTCCTGTTGTTAAAACAAATACCATGTTTTTAATAAACTATAACTATCAAAATATTGACACTTGTTTATAACCAATTTCAATGTGAAATTAATTCCAATGACCAAAAATGGATTTAACGGTAAAAATATATTATAATTAATCTTTAAAACCAATTAAAAATATAATATAACTATATAAATAAGTTTGATTAAATAGAGTATTTAATTTAAATAAAATATTTTTCGCTAATCATTAGAAAATGAACATTATCAAAAAAATTCCAAAAATTTACACAATGTAAATATTGATGTCCCCATTCAATATAAGGATCTTATTTCTTCAAATATAATGTATTAAAGTGGTCAAAATTATATTTAATGAGTTTTCTCCATTAAAAGGCTGTAAATTGTCCTTTGAATGTAAATTATGCTTAAAATTAAATTCATTCACATTTTATGCCTCTAACTTTTATTGGATAAATGTAAATACATTTAACAAACATGTATAATAATATTGTAGTTATTTTTGTTCATTCCCACCAATTTAACTGTTAGGATTTAACTGCAATTTATAATAATAATTTTATATTATTAGTGTGCAACGTATGATTTAAAAGAAACCCATTGTTACGTATCAATACGCTATCAAACATAGAAAACCCGTTAAAGTAATATTAATATTTAAATCACAAATATTAATAAATATGAAATATGTATTATTCTTTATTTACCTGGGATGTTACATCATTCCCCCCTTTTGGGAATTGTGTCCTCACCATTTTAAAAATGGGCTTTGAAACATTATGAAAAGTCCCACATCAGAAAAGAGTTAGTAAAAATATCACTTTAAAAGAAAGAAAGAAAAGTACAATGGTCACCCGAGATAACCCGTAATAGGATTCCCGGTAGGAAAACAAGGACATGAAAGAGAGAACAAACGGTCATGTTCTAATGGAGAGTGATAGAAAACATGATTAGGAGAGAGTTAACCACTATAAAATCACAAACATATGATTTGTTAAACGGTCTTTGATTACCCAGTAGGAAACGTAAACCAAAATGTTTTTGTTTTACATTCCTTTTCCTAATTTGAAGGAATTCATTTTATAATTTAAATTAAAACATAACGAAATATACATACCGTCATGTAGAGTTTTATCCTTTAGTAAGTTTCTACCAAAAAATAATCTTTTCTCTACACAAAGAGCATTCAAAAAGACTTGGTCACATCAAATGAACAAGAATCATATTCTTGAGAGTCACATAATTCAAAAAATGAGAACTATATATTTCTCTTTCCATTAGACATCTACTAAAACCAAAATTGTTAGTGTGAGATCAGGTAATACCCAAAAAAGATAGTTTTTTACAAAACGGAAAACTACTCTTAATTTCCAAAATATTTCAAAAAAACCCAACGTTCTAAAAGACCATTCAAAAAAACAACATTCAATAAAATTCATCAAAAGTGATCCAAAATGAGATTGAAACCCAAATCCCACAAGGATTTAATTACATATTCTTCCAAGATAACATTTATCTCCAAATAACAATAGTTACTCACAATGTCTCATATTGAAAATTATTTAACCGAATCACATTTTCTCTAAGATAGGTTAATCATTTTCATTAATAAACCAAATTTTCATATGTACATAATAAAAATATAGATTCTTCAAATCTAAAATTTCAACCATTAT
The DNA here is from genome assembly GCA_963277665.1 of Viscum album. Lineage (NCBI taxonomy): Eukaryota > Viridiplantae > Streptophyta > Magnoliopsida > Santalales > Viscaceae > Viscum > Viscum album. The sequence continues at coordinate 1,818,497,679 of OY728146.1, forward strand.
TCTACAATTTAAATACAAATTTTTCTATATTCCTTAGGCATACAGTGTTTCTTCAAAAGAGAGAACGTCTTCCACCACAACCTTTATCACTTGATCCCTAAATTATTTTTCTATATAATGTATATCTATTTGATAAAAAATAATTTCCAAAAATCAACTTATTCTCGTACCATAAAAACATTTTACAAAAATAATAAGTCATACTAACCAGAGACCTCAAGTAGGCTATTGGTAGGTGATGCATGTAAAGACCCATAAAATTCAAGGGAAATTTTTTCTAAATTTTCTTTGGGATTTTACAAGAACGCGGTTTATGATGGCACTTGATTCTGAGGCCCGGAGTGGCCGGAATCAATTTCCGAAGTTTTGCTCGGGTACGTTCAGTGAACGAACGAGCGGGTTTTTCTAACTTTTGAACCAGTGCTCGGAATTGAATTCTGAGGGCACCGATGGAATCGCAGTACCGATTTTTTCTTAGAAATGCCTCTTTCGGAGTTGCGTTTTCTCGGTTGTGCTTTTTAATTTTTGGGGTTTAAGTTAAGAAATAAAAATAAAGTTGTACGACAATTTTATTTCATTTCACATAAAGCCGCTTAAAGACCACTTTAAGCTACTTAAGCTGGGCTGAAGCAGATAGGGTGCAATTCAAAATATCCTACTCACTTGGTAGGATATTTGTGAGGTGGGACCCACACGAGCCTCACCGTTTCTTTTCTTCTTAAGTAACGCACCCACACCCCCCTATTAAACGAAGTCAACCGACGCGTTTCCTTAATTTCTTAAAGACTCTTTTTAATTGGGCAGTTATGTTTTACAATTAATTATTTGAAATTAATTGTGATGGTTACGTCGTTTGAATATTGAAATCGTTCACAGAAAACAATAAAATAATGCCTTAGCCTCATTTTATTTTGGGGTTGGGAAGCGTTGAACAGAGTTTTCCTCTCCTCCTCCTCCTTCGCGAAGAACACGAAGAACGCACTACCACTGACGAAGAATGCTCATTTTCCTTCCACGGAATTTCTCCCCTTCCACGGAAAGACTCTTCAACGGATCTTCTTCTTCCCCTTCATCGTCAACGGATCGTAGAACAAGCTCGGAAGCGGAATCGGGTATCAAGCGACGACGGCTTTGCCTTCCCTTGAGTCGGATGAACGCCAACATCCCCCTTCGACGTCGTCATCCTCAAGACGCCATACCACGACGAACCTCAAACAACGATGTGTCCTTCCGATCGGCTTATACCCAAGGTAAGGAATTGTTTATGAAATATTAATGAACCCCATGCTACTTCCTTCTAAATCAAAGATCGCGGATCAAATAAACATTAATTTGATTCGCAAAGATTATGTTGCGAGTTGAGTTTTTATTTTTGGTGTTCTATTATCTTTTGAGAAAAGAACGACGAGCGCGGACCAACCAATTCTAGGTTGATCCGTGGATCGTTCATTCATGCGGATTTATGTTGAGGATTATTATTTGATTTGTTCGTGATTATTACCTTGACGATCTTCGTGGATTTTAAAACCAATTGTTATCGAATAACGCGAGGGGTCTAGACCGCACAAAAACGGCCGACACTCCTCCTTTTTTTCATGGTGGTTCCTTGTGGATTGAAATTGGAAAGGCTTAGTGCCGTCGCACCACACGGAATCATGCGACAAGAAAATGCGCGGTGCCGTCGCACCACACCGTGAAATGAAGAACAAGGACACGACGCCATCGCGCCGCGTCGAAGAAACCCGAAGTCATCCGCGGACGGAGTCGGGCCGCAGCGAAGGGGCGCGGCGCCAACGTGCCGCGCCGGAGAACCACAAAGACGGCGCATTTCTTTTTTGACGGTCGACGAAAAACGAGGCCGCAAGGTAATTTTGAGGCCTCCGCAGTGAAGTTCGGGTCCCGGGAGGACCATAGGCGAAGACTGCAGGAGAAACGGACCACCAGAGCGCGTCCAGTGGTCCGCGGAAGGCGGCGGCGGCGCGCCGCCGGAAGGGAGGCAGCCGGCGGTTCGCTACCAGCCTCAATTAGCGGCAAAGAGCGGGGGACCGCACACCCCGCCCGCGGTGTCCGCTCAGCCGCGCCGGCCGAGCTGCTGCCGGCCGGTCGGGCCGGACCGAGCCGGCCGGGCCGGGCCACGCCGGCCAGGTCGGGTTAGGCCCGGCCGGTTCGGACCTGGTTCCGGCCGACCCAGGGGGGGTCGGGTCGGGTCGGCCCGGGCCCAGACCCCCCGTTTTCGAAGCACTTTCGGTCAAATGACCATATCTTGAGATGTAGATCTCCGATTGATGCACCGTTAGTGGCAACGCGATCCTTGGATCAAGACGGTCATTTTGGTATATTACACTAAAGGTTTAGGAGAACTTTGGGGTCGGCCGGGTTGGTTCGTACACGAAACCAACCGGGCCCTCGGAGTGGAAACGCTTGTAACATGAGTTCCGGACGTCTGATTGACGTGTTGTCGACTTTGATGGATTACTCTAAGTGAGATGGATGTTTTGACTTACTCCGCTCGAGGTTTGGATGCAGTCAGAGTGCGGTCGGGTTGGTTTGGATACGAAACCAACCGGGACCCTGGAACGAGAAAACCAATAACTTACAGACTGGGCGTCCGATTGTTGCGCCGTCTGTTTCGTTGAATTCCTCTTGATTAGACGGAACATTTGGCATACTTCGCCCGAGTTTTGGATATAGTTGGATAGTGGCCGGGTTGGATCGCACCCAAAATCCAACCAGGCCCTTGGAACAAAAAAGATGATATCTTTCAGACTAGACGTCCGTTTGACGAACCGTCAACGGCATTGGTGATCATATTGAGAAACGGTCCCTATGAGTATACCCAATCATTGTTCGGGGTATAGTTGAGATCCGGCCGGGTTGGATCACTCACGAAACTAACCGGGCCCCTGGGATGAAAAGGCAAATAACTCACAGACCGGGCGTCCGATTGACGCGCCGTCTGTTGCGCTGAGACCCCTATGACGAGGTGGTCCTTTGAGATACTTCTCCGTGGTACTTTGAGATACTTGGAGTATCTACCAGTATCACGTGGAGCGGACCCTCCCAGATACGAGCATACGGAGTACGGAGACAATGTAGCTTGATGGAACCTGAAGACTTCTTGTCCGATTCGAGTCGGAGAGAATTGTATAGCCCAGTGGGGAGCACTATTGTGTTTTGGTGGCAGACCCACAGTGGGGAGCACTATTTTGTTCGGGTGGCAGACCTGCGGTACTCGACAGGAGGAGTACCTCTGTAGGCTATGAGGGGGGAGCACTACTGTGTTTGGGTGGCAGACCCCGGCGGGAAGCACTACTGTGTGAGGTGGCAGGCCCGCGGTACTTGACAGGAGGAGTACCTCAGCAGTCTTAGGTTAGTGAGCAGTACCTCGAATTCGTGACAGGACCACTGTACACACCAGAGATGGATCTCTTCAGCAGTTACGGTTTCGATAATGAAAATCCTGGTTTGAGCTGAGACTTTTGATCCTTGTGTTTCCTCATGATTGAGATGGGTTATTTGATAACTTAGGTATATGTATGGGCATATACCTAAGTAGAGGTTATCTGTTGAGATCTTCTTTGTGGTTATCCTTGTTGGTTTTAGAGAGACCTTGAGGTTCTTGGGGTTCCTACTGAGTAACATTATACTCACCCCTACACGGGCTATGCCTGCACCTCGTTGTGTTGGTTGCAGACGACGGGTAGTGCTGACAGAGGCCGAGTGTTCGAGGACTGGACAGTACCCGGAGGTGCACCACACGACGAGTCAGTATCTGGAGGATGAATTCACGGCGAGATGACACACGGAGGTGGTTGATGGGAGAGAGCGTTGAGGAGGCTATCTGTACCAACCCTTCAGGTAGGATCCGTGGCGGACGATCCAGGAGTTGTGCTACCTGTACCTACCCTTCAAGTAGGATCCAGGAGGACGACCCAAGAGCTGCTTCCTTCTTCCAACGGTTGCCTTTTTCTGTTGTACTTTCGTTCAGTTGTAGTTGTACTTTTTCTTGGGTTTGTATTCTAGCCCATTTTCTTTTTTGCACTTCTCTTTTACTTAGTGTTTACTTTTTCCGCTTTCTTACTCTGTAGTTCTTGTTTTCTTTTATAAAGGCAATTCCTTCCCAGTTATCAGGATTTATGCCTTTGGTGCTAGTCGCCAGCCCCTGGCCTATGGAAGGCGGGCTTGGGGTAGTCACGGCACGGGCCCCGAGGACGGGTCGTGACAACTGGTATCAGAGGAGTCGGTTCTACCGTAGAACTTATAACTCTTATATTTTCTTTCTGTGAAGCAATAGTGTTAATGGTACCGAGTGTGGTCTTCAGTTCAGGGAGTCCATTGTTGGTGTTGGCGGCCAACGTATCCATACACCAGGACCCTGACAACTGATTTCTGACTTTGTGCACGAAAACACTATTTGCGTGTGTGTTTTCAAAGGATTTCCCTTAAAAAATCTCATACCAGGTCCGCTCACCAGGTATAATCGTTTGACCATGTTACGTTGTTTCTTTCAGGATTCCTTTTCTCAGAAAACTAGCTAGAGCCTCGAGAGTGGTTCGTACTGACAGCCCGCCTAGCGACGTGGCCTCAGTACAGGGCCCTTTTCCAGTTGAGGCACCAGCGGAGGCACCAGCAGTACTACTACCCGTTGGGACACCGATGCCACCAGCCCCAGCAGAAGAGGGTCCACGTCGCTTGAGCGCACTGCACGAGTTCCAGCGCTAGAGGACACCCAGGTTTTAGGGAGGGACGGACCCTCAGGCGGCTGAGGATTGGATGGAGGCTGTGGTGAGAGTCTTCAGGCTAGTGGGGTTGCCGACAGACTTCATGGTGATCATTGCTGCCAGCCTCCTTCAGGCAGTTGCAGGCAGGTGGTGGAGCCTCTTGTTTTAGTTTTGCGACGGGATGGACTTCGCATGGGAAGACTTAGAGACCTTCTTCAGGGGGGGGGGGGAGTTTTTTCCAGTAGCTCTACACCCCGAGCGTGTATAAGAGCTTCTAACTTTTCCGCGTGTTTTTCGATCAGTAGTCGAGTCATCTGTGCGCAGTAGACAGATGATGCAGAGGTCCAGGAGGACCAGACCAGTAGTTTGACGATCTCAGGTTTTAGAAACGGTGGTGCGGGGCACCCGGGGTGGGGTCAGAGCCAGGCGTTCCAGAAACAGACAGGGTTACTCATGCGGTGGGAAGGGTCACCTGGCGAGTGACTGTCTGACTCCTCGTACAGTTGATCCACATGCGTTGGAGGAGCCACCAAGGCAGTATAGCTCCGGGAGCAGGTGGACAGGAGCGGAACTAGTGGATACATCCCTTGTACATCTACTTCCATGTTGATTTTGTATTCGTGTCTTTGTACTATGAGCTGCAATAATAAAAAGACCCTTATCTTGTGATGTTTACTTTCCTATCCTTTTTGTTTGGTTGATACTGAGTGGTCCTGGTTAAGACTGTTGACTTGACCCTCACTTTCGAGATTTCTACTGGAGGAGACCCAGTGACCTCACACTGAAGCCAACAGTGTGACTCGACCCTTGGAGGCGAGAGTGACAGTTGGATCTCTTGGTAGTTACGTCGAGGCCTTACAACGTCATACATGGCATAAATAAGTCATTCATGTCAGGATTTACTGTATTAGGAAATGGGCGTGGTTCATCCAGGGGATGAGACCGAGTTTCTCTTTTCGGCAAAAGAGAAATTTTAGCAGCTCTTTCAGATCATAGGCAATGCAGGTCCAGGTCATCCAAGAGCGGATGAAGACTGGACAGTGCAGTATGAAACAGGAAACTGGTGCCAGTCTTAGAGACTCGGGCTTATTAAATGTTTCAAGAAGTGGAATCTTTAAGGATAGATGAGTCTGCGAAGCAGCAGACGTGGAGGCAGAGCTAGGAGAGGAGTATGAGGTGGTGTACATCTTAACATGCTACAACCACCCGCCTTAGTAATCCCTACCAGGCTCAGGGAGCTGGAGGGAGGAGGAAGAGTGTGGCTGCATGCGGTCAAGGAGTGTGACCCAATGGCTCTAGAAATGATTCAATGGACAGTCTGTGTCCACTACTAGCTATTGTAGTAACAGATGTCGATATGAATCATTCCTTGCTTTCACAAATCTTGTTCCAGACCTAGGATTTCCGGTAATCCATGGACTTGTCCCTCACGTCTAGAGATACCTTGAGAGGAGACTCGATGATCACACTTACACCGACGGTGTGGTCAGACCCTCGAGGCAAGAGTTTCGGTTGGAATCTCTTGGTGGCACCGTCGAGGCCTTACGGCGTTAGTTTATGTATGGAATTGGAAATAACTGTTCATACTCAAATTGACGGTTTTAGGAAAACGTCGGGATGGGTTTTCCTTGGTTGGCGAAAAGGAAACCCCAGGCAGCACAGGATAAACTCATTCATAGGAGGGTGTGACCGATCACTCTTGAGTCAGCCAACCATACCCTCGTGGCAGCAGTCTTTTGTGTTTCAATTATAACAGAAAATGGAGACCTCTGGAGTTCGAGGATGACGATCACGTACTTATACGGGTCTCACCTCGACGAGGTTTACGGAGATGTGGACAAGGCAGCAATTTATCTCCGAGGTTCAACGGACCTTTCTAGGTCCTCAGCTGGGTAGGCGGGGTGGTTTTCCGCTTGAACCATCCATCTCAGTTGTACCAGGTGCACGACGACCTCCACGTTTCTCAACTGAAGAGATACATGCTCGACCCTTCGTATATCATCGACCATGAGGAGCTGGATGATGGTGATGGAGTGTCTTTCATGGAGGTTCCAGTGGGGATCAAGGATCGACAGGAGTGGATCCTACGAGGACGATCGATTCCTCGGGTTCACTTTCTCTGGCAGTACGGAAACCTCTGGGTGAGCACATGGAAGCGGAAGGCTCGGATGCGTACTCTATACCGCTTTTGTAACCTTAGTTTGTGTTAATTCTTTTCGAGGACATAAAGCCCTGAGGTGGGAGTAATGTAAATACCCGTAAAATTCAATGGAAATTTTTTCTAATTTTTTTTTGTGATTTTACAAGAACACGGTTTCTAACGGCACTTGATTCTGAGGCCTGGAGTGCCCGGAATCAATTTCCGAAGTTTGGCTCGGGTAGGCTCAGTGAACGGACTAGCGGGTTTTTCTAACATTTGTACCGGTGCTCGGAATCGAATTTCGAGGGCACCGATGGAATCACAGCGTCAATTTTTTCATAGAAACGCCTCTTTAGGAGTTGCGTTTGCTCGGTTGTGCTTTTTAATTTTTGGGGTTTAAGTTAAGAAATAAAAATAAAGTTGTACGAAAATTTTATTTCACTTCACTTAAAGCCGCTTAAAGACCACTTTAAGATACTTAAGCTGGGTTGAAGCGGATAGGGTGCAATTCAAAATATCCTACCCACATGGTAGGATATTTTTCTGGTGGGACCCACACGAGCCCCACCGTTTCTTTTCTTCTTAAGTAACACACCCGCACCCCCCTATTAAACGAAGTCAATAGACGTGTTTCCTTAATTTATTAATGCCACTTTTTAATTGGGCAGTTAAGTTTTACAATTAATTCTTTGAAATTAATTGTGAGGGTTACGTCATTTAAATTTTGAAATCGTTGGCGGAAAACAATAAAATAAGGCCTTAACCTCATTTTATTTTGGGGTTGGGAAGCGTTGCGCTGAGTTTTCCTCTCCTCCTCCTCCTTTGCGAAGAACACGAAGAACCCGCCACCATTGACGAAGAACGCTCATTTTCCTTCCACGGAATTTCTCCCCTTCCATGGAGAGACTCTTCAATGGATCTTCTTCTTCCCCTTCATCGTCAATGGATCTTCAAACAAGATCGGAAGCGGAATCGGGTAGCAAGCGACGACGGCTTCACCTTCCCTTGAGTCGGACGAACGCCGACGTCCCCCTTCGACGTCGTCATCCTCGCGACGCCATACCGCGACGAACCTCAAACGACGATGCGTCCTTCCGATCGGCTTATACCCAACGTAGGGAATTGTTTATGAAATATTAATGAACCCCATTCTACTTCCTTCTAAATCAAAGAACGCGGATAAAATAAACATTAATTTGATTCACAATGATTATGTTGCGTGTTGGGTTTTTATTTTTGGTGTTCTATTATCTTTTGATAAAAAACGACGAGCGCGGACCAACCAATTCCAGGTTGATCCGCGGATCGTTCGTTCATGCGGATTTATGTTGAGGATTATTATTTGATTTTTTCGTGATTATTACCTTGACGATCTTCGTGGATTTTAAAACCAATTGTTATCGAATAACTTGAGGGGGCACGACCGCAAAAACATGGCCGACCCTCCTCCTTTTTTTTCATGTTGGTTCCTTGTGGATTGAAACGGGAAAGGTGTTGTGTCGTCGCACCACGCGGAATCATGCGACAAGAAAATGTGTGGTGCCTTCGTGTCACACCGTGAAAAGAAGAACAAGGACGTGACACCGTCGCGCCACGTTGAAGAAACCTGAAGGCATCCACGGACGGATTCGGGCCGCGGTGAAGAAGCGCGGCGCCAACGCGCCGCGCCGAAGAACCACGAAGATGGCGCGTTTCGTTTTTCACGGGCGATGACAAACGAGGCGGCAAGGTAATTTTGAGGCCTCTGCAGTGAAGGTCGGGTCGCGGGAGGACCATAGGAGAAGACGTTAGGAGAAACGGACCACCGGCGCACGTCCGGTGGTCCACGGAAGATGGAGGCGGCGCGCCACGCCGGCGCGGCGGCACCGGCGAGCGGCAGCAGCGGCGCGCCGCCGGATCGGAGGCGGCCAGCGGTTCGCTGCCGACCTCAATTTGCGGCGAAGGGCGAAGGAGCCGCGCACCCTGCCCTCGGTGTCCGCGTGGCCGCGCTGGCCGAGCCGTGGCCGGTCGGTCGTGCCGGACCAAGCCGGACGGGCCGGTTCGCGCCGGCCTGGCCGGGTCAGGCCCAGCCGGGTTGGACCCGGTTCGGGCCGACCCGGGCCCAGACCCCCCATTTTCGGACGACATTCGGTCAAATGACCGTATCTTGACCTGTAGACCTCCGATTGACGCACCATCAGCGGCAACACAATCCTTGGATCGAGATGGGCGTTTTGGAATATTACAATAAATGTTTTAGAGAACTTTGGGTTCGTCCAGGTTGGTTCGTACACGAAACCAACCGGGCCTTCGGAGCGGAAATGCTCGTAACTTGAGTTCCGGACGTCCGATTGACGTGCCGTCAACTTTGATGGATTCCTCTAAGTGAGAAGGATCTTCTGGCTTACTCCGCTCGAGGTTTGGATGCCGTCAGAGTGCGGTCGGGTTGGTTTGGATATGAAACCAAACGGGCCCCTGGAAAGAGAAAGCCAATAACTCACAGACCAGGCGTCTGATTGTTGCGCCGTCTGTTTAGTTGATTTCCTCTTGATGAGATAGAACTTTTGGAATACTTATCCCGAGTTTTGGATACAGTTGGATAGTGGCCAGGTTGGATCGCACCCAAAATCCAACCGGGCCCTTGGAACGGAAATGCTGATATCTTTCAGACTGGACGTCTGTTTGACGAACCGTCAGCGGCGTTGGTGATCACGTTGAGAAATGGTCCCTATGAGTATACCCTATGAGTTTTCGGGGTAGATTTGAGATCCGGCCGGGTTGGTTCGCTCACGAAACCAACCGGGACCTTGGGATGAAAAGACAAATAACTCACAGACCGGGCATCTGATTGACTCGCCGTCTGTGGCATTGAGACCCCTATAACGAGGAGGTCCTTTGAGATATTTCTTCATGTGACTTTGAGATACCTGGAGTATCTTACAGTAGCTCTTGGAGTGGACCCTCCTAGAGATGAGAGTACGGAGTACGGAGACCGTGTAGTTGGCTGGAACCTGAAGACTGCTTGTCCGATTTGAGTCGGAGAGACTTGTATAGCCCAGTGGGGAGCACTACTGTGTTTGGGTGGCAGACCCACAGCGGGGAGCACTACTGTGTTCGGGTGGAAGAACTGTGGTACTCGAAAGGAGGAGTACCTCTGTAGGCTATGAGGGGGGAGCACTACTGTGTTTGGGTGGCAGACCCCGGCGGGAAGCACTACTGTGTGAGGTGGCAGGCCTGCGGTACTTGACAGGAGGAGTACCTCAGTAGTCTTAGGTTAGTGAGCAGTACCTCAGAGTCGTGACAGGACCACTGTACACTCCAGAGACGGAGCTCTTTAGCAGTTACGGTTTCGATAATGAAAATCCTGGTTTGAGCTGAGACTTTTGATCCTTGTTTTTCCTCATGATTGAGATGAGTTACTTGATAACTTAGGTATATGTATGGGAATATACCTAAGTAGAGGTTATCTGTTGAGATCTTCTTTGTGGTTATCCTTGTTGGTTTTAGAGAGACCTTGAGGGTCTCGGGGTCCCTACTGTGTATCGTTATACTCACCCCTTCACGGGCTATGCCCGCACCTCATTTTGTTGGTTGCAGACGACAGGCAGTGCTGACAAAGGCCGAGTGTTCGAGGACTGGACGATACCCGGAGGTGGACCACACGACGAGTCAGTATTTGGAGGAGGACTTCATGGAGATATGACACACGGAGGTGGTTGACGGGCGAGAACGTTCAGAAGGATATCTGTACCTACCCTTCAGGTAGGATCCGTGGAGGATGATCCAATAGCTGCGCTATCTGTACCTACCCTTCAGGTAGGATCCGAGGAGGACGACCCAGGAGCTGCGTCCTTCTTCCAACTGTTGCCTTTTTCTGTTGTACTTTCGTTCAGTTGTAGTTGTACTTTCTTTTGGGGTTGTATTCTGGCCTATTTACTTTTCAGCACTTCTGTTGTACTTAGTGTTTACATTTTCTGCTTGCTTACTCTGTGGTGCTTGTTTTCTTTTATAAAGGCAATGTCTTCCCAGTTATCGGGATTTACGCCTTTGGTGCTAGTCGCCAACCCCTGGCCTATGGAAGGCAGGCATGGGGTAGTCATGGCACGGGCCCCGAAGACGGGTCGTGAAAATGCACCCTTATCGCCCTTCGCTTGTGGGTTTGATTTTTGTATCCTTGTCGGATGTGATGGGTTATCACCCATCCTATGGGTTGTCCTATTTATAAAACACAAAAATAACCCTAACATGTTTTAACCTCAATGGTTTCCTTATACCTATAATTTTAATCCAAATTCATTATGATCTGAATATCATAATTCTTGAAGTCTTATTTCACCACCATATAATAAAATAAAACAATCCCCAAAATAAAGAACATGATACCTTGACATTGGTGTCCATTTGGTTTCATATTTATCTTGTTCGCATAGATAGAAGGTCTATGCATCGCAAAAATGATTTATAGATCCTTCAAAATCATTTGATTCCTCCATCCAAATACACCTTGTACAACATGGGTCATATGGGTGTTCAGAAAAAAATAGTTTTCGAAAAAAATCAGGTATGACATATAATTTCAAAAAATGTGATAAATTATGATTTCTATAAAATAGTCAGACCGAATTTGAGTTGAAACATTCAATTAATGATCCTTTTAAAATACCACAGGTATGTGTTGATAGACTATATTTTAAAAGAAAATATAAATAGGTTGCCCAAGGTTCTCCTTCTTCAACACCTTTTTTGAGATCATAATATGCTTCAAAATCATGTGATAAGGTAAAATATATAAAAATTCCTAGATAATATTTACCATTCTTAAAAATATGATAATATTGTAAAAATAATATTTTTCAATATACAACCCATGATCCACGATGATAACAAGGTATAGTGGAGGTGTTTGATATCTCAAACAACAACTTGCATGTGAGTTGTATGCTAGAAAATGTTTCACAATCATCCGAACATGACTTTGCAATAATTATGTCTAGCATGTCATCAGGAATAGACGAGAATGTCATTTGAGATCCTCCACCTTCCATTTGTAACAGACATTCCATGATCTGAAAAAGATAGAAAACAATGATTTAACTGAAATAATAGTCATAGGGACTAACCAAGTGTCTAATGAAAACTCATATTCCCTAAAGTTTTCTAATCTGACCTCTGATACCAACTATAAGGACTCGGCCTTAAAACATTACATAATATTGAATTAAATGAATAATTCACATTGAGGATCTTTACAGGTTTAGTGTTTTAGAGAATTAGGCCATAACAGTAACATAACAACTTTAATATTACATGTAGACACTAAACCTCAGTATGAATTTTTTTATAAAATTAAATTTCATAAAAAGAAACATGTCTAGTTCCATGTTTTAGACAACATGAAATTTCCTTGATCCAATCCTGGACAATATTCATCATTAATACCTATGGAAAAAATTTCAAAAACATGTGATGAGCATAAAAAGATCAGTAAGGGTTATAAAATATTGATGGAAAACATTAGTCCATCAAGAAATACAAATCAATGAAACCATACATTTCAATCAAATAATACCTTACGAAATCATAAGATATATGAATAACACACACAAATCATAAATCTTAAAGGTAACCTGTGAAATCCATATCGAACTTACATTTTAGATATCAAAACAACAAAGGGAGTTATGCTTGGAATACCCATCCCACGTATTCCCTAAATATCGTAGCAGAAACATCATATTTACCTCTGTCATGTTACCCAATTCATTGAAGAGAAATCTCGGGCTCAACCGCCCTAGGATTATCACGGAACCACCCACGTACATAAAAGATGACCAATAAACATAACATAATCATAATACATAACACAAGTATAAAAGGAATGATAAAATTTTCACATTCCAATATATCAAATCAATATATTGAAATAAACAATGATTTATCAAATCATTTTCAAAATCTTTTAAAAATATATTTTTGAATCAATGTGCACCATATGATTTTGATGATTTTAAATGAATTATAATTTGAAAAGATTAATTTCCATATAAATAAATCCAAAAAAACATTTTGAAAATAGGTACATTGATGAGAAATATTTAGAAGAATAAATCATTATTACATTTAAAACGATATTTTGGTTAAATAGTTTTTTTAACAAAATGAGAGATGCTTGTATACTAATAAATGAGTAATAACATTGAATAAAAACATTATAATATCCTGAGAAAAATGGTATTCCTGATATAATATGTCAAAGGACCGTATATACAACATATAAGAGTAAATTGGTGCATAACTACAATGAAGTCTCAATGGAAAAGTAAAATGAGATAAAATATATTATAAAGATGGTATCATTAAATCAATGATAAATCAATCAAATATTTATGTGTGACAAATAGAAATACACCAAATATAAGTTGATATTAATTTTAAAACCATCAGAGGTTATTCACAAATATTAATTGGATGATATATTCAAGAATTACAAGTGGAACCCAAAGAATTAAAATTCCATTAAGAAGTTCCCTTTTAAAAAATCGACAACCTAACGACATCACATTAAAATTTAGAATGTGAGATGATGGGATAAAAAGGGTATCTAACCACTTGTAAATAATTTTTACATCAATAAGTACATACAAGATTGGATAACATAAGAAAGATACACCACATCAAAGAAGGATCATTTAGTGAAGATGTAAATACCCATAATATTTGTTGTATATTACAGAATTAATTCAATCATGGACAGTACATATTCCACACAAAAGGAAATAGTGGCTAATATAGCATGATTATCACTGGAATAAAAAGTGAGATGAAAACCCCTTACTTCATTGTAATCAATCGATTCATATGACCAAAATTTAATAAACACCAAATTAATCACAGAATACCATGAATATAAATAGAATCATGATAATATATATCAAATTTTATTACAAAATACACCACATTCAATGAATAAGTTGTGAGCAATGGAAATCTCCCAGAATTGAAAATGAGATAAGAAATCCCTTACCTCATGTCTGACATGACTCGATCGTTCTCTAATCTACTGAATAAAAAACTAAAGATAATTTCTACTTGATTAGTAACCCTTTTCATGTTTATTATTCCTGTTATATTACTTATTATCATGTTATAAACATTATGTAATCATTTATGTTAATAATGTTCATTTTGTCAATATTTGGTAATTGAGTCAAAAATGAACACCTTATATTTACTAGTTGTCCATGTGGTAAATAGTCCATTATATCCATAAGGAAATTAATTATTTAGATATCATATATATCATTTATATCCAGTATATATATATATTTATTTATTTATAATAGTACATAACATTTAGAGGTAAGAAATGAAATGCACCGTTTATGGAGACGATAAGACATACATACTCTTGGATGCTAATTCCAAATCTATTTATTATTTTAATGGTATTAAAAAATAATGATACATTGTTATACTATAATTACAGTATAATAACTTATACAATATTATCAAATCCATCCTTTATACATCCCATATATGGCATTAATGACACATATTACTTTGAGGGGGTGGTAGTCTGCACTTCCTTTAATGTGATTATCGTATTTACCCACTATGGAAACCATAAAGTATTTTAATAAATTGAAAAATACATAATCATAAATAAAACACAAACATAATATATATTATATATAAATAGAGTTCCATCATAATATCTACCATGAGAGGCAGTTGTCGATATTTGAATAATCATTGTTTCGTGAGGCGTTAGTTTCCCATCCACAGAATCATTATGTTCTTCACCAATTAAGTGGAGGTGTGTGTGACTGTAGTTCGAATACTTCTCTTAAAAATATCCTAGTAATTGAATATACTGGTTTTGTTTCAAAATAATGGAATAAAAAGTGTTTAGGGGCTGGACAAGTAAAATAAAAGAAACCAATTTAAGAGAAACAGTTACCTTTAATTTGGGTAACTCCCTTTTGTTTGAACCAAAGGACTTCTTGAAGTGCCTTATGACTATGCTAAGGATTCTTGGAGGAGGATAGGGATATAAGGAGCTTAATTGGATGGAATATGGATGAGCCAAAAGGCTTGAGAGGTTTGAGAAATTGGTTAGAAGTGGGTGCCTTTTATAAGGGAGAGGAGGGGCACTTTAGGGAAGTGTGATAATATTATTTTATTATATAATGATATTCGGTTTCTAAAAGACCGAAAACCCATAAACTCAGTGATAAAATAAATAATTTTCGAAATAATATCATCCAATACGAATTGGATAAGATTTTTCTGTTATGTTAATATTTATAATATTATTTATTTAAATCATTTATTAATGAGGTATATACAACATCATTATTGTGTCATAAATATTTTAATTTTTGTGATGTCCGAAAATTGTAAAAAAAACCATGATGTACTAAATCATTGAAGATTTCTAATGAATATTTATAGTCTAAAATATAATTTATATAACACCATATAATAATTAATTTACTAAAACATATTTGTTTTTGTCATTTTTTCCTTTACATTAAATTAATTAATATAAAGTGTCATTTTCTTTTATAAGTGGCTCCATGGGGTCCCAAAATAGACCAACATATATCCATGGTCAGAAATTACACATAAATTAATGTTAGGACATGTGTTAAGTTACTTTTGAATTATTATAATATTTGTTTACCTTGAATTATCCTATTAACCTTTAACCGCGGTAAATAAATGTCAAAAGTTACTAGTCACCTTAAATTTTTTTCATCTTATTGAACCAAATTTTACATACTAATAACAACCATGTATGTCAGATTTCTGAAATTCAACTCACAAAAGTGGTAAAATTTCATTTAAATGGAAAATTCAGTTTTTTTAACTACTACTAAGTGGTTTCACTATTCATCAAAAATTGATGTTTTTCAGAAAAATGCCAAAAAATCATCCTAAGCCATATTTGATATTCCAAATTCGAAAACAATTTTTATTTTTCCAAATTCAAAATATAAAATTTTCATTAAATATATTTAAAATTAATTCCCATTGTTAAAACAAATTGAGTGTTTTTAATAAACAATAATTATCAATATATTGACACTTGTTTATGTCCAATTTCAAAGTGAAATTAATTTCAATGACAAACATTGGATTAGATGGTATAAATATATTCTAATTACACATGAAAAAAAATTAAAAATATAATCTTATAATATAAACAAATTAGATTAAAACCGAGTTATGAATTAAAATATAATATTTTTCACTATTAATTAGAAAATAAACTTTATCATAGAAATTCCAAAAACATACACAAAGTAATTTTTGATGTCCCCATTCTAAAGAATGATTTTATTTGGTCAAATAGAATGTATTAATGTTACCAAAATTATATTTAATTAGGATTATCCCTTAAAAGGCGGTAAATTGGACTTTTAATGTAGATTATGATTAATGTTAGATTAATTCACATTTTAGGCCTTTATCTTTTATTGGATAAATGTAAATAAATTTAAAAACATGTTTAGTCATATTGTAGTTATTTGTTTTCATTCCCGTCTATAAAATGGCCTGGAGTTATCTACCATTTAAAATAATAATATTATATTATTAGTGTTCAACGTAAGATTTCAAAGAAACCTGTTATTGCATATTGGGTACACTATCAAAAATAGCATCCCCTTTAAAAGAAATTAATATTTAATTCATAAATATTAATAAATATAAAATATTTATTATTATTTATTTACCTAGGATGTTAAATATATCATAAAAATTAACTAAAAATAAAATTAATATATTTTTTGTATTGTGAAATGAATTACATTGCTTTGAGGGGGAAGTAGTCCACACTTACCCAAACGAAATTATTGTATTTACACAAGATGAAAAAAATGGTATGATTAAAATTAAAATTAATTAATAATAAGGAAATTATAAATATCATATATATCATATATAAATATATTTCCATCATAATTTCCTCTATAAGAGGTGGTAATATAATTAATGATCATTCTTCATTTTGTGAGGTAGTAGTTCACATTACACGTAAATAGCATGTTTATAACCCATTAGATGGATGTGTGGGTAATTTTTTGCCTAAAAATTTTAATAACAACATCATAGTACAATTAATATATTTTTAATTAATAAAAACATGGAATAAGAAGAAATTAGGGAGTGTGGAATGGAAATAAATGAAAGGAGCTTGAGAAAGATTATTACCTCTTAATTGAGTAACTCATATTGGATTTCCCTAAATTGATTCCTTGGAAGTATTTATTTCTAATGGGAGGCTTCATAGTGGAAAGTAGGGATTTTTGTAATTTTATTTGGATGATCTTGGTAGAACCATTGTGTTTTGATAGGTGTAAGGAAGATGGATAATTAGTTGAATGTTATATTAATATGAAAGTACACATTATGCATTTTTAAAATGATGATAGTTGTACCAAAATTTACCTAAAAAATATAATAAAATCCCAAAAATACTCTATAATGGATTGTGAAAGGCTCAAATATTTCTATAACGTGGTTTTTTATAAGTTGATAAGATATTTGTGGCCTTATGATTCAAGATTATTCTCATGTTAAGATTAATTTTACCATAATAACTATAATTATTTTTATATGTATTAACTATTATTTTTTTGTAATTTTACATTATTAAAAATTATAAATTAATCTTGACTCCAAAAATGGAATAAATATCTTTAAATTCAAATAACCAAGGTGGAATAAATTAATTTACATTTAATCATTGTAATGAGACGACAATGTGGGGTTTTAAACTAAAAAATGAGAATAATTGATATTTTTCTATATCTAATTTAAAAATAAAATATATAATAATGACTTAAATTGGATTAATTGATAAAAATTTTATCTAATTAAAAATTAATAAAATTATAAATATCTATTTTTTCTTATAAATTAATTATTTGAAAAGGTCAGTTTGAAATAAATTTAAACATTTTTAAATTGTTCTTCAAAAAACCTTGCAGAAAATTACAAAAAAATTATCTGAAAATAATTTTCTTTTTATAAATAAAATATGATGGTTATTTAGAAATATATAATATAATTTTTTTAAATATTTGTATTGAAAATAAATTTCCAATTAAAAGACGGTATACATTCAATAATCAGAAATATATTATTTTAGGAAAAAATTAATTTTTTATCATAATTCTATAAAATATATTGGTATAATATCAAAAATTATTTTATTAAATATGTAATATATATATTACATTTATATCACTACCTATTGTTTTTTTAATTTTATTTATTTAGTTAAAACATATTTGTTGGTATTGTAATATTTTCCATTATATTCAATCGGTTTTCATATTCAATAATAATTAATTTGAAACTAGTGAATTCATTTTATATTTCATTAAATAATATATCTTTATATATTAGTTAACCCTTTTCATAACAATTACTTTAATGGATAGGTTATACTAAATAGTATATAATTATTTAGTAAAAATCATTGGTGTGTGTTGGAAATGATTTCGATGAAAGTTATTGTTTCGTGTAATATACTGTTAACATAGGGTACCGTACAGAGAAAGATAAAATTTAATGTGATTGTAGTGCATGATTAATTTTATTTCATATAACACAAAAAAAATATTATTTTTATATAATACCATATTTTTATTGTTTCATGAAATAAAAAATAAAAAATAAATAATTTAATTCAATAAAAATATATTTAAAAAAATACTAGGGTGGTATATTCTACCCCCATAATATTAATTTCTCATATTAAATTATTTTAGGTTATAAGTGTTTTAGTGAAATTATTTTTCCTTCCTATAAATAAAAATTATAAAAATTAATACTAAAACATCCCTTAAAAATGATAGTCTGGACCATAACAGTTACCCAAAGTAGCATATAACTAGGTTTGTTCATAGGATATCATACTATGAGAGTGACAACTATAAAAAGAATAAAATCATAAATATTTATAGTGAATTATTGGGGTTATCAATCCCAAACCACTAAATTCTCAATGAAAATTTGAGGGCCTCAATGTCATAAATAAATTATGAATTAAAATGCCCAATGGTTTAAAAAAAATTAATGTATTTTTTATTTCACATTTTTAATCAATATCCAATCATTGAGTAATTGTTTTATTAACCTATAATTTAATGAAATATTCATAATTGATATATTTAAATAACAAAATTTCTTTCTCCACTTATTCTTTTATCATTATCAAATTCATCCATTACTTCTATAAATGGATGTCTATAAATTAAATTTGATGCCTAATGTACTACAATACACTATTATATAATAATAAGGCCCCTAAATGTATGAATATTATAATGATTTATACATAACTATTGATAAAAATATGCATGGTTAATTCATAAATAACTGAATATAAGAAAAAATGTTCAATCATTCTTCATTAATATTTAATAAAAAAAATACAATTATACATTAACCAAGATATTTCATACGCCAGTGGTAGGTGTTAAAAAATTATCATCATTTGATCATTGGTTCTTGACCCATGGTCCTTTCATAAATCATTGGTTATCACCCAATATATACGATTTCTTTTTCTAAACATAGAAAAATATATATTCTAAAATAAACACTATTGACATCCATGAAATATGGTTAATCCCTAAACAACCTTTATTCCAAGGTTTACAATACAATCACACAGCACAAATAATTTTTTTGAAGTTCAACGTAAACTTTTCATGAATTGATAACCATATAACCCATTAGAAAGATGAAAATATAAAATAGTAGAAAGAATTTTTTGATATCATGGATATATTTATCTCTTATATATCATGAATTAGATCTTTTTTTTACATTCCAAACATGTGAATACACACATTATATATTCCTATTAATCATGTAAGAAAAACCAAAATTGCATTAAATTCATTTGTAAAACATGAATTCATACATATATCAATTATCAATGGATACATTCATCAAATAAAACAAGTATTAAACTTTATTTTTCAAAAATTATACCACTTTTTGAAAATTTCTTCCAGGGTAATCTGCACTGTCAAATTTACTTATTCATATCCAACATATCTTTATCCAATTATTATTATCTTATCATAACGAATTAACTAAGGGTTATCTTACCATAATTAAAATTTCACCATTCCCGCAAATGTCATTTTCATGTCTTCATCACCATTCAACACGTTCTTTTCAATACACAATGAAAATTTGTACTGAAAATAAATATATATATTTCATGATTCATATAACATTATCCATTAATTCCAAAACATAAACTCTTTATTCATCCAACTGTAATCATAAAACATTACATAGTATTCATCAATATATTCATTAATATATCTTTATTATATTATGAAATACGAATAATGTGTTATGGATACAAAACCACAATATAATCATACCTTATATGTTGAAAGCGAACAACACTATAATAACATCACATTACCATTACATGTTGTTTGCGGTCGTATTAAAATTAATAATATAACCAATACTCATAACACCTTCCTGAATCTCATTATGAGACTTCCACACGGGATATTGATCCGCATAACTCCCACATATTCAAAATATAAAACATTCAATGGTGAACATTATTTTTCTAGTTATAAACATTTACGAAAACTACCCAATATAGTGTGATGAACATTTATTCTAATATCATACCATATAATCATGAAAATTGACATACATGATGACTAAATCATTGAACCAACATATATAATATAATAACCATTTGGATTATCATAGGTTATTCATAATCACACTTTACATAAATACTTCCTGACTATTTGTGTAGTATTTGTGATTTCCCAAATCATATCCCCTTGTAGAGTCAAACAATGTGAGATGTAAGGCCCATTTACTTGTACTAGGTTTTGGCAAGTTAGGCCAAAACACATTTTTTAGTTTTCACCCATAGGTACATCTATTTCAAATCCACATATACTTTTTTTTGAGCAAAACACTTCATTGGTATCGTTGATGCATATTTGTGGTGATTGTGTTTATTGAAAAATCATGCCTCCATGTTGTATATATTGAAAAAGTAGACCACAATGTGAAAATTTAATGAAAAGGGGGGTTTTCATGGGGAGTTGTTGAGTTCAAAAGAAGGTTTTAAACAATCTGTGATTGATTGAATAATAACAATAATGAAATTGATGATATGGAGGTGGTATAAAAAGAACAGATGCAATCCATGATGGTTGAGTTCAAACTGTTTTTGTGAAAGGGGCATGAGAGCCAGTGTCGTGGAATCTTGGAATCATTCACTCCATATGTTTTTAAAGATCATAACATCATAATTTGGGAATGGAAAAAGGGGAACCCATGTTTTGGTTTGGAATCGTATGTGATTAGGGTGAGAGAGACTCAGGCGGCTAGACTTACACACCAAGAGGAGACATTTTTGCCAGTGCTTAGGGTGTACATTATGCATATAAATAGAGGTCCACCCCTCCTCATATTTTATAAAGTTCCACAAATAGATAAAATTAGAGCTCAAATCACATAGGTGGTTTGGTTGTGCATGTAATGGTTTTGATGCGCAAGTATAAAGATACTTAAAAGTTGCACACCTATTGATAGTTGCAGACCAATATTGTTTTGGGAATAAAAGGTTGTCAGTTTCCCATGTTCATAGTTGAAGAAAGGGGTTTCTCTCAAGTGGTTTGGGGACACATTCACTATAGGTTTTTAGAATCATGTGAAATCATAGAGAAGCGTTCCAATCATATAATAGTGTTCCACTTTTTATAGGGCTACGCGAATATTGGAATATTGCCCGATACATCCATGGTAATGTTGTATTCATCATTACATGTATATAGAACATTAATAGAGCATCTACTTACAGAGTAAGATGTATTCGTTTGTGATAATGAGGGGACCTATATGTCTTTAAACAGTGATTGTATCTTCTGAAGATGCAGTGAGCACACGTTAGTTGAGAGAGAAGTGAGCTTTCATACTATGAGTGGTTGTTAACCTCTAGGGACACTGAGTATGCTCTGAACATTGTAAATAGCAGTGCACTTTTAGGGGGTTTAGTACATTGGAAAATCGCTGGTGTATGATCCATTGACAAATACCAAGGATGGTGAACCATGTAAAAATCATTGGTTCATGTCCAGGAATTAGGTTCTATTTATTTTTTTCTACAGGAAATAAAGGGAATATAGTATTTTCTTAACAATGAAAAAATATCAATAGGGGAGGTTGTTTTAAACTATCATACCCAAATTCACCCCCCTCGTAGGATATCTTACCTACTAGACCTAACAACTTGTATTATCGATATATGGATATATTTCAATTAATCCCCTCACTCTATCCATTAGCATATTTCAAGGATATTTTCAGATACTATTCCTATCCTTAGACTTATATATAGAATGTTCATTACGGTTCCCATATAGGTTTTCATATTCTGATAATAAAATATTAACTATTCCATTCATATGATACAAACTATATTTATATTGGATTAAAATACATAAACAATTAATAAATTTTTTGGAATACATAAAACATTACAAAACTGACGACCAAAGACCATATTAGTTTAGTTCCATTGGAAACATGGAATAAAAATCTTCTTATCTTGGAGAATGATATTCAGTTTTTTCCAAAAGATCTCATTGTTTGTAATATTTCTTACATACCATACTTCATAAAATAGGAGAAGAAAATATAACGGTGGGATGAGCTCAAATGATCAGTAAGGGTAAATAATGGAGATGCATAATAATATCACGAACATAAGTGTATAATAACGTGATCATGATCAATAAAAAATCATATCTTGTATTTAAAATATCATAAATATAAATCTTGTAAAAGTATTTCTAGTTCGTAATACCTGATCATATTGAAATCAAGAGAATAATAAATTAAATCATAACATAAGTAAATATTATTTTCCAATGTTCCTATATTTGTTTCTATGATTTTAATAAATTTTAAAAGGATAATAATCATTTCTTGAATAATTAATTCAATGTATTAAATATTAATGCTTGTTTTTAGTAATATTATTTTTTCATGTGTTCTTATGTTATTAATGAATCCAAAATTGTTTTTCTAGTGTTCATTACGGTATAAAAATATGTGTAGACCCCAAACACATTACTATTTTTTCCATTTACCAAAAATTTAAATTTTTAGATACCTAGCAATGCACGCAACAGTTGGTTAAAAAAGCACTATTTATTCATAATTTTCATTGTCAATAAAATTATAAAATTTATAAAATCTTTTTATAGAAAAATTATATTTTATTTACCCAATAAAATATTTTCATAATAAATCATCATATAGTATATGATTATGATTGGAAAACCACGATTTTATTCATAAAAACCATATTTTGTTAAAGGTAGTTTTACAACCATTTAATGGAGTGCCTATTTTAAATTTGATTATAGAATCATTTAGAAATATAATATTAGATAATAAACATAATTTTTTAAATTTAATTATAAAAATTAGTTTAGGTTTATGTTTTGTAATTTTTATGAATTATATCTTTTTTAATTAATAATTTAAAATAATAAATATAAATTCAAACTATATTTATATTAAATTTATTTATATGGATATATAATATTTTTAATTTTTTTAAAGTAATTTTATCTGAGTAATATATCTATTAATAAAATTAATTACTATTTGAGAAATTTCCCTTCAAATATAGATATAAAAACAAAGAAATGTTTTAAACCTTTTTTTACATTAAAAGCCTCCATTGTCGTCCCGTTTGTGCGCTTGATTTTAAATTATTTTATGTGATGCGTATTTGAAAAAATATATTACATATTTTTAATCAAAGTAATATATAATGTATAATATGATCAATTTATTTTTGTACAAAAATATTATATAATGTAATTTAAATTAATAATAGTATTTAAGAGAAAAAGTCTGCTTAATAATAGAAAAATCCAAAATCTTAATATTAAAAATGATATATACATTTATCCAAAAGATATTATATAGCCATATTTATCATATATTTCCCTTTTTAGGAATTTTTTATTATTATTAGAGCCACATTAAATTGAATAATTAATAGTGGAACTCTATTTTCTAAACATTATAATAATTCCACTCCTCCAACATTATAAAAAGGAACTCAACACTCATCATTATTCACCCATATAAATCCATTTTATTGTCCATATATCTAATAAAATAATCTTCCAAGATCCATCCCCTAAACCTAGAGTCCTCCATTTGAGCATAAATCCTTCCAAGGATTCACTTTGGTTAAAACCAAAATAATTCACGCAATGAATACGTGACATCCTCCCTCAAACTGTTTCATTTTATTTAAATTATACACACCCTAAAATCTTCTTATACCATTCATAAATAATATCCTTAGTAACCTAAATATATTTAGAATTTTTAAAATTAATTTTTTGTCCTACACATACCCACTTTTCCATCTAATGGATAATGAACATACCATTTATGTGTACGAAAAATGACGACCTCACAAAATGTTGATTGTTAGTTTTTACTTCACCACAATTACTATTTTTGGAATTATTATGGAAAATAGGTTTACAAATATATATATATATATATGACAATTTTAGAATCTTTATTCTTATTTAATTCTTATACCTATATTCATTTCATACTGTGTGAATATTGTAACATCATTTATAGAAATGTGGTCTACTGCCTCCTCAATATGATGTGACTCATTCATGAAATAGATGAAATGTATTAGAAATTGTAGTAATAAACAAATATGACATATATTAAAAATCTATACTTTAATTATAATATACATATATATTATTTTATTTTATTATTGTTAATATGAATAAACAAATGAAAATAGATTTCATATGTATGTACAACATAATATCTCCATAATTTGTACATTCCATATATTTTCATCAAATAGTATGTAATATTAAAAATACATATATACTGTATATATATATTATTTAAATCAATATTTACAATCAGGTGATTACTAATCCATGGTAGTGACAACAAGTTCAAGTCGATTCGTGCTTGGGAAATTAAGAAATTAACACAAGATATAGTGAAAATAATGATAGATTACTCAAAAATGGTTAATAATGAAATCATATAATACATTATAAATATTAATATGGTTCTTCAATAAGTTACTAACAATATTAACTACATTATAAAACATGCTAAAATACTCTTTCACTAAATTAAATTCAAAGTAAGGGTTTTCATCTCAATTTGTATACAATTATGACTTATTTGTTATTATAAAAACATTATCATTATTATCATGTGTATACTACATAATCTTCACATAATATATTGATTATATAATAATTTTTGTTAATTTTTCTTTCATTTTTAATTTTGTCATTCAATGCGTTTGACATGAAAATTTTCATGTGGTAAAAGATAACTTTCAAATCATACGTTAATTTTTTTTATTGAAAATCACTTTATTGTAATCATTTTTAATGTATATTCCAATAAAAATTATCATTATTGGGTAATGTATATTATTATTTCATAAAATACATACCAAATTTTTATATGGATTTATCATTGATCGTTATTTAATAAAATGGGATTTTATTTATAAATTTGTATCTTATATTCAATAAGGACACATTTGTATAAAACACATTGTTTTTAAATTAAATCGATTGTATGATATATGATGATTTATTTGGACATGAAATTCATATGTTGAATACCAATTTATGTAAGACCTGGAGGTTGGGGACTATTCAGAGCAAGCCCTTTGATGTATCAGTAGTCTCATGTGACATATCAGTTGGCAAATCAAAATACATTAAATTGACCTATATTAATGGTAATAGTATAATGATATGTGGAATCATGAAGTCTAATAATTAATCATTTAATTTATTAATAATTTATTTATTATTATTATACCTGGTATTATTGTGTCAACATATATATGGATGCAATTCATTTTTATTTTATTGATGAAATTATATATTATGCAATTTCTCAACATTCCATATTGATTAAGGCTAATATTTTTATTTTAATGAAATTTTTTATTAATAATTTTAATTTACATATTTATTTACTCTCTAAAATTCATTATTTATTTCTAATTTCTATCCCCTATTAGGAATTTCAGCTCACCCTTATTTTTTTCATTTCTCCTGGTTACGAAGAATAAATATTTCAATATATGTTATGGGATATTATAAATTACAATTTATTATGTATCATGATTTATACTATATTTACCCATGAAATATTTTTATCTTGTATGAATTCTTATTTAACAAAATTTCTAAACAATTTGGGACCCTTTGATGTGATTCATTTGTCTAGGAAAATGTAATAATTTATTTAACTAGCTCCATGATTTATGGGGTCATGTCATTGACTCTAGTATTAGTGGATGTTTAGAAGAGTTCATGGACCCTAGATTTAGAAAATTATGATTAGGTAACATAAACCTATTATTGAAATTGATGATAAGTATATAAAATCACCATGTATTTTTGTTAACTGGGATATTTTGTGGGTCTTCCTAGAATTGCATCCATCCGTGGATAATATCTGTGGACGAAGTTATATCATATATATTACTAGGGGTAAAAACTCTACCAAGGTGCACTAGACTTCACTCAATGTATCCTAGTACATAACAATGGGCCTTAATGTGAACCTAGTTTTACACTCCCTGGGGATACACATAGGATACATCACATTTTCTTTAAAACCAATTATGATAATTTTAAAAGTAATGACGTCACAAAAAAATGATTCTCATGACTCTAAAAGTTATGGTGTATAAATTTATGCATGTTTATATTCAATTTTTTGGAATTATAAATTACGATTTTATGGGAAAATATAATTGGTTCCATTATAGTGAAATGTCTTCTGGATGGATGAATGATATCATTGCATGGGTAAAATGTAGATATTTTTCTATTGAAGAAATAAATACATTTTTTATTTTAATTGAGAAAATTATACTCTTATTATGAATTATAATTAACATTTAAACATAACCATTCTTTAATATATAAACCCATTCCACCGAAAAAATATACTATGCTATATCACATTATATGATAGAATACCCCCTTCGTTTAGTGGGACTACAAATCCAATTTTAGATAAGAAATGGATTAATCTTATGAAGATGATATTTACAAATTTGGTATATAGTGAAATGTAAAATGATACACTTATGTTCTATTTTCTCGTTGTTGACGTTTATCAATGGTGGTATCTGACCCGGAATACTTGGGAGGCAGAATAAATAGAACTCATGGAATGAAAAACAATAAAGGAAACATTCATTTATAAATACAACCATCGTGATAAAAAAATGGGATAATGATAAAGTAACATATCATCGGAAATGGAAGAATATGTTTTTTTATATTATGAATCAACCATTAAAAGGTTATCTAGGTATTATATATATTACATAGGCAACAATAATTACAAAATTCATCACATCATTGATGGAATCTATACAAATATCATAAGGTCACTGGTTTCATAGATTTTTTCATCATAAAATGATATTGTTTATGTGACATAAATAAATAGAATGAATTAGAATGATTTTAAATATTCAAAGGAAACAATTAAAAGAAGTGTTTTTTTAACTGCATGAAAATGGGAATGTGATACAGAAGAAGAAGGTAATTATGTAATTTCGACCTTGTGAAGATATGGGAATGTAATTATGGAAAATGTTTCAAGTGACACAGAGACTATTATATGTGTGAATATAAGGTTCATCATATTAAATAATAAAATTTTAAAACAAATCGATATTAAATGTTTCACCAATATTGGGATGGGGAAGAACTCTGATGATTACCCTAGGAAACATGATAATCTACCATAGAAGAGGAAAAGAGGATTTTTCCAAACATATGAAATCATTATAGCCGAGGTAGAAGTACAAAATGATGTTGTAGCTGGTATATTAATCCAATCTTCATATTTATCCAATTAATTATTTTATTTTTCATTATTCCACTAATTAAAATATATTGTGCTTTCCAAAAAATTTTATAAATTTCTCATTTGATATAATCTAAGAGTTTTGAGTCAAAAATAATAATGGATGTAACAATGAATTAAGTAGATTTTAAGTAGTACCCATTATGAATCATGAACATTATTTATGTTCTGACCTTATTATCTTACCTACAGTTGAATTTTATATAGTTCTCAAGTAGTACTGGCCATCATCATATGGTGTAAAATATTATTTCATGTTGAAGGAAATTAATGTTTCTTATGGTATATATAGACTCTATAGTCATTAGAGAAAAATATCCTACACCCTATTCATATATAGATCAACCCACTATAACTCTAATGAATGAAATTATTAGGGAACAATAGATCAAAAAATCTTGTGATGTAAGAAGTAGTCCTAAAATATTGGATGAACATATTTTCAATAAATCTAGTGATGTATTTCTTGAGTAACTCCCTTAACATCCCCAATAATTTAAAGTTGAATTTTTTATTAATTTATTTCGTGATTCATGGAAAATATCAAGGACACTATAAAGAATGTCCAGTGTGGAATTAGAGGTGCTTATGATACTACTAATGGATTTGGATAATAATAGTTTTATTTGATATAGTGTTCCACCATGGGATTCCCTGATCATATATTTTAAGAAGAAATATGGATTGATAAGGTTGTGCAATGATTGTAGGAAAAAATTATATTAAAAATGGAAAAAGTATCATATTCCTCAAATTTAGGAATTTTTTTATCAAACTCATATAGCATAATATTTTTAAAATATTTATATTCATTATGGATGTCATAAATTATGAGTTTGTATAAAATAAATCCTCGAGACACTGTTTAAGATGAGGTATGAAAATTTACTGTTTTCAAAAATTCCATTTGGTTTCACTGATTCACAATCTATTTATTATACACCTAATGACCATATATTCAATTAATATCACTATTATCTTTTAGTGGACTTCATTGATGATATTTTGGTGTATTCTATAAATAAATTTCATGAAGATATTCATTTTTTGAACATTTTTAATACTCTTATAAGGGAATATTTATATGGTAAATTTACATTGTTTGATTTTTGGTTTCAAAATGTATCTCATCATGGCCATATTGTCTCCAATGAGGAAATATACATTGATCTAGAAAAGGGAAAGGTAGTCAGATAATGTCCTACACCAATGAACATAATTGAGGAATTTATATTCATCGGTTTTGTAGGTTACAATAATGGATTTATTTAGATTTTTTCATTATTTTCTAACCAGTTTTACAATATTTCACGTAAAGGGGTTATTTATATTTTTAAAATGGAATGTGAATAATTATTTAATAATAATAGAAAACATTAGTCAATGTAATGATTTTCACTCTACCATATTCATGTATTGGGGTTTTTATATATACTGAGGCATGAAAAATAATACATGGTAGTTTTCTAACGAAAAAATGTAATGTTATTATTACAACCATGATTTTTATTATACACATAAACAAGATTTATTACATAAAATATTTACAAGATACATCATATAATATCTGGAGGACTAGTTTCATTAATGATTATGCAAAATACCTAACAAATTAAAACATGAAAAACACGTCTTTAATTAAAACTATTTTTACATGAAAAAAATATTCATTCGTACATAGAATTGCATGGAATAACCTGAGGAGATGCATAAAAAATGGTGAACAATAATGCTTAGTAAGTGATTAAACAAGGCATAACTTGAAAAATATAATATTTTTTAGAGAATGGGAAAATAAATATAGAATATGAGAAACATGAACCAAAAGACATTATACAACATGATTATCATAACATGGAAATGTGGAAACAACATTTAACACGGTATTAGCATGAGATAAGGCTAATTTCTCATAGACCATGAGTAAGGCCTCGTTTCACTTGATTTATAATCAGTAAATCCTCATTTCAATTGATATATCATGATACTAATATTTACATAATGAATTGGAGCACTATCAGGGCACACCCTTCTTAATAATTTCATTTCATGAATAAGTGTGCCACATGGATCATACAACATGGAATCATTCAACATGATCATATATTATACAACAAAGGAATGTGTATCACATAAATAATACTCTATAATCAATAAATAAATTTCCACAAAGGTTAATAACCATGATATAGGCATGTGCATGGTGTTAGATCATAATGACTTTGGCTTAGAAAATCGTTGTGCAATTTCTATAGCATAACAACATGACGTAAGAGTTCAGAAAAAATATTTGATGATATATAAAGGGGTATCTCACAAATACACATCAAATAAACTATATTGGGGTCATATTTACACATGTCCCAACATATTTATGGGAATTTAGATTTATAATATAATACAATTTCTTGAATGTAAATGAGGAGAGAGAAATTCCTTATGGAATTTTAGCATGGTAAGAGGTGTACATGGGAGACATTAATGAAAGATAAAGTGGTCTCTCATTATACAAAAATAATAAGGTTTTTATGGGGGAGGGTCTAAATCATCCCCCAAAATTTTAAATTCAATATAGGTACAACAATATTAAGAAATTTCTACAAAAAGAACAAAGGAAGAAATCACATACTTGGAAGTGTGATCCCAAAGGCTTGGGAGAGGCTTGAGATAGGTTTCATGGAAGAATGGGTTTCAATTGGATGATTATATAGAGATGATAGAAGAGTTTTGTTGAGAACCAAAGGCATTGAGAGAATAAGAAGTGTGATCTTGGGTGTTTTATATAGGAAAAGAGAGGGAATTATTTATTATTTAGGTTTTGGACACCACACATTAAACTAATCAATACCGCAAACCAATACAAGGGTTTTCCCATGATTTTTGCAAAATGGGAGTGGAAAACGTTTTTTATAAGGTAAATTAAATAACTTCTTAAAATATATGGCTTTCATATGTGGAGGAGATTCACACTCTCAAGGAAATCATTTTAAAAGGATAAAATGTTCTATTAGTCATGAAAGGTCCACTACGGAACCATTAAATTGATCAAAAAAATCTAAAATCACATTATTTTTATGATAAAATATATATTGTCTGGACATCATGTTTAGAGTTTTTTATTACATATCTATTTGGTCATTATGATGTCATAAAACATATTATATATTTAAACCGTATTTATTATTTATCCAAAAATTCTACTGTCTGAGAAAATTACGAAAAATTCACCATTGGATAATTTTGATGCTGATATTCCAAAAATATATTCATATTATCAAAATAAATTTATAAATATGGGTTTTTTTTATTTTAAAATAAAAACTGAAATTTATTAAAAATTCATCGGTTTTGTCAAAAACAACTTTCAAACCTTAATAATAATTACCATTGAATTCATATACATTAAACGATCATTTATATTTAAGAAAAATTAACATAGTAATAATATTTTTCTAAAATATTATTTAATTCATAATCCATTAAATCATCAAAATATATTTTTAAAATGAATATTATGTAAAAATATTTTTTTCTTTAAAAACTATTTACAAAGTATCAAAAATAATATGATTGTATATTCCTTATTATATAAAAAATAATTATGGTCTTGTTAAATAACCCCTTATAACACCTTCATAAGAACTAAGGGTATGGTGTTCGATGGTGAAAAACTCTTGGGGTGGCTTGGATAACATTACAAGAGTTGTAATCTCTAAAAATTTACACTTCTCCAATAGGTGGTTCTGTTCGTGCTTAACGTGTTGAAGCTCAGCTTGGAATTGGTCAAGAATGAAGCCTACTAACTCCACCTCCTTTCTATGCTCCAAAAAATGAGTTTCATATGGATAAATTATACTATATGAGGCTATCTCTTCCATTGTCAGATTAAATAGGTTTTGTTAAAGCCCTATATTTATACTAATAAATTGATCAATTTTCAATGCCAATATTAACAATGGTAACAATTTTATCTTTATTTTTAAATCCATGGAAACAAGGGAGTGCATATTTTATATAACCATTTTAATTTTATCAAGGGGAATTTTAGTTAATAAAATTATGGGTCGTTTCAATATTCCTCCTTTATGAAATTTTTCCCTCGATATATATTTTTTACTACAATAAAAAAGATGTGGGTTACTCTGTATCATCAGTTCCTTTGATTCACACATTTCTTCTTCAATCCTCTGGGTTCTCAACAAAACCTTGACAAGGGGGTTTTTTTTTCATTTCATAGAATGTTTTCCCTAAGATATTTTTTCTTCCCCGGCTTCTCTTTATAGGAGATTTCATTCTTCAATTGTACCACATATTGATTGTGTAAATGTGATGGTCTAGGTATGTACTTCCTCAAGAGTGACACATGGAATCCATCATGTTATTGAAATAGGTTATATGGGAGTTCTAATCGATTGGCCATGTCTCCAATGAAATCAAGGATCTCAAAAGGGACGATTTACCTTGGACTAATCTTTCTCTTCTTCCCAAATATCATAACTCTGTTTCACTGTGATGTGAAGAGGAATACCATGTCTCTAATATAAATCTCTAGGTCACATCGATGATTATTAGCATAGACCCTTTTATGAATTTAGGCATATTTAATGTGCTTCTGGATGGTCCTAAAATTCTACACCCTTTATTCAACCATTTTCAAACCTATGAGTTTCTCTCCTTAACATCATCCCAATATGTCAGTGTTCTTCAACTATTCCCATAAAGGGCTTAATGAAGATCCTTTTGGAGTCTTGAGTTCAAACAGTTATTGTAATAGAACTCAAATATAGAAATGTGGTTATCACATCCATTTTTTAGGTCCATTAATCATGCTATCAACATTTCCTCATGTGTTTTGATAGTCCGCTCAGATTGAACATCAGTTTGAAGATGATAAGCCATACTGAACTTCTGCTCAGTTTTCAGAGCATGTTGAATACTCTTCTATAATATAGAGGTGAATCATGTATATCAATCTAATACAATAGATAGTAGAACACAATGTTGCCTTGACAATTCATTGATATAAATCCATGCCCTTTTATCCAATGATAAATCCTCTCAAATTGCAATGAACTAAGAAGTAATTTTAAGACGATCCACAACAACCCAGATAGAATTGTTTCCTATGGATGTATTCGGAAGTCTGGTGAAAAACTCTATGATGATGTTCTCTCATTTCCATGAGGATATTGGTAATGGTGGAATCATCCCCTTAAACTACTGCCTCTCTGCCTTCACATGCGGACATACGAGAAACATTGACGTATACAAAATGTTCTCATTATTCATATTATCCCACCATTATTTCTATCAGAGATCTTAATACATCAATTTTTCCTTGGTGAATGGATATATTCAATATATGAGAATTATCGAAAAGTTGTTTCTTTAAATATGAACATTATGAATCATATATTCTTTCCCCAAATCTTACGATTCCATCGTTATTAACATTGAACTCTGAGGATACATAATGTTCCATTCATTATGTTGTTCCTAGTTGAATGGTTACTAGAACGACTTTTTGTCTTCCTTTATCCTTTTCAAAATAAGAGGTCTAGTAATCATTTAAGAAAGGATACATATGGTTTCATTATTTGTGATTCCCATTCCCATCTTCATCAAATATAAGAAGACTGGATCCTTCTCAATTCTCATCAATGATAGAATAGTTTGGCCCTTTCTACATAGACCATCATCTAATTTGTTCCCTTTCCCAAGGTGGTAATTTATTATGTAGTCATAGACTTTTATCAACTCTAACCATATTTTTTGGTGCATTCTCATCTCTTTCTGAGTGAATATATACTTGAGGATTTTCTAATCTGTATATATTTCACATTTTCCCAAAAGAGTTAATGCCACCAAATTTTCAAAGAGCAGATTACTACATATATCTTCAGATTAGGTGTTTTACATTTTTTCTCATGAACCTTAATTTTCCTTGAAGCATATGAAATATCATTGTCATTTTCCATCAAAACCTATCCCAAACCCTTCTATAATTCATAAAAAATACCACAAAAGTTCTCCTAATAAGGGTAGTGTGAGCACATGTGAATTGATAAGCCTTCTCTTCAACTCCTTGAATTTATCTTCACATTTATCAATCCTTGTAATCATGACTCTCATCTCAGTTATGTTGGTAAAAGGGTTTGAAAATCATTATAAATTGCCCAATAATTATCAATAATATCAGTTAACCATAAGAAGATATGAATATCCATCACAGATGTTGGCCTCAACCAACCATCAATTGTAGCTGTCTGGGATGGATCCACATATATCCCATTTATTATGATGATATAACCCATCATTGAGACCTCCTTCAACCAGAACTAAAACATGATGTACTTTCCATAGATATTATCCTTACACAAGGTCTCTAGTATAATTCTTATATTCTCCTCACACTCATCATATATGGAGTATATTATAATATCTTCAATATATAATACCACTAATTTGTCAAGGTAATTTCAAAAGACTCTATTTATCCAGTCTATGATGATTTATGGAGCATTAGTGAGTCCGAAAGGCATTACTATGAATTTATAGTGCCCATATCTTGTATGATATTTGTCTTGTGTATATCATCCTTATTCACCTTTAAATGATAATATCCTGGCCGTAGATCCACCTGGTAGAATTATTGTGCTTCACGTAGCTGATCGAATAAGTCATCAATCCATGGTATTAGACACTTGTTCTTTGTCATGATTTTTTTGATCTCACGAAAATCAATGCAAAGGAATATTGACCCATCCTTTGTATTGACAAAAAGAATTTTTGTACGTCATGGTGATGCACTTGGTGTATAATCCCTTAATCCAGATTCTACTATATTATTTTTTTCTCCAGCTTCTCAAACTCCACAAAATCCATTTCATATGGGTTATTGGATATTGGAAACTCCCCAGGTATAAGATCGATTGAGAATTCAAAATCACTTAGAAGAGGAAAACTAATCAATTTCTTGGGAAACACATCAGGTAATTCCCTCACAACAGGCATGTATTGAAGGAACAATGCTTAATTTGACTCAATCATCTAAGCCAGATACGCGTGGCTATAGGGAAGTAATGTCTATGATTGAGATTGTGTTGTTTTAGAATATATATCCTCCTCCTTTGACTGGTTGATAACCGAGGATAAAAATTCAATTTGGAGAGTGATTTCCCTATCACGACAATTTATGTTGGCTCTATATAAGGAAATACAATCCACGCCAAGTATTGCATCAAAATTTATTAAATTAAGAATGATGAGGTCCACGAGAAAGATCAATCCCCAAATTATGATAGGGAAAGAGTTATATTCATGAGATGAAAGGATTTCCCCATTTTTCATTCTCATTGACATCTTTACATCCACAATTTGTGGTGGTGTTGGGATTGTTCTAGAAAACAATCAGGATAAAAACAAATGTGTAGAACTAGAATTAAATAGTAAGTTCAATATTCTTGAATGAATAACCATTGTACCTATCACCACTTCTTTGTAGGGGTTCACTTAGGTGTTATTAGGGAAACTTTCTCTCCGTTGATACCATCGAGGTTGTTGGTTGCCTTTGAAAACCAATGTATTAAGGCACTTGAATTCCATGTTCCTTAGTTCATTGTAGTTGAACATTGTGTTGAGGGTCAAAAAGATCATTTCTATCCTCTATCATAGGTGTGGGTTTCTTAAGTTGTTAATGTCCAGCTTCCATTCTCTTCCACACCTAAATCATTTCCTCATCTACAGTAGGCAATTTATGGGAGGCTACTTCCCACACCTTTGGAAGGTGGGGTTATAGTTTTTCTCAGCACTTTTAGATAAAACATCGGACTAAAATACTTTATTTCACCTTGGTATTTTATCCCTATGATAACCCTGATATTTTCTAATCTCCAATTCAACATTGTGGGAAAATCAGACAATTTCATCATAGCACTTAAAGTCATGGATCGATAGGGAATTCCATATGCTAGGTTTTATCACACCAAAGAAGCAGTCAACTATGAATTCGGGGTTAATGAAAAAGCTGGCGGTATATCGTGCAAGACTTGTAATGTTTTTCTCATATGATATGAAGGAATAATAATATTTCTTTGTGAGGTCATGAAGGCCCCTTTCCATCTCAAGTCAAAGGTTGTGAGGAAAATATTTGTCAAATTGATTTTTCCATAATTCCTTAATTTCACAAGCATTGATCTATTCATTAGGATTCATATTTTTTATCATGGTCCACCATTTATTTGCTTCACCATCCATTCGATAATCATCCACAATTACCTTCTATTTTTCATGACAATGAAGGATGTAGATGTTATTCTCAATGGAGTTGATCCATTGTTAGGTGATTTAGGGATCAGATGATCCATTAAATTTAAGAGGCCTTTGTCTCATAAATCTATCGATTGAGACTTTTATATTTTTAGGGGGGTTTAATGTTCTTTGTGACCCATGTTTATATTCGAAACATAAGTTAAATTAGAGAGTATTGTGACAATGTTTGCGATTATCGCTCTCATCAGTTTGGGATCTCATTATAACAGTCATCACATTGAATATCATATTAGTTGTTATCTCGAGTCCTCATATTACTGGGGACTGGCTGGAATAAAAGGAATGTTATCTATAAAAAATATTGTGTAATTTATTGAAAAAAATGCATGAGTTGTAAATAACTTTTTTTCCCTTATCTTATGAACTTATGGGATTTAATCTATGTTTTCCATTATATACATCCCATCATATGTTCTCAGGGGAATTGTTTCCCTTAATATTGCTTCATAATAAGTTCGTGAATTTACCAAATCATATCCCCCAGAAGTGACATAACCAAGTGTTTATAAAGCCTCATTTTTGTGCACTAGTTGTTTTTTGAGTCTAGTGTAATGTGGTGTTTTTGGGTTTTACCGCTACGATACATTTGTTCTAGAGCTGCCACTACCCGATCGTATCCAGACAGGGATGTATTTTATTCATAATACACTTGATCAATACTTTTTCAAAATTTAGTGATATTTTTAGTATAATTAGTATTATCCCTAAGGCTTTCACTAGGGTTTTCTAACCCTAATCCCAAAAATAACTAAACCTATCATCTGATACAAACAATAACAATCCTGATTTTTATTACACATATAAACGTAATTTATTAGATAAAATATCCTCTTAAAAACCATAGAACATCAAGAGTTATAGTGTATTTGGGGCTTAATAACATTACATAAACATATAAAAAATAAAATATAGAACATTATTTAAAATATCATTTACATGACCACAACATTCCTTCATATTTAGCAATGCATGGGATAACTTGAGGACACCCATAAGGAAAGGGTGAGAAAAAAATCCCATTAAGGGAATAAACAAGGAATAATAAGAGGAATATAATATTTGTTTGGAAATATGCAAATCAATTAATCATAAGATAAACATGAATATAAAGTCATGATATAGCATGATTATCATAACATTGGAATGTGGAAACAACATTTAACCAGATATTAGAATGTGTCAAGAATAATTGCACTTTTTGAATGAGTAAACCATCATTTTACATGAATTATCATGAGTAAACAATCACTGTACTTGATATATCGTGATACAAATCATTAACCAATGACTTTAGTTCTACCAGGGAACACCCTTCTTAATCATTTCATTAAATGAATCAGTGTGCCACATGGATCATACAACATTAAATCCGTCAACATAATCATTTATTCCATGATAAAGGAAATGAGGAATACATACATGAAAAAATATAATAAATAATCAAATGATCATAATGTTGAATATCCTTGATAGAAAAATGGGCATGGTATTCACTACATAATGACTTTGTCTTGGAAAATCTCAGTGCAATTTTAGCAACATAACGACATGACGTAAGAGTTCAAAAAAATTCTTGATGAGAGTGAAATGGTTATCTCATAATAAGTATATGAAATGGATAGTAAGGGGTAATATAGATATGTGTACCAATATATTTAATAGAATTTAATTTCATAATATAATATTATTTCTTGAATGTAAAGGAGGAGAGGAAAATTTTTAAATGAATTTCCGCGTGATAATGGGTGAAGATGGGGGGAATTAATAAGATATAAAGATGTATCTCATCATTAAAACAAATGAAGGGGAGTGTGGGTGTAGAGGACCTAAAAATGACATACATGGATATTACATTAATTTTGCAGAATATCTAATACATAACAAAAACAGACACCAAAGGACCGTAATAGTTTACTGTCTTTAGAAACTCGGAATATAATCTTCTAATCTTGGTGAAAGATCATCACCATCTTCCATAAGGATATTCATTTTTTTCTTACCTAAAACCTTTATTTATATGTTGGAAAAAATAAAACATATAAATGGTGAGAACAAATTCTCAGTGAGGGTAAGCATATAGAAAATATATTTGAACTTCAAAACATGAACATAATATTTAAACATCAAAATCTTGAGCAATGACATAAAACATGGCAGTACGTAAGGCATATATCATAATGGATCATAAATCATATAAAAATAGAATGGGAATAAATCAAGTAATTTTGGCAACCATTAATCATATGTTATGATTTCCATAGTAGCCAAGGCATTGTTGCCAATGCCATCTTAGTGGACAATGTCCCTTTCTGAATATAGTTCACTCCTCGTTCCAGTCCTGTATCACTGAATTGGATTAACTTACCATTCCAACCATGTCTATCAGATTAGATATAAATAATTACCTAATGCATTGGATGGAAATATAGGTGCCACCAATCTCATAATTAAATCATTCTTACTTGTGACACAAGATAAAAATAAAACATTCATCATAAACCAAAGAATATAATGGGTTTCATAAACATCATCCCATCATAACATAATCCATATAAAACAAATGGATTTAATTTCATCATAAGAAATGTGAAAACATGTAAATAATAGAGATATTATACTTGAAACATACAAATATAAATTAATGTCATCATAGGTGGAAAATTGTTTTGGTAAAACAGTAGAAATGAATTCTTGAGAAAAATATCCTTTATTCTTCAAAATCATTTTCTTTTCACAAAATTCCATGAAATATTAAAAGAAAATGATTTTTTAAGATAATAATGAATTATTGTATAGAAAGATTCATGAAAATTAGGCTTTATGATACCGTAAAAATCTATTCATGCCATATAAGTTAAAAAACATTCTTCTCGTACTTTTCCTAGAAAAGTCGAAAAAGTACCTCGTATGGTAAAAAAAGAACGATTCCTTCCATACGATGTGGGAAAAGATAAAAGGGGTAAAAATGAATTTAAACATACATGTAATAAAATTAAGCATTTTATGAAAACGTTTTGAGAACATATGGACATGGATAATAATCATAACCCCAGTAAATACTTACGAATAAACAATCTCAGATAAGAATGAGAATGGAATAATTATCCCTTAACATATGTTGAATTTATTTCGTATGTGTCCAAGACTCTTGTATATTGGGTTTGAAAATATTATTAACTTGAAAAAGAACCATAATAATATTTATGATTTCATATATGGTTCACTTATGTATTTATATTACCTGTTCATTTGTCAATTCCATGTTAACGCAACGTTTGGGGTAATATTGTTTCATTTGTTGTATGTGTTTGGACTTGTTGTACATGATTATATTATTACTTATATCATGATTTACTTACATCCAGAATGTAAATCATGATTTATATATCATATATATTCAGCATATATATATAATAGATAGATTAATGAAATGAAATACACCATTCTTGGAGACGGTAGGCCGTACGTATGCATGAACGCTATTTTTCATTTCCTTATTGAATTGAATGGAATTAAGTAGATGAAATAAAAATAAATATATATATATATATTAAGTATAATTATTATTTCATATATTTCATGATTAATTATTATATATACTTTAAAATCATTCTTGAATTGTTAACATGGAAAATGAATCTCATCGCGTCGTGGAGACGGTAATCCTTACGTACGCACGAGCGATGATATCATTCCCATATTTGTTGATTGGTATTGAAGTGGATGATATAATATCATAGAATCAGTATGATTTTATAATAATTATATATATATTTTCTTTACACTATTATACCCATCCAAGTAAGGTGGTGGAGGAAAAACTAATTACACCACGGTGTGGAGACAGTATTCCGTATGTACGTACACGTGGTGATTTTGTTTTTTATAGGATCGATAGAAGGTGAAATAGTGTTGTTTCATATTTATAATAACATATCATTATATAAGTAATAATTATGTTATTACTTTATAATGAAACAACTAAAGATGAGGAAGTAGAAGAAGAAAGAAACTTGAAAGAGTCGGTAGAAGAGATTACCTCTTCCTCGACGCACCTCCTTTAAACATCATCTTAGGGCACTAGTGATGGCCTTTTGAGAAGACCAGAACCTCAATTATGTATCTATAGAGGTTGATAAGAGGAATTGGTAGGGTTTGGCCGAGGTTTAAGGCTTAAAATGGTGTGAAGAGTAGAGGGAAGGGGTGCCCTTTTTATAAGGGAGTAGAGGGGTACCTTTGGAAAAACATAAAATATTATTTTATAATAATGTCATATTCGGTTTATAATATCTCCAAATTGATTTGTTTCGAAGCTAAAGTAGTTATGGGTCGTAATAATCTCAACCAATAGGTTTTGACAAGTTTATGTTACTATTTTAACCTATCATTTAGATTTAACTCTATGTTAAATAATTTAACTATTACCGTGTCTTCTTGTTTTCTTATAGTATATGATTAATAAACTTACTATAACAAGACAAACGAACCACAAGTGGTTCATTATTAATATATATATCCTTATCTAAGTCATTTGGAAGAACATTATCTTTTTAGGAATATAATAATAATTAATAATATAATATTTGTTTTAAAAATTATTTTCTGTCATTTTTGACACTATTTGGTAATAGATTTTTGTGAAAATCATAATAGCATGATTAGTTCAAGAAAAGTTAATTAAATCAATACTAACATGTCATATTAACCGACAAAATTAGTGTAATTCATAAAAAGTCTCAAATTACATTTATTTTGGTATTTATAATATCAATTATTTTAATATTTCATTATTTATGTAATTACTATATCACCATGTTTTCATAAATAAATTGAATAATTTATGTCTAAAATTTTTAACTAAAAAAAATATGTTGGAAATTGTTTTAGCTTTCTAATGAATATTTATAGTCAAATTTATCTTTTTTATAAAACAATATTAATATTTTTTAGTCATTAAACTTTGATTTTAAATATTTTAACTCTTCTTTGAATAAAATAATAATAAATGTCCTAATCTAATCCAGGTGGACCTAAAGGGAAATAGTTTATTCCTATGGTTTTTTTTCGTCGAATTACACTTATCCAATAGAATTATGACAGGTGTTAGGGTAATAATGATATCATTTTTACCCTTAATTACCATATTTACTTTTAATCGTGGTAAATAAAATTGAGAAGTTACTATTCACAAAAAAAATTATTTGTATCTTATTGAACCACATTTTACTCCTCGATATTAACCATCTCTCTGTGATTTTCGATATTCCATTCACATAAGTGGTAAAATTATGTTTTCTGTAAGGTTGCAAAAAGCTCATAGGAATTAGGTAAAAGACGGTGAAAAGTTCAATAAATTTTTTATACATCTAAAATTACTATAAACTGACTCCAATGAATTAAATTGAACTTATATAGGTATTATGTATCAATTTTTAACTAAAATAAATTTAAATAAAATAAATAATTATCTAAATAAAAGTTGGTATTGAAATAGTAACCTAGTTTTTTCCCTATTCATCAACAATTGAATGTTTTCAGAAAAATACCAAAAATTCACCCTAGTCTAATTTCGATATTCCGAATCCAAAAATGAAGACCATTTTGAAAGATGAACTTTATAAAATTTCAAAAAGTGTGTATTAATATTCATAACGGCTAGCTCATACTAATATTATAATAATATCTCGTTTAGTGAAACTCGGTAATGCGTACAACACACGCTATCGAGGAAGGTTTCTCTGGCATGAAACACAAGCCTAGAATAGTGTTTGCATATACTGCATGATAATACGGTGTTGGGTATAGTTCAATCTAATCAGGGTGTAGCATAAACCACAAGACAATGATTAAATTAAAAAAAAATTCTCATAAAATCTCAGGGTGTTACATTCCACCCCACTTAAAATGAATTTCTCTATCGAAAGTCTTCGAGGTTATAAATGGTTTAATACTAGAAATTTTCATTAATAGAAACCCACATCATAAAAAGGAATACCAAGACTTATCTTTAAAAACTAATGTATGAAACGTAACGGTTACACAAGTTAACTAATCATTGGGTTTCCACATAGGAGAACATAGGTGAAAATATGGATATGGAAGAGAAATGTAACCATCATGTTATGATGGAGAGTCATAAGGAACATGGCTATGAATAATACAACCATCACAAAGCCATAAATTTGTGATGATTTAAGGTACCATCTGATTCATCATATATAAGGAAACTAGGACAACATTTTTTATTTTCAAGATCATTACCCTAAAGTTGAAGAATTGTTGAATTAAAAGAAATATTTACTTGATTTTGGTAAAATATCACCGTTGTTCGTCCCTTGAACAATTTCCACTTCATATCTTAAATAAATGAAGTTGAATTTTTCATTTGTGAAGCATTAGGAGATCATGTGATAGAACGGTGGGTCATTATATCTATCTAAAATAAAAGTTATAAAAAGTTATTAAATATAAATAAGTCCATCTATCTTGAGATTAATCATATATGGTTGCTAAAATGATCTTATACTTCATCTATCACAACCTTTAATAAAATAAAACTAGTTTCAACTAACCAGGGACTTTCTTTAGGCTAGTGGTATCAGATAAAGGCCTATCGTACTTTAGTTGTGGGTTCGATTCCCACAACCTTGTCTGAAACAACTGGTTGCCGCTCGTCATATGGGTTGTTATTTTTCTAAAGCTATACTATTATAACATTCCAGAAATAATATCAAAAAACATGTTCTATCCTTAAATAATACTATCTTATGTCCAAATAATCCATTCCAATCTTTAGGCTAATCAAAAATACATCTGTCCAATCTCATAGTATAAATAAAATGATTACTAGAGAGGTCATATACCAAGCATGTGAATAAAATCATTTATCTCCCATATATCATAAGATATATATTTTTGGACAAATTAAAAATATGTGAATACCTTAATCATGTATTCTCTTGAAAAATGAATACCCATTGAATCTTAGTGAAAACATTAATGCTGTCAAAATTTAACACTTTCCACATACAAAAATCCCTAAATTTCTATATACTCAATCCATGATATAAAATTGTCCTTATATCAGTCATGAGCTCATTTCATTTTTTCATTATTGCTTAATTATGCACATATCATCTTCTTTCCAAAAATATTTCAATCACTTTTCATGGTTACCGGTACCATATAATTATTGAAAACCAATACATAGATATTCCTAAATTCCACGATGCCATAAATGAGATTCCATGATACTATTTTGAAATACCATTACATAAAAAATTAATCATTACAAAACATCATTGTCATACTCAACATCACAAATAGTGCTCTCCTGTGACTTTTATTTATCCTTTTACTTAAGAGGTTTCTCACGTTGATCATCAATAACCCTTGGATGAGGGCATTGATTAGAATAATGCCCCATTCCCTTTCACTTGAAGCATTGAAGTGTTAGTGGTGTGTTCTCTACAGTCTTTTCTTTTTTCTCATTGTTAGCAACCCTTTTTCCATTACTTAGACACTCAGTTGCTCGATGACCTTCCTTTCCACACTTAAAGCAATTTCTAGTCCCTTTAAGACAACATCCACCATGCTTCTTTCCACACCTTGAGAATAATGAAACATTCATATTCTTTTCACTATTATTTTGAGATTTCATCTTGAACTCCATCTTTCGTTTCTTGTCAAAACCATGATATGGATATATAAACACCAACTTACAATTCTACCTTGATAGCACAACACACAATTTCTTCACAGCTACTGAAGTCTCTTATAGCTAATTCAATTCGAATATTTGGTTTTAAGACACTGAAGAATCGATATACTATACTTTATGGTTGGATGATAAAGCCAGATGAATACCTTGAAAGCCTTGTAAAATTCAGTTCGTATATAGCAACAGATTCATCATCCTTTTGTTTAAGCTCAAGGAAATATTTTTCCATCTATTTTTGAAGAATACAAGGGAAGTACTTATTGATAAATAAGTTCTTGAACTCATACCATTCGATGTATTCAATTTCATCTCGGGGCCTCGTATTCTTAATTAGAGTCCACCATTGATCTTCTTCACCTTCTAATCAGTAAATAGCTAGAATGACTTTTTAATTTTATAAACATCGAAGAATGGAAAATATCATTTCAATGGTACTGATCCATTGTTCAGCAACAAGTGGATCAGAAGACCCACTGAAATATGGTGGTCATTGCCTCATGAAGGACTCAATGGAATATTGTTCCCTTCTCTGATCATTTGGAAATCAAGAATGATTCAAATCATCTATAATTATAACAATAAGAATTTTCACTCTACTCCCATCACATTTGGTTTCTCGGGAGGACAGTCATTGCATTGTCCATTACATTGATCAACATGGTTCCTTCAGGTTCTATCCATCATCTAAAACCCAAAAATAATAGTGTAAGAGGAAAAAATCATGCTACGAAAAATATATAATAAAGGGGGAGTACCTTTAATATCTAACATCTTATGTTTAATTCTAATATTTTTTCCATAATTCTTGGACTATTACTTATAATTATACTTAACCATCAATACATCACTAGAAATACCTTAGAAATATATCTAGATATCTCACTATGGTTTTCAAATCCTAGTTTCCAAAGGTTAACTAAACCATTCCCCTG
The DNA here is from genome assembly GCA_963277665.1 of Viscum album. Classification (NCBI taxonomy): domain Eukaryota; kingdom Viridiplantae; phylum Streptophyta; class Magnoliopsida; order Santalales; family Viscaceae; genus Viscum; species Viscum album. The sequence continues at coordinate 1,818,542,508 of OY728146.1, forward strand.
ATACCAACTATAGGGTCCCCAAACATGAGGTACCTAGATATTACAATACTTTTGTGGAATATCTAATACATAAAAAAACATACACCAATGGAATGTAATAGTTTAGTGTCTTTGGAAACTCAGAATATAATCTTCTAATCTTCGTGAAAGATCTTAAACATCTCCCATAAAGATCATTCTTTTTTTTCTTACCTAAAACCATTATTTATATCTTGGGGAGAAGAAAACATATAAAGGGTGAGCTCAAATGCTCAGGAAGGGTAAGCATGGAGAAAATACATTTGATCTTCAAAACATGAACATAATATTTAAACATCAAAATCTTGAGCAACGACATAAAACATGGAAGTACATAAGGCATAGATAATAATGGATCATCAATAATGATAAAATAGAATGTAAATAAAGAATATAATTGTGCGAACCATTAAGCACATGTTATGATTTCCATACTAGGCAAGGCAATGCTGCCAAGATCATCTTCATGGACAAAGTCCCTTTCTAAATCGAGTTCACTCCTCATTCCAGTCCTGTATCACTGAACCGGATTAACATTCCATTCCATCCATGTATATCGCATGAGATATAATTAATTACCCAATGAATTGGAGAGAGGTATAGGTCTCACCCATCTCATAATGAAATCATTCTTACTTCTTCCACAAAATAAACATAAAACATTCATCATAACCCAAATAATAAAATGTGTTTCATAAACATCATCACATCATAATATAATCCATATAAAACAAATGGATTTCATTTCATCATAAGAAAAGTGAAACTGTGTAAATAATAGAGAGATTATACTTGAAAGATAAAAATATGAAATAATGTCATCATAGATAGAAAATGGTTTTGATAAAACACTTGAAATGAATTCTTGGGGAAAATATCCTTTATTCTTCAAAATCATTTTCTTTTCACAAAATTCCATGAAATTTTAAAAGAAAAGGATTTTGTTGAAAATAATCATGAAATCTTGTAGAGGAAGCTTCATTAAAATTAGGCTTTATGAATCTGTAAAAATCTGTTCATGCTGTATAATTTAAAAAAACAGTATTCTCATACTTTTGCTGGAAGAGTCAAAAAGTACCTCGTATGCTAAACAAAAGAAATATTCCTTCCATACGATGTGGTAAAAGTAAGAATGGGTTAAAAATGGATTTAAACATACATGTAAAAAATGTAATCATTTTATGAAAACATATTGAGAACATATGGACATGGATAATAAACATAACCCCAATAAATACTTACAAATAAACAATCTCGTATAAGATTGATATTGGAATAATTATCCCTTACCTTATGTCCAATTTCTTCTGTATGTGTCTGATACTATACTATAGTGGGTTTACACATATTATTAACTTGTAACAGAACCATAATAATATTTATGATATCATATATGGTTCACTTATGTATTTATATTACCCGTTCATTTGTCAATTCCATTTTAAAGTAACGTTTGGGGTAATATTATTTTCATTTGTTGTACATGTTTGGACTTGTGGTTCATGATTGTATTATTACTTATATCATTAATTAAATACTTCTAGAATGTAAATAATTATTTATACATAATATATATTTAGTGTATATATACATAATAGATAGATGAAGGAAATGAAATACACCGTTCATGGAGACGGTAGGCCGTACGTACGCATGAACGCAATTTTTCATTTCCTTATTGAATTGAATGGAATTAAGTAGATGACATACATATATATATATATATACATAAATCCAGTAGAATTGTTATTTCATATATTTTATTATTTTTTATTATATATACTTTATAATCATTCTTTAATTGTTAACGTGGAAAATGAATCTCATCGCGTCGTGGTGACGGTAATCTGTACATACGCACGAGCGATGATATCGTTCCCATGTTTATTGAATATTATTGGAGTGGATTATATAATATCATAGAATCAGTATTATGTTATAATAATTATATATAGTTATTCTTTACACCATTATACCCATCCAAGTAAGGTGGTTGTGGAAAAACTGAATACACCACGGCGTGGAGACGGTATTCCGTACGTACGCACGTGCGGTGATTTTATTTTCCATAGGATGGATAGAATGTGAAATAGGGTTTTTTAATATTTATAATAACATATCAGTATATAAGTAATACTGATGTTATTACTTTATAATGAAACAAATAATTAAGAGGTCATAGAAGATGAAAGAAACTTGAAAGAGTCAGTAGAAGAGATTACCTCTTCCTCGACGCACGTCCTTTAAACTTCTTCATAGGGCAATAGAGTTGGTCTTTTTAGAAGACCAGAACCTCTAAGATGTAACTAGACAATTTTAGAAGAGGAATTGGCAGGGTTTGGGCTAGCTTCAAGGATCAAGTGGGTGTGAAGAGAAGAGGGAAGGGGTGCCATTTTTATAAGGGAGGAGAGGGGCACCTTCGGAAAAATTTAAATTATTATTCTATAATAAAGTCATATTCGGTTTATAATTACTCCATATTGATTTATTTTGAAGATAATGTGGGTAAGGGTCGAAATAATCTCATGCAATAGGTTTTAGTCATGTTTAGGTTACCATTTTAACCATATCATTTAGATATAACACTATTTTAAATAATTCAACTTTTACCGTGTCTTCTTGTTTTCTTACACTATATGGTTAATAAACATACTATAAGAAGAAAAACGAAACCTAAGTGGTTCATTTATAATATATATAACCTTATATAAGTAATTTTGCAGAACATTTTATTTTTAGGAATATAATACCTTTTAATAATATAATATTTGTTTTAAAAAATATCTTATGTCATTTTTGACACTATTTGGTAATTGATTTTTTTGAAAATAATAATATCATGATTAGTTAGAAAAAAAATTAATTAAATAAATAATAACATGTCATATTAACCTATAAAAGTAGTTTAATTCATAAAAAGTCTCAAAGTACATTTATTTAGTTATTTATAATAGCAATTATTTTAATATTTCATTATTTAGGTAATTACTACATCACCATTGTGTTATAAATAAATTAAATTATATAATTTCTAAAAATTATAAATAAAATACTATTAGTTAGGAAATATATTTATATTTATAATGAATATTTATAGTCGAATTTATCTATTTTATAAACCTATATTAAAATGTTTTAGTTATTAAAATTTGATTTTAACTATTATAACTCTTCTTTAAATAAAATAATAATAAATGTCCTAATCTAATCCAAGTAGACCAAAACCGAAATATTTTATTCCTAAGGTATTTTTTGGCCTAATTAAACTAATAAAATATAATTAGTACAAATTTTAGTTTAATAATAATATCATTTTTACCCTTAATTACCCTATTTACTTTTAACTGTGGTAAATAAAAGTAAAAAGTTACATTCACCAAAATAAATTATCTTATTGAACCAAATTTTACTCCTTGATATTGATCATGTCTCTCTTATTTTCAAAATTACATTCACAAATGCGGTAAAATTTTGTTTTATGTATGTTTGCAAAAAGCTCCTAAAAGGTAGGTAAAAGACGGTGAAAAGTTCAATAAAATTTTTATATATTTAAAATTATTATAAAAAATGACTCCAATTAATTACATAGAAGATATATAGGTATTATGTATCAATTTTTAACTAAAATAGATTTAAATAAAATAAATACTTATCTAAATAAAAAGTTTGTTTTTAAAAAGTAACCCAGTGTTTTCACTATTCATCAAAAATTGAAAGTTTTCAGAAAAATACCAAAAATTCACCCTAGTCTAATGTCAATATTCGGAATCCAAAAATGATGTCCATTTTGAAGATAAAATTTATAAAACTTCAAAAAGTGGGTATTAATATTCATAACCACTAATTCATAATAATATTATAATAATATATCTTTTAGTGAAACTCAGTATTGTGTAAAACACACGCTATCGAGGATGGTTGCTCTAGTATGAAACAAAATCCTAAAATAGTGTTTGCGCATACTGAAAGCTAATACAGTGTTGCGTATAGTGCAATCTAATCTTGGTGTAGCATAAAACACAAGACATCAACTAAATTAAAAAAAATTCAAATAAAATTTCGGGGTGTTACAGTGGGGGAGGTCTGAAATCATAACTCAACATTTTTAATTGGAAGCAAAATGGTACAACAATATAATAAAATTTGGACAAAACTGAAAAATTAAGAAATCATTTACTAGAATGTGTGATCCCAATGGATTGAGACAGGCTTGAGATAGGCTTCTTAGGTTATTGGTTTATCTTTAAAGGATTATAAGGAGAGGAGGGCATAGGATGGTCTATATCCAATAGATTTCATTGAAGAGAATGTAAGAAATTTGGTTGGTTTACACAGGGGAAAAGGAAATTATTTATTATTTAGGATTTGGACACTGCACATTAAACCAATCAAACCCACAAACCATCCCATTATTTTTGTAACACCCTAGTATTTAATAATACATTATCTATTTAAAGTAAATCTATATCTTGTTCCACATGAAACATTGAGTTCGAATGCACCATGACATACCAAACGAGTAGTTGAAAAAGAAATTATAAATAGTATTAGATTCATTTTGAATTTTATATACTCCATATAATTTTAACATCCAAATTGTGTGTTTTCTAGAAATAATATAAGAAAAAATTAAATTTATTAGATAAAAGAAATGTTTTTCAAAAAATATCACTTTTACCACCTTTTAATGGAAAACCCTTCATAAATCCAATATTTTAAAAATTTATATATTAAATTTGACAAAATAAACTTATTCATTGAAATAGGGACATTAAAAATTAGTTTGGATAAATTTTTGTTGTTTTTCTGATATCTTCCATATTTTGATGAATAGTTAAAAATACTAAATTCTTATTAAAAACATTTTTTTAATCAAAGCAATTTATAATGTGAAAATATACATTTTAATGGTTTTGAAGTATAATTATATTCTATTTTTATCATTTAATCTAATTCTGTTAATTGATGAAATTTTATATTTAAATTTGACATAAACACATATCAATATTTTGATAATGTTTACTTCTCAAAAACTCACTTTCTTGTTTTGAAAAATTACATTTATAATAAATTAATTGATAAAAGTTGGTTGTTTTTAATTTAGTAAAATATAAGTCATTTTTTAATTCATAATATCAAAATTATATTAGGTTGAATTTTTGGTATTTTTCCAAAAACATTATATTCATGATGAATAGTGAAAAATACTGCATTATACATAAATATGACATTTTCATTTATACTAATATTTTTAATTAAAAATTTATATTAAAATAAATAAATAATACATATATTAGTTCAATTTAAGTAATTGAAGTCATTTTATAATAATATTAAATATATAAAATTTTATTTAAGCATTTTAACGTCTTTTTTTCACCTTCTCGGACCATTTACTCAACTTTTTTTTTGGCACATTTTCATGAAATGTAATTTTACTTATTCTATGAATGGAATTTAAAAAAATACAAGAGACCCAGTTGACATCTGTAAGTAAAATGTTGTTCAATAGGATGAATTTAATTCTTGGTGAATTGTAACTTTTGTATTTTATTTACCATAGTAAAAAGTAAATGAGGTAATTAAAGGTAAAAATTATATTAAAATTACCCCACCACATGTCTTAGATCTATTGAAGCAATTTATTTTGACCAAAATAAACCTTAGGAAAAAATAAGATCCTTTTGATCGATTTAGGTTTTACTAGGACATTTATTATATTTTATCTGAAAAATAGTTAAAAGTGTTAAATTCAATGTTTAATAACTGATCCTTATTTAATATAGGTTAACACATAATATAAACATGAAAATAACTATTCATTAGAAAGTTAAAAAGTTTTAAAACATCATGGTATTTTATTTATAATTTTTAGACCTAGAATAATTAAAGTTATTTATGACACAATGATGATGTATTAATTATCTGATTAATGAATGATTAAAATAATTGATATTATAAATATCCAAATAATTGTAATATGAAACTTTTTATGACATCCCAGAATTTCCTATGAAAATATGACATTTTAGGTTTTATTTAAAGTATTATATTTCAATTTATCATCTTGTTAGGACGTTCAAAAAAACCAAATAATAAAAAGTGAAAAATTTGACATAAATGAGTTATTAAAACAAATAATATATTATTAATTCATATAAAGATCCTAAAAATATATGTTTTGGTCAAAAGACATAAATAATGATAGATATGTCATTAGTGAACCACATTAGGTTCTCTAGGTAGTTTATAATAATTTTACTAACAATGTATTATAATAATACAAGCAAACATGGTAAAAGTTATACTATTTATCTAGGGATTAAATGTAAAAGATAAGATTGATATGGTGAACTAAAATTGTGTAAAATAAATTTTTGGAGAGTATTTAGACCCAGACCAACCATTTCATTTAGAAAAATCTATTTCTATCTATTAGAAACCTAAAATGATTTTATAATAGATTAATATGTCATACTTTTTCTAATGTTCTGCTCACCTACATTGTAAAAGGGTACATCCCCGTATTTTAAATTCACACCTCCAAATACATTTCTATCGACCAAACCCTGCTCAAATATCATCCCAACTATTGTAACATCAATTTAGAGTCATTTCTATGATTATAATGATAACCAATGGGGGACTTTTCTTCCAATCAAAAGGAAGAACCAGAGAAATAGGTTATTATTTCATCACATCTCTTAATGTTCCTTTGTTATTCCAATACTTCTATATTTCATGTTTCTATACCAAAATAATAACTCCAATTACATAAAAAAACAGAGATGTTATTATAAATATTTTACAATCATATTAATTATTCTATCCATCATATGAATGACAAAGTCGCTATATGTGTGTACGTACGGCTTACCGTCTCCTTGTCGTTGTGTAGTTTGTTATTCAACACTTCATTATTTGGATGAGTATAATAATGTATATAACTTATTTAATAATAAATATAAAAATTCATTGATTATTTATATATAATATAACATCCAGTTACATATGATTACACCATCAATAGAATGATATTGTATCTTGTGCGTATGTACAGCTTACTGTTTCCACGATGAGATGGAATTCATTTCCATGTTCACCATTAAACAATAATTATAAAAATATATATTATTAATAAGTATGTAATATATGACATAATAATGATATGGGATATATATATAATTTCATATATCTCATTCACTTACATCCAGTCAATATGATATGAAAACAGGAACAATATTTATACATACGTACGACCTACCGTCTCCATAAAATGTGTCTTCCATTTCATATATATAATTATTATACATATTTAAATTCTTAATATATATGATACCTAAATATGTTTATATATGTTTGAATCAAGTAAATCATGATATAAGTGACATGATCAAGAATAATAAGTGAACACACGTACAAAAAAGTGATTATTAAAAAAATAATATTTTAACATGAAATTAATTATTATATGTGTATTATAAAGACAAAATATATCAATTATGAAATAATAAATATGATAATGGTTTTTGTATAATTTAATAACCTACAATTGTATTTATTCAAAAGGATAAATGTACCATTGACAATGGGAAAGTACAGGGTAAGGGTTAATTCCACAATCTCATTATTAATCGAGATTGTGTATCTATAAGTTTTTATTGTATAATATTTATTATCCATGTCCATGATTCATAAAAGAGTTTCAAAAAGATTATTTTTAAGGGACTCTTTATCTAAAACATCATTCTAAATGGTTTAAATATTTATTCTTCTAAATCATTATCATTAATTTCCATGTTTTAAAAATGGTTTTAAGGATTTATTTGTATGGACATGAATGTTTTAAAATTTTAATTCATTTCAAATGCTTAAAAGAGGTATGGGACACTTTGAATAAAAAATGTCTTTTAGATTTTTCATTTTGTTAATTTTGTTTCATTGAAATGATTTCGTGAAAATGATATATTTCTCTCAAAGATTTTTACTGATCATTTTCAATAATCTCAACATACATTACAAGATATTTTCCATGATTGAGGTTTATTTATAATAATACAATGTTCTATATTTTATTAAATGAGTTATGATAATATTGACTCTGGATGTGTTATTTTTATACCATTCAATGGTTAGAGTGAATGTATTTAATTTCCTATGCTAGTTTTAATACGAATGTTTATGTTATGTTTCATCATTTTTTATATGGGGAATGAATTGGACATAGTAAGAGACATGCGAGGAATACTATATCCCCTAGATGCATCAGTAGGTCTAATGAGACAAAATAGTTTCTTGGCACATGTCCATGACAATTTTTTTATTTGTAGCCTTGAAACGAGCACCTGACTTTGTGGTTAGGATGTCCAGAATTATGCATTCCATCATTATGAAATTAGTTATTACATGTTATTATCCTCATAGTAGAATATCCATGTGCATGTTTATATGGTAATGATGGGCTTATTTTTTCGATATTATGATTATGTTTATGTTTAAAAGGATGTTTTTTTATTACACATATTTCCTTAAAGGTTTATAGCTTCCACTAAAATATTTACCCATAATAATAATCTAGGTTCACCCCTCTCTTTTGTTTTGTTTTCCCAGGATTTCAAGAAGTGTATTATGATTAAATGTCGGTTTATGCAAGGGGAATAATTGTGTTCTCATAGTATTATTATTTTTTTGTTTTATATTTCAATATTTAATTAACGTTCATGCATGAAATCTATTTTTAAAGACTACTGAACTAATTGGTCCATCGAGACAAGATTCCTGGTAATCATGCCAATGTATTTAAATAATGCACCGGCTCTGGTCTTCGGGGTTCGAGGCGTTACAGTTGGTATTAGATGAATTTTATCAACAACCTTGTAAATAGAATTTTATAAACTCTGATTATGAAACATTTCCCTAGGATTGACTTTGAGGATTATTATAGATGAAAAACCATGAATTATGGTAATGTAAGGATTTTTTGAATTTTCCAAGTAATAAATCCATGTATGGATATAAGGAGGTATGGGTGGATCTCACATAGATGTATCTAGTGGTAAAATAGAAAAACACTACATTGAGCTATACTCTAACGGGAAATGGTTTAAGGAAAACGAGCCATGCAACACTCATGGTTATGACACTCTTGGGCGATATTCATATGATAATTCATGTTTTATTTACATAGAATAATGTAGGATTTATGATTAAATATGTCATCAATGTAACCATTTTTATGATTATGATAATAGATGTTTGAAAATCTTAAATTAATGTTGATAGTTTTACTAATTTTTGGATTATATATTATGATATGATCTAACATAGTGTATGTAAACACATAGAAATTGAACCTAATATAACGAATGAGAACTCTAGTAACTTGAAATATCTGAAGAGTAAGATGGATCATATCTTGTATGGAAATATTCAATCATTAAGATGAAATATAGTATCCCAAACATTCTAATCGTTTGATGAAATTTAATCATGGGTTAATAAGATAAGTAACGAATTATCTGAGTTCTATGGATATGATGGGAAGAAATATAATAAGAGGATATCTTTGAAAAAGAGGTATAAAGGGATGAAGGAAAAGAAGGATATTCCCACATTTGATAACTGTGGAAAGAATCACATTGGTAATTTGATGAATAGAATGGGAGTTTTTTATAAGTGTGGAGAAAAATATGACTAACACCATGATTCCAAGGGTATGAAATGGTTTCAAATGTAAAATGCCTCATCTTCAATGATTTGGGACATTATGCGAATCAATGTCCCAATAATCAAAGTATACCCTAAATGATGTAATTGGATAATTATCATGTCAAGATACTACCACAGATGCATTGGAATGTTTAGTTATCTTATATTGTTATTATTGAACTATGTCATTTGAGTATTGTATTATTGATTTACAAGTTATATGAATTATATAGTATATAATGATTGTACTATAGTACTATTTCATTTATGATTTGAGATTATACGGTACTATGATAAGTTACCCAATTACAATTAAATATTTTTGGAAAATACATGGTTGAGGGAAGATAAACCATAATATGGTCCTGATATTTGGGTAGTTATTTGGGAATAAGAGATGATTGATTTGGATAAATTATATTGGATATTCATTACTACATTGACAATAATTAATTTTTTGTTTATTCTATCATTTTTGGAGGTTACAAAATTCATGGATTTAAGGAGTATCCCTTATATTCTTGGTCTTACAAATGGAATAATGAAGAACATGTATATTAAAATAAGTTTGTATGGAAATTCAGGGTGTTACCATGTTTTAGGAGAATACATGATGATGATATTCACTTGTTATTACATGGAAAAAGTTATCTTCACTGTATTTACCTTCCTTATATATTTTTGGACTGTGAGTTTGGTTAGAAGTATTTTGGATAAGTCCAATTTTTGGAGTGAACTAATTTGGACAATGGATACTACTATTTAACATTAAAATTATTCTAAAGATTTTTTTAATTATTAAAAAAAGGACAACCCGGAGGTCGGGTGAAAGCACATCACATCCAGGAAGGCCGTGAGATATGAACCTGAAACTAAAGGGAGACAAGGATGCGTCCCCTACAACTGGACTACATGATGTCCTTGTTTGTATAATGTAGTTATTTTAAAATTTTCAGTCAAATGAATTCTAAATTAAATTATTTTAGAACCCTACACAATTTGGATAAATAGAATATCTTTGAGTTCTATTATCTTTTGGAGTGAATGATGATCTTTTTGTAGAAATTATTTAAAGGATGGTACTATATTTGTCAAGTATTTAATTTTTTATTCTACGAATAAAATAATACAGAAACATTAGGGAGAGGATATTAAAACCAAAAATGTGTTATCTCAATACCTTATGTTTTGTTGAACTGATGATATTTTAATAGATATATGGCATTGAGGCCCTCAATTTTTCGCATTATTTTCACTTTTTTGTGTTTGAGGACCTCAATCACTCACTATAAATATTTATGTTTTTATCCTATTATGTTTCTATAATTTCCTCCAATTTCTTCCTATTTGAACCCCTAATATTGGGGTGGCATTTTCATTTACCTTTTCCTCTTATTAAGACTAAATTTAAGTAACCCTATTTTTGGTCAGGGTTTCAAATAATGGTATTTTATATTTAGAACCTTTTATTTTTGAATAAAAATTACAATTTTCAAGGACGAAATATATTGATGTAGGGATCAATGCAGCACCCTAGGATTTCATAATACATTTTTTTATGTAAAGTAATTCCATATCTTGTACCACACATCACACTGAGTTCAAGCGCACCACTATTTACCAAACTAGTTATTTAAAAAGCTTTTATAAGTAGTATTAATTTAATTATAAATTTTATATACCCCATATAATTTTAACATCCATATTTTTTGTTTTTTATTCATAATATAACAATAAATTCAATTTATCAAATAAAAGATATGTTTTTCACAAAAAATCCATTAAACTGTCTTTTATTGACAAAGCGTTTTTAAATACAATATATGAAACTTTTATATATTCTATTTGAAAAAATAAACTTATCATTTATAATAGGGAAATAATAATTTATTTTTGATAATTATTTGGTTTTTTTAATCATTCATATTTAAATAAATAGTGAAAAATACTAAATATTAATTGAAAACAACTTTTTTAATAAAAATATTATATAGTGATAAATTATAAATTTGAATATATTTTAAATATAATTAGCTTATCTTTTTTTAATTTTATCAATTTTTTGTCATTAGATGTAATTTTACATTTAAATTTTACATAAAAACATATCACTCTTTTGATTGTTTTTACTTCTCAAAACCCCACTTTCTGGTTATGACAACATGAATTTAATTTAAATTTATTAATGAAACTTTTATATTTTTAATTTGGTAAAATTAAAATTATTTTTTAATTCAGAATATAATAATTAGCTGAGGTTGTATTTTTGGATTTTTTTAAAAGGCATTCATTTTTTATAAGTACTGAAAATTACTGCATAGTTTATAAAAACTGCCTTTTTCATTTAAATAATTATTTTTAATTAAAAATTTATCATAAAATTTCTAGATAATATATATTTGTAAAATTTAAGTTATTTTAGTCATTTTATAATAATATTATATCTATAAAATTTTATTGAACCACTTTAATGTCTTTTCCCGCACCTTTTAGGCACATTTACTCACCTTCCAGGCACATTTGCAAATTTTCATAAAATATAATTTTTCTAATTCTATGAATTGAATATTAAAAATCCATGATACATGGTTGAAATCATTTTGTAAAATTTGGTTCAGTGGGACGAAAATATTTTTTTGGTGAATAGTAACTTTTGAATATTACATTCCACGGTTAAAAGTAAATAAGGTAATTAAATGTTAAAATAATTTTTAAATTACTTCAAAACATATAATAATTATATTGGATAAGTTTATTTTGAAAAAAATCAATATTATGAATAAAATAAGATCTGTTTGACCCATTTGGGTTAGATTATGACATTTATTATATTTTATCTATTGTGGAGTTAAAATTTTTAATTTATAATTTCAATAACTGAACCATTATTAATATGGTGTAACACATAAGATTAATTATACTAAAAATATTCATTAGAAATATAACATGATTTTATACATCATGGTTTTTTATTTAAATAATTTATACATTATATAATTAAATTTACTTATGACACAATGATGATGTAGTAATTAACTTATTAATGAATGATTAAAATAATTAATATTATAAATACCGAAATAAATTTAAATTGAGACTTTTAAGGAGATACATAAATTTTCTATGTTCATATAAAATTTTAGGGTTTATTTAATTAGTTTTTTCTAAGTAATCAACTCGTTATGACTTTCACAAACACCAAATACTAAATAGTGTCATAATTGACATAAATGAGTTTTTATAAGAAATACTATATTATTAAATGATATAATATTCATAAAAATATATGTTTAAGAAAAAGGACTTAAATAATGATATATATGTCATTAATGAACCACTTTAATTTCTCTTGGCATTTTATAATATGTTTATTAATTATCTATTATAATAATTCAAGAAGACATTGTAAAATTTAAACTATTTAACAAATAATTAAGATTAAATGATAAATTTAAGATGGTGACATAAACAAGTCTAAAACCTATTGGATAAGAGGCTTTTGAAAAATACACACCTTATCCATGAAATAAATTCATTTGTATCTTTTAAAGACCGAAAATTATTTTATAATAAAATAATACTTCAAACGTTTCTTAAAGTGCCTCTCCCCTCCCATATAAAAGGGTACATTACCTTATCATAAATTCACACCTCCAATGCCATTTTTCTTGGTCATCCCCTGCTAAAATCTCCTCCCAACTACCCTCACATAAAACTAGAGGCTTAAATTTTATCATAATGCTATCTTAAGGATCCATTTTGTTCAAATCAAAAGGATGAACCCAAAGAAGTGGTAATTATTTCATCACCTCTTTCAATGTTCATTTCTCCTACCACATCCTCTTTCATCATTATTTCCATAAAAAATAAAAATTCTAGTACTATATACAAACTGAGATATTTTTATCAATATTGTAAAATGATATTCATTATTTTATCCATCCTATTAATTACAATGTCACTATATGATTTTACGTATTACTTGCCGTCTCCATGTCGTGGGGTAGTTTTTTATTCAACACTTCTTTATTCGATGTCTATAATAATGAGTATAATTGATGTAAATAATAAATATAACATGTTAATGATTATTTATATAAAATATACCATCCAACTACGTATGATTTCACTACCAATAGAATCATATCGTCGCTTTTGCGTACGTATGGCTTACCGTCTCCATGATGTGATAAGGTTCATTTCCATTTTCACCATTCAATGATGATTATAAAAATAAATATTAATAATTTTGGTCGGAGTGGATACTCAAGAGGGGGGTGAATTGTGTTTCAAAAATAATATCTCTTAAAAAGAGTTCTATTAAAATCCCCAAATTAAATAACAATCTACACTGTAGTGAATTTGTAATACAGTAAAGGGCCGGTGAGGTTCTCAAGGGATTGATTAGTTCTCAGTTAATATAATCTGAAGAGTAATTAACTTTTGAAACTAACCTAATGCTTTACAATATATACAAACACATGCATGTTTAACTATCAGAGTAACTTTGAAATAGATTTTAATTTAAATTACTTATCAGTGGAATATTCAATATAGTTTAAAATAAAATAAATAAGAACAACAATTTTAACCAAGAGCTTCAGTCTCAAGCTGAGACATAGTCCCCTCAAACAGTTTATATAAACTTGATCCACACTCTGGATCGGGGTAAACAACAGTACAAATACTTTCCATGTCATATGACCTCTACTGCAGTTCTATATGGGAAAACAAAACAATAGCACACAGGTTATCCAGGTCACACTTGACCTCTACCACTATACATAGTGGGATAAAAGAGAGTTATAGAAGTTTTTTGAGAGGATTTAGAAATATTCTATTTTAGAACAGGAGTCAGTGTGTGAATGGAATATACAGAGTATACAAACTGCTCTAAATTTATATAAATGAAAGACAGTAGAGCTAAACAAGTAGAGTTGAGTTTAGAAGGATCTATGTGTTGTGAGTGAAGCTCTGGACTCCATGGATTGATGCAGATGAGGTTTTGAGTCCTTCTCTGATTTTTGTCATGAAAACAGAGTGATGTTTTTATCCCTTTACATCTAGTGCTGGTGTTGTGCTCGAGTCAGAGAGTTTTCATTGTAACACTTGAGCTTCTTCGTAGAAAAATTATGGTTTATGTATATGAATTTTCTTTGAGTTATTCTCATGTTTTTCATTTTTATTCTCAATTTAGGTTTCACAAACATGCACTTGTATTCCTCTGTATTTCTTCATTATCTTGATCTTCCTTTTATACCGTGAGCTACGGCAATGGGAATGATTACCTTTTTACAGGTACAAGATATTGTTCCCTAAAATGCCAAATACTATCATTAATTAATAGTAGGTTCATTAACATAACCAAATATGACCGTTTGTATAATTTAAATAAAGAATAAAAGTTCAAGCATCATAATTCTTGTTATGGTCGACTTTTATTGGTAGTTGTTTGTCTCTGTAACTGTAGCTCCAAGTACCGATCGCTTTATGTAGTGGTAGGTCGATGTGTAGAGGTGAGCTTCTATTAGTAGCTCTTTTTTCTTGTACCGGTAGCTCCTTGCATTGGTATATATTATTAGCGATGACTTCCATATACTAGTGGACTTCATAATGGTATACTTATGTTACTGAAGCCGTCACTCTGTATTGATAACATTCTTTCATACCAGTAGACTTACTCTAATGGTATCTATGGTGTAACAGTAGCTCATTATACCGGTGATCATTCTGTAACTGTATACTTGAATAATGGTAGACCTATACATACTGGTAGACTTATTGTAATGGTAACCTTTCAGTGTACCGGTCGACTTACATACAGGTAGACTTGTACATACTGGTATCTCTGTTCTGTACCAGTTTCTAAGTGTCTGTTTATTCATTCTATTCAAAGAATGAGTTAATTTAGAATACAATGAAGTATATACACATTTAATTAAACGAATAACTTAAATATATCATAAGAGATTTATCATTAGGACATATTTGGAAGTATTTATATTTTTTGGTTTAAAGAACTTCAACATTTACTAAAAAAATAATGAAATGTTTAAATAATGAACATCATTTTGTATTATCAAATCATATAGAAACATAATTGAGATTATCGAAACATGTGACGTTAACAATCTACCCCTTTTTTATAATCAAAACTTA
The DNA here is from genome assembly GCA_963277665.1 of Viscum album. Classification (NCBI taxonomy): domain Eukaryota; kingdom Viridiplantae; phylum Streptophyta; class Magnoliopsida; order Santalales; family Viscaceae; genus Viscum; species Viscum album. Next base: position 1,818,558,393 of record OY728146.1, read on the forward strand.
TGATATCATAATTCCATAATATATAGTAATGTATCAGAGTGAAATAAAATGGATTTTATTTCTCAGTGTGAGTAATGACATTTTAAAATGTGTGATTTTAAATGTATTAGAGGATAAATAGTATTAAACAAAATTGTATCGCCAATAATAATAAAAACAACACAATATAATTATAAAACAAATGTATTAGAGGTAATCAAATATATCATAGATAAAATAAATGAATTTCCCTATTTATTAGAGATATCTCCCACATTGTTAATTTCTTTTTCCTCAGTGAGTCAATAATTTCTCACCCATTGTTAATAAAGGATGTCATGAATTTCTCCACCGTTGTGATTAGAAAAAAGAAGGGTGAAAAGAAAGTATCAGAGGAATGGGGAAATGTAATAACAGAAATAAAGGAAAAATACAGGAAAACCAATAAGTGATATATAGTAATGAAACAAGAGTACAAGATTCAAAACCAGTACAAGAAATACATAAGATTCCTATCAAACACACCTAGACCCACTCAATCCACTTATTTAATGTCCACATGGGATTTTCCATTAGGATCTGAGGTTGACATAGGATCAGAAGGTTGAGAAGAAGACCGTGGAACTCTTGTAAGGATTACAGGTGGAGAAGCAACATATACACGATTATATCTTTAAGGAATATGTTTCTGAGAAACCATAGGTGTTAAACTTAGAATAGATTGATCTGGAGTCATAAGAAATGCAGAAGCAGAAGCTGACGATCTAGAAGCAGATGCAGGTAGAGCAGGAGGCACTATTACAGGCTGGTCATCAACATGTATGAAAGGAAACAAAAAATTCCTAAATTATATGATAATACCTCCTACCCTCTCCATAGTAGACAAAAATTCGTCCTCATTTTCTGAAAAATTATCCAAAGCTGGAGTCATCGGCCTGATCTTTCTCACTTGTTCTCTGAAGGCTTGATTTACAGGAGTTAATTTCAGATTTTCTGAAAGAAGTTTGAAATGGTTGGTCAACTGATTATTGGTATATAATTTTTGAAAATAAGAATCAACTTTATCCTTTACCTCTTTCTCAAAAGAAGAAGCCCCTCTCATAAAATTCTAAACAATTTTCCCTATATCTCTAGGGGTATTCACCACAAGAGTTAGGGCATATGAGTCCACAGAGCCACTTGTTGATGCTGAACCAAGCTCATATTTCATCAAATCTCAAATTTGATCCAACTCCACTGAAGGACTTGAAGCAAGAGAACTAGGAGAAAATGCCACAGTTTCCTTGAAACATTTAGTTATCCCACTAATACGATTTTTCACAAGACTGTCCTGGGTGCTGTCATGCTATTATACTAAAGTCATAAATATCTCAAAAACTGAAACCATTTGGGCAACTAAAGTCTTTAAAAAGGACAAGTCTTTGTCTACATGATATTTAGAGCTCATGTAAGACACTATATAAACAAGTGACTTCTATATACATTCATCATTATCTACCAAGAATGAAATTTGATTCTAGTAGGTCTTGAATTCATTCACCATCTCTAACATAGTGGTTCACACAACACATCCAAGAAAGAGTTGAAAAGATTTTTTCATTTTTCTCAGCTCTTCAACAAGATAGCTCTTTTAATCTGCAACAGATGCAATCCTGGTCTCCTTCAACTCATCCTTTAAAGATTCAAGATCAGCATTAGCACCTAGATTTTCAGGCACAAATTCAAGTGCTCTTTCATATACAATACTAGACGCAATGTCATTCATAATAGATTGAATGGATGATATCAACGCGGTTTCCATTCTTCTTATCTCTTTCACAAAACCGGTCTTAAGATCAGACATTAACTCCTCTAAGTCGTATTTTCACACAATATCTTTAGGTAAGGTCTCATAGAGGATATTATAATCCATATGAGGTCTGCTGACAGGTGTCTCGTCCTTAGAGTCAGGGTAATCTAATCCAAGTACTACAAAACCTGGATCATCTATCCATTCCTCAATCCCATGAGGTACTGAAACCGAAAAAGTCATGGAGGGATGCTCCCCCTAAACTCGAGTTTCCTCCTCAATAGAATTATCCAGCTAGTCATCCTCATTAGAATCATCAATAACCATATCTATCTTGGCTATAGGATGCCAAATAGGTTCAGTTATAGGATCAGCTGGATCTACTAGATCAGCCTCTACATGAATAATAGAAAATCCAATCTCTGGACTCAACCTAAGAGTAGATATCTCATATGTGCGCTCGTATTCAGATCTTTCATCAACAAGTCTTTCTTCCTCTTCAACCTCATCCTCAGCCTAAACAGGTTCCCTTATGGGCAAAACAGGTGGAGTACTACCTTTCCCATAAAAAATAATATGAGGTGTAGGGCTAGGAGGAAGATCAGGATCCCCTCATTCTTCAACAGAGGTCTCATCTACTTCAGAATCACTATAGGATGGGATGGCCACATCAGGTCTTAGACCTAGATCCCTCTCATCCTATGGCCTAGAAGGATGGTCCACAAGAGTTTATTTGTCATATATATTTCCTTCATCGATAACCCACTAATTCTTCAATAGATTCCAGTTCACTTTCATAAACTTTTATACTATTCGAGTAATGAAAAAATTATCCTTCATCACCATTGTCTCATCCTGAGACTGAACCACTTTCTTTGCCTTTATCATGATAGATAGAAACATTGCAAAAAAACAAAGCATTGGTCTTGGATTTTGGTCTAGTCATGTCCTCTATATGAATCATCAACAGTCTGCATAGGTTAACCTTCACTCCATGCCTCAAAATATACATCAGGTATATGTATTGAAACATTAGGTTGTCAAAATCCCCTCTCCTGGGATTAATGAGCCGTTGGATAAACTTGAACAACAATCTGTTCTCACCTCCTATTTCTGCTGGAGTCACTTTCCTTGGAGTTCGATTTCCAGTTAGCTTAAGTAGTTCAGCTTCATATCCAAAATAATCACTAACTGTAGGTATGGGTATAGAATAATATCCATACTCTCTTTCATGTCGTACTTCAAGGTTTTCATCCCATTCACTAGATGAGAAAGATATCACTTTACCATTCACAAACGAAATCTTCTTATTATCCTCATCTGACATCTCAAAACGAAAATCGCATAAAATTATTTCACCAAAACCAGGAAGTACAATCCATTGTTATAGGAAAAGCACTCATGCCAACCCTGCTCCTCCAATATCTCTCTGATTAATGATTTTATAGATAACAACCATTCAGCGCATAGCTCTTTCTCTATCACTATCTCCCTCTTGGTATGATACGGGTTCATGAGTTCTCTTATTTCCTTAACAGTGCCACTGCCACTGGTTCCTGAATCGACTTTTTTCCGCAGAGCACTTGGTGCATCTCCTTCACTGAGCGTCAGTTCCTTTACTCGAGCCATTTCCACTACCATAAACTTATGGTTCATGAGATGTATGATGGTTTGTGTTTGAAATATGGAGAGAATCCGAACGGGTAGAGTTTGTTGTGGATTGATTAAGGATTAGACTTGATTTTATATCATTTAGGAATAAAAAACTAAAATGCTAAAATGCTTGAGATTTTAAAAATAACAATGTGATATATTATACATGTGAGAATTTTAATGGTAAGCCCTACCGGTGAGAATAGTAACGGTGAGGTATTCCAAATGGTGAGGTTGTCTAATGGTGAGGTTATCTAACGGTGACGTATTCCTAACATTGAGGTTGTATAATAGTGAGGTATTCCTAACAGTGAGTTCGTCTAATGGTGAGGTATTCCTAACGTACAAAGTCTATCATTCCTAACTCATGTCTAATGCAACTTAACCTATCCGAACTCAATGTCTTGGTGAATATGTCACCTAATTGATGTCCAATAACTATAAATTGAAGAGTAATATAACCTTTTTGGAAATGATCTCTCAAAATTTGGTGCCTTACATCAATGTGTTGCGTCCTGGAGTGAGATACAGGGTTCTTTGAGATGTTAATTGCACTAGTGTTATCACAATTTATTGAAAAATGTTTAAAATCATATCCATAGTCCACCAAAGTGTGTTTCATCCATAGAATTTTTTCACAGCAACTACTAGAAGCTATATACTCTACTTTAGTAGTGAAAATGCAACTGAATTCTATTTCATACTACACCCAGATAATATGGATTTTCCCAATAAATGACACGTTTCATATTTTGTTTTTCTATCCAACTTACAACAAGCAAAATTCGCATCAGAAAAACTTATTAAATCAAAAGATTGTCCTTTTGGATAAAACAAACCTTAATTTTTAATTTGGTTAAGATATTGAAAATTCATTTAATAATAAGAAAATTGGATTCTTTAGGATTATCTTGAAATATTGCACACATACATACACTAAACATAATGTCTGGTCTTCTAGAAGAAAGGTAAATTAGACTCCCTCTCATTCCTTTGTAGTTGGTTTGATCCACTGGTCTTCTTATTTCATCAGCATCCATCTTATAAATAGTACTCATATGTGTATCAAATTTCATAATAATATATAATACAAAACGTTTTATATGATCCTTCTTATATTTACTTTGATTTAATAAAATACCATATTTATTTTGAAAAATTTTTAAACCAAGAAAATATTTGAGCTCTCCTATCAAACTCAATTCAAAGTAATTTTTCATACACTTTAAAAAGTTTACAAACAATGTATTTTTACAATATCCAAAAATAATATCAACAATATATATTTTCTATATCATAACATCTTTGGAAATTCTTTTAATAATGAATGTTGGATTAGAAATTCCTTTAGAAAAACCTTTTTAAATAAGAAAACTACTAAGTCTATCATACCAAGCTCGTGGAGTTTGTTTTAAACCATATAAGGCATTAGAATTTTTAAAAACCTGATTTGAAAATTGAGGATTAGTAAATACAGGTGGTTGTTCAACAAAAACATCTTCAATTATAATACCATTTAGAAAAGAACTTTTAACATCTATTTGATATAACTTGAAATTTAGATGACCAGTATAGTCAAGTAGAATCCTAATAGCATCAAATCTAGCTACAGGTTAAAAGGTTTCCTCAAAGTCTATTCCTTCTTCTTAAATATAACCTTGTGCAACAAGCCTCGCATTACATCTAATGATATTTCATGATTCATCAACATTATTTCTAAAAAACCATTTAGTGTCTATGGTCAAAGTTTCCTTAGGTCTATCATCTATTTCCCATGCATTTTTTCTTTCTAATCGATTTATTTCTTCTTTCATATCCATTACCCAAAATTCATCATTGATTGCATCATTGATATTTTTAGGATCTAACTGTGACATAAAGGCATGATGTTCACACTGATTCCTTAAAGAAGCTCTAGTATGTGCCCATATATCAAGATTACCTACAACAGTATCTAAAGGATGATTCATTAAAATCCTAATTGATCTATTAATTGTAGGACATGAAATTTCAGGTTCTTCTCAAGGTTCGGGTTCATTAAGAGAAGATTCTGGAATATTTCCAGAACTAGTTTTCTTTACAACAGGTTCATTGATTTTATCATTAAGGTCCAGAATAGAAAGATCTTCCTTAATATTTTCAAGATAAGACTTAGGTTCATGCGGATTAATTTCCTCAAATTTTATGTGAACAGATTCATCCACACTTTTGGTTCTTTTCTTAAAGACTATATAAGATTAACTATTTATAGAGTAACCTAGAAAGATTCCCTCATCACTTTTATAAGCATTCTTTTCCAGATTATCCTTAGTATTTAGAATAAATACTTTTCAACCAAAAACTATGAAGTAACTAACTTTAGGCTTCCTAATATTTTACAATTCATAAGGGGTCTACATAAGAATGGGTCTAATCAAGAGTCTATTTATAATATAACAATTTGTATATATAACTTCATCTTAGAGGTAAACTGGAAGTTCATATACAGTGACCACAGTTCTTGAAATTTCCACAAGGGTTCTATTCCGTTGTTCAACTACACCATTCTTTTGAGGGGTCCTAGGGGAAGAAAAGTTGTGACTATAGCCATTGAGTGAGCAGTGAGATTAAAAATAACGATTTTCAAACTCACATCCATGATCATTTCTCAGGATCTTATTCATATGTCCAATAAGTTTCTCTATAGACATGGAATATTTAATAAAAAAAGAACAAGCATCACTTTTGTGGGAAAGAAAGTATACCCATGTATATCTAGAAAAGTCATCTACTAAGACATAGACCTAGTGCTTCCCATTTAAACTAGAAACTCTAGAGGGTCCAAAAAAGGCCATCTGAACCAAACTGAGAGGTTGAGAAGTTGAATATTATTTCTTTGATTTAAAAGAAACATTATGTGGATGTCCCTTTTTACAGGCAGTACAAACTTTGTCTGATGGTAATTTTAGTTAAGGTTGGTCTCTAACTAAATTTCTCCTAGTCAGTTTTCAAAATGAATGACTGTTGAAATGTCCTAATCTTATGTTCCACAACCAAAACTCTTGATGAAAATCATTTATGAAATTAATGTTTTGTTCACCTAAAGAATTCAAATCAACTTCATAATCATTTTCATTTCTCAATGTAGAAAATACAGAAAAATATTACAATTAAAAACATTTCAATATTCATTTTCAAATTTAACATTGAAAGTATCATCGCATGTAACTCCCTGAGATTTTATAAGATATATTCATTTTAATTTATTTCATATTCTCTTTTGTATGCTACACCATGATTATTGTTCTCTATACGCAACACCATATTAGCTTGCAGTATAAGCAACACTATTCTTGGATTGTGTTACACACAATTTCAAGTTCGTTTGATAGTAGTTACTCTACACAACATTGAGTGTGTGTATATATATAAATATATATAAAAATATATTCAATGTACAAATGAAATATGTTTGGATTCAGTTATACGCAACAACAAAGGAGTCTTTCACTACACGCAACCCTGACTTGGCTTGCGTTACACACAATCACGACCTTTCTCGATAGAGTGTGTAGTACGTAATACATGGTTTCACTAAACAACGATATATTATTATATTATTATTATGGACTATCCTCTATGAATAGTATTAAATAAATTTTGAATTTTATGACATTATTATTCATCTTACACAGTTTCTAAAACATATTATGTGAACCAAATAATATTTTCGGGTAAAACAAGCATTTTTAAAAAAAATGCAGTTTTGCCGCCTTTTGATGGCGCACCCACATTTAATCTAGTTTTTTACATGTTTATAAGTTCAATATGACAAAATAAAATTCATTTTTATAATCACGATATAAAAATTTACTTTGGATTAAATTTTCATATTATTCTGATAACTTTCATATTTTAATGAATAGTAAAAACACACTATATTATAATTTAAAACAACTTTTTTCTTCATAATAATTTATATGGTTAAATTATAATATTGAATGATTTTAAATTATAAATATAATACATTTTTACCATGTAATATAATTAATGTCATTATCATTGAGTTTACATTGAATTCATAGGTAAAATCATTTCAATCTTTTGCAATGTTTTAACTTTTAAAACCCGTTTTCTTAACTACGAGATTAAATTTAATTTAATTCCTATAACTTCTATGTTTTGAATTTTAAAAAATGAATTCCATATTTGAATTTAGTGGGTCCAAATTATGTTTATAGGTTACTTTTATTTTTGTTGATATTATGAATAGTAACTACGGTAATTTTTATTTATTATAGTTAAAGGTAAATCTGGTAATTAAGGGTAAAAATAAGATTATAAAATTACCCTAACACTTTCCAAAATCCCATTGGATGAATAAATGTCGACCCATATCACCTAAGGGTCAGACGAGAATCATTTCATGGACTTTTGACCATGAAATAATATAATTATTATTAAAACCAAAGAAAGTGACAACATGTCACTCTCTTAAATCTTATAGGTGCAATAATTTTAATTTAGTGATAAACATCATCAAAATTCGGATATAAATATTCCCTAAAAATATAATAAAATCATATATATCATATGAATTTATTTATTATTTGAGGGATTGAATAATTACCATAAATTATGACACAATAATGATGTTGAAATTATTTTATTGATTGAAATATCAAATAAATGATTTTAAGAGAATTAAAATAAATATTATATGAACTATTTAATGTGCTCCACTAATTTTCTAGATAAATATGAAATTTTATTAATCTATTAAATCTCATATTTCGAACATATATTCTGTATATATATTATTTAAATTCAAAAAAGTGAATAGTGTCAAAATTGACACTATTGTTATTTTATAAAAATTACAAAAATGTTTGAAAATAAAAAAAATTTACAAATTATAAATTAAAATTTATATGGTCGAAAATGAAATAAATCATAAAATTATAGACAATTCAAAAAATATAAGTAATTATTTATAATGATTTAAAATATAGAGTATTATTACTAAAAATAAAATTTAATAGAATATATAAGGATAAATCAAGTTGATAATGTATAAAATAAATTTCCAACTTGACTAAATTGTATTGGTTGATGAGATTACAACCCTATCTCATCTAATTTGGATTGGAGTCATTTTGGATGTTTTTATGTGGGGTAGTAATTTATTATAAATTAATATTTCTTATAATTCCAAAGGTTCCCCTATCCTCCAATATAAAAGGGAACCTCCTCCCTCTTCTCATGACACCTTTTTGAGCCTTCAAGCTCGGCCAACCCCTGCCCATTTCCTTTATCAACCTCTTTAGCAACATACTAGAGTTCCAGGTCTTCTTCAAAGACCAATTTTAGTTCCCTAAGAGGTGGTTTCAAAGAGGTGTGTCGAAGAAGAGGTAATATCCTTTATCGATTGTTTCCAATTTATTTCTTCTTCTAATTATTATTATTTTTAAGTTTAATCATAAATTAATATCATTAGTATAAATAATATACAGATATGTTATTATAAATATGAAACAACCAAATTTCAACTTCTATCCATCCTACGGAAACGAAATCACCGCGTGTGCGTACGTACGGAATACCGTCTCCACGCCGTGGTGTAATCTATTTTCCACAACCACCTTTCATTGATGGGTATAATAATGTAAATAAATAACTATATATGATTATTGTAATGTGATATTGATTCAGAAATATTATACATACACTTCAATACAATTCCACGATCATGGGAATGATATCATCGCTCGTGCGTACGTACGGACTACCGTCTCCACGAATGCGAGGAGATTCATTTTCCATGATTAACCATTCAAGTATGATTATAACGTATATATAATATATAATCATGAAATATATTACATAATAATTATACTTTATTTATTTGCATACATGTTTCATTTACTTAATTCCATTTAATTCAATAAGGAAATGAAAACAGTGTTCATGCATACGTACGGCCTACCGTCTCCATGAACGGTGTATTTCATTTCATATATATATATATATATATATATATTATATAATGAATATATATATATGAAATATAAATCCTGATTTACATTCTAGAAGTATGTAAATCAAGATATAAGTAATAAAAATATCATGAACAACTAGTCCAATCACATACGATAAATAAAATGATTTTACCCAGAACGCTGCTTTAACATGGAACATACAAAATAACGGGTAATATAAAGTCTTAAGTGAACCATATATGATATCATAACAATGAATATGATTATTTAATAAGTCAATGACATTATTTAAATCATTATACATGAGTTTCGGATACGTATGAAGCATATCATACCTAAGGTAAGGGATAACTTTTCCAATCTCATTTTTATCCAAGATTGTTTATTCGTAAGTAATTACTGGGTATATATTTTTCATCAATGTCCATAAAAATATTTTTTATAAAGTTTTTAATATAATTCCATGTATTTTTAATGTCATTTTTACCCCTCTTTGACATTTACATTGTGTTATGGAAGGAATCTTTTTTTACCATACGAGGATCTTTTTGACTTTTCCGGATAATGTATGAGGAGAAAGTATTTTTAACATATACGACATGAATGGATATTTACGGATTCATAACCACTCATTTTCATGAATATTACTCTAAAATATTTTATTAATATTTTCAAAAAAATACTTTTCTTTTAAAATATCATGGAATTTTGTAAAAAGAAAATGATTTTGAAGAAGAAAAGATATTTTCCTCAATAATTCATTTCAAGTGTTTTATCAAAACCATTTTACATATAAGATAAAATAATTTCATATGAGTATGTTTCATGTATAATATCTCTATGATTTATATGGTTTCACTTTTCTTATGATGAAATATCCATTTGTTTTATATGGATTATGTGCTGATGGGAAGATGTTCAAGAAACCCATTTTATTCTTTGGGTTATGATGAATGTTTTAATTTTATTTTTTGGAACAAGTATGAATGATTTCATTATGATATGGGTGGGACCTATATCTCCCTCCTATACATTGGGTTATAATTTATCTTTCATGAGATAGACATGGCTAGAATGGTAAGTTAATCTGGTTCAGTGATATAGGACTAGAACGAGGAGCTGACTCGATTCAGAAAGGGACTTTGTCCACTAAGATGGTCTTGGCACCAATGCCTTGGCTACTATGGAAATCATATCAAGTAATTATTGGGTATCCACAATTACATGTTTTATTCCCATGATATTTTCTCCAGAATATGTTTCTTTATGATCTATGCCTTATGTACTGCCATGTTTTAGGTCATTGCTCAAGATTTTGTTGTTTAAACATTATGTTCATGTTTTTTTATGTTCAAATGTATATGATTTGTTTTATTTTCTCCATGCTTACCCTTACTATGAATTTCATCTCACCCTTTAAATGTTTTCTTTGAACCCATGATATAAATAACAGTTTTAGGTAAGAAAAAAAGGTAAGATCTTTATGGGAGATGTTGAAGATCTTCCACCAAGATTAGAGGATTTTTTTTTCGAGTATCCAAAGATACTAAACTATTATGGTTCTTCAGTGTTTCTTTTTGATATGTATTAAGTATTCTTCAAAAGTAATGTAATGTCCATGTAATTCAAGATTTGGGTCTCTACAGTTCGTATCAGAGGGAAGGATTAGTTATCCTTTGGAAACTAGGATGTGAAAACAATAGTGAAATCCCTAGAGATATTTCTGAGGTATGTTTAGGTATGTCCCTAAGGATAACTATACATATAGGTTATATTCCTAGAATTATGGTAATGATCCTTAATTTAACCTAAGATGTTAGATATTGACAGTACTCACCCTTTATTATGTTGTTTTCCCTAGCATTATTTTTTCCTCACACACTAATCTTTTTGGGTTTTATAAAACGGCTGAAACAGGAAGACTCATGATAATGGAAAATATGATGGACAATGGAATGATATTCTTCATAAGCAACCAAATTAAATGGGATTTTGAATTCCAACCATCGTTATTATTCCTAATCATAAATCTTATAATATGATAAATAATATCAACTATGGTAAGTTTCCCAACTCATCTAATAAGAGAAATATGGAGTTTCATGATGATCAAAGAGGAAAAAAGTTCAATTTCTCTCATGTAAATCATGTGGGAAGAGGAATCAAGGAGAATGTTTCAAAGGAACTGAAAGATGCTTTGGGTGTGGAAAAGAAGGACAAAAATCCATTAAGTGCAAAGGAAAAGGTTCAGTTAACACCATGGAAAAGGATAATGGTATTATTACGACATCAACAATGATTAGAAGTTTTAAATGTGGAATTTATGGGCATTATGAAAACCAATTCCCTAAGGGAATATCACTTGAAGAGAATCAGCATGGTCATATGGGTAGTATTTATGTGGATGATGATGAGGAGACTAAAAATGATATATGAGATGATAGAAGTGTTGAAGCATGGTCAATGGTTTAAGAAGATAGTGGAATGATTTATGTTTATCAAGAGTTATGTTGTATAGGTAATTGTACTATGGAATAGAGACACATCTAAGGATTTTTACACTATTTATTTCCTAAAGTATTTGAAAGTATATGTTGAATGGTACAGGTAAGCATGAAAGGTTATTCAGATATTTTTGGAAACCACCAAATATTTACATAATGAATGGATAGGAAGATAATTAAATGTTTGATAGTATTAATGAGATCATTACTAATATAAATAAAAGTGATGTCATGGTTTGAGTATATATAATTTTAGGGATTTTGGTATATTGAAAAAGTTACCTTGTAACAACATTCATTTTTTCACTATGATTCAAGAGAATATATGATTAAGGTATTCACATTTTTGGAATGTGACCAACAAGATTTATCCTAATATATATGGGGGATAAATGATTATTTTCACATGCCCGGTAGATGATATTTCTAGTAATTGTTTTCTCTATACTATGAGCTTGGACAGAAGTATTTTGGATAAGCCTAAAGAATGTAATGAATTAAGTTAGACATAAGATAGTATAGTTTAAGGATAGATATTTTTTTGATTTTATTGCAGGACTGTTATTATAATGTTGTTTTAGAAAAGGGATAACCTGCAGGACGGGCGACAACCCATCGCGTCGGACAAGGATGTGGGAATCGAACCCACAGCTGAAGTGCAACATGACTTTATCTCCTACCACTGGCCTACAGGAAGTCCTTGGTTAGTAGAAACTAGTTTTATTTTATTAAGAGGTACGATATATGAAGTATAAGTCCATTTTTGGAACCATATATGATTAATCTCACCATAAGAAGGACTTATGTATATAAAATTTTCTAATCCTATGTTTGAGACAGATGGAATGAACTATCATTCAATCCCATGATTTATTGTCACTTCTGTAGGGTCCTGAAAAATCCACAAAGGAGAATGATGATCCCCTTTAACTCAAGGGAGATTCTACCCAACTCCCCCTCAAAGGGATTGGAAAATGTCGAAAAAACACAAGGATGGAGAAGGAGAAACCGGTCTGCAAACCGGTCTCATTTTAACGACGCACGACCAGGTTCTGCGAAGCGTTCCTCCTCCGCAGACCATAGTCATTCACAAAACTGAGGCGGGAGACCCTCCGTGGTCGCGAAGCAGGACAGGCGCCAACCCGGTTCACCATGTCGGACCGCCCCAACCCAAGCCGTGTCAGTCAGCCTGAACTGCCTCCGTTGCCATTCGTGAAATGGAGGCATAACCCTCTGCGGCCGCGAAGCACTCCCTTCATTTGGTTCGCGGGGGAGAAGTAGCGGTCAATCCCCCCGCGAATTACGGATTGACCTAGTCAGCCGTAAAACGGGTTCTTGGTCATGGTCCTCTGTAAAAGGTGCAACATGACCACAAATACATCTCTTCCCCCACTTTATAAAAGGAGACCGAGGGGGGGATGAGGACTCTAGGGATTCGGATTCGGAGAAAGGGAACAGAGAGGAGATCGTTCAGATTCAGGTGGAAGGGTTTCAAAGGAAGGATTAGTATTTCGAAAGATCCAGTCTGCGAACTAGAGCAGTTATTAATCTGGGAATGAACTAATAAGGAACAGAAAATGCATAATAACTTGATGAACCACAAACTTAAAAATAAAAAAAAAGAGAAAACTGTGAACCAGTGTCCCTCCACGGATGTACTCTCCGTGGACAAGAATGATTATGCCTCTTTTCCGATCTGTCGCACCGTGTAGCACCCTCCTACGCGGGAGAAGCCTTAACCAATGAACCCCTGACCGACTCCATCCTTGGCCGCCACTGCTCACATGGAACCCTCCGCATACCATCCTTGTACATGGGACGATCCTGAAGCCGCAAACCCTCCAGATTTGTGGGATGTCGATCAGTCTGCGGACCACTCTGGTTCGCGAACGGCTGATCAGTCCGCAGACCACCCTGGTTCACGAATGTCCACTTATTCCACCGAATAATCTGGTTCGTTGATGACCCCTCATACTGTGTAGATCTTCCATACTCGAAGGGATCCAATGCCTTCAGAGTTCCTGTCCCCCATGCCAGATAAAATCCCTCCAATATGGCCTGATTCCCCGTGACTCCTTCACTGGCCTACTCATCGACCCCAAGACGAGGCCTCCACCAGAGCCACTAGATCCGTGTGGTGTAACCCTCAGGATCATTAGCGCACCATTTTTAGTTCACATATCTACGCTAATTAGAGGAGAAGGGGTTGCACCGACCCTTGAGCAGGTTCTCGAAGCATTCCTGGGTTCACATTCCCACGGTAATGTGGAGTATGAGCTCGGGAGTCCCCCTTCCACCCCTCCACTCGTTAAGGTCTCCTAGGGGGTGGTAAAATACCCATCATATGGGATCCCTCTTCCACTAGAAGAGAGGATATGGGCACAGGGGAACCCCATTTCCCTATCCTGTTGTGCTTTGTCACCGTGGGCCACCCTCATGCGTAATCCCCACTTCACTTCTCATGGAAGAACCTTTCACGGCGTGATTGCCTGGTCCCTATTACCTCTTGTTTCTCACACCAAGCATGACTCACATGGTCTTAGAGTAAAAATCGCCCATGAAATCCTCTTATGGGATTCCTCATAGTGTCATCCCCAATCCATCGCCCTGGGCCTCCACAGAGTGTAAGCCCCAACCCATCATTCTGGGTTGCCTCAGAGTGTAAGCCCCATGCCCATGCGAACTATGGGGAATTTGATTCCTTACCACAAGGATACGTAGGAATCCTCCTTGAGGTTCAAGCCCAATCACAACCGGACCCCTGGGTCCACCTTCACGTCAGTTCTCCGACACACCGACCTACATGGACATTGATCCCTGCCTCCTAGGCAGCGTACGTAGGAAGCCTCCCTAAGGTTCAAGCTCAACAACAGGTCGATCCGACTATCATCTCATCGGTTCAACCAGCTGCTCCTTGAACCATATCAATAAGTCTAGACTCCACGTGGTCATTAATACAATAAGGGATGGTAAACCTCGGGCATAAATGATTCTAAACCCCGGCGTTCAGCTGACCATTGCCAACCAAGGGATAAATCCGTGGATACAATGTTTGGGTATAAACCAAAGATTCAGGAACATATGAACAAGTCTTAAATCTATATGATAGTCCCAGAACAGGCAATAATTCCCCCCAAAAGGGTGTGATGAGCCTAACTTCACATCCTATTGACCAATCTATGTTCTTAAGCGTCGCTAGTCAGGCCATCCGGCGAACTCCTGCCTTTGGAAAGTAGGTCCATGCATCATCGAATACAGAACCGTTGGGCATTTCAAGTCCGAAACCATGAAACAAAAATGGTGAACCCAACTTGAATATTTAACCAAGCATGACATATTTAACCTAATTCCACCATGTGCCCCCTTTTACTCACAAGGAGGGCCATCAAGGTCATTGACTATGCATGGGATCATGAGATGCTTCTTTGATGTGTTTTCTATTTGTATTTGATAAAATGTTTTACAGGTACCTTCTAAACTCCCTTAGATCCAATGGTGTCCTGAAGGAACTCATGAGTGTGCACATTAGGTTACACAATGACCGGACGTCCTCACCTACGGAGGACCCCATCACCGAC
Source organism: Viscum album (assembly GCA_963277665.1). Classification (NCBI taxonomy): domain Eukaryota; kingdom Viridiplantae; phylum Streptophyta; class Magnoliopsida; order Santalales; family Viscaceae; genus Viscum; species Viscum album. The sequence continues at coordinate 1,818,573,874 of OY728146.1, forward strand.
CCAGTTTCTTCAATTCTGGGTCTCGAACCCACTGATCCGAGAGTACCACATGAACGGTACTCTATTAACCGTGGAGGCGGCCATGCACACCCTCCAATCCTACAGAACTCACCGGTCGCCTACCCAGCAGTGGCCACAAAGGCAGATCCAGATAGCCCCTATTGTTGTCTCCAACAATTTCAGGAGTCTATCATCGGAACGAGACAATACGTACATCCCTTATCTTAGGGAGGTGGATGAGGTCGACGTTGGGGACTTCATCCCCACCAAATGGGGGTTCCACTCCAAGGCCCCCTCTGGAAGATGTCATCATGGTCACGCCGCGATTAAAAACCCTCGCGCCGAGGAGGATGTCTCCCTGAGGATCCAGGCTCACTCTCCCCGAGCTCTGGACCCTCGGACCACCCGACGAGGGCGTCATACGTACAATCAGGGACCGATCATCACCCTAGTCCCTAAGGAGGAGCTCCGCTGCCCAGACACGGAGACGTACCACGAACATCAACCTACACCTGTTCTCCCCACCCGATACTTCCATCCAGACATGGTGGCATCATAAAAGCTGGCACACATCCCTGCTGAGCTCCATCAAGACTGTCGCTCACATAGGATGACACATACCAGGCCGACACATCTCCCTTCCCAAGGTAGTGAAGCCCACCAGCTTGACGTGGTAGAGACCCGGTGCCTATAGGACCATCTCCTAGAAGATTCTTCTGACACTCGCCATCCTGATATGGTGGCGATCAATAAATAATGCCACCCATATGTAGTGGAAAATCATTGGTGGGAATGTCTCCTCGCCAAAAATGGACACCGACTTGATATGGTGGGAAACCAATATATACAGGTCCATCTCCCTATGGATGCAAGTAATGTCCGCCACCCCGATGTGGTAGAAAATGGAGAGATAAACCAGCATATCCTGGTAAAGGGGAAGACTCTTTCACCTACCCCGACATAAGAGAATTGTCAATACCCACTGACCATCGGAGGACCAGATCAAGATATTCCTACTCCGATACCGGAATGGGCCTTCATACCCGTTCTAGCCAAATATGACTCTCTACATATCATGGAAACAATGGAGGAGCAAGTATCGATCCCAAATCATATCTTGCATACTTTCCAGAATGTAATTGCATCAGCAGAATCAACAAGGACTCGGGCCCGTGAGCCCATCTCCACAAGTGAGGCTACTCATCTAAGAGATGAGGTAGCCTCCTCGGAGCAGATCTATATCCCTGCTTCTGCCCAGGAGGGTCACTGACCATATTAAACAATGAAAGGGCAACTGGATCGAGCAACATAACTCGTTCCAACTTGGGGACACCCGTCCATCACAGTGGATGCTCTACAACAGGCATATATCCCGGATAAAAGTCAATATGTTCGTTGGCATATCCCGGAAGCATCACAGGACCCAATTAGATAGGGAACCAAATGTGAAGGCTGTAGTTAACAACAGACGGTCTTGGCTACCAACTAGAAAGAACCTCGAACACGCCAAAGGCAGCCGGAAAATAAAGAGCAGGTTCATGATTCGGCTCTACTGGAATCTGGGGTTCCCAATGCAACTAAGCACACATCGCAGACTCAGAAACCTGCCCACCCATTACCATATTATGGGAGTGGCAGTAGCAGTTGCGAAGGTCCTCCCCGCAATGTTGCTACTAGTAGCTCTGAAGGACCCCCCCATACCACCCATGGGGGCCTCGCCTATGGGAATATAATGATCGATCACGGGATATCCTCTTTTGATGCAAGTCACGGAAACCCTCAACGTGACCAAAAGATCGAGCAGCAAGAAGTTCCTCCACTTTCTGCGGTCCACCCTGAAGGTCCTCCCTCAGGTGTACACTACAAACACTCTCCATGCAGTGGGACCACATATTATGATAGTAGTCCTCTCTATCATAGTCACAATTGCGAAGGCCCTCCCTGCAATGATGCCTCGTCATGAAAACAAGGCAGTCCCCTTGTCGTAGCCTGCACTGAAGGTCATCCCCAGGGGTTACGCTACAACAAAACTTCGCACATCCGGGCATCAGATCACGGTGGTGGTCCTCGCCACCTTGATAACATAGGTCCACCCCATAGAGATGTCGAGCAACGAGAAGGACCTCCCCTCATTGCGGTACATCATGGAGGCCCTCCCCAGGATTTATACCACAAATATTCTCCCTACGGAAACATTAATGGTAGTCCTCGCCATTTCCACAGTTGTGATGGTAGTCCTCACCACCACGACTGCCATTTCGAAGGTCCTCATCGCATTGGACCCAAGGAACAAGAAGGTCCTCCCCTTGTCGTGGTGTGTCCAGAAGGTCCTCCCTAGGATGCACATCGAACATCAAGCCCTGATTGAAATCCTCACCATGATGGCAGTTGTTGCGAAGGTCCTCCCCATAATGATGCTATGCAGCCAGAAGGTCCTCCCCTTACTACGACACACCTTGGAGGTCCTCCCCAGGGTGTGCACTATAAAAGTCATCTATGCAGTGAAACACCAAGTAGTAATGGCAGTCCTCGCCATTATGACCGCTTTTGCAGAGGTCCTCCCTGCGATGAGAAATCATATCGACAGGAAGGTCATCCTCCTACCAAATCAAGCACCGAAAATCCCTCGTATGTCGAGGCACTCAGGAGGACGAGATCAATCATGTCAGATTCCCAGTTAGTCACTGACGACATCCTTCTGCAATCAGGAGATGGTCCTTGGTTGCGTTCATCCTCTGAACCACCTCGGAATCGCCCACATAATGATTCAGCTCCTACCGGTCCCCCTTCCACCAACCACATTGGCAGCGAGCATCTTAGTTGGGCTGACCCAGTTGAAGAATAACTCGTGGAGGAGTATGCCGATATGCTTCACCTGAGGAATCTTCTGTCCATGGATGATATAATAGTTATGTTTTGGCCTACGACCACCTCTCTGATCGACATACTCAGAGAATTGTCAGAAGAATGCATGCACGTCATGTGCCATAATATATGGACAACCCTCTGCTGACTGAAATCATGCTTCCTACCCTACGATGGGTATGTAGACCACGTCAAGACAATAAGAGACCTCCTATGTCCCATCGACTGAGAAGCTCTTCCTTCATCATGGAAGCAGTGACTCGAGAGGCGTGAAGGAAACAAGGAGATAGCCTGCCTCCATGCGCTACACCAGATGCGCCGCCTCATCGGTGACGCTCTAATGGGAGTCCATATCCGGGGATGGGGGGAACACAAAGCTTTGCATTTCACTCTACTCCATGACCAGAAGAACCCTTTCGGCATGAGGTCTTCCAATGTCATCACGTCAAGACGACAATTGAGTGGTCTCCCTATCCAAGAAAGGAAACACACCCAACTGAGTCTGGCCTTGAGTAAGTCCCAGAAGCGTCAGGCCTGACGGGAACAAGCCATACTAGAACACATGAATTAGGCCGATGAGAGCATACAACATGCCTCTTGCCTAAGAGAGTCCAATCAATGATCTTTTCATGCCTCCCCAGAAGGGATTGATTCATAGAAGAACTCAGCACCAAACACAGTTCACCCCCGAATGGGGGCACGCACGATCAGGCAGGTATCAATAGCCGCAGAAACTCCCGCAATCCAGGGTCAATCCCATCCTACAAGTATGGGGGCATTTTTAAAGACAAATGACCCCGTAAGACCAATAAAATAGGGAAGAGACTCAATCTCCATGGAACGGAGCGAACCCCATCCCTTAGAGCGGGGGGCATTATTATCCCCTCATCAACAACCTCCCCCATGATAGTCAGTATTCTCTCATATGTGGAGGACAATTAGAAGAAGAGGTTCTGATCCTATCCTGTCATTTGAATCATCATCCCCTCCGAGAGGAAGTCGCACCGCAAGGTCGCATCAAAACACTCTCCATTTCACCTTTTATCAAGAAATCCAAATGCAATCCTAGGTCACGAAAGGGAAGGCAAACAGAAGACATGTGAGATCATCTTCCCGTTTGGAGGATGACATATTCTCCTCCCCAAGATATTCACCTATCAATATCATAGAGTTTAACCCCATGGGTAACACCACAGATACTTCAAATCAGGAGGGATCGAGAGACAATAGTTCCGGTCAGGCTGTGACTCACAACGAACCACTAGGTGTGCACAACCAGAACCAGAGGGCCACCCTAAATATGGTCGTCCTTCTAGCCAACCATCCTCCTCCCACCTTGTGAGCTTCCAACAAGGATAATAACAAAATATTGGTTACCCTTAAACCACCTCATTCTTTCAAAAAAATTAGCCACTCACACCCGAAGAGAGATTCGCTCGACTGGAAGTGAAGATGAAAGAATTGAGGTGGCTTAATGCCGAGCTACTCTAGAGGAACCACATTATTGAATGTGTGTCCCAAAAGGAGCCACATTATACACTTCTAAAAAGTTCACCTCAAAGACTAAGGTTTGCCCTGGAAAATGAAACACGGTCAGGGATCCCATCCGACGAGGCGCCCGGCCCATCCAACTACCTAAACGTAGATTCAGATGAATACCAGAACTTCCCTCCACTCAAGAAGCAACCAGAGTGAGTACGCATGAACCCTCTAAAGGTGACACAAATGGCACACGCACCCCTGGTGCTGGCCAATATGGATCCTAAGGAAATGCCTTGGGCTACGCCTATCCAGGACCGGGCCCAACAGGATGTAAACCAGGGTCTCACCAAAACCATCAAGGCAATAACAGCTCTATTGGAAGTGATGGAAGGTCGATGCGCTCTGAGAGAACTGTGCAGAAACCCTACCTGGATTGGGTGAACAACACACCGCCTCCACTAAATTTTGGGAGCCATGTTTTCCCTATCATCAATGGATCAGGCGATCTAGAAAAGCATCTGATGCACTATGCATCTTATTGCAACCCTAAGATGGGGACTCCAGAACATCAATAAACAGTGAAACATAGATTCTTCGTACGAACCTTGCAAGGATCCGTCTTCGTCTGGAATATGAGTCTACCAGCCCAGTCAATATAGAGCTGGGAGGACCTTCGGAAGTAGTTCTTGTTCCACTTCAGCGTGACGTTGCCTAAAACAACGGTTAACGATCTCATGAACTGCAAGCAGATGGAGAATGAGAGAGTCTCGGATTTCATCACCAGATGGAACGGTTTGACCTATTCCCTGAACAAGAAAATTCCTCATGAGATGCTAGGTATATGCATCGATAATCATCAAGATGAGCTGCAAACACTGCTCATGCTAGGGGAGTGCACCACTGGCTTATGCCATCTCTCATCCATTTCCCAAAGAATTGAGGAAATTCTGCAGAGGACTAATTAGAAGTCCCGAATAGCCTCGCAGGCTCCTCCGAAAAGAGCCCCTATAGCTGAAGTGTCCACTGTCACACTCAAGCTGGAACCTGGTCCCGCTCCACTACTCAGGCCTCCACCAAATCGTCAAAGGCATTCTGTATATTAGTGACCACCTCCGCATAAATGGGATGATCAGAGAGGACCGAAGCAGAATCAGTTTGAGGGACGAAGAGAAAAAGTATACTCGTTCTAAGACGATCAAGTCCGCAGCTACTTCATTACTGTCATGATCTACAACATGCTCCGTCTCCCAGAGCCGAGGAAACCTGAAGTGGTCGGCCATGATGACATGCCAGATTACTTCCCCTACCATCGGATGTTGGGGAATAGTATCAGAAAATGCTTCGACTTGAAAGACCTCCTATAGAGGATGGTAGACACCGTACATGCCAAGATGGAACCACCCCCAGCACATTTGGCATGTATCTCTACCATAAACTCTGAAAAAGATGAGGGGTATCGGAACGTCACCAGTAAGCAGGGGAAAAACATGACAACTAGATGACTCGAAAGACTATCAACCAAGCCCAGGGCATACTCCGATCTCAAATACATCAGCCGGTGTTGCAACCAAAACCCCATGAAGCCGCATAACCGATAGTATTGGCCTCACAAACATTCACGAGCTGGTCATCGGGGCGTAATCAAAGGAGGAAAAAATCACAAGAGGAGTATTTAGCGACAGGGCCAAAGTCAGTACTAAACATGGAAGATTATATGACCTCGAATCTGGTGCCACGAGCACTGACCCACCAAACAACACCATCATAGATAGCCGACCGGGTTGACATGGCAGAGGATGAAGAGCCAATATTTGGTTCTATTAACGTCATCCATCTTCTGGAATCATTCCCTGACGAATGGTATGGTTACGAACCCAAGTTCCCTATACGAGGAGCTGGGAGGAGAAATCGCAGAGGTAGGGGATACCAGGGGAGACACAGCCACAACCGAAACAAACCCTAATGTTGGACCCCAGACCAAACCGTGAGTATCACAGAAACCCATGGGAGATCCCTTCAATTTAATTAGCAGGAGAAAGAATATCGCCCCACCGCCACAAGCGGCCACCCTGGCCACATTATTCTTGATAACCCTCAGAGGAGGAACAAGAATCTATCCACTTGATGTGCACAAACAGACCGGCTGGCCCAAGTCCTAAAAACGCGGGAAATACATAGATATCCAACCCTGTGGCCGGTCCCTCCTCGTTGAATGTTCCAGCCCCTAATGAACCCACTACGACTCTCCTGACAACGGAGAAGAGTCGGCTGTTGGAGTAGAAATTTTATATCCTTAAGCAGCTGGAATCGGTACCGGCCAAGAAGTCCATCCTGGATGCCATGAGCCTATCAGAAGACATCAGGGGGGCGCTTATAGAAGCGTTGATCATCCCTCGGGAGTTTCAAGAAAAAGTAGCTACCATTGAGATTTACCAGATTGAGACTGACCCGATTGAATGCAATACTGAGATTTCCTTTACCGATCTGGATGAATATGCCATCATGTATGGACACATCAGACCACTATATGTGTCTAGCACACTGAATGGTATTGGGATCCGGAAAGTCATTATATTCAATGGATCTGGAGTTAACCTCCTTCCCCTATGGAAAATTCATATGTTAGGTCACAGTGAGGACGATATAATACCATCGACCATAACACTATTGGGTTACGAGAAGAGCGAGAAGAAACCAATGGGACAAATTAAGATAAACACCATTTTGGTGACCTGGTAGCCTACACGGAATTCTCGGTTTTTTCGGCAGAGCATAATATTCAAAGCCCTGTTTGGGTGGCTGTGTCTCCACAAGCACATGAACGTTCCTTCAACATACCACCAGTGTATCAAGTACTATGTCAATGGACAAAGTGAATCATTTCACGCTGACAAGGTCCCTTTTGGGCTCTCCAAGTCACATTACATTGACGTCGGGTTATATGAGCACAAGAAAAAGAAGCCTTTGGTCGATGGTTTCGACTGGATCCCCGCTCCAAATGGCTTGGAAATGGTTCATGATGATACCCTTAGCCAGCTTGGCCGAGATTATGGAATGCCAATCAACCATGTTGAGAGAAGGAGTTCAAGTACATACACACATTCAGATGTCCTCATGACTTCATCCATGATGGGAGAGCAAAACAATGAGGGAACGTCCGCCAACCCTCGATCTGGGGAACATTACTCAAGTAGGGATGCCCATGATGCCTCTCCCTCAAACCTTTAAAGGCTCATACTGGAAACTCACCCCTTGTTGGATCAAGAAGATGTGGATTTTGAAGAAGAACAAGGGAAATATCTCATGGATGCACCTCCTGCAATTGAGTAGGGTATCTCCACCACAGTGGATGAGCTCAGGGAAATATTCCTGGGCACCGAGGAAGATCCGAGGCCTACTCTCATTAGATCAGCCATGTCCCTCCAGTAGAACGAGGTGTATACCTCATTTCTGAGGCAACATCAGGATGTTTTTTCCTACAATTACACAAAAATAACAGGACTCGATCCCGAAGATGCGACGCATCACCTGGGTCTTCTAGAAGATCACCGGGGCAATAAAGAAGCCTCCAAAATGAGGTATCCCTCACATACCGCCAAAACAGAGGCTAAAGTATATAAGATCATTAAATAAGGCTTCATTCGGGAGGTCCAATACCCTATTTGGTTGGAAAACATCGTCCCTATCATGAAAAAGAACAGAAATATCCTCCTCTGCCTTGACTTCAGAGATCTCAATCGGCATTGTCTGAAATATGATTTCCCGATCCCGATCACCAAATAATTAATCAATGAAATGACCGAGTACGATGCTTTATCCTTCATGGATGACTATTCTGGATATAATCAAATTAGGATGCATGATAAGATGAGGAAGCCACTACCTTCAGTTCTTATTCATACATCATTAACTTACCATTCAGCTCTTTAATAGGCAGTGAACATATATCACATGATTCTCTTATTGAAACTGATGTGCCTCTCCATCTCTCTGGCAGACATCATTTAATCCTCACGATTTTCTGTTTTACTGGAACAACCTTTCCCAGTGAGCTCATTTTATTAACTATCTCATTGAACCTGAGATACATGTCAGAAATAGGTTAATCGGGCTTCATTTTAATATTATCATACATAATAGTGTAGGTATTAAATCTCATTTCTTTAACATTAGTTGTTCCCTCATGGGAAATAGCCAAAGTATCCCATATTTCATAAGTAGATTTACAAGAAAATATTTCATTAAATTCTTCATCTCTAAAAGCACAATACAGAGCATTAACTGATTTACAATTATTATTGTATGCTATTTTAGTAGATTAATCCCAAGTAGTTCTTTAAGTTTCTGGAATCTTATATTGAGTCTCTATTACAGTCCAGATATCAAATCCCATAATTTTTAATGAATCTTCATTTTCAGTTTCTATTGGGCATAATTAACAACATTAAAGAAATGTGGAATGTTGGTAGCAGCACCTTCTAGTCTATTATCCATAATTAGATTTTAGCAAGTATATTTAATGAGATTAAACATAGAACTAATATAAATTTATGATCTTTAATATACAAATAAAATCACAGTTGAAAAAATAGTATTTGGACATTTTTTATTAATACAAAACCTTTGATACCAAATGTTGGTTGGAGTGGATAATCAAGAAGGGGTGAATTGAGTTCCAAAAAAATTATCTTTTAAATATATTTCTATTAAAATTCCCCAAATTAAATAATAATCTAAATAGTTCGGAATTTGTAATACAATAAAGGGTCAGTGAGGTTCTCAAGAGATTGATTAGTTCTCAGTTAATCTAATCTGATGATTAATTAAATGTTGAAACTAACCTAATGCTTTACAATAAATAAAAACACTTGCAAGTTTAACTATCAGTGTAACTTTGAAATAGATTTACATTTAACGTACATAGAAAAAGAATATTCAATATAGTTATAAAAATAAAAATAAGTACAATAGTTTAAACCAAGAGGTTCAGCCTCAAGCTCAGACTGATCCTTCCATATAGTTTATATAAACTTGATCCAGACTCTATATCGGGGTAAACAAAAGTACAAAGTTTATCCGGGTCTTATGACCTCTACCACAGTTCTACATGGGAAAACAAATCAATATCTCAAATTATATCTAGTTCACACATGACCCCTACCACTATCCATAGTGGGATACAAGAGAGTTATAGATGTTTTGTGAGAGGATTTAGAAATCCTCTAGTTTTGAACATGAGTCTGTGTTTGTATGGAATATACATAGTATACACACTGCTCAAAATGTAAATAAATGAAACACAGTAGAGATAAACAAGAAGAGATGAGTGTAGAAGGATCAATGTGTTGTGAGTGGAGATCTAGACTCCTTGGATTGATACAGATGTGGTTTTTGAGTATTTATCTGGTTTTTTTCAAGAAAACAGAGTGTCGTTTTTGTTACTTTACTTCCAGTGTAGGTGTTCTGCTTGAGTTAGAGATTGTTTTTTGTAAAACATGAGATTCTTATTTGAAAACATCTACTTGATGTGTATGAATGTTCTTTGAGTTCTTGTCATGTTCTTCTTTATGATTCTCACTTCAGGTGTAACAAAATTTCACATGTATTCCTCTATATTTCATCATTAGCTTGATCTTTCATTTATACCTTCAGCACCAGCAATGTGAATGACTACCCTTTTACAGGTACGAGGTAAAATTCCATGAAATTGCAACCATTATCATTAATTAATAGAAGGTGCATTAAATTAACCAAATATGACTGTTATTATAATTTAAATAAAGTATAAAGGTTCATGTAGCAGAATTCTTGTAAAGGTCGACTTGTATCGATAGTTTTTTGTATCTATAATGGTAGCTCCTTGTACGGGTCACTTTATGTAGTACTAGGTCTCCTTGTAGTGGTGAGATTCTATCGGTAGCTCTTAGTTCATGTATCGATAGCTCCTTGTATCAGTAGACGCGAGTAGTGGTGACATCCTTACACGGGTGGACTTTATAATGGTAGAATTATGTAGTTGTAGTCGTCACTCTGTATTGATAGCATTCTTTCTTACCGGTAAAATTAGTCTAATGGTAGCTCTGGTGTAATGGTAGATCTTTGTATTGGTGACCTTTCTGTAATGGTAGACTTTCATACCGAAAGACCTAGACATACCTGTAGACTTATTCTAACTTTAACCTTTCGGTTTATCAGTAGACTTACATATCGGTAGTCTTATACAAACTAGTTGCTTTGTTCACTTCCAGTGACTAAGTGTCGTTCTATTCATTTTATTCCCAGAATGAGCTATTTTAGAGTATAGAGAAGCATATACAAATTTTATTAACTGAATGACTTAAATATATCACAATAGATTTATCATTAAGACATATTTGAAAGTATTTATATTTTGAGTTTTAATTATCATAAACATTAACTAAAAAAATAATGCAATGTTTAAATAATAAACATCCTTTGGGATTATCAAAGCATATGGAAATATAATTGAGATTATCAAAAAAGGTGAGGTTACTAATTAATATGTAATATATGAAATAATAATGATACTAGAAATATATATATTTATATATATATTTACATTTTTCTCATTTACTTACTTCCATTCAATACGACATGAAAATGGAAACAACACTCATGCGTACCTATGGCCAACCATCTCCATAAACGGTGTTTTCCATTTCATATATCAATATATTATACATATTTATATTCAGAATATATAAAATACATACATAATCATTTATATTCTGGAAATAATAAAATCATGATATAAGTGATATGATCAAGAATTAAAAGTTAAAACATGTAAGATAAAAAATCCATTGTTACCCAAAATGTTATTTTAACATGGAAATTATTATTAAATCGGTAGTATAAAACAATGAATTATTAATGTATGATATCCTAAATATTAATATGGTTCTGTAAATATTTCATTACATACTATGGTCATTATAAAGGAGGTTAAACGTTCCATTGGATAAGGGAAGGTACAAGGTAATGATTAATTCCTCAAACTCGTTATTATCCGAGATTGTTTATGTGTTTGTTTTTATTGGGAAATATTTATTATCCATGTCCATGATTCAGAAAAGTGTGTTCAAAGGTATTATTAAGGGAAATTATAAATAAAACATCATTTTGGATGGTTTAAATATTTATTCTTCAAAATCATTCTCATTAATGTCCATGTTTTCAAAATCGTTTGAATAATTTATTTGTATGGACATGAATGTTTTTAAATTTTAATTCATTTAAAATGATTCAAAGTGGTATGAGACACTTTAATTCAAAAATGTATTTTAAATTTCATCCTTTTTAAATTATTTTACTTTTAAACGATTTCATGGAAAAAGAAGATATTTCTCTCTAAGTGTTTTACAAATATTTTTCAACTATGTCAACATCCTTTAATGAATATTTTTATGATTGACGTTTTTTTATTATAGTATAATGTTTTGTATTGTAATGAATGGATTATGATATTTTTGGCCATGGATGTTTTGTTTTTATACCATTCATGGTTTATGGTTAATGTATTAACATTTATCATTCTAGTTTTAATATGAATTTTTATGTTATGTTTCACCCTTCTCATAAGAGGAATGCGTTGGACATAGTAAGTGGCAGGCGAGGCCCGATATAGCCCATAGAGTCATCGGTTGGTCTAATGAGACAAAATAGTTTTAGCGAACAACTGACTGAAGAAAACTATTTATTCTCTTAGCATGATGCCTTGTCTTTGTGTTTATGATGTCCGACAATATACGTTCTCTCATTATGAAATTAGTTATTAAATGTGATTATTTTACTAGTAGAATATCCATATACATGTTTATAAGATGATGTTTTATTTATTTTTCCCATATTATGATCATAATTTTGTTTAAAGTTATGTTTTTATTACACATCTTTCCTTAAATGTGTATATCTTTGTCTAAATTATTTACCCTTACTAAGCATCTGAACTCAGCCCTTTCTTATTTTTTGTTTTCCAATGATTTCAGAAAGTGTATTATGATTGATATCCAAGTTTATGCTAGGGGAATAATGGAATCCTCAAAGGATTATTTATGTTGTGTTATATTATTGAATGTGTAACATAATGTTCATATATGAAATATATTTTCCAACACTACTAAATTGTTCGGTCATTCGGGACTTGATACCTTGTAATCAAGCCAATGTATTAAAATAAATGCATAGAATCCGGTCTTCTGGGTTCATGGAATTATAGTTCGGGCCAATGGTTTTTTCTTAAAGGTAGAGGAAAACATTATTTTATAAGGCTAATGTCTTAAATTCGTAAAATATTTCGATTGATTTTGTGGGGGTGAGTCACACTCTCAATGAAATTATTTTACAAGGTTAAAATGTTTTTAAACTCTTGGATGCACAACTAAGGCACCATAAAATTAATCAACCATTTCTAAAATCACATTATATAAAAGATAAAAAATAAATTTTCCAAAAAACATGTTTATAGTATTTTATTACATACCTATTGGGTCATTATGATGTCATGAAAAAATTATATATTTAAATGGTATTTAATTTTATTCAAAAATTCGACTTTCTCCAAATATTCCGAAAAATTCAACGTCGGATAATTTCAACATCCTGATTAAAAAAAATATTATTACTTTTGACTAAGTAATTTTATAAATATTCAATTTTTTAATTTTAATATAAAAACCAAAATATATCTTAAATTAATGGGGTTTGTCAAAAATATCTTTCAAACCATAATTGCAATTTCAAATGTATTAATAAAAATTATATAATCATTTATATGTAATAAATATTAATTTAATAATAATATTTAATTTAAATAATATCGAATGAAAAATGGATTTATTAATAAAAATTGATTTCTCCCATGGGTAGTTTTGTTCATGCTTAATGTGTTAATGCTCAACTTGGGCTTGGAATGAACGAAGCCTAGTGATACCACCTTCATTCCGAGCTCCCACAAATGTGATTCTTATAGAGAAATTGTACTGATGAGTCCATCACATTTTTTTTCTAAGTAAATTGGATTTGTTAAGCCCTATATTTTTAATAATCAATTGATAAATGTTCAACCAAAATAGTAGCAACACTAAAAATTCTTAACATTATATTGAAATCAATAAAACCATAAAAGTGATTATTTTTTATAACCACTTCATATAATTATACATTTAATTAGATTAAGAGTACTTTTAATTAATAAAGTATTGGCTCATAATAGTCATTACATATACATCTCTATAATCTCAGACTCATGAATATATCCATTAAACACGTGATCTTGAGTTAGCAGTTGTAATTCTCACATTGAAAATATGGAGATATTATCTCTATAGTGAAACATTTGAGGTATACACAAATCATAAGAGCTGTATATACATCTCATAAAAGTATATAAACATTAAAAAATATAATAGGATTTATCTACTCAATTATTATTACTGTTGAATAAAATACCACCCGGGAAATTTAAATAATGTAGCGGGAGAATTGAGTAGGAATGTTGTGGATGTTCTAAACCAGATGATGATTTATAAGGACCCTATGTTCGATGAACTAATAAATACATATAAGAAAATTTTTGATGAAGGTAAGACATAAATAATTTATCAAATGATGGAAAAATTTATTTTTATTAATGAAGATAATGAATATAAAATCTGCCGATGAGACACTTATGTTTGAAATTAATGCAAGGAATGATGGAAAACAAACAACTGTTATTTGTGAATATACTATAATAATGTTTTTATAGAGGATGCGTGTTTTATTTATAATTGAAATGAATATATAATTTTTGGATGATTTCCATAGATAAGAAAAACAATGAGGCAACATCCCAAAGGCGTCCTATAACCTCTTCACATTAAAATGTAGAAATGGGATGACATTATGATGGACTTTTTCATGGGACTACCAAATGAAACTAGAAATATTGATTTAATTTGGGTTTTTATTTATCAAATCTCCATGTTTTCATATTTACATGATATAAGGGAAGACATACCACTTTATCATCTCATAAAGATCTATATAAAAACTATTTTATTAAATTACAGAACTCCTTTATAAATTGAATCTGATCAATATACCAGAATTGACTGAAAATAAATGAAATGTATTTTGAAAGATCATGACATTGAGAATAATTTAGGAACTTCTGACTGTCCTAAAATTGATGGATATTATCGAAGAATAACATGAAAAAATGGAATACATGTCTATTCCATACTTAGTAAATGTTCTTGGATGGTGGGATCAATACATAACTTTGACCGAGTTTTCTTATAATAATAATTTTCATTCTAGAATTCCAATGGAACTATATGAATAACTATATATAAAAAAGGGAACATACTCTAAAATTCATGAATGAAGTCGGTGAATGGAAATTAATAGGCCCAATACTCTTTAAAGAGATAATGATAATGATAAAGTCTATAAAAGATCATATAAATCAGTTTAATGTTGGAAAAATGTATTATTGATAATTAAATGAAATATTTGGAGTTCCAAGTGGGAGATTTTTTTTGAATTTATGTCTATGGATGGGTGTTATAAGGTTATTTAATATTTGAAAACTTTGTAACATGTACATGAGAACCTTTAATATTTTGGGAAGAGTTGGACTTGTCAGTTATTATATAGAAATTATACTAAATCCCTCAAAAGTACATGATGTGTTTTATATATCTATGATAATTAATTATATTCCAGATCCAAATCATGTGATGAAAACTTTTTAAATAGAGTTGGAACATGAAAATTCATACTATATGGAACCCACCTTGATTATTGATATGAGAGAGAAAGTGTTAAGGATGCAGATAACATTTTTGGTAAAAGTACATTGGTGATATCAAAAAATTGAAAAAGCAACATAGGGACAAAGGGATTCTATAATATAGAGATACCCACATATTTCTCGAAGAAAATAATACTAAAATTTCAAGTATTTAATTTTTTTAGGAGGGAGTAATGAATCACCCAAACACTGTACCATATGATCGCTTTTGAAAAAAAAATTTATTCGTTTCTAGTAATACATGTAACATTGATATTTCACAAAAAACAATTCAGTCCTATATTTCATAGTCATTTAATTTCAATAAATATTAGAGAATTTATATAGTAAATGTATATGTCATATATATAATCATGTATTTTTACAATCATTAAATATTTTTATAGTAATAATATAAGAAATTGAACAATTTTTCATATTATAATGATATATTTATAATGATTGTTTTACAGCCATATAATCGAAAAACTATTTTAACTTTTATTTTTGAAAATTTTTTAAATTCATTATAAAAAACATAATTTTTTAAATAAAAACATAAAAATTAAAATTAGGCTAATTTTTTCTATATTATGATTTATTATATTTTTTGAGGGACAATGAAAAATACTGAATTTAAATTTAATACTGATTTTGAGTCTAATTAATTTATAAGGTAATATAATATTACAATTTTATTTCAAATAAAATTATATAAATAATTTACAAATTTAAACATTTTTTTTCATTGAAAAGAATTTCATTCTGAAATTTGTTTTAAAAACATAGAAAAACATTTTAACATTTTTATCATAAAAACCACGATGTGTTGTCGTATCTGCGAGATTAATTTTAAATTATTTTATACCACACATGTATTGTAATCTGAAAAAATGGAATTAATATATGTTATAATCATAATTACATATTTATAATAATCTCGACATTGTTTTTTACAAAAACTACTATTTATTTTAATTGAAATTATTTATAGAGAATAATTGAAAAATTAGTATAAAAATAGTATAAAAATTAATCTTAAGGAAAAGAATAACATATAAACTTCTCGAAAATCAGTTTTAAAGAAATATTTATAACATATACTCCATTGGATAGTTTTTAGACCACTATTTGATCAAATTTCAATAAATGATTGTTGGTGAATTCCCCTTTCCAGAATTTTCTGGAATTTCACTCTTCTCCAATTATAAAAATGAACTCACCCCTCCTAATACTCACACGACTAATGAAATTTGGTTCTCAAAATATTTTCTCAAAATAGATCCCAAAATATATCCCTCATCATATATTACTCCAATTGGGAATAAATTCTTCCATGAATGCCCTTGGTGTAAACTAAAAAGTGTTTCCCAAAGATGAGGCATCATCCTTTATCAAGCTCTTTGGTTTAATTTACAGACTCCAGCCATCCAGTATTATTATTCAATGATTAAATAATAAAATTAATATATTCAATTTACTTATATGTTGAAAAATTAAGAGTTTAACCTACACTTATAATCAAATCCCTCCAAATTGTAACAAACAAACTATTTCTATCTACATCGAACTACAGCCTTGAGAGACATAGATTTTTCATTTTTCCATTACCATTATTTTTTATTGGGAATTATGATATAAAAGTTTTAATAAATTAAATATATGATAATTATAAGGTATTTAAATTTATTTAATTAATATTCTTGTATGATTTATATTATATGGGGATAAATTAACATATTTTGTGGGAGTGTGGACTATCACCTCCTGAAAGTGAATTGATTTTTTCATGGTATACATGAATTTTATAAATGGTTGATTTAATTAAACTTTATTAAATATAAGAATTAAATATTATATTAGAATTATTATATAAAAATACTTAATTTAAATTCCATTCATTTAATATATATAATAAATGATAGTAGCATTCATGCATACGTACAACCTACAATTTCCTTAAATGGTACATTCCATTTATTATCTCTATATATAATACATTAATTTAAATAAATATATATTGAATATATATGATATTAAAACAAAGGTTTTAATACATGATATTAGGATACCATCATTATAACAACAAATAAAAATTCAAAACATACTTGAGAAACCAGACAATTAACAACATAAATAGTGAAAATAATGAAACATTACTAACAAAAGGGTTATAAGATGATCATTTATGATATCATAAATATTATCATGGTTATTAAATAAATTATTAAAAAATTTAAGACCATTATAATATGTGAAATGTACGTTCACACAATAGGAAATGTAAGGTAAGGGTGTTCTTCGTAATTTACATTATATTGAGACTTATTTTTTACTGCACATCAATTAAGTTTATTGTGGTGTATACACTACCCCATTGCGATTTAATATCATTATTCAGTCATAAAACATGGTATTTTATGTTATAATTTTAATTATCTCACCCAAGAGGTAAATTGTTAAACTTTACAAGATGTGGAAGCTACCTTTACAATCTTTCATTCTTTTTTTTTATTATTAACTTTTTCATGATACAATCACCTTATTATATTCATTTTTATTCGATTTGTTAATCTCAGACCCGAGTTTCCTAGATTATATGAATTATTTTATAAAATTTTCAAGATTACAATAATATTTTAACCCCATGGAATGTATTTATTAGTTTTTAGGAATGATAATATACAAAGACATGATGAAAATTACAAATCAAAATGAAATAAATAATAGAAATTCCATTAGAAAAAACAATATCTCAAAGATTATACCTAGAAATCATTAATAATATTCAACATCACAATTTCGGTAAAATAAAACATAATAAATGGGTGATATTAGATTCATAATATGGGTTTTTAATTAAATGTATGTTATCATAAAAATAAACACTAGGAATGGTGAACCACTAAAAACATGTGCCTTTAAAAATATACTTGATCATTATATGGAAGGAATGAATGATGATTAAATATGCACATATAAATGATCATAATATAATTAATCATAACCATTAGTATTTTAATAGTCTAATAATCACATGGGTTATAAAATTAGTAATTCTATAATTAGGGAATGAATAATGCCAAACATTTGAATCATATTAGAAAGGCTTCAGCTAAGGCGTCTGAAAATAATATGGCTAGGACATGGATAAAACCAACTTCTTATTTTTATCATGATAACTACTAATGCATCGAGGGGATATATCAGGACCCACATAGTAATTTATTATTCCAATTCATTCCTTATATAAAGGGACTAAACATAAACAACATGAATATATGAATTGACTTTCCCCAATCATTACACATAAACACTAAACATTCTGAGTAGTATGGTGAATGATATCATGATAGAAAAACCAAAATCATACTAATCCCTACCCATTTAATATAATATGGAATATTATATATATTATATATTAAACCAAATAGAAAATAATATTTAATTGAGGTGTTGTAATTGATAAAAATACTCTAATAAAATTATCGATGTTTTTTTGATAGAAATACACTTATACTTTGTATATAAGCGTTATTTTGTAAAAATCATTCAGTAAAATAAAAAATTAACAATAATTGTTTATCTATGATGAAATAAATGGTTTTATAAATTAATTACATCTTGAAATAGATTTTAGTTTTCCATGGAAAATAATTAATAATTTTAGAAGTATCATGGAATTATGCTTTTTTCTATGAGAAATTTGATTAAGATCCTTATAAAACATTTAAATACCCATAAATTAATGAAGGATTATGATTAATAAATATTTATAAAACATACATATATAATATTTGATATGTAAATAATAATAATGATTAATTATTTAATTTGGACTAATAAATACAAAGATTAACCCAAATAAATAAGGATGTTCGAGTAGAAAAATACTACCTTATGTATGAATGACTTATAAACATGTCCTTAATATAATACATAATGAAAAAAATCCAATAATTAATTAATTAAAAAAACTTATTCATTTATTTTATTTATAATAATTTTATTATTATTATTTTGCAATTTTTGAATGAGTTATATGATACAATTTTATATCTTATGAGTGTTTGATTCCTTGATTTTCCAGGTCACTTTTCTTCTATAACAGTATAGAAGTTCATGTGTAAAATGTATAGTTAAACATAATTGAATTTATAAGATAGTAATTAACATAAATATGACTAAATGGTTATATAATTCAATTTTTTTATATGTTATGAGGATGATTCATTGGATAAAACATTGGGGAATATATTTTAGATTAATTAGGTGGTATTTCAATTATTATAAACTAATTTTAATGTATAAATAACTATTATGTACATATATTGGTTTTGGAACATTAAATAATTAATAAAAAATATCATATAATATTTTTCAACAACAAAATGGTTTATTACCATCCATTAATGATAAATTAAAGAATGAGGTTTTTTGTCCACAACGGTTGTAAATACGAACCTCTTAGGTGATGATTTTATTTTTAAAATAAAAGATAGATATATAGTAGATTAAGGAATGACATTCAATAATATTATATAAATCCAGTATAATGAAGATACTACTATTATCTCGACCATTTATAAAGATGAAATATGTATATTATAAGAAAAAAATGGAAATAAAATTAAATGAAAAATGAAGAGGGTTTACCTCCTAATATATCCTATTGAGAGCCTTCTTAAATAATGGGTTATAATTTTTTTGGAAATAAAAAGAGATCATGGATGTGAGAAGAATCAAGGGAAGACTATTTTGGAAGAAAATTGATGAGATTCATGTCTTATATTAGTGAATAGAAGAGGGGTTGAAGTGTATGTTTTACAGTGGAGTGAGGAGTAATTTTTAAATATCCTATTCCTTAATTTTTTAAATTTATTAAGAAAAGAAATGTTGTTGATTATTGTGACCATAAAGAGTAATAATTGCATGTAAATTTAAACCATGTGTGCTTACATCAACTATGAATCATGAAATAATGTAATTAGCTTCTTTTTGTATTTATACCGTAAATTACCGTATGTTACTATTCACAATAAATTCCAGTATTTTTTTATAAATATATAAAAAATTAAGCATTATCATTTTTAAACATGTAAAATTAAAAAAATGAATTTAATTTATCCAAATAATTATCTACATATTCTAATTTTTTTTAAATAAAATAATTATTTACATTTAAAAAACATATTATAATTTTAAAACTGATATTATAACAGAATAAAAAAATAACTAAAGTCTCATTAAATAATTATAAACTCATTTCAAATGAAAATATTTATTTAGGAATACATTTTAGGAAATTTAAATTAATTCAAAATCAATTTTATATTTTGAAATTTTTAATAAAATATATATTAGTCATAAAAATAACACCGTTTATTGGTTAATTTTTAAAATATTCACCCTCATTTATAAGGTGCTGAAAAATTATTTATACATACATGAGTAAAGTTACTATTCATAATGGTCATATATCTATTTATAAGTGTAAATTAATATTCATAAGGTTCAACTTAGTGCAAACCAAAAATGTTATTTTATCTTATCAGACTCTAAAAAACATACTGATCCCAAACATGTATGTCTGTTTTTTTGAAATTCAAAACATATATGAAAACAAGTTATGTTAAATGGATATGATATAATAACAGTGTTTTGTTTTATAGACACATTATTACATGCATTACATTCACTATTATATTTATCTATTACACTTTGGGGTATTACATCCCCCCCTAAAAAATATCATCATCAATATTTAAAAATTGATACCCCATTAAATGCTTAGGGTTGGTATTCGTCATAAGTTCCTCAGGATGCCATTTTGCCTTATCTATTTTATGATTTTGGAAATGTTTATTTACCTGATAATTTGTCCTATTCCTTAATGAATATTCATTTGTATCTAGAAACCAGATTGGCTCTTCACAACAAGATAATTTTGTTTCCAAATCTATACCATCATAAGTGGGTACATCAGTTCTGTTTGGCATATACTTTTTTAAAAAATGTAAATGGAAAACATTGTGTACCTTAGAGAGGCTATGTAGTATTTCCAAATAATAATCCACTTCCCCAATTCTCTTTTGAAATTTAAAAGGACCAATGTACATGGGGATAACTTTCCCTTTATTCCCAAATCATATCAAACACCTTCATAGAGATAGATTTAAGAAAATAGGATCTCCCACATGATATTATAAATCCTTAATCTTTATTATCATTGTTGTTATTTTATTAGTTTGAGATACGTTGATATGTTTCCATACCATCACTATTGTTTCAACCACAAGCTGAAGGACCACAATTTTCCATATACCAACTTCTTCCCAACATGTTTGTGCATGAAATGTCTTTTAATAAAATGATCTATATGGTGTAATTTGAATAATTAAGTGTAAAAAATAATTGTATTAAAAGTATATCAAATGTAAATAATAATACCAAGTACCATGAATTTCAAATTATCAATATCTCAACATGTCTTATTATGTTTGGATCATTCTTTTTTACTGCTCATCAGTTTGAGGATGATAAGAAGTAATCAAATTAAGCTCAAAATCAAAATCATTCTCAGAACATTTCATTAATATTGATATAAAATGTTAATTCATATCCATAAAAATTAATAGTGTATATCTAGGAATTCATAAAATGTCATTGATATAGAAACATTCGAGGCATTCTAGTGGAAAATCATCTCTTATTGCATAGAAATGTGCAGATTTGATAAGTCGATCAAAAATTACCAATCTTTAATCATTACTTCATGGTATTTTTGGTAACTAGTGATGAAATCTTTAGTTATGTACTCCCATGTCCGTGTAAAAATATAAAGAGGTTTCAAGACTCATCTGGAATGTTATATTTTATCCCTAACCTATTGACAGACTAAACATCTTCGTAAAAAATCCTCAATTTCATGTTTTATGTTTTACCTCTTAAAATGTTATTTCAAATATCAATACATCAGATTGCTGCCAGGGTGTGTAGAGAAATTCGAACATTGAGAATCATATAATGACTCTTTTTATCTTAGGTATAGAAGAAAAACATTCCCACCTCCAAAATTTCAAAACACCTTCATCACACACTAAATCATGCAACATCACATGATTCACATCATTAATTTTTTTTATTTTTCACACCATAAATTTGATAGATAGTAATTATTTCCAAAAAAATTGTTTGGTAAACCAATTGATAAATTAATTATTCTCTATATTATTTGATAATTCCCATAATCACCCTCACTAGATCTATGTACGTAGGCTCATTGTAAATCATAATTTTGTATAGACCTCCATTATCCATCATGAACAATGCATATTCTACCTTATTTTATTCCCTAGTATTATTCTATATATATAAATAATATTCCTCGCCTATCTATGGACATCATATTTTATGTCAGGTTTTGTTCTTTTTGTGAAAATATATATTTCAAGCTCTTCTGGATAGTATATATCATATATATTTTACTATAGAGTTAATGTCTCTATATATTCATAGATAATATTACTCCTACAACTCAATATTAGGAGTTAGATAAATTAATTCTTGAGATTTTAACTGGGTTGATACATATTTAATAACACTTTCATTCATCATAAAAACATAACCATGTCATTTCATTGATGCATCAATTGAAATCGGAAATACACCATTTCCCCATAGTGGTGTCATGATAGGAGCATTCACTAACGTTTTCTTCAATTATTCAAAAAATCCTTCTCATTATTTAGTCCATCTGAACATAACCCTTTTATGAGTAAGTGTTTTTAACAATTTACCTAATTAGGAAAATTTTATAATGAAATGTCAATATTAACCTCCTAAACCAACAAAATTACTTAACTCGGATATGCTCGTTGGTCTAGGCAATCCCTGAACCACCATTTTTGTAATATCCTAGGTAAATGAAGAAGAATATATTTTTATATTTATTAATATTTGTGAATTAAATATTAATTTTACATTAAATGTATTTCTATGTTCGATAGCGTACCCGAAATGCAATAACAAGTTTCATTGAAATCTTACGTTTCACACTAATAATATAATATTATTTTCTTAAATTGTAGTTAAATCTTAGCTATTGTATAGGTAGGAATGAACATAACTAACTAAAATATGATTATACATGACTGTTAAATGTATTTTTATTTATCCAATAAGAAATTAGAGGCTTAAAATTCGAATGAATATAATTTTAAGCATAATTTATATTAAAATGACGATTTATCACTTTTTATTGGTGAACCCCAATTAAATATAGTATTGGTCACATGAATTAATTCTAATTGACCAAATAAAATCCTTTTATAGAATGGGGACATCAATATTTACTTTGTGTAATATTTTAAAATTTTTCCAATAAAGTTCATTTTTAATGAATAGTTAAAATATTGTATTATAATTCAAAACTTCATTTTCATATAATTTATTTATATGGTTAAATTATCTTTTGAATTAGTTTTAAATTGTAATTAGAATATATTTTTACCATTTAATCGTATTTTCTCATTGGAATTAATTTTCCTTTGAAATTGGACATAAACAAGTATCAATATTTTGATAGTTATTGTTTTTTTAAACACACTAATTGTATTAACCATGGGAATTAATATTAAAATTAATTAATGACACTTTTATGATATGAATTTTTAAAAATAAAAATCATTTTTTAATTTGGAATATCAAATATATCTTAGTCTTAATTTTTGGTATTTTCCTAAAAAACATCAATTTTTGATGAATAGTGAAATAACATAGTAGTAGTTTAAAAAACTAACTATTCCATTTAAATGTAATTTAACCACTTTTGTGAATTGAATTTTAAAAATATGAAATAAAGTGTTTTTATTAGTAAGTAATATTTGGTTCAAATGAAGAAAATAATATTGGGTGAATAGTAATTTTTGACTTTTATTTACTGTGGATAAAGGTAAATACGGTAATTCAAGGTAAAAATATATTATAATAATTAAATATTACATTAACACTTTTCCTAACTTTATTGTATGAGTAATGACTGACCATGGGCATCTTTGGATCTATTTTGAGACCCCATGGAGCAACTTATGAATGAAAATGACACTTTACATTAATTAATTTAAAATAAAGGAAAAAATGACATAAATGAAAAATATTTTAGTATATAAAATTTTATACGGTGTTATATAGGTCATATTTTATACTATAAATATTATTTATAAATATAAAAATATTTCCTACATCAAGGTAATTTTTATTATTTTTAGACATTATATAAATTACATTATTTATGAAACAATAATGATTGAGTATTTACCTCATTAATAAATGAATTAAATAAATAAGATTATAATGATTAAAATATTATCCAAACCATGTCCAATTCGGATTGGATGATTTTATTTCTAATACGAGTCATTTTAACTTCAACTAGAATTATTTTTGGACCTTTTTAAAGAGAATATATGTTTATAATAAAATAATGTTTTCACACTTTCATAAAGAGCCCCTCGTCTCCCTTATAAAAGGAGACCACATTTGACCAATTTTTCACACCTATCAAGCCTTTTGGCTCGTCCAAAATTTGGTTCAAAACAATGGGACATAACCAAATTAAAGTTAATCGTTTTTCTAAAATTGTTTTCTTTTATTTTACTTCTCCAACCCCTAAACTCTTTTTATTACATTCTTTTTTAACAACACTAGTATCCGAAATATAGTAGGATTTTGTTATGAGAAGGATTCAAACTACACTAACACACACCTCTATCTAATGGATGAAGAACATAATGTTTCTGTAGATGGAAAACTAACGCCTCACAAAATGATGATTGTTCGATTATCTCCTAACACCTCTCATGGGGGCTATTATGATGGAACTGTATTTACATATTATTTATATATTGTGTTTATATTTTCTTGATGCTTCTGTAATTTCCATTTATATCATGCCTTTATGGTATCCATTATGGGTAAATGTGATAATCTTATTAGAGGAAGTGCGGACTACCGCCGCCTCAAGTGATATGACATGTTAATGCCATATGTGGGATATATAAAAGATTTAGTGAATGATATTATATATGATATTATATATTACATTATAATAGAATTATAATATTCCAATGTATCATTATTTTTTAGTTCAATTATAATAATAAATAGAAATGAAAGTAGCGTTCATGCGTACGTACGGATTACCGTCTCCATGAACGGTGCATTTCATTTCGTACCTCCAAATGATATGTAATGTTATAAATATTTATATAATGGATATATAAGATATATAAATAATTAATTTCATTTTGGATATAATGGACTATTGATCACATGGACAAGTTGTAATTATAAGGTGTTCATTTTTGTATCAAGTAACAAATATCGACAAAATGAACAATATTAACAAAAATGATTACATAATGTTTATAACATGGTAATAAGTGATATAAAATGAATAATAAACTTGAAAAAAAGTTCTTATGAAAGTAGAAATTAACATCAGTTTATTATTCCAGATAATAAAGAACAAACGGGTCAAGTTAGACATGAGTACGGGATATCGTCTCAATCTCCATTCACTGAGGCATATTTAGTCTTATACATGGCATTATTTTATATGGTTTATAAAACCATTTTAGTTTTCATTTCATTCAATGGGAATATTTTTATATGAAGCGTTTTACTAAATAACAAAAAGGAATTTTTTTTACTTAAGCAGTGAGAATGACATTTTCACCACTGCGAGTATTATATGATCTTTGGAATCCCTAACAAGCTAGAATGTTTTAAAAAGGAAAAATAAACATCATTTACTCTTTTTTACATATTTTGGTATTGAAAATGATTTAATGAATGGATTTATTATTTCCATATCTTGAAATGATATTTTTTTATTGCAATGTGTAAATGTTATGATTCCATTTTTCTTGTGTTATGTTTTATGATCATGTTATGGTTCCTGGGAATTATTTACATATACGGGTGGTTCCGTGATAAACCTAGGGTTGGTTAGCACAATATAGCACCCTAATGCAGTGGGTAACATGATGGAGGTAAACATGACTGTTTCTCCTGAGAGATTGAGGGAATATAGTGTGATGTCTATTCCAAAGTAACTCCCTATGTAGCTATGATAGCTAAAATGTAAGTATGATATGGATGGCACAAGTTACCTTTATGATTTATGATTTATATGTGTTATTCATAAAATCTTATGATTTCATGTGGTAAGTAAAAGAGTTCATGTTTTTTATGTATTTATTAATAAATGTTTTCTTTCTTTGTTTTATAACCCTTACTGAACTTTTTATGATCATCCCATGTTTTAAAATGTTTTCACAAGACTTAAAGATGAATATGGTCATTGATGGGATCAAGGAAAAGTCATGCTATCTAAAATATGGAACTAGACATGACTCTTTTTTTCAAGAGTTTTTATTTTATGAAAAAATGGAATCTTTGTAGAGGTGGATTCTTTGTAATCATTTGAGATGTAATAGTTATTTCCTTATTCTCTAAAACTCAAATCCAGAAAAGATCCACAATGTAAATTATTTATTTAATTCAATATTATGTAAGGGTTAAGGCTGGGTCCTTATATTTGGTATCATAAGTCGGTTTAGATAAATTTAGGTGCTAGGGTATTGTTAAAAAATTTCCATAAAGTAATTTATGTTAATATTGAAATCATATAGAATTTATAGATTACCATGTTTCATCACCTATGATATTTTTGTGTTCATAATGTTTTTCCGCAGAGGAAACAGGGCAGCTATGTTGGGACGACATCAGGAGGAATACAACCTTCCAAACAAGTATCCTAAGATTGTTGGAATCAGATCTGAACAGTTTTTTGCAGTGATGACACAATCGATTCAGTCTATAAACCGTGGTGGTATCCATGTATGAGATCAACCAGATCAACCAGAGAGATTCATGTCAGTAGTGGAGCATTTCATGAGGCAACATACCCCATTTTTCAGAAGATCATCTGATCTAGTGCTAGCAGAAGGGTGGATTTAAGCACTAGAAAATATTTTTGATTTCATGGGATGTTCATAACATCAAATGGTTAGTCTTGCAGTTTACGATTTTAAAGGTGAATTTGATCAGTGGTGGTAGATGGTAAAAAATTCCATGGACAGTGAGGAGATTGATGATATTTTTTGTTTTGAATTGAAAGGTATGATTCATGGGAAATATTTTCCTAAGGTGGTTATTCTTAGGATGGAAAAACAATTCTTGGAGTAAAGGCAGTTGGATGACTCAGTGGATGCTTATGATGAAAAATTCCATCGACTGGGAAGGTATTCTCCAAATTTCAT
This sequence comes from Viscum album, assembly GCA_963277665.1. Lineage (NCBI taxonomy): Eukaryota > Viridiplantae > Streptophyta > Magnoliopsida > Santalales > Viscaceae > Viscum > Viscum album. The sequence continues at coordinate 1,818,601,345 of OY728146.1, forward strand.
ATGATATCTTGATAGTAAAATCAACAATTTTTTCTCCGGATTAAAGACAAAGTATCGAAAGGATTTATCCTCTCGTGAGTTCAAAAGTTAGAAAAAACTTGTTTGTTGTGTGGAGAAGGGGGAAATGGAGTTTACTGATGATCAGGTATCCTTTAAAAAACAACATAATAAGAGGTCGATGTTGTAGGTGAAAGGGAAGAACTCTTCAAAAAAATTATAATGGTAAGAATATTAAGTTTACAGTTTGTTATAATTGTTGTAAAAAGCATGTTGGGGAATGTCTTTTGAATTCTTGTAAGTGCTACCGATGGGGTAAAATGAGACACAAATCTCATTATTTCACTGAAAATGATCAGGGTAATGGTAAAACAGAATCTAATTTATAGTCATTAAAATGTTTTAAGTGTAATGAAATGGGTTATTATGCAAATGAGTTTCCAAAAATTAACTCAACCGAAGGACATCAGTAAGAATACAAGCAGAAAGGGGTGGTAAAATCCTTTGCGACAACTTCAGTAGATGTTGTCCCATCAAATGAATTTGTATCAGGTACATTGTTTGTTTGTTCAGATTATTCCAATGTATTTTTTGATTTAGTTTCTACTCACTCTTTAATTTCTCAGATGTTTTCTAGTAAATTTTGAATTCCATCCCATGATATGAATACATAACTAACAGTAAAAACACATAGAGGAAATGTTGACATAAAAAGAAAAAATAAGAACATTCATGTCCTTGTTTGTGGAAAGAATCTACCTGAAAACCTTATTTATTTAACTCTAGTAGAGTTTGATGTTATTTGTGGTATGGATTTGATTTCTGTTTATCATGGTAATATTGACTATAGAGAAAAAAAGGTTTCTTTTAAGAATGATTTTCAGTTTGTTTACAAGAATGAACCCTTTCTTTGATAACATATCAAGAAGCAAAGAAACTAGTAAAAGACGGAAATGAATGTTACCTTGCACATATTGTTGAAAATAAAGGAACTCCTCATATTATTGATGTGCTAGTGGTAAATGAGTACCTTAATGTATTTCCTGATGATTTTCCTGTCATTATACCAGATCATGAAGTTGAATTTACTGTTGACTTAGTTCCTGATGCTAAGCCAATTTTAAAACCCCCTTATCGAATGGTTCAAATTGAACTTTTAGATTTATATAATCAATTACAGGAGTTATTATATTAAAGTTTCATTCGACCTAGCACATCACCATAGGGTGCTCCTGTCTTTTTTGTTAAAAAGAAATATGGTTCCATGAGACTTTTCATTGAATATAGAGCATTGAATAACAACACTGTAATGAATAAGTACCCTTTGCCTCATATCAATGATTTGTTTGATCAGTTCTAAGGAGATCATTATTTTTCAAAGATTGACTAGAGATTGCGGTACCATTAGTTGAATTTAAAGAAAGTAGACATTCAAAAGACTGCATTTCGTACTAGATATGGCCATTATGACTTTTTAGTTATGCCTTTTGGTTTATCTAATTCACCTTCTGTATTAATGAATCTTATGAATAGAATTTTCCTTGAGTTCATGGATAATTTTGTAGTTGTGTTCATTGGTGATATTTTGTTTTATTCAAAAATCAAGGAGGAACATGAAATTCATTGAAGGTTTGTCTTGAAAACCTTAAAAGAAAAGAAAATGTTTGGGAAATTCAGCTATTTTGAGTTTTGGTTACAATAAATTTCAATCCTTGGTCACATTTTTTCAAAAAATTGCATAACTTTTGATCTTTCTAAAAAAACGTTTTTGAATAATTTCCAATACCCACAAATATAACCGATATTCACAGTTTTCTTGGTTTGAAAAGTTATTACCAGAAGATTGCTGAAAATTTTTCTTGGTTATCTTGTCCAATGACAAGGTTAACTCAAAAGGTGTTATGTTCTTCTGGACAAAAGAATGTGATGATTGTTTTCAGGAATTTAAAAGAAGATTGGTGAATGATTATGTTTTGGAACTGCCATCTAGAAATGGTGAGTTTGTTATCTACAGTGATGCTTCCTTGAAAGGACTGGGTTGTGTCTTAATACAGAATGATCAGGAAATTGCTTATTCTTCACATCAGTTGAAACATCATGAGTTAAATTACCCTACACATTATTTTGAATTTGCTATTTTTGATTTTTGCATTAAAAATTTCGAGGCATCATTTGTATGGAGTAAAATGTGAAATATATAATTATCACAACAGTTTAAAGTATATATTCACTCATAAATAATTGAACATGATAAAGAGGAGATGGCTGGAATTAATCAAGGATTATGATTGGATGATCCATTACCATCCAGGAAACGAAAATAAAGTGGCTGATGCATTACGTCGAAAAATTAATGCTTCATTAAACATGATACATTTGGAACAAAATCAATTGCTTTTTGATTTGATAAACATTGGCATAAAAACTTTTGGTGTAGAAAATTTTTCAGTTTTGTTTTAGGTGTCAGTGAAATCATCTCTATCAGACAGATTAAAGTAAGCGGAAAAAGAAGAAAGTGAGTTGTAGAAAATGGTAGAGATTGTTCAGAAGGGTTTGTTGGCTGATTTTAACGTTGAGAATGATTGAGTATTGAGGTTTGGTAAGAGATTATTAGTTCCTTGTGATTCAAAGTTGAAGAATGAGTAATTATGTGAAGCTTATAGTTCCTCATTTTTAGTTCATCCTGGTAGTAGTATGATGTACAGAGATCTTCGGGAGTATTACTTGTGGGATTTAATGAAAAGAAATATTTCTGATTTTACTATGAAGTGTTTGATTTGTCAATAGGTTAATGCATAGTGGATGTTACTGAAATGAATGATCATAATTTACCGGTGACAGAGTGGAAATGGGAAAATATATCCAAAGACATTGTTGTGGTATAACCAAAGACATCTCGAGGTAATAATGAAATCTGGTTTATTGTTGATCGATTGACGAAAGCTGCTAATTTCTTTCCTATTCATGATACTTTGTCTCTAGATCAACATTCTCGATTGTATGTCAAAGAGATATTCAGGTTTCATGGTGTTCCCCTCTCCATTGTATCTGATCGTGATCCCATGTTTACTTCTATCTTTTGGAAAGGCCTTCATAAGTTATTCAGTACTGAATTAAATTTTAGTACAGCTTTTCATCCTCAATCAAATGGGCAGTCAGAATGAACAATTCAGACCTTGGAGGATATGTTACATGATTGTTCACTGGATTTTCAGGGATTTTGAGACCAGCACCTTTCTTTGATTGAATTTTCATATAATAACAGTTTTCATTCCAGTATACAGATTACTCCATTTGAGGAATTATATGGAATGTGTTGTCGAACTCCATCTTTTGGGGATGATGTAGGTGGAAGGAAGATGATGGGGAAATAATTGGTAGATGTGATGGCAGTGAATGTTCATTTGATTCACAAGCACATGAGAACAACTCAGAGCAGACAAAAAAGTTATGCAGATAACCGGAGGAAGGATCTTTCTTTTGAGGTAGGTGATCATGTCTTTTTTCAATGTTTCTCCATGGAAAAGTGTGATGCGTTTTGGTAAGAAGGGAAATTTGAGTCCGAGGTTCATTGGAATTCATGAAATTCTGGAAAAGTTGGATCAGTTTCATACAATGTGGCCTTACCTTGAATTTTATCATAGGTACACAATTTTTTTCATGTTTCAATGTTGAGAAAGTATATACCAGATCCAACTCATTTTTTGATCTTAGAGATAGTTTAGTTGGAAGAGAATATATCGTATGAAGAACAATCAGTCAAGATTCTTGACCATAGAGATAAATTTCTATGAAATAAGGTAATTCAATAGGTAATGGTTTTAGGGAAAAACCATATGATTTAAGAGACAACATGTGAATATGAAAATGCTATGAGGGATAAATACCCCCACATATTTTGATAAATGAATAAAAATTGTGAGAACGCAATTTCCCAAAGGGGGAAGGATGTAACATCCCAGGTAAATGAGGAATATTATATTTTCATATTTATTAATATTTTTGAATTAAATAATAATTTTACTTTAAAAGGGTTTCTTTTTTGATAGCGTACCTGATACGCAATAACGTGTTTGTTTTGAAATCTTTCGTTGCACACTAATAATACGATATTATTATTTTAAATAGTAGTTAACTCATAGACATTTTATTGGATAGAATGGACAAAACTAACTACAATACAATTATACTTGATTGTTAAATGTATTTTAATTTATCCTATAAAAAGTTAGAGGCTTAAAATGTGAATGAATCTAATTTTAAGCATAATTTACATTAAAAATCCGATTTATCACCTTTTAATGGTGAAACATCTTTAAATCTAGTTTTGGTCACATTAATACATTATAATTGACCAAATAAAATCCATCTTTAGAATGGTGACATCAATATTTACATTGTGAATTTTTATGATTTTTTTGATAAAGTTCATTTTTTTAATGAATTGTGAAAATATTGTATGATAATTCAAAACTGCGTTTTAATATAATTTATTTATATGGAGAAATTATCTTTTTAATTAGTTTTAAAGTGTAATTTGAATATATTTTTACCATTTAATCCAATGCGGGTCATTGGAATTAATTTCACTTTGAAATTTGACATAAAGAAGTATCAATCTTTTGATAGTTATTATTTCTTAAAAACTTGCTATTTGTTTTAAAAATGGAAATTAATTTTAAAATTAATTAATGAAACTTTTATGATTTAAATTTGGGAAAATAAAAATCATTTTCAAATTTGGAATATCAAATATAGATTAGGCTGAATTTTTGGTATTTTTCTGAAAAACATCAATTTTTGATAAATAGTGGAACCACTTAGTATTAGTTAAAAAACTGACTTTTCCGTTTAAAGGAAATTTTACAACTTTTGTGAATTAAATTTCAAAAATCCGACATACATGGTTGTTATTAGTAAGTAAAATTTTGTTCAAAAAGATGAAAATATTTTTTAGTGAATAGTAACCTTTGACTTTTATTTACCGCGGTTAAAGGTAAATAGAGTAATTCCGGGGAAATACGATATTATAATAATTCAAAATTACCTTAACACTTTTCCTAACCTTATTTAATGAGTAATTTCCGATAATGGAATATTTGGGTCTATTGTGGGACCACATGGAGCCACTTATGAATGAAAATGACAGTTTTGATTAATTAATTTAATGTAATGTAAAAAATGACATAAACAAAACTCTTTTAGTAGATGAATTTTTATATGGTGTTATATAAGTCATATTATCTACTATAAATATCCTTTAGAAAGATAAAAATATTTACTACATCATTATATTTTTTTAAAATTTTAGACACAAAATAAATTAAATTATTTATGACACTACAATGATGTAGTATTTACCTCATTAATAAATGATTTAAATAAATTTGATTTTAATGATTAAAATATTATCCAAAACATGTCCAATTCTGATTGGATGATTCTATTTCGAATATGAGTCATCTTATCTTTGACTTTATTGATTTATGTAACTTTTTAAACCAATGATATGTTTATTATAAAATAATGTTTTCACACTTTCCTAAAGATCCCCTCCTCTACCATATAAAAGGAGACTACTTATATCCAATTCCTCACACCTATCAAGCATTTTGGCTCATCCAAACTCTGCCAAATTATTCTCCCTACATCTTTCTCCTCCTCCTAGAAGCCTTACCTTTGGCATAAGGCAGTTAAAGAAGTTTTATGGTTCAAATCAAAGGGAGTTGCCCAAATTAAAGGTAATTGTTTCTCTTAAATTATATTCTTTTATTTTACATCTCCAACCCCTAAACACTTTTTATTCCTTTATTTTGTAACAACACTATTATCCAAAATATACTAGGATATTGTTATGAGAAATATTCGAACTACACTAACACACACCTCAATCTATTTTATGAAGAACATAATGATTCTGTGGATGGAAAACTATGGCCTCACGAAACGACGATTATTCGATTATCTCCTTCTACCTCTAATGGTGGCCAAATTGATGGCACTGTATTTATTTATGTTATACATTATGTTTATTTTTTTTATTTTTATGTAATTTCCATTTATAGCATTCTTTTAGGGTTTCCATTATAGGTAAACAGAATAATCTCATTAGAGGAAGTGCAGACTACCACCCACTCAAGTGATATGACTCATTAATTCCATATGTGGGATGTATAAAGGATGTAGATAATTTTATTATATATAAAATTATACTGGAATTATAATATTCCTATGTATCATAGTGTTTTAATTCCATTAAGATAAAAAATAGAAATGAAAGTAGTGTTCATGCGTGCGTACAACAAGTCATCTCCATGAACAATGCATTTCATTTATTACCTCCAAATGAAATGTACTTTAATATATATATATATTGGATATATATTATATATATATGATATCTAAATAATAAAATTTATTCTGGATATAATTTACTATTGATCATATGTACAACATGTAATTATTGGGTGTTCATTTTTGACTCAAGTACCAAATATCGACAAAATGAACGTTCTTAACTTACATGATTACATAATGTTTATAACATGGTAATAAGTGATATAAAATGATTAATAAACTTGAAAAATGTTCTTAAGGATTTATAAATTAACTTTAGTTCATTATTCAGGATAATAAATAATGAACAGGTCAAGTCGGACACAAGGTAAGGAACTTCATCTCAATATCATTTCATTGATGCATATTTAGTATTATACATGACTTTATTTTATACGGTGTATAAACCCCTTTTAATTTTCATTTCATTCAAATCTAATCATTTTATATGAAGAGTGTTACTAAATGAATAAAAATAATGTTTTTTAATGAAAGCGGTGACAATGTCCTTTCCACCACTGCAAGTATTACTTGATCTTTGGCTTCCTTAACAAGACAGAATGCTTTTAAAAGGAAAAATAAATACAATATACTATTTTTTATGTATTTTGGTATTGAAAATGATTTTGAAAATGGATTTATTATTACAATATCGTGAAATGATATTTTGTTATCGCAATGTGGGAATGTTATCTTTCCTTTATTCTTATGTTATGTTTTACGATCTTGTTATGGTTCTAGAGAATTATTTACGTATAAAAGTGGTTCAGTGATAAACATTGGGCATGTGAGCCTGAGAATGCTCTCTAATGAATTGGGTAACGTGACAGAGGTAAACATGAATGTTTTTCCAATGAGATTTAAGGAATATACTGTGATGGGTATTCCAATGTAACTCCCTATGCAGCTATTATAGCTACAATGTAAGAATGATATGGATGCCACATGTTACCTTTATGATTGATGAATTATATGTGTTATTCATAAAATCTTATGATTTCATGTGGTAAGAAAAAGAGATCATGTTTTGCATGTACTTATGAACTAATGTTTTCTTTCTTTTCTTTATAACCCTTACTGAGATTTTTAGGCTCATCCAAAGTTTTGAAATGTTTTCACAAGACTTAAAGATGAACAGGGTCAAGGATGGGATCAAGGAAAAGTCATGTTTTCTAAAACATGGAACTAGTGATGACTCTTTTTTTTCAAGTGTTTTTATTCTATGAAAAAAAGGAAACTGTGTAGAATTTTGTACATTGTAATATTTTGAGATGTAGTAGTTATGTCATAATTCTCTAAAACTCTAAACCAGAAAAGATACTCAATGTGTATTATTAATTTAATTAGATATTAGGTACTGTTTAAGGCAGGGTCCTTATAATTATTTTTATTGGATCTACTATGATTTTTTCTATAGAGGAAATATTCCCGTGAAATGATATTATCTGAATCCATAATTTATTTTTTCTAAACATCCTATATAACTCGTTACATCTATGTTAATTCAGTATAATACTCCTGTGATTCTAATGTTCTTCAAATATTTTGGAGTATACTAATATGTTATTAATAAATGCCACAGAAAGTCATCTAAAAATTTCTTGAAAACTCTATCCATTAGATCCAGGACAATAGAGTGTTCACTATTAAGTAAAACATGCATTAATGTAAACATGTAATTCCCATACCTGGTTTGAATTGTTGACATTGGAATATCTTCAATCCTCACATGAAACCGATCATAGCTAGATCAAAGGTTGATCTACAAAAAATATCGGGATCCATCAATTTGATCAAATAATTCATCAATTCGAGGAATATGATGATGTTTCTTAATCATAATAGCATATATATTTTTATAGTTGATGCAAATATTCATAGATCATTCATTTTTGTTAATAAAAAGAGTGTGAGATACCCATCGAGAATGACTAGATAAGATAATTGTTTCACCACTAAATTCCTCAAGTAGTTTCCTCAGTTATACTAATTCTATTTTGTCTATTATATAAGGATTCAATCATATAGAACATTCACTCGGAATTAAATCAATAGAAAACTCTATTTCAAAATATGGAGGATAACTAGATAAATCCTATGGAAATACGAAAATGTATACATTACAAATAGAAAAAGCATCAATAAATTTTTTCCCTCACCAATATTTGTTTATTTATCTTCCTCATGAATAATTTCATTCAGTTGAGTAGCTAGGAGTTGATCTAGATGATTATCTAATGATGATATTTCTAATATAATGATAAGAGACTCTACATCATTCTCAAAAAAATAAATTTCCTTCATCGTAAAATATATTTTTTCATCATAACATGAAATAAAATTTATACCAAGAATTATATGAATGTTAATCATTGGTATGATGATAAGGTTAGAAAATAAATAATGATCATGTGGAATAAGGGGCCCTAATCAACACACTTTTATAGCAATGATACTTACCTAGGGTTTTGAGACTGAAAACTCATTTATTGAATAAAATTCAAATTGGATAATTTTCTTATAAAACATTGAAGAAATAATATAATGATATGATCAATAATAAAATAATTCGATCACACATTTTGTGTAAATGATTAATATACCATCCATAATATCATTAAGAACTTGAAACTCAACATTTTTGGTCGCATTTGATTTCACTTACTCCCTTATCCTAATATCGGTATTTTGTCCTTGACACATGGGAAAATAATTGGTATAATGTTCTACATCATTACAATTGTAGAATATAACATCGGTACATTCTTTTGTTCCCATGAAATGATGAGATGTTGGGCCTCATTATATACATTTTTTATAGACTCCATTTCTTTTTAAATAGGCTTTGGGGAGTATATTTCCCCAAGTATCACATATTGAAAAATGATGATTTTTAATTATTCCCATTATCCATTTATTCCTCCACCACCATATTATTCTCTTTATTTCTTTTAATTACATAATACATAGAGAATTCCCTCTATTACATGATTTCACAAGATACTATATCTTCATATGATGTGAATGTTTGTGAAACAAGATACCTTCAGATAAATGGTTTTCAATCATCAATGAATTGATCAATAATGCTCTTCGGATTATGTATGCAGTATTAGGAATTCCTCGATTACCCTGTAAAAATTTATTCATTCTTCACAAAGTATTCATCTTATTTTTTTTCAATCTCTAGAATTACCTCTCCATATTTGATCTCTATTATTGAGGGATTTTTTTCTATTAAGATTTTCTAAATGTCCCTTCTTTATATTTCATCTATTTCTTTATCCTACTTCATGTTTGTAATTTAAAACAACCACATATACAAACTTATTAAGAGATAATAAACATCCATGGTAAACTTATCCCTTTCATTGAATCCCAAGGATATAAATTCCTTCTCTAGGAAACTCATCCACTACTCCGATATGAATGGTTTTGTAGTCCCATGGAATAATGGATTCTATTGTCACATATTGCAGTCTAGAATTTCTCCTCCACATTGTGGTTCAAGATGAATCATACATGTCAGGTCACTATTCAAAACATGAGTCAGATTTCGCAGTATAGTTATAGGTTTCTCGTCACTAGTCACAGATTCTGAACCAAAATCATAATTTGTCGTAGGAGGGAAGTTACAGCATGGGATAGGTGCATTGATGCAATTTCAATACATTAAAATTTCATCCATTTAAAAATAATGGAATACACTAAATTTGGTTATGAATCATATTGTATAATTTTGAACTAGAAAAACCTGTAACATAAATTAAAATTTTATGCAATTTCAATTTCATTATTTTATGAGTGTTTTATTTGAGGAAATATTTAAATTTAAGTCCTTTATAATGTAATAGTAATAAAATGAGAATTATCCTAATCATATACACAGAGAGTATGAAACAAGATATGCAGTATAGCCCATAATTGTGTATCCGTTTACCTCGAGTCAGGCCGGGGACACCTTGTTAGAGTTTGTACACATATATACATCTGTTCTTGAACCACATCCTCATGTAATATCCAAAAATGGATTTATTTTCTAGGAACATATACATAATATATGTATTAATAAAATTATATTATAATATATTATTTTTATCCTCAAAATATATCTTCTATTTTTTTGCATAATCTATGTTTTTGAAATGTAGTTTTTAAGGTTCTACTGTACTTTTTCTGATACAAACTGTAATTCCCTGACCACATTAGCCCAAAGATATTACATTATTTTCTTACATGATAATTATGACCATAAAGTTGAACCCTGAAATAATGAATAGATTAATAGTTTTTTAAACCAAGATAAAAATATAAGTTTAGTATTGCATCTTGAATTAAAATACCAAATATGAATTCCATTGTAATCATATATGACTCCATGATTATCCCTAAAATTCCTTCATAATATTAAACATCATAACATAGGAAAAATAAAACATAAGAATTGGGTTACCTCAAATTTGTAAAAATGTTATGTTATACATTGGATGTTATCATAAAAATAAAAACAGTGCATAATGGAAAACTACAAACCCATGCCATTAAAAATATACTTGAGAATAATATGAAAGGAATGGAAGATGATTAAATAAGGCCATATAAATTATCACATGTGAATAAAACATAGACATTCATATTATAACTGTCATATTATCAGATGGATTATCAAATTACTAATACCATAAATAGGGAATGAATAATGACAGACATTTGAGTCATATTGTCATGGCCTCGTCCTAGATGTCTGAAAATACTACTGTAAGGCCTCTACCAAAACACATTTTCGTTTTTTCACATTGAAAATATTGATACCTTGAGGGGATATAGAGGGACCCACACATAAAATTCATTGTCTGATGAATTATTCATAACAATGGGGATAAACATAAACAACATGAAAATATGAAATAACATTCCCTATTTTATCCACATAAACCCGATTAATAATGAGTAGTATGGTGAATGATATCAATATAGCACATTCATAGTCAAGATGATCATAAACCAATTTATTCAAAATATTAGTTGATAAATACAATATATTAACCTCAATAAGACATAAAATTCAAAATAGTTTTTGAAATAGAAAAAAATATTCTAATATTGTATTCTAGGTATTTTTTAGAGAAATACAAATTTTGTTTGAAAGGAAAAGTTCCTTTGGAAAAAATTTGAATACTACCAGAAATGAATTAAGTATTTTTTTTCATGAGGAGATGATTTTTTTATAATTATTTTTTGCATTAATATTGATTATATAGTGAACATGTAAATTTGAAAAAATTTGAGATGCTTCCTTAAATTTGGTGTGTTTATCTAGAGGAATTGAGAATGATATTTATATAACATTTCAATCTCCATAAATAAAATTATGATTAAGTATTGAAATAACATATAGATAATTAAAAAATAATTTATGAGGAGTAAATAAGAATAATTAATAATTTAATTGGTGTTAATATAGGAAACTTGTAACCCTAATGAAAATGGCGTTTCAGATGGAAAACAATTATATTATGTCAGAATGAGTTCGATACTTGAACATAGCATTAAGGATAATCAGATTAATTAATTTAATTAATTAATTAAGAACTATTTATACATTTATTTAATTTATTATTATTATATTATGTTCATTTGTGGAATTTTGGATGAGTTATAATGATCAATTTTATCGCTCGAGTGCATTTGATTCATTGGTTTTAATAATGAGTATACTAGTATATGAGTATTAGAGATCGTGTAAATTTGAAATAATTATCTCAAATTGAATTTATAAGATAATCATTAACATAAATATTATTACATGGTTATGTTATTAATTTTATTATATGTTATGAGGATGATTCAGTATATAAAACATTACTGATGATCAATGATTATATTCTTGCGATATTTTGATTATTACAAACTAGTTTTGTCATATGAATTATTATTATGTATATATACAATATAAATGACATTAAATAAAATAAGATAAATATTTTATAATAATTTTAACCACTAAAATTGTTTCATTACCAACTTTGAAGGTTAAATTGAAGAACAATGGTTCATCATCCATGATTGTTTTAAATCAGCACCTTCTCGGGTGATGATTTCATTTTTACAATAAGAGAGATATTGAGATAATAGATTGAAGATAGATATTACATAAAAATGATATAATTTCCATATATATATATATATTATACTAGAGTTATCATGTACATTTCAACAGAATATTTGTGGGGATGATAAGAAAAGTAAATAAATTGATAATGAAATTAAAATAAAATGAAAGAGGGTTTACCTGTTGAAATATCATCTTTGATAACCTCATTATGGGAAAGGGTATTGATCAGTTGGAAATGAAATGATATTCTACATGTGGAAATTGACAAGGGATGAGAGTTTTTGTAGAACATTGAAGAAATTAAAGTCTCAGAGGAGTTAAGGGAAGATGGGGTGAGAGGTGGGTTTTATTGTGGATGAGAGGGTTTATTTGTTTATATCTTATTCATTGTTTTATTGGTTTTCTAAATACAAGAAAAAGTATTAATTCATGCCAATAAAATATAAAAAACGTCATTTAAATTATAAAAAGGTGTTATTTCATCAATGATGAATCACATAATATTGTATTTAACTTCTAATATATTTATACTGTAAATTATTATATTTGACTAATTACAAAAATTCTAGTATTTTTGAAAAATCCCTAAAATTCACCATAAATTTTTTTCAGAATTTATAATAGAAAAATAGAATCCAATTTATCAATATAATTTTCTAAATATTTGAAATTTAATTTATAAATAAAACTAATATTTACATAAAAAATACATATTTAATTTTAAAATCGATATTCTAATACTTTCATAAATTTACTATGGTATCATCAAATTATTCTAATATAATAGGAAAAAATATTAATTTTGGAATAAATTTTTTGAAGTATAAATTTATTTTATATAAATTTATTAATTTTGTATTGTAATTAAATATTTATGACTCAGAAAAACACCATCACCTAATTATTAATTATTAAAATATATAGTCTCATTTAGAAGTTTCTTAAATTTTAGTTATATTTAAATGGGTGAGGAAACTATATATAAGGGACATATTACTATTCATAAGGTTACATTACTATTTTTAATGGTCAAGATATTAATAACAAAAAACTTAGTTGATCAAATTATGCTCTAAATGTATCACTGATCACAAACATTATTGACCATTTTTTTAAATTCAATACACCAATGTGAATAAATTATACTTAATATCTAGGTTATAATAACATAGTGTTATATCAAAAAGACTCAGTGTTTCACACATTACATTCTACATAATATTTAATTATAAAATTTTGGGGTGTTATAGGATATTTAGTTAAATATTGACATTCATGGGTGTTGTATATTATTATTTCCATAATAATATAACATATTTACATTTGGTGCTACCATTGTCAATTATTTAATTAACTATGGAAGTATTGATAAACCTGTATCTTCAATATAAAATTGATGAATTTTGTTAAGGCATTTTTTTTTGAAGAAAATAGATTATGGAATATTTAAGGATATTTTTTAAAATTAAATAAATAAGTTATGGAAAATTTAATTATGTAAAACATGTTGGGGACCAGTTAATTCAATACCATTGATGCATCAGTAGTCTCATGAGACTTATTAGTAGACCAAATATGAATCGCTTAAATTGTCATAAAATGATGGTAAAGTTATATAGTTCATAGGAATCATTATGTACTATAATTAAGAGTTCCCATTATTTATAATTTATTTATTATTATTCATCATAAGATTATTTTGTAAACATAACTATAGATGCATATAATTCTATGTTTACTATATAAATGTAATTTGTTTCACATTCTCAACATTCCATATTCATTATTCCATATTAAGTTAATTGAATATTTTTTTGTCGGTTATGTTCAATACCATGTTGATTTTCTTTCATTAATCCATTATTTCAATTATTTTCATTGTCCATACTGACCATGATATTAACCTTGTTTTTTTTCTTTTCCCATGGTTCTAAAGAATAATTTTTTGGGTAAGATATCAAGGAATCTATTTATTTAATTTTATTATGTACAATTGTTTATTTTCTATTTCTAAATGAAATATGGGTATCATTTATCTCATATAACCATCCAAAATATTTAAATTTTTTTGGCCATCAGGGTTTGAATCTCGTACATGTTCCAACATAATAATGTTGTGCATCCTCTTCAGGATTTTTGTGGTTGTGCAATTACAATATTTTCATGGAGAAAAAGATTGATTTCATAGGATATTATGATCAATCTATATTATTAATGTTTTTTTCACAAGTTTAAATTTTTTATTGGATTTAATTTAATATAATATTTTATCATTTTTCTATCAATTAATAATTCTATTCTGATATTTTTCTATAAATCACAAATTTAAAAAAATCAGAATTTTTAAATATTTCTAGTAAATTTACAATGGTAAATATTTTCATTATATTAGCTCATATTATAACAATGAAATGTTTCGTGAATGAAAGTAAAGTGTAAATTTGAAATCCATTTTTTCTGGGTAAAAAATGACAATATATATAAGTATATACTAATTCATGTAATGCTATTTCTAATTATCTAAAACCCAAATCCTAAAAGATAATTTAATTATATGATTTTAGAAAACTTGTTATTTATCTCATAAATATAATTTTTTATTCTTATTTTATGTTTCTGTTAATGATTTTTTAATAATAATGTGTTCCAATTTATAAAATCCCATTATATTTTATTAATAAAGTTTTATGGAAATAGAAAGGAAATTAAATTAATAATATGAAACATCAATACACTCTTCATTCATTCCACCAAACTAGGTTCTTATATTTATAACCATATTACATTCAATACATTTATCCTTCATTTAATATGACTGAAAATAATTGAAATATTAAGGGAGTTATCATTCATTAAAATAAATAGATCCTATGAATGGAATTTGAAGAAATTTTATTGGAAAAAATAGTAAGAGATATTACAATTATGTAACCCTAATAGTCTAGTAAAAAATCATTAACAACAGTAAAACTATTTCATTCTCCAAATTAAAATATGACAAAATAAATTAATCCTGTTATATGTGGAAAATTGAAATATTCTCAAGGAAACCCCTTTGGAATCCATATAATGAAATGAAAAATCAGGAAGGTATGTTGAGAAAACCTGATAACCAGATAAAATGATTTTCATAAGAAAGAACAAATAAATATTGCAATAAATTATAAAATTTTTATTTTTTAAAAAAATTACATTTCAAAATCATAACAGACATAAAAAATCAACTTACACACCTAGAGAAAACACAATAATCCAAGAAAAAAATTATTGAAAACAAACCATTAAATTTTTAAATAAAATAAAGAGTCATTATAGACATAAAAGAGATAAATTTAAAAACATTACAATAATAGAAACCCCATAGATAATTCTAGGTAAATCATATTCAAACCCACGATATAATAATTCAGATAACCATATTAAATGGAGTAACCAACTCACCTATTTGTAAAATTTGGTTTTTAAGGACTAAATCATTACCCAGGGAATTAAAGAGCTATATCATGGGAGAAACTATGATCAAATTTTTTTTTTATCAATTTCATATTATTATAAGCCAATTTATATGATTTTTCTTTCTCGTCATAAAACCATTTGAGAACTCGGTTAAAAACATAATATATTCACATACTCGTTTTAAATAAAAATAATGATAAATAATGATTTTCTATGATCTATTAAAAGAATTCATTGTTGGATTATTAGACGATGTTAATCTAAACATCTTTAAAATTACAGTGTAATATTGACATAAAATATTTGTTATAGTATAAGGGGAATTATATATGGCACTAAACAGAAAAAAACCACCTGGGTAAAAAAATTAAACAATGAACCATATGGAAAATATTAAAAAATATATTTATTTTCTATAATTTTTAATAATATCAAAATTATTTGATATTAAATTATATATATTTCATATAGAATTCATAAATATTATGTAATTGTTTGACTCACATGTATATAAAAGTGAAATATATTGAAAGAATAATTTTAAAATAAAGTGTCTTACAAAATACATTATGTTTTCATTATCATATAAATAAAATGAATATTAAAAATATAAATTAAAAATTATTTAAAAATAAATAAATTTTAGGAATATAATCATAAGTGGAATACTTCTGAAAAATTATACACTAAACAAAATACATTATTTTGAAGATGAATAAGTAACATTGAATGGAATCTGAGTCGAGAAATTCCTTACTTCATATTTTACATATGTGTTCTCTAACTCCTAAATAATAAATAAATATTAGTAATTTAAATAAATTTGATTATTTTTAGTTTTAATTTAAATATAATTATTTTTTTATTTTCTATAAAACTATGTAATAATGTGTTACAAAAGAATTTATATTTCTCTCAGATGTTCGGAGGTTGTTCGGTCTAAAACATCTTTTGTTTGTTGAAAATCATCATATGTGTAATAGATAAACCATTTATATAATATTAAAAATGTTATAATTATAGTTTTTAGTTATTATTCATAACATTATAATAATTGATAAATATTAGTGAATAAAAATTTAATATATTATTTGATGGATATAGTATTTTAAACATACTAAAGAGTGAAATTTTAATTTTTCTATTGGATGGAATTGAAAATAATAGATAAAGCATTAAATTTTTATAAAAATAATTATATTATATATATAATATTAACTCATTTAATCCATTAATATATCTATATGTGATATTTTAATGAAATATGAATCTCAACAGTTTATGTAAGTGGTTGTCCATATGTACGCACAAGATTCATTATCAATTTCTAAAGGATGGGAGGTCAAGTAATAATATATTATTTTGTCTATAAAGAATTATAAATATGTTTCAATAATAATATACATTCATTAAATTAATCATTATAAATATCTTCATGATTTGGTTATTATGAAATTGAAAAAAACCGCTTTGTGTGGGTGGTATTTATCATATATGCATTAGTAATGTTTTTAGTATATATATGATAGAAAAGAATTAAAAATAATTTTCCCATCAAACTTATACAATATTATAATTTAAATATAATTACTTACTTATGTAAGGGTGGTAAAAATAGATTTGAGGTAGCTAAACAAAGATGTAAATTTAATGGTAATCAGATAAGACATAGACTAGGTTCATTGATATCTTCAATTGGATTGCCACTAATAACATTTAAGATGATTTTTATTATGTTAAATGAACTTATAAAATGTGGGGAGGAGTGAATTAAAAATCTTAGGGTATATCATAGTCAATATTTAGTTCTAAATTTTTTTGGATAGGATAGGAAATTAGATTCTATTTTATAAGTGAGAGGTGTGTCACCCATGTAAATATTAATAACACTAAAATAGGATAAATGTATTTTTCAAAAACAGATACTCAAATTTACTACAATAATGATTATATGGTGATTCAAGGTTGATATATATTTATCAAATCAAATTAAATATTATATATATATATATATATATATATATTATCCATTTCTATTTGTCTAAAATTAGTTATTTTTTCCTTCTAATCCTTAATGTTGAAAACCATTATCAAAAGTAAATATTTATTTTGAAGAAAAAAATTTCTTCATTAAAAAATTCAAACATGATAATCCCAAATATGGAAAAAATTTATAATATTATATTTATATAATTCAAAAAAATTACTCTTAATATAATTTTAAAAAATGCGATGAAGACCAGTTTTTTGAATAAATGTCTATATAAACCCTAAAATGAGTTTATACCAAAATTGTGTTTAATGTTTCTTTATTTCACATTAATTATATTTTTTTAATTAAAGTCTCCAATTTTTTATTTTAAATTAATTTAATATTGTAGAAAACCCTTTTATTACTTTATTAAAAGTGAAAAACCAAAAGTATTTTATATTTGACAAAAATCATTAAATAGATTTCAAAAAATGAAAAACATTGAATATAAATTTAACATTAAAATTTTAAATAAATTTTATTTTTTTTACTCATAGGCATACATGATTTTTTTTTCATTACATAATTATTATATTATCAAATTATTCTGAAATAAGTCATTGAATTATATTATGTGGATGTAATAAAATTTCCCTAAAATATAAATTTCAATGTACAATTCAATGTTAATTTTTATTGAAATATTAATAATTTTTTTATTCAAATAATAACTCTTTTTATCTATATTAATAATTTAATCATATGATTCTTGTAGAATAGAAATGTTATTTTTTTCATATGAATCTTCTTTCATTATACACAATCCAATTTATTCTTTTGGAATACACATTTAACATGATTTTTTTAAATTATTTTTCTAGTTAAGACATGTTATTATTAAAATAAGGTGTTTTAATTGTGTATTAAAAAGTTATATTAAAAATAATTTTTACCACTAATACAATTTAATTCATATAAATTGGATTTTGTATTAAATATACTAATTTTTAAATTTTGTTATTAATTCAATTTATTTTTATTTTTATTGAATACCAACAATTTTAATATCTTATCATCACTATAAGGGTTGAAAGGGTTATAGATTGTTGTTAATCTCAGACATAAGGTATAAAATTTATCTTCAACCAAATTATGTGGTAGTATATTTGTAAAACTCCAACTTATCATAACCTATCATTAAATTTTTACTAAACTGGATCCACATTCCATGATAAATATATTTATTTAAATATAATTTTTTTAATATTCCTAATGGTGTGACTCCTATAAATTTTAAAAGGATGATTATTTAGTTCAATTATAAATAAAACTTGAGAAATATAAATAAAAAAATATCACTGAAAATACCATAAATAATTTCATCGCCATTTATTTAGGTTTTGGTCTCACATGTAGTCTAATTTTTGATGGCATAAGGTTTAACCCAATGGATGATATCCACAGAAGAGGTATAATTTCTAATAGGATTCATTCGATTTTATTTCTAATTATACCTCCATAAAATAACTCCCATCACTCATAATAAATTTATATAAGTATATTTATTAAAATAAATAAAAATATACTTATTTAATAAATAATTTCGTCATTATTTCTTTCATCGAAAAAATGATTGTATTTATCATGCATACATGCAAGACACTTCCTCCATGAAGCTATGAGTTTTATTTTTCAACACTACCAAAACCTTAGGATTATAAAAATAGATTCAATGGAAATATAATAATCTAATGATGTAATTATTATTCATTAATGTAGATACTTTTTTTACTCTTCCCGTCTCATCATTTTTAAATTATTGAATCACATGTTCATACTTGTGCACTAATACATATATAAAGTGATGTGATTAGTTTTTCATTTATTCCAAAAAATGGGAAATAATAATGATATATTTAAATATTAATAAAAATATTTTATACATTATTATGATTATATAATTGTAAATCTTTACCTTTTTTATTTCCATTTCATCTATTACAAAATAAAATCATCATTCATTTTTATGTGCAGACTACGTCCACTATGAAGGATATTTATAATTTTTCACTACCATCATCATCATCATCAAATTTTTACTAGAAGGAAAAAGGGAAGAAGCAAACAAGACAGAAAAACAAAACAATTGAAAATCACCAAGGCACCCGGGAACTAGGGGAGAAAAGTGATGTACACCAAGTGTGTCTCCTATTATCAAATTAACCCCCTCAGGTTTCATGTGATTGGTCGAAGAGAGGAAAGGGATATTAGATCCAAGGATTGATATTAATGCCATATGATTCGCAACACTCTTTCCCTCCAGCCATGTGTGGGTCACTATGGCACTTTAGAGGAGAGTGTGACATTTCCAACCGTGTAGGATATTGACCAATATTTTTTCACTACCACCTTTCTTTAATTCTTTTAAAAATAAATATACTCAAAAAATGATAATTATAAAATGTTAAATATTCATAAGATGATGTAACCATGACTATTTTAACCATAACCAACACACTAAAAGATAGTTTGACCAAACCAGTTCTAAATATTCATAATTTATAATCCTAATTTAGTAATTAAATAAATATATTAATAACTAAAATAAAATGGATAATGATAATGTATGAGAAGATGAAATTTTATTTTGTATATAAATTATTAATATAATTTTATTATTCATATGAGAGAGGATGTGTCATGAATAATGAGAATCAGGATAAGGGATTTTCTTTAAAATCGTGTTTTTAATTTCCCAATCATATATAATTTTCCACACAAACAAGGTGAGTTATCTTAATAATAATTATTTCAAATTATCACATTACCATAATAATTTAGGTTAATATTTTTATTTGTGTATTTAAAAAATTACCTGAAAAGTGTAATCTTTCATACAATTTACATTTATTCCTAAAAACAAGTCTTTATTTTACATCATAATGTAATTAAAGATATTTTTCATTATTTCATAACAACAGAACATACTATAAATATTTCCACTATTAGTTCATACTCATCATGAGATCTTGTAATTTTTTAAATCATGGTTCAAACCTAAAAATAATGGTAAGTTATAAAAAATTAAAAGAAACCATTTATTCGAGTGGAAAACCTATAAATGATTGATTAATACTAAAAATTTAAAAATTAAAATTTAACATATAACTAAATCAAAACAACATGTGAAAATAAAATATATTTCAAATAAAAAAATAAACAACATGTATATTATAATAATTGATAAATGCCTCATGAGATAACATGAGAACCCGTTGATACAGTTTTTCCTAGAATACTTTTTACATTTAAAATTTAACAAACCCTTTTATATAAATAAATTATTTCCCAACAATAATCATTATTAATATATGAAAAATATATTAGTAATATAAATTCATATTAAAACATTCTTTAAAATCATTTATATAGGCCTTTCAAAATGTAACCCAAATATATTATTATTAATATTCATCCATCAAATTCTATATTATTTTTCAATGAATTTCCAAGACATATCTCAAGAACACTGATCATCATCTATAATTTCTATGTACCAAGTGACAAATAAAAATTTTGTATTCAATTTATCATCATAAAACCCAATAAAATCACAATTGACCCCCTCTGTAACTATGATTCTAATGAATAAAAAATATGTAGAAGTATCTTTTTACATAAAAAACACTCTAAAAAGATGAAAACATTTAATGGATTAATGATAATTAATGAAAACAATGATTCTGTAAAAATTATTTTATGTGGTAAATGATAAAATACATTATTTACATTGGTAAAATGATTCCAAAGTGACCCATGTAGAAATAGTTAAAAAGAATCATTTTGAAAAAAATTAGAAAAAGTGAATAACAATTGAATATAACATTAAAAATATGTCGAGTATAGATAATAATATTCTGCAAACATTTATAAAAACATGGATAATGATGAGTTGAATTTTTTGTGGATAAAATTAAAACAATGGTTTTAAAAAAATACACTACAAATTCTAAAATAAAAATCCATTTTTTAAAATAAAATTAAATAAGTCACATTATATATCATGAGTTTTCATAGATTCATGAAGTTATATTTGAATAATGAAATATATACACCATATAAGGGATTATTTGTCCCTCAATTAGAAACATGTATCAAATAAAAAAGATTGGGATGAGAAACAATAAAATTTTAATAATTCATTAATCATAAGTCATTGATTGAAAGATATTTATATGATTCTATAAAACCAAATATATCTATGTATTTAAATTTCAAATTACAGTTCTAGGTTAGTAATAAGACAATATAAAATATGTAATAGTGAAAACCATAAAATATATCTGTAAGAATTAAAATTGAGACAAATTACCCTTAAAAAGATAATAACATTTGATGAATGAATCGATTAATGGAATTATTATGTGAAATATTTAATTCCACATAAAAATATTAAATAAAACAAAAAACAAAAATATTTTACAATATACATAGTCATGGAATAACAGAAAAAGGAAAATTGATTTAACCCAGTAAAATAAATATGATTTAAAAAGACTTATACCTTGAGTCTCATCATTCATTGAAAATTATATATCAAAATGAAAATCACTATTTACATTAAAAAATATATTTCTATATTTAATTATATTCTAATTATTCATATAATCCCATATATTACCATTTTTTTAAAATTTATAAATCAATTAATTTTATGTCACACATTTATTAGTCATTCGGTTCATGAAATATTCATTTTTTTACCATTATCAAAAAAATACCCATTCAATAATATTGTGAACCATACCCATTTTATAATTATTATTACATTACAAAAAATATAATTTAGAAAATATTTTCTTATGGGTGACCACATTTTTTTTATTGAAAATGATATATGTCATTAATGGTGGCTGTTTCCTACCAATACAAAGAGATGTATTCATTTTTCTGATTGAGTAAAAACAAATAAATTATATAAATGTTTAACATTAATGATTAATTAAATTATTATAAATATGAGTTTTATGATATAGAAATATCATTATGAATGGCCATATATGTTAATAATAAAAGACAAATCAAATCTCTTTATAGGGATGATAGTCCACAAAAATAAATGACATAATTTTTTAGTTTCATACATATTTACACGTAAGAATGTAGATAATATTTTATAATTAAAATTAATAACATTTTAATATATATATATATATATATATATGTTCTATAAATCTTTTTATCAAGCTATAATATGTGGTGATGATAAAATAAGCATTACTTTGTAGAGAAATTATTTTGTATATACAGTTGGGCGAAGTCTTCATTTCATATATGATGAAATGGGGGTAAAATATTTTTCTTAATAAAATTAATAAAATTATATTATATTAAACATTTGGTTGTCATTATATTTTTATTTTTTCGATATATCTGAATCATGTAGAAGATGAAATAAATTTGAAATACTTTAGTTAATACATGTACCTCCTACATAGAAATGTTTCTTTTAGATTTCATCATAACCCATCTAGGATTGAAATTTTGGTTTGAGGAGGGCCTATAAGGCATAGAGAGGATATTTTCAGAGGCATTTCATTGGATATTTTTTTATAAATTATAATCAAATTGTGTAAAGAATTCAAGAGAGTAGGTTATATTTTATATGCTACAGGAGTGGAACCCTAATAAATAGTGAGAACATTAAAATATAATAATTTTTTCCTCATGAAATATGTAATATATATAGTTTAAAAAAGATGAAAGGATAAGTAAGGCTAAAAACATATTATATTACTAATATTAAGATATGTTTCAGAAATATTTTAATCCATATCTATTTGTTTTCTCCCCAAACCATTTCGACATTTATCATTGGTAATAACTTTTACGATGGTTAATAATCATTACTAAAAAATAATAAGATAAAAAAATTATCAAATTTATTAAAAATAAGGATTACATTTTTTACTATTCTATTTCTACAAGCGGTTATAATTTATTTTTACATTTGTTTTGTATATTAAATTGATAAAAAATTTACAGAATTCATTATTTATATAAATTTTTTTAAAATTATAATATTATATAACATTAACTCCCAGGTAATTAATCTTTTTATTATAAACAATATTATACTAATTTATTTCCTAAATCAATCAAAAATAAAGAGTAATCGTGTCAAAAATTTATTATAGTGAGTAACCAAATGAGATTTTATTTTCATAAAGATGTCATATTGATTATGATAATGATTAACATAGAATTAGATGTTCAATAATATAATTTATAATGAAATATATTATTTATAAAATAGTTATTTGGCATTAATTTAATAGACTTCCATGTTATTGAAGTTGAATGATAATATCATATTACATGTAATATATTAAAAATCATTATTTATTATTATTTAACAAAAAATAAACTACTCCACAAAAAATATCATAAATTTTTATTATATTTATGATTTACATTAGGATTTTAAAAAGTATATTTATTTTAAAAATTTAAATTTTTGAAATTATGAAATTTAATATTTAAATTAAACCATGTAATGCATGAAAACCAATTGAGTTAAATAAAACCATTTCTTTTTCAATTAAAAATTTTAAAAAAATATTCATAAAAAATATGAATATAAATATATAATTTTTATAATTACAAATAAAAAAATTTATTTATTAAGTTTATAATCTAGGTTTTCACATTATTCCCCCTTAAATAAATTAAGTAAATGGAATTTTATTCAATACATATACAATTAAGGATATTTTTTTCTCTAATATTCTTTAGATTAATGTGTTTGTTCATCAATCATATAGTTATTAAATAAAACAAAAAATTAGTAACTTTACATATTCTCTAACACCTTCCTAATAATATCCATAATCTAAATAGTATTTTATTTATAAAAACTATTATCCTAAAACTGAACTATTTCATATCTCAGCACATGATATATATTTGGTACATATTACCCCGACACTAAAACAAGAAACAAATAATATATTTAATCAACTTGTAAAGGTATATCTATATAATAAGAAACTTATACTTCATTCGATAGAGTTTTAAATAGACTAATACACCATGAAAATATTTTTATTTTATATAAAAAATAATAATACATTTAATAGAAGATACCTTAATAAAATCATAGTCCCTTAACTAAAAGAAAAAATATTTCAAGTAGTTATCCACATTAATCCTATTAATACTCTACGAATCACTTTTATATTGTTTAATATTGATTTCCTTTTTAGCCATCTATTATACCAATTCTAACCCATGTTACATTATCACATTGATTACTCTTGAATACCACATTCTATATAATACTCATCCTTCAATCATCAATAAACTAGAATGAAAACTATTATTATAAGATAAATAAAAAAAATCAATATTTTATAAAAAACATAACCAAATATCAAATAAAAAAGGATAATAAAATACCCACCAATTTATGTGTTTTTTCACTACATTTTTCCATCAAATTAAGTATACAAGGCTATATATATATTTAACTTCTTACCCAAAAACATATAAAGTTCTTTCTATTATTTGAATGTAAATATGTAATCACAATGATGTAAAATATATATAGGGACTCCATTTAGCTATATTATCTCTTGAACATAATGTATTCAATGTTAATTCAATATCCTCATAAAAATAGAATATTAATCATATATTTATTCAACTCATCAATAATAACCTATGTTTCATTATGACCTAAAGATTTCATCGGTAATCTCACAAATAAATTCAGTGATATGTTCTCCCATTTCTAGAAAGGATCTAGTAAAATATGTATTTTTTTCCTTTAATAGATTTGATTATTTTTTATCCTAGTGAATCCTAATCTATTTTATTGTAAAATAACCCATATATTCCTCAATTCCATTATACCCATAATATACCCAAATATCATTATACATATTTTTTTAAGGATAAATGAAAAATGAATATTTGTGAGAATATGTCAATAATTTTTTCTTTAATTAATAATCTCTCAAAACATATATCCTCTAATAAAATAAATTTGTTTCATATTTTTCAATAATAATTTTAAGAAATTGTCATTCCTTAAACAATTATACCTTTCTTTGCTATGGAAAATCCTCTTTCCAAGCCATCTTTATTCTTTCTAAGAGGGATGATTATACTGATTACTATTCACAATTTATGGTTCATTTATATATAACTAATCATTTAAAATATTCATTAAATCATTAACAAATGTATCATTTTCATGACATAACATATTTGATGATTATTGTTTTCCTCACAAAATCAGCTATAGTTTTGTCTTCCCATGAATTATACTAAATCAAGATGTCATAATTCTTTAACTATTCCAGCTATCATAATTTCTTAATGTAAAAACAATTTTTTAATATATAATTTAATCATTATTATTAGAATGTACTTCGTATTCAACCCCATATTTAGTGTCTCTTAAATTCATTAAATAATAAACCATTTTTGTAATATCAACATATTGTTTTCACTAATTATTATTTTGGGAATTAAATTAATGTGATATATAATAAATTTCCTAATCTTTTTTCATCAAAACACCACTAGTACCCTTTAACAAAATATCAGGAAAATTTAAAATAGGCTATTAACGATGAAAATCTATCACTTGGGTATTAAATAGTATTCTTTTAAATTCCATAAAACATTCATGACATTTATTTATCGATATGAACATAAATACCTATATATTTATCATTGTTAATGGTTTAGATGATTGAGAATATTTTTCCAAAAATAGTGTTATACTATTATACAATAATAAATTAAATCCTTATGAAATTTATCAGACATGGACACGCTTCAACATATTTATTTTCGGTTGGATTAATAATTTTTCATTTTTTTAAATAATATTCCAAGGAAATTATATTTTTTATATTAGAAAGAATCAATTTATGTTCATTCAATAAAAAATATTTTTTTTGTTCAATAAAAATTTTATAGGTTTTTCTAATGATTCACATAACATTTCAAAATGATATTACTACCTCAATGAATACTTCAAAAAATTATCCTACAAGTGACATTAAACACTATTAATAAGAACTATAAATATAGTGGGAGAAATGGTTAACCAAAAAGGCATAACCACAAACCCATAATGGTCATACCCAATATGAAACAATATCCCTTGAATCTCTATTTTTATCACTATCATGTTAAGATATCCAAATCAATGATCCAACATGAAAAAATGGTGAGAATTGTGTTTCTAATCCAGAAAATATTTTCTATGAGGTCATCAAAACTTTTCTTAATACTAATGTTATTGATTTCTATATAATGTATTTAGAGAATCATGGAACCATCCATAATATTATTAATAAAACCAGAAGCACCCTCAGGTGATGTTATAGTATTGATGAAACCCCTAAAATGTAATTCTACGGACTACAATTAAAATTACGATATTTAATTTGGCTCTATTTATTACATGGGGTTATAAATTTTATTATCATTTTGAATTATGCCAATGGTAAACTCGACCTCCCTAAAAAGAGTGAAACTAGCTAAAAATTTGTAAATTTTTCACATATTTCAGTTACTACACGAACATAATTATATTTAACAGGTTATCTATTTTCAATGATATATTAAAAAAATAATTCACTCCCATATTTAATTAGTTTATTAGATTATTGATTTGTTAGTAATTATATTAAATCATTTATATATATATATATATAAACTCAATCTATGAATTAATATTCAAGTATTTCTACATGGATTATATCTTGTAATCACAAACTAAAATTTAATACATTACCTGAATAAAATCAAAATTACATTATGGTTAATATGAAAATTTTTGGAGGAATAAACCATATAATATAATGTAATAATTCTCATTAATTCCAATTAAATTAATACATCCTTAAATATTTATTACTAAAAGTTATATCTTCATTTATAGAGGTGAAATTTCATTTTTAATTTCTAATTTTCAATAAATAAAATTATTTTTAGATCAAAATTATGAAAAAAATTGTTATATTCAATGTAAAATTTTAATTTACCGAAAAAATTTTCATTTAGAGTTCATGAATATATCATTGTACTATAAAAATCCAATGTCAAACACTCATTCATATGACCCAAATGATATCCTCCTTGAGAAACAAACATGGGATGTGTTTTCATAATGACATACAACATTTAAATTAGATCATATAATAGCTAATTTATTATTTATTTTATCATTTTTTGTCTGAGAAAAAAACTTTTCCATGTAGCCATGTAAAATATGACAAATCATGAAACATTGTTAAAACATAATAGATTTAATTAATTACTCCATAATATTTCATTTCCCACAGTAGGAACATGATGGGGAAATTTCCTAAGTTTACTTTCAGGAATCCTTCTCTATAACTTTCCAAATTGACCATCTATTATTTGTAACTACCATGGCCCAATTCCACTAAAATGGTTCCCCAAGACAAGTCACCACATGACCTCAGGCATGCCTCCTCACATGCTATAGGATGCCGACTAGTAGTGATGGTGTAATAGAACACATGTGAAGTCTATACCATCATTATCAGTATAATCTAAAATAGAAAAAATATGAAATAAAAGAAATAAAAAAATAATAAACATGCTTCATTGGCCCAATTCCCAAAATTAGGTACAAGACCACAACAAAATAGTACAAATGAAATATCATGTTTTATAGTGTCAAGTGTAAGGAAAATACAAAATAATGTCAAACTGAAGACTCCCCATAATGGGTCCTGACAGCACGTCATGATCCATCATCCACACACATCCCACACAGAAATCATCCATCTAGCATACAATATTTTCTATTTCCCTAAACTAAAACATTGAAGTATGATCATATATCAAATTTCATCATGATAAGGGTCAGATCACAACTCATCATCAATAAAAAACTATGTCTATAAAATATCCAGTTTAAAGAGATAATTTATGATGGTTCAATATTTTTAGCAATATAAATATAGGATAACAAAGGATTTATTAATTAAACATGTTATAAATAACCAAATAAATCTTTTATTCTATTCGTTACATATTTCGATCTAATACACTTCAACACATATCAATCATATAAACTATGATAAAAGGTGAATATTTAAGATCCATACATCAATTGGATAAAAATTACACAAAACATAACATAACACATAACTACGTTCTTCATTCTGCATATTCATATGAAATGAAATCACAAAGCTCATACATTCTCATTCTGACTACCATACACATTAAATTTTGGTTGGGGTTTAGTTTCTCAATCAAACCAAATTCATGGGAATAGATCCACAATTACAATACCACACATATCACTAATTATTTATCATAATCTTATTTTTCAATTCAACACATATACCGTGTAAAATCCATCACTCCTATAAGACATTTATAATTGAAATTGTATAAACCATTAACTCATATACCATTAATGTAGGTTATCCAATTATCGATCACATTATCCATTTAAAAAACATAATCCATTTAACCCACTTATCATTTACATGTCTTATACAATTTACAAGTTTACCATTTAAGACCCATAATTTCTTTATGCATTTACCATTTTTCCAAAAAACCAGTTATTCCATATTCATAACTAAGGAAAACCACCATTTGTTCTATATAATAACTAAACATAAAATATAAAAATATTTATAATGGGATCAATATCAAATTAATATAATCCTATACTTAACAAACAAATTCATTGTTAAATAATAAAGCACACCCCATGGGCAACCCATAAGTAGGTCTAGTCAACTTTAATACATCCCATGGTCATCATGAGGGGACTAATTCATCCATTAATCAATTTATACATCATTTCTACAATAGAAAAAGAAATGGATAGAATAATGGAATACGATCACAAACTAACACACATATACTTAACCACAAGACTATGGGATATAACATTATGTTCACATACATTCATTATTTTAGAAACCACACACTTGATCATGTCATCTGATTACGAAACAAACACCATTAAATCCCTAAGATAGAAACCACATGATGAACAATGCTTTATTGATTTGGAAGAGGATGAAAAATTCCAAAAAAACCTAATAAAGAAAAATTAACAAACATGGGTGTTATAATAAAACATATATTCTATGAACACCCAATGAGAGTCTGAACAACATAAAAACGTGAGATATATATAATTGGAATGTATTGGAGAAATGATCAATCACCTTTGGATATTGTAAGAGAAATTAATAATAAATTTTTATAAAAATAATAAATACCAAGGGGTGAAATGGTAAAAATACACATTTTTAATGGGTTGTAGGGTTTGGAAGCACGTTTAGTAAACTATTTCATGGTCTATTTGCAACCTTCTGTCTAGGGGTGGTTTGGGTTAGAAAAATTAATGGGTATTCAACACATCTTGAAAACCCATTAATAAACCATATAGAATGGATCATTCCATGCCTGAAATGTTACACCTCCCCCATTTCATTGTTCCTTCAACCAAATGCCACCTCTCTATCCATGCACTATTATGTTTTATGGTAACAAAAAATTTGGTGATAGCTATACAACATGCACTGGATATGTACCTTTTCCCCACATTTGTGTCATGAACCCACATGACACCTTGAACCTCATTATAAACATGGCTAACCTTTAATTATCCTTATTTAACTTATTTAAACCCAATCCCATACGAGAACATTCCTAATTAAAAGATATGGATCTTACAACATCCCTACTATATAACATATCATCCTTAGGCCGCTTATCATTTGAATCGCTGATCATCCATGATAGTGTGTTCGGGCCACCGGGAATTCCTTTTCACCTCCCTCTCCAATGTATCTTCATAAATTTTATAATTCATTAAAAAAACATAAATAAAATGTATAATCATACAATAAAATACTTTCTCACTACAATCCATAAGAGGAACCAGATTCTCCTCAAATGAGAAATCATCATAACTCTCAAAATCATCTACATAAATTACATGAAATGGGTCAGGGTATTACATATAAATATTTGACCTAAAGAAACCGTCGTGAATTTAACTATATTTAATTGGAAGATACCATTAGTACACCACTATTTGTATCCTCTCCACAATAATATATGGATCCACATACATTGGTGGCTACATACCCTATTTCTGAATCCAGTGGGGACACAACCAGGGAGACACCCATGGATACATATGATAACCACTACATGCGACATATGTCGAGGATATTTATCAGTATATAAATTCTTTTTTACTTTAAGAGGCATCCATATATGTTCAAAACAATTTAACTTACTCTGATGTCTCCTTTATAAGACTAATTTCCATCCACTCTAATTCCACAACCTCAATACAACATAAAAGATATCTACATGTAATATCTAAGAGAGACTCACATGGTTCCGTATTAATAGTGTCTTGGTAACTGTGATTATAGGTTAAATTAATAAGTGCCATTTGCCACTCCAATGATACACCAAAGTCAATAAAATATAACATATTCATGTCCTCTAGTTCCTTAATAATATTCTTTGAATCTTGATCCTTCTGTAGGTGGAAAGACATGCAACAAAACACTTGTGTTCCAAGAACCTTTTGTAACCCCTTCTAGATGCGTAAAGTGAAACAAGAATAAAAAATATAAAACTATGTATTATGAATCCTCAAGAAACAAAAATATATCTCAAACATAAAAATATTCAAATTGGTAAAAGGTGAGGGTCTGCCCTATTTTTATGTAGTGTTTCTAAAAATCTAAAACAATCCATAACTTCCCATATTGCATCAATATTGCAATGTATTCTTATAAGGCCTAAATATCATTTATTAAATCTTTTCACATTCATTCTAAATTGTGAAATGAATAAAAAAAACCGCCCAATTGTTTATTCTCAGGCTTCACCGACTATCATGTGTGACATCACATAATGAAACCTAGAAAATATTTTTTATCCAAGGAGACCAAAATGTTTTATATAAATCATGATACCTTTTTTAAAACTAATATTTACCAAAAAATTCAATATATGAAACTCACACATCAACTCTTTAAACATAAAAGTTGGAAGAACAACATACCCATGAATATAAATCATTCCATCCACAGAAATAGTACAATTGGGAGATTAATCCCCACATTCAAGGATTTCCCTCAAGGAAAAACACTCTAGATAATCATATGTTTTCCATTCATATTTCCTAGATGAATGGACTCAACTACCATGGATTCATTTTTCTTTAATAAATATAAATACTAAACCACTACGTGAATCTCCTCAAACAACTCTATCATCCCCCACATGGAAGTGGATTCATGAACCACCCGATTTAGAGCATTAATACTAAAGGAATACGGAACACTGTTTCCCATTCCTTGTAGAATGACCAATTCAAAAACAGTGGAATTATTGTACTCAACCCATATTCACTTCTAATAATTTAAATATTGTCACGAGTAGATGTGCCTATGGATTTTATGATCGGTATACTGAGTAATCCTCCTTCTCAATAAGTAATTCTACCAACAAATTAAATCATGATCTACTACCGCCAACACAAAATTGCGTGTAGGGTAATTTTATTTTGATTCCCCAATATTTGTGACCCATACACCACATCCCAAACATCATATATAAACAATGACTCAATCCCAACACTGGAAGCATCATAGAAGAAGTTATAATCCATTCCCATTTCGGGTTGTATCAAAATTTGTGTGTTAGTCTTCCTTTAACATTACTATATTAAATCATCCTCACATGGACCATAACGTTCAAAAAAATTTCCTTTCTTGGTAAAGATCGAACATGGGGTTTACATATGAGAAATTCCATTTATGAACCTTTGGTAATATCTCGTTTAACCAAAATGATTTTTATATCAAAAACATTCATTATATTATCTCAAGATACAATAGATTTCACATTCACTACATCCACGAATACATGTACCACAAAGATGATGTTACCCCAGAAATGCACCATGTCAATCTAGAAATGAAACTTATAAAAATTGGTGTATAGCCTATGCCCTCTTAGTGTAATGAGAATGATGTCAAGATGTCATGTATATAAGTCATTATTCATGGAGTACACCATGATTTCATCCCTTATAATGATAAAAAAGTAATCAACGTATGGGTGATGGATTTTTTTCATCATATGAATCAACACATCAGGTTTATTCCCCTATCCAAAAGATATAAAAAACTCACATATACTATACCAGCTTCTAAAATTTGAATGTGGTATGATAGAAGGTCTCATAGTTATGTTATAAAACCCTTAACTCAGACCATTTTTATAGAATACCAAAGCACCAATCAACAGTTTAATATGATTATTGATTCATGGAAGAGGGTATCTGTTCACAACTATTATCTGATTCAACATTTTATAATGAGCATACAATAGTAAAATTCCAATAAGAATATTCTAAAAAAAATTATTGGTCCACAAGATGGAGTACTCATAAAAAAAACATTACTCTTTAATTCCTCCAATTGAGTTTTATGTTCCAAAATTTCACACACATATATTCTACATGGAGTAACTGTAATATGTAGTGCCCTTATAAGAAACATAATTCTGTACTCGATGTCTCCATAGATAGTCACCCATAATATGTTCTTTTGAAAAACATCATAGCAATTATCCATTATAAGAGGAAATAATAGCTTCTCTATTCTCCCATCATCATGTAAAAACATGTATCTTTGGTTATGAGATCACCCAACAATTAGAAAATAGGACCAAAAAGGAAAACCTAGATATCCCACATTCTATGGTAAACATAAGTGTCTCACTCAAGAGATGTGAATATAAACCTATGGTAGTAACAGTCAATAAGGGCCTGATGTAAAACCATCAAATCCATCAAAAATATTATATAAGAACCAAACATATTTATAAAAAACGAGTCCAAAAATAAATGGTACAAACATAACATCATTTCATTTCATTTTAGAGTACTCATAATGGTGTGTCAGTTGATATAAATGTACACATATATTCGACTGATAGACCCAACAAATTCAAAAAATGATTATATATTAAATAATTTGAGGAACATATATCAAATGAGTCATTAACAAGCATGGAATATACATGATTTATAGAATGAGCTATTGATGGTCCAACCTCACCACCAACCAGTGCAATGTGAAATATAGAGTCTGAAACTAAACCTATACCCTGGGCATCCACATAGTCTATGGTGCTATACTAATAGGGTAAAAATGATGCTCCCATGCTAGAGTACCACATCATCTACCACATATGGTATGTTTGATAAACTAAGACTGTGTGCCTAGATTGGTGTATTTGACCCCCTTTTTATACTCTACCTTAGTAATGATCCACCATCACGACCCATTTTTTGAGTGTTCCTATAGAACATCCACACATTCTCATTCACACCACATTCTTGGAACTAAAAAGGTGGTCGAGTAAACTGGCCTTTCATAAGTCTAGGCATTCCAAACTTGTAACAACATAATTAATATCCAAATTGAGATTTAAAACATATACTCTAGCTACTATATCTACCACGAATCTAATTAAAACTGTCAGCACATATACTCCTAAAATAGAACAACACACCACTAGATCACCCAACTAGAACCACGTGTACACCACTAGATGTATAATTTAGATTCCCTTTATAAATAACTTTATGATCCTTATCCTCATAAAACCTATTAAAAATAATTATATTCACATGGGGATTAATCTCATGTCTATCAGCATTATAAAAAAATCAAGACATAGATGCATCATCCACTAAAAAAGATTGTAAAATGTGTTACAATTCGTTGAATGGCCAAAATAATCCATCACATTCATAGGCACCACAACCAAACTCATAAACTCTATAACCTTCTCCTACATCTGGATCTCTAGATATAAATGTTCTAATAAAACTTCTTGGGAATATTTCTACAACAAACCATCTACTTACTCATTATGAACCATGAATATCCCACTAGTTATTTTTCATTACATACATCATGTATGCCGCTAACTTGATTATCTTCTTAGGAGGAGTCTCTATGTGTTATAGAATTGTCTTTATGGAATATACCATGAATTGTTTTGTGTAACATCTACAATCTCCTATACAAATTATAACGTTATGTGATTGAAACTCAATTTTAGGGTCAAATATTATTCACATAATCTTCTATAACATCCATTGCATCATCATCATAAAATGAGTAAATTTATCAAGGAATTGCACCTCATCTATGTAACCATGGATCAATGGGGTTTCCTACCCTTTCACCAGTGGATCATTCTCAATAATATCTGCATTCCATGTAACCAGTACATATCTTCAAGGTGTAATATCTTTATAATGCAAAACACATGTCTCAATGAAAATAATATAAATATTTCCCATCTTTCACAAAATAATGTTATGTACTACCTATAATAAGCCCATTTCAAATACATTATCCCTATATATATAGTCACATCTCAATTACTATCTTCATCCATCCCTACCAAGGGTTATGTTTAACTTGTGGTAATCTAACGTACATAGTTAGAATTATTTCTATAGACACCATTTTAACCATTTTACCCTCAGAACATAAATCATTACCATTTTGGAATATTTTTTCATTAAAATTCATCGCATCGTAATTTTAACCAATCAATGACTACTCATTTGGAAATAATATTTAAAAATTCTTTTACATTCTTTATATTTACTACTTTTATCCTCTTTATTAGAAACTATTTTTTTAAAATTTGAAGGTAAAATAAATTTGTTATATCCCCCACATCCTACATGTCTTTCCCATGTGTGACTACAATGATGCAAGTAACATTTTTCTTTCTGTACCTAAAATTAAGAATGTATATATAACCTCATACAATATTTCCAATGAGGAAAATACTATAATATACTCATGTCACAAAATAACTAAATCACCCACGGATTAGTATCATCCATATATAACAAATAACATTAAGAACAACAGTCCAACCCTTGGTACAAAGGTTTTCCCCCTGGTATGGGTCAGTTAGTATCATGAGCGTGATAATTTATAAGGCCAAACACATCCTAGAATAATTTATACTACTTCAAAATATATAGAAAATAGAAAATAAAAAATACTATGATACCAAATTTTAATGACCCTTTCCCAGTGCCACTAGACCACTGCGCCGAGTTGATTCACAACATGATCCCAAGCTAGACTACTTGTACACCAGAGGCCACCGACTAGCATAAATGGTTTATAGAACACATGTTAAGGCTATAAACTCATTATTAAAGTAAGGAATAGTATATAAAACATGTATTACAAATGAAACCAAAAAAAATTATCATGGTCCACTAATCCATTTCCAAAACAATGTGAACATTCCCACCGCTATTTGGTAAATATGCTACGTTCTGTAATATAGTGCCAAGTGTAATGAAATCCCAAAAAAAATAAAAACTAAAGACTCCCCAAATTGGTCCAGGGCTCAAATTCTATAGAACTCATCCATGAAAATCCCATTCCCAAATCGTCCATCAAACATAGGTACTGTTACTTTATCCTGACTTGTAACCATGAAGTACAGTTGGGTACCCAATGGTTGTAACATTATAGAATCCACAATTTTGTATCTGATTATAAAGACATAATCTACACAAATGTGGCCTAATTTTTTCGATCAAAACATAGAACATTTATATAAATTAATGTATTCCTTACATACCTATAATCCTTTTATTTTTATAGTTTTGTATAATTTGAAAAAACTCTTAAATATTTTTTAAAAATAAATAAATGGACTATAAGAATCTATATTATCTGCCAATATTTATTCACATCAAGATCCATTCATAAATATATCCTACATAAAAAAATTCATCATAATATGAGTAAATATATACATTATAAAGGGTGAGCTCAGATGCTCAATATGGGAAAATATAGAAGATATCAAATATTTTTTAAGAATAACATGAGAATAATGAAATAAGAACAAAAAATTATAAATGAAAATTATATAGTTAATATCTAAATTCATAATCATGAGTCATGGAATACGTCTTACTAGTTCATTATACATATTCATATGGGATCATGAGCCATGAGAAAATATCATTGGAATACAAAATAGAATTTGGGAAAACATATATGCATAGAAAATCATTTTATTAGTGTACAATGATTATTACCATGAATATCATAAGGTAAAATGATTAGTCGACAAATTATTGTAGTATTGAAGGATCACTTCTCATAATATCATGGTTGAAAATGTTCCTTACTATACTAGGATCACTCCCCGTTCCATGTAAATCTATCTCGTGAGATATAAATTGTTACCCATTGCCTTCAATGAAGAAATAGGTCCCACAAATAATCAAATAAAAACTATAAATATGTTCCCAAAACGAAAACAAATCATTAATCAAATCATGACCCATAAAAATAGGGTTTATAAACATTTAATCTTAACACTTCCCAAGGAAAAGTAATGGGTTTATTAAATATCATTCCATTGTAAAAATAAAACCATTATATAATGAATAGTTAGAGAATATTGGAATCATAAACCATATAAATCATATATGATGTCAAATAATGTAATCAAAGATGGAATATTGATTTGAACAATTATGTGAAATAATTCATGAAAAATAACATTTTAATTTTTTTTAAATGTTATTAAATAGATAGATATTAGTGTTTCAGATATAGGGTTTTCGGTCCAGGTTTTAGGATTTTTTTGGTATGGTTTTCATGTTTAGTTTTATGATTCCTTTTTTTTATTTATTGAATGACAAAAAGTATATTTTTTTAAAATGAAAACCAACATTATTTTAATTTTTTAAAAAAGTCAAAAAAGTGTAAAAATGACACTAAACATCCATAAAAATAAAATTAAAACCTTTCACAATTTTTTATAAAGCATGAATATGAAATATAAATCATCTGTAGTATATATTTATGCATAAAAAATCAATAATATGTATTTTATTATGGAAGAAACAATTAATAATTCTATATTATTGAAGTGAGAATTAATAAAATTATTTAATTATATTTATTTTCAATAAATAAACCAAAAACTATAAGAATAAATAATCCATTTTCATTTAGACATAATCATATATTGACATAATCAATGAAATAAGAATTTAACGTAATGTATGGAAATTAATTATAAAAATACCTCACCTCAATTATTGATTATCATTCTTCATGGTGGATAATATTATATAATAAATATGGATTAAGTAAAAATTTATTTCATAAACATAAATCTATCATATGTTGTATTATTTTCCAATAATATCTTATATCATTTTTGTTAACAAATTTCTAGTTAAATCTACCATATAAGTGATATCTTCTTTATTATCCAATCATGTTTTGGTTTTTTAGTTTCAATAAAAATTAATTTATTATGGTAACATAGTTTCTAGAATAAAAATTATTTTTTTCAAATAAAATATATCCAATTAATATATATTATAAATGATTCATAAAATGTTGAGATATAAAATATAATTACAACGTTCATGGATACGGTTGGTCTTAAATACGAACTAACGTTTTATCTATTTTTCATCTAATAGAATAAAATTAGGGTAATTAAAATACATATTGATGTAGTATATATTATATTTTATATATCATATAGGTTCAGGTCAATCAACTGTATTATCTTCCATCTGAAATAAAAGTTAAAAACGAATCATGTCGCAACGTGGACATGGTAGTGCATAAGTTTTCACGAGTGACATTATCATTTCACAAAATATTATATTATGATATTGTAAACATAAAATTATCATTAATTATGTTTAATTATGTAATATATATTATATTTAATCATTAAACCAATCAGAATTCACATCTATAAAAGACTGGGAAAATTACTAAATTGTA
Organism: Viscum album; assembly: GCA_963277665.1. NCBI lineage: Eukaryota > Viridiplantae > Streptophyta > Magnoliopsida > Santalales > Viscaceae > Viscum > Viscum album. The sequence goes on from OY728146.1 coordinate 1,818,640,154, forward strand.
TCACTGTATAGAGATGATAAGCCATAGATACACACGACCAATACGTTCACATCGTTTTTTATGAAATATGTGTTGAATAATGGTAGTTTCATAATAAAAAATACATAAAATTTATTATTCTAGAGATTTTATTTTATTATAATCATATTATATATACACCAGGTAAGGAAGAGTTGAAAAAAAAATTGATCAGTTAGAGCGATTACCGCTTCATCGAAATGTTTCATTTGGATCACAATTAAGGGTCTCTAGAGTTAGTTTTTTGACGACTAGATTATCTAGAATTTATATAAAGAGTTTTATAAGATATATTATATGATTAAGATCATCATATAATGATCAATGTGTTGTCAACAAGTTGGGATGATGTTCCATTTTATAATTAAGGTGACGAAAACTTTTAGAATTTTAGAATTTATTTATTTATAATAAAATAATTTCTAATCCAAAAACTAAAAAAAGGAAATTAATTCAGATATATAATATGATAAATTTGTAAATACGTCATGAAATGTATGTTAGGATAGTTTTGGGGATAACATAAACAATATCATTTTGATTATTGCATACTAAACCAATTTTAATTTTAAATATGGTAAAATATATTTTTTATAATAAAAGATTATAATTTTATTAATAATTTGGTATCAATTTACCTCATTTATTAAATTTGTTTCAATTTATACCTTCTCATAATAATTTTTTATATGAATTTTTTTTAGTTTTTATAATAATTTAATAAAATATTATTATGTTAAATTATCCTTAACAAAAATAATGATACTATTTCTATACTATGACCTCCAATACATCTAGAAAAAGGGTATAATTTAATATAATGCATAAAAAACTCAATAATATGTCACCTAGATATACAAAACCCATTTCATACATTAAATAATTATAATTATACCAAAATTAATATTTTATATATAATTTAACTGAGTTTTCTTTTAATAAAATAAATATTGTATTATCATTTCAAAAGAATTTATGGTAAGTATACAACTAATAAACATTAAAAATTCATTTACATAATAAAAATAACAAAACAAATATCAAAATAGGCATTTTGGATCGTTCATATCTTCATTTTGACCCTATTTGGACACATAAATGATATTAAATTCAATGTTGGTGACATTTTGTAACGGTCTTTGATTTAAATAATTTATAATTCATTTTAACTGGAAAGTGTCCATTAAAAAACTAAAATTAGGGCCTATGGTTATAATTTTCGTATCCTATTCTTATAATAATTGTTTTGGATTTGTTTAGGTGATTGGTATAACCTTATCTTTTTTTATTCTTTATTTAATACATATTACTCTTAGAGTGGCCACATTTGTTTACACATTGAAGGTTTATATAGTTTCAATAAATTTTAAAAAGAAAAAAAAATGGATAATTGATTAAATATTAAATCATTTAAAAATATTTTGGATTTTTTTTATTTTTATGAAATTTATATCATTTAAGAGAATATTATTTACAATTAAGTATACATGACGTCAATTTAAGGACTATTCATTACATTGGAATTAATAATATCAATATAAAAGTTATAATTAGAAACAACTATATTATAAAATCACTAAAATTTATATTAATTCTAAGAAACTCTTGTAAGAAATTAATTATCCAAAATTAAATTTGTTTTAATATTTTTAATATCATTTATTTTATTTTTGTGTTAATAAAATTATTATTGCATCAACATTGTTTGAGCATTTAAGGTAATTATTTCTTCAAAACAAATTAATATTAAATTACTATGGTTTTGTTAAATCTTTTACCATTAAAATTACTATTTATATTTGATGATATATTTTGAAAACCCTATATTAAAAAGTTTATAATTATCAAAATTATGAGTATGATGTATTCAATGGTTCGTTAAATAATATATTATAAATTTCATAATATATTCTAAAAGTACCCTAGTAAAACAATTATATAAGTGGATGATTTGAGTTGAATGTAACTCATAAAATATATTTTTTGCATGTGTTAGTGTCATTTTGAAGTCCATATTATTTTATTTTTACTCTAAATTACCCAATTTACCCGTTACCGTGGTAATAAAATTTACCAAGGATACTCATTATATTAATCAAAAATAAAATATTCCTATTAACTATATTATTTTTGAATAGTAATATGAAAAATATTTTTGATAAATCTAAAAATTTTATGTTCCAATTTGCAATTTAAATTAAACTGGAAAAGAGAAACCAAAAACATTTTTCGAGAAATAGATCCTTGAAAAAAATAATAAATTTTTATACAAATTTAAAGAATAAAATACATTTATAAATCCATAATTTAAAAATTATAAATAAATTATACCTAATTGATATTTATAACTTATTGAAAATATAATTTAACAATATAAATAATTGAAAAAAAAAAATATCTATATTTTTCCAAATTCATTCAAAAATAAATCTTTTTAAAAAAATATTAAAAATTTTCCATAGGAAATTTGTGATATGAAAATTTAAAAAGTGAAGTTAGTTTAATAAAATAAGTCTCTAAAATATCTAAAATATATTTATATTATTATTAGTATTTCATAGATAAAATGTAATAAATTTTTTTTTGATGAAAATATGTTTCTAAATTGTAAAATTACATTACTAAAATTATTTTTATCTTAAAAAGAAAAAATTCATACATTATAAATGAGTTTGAACATTATATATTACAAAAAAATTATAATACTATTCATTCTATCTAATTTATGATCTATGTTATAATGGTCACAAAATATTATTTCATAGTTCATTTAAACTTATTGTTGTGTTTCTCACACACAATAAAACATAGTATTTCCTTCACAGACCTCAAGATATTACATTATCCCCACCATTAAAAAAATTGGAATCATTATTTTAAAATTGATCTCCGTAACTAAGGGGTTGTCTTTTTAAAAAACAATTGTTGAAATCCCAGAATGGAAAAAGGATAAAAAACATAAATTTGAAAAGAGAGGAAGGAATTTACAAAGGTCACTTGAGATAAAATATATTTAGATTCAATATAGAAAAAAATGGACATTGAAGAGAAAAATAAATATCATATTCTAAATTATATTAGTAGAGATCATGGTCATTAAAAAGATAACCATCAAAAAACTGCAACATGGTGTTGGGTTAAAAAGTCCATTGATTTCATTGTAAGAAAATTAAATGGATAAAATTTTAATTTAATTTTGGTATTGGAAGTTACATTTCCTAGATATTTGCAATCAATTTAAAATATATACTTATAACATAAGGAAACATACTTAATTGAAATGTTTAGATTCTTTCTTTAATCAATTTTTGTAAAAAAACTCATCTTTTCACCTAATTATGGGGGTTAAATAAAAAATTTTCATTCTCAAATAACTATAATTATCATATCAAAGAGAAACTTACACATAAAAGATTAAATATATATATCTTTAAAAATTAACTAAAACATTTTTTATTAGAAGATATGATTATCAACCAAAACTAATAACCAGTTAAATTTTGAAAAAATATTTTAATCTCTGAAACAAAATACTAATTTCCAATGTCCAAAATAGTCTATTAAAAAAATAAATTATCATTAAATTTTTATAAAAATTCAAAACTAATATTTAAACACAGAAAAATTATTTGATCACATAATCATCCATGGTAATTTTTAACAGTTACATCCAAATAGGATTAGTCACTCTTAATTTCTCATATCAAAATAAAATTTCCCTAATAATAAATAAGGTAAATAACTAATTTAAATAAATTACCAAAATGATCATAAATCCACAATAAAATAACATATAGGATGTCCCATAGATACTGTTGGATACTATATTTTCTTATAATGGGATTAATTATCAAAAATCATGTCATATATTCACATGTATCTTTCCTAATGGAAGATCCTAAAATATGTCCAAGAATTATATTGAATATTACATCATTTCAATCATATAATTATTTAGGTATGTTTAAGACTAATCATGACTATAACTGATTATATATGTGTTTTTATGTGTACTAAAACTTTCTAAATTAGGTGAATTGTATGTTAGTTATTAAATCTAAAAATTATCTAAGTATGAGTAACTGACATTGACAATCTGATAACACATCGACAGACATATGACTCATAAATAGATAGTTCAAATAGGAATCCATTCTATGTATTTCATATTGACATTATTGCAATGACTCATCATTGCACATGACACTGATGCTGATGACTCACCATCTCATATGACTCACTAATGTAGACAACATACGGTCTTTCTATGTGACCTACCATTTCATGATGATACCAAGATAAGGACCGACCGTCAGTTGAAATGAGTCACCAATAGATTAAATTTCTCACCGATAGATAAGTTTTCTCCCCAACAAATGGATAGACTCACCATTAAACAAGTCAATGATGTAATGAGTGACTTGCATATGGAAAAAGAGAGAAAAATATTTATTCTTTTCATTCATTTATGGGCCTTATGAGCAACCGAATGGAGATCACGACGCAGAATGAAGACAAGGGTTTCCTTTCTCGCTGAATCAACTGAATATGGAAGATTTCTTCTTAAATTCAGATATATTCAACTCTCACAAGAATGATCTTAGTGCTTCGGATGGTGTAGATGCAAAGAAAGAAGAAATCCCCAGGGATAGATCGCTCGGGGTTAGTGAAAACAACTTTTCCATTTCCCATTTTAAGGGTTCATTTGCAGGAAACAGAAAGAAGGGTTTAGTGGCCCATGTCAAGGAAGATTCGGATGCGGTTTCTGAGATATTAGAGTTGGGGGCTCACTCAATAATTTCCAGGCTGATTCTTCCGAAGGGATAAAAACCATGGAAGATGGTTTACCTCAAACAGCGGCTTTCATAGATCTAGGGTTTCAGCTCCTGGAAATGTGTATCCCTCGGGAAGGGATTCTACCACTTGCTCTTCCCCCTTGGAGGATCTCAAGCTACGAGCATGGGGCTTCAGCTCACATTCTTTCAAGCCCGGAGCTCTGCACATTAGAGAATGGGATAGAACTTTCAACCCAATTGAAATTATTAATATTGCAGCACAGGTATGGATTAATATTTTTTGCCTAAATTGGATACTATGGCATCCTTGGATTCTCTGTGATATAGCCTTAGCTATTGGTGTTCCATTCAGGATGGATAGACAGACTGAGTTGCCAGGTACGGTCACATTGCTAGATGCCTTGGGGAAGTTTATCTTTGTTCCACATTGATTGATAGAGTTTGCTTATCCACTGATGATGAGGAATTAGTGATGAAAATTGAGTATGAAAGCATACCAAAATTCTGTTTGGATTGCAAAGTCATAGGACATGATGAAACTAATTACAGGAGGAATATGACTTGCAGGATTTGCTCACTTCGGGGGCATGATTCTAAAACATGCCCCAAACATCAAATACAAAAATCTGGAATTATGCAGGTTCAAACTAAGATGCATTTATCTGAGAATAAGCCTATAGTTAATGGACAATCTGCTGACACAATTCCAGTGGATTCTAGTGAAAATTTGACCCCTGGGAAAATTAAAAGATCATGGGAAGATGTTATGGAAGTGGGAAACATAGAGACCCCTACCTTGTCTATTTCTAATCCTGTTAATGCAGAAACATGTCATATTTTGGATGTTGATACAACTCAAGATGTTGAGTCTATCCCTGCTTATGCTGCACAGATTATCACTGATGTTCAGCGAGATGATCAAGATGCATTTCAAGCTTGTTCTGGTTACAAGGATGCTTCCCAAGTCCCTCCTGGTGTTGATTTGGTGTCTATTCAAGCTGAGACTCAAAATGAGGCAGTAATTGTTATACAATAGGTCTCTGCCTCGGTCAGTCCCTCAAAGCTGACCACCTAGGTTGCTACACCTGGATCTTCTGGGAAAACTGGGCTGCCTTCTTTAATATCAGAACCACTAGTTTGCCTGGAAATGCATGAAAGGACTCTCATACACATTCTAATTTACCAGAAGTGGAGGCTGACCAAATAGAAATTCAGGAGCTGGATTCTCATATCACTCCTTCAGATGATAAGAAGGTGATTACATACTTGGAAGTTCCATATGATCAACATGTTCTGGTTAGTGTGTAGGGACTAAGCACCCCAGCTATGCAAGTGAGGTGGTCAAATCATGGTAAATATGTAAATGAGGAGGTACAAGAGGATGCATGGAAGAAGGTTAGAACAAGAAGCCAAAAGAAGAATGATAAAAGAATTGATGAAATGAATAGAAGAGAAATGTCTCAAGAGGATAGCTCTGATGATGACTTAGAAACCTTTCTACAACAAGCTGCGGAAATAGAAGCCAAATAAAATGGAGGGTGAGGGAGGGGGCGTGGGCGTAGGAGCATTAATATAGATCTCTAGAATGAGATGTGGAGCAAGGAGAAGATCATCACAGAGAAAATCTGAAAGATGTTTGGTCCCCCAGAAATTGGTTCTTGAAAACATTGTTCGGTTTTGATTACTTTTGATTTTGGCTTGCTTGATGTCTCTCTAAACTTTTTCTTTTAATAAAATAATTTGGGGCCTTCCCCCACATTTTAAAAAAACATACATATAGAAAGATCCAAATATTGTAATTCTGATTGGTTGAGTCACCGACATAAAGAGACACTAAACAACTAGACACTGATAAGCATGTTACTCAGATACTATTTAAATATTAATTTGTTAGTAGTTTTTTCTAATATTATTATTTTTGTAATATAATGGTACTGAAATATTTTATAATCATTTATTGTACTTTTAGAAGATAGTAAGAGGTATAATGATCCTATGCACGTGGAATGTACATGAACTGTCTTGGCACTAAAAAATACAAATCCTTTTATAATGAAAGAAGAAATACAAAACAAAAGAGTGGTAATGGTGGTGCATTCCTATGAGAGGGAATCATACTGAATAACTTATAAAACTCTCATATAACCAATGTTAATTAAAAAAAATAAGACATGAGGAGATCTCAATAAATCAGAACTTCGTATTAAAAACCACTTATGCTTATCAATGAAGGTTAAGAATATACATAAGGAACCATACATGTACATAGAATTCAAAATACAACACTCTGTTTTTGTGTTAAATTCAAGAAGAAAACTTATACTTCAACTCCACTTAGTAAAATGAGTCCATATATGCATCGCATAACACATAGTGACTTCAAAACCAATTGTTTCATATTTAGATCTATTATGTTTATTTAATTATATTTCAAAGTATATTGAATATCTGTCTATTACACACGCACAGACTAACTCCGGTGCATAACTTGAGGATAATTGATATCCTCAATCTCACACTCTTTTTATCAATTTGAATCCCTCATAATGTTGTGGAAGAGTTCATGTGTGACCTATATGTATTATTACCCACAAATAATGGAGGTAGTTGTAAAGGGGGTCCTAGACATCCTATGTAAAGTTATGAATCCTGATCAAGGTTCCATATCAAACATTGTAATGATATATACTACTTGGCGCAAAGTGGTCACTATGTGATGAATATTACATCTCTCCTTGAGAATGAACATCTTGTTTTATTTTTGTTATGTTTTTACCATTTCTTTTTACTCTGTTTTATCACATATTTTATAAAACTAAATTTATCTCTGAGAGTTAATCATAGAATCTATTTACAATAATATTGACTTATTAGGTTAGTTTCAAAATTTTTATTATTTATCAAATAGATATATCTATGAACTAATAAATTATTTGAGAAATTATTCGAATAGTAAAGCTCTTATAAATTCATTACTGGATAACTGGGAAATTGAATTTTAAAAATTGGGAGATGTTCAAACAATAATTTTTAATATAAATTTTTATAGATACTCAATTCACTTCCCTTTCTGATTACCATACTATGGAAAAAAAAATTTATCAACGATTTTAGATATTTTTTGTTTTTATTTCTTTCTCAAACATTTTCAAATGTGATTTTAGTTGAATTTTAAGGATTTTTGACTTTTTGTTAATACTAATTTTTTTCACATTAAAATCATATTCTAAAATATTAAATAGGGATAATAGGATGGATGTTTCTGCTACCATCAAAGCACCATTAATTAATGGAACAAGTTATGAATAATGGATAATTAAAATGAAAATTCACTTAGAAGGTTTGGGTTTTGAAATTTGATCTTCAAATGTAGATGAGTATAAAATTCCAGCTACTATTAGAAAAACATGGGATGACCCTACTAAGACTTATTATAACAACAATTTAAATTACATGAATACCTTTTATTTTTCATTAGGAGATAAGGAATTTAACAAAATTTTCTCAGGTAAAACAACATATAAAATGTGTGTTACTATTCCTCTTTCAAATAAAGTAACTTCTAGGTATAATGAAAATTACTCTCAAAACATATAATATTAAATATGATTTTTTTTTGAAAAATCCCAATGAGCCTATTTTTAACATGTATCTCAGGGTTAATGATATTGTTAACACTATGATCTCTCTTAGAAGAGATGTTATTCCCGATGAACAATTTATAAGGATTCTCATATTCTTACTTAATAGACATAGAGGAGATTCTCTGTAAATTACTGATTTATGTGAAATATGAAAATTACCTATCAAATAAATCATTGGAAAATAAACGTTTTTTAGGAAGATATTAATGTCAAAAAAAGTGGAAGATGATGATACTAATGAAAAACATGTAGCCTTTAATACTACAACTTCTAAGAATAAGAAAAAAGTGAAGGTTCCAACCTCTATTTAATGCTCTAGTAATGATTAATCTACATCAGATAGTGATGAAGAGTTGATTCAGCTAGCCAAAGGATATAAAAAATTATATAGGAAGATGATGTTTTTCATGAAGCCTCTATATAATGGAAAATATGATAATAAGGGAAATTTGAAAAATGAACTGGAAAAGAAATGAAAAATCAAAGGAGGTTTTCTGCGATGAATTCCGGAGGAGAGAACATGCCAAAGATGACTGTTGGAAAATAAAATACAGAATGAAGTATTAAAACAAGTAAAATAATTATAATAAAGATACAATGGCCACCTTGAGTTCCTCTCTAGATATCTTCAGTAAATTATCATCATCTCATGATGAGAATGATGAGATAGAAAATAAGTGTTTTAGGGAAAACCCATCTGAGGTTATCTTAGATTCACCGAAACATAATTTTTTTAATTCTAAAAATGAATGTGATTAAAATAATATGAGAAGTGATAAAGAATTTTAATACTACAATATGTTGGAAAAGACATGAAATGAAAAAAAGTATAAAAATAAATATTTAATGAAACAACATGCTCTTACAATTACTATTCGGTCTGAACATACTACTGAAAATGAAAATAATGTTCAACTTCTCTATGAAAATAATGTGTTAAAAATTTCTAATAATAAATTGAAGAAAGGTCTATAGAATTTTTCCAAGTAAATAAATACTCATACTCTAATTCTTGGAAAATAAATAGCTCTTATGTTCACTTTAGGTAATGTATATCATATTTGATAGAGAAACTTATCTAAAACACAGTTTGTAACAAAATCATGAAAATATGTTCTTTTAACTAAAAATCAAAATTCATATGCTACTTAATATTTTAAAAAATACATTACGACCTCTAGTTTTTCTTTATTAAATGTGTCTATTTTTAAAATATATTACCTAATTATTATTGGAACCCCATAATGAAAATGTTGGTACAAAAAGCATTGATTACTAATTTAATTGGATCCAAACAAGTATGGGTACAAAAATATATTTTTATATTATATTTATGTTGAACATTCATTTAAATATATCTTACAAGAGTTAGTGGTACATGGGTAGTGTATTTCAAGACACATGATAAGAAATTATTAATTCTTCAAGAACCTAATCAAGATTGATGGTAGATATGTTACGTTTTGTGAAAAATGGTAAAGGAATAATAATTGGCCTAGGACAGATTTGTTACTCTAAATCTATTCTAATTTACAAAGTAATTTTAGTTGATGGAGTGAAATATACTTTTCTTATTATTTAACAATTATTTGATGATGGATTTCTTGATATATTTAAAATAATTCTTGTAATTTTGTTAACTAGAAAATGCATTAATATTTTCTTATTTCTGAAAAAATGTATATTTGGTTAACATATATTCTATAGCTTGTCAAAATGATTCATTTTATTGTTTATTTCATATAGAGTCTTGGATTTCCCTTAAGATATTAGGACACTGTAATTTACAATCTTTTACAAAGCTTACTTGAAACAGTCTAGTCAAGGATCTACCCAAACTGCAGTTTCAAAATGGAAATGTATGTAATCTTTGTGAAAAGGGTAAGCATCACAACATAATATTCAAAAAAAAAAGGAAATAAGTTAAAAAATCTCAACCATTAGAGTTGGTTCACAAGGACTTGTTTGGACCTTCATGAGTTTATATTTTAAATGAAAATCAATATGTCTTTATTCTTATAGATGACTATACTAGGTATACATGGTCTTATGTCTTAGTTCATAAAAATGAATCATGTAATTAATTAACCTTTTTTTATAAAACAATAAGGCCCCATGATTATAACATTACATAATAATTAATTAAATGAATAATTCACATTGAGGATCTTTTCAGGATTAGAGTTTTAGAGAATTAGGACTTAACTATTACATCTGAATGATTAAAAAGTAGACACATCTACTCAGTTTCAATTTTTTCACTAAATAAAAACACTTGAACAAAATTGTCATGTCTAGTTCCACGTTTTAGACAGCCTGACATTTCCTTGATCCCATCCTTGATCATATTCCACTTCATTTCTGGTGAAAAACATTTCAAAAACATGGGATTAGCATAAAAATATTAGAAAGGGATATAAAATACGGAAAGAAAACATTACTCCACGTATACATAAGAATCAATGAAATCATAATTTACTCATAAAAAATAAGCACTTTAACATAAATCATGAAATCATAAGATTTATGAATAACACATAGAAATCATAAGACATAATGGTAACTTGAGGCATTCATAACATTCTTACATAGGGAGTAACCATCATTGTTATGTTTGGAATACCAATCACAGTATATTACTTAAATCTCTTCGAAGAAACCTTAGAATTTAAGTCCTTCATGTTACCTAATTCATTGGAGATATATCTTGGTCTCACCCACCCAAATTTTATCACAAAACCACCCATATTCATAAACAATGACCATGAACCATAACATATTCGTATCACAAAAAACATGCATAAATGGAAAATAAAATTTCCACATTTCAATAAAAAGATATAAATACAACACATTGATATAATCAAAACATTATAAGAACCATTTTCAATACCAAAATAAAATAAAAGTAAATCATGGTATTTATTTTTCATTTAAAAAAATATATGGCTTTTAGAGGAAGCTGAAACTCAAATAATGGTCACGGCGGAGGAGAGGTCGTTGTCACCACATACGTAAGACAAAATCATTCCTTTTTTCATTTAGAAAAAGTCTTATTGTAAAAATATTATTTTTTAATGAAATTAAAAATCAAAAGGGTTTCATACACCGTATAAAATAAAGTCATGTAGAAATCAATATATGCCTCAATGAAAGGAGATTGAGACGAAGTCCCGTACAAGGATGGTATCCTTAGATTAAGGATAAATAATTTACACAATTAAGTGTGAAAAATATAAATACAACCTATGTATGTGGATAATAATTGTAAAACAATAATAGTTCATCCACACATATCCATAGTATGATGTAATCAAGAAGTAGTGGTTTAACCCAAAAAATTTAAATTGGGTTAAGAAGTTCTCTTACATAAATTCGACAGCCTGACAACGTGACTTTAAAATTTAAAAAATGATTTTATGAGAGATAAATATGGTATATCATCACTTGGACATAAATTTTACAGTAATAAGGATATATAAGAACATATCCCAAAATTAAGAAGATGTAAATTAAAAGACCAAACAAAAAGAAGTCTTTTAAAAAGAGGAGGGTGAATGGTTCCCTTACTGATTTGGGTAACTTTCAAAACGCACACCCCATGAAAGAAGGAATATAATATGTTGATTTAAATACCCATTAACGAAAATATATTACAAAATGAGTTGAATAATGGGTAGTAGATACACCACTCAAAGGATATAGTGACAAATATAGCATGAATATCAAGGGAATAAATAGTGAGATAAAAGCCTTGTAACTCGTTGTAATCAATCAAGTCATATGACCAAAAGATAATAAGACCCAAATTAATAAAATAAAACAATGAATATAAATAGAATCAAGATAATATATATCAAATTTAATCCCAAAATAGAACACATGAAATAAATAAATGGCGATCAATAGAAATATCACAGGGTTAAAAGTGAGATAAGAAATCCATTTACCTCAAGTGTGACTTGTCTTGTTCATTTCATTATATTACTAAATAATAAAATTTGGTCAATTTATAATTTTTTAATGAATTACATTAATGTTTATTATTAAATTCATATCACATATTATCATGTTATAATAATTAGTTAATTATGTGAGTTCATATCATACGTTTTGTCGATGTTCAGTACATGAGTCAACAATGGACTTGTTTGAAGAGAATTGTTCATTTAGTTATAAGGAAATCATCTCTGGAATTGTGTTCATGATATGAATATCATATATATCCAGTATATATGTATTCAATAATATTCCAAAATGATTGGAGATTGGAAATGAAATGTACTATTCGTGGAGATGGTAGGTCGTACGTACGCATGAACACTACTTTCATTTTTTGTCATATTAATGAACTTTAAAAATAAATTATACATAGATATATTATAACTCCAGTATAATATATATGTTATATAAGTAAAATATGTTCATTAATTACATTATTTATAAATTTCATGTTTGTCCTGAATGAGTCACATCACTTGAGGGGGCGGTAGTCCACATTTCCTCATATGAAATTATCGCATTTATACAACATGAAAAGAATAAAGGTATGTTTTAAATATAAAATAAAGAAGAATATAGGATAATTAAATATAATATTTATCATATATAAATATATTTCCTTCATAATGTCCAGCATCAAAGGTGTTAAAAGAAGATTGAGAAATCATCGTTTTGTGAGGCAGTAATTCGCCACCCACAGAAACAGTATGTTCTTTAACCATTATACAGAGGAGTGTGTAAGTGTAGGTATAATACATATCAATACAAAATACAAGTATATTGATGATACTTTTGTTATTATGTGATCAAATAATAAAAAGATAGTGGTGAGTGAAGAGGGAAAATAAAAGGTAGAAACTCGAGATAAGACATTACCTCTAAATCGGGTAACTCTTTTTGATTTGAGGCAAAGGCTTCCTTGAAAAGACTTATGCCCAAATTGAGGATTATAGGAGTTTTAGAGGAATTTGGAGAGATAATATGATCAGATTTTATATGATCCAATGGATTTATAGGTGTGGGTAGGGGGGAAGAGGTGGGAGCCTTTTAAAAGAAAGAGGAGGGTCACTTTTGGAATGTCCAGAAATGTTACATTATTGTAAAATGGTTTTCAGATTTTAAAGGTCCCAAAATGATAAATTTAGAGGATATAGTGATAAGAGATCTGAATCCACCCATCCAATAGGTTTTCTACATGTATAAGTCTTAGCTTTTACATTATATTTTCATTTTATTTAAATCATTCATTAATGAGGTAATCAAAGAATTATTTAATGTAAAAAATTATAAGAAAAATACGATGATGTAGGAAATATTTTTAGCTTTTCAATTAATATTAATAGTCTAAGATATTATTTTTTTAAACCAAATTAAAATAGTTTTACTTCCGATGTACAAACCATTGTAATATTTCTCTTCTTTTTTAAAAATAAAGTTATAAATGTCATTATCACACCCATGTGACTCTATGGGCCCTTAAGTTTAGATAAAAGCTTCCCATGGTCGGAAATGACTCAAAAAAGGGAATTTGGACACATGTAGGGGTAATTTATTATTATTAGGATATTATTTCATTACCCTTAACTACATGATTACTAATTAATCATGATAATTAAAGATAATTCCAATTGTTAGTATTCATAATGTCCAAAAACAAAAAGGTCTTAATTACATAATTTATAACATATGATTACAAATATGGAATCCATTTTAACAAATACCAAACAATGAAATTTCAGTAATTAATTTAAAAATAATTCACATTTTCACAAACAAAGATGGGTTTTTAAGAAATAAAAATTTATCAAAATATTGGCTTGTTTTTAAATCCAATTAAAAAGGGAAATTACTTACAATGAACAATATTGTATTATGTGATAAATCAAAAATTAAATTATAATTTAAAAACAATTACCAGGAAAATATAACTATACAATTAAATTTGATGAAAAAGTAGTTTTGAAGTAAAATGCAGTATTTTTCACTATTCATTAAAAGTCAACATTTGTCATAAAAATACGAAAAATTTATCCAAAGTAAATTTGATATTCCAAATTTAAAAATGATGTCCACATTAATAAATTCAAAACATATAAGTTTCAATAATTAATTTTATAATTAATTCCCACTGTCATAACGAATAGCGTGTTTTTATGAAACAAGATCTATAAGAAGATTGACATTTGTTTATGTCAAATTTCAAAGTGAAATTAATTCCAACAACCACCATTGGATTTAATAGTAAAAATATACATTAACTAAACTTTAAACCCAACTAAAATGATAATCTAACCATTTAAATCTAGTAGATTAAAAGGAGCTTCTATTTTAAAATACAGCATTTTCACTATTCATTAAATAAATGAACATTATCGGAAAAAATTACAAAAATTTACACAAAGTAAATTTTGATGTCCCGATTCTACAAAAGGGTTTTATTTTTTGAAATATAACATATAAAATTGAGAAAATTAGATTTGAAAAGGGTTCTCCATCAAAAGGCTGTTAATCGACCTTTTAATGAATATTATAATACTTATTCTTAAAATTGGATTCATTAACATTTTAAGCCTCTATCATTTATTGGGTAATTGTTAAAATATTTAACAAACATATATAATCATTTTTAAGTTACTTCTTTTCATTACCGCCATTACAACGAATAGGCGTTAAATACCATTTAAAATAAAATTATTATATTATTAGTGTACAAGGTAAGATTTCAAAGAAACTCATTGTTGCATATTGGGTACGTCATGAAACATAGAATTTCCTTTAAAGTGATATTAAATTTTTATTCAAAAATATTTATAAATATGAAAATGTCATATTCTTTATTTCCCTAGGATGTTACATCCTTTCCCACTTTTGGGAATTGTATCCTCGCAATTTTAAAATTGGGCTCATAAACATCATTAAAAGCCCAACATTAGAAAATGATTAAATTAAACTATCACTATAAAAGAAAGAAATAAAAGTAAAAAGGTCACCCGAGACAACATATAGTAGGATTCCATGAAAACATAGATATAGAAGGGAAATAAAGGGTGAAGTTATAAGGGACAGTTATAGAAAACATGTTTAAGATAATGTTAACAAGGAGAAAATCAAAAACTTTTGATGGGTTAAATAGTAATTGATTCCTTAGTATGAAAAGTTAAGAGATGACGTTTTTGTTTTATATTAATTTTTATTGAGGAATTTATTTTTGAGATTAACTAAATCATAAGGAAACCTTCTTAATTTTCATGTAGATGTTCATCTCTTACTAGATTTCTTACAAAAACTCATATATTCTCCAAAAGATGAGTATTTAGGATGACTTTTTCACATTATGAGTGATATAATCAACTTCATGAGAATCACCTGATCCACAGAAGATGATTTTTATAATTACCATGTATTTAGACCCTATCCAAAACCAAAATGGTTAGTATATGATCAGATAATCCCCAAAAAGGATAATCCATTACAAAAAGAAATAGTACTCTTAATCTCCAAAATTAAACAAAAAGATCCTAAGGTTCAAGAAAGACCATTAAATAAACAGTTTTCCATAAAGTTCTTCAATGTAATCCAAACTAAGATTGAGACCCAAATCTCTAAATTATTTAGTCACATATTCTTCCTAGATAAATCTCAAAATTTATCTCCAAATAACATCAATTACTCATAAAGTCTCATAATGAAAATTAATTAACCTAATAACATATCCTCCATGATAGGTTAATCATTTACATAGATAACCCAAAATAAACTTATTCCTAATTAATAATATCATATAACTAAAAAAATTAGCCATATTAACCAGGGGCCTCACATAGTCCAGTGGTAGGTGATAAATACCAGTCACACTTTGGTTGTGGGTTCGATTCCCACAGCTTCGTCGGACGTGACAGGTTATCACACGATCATCATGTTGTCCTTATTAAAAACTATATAATCTTATAACATTCCCAAAAAAGATAAATCCATAAAAAATAACCATTACATACTTTAACCACAAAGGTTATCTAATAACCTTCGTTTTCCATCCTAAAATTTAATAACTGGAAATTACCTCAAATTCGAGTATCATATAAACCCAAATGGTTCATTATAAATATACCCACCAAAGAAAAGATAATTATTCCTTGAATTAAATTTTCATATATCAAACATCATGGTTACACATACTTTAAATAGTCTCTTAAGTTAATCCTATCATCAACGAAGACTTAATACTTTTATGCATTTCATCATCCTAAAATATATCATAACTCTTGAATCCCTTATATGTTTACATATAACTCATTCAATATTCTTCATGATCCATTAACAATTCATTTCCAACTTATTCTGAAATAATTCTTTTTTACAAACAAAATCATTAGTCATATCCTAATATTTCAATAATTGGAAAAAATATGTTATGAAATAATCCATAACATTCATTGTTCATTGTCAGTTTCTTCTTCCTCAATTGGAATAGCATTAGGTATTGATAAATGAATATTTGTACGATCATGGTGATCCCATTCCCGAAACGACTTTGTAGGACATGTGGCTGCAGGATAACCATGCACACTATGTTTGAAACATTCAATTGATCCTTCAGAAAGAACTTCTTTCCCTTTCCTAAAGTCTACCAGATGCTTCCTTTTTCCATGGAAGGTTCTTTCTTTATGGCCATCATTTCCACATCTATAGCATCTTTTTGTCCCTTGGAAACATTTTCCTAGGTGTTTCTTTTCATATCTTTGACACATAGGTTTATGAACATTCTTACCTTTATGATTATTGCCTAAACATCCTTAGGGATTTTTTTATCGCATATATGATGACTTATAAAAATCACTAAGTTTTAGGTGGTAAATCCTGACTCCAGATACTTGGTTGAGAATAACCAAATTATTTCTCGTCGCATCTCCCATATCATTCACTTGCTCATTCGGAAAATCATCACAGTTTTCTTCACATCCACTGTTACTTTGGTGCTTGCTATATCCAACCATTTACTAAAACCAAAAAGGTCAGTGTCAGTATATCAGAAAAATAATCATATAATATCTTATTAGGAGGTTAAATACAAATATACTTATTCATGTTATCTTAAACTCATTCACTTTATAAAAATAACTATTACTCTTTCTAAAATCCTAACAGTTATGGTAATGTTGCTTAAGCTTAAAGAATACCCTAACCTCTAAAGTTATCTAAACCAACCTATGAAACCAA
This sequence comes from Viscum album, assembly GCA_963277665.1. Taxonomy (NCBI): domain Eukaryota; kingdom Viridiplantae; phylum Streptophyta; class Magnoliopsida; order Santalales; family Viscaceae; genus Viscum; species Viscum album. Next base: position 1,818,657,831 of record OY728146.1, read on the forward strand.
CTATAAGGCCCCAACCTTAAAACAATATATAATCATGAATTAAATAAATAATTCACATTTAGGATCTTTTCAGGTTTACTGTTTTAGAGAATTAAGACATAACTATTACATCACAATGATTACAAAGTAGACACATCTACTAATTTTCCATTTTTTCACAAAATAAAAACTCTTGAACAAAGTAGTCATGTATAGTTCCATGTCTTAAACAACATGACATTTCCATGATCCCATCATTGACCCTATTCCACTATATTTCATGTGTAAATCATTTTAAAAACTTGGGATGAGCATAAAATGCTCCGTATGGGATATAAAATATAGAAAAAAACAATATCCCATGTATACATAGGAATAAATGAAATAATACTATACTCATAAAACATAAGAACATTAACATACCTCATGAATGAATAAGATTTATGAATAACTCATATAAATCATAAGACATTAAGGATACTTGAGGAATTCATAAAATTCTTACGTAGGGAGTAACCCTCAGGGATATGTTTGGAATGACCATCATACTATATTCCATAAATCTCTTCAGAGAAACTTAAAATTTAACTCCTTTTCATTTCCAAATGCATTAGAGAGATATCTTGGTCTCACCCGCCCATAGATTATCATGGAACCACCTATCATCATAAACAATTCCCAAGAACCATAACATTATCGTATCACATAAAACATCCATAAAGGAAACATAACATTTACACATTTCAATCAAAAGATATAAATACAACACATTGATATAATAAAAACATTATCAGATCCATTTTCAATACCAAAACAAAATAAAAGTAAAACATGGTATTTATTTTTAATTTTAAAAAAGTTATGGCTTGTAGAGGTAGCTGAAACTCAAATAATGGTCAAAGAGGTGGAGAAGTCATTGTCGCCACATATGTAAAACAAAATAATTCCTTCTATCATTTAGTAAAATGATTCTAGTAAAAAATTCCTTTTGAATGAAATTAAAAGTCCAAAGGGTTTTATACACCATATAAAATAAATTTTTTTAGAAATCAAAAATGCCTCAATGAAAGTAGACTGATAAAACGTCTTGTACAAAGAAGATATCCTTAGATTAAGGATAAATAAATTACATAATTATGTTTGAAAAATATATATACACCCAATATAAGTCGATATTAAGTGTAAAACAATCAGAGGTTATCCATACATATTCATAGTACAACATAATCAAGGAGTATAGGTTTAACCAAAAGAATTGAAATTGGGTTAACAAGTTCCCTTACCGAAATTTGACAGCCAAACGACGTCACTTCAAAATTCAAGAAATGAGTTGATGAGAGATAAAAAGGGCTTCATATCACATTTAAATAAAATTTAATGCAATATGGATATATAATAACATATACCAACATTAAGAAGATGTAAATTAAATGACCAAACAATAAAAAGTCTTTTAAAAAGTGGAGGGTGAAAGTTTCCCTTACCAATTTGGGTAACATTCGAAGTGTACACCCCATGAAATAAGAACAACACAATGTTGATGTAAATACCCATAAACAAAAGTATATTATACAAAGAGTATAATAATGGGTAGTACATACACCACATAATGAAATAGTGACAAATATATCATGAATCTCACGATAATAAATAGTGAGATAAAAACGCCTTACCTCATTGTAATCAATCAAGTCATATGACCAAAAGATAATAAGAAAAAAATGAATCACATAATGAAATTATTATAAATAGAATCATGATCATATATATCAAATTGAATTACAAAATACACCACATGAAAAAAATAATTGGGTAAAAATGGAAATCTCACGGAATTTAAAGTGAGATAAAAAATCCCCTTACCTCAAGTCCGACTTGTCTTCTTCGTTTCTTTATATTCATGAATAATAAAAAAATTTCAATTTATAATTGCTTAAAGAATTACCTTAATTTTTAATATTAAATTAATATCACATATTATCATGTTATAATAATTAGTTAATTATGTGAGTTCATATCATATATTTTTTCGATGTCTGGTATATAAGCCAACAATGAACTTGTTTGAAGAGAATTTTCCATGTAGTTATAAGTAAATCTTCTCTGGAATGGTTTTCATGATTTAATATATAATTTATATCCAGTGTATATGTATTCAATAATATTCCATAATGTTTTAAGATAATAAATGAAATGTATTGTTCATGGAGACGGTAGGCCGTACGTACGAATGAACGCTACATTCATTTTTTGGTCATATTAATGGAATTTAAAAAAAATTGACATAGATATGTTATAAATCCGGTATAATATATATTTTATATAGGTTACATAAGTTCATTAATTTAATTCTTTATAAATTCCATGTTTGGAATGAATTAGTCACAACACTTGAGGCGGCGGTAGTCCACACTTCCTCATATGAAATTATCGCATTTCCACAACATGAAATAGATAAAGGTATGTTTTAAATATAAAATAAAAAATCATAGAGGGGACATAAATATAATATTTATCATATATAAATATATTTCCATCATAATGGACACCAGTAAAGGAGTGGAAATAAGATTGAACAATCATCGTTTCGTGACGTAGTAATTCACCACCCACATAAACAGTATGTTCATTAAACAATAGACGGAGGTGTGTGTAAGTGTAGGTAGAATACTTATCATAAAAACATCCTAGTATATTAAGGATACTGTTTTTATTATGGGAAAAAATAGTAAGAATACATTGGTGAGTGAATAAGTAAAACAAAATGAATAAACTCGAGAGAAGACATTACCTCTAAATCGGGTACCTCTTTGATTTCAGCCAAAGACTTCCTCGGAAAGTCTTCAGCCCAATGAGAGGCTTCTATGAGTGAGATAGGGATGTGGATAGATAACATAAGAAGAGGTTATATTATCCAAGGTCTTTATAGGTGTGGGTAAGGGGGTATTTGTGGGGTCCTTTTATAAGAGGGAGGATGGTCACTTTTGGAAAGTCATGAAATGTTACTTTTTTATAAAATAGTGTTTGGATTTTAAAGGACCCAAAAGAAATATTTCAAGGATAAGGCTATAAGGGTTTTAAATCCACAAATACAATAGGTTTTTGACATGTGTAAGTCTTAGAGTATACCATATTGTTTCATTTTATTTAAATCATTCATTAATGAGGTAATCAATTCATCATCATGGTGTCATAAATAACCTTATTTATTTAATGTCTAAAATTTATAAAAAAATTATCATGATGTAGGAAATATTTTTATATTTTCAATGACTACTTATAGTCTAGTAGATAATTTATGTAAATATAATTAAAATTATTTTACTTAGGATATATAAACCATTGTTACATTTCTTTTTTTTTAAAAACAAAGTCATAAATGTCACTATCACACCCATGTGACTCAATGGACCCTAAAGTGTGAAATAAAACTCCCAATGGTTGTCCATGACACAAAAAAGAGGATTTGGATACATTTTGGGGTCATTTTTTATTATTATGATATTATTTTATTACCCTTAAATACCTGATTACGAATTAGTCACAATAATTAATGATAATTACTATTGTTACTATTCATAATGTCCAAAAACAAAAAAGTATTAATTTCATAATTTGGAACTTCGGATTGAAAATATGGAATATATTTTAACAAATTCGTAAAACAAAAATTTCTGTAGTTAGTTTAAAAATAATTCCCACTGTCACAACCAAAGACGGGTTTTTAAGAAGTATAATTTATCAAAAGATTGGCTTATTTTTACATTAAATTAAAAATTTAAATTACATCCAATGAATAGAATTGTATTAATTGATAAAAATATAATTCAATTAAACAATAAAACCAATTATGATGAAAATATAACAATATAATTAAATTAGTAGAAAAAGCAGTTTTGTAGTAAAATGCTGTATTTTCCAGAATTCAATAAAAATGAACATTTGTCAGAAAAATACCAAAAATATATCCAAAGTAAATTTTATATTCCATATGAAAAAATAATGTCCATTTTACCAAATTCAAAACATAGAAGTTGTATTAGTTAATTTTATAATTAATTCCTGCTGTCAAAACAAATAGCGTGTTTTTAAGAAATAATATCAATCAAAAGATTGACACTTATTTGTGTCCAATTTCAAAGTGAAATTAATTCCAATGACAACCATTATATTAAATGGTAAAAATATATTTTAACTAAAATTTATACCCAATTAAAAAGATAATCTAACCTTATAAATAAATTAGATTAAAAGGAGGATATGAATAAAAATACACCATTTTCACTATTCATTAAAAAATGATCTTTATCGGAAAAATAACAAAAATTTTCACAGAGTAAATTTTGAGGCCCATATTCTAAAGAGGAATTATATTTTTTCAAATATAACATATAAAATTGACAAAAAGTAGATTTAAAAAGTGTTCTCCATCAAATGGCTATTAATCTTACTTTTGATGAATATTAGATTATTTATGCTTAAAATTGGATTCATTCTCATTTTAAGCCTCTATCATTTATTGGGTAATTTTGAAAATATTTAACGAAAATATACAAACATTTTGTGGTCAGTTCTGTTCATTCCCTCCATAACAATGGTTAGGTGATAACTACCATTTAAAATAATAATATTATATTATTAGTGTCCAACGTATGATTTCAAATAAACTAGTTGTTGTGTATTCGGTATGCCATCGAACATAGCATTCCCTTTAAAGTAATATTAATATTTTGTTCACAAATATTAATAAATATGAAAATTTCATATTCTTTATTTACCTGGGATGTTACAAAAACTGTTGAAATTTTAAGCATACATTGAATAAAATCCATAAGACGTGATCATGTACATGAGTTTGAAAAGAATGACATTGAATATATTTTCTCACATATTGGCTATATTCATAACTTCTCCGCTCCATTGAAATCTCAACAAAATGGTGTTATAGAATGGTGACATATAATCTTAAAATAAATTTCATGAACAATTCATAATAAATTTTATGGACTTGTTTACTTTTTTGATGAGGATGTGAAATAATAGAAAACCCAATGTTAGTTAATAAGAATGAATTGTCAAATTAAAATCCAATATTGATGAAGGATTATTCCTAGGTTACTCAAACTCTAATAATACTATAAATTTTTTAATTAAAGAAACATGTGTGTGTAAAATTATTTACATGTTAAATTTGAGGAAATAAATCCAAATGAACCTAAGACATATATAGAAAACATTGATGATGATTTTTCAAACCTTGTCATAAATTCAAAATCATATAATCCTCTTGTCCAGGAATCTATTAAATCAATCAGTATTTGATATTCATTAAAATCTACTCACGATGAACTAAAACCTATAGATGATTTTAAAGTTACTAGACCCTCCTTTCTAAGATCATCAAGAACTCCAACGAACTATCCCATTAATTTTTTTGTTAGAGACATTGATTAAGGGACACAACCTAGAGCATATTTTATAAATCCTATTAAACAACAAACGTTCTTATCACAACATGAACCTAAAAAAATCAATGATGCAATAAAAGGATAATTTGGGTTGATGACTATGCAAGGGGAACATATCCAATTGGAATGATATAATGTTTGATAACATTTATATATGACCAAATACATTGTTACCATTAGAAATAAGTGGGTATTTTGGAAAAAAATAGATGAATCTAGTAATATTGAAAGAATAAATTCTATATTGGGAGCACAAAGTTATATTCAGGAAGAAGGCCATGGATATGATGAAAATTTATCACATGTTTCTAGACATGAGGCACTCAAAATCCCCCTTTCATATGATTCCCATCTTATTTTCATCCATTATCAAATGGATTTTATGTGTGCATTATGAAATGGGTTTATAGTTGAGGATGATTTTTTAAACCCCCCATATATTATAAAACCACATTCTAAAAATCATATTTTGAAATTAAAAAAATATTTTTATGGTTTAAGATAAGATTCCTGATCTTGGTGTGATAGATTATGTTTTTTTCTTATTTCCAATGGTTTTACAAAAGGATTTTTTAATCCTATTCATTTTGTAAACCAATTTTCTAAATATATTTTAGTAGTTCAAATCTATGTTGATGATATAATTTTTGGATCATCAAGAAATTCATTATGTATTGAGTTTTCCAAAATTATGCAAAATTAATTTGAAATGATTTTAATGGCTGAACTAAAATGATTTCTTGGAGTAAAATTTTTAAAAATAGTGAAGATATTATTTTAATTAAATGTAAAAAAAATGATCTTCTGGAAATATTTCTCATTGATATCATTAAAAGTAGTGACACTCAAATGATTAGTACATGCAGGCTAGATCATGATGAAGATGGTTATTTTGTTTATCAAACCAAATATAGAAGTATGATTGTATGTTTTCTCCAATTGACTACTAGTGTGAAAAATTTAATGTTTATTGTTTGCATGTGTTCCCATTTTCAGGCTAATCCAAAATAATCACACACTAATACTATTATAAGAATTTTCAAATGCCACATAAATTCAATAAAATTAGGTTTGTCTTTAAAAAATGGAAACTAATTTAATATATTGAGTTATTCTGAGCTGATATTGATTGATAAATTTTATATAGAAAAAACATTAAGAACATGTCACTTTTTGGGATAGTCTTTGTTTTCTGGGTGTAGTACGATACAAAATTATGTTTCATTATCTACTATTGATGCTGAATGTATAGCTACTGTACCTGTTGTAATACGTTTTAATGGATGAAACACACTATACTAGACTATGTATAACAATTTAAACATGTAAATATATATTGTGATAATAAATTTGTTATCAACATTTCATAGAACCAAATTTCTTACTCTAGAACAAAACATATTGATGAAAGAAATAAATTTTTTTGGAGATCATAATGTAATTGGTGACATCAATTTAGAATTCACTAGCATTGAATATCATATGGATAACATATTCTCTAAGACATTGAACTCTAATAGAATGAATTACATCAGACTTATGATAGGAATGATCAATAAGGAAGACCTTGTGTTACCATTACACTGATTTTTTAAGTGAAGATGTCACATATACCTTATTTTAATGCACACATCGTTGTCATGTAGAAACCATTTACATAATGACACCATTTTTATTTAGACATTGATGAATTGTAATACTGTCACTGTTACTGTTTTTAACAGAATGTCATGCCAACATAGATGTCTCTTTATTGCAATATGTTTTATGTTTTTACCAAAACGACATTGTTTCTTTAATTTTAATTGAACCGCTTCATGATTTACTGATTTTTTAATTTCAAAATACCTAAATTATATATATTTGAATCAATTTAATCTACTTATTTATCACTACACTTTGTCAACCACTGCTTTCATTCTTTAACCTTGACCTTTTATCATCTGACCACCAAACTAAACTATTTTTAATGGCACATGTGAAATGATCCTTTGAAGTGTGTGAGTCTCATGCTTCTATGAAACATAAAGATGAATGGATAAAAAATCAGGTCTTGAAAATCCTATTCTAGAAGACAGTCTACTAATCTCAGCGAATGATAATAGTGGAATGGATCTTAGAGAGAAAGTTCTTATTGTTGATGGTGATGAAAGGTCAAGTATGGAAAGACTGGTTTGCAAACAATGAAATATTTTTATAGTCAAATATAGTATAAAAATTTATATTAATATAGAACTTCTGTTTAAAGGATGTGATGTCTCTTGGGTGACATTTATTGTAAAAGGGAAGTGAATATCGTTCTCTTCAAGGAATTGGGATGAATATCTTAGGGTTCCTCGCAAAGGAATGTTTGATGATTATCAAGGTACATCTCCTCTTGATGGAAAATTATTTCCCTCTTAATTTTCTATAAAGGGACTAACAATAAATTTGGAACATATAAGACCCATTACATCAATGTTAAATGGAGTGTGAAGATTTTTTATGTTGATTCAGTGGTAGATTTGTCCAAGGTAATGGGACCTTTCATCTGTCAAGTATTAGGATGTATAGTTAGTATATTTGAGACAGAAATGTGTTAAATGGAATATGTAGGGATATATAATGGTACACATTAATGAGATGATAAAATACGGTTGTATGTCAAATTAGCTTATCTATTCCATTATAATTTCAGTAATGCAAAAGGAGAAAGGCTATGTATATGAAGATAATGATGTTGTAGTGATTGAATGTAGTGGAATTTTCTTAACTTCTAACATCTATAAGATATTAAAAATTAAATAGAACCCATGAATAAAATAATGTGTATTTGTGGAAGATAGGCTATTTGAGAATATAAATTCTATAGGTAATCCATTTAGGCCATGTGATCTAGTGGATCTTGGTCTTTCTCTAGATGATCATGTAACATATAATTCAATTGAGGAGGAGGAGCATGCTACTCTTTCTAGAGATGTGGGATCACCAGTTGATAATGATTTTGATCAAAATACTACTAGACAATCAAAAAGTGTATCTATAGAACCTCCAAGAAAACATTTGGACATAAGTTCTCATTAACCTGTCCTCAAATAAACTGGAATTGAAAAAAAAAATTGAAGGAAGTGTAGAATATGTCCATAAATCTAGTGAAGAAGACGATGAAGAAGAAGAAGAAGAATATGGTAGTCGTGAAAGTGTTTCTAAATCAGGTAAAGTATAATAAGATGATAAAATTTATTATTAAAATAGAAATTAAAATAATGATGTTGGTGATAATGAATAATGTACTAAATGTGGTTGTAATAGTGAATATGATCATTATGATGGAAATCAAGAAGCTATTAGTATGGTAGCCGTTGAAGATAATGTTGGTTTATCTATTGATGGTGATATTACATATGAAAATTTTTCTCTAGAAGAACTAATTACTAATTCTTTATATATTAGAAAATGATCTCCATATATAAAGACCCAATCGAGAAAAGATGCACTGACTGAGGGGGAGCAATCTACCCTGAAAGATAACACTAATGGGGAGTATCAAGAAAGTATTTCTCAAGATAATGATTAACATCAAAAATTAAGTGTCAGGATTGATATTTCATCCCATATTTATTTTGATAGTATTTTTGAATGGGTCAAAAAGTCTAGATATGTTGTCCCGGTATTAGTTTATGACGATTTGGATGATGATGTTTTTGCACATGCTGCTAGGGAACCAGTGGAAGAGACCTCTTCTAGTGAAAATGTCACTAAGAACAATTTTGAAATAATCGTGCAATAAATATTTCAATCCATTAGAAAAAATGTACAATATTAAATTTTGTATGAGATTAATGAATCTAGGATAGATAACATTGAGTTAAAAGACAATTTGAAAGTAATTAAGCATATTGTTAATGGTGTTAAGAAAGATGGAGATTCTAGTACTACTCCTGCCTCAACTGGTGTATCACAAGATAATGAGAAATCAGTTTACAAGATGGGGATAAAAGAAATTTAGCCTAAATTAATAACAACTACTAAAACAATTCTAAAAAACACTACGCTCAGTAATGAGATGAATATGATAAAAACTAGTATCAATGATTTAACAACTGAGTACATGAATACAATGGAATCATTCATGATGGGACATGAGAATCATGTTTCATATTTTAAATTTCCTCATATGTTCATGCTATGAAAATAGGTTAAGGAACTATTCTCCTCTGCACTTACTTCAACCATTTCTCCACCACTTCAGCCTTCATAATCTGTGGATCTTGCAACATTCAGTTAAATTTTGAAACATGAGCTGAAGGATTTAATTTCCAGGATAGCCATGGTGGATGAAACATTTGATAAAGTGGATAAACATGTGATGTATTATACAACGAGTTCATAAAAGACTCAAGAAGATCTAACCTAACAGATTAATTAGTTTTTCTCCAAACTCTTCACCAATAATCATATAAAGAGTCTGTTTACATATTTTTCCACCAATATTATTATTCTTTCTGTATCATATGATTTTAAGGATTATATTCAGAATTTTTGAGAATTATATCTCTTTATTAACATGACCATAGTGAAAAATAATGATTTTTAAAATTCAATGAAATATGGTGGAGTGATAATTGAGGTGATTATCATGGTGTAAAAATCATATCTCTATGATCAATGTGAATCCATTGTTATTCCTATTGTTGCATCACATGTCATTGATTGTTCATTTCATGCTCAAACCCATATGTTAGTTTCTAAGTATTTATCTCAGATCAGAGCCATCATTATAGATCTTTTACAGGCTAGTATTATTTCTCATCATAGACAAGCCCTAGCTTCTACAGTTCCACAAAAAATCACATCAGATTCTCCCGCTTGTCAACCTACTCATTCTGCTCGACTATCCATTAAGCCATCTGATAATGGGATGGAACCCCTTGACCCTATTGAGTAGCATTGAACATTACTTAATAGGGTTACATCCTTGAACATTTTATAATACACTTTACAATGATTATGAATGAAATTTCACTATTTCTATTTTTTGTTTTCATTTTCTTCCATCCACTTTTTTCTAGTACTAAACAGGGGAAATTTTATAATGAATTATTAATAGAGGGGGAACTAAAAGGTGGATATACTTTTTATGAATTGTTATCACTGATAATTTTTACTTCCAATAATGTGAACCAATAATAATTTTGTTTAATTTAATAATTTTTTAATGGCACTAAATAATTCCATTATTATTTATCTTCAAAAAGTGGGAGATTTTTGGCCCATTGATACTATTGGACACTATCTCAGACTATAATGATTTTAAATTTCTGAAATCAAGTCACATATTAACGTATATCTTACTTAATGTCATATAAATACTTATTTCCAAAATTTATCTTTAAAATCATAAAATTTCAGTCATGTAACTATTTATGTATATTTAATACTAAATAATATTATTACTGATTATTTGTGTGTGTGTTTGTGTAGTAACATACTTTAATATTTTTGAATTGTAACATAGATAGTACAACTAAAAATTATCTAAGTATGAGTCACTAACACCGATAGTCAGAAGACTCACCGAAAATCATATTACTCAATGAAATATAGTTTAAAGAGGAATATGTTCATGTTATCTGAAGCTTACACCATTGGAATGTATTACTGTTTCACATGACACTGACACATATGACTCACCATTGCATATGAATCAACGAAATTGATGATCTACTATCAGTCCAAGTGACCTACCATGTATGATGCTACCGATGCCAGGACTCATCTTTAGTTGAAATGAGTCACTGAAAGATCAATTGTCTCACTGATAGATAAATTTTCTCACTGATAGAAGGATGAACTCACCAATAAAATAAGTTAACAATGTGTGGAGTCACCAAGTTATGGAAATACAGATAGAATGATATACTAATGGGTTGAGACACTGGCAGAAGGATACACCAATAGATGATACACCTACATATGAGTAACCAATAGGATTTTTAAATCTTCATTTACTAATATTAGTTCTAACAGTCATATTTGTGTCATTTGATGATACAGACACATTTTATAATCTTTTTTCTGATTTCTATCAGATATTACAAGTTAAAATGAACCTATTCATGTGGAATATAGGAGATATATGAAGTCCCTAGAAACAAAATGAAGAATTTTAATAATATATTTGATATACAGAATAGAGGAGTACTAGTGGTTGTGCATTCATAAGAGATAGAAACATAATGATAAAATTCTATAACTCTCTTACAACCACGGTGAAATCAATTACAGAATAAAACATTAGGCATTATTAATCAATCTAAACATATTATTGAAAAACTACTTGAACCTATCCGAGAAAGAGACGAATATACATGAATAACCATACATCTACTTAGAATCCAGAATAAGAAACTCTATTTTTGTGTCAACTTCTAGGAGAAGACTCATACTTCGACTCCACCTCATCAAAAGTGTCCACAGATGCACCATATAACACACAAAGCCTTATAAACCTAACCCGACATATTTTTCACTATTTTCTTCATTTAATTACATTTATTAATAGTTTATGTATCTATATATTACACACACATTGAATCATGTGTATAACTAGAAGATACTTTATATCCTCAATCTCAAACACTTTTTATCCATTGGTGTCCCACATAAAATTATGGAATATTTCATCTATGACATATTAGTTTTCATTCCCATGATGGACTATGGAAGTGGAAGATAAAGATATGGACAACATTTGTGATATTGTGATCCCAGGACCAGGGTGTGGATCAATGTGTTTATTAATTTAAACATCTTGGGGGCAGTTAATCCCTATGTAGAGAGGATTAAGTATATTCTTGAGAGTAAACCTCTTGTTTTATTTCCTTTGTGTTTTTATATTATAAATTTACACAATTATATCATATATTTGATAAAACAAAATTGAACTCTGATTGTTGGTCTTAGAAAAATATTATAACAATATAGAAATATTAGGTTAGTTTCAGAAGGTCTGGTAATTATCAAAATGATACAAGTGATAACTAATTGATCTTTTGTTAAAGTAATTAAAATATCATGCTCCTATAAATTCACTAATCGATATTTGGAATCCATGAAGTGTATAATGGTTTTTTTACACTATGAGATACCTAATATTATTTGACAGAGTTTGATTGAAAAAATTAATCATGTACACTTAAATGAGTATAATAAATAAAGAAACATTATTTTATTTTAGTTATTAACATAGTGATGCATTGAATTGACTTTTTATATTTAAAATATTAAATAATTCAAAGTCCTAGGGTTAGTCACATAACCTAGTAATCATATAGAGACATTGGAAGGAGATAGATGTCAATATTTCTCTCCATCATGTGATGAACTACTATTAAACATCAGATTAGTTATCGGATAACACAAATTATCGAAGATCTTTCCAAAAAAATGATGTGGTGAATGTTATTCATTAAAGAACTATATAAATTGAGGTATAATGCTTTGTATTTTTAATTTCATCCTTATATCAATATCATAAAGATACTGAACAATTCAACGAACAATGATTGACTCATGTATAATCAGAAGATTTCTAATTGGATATAATAGATTAGGTCGTGTTCTTTGATTGCCCATCATCTATTATTATTTTGAGGGAAGTATATTATGGATATCATACACAATAGAATAAGTTCATCCCTCTATGTTTTTCTTTGTTCTATCCCTCAATTTTTTCTTGTTGATTGTAGGGGATCCCTTGGTCCACATTTTGATACCCTAAAAATATACTGATTATTGTTCATGCAATTTTTGGAACACTAATAAATGATTGTAGATCCAGGCACAATAAAATGAAAAATAGTTGTGATGTTAAAATAATAAAATATATTTAATTTGTTTAGAAACCCCAAATTCTCATGCTTCGTACTGGGACAAAGATGAAGACCTTCGGTTTCCAACAATATTTTATGGATGATGTGTGTTTCCACTAGTCAGTGAGGCTTTTCAAAAGAAGATCCACGTTTCACTACTCAACTGAAGAAGAATTCAATGATGGTGGAATCATAGGCATGAGAAGGAGGAAGATCCAAGGATTCTCGAAAATCCCGTGACAAATGGTTTGTAACTCGGTACTACATGTTGTGTGTGGCCCCTTTAATGGTGAATTGGGTTTTGGGAAGCAGATGTCAATCGCATATCATGATACCCATATCACAATGCTTTTTATCCTCCCTTATTAAATCGTCATGTACTCCAGAGACTACTCAGTAAATGGTAAGAGTACAAGGCTAGATGTAATGTATTTTATTTAGACATGGATACATCATGGATACAAAGACACATACATGGGGCTGGAATCAATACAAGAACATAGAAAGGTAAAATAAGTAGGGAAATATGTGACTCACCACAACATGCAGGCATTCTCTATTTCATGTATATAGAGACTACATGCGGTTTGATGCTCATACACATGATTAAGACATGGGATAAACAGACACATTGTCGACCCTATGAGAAACACCATGTAGTCCCTTAATGTTTTATTCAAGATCTCTATTTACATAGTTTAGACAAGTATAGTTAGATTACGATTTCATTGATTCTTTTTCAAGGAGGTAACATTACGACGTTTCATCAACATCACTATATTGTGATCCCCCCTTGGGGCCATGACTTAGATAGATATATTGTGTACCATTATGAGACTAGAGTGTGATCCTCTATAATACATTGTTTGAGTTTCTAGAATCAGAATGACCACTCTAAATAGAAAATCTATCGTCCATCTAGTAGGATGTATTTATAGGGGTCGAGGAATATTTTTCAATTGATTCCCTATGAAGTGTATTGATCATTATTGGGTTCGGGTTGTCCCCCAAAAAATTCATGGCATAATCCCATATCTTTGTATAATGGTCCCCATAGACGAATGTGTTTCCTTGGGTAGTTCCTAAATACCAGGAACTCTTTATCAAGTGATTTTGATGGTATCATGGAATGTGTAGTGGGTTCTACTAGAACAAGAATTACCTTGAGAAGAATCCTATGTTTGGAAGTTAGTTATGTCCGCCTGATGTCATGGTGTCTCTCTTGAGTATATGTGGGTTTTTTCTTGTTCTATTATAATTTGTTATATATATATATATATTTATATCATTCATTGAGAAAAATATACTTGGTTCATTGTGAGTAGTGTTTTTAGGGTATCTTACTGAGTATTGTTATACTCACCCATGAACGAGCATTGGTTGCACGTGTCATGTCTATTACCAAAATAATCCTTTATGAATTTATAATTAGTGGATAGGAAGTGGTTGGACCATTTCTAGATCATGACATATTGATGTATTTATATAGAGTGTACATTAGACATAGTCCCCACCCTTAGAGTGGAGGAATTCTTTATTGTTTTGGTTGGGATTTGTTTTGGACCCTCTTTATCGTACATTCAATGTCGTACTATATTGTGGGGTAATAGATGTTTTTATGCATTATTTCAATTGTATTACATTTCAGAATTGTGTAGGCTTAGGGAACTGTGCATGTGTACATTTACTTTATTATAATTCCCACATTGCTGGGATATGAATACTTGATAGTGGTCACAGGAAACTAACTTATTGGATGTGGTATTTCAGTAGTCACGGGTTGGACCATGGTGGGTCAGGGTGGGATAGAGTGGTATTAGAAGGGTCAGTTCTACCATTTGACCAATGTTTGAGGGATTTGATTGGGAAAACAATGTGTTGTGTTTCGAATTAGTCTTTTATGCGAGAGTCTATAGTGTTGGTGTGGTGGTTGATATATCCATACACAAGGACATTGATCGCCCGATTTTTGACTCCATTTATGAGAACAATGGTTGAAGGGAAAATAATGGAACATGCATCATATAGGGATGGTTTTGTTTTCCTTGTCTATCTTTAGTAATATTTCTAGATATACTATATTGAAACTAGTACATTGTGTTTTATTTCATATGTCCTCCCCATTAATAGCGTACCAAAATTAAACCATGTTATCATGTGGATGATCCACAGTATGATGAGGTATCCGTACAAGGACCTATTCTAGAGATACCACCTTTGGGAGGATTACTGACTATTCAAACACCCTTGAGAAATAGATATTATCATCACTGTCATTATAGGATTCACATAGTCTATGTGTGATGCAATAGATTTTGAGGTATTAACCTCCTAGAATTCAGGGTGAGCGAGACCCCCATATGGCCACGGATTGGAAAGAGGAAGTCACCTATTTTTTCCACCATGTGAATACATATACTAACTGGATAAAGTATATAGTGTGAGAATTCATCAAGTCTCTATGGTAACATAGTGAAGTTTGGTGACTCAATCAAATGACAATATAGTTCAATCTTATATATACATTAATCATCTCTTCAGGGTGGAGTTATATCTTGCCACTTTGAGATCAACACACATACATGAGTTTTTACATCTACATATGGGTAGTATGATTGTGGAAGAGTATTCATTTATGATTGTAGATCTCTCAAACTACTCCTTTTATATGGTATCAGAAAACTTCATCAGGTCACCGACAATCAAGAGGTCATGTGATATGACATCCAGGCATATGTGGTATCCCTTCACATTTTTACCAATATTGGGGTACTCAAGAAAACCATGTTGGTAGAATGTTTTGTGAAAGTGAATACATTAGCAGTGAGAGATATTATTGGAATCCCAAAAGTAGAGACCTTAGATGTAGGTAACTATTGGTATTAATTTTTATACAGGATAGTCATGGACATTAGGAGGAGATCCCATGACATTGTGTCTACAGTGAAAGGATCTCAGGGTGGATCGAATCAGCCAAGGGATATGTATTGTTTCTCTTACAATGATTAGGAATATCTAGCATGAGATTGCCAAACCCATCATATATATGAATGAGAGAATGTTGAGGGACCACTGAGATAGAGATAGATATAGGAGAAGGGTGGCCTATCGGGAAACATAAATAAAATATGGACTGGAAGGTTTGATTGAGGTGGTCATATGTTCGATTTATTACCACGAACACATCTATGAATTCCATGCTAGGCTCAGGTAGAGGGTGGGAAGGGAGAATTCATGTTGTAGGCCATGGAGGCATATGTCCTCAAGCCTCCATAGATGATACAAGATATGATTGGTTTCTTTTCCACTACAACTATAGTTTTGACATAAAAAAGTGTTATTTTTTCTCCTTCATCCCTAAATCATGTTTGAGACTCGATGATTTTGGATGAATCATTTACATGAACATTATTCTTGGATACACCTTCTACATAAGACACTATGATCACAAATTGGTGTCGATAGTGCAACGTGACTCTTGTAGGTCGTTGATTTTGTTTATATATCATGTTTTTGGTGTCGAGTAATTACGATATCATTATTCTTAGGGACTATTTATCCATAGTTCATTTATATTTTGAATTTTTTTTGTTGATTAATGAGGTGTAACCGCTGGGATGGATCCATGATTTCATATTTTTGAGAAAAATAAATCCTGGAAGCAATGGATGGACTCACGTATAGTAAGTGTAAGACACCATTATTTTCAAAATAAATTTAATATTCACTTCTGGAAGAATATATTCACTACAAAACCATATATTTTTATAAAATACCCAATAATCATAATTTTACCACCTCTATGATTTTAATTTCAAAAACCTAACACACCCTGCTGCGTTAAGTATGACATTTAGAGTCTGATGACAAATACATTTTTTTAGTGAATAGTAATAGACACTTATGATGAGTAATATGAATAGTAAAATGAACCTCGTGAATAGTAAATAACACCATTATTTTATTTCCTTAATATTATAAGATAATGAGAGCTTGATTACAATTTTATTGTGATATAAAACTAATTGTTGATTTAAAATTGTTATTGTTCGAATAAGTTATTTTTTATTTAAAAATTAATTAAATTATATTAAGATAATTTTTTTCAAAAAAATAGAGGTCAATTTTTAATTTTACTTGTCAAAAAATTGTTAGGCGGAATTTTTGGGATTTTTCTGAAAAACATCAATTTTTGATGAATAGAAATATATGATAATTCAAAATATATATACATTATCAGTTAAATTAACTATTCCTATCATCATGGATAATAAAATGAAACATGGTTTGATCTCACATGCATTTATTACTATTATGGGTAACATGAACCAACACTATTGGTTTTATTTAAGAAAATAATTAAATAATTATTAAAATAGTCACAAATCATCCATCTCTGCCACTATAAAATCCCCTCTCACACCCTATTCTATTCACACCTATCAAGCTATTTTCCTTGTTTAAATTATTCATATATGTCCTCTCAATATCTTCTCCCACTTCCATATTCCCTTGGTATATTAAAAATAGAAAAACCTCTCCCATAAAGCATCCCTCATGGATGAATACTTCAAGAGGTAAATTCCTCTTTTCATTTATTTTATTTCCTGTTCCTTTATTTACTTTTTATATCCTCAACTCCTTTCATACAAATGTTGTGATGAATTCTATACTGTACATGTACTAAAATGTAATTATGATAAAGGAATAATTATAAATCATCTCTAATTTCCCATTATTTTATATTAAAAATTAAAACACCATCTGATATGTGTTAATATATTACATTCAAAGACAGTGGGTTTTCAATTTCTATTACCATATTCTGTTCGGGTCATGAAACCATTTTTTGGTTTAAATTGAATATAATATATTTAGTATAAATTATTTATTGTTTTGGAATCCTATTTTACATGTGATATTAAATTATAAATCAAATTGAGTTTCATTGTGAGAAAAAATCAGTAATCAAACCAAACATCTATTATTAATGTTTTATATAAGGATTCTTCTCCACTCCCAATAACAAAACTAATTTTATAACCATGTAATAATATATTTTTCAATAATTAAATACATATTTTATTCCAAAAAACCATTATCATTCTATATGTTTATCCATATATGAATATAAGTTAATTGATATTGAAAACAAAAGAGGAAAAGACACCCAAACAATGAAATTAAAGATCATAACTAATCAAAATTCCATGAGAGAACCTAATAATTTTATAATAAAATAATTAAATGTTGAGTTGGTTCATTAATCATTAATTTATGAACTTATATTTTTTTATTCAAGTCATTAAAATCAATTGAAGAACACCTTTAGACATAAGGTGAGGGTTTTCCACTCAAACCTCTATTTTCATTCGAGTTTCTTTTATTATCTAGGAACCTAAATTAAATTATTATTAATTCATATGTACTCCTCATTATTTCATTTTCAATTTTCTATATATGTATACCAACCATAATAATAAAATCAATAATGGGGAGTTTTATGGATTAAAATGATATGTTATAATCCATCATGAAATATAAGATCTCTTCAAAAGAATTTCCCGATTCTATCTTATATTAATGGAAACTCATTAATTTTTTTAAAATACCATTATTTTTAGAAATATAATAATTTTATTATAAAAAAATATATTATTTTACATCTTGTTTTTAATAAATATTTTCCTAAAAGAACTCTATTTTTCAATGTAAAAGTTTCTCTTTCTCATGAATGACATGGTGATTTAATAATACTATTTTAATTTGTTTCAAACTCTTATATATTAGTATGTTAAAATAGGACAAAATTATTATGATATCATATACCATATTTTGTATAATTTTTTATGATTAGTTTGACTATGTATGTTCTTTCTTGAATCAATTAACCATATTTAATTGAATTGTTAGTGTCTATGTTTTATGATTGGGGGAAGTTAGTTACATTTCATATGTTAGTTTCAATATAAATGTATATGTTGTTTATGTGTATCTCCATTCATATGAGGAATGAATTGGAATTTTAATTTAAGTTGTGGGACCCCCTATATCCCCATGATTTATTGGTGGGTCTCATGAAATATGTAGATATAGGCTTGGTTGAGTAATTCATTGAGGCCTTTCACATTTTTTGATATGGTTTTGGAAGAGGCCATAATCATCTTTATATGTCTTGTTTTAGGACATGAATATATGTTACATTAATGTCTGGCATATTGATTCTCATCATTATAAAGCTAGAACCTCATAGTTAATGAGGTTATTTGACTATTAAAATAACCATGATTATGATTTATTATTGAAATATTTACTCTGCTCTAATTACATCCATATTATGTTCAAGTTTATTTTTAAATGTTTGTGTTTTTAATTATTCAGCATGCCTAATTTTTATGTTATCTCCCGATGTAATGTTTTTCCATACTGAAAATATTATCTCACCCCTTATTTGATTAATTTTTTTCTAGGATAGGAAGAGATATAGTATGATTGAAATATATAAAAAATCATATTGTAGTGGATGTTCACAACAGAACATATAAGTTGTTTTTCATTTTATGATCAAATATTGAACTTATTTTTGTATTTGGTATTTCAAATCAACTAAATTATTAATTCCATTAGGATACAACATTATTGTATTCATGAAAATGTAATGTAATAAGGAACAGGCTCCAAGAGACTGGGTTCGGGTCATTACAATAAGGTACAATCGATTACTCGTCAGTTTGTCAGCATGACCATCTATGTACTGTATGTTATCAGTCATTTGTTTCATATAGTAGTGACAGAGTGTGATGAAATATATATTAAGGATTTTCAATGTATACCTCAATACTGGGAGATATACTTCTGTATTGATCTAAACCCCATGAAGAAACTTATATCTAAAATTTCATATCGGATGGCTCCAGTAGAAATTTTTGGACTAAGAGTGATGTTGGATAACTTGTAGAGGAACAGGTTCCTGAGAACTACTGTTTAACCCTTGGCAGCCACAGTTTTGTTACCATGATGGAAAATGAGAGCTTGAGGATATGTGTATATTTATTGGGCATAAACCAAGAGACTATGAAGAACATGTATACCCTACTAAGAATCAATGCACTCATTTATCTTTTTAAAGTGGAGTAATGGTTCTTAAATATTGACAATAGATATAGCTATCAGCAACTATGAGTATAATATGAGGATATACTAGTGACAGGATTTGGAATTCCTTAAACCCATTATGAGTGCATGGTGATGATATTTTTCATGAAAAAATCTCTAGTAGTGTTCATGGGACTCATGAACCAGATATTTAATCCTTTCCTAGACCGTTTCATGGTAATATTTATTGATTACATTCTAATGTACTCATAATCCGAGGAGGAGTACACAAGACACATTAGGAGGGTCCAAGACACACTTTAAGATAACCAACATTATATTCAGCAATTGAAGTATCAGTTCTGGATTTCATATGTTCATTTTTTAGGACACCTCATCTCAAATGATGGATTCACAATGGATCTTGTAAAGGTTGAGGTAGTTATTTCTTTGGATCCACCCATGTGTGTTGTCAAAGTGTGGGGGATCCATGGATTGGTAGGGTACTATCGAACGATTGACCCTAATTTTTAAGAGTTGAAGATCCCTTTAGTTCATTGACCAGAAAATTGCATCCATTCATTTGTACAAAATATTTCCCGCAATACATTCAAGAGATCAGGTAGGAGTTGATGTGTGCTCCAATATTGAGGTTACTAGAGGAAGGATATTAGTATATGGTGTTCAATGATGCATCAATGACTAGTCCTGGATGTGTTCTGATGTTGACACAACTTGTGACAACCTATGCTTTACAACATTTAATACTGCATGAGAAGAACTACAAAACCCATGATCTTGAGTTAGTAGTGATAGTTTTCACTTTGATTATGTGTTGACACTACAAGAAGGGTGAGTGGTTTTTCATCTAGTTTGACCACTAGAGTCTTAATTATATATTCTCTTATAAGTATAATAATAATAGATAAAGGTTATGGATAATGTTCTTCATGGAATAAGACTTCTATATTGTCAATAATCTTGGGAAGGGGAATCTGGTAGCATAGTCTCTCGAAAGAGATCCAATTCACCATTGCTGAATGCGACATCATAATAGTTTATCATTTTAGTTTTCTTTATTGGATGGAGATATATTAGTTTACCTCGATTTTATTGTTCTCACCCCTCAACTCTTACATAATGTTAGGGATACTATACATGGGGATACCTACTATGAGACCCTACTTATCTAGATATCCATAGGGCATGGTCATGATGGATACTCCATATGTAGGGATCACATTGTGTTTGTTCATAGGATGCAAAGTGGTACCAATGAAATTGATAGAGTAGGTTCTGATGGAATTTCATAAGTCCCCTTTGGTGATATATCCATGTTGCGAAATGATATACCAGGACATATGACATTAGTTATTGTGGCATGGGATGACGAAAGGAGTTGAAATGATTGTTTCTCAATACCTTACATGCTTGAATTCAAAATCTAAGAATCAGGTTCTAGTACATTTAGATCAACCCATTTCGGATCCCAAAATTGAAGAGTGATAAGAAAAAAATGATATTCATTATGTAACTACCACATAATTACTGGGGACATGATTCTATCTTGGTGATCATTGACATACTCACCAATTCATCCAACATCATATTTATTTGATAGAAAAGTTCATTATATTTATTGAGAGACCTCTATATTATAGAGATATTTTGCCTCCATGGATATCCATTGATTATTATTTTATATCATGAAGCTCACATTACATCCTCATTTTTAAAGGGATTACATGAGGTTTTTGGGACCAAGATAATCTTGAGAATAGTGGTTCACCCATAGAATGATAGCGAAACTTGATGAATCATTCATGTTTTGGTTGACATGGAGTGAGCTTTCATGATAAATTTTTTCTATTTTTTGGAGGATCTACTAACAATTTGGGAGTTTATGTATAAAAACACCTACCATTCCAACATTTATATTGTAGTTTTTGAGGCTTTATATTGGCGACCCTTTATGTAAGCACATTAAGAGACTGAACTATGAGAGTTTTTACGCATGGGCCAAATTTTGGTTCAGAAACTACAATGAAGGTGAATACCACCTAGGAAAGGATGAACACAACAAATATCCATGATAAGTTTTATGATAATAGAAAATGCATCCTTTTGAGTTTGAGGAAGGAAACCATTTTTTTCGTTCGAGTTTCCCCTTGATATAGATTAGAGTTATTTTGGGTGGGTGTAAATATATCTACGAGATTCATAGTATCTATTCAAATATGGTGTAGAGTTGTCTAGGTTTCATAATACGTATCTCTACCATAATAGTAATATCGGGTACACGACATCCTCAATATGTCGTAGCTTGGGAGGTACATGTATGACCAATCACACATCATCAAATGGGATAAGCTGGACAATGAGGATGGAGGGACTTTTGTTGAGTACCCAGTGGAGATAGAGGATCTACATGATAGGTTCCTTCATGTATGATCTATTACTTTAGTGTGAGTCTTGTGGATGAATGGGAGTTTCCATGAGAGCACATGGGAGCGCGAGGCTCATATTCATCTTTAGTACCCTCCTCTTTTTGAGTATCCCTTGTTTATAATTTTTGGTGTTGAAAATCCCCAACGTGGGGATAATTTAATATCTCTTATTTTCACTTATTTATTTTTATATATTATATATATTATTTTTGAGACCATTCAGTGAGATGGTGTGTGATTATGAGTCCCATTGTTCCCAGATAAACTAGATGAAAATTGTTAAAATATTTAATACCATTAAGATAGAATTTTATAAAAAAATCTGATAACTCCTGAACGGTTTCCAAGATTAGGAATCTAATTAAACTGGTGAGTTTATAATGGTGGTTTTACTCTAACCATGACCTAAAATAATTCATTTCAGGTCAATATTGTAAATTTTTCATAGATGATTAAATGAAAAAAAATATAATATGAAAAATTATATTGTTTCAATTGTTGACATAGTAACGTGACAACTTCAATTTTTATCATTTAAATTATCCCTATGATATAGACCCATGGTTATCCTCATAACACTGGAATCCTTTAGAGACATTGGAAGGAGTGAGATCATGAGAATTCACTTGAGAAGGAGATGAAAATCGATGAAACCTAAGATCAGTGGCATGTGCACACCAAAAATGGAGGATCTCATCAATGAAAATAACTTTATCTATTCTCATCATCATCGAATGAACTGAATCATGGTTGGATGTTTTGAATTTTCATTTCCATCATAATCATAGTCTTATAAAAATGTATATCAATTCAATGAACAATGATTAACCCATGTATCATCAATTTATTTAAATTGGATAGAAATTAATAATTAAAAAATGTTGATTACTCGTCTTTTTTTATCGGTCGAAAAAAAATAGATCATGTTCGTTATGAAATATGGATGAGTTTTATTTAATAAGGTTGTTCTTTTTTATTTACGTCTGTCATTTCTCCTGAATCATGGGTGACCACTTGTTTTGTTGTTTTTATGCCCTACCAACTGGTTGATCATTGTGTTCATGATTCTTAGTGAAATAGTCTGAGATTGTAAACCATAAAATGGTAAAATGTAATCGAGTTCAGATGTCGGTTGTGGAGGAAATATCAAATTGGTTATAAAAACCCCAATATTCATGGTCAATATATGAAATATTTACTAATCAAACACCTTATGTTTCTAACAAGATTCAATGGTCAAAATATTTTTCCCATTGATTGTGAGGATCGACCGATGAAGATCTACATTTTTCTTGATGATTTAAGCTAGATACAAAGGTGTTGGCAGTGTGGGAATAATCGCGAGGATGAAAAATGGATTCATGAAAATAACATAACACATGATGTTCAAATGGACACTACAGACTGGGTGGGAACACTTAAATAGTGTCTAGTTTTTCAGAAATGAGATGATGATCACATGACAAGTGACCCCTATCACAAGGAATGTGACCCTCCACAGTTTCCTCATCATGTAATACAGAGAGTATATAGTCATGGGTAGTTGGACATGGCCAATGGTGTGCCATGTACATAGGCATGAACATGTCCTGGAATACTTTAATAGTTACACAGACACACCTTTGTTACACAGACACTGTCAGAAGACACAGGCATGTTACCATGTGTCACTACATGTTGTGTAGTAATTCCACATGCGATTTATTTGGAGACTACATGTTTTGTGGCGATATATCACAAAGTAAAGAAATTAGATTGTATTAAATGCCTTGTATTATATTTGAAATTATATTTAACCCATTAATGTGATTTATAGCCTCTCTGTTTTCTTAGATTGGTCCTGTATAGGTTGAGTTTATTTTATATGGTCTTCTTCTTCAAGGGTATAGTGTGGCATTAAATAAACATCATTGGACTGTGATCCTCTACAGAGGTTGAGTCATGGATAGAGTTGTGGAGTCCCATACTAAGAAAAGAGTGTGATCTTTAATCATCCCTAGATGGATTTTGTGGAATCATCGTGACCTCACTTTGTAGGGAGTTGATCCCCCATCTGGAAGTTTGTATCAGTAGGGTTTGAGGAACCAATGACATATACTCCCCAATAAAGTGGGTTGATCTATAATGAGTTCATGGTGTCCCACATTATTTCTATGTCTCACCCCTTATTTGTGTATCCTGATACCCTTACTCTAGTGAGCTTCCTATGTTATGTAAAAATGACCAAAAACACTTCGTCATCTGTCTCTTAGGGTAGCATGTCTCATGGATTAGGTTCTCATGGAACAAATGTTTCATAGAGAAGAATCAGTTGGATGGAAGTTGGTTATGTCCACCTAATAGTGTGGTGTATCTATTGAGTATAACTACATTCATTAATATATTTTTGTTATTTTTTAGGAATAGATTGCCATATCTTATATCCGCATGACTATACTTTGCGCATTTTGTTTATTTTTTACTGTATCCCACTGAGTATTGTTATAATCATCCCTATATGATAATTTTGCACATGGGTCATGTGTTATGAAGATAATGGCCTTTTTTACGGTGTCTTAAGAGGATAAATAGTGGGTGGACAAAAGATATATTTTGATAGGTTGAGGTTTTTACCAAGATTGTAATTTTTAATTAATCTTTTCATGTGGATCAGGGTGGACTCGTTATAGTTTTTGTGTGGCTAGTTTTTTCCCAATTTATTATTTATAAAACATTTACCATCATACTCGATTGTGATATAATATATTTATAAATGAATTATTTCATTTGATTAATATTTCCCCATTTTTATGGTTTTTAATATGTGTTCTTTCATGTAGTTACTTTAAGGTAATGACTCCCATTATGGGTATATTCCTACTCTGTACTGGTTTCCACCCCCTAGCCTATTGGAGGACAGATTGAGATTATCATAGGTCAGACCCTGACAGGTTGGGACATGGAAACTTAAACTTATATGTTATTTTGTTAATTAAATAACCAAGATAAACCACAAATTCCATTCAATGGGATACAAAATCATCATTTTTGTGTTTGGCAGTCTACAACCTCGTGAACTGATGTCATTCATTTTCCATATTTTTTTATTATAGATTATTTTAATGATGTATTTAAATTATATATTTTATATTTTTATAATATTTTAATTCTTGGAGTTACTAAATCACATAAACCTTCTTATATTCCATTTTGTTATGGATTTTCTAATGTCAAACATGTCTATGGTGGACTACCACCTTATGAAGGGATGTGATTCATTTTTCAATAAAACGTTAATTTTAAGTTAACATTATAATGTTGGTGAATATATTTGAAGTACATGATATAATAATGATATTCATTTCATATTTATCATTCTGAAAATGTAATACATCTTTCTTTTCGTAAACTAAAAAATGATATCATCATTTGTGTGTCTTTGGACTGCAACGTCGCTAAAGATAAATGATTCATTTTTTCAACACAAAATGACAAGACTGATATATATATAGATATTTTAATAATTAATATTTTATTTTTGATATTATTATCATTATATTATAATAAAATATTTCTTTCATATTTTCTATAATGAGCACAGAATGTTGGAATTATTTCTCTTCCAAACGTAAGAACTATAGTCTATATTATTGTAACATAATTTATTTAACAATACCATATTTAATGGTTTGTATTAAAATAATAATTGATGTATAAATAAGAAAATTTTTAGGATTATTATTTTATTTATTTATATGAATTACCACTTTTACCAAAACTCAACCAGCCATATTCATTTTTAACATATATTTTGAATACCATAAAAAAATAACATGTAAACATTATTAATTATTCAATTACTGATAAAAATATAATAAGTTAATTAAAATTTAAGCTACACTATAAAAAATTTCTATTTAATGTAAATAATTAACATAATTTTATTATTTATTAAGATGAAGAATAAAAATGACTAATCAAAACTCGAGGTTATGGACTTTATCTCAATTTTCATTCATTTAGGAATATATTGATTTTAAGAATATAAAATCATTTATGAGGTGTACATACAAATAATTTTAAAAATTTCTATCATTAAATTTTCCACTGTTATTTTATTTAATGTTTTTTTTCATCGTTATTATGATTCAAAATATTTTAAAACTGATAATGGAAATTTCATTACAAATATTATATTTTAATATTTTTTTCATACTTTTTCCTTCCTTGTCCATGTCATTAAATTTATTTTATTTTCTAAATAAACGTTTTAAAATGGTAACTATTTTATTTAATTTGATGTTTCTAAACCAATGGACTCTTTATGCCAAATGGGATACCTTCTTTTAAAATAACCAATGGAATATTCTATATTAACCTATAATATGATAATGACTTTTCCACCACAATAAATATTATCTATTTTATAGATTCCATTAAAATATTACATTTTTTATTCAAATAATAAATATAACTCATTTTTCTAATGTATTACAAAAATTAATATTTTTTAAGAAAGAAAAATATTTACTTTATTGAAATGGGATTTTTAATGTATATGGTCTTTTATTATCTCAATGATTTTTTTCATTCGAGTTTGAAAGTGATTTTCAAAATTTATATGATAAAAAATAAAAGAATAAAATTTTAAAATCATGATATGTTACTTGTGAATTATTAGAAAAATTGGTGTTCCCAAATAATATCAGGTCCACAAATATAGCCAATCTGTTGGGTGTACCCAGATAGCATGTGGTGAGCCTGATAAAGCATATATGGTGGTCACTGATACTTCTACAATTCAGTGGGTAATGTTCACTCCCCAAATATGAAATAAGGATGTAGTTACCAAATGATTTCTCTAATGGACATAACTTTTCTCGTGTAACTTCTAAAGTGGGTTAAAAATGTGTGGGGGAAATGATGATCTATGTTTTGAATAAATGGATTTTATTTTCATTCCATTGGTTTAAATGATTTTCTTAGTCAAAAAGGGCTTTTTCAGGTAATTGTTTTTCTCTCACAATGATGATTGAGATAAAGGTATAAATTTTCAAGGGGTTTTTTATCCATTTTTATGAAACATACATTTTTTAATTAATTTATGTCCCATACTGAGATTTTTCCATCATACAAAATTTTAAAATTTTTATTGGTTTTAAGGATGGGTAAGGGAAAAGAATAATTATAGTGGATTGTTTTGAATATTTTACATGAAATAAAATAATTATTTATTTTTATATTTTTTTTATTAGAGTAAAAAATTGATGCAAATTTATAATAGAACATGTTTTAATTTATGGGTTTTTATTTATTCGTTATGGCCTAATTCATTAATACTTGAAACCTAAAAAGTCCCACTTATGTAATTGAATGAATTAAATATAAAACTCAATATAATGTTTTTCTATGTTTAGTTCCCAATATTTATTATATGCAGAGTCATTATAAATGATGGTAAAGTGTATTTAATGAAAAATTGAAGTAAATTTTATAATTGGTACTTTTGAAAAAAAAACATACATTATGTTGAAGTGACCATTTTTTCATGTAATGTTTTTTTAATTTTAAAAAATCAAAACCAAATAGTTCATGGGACTTTTATAATGTGATATCCATGATAATAGAATCATAATTATTGATTACATATTTTAAGGTGGATTAGAACCAGATCCCAATATAGGGGTCTGGGGTATCACATTTCGTATCAGTGCAAGGGTTTAGTTAATTTTGGGGTTATGATATTGTTTTTTGTTAAATAAATGTATTAAAATGATCATTTTGTATCATAACCTAATATAATTATATATAAAAATAAGTTAAATATGTTATATAGAATTATGGTTATATATTATATTATTCAAATTTTTTATTTATGAAAACATCATTTGGGAAATATTTTAATTTATCATCTTCTTGCGATGGTTTGTTATGATTTTATTTGATATAATCAAAGTAAGCCCTTGTGGGATTTTAATGGTCATAATCAACATGAACCATGTCAATTATGAATGTAATGATCATTCTGTTTGTTTTTATGATCATGAAATCAATGGGAATGGGATGTAGTGAAAACTTATTATGTCAACCCAAACTATATATCTGGAGTATTGGTTAATAACCTAAAACAACATGGGCTTCCTAAACCATTAATGAAGGGGAAATGGAGTTTCATGGGAGCTTAAAATATACTGATCCAAATTCATAAATGATTCAATATCATGTCATTCAATAACATTGAGAGAATAAGATAGTAATTTGTCTCAAAAAATAGGATATTATTTCATATTAGTTAATGGAGTTTATAAATATATAAATTCATGAAAAGAACAGGATGATTTTAACTAATATAATGGAGGGTAATAAGGATCCAAATAATGGATCAACTGATTTTTATAAAATTTTATTGTATAGGAATTAAAAAAATTTATGACTAAGGGTTCAATCTCATGAACATGATAAAAAATTTCATATGAATATAAAATTTGCGAGGTTATACATTGAACATAATGAAACAATGAATAAAATTTTAATGTATTTATTTATTTTAATATAGTTTCATATAATTAATATAAAAAACATGATTACATTTGTTTTTTTGAATATTATAAAACGGTTCATATTATTATTATTAGGAATAAAATATTGTGGAATCAGACATAAAATAATTGGTGATGGATTTTAATGGATGTTTATAATTGATGCGACTACATTGTGGTTTTAAAGAGCTATTAAATGATGGAATATTGTATAAATACAAATAAGTTTAAGGAATATCATATGTTCATTGGATTAGATTCCCTTTTAAGGATTTTTGAGATTTTATTTTAAGGTGGTTAATGATATTTTTGATGTCCCTATTTGTGTTATAAAGAATTATTGTTGTATATATTACCATTATATTTGTCAAATGATTCACTATGATGGTTATATGAAAATAATATTATAATAATTTGTATAATATCTATTCATTAATGATATACTTTAGGGTTAATATGATATTTTTTTAGGTAATTAGGATTAATTTGAATAAAATATTATTATTCTTTGAAACATTATATGAATTATAATTAATGTAAATTTTTTTATTGGAAGATGATTTTATTTAAAAAATACAGATATTATTTTGCGAATAAAGATAGAGTTATCATGAAGAATTGTATATGATTTTTAGTAGTTTTATTTCATTTTATATCATATTATTTTGGGAAAATATTACATAATTTAAAGAAAATATAATTTCGATATTTTTTTGGTATGTGTATTTATGAGAGATAAATGTTGTAAAGAGATTAAGGATAAAATAATTTTGGAAAAATACATGATCAAATTCTTCTAAAATATGTGTTTCAAATTATGATTGGAATTTTATAAGAGTTTTATGGTATATTGTTTATTTGTTTTTAAATGTGATATTTGGGTGTTATTCTTGAGACTTTGTAGAAAAAGGAATTATTTCATCAAATTTTAGAATATTCCTATTGATAATTCAATTAATTAGTGTAAATATTCGGTATTTTCTAAATGAATATAAATTTGAAGTATGGATTTTTATAATGTTTAGATAATTTGATACGTTTAATTTCCATTTTTTCACTTATTAAAATAATAAATCATTATAGTTGTTTAGTAATTAAATATTTGAAAAAATGGAGAGGAAAAATCTTCTAAACACAACGAAAGAATGAAATTTAATTTGTGGTTTGAAAATATTTCATATATGTTTTTTTCCTGATATTTCATAATATAATGGTAAACAAATTCCTTAAACTCAAATAAGAGGAAGATAAATCTATCCAGTCATATATGGAAAATATCACTAAAAAATCAAAATTTTCTTGATGCAACCCATTAAAAAGTAATATTCTTGCAATGGCAAATGCATGGTTTGATAAATATTTATAAAATTATTAGTCTCATAGTTATAGTATATATATTAATGATATTTTGAAATGGAAAAGTTATATATGTGGTTTCCTTAAAAAAATCCAAAATACTAAATAGTATTTCTTACAAGTCATGTATATTGATATTTTACTCCACAATTCTACTCTTTCCATTTGGTTTAATGTTACATTAGACACAATCCATTAAATTTAATGGTATTATAAATATTTTCTAGCCGCATGATATTAATTTTAGGAAAAATTTATACCATAGTTTATAGCAGATGATATATAATTGTGAGGATGTAATTTAATTGTGGATGGGATAAGGTAATATCACTTATTTTTAAAATATTTAATAATTTAAAATTAATTTTATGCACATGGTTACGTGAGTTGTTCAAAAAAAAAACATAAGTGACAAATGATTTACCAATAAAAATTTATTTACATTACTAGATAATTAAATTATATTTATAAGAAAATTAATTTCTAATGTAAAAGGTGTCTGCTTCAATAAGAATATAAAATTTATCTTAAAGATGCGGATTTGAAAAATTATATGTAATTTCTTATTTTTATTAAATTTTAAAAATTTATGGAATTATATAATTAGAAATTATTAATTATATTTTATTAATAATTAATAAAATGAAATATGGAAATACATGATGTGGTTATGTAATTACATGGAAAATTAGACTATTAATTCTTGATTATATTAAAATATTCACATTACAATAATTTTTTTATTATATATATTTTATCTTAATAGAAAATTTATCCTTTTTGAATATCATAAATGTGTAACATGATTTATATAAATATGTGAAATATATTAAAATAAATCAAAAATATATTATCAAATGGTTATGAATGAGAGTAAATTTATTTTATTCCTCAAAAATACATTTTTTAAAAATATATCTATTTTTTTGAGTATAAAAATTCACTAATTTATAATTTTTATGACATTATTTATATTATATATATATATATCTCTTTGTGTGTGTGTTTGTGTGTGTGTACCAAAATTTATTTGACCCTTTTTTCTAGATCATATATATATATATGAGAATAACAATAGGTAGTTTAAAAGTATTATTTTCAGCATTCAAATCATGTTTTCTATTTTGGAATTCTATGAAATGTTTTTATTTAAATGAAAACACATTAAGGTTTATATCTTTCCAGACGTCGGATTCCAAATTTGGAATCACAGTTTTTTTAATATATGATTTGAGTTTATTTTTTAGTCATAATGAATTCTTATCCTGGTGAAAATTTTCCACCACAAAATGGATAATAGGGATAAATAGGGGGTGTTAAAGTAAGAGATAAATGATAATTTAAAATTGAAAATTTTCTAAATTTAATTAACTGATTTAATATAAAAAATAATTTACACTATAACTAAATTTAAACAATATTAGAGCCACTTTCTTAAGAAATAATTTTATTTTATTTTAATTTTTGGATTATTTTGAAATTATGTCACTCTTATTACTTATGAGAAGGTACCACCTATCCTCACTAATACACCTATACAGACTTCACTATCTTATCCAGGTTTTTCTGATATCCCTCCCCAAATATCCTCCTTATTTCTAAGAAGATATAGTCTAAAAACCCAGTAAGGATTAATTTATAATATAAAAAATGAGATCCATGGAAGTGTTGTAAGTCTTAACTAAATTAATTTATGTATAATTTTTAAATAATAACTATAATATATATTATAAACATTATAATATAATGAAATAAATTACTTGAATATATATAATATGTGATTTCATATATCTATGTTCCAAAAATCTCAGTTGAATAAATTTAAACATTATATTACATCATTAAAAGTAACATAAGTAACCAAATTTTATCCATAAAAATTTTCAATATCACTAAAATATATAGTGTTAGATCCAAATAAGTAAATAATTACCCCTCTTGGCTTAGTAATAATATATAATAGATAATGAACTCCAAGTCAACCTCCAATGGACTCTCTGCTTTTGGCTAGAAATGGGGGTATAAAAATATCATATATATGAAGAATTACCCTATACAATAATAGGATCCTGGAATAAGATATCAAAGTAAAATCAACTTCATGACTTACCATATGTTAATTAACGAAATCCCACAATCCATGTATAATTTAATCTTATACAATATCCTCGATATTAAAATTTAGTAAAATTTTCTAGTTATATAAAATGTATATATCGCCACATAAAAACCAATTCTATTAATGCCAACCAACTGAAAAAATCACTTCCAAATATTATGTCATCACCACTTTCACTTCCCCCCACTAAATATGCAACACAAAAAAACAATCCACCATCTACAAGTAATATTTTAACATCTCTCTCAATTTAATAATATTTCATGATTTATCATTAAGAACTCATATCATTCATTAATACCAATAAATTAAAATTTATCAAAAAACAACATTTATCCATAGAAATAATATTAGTTAATTTATTATATATTCAACCAATTCCACAAAACATCATTATCTATATTTAATTCCATTAAAGCATCAGTTAAATCTATAATATAAAACAATATAAACAAACATCCCACCGTCATCATGCAAATAGAAGCAC
Source organism: Viscum album (assembly GCA_963277665.1). Classification (NCBI taxonomy): domain Eukaryota; kingdom Viridiplantae; phylum Streptophyta; class Magnoliopsida; order Santalales; family Viscaceae; genus Viscum; species Viscum album. Next base: position 1,818,691,153 of record OY728146.1, read on the forward strand.
AATACCATCATTTTATAACCAGAGCCTCATACTCATCAATACCATTACATTAATATATATTTTAAAAAGTAAATTATTATAATTTTTTTTGAAATAATACTATGTGTGATAGCGTAAAATGTATATAACAATGAGTGTAAAGAAAATGTGAAATATTAGTATTTAAATGTGATATTTATAACCTAGTCTTAAAATAGGGGGTTATGAATAATATTTTCTTACTATTGAAATATATATAAATTTTAAAATAAAAAAATATTTATTTATTATTAATTAGTAAATGGTAACTCAATTTTTAGTAATGGCATATCATTTTTCCAAAAAATACGTTTTTATAAAAAGTGTTTTTTACTTGTTTTATGAGAAAATATTATAAATAATTTTTGAAACATGTAGAAAATTTGTTTCATAAAATTAAATTCCATTTTTAAATCATCATATAAAATGTATCATTATGTGAAATATTTCTAATTTCCATGAAAAATAAATATCCATGAATTGTGAAAAAAACATATTTATGTAGAAATTTTTTTTTTCATTATTTATTATTTACAAATAAAACTTATAATTTTTATGTCAATATAATTTTAATTAGTTAGATATTATTTCCAATATTACATTATGATTTTTGAAATGAATATTATATTTTAATATTGTATAAATTTTTTTAATTAACTAAAAACACATTTCTTTAAAAAATAATTTTTCATTTTGTGTTTTTAGAAGACATAAATTTAGTCTTCTATTGTGTTTTTATTAATTAAAAGTGGATTTTGTTTTTATAATTATTGAATCAAAATTTTGTAAATGGTATCTATTTTATTCATTATTAATAGTAATCATAGTAATTTTTGTTACCGTAGTAAATGGTAAATCGGGTAATCATGGGTTAAAAAAATTATAAATACTATAAAAAAACCATAAAACAAATAATATTTTTATATTAGTATTCTATATCATTCATAACCAAAAATGATTCATTTATATGTCTTTTTATTTCATTTGATGTGATAATGAAATTTATAATATTTAATATAAAAAATTCAAAAATTCAACTCTTATTTATAATAAAAATATATTATTTATCATTTAGAAAAAAAGAATCAAATTTAGAATATAAATATTAATTTAAAATATTAATTATATATCTTCACCTAGACAATTTATTTTCAGTTTTTTGGGAAATATTCTTTCATTAAATGAATATACAATTCTAACGCGGAAATTATACAATTATAGAAGAAAATAAAATAACTCATATAAAAATATTAAAAGTAATATAATTATAGATAATTAACATGATAAATTAATTTTATAAAATATTATTAAATGTTATTAATTTAACATTTTTTATATTTTATTTTTATTTTAGTTATTAATGACTATGTAATGAACGGTTCATAAAATTGTTTTTATTTATATTGTATAACAAAAAATATATTATTAAATTATATAAAATTTATAAAAATAATAGAATCGTAAAATAAATTAGTATATGGTAGATTATCTCAACCAAAAACAATTTATATTCTTTTTTACTAATTATAGTAACTATCATTACCCAGAAAATTTAAACATTAATGTGGTCACGATAAGTGCGAACATGGTCAAAGTGGTGTTATAACCAAATTATAAGGGTATAATCATGGTAAAAAAGTTTATAATTTTATTTTATGCGATTTTTATGACATAAAAGAATAATATATTATAAATACATCACTTTTTAACCCATTTGGAGTTGAAATTTAATTTATACAAATTTATTATTTCAATACATTTCCAAATTTACCCTCCCCTATATTAAAAAGGGGGCCTCTTATTATATTTAATTATAACATAAAAACCATTTCTTTTATACAAGATATATCGAAATAACATTCTAATTACCCTAATACCATTATATAGAATATATTGAAGGATTAATATAAACCATAGTGGTTACATGATGTTATGAAAAGAGGTTTTTTTAAATAATATGAATCTTTTCTAAAAGATCATTTCTATTTTATTTATTCTTACACATTATTAAAATCATCCATAACCATTATTATACAATAAAACTAGTATCCAATATATATTGATATATTATTTAGTAATGAGAATATACTATATCATCCTCCAACATCTATTAAAAGGGAATGCAATCCATTGTTCACGTATATAGAACGCAACCACCTCACAGAACGATATTTTTTTCCACCACCACCTCTCAGAGTAGGTTAAAAATATTGATAATATATTTATATATAAATATAATATTAAATAAATATTAATCATTCAAAACAAAAAAATACATCATTTTCCTTTATTTGATTCCATTTGATGAAAAATTATAATTCCATTTATGTAAATGTGTGGACTACCTCCTACAGGAAGTAGTGTTATTCGTTTTTCATAACCACAACATTTGGTTGATATAAAAAAAATATGTACATTTAAAAATAAAAAATATATCGATAATATTATGTCATTTACTAAAGGCCGTAAAATATATAATATCTTTCTATAATTAATTTTGAAAAATGATAAAGTTACTCATGTGTATGTATTACCCACTGTCACCAATATGGTAACGTAGTTCACTTTTCATAAATATATATTATGGTTGGATCAAAATTTATAATTGATGTATAAAAATTACAATAATTTTATTATTATTATTCTAAATGTTAGGGAATAATTATGACTTTAATAAAATTCAATCTAAAATTTAATTTTAGACTTATGAATAGAAAATCATCAAAAAATCATATATGAAATCAAATAAATATGAAATAGTTAAAAAAATTGTAAAAATTGAGGTGAAATTTTTAATAATCATTAAAAAATGTCCACATATAAATAATTAATTAACATAATTTTATTAATCATGGTGATAATTAATTTTTGTGATGATTCATACACATGGTACAATAATGTTTTTAAATTATCTCTCAAAATATCCATTCAAAATATATTTTTATTCTATATCCATATTTTTAAAATTATTTATTTGATATATTTACATGAACACATATGGATTATAAATTAAATATTAATTATATTTTCATTGTATTTCAATGGTTTTCAATTGTAATATTTTTAAGAATGTTTTTAAACTTCATTACAAAATGACAAAAGGAATGTTCTATGTAAGCATATATAACAGAAAAGACATTCTCTCAAATAATAACTATTATTTGATTCTTTTGATTCCTATAAAAGCATTATGGTTTTTTTAAAATAACCCCCTTCATTATTTTATGTTCAATTTTAAAATGGGTTTTAAAATGGTATGGATATATCAGTATCTTGAAAATATTCCTAATGGGCGTAATGATCATTTTTAAGATATAAGAATCTATGTATTATGTTGTCTTTCCTTGAAATTGATTATGACGTTTAGGTATATTATTTTAAATATAGGTATGGTGGGAATATTATGGATCTATAATGAATTTCTTAAGATTATTTAGTTAATATATCAGGTTTCTCCTATTTAAATATTGTTACATACATTAATGGTTATTTGATGTTTAATTCTGATGGTTATTTCAAATTTAACTATGTATTATACTCTATGTACAAGCATGACAGTTGTTCCAAGTATAACCTTATGGGTTTTTCCTTAAGTAAGCGTTATTTTAAAATGATTCCTCAAATTACATTCAAGATTTATTTATGATTTATATGTGATTTTATGTAATTATTAGGACCTCACAAGGTAAATAAATGTTTATTTTACTTCATAAGGATAATAATTATAATTTTAAGAGAAAAATATTATGTAATTTTATCAATTTCTAGGAAACCATTAGTATTCCAATTTCACTTATATGTTTTATTATAATTTTTTAGGAAAATATTTTTTACGAAAAGAAGAAATATTTTTATGAAATTATTTATATATGTTATATATTTAATTTGAAATGGAAAATATTCTATAAGTATTTAATGAACATAACATTATTTATTTGTTTGTATTCAATTTATTGAGATTGTATTTATCATCCAACATTTAAATAAATCCATATGATAATTAGGTATAAGGATGATGTTAATAATAAAGTGTTCAATATGTGTCATGAAAAGAAGAAAATATTATTTTTAAAAGAATTTTCTTTTTTGGAAAAATTGATACTGAATTGATGTGTAAAATTTTTAATATATGGTAATCCATTATATGATTTAAAACTAAACACTCTAAAAATATATACCTAAAATATATTTGTTAATAAGAGAAATAATAATATTTTTTAATTTTCATTGTATATTTTTTGTTTAATGGTGTATCCCTATAGTTTGTTTAAGAGATAGTTTTAGATAACATTTGAAATTATGATTTTTTCTCGTGAGATTTTATTAAGGGTTGTGGATAATGTCAGGGATTTTAGAAAATATGGTTTATTATATTTTCAATTTCCTTAACACCCCTTTTTTGTTTTATGTTATGAATTTTCACGTGACTGGTGATATTTTTAGAGAGTATATTTATTGTGTTAATCAACATAGTTATAATTTATTTAATGGTTAAAAAATTATTGAATTTATAAGGGTATTTTATTTAGAAGGACCATTTTAAAATTAACATGAATTAATTAATTTTGAGGTTTAATGGTGTTATTTTATACAGATTAAGGATTTTATATGAATATGGAAGGAAATAGATCTTTCAAAACCTATATATCCCTTATATATGAATTGATTATGACTTCCATTGTAAAATACCATTTAATTATTTTTGATATCAATTTTAGTATTTCAATTACCTACACTTAATATTCAGGTTACCTGTTACATTTTAATTTCACCAAAATTTACATTCTTCATGGTGACTCTTTTATCTGATATTTTATCTCAATTTTTAATCTCATTCTAAAAGGGAAATACCATTAAGGAATTGTAAATTAATATTTCAGATATTTGGTCTTCATAAAGTAAAATAAAGTGTATTTCATCATTATAGATGAAAACCATGATATATAGATATATGATGTGAATTATTTTCAGTTATTCTTTTTATTAAACATGAGAATGTTTATAATGAAAATTTATAAGGAAATATTTCAATTATTTTGTTTTTATAAATATGTTATTAAATATTAATACAATGAATCCTGGTTAATATTATATGGATGTGTTTATATATATTATTTCAAAATTATGATATACTATAATTTTATAAATATTATGAGAATCATGAAACACATTAAGATTATTCCTTGATATATTTTTTAATATAGGATCTATATTTTGGATGAAATCAATTATTTGAAATATAGAATATTTGAAATCTGGTAATTTATTGGAGATATTTAGTAAGTTTTTATTATTTATTATGGTATATTTAACCATTTTGTTAAACGTATAAAAAATGTTATTTAAGGAATGATTAATTTAATTTTGATGGAAATAAGTTTAAATTTTTTTGTTTCCGATATTATTTATAAAATCATTAATCATGATTTAATTAGGGGTTATAAAAATTTCAGAACCTATGAATTATTTTAAATATAACCATGGTATTAGAAATATAATTGGTGATTATGTTCTTCATATTATTTTAGAAATGTTTCACATTAATTTTTGAAACATTATAGAAATAAGGTAAATATTATATTTTGGGATTTTATTTTAGGAACAAAGGTTGAATTATATTTTTGAGAATATATAATTTTTTATTGATTAATGTTCATTGAATTTATTTAGATAAATGATCAAAAATATTTCATTTACTATATAGAAATATAATTAATATATTTTTTTGTACGAGACATTAAGGATGAATGATGTTATTTGGAGATAAATTCTAAATTTAAATTTAATTAATAAGTGATGAATATTTGGGATTTAATATTAATTTTTTATATTAAGAGGAATTTTATAAATATTTATTTATAAAAAGATATATATTTATAAAAAATTTATAACTACAAATTTTTTGATATTAAATTATTTTTTCAACATTTGATTTTTCCATCATTTATTTAATTGTATTATCTTACGTTAAATATATTGGTTTTTTATTATTAGAATAATTTTAATATATTTTATTATTAGTATAGATTATTTAATCCATTATATGTAGATTATAGTACTTTAGACATTGAGAATTCTTCTCGAGTACTTATCATTTTGGAAAAAATATTAGATTTTAGACAATATTGATAAATGGAAGAAACATTACTTGTTTTGAAAGTGTAATTAATTAGTTTTTTGGCCAAACATTTAATTAATTTTTCAAATATACGGAATTTATCTTGATTAAAATATCCCATTACAATCAGTTTTCATTAATGTGATGGTCTCATCACCCATCACAAAAAAATTTTATTGTGATTGTTAACTTTCTCATATCCATGTTCTATGTCACTCTCTATTAATACTATGGTGTTAGATTCTATTAAAGGTTTTGTTTTAACATCCCAATTTTTTTTCATTTTGGAAATCCTCATTATTTGTTATTCTTTATAACCTTCATACTTCCCTTTTTTGTCCTATCAATATGAGATATTATTAACCAATTTTAAGATGTTAGATTTGAACAGTGGTATTTTTTTAAAATGGAACCATTGATTACTAATATCAAATCATACAAGATAGAATTAAATTATGTAAATCAGTAATAATACAATGTCCCAATATATTATAAAATAATACGTTATTCTATATAGTAAAATTAAACACCAAGCATTAATGAATAACAAAACTAAATTATTCAATTGTGTATGTTATACCCTAACCTTTAAATTGGTCGGGATGAATAGGAATGAATGATTATATATATATATATAATTTTTCTAATAAATAAATAAATGGATTAATGTTTTTCAATTAAGAAATCCGATTTTAGTAATTTCATTTTATTCATTGAAAATATTTTTTCATAAAAAAATAATTTATTAGTTATTATGATAAAATATTATACTTCATTTCTGAAACACATGGATTTTTTTGGAAAAATTAACTAGAATTTTTTATTAATAATTTAATAATTATGATATAGTGAAATACATACAATTTTATGAGGAAATTGATTTTCAAATTACTAGGAAAAAATGAATATTATTATTTGACATTTAATTTTATTTTTTATTATTTTCAAAGTAATGTTATATGGATATTTTAGAAAAATTAAATATATTATTTTTCATTATAATTATAAAATTAATTTTTTCTGAAATGATATTTATACATTAATTATTATAAAAACATTTTTTCACTCAAAAATTCATTTTTATGAAAATAATGTTTTTCATCATGGTTTTATATTTAATATTAAATTAAATAATACCACCTTGAAATTATGAATCATTAAAAATTATTCTTTATTTTAAATCATTGATTTTATATTTATTAAATTGGTACCTTTATAGTCGTCATTATGAATAGTGATCATTATAATATTTGTTTCCATGATAAAGGGTAAATCGTCTAATTAATGGTTCAAAATAATATGATAACGATGATAAAATGACACTAACCCTTGAATTAATTATATTAGATAAGTCAAGATCATCCATTATCGTCATATATTATTTTATTTGGTAATTTTTTCATTTAGGTGTGATTATGACATTTATAATAATTTATGTAATGAAAAGTCAAAAATGTCAACCTCTTGTTTTAAATGAAAATAATATTTATAACATAGGGATTAAAAGAAAATATATTTTGTTGTACATATTAATTGAAATTATAAATATATTATACACATAGTGATAATATATTTAAAATTTTTAGTTCAAAATTGATTACTTAAATTGCATACACAATGTTGATGTATTAATTGTTCAAATAACGAAAGAAATAAATTATATTATATTAAATATATTAAATGAAATAGAATTTTAGATAATTGTTTTGATTAATAGATATTATATTCCATTTTATATATATTTCTTTTTAATAAATTTTTTATTTCATTTTTCAATTTTTTTCATGATGTGATTAAATTCAATGTAATCAGTTGTTAAAAATCAATTGTAGTAATGATATTTTCTAAAAAAATAATTATGTGGTATAAATTCTAAAAAATATCATATTTTGAATATATATTAAAATATTATTGATAATATCAACCATGATCCATTTATGGGTTATTTTTTCAATTACAAAAAATATCTTGACCCTCAAATATTAAAATTCCATGTTTCCATAGTGGCACTGAAAGATGATAAAGGGGTATTCAAACAAAAAGAAAACCATAAAACACATAAAATATTTCATAAATATTATTGAATGATATTATTTTAATCCATCCTTATCATATCCTATAAATTATTAAATTATTGTTCATTTAAAATTGAATATTAATTCATATTAATTGTAATACTTTAAAAAGGTACAAGAGTGCCCTCATCTCTTATAAAAGGGAATCTCTTATTCACATTACATCCCAATTAAAAACAATTTTTTATACAAATATTTTCCAAAATACATTTACATATTCCCCAATAAATCAATGATGAAATATTTTTTAGTATAATTCCAACACAAATGGCCATAATAATAAATGAAAAGGAGGTTGTTCGAAAAAGATTTACCATTGATAACCAAGTATTTCTATTTTATTTATTATTCCACTTCTCTAAAATATCCATATACAATATTATATGATAACATTGGTATCATACATGTAATTATGTGGCATTACATAACCTAATAACCACTATCCATCTATAAACTCCAAAAAATGTGAAAATAATCTATCGTTGATGTGTATGACATATTACCACCTCACATAAAGAAGTCTGTCTTTTTCCATCACGAACTCCAATGTTTTGATAATATATTGGTTTTAATATGTATATAGGATATTAATGACATATTTTTAATTCTTAAAATATCATATATCTCATAACATCATTCATTTAAATTCACTTAAAAATGATAGCGACATTCGTCTATACGTGTAGACGACCTCCACCACTAAATGATGTAAACCATTTTTCATTACCACATTACACAAAAGATAAATATATTTATATTTTTAAAATGTATATATTTATTTATATACATTTCTTTTTTAATGATAAAATAATAATTCTAATATTTTCAAAATAATTGTTGAAAAATGGGGATGTTACTCAGGTGTGTCAATGACCTACAATCTATGGGATTATAACGTAATTAATTTTTCTGAACCATATTTAATAGTTTTATATATTATTATATCTAATATAAAAAATGATAATTATTTCATTGTATTCATTCTTCATATTATGTTATAATTACCTCTTTATCCACATTTAACCAAATGAAGTCATTTCTGACATATAATGCTAATATCATCAAAACATCATGTGTGAAATTAGTTGATTATTTAATTTATTTAACACATTGATAAGTGAGATTAATGGAATCATAACAATGAAAATATTTTCCAATAAAGTATATTGTTTAAATATTTTTATTTTTTGGGTGATAAAAATAATCTTAAATGTGTTGGACAAATGGTTAGTGACTTTTATAAATGTAACCCTTTGAAATATTATTTTAAAACAATATTTTCATTCCATATCCATATAAACAAAATTATTGAAAGTATATATTTTTATGAATATATGGTAATTTTTTAAGGAAACATTTTGTTTCATTTTAAATTATATCAATGCTTAGAAGAGGATTGTTATTAAATAATTTTATAATGTTCTTGATAAAACGAAAAAAATGTAATATTTTCATTAATATGATAGACAGTAAATTTTCACACATAGTGACCATTATTTAATTTTTTTATTCCTTTACATGACATCATATTTTTCTCAAAATAAAAACCCTGATTACCTCTAAATTGTTTTTTTAAAATTGGATTTAAAATGGAATCGAAATATCAATATCTGAAAATGTATTCATACTAATGAACAAAAACATTTTTATGATGGATGTTTTTTTGTATTACAACATAGTTTAAATAAGTTTTAATAAGAATGTGAGGTTCCATTAAAAGATAATAATGTATGATCTTGTTATAGATCTCCAATGTATTGGGTAAAGGAAAATAGTTAACTAATTTTCTTAATCCTAAAGCATTATGTAAATATAATGACATTATTATTGCAAGTATAACCTGTATGATTACAACATTTTTAACTATGATAATTACTCAAAGTATAACTATGATTGTTATTCTATGTCTAATAATGAGGATTATAGCATATGTAAGAGTGAAATGAGAATTATGTCTCAAGTTACATATATGAATATTCTATTCATTTTAAGGGGTTTATTGAAATCATATGATTTGAAAAGGTAAATAAAAGTATATTGAGTTTATTATGTTTGAAAAGTATATATTTGGGAAAAAAGTAATTTTGAGTTTTCATAATTTTAATTTTAATTTTCCATTTTTTTATTAATATTTCTTATAAAATGTTGTTTAATATATTTACGATGATATTTTTATTTCTTGGTTTAGAAGATGTTTATTTGGAAAAATGAAATTTTCGATAATTACTCATGGTATAACAGTTTATTTTATTATTTTTATATCTCTTACTTTAATTTTTACACATAGACCATATATTGAATTTTCTATAGGATTATTGGGGAAAAGGATGATGTCATGATTAAAAATTTTAAAATGTTTCATGAAAAGAAAACATATTTATTTTTAAATATTTTATTTCATGAGAAACTTTTTATTGAATAGTGGATTATAATTTTTAATATATGGTTTATTTATGTATGAGTTCTGACCTAAATCACTATAAATATAAACCTAAAATATTTTTTTGGAATGAATGTATTGTTAATTCATGTTTAATATTACGAGAATATGTGATTTTTAAGGATAAGTACTTAAAATTATTACCCCATGTCATAACATAGTATTCATGGCATATTACAACGACACATATCACCCTCAATTTATCATAACCACTTCTTATCACATTATCATCACACAACACAATGAAAGGTAAAAACTCGTTTTACATTGCATTATCATGACATTTTTTAGTTTTATAAAGGTATTACACATCTCAATTTCAAGGTCTCTATCACATAATCCATAATTTTATAGGGAATACATCTCATTATCCACAATTATGTTGTTAGACAATTCCATAATCAGTTAAAAACATACAACTAATTAGGGTCCCACAAATCTTCATCCATGGTGTAAAGATACTCAAAATAACATGATTTTTCATTATGGAATCATTAAAAATGAATAACAATATCAATAATATCAATGTTGAAAAAATTTGTGATTTCATTGTTATTTCACAATTAAATTTATAGATTATATAATATTTTTCATTGATTATTTAAATGAAATATATCATCCCAAAAAGTATGAATGGTATAACACATCCTGTATGATACAATAGATGTGTAAATATTGATCCCCTGCCTAAAAATAAAATCTATTATCTTCTACTCAATGTTGAAGAAATAGTTATCCACTTAGAATCATAATGAAGTAATACTCCATTACTATCCTATCTCAAAACAAATATATCAATTTTGTCACTCTTAAAAAAAACACCAAACTTTGTATTTCAAAAAAACATTCCTTCCCCAATAGAAGAAAATGGAATAAAATAATGAAGGGGGATTGGAGTTTCCTAAAACTACCACTATTAGATCCCACATGGTCACAGTAAAATGCTTCTAAATGGGAGATCAATTGTCACAACCCGTCACCCGGGGATCTTTCCATGACTACACCATGCCCACTTTCCTTAGGTCAAGGGCTGGAGACTAGCACCAATGGTGTAATTCTTTAGAACTGTGATGGAATTTCCTTTAAAACCTATAAACACAAAACCAATAACACAACAAGATATGCACTCAAGTAAACTAAATAGTAAACATAGTGAGTACTAATAGAATATGGGGCCAGAATAAATGCCCAACTGGAAAGTACAAGGAAAACTGGAAAGTACAAGATTATTGATAGGTTAAAAGTAGCTCATGGATTATCCACCTTTATTCCTACATGAAGTGTAGGTACAGATCCCCTCCTCAACACTCCATATCCACTTATCTCCCCTACGAACCGACACATTCTATGGTCTACCTCCGACAACTGTCCAGTCTGGGTACCATCGTCCTTAGTCAGCGATGTTTGTTGTCTACATCTAACACAACAAGGTGCGTGCATAGCCCGTGCAGGGGTGAGTATAACAATACTCAGTAGGGACAATAATACCCTCAAGGTCAAAAAAAATATACCAAGGATAAACCACAAAGAATTAAATCAAAAGATAACCCTACAGAGGTATATTCACATAGATATACATGAGTTTTCAAGTAATCCATATCAATCATGAGAAAAAAACATAGAGATAAAGTCTCATCTCACACACGGTATATCTTTAGGTATTGAAGTAAAGATGACTATTTATAAATACTGAATCATCTTATTCCGTTTAGAGGCTCTACTACTGACCTACATAGAATCACTAAGAGCTAACCCTCACATGACAACTAGGTGCTGACCCACACAAGATCGCTAGTTGCTGACCCACACTGGATCGCTAGGAGCTGACTGACACAGGATCGCTAGGAGCTGACCCACACAGGATTGCAAGGTGCTATCCGAAATAGTATCACTAGGAGCTGACCCAAATAGAATCACTAGAAGTTGACCCACACATGATCTCTTGGAGCTGACCCACATAGGATTTCAAGACCTAACCTACACATACTTGCTGGGAGCTGACCCACACAGGATCGCTAGGATCACTCTTCTCGTCACAACCAGCTACTGGGTTTCAGCACTATGCTTGCTCGTCTCTATGAGATTCCATTCCCCAAGACACATTTCCATTACACAACTAACAATATGTCCCATGAAGAAGAATATCAAAGGTTCTCCATGTCATTGAGTTCTTAACGCAATAGACAGTGCGTCAATCAGACTCCCGATCTGTGAGTAATTAGCCTTTTAGTCAAGGGGGCCCAGTTGGATTCATGCTCGATCCAACCTGACCACACCCCATCATAACCAAAACATCTGGTGGGGTATATTAAAAGGGATCATCTCTCTCCGAGTATTCTATTGCCGCTTACGGTTCATCCAAAGGATATCAGATTCCAAAGTTATGGCCAAAAGAACTTAAATGGGTTGTAGTGGGCCCGTGTCCGGTCCGACATGGTCAGACTGACCCGACCCGACCCGGCCTAGGCTGACCTGGTTTGGGTCATCCCGGCCGGACCCGCTGTGTTCATCATGGCCCGTTAGACAGTCTAGCCCGTTGGGTTCGACCTGGCCCGTTGGGGGACCCAGCATGCCGCGAGGGGTCGCGGAGGGTCACGAATAGCCATGAGGTCGTGGAGGGTGTCGCAAGGGCTTGAAACCGTTGATCGTCTTGGCCGAGGGTTGCTGTGAGTCCACGAGCCAATGGGGTGGCTCGGCTAGGGCGGTTCAACCGGATGGCCAGTGGCAGTTCTGATGGCCGTTCAGACGGCGGCTCGAACAGCGGCAGCGTCTCAGTCCAAAAGGTGGTGACGAGTTGTATGGAGTTGGTAGTGGCCCAGATGGCTGCGGATCAACCCATACGGTAGTGAAGGCTCAGCCCAGACAGCGGGGGCTACACAGACGGCTGTGGAATATTGGGTAGGCTCGGCTACAGAAACTGTGGAGTGGCGGAGGCCGTGAGGTGGTGATGGCTGCGGGTCGCAGTGGCGGCTCAGGTGGCGAGGCCGCGGATGGTGGGGTGTCGTACCTGCACCGATGACCAGTTTAGTCGGCCTATCTCTTTTTTCATCTTCATAGAGTAAAGAAGTTTCTTCCATTGCGAAGAACACAATAAGAAATAATTACACAGGATTCATGCCATGTATGTTTGACCTACACCCTACGCATTAGAGTGGTAGCAAGTATCTCAACAAAAATTAGGGGTCAATAATGACAAAACACATCAATATAATATGAATCATGGCTCATCTTGTTTTTTTGATCAATTTGTTCCATTCATTTGAAGAACAATAAATTTAAACGAGAGAATTCAATAATTTAATAATAATCCCCTACCTTGTGTTGTTTTCTGACATTGGCACGAGGAGATAGTACAGACATTGAATCATCGTAGATGAACACGTCCCACGTTAGAAGAGTTCGAAGATATCAGTGTTTGTTACACCCCCACATGCCTTTATTCACAGGATCGGTCTTCGGTTCTTCATAGTCAAATGCGTTCTTCGTCGATGAGTGCATTATTCGTTGGATTATGGGATTCTCTATGATTCTCAAAAGTGTTCTGTTCTACTTCTTTTCCCAACAAAAGAAAGCGGTTCCAATATATTTTAACATAAGAAGAATAAATATGATGACACACTCACACACATGTGTTGAGAAAATTAATGTATAGCGTTGGAAAAAATAATGTGGAGAAAGTTCAATAGGCTCTTCGACATTGTAGAGAGGGTTGAAAGGTTTCTCCACCATTAGGAGGGTAGTTGAAGAGGTTTAAGCCTCAGGTGTTCTGCACCAACATATCCTCTCATGGGAGGTAATGCTCGGGTGTTCCTCACCACTATAACCTTTCATTGGATGTAAATTCATGTGGTCCCCACATATGAAACATCCACACGTGTGTTTCAAAAAATGTAAAATAAAATTTTACTCACATTATTTTATTGTATTTTTTTAATGAAAAATCCCAAAAATTAACATTCACCCTCGACCAACATCCGTGGAGGTGAAAGTATTTTTAAGTGAATACCGGTACTATAAGTTCAACTATTCCATTGGATTTCAATTCTAGTCACTAGTTTAAATGTTATAAAAACCCAATCGCAAGTTTACAGAATGTACGTGAAAAAATGTTCAGAAATTCATTCCGCGAACACTGGGTCTCAGAATCACGTGCCGTCAATTTTTGCAGACTCAAAAAATTCCGATATATTAAAAAAATTACATGAAAATTTTGGGACATTACATTCTCCCCGGCTCAAGGATTTTCCTCCCCATAATCCACAACTCAAAATAAGGGAACAAGTGGGGGTACTGAGCTTGCATCTGAACCACCTGCTCCCATGTTCTCATTGGGAGGTTCTCTTCATGCCAGCGAATGTGCATCTTAGGTATCGCCCATCCACGAAGGACCCACTCCTTTAGATGTTAAATCGTTACTGGAACCTCCATAAAAGTCTCCCCATCGTCAATGTCCAACTCTTCATGGACGATGATGTTGGAAGGGCCATCCATATATCTCCTCAAGTGGGATATGTGGATGACATCGTGCACCCAGTACAGCTGAGGTAGAAGAGCTAAGCAGTTTTCCAGCACAACAACTCTACTGTGGACCTTAAAAGGTTTGATGAACATTAAAGATAAGATTATGCCTTGGCCAAATCACTATAAACCACGTCTATGTGAGACCCAAAGAAATACATGGTCACCATCCTCGAACTCCATAGGTCTCTGTCTCCTTTCAGCATAAGACTTATGCCTGATCTGTGTAGTATTCATCCACTCCATGATGATATGTACTTTCATTGAAGTAGCTCGTACCATCTCTGGTCCCACTAGTGCTGACTCCCCAGCGTTAGTCCAGTACAAAGGTGGTCTGAAGGGTCACTCGTACAATGCCTCAAAATGTTCCATCCTAGTGGAGGAGTGATAGATATTGTTTTATGGAAACAACACCAAAGGCAAGTGATCCTCCCAACTGCGACTGAAGTTGAGGACAAAAACACGTAGCATGTCGTCGGGGGTATGATTGGTATGCTCAGTCTGGACATCCATATGAGGATGGAAGGTGGTTCTCAAACAAAGTTGCATCCCTAAAACCACCTACAACCCCTTCCAATTACAGGAAGAAAAACACGCATCACAATAGAAGAAAAAACGTTGAGGTTAATCCTTGTATCCACACAATATACTGCACATAGAGGCATCCCAAGATCTCTACTGAAACCTTCTCTCATATAGGTATGATGTGGGCCAACATGGTGAGTTGGTCGACGATCACTCAAATAGATTCATGTCCCCTTGATGTACGTGGGCGTCCTGTCATGAAGTCCATGGATATCCCATCCCACTTACACTATGGGACCTCCAAAGGCTAAACTAAGCCTTCTAGTACCAGATTCTCTACCATCAATTGCTAGAAACTGAGGAACTAGGAGACAAACTCTGCTACTGCTTTCTTCATTCCCAGCCACTAGTTCTATCATCAGATATCTTGGTACATCATCGCCACTACTGGATATACCGCTAGAGGGGAAGTCTAGGATTCCCTAATCACTTCCTCTCGAAACTACACTGGTACCATGGTACGTCCTCTGAAGAGGATGTCGTGCTCCCCACCTTCATAAAATCTATCAGGTGCCTGAACTATGGATATCTGAGTACATAGAGCCTCGCAGTCAGCATCCCCATGTTGTGCCTCCCTATCATGCATAATAAGTGGGGGAGTGACTGTAAGATATGTAATACATGATTATCTATCTAGATCCACAAAGGATATCTACAAAGCTGCTACCTTCTCCGTCACATCACCTTGAGGTAGTATACCAGTCCTCATGCATAGTAAATCTTCTACAATGTTCCCATTTCCTGGAGTATAGGATATCTTTATGTCATTGTCTGGGAGGAACTCAGGCCACTGTTGTTGTCTCATGTTCAGTTCCATCTGAGAGAGAGATATCTGAGACTCTTGTGATCATAGTAAACTGTAAATAATTCACCCATCAGATAGTGTTGCCACATATTTAAGGCGAAGACCACTATTGATAACTTCAAGTTCAGGGTAGCATAGTTCTTCTCATGTTGTCTCAGTTTTTGAGAACCATATGTGATCACTTCTCACTCTTACATCAGGACCCATATGGGCTCGACCCCTGGTGCATCGTAGTACACCACGTACCCTACACCCTCCTCCGGTTGCCTCAAGATGGTGGGAACTAGTCAGCCTCTGCCTCTGCTCTTAAAAACTCTGCTGACATCTCTCCGACCACACAAAGTGTTACCCATTCTTCGACAATGCTGATACAGGTGCTGCAACTCTGGATAAATCTAGTACAATGCTCCAGTAGTATCCATCTAAACCTAGGAAACATTGTACATTCGTCACACTCTTGGGTGGCTCCCAAGACATTACCACATCAATCTTTACTGGATCTACCACAACTCCAGCCTCAGAAATGACATGTCCTAGAAAGTGAACCTCTTAGATCCAAAAATTTCACTTCGAGAGCTTACCATAAAGTTGGTGCTCTCGGAGTGTGTCCAGTACTACCTGCAAGTGATAGGCATGCTCCTCCTCAGTAGACGAGTGTAACAGAATGTCAACGATGAAGACTACTACATAGCGATCAAGGTATGGTTGAAGGACCCTATTCACGAGTCCCATGAACACTACTAGAGCATTGGTTATGCCAAATTTTATATCCAAGAGCTTGTAATGGACATACTATAATCAGAAATCTATATTATGCACATCTTTATCTCGTACTCTGAGCTAATGATAGCATGATCTAAGGTATTTCATCAAGAAGCAACGTTCTCCCTTTAACTGATTAAAGAGGTCATCAATCCACTGGCGTGGATACTTGTTCTTCACGGTCACATGGTTCTGGAACCGATAGATGACACAACGTCTAAAGATCGCATCCTCTTTCTTGGAAAACAGAATCAAGGCTACCCATGGAGGAACACTGGGCAGAATGAATCCCTTCCCCTGAAAGTCCTCTAGCTGCCCCGGAAGCTCACGAATCTCTGCAGGAGCCATCCGATACATTGTGGTAGATATAGATGTTTTCCTAGTAAACAATTCAATGTAAAAGTCCACATCTTTGCATGGAGTTAGACTCGGAACATCATCAGGGAAAACATCCTCGTATTGGTCCACCACTTTAAGATAACTCGGACTCTCCACTTCAACTACTCTGAGGGAAAGGCTATCCAACTGATGAGTGATCGATGACACTCTACTCTTGGAAAGTCCATCATGTGCTGAAAAGGATCTCATCTCTCTAGTGAAGGTAAACCTTGTCCCATCTGTGCAGACACACCACACTTTGCGTCTAATACTGTCAATCTGAGCATCAACTATAGATAACAGGTCCATACACAAGATGACGTCATAAGGACTCGATGCTACTACTAGAAGATCCCAGTCGAAGCTCTCAACTCCTAATTCAAGCTCACACTACTGGGACTAGTGTGTTATATTTGAATCCTCTCTCGTAGGAGTCTCAAGCCGTAATAATCGAGCCTATAGCTCCATCAGAATCTCTGAGCTCTGAACGAGGGTAGTGGTAATAAAATAATGAATGGAACCTATGTATATAGGAACTAAAACTAAGTTGGAGTAGACACAAACCATAACTCATATCATCTTTGGAGAATCGTGATCATAGGACTCAGCTGCCTCGAGCTGAGCTCACCCATGTCTACTTGCTCCCTATGGTCAGAGTGGACCTCCGGGTGGTGGTGGTGGTAACATCTCAAAATGTTTCCCAACACCAACTACACGACCAGCTCTTCTTCCACATCCTCATTCTCCCTGCGAACCTCCTCGGTCAAACCTCTATCTCATCCTAGGCATCCCCCTGACCATCTTCTGATCATTTATACGGCGGGTCGGACAGTCATGAGCCATGTGACCCTTCCCTCAACATGTGTAACACTGCCCGCTCACAGTATGACGAGCTCTACCTCTGGTGCCCCTCACAACTAATCGTGAATCATGTCATCATCCACATGTTGGTCAGGTCCGCTTGGACCTCTGCGACATCTCTCTACTGCCAGCTGTAGAAGACTCCTCTATGTAATGACTGGTGGTGGGTCTCACTACCAGTGACTTCTCAAAAAGGAAACTCTCCACTAAGAGAGCTCTCTCTAACACCCCTGTCTGCGTCGGGATGATGAGTGATATCATTTAAGCCCTTATCACCCACCAAAGTCCATGCTAAATGGTACGAGCCCTGAAAAATGGGTCCCGCACCATATATGTGGAGTAACATGAGAGGTCAGTGGACCCCAATGAGTACTGATCCACAGTTATGTTTCCCTCCTGCAGATGAAGTAGCTTATGAATGTGCACAGTGCGAAGAGTAGCTAAGACATTCTCTACCTGAAAAAGTCTCTCGAAGTCTTCCCAGAGAAGCGTCGCCTTGTCATGAACCTGGAGCATCAAGATCCATCATCTGCCCATTGCTGCCTCTAGAAGGCTATTGGTAAGGATCACCATGAGATCGACTTATGCCCCTACCAGTCAGAAGACTCTCACCCCATCCTCTAGCCAATCCTCATCTGCCTGTGGGTCCATCTCACCCTTGAACTTTGGTGGCCTCTGGCGCTGTAACTCATGCAACACACTCAGGTGGCGTGCACTCTCTGCTGTTGGGGCTGGTGGAAGTGGTGACCCAATTGGTGATTGTACCATTGGGGCCTCTACTGGAAGAGGGCCCTGCACCGAGGCATCATCACTTGGTATGTAATTAGTGTGTACAACACTTGGAACCATAGCTGGCTGTCTGCATGGAGGAATCAAGAAATGAAAAAGGTGTGCCATGGTTAATAAGTTATTCTAGGTGAGCGGAGTCAAATGATCACAAAGAAAACTCTTCAGTACACAATCACAAATAGTGTTTTCTTGTACTAAGTCGGAAATCATATGCCACGATCCTGGTGTAAGGATACGTCTTTCTCCGCACCAACACTGGATTCCATAAAATGATAACCACACTCACTATACATAACACTATTACCACTAACAAAAATCAGAGTCCTATGTTTTTTGGTAGAACCTACTACTTTGATTCCAATTTTTCATGACCCGTTCCTCGGGGCGCAAGTCGTGTCTACCCCAATCCCGCCTTCCTTAGGCCATGGGCTGATGACTACAGCTAAAGGTGTAATTCCTTAGATCTAGGGAGGAATTGCCTTTGAAACCTATAAACACACAACCAATCACACAACATGATATGAACTCATGTAAACTAAATTTTAAACAGATTGAGTACATAAAGAAAATGGGGCCAGAATACAAGTCCAATTGGAAAGTACAAGGAAAATTGGAAAGTATAAGACGATTGATAGGGGAAAAGTAGCTCCTAGATCATCCAACTCGATTTCTACTTGAAGGGTAGGTACAGATCGCCTCCTCAACACTCCACGTGCACATGTATCCTCTGAGAACTGACATGCCCTATGGTCCACATCCGCAAACCGTCCAGCATTGGAAACCTCGTCCTCATTCAACAATATTATTTATCTCTATCCAACACAACAAGGGGAGGGAATAGCCTATGCATGGGTTAGTATAACGATACTCAGTAGGGACCCCAAGATCCTCAAGGTCTCACAAAATATATCAAATATAATCCACAAAGTATGAAATCAACAGATAACCCAAAATAGTTATATTCCGATAAATATAACTGAGTATTCATGTAATCCATCTCAATCAGGATGAAATCACAAAGGTACAAACTCATATCACACCATTTATATCTTTAGGTATGATATTAGAGATGATTACATATATATTATAAATCATCTTATTCTGTTAAGAGGATCTGCTTCTGTGTAACACCCCAAGATTTCATAGTGTGTTATTTCTTCAAAATAATTCAATAACTTGAACTACACGCAACACCGAGTTCAATCACACCATGACATACAAAAAAAATCCATTCAAAAGATGTTATTAATAGTATTATCTAAATTTTAAACTTTATATAATCCTTATAATTTTAGAATCCATATTATGAGTTTCTTAGATATAATGCAAGAACAAATTCATTTTCAGTATTGCACTTTTATCAACTTTTAATAGTGAACCCTTTTTAAATACAATATTTTAAACTTTTTGACTAAATGGGGACATCAAAAATTTAAAATGAAACATCCCAAGCTTCCACGGTACGCTCTCTTTGAATAATACAATATCGTGTGTTGTACGCAACCTTGAGTTTTAACACACACCACAACCAATCAAACTAGCTGTTATGAATAGTAATACCTACTTTTCGAAATTATATATATTTTATATTTTAAAATGGACTTCATTTCTGGATTCGGAATATCAAATTTAGCCTAAGGTGAAATTTTGGTACTTTTCGGATAACTTTCATATTTTGATGAATAGTGAAAATTACTAAATTTTAATTAAAAACAACTTTTTTAATCAAAATAATTAATAGTGATAAAATTATGAATTTTAGTGGTTTTAAAGTATATTTAGAATATATTTTTACAATTTAATATAATTTTGTTCATTGGACATAATTTTACAGTTAAACCGAACATAAACAAGTGTCAATCTTTTGATAGTTATTATCTCTTAAAAACACGCTTTTTGTTTTGACAGCGAGAATTAATTTTAAATTAATTTCTGCCACTTCTGTGTTTTGAATATATGAAAATGGATTCCATATTTGGAATCAGGATGTTCAAATTGTGTAAATAGGTAACTTTTATTTTTAGACATTTTGAATAATTACTGCGGTAAATATTTTATTTATCATGGTTAAGGGTAAATCCGGTAAATAAGGGTTAAAAATAATATTATAATAATACTAAATTACCCTAAAACGTGTCTTAACACTATTGGTTGATACATGTTCGACCATGGGAATCTTTGGGTCGATTTTGGGACCCCATGGATCCACTTGTAAGTGATAATGACACTTTATTTTAATTAAGTTAAAATGAATACAAAAATTACACAAGCATATATCTTTTAGAAAAACAATTGTTACATAGGGTTATATATGTTGGATTTTAGATTATAAATATTCATTAGAAATATAAAGAGATTTCCTACATAATTATATTTTATTTATAATTTTTATACATTAAATAATTTATTTTATTTATGACACAATGATGATGCAGTAATTACTATAATAGTGAAAAATTAATATAATTGTTATTATAAATACCCAAATAAATATAATACGAAACTTTTAATGAATTAAACTAATTTTATAGGATAATATGATATATTAGGATTGATTTAATTTACTTTATTCGAAGTAATAAATCTGTTATGAGTTTCACAAAAATCAACTATTGAATAGTGTCAAAATTGACATAAAAGAGTTCTTAAAACAAATATTATATTATTAATTGATATTAAATTCCTAAAAATATAAGGTTCGGCCAAGAGACTTATATCATGATAGGTTCATCATTAATGGACCACTTGGGGGTTTCTTGGATGTATATAGTATGTTTATTAACCATATTATATAAAAATACAAAGAGACATTGTAAAAGTGAAACTAATTAACTTAAAGTTAATACATAATGATAGGGTTAATATAAGTACCCAAACCTGTCTAAATTCTATTGGTTGAGTTGTTTTAGACCCATACCCACCTTAAACTTTGAATAGCCAAATTTTGATCCATTGGAAACCGAATATGAATTTATTATAATCTAATATCTCTAGCTTTTCCAAAGGTGCCCCTCACCCCTCTTATAAAAGGGCACTCCTCCTTCTCATTTAATCACACCTTCAAAGCCATTTGGTTCGGCCAGACTCTGTCAAAATACTCTCCCAACATCCCTCACTACACCCTAGAGGCCTTAGTTTGATCAGAAAGCCAACCTATGTAGCTCTTTTGATCAAATCAAAAGGAAGAACCCGAAGAAGAGGTAATGATTTCACCACCCTTTTCCAAGTTCATTTCTTCTTCCACTTCTTCTTCCTTTGTTCTTACCATTCTAAAATAATAACTCCATTATCTCACATATACTGTGATGTTATTATAAATATGGTACAACCATATTCAGTATTCTATCCACCCTTTGAATAACATGTCACCATACGTGCGTACGTACAGCTTACCGTCTCCACGTCGTGGTGTAATTGTTATTCAATATAATATTATTTGGATGGGTATAATAATGATGTTTAACTCAGGTAAATAATAAATATAACATGTTAATAATTCTGTATATATGATATACCATCCATTTATATATTATTTTAATATCAAAAGAATGATATTGTCGCTCGTGGGTACGTACGGACTACCGTCTCCATGAACGCGATGAGATTCATTCTCCATCATATCCATTCAAGTATAATTATCATTTGATGATTTAAAAATGATGTTTAAAGACTTTATATCATTATGGATATGAATAATATACAACATATCCTTTACAAACATGTCTTATGTAACAAAACATATAAAAGAAAACAAGTAAGTTAACACCCGAAACAATGATAATACTAAGATATTATTATCAAATCAATATTAAAAGATCATATATGATATCATATTAATGTATATGATTTTTGTATAATTTAATAAAAATTATTTCACCATTATACAGGAGTTTAACCTACCCCAACCAAGTAAAAGTACAAGGTAAGGGTTATTTCACAATCTCTTCATTATCCGAGGTTGTTTATATGTAATAATCTACTGGGATTTCTTTATCATCCACATCCATGTTTCTTAGAAATTTATTTAAAAACATATTTATTATTTACAAGAATATGGGTTAAAGTCATTTATACCCTTGATTGACTTTTGATAAGAGGTTTATAAAGGAATCTTTCCGTCGTTTTCAAAACAAGGTCCTTTTTAACCTTTTCGACAGAATTAAGGTAAGAATGTTTTTTTTAACTTATACGGCAGGTGAGGCTATTTTCCGCCATTATAAAATCTTCAAAGCTTCCCTTACAAGCTTATAAGAATATTTTCAAAGAAAATTTTTTATTTTATATGGATCTTAAATGATTTCAAAATAAAAGGAGATATTTCGTTAAAAATAATTTTGATTTCATCTATGTCAACATCCTTTGATGGATTTTAAGATTATTTGAAGTTGATTTATTATGATACAAAACTTCTATATTGTATTGAAGTTTTTGTGATATGTTTGACTGTGGATGTGCTATTTTTATACCATTCATAGTTTATGGTGAATGTATTGACATTTCCTATGCTAGTTTTAATACGAATGTTTATGTTATGTTTAAACCTTTTCATATGGGAATGCATTGGACTTAATACGTGACGGGTGGAGCCCGCTATAGCTCCTCGATGCATCGGTAGGTCTCATGAGACAAACTAGTGTCTTGGCACAAGGCCTTGACAAAATCTTATTTGTATTCTTGGAACGAGGCCTTGACTATGTGGTTATGATAGTCTGGCATTATGCATTCCAACATTATGAAAGTGGTTATTGATTTTTCATGTGATCATTCGACTAGTAGAATATCCATGTGAATAAGTAAATGGAATTATTTCATTTTATTTATGCCATACCATGTTGAAAGTTCATGTTTGAAAGGTTTTTGTTTTAGTTATACATTGCCTTAAATGTTTATTCTTATTTATGAAAGTTTCCGCTATATTGTTATCCTTACTGGGCATTTGAGCTCACCCCTTTTCTATGATTTATTTTTCCCAGGAAGTGAAGAAGTAAATTATGAATGACCTGAAGGGATGTTATGTGGGGATATGAGTGTGGATTATGGAGACATTATGTTGTTGTAGTAGTTTTTCATTTCATGATGTAATGTAAAACTTATGAATATATCTAGTGTTTCCAAGGCTACTAAACCAATCGGTCTTTCGAGATTTGATCTTTCTTGTGATCATGCCAATGTTATGTAATAATGCACCGACTTTGGGTAACTAGGGTCGGGGCGTTACATTCTGACCTATACAGAATCGCTAGGAGCTGACCGGCACATGATCTCTTAGAGCTGACCCACAAAGGATCGCTTGGATCTGGCCCATACAATATTGTTCGGATATTACCCACATAGGATTAGTAGGAGATAACCCACATAGGTTCTCCTGGAGCTGACTGACACAGGTTCACTAAGAGCTGACCCACACAGGATCGCTAGGAGTTGACCCACACAAGATCTCTAGGTGCTGACCCACAAATGATCGCTAGTATCTTACCCACACAGGATCACTAGGAGATGACCCACACCGGATCACTAGGATCTGACTAGCACAAAATCTCTTGGAGAACTCTTATCATCAGAGCCAGCTACAGGGTTCTGCAATAGGCTTTCTCATATCCGAGAGAGTTTGTTCCTAATGCCATGGTTCGATTCCCAAACTAAAAAATGTCCCACGCAAAAGTATCTCAATGGTTCATCAAGTCATAGGCATATCAATGCAATAGATGGTGCGTCAATCGGACGCACAGTCAATGAATTATTAGTCATTTAGTCCCAGGGCCCTGATTGGATTCGTTATCGATCCAACATGAAAATACCCCATAATAATACAAAACTCAAGTAGGGTATACTCAAAGAGACTGTTTCACACCGAGGATTCATGCACCACTGACAATTTTTTAAATGAATATCTGGTGCCAATGTTATGGACAAAAGAATGTAAATGGGTCATAGTGGGCCCGGGTCCGGTCTGACCTGGTCGGACTAACCCCGCCCGAACCGGCTCGGCCCACTGGGTGATCCAGCCCAGTGGGTTCGGCCTCGCCAGCTGGGTGGCCCGGCATGCCATGAGGGGCCGCGGAGGGCCGCGGGTGGCGGCAAGGCTGCGGAGGGTTCCATGAGGGAGCGAGACCATGGAGCGGCTCAACTGGTTGTTGCTGCGAGGGTGTGAGGCCGCGGGGCGGCTCGGCCAGGGCGTTTCGGCCAGAAGGGCAGCGTCGGCTCAAACGACGACTTAGACGACATCGAAGGATTGGCCCGGATGGTGGTGGTGGCTCAAACGAGGCCGACGGCTCGGACGGGGGCGACAACTAGGATGGCGGCGGTGGCTCAGACGGTGGCGGCAGCTCGGATGGTGGGGGCTCAGCCCTGATGGCTAAGGGGGCTTGGCTCGGATGGCGGTGGTATCTCGGAAGGCTACGATGGCATGGATAGCGGCGGCGACTTGGCTCGGTGGCAACGTTCGGACAATGAAAGAGGCTCAGGTAGGATCTGCAGCAGATGGTGCAGAGCAGCGGAGACCACGAGGCAGCGATGGCCACAGGAGGTGTCGGCGGCTCGGGTTGCAAGACCACGGACGACGGGGTGTCAAGCATGTGCCAACGGCTGGTTTCACTAGCCTTTCTCTTTGTTCATCGTCATAGTGCAAGTTACTTTCTTTAATCATGTAGAACATAATAAAAAAGAAGGGTGGAGGGGTTGTGGCATGTTTGTTTGGCCGGCACCCTTTGCATTAAAGGGGTAGCAAGCGGCTCAAGAAAAATTAGTAGTCAAGAGTGAAAAACTCTTCAATTAAATATTAATCATGGATCATCTCATATTAGTTGATCCATTTTCACCATGCTTTCGATGAAAGAGGTAATTAAATGAGATAATTCAAGAGTTTAATAAAAACCCCTACCTTGGATTGTTCTTTGACGTTGGAATGAGGAGAAAGTACGGACGTAGATTCGTCATAGATAAAGATGTCCTGCATTGGAGGAAGTCAATGATATTAGCATTCGTCACACCCACCACATGCCTCTATTCCCAGGCTCCTTCGTTTGTTCTTCGTAGTCACATGCATTTTTCATCGGTCGGTGCATTATTTGTTGGAGGATGGGATTCTCCCTGATTTCCCAAAGATTTTCCCCTTATACTTTGCCCACCAAAAGAAAGAGGTGCCAATATAATTTAACATAAGAATAAGAAATATGTTGTCACACACACACACATGTTGGAAAACATTAACGTATGGAATTGGCACAATTAATGTGGAAAAATATCAAGAGGATCCTCCACATTAAAGAGGGAGTTGAGAGGTTTCACCCTCATTAAGAGGGGAGTTCAAGAGGTTTACGCCTCAGGTGGTCCCCACCATGATAAACTCTCATGGGAGGTTAGGCTTGCGTGGTCCCCACCACCATAACCTCTCATGAGAGGTTGATTTAGGTGGTCCCCACATGTGAAACTTTCACATGAGATTTTCAAAACAAAATAAAATAAAATTTTCCACACTTTATTTTATTTTTTTCTTTTCATGAAAAATCCAGAAAATTAACTTTCACCCTTGACCAACTGACGTAAAGGTGAAAGTCTTCTTAAGAGAATATCAGTGTGGCGAGTTCAATAGTTCCCTCAGATATCAATTCCTTGTACCAGTATAAAGGTTAGAAAATCCGGCTTTCACGTTTACTGAACGTACCCGAAAAAAGTTCAGAAATTCATTACGGGGACACCGGGCCTCAGAATCACGGGCCATTAATTTTCACGGACTCGAAAAATTCTTATATATTAAAAAAAATTAACGGAAATTCTGGGTCTTTACATAAAAGACCTCCTTGGGATGCACTTGGGACACATTATAAACAAGATTAATATTAGAATTGTGATCTGGATCGAATGTCTCTTTAGAAATCATACCCAACATGAATACAAAACACCACAACACGAACCATATACCGTTCCATTGAAATTATAAATATAAAAGGATAATAGTGTCGAACCCCTCACCCTGCTACATCATTTCTGGTAAAAATAGCTCTAAGATATTTTTCTATCACCACATTGTGGATATATAAAACTATAGAGATTACCACATCACATTTAAATCCATTATTCCACTAACTATTAACAAATGACGATGATGTTACACCATATCCATTCTCCATACTGGAGCCACCCAAAAAATGAAAGAACCAATGGAACTCACCCCCAGACTCCCTATAGAGAAGGAAAACCCATTTTATCATAGAAAACAATTGTTTATATAGTATCCATGATCAACTCTATAGCTACCCCCTAAATAATAGTATCTCAAAAAACAACTACAACACCTGTTATCCCACATTCGGCCATCCTATGTTGAAAAACCTAACCCTACGGTGTATCCAAATGAACCATGACACAAGAATCCTCCAAGATTTAATTGCCATCTATAACCACTACTATACCCTTTAACTTCTCATCACATCCCCCAGATAGGTCCACCACATAAATTCACAAAGTTTAACATGCCGAATGGTCCACACCATAGCATCAAATACCTCTCCAATAACATTCATCCAAGAGAATCAATTATATCACAGAAATGAATGATATAAAATGTCCAAATAACCATCCCATGAGATACCACTGAATTATCTAAATAAAAGTGTTCACACCCTCCCACAAAACACATTAAAACAATGAAAATGTCTGCAATATGATTCAAAAATCCAAATTTCATCAACATCCTCAATCAATTTTTCATTCAAAACAATCTAAATCTCCATAAAATCACTACACCATTAAATAACAACCATAATCCATAGTACTTCCACATAACCACTTGAACAATTTTCTCAACCTCCACACATCCCAAAAAAATGATCAACACAACCATAACATATCCCGAGACCCAAAGAAACAAATAATGGAATTACACATTACATTTAAAGATATTATATTCTTTAGGTGGATCTAATTGACCTACATTGTCTTAATTATTTCATTGTATGATGCATCTCAATTATGAATTAGGATTTCCGATAATTTTAAGAATCATGTTTTTGAACCCAACAAAAATCATCATGGAAACAACATCAGTCATAAATAAAATATAATGACATTACATAAATAAAGAATAATAGATTTGGGAAATTCTAAAAAATTCAGGGTATTGTGCATTCATTTACATATCACCCCCTAAAATAATCTCCTATATACCACTATTACACAATAAGAAAAAATCCAAAACAATTTACCATCCCTGGGTCACCTGCTTCAGATGATCTAGAATCACTACAATCAACTTGATGAACATCATGTCAACTCATATATATAACTCCACCCAATAAATGGCTTGGGAGACAACATGAAGATACCATCAGAGAATAGATATATGTAATATATCGTGAATCTGGCCCGACTATGGCATAAGGGCGAACACATTATCTATATCAATTATGTTCCCAAACACTTCATAAGACCTAAAAACATTTTTTATAGATTACACCTCCATGAAAACAATTTTATTCCCATGTCACTATGAAACCACAATGACCATGTGATATCTTACCTTGATCATATAGTTTTAGTCAACACAAATATTTTATGAGTTAGAAATAACCATAACCCTCTAACTACAAACTTATAAATTCCATGTAATTCTTTAAACCACGTCAGAACTATGAACTGATGAACTAAAAACCACAACCTAACACCATGGAGAATTAAATAGACTCATAAAAAAAATCCCGAATTGGTTATATTCCAATGAATTCATGTTAAATATATTTATAATATGACTAAAACTATGTAATTTACTTTCCATATTGTAATACAATGTTTATAAATTATACATATAACATATCCTCCAATTTCTATATAGTTCACACTATCTTCCTATCAGTTTTATGTGGAAATCATTGATGATTCACAATTCAGATCCATAATAATGATTTTACATTCTCGAGACTTATGAGGTAAAATGAGAATCCCAATTATATAAAATATAACTAAAAACTCTATACAACCACTAATATTCATCTGAAATCCTCCTCATATAATTAACAATGGTTCCCAAATCCTTTACAATTATGATGTTTGTAGATATCCTAAAATTATTTATAATTACCCAAATAGCTTCAGAACCTCTTTAGGATTAAGGTAATCCTATAACCATGTACATCGAGTGGTATTTCCATTTCCTCTTTAGAATATATAATGTCTAAAAAACCTCTAGTATTACAGTTTTATGCCATTACCTATTTGAAAACCAAATGATGATCCCCAAACATTACCACAACTTTTTTAATCCCATTCCACCGAAATCAAATCCTTAAACCGTAGTAAATTATTGATTCTCTTTTATGCTCCGCTAAGGGTGGGATTTGAAACTAACTATTAACTCCCTCATAGTACAACATCAAAATAAATAACCTCCCCATTAACAACATTTGTTTCTGATGATACCTAGGGCATACATTTGGATCATCACCTTTTCTAACATGATCACACATCACCACTTCCTCCAATTCCCCCACACTATGAGTCCTTTACCTAATATATCATAGAATCCTTCACATTCATATGAATAAATAAACCTCCACCATCATCCACCTCCAAATATTATTTATTGTCTTTGGAATCCTCTATGGATTCCCAAAAATCCTAATACTCTTGAACTATATCCTTATATGACCTCTGGGTGAAAGAGTCCTACACGTGTTTTACATTTCATATGTTCTAGGATATATCACAATTAATATCCTAGAAGAAATTATCCCACCTACTGTATCAAAAGTTCAAAATACACTATGAAATGGTATACCTCAGGATCATCCGATCTATGAATACCACAAAACATTCAATAATGAGGTAGTGTCACAAGAGATTCAGTGAAAACACAACCACTTATACCTCCATATCATAGGGGTTATACTTACAGTATGTGGTATGTAATATCCTAGACCCATAATTGATTCATACTTTCTAATGCATTATAAAACATACCAATATTATATGGGAATCATTATGAAATACCATAACCATTACCACTTCCATTGGAAACTGGATAAATAGAGTACTGATCAATCTCCTATTTAATTAGTCAATTTTTTGTTGACACTAATCATACTATATGCAATCCCACTATTTATGGGTGAGATCTATCACATGGTAAAAATCATTGAGAATTCAGATATGAACCGTCAGAAATATCCTAAAAGACAGTTGATGTTTAGGAAATCTTCTATATTATTTTAAGTTGGCTGAGAAACAGTTTCCTCAACCTTTGATGTGTCTACATCTATACCCTAATAAGGAACAACATACCCATATAAGTGTGTTTTTTCATGTATAAAATAGAAAATTGGAAAACAATACTTTTATATGGAAGTGTTAAATATCATACAAAATAGCTATGATATAATCTATATTATACACCTCTAAATTTGAGTAGATCAATGTGTAGTTGATGAAGTTGAATATGAACTATCCCATTAAGTCACATAACATTGAATATATGATTCCCATGAACACATCTAGTGCATTCATGACATAATATTGAATGACCATAAACTCAATGGTCCAATACCTATATATGAAGGTAGTATTAAAGTAATTGTCCTCATTTACCATAAAATGGAGATATCCATACCATAGATTGATCATATAATGAAACTAGATCCCCAAAACAAGTCAATAAAACCACAAATATTAGGTAAGGGGTAATTCTTTTTAATCATTACCGGATTCAACCACTATAAGTATCTATACAAACTCATACAACCATTCATCTTCATAAAGAATAAAACTCTATGACAGAATTATGAATCCCTGTGATAGATAAAAACATATTCCATCAGATCATTCATATTAATCTTCATCTCTTACAACTCATATGGTTCCATTAAATAAGGATCCATCAAAATATGAGACACACCAAGCTGCATGTCTATCCTAAACTAAGCATCAAGTCGAGTTGGTAGTTCCCCCACCAAATTAAGAAAAATATCTTGAAAATCCCTTAAAACAATGCAAAATCCAATATCCAAATGTTCAACAGTTCTATACAAAAAAATACATAAAATAATAACTGGAAGTAAACTAATACTTTCCACCTAAAAAATCACCACAATTACAAAACAATACAAGATCTATCCATCGACACAAACAAAAAACTCCATTATAAATAGTTGATACTATTTTAAACTGAATATAACAATTATATTATAAGAATGACATCATACAACTTTATCTATTGCATGGAAATATCCCTGCATTACTAAAGATGACCCACTATAAGTATAAAAACATAGAAGACATAATATAAGTTTGTCTGGACATCGACTATCACATTCAGATATAAGGGCATGTTATTTTTCTCTACACGTAGTCATGAATATTGAAAAAAAATGTGACAGAATGGAGTGTTTATACCCTAAATAAAACATGGTACATACAAGAGTACGAAACAAAAAAGTTATAACTTTATCAATACAAAAACCTCTTGTTTTCCAACTACATTTCAAGATGCTATCAAAACCCGAAACATTTTCCGCTAATCTAACAAGAACCACTATGTATAAACTAGTTTTGAAGCACCAATCATGCTGAATATGCTAGGATAGAATCATCATTCCCTATCTCCTCACAACAGAGAGAAATATTACTACCAATACTAATAAAATATTCTAATATGCAGTTGCTGCTAAGGCTTATTAAAAACTAATCAACCTAGAATATACTTATCGCAAAAAAACATGAGGCACTGACCCAAGTGATGGCCACAAAACCCATTGAAAAAGACACAAAACCAAATCCAATATTAATATCATAGAAACCATTACACTAATAACTATATAAAAGACTATACGTAGGTCAAATCACTATAGGTTGAAACCTAAAATAGATTGGCACCTAAACCCATCCACTGAATACAACGATCCATATAGAATCCTACTAGTTACTCATTTATGATAAAACTCCTAAGGAGTGAATATTATTTATCACATCCACCATATTATGAATATAAATGTATAGGGTCAGTGAATGGATATTTTGTTTTTGGTCTAGGAAATGGAAAGTCATTGGATACACAATGCTCGATTAGAGAATGGATGTAGAATCCAACTAAAGCACTACCTTTTGAAAATATTTTAGTTGAAATTTTTGAAAGAATATAGAGTTATTTGGAGATCCCATATTGTATAAATTCATTCGCATGGGGTTAAAGCTAGTTTAGTTGGAGGAGAAAATCTAGATACACATAATTCCAAGACTCAGCTTCCTAGGGACTATGTAAGAACTGTTGGTCTAATTTCTAAGGGAGATGTGAGTCAAATTCCATGCACCTATGCTAATGAAGTGAATGAAGGTGATAGAAGAAACTATAAAAGGTGCATCCAGTATACTTAAGAGAGTATTCATAAAAAGGTACATGAGTGGGAGAATACTTAATATGTAAAAGGAAGGTCACTAAATTCCAAATTGGAAAACATCTTGAGGAAGACCTAGACTTGTCTAAACATAAACGATTGGTTTCAATGTTTGATAAATGAGGGTTATTTTTAAGGAAATCCCAATTGTCCCTCAATGACCGAATATAAGGAAGTTGGACAATACACTAATATTAATAGATTGGGAAGGTCTCGAAAAGGACTACAGAGTTAAAGAAGGAAAAGAGGGAATACATAAAATTTAGACCTGGGGAGCTGCTTGTCTCCAGGAAACTGAAACTAAAGGGATGTAATTATTAATCATACCTCCCTAGACCGATGGAGACCCAGCTAAAAAATATAGGGAACTCAAGAAGCATGAGATCCAACCAGTATTAAGAGATAAGGGTCATCAAGTCGATGTAACCTTGTCTCAATAGTAAGATATAGTAACATGAAAGCAGAGGACCAAAATGAGAAGAGAGAATTGAAATTTGGGGAGGTGATGCAAGTGATAGAGGATATTATTCCCCCTGGACAATAGTGTAATGAAAGGCCATCTGGTGCCATTCTGTGTCTAAAGGATGTATATTGGGTTAATAAGATAGAAATACTCATGAATGTTAATGAATAAATTAAGGATTCATCCCTGGTGATCAATGCTATGATGGAAGATATTGGTCAAATGATGGGAATATTAAACAATTATTAAATTACCACAAAGCAATCTGATTTTATTGAAAAGAAATGTGGCATACTGTTTAAAGGATTTAATGCGAAGAATATTAGAAAATATGATTATATGTAAGATTGAGACAATCTATCATGGTATTGTAAATAAATCCTAGAGGTTGATCTAGACTACCAGGTTAGTTCCTTTACCTAGAATCTGTTTATCGAAATAGATTACAATCTCCATGGACATGTGTTCAGTAGGCCTGTTGTATCTATTAATGCTTGATCTTCTATATATGTGAGGGTTCTATCATTCCCCTATTAAGTGTTGGATAATAAGAATGATAATTTGGAGGATGACAAAAACATCCCTTTTAAAGGGAGATAACCACGTACATCATTATATCATTCATTATCAATGAGAGTAACATCACTTAAAACTAATTCTACTTATTGAACTATGATATATCATCTTTCATTCCCTCAAAAAGATTTATTACCACTATAAACGCACAAATCCTATCATATATATTACTTATATAGGGACCTAATACTATATAGGGGAAGTGATCAAACCAAAAATGACAAGGAGATGCTTCAGACATCTACCTATCTCTAGATCAGGAACATTTCCCTTGTTATCCCCCAAATACTAGTAATAATAAATGTGTAATGTTTTATACCACTAATCAAAATTCACAAACTAATTAAATGTTCAATGATCATCCATTTTATCCTTCTGAACCAATATTAATTGAATGAGACATAAAAGATTACCAGACACCAAAGCTAATGGGGAAAATATATTTCGTAATCCAAATGGAATGGAATTTATTTTAAAAAATGTCAACTCATTTTACATATTTTAACATCACCAAAACCACCCTATTAAAATGGGGACACAAGTCCAACATTATTCTTTTACCTCTCAGAGGTCTCAACCATACATGAAACAACACATCACATAATCATTTGGCTAGCTTAAAGTCAATATAGTTGATCATAAGGGGCCTAAACATCCTAATTTCTAGCCAGTCTTTCATGTTGTAAGACATATAATAAAATTGGATTCCATTCTTTTTTATCCATCCAATGTAATCCCCATAGTTCTTGGATCCAAACAACATCATATCTATCATCCAAACTCTTATTCAACTGTATCACTACCTGCTCCCTCAAATTATATACATCATAGGATAGAAATTATATAAGGGAGAAAAAAGACCCTAGCGTCATTCCTTCAGTATCCCTTGAGTTGGATACATTCACTATGGGTGTAAAAATCA
This sequence comes from Viscum album, assembly GCA_963277665.1. Classification (NCBI taxonomy): domain Eukaryota; kingdom Viridiplantae; phylum Streptophyta; class Magnoliopsida; order Santalales; family Viscaceae; genus Viscum; species Viscum album. The sequence continues at coordinate 1,818,725,842 of OY728146.1, forward strand.
CAAAAATGGGAGGCATTACCTACTATAATAATAAGAATGGGAGATAAGATATCAAAAATCATTATAATATATGTTATATCTTAAGAAAATGAAAATCAAAACCAGACCATAATAAATTTATATTGGAAAGAAATAAAATAGTCTCTTAGTAAAAAACATAAAAGAATGTACAAAGGCGGTAACTCAATAATAGATAATAATGTATGATCTAGTAGTGTATAGAATGATCCATGTAGTCCTTTGATAAACATAAAAATGTGGTCATATGCATTGGTTGTGAATAAAATTATACATCATATGAGCTATAAATTATCTCATGCACAACTGAAAGAATATTATTAATGCACTAGTGAGAAAATAGATTACCCAATTACATGTAAACATGTAAAATAAAAAACACATCTGCACTATGGAACAATAGATTAAAAATTATTCAAGTATAATAACATAATCAGAAGAATGTCTATATGGGTACCATTCACAGCTATTAAATTGGCTATTTTCTCTCCAACCACAATGGCATATGTCATGGACCTCCCATATCTCTTATATTAAAATCTATCCTTAACACACATGAGCAATCACATCACATCAAATCACACCCAAATACACATGTTCCATCACATCATATACCATCAATAATTAAAACAATATGGAATAATGAACATGGATGACATAATCTTTGTACACTCCTACTACGATGCACGTCTCTACAATTATCAATCCCATAATTTCATCTGAAGATCACTAATATTTCAAATTTAACTTCTCTATGTTATAAAATGTACATGTCGAACTCTCATGTATGATAGAGAGAGAATAAGAGTGGGTGACTATCTATCCATCATCACCCCCTAATTTTTTTCATAATACCCCAACAACATTTGGATTTTTGTGTGGAGTTATCAATATGTGTGGGTAGAATATTGAAGTCAAAAATATATACAAGGTAAATATATATCCAAACACAATCATAACACGTGGGTTCACAACAAAATATCCTATTTACTAACAAAATCACCTAAATACCCCACAATACATCAACTTTCATGACCCCCACTAAATACATAAGAACACTCAAACAAGATACATGTCACATACCTCTTTTTACCCCTTTTCTAACTTGATCCAATTATCATATTTCCATTACTAACCGATTTAATTCATTAATTCCATTTAATTCAAATTGAAAAACAACCAACCTTATCAAACAATACAATTTTAATTAATTAATTAACCATTCATCCAATTCTAATAGGATTCATCATTAAAATTGAATTCCATTGATACCATAGAAACAAAAACAATATAACTTCACAAAAACTAATATAAAATAATCATCATATAAAAAATCCCAAACTACCACTATTTAATATGAGAAACCAACTCTTAATCATAACCACCACATATCCACACATTATGTCACACGAACCACATATCAAAACCCCACAACTCATATCTTATCCCATGAACAAATCAAAACTTGAATTCCCTACAAACACTTATCATCATGTTACTAACACCCAACATAAACACGCATCAAAACACTTTCTACATTATATTCAAAGAATATTTTTCTGATTTATCAAGGGATATCCATACAATAAATTTATATATTTCATGGGAATTCTAAAAGATTCCTTAATTTTATGGGAATACTTTTCATAATCCAAATGTATGTAGCTTGTCAATATCATTTTAGGTGATAATTGAGAATCAAAAAAATGTTTAAACAATACATCGACCATAAAATAAAAGAACACATAGTGGAAAGTATTTTGGTATTCCAACTAAATTATAATATCAATAATATCAATGTCGTGTAACATGTGATTTTATTCTTATTACATGACAAATATAATGAAAAAAATATTCTTAAATATAATTAAATCATATGAAAATTATCTTCCAAAAATATAACAAGTTTATAACACCAAAGATATGATACAATGGATGTGAAATGAATGACCCCTACCTCGAATAGATCATTCTAATTTTCTATACAATGTTATATCACGAAAATGGACAACACTATTCACTACATTGAAGGACATCAAACATACCAATCTAGAACACAATAACTACATCAACCAAATAACTAAACCATAAAAATAAACCCCAAACCAATGTTTTGTCGAAAATATCTATCACCCATGTGAAGTAACTATGATGGATGAATGAAGAAAATGAGGGGACTTAACATCAACCACTATGTTTCGATCTGCCATAGTTGGGGTCAAAATCAATTGAAATTTGATTGAATGAACTCCTTGGGAGGAACTTCTATCATTAATCGATCAAGATAATGTTTGAAAAAGTTATCAGTCTTGATGGGTTTTTTGAAATTACTCATATCTTGAACACAAACGACTTTAGTGAAATCCCAATTTGTGTGTAACATAGCTACTGAAAACTGAAATGACTATAGGGTATGACCATCCACAATGTATTACCCCTACCTATAAATAACTATAAGATTCATGAATATATCCCTAAATAAGATCTATAAATTCATGAAGTATAATGATATTCATCCAAATCCACTTAGTCACAGACCTACAATATCTGAAGAAGAGTCTAAGTCATAGCCATGATCCTTGGACCAACAACCCCTAAATAGGGAAAACCCCTAGTACACACCACTATACTCCCTACATTGTATTGAAATCCTCAACATTATTGGAAATATAGTGATATACCATAGTCATTCTCCATTGAAAAGATACCCTGTAAAATGCTAGTAGCAAAAAAAACCCATCCAAATGAAATCATTTATTAAGATGGATCTCCAATGACACATTGACTACCCATATCATGTAGCCTTATAATCGACACCATTAAGCTAAAGGATGTTTTATTTTCTAGATGTAACCTCTCTTTTATTATCCAATTCCATGGATGTTTTCCAGGTCACCTCCACTACATGAATTCATACAATATAATGGGTTTGAAGGTACAATCCATTATATATATATATATATATTCTCTTAAATTCCATGAATCTTTTAGGATTATTGTTTTATAGAGTTACAAAAATTATTTAGAAAATACCATGTTATTTGAAGAAAATGGATATTTTTACCAATATATACGAAATTAAATAATCTATAATAAGTTTCCATCATCTCTTATAAAATTTTCCTCCCATTAAACTATTATAGATATATCATATTTGATAATTTTCTTTGTAGAATTTGTAAGTAGAAACATAATAAGGGTGACGTCAAATATATTTTAATGGAAAATGTATATGAAAATCTACAAAGGAATAACATTCTTATTGAATAATATAGTTTGGGACGAATTTTAATCCATTAATTCCATATAAGTAATCACGTGTTCTTAAGAAAATACATTGATAAGATAAAAACTATAATAATCACATGGATAAAAATAATATAGTTCGTGGGGAAAAAATTATAATGTTAGATATTTTTATCATTACCATCAAGGCTCAGCCATAATGGTTTTTATGTAGTAAATTCCCCATCCTTGATATCATTCTTATCATCAAGTTCACGAAAAATTCATAATTCATGAATAATTTAGGAATATAAAATTGAAAAAATAAATTTATCCTAAAAATAAATAATTAATAAATGGGATATATAATACCATGCATTTTATAATGTTTAATTATTTATAATATATTATCATTTTGAATTATATAATAATCAATTAAATTCATAATAAAATTTATTTAGCAACCAATATACTATGCATCAATAGTGAGACTAAAAAAATATACAACATCAAATATTTTCTAATCGATGGATGAATAAAAATAATCAAGGGAAATAATCTAGATGGTAAGGAAAAATATCATCATCATTTCTAATAAATGAAAATAAATTAATATTTTAATTTTGTGTATATGGATTTTCATTATTTCACAATAAATATAATAAAATTCTATTTTTGAATTATTAATATAAAAACATATAGTGTAATGGTTTATAATTAATCCGAAATATTCATAAAAAATTGATGTATGTCTATATTATTGAATTAAATTCTAACAATATGATAAAAAATACGCTATTCTTATATGAAAATCATTGGAAGAAAAATAATATAATAAAAATGAATGGTTTGGAAAGAAAAAGGTTGTGATTGGTTTTTTTTGAGATTAATAACAAATTAAAATATAGAATGAAGAGATTTATAGTGTAATTAATGTCCAATATTTATACTAAAAGGTGGAAAGGATAAGTGAATACAAATTAAATCTCAATTGAGAAAATTGCGATTCAGACACCATTTTTATAATATTAACATATGAACCAAAAGAAATTGATCAAGATATCATGAAATTAAAAAATAACAACTGAGATCTATTCATTATTAATTATTTATATATGTAATTAAATAGAATATATAATGGAACAGATAATAATTAATATTAAACACATCTTATTGAATTTAAAAATAAATACAAATAACAATTACAAATTTAGAAACATTCAATTAAAAACCATTCAAGGAAATAAAATATATATAACCATTAACTCCCAAGGATATTGAGATTACATTGAAAATATATATTTAAGATGATGAAGACACACAATAAAAAATATAACTTTGTGTGAGATAAGAAATATGTCTCTAGCGGTGAAATTGAGACAAGAAACCCATAATACATTAGTATCTTTTGAATCAAAATATCATTCATTATAGAATGATAGATATATTTTTAAATAAACTATATTTAAAGAAATTTTTATTATATTAAATCCATATCCTCGGTATTCATCAAAATATTAAGTGGTCAATATGCATCATATCTTGAATAAAAAAAATTGAGATGAAAAATCACATAACTTAATCATTAACATCCTCAAATGAGATTTAATATCATATATATTGAAAATAACTATTTTAATGACATAATTCATAATATTTTTGATGTGTTTAAACATTTATAATTTTCATTTATAATTATTATATAAATGTATATTGTTTAGTTATAATAAATTTTCAATATCACATGTGAGTTATCTTCCTCATTTTTAAATAGTTTCATACTATCGATGTTATTTTTCATTATTCTGGCATATTTCATTATAATTTTTATAATAAAAAGGAAACAATAATTTATTTTTTAGGATATTTTAAAATATTTTAATTCCAAATCAGGAGATATTTTGTTAAGGACATTTTATTTAAAATTAGTGATGACCATATTTGGATGTTTTTTAACAAACGAGTTGTAGAGTCTTATTTAATGAGTATAATATTAAATTTACCATCCTATAAAACTATTATATAATTATTTATAACATATATAATAATAAATTAATTTCACATTTTCATCCATTATATATTTTAATAGCATTGTTCATGTTGTTTGTTAGACCGATAAAAAAATATACATCCAATATTTAATGGATGAGTATGGTTATGAACATGGTTTTCTATTAAATAATATCATTATTTTATAATCCTAATGAAATTATGAAAAAAAATATATAGTGTTTAATTATATTTAAATAGATTTTAGTTAATATAAATTAAAATGAATGAAAAATGAGATATTTTACTTCGTTGATGCAGTAATTTAAGGGGGTTGCTATGTTCGATAGTGCACCCGATACGCAACAACATGTATATTTGAAATCTTACGTTGCACACTAATAATATAATAATATTATTTTAAATGGTAGTTAACTATTAGAAGTTATATAGGAGGGAACTAACAAAAAAAAGTACAATATTATTATACATGTTTTTGAAATGTATTTACATTTATCAAAAAAATGTTAGAGGCTTAAAATGTGAATGAATCTAATTTGAAGCATAATTAACATTAAAAGGCCGATTTACCGCCTTTTAATGTTGAACCCTATTTAAATATAATTTTTTCACATTAATACATTATATTTGACCAAATAAAATCATTCTATATAATTGTGAACATTAAAATTGACTTTGTGTAAATTTTTGGAATTTTTCTTATAAAGGTCATTTTATAATGAATAGTGAAAAATAAAGTATTTTAATTCAAAACCCTATTTTAATCTAATTTATTTATATGGATTGGATATCTTTTTCATTGGTTTAAATTTTAATTATGATATATATTTACCATTTAATCCAATTTTGGTCATTTTAATTAATATCACTTTGAAATTGAACATAAACAGGTGTCAATATTTTGATAGTTATTGTTTATTAAAAACATGCTATTTGTTTATCAAAGAAAATTAATTTTTAAATTAATAAATGACAAATTTATGTTTTGAATTTTTCAAAATAAAAATAATTTTGTTATTTGGAATTTCAAATATATATTATGATGAATTTTTGTATTTTTATGAAAAACATCAATTTTTTTATGAATATTGAAACCACTAGTAGTAGTCAAAATAAATGAATTTTCCATTTAAATGAAAATTTACCACTTATGTGAATTGAATTTCAAAAATCCCACATAGATTCTTGTTATTAGTATATAAAATATGGTTTAAAAAGATGAAAATCATTTTTGGTTAATAGTAACTTTTGACTTTTTTTTACCGATTTTAAAGGTAAATAGGGTATTCAAGGTAAAAAGAATATTATAATAATTTACAATGACCATAACACTTGTCCTAACCATATTGGATGAGTAATGACCGACCATGGGACTCATTAGGTCTATTTTGGGACCCCATGGAGACACTTATGAAAGAAAATTACACTTTAGATTAATTAATTTAATGTAAAGGAAAAAATGGTAAAAACATATATATTTTAGTAAATTAATTATTATATGGTGCTATATAAATTATATTTTCAACTATAAATATTAATTAGAAATTTGAAAATATTTCCTACATCATGGTAGTTTTTTATAATTTTTAGACATCACATATATTATATTAATTATGACAAAATAATGAGGTAATATTTACCTCATTAATAACAGATTTAAATAAATATGATTATAAATATATAAATAACATCCAAAAAACTGTCCAATTAATTTTGGATGATATTATTTCTACAATGAGTCATCTTATCTTTGAATTTAATAATTTTTGGAACTTTTGAAACAGTATTTCAATATATAATAAAATAATATTATCACAAATTCCAAAAGAGCTTGTCCTCTCCCTTATAAAAGCAGACCACTTCTAACCAATTCCTCATGGCTATCAAGCCTTTTTACTCATCCAATCACTGAAAAATTAATCTCCCTACATCCATATACTCCTCCTAGAGGCTTTAACTTTTTCATAACTCAATTCAAGAAGTCATTTGGTTCAAACCAAACAGAGTTACCCAAATTAAAGGTAACAGTTTCTCTTAAATTCTTTTCTTTATTTTACGTCTCCATCCCCTAAACTATTTTTATTCCATTCCTTTGTAACAACATCAATATACTCAATATAATAGGATTTTTTTATGAAATTATTCGAACTACACTTACACAGAACTTCATCTAATGGGTGAAGAAATAATATTTCTGTGGATGGAAAACTAACGCCTCACGAAATGATAATTGTTCAAATATCTCAAACTGCCTCTCATGGTGGACATTATGATTTAACTGTATTTATATATGATATATATTATGTTTATTTTTTCTTTATGATTCTTTATTTTCCATTTATATAAATACTTAATGGTTTCCATAGTGGGTAATTATGATAATCTCATTAGAGGAAGTGCGGACTACCGCCCCCTCTCAAAGTGATATGACTCGTTAATGTCATATGTGTGGCGTATAAAGGATGGAGTTAATAATATTTTATATGATATTATAATGGAATTAAAATACAAATATGTATTTTTATTATTTTAATTCCATTAAAATAAAAAATAGAAATGGAAGTAATGTTCATGCGTACATACGACTAACCGTCTCCATGAACGGTGCATTTCATTTCTTACCTATAAATGTTTTGTAGTATTATGAATATATATATAAACAAGATATATATGATATATAGGATATCTAAATAAGGAATTTTATTCTGGATATAATGGAATATTGACCACATGGACAACTTGTAAATATAAGGTGTTCATTTTTTACTCAAGTACCAAATATCGACAAAATGAACATTATTAACTTAAATGGTTATATAATTTTTATAAAATGGTAATAACTAATATAAAAAGAGTAATAAATTTTAAAAAGGTTCATAAGAAAGTAGAAATTAACTTTATTTTATTATTCAGGAGATTAAAGAACGATCGAGTCAAACCAGACACAAGGTAAGGAGATTTCTTATCTCACATTTAATTTCGTGAGATTTCCATTGTTCGCCACTTATTTATAGCATATGGTGTATTTTGTTCTGTTGTTTGATATATTTTATAATTATTCTATTTATATTCATGGTATTCTGTGATTCATTTTATGGTTTTTAACTTTTGATCAAATGAGGCAATTGATTACAACGAGGTAAAGGGTTTTATCTCACTTTTATTCCAATGAGATTCATGATATAATTTCCACTATTTCCTTTTTTGTGGTGTATGTACATCCCATGATTATATGATTTGTTTAAAATAAATTCATTTATGAGTATTTATTATTAATTTTATTATCCTTCTTTCATGTGGTGTATGTTTTGTATGTTACCAAATCGGTAAGGGAACCTTTCACCCTCCTTTTTTTAAAAGATTTCTTTTTTGTTTTGTCTTTTAATGTACATATTATTACGTTGAGATATGTTCTTATATATCCTTATTGATTTAAAATTTATGTATAAGTTATGAGATACCCTTTTTATCTCATAAAATCATTTTCTTAATTTTAAATTGACGCCGTTAGGCTATCGAATTTTTACAAGGGAACTTCTCAAACAAATTTTCCATTCTTTGGGATCAACTTATACTTCTTGAATATGTCATCCTATGCGTATGCGTGAATGACCTCTAATTTTTTAACACTTAATATAGACCAAAATTCGGAGTATTTATATTTGTCAAACATAATTATGTGATTGATTTGTCCTTAATTTAACGACACCATCTTTATAAGGGATTTCGTCCCAATTTACATTTTCCCTGAAACTTAATTATTGTTAGGCACCAATTCACTCTTATATGGAGTATATACTGTCCTTTGACATATTATATCATGAATCCCTTTATTCTCATCATATTATAATGTCTTGATTAAATGTTATTCCTCAATTATTTGTATTCAAGGTTCTCACTTTTTGTTAAAAAAACACTTGAACTAAAATATCATTTTAAAATTTTTAATGATTTATTCTTCAAAAAATTTATCATTAATGTCTATGTTTTAAAAATGGATTTTAGGATTTATTTATATGGAAATTAATTTTTTCAAATGATAATTCATTTAAAACCTTAAATGGGGTATGGGAAACTTTGATTCAAAATTCACTTTTTAAAAGGTTTTTAAAATGATAGTTAAAGCATTGTTTATTTCAATATCTTGATTTGATATATTTTGATTAGAATGTGGAAATTTTATCTTTCATATATTCCTTTATTATATGTTATAAATATGTCATGGTTATTGGGATTTTTTTACGTATATGGGTGGTTCCATGATAAACCTTGGGTGGGTGAGCCCGAGATAGCTCTCCAATGCCTAGGGTAACGTGATGGAGGTAAACATGATGTTTCTCCTAATAGATTTAGGGAGTATACTGTGATGGGTATTCCAAGTGTAACTCCCTATGTAGTTGTGATAGCTACAATGTATGTTTGATATGGATGATGTAAGTGACCTTTATTATTTAGGATTTGTGTGTTCTATTCATAAATCTTATGATTTTTTATGGTATGTTATGATTGACATGTATGTTTTCATTGATTTGTATTTATTAATGGGATAATGTTTTCCTTCCCTATTTCATAACTCTTACTGAGCTTTTTATGCTAATACCATGTTTTTAAAATGTTTTCCATGGGACTAAAAAATTAATACGGTCCAATATTGTAGAAAGGAAAAGGCATGTTGTATAAAACATGGAACTAAACATGTTTCGTTTTAAGTGTTTTTATTTTATGACAAAAATAGCCACTGGGTAGTAGTGTCTAAATGTATTATTCAAGTTGTTATGTAATAGTTATGGCCCGATTCTCTATAGCTCTAAACCCAAAAAGATCCTCAATGTGAATTTTTCATTTAATTAAATATTATTTAATGTTTTATGGTTGTGTCCTTATAGTAGGTATCACAGATCGGTTTAGACAACATTAGGGATTATGAGTTTTTATTAAACACTTGGTTAGTCCTTATGTCTATTATTTCAGTTAAATCCTTGTTTTATAACTTTTTTAGATCAAGGTAAGTCAGTTACTAATGGAAGGAGAAGGATCTCCAACGACAATCCTATCTCTTTTTAATGACATGCTTGCAATAATAATTGCAATGTCATGTTCGAATGATTGTGAGACATTTTCTAGCATACAACTCACTTGCAAACAGTTGTTTGAGACATCAAACATCTCCATTATACCTCGTTATCATCGTGGATCATGGGTTGTATTTAGACAAATCCTATTTTCACAATATTCTCATATTTTCAATAAAGGTAAATATTATCAAAAAAAATTAAATATTTTACCTTATCACAAGATTTTGAAGAATATTATGATTTTAAAATGGTATTAAAGAAGAAGACCATTAGGAAACCTATTTATATTTTCATTTACAATATAGTCTCTTAGGACATACCTATGGAATTTTAAAAAGACCATTAATTGAATGTATCAACTCAAATATGGTCCGAATATTTTATTGGAATCGTGTTTTTTCAGATGTTTTGAAATTATATATCATACATGATTATTTTCCAAAACTATTTTTCTGTGAACATATGCCCCATGTTGTACATGGTGTATTTGGATGGATGATGAAAATTGTTTTGAAGGATAACTAAATGATTATTGTGATGCATGGACCTTCTACCCACGTGAACAATATGAAGATGAAACCAAATGGACACCATGATCAAGGTATAATGTTCTACATTTTGGGGATCTTTTTATTTTATCAGATAATTCTGAAATAAGACTTCAAGAATTAAGATGTTGATATCATAATATAAGGATACAGCCTTAGAACATTACATAATCTTGAATTAAATGAATAATTCACATTGATGATCTTTTCATGATTACAGTTTTAGAGTATTATGACATAACTATTACATCTCACAATATTACAAAGTATTCACTTTTACTCAGTTTCCATTTTTTTCATAAAATAAAAACATTTAATAAGAAACATGTCTAGCTCCATGTTTTAGATTGCATGTATTTCCTTGAACCCATCCTTGACCCTATTCACCACTAAGTCCTTTTTAAAACATTAAAAAAACTTGGGGTGAGCATAAAAAGCTCAATAAGTGATATAAAAATATGGAAAGAATACAGTAGTCCATGTATACATAAGAATCAATGAAATCATACATTACTCTTAAAACATAATAACTTTGACATACCTCGTGAAATCATAAGATTTAATAATAACTCATATAAATCATAAGACATAAAGGTAACTTGAGGAATTCATAACATTCTTATGTAGGGAGTAACTCTCATGGTTATGTTTGGAATACCCACCATAGTATATTCCCTAAATCTCATTGAAGAAACCTTAGAGTTTAACTCCTTCACGTTACCCAATGCATTGGAGATCTATATCGGGCTCACCCGCCCTTATTTTATCATGGAAACACCCATCTTCAAAGACAATACCCAAGAACCATAACATAATTGTATAACTTAAAACATGCATAAAAGAAACATAACTTTTCAAAATTTCAATCACAAGATATCAATACAACATATTGATATAATCAAAACATTATCAAAACCATTTTAAATACCAAAATAAAGTTAAATTAAAACATGGTATTTATTTTTCATTTTAAAAAATTTATGGCTTGTATAGGAAGCCGAAACTCAAATAATGGTCATGGTGGCAGAGAAGTCATTGTCACCGTATACGTAAGACAAAAACATTCCCTTTTGTCGTTTAGTAAAAAACTTCGTAAAAAATTATTCTTTTTGAATAAATGAAAATGTTAAAGGGTTTTATACACCGTATAAAAGAAATTTTTGTATAAAACATAATATGCCTCAATTAAAGAATATTGAGACGAAGTCCCTTACAAAGTCGGTATCATAGGAGTAAGGATAAATAAATTACATGATTATGTGTGGAAAATATAAATACACTTAACATAAGAGAATAATAAGTGAAAAAAATTCAGAGTTAATCCCACCATATTCCTAGAATGACATAATCAAGAAGTAGAGGTTTGATCTAACGAATTGAATTTTGGTTAAGAAGTCCCCTTACCGAAATTTGACATCCTAACAGCGTAACTTTAAAATTCAGAAAATTAGTTGATGAGAAATAAAAGGGAATCTCATCACTTGGAAATAATTTTAATAGAAATAATTATAGAGAAGAACATATCCCAACATAACAGGATTAAAATTAAAAGACATAACAAAAAGAAGTCTTTCATAAAAGAGGTGGGTGAAAGAATCCCTTACCAATTTGGGTAACATTCAAAATGTACACCCCATGAAAGAATGACCAAACAATGCTGATGTAAATAACCATAAGTGAGAGTATATTACACAAAGAGTAGATTCATGGTCAGTACATAGACCACTCAATGGAGATAGTGACAAATATAGCATGAATCTCACAGGAATAAAAAGTGAGATAAAAACCCCATACTTTATTGTAATTAATCTAGTCGTATGACCAAAATATATTAAACACAATATGAATCACAGAATACCATGAATATAAATAGAATAATGATAATATATATCAAATGTAAGAAAAAAATAAACCACATGCAATAAATAAGTGGTGAACAATGGAAATCTCACAGAATTAAAAGTGAGATACGATATCCCCTTACGAAAATTTGGCAGCCTAACGGCGCCACGTAAAACTTCCAAAAATGGATTGAAGATATCAATTAGGGTCTCTAATCATATGAACATAAATAGTAAAGTAAGATGAATATTTAATAACATCCCCCAACATAAGAAATATGATCTTACAAGAAGGGACATAAAAGAGATTACTTAAAAAGAAAGAAGAGGTTGGATCCCTTACCTCAAGTATGACTTGTCTTGTTCGTTTCTTTATATTCCTGAAAAATAAACCATGGTTAATTAATAATTTCATAAGGACCTCCTTTAACGTTTATTATTAAATTCATATATCATATTATAATTTTATAATAATTAGTTAATTATGTTAGTTCATATCAGATGTTTTTGTCGATGTTCGGTACATGAGTCAAAAATAAACTTTTTTGAAAAGAATTGTCCATGTAGTTATAATTAAACAATCTATAGAATATTATTAATGACTTAAATTCATATATTTCCAGTATATATTCATTTTATACTATTCCATAACATTTAGAGATAAGAAAATGAAATGCACCATTCATGTTGATGGTAGGTCGTACGTACGCATGAACGCTACTTTCATTTCTTTGTCACATTTATGGAATTAAAACTAAATAAGAGAGATATATATATATATATATATATATATTAATTACATTATAATATATATGTTATATAGTTCACATAAGTTTATTAATTTCATTCTTTATACATTCCATGTATTTCATGAACGAGTCACTTCACTTGAGGGGGCGGTAGTCCACACTTCCTCAAATGAAATTATCGAATTTTCACAACATGAAAAACATAAAGGTATGTTTTAAATGTAAAATACAGAAGAATAGAGAAGAAATAAATATAATATATATCATAAATAACTATAATTACATCATAATGGCAACCATGATATGTGGTAGGAGAAGATAGAACAATCATTGTTTCGTGAGGCAGTAATTCGCTATCCACAGAAACAGTATGTTCTTTAACCATTAGTTGGAGGTGTGTGTAAGTGTAGCTTGAATCCTTCTCATAACAGAATAATAGTATATTTAATATACTGTTTTTTTACAAAATAAATGAATACAAATAGTTTAAGGGGTTTTAGAAGAAAAATAGAACAAAAGAACATAAGAGAAGACGTTACCTTTGAATAGGGTAACTCCCTTTGGTTTGAAGAAAAAGGGTTTCTTGAAGATCATTATGCCTACGGTAAGGCTTCTAGGATTAAGATAGGGATGTGGAAAGATAAAATGTGTAGACTTTGGTCGATCCAAATGCTTTAGAGGTGTGGGTAAGGGGGTAGTGGTGGGGGCCTTTTGTTAGAGGGAGGAGGGGCACAATTCGAATGTTATAAAATGATACTTTATTATAAAATGATTTTCAGATTTTAAAGGTCCCAAAAATATATATATCCATGATAAGGTGATAATTTTCGAAATAAACCTCTCCAATAGGTTTTAGACAAATATATATCTTAAATTCTACCTTATCTTTTCATTTTAATTAAATCATTCATTAATGAGGTAATCACTAGATCATCACAGTGTCATAAATAAACTTATTTATTTAATGACTAAAAATTAAAAAAATTTAAATCATGTAGGAAATATTTTTATATTTCCAATGATTGTTTATAGTCAAAGATATAATTTATTTAAACAAAATCAAAATCGTTTTACTTAGCTGATACATACTTTGGTTACATTTTCCTTTCTTTAAAAAATATGATAAAAGGTCACTATCACACTAAAGTGATTCCATGGGGTCACAAGGTTGTCACAAGGCATCTCATGGACGGCCATGACACCACCAATATCATTAGGACACATGTTGGGGTCATTTTATATTTTTAGGATATAATTTTATTACCCTTAACTACTGATTACTAATTAAACACGATAATTAAAGATAATTACCATCGTTACTATTCATATTGTCCAAAAAAAGAATCCTAATTACATAATTTGGACCTTCTGATTCTAAATATGTAATCCATTTTATCAAAATAAAATCACAGAAATTGCAGTAATTAATTTCAAATAATTCGTGTTGTCAAAACTAAAGACGGGTTTTTAAGAAGTAAAATATATCAAAAGATTGAATTGTTTTTACGTCCAATTTAAAAGTGAAGTTACATACAATGAAAAAAATTGTATTAAATTATAAAAAACTAATTAAATTACATCTTAATATCAATTAAAATGAAAATATAACTATATAAATAAATTGGATGAAAAAGTATTTTGGAATTAAAATGCAGTATTTTTCACTATTCATTGAAAATGAACATTTGTGAGAAAAATACCAAAAATTAACCTTAAGATATATTTTATATTCCAAATTAAAAAATGATATCAATTTTACCAAATCAAAAACATATAAGTTTTATTAATTAATTTTATAATCAATTCCCGCTGTCAAAACAAATAGCGTGTTTTTTAGAAACAATATCTTTTAAAAGATTGACACTTGTGTCTGTCCAATTTCAAAGTGAAATAAATTAAAATGACGACAATTGGATTAAATATTCAAATAATATTTTATTTACACTTTAAAACCAATTAAACAGATAATCAGACCATATAAATAAATTATACAAAAAGGAGGTTTTGAATTAAAATACATCTTTTCACTATTCATTAAAAAAAATGAACGTTATCGAAAAAAAACAAAGTAATTTTTTATGTCTTGATTCTAAAGAAGGATTTTAATTTTTCAAATATAACATATTAAATTTTCATAATGTCGATTTAAAAAGGGTTCTCCATAAAAAGGCGGTTAATCGACCTTTTAAAGAATATTAGAATTTTACTCTTAAAATTGGATTCATTCGAATTTTAATCCTCTAAAATTTATTGAATAAATGTAAAAATATTTGACGAGAATATATAATCACTTTTTAGTTAGTTTTTTTCATTACCTCCATTACATCAGATGGGGATTTACTTCCATTTACAATAATATTATTTTATTAATAGCATGCAACATATGATTTCAAAGAAACTCGTTTTTGCATATTGGTTATGCCATCGAACAAAGAATCCCCATTTATGTAATATTAATATTTTATTCACAAATATTAATATATATGCACATTTCATATTCATTATTTACCTGGGATGTTACATCATTCCACCCTTTTGGGAATTTCATCCTTGTAATTTTAAAATTTGGCTTGGAAATTTTATTGAATGCTCCAAATCGGAAAATGAGTCTATTAAACTGTCACATTAAAAGAAAGAATGGTAAATACAAATGTAACTCAAGTTAACCCATAATAGGATATAATGTAGGATGGAATGGACATGGAAGAGATAATAAAGGGTCATGTTTTGATGGAGAGTGATAGAAAACATGACTAGGAGTAAGTTAACCACAAGAAAATCACAAACTTGTGATGGGTTAAACGGTATTTGATTCCCCATTAGAAAAATTTAACAGACAACATTTTTGTTTTAAGATACTTTTCATTGAGTAATATATTTATGAGATTAACTAAATCCTAAGGAAACACATTAACTTGTCATGTAGAATTTCATATTTTAATAGTTTTCTAAAACAAACTAACATTTTCTCCAAACGATGAGTATTTCAGGATGCATTTTTTATATTGAGAGCACTATAATAAACGTCTACAAAATCACCAAACCAACATAAGATGAACTATATATTTCCACTGTCTTTAGACCTTAACCAAAAAAAAAATTAGTACGAGATCAAATAATACCTAAAAAGGATAATCATTTATAAAAAGAAATACTACTCTTGATCTCCAAAATTTGTCAAACATTATCCAAAGTTCAAAAAAACCATTCAATAAAAAGTTTTCCATAAAATTATTCAATGTAATCCAAACTATGAAAAAATCCCAAATATCTGAAGAATTTAATCACATAGTCGTCCAAGATAAATCTTAAAATTTATCTCTAAATAACATTAGTTACTCTTAAAGTCTCATACTAAAAAGTAACAAACCTAATCACATATCCTCTATGATAGGCTAATAATTTCCATAGATAAACCAAAATAAACTTATTCCTCATTTAAATGATCATCTAACTAAAAATAATTAGTTATACTAAACAGGGACTTCACGTAGTCCAGTGATAGGCGATAAATACCAGTCGCCCTTTGGTTGTGGGTTCGATTCCCGCAGTATTGTCTGGTCCGATGGGTTGTCACGCGGTCTGCGTGTTGTCCTTTTTCCAAAACTATATAAATCATAAAACATTCCACAAATAGAGATAAATCTTCAAAAATAAACATAAAATATTTTAACCTCAATTTTATCTCATTACTTTCATTTTCCATCATATAGTAACCCATAAGTACCTCAAACGTAAGGATTATATAAACCCTAATGTTTACCTATATAATTATTACCTGAATTTCCACATCGAGTTGGTTATCTCGAACATTATGGAATAGATAAATCACCAAGGTTCAAGTGGTTAATCGTGAATCCTGATATTTGGTTGAGAATAACCACAAGAGTTCTCATTGTATCTCCCATATCATTCAGTTGTTTTTTCAGAAAACCCTCATAGTTTTCTTCATATCCACTATTACATTGGTTCCTGCTAGATCAAGACATTTACTAAAATCAAAAAGGTCAATGTGATTATATCAACAAAATCATCATGTACTAATGATGAAGATAAAAACCAAGATATACTTATCCATGTTATCTCAATATCATTCTTACTTTCAAAAATAACAATGACTTCATCTAATATACTGACCATTGTCGTTATATACAACTTGTCACTTGTGCATAAACAACACTCTATCCTAAAAGGTTATCTAAACAGACCTTTTATACCAACTATAAGGACCCAGCCTTAAATCATTGAATAATATTGAATTAAATGAATAATTCAAAATGAGGATCTTTTCAGGTTTAGATTTTTAGAGAATTAGGACATAACTATTACATCTCACAAGATTACAAAGTTGGCACTTCTACTCGGTTTCCATTTTATTATAAAATAAAAACTTTTAAAATAAACATGTGTAGTTCCATGTTTTAGATAGCTTGTCTTTCCATGATCCCATCCTTGACCTTATTCACCTTTAAGCCCTGTGGAAAGCATTTCAAAAACACGGGGTGAGCGTAAAAGGCTCAGTAAGGGATATAGAAAAACCGAAAGAAAACATTAGTCCATTTATACATAAGAATCAATGAAGTAATACTTTACACATAAAACATAAGCACTTTAACATACCTCATGAAATCACAAGATTTATGAATAACTCATAAAATTAATAAGACATAAATGTAACTTTAGGCATTCATAAAATTCTTATATAGGGAGTAACCATCATGGTTACGCTGGGAATACCGACTACAGTATATTCCCTAAATATCTTCTAAGAAATCATACAGATTAACTCCTTCGTGTTACCCAATGCATTGGAGAGCTATATTGGGCTTACCAGCCCTTAGTTTATCATGGAACCACCTGTCTTCATAAACAATTCCCAAGAACCATAACATAGCTGTATCACATAAAACATGCATAAAGGAAACATAACATCTCCACATGTCAATCACAAGATTTCGATACAATGCATTGATATAATCAAAACATTATCAAAACCATTTTCCATACCAAAATAAAATAAAAGAAAAACATGGTATTTATTTTTCATTTAAAAAATGTTATGGCTTGTAGACGAAGCCAGAACTCAAATAATGGTCATGGTGGTAGAGAAGTTGTTGTCGCCACATCCATATGAAAAAAACATTCCCTTTTTTTGTTTATTAAAACGCATCGTATAAAAATATTCCTTTTGAATAAAAGTAAAATTAAAGGGGTTTATACTCCATATAAAAGAAATTTTTGAATAAAACAAAATATTCCTCAATGAAATAAGATTGAGATAATGTCCCTTACAAAGTAGGTATCCTAATATTAAGGATAAATGAATTACATGATTATGTGTGGAAAATATAAATACACCTAACATAAGAGGATATTAAGTGTAAAAAAATCAGAGGTCATCCACACATATTCATGGTATGACATAATCAAGAAGTAGAGGATTGTTCCAAGGAATTCAAATTAGGTTAAGAAGTTCCCTTACAATAATTCGATAGCCAAACTACATCACTTTAAAATTCAGAAAATGAGTCGATGAGAAAGAAAACGGTATTTCATCACTTTGAAATAATATTTATAGAAATAAGTATAGAGAAGAACATATCCCAACATAACAAGATTTAAATTAAAATACATAACAAAAATAAGTCTTTTAAAAAATAGGAGGGTGAAAGAATCCCTTACAGATTTGGGTAACATTTTAAACATACACCCCATGAATGAATGACCAAACAACGCGGATGTAAATACCCATAAATGAGAGTATATTGCACAAATATTTGAATCATGTTCATTAGATACAACACTCAATGGATATAGTGACAAATGTATCATGAATCTAAAGGGAATAAAAAGTGAGATAAAAACCCCATACTTCATTGTAATAAATCGAGTCATATGACCGAAAGATAATAAAAACAATATGAATCATAGAATTCCATTAATATATATATAATCATGATAATATATATCCAATTTAAGAACATAATACACCACATTCAATAAATAAGTGGCTAACAATGGAAATCTCATGGAATTAAAAGTGATATAAGATATCCCATTATGAAAATTCGGCAGACTAATGGTGCCACTTAAAACTTCCAAAAATGGATTAAAGATATCAATTATGATATTTTATCATATGAAAATTAAAAGTAAAATAAGAGTAATATATAAGAAC
This sequence comes from Viscum album, assembly GCA_963277665.1. Lineage (NCBI taxonomy): Eukaryota > Viridiplantae > Streptophyta > Magnoliopsida > Santalales > Viscaceae > Viscum > Viscum album. The sequence goes on from OY728146.1 coordinate 1,818,745,486, forward strand.
ATCCCCAAACATTAGATAGAGGATCTTAAAAGAAGTGAGATAGAAGAGAGTACATAAAAAGAAAGAGAGAGGTTGGATCCCTTACCTCAAGTCCAACTTGTCTTGTTTATTTATTTATATTCCTGAATAATAAACACTGGTAAATTAGTTATTTCTTAAGGACCTCCTTTAAATTTTATTATTCAATTCATATCACATATTATAATGTTATAATAATTAGTTAAATATGTGAGTTCATATCAGATGTTTTTGTCGATGTTCGGTACAATAGTCAAAAATGAACTTCTTTGAAAAGAATTGTCCATGTAGATATAATTACACAATATCCAGAATAGTATTAATTATTTAAATATCATATATATCCATTATATATTTATTTTATACTATTCCATAACATTTGGAGATACGAAAATGAAATGCACCGTTCATGGATACGGTAGGTCGTACGTACGCATGAACACTACTTTCATTTCTTTGTCACATTAATTGAATTAAAACTAAATGAGATATATGTATATATATATATATATTTTAATTCCATTATAAAATATTATTTATATAGTACACATAAGTTAATTAATTTCATTAGTTATACATTCCATGTATTTCATTAACAAGACACATCACTTGAGGGGGCGGTAGTCTACACTTCCTCAAATGAAATTATCGCATTTGCACAACATGAAAAACATAAAGGTATGTTTTAAATGTAAAATACATAAGAATATAGAAGAAATATATATAATATGTATCATAAATAACTATAGTGACATCCTAATGGACTCCATGATATATGGTAGGAGAAGATAGAACAATAATCGTTTCGTGAGGCAGTAATTCGCCATCTAGGGAAACAATATGGTTTTAAACATTAGATAGAGGGTTGTGTAAGTATAGCTCGAATACTTCTCATATCAACATCATAGTATATTTAAGATAATTTTTTTGTTAAAAAATAATATAATAAAAATATTTTAAGGGGTTGGAGTAGCAAAATAGAACACAAGAACATAAGAGAAGACATTACCTTTAAATCGGGTAACTCCATTTGGTATGAACCAAAAGGGTTTCTTGAAAAGAATTCTACCTACGATAAGCCTTATAGGATGAAGATAGGGATGTGGATAGATAAAAGGTGCAGAGTTTGGTCAATCCAAAGGATTGAGAGGTGTGGGTAAGGGGGTAGAGGTGGGCCCTTTTATAAGAGGGAGGAGGGGCACTCGTGGAATGTTATAAAATGTTACTTTATTATAAAAGGATTTTCGGATTTTTAAAGTCCCAAAAAGATATATTTAGATGATAAGGTGATAATGGTTTTAAATATACCCATTAAATAGTTTTTAGACAAATGTAAGTCTTAGATTCTTCCTTATAGTTTCATTTTATTTAAATTGTTCATTAATGTGTTAATCATGGCATCATCATGGTGTCATAAATAAATTTATTTAGTTACTGTCTAGAAATTATAAAACAATTACCATCATGTAGGAAATATTTTTATATTTGGAATGAATTTTTATAGTCAAACAGATCATTTATGTAAACAAAATTAAAATTGTTTTGATTAGGTGATACATACTTTGGTTACATTTTCCTTTCTTTAAAAAAATATGATAAAATGTCACTATCACAATAAAGTGATCCCATGGGGTGCCAAGGTTGGAACAAGGCACACCATGGTCGGCCATGACACCAAAAATAGCATTATGACACTTTTTGGGGTAATTTTATATTTTTTAGATATTATTTTATTACCCTTAACTACCGATTACTAATTAAACACGACAATTAAAGATAATTACAGCCATTACTATTCATAATGTCAAAAAACAAGAGTCTTAATTACATAATTTTGGACCTTCTGATTCCAAATATGGAATCCTTTTTTATCAAATTCCAAACATAGAAATTTATGTATTAATTTAATATAATTCCCATAGTCAAAACCAACGACGGGTTTTTAAGAAGGAAAATATATCCAAAGATTGATTTGTTTTTACATCCAATTTAAAAGTGAAATTACATACAATGACAAAAATTGTATTAAATTATAAAAAAGATAATTAAATTAAACCTTAAAACCAATTAATATGACAATCTTACTATATAAATAAATTGGATGAAAAAACATTTTTGAATTAAAATGCAGTATTTTTCACTATTCATTGAAAATGAACATTTGTCAGAGAAATACCAAAAATTCAACCTAAGCTATATTTGATATTCCAGATTCAAAAATGATATAAATTTTAACAAATTATAAACATATAAGTTTCTCTAATTAATTTTATAATCAATTCCCGTTGTTAAAACAAATAGCGTGTTTTTAGAAACAATATATATTAAAAGATTGACACTTGTTTATGTCAAATTTCAGATTGAAATTAATTCAAATGACCACAATTGAATTAAATGGTAAAAATAGATTTTAATTGAACATTAAAAACAATTAAAAATATAATCTTACCATATAAAGAAATTAGACAAAAAGAGGGTTTGAATTAAAATACGTGAATTTCACTATTCATTAAAAAATGAACTCTATCGGAAAAATAAAAAAAATTACACAAAGTAAATTTTTATGTCTTAATTATAAAGAAGGATTTTATTTTTTTCATATATAACATATAAAATGGTTATAAAGTGGATTTAAAAAGGGTTCTCCATCAGAAGGTGGTTAATCGTCCTTTTAAGAATATTATAATTTTACACTTAAAATTGGATTCATTCTCATTTTAAACCTATATCATTTTTTGATAAATGTTAAATTATTTGGCAATAATATATAATCACTTTTTAGTTAGTTTTTTTCATTCCCGCCATTACATCGTTTAGGAGTTTACTACCATTTATAAGAATTTTATTTTATTATTAGCGTCCAACATATGATTTCAATGAAACTCGTTGTTGCGTATTGGGTATTCCATCGAACATAGATTCCACTTTTATGTAATATTAATATTTTATTCTCAAATATTAATATATATGAAAATTTCATATTCATTATTTATCTGGGATGTTACATCCTTCCCCCCTTTTGGGAATTGTGTCCTCGCAATTTTAAAATTGGGCTTGGAAACATTATTGAAAGCCCCACATTAGAAAAAGAGTCAATTAAACTATCACTTTAAATGAAAGAAAGGGAATTACAAAGGCCACTATAGTTAACCCATACTAAGATTCCATGTAGAAAATCATGGACATTTAAGAGATAACAAAGGGTCATGTTCTGATGGAGAGTGATAGAAAACATGATTAGAACAAAGTTAACCACAAGAAAATCACAAACTTGTAATGGGTTAAACGGTATTTGATTCCCCAGTTGGAAAAGATAACATACAACATTTTTGTTTTATGTTACGTTTCATTGAGAAATTTATTTATGACCTTAACTAAATCCTAAGGAAACATACTTACTTGTCATGTATACTTTCATCTTTTACAATATTTATATCACAAACTCATATTTTCTCCAAACGATGATTATTTCAGGATGAGTTGTTCATATTAAGAGCACTATAATCAACTTCTAGAGAATAACCTAACCCCAAAAAAAAGAAACTATATATTTCCCATGTCTTTAGACCTTATCCAAAACCAAAAATTCTTAGTACGTGATCAGATAATACCCAAAAACGATAATCATTTATAAAAGGAAATACTACTCTAAATCTACAAAAAAATTCAAACATTATCCAAAGTTGATCAAAGACCATTCAATAAATAGTCTTCCATAAAATTCATCAAAGTAGTCCAAAATAAGAATTAAACCCAAATATCTGATTGATTTAATCACATATTCTTCCATGATAAATCTTAACATTTATCTCCAAATAACATCAGTTACTCTTAAAGTCTCATACTGAAAAGAAACTAACCTAATCACATATCCCCCATTATAGGCTAATCATTTCCATAGATAACCAAAAAACAAACATATTCCTGATTCATAAGATCATATAACTAAAAATAATTTTTATACTAAGCAAGGACTTCACGTAGTCTAGTGGTAGGCAATAAATACCCGTCGCCCTTTGGTTGTGGGTTCGATTCCCGCAGCTTTGACCAACGCGACGGGTTGTCACAAGGTCTACATGTTTTCATTTTTCCAAAAACTATATAATTCATAAAATATTTTCCAAAAAGAGAAAAAATATTCAAAAATAACCATAACAAAATTTAACCTCAATTTTATCTCATTCCTTTCATTTTCCATCATATAGTAACCCATAATTACGTCAAAAGTAAGGATCATATAAACCCTAATGGTTACCATTATAATTATTACCTGAACATCTACATCGAGTTGGTTATCTCATACATTATGAATTAGAGAACTCACCAAGGTTAAAGTGGTTAATCATGACTCCTGATATTTGGTTGAGAAAAACAACAAGAGTTCTCATTGCAACTCCCATATCATTAAGTTGTTCGTTCAGAAAACTGTCACAGTTTTCTTCACATCCACTATTACTTTGGTGCCTGCTACATCCATCCATTTACTAAAACCAAAAATGTAAGTGTGAGTATATCAGAAAAATCTTCATGTACTAATGAGGAACATAAAAACCATGATATACTTATCCTTGTTATCTCAATCTCTTTATAACATTCAAAAATAACAATGACTTCATATAATATACATTCCATTGTGGTTATATAAAACTTGTCACTTGTTCTTAAACATAACTCTAGCCTCTAAAGTTATCTAAACCGAACATTGATACCAACTATAAGGACCCAACCTTAAAACATTACATAATCCTGAATTAAATGAATAATTCACATTGAGGGTCTTTTCAGGATTAGAGTTATAGAGAATTAGGACATAACTATTACATCTCACAAGATTACAATGTAGGAACTTCTACTTAGTTTACATTTTTTTCATTAAATAAAATCTCATAAAAACATGTCTAGTTCCATTTTTTTGATATCATGTCTTTCCTTGATCCCATCATTGACCCTATTCACCATTCAGTCCTATGGAAAACAGTTCAAAAACATGGGGTGAGTGTAAAAATCTCTATAAGGGAGATAAAAATAAGGAAATAAATAATTAGTCCATGTATACATAAGAATCAATGATATCATACATTACTCTAAAAAAATAAGAACATTAACATACCTCATGAAATCATAATATTAATTAATAACTCATAGAAATCATAAAATGTAAAGGTAACTTGAGGCATTCATAACATTCTTACATATGGAGTCACCCTCATGGTTACGTTTAGAATACCCACCATAGTATATTCCCTAAATATTTTCGGAGAAACCATATCGTTTAACTCTTTCGCATTACCCAATATATTAGGGAGTTATATTGGGCTCACCCGCCCATATTTTATCACGGAACCACCCGTCTTCATAAACAATGCCCAAGAACCATAACATAATCGTATCATATATAACATGCATAAAGGAAACATAACATCTCCACATTTCAATCACAAGATATCAATACAACATGTTAATATAATAAATACATTATAAAAACAATTTTCAATACCAATATAATAGAAAAAAACATGGTATTTATTTTTCATTAAAAAAAGTTATGGCTTGTAGAGGAAGTCATAACTCAAATAATGGTCTCGGAGGCGGAGAAGTCGTTGTCGCCACATACGTAAGACAAAAACAGTCCCTTTAGTCATTTAGTAAAATGATTTATATAAAAAGACTCAATTTGAATAAAATTAAACATTAAAGGGATTAATACTCTTTATAAATGAAATTTGTGTATAAAACAAAATATGCCCAAATTAAAGGAGATTGAGACGACGTCCCTTACAAATTCGGTATCCTTAGATTAAGGATAAATCAATTACATGATTATGTGTTGAAAATATAAATACACCTAACATAAGAGGATATTTAGTTAAAAACAATTGGAGGTCATCCACACATATTCATAGTATGACATAATCAATAAGTAGAGGTTTGATCCAAAGAACTGAAATTGGGTTTAGAAGTTACCTTATTGAAATTCGAAAGCCTAACAGCGCCACATTAAAATTCAAAAAATGAGATGATGAGAAATAAAAGGGTATCACATCACTTGGACATAATATTTATATCAATAAGGATAGAGAAGAACATATCCAAACATGAAAATATGTAAATTTAAATACATAACAAAACATAGTCTTTTAAAAAGTGGAGGGTGAATGAATCCCTTACCGATTTGTGTAACTTTAGAGATGTACACCCTATAAAAGAAGGACGAAACAATGCTGATGTAAATAACCATAAATGAGAGAATATGACACAAATATTTGAATCATGGTCAGTACATACCCCACTCAACAGATATAGTGACAAATATACCATGAATCTCACGGGAATAAAATGTTAGATAAAAACATCATACTTTATTGTAATCAATCGAGTCGTATGACCAAATGATAATAAAAACAATATGAATCACAGAATACCATGAATATAAATAGAATCATGATAATATATATTAAATGGAAGAAGACAATACAACAAATGAAATAAATAAGTGGCAAACAATGTAAATACCACGGAATTAGAAGTGTGATAAGATTTCCGCTTACGAAAATTAGGAAGCCTAACGACGCCACTTAAAAGATCCAAAAATTGATTGAAGATATCAATTACGGTCTCTCATCATATGAAAATAAAATTTACTGTAAGAGGAATATAGAAGAACATCCCCCAACATAAAAATAATATATTAAAAGAATTTACATAAAAGAGAGTACATAAAAAGAAAAAGAGAGGTCAGATCCCTTACCTCAAGTCCAACTTGTCTTGTTCATTTCATTATATTCCTGAATAATAAACATTACCCATTTAATAATTTCATAAAGACCTAATTTAATGTTTATTATTAAATTCATATCACATATTATAATGTTATAATAATTAGTTAATTATGTGAGTTCATATGAGACATTTTTTTCGATGTTCGGTACATGAGTCAAAAATGAACTTGTTTGAAAATAATTGTCCATGTAGTTATAATTAAACCAAATCCAGAATAGTATAAAGGATTAAAATATCATATATATCCAGTATATATTCATTTTATACTATTCCATTACATTTTATTATAATAAAATGAAATTCACCGTTCATGGAGACGGTAGGCCATACGTACGCAAGAACACTACTTTCATTTCTTTGTCACGTTAATGAAATTAAAAATAAATGAGATATATATATATATATATATATATATATATTATATAATTCCATTATAATATATATGTTATATAGTTTACATAAGTTCATTAATTTCCATCTTTATACATTCCATGTATTGCATGAACGAGTCACATCACTTGAGGGGGGTAGTAGTCCACACTTCCTCAAATGAAATTATGTCATTTTGACAACATGAAAAACATAAAGGTATGTTTTAAATGTAAAATAATGATTCATATAGAGGAAATAAATATAATATATATCATAAATAACTATATTTCCATAATAATGGCCACCATTAGAGGTGGTAGGAGAAAATAGTACACTCATAATTTCGTGAGGTAGTAATTCGCCATCCACGGAAACAGTATGTTTTTTAACAATTAGACGGAGGTGTGTGTAAGTGTAGCTTTAATCATTCTCATTAAAACATACTTGTATTTTTAATATTCTTTTTATGTTATGAAATAAAGAAATAAAAATAGTTTAATGTGTTGGAGATGAAAAATAGCACAAAAGAACATAAGGGAAGACATTACCTTTAAATCGGGTAACGCCCTTTGTTTTGACCAAAAGGTTTTCTTGAAGAGCTTTATGTGTATGGTAAGGATTCTAGGATGAATATAGGGATGTTAAGAGATAAAATTATGAGATTTTTGTCGATCCAAAGGATTGAGATGTGTGGATAAGGGGGTAGAGGTGGGGACTTTTATAAGAGGGAGGAGGGGCACTCTTGGAATGTCATAAAATGTTACTTTATTATAAAATGCTTCTCAGATTTTAAAGGACCCAAAAAGATATATTTCGATGATAAGGTGATAAGGGTTCTAAATAATCCCATACAATAGGTTTTAGACAAATGTATGTCTTAGATTCTACCTTATCATTTCATTTTATTTAAATCGTTCATTAATGAGGTAATCACTGCATCATCACGGTGTCATAAATAAATAAATTTATTTAATGTATAAAAATTATAAAAGAATTACCATCATGTAGTAAATAATTTTATATTTCCAATGAATGATTATAGTATAAGAGATAATTTATGTACACAATATTAAAATTGTTTTACTTAGGTGATATATAATTTGGTTACATTTGCCTTTCTTTAAATAAAATATGATAAAAGGTCACTATCACACTAAAGAGATTCCATTGGGTCCCATGGTTGGAAAAAGGAATCCCATGGTCGTCCATGAAACCACCAATTAAATTAGGACACATTATGGGGTAATTTTATATTTTTTATGATATTATTTGATTACCCTAAACTACTGATTACTAATTAAACAAGATAATTAAAGATAATTACCGTCGTTACTATTAAAAATGTTCAAAATACTAAAGAGTTTTAATTACATAATTTGGACCTTATGATTCCAAATATTGAACCATTTTTATCAAATTCCAAAAACAGAAATTGTTGTAATTAATTTAAAATAATTCCCGTTGTCAAAACCAAAGACATGTTTTAAACAAGTAAAATATATCAAAAGATTGATTTGTTTTTACCTCCAATTTAAAAGTGAAGATACTTAAAATGGCCAAAATTTTATTAAATGAAAACAAAATAATTAAATTAAACCTTAAAACCAATTTAAATTACAATATAACTATATAAATAAATTGTCTGAAGATGAATTTTTGAATTAAAATGCAGTATTTTTCACTATTCATTGAAAATGAAAACTTTTCAGAAAAATACCAAAAATTCATCCTAAGGTATATTTGATATTAAAAATTAAAAAATTATATCCATTTTACCAAATTCAAAGCATAGAAGTTGCATTAATTAATTTTATAATCAATTCCCGCTGTCAAAACAAATAGAATGTTTTTTACAGACAATATATATTAAAAGATTGGCACTTGTTTATGTCCAATTTCAAACTAAAATTAAATCAAATGACAAAAAATGGATTAAATGGTAAAAATATATTTTAATTACACTTTAATACCAATTAAAAAGATAATCTGACCATATAAATAAATTATACAAAATGGAGGTTTTGAATTAAAAAACAACATTTTCACTATTCATTAAAAAAATTAACTTTATCAGAAAAATAAAAATAATTTATGCAGAGTAAATTTTGATGTCTTTATTATAATTAAGGATTTTAATTTTTCAAATATAACATATACAACTGTCAGAATGTGTATTAAAAAAGGGTTCGCCATCAAAAGGCCGTTAATCGACCTTTTAAAGAATATTAGAATTTTACTCTTAAAATCAGATTCACTCGCAATTTAAGCCTTTAATATTTATTGAATAAATGTAAAAATATTTTACAAGAATATATAATCACATTTTTGTTAGTTCTATTAATTTCCGCATTTACATCGGTTTGGAGTTTACTATTACTTACAATAATATTATTTTATTATTAGTGAGTAACATATGATTTCAACGAAATTCGTTGTTGTGTATTGCGTAACACATCAAACATAGTATCCCCTTTTAAGTAATATTAATATTTTATTCAAAAATATTAATATATATGAATATTTCATATTCATTATTTACCTGGGATGTTACATCCTTTCCCCCTTTTGGGAATTGCGTCCTCCAAATTTTAAAATTGGGCTTGGAATCTTTATTGAAATCCCCACATTGGAAAAGAAGTCAATTAAACAGTCACTTTAAAAGAAAGAAATATAAGTAAAAATTTCACTCGGGTTAACCCATACTATTACTCCATGTAGAAGGACATGGACATCACATAAATTAAATTATCTAGGACACAATAATGATAGAGTATTTACCACATTAATAAAATATTTAGATAAATATGATTATAAATATTAATATAACATCCAAAACATGTCCAATTCTTATTAGATGATATTATTTCGACAATGAGCATTTTTATATTAAAAATGATGATTTTTTGACCATTATAAACCGAATTACATTATATAATATGTTAATATTATCACACTTTCCTAAAGTGCCCCTCTTCTCACTTATAAGCTGAGACCACTTCTAACCAATTCCTCACACCTCTCAAGCATTTTGGCTCATAAAACCTCTTCCAAATTAAGCTCCCTACATCCCTCTACTCCTCGTAGAAGCCTTACCTTAGGCAGAAGGCAATTCAAGAAGTCCTTTGGTTCAATCCAAAGGGAGTTACCCAAATTAAAGGTAACATTTTCTCTAAAATTGTTTTTATTTATTTTACTTCTCCAACCCTACACACTTTTTATTTCATTATTTTGTAACAAAAATAGTATCCTCAATATACTATGATGTTTTAATGATATTTATTAGAACAAAACTGACACACACCTCCATATAATGGGTGAAGAACATAATGTTTCTGTGGATGGAAAACTAACGCCTCACGAAACGATGATTGTTCAAAAATCTCAAACCGCCTCTCATGGTGGCCATTATGATGGCACTATATTTATATATGATATATATTATGATTATGTTTTCTTTATGATTTTTTGTTCTTCCATTTATAGAAATACATTATGGTTTCCATAGTGGGTAAATATGATAATCTTATTAGGGGAATTGCGGACAACTGCCCCCTCAAAGTGATATGACTCGTTAATGCCTTATGTGCGATGTATAAAGGATGGAGTTAACAATATTTTATATGATATTTAACTGTAATTATAATATATCTATGTATCATTATGTTTTTAATTCCCTTAAAAAAATAAATAGAAACGGAAGTAGCATTCATGCATACGTACAACTTATCGTCTCCATGAACGGTGCATTTCATGTCTTACCTCTAAATGTGATGTACTATTATAAATATATATATATATATACTGGATATATATATTATATATATGATATCTAAATATTTATTTTCATTCTGTATATAATGGTCTATTGACCACATGTACATCTTGTAAATACAAGGTGTTCATTTTTGACTCAAGTACCAAATATCATCAAAATGAACATTATTAAATTAAATGATTACATAATGTTTATAACATGGTAATAAGTGATATAAGAGGAATAATAAACATGAAAAAAATTCTTAATCAAGTATAAATTAACTTTATTTTATTATTCATGAGATTAAAGAACGATTGAGTCAATTCAGACACGAGGTAAGGAGATTTCTTATCTCACTTTTCATCCCGTGAGATTTCCATTGTTTGCCACATATTTATTACATGTGGTGTATTATGTACATAAGTTTGATATATTTTATCATTATTATATTTATATTCATGGTATTATGTGATTAATTTGATGGTTATTAACTTTTGATCCAATGAATCTGTTGATTACAACGAGGTAATGGTTTTCATCTCACTTTTATTCTCGTGAGATTCATGCAATAGTTAACACTATTTATTTTTCTATGGTGTATGTACTCCCCTTAAATGTAATATTTGTGTAATATACATTCATTTATGAGTATTTACATATTAATTTTATGATCCTTCTTTCATGTTGTGTTTGTTTTGTAAGTTACCAAATCGGCAAGGGAACCTTTCACCCTCCCCTTTTTAAAAGACTTCTTTTTGTTATGTATTATAATTTACAACTTATTTTGTTGGGATATTTTCTTCTATATACTTATTGATGAAAAATTTATGTCCAAGTGATTATATACCCTTTTTATGTCATCAAATCATTTTTATAATTTTAAATTGATTCTGTTAGGCTGTAGATTTTTTATAGGGGAACTTCATAACCAAATTTTGAATTCTTTTGGTTCTCCTTGTACTTCTTGAATATGCCATCCTATGAATATGTGTGAATTACCTATGATGGTTTTACACATAATATATACTCAAATTGTATGTATTCATATTTTTTACACATAATTATGTGATTGATTTATCTTTAATTTAAGGATACCAGCTTTATAAGGGATTTCATCCAAATTTACATTTTCACTGGGACTTCATTGTTGTTTTGCACCAATTAACTCTTATATGGTGTATATACTATCCTTTGACATATTATATAATGAATCATTTTATTCTAATGACATTATAATGTTCTGATTAAATGTTATCCCTCAATTATTTGTATTTAAGCATCTCTTTTTTTTAAAAAACTATTTAACTAAAATATCAATTTAAATGTTTTAATGTTTTATTCTTGAAAATAATTCTCATTAATGTCCATGTTTTCCAAATGGTTTTTAAGATTTATTTACATGTAAATTAATGTTTAAAAATGATAATTAATTTAAAATCTTCAAAGTGATATGGGACACATTGATTCAAAAATCTATTTTTAAATGGTTTTGAAAATGATTTGTCAAAGCATTGTTTATTTCAATATCTTGAATTGATATATTGTGATTAGAATGTAGAAATTTTATCGTTAATTTATTCTTTTATTATGTGTTATTAATATTTTATGGTTACTGAGATTGTTTTTACGTATACAGGTTTTTCCGTGATAAACCTAGGGCGGGCGAGACCGAGATATCTCCCCAATGCATTGGCTGACATGACAGAGGTAAACATGAGGTTTATACTACAAAATTTAGGGAATATACATTGATGGGTATTACAAGAATAACTCCCTATTTATATGTGATTGCTACAATGTATCTTTGATATGGATGTCATAAGTAACCTTTATGATTTTGGATTTGTGTGTGTTATTCATAAATATTATGATTTCGTAAGGTATATTATATTAGAAATGTGTGTCTTCATTGATTTGTATTTATTGATGGGCTAATGTTTTCCTTCTATATTATGTAACACTTACTGATCATTTTATGCTCATCCCATGTTTTTGAAATGTTTTCCACAGTACTTAAAGATGATAATGGTCATGGATTAGATCAAGGAAAAGTTATGCTGTCTAAAACATGGAAGAAGACATGTTTCTTTTTAAGAGTTTTTTTTTTGAAAAAAAATGGATACTGAGTAATAGATTCTACATGTAATATTCATGTAGTTATGTAATAGTTATGTCCTAATTCTCTAAATCACCAAACATGAAATGATCCTTATTGTGAATTATTCATATAATTTAATATTATGTAATGGTTTAAGGCCATGTCCTTAAACATATGTTTTTTGTCATTATGATTATAAATAAATTTTTTATTTCAAATTTTTTCTTAAATTCATTATTTATAAACAACGAATAGTGGTTATGGAAAAAATAGAATATGTCTCTTCATGGGGTATTGTAATCCTCACAAATGCATGTTCACCATTATTTTATTTTTATAAGTGTATAGGATGTAATAAATAATGGTTTTTAATTTTAAATAATATAAATTTAGTATAATAATAATTATTATAGTTTATTTTTATTTCTATATTTTCTATATTTTTTAAAGTGAAATATTATGAAGAGAACAACATGAATTATGTAATACACCCTCTAGGACCTTTAGATTTATCAAAAAAAAGTATCTATGGAAATTAAGTGATTTTGATAACATATAAGGAAAAAGGGATTTAATTAATGAAATTAAAATCAATGATATGAAAATTGGGTATGTTTTAATATATATTTGATATTTTAGTTTAAATTTTAAATTGATGGTGTGATCCCCATTTATAAGTGAGGAAAAGTGAACTTTTTGGAACACCCATTATATTTGAATAAATGAATGAAACTATTTAGAGGTCTCTTTTTTCAAAATTGTTAAATAATATATTATAAGTTGAGAAAAGGTAAAAAATAATCTTCCAATTAACACATTTTATAGTCATGTTTCAATTGATTTATTCTTTTTTTTTTATATTTCATTTTTGGTTTTCACATTGTTAACCATTTTTAAACAATGTAATTAATGATTTTATAAAATTATAGGATTACCAATTTTTTTAAAAAAATTTATTTATATAATATACATTGAATATTTATTTTAATTAATTTTATAAATAATATACTATAAAAAATTACATTAAATCCTTTATTATATTGAAAAATGGGATTCCCTTAAATGTTCTTTTCAGACATAATTATTATCTGTCTTATTTAGTATTTACTTCTAACTAGAATATTTTTAATAAATATATAAATATATAAATTATATTATAGATGTTTTGGATAGTATATTAATATATTTTTATAGATATTAATTACACAATGTTGGTAAAATAATTCTTTAAAGTAAAATTTTTACCATTATCATAGAAACTGGATTTAATTATAGTAAAAATGATTTTATCATTATAAATTAAATCTATATTATTATATATTATGAAAAATTTATCTCAAATATTAAATACTTTTTTACAGGTATTGATATAATGTGAAATAAATAAATTTTAACATTACCTTGTCTAGCATGTAAAACTCGGTATTTTGAACAAGTATAGTTTCATGCTTAATCATTTTGGGTATAATAATATTATATATTTCATTACATTTCATCATATAAAATTGTATCTTATAAGTAAAATAAATTTAATGTGTCTCTCACTTTATTAAAGAACATAATTTTATAAAAATTTTATTTAATTAAAAAAAACAAAAGAAATTATTTTTTTGGAAAATATTACATATAGTGAACAACATATGTTTTATAGATTGATAAGAGTTTATAGAAATGTACAGATTTTCTCCTGAATAAATATTTTATCATGTAAAATATGTTATAATTCTTTATGTTATACACACATCATGATATATTTACAAACACTGTAGATTTATTAAAAACTAAATTTATCACTTATCACATAAATATAAATTATTTTCGAAAACCCTTAAATTAATATTAAGATAATATTGTTATTATAAATAAAAAATTAAGGCTATTTGATCAAATAAATATAAAAAATCATAATTAAACAAATAAACAAAAACATAAATATATAAATAAACTTTTTTTAGAGGAAAATAAATTAGTATATTTAGTATCCCTTCAGATTTATATTCACTATAAATTTCTTCTCAAATTATGGGTATAAAATATTAATAATAAAAAATAATTTTTTTTATCTATAATATATTTTTTATCAAAAAATAAAGATAAGAGAATATGATTTCATAATTTTTTATATTTTCATTTAAATAATTATTATAAGTTGATTAGGTATATTAATAAAATATTATCAATGCCTTATTATTAATAATTATTATTATTCTTATTTAATTTTATATAAAAAATTTATTTCTCATCTATTTTTACCCATCATTTCAATGTAATCATTTTAATAATTATATATTTATATGTGGTTTATTTGTGGTTGACTGTTTGAATAATGATATCAAACACATTTGGTTTTAATGTAAAATATATTTTATATATCTGGGTGTTACACTATCCCACCACAAAATAAATTATCTGATCCCATTTTTTTAAAAAAAAATTAATTAATTAATTGATGGAATATAAAATATATTAATTACTCAAAATATAATATCAAATTTGGTACCTACCCAATTATCATATGTATGACAAAAAAACACTTATTTTCCCAACATCACATTAAATAATTTCATTATCATTCCTTTGTAAATTGTTTCTCTATTACCTCAATTTCCACTCATGAATTGATTTTAATTATTCTAGAGGAATTCTTCATATCGATTCATTCTACATTTTTAACATCTGTAAATTTAGTCATATTTACTTCATAATCATCATCACTTGAGCTTGTATTTGACTCCATTATTCTCTTTTATGGTATATCTATAAACTAGACAATGTTTAGGTTGTTTGTCATAATTCATGATATATTGTTCATAACAACCCTGTTATTTATCACTCCATATATTATCCTATTTGGTTAATTTTAGAAGAGTCTCCCCATTTTGTATACCATGAATTTTTAACATTGTTCCATTGTGATTCAATCATTAATAAAACCAAAATGATTAAATCTACAGTGATCAATAATTTAATTCATAATATAATTATATCAAAGAAATAGTTTAAATCGAAATTACTTAATATTTTTAATTATTTCATTATATTTTATTGGAATGTAAATCATTTTTTTTAGTCGTGGTTCAATATAGATTTTGACAGGTTCTTGAATCTCATATTTCCAAACATAACTCCCGGAAATAATTAATCATAAATAATGGATTTTAAATTGTATGAGATTAACCAAATAATATCCCTGGATGTGTCCATTCTAGTGTATAGTCATGGCCCAAATTATCGTGTAGAAGTGTAATGATTTGTTTAATATTGGATAATCATTTTTCATTATGGTTTCATATATGTAAATTTGTACTGCAACTGTACTCACTTTCCAGTCTCCAAATAAATTTATAATTACTAGGAATCCAAAAAATATCTACATTATTAAACATCATGTTGTTATTATATATTTATACTTATCTATTAGACTTATTCCTATGGTTATAAATAATTTTCATTTATCATAATCCCAAAACTATAAAAAATAATCAACCATAACCTACTAATATAGAAATCAGTACCATGTAAGTTATGATCAATCACAACTTATCAACCCTTGATGGTAGTTATAAATCATAAATTATATTATTCCAATAAAATCCAAATATCTATGGTGATATAAACCCTATTTTGACATAATCAATGATACCACTATCACATGATCCCAAAATTTTCAGTGAATATTGGATACATTAGTTCCAAAATTTGAAATGAACTGATGGAAAAAAATTTAACAATCATAAAATAAAAAATTTCGAAAAAAATATTCAGTCAGACATATTTGATTAACAATTTAGGTTTATATGTTTAGATAGTATAAAAAATATCAATCATAAAATCTAATTTCTTTTTCATTATATGGTCATTTTTATTCTATATAAGAAACTACTTATATGTAATATATCTTTATGGTTTCCCAAATAATTATTCACAGATGCAAATAATCTATACATATCATATGTAATAATTATTTAAAATAGGTAATCATGGAACACAAAAGTGTTGATATCATATTCCCAGTATGGGAAACCAAATATAATAAGATATCACCCATAGAATGTTTATTATCAATATTTAATGGATAAAATATACTATTATAGTTCCATATAAAGGATTAAATGAATATGAAAAAGATAATATATTACAAAAAAATTTATATAATCCCATGGTTAATAATAATAAAATAAATGATAATAGATTGAACAATGTTTGAAACCTTGATATTTACCATTAAATAAACATTATAGACCATGTTCTATCCTTCAAGGCTACGATTAGGATGTCATTCAATTTTTAATGGTATCATCCCAGACAAAATTATATCATTATATTGGAATAAACCTAACATTTGAAACCTTTTATCTCATGAAACCAATTTATTCATTGAGGTTATATATAATATTGATCCCCATCCTTTACATATTTATTCCCAAGGAAATCACTATGTGAATTATATGAATATTAATTAAATTAATAATCAATATTACTTAGTAATCGGTATGAATTTTTATTTAGATACAATCATACAAAAATAAAATAATTTTACTCCTAATTAATTAACATAATATATCATGAGAATGACAGTGGATTTCTAAATAATGCATAATAATCTTTCCTATGTAATCAATGAAGATATGTATTAGGATAATAGGTTTACTGATTTTCTATATGCCCCCAATCAATAAATTGAATAGATATCTATGTAGGAATAAAAAACTAATACTGGGTAAAGTTATGGTTGGTGGTAATTTTAATATTTTTTTAAACAATTTATATATAGTTATCTAGGTGAATTTACTATGGATAATTTACATGAAAATATTGTATTCACAAAAGAAATGAATTAGAACAGAAATAATTACTTTCAGAGGGGAATGTTATGTTATTTAAAATAAATTGATATATTTTAATGAATTTAATCTCCTCAATTAAAATTCCATGATATTATACATAATATAAATAATAAAAAATATATACACTATTTAAGTGATATAAGTGGTGAAAAAAAATCATTTCTCAACGAGGTATAATTAGTATGAAAACATTCATACATTAATGGAAATGTGGGTGTAACATTCCAAGTAAATAAATAATAATACCTTTTCATATTAATTAATATTTGTGAATAAAATATTGTTTTTTCTTCAAATGGTATTATATGATTGATTTCATACCCCATACGCAACAACGAGTTTCTTTGAAATCATACGTTGCTCACAACATTGGGACATACTGTAAAAAAATAATATAATATTATTTTAAATTATTGTTAACACATATTAATTTTATTACAATAAATTATCATAAATAACTAAAATATAATTATAAATGTTTTTAATTTTTTTTACCTATATCCAATAAAAGTTACAGGAATAAAATTTAAATGAATACAATGTTAAGTACACATACTATAATATTATTTAAATGGTCATTTTAACAACTTTTGATGGACTACCCCCATCCAATATAGTTTTGAAAAGTTTTATATTTTATTTTTGGTAAAATCAAATTCTTAAATTGAATTTGTACATCAATATTTAATTTTGTTTAATTTTTGGTATTTTTTTGATAAAATTCTTTTTTTATGATAGGTGGAAAATAATGTATTTTAATTCAAAACAACCATTTAATATAATATATTTATTTAGATATATTTTATTTTTAATAGGTTTTAATGTGTAATAACATTAAATTTTTACCATTTAATCCAATTTTTATCATTGATGTAATTATAATTTGAAATTGTATATAAAAAAGTGTCAATCTTTTGATAGATATTAATTCTTACAAACTGGATTTTTGTTTTGACATATGGAATTAATTTTAAATTAATTTCTGTCACATCAGTGCTTTGAATTTAGAAAATTGGATTCCGTCTTTGGGGTCAAGAGGACCAAATTGTGTTAATATATACCTTTTATTTTTAGACATTATGAATATTTACATCACTAAATGTTTTATTTACCACTGTTAAAAGATAAATCTGGTAAATAAAGGTAACACAAAAATATTATAATAATATTAAATTACCATAACACATGTCTGAAGACTATTTTATAATACATGTCCAACTGTGGTCATCCTTAGGTCGATTTTTGGACTGCATGGAGCAACTTATTTGTGACAATGACACTTATATTAATTAATTAAAAGTAATAAAAATGGCATTAGCATATATCTTTTATAAAATTAATGTGTACATGGAGTTATATAAGTTATCACTATGACTATAAATATTCATTTGATATATATAAATATTTTCGACATCATGGTATTTTATTTATTATTATTTTTAAAAAAAATTATTTATGACACAATGATGATGTAATGAGTACCTTATTAGTAGATGATTTAAATAAATAATATTTTAAGATTAATATAGCATCCAAAAACTATCTAATTCTTATTATATGATGTTACATAGAACAAGAGTCATCTTATCTTCTACTTTAACAAATTTTGGACCTTCAGAAACCGAATTTCATTATGTTACAATATAAAATTTTCAATCATTCCTAAAAAGCATCTCCTCCCCTTATAAAAGGCCCTCAGCTCAAACTCATTACTCCCATCTCTGAATCCCCTTGGATATTCCAACCAATGGAAAAATATTCTCTAGCAATCCATGTATTCTATATATAATCCTTGCTTTAGGCATAAAGAACTTCAATAAATCCTTTTGGTTCAAATTAATTATAGTTAACTGATTTAAAGGTAACGTCTTCTCTAAAGATATTTTTTTTACATCTCCAACCCCATAAAATCTTTTTTTTATAACAAAACATATAACCTCAATGTTATTGGTATTTTTTTAGTATTATTCAAACTACATTCACACACACCTTTTTCTAATGGGAAAAGAACATACTGTTTCTGTGGACGACAAATTACTACATCATGAAATGAGGATTGTTCAGTTTTCTCCTACCACCTCTTATGGGGGACATTAAGATAGAACATTATTTAAATTTTATATATATTATATTTATTTTTTCTCTATACTACTGTATTTTTCAGTTATATCATACCTTTTTAGTTTCCATAATGATTGAATGCTATAATTTCATTTCAGGAAGTGTGGACTACCGCTACCTCAATGTGGTATAACTCATGCATTCCATTCATATAACATATAAATGATGGAGTTAATTAAATTAAATGACATAGATATTTTACTGGAATTATAATATACCTGTTTATGAATATGTTTTAATTCCAGTAAATATAAAATCGAAATGATAGTAGTGTTCATGTGTTTGTATGACTTTCTGTCTCTATGAATGTTGTGTTTCATTTCAAAATTGTAAATGATATGGAATATTATAAATACAAATAAACTAGATATATTATTATATATATGATATCTAAATCATGAATAAAATTCTATTGATAATGTACTTTTGAACACGTGGTCAATTTATAATTATAAAAATATCCTTTTTAACTCAAGTTTTGAATATCGACAAAATGTCTGATATAAAGTAAAATAATTTGTTAATTATTATAGAAAGGTAATACATGATATAAATGGAATAATAAACATGAAAAGGGTTTTTTAAGAAATTATAAATTATCATAGGTTTATCATTCAGTAATAACAAGTAACAAAAAAGATATACTGGACTTGAGGTAAGAGGTTTTTTTACCCCACTTTTAATTTCGTGAGATTTACATTGTTCCCTACTTATATAATGCATGTGGTGTATTGTTTTATTAAATTATATATATATATTATCATTATTAAATTTATATTCGTGGTATTCCATGATTAATTTTGAGTATATTAAATTTTTTACTTATGATTCGATCGATTACAATAGGGTATGGGGTTTAAATCACACCTTCTATTTCCGTGATATTCATGTTATATTTGACACTATTTACTTTTTGTGTGTTTTATATTCAGCCCATGATTATATCCATTGATTATTATAATTTAGTTTATGGGAATTTACATCTTCATTTAATGATCTTTATTTCATGTGGTGCATGTTTTTTATGTTACCCAATCTGTAAGGGAACTTTTGTAGCCCAATTTCCATTCCACGGGTCAAAATTCTAATTCATTGTTATTTCAAACTAGTATCATGAATGGAATCACTATTTATTTATTTATGTTGTAATTTCCACTACCCATTGTGTGGATACACTTATGGTTCACAAAATATCTACGTTGATAATTTCTCTTGTCATCAATCTGAACTTGATAAGGGTGATGTTAATTTAGTTTCCATTAATTGAGTAAAAAATCCATGTCATTGGTTATGCTTTAAAAAATATCAAGTGTGAAATTCCTATGATTGATTTACTCGGAATATCCAAACACATTGAGTGTGTTTATATTTCTCACACATCATTATGTAATTGGTTTATCCTTAATATAAGGATAACGTTTTTATAAGGGATTTTGTCTCAATCTACATTACATTGAGACATTATTGTTGTTATACACCAATTAACTTTTATACGGTGTATATACTTCCCTTTGACATATTTTATCCTGAATATCCATATTTTAATGACATTGTATGATTTTATTAATGTTATTCCCCAATTATTTGTATTCAAGCATCTCTCATTTGGTAAAAAAATTAAATAAATTATTATTTTAAAGATTTATTCTTTCAAATAATTCTCATTAATATACATGTTTTAAAACAGTTTTTAAGGATTTATTTATATGGATATGAATTTTTGAAATTACGTTTATTTATAAAAGTGTCAATGTGCTATGGGACACTTTAATTCAAAAATCTATTTGTTAAATGTTTTAAATGGTATTGAAAATTAAATGAAAAAGCATTGATTATGTCAATATCATGAAATGATATATTGTGATTTCAATGTGGAAATCATATCATTTCTTTTTGATTGTTTTAGTTATTATTAATATGTTATAGTTTTCGGGCATTGTTTACGTATACATGTGGTTATGTGATAAACCTAGGAGGGGTGAGCCCGAGATAGCTCTACAATGCATTGTGTAATTTGGTACAGGTAAATGTTAATGCTTCTTATAAGATATATTAGGAATATATTGTGATGGGTATTCCAAGTTAAACTCCCAATGTAGTTGTGAAAGCTACAATGTATGTATGATATGGATTCCATAAGTTACCATTATAATTTATGATTTTATTATGTTATTCATAAATCATATGATTTTCATAGGGATGTTAAAGATATTATGTTTTATATGTATTGATGAACTAATTTTTTCTTTCGTTATTGTATAACATTTACTAAGTTTTTTATTCTCATAACATGTTTGAAAATGTTTTTTCACATGGTATAAGGAAGGTAAGGAGAAAATAAGAACTCATGATTATTTATATCAAGAAAATAATTCTTTTTTTGTTTTAATAATTTTTATTTTATAATAAAAAGGATACATATTAGAAGTGTCTACATTCTAATTTTTATTATCTAATTTAATATTTATGTCCTAATTTTATAAAACAATAAACGTGAAAATATATTCAATGTTATTTATTAAGTAAAATGAAGAATATTTATTTTTTATGTTAGGGGACATATAGTCAATATCAGAGGTCGGTTTAGAAATATTTATGGAGTATGAGTTTTTGTTAGACACATGGTATGTCTCTATGTCTAATTATTTATTATAAATACTTATTTTTTAACATTTTTAGATCACGGAATGTTTGTTAAAAATTGATGGAGGAGGTTCTCAAATGACATTCCTATCTCTTCTTGATGACTTGCATGCATTAATTATTGCAAGGTCATGTCCAGATGACTCTGAAACATTTTATAACCTTCAACTCACTTGCAAGACATTGTTTGAGAAACCAAAGACCTCCACTATACCTTGATATCAATGTGTATCATGTGTTGTATTTAATCAAATCCTATTTTCATAGTATTCACATAATTTCTATATTGTTAAATATTAACATGGAATTTTCAAATACTTTACCTTATCACAAGATTGCAAAGAATATTATGATTTTGAAAAGGATTCTAAAGAAGGATACCCTTGCACAAGCTATTTATATTTCCTTTTACAATATAGTATCTCAACACATACTTATGGTATTTTAGAATGACCATTGATTGAATATTTCAACTCAAACTCAATCTGAAAATATTATAAAAATCGTGGTTTATTTAATGTTTTGAAATTATATGTCATACAAGATTATTTTCCGAAATTTCTTTTTGTGATCACCCATTTCACCCATGTTTTACGAGGTGTATTTGGATAATTGATGAAGTTGATTTTGAAGGATATCTAAATCATTGTTTTAATGCATGTACCTTCTACCTATGTGAATATGATGATGATGAAATAAGGTGGAAAAGATGATCAAGGTATGATGTTCTTTCTTTGGTAATTTTATTATTTTATAGAGGTAAAAATTTTAATATATATAAGACTTCATGAATTATGATATAGAGGTCATTATGAGATGTGATGAAAATTAGAGGCATAATAAAACCAATGTGGTTTAATCATGTTAGAGTAATTTTTGGGTATTTTATCTCATTTTAGAGAATGGTAAAAAAATTTATAGTTATTTAAAAATGAAATCATGAATACCTCCGGACAACCCATTGCATTTGAAAAAGCTTCGGGAATCGAACCCACAACCAATGTGTGATTGGTATTTATCAACTACCACTGTACTACATGTAGTCCCTGATTTTTATGACATATTCTTTTTGGTTAAATGATTTTATGGAGCGAGAAAAATTTGATATTGAGAACTTATGTTTTATCAAATATATATATCCTTAATATTGGAAAATGATTTGGTAATTATGTGATAATGGTATTTTAGAAGTCATTCACTTTTTTGTTGAAATACTATATACCTATGTAAAATAAAATATTCTGGAATTTTACTTGTGGAATAATCATTGAAATTTTATTTTAGAAGAAGATTTGTTTTATGAATATTTGATTTATTTATGGAAATGATTAACCTATCATAGAGAATATGATACTAGGTTAATTACACATTAGTATGAGACTTTAAGAGTTTTATATGTTATTTAGAGGAAAATTTTAAGATTTACTATTGATGATTATGTGATAAAATCGTTCTGAGTTTTGGGTTTAAAACCTAGTATTGGTTACATTGATGAATCATAAGGAATGTTGTTTATTGAATTGTATTAGATGGAATCTAGGTACTGTTTGTTAAATTTTTTAGATTAAGTGTATTATTTACTTTTTATAATAGATTATCCTTTTTGTGGATTATCTGATCGTGTATTAGGCATTTCGGTTTCAGTTAATGTATAATGACAGGGGAAATATATAGTTTTTCATTTTTGGAATATGTTATTTTCTATAAGATGATTCTTAGCGCTTTAGGTGTGACCTTGTCGTCATGAATACTCATCTTTTTGGAAGAAAATGAGTTTATGGTATGAATTTAATAATGGATGAATGTCTACATGACATGATTTTATTTTTCCTTATGTTTGTTGTTAAGCTCATAAATAAATTCCTAAAATTTATAAAAAGTTACATAAAACAAAAACAATGTCTGTTATCTTTTCTTACTGGGGAATCAAAGACCGTTTAACCCATCACAGTTTTGTGGTTTTTGGGTTGTAATCTTTCTTCTGATCATTATTTATATCACTCTCCATCAGAAAATGACACTTATTTTCTCCACCATATACATATTATCATGTAACTCTAGTATGTGTTATCTCGAGGGACCATTTTACTTCATTTTATTTCTTTTAATGTGATAGTTTTATTGAATTTTTTTTTTCTTATGTGGGAGTTTTAATGATCTTTCCATGACAAGTTTTACAATTATGACGAAGCAATTTATAAAATGAAAGAAGGATGTAACATCAAAAGTAAATAAATAATAATACATTTTAGTACATATTAATATTTTTCATTTAAATATTGATTTTACTTTAATGGGTATTCTATGTTCGATGGTATACCTGATACACAACAACGAGTTTTTTTTTGAAATCTTACATTTCACACAAATGTTGCGTCATACAGGAGAAAAATATAATATTATTTCAAATTATAGTTAATGTATTTACAGTTTTTTGTGTTAATGAATATAATATACTAAAATGTGATTATTCAGGTTTGTTACATGTTTCAACATTTATCTAATAAAAGTTAGGGGGTTAAAATTCAAATAAATCCAATTTTATAAAAAAAATATTCTAATATTCTTTAAATGGTTGATTTACTTCCTTTTGATGGAGAAACATCATTAACTATAGTTTTGGTAAATTTTATATGTAATATTTTACAAAATAAAATCTCTCATTAGAAACAGGACATCAAATTTTTTTCGGTAAATTGTTAGTATTTTTCTAATAAAATTATTATTTTTTGAATCGTTAAAAATATTGTCTTTTAATTCAAAAAAATATTTTACAATAATTTATTTTTATTGGTATATTATATGTGTAATTGTTTGTAAATTTTAATTAGATTATATATTTACCATTTAAAACAATTTTGGTAATTGGAATTCATTTCAATTTGAAATTTGACATAAAAAAATTTTAATCTTTTGAAAGATATTATTTCTAAAAACACGTTTTTTTTTGTTTTGACAACGAAAATTAAATAATTATACTATCTGCTGCTTCTATGTGTTTTTTTTCAAAAAGGGATTCCATATTTTTAATCATGGTGTTCAAATTATGTTAATTGGTATCTTTTAGTATTGGACATTATTAATAAAACTTTAGAAAATATTTTCTTTACCCTAGTTGAAAGGAAAATCTGTTAAATAAAGGTAAAAAATAATATTAAAATAATATTAAATTACCCTAACACATGTCCAAATCCAATTTTCTAATACATTTCCGACCATTGGAATCTTTGGGTCAATTTGGGGACCCCATGCATCCACATAGAACTAATAATGACACTTTATATTAATTAATTTAATCTAAGAACAAAAATGACAAAAATATAAATTTTTTGGATGATAAATTATTAAATAAGGGTTATATAATTTATCTATTTGACTATAAATATTTATTTGAAATATAAAATGATTTCATACATCAAGGAATATTATTTATAATTTTTATTTATCATATAAATAAAATTATTAATGACACAATGATGATGCAATGATGACCTTATTAATAAATGATTTAAATAAATATGATTTTAATGATTAAAAAAATATATAACACCTATCCAATTCTTATTATATGGTTTTATTTAGAACTATTTACATATTATATTCGACTTTAATATGTATTGGACCTTTTGAAACTGAAAATCATTATATAATAAAAATAATATTTTCAAACATTCCAAAAGAACTCGTCCCTCCCCTTACAAAAAGATATAACCTCTAACTCATTACTCACCACTCTCAAGACCCTTGGTCGGTCAAACCACTAGAAAACTAATCACTCAAGATCCATCTATTCCATCTCAAAGTCTCAAATTAGACATAAGGAACTTCGAGAAATTTTTTCGTTTCAAACCAAAGTGAGTTGCCTGATTTAAAGGTAACCTCTTCTCTTAAGTTCATTTCTATTATTTAACTTCTCCAACCCACTAAAATATTTTTATTCCATTATGTTATAAAAAATGTATCCTAAAAATAATAGGTTGTTTTTATTATAATTATTCAAACTACACAGACCCCCACCTCTATCTAATGGGTAAAGAACATATTGTTTCTATGGACGCTGAATTATTGCCTCATGAAGCGATGATTATTCAATCTTCTCTTACCACCTATTATGGTGGACATTAAGATGAAACTATATATACATGTGATAGATATTATATTTATAATGTCTCTATACTTGTCTATTTTTAATTTATATTATACCATTATGGTTTCCATAATGAGTAAATATGATTATTTCATTTAAGGAAGTGAAGACTACAGCCCCCCTCAATGTTATATGACTCATTAGTACCTTACATGGAATGTATAAAAGATGAAATTATTTAAATTACATAACATATATATTATAATTTAATTATTATATAAATAAATTTTATTATTTTTTCATTAATTCAAATATAAAATAGAAATGAATGTAGCATTCATGTGTACATACAACTTAACGTCTCCCTAAATAGTGCGTTTCATTTTTAACTTTAAAAGATATGGAATATAATAAATAAATATAGACATGATTTATATGATATATAATATATCTAAATAATAAATATCATTATAGGGATAATGGACATTTGAACACTTGAAATATTGATATTTATAACAAGTTCATTTTTTTCTCATGTTTCAAACCTCAACCAATTGTCTTATATAACTAAAATAATTAGATAATTGTATTAGAAATATAATAAGTGATATAAGTGGAATAATAAAAATTAAAACGTTATTTATCATGTATAAACTTACGTAATTTCATTATTCATGACGTATAAGGAACATACACGACAAGTCAAACATGAGATAAGGGGTTTCTTATCTCACTTTTAATTTCATGAGATTTCCATTGTTCACCACTTATTTATTGAATGTTGTTTATTTCGTACTATAATTTGATATATATTATCAGTATTAAATTTATGTTCATGGTATTATGTGATTCATTTATTGGTTATTATGATTTGGTCTTACGACTATCATTGGTTACAACGTGGTAAGTGGTTTAATCAAGCTTTTTATTCCTGTGAGATTCATGTTGTATTTTCCACTATTTAATTTTTTGTGTTGTATGTACTACCCATGATTATATTATTTTTTAAAATAATTTAATTTATCGGTATTTACCTCTTCGTTTTATGATCCTTCTTTAATGTGGTGTATGTTTCATAAGTTACCAAATCGATAAGGGAACATTTTTACCCAATTTCCATTCCTTGGTTTAATCATTTAATTCTTAATTATGTAATGCTATGAGTATGTGTAGAATCCCTGTTTATTTATTTATGTTGTAATTTCCTCTCCCATATTTTTTTATAAACATTTCATACACATAATCACTCCATTGACAAATTCTAATGTCATTATTATGAACTTGGTAAGGGTAATCTGAACTCAATTTCCATTCATTAAGTTAAAAAACCTAGTCCATGGTTTTGTTTTAAAAAAACATGTTTTAATGTTCTCTTATTGATTTAAATTGAATATACAATCATATTGACTGTATTTATATTTGTTACAAAATATTATATAATTTATTTATCCTTATTCTAAGGATACAATTTTTATAAGGGATCTTGTCTCTATTTACATTCCATTGAGACTTTATTGTTATTATAAACCTATTCACTTTTATATGGTGTATATAATTCCATTTGACATATTATATCATGAATCGCCTTATTATAATGAAATTATATTCTTTGATTAATTTTTTTACTTGATTATTTGTATTCATGCATCTCTCATATTGTATAGAACACCTTAACTAATGTATTGTTTTATAGATTTATTTTTCGAAATCATTCTCATTAATATCTATGTTTTAAAAAGAATTTAATGATTTATATATATGTATATGAATGATTAAAATTAAAATTCCATTTAGAATTTCCAATGTGGTATGGGACACTTTGATTCAAAAAACTCTTTATTAAATGTTTCAAATGTTTTTGAAATGTTTTTGATAAAGCATTGATTATGTCAATAACTTGAAATGATTTTTTTGTTTACAATGTAGAGATTTTATCTTTCCTTGATTATTGTATTAGGTTTTTTTAATATGTTAGGGTTATCAGACATTGTTTATGTATATGGTTGGTTCTGTGATAAACCTAGGAAAGGTGAGACTGAGATAGCTCTACAATGCACCGGGTAACATGACCAAGGTAAACATTAATATTTCTCCTAATAGATTTAGGTAATATACTGCAATGGGTATTCCATGTGTAACTCCCTATGTATCTATGAAAGATAGATTATTTTTATGATATGGAAGCAGTAAGTTTCCTTTATGATTTATGATTTCTATGTGATATTCATAAATATTATGATTTCATGAGGAATGTTAAATACATTAGGTTTTGAATGTATTGAATAACTAATGTTTTCTTTCTTCATTTTATAAATCATACAGGTATTTTTATTCTCATACCATGTTATTGCAAGTTTTTTCACAGGGTATAAGGCAGCATAAGAGAATGGAAGAAATAATGAATATTTATATCAAAGAAAGGAATTGTTGTTTTCTTTTAAGAATTACTATTTTATAAACATACGGTTATTGAGTAGAAGTGTCTAAATTGTAATTTTTTAAATGTAATTTAATAGTTATGACGTAATTATTTAAACAATAAACCTAAAAAGATACTTAATGTGAATTATTAACATAACTCAAGATTATGTAATGTTTAAGGCCTGAGTAATTATAGTGAGATTCAAAGGAAATTTAGAGTGAACACCTGAAATTAAAATATAAATATATTAATTATTGAAATTATACATTTATGTAATAAGATAGTTAATACAGCATATAAAATTAAATATTGTCCACAATAATAAACATGTCTTGTGGAACTAAAAAATAGGGTCAAATAACACTTACTACTATTGAAAATATTGAATCAAAAACCCTTGAAGGATATAATTTCATATGAAACATAAAATACCACAAATAATTAGATCATCATGATATCAACTATTAATATTTTTTTATATGGACCATTATAAATATAACATGGTGTGTAATATAAGATAAGATTCTAGGGGGTGAAAATGGTTATTTGAAACACTTACAACATCAGTTTCATTGGAATCATAATATCATGATAGATAGTATTTGATATTTTTTTTTCTAATCACATATATATTTCATTAAAATAACAATGAAATGTTATAATTATTCCATATATACACCAAAAATGATGATGGTTTTGAATATATATCAAATCTCAATGCAGAAAAATTGAGATTCAAATACCCATACCATAATTATAGACCTCCATGAATGTTACTAAATCTCATGAAAAATAAAAATAAAAATATCTTTATCTTACTCCAGAACATTATTAATATTTGTAACCTAAAATAAAGTTAATTTATAATTATTTTTACACTTATATTAGTTACCTATTACCTAATTTTAAAATCTAATTTGATTTATATTGGTCGTCTTCAATATGATTTGTTATAGTTGTGGTGTACATAATTATTATTTAAAATTTTATCAATCACATATCATAAAAGTTTTTATAAATTATATTTAATGAATTTTGATAATGTTATAATTTCATTCATTGATATTTTCTATTATGGTTCTTGTAGAAAAAGTTGTTACTAAAATATTTCGAATATTTTTTAAAAAATTTCTATGGAATATCGTTTAATTAGTTGAATATTAAAATATCTATTAAATAAATAAAAAATATTATTTACTTATTTATATCATATATTATGATTTTTATGTACTCTTAGTCCTACATTCTTGTATCTTACAACATTTTTTCAGTTTGTGGTTAGACTGACACAGACAAGAACATACAAAAATTAATGGATGATTATGGTTATGAATTTTAACTATTTAATAGTAATACCAATATTGAATATTTATAATTATACTTTTAGATATATTTATTGTTTTTAATAATATTTTTATAAATTTTTTAGTAATAAACTTACTAGATGAAAATTGAGACATGTTATTTTTTTGATGTGGTAGTTTTCAAAATCCATGGTTAATAGTTTCATTTCTCAACAAATTAGTGATAAATATAGTGTATTATAATTTTTTCTTCAAAATAATATTTATATTATATATGTAACATTCATTTAAAACGTCATTATATTATCAAGTGAAGTGAAGGGGTTTTAAAAAATAATTTTTCTTCACTTGATGGAATCAATAGTTTGAACAAATGTGCAAAATATAATTTTTCTGAGTTCGCTGGAAGTAGTATATAATGATTATTAAATTAATGAAACTTCACTTCACTATACTGTTGATACTGATTCATTAATATTTGTTTTATATGAAGTTTTTATTCGGAAAATATTTAAAATAAATGTATCAGTATTATGTAATTCTCACATTGGGACCTTTAACATTCCTTGGAATCGCCTTGGAAATGAATATGATATCGAAACCTATCAGAACCAGGAAATTTACCTAAGAGAGTATCATTGGGCATGGTATTAGGGAAAATTTTCTATTAATGTTTAACATTGATATGTTTATAGTGATCCCCAATTATACGTGATTTAAATGGATCTTTTATGAACTCACATTACTTTATAACAATAGAATGAAAAAGTTTAATGATAAAGGGTTCTTAATGAATGAAACACTAGATTGTGTGAAATTATGTGTTTGATAAACACACTAAAATATATTTCTAAAAATGTTTTAAAAATGTTTCATGTCACTAATTATTTGGTTTTTCCTTTTATCTTTTTTAACAATATAAACTATATATTAACAATGTAATTTATGTTTTACATAAATCAAGAGAAAACTAATTTTCAAATATGTTTTTTCCAAAACCTAAATATAATATCCATTTAATCTAATTAAATATTTATGTAAGGTAAAATAATCAATTAATTTAAAAAATTAATATATTTCTAAATATCATTTCATAGAATTATTTTTCACCATTAGGTGTTCTTAATCATATTTGATATTGTTTACCAACTAAAATAGTGAATATATATATATATATATCGAAGATTAAATTTTTTATTAGTGTCCTTATTTATATTATAATTATTTATTTTTCTATTATAAAATGATTTAATAATGAAAAAATAAATCATGGGAAATTGTTTTTTTACCATTATCATAGTAATTAACATAAATCCAAGAAACTGTACTGTAATTAGTAAATATTAAATTGTTCATATAAAATAATATAAAAATTTTGATAATAAATATTAAATTAATTTATCTCGATAAAATTTCTATGTGTTTTAAATATCAATTTCAACATTATTTCATGTAACCCATTAAAATATGGTAATAGAAAACAGGTATTTTTATATTAAAATTCATAAATCATATTAAATTTTCAATGTCTTTGAATTCCATGATATAAAATATATTATTATAATAAAAATAAAATTTTCCCTTTAAATATAACCCCAAATCAAAATTTTAAAAAATATTATTTAATTTTAAATAATATATGGAAAGAGTTACTTTAATTCAAAAAATATTAACCATGAAGTTAAATATACGATCTCCAAATTCGTAATAGTATATCATCTGTACATTTTTACTCCATAATACATATTTAATGTTGTAAAATTATTTATCACTATTTATGTTAAAAAAACTTCATTATATATCCATAAATAGAACAGATTTAATAAAAATTATATTATCACTATTCACCTATAATAAATTATTCCATAAAATTTCAGTAAATTATTCTTAAAATAATATTTTTATTCAAACTAAAAAATGATATGATTTTGTTATGATTAAATTTATAAAATTTTCAAATTATATATTTATTTTAAAAATGACTATATAATAAAATATGGGTTGATTATGAGAGTTTCTTAGTTTTATCAAAATAGCATATCTGTTGGTTTTCTATAAGTGAAATATAAGGGGATAGTTTTTTATTATTGTTGTTTAAATGGGGGTCCTTAAAAGGTTCATGAAGGTATTCAAAAAAGGAATTCATCTATTCCACTTGGAAAGTCAGTACTAAAGAATCCTAGGAAGAAAATTGTAGAATATCTTGATAAGTAGTCTCAAAAAAGGGGCTTCTATAATCATGAATATATCACTGGTTGTGAATCTAGAGAAGACAAAAACAAAATTTTATTATAAAAGAAAATTTACCATTCCAGAAATGGAATATGGGAATATAAATGGGACCCAAATAGTCATTTGATTCACTATGATAGAGTAGAATCAGGTTGAAAATCTTAACTGAGCCTGCTACTAGAAATTGGGAACAGATTATAAATGAAATGATCTCCCATCATAAACTATTTAGAATATTGGATTATTTAAAAGTCTTTCAATTCAGTAGTTAATATGGGAATCACAGTAGTCAGGTGGGACAAATTGTTAGGGAAACATTTGGTTTTGTTCATGGGTTTGGTCCCTCGCAAACACTTGAAAATGGTTGAATTATATAGTTGTTGGATGCAACCATTTTATGGAATGATATAAAATATTTTTCCAATGGGAATTCAGATGTTTAAAATATCAGGGATTATTTTCAAGAGAATCATAATGACCTCAATTATTTATGAATGTCTTGAAATTGGGTTAATTTTTTTAACACGGAAGTGATAAAGAAACAATAATGGTTATGCTTGACACCATTCATATTCATTCTAATGGTAGTGGTGATCCCGTCTATTCTAGTAATGATATTTTAAATGGAAAGGGTTTGATGTTTTATAGTGAAGGTATTACTCCAGTTCCTCAAAAAATAAAACTATATAATGACTATTCTAGTCTTCCGAGGAAGGTGTCGACCAATTCATCTAAGGCATCAATGATCCATATAAAACATTTTTTGGTAAGGGCCAAGGAGAGGATCATTGGGATTCAAAATCAAATAAATTCATAATTTTAATAGGAAATGACATATGTTGATGGTGTTTCTAATTATTATTTTGTAAATGATCAGGATTTCCCTTGATCCTTAGTTTTATTATCTAGTTGATAGAAAATATTTTTTATGAAATTATCATGTTGTTTTTCTTTTAGTTATCTTTTTAATTCACCTTTAATAAATAGTCCAAATCATTGGTTTATGTATAATAATTCTTCAAAAAAATATATAATGAATCAAATTTATATAAGAAAATATTTCTATAAAAAACATTAAATAATATTATTATTAATTATTATTTATTATAGATAAATATTTTTTTTAAATATTATTCATATATATATTATCTCATATATATAATGTTTTCAGTATCTTATATAAATGCTCATAAAATCTAATTTTATATGGGTTGAATTTTTAACATGAAAATGTAATATAGTTACATAGTAATGAAAATTGAATGTTATGAATTTATTATTTTTAATAATGGCCTCTATTTTTTTGTATTTATTTAAAAATTAGTTTTTTACAATTTCCACCCCCCAATTCCATAGCTACATTTTTTTATTATATATTGTTCTGTAGTTTGTAATTTTTTGAGTATTTATATAGAAATAAATAAAAAACATTATGTTTCAATAGAAAATATAATTTAAATTATTGTGGTATTATGTAAATGTTAATATACTTATATAAAAACTACTTATTCCCTCATTTCTATCTTATGTGAAATTAAAATATCGCTTGCTCATATGTGTGAAATAACACTTCTATAATGTGATCAAATTCATTTTTACAACTTATTGAAACAACTAGTTATTAATAGGTATATTGAGGTTTTTTTAATGTTAAATAAATAATTATGATTAGCTAAATATGAAATATTATATTTCTTTTTGATCTCATATTTATTTGAAAAATATGTCATCACACTTCTTTACATGGAGACCATCACCTCCATGAAGCGATGTGATACTTTTTTATTTATTTTCCATTCATTGATAGTCATAAGGGTGATCATGAATACTAAATAAGATATTTATAATATTATAACTATATGTAATGGTGAAATTTTTCTACAGGATTTCTATTTTGTCCTGTAGAAAAATGAAAATGAATATCATATGTATGTGCATACTACAACCCCTATGAATGATGTATATTATTTATCATTAACTCATTTAGAGGATAGTTTTAAAACTAAATTTATATGTAATAAAACATGATAATTATAAATATTTTAGGTTTCTAGATATATTGGAAACAGATCATATATTATAATAGTCAACACACGAAAACTATTTTTGACAAGTCATCCACACAACGTTTATCATAAACATAACTAATTCATTAACATAATTACACAAAGAAATAACTGGTATAAATAAAATAATGATAATGGAATAATAATTATAAATAATAATAAGGTTATTAATTAATATAATTATATTAGGATTTATAGAACATAAAAAGAAATATAGGACTCACGGATAAATATTTCTCATTTCAATACACTTTCTATGAAACATATTCGTTTTTCCCCACATGGTTTATTTTTTGTTATCTATAAAATTCTGTATTGATTTTTTTATCATTATTTTACTAAAATTATTTTTTATTATTTCTGATAAAATTTCACTAATTCAATTTTCTTTAGAATAAAAAGTTCCTAAATTCACAAGGGGGTTTCCTGAAAACATTATTTTCATTTTCCACGTTCAAAATATTTATGAACAATATCTATGTTCTTATAAATGATTCAATTATATTATTTTATATGATAAAATTTTTTTAAAGGAAATTTTATTAATATTTTATTTTTACTGTTTTTTAAAATGTTATCATTATATCATTTTCCATTTTAGTCACTTTTGAAAATTTTTATCTAAGTAAACCATATTTTTTTTAATGTTTACTTCATGTTTTCATTTTTCCAATATCATATTCTTTATTATATATCAAGATTCCCCAATAATTTTTCATCATTATTTATACAATATCGTATATCAAATCTTTAAATATTTTTTTTTTTTTAGTTTTATCAACAAAAAAGGATATTTATGTTTATATTTTTTAAAAATAATGTGCTTTTCTTATGGGATAAAATTACTATATCAAGTATTTTTTTATGAAAATGTGAAATACTCAAAAGGTTTTCATCATTATATTATAGTTGAGAACAATAATTTAGGATGAATGAACCTAGGATTTTTCCCTCCAATTAATTTTTTAACGATCCAGAATTTGAATCATACTAATCGAAAGAGTTGAATTGAATATGAAATGGATAAGGATATTTTATTTTTATAATTGTTTTTAATAAATTGATTTATAAGTATTTAATAAGATATATTCAAAATAATTACTTTTTGTTCTAGTAATGCCTAAATCCATTAGGTACCATGTTAATTATGGTTGTGAAGAACATTTTTATGGTTGTATTAATGTGTAAATAATGGGAATGTATTTGTAGAAAAAAACTCTCATTGATAGGAATAACTAGAAACATAAATTAATGGTTAATAAAATGAACATAAATTAGTTTAATATCATTCTAAATTATATAATAATTGAGTTGATTTTAAATCTAGATGATTATGACCTTGAAGGTAAAAATGATTCAACTACTTATGTTTTATTAATGATGGAAGAATAATAGAAGGTAATGTCAACACAGAAAATGAAGTTGTTTCATGTGTGGTAAATGAGAGAATATAAAATTAAAATAATGACAAAAATATAGACTGTAGTAAACAATTTTTTTTTGTAATCATGGTCTTATTGAAGAATCAGTTAACTTTTTAAATGAGTTGAGTATGTCGATTACAAATATCAATTCCCTTGGTATAAAATTTCATAAAGTTATCTATAAGATTGTACAAAAATAATGGTCTTCAATGTTCAAAATCTAATAATGAAAAAGTATGAATAACATATAAATGATATTATTTATTTTAATATATATTTTTTTAAATTATAAAAATGATTAAATTTATACTATTGAATATTAATATGAATATTTTTATTTTTATTGTATGAATTATTAATAAATAATATGTAATATTTATGGAAAATGTTTCTAATTATAGTTGAATCATTGATGTTTCTAAATAAACAGTTCAATATATATGAGGATTTAGTATGTTTTTTGTATTGATATATTTAATGAAGATCATATGTTCGATGTTATATATACACATATTAGATCCTTATATTATTGTATTATGTGTGGATTAAAAAATGTTAGTATATGACTATTTGGGTTTTAATTAATGATTAATGTATATATTACACTTAGGTCTGTTAAATGATTTACTATAAAGGATTTTTGGTATGAATGCCATTATATCAGAGATAAAATCATTAAGTTAAATATAACTGATAGTGTTTCCATGATCATTTATGTTGAGGTAATAATGGTTAATAGAGATAAAGGGATATTATGTTTTTTTGAAACAAAATTTGGAATTATGGTAAATGAAATTTTACATGGCTAGAGTGGTATATTATATTAATTTATCATTTCATTACCCTTTTGTAGGTAATTCGATTATATTTTCAGGTTTTCCACATTAACTGGGTTCATCTTAGGACTCCTAAGGATATAAAACAGTTTATAAAAAAATGTAAATCTTTTGACTTATGGATGTTTTTTGAATTAATTTAATCCATGTATAATTATATAAATGGATTCATGGAGTTATCCCTGAGTTTGAATGGTGTATGAGTTGGATCTAGATTTTTATTTGTTATGATAGGTTAATACATGACATGTAATGTGGATACAAATCATGTTCTTAGACTCTAGACACAAACAATGATATTTGTACACAAACAGAATGGATTATACTCTGTGTAGTGTTCAAAAGTTATTTTATTATAATGGATCTATTTTAATTATAAATGTATTAGGTTTTTGGACATATGTGTTCATAGAGAATTAAAGGAAGTATAAATTGATGTCACATTGTATGAATTTATAATAATATCTTTTCTGGTGTTTTTTGAGTGATATTTAATTCATTCCCCCATATGTCTTTTGTCTCTCGACATTACAGAATTTTCATTGGATTTTAGTTGTATTTTTTTGATCTAAATTGATCTATTGGGAATTAGATCACCATAATAATAGGAAACCATATCTCTGGTTGAGTATGAATTTCCAATTAATCATTTTCTTGATCATATTATCATTGTATTATTTTATTGAATTCATTAATCCATAATGATGATTGCACTTAATCATCTTCTCGATTTATGATGTGATCTTGTTCCATGGGAAATTTCCTATTTTTTAAATGTTGTGGTGGATGTATGCATTTGATTTATTTGTTATTTCATATTTTTGACCAACCATTTTTATGAATCGAATCAATTATATGGGGTGTAGGTCGATATTAGGGACTTTTTTGTTGTTTGTGTGTTTCTCTTTATTATAGATCCTTTCTAGGAGTTTGAAAACATGAATATGAGGTAGGTGGTATCATCTCTATCTTTTGTCGATAAACTATATTGAAATAGTTCTTTTTATAAACTTATTTAAAAATAAAATCTCATTACTATTTTTTGTGTCTATGTTTATTTTTGATAAAAGTTGGTTTCTCTAGGGTTTATTTAATATATAAAAACAAGTGTTTTCATGGAATTGAAATGACTGTGAATTGTAGAAAGTTATAATACATGGGTATATTATTTGAATGTTTATTTTACATCCATCATCCTTGATAATGCTATGATATTTTCTAACTAGGATTTTATCTCCAACCTAAGATTGTTAATCATGATAAAAAATTTCTTGGTTTGTGGTTCACTCATGGTGATTTGATCATCTTTGTATGACAGTGTTCAATGGACTTTTGGTGCACTAGTAACTTTTTATGTTATGAGTATTATACTACCATATCATGTTTTGTTCCTTAGAATGATTTACATGTTCTTTTTTATTATAATGTTTTGGTTTTTAAAATGCATTAACGAATTTTTAAAAATGATATACCTGACATTATTTTTGAATTTTTGGAATAAGGTAATATTTTTACCATTATTTTAGTAAAACATATTCACTATTCATCATGCCATGTTTTGTTTAAAATGATAATTCTTTATATTCAAATACAGATACTTGTTACGGAACACCTGGTGAAATCCTAAAGAGCCTATTAGATCACACCGTGTTCACTAAATCATTGTTTCATAGATAATTTTATATATTTTGTTTCATGGAAAGGAAATGTTCCAAAGTGATGTTGTGAGTTTTTTATCAACAATGGCTGGGTAACTTGATGGTGATATGGTGTGGGTTTTTTAAAGTTATAACGTGGAGTTGTTGGTTTTCCTGTATTGTAAGTCCATTGTGGTTGGACCTCTACTTAGAGATAGTTCTTATTTTATTTCATTACATGCCACTATATTTCTAGTTATGAGCTATATATTCCATCCACATATTCCTATTTATATATATACACACACACACACACATATTCCATCTCTTATATGTTGGATGATAGAAACCATTCACTATTTTTTTGAGGTCTGGGTTCTAATCACCATCCCATTAGGGTATGGAACTCCCTTAAATTGGGTCATGTACTTTTTTAGAGGTTATTAGATTTGATTCTTTATAGTTTTGTATCTGATTTGGTGTTCCCTCAAGAGTGATTCTCATGGGATTTTTAGTTAATGAAAGATAATTTTTTTAGTACATGAGATATATGTTGTATTAAGTTTATTTCCTACTCTTTCCATGATGAGACTCAACGTACCATAGTATGTTGTTATGGGTGTATCTTTTTTTGAATTGATTGTGTTATAATTAATTATTTATTTTGGTTATTATATTTTGAACTAATATTTATCTTTTGTCTGATCATTTATATTGATTCGATCTGTGAATTATTCCTCCACGACATGTTCAATGAGTTCTTCAGGAGGGTGAAACTAATCTCCTTAAAGGGAATCCTCTAAATAATTAAAAAGTTATTTTTGGAATGATGAACTAATTTTGTGTTATTGACCACAATTTATTGCATGTTAAAATCATAGGTATTTAGGTTATAGATTTTTACAGATATGTGGATAGTGGACATGGTAATGATGAAAGAGAATAATATGTACGGCAGGGTTGTATATTTTTTCCTTTTATTTAACCTAGTTTAGGATTAAGTGGTACACTAGGGAAAATAGGATGTGGAAGGATCATCATAGGAGTGGAGGATTTGGTTCTGGGTAGAAGGCTTCTTCGAAAAATCCATTTGCATGTTGTGGTGTGCCTATGACATTCTATCAGTATAGAATGGTCAGATGCACATGACAATATTTTCCATTGCCATTTATTTTGTGAAACTACAGTGGGTGTTATGTTCATGTAAAAATAATCTGTTAGTATATGTCAAAACCTTGTTATGGGAAGTGGTCATCAAATCCAATGGATACTATGACACATTCATATTCTTCAAAGACTATATGGATCCCTCAATAGGCCTCAATAGTTAATCACCATCACATTGTAGATGAGTTTTCAGCAGTGTTATTTGTGGGTCTAGTGATAGAGAGAGGTATCATATTTATTACATAATTCGTATCTATTTTTTTATTTGAATCTAGTTTGTTACACTCTTTATATATATAAATATTTTCGATATGATTAAACATCAAATGGAACTCTTTTAATGTTTTATGGTGGAATCTACACATTATTGGAAGCGAAAGGAGCATGAATATGTCATTAATTCTTTTCATTTCTGTGATATTCTAGTTCTTGATATGAATTAGATTCATGTCATTATCAGGATATATTGTCTTTTTCATCATTTAGATGAGGGTTATTTTTATCATTATTGTGTTTTATTTCTTTTGGTTGATGGGAGATCATGGGTGTTCTAGAGAGAGTGGGATGTATGGTCTGGTCATACTGGACATTCCAAATAAAAGATCAAGTGTTTTTTGTCTACTATTGCATTTGATCTAGATTAAAATTATTATTTCACTTATCAGTCCCATAGTTTTTGATATTTTTTCTGATGTTTTCACACATAAATTAATTAGGCTTCCACTGTAGAGGGTGGTATAATTCATGATTAACCAGGTTCTAGTAATAAATTGTGTATCGAGTCCTTTTTAATGTATTGAACTAAAAGAGTTAATTGATCTAAAAATTCTATAGTGTGACCTGGTGAAAATGGGATTTGATATCTTTGTGTTTCACCTTAGGAAGCCCTAGTTCTGTTTTCATAGAAGTCAATCTTTTTCCTCTAGTTTTTCATGAACTATCAGAATGTGAGCCATGTAATAGTTAAGAACATGTATAATTTATATTTTTTGGATTATTTTATTATAATTTATATATTGAAATGTTTTATTAATGATTTATATTGGGTTATGTTATAATTATATTAGTGTTCAAAAGAGTGATGTACTGTAGACTGCTTTTTTGGAGTTGGTATGGCCATTATAAATATCATTCAATTATTATTTTCTGACTAATGCTAATTTTTTTTTTGGATTTTATGAATCATATATTATATAAATTTCT
Organism: Viscum album; assembly: GCA_963277665.1. Lineage (NCBI taxonomy): Eukaryota > Viridiplantae > Streptophyta > Magnoliopsida > Santalales > Viscaceae > Viscum > Viscum album. Next base: position 1,818,786,500 of record OY728146.1, read on the forward strand.
CCAAAACATTGGTATAATTCAATGATGATATTCAGTTTAATCAATATATTCCCATGAAGATGAACACCATTTGAGTTTGGTTCTAAATTTACTAAGAATTTTCCTTCTTTGGAATAATTTAAAATTTTTATATTATGGATTCATGAAGTAAAATTATTAGGATATATTGTGTCTGAGTATGCATAATAATTTTATCCTGAAATCATAACGAATATATTTTTATTGGAAGAGCCATGAAATGATATTCAGTTTTAGATCTTCCTTGATCATACTGGATATTTTGATTATTTGTCAAGGATTTATTAAAGATTGCATCAAAATTGACTTCTCATACCAAAAATGGGATGAAATTCACTATTAATTAAAGGTGTTAGTCTTCTTTTGAAATGATTAAATGGATTATCACATCAAAATATAATCTAATAAAACAAAAATCTAGTAAATGATATGTAGTTTTTTGTAATGAATTTTTAATTAGTTTGGGTTCTGTTCTCGTGATGGATGGTCATATGGTAGCTTATGGATCTCATTATCATAGAACGTATGATAAAAATTACCCCAATAATGATTTATAGAATGGGTCTATTATGAATGCACATAAGTTTTTGTAGTATTATATATTTTCTGAAAGGATCACAGTATTTTTTGACCATAAGAGTTTAAGATATATATTCTTTTAGAAGGAATAAAACCTATGAGATAGGTGGTATGAGTAATAACTTCAATTTTCCATGTTGAATCTTGAATACACCCTAAGGTAGTGGATTTTAATTACATTTTTTCTTAGTATGAATGTTGCACAGTGAGATATTTTGGAATCATAGGATGAGTAAAACCTCATAGGTATTTTTGTGCAGTTGAATCTGGATAATTTGAAGGATTTTTCTAGTATGGTTCTGAACAATGTTCAATTATAATATTCACTCATAGAGTCAATTATACATAGTAAATTTCATGATTTTTCATATATATGAATTCAATAGACTTGATATTGTGGGGAGACCATTTATGGTTGGTCTATCTCTTCAAATGATCTTCTCATATTTGTGTTTCAGTTTCACATTCTATCATCTATGAGAAGATCAGTTTTTTATAATCATCCTTGGTCATTATTGGATATTATCCTAGAAGCTAAAAATATGTATTATTTTATTAGAATGTAATATTTGTGGCTAGGTATAAATCACAACATTACTGATTATGTGTCTTATTTTTACACCTACCAAGATATAATGGAATAAAATTTGAAACGTTCTTATTTTCTTTAGCCTATTTCAATTCCTATTAATAAGTGGTATGAGGATTCAATAGACATTATTGTTAGATTACCATGGACTCCCTAAGAGAAGAATACTATTAATATGGTTATATGTATGTTGAAAAATTAATCTTGTATAATTATAATTAGGTATAATAATATTGTTGATGATTTATATAATGAATAACTGCAAAAAGTTGTGAGGTTATATGGGATTCTTTCTAAAGTGGTTTCATATACGGATAATAAGATTACAAAAAGGTTATGGATAATTATCCATGATTAAATGGGTCATCATGTCACATTGATAACAACTTATCATTCACAGACAGACATATAGACTGTCAGACACAACATGTTATTAAGATTATTGAAAATATGATTCATTCCTCTATCATGGATATTAGTGGATCTGGAAATATCAATCTGGTTCTAGTTGAGTATTATTATAAAAGAAATTCAATTTCTTGTCCTAATGGATCCTTTTTAGGTTTTTTATAGTTATCTATGTAGATCACCTCTTTCAGGGTAGTGGTGGTAGAAGTTTCTTTGGTCTGACCAAATTTGGTACATGAGATGTTTACTAGGATTCAGGATATACATCGGTGTCTTGTTACAATAAAGAGTCGTAAAAATCATAATCTGATAACCAACATCATACATTGGGGTATTCCTTAGGTAAATGTGTTTTCTAGGAGGTTTCTTCTCTGTTGGTACAATGTCATCTTCGAAAATAGGAATTTTATCTCCATGATATGTTGGAATGTTTGAATTCATTATGCGGATTAAGACGTATTATTTACTAATTCAATTTCCAGCACTGTTGGAATGTGTCCATGATTTTTCCACAAATCACATCAGAGGGAATATCATATTGATCTCCCCAACATTCTGATCTAGGAGAAACCTGAGTTAGGGCACGATGTTAGTGTTATTGAAAATCCATTTTAAATTGTTGACTCTCATGTTAATGTCTTGTGTGTGATGTTGATTTCATTTGTTTGATTATTATGGTAAAATAGATCATATTATCATTATAAATGGTAGAATATGTAATTTATGATGGATCAGTGGAATCACTTATATACTAGACCTCATTCTTCAACATGGATTCATGGCGATGGAATGGCTTATGTTGAGGATTTTGTAACATTTTCTTAAATATATTCAAGTAAATCTGTTCTTCTTTCAAGTTTTTTTCTTTATTTGGAAGTATTTCGGGACTTTTGAATATGATACAAAATTTGTTATGAGAGTTACTTAGTTCTCAGGTATGTAAGTATATTTGAGTTAATGGTATTCATGTTTAAATGTGTTAATGAAATTGTTGGTTTCTCAACAAGATTGGATGACAACCTAGTTGGTTATAGAGTTTTTTTAGTACATTGGGAAATAAAAAGTCATGTAAAGGGGATACCTCACATGAAATTGGCCATCAGACAAAATTCATTAGATGTGTAAAAAGAAATAAAGGATTATACGCCGGGTAATTATTACCTGATTTGTAATTATAATATATTAGATTTTGATTAAAAGGAAATTATTTTTCTAGGATATATTATCATCTTGAATTACAAAATGTGTAAATGGATTAAACATCATATAAATGACTAATATGATCTTTTATAAGGTTTTTTACAGATATTTCAATTAATCCCTCTAAATCCATTTTTGATATCGACCTATAATATTTCTTTAAAAAAATTCATGTATCTATTCGATCTGGATTGACCTATTCCATTTTGGGTCACAATAGTAGTTTGTTCTTGTCTCTTCAGGTGAGTAGGACTATCTAATTCTTCTTTAATTTGATCATGGTAGTTCCATGTTGTTTTTTTATCAGATAGGTTGATTTTTAATAAAGGATCCTCTTAATTCATTTTCCATATCAATGGTGTGATCTATTTCTAAGGGTTGTTTACATTGATGTATGTGGTGAAACATGTGTGTGTTTTGGAGGTATGTGTTGTATCCTTTTCCATTCCTAACCTATTGTTGAATTGAATCAATTATAAGGTATGCATATTTATTCTACTTTCACAATTGTCATTTTTTTGTTCCACTTTGTTTGGTATCCTTCATGGGCATGTGTGATACTGAGATTGAGGTTGGGGGTTACATCAGTAGCATGTGTTGATAAACATTATTGATTATATTCATTTGATAAACTAATTTTTAAATAACTTTTAAAAAATATTCTATGTGTATATGATTTTGGATAATTGGTTTGGTTTTTCATCGTTTTTTTATAAATGAAAGAGGATTATATTTAAAGCATTGAATTGAAAATGAAATGAAGTGCATGTGAAACCTTGGGCATGTTGGTGGAAGATTCTTCATAGTTCCCTCATCTATGTTACCATCAGGGGATTTCTCATGGGGGTTTTATTAACTCTATAAGCATGTTGTTCTAGGGATATGTTTGAAATAGTTGTGAGGTTCAATCATCAGGTGTTTCTTGGTTCATTAGTCTTTTGTTCAAGGTAATTCTTGTTAACTAGATATTTATTATTTTATGAATAGTCAACTAGCTAGACCTATTGATTTCCATAACATGAATTACGTATTCTTTGGATTTGACTTATTTTGGTTTTTGATACGCAATCTCTGATTTTCAAATTTATATACATTACATTGTTTTATAAATAATGGAAAATGGAATATGTATACCATGATATTTATTAAAACTTATTTACTTATTATCATTCCTTGTTTTATTTAAAATTTAGATACTTGATATTGTTTCATAAAGGCTTGATATAGAACACCTGGGTGGGACCCTAATGAGTATGTTAGCTCACACTGTTTTCCCTTCTTCAATGGTGGATATACATTTGCATGTGTTTTGATATAGTGAATGAAAAGCTTCCACATTGATTCAGTGAGGTTTTTTTCTTCTTTGTCTAGGAAGATGTATGGAATGATGATGCAGGTTATCATATGATATAACATGGAGTAGTCCATTTTTTGTTTGGTTAGACCTTTGTGGCTGGACTTGTACATGGATATTACTCTTCTCAATTCTTTATTATCTTTTTTCTCTCATCATGATGTTATAGAATATATATACATTAACTATTATATTTTCACTTTATATATATATATATATATAAATATATATATACCATGTCATTATTTCAGGTTGGGGGAAATCATTCCCTCTAGTTTTTGTTCGATGCCCATGTTCTATTCATCATTCTGTTGGGATTGGGAACATCTTTTACATATGAGTAATCTTAGTTTGGGGAACAATTCAAGAGGGTTTTCATGTCAGTTCATTGAATTAAAAAAGCTTAGCATGACTTAATTTATAAAAATTGAGTTAACTTGGGGATTAATATATGCTTTTTACCCATTTATGTCATAGATATCATGTTATTTTGTGAAAATATTATCATATTTTTGGAATATATTTTATTTTGTTGTATATTTTTTTTAATGTTGATTTATAAGTGACCAGTATATTTTGGAGGTTGATTATAGGATTTTTTGATGAATATGTAGTCAATTTATTCATATCAATGATTTTGAAATTGTGGTTCTTATATTTTTTTATGTTTAGGATTTATTTATTTATGTAATGATTCATTTTTTTCTTCAAATTTTATTATTTAGTTATTTGAGAGTAATGTATTTTTTCTTGATATGATTTGTAACTCAAAGTTAATATTATCATAATTTTTAGAAACATTTTTTATTTTCGGAAATGTATGAAAATAGAACAAAGAACATGTCATCCAGTTGGGGATATTGTGATATAATAAAAATTAATTTTAATGTATTATACAATAAAAATTAATCACGGTTACCTTTCATTTTGGAATTGAGATGAAGAATTGAACAAAAATTACTCAAAGAACAACAACAAAATAAAATTGTTCTAATTGAATGCAATGAAATCATTTAAGTATTAATTATCATATTCTCTATCTTGTGGATAAAATAATACCATAGAATAAGGTAAATCTAAGATAAATAGATAGAAAATTATATGAAAATGACTTTTGGATATCAAGGTATTCATTTTCAAACTCATTTACAAGTACTATTTACATAATTTTAAATGTTTCATTTATGAAATATTCGATAATGATAATATTCCCCAGTTTTAATATAGACATTAATTATATTTTCAAATGGAAATGTTATCAACATGGTTTTATTAATACTATTTCGAATGAATACAATTTTTTTAAAGTTATGTATATTTATCTTTTAGTTTATACTCCATATCATTTCTAAAAATTAAAAGCTTCATTATTTGGTATTAATATATTTTTTTGATTTTATATATTATTCCCCCACATGAAATTGATTCTATTTTTTTAAAATGAATAGTTAAATAAAATGTTTTAAATTTAAGTGGATTTTATTTCATTAAGAAGATGAGATTTTAACTCCCATATATTTTAAAATATATTTACCCCAAAAAAATAGATGTTTTTAATAGCTTGTGTTCATGAATAACCATTCAAAATTGTGTCATGACTAGATCCCCACAAGGTGTAACCTTCATGGGCTGGCAATGAGAGAAGGGATATGGTGAACCCCAGAGTCCCGCCGCCAAAAGGCCCCGAGTTGGAGAATATCACCGAGGGTATACTAAACACAAAAATGGGAGGAATTACCCTCAATGATAACACATGGGGAAGAGAGAGATATGACAGACAACAACCAACTAAAATCATACTACAATATAAAGGAAATCTCAAGTACATATATGTAATTTCATGCTAGAACTACTACAATAGAAATGGAAAACTGCATGTACCAATAGAAAGTAAATACGGCAGTGAACCTGATGCCCACAAAACTCATGAAACCCAAAGAATGTAGTGATGATTCTGATCTCAAAAATGCTCCAACAGACATAGAAAAATTGATTATATATGTGAAGGGTGCATATAAATGTATACTCAGAAGGATCCTTCCTGAAGCCACTCATGAAAAGATAATGAAAGCATGACAAAGAACAATGAACAACATGGGAAACTAACTATTCACCGAAACATGTATAATATGTTACTAGACTCACAATGGAAACTCTCACATTGTATCACATAAAAGAGTATACATTATAATAAATAATATCAAATATTCCTTGTTACCACTTCACTACTAGTTTTTTTCATTTCCCCAATGTTTTATGTCTTAATCATCTTTCTCCAAGAAGGATTGCCTACAGACACATGGGTAATGCACCACAATATGCACCTCATGAAACCCTACCACAATGACAATGCGATCTAAGTAAACAGGAAGTTTTTGGGTCCACCAAAGCTCTCATAACATGTATCATACATCAGGTAATATACCTAAATCCATTACATCTCATACAATAAGTAATGATTTTCATGCCACCATATACTATACACATCACACCTTTAGTAGTCCATTGGAAACTATATCTAGAATATATGTGGTTATTAACCACAAGCCATTACAACAATCTATTGTGATATACAGGAAAAACTAATCGTTATGACTACCAGCACATGTTACTACCAAGGGAAAAGAGATGGGACCGAGGAGGTAGTCATCCATCCATCCTCACACCTGAATGTTTGGTAAAACACTCCTAGGGCACTGAATCACCAGGTTTTAAGTGGTCCAAACAAATGGGGTGGAGAAAGGTATTTAAACACAAAATATATAGAATATATTATAGCTAACAACCATAGTATGGGCATAATATAGTCATAAAATCAATTCAAACTAATGTCTCTCAGACTCCCAACTTCCACTACTAAGATTGGGTATCATATAAGCGCACAAAAATTTAAAGATCTTTATTATATTATTTTATTCCCTTTTTATCATTTGGATTTATGTTAAATAATTATATTTTCATTAATTAATTATTTTAAATTCCACATTACATTCAATTAGCATTCCAACCATGATCCATAGTTTTATTAAATCATAACCTCATTATTTCTTTAAACCAAGTTCCAACCCCATTGGTTAATATCATTTGTTCAATCATTTATTAATGGAATTATTACATTCCAAAATTTATAGGAATTCTAGAAAAAAAAATTATAATCTACCAAAAACTAGGGGATCAACATGTTGAGTACTTTAACTACCCATAAAGACATTGTGCCCTATAGCATGAGCGTAGACCTATCTTTCCTTGATATGTTCAACATGGAAAGCATATGGCATACCAAATGTATATTCACCCATTTTGGAAGGAGGGAATGAATAACCATCTACCATATGGTGGGGGGAACATAATGTATATAAAAACCTAACCTGATTTAGTAATCATCCAACATTCATACCCATCCCATTTCATCATACCATATGTCCTCCCCAACACCCAGATGCCTAATCTAAAGCATCTCACCACTCTAGGAATCATCTACTGCCACAACCACTTTGCCTCCCTTCCCTCACACCTCAAAAAATACCTCTAGGCTTATAGAACATCACATGTTGTCAGACATAAAAAACTAACTAGGCCCTTGGCCCTAAATAAGGAATTATGCATTCACATGCAATGAGATCTCATGGATCCAAAGTATAAGGCACTCAACCCTACAAGAAAAATGGGACCTTAGTACCATACCAGGTGTTATCTTTTTCAAAATATTTAGTTCTTTAATCCTTCTATAATTAACCAATTCATTATTAGTAAGTTCAATCAATGGGAAACCTAAATATTATGCTATCACAGCTATCATAAATTAATTAAATAGGATTATAGCATTAATTTGATTATAATCAATTTACAACGGTAACAACATGATTTATTTTCAGGTCTTTTTATGATTAAACAAAATTTAAAATTAATAAAATTTATATTAATTAAAAATTTTAGTCAATAATAACATGCTAATAAAGGTAATTTTAACACCCCAATCTTCTACGGTATGCTTCTCATTGAATAATGTGATAGCGTGTGTTGTACGCAACACCGAGTTCTAACACACCATAACCAATTAAACTAGCCGTTATGAGTAGTAATACCTACTTTTTGAAATTATATATATTTTATATTTTAAAATGGACTTCATTTTTAGAATTTGGAATATGGAATTTAACCTAAGGTGAAATTTTGGTACTTTTCGGATAACTTTCATATTTTGATGAATAGTGAAAATTACTAAATTTTAATTAAAAACAACTTTTTTAATCAAAATAATTAATAGTGATAAATTATGAATATTAGTAGTTTTAGAGTATATTTATAATATATTTTTACCATTTAATATAATGTTGGTCTTTGGACATAATTTTACAATTAAACCGAACATAAACAAGTGTCAATATTTTGATAGTTATTATCTCTTAAAAACACGCTTTTTGTTTTGACCGCGGGAATTAATTATAAATTAATTTCTACCACTTCGGTGTTTTGAATTTAGGAAAATGGATTCCATATTTGGAATCAGGATGTTCAAATTGTGTAAATAGGTAACTTTTATTTTTCAACATTTTGAATAATTACTGCGGTAAATATTTTATTTACCATGGTTAAGGGTAAATCTGGTAAATAAGGGTTAAAACAATAATATTATAATAATACTAAATTACCCTAAAACGTGACTTAACCCTATTGGTTGATACATGGTCGACCATGGACATCTTTGGGTCGATTTTGGGACCCCATGGATCCACTTGTAAGTGATAATGACACTTTATTTTAATTAAGTTAAAATGAATACAAAAATGACACAAGCATATATCTTTTAGAAAAAAAATTGTTACATAGGGTTATATATGTTGGATTTTAGATTATAAATATTCATTAGAAAGATACAAAGATTTCTTACATAATTATAGTTTATTTATAATTTTTATAAATTAAATAATTTATTTTATTTATGACACAATGATGATGCAGTAATTACTATAATAGTGAAAAATTAAAATAATTGATATTATAAATACCAAAATAAATATAATATGAAACTTTTAATGAATTAAACTAATTTTCTAGGATAATATTATATATTAGGATTTATTTAAATGACTTTTTTCGAAGTAATCAATCTGTTATGAGTTTCACAAAAATCAACTATTGAATAGTGTCAAAATTGACATAAAGGAGTTCTTAAAACAAATATTATATTATTAATTGATATTAAATTCCTAAAAATCTAAGGTTCGGACAAGAGACTTATATCATGATATTTTCATCATTAAAGGACCACTTGGGGGTCACTTGGATGTATGTAGTAAGTTTATTAACCATATTATATAAAAATACAAAGAGACATTGTAAAAGTGAAACTAATTAACTTAGAGTTAATACTTAAAGATAAGGTTAATATAAGTACCCAAACCTGTCTAAATTCTATTGGTTGAGTCGTTTTCGACCCATACCCACCTTATCCTTTGAATAATCAACTTCGGAGCCATTATAAACCGAATATGAATTTATTATAAATTAATATTTCTAGCTTTTCCAAAGGTGCCCCTCACCCCTCTTATAAAAGGGCACTCATCCTTCTCATTTCTTAACACCTTCAAAGCCATTTGGTTCGGCCAAACTCTACCTAAATAATCTCCCAACATCCCTCAATACATCCTAGGGGCCTTATTTTGATCAGAAAGCCAACCTATGGAGCCCTTTTGATCAAATCAAAACGAAGAACCCGAAGAAGAGGTAATGATTTCACCACCATTTTCTAAGTTCATTTCTTCTTCCACTTCTTCTTCCTTTGTTATTACCATTATAAAATACTAAATCCAGTATAATATATATACTGTGATGTTATTATAAATATGGTACAACCATATTCAGTATTCTATCCACCCTTTGAATAACGTGTCACCATACGTGCGTACGTACTGCTTACCGTCTCCACGTCGTGGTGTAATTGTTATTCAATATAATATTATTTGGATGGGTATAATAATGATGTGTAACTCATGTAAATAATAAATATAACATGTTAAGGATTCTGTATATATGATATACCATCCATTTATATATTATTTTAATATCAAAAGAATGATATTGTCGCTCGTGCGTACGTACGGACTACCGTCTCCACGAACGTGATGAGATTCGTTCTCCATCGTATCCATTCAAGTATAATTATCATTTGGTGATTTAAAAAATGATGTTTAAGGACTTTATATCATTCTGGATATGAATAATATAAAACCTATCCTTTACAAACATGTCTCACGTAACAAAACATATAAAAGAAAACAAGTAAGTTAACACCTGAAACAACGATAATACTAAGATATTATTATAAATCGATATTAAAAGATAATATATGATAAAATATTAATGTATATGATATTTTATAATTTAGTAACAATTATTTCACCATTATACAGGAGGTTAACCTACCCCAACCAAGGAAAAGTACAAGGTAAGGGATTTTCTTATGTCACATTCAATTCCGTGAGATTTCCATTGTTCGCCACTAAATTATTGAAAGTGGTGTATTGTGTACTGCCATTTGATATATATTATCATGATTCTCTTTATATTCATGTTATTATCTAATCATTTGGTGGTTATTAACTTTTGGCTATACGACTCAGTTGATTACAACATGGTAAGGGGTTTTCATCTCACTCCTTATTCCCGTGAGATTCATGCCATATTGCCACCATCACCTTTTGTGTGGTGTATGTACTGCCCATTATTATATTCTTTGTGTAATACACTATAATTTATGTGTATTTACATATTCATTGTATTATACCTCTTTCATGGGTTGTATGTTTCATAAGTTACCAAATTGGTAAGGGTTATTTCACAATCTCTTCATTATCTGAGGTTGTTTATACTGTAACACCCCAAGATTTCATACTGTGTTAGTTCTTCAAAATAATTCAATAACTTTCACTACAGGCAACACAAAGTTCAAGCACACCATGACTTACCAAACAAGACTTTCAAAAGAGGTTATGAATAGTATTAGATAAATTTTAATGTTTATATAATCCTTATAATTTTATAATCCATATTATGAGTTTCTTAGATATAATGCAAGAACAAATTCATTTTCAGTATTGCACTTTTATCAACTTTAATAGTGAACCCTTTTTAAATACTTTGTTTTAAACTTTTTGACTAAATGGGTACATCAAAAATTTAAAATGAAACATCCCAAGCTTCTACGGTACGCTTCCCTTCGAATAATGTGATAGCGTGTGTTGTACGCAACCTCGAGTTCTAACACACACCACAACTAATTAAACTAGCCGTTGTGAATACTAATACCTACTTTTTGAAATTATATATATTTTATATTTGAAAATGGACTTCATTTTTGGATTCGGAATATCAAAATTAGCCTAGGGTGAAATTTTGGTACATTTCGGATAACTTTCATATTTTGATGAATAGTGAAAATTACTAAATTTTAATTAAAAACAACTTTTTTAATCAAAATAATTAATAGTGATAAATTATGAATTTGAGTGGTTTTAAAGTATATTTAGAATATATTTTTACCATTCAATTTAATGTTTATCATTGGACATAATTTTACAATTAAACCGAACATAAACAAGTGTCAATCTTTTGATAGTTATTATCTCTTAAAAACACGCTTTTTGTTTTGACAGCGGGATTTAATTTTAAATTAATTTCTGCCACTTCTGTGTTTTGAATTTAGGAAAATGGATTCCATATTTGGAATCAGGATGTTCAAATTGTGTAAATAGGTAACTTTTATTTTTAGACATTTTGAATAATTACTGCGGTAAATATTTTATTTACCATTGTTAAAGGGTAAATCCGGTAATTAAGGGTTAAAAAATAATATTATAATAATACAAAATTACCATAAAACGTATCCTAACCTTATTGGTTGATACATACCCGACCATGGGAATCCTTGGGTCAATTTGGGGACCCCTTGGAGCCACTTGTATGTGGTAGGGACACATTATATTAATAAAGTTAAAATAAAAATAAAAATGGCATAAGCTTACATCTTTTATAAGAACAATTTTTACATAGGGTTATACATGTTGGATTTTCGATTATAAATATTCATTAGAAAGATAAAAAGATTTCCTACATAATGATATTTTCCTTATAATTTTTAGACATTAAATAATTTATTTTATTTATGACACAATGATGATGCAGTAATTACTATAATAGTGAAAAATTAAAATAATTGATATTATAAATACCCAAATAAATATAATATGAAACTTTTAATGAATTAAACTAATTTTCTAGGCTAATATGATATATTAGGATTGATTTAATGGACTTTTTTCGAAGTAATCAATCTGTTATGAGTTTCAAAAAAATCAACTATTGAATAGTGTCAAAATTGACATAAAAGAGTTCTTAAAACAAATATTATATTATTAATTGATATTAAATTCCTGAAAATCTAAAGTTCGGCCAAGAGACTTATATTATGATAGGTTAATCATTAATGGACCACTTGGGGGTCTCTTGGATGTATATGGTAAGTTTATTAACCATATTATATAAAAATACAAAGAGACATTGTAAAAGTGAAACTAATTAACTTAGAGTTAATACTTAAAGATAAGGTTAATATAAGTACCCAAACCTGTCTAAATTATATTGGTTGAGTGGTTTTCGACCTATCCCCACCTTAACCTTTGAATAGTCAACTTTGGAGCCATTATAAACCGAATATGAATTGATTATAAATTAATATTTCTAGCTTTTCCAAAGGTGCCCCTCACCCCTCTTATAAAAGGGCACTCCTCCTTCTCATTTCTTCACACCTCTAAAGCCTTTTGGTTCGGCCAAACTCTGCCCAAATACTCTCCCAACATCCCTCACTACAACCTAGGGGCCTTAGTTTGATCAGAAAGCCAACCTATGAGCCCTTTTGATCAAATCAAAAGGAAGAACCCGAAGAAGAGGTAATGTTTTCACCACCCCTTTTCCAAGTTCATTTCTTCTTCCACTTCTTCTTCCTTTGTTGTTACCATTCTAAAATAACGACTCCAGTATCATTTATATACTGTGATTTTATTATAAATATGGTACAACCATATTCAGTATTCTATCCACCCTTTGAATAACATGTCACCATACGTGCGTACGTACGGCTTACCGTCTCCACGTCGTGGTGTAATTGTTATTCAATATATTATTATTTGGATGGGTATAATAATGATGTGTAACTCATGTAAATAATAAATATAACATATTAATTATTCTGTATATATGATATACCATCCATTTATATATTATTTTAATATCAAAAGAATGATATTGTCGCTCGTGCGTACGTACGGACTACCGTCTCCACGAACGCGATGAGATTCATTCTCCATCGTATCCATTCAAGTATAATTATCATTTGATGATTTAAAAATGATGTTTAAGGACTGGATATCATTATGGATATGAATAAGATACAACAACCATGGCTTATGTAACAAAACATATAAAAGAAAATGAGTAAGTTAACTCCCGAAACGACGATAATTCTAAGATATTATTAACAAATCAATGTTAAAAGATCATATATGATATCATATTAATATATATGATTCTTGTATAATTTAATAACAACTATTTCACCATTATACAGGAGGTTAACCTACCCCAACCAAGGAAAAGTACAAGGTAAGGGTTATTTCACAATCTCTTCATTATCCGAGGTTGTATATACGTAATAATCTACTGGGATCTCTTTATCATCCACATCCATGTTTTCTTAAAAATGTATTTCAAAACATTTTTACTATTTACAAGAATATGGGTTAAAGTCATTTATACCCTTGTTTTACTTTTTATAAGAGGTTTATAAAGGAATCTTTCCGTCGTTTTCAAAACAATGTCCTTTTTAACCTTTTCGACAGAATTGAGGTAAGAATGTTTTTTAACTTATACGGCGGGTGCAGTTATTTTACGCCATTATAAAATCTTCAAAGTTTTCCTTACAAGCTTATAAGAATATTTTCAAAGAAAATGTTTTATTTTATATGGCTCTTAAATGATTTCAAAAATAGAAAGAGATATTTCTCTAAAAAGTGTTTTGATTTCATCTATGTCAACATCCTTTAATGGATTTTACGCTTATTTGAAGTTGATTTATTATAATACAAAACTTCTATATTGTATTGAAGGTTTTGTGATATGTTTGACTGTGGATGTGCTATTTTATACCATTCATAGTTTATGGTGAAACTATTGACATTTCGTATGCTAGTTTTAATCCGAATGTTTATCTTATATTTCAAACTTTTCTTCAGATGAATGTGCTAAACAAGTATGTTCCGGGTTGGGGACCGGTAAAAGTAAGCCCTCCAGGTTGGGGACTGGTAAAAGTAAGCCCTCCAGGTTGGGGACTGGTTAAAGTAAGCCCTCCAGGTTAGGGACTGGTAAAAGTATGCTCTCCGGGTTGGTGTCCGGTTATTAGAGGCACTCCGGGTTGGTGTCCGGTTATTAGAGGCACTCCGGGTTGGGTTCCGGTTAGAAGTAACCCCTAGGTCTTGGGATGAGGCCTAGACAAAGAAATTAATGTTTAGCATTATGCATTCCAACATTATGAAAGTGGTTATTGATATTGCATGTGATTATTCGATTAGTAGAATATCCATGTGAATAAGTAAATGGCATTATTTCATTTTACTTTTGCCATACTATGTTGAAGTTCAATTTTAAAAGGCTTTTGTTTTAGTAATTCATTGCCCTAAATGTTTGTGATTATTTTGAATGTTCCGCTATATTGTTATCCTTACTGGGCATTTGAGCTCACCCCTTTTCTATGTTTTATTTTTCCCAGGTAGTGAAGAAGTAAATTATGAATGACTTGCAGGGATATTATGAGGGGTTAATAGTGTGGATATGAAGACTTTGTTGTTATAGTAGTTTTTCACTTTGAAATGTAATGTAAAACTTTATGATTATATCTAGTGTTTCCAAGGCTACTAAACCAATCGGTCTTTCGGGATTTGATCTTTCTTGTGATCATGCCAATGTTATGTAATAATGCACCGACTCTGGGTAGCTGGGGTCGGGGTGTTACAGTTGGTATCAGAGGAAGTTTAGTACAAACCTTGGAAACTAGATTTAGATAAACTCTGATTAGATCACGTAGACCTAAGATGAACTTTGAGGATTAGTGTAGAAGAACTTCCTAGAATTTTGGTATTGTAGAGATTTTGTGAGTTTTCCGAGCAATACATCCCTGTCTGGATACGAGCAGGTAGAGGCGGCTCTGGCACAGATGTACCTCGGGGTAAAACCCGAAAACACCGCTTTGAGCTAGACACGAACGGGAACTGGTGCACGACAACGGACCTTGCTGCACTCTTGGTTACGACACTCCCAGGGGATATGCTTAGGATAATTCTCATTTTCTTTACAAACCATTATGAAGGGTTTATGAGTATATACATCCTCAAAGAAAACATTCTTATGATTATGGATTATATCCATAAATAGTTCAATTTATGTTAAGTGTTTTATAAGTATGGGATTATGTATTTTGATTCATAAACTGATCTAGTGTATTCCATTATTTAGAAATGGCACCCAGTAGAAGGAATGAGAACTCTAGCAATGAACATGATCCAAAGAGAAGGAAGGATCATATCTTTCATGGTCTTAAGATAGAATTTATAAGAGAAATAGTCTCCCATGTATTATCATCATATGAAGAAATAATATCATGTTTTGATAAGATAAGTAAAGAGTTTACTGAGTCCTATGGCTTTGAAAGGAAGCAAGAGAAGAAAAGGATGGAAGAGAGAAAAATGGATAAAGGGAAGGGGGAAAAGAAGAATTTTCCCATATGTGGTAACTGTGGAAAGAATCACCCTGGAACTTACCTGAAAGGAATGGGAGTTTGTTATAAGTGTGGAGGAAAAGAGCACAAAGTACGTGACTGCAAGGGTAAGAAAATGGTTTCAAATGTACAATGCTTCATTTGCAAGGAGTTTGGACACTACGCGAACCTATGTCCCAGTCATCAGACTATGCCGCAAATGATGCTATTGGATAATAATCAAGTTATGATACTACCACAGATGAAGAGGAATGATTAGAGTTCTTATGTTGATTATGTCAATTGAGTGTTGTATCAACAATGTACTTGTTATAATAATTATGGAGTATATAAGGATTGTACTGCAGTACTATTTCATTAAGGACTTGAGATTGTGTGGAACAAAGAAAAGTGACTCAATAGCAGGATAAATTTTTGGAAAATATATGGTTGAGAGAAAGATAAACCATAATATAGTTCTGATACCGAGGTAGTGATTTTCGAATAATACATGATTATTTTGGAAAAATTATATTGGATATTCTTGACTACCTTGGAACTGATTAATGATTTGTATATTCCATCATTGTTGGGGTTTAAAACATTTTTGGATTAATGAAGTATATCCAGCATTATATATGGAATAAGGGAGCATTAATGTAATCAATAAGGAATATGGTAATACATGATGAAGGTATTCATATGCTATTACGGGGTAAAAAGGATCTACATTATGTTTACCTTCCTTATAAATGTTGGACTGTGAGTTTGGACAGAAGTATTTTGGATAGTTCTAGTTTGGATTATTTTGGATTGCCATAAAAGGACAACCCGGAGGTCGGGCGGCAACCCGTCACGTCCGGCAAGGCCGCAAGACTTGAACCCGCGACCGAAGGGCGACAAGGGTGTATCACCTACCACTATCCCATGAGATGTCCTGGATTAAATAAAGTAGTTTTTTTTAAATGATCTGATAGATGAATTATAAATTCGTTTATTTTGGAACCCTCTATGAATAGTATAAATAGAATTTTTTTTTACGAGTGAATGATGAGTTTTTGGTAGAAATTTATTAAGGGATAAAACTCTAATTTTAAAGTAAGTATATCTCCTTATGATCTTAGCCAATCTCATAAATAAATTCCTCAACATTAATAAAAGGAACTTAGAACAAAAATGATGTCCTAGATGGTACCTTAAATCATCACTAATTTATGGCTTTGGGATTGTTGACCTTTTCATAGCCATGTTCTCTACCACTCTCCATCAGATAATTTATGGTTAGATTTCTCCTCCATATCCATATTTTCCTACATGGAACCCTAGTATGTGTTATTTTCGGTAATCTTCATACTTTCCACTCTTTATTTTAAATAGGGGCCTCATTAATTCATTTTTCGATGTGGGATTTCAACTAAGATATTTTGAAACGTAAAAAAATGTGTTATCCCAATACCCTATGTTTTGTTGAACCGATGGTATTTCAAATCATCATAGATTGATGAGTTTAAGGACCTGAATTTTATACTTCTTTGTGATTGATGACCTCAATCACTACCTATAAATATTTACGTTTTTCCTCCAATTATATGTCTCTGATTGCCACCAATGTTCTCCTAATCAAGATCATAATTTGGTGGTGACCCTTTCATTTCTCTTTTCCACATATTAAGACTATATTTTAGTAACCCAATTTACGATGTGGGTTTTCCCACAAATATATTTTCTATTTTCAACCTCTTATTTTCGAAGAACAATTTCAAATTGCGAGGACGCAATTTATTGAAGGAGGGGAGAATGTAACACCCCAAGATTTCATAGTGTGTTAGTTCTTCAAAATAATTCAATAACTTTCACTACAGGCAACACAAAGTTCAAGCACACCATGACTTACCAAACAAGACGTTCAAAAGAGGTTATGAATAGTATTAGATAAATTTTAATGTTTATATAATCCTTATAATTTTAGAATCCATATTATGAGTTTCTTATATATAATGCAAGAACAAATTCATTTTCAGTATTGCACTTTTATCAACTTTAATAGTGAACCCTTTTTAAATACTATGTTTTAAACTTTTTGACTAAATGGGGACATCAAAAATTTAAAATGAAACATCCCAAGCTTCTACGGTACGCTTCCCTTCGAATAATGCGATAGCGTGTGTTGTACGCAACCTCGAGTTCTAACACACACCACAACTAATTAAACTAGCCGTTGTGAATACTAATACCTACTTTTTGAAATTATATATATTTTATATTTGAAAATGGACTTCATTTTTGGATTCGGAATATCAAAATTAGCCTAGGGTGAAATTTTGGTACATTTCGGATAACTTTCATATTTTGATGAATAGTGAAAATTACTAAATTTTAATTAAAAACATCTTTTTTAATCAAAATAATTAATAGTGATAAATTATGAATTTGAGTGGTTTTAAAGTATATTTAGAATATATTTTTACCATTCAATTTAATGTTTATCATTGGACATAATTTTACAATTAAACCGAACATAAACAAGTGTCAATCTTTTCATAGTTATTATCTCTTAAAAACACGCTTTTTGTTTTGACAGCGGGATTTAATTTTAAATTAATTTCTGCCACTTCTGTTTTTTGAATTTAGGAAAATGGATTCCATATTTGGAATCAGGATGTTCAAATTGTGTAAATAGGTAACTTTTATTTTTAGACATTTTGAATAATTACTGCGGTAAATATTTTATTTACCATGGTTAAAGGGTAAATCCGGTAAATAAGGGTTAAAAAATAATATTATAATAATACAAAATTACCCTAAAACGTGTCCTAACCTTATTTGTGGATACATACCCGACCATGGGCATCCTTGGGTCAATTTGGGGACCCCTTGGAGCCACTTGTATGTGGTAGGGACACATTATATTAATAAAGTTAAAATAAAAATAAAAATGGCATAAGCTTACATCTTTTATAAGAACAATTTTTACATAGGGTTATACATGTTGGATTTTCGATTATAAATATTCATTAGAAAGCTAAAATGATTTCCTACATAATGATATTTTATTTATAATTTTTAGACATTAAATAATTTATTTTATTTATGACACAATGATGATGCAGTAATTACTATAATAGTGAAAAATTAAAATAATTGATATTATAAATACCCAAATAAATACAATATGAAACTTTTAATGAATTAAACTAATTTTCTAGGCTAATATGATATATTAGGATTGATTTAATGGACTTTTTTCGAAGTAATCAATCTGTTATGAGTTTCACAAAAATCAACTATTGAATAGTGTCAAAATTGACATAAAAGAGTTCTTAAAACAAATATTATATTATTAATTGATATTAAATTCCTAAAAATCTAAAGTTCGGCCAAGAGACTTATATTATGATAGGTTAATCATTAATGGACCACTTGGGGGTCGCTTGGATGTATATGGTAAGTTTATTAACCATATTATATAAAAATACAAAGAGACATTGTAAAAGTGAAACTAATTAACTTAGAGTTAATACTTAAAGATAAGGTTAATATAAGTACCCAAACCTGTCTAAATTCTATTGGTTGAGTGGTTTTCGACCTATCCCCACCTTAACCTTTGAATAGTCAACTTTGGAGCCATTATAAACCGAATATGAATTTATTATAAATTAATATTTCTAGCTTTTCCAAAGGTGCCCCTCACCCCTCTTATAAAAGGGCACTCCTCCTTCTCATTTCTTCACACCTCTAAAGCCTTTTGGTTCGGCCAAACTCTGCCCAAATACTCTCCCAACATCCCTCACTACAACCTAGGGGCCTTAGTTTGATCAGAAAGCCAACCTATGGAGCCCTTTTGATCAAATCAAAAGGAAGAACCCGAAGAAGAGGTAATGTTTTCACCACCCCTTTTCCAAGTTCATTTCTTCTTCCACTTCTTCTTCCTTTGTTGTTACCATTCTAAAATAATGACTCCAGTATCATTTATATACTGTGATGTTATTATAAATATGGTACAACCATATTCAGTATTCTATCCACCCTTTGAATAACATGTCACCATACGTGCGTACGTACGGCTTACCGTCTCCACGTCGTGGTGTAATTGTTATTCAATATATTATTATTTGGATGGGTATAATAATGATGTGTAACTCATGTAAATAATAAATATAACATATTAATGATTCTGTATATATGATATACCATCCATTTATATATTATTTTAATATCAAAAGAATGATATTGTCGCTCGTGCGTACGTACGGACTACCGTCTCCACGAACGCGATGAGATTCATTCTCCATCGTATCCATTCAAGTATAATTATCATTTGATGATTTAAAAATGATGTTTAAGGACTGGATATCATTCTGGATATGAATAAGATACAACAACCATGGCTTATGTAACAAAACATATAAAAGAAAATGAGTAAGTTAACTCCCGAAACGACGATAATTCTAAGATATTATTAACAAATCAATGTTAAAAGATCATATATGATATCATATTAATATATATGATTCTTGTATAATTTAATAACAACTATTTCACCATTATACAGGAGGTTAACCTACCCCAACCAAGGAAAAGTACAAGGTAAGGGTTATTTCACAATCTCTTCATTATCCGAGGTTGAATATACGTAATAATCTACTGGGATCTCTTTATCATCCACATCCATGTTTTCTTAAAAATGTATTTCAAAACATTTTTACTATTTACAAGAATATGGGTTAAAGTCATTTATACCCTTGTTTTACTTTTTATAAGAGGTTTATAAAGGAATCTTTCCGTCGTTTTCAAAACAATGTCCTTTTTAACCTTTTCGACAGAATTGAGGTAAGAATGTTTTTTAACTTATACGGCGGGTGCAGTTATTTTACGCCGTTAGAAAATCTTCAAAGCTTTCCTTACAAGCTTATAAGAATATTTTCAAAGAAAATGTTTTATTTTATATGGCTCTTAAATGATTTCAAAAATAGAAAGAGATATTTCTCTAAAAAGTGTTTTGATTTCATCTATGTCAACATCCTTTAATGGATTTTACGCTTATTTGAAGTTGATTTATTATAATACAAAACTTTTATATTGTATTGAAGGTTTTGTGATATGTTTGACTGTGGATGTGCTATTTTATACCATTCATAGTTTATGGTGAAACTATTGACATTTCGTATGCTAGTTTTAATCCGAATGTTTATCTTATATTTCAAACTTTTCTTCAGATGAATGTGCTAAACAAGTATGTTCCGGGTTGGGGACCGGTAAAAGTAAGCCCTCCAGGTTGGGGACTGGTAAAAGTAAGCCCTCCAGGTTGGGGACTGGTTAAAGTAAGCCCTCCAGGTTAGGGACTGGTAAAAGTATGCCCTCCGGGTTGGTGACCGGTTATTAGAGGCACTCCGGGTTGGTGTCCGGTTATTAGAGGCACTCCGGGTTGGGTTCCGGTTAGAAGTAACCCCTAGGTCTTGGGATGAGGCCTAGACAAAGAAATTAACGTTTAGCATTATGCATTCCAACATTATGAAAGTGGTTATTGATATTGCATGTGATTATTCGATTAGTAGAATATCCATGTGAATAAGTAAATGGCATTATTTCATTTTACTTTTGCCATACTATGTTGAAGTTCAATTTTAAAAGGCTTTTGTTTTAGTAATTCATTGCCCTAAATGTTTGTGATTATTTTGAATGTTCCGCTATATTGTTATCCTTACTGGGCATTTGAGCTCACCCCTTTTCTATGTTTTATTTTTCCCAGGTAGTGAAGAAGTAAATTATGAATGACTTGCAGGGATATTATGAGGGGTTAATAGTGTGGATATGAAGACTTTGTTGTTATAGTAGTTTTTCACTTTGAAATGTAATGTAAAACTTTATGATTATATCTAGTGTTTCCAAGGCTACTAAACCAATCGGTCTTTCGGGATTTGATCTTTCTTGTGATCATGCCAATGTTATGTAATAATGCACCGACTCTGGGTAGCTGGGGTCGGGGCGTTACATATACGTAATAATCTGTTGGGATCTCGTTATCATCCACATCCATGTTTCTTCAAAATGTATTTCAAAACATTTTTACAAGAATATGGTTTAATGTCATTTATACCCTTGTTTTACTTTTTATAAGAGGAATCTTTCTGTCGTTTTCAAAACAAGGTCCTTTTTAACCTTTTCGACAGAATTAAGGTAAGAATGTTTTTTTAACTTATACGGCGGGTGCAGTTATTTTCTGCCGTTATAAAATATTCAAAGCTTTCCTTAAAAGATTATAAGAATATTTTCAAAGAAAATGTTTTATTTTATATGGATCTTAAATGATTTCAAAATAAAAGGAGATATTTCTTTAAAAAGAATTTTGATTTCATTTATGTCAACATCCTTTGATGGATTTTAAGATTATTTGAAGTTGATTTATTATGATACAAAACTTCTATATTGTATTGAAGGTTTTGTGATATGTTTGACTGTGGATGTGCTATTTTTATACCATTCATAGTTTATGGTGAAAGTATTGACATTTTGTATACTAGTTTTAATACGAATGTTTATGTTATGTTTAAACCTTTTCATATGGGAATGCATTGGACTTAATATGTGATGGGTGGAGCCCGCTATAGCTCCTCGATTCAGCGGTAGGTCTCATGAGACAATCTAGTGTCTTGGCACAAGGCCTTTACAAAATCTTATTTGTAGTCTTGGCACGAGGCCTTGACTATGTGGTTATGATAGTCTGGCATTATGCATTCCATCATTATGAAAGTGGTTATTGATTTTGCATGTGATTATTCGATTAGTATAATACCCATGTGAATAAGTAAATAGCATTATTTCATTTTATTTATGTCATACTATGTTGAAAGTTCATGTTTGAAAGGATTTTGTTTTAGTTATACATTGCCTTAAATGTTTATTCTTATTTATGAATGTTTCCGCTATATTGTTATCCTTACTGGGAATTTGAGATCACCCCTTTTCGATGTTTTATTTTTCCCAGGAAGTGAAGAAGTAAATTATGAATGACCTACAGGGATATTATGTGGGGATATGACTGTGGTTTATGGAGACAATATGTTGTTGTAGTAGTTTTTCATTTTATGATGTAATGTAAGACTTATGAATATATCTAGTGTTTCCAAGGCTTCTAAACCAATCGGTATTTCGAGATTTGATCTTTCTTGTGATCATGCCAATGTTATGTAATAATGCACCGACTCTGGGTAACTGGGGTCGGGGTGTTACAGTTGGTATCAGAGGAAGTTTAGTACAAACCTTGGAAGCTAGATTTAGATAAACACTGATTAGATCACGTAGACCTAAGATGAACTTTGAGGATTAGTATAGAATAACTTCCTAGAATTATTGGATTTGTATAGATTTTGTGAGTTTTCAGAGCAATATATCCCTGTCTGGATACGAGCAGGTAGAGGCGGCTCTGGCACAGATGTACCTAGGGGTAAAACCCGAAAACATCGCTTTGAGCTAGACTCGAACGGGAACTGGTGCACGACAACGGGCCTTGCTGCACTCTTGGATACGACACTCCCGGGGGACATTCTTACGATAACTCTCATTTTCTTTACAAATAATTATGAAGGGTTTATGAGTATATACTTCCTCAAAGAAAACATTTTTATGATTATGGATTATATCCATAAAGAGTTCAATTTATGTTAAGTGTTTTATAAGTATGGGATTATGTATTTTGATTCATAAACTGATCTAGTTTATGTCATTGTTTAGAAATGGTGCCTAGTGGAAGAAATGGAAACCGAATCAATGCACGCACTCCATGTAGGGATTTCCCTCCTGCTCAAGATAATTATAGTGGGGATGGTGATGCAACTGGTGCTGATCAGCTAATCACCATACTGGGACAACTTACTCAGGTTATGAATAATAACCTTACCCGTATGGAGCACCCTAATCCGCAGCGTGGAGGATCAATGTTAGATCGATTCATGAGACAACAACCACCAACGTTCAATGGGAATACAAATCCCTTAGTAGCCGAGCAGTGGATAAATTCCCTAGATAAAATATTTCAGGCTTTGGGGAGCAGTGAAAGGGAAAAAGTTATCATGGCAGTTTGCCGCCTCACTAGAGATGCTGATCAATGGTGGTCATTGATTCAAAACATGAAGGAAGATGATTAAGTATCAAATATGGAATGGAGAGAGTTCAAAGATCTGTTTTTAGAAAAATACTTTCCTCGCGACCATCGAGCAGATATGGAAAGGCAATTTCTGAGTCTGAGACAAAAGAAGGATGAGAATGTCACAAAGTATGAGGATAACTTTACAAGGTTAGCGAGGTATGATGGAGATTATATTCGCAACCCAAGAAGTAAGATTGATCATTTATTTGATGGGTTAAACCATTTCTCCGTCGCGCATTAGTCTCACAATCCTTTTCATCGTACGAAGACATTGTCTCATGTGCTATCAAGACCGAAAAGGAATTCTCTAAGTCTTATGACTTTAAAGCAAAGCAAGAGAAGAAGAGACCTGCTGATCAATCTGGGAATGGAAATAAGTGGATGAAGGGAAAGGTTGAATATCCATCTTGTGGTAAATGAGGGAAGAAACATCCTGGTACTTGATTGAAGGGAATGGGAGTCTGTTACAAGTGTGGTGAAAAAGGCCACCAAGCTCGTGATTGCAAGGGGAAGAAGGAAGCTACCAACGTTCAGTGCTACAATTGCAGGGAGATGGGGCATTATGCAAATGCATGTCCTAAGAGTTAGGAGAACTTACCTCAGAAAAGGCCAAGGGATCAAGGCCAGGCTTATGCTATCACTACTGCAGAGGTAGAAGCTCCAAAAGACGTGGTGGAAGGTAATTTAATGGTTTCCTCAAGTTTAGCAAATGCATTATTTGACTCTGGATCGTCGCATTGTTTCATATCTTCCCAGTTTGCTAAGAAAATTAGTTATTTCCAATTTGATTTAATAAGGGAGTTTTCAGTTAAAACTCCTAAGGGAAGTATCATTGCAACAAATTTTTGTGAATCAGTCCCCATTAGAGCACATAAATTTTCTTTATCTGCTGATCTCATCGTCATACCTATGATTGAGTTTGATATAATCCTCGGTATGGACTGGATTTCGGACTATGATGCGAAGATTTATTGTAAAAAGAAATATTTTACGATTCTTGATGATAATGATAAGCAACACCTTATCTTTAGAGAAGAATCGTCACCACCTAATTCTTATTTAGATCCACCCCCAGTAGCTCAACTTAATTAAATTATTGGGGAGGAAGAGAATGAAATAACTGTCGGTGAGGAAAGGAATGTTCAAATAGAGGATTTACCTGTTGTGAAAGAATTTGTAGATGTATTTCCGGAAGATTTACCTGGACATCCTCCAGAACGAGATGTTGAGTTTTCCATTGATTTGATTCCTAGATCAAGGCCTATATCGAAGACCCCTTACAGAGTGGATACTATAGAGTTAGTCGAACTAAAGAAACAACTAGAGGAATTGAGTAAAAAAGGATTTATTCGCCCTAGTGTTTCTACATGGGGAGCCCCTGTTCTTTTTGTTAAAAAGAAAGATGGATCTATGAGGTTATGTATCGACTACAGGGAGATCAATGCTATAACGATAAAGAACAAGTATCCCCAACCTCGTATTGATGATTTATTTGACCAACTGCATGGAGCTCAATACTTTTCAAAGATTGACCTTCGATCTGGATACCATCAGTTGTGTGTGAAGAAGGAAGACATTCCGAAGACAGCATTTCAAACCAGGTACGGGCATTACAAGTTTACTGTAATGCCGTTTGGATTGACTAATGCACCCTCTGTATTCATGGATCTGATGAATAGAGTTTTCAAGGAGTATCTCGATGAATTTGTGGTGGTATTTATTGATGATATCTTGGTATACTCCAAAACCTACGAAGATCATGAAAATCACTTGCGAATTATCTTGAAGACTCTGAGGAGGCATGAATTATATGGGAAGTTTAGCAAGTGTGAATTCTGGCTTCATGAGATTTCTTTTCTTGGCCATATTGTCTCTAAAGATGGAATCTCTATTGATCCTTCTAAGACCATGGAAATCCAAGAATGGCCAGCACCTACGAGTATAACTGAGGTACACAGTTTTATTGGTTTGGAAGGTTATTATCGACGTTTCGTCCAGAATTTTTTCCCGATTGGATAACCCATTAACGAAGCTCACACATAAAGGGGTTAAATTTGTTTGGACAAAAGAGTGTGAAGAATGTTTTGAAGAACTGAAGAAAAGATTATTCAATGCTCCTATATTGACTCTACCATCAGGGAATGATGGGTTCGTTATTTATAGTGATGCATCGAAGAAAGGACTTGGTTGTGTCCTTATGCAGAATGATAGAGTTATTTCCTATGCATCACGACGGTTGAAAATTAATGAACAAAACTATCCTACTCATGATCTCGAGTTACCAGCTGTGATCTTTGCTTTGAAGATATGTAGGCACTACCTCTATGGTGAAAAATGTGAGATTTATACTGATCACAAGAGTTTGAAGTATATTTTCTCACAAAAAGAACTCAACATGAGTCAAAAGAGATGGCTTGAATTACTCAAGGATTATGATTGCACGATACACTACCACCCGGGGAAAGCAAACAAGGTGGCAGATGCTTTGAGAAGAAAAGACCATGGAGTTTTGAACATGATGAGAATTGAAAGGGATCCAATTTTCATGGATCTAGTGAATATGGACATGGGAATAACCAGGGAAGGTGAAACATCAATGCTTTTTCAAATGGTTGCCAAACCATCTTTACTAGAAAGGATTAAGAGTTCTCAGACCGATGATGAAGAATTTCAGAAGAAGATTAAAGGTGTGAATGATGGGAGATTGAGAGACTTTGTGTATGAAGATGGAATTTTGAAATTCGGGAAGAGACTTTGTGTTCCTGGTTTACCTGATCTGAAAAGGGAATTGCTGGATGATGCTCATAGTTCCAATTTCTCTATACACCCTAGGAGCACCAAAATGTATAGAGATTTGAAGGAACATTTTTGGTGGGACAACATGAAGAGGGATATTGCTGATTTTGTGTCAAGATGTATGGTTTGTCAACAAGTGAAAGCTGTAAGGCAACAGCCTGGAGGAGTCATGCAACCTCTTCCCATACCGGAGTGGAAATGGGACAATATTACGATGGACTTTGTCATGGGACTACCAAAGACTCCTAGAAGGAACGATGCAATATGGGTTATTGTTGATCGTCTTACCAAGTCAGCACATTTTCTTGCTATAAGAGAATATCTACCCCTGGAACGTCTAGCAAGACTATACATTAATGAAGTTGTGAGACTTCATGGAGTACCCCTATAGATTGTTTCTGATCGTGATCCCCGTTTTACTTCATGATTTTGGAAAAGTCTTCAGAAATCCCTGAATACTGAACTTCATTTGAGCACTGCTTACCACCCTCAGACAGATGGACAATCAGAACAGACTATTCAAACCCTAGAAGACATGTTGAGATCTTGCTCACTTGACTTTCAGGGTATGTGGGATCAATATTTACCACTGGTAGAATTTTCCTATAACAATAGCTTCCATTCGCGTATTCAGATGGCACCATATGAAGCGTTATATGGAAAGAGGTGTCATACAGCAACCTGTTGGGATGAGGTTGGTGAATGAAAACTTGTAAGCCCAGAACTGGTGGAGGAAACGGTGGAAAAGGTGAAGGTAATCCAAAATCACATCAAAGCAGCTCAAAGTAGGCAGAAGAGCTATGCCGATAATCGAAGGAAGGATTTGGAAATTCAAGTCGGTGATCATGTTTTCTTAAAGGTATCACCATGGAAGGGAGTCATACGTTTTGTTAAGAAAGGTAAATTGAGTCCCAGGTACATCGGACCTTTCGAAATTCTAGAACGAATTGGGGCTGTGGCTTACCGATTGGCAATGCCGCCAAGTCTCTCCAAAGTTCACGATGTGTTCCACGTATCTCTGTTGAGGAAATACATGCTTGACCCAACGCATGTACTCACCTGTGAAGAATTAGAACTGAAACCCGATCTGTCTTATTGCGAAGAGCCCGTCAAGATTCTTGATACGAGAGAACAACTGCTGAGAAACCGGACGACGCGTCTGGTAAAAGTTTTGTGGAGAAACCATAAGATGGAAGAGGCAACGTGGGAACCCAAGGAACTTATGATGAAGAACCACCCGAGTCTTTTCATGCGGTAGTATTATAGAAATTTCGAGGATGAAATTATTTGAAGGAGGGGAGAATGTAACACCCCAAGATTCTACGGTACGCTTCTCATTGAATAATGTGATAGCGTGTGTTGTACGCAACACCGAGTTCTAACACACCATAACCAATTAAACTAGCCATTATGAATAGTAATACATACTTTTTGAAATTATATGTATTTTTATATTTTAAAATGGACTTCATTTTTGGATTTGGAATATCGAATTTAGCCTAAGGTGAAATTTTGGTACTTTTCGGATAACTTTCATATTTTGATGAATAGTGAAAATTACTAAATTTTAATTAAAAACAACTTTTTTAATCAAAATAATTAATAGTGATAAATTATGAATTTTAGTAGTTTTAAAGTATATTTAGAATATATTTTTACCATTTAATATAATTTTGGTCTTTGTACATAATTTTACAATTAAACCGAACATAAACAAGTGTCAATCTTTTGATAGTTATTATCTCTTAAAAACACGCTTTTTGTTTTGACAGCGGGAATTAATTTTAAATTAATTTCTGCCACTTTTGTGTTTTGAATTTAGGAAAATGTATTCCATATTTTTAATCAGGATGTTCAAATTGTGTAAATAGGTAACTTTTATTTTTCGACATTTTGAATAATTACTGCGGTAAATATTTTATTTACCATGGTTAAGGGTAAATCCGGTAAATAAGGGTTAATAAAATAATATTATAATAATACTTAATTACCCTAAAACGTGTCTTAACCCTATTGGTTGATACATGGTCGACCATGGACATCTTTGGGTTGATTTTGGGACCCCATGGATCCACTTGTAAGTGATAATGACACTTTATTTTAATTAAGTTAAAATGAATACAAAAATGACACAAGCATATATCTTTTAGAAAAACAATATTTAAATAGGGTTATATATGATGGATTTTAGATTATAAATATTAATTAGAAAGATAAAAAGATTTAATACATAATGATATTTTATTTATAATTTTTAGAAATTAAATAATTTATTTTATTTATGACACAATGATGATGCAGTAATTACTATAATAGTGAAAAATTAAAATTATTGATATTATAAATACCCAAATAAATATAATATGAAAATTTTAATGAATTAAACTAATTTTCTAGGATAATATGATATATTAGGATTGATTTAATTGACTTTGTTCGAAGTAATCAATCTGTTATGAGTTTCCCAAAAATCAACTATTGAATACTGTCAAAATTGACATAAAAGAGTTCTTAAAACAAATATTATATTATTAATTGATATTAAATTCCTAAAAATCTAAGGTTCGGCCAAGAGACTTATATCATGATAGTTTCATCATTAATGGACCACTTTGGGGTCTCTTGGATGTATGTAGTAATTTTATTAACCATATTATATAAAAATACAAAGAGACATTGTAAAAGTGAAACTAATTAACTTATAGTTAATACTTAAAGATAAGGTTAATATAAGTACCCAAACCTGTCTAAATTCTATTGGTTGAGTGGTTTTCGACCCCTCCCCACCTTAAACTTTGAATAATCATCTTTGGAGCCATTAGAAACCGAATATGAATTTATTATTAATTAATATTTCTAGCTTTTCCAAGGGTTCCCCTCACCCCTCTTATAAAAGGGCACTCCTCCTTCTCATTTCTTCACACCTTCAAAGCCTTTTTGTTCGGCCAAACTCTGCCCAAATACTCTCCCAACTTCCCTCACTACAACCTTGGGTCCTTAGTTTGATCAGAAATCCAACCTAAGGAGCCCTTTTGATCAAATCAAAAGGAATAACCCGAAGAAGAGGTAATGATTTCACCACCCTTTTCTAAGTTCATTTCTTCTTCCACTTCTTCTTCCTTTGTTGTTACCATTCTAAAATAATAAATCCAGTATAATATATATACTTTGATGTTATTATAAATATGGTACAACCATATTCAGTATTCTATCCACCCTTTGAATAACATGTCACCATACGTGCGTACGTACGGCTTACCGTCTCCACGTCGTGGTGTAATTGTTATTCAATATAATATTATTTGGATGGGTATAATAATGATGTGTAACTCATTTTAATAATAAATATAACATGTTAAGGATTCTGTATATATGATATACCATCCATTTATATATTATTTTAATATCAAAAGAATGATATTGTCGCTCGTGCGTACGTACGGACTACCGTCTCCACGAACGCGATGAGATTCATTCTCCATCGTATCCATTCAAGTATAATCATCATTTGGTCATTTAAAAAATTATGTATAAGGACTTGATATCATTCTTTATATGAATAATATAAAACCTATCCTTTACAAACATGTTTTACGTAACAAAACATATAAAAGAAAACAAGTAAGTTAACACCCGAAACAACGATAATACTAAGATATTATTATAAATCGATATTAAAATATCATATATGATAACATATTAATGTATATGATTCTTGTATAATTTAGTAACAATTATTTCACCATTATACAAGAGTTTAACCTACCCCAACCAAGGAAAAGTACAAGGTAAGGGATTTTCTTATCTCACTTTCAATTCTGTGAGATTTCCATTGTTCGCCACTAAATTATTGAAAGTGGTGTATTGTGTACTACCATTTGATATATATTATCATGATTCTCTTTATATTCATGTTATTATCTAATCATTTTGTGGTTATTAACTTTTGGCTATACGACTCAGTTGATTACAACGTGGTAAGGGGTTTTCATATCACTCCTTATTCCCGTGAGATTCATGCCATATTGCCACCATCACCTTTTCTGTGGTGTATGTACTGCCCATAATTATATTCTTTGTGTAATACACTCTAATTTATGTGTATTTACATATTCATTGTATGATACCTCTTTCATGGGTTGTATGTTTCATATGTTACCAAATTTGTAAGGGTTATTTCACAATCTCTTCATTATCCGAGGTTGTTTATACGTAATAATCTGCTGGGATCTCGTTATCATCCACATCCATGTTTCTTCAAAATGTATTTCAAAACATTTTTACAAGAATATGGGTTAAAGTCATTTATACCCTTGTTTTAATTTTTATAAGAGGAATCTTTCTGTCGTTTTCAAAACAAGGTCCTTTTTAACCTTTTCAACAGAATTAAGGTATGAATGTTTTTTTTAACTTATACGGCGGGTGTGGTTATTTTCAGACGTTATAAAATATTCAAAGCTTTCCTTAAAATCTTATAAGAATATTTTCAAAGAAAATGTTTTATTTTATATGGATCTTAAATGATTTCAAAATAAAAGGAGATATTTCATTAAAAAGAATTTTGATTTCATCTATGTCAACATCCTTTGATGGATTTTAAGATTATTTGAAGTTGATTTATTATGATACAAAACTTCTATATTGTATTGAAGGTTTTGTGATATGTTTGACTGTGGATGTGCTATTTTTATACCATTCATTGTTTATGGTGAAAGTATTGACATTTTGTATGCTAGTTTTAATACGAATTTTTATGTTATGTTTAAAACATTTCATGTGGGAATGCATTGGACTTAATATGTGACGGGTGGAGCCCTCTATAGCTCCTCGATGCATCGGTAGGTCTCATGAGACAAACTAGTGTCTTGGCACAAGGCCTTGACAAAATATTATTTGTAGTCTTGGCACGAGGCCTTGACTATGTGGTTATGATAGTCTGGCATTATGCATTCCATCATTATGAAAGTGGTTATTGATTTTGCATGTGATTATTCGATTAGTAGAATACCCATGTGAATAAGTAAATAGCATTATTTCATTTTATTTATGCCATACTATGTTGAAAGTTCATGTTTGAAAGGCTTTTGTTTTAGTTATACATTGCCGTAAATGTTTATTCTTATTTATGAATGTTTCCGCTATATTGTTATCCTTACTGGGCATTTGAGCTCACCCCTTTTCTATGTTTTATTTTTCCCAGGAAGTGAAGAAGTAAATTATGAATGACCTGCAGGGATATTATGTGGGGATATGAGTGTGGTTTATGGAGACAATATGTTGTTGTAGTAGTTTTTCATTTTATGATGTAATGTAAGACTTATGAATATATCTAGTGTTTCCAAGGCTACTAAACCAATCGGTCTTTCGAGATTGGATCTTTCTTGTGATCATGCCAATGTTATGTAATAATTCACCGACTCTGGGTAACTGGGGTCGGGGCGTTACAGTAATTGTAGATAACACACTATCAAGAAAAACTGCATCTCCCCGAGGAT
Organism: Viscum album; assembly: GCA_963277665.1. Lineage (NCBI taxonomy): Eukaryota > Viridiplantae > Streptophyta > Magnoliopsida > Santalales > Viscaceae > Viscum > Viscum album. The sequence goes on from OY728146.1 coordinate 1,818,818,891, forward strand.
TCTGCCACATGACCGCACCTATTAACAACGGAGAAAACATCATTATAAAAATCGATATAAGATTCAAAAAAATGGAAAGGCGAAACAAGATAATAATGATAGATGAAAACATAAGAACATAGGTAGATCATAACATCTATCGACAACAGATCGACACTTTCTGGATACACCAAAATTGGGGGTGTGAATTTAGAAAAAAGAAAATTTTTAGGGTAATTGATCTAAGGATTAAGGTTCGATCAGACCACTACTATTGGTATATGTAAATTGTTTTAGTGTCTCACACTAGATAACAAGAATGTAGGATAGTGGGGGAAGATATCTCATCCATTTTTAAGATTAATGGAGAAACAATTTAAGATACATCAGGTTTTTTATCAAAATATAATGACATTAAACCCCATATTTTGATCATGTAATGGAATCCGGAGCCATAATAATATTAATATAAGAGTTATGATATTTTAATAGGCCTTAAATCCCTAAAAATATAGCCTTGATGGAGTTTTTCATCAAAGAAAAGGCTAAATTGGGGAACTGATGGAAGCTGGAAACACAGTTCACCTGCCGATAGCTGGAAACTCTGTACACATAGAAATGGCTTGAAATACTATACAATTAATATGTGATATAAACAATATACTCCTAATGATGGATAGAAACACTATACACCTACCAACACAAATAATATAAATGAATCATTGAGGCCTATATTACAAATGACTCAAATATGATGATAGTACAATGGACTCACCGATGTCGACATGAAAAATCACTCACTGATACAAAAAGTAAAAATGACCCACTAACATTGACATTACAAATGACTCATAGACACTGATAGTAAAAATGAATTACCAATGAAACTATTTACATATATCTCACCAATGAGACTATTCACATCAATCTCACCAATAACACTTTACAAATTATTCTCACTGATGCATCTATTCACATCTGTCTCACCAATGACACTATTAATATATGTCTCACTAAGCAAGATTTTCACATATGTCTCACCGATGATACTTTCACATCTGTCTCACCGATGAAAGTGTTCCCAAAACGGGAAATTTGGTTCACAGTGTTGGAAATTTGGAAATGTGTTGGGGATAAGTCATTTTGACCTCCCAGAACACCTCAGACACTTTATTTTAGCATAGTAATGGATAAGAGAGTTATGGGGAATTATATCAGATACATATCAAACATTGACATCCTCACGAATTATAAAATAGAATAAATGGAAATATAAAATGTGTGTAAATAACCTCCGATAGAAATACCTATCACAAGAGGGAAATCTGCAAAAGAAAAAAAAGAAAGTCATCTCATAAAAATGAACGATCTCCAATCACAAATGATCTATGTTACATGAAAAAATTTATATAAATAAAACATTGGTTACTGAGCACGTATTTGTGAAAAATTCCCGCATATAATCTTCTCCACATCATTGTGTCACCAAAATACATGAAATGGGGGGATATTATGCCCTCCCAACACCTTCTCATTATGGTCCTAGATTTCCACGGGGCTCTCCTAGATGGTTACATAATCTTAAATTTTGATCTCAACCAAATAGATGACATAAAAGTTTATATGATCATAATGATGGAGCTACAACATGTGAAAAACATAATGTTCCATGCTCGTCTATGGAGGATGTTTACCCCATACTCCATTGCACCAAAATGATATAACTCCCCAAAAGGCACAAAAATACGAGGATAATGATAACTCCCATGACCAAAACATTTCATCCCATGAGGGGGAGTGACATTCAGAAACATGTGATCCCAAAAATAAATCTCCAAATGTCTCTACCTCTGATCATCTTATAATATATGATGTTCCTTCACTACCTTTATCCTCTCACTAATCATTTGAACCATCGTTCCATGTTTTGTACTAGTTCTGGCATGAGAATTCCTTACACTCTGACCACAGTCCAACAAAATGGAAAATGGAATGGTCGTCCATAAATGGATTCAAATGATTCCATACCAATGGTGGATTGAAAATTATTGTTGTAATATAACTCCACCAAGGTTAAATACCTCATCCATTATCCTTCAAAATCCAGGAGGGAAGAGTGCAACATGTCTTCCAGAATCTACATTTTTCACTCTGTCTGACTATCTATCTATGGATGAAAATTAGTGATATGGCATTGTTGAGAACTGAGTTTATATTGGAGAACTCTCCACGCCATATAGGTAAAACAAATATCTCAATCGAAACTATTTTTCCCACAGACTCCATGGTGTCTTACAACCTCCTCTAGATACTTCCTCGAGAAAAACTCCATTGAGCTCAAATCATTGATCACTATAAAGATGTTTGATTTTTTAATAATATAAACAACCACATAAATATTTTAATGGTCACACTATGCTCATGGTAAACCCATAAAAAAGTTTGTTGATATTTCCTTCTACTTCCACTGAGAAACATCTAATGGCTAGAGAAAACCATCGGGAAAATGGTGCTCGACCTACAACATATAGTAGACCCAATATCGAGACACAAACTCAACAACTATACACGTCAACCCAGGAAGCCAAAACATACTCATCTAAGTACAACACAACGTTTTCACGCCAAAATTCACTACTAAATGTGAAATATAGAACAGTCTGAGAACCGTCTAAGGCATAGCCAATGGGAAAAAATAATTCTATGATATAATAGTCAGTGTTAATCATCCTTAGACCAACCATATGGGGCCCTGTAGCAAACAATTCAGTCTCTCCAAACATCCACCTCTAGATTACCAAACTTTGACTCATCCAACTACTTCACCAGAGATGACTACACCATTATCTGTAAAATACATCCTCTTTCCCCAACTTCTCCCATATCAAGATGTAATGTTTAATGTTATCCTATCACTATCTAGGAATCAATAGATTCACACACCACATTACTGTGTGACATCCTGCTCATCAAATTAGTTTAAACTTTTCCCTTTCATGTTTTATAGGAGATTTTATGTCATATATCGGTAAGAACATAATCCTCCATAGATGTAGCAATTTCATTTCATACTGGGAGAAAACATACCATATAATTTTATGATCGATAAAAACCACAAGGCACTCTCCAATGAGGTAATGTATCTACAAATGAGATAATACACCTTGGCCACTAACTCAACATCATGGGGGGAAAATTACGTTCATGGGGATGAAACTACAGAGACCCATAATTAATGATTGTTCTCTATAGCATAAGAACATAGCCTAACCCGAAATGTGAGGAATCAAAGAAAACATGAAATTGTTCACCCTCTACTGGGAGAAAAAGAATCAAATCACTCACCAACATCTCCTTCAAATACTCAAAATCTTCCACACACAAATCATTCCAGACAAATTCCTGAATCTTTTTATTAAATTTTATTAGTGGTGTCTCATCCTGAGAGAAATTAGTTACGAACATCCTGTCAAAGCATATGAGACAAAGGAAACGTCTCTGCACTTTAACTTTCTTGAGGGATACCCAAGAAACCACTTCTTCTATCTTAGATGGATCCACAAATAATCCCTATTGGTACACAACATTCCCCCTGAAACTAACTTCATGAGCCAAAAAATCACACTTAGTCAACATCCCAAACAGCGGTTGTTGATGAAAAACTCCAATAACAACAAGGAAATTATCTACATGATTCTCCATAGACAAAGAGTACACAAATAATTAATAAATGAAAACCACCAAAATCATATCTAGGAACTCATGAAACACTATGTTCATTAATCCCATAAACCCGACTATATCATTCATCACATCAAACGACATTACCAAGAACTCATAATTCCCATGATGAAAACAAAAAATATTCTTTGGGAAATCCTCATCCTTCACAGACATCTTATGATATCCTAATTGAATTTCAATATTTTTGAACCAATTTTCACCATTTATATTATTCAATAAATCATTAATATTTTGAATTGGATGATGATTATCAACTATCACTTTGATTAACTGGTGATAATTGATACAAAATCTCACACTTCCAACATCCTTCTTCTAGAACAAAACTAGTGCACCCCCCAATGACACAGTCAGATGAACCAAACATCACTATAATAGAAAATAGAGCTATATAAGTTGCTCTCGTAACACAGAAGGGTCCATCCTATGATGAGACATAGAGATCAGAGAGGCTCATGGTTGTAGCTCGATCCCAAACTCGATCTCTTGTCAAGGTGGTGATGATATTACCACGTTTGGAGTTGAATCTGGGTACTCTTCAAAAAATATGGTAAATTCCATCTTCTAAACCTCTAACAAACATAACATCATCTCAAACATTGAGGATGAAAAATACATAACACAACTCTATAAAATTTGAGGGTCTGACTCAAAACCAAACACTGCAGGCTCTCCATCATCATAGAAGAACACCACCATCCTTTAGAAGCAATATATGAGAGCCACAGTTGAATAAAACTAATCCATTCTATGGATGACATTGTATGGTCATATCCATAAACATATGTAATCTCCCCTGACGGGTGCTTCCCCAATACTAGCTCAAAGTCTATACATACTTCAAAAAATTCATCTCGACCTCCAAATGGCATTGTCAACTCCAATGGAACTGTAATTCTCTCTACAAAACGTCCCAAATAATGGAGAAGGGAAGGTGACATGAAGGAGTGTGTTTCTATGGAATCAAACAAGGAAAACACCCATGTAGAAAAGAAGATAGGGGTACCAAGAACTATTTCTGGATCACCGAATGATGGAAACGCCAAAGTATGAAATTGACCACGCCCTTCTCATCGGCCTATCTAGACCTATTGATGACCACCACCACAGCCTCAACCTGCACTCTAAGGATTGGAAGCATCCCATGGATTTTCACTACCAACCCCTTCTTCTAACTACTGATCCAAATATGGTGCAACCTACTGTTGTTGCCTCAGATGTAAATGTCTCTACGAATGAACCTAGAGTGGAACATTTCGTGCATCCGGACAACTCAGTATGTTTGGGAACAGTCATTGCTGATGACCTTGGCCTCGAAAAGAACAAAAATATATGGATCCCTTGGAAAAGGATTGAGAGATGATACCCCTAGAGAAACAAGATGCTGAGGGCTTGAACCTACCCCCTCCCAAATAGAAACTCTTCTACCCTGAAAAATTGTAACCTGATACCATAGCTCCACTTCATGAAGAGTCATGATGACTCCAATATTGTGAAGTTATGGTGCTGGATAACATCCTCAGGATGTCCTCTTTTCTTGTTATAACATCAAGATATGGATTAAACATATACTGTGTGAACATGAACTAGATCTTTAGATGAAAAGATACAAAGAAATGCCTCTTCCTCACTTCATCATCTAGTAACTGGCCCAAATACCATCATGAAAGGTTCTTAAAATAGTTTCCAAAATATTTCTCACTGGATCTCCTCTGTCGAAAGCTAAGAATCTCTTGATGACTGAATGCCTTCACTATCAATTAATGAAATTTGACTCTGAACATGTATCAAAACTCCTCCCATTAGATCACCAAATCCTCATGAAACATACAGAACTAGAACCACCACTACCTCATTACCCCCATTCAACATCATGACAACCAATTTCACACTGTTCTATTTTATATCATGGGTCATACTAAAGGAATTCGTAACCTCCTCCGCCCCATCTTCCATGATAGCATCTGAAATAGATCCCTCATAATTCTATAGACTCTATCATTAAAACTCATATAGTTTACTTCTCTATGTGTCATATTCATCAATAGTTACCCTAAGATTGTCTGCATGCATAGCCTGATAGACATCATGTATGTGAACCTAACAAGGATGCCGAACTGGATACATACCTACGAAATAAAAAATAGTTAGAACTCATAAACATGAAATATTGAAAACCAAACATTAATTAATTTATTGTTTTCTTTTAATAATGGTTGGTTAACCTATCTTAGGTTCTACCCATTCATTCACATGAACAAATAAAGTTTATAGATGATCCTTCATAGGTCAATACCCTGTAACAATTATCAACTCATTTAGTATCCACTGTATAAATAATGGTATATGAATCCGACAATAAGGTTCCCTAAACACCTATTTCTTAGTTGTTGTTATATGTTTACAACACTTTTTAACCTTAACAAAAACTATTTCACTAACATCCCATGCAACCTCACATGTCCCTAACAACAAAATCCATCATAACCCTTAATAAGACATCTGATACCACTTTGTTTCAACCACCTACTCATAACGTATACCCCATTGGGCTGTAAATGTTATAAGGGAGATAGTGACCCCCTATGTCCCACCTTCAGTAGGCCCTAGGTTGTCTACTAGAACCGATGGTATAGTAAACACACAAATGGAAGGCATTTTCATCTAAGAGAACACATGTGGATGAAGATATAATAGAGAAACCAACCAACTCCAACTCATACATCAATAAAAAATAAATCCCAACTACAAATATTTAATGTCATCCAATAACAACAATGACTGAAAGTGAAAACATCAAGTACCAATAGGTAGTAAAAGTAGTAGTGACCACGAAGCCCAAAAAATCCTACCACACCAAGCTAGTAGTAACTAGTCTGATCTCCAACCTACTCCAACTGACCTCAAAAATAGTTTTTATATACGTAGGGTGAGAGTAAATGTATACTCTATAAGATCCTCCATAGATCCTCTTTTGTAATAGTGACAAAAGAATTCTAATGTAAGGTGAAAAACAAGTAAAACTAACTTGTTACCTAAATATGTATATGATGTTCCAAGCATCAACATGAATACAAACACCATGTATCAACTACAAGAGTATATAATATAATAATGAATATCAAAGGCACCTAAATACCAATTCCCAATTGGTTTTCCACTATAACCGAACATCGCACGCCCTAAGAATCTCTCTCAAAAAATTATTTCCCACCAACACCTAGGAAAAGAAACACAATATGAATCTCATGAAAAACAATCACTACATGCATGTAACCAATGTAACAAGAAATTTTTCGGGAGCCACCAAAACTCACATAACGTGTATCATACATCGGGTAGTATACTTCTAGCCATTACATCCCATACACCAAGTAAGGATCCTCAATCCATCACAACCAATACATGTTACAGCTATAATATTCCATTGGAAAATATATCTAGAATATATTTTTGTCAATAATGAGAAGCCATAAAATCCCACTACACACATATATGAAAATAATTAACTATTATGCCTACCAGTACATGTTACTACCAAGAGATGAGAGAAGTGCCAAAGGGGGTAGCCAACCATCCATCCTCCTACCATAAGATTAGGGAAAACACCCCCAAGGATTAGAATCCATGGTGTGTTAGTGGCCCTAAATAACATCTTGTAGTAGCTTATAGAAACATAAAATGTATAAAATATACTATAGATCACAACCACACTATGGGAATATCCTAATCATAGACTCAAATGTATGTAACCTCACTCGAGCTCTCATCCTCCACTACTATGACTATGTATCCTATAAGAACATGACCATTTAAAGAGGTTTATTATATTACTTCTTTCCTTTTTTATCATTTTCATTTTATGCTAATTAATTAATTAAACATTAATTAACCATTATAAATTCCACATTATGTTACATTAGAATTCCATCCAAGATCCACAGATTCACTAAATTGAAACTATGACATTTCTTTACACCATGTTCTATACCTTGGTTTTAACATCATTTATTTAATCATTTATTAATAGCATTATTACATTCCCGTGTTTCTAGGAATTCTAGTGAAAAATTATATTCTACCAAACACAAGGGGAAAAACTTGGTGAGTAGCTGAACTACTAGTCAACTCTTTGCCACCTATATCAAGATAATAGACCCATTCTTCCTCTATAAGATAATCAAAGAAATCATGTGGCATACCCTGCACATCATCGCCCTTTTTGTAAGGAAGGTATAAAAGAACATCTACCTGAATTAGTGGAAAAATAAGGATGTAAAAAAACCATGATGATTTATCATGCATCAAACATTCATGTACAACCTGTTTCATCATTTCATGTGTCCTCCAAAACACCCATATGAATAAAATAATGCATCTCCCCACTATAGGCATCAACTATTTCCACAACCACTTGGCCTCGCAGCCCTAAGATATTAGAACATCCATCCTTGTTCATAAAACATCAAATTTAGTAGGAAATAACAAATAAACATGTCTATTGGCCCTAAAAATGAATTATAACCTCACATGTAATGATTTATCATGGTTCCAAGGAATAAGGCACAATTCGTTATAAGAAATAGGGTTACTCACAACCCTTTTGTGCATTATATTTTATCAAATAGTCGGTTCATCGATCCATATAGAATAAACATATTCATTATTAGTAGTTTCCAACTATGGTTGACCTAAACTACAAGATATCATAGGGATCACAAATTAATTAAACATTCTTATTAAATCAATTTGATTATCATCAATTTAAAACAACAATAATATATGATCGATACCAATTTATTTATCTGGATCACTTATTTATTATGTTAATTCCATTATGATCTATAGGGACAAAAAATCATAACAATGCATTTTCACAAAAATGATTTCATAATCAATGAATCCCCTACATCAAAAGGGTTCTAACATTCTTTACAAACAGACGAACACAACGGATCACAATAACCTCTCTCTGTGAAAACAACATCCCCATGAGGACGTCATGGAATGGTAGCACTAATAGACACCCATTAATACTCTATTATAAACATGGAGATCACATTACATAACTTGGTAAGAATAATTGAGAGTAGAAGGATCCAAGAAAACACAAAAATAGAGGTAGATCATACCTACTATGGATGACAGATCGACACTTGTTTTCTGTAAAAAATAGGGGCTCCCATGATGTATGATGAAATTTTACGGGGAAATTAACCAATGATTAAGGTTCGATCAAACCACTCCTATGGGAATAAGGAATGGTTTGAGTGTATCCCACTAGAAAATACAAGGTAGAACAATGGAGGAAGATAAATCATCCCTTTATGTTATTTAATGGATAAATGGATTATGATATGCTGTATTTCTCATTAAAAGTGTATCAAATTAAACCATGAGGTTTGACAAATTAATAAAATCATATGTCATCGAAAAATTAATATAATATATTTGGACTTTGAATCGGCCTTAAATCCCTTAAAATAAGGCCTTCAATGTGTTTTTAATCAATTAAATCATTAAATGGACGAACTCTAGGAAGCTAGAAACACTGTACACCAATCGATTGTTTGAAACATTGTACACCAACCAATAGAGACAATAGAAATGACTCATTGATTCCAATAGTACAAATAACTCACCAACACCGATTGTACAAATGACTCACTGATGCTGGTAGTACAAATGACTCAATAATGACATTGTTCATATCTAACTCACTGATGAAAATAATATCATATGTCTTACTGATGACACTCTTTACATTTGTCTCACCGATGAAACAATTCACATCTATCTCACTAATGAAATTGTTCATATCTCCCTCATTGTTGAGGCTATTCATATATGACTCCCTGAGGAAACAAATCACATCTATCTCACTGATGATATTGTTTACATCGTTCTCCTGGATAAAATTTTTCACATCTATCTAACAAATGATAATGTTTACATCTGTATGACTGAAGTCACTATTAACATCTGTCTCACCGATGAAATTGTTCTTAAAAGTAGAATCACTATTCAAAGACCAGTAAATTTGAAAAACAAATTGGGGATAAGTCACCTTGACCTCCCAAAACTCCCTAGATGCAAGATTTTAGAAAAGTAGTGAACCAAAGAGGTTTAGGGAATTGAAATTTGAATAATCTATTAATACATAAAAAAATATTTAAATTATATGTTAGTAATATATGATGGAAAAATAAATAAATTTTTCAAATAGAAGTTTTCAAAATCACTAAATAAAATATTGTTGATTCCAAAGATATAGATTAAATATATTTTGTTGAATTATACATTTATGTAAATTTTAATACTTCATATAATTTATGTTATTAAAATTAGATAATAATTTTTATTTACTAATTAAAAAAATCATAAAAAAAATTTTTTCAACTGATTTAGTGATGATAATGAATACTAGTCTAATAATTATTATTTAGATATAAATGTTTTTCTTAGAGAAATTATTTTATTATATATATTTTATTTAGAAATTTAATTTCAATTTCTTATAGTATTAATATTATTAATAATTATAATTTATTTTATAATAATATATTATTATTCATTCATTCATTTATTTTTAAATTGTTTGGAATGGGGAATAAATTAATATTAGGCTTGAAAAAAATCTATAAAAATGGTTTTTACTAATTTTTTTAAGATAATTGAATAAACATGTTCCCCATTTAAAAATTTCATTTGATATATTTAACATTATTTTTTAAATCACAATTTCCACACTAGTATATAGTAACGTTTTGAAATATTCAAAAATATCTCTTTGGTTGAAGAGTTTAAATTTATAATTTTATGAATAGTTTTACTATTATGACATTATTATAATATAATATTGAGTTAAATATTTGTATAATATTTTTTCTTAAACAAATATCTTTTTAATCAGTTATATAGTGTATTTAAAATTATTATTTTAAATTAATATTTTATTCTTTAGAATTTGGAAATCTATGTACATTTTTATTCAAATAAAACATATTTTTTATCCTTCACTTTCAATCATGTATACTCAAGGATTATATCATTTACTTTTTGGTATAAAATTAAATTAATTATCCATCTATTTGATGATGTAAAATTTATTCCATGGTAATAATAATTATAATTTATTAATATGTAAATTTATTTTTATACGTTAAACCAGACTTTTTCTAAAAATACATTTTGACTATGTATTGAAATGATTTATTAAAATTAATTTTACTAGTTTTTAGATACTGAGTCAATGAAAATGTAATTATATTTTAAATTATAATAATCAATTTTAGAAATCTGTACACCTTCATTTTTGGGATAATGGTTAGCTTCCATGATACAATATTGAATCAAAATATCATTCATGATCCATTTGATAAAAAGTTATAATAGTCATATAGGATTTTATTTAAATCGATATATTAAAGTTATTCATTAAAAATATATCTATTTCATAACAATGTTCAAGAAAATGTGGGAAACTTGTTCTAATACATACTCATATGATTATGTAAGTTAAGTTTCAAATATCATTGAATATAATCAATGTTTTTAAAAATAATATATTTAATGTTTTCTATGTATGCAAATTTTGATTCATTCAACCAATGTGAAAAATATTGTTTTCTCAGATTTTAAAACATGACCAATATCATTCTGTATCATAAACATTATTCATTATATAGTATCTTCTACAAGTTTTCATGATTTTTCCATGGTGATCTAATTCCCTTTATTTTGATAATTTTTCATTATATGGAGATCTCAAAAGAAAAAGGTATTTCATTTATTTTTATATGAAATTGTAAATTGATACAATACAATATTTTTTTAAATTTACCATTAAATAAATTTTCTTTCTTTTATATAGTTCTTTACATAAATTATTGAGTTGAAATGGATTAGGCTATACTATTAAAATTTATTTATTTAATGTGATAGTTAACGAATCCACTAAATTTTTGAGTATTAATCAGAATAAATAAATTAATAAAAATATTTTTTAAAACTTTTAAATAAAAAATAATTCATTTTTTTTGTTAAATTAAAATAAAATCGTTTTATTTTAAAAAGGAATCATTTTTATATTAAACTATGTTTTTGTAGATAGTGTGTTTTATATAGAAATATTAAATTAAAAACTATAAATTATTAGATATAATGAAATTTTTTCAAACATTTATTCAATATATTATTTTAATATTAATTTAACAATTTTTACATGGTATGGAGTGAAGTTCAACTAAGTATTAGGTATACAAATCCATTTTTCAAAAATAATATAGTGTTTTGTGTTTTTTGCACCTATCTTAAATTGTGTTTCACTCACATAAATAAATTGAATCTTATAATGTTGATCTCTTATTTCTAATAATAATAATTTTTATAATTTAATCAATTCAACATAATTATTGTCCATAAATAATTGCAAAATAGTGAAATTTTTCCCCCTGTAATGGTTTGAGGAGTGTTCCAAATGTTACACAAAAAATAAGGATAAATATATCAAAAAACTGTTTATTTAAATCTTTTTTTTTATTTCAATAATCGTAATATTTTATTCAATTAATTTTAAATTTTGGGTCCATATAAAATTAGTAAGATATTATTATATTTTAATTTCTATGATATTTCTTATGTTTCCTCTCCTCCTATATAAAACGAAATAACATATCCTATCTTAGTCACAATTATAAATACTTATATTTCAGAAAATAATTTTTTAATACATTCATAACATATCACTACTTTTATTAGAGATGATATTTTGATCATAATTCCATTTTTTCGTAGCTTAAGTTATAAGAAGAGTGGGGTTTCTTAACAATTTCGTATAACTCTTTAATGGAAACTTTTAATTTCATTTCTTATTATACCTCATCTAAATATATTATTTTATTTAAAAAATATTTAATTATGTATATTCAATATAATTAAAATCCATTATAACAATGGATCGTTCATTTTCCAATTAATTTCCATCAAATTGGAATTGAACTTATCTTTTGTTCTTACATGTGGACTACAGCCTACATATAACAATACGATTAATTTTTGATAATCATTATTCGTAAATTTTTTTTATTATATATTTAATGATTATCTATTATATTTATGAATTTTTTTAAAATTTTATATTATAATATTTTTTTCTACCTTATTTCATTTCCATTCATTGAGAAATAAAAATGTTGATCATTTATAAATGTGGACTACGACCACCAGACTACAATACGGTTTATTTTTCACCATGTAAATATATGAATAAATAAAAATTTGTAAATTAGGAGAATAAATATGATAATTTTGTCATAATTAAAATTCAATAGATGAATGAACCAAGAACAATTTGTTAGTACTAGATCTATCGAACCAAAACATGCACTAAAATTTGATCAGTTTTCACCAGAAAATTGATTATAATTAAGAAATTATTAACAAAATGAAAATTTGAAATTATAAATGAATTAAAAAATAGTTATTTATGCAAGAATATAATTATTTATTATACATAAAATAAATCTATATTACTCATTTATCTTATTTTAATTTGTATGTATAAATATAAAACTTGTGGTAATGGATTTTTGTTTGAATCTCATTTTAATAATCATTGATTATGATTGAATGTCCATTAAGGGAAATTATATAGATATTGTCCTTTAGAAACATATGTTTTAATTTTTTATGGTTACTTCAATATTTTTCATGTATTATAAACATTTTCCAAACATTGGTTCCTAAAATGATGGATACCGTTTTTAATAGAAAGTTACCCATATTTTATCATTAGTTGGAGAAAAAATTCCTCCTTATCTATATTCTTAGAAATTTTATTAGGGTTCTTACAAATAAAATAAATTTTCAAAAAATTTAATTTTCACTACGTTTATATTTATTGAATATTTTTATAAAATTTATATTTTATAAAAAATTACATAATGTAATTTTATACTTTATTAAAATGTGTTAAAGTAATTTTTTTGTTTAATGATATTAAATGAATAGATTATTCCTTTTTAAAGACAATTATTTTATTTGGATATTATTTGAATGTTTTACCTATTTATTTATAATTAAAATTTTTTAATAAATATTTTGTGGTTTTTTAGTACAAAATTAATCAGAAGAAAATGATATTTTCTAATGTTCTTAATGAAATTCTTGAATGTTATTTTAAAAGTATTTTTAATATATTTAAAAATATTTTATTAATTTTTATGACTCACTAGAAATTTTATCTTATAATGAAATCAAATTTATTTATATTTATGATATATGATGATGATGATTTAAGTCTGATTCTATGAAACTCATCCCTTTTCTACTACTTAATTATGATACAATGAATTCTTTCTGATACTCATATTCTTTTCCCTGGAAAATTCTAAGATGAAATGACCAATCACTTATTAAATTAATTTTTTTCTCATTTTTATAATATAATTACACAATGAATGTTTTATGATCTTCTTTCACACTTATGAATGACTTAATTATTTTATGGGTGGGGACAAAATTATGGGGACAAAATTATAAATACATCAATTGAATTGGGTAATGATGGATATCATATGAGATAATAAGGAATGTAATCTTTAGGGAACATAATTTATTATGGGGATTTGTACACTATTATTGTATTGGGAGGAAATCATGACTATAGAATTAATAGAATTGTGATTTTACCCAATCCACCAAGATAGATTTAGTAGTGAAACATTACTATATAAATGATTTTCTAAACATATTCTTTGACATAAACATATGTATTATACATTTTATATGATCTCATAGATTATTATTGATGATTTATTATTTCTATAAATCAGGACTTATGTTTTTTCATGACAAATATTTATAATATGATTAATTTTTAATGATGTTTGACTTATTTGTTAAGACTGTTGTAACATATTATCATGGCATCACACACGTACACATATTTTATTCTAACTTATGATCATTTTTTTATATCAAATAATTTTTAACCATAATACAAATCTGATCTCGAAATTTATTATGTTTCATTTTCATAGGTTATGAAGAATGGTTTTACATGGGGTATGTTATAGAATTTTACAATATGATAGGATATTTTTGGGATATATATTTTTATCATTCGAGATGTAAGATGATTAAACCATTATGGTCGTCATGAATTTACTGTTATGTGATATATTGAATATTCACCTTAAATTATGTAATAAACGTTTAAGAAATTATCATCTCCCATTTTTTGGTATCGGTTTAGGTTTTATATTATTTTTGGGTATTTTCATTAGTTATTGTTTTTAAACCCTTAGTGATTTGTCTAATTAAATGATAAATTCAATAACCATTTGTAATATAGAAATATCATGGTTATCCAAATAAATAATTCCCTATTAATGCACTATAATATCGATATGGTCATGGATTAAATTTACCTAATGGTAATATTTCTGAATGTTATGGATTTGGTGATAACATGATCTTCACTAGTTCTGAATGTGTGTTCCTAAGACAACACACAAAGATAGACACTCCCACAGGGTGTTCTTATGTTAATAAAATTTTGTTCTGAACTATTATGATGTATTTGAATAGATTATTTCCATGAGTGAACTAACATAATCTTAAAGATTCATAGATTGAAAGGAATTTTTCTTTATTTATATATAATTTGAATTATATTTTATGTTTAAATGATTACTCCCAATTCTATTATTATTAACACTGTGGTTTTTATTTTTATTTAAAAGTTTGAATTAGTAAAAATAATGTTAAAACAAAATGAGATGGATAATAAAATGGACACTACCATTAGAAACTAAATGAAATGGGATTTTGATGTTAATCATGAAGAAATGGTCACCCTAATCCATTTATGTAGGAATGGTAACATGAATCATGTTGTTCCTTCGGATATTAAAAGGAAGGAACAATACAAAATTAAGTATTTCATAATGAAATGTATACATTCATTTAATAATTCCGATAATGTAGTAATTTTAGAGAAATGGAAAGGTACATATAAAATGATATTTTCTTATTCTTCAATTTTAATAACATGAAATAATTTACAAATTATATCATTTGTAAGGTAATGTATAAAAATAGTGGAATCATATCGATAATATAAAGATAAAGGATAAAATTTACACCAAGTGATTTAGATGATGTTTTTTAGTATTTATATTCTATACCCATTTGAAAAAAATTGAATGTAATTTATAGAACTAATCAAAAAGTATAATGAAACCATGAGTAAATAAGAATTCAATTTCACCATACCTGCATGGTAATATTTATAATTTATCATTGATATTGAATAAAAATTTCTATGATTCTTTATTGGTGTGATACCAAATATCTAAAATTAATTAGATAAATGAGGCCTTATTAGATATGAATAATTTATTCAATGTTATCCTATGTTGTAATTGGTAAATGGATACACTCAATTCTCTCTTGATTTTGGGGAAATGATATGAATGAATTTTGAGTAAATTTGGATTATATGACCCAAAGAGGAATGAAAATTATTATTCCTTCTTGAATGATGTATAGATTTACGAATCATGGAATTTTTCTTATGGGGTTTGGAAAATATTTTGATAGTGAAATATAATTCAAACATGTTAAAAATATTTTATGTGATGTGAATAGTCTTATCAATAAAATGAATGATGATAAATCTATACATATTATTCAACCAAAAATATAAATATATATTCATCAGGTGTAATAAAATTAAATAAATAAATGAATTTATATAAGGGATATGTATGGAAATAATTACTAGTAATATCTTAAGCCAAGAGAAAATTTGAATGGTCAAGTGATACCAACAATTAGTAGGGGTTACAAGAATAATGTGGATGAAGAAACAGTTACCTTAATATATGTAATTGAAAATGTATTGTTTTATATTTATCTCCATTGTCATTTATATATGAATACTTTTCTAATGGTATTATTTAACCACCATATGGACTATATATTAAGTGCATTTTAAAAACATATATGGGTATGATTATCAAATCTCAAGTATATTTTTACGCATTGATAAATATTTTTGAAATAAACTACCATGAAATCATTCGAATCTCCTTTGACTGATATTTTATGTGATTTTGGGTATTAATTTTCCCTCTTTATATAGATCCCAATTCAATTTTCCTGGAATAAAAGTCACATTTTAAATTCTATGTCATCCCATGACTTTTTATCAGTGCATTGGTTATTATAATTATCCAATAGATGTTACATAAATTTTATGGTTATTAATAAATATTAATGTGGGATATTTATCTCAAATATTTTGGGTGATACTAACCATCATTGATATTTCAATTAGTTAAGATTATTATGATGTATTTCGTTAATAAATTACATTACTTACCTTGAATCATAGAGGTGTGTTTCCAAGGAAACATATATGTAATTATACTCTTATTTCAAAGAATCTATATAAAATGGACTAGATTAAGTAGTTGTAATTGAATAATAAACTACATGAGAATATTGATATGGGAATAATATACCCTAGTGTGTCACTATATGGTGTAATTTTTCTTATTAATAATATGAACCACGGATAATGTGTGTTGTTGTTGATTTCAATAACTTAACAATATCACAATCTAGAAAAATTATCATATACCCTATATTGATTCCTTTTTTATCAGCAAATCATATCTGAAATCAATTCCATGATGGAACAAAATTCTTGAATATAGTCAATTGATGGTTAATAGGGAGGATATAATCAAGATAACAATATGTATGAGTTATTGTCAATATTAATATATATTTATTGCATTAAGATTAACTAATGCTCTTTATATTATTATGTATTTGGTTAATTGATTATTTATAGATTTCCTTAATCAATTTTTGGTTGCCATTATTGATGATATTATTATATATTAAAAGAAAAAATAAATGAATGATGGACATTTGAGGATTTTTATGAAGTCCAAGAGGAAGTATAATATGTAATGTAAATTTACCAATTGATAATTTTGAATATAGAGGGTCAAATTCTTGTATCATATAATCATAATTGATGGAATATAGTATGATAATTCAAATATAAAAGTTATTGAATTATGGTTAATAATATCTTTGCAAATTATGATCCATAGTTTTCATAGGATTGTAAGATACTAACAATTCTTTTGGAGTAATTTCTAACCGTAATCTAACACATTAATCATGTTTACATAAAAAGGATCAATACTTATTCATGCAGATTAATGTGAAGAAAATTTCATGGAGATTTAATTAGGTATGGTTATACAAACACTACCCCTATACTATAGAATGATTTATTATAATTAGTGATGCATAGAATAATATACTTTGATTATTACTTGTGGAGAATGATATGGTTGTATTTATTCATTGTTCTTGTTTAAAATTAATGAGAATAATTACCAAAATCATGATTTATAGTTGGAATGCGTAATTTTTGCACTGATAGTATGAAGGTATTATGAATTTGGTTAATAGTGATATATAAATATATATAATAATAATAAATATTTTAATAACATAGTTATAATGAAATTGTTCAATATACACCAACGATAATGGTTATAGTTTATTAAATTTGGTGACATCTCAATACCTTGTCACTTAAGGAAGGAAATACAAGTGCTAATAATTAATGTTATAAGGACAATAACAATTCCCAATAATGAGGTTTTAAAGAGATAAAATACATATGGAATTACATAATACAGATTTGAAATCATATGGAATGTCACAAGATTATATATTTAATAGATAAAATTTCCACCATCCTAATATGTGAGGGTAAAACGGTAAGGAATGACAATGTGGAACTGTAGAAGGTGAGAAATGTTATTATGTATGACCTTGACTCTGATGGAATGATATGTTTTAGGAACTGATTATGTGTCACAAAAATAAAAGGTTTAAAAATGGGATGTTGGATTAATTTTATAGTTCATCATTATATATTCATCCTAAATTTTTAAATATGTATAGATATGTAAAAGCATTTTCTTATAGAGATAAATTCAAAAGTGTTATTGGAGAGTATCTATTGTGATTTATTTTATGTCAAAATGTTATGGATGAGAGATATAAGTTTAAATAATTTCATTAAAATTACATATACTAGAATAGAAATGGTAAATCATTACAATGAATTTAATCACAGACTCCCCATAACATCTAAAGGTCATAATGTAATTTCATATCTAGTCGATCAGCTTATGAAATCATTACACGTTATTGAAATCATAGAATAATTCACACATGATCAACTATCTAATATATATAAGCTGTAAGTGGAATTATTTCACATACCAATCTCAATTGTATCTAATCAGGATATGTGGTTTACCTTGATTTTCTAGAGAATTTTCAAATAGTATATTAACATATATATGAGGATAAAAAGTTTATATAAATCTCCTAAAAATTATAAACCTAAGAGGACCCATAAAACCCTAAAATATATTATGTATATATATTTTGTTTATTTTATTTGAGTTTGGGATCAATATATTTACAAGGTTAAATTTTCATAAATCAATATATTTCAATCGATCTTTCAGTCGTATCCTTAGAATAATTCATAGGCATGATGGGAATAAATAATATGTGTTGGGATGAATTTGGTGAATGAATGAAATTAGGACCTGATATTTTTGAGAAAATTATAGATAATGTTAGAGCTATTAATAAGAAAATATGCATCTTAGAGCTGACAAAAATGTTGCCCTGAAAATATTAAATAAGATATAGACTTTGATGTTGGTGAGAAGTTATTATTATGAATTTATTAATGTAATATGTTTTAGAGATTTTAAAAGTATATAATACTAATCCCTAGTTATATGGTTCCCTTTAAAAATTTACATCATATTAAGAATGTTTTTCACAGCTAGTTACTTCCACTGAATCACTTTTAATTTCATGATGTATTCAGTGCATATATCTGAAGGATATTCATACTTGATAATTCACATGAAAAAAAATGGTATAAAACGGGACCATGATCTATCTTATTGGAAATAACAGGTGTATTTTCTGACTCAAAGAGAGATTGTTACATAGAAAAACACCATTCACATTGTAAGATTTTCATTGTGTAAGTATAAATTTCAGGAAGCAACTTGGGAACCCAAAGTTGTGATAATAAAAAAGTTCCCCCATGATTTTTTATAGTAAACAAATTAAATATTTAAATTCTAATAATTCATTAAAATGAAACACTCGTATATTTTTTGATATATTTATCTTTAAATAATATTTTTATTTGATATAATTCATTATCCACAAAATTGAGATAAAATAAACAATGATATACTGATAAAATATTATTATTTAATGTGATTGTTATAACTTATCTATTATATAAGACCATATTAATATAACTAAAAAATGAAAAAATAGTAATAACTTATTTAAAAAAGGAATTAATTTGTTTTAAATTAATTATAAATTAAACCAAAATAATTTCAATGATAAAAGATATTCTTTCTAAAAACAATGCTTCTGTGAATAATGTGTTTTTATATTTATAAATTAAATTAATCCATTTTAAAGAATTAATTTTATGATAATTTTAAATAATATATTTAAAAAAATATTAGAACATTCATCTTATAATTTCTTCATTCAATAAAATTAAGGGAAACTCAATTTAGTTTTTAAAAATTCGTTTTCATAAAAAAAGATTGCTTTCTTTTTATATACATATCGTAAATTAATGAATTCAATTTATTTTAATTTAAAATTTTAAAATTGATTCAATATTTTGACTAATTATAATTAATACTGTTTAGTAATTATACCATAATATTTATTCATAATGGATAGTAAAAAGAAAAAAAAATGATACCACAATTAATGTTAAAATGGGTTTACCAGGGCAGTTAACCATGGAGATAATGATTAAAATATCGTAAAAACATGTTTTAATTTTAATCAGTGATGTTATTTAGAAATTATCAATGAAATATTTTAATCTTATAAATATTAGATCCAATTTCTATGAGTAATTTGATATTATATTTTAATCTGTTTTGAAATTCCATGTGTGTTGTCTCCCTCCATTATAAAGGGATGTCAACTGACCACTCTTCATCACACATCATGAGACTTATATTTTGGAAAACCCCCTATATAATACCTTCATAAAATCATTCACATGTAATATATGTAATTTTTTTTAAATAATAACTTCACTTCAAGGCCTAATGTGTATGAATAAAGGATTTCTCAACAAAGACGTATAACTCATATGAAAGTATACTTGAATTTACTTCTTCATATAACCCTTATAAATGTATGGTAACTATTTTAACATAATTGTATAATTAGTTTAAATATAATTAAAGTTTATTTTGATGATTTATCAACCATTTTTCATCCCATTCCAATCAAATTAGAAATTAAAGTAACACTCTTGTGTACTCGTGGTCTACCACATCTACATGTTGATATATATAATTTTCTATAACCGTAATTAATTTTTCATTATAATGATGGATTAAATTTTTATAAATGATATTTATGAAATAATTATGCTTCTTTATTAATATAATTTTTTTTACATTTTTGTATTTAACTCGCTGGAAAATGATAATGTTTTTCAAACTTATATGTGGTCTACCACCTCCATGATGCGATATCGTTAAATTTTTATCATGAATTTATATAAATAATTATAATATTTTATATGATGAATAAATATGATACATATTTCATGGTTTAAATTTTCAATATTCTGAAACCATGAACATAGTCATGTATCATAAAAATCAAACGTAAATAAGCGAGGAAAACAAATTGGTTTTCTCTTGAATGTTCATTTTATAATGAAATTATTAATAGAGATATAATTAGAAATAAAATAGGAATATTATATAGTATGTTATTAATGAATATATTTCTATAATATATTTTTATTTAATATATATATATTTAAAATTATAGTTGAACATATATTACTAGAAATGATCTTGTAGTAAGGGATTTATTTTTTTAATATCATTTTAATTAGGATTTCATATTATTGAATATCCATTAATGGAAAATATAAAGATATCCTATATTAAAAATCATATAATTTATTCTCATCATATAATTAAATGAATTTTTATTTATTAGTACTATTTTCCTCTCTTTGGTATATCAAAAGATCAATAATATAATTTTAAAAAAATGCTGACATTCTTTCCTCATTGGTAAATGGTAATTTTATTCCACATTTAAACTCCCCAAAAATCTTTTAATAGAATTATTAAATATAATTGGAATGATTCAAAATGATCATTTTCACTACCTTTTTGTTTATTTATAATGTTTTCAAAATTAATTATTCTAAAAAAATTTAAACATGCCATTTATTAAAATCTATATATGTGAGAAAGGAATGTTTTCTTTTATGTTATACAAAATGGAAAAATAATCCACATTCATCACCATTATTCTTGTTGATGATTCCCATATATTTTTCCTTTTTACATTAATAGAATGAAATTTTCATAATATTTTGGTAATTGTCATTAAAAATTTTATTTAAAGTATTGTATATTCTCCCATATTTTGAATGAATGTTTCAAATTGGAATTCAATGGTATTTTTCACAAATATTAATGTATATTAAGTAATTTTATACTTTACTTCTAATATGATCATATAATACAATCAACACTCATTCTATATATTTCTTATGATATTGATGATTTTAGGATGATTCCATTAAGGTAGTTTCTTTCACATGGGTATATTATGTAATGATGTAACATTTTTGAGACATGTTTCATTTCAAAGTGTTATAATACTATTTAATAATGAATTTTTATAAGAATTAATTACTTTCTATAATTAAAGATAAGATTATATGATGAATCATTTTGATCTTGTGGCGCACATATGAATGTTTTTTATTATTATATTGCTGGGATAGAAATATATATCCCTCTAATGAATTAAGTATTTATAATTGATTTATTAATCTAATAAGTTTATGAAATTTTAATAAAATCATAATATATGAATATTTTCACTAGAATAACACTACTTCAATGTGAATATCAGAAAAAACCTACTAAGAATTTCTATAATGAGAAATTTTCCATTATGAATGGTGTGGGAGTGATCATTTAATAAAGAACTGATATTGTTTTATTTTTTATGAAAAATTATTAAATCCTATGAAAATGGTATTTCATATTGTCTCATGAATGATTGTTGAGGATATAATATTCTTAGGTATTATGTATGTTGATTGAAATCCCATTATTCCTTGAATCGTGGTTATATATATTTTAATGATTGGGTATGATGTGTATCATGTTAGGATCAAGTTACCATACCATTATTCTTATCTTATTTTCACTTCTGATAATTGATATACATCTTATGTGTTAATCCTTATTGAGCATATGAGCACACATTTTATTATTTTTCCCATCGTTAGGTTATCAATAAATTTTTTGTGAAGGATATGTTTAAAATGTATACTCTTTGATAATATATTTATGGGGGATGTTTAAGATCATTTATAAAATAATATTATTATGTATCTATTCTTAATATACACTAATAAATTACAGTTAACATATGCGTATTATTTTCTATTTATATAATAATAAATTAAATAATGAAATATTAATATATGAAATATTTTTGTAACATTAAGTGGTATTTGGGTCGGGTTTTGTTATTTTTGGAGATAATTTTTTTAATTAGTTTTACAAAACAAAGGATAAGTCTAAGTATGGGATAATATCATAATATTTGGTAAAATTAAATATTTTGTGGTTTTACTAGTTAATGCATCCATATCTAGATACTGGAATGTGGATGTGTCTATGCCAATGATTCTCTAAGGGTTAACTACTATAAAGGGGATATGAATGTCTATTTACTTTATCATCTCTAGATAATGTTATGTGGGCCTACCATTACACACATGTCTTGAAAATATGAGGATATATAGATAGGTTAATAGAAACAAATTGAACCATAATGATGGATTTGAATAGATAATGACTGTGAATAACCATGATTAAACCAAATGATTCACATAATGAGAAGAATGTTCCATGATTTAGTCATAATGTGAATAATGTTTCAGTATTTCATGATTACAGACTATATTTACTATTTCTAAAACAATTATTTTTTTTCTTAACAAATACATAGACCAGAGAAGTATCATGTTAATGTTGAATGTGGTGAGAAATTCAATGATAATCCTAAAAACATTTTAAATGATAAATATTTTAAGTTGTGACTACTTATGTATATTATCATCTAACTCTATTAAAATATGAATGGTATCATGAATATACTATTTTTCCAAAAATTAAAATGAAGGAATAACTCACTATTGTATCATTTATTACGATTCACACACCTTCCATCAGTGGTTACATTGATCCACTAATTTATAGGAAATGATTCAATACTACTAGTTTTATATTTTATATTATCGAATGTTTTGACAATGAAATTTTTTCTTATATATATTTCATTGAAGGTGAATATTATCATTGGTGGAATCATATCAAGAATACAAATTTAGATGAGTAAATTGACAATATGACTTGGGAAGATATTACAAAGTTATTTTTATTAAATATTTTTTTAGACATTCACATTAAAAAGGAAATATAATTCCTAGAACAGATGTAGAATGATAACAAATCCAGTTTTTCTAATATTGTAAACATCTCCATACATTCAAGGCCTTCTTTTAGTATTATCACTGATCTTAAAATAAGAGATGGGTGATTCATTATTATCTCTTAAACAATTATCTGAAATAAATTTTCATAACATAAATTGATGGATATGAATAAATATTTTTTTTGTGATATCAATTTGTAAAAATAAATTGGAGATACTTACTATTCTGTTGGTTTTTGGGATAAAAGTAAAAAAAATATGAAATTTTGAGTAAATTGTAATAATTAATAACATGGAAGAATTAAAATTAAACACAATTCAATCTATAATTAAGGAATGGATCATAGGGTAAATTGAATTTTGGGGTTGGTAATTGATTTATTTTAGGAAAAAAATTATCAAAAAAAGAATGACAAAGAGATATAAAGAAAACAGTCAAAAAATGGAACAGTGAAAAGAGTAACAAAATATTACACCCACACACTAATGTAATAATTAAATGTTTTATATATATTACCTCAGGTAATTGGAATATACATGTGTTAATGATGATTCTAATTATCAATAGTCACTTAAGGAAATAGATATGGGAAAAATTCATGGTATCCCAACTGTTTAAGTTGTTAAAGAAAATAAGGTGGTGAAACGTACATTATTTATAAACTAGACAATTTAAAATAATTTATTTGTCCCTTGAGAAAAGGACGCCTCTAAATCTAGGAAAATTAATAATGATATCATGTCTCTACCACAATGATTTTGTGTAGATTTATTATTAAAAACTAATAATTGTAATAAGACCACATCTTAAGAATATAGATTTGTGGGAATATATATTGTAAATCTTATCATTCTCCCAAATATTAATTTTGATTTGATTTTGGAAATATATTATTTTTCTAAATATTAATAACCTATAAATTTACATTTAAGGAATGCAATATATTATATTCTGAACCCACATATGATCATAATTATGTCGGATGATGAATATGATCTCCTATTGAAAATTACACTCATTCTATAGGTCATCATTCCTGTTCAGGATGGATATTTACCTCAATTTCTAGGTGAAAAGCTAAAAATAAAATTCTTATTATTTGGAATATTAATGATGAATTTATTAATTACATTCATAGTATTTCATTTAATAATGAAGCTATGTGTAAGAACCTAGGTTCTTATAAAATAAATTTATTTAATTATAAAATTAAACTATTAAATTCATTATATATTTATAATGATAAAATTAGTGTTAATAAATATTAATGAATCTATTAAAATAGAATATTAACCTCACATATGAAGGTATAAATTCAATTATGCAATATTATGAATGAAAATATAATATATTTATATCATGGAATAATAAAATAATTTTTTGAAAATAAAAAATTAAATGTTAGTATTTTTGATAACCATAAATTATTTATTTAAACATTTATAATTTATTAGATGAATAAAAATAAAATATGTATTCATGAAATAGATTGATAAAATAATGTTTTTTGTTATTATTATTATTATAAATTTTTATGTGGGTTTAATTAATTTTTCATTATTTCATGAACTAGATATTATATATTAGTTGGTATTTTTTAAATAATGATTATTTTAATTGAATATTAAATTTCACATATATAGAAAATTATTTCCATAAAAAAGATTTCATTTTAAAGTTATAATATTTGTATAATGGTTATAGTTAATTTTTGGGATTTTTCTAAAATAGTTTTTTGTGAATAGTGAAATACATTAATTTATGAAATTTAACAAATTCATGAATTTTTGTGTCAAAGATGTTGTATGAATTATGTCAACCCAAAATAATGACATATAATTCATTATTTTAATATTTTTATTGATATGGTTTCAATTATTCATAGTCATGATAAAAAATAATGAACTAATGAACATAATAATAATAAAACACCTCTCTCCTCTTGTATAAATACAATCCCTCAACAAATCTTCTCTTCAAACCTACATAGCCTTGTAGATGTTTGATATATTTTTTTTAAAATTACCATAAAAACCCTATTACATGAGTCATATATTTTATTATATTACCAATAGTCCTAAACTGGGTTCTTAAAGTACGTTCTCAAGGAGAAAACATTCAAGAGGTAAAATCCTCATTCATATTTTTTCAAATTTATTTTAAATTTATTCTCCATTTTTATTATCATCTAACATAACCTAATGCAGAATTAATTGTATATTTAATATATTAAAGATACTATAATTTTATTTTGATAATGGAATATCCACCACCAAACATCTCCTCATCCAATATTATTCTAAAAAAGAAAAACACTGTCAATGATTAGTTGAATTACCGTCATCATGGATGATGTGCTTTCATTTTCTTGTACATCATCCATGTGTAGTGATAAAAGAATTATTATTGTTAAATAATATTTTATTTTACATTTAATATTTAATATAATATTATACAACCAATCATGGATTTAAATATTAGGACGTATGTTCGTGATGGTCGTGAAACACAACAAATAAATTAAATAATTTTAATTAATGTTCTATATAATGAATCATCCTAATATCAGGAAAAAAATTTATATATCATAAAATTTATGAATCTAGAAACATATTAATACAATTTCATTCAACATATGGTATTTTGATTCCATTTCACATGAAACCCCATAATAAACCAACATTGGAAACCCAGAAATAAATGTACTCAAAACAACAAATAACATATTTTTAGTATTTGGGGGGAATGATGTTATAAAAATAAAATATAAGGTATTGTACATTGGAATATAGTTATATAATAATTTTATATAACTATTTAATTCCTTATAAAAAAAATTTTATCACATTCACAGGAATTCAGACCCAATGTAAGAGATTTTCCTTTCAAAAATCCGCTTAAATGTCTCTTTTTACAAAACTAAAAAAAATAATGATTCCTCCTATAATACATGGAATGAGATTCCTATCCAATTTCAATGATGACATAATTTTTTTGTTTTTCATTATCATATTACATGTTTATTTATATATAAATCGATTAACATTTTATTTTTATATTATTCTTTTAAAATAACTGATTTTCCTAAAGAAATATTTTTACGAAGAACGTATTTATATTTTTAGATTTTGATTTGGTTCATGAGGATTTTTTATGATTATGGGAGGGCCCAATATCTACCTCTAATTCATTATGTATTTTTATAATTAAATGTTTACAATAATGGTTTTTTCATGTGTAACTACGATGGATTTTCTCATAAAGAAGTTGAGAGGGTTACATCACAAGGATGATATGATAGTCACATTATAATTTTAACCATGAGGGTTAAAAATAATATGGATCCCAATAAAGTTAAAATATTATGTATTTAATTCCCCATGTTTCTAATATGGTATTATTTATGTTTTATTTATATTATGGAAGTCTCTTGTTTTAAAAAATGACGTATATAATACTTTATGAGTGAGATGTTTGTTTTTGTGAAGAATATTTAATATTATTAAAAGTATTCATGATCTAGAAATTTCATTCTTTTTTTGTGACCCTAAATGTTATTTTTGCACACATACTATGTTTTAAAATGTTTTTCATAGGGATTAAGGATGGTTAATAGAATATAAAATTCTATGATTAATATTGTGAAAATATTCTAGGAAAAGATTTATTGTTTTATTAAGAAATTTATTATTATTGAAGGGATGTATATTATTTTCCTTGTACCAACATTTTATTATTGCGGGTTGATATTTATGAATTATGTTCTAATTTTATAAAATATTAAACCAAAAATTCATTTAAAAATGAATGAAAATTAATTTTAGAAGAATTTACTAGATTATGTAATGCTTATGGTTGGTACATTATATTTTTTATTAGAGCCGATTTTAGAAAATATTAGTGGTTAGGATAATATTATTAGTATAAAAAAATTATTTCTTACATATTCTTATGTTAAAATGATATTTCATTTAATGATTACCATGTTTATTCATTTAATATATGACTCTTCAAAAAAATTATTCATGGAAGAACCAATAATGCTAAAGTAGGAAGGCACCACGAAAATGATATCATTTTTAATATACAACCTTTAATAGTGGGAACTGAAATTGATCAGTTTTTAATAGTAATGGATCAATTAATTCATAATATTAATAGTGTTTTCTTCCATGAAATATAATAACCAGATCTACCAAAATGTAAAATGATGATTTTAGAAAATTTTATGAGGAAAAACCCTCCTAGTTTTAGTTGATCTCCAAATGAGTGTTAGTTGAAAGGAGGATTATATATATTGAAATGATATTTGATTTCACGGGGTGTTAAAATTATCAAAAGGTTAGGATTTATATTTTTCTTTTTGAACGTGTATGTGGACAGTGGTTGATAATGGTCATGAATATTAAGGATTGCGACGAGATTGATGACATGGAATGAAATGAATTTAAGAATATATTCATTGAACAATATTTTTCTAAGGTGTTTGGAAAAGAAATTTTTGCAATTGAAAAAATATATGGATGATTTATTGTTCATTTGTGAATAAAAAATCACTCAATTGGTAATGTATTCCCCAAATTATATTCATTATCTTCATATTAAAACCAATCAAATTTAACCCTATATTGAATTCGATATATTGAAGGTCATTGGCCAATTTAGAATATAAAATTTTTCATAATCTTTTTTTATGTGATGAGAGGGTAGAAATTGATTCTTTTGATTATCATGTGTACTTTCATAAAATGAAAATTAAATTCCCTCCATTAAAAGATATAGGTAAGAATAATTCAAATAAAACTAATGGTAAGAAATGTTTTTTCTAGTTTGTGCAATGAATGGAAAAAAGAACCATGGGGAAGGCCTATGAAAATGAAGGAATTGATTTCAATGTTGTATGTTTGGATATATGGCTCAATATTACAATGAAAATTATCGTAAGGATGATTCATATATGATAACTGTGATGTATTTCAAGTTTGGTTTTTATGGGTAATTATAAAAACAACTACCCATAGAAAGATCTGAATGATGGAAAGCAGCCAGATTATATGAAGAAAGTTGAATTGTAATTCATTTGGACTACATCACCAGATGTTGGGCTATCCAATGAAGTGGTATTTGTACATAGTTTTTTTTATAAAATTTTTATAATGAATTTTATGATACAAGGTCTACACATTCCATTATATGTGCAATATTTTCTAATACATTGGAAATTTCACATTAACTAATGAAACAATAATATATTATTAAAACACCACAGAGAAATATTAAAGAAAAAATAAATTTTAAAAACATTCTTACTTATATTTGTGTATATAGATTACCTTTAAACCTTATTTTTTCCATTAATAGAGTTTTATGTTATTCTGGGTATTGATTTTATATTTTTTTATAATCCTATGATTGATTATAGAGAAAAGAAGTTTCTTTCCATAAAGATTTTTAGTTTTTATAAAAGAATAAACTCATACAAATGAAACATATTTGAATTATAATAAAGTATTTAAATATGGAAAATAATGTGGTCTTGAACATATCTTTGAAAATAATAGATATATTCAATATAATGATGTGTTAGTGATAAATATATATATAAATGTGTTTACTATAGATTTTCCCAATGTTATAATAAATATTGAATTTAAATTTATCAATTAATTATTTCATGATGCTAATATAATTTTTAAACCCCTAAAAAAATTGATCAAGTTCGACATCTTGAATTGAAAAATAAATCAAATGATGTTAATAATAAATGATTCATTCATCCTATCACTTAACCATGTTGTGATAATCTTTTTTAAAAAAATTAATGTTTATTCCATGAACAATCTCATTGATTATTGATATTTAACTAACAGTATTGTTTTGAATAATTATCCACTACCTCATATTGATGACTTGATTGATGAGATCTATGGAACATGGTATTTTTCATGATTTTACATAATATTAGAACACTATCAGCTGATGGTGAAGGAGGTTGAAATTATGAAATTAGTGTTCCAAACAAGTGATGGGCATTATGTGATTATTGTATTGACTTTTTTATTGAATGTTTTTCTTATATATTTAAGGATATTTTAAATATATTATTTCATGAATATTTGGATACGTTTTTTGTTGTATTTATTAAGTATTTTTTTCTTTAAAATTGATATGAGGATCATGAAAAACATGTTAGGATGGTTCTGCAAACAACTATGGAAATGATGTATTAGAGTGAATTTAGTATATGTGATTTTTGGCTTCCATATATTTCATTTATTGGATCATTTTAAAAAATTATTCCATAATATTTTATCCCACCAAAACAATAGTGATTGATGCATGAAAAATACAAAAAAAATTAACATATATTCTTATTTTTATTAGATTACCAAATTATTTCCAATTGTTTTTTGAAAAAAATTTCACACTTATCTAGAAAGCTATGTATGTTGAAATGAATAATGGATAATTTTTTTGGATAATTATAGTGATGTTATTTTTTCGTGCACTGAATATAATATTAGCGAATTATCTAGTTTCATCCCTTCCTTCTAAAAAGGGATAGTTTTTCAACTATAATAATGATTCATTTAATTTACTTAGTTTTATTCTGACTATATATGATTCAGTAATTTAGGATGATTCAAGTAAACTAAAAAATAATGATTAAAATAATCTGACACATGATTTGGAACTATCATTTTTTTATTTTATAATTTTGTTACATTGTTTATAAAGATTAAAATGTGAAATTTAAACTGAAATTAAAAGATTTTATTACATAATTCCTCAAAAGGAATTCAACATGAGGTAGATAATATGGTTGAATGTGATAAATAATTATGATTGCAGGATCAATTACCATCATTGAAATGAAAACAATGTGGTGGATACCTTTATCTGAAAACATCATGAATTATTAACCATGTTATATTTTGAACATAACCCCTTGGATTATGATTTAAGAAATTTTATCATGGATGTTGTTGGTGTTGAATATTTGTATGTTTTGTATCATTTGTCGTTAAAGAGATCTCTCATAATAACAGTTAAAATTCACAAATGTAAGAATGTGAGTTTCTTAAATGGTAGAATTGGTTGAGGAATGTGTGTTACTAAAATTTAATGCTGATAAATATTTTCCCTTGATATTTTTAATGAGATTATGTGTTCATTGAGATTCCTAACTTGAGAAATAATTATTATTTGATGTTCATAGTTCTCTATTTTCTGATCATCCTATAAGAATTAATATGTATATGAACATTTGGGAGTATTAAAAGTTGGATTAAATGCAATGTGAAAATTTTGATTTTACAATGAAGTTTTTGAATTTTCAAAAGGATAAATAAAAATGATAACTAACAATGGAGATTCTTCACACATAACCATTACTAGAAGGGAGATAGAAAAAAATCCCCAGACATTGTTGTGGGACTACCAAATTCATATCGACGTAAAAAGTTGATTTGGTTTATGGTAAATCAACCAATAAAATCGAAAAATTTCCATCATATTAGAGACACTCATTCTCTAATACATGATTCTCTACTATACCTCAATGTGATTTTCAAGTTGTATGGAGTTTCTTTATCCATTTCATTTGACCATGATTCCAGGTTGAATTAAATCTTTTGAAAATGACATTCAATATTCTTTGGAATTGAATTAAATACGAACACATCATTTCCTTATCAATATGATGTATAGATCTAATGAATAATCTATACATTGGAATACATGTTATATTCTAGTTCAATTGTATACTATGTATCTTAGTATTATAATCTTTCTTTATTTTAGTTTCTTATAATAAAAGTTTTCATTCCAATATACAGAGAGAATATTGTTGTGAATTATATAGAATGTTGTGTCGAGCTCTGTTATTTTGGTATAAATTCGGTGAAAAGAAGATAGTGGCACCTGAAATAGTTAAATAAGTTATTGAGAATGTGAATATGATCCAACAAAACCTTCGGATAGAATAAAGTTGGTAGATATGTTATTCAGATTACCATAAGAAATTATTATCATTCTAGGAAGGAAATCATTTTTTCCATAAAACCACTTAATGGAAAAGTGTAATTATTTTCAGTAAGAATGTATATATAATTACATGTTTAATTAGACATTAAGAAATCCAAGGTAAATTTTTAAAAGTTTTCTACCGTGTTTCATTTTATTTGAGTTAATTACAGGTATACAATTTTTTTCAATTTTAGGTGTTGAAAAATTATGTTCCAGATTCATCTCATGGTTTGAGATAAGAAATAGTTCAACTATAATTGGTTTTTTTATGGATACATAATATCTGTATTGTACATCATATAGACATTGTATTGTGGAAAACATTAATTCCCCAGCTTAAGGTAATGTGGGGAAATCACATGGTTGATGCAACAATCTAGGAATCAGGATATTGTATGAGGGAAAGGTATAATCACTTGTTCAATACGTGAAAAAAATTATTCACAATAAATTTCTATTACGGTGTGAATAATGTACTCATCTCAGTTCTTATAAAATAATTTTTTTCATTCTATAATTAAATTGATAAATTCTTTATAAATGTATTATAAAATAAGTGCCTTTATAGAAATTAAATAATTTACAAATATATAATAATAACCTCACATATAAATTCATAATTAATATTTATGTATCATACTAATGATAAGATAATATATTTTATCAAGGAATAATTAAATAAATGTTTTTAATGTGAAAAATGATGCATCGATATTTTTATGAGACATAATTTTTTTAAATATTTATAATTTGTTAAATGATTATTAAAAAAATTTCTTCATAATATTTATTGATAAAGTAATATTTTGTTTTCATATTATTATAATATAAATATATGAGACCGTACAATGTTTTTTATACTATCATAAAATGAGTTATAATATAAAAATTTTTATTTTGAATAAATGGTAATTTTAATTGAAAAAATAAATTTCACATATTTAAATATTTATTACTACGAAACAAAGTTATTTTTTTAATTATACATGTCAAAATATGGTTTGGGTGATTTTTTTGTAATTTTTCTAAAAATGTTAATTTTCTTGTGAATTGTAAATACGAAAATAGACGATATTAACTAATTCATGAATTTTTTAGTCATATATAATGCATGGATAATATAATACAAAAATTTATAAATCTACTTCATTTTTTAAATATATTTTTTGATAAGATTCAAATTATTAATAGTCTTGAGCCTAAATAATACACTAATGAATATGATAATAAAATCCCCTCTCCCCCTATAAATAATAACCCTCCCAAAATCACCCCCTCACACCTATAAATAATTGTATCTTCTTTAATATCTATCCTATTCTCATATCACTCCACTACACCATGTCAATGACCTAATGGTCTTACCAAAATTCTTATGGAAGTTTTATTTACGGAGGTTCTAAAAGAGAATAAGTTCAACAGGTAAAATCCCACTTTTTTTATTTCAAATTTCTTTTTTTATTGTTATGTCTTATCCTATAATTATTAATGTGACATGATAACTATATTATATTTAATACAATTTAATATTATTGTGGTAATGAAATATCTATTAACAAACATCTTATCTTCATCTCTATTTCAAAAAAAACATTATCCATGAAGTATCAATTTATCTCCATCATGGATGATCTATTTTAATTTTCTTTTGCCACCTTCAAGGCTGGTCCTCACAAAATTATTATGGTAAATAAATTCCATTTATAAATATTATATCTTAAATAATTTTCTAGAACCAATATATAAACATTATATTAATTAAAATGAAATAAGTTTCTGATAGTTGTAAAAACAAACAAAATAAATTGAATCATTTTCATTAATATTTATCTAATGAATCATGCCCATTTTAAAAATCAGAAATTATATATACTATAATTTAATATTATTTAATCATATAAATTCTATATATTTCTAATTTTTGTGTTTTTATTGAATTAAAAAATAAAACCCATAACGAATAAACCATGGAAACCATGACATATACTCTCATAAATAATAAAAATAACAAAATATTATCAATAAATATGTAGAATGATGTTATAAAAAAATTTAATGTATTATAGATTAAAATATAGTATTAAAATAAATTAATAACACTCTTTGGACCATTATAAATGATGTTTTAAAATTTTTGGAGGAATTGAAACTCAAGGTAATGGACTTACATTTTCGAAATCCACCAAATGTCACTTTCTAAAAATTGCAAAATAATGTTTCTTATTAACATGAACAGAATGAGAGGACTATCATATTTTCATAAAACCATAATTTTATTATTTTTCTGTTAAAATATTACATTATTATTTATAGATAAAATAATTTCGTTTATATTTTGACATTATTATCTTATGATAAGTGATTTTCCACAAGAAATGTTTTTATAATCGTTGTATTCATGTTTTATAATTATGTTCTTATTCTTGGTAATTGTTTTTGATTAATGGTGGGACCTATATCTCCCCAAAATTAATTGGGTATGTTTTATTCATAATTTTATAAAAATATT
The DNA here is from genome assembly GCA_963277665.1 of Viscum album. Taxonomy (NCBI): domain Eukaryota; kingdom Viridiplantae; phylum Streptophyta; class Magnoliopsida; order Santalales; family Viscaceae; genus Viscum; species Viscum album. Next base: position 1,818,853,819 of record OY728146.1, read on the forward strand.
TATTCCATGTGTATCTATGATGGTTGTACAAAAACGTAGCCACGAGTGTTACATCATAAGGCAGTCGTGATGGTTACATTGTAAGGTAACCTTGAGGGTTAAAAATCATTTTTTAGTAATGCTGGATTTAATATTTTGTAAGTGATTCTCTAGGTGACCTTTATTTTTTATTTATGTTTCCTATGTTCAATAGAAATATATTTTTTAAAAAATTTAATTATATGATACTTTATGGGTGGTAAGTATGTCTTTTTGAAAATACATTCATTTATTTATAAGTATTCATGAACTAACTGAAAAATTCTAATTTTTATTTCCCTAAATGAGATTTTTTTCTCATACATTATTTTATAATATTTTCCATAGTGTTTAAGGATGGGTAAAATAATATAATAAGACACGTTGATTGTTGTGATGACTTTTCATGAAAATATTTCATGTTTTATTAAAAACATTTTTATTATTGAAAAAATGGATACTATTTTTGTAGTACTATCTTTTTATACATTTGAATTGATATATATTGATTATTTTCAAATTATTAAAAACTCTAAACCCAAAAAAACCTTTGAAATGTAATAATTTTAATTCAAATATAATTAACAAGATGATGTAATGATTATCGTCGAGATGTTATACTGATTTTGTAATGAAATACATACATAGTGATATACATTTTTCAAGGTCTCCATATATGACCTCCAAGTTTTAGATGATGTAATTGAGGGGGAAACTATATTATAATCTTGATAATGGATTAATATACCCAAATGTATCTCTATGGGGTTAAAATATTATTTTTGTGAATAATAACATTGAGACAATGTAGTTTTAAATTTTTTTATTATAAAACTAAATATATAACTCTCATGAAAATATATCACCTACCAGCTAATGATGATCTATTTAATAAATCAGTTATAGATAAATAATTTCAAATATCTACCAATTATATTGGTATTAATAATTGAGGTTTATGGACGATATGAATAAAACAAAATTAATTAAAAGGAATGGTCAATATGAATTTATTGTTTTGTCATATAGAGTTTCCAATCTTATATTTAATTTCATGAATTTAATTAGTAGAGACTTTAGTGGTTACCTTGCTTTTTTGTGGTTGTATTTATATAATATATTCTTATTCATTTTAATATCAAGTAATATAATGAAAAACATTTGAGAATTGTGTTGATGATTCAAATGGAGTAAAATTTATATTATAAATTTACCAAGGATTAATTTTTTCTATATAAATTCTCATTCTAAAATCACATAATCCCTCGTGAGAGTATTTCATTGAATACATAGAACATGAATGTATTTAAACAATGAAATATATCAACAATGGAAACTATGATTCATATTTTTCTTAGGTTGGATGCATACAAATGATTTTTCTTTGACAGAGTTCTCATAACAACCTAATCCAATTAAAAAGTTGACTCAGAAATGAAATAACTTTTTTGGATAGATTAATGTGATGAAAATATAAAAGATAGAAAATGAAGGTTGGTCAATGCGCTTATGATTATACTACCCTATAGTATATATGATTTTATAGTGTATAGAAATTATATGAAGATGGGTTTGGAAGGATTCCTTAGATAAAATTATATATTTATGGATTTTTTCCTCTAAGTTATTGAGAATTCACAATAAATACTACTCAAATCTTGATTCGGAGTTAGAAATCATGATATTATCACCATAAATATATAATACTTATCATTACGTTATAATGTGTGATATATAATATGATTTTAAAATAATGAAGTGTTATTTCTACAAAAAGAGTTGAATATTCACTAACCGAGATGGTTGGTCTATATTTAATGTTATGACATCCAAATATACTAACACTCGAGGAAGGAAAACAAGGTGATTGAATCTCAATATTGGAAAGACAATTCTATATTGGCCAATATGTCAATTGAAAGAGATCCAATGACATTTTATTTTTAGATGATTTATCATGAAAATTTTGATGAAACGGGATATATCATATATTTCTCATATTAAATGTCAACCATCTAACCATATTATGATTCAATAGGTGAAGAAGGAGGATTTAGAACAACATAAGTTGTTGTGAATTGTTCCTTAGTATTACAAATATTTTGATGTAAAGATAAAGTTAATGAACTATTTTTATGTTCCATCAGAACCAAAAAACTAGAATGATCTATTGAAAGATTAAAATTGATCAACATTCTCAATTCAATGTATATGTATGAAGATGTATACAAATCAAAAGATTGTTTTGGTGGGATAACATGAAAAAATATATTTCAATGTAATTATATTGATTTCTAAAATTCCATAATGTTAAGGATAAGTGATAGAATATTAAAGAGGTTTTAATACCATTACACATACTAAAATAGAAATGGGGAAATATTATAATGGATTTTTGAAGGATCCCCAAAACATATAAAGGGAGAATTTTTATTTAGATTTTTTTTCAATCACATAGTGAAATTAGTTCATTTTACTAACAAAAGATAATTGTTATCTCATGATCATAATTCAAGAATAGAAATTAATATAGTGTAATGGTTTCATGGTGTACTACATTCTTATGTATCTGATCGTGATAGGATGTTTGACTCGATGTTATGTAGAATTATTTATCTATTTATAGATACAATGTTATGTTTTAGTATTGCATATCATCCTCATACATAAGTTATGTATAAGAGGACTATTAAAATTTTATTAGGGATATTCAAATCATTTTGTATTTATTTGGAATCCAGTTGGAATAATCCCCTCCCTTTGGTATAATAATTTTACTACAATAATAGTCACTGAAGAGTAAATATGGATCCTTATGATGTCTTATATACATGGATGTTTTAAACATTGAGGTACTGGAATAGAGTTGGATAAAGAAATCTATTTTTCGCATAGCTGATTTAAGAAATGATATATCAATTCTATTGTTTTCAATATCACATCAGGGAAGATCATATTTAATATAGAATCTATGATGATTATCACTTATGAAAACTAGATTTTTATTTATATAATAAAATATTAAATTTAATATCTTATTAGAATTATTTTATGATATTATAATATAAGATAATGTTTCACTCTATATATATTGATCACTTAAAAATTCATGATCATATGAAGATTTTTTCTTATCGATCTGTATAAAAAGAATCACTCATAAGATAATGAATTATTTCATGTATCACTCCTGAGTATGTATATTTTTTGTCCTTCACAAATATCATTTTACTTATTAAAGATCACTCTTATGATGAAAATTAATTTATGATTCTCTATTGAATAGAGATCTTGTTGGGGAACTAAAAAATTCACTAGGTCAATGTTATTTTTGAAAACAATCAATTGATAAATATATGTGAGAACATTAGTATGTGATGAGGAGTTATTATCCATATTATTTATTATTATATGTATTGAATTTAATGTAAAAAATCATAGGAGGGGGTATAATGTTAGACCCTAATATTAAATGATATATTTCACTTTAAAGAAATAAATTTTAATTGATAGCATACATTACATGGAGCACAAAGATTAATTAACTAATTATATTCAATTAATATATTTCTATTTATCATAGAAATTGTTTCCTATCTATTGGATTTGTAACAACCTATGCTGTATTGAAAATGTTTTATATGGAGTTCCACATGACCTTAGTCATGCCTCTCTATATTTCATAGGCTACCGATTGTCATTTAGGGTCCTTGGTGAAATAATCGGGAGAATATACCCTCAATTCGAGTAGACACTATCAAATAAATTAGAAAACCTATAGAAAATATAAAATAAAAGTTACAAGAAACTAATAACATACCAATTTTATAAATTAATGTAGTGACAACTGACTTAAGAGTCATACATGGATATAAGAAATTGATCTTCCGCCAGGATAATCACATATAGAATTAATAATGGTACAAATTTCAAGAATGATCTTTTACTCATAGATACATCTCATCATAGTATTTAGTATCATATATATATATATCTTGATATGTGATAAAATCTTCGGTCTCAACCCAAACTATACAAATAACCTATAAGAACTTATCATGTACAAAAGTTTCATGGCCCCCCAAGAAGGGTGTGAGTACATCTTCATAGTAATAAATAAATAGTCCTAGTATACAACAAGTAAATTATGTCTATATTCATGTAAATAGATCTACGATATGTAAATATGTAACACATTAACTAAAAAATCATAACCTATAGTAACCCAATAGAAAACTAAAAAACAAATTCTAAGAGGGTGTGTGCATACCAAGCCTCCACAAAACATCAGATGTACCTGCATAAGCACAATGTTAGGACATAATCAAAATATATTTTTAATACTTGAGTCGACAAAAAGGTCCCCACATATTATATAGAAACCACATGGCCAATGAGTATCTCATTAAACATCACATGATCTACCAATTGTCCTATCCTATTTGGCACCTTATTCCATTTGGACTTGTATATATGTTTCACTTTACGGAACAACACACGCCCAACCCTTATGGTGGAAAATATCAAGACTACCACACACCTCTCCTAGATGGCGTAATTTTATGTGAATAAATAAATCCACACCTATATAGTGTTTTTTAACATCAAATGATAGTGATCCTCATCTTAAATTGTTGACATAATTGTTTAATAACATCACAACTAAATGAAATTTTCCCACACCAACCATTATCCAATTGATTCAAATTTCACATGATTTTTTACCTTCACATCAGTGGAAATGTTTATAATATAACCCATACAAAAAACTATCCATTTGACATATCCATCAACATGTTTTCATTACCCCTCCAAGGGGATGTCTAACCAAAACCAAGAAACCCTATCATCCAACTATATAAAGAAATGATCTATATAACATGAAATACTACATGAACTAAATGTCATAACAAGTAACAATAATGAATATCGAAAAAAGATCACAAGAGGAAAAATTAATATAATATGATCACATGTCAATCATGGAGATCAATGGTAACTCACTCAACCACATGAAAACACAATTCAATCACGTGTTATCAAGCATCATGTATGGGTCCCACTAGCTACACCGACACATTTGATCAAATAATAATACATTTTCTCATGGGTTATACATATAAAGATGTTATTAAAGAATAAAAAATGGTCTCCATAGATAGACATTATTGATTCAGTCTTGACCACTGATGTCCGAAGTTAAGCCTATGAATAGGGGTCCAACGTGGCTCATGAAACCTTTCCCAATCACATTATCCATGTTTCAATTAATTGATAAAAAATAGTTGTCATTAATTAATTAATGATTAATTATTTTTCAAAAAAAAATTTAAATCAGGGTTGTTTTACTAAATGTAATTACCTCATTACACATTCAAAATAACTATGAAAAATAACATAGTGTGGAGTATATGAGACCACCTAACTCCTACAGTGTCAAATCCTACATAAGAAAATAGTATCATCTTTGTCTGAGTCATCCATGTCCAATTTTCCTCCATCAATTTCAATGAGGTTTAAAATAATGATAAAGAATTAAAATAATTAATTTTCATTAAATTATAATTGGTTGATAAATTACAAGAAACCTCACAAAGTATGGTGAACGTAATACATGTCAAAATATTTACCTTACTTCACTGCATATCTTGAAACACAAAAAACCACTGATGGGAGGACCCTAACACATTATTCATGTCATTTAGTAGAAAAAACCAATATTTTATCAATTAAAATAAGAAAAAAATAATATAACTAAATAGGAACCATTAAAAACATACTTATGCTGCAATGTCACGCTATGGAGTCTGAGTAATTCTAAGAACACAATGGGTTCTATGATGTGAAAAAATCAGAAAATCAAATCTATAATTTGATTAAAATTTATCAAAATTTTAAAAAAGATAGACGAAGATAATAAAATATAATAAAATTAATAAAACACTAATAAATATAATATATTAATCATTACTTTATTTCCACTATCCTCATAAATCCCAAGACACGTCATTTTCATAACATTACCTAATGATCTGATGTAGTTATAACTTTTTATCTAATCGAGGACGTTCTAAATATTATTCAATGGCTTGGATGATCTAAGGATAATGAATAAAAGTATATTTAATGAATAAATGGATTGTAATGGATTAAATTTACAAGATATTTTACTACGATTAACCGAAACACAATCTACCAACACATGATGATGACAGAGGCAAGTATTGTAGTTGAATGTAGAATCTCACCCATATTGACCATCAGATTTGAGTTTAGATCCACCCTGAATCAAGGATATCCCATTTAAGTATGATAATATTGTTGAATAGAAGTATTACTCTTAAAAATCTTGATACGGGGGTATAATGAGGTAGTTGTGCTGAGTAAGACGCCTATAAGAAACCTTACATTAATTTGTCCAGAGCACCCCACCTGATAGTCAGTCATAGTCTACTGGCTATCTGGTGATATCTAATGTGTAATATGAGTTCTTTATAACTGATTGACCTTCTATAGAATCTTACTAATTAACATTCCCTATTTATAAAACATATTCTAGTTGAATGTTCCGATAACATCCATAGTATCCCCCAATTTCTCCCCAAAAGTTTGGATCCTCAACTCAAAAATCATTCCCACATTGAAGTCCAAAATCGCCTCTTTGATATATTCAAACATGAATAATCTAAGGTCAATACACAATTATATGAACATTCAGTACACTAGATAAATCCATCATGTTCCCTCCAAATTACATGATTCATAATTAAGTGGGTTGTTATAATCTCTATTTTACAATCATCATAATTATCCTATTTATGTAGTGTTAAAAGATGAATCATGTATATTGATAATCAATGATCATCATCCCCATTGATTCCACTATGTTTCGTTATTTAATTCAACTAAATAACTTAATTATGATCTCACTATTGATATTATATGACCCATATACATTATGGTTATAGACCAAAACATCAGTAACTGGTATAAAATATCAATGTTATAAAATCATTAATACCTTGAATATCACATCCATTCTACTCAAGACACCATAATTCCTATAAAAAATTATATCTAAAGAATCATATTACTCCTTTATATATGAAATTTCCATATGGAATAAAATTAAAATTTTCCAATGAAACACTTGGTGTAGTTCGTTCCCACAAACATGAAACAACATAAGTAATAGGGTAACAGTTGATACCGAAATCTGTTTCATTGTTTCGATCCAAAACTCTGAGTTTATATTCTCCGACCAAAACTCGTTATCACTAAATATTCTATAATGGTCCTTTCAATGTCTTAATAACATCAATTATACCAATATGATGAGCTAAAAAGTTGTTACAATAAAAATCATTTTGGTTTACATAGATAACTAGTCGGTATATTTCTAGCAGGAATCTACAAATTTTCATGGCAAAATTATGAAATTCACCATAAACAATATATTTTGAAACCATTATCATTAGAGGAACTGTTAGAATTCTATTTCATCATTAAAAGTTCATATACCATCTTCGATGGAATTTTCCACATAGATTAACCAACTACTTGAATTAGAGTCAATGCCCTCTACTATGAACATATAATCTAATGATAGAAATCCCTCTTATAATTCAACGATTTTCGTACATTTCGAAATCGTAGATTTTTTTTCATGTTCTATAACTGAATAAAAATGAGAAAATTATTGTGGAGCCACATAACCTATGGTTCCATAGATATCAATTTTCTAAGTCACCACAATCGTTCAATGGCCATTCTTACACAACATTGTGACCCTTCCAAAAATATGGGTCATTAAATCATGGATAATTTTATTTACCCTATCATCAGTGTATCATTTTTATCACCTTGAAGAGTATAACATATATTAACATGAATACAATGAGTCTACTATCAAATGAAAATATTGAACCTGATAATTTTTACATAAAAAATTATCATGTAATGTTGTAAACACTACACACATTTGGATTTTTCGGAATCAAATCCACCAAGTGAAATGACCATCTCTCATTGTCTATGATGTTCCAAAATATCATTGGAATGGGTTAAAAATTCCAAACAACACATTTCTTATATCCTTAAAAAATACAGTACATTGAACCATGTAATTTCTATTAGAATCCGAAATCAAAAGAACTACACATTAATTCCTAAATTTACTATAGATATCATCTTTTTTCACAATGATATATCTTCTCATTACATCCTCATGGATACCAAAATCTATGATTATTGTACCAAACCCTCTTATTATTATCATAAAAAGTGTATTTTAACCTAATAATATAGGGGTTTACATTCATCTACCCCACTTATAACTTCAACCCCAGAATGAGAACATTCCCAACACTCATCTGACCACTTCGATCCACTATTCAATCGATCATCCACATGTTAATTGAATATTCAATCACACGTAAAATCATTTTACCAAGGCATGAAAACACATATTTTACTCTAAATATATTTTTCCTAGGAGTCAAGGACTTCAAATCCTAGACTCTCTTTCCCTTACAGTTGTCCTCATAACAAGGTGTCAACACCACCACACTCATGCAGTCTTAAAACTAAATTTTATACAATGAAAAACATTACCCTTGAGTTTACCATCCACCAACCATCTCATGGGTTTTAGGATAATGTACTAATCATTTACCCACATTCTAGAAATCCTAGATATGAGAAATGCTCATCCTCACTCAATATTCAATGAGAGTTTCATTCCATACAAATATGTAAAGAAACCAATTCTATAGTCAAATATGCCAAAAGGTGACCAATAATATTGATTACCATCCCTATATAATTAATAATAACACTTTATGGTTTATATACTCTAGGGTGAAAGCATGCATTCAATAACTTCTTTAAATCCATTCAATGGTTACCCAAATGCATAGGTAATTTACTTTAACGAAAAATAATAATGTGTTATTAACATCAACCATATCGTCACAATGAAAAATCCCCACTCAGTTTAACTTCATAAAATATAGGGAAACGAGTCACTAGTATCCAATGTCACATTTTAGGATATAAGGTCTTACAAATAACCTCCAACAAGGTTTTACAAGGGTCCGCGTCATAGAATCCGAGTCCACCACATCTCATATGACATAACATGAGGAAATCACCCAGATACCTACCATGCTAAGGGTCCAAAAAAATTAGTTTATGAAATATAATGGAATTGATGGATAAATGTATAACTATAAAATGAATATAGTTGGAACAATAATTAATCAAACCTATCTATTGAATACTCAAACATTGTTCCATGAAATGAAAATAAATTCCCTTCAAAACCTATTAATGTACACTACACTACATGTTTTGAGAGGGACTATATAATTATCTTATAGTTGTCACAATCATAATCGTTTCCTATGTTCACTACATAATAGTGTCACATAACCTACTATTATTTATTTTCATGAATATATATTATAATAATAATAAATAATAAAAATAAATTATATAAAACACAATACATGTTTCTGAACCAAAAAGACCATCAACATACATTGTCGTTGGAATAAAATCAAATAATAATATATGTAATTTGAAATCGTAATGTCAAATATCTGTCTGTTCACACCTCTTGAAGATACAAAAAATATTCAAATTTATATAAAATCACAATCAACAAAATCCATGTTGTTAAGATTAATTAAAATCATATTACCATAACAACATAATCCATGAAAATCAATCACATGCCCTCGTAACATGGAATTCAATCATAAAAGAAGTTTACGATACACTAGACTAGGTTTCATACAAAATAGTTGATACATTAATAGGTATCATATATTCCAAATTCAAAAAATTAACAAAAATATAATACCATTTAGTAATATTTGCGATCAAATAACTATGTACAAAAATTATTACCACATTACCTCAGTTGATCCGCACTGTAAGATGGAGCCTAGCGATAATCTATAATAGTCTATGGATGAATACTTTGTAAACTATATCTTCTATACGAATATAAAATTAAAAAAATATATCAATACATGTAAATAATATAATATCATTTTAAGTGGAAATTAATATCATGACAACTCCATGAATGAATGTGAAAAAAAGAATCAATATTCATAGATGCATATAGGAAACTGGTCACCCACCTTTCATATCAAATAATAAAATAATAAATGGAAATATTACAAGAAGGGTCTGTTCATCCCAATCACATCTCATCATGACTTCTAGTCTTGTAGCGGTTTATCCCACTAAATTATAAAAATTCAAGACTCAAAAGAATATGTATATAAAAAAAGTGAGGGCTTCTTGAGACCCCAATTGTCATACACACCCATGCAAGGTCTAAGTAAAAATTAGTAGGACACCACTAATGTGGGCTAGTTCCCAACAGAATAATGATCATAGGTGAATTTGATAATATCATTCAAAATTAATTAGGTGATTCATAAAAAAACTATAACATAAAATAATTCATCAAAAATAAGAAAATATCAACAACATATTCAGTGGTTGGGCACATATATGTTGGATTGTAATATAGATCTATATGTATATTAGATGGCACAATACCAGAGGGGGTGAATTTTATGTTTACAAACATTGTATTTAAACACATAAGAATGAACATAGTTTATTAATGCATAAACAAATACAATTCACAATCAGTAAGATATACCATAGTGATTTTGTATATAAAAGCTATGAAAAGATTTAATACTTATAAGTAATGTAATATAATTGTATTTAATTGAATACAATGATCTGAGTAATAAAAATGATAATGATTCTACGATAAATAGTTTAAAATCTATTAACACAATGTAAAATGGAAGAATATTAATTTAACCAATTAAAACTGAAATGAATATGAAAAGATAGTGGAAACAATAGAATTCCCTTTCTAATAAAAAAATAGCAGACATGTAAAAGTATAGGAATTGTTTTATCCCAAAGATAATGGTATCCATATGCCTAGGATTAACATTTTTCCTTACCACCACCTTGGTAAGCCCTCAATACGATGATCAGCATTTCCTTATTATTATCCCTTAAAGCCCTCGATTTTACAGGTAATCAGTACCTCTGTCATTAAAACACATGAAAACCCTCAATACAATGATCGGTTGCACCATCTACCTATCCCTAGTAGCCCTTGATCATTATCACCTGATCGGTCACACAAAGCTACAAAAATCACTTACTGAAATACAAAATCTAAGAATAAGACATTCATGTTTTGTGATTCCAAGGATTTCACACAAAGCAAGAGATTAGTCACATCGTCTCTCTCTATAACTTGGTAGATTAAAAAGATGATTAAAATCACCACTTTGTTTCAAATTAACTCATATTTATAGGCCTTTATTTCTAACAATCATATTTCTCTGATGGTCATATTTCTCTGATAAACTCGGAGGGACTTGGACACCTACAATTGTAATTTTCATATAGAAACAGAAAAAAAACATAGTTTTGATATGTTTGTAACTAACTCCATTAGATCGTTTATGTAAAAACAAAAAGTATATGAAAATGAGAAAATTAGAATGATTGATGTTAATGTTTTAATGGATAATAACATGCTTGATATAAAAGTAAAACATCAGTACTATTTATTATTACATAGTTCAATTTATTGATATGATGAAAAGTGAATATATTGCAAAATAGTATGTAAGATAGATAGAGTTAGTATGATTGATAGAGTTATTACGATTGATAGAGTTAGTATGATTTTCAGAGTCAGTATTATTGACAGAATCAATATGATTGACAGATTCAATATGATTGATAGAGTTAGTATGATTGACAGAGTCAATATGATTGATAGAGTTTAATTCTATTGACAAAGAACCATATTCAAAGTAATATTTATATGATAATAAAATATAAAAATATTTGTGATTTCCAAAAAAAGACATAAAAGTCAATAAAATACATTTGACATAACAATCCCTCCCTTTTTGGAAATCACAAAACACAATGCAAAGCTAGAAGAAATACTTATCTCCCCTAATATATAAAAACTCTTCAGAATATGAAAATGAAAACAATTAACTCCCCATAGGTATAGAATTTCCAAAGGATTGTATTCATAGATTTTCCTTTATTTAGATGTATTACAATTGAATAATACATTAACAACTCTCCCCCTTTGTGAATCATTCTTCCCTTATTATAAACCATTATCCCTATTTGTGATTTATTAAAAGAATGGGATATCCTTGAGTTGACTTTTATGTATTCTACTTGAAATCACAAATATTTTTATATTTCATTATTATTTAAATGATTCATTGAATAATTTTTTAGTCAATTGTGTTAATCTATATCAATCATATTGACTCTATCAACCTTACTGACTCTGTCAATCATATTGATTCTGTTAATTGTACTGACTTTGTCAATCATATTGACTCTACCAATCATACTTACTCTGTTTATCATACATAATATTATTCATAATATATAATTTTTATTATATCAATAAATATCACTAAAAAATATTAAGTAGTTATGATGTTTTACTTTTATCTCATGCATTTTATTATTCATACATATGTTTAAAACATTATACTAATGTTAAAATTTTCATATACATATTGTTTTAACCAAAATGATGTCGTGGAGTTAGTTATAAACAAATCAAAACAATGATGTGTTTTGTGTTTCAATATGACCTTTAAAATGCAAGGTCACCAAGTCCCTCCGTGTTTTTCAAAGAATTATGACTATTGGAGAAATATGACAATTAGAACCAAAGGCCTATAAATAGGAGGTCATTTGAAATAGAGATGGAACTTTGATCATCTTATTGATCTATCATGTTCTTGAGGGAGGAGTTGTGACATCTCTCTTACTTTTTGCGAAAGTCATGGAATTACAAAATATGAATGGATTGTTTTTAACTATTATATTTCAGTAAGTGCATTTTTTTCTTTCTGAGACTGATCAGGTGATAATGATTGAAATATGTCGGGGATAGGCAGACAGTGCAACCGATTATTTTTATCAAGGGAATTCAAGTGTTTGAAAGACAAGGGTATTGATTACCATTAAAATTTAGGTATTGTGATGATAGCAAGAGGGAAATGATGATAATCATATCAAGGGCTTACCATGGTGGTGTTAAGAAATACCTTTTATCATAGGTGTAAGGATACCCTTCTCTTTGTGATAAAAGAATTGTAATAATTTTACAGGTCCATTGATTTTTTTGTAAAAGAAAGGGAATTGTATTGTTACCTCTTTCTTTTAATTTTCATCACAATTGTAATTGTTTCAATTAAAACTCATTCCTTTTATATTGTATTAATTGATTATTTTTGTTTCATGGTAGAATCATTCTCATTTGTATTACCCTTATCATTGTATTTAATTAGAATACAATTGTTTTACATTACTTATAATGATTACATCTTTTCTTATCTTTTAGATACACGATTATTGTGGTAAGTCTTATTTTTTAAATTATTTATTATGGTAATTCTTATTGATTTTGAATTTTATTAGTTTAAGACTTCATAATCTAAGTTATTTATTTAGTGTTTGAATAAAATGTTTTTAAAAATAAAATTCACCCTCTCTTGTATTGTTCCATTTAATATACATATAATTCTATATTACGATCCAACAAAATAAAGACTCTACGAACAATTTTTGGAACATAAAACAGATATATTATGGAATATAGTCATAATTTATGACGTAAAAACGATATGAATATAAGTTCACCACTTATCTTGTAGCATCTACATATCCAATAATTATGTCACTATATGAATAAATATTTGACACAAGTTCGACAATTAGTTGGAACCCAACACCCTTCAGGCATGCCTCCACAGTTCACCATAATGTAAGTCCCCATTACCCACCCTGATAGTGGTCATTATTAGTAACACTGTAGGTTCTACCATGATGATGGTATTTATCAAGAACCCCACACACCCAACCCCAATGTTGGTGATTATTATAAGTTGATAGGATGTTCCACGGGACATGTCTATCATAAATAGATATTCACAACACCACTTTATATAATTCTCCAACTCTAAAAATTAGTTCAAAGCATCTCATTTTGCATGTATGATCTACTCCAATGTATGTATAAATGTATAATATCTCACACATACCATGAATGAGGTTGTGTATTTATATATAATCTTTTCATTAAAATCATTCCCTATAGTATCATCTAATCAAATCTGATTAATCTAATAATACTAATACATACAGAAAGGTTCTATAAGATATAAAATACAAAACAAAATACATATCATATAGTGATACAATATGACATATGAAGAATATTTCCCATGAGGATAAATATAAATTATATGATCAAATGCCAAAAATGTTCCTAAGGGACACTGACTCACCCACAAACAAAATATTACATATATGTATGATCATGACATATTTATGGGTCTCTGGGTCTTCAGACACACACCTGTGATCAAAGAATCAGACATGATCTCAAGGATGACACACACACACAAAAATCTAATAAGAAATAAATATGGTCTCATTAGATACATATTAATTATTAATCCTTGGTAATCAGGTATAACAATGAACTAGGGAATAAGGGTCAATTGTGGCCCTTGTCACAATGTCTAATAACATTAGAAAGAGTTTAATTACTTAATTATGACTAATGATCACTAATTCATTAAGTATTGATTATTTTTTTAATAACAATATACGAACTATTTTTCATTCACTAAATATGGTGAACCTCATACAACAAGAAAATAATCCACGAATAATACCCTTTTGTAGAGTACACATGACTGACTACATTAAACAGATAAAACATCAATATATGAAAATACCAAAATGTTTTTCATATTTATCCTCTTCTATTTGAACCCCATCAACCATCATGTGGTTCAAAATCTAGAGAAGGAATTCTAATAATTAATTATAATGAAATTATAATTAATTAAAAATTCAATAATCCAAATAACCAAAAAATGAAAATAATACAAGCCAGATGACTTACATGGTTACACCAATTATCCGAAACTACAACCAACCATACATTATAGGGAAATAAAACATTTCCATAGCAATTCATGGAAAATCTATTTCAATTGTGGCCCTTGTGACAATGTGTAATAACATTAGAAAGAATTTATTATCACGGGATATCCTCTTGCAACACCATTCCGAATCCACCTCATTCTAATAATTTTTCATCAAAATTTGATGTATTTTCTTATCATTTCCCTAATTAAGAGCATTTTTATGATTAAAATGTTATTTATTTGATTAAAATACATTGTATATAAGGATAATTGAAACATTAATTGATCATAACAGGAATTAATTATGAAGATAATAATTCATGAATACCATCAATGAAATCCACATCCACAAAATGGAGAAGGAGGCCAGTATAAAAGGACCTTGGAAGATATCACATATATTCACTATTGGTTTAAGTGAAAATCCACCTAGAATCATATAGTGGTCTTAGTGGGAGTGAATGATAAGGGTATAACCATCATTCACCATAAAATCAGGATACGGGAGTTGAACAGAAGGTGTCATTACTAACATGAAAAGGACCAATGACCCATCACATAAAACCTCCATTTTCACCCCACCATTGTGATTTGTGGGGTCTATTGATGGTTTAATGTCAAACTACATAGACTGTGGGACATGAAGGACATCACAGGCAGGCTAGTTTTCCATGATTGGTTTCTAGGCCTCTACCCACCACTCTGGTTATAATGTTGGAGCTACATATAAGTTTTTAGTTACTATAGAAGCTCCATGTCTCCTCTACAAAATTTCTAAGACTCAATTTGACATCAAATAATTCATTAAATACAAAAATATCCTCATTACTATATTCAAACATGAATCAATTTGGTATGACAAATAGTTTATTAAGTGATGCATCCACCATATGAAAATTTATATTTCCCCCCAGAATTTCAGATCCATAAAAACGTGGGACATCAAATGATTGGTGGTAATCAATAAGATTAAATTAATTATATAAAATTATTCTTTAAATTTATATAATATGATTTCATTAATTATTTATTATATTAAAATAAAAATAAACTCACTTCATTGTAAAAAATGTTGTTTAAAAAACTATTTTTATATGAACAATGTGTTTTCAATCATAATTAACTAAATTAATATCAAATTATGAGTTATTTTAATTTAAAAATGAGGTAATACAATCCTAAAAATATTAAAACATTCAACTAATAATTTATCTTTGAATGAAATGATGTTAAAATTAATGTATTTTTCTATAAATAGATTGGTATAGTTTTTGAACATATTTTGTAATGAATTTAACCACCATATGAAATTTATTCTACTTAAATAGATTAATATTCATAATTATTAAAATTATAATTATGAAAAAAATTTCCTACAACTTTTTTTATCATAATGAATAATAATATTAGTACAATTTTGATTAAATTGTTTGGGTGAAATGAATTTATTGAGGGTTTAACTTAAGAAACCTGAATAAATTTTAGGGGTTGATGAAATTTAGACCTTATAATTGTTATGTTAAATTATTATTCCTTTTTGGGCCACCATTCATTATCAATACATCAATGAATTTTATTATTTTGGAAACAAAAAATTTATTCCTCGATTATAAAAGTATATCACCTATCACGTCTTTCTAAAACATAATAAGCCTTATATATAATTAAACAATAAACTAGCCAATTCTTAAAATTCTACAACATTTCCTAGAGTTCGTTTTTTGATCATAGTACTATCCTTTCTTGATTTATTTTCTATTCTAATGATTGTTTCAAAATAATGTTTTAAAACTCTTAAAAAATGATTTGAATTTCATTACTTTTCAACATTACATAAATATATTATATCAATAGTATCATGAATAATAAAATATTATATACACTGTTATTTAATTAAGATAATGGAAAAACAGTTTCAGACCTCTTTTACAATAAATGGAAAATGAAACTATTTCAAATGATTAATAGTTTGTTATCACTATTACATATTGATAAAATTCATTTTTCATTCACCATAATTGATGATTGGTTATTAAAAATAATAAAATGATTGTAGATTATATTTTTGAATTAAATATTATTATTTAATTATTTGGAATTTTCAACCTTATTTTCTTTATATTAACTGAAAAATGATAACATCTCTTTTTTATAATTATGGGATACATCTTACATGAAAAGATGTGATTTGTTTTCATTTCATCATTACATGGATGATAATAAGGATTTATTCAATGAATATATTTGATTATAATAATATAATAATAATTCTTTAATGGTTATTTATAATTTACATTTCTTTCCTTCCTTTGACCAAAAGGGGAAACAACATGCTCACGTACGTAAGGATTATTGTCCCAACAATGTTATATAACTCATTTTTTATCACTAATTAATATGAATGATCAAAAATTTGTATATAATTAAATAATATTATAGAATTGTTTTTATTATTGTTGTTGATATAATGAAAAAATATTCATTATTCATGTACAAGAGTCATCAAATAGAATAATTTACATAAAATAGAATGGTTTTCACCCGAATGACTATTTAAATGATGAAAATGTTACTAAAAATGATAGTTATAAATTATAATGGAATGATAAATCATAATTTATATAATAATCTAGTTCTATAAAATAACTATAAAATATATATATATATATATATATTATACAGAATTTCTTAACACATATGAATCAAGCCTAGACTAGTTGTAAGGGATTTATGATACAATATAATCTCTTTTTTGTATTTTCTATGATAAATTTATATTAAGGGAAATTATAATGATATTATCATTGAAACACCATATATTTCTATATATTATATATATTTATATATTTTTTTGTAATTTGGGAAATTTTCATCTATTTGTTACTTCAAATGATCATTAATGTTTTTTTAAATCAATGTCAACCATATTTAATCTTTTTTCAAAGAACATATTCTTTACTCCATTTAATATTCAACATTTTTTATTAAATGTTCTTAAATAGACATGAAATATTTTAAATTTTACATTTCTAATACGTTTTACATTGATTACTTATTTAAAAAAGGAATATTTCTTAAAAAATCTATAAAATTCATTTTTGACTTTTTACATACAATAGAAATGTATTTTGTTTTAATAACATATATAAGATGAATGGATTTTTCAAATATTGTGACCATTACATCAATTAATGAATATTTTAATACCTTCCATGATTTTTTCATTGAAAATTATTTTCATTATATTTTAGGAATTTTTAGTTAATTTTTTATAAAAATATAATTATATTTTCTCAGGTTTTTAATGAATGTTTTGAAGGGACATTTAAAGTGATTTTATATATAGGTCAAAATATATTTAGTATAGTTATTGTTAAATAGGTATATGATATTATTATATTTTTCAAATTAATTCTTGAGATTCATTATGATAGTGATTACAAAAATTTGAATATATGAATATAGATAATTGTTTATTGGTTAGTTATGTTACGATAAATCCTTTATGAAACACATTTCTACTCTATAGGTTATGGTGTCAGGAAATGCTAATGTTTTTATAAATCCCATTTCATTTCGATGTATTATGATATTATTACATATTGAATGTTGTTTTCTCTCATATAACACATATGTATGGTTTTCACTATGAGATGAGTGGGTCAATAAATTATTAAACTTCTAAGACCATGGGTGATGATGAAAGACTCCTGAATATCCTAATTGATAGTGGAGTTAATAAAATATTAAATGATGGTGTGGTTAATAGGATGGAAATGACTTCTAATTTAATTTTATAAATAAACATTTATGAATTTCCATTGTGGTAATTATTATACAATGATAGTATTTAGAGAAAACATTGTCAAATGAATTGTTTTTTTATGCTTATGTATATTCGAAAAACATAATTATTATTAATGTAATATGTTTCATGTATATTTATTTATTTGTGATGACATATATAAATTATATATAATGTATTTTGATTTTGAATAAAATATCTCATGATTCGTGATTAAAGATATATGGCTGATTGGGTAAGATTTTTTATATGTTAGAATATTGTTCTCCTTACATTATTCTTATATTGTGACCACATATGATCATTGACTTATATATCCTATGTTTACCCTTACTGAAAATTTGAGCTCACACATTCTTATGATTATTTCCACATGTTATGAATAAGGATTATAAGTATGATATTTTTGAAAAGAAAAATATTTGGGAATATTTTTATAGGATATTTTTATGATCATTTATGAAATAAAATGAATATTTATCTCATCCTTAAAGACTAAAAACCTTTATGGTATTCTGGAATATATTACCGGGTAATGTATTGAAAATTCATTTATTGTAATTTAATATTATTTCATTGAATTATTAGGTTTTTTAACACATGGATGGTTGTATTATTATATTTATTAAATATATGTGATATTCAAAATATTATTATGTTTTTGTAAATATAATCATTTACCTGCTATATTTTTTATCATCCATTACAGTAATCAAAATGGTCCATATGCACATGTATTGAACACTACCTCATGAATAACATGAGTCTTTTTTTCATTATTGAATTAAATTTATGGTCTTCATAGTATAATTGTCATAAAATAATATTATTAAAAGATGTATAGATTTATATAGATGATCAAACTAACACCCCTTTGACCCAATTTAATGCACCAAAGTTGTTCATGACTAAAATCATTTAATATGCCTCATGTGATCTGAAACAAATTTAGTGACTAAATAAATCATATTACTAAATTATATAAATGGAATAATTATGTGGTAACAAACATTACAAATGTTATCATGCATGTAAATTAACAATATGATTTTTTTAATCTGATGTACGATAAGAAAAAAAGAAATGTGATACTTAATATAATGGATATTATTTATTTAATTTCTTAAATGTTACCACTTCAAGATAATTCTCAATAGAGTATATATATATTCCTATATATTTTAAGAAGGATATTTATAGTGAGATAGACCTTCTAGCCTATTACATTGTCAGAAATATTGTCATTATAGATCGCAAATAATGTCCAGAAGTGTTTGGTGGAGAAAGGTAGGAGGTTTGATTAGGATTGGAGAAAAAAAAGTTTTTAGAGAATATTGGAAGAACCCAAATATAGATCCCAATGAAATACCATATTAGAGAAAGATACCAATGGTATGTCATTTTGATTTTAGGTCCCAACTATAGATCTCTCTAGTGGGAGGTCACAATGGAAGATCATTCTCGCAGAAGACCCCAATGATAGATCATCCTAATTATTGATCCCAAAAGTAGATCATTTAGAAGGTAGATATCAATGGCAGATCATCCTCCCCATATAACCCAATAAATGATCATTATGGTGGTAGATTCCAAGAGTAGATCATCGCAGTGTTATATCCCAATGGTACATCATCCTGGATGTAGATCCCAAATGAGGATGATTTTGGATATAGATCTCAATGGTAGGTCACTGGAATTTTAAATAATGTTAATATAGTCTTTTAGAAATTATCTAGTTTCCCCATTTTTTTATAAAATTGTATAAAATATTTAGTTAATGTTATTTAATACTATTTAAATAGTGGATAATTGTTCTTTATATTTCTAAAATATTTTAGAGACTTTTAACAGTAATATAGTGGTGATTTTATTGGATTTGATACATTCCTTCCTAAACAGACAATTAAATGAATGGACCTAAAAACATTAATTTTAACATATTTTTTATAATGAAAATTTTTAAGTGTTTAGGGGGAACACTAACATGGCTCGTAGACATAATGACATGTCCCAGAAGCTTTAGATATATTATTTCTAAAGAGAAGAACATTTAATCTATCCAATGGGGTTATTATCTTATGGTATAGACTGTTCCCAATCCTTCATTCCAATGTATCTTGTAATATTAAAATTGTTGTCGGTTTTAGTACACTATAAAGAGTTTTTATCCAATCTGTGTAGCCACTTTTTTTGGTGGTGTAAATTAATATAAATATTATTTCTTCAATGTATGGGTTTCATCATTTCTCACAAAGTGTATCATGCCGGAAGGGATAGTCATGATTCAAAATTGGTCAACCCTGAACCTTTCACTTGAGATAGTCCATGATAAGGCCTAAAGGGTGTTCTCAATCTACACGATGTGACAAATAGTTTTAGAAATAAAAATAATAAAAATGGGAATCATTTGTCCCATAAATTAAAGACGAAAAACCATATAAAAGCTGAACACAGAAAATTAAAAATCACAGTGGAAAAAAAATAATTTTTTTCATATAACCATGTGACCCTATTGGTCATCAGTGACCTCAAACCAACATCGTACTATGATGACAAAATTCATGAAATAAGAATCTCCTTAAGCTAAAAAACAATGTTAACATATAGGTGTGAGTATTAAAACTCACTGAAGTATCACAATAAACTGTATGCAATGAACATACTTTATTACAAAAGAAACATAAATATTCACGTTTGAACAACTATATATCAAATTTAACTTTTCTACTAATTTTAATCAATAAAAAATTAAACTCATTTCATTTATTCAATTCTAAAACTAGGTACATTATATTAGTGTGTCGTTATCGTTTCTAAAAGGGATGAGATACATTGATTTTTGATGGAATGAATGATTATAAAATTCAATTACCTCAAAACGTTTTTCAAAATCTTTTAGAATCCATCAAATCACTTCAAACCCAACACGATACATGAAAACAATATAATAATTATATAATAAGGGAATTGATAATATACAAACATGTATCACATTCCTTACTACAGGAAACTAAGAGCTAATAGACATAAGTTAACCTAAGAGATCAAGAATAATCCATAAAATACTAATAGATTATACCCCATCACTTATAGCATGCCACACACAATATAATAAAAATACCCAAATGCTCGACCACCTTACATAGAATGGACCGATGTCCCCAATAACATTGTAATAAACCCACATATATCTACCTACTATAAGAAACTAGTTTGTATGTCAACTACGAGTACATTAATAATTCAAAAAAAAATCATTTATTATTCCATGTTCCCATATCTTATGCATATGATAGTGGTGATCCAACTGATACAAGTCGACCATCCAATCAATATATATATATATATATAATAATTCACCATAGCTCTCACCCTGAGTCTCCCCAAGGCCTAATATCATGGCTTATAATAAATATAAATCAAAGGGTTCCTACCGAGGATCCCTAAGAATGAATCTGATGTATTCCACAGTGAGGAAATTACATACATTGTGCACAGAAATTTCATGAGAACATCAAATGGCGGTTTTCCTAATAAAATTTTTTCATTAATTTCACAAGTTTTCCAAATATGCCCTTAATAATTTCAAAAAACCAACCTTTACCAGAAATGCAATCCATATTTCACGAAGAGGAGTCAAACACAACATTTATATACAAATACATTTATATAACTCCTTCAATATACTTCCATCTCACATCCAAACCAAAACCATTTTCTATGAAAATTTCTACTGGGACATAATTTATCTCCACATATCAAACTAATTACAATATATAAATACACACTTCTTATAACATAAAAAATATGAAAAAATATCTCATAAAAACCCAAATAAACAATTCAAATGATAAATTATATTTAAAAATCCAAAATACACTTTACATTCCTTAACATAATCACATAATCAAAATATTTATTTCTTCAAAAAAATATATAGTGCACAAATATAGAAAATCTAGTATTTATATCACAAAACAAGTATAAGACTACCATTTTGATAAAAAAATTTGACCAAGAATCACATATCAATATATATTAGTCATAAAGAGTGATAAAAGCTGGAAACTAAGGATTCATAAATTAAACATAATTTTTCATGGGAAATCCTACCTCAATAGATGGCCAATCCAAGGCATTATAACTCAAAAAATTACCCTATCGCACGCTCACACTTCCATATATATATCCTTAAGTTGAACCATAATTTATTTGTTCCATGAGAGAACATGAATTATATATATATACATGTCAATAAATGGGAATATATGTGTGTGCTTTTGAAATGTATCACAACTCATATAATAAATTCTCGGGACTCTAAATCACCATAAATCCCTAAAATAATATTAATCCAAACCAATTGAGCATGATACGATTCAAAAACCAATTAATCATTTAAGAAAATAAATTTCAATGGAAAATATATTATTAAACTATCATCTTCATTTGAATTCTCATCCTTTCATGCACTCTATAAACCCATGGACATGCCAACATCCAATGGTACATTCCAAAAGCCCATGAAAACACCAAAACCCAATTTCTAAAGGAAGACCACATTTTTTCCAAACGGAACAAAGAATCCAAAAAATCACCATGTTCCCCTTAAAATCCATGAAAATAGGACAAACATTTTCAAAGAACAACTCCAATGGAAAACACCACAAAACCCATCTATTTTCACTGTTAAAACAAATATGACGTATAAAAAATTACATTTAATACATTCATACAAACCGATAATTGAATATCCACATAGAATGTAATTTTTAACAAATTATGTTAACATAAAAACACCCGTATTGGGTATCCATAATAATCCTCAAGGTACATATCATATAAAAAATATTATTGAGACAAAACCTGGAATTAAATCGAACACACAAAGCTAAAAACATGAATAACATTGAAATCCATTTTTAAACCATTATAATAACATTAAATAAAAATAATGTGATAAATATATGTTTTAACAAGATGTGAAAAAAAGTAAAAACTAATGCAAGTCATAAAATAACTAATTGCTTGAATCTGATTGAAAATTTTTCAAAATTCTTACCTCAAAGGGGTGTTGTTGTGATGAATTTACTAGATGAGGATGAATAAGCCTCTATGATCAAACTGAAAACCTATGACCTGAAGAAAAATATACCGATCATTAAACCTAATGTCAAAGGTTTGGAATAAATTATTAGAACCTAAAAAGGATGATGAAAATACACTTGAGAGATGAGTCACAACTTCTCAAGGAGTGTGGCATGCTGGAGGAGGTGGTGCGATGAATGAGGTAGCACACTATAGAGGAGGGTGGGCGGAGGATAGTCATGCAATGGAGGAAGGTTCATCACAAGAAGGTGGGTATTCATTTGAATTCACAATTAGGGAAGAGGTCTTGATAGAGAAGAAGAGAGTGTTGGAGGTAGGTTTAATGCCTGCAGGTCATGCCAGAGTTGAAGGAGGGGCACTAGTGGTTCACGCTTCATAGGAAATGTCTAGGGGAGGCCTAATTTGCATGGTTGAAGGGAGAAAGGTGGGTTACATCATGAGGGGGAATGGTCAGAGAAATTATTGAAAAAACAACAACAACAACAACAACAACAATTATTATTATTATTTTATTATTATTTTTATTGTAATTAATCATAATATTAAAAAATAATTTATTTTTAAATAATAATAATATTAATAACAACTTAATGATAAAAATATTAATAACACATTTATTAATAATATTATTATTATTATCAACTATAGTAATATTATAATTTTAGTTTCAACATTTTCATTATTTTATTTTTCCTTAAATTATGTTTAATTTAAATATTGATAAACTATACGGTCACCTGGTCTAACCACATGGTTATGGAAAACCGTGTGCTGCCCATGCAATGTCATGAATCCTATAAAAATTTATTAAACTTACAAACTATTAGAATAGAACTGAACGAAATCCTCGACATGAAATACATAAGATAATAAAATAATATTAAAGGTATGGGTATTGGAATTCTCACCATCATAGACACTTTACTCTACTAGAAAGTCACCATGATAAAATTAACAAAAAGTTGAGTCCATGTATGAACACAACAAGAAGAAACTAGGAATTCATGGGTGAAAATTTATTCTACAAGTCATTCCTGATCGGTCTAGACGAAGTCAAAACCCAAAATAAGGGGAGAACAAGAGGGGTTCTCCCCAATACAAGGATTATACCAGCATATAACTTAAAACCCAAACATACGATCCTGGGGATGGGTTTGAATGTGGGAACTCCCAACCAATCCA
Source organism: Viscum album (assembly GCA_963277665.1). NCBI lineage: Eukaryota > Viridiplantae > Streptophyta > Magnoliopsida > Santalales > Viscaceae > Viscum > Viscum album. Next base: position 1,818,878,974 of record OY728146.1, read on the forward strand.
AACCAACATCTATAGCATGGGTGTGACAACACATCCACTAATACATGGAACTCTCAACCCAATACATAACCACCCAACACAATGGAAAACCAAAAAAGAATAACATAGAATAAAATTGATCATAGAAAAAATAAAAACATAAATTATTCTATAGGTAGTTAAATCTCTAAATTAGAATATTTAAACTGACATCAACCCATTTATGGTCCAAACATGCATTTAAAAAACACATGATTTAGAAAACCAAATTAGAAAATATTGACTCTTTTGATTACAATAGAACAATTTCACTATAATATCCAAAGGAAATTATGGACATACAATGGAAAAAACATCAATACCAGAATACAGGAACAAAAAACATTAAATAATATAATCTTAACACGGAACATAAAACTCAGACTTAGGATTTCGACCCCGAGAAACACCTTACGGTGCGTGATCATCAATATGATTCTTGTGGTGAGAGCTCTGATAACTGAAGCTTCACCTACCACATACTAAGGCACTAAAATCCTATAGTTACAATTACTTCTTTAGGAGAAACATCATTCAAAACTTATCATTGTGGCCCAGATATACACAATGATGGCCTGTCTTTGGAGGGATGTGACAATAAGGCTTCGGATTCCAAAATCAGCCACACTAGTGGCAAACCACTGAAAAGGTTGGATAACTAGTATCTAGAACCATAAATGGAGTCTCTAGGGATACATGTTCTTCAACCATGCACTTCTTGCCCGATGAAGAACATTTAAAAATGATAGAAAACACCATATTTAAAACCGCTAGTACCCCGGAAACAAACTCATTGATGTGGTGTGCATAGACAATCAACACATGCTGACTTTATTGAATACCCAAAATCTATTCTCTTTTATTTTCATTTACCTCATTTTGTATAAACCGTAATATAATGATATTATAAAATACATCACATGTCATCCCAAATTGTAATGATGGCGGGATAACAAAATTCCACTTGTCAAAGGATGGGATTTTAAACAAAACCTGAAAAACGTGAACTTTATCAACCTCAGGAGTTCCCCACAACCTGAAGATAATATCTTCCTATTCAAAATACACCACTGCCACTAAAGGACATCAATCATGATATAAGGAAGGAAACACTCATGAAGAATTGAACATGGGAATGACACATCAGAAAAAATATAAACCATTATTGGAATCATTTTTCTTCAATATAATAGATAATAGAAAAAAAAACCGATATCATGTCGAAGAACAATAAAAATATCTCCTCTAGCAAAAAGTAAATGGGTCATAAAACAAACAATATAAACATAGTGAAAACATCCCTTTTAAAATAAACTATTTCTAATTAATTTTTCAAAACTGCCTTCTTCGAGTTCCACTTCTCTAAATTCCAAATATTCATTTTCAAACCAAATATCATTTTAGAAATTCATTTTCTCATTCAAAATAAACATTATAAAAAAGTATCAAGCCTTTGGTTTAAAATAAAAACTCATGGAATTCCATGAACTGTCACATGTGTATCGATCTATTCCAATCCACATGTTCCAACACATACTGTTCACAAATACCCATACACATGAAAATTCTTATAAGGACCACACATGAAATTCTTTTAACAAGTCTAAAAAGGAACAACACATTCAACCCAAAACAAATTCAATTTCAAATCCAACATTATAAATTAAAATCCATTTAATAGAATACATTTTTATTTCAAAACCATTTTCATATTCAAAAGGGACCTTACACCAACCAAACCCATGACAAATCACAACATACAACAAACTATTAGAATGAGGGACTAGTTTCAAATCGTTGCTCTTTGAAATGTTAGCTGGCCATACCCTAAGTAAGAATGAACAACTATGAGGATCTTAAATGTTTTACTCATAATACACATGGGTAACTAAACCATCTGAAATCATAGTGTAATGACGGTTTTCTAACATTCTCATCCCTTAATTCAAAAACAAAGCTAAAATACACAACTCCTAGAATACCCCTAGAAACTCAAGGTCAAAATGTGAAAGGGTTCATGAAACCCTTCCTATAACCACCTCCCAAGTCCCAAGAGTCCCAATATCCTACTACCAGACACCAAAAATAACAAGGGTTTTCTCCGATATGATATTTTAACCAACATAGTTCAACCCTTAACCAGTCACCCCATCCAGTCCGCGAGAAGGCCCAAAGACTATTCCCATTCCCACTAGCTAGAAACTAGTGGCAGGCATCACAATAATTCTATTGGGAATGATTTTCCCAATAAATAAGAGAAAAATAAATAAATAAAAAATGAATAGTGATAATAAATACTAATAATGGTTATAAAATAAAATTTCACATAGCTCCATATGACCCTACGGGTAAACACTGACCTCAAACCAAAATTGCTTTAGGGCGACTAAATCTAAGACTAATGCAGCACACAATGCTTAAAAATATAGACACTAGGAGTGACTATTAAACCTCAATTGTATCGGTCAATTAAATAATCTCAAAGACGGTTCTCTAAAATAATATAAATATCAACATTTAAGTTTGAACTTCAATATAACAATGTATTATTTTCTACTAATTATACTCAAAAAAATACAACTCATTTCACTATTCTTTTACAAAACTATGTTCATTAAATTAGTGTTCCATTAATATTTTTTAAAATGGAATTGTTGCCTTTATTTTTTATTGAATGAATGCTTATAAAATACTATGACTAGAAAACATTTTTTACAAGGTTTTAGAAACCGACACGTCACTTCATAGAAAACACAACAAATATAAACACCACATTCTTCAAATAACATTGGAAATAAAAATATAAATACATGTATGACATTCATTTCTACAAGAAACTATGAAATAATATACATATGTAAGCCTAAGATATCTATAATAATCCATAACATACAAATACATGAGACCCAATCCAAAGTATCATGACAGACACAATGATATAAAAACACCCAAACACTCAGCCTCCCTACTTAGGACCGACTCAGGATCCTATTCCCATAGTAATAAAGACAAATATATTCACATAATATGGGCCACTGTTCAGTACATCAACTACCTGGGTAGAAATAATTATCTAAAAATTCCCCTATTATTCCAAGTTCCCATGTCTCATGTATATAACATGGGAGATCCAAATAGTAATGCCATGAACCTCTCCGTTCCATTACTTTGTGAAAATGTGGTGTTGGAGGTGTTCCGGGAGGTCAATGTGACTTTTCCCCAACACTTTTCCAAGTTTCTAGTTCTGTGAACAGTGTTTCCTATTTTATGAACAGTATCGGTAGGTGAACAATGTTTATATCGTTGAGGTTCAGAGAACAATGTTTCTATCGGTGAGGTTTTATCGGTAGAATTCTATCTGTATACTTGAATAGTGTTTCTATCGGTGAGGTTCTATAGGTGGACTTCTAACAGTAGACTTGAACATTGTTTCCAGAATGGTAACCATCTAACAGTGACCTTATAACGGTAGACTTGAACAGTGTTTCTAGAACGGTGACCTTATAATGGTATACTTAAACAGTGTTTCAAGAACAGCAACCTTCTAATGATGACCTTATAACGTAGTCTTGAACAGTGTTTCCAAAACGGTAACCTTCTAATGGTGACCTTATAATGATATACTTGAACAGTGTTTCTAGAACGGTAACCTTCTAAAGGTGACCTTATAACAGTAGCCTTGAACAATGTTTCCAGAAAGGTAACCTTCTAACGGTGACCTTATAATGGTAGACTTCAACAGTGTTTCTATAATGGTAACTTTCTAACAGTGACCTTCTAATGGTGGACTTGAATAGTGGTTCCAGAATGGTGAAGTCTAACGGTGACCTTTTCTTTCCTTTGCCAAATTTGGAGTATGTGAATAGTGTTTCCAGCTTCCTACAGTTTCGCCCATTTGACGTTTCATTTGACGTAAAATACATGTAAATCCTTGTTTTAAGCACTCTTAAGGATGATTAAAATCCCATAATTCCTATATTAAATATTCCGAAGGCTGGGATGTATTTACTTGGTCAAACCATATGGGTTAATGTGATCCGTTTTTAATGGATAATTAACCGGATCTTAAACTGTCACCTCGTTAAATCTTCAAAAAGGAACCAAATATCATTCTACATTGTTCTTCCTCCTTGTTCTCAGCTATTAGATGCTATAACCCTTATATCCTTCATGTAGGAGTTGCAAAATCAATATTTACTCCTAGGATTGGTTCTGCTCCATTTTGATGCAACCGAGTTGTGTTGGTCAATCTTCCCAATAAGTCATGTTTTATCGTCGTTCCTTTGGGGATCATCTTCTCGTGTTTCTCCCTTCCATATTATACCATGTAATTTCAATGATTCTAATGGGTTTTTCTTGGGGTTGGTTGGTACTGTCGTACCGTGGAATCCTCTGGTGGATGTAGTGGTCGTGAGAGGAGGATTGTGACCCATCGTTTGGATAAAGGGTGTCAAGAAATCTGAAAGGTAGGGGATTCGTGGCTTATCTAATTGTATATGTGAAATGGTAGAATTTTAATTTTCTAGCCCCTTGGATCACAATGAAATTGACTTAACTAAATACTTGAACTGGATTAAAAGTATTGGTTGATCACATATTGTTTCTTTGTACCATGATAACGGTTTGCCTCATGTTTTGCTAGATAGAGTGATATCAATGGTTTCATTGATTAGTTGTCCGTTCTTGATGGAAATTGATAATGAATGTAAAGATGGAATTAATTGTGAATTAATTGGCTAAATGTAAAGAGGCATGTAAATGAATATGGTTGTTTCTGTTGTTATAGTTGTTCTAATTTGAGGATAATCAAATTAGGGATGTAAGCATGGTTATTTAATTTTGATGTATTATTTATTAGGTATCCTGTAATTGGAACCTACGAATAACAAATCATCTAATTCAATATGGATTAAAGAACAGATTGTGTGAGAATTTCATAAAGGGGTTCTGAGTTACCCTCTTGATTGTTAAAGGGCCAAGAGCCCATTGATGTGATGTTTGTTTTCCTGAAGCTTGTGATGTAATGTGAGCCTAGATGGATGTTGTGATATGTGGAGGCATGGGGACTTGTGGTTGTGGAAGTGGATGACACCTAGGTTGGCGAGATGCATCATCTTATGCATGTGGGTGTCAGGGAGGACACCAGGGGTGATGGAATGTGATGGATGTTGTTGCTGGATGCTTGTGGATTCTTTGAATGTGTATCTGCTTTTCTTTTCCCCACTGCTCAAGGAAGCTAGTCTTTCTTACCCTTCTTCCGAAGGAGGCGAAGACGTGAGGGGTATTCCACGTGCTTTCCGTGTTTAGACTCTCGAGGGATAATGGGTCTATGCTCTTTATATAGGTAGAAAAGACTCGACGGGTAGTATATCTACTCACCGTGTTGAGCCTCATTTGTGTTTAGTATCATAGGATGCTTTTCTATAATGCCTAGGAATATAGGAAAGTAATTCTGTAATGAATGTTTGATTAAATGGTGAAAATCCACGAGGATGGAGATACTGGAATTTAAAGGTGATGTGAATCTTAAAAGGAGCAGTTGATTTTGAATGTGATTCCAATTCAGTTTAATGTGGAATTGTTCATGGTTAATTAATGTTTAATGAATTAATTAACGTACAATGTAACTGATAAAATGATAATGGAGTAATCTAATAAAACACATCGAATGTTTGTGTTCTTATAAGATACTTAGTCTTAGAAGTAGCAGCCTGGAGTCTGAGAGAAGTTAGCAGCAGTTGTATCTAAGACTAGGTAACGGCCATAGTGTGGATGTGATTTATATATATATTATGTACTTTTTGTGTTTCTATATGCTACTTCACCCTGTCGGTATGGGAAACTGACACCCCAGAGATTCTGAGCCCTGGGGGTGTTTTCCCCGACATTCTGATGGGAGGTTGAATGGCCTACTACCCCCTTTGACCTCGCTCTCTTCTCTTGGTAGATCTTTGTGCTAGTAGGAACAGTTGTTAGTTTTACCCATATATGTGTTTAGACGGCTGTAATGCCTTGTGGTTATTTCACACACATATATTATAGATTTAGTATCCTATGGACTACAATAGGTGTAACGTGTATAGGCTGTGATGGCTTGAGGATCCCTACTTGGTGTATGGGCTATAATGGCTTGAGTTATAATACCTAATGTATGATACATGTTATGCGGGCTGTGGTGGCTCCCGGAACATACCCGGTTGCTTTTGGTTGTAAGGATGGTGTGGTGCTTCACCCAGGTGTCTGTGGGAAAACCATTGTGGTGTGCGAGGTGCAGATTGTGGAGCTTATCCCAGGTGTCTGTGGGCAAGCCTTTGGAGAGAGATGCACAGGATGTATGTCGTTGGGGAAAAGTGGAAAACCATTAGGGATGTAGTAGCGGGGTACCCTTGATAATATTTACTATATGCTATATTCTTGTATGCATTACTTGGTGAGAGTAGCCATAGTGAGGTTGGGAACATAGTATACCTGTTTAGGTGACGAGTTAGTTTTACTTGTTGTCTACTAGGCGTTAGCATGATTTCTTTAATTTTCCACGAGAGGCTTGGGGAGGATCCTACTGAGTATACTGTTATACTCACCCTATGTATATATAAACTATTTTTCAGGTCACTTGGAGCAGGTTGGAGACCAAGCTTGTTACTACTAGATTGTGGTTGGAGGAGGAGCTGTTCGGGCTTGTGGTCGATGCTGTTTTACTTTCTTTTGGGTACTTTTAGTTTCCCCTTTCATTTTTAGTACATTTGCATGAAATTTCATATATGTACATGGGTTTCATTATATTTCCGTTTTGAGTTGGAGTTGATTGGTTTCTATCTTATCTCACTCTTCCACATGTGTTCTCTTAGAGGGTAATGCCTCCAATTTTTGTGTTTACTATACCCTCGGTGCTAGTCGCCAAGCCGGGGCCTACTAGAGGTGGGATTCAGGGGGGGAATTATCTTCCTTCTCACATTGCCGGCCTAGGAGGGGTACACTTTGTGGAGAGTGGGGGTCGTGATATAGTGGTAGAAGAGGTCTGGTTAAGGGATAGGATGGATTTTGGAGTTAGGAACACGTGAGGTTGTATGGGTTGGTAGGGAAACAATTTCATTCATGTTTAGAATGTGAGGTAAACACTGGAGACCGGCTGAGACATTGGCGTTTAGGGACCCCTAGGATCTGACATACGGATCTTTATGTTTACATTGACTACTAAACAAAGTGATATTGGTTGCAGGGTAGAGACCTAGGAAAGGATCATGTATCATTCTTCTTTGCGCCTGTGTTTGAATGGGTAGACCTTGGGATAGATTAAACTAAAATTTAATAAAATAAAAAAAATAATTTATTAACGTTGAGTCATCTATATTCCAGGCTTAGGAGCTCTAACAGTTGTTATTTTACAGGTATGGCTCCAGGTCGACGTCCTCATTAGGTTTGCGTAGAAGATTTCTAGCTGGCTGTTCCAGCAGATCATCGTCGGGTAGGGGTTGACGACGATGACACTTGGAGGAAGACACTCCTAGAGTTTCAGCACCAGAGTCTACAGAAGTATGAGGGATCTGTTTCAGAAGTAGTCACAGAAGACTGGTTGGTGGAGGTCGAGATACGCTTCAGTTGGATTCGTGTTCTGAAGGAAAACTGGGTGTCCTTGGTTGTGACGATGCTGCGTGGAGCAGAGAGGTAGTGGTGGTTCTTGTTCCTCGGGGATCATGAGGAGTCAGCGATCTCATGGGAGGAGTTTCGAGACAGGTTTAGAGTGTAGTTTCTTTCTTCGACTGCGAAGGCGTCCTGTCGCCATTAACTTCTTACCCTTCAACAGGGGAGCTCCAGTGTTCGAGAGTTTGAAATATGTTTAAGGAACTTTCTATGATATGCTTCAGACCTGCTACCAGATGAGGAGGCCAGGGTGGGGAATTTCGAGGAGGCTTTGCATCCAGAGATCCAGCGTCAGGTCACCCCATTTATGCTGAAGACATATCATTAAGTGTTGGTGAGGGAAGAGGTTTTTGAGAGTACATTGGCTAGGACCGGATCGTCACAAGAGGGGAATCTTCGTGATTCATCACGAAGCAAAGCTATGGTCTGGGGATCCTGTTTTTCAGGGCAGAAGTGTTTCCGTTCACCTGGGGGTAGGTCTCAGCCCTTCCCATCTCGTTTCTCCAGAGGCAGCAACTATCAGGACTATGCCAAGGGATCGGGCGCTTGTTTTTCTTGTGGTGGTCATGGTCATCAGCAGCAGGAGTGCCTGACTTTTCATAGCAGTCATCATGCACCAGGCGCTCCACTCCAGGTTCCTCCGTTGAGGCAGTTCCAGCCGAGGCAGCAGCAGCAGGCTGCACCAGCTTTAGATCATTAGATGGTTGATGGAGTAGGTAGAGGACAACCCCATGACGCTCCCCATCCTTAGAGAGAAGAGCACGGCCATGGTGGTGGTCGTCCATAGGGTTAGAGAGGTCGTGCAGGTGGTCGTGGTCAGCTTCATGCTCTAGTGTTGCCATCCCTAAGAAAGCCAGATGTCGTTCGAGGTACCCTTTGCTTGTTTTCTACAATGGTATATGCCTTGTTTGATTCAGGAGCAACACACTCTGTCATATCACCTACTCTTGTCCATGCTTCGGGACATAAGGTAGAGAGGCTTCCAGTGCCCTTGGCATTGACTACTCTAGTTGGAGGTCGAGTTGACTTGTTTGAAGTTTGTAGAGACCGTGAGCTAGTGTTGGGGAAACATAGCTCATGGGGTGATTTCCTATGTTTACGAATACAACCATATGATGTCATACTATGAATGGATTGGTAGTTTTTGGTGTAGGCTATTGTGGATTTATAAAGGAAGAAGGTCATTTTCTTTGATGCAGATGGAGAGAAAGTGGTGCTTGTTGGTGAGCGAGATACTCGGATGGGTCATAGACGAGTTCCATCTTTATCATCTATAATGGATGAGTTGATTTTGAGTTCATTAGAGGTTCACCAGTTGGCGTTTCCTAGGGTCGTAGAGGAGTACCCTAATGTCTATCCAGAAGAGGTTGTAGCCTTACCCCCTCGACGAGAGATCGAGTTTGGGATTGAGCTACAGCCAGGAGTGTCTCTTATCTCTATGTCTCCATATAGGATGGCCCCCTATTGAGTTACGAGAGCTACGTATTTAGCTTGATGGTCTATTGAAGTGCGGTTTTGTTCGGCCAAGTGTGTCACCTTGGGTTGCACCAGTTTTGTTTGTGAAAAAGGCTGACGGTAGTTTTCGGTTGTGCGTCGATTATCGTCGATTAAAAAAAGTGACAATAAAGAACTGATATCCTCTCCCGCGGATTGATAACTTATTCGATCAACTCAGCGTGCAAGTTGGTTCTCAAGGATCAACTTGAGGTCAGGATATTAGCAGATGCGTGTAAAGGATGAGGATATTTCAAAGACTGCTTTCTGTTGTCGTCATGGGCATTATGAGTTTTTTGTAATGCCATTAGGCATGACGAATGCTCCAGTTGTTTTCATGGGTTTGAAGAATGATGTGTTCCATGAATTCCTGGACATGTTTTTTGTGGTTTCCATCGACGACATCCTTGTGTACTTCACATCTGATGAGGATCATGTAGAGCATCTACGAGCCATTTTGGGAGATCATCGCCAACATCAGCTGTTTGGGAAGTTGTCGATGTGTGATTTTTGGATTCTAGAAGTTCTTTTCTTGGGGCATGTTGTGTCCCAATAGGGAGTAGCTGTGGATCCGTCGAAGATAGATTCAGTGGTGTATTGGGCAGCCCCTAAGTCCGTGTCAGAGGTGCATAGTTTCCATGGTCTTACAATCTATTATATGAGGTTTTTAGATAGTTTCTCCCGAGTTGCGACTCCTCTAACAGCTTTGACCAGGAAGGATCAAGCATTCGTATGGACTAATCAGTGTCAGGAATCTTTCGAGTATATAAAGGAGAAGTTGGTAAGTGATCCAGTCCATTGTCTTCCAGTGGAGGGAGTCCAGTTTGATGTTTTCTATGATGCTTCACATCTAGGGCTAGGCTGTGTTCCCATACAGCAGAGGTCAGTTGTTTCTTATGGTTCTCGGAAGTTGCATCCCCATGAACGCAACCATGTCACCCATGATCTTGAGTTGGCAGCCATGATGTTTGCTCTGATGTTATGGAAACATTACCTCATTGGTGAGCAATTTGTGGTTTTCACCGATCATAAGAGTTTGAGGTATGTTTTCTCCCAACATGACTTGAACATGAGGCAGCGTCAGTGGAGGGAGTTCTTCCAGGAATACCACTTTGAAATATCGTATACACCTGGAAAAGGGAATGTTGTAGCTGATTCACTGAGTCGAAAGTCACGTAATGATATTTTGTGTGAATCTGGTGATTCCTGGAGAGTGATGTAAGAGTTATCAGCTTTGCATCCTGATATGGAAGAGGTTGGAGGTAGAGGTTTTCTTTTCCAGATTATGGTGCAGTCGTCCCTAATGAAGAAGGTGGAAGAGTCCCAGTTGGGTGATCCATATGTGGAAGCTTGGGGAGATATAGTTGTGTGTGGTGAGGCCCCTGATGGTTGGTCGGAGGATGAACAACACCGAGTGTTGTATCATGGCAGGATTTTTGTTCCCTTGGCGATGCACAAGACGGTTCTCTGAGAGTTCCATAGTTCTCCCTTGGCAGTACATCCTGGTGTTTCAAAGATGTACCCATCCTTGAGGAGTCAGTTTTGGTGTCCAGGGATGAAGCGGGCGGTTGCAGAGTGTGTGTCTCGATGTTTAGTCTGCCAGAAGTTGAAGGCCGAAAATCGTGTTCCTGGTGGTATTTTCAAGCAATTAGAGATTCCTTAGTGGAAGTGTGAGGACATCTCAATGGACTTTGTTACAGGTTAACCTCGAGCTCCGGGAGGACATGATGCTATATGGGTGGTAGTTTATCATTTAAAAATATCGGCCCACATCATAGCGATCAAGGAGTCGAGCTCAGTGAAAGTTTTGTCGAGGAAGTATCTAGAGGAGGTGGTGAGACATCATGGAGTACCTAGGACGATCATTTCTGATCGAGATCCTCATTTTACCTCTAGGGTGTGGAGAGGTCTCCAGCATGCTTTTGGCTCTCAATTGTTCCTAATCACTGCTTTTCATCCTCAAACAGATGATCAGACAGAGAAAACCATCCAAACTCTTGAATAAATGTTTCTCTCTTCTGTTCTTAATTTTGGAGGTTCATGGATGAAGCACTTACTCGTGGTAGAGTTCGCTTACAATAATAGTTTTTACTCAACCATCGGTATGGCTCCATTTGAAGCCTTGTATGGCTGGCCATGCCTTTCTCTGTTGTGCTGGACTGGGGTCGGAGAGTCAGCAATTCTCGGACCAGAACTAGTACAGAATACAATAGAGATGGTTCAGGTGATTCGTGGGAGGATGAAGGCAGCACAAGATCATCAAAAATCATATGCTGATCAAAGAATGCGACCCTTAGAATTTATTTTTGGGGATCATGTGTTTCTGAAGGTGAATCCCCGTCATGGGAAGTGACGGTTTGGTCATGGAAGTAAGCTTTCTCCCTAGTTTTTTGGGACTATCGAGGTGTTAGATCTTGTTGGAGCTGTGGCATATCGAGTAGTACTTCCCCTCAGACTAGTCGGATACATGATTTTTTCATGAATCACAGCTCCGTAATTATCTTCACGATGATTATCATGGTATCGATTGGGGAGAGATCGATAGTGATGATGATTCATCCTTCGAGGAGCGACCTGTGGAGATCCAAGACCGCAAGGAGAAGGTGTTGCGTGGGAATTCTATACCCTTCGTTCGTGTCCTGTGGTGACATGATGGCATGGAGGAGAGTACCTAGGAGCGTGAGTCACAGATACATGCTCAGTACCCAGAGTTGTTTAATGTTTAACTCCTTTCATGTAATGATGTTTCCTTTGTGGTTAGACCATTCATGTTTTATTTATGTACCTTTCATGTGATGTTATGATTGAATTGTTTGGATATGGATTTTTTGTTCCCATACTCTCAGATGTCGTTGTTTTGTTCCTGCATTCGAACAACTAATGGTGGTTTTCCCCTGAGAGGTATCTTATGGGGTGGTTGTTCAGACCCCTCTTTTTTTCTGGGTTGGTTTTTAATTCTCGAGGATGATAATGTTTTGAGAGGTATATAATGTAATGGCCCGGACCACTCCAGTCTATTACTTGTGAAAATGTGGTGTTGGAGGTGTTCCGGGAGGTCAAGGTGACTTATCCCCAACACTTTTCCAAATTTCCAGTTATGTGAACAATGTTTCCACTTTTATGAATAGTATCGGTATGTGAACAGTGTTTCTATCAGTGAGGTTTAGTGGACAGTGTTTCTATAAGTGAGGTTCAATCAGTGGACTTCTATCGGTAGAATTGAACAGTGGTTCTATCGGCGAGGTTCTATAGGTGGACTTCTAACGGTAGACTTGAACAATGTTTCTAGAACTGTAACCTTCTAATGTTGACCTTATAATGGTAGACATGAATAGTGTTTGTAGAATGGTAACCTTCTAACGGTGACCTTATAACAGTAGAATTGAATAGTGTTTCCAGAATGGTAACCTTCTAACGGTGACCTTATAACGGTAGACTTGAACACAGTTTCGAGAATGGTAACCTTCTAACTGTGACCTTATAACGGTGGACTGGAATAGTATTTCCAGAACGGTAACCTTCTAATGGTGTCCTTATAATGGTAGACTTGAACAGTGTTTCCAGAACAGTAACCTTCTAACGGTGACCTTATACCGGTAGACTTGAACAATGTATCCATAATGGTAACCTTCTAACAGTGACCTTCTAACGGTGGAATTGAACAGTGTTTCCAGAACGGTGAGGTCTAACGGTGACCTTTTCTTTCCTTTTCCAAATTTTGAGTATGTGAACAGTGCTTCCAGCTTTGACGTTTCCTTTGACGTAAAATACATTTAAATCCTTTTTTTAAGGACTCTTAAGGCTGATTCAAATGCCAAAAATCCTATATTAATTATTCCTAAGGAAGGGATATATTTACTTGGTCAAACCGCATGGGTTAATGTTATCCGTTTTTATTGGAGAATTAACCAGATCTTAAACCGTCGCCTCGTTAAATCTTCAATAAGGAACCATATATCATTCTCCCTTGTTCTTCCTCCTTGTTCTCATCTATGAGACTCTAGAACCATTAAATCCTTTACATAGGAGTTGCACAATCAATCTTTACACCTATGATTAGTTCTGCTCTGTTTTGATGAAATCAAGCTGTGTCGTTAAATCTTCGAAATAAGTTATGTTTTAACATCGTTCCTTTGGGGATCATCTTATCTTGTTTCTCCCTTCCATATTATACCATGTAATTTCCTAGATTATAATTGATTTTTCTTGGGGTTAGTTGGTATTGTCGTACCGTGGCATCCTCTGGTGGATGCAGTTGTCATGAGTGGAGGATTCTGACACATTGTGGGGATAAAGGGAGTCAAGAACACTTCAAGTTAGGGGATTCATGGCTTCTCTAATTGTATATGTGCAATCGTAGAATTTGCATGATTTATCCCTTTAGATCACAATGAAATTGACCTAACTAAATACATGAACTAGATTAAAATAATTTGTTGATCGCATGTTGTTGCTTTGTACCGTGATAACGTTTTGCCTCATGTTTTGATAGATAGAGTGAAATCTATGGTTTCTTTGATTAGTTGTTCTTTCTGGATGGAAATTGATAATTAATGTAAAACCGGAATTAATTGTTATTTAATTGGCTAAAGATAATGAGGCATGTAAATGAATTTAGTTGTTTCCATTGTTGTAGTTGTTCTAATTTGAGGTTAATCAAATTAGGGAAGTATGCATGGTTATTTAGTTGTGATAGAATACTGATTTGGTATCCCATAATTGGAACCTACGAATAACAAATTTTCTAATTCATTATGTATTAAAGAATAGATTGTGTGATAATTTCTTAAAGGGGTTCGGAGTTACCCTCTTGATTATTAAAGGGCTAAGAGCCCATTGATGTGATATTTGTTTTCCTACTGCTTGTGATGTAATGTGATCCTGGATGGCTATTGTGATATGTAAAGGCATGGGGACTTGTGGTTGTGGCAGTGGATGATGCCTAGAATGGCGAGATGCACCAACTTATGCATGTGGGTGTCAGGGAGGACAGCAGGGGTGATGGAATGGGATGGATGTGGTTGCTGGATGCTAGTGGATTATTTAAATTTTTTTCTTCTTTGTTTTTCCCCACTACTTAAGGCAGCTAGTCTTACTTACCCTTCTTCAGAAGGAGGCAATGACGTGCGGGTTATTCCACATTCTTTTCGTGTTTAGCCTCTTGAGTAAGAATGGGTCTATGCTATTTCTATAGGCGGCAAAGACTTGACGGGTAGTAAATCTACTAACCTTGTTGATCCTCCTTTGTGTTTCGTACCATAGGATGCTTTTCTAGAATGACTAGGAATATGGGAATGTAATTCTGTAATGAATGTTTGATTAAATGGTGAAAATCCACAGGGATGGAGATACTGGAATTTAAAGTTGATGTGAATCTTAAAAGGAGCAGTTGATTTTGAATGTGAATTTAATTCTCTTTAATATGGAAGTGTTCATGGTTAATTAATGTTTAAATAATTAATTAACGTATAGTGGAACTGATAAAATTGAGAATTGAGTAATCTAATAAAACTCTTCAAATGATTTTGTGCTTGTAGGATACCTAGTCTCTGAAGTAGAAGTCGGGAGTCTAAGAGACGTTAGCTTCTGTTGTATCTAATACTAGGTAATGCCCATAGTGTGGATGTGAGTTATATATATATTCTGTACTTTTTGTGTTCCTATATGCTACTCCACCCTATCAGTAATGGAAACTGACACCCCGGGGATTCTGAGCCCTAGGGGGTGTTTTCCCGACATTCTGATGGGAGGTTGAATGGCTAACTACCCCCTTTGACCCATCCCTCTTCCCTTGGTAGATCTTTGTGCTGGTAGGAACAGTGGTTAGTTTTACCCATATATGTGTATAGAGGGCTGTAATGGCTTGTGGTTATTTCTCACACATATATTCTGGATTTATTATCCTATGGACTACTATAGGTGTAACATTTATAGGTTGTGATGGCTTGAGGATCCCTACTCGGTGTATGGGCTATAATTGATTGAGGTATAATACCCTATGTATGATACACGTTATGCGGGCTGTTGTGGCTCCAGAAGTTACCCTATTTCTTTTGGTTGTGAGGATGGTTTAGTGCTTCGCCCAGGTGTCTGCGGGCATGCCTTTGTGGTCAACGAGGTGAAGATTGTGGAGCATAGCCAAGTTTTCTGTGGGTAAGCCTTTGGAGAGAGATGAATATGATGTATGTCGTTGGGGAAAGTGACAAACCAGTGGGGAAGTAGTAGCGGGGTACCCTTGATAATCATTAGTATATGATATATTCTTGTATGCATTACTTGGTGAGAGTAGCCATAGTGCGGTTGGGAACTTAGTATACGTGTTTAGGTGACGAGTTAGTTTCACTTGTTGTTCACTAAGATTTAACATGATTTCTTTACTTTTCCACGAGAGGCTTGGGGAGGAACCTATTGAGTATACTGTGATACTCACCCTATGTATATATAAACTATTTTTCAGGTCACATGGAGCAGGTTGGAGATCAAGGTGGTTACTACTAGCTTGTGGTTGGAGGAGGAGCTGTTCAGGCATGTGGTTGATGCCATTTTACTTTCTTTTGGGTACTTTTAGCTTCCCCTTTCAGTTATAGAACTTTTGCATGTCATTTCATATATGTACTTTGGTTTCTTTATATTTCATTTCTATGATGGAGTTTATTGGTGTCTATCTTATCTCTCTCTTCCTCTTGTGTTCTCTTAGAGGGTAATGCCTCCCATTTGTGTGTTTTCTATACCCTCGGTGCTAGTCGCCAACCCGGGGCCTACTGGAGGTGGGACTCAGAGATCATTATCTTCCTTCTCACATTGCCAGCCCAGGAGGGTACACATTTGTGGAGATGGGGGGTCGTGACACAACTAATTCCACCCGAGCTACCAATCACAACATATATATAATAATAATAATTTACTATAGGTCTCACCTCGATTCTCTCCAAGGTATAATGTCTTGCGTTAGAATAAATATAACACAAAGGGTTATTACTGACGTACCCTTTGAATAAATATCAAGGGATCTATAGTGAAGAAATCATATCAACTAAACATAGATAAGGAATGAGAACATCCAACATATTTTTTCATAATAATAAATTTTCATCAGTTTCACAGAGTGGCCAAACATGACCTTAAACATATTACAAAACCATCCATTACCAAAAATGAAATCCATCTTTCAAGAAGTGTCGTCAAACACACCATTTCTATGTAATGAAATTTAAATAACTCATTATAAATATGTCCTTATCATTTCCAATCCAAAACCATTTTTAGGAAAATTTCAACCCATCCATAATTCATCATTAAATGTCTAACTAATTTCCAAAGATAAATTTACACTTATTTTAATATAAAACCATTTGAAAAACAAGCTCAAGAAAAACCCAAATAAATATTTCACATGCTAAATAGTTATCAAAAAATCTATACCAGGATATAAATATTGTAATATACTCACAAGATAATACCTGGAATTTAATCATACCTTTGGTGTGCAATAATTTAGAAAAAAATCTATCTATCAAAAAACAAGATTAAGACTACCATTTTCATACAAAATATTTATACCAAGAATCAAATATCAATATTAATTAGTTATAGAAGGTGTGAAGCTAATGAAAATAATTATTTTTAAATTATAAAGGAATGTGCATGGGAAATCCCACCTCAAATGATGGCCCCATCAAAGCTTTCTAACTCAAGAAATAACCCAGTCACATGCATTAACTTCAATATATATATATATCCTTAAAGGGATGCATGTGTTCCCCACTCTTTGTGGGAACATTTACATCAATGATATTTAGAAGTATACATATCCTTACATATTAATATGTTTCTACACCTCTAAAACTGATCGCAACTACTTAAAATATATCCTCAGGACTCCAAAACAACATAAATATCTAAATTGAATTTAAGCCAAACCAATGGATCATGATATGATCAAAAAGAAATGAAACATTTATGAAAAAAAATGTTAAAGGAAAACCCTATTTTATTGTTCATTCATTATTTCAATACTCATCTTTGTGTTCACTCATTCCATCCATGGATGTTCCAATATACAATGGTATATTCAAAAAGTCTCAAAATACAGCATAAACCAAATTTTAAAGGAACACCACAGGTTTCCCAACTGGAAACAACAAATCAAAAAAATAAACAAATTCCACATAAAAACACAGAACACCGCCAATTCTTTTTTAGAAAACCAACTTAAGGGAAAACGACAAAAAAAATATAATTTCACTAATAAATCACAAATTACATTTAACCATATGCATTTTATACGTAAAAACAAATTCATAATTGAATATTCACAATGAAATTTATTTTTATTAAATAATTTTATCATAAAAATACCACACTATGGTAGACCTATTCTTCTAGGAGATGATAATCACAAACAAAAATATTTTGAGATAGAACTGGGAATTAAATCAAACACACATAGCATAAACCATGTATCGATTTAACATACATTTTTTGAAACATTTACTATAATTAAATGACCATAATGATAAAAATATGATTAAAAAAATGGTTTTCAACACATTTCAATATTAATTGATGGAATCCAAGCACCATTGGTTTTCACAGAAATTAAAATGGATGGATAAAGTTAACTCAATGGCCAAATATAATGATGAAACACCCAAAGAAGATTGAATAAGCCTAGTAGAATAATCCAAATACAATAGACCTATAGAATACTATAAAATTAATTAATCCTAGAATCGTGGGATTGGCCTAAAAGAACAAAATCATAATAGTTTCAACAAAAACACATTGAAGAGAGGAGTCACCACCTTTGGATTAGGGGGGAATATTAGAGGTGGTGGCATGCAAGAGAGGAGGCCAAATGGAGATGAAGGCATGCCAGAGGATGATGCAACATGGGAAGGAGGGGATCTATCGGAAAGAATCATCAGGGAGGAGGCCTGATCAGAGAATAAGTGGGTTCCAAATGTAGGGACTATGCCGGTAGATCGTATTGGAGAGGAAGGGGGGCCCAGCGGTTTACACATCTCATATGATGGGAAGGGGGGGTCATGAAGACCATGTTGTAATAGGGAATGGATATTTACATCATGTAGGGAATGAGTGGGGGAAGATATTATAAAAAATAAAATTATTATTATTATTAATATTAATGTTAATGTTAATATTAATAATAATAATTATAGGATTAATCATATTAATTTAATTTTTAAATAATTATAACATTAATAACATCTTAATAATAAAAATGTTAGTAAATCATTTAATATTAATAATATTATTATTATCTACCAAAATAATAATAATATTATTATTATTTAATCATTTACATTATTTTGTTTTCATAAATTTCTATTTATTTTAAATATTGGGGGATTGTAGAGTCACTTGGGCCAACCGACTGGTTACCACTAATTCTTTGATTCCCGTACAACACCCAAAGACCCACAAAAAAATATTAAACACCAAAACATTAGACCACCACTCAACCTGAACAATGATGGGAAAATCCAATTCCATGAAATAATAAAATAAAATATTTATTCTAGATATGGTGTGATAAGGATTATTATTATTCTCTTTTTTATATAAGGATTAATTCAGCTTGAGAAGTATAATTTAAATGGTTTAAATTAATTTTAAATGTGTTAGGGAATATGATGTACTAGTATACTACTTTTTATTATTTATTTACTGCTGATAATTCTATGGGTTAACTGATCGCCTAAATTTTTGTTCATTAATAATCCTTATATGTGTTATAATGTGTGGAATTGTGTAATAAATATTTTATGGTTTTTGAATACACATAAAATTTAATTGGATAATCACATATAACTAGATGTTGAATTGAATGTCATGGTATCTAATGTCTTGTGTGATATCACCATTAAATAAAGAAGTGTATTTGAAAGGAATCCCATGTTCCAAATTTGGAAAATGATATATTTGTGGTCTGGAATCATTTCATGGATGATAATTTGTATAATAAATTTGTTTTTATGATATGATTCTTTTATAATATGCTATGTTTGAATGTTGGTTCATGGGATTTTCATGGCTGTTGTGGTGTTGTTGTGTAGCAGGGCTGCCAAATAAGAAGTCGTCCTGTTTGTGTGTGGATTTTCAGTGGTTTGTTAATATGATATGATGTGTTACAGTAGTTTCCCATATATTAATCCAATTAAATTCATGATAATGATTAAAATGGGAATGTCTAATACCTGAATTTTTAAGGGACGTTTTGATTAAAGGATTAATGTTTATAAATGAACAATGGTCCTATATATATGAATCATGGTTCATGTCTAAATGAAATGGAATCCAAAAGAATGATGAGTTCATGAATGTAAGGGGATTTTAATTTGGAATTTACATTTACTATAAAATATGTAAAATGGATAAATTTGTATTGATATTTGGAATGGGAGTTGTGGATTCTCTATTAATTCAGTAAGGTTGGGTATTTAGTTTTGGAAGGAGAAGTGTCGGAACTTGTGAGAAGGATTATTCCATGTTTTTAAACCCTTATCATATGGATTATATATTATGAATCAATATTTATATTAATAATATTTTTTTGACTTTATATACGTTTCAATTTTCTTTTGAGCACATAGTGATGAAGACAAAATAATTTGGGGGGTGTTTCCCCAAACATTATCATAATGAGGATGAATAGATGGAGAATAGCTCTTACTAACTCCCTCTTCTAGGTGAATATTACTTACACATGATGTGATGGAAAGAATTCAAAAGTAACACTAATGAGATGTGATTTCCTGATATGTGATGTCCCATGAATCATTGGGTGAGATGTGTTTATAAGGATTATAATAAGAGTCATGCATGGTAGGAGGGGGGAATAATTTTTATTTCCTTCACGGTCATGTTACCCTACTAAACTAGTTATTATATTTGTTATGATGTGATTTCCTATGTGTCATAAATTTATATCTAATATGAGGTGATGGACCAGTTTTCTACGATCAAGATGCTTTTTTTTATGATATACAGAATTGATAGAACTACCATGATTTTTTTCATCGGGGTATGAGAGTATATAATCTTTTGGAAATTTGTGAAGGGAACCATTCATATATATTATTCATTCTATGTTATTATACACATCTTTAATTATTTACAAATCATCCCTCGTTGAGGATGGGTTGGAGAGTTAACCTGATCATATGTTGTTGGTTTTTATGATTTCTAATGGTTTCAATTGTATTCTCCATTCACATGTGACTAAGGTACATAGGTTTTCCTATTGATTATACTTGTATGATGACCCTATTAATATAACCATCTTATTAAATATTATCAGAGGAAAAATTCTATCATCTTTTCATTACAAGTTATTTCCATTAGATAGTTGTTGGGTTCCTGTTTAGCTTTATTTTTGGGTATTTACTATGGAGATTTTCTTCGATTTATAATTTTTTTATACATGCATTTGGGTATGGTTTATGGACTTATTTTATATTTTTTTCTAGTGTTTCGTACATTATATTCATCTTATATCCGAATATTAAATTATTATGTAGGTTAATTCATCCAATTTCATGAGTTTTTTATACCTTCAGATAATGTAACCATCCCAAGGGCTACTAGAAGTGGGGATTCAGGTTCATTGGATATCTCCTGTAATTCAATTATATATAATAAGTGTGGGTCCTGATAGATTAGTACCAAAGGGTATTGGTTGAGATATAAGATAGATTTTGGAGTTAGGCATAGTGATGATTTCATAGGTTTGTAGAGAAATACTAACTGTTGACTTGGTATGTGAAACAAGACAGGGAAACTAGATATGAAATGGGATTTTAGTGCTCTTATAATCCTCTACATTGACTCTTAGCTTACTAATAACCCCGCTGAGGTGGAACTACTTTCTCGATAAACCCTTTGGTGAGGTATGCAAATTAGTATGACATGTCTTTTCAATTCAATTGGTTGGTTTTGGAATTTGGAATGTTGAAATATATTAGGATTTGTGAAATAAAAAATAAAAAATGACATTATTCTTGGGTTAAGAAATCATTATTTCTATTTCTATAAGGGATCATAGTCATCATCCACATGTTTCTTAGCTTATTTTGGATTAGAAGTCTAACCCAGATGATAACTTGGGGGTTGATGTTGTTGATGATGAATATTATTGCAAGAGGACGTTGTTGTATGTTAATTGGATGTATTTTGGGACATTTGTGGAAACTGTTACTAATTTTGAGAAAGGGAGATAGATTTTGTATATAGATATATCTTTTGGTTATATCTAGACTCTGATGAACTATTGGATCCCCATAAAAAAATTGTCATATGAAACGGTATATTCACTACTAGTGAATGTTTTACCTTAGTTTGAAGAAGGAGGAATAATTTTAATAGTTCAACATCTAGAAGGATTTCCTAGAAGAGTTGTTTCATCGAACATGAATAATAAACACTTATTGTATCTATTATCACTTTTGAAAGGGTGAATAAATATACGGGATCTTTGGATCATGTCTAAACACTGTTTGTGTCTACATTAAATATTTTTCATGATCAAGAGACTCATGTGAGACATATTTTGGAGGTACTTCATTCTTATATCTAGTATACAGTAACTGATGTTATGTTTCCAACTTATTGGTATGTCTAAAATATGTCTGATATTATCATGTTTCTATACTAGAAAATAGATTTACCATCATAGGATCACTAGATGGGTTTCTTAATGATTTTAGTTTTCAATGGTAGGTCTCAAGCACTTGGGACATCATGGTTTTGACCAGTTGAGAGTAAACCTTTGTAGTTTCCCTTTTAGTATTCTTTGACATTCATTTTTGTGTTCTTCCTGGGTACATTATAAAAGTGTGTTTCTTCTGTGGGTTCCAGTTAAATTGTCAGGTCCAGCGACCATTGTCAATTTATGCTCAGTTTGGTTAGGGTGGAGAGGTTCAGAATCAGCATTAGTAGTAGCTACCAATGATGTTATTCCACTAGTTTGGGTAGTGGATTTTTTCTACAGACATGGAATATGGGGAAGGTAAATTCCAGATTTAAATTGTTCCTATAGTTTAGGGTCCAAGACATGATAATGGAAATGGAGGTTTCCATAAGAAGAGAGGTAGAGGGGCTAAGCATGGTTGAATGCATGAAGTAGAGGGAGTGCTACTAGTGGGGACATATATGTTTATAAGTATGATGATTAGATCACAAACACCATTCTATGATTTTTTTTATTCAGGATCTTCATACTAATTTGATACATCATATCATGTATGTTATTTTGAAATTGTAAAGTACCGATTTATTATTCCCCTAGTGCATACTATGTTAGTCATAGGTTAGAATCATTTTTTGAAGTTTGTTGGAAGTGTAGAATGATTATTAGGCCAAATAAATCTTATGTGGATGTTTTCTTATTGTACATGGACCTGTAAAATTTCATTCTTGAACATGACTAGCTTAGTTATATATGAGATGTTATCAAATACATTTATAGAAGATTCATATTCTCTAATATGGATATCCATCCTGTTGTTTTTTTTTTGTTATTGGGTTTATCGGTTATGAAATTGTCATTTGGAACCCCTTTATACATTGATGGATGTGATTCAATAGTTTTGAAAAAAATGATGGGTAGATGAGGCTCATATTGTTGTTATATAATTTTGGGACGTTTCCCATATATATTTTTGGAAATACCACTTGATGTGATGTCGAGTTCAAGATAGTTATACAACCCAGATATTCTCTAATAATGATGGATCCTTATTTGATGTCTCACTTTGAGTTCTAGAAAATCGTTATTCAGGTAGATGAACTATTTAAAAAGCATTTCATTTAATCTATCATGTCACCATAGGGTTCCCCAATGTTATTTTCAAAAAATGAAAATGGTAGTATGTCTCTTTTCGTAGACTCATGATGTTGAATAAGGATATGGTCAAAATTTTCTATCTTCTTCTAATGATATATTTTATTTTCTACCAATTATGGGGAGTAATTTGGTTCTTCACAATCGATCATCCATCTGAAATCAGTAGTTGATGGTGAAGGATTGAGATATCTAGAAGACTACATTCAGATCAATTTTGGGGCAGTTTGAGTTCCTAAGATATCTTTTTGATGACACTAATGAACCAAATGTGCTCATGGGGATCAATAATTCTGAATTTTATATATTATTGAACTAGTTTATAGTTTTTTATTCAATTAAATATTAATCTACTCTGAGTTATAAGAGAATAATTTCTATATCATTAGGCTGGATAATAGGTCAAACTATTACACCAAAATTTTCAAATATTATCCAAGTACATGTATTTGATGTTGGATGTTCAATTCCTCATGAATGGGGTGTCTTATAATTGTCTGTATATAGACTGATTGATGGATTAGGTAGTTGTATCTCTAGTGTAGCCTAAATACATTGACTATTTTTATAACTTCTCTAGTCTTTCAAGCTATTATTTGGGGGTTTTCTGGTAATCTATTTATTTATATATGTGTTGAATGTATTGAACATTAATTATGGGTATTTTATGATGTATGATCAGTTCCATGAATCATTCTGTTGCCTCACGGTGAACATTTTTAGTGGAATATTTATTCAAATTCCTATAGTAGGTTTTATTTATAATTTGTTTTGTGATTATTCCCATCTAGAAAGGATATGTGTGTAGATGAAGAAGAAGGGAATATATCTTATGTGCCTAAAAATTTAAATCCT
Source organism: Viscum album (assembly GCA_963277665.1). NCBI lineage: Eukaryota > Viridiplantae > Streptophyta > Magnoliopsida > Santalales > Viscaceae > Viscum > Viscum album. Next base: position 1,818,902,846 of record OY728146.1, read on the forward strand.
AACAAGAATATCTATGCCACCCATGATTTGGATATTGCAACGATTGTAGTTGTGTTGAATATGTGGCAATAACACCTCTGTTGGGAGAGAATTGTGGTATTCTCCAATCACAAGACTGTGAAGTATATCTTTTCTCGGTGTAACATAATGTCTTGGAAATATATCTATGTGGAGTTGTTTTTGGATTATTCTCTTGGGATATCCAACAACTCATGAAATTGAATTATCATGGTGAACATTTTCAGAATAAATTCATTGAATGATTTTGGACATGATTACTAAGGTTCTCTGAGGGAAATGGATGATATGTTATCCCTAACATAGATTCAAGGGTTAATGGAGGAGAAGGTTTATTGTTTTAGATAATTATGAAGTATCCTTTTACGTGGAATGTGGATGTGTGTTCATGGGGCGACATAGTGTTACAGATGATGTGTTATCGTGTTGGACACATAGTTAAACTAGAGTTACGATTAGAGTATGGATGGAATTGGATGACTTTTCATGGGGGGTTATTTGTTCTGTTAACAATGCTCAATTGATTTCTATAAGAGTTAACTTTATCACCTTTACAAATACACATTAGGTTTTAAAATATGTATTGTGTCACAAGTGCTTAGTTTTGGTGTACTCGGAAGAGATAAGAAGTGGTAGATATTGTGCCTTGATGTCTTGTTTTCCTATAGTTAGAGGTTGGAAATAATGTTACCATTGATTTTTTATAGTAATTAGATGTTCTTATATTGAAATGGGATGATATATTGATGAATGTCTTAATAGGGTTACCCCAATATCAGGGAAGTTGTGATGGTATATGGGTAATCGTGGTCCAGTTGATGAAATCATCTCAATTACCAGCAAGCATGGAGTTGATCACATTGTATTTTTTGATCATAGTAATGTGGATGTAGTGTTGCTGTTATATATATTCTCAGGGATTATATAGTAGGATATGAATTCACATTTTAACTATTGTGTATTGAATGGATTATACCATGTTTCTAGCAATCACTATTGCCCCAACAATGTTTTTAACCATCAAAAGTATTAGTGAATAAACCATATAATATATATGATAGATGAATGGTTGGGATGTGTGTATTAAAATTTCATGGATTTTGGGCATGAGAACTTCTCTTTTTGAGTATTATATTAATAACATCTATCTATCATACATTATAAGGGAACTGTTTGAGGCATTTAATGGGATACAATACAATTGTTTATTGTGCTGGGATAAGGATGGGTAGATATTAGTATTTGGACTCAATTTAGTTCTTATCATGATATAAAATGTTCAATTGGTTTATTAGTTAATGAAAACAAAATATGATAATGATAATTCTACCTTTAATCATGGTAGTAGGCCCTTGGAGTTAGAGGTTGTATATCATCTGTTCAGAGTGATTTTTCATTTACGTGGGAAGTCGGGGTTCAATTATTTGTGTAATCTATCACACTAATTTGATGGACCATTAATGAGATGGGGTTCATTAGTGAGGGGTAGTATTGGTTAGAAATTCTACCTTGTCTAGAAGGAATCCGTTTTGTATTTAATTTCTCTCACATATTTTGGTAGCTTCACAATGACTCTCATGTCATTGACTATGAAGAGTTGGATATTGAGGATAACATGATTTTCATCGAGTAGCCGGTGTAGATCAAATATAATCAAGAGAAAGTTATAAAATGATAGAACATTCCTTTGGATTAAATTCTAGGTAGTAATGGTAGTGTGGTGGGGATTACATTGGATTACGAGACATAGAAGAATTCCCAATACCCAATTTTTTACGTCGTTTTATTAATTATCATTCATTATTGAGATTTGATGTAATGTTATGGCCTTTCTATTTTATATGTGATATTCTAATTTTAAATTGATATAATTTTTTATTAACAATTAAATGTATAAAAATACGGTAAAATGTTATCCCTAAAAAGGATGCATTAAAATTTGATATGGTTTGAACTATTCTGGAACGTTACTTACACCAATAGTGGAAAATTCATGACATCAGAGATTCATTCCATTGATTTTTGTACCTATGAATAATATGTTTATTGGGTATGCGTGTTTATATATTTGGAATATTTTAGGATTTAAATGGTCTTTTGAAGTTTTTATGTGGATGAGACAAGTCTTATGGCTTGGGTGATTGGTTGGTAGCATTGTTTTGAAAGAAATAAGATCCTTGAGTGTTATCATGATGGAATTCTGTTTGGACCTTTTAACTCTTTTAAAATTGGTTGGTTTTGAATTCTAGAGTGTGGGAATAGTTTTATAGGTATTTGATCTAATTTCTATTACATTTAATCCCCTAATTTTTAGAAAATATTGTGATTATGTTTTTTTAGGGAATAAATAGTGTTTTTTTGGTTGAGGAAGTAATTATTTATGAATAGATTTAGAGGAAAATATTTTTCATTAGATGATAACTGTAGATAACAATAGAGGATCCCAATGGTAGATAATTTTAGTGGTAAAATCCCATAATAAATAATTATGGTGGTAGATCCAAACCATAGATCATCGAAGCTATAAAACCCAATTATTGATTATCCTAGAGGCGGATCCCAACGGTATATCATTTGGGTGGTAGATCCTAATTATAGATATTCCAGTTGATGATCCGAATGGTATATAATTATGGTGGTTAATCCCAATGATATATCTACTTGGAAGTAGATCCAATGATAGATCAGATATGTCGTAGATCCCAGCAGATGATCAACCTGGTAGTAAATCCCAATGATAGATGATTCTGGAAGAAGATCTCATTAGAGGATCAACATGGATATAGTTCCCAATAATAGATCATCCTTTTGGTAGACCAAAATGGTGTATCATAATGGTTTTAGAACCAAATAGTATTTCATTGGCGTTAGAAATACAATGAATCTAGTTTTCTAGATGTTTTAAAATATTACCTTCTAGACCTAAAATCATTAAATATACAAAATTATTAGAATTTAAATATGTATTGATGGATAATAACTATTCCTTATATATATATATATTATATTAATTTAATGGAAATACTATAAATAATTGATTGAATTGGATGTTATTGATTATTAATGGTTAATTAAATCCATATCTAATCCCACTACCTTTGTATTTGTTCATTCTAAACATATGATCATACATTAATTTCATTAGGATTAAATTCTCTTGAGATGGGGGGTTCCCAATCTTTTCAACATTAGTGTTGTGGAACCTTGATTAAATAGTTGTTCTCAGTTATCTATAGGTGGGTTTCTCATATTCATGCAACTAATATTTCTAGTGTAGAATGTTGAGGTGATGCTTAATTCTTCCTTGTAGCAGTTCCATTATTTCTTCCTTAGAGTATCATGTGGGATGGGTTTACTATTTTTATAAACTTTTTACATGGTTTCATCCTTCCTAAAAATTATATGTGTTCATTTAAATAGAATTAAATGTTGAAGTGGAATGTGATGTATGAACATACATCTATTTTTTTATTAATTTTCTATTTGATAATTGTATGGTATAAAAGTCGGTCAAAAAATTATGTTCATTGGGTTCCTCCAATTCATAGTTATGAGGTGAATTTTTTCATGAATTCCCTGTGGTTTTTGAAAATAATTAAAATGTAATAAAATATTCATGTATTCTAATTTAGATAATTGAATTCCTTGGGATACTATGGCTTCTGTCATACCACCCTTATGTATACCAGTAGAATGGAATGAAATATACTCTGTCTAATCTATAAAAATATTTTCCTGTGTTGTGGTATATATTGGTGGAAGATGATGTGTGTTTTTTCATGGTTCTGTTCATGAAATGAATTGATAGTGGATATGTTCTAATGTGTGTTTAATGGGGCTATGATGGTGTTTGTGTGGTATTTTTTTTCAGGGAGTCTTCCAAAGTGGAATTCATGTTTTTGTTATATGGATGTTTGGTTATTTATTACTATGATGTGATGTTTTGAGGTAGTTTCATCTATATTAATGTAATTAACATCATGATTATTATTTAAAATTGGAATCATTAATAAATTACTTGATGAAGGGTTGTTTGGATTAAATGATTAATTTTAGAAATATGAATAATGTGGATGTAATTATGAATAGAGGTTCATATATAAATAAAATTGGTTGCTAAATAATTCAAAGAGCATGAAAAAAATGGGATACAAAACTAGAAGTAACTATAAGTGTGAAATATGGAAATTACATTAATGTAGAAATAAAATTGGAAAGGTAATTTTTTCTTGTGTATTACTTGTTTGTTGTTTTATGTTTAGTTTTTGAAATATAAGATGGGGATCGTGAAATCTTTATTAATCAATTGCTATAAATCCAAAGGATTGGGATTTTATATTGTGACTCTATATGTATATACATTAAATTTTCGTGTGGTTTTATATATGTTCCCCACCCATTTCAATCACATTGCATTGAAAACCAAATGTTGGGGGGTTCCCATCGTCTCAGGGAAAGGGATGGATTGTTGGTCACATGAACTCCCATGATAACTTTTTATGAAGATGATGAAATGTGAGGGTGGTGATTTATAGAAGTCAAAAGATCCATTCTGGTGTTGTGATGTGATTAAATGTGAGGGAAAGGGATTCAATTGGGTGATATTTTATGTGTGTATTATTATGGGGGTTGTGAATGGTAGGAGGGGGGAAAAAGATCAATATCGTTCACATTCACTATACACTATAACACTATTTGTGAGATGTGAAGTTATGTGAAGGTCCATATGACTTCAGGTGAGAAATAATGTACATAAAAGATCTAGTTTCTGCATGTAAGACATGATGTGACAGGCTATGATTTTATATAGATGTAGTTGGAGTCCCATGACATTTTTCATTGGGGTATAATAGTATCAAATCACTGGGAAAGTGGTTTGAGTATCCTTTCGTCAATATTATTTTTACTATGAAATTATAATTGGATTGTGTAATTTTTTTACTGTTCTATGGTGAGGTTGGGTTTGATAGTTTATCAATTTAGGTTTTGTTTCTTCAATTTTTTCTCATGTGTGAATTATTTATCACCTTTAACATAACTTTGGTTTTCTTACTATGTATACTTGTATGAATAACATGTATTTATGAAATTATATTTATGTTTTTTATGAGTACCACAAGGATCATTCTGTAAAATACTTGTGGGGATTGATGGATTTTTTTTGCATTATCATTACATTTTTGTAATTATATTGGAATATTTTATTGTATATTTTTTATATATACATGAATTTTAGGATTTTTTTTTTTGCTTATATATTATTCTATGGGGTTAATTATGGTTGATTCATCATATATCATAGTACTTTTTTATAATTGAGGTTAGTGCCTCTCATTTTATGGAATTTTTGTATACCCTCTATATTATTCACTAGCCTAGGGCCAAATGTAGGACAGACTCAAGCTTCATTATATCTCTATTTTTATTTTGGTATCGTTCGTTGGACGGAGTATTAAATATCTTATTTACATTAAAAATATTATAAAATTTATTTTCTTCTTATTTTAAATTTCATTTAAATGATTTCCAAAATGAATTAATATAAAATTTTCTATACCACTCACTATTGAATCATTGTAAAAATTATAAAATAATTTTTATATTATATTTTATACACGAATATCTCATCTCAAAACTATTTTTTTCAATAATTATTTAAATTATTTCTAATTTTTTATATATAATATATTAATGATATTCATCCCAAAAAATATTAATTTTTAAGAATCATCAAAATTAGATGATATATATATTTATATATGTTGATTTCTGATAAACAAGAAAGAAAATTTCTTATTGGTAAACATGATTTTTCCAAGAGATTATATAGAAAATAAATTATTATAAAATTTTAATCTTGATATTGCGTGTTTTCATTTTATTTGTTAATACGTGAGCATTAAATATATCTCTCAAATGCCCTGGGAAATAATGTAGTGTTCAGAGATAAAATATTTGAGATAAAATATTTGGTTTACATTACTGAAAGGTCAATATTAATTAGTTAAAAATGGGTTCAAATATGATGTTAGAAGAACTATACATGGGTTTAAGTAATTATTTTGAATTTTAAATGGAATTGTTTTTATTAGAATAATAATGTTTAAATGATTTTATTAGTGGATGGTATATTTCAAGAAAAATATTTTTTATGGCTGCTCATGTTTATCTAAATATGCCTTGATGGGTTATAAATAATTTATATTGGTTTTAATGATTTTTAATTAATAAAATGATTATATTCACATTTAGTTATTATTGATTTATATTCTAAATATTTATTATGAAAAATATATGTATTTAATGGGTTAACTTGATTCAAATTGGCTAATGTGTTTCATTTTTTTTATATCACCACCAAATACTTTTTTTCATCCTACATTATAAACTATTTTTCATAGGGTTTAAATATTTGTAGGAACTATAAAAAGGTCAATAATTAGATTATGGTTATTCATGATAAAATAAGAATACATCTCATGTATAAAATAAAGGTGTAAATTTATTAACCTGTATTTCTATGAGAAAGGTAAACTATGTAGAAGGGCCCAATTTAAACCCATATTTCAATGAAGACAATTTTTCTTTATTTTATATGATTCACCACAATATAATGGTTAACTATAATATAGTTTCTACATATACTTATGTCATGTGAAAAAATATATTGGATGAACCTATAAAATAATATTATGATAAAGACATAAAAAATCCAAAAATATTTATATATTATAAATAAACTATAATAATATAAAATAAATAATAAGAAACATTAAAATGAACAATTTTAAAAATATTTTATTTCAAAAAATGGTATTCATAGACCAACTGGGAAGTAATATTAGGAAATTAAGATAACTGGTAAAATAAATCTTTAAAAACCATACATTTCCTATTATAATGTGAAATATCATCTTCCTGAAGTATTATTATATCAATTAAAACTCATTATATGTGAGATTCATTTTATAATTTCATCCTCAAATAAAATCACTCAGAACACATAACCTCATAAAAATATTGATAATACATTCTTTATCAATATTCAACCCATTAAATTTTACTTCCTCAAACAATTATCAGATTATTTATAAACAATAATTTTCATTGGGATACTTCTTAAATATCACTAATAATGGTGAATACCATGTTACTTGAAGCAAAGTAGACTAATTTTATAAAAATACAACATTCAGTCCAATATTTTTTAAATAATTAACATTGAGATCATGTTATAAACACAAACATATTTAATGATATATTTCTATTCTACACATGACATTGACAACCATGTTTTCTTCATATATGATAGTGAATCAAGGAATCATAATCCATTCATAGTTCGAAAAATATTCCATGTATTATATTAAAATTTAATTGTGAAAATATATAGGTCAAAAATAATGATTTAGTAGATACTTTACACTTTTATGATATATAATATTCTTCCATGTTTGAAATAATTAACCACATATAAATTCTACACATCATGTTTTTTATAACTAATCCAATAGTGATCTAATTATTATGTTTCATATACAGTTACTCATTCCACATTCACTAAAAAACAACAAAATACCTTTAATAGAGAATTAATATAAATGAAATATTACATATTTCTTGATGAAAATCAATACTATATCTTTGTATAAAATTATTAATAATGACTAAAAACATATATTTTATTACTTTGTAAAAATTAAATTATCTCATTTTTATTTAACACACTTAGTGAGAAATAAAACTATGTAAATTTTTATGTAATAAGAATGTATTAACCACTATTCCAATAAATATTTTAATATCAATGACATATGTAGTACCTAGACACCCTTACACCACATTAATTTTAGTGGAATCAATATTTATACCATCTATAGAAATAATAATCCTATTTAATGTAATTAATTATAAATAAAATTTTCATTTTCTAAATTTTCCATAATTTTTTTTATCTTTTATGGTTCAAATAACCTTATTAGTTCATTCCCATGAATCTCACAACATCTACAATATAATAAAATAAAATCAATTAATACAAATAAATTGTATCTAGGATCTCATTGATTGCTCTATTACTAATATTAATGAACATAGTGGTGTATTTGTTAACATGAAAAGAATACCTAAAATCTCAAAATGGTAATATATAGTATAAAACTCTTTAATACAAATTTATTCATACTTCACTATAAACTATTATAATATTGATCTGAGGTCAGCAATGAAAAAATGAAGGCCACCCTAAATCCAATCATGCATGATTTTGATATGAGGAAATAAATACATATTTTTAAAATTAATGGTATAGATTTCACATTAATCGAAGAAAATAAACATAGAACAATACATGTTCTTTTAAAAAAATTGATCACATTATGGTAATCGGTTAGGGGAGATGAAAAATTTCTCATGTAAATATTGTATCTATTTTTTCAATTTGATTATCTTTAATAAATATATATAAATAATATTTTTTTGGAAATTCCAAGAGAATCAAAAACTATTTCAATGGAAAAACCCACTAAATTAAGAAAAACACTATGTAGAGCAAAAAAAATAGAGTAGAAATTTAATTTACTATAGGAACATCCCTAATTTTATCATTTAAACACATTCGATGATATTTTTAAGGTATTTTTCTCCCATATTTTAGAAATTACATGACATATTGATATTTTATAAAAGGTGTAAACTCGGTATTATATACAAAATGAAACATAATTTGAGAATTGATTATGAATTCATAATCTTTATAATATATCTTAGCATGAATAAAATAAATCAAATCTATAATAAGAATAAAGAAACTATACTAAGGGTCGGAAAGATGGTTTTTAGGAAGACCCAAACCAAATATGATAATATTAATAATCCTATAAATTATTTTCACATTAATATTTCCACCATGAAAATATTTAATAAGTATTTTTCTCTATTTCAAAATTTGAAATTTTTATTTTACATGAAAATTTAAAATTAATAAACGAATCTACTAGTCTAAAATCAAACAAGACACTAGAAAATATTCATTGAACATGTTATATACTTTACAAAACATCATATGATGGATGGGATCTACTATAGTAATAAAAAAAAGACTTTTATATTACTTTCTACTATTTATCCCCATTATTCCCACCATGTGTAACTAACTTTAGACATCAACATGTATAATGAAATAACTACATACAATTAAAACATTTCAATACCAACTAAATACATATTTACTCATTTATGGTTTGGTCAGAACTATTTTCCTTATAATCACAAGCCATATGAGATGACATTCAAAAACATTTACAATTTTATAAACCTATCATGAATTATGTAAAATGCATATTACTACATTTGGTATATTTTGGAGACTTCCATCTATATTTTACTATGAATATTTCTCCATTAATTTTAACCTGGACTATTTTCAATTCATAATATAATGAGTTATATAAGTGTAATAAAACCTTATCTAAATTATCCCAGCATATCAAAAAGCTTCAATTATAATATATTAACAAAAAAATTTCATATTTATCTTTAATAAATTCATCTTATCATCAAAATATAAATAATTTTCTCAAAAATCATTATAGATCTATTCATCTTCATTATTTAAACTTAATCAAAGCTCTTAAAACAAATCATACAATTTGTATGTTTTCCCTAGTTTTATAATATTCATTATATGAACATTATGAAGTTATTTTAATATGATATTTCCAGTATTAGTCATGATAATTTTTCCTTGGACATTCATTTCCATAATTACCATACTCCCCACATATAAAAATTTGAAACGAATTGTTATATAATTCATTCTAATGGATATATGGGAAGAATGATCTTATATTACTGATTAAAATTTAAGGTATATTTAAAATGATGTGTTTTTTGGAACATTTATTTTAGGTAATTATGGTTATTTTAGATTAATATATATTATTTGTTTAAGGACATATTTTGAATCATATAGTTATCCATTGTATGAAGAAGTGATTTAGTGATCAGTTGGTTAATGTTAATTTGGATGAAGATTAATATATTTTTTAGAAAATATAATGAATTATGTTCATAGGGAAAATTAGTAATATTATATTTTATGCCAAAGTGTTTAATATTAATTTAAGAATAAATATGGGCCTAACTTTTAGAAGTATATAGTATGGTTTTCTTGTTTTCTGCCAGGGTTCTCTATGAAATTTGTTAGAAAACATTTTTATAATATTAGAATATATGGTTAATGTATATAATTTTTTTTCTTGTGACAATAAGAGTTATGAATTTCGTTTGGGGATAAATTTAAGGTTTTTATTAGAAGAATAAAGGATAATATTTTTATGGTTTTTTGGTGTTTGTATTTTTTGAACCATATTGTAAAGTGTTATAAAATTAGTTATTTTTAAAATTAACTATGATTAACTTTTGGTGTTTGGTTGAGAAAATATTTCAATTAAATTTACATTGTATTTAATTTTTTTAGAACCAAAAAAATGTTACTCTAAGATAAACTTCTTCATTTTTATGATATTGGTGTTATTTTTCATTGAGGATTAAAAATGGCACATATATGATTTTTAAACTTTTTATATTATTTCATTAGTTTGGATATAAATTATTAAACAGTAATTGAAATTGAAAAAAAAATTCCTGTTTCAACATATCCAGGTATTCGTTTAATATTTTTGGTCCAAAATCTGAATCGAGCAAAATGAATCTCTATAGACGCTCACAAAGTGTATCAATAAAACTGTTTACAGTTCTACTAACATTTTTTGTGTGGTCCATAACTAATTCTTGGTAATCCCAACTGTTTTTTAATTTGGTGGATGGATGCATAGGGAGTTGGGTAATATCTTTAATGAAGATAAGGCCACATGAATTTTCCATTTTAGGGGCCATTAAATCATCCTAATCCGGGTGTTGGCGTTTTGGAGAGTCTGAATGGATTGAATAAATGGTTAGAATAAAATGAGCATAACTCTTAGAATACTTGTGAAAATCCTCTTAGAATTTTAGGGGACACTACCAAGGGAATTATACACAATATTCAAGAAGGGATCAATCCGTGAAGATGTCATTTAATAGGGCTACAAAGCATTAATATTCAGTGGAAAAATTCTGGATTTAAAAGGAAGAGTGCTCCCCCATCACAAAACATGACTCATTCCCCCCAATTTCTCATGGGACACCAAGAAGGGAATTTTTATTCTTTATCTTTTATTTATTTTATTTTCCATAGTTTTTTAATTCATTTTTATTCCCCATTCATCTCGATTACCGTTATTGTGGTGGGGTAAACATTTTGACTGATTAGGGAAGGATTGGTTTACTATTTTGTAATGCTTGAGTTCATGGACGCAATTGAATGAATCTTTTTTATTCTTTAAAGGTGACTTCAATTTCATATAGAGGATTTTATTATGAAGTGAGATCTTTATTTAATTTTAATTCTATTATTGATTTTTTCCTTGGTAAAATATTCATTTTCTTCCTCCACTAATTTCTGGTTTATATACAATGAAATATACCAGGGATTAGTGGTGAAGTACTCGAAAATAGTCAGTACGTGTAAAACGGGTAGTGAAAGTTCATGATTGTTTGGGATAAACAAGACCCAACCAGGTATTTTCCATTTCAAATAAGGATACTCAACAGAACTATTTTACACGTTGAATGGGAGTTGACAAAACCGAGATCTTGGTATGGTTTTCTCCCACCATCATAATTTCACAAAGGAATTGAGGGAAACGATTGTGTAAACTCACATTAATCAACTAAGAAGAAGATGTTTGAATTAAATTGAATAACGATAGAATTACAATTATAAAAAATACCCCGACCTAATAACCCTTTTAATATCATAGTTTTCAATCCATTGAATTTGAATTTACATTCAATCATTTTCTTATCCATCCCACCATTTTCCCTCGTTTAAAAGTGACAAACCATGTTGTCTTCACTACTCTTCGAGAGACATCCTAGGTCAACCACATTAATTCATTTTAACATAAGAAATAATTTTTTTCCACACCCAAAGATAGGTGTGCATCAAACATGCCGCCACTATCGGGTAGTAAGTTCCACAAACTAGTTATAAAAATTTGACGCTTTTCAAACTAAAAAAAATATTTTTCCATGTTGTTTTCAATTGATTATTTCATTAATACGTGGAACAATTACCCAAAGATAAATTAATAAATTATAGAATCAACCTTTTCTAATGAGGATGGTGTTTCTTTTATTGTTAGACATGTGAGGTTATTTTGGAAAATAAATAATGACGGGAAAACATTCAAAGAATTCATAGATGGACTAAGGGAGGACACAAATGAATAAGTTTTTGAAGCGATGGCCAGAGAGCTAACTAAGTTCTCCCAATACTTTCCAGATTTTTATGAACATTCCATTTTTCAAGAAGACCCCCCATTTTTCATCCATAATTTGTCTATGGATGTCAAAGATATAGTGGAGATTGATGATCTAACTCCATCTGGTACTACTCAAATCCAAGAGGTGTTTTACATTGAAGAAGAGATTGATCATTCACTAACTCAGGGAGATAATATTTTCATTATATCACTATCTTTTGATTTTTTTGAAACTAAATTGAGTATTAACTCCCCTTGTTTTATTTTTTTGGACTCATCCAATACATGTATTTCTATGGAGGATGTCGATGAAAAAGAAGATGCACCTGATGAAGAACATATGCAGCTCCCTGAACACATTGAACATTTATTGGATGGTGTTCAAGAGGAGATAAAATTGGATTTTCTTGAGGAAATAAAGACACAATACAAAGAAATTTAATGATAATAATTTTATATTAACACATCATGCATCAATTTTGTTCAAATATAATTACATTCTAATATTCCCTTTGATTTTTCTATTGATGTAGCATACCATTAACAACCACGAGAGCATAAAGAAGATGGTGTGTAAGTGGAAAACAAGAATGAAAATGACTAATTCATTATCCTACCCCCACCTTTCATGTGTTATGTAATTCTCATAGGGGTGGATTTTTTGTGTTGTATACTTAGATTCCTCAACATAATGAAAGAGGTGTATGGTGGAAAGAAGAATTTTTATTGGGTCATGTGCAAGAAACCTCACCCATAATCAGATTGGGGATAACCGATTAGAACTACCTCTCTGGAGGCAGTCAAAACCTAGGGCCCACTAGGGGAACTAAACCAAGATTCATCCTTCTTATATTTTCAGTTATTTTAATAAATATCTGATGTTATGTTTTTACATTTTTCAGGTTTTCAAAGAGAAACACTCAGGATCCAAACTCAACGTTGCTTTGCCCATAAGTCAGGTTGTACCTCTCTTTCACACTTTCTGGATGTTTTGATTCATTTTAACATTGGAATACATGTTAAATACACTGAAATTCATTAATGACACTGTATCATTTATGTTTGGTTGAGGGAACCTTTGACGTTTTTTATTTTCATTTGGTTTTTTCTATAATTTTTTTTTGTGTTTTCATATTATTGTGTGTTAATTTTTCAATTTTTGGCGTTTATTTGAATCTTTTGAGCTGAAATGATTATCATTACCATTTTTAAAAACATGTCAATGAGTGAACCAATCTATTCCATGAAACTGGGCTTAAATGAATGATGAAATGACTATGATTCATGTTCAAATCATTAGGAATTTCATGAAAAATGCACTGATTTATGAATCCCATGCCATATTTCAATGTATATATCATTGAAATCAATTTTTTGTGAGGATTCTAAACTATTTTTTTCATATTGTTTTCATTCATCTCAATTCATGAGAGAACCTGCCCATGATTTCTTTCACCAGAATTTGATTTATTTCCTTCAAAACATGAGGGTTTGGATTACATTTTTTTAAATGGTTGAGAAATTTATTTTTTTAATCACCCTTTTTTAAAAAAATTTATGCCCTACTTTACATTAATCCTTGTATCCTTTAGAAACCATGAATATCCTGTTAGGTTAGCCACATTACAACCCAATTTTCCCTATCCAGCCTAATCATGAATTGAAATTGCATGATCTAGTTGAACATAAGTGTGTTGGAAGCTGTCTTGTGTTGTGCTGCCTCATTTGTTAAATCTTTTGGTGAAAAATCAATTGTTGAAGAGATGTGTGTTCTGCTGAAAATGTATTCTATTGAAAACTGTCCCTTTTCTAGAGTATTCCTAATAAGAGATGTTGTTCCTCTCTGGAGCTTCCGATGTAAAAAAGAAAAGTTTTGCCTACTTGGAGCATTCAAGAAAAATCATGTTTGAAAAGATTGAAATTTTAGGCTGCTAAAATATTGATTTGATTGAATAATGATAGATCCTATTTTTTATAAAGGGGAAGAGAAGGAGACCATTTTTGAGTGAAAATTATAATCATGCAATTTTGCGTAAAAAAGTACCAAGCCATCTTTTTTAGGTCTCATAATTTTTAACCTATAAATCCTACCAAACAGAAGCTGTAGAACAACCCTGAAAATTCCTAATGAGAAACACATTTCATTGACTCATATCGGGTGGAGTAGGTGAAATTTATCAAGAATATGGTAATTCTTGTTTGATTTTGGAAGAGAAAATCCTTGTTCATCATTTACATTTGTGAGAAGAGAGAAAATTCATGTGAGTTAGGTATTTTATATAAGGCTCCGGCTATAAACCTTACTTAATATTGAATTAAATGAATAATTCACATTGAGGATCTTTTCAGGTTTAGAGTTTTAGAGAATTAGGACATAACTATTACATCTCAAAAGATTACAAAATAGACACTTCTACTATGTTTCCATAAAATAAAAACTCTTAAAAATAAACATATCTAGTTCCATGTTTTAGATAGCATGGTTTTTCTTTGATCCGATCCTTGAGCCTATTATACATTAAGTCCTGTGAAAAACATTTCAAAAACATGGGATGAGCATAAAAAGATCAGTATGGGATATAAAAGTACAAAATGAAAACATTAGCTCAGGTATGAAATCATACTTTACTCGTAAAACATAAGCATTTTAACATTACTCATCAAATCATGAATAAATCATAGAAATAATAAGACAAAAAGGTAACTTGAGGCATTCATAACATTCTTACATAGGGAGTAACCCTCATGGTTACGTTTGGAATACCCATCATAGTATATTGCCTAAATCTTTTCGGAGAAACCTTAATGTTTAATTCCTTCGCATTACCTAATGCATTGGATAGCTATATCAGGATCACCCTCCCTTAGTTTATCACGGAACCACCCGTCTTCATAGCAATGCCCAAAAACCATAACAGAATCATATCATGTAAAACATGCATAAAGGAAACATAACATTTAGACATTTCAATCACAAGATATCAATACAACACATTGATATAATAAAAAAATTATGAAAACCATTTTCAATACCAAAATAAAATAAAAGTAATACATGGTATTTATTTTTCATTTTTTAAAAAAAGTTAGGTTATGCCTTGTAGAGGAATCCGAAACTCAAATAATGGTCACGGCGGTGTAGAAGTCGTTGTCGCCGCATATGTACGACAAAAAAACATTCCTTTTGTCGGTTAGTAATACAATTCATATAAAAAACAATTCCTTTTGAATAAGCATAAAATTCAAAGTGGTTTATACACTGTATAAAATAAATTTGTGTATAAAACAAAATATACCTCAATGAATGGCGATTCAGACGATGTCCCTTACCTCATGTCCGACGTGAGTCGATTTATCTTTAATCTCTTGAATAATAAACTTGAGTTAATTTCTACTTTCATAAGAACCTTTTTTATGTTAATTATTCCTTTTATATCACTTATTACCATGTCAGTAACAGTATGTAATTATTTAAGTTAATAACGGTCATTTTAACGATCATTGGTAGTTGAGTCAAAAATAAACTCTTTATAATTACATGTTTTTCGTGTATCCATTATATCTAGAGTTATATTAATTATGTAGATATCATATATATCATATATATCCATTATATACATGAATTTATAATATTACATAACATTTAGAGGTAAGAAATGAAATGCACCGTTCATCGAGACGGTAAGCCGTACGTACGCACGAACGCTACATTAATTTATATTTCATATTTTATGGAATAGAATCATAATGACATAAAGGTATATTATAATTACAGTATAATGTATTATATAATATCATTAACTCCTTCGGTTATACGTCCCACATATGGCATTAACGAATCAAATCACTTTTAGGGGGCGATAGTCCGCACTTCCTAAAATGAAGATATCGCGTTTACCCATAATGGAATTCATAATGGTATGTCATAAATGAAAAATACAGAAGCTTACAGAAAACATAAACATATTATATATCATATATAAATATAGTGTAATATTAATGGACACCTTTTAAGGTGTTAGAAGAATATTGAACAATCATCGTTTCGTGTGGCAGAAATTCACCATCCACGGAAACAGTATGCTCATTAACCATTAAATGAAGGTGTGTGTAAGTGTAGATCTAATCCTTCTCATAAAAACATCCAAGTATATTTAATTTATTGGTGTTGTTACAAAATAATGTAATAAAAAGATTTTAGGGTGTTGGAGAAGAAAAATAAAACATAAGAACAAAAGAGAAGCCACTACCTTTAAAATGGGTAACTCTTTTTGATTTGAGCTCAAAGGACACTTTGGAAATACTTCTGCACAAAATAAGGCATCTAGGTGTAATAGAGGGATGTGAAGAGACAAAATGGATAGGTATTTGCCGAGACAAAGGTTTGAGAGGTGTGGGTAAGGTGGTAGAGGTGGGGTCCTTTTATAAGAGGAGAGGAGGGGCACTCTTGGAAAGTTATAAAGCGTTACTTCATTATAAAATGATTTTCAGATTTTAAAGGACCCAAAATTATATATTTCTAGGATAATGAGATAAGAGTTCTAAATCCACCCATCCATTATGTTTTTGACAAGTGTAGGTCCTAGATTTTACATTATCTGTTCATTTTATTGAAATCGTTAAATAATGAGGTAATTGCTACGTCATCATGGTGTCATAAATAATTTAATTTATTTAATGTATAAAAATTATAAAAAAAATATCATGATGTATGAAATAATTTTAGATTTCTAATGAATATTTATAGGAAAAATTATGACTTGTATAACCCCACTTAAAAATTTTTATAGTAAAACAACACATGTTTGTGACATTCTTATTTTAACATTAAATAAAATGTTATTAATGTAATTTTCCTACCAGAGTGGCTCCATGGGGTCCCCAAGTTGACCAATGGATTGTATTGGTCGTACATGACACATCCAATATGGGTATTACTTGTTTCAAGGTCATTTCATATTATTAAAACATTATTGTTTCCTTAAATTACACTAATTAACTCTAACTGCGATTAAAAACATAAAAGTTACTATTCACCATAAATTATTTTAATCCCATTGAACCAAATTTTACTTCTTAATGAAAACCATGTATGTCGGATTTTTAAAATTCAAAACACAGAGGTTGTAAAATTTCATTTAAAAAATAGTTTTTTAAGTACCACGTAGTGTTTTCACTATTCATCAAAAATTGAAGTTTTACAGAAAAATACCTAAACTTCACCCTACGCTATATTTGATATTCCAAATTCAAAAATGATGTCTATTTTAAAAAATTCAAAACATATAAGTTACATTAATTAATTTAATAATTAATTCTCGTTGTCAGAACAAATAGCGTGTTTTTATGAAACAATATATATCAAAAGATTGACACTAGTTTAAGTCCAATTTCAAAGTGAAATTAATTCCAACGACCACTATTAGATTAAATTGTAAAAATATATTTGAATTTCACTTTAATCCTAATTCAAAAGATAATAAAACCATATAAATAAATTAGATTAAAAAGATGTTTTGAATTAAAATACAACATTGTTCACTATTCATTACAAAAATAAACTTTATCGGAAAAATACCAAAAATTTACACAAATTTAATCATGATGTCCCGATTCCAAAGAATAATTTTATTTGGTCCAAAAGAATGTATAAGATTGACCAAAACTATATTTAATGAGGGTTCTCCATCGAACGATGATTAGTGGACCTTTAGTGAAAATTAGAGTATATATGCCTAAAATTGAATTCTTTTCGTATTTTAAGCCTTTATCCTTTATTGGATAAATGTAAAAACATTTACCAAACATATATTATCATATTTTAGTTATTTATATTCATTATCTCCAATACAACGGCTATGTGTTAACTTCCATTTAAAATAATATTAATTTATTTCTGGTGTGCAACGTAAGATTTCAAAGAAACTATTTGTTGCGTATCGGGTATGCTATCGAACATAGAAACCCCTTTAAAGTAAAATTAATATTTAATTCATAAATATTAATAAGTATGAAAATGAATTATTCTTTATTTACCTGGGATGTTACATCCTTCCCCCCTTTTGGGAATTGCGCCCTCACAATTTTGTTCACTTATCAAAATAAGTGGGGTATTTATCCATCATAGAATTTTTAGATTCCCATGTTGCCTCTTCAACCATATAGTTTTTCCACAAAACCATTACCTGATGAATTACCTTATTCCGTAACACTTTCTCTCTATGGTCAAGAATTTGGACTGGTTATTCTTCATAAGAGAGATTATCTTCCATTGGAACTACCTCTATGCTCAAAACATGAGACGGATATCGAATATACTTTCTCAACATCGAAACATGAAAAACATTGTGTACCTGAGATAAACTCAGAGGTAAAGCCACTCGATTAGAAACTGATCCAACTTTTTCCATAATTTCATATGGTCCAATGAACCTTGGACTCAGCCTTCCTTTCTTATCAAATCGCATCACACTTTTCCACGGTGATACTTTGAGAAAAACATGATCACCTACCTCAAAAGATAGATCCTTCTTCCGATTATCCGCATAACTCTTCTGCCGACTCTGAGCAGTTCGCATGTGTTTCTGAATCAATTGATCTTTTTCTGTCATCTCTTCTACCAATTCTGGTCCCATCAGCTTCCTTTCACCCACTTCATCCCAAAAAGATGGAGTTCGACAATGCTACCCATATAATGCCTCAAACGGTTCCATCTCTATACTGGAATTAAAACTGTTATTATATGAAAATTCAACCAAAGAAAGATGTTGGTCCCAACTTCCCTGATAATCCATCGAACATGAACGTAGAATAACCTCCAAAGTATGAATTTTTCGTTCTGACTTCCCATCTGATTGAGGAAGAATATCTGTACTAAAATTTAATTCAGTACCCAACGACTTCTGAAGGGCTTTCCAAAAGTTAGAAGTTAACCTGGGATCACGATCAGATACAATGGATAGGGGAACTCCATGCAACCTGACTATCTCTTTATGATACAGTCGAGAAAGTTGATCTAGATAGAAAGTATCTCGAATAGGCATGAAATAATAAGATTTAGTCAAGCGATTAACAATAACCTAGATTTCATTATTACCTCAAGATGTGTTTGGTAATCCCACAAAAAAGACCATGGATATATTTTCCCATTTCCACTCTAGCACTGGTAAAGGATGAAGCATCCCTTTCAGAAACTGCCGCACTAATTTAACCTGCTGACAAGTCAAACACTTTATAGTAAAATCAATAATATCTCTTTTCATTCCGTCCCACCAGTAATACTCTCGCATATCTTTGTACATCTTATTACGGTCAGGATGAACTGAAAACGGGGAACTATGAGCCTCACATAACAACTCATTCATCAACTGTGAGTCACCAAGAACACATAATCTCTTCCCAAACCTCAAAACACAATCATTATCAATATTAAATTGAGGCAACCTACCCTTCTAAACCAGCTCTACCTTTTTCTGCAACCCATTGTCTTTCTTCTCCTCTTTCATAATTCTGTCTGATAGAGATGATCTCACTGATACCTAAAGAAAAAAAGATGAACTTCCTACACCAACATATTCTATTCCAAAGTTCATCAAATAAAAAACCAAAGGATCTTGTTCCAACTGTATCATGGTTAATGAAGCATTACGTTTTCAACTCAAAGCATCAACCACATTATTTTCTTTTCCCGGATGGTAATGAATTGTACAATCATAATCCTTGATTAATTCTAGCCATCTACTCTGTCTCATGATCGATTATTTATGAGTGAATATATACTTTAAACTTTTGTGATCAGTATATATTTCACACTTTACTCCATACAAATGATGCCTCCAAATTTTTAGAGAAAAAACAACAATAGCTAATTCCATGTCATGCATAGGGTAATTTACCTCATGAATTTAACACTAACATGAAGAATATGCAATTACCTGATCATTCTGCATAAGGACACAACCAAGTCCATTCAATGAAGCATCAATATATATAACAAACTCACCATTCCTGGATGGAAGTTCCAAAACTGAAGAATTCACCAATCTTCTTTTCAACTCCTGAAAACAATCATCACATTCTTTTGTCCAGATAAACTTAAAACCCTTCTGAGTTAGCTTAGTCATTGGACTAGATAACCATGAAACATTTTAAACAAAACTTTGATAGTAACCTTCAAAACCATGAAAACTACGGATCTCAGTTAAATTTTTGGGTCTCGGCCATTCTTCAACAACTTTTGTTTTAGCAGGATCAACAGTTATTCCATTTTTTGAAACAATGTGACCAAGGAATGAAATTTGTTGTAACCAAAACTCACTCTTGCTGAATTTTCCATACAGTTTATTTTCTTTTAATTTTTGTCAGATAACCCTTAAATGACTTTCATGCTCCTCTTTACATTTAGAAAACACCAAAATATCATCAATGAAAACAACCAACATTTTTCACCTGAGTCAACTGAGCCATCACAGTAATAAACTGTTTAGTTCTGATTCCGACCATCTCAAGATACTGATTTGATAGGCCATTTCCCTATATATGCCTTCCCAGAACATTTGTTCTGTTTCCTCTATGGAAAACCATTCTTAACAGAGATATATCTTAGGAGAAGTAACATGGTAATCTACAAATACTATATCATTTCAATCATACCATAAATTAATTTATAATTTAACAATTTTTTAACTCCTAATGTTGTATAAACTTACCTCTTATGCCAACTATAAGGCCCCGACCTTAAACCTTACTTAATATTGAATTAAATGAATAATTCAAATTGAGGATCTTTTAATGTATGGAGTTTTAGAGAATTAGTATATAACTATTAAATTGCAAAATATTACAAAGTAGACACTTCTACTAAGTTTCCATAAAATAAAAACTCTTAAAAAGAAACATGTCTAGTTCCATGTTTTAGATAGCATGAATTTTCCTTGATCCCATCATTGAACCTATTCCACATTAAGTCCTGTGAAAAATCATTCAAAAACATGGGATGACCATAAAAATCTCAGTAAGGGATATAAAATTATGATATGAAAACATTAGTCCATGTATGAAATCATACTTTACTCATAAAACATAAGCATTTTAACATACCTCATAAAATCATGAATAAATCATAGAAATCATAAGACATAAAGGTATATTGAGGCATTCATAACATTCTTACGTAGGGAGTAACCCTAATGTTTAGGTTTGCAATATCCATCACAGTATATTCCCTAAATCTCTTCAGAGAAACCTTAACGTTTAACTCCTTCGCGTTACCCAATGCTTTGGAGAGCTCTATCGGGATCACCCGCCCTTAGTTTATCACAGAACCACATGTCTTCATAATAATGCCCAAGAACCATAACACAATCGTATCACGTAAAACTTGCATAAAGTAAACATAACATTTCTACATTTCAATCACAAGATATCAATACAATACATTGATATAATAAAAACATTATGAAAACGATTTTCAATAACAAAATAAAAGAAAAGAAATACATGTGATTTATTTTTCATTTTAAAAAAAGGTAGGTTATTTCTTGTAGAGGAAGGGAAACTCAAATAATGGTCACGACGGCGAAGAAGTCGTTGTCGCCGCATACGTACGACAAAAAAAAATTCCTATTGTCGTTTAGTAAAAAGCTTCGTATAAAAATATATTTCTTTTTGAATAAGCATAAAATTAAAAGGGGTTTATACACTGTATAAATGAAAGTTGTGTATAAAACAAAATATGCCCCCAATGAATGGAGATTGAGACGAAATCCCTTACCTCGTGCCCGACGTGACTTGATTGCTCTTTAATCTCCTGAATAATAAACATGAGATTTTTTCTACTTCCTTAAAAACCTTTTTCAAGTTAATTATTTCTTTTATATCACTTATTACCATGTCATGAACAGTATTTAATTATTTATGTTAATAACGGTCATTTTAACGATCATTGGTACTTGAGTGAAAAGTAAACTATTTATAATTACAAGTTGTTCATGTATCCATTATATCCAGAGTTATATTAATTATATAGATATCATATATATCATATATATCCAGTAAATACATGCATTTATAATATTACATAACATTTAGAGGTATGAAATGAAATGCACAGTTCATTGAGACGGTAAGTCGTACGTATGCATGAACGCTACTTTCATTTCTATTTCATATTTTATGGAATGGAATCATAATGACATTAAGATATATTATAATTCCAGTATAATGTTATATATAATATCATTATCACCATCCTTTATATGTCTCACATATGGAATTAACAAATCAAATAACTTTGAGGGGGCGGTAGTCTGCACTTTCTAAAATTAATATATCACGTATACCAATAATGGAAGCCATAAAGGTATTCATAAATGGAAAATACATAATCATAAGGAAAACATAAACATATTATATATCATATATAAATATATTTTCATCTTAATGGCCACCATTGAAGGTGTTAGAATAATATTGAACAATCACCGTTTCGTGAGGCAGAAATTCACCATCCATGGAAACAATATGCTCTTTAACCATTAGATGAAGGTGTGTGTAAGTGTAGCTCTAATACATATCACAAAAAAATCATAGTATATTTTAGATACTGGTTTTTTTACAAAAATAATGTAATAAAAAGAGTTTAGGGGGTTGGAGAAGCAAAACAAAATATAATAACACAAAAGAAGACACTACATTTAAAACGAGTAACTCTTATTAATTTGAGCTCAAAGGATTCCTTGAAAATACTTCTGCCAAAAGTGAGGCATCTAGGATTAATATAGGGATTTGTAAAGACAAAATGGTCAGGGGTTGGCCGAGCCAAAAGCTTGAGAGGTGTGGGTAAGGTGGTAGAGGTGGGGGCCTTTTATAAGAGGAGAGGAGGGGCACTCTTGGAAAGTTATAAAAGGATACTTTATTATAAAATGTTTTTCGAATTTTAAAGGTTCCAAAATAATATATTTCTCGGATAAGGCGATAATAGATCGAAATACACCCATAAAATAGGGTTTTTACAAGTTTAGGTCTTAGATTTTACATTAAATTTTCATTTTATTTAAATCGTTCAATAATGAGGTAATCGCTGCATCATCATGGTGTCATAAATAATTTAATTTATTTAATGTATAAAAATTATAAAAAATATCATGATTTAGAAAATATTTTTAGATTTCTAATGAATATTTATAGTCAACTTTATGACTTGTAATACCCCATGTAAAAATTATTTTAGTAAAACAACACATGATTGTGACATTTTTATTTTAACATTAAATAAAACATTATTAATGTAATTTTCCTACCAAAGTGGCTCCATGGGGTCCCCAAGTTGACCCATGGATTATTTTGGTCGGCCATGACACATAAAATGTGGTAAGGACATGTTTCAAGGTCATTGAATATTATTAAAACATTATTTTTACATTAAATTACACTAATTACCTCTAATTGCGATTAAAAACTTAAAAGTTACTATTCACCAAAAATTATTTTAATCCCATTGAACCACATATTACTTCTTTATGACAAGAATTTATTTCGGATTATTTAAATTCAAAACACAGAGGTGGTAAATTTTCATTTAAACAAAAAAAAAAATCAGTTTTTTAAGTACCACTTAGTGGTTTCAGTATTCATAAAAAATTGATGTTTTTTAGAAAAATACAAAACATCACCCTAAGCTATATTTGATATTATGAATTCCAAAATGATGTATATTTTACAAAATTAAAAACATATAAGTTACATTAATTAATTTAATAATTAATTTCTGCTGTCAGAACAAATAGCGTGTTTTTATGAAACAATATATATCAAAAGATTGACACTAGTTTAAGTCCAATTTCAAAGTGAAATTAATTTCAATGACGACTATTGGATTAAATGGTAAAAATATATTCTAATTTTACTTTAAAACCAATTCAAAAGATAATCTAATCATATAAATAAATTATATTAAAAAGATGTTTTGAATTAAATACAACATTTATAACTTTTCATTAAAAAAATAAACTTTTTCGGAAAAATACCAAAAATATTCACAAAGTAAATATTGATATCCTGATTCTAAAGAAGAATTTTATTTGGTCCAAAATAATGTATAAGACTGACCAAAACAATATTTAAAGAGGGTTCTCCATCAAATGGGGATATGTGGACATTTACTGAAAATTAGAGTATATATGCCTAAAATTGAATTGTTTTTGTATTTTAAGACTTTATCCGTTATTGGATAAATGAAAAAACATTTATCAAATATATATATTCATATTTTAGTTAATTCTACTCATTCCCGCCAATAAAACAGCTATGTGTTAACTACCATTTAAAATAATATTATTTTATTACTAGTGTGCAACGTAAGATTTCAAAAAAACTCTTTGTTGCATATAGGGTACGCTATCGAACATAGAAACCCCTTTAAAGTGAAATTAATATTTAATTCGTAAATATTAATAAGTATGAAAATGCATTATTCATTATTTACCTGGGATGTTACATTTTAGGTTCATGGGATAAGAAATTAAGTGGAAATATATTAAATAATATGAAACGGAGAACATGAAATAATTAATTTTGATGAGGCATGATATCTTTCTGTTTCCTATAATGGATTTGGTAGATCTCATTGGAATGTGTTTTGGATTTGATTTAACTTGATTTTTACTAGTCCAGGAATCTAAGTGATAAGTGTGGGGTAATTGATAGTGAAAATATTTTAATTAAATTTACAGTGTATTTAATTGTTTTAAACCCACAAAAATGTTACTCTAAGAGGAGTTGCTTCATTTTTATAATATTGGTGTGATTTTTTTCTGAACATTAAGAATGGCCCATTTCATATTTTTAACTGTTTATTATTATTTATTTAGGATGGCTATAAAATATTCTACACTAATCCAAATTGAAAAATTCTTTTTTTATATTATAAACATCAAGGGATTCATTTAATAGTTTTTGAAAAAAATCTAAATCGACGAAATGGAAGCTCAAAAGATGCTCACAATGTGTCTCAAGAAAACTATTTATTGTTATGCCGATGTTTGGTGTGCGGACCATAAATTATTCTTTGTGGGCCCAATTTTTGTGTAATTCTATGGATGGACGCACATATAGTTGGGGAATATGTTTCATGATGGAAATGATGCGTGAATTGGCGGTTTAAGGGGCCATTAATGCTTCCTAATATGGGGATTGTCATTTTGGAGAGTCTGAATGGACAGAATAAAAGGTTAGAATAAAATGAGCATAACTCTTGGAATACATATCCAAATCTGCTGAGCATTTTAGAGGACATTCCCAAGAAAATTATACAAAATATTCAAGAATGGTTCAACACATACATATGTCATTTAATGGGGCTACAAAGCATCATCATTTGATAGGAAAATTCTGTCTATAAAAGGAGGAGAGATCCTCCCTCTCAAAACATATCTCATTCCACCCCATTTCTCTTGGGACACCAATAAGGGGAACTTTTCTTCTTTCTATTCTATTTATTTTATTTTTCATAGTCTTTTAATTCATTTTTCTTCACTATTCATCTCTATTACCCTTAACATGGTGGGGTAAAAATTTTGAGTGATTGGGAAAGGGTTTGTTTTCTATTTTTTAATGCTTGGGTTTTTGGATGTAATTGAATGAAATTTCTTTCTTCTTAAATGTTTTTTTCAATTTTATATAGAGTATTTTATTATCAAGTGAGATTGTGTTTGAATTTTTATTCCGTTATTGATATTTTTTTGGTAAAATAATCATTATCTCCCTCCACTAATTTTGGTTATATATTCATTGGAATAGACCATGGATTATTGGTGAAGTACTCAATGATCATCTGTAAGTGTAAAAGGGGTAGTGAATGTTCTTTATTGTTTTGGATAAAGATGACTCGACCAGGTATTTCCCATGACCATTAAGGATGCCCAGTACAACTATTTTACACATGGAAGGAGAGTTGACAAAACTGAGATCTTGGTATGGTTTTCTCGCACCATCATGATTTCACCAAAGAAGTGAGAGAAACAATTATGTAAACACACATTAATCAATTGAGAATAATATTTTTGAATTAAATTGAACAATGATAGAATTAAAATTAGAAAACCGACCCTGACCAAATCAACCTTTTAATATCATAGTTTTCAATCATTTTAATTTGAAATTCCATTCAATCATTTTCATATCAAACCCACCATTTTTACCCATGTTTAAAAGTGACGAACTATTTTGTGTACACGCCTCTTCGAGAGACATCCTAGGTCAACCGCATTACTACATTTTATCAAAGGAACTAATTTTTCTTCCACACC
The DNA here is from genome assembly GCA_963277665.1 of Viscum album. Taxonomy (NCBI): domain Eukaryota; kingdom Viridiplantae; phylum Streptophyta; class Magnoliopsida; order Santalales; family Viscaceae; genus Viscum; species Viscum album. The sequence goes on from OY728146.1 coordinate 1,818,929,538, forward strand.
CTATGAAAATCATGTGTCAAACTTGGAATCATTTCTAGGGAGGCAGTGACACAAACTAATCAAAAAAAATTTACACTTTTAAAATAAATAAAAAAACTATTTTGCCATGTTGTTTTCAAATGATTATTTCCTTAATTAATGGAAAAATTACCCACCGATAAATGATCCAATTATTGAATCAACCTTTTCTAAAAAGGATGGTGTTTCTTCTATTGTTAAAAAGGTGAGGTTATTTTGGAAAACAAATAATGATGGAAAAACATTCGAAAAATTCATAGATAGACTAAAGGAGGATGTGAGCAAAGAAGTTTTTGATGCGATGTCCTAAATGCTAACTAAGTCCTCCCAATACGTTCCAGAATATTATGAAGATTACAAGCTCCTAGAAGACCCCCCATTATTAATCCCTGATTTTTCTATGGAGATCAAAGATATAGTGGAGATTGACTATCGGCCTCTACCAGGTACTACTCAACTCCAATAGGTGTTTTCATTGAATAAGAGATTGATGATGAACAAACACAGGGAGATAATCTTTTTATGAACTCATTATCTTTTGATTTTTTGAAACTGAATCGAGTATTACCTCCCCTTGTTTTAATTTTTCTGAATCATACTATACAAGTATTTCCTTAGAAGAAGAAGATGGAAATAAAGATGCACCTGATGATGAACATCTGGAGCTCCACAATCATGTTGAACATTTTTTTGAGGGTGTTCAAGAGGAGATCAAAGTAGATTTTCATAAAGAAATAGATAAACAATACATTGAAATTTGAAGGGATGAATTTGATATTAACACATCAATCTTTAATATTGTTCAAATAGAATTACATTCCAACATTCCCTTTGATTTTAATATTGATGTATCATAACTTCAACAACCAGTAGAGCATAATGAAGATATTGTGTAAGTGGAAACCAAGAAGGAAGATGACTCATTCATTATCCAACCACACCATTCATGTATTATTCACTTCTCATAGGGGTGGATTTTTTTTATATATATTTTGAGTACTCAGTAAAAAAAAGTTGTATGCTGGAAAGAAGAATTTCAATTGGTTCATGTGCAAGAAACCTCACCCACCGTCAGATTGGGGATAAACGGTTAGAACTACACCACTGGAGGCAGTCAAAACCCAAGGCCCACTTGGGGGATTAAACCATGATTTTTCCTTCTTCTATTTTCATTTATTTTAATAAATTTATAATGTTTTTTTTTACATTTTATTAGGTTTTTAATAAGCAACACATAGGATCCAAACTCAACGTTGCATTTACAATAAGTAAGGTTACTCCTCTCCTTCAAACATTCTTGAAATTTTGAATCATTTTAAAATTATATTACATGTTAAATACACTTCAATTCATTGGGGGTACTTTATAATTTAAGTGTGGTGGAGGGAACCTTTGTAGTTTAGTAATTTAATTTTGTTTCTGTTTCTAAAAAAATTGCTTGTTTTCATAATTTTGTGTGTTTTTTTCATTTTTTGGTGTCTTTTTGAAAATATTGAGTTGAAATGATTATCATTACCATTTTTAAACCCATTTCAATGAGTGAACCAATATATTCCATGAAACAGAGCTTAAATGATTGTTTAAATGATTTTTTTTCAAGTTAAAATCTTTTGTAATTTCATTAAAAGTACACTAATTCTTGAATCCCATGGAATGTTTCACTATCTATATCATTTAAATCACTTTCCTGTAAGGCTTTGGAACTAATTTTGTCTTATTATTTTCATTCACCTCATTTCTAGAGAGAACTACACTATTTTTTCTTTAAACAAAATTTGATTTATTCCTTTCAAAACATGAGGGATTGGGGTACATGTGTTTTAAATGATTGAGACATTTATTTGGTTTTAATCCCCCATTTAAAAATTAACCTTTATATTATGGCCTACCCTACATTAATCATTGTAGACCATAGAATCCATGAATATCTTGTTAAGTTAGCCACATTACAAACCAATTTTCCCTATCCATCCTGCTCTTGAAGTGAAATTGCATGATATAGTTAAACTTAAGTGTGTTGGAAGATGACTTCTGTTATGCTACCTCATTTGGTAAATCTTTGGGTGAAAATTCAATTGTTGAAGAGATGTGTGTGCTGTGAAAAATGTATTATGCTGAATGTTGTGCCTTTTCTGGAGCTTTCCTAATAAGAGAAGTTGTGCCTTTCTGGAGCTTCCGATGTAAAAAAATGTTTTTTGTATCTAGGGATATTAAAAAAACATGTTTGAAATGTTTGATATTATTTGATGCTAAAATAATGAGCAGATTGAATGACGATGGATCTTATTTTTTTCAAAGGGAATGAGAAGGAGACCATTTTTTAGTGTAAATTATGAATTCTAAATTTTGCGTCAAAAAGATCCAAGCACTCCTTTTTCGGCCACAGAATTTTTAACATCTAAATCCTACCAACCGAAAGCCACAGAACAACCTTGAAATGTCCTCATGAGAAACACATGTTTTTGAATCATATCGGGTGGAGAAGTAATAATTTATAAAGCCTACAGGGATTCCTGTGTGAGTTTGGATGAGAAAATCCTTGTTCGCCATTTACATTTGTGAGAAGAGAGAAAATTCAAGCGAGTTAGGTGTTTTGTGTGAATGGGATAAGAAATGAATTAGAAATATATTAAATAATCTGAAATGGAAAACTTGAAATAATAACATTTTATGAGGCATGAAATCTTTTTGTTTCGTTGTATGGATTTGGTATATCTCATTGAAATGTGTTTTGGATTTAATTTGACTTGATTTTTACTAGTCCAGGAGTCCATGTTCTAAGTGTGGGGTAATTGACTGACAAAATATTTGAATTGAATTTTCATTTTATTTAATTATTTTAAACCAACTAAAATGTTACTCTAAGATTAATTTCTTCATTTAAGATATTGGTTTTATTTTGAGATGAACATTAAAAATGGCCCATTTTGTATTTTTAACTAATTTATATTATTTATTTAGATTGGATATAACATCTACTACAGTTAACAAAATTTCAAAATTATTTTTTTCCCAGATTCTACACATCCAATGATTAATTTAATCTTTTTGGACTGAAAGCTGAATCGACCCAAAGGATGCTAAAAAACTCATAAAGTGTCTCATGAAAATAGTTGATAGTTCTGCCAATGTTTGGTGTGAGGTCCATAACACATTCTTGGTGGGTCCAATTGTTGTGTAATTCGGTGGATGGAAACTCACAGAGTTCGAGAATAGCTTTAATGATGGCAAGGCCATTTGAATTGGTTTTTTAAGGGGCCATTAATGCATCCTAATCCAGGGGTTGGCGTTTTGGAGAGTCTGATTGGACAGAATAAATGGTTAGAATAAAATGATCATAACTCTTGGAATACTCGTCCAAATCCACTAAGATTTTGATGGGACATTCCCAAAATAATTATACACAATATTAATGAAAGGAGAAATGTGTGAAGATGTGATTTTATTGGGATAATACTTTTCTTAATTCGGTGGAAAACTCTAAATATAAATGGCGAAGAGCTTATACCTCTCAAAGCATCTCTCATTCCACCCCATTTCTCCTGGGACACCAAGAAGGAGAACATTTCTGCCTTCTCTTTTATTTATTTATTTTCATAGTTTTTTGACCCATTATTCATCCCCATTAATCTCGATTACCCTTATCATGGTTGGGTATACATTTTGAGTGATTGGGGAAGGGTTGTTTTTCTATTTTTTAATTCTTGAGTTCTAGGACATAATTGAATGACATTTCGTTATTCTACAAATTTTTTTCAATTCCATATAGAGGATTTTATTATGAAGTGCGTTCATTATTGAATTTTAATTCCGTTACTTTTTTTACCTTGTTAAAATAATCATTATCTCCCTCTATTAATTTCTAGTTTATATACGATGGAATAGAACATGGATTAGTGGTGAAGTACTTGATGATCATCAGTACGTGTAAAAGGAGTAGTTAATGTTTTTGATTGTTTGTGATAAACAAGACCTGATCGTTTATTGGACATGTCAATTAAGGATACTCAATAAAACTATTTTACACATGGATGGAGAGTTGATAAAACTGAGATCTTGGTATGGTTTTCTCTCAACATCACAATTTCACCATGGAAGTTATAGGAAGTGATTGTGTAATCTCATTTTAATCAACTAAGAAAAAGTTGTATGAATTAAAATAAACAAGGATTGAATTTCAATTATGAAATTGAACCTGACCTAATCAATAATTTAATATCATAGTTTTTAATCATTTGAATTTAAATTTTCATTCAATAATTTTCTTATCAAAACCACCATTTTTACCCTCGTTTAAAAGTTACAAACCATTTTGTGTGCACTCCTCTTCGGGAGACAACCTATGTCAACCCCATTACAATATTTTAACTTTGGAAGTAATTTTTTTCCAAACCCTATGATAGGCGTGCGTCAAACATGAAATCGTTCCCTGGGAGGGAGTTCCACAAACTAATTAAGAAATTTTTACTATTTTAAAAAAACCTAAAAAATATTTTTCCATGTTGTTTTCAAATGATTAATTCTATAATTCATTGAACAATTTCTCACCCATAAATAAACCAAATATTGAATAATACTTTTCTAAGGAGGATGGTTTTTCTTATATTTTTAGATAGGTGAGGTTATTTTGGAAAACAAATAATGATGGGAAAATATTTAAATAATTCATAGATGGACTATGGGAGGACATGAACGAAGATGTTTTAGAAGTGATGGCCTGAAAGCTAACTAAGTTCTCCAAATACATTCCAGAATTTTATGAAGATTCCAATGTTGAAGAAGAACCCCCATTAGCCATCCCTGATTTTTCTATAGTGATCAAAGATATATTAGAGATTTATTATCTTCCTATACCTGGTACTACTCAACTCCAAGAGGTGATTTCCATTGAAGAAGGGATTGATGATGAACAAAATCAGGTAGATAATATTTTCATCAACTCATTATCTTTTGATTTTTTTGAAATTCTATTGATTATTACATACCCTTTATTTATTTTTTCAGACTCATTCAATATATGTTTTTAATTGGATGAAGAAGATGAAAAAGAAGATGCACCTAATGAAGAACATCTGGTGCTCTGCGAACATGTTGAACATTTATTGGAGGGTGTTTAAGAGGAAATCAAAGTTGACTGGCCAAGGAAATTGAGAAATGATACAATGAAATTGAAAGGGAATAATTTTATATTAACACATCATGATTTAATTTTTTTCAAATAGAATTAAATTCTAACATTCCCTTTTATTTTTCTATTGATGTAGAATACCTTCAATAACCACTTGAGCATAATGAAGATTCTGTGCAAGGGGAAACAAAGAAGGAAGATGACTCATTCATTATCCTACACCCACATTTCATGTATTATGTATATCTCATATGGGTTTATTTTTTGTGCTATATACTTGGAGTCCTCAACAAAAATAAATAGGTGTATGCTAGAAAGAAGAATTGTTATTGGTTCATGTTTAAGAATCATCACCCACCGTCAGATTGGGGATAAATGATTAGAACTGCCCCTCAAGAGTTAGTCAAAACCCAAGGCCCACTTGAGGGATTAAATCAAGATTTATCCTTCTTCTATTTTAATTTATTTTAATAAATTTCTTATGTTATGTTTTTTACTTTTTAGGTGTTAAAATATCAACACTTAGGATCCAAACTCGACGTTGCATTGCCAATAAGTCTGGTTGTACATCTTTTTCACACATTCTAGATGTTTTGATTCATTTTAAAATTGTATTACATGTTAATTACACTTCAATTAATTGAGGGCAGTTCATCATTCATGTGTGGTGGAAAGAACCTTTGTAGTTTAGTATTTTCATTTTGTTTTTTTTAATTTTGTGTTTTTATATTTTTGTGTGTTTATTTTTCAATTGTTGGTGTCTTTTTGAAACTTTTGAGCTGAAATAATTATCATTACAATTTTTGAAACCCATTTAAATAAGTGAACCAATCTATTCCATGAAACAAAGCTTAAATGAATACTAAAATGAATTTGTTTCAAGTTCAAATATTTTGGAATTTCTTGAAATGTACACTGATTTATTTCACTGTCTATATCATTGAAATCACATTCTCGTGAGGCTTCATAACTATTTGGGTCATGTTATTTTCATTCACCTCATTTCCTGATATAACCATACCATGATTTCTTTAACCAGAATTTTATTTATTCCTTTCAAAACGTGAGGGTTTGGGGTACATGTGTTTTAAATGGATGAGGAATTTATTTTTTTATGCCCCCTTTTCAAAAAATTCTTTATTATTGTGGCATAACTTACATTAATCCTTGTTTCCCTTAGAATCCATTTTTATCCTGTTAGGTTAGCCACATTACAAGCCAATTTTCCCAATCCAACTTTCTCATGAGGTGAAATTGCATAATCTAGTTGATATTAATTGTGTTGCAAGCTGTCTTGTGTTGTGCTACCTCATTTGGTAAATTTTTGGTTAAAAATATATTGTTGAAGAGATGTGTGTTCTACTGAAAATGTATTTTGTTGAAAGATGTGACTTTTATGGAGCATTATTAATAAGAGAAGTTGTGCCTTTCCAGAGCTTCCGATGTAAAACGAATGTTGTTCCTATCTGATGCTTTCAAGAGAATCCTTTATGAAAAGATTGAAATTTTTTGCTGCTAAAATCCTAAGTTGATTGAATGATTATGGATCCTATTTTTTAAAAAGGGGATGAGAAGGAGACTGTTTTTGAGTGAAAATTAGAATCTTGTGATTTTTCTTCAAAAAGAGCCAAGCCCTCCTTTTTCAGACTCAGAATGATTAACTTCTAAATCATACCAAACAAAAGCCATAGAACAACCCTGAAAAGTCCTCATGAGAAACACATGTCTTTGACTCATATCGGGTGGAGAAGTAGAAATTTATCAATCCTATAGTGGCTCTAGTGTGAGTTTAGATGAAAAAAGCCTTGTTCAAAATTTGCATTTGTGAGAAGAGAGAAAATTCATCTGAGTTAGGTGTTTCGTGTGGATGGGATAATAAATGAAGTGTAAATATATTAAATAATATTAAATTGAGAACATGAAATAATTAATTTTGATGAGGCATAATATATTTTTGTTTCGTAGTATGAATTTGGTAGATTTCATTGGATTGTGTTTTGAATATTATTTTTCTTGATTTTTAATTGACAGGAGTCTAAGTGCTAAGTGTGGGGGAATATATTGAGAAAATTTTTCTATTAAATTTAATTTGTATTTAATTGATTTAAACTTACAAAAATGTTACTCTATGATTAATTGCACCATTTTTATGATATTGGTGTTATTTTGAGCTGAACAGTAAAAATTACCCATTTCGGATTTTAACTATTTTATATTATTTTTTTAGTTTGGATATAACATCTACTACACTAATAAAAAATAAAAAAATTCGATCTTTTCTAGATTATAGTCATTTAGGAATTCATTTAATCTTTTGGACTAAAAGCTGAATCAATCAAAAGGAAGCTCAAAAGATGCTCTCAAAGAGTATCAAGAAAAATATTTACATTTCTGCCGATGTATGGTGTGTGGTCCATAACTCATTCTTGGTGGGCCCAATTGTTGTGTAATTCAATGGATGGACGCACAATGAGTTGGGGAATATCTTTAAAGAAGTAAAGGCCACGTTAATTGGCTTTTTAAAGGTCCATTAAAGCTTCCTACTATATGGGTTGGCGTTTTGGAATGTCTGACTCGACAGAAAAAATTGTCCGAATAAAACGATCATAACTCTCGGAATACTGGTCCAAATATATTCAGATTTTTAGGGGACACGCCCAACAGAATGGTACACAATATTCAAGAAGGTAGAAACGTGTGAAGATTTCATCTAATAGGGCTAAATTGTTTCAACATTCTGGGGACAAATTCTGGATATAAAAGGAGCAGAGCTCCTCCCTCTCAAAACATCTCTCATTCAACACCATTTCTCCTGGGGCACCAAGAAGGGGAACATTTCTTATTTCCCTTTAATTTATATTCATTTTCGTAGTTTTTTAATTTTTTTTCTTCCCCATTTATCTTGATTAACCTTAACATAGTGGGGTAAACAAATTAGTGATTGGGTAAAGCTTGGTTTTCTCTTTTTTAATGCTTGATCATTTCTTGGAGGGTGTTCAATAGGAGATCAAAGTGTATTTTCCTGAGGAAATAGAGTCAAAATACATAGAAATTTAAATGGAAGAATTTTATATTAACACATCATGAATTAATTTTGATAAAATAGAATTACATTCTAAATTCTATTTTATTTTTCTATTGATGTAGCATACCTTCAACAAACACTAGAGCATAAAGAAGATGTTGTGCATGTGGAAGCCCAGAACGAAGACTAATCATTAATTATCCAACTCCCACCTTTCATGTATTATGAAATTCTCAAAGGGGAGGATTTTTTGTGCTATATAATTTGATTCCTCAACAAAAATAAAGAGGTGTATGCTGGAAAGAATAATTTTTATTGTTTCATGTGCAAGAATCCTCACGCACCATCAGATTGGAGATAAACGATTTGAACTACCCCTCTGGAGGCAGTCAAAACCCAAGGCCCAGTTGGGGGATTAAACCAAGAATTATACTTATTGTATTTTCATTTCATTTAATAAATTTCTTATGTTATGTTTTTACTTTATTAGGTTTTCAAAGAGAAACACTTAAGAGCCAAACTCAACGTTGAATTTCTAATAAGTCATGTTTTACATCTCTTTCAAACATTCTGGATGTTATGATTCATTGTAAAATTGTCTTACATGTTAAATCAACTTCAATTAATTGAGAAAAATACATCATTTAAGTGTGGTGGAGTGATCCTTTGTAGTTTTGTATTTTCAATTTTTTTCAAATTTTTTTTTTGTGTTTTAATATTTGTGTTTGTTTATTTTTCAATTTTCGGTATCTTTTTGAATCTTTTTTGCTGAAATGATTATTATTACCATTTTTGAAACCCATTTCAATGAGTGAACCAATATATTCTATGAAACCGAGCTTAAATTAATGCTAAAATGACTTTGTTTCAAGTTCAAATATTTTGGAATTTCAAGAAAAGTACAATGATTTTTGAATCCCGTGCTATTTCACTGTCTACATCAGTGAAATCACATTCTCGTGAGTCATCTAAACTATTTTTGTCATATTATTTTCATCACCTCATTTCTTGAGAGAACCAGACAATGCTTTCTTTAACCAGAATTTGATTTATTCCTTTAAAAACATGAGGGGTTAGGGTAAATATGTTTTCAATGACTAAGAAATTCATTTGGTATTAATCCCCCTATTCAAAAAAAGCCGTTTTATTGTGGAATACCTTACATTAATCCTTTTAGCCCATAGAATTCCTGAATAGCCTATAAGGATAGCCACATTACAAGATAATTTTCCCTATCCAACCTGGTCTTCAAGTGAAATTGCATGGTCTAGTTGAACTTATGTGTGTTCGAAGTTGTCTTGTGTTGTGCTACCTCATTTGGTAAATCTTTGTGTGAAAAATAAAATATTGATGAGATGTGTGTGCTACTAAAAATGTATTCTGTTGAAAGTTGTGCCTTTTCTAGAGTTTTCTTGACAAGAGGATTTCATCCTTTCGGGAGCATCTAATGTAAAAAAAAATATGTGCCTATGTGGAGCTTTCAAGAAAAATCATATTTAAAAATATTTAAATTATTTTCTACTAAAATCTCGAGCTTATTGAATGATGATGGATCCGATTTTTTTACATAGGAGATTGAAAGCATACCATTTTTGAATGAAAATTAGAATCTTGCAATTTTGCTTAAAAAAGAGCCAAGCCCTCTTTTTTCAGCCTCAAAATTTTTATCATCTAAATCCTACCAACCGGAAGCCACAGAAAAAGACCAAAATGTCATCATTAGAAACACATGACTTTTAATCATATCAGGCGGAGAATTAGGAATTTATCAAACCTATGGTCACTCTTGTGTGTTTTTGGATGAGAAAAGCCTTGTTCAACGTTTACATTTGTGAGAAAAGATAAAATTCATATGTGTTAGGTTATTTGTTTGAATGGGTAAGAAATGAAGTATAAATATATTAAATAATAGGAAATGGAGAACTTGAAATATTTACATTTGATGAGGCATGATATATTTGTTTCATAGTATGGATTTGGTAGATCTCATTAAAATGTGTTTTGGATTTGGTTTGACGTCATTTTTACTTGTCTAGGAGTACATGTGCTAAGTGCGGGGGAATTGATTAAGAAATTATTTGAATTAAATTTAAATTGTATTTAATTTTTTTACCCAAAAAAATGTTACACTAAGATGAATTGCTTCATTTTTATGATATTGGTTTTATTTTTATATGAACAGTAAAAATGGCCCATTTCAGATTTTTAACTGTTTTATATTATTTATTTTGTTTGGATATAACATTTTCTACAGTAATCCAAATATCAAAATTGATTATTTTCCATACTCTAAACAATTAGGAATTAATTTAATCTATTTGGACAAAAATCTGAATCGACCAAAAGGATGCTCAAAAGAAGTTCACAATGTGTCTCAAGAAAACTATTTACAATTCTGCTGATGTTTCCTGTAGAGTCCATAACTCATTCTTGGTGGGCCCAATTGTTGTGTAATTTAGTGTATGGACGCAAAAGGAGTTGGTAAATACCTTTCATTAAGGAAACCCCATGTTAATTGTCCATTTAAAGGTCCATTAAAGCTTCATAATCCAGAGGTTGGCGTTTTGGAGAGTCTGACTGGACAGAATAAATGGTCAGAATAGAACGTGAATAACTCTCAGAATACATGTTAAAATACTCTGAGATTTTGAGGGGACACGCCCAAGAATATTATAAACAATATTAAAGAAGGTGGAAATGATTGAAGAGGTTAATTTTTGGGGTTACAGTGCTTCAACCTTTAGGGAATAAATTTGGATTTTAAAGGAGGAGAGCTCCTCTCTCTCAAAGAATCTATCATTCCACTGCATTTCTTCTGGGACAACAAGAAGGCGAACTTTTCTTATTTATCTTTTATTTATTTTATTTTTCATATTTTTCTATGATTTGTTCTTCACCATTATGCTCGATAACTTTACCATGGTGGGGTATTCATTTTTAGTGATTGGGGAAAGGTTGGTCTTCTAATTTGTAATGCTTGAACTCATGGACGTAATTGAATGAAATTTCATTCTTCTTCAATGTTGATTTCAATTTAATATAGATGATTTTATTATAAAGTGTGATAATTATTTAATTTTAATTCCAATATTTATTTTTTCCTTTATAAAATAATCATTATCTCCCTCCACTAATTCCTGGTATATATACAGTGGAATAGACTAGAGATTAGTGGTGAAGTACTCGACGATCGTCAGTACGTGTAAAAGGGGTAGTGAACGTTCTTGATTTTTTGGTATAAACAAGACCCGATCGGGTATTTCCCATGTCAATTATGGTATTCAATACAACTATTCTAAAAATTGAATGAGATTTGACCAAATAGAGATATTTGTAAGGTTTTCTCTCACCATCATAATTTCACCAATGAAGTGAGAGGAAACGATTATAGAAACGCACTATAATCAAATAAGAAGAATATTTTTTAATTAAATTGTATAGGGATTGCATTATAATTAGGAAATTGGCCCCGACCTATTCACCCTTTTAATATCATAATTTCCAATCATTTAAATTTGAATTTCCATTAAATATTTTTCTAATCAAACAAACAATTTTTGTTCCTGTTTAAAAGTGACAAACCATTTTATGTGCACTCCCCTTCAGGAGACATCCAAGGTCAACCACATTACTACATTTTAACATAGTAATTAATTGTTTTTCCACACCCTATGACATGCGTGATTCAAACATGGCGCCTTTTCTGGGGATGCAGTTCCACAAACTAATTATAAAAATTCGACAATTTTCAAAAATAAACAAAAAAACTATTTTTCCATGTTGTTTTCAAATGATTATTTCATTAATTTATGGAATAATTACACACTGATAAATTAACCAATTATTGAATCAAAATTTTATAACGAGGGTAGTTTTTCTTCTATTGTTAGACAGGTGAGGTTATTTTGGAAAACAAATAATTATGGGAAAACATTCAATGAATTCATAGATGGACTAAGGGAGGAGATGAAAAAATATGTTTTTGAAGAAATAGAGAAAAATCTAACTAAGTTCTCCCAATACATTCCAGAATTTTATGATGATTCCAAGGTCCATGAAGACCTACCATTAGTCATTCCAGATTTTTCTATGGAAATCAAAGATGTTGTGGTGATTGACTATATGCCTCTACCTGGTACTACTCAACCCCTAGAGGTGTTTTCCATTTAATAAGAGATTGATGATTTACAAACTCTGGGAGATAATATTTTCATGAACTAATTATCTTTTAATTTTTTGAAACTGAATTGAGTATTACCTCCCCTTCTATAAATTTTTAGACTCATCCAAAACATTTATTTCTTTGGAGGAATAAAATGAAAAAGAAGATGCACCTGATCAAGAACATATGGTGCTCCCCGAACATGATGAAAATTTATTTGAGGGTGTTTAAGAGGAGATCAAAGTGGATTTTCTTGAGGAAATAAGGACACAATACACAGAAATTAAAAGGGAAGAATTTGATATTAACACATCATGCTTTAATTTTGTTTAAATATAATTACATTCCAACATTACCTTTGATTTTTCAATTGATGTAGCATACCTTCAACAACCACTAGAGCATAAAAAAGATGTTTTTCAAGTGGAATCCAAGAAGTAATATGACTCATTCATTAACCTACCCACACCATTCATGTATTATGTAATTATAATAGGGGTGGATTTTTTGTGCTATAAACTTGGAGAACTCAACAAAAAAAGAGGTGTATGATAGAAAGAATAATTTTAATTGGTTCATGTGTAAAAAACCTCATCCACCATCAGATTAGGGATAAACGATTAGAACTGCCCCTCTAGAGGCAGTCAAAACCCAACTCACTCTTGGGGGATTAATCAAGATTTATCCTACTTCTATTTTCATTTATTTTAATAAAATTTTTATGTTATTATTTTACTTTTGTTATGTTTTAAAAGAGAAACACTTATGAGACAAACTCAGCGTTGCATTTCCAATGAGTCAGGTTGTACATCCCCTTCACACTTTCTAGATGTTTTGATTCATTTTAAAACTAGATTACAAGTTAATTCCACTTTAATGCATTGAGGACACTGCATCATTTATGTGTGGTGGAGGGAACCATTGTAGTTGAGTATTTTCATTTTGTTTTTTTTCAAAAAAAAAACTGTGTTTTCATATTTTTGTCTGTTTATTTTACATTTTTGGTGTCGTTTTGAATCTTTTTAGCTGAAATGATTATCATTACAATTTTTGAAACCCGTATCAATGAGTGATCGAATATATTCCATGAAACTGAGCATAAATGAATACTGAAATGACTTTGTTTCAAGTTCAAATATTATTGAATTCCATGAAAAGTACACCGATTTTGGAATCTCATGCAATATTTTACTGTATATATCTTTGAAATCACTTTCTCATGAAGATTCTGAACTATTTTTATCATATTATTTTCATTCACATAATTTATTGAGAGTACAAGACCATGATTTCTTTAACTAGAATTTTATTTATTCCTTTCAAAACATGAGGGTTTTGTGTACATGTGTTTTAAATGATTGAGACATTTATTTTGTTTTAATCCCACTTTTCAAAAAAAACGTTTTTATTATGGCCTACATTACATTAATCCTGTAGCCAATAGAACCCATGAATATCCTCATAGTTTAGCCACATTACAAGCCAATTTTCCCAATCTAACCTGCTCTTGATGTGAAATTACATGATCTAGTTGAAATTAAGTGTGGGGGAAGATGTATTTTGTAGTGATACCTCATTTGGTGAATCTTTGGGTGAAGAATTAATTTGTTGAAGAGATATGTGTGTTGTTGAAAATGTATTCTGTTGAATGTTGTTCCTTTTCTAGATATTTCATGATTATAGAAGCTGTGCCTTTCTGGGGCATCCGATGTACAAAGAATGTTGTGACCATCTGGATCTTTCAAGAAAAATAATGTTTGAAAAGATTGAAATTTTTTTCTGCTAAAATCCTGATCTGATTGAATGATGATAGATCTTATTGTTTTTTTCAATTGGAATAGAAGGAGAACATTCTTGAGTGAAAATAAGAATATTTCAAATTTTCTTAAAAAATATCCAAGCCCACCTTTTTCAGCCTCAAAATATTTAACATCTAAATCCTACCATCTAGAAGCCATAGAACAACCCTAAAAAGTCATCATGAGAAAAACATTAATATGACTCATATCAGGTTGAGAAGCATGAATTCATCAATCATATGGTGACTCATGTGTGAGTTTGGATGAGAAAGCCTTGTTCAACATTTACATTTATGAGAAGAGATAAAATTAATGTGAATTAGGTGTTTTGTGTGATGGGATAAGAAATGAAGTGGAAATATATAAAATAATATGAAAGGGAGAACTTGAAATTTTTACTTTTGATGACGCATGATATCTTTTTGTTTTATAGTATGGATTTGGTAGATCTAATAGGAATGTGTTTTGGATTTGATTCGAAATGATTTTTACTTGTCCTGGAGTCCATGTGTTAAGTGTGGGGGAATTGATTTATAAAATATTTCAATTAAATTTACATTGAATTTAATTTTTTTAAATAGTAAAAAATTTTACTCTATTATTAATTGCTTCATTTTTATGATATTGGTGTTATTTTGAGCTGAATAGTAAAAATGGCTCATTTTGTATTTTTAATTTTTTTTATTATTTATTTAGTTTAGATATAACATCATTTATGCTAATCCAAATTGAAAATATTTTTTTTCAGATTCTACACATATAGGGATTCATTTAATATTTTTGGACCAAAACCTGAATCGACCAAAAGGATGCTCAAAAGAAGCTCACAAATTATCTCATTAAAACTGTTTACAGTTCAGCCAATGTTTGGTGTGCAGTCGATAAATAATTTTTGGTCGGCCCAATTGTTGTGTAATTAGGTGGATGGATGCGCAAGGAGTTGGGAAATATATTTTATGAAGGCAAGACCACGTTAATTGGTCGTTTAAGGGGATATTAAAGCTTCCTATTATAGAGGTTGCTGTTTTAGAGAGTTTGACTGGATAGAATAAATGGACAGAAAAAAAAAGAGAATAAATCTCAGGATACTTTTCTAAATCTGCTGATATTCTGATGGGACACACGCAAGAATATTATTAACAACATTAAAGAATGGATAAATGAGTGAAGCTCTTATTTAATAGGGAAAAAAAGTGACAAAATTATGGGTAAAGTTCTTGCTGTAAAAAGAGGAGAGATCCTCCATATAAAATCATCTCTCATTCCACCCCATTTCTCCTAGGACACCAAAATGGTGAGCATTTCTACTATCTATTTTATTTATTATCTTTTTCATATTTTTTATTCCTTTTTCATCCCCATTAATCTATATTACCCTTACCATAGTGGGGTAAACATTTTATGTGATTGTGGAAGGGCTGGGTTTCTATTTTGTAATGCTTGAGTTCTTCTATGTAATTGAATGAAATTTCATTCTTCTTCAAAGTTGTTTTGAACTTCATGTAGATTATTTTATTTTCAAGTATGATCGTTCTTGAATTTTAATTCCGTTATTTTTTTTTATTTGGTAAAATAATCATTATCTCCCTACACTAATTTTTGGTTTATATATGATAGAATAGACCAGGGATTTGTGGTGAAGTACTCAACGATCATCAGTACATGTAAAAGAGGTTGTGAATGTTCGTTTTTTTGGGATAAACAAGTCCCAATCGAGTATTTTCCATGTCAATTATGGATATTCAATACAACTATTCTACACATGGAAGGACAGTCGACCAAACCGATATATTGTTAAGGTTTTTTCTCACCATCATAATTTATCAAGTAAGTGAGAGGAAATGATTTTGGAAACTCACTTTAATCCACTAAGAAGAATAAGTTTGAATTAAACTAAACAAGGAAAGAATTACAATTAGGAAACCAACCCCGACCTAATCAACCTTTTACTATCATAGTTTTAAGTTATTTTAATTTTAATATCATTCATTCATTTTCTTATCAAAGCCACCATTTTTACCCTCATTTAAAAGTGAAAAACCATTTTGTGTTCACTCTTCATCGAGAGACATCATAGGTCAACCACATTAATTCATTTTGACATAGGAAATAAATTTTTTCCACACCCTATGAAAGGCATGTCTTGGTGTTCTTCTACATTTTTTGGGGAATAATGTATTACATTTTATCATTAGTTTTTATTCATATTAATTATTATCAGAACTTATTAAAATAATTTTTGTTTTACTAAATTTCATCTTTTTAATGGAATTATGGATATATTATAAGTTAATATTAATGCTTTGGGAATATAAAAATCATGTTGTCTATTTATCATATAAAATTTGTAATGATATATTGTGAGATACACATAATATAACTAAATAATTTAATAAATTATTTAAATTCAATTAAAAAAATTTAAAATCATGAATATACATTATGAAAATAAATAAATTAAATCTCTTTGGTAATATGTGTATTGGGGCCTATAGGTCATGTAATGGGTTCTATTATACATAGAAAGAAACAAATTTACACTGTTTAATAATAAGAATTCTCTTCAGCCCAAAATTGTTATAGAAAAATATCATTATTATTTGTTATGAAACAATTTTCAGAACCCTTGATTTTAAAAATGGTCATTCTTTTATTAATGTTTTTGTTGTTATTTTTTATATTTATTTACCATATAAACTTATGGATTCTATAATATTAATTTTATAAAATGAGAAAAAAATAATTAATAATATTAGAATATTCTAATGATTAATTTTTATTATTTTTCTAAAATATAAGAATTTTTGATAAATAGTTATAAATACTAATTTTATAAATACTATCACTTTTAATACATTATTGTAAAATAAGAAGGAATTTAATGTTTACAAAAAAAAATTATATAAAATATATATATTTATAAAGCATTATAATTAATTTATAATCATAATGTCAAGATAATAAATATATGGATGATATTTTAGATATCAAAGTAATGCTATCATTGAAATATATATTATATTTGGGTTTTCACTTTTATTGGTGTACTCATATGCTTAATTTAATAATTAATTTTATTAATTAAAAAAATATCATTTTACTTCACCTATTCTAATTAATTTCTTATCAATCATTTTTATTAATCATTTTTCTGTAAAATATTTCTTATACTTAAAAGGGGAATATTAAAAAAATGATTTTTTTTCTTTTTGAAATCATATAATTTTCATTATGATAAAAAATATAAATATTAAAATACAGATAATGGTTTGTATATTTTTTTATTAATATGATCTAATTTTTTAATGATTTTATTTTTATTTTTTTATAATGAATAGTTACCATGCAAAAGTTTGTCATCATGTTAATGGTTAAAAGGGTTAAAAAGGTGGTTATCTAAGAGATATTACTTAAATTGCAATATATATGTATATAAATATTATTTGATAAGTAAATTTACAAAATTAATTGTAATATATTTTTAATTTAAATAAATATTTTCTACTTCCGATGGGAAATACATTTATTATATTTTAGTATATATAATATTTTCAAATGCGACACTACTTTCACATATAAAAGGGAAACTCCATTAATGACTCACTCAAAAACTTTTAGCACCCTATATCAACAATTATCTACCGAAATACCTACTTGAATCACCTCTATATATCATAGAGTCATTGGTATCTCCAAATGGCTAATCATAATGGATAAGGGTGTAATCTAACGGAACATATCCATGGAGGACGTAAGAGTATTAATGAAATTATATTATGATTATTCAATCTTATGACTATAGAAAATAAATTTTAAGAAAATTGATAAAATGAAATCAGTATCTTTAGCATACTGAAATGATATTATATTAATGGAACAAATATTTCAACCTCTTTTACATTCGATGTGAAATGAAGACATTACTCATGTGTACGTGCAGAATGCCACCTCCCAGAAGTTTTTTGTTTTTTCATCACTATTTCTCATGGATGGTACTTATGATGAAACGAATATATATGATATTTAGGATATAATTATTATTCAAGATGTGTAAACCATTAAAAAATAATTTCCCATCCAACCAATTGTTAAATGTAAAAACTTCCCACGTATTTGTGGAAACTACCACCTCCATGATCATCATATTTAAATTTAATTACCACATTACATGGATGGATATAAAAATGTAATGAATAAATAAAAAATAAAAGTATATTAGTATTAAAAAATTTTAAAACTAAATTATTGTTTCAATTAGAAATAATTTCAATAAACGATCATCATAATGATTGACATCTGAAAACATAAATAGAGTGATAATTTGAAGTAATAACCACATAATGTTATTTTTATTTTCATTCATTCATATAAATATTCTTTAATATGATTTATCAAATTTAATTTAACTTTTGAAATCATTAAGATTTTCTTAAATTCGTAATACATTTATAAAATAATATATCCTTACTCAGTCGATCATCATAACAAGTTCTTTTGTTTGTTGGTTATACCACTTTCTTGAACAATGTTATAATATTTATGTTATGAATGACTATGAAATAATATGTTTTGGTAGTATTATTTATGAACAATGAAATTATAATTTTTTCTAAATTATTAAATTGAAGCATATATATATATACTTGTTAAAAAAATTAATCCTTTTTTAGAAGTAATTTTTTTTAAAAATGCAATGTTCAGGTTATCCATGAAGCACATCACTATAAATTTCATAAAATAACCATGGAAATCCATAATAATATAAATAATTTAAAATATATCCTCTGAAAAATTATGTTACGAAACTATTACTACAGTTCATTGTCTAAAACCAAAAAAATAAACCTATTCATGAGAGATGGGAAAAGTAACATATAAATATTAATTAAAAAAAATTATAAAAAGAAGGTAATAACAAATTAAAATATTATTATATCATGTAAGATAAATAAAAATGTCTTTATTTATATATGTTTAATAATACTAAATGTAATTATGAAATAAAAAATATTTGGATGAGAACAAGTTTGAGGTATGAAACTATTCAACTCTATTTCCTTTAATTGGGTTATATTTTTTAATAATTGACATTATTCTATCGATATTATGTATTTTATTATATTTCATTTGTTTTTTTAATATATTTATATTTATGTGTTTATTTAAATTTATTTCACCTCATTAATTTATTTATTAACTCCAACCTCAAAGGTTCAATATTTTTTAGGGTTCTTAGTCTCAATTCCAATACCTTGAGACATGTTTCATGTTTTGTGACACACATTATTTTATATAGTGAAATTATGTTCCAATGAATGTGTTTTGAAATATTATTTCTTTAAAATTATTTTTATTTAGAAATCATAATATTTTACTTCATTAAATGTATTTTGATTCAATAATTACAAATGTTGTATAGGTTTTTCATCTCAAACATTATTATCAGAGTCATGATTTGGTTGATCAAATTAAATTTACATATATTACGTATAATATTTTAAATTGACAAATAATATCATACCCAACATTATAAACATGGTGTTTTATGTTCTTTTTCAGTTTATTTATCTAAAATCAGTTTTTGACTTGAACGTTAAAAAGGTATTTTCATTAAAACCCCATTTTAAAAAAATTTAGAAATGGTCTCTACTATGTGAATATTCTAAATATTTTTTGAAGAATGTTTTTATCTATAATTACTTTTTTATGAAAGTCTTTTCGAATAAAATTGAATTTATTTACAAATAATTAAAATAATATTTTAAAACATTATTCATATGGATTTCATTTTACATTCTTTATAATAGTTTGAAATTAATGTATTTTTTAACATTTATTGCACGAATGAATTTTCAAATCGAAATTTTCTTCTATCATTATTCAGATTTTTTTTATCAAATTTACATGTTTTTTTCAATGAAAATACTTTTCGCATTGTTATATGAATTTGTATTTTGTTTAATGTGTTTCGAAAATAATATGATTTTCTTTCATGGAATTAAATATAAAATTATTTTATAAATCTATATTTCGTCTAAATAAATTTCTTATAAATGATTATTATGCCTTATTGGGAGGGGGTATAAACTAATGATATCATACACATTATTTATTTGGATGGATTAATATGACCATTTAATGAAATTTACATTAAGGTCATTTTATTTCCATATGTTTATCAATCTATAATGGATATCAGTTCATTCGATGTGTTTTATAATTAAATCCAATATCTAAGTGATTTCTTCATGATTTTATGATTTCGTATTATTAATGATTTTGGGGGTTTCTATTATATAACACTCCAATTAATTGGTAATTATTTACTCTTCAAAGGAAAAATTTTGAGGTAACCATTTAGGTTACTCATAAAGGAATTAACTAGGTATAAGTAATTCCAACATGTGTTAAACATGACAGAACATAGATTAAATGATTATATACATTCTTTGTAAAATTCATGAATTAGTTTAACAACTTCATTTATTCTTAATGCAGTAATAATCATTATACTTTGATTGATAAATCATAGTAATTGATTGACATATTGATAGAAAAAGGAATGCACAAAGTAGTTAGAAAAAAATTATTGGCTAATGGTTTATGAAGGCCATTCCATGATTGATGTTTCTTCATATATGGTTTTAATATATATGATTTTGTAAAAATTTATTTAAGGGATAATTTAATAAAGAAATATTAGAGGATCAATGTTTTATAACTCCATGTTTATATTTTATGTGATTTTATTTAAATGTGAAAAATGATATTTTCGGATACGTTAATTTGGTTTTTAAAAGGTAATTTATATAAATTTACCCTTATTTTATCTTATGATTTACAATAAAGGTTATTTATGAATAATGTTATTATTTTGGAGATAAAATTTGTGTATTGAGGATAAAATTATCGGTTATGAGATTTTTCAAGTTGATGTAATCATTTTTAATTGGGATAAATGGTAGTTATATTTTTAGTAACATATTCTATATCATATAAAAAAAATAAAAATAAAAATTTATTTTTTGATTTTGTGGTTACATTTATTTTGGAAGAATTTGAATATAAATATAGGACAATTATAGTAATTATTGTAAAAGGAAACTTCTTTTCTATGATGGAATTTTATATCAATGTGGTTGATGTTATTTTATGAATATTGATTGAGCATTCATTTAGAAGAATAATTATGATTATGGTGGTTTTATATCATTATAATTTTGGATTATTCTTGAATATATTAGCATATTTTAGATTAAATATGATTTAAGCCTATAAATTATTTTTATGTGGATTTTTATGTGATTTCTGATTTATATAGATAAATGTAATGTTGACTTTAGAATAATATGTGATCAAATTATTCAATTTTTTATATTCATATTTTTTAGACATATTTTGAAGAGTTTATGTTTTTAATATTTATATTGTGATTTTTGTTAAACTTTGAGTTTTATTGTTGACATGTAATGTATAATCCCACCCCTCATCCATTATCTTGTTTAGAGATAGAAGTGATACTGACCTTATGTGAAATTCCCATGACACCAATGTTTTAAAATAAATGTCATGGTTATTAAAGAAAATATGGGGATGATTTTCCATAAATAAGTAATGAAACTCAGATACATAAAAAACATCTAATACAACTACATGATGATTGAGTTTAATGTAATATAACTCCAAGGTAAAAAATTATAAAAAAATATCACAGTGATTGTTGAAATAAAAAACAACGTCTTAAAAAAACAAATCACAACAATTCCCAAGGACACCCAACATGAATCATTTCAGAAAAACCTCATACTAGAACCATGCTCTAACACCACATGTTATTCCATGGTATCAAGAAGAAACACTAGATAAAAATGATACGTTTCCCTTTCATGTTCCATGTTAAATAAAATTTTCAAACATTCAAAATTTCCTAATTAGGGGTGACTATAAACTCAATAAGAATTCCAATATGAATTTCCAACACACCAACACTAGGATAAGAACTAGTTATCACATTTTATATAAAGTAGTTAAAAAATTACAGAGTTTATTCAAATACATAAGTGAAAATAATATGAGTCAAACCATCAAGGAGACATAAAAACATTATTGTTTATTTAGAATATATATTTTTTTCATTATATATACACATGAAACCACACACACACAAACTAGAAATGGTTTTTTTACATTATTTGTGTTACTTCAGCACCATGATCCATATCCTCCCATCCCTTGATAGTTGTAATTAATGTCCACTCATTGTCAAATTTTTCTATATTACTAACTTGTTTTTTTGTAAACTCCACGCCAAATAATTTTCAAAAAATAAATTATTCTTTTAAAACATTCATCAATCATTGTTTATGCATCCAAACAGTGTCATATTCTCAATACCATCAAATTATAATTATAATAAATGGGTTTTTTCACATACCATTCAATCGTTAATATTCTTAGAAAGACAAATCCACAATTTTTTCATCATGATATAACATTATAATTACATTAAAAATATATAAAAAATAATTTTAAGTAAATAATAAAATATGTTATGTTGTAGGGAGGTGGATATGAGAGAGAAGGAAACTATTTCTCAACAAATTATGGTAAAAAATAACCCGATTATGACCTTATAGTTCTAGCATCACAAAAATTATATTTAATTGATCCAAAAGAATATCATTGATATCCCTAATGAGGAACATATATCCTCCCAAAAGGGACTAGATCTAATGATCAAGGGATGATAGAATAATAGTATCTAAAGTGATATGCGGAAAAGGACGACTTACAAAAAATCTGGATCTCTTACAGACCTCTATTTTGGAAAAGATTCATTCATATCGAAGGGAATTTCCAATGGATCATTTGGAGGAATATAATTTCAATAAAATTAATTAATAAGGGTGAATTGTGTGATTTGGGGGAATTATCATTTTTAAAACTAGTTTTTCATATATTTTTACTACATGTTGAACATTTAGGCCACATAGTTTGTGAAACAATGCTCGTGAAACTCCCTTCAAAATATAGAGTCACATGGTTATTATCAATGGTTTGGATAAATCTGCACCATCCATGTCATGATACAATTTAAGGCCACTTTATTAGATAGTTGGCTTGCATTGACTGAGAAAAAATGCTCCAATAATACTTTTTCACTTATTCAGACATTCATTGTTTATCCAAGTATTTTTAAGGGTTTATAAAAAATATACTCTAGTTGTGTGCATTAACATTAACACAAATTATAAATATCATGGTTTTCTGGAGATATTTCATGGTTTTTTATAACCATGAACCTCGAGAAACACATTCAATATTTTCCAATAACTCAAGAAACATTTCAAAAGTAATATATAAAAAAATACATAACAAAATAGAAAAGTACATAAAAACAATTTTGTGACATTATAACCACCGTTTATATTTTACTTCATTAGAAATGTGGTCTCCATTGTTTCTAGGAATGATCTCAGGACAACTCTTTTTCATTTCATATTCACATTATGATGTCTCTTCCTTATACTAAAAATAACGATATAAACACTACTAGAAAAGGGGGCATTGAAGCCCCCCGAAATCGGGCGACCGCCATTGGCGGTCGTTATAGATATCTAAGAGCGACCGCCAATGGAGGTCGCTGGCCTTGATAAAAAAACCTGAGCCTTTTACGCCCCCCCCCCCCCCCCGCGCCCCCTCTCGATCGAACCCTGCTCCCCCCACCCCCGTCGCCGCCCCCCCGACGCCCCCCCCCCTGTTGCCGCCCCCCCGACCCCACCCTCCCCCCCCCCCACCCGCCTCCCGTCCTCCCCTGTCGCTCGGCCTCCCCCGCTCCCCCGCCTCCCAGCCTCCCCCGCCGCCCGACCTCCCCCGCCGCCCGGCCTCCCCCGCCGCACACCCTCCGCCCTCCGGCCTCCGCCATCCGCCCTCCACCCGCCGGCCTCCGCCATCCGCCCTCCACCCTCCGGCCTCCGCCCCCTCAGCCCTCCCCCCACCCCGGACGGCTCTGGCACACCGACCACCCCCCCCCCCCCCCCGCACCCCGAACTGCTCCCCGCACCCCGGACGCCCCCCCCCCCCCCGCACCTCAAACAGCCCCCCCCCCCCCCCCCCCGCTGCTTGTCCCCCGTCCCCTCACCGCCTCCTCTCCTCCAACTCCTCACCGCTGCCGCCGCCCGTCCCCTCCCTTGTTGCACCGCCTTTGGCTCCGGCTCCCCTTCGCTGCCTCCTCTCTCTCGCTGCACCGCCATCGGCTCCCCTCCCTTTCAGGTTTGTATCTCAATCAGGTAACATGGGATTTTATTTAAATTATTATTTTATCAATGGTTCAGAAACAAATGATTAATATTTATTTTAAATATAGTTGATTTGAATAATGTAAATGTAATAAGTAATGTGTAAATGTATGTTATACAGGTATAATTATGGATAAGAGTTGGATTGATCATCCAAATCGAACGTCTAGAGAATATTTCAATGGAATTATTCAGTTTATTAACTTCACGAGAGGATTTGAAAGTGACTATATTAGTTGTCCATGTAGAAAATGTGCTAACAGATATCAATTCACACGAGATACTGTGAGGGAGCAACTTTTCTTTAATGGATTTCTGAAAAATTATAAGAGTTGGACTCATCATGGAGAAGAATATGTTCGTTGTCAAAATAAAGATGCATCTCAGATGGATGTTGATGCAAGGATGAATGATCCAATGCATGAAATGCTTACTGAAATGGTACATGGGTTTGATCCTGAAGGCATTGACATCCAGATTCTTGAGACCAGTGAGATAAATCTTCGCTCTGGTGCAGATCATGATTCGAGGAGGTTTTATGAAGCACTTGATGATGCGAAAACAGAATTATATCCTCGATGTACTTCTTACAATAAACTGTCGTTTATCATGGAGTTGTTGCATTTGAAGACTTTGAATAATTGGTCAGACACATCATTCGACATGCTTTTGGTTTTATTGAAAAAAGTTCTTTCTGTCAACGCTACGATTCCTGAGTCGTATTACTATGCTCGTAAGTTGACAGAGAACATAGGTTTTACATATGAGACCATAGATGCATGTGCAAACAACTGTATGTTGTTTAGAAAAGAAACTGCCCATTTGGATATTTGTACGGTTTGTGGTGCTTCCAGGTGGAAAGTGAACATGGGAAATAATACTCCTCAAAGTCAGATTGCGATATAGGGGAAACCGATTTCCGTAAAGCAAATGCGTTACTTTCCCCTTAAACCGTGGTTGAAAAGATTTTTTATGTCATCTAAATTTTATAATTTAATGAGATGGAATGCAGAAAGAGTTCATGAAAGTGATATGTTAACCCACCCGGCAGACTCTCATGAATGGAAGGATTTTGATAAGAGACATCCCGACTTTTCTAAAGATGTTCGTAATGTCCGATTGGGATTGGCAGGAGATGGTTTCAATCCATTCAAGTCTATCGTTGGTGCAACTCATAGCACATGGCCCGTGGTGTTGGTTCCATATAATCTTCCTCTGTGGATTTGTATGAAGAAACAATTTATATTACATTCCACTCTTATTGATGGACCTAAAAGTCCGGGGGATAAGATTGATGTTTACCTTCAGCCATTGATTGATGAGTTGAATGAATTTTCGGGCGATGGTGTGATGACATATGACTGCGAAACGAATGAAATGTTCAAACTGCATACTTCTTTATTGTGGACAATCAATGACTTCCCAGCTTATGCAAATTTATCAGGGTAGAGTACGAAAGGGGAATTTTATTTCCCTTGTTGCAATAAAACTAAAAAATATCTATGGCTTAAACATTCCAAAAAATGGGCATACATGGGTCACATGCGTTTTCTCCCTCCTCAGCACGGATTCAGAAAGGACAGAGTGGCATTTGATGGTTCTAGAGAGTTCAGCCCAGCACCAAAGATCATGACAGGAGTCGAAATGTTATCGCAGATTGAGGAAGAAAAAATCGGCACGGTATATGAAATTCAGGATTTGGTTGCTCCTCCAGTACGTAATATTCGTGTTGCGGGTAGGCAGCGCAGTCACAATTGGAAAAAGAAAAGTATTTTTATAGTCTTCTGTATTGGAAAACTAACATGTTGAGGCATAATTTGGATGTCATGCACATTGAAAAACTGTTTGTGATAACATATTGTGGACCATTTTAGGA
This sequence comes from Viscum album, assembly GCA_963277665.1. NCBI lineage: Eukaryota > Viridiplantae > Streptophyta > Magnoliopsida > Santalales > Viscaceae > Viscum > Viscum album. The sequence goes on from OY728146.1 coordinate 1,818,955,844, forward strand.
GTCAGTGGAAAATCAAAGGACCATGTTAATGCACGCTGTGATTTGGAAGAAATGGGTTTAAGGAAACAGTTGCATTTACAGTTAGCTGAGGGAAACAAGGCATATATGCATGCTGCACAATATACGATGACTACAGAGGAGAAAGAGACATTTCCTTCCATTTTGAAGATGATCAAGGTTCCTGATGGTTATTCTTCTAATATTTCAATGTGTGTGAATTTGACGAGCAAGACATTGCAAGGGTTGAAAAGTCATGACAATCACATATCACTTCAGCAGTTGATTCCAATCGCAATTTGTGATTGTTTATCCCCCAATGTTGTTCATCCCTTGATTGAGATGAGTAATTTTTTTAGACAGCATTGTTTAAGAAATCAACGAATGAGTGATTTATAAAGTTTGCAGGACTGAATTTTACTTACGCTTTGTCACTTTGAGAAACTTCCCCCCCCCCATCATTTTTTGATGTTATGGTCCACTTGACAGTGCACCTAACTGATGATGTAATAGCTACTGGTCCAATGCAATTCAGGTGGATGTATCCTATTGAACGGTATTTGAGTACATTGAAAATATTTGTACTCAACAGAGCTCGTCCAGAGGCATCAATAGCCAATAGTTATTTGATGGATGAGTGTACTACCTTTTGTGTAGAAAATCTTACGGATGTTGAAACAAAATTAGATAAGCCCTCTCGGATTCATGATGGTCCAGTTGGAGAAGGAACCACATTTGATATGGACAACATCGAGTGGATACAAGCACATCGATATATCTTGATCAATACTCCATCAGTTGCACCATTAATGTAGTAAGTATCTTATAAATTTGCTTGTATAACTTTTACATGTTTTTTTTGCATAAGATGATCTTTTAAACATCGCGTTATCATTTGAATGAAACACATTAATGGGATAAAAAAAGAGATGGATCGTGCGACTGAGTTGCAAATTCAACAATCTCATTAGGCGTCATTTCATGATTGGTTCAAGTATTATGTATGTATAAATTGATTTTCATTATGAGTGAAGTATTACACTAATTTTTTCTGCATATATCAGTATTGATTTTTATAAATTATGTAGGTTCGTAAGCTGAGGGAGTTAGGGGACCCCACGCTACCTAAAGTATTTATCCAACTGGCTGAGGGTCCAACTATAATGGCTCGTCGTTATAAAGCTATTGATGCTAATGGTTTTCGATTTCGCATTAAAGATGTTGACAAAAAACGAGCAATAAAAAACGGTGGCATCGGTTTTCCCTTTGTCGATTCTGGTTATTACTATGGTCAATTGATAGACATCATTGAAGTTGTATACACACACGGTTTGAAGTAAATATTGTTAAAGTGTAATTGTGTTGATCAAGTGCGTGGATATAAATTCGATCAATATCAGTTTTCATTGGTGAATTTTAACTATATGTTATACAGAAATAATGAACGAGTTGGGAATGAACCATTCATTTTGACATCATAAGCGGAACAAGTATTCTTCGTTACTTTGCCTTCAGATCCAAGATGGCAAGTTGTTGTCAAAATGTCTCGGCGAGGAGTGTTTTTATTTGAAGAAGATGAACCCGAGACTGTTCCTTTTGTTTACCAAAAACTTGATCAACATACCGTAGTTCAACGTGAAGAAGATATTTATTGGGTCAGAGCGGCTGTTGAAGGAGAAACGGTCGATTTGCATGCTTAATGAAAGGTATAATTGTTTTCCCGCTATTCAGTAGAATGTCCTAGGATATCATAAATTATCTAATCATTTTATAAATCTTTATATGTTTTAATCCTCACTTTAGTAAGTTAATTAAATCATAAATATTTAGGTTTCTTTTACTCTTGAGTTATTGTTGTTATGGTCGGTGTATCATCCCTTTGAGGTATTCTTCATCTGATTCATGTGCTGCTTGAATTTTTATTAGTTATTTCTGAAATTTGGCTATGCATTGACTGGTTTTGTACATAATTTTTATATCTGTTTTGTTAACTTTCTGATTTTTTAAAATTCATTCACAACTAATTATTCAATCCATTTTTTGTTTGATTAACAGTTGTATAAGTTTTATTTTTTAAGAACAATCCAATTTATCTTTTAAACACTTTGGACTCATTACTGATGTTTTCTATGACTGCAAACATGTCAGGGGAAGAGGCAGAAGATCCACATCATCCATCTGAGGCATCTACGTCTCAGGGCCGAGGTATGTTTGAATGTCATTGACTATATTTTTTATGTAATTGAACTAAATATATATATATATATATAATTTTTCAATTTATATATAAAAATTTTTTCAACAGGATCAGACTCGGCTGCTTCTTCCTCTCACAGGAGAGGCCCTGGTCGTGGCATATTATCATGGGATTCCAACACGACGATATATGTTTCATTTGATGAGGTTTTTCATCCTATGGGGCCGAATGCCCCGGAATTTATTCGTCAGCTGGGTCATATCATACGTGACCCACATCGATTTCCATTGACCACGTGTGACTGGGATTCAATCCCTCAGGACACATTAGATCGTCTATGGAGGGAGGTTCAGGTAAAAAAATCATTTTACATTATATTCTATGTATAAAGAATACTAATATGTTTGATTATTTTCTTTATAGAAAAATTTGAAAGTATGCCCTGAAGAGTTTCGGCCCGTGTGTACGAGCAAATGCCGTAAGATGTGGAATGATTATAAAGGCAATGTGTAGAGGGACCACTGGGTACCAAATGTGGGTGCCCTAGACATTTTGGAAAAAGTCTCAAGAGGTGTCCTCCCGGATCAGTGGCGTGACTTGGTTACATATTGGTCTACTGAGGGTGTTGCGGTTTTTATATTAATTATTTTGGTGTATATATATTTTCAAGAATATGTGATTTTTTTTAAATTTGAATGAATTGAATGTAGGAGGTGTCAACACGCCATTCAGAGAATCGAGCGTTGCATGGACCACCTAACAGGCTCGGGACTCATCACGTGTCTCAGATCTGACATGAGGTATATATTATTCATTTATTAATTTATTAATTAATATGGTTTGGTGTTTATATTATTTTAATATAAAGTTGCGAGTGCAAGGTGCATCAACTGATAAAATGTTGGTGTGGATGAGGACTTGTGATCGCAATGATCCAGAGGTTGCAGCATTGATAGTAAGTGTCTGTACTTACCAATAATTACATAAATCTATATATTAACATATATATATTTATATATATTTAAATATTTCATAGGCTCAATTTGAAGCTGAGTTAGAACATCTGCCAGAGGACCAGCGACAGCTTCCCATGCGACGGGATGAGATCTTTCATCGCATTATCCTTCGGGACGGGCATGGCTATAGTATGACCTATGGAGCAGGGATTCCTCATTCTGTAGTGTCACGCAATGTGGTTGTCGGTCCTGCTGTTGCTCATATGACACAGTAGATGTCAGATTTTGAGGCACGGCTGCGCGCTTCCGTGGAGGCAAATGCGCAATTGACAGCTGAGGTTAGAGCACTGCGGGAATATGTGCGTCGAGCTGATGGTGCAGGGGATCATACGACGCAGGTATATACTGTAATTATTTATTTAATTTAAATTATTTTTGTTATTAAAATATTTATAATGTTTATTTTTTGTAGGCCCCTGGCCCACCAGAAGGAGGTAGCAGTGATGACAACGCGTGACGCATCAAATATTCACGAGATATGTTTTTTGTTTTTACTGGTGGGGTTGACATTGATGTACTGTATTTATTCATTTAATTTAAATTAGAAGGTTGTGTACTTATAATTTCTTTCTTTTCTTGTTTATTATATGATAGCTAATATTATCTAAGGAGTGAATTTAAAAACTCTAACCCCCCGCACCCCCGTACATCCCCCCACACAACCGTACAACCCCCCCCCCCCCCCGTACTGCCCCCCCCCCCCCCCCGTACTGCCCCCCCCCTGCACCCCCGTACAGCCCCCCACAACCTCGTACAGCCCCCCGCACCCCCGTAGAGCCCCCCCCCCCCCCCCGCACCCCCTTACAGCCCCCTGCACCCCCGTACAACCCCTCCCCCGGCACCCCCGTACAGCCCCCCGCACCCCCGGACAGCCCCCCCCCCCCCCCCCCCCCCGCACCCCCGTACAGCCCCCCGCACCCCCGGACATCCCCCCTGCACCCCCGTACATCCCCCCCGCACCCCGTACATCCCCCCGCACCCCCCGTACAGCCCCCCGCACCCCCGTACATCCCCCCGCACCCCCGTACATCCCCCCGCACCCCCGTACCCCCCCCCCTATCGAATGCCACGAAACCGTACGACAACAGTCGGTGCGTGAATTGTGAAATGGTCGGCCAGACGGCACGTCATTCGGAAGAGCCGTTTGACCGCGGTGGCCGGAAACGCTTTTCTGGCGCCATAAAACACGAAAACGGCATGCGGCGGTCCAATTCGGAGAAAACGTGCTCCGAACGACCTGAAACCGCACGAGAACGATAGAAATATTATTCTGGAGATTTAGGAGGAGGCGGAACGTCCATCGGACGTGCGGTGCGCGCGGAACGACCGAATGTGTCGTTTTCAGCAGAGCGGCTTGCGCTGAAATGGCGCGTTGGGGGGTCAAAACCACCCGAACGACCTCCGAATGCCACGAAACCATACAACAACAGCCGGTGCATGAATTTTAAAATGTTTGGATAGAGGGCACGTCATTTGGAGGTGCCGTTTGACAGCGGCGGCCGGAAACGCGTTTTCGGCGCCATAAAGCACCAAAACGGCGTGCGGCGGACCAATTCGGAGAAAACGTGCTCCGAACGACCTGAAACAGCACGAGAATGATAGAAATATTATTCCTGAGATGCAGGAGGAGGCGGAACGTCCACAGGGCGTGCGGTGCGTGCGGCACGACCGAAGGTGTCATTTTCAGCAGCGTGGTGCGCGCTGAAATGGAGCGTTAGGGGGTCAAAACCACCCTAACGACCACCGAATTCCACGAAACCGTACGACAACAGCCGGCGAATGAATTGTAAAATGTTCGGCAAGACGACACGTCATTAGGAGGTGCCGTTTGACCGCGGCGGCCTGAAACGCGTTTCCGGCGCCACAAAACACCAAAACGGCGTGCGGCGGTCCAATTCGAGGCAAACGTTCTCCGAACGACATGAAACCGCATTAGAATGATAGAAATATTATTCCTGATATTCAGGAGGATGTGGCACGTCCATAGGACGTGCGGTGCACATGGCACAACAGAATGTGTTGTTTTGAGCAGCGCGGCGCGCGCTGAAATTGCGCGTCGGGGGGTCAAAACCACCCGAATAACCTTCGAATGCCACGAAACCGTACGAAAACAGCCGGTGCGTGAATTGTGAAATGGTCGGCCAGACGACACGTCATTCAAAGGTGCCGTTTGACCGCGGCGGCTAGAAACGCGTTTCCGGCGCCATAAAACACCAAAACGGCGTGTGTCGGTCCAATTCGGAGCAAACGTGTTCCGAACGACCTGAACTGCACGAGAACGGTAGAAATATTATTCTTGAGATGCAGGAGGAGGTGGCACGTCCATCGGACGTGCGGTGTGCATGGCACGACCGAATGTGTCGTTTTCAGCAGCGCGGCGCGTGCTGAAATGCGCGTTGAGTGGTCAAAACCACCCGAACGACCTCAAAATGCCACGAAACCGTACGACAACAGCCGGTGCATGAATTGTGAAATGGTAGGCTAGACAACACGTCATTCGGAGGTGCCGTATGACCGCGGTGGCCGGATACACGTTTCCGGCGCCATAAAACACCAAAACGCCGTGTGGCGGTCCAATTCGGATCAAACGTGCTCCGAACGACCTGAAACTGCACGAGAACGATAGAAATATTATTCCTGAGATGCAGGAGGAGGCGTCACGTCCATCGGGCGTGCGGTACGCATGGCACGACTGAATGTGTCGTATTCAGCAGCGCGTCGCGCGCTGAAATGCTGCGTTGGGTGGTCAAAACCACTCGAACGACGTCCGAATGCCACGAAACCACACGACAACAGCCGGTGCGTGAATTCTGAAATGGTCAGCCAGACGGTACGTCATTTGGAGGTGTCGTTTGACCGCGGCGGCCGGAAACGCGTTTTAGGCGCAAAAAAACACCAAAACGTCGTGCGACGGTCCAATTCGGAGCAAAAGTGCTCCGAATCACCTGAACCCGCACAAGAACGATAGAAATATTATTCCTGAGATGCAGGAGGACGCGGGACGTCCATCGGACGTGCAGTGCACGCAGGACGACCGAATGTGTCATTTTCAGCAGCGCGGCGTGCGCTGAAATGGCGCGTTGGGGGGTCAAAACCACCTGAACGACCACCGAATTCCTCGAAACCATAAGACAACAGACGGTGCATTAATTTTAAAATTATCGGCCAGACGGCATGTCATTCGGAGGTGATGTTTGACCGCGGCGGCCGAAAACGCGTTTCCGGCGCCATAAAACACCAAAACGGCATGCGGCGGTCAAATTCGGATCAAACATGCTCCGAACGACCTTAAACCGCATGAGAAAAATAGAAATATTATTCCTGAGATGTAGGAGGAGGCGGCACATCCATTGGATGTGTGGTGCGCGCGGCACGACCGAATGTGTCGTTTTCAGCAGCGCGGCGCGCGCTGAAATGGCGCGTTGGGGGGTCAAAACCACCCGGATGGCCTCTGAATGCCACAAAACCGTATGAAAACAGCCAGTACGTGAATTGTGAAATGATCGGACAGACATAATGTCATTTGGAGGTGTGGTTTGACCGCGACGGCAAGAAACGCGTTTTCGGTGCCAAGAAACACCAAAACGGCGTGCGGCGGTCCAATTCGGAGCAAACGTGCTCCGGACAACCTGAAACCGCACGAGAACTATAGGAATATTATTCCTGAGATGCAGGAGGAGGCGGCACATCCATCGGACGTGCGGTGCGCGCGACACGACCGAATGCGTCGTTTTCAGCAGCTCAGCGCGCGCTGAAATGGCGCGTCGGGGGGTCAAAACCTCCCGAACGACCTCCGAATTCCCCAAAACCATACGACAATAGCCGGTGCATGAATTTTGAAATGGTTGGCCAGACAGCACGTAATTCGGAGGTGTCGTTTGACCGCGGCGGCCGGAAACGCGTTTCGGGCGCCAAAAAACACCAAAACGGCGTGCGGCGGTTCAATTCGGAGAAAACGTGCTCCGAACGGCCTGAAACCGCACGAGAACGATAGAAATATTATTCCTGAGATGCAGGAGGGGGCGGCACATCCATCGGACGTGCGGTGCGCGTGGCACGACTGAATGTGTCGTTTTCAGCAGCGCTGCGCGCGCTGAAATGCCGCGTTGGGAGGTCAAACCCACCGGAACAACCTCTAAATTCCACGAAACCGTACGAAAACAGCCGGTGTGTGAATTGTGAAATGGTCGGCCAGACGGCATGTCATTCGGAGGTGCCGTTTGACCGCGGTGGCCAGATACGCGTTTCCGGCGCCATAAAACACCAAAACGGCGTGCGGCGGTCCAATTCGGAGAAAACATGCTCCGAACGACCTGAAACCGCACGAGAATGATAGAAATATTAATGCTGAGATGAAGGAGGAGGAGGAACGTCCATCGGACGTGCAGTGCGCACGGCACGACCGAATGTGTCGTTTTCAGCAGCGCGGCGCGCGCAGAAATGCCGCGTTGGGTGGTCAAAACCATTAGAACGACGTCTGAATGCCACAAAACCGTACGACAACAGCCGGTGCGTGAATTCTGAAATGGTCGGCCAGACGGCACATCATTCTGAGGTTCCGTTTGACCGCGGCGGCCGGAAATTCGTTTCCGGCGCTGTAAAACACCAAAACGGCGTGTGGCGATCCAATTCGGAGAAAACGTGCTCTGAATGACCTGAAACCGCACGAGAACGATATAAATATTATTCCTGAGATGCAGGGGGAGGCGTCACGTTCATCAGATGTGCGGTGCGGGCAGCACATCCGAATGTGTCGTTTTCAGCAGCTCAGTGCGTGCTGAAATGGCGCGTTGGGGGGTCAAAACCACCGTAACGACTTCCGAATGTCATGAAACTGCACGAAAACATCCGTTGTGTGAATTTTGAAATGGTCGGGAAGACGGCACGTCAATTGGAGGTTCCGTTTGACTGCGGCGGCCGGATACACGTTTCCGGAGTCATAAAATATCAAAACAGCGTGCGGCGGTCGAATTCGGAGCAAACGTGCTCCGAACGACCTGAAACCGCACGAGAACGATAGGAATATTATTCCTAAGATTCAGGATGAGGCGTCACATCCATCGGACGTGCGGTGCGCACGGCACGACCGAATGCGTCATTTTCAGCAGCTCGGCGCGCGCTGAAGTGGCGCGTTGGGGGGTCAAAACCGCCCGAACGACCTCCGAATGCCACAAAAACGCACGAAAACATCCGTTGCGTGAATTGTGATATGGACGGGCAGACGGAACGTCAATCGGAGATTTCGTTTGACCGCGGCGGCCGGAAACGCGTTTCTGGAGCCATAAAACCCCAAAACGGTGTGCGGCGGTCCAATTCAGAGCAAACGTGCTCCAAAAAACCTGAAACCACATTAGAACGATAGGAATATTATTCTTGAGATGCAGGAGGAGGCGGCACGTCCGTCAGACGTGCGGTGCGCGCGGCACGACCGAATGCGTCGTTTTAAGCAGCTCAACGCGCGCTGAAATGGCGCTTTGGGGGGACAAAACCACCCGAAAAACCTCTGAATGCCATGAAACCGCACGACAACATCTGTTGCGTGAATTTTGAAATGGTCGGATAGACGGAACATCAATCAGAGGTGTCGTTTGACCGTGGCGGTCAGAAATGCGTTTCTGGAGTCATAAAACACCAAAACAGTGTGCGGCGGTCGAATTCGGAGCAAATGTGCTCCGAACGACCTGAAACCACACGAGAACGATAGGAATAATATTACTGAGATACAGGAGGAGGCGTCACGTCCATCGGACGTGCGATGCGCGCGGCACGACCGAATGCGTCGTTTTTAGCAGCTCGGTGCGCGCTGAAATGGCGCGTTGGGGGGTCAAAACCACCCGAACGTCCTCCGAATGCCACGAAACCTCACGACAACATCCTTTTCGTGAATTGTAAAATGTTCGTAAAGACAGCATGTCAATCGGAGGTGCCGTTTGACCGCGGCGGCCGGAAACGCGTTTCTGGAGCCATAAAACACCAAAACGGCGTGCGACGGTCGAATTCGGAGAAAACATTCTCCGAAAAACCTGAAACTGCACGAAAATGATTGGAATATTATTCCTGAGATGCAGGAGGAGGCGACACGTCCATCGGACATGCGTTGCACGCGGCACGACCGAATGCGTCGTTTTCAGCAGCTCGGCGCGCGTTGAAATGGCGCATTGGGGGGTCAAAACCACCCGAACGACCTCCAAATGCCACGAAACAGCACGACAACATCCGTTGCGTGAATTGTGAAATGGTAGGAGAGAAGGCACGTCAATCGGAGGTGACGTTTGACCGCGGCCGCTGAAGAAACATTTTTGGAGTCATAAAACACCAAAACGGCGTGCGACAGTCGAATTCGGAGCAAACGTGCTCCGAAAAACCTGAAATGATAGCATTTCTTAAATCTGGGGTTTTAAATTATTATAACACAATGATTCGATATTATACATATATTTAATATTATATATATTAAAACATTTAAAATATATTATATATATATATATTTATTTAAAATATTGTATTTAATAGTATATATGTGAATATTTTTTTTAATATATATATATATATATTTATTTATTTATTTCAGAGGACATTTTTTTAAAAAAGAAATTCACTATAGCGACCGCCATTGGCGGTCTCTATAGGCCTCTATCGACCGCCATTGGCGGTCGCTATAGGCCTCTAGCGACAAGGCTAAAGCGACCGCCAATGGCGGTCGCTGGGCGGCCGCTAGTGCCCTATAGCGACCGCCATTGGCGGTCGCTAATGGTGGTTTTTTTAGTAGTGAAAACTTGTACAAAATTGGTACTTTTCCAACACAATGGCTAATCATTTCTATAAAAAATTGGAATAATCTAATGAATCGCCATTGTATCTTCCTCAAGATATATATTGTCCCATAGAATCATATGGTTAGGATCAAACTACGACTTATTTAATTGAGATTCATGAAACACCTTAAGCACATAACTAGACCATGAATTTAAATTATACTAATTATCCTCATACCAGCCCATTAAAAGTATCTCAAAAGGGACAATGTAATGAGTTTATAACATTAATCTGTTATCAAATCTATGATTCCCTATTATTGAATAAATTTTTACGAAAAAATTATCACCAATCTATAATTATAACGATTGACAATGATTATTCTCTAATGATTTATATCAATTCCGAGTCATTTCCATTCTCTTTCTGCACATCCCAATCTTATCCATTATATCATACATAATCCTGGGTCTGATAAGTGAACAATCAACTACTTCCACCCCATAAAGTTGGGGTTGACAAGCATCATTGTAGAGAATCTTCAATGTAGTTATATATTTCATTTCCTAATATATATAATTTTATTATAACTCCGCTAATGGTATATAATCCTTCCATGCACAAATAAAATCTATTACAAAAATTCATATAATGTCTTCCAATTTCTATATTTTACATTCATATTGTATATCTATTTGAGGATGATAATTTATTCACACATCCAACTAATTTTAATGTTTTTACTCTAAGGACTTAAAAATATGACATATAAATCTAGGGTCCTTGTAAAACAGAATTGAAACAAGTATGTCATGAAACTTTAAATGACAATAGAAATATATTTAGGGTAATTATTCCACATCATCAGTTTCATCAATTGAGATTAATTGATCCCACTTTGTGAGCAGATCCATGATAACCCATATGTAATCAGGTTTTAGAAAAAATAATTGGTATACCTGTGAAAACATCTATAGTTATATACTGTGTTTTTTAAAGGAAATTGGATGTGAATCTAATAAACCAATTCTAAATTTTTTCTCATTTTGACATGTTGTCTGAGGATTAAGATATAGAAAGAATCCACCACTTTACTCTCCATGACAACCCACTAAAACTATAAACTCGATGCTTTGTACATTTTTGTAAAACCACGATGAATATCATATTATGAGTGGTGGTAGGAATTAATAATTTGTTTCTAAAAATATGTAGGAACTATAATATGATCTCTATAACTTAGTATTGATTTATCAACAAGAAAAAATTCCTTAGTGTTATCCCAATCATTGATTTCTTACATCTTTTTAAAACATAATTTATTATATTTTTGAGAATCCCCTACCTACACAACAAAATCTAGAAGAAAAAGGCTCAAAATAAATCCACTATATATCCTTATTTAACAAAATCAATATTCATATTCAATATGACCAATGTTATCTTCCATTGCTCTAGATTCTAAATTTCAAATTTATTTTATGAATTCATCCTCAATGCATCATTTATGTGAACCCCATTACCTGGTAAAAATATTATGTTAATGTCAAAATTTTGATGAAATTTCACCCGTCTTTATTTTACTAATTTAAAATCAAATTTAGAGGAAGATTTTTTTTGGTATTTTATAATTTATAGGCATGGTAAATTTCTAACCAAATAATTATTATTAAAACACTTTTAAGAATGGAATAATACATCTAATTTCAATTCTTGTGATGATATTTTTTCTTATGTAATCATAAATTTCTTGATACATAATATATTACATGATCAACGTTTATGAAAATAAATACTTACCTAGATCATCATTCATAACTATAGACCACATAGTTTTTTACTAACTCTAGATCAATGAGGATATGTTCTTATTTAAATTAAACCATAATCTCTGGCAAAAATTATTGATACTCATTCTTCAATTTTATGGGAACACCTCTCTGTGTATATGTTTTCATTGGTGTGTAATTTTGTGAGAAATCATGAAATAATCAATGTTAATTACATACCAAGTCATAGAAACTATGAATCTAATAAAAATAAATGATTTTCCAGAGATATAAGATTCTATCATTAGATGATCTACATAAACTCCACTTTACGATATAATTTTTTCATGGAAACCTACCTCTTTCATATGAAAATAAATCATTGAATGCTTTGAGTATAGTTGATGTTCCCACAATATACCCAATACCATATCCATATTTTTCTCATTATCATCCTTAGTCATAGAATACAATCAAATATGATTAACAAACACCACCACAAACAAGTCAACATACAAATGAAATATCTCATTCCTCGATGTCATAATCACTATTAGTGCAATTATATGTCTATAGGGAATCCCCACATACTCATAATGGCCACACATACATTAGATTTTTTTTTTCATATTTCGACAATTCGAACATGAAGTTGATACATCCTAATTGAATTAAAATTTAGAGAACCATGTGATTACCCAAAATTTATCAAAAATTTTCACTATCTACGGAAGAGGATATCGATTATTTATCATAAATATGTAATGTTTATGCCAATCCACATATACCCAACTGTTTAATCTACATTCTTATTAAAAATAACTACTACTACCCATGGGGATGCGCTCAGTCAAATGATTTTTTTATCTTTATAACTATTCCAATTATACAATCAATAACCGCAATTATATAGGTTACATCATATAATATGGACAATAAATAGGATTGGACTATAATGAGATATCAATTGTATCTTTTTATTCTATTTAATGAATAAATCATGAAAAAATTTCATGAATGAAATTAGGAAATTGGTCAATAATAATTGGAAAACTCTTATTTTTTGTTTCAAAAATATTTTCTTGAGTTATTATCTCTAACATAAAAGATATATTTCTAACATCTAGTACCAATGGTACTTTTATTCTAGTATTCAAATGACTATATTATCTTATGTTGTTTTTAATCCATTGTATAATTTAATGGTATCATGTATAACATAATATCTGATGTAGTATTTGAATAATTTCAAAAAATAAATTCCCACAACTAGGACATAGATATACATGTCAATAATAAATAAATCCCAATCCAATTGAGCACTATTAATAGTTAATGAACACACTACACACTTGATGAATCAACACTCCCCATATACTAGAGGTGTTTTAAATTTCACAATATAATGTATAATTTCAATAGGTAAAACCATATAATCAAAAATGTGAGAATTGATCATATAAAAAGATGAACCCATGTAAAACAATTTCTTTTTAGGGGTATAATAAACATTAATAATACCTCAAATTGTTAAAGGGTAGTGTTGATCCCCCTTATTATCTATTGAGCATAATATAGTTACTTACTTTTCCCCTCACGGTCAATATTTCCTTAATGAAATTACATATCCATATGGGTCATGGTTTTCCTAAAATTACCTTTCTCACTCTATTCTATTAATGAGAATTGTTCTAATGAGATCATCATGTAAAAATACTGAATGTTAACAAAGCATCAGAGACATTTCTGAAATTAAAAATTTGGTCACTATGTAAATAGAACTATAGATTCCTATATGGGTGTATCTATTTCTTGTTCGAGGTGGTTTCATGCATTAACTCTTAATATAACCATGAGAAATACATTGAATGCACCCCCGATTACTCTAGGGTCTTGGAGGAATGTTAACTAATCCCATGGTCTAATTCTATGATTCTCGAACACATTGAAAGTAAGTGTCCCATATACACTTATTTCTATCATTTTATTTCCAATTTATATATACATAATTCATACTCCAATATTAATATAAATATCTCTTTTATCCACTATTTATTATTTTAACACTTATTTATAATCCTTAATCCACAAAAAAGTTATGTTAATGTGAATATTCCTCACATTCTCAGACTCAATTATTTTTTCCATCATGTACACACTGGATGACTCTTTTTAGGATAATTAGAATATGTTCATGAACATACTAACATATTATATCATAGAAAGATTATGTTTATTCTACATAAATAAATGATTTGTTCATATAATATTCATACTCTGATGGTAGAATTTTTTTCAAAAAAAATATTCAAATTCCTCCCATAAAATACCATTCTCGAACTTCTATTGTACTAGTAAATTCCACTACTAGAATGATAGATAATGAAACATATACATATAAATTTCAAACCATAGTTCATCCAATATACTAAGGAATTCAAATATTTTTTTTATTTTATTTATCATGGCCTTTAGTTTTTATTTCTTAGAATCCAACCAAAATATTTGTTGAATCTATTTATAAAATTTACAAAATTGACACACATATAGAAGCACATCATTCTATTTTCCACTTTTAAAGTATTGAATATCAAGAATGATAAACTGAATGTGTTTCTAATTCACCTATAGCTTAGGTACTCAAACATTTGTTCATCATCATCTTGTTGAATTCAATTATTTCTACTCGATTACATTAATATAACAAGAAAAAATATCACTTAGAATCACTAAATACAAAATAAAAGAATTACACATTTTAAATCAAAATTTTCGAAAGTATTAACTTGATTTTTTTGTCCAATTAAAACTATTTGAATAATTTTATTTTTAATTATATGTTATCAAATTCAAAATCAACAATATTTCCCTGGTGGGAAGCCTTAATATCATTGCATGATATGAAATACTCATTAGTTACACCTATGAGGATGTGATGAGACACACTTATAAGTTTCATAAAAACTATTTCGCCAAAATCACCCTAGTAACATGGCGTTCTTCTTAAAAAGGTTATCTATTTATTTTTAAACTATAAATTTCATGATATGAAATTATTATCTCATTAATATAATCCCAACTCAAGTATTAGATATGAATAATACTATTTTTAACATGCCTCCACTAACACATTGTATTTGTATTATAATGAAATTTTATACCCCTTAGGTGAAATCTCCAAAAAAACAAAATGAAAATAAGAAACATCAAAGGACTCTGACAACAATTTGTGATTATATTACATAAATATGTAAAACAAATTGATTATTAAAAATAACTGTCATTTCTCCCAGAATTTTGAATGATTTTATTCCAATAAAACAATAATGTAAAACCAAATAGATAACAATAATATAGGGAAAATAGAAATAAAATATAACATCCAAAATGGGTAAGAACAACCAGAAACAACAAAACCTAATTTTAATCATTCCATGAAACCCACAAAGTAGCACAAGGATCCACATCCACATTATATGTCTTGGTATCAAGATGCATTATTATAAAAATAATATATAGGTTTCCATTCCCTATTTTCTATTACATAACATCCACAGAAACACCAATGTTCCCAAGAAATATGTGACTATCAACTCAGTAGGCATTCCCCCAGTGACGTCCCAATACATTCCACTACGATAAGAACCAATACGAAAAAATATTATAAATCATTTGAAAAACGTTTGATTATACCAATCCATATGTGATAATCACGTGAAAAAAACATCAATGGTTCTTGAAACTATTATTTATTTTTTTTCATGATTTTTTGTTCACACACTCAGATGAAACGACACACACTTACTATTGGTGTTTCACATTGATATTGTTTCTTCGTTACCATCCTTCATCCCACACTCCTTGACGGTAATACTTTATAATTCTACTCTATTCCATGTTTTACACATTCTAACATAATATTTAAACTTCCATTCCAAATTATTTCCCAAGGAAATAATTATTTACATATAAAATTTTATCAGACATTTTTATTGAATTAAATATATCAAAATTTTAAAAGAATAATTTTAAAAATATATTCCAATATATTTTAAAAAAACCATACAATAATTAATTTTCATGAAAACATAAAAAAAATCTCCAATATATCACAAAATGATTACATAAAGTATCTAGGTAATTAATTTTAAATAAACCAAGACATAATGTTCAAGGTATTTTTAAATTATTGTGAATCCACCTACCACTGAAGGCATGATTAAAACAAGGAACATCATGATTTGGGCTTGCAAAAAATTCCCTTCAATAGATTCAATAACATGTCATCATGAGCCAGAATGAGGAAGATAGATCATTACATTGTGGGCTAGATCTAATGATCGAGGGGAGAGAGAATAACCGGACATAAAGAGATATAGAGGAATGGATGACTCAATATTGAATCTAGGTCATCCATTCACATTGATATCATGTGATATTAATTTGAATATAAGGGAATTATCAGGGCATATTACAGATAAAACTAGATTGATTCCCAGGAAGGATTTGGGAAATCCATTGATTTAGGGTCTTAATATAGGTTAAAAAATATTTTTTGGTTCATTAACATCATTTCATAGGTGTAGGAAACACCATTTTTCAAATCTTGTGGCATTTATCATAATCCCCCCAAATAGATATTCACATCGTTTTTCCACATGGTTCTCAAAACTATTCCCCAAGTGTGTGTTTCTACTATCTTAAGTCAATAAACATTCATGTTTAGCATGCGTGGTTTTACCAATCATGTTTCAACCAAACCTTTTTCACGATTTAAAAATACATTTTTATCATGTTAATTTTCTTGGCTTGAAAAAACTAGGAACCAAATGTTTTCATACCCAATTACTCTCATCCTCATATTCATAGTTTCATAGGGATATTGTAAAGTTACTACTAACATTATCAAAATATTATCCTTTTGATACACATCCAAATATCACAAAATATATTTTAGAAACACCAAAATCCTTACACAAGAATTATATAAGATCAAAATATATATTAAAATTCTTCTATATCTGAAAATAGGGGTGTTATGTTCTCCCGAACATTTGTATTTCCCTCATTTGAATGAATATATATGGGGTGGAATATGGAATAGATCAGGCCAATGCTCTAATATTTCCAATACATTTCCACAATTGTATTCTTTATCCTAACCATTCTATCATAAAACCCCTCCCAGCCCGTTTCATTGAACACAAAAGAGATTCAATTTCCATTCCAAAATATTTTTCATCACATGAATCATCAGTTAATTTGTCTCATAATCAATTTGATCCAATTAAATCACACAGTCATGGTCATTATAGTACTTCATTAACAATGATACATGAAAATCATTATGCACATAATTGATCATTAGTTATAAATCCAACCAATAAGCCACATCACTATCCTATTAATGTATCTCAAATGGTAAAATTTGATGATGAGTAATGTTTCATTTCATACCAAATTGAATATTCTATATACTTGGAGATATTATTATGAAATAAATGATCACCTACCACAGATGAAAACAACAAAAAACATTGACCGCATATCATTTTAATAACTCTAAGTCATCTACAAGGGACACATATTTTTTACAATGAAAAATAAACCTCGATGGTTCTGCATGAAATTTCTTCCAAAAATCCTATCAACCAGTGGAAAAATAATTATCATGAGAGTATTTTACAACCTCTGTACTCCATATGATTTTTAGGTCCCATATCACTCGTTGGATTCAGAATCCCTCCATATTATAGTGTAATCCCTTTCTTCCCTATATCAATATAATATGATTGAAAATTACTACTTAGATTACAATGAAATGGGAGAATCATTTACCCCTGCCTGATAGTGGAGTGTAAAATCTAAAACATCCTGGCATTAAAAAATTAAAAGGCACCACCAATTTCTTAATTGCACAGTGATAAACTGCATTATTAATTATCCATGATTTATACAAGTATAAACCTTGTTAGAGCATTCCCTCATCTATTTCTAATAAAAATTACCCACACTATTTGTAAAACAATATTGATCCAGCTTTAGTGGTATTAAAAATCTATGAATCCCCAAAAATTATATGGACATCCAAAGGGGGGATTGTGTCCTTTGGAAGAAACTATTTGACTATGAATAATATGACCTAGAGGCTCTATATAAGTTTCCTAAAAAAGAGATGGAATGTAAAATAGATAAGAATACATCCTCATAAGTTTATTTTCATACCTATGTATTCGAAAATAATATTATTGTTGAAAACAATTATTATGGTTACTTTTCATGTTCTTTCCTTATGTTAGGTTTATAATTAAAAAATTATAAAATTATGGTCAATAATATTCCCTCTTTGATGTCTAAAATACTATTAATATATTCTTATAATATAAACCTTGATGGGGCCCTCACGCCACAAATCACTTTCAAATATTCTCAACCTAAACCAATAATGACAGTCCGTGTTTTAAATACATTAAACTATGCACAAAAGAGACTCAAACTATTGTTTAATGAATACTCAGAATGTGAATCCTAGGTAAAATATCAGTATCAGATTGTTAAACCTCTTATTTTTATGGTTTAGGAAAATTATTGAGAAATAAATAATGAAAATAAAAAAAACTTATTAGTTCAAAAACCAACAAAGGGTGACTGAATAAAAAGTCAATTAATATCCAAAAAGACCACATCATAACAGGCATAGGAAAAAATTAATATTATTACAGTAAGAGACAATTTTTTTATGTTTTTCAATATAAATCTACAAATATTTAAACTATGCTTACTGTGTCCCTCAATATAGGAAAAAATTAGGGCATAATATGATAATTTTATTTTTATTTTCCTAGATCATTTAATATCTGATGGAGATTATCAATCAAAAATGTCGTTAATGAAAACTAATTGTATGTAAAATAAATGATATATGGAAAAGAGTTAGATAACAAAAATATTTTATTCCAGTAATGGTTAATGGAAAAACTTCCACATCATTGAGTCCCCCTCATATTAACAAATAAAATTAATGGTTATAACACAAACCATATGATCACAATGTAGTCGAATATGCATTTGTTAGCTGGTTAATAACCTTCTGACGTGGGACATTATGGTTTTCCAAAAACAATGGTCCTCTATTAAAATTTAGCTTCAACAGCTGGACGCATCAACTCCCTTTCTGTTTAATGTCTTCGTAATTGGAACATTTTAAAGACAGTTGTGACCTCGTTTAGTCTATATGATCCTTGCACTCCCTCACCTCTAAATTTTGAGAAATCACTTGGTTATGATAATTAGAGTCTGCAACCCCCATGTGGTGTAATTTACTGGTACCATACAATTGGGTCCATGTCTCATTAAGGGAGGAATTGAACATATTAACGTCACTATCATAAGAAACTAGGTCTTTGTGAGGTATGAAAATTTTGTACATGATAATGTGAAGATGATGATAGTTAAAATAGCTTGACCCCAAATCAATGAAACATCACCAAGGGTTTCCTCCATATCTCAAAAATCTACCCAAGATTTTCTATAATGATGTTTCATATTTGATGACATGCCCTTCCTCGCACAGCTGTGTTTTCTCTGACAGAATTTCTACCATGATTCTATTCCTCCACCAAAACATATTTATAATATGAATTGCCATAATGAAAAATGGTGTCAACAAAAATTCAGATAATTAATAAGGTAAATCATTCATCTCTGTGGGTTGTTCAATTTCAGAGGTTTAGAACATGGGGCATGATGTCATTCTTAGAATTCCGGATGATGTTCAACATGGTCCTATTTGATTAGGACCCCCAACAATGTTAACCAATGAAACATGGTTTATGTCAATCTACACATATATTAAATGTCTGAATGAACATACCTACAAATGCAGGTGATAGTGAAGGGAATTATTTCTGGCATAAAAAATGAACGGAGATAGTGAATTTTGTATGAGAGTAAAAGGATACAATGCTCTGTGTACTCATTATACTAATCATTCCAAAACATCATTATGGTATTCATTCACAAACCATTGGGAATAATACCTTTATAATTAAGTTAAATCCTCTATGGGTTGAATAATGACTTCCATTCCAGAGACTTCATCCATCATCATCAACTATAATTACTAATGGATTACTATATGGGATTCCCTCATAACATTATTGACAATGAGAAATGAGACATGCTTGAGGAATCCAAATTTCATATAGAACCTAAAAGGATTTTGATTCATATAAGTCGTACACTATCATGGATTTAATAGATCAACAAGATCACCAATAGAAATGTTAAGATAAAAAATAGTTATGCCACATATATATAGGTGTGGTCCCTTCCTATGTTTCCAATATTGTACTATAAACAATCTGAAAACATGACCACATCCACCATTTTAAAATCATCCTCTTTATCCTGATCAGCTCCCATTCCAATTGATGGAATTTTCTGGGCCTTTACAATTACTCATAGAAGAAGGTGTTAATTCTATAAAATTGGATAAGGAATAAAAAATTGAATCCAATGTTGAATTAAGTGAAAATTATTCAATGGTATGAAATTATAAAATGATGTATGTAATTCAATAAAAAAATCCCTACATTGTTCACCACTCCTCATGGTGTTCCACCACCCCATAAAATCCCGATGAATAGAAAATGGTTTATGGATGAGGTTTATTATAACGACCCATCCCCAGTTATTTAGAGTGAGTGCATTATTAAAAAACATTATCATGATACAAGTAATCAGGTCTCGAAATACTTATATGTTTAGTATCATTGAAAGTACTAGATACATTCTTAAGTGTTACATTACATGATGAAATAAATCATCAACAAAACCATTCCCCATTGAGCACTCTTATATCCTTATCCTAACCCTATAGGTCAACCATAAAATATTTCTGCACCTCCTGGAAAAAATAAAAGATATAAAGGGGTGATCTCAGATACTCATTAAGGATAACAATATAGCAGAAACATTCTTAAATAAGAATAAATTTTTTAGACAATGTACAAGCCAAAAATAATCCCTTTAAAATTAATATTCAGAATAATATGGAAAAGATAAAATCAAATAATTCCATTTACTTATTCTCATGGATATTTTACTAGTCGAATAAAAATATGCAATATCAATAGCCACTTTCATAATGATGAAATGCATAATTCCCGACTTCATGACCCCATAGTCAAGGACTCGTTCCAAGACTACAAATAAAACTTTTTCAAGGATTTGTTATAAGACACTAGTTTGTCTAATGAGACATACTAATGCATCTAGTAGCTATAGCGGGCTCCACTAGTCACTTACTAAGTCCAATGAATTCCTTATATGAGAATGTTTAAACATAACAAAAACATTAATATTACAACTATCATATGAAATATCAATACATAATCCATAAAACATGAATAGTTTAAAAATAACACATCAACAGTCAAACATATCTCAAAACCTACAATACAAAATAGAATATTTGTATCATAATAAATAAACTTCAAATAAGCAAAAAATCCATCAAAGGATGTTGACATAGATGAAATAAAAAGAATTTGTAGAGAAATATCTCTTTTTATATAGAAATCCTTTAAAAGTCACCTAATTATAAAAGAAAAAAATAATTTTGAAAATATTATTACATGCTTGTGTGGGATGCTTCAACGATGTTATAATGGTAAAAAATAACCACACCTACTGTATAAGTTAAAAAAAAGACATTCTTACCTTAATTTTGTCTAAAAGGTCATAAAGTACCTTATTTGGAAAATGACAGAAAGATTCCTTTCAAAAAAATTTATAAAAGTCAAACAAGGGTACAATTTACTTTAACCCATAGTATAGTAAATAGTAATATTGTTTTGAAATAAATTTTTAAGAAACATGGACGGGGATGATAAAGATGTCCCAGTAGATACTTACGTAAAAACAACATCGGATAATAAAGTGATTGTGAAATTAACCTTTACCTTGTAATTTTCCATAGTCTATGGTATGTTAAACTCTTTTATATTAGTGAAAACATTTTTATTAAATTACACCAGAATAATATACATAAATATGATATCATATCTGAACTAATAATATTTCTTTGATGATAATATTTTAGTAGTATCATCGTTTCAGGTTTTAACTGATCTGTTTTCCTTTATATGCTCAGTTACGTAATCCCTATTTTTAGGGATAGGATATATTTTTTTCATATCGAAAAAGATATTATGTTCTTAAAAATTATATTTAATCATAAAAGGAAAATTATTCTGTAATGATTATGATGGGGAATGAATCTCTCCGTGTTCGTGGAGACGGTAATCCGTACGTATGCACGAGCAACAATATCATTATATTGATGGTGAAATAATATATAATTGGATGGTATATCATATATAAATAATAATTTACATCTTATATTTATTATTTACATTATTTATATTCACTATTATACCCATCCAAATAATGAGGTGTATGAATAACAAACTACACCATGACATGGAGATGGTAAGCCATCCATACGCACTTTTGGTGACTTTTTCATTCATATGATGGATAGAATAATTAATATGGTTGTAACATTTTTATAATAACATCAAAATATATAGAAGATACTTGATTATTTATTTTATAATTGAAAAAACAAAGAAATAGGGAGTAGAAGAAGAAAATATCATGAAAGAGGTGATGAAATATTTACCTCTTCTTCGAGTTCTTCGTTTTGGTTTGATCAAAAGGGCACCATAAGATGGATTCATGACCAAAGGATGTCCTAATTGATGAAGGGATGAAATTTATGAGGATATTTGGATAGGGTTTGGATGATCCAAATGGATTTGGATGTATGAAATTAATAAAATGGGAAGTACCCTTTTATATGAGAGGTCAGGGTGACTACATGAAAATCTTCAAATATTATTTTATAATAAAATCATTTTATGTTTGTAATGGATCAAAAATGATTCATTTTGAGAATAAAGTGGTTATGGGTCAAAATAATCTCAACTAATTGGTTTTGGACAGGTTTAGGTCACCATATTAATCTTATCATTTATATTTAACTCATAGTTAAATACTTTTACATTTACCATGTCTCTTTGTATTTTTATGTTATATGGTTAATAAACATACTATTATTAGGCCAGAGAACCCCATGTGTATCATTATTAATATATATACCTTCATTTATGTCCTTTGACCGATCTATAGAGCTTTTGAAATATTATATCAATTTATAATATAGTTTTTGTTTTAAAAACTCAATTATGTCAATTTTGACACTATTTAGTATTTGATATTTTTGGAAAGCTATTAAAACATTATCACTTCAAAACAAATTATTTAAAAACCCCTAACATGTCATATTATTATATTAAATTATTCTAATTTATCATAAGTCTCAATTTACATTTATTTGGATATTCATAATATATATTATTTTAATATTTCATTATTAAGGAAATTACTAGATCATCATGGTATCATAAATAAATTAAATTAATTAATGTCTAAAAATTATAAATAAAACATAATTATATAGGAAATAGTTTTATCTTTATAATAAATATTTATAGTCCAATTTATATTGTGTGTAACCCTATATTAATAGTGGTTTATATATTATATAATGAATTTATCTCTTTTAACTCTTCTTTAAATAAAATAATAATAAATGTCTTAATCTAATCCAGGTGGACCAAAGGGGGTCGTATATTATTTAAAATGTTGTTTTTTTCTAATTATACTTATCCAATAGTGTTAGGACATGTGTTAGGGTAATTATGATATCATTTTTACCCTTAATTACCCTATTTACTTTTAAACGTTGTAAATAAAAGTCAAAAGTTACTATTCAACAAATATTATTTTCATCTTATTGAACCTCATTTTACTTAATTATATTCAATGTGTCTCTTGGATTTTTGAAATTCAACACATAGAAGAAGTAAAATTATGTTTTATGCAAATTTGAAAATGGTCATAAGAGTTGGGTAAAAGAGGGTAAAAAGTTCAATAAAATATTTATATATGTAAACTTATTATAAAATGACCATAGTGATTTACATTGAACTTATATAAGTATTATGTATATATTTTTACATAAAATAAACATAAATAAAATAAAATATTTTTGAAATAAAATGTTGGTTTTAAGCAAAAATGAAGTGTTTTTGACTATTTCTCAAAAAATGAAAGATTTCAGAAAAATAAATAAAATCACCCTAAGATAATTTCAATATCCCGAATTCAAAAGTGAAGTCCATTTTGAAAAATAAAATTTATAAAATTTCAAAAAGTGTGTATTACTATTCATAACGACTAGTTTGATTTGTCGTAGTGTGTTAGAATTTCGAAAATGCGTACAATTCGTGCTTTAGTATTATTCAAAGGGAAACATAACGTTGAAGCATGGGGTGTTACATGGATTTAGTGGCATCTCAAAATGACATAATGATGTTTGCAGAATGGGATGTTTAATTATACTACCACAAAAAAATTCCCCTAGACTAAACCATTCATGGGGAGGGGCGGTCTCATCAGCTCCCACAAATGAAATGAAGTCATTTTAAAAGATAAGATCTTATTTTGATGACTAAAAAGGAACGTTGAGGGATAAGTCATTATTAGGCGGTCCATTCCCCTTGGGAGTGTGTGAAAAATATAATGTGTCTCATATACGAAAAAATAGATACAATGGTATCCAATTTATAATCATAAATAAAAAATAACCATAGGGGAACCTGTGAAAAAATTATAGTAGGATGAGAAAGGATGCATGAGTAACAAAATATAACTTCAATCATACAAATCAATGTATATGGAAAACCAGAGAACTGTTGAAAATTCATCGCATGTAAAATCCACTACATAACGTTAAGTATAAACCATATATCATTTAGTGATCCATGGACTAAAAACCATCCGCAAATATAATCCAGACATAGAAAAACATTTTACTGGTGGGATCGGGCCTCAAGAAGAAATACACTACACATGCCCAACCTAGGGCTTCATACCATATTGGAACTTGGACTTCCCTACGATCCACATAGAAATATACAATAAAAAGGAATCCTAATTCCATATATGAAAATACCATGTGGATTAGGGTACCCTAGGATGTTCTACACTTCCGCTATAACCATCCACTATCATGTCCTCATACCCCATGATGAACCCTTCACAAAATATTCCAATGGAATTTGGGAAAGGCCTCTTCCAAATACATTGGACATTTATTATAAGCCCAATGGGTGCACCAGGGTTCATTTTAACATTATATTCCAATGATAATCCCCTATCCTTTCTCACGGAAGGTGGCGATCTGACACTTTATCACCTCACAATGGTATGTAATCAGATAGAGTGATAGAGATAACTATATTGTATATCAAAACTGTAAACGAAATGGGTGAACTCAAAGCCCTATCCTCCCCCCATGGGCTATTGTTCCATCCATCAATAGATGATATAGGATGTGTGATCCTAAGATATACTTCTTCCTATTTTTTCTCACATCGAGAATGACTCACATGATCATAGATATGGGCAATGATCATTACATATGCATGATCCTGAAACAAACCAAACATGAATTCCCCATAAATGTAAGCCTCAAATTCAAACCAAATATTCCTTATCCATAGATGTAATCAGAAAATTAAATCAAAACGGGCCTTCTACATAGATGTAATCCCTAACAACAAACCAAAAGGGCCTTATCTATTAATATAAGACACAAATTCAATCCTAACAGGCCTGCAACATAGATTTATGCCCCATCATCAATCAAAATTGAACTTCTCCAAATATCTTATCACTAAATTTATTCCAAAATTTTCTTCTCCATAGTTGTATACCCAAACGTCAATTAAAATGGTTGGCCTACATTCTAAATCCCCAATCATTCCACTATTATGCGACTCCTCTAAGGTATAAGTACCAGTAAAACCAAACTACGAGGGCTTTGATTCCTAACTAACCACAGTAATAGGAATCCCACTTGAAGTACAAACGTGTCACACAAATACAAACTAATGTTCTCTGATTGATATTCCCGGTAGTTTTATATCAACAAAAAAGGTCACATCTCTTCCTGGCCCCTTGGGATGATTTATCATAAATTCCATACTAGTATTTAATAGGAACCCTTCTCCAGTGAATCCTCACTATATGTCATTACACTACACGAATTCATCCTTATAAAAAGAACTAAAAATATTATGTTCCGATTTGAGAAGAACCAAACTAAAATGTTTCTAACTCCTCTCATGAGGATATGTAGGAATCCCACTTCATGGGTTTGATCCCAAAATGAAAACAAATTACATCCCCCTTGGATGATGGTAAAATCCATAGCGCCACATTGTATATATTTGGACTATTATCATCCTAAAAAATGACTATGGAATGTCATATTTTTACTCTAAATGATAACATTGGAGGTGAAACTCATATGCATATAGATGATTCTGATTTCATTTGCATTCATGATAAGTCATGATCTAGGGTTAATGCACAGATACTTTCTTGGGAATGAACCAGTGATTCATGAACACATAAACATGAGTTAAATCTATAAGAGAGTCCTAAATAAGAATTAATTCCCCCGAAAAGGGTGTGGAAATCCAAAAAAAATCCATCCTATCAACCAATGTGTTTTATTTAGTGTCATGGGACATGTTTCATAATGAACACATAAATTTTTAAATTAAGTACATGAATCACTAATATAAGAGTCGTTCGACATTTCCGAGTCCACGAAAAAAATCATGCTGGAGACCATCGAGGACCATGTATCTAATGTTAGTGATTTCACACCATTCAAAAATCCAAAGTCAAATTTTCAGGCCAAAAATTCACCATTGGTTCAAAAAAATGATACATCTAATGTGAAAAATTCCAATAAAAAAATAAATTCTTATAATCCATCAGCATATTTTGTGTGTGTCTTTGGGAGAATCAATGGCACATCATGTGTACATCTTTCTTGGAGATTTCCATGTACCCTCAAATTCATTCACTAAGCCAATCAAAAAGGTTCACACACTTTGTGATATGGTTCACATGTTCAGTGACCCTTAATATCATTCAAAAACTAGTCCTATTATAACACCCCAACCCTTTTTATTATAATTTTATTTTTGTATTTATTGAGTTCGGTTAGATTCATCAAGGATCAAGTTAAGTGCCGGTCTAAATTTTTTTTTGTTTAGTAGTTTTGGTGGGTGTCAGACCGGTGCACGGTCATCGCACCGTTAGCAGTGCCCGTGCGTTCGACCCTGGTGAATGCACGATTTCCAATACTTGAGATAACTAAATTTTATAAATGTTTAAACCACCATGATAAGTTTATTTTTGCAGATAATAATAATAATATCATTATAAAATTGATATTAATATTATTTTTATAAAAATTTTATTAGAATTATTATTATTATTATTGGTTTGGATTTAGTTTATTTATTTATAATAATTATTATTATTATTATCCTTATTATTTTTATTTTATTTTATTTTTTGTTATTGTTATTTTTTATGTTTTTAACCTACTTTCTTTTTTCTCTCTTATACCAATCACGCTTCTTTCTTTTTTTATCCTCTCATGCACCTCCCCCTATTCCCCCTTAATTCCTATCATGCTACCCACATTTCCCCCACTCACGTATCTATCCTCTCCCCCCTATTCCCTAACGCACATCTCTCCTCTCCCCCCTAATTCCAATCATTCTTCCCCTTTTCTTTTCTCTTTTATCCTCCCACACATCTCTCCTTTAACCCCTAATTCCAATCATGTGGCCCCCTTTTCCTTTCTCTTTTATCCTTCCATGCACCTATCCTCTCCCCTCTTATTCCAATCTGGTTGCCCTGTTTTTTTTCTACCCTTCCCCGCACATCTATCCTCTTCCTCCCTATCTCCTATCAAACGCATCTATCCTTTCCCCCCCTATTTTCAGCATCACACCACCCCTAGTGACCTCCTCCCTTTGGCCCTATGGGTCTCCACGGCCTGGCCTCCCTACAACACCCCATGGCTGGAGGTTATCAAGGTCGCAACCTCTTCTTGACGGTGACCTACAGCAGGCACGCACGAGCCCTCGATTTAGTATCTGTGGCGTGAGACCACCTTCCTCGGATCCCCCTCATTCCTCAATATTTCTTCCGATTTCTTTGTGTTTCTCCAACGATTCAGTGAGGTATGGTCCTCAGACCCCTTCTCTTTCATCATGTTGACGACTGGTTTCTGTTTTGGTACTTGGTTTGGATTTAATCGAAACCCTACGGTTGGGATATCATGAGATTGTTGGGTTCTTTCTTGAAAAGGGTATGTGAAGTCCTCCTTAGGTCTTGTTCTTTTGTGTTCCAACATCCGCTGCCGAAGGCGAAGCAGATTGACTCCATTTCTGTCTGCCGCCAACATAAAGGGTATAGTTTGATGCCCGTTGTTTGGTTTCGCATCATTGTTATGACCTTAATTAGTCAACTATAGTGTTTTGAGTATTTTTTATTTTTTAAAAATATGTTTTGAGTTAGTTCTTGTTTTGTGTCTTCTTGTGTCTGTGCTGATTTTCTTGTATAAGTGACAAATATTATTTTGACGATTTTTAAAATGAAATTCGCATCGCTATGGTTTTCTCATCTAGATTTTTGTGATGCTTTAGCATTGATAAATTGTTGAAAAATTGGACATTAGCATGATTCATTAATTATGTTTATGTGTTTATGCACTTGGGGTGTTGATAAATTGTGATATTAGCTTTTAAAATAAATTTATATGATTTTGGGGGTGTTTCCCTTAGTTTTGTTTTACAAAAAAATGGTTATTTTTTATAGGTTTTACTTTTGAACCTTGTTATTTTTATAGTGTTGGGTTTTGAATTTTATCTTGATTTATTTGTTAGGATTAATTTTATTTTTGGGTATTTGTGGTGTTTTTGAGTCCCGAGGATTTATCGTAGGGAGTTGCGGTTGGTTTCGAAGGTGCGCACGCATATTAACATGTATGAATATGTATAGATATATATATCTTCTATGTGAATGTTCCATCACAGCACAGGGAACACATGAATCAGTTTAAGGATATATATATATATATATATATATATATGGAAGTGTGTGCGGCAAGCGAGCTTCATCTTGAGTTAGAAATATTGGCGTAACCTTTGTTCGATGTAGGGGTTTCCATCCCTTCTCATTTTCTGAAGATTTAGATAGGAACTTGCATGGTTTCATTTAGTTTATAAATTTTATTTTCACCCTTATAATCCTGATAGTTTATTTATTTTAGTGTTTCTTTGATAGTCAAAAGTGTTAAAAACAGCTTTTAAATAGTTCCATGGTGATGTTTAGGTGCTCCCATGACTTTGCTCCAAATTTTAAACAATTTAATGCTTGTGTTTTCTTGATTAAATTTTAGATTATGTTTCTCACCTCTAGTATGTATATAGTTTACATATGGTAGTGTTTTACTATTGAAATATTTATTTAAAAATGGGTTTTTGGATGCTCCTCTATTTACGCACATGTTTATGCCTTGCCAACTTGGTTGGAACTAACTTCCTTTATCTGCAATGGGTATTGTTGGACGTTTTGAGTGGTGTCTTCTAGTAGAAATGTTTTATGGAACCTTTTTTTCCTGTGTTGGTTGATTTCATGGAACTTAATCCTTTTAATGAAATTATTTCGTGTCTCTTTGAATTGGTATTTTTCTCAAATCCTTGGTTTATAAGGGATTCCTGTTTTCTAAATGATGTGGGTCTCTTTGTGTGGTCCTTTAAAGTGGTTTGAAAAGAAATCCTTGTGTATATGCCCATTTGGATTGTGGTGTACATATTCTGTTGAGTGCATGGAGTAAGGCAATGCTTGGGTTTGTTTTTAAAAATTGAATATGTTATCATTAAAGACTTTCTTTGCAATTCCATGAAACTTGGATCCTAAAGGCCCATTTGGCTCTTTAAATACAAAAGTGGTGTTTAGGTTTGTTTTGGATGATCTTTTGGAATTTTTTCATAATGGCATTGAATATGTAAAACTAGATGCCCGATTTGTAACTCCAAGTGGTTAATGAAATGGTTTTGATAACCTAGTGATGTGAAGGCCCATTTGGCACTTTGTATGTCTGACATGTACACTTATATATAAATATATGGGGTGCTCCTATCTGGGGTAACCCTTTATGGGAGAACGCATAGAAGCGTCTCTGTTTGGGGTAGGCAAGTGCAGTGAGATGAGTCACACATGCGAGGGAATTCCTACTTACATAATATTATTATAACCATCGTGGTTTCCTGGGAGTCTATTAGATGATAGAGTGACAGTTGAGGATCAACCCCGATTAGACGGGGTGTTACCCACTGGATTCATTGTTAGGCCGGGCGGGCTTTGTCACTAGATTGGCCAGTTAGGGCGGCAAGTTGGTTATAGACATAGAATATTCACCATACGCTAGCTAGTGGTTCTGAAACCGAGTACATCCAGGGGTCTTCTAGGGATGTTTAGGATCACCCATGGTTACTAGATTACTTACATTGATTGTTTACTTTTTAGTTCCATGGTTTATTTTCAGTTGCGCTTTTACTGGTTTTACTCTAGTCCTGCTTTGGTATTTTCTGTATTGGTTTTCATTTATAAAATAGAAAATGATTTTGGAAATGGTTTGTAGCGTGTGTTGGGTTTTTAAATGAGAACAACATGTTTCATATATTAAAATGTGAAAACCCTACTTTTATATCTGTATCTCAAACATGTGTTAGTGGACTACTTTGGAAAAGAGAATTGTTGGATTCAGAGGTTTATTCTTGGCATCCCTACTGAGCATCTCGGTGCTCACGCCTATTATATCATTCCAGTTGTAGGTTCAGTTTCTCGTACAGGTTTCTGGTTCAGTTGCTCAATGTTTTAGCAACATGGTTTTGAGTTGGGTGGTGACCTAGGGGTCACAAGGAGGTATGTACAATTTATGTTCATTCCTTTGCTAGTTTATTTTGGTTATCTTCAGTTTGGTTTTTCTTTTTATCTTTTTTTTCATGGGCTAAATCGTTCCAAATGTTTCAACTTTGATGCCCGATACTAGTTGCCAGCCCATGGTGATCGGGAACGCCCTTCGAGCCATATCACGGGCCGGCTCGGGTGACCGGTTCAGGGTCAACCCAGGTTGGTTCAAGAAAAAATGGTATCAGAGGTGGCCCTTATTATTTGGGGTGTCTGATAGATGGAGATTATGACTTTCGGGGCTCAGGAGGTAGGTTGCAGGTCGGTGTCTGATCCCCACCACTCACGACGAGACCTGAGTTACCAGGGGTAGTCCAGTATTTGAGTCTTCTGTCTTTGGTTATTTTGGATTGAGGGAAGACAATGGGAGTGAATCGGTTCACAATGTGGCCTCACGTGGGGTGGTGACCCATGTGGAGTCCAGATGACCGATTTAAGGTCCTCTTAGATTTATGTCTTACTTGGGGCATGGATCACCACCATGTTGCCGGGTTAGGAACATACACTAGTCCCTCATTCAGATGGTTTATGATTGGTTGTGTTTCGTTTTGAACTCAGTCAATGTATGTGTGTGTTGAAAATGTAAGTATATACAAAATGAACTAATGGGGTTTCTTCCAAAATGTTTTTGAAATTAGTAAATCGGGTTTTCAATGATAAAGTGTATTGGTTAGGAACAAAACGTGGTATGTGTTTGGACATGGTAAGGAAAAAGAAGTGTTTGAACCTTGGAACTCTTTATGGAGGGTCACACGTGCTTGAGTATATACAGAGAGTTCACGTGGGCACTTGATCGTAGATGATGTCAGTGAGATTGAATAAACTCATGTGTGACATATCATAAGGTTCCATAGGTGGGTTTTAAAATTATAATGAAATAATTGTTTTGGAAAAGTGATTTATGCTTGTATTTATATATGTTTGGCTTATGAGCCTGTTTTCCTTGTCTTGTGTTGTTGCTTTGATTGAGTTTTGGAATACTACCAGTTTTGATGATGTTTTTCATGTTATGAGTATGTTGCCCAGAATGCCTCCTAAAGTTGTTAATGAGCTATGCCCAGTTCCCAGTTCTTTTCGTGTGTTGTCTTTCTAACGAGGTAGTCGGAAACCGTTTGAGGCTGTTGTATGGTCCATGGAGAGAGTGTGTGTCTTTGAGTTGCGGGGAACTCACGGGGGTGATAAGGTTCGTACCGTCTAGGGTTTATTTGAGTGTCCAGATATAGACTAGTAAGGATGGGATATCCCTTTGTCATTGGAGTTCAGGGTGTAGTTGGTGGTGTACGGTTTCTGCGAAGGTTCCCCTTTTTGGCGAGCGGGGTGCGCTAGAGGAATCTGTTTCTGAATAATCTTGTTCATCGGTGCCGACTTATAGTTTTTTCAACCATTATCTTACATTCCACTAGTGTAGCTGGTTCAGGTATTCTAAGCTGCTTTGTCACATTAATCCAAATTCTTACTACCGTGTGACTATTCGGGGCACCGGGGAGAGTTCGGAAAGGAGCAACGTTCGCGAGGGAGTTGGAGACTAGAAGATGCAAATATCTGACTATGAGGCAGGAGATGATTTAGCCATCAGGGCCCCATCCACATGACTTTGGGTGATGCTCGCGCACAGTCAAGAGTTGTCGAGGGTATGTGGAACCTCGGTCCGAGTAATGTTTTCATCCTTGGGAGAGAAATATCCAAAGTTTTATTGTTTATTTCTTGTCACTGTTGTAACCTCATCATAGTTGTTTTGATGTGATAAACTTTTTCTACCGTAGTCTATGCGGTCTTATCTGTCCTCAGTGTGTTTTCAAATCATTCAGATTTCCATGAAGTGTGTTGGGAATGTGAATAAACGGGTCGTTCTAATTTTGAGTGGGGTCTCAATTGTGTTCGTTGGGTGGTTGTTTGGTTTCGTGAAATTAACAGGCGGTGTTTTGGGGTCCTTTTGGATTTCGGGCTTGGAATTTCCTAGTATCTTGTTGCGGTGAGGATTTTATTTAGTTGGTGTGTGAGGGGTTGAGTTAATTACATATCCTCGGGTTATTGGATCTTTTAATAGCATGCTTTCCATTTAAGTCTCTGGGTGTTGTTCTGTCCATGGGGAGAAATTAACTAGGTTCGGTTTAGGAGTTACTGCATTGGCACCCCTCAGGGGTGGTGTGTGTTCGGGTTTCAATATTTTTGTATTAGTTAATTCTTTTGGTGGGGAGAACCCACCCATGTTCTCCCCTCAACCTCAGGCTTCGGTTTTCTCTGGAATTGGTCGGGTGTGACCTGTTGAAAGTAAGGTCATCCCAGGATTCACAGTTTTTCCTCAGTTTTGTCTGGGCATGGACTTGAGTTATATTAATTGTTGTCTTGGTGACTTTCTGGGGGTATAATGTTTTGTGGTGGGGAGAATTGTCACACCCCGACCCTTTTTATTATAATTTTATTTTAGTATTTTTGACATCGATTAGCTTCATCAAAGATCAAGTTGAGCACCGATCTAAAATTTTTATCGTTTAATAGTTTTGGTTGGTGTCATACCAGTCCGCAGTCACCGCATCATTAGCAGTCCCAGTACCATTGACCCTGGTGAATGCACGGTTTCCAAAACATGAGATAACTAATTTTTATAAATGTTTAAACCACTATGATAAGTTTATTTTTGCAGATAATTATAATAATATCATCATTAAATAGATATTAACATTATTCTTATAAAATTTCTATTAGAATTATTATTATTATTTTTCCTTTGGTTTAATTTTATTTATTATTATTATTATTATCATTATATTTTTTATTTTATTTTATTTTTTGTTATTGTTATATTTCTTATGGTTTTTAACCTACTTTCTTTTATCTCTCTCATACCAATCACCCTTCTTTTTTTATCCTCTCATGGGCCTCCCCTCTTCCCCCCTTAATTCCTATCATGCTACCCCTATTTTCCCCCCTCACACATTTATCCTCTCCCCCCCAATTCCCTCATGCACATCTCTCCTCTCCCCATAATTCCGATCACGCTTCCCCTTTTCTTTTCTCTTTTATCCTTCCATGCATCTCTCCTCTGCCCCCTAATTCCAATCACACTGACCCCTTTTCCTTTTCCTTTTATCCTTCCACGTACGTATCCTCTCCCCTCTTATTCCAATCTCGCTGTCCCATTTTTTTTCTGGCCTTCCACGCACATCTATCCTCTTCCTCCCTATTTCCAATCAGACTCATCTCTCCCTTTTTACACCTATTTTCAGCATCACACCCCCCCCCCTCGTGACCTCCTCCCTTTGGCACGATGGGTATCCATGTCTCGGACTCCTTACAACACCCCATGGATGGATATTATCAAAATCACAAAGTCTTCTTGACGGTGACCTGTAATATGCACGCACGAGCCCTCGATTGAGTTTCTATGGCGTGCGACCCCCTTCCTCAGATACCCCTCATTACTCGATCTTTTTTATGATTTCTTTGTGTTGCTCCAACGATTCAGTGAGGTGTGGTCCTTAGAACCCTTCACTTTTATCGTGTTGACGATTCATTTCTATTTTGGTACTTGGTTTGGATTTGATTGAAACCCTACGGTTGGGATATCATGAGATTGTTGCGTTATTTCTTGAATATGGTATGCGAAGACCTCTTTAGGTCGTGTTCTTCTATGTTCCGACATCCGCCGCCAAAGGAGAATCATATTGACTCCATTTCGGTCTTCCGCCCACATCCAAGGTATAGTTTTATGCCCGTTGTTTGGTTTCGGATATTCGTTATTCCCTTAATTAGTCTGCTATAGTGTTTTTTAGTATTTTCGAAGTTGTTAAAAATATATTTTGAGTTAGTTCATGGTTTACATCTTCTTGCATCTGTGATGATTTTCTTGTGTAAGTGACAAATATTATTTTGAAGATTTTTAAAATGTAATTCGCATCACTATGGTTTTCTCATCTAGATTTTTATGATGCTTTGGCATTGATAAATTGTTCAGAAATTGGTCATTAGCATGAATCATTAATTTTGTTTATGTGTATATGCACTTGGTGTGTTGATAAATTTTGATATGAGCTTTTAAAATTATTTGATACAATTTTGGGGGTGTTTCCCTTAGTTTTGTTTTATAAAAAAAATGGTTAATGTGTGGTTTGGGTTTTACTTGTGAACCTTCTGATTTTTGTAGGGTTGGGTTTTGACTTGTATCTTAATTGCTTTCTTTGGATTAATTTTATTTTAGGGGATTTGTGGTGTTTTTGAGTCCCGAGGTTCTATCGTAGGGAGTTGCGGTTGGTTTCGAAGGTGCGCACGCGTATTACCAAGTATGAATATGTATTGATATATATATCTTCTGTGTGCGTGTTCCCTCATGGCGCTGGAAACATGTGCATCAGTTTAAGGATATATATATATATATATATATATATATATGGAAATGTGTGCGAGTTAGTGAGAATCTGCTTGAGTTAGAAAGCTTAACGTGACCTATGTTCGAAGTAGGTGTTTCCATCCCTTCACTTTTTCAGAAGATTTCCATAGGCACTTCCATGGTTTCATTTAGTTTATAAATTTTATTTTCACCCTTATAATCCGGATTGTTTATTTATTTTAGTGTTTCATTGTTGCTCAAAAGTATTAAAAATAGCTTTGAAATAGTTCTTTGATGATGTTTAGGTGCTCCCATGCATTGGTCCCAATTTTAAACAATTAAATGCTTGCGTTCTCTAGATTAAATTTTAGATTATTTTTCTCACCTCTAGTATGTTTATAGTTAACTTATGGTAGTGTTTTACTGTTGAAATATTTGTTTAAAAATGAGTTTTGGATGCTCCTTTATTTACGCACATGTTTATGCCCTGCCAAAATGGTTGGAACTAACTGCCTTTATTTGCAAAGGGTATTGTTGGACGTTTTGAGTGGTCTTTTCCTGTAGAAGCATTTTATGAAACTTGTTTTTCCTATGTTGGTTGATTTCGTGGAACTTAATGCTTTTGAAGAAATGATTTCACATCTCTTTGAATTGGTATTTTTCTCAAATCCATGGTTTATAAGCAGTTCTTGTTTCCTAAATGATGTGGGTTTCCTTGTGTGTTCCTTTAAAGTGTTTTGAAAAGAAATCCATGTGTATATGCCCATTTGGATTTTGGTGTATATATTCTGTTGAGTGTGTGGAGTAAGGCAACGCTTGGGTTTGTTTTTACAAATTGAATATGGTATCATTAAAGACATTCAGTGCAATGTCTTCAAACATGGATCCTAAAGGCTAGTTTGGATATTTAATTACAAAAGTGGTGTTTAGGGTTGTTTTGGATGAGGTTTTTTAATATTTTCATAAAGGCATTGAATATGTAAAACTAGATGCCCGATTTGCAACTCAAAGTGTTTAATAAAATGGTTTTGATAACCGGGTGATGTGATGGAACGGTTGGCACTTTGTATGGTTGAAATGAACTCTTATATATAAATATATGGGGTGCTTCTATGTAGGGTAACCTTTTATGGGCGAACACATAGAAAGCGTCTGTGTTTGTGGTAGGCAAGTGCGGTGAGAAGAGTCACGAGTGTGAGGGCCTTCCTACTTACACAGTATTATTTTAACCACCATGGGTTCCTGGGCATCTTTTAGATGACCGAGTGATAGTTGCTGATCAACCCTGATTAGACGGGTTGGTACCCATGGATTCGTTGTTAGGTCAGGTTGTATTTTTCACTGGATTGGTCAGTTAGGGCGGGCAGTTGGTTATAAACTTAGGAGCTTCACCATACACCGATAGGTGGTTCCGAAAACGAGTAAGTCGAGGGGACTTCTAGGGGTGTTTACGATCAACCATGGTTACTGGATTACTTACATTGCTTGTTTACTTTTTAGTTCCGTGGTTTATTTTCAGTTGTTCTTTTACTTGTTTTACTCTAGTCCTACTTTGGTATTTTCTGTTTGGGTATTAATTTATAAAATGGAAAACGATTTGGGAAATGGTGTGTAGAGTTTGTTGGGTTTTTAAATGAGAACAAAATGTTAAATATTTTAAAATGTGAAAACCTTACTTTTATATATGTATCTCAAACTTGAATTAGTGGACTACATTGGAAATGAGAATTGTTGGATTCAGTGGTTTATTCTTGGAATCCCTACTGAGAATCTCGGTGCTCATGCCTATTATATCTTTCCAGCTGCAGGTTCAGTATCTTGTACAGGTTTTTGGTTCCATTTCCCAATGTTGGAGCAGCATGGTTTTGAGTTGGGTGGTGACCTAGGGGTTACAAGGAGGTATGTACAGTTTATGTTCTTTCCTTTTCTAGTTTCTTCTGGTTATCATTAGTTTTTTTTATCTTTTTATCTTTTACTCAGGGGATAAATCATTCCCAATGTTTCAACATTGATACCCGACACTGGTTGCTACCTTGTGGGGATCGGGAATGCCCATCGGGCCATGTCGCCGGCCGACTCGGGTGACCGGTTTTGGGTCTACCCGGGTTGTTTCATGTCACCTACCACCAATAGGGCCCTTCACAGTGTTTAGCTCCACCGTACACACTATGTTGAATACGGTTTTTGAGAAACCCTTATTCTCCACCAAAAAAATTCTCATGCCTATATTACCATGAATTTTGGACTTTATCTCATAATAATATAATGATTTAAATCCTTAAGATTAATTCCATCATTGTTCCATGAGTTTCATCACTTCTATTCATTTTTGTAAACATTCACAAACATCATATATAGTCACATTCCATGGACACAAATCCGGAATCCGAACCTCATCTAATCACATTCTACCTTCCATAATTTCACAAATTTTATGTCATTATTAGCTTATGTATATGATTTAGAGATTTTTTTACCAAAAAACATTTGCACATCATTTTATTTTAGGTTTTTATTCCAAAGCACATACTAATACATTACCCATTATGAATGATTAAATTTGGTAGAAATCTCAATACAAACACAAGGAATGAACCATATCCACTGTTTGCGTTAATCTAAATCTATTTTCATTAGACTGATGAAATAATTGATATGAAATTAATCCCAAAACAATCCCACATAATGGATCACTACATATAAACTATCCCACAAAAGTACCGATGCTTGACTAACTATTTGTGAAAATTGATTCAATTTCATCATAGATATAGAAAATATATAAATAATCCAATAAAAAAATTTCCATCCATGAGAAATATCTAACGCTAATAATGAATGAACTTATATGATTTCTACTTCATAGATTCCCAAATCCCATGATACACTTATCATTGATCTATTATTAGTTAATGTTCACCTAAGAGATATCCTCTAACAATCCCTCCAACGGTACTCTAATGGATCTATGGATATGTAGAAAATAGTGATAATTCATCACAAGAATTTATTTATATAAAAAATAGTATTCATCTCTAATGAATGAAATAAAATAATTTTATTAATTTTCTTATTTATTTTATTCCTACAACGAATTTTTCATAAACAACCACATAAATAAAGGTTATATCGTACATAAGTTAAACCCTGCATTCTAAACTCAACAGTGACATCTAATTTCTGATCTAAGCCTCTCTTTTGAATATTTTCTACTTTCTTATGAAAAATGAAGATGAATAAAATTTAATAATTTTTATATATTATAAATTATTTATTTCGAGAACAACACACAATGTAATCACATGCCATCATAGTTCATGGTCTCTAAAGTAATACATAAAATATCCAAAAATAATAAATTGAAAAATTTTAGTTATTACATTCATACAACCTTGGGGGTTTCCTTCCCTAAAATCAAAAAATGTAACTAACAAATAAGATAGTACTGGGAATGCATCTAAATCTCCATATCCTATGTTATCTATTAATGACTCTCATGCTACCATTGGACAAAAATTAATGGAGTATCATTCCAATGAAGGATCCCCTCCTATCAATCCACTGTCTCTATCAGGTACTCAATAAAGGATGATCAATCCTCAATGTCTACCTAGACTTAGTAAATAACATGTGATTGATTATGAAAAAACCTTCTCAGTTCTGACATGTGGAATACAACGTGTATCTATTCTAACTGTGGTATTAAATATAAGAAGTATGCCTCCTCGCCAACTCTACATAGTACATGGAAATGTCTATCTAATCTTGGAGATAGGTCATCAACCTAACCAAATCTCCCAAATCCATGTTGATTTTTAACCCATTGGAAGTCATATTCTACCTTTTCAAACTCATATGGCCTCCATCTCAAATAATCATATGAATTTTGATGGCTCTATGAGGTCCTCATCTACACCAATATGTTATATACCTTCTCTGTAGTGGCTCACACCAACCCTATAACCAAGAGTTATAACTCTGTTGGGTTAATATAACATAGTTTTGACAGGTAGGGTGAGTGGTAAAATAACTTGAATGGTTCAATACTATTTTTAAAATTCTATCCATTTTTATATGAATACATCATAAGTGTTCAGTGAACCTCTTATATATGACAAATGTCCAACTTCCATGACCACAAAATATCATCCAGAGCTTAAATGGTCTACTATGTCTGACCACCATCTTGGTGTAAATATATATGCTCAACCATACTTGATTCTGAAAAACCTCATGTAATCCATTCAAAAAATAGATGTGAAGTGATAATCATGTTCATAAGTTATCGTCCATGTAACACCCTGGATTTTGACATTCTCCTACATGTAGGGGCCTCCCAATCAGTCTACTGATATTTCCAGTTGGGTATCATGGATGTGGAGAAAACATGGGGAGTCGTTCTATGATCACCTATATGGAATTTTTTCATATGGACGTATATGGTAAGATCTAATTGAACTACATGGAAATAAAATATCACTTCCACTCTGGAATCTCAATGGGTTGAGTTAAACCTATTCTAACATGGTTCTCATCCTTTGATTGATGAAAATTATGGTATCTGGAGAAAAAATTTGAAACTCCCATTTTCATCCATAGCCACAAAACTATCATTATAGTTCCATATAGATATGTTTCACACCTAAATTAACTACCAAAGGATATTTATAAAACATTCTCATAATCTCCCACTATAACATGACATGTGTCTTCATACATCCTATGAAAATAATAACATTTAAGCCACATTCATAAAATCAATCAGTCAAATTTTCATTTTATATTTGATTACATTGGGTCTCACAGTCGATACCCCTAATCTAGGATTCTTCAAATTTCTCTAAAAATATAGGGGTTAAAACCATTGAATTGTGGTAAGCTTCTCCATCTCAGTCCACAACAGATAAATGAAATGGGTCCAAAATATCAGATGCCTCATTCATAAATAGTGATCAAGATCTCCTACTGAGAGATGATATACATGAGAAACTTGTGGTTATAATAAATGATAAAATACTCACTAATCAAGTAGTTTTTCCATATCTTCTATGTGAAGACTATCGATTCTTACTCAAGATCATGGGTGGTGTAGTTCTTCTCATGTGATCTCAAATTTCATGAACCACATGCAACTGTCACCTTACCATGTATTAGAACTAAATAATGTCATATTCTTGATGCATCACAAAACACTATGTATTTGACTCCATCCTCTGATTATCTCAATATGGGAGAAATTTTTAATATCCAGGTCCACATCTGAAAATTCTATGGGCATAATTGTTTTTACATGAATGGCATCCCCTTTAGGTCAAAACTATCATGGGTTTTGATATCTTAGAGAATTCGCCTATGAATATCTAGTAATATCAATACATACAAATGAATCACTTCACATATATAATATTATTATGTGGATACGATACTTTAATTTTCTTATCCTTTATAGTTTCACTACCACTTAATATAATAAGATAATATGCCCTTGAAAGTGGACCTACTAAATCAATAACTATTAGTTCATGATATTATCATAAATCGAGTGCTCTCTATATATGTCCAAAACCATCATTAAATTCATTGTGTGATCCCCATTAGATGAAAAGTACACAAGGATATTATTGATGAAGACAACCAAGTACAATCCAAAACAGGGATGAAAGATCTAGTTGAGGAGTCCCATGGAAACTATTGGGGTGTTTCACACACCAAATGGATTCAATATGTACTCTGAATGTCCTTAGAGTCAACAAAATACCATATATGATATATCCTCACCCCATACATGAAACTGGTGATATGAAGATCTGAGGTCATCCTTTGAAGAACATCATTCCCCTCCCAACAGATCAAATAGTTCATCGATCCTCTGTAGTGAACACTTGTTCTTCATGGTCACCTAGCTAATGTTCTATGAGATCTATCTGATATGTGGAATAGATATTAGGTTCATCCTAGGGTGTAGATCAATGTATAAGTCAATCTCTTGGTTTGGAGGTAAGCCTAGAACATCCTTAATAATGTTTTCCCTATACTCTACCACTACCACATGAAAATTGAAAAATCATAAAATCCACAACACTAATGGTCATTCTATCCAGTAGATGAGTAATCATTTGCACCCATCTATTATGATTCCATCTTGCACTGCATCAATTTTCTATTTCACCCTCAAATGATAAACCTAGCCCCATCACTATGAACACACCATATCCTACACTTGAAAATTTTAATATGGGAATGAACTATAGATAATTATTCCATACCTAAGATGATTTTATATGGCCACGTCACTACAAAAAAGAAATCCCAGAAGAAGCTCTCAACACCAAGAGTTAGGTCACATTGTTGGTAGAAGTGTCTGATCATTTAGTTATTTCCTATAGGAGACTCCAACACAAGGGTTGAGCTATGGGGTCTTCTAGAATCTATTCATAAAACCAAATATGTGATAATGTAATGAAAATAACATATGTATATCAATAATACATCTTTGGTAGAAAGATACATATATCATACCTTGTAACATTCTTGATGCCTCTTGGTTTCAAACATTAGAACCATGTAGTTGAACTCTCCCATACCCTTTAGCTCCTTAAGCCCAATGAGGAAAACCTAGGAGTGCTGGAGGTTACATGTTGAAGAATCTACCACATCTAACTACTCTTTATTCTCCATTTCCACATTCCCAACCCTATGTACCTATCTATCCCTACTGTTGACTCTTCTAGAGATTTCTATCAACATTCTCCCTGTGAACCATATAGTGAGTCATAAAATATAATTCCAGATTTAAGATGTCATCACAAGTGTATAGCTACCTCATAGTTGGATAAATAGACCCATTCTAAGATATATAACAAAAAACAATATATCCATGTACTTCTTATAGAAACATCTCACATGTCATTGTCTTTGAGAATAATTTCAACTCCCTACTATAGAAATATTTTATCTTATGTGACTACTTTTGAAACCAATTTCATCATCTAATTATCCATGAAACTTCGAACAACAAATGTTATCTCTAGCACCCCAGCATAGGTAGGAATTTATAGCAGTATAACACCGGAGCAGATGCCTCTATACAGTCCTCACTCAATGGTATAATATTTAATTAACTGTTTATATAAAATTTCTATCAAGTACCAAGAGAGGTTATTGAACATTGATGAATACTTAGCTACTATTTTTATTCCCTTCTAAAGCTTCGTAATATACAAGAAATGCATAACCCTAAACACAGTTGGAGAATACTCCTCTAAATTATTTTCTCTAACTCTGACCATACTAGAGTCACCTAATGATAATATTGAGTCACCAAAAATCACTATTTTCCATTTCAACCATCAATAAGGGTTATATCTATGACCACCATCAGATCTATTGGTGTCTTTACTAGTCATAAAAAATGTTTCACCACCTCAACTATCGATGGATTGAGATCACCTCAAATCATGAGGGAACATTATCACTAGAACGTAGGAAGCACGCTCATCCTACACAACACATTCAATGGTACTATGGATACCATCTTCTTCCCAACAGGTGGTTGTATAGCTGGTATATTACCTAGGGTTAAAAATATGGAAATTCTCTATATATTGATACTTCATCACTAAGGGAATAATACTTATGATACTGATGTGGAATCATAGTTGGAATACATTATGGAGGAATCTTGAATGAAACATGATATACCACAGTCAATGATAAAATATAGAGGGTTGGATTTGTCCTGAAATGTTACCCACAACATATTCTTACATGAGGCAAGTACTGTTATTTTCCGATGAACAGGTCTTATCATGTATCGATTCAAATGATAGGAGATCAGATCCCTAGTGTTTGGATATGTTTCTCGCTGAACCAATACTATATTCCCATTCCTAAAATTCAAACATGAAATACGTAACATTTTTTCCTAAATCCATACTCACAGACTCCAGTCCTACGGTAGAACTAACTTCTGTGATACCACTATGTCCTGACCTATCGAAATGGGGCCAGTGCTACGACACCACTAGATAAATTCTAGTCGGATAGGGGATAGTGACTAGCATTACGTTGGCATATAACTAACATCAGAGGATATATCATACATAAAAATACACATGAACACATATCCAAGCCATTAAAATGATGAAATATAAATACAACTAAGAAGTCATGAATTCACACCTCTAAATACCACATCAACAACATGATTGGAAATAATGGAATGTAAACCAGGAAAAATACTATAC
This sequence comes from Viscum album, assembly GCA_963277665.1. Lineage (NCBI taxonomy): Eukaryota > Viridiplantae > Streptophyta > Magnoliopsida > Santalales > Viscaceae > Viscum > Viscum album. Next base: position 1,818,999,130 of record OY728146.1, read on the forward strand.
CATAATAATGAGTCCGAAAAAAGCACAACATGGATGTAAATATGTGTATCACTGTCAACATACCTCAAGAACACACCCCTATATTTCCTGATCACTAAGAAATTTCTAGTCTAGTTCCGTCTAGGACTCCGTAAAATTGGCGGTCATATGCACATGACGCAACACATTTGGGAAAATCCCATAAAATAGTTATTTTATCAATACATAGTAGGAATACCAAAAAATAAAAATCATATAACTATAGAATAATAGTCTTCTCTACATGGGTATATGTATAAAAAACATATAATAATAATATATATAAATAATCAACAAGAAACACATTCACAAGGTAATGTCTCAACTATATTTCCATCCTAGGATTCTTACTCAATATTATTAGATAACAATCATCTATTATTACACACCCCATGTGTCATATATCACTGATAACATCAGTTCCAATTGTAGTATGCTTCATTTCATACCTTAATAAGTATACACTTGATGTATGAATAGATGCGATATATAGATGAGGATACCTCCAAAATCCATGGCTAATACCAACAACTCATTCTTTATTAATCCACTATGTTGATGAATGGACCCCCCCCCCCCCCCACATAGTTTTCATCACAATGATACAATGAACCAAACCTAGAGAATGTAGATGATTGTGGATCTCACTTCGATCCTTCCAAAAGAATTCCAAAAACTCTATCGAAGAAGCCCTACTGAAGGGATCACTATCCATTATGATAGACATTATTCTATACTACAAATTGGGAAATTAATATGGGGAATGCATCCTAATGAAACATGTCTACTATATGAAGGACAACTTCTAGAATCCAACTATGACATAGTAAATAGAATTATCTAGTATTACACACTATATCCCATCATCATTGAGTCATATCTATAGAAATTACAAAAGATCATATCAATGTAAAATTACATAGAGTGATTATTCCCATGTAATTCTACCCATATCTATTTATATAGTTAATCCCTTGATCATCTAGCCTTGTTATGTCCATGTGTGAGTATACGGTGTACTCAATCTTGTGTACTTCATTCCAGGTCTATGAATCCTTCTAGGTACTTTGAGATCCAATAGGGAAGTTTCACTTGATGTTTGATAGGGAATAACTATGATCTTGTCCTTAATATCATTTTGGAACCCTACTTTCCATCGAGAGGAACTCACACATCATATAGCTTTTCAATACATACAATGTTGATTTGTTTAAACCCTTATTCCTCTTCTAGATAACTCTCACACAATAACTATCAACGATTTTAGACTCAGTATCACTAAAAAATAAAGAATCACATCCAGAAAAGTCATGTCTTCATTAGTAAACATGTTTTTCCCTTAAATTCCTTTCCATAATAAATTTCATTCTTCATCCATCGTCATACCCAACAAACACTAATTGGGTATCCCAAATCTATATAATATGATTCCAATTCGGTAATCTTAATTTTTTCATGTCATTCCAAGTTCGGATATATGAGTTCAAATAGTTGGGACAAAAAATTTATGCATAATGTCAGATTTTCTAATGTTCATCGAACCATGGACTAACAAATTGTCTAGGATGATAGAATTAGAGAAGAAGGAAAGAATAACAATAAAAATGGGTAAATAACCACGAACAATTTCCATACTAGCCTCATCCAATTCTTCTTCTAATAATAATTGGATATGTAACAAATTAATCAAAAAACAGTTCCCCAAAAATGATCCCCATAGATAACTCACCTTAAAAAATGAATGATCTGGGAATCAATAAGTGGGTTGATTTGTTCAGGTTAATCTTATAAATATAAATTAGGTAAGGAATCTAATAAAAAATAGTTTTAACTCGATATGGATTAATCACTAATGAAGACATGTCATGTGTCATTTTCTTTCGTGATATCCCTAAGTCTTGATACAAACTGAGAACCAATATACAATTAGGATAACGTTTGTTAGAGAGATCTCCTTCATTGATCTCTCCAAAAACTATATGGTTATGAAGATGACCTTGTGAATTTTAAATAAATAAATAGTTATGGATGAAATTATGTCCTTATTCTAATGAATCAAATAAAATAATTTATTAATTTTTTTTTTATTTTTTTATGTCTATGGTGACTTTTATGTAGACAACCCAATATGAAATTTTTTTATTTTAGGCATAACATAAAACCACTATTATAGATTCAATATTACCATTGGATTTTTATTTTGGTCTCTGTTTAGAAGACATCCCACTTTTTATGGGAAATTTTGTTCCTATTTTTTTTAATATATTTAAAATATTCCAAATATTTATTCCAAACACAACATACCTCATAATAACAAGTCATCACATCGCTTGGTCTCAAAACTAGTCGAATCAATATACAAAATAACACATAATAAATTATGATCCATTAATTTAAAGACCTAGAACACCCCTTGAAATTAATTGTTGTAATATTTTTAATCATATTTTTCAATAAGAATACTAAATTTAGAGGACACAATTTCATTTAAGGGATACTGTAATTCACCAGAGATTATAGAATATATTTTATTTAAAATAGATTTTATTTTTTTGATATTTTATGATGGATTAATCACTAAACATAATAAATAATTCTTTACTATTTAAAATATTAAAATAAATTAATGTAAACATAACTGTTATGGATATGTAAATTACTTTTTAAAATAATTGGGGTAAAATTCACTTCCAAAAATACAATTGGTTTTAAAGAGGTGATTTTAAAATATTTTATGAATTGTGAATATTTATTTAATTTACTAATTTTGAGGAATGATATAAATAAAATTTATTGATTATATTTATTTTATAATTAATAAAATAAAATAATTATATCAATTAAATTGGTATGTAATGATAAAAAATATCGATCTAAAAATTCATGGTCTAACCGAAATGTTTTTTTCACGAACATTTTTTTATTATATATTTTTTTATTCGTAATATTTTTTTTGTATTAAATCATTAATATTTTAACTTTTATAAATTTATAAAATTTAAAAACATTCCACACATTGATTATCAAATATTTATGAATGAGAATAAATTCATTTTATGCTTTGAAAATAAATTTTTTAAAATAGGTTTTTTTTTATTTTTTTCAAGAATATTAGTAATATTTTTCATACCCATTCATAAAATTAATTGAAAAATTTAATTTAATTTTTTAGTTAAAAAAGTCAAAATTATCTCAAGGTAAAATTTTAGGATTATTCACAAATTCTTTTTTGGTGAATAGTGAAAATACTGAGTTTACAAATACTACCACTTTTAGATAATTTTTATGATATAAGTATAACATGAAATTATATGGAAAATATTTTCTAGAATAAATATATATTTTATATGCAATATAATTAAATTTAAATAATAATGTTAATCTTATAAATCTATTCTTGAAATACTTTAAATCTAACCAATGTTTTTATGAAATAAAAACTACTTTTGGTTATTATTTTTTATTCATGAATACATAATGTTGTCTTTTATTTTAGTTTTATTTAAGATAATCAAATATAAAAATTTTTAATTAATGTAATATAATTAATTAAATGGTATTTAAAATTATACACGATTAGGTGTAAAATATTATTTATACTTAAAATGATATTTTATTGAAGTTATTTTTCATTGTGTTTTTTATAATTATATTAAAATAATATTTAACAATGTTGGATGTATAATCATAGATAATGGAATTTTAACTGCAATTAGAAAAATAAAATTTATTAATTAGTTTAAATTAAATTTTATTCATGTTTAATAGTTACCATAATAGGAGTTTTTCACCAAATTAAAAGTTACAACATTTAAAAGGTTTAATAAATTAGATAAGGAATCAAGAATATATTAAACTATTATGAATTTGGATTTTTTAATTTATTTAGGGTATAAATTTTCTTATATTTGAATTTGGACTATATTTTATATACTTTCAAATAGAAATAAATTTATTATTTTTCACTATTTTTTTATTTAGTAGGATGTATCACCTCTATCTTATAAAAGCGAACCCCTTATTCTGACTAGATCAATTTTTAAAAATTGACCTTTTATTATAATGACAGAAAAATAAATTATTCTACCTTATTTTTATCCTATGGGAAATGAAAACTTTTCACATTCGTACTTTTATCGCTTCAACAAAGTGATGTATTTTTTTATCACAAGCTTACATGGTTTAATATAATGATATAATTAATAGAAATATTTTAACTTCATTAAACAATTACTATTTTTATAATTTCAAATACAACATACCTTCTTACCCACCCAACCATTGAGAACTGATATTGCCACATATGTGTATGTGTGGACTGCCACCTCCACAAAGTGATGTTATTCATTTTTAATGTCATCCTTATATTGAAATAAGAATGATATATTAAATTAATAAATATTATATATATATAATTTTATAAATATTATATAAAGCTAAAACATTTTCTAGTTTATTTTTTGATCTAGTATAAAATTGAATATTTTATTCATTTGTACGTGGGGACTCCCTCCTCCATAAACAATGTATAAAATTTTTCATTACAACCTTACATGGATAGTTTTGAATGTATATTTAAATGTAATATTATGTTAATTATAAAAAAAATTAAGGATTTTATGTTGATATAGTCATGACACCTTTAAATAGGGTTAACACACCAAATCTATTTGGGACTAAACCACTATAAAATGATTGGTGTAAAATTAAAGGATTTTTTAAATAAATAATGCATGATAAAAAAGGAAATAAAAGAAATAAAGATAATTTAATTCATATTTAAAAGGATCTAGATTTAGTAAATAAATAATAACATCATATATTTATGATGTCAGAGAGATTATAATGAAAGATGAGACTCAAGGTATTAAATATTTCATCATAATTTCATTTCATTTAGGCTTATTCTAAGAATAATTTTATATGTTTTGTTTTGTATAAAATAATATATGGATATATTTTATCAGTAATTTCCGAAAATTTATTTCTTTTAAAACCCCATTTAAATTCATATCCAATAATTTCATGTTGTTTGAAAAGAAAAAATTATAAAAATTGTAAGGGTTCAGTTCACAACCCCTCCCCTCAAATAGTACCCCTCATGGGCCAGTTACGAGAGAAGGGAGATCGTGAATACCTGAGTCTCACATTCAACATGACCTAGGACGGTGAACAGAAATGCGTGTATAATAAACGTACATATGAGAGAGATTATCCACTAAGATAACATGAAAAAGAGGGAGATAAGACATATACACAAATAAAATCATTTTTACGGATATATATATATAAACAAATACCAAGTAAAAAATGAAATTTCAGACAATACTTTAACAACTATAATAAAAACTATAAATAACAAAAAGTAATAAAAATAGTGACCATAAACCAAAAATAGCTCCAACAAAACCATAACCTGGAGATATCCACTCTGATCATCAACATTCTCTGGTCGAACATAAAATAGTTTATATATTCATAGGGTATGGACAATAATATACTATGTATGATACTCTACATATTGTCATGTGAAATATATAAATAAAACATTTTAAACCATAGTGAAAAATAATTCAAATAATCTTCACCTAAACTCGTTTTCTATGATCACAACCCCACCGTGGATAAATCCCACCAATTATCACATACAAGAGATAATTTAATATAATATTTAAACATATAGATTACCCCTCTTCTTCTTCCCCAGTATATTACTTCTCTAACCCCACGACACACATCTGTAGCCATCTCTTTCTTAGATATGTTAGTATAAAGACATCAGGGAAAGGTCTCACAACATGAACCATGTGATCCATATCATCACATCATACCACTACACATATCCATATATAGAAACAATTAGTTTTTGGTAGCATCCATATCTCTTATGATAAGTATCATAGATCAGGTATTATACCTCATGAAATCCCAACCCATGAACTGGAGAAGTACCTAAAGCCATCCGAACATATACATGTCATACCTATAAAAATTCTTAGGACACTATATCTAGTAATACATGTGTTTAAAACAAATAAACCATTACTATCCAATATAAATATATATAGGCTAACTAACCTCCTTGTGTACCAGCATCAGTAATATCCATGAGAAGAGAGTGGGCTAGAGGGGGTAGTCGACCCTTATCCTCCCACTAGGATGTTATAGAAAACACCATCCCGAAGTCTACAAGGTATTAGTGTCTCTAACCAATATGGTAGGTTAGTGTATGAAATCACTAAATATATTAGATATAATATATCTCAGAACCACACTAGGGGCATAGACTAGCCTTAATACTAACTACAGATAACGTCTCTCAGACTCTTGGATACCACTTCAATGACCATATATCCTATAATTACAACATCATTTAAAAGATCTACATTAATTACATCATCTTTTATTATCATTTCATTTCATTAATTAATTCATTATACATTAAATTAACCATTAACATCATTCCACATTACATTATGTTTGTCCATCAGAGTAACATCTATTCCCTCCAAGAATAATCCAAATCCAGTCCACGATTTCTAAATAATAACATCTTTTAGCCTCTGAATTACATTAATACCAACCATATGGGTTAAAATATATTTATTCATTTATATAATAATTACATAAAAATTTAATAAATAAAATAACATCATATGCTACAAATAATAAGAAATAATCAACCAGGTGATCCCATCTACCTCATGTAGTGATAAAAAAATGTTAATAAAACTATTAACCTTCCCAAAGGACATTAAACAGATTCATATCAAGAAAATATCAAACGTTATCACATAAAATTTTAAGAGTAGATTCAACCCATTTAATCAAATTTAGTGACATCTCCAACACCCACATATATATCCTAATGAATCTCTCTGTCACAGGTATCATATGATGCCACATCATTTGTGCCTCCCAACCCTATCAAACCTTTAATACTAGTCCCTCCCATCCCAAGCTCATATCACATTCATGACTCACTACCCCATATCACACCACATAGTGAAGCATCCATCCAAATCACATCCTAAAAGAAATAGGAAAAAATAGTCATATCCTATACGACAATCTAGTCCCTAAACATTACTTTCATCATTCACACATAAATGATCCCTCAAAAATCCAATCACAAGGCACTTGGCCATCTTAAGAAAATGGGAATCTCCGGCCCAAAATATATATCATTATCAAATAACTAGTTCATATTTCATATTTAATTAATTGATTAATTGCACATAGGTTACATATATGGTAATCCTAATTCATTAAGCTATCATATGATATCAAAATATTAAAAATTCTTCCTATAATGTAAACTAATTTCATCAAACTGTTATATGTACCATTATTAAATAACTATATTTTTAATTATTAAAAAAATCCTAAAAAATCATCACATGATCTATCAATTTAATTTACATCAAATAAAACATTTATTTAATCATGTCCATTGCATATATTTTATTATCATCAAATTATAAGAAACATAATATACAATAAACATTCATTTTTAATCTATAAAACATTAATTCCCCTTTAATTACAATAGTACAATATTTACCGTTATCCTTAAATAACAAGATGCTAATCCATATCATAACTATACATGATAATATGAATATGATAGATGTCACACTATCTAGGAAAATTCATGGGGCAACCCACTATAATTATAAAAATCACATCAACATGATATCAGAACCAAATATATACTAAACCAATGAAATTATTATTTAGTAAATTCTCTTTCCATACAAATGGTTAAACCCTACTCAATTTATAGTTTCATGTAAATAAATGTCATAACAAATGAGTCAAATACCTCAATGGTATCAAAATTAATTTCTCGAGAATGAACCTATGTTTCAGATACCGATCAACTCACGCACAATAAGTTGCCACCCTTTAATGATGTCATGGCATAAAATCAATTACAATGAATCAATATAAACCAATTTGAAATAAGGAAATGATATTACATCTTGTAGAAATAATAAATGGGATGAATATGGTCATGAAACCATGAGATAAGATTTAGATCATACATTTTATCATGGTAGATTGAATAATGAATACCACGAATCGATGCCCAAAAAATAAATCCAAACGCTTAACAGAACTGTTTCTAGACACGTAGTAATTGAGGAAATGTATACTGTATGAGGAAACATTAAGTTGTAGTTTCTTTTATAGGCATGATACATTGGTAATTTATATGATGTGTGACCATTTAAATACTGTGAAATTGTTGGGTCTCATGTCTCACCAAAAATTGATCCTCATTGAACCAATTAATCCAAAAAATTTACACATAATGTAACACAACTTGATCTGATTTCATAATTCATGAAATGTGAATAAATGGCGTGAAAACCATTCATGCCAGGTATTATCCATTTTCCCCTCTAGAATCACTCCATGCCTCCTCTGATCACCCAAAAATTTAGGAACATGAAATGGGACATACAACATGGATCATAACACATACATTATATATGTAACAAAAAATTGTTATCTTCTATAATACAAACCCCTTCCTAGATAGAAAATGAAAAAGGGGACATCTAAATAGAAACCCTATGATATACCTCACAAGGATCTCACTAACTAAGGTGATCAACTACCTCACTTAATGTGAACAATTGAAAACACAATCAACAAGAAAACCATCTACCAAAAACTCTAATTAAAGAGATAAATATCAAATAAATGTAAATCCACATCAAGATACAAGAGGGATCCATCATATTAACTTGAACGGTCAATATAAAAAAATGGGATCATTACAACAGAATACCAAAACATCACACAAGTCAGGTTTCTGAATATATTATTAGTTACTCTCATATAAACTATTGTATCACCACAAGTTAGAAACTAAGGGAATATCATTCCCTTTCAAAACATTCTCTTTTCACTCCTATGTCTCTAACAACTAATCCTTGATGGTTTCATCCCCAGAAACATCAATCTCACCCCAATCAATGACATGAGAGTCATCATCGAAATAATGAAATAGATTTTTTTTTGAAAATCCTTGTTTATATTGATCATCTATAGGGTAGAACTGTTAAATATTGAATAAATACAACATATGAAAACACCACAAAAGGAACAAAAAAACCGGGGGAAATCTTATACCTTAGACCAAACCTTCAGTAACCAGGATGAAGGGTCACGTTCAGGAACATGTGGTCTATAACATACAGTTCAAGAAATCTAGTGCTATGATTACTATATTCTTTTCACATCCTTTGGTTCCTTTATCCTTTCATGAATTAGCTAAAATATATCTGTTTTATTTTATACTAGTTTCCAACTAGATAATTTCTTACTCTCTTACCATGATCTATCCCTATATAAAATAGAATCATTGATTGTATAATTATTGAAACATAAATATACAAATAGTGGAGTAGAAAATATAATTACAAGAAAACTAAACCAAGGTAAATATCCATATCTTTTAATCGCATATGATAATATCCTAATAGCATATATTTATTTGAGAACCAAAATACTCATTTTACACAATTTAATAAATCATAAATCCATAGAATACAATAGTGGTGTTTCACAATAACTCGGATCAAGTAATGATAGTCGATACAAAGATGAAAACTCTTATTAGATATATTTATGAACAAAATATTTTCATCATAACATGAATCACTTATCCAAACAAAACCTCGTTATAGGAGATCATCAAACAACACTCAAAGCCCTCTAAACTCATATGGTGTCATACTATATAGAAACATCAAGTTTGGAGAGTGTAGGGTTTTACTTTGATCCGATAATCAACCTCCCTCAAGGGGGTTGCACCAGAATCACCTCTTGAAATACATGAAAGAATTATTCTAAATCCATTTAGATTAAAAAACATCAAATGAAAAAAGTATCAGTACATCCATCAAGGAGGACAAGGATATAACAAGGATGTGACCCGTCTGTGGGCCACGATTTCCAAGAAACATCATTGGATCTCTATCAACATCATAACAAATAACCTAATATTTCAATAAATCTATTATATAAAACCTTGAATGAAACCAATCCTTGATAAAGATGATGTCATATTGTTGTATCCATAAACATAGGATATATCCTCAAGAGTGGTGTTTCCCTAGCACTATATAGTCATATATATAATATAATTAAGATAGCTCAACCTCCGACTTGTGTTTTCAATTACTAGGTAATAAAAAGCCTCTCTACATATAGTCCCAATGCATGGATGATGGTAGGGTTTATAAAGGATTTTTTTACTCATAATCAAAGTACATGTGAACTTATGTAGAAAATAAGAAAAGTGAACCTAAATTGAAGTTTGTCAAACATGGAACTAGAAATGATAAATCATGAAGTATACCAAAACCTATTTCATTGCCTCACCGACCCTACTGATAACCACATCCATGTATATACTCATATATCATAGGAAGACAAACATCTAAGGGTTCTAATATACCTACCCCATCTCATCTATACGGATCCTTGATTGGAAAAAAAATACTTTATTACCTCATTTAGAACAACCAAAATAGATGATCCTCAAGAAGAATATCTAGAACATGCTAACCGATCATAAAGGTCACACAATCTCTAAGCTAGTGACCCCACCGTCCAAAAATAAAACATGCATCAGATCCCTTGTCATATATCTAGGAGTTTCTTCCCATAGAGAAATGTGATGACGAGTCTTGGGACCTGTCCCTAGAAAATGAAAATGTCTTCATTCCTGGGAACCAGGAACCTCTTATCATAGCTCTACTTCTTGTGGATTCTACATGAATCCCCTATCATGATTTTTTGGTTCTAGATAGAATCCTCTCAATAACCTATATTCACATCTACACCTTTAGATATATCTTCTCCATTAATAGTCTAACATGGAGTCATATATATCAATACAATTAAACCTCTAAATGAATCTCCCTATTCTCATCATCCCACTACTTGTCTGAATCATATTGTAGAGGGGTCATTTAATATATCTCAAACACTCACATATCGGAACTCCCATGCATAAATGTATGAAAATCCTAAAGACTATAGGAAATCATGAAAAAAAATCAACATTTTTCTAAACTGGTATTGTAATATATACCAGAAGACAACTAACTCCACAATATTCATAAGGAATAAGAACCAGAACATCATGTATTCTCTATGTGTAATCTTTACAGTTAATGAAACAGAATTGTACATCCAAGAATGGTTTGAATTAAAATCTATCTAATCCACTTCTAATAAGCATTTTGTGAATGAATATTAAATATATGTCTCATACTTCTATAGAATCTAATGATAAAACTCACAATGTTTTTTCATCCATGTGTCCACATCTTTGACATACAGTCTATAGTGATATGTCGACACATCAAATTGTTCTTCTTTAGTGAGAACCTGATGAGGATGTCTGACTATAGAAATACCAGCAAAAAAATAGACTGTTAGAGCTCTTAAATTTATAATATATAATATTTAACATCGATTAATTAATTATTTTATTTTTTAATGTTTTTACCTATCCTAGTGTCTATCAATTTAATGAATTTTCACAATGATGATGATTCATGAACCTTTCTAAGGTATCTAACTTTAAAACAGTATCAATTAATTTTGTGGGATTTACAAACTTATGGGTCTGTGCATATGATCACATTTTCCCCCGACTAACCATGTCATATCATGTCTATTATTTTTACACAACTTACTAGACTTAGATGAAAATGTTTCCTTAAAACCCATGAATAACCACCTATTCCCAACTCCATAATCAATCTTATCACTCATCAGGAACCACTGATGCCACTAAATCATAAAACGCACCCCCAAAAGATTACCTATACTGGGAAAAAAATTACAGAAAACATATGGTTACTTCTCAAGTCCACCTCTAGTATGCCCTGAGTTGGCGACCAGCACCCAGGATATAATAAAAATACAAATAACAACAATTATCCTCTATGAGAACATAATGAAGAGTGAGATATTAGAAATATAACGATCAAAACCTACTCATTAATAAATATAAATAAATCCCATGTTTAAACATGCCATGTCATCCCTAACTATAATAATTTAAATCAAAAATACATGTACCAATATAAAAATGATGGCTAGGGCCATGATTCCCAAACAAAACATAAAACAATATTTTGAAATATCCTAATAATTCTCAAAAATAATCTATGTTACCTTAACAATAGTATATATATTCTTAAGGAGATCATAAAATTACAGTCATTTCAATCCTCCATGGAGCCTCCAATTTAAAAGACAATGAAATCATGCTAAAGAATGGTGAACAATAGTGAACCTAACTCGTAAACAAAATATGTATTCAATATTCCTAGATTTATAATGTCTAAATCTCAGATATTATATAATTAATTAGAGTATATAATATTATAATGATAAATAATGTTTATCCTACTCCTGCTGCCACAATAGTTTTTTGATTGGTCCCAACATAGCATTTTCTGAGTCAGCTCTCTTGAAAATATGTCATCCCTATGACACATGGGAAATGCATCATAACATTGACTATATGCATCAAATAATCACACAATCACATCATCCCCATCCAAAATCCATATATAGTAACCATATACTTTCTAGGAGCCACTAAGAACAGAATGATTTGTATCATACATTGTGTATTATATATAAATTCATCACATCACACACACTAGTAATGATCCTCACACCATCATAGCCTATACAAGTCATGCCTTTAATACTCCCTTTGATTATAGGTATAATAATACATGTTTGTGAAATAACCACAATAAATTACATCCCTCTACACACATAGATCAGTAAACAAACCAGTATTCATTTTAGATGATTTAACTTCCAATAGAAGAGAGTAGGTCCAGAGGGGGTTTTCAGCCATCCATCCTCCAATTAGGGTATTTTGGAAAACACCATCGTAGATTCTATTAGGTTTCATTCACCATGAATAAAATTGGTGGGGAGAGTATGAAATATTTTAATTTACAAGATATAATAATGCTCACAACCATAATATAGGCTTAACCTGGTCATTGATCCATCTATAGACAATGTCACTCTATCTCCCATCTTCCACTGCTGAGACTAGATATCCTATAAACACAAATTTATTTAAAATAGATATATTATGTATTTATTATATTTTTAACCATTCCATTGGTTAATTAATTCATTGACCACAAAATTAACCATTAAAATCACTCAAAATATCATTACATTTAATCGGGGGTGTAAAGTCCATGTCCACGATGAAAAATCCAAACCGAGTCCATGATTTGTAATGAATAACATCTTTTAGCATTTGAATTCAATCCATTCAAGATAATTGTGTGTAGTGTTATTTTTTAACTATTAACATCATTCCATAAACGTTATATGTCACGAACCATCCTCGGGGCCCGTGCCGTGACTACCCCAAGCCCGCCTTCCATAGGCCAGGGGCTGGCGACTAGCACCAAGGCGTAAATCCCGGTAAAAAGGGAAGGAATTGACTTTGTAAAGTAAACAAGCACCAAAGAGTAAGTAAGCGGAATAGTAAACACTATGTAAAAATAGAGTACAACTGAAAGTGCGGAAAAGTAAATGGGCCAGTATACAAACCCAAACTAAAAGTAAAGTACAACTCAAAAGGGAAAACAACAACTGTAAAGTAAAAGCCGATACGCCGAGCTGTCCACTGGAAATCCCACCTGAAGGGTGGGTACAGATAGCTCCACTGCTCCTCGGGTCCCGCCGTCCGCTCCGAGCACGTCCCGCCCAGTGGTCCACCTCCAGGTACCGTCCTGCTCAGCAAGCCTCAACCACGATCAACGCTGTCTGTCGTCTGCAACCAACACAATGTAGTGCGGGAATAGCCCGTGCCGGGGTGAGTATAAGCTACTCAGTAGGGACCCCAAGACCCCCGAAGGTCTCCCAAAATCCACCAAGGATAAACCATAAAGGAAATATACAAACACTAAGTAACAACCGACACTGCTTAGGTATATGCCCAAACATATACCTAAGTCATCAATTCCAATACGCTCCAACCTCCGAGCCCAAGTACAACTCAGTCCACACAAAAAAGTATACGTATTCCACATAGGAAAGAAAAACGTAATCCACACAGGGTAGCACAACACAATCCACACAGGAAGGTAAACACGATTCACCTCACACAGGTATACTTATTCGAGGACGATAGAGATGATCACTGATCCATCTAAGTCATCGGACCCACAAAGGATCGATAGGTACTAACCCCCGCAAAGACCCACACAGGATCAGACCCATATAGGATCTGTAGGGACTGGTTCACACAGGACCGTTGAGCCCTGACCCACACAGGATCGGACCCACATAGAAGCGGTAGCACTGATCCACACATGATCGTTGAGTGTTGTAGTCGTCGTCGTCATATCCACTAAGGATCTCTGCATAGTCGTCGTCGCAGTCACAGTAGCAGCCGCAGCCAGCTCTAGGGTTCCCGCACACAGCAAACTCGTTCGGGAGGGTCCGCTCCATGAGCTGAGATACTGATACATCAACTGTCACAAAGTCCATAGTTGATGTATCCAAAAGTTCCGTATTGTCAACAGGAACTCAACGCAACAGACGGTGCGTCAATCGGACGCCCGGTCTGAGAGTTATTGGCTTTTTCGTCCCAGGGACCCGGTTGGTTTTTAAGGAAAAACCAACCCGACCGTACTCCAACTGCGTCCAAACCTCGGGCGGAGTATGCCAAAAGATCCGTCTCACTAAGAAGAACTCAACAAAGCTGACGACACGTCAATCGGACATCCGTAGCTTAAGATATGAGTGTTTCCGCTCTGAGGGCCCGGTTGGTTTCGTGTACGAACCAACCCGGCCAAACTCAAAGTAATCCGAAACCATGTGTGAAATAAACCGAAACGACCGTCTCGATCCAGGGATCAAATCTCTCACTGACGGCGCGTCGTTTGGAGGTCCGTATCCCGAGTTATAGGCATTTGAATCCAAACCACTCGGTAACGGGGGTTTCGGGCCCGGGCCGTCCCGGCCCGAGACCCCCCAGTTGGCCCGAACCGGGTCAACCCGCCCCGGACAGGGTCGACCCGGACCGGCACAGCACGGCCCGGCCCGGCGCGGCCCGGCCCGGCCCGGCGCGGCCCGGCCTGGCGCGACCTGGCCTGGCGGACCGGCCGGGAGCCGGTCCGGCGGCTGTTGGAAAACGGGGGGGGGGGGGGGGGGCGCTTGCCCCCCCCCCCCCCTTGTGAAGCCGCGGCCCCCCTCTATTATGGGGGGCCAGTATGATGGCCGGGGGAATTAAATTCCCCCTGTTCTTCTCCCTTCCGGCCGGCCGGTTCTTCCTCAACAGGACCGGCAAAGGCCGGTCCCCTTCCGGCTTCCGACACCGGCGGCCCGGCTAGCCGCCGGTCATCTTGTTCCGCCGCGGCCCGGAACCGGCCGCATCCTTCATCGTCCGGCGTGGTGCGACGTCACCGCCCCCCTCCACCGCGGCCCCGCTCCAGCCACGGCGCCTTCGATTTCTTTTAACGCAGCGCGACGGCGTCGCGTTCTTGAATTACATTTCATGGTGCGGCGTGACGGCATCACGCAATAATTTCCGTATGATTTCCGCGTGTTCCGACGACACCACACCATCCCGTTCCATCCGCAAGGAAACAAATAAGAACAAAGGAGGGGGGGGGGGTTCGGCCGTGTTTGTGCGGTCCGGCCCCCCTCTCATTAAATGATAACATTTATTCGTTATCCTCGAAGTTTGACATTCTAGAGTCAAGAATGGAAATAATTAAATAAAACAACAACAATCCCCTACTTGATAAAAGATGTCGCACGTCGGGCGTCGCGGAAACGGCGTCGTTCCGTCAACGTTGGTGGAAAAAGCGCTCGGTGAAGTCGAGTCGAGTCGAGTCGACACTCTCCGAAAACATTGTGGGCGGCGGTGCCTCCCTTCCTTGCTCCGGTTGAAGAAGGTAGAAGGTGTTTCTTCACGTTCTTCGGAGACGTGGAACATTCTTCTTCGAGAGGTTGATGGTCTTCCAAAAGTTCATCTCCTCTCCTTAGTTCTCCCCACAAACTTAATGCCAACCCAAAGAGAAGAATAGGATCTCTCATTTTAATGTTGGCAAAAAGATTTCAAAAGAAATCAAACACTCAAATAATTAATTATGTTGGTTTAATTAATTAAATGAAAAGTGTTGGCAAGAATTTCAAAAGATTGAAATTCAATTTAACCACACTTAACTCACCTCATTAATTAAACAAGTTGTCAACATTAAAGTGGGAGTTGTGGGGGGGGGGGGGGTTTAGAGGATATGAAGGGGTGGGGTTCGTGTGGGCCCCACCACCCTCATAACCTCCCAAGGGAGGTTGGGTGGTTACCCAACTTCCATCAATAGTTTACACTTAGAGTAAAATAAATAAAATTGTAGTTTCGTTATATAATAAACTTCCACAATTTTTATTATCAACACCCGTGTAAACGCAACCCCAGAACAAGAGTTCTTAAGCAATTACCAGCGCTGCGAGTTCATCGGTGCGCTTGGAATTCGATTCCGGGCACCAGTTCAAAATTTAGAAAAACCTGCTCATTCGTTCACTGAACGTACCTGAGCCAAACTTCGGAAATTGATTCCAGGAACACCGGGCCTCGGAATCATGTGGAGTCAGAAACCGCGCTCTTGTAAAATTCCAAAGAAAATTAAGAAAAAATTTCCATTGAATTTTACGGGTCATTACATTAATCCCACTTCAGGGCTTTACGTCCCCGTAATGATACATCAAAACTAGGGAAACAAATGAGGGTACTGAGCACGCATATGAGCCTCCCGCTCCCAAGTGCTCTCCTGGAGATTCTTGTGCTGCCATCTAATGCGCACTAGAGGAATCGACCATCCACATAGGCCCTGCTCCTGTCGATCCTCGATCTCTACCAGGACCTCCGTAAAAGTCACCCCATCGTCAACGTCAAGCTCCCCATGGTCAAAGATGTGCATCGGGTCGTGCACGTATATCCTCAGCTGAGATACGTGGAAGACGTTGTGCACCCGGTGCAACTAAGGTGGTAGAGCCAAGCGATAATCCACCTCGCCTATCCTGTTGAGGACTAGGAAGGGTCTGATGAAGCGCGGAGATAACTTGCCACCTCAGCCAAATCTCCGTATACCACGTCGAGGTGAGAACCGCAAGAAGACGTGGTCTCCATCCTCAAACTCCAGTGGCCTCCGCCTCCTGTCAGCATATGACCTCTGCCGGCTCTGAGCTGTCCTCATCCGCTCCTGGATGACCTGGACCTTCTCTGTCATGGCCTGGACCATCTCTGGTCCCACAAGTGCTGACTCCCCAGGGTATGTCCAGCACAAAGAAGATCTACAAGGTCGGCCATACAATGCCTCGTACGGTGCCATCTCGATGGTTGAGTTGTAGGTGTTGTTGTACGCAAACTCCACCAAGGGTAGGTGGTCCTCCCACCTACGACCAAATTCGAGGACACATGCACGGAGCATGTCCTGGAGAGTCTGAATGGTTCGTTCCGTCTGACCATCTTTCTGAGGGTGAAAGGCTGTACTCAGACGTAGCTGTGTCCCGAACGCCTCCTGTAATCCCTTCCAAAGCCGGGAAGTAAAGCGAGCATCTCGATCGGAGACGATAGATGATGGCACACCGTGAAGCCACACAATCTCCTGAACGTAAAGACGTCCCAAGCTCTCCACTGAACCCTGCTCTCTGATGGGTAAGAAGTGTGCCGACTTGGTGAGTCAGTCGAAAATAACCTAGATGGAGTCGTGACCTCTGGAAGTGCGTGGAAGTCCAGTCACAGAGTCCATAGATTTGCCATCCCACTTCCACTCCGGAACCTCAAAGGGATGTACCAAGCCTGCTGGTACCTGATGTTCTGCCTTCACCTGTGGGAAGGTGAGGCATCGAGAAACGAACTCTGCCACAACCTTCTTCATTCCTGGCCACTAGTGCTGTCGTCTAAGGTCATGGTACATCTTCACCACTCCAGGATGTACCGCCAAAGGAGAAGTGTAAAAATCTCTCAGCACCTCCTCCCGTAAAGCGACTGGTACCATGGTACGTCCTCTAAAAAGGATGTCGTGCTCTGCTCCAAAGGAGAAACCATCAGGTTCCTGTCCTGAGGATATCTGTGCACGCCGCGTCTCATAGTCAGCGTCCTCACGCTTTGCCTCTCTAAACCGTTT
The DNA here is from genome assembly GCA_963277665.1 of Viscum album. Classification (NCBI taxonomy): domain Eukaryota; kingdom Viridiplantae; phylum Streptophyta; class Magnoliopsida; order Santalales; family Viscaceae; genus Viscum; species Viscum album. Next base: position 1,819,017,360 of record OY728146.1, read on the forward strand.
TTGTAGTGGAGGAGTGACTGTGAGAGACTGAAGGAAGGAGACTCCATCTCTATCCACAGAGGATATCTGCAAAGAGGCTAGCTGCTCTGTCGCCACCTCAAGTAGCTAAATTCCCATCCTCCTGCTGAGGGCATCAGCTACTACGTTCCCCTTCCCAGGAGTATAGAATATCTCAAAGTCATAGTCCTGGAGGAACTCGAGCCATCGACGTTGTCTCAGGTTCAGGTCCTTCTGCGAGAAGATATACCTGAGACTCTGATGATCATAAAATACTGTAAAGCGCTAACCCATCAGGTAGTGTCTCCATGTATTCAGAGCGAAGACCGCTGCTGCTAACTCCAGGTCATGGGTAGCATAGTTTTTCTCATGCGGCCTCAACTAACGTGATCCATAGGCGATCACTGCCCGCTCCTGCATCAGGACACATCTGAGTCCGGTCCCTGATGCATCGCAGTAAACTACGTATCTGACTCCCTCCTCAGGAAAACTCAAGATAGGCACGCTAGTCAATCTCTGTCTCAGCTCCTGGAAGCTCTTATAACATCTGTCTGACCACACGAAGGGTTTCCCCTTCTTCGTCAAAGCTGAGAGTGGTGCCGCAACTCTAGAGAATTCTGGCACGAATCTTCGGTAGTATCCAGCTAATCCCAAGAAACTCTGAACCTTCGTCACGCTCCTGGGTGGATCCCAAGCTAACACTGCCTCGATCATCGCAGGATCCACTGCAACTCCCTCCTCAGAGATGACGTTCCCCAAGAAGCGGACCTCACGTATCCAGAACTGGCACTTCGAGAGATTACCATAAAGCTGGTTCTCTCGGAGTGTGTCTAGTACAACCGACAAGTGGTAGGCGTGCTCCTCCTCAGTCGTCGAGTAAATCAGAATTTCGTCGATGAAGACCACGACAAACCGATCAAGGAATGGCTAAAAGATCCTGTTCATGAGGGACATGAACACTGCTGGAGCATTGGTCACGCCGAAGGGCATAACCAAGAACTCATAGTGGCCATACTGACATCTGAAGGCCGTCTTCTGCACGTCCTCGTCTCTAACTCTGAGCTGATGATAGCCTGACATGAGGTCTATCTTCGAGAACCACCGTGCTCCCTTGAGCTGATCAAAGAGGTCATCAATCCTCGGTAGAGGATACTTGTTCCTCACTATCACCTAGTTCAAACGACGATAGTCAACACAAAGTCGCAAGCTCCCGTCCGCCTTCTTGGCGAACAAAATCGGGGAAGCCCAGGGTGAAACACTGGGTCAGATGAACCCCTTGCCCTGCAAGTCCTCCAAATGTATTCGTAGCTCACGAAGCTCGGCGGGGGGCATCCGATATGCAGGAGTCTATATCGGGGCTGTCACGGGGTACAGGTCAATATAAAATTCCACCTCTCTGCGAGGAGGTAACCCTGGAATGTCGTCGGGAAAAACATCCACAAACTGATCCACCACTGCAGGAAAACCAGGACTCCGCACGTCAACTGCTCCTAGGATGAGGCTAGCCAACTGATGAGTGATGGGATTTCCTCTTCTCCGCGGAAGTCCATCCTGTGCTGCAAAGGCTCCCTTCTCTCCGGTGAAGGTGAACCTGCTCCTGTCGGTGCGTACGCATCGCACCTTGCGCCTAAAACAGTCAATCTATGCATGGACCGTAGATAACCAATCCATGCCCAAGATGACGTCGTAAGGCCTCGACGCTGCTACAAGAAGATCCCAGCCGAAGCTCTCACCACCTAGAGTAAGCTCACACTGCCGGCACCAGTGCGTAATCGTCGAGTCTGCTCTCGTAGGAGTCTCTAGTCGTAAAGATCGAGCCAACGGCTTTGTCGAAATCTCCGAGCTCCGAACAAGGGAAGCGGCTATGAAATAGTGACTTTCTCCTGTGTCTATAAGTACTGCAGCAAGGGTGGAGTAGACACAGATAGTACCTCGAATCATCTCAGGCGCGCCGTGGTCGTAGGCCTCCGCTGCCTGGAGCTATGTCTGTCTCTGCCCGCTAGCTCCATGTGGTCGGGGTGGACCTACTGGTGGTGGTGGTGGTAGAGCCTCAAAGCGTCTCCCACCACCTTCTGCTCGACCATCTCCTCTGCCTCATCCGACTCCACCCTGCGGACCGCCACGGTCGACCCTCTACCTCTGCCTCGGTGGTCCCTCAACCATCTGCTGCTCCTCGGCACGGCGGGTAGGGCAATCATGAGCCATGTGGCCCTGCCCGCCGCACGAGTAGCACTGTCTGCCTCTCGAAAGACTGGCTCTACGCTGTGTGCCCCGCACTGCTGAGCCAGTGTCCTGAGGTCGTCTGCCTGAGGGTCTAGATTGCCTGTACCCCTGAGTCATCCATCAACTGCCAGCTGCAGAAGACTCTGCCACGTGTCGCCCTACGGTGGGTCGCGGCGCTGGTGTAGACTCAGCAAGAAATCTCTCGATCAAAAGGGCCCACTCTAGTACTCCTGTCTGAGTCGGAATGCTGAGGGAGATAAGCGATGCCCTGATCTCGTGTCTTAACCCCTGCTCGAAGGTCCGGGACCGGAAGAATGGGTCCCGTACCATTTCGGTTGAGTAGCGCGAGAGATCAGCAAATATCGCCGAGTACTAAGCGACTGTCATGCTGCCCTACCGCAGCTGAAGAAGCTCCTGAATGCGTACCGCACGGAGGGTGGATGTGACGAACTCAGTGTGGAAGAGGCTCTCAATGTCCATCCAAAGTAGAGATGCCTCATCGTGCACCTGGAGCATCAAGCTCCACCATCGGCCCGCTTCTGCGTGTAGTAGGCTTGCAGCGAGGATCACCATGAGGTTTGCTGGTGTCCTCACTAGCCTAAAAACTCGTACGACTACCTCCATCCGGTCCTCGGCTGCCTGGGGGTCCGTCTCCGCACGAATCCTGGGCGGTCGCTGGCTCTGAAACTCATGTAGTGCGCTGAGGCGACGTGCATCGTCAGCAGATGGTGCTGGAAGTATCGGTGGCTCGGCCGGTAGTGCTACCGCCGGTGCCACTGCTGACAAAGGGCCATGCACTGAGGCCTCGTCGCTCGGTGGGCTGTAGTCACACTCGACTCTCGGAACCCTAGCTGGCTGCCGTCGTGGGGCCATCCTGAAAAGGAAACAGGTGCACCACGGTCATAACACTATACCTAGTGAGCTGATACAAAGTAATCACAAAGAAAACTTGAAACACACATGCAATCAATGTTTTCATGCATTATGACGGAAATCAGAAGTCATGGTCCTGGTGTATGGATACATCGGCCGCCGCACCAACACTGGACTCGCTGGACTGATAACCACACTCAATACTCTAAACACTATTTCTTCACATAGAAAAGATCATAGTTCGCGGTAGAACCGAAGACCTCTGATACCAATTTGTCACGACCCGTCCTCGGGGCCCGTGCCGTGACTACCCCAAGCCCGCCTTCCATAGGACAGGGGCTGGCGACTAGCACCAATGCGTAAATCCCAGTAAAAAGGGAAGGGATTGCCTTTGTAAAGTAAACAAGCACCACAGAGTAAGCAAGCAGAAAAGTAAACACTAAGTAAAAACAGAGTACAACTGAAAGTGCGGAAAAGTAAATGGGCCAGTATACAAACCCAAACTGAAAGTAAAGTACAACCCGAAAGGGAAAACAACAACTATAAAGTAAAAGCCGCTACGCCGAGCTGTCCACTGGAAATCCCACTTGAAGGGTGGGTAAAGATAGCTCTACTGCTCCTCGGGTCCCGCCGTCCGCTCCGAGCACGTCCCGCCCGGTGGTCCACCTCCAAGTATCGTCCTGCTCAGCAAGCCTCAACCACGATCAACGCTGTCCGTCGTCTGCAACCAACACAACGTAGTGCGGGCATAACCCGTGCAGGGGTGAGTATAAGCTACTCAGTAGGGACCCCGAGACCCCCGAAGGTCTCCCAAAACCCACCAAGGATAAACCAAAAAGGAATGATACAAACATGAAATATCAACCGACACTGCTTAGGTATATGACCATAAATATACCTAAGTCATCAATTCCAATACGCTCCAACTTTCGAGCCCAAGTGCAACTCAGTCCACACAGGAAAGTATACGTATTCCACACAGGAAAGAAAAACGTAATCAACACAGGATAGCACAACACAATCCACACAGGAAGGTAAACAGGATTCAACTCACACAGGTATACTTATTCGAGGATGATAGAGATGATCACTGATCCATCTAAGTCGTCGGACCCAAAAAGGATCGATAGGTACTAACCCCCGCAAAGACCCATATAGGATCGGGCCCACACAGGATCTGTAGGCGCTGGTTCACACAGGACCGCTGAGCACTAACCCACACAGGATCGGACCCACACAGGATCGGTAGCACTGATCCACACTGGATCGCTGAGTGCTGTAGTCATCGTCGTCGTATCCACTAAGGATCTCTACACAGTCGTCGTCGTAGTCACAGTAGTAGTCTCAGTCAGCTCTAGGGTTCTCGCACACAACAAACTCGTTCGGGAGGGTCCGCTCCACGAAACGAGAGACTGATACATCAACTATCACAATGTCCAGAGTTGATGTATCCAAAAATTCTGTATCGTCAACAGGAACTCAATGCCACAAACGGCGCGTCAATCAGACGCCCGGTCTGAGAGTTATTGGCTTTTTCGTCCGAGGGGCCCGATTGGTTTTTAAGGAAAAACCAACCCGAACGTACTCCACCTGCGTCCATACCTCGGGCGGAGTATGCCAAAAGATCCATCTCACTAAGAGGAACTCAACAAAGCTGACGGCACGTCAATCAGACGTCCGTAGCTCAAGATATGAGCGTTTCCGCTCCGAGGGCCCGGTTGGTTTCGTGTACGAACCAACCCGAGCGAACTCAAAGTAATCCGAAACCTTTAGTGCGATAAACCGAAACGACCGTCTCAAACCAAGGATCGCATCGCTGCTGACGGCGCGTCGTTTGAAGGTCTGTATCCCGAGGTATGGGCATTTGAATCCAAACCGCTCGGTAACGGGGGTTTCGGGCCCGGGTCGTCCCGGCCTGAGACCCCCCAGTTGGCCCGAACCGGGTTGACCCATCCCGGCCCGGCGCAGCCTGGCCTGGCAGATCGGCCAGGAGCCGGTCCGGCGCAGCGCGCTGGGCGCACTGCCAGCTCGGCCGAAGGTTGAGCTGTTGGAAAACGGGGGGGGGGGGGGGCTTGCCCCCCCTTGTGAAGCCGCGACCCCCCTCAATTTTGGGGGGCCAGTTTTCTATCCAGGGGAATTAAATTCCCCCGGTTCTTCTCCCTTCCAGCCGGCCCGACCTGGCCGGCCGGTTCTTCCTCAACGGGACCGGCAAAGGCCGGTCCCCTTCCGGCTTCCGACACCGGCGGCCCGGCTGGCCGCCGGTCATCTTGTTCCGCTGCGGCCCGGAACCGGCCGCGGCTTTCGTCGTCCAGCGTGGTGCGACGACACCGCGCCCCTCCGCCGCGGCCCTGCTCCGTCCGCGGCTCCTTCGATTTCTTTTGAGGAGGTGCGACGACGTCGCGTTCTTGAATTACATTTCACGGCACGGCGCTACGGCGCCACGCAATACTTGTCGTATGATTTCCTCGTGGTGCGACGGCACCACGCCATCCCGGTCCATCCGCAAGGAAACAAATAAGAACAAAGGAGGGGGGGGGGGTCGGCCGGGTTTGTGCGGTCCATCCCCCCTCTCATTAAATGATAAAATTTATTAATTATCCTCGAAGTTCGACATTATAGAATCAAGAATTTAAATAATTAAATAAAACAACAACAATCCCCTACTTGATAAAAGATGTCGCACGTCGGGCATCGCGGAAGCGGCGTCGTTCCGTCAACGTTGGTGGAAGAAGCGCTCGGTGAAGTCAAGTCGAGTCGAGTCGACACTCTCAGAAAACATTTTGGGCGGCGGTGCCTCCCTTCCTTTCTCCGGTTGAAGAAGGTTGAAGGTGTTGCTTCACGTTCTTCGGAGACGTGGAACGTTCTTCTTCGAGAGGTTGAAGGTCTTCCAAAAGTTCTTCTCCTCTCCTTAGTTCTCCCAACAAAGTTTATGCCAACCCAAAGATAAGAATAGGATCTCTCATTTTAATGTTGGCAAAAAGATTTCAAAAGAAATCAAACACTCAAATAATTAATTAAGTTGGTTTAATTAATTAAATGCAAAGTGTTGGCAAGAATTTCAAAAGATTGAAATTCAATTTAACCACAATTAACTCACCTCATTAATTAAACAAGTTGTCAACATTAAAGTGTGATTTGTGGGGGGGGGTTAGTGGATATGAAGGGGTGGGGTTCGTGTGGGCCCCACCACCCTCATAACCTCCCAAGGGAGGTTGGGTTGTTACCCAACTTCCATCAAGAGTTTACACTTAGAGTAAAATAATTAAAATTGTAGTGTCATTATATAATAAACTTCCACAATTTTTATTATCAACACTCGTGTAAACGCAACTCCGAAACAGGAGTTCCTAAGCAATTACCGGCGCTGTGAGTTCATCAGTGCCCTCGGAATTCGATTCCGGGCAACAGTTCAAAAGTTAGAAAAACCCGCTCGTTCGTTCACTGAACGTACCCGAGCCAAACTTCAGAAATTGTTTCCGGGCACACCGGGCCTCAGAATCAGGTGCCGTCAAAAACCGCGCTCTTTTAAAATTCCAAAGAAAATTAAGAAAAAATTTCCCTTGAAATTTACGGGTCATTACCTTATAATCCATGAAAACCATCCCAAAAAATCACTAATAGGAAACATATTACCCAACTCACCCAGCTACCTCATGTAGAAATAAAAATAATAATGATAAAACAAGTAAGCCATTAATTTGCCCTAAAAAATATTGATATCAATCAAGAATTCATATTTATCACTTCAATGGGTAATTATACCATCAACATGATCAATTATATCTAGTACCATTCCTGACAACCACATTTATATCAAAATCCATCTCAACATCACATGAATCAAATTCTTCCATTACAACTGAGCCTCTTCGGCTCATCACATCTTACATCCTTGGCTCATACATTCCATTTTCATATCACATCTAAGACTCCCCATCCCATTTCACATTAAAAATATTATCTCACATCTAGAGAACATCACAAAAGAAGCAGGAAACAAACAAGCATAACCAATAGAGTAGTCTAGACCCTAAAACATGGCATCCATCATTCACACAAAAATGAGATATCATGACTCCATTCATAAGGAACTAATCATTATTAATAAAATGGGAATCATAGTCCCTAAAATTTATCTGTATCCCATATTCAGATCTATTTATATCATGAATTAACTGATTCATTACTACTAGGTTCAATCTATGGGGAAAATAAGGCATCAAGCATTAACAAGCTATAAAAATATTAAAGATTCTCTCATGAATATAAACCAAATTCATATAAATTTGAGAAGTAACATTATCATTTAACAAGACTTTATATTATTATAAAAATTCATTAAAATTAATCAAATTATTTATGAATTCAATTGATATGGAATAACACATTTAACTAAGAATTTTTATTTCATCGATTTGACTATCATTATGTTGTAAGAAATATCATATTTATTAAACATTATTTTTTAATATACAACCATTTAATTAACTATAAATTCTAGCATTAAATTATTTACTATATTACATTAAGATCAACATGATAATCTATTTCATAAAAGGACATGCTCATAAGAATATCATATATATCACACAATCATAAAAAATCACGAGGAAACCCACTATAGTAGTATAAAGAACATAAACATGTGATTTGTAAACAATTATTTATAACAAAAATTTAATAATTATTATTTTAATTATATTTACATAGAAATTGATAAACCATGATCACTTTAAAATTTCATGTAAATAAATAACTGAGGTAATGAATATAATACCCCAAAGTAATGAACATTTTTTACATGAGAATAGTTCAATGTTGTTGATTATAACCTCCTCTCCCATAAGTGGTTGCATCCCTCCAAGTATGTTTAGTCATACCCATCGCAATAAAAAACCAAGAAAACACTAATTAGAATCATACATATGATCCAAAATTGAATGAAAAAAATGATACAGGAGGAACCAGATTTATGAACAAGAGGAAAATAGGTAGAGAATACCTATGATCACATGGGATCTATGATGGAAGGCCTGGAATCTATTCTTGATGAATGAATTATGATAATCTAGAAATAAGGGTCTTCTCCCTCATAGAAATCATGAGAAGGATTATGATTTGAGGAAAACTGAAGCCATTTTAGCCATTATAGTCGTGTTCTATAGGTAATTTACCTGGCATGTGACTATTTACACTTCTTTTAATTTTTAGTGATACCTCACCAAAAAGATGTTCTCCTTGAACAATTTAGTAATAAATATTTTCATATTCTATAATGTCCCCTCAACCGGGAATATAATATATGAACTGATATTACATGATGTGAAACACGTACACACCATGTATTCTCCCAATTTCCATATTTTTGAATCCAAAACCCACTGAATTGTAAGGTTATAGATCTATGTAGTCTGATCCTTTTTACACTTCCTAGTCATGTAGGTCTCAGTGTTTCCCAAAGGAAATTTTAAGGGGTTTGGATACTAAATACTAGAATCATGGAGAATACACAACTTGTTTATGTGTTTCATGTCCTGTATTCAATGTTCACAGAATGGGTAAGGCCAATTAAAAGGCTAGAAGTGGTTCATGGATTATTGAGGGTGGATCAAGGTTTGTTTCATGAAATGATTTTATTCAGGGTTAAAAGATTCAGTGTGAGGTATTTTTTCCTGGTATTCTAATCCAAGTATTTACACGATGTGTAACACCATATTTTTTAATAATTTTTTATATTGAATTAAATTTATTTGATGGCTTCCATTGCAGACTAGATCATGTTAATATTGATTTACAAACAACACCCTGATTAGATTATAATACATGAAACACTTAGATTCGATTTTGGTAAACGGAACACTTTTTTAGATTGTGTTATAAAAAATTCTATGTTCCTTCGAGTTCATTATTATATAATTTACGGAGTTTTACCTAAATACAATATTAATATTAAAATATTGTTATAGTTATCACATATAAATATTATTAGAATATACTAATAAGATTAATTAAATTATGAAACTATGGGTTTCATATGGTTATAAAATATATTCATTGCTTATCAATTAGTTAGACATGAATAAAAAAACCCATTGAATATAAAGGAGGTGTTTAATGAAAAAAACTATTTTTATTTCTGTCAAAGAGTTTTATCATAATAAATAAAATTAATCACTATCATTGAGTAATATTAATAGAATTTATATATTATAAATTCTACAATTTTTTTAAAATTCATCCAATATTATTGATATGCATAAAAAAATAACAAATATAGTTTTAGGGATAAAATGTTGTATTATTCTCAAAGGTAGTTTCACTGACTTTTGATGGAAGACTTATTTGAAAAATAATGTTTATTAAATATATAAAATTTTTATTAAAATATTAAATATAACATTGGAAGATATAAATATCAAAAGTTACAATTACTGACTCTTTCATATTATTTGAGAATTTTCATTTTTAGTTGAATAGTGAAAACACTAAATTTTAGTTGAACGTGTATTGTTGTCAAATAGTATTGTATTGTTAAATTATATATTATATTGTTTTTAAAATACATTTAGATAAATTAAAATTATATTAATAAAATTTAAGAAATTATAATCAATTTCCCAATGTTATTTTATATACAAACATTTCATGGTTTTGAAAATTTTCATTTCAAAAAACATGTTGCTTAATCTCATTTATGAGATTATATTAATAGAAAATTTTCCACATTGTTTATTGTAAATTGGAAAAATTGATTAAATATTTGGAATAATTAGGTTTAATAATTTATAAGAAGGATAAAATAACTTTGTTAACAAGTATTGGTTATAATTGTTAAAAGTAATTATAGCGATAGAGAGAAAAAGAAGATAACGAAGGGAGTAAACAATTACATTAGATGAAAAAATGACATAGAAACACATAAAACCCCCATTGGTAGAAAATATTTTGACCATGTTACGAAATATCATGAAAATATACCCTTATTTAAGGCACCTTATTTAAGGGATACCTCTCACTAGGTATTTCCTTTTTGTATTAATGAAAACACCACTCCTCCACTATAAAAGGGCACTCAACCCCCATCACTTCTCCAATCTAATAAATCCAATTTTTCCATAAAAAACCTAAATAAATAAGATCATAAATACCATAACCTAATCATATAATCATCACTTTGGGAATAAATCAAACTAATGATTTTTTTAGTGAAAATAGTAGGAGTTACACAAACAAGTAGAAACATTCTTTAACGAGCAATTTTGGTTTATTTCTTTACCACTATTTAAATAATTATTATATCAATGTTATATAATAAAATCATTATATTTAATATATTTATATGTTTCTATTTTATGTTTATCACATACACTATCTCACACTTCCATCAAATGGGATACCCAATAATTATTCGTTTGAATAGTGGACTACCGTCTCACGAACTGATGTTGTTCGTTCATCCATTAACTCATCAAAAGGTTAGGAATAATGATGAAATTAATAATTTTTTATGATATATATGATATTTATTATTTAATTAATATTTTTAAAAATATAACACATTACATCATGCATTCTATTTTTTCATCATACGTTAACATCGTTTGTGGAACTGTGGACAACTAACTCCTCAATGCGATATGATTTATGCAAACATTACATTTAATTAATTAATGATGGTTTAATAAAAATATATTATATAGATGAAATAATTATTATAATATAATTATAATATATATATATGAATTTATTTCATTTATGTTATTTCATTCAATATGACAATAAAACAAAATCATTGTTCATGCATACATATGAGCATTTGTCTCCATTAATGTTGTATATTATTATATATTTTTAAGATTAATAGATTATTATTATTACATATATACTTAATATATATTATAATTATATAATGTATTAAAATTTGGAGAAAATTAAAGAAATTTAAATAAAATTGACCAAAAATAACATGTCATGTTATATAAAAAAATCAAAGATGATATTACCTGAAACACAAACATCGACATAAAATTATCAATAAATGGGTATTATAATGTCATAATAAATTAATATATGGAATGATATAAAATAATATGGTTATATGGTATATTTATAATAATAATTAAATTATTATATATGAGGTTTAGATGTGTACAATTATATTTAATATTTAATGAAAGGGATTTCTCATCTTAGTTTTATTTAGGTGACATATATGATATACTCAACACTAATTCATTTTTTTGTGGTGTACATAAGGACCTATTCCATATTATATTATTCATATAAATTATTTTATTAGAATAATAGTTTTAATTTATTTTATTCATTCAAGTATCACATGATTCAAATGTAACTTATGTAGTGATGGGAATTATAAACTCACTTTTATTTCTACGAGACATATGACATAGTAACTACATGTTTATTTTTTTTAATATATAGAATTAATTATGACATATCATATAGTTATTTTAATAATTTTAATCATATAGAAAGTTTAAATTTATGTTTTTCATTCGTAGGACTATTGATTCAAAATTTACCCAACTAGTAATATATTTATATCTCACTTATTACATTTTACAGACACATGATATTTCAAAAAAATCATCCATTAATGTGGAGTATATAAATCCTATGAATGAATTTTATTATAATTATAATAAAATTTATTATTATCTATATATCCAATTAAGGGACTATCTTAAATTTTATTTATAGTTCAAAACATACTAAATCGGAAACCACAATTTCTATCATTATTTTTTCTTTGAGACACATGTTATGTTATGCACCAATATTCTTTTATGATTTTTATATAATAACATATGAAATATTTCACCATAAATATCATTTTATTTAGGTTATTTTATGATTAATTTAATTTTATTCTCTCATCTGTATTATGTAACAACGTTACAAAAGTGGTCAAATTTTATTCCAATAATCTTGTCGTTTATAGGATTTGTTTTCCAGTATACATCCATTGATAAAATAATTTAATCAATATATAATGTACTCTAATGAATAATATTCAACTAATGTTATTCACTTTATATTACATTATTTTTTTTAATTTTTTATATGTTATACTTATAATTATTATGATCTTTTAAATAAAATATGATTTTATATCTCTCTTCGGTAGAAAATTTATTTTCCACCAAAAAAATATTATCAATAAAATTATTCCAAAATGTTTTACGGTTCTCCTATGGTTATTAAAATTCATTTTTACGAGTGTATTAACTTTAAAAAAATGATTTCTGAAACATAATATTCTAATCATTTTCCAATTAAATAACTTTTCTAAACATATTAAAATGATAAATGGAATGTTGGACATGTAAATATTTATCCGTTGTTATGATCGATATATCCCAAAATATTTCTTTGAAATAATACATGATTTATTTTTTAATGAAAAATTAATTTCCTAATATTAAAAATATTATTTGATTTATTTACTCGAAAAAGGTTTTCAAAATTATGTTATTTTTAAGAAGTATTTTAAATGATTTTCCAATTATACTTTCTATGTTTTCATGGTTATTTTTAAAAAAATTAGTTTGGAAAATGTTTTATTTTTTAAATATCATTTTCCAAAAAGTAATAGATATTTTATTAATAAGTGGTTTAAATTTTCCTTTCAAAAAAATCCATCTATGATGAAATCCTTTGATATTGTTTATGATTCATAGGTGATATAACACAATGACACCATTTGAAATATTTCTAGGTATAGTTTATGTTTATGATGAAAAGTTTCTTAAGAAGCATATTTATCTTCCATGGGTTATATCATAATTACATTCATAGGAAAACCAATTAAATTAATGGGTTCTTCAATTATGAAATTATTGGGAAACATTTATCTTTTCAATGAGTTTTAATAGGATGAAATGATTATAATAGACATTTCATTTAATGCACCTCTACAAAGACAAATTTTAATAGTGTTAGAAAACTTCCTATAACATCACATATAAAGCACTATGATCATATTCGATGTTAATGGTAAGTCTTCAATAGTGCTAAAAAAAGTTCTATAAAAGGGCTCCATAACCATCTATAAAAAAATCATTGTTAAATTCCCCCTTAACCGCATTGTTTTGGTATTATTAAATGACCACTTTGATGACACTTTTTTAGAACTGATAAATACCCCCATTAATACTAACAGAAAAGTGCTTTTAAATAAGGTAATATTATATTGTTTTGGACCATTACGAGACTGAACCCTTTATCAGCGACTCTATGATCCCATTAACATTTCTCAACCCCCCCTCGTTATTAGTGTTTTTTTACCCCACTCTACTTTAATAGATTTTTTTGAATTTCCTTCCTCTAGTGCGTGCCTAGATTCAGAGCTTTCACCTCTTCTTTGAAGAGGGTATTTCTTTACCACTACACATTGTTTTTGTTTACTATTTAATGATATTTTTGTTTTTTAATATATATATTTACATATACATATTTTATTCATATATTTATTTAAATATATTTAAAAAATTTATAAAATATATGTTCAAGTCTATGATATATATATTATTACATTTATTTTACTATATTATATATTATATTTATTTATATATACTAAAATATAATATAAATTTATATCTTTTTATTTATACACACATATATGTATGTAAATAAAATATATATATAGTTGTATAAATTAAAAATAGTTTAGAAATTATTTTAAAGAAATTTTACAAGTATGGATTTATTTATTTATATTTGAATATACATATACATATAATTTTTTGAAACAAACTTGTTTATATATAATCATTACTTGTATTGGGATATATATATACACATATCCGTGCATTTGTATAAGCTAAATAAAATGGAGAATGTTTTATTTTAAAAAAAATGAACAAATAAATAATTTTTTTTAAGAAATAAATTTATATGCAAATATGTTGAAATATGTATTTATGGATGTGATTTAATATAATTAAATGTAATATAATATGCATTTATTTAATTATAAATAAAAATAAATTTTAAAAATTGATAAAATTTCAATTCCATTATATCAATATGACTATAATATCTGGAAAATAAATTCAATTTCCACCAAAAAAAGAAAATAATACCCACTACAATAAAGACAAAATTACTTCAAATTTTAGAGAATTGGGATTCTCTAACTAAACAGCTCATTTTTTGAGGCTTTATGAGCCTTTTTCCTCAAAATATTTCACCAGGGGTTCTCTATTTTGATTGTTTATGATATTTTGACATAAATTTGAATTATCAAAATATGTTATATGTGAGACATATATCTACTTCCAATGAATTCGGTAACGATGGAGAACTCATGATTATATATATTATGCATGAACCAAATTTAATGTTCAAAATATTATTCATGATAATTATTACAAGTTCCAGTTTTATTTTTGTACATGATTAAATGTTTTGAATGCTATGTCTGAAATTGATTAAATTTTCCCAATGTTATGTGTGAATTTGATTACATGTACAAAATGTTATGTGTGAACATTATTACTTTTTCACAATGTTATGTGTGGAAAGGTATTTAATATCCATAATGATATTTGTTGACTTATTCTAATGTCCATATGTTTATCCAAGGGACTGATTTCTTGTATTTAATATGTAATACAATTACTATTTATACGTGTTCACAATGTTATAAGATGATTTGTAGGCCATAATTATTTATCATGTGATAATTTTATTCTCCCATGACTCATTTTATTTGATTTTATTTTGATCTATATCCTATGAAATTAATATAATCATTCAATGACACATGATTATGATCATTTATATATAGGATATGATCATCAAATTTTCATCTCATGTTATTATACACTTATGTTCATCTAATGCTTATGTATCTACTTTATTTTTACCCATACAAAGAAACTTATCCCACCCTTTCTTATCTTCACTTTCCACAGGTTAAGAAGTAATTTCTTATATTGGATTAAAAAGGGGAATATCATTAGAAGTTATGTTAATGATCTTTAACCAAATTATAAGAATGTGTTATATGTTTTGAAAGACACTAAACTATAATATTCCTCAAGAAATAAATTTTAAAATTTTATTAATATTCATATAAAAAGATGAAATATCTCTATATATTAAGCTTGGGTCACTATAATTGGTATCAACCATAGGAATATGGGATTAAAAACATTATTGAGATCTCTGTGTATATTTTTAAGGATATTTCTAGGTATGCCTCTAAGGATAATTGTAAGGATGTGTATAAATATTTTAAAATGTACTACAATTTTGGTAAAGGAATTATAATATTTTTTTTGTAGTGAAGAAGGTCACAAAGTATGTAATTGATGATGAAAATGAATAGTATAGTTTATATGAATATTTTAATCCCTAATGTGTTGTCAACAGTTGAATGCATTGAGTTTGGAATGTATGGGAAGTATTCATATTTATTGTAACACCCCAGGTAAATAAGGAATATGAAATTTTCATATTTATCCATATTTGTGAATAAAATATTAATATGACTTTAAAGGGGATGCTATGCTCGATGGCGTACCAACATGCAATAACGAGTTTCTTGGGAATCATACGTTGCACTATAATAATAAAATAATATTATTTCAAATGGTAGTTAACATGTAGTCGTTGTATTGGCGGGAATGGATAGAAATAACTAAAATATGATTATATATGTTTTTTAATGTTTTTACATTTATCCAATAAAAGCTAAAGGCTTAAAATACGGAAAGAATTAAATTTTAGGTGTATATGCCCTAGTTTTCACTAAAGGTTCACTTATCGCCTTTTAATGGAGAACTGTCATTAAATATAGTTTTGATCACTCTTATACATTCTTTTGGACCAAATAAAACTCTTATTAAGAATCGGGACATCAAATTTTACTTTGTGTAATTTTTTGGTATTTTTCCGATAAAGTTCATTTTTTTAACGAATAGTGTAGAATGTTGTGTTTTAATTCAAAACCTCTTTTTAATATAATTTATTTATATGATTAGATAATATTTTGAATTGTTTTTAAAGTGAAATTAGAAAATATTTTTACCATTAAATCCAATAGTGGTCGTTGGAATTAATTTCACTTTGAAATCAGACTTAAACTAGTGTCAATTTTTTGATACTTATTATTTTATAAAAACACGCTATTTGCTCTGACAGCGGGAATTAATTATTAAATTAATTAATGTGACTAATATATTTTGAATTCTGTAAAAACCGACTTCATTTTTGAATTCGGAATATCAAATATAGCTTAGGATGAATTTTTGGGATTTTTCTGAAAAACTTCAATTTTTGATGAATAGTGAAACCACTAAGTGGTACTTATAAAAGCTGATTTTTTGTTTAAATGAAATTTTAAGACTTATGTGTTTTGAATTTCAAAAATCCGACATAAATGGTTTTCATTAAGAAGTAAAATGTGGTTCAATGGGATAAAAATAATTTTTTGGTGAATAGTAACTTATTAAGTTTTTAATCGCGATTAGTGGTAATTAGTGTAGTTTAAGGTAAAAATAATTCTTTAATAAAATGAAATGAACTTGACACATGTCCTAACCTCATTGGATGTGCAATGGCCGACCAAGACAAGCCATGGGTCAACTTGGGGCCCCATGGATCAACTTTGGTTTGGAAATGACATAAATAACTTTTTATTTAATGTAAAAGTAAAAATGACACAAACATGATATGTTTTACTAAAACAATTTTTAAGTGCAGTTATACAAGTCATATTTTTGATTATAAATATTCATTGGAAAGATAAAAATATTTCCTACATCATAGTATTTTGTTTATAATTTTAGACATTAAATAAATTAAATTATTTATGACATATTAATGATGCAGCGATGACATCATTATTTGACGATTTAAATAAAATAGAAAGATAATGTAAAATCTATGAACTACACATGTCCAAAACATATTGTATGGGTGGATTTAGAACCCTTATCACCATATCCACGAATTATATCAATGTGGGACCTTTTAAAACCGAAACACATTTTCAAATAAAGTAATATTTCTTTACATTCCAAAAGTGCCCCTCCTCTCCTCTTATAAATGGCCCCCACCTCTACCTCATTTCACACACACTTTAAGCCTTTGGATCGGCCAACCCCTGCCCATTTACTCTCTACACATCCCTCTCCTCATCCTACAGGATTCCCTTTGGGCATAATCCTTTCAAAGGAATCCTTTATGCTCAAATCAAAAAGAGTTACACTTTTAAAAGGTAATTCATTCTCTCATGTTCATATGATTTATTTTGCTTCTCCAACCCCCTAAACTCTTTTTATTTACTTATTTTGTAACAAAACCAGTATCTTCAATATAATAGGATTTTTTTATAAGATTTATTCGAGCTACACTCTCCCAAAACTACATCAAATGGTTAAAGAACATACAGTTTCCGTGGATGGTGAAATTCTGCCTCCCGAAACGATGATTGTTCAATACTCATTTAACACCTTCAAATGTGGCCATTATGATGTCAATATTTTTATATATGATATATAATATGTTTATGTTTTATTTATGCTTCTGTATTTCTCATTTTTGTCTTACCTTTATTGCTTCCATTATGGGTATATGTGATATCTTCATTTAAGGAAGTGCGGACTACCACCCCTCAAAGTGATTTGATTCGTTAAATACCATATGTGGGATGTATAAAGGATCGAAATATGATATTATATATGATATTATACTGTAATTATAATATACCTTTATATCATTATTATTCCATTCTATAAAATACGAAATAGAAATGAAAGTAGCGCTCATGCGTACGTACGGCTTACCGTCTCCATGAACGGTGCATTTCATTTCTTACCTCTAAATGATTATGTAATGTTATAAATGCATGCATGTACTGGATATATATGACATATATGATATCTACATAATGGATACAATTCTGGATATAATAAACATTTGGCCACATGAACAACATGTAATTGTAAGAAGTCCACTTTTGACTTAAGAACCAAATATCGGCAAAACAAATATTATTAACTTAAATGATTACATAATTTTTATGACATGGTAACAAGTGGTATAAAAGTAATAATGAACTTGAAAAAGGTTCTTAAGGAATTAGAAATTAACTCAAGTTTATTATTCAGGAGATTAAAGAATGATCGAGTCAAGTCGGACCCGAGGTAAGGGATCTTACTCCTCTCTTTCTTTTTAAGTACACTCTTTTATGTCATTCCTTTTAAAGCTCATCTTTCTTGTTATTGGGATGATCTTTTATATTATTCCTACTTTAATTTTTATTTTCATCTGATGAGAGACACTATTCTCTCTCATCAATCCATTTTGGAAGTTTTGATTGGCGCCGTTAGGCTGCCGAACTTTCGTAAGAGATCTAACTTCTCTGTTTCTTTTTAAGTACTCTCTTTTATGTCACTTCTTTTAATCTCCTATTTGTAATGTTGGGGTATGTTATTTTATATTATTCTTGCTTTACATTATATTTTAATGTGATGAGATACCCTATTTGATCTCATCAATCCATATTCGGATGTTTTATTTGGCGCCGTTAGGCTGCCGAGTTTTCGTGAGGGATTTTTCATCTCACTTTTATTCCCGTGAGATTTATGCTACATTTGCCACAAATTCCATTGAGTGGTGTATGTACTGCCCATTATTCTACTCTTTGTGTAATATACCTTCTTTTATGAGTATTTACATCAATGACCTATTGTCTTTCTTTCATGGGGTGTATGTTTTGAAATATACCCAAGTCGGTAAGGGAACCTTTCACCCTCCTCTTTTTTAAAAGACTTCTTTTATTGGTTCTTCTAATTTACATATTTTTATGTTGGGATATGTTCTCATACATCCTTATTGATGTAAATTTTTTGTCGAAGTGATGAGATACACTTTTTATCTCTCATCAACTCATTTTGATGTGATGCCGTTAGGATGTCAATGGAACTTTTTAACCCAATTTCGATTTCTTTGGGTTCAACTTGTAGTCATTGAACATGTCATCCATTGAATATGTTTGAATGACCTTTTATTGTTTTACACTTAATATACACTTATATTGGGTGTATATATATTTGTCACACATATTTTTTGAGATTTATTTGTCCTTAATTTATGGATACCTTCTTCATAAGGGATTTCATCACATTTGACATTTCTATTGAGAGATCATTGTTGTTATGCACCAATTCACTCTTATATGGTGTATATACTGTCCTTTGGTGTATTATATCATGAATCCTTTTATTCTCATGATATTATAAAATTCTGACTAAATGTTATTCCTCGATTATTGTATTCAAGTATCTCTAATTTTGGTAAAACCCCTTTAACAAAAATATCGTTTTAAATGTTTTAATTATTTGTTCTTATTAATATCCATGTTTTCAAAATGGTTTTAAGGATTTATTTATATGGATATTAATGGTTTAAAATGTTAAACGCTTCAAGGTGGTATGGGACACTTTGATTCAAAAATCTCATTATTAAATGTTTTAAATTGTTTTGGAAATGGTTTCTTTTTGAATGGATTCATTATTTCAATATCCTAAAATGTTATATTGTGATTGAAATGTGGAAATGTTATGTTTCCTTTATTCATGTTTATGTGATACGATTATGTTATGGTTCTTGGGCATTGTTATGAAGAACAGGTGGTTCCGTGATAAACTAAGGGCGGGTGAGCTCGATATAGCTCTACAATGCATTGGGTAACGCGAAGGAGTGAAACGATAAGGTTTCTCCGAAGAGATTTAGGGAATATACTGTGATGGGTATTCCAAACGTAACCAAGAGGGTTACTCCCTACGTAAGAATGTTATGAATGCCTCAAGTTACCTTTATGTCTTATGTTTTCTATGATTTTATGAGGTATGTTAAAGTGCCTATGTTTTATGGGTAAAGTATGATTTCATTATTATGTATACATGTACTCATGATTCCTTTCCATATTTTTATATCCCTTACTGAGCTTTTTATGCTCATCCCAAGTTTTTGAAATTTTTTTCACAGGTCAAGGGAAGGGTACATGATGTGATGACATTGTCAAGGATGTGTCAAGAAAAAATCCATGTTTTATTTTAAATATGTTTCCATTGATGGGAAGAATGAATACTGTCTTTCATGTTACCACTTTGTCTAAATATGGAATGTAATGCAAGTTTCATGATCTAATTCTCTAAAACTCTAAACCTGAAAAGATCCTCAATGTGTAATCTTGTAATAACTCAAGATTAAGTAAGGTTTAAGGCTGGGGCTTTATAGTTGGTATCAATGGTCGGTTTAGATAACTTTAGAGGTTAGGGTATTCTTTAAGCATAATTGACAATTACCATAATGGTTAGGATTTCAGAAAGAGTCTTTGTTTTAGATAAAGTGAATGAGTAAGTATATCTTATTGTCTATCTTACTCATTAGTACATGATGGTTTTGTTGATATACTCACACTGACCTTTTTGGATTTAGTAAATGGCTGGATCTAGCAGGCACCAAAGAAATAGTGGATGTGAAGGAAACTGTGACAGTTTTTTTGAGCAAGCAACAGAATGATATGGGAGGTGCAATGAGAACTCTTTTGATTATCCTCAACCAACTATCTGGAGTCATGATTGACCACCTAAACCTTGGATATTTCTCAAAGGCATCATATATTCAAGAAACAAATCCCTACGGAAGTACAGGTAATAATCATAAAGGTAAGTGTGTTCAAAAACCTATGTGTCAAAGATGTGGAAAAAACACCTAGGAAAATGTTTCAAAGGGACAGAAATATGTTATAGATGTGGAAATGAAGGTCATAAAGCAAGAACCTGCCATGGAAAAAGGAAGCATCCAGTTGACTCGAGGAAAGGGAAAGAAGTTCTTTCTGAGGGATCAATTGAATGTTTTAAATGTGGTGTGCATGGTCATTATGCAAACACATATCCTATGATGAAGTTTCGTGAATGGGGTCACCAAGAGCGTACCAATATTCGTTTACCAATACCTAATTCCATTCCGATTGAGGATGAAGAAACTGACAATAACCAATCAAAGGTATGTACTATTTCATGACTATTGTTTTCTTATTTTGGAATCTTAGGATATGATTCATGATTTTGTTTGTAGGAAAGAGGTATTTCGGAATAAGTTGGAAAGGAATGGATAATGGATCATGAAGAATGTTGAATGAGTAAGATGTCAACATATAAGAGCTTCAAGAGTTAGGGTGAAATTCTTAAGAGTATTAAGTCTCTTTTGATGATGGGGTTACATTAGAAGACTTTTTATATTATGTGTAACCCTGATGTTTAATATAGGAAAATTTTATTCAAGTAATAGTTATCTTTTCTTTTGTGGACATAGTTATAAAGAACCATTTGGGTTTATATGATCCTTACTTTTGAGGTAATTATGGGTTACCATATGTTATGATTGAAGTGAAAGGCATGAGATAAAATTGAGGTTAAATTCTGTTATGGTTATTTTTGATGATTTTATCCCTTTTTGGGTAATGATTTGAGAATTATATAGTTTTGGAAAAAGGACAACACGTAGACCGTGTGACTACCCGTCGCGTCGGACAAAGCTACGGGAATCGAACCCACAACCAAAGTGCGACTGGTATTTAACGCCTACCACTGGACTACGTGAAGTCCCTGGTTAGTTTGACTGATTCTTTTTAGTTATATGATTTTATGAATTAAGAGTAAGTTTATTTTGGAGGATATGTGATTAGGATAATTACTTTTCAATGTGAGACATTAGGAGAAACTGATGTTGTTTGGAGATAAATGTTACGATTTAACTTGGAAGACTATGTGACTAAATCCTTCAAATATTTGGGTTATAATCTTATATTGGTTTACTTTAAAGAATTTTATGGACAAATTGTTTATCGGATGGTCCTCGTTGAACTTTGGGTTTTGTTGGACAAATTGTGGAGATTAATAATAGATTTTCTTTTTATAATGGGTTATCCTTTTCTGGATTATCTGATCTTGTACTAACCTTTTTGGTTTTGGTTTGGTTAAAGCCTAAATACATGGAATGTATATAGTTCTCTTTTGGGGATTAGGTGATTCTCTAGAAGTTGATTATAGTACTCTTAATGTGAACAAGCCTTCCTAAATACTCGTCTTTTGGAGAAAATATGAGTTTGTGTAAGGAATCTAATAAAAGTTGAAAGTCAATATGGTAAGTGATTATGTTTCCTTATGAATAAATTCCTCAATAAAAAGTAACTTAAAACAAAAATGTTGTCTATTAACTTTTCCTACTGGGGAACCCAACACCGTTTAACTCATCACAAGTTTGTGATTTTCTTATTGTTAGCTTTCTCCTAAACATGTTTTCTATCACTCTCCATCAGAACATGACCCTATGTTTTCTCCTCCATTTCCATATTTTAATACTTGGAATCCTAGTATGGGTTAACTCGGGTGACCTCTGTGCTTATATTTCTTTATTTTAAAGTGATTGTTTTACCGACTCTTGTTCCGATGTGGGACGTTCAAGGATGTTTCCAAGCGCAATTTTAAAATTGCGAGGACGCAATTCCCAAAAGGGGGGAAGGATATAACACCCCAGGTAAATAAGGAATATGACATTTTTATATTTATCCATATTTGTGAATAAAATATTAATATGACTTTAAAGGGGACGATATGCTCGATGGCGTACCCACATGCATCAACGAGTTTCTTGGGAATCTTACGTTGCACTCTAATAATAAAATAATATTATTTCAAATGGTAGTTAACATGTAGACGTTGTATTGGAGGGAATGTATAGAAATAACTACAATATGATTATATATGTTTTTTAATGTTTTTACATTTATCCAATAAAATCTAAAGGCTTAAAATACGGAAAGAATTAAATTTTAGGTGTATATGCCCTAGTTTTCACTAAAGGTTCACTTATCGCCTTTTAATGGAGAACTATCATTAAATATAGTTTTGATCACTCTTATAAATTCTTTTGGGCCAAATAAAACTCTTATTAAGAATCGGGACATCAAATTTTACTTTGTGTAATTTTTGGAATTTTTCCGATAAAGTTCATTTTTTTAACGAATTGTGTAGAATGTTGTGTTTTAATTCAAAACCTCTTTTTAATCTAATTTATTTATATGATTAGATAATATTTTGAATTGGTTTTAAAGTGAAATTAGAAAATATTTTTACCATTAAATCCAATAGTGGTCGTTGGAATTAATTTCACTTTGAAATCAGACTTAAACTAGTGTCAATCTTTTGATACTTATTATTTTATAAAAACACGCTATTTGCTCTGACATCGGGAATTAATTATTAAATTAATTAATGTGACTAATATATTTTGAATTCTGTAAAAATGGACTTCATTTTTGAATTCGGAATATCAAATATAGCTTAGGGTGAATTTTTGGGATTTTTCTGAAAAACTTCAATTTTTGATGAATAGTGAAACCACTAAGTGGTACTTATAAAAGCTGATTTTTTGTTTAAATGAAATTTTACCACTTATGTGTTTTTAATTTCAAAAATCCGACATAAATGGTTGTCATTAAGAAGTAAAATGTGGTTCAATGGGATAAAAATAATTTTTTGGTGAATAGTAACTTATTAAGTTTTTAATCGCGATTAGAGGTAATTAGTGTAGTTTAAGGTAAAAATAATGCTTTAATAAAATGAAATGAACATGAAACATGTCCTAACCTCATTGGATGTGTAATGGCCGACCAAGACAAGCCATGGGTCAACTTGGGGACCCCATGGATTCACTTTGGTTTGGGAATGACATAAATAACTTTTTATTTAATGTAAAAGTAAAAATGACACAAACATGATATGTTTTACTAAAAAAATTTTTAAGTGGGGTTATACAAGTCATATTTTTTATTATAAATATTAATTGGAATGATAAATAGATTTCCTACATCATAGTATTTTTTTTATAATTTTAGACATTAAATAAATTAAATTATTTATGACATAATAATGATGCAGCGATGACATCATTATTTGACGATTTATATAAAATAGAAAGATAATGTAAAATCTATGAACTACAGATGTCCAAAACATATTTGATGGGTTTATTTCGAACACTTATCACCTTATCCACGAATTATATCAATTTGGGACCTTTTAAAACCGAAAAAAAATTTCAAATAAAGTAATATTTCATTACTTTCCAAAAGTGCCCCCCCTCTCCTCTTATAAAAGGCCCCCACCTCTACCTCATTTCACACAGTATTTAAGCCTTTGGCTCGGCCAACCCCTGCCCATTTACTCTCTCCACATCCCTCTCCTCATCCTAGAGGATTCCCTTTGGGCTGAATCCTTTCAAAGGAAGCATTTATGCTCAAATCAAAAGGAGTTACACTTTTAAAAGGTAATTCATTCTCTCATGTTCATTTGATTTATTTTTCTTCTCCAACGCCCTAAACTCTTTTTATTTACTTCTTTTGTAACAACACCAGTATCTTCAATATACTAGGATGTTGTTATAAGATTTATTCGAGCTACACTCTCACACAACTACATCATATCGTTAAAGAACATACGGTTTCCGTGGATGGTAAAATTCTGCCTCCCGAAACGACGATTGTTCAATACTCATTTAACACCTTCAAAGGTGGCCATTATGATGTCACTATTTTTATATATGATAGATAATATGTTTATGATTTATTTATTCTTCTGTATTTCTCATTTTTGTCTTACCTTTATGGATTCCATTATGGGTATACGTGATATCTTCATTTAAGGAAGTCCGGACTACCGCCCCCTCAAAGTGATTTGATTCGTTAAATACCATATGTGGGATGTATAAAGGATGGAAATATGATATTATATATGATATTATACTGGAATTATAATATAACTTTATATCATTATTATTCCATTTATAAAATACGAAATAGAAATGAAAGTAGCGCTCATGCGTGTGTACGGCTTACCGTCTCCATGAACGGTGCATTTCATTTCTTACCTCTAAATGATTATGTAATGTTATAAATGCATGCATGTACTGGATATATATGATATATATGATATCTACATAATAGATACAATTATGGATATAATAAATATTTGGCCACACGAACAACATGTAATTGTAAGAAGTCCACTTTCGACTTAAGAACCAAATATCGTCAAAACAAATATTATTAACTTAAATGATTACATAATGTTTATGACATGGTAACAAGTGGTATAAAAGTAATAATGAACTTGAAAAAGGTTCTTAAGGAATTAAAAATTAACTCATGTTTATTATTCAGGAGATTAAAGAACGATCGAGTCAAGTCGGACCCGAGGTAAGGGATCTTACTCCTCTCTTTCTTTTTAAGTACACTCTTTTATGTCATTCCTTTTAAAGCTCATATTTCTTGTTATTGGGATGATCTTTTATATTATTCCTACTTTAATTTTTATTTTCATGTGATGAGAGACCCTATTCTCTCTCATCAATCCATTTTGGAAGTTTTGATTGGCGCCGTTAGGCTGCCGAACTTTCGTAAGAGATCTAACTTCTCTCTTTCTTTTTAAGTACTCTCCTTTATGTCACTTATTTTAATCTCCTATTTGTAATGTTGGGGGATGTTATTTTATATTCATCTTGCTGTACATTATATTGTAATGTGATGAGATACCCTATTTGATCTCATCAATCCATATTCGAAAGTTTTATGTGGCGCCGTTAGGCTGCCGAGTTTTCATGAGGGATTTTTCATCTCACTTTTATTCCCGTGAGTTTTATGCTACATTTGCCACAAATTCCGTTGAGTGGTGTATGTACTGCCCATTATTATACTCTTTGTGTAATATAATTTCTTTTATGAGTATTTACATCAATGACCTATTGTCTTTCTTTCATGGGGTGTATGTTTTGAAAGATACCCAAGTCGGTAAGGGAACCTTTCACCCTCCTCTTTTTTAAAAGACTTATTTTATTGGGTCTTTTAATTTACATATTTTTATGTTGGGATATGTTCTCATACATCCTTATTGATGTAAATTTTTTGTCCAAGTGATGAGATACACTTTTTATCTCTCATCAACTCATTTTGATGTGATGCCGTTAGGCTGTCAAGGGAACTTTTTAACCCAATTTCGATTTCTTTGGGTTCAACTTGTAGTCATTGAACATGTCATCCATTGAATATGTGTGAATGAACTTTTATTGTTTTACACTTAATATCCACTTATATTGGGTGTATATATATTTGTCACACATATTTTTTGAGATTTATTTGTCCTTAATTTAAGGATACCTTCTTCCTAAGGGATTTCATCACATTTGACATTTCTATTGAGGGATCATTGTTGTTATGCACCAATTCACTCTTATATGGAGTATATACTGTCCTTTGGAGTATTATATCATGAATCCTTTTATTCTCATGATATTATAAAATTCTGACTAAATGTTATTCCTCGATTATTTTATTCAAGTGTCTCTAATTTTGGTAAAACCCCTTTAACCAAAATATCGTTTTAAATGTTTTAATTATTTGTTCTTATTAATATCCATGTTTTCAAAATGGTTTTAAGGATTTATTTATATGGATATTAATGGTTTAAAATTTTAAAAGCTTCAAGGTGGTGTGGGACACTTTGATTCAAAAATCTCATTATTAAATGTTTTAAATGGTTTTGGAAATGGTTTCTTTTTGAATAGATTCATTATTTCAATATCCTAAAATGTTATATTGTGATTGAAATGTGGAAACGTTATGTTTCCTTTATTCATGTTTATGTGATACGATTATGTTATGGTTCTTGGGGATTGTTATGAAGAACGGGTGGTTCCGTGATAAACTAAGGGCGGGTGAGCCCGATATAGCTCTCCAATGCATTAGGTAACGCGAAGGAGTGAAACGATAAGGTTTCTCCGAAGAGATTTAGGGAATATACTGTGATGGGTATTCCAAACGTAACCAAGAGGGTTACTCCCGACGTAAGAATGTTATGAATGCCTCAAGTTACCTTTATGTCTTATGTTTTCTATGATTTTATGAGTTATGTTAAAGTGCCTATGTTTTATGGGTAAAGTATGATTTCATTCTTATGTATACATGTAATCATGATTCCTTTCCATATTTTTATATCCCTTACTGAGCTTTTTATGCTCATCCCAAGTTTTTGAAATTTTTTTCACAGGTCAAGGGAAGGGTACATGATGTGACGACAGTGTCAAGGATGTGTCAAGAAAAAATCCATGTTTTATTTTAAATATGTTTCCATTGATGGGAAGAATGAATACTGTCTTTCATGAAACCACTTTGTCTAAATATGGAATGTAATGCAAGTTTCATGATCTAATTCTATAAAACTCTAAACCTGAAAAGATCCTCAATGTGTAATCTTGTAATAACTCAAGATTAAGTAAGGTTTAAGGCTGGGGATTTATATTGATGCCTTAAGGGGAAATCTCCCAAATAGAATCTAAATGTTTTTAAGCATAATGGATTTTTATTTGAAAATAAGAGACTACAGAAAACATATGAAATGAAAGAGTTAATAATTAATAAGTTAATGATTCATAGTTGATGTTTTTAGGATGAGGTGTAATAATTGAAGTGTAAATTTGAATTTTATAATTATGAACTGTGAAATATATAAGGATTTTTTTGTATATGTTTTCTATAATAGATCATAACTGGCATGTAAAATTGTACTTATGGACCAGAAAAATGATTTAATGGAATGTTAATATTTATTAAGAACATCTAGTTAAGGGAATTTAAGCATTAATATGTTCCTGATGTTGAGAAAATGGTTTTTAATTTAGATAATGTAATATTTGATAAGAATAAATTATATTGGATAGTATGGAGTACCATATAAATATATTAAACAATTTTTTTGAATATATATTATTATATCATTGATGGAGTTTAAATAGTTATTGTATCTATGGAATATATCCAATAATTTGTTGTTTAATTCAAGGAATGAAGAATAATTCTTGTATTCATTAATTTTATTTGGAAAATCAATTTATTTTCAAATTTCAAGTGAATACATGGTGATGGTATTAAAATGTTTTATCTGTCACAACCAATAGAGTCATTATGATATATGGGGGATTAATGTGAAGATTATTTTTTTTTAATTTAGTACCCTTATTTATAAATTTGTGGAATTTAATCTTTTATATGGGTTGCAGGGATATCTATTAATGAAATTGTCTGGATTGAACATAGGATGAGGTTTTGGAAAATCACATGTTACTTCTCTAAATGAGGATTTATATATATTTAATAATCAATTCTAACTATGTTCTTATTTTTATGATACCTAAATATATAGAAAATGACTTGTTGGCATTTTTATGTGTCTTGTGATCCGTTAATTCTTTTTGGATAGTAAATTCACCATTGTTTCTTATTCGAAGAGATTAAGTAGAAATTTATAGGGCTTCAAAAAAGGGAAATATTGTGATAATAAAATGGAATGAAACCATGTAACTATATCTTTGAAACAACATTGTTTAACATTAGGAAAATGGTCTTGAAATAGTTTTTTTTCAATTATTCTCATTTTTTATGATATCAATGAACATTTCCAAGCCTATTTTATTTATGGATCTTTTACCGTTAACATTATCATGTCCATTTTCTCTATCACTGTCCATTAGAACCAAATATATATGTTTCTCCTCCCTGTATATGTTTTCATTGGCCACCTATGTTTTTCTATGTGGAAGACTAATTATGAGTTACTTTCAGTAACAATTATTTTTCCGACTATAATTATTAGAAGGTTGTTTTAGTACTGATTTTCATGATGTGAGTTTCCATTAAAGTAATATTATTGTTTTAAAATTTTTAATAAAGAATTTAAATTTTCATGGAAAAATCATCTTAATGGGGGCATAATCTAACACATTATTTTATTATTAATTATTTTTCATAATTATGTACAAATAAATTGATGGATTAAATTGCATGATATAATGTGTTCAGATTACGTTATACACATCACCAAGATTTAATTATTCTACACACAACACATAGATTTTCTTTTAATACAAAAAATACTATGTTTTTATTTTGTTACAAACAATGATGAGTTCTATTGATTTCTTGAATTACATGCAATACTTAGTTTTAACAAACTATAATATTATTTTTAAAATATTATTATAGATATCATCTAGCTGTTGAAAAAGAACATTTGAATCATATTAAATAAATTATAAAACTATCGTTTCAAAATTTTTATTAAATTAATTCATTGGTTATCAATTTATTAGAATTATAAATAAAAATCTATTATATATATATGAATTATTTTTATGATAATAATATTTTTATGCAAAAAATGAATTTTATTATTGAAATAAAAATACCCACTATTATTGAGAGAGAATAGAGATATTTATATATTATAAATTCAAAAAAATGTTTTTATGTTCATAAAATTTGTTTTTTATTCAAAAAACAAGAACAAATCCAGTTTTAGGCACACATGGTTATATTATTCTAAAATATAGTTTTACCATCATTTGATTGAAAACAAATTCTAAAACTAATTATTTACAGATTTATAATTTATTTTTTGAAAAAATAATTTTTTAATTACAAATATAAAAATTTAATTTGGGTGAATGCTTTTTTATCTTCCTAAGAAGTTTAATTTTTTGATGAATACTGAGAAACAATAAATTTTAATTGAAAACTGAATTTTAATATAAATTATTTATATAGTAAATATATATTTTAAATTGATTTTACAATATATTTATATCAATTAAAAATATATTAATAAGATTTTGTCCATGATAATAAATTTAAAATTATAATTTCATATAAAAATATTTTATCCTTTTGACAATTTCACTTTAAGGACTCATTGTTTCATCCCATATATAGAGTTATTTCAAATTAATTTATGCCATTTTTGTGATTTTAATTTAAAAAAATAGATTAAATATTTTGAATAAGAATAATTTCTATTTTTTAATAAGGTAGAAATATTTTTTAACCTAAAATAGTAGTGAAAATCGTTACAATTAATTACAATTATTAAATAAAAAACAAGTTTTCTAATGGACTAAACATTAGCTTAAGTCACCAAATAACCATGGAAAATGTTTAAAACTCATTTTATGTCCATATATTGACCATGTAACATATTTCATCTCAATTTTTCCATTATTGTAGTCACATTATATAGGAGATACCACTCAATAGTATTTATTGTTATTATTAACAAGAATAACACTCATCCTCCACTATAAAAGTGCACTCCCACCCTAAATTATTCACACATATAAATCCCTTAGTATCATCCGAAAACTTTCCAAATATTCTCTAAAATTATGTATTTTAAAAAAAATAAGCATCACATTTTTATGAAAGAAAACCAACAAATCCCTTTGGTGAAAACTAAAAAGAGTTATGCATAGAATATGTAGCATTCTTCAATGATCACTTTTGTTTTATTTCCTTCTCAATAACTTAGAATATTTTTATATAATTATTATCTAATAAAATATGCATTTATAATAGAATGATATGTTTTTCTATTCAGTTAATTACCTAATCCACTACACACTTTTATTAAATGGGACAAGAAATCACAGGTCTTTTTTACAAGGGACTAATGGCTCGTGAACCGATATTTTTTTTCATCCATTACCACTGACTATGGTTTGAAATAATGATGTAATTAATATTTTTATATGATATATATTATATGTTTTATTTAATTATTCATATTTATTAGTTATAAAACACATACCTTCATTCTTTTCAATTAGTGAGAATATGATAACATCGTTTGTGGATTTGTGGACAACCACCTCCTCAAAGCGATGTGATTCGTTCACACATTACATTGAATGTATTAATGATGGGATTAATAAACATTTGTTTTATATAATCAATAATAATCATAATTTAATGATTATATATATATATATATTTAATTCAGTTACTTTCTTTCAAAATGTAATGAAAATGGAAACAATATTTATGCGTATGTACGACATACTGTGTCAATAAATAGTTTATCTTATTTTATATTTATATATTTTATGTAAAATTATATATAAATATTTAATTTAAATATATGATATTTATATCATGTATTACCTTATGGAGATAAATAAATCACAATAAAAAAAATGACCAAAAAATAAAAATTCTAAACATATATGAAAAACAAAGTGAATATTAACTGAAATGTAAATTTAACATGTAATTATTTACAAATGGTTAATATAAATAATAATAATTTCATATATTGAATACAATTTTTATTTGTAATATTTATAATGAAATTATATTTATTATATAGTTGTTTCTAAAGTGTACAAATAATGTCATGATGTCAGGTAATGAATTTCTTATCTCCCATTTATTTCTACGAGATATATGATATATTCACAAATTATTATTATTTTGTGGTGTGTATAAAAACCTTTGAAATTTTATATCATGAATTTATTTTATTTTATGATATTATAATTTTCAATTTTTTATTATTCTTTCATGGATCTCATGATTCAAAAGTTACTCAAGTAGTATATGGATTCATAGTCTAACTTTTACTTATATGAGACATATTCCTATTACACATTGGTTTATTTTTTTGGTGTATATACCTACATATAAAATGTTATATTTTTATTTATATTATTTAATGATATTAAAATTTTAATTTTATTATATTCTTTTAGGAGTCTCAGGATTCAAAGTTTCTCATGTAGTAAGGTATATAGGCCTCACCTTGAATCTTTTGTGAGGCACATTCTATATTCATGACATATTCCTTCAGTGTGGTGTATATAAATACCAAGTATGTTTTCTATGATAATTAAAATAAAATTTATTATAATATAAATATTCATTTTTGGATCTATCTTTGACAGTGTTTATAGTACAAAATATACCAAATCAGTAAGGGAATTTTGTCTCAATTTGTCTTCTTTGAGATATTGGTTTTGTTTATGAACCTATATCCATTTATGATATGTATATAATTCCATTTAAAATATTTTATCATGAATAACATTATTTTCATGATATTTTAATATTCATTTAATTTTATTATCTCATTGGGATTATGATTCAAATTTACTAAAGTGATAATATTTTATTTTTAAAATATCATTGTTTATTACGATTGTTTTTAATTATACATTGATTAAATATATTCACCCATATTTTATAAATACTCCAAAAACATATTCTACAATGGTTATTGATGATTTATTAATTTATGGGAACCATTTTTCTACTATTTGGTACTTAATATTATTAATAAAATGTTTTTAAAAATTTCATACTTTATCACTCACTTCAAACAGACATTTATATTCCACTAAAACCAAATTTTCCAAAAAAAATTCATTAATATTATAAATTAATTCTATGATCATGAAATATATTTTTACCATTTTTTTCCTTTTTTATTCTTAAAAAAATAAATGTTCAATTATTTTATCAATCGAGGAACTATTATAATCATATTCAAACAGAAAAATAAATTTTTTACATGTAATGATATATCCCTATCATGGACAACTTATATTTAATGACTACAATGTATGTTAACAAGATTAATTTTTTTCTATGAAATTTTGTACTTTAATATTCTAGAAATTGGTTATTTTTAAATTTTTTTCCAAAGATTAAGGTTTTAAAAAAAAATTATTTTCAGAAATAATTTAAAATGATCCTAAAATACACATTTATATCTTTTCGTGGTTATGTTCAAAAGAATTTTTTTAAAATGTTATATTTTCTTAATAGTTTCTTCCAAATTGTAAAGGATATTTTCCTCAATTTATTAAATTATCCTTTCAAAATGATATTCCATAAAATATGAAATCATTTGATATAGTTTATTCTTTATCAAGTATATGATATAATGAATCCATTATTATTATTATTTCATTGAATTAATTTTTTTGATGAAATGTTTCTAATGAAACATGTTTATCTTTCATGGTTTATACCATGATAATATGGTTATGAATTTCACTTCCATTCATGTATTTTTATATAATGAAATGATTGTTTAACATATCCCTTTTCCACAGGTTGTGATAGGATGATGTTTTTGTGATACCCATTTCATTTCATGAGTTATTGTATTATAAATTCTTATAATATTTGTATCACATATATGTTATTTCATTATTTAATGTGTGGAAACTATATATCCACCCAATTGAAGTGGTAATGATGGATAAATCATGATTATATATGTTATTCATGAACCTGATTACATGTTAACAATGATATGTGTTAACTTAATTACCTTTTCACAATGTTATTTTTTGAACCTGATTACATGCTCAAAATTTAATTCATGAACATGATTACATGCTCACAATGTAATCTATCAACCTTATTATATGTTCCCAATTTTTTTCACATACCAATACTTTATTTACAAAATTATATATGTGGACCAAGTTGTATTTCCATAAGTTTATGTGATGGCCTGATTTCATGTTCTTAACATAATGAGTGAACCTGTTTATATTTATACATGGTCAAAATGTTATAATATTGTATGTATGACATAATTATATGTCTTATTACAATTTTATTCTCTCTCAATACAATTTATTTTATTTACTTGTGATTATTGCCTTATATATTTCCTATATTTATGCTATGTACGATTATAATAATCTAGAATATTTATGTTATGATCATCAAAAGTTATGATAATGTTCTCATTACATTATATACATATTATTCATACTAATATAGTTTTTTACCATTTATAATCATCAAATCTCACACATTTATAAGTTTTCTTTACCCATGTTATAAAGAAGCATTTTTTAGGAGTATCAAATAAGATGATAATTACAGTATGTGTTAAATATAATTGACCAAATTAAATAAATGTGATCCATCTACGAGAGATGAAAAATTATTAAGATCCTCAGGAATGTAATTTTGTAATTTTATAAATATTCATCTAAAATTATTTGATATTGATTCTTTTTAATCGTGGTCATTAATATGATTTGTAATTGGTTACAGAAAACATAATTTCCTAGTGTAGTATCCCAATAAATGATGTAACAACTCGATATTTCACAAAACCATATGCCTTATCTTGTTTTAAAAGTGGTTAGTAACTCTCTACCCATTTATATTTGATATCCCTTCAATGGGGATCATACCTATACTGCTTTATTTTATAAATGATTATCCAAGGTTCCTTCCTTAATCATTTTTATAAGGTTATCTCATATTGGCCTTTTTTCCAACAATTTATATCACCATGCTATGGTTCTTTATCTAAATTATTCTAATTTGTTTTTCATTTATTTATAGTGATTTAATCTGTTCCATATAATCCTTTGATGGTTTTATCTTTATTTGGGAAAGGTGAACACGATCTATGATGTTGGTCCTTTCATGTTCGATGAACATTGATGGATTTGAGGAGTGGTATTCATTACATCTATAGTTTTTTTACATGAAATAGAAAATTGTGAATGATTTATCCATTAGGATTAAATTTTTAAATATCCTTATATTAATATTATAAAATAAATAAATAATAAGTTATAGTGATCATATTTGTTATTCTTCATACTATTATGATTCATTTTAACTAGATTTGAATGGTTGTGTGATATATATGTAGTGGTTTGTTAGAATGCTCTTATGCATGGAGTATCACATTGAAATTAATAATTAATGTATATTGGGAATGAATTTATTGATTTGATAAGGAATTAAATAAATTGAAATCTTTTTATTCTAGTTTTGTAATTGATGATGACTAATTGATCCTAGTAGGAATGTTTAATTAAATGTGTTATTCTATATGATTAATGGAATTCATAAGGAATATGACGATTTTTTATTATTATAGTTGGTATTAATAATAAAATTATTATATATGGGATCGGTACTTATCATATTGGATGAAACATGATTAATTCAAGATAACATATTTAATCTTTTCATATCTAGTTATAGCTCGACTCCTTAGGTTTACCATATTTGTAACATATGAAAAAATAAATTAGTTAATTAAAGATGATATAACAACTATTTTTTTGATTAAGATAATTTAATTTGACTATGTTTCCCTTTTTCAAGGGATGTATCGGTGCCTTATGATTGAATCAATGAGATCTCATTTATGTGTGAAGGTTCAGTGCCTTTTCTTTTGCTACTAGATCACCCTATTAGATATGCATGTTTGCTTATACTTATTTTTTATGTGATATGGATGTGAGATTCTCTATGTTATTTTATATGGGGCATATTGGCATGTTTTATATATGATTCTAGGATTACATAGCCTTTGATGTCGAAGGTGATGTGGGAAAGCATGACCAGATGATGTGGCATTAGTTGATCCCTAGGACGGAGATATTCATTTGAATATACATGTTGGTATCAGGGATGAAATAGGATGACATAAAATAGGTTCATGATGGGATTAATTGTTGATGTCATTTTGAGAGATTAGATGCTCTCTTCTGAATATATTTACATGAAGATGGTCGGGTTGCTTGTTTTATCTCCATCACATTCCCTAATAGTAAAGGAAGATGGATGTTCTTGGTTGGAAGTTTCCTCTTTGTGGTGTCTTAGTATGGTTCTCCTAGAGGAAATAGATAATGTAATTATTATAATAATGAAAAAATAATTA
The DNA here is from genome assembly GCA_963277665.1 of Viscum album. NCBI lineage: Eukaryota > Viridiplantae > Streptophyta > Magnoliopsida > Santalales > Viscaceae > Viscum > Viscum album. The sequence goes on from OY728146.1 coordinate 1,819,053,083, forward strand.
TTAACCCTTGGGTTCATTGTTAATGGATTGAATATTTTGAAAATCTTTTAATCATGGTAGATAGTGGTCTTGAATAGGATTATACCTAGAGGGAATGGAATTTACTCTGATGATTAGTGTAATGTAATGTGAATGATTTTAATGGTTAAATAACCTTTGATTATCAAATAAGAAATGTTATTTATAAAAATGGAATATTTAATTAATTTATCTTTTAAAATGCATGTTTTCTTATATGTTATCTAGTCATAGTCATGGTAGTGGGGAGCGTATGTGATGTTAAATTTATTTGATTCTAAGACTCAGTTATTCCCATGACATGGTTGTGATCTATATTATATCATTTATACTGTATATTTTTTAAATTAACCCAACAATTAATTTAAGGTTTACTAACACCCAGTGTACTTTGGGAGGGTGTTATCCACAACATCCTAATGGGAGGATATATGTGTAACTACCCCATCTAGCCCCACTCTCTTCTCTTCAAAGATACATGTGATGGTATGCACAATAGTTACATTTACCATATAAGTGTATAGAGTGTTCTGATTTCTTATGATTATTTTTCACATATGTATTTATAGATATATTATACAGGCATCTAAATAGCTATTTTGTGTGTAGGTTGTGATGGATTGTTGTACCTTTCTCAGTGTATGGGATGCAATGTATTGAGGATTACTACCTGATATTTAGTAAACATTATATAAAAAAATGGTTGCACTAAAAAACTACATGGTTAGTATATAAGGATATGTGGGTGGAATTATGTGATGAAATGATGGACATGGTTCATGTTCTGATGCCTTTCCCATGTGCCTTCTGAATAGCCTATTTTTTGGAGATAGGGATCAGGACATGTGACGTTGGGTATGGGTGAAAAAATGGGGAATTATGAGTAGGGTACAATTGATGTTTCATTATTATATTATATATTCTATAGTATATGATACTTGGTGACAGGGATCCATGGTGAGGATGGAATCATTGAAAACATTTATATATGTTGATTTAGTTTCATTGTTGTCCAATCTTCATTTGTATTCTCTATTTAACTTTTTAACGAGAAGCATTGGGTTTGATCTTATTTGGTATACTATTTTTCTCACCCTATGAATATATATAAACTATAACACCTAGAGATTTTATAAGATATATTCCTTTTAATTTCATTGATGTCTTCTATTGTACAATACACCATGATTAGCTTGTACTATATGTAACACCATATTAGTTTGCAATATACGCAACACTATTCTTGGCTCGTGTTACACACAATTTCATGTTTGTTTTGTAGAAATTATTCTACCCAACATTAAGTATAGATTTTGTTTAATTTATAAATGAAATAACTTTTGATTATTTTATACACAACACAAATGTGAGCTTCCATAACACACAACCATGACTTCTCTTGCATTACACGCAAGAGAGACATTCCTCAGTAGCGTGTGTTGTACGCAATACCGAGATTCACTAAAAATGATATATTATTATAATATTATGAACTAAATGTTATGAATAGTACTAACCAAATTTTGAATTTTATAACATTATAAATCATCTTACACATTTTCTAGAATGTGATATAAAAACAAAATAAATTTTTCAATAAAATAAGTATTTCTCAAAAAAATGTATTTTTATCTCCTTTTGATTGAACACCCATTTTAAATATAATTTTTGACAAGTTATTAAGTTCAATTATAAAACAAACTTCTTATTTTGAATCAGGATTTAAAAATTTACATAGGATAAATTTTTTATACTTTTCTGATAACATTCATATTTTGAAGAATAGTAAAAATATGCTAAATGTTTCTTAAAAACAACCTTTTTCATCCAGATAATTTATATGGTTAGATGATAAAATTTAATATTTTTAAAGAATAAATAGAATATATTTTTACAATTTAATATAATTCAAGTCGTTTCCATTAATTTTACATTGAAATCATATTTAAAAACATTTCAATCTTTGACAATGTTTTAACATTAAAAACATGTTTTCTTAACAACGAGGTTAATTTTAAATTAATTACTGCAACTTCTGTGTTTTGAATTTTGAAAAATGGATTCCATATTTGGATTCAGTGGGTCAAATTTATGTTAATAGGTATCTTTTATTTTTTTGATATTATGAATAGTAACTACGGTAATTTTTTTTACTACAGATAAAGGTAAATTGAGTAATTAAGGGTTAAAATAAGATTATAAAATTACCCTAACACCTACCAAAATTATATTGGATGAATAAAAGACGAACCATATCATCTTACGGGCAGAATAGATTATTTTAATGGTCTTTTGACAATGAAAATTATATAATTATTATTAAAACCAGAGAAAGTTACACTATGTCACACTCTTATATCTTATATGTGTAATAATTTTAATTTTCTGATAACCCTCACAAAACATCGAATATAAATAGTTTCCATAAATATATCAAAATTATCTACATTATGAGAATTTATTTATAATTTTTAATGATTAAATAATTATCTTTCATGATGAATCAATAGTGATGTTGAAATTATATAATTGATTGAAATATCAAATAAATGGTTTTAAAAATACTAAAATAATTTTATATGTTTAAATTAATGTTCTCTAAAAATATTATAGATGTATATGTAATTTAAGGAGTCTATTAATTTTTTTTAATATATCCTCTATGTGTATTATTGTTGAATTCAAATAAATGAATAGTGTCATAATTGACACTATTGTTATTTTATAAAAATAACATATTATAAAATTGATTAAAAATAAAAAAATTATTTAAAAATTATAAATTGAACTTTATATGGTCTAAAATTTCATAAAGTATCCAAATATGGAAAATTCATAACACATAAGTAATTATTGATAACAATTTAATATTTATAATTTTATAACCACAAATAAAATAAAATAGATTATATAATGATAAATCAAGTTTATAAGGTTGAAAATAAATACCCAACATGACTAAATATTATTGATTGATGATATTACAATCCTATCTCATCTAATATTCGTATTTGAGTCGATTTTGGAGGTTTTTATGTGGGGTTTGAATTTATTATAAATTAATATTTCTTATGTTTCCAAACGTTCCGCTCTCCTCCCTTATAAAAGAGCACCTCCTCCCTCTCCTCATCACACCACTTTGCGCCTTCAAGATCAGCCAACTCCTACACATTTCTCTTCTACACATCCCATGAAACATATGAGAGGTCCCAATATTCTTCAAATACCAACATTAGTGCCCTAAAAGGAAGTTTAGAAGAGGCGTGTCGAAAAAGAGATAATATCCTTTACCGATTCTTTGATATTCATTTATTCTTCTACTTCCTCTTATTTTTTTGTTTCATAATAAATGAATAACATCAGTATCACTAATATACTGATATTTTTTAAAAAATATTTACAAACCATATTTCACCTACTATCCATCCCGCGGAAAACAAAAACACCGCGCGTGTGTACGTATGGAATATCGTCTCTACGCCGTGGTGTAATATGTTTTTCCACCACCAGCATACATGGATGGGTATAATGGTGTAAAGAATAACTATATATGGTTATTATAACATGATAATAATTCTTAGATATTATAACATCCACTCTAATTCCATTCAATAATTATGGGAACGATATCATTGCTTGTGCGTACATACGAATTACCGTCTCCACGACGCGATAAGATTAATTCTCCAAGTTAACCATTCTAGAATAATTATAAATTATATATATTAAATAATCATAGAATATATGACATATTAATGATACTTTATTTATGTATATGTTATTTACTTACTTCCATTCAATTTAATAAGGAAAAGAAAATAGTGTTCATGCATACATACAACCTACCGTCTCCTTGAATGGTGTATTTCATACCATTTATTGATCTATTATATGATTAATATATATTATATATAAATTATGTTTTTAATTATTGAAATATTTAATCATGATCTATGTAATAATATGAATAATTACAAGTCAAAACATGTATGATAAATGAAACAATTTTACCTAAAATGTTGCTTTATCATGGAATTGAAAAAAGAACGGGTAATATGATGTCAAAAGTGAATCATGTATGATATAATAAATATTATTATAGTTCTATTACAATTTAATAATATGTTTAAACCCACTATACAGGATTCTCGAACACATATGAACAAAATTTTACATAAGGTAAGGGATAATTTTTCAAATTCATTTTATCTGAGATTGCTTATACGTATGTATTTACTGGGGTTGTATTTATCATCCATGTCCATGTTTTCTAAAAATATTTTCATATAATGGTTAAAATTATTTGGTGTATGTTTAAAGTTATTAATACCCTTGGTTGACTTTTTACAAAATTTTATAGAAGGAATATTTCCTTTGGATACCATATAAGGTACTTTTTGACTTTTTCGTCAAAAGTATGAGAAGAATGTTTTTTAACTTATATGGTGTGAATGAATTTTTACGGTTTCATAATGACTTATTTCAATGATTCTTCCTATACAAAATTTCATGATTATCTCCAACAAAATCATTTATTTTAAAATTTCATGACATTTTGAGAGAAGAATATGATTTTGACGAAGACATGATATTTTCCGCAAGAATTCATTTCAAGTGTTTTATCAAAACTATTTTCCATCTAAGATAAAATTATTTAGTATGTTTATGTTACAAGTATAATGTCTCTATTATTTAAATGGTTTGATTTTTAGTTTGATGAAATGATATACATTTATTTTATATGGATTATGTTATGAAGGGATGATGTTTATGAAACCCATTTTATTCATTGGGTTATTAAGAATGATGTATATTTATTTTGTGTCACACGAAAGAATTATTACATTATGAGATGGGTGGGACCTATATCTACCTCCAATAAATTGGTTACAATTTTATATCTCATGAGATAGGCATGGTTGGAATGGAAATTTAATGTAGTTTCGTGATACAGGACTGGAACGAGAGGTGAACTCGATTCAGTAAGGGACATTATCTACTATTATGGTATAGGAAAAAATGTCTTGGCTAATATGGAAATCATATAATGGGATTAATGGTTTTCTGCAATTTCATGTTTTATTCCCCATGATATTTTAGCAATATTTGTGTTCCATTATGATCTATGTCTTACATACTTCCATGTATTATTTCATTGATCACGATTTGATGTTTAAACAACATCTTCATGTATTTAAATTAAAATTTAAATGGTTTGTTTTATTTTCTCCATGCTTACCCTTACTGATAGTTTAAGCTCACCCTTTATATGTTGTCTTTTTCCCAGGATATAATGAATGGTTTTAGGTAAGAAAAAAAGGGGGAGGTCTTTATGGGAGATGTGGAAGATCATTCACTATGAGTTGAAGATTATGTTCCGAGTTTCGAAAGACACAAATCTAATACGGTCATTGGGCATCTATTTTTTTCATTTATTATGTATTCCACAAAATTAAGGTAATGTCTATGTACATAAAACTGTGGGTCTCTACAGTTGGTATCAGAGCGAAGGTTTAGTTAACCTTTGTAAGATAGGATGCGAAAACTATAGATCCCTAGATATATTTCTAAGGTATGTCTAGGGATCTCCCTAAGGATAAGTATATGTATAGGTTATAGTTCTAGAAATACGGTAACATTCATAGAATTAAACCTAAGATGTTAGAGATTGAAAGTACTCCGTTATTTTATGTAGTTTTCCGAGCATGATTTTTTCTTCTCACACTATTCTTTTTGGGTTTTAGAAAATGGATGGAAAGAGGAATATTCATATTAATTGATAATATAATGGAAATGGAATGATATCCGTCCTGAGAATCCAAATGAAATGGTATTTGGAAGACAAAACATCGTTATTATGACTAATCAGCAATCTCATAATATGATCAATAGTATCATCTTTGGTAAGTTTCTTGACTCAGCTAATAAGAGAAAGATAGAGTTTTATGATGATCATACAGGAATGAAAGTTCAATTTCCCTCATTTAAATTGTGTGGGAAGAGGCATTATGGAGAATGTTTCAAAGTAACTAGAAGATACTTTGGGTGTGGAAAAGGACACAAAGCCAGTAATTGCAAAGGAAAAGGTTCTGTTAACATAATGGAAAAGAATAATGGTATTTCTAAAACATCAACCAACGTAAAAAAATTAAATGTGGAATGTATTGGCATTATGAAAACAAATTCCTTAAGGGATAATCTCGTGAAGAGAATCAGCATGGTCATATGGGTAGTATTTATGTTAATGACAATGAATAGACTACAAATGATATATGAGATGAATGAAGTGTTGAGGAATAAAATGAAGAATCTCATTCAATGGTTTAGTATTATAATGGAATGATTGTATTTTTATCCTGAATAATGTATGGTACTATGGAAAAAATAAAAATCTAAGGATTGATACACTATTGTTTTTCCGTAAGTATTTGAAAGTATATGTTGAATGGTACCTATAACAATTAAAAGTGATTTAAATATTTCTATAAAGTACCTAATATGCGCATAAGGAATGGATAAAGAGATAATATAAAATTTGATAGTATTAATTAGCTCATGACTGATATAATGAAAAAGTGATATCATGGTTTGAGTATATATAATTTTTTAGATTTTGGTATGGGGAAAGTGTTTCCTTTTTACAGCATTTTGTTTTCACTAAAGTTATATGGTAATTTATGTTTCAAGAGAATACATGATTAAGGTATTTACATGTTTGGAATGTGATCAATAAGATATATCTTATCATATATAGGGGATAAATGATGGTATTGACATGCTTGTTATGTGACCTTTCCATTATTCATTTTCATTATACTATGAGATTGGACATATTTATTGTGGATAAGTCTAATGATTGGAATGGATTATGTCAGACATCAAATTGTATTGTTTAAGGCTAGAAATTTTTTTGATATTATTTCTGTAATGTTATAATAGTTTAGTTTTAGAAAAAGGACAACCAAAATGATGAGTGAAAACCTGTCATGTTGGAAAAGGTTGTGGAAATCGACCCTCAACTAAAGTTTGATAGGAATTTATCACCTACCGGTGTCCTACAGGAAGTCCCTGGTTAATAGAAATTTGTTTTATTTTATTAAGAAGTTTGATAGTTAAAGTATAAGTCTATTTTTTTAATCATATATGATTAATCTCACCATAAGATGCACTTATGTATATAATTTTTTCTAAACTTAATTTTGAGGTATATGGAATGACCTATCATTCTATCGCATGATCTTTTAACACATCACAGAAGACAAATTCACCTTCATTTCTTTAAGAGATGAAGTGGAAATTGTTCAACGAACAAACAACAGTGCGATTGTACCAAAATCAAGTAAGTATTTCTTTTAATTCTTCCACATTAGGGAAATGATCTTGAAAACCACAAACGTTGTCCAAGTACCCTCATATTCGATGAATAATATGGTACCTTCGATCATCACAAATCTATGGATTTGTGATTGTTGGATTTTTCATAGACATGTTCTCTACCACTTTTCATTAGAACATGATGGTCATATTCCTCTTCCATATCCATATTTTCTCCAATGTTCTCCTATGTAGAATCCCAGTTATGAGTTAATTTGGGTAACTTTTAAGTTTCATAATTCAGTTTTTAAAATTATGTATTAGTATTCCTTTTTACGATGTGGGTTTTTATGAATGAAACTTTCAAGTAGTAAACGATTTATAACCTCAATGAATTTCGAGGGAGAAATTCATTTTAAGGGGGGAAGAATGTAACTCCCTGTGATTTTATGAGATATATTATTTTTAATTTCCTTGATGTATTCTATTATACACTACACCAAGATTATCTTATATTATATGCAACACCATATTATCTTGCTGTATACGAAACACTATTTTTGGCTCGTGTTACACACAATTTCAAGTACGTTTTGTAGAAATTATTCTACGCAAAATTAAGTATAGATTTTGTTTAATGTATAAATGAAATAATTTTTCGTTATGTTATACGTAACACCAATGGTATCTTCCACTACATGCAGCCCTGACTTGGCTTGCATTACATGCAAGAGCAACCTTCCTCGATAGCGTGTGTTATACGCAATACCGAGTTTCACTAAAAATGATATATTATTATATTATTATGAACTAGCCGTTATGAATTATATTAATAGAATATTTAATTTTATAACATTATAATTCATCTTACACATTTTCTATAATCAGTAATGAAAACAAAATCTATTTTTCAATAAATAAAGTATTTTTCAAAAAAATACAGTTTTACCGCCTTTTGATGGCGCACCCATTTTAAATATGCTTTTTGACATGTTTATAAGTTAAATTATAAAAAATAAACTTCTTATTTTGAATTAGGATATAAAAATTTACATTTGATAAAATTGTGATACTTTTCTGATAACATTCATATTTTGATGAGTATTAAAAATAAGCTAAATTTGTCTTAAAAACAACATTTTTCAACAAGATAATTTACATGGTTAAATGGTAAAATTTAATTGTTTAAAAGTATAAATAGAATATATTTTTACCATTTAATATAATTCAATTCATTTCTATTAATTTGACATTGAATTCATAGGTAAAAATATTTCAATCTTTAAAAATGTTTAATCTTTTAAAACCCATTTTTTCACAACTGGATTAAATTTAAATTAATTAATGCAACTTATGTGTTTTGAATTTTAAAAAATGTATTTAATATTTGGATTTATTTTGTCCAAGTCATGTTAATAGTTTAGTTTTATTTTTTTGATAGTAAGAATAGTAACTATGGTAATTTTAATTAACTAATGTTAACGGTAAATCGGGTAATTAAGGGTAAAAATAAGATTAAAAAATTACCCTAAAACCTTCCAAATTTCTATTGGATGAATAAAATTTAAACAATATAACCTAACGGGCAGAAAAGATTTATTTCATGGACTTTTGACCATGAAAATTATAAAATTATTATTAGAACCAAAGAAAGTGACAACATGTCACTCTATTATATTTTATATGTGTAATAATTGTAATTTAGTGATAAACCACATTAAATATCTAATATAAATAGTCAAAAAGAATATAATAAAATTATCTACCTCATGAGATTTTATTGATAATTTTTATGGATTAAATAATTATCATTAATGATGACACAATATTGTTGTTGAAATAATTTTATTGATTTTAATATCAAATAAATTGTTTTAAAAATAATAAAATAAATATTATACGAACTAAATAGCATTCTCTACAAATTTTATAGATGGATATGACAGGTAAGGAGTCTATTAATAATTTTTGTTCAAATTTATCCAAGGTTTGTATTTTAGTTAAATTAAAATAAAAGAATAGTGTCAAAATTGACACTATTGTTATTTTATAAACAAAACATATCATAAAATTGTTTAAAAATCAAAAAAATAATTAAAAATTATATATTGAGATTTATATAGTCTAAAATTTCATAAATTATCCAATTATAGACAATTCACAACATATATGTATTTTTTATAATATTTTAATATTTATAATATTATTACCACAAAGAAAATTAAATATATTAAATAAGGATAAATCAAGTTGATAAGGTTTAAAATAAATTACCAACAAGAATAAATATTATTTTTTGATTAGATCACAAACTTATCTCAAATAATATTTGGATTTGATTCATTTTTTTAGGTTTTTATTTGTGGTTATAATTTATTATAAATTAATATTTCTTAGGTTTCCAAAGGGGTCGCTCTCCTCCCTTATAAATGGGAACCTACTCCCTCTCCAACTCACACCACATTTAGCCTTCCGGCTCGGACAAACCCTGCCCATTTCTCTTCTCCGCTTCCCTATAAACATACTATAGGTCATGGTCTTTTCAAAGACCGGCAATAGTACCCAAAGAGGAGGCTAAGAAGAGGCACGTCAAAGAAGAGGTAATATCCCTTACCAATTCCATCAAGTTCATTACTTATTCTAATTCTCCTTATTTTGTTTTTCCATTATAAAGTAATAACATAAGTATCACTCATATATTTAAATGTTATTATAAATATGAACCAACTCTATTTCACCTTCTATCCATCCTACAGAAAATGAAATCACTGTGCGGGCGTACGTACATAATACCGTCTCCACACTGTGGTGTAATCTATTTTTCCACCACCACATTACTTGGATGGGAATAATGGTGTAAAGGATAACTATATATGGCTATTATTACATGATACTAATTCTGAGATATTATATCATCCACTCTAATTCCATTCAATAAATATGAGAATGCTATCATCTCTCGTGCGTATGTACAGATTACCGTTTCCACGATGCGATGGGATTCATTCTCCTTGTTAACCATTAAAGAATGATAATAAAGAATATATATTAAATAATAATGACAAATATGACATATAAATGGTACTGGATTTATGTATATGTTATTTACATACTTCCAATCAAATTAATACGGAATCAAAAACAGCGTTCATGCGTATGTACGACCTCCCGTATCCATGAACGGTGTATTTCATTTCATTTATCGATCTACTATATGCTGAATATATATTATATATAAATCATGTTTTTAATTTTGTAAATATTTAATCATTATCTAAGTAATAATATGAATTATTAAAAGTCAAAACATGTACGATAAATGAAACAATTTCACCCAAAACGATGCATTAACATAGAATTGACAAAAGAACGGGTAATATAAAGTCGTAAGTGAATCATGTATGATATCAAAAATATTTTTATGGTTCTATTAAAAGTTAATAATATGTTTAAACCTACTATGCAAGAGTCTCAGACACATATCGATGAAATTTTACATAAGGTGATGGATAATTTTGGAAATCTCATTTTTATCTGAGATTTCTTATATGTAAGAATTTACTGGGTTATGTTTATCATCCATGTACATGTTTTCAAAAAATGTATTCATATAATTTTACCTATTCTTCCATGTTTTATTAAAGTCATTTATACCCTTTTTGACTTTTTACCACATTGTATGGAAGGAATCTTTCCTTCGGTTACCATATAAGGTACTTTTTGACATTTCTGGAAAAAGTATGCGAAGAATGTTTTTTTAACTTATACATCGTAAATGGATTATTAACGTTTCATAAAGATTTATTTTAATGAATAATCTTCTACAAAATGTCATTATTATTTTAAACAGAATCAATTTCTTTTAAAATTTCATGGCATTTTGAGAAAAGAAAATTATTTTAAAGAAGAAATTATATTTTCCTAAAAAATTCATATCAAGTGTTTTATCAAAACTATTTTCCATCTATGATGAAATTATTTGGTATGATTATGTTTCAAGTATAAAGCCTATATTATTTAATGTTTTTGATTTTTATTATGATGAAATGATATCCACTTCTTTTATATGTATTATGTTATGATGGGATGATGTTTATGAAACACATTTTATTCATTGGGTTATTATGAATGTTGTATGTTTATTTTGTGGCACACAAAAGAATGATTTCATTATGAGATGGTTGAGACCTATATCTCCCTCCAATTCATTGGGTAATGATTCATATATCATGAGATAGACATGGCTAGAATGACAAGTTAATCCAGTTCAGTGATACAGGACTGGAACGAGGAGTGAACTCGATTCAGTAAGGGACTTTGTACACTATAATGGTCTTGGAAGAAATGACTTGGCTCATATGGAAGTCATATCATGCGATTAATGCATTTCCACAATTATATGTTTTATTCCCCATGATATTTTAGCTTGATTGATGATCCATTATGATCTATGCCTCACGTACTGCAATGTTTTATGTCATTGCTCAAGATTTTGATGTTTAAACATTATGTTCATGTTTTCAAATTAAAATTTATATGGATTGTTTTATTTTCTACATGCTTACCCTTACTGAGAATTTGAGCTCACCCTTTATATTTTTTCTTTTCCCTAGGATATAAATAATGTTTTTAGGTATGATTACAAAATGGGAGATATTTATGGGAGATGTTGAAGATATTTCACCATGATTAAAAGATTATGTTCTGAGTTTCCAAAGACACTCAACTAATATGCTCTTTAGGAATTTTTTTTTCATGTATTAAGTATTTCTCAAATGTAATGTAATGTCTATATATATAAATCTCTGGTTCTCTACATGAAATATATTTTAGTAAATCCAAATTAGGTAGGACATCGGGATGAATATTTCTATGTTAGGGATGTGCAATAGATGTTTGGGATTCATGGTCATTTTCATCTTTATCATTTCTATACAAGTATCTTACCTCCCATTTGTTATATCACAATATGTAATTTCATGTTTTCACTTGGGTTTTATATATATATATATAATAAGTTTTATATTGATTTATCTTTATTATATATTTCTTTTAAAAGTTCTCATAGGGTGTAATGGATCACATATTTATGTTTATTATACCATTAGTGATAGTATCTATCCCATGGACTACTAGAAGTATGAAATAGGAAACCATTAACTTTCCCCTCTCATAGTGGATTCATTGTGGTGAGGTGGTCATGACAGAGTTGTATTAGAGAATCAGGTTGAGTGATAGGATGGAGTTTGGACTTTTCCATAACTGGGGATGTTTGTGTTGGTAAGGCAATGATATCAGTTATGGTTAGAATGTATTGTAAATAATTGAGACCATATGAGACCCATGTATTTTATTACCCATGTGACCTGATGAACGATACTTATGTTTATTGATCCAACTCAATAACGTGATACTAGTTTTAGTTAGGGTCATAATAAATGATAATGCATCATTTTTATTTATTCATGTGTTTGAAATGGGTAGTCTATTGGATAAGTCATAACCATTAAAATATAATAAAATAATTAATTAATTAATGCAAAAAAACCTAGTTTTAGGGGCTCTAGTAGTTTGTTCTTTTTGTAGGCATGGAACCATGTCTATATACTCGTTAGGTTTTTACAAAATATGTATAGAAGGACATTAAAAATAATCACTACATAATACAGGATGACGAATAGTATACTGGGATTAGGAAACTCCATGATATTCATTGCCAATGTCTACAAATGTATGAGGAATCAATTATAGATGAAATAATTTATTACTGATTGGTGGTGTTTGAGATAGCTATCATATAAATCTATACTCTGAATGGGTTCTAGGATGAATTATCTATGAAGATTCTATGAAGAGTACTAAGTTGGTGGTAGTTATAATTCCTCAATGTCATGAGGAGTCAATAGTCTTGGGGGAGAAGTTCCAGGACAAATTTTGAGAATAATTACTATCTTTGACCATAAATAATGCTAGTAACTATGATTTTCATACCCTTTGAAAGGGGTGTGCCAATGTGATGAATTTTTGGGATCTATATTAGGACCCTTATAAGATATTATTTTGACCTATATCCATATGAGAAGTCTAGGGAGAGTCATTTTAAAGAGTATTTATTTCCATAAATCTAACTCTAGGTTACCCTTTTCAGGTTGAATAAATATTACATGTTTCTGGAAAGGGGATAGGTTGTTGGGACGAAATGTTCTAGAAGAGGATCAAAATGACAGTGGAGCCATCACAATTCTTCCTGAAGTAGAACTGTGGTATGGGGATAATATTTGGTAGGACAAAAGTTCTAATAGTCAGACATGGGTAGGTCTCATTTCTCATCATGCCTTTTCTCTGGGGACAATGGCTCTCAGACCTATTCCAAGTGATCATACATGTGTTTCTTAAGTAGGATGAATACAATAGTGAAAAGTGTTCATGGACACCCTATGTAGTGGACATGCATCAGGTGTTCCACTTAATGTTCTTTTATTGAGGTAGTTTCATTTGGGGAAGTAGCGGTAGGGTGTTCTAGTCTAGAATTTGTAGAGTGGCGATGGGGCAGGAAGAGTACATCCCCAAGATGATCCTCATATTTATGCACTAGATCACCAACATGGAGGTCATTATTATTAAGGTTATAGAAAACATAAGGAATGTTTTGGATAGCTTCATAATTTAGTGTTTCCATTATTGGGAAAGTAAAACATTCTTTCAGGTTACCATTTTTATTTTTCTACATGGTATAATATATCTTTTGATTCTTGAGTGATGAAATTATTTATAACACCTACCCTCATACGTTATTTGGAATTTTTGGTAGAGTGAATTCATGTTACCTTAGTTTGGAATATGCCAGTTGAATGTTGAGTTCACTCTAATGATGTATGTAGATACATTGAGCTAGTACTGGGGTGGAACTACTCTTGGTTAGATTTATTTTGTATATAGGAACATATATATGATATCTTTCTCTGCAAGGATTGTTTGTATTATTTGAATGATTTAAGGGATTTATATAGGAGGTTGATTATGTTCTACGATGATGGTAGAGAGACAGTGGAGTTTGTTTCGGTGAGGGAGACCCTCGGATGGGTTTGAGGTATGTTGATCATTTCTTATCCATGAAGGAAGATATTATGTTTATTTTCTCAATGGTCCAGTAGTCAATGTTTTCCATGGTCATAGAAGAGTTTGTCTATTTCATTCATGAAGAGGTTGTAGCATTACCCCCTGTACAGGAAATCACGTTTAGGAATGAGCTACATCTATGCATGTCAACTTTCTCAATTTCTATGTATAGTATGGTACGTTCTACTATGCAAGTGTTATGAGTTCAGATCAAATATCTCATGTAGTGATGTTTTTTTACTGAGTCTTTCACCATGAGGTGCGCCTGTTTTGGTCAAGAATATGGTTGATGGATGTTTTCAGATTTTTATTGATAATTATCAGATGAACCACATAAATATGTATAACCAAAATACCATTACATGGATTGATGATATATCCAGTATTTTGTATGGAGAATATCTGTTATTGAAAACTGATTTTTGGTTCATATAACTTCAAATGAGGGAGAAGGATGAGGATATTCATAATACTTCCTTTTGTTGTAACTTTGGTAATTTTATTTTTTTATGATTCCAGTCAATGTAAATAATTTCCCATCCATGTTCATGGGGTTGATGAATGTACTTTTATAGAGTCAATAGATAATTTCATGGAGGTTTTGATCAATCAAATCATTATGTACTTGAAATCGGAGGAGGAAAATGTATAGAATATGTGTGCAAGTTTGGTAGTTCATTATAATGGAAATTTATTAATGAAGTAAAAAATTGATAGTTTTGAGATCAAGAATTATAATTTGTGTGGAATTTTGTGTCCCAAAAGAGAGTATCTATGAATTCCTCAATGGTACATGTAGTTTTTCATTTGGGTTTCCCCAAGACAGTGGAAGTGGAATAGGGTTTACATTGTTTTTCAAGATATTATAGAAGGTTGGTAGTTGACTTCACTAGGATTGTGACTCCATCAATAGATTTTATAATGAATGATTAGGTATTATTATGGTCTGACCAGTTTCTTGATTCTTTTTAGTACCTAAAAGATAATTTCTCTAGTGCTCCAGTCCTATTTTTGTGGATAGAGGGAGTTCAGTTTTATTTTCTTTGTGTTTTTTTGACATGGAATTCATTATATGAAGTATAGATTTATTGTTTCATGTGTTTATAGGTGACTATTTGGCCATTATTGTAAGTATTCCATGATTATTGTGTTTTGGAGCTAGTGATGTTTACTTATAATTTGTGGTGAAATAACATCATCAGTGTCTTTTTGAGGTCTTTACAGACTATAAGATCCTAAGGTTTGTCTTCTCCACCCAAAATGAAACATTCATTTGTGTTAATAAATGTAATTATAGTCTAGTTATGACATAAATATTTTTTATATGACATGTTATAAAAAAAATTAACTGATGTGGTGATCGGGAAGTCACATTGTGATGACATACATGAATTAAGAGATTCATAGAGAGTAATGTAGGAACTCATAGCAATGCATATAGGTATGTGAGAGTTTAGAGAAAGAAATTTTTTTTTTGAAATGATAGTGAAATAATATTTTTTTTAGTAGGTGGGGGATTCCTATTTTAAGGAATATGAGGTGAATGTTTGGTAGGATTGAGTTTTTTTCTAATGCCCATGATAGTTGGTCTTAGAAAGGATAACACTATGTGTTATTTTAGGGAAGGATTTTCATTCCATCGGTGATGAACTATATGGTTCTCCATGTTTTCTATAGATTGTTTAATTTTTTCCATCACATTGTGAAAAATATGTGCATATCTTGAGAGGTTAGTTTTTGTGTCCTGGGTTGATTTGTGATGTTATAGTGTTCATTTCTCAATGTTTGGTCTTCCAAAATCTGAAGGTTGTGCACTGTATTCTTGGACATTTTATTCAAATGTTAGATGTTCTGGAGTGGATGTGTGGTGAAATATGTATGGAAATTATTTTTGGTTATGCTCAAGGTTATGTAGGTTATACTAATATATGGGTGATAGTAGATCATTTGATGAATTTATCCTATTTTATAGGAATCAAGGAGTCTATCATAATAGAGGGTTGGCCAAAGAAGTATCTAGAAGAGGTGGTGTGCCCCAATGGAGTATTGAGAATTTTCATATCTAATCGAGATCATCAGGTTACCTCTAGGGTGTAGTATAGTCTATAACATTATTGTGTCTCTCAATTATGTATTATAAATGCATTTCATCCAGAGTCCTATGTTTATAGAGAGAAAGCCATCCAGAATCATGCAGAAATTTTTCAATATTGTGTCTTATTTTTTGGAGGATAATTTATGGGTCACCTTCCCTTAGTTTATTTTACTTTTAATAATATTTTTCAACCTATTATTTGTTTGGTGTCATTTGAATCCTTGTACAACCAAAATTTTTGTTTTTTTTGCTTGACTAAGGTCAGAGAGTCATCTTTTCTGAGTCAATAAATTATAAAAATAAGACAAATATGGTAGAGGTTATTGTCAAGAGGATGAATAATGCTTAATATCATCAAAAATTTTATTTATATCATAGGAGTAGGACTATAGAGTTTGTCAATGGAGATCATGTGTTCTTAAAGTAGACTCCTTGTCGTGGAAATCAATGGTATGGTCCAAGGAGTAAGCTTTATCATATATTGGTTTGGACTTTAATAGATATGGATCTTGTTGGATCCATAGCATATAGGATTGCACATTCGATATAGATAATTTGAATACAAAATATTTTTACTTTTTATATCAATATTTTATTATCATAATGAATCCCCTGTCATCTATTAGGATCAAAATGATGTTGTCGATGTTGCAACCTTCGAGGAGATGCCTGTAGAGATTTTGGACCACTAGGAGAAGGTGTTTTGAATGTATTTTATTCCCTTGGTGTATGTCTTGTGGCAGTACAGTTGCATAGAGGAGAGTATCTAGGAATGTGAGTCATAGATATACACTCAGTGTGACGCCACAGGTTTTATGAACTGGTTTAAGTAAGAAGTGTTATGACTTTAATAATGCCTCTTGTTTTATTTGTTTTTCTAATAAGGAATTCGAGATAAAATAAAACGTGGAGAATAAGGTAAATTGAGATTTATTAAAACATTACATTACAACAAGACCCAACTAGTTGAATGTACCATGCACAAGACCTAACACGGCCACTGCAAGACTACAAAGAACCACAACGCGGGCAATCGGATAGTCGTCATCTTCAGGGTCCATCAGCGTGAAAAGTATAATCGCCAGGGCCACGGCACACATGATCAACTCCAATGGTATGAGGAGATCAATCCTTCCTGTTTAAGTGTTCTGTTTTAGAAAGTACCCCACACCCATGTATTTATATTAGTTCTTTGAGTTATGACCGTTATGTTTATATATCCGTTGGGTTTTCAAAACGACCGTTGCGTTTCCACTAATAAAGTTTACTTTACAAGAGAACTCGATTTTTATTCCCTCATTCTTAAAAACATTCTTTCATAGAAGATCCTTCGTTTTAAAATAAAGATTACTCTTAGAAGTAAATCTCCTCGTTTTTACAAAATCCCGATGAATACCTAGGTAGTTGAAAACATGGTATTTTATTTTTATAAAAAAATATATATATATGTTTAGAGGGAATTGGTAATAATTTTATCTTTTGATCTCATAAATCATGAAATTTGTGGGAAACATTTGGTATTTAAAATAATTTCATAAAACAAATAGTAGAGTATTTTAAAAATACTAATGATTTTAATAGTATTGTACAAAAGGTATATCTTTTAAAAATTTAGATCAAGAGTTAAAATATTTTATCTAAACTAGAAATTGGTTTTAAGATTATAAGTTTCTATTTGTTTTTACTCAATTCCTACAAATATTTCACTCTATTTTTGAGCTAAGTATATAATAAAACTAAATTTTTATAAAAAATTGAGTGGGACCCGGCCAGCCAAGGGCATCCTCAAGGGACAAGACCTCAGGCCATGGCCGAGACCCCATGGGGACCCGAGGTACCGCCATTGGGTTCCCCAGGTGTGCGTGCGCGTACAGAGCGTCAGCCAGGCTAGAGGCTCGGGGTGGGCCGAGCATAGGTTACCCAGGTCGCTGCGGGCCTGTGTATAAGGCCGCGGCTCGCGCTGCGTGTGGTTGGGCCAAGGCCCGCGGGGGGGGGGGGGGGGGGGGGGGGGGGCGTGTATAAGGCCCCGTGTGCGTGTGTGTTTGTTCTATTGCACTGCTTCTCACATGTATTGTTATTTATACCAAGCCTCAAAATATTTCTGTTTCGATGTGGGACGCACTCCGCGCGACCAGAGCCGTCCGATCGACTCCCGCGTCGATCTCAGCCATCCAGCCCGTTTTTAAACGCAATACCTCCCCCACGTCTCCGTAGCCACCCGATCTCTCCCGAGATTCGATCTCGACCCTCAGATTCCTTTAAAATGATCATCACATCTCCACGCCCCAACCGTTCGATCGCACCAAGAACTAATCGGCACCGTCCGTTTCTTTTCGCGCCAAGCCTACCACGTCGCCCCGTCGTCTTCTTCCCACCATCGGGGTCCTGCACCTGTAGGCCTGCACCAAGGACGCCAGGCCCCTCCCTTCGCACTGCACCGCTGTCCCCCGAACACTCCCCCTCCTAGCTCACTATGCCCTCGTCCTTCTCCCACGACGGCGTACCCATGGTCCGAGACACCCTTCTTTCACCGAGGCTGTACTTAAACCCTCACACCTCATGAACTCAGGAGGGCTCCTCCTCCTCTTTCTCACCCTTGATCTCCCAGCAATCCAGCAAGCTCACCACCATTCCAGGCCCCCTCCTTAAGAAGGAAGGGTATTTCCATGTTCTTCTTTTCCTTTTTTCGTCTGATGAAACCTATATTTCTATATACTGCTTATATATTCATGTTTATAACACCAACCCTCGTGTTGAAATACTATAAATGGCATTTTCCACCGTGTTACAAAGGATGTATATATATTTTCTCATGTTTGACGTCTCCTGTTTCACAAAAAATATATATATATATAGATATAAACCCGAAGACAACTTTTTATATGTGTTGTATATACGGGTTGATATATTTCAAAAAAATATGAATAAAAGATATAGCGCCCAAACCCCTTCGATTTTATTTCCAAGATTATGTGGAGGATATACTGGATGATACATGGAGGCTGAGGTTGCATATGTAACTGATGCATAATGTGTATCATTTGTTTGAACCTTACATATATATATAACCACATTTTCTACATGTTTTTATAATTTTGGTTGCATATGGACCCAAAGCTTAACATGAATCATCTCTGTGAACTATATATATATATATATATATATATATGTATCACTACGTATTCTGACATGTTGATATATTTCTTGGGTTATACATAGAACCAATGCATAACATATATCATTTTGTGAACCTTATATACATATATGTCTACATATTTCTACATGTTTATAAATATTCCTCTCCTTTTCAAAATGAGGCAGTTATGATTTTAAGAGATGAATGCCTGTTTTTTGAATGCGATTTTGGATGCAATATACGCCGCGAGCTTAGGTATGATTATGATATGTTTTTTTAAACCAAGTGATTACATATTTTTGTATTTATAACTTCCCAAATATTAAACCGTCCTACTTTTTATGCTCCTTAACTGAATAAATTAAGATTCCTTTAGCACTCATGAAATTTTCACTGGCCTTATTTATTTAGTATAAAACCCCTTTTCTTTATTTTTACAATTTTGGTGAATGTGCAGATTAGTCAGGTTATGTTTTACCATATTTAAGGGCATTAGTCATCGTATTTGATCATAAGTGCTTCCTTAAGAATTTAATCTTCCATTGAAAAAGAAAGAATCATCATTTATTATCATTCTATATACTTTAATAATGAGCTTTTGTAAAAGGAGTGTTTTATGGAACTATGTATGCCTTGGTTTAGCTGTCAACCTATTTTGAAAATATCATATATCATTTCATGTATTAAAAAAAAGGGGTATGGTGTCTCATTACACTTATTATTATTGTACAAAATGCATACAAATGACATATCCCTAAATGAACTAAGGAATAAGATTACCCATAGTGGTGTGGGACACCATGGGTAAAGTGGAAATGAATGAGATATTCAAGGTGGTATGGTACATCTTGAATATACAAGTTGATAAAACAGATTATGAACGATGTGGCTCACATAATAACAAAGGAAAATTTTAAGGGTGTGCCCTGATAGCACCCCATTGCATTGGGTAAAGATATAACCACTAGAGATTACAATTTTAAGGGTTCTCCCTAATAGCACCCCATTTCAGTGGGTAATGATTTAACCACTAGAGATTACAATTTTAATGACACCTTGGGGATGGACCTTGGTGATATGTTCATGATTGTCTAAGTTAGATGTGTGGCCACATGTTCAAGTTATGTATCAAGTTTTTTTTAGATAATGTACCGATCCTCTTACAACCACTTCCCTTACTTATTTCACTAATATAAGTTGGACCATGATTTGTGTTTTTCTATTGGTATAATCAAAGTCAGAACATAAAATTTAAGTTGATACCTCCTTGCGCGACTCTGATTACTTCCACATTATTCTCAATTGTCAATATTATTCTTTAGGAATTTAAAGGTCATAGTTACTACTCTTCTAAGAAAATGATACTTTTGTTTCATATTGATTGAGCATTTCAGATATTGTGTTTTTCAGTTCCTTAAGAAAAATGTTTTTAAAATGAATTTTTTTCGAAGTGTTAAACTGTTCTTTTATATATATACCCTTACTGAGCGTTTTAAATGCTCACCCTATGTTTTGATTTAAATTATCAGGTGTCAGCTCTTGAAAGAGAAATTGTTTCAGAAGTTGCCGGTTTCCCAGAACCCAAACCGCACACGATCCTCTGTATGGGATATGATGTGTTGTTAACAAAGTGTATTTTATTTTAAGATAACACATCATGTTCAGAAGGCACCGACTCCTATGGTTTTCTGGGGTCGGGGTCTCTACAGTTGGTATCAGAGGTTCGGTTTGGATAACTCTGGAAAGCTAGAAACTGAAACAAAAATATATATGTATATGTATTTCAATTTTATTAAAAACTGGTTTTCTTAAATTTTAGATGGAAAACGAAGGCACAACTCTCCTATCTCTCCCCACCGAGGCCCTAGAGACCATTGTGTCTTCAGCAAGCCGCGAGGACTTTCTAAACTATGCTCATATCCGCATGACATGCAAACACCTTTACGATGTATCCAACTCACCTCGAGTGCTTAGCATGCACCAAGGGTTTGGATTGGATTACCTCTTTATGATTATGACCCAATTTCCCTCCTATGCACGTCGGGGAAGGTACCATGAGGGACTTTTCCGGATTTTCACGGTGGGTGAGACCTTTGGCACTATGCTTGATAACCCTTTTCAAGAAGCTTCTGCGGACGGAGACCTCCGAGCGGGCTACCTTTGTCAAATTTTAAACTATGGATTCTGGGGTCAGTTGTTGGACTTCGGAAGGTTAGAAGATGAGTCCACCCGTTTGTCTTACAGACGACAGGTGTATGAAGATGTCTCTCAACTTCATGCCCCCCATGCTAGACTAATAATGCGTCATAGGTGTCCTCATTAGTTTTTCCCTGAATGCTCGGCCTGTGTTTGGTTTGAGGAGTTAGGGAGTTTTGCTTCTCTGTGTGGTGTTCGTTTAGTCAATGAGTAAGGGAAACTCAAGCAATAATAATAATGAACGTATGTTTATTGAAATGTTGTCTTTCTCCTATCCTTGTACTTACTTTGTTTTTGTCCTTGTATGATTTTCAAGTAATGGAACTCCTGTCTTAAAACTTTCAGATGGAAGGACAAACCCACCTGTTATCTCTTCCCACCGAGATTTTGGAAATCATTGCGATCAAAACGTGTGAGGATGAGTATGACCCCTTCGAAAATTTGCGAAGAACGTGCAAGCAATGGTTTGAGATATCAAACGGTCCAGAGATTCTCCGCACCTGCCAGGGGAATTCCTCTATCTATTACCGCATTGGCTCTGCACAGCTAGTCGGGCGTGAACGACGAGGGAGTTACCATGAAGGGCTCTATCTTTGTTTCACCCTAGGCTGAAACTTCATGGCCAGAGTGAAATTCCAGGAGGCTGCGTTAGAGGGAAATCTTTATGCGGATTATATGCTCCAACTTCTCAGCTTTAGCCTGTTTGACCATATCTATGGCTTCGATATCCTCGACCGAGACATAATTCGGAAAGTTCTTCGTTCTTTGGTCTGCAATGACATTTCAGAACATTGTACTGTTTGAGCTTCCCTTTGGAGGCCTGAAGGCCCGGAACATAACTGCAACCCCTCCTGTCTTAGGTGTATGTGGATTAGGGAGCTGGAAGAGGTGAGCTTCGCTACAGGGATCCCTCTAAATGAACCTGTTGACCCAAATCATCGGTGGAGGTGGTAGGAACGTTTCTGAACCTTGTAGTGTTGTAATGTAAATTGAGAGGACGCAATTTTCTAAAGGGGGGGATAATGTGACGCCCCAGGTTTTATGAACTGGTTTAAGTAAGAAGTGTTATTCCTTTAATAATGCCTCTTGTTTCATTTGTTTTTCTAATAATGAATTATAGATAAAATAAAATGTGGAGAATAAGGTAAACTGAGATTTATTAAAACATTACTTTACAACGAGACCCAACTAGTTGAATGTACCATGCACAAGACCTAACACGGACACCGCAAGACTACAAAGAACCAAAACATGGGAAATCGGATAGTCTTCATCTTCATGGTCCATCAGCGTGAAAAGTATAATCGCCAGGGCCACGACACACATGCTCAACGCCAATGGTATGAGGAGAGCCATCCTTCCTGTTCAAGTGTTCTGTTTTAGGAAGTACCCCACACCCCTGTATTTATATTAGTTCTTTGAGTAATGACCGTTATGTTTATATATCCGTTGGGTTTTCAAAACGACCGTTGCGTTTCCACTAATAAAGTTCACTTTACAAGAGAGCTCGATTTTTATTCCCTCATTCTTAAAATCATTCTTTCATAGAAGATCCTTCGTTTTAAAATAAAGAGTACTCTTAGAAGTAAATCTCCTCGTTTTTACAAAATCCCGATGAATACCTAGGTAGTTGAAAACTTGGTATTTTCTTTTTATAAAATATATATATATATATATGTTTAGAGGGAATTGGTAATAATTTTATCTTTTGGTCTCATAAATCATGAAATTTGTGGGAAACTTTTGGTCTTTAAAAGAATTTCATAAAACAAATAGTAGAGTATTTTAAAAATACTAATGATTTTAATAGTATTGTACAAAAGGTATATCTTTTAAAAATTTAGATCAAGAGTTAAAATATTTTATCTAAACTAGAAATTCGTTTTAAGATTATAAGATTCTATTTGTTTTTACTCAATTCCTACAAATATTTCACTCTATTTTTGAGCTAAGTATATAATAAAACTAAATTTTTATAAAAAATTGAGTGGGACCCGGCCAGCCAAGGGCATCCTCAAGGGACAAGCCCTCAGGCCACTGCCGAGACCCCATGGGGACCCGAGGTACCGCCATTGGGCTCCCTAGGTGTGCGTGCGCGTACAAAGGGTCAGCCAGGCTAGAGGCTCGGGCTGGGCCGAGCATAGGTTACCCAGGTCACTGTGGGCCCGTGTATAAGGTCGCGGCTCGCGCTGCGTGTGGTTGGGCCAAGGCCCGCGGGGGGGGGGGGGGGACCCGTGTATAAGGCCTCGTGTGCGTGTGTGTTTGTGCTATTTCACCGCTTCCTGCATGGCTTGTTATTTATACCAAGCCTCAAAATATTTTGGTTTCGATGTGGGACGCGCTCCGCGCTACCAGAGCCATCCGCTCGACTCCCGCGTCGATCTTAGCCATCCAGTCCGTTTTTAAACGCGATACCTCCCCCACGTCTCCGTAGCCACCCGATCTCTCCCGATATTCGATATCGACCCTCAGATTCCTTTAAAACGATCATCACATCTCCACGCCCTAACCGTTCGATCGCACCAAGAACTAATCAGCACCGTCCGTTTCTTTTCGCGCCAAGCCTACCACGTCGCCCCGTCGTCTTCTTCCCAGCATCGGGGTCCTGCACCTGTAGGCCTGCACCAAGGACGCAAGGCCCCTCCCTTCGCACTGCATGGCTGACCCCCGAACACTCCCCCTCCTAGCTCACTGTGCCCTCGTCCTTCTCCCACGACGGCCTACCCAAGGGCCGAGACACCCTTCTTGCACCGAGGCTGTACTTAAACCCTCACACCTTATGAACTCAGGATGGCTCCTCCTCCTCTTTCTCACCCTTGATCTCCCAACAATCCAGCAAGCTCACCACCATTCTAGGCCCCCTCCTTAAGCAGGTAAGGGTATTTCCATGTTCTTCTTTTCCTTTTTTTCATCTAATGAAACCTATATTTCTATATACTGCTTATATATTTATGTTTATAACGCCAACCCCCGGGTTGAAATACTGTAAATGGCGTTTTCCACCGTGTTAAAAAGGATGTATATATATTTTCTCATGTTTGACGTCTCCTGTTTCAAAAAAAATATATATATATAGATATAAACCCGAAGCAAAATTTTTATATGTGTTGTATATACGGGTTGATATATTTCAAAAAAAAATATGAATAAAAGATATAGCGCCCAAACCCCCTTCGATTATATTTCCAAGATTATGTGGAGGATATACTGGATGATACATGGAGGCTGAGGTTGCATATGTAACTGATGCATAATGTGTATCATTTGTGTGAACCTTACATATATATATAACCACATTTCCTACATGTTTTTATAATTTTGGTTGAATATGGACCCAAAGCTTAACATGAATCATCTATGTGAACTATATATATATATATGTATCACTACATATTCTGACATGTTGATATATTTCTCAAGTTATACATAGAACCAATGCATAACATATATCATTTTTTGAACCTTATATACATATATGACTACATATTTCTACATGTTTATAAATATTACTCTCCTTTTTAAAATGAGGCAGTTATGATTTTAGGAGATGAATGCCTGTTTCTTGAATGCGATTTTGGATGAAATCTAGGCCGCGAGCTTAGGTATGATAATGATATGTTTTTTTAAACCAAGTGATTACATATTTTTGTATTTATAACTTCCCAAATATTAAACCCTCCTACTGTTTATGCTCCTTAACTGAATAAATTAAGAGTCCTTCAGCACTCATGAATTTTTCACTGGCCTTATTTATTTAGTATAAAACCCCTTTTTCTTTCTTTTTACAATTTTGGTGAATGTGCAGATTAATCAGGTTATGTTTTACCATATTTAGGGGCATTAGTCATCGTATTTGATCGTAAGTTCTTCCTTAAGAATTTAATCTTCCATTGAAAAAGAATGAATCATCATTTATTATCATTCTATATACTTTAATAAAGAGATTTTGTAAAAGGAGTGTTTTATGGAACTATGTACGCCTTGGTATAGCTGTCAACCTATTTTGAAAATATCATCTACCATTTCATGTATAAAAAAAGGGGTATGGTGTCTCATTACACTTATTATTATTGTACAAAATGCATACAAATGACATATCCCTAAATGAACTAAGGAATAATATTACCCATAGTGGTGTGGGACACCATGGGTAAAGTGGAAATGAATGAGATATTCAAGGTGGTATGGGACATCTTGAATATACAAGTTGATAAAATTGATTATGAACGATGTGGCTCACATAATAACAAAGGCAAATTTTAAGGGTGCACCCTGATAGCGCCCCATTTCATTGGGTAATGATTTAACCACTAGAGATTACAATTTTAAGGGTGCACCCTAATAGCACCCCATTGCAGTGGGTAATGATGTAACCACTAGAGATTACAATTTTAATGACACCTTAGGGATGGACCTTGGTGATATGTTCATGATTGTCTATGTTAGATGTGTGGCCACATGTTCAAGTAATGTATCATGTTTTTTTAGATAATGTACCTATCCTCTTACAACCACTGCCCTTACTTATTTCACTAATATAAGTTGGACCATGATTTGTGTTTTTCTTTTGGTATAATCAAAGTCAGCACATAAAATTTAAGTTGTTGCCTCCTTGCGCGACTCTGATTACATCCACATTATTCTCAATTGTCAATATTATTCTTACGGAATTTACGGGTCATAGTTACTACTCTTCTGAGAAAATGATACTTTTGTTTCATATTGATTGAGAATTTCGGATATTGTGTTTTTTAGTTCCTTAAGAAAAATGTTTTTAAAATGAATGGTTTTCGAAGAGTTAAACTGTTCTTTTATATATATACCCTTACTGAGCGTTTTAAATGCTCAACCTACGTTTTGATTTAAATTTTCAGGTGTCAGCTCTTGAAAGACAAATTGTTTCAGAAGTTGCCGGTTTCCCAGAACCCGAACCGCACATGATCCTCTGTATGGGACATGATGTGTTGTTAACAAAGTGTATTTTATTTTAAGATAACACAACATGTTCAGAAGGCACCGACTCCTATGGTTTTCTGGGGTCAGGGTCTCTACACTCAGGGCCCCATGTTTGATTCTTACATTTTTATTAGTAACTTTTTTTTCTGGATGTTTTCATTTTTGGTCAATGATACTATTTCCTCATGTATCTGGTTGTGTCCATACGATTAATTGAGTGGTATCTCCTAAGGAGATTGTATTGGTGATATTTGTTGTTGTTTTGTGTGTTCGTTATATTACTCTAATGAGGTGGTTGAGATCCAATGATGGGTAGATCCTTGAGATGTTTCTTCTAGGGTGGAAATTTGGAAAACCACTTTAAATTTTCTCTATGGATTTCGTTTTTGGATTAACAAGGATTAAAATTGTGTAATAGGTATCTAATATAAGGGTCTAAATCATTTTATTTTGCTACTAATCATGCTTCTGAGGATCTTAGTTCTTATAGGAGTCCTATAGATGGTCTAGAGGGTTTTGAGTTCAAAAATACTGATGTAGGGATAATACACTATGTGAAAAATTGGTTCACATTGTGAATTAAATTCTCATGTCTTTTGTAAGGTCAATACAAGTCCTATAATAGATTCAATGTATTAATCTGCATAGTTCATTTGTTATTTAATTATTTGTATTTATTTGAGAATAAAATGATTTCATTGAATTTTCATTTAATGAGATCTAAAATATGACATTTAGATGATGTGTAAATGGTAATATACAATCTAAATTCCCTCTACAGTTTTCCTATAAATACTAAAATGGATCGAGTGTTTTCAAAACCATATTCCATCTATCATTTTCAAGTGGTTGGTGAAACTGTTCCATTTTTTGATCCCTTCAATAGGAATATATCATTGGGTTATGTCTTTGTTTCTTGGTGATCCGAGGTGTATTCTTCCATAATTTTCTAGAGGTTGATCATTGATCGGTCTCCTTGTCTCTCATTTCTTATTTCCATTCTATGTTGCTTGATCGTTGATACTATATTGATGTCTTATTTTCTTTGTTGGTGTATTTGATCCACAGTGTCCTTGGATGGATATAGCATCATGAGGGGGTGGTGATCAAGATTTACAGGATTGGTCCATTCTTTCCTAAAGAACACTATCTCATTTGATGTAGGGGATTCATTTCATCTCTTATCTTATTTATGTTAAATCATAGAATGAACATTGTTTATCCCATTGTATGGAAATGGATTTAAACTATTGATTAGGAAATTGGACTAATAATTAATTGGGTTTAGTCTTATCATTTTTAAATTTCTTATACTATCATAATGGGTTGCCTCTTCATTTTCTATATATTGTTGTATCTATTATATTATTACTTTCAAATGTTATTATGATTTTCATAGCATGTTTAAATTAATAATGAAGGTAATTCAATAATTAATTAATAAATTAAAATAAGAAATAAAATAAAAATCATGATTGTAATGTAGGGTTGTAGTTAATAATGATCAATTTATTATGGTATAAATGTTTAATTAAATGTGTTCTTCCATGTGATTATTATAATTTACATGGAAATAGAATCATGTGAAATTTAAATTATAGATAATAATGAAAATCATGTCATAGGATAATTTTAATTTGGATAGTTTGATTGAACTGGTTTAAATGATTAATGGGATGTGTAATATTTTAATAAATTATTAATTCTTGATTCCATAGTTTTCCTATTTTTGGAACCAATGAATAATGAATCAGTTAATTCAATATGTAAAAAGAATCTGTTGTGTCATAATGATTATTTTTACATTAGGAGTTTCCCATTTTCAGGAGAATCTTGTCTACCTTGTGATTGGATCCATGAGAGATTGTTTATTTGTGAAGGATATATACCATACCTTTAGGTCATAGATCACCCTGTTAAATATTATTGATTTTTCCTACTTCATGGTGATGTTCCTTAGATGTTATATTCGTTAGGTTATGTTATCTATAGTTTTACGGTGCATATGTTATATTATTTGGGGATGGATGAATCTAGGATGGATAATTTGATTGGGTGGGGAGGCCTCTATTGGGACCAAGTATGATGGATTTGGTTTTTCAGAATATGGATGAATCTATTGTTTAATGTTAGGTATTTTATTAACTATATGTGAAATCGCATTACATTGTAAGTCTTGGGGATCTGGTGAAAGGGGTTTTAAAATCAGATAATAATATGATGTTTTCTTAATAAATTTCCTTAGTGGAAGTTTTCTAAAAAATGAGTTTTTTGATGAAATATTTTATCACACTCACATGTTTTTTAGAATGGAGTGGGGATTTTTATGTAATGGATAATTTCAATATGTATATTCAAAAAAAATTAAATATTATATAACATGATAAAAGTTCTCAATATGATATGTTGTGTAAAAACATATGATCAATTTTTTTTGGAATAAATAGGGAGACACAATAAGATGCCGTTATACTGAACTCAATGTTATAACCATCATGACGAAACCGTGATACAAAGAGTGTGTAGAAGAAGCAGAAAATTTTATTTTCATGAATTTATTTGATGATTGTTTTTTCTAGAAGTAGTTCAACATATCAAGGAGCACCGTCCATAGAATATTTATAGAGATTAATATTTTGAATATTATGAATTTACAAATGCCATAAATTTATAATAATATAATTTATCAAATGGGTGATATTTTGAAATAACCTATATATCTAAGGAATCATTAGTTTTTGAGTTTTTTTTAAAAAATAAGTCACTTTTGATACCACCCAAATAGAGATGTGGAGACATTTATCTATCGAAAAATTTGTTAACAATGATATGATACCAGATATAGAATTAAATCAGAGGAAGAACATTAACAATCCATGTTGTATCAGATCGAACATATTTTTTGTGAGTGATTAGAGATATTTTTGACACTAAACAATGTTGATTTATTTACATTGATTAATAATATGACCTCAGTGACTAATCTATATGATTGAATCAGATACCAATCAAATAAATTAAATAAAAATGTATTCCGAAGTTTTCATATAATTTGGAGTACCAAAGTTTGGTCTCATGTTGATTTGTTGTTATTTGGGTCAAGACTCATTAGACAAGGTGTGGTAGGGATAAATCATCATATTCCATGTTTCATTGAATGTAGTGCATTAGTCTGAGGAACATTTGAACAAATGAAGAAAGTGGAAACCATTTGAGGTTAACATCATTCACTTGTTGGTATATATATTATATAGATGTTTTAATGATGTTTGTGGAAGGATAGTTTCAGTTTTCTAGGACCATCAGAATGAAAAGTATTCTGTTATTAATTTTTTATTGGATCCATGTAATTAAAGTGGAAATTTTTTTCAAAATGTTGTTTTTGATCTATCATATTTTAGAGTTAGATTAGGAGATAATCATTTTTGAAACTAATATTTCAGAGATAAATAAAGATGATTTTAGATGAATCTAGAAGTGATCGTATGTTTGGGGAAATTTTCAAAATGATTTTAAACAGAATTAGATATTTAGCATTTAGTAATTTTTGTTATTTTGAAAATGAAATTTGATTCCTTCAACTAATCATTTATAGGGAACCTATAAATTGAGGTAAAATTATAATTTACTAGAAAACTATTCACATGTGAAAGAGGAAATGTGTTAGATTTTCGGTTTATATACATAATCTCATGAGAAAAACTTCTAAATGGAATAATTGTTCCAAAAAAGTTGTGGTCAGGAATTATAAATCAGAGTAATTAGTTAGATTGATAGATTCAGATGAATAATGAAGAAAATCACACTAATTTGTTAACATGAAAATATGAAATATTTTTTGACTGAAGAATCGAACTGATGTATTAGAGTGAGTAATCTAACTATGTATTTCTTAAAAGTCTATATAAGTTGTTACTAACTTTTATTGGGTATGAAAGTGATGAATTGTTTTCTTAATAATTATAAATGTTTAATTTGTTGATGTAGTATGGTGATATCATCATAAACAAATCCGAATGCTTTCTAAACATGTTACTTAAACATGTTTTCATAATTTATTCTAGAATAATAACATTCACTATTTATAGATCATTGTGTTATATAAGTGTATGGGAAATTTCTTACTTATTGTATCCACACAAAACATTTTCTTTTTAGTGTATTGTTTGGTATTTTATGATTTAGTGACAGTGCCATGAACTAGAAAAATTTATTGAGTAGTGAACCTTGTCAATACTTGTATATTTGGGAATGTTTTTTTTCAACATAGTGAAAAATATTTAAATATAGGTGACGGTTTTTTATACAAGAAATAATAGATAAATTTAAAATTTCTCCCTAATTAACCACATCCCCTTATCAATGATTTTATTGATTCTGGAACGACATTTTTTAATAGTTACAACAGTGAATGACCGTTCATTTACACTTTCATACTCTTTTTAAGAGAATATAAAAAAAATATTTCAAGGAACAGTTAAGGGACTCCATACTTCAATGGAAAGAGATATCATATCAGCAATTATATAATTATTTTGTATCATATGTATATTGAGTTTTATGTTTTTGAATATGAAATATATGCACATCCTCATCTTGTTGAAAATTTTATACATTCATATATGGATAAGAAGAAATTACAGAATAATGGAAGGTCTAAAAATGTATTACTCCCAAAACATTAAAAAATTTATTTATTTATATGGATGGTTGTTGGAACTACAAATAGAATCTATGAAATTTTGATAAAATCTATGAAGGAAATACAAATGTAAAAAATATTGCAACAAATTTGTTGGATGAGGTATTAATATATCAAAATGGGTGAGTATGAATCTATTAGTGACTTATTTTAAATAGTTAATTATATTTCTAGCATCATAATATGTCTTGGTGAAATGCTGATAGATTCAACTATTATTGAAAATTTGTTACAATTTCTCCCAAAAAATATGGATTCCAATGTTTCATCATTGGAATATATAAATATTGAATCTCTATCTGTGAATGACCTTCGTAGTACTCTCATTACCTATTAAATAAAAAGGGAGAATGTTAAAAAATTTACCTAAAAATATTGTCAACATTTTTCCATCAAATAGTCCAATAATGTAAAATCTAATAAGATCCTCAATGATGAATATATTGGTGACTCTTAAATGGAAAATGACTTTAGTAATAATTTTCATAAATTATTTTCATTATTTTATAAAATTATAAAATGAGCTATATGAAACTATAAAGGGAAGGAACCTCTATAATATTTTGTATTTGTATTAGTTATATATTTTACTTCAAATTACCATAAAATAATGAATACTGAATAAATTGATGATGATTGAAGATAGAAAATAATTTAATGGAAGCAACATGATTAAAAATCAAAATCCTATTACAACAGAAAAGATAAAATTTTATGAAAATAAAAAAGGAGATCCTTTTTTCTACGTAGGATAAAGATAATAACAATTAAGTTAATGATAAAATCTAACTGAAGATATTTCAAATTTTATTGTTGAAAAATTTAATGAAGATGTTTTTTATGGTGGTGAATGAAGTCATTTTTAACAAGAATAAGATTCTAAATTATATGTTCATCTGAAAATAGATTAGAAATAACATATTAGAATGATTATAAAACATGAAAGATAAATCAATAAGATTTTAAAAAATATATCTATAAGAAACAATTAGGAATATTTCATTTAATAGAAATATATATCTATTGAAGAGATTTATCACATCAATAAATACCTTAAACGATAATATAATATTAATGATAATCATGAAATGAAGATAAATGTGAATTATGATGAGTTGGAATTTGTTCAAAAAATGTTATCTAAATATGAGAAGGGGTTACAATTTTGTAGTCCTATATTTCAAGCGTAAGTAAAAGTTCTATAATGTTTTAACCTAATAAAGATAAAAAAATTATTCAATGGTTAAAAATGAAATTAATTATTTTTCTAAGAAGAAGAGAGATGAGAAATCTTGTATGTTTAAAAAGCAGTAATGTTAAAAATTCCAACAAATATAAAACTTAATATTATGAAAAAAATGTTACAAATTTGGACATGATTAATGTTGAGAAATATCCTGAATTGAAAAAGAATATTTTTATTAATAATAGAAAGTTTTTTACTGAAATAATGTATCATATTTAATGTAAAAAATTTGTTTCAATACATCATAGCATCTCTAAGTATTATGATAATTATTGATGGAAATATTTATTCTATGGATAAAAATGGTATTTTGAATATATAGTCATACAAAAAATATGTTATGTCTCAATGAACAACACTGCAATTATCCCATGAATAACATGAAGAAAATTTTAAGGGGGAGTTAATCCTCCAAATTAATGAATTATAATAATGTTGTATAGATGTTTTCAAATATGTTCCTACCAATGGAAACTATTTGTGAATGAAGTGAAAGGAAAAGAAATATTTAAAAAATATATTTTCCTTTTTATATGGAACAACTACATGTTAATTACAATTCAAAAATGTGGATGTGATGTTGGATAAAGGGAAAGAAAATTATCTTTATAGAAACTGCTCTAGAAGATATAAAAGGAAAACGATATTAGATTTTGGATGATGGGTGATCCACAAATATTATAAAATATGTAAATATTTTGAAGAATGTTAAATATTTTGAAATGCAATTTTCTTTAAATGATAAATATATTATAATCAATGATGATAGATCTTCAATTATTTGGGATGAAATTATGAAATAAAATAAGGCCTTGTATGTTAATACGGTGAAAGAAAACATGTTGTGTGTTTCAAAACAATTAATGAATGGAATAATTTTTTTAAAAAAATATGGGTTTTTTGTGAAAATATTTTAAGAAAGAGATGCTTTTAAAAATTACAATGTACCAATGATATCTTGATTCATGTATGTGATGTGCATTATTCATGTGGTAAAATTATTTTTAATCAAATTTATCTCTTTCATAAAAGGATGTGTAATAGGTTCTAGATAAATATGATGAATTTTTCAATGTTTGAGTGTGTTCATGGTATTTATGATATCAAAATTAGAAGATATTTCATGGGATTAGATTTCCCAGAAATGGAATATTACATACTCTATTCACAAGGAATTTAAAATTAGGTCAACTCATCCACTAGAACAAATTAGTTCTGATCTTTGTGGATAATGTTTAAATGTTAAATATTAAACGATTTGTACATTATCAATAATTAGTGATTTTACACACATTATTGTATTGTGTATTTGGAATATAAATATGATGCTCTTAAGATATTTATGTTTTTAGGAGAATATTTGAAAAGGAATATGGATATTATAAGTTGATTTATAGAAATGATAAGGGTGGTGAATATAAGAGTAAATAAGTTATATGTTTTCAACAAACCTGGAAATCATTATGAGTTTAGTGAACCACATAAACCATAACAGAATAAGTTTCCTGAAATAAATAATAAAAGTTTGGTACGTAAGGGATGCACTATGTTAATAAAACATGGTCTTTATATAGACCATGTTATTATATAAATCCACATGAAATGATATAATATTAAATTTCTTGTTCTAAAAACAAAATGGTTTTTTGGAGTCCATGTTCCATAAAGAACAAAGGTGGAAATGGTGGAAATTTTTGGTAAAAAAATTTGAATATGTAATCATTCGTAGATATTATGAAGATGGTATCAGATATATATGTTTCAAAGAAAAAATTATAATGATATTGGAATTAATTGATGTAATATTCCTTGAAAAGTGAAAGAATATATTTGAAAAACACACGTAGAAGGGAAATATGAAGAAGTTGAAAGAGTTTTTGTTGGGAAACATGAAACGTATTCCAAAAATGGTGATTCCATACTAATGGGATAATTGGAATCAACTATTTATTGTGTTGAGGAAGAACATTGTATATCTCATCACAAAATTATAAAACATTTTCATTTTCAAATTATTATTAGTGATAAATATCAAAATATTTAATGAATAAGTAGGTTAATTGTTTTTCACATACATCTTTGTAATCAATATTTCATCCAAACAATGTTAATAAATCTTTTGAGAAGTATTATTGGATTTATACTTAGAATGAACAGTTAGACCTAATTAAGAAGAATAACATTTTTGAACTTTTAACAAAACAAAATGATAAAATTTTTATTGTAATGAAGTGGGTATTCAAAAAAAATAAGAATAAATATTTTGAATTGATAACAAATGAATCATGATTGGTTTTCAATGGTTAGTCATCAATTGAAGGCATTTATTTTGATGAGACATTTTTCTATGGGAAATTTTTACACATTTATAATAATTATTACAATTTTTTGAAAACATGTTATATAATTTTTCTTAAATATTTGAAATCATAATTTAACAATGGAGAACATAATGGAGATGTTTTTATTTTATAACTATTTTGATTTGTTATTAGAAAAGATGAATGTTATGAGTTCAAGATGATGAAATTTATGTATGAATTAAATAAATCCCTAAGATATTATTATTCCAAATAGGATTAATTCTTAAGGAAGTTGAAATTTAAAAATGGATGATTTGATTAAAATCATTACATCAAATAATAATAAGAGATTTTTATAATTATAATTATTTTTATTGATGATATATTCATTACTGGGAATGATGAAATAACATTGGAATCTTATTCAAAAGTGTTGAATAAGCTCTTAGACATGTCCATTCATAGAGAAATGAAATGTTTTATTGGGTTATAAATATCTGAAAATAATAGAAACATATTTTGAACTCATGAAATGTATGCTAAAGAACATCTCAAGAAGGTTTTAATTGGGAATTTATATTCTTTTTCCACATCAATTTTAGTTGGAACTAATTTTTCTAATGATATATAAATAATGAAAGTGGATTCTAAATAATTTCATAAGATGATTAAAAGTTTAATATAAATGAATACTACAATACTAGATATTGGTTATTATGTTACTTTTTCTACAAGATTCTAATGTTCTCAAAAATAATCTCATATCTTATTTGGAAAATTAATTATCAGATATATAAGAGATAATATATTTTTAGTATCAAATATGAATGATTGGGAATAATTTATGTTTTTGGAAATACCAATTTTGGATGGGAAGAAAGTGTGGATGATATAAGATCAACATCTGGTTGAAATTTATTTCTGGGTGAAATTTGTGATATTTGGGATACTAAAAAACATGATTTTTTATCTCATTTAATGGATAAACTGAATATGTTTTCTCTAATAAATCCACAATACAACATATGTGAATAAATATTCAGATAAGATGTTTTCTAGTTGAATTAATGTTTTCCATTATCTTGGGTATAGATAATCCTAGTTCTATTCAATTGACTAGAAATCCAATGAAACATTATTTTTCAAAACATATTGATATTAAATATCAATTCATAAAAGAGTATGTGTATAAGAATGAACTTATGTTGGAATAGGTTCATATAATGGAAACATTTGCTGATATTTTTACAAAACCTTTATCGATGGACCAAATTTTCAAATCGATCTTGAATATGGCTGTCTAACCTTGTTCTGACATTGGTTGAGGTGTTTTTTACTATCCACAATCTAATTATTCATTTGATACTATTATAATTGGGTGTTGAAAATAATTTTTAATAAATCTATCTATTTTTATGTTCTAAACCATTTATATAATCATGTATTTAGGGTGTGTTTTTAAAAGGGGTAGGCTATGATCTCAGTGTGTGATTTTGGGAAATGTTATAATGTTTTTTTGATGTTCTTATAAGAAATATGATTTTACAGTAAAAAAGTAGTTATGAAGAGGTGGTAATATTGAATGTATATAGTTCAACAAATGTTATTAAGTCACCACTTATAGATAGCATGGTTTTTCAATCAATTATTCTTGTTTCCTATAATTTGTTTTCTCATAAAGTATTATAATTATTGATTACCAGTACACAACTTGACATTACAAATTTTCGGTGATTTATCAAAATTTGTTGACAAAAAAATCCAAAGAGGGATATTTTTTTGACAATGCTAGCAACAAATGGTTTTTTAAATTCTGGATGAATTTCATAAAAATTATTTATAAAATTTTTATCTTATGTGTTTTAATGTTAGTTTTTATGTTTTTTTGATCAGAGGAAATAAGATTCAGCCTCTGGTAAAAATATGATGTTTTCTTATGAAAGTCCATCATTTTTAGTTTACTATGTTCAAGATGTTTCATTCGTGAATTTTGTTTTTCAAAATCAATGTTTTTGAAGAACAAAATTTGGATTTTTATAATATTCATAATTTCATCATCATCGAGTGAATATATTTATTCAAATAAGAATGAAAAGTATAAAAAAACAAGGTTCAGGGGGGTATAAAATAGTGGAGACCAAGGGAATACCCACTAATTAAGTTGACCCCATCCATCTTGAAGGTGGTGACATTGAGGAGGAAGGTGACCTTGGATATAGTTTTTGATAGGTAGGCAAGATGATCAGTGATTTTGTTCCCTTCTCTCCATGTGTGGGTGACCTGAATATTTCAATTGAGTAGTAGTAAACATTTTATGATGATTCAGGGAACTGACCATGGAATGGAGACTCTGTCCGTCTGAGAGTCACAAATGATCTTAGAGCGAGTTTCCACATGGGATAGAATTATTTCCTTCTGACTGCAGAGGTTGAGGCCTGTGAGTACTGCATTGGCATCCACTTGGAGAGAAGTAACACTCTTAATGTGAGCAATGAAATCCATGAACACACTCTCATCTATGTTGAAAAAAACACCACCACCCTGCATGTCACCCACTAAACAGGATCCAATGATATTTAACTAGATGCTAGAGGTTGGGGGAATCCACCACACTCACAAGACCCTCCTTTCTAGTTGAGCAGCATCCATGGGTGAACAAACTTGCAGGAAACACAGGGAGGGTGCCTCACGCCAATTCTCAAAATGTGAGACACAGTCAATTAGAAAGCATTTTGTTTGCACGATGATGGACCATCCTGTGGAAGAGATTCCCTTATACTGCACCTTGTTGTATGCTTTCCAAAGGTACCAACATCCTGCACTAAGAATGATGGACCTCGCCATACTTTCAGGACCATTCATTGGTGACTCTTTGATCCACATCTCCAAAAAAGACAAATCATCGGGGATGAAGGACTAGATATCCATGAACTCTCTGAAGAACATCCAAACATTGAAGTCCCACTCCCCTTCAAAGAAAATATGATCAACAGTTTCATCCCCCTTTTTTTGTAGCACATGAACCATGAGGACAAACTAACACCCTTTCTATTGATCTTCACGTCTGATAAAATCACAAAATTCCGAATTCTCTAGACAAGGATGTTCTATTTGGAAGGGATATAGCTGCAAAACATAATATCGTTCCAGCCTACCTGATTCACCTATGGAGTATATATGATACCAAAGTACCTTATAGTGAACATCCAAGAGTGGGATGGGGTGAAGATGCATTTATCTGGTTCGGGATTGATGAGGATCTAGTCTATAATGGCTTGTTGTTTTGTTCCCATCACTAACTTGGTGAACTCTATGTGCTAGCATTCCACCTTGAAGGTGATCATTGAGGCCGGATAGCTCGGAACACTAACCATAGAACCATGACATTTGTGCTTCTAGAAAATTTCATTTCCATATTTTACAATCCAACGGGAGTGCTAAAGAAGGCCCGAGATGAGGGAGAAAACTGCCATCCACAGTTGTGATCCCTACACTTTCTCTAGATCCATGTTGGTAGAATAACTGTAGGTCATAGTTCTCTCCCAAATGGTCCAGTTCACCTGAGTCTCCCAAGAAATTTTGGTGTGCATGAACTTCAATGATCCCCCCAAATATCCTCACATTGATTCCCCCATCTTTATTAGGGAACGACATCATGTCCCATGACACCCAGCGTCTCTTCCCCTCCGAGAGAGCGTCAGATAAAAATTGACTGGAACCTTGTTTATCGATTTGATAACTATATTTCGAATGTTAGTAGAATCCAATTCATTCACAGTTATAGAATACATGACACTGTTAATAAAATATATGCTTCCCCCTAAGGATATGAAGTGATTCTTCCAGTTGAGGGCATAACTAGTAATCCAGGTCACCACTTGATAAAAGTCCCTAATACGCATTCTCCCTGAAGAGATTGGGGTTCCATGTTTGTCTATCAAGAGATGACTAGGATGCATGTTCATTCCACTACAAATGAGTGTGTCCCATATTTCCACACATATGTTAGAAAGGAAATGTTACTTGTGGAGTGGTTGATCACCTGACCACTCAAGAAAAAATACTCTTCCAAATCTCTCTTGATTCCATGGATGCATCTCTTCCCTTTGTTCGATTAAATAATCATGATGTCTAAAAACATAAGGTGAGAAATGGAGGGGAGGTTCCATTTCCTGCAATAGGTGATGATACTACCATTCGAGATACCACTTTACAAGAGGCGACATAAAGTTTCCAAAATTAAGATTAAAATAGATGGGGAGATCAGGACACCATGATGCCAACCTTTGGTGGCCTTAAAGAATCCTTGAAAATGCACCATGAAAGAGACAACCAACCACAACAAGCTAAAACATCTGAAGATAATATATAATTCTTCAATAGAGAGGCCCATACTTGTGAGGAAACTGTTGATGCACCCCCATTCCATGTGGAATATGCTTTGT
This sequence comes from Viscum album, assembly GCA_963277665.1. Lineage (NCBI taxonomy): Eukaryota > Viridiplantae > Streptophyta > Magnoliopsida > Santalales > Viscaceae > Viscum > Viscum album. Next base: position 1,819,092,613 of record OY728146.1, read on the forward strand.
TCATGTCCAGGTTGATGGGCATGTTTGAATCGTGAGTCTTGTGATTCAAGTCCCTCATCATTTCCTATTCTACAGAAATTTCCCTGAATTGAACGACCACTCAAAAAATCATGTTTTTCCATGGAAGTCTACATTGGAAGATGCATGGCCATCCTTAAGTGGATGACAATTTCAAGGATTTTGTAGGAAAAGTTGCACATTCTCACGGGGTGATAGTGGAGGAGGGAGGAGGGATCCTACACCTTCAAAATGAGCACCAAAGTTCTAGCACTTGAAACATGGGGAAGGGGTCCTCCCCAAAATAATTCATGAACCGTATCCACAATGTCAGTCGTAACCTCCTTCCATGAGGCTCTGTAAAACGAGCTAGGAAAGCTTTCAGGCCTTGGTACACTATCGGGATCAATATTCATCATGGTTGTGAGAATCTAAGGTTCCTCTGGAACCTCTTCCAGGAGAGTTTTTTCCTCATAGTAAACACTGGTGGGGATGTAATATTAGATATTAGCCCTACTATCTAGGAAACCATTGTCCATCATTGTGTTTGGACCTGCAAGAAGGTCTCTAAAGAAGGAGTAGTCCTTCTTACCCACATCCTCTATATTATCCATATAGTAGCCATCCTCAATCATAATATTGGGTTTGATAGGCCGCGATTACTACCTAATACAAGCATGAAAGTGATTTTTGTTCTTATCCCCCTAATGTAACCATTCAGCCCTTTCATCCTCCTTGGCCATTCGTTCCTACCTATGAACAACTCTACCATTTTATTATTCTTTAAAGAAAGACCGTCGAAGTTGTTATATTCCCAGTGGTCCTCCAGGTTGTCTTCAAAATGTGTGATGCCTATTTTTAGATCCACCATATCCTAATAAATGGGAGGAAGTCCCAATTTTCACACCTGTAGCCCATGTTAAATCCTCCTAAGTTTGTTATGGATTTCCACCCAAGCATAGCCTTGCACCGGTTCCCTCCAAGACTCCCTCACCATATGAATAATCTCTAGGTTCCTTGTCCACTGATTATAGAAACGGAAACATGCTTGGTATACATGGAAGGGAATCAGGGAAACCAATAATAGAGAATGCTCTGAAATACCCCAAACCAAGTGGGTTACCATGGAATTCAGGAACATAGAGATGACCTTCAAGTTGGACAGGAAACTATCAATCAGATTCCAGCAGCACCAGTTACCTTGTTGTTTGTTACACGAAGTGAAATAGTATCCTATGTAACCCATATCCCTTAACCCCTTACTTACCATAAACTGAACAAAATACATGCTTTCTTGATGAGGAAATCGTCCCCATCCTTTTTTAACCACTGGTTTTGTGATGATGTTAAAGTCTCCACCGATGATCCAAGGATCATCACCTTGATTAAACATGTTGAGCTCTTTCCAAAGATCATACCTTCTCTAATCCATGAAACTACAAAAAACAAAAAACATGATATTCTAAGAGTCCTTTTGCACCCCAGTCTAAATGAACTGATCTCCTTCCTGCACCAGGTCCCATGAAATGTCCCTATTCCAAAATATCCAGATATGGTGGTTCATGTAATCCACCTACATAGACGCATGAATTTTGACCTTATGGGTGAAAACTTTCAACTTGGATGGATTCTGCTTATGTTCCAGAACCATGGCTATGTGAAATTTGTTTTTACTAATATCTCATGTAATGAAATCTATTTTGACCCTCAACCCAAGGTCGCGAGAGTTCCATATTATCATGGTAATCATTGGAAAACCATGTGCCTAACTTTTACCCCTTAAAACTTGGACTCAGATAGGAAGAAAGAGTAACAATCCCTACTCTGTAATCTTTTATGTGTGGATGTCACGTGGGTACAAACACCCGGACTGAGATCTAGTGGGGGTGGGGAAGACGATTTCTGGAGAGAGTGTATATTGATATTTTCCCCTCTGACAGTGCTTGGGGGGGACAGGATCAAAGACCTTTCACCTCCCTCTCATGATGACTGAGGAACTAGAACCTCACACACTGACAATGCAACCACATCCAGGACCTCATCACCTACAAACAGGGGAAGGTGTTGTATGAAAAAACCACCTAACAGCCACATACCATTTTCCTATGTAGCCACCCCAAAATTAAGAGTAGAAAAGACTAGGGGCTTCCCCAATCCTACTAGGAAAAATCAAAAATAATTCCAGATGCCTACCTGCAGATAAAAGTCGATGAGGAGAAATTATTGGGTCATAAATACTAGCCCACAATGAATGTGGAGATCCTTGAGTACATGGAACCAATGCATCAAATTGTACTCCCACAAGCACAACTCCTTCTGAGGGACTAGGGTTGAATGCACTAGATGCCATATCTGACTAAGAGAGAACAATAGTGGGGCCACCAGGGGTTGGGGAGATGCGAAACTAGCAGATCCTCAGAAGATCAGATCACGCCCTGAAGCTGGATGATCCTCATGCCAAAGGGATCTATTACGCTGCCAATTGAACACTTGTTGGGAATGAACTTGGAGCATATAGGAGGAGAAGAATTTTGGAAACACCGGATACACAATTTCATGGGACAAAATCCCTTCACCCAGAACCTTCCGATTAAGTCTATAAGGAACGTGAATGGATAGATCTAGCCCGATGCACATCTGGGCAAAGGACAGATCCGTCCCACTCCTTGTGTGATCATCCTCACAATGAACACCACTGACTGAGTATCCGATAGTTTGAAGAAATCTCATTTCTAGAATAGAACAAGGAGCCTTGGGAGACTAACCCAAACTGTTGCCTTAGGTATCTCATTTTTTTTAGCATCTAACGACCACCGCGCCAAGGTAATGTGCCACCTCTCCATCTGTCGGGGAACCCTGCACTAGGAGTGGGTAATGTCCGCCTATGAGTGGCCATGTCTTATTGATGAAATATAATTTTTTTTGAATGGGAAAAAAATTTACAGAAAAATAATCAATTTATTTGTTGACATGGATGAATCGGATGAAATCTAAAAATAAATCCACTGGATGTGATCAGATAACAATCAAGCGTACGAGATAAAATAATATAGTCGACCACATTCATCATCCCTAGAGAATTGTTGTGCGGTATCATGTTTTTTTGTAATTGGTTAAAGACTCATCATACAAGTTGTGTCATTAAAAAATCGAAGGAGTCTATGTTTCATCAGATGTAGCGGATTGTTTTGAGGAATTTTTAATGAAATAATTAAATTAGATACACATTGCAGTTTCAATTGGATATTTATTGGGTTCATTATTTTATAAAAGATTCAATTATATTTATGGTAGAATTATATTTGATGGTCTATAGTATAATAATGGTAATTATTAAATTTTGTATGTTTTCAATTAGATAGATAGGAATATAGTTTCCAGTAGTATCAAAGTAATGTTTTATGAAAAATCTTTTTTCTGGGTTGAGCTATTGATATATTCCTACTGTGATGTATTATTCTCTAGGGATATACATAAGATTTTATAAGAATCTAGAATAGGTGAGATAAATTTTTTATTGATCAAAATGAAGTTCAAATGAATGGAAAAATTATGATTTTCTAATTTTATGTGAGTAAAAAAATTAAATATGTTTCCCACAATTTTTCACACATCAGGAACCTATAAATATAGGTCAACGTACAATATACTCTGGCATTGTTCACATATGAATGTGTTAGATTGATGTAGTTTTGGGTTTAATATTGAATTTCTTGAAAAATACCATCGTAAAAATTGTTCAAAAGAATTTTTTGTTTTGATTTAAAAGATCATACTAAAAATATTGTCTGATAGATTCAAAATAATTAAGTTGAAAATGAAATATATTTCTAGACTAGTTAATAAAATGTAATTCTCGAGTAAATAAATGGAATGGGTAATAAGACTGATTATTTTTATTATGTCTTGAAATGTTGTTCTATCCATCTACTGCGCAAGAAATTGAATAATATTTATCTGAACAATAACAAAAGTGGATGTTGTTGAAGAATCACTTTGTAATGTTTCAAACCAACTAGTGAAGGTTTCTACAGCTGTCTCAAAAACTTTTTTTACATAATTTGTGATATAAGAAGAACATGAACTATTATATTGATCATGGTGCTATGAAAGTGTAAGGGTATTTACTACTTATTCTATCCATAATAAAATATTTCATTTTACTCTATGTTATTGTATTATTTCCAAACAATTCCTAGGACTAGATACTCTTATTGAATTGGGAAAATAATAAATTTTTGTGTATCTATTTTTGTGTGAATGTTTGTTTTTTTGAAAAGTGATAAATATTTCATAAGATGATAAATATTATATACAATAATGATAACATAAATGAATAATCTATCCCTGATTCACCCCTAACTCTCATAGTGACTAAATTTATTCCGGTTTGTCCTTTTACTTCTATGTGGAGTGGGTGTAATTAACGGTTGTGATAGATAGATGATTCGGGATTTGAATGTTGGTGTTTTGGATGACACCGAAGGTGGTAGTGTGGTTTGAATCACATATTACCAATTAATGTGAGTAAAATATCAATGATTATTTCTTATGAATCTTCTTAATGAATGATTAATGGGTTTACTATTATATTTTCATTTCATTCACCATTGATTGAGGTAAATGATTGTTCCTGGTTACATAATATATATTGGTGGAATATTAGGAGGGTTTTACTAATGGAACAAATGATTTTTTTTCTAGTAACTGAGACTTGTTATTGTTTTTCTTCAATACACACTAGGTTGATCAGGGAGTTTGCATTGAATTTGATCATATAGTACAAGATGAATTCATTATTTAGGTTGGCATCATTTTTTAGTGTTTTCCATATTTGTGGGCTCAAAATCAGTTGGATGTAGAGTGATTTTAAAATATATTTTTACTGCATTTAATCTTATATAATACGGTAAATCCATAAGTTTCATGATTACCATGATTTATGAAGACTCAGTTTTTCAAATGTTTATGATTATTTAAGGTATTGAAGTTCCTAAATTTGAAATGTAAAGCTAGTGTTCCTCATGACTATGATAAGAATCGTGAGTGTGTGATGGGTTGCTAGTTATTTTTCATTACTATGATAATATTCATGAAATTGTAAAATTTCATATGATATTCATGAATAGAACATCATCATGATTTATATTTTTGAGTTTCTTGAAAAATCTAATGAGAGCTTAGACCTTCATGATTGGATTGGACAATAAATATTATGCTAACACCACTTTATTTTACATGAAAATAATTTGGGAAAATAATGAATAATTTGGAATCATTGTAGGATAACAGCTTTGTGAATCAGGTAGTCATTATTTTCACGATGAAGGGTTATTTAGGGTATTACCCCTCTTTGATGCAAAAAAAATCTATTATTTATATGATCAATACAAATAGAATTTTTTTTGAAGAATGTTTCAAAGCACAAATTACCTTATTGTAGCTTTATATGATTGAATTTATTGAACGATGGTGAGTTTCACATCATCCATGGATGCATGGGAAAATGTGGAAAATATATACAAAGGCAGTAACAACGTGAAGGAGGCCAAACTCCATGATTTTCATAATTGTTTTGATGAATTGAAAATAAATCATAATGAAAATGTATATACCTTTTTCAAATCAACTTTGTAAATATTTTGGATGATTTTGAGGACTTCTTGAAGATATTAAAGATATTGTAATTATGAAGAAAATACTAAGATGGTTTCCACCACTATACAATCCAAAACAGTGATCACTTTAGGAAAGGGATGTGTCAAAACTTTCTGTTGATAATCTTCTAAGTAATGTTATGTCTTATGAAATTATAGTCAAAAAAAGGTGAAGAAACTTGAATAAGAATGGATATGAAATTCCAATCCATGGAAACACTTTTTGGTTTGATGAGATAATGAAGAAGATGAACTTATATCTATTTTTAATATGAAATTCAATAGATAAAAAGGGAGGTTTAAAGAAAGGTTCAACTGGTATGTTTTCAATGTTCTAGAGTTGGGAATATTGCCTCTAAATGTTCAAGGATGTTATATGATTAATACAATAATGAAAGAATCATTAATATTCCTCATAAAAGGTTCCCCCAAAACGGATACTTCAAATTCGGAATGAAATTTCTATGAAATAGTTTTCTCAAAAAATAATAATAGATTATAATGAATTTTAGATAGATGAAGAACAAGATTTTATATCTGAAACTCAATAATCCATTAATACTATAGAATAAAATGTAGAACCGTAAAAAAGATAATGATAACCAACAGATTGGTGTGATTTATCTCAAGTTATATCATGATGGTGTTCCAGAAATGATTTACATTCAAATAAAAATGAAAAGAAAGATTACAGTTGTTCTGGAAGAGTAATCAGATTATTTTCATTATCTTGAAGTAAAAAATATATTTACTAGATGTGGGTAAAAATACATTTTAATAACTCAGGAAAACATATAAAAAAATTTAATTTATTTTTCAGATTGAAGATGAGGAAAAAAGACATCAATGACATTACATCAAGACTATTGGAGAATGTAAGAACCATGTTCTTTATTGAGGTAAAAATTTTATTTTTTCCTTTGATTTATCGGTATAATTTCATAAATATAGGGTAATATAAATTCTATTTAAGTTCATAGAGGGGTTAGGGGTGTCCTAGGCTATTCTACATCTTTAAACCATTGTTTCAGATAAAAAGAGGTGGATGATGGTTAGTGAAACTATGAAAGTATGGTAGCATGGTTTTGCAGCAACATGTATAGTTTATATAGATTTTTTATTATGGATAATCATAATGTTTCTAAACAATGCGTGTAATCTATTTTCATTCCTTTTCCATATAAGAAATTTTTCACGGTTTCCACATAGTTTGAAAAATTCTGCAGGCAAATTGTGAAACCCCTATTATTATTGAGAAATTTAATATTTTAAAAGTAATTTAATTTCTTTTTGAAATATATATTATTTTCTCTTACTTTATTTAACAAAGTGAGGACTCAAAAAAGATTACATGGATGGAATCCTTGATGCTGGTCATATATGCTAACTGATACATGGATTTAAATGAGGGATTCCATGGATGGACTCAAAGGAGATTGACTATAACTTATCTGGGTGATAGTCAAACTCCCGTAATATACCGATATGGATGGAATCAGTTGGCTGGGATTTTATACCTCACATGGATAGATACCATTTTCTAGATAGGTTCTCTAGGAATGGACTTACAGGGTGTTGGTTACAACTACAACTAGAATGATAAATTATATCCAACATAAGAATTTCAATGAATGGATCAAGTTGTAAATAGAATATTTAATAAAATTATTGTATAACTGTCACGACCCGTCCTCGGGGCCCGTGCCGTGACTACCCCAAGCCCGCCTTCCATAGGCCAAGGGCTGGCGACTAGCACCAAGGCGTAAAATCCCAGTAAACAGGGAAGGCATTGCCTTTATAAGTAACAACCACACAGAGTCAGCAAGCGGAAAGTAAAGTGCAGAAAAGTAAAGGGGGCCGGAAATACAAGCCCAACTGTAAAGTACAACTGAAAAGTAAAGTACAACAACTGAAGAAAAGACGGCGGCCTCGTGTCGTCCACTGGCAATCCCACCTGAAGGGTGGGTACAGATAGCCTCCAGGCTCCTCGGGTCCGACGTCCGCTCCGAGCACGTCCCGCCCAGTGGTCCACCTCCAGGTACCGTCCTGCTCCACGCCCCAACTGTGATCAACGCTGTCCGTCGTCTGCAACCAACACAAGAAGGTGCGGGCATAGCCCGTGCAGGGGTGAGTACAAGCTACTCAGTAAGGACCCCGAGACCCCCGAAGGTCTCCCGAAATCCACAAAGGATGTAGCACAAAAGAAAGATGCAATCACGAAGTAACATCTGACTCGACTTAGGTATATGCCCATACATATACCTAAGTCCCCAATTCCAGCTCTGCTCACGAGCTCAAGAACAACTCAATCCACAAAGGAAAGCAAGACTCAAATCCACAAGGAGAGTAAACAGTAAATCCACATAGGATAGTTCAACACAATCCACAAAGGAGAGTAACATAAGATTCAGCTCAACCAGGTATACTTTTTCAGATGACGTCAAAGATGATCACTGATCCATCTAAGTCGTCGGACCCACGAAGGATCGATAGGTACTAACCCCCGCCGAAGACCCACACAGGATCGGGCTCACACAGAACCTGTAGGCAGTGGCTCACACAGAACCGGTAGTAAGGACCCACATAGGATCAGGCTCACACAGAACCTGTAGCACTGATCCACGTGGGATCGCTGAGTGCAGTAGTCGACGCAGTCCACTGAGGATCTCTGCACAGTCGTCGCCGCAGTCCACGAAGGATCTCTGCTCTGCCGTCGTCGCAGTCCACGGAGGATCTCTGCTCCGCCATCGTCGCAGTCCACGGAGGATCTCTGCCCTGCCGTCGTCGCAGTCCACGGAGGATCTCTGCTCTGTCGTCGAAGTCACAGCCAGCGCTAGGGTTCCCGCACATAGCGAGCTCGTTTAGGAGGGTCCGCTCCACGAGCCGAGAGGCTGATACATCAACTGACACGTAGTCCGAAGTTGATGTATCCAAAAGTTCCGTATCGACAACAGGATCTCAACGCAACAGACGGTGCGTCAATCAGACGCCCGGTCTGAGAGTTATTGGCATTTTCGTCCCAGGGGCCCGGTTGGTTTTTAGGGAAAAACCAACCTGACCGTACTCCTCCTGTATCCGATCCTCGGGCGGAGTATGCCAAAAGTTCCGTCTCACTTAGAGGAAACTACCACAGCTGACGGTACGTCGATCGGACGTCCGTAGCTCAAGTTATGAGCATTTCCGCTCCGAGGGCCCGGTTGGTTTCGTGCACGAACCAACCCGGCCGAACCCAAAGTCTTCTGAAACCTTGAGTGTAATATACCGAAACGACCGTCTCGATCCAAGGATCGCGTAGCCGCTGACGGTTCGTCAATCGGAGGTCCCAGGCCCAAGATATGGGCGAATGGCCGAAGAGCGCCCGAAACGGGGGTTCTGGGCCCGGGGCGACCCGGCACGAACCCCCCCTGGGTCGGCCGCACCGGGTCGGCCCGACCCGGCCCGACCCGGCTAGGCCGGGTCCGGTCCGGCATGGGCGCGGCCCGTCCGACCGGACCGGGCGGCTCGGCTTCGGCCGAGCGGCCGAGGGAGCCGCCGCCGCGGCTCGGCCGCGGCGGACTCCTCCGGCGGCGCGCCGGGCGCCGCCGCCTCCAGTCGCCGGCGCCGCCGCGCCGCCGCCACCTTCCGCGGGCCGCCGGAGTTGCTCCGGTGGCCCGTTTTGCCTCCCGTCTGCGCCGATGCTCCTCCCCGGGGCCGATCTTCACTGCGGGATCAACAGATCGCCCCTGCCGCGCGGTTCGTCGTCGTCCGCCATATCCGCACAACAAAAGAGATCGGCGGAGGGTTGTCGGGTCTTGTTCGTTAGACCCGCACCCTCCGCGTTAGTCATAATCAACGGGAGGAAAGGCTACAACAATTTTTAATCAAAGATAAAAAAATTGTTCACTCCTTTTCTTTTTTTAAACGGCATTTCAATTTTTAATTAATTGAAATTATTCATGCCGGTTCTTTATTTAAAAGAAATAAGAACACGTGAATGAATCATCAAGGAAATAAACCCCTACCTTGTCGTCGTCGTCGGACGAGAGGTCGTCGCGGAATCGCTCGTCGCAGAAGAAGGGGGGATCGTTGCGTCGTCGCGGTATCCGGCGTCGCGTCGCGAATCTCCGGATCAAGATCAAACAGATTTAATTAATTTAAATCCGTTGATGTCGAAAATTTAAAAAGGGAGAACTTAAACGATCTGATTCTCACCTTAGTTGCCGAACGAGGATCGGCTGCGGAAGAAGAGGCGTCGCCGAAGAACGTCGCGGGTAAAGCTCGTCGACGTCGCAGATCTCGGTGTGCGTCGTCGAATTCCGGTCGCCGGCGTTCTTCGCGTTCTTCGCATTCTTCGCGTTCTTCGCGGGGAGATGAAGAACCAAAGATTCTCTCAAATCCTTTCAAAGGATTTTTAGGTTGGTCTTATTTTATAAACATGCCAACAAACGCAAAAGCGTAAGTAACGACCCATCAGTTCGTTGAATTAATTCAACGAGCGAAACAGCCCAATTAATTCACGAAAGAAACAGCCCATTTAATTCACGAAATAAACCGCCCAATTAAATGGTCTGTTAAGAATTAAAGAAAACGCGTCGGTTGACTTTTCAGTTACTTTGACGGGTTTTCGCGGGTGCGTTACTTAGCGAAAGAAACGGCGGGGCTCGTGCGGGCCCCACCGCACAAATATCCTACCAAGGGGGTAGGATATTTTCTGGATAGCATCCAATCCAGTTCAACTCAGTTCAAGCCGCCCTTAAGTGGCTTCAAGTGGCTTCCAAGCAGCTTAAGTGAAATAAAATAAAGTTGTCGCACAAACTTGATTTTATTTCTGACTTAAAGCCGCAAAATTTAAAAACCACGTCTGAGCAAACGCAACTCCGGAAGAGGCGTTTCTAAGCAAATACCGGCGCTGCGATTTCATCAGTGCCCTCAGAATTTGATTCCGGGCACCGGTTCAAAAGATAGAAAAACCCGCTCGTCCGTTCACTGAACGTACCCGAGCCAATCTTCGGAAATTGATTCCGGGCACACCGGGCCTCGGAATCAGGTGCCATCTGAAGCTGCGCTCTTGTAAAATTCCAAAGAAAATTAAGAAAAAAAATTTCCTTGAAATTTGCGGGTCTTTACATTACTCCCACCTCAGGGCTTTACGTCCCCGTAAAGATACATCAAAAACTAGGGGAACAAATGGGGGTACTGAGCACGCATCTGAGCCTCCCGCTCCCAAGTGCTCTCCTGGAGGTTCCCGTGCTGCCATCTGACGCGCACAAGAGGAATCGACCGCCCACGTAGGACCTGCTCCCGTCGATCCTCGATCTCCACTGGGACCTCCGCAAAAGTCGCCCCATCGTCCACGTCCAGCTCCCCAAAGTCGATGATGTGCGTCGGGTCGTGCACGTATCTCCTCAGCTGAGACACGTGGAAGACGTCGTGCACCCGGTGCAACTGAGGTGGTAGAGCCAGGCGATAAGCCACCTCTCTTATCCTGCGGAGGACCTGGAAAGGCCCGATGAAGCGTGGAGACAACTTGCCGCCTCGGCCAAATCTCCGTAAACCACGTTGAGGTGAGACACGCAAAAATACGTGGTCGCCATCCTCGAACTCTAGTGGCCTCCGCCTCCTGTCAGCATATGACTTCTGCCGGCTCTGAGCTGTCCTCATCCTCTCCTGGATGATCTGGACCTTCTCTGTCATGGCTCGGACCATCTCTGGTCCCACGAGTGCTGACTCCCCAGGGTCTGTCCAGCACAACGGTGATCTGCAGGGTCTGCCGTACAACGCCTCATATGGTGCCATCCCGATGGTGGAGTGGTAGCTGTTGTTGTACGCGAACTCCACCATGGGTAGGTGGTCCTCCCAGGTGCGACCAAAGTCGAGAACACATGCACGGAGCATGTCCTCGAGTGTCTGTATGGTCCTCTCCGTCTGACCATCCGTCTGAGGGTGGAAGGCTGTGCTCAGATGGAGCCGCGTCCCGAACGCCTCCTGCAACCCCTTCCAAAGCCGGGAAGTGAAACGAGCATCTCGATCGGAGATGATAGACGATGGAACACCGTGAAGCCGTACGATCTCCTGGACATAAAGACGTCCCAAGATCTCCACTGAGCCCTGCTCTCTGATGGGTAAGAAGTGTGCCGACTTGGTGAGTCGGTCGACAATCACCCAAATGGAGTCGTGACCTCTGGAAGTGCGTGGAAGTCCAGTCACGAAGTCCATAGATATGCTGTCCCACTTCCACTACGGGACCTCCAAGGGCTGTACCAAGCCTGCTGGTACCTGATGCTCTGCCTTCACCTGCTGGCAGGTGAGGCATCGCGAAACGAACTCTGCCACAGCTTTCTTCATGCCCGGCCACCAGTGCTGTCGTCTGAGATCCTGGTACATCTTAGCCACTCCGGGATGTACCGCCAAGGGAGAAGTGTGAAACTCTCTCAGCACCTCCTCTCGTAAAGCGACTGGTACGAAGGTACGTCCTCTGAAAAGGATGTCGTGCTCTGCTCCAAGGGAGAAACCATTAGGCGCCTGACCTGAGGATATTAGTGCACGCCGGGTCTCATAGTCAGCATCCCCACGCTGAGCCTCTCTGATCCGCTGTAGAAGTGGAGGAGAGACTGTGAGAGACTGAAGAAAGGCTGCTCCGTCTCTATCCACGAAGGATATCTGCAAGGAGGATAGCTGCTCCGTCGCCTCCTCAAGTAGCTGAATGCCCGTCCTCCTGCTGAGGGCATCGGCTACCACGTTTCCCTTCCCAGGAGTATAGACTATCTCAAAGTCATAGTCCTGGAGGAACTCAAGCCATCTCCACTGTCTTAGGTTCAGGTCCTTCTGAGAGAAGATATACCTGAGACTCTGGTGGTCAGAAAAGACTGTGAAGCGCTCGCCCATCAGATAGTGCCGCCAAGTCTTCAGAGCGAAGACCACTGCTGCTAACTCCAGGTCATGAGTGGCGTAGTTCTGCTCATGCGGCCTCAACTGACGTGATCCATAGGCGATCACGGCCCGCTCCTGCATCAGGACGCACCCGAGTCCAATCCCTGATGCATCGCAGTAAACTACGTACCCAACTCCCTCCTCAGGCAACCTCAAGATAGGTGCGCTGGTCAATCTCTGTCCCAGCTCCTGGAAGCTCTACTGACATCTGTCTCACCACACAAAGGGTTTCCCCTTCTTCGTCAAGGCTAAGAGTGGTGCCGCAACTCTGGAGAAGTCTGGCACGAATCTCCGATAGTATCCGACTAGGCCCAAGAAGCTCCGTACCTCCGTCACGTTCTTGGGTGGCTCCCAAGCTAGCACTGCCTCGATCTTCGCGGGATCCACTGCAACTCCCGCATCAGAGATGACGTGCCCCAAGAAGTGGACCTCACGTAACCAGAACTGGCATTTTGAGAGCTTGCCATAAAGCTGGTGCTCTCGGAGTGTGTCTAGCACAACTCGCAGGTGGTAGGCATGCTCCTCCTCAGTCGTCGAGTATACCAAAATGACGTCAATGAAGACCACGACAAATCGTTCGAGGTATGGCTGGAAGATCCTGTTCATGAGGCTCATGAACACTGCTGGAGCATTGGTTACGCCGAACGGCATAACCAAGAACTCATAATGGCCATACCGACACCTGAAGGCCGTCTTCTGCACGTCCTCGTCTCGAACTCTGAGCTGATGATAGCCTGACCGGAGGTCTATCTTCGAGAACCACCGCGCTCCCTTGAGCTGATCGAAGAGGTCATCAATCCATGGCAGTGGATACTTGTTTCTCACTGTCACCTGGTTCAGGCGACGATAGTCGACACACAGTCGCAAGCTCCCGTCCGCCTTCTTGGCGAACAAAATTGGGGAAGCCCAGGGTGAAACACTGGGTCGGATAAACCCCTTGCTCTGCAAGTCCTCCAACTGTACCTGCAGCTCCCGAAGCTCAGCGGGGGCCATCCGATATGCTGGAGTAGATATCGGGGCTGTCCCGGGGTACAAGTCGATGTAAAAGTATACCTCTCTACGAGGAGGTAGCCCTGGAACGTCGTCGGGAAAGACGTCCACGTACTGGTCCACCACTGCAGGAAAAGCTGGACTCCGCACGTCCACTGCTCCTAGGATGAGGCTAGCCAACTGATGAGAGATGGGCTGCACTCTCCTCCGCGGAAGACCATCCTGTGCTGCAAAGGTTCCCTTCTCGCCGGTGAAGGTAAACCTGCTCCCGTCGGTGCGAACACATCGCACCTTGCGCCTAAAACAGTCGATCTGGGCATGAACCGTGGATAGCCAATCCATGCCCAAGATGACGTCGTAAGGCCTCGACGCTGCTACAAGGAGATCCCAGCCGAAGCTCTCGCCTCTTAGAGTAAGCTCACACTGCCGGCACCAGTGCGTAATCGTCGAGTCTGCTCCCGTAGGAGTCTCTAGCCGTAAGGATCGAGCCAACGGCTCAGTCGGAATCTCCGAGCTCCGAACAAGGACAGAGGCTATGAAAGAGTGACTCGCTCCTGTGTCTATAAGTACTGCAGCAAGGGTGGAATAGACACAGATCGTACCTCGAATCATCTCTGGCACGTCGGTGTCGTAGGCCTCCACTGCCTGGAGCTGGGCCTGTCCCTGCCCGCCAGCTCCCTGTGGTCGAGGTGGCCCTCCTGGTGGTGGTGGGGGTAGAGCCTGGAAGCGTCGCCCACCACCCGCTGCTCGGCCAGCTCCTCTGCCTCGTCCGCCTCCTCCCTGCGGACCGCCACGGTCGACCCTCTGCCTCTGCCTGGGTGGCCCCTCCACCGTCTGCTGCTCCTCTGGTCGGCGAGTCGGGCAGTCACGAGCCATGTGACCCTGCCCGCCGCAGGAGTAGCACAGCCTGCCTCTCGGAAGGCTGGCACTCTGCTGTGTGCCCCGTACTGCTGAGCCGGTGTCCTGAGGCCGTCTGCGTGGGGGTCTGGTCTGCCTGGACCCGAGAGTCATCCGTCGGCTACCTGCTGCCGAAGACTCAGCTACCTGCCGCCCTGCGCTAGGTCTCGCCGCTGAAGAAGGCTCTGCCAGGAAGCTCTCGATCAGGAGGGCTCGCTCCAGCACTCCCGCCTGGGTCGGAATGCTGAGGGAGATCAGCGACGCTCGAATCTCCTGTCGCAAGCCCTGCTCGAAGGTCCGGGCCAGGAAGAAGGGGTCCCGTACCATGTCGGTCGAGTAGCGAGATAGGTCCGTGAACCTCGCCGCGTACTGAGCGACCGTCATGCTGCCCTGGCGCAGCTGGAGAAGCTCCTGGATGCGCACCGCTCGGAGGGTGGCCGGGACGAACTCAGAGCGGAAGAGGCTCTCGAAGTCCGCCCAGAGCAAGGATGCCTCATCGTGAACCTGGAGCATCAGGCTCCACCATCGTCCTGCCGCTGCCTGCAGGAGGCTCGCTGCGAGAATCACCATGAGATCCGCTGGTGTCCTCACTAGCCTAAAGATCCGTACCACCGCCTCTAGTCAGTCCTCGGCGGCCTGGGGGTCCGCCTCACCGCGAAACCTGAGCGGTCGCTGGCTCTGAAACTCATGCAGTGCCCTGAGGCGACGTGCATCGTCATCGTCTGGTACTGGCAGCATCGGTGGCTCGGCGGGTAAAGCTACCGCCGGTGCCACTGCTGGCAGGGGGCCCTGCACCGAGGCCTCGTCGCTCGGTGGGCTGCCGTCGCGCCCTACACTCGGAACCTTAGTTGGCTGTCGTCGCGGGGCCATCCAGAAAAGGAGAACAAGAGCACCATAGTCAGAACAGTATACCTGGTGAGCTGGCACAAGTAATCACAAGGAAAACTTGAGACCTCCATAAAGCAGATCAGTATACCCAGTGAGCTGACACAAGTAATCACAATGAAACTTGAAACACACACGCAATCGATGTTTTCATGAAATAAGTCGAAAATCAGGAGTCAGGGTCCTGGTGTACGGATACGTCGGCCGCCGCACCAACACTGGGCTCCCTGAACTGATAACCACACTCAATACACTAAACACTATTGCTTCATATAGAAAGAAAGGACGATCAGAGTCTGCGGTAGAACCGACCACCTCTGATACCAATTTGTCACGACCCGTCCTCGGGGCCCGTGCCGTGGCTACCCCAAGCCCGCCTTCCATAGGCCAGGGGCTGGCGACTAGCACCAAGGCGTAAAATCCCAGTAAACAGGGAAGGCATTGTCTTTATAAGTAACAACCACACAGAGTCAGCAAGAGGAAAGTAAAGTGCAGAAAAGTAAAGGGGGCCGGAAATACAAGCCCAACTGTAAAGTACAACTGAAAAGTAAAGTACAGCAACTGAAGAAAAGACGGCGGCCTCGTGTCGTCCACTGGCAATCCCACCTGAAGGGTGGGTACAGATAGCCTCCAGGCTCCTCGGGTCCGACGTCCGCTCCGAGCACGTCCCGCCCAGTGGTCCACCTCTAGGTACCGTCCTGCTCCACGCCCCAACCGTGATCAACGCTGTCCGTCGTCTGCAACCAACACAACAAGGTGCGGGCATAGCCCGTGCAGGGGTGAGTACAAGCTACTCAGTAAGGACCCCGAGACCCCCGAAGGTCTCCCGAAATCCACAAAGGATGTAGCACAAAATAAAGATGCAATCACGAAGTAACATCTGACTCGACTTAGGTATATGCCCATACATATACCTAAGTCCCCAATTCCAGCTCTGCTCACGAGCTCAAGAACAACTCAATCCACAAAGGAAAGCAAGACTCAAATCCACAAGGAGAGTAAACAGTAAATCCACATAGGATAGTTCAACACAATCCACAAAGGAGAGTAACATAAGATTCAGCTCAACCAGGTATACTTTTTCAGATGACGTCAAAGATGATCACTGATCCATCTAAGTCGTCGGACCCACGAAGGATCGATAGATACTAACCCCCGCAGAAGACCCACACAGGATCGGGCTCACACAGAACCTGTAGGCAGTGGCTCACACAGAACCGGTAGTAAGGACCCACATAGGATCGGGCTCACACAGAACCTGTAGCACTGATCCACGTGGGATCGCTGAGTGCAGTAGTCGACGCAGTCCACTGAGGATCTCTGCACAGTCGTCGCCGCAGTCCACGAAGGATCTCTGCTCTGCCGTCGTCGCAGTCCACGGAGGATCTCTGCTCTGCCTTCGTCGCAGTCCACGGAGGATCTCTGCTCTGCCGTCGTCGCAGTCCACGGAGGATCTCTGCTCTGTCGTCGAAGTCACAGCCAGCGCTAGGGTTCCCGCACATAGCGAGCTCGTTTAGGAGGGTCCACTCCACGAGCCGAGAGGCAGATACATCAACTGACACGTAGTCCGAAGTTGATGTATCCAAAAGTTCCGTATCGACAACAGGATCTCAACGCAACAGACGGCGCGTCAATCGGACGCCCGGTCTGAGAGTTATTGGCATTTTCGTCCCAGGGGCCCGGTTGGTTTTTAGGGAAAAACCAACCCGACCGTACTCCGCTTGTATCTGATCCTCGGGCGGAGTATTCCAAAAGTTCCGTCTCACTTAGAGGAAACTACCACAGCTGACGGTACGTCGATCGGACGTCCGTAGCTCAAGTTCTGAGTGTTTCCGCTCCGAGGGCCCGGTTGGTTTCGTGCACGAACCAACCCGGCCGAACCCAAAGTCTTCCGAAACCTTGAATGTAATATACCGAAACGACCGTCTCGATCCAAGGATCGCGTAGCCGCTGACGGTTCGTCAATCGGAGGTCCCAGGCCCATGATATGGGCGAAAGGCCGAAGAGGGCCCGAAACGGGGGTTCTGGGCCGGGGGCGACCCGGCCCGAACCCCCCCTGGGTCGGCCCGACCCGGCTAGGCCGGGTCCGGTCCGGCATGGGCGCGGCCCGGCCGACCGGACCGGCCAGCTCGGCTTCGGCCGAGCGGCCGAGGGAGCCGCCGCGGGTCAAACCCGCGGCTTTGGAGAAACGCGGCCCGCGCGGGCCGCGTGCTGTGTGGCCGGACCGCGGACGCGGTCCGGCGGTTCGCCGCCGCCGCTGCTCGGCCGCGGCGGACTCCTCCGGCGGCGCGCCGGGCGCCGCCGCCTCCAGTCGCCGGCGCCGCCGCGCCGACGACCCGCGCCGCCGCCACCTTCCGCGGGCCGCCGGAGTTGCTCTGGTGGCCCGTTTTGCCTCACGTCTGCGCCGATGCTCCTCCCGGGGGCCGATCTTCACTGCGGGATCAACAGATCGCCCCTGCCGCGTGGTTCGTCGTCGTCCGCCATATCCGCACAACAAAAGAGATCGGCGGAGGGTTGTCGGGTCTTGTTCGTTAGACCCGCACCCTCCGCGTTAGTCATAATCAACGGGAGGAAAGGCTACAACAATTTTTAATCAAAGATAAAAAAATTGTTCACTCCTTTTCTTTTTTTAAACGGCATTTCAATTTTTAATTAACTGAAATTATTCAAGCCGGTTCTTTATTTAAAAGAAATAAGAACACGGGAATGAATCATCAAGGAAATAAACCCCTACCTTGTCGTCGTCGTCGGACGAGAGGTCGTCGCGGAATCGCTCGTCGCGGAAGAAGGGGGGATCGTTGCGTCGTCGCGGTATCCGGCGTCGCGTCGCCAATCTCCGGATCAAGATCAAACGGATTTAATTAATTTAAATCCGTTGATGTCGAAAATTTAAAAAGGGAGAACTTAAACGATCCGATTCTCACCTTAGTTGCCGAACGAGGATCGGCTGCGGAAGAAGAGGCGTCGCCGAAGAACGTCGCGGGTAAAGCTCGTCGACGTCGCAGATCTCGGTGTGCGTCGTCGAATTCCGGTCGCCGGCGTTCTTCGCGTTCTTCGCGTTCTTCGCGTTCTTCGCGGGGAGATGAATAACCAAAGATTCTCTCAAATCCTTTCAAAGGATTTTTAGGTTGGTCTTATTTAATAAACATGCCAACAAACGCAAAAGCGTAAGTAACAACCCATCAGTTCGTTGAATTAATTCAACGAGCGAAACAGCCCAATTAATTCACGAAAGAAACAGCCCATTTAATTCACGAAATAAACCGCCCAATTAAATGGTCTGTTAAGAATTAAAGAAAACGCGTCGGTTGACTTTTCAGTTAATTTGACGGGTTTTCGCGGGTGCGTTACTTAGCGAAAGAAACGGCGGGGCTCGTGCGGGCCCCACTGCACAAATATCCTACCAAGGGGGTAGGATATTTTCTGGATAGCATCCTATCCAGTTCAAATCAGTTCAAGCCGCCCTTAAGTGGCTTCAAGTGGCTTCCAAGCAGCTTAAGTGAAATAAACTAAAGTTGTCGCACAAACTTGATTTTATTTCTGACTTAAAGCCGCAAAATTTAAAAACCACGTCTGAGCAAACGCAACTCCGGAAGAGGCGTTTCTATGCAAATACCGGCACTGCGATTTCATCGGTGCCCTCAGAATTTGATTCCGGGCACCGGTTCAAAAGATAGAAAAACCCGCTCGTCCGTTCACTGAACGTACCCGAGCCAAACATCGGAAATTGATTCCGGGCACACCGGGCCTCGGAATCAGGTGCCGTCTGAAGCTGCGCTCTTGTAAAATTCCAAAGAAAATTAAGAAAAAAAATTTCCTTGAAATTTGCGGGTCTTTACATTACTCCCACCTCAGGGCTTTACGTCCCCGTAAAGATACATCAAAAACTAGGGGAACAAATGGGGGTACTGAGCACGCATCTGAGCCTCCCGCTCCCAAGTGCTCTCCTGGAGGTTCCCGTGCTGCCATCTGACGCGCACAAGACGAATCGACCGCCCACGCAGGACCCGCTCCCGTCGATCCTCGATCTCCACTGGGACCTCCGCAAAAGTCGCCCCATCGTCCACGTCCAACTCCCCAAAGTCGATGATGTGCGTCGGGTCGTGCACGTATCTCCTCAGCTGAGACACGTGGAAGACGTCGTGCACCCGGTGCAACTGAGGTGGTAGAGCCAGGCGATAAGCCACCTCTCCTATCCTGCTGAGGACCTGGAAAGGCCCGATGAAGCGTGGAGACAACTTGCCGCCTCGGCCAAATCTCCGTAAACCACGTTGAGGTGAGACACGCAAAAATACGTGGTCGCCATCCTCGAACTCTAGTGGCCTCCGCCTCCTGTCAGCATATGACTTCTGCCGGCTCTGAGCTGTCCTCATCCTCTCCTGGATGATCTGGACCTTCTCTGTCGTGGCTCGGCCCATCTCTGGTCCCACGAGTGCTGACTCCCCAGGGTCTGTCCAGCACAACGGTGATCTGCAGGGTCTGCCGTACAATGCCTCATATGGTGCCATCCCGATGGTGGAGTGGTAGCTGTTGTTGTACGCGAACTCCACCAAGGGTAGGTGGACCTCCCAGCTGCGACCAAAGTCGAGAACACATGCACGGAGCATGTCCTCGAGTGTCTGTATGGTCCTCTCCGTCTGACCATCCGTCTGAGGGTGGAAGGCTGTGCTCAGATGGAGCCGCGTCCCGAACGCCTCCTGCAACCCCTTCCAAATCCGGGAAGTGAAACGAGCATCTCGATCGGAGACGATAGACGATGGCACACCGTGAAGCCGTACAATCTCCTGGACGTAAAGACGTCCCAAGCTCTCCACTGAGCCCTGCTCTCTGATGGGTAAGAAGTGTGCCGACTTGGTGAGTCGGTCGACAATCACCCAAATGGAGTCGTGACCTCTGGAAGTGCGTGGAAGTCCAGTCACGAAGTCCATAGATATGCTGTCCCACTTCCACTCCGGGACCTCCAAGGGCTGTACCAAGCCTGCTGGTACCTGATGCTCTGCCTTCACCTGCTGGCAGGTGAGGCATCGCGAAACGAACTCTGCCACAGCTTTCTTCATGCCCGGACACCAGTGCTGTCGTCTGAGATCCTGGTACATCTTCGCCACTCCGGGATGTACCGCCAAGGGAGAAGTGTGAAACTCTCTCAGCACCTCCTCTCGTAAAGCGACTGGTACGAAGGTACGTCCTCTGAAAAGGATGTCGTGCTCTGCTCCAAGGGAGAAACCATCAGGCGCCTGACCTAAGGATATCAGTGCACGTCGGGTCTCACAGTCAGCGTCCCCACGCTGAGCCTCTCTGATCCGCTGTAGAAGTGGAGGAGAGACTGTGAGAGACTGAAGAAAGGCTGCTCCGTCTCTATCCACGAAGGATATCTGCAAGGAGGCTAGCTGCTCTGTCGCCTCCTCAAGTAGCTGAATGCCCGTCCTCCTGCTGAGGGCATCGGCTACCACGTTTCCCTTCCCAGGAGTATAGACTATCTCAAAGTCATAGTCCTGGAGGAACTCAAGCCATCTCCGTTGTCTCAGGTTCAGGTCCTTCTGAGAGAAGATATACCTGAGACTCTGGTGGTCAGAAAAGACTGTGAAGCGCTCGCCCATCAGATAGTGCCGCCAAGTCTTCAGAGCGAAGACCACTGATGCTAACTCCAGGTCATGAGTGGCGTAGTTCTGCTCATGCGGCCTCAACTGACGTGATCCGTAGGCGATCACGGCCCGCTCCTGCATCAGGACGCACCCGAGTCCAGTCCCTGATGCATCGCAGTAAACTACGTACCCAACTCCCTCCTCAGGCAACCTCAAGATAGGTGCGCTGGTCAATCTCTGTCTCAGCTCCTGGAAGCTCTGCTGACATCTGTCTGACCACACAAAGGGTTTCCCCTTCTTCGTCAAGGCTGAGAGTGGTGCCGCAACTCTGGAGAAGTCTGGCACGAATCTCCGATAGTATCCGGCTAGGCCCAAGAAGCTCCGTACCTCCGTCACGTTCTTGGGTGGCTCCCAAGCTAGCACTGCCTCGATCTTCGCGGGATCCACTGCAACTCCCGCCTCAGAGATGACGTGCCCCAAGAAGTGGACCTCACGTAACCAGAACTGGCATTTTGAGAGCTTGCCATAAAGCTGGTGCTCTCGGAGTGTGTCTAGCACAACTCGCAGGTGGTAGGCATGCTCCTCCTCAGTCATCGAGTATACCAAAATGTCGTCAATGAAGACCACGACAAATCGGTCGAGGTATGGCTGGAAGATCCTATTCATGAGGCTCATGAACACTGCTGGAGCATTGGTTACGCCGAACGGCATAACCAAGAACTCATAATGGCCATACCGACACCTGAAGGCCGTCTTCTGCACGTCCTCGTCTCGAACTCTGAGCTGATGATAGCCTGACCGGAGGTCTATCTTCGAGAACCACCGCGCTCCCTTGAGCTGATCGAAGAGGTCATCAATCCGTGGCAGCGGATACTTGTTTCTCACTGTCACCTGGTTCAGGCGACGATAGTCGACACACAGTCGCAAGCTCCCGTCCGCCTTCTTGGCGAACAAAATTGGGGAAGCCCAGGGTGAAACACTGGGTCGGATAAACCCCTTGCTCTGCAAGTCCTCCAACTGTACCCGCAGCTCCCGAAGCTCGGCGGGGGCCATCCGATATGCTGGAGTAGATATCGGGGCTGTCCCGGGGTACAAGTCGATGTAAAAGTCTACCTCTCTACGAGGAGGTAGCCCTGGAACGTCGTCGGGAAAGACGTCCACATACTGGTCCACCACTGCAGGAAAAGATGGACTCCGTACGTCCACTGCTCCTAGGATGAGGCTAGCCAACTGATGAGAGATGGGCTGCACTCTCCTCCGCGGAAGACCATCCTGTGCTGCAAAGGTTCCCTTCTCGCCGGTGAAGGTAAACCTGCTCCCGTCGGTGCGAACACATCGCACCTTGCGCCTAAAACAGTTGATCTGGGCATGAACCGTGGATAGCCAATCCATGCCCAAGATGACGTCGTAAGGCCTCGACGCTGCTACAAGGAGATCCCAGCCGAAGCTCTCGCCTCCTAGAGTAAGCTCACACTGCCGGCACCAGTGCGTAATCGTCGAGTCTGCTCCCGTAGGAGTCTCTAGCCATAAGGATCGAGCCAACGGCTCTGTCGGAATCTCCGAGCTCCAAACAAGGGCAGAGGCTATGAAAGAGTGACTCTCTCCTGTGTCTATAAGTACTGCAGCAAGGGTGGAATAGACACAGATCGTACCTCGAATCATCTCTGGCACGTCGGGGTCGTAGGCCTCCACTGCCTGGAGCTGGGCCTGTCCCTGTCCGCCAGCTCCCTGTGGTCGAGGTGGCCCTCTTGGTGGTGGTGGGGGTAGAGCCTGGAAGCGTCGCCCACCACCCGCTGATCGGCCAGCTCCTCTGCCTCGTCCGCCTCCTCCCTGCGGACCGCCACGGTCGACCCTCTGCCTCTGCCTGGGTGGCCCCTCCACCGTCTGCTGCTCCTCTGGTCGGCGAGTCGGGCAGTCACGAGCCATGTGACCCTGCCCGCCGCAGGAGTAGCACAGCCTGCCTCTCGGAAGGCTGGCACTACGCTGTGTGCCCCGTACTGCTGAGCCGGTGTCCTGAGGCCGTCTGCGTGGGGGTCTGGTCTGCCTGGACCCGAGAGTCATCCGTCGGCTACCTGCTGCCGAAGACTCAGCTACCTGCTGCCCTGCGCTAGGTCTCGCTGCTGAAGAAGGCTCTTCCAGGAAGCTCTCGATCAGGAGGGCTCGCTCCAGCACTCCCGCCTGGGTCGGAATGCTGAGGGAGATCAGCGACGCCCGAATCTCCTGTCGCAAGCCCTGCTCGAAGGTCCGGGCCCGGAAGAAGGGGTCCCGTACCATGTCGGTCGAGTAGCGAGATAGGTCCGTGAACCTCGCCGCGTACTGAGCGACCGTCATGCTGCCCTGGCGCAGCTGGAGAAGCTCCTGGATGCGCACCGCTCGGAGGGTGGCCGGGACGAACTCAGAGCGGAAGAGGCTCTCGAAGTCCGCCCAGAGCAAGGATGCCTCATCGTGAACCTGGAGCATCAGGCTCCACCATCGTCCTGCCGCTGCCTGCAGGAGGCTCGCTGCGAGAATCACCATGAGATCCGCTGGTGTCCTCACTAGCCTAAAGATCCGTACCACCGCCTCTAGCCAGTCCTCGGCGGCCTGGGGGTCCGCCTCACCGCGAAACCTGAGCGGTCGCTATCTCTGAAACTCATGCAGTGCCCTGAGGCGACGTGCATCGTCAGCGTCTGGTACTGGCAGCATCGGTGGCTCGGCGGGTAAAGCTACCGCCGGTGCCACTGCTGGCAGGGGGCCCTGCACCGAGGCCTCGTCGCTCGGTGGGCTGCCGTCGCGCCCTACACTCGGAACTCTAGCTGGTTGTCGTCGCGGGGCCATCCTAAAAAGGAGAACAAGAGCACCATAGTCAGAACAGTATACCTGGTGAGCTGGCACAAGTAATCACAAGGAAAACTTGAGACTTCCATAAAGCAGATCAGTATACACGGTGAGCTGACACAAGTAATCACAAAGAAACTTGAAACACACACGCAATCGATGTTTTCATGAATTAAGTCGGAAATCAGGAGTCAGGGTCCTGGTGTACGGATACGTCGGCCGCCGCACCAACACTGGGATCCCTGAACTGATAACCACACTCAATACACTAAACACTATTGCTTCATATAGAAAGAAAGGACGATCAGAGTCTGCGGTAGAACCGACCACCTCTGATACCAATTTGTCACGACCCGTCCTCGGGGCCCGTGCCGTGACTACCCCAAGCCCGCCTTCCATAGGCCAGGGGCTGGCGACTAGCACCAAGGCGTAAAATCGCAGTAAACAGGGAAGGTATTGTCTTTATAAATAACAACCACACAGAGTCAGCAAGCGGAAAGTAAAGTGAAGAAAAGTAAAGGGGGCCGGAAATACAAGCCCAACTGTAAAGTACAACTGAAAAGTAAAGTACAGCAACTGAAGAAAAGACGGCGGCCTCGTGTCGTCCACTGGCAATCCCACCTGAAGGGTGGGTACAGATAGCCTCCAGGCTCCTCGGGTCCGACGTCCGCTCCGAGCACGTCCCGCCCAGTGGTCCACCTACAGGTACCGTCCTGCTCCACGCCCCAACCGTGATCAACGTTGTCCGTCGTCTGCAACCAACACAACAAGGTGCGGGCATAGCCCGTGCAGGGGTGAGTACAAGCTACTCAGTAAGGACCCCGAGACCCCCGAAGGTCTCCCGAAATCCACAAAGGATGTAGCACAAAAGAAAGATGCAATCACGAAGTAACATCTGACTCGACTTAGGTATATGCCCATACATATACCTAAGTCCCCAATTCCAGCTCTGCTCACGAGCTCAAGAACAACTCAATCCACAAAGGAAAGCAAGACTCAAATCCACAAGGAGAGTAAACAGTAAATCCACATAGGATAGTTCAACACAATCCACAAAGGAGAGTAACATAAGATTCAGCTCAACCAGGTATACTTTTTCAGATGACGTCAAAGATGATCACTGATCCATCTAAGTCGTCGGACCCACGACGGATCGATAGGTACTAACCCCCGCAGAAGAACCACACAGGATCGGGCTCACACAGAACCTGTAGGCAGTGGCTCACACAGAACCGGTAGTAAGGACCCACATAGGATCGGGCTCACACAGAACCTGTAGCACTGATCCACGTGGGATCGCTGAGTGCAGTAGTCGACGCAGTCCACTGAGGATCTCTGCACAGTCGTCGCCGCAGTCCACGAAGGATCTCTGCACTTCCGTCGTCACAGTCCACGGAGGATCTCTGCTCTGCCATCGTCGCAGTCCACGGAGGATCTCTGCTCTGCCGTCGTCGCAGTCCACGGAGGATCTCTGCTCTGTCGTCGAAGTCACAGCCAGCGCTAGGGTTCCCGCACATAGCGAGCTCGTTTAGGAGGGTCCGCTCCACGAGCCGAGAGGCTGATACATCAACTGACACGTAGTCCGAAGTTGATGTATCCAAAAGTTCCGTATCGACAACAGGATCTAAACGCAACAGACGGCGCGTCAATCGGACGCCCGGTCTGAGAGTTATTGGCATTTTCGTCCCAGGGGCCCGGTTGGTTTTTAGGGAAAAACCAACCCGACCGTACTCCGCCTGTATCCGATCCTCGGGCGGAGTATGCCAAAAGTTCCGTCTCACTTAGAGGAAACTACCACAGCTGACGGTACGTCGATCGGACATCCGTAGCTCAAGTTATGAGCGTTTCCGCTCCGAGGGCCCGGTTGGTTTCGTGCACGAACCAACCCGGCCGAACCCAAAGTCTTCCGAAACCTTGAGTGGAATATACCGAAACGACCGTCTCGATCCAAGGATCGCGTAGCCGCTGAAGGTTCGTCAATCGGAGGTCCCAGGCCCAAGATATGGGCGAAAGGCCGAAGAGGGCCCGAAACGGGGGTTCTGGGCCCGAGGCGACCCGGCCCGAACCCCCCCTGGGTCGGCCCGAACCGGGTCGGCCCGACCCGGCCCGACCTGGCTAGGCCGGGTCCGGTCCGGCCTGGGCGCGGCTCGGCCGACCGGACCGGCCGGCTCGGCTTCGGCCGAGCGGCCGAGGGAGCCGCCGCGGGTCAAACCCGCGGCTTTGGAGAAACGCGGCCCGCGCGGGCCGCATGCTGTGTGGCCGGACCGCGGACGCGGTCCGGCGGTTCGCCGCCGCCGCGGCTCGGCCGCGGCGGACTCCTCCGGCGGCGCGCCGGGCGCCGCCGCCTCCAGTCGCCGGCGCCGCCGCCACCTTCCGCGGGCCGCCGGAGTTGCTCCGGTGGCCCGTTTTGCCTCCCGTCTGCGCCGATGCTCCTCCCGGGGGCCGATCTTCACTGCGGGATCAACAGATCGCCCCTGCCGCGCGGTTCGTCGTCGTCCGCCATATCCGCACAACAAAAGAGATCGGCGGAGGGTTGCCGGGTCTTGTTCGTTAGACCCGCACCCTCCGCGTTAGTCATAATCAACGGGAGGAAAGGCTACAACAATTTTTAATCAAAGATAAAAAAATTGTTCACTCCTTTTCTTTTTTTAAACGGCATTTCAATTTTTAATTAATTGAAATTATTCATGCCGGTTCTTTATTTAAAAGAAATAAGAACATGAGAATGAATCATCAAGGAAATAAACCCCTACCTTGTCGTCGTCGTCGGACGAGAGGTCGTCGCGGAATCGCTCGTCGCGGAAGAAGGGGGGATCGTTGCGTCGTCGCGGTATCCGGCGTCGCGTCGCCAATCTCCGGATCAAGATCAAATGGATTTAATTAATTTAAATCTGTTGATGTCGAAAATTTAAAAAGGGAGAACTTAAACGATCCGATTCTCACCTTAGTTGCCGAACGAGGATCGGCTGCGGAAGAAGAGGCGTCGCCGAAGAACGTCGCGGGTAAAGCTCATCGACGTCGCAGATCTCGGTGTGCGTCGTCGAATTCCGGTCGCCGGCGTTCTTCGCGTTCTTCGCGTTCTTCGCGGGGAGATGAAGAACAAAAGATTCTCTCAAATCCTTTCAAAGGATTTTTAGGTTGGTCTTATTTTATAAACATGCCAACAAACGCAAAAGCGTAAGTAACGACCCATCAGTTCGTTGAATTAATTCAACGAGCGAAACAGCCCAATTAATTCACGAAAGAAACAGCCCATTTAATTCACAAAATAAACCGCCCAATTAAATGGTTTGTTAAGAATTAAAGAAAACGCGTCGGTTGACTTTTCAGTTACTTTGACGGGTTTTCGCGGGTGCGTTACTTAGCGAAAGAAACGGCGGGGCTCGTGCGGGCCCCACCGCACAAATATCCTACCAAGGGGGTAGGATATTTTCTGGATAGCATCCTATCCAGTTCAACTCAGTTCAAGCCGCCCTTAAGTGGCTTCAAGTGGCTTCCAAGCAGCTTAAGTGAAATAAAATAAAGTTGTCGCACAAACTTGATTTTATTTCTGACT
Source organism: Viscum album (assembly GCA_963277665.1). Lineage (NCBI taxonomy): Eukaryota > Viridiplantae > Streptophyta > Magnoliopsida > Santalales > Viscaceae > Viscum > Viscum album. Next base: position 1,819,119,903 of record OY728146.1, read on the forward strand.
TAAAGCCGCAAAATTTAAAAACCACGTCTGAGCAAACGCAACTCCGGAAGAGGCGTTTCTAAGAAAATACCGGCGCTGCGATTTCATCGGTGCCCTCAGAATTTGATTCCGGGCACCGGTTCAAAAGATAGAAAAACCCGCTCGTCCGTTCACTTAACGTACCCGAGCCAAACTTCGGAAATTGATTCCGGGCACACCGGGCCTCGGAATCAGGTGCCGTCTGAAGCTGCGCTCTTTAAAATTCCAAAGAAAATTAAGAAAAAAAATTTCCTTGAAATTTGCGGGTCTTTACAATAACAATTCATCCAAGAAAAAATATACTCAAGTATTGGATCTCATGTTATACTTATTGGGATTTCATGTTGAGGTATCCTCAAAGTCATCTACTATCTTGGGGTACTTATTCACTGATCTAAGTCACAAGACATATATACTAAATGAAATTTAATAATTATGTTAAATGGGTTAAGTGATATTAATGTTTAAATTTTGGAACATTCTTGTTTGTTGTAATACTGCATGAAAACTTTTCATATATTCATATACTGATTGTGATAGACCATGGGTGGTTTCCCTCTGTTATTATATATCACAACCTAGTTGGGTCTACCTTTTTTACCCAAATAGATTATATGATTTCAGGTGTAAAAAATCGAATGCTCTGTAATTAAATTGTATGGTATTCCTCTTAGAAGAAGTAGAGCATGGGACCATGCTGTGGTTTCTGATTCTATTGGGATTCATTTGTTCTTCTTGTAATTTTGGAACATGTATTATATATGATTGTTGTGTATAGATTTTTATTGTTTGACAAGAAACATGTGACATGTATCATCATCTTGTTTAGGACATTATTTATAGATTTGTGAGTTTATTCTTGTATATATCATTGATTTCTCCATATGTATGATAATGTTATTCCATTTTTATTCACACTCATGATGATGGAATATTATTCCCATTGACACAACTAGGTACTCTATTCTAGTCAGTAGCCTCTGGTGTTGGGATGAAGTGCTTGAGGTCATGTGACCCACTTGGGTAAGGTAACCATTTAGTGGCATCCAGGTCATGGATGATAGAATGTGGAATCAGAGGAATCTTTGTAGTTTTATTTACTATTTGATTATTTTATAAATTCAAAAAAAGGAATATGAATTTGGTAATGATATGTCCTCGGGCAAAGCTACCCCGCATATAAGAAAAGGCCAAATATCCTTGAATTGGATTAATTTTTTCTTGATTTGGACTATTATAATAGACATGATTCCAGTATTATGTGATGATTTTGATTTATGTTATTGTTTTTCATATGAATTTGATATCTATTCTTCTTAAAACGAATGATATGTGGTTATTCCATCCCATGCTTCTTATAGGTACCATATTTATTTCACATGTCATGCATTATGTCATGCCATTTAGGTTGAATTACCGATTGATTGCAATTGGGATAGGATTTGTGATATATATTCCAATTTATGTGTTAGGTATATTGATATATATTATGTTGTGAGCCAAATGGATTCCGTGATTTGGTCCTTGATGTGCATTCACCCTCTTAGATTAGAATCTAAGAAATCATGGTCCAACAATTAAAATAAAATGACATATAGTGTGACATGTGATTATGCCATGTTTTGTTCCTTATGGAGTATTTTCCCCTGCGGATTAGTATTATTATTTCTATTGTTCAATCAATAAATGAAAATTTTATTTAAATCAAAATGTACTATGGTTGAGTGCTCAACCCAAACCGATCATAGTAGTAATATTATGGTAGTTTATCTAGCTTAAAATGATTTTTTTAACACCTATATATGACCCATGGTGAAGGAAAATGTGAAGTTCCTATAGGAGAAGGTTTTTACCTATACTATTTTGATATCCTCGCCTTTGAGATGTGAACTCATACAATGATCTGGCACTAAGATGTGTGTTTGGAATCGTAGAGGTATTCCTCCACAATATCCTTCATTGGTTTTCCTAGAGTGTGGATGTGATCATATTATAGAGGTGGTAGACATGGGATATTAGTGTATCCTTTAGTCATTCCAGCTATTGAACCAACTGATATACTAGATGTTGGTACAACAGAACAATTCCATGAAGTAATTATGAGAATAATTCAGTCCTTTAGGCAGTACCACAACCTACCACTACTATGGATGAGTTGACATGTGTTTTTTATAATAAGCATTTTCCCCATTATTTTGGGATAAAGCACCACAAGTTACAGAGTTTTAGTAGAGTCCACACTGCGTATCATCAAGTACTAAGAAAAACCACTAGAGCTAAGGGTGACGATTTCTGTGTACATGAAACATAATTCCGGCAAGATGTAGTGGGATGTTATTACACAAATTGATCACCATCATGATATTTCAAGGATGTAGTTTCATATTTATACTATAAATATTTCAATCCTGAGATACTAAGAACTAATAGAGCCTATAATATCTTAAATTTTTTATAGGTCACATTATCAGTTATGGATTACTCAACCCATATTACTGAGCTCCATCTCATTGCACATATTTTGATGGGTGTCGTGATATAAAAGTATAAATTACTGTGGATTTTCCACACCTTTTTCTAGTATGCATCAACTAGTAGATGGAAGATTCATCTAGAGTATCCCTATGTTGATTTTATCAGTCACCAAATCTCTTAAGGTAGCCATGTGAGGTGATAACAGTGTGATGGTATGGGAAAAAAGGGTCCACAATATAAGAGGGAACTAGTTGAGTGCAGACATTGTGGTAACAAGGGGCATCTTATGTTCTTCTGCAGAATGTTCCCACTAGAATTTAATGAAAGAGGGTCTACACCAAGTCTATGTTATAGAGTAGGGTCAACAACTTCTCACCATAAAGGGAGGTGGGGTACAACATGACATTTAGGCCAAGTTGGTTATGGTGGTTTTGGTAGAAAGAAACTAGTTTTACAGAGAAATCATGGTGGATCCGCTCAGGGTATCAAGGTTTGTATCTATGATCTGGTAGATTCTAGGAATATTCATTGAAACATACCCACTAGGATTATGTACCTATATCTTCTAATATCAGAGGAACTAATATAGTATCATCTAATTTAGTATATGAACTCGTTGATATAAGAGGTTAACATAAGTTTATATATGTTTTTTGTGGAGATCCATGGGCATTGTGTTTATAAATATGATGGTATAATGATTCTACACACTCTGTTTGGGATCATAACAGAATATTTGTGCCAGATCAATGAGTACCCCACAATGGTTAGTGGGTGAATCATTATATAGTACTTCTTCATCCTAGATATGACAGAATTTGATATCATTCATGGGATTTAATGGTTGATTACCTTTCGAGATTTCATTGATTTATATCATCTCAGGGTGAGTTTCACATCACCAAAGGGTGGATATAATCTTAGAAAATGTTAATGGGATTTTAGGTAATCAAAGATGGAACTGGGAATCATGGGATGTGTTGGATGATAGCCAAGATTGAAATTTTATATCTGGATTATTAGGGAAAAAATAAGAATTATTTCCCTCTAGTGGTTTATTATTTCATCAACATCTTCCGATATAGGTTAATAGGATTAACACTAGTGAGAAATTAGAGTTCTCTGTCATGTTTTTGCAGTAGATACATCAGTATCCATTCCCGCTTACATGATGGCTATAGAGGACTTATAAGAGATGAAGTGTAACCTATATGATTTATAAGTAAAAGGATTATTAATACCCATTATCATGCATTTATTTTTCAGGCTCATTTTGTGAATAATGTGGACTGTACCCTCAAGCTCTATGTTGAATACAAGAATTTGAACAAGCTGACGGTTTAGAATCATATCATCTTTCATATATAGTTGATCTCATTGACCAGATCGAAGGATATAGGGTCTTCTCAAACATTTATTTGAAATTTATTTACCATTAGGTTCATGTTTGATCATCACAAATATGTCTCATATCTTTTTGAAGAAGGTATAGTCTATATAAGGATTTGGTGATGTTGTTTTGTCTCACGAAATTAATTTCTATCTTCATGGAACTAGTGAAATGGGTGTCCCATCCTTACCTCGATTCATTTATGGTTGTTGTCATGGATGATTACAATGTTTATTCTTGTAGTTAACATAACCATGCCACTCATATTTATATCATATTGAGTAAACTGAGATAGCTTCGATGATATGAAATACTCACAAAGGGACACTGATAAATGGATCAAATTCACTTCCTGGGACAAATCATCACATAGATAGGAGTATTAGTGGACTTAGAGAATGTGGGAGATGTAGTATCCTAGGAAAATCCCAATAACTTCTTCGATGTTAATATTTTCATAGGTTTGGCTGGATATTATAGAATCTTCATACAAGACTTCTCAATCTTAGCAATTTCATTGGTGGGATTGAAAAAGAAGGGTGTGATGTATGTATGGTCAGATTCCTATAAGATGGTATTTTAATAGATGAAAGGAAGATTGAATTTAGTGATAATACTAATTATTCAATAGCCAAGAAAGAGTTACACTATATACTACAATTCAATAGTTATTAGTATGGGAGAAGAACTTATGTAAGGGGATCAAGTCATTGGTTTTGGGTCTTGAATGTTTAGTCCGCACGAGAGGAATTTCTGGATGCACGATCTGTAGTATTCTTTAGTTGTTCATGTATTTTTTTTGGATAAATTACATACTGTGAGAGAATATTTTGGTGTAAATGGGTCCAAAAATTCATCAAGAATACGTTTACAAATATTGATATTAATCTGAGGCAGTGAAGGTGGGTCGAATAACATTAGTCTTATGAAATCGATCTTTCCTAAATGACTACTAGGTACAATGTATTGGATGATTCAAATAGTATAAGGAGTCATATTTAGGTAGTTATGTAGGATAGTAGTGAGTCAGATCTTATGGATTTGTTCTCTAAGAAGCACTTGGAAGATCATGATAGTGAGGGGAACAATTACCTATCATCAGTATTTATTACCTCTAGCCAACATGAAAGAATAAGGATGAAGATGTTATCAGACTCAAAAGGCCTATTTCTATGGGAGAGTGTGGAAGGTAAGGATCCTCCTCCTAGATGGACCATAGGAGATGATGAGATTCAGTGAGTACATGGTCGTTTTGGGTTTCAACAGACAAGAATGGGGAGATGATGGAAGATTTTCATGGTTTAGCTTTTGTAGTGCACTTAGGTGATACAAATATGTATCTAGATTTACATAGTTATATTTTTTTGGTCAGGTATGAAAATTTATGTAGATAATTTATTAAAGGGGTGTTCCACCTATCAGTAGGTGCAAGAAAAACAACATTTACCAGCTAGGCTTTTACTGTAGGTACCCATTCCCGAGTAGAAGAGGAATGATGTAATTATGGATTATATGAATGTTATATTGAGATTTACTCAAGGTAATAATGTTTTATGGGCTGTTTTTATAGTATAGGGATGTTCATTCAATTCCTATCTACCATGGGAACCTTTTCTATTGATGATCTTGTGAGGTTGAATATTTGTGAGATAGTATGATTTCTTGTTTTCCCACAATCTATTTCATCATATAATAATTATAAGTTTACCTCTAAATTTATTAATGGGTTAAAAATGTTTTTGAGTTATCAATGATATTGAATATATCTTACCACACCCAAACATATGGCCATATAGAGCACATAATTATAGTCCTTGAGGAAATGTTTCTAGCACACATCCTAATTTTTTGGGGGTCCTTCTTAGTTACATATAGAAATGGTTGAATTCACCTAGAAGAATATATTTTATGATAAAATTAAAATGTCACCATGTGAGTCTTTGTATGTTAGGAAATTATAATCACCCACATGTTTTCCAGATTCATGAGAGTCAACGATGCTGAGACCTCATCTTGTATCGAAGGCCATAGAGTAGGCACAATTGACATAAAAGTAGTTGGATACAATGTAGTATTGTTTGAAATTGTAAAATTATCGTCATATATGAACTCTACAGTTTGAGGTCCATGATCATGAATTCAAATTTGTTACAATAAATTTGGGGAACAATAGGATCAGGAGATAGGATAAGAATTCACCAAGAAATGTCAGGCCATTTGATATTATTGATATAGTTAGTCTGATATCCTATTTGTTGTAGTAAACCCTGAGGTAATGGTATATTCATGAAATATTCCATGGTTATCAGTAGAAACATTTCTACTCAGACCTATCTAATGCATTTCATCCAGAGTAGGATGAGTTTTAATTAGATGATCCCTTTAATGAACATCCTAAAGAAATTGTTGATCATTTCATAAAGGTTCTCCAAGGATAGTCTGTTCATCTAGTATGAGTGGTATTGTAGAATGATTGAGTATAGTGCGATACTTGGGATCACAAGTCCAATGTTCAATCAAAGTGGCATAAGTTGTTCTCAAACTTTCTTAGTCTCCCTTGGAAGGGAAATTTGGGGACAAAATTCTTTAAAGGTGGAAGTTGGGAAGAACCTGGTTCTTCATTATTAGATGGATTCCTTGTTTTCTACCAATTTGTAGTTTAATTACATAAATATGACATTATATGAAGTCTTTTTTAGGTCATTGGTGGCTCATGGGTGTCTGGCGCTAGTTTAGAGCTCGAAACCCAAGTATTTCATGAATAGAGGATGATGCACAGTTAGTGAAAGCCTTCAATGTAGGGCCACATAGACATGTGACTAGGTCTACAGTTTTAGAAGATTTTAACAGTGGCACGTCACATGGTTTGTAAACCATGTGGGTAAACCATGTGTGTGAACCATAAAATATATGAAAATGTTTTCCTTTTTCACATGGTTTTAAAATCTGTGTGCGTAATCCATTTGACCCCTACTATTTTGATATAATAAATAAGTTTAAATATATAAAATTAATTTTAAAAACCTATATTCTTTTATATTTAAATATATATAAAATGAAGGTTTAGAGCTCTATATTTAGGTTCCTAATTATAAATTTGAGCATGGATCTCCATCAGATCTCTGATTCAAGCATGGTTTGTATCATTGAATCTGTTTCAGAAAAATCTACATTCATTTTTAATCTAATATCATTCCACAAAATATCTCTTGTGCTATTTCTATTTAGGCTCATATTCCCTAATTTCTCATTCTTCATAGTTGTTTAAATTTCTCCCTCTATGAACTAAATCTAGAGCCGATACTAGATAATATATCAAACACTATCCTAAGGTATGTGTTCTGGTGCCATTTTCATAAATTTGATCTATTTATATATGTCATCATGTGGCCGACCCATTTTCCCAGTTTCTTCATATATGTAAATTGAACTATATAATTTATAGATATGATATAGTTAATTGAATAAGGATTTTCATTGTTATTAATGTTAAATAACATTGAATTAACCACACATTTCAGTGTGTTTTATATAATGGAAATTTGGATGGCTTATACATTTGAACCATGATTCCCTTGAGACATGACATTGTATTTCCATGGGTTTAAATGGGTAAATTGAATTGTAATCAACTGATGAATTGTTTTATATGTATGTTGAATTAAATGTGAAGGGATTAATGGAATGACCCTCGACCCTTGGTTTGGAAATTGCTTGTCTATACTTGAATTGCCTAAATAATTAATTACCCATCTTTGTTATGACATGGTTATGTTATGAAATTTCTTGAATAATCAGTAGTTACTATAATTAATGATTCTCTTATGTGATAGAAATAATTAATATGCCACATGACATCTTGTTATGCTTCTTATATGGAAAATGTCCATGTGAGTATTTGAATGGCCCATACATTGTTATTAACACTAGAATAATAGGAAATGGAAAGCATTATGAGGTTGGAGAAGGACATATAATACCTATTAAGGTGTGATTGATATTGAATTAACACGTTTTTTTAACATTTCATGTTAAATGAGTTTTCAAACAAAATTTAATTTGGATAAATGTTTATTAATAAATGGTGGAACATGGATTCATATTTGAATTCCATAGATGGACGTTAGTGGTTATTGAGTATTATTTCCTTGGGTGATATGTGGGTAAACATTAGAATTACTTGAATGAAATAGGTATGCCAAAACCCGATATTTTTATGATTGATACATTTATCCAAATGATTTATTCCAGGGAAATACAAATTTAGGCTTAACCTATACGTCAAGTGATACATGGAACCAAATTAGGGATGTTATGGATAGACTCAAAGGGAATCAACTGCTATTGTTATGGGTTAACTCAATCTCTCGTAGTGGACTGCTGGGAATGGACTCAGTTGGGTGGGACTTTATACCTCACCAAGAATGATTATATGTTCCTAAGATGATCTCCATGTATATGATTTTTGGGGTTTCAATACAATTACACCACTAGAAATACATGAATTCAAATCTAGGAATTTCAAGCACATGCTCAATTTATAACATTAATATTAAATTAAATGATTGTATGGAATGTTTTCCAAGAAAAATACAATCTTTGATACAATGTCAAATTAAACATATTGTGATGGCATATTGAGGAATCCTTAAAATCATCTACTATCACATGGGACTTTTGGATTTGAGCCACTGTCTCGAAAAATATTAATTCAATTAATATGAATTGTTTAATGGGTTAGGTTAAATGAGTTATATGTTTACATTTGAGAACATACTTGTTTATTGTAATACTACCTGTTCAATTCTTATATATATTCACTGATTGGTTGGAATAGAACGTGGGTGGCTTCCTACTGGGATTTTACCTTACAACATATTTGGGTCACCTTTTTTCACCCAACCAGATTATATGATTGTACTTTTTGAAAAGGGAAAGCTTCCTAAAATTGGTAAATTATATAATGCTCAGGGGCATGAAATAATGGGATGAAGCTGATTCTAATAATGCTACTAGGATTATTTTGGCCATTTTTACTTTTTGGCATGTATTATATATGAATGTTGTGTACCTGTTTTGGGTATGTTATTAGAAACATGTTAAAAATATCAGTATCTTGTAATGGAAATGAATTCTAAAAATGATTCTAATATTATGATTACGCTAATTATTTATTTATGTTTTTATTAATACTCTATCCACATGTATGATATTGTTATTTTTATGTTCATTAGTTGTGTGATGAGGCCATTGTATCCCCACTAACACGCCTAGGCCCTCACATCTAGTCAGTAGCTTTTCGTGTTTGCGGAGATGAGTTTGAGATCATATGACCCACTTGGCACAAGGAACTGTTTAGTGGCATCTAGGTATGGGAATTTATAGAGAAGTATAATATAATTGATGGAAATGAATAAGTAGTTGCTACTCTAATTATTAAAATTTTAACTGAATCCAAATCACGGAAAAAAATAATAAATTATAGTTTTTAATATTCATAGATTCTGTGTTTTTAAAATGTGCTAAACATGGTTGTAATGAAGTAGAACAGTACTTGAATTATTAGAGAATGATGTTAATAGGAAAATATTTTATTGGATGAGATGATGAAACATCAATGTTTTAAAATAAATGGATGAAAAAATTTGTACATATCTCAAATGCACATGATGTCCTAAAAAATAAATCCTCAAATCAAATAAAAAAGTGAGCAGAAAATTATCCCCAAGTATCCAAAGATAATCTCTAGACAGACACTTTTACAAAATAATTGTACATGTGGAGGAATAAAAATGATATTAAAAATCCCATTATGAAATTTCAATTATGTGTCCTTCTATGCCATAACATGAAATATTTTGAAGTGGCCATGAGATATTTGAATGGAGAATAAATTGGATGTCAAAAAGGATAATGAAATAATATCCTTCATTATATATAATAAATATTTTTTATGGTTATTTTTTTAACTTTTGTAATTATGAGTTTCAATTAATTCATTACAGGCTGATGAAATGCATGAATATTACCTACATAACTCGAAGAAAAGTTAATAGCCGCCAACTAGGAGGTGTTTCTCTTGGAAATAGGTATTCACCTCTAGATTAAAAATATGATTATGATGAACCCATGAATATGGAAAAGTTATTTTATATTCTATATTTATACTCCACTCAAGAATGTATCTCATGTATGGAAATGATGAAAATCAATAAATCCAACCTTATAGAAATTTATATCAAATCTATAAAGAACAGTAGAACCTAGATTCTTGATAGTCGATTCTCATCCAATATGATTGGATATACATATTTATTGATCTATTTTGGTAATTGGTTGATGGAATAGTGTGGTTTGATAATTATGGTTCTTCAAATATCAAAGACAGTGGTTGTATATAACTGGAAAGTAATGAGATTAGGAAAACTGAAGTTCTTTATATGAATGGTTTTTATCATAATATCATCAGTGTGAGTCAAATATATAAATTGTTTATAATATAAACATTTAATAAAAAGGAGATCTCTATTAAAATAAATATATTTAATTATCTTATGAATGGATTCATGGATGATAGAAATTTATACCATATTGATAGTAAAACGAACATTTTTATTTAACAGTTGACGAAGAAAAAATATTTTTGAAGAGGATGTTAGATCACATTAGTCAAAAGAGAAAGGAAAATATATATAATAAATATATTGTCAACAATATTCCAAATATGAATCGTGAAACTTAAAATACATTTGATTCATTTATTCAAGGAAACATGGTTATGAGTTCATATCGGCTAAAAAACAAAAGGGAATCAATGCTACTTGATTTCATCCACACAAACATATGTGGTCCAATAAATATGGCTGGAGAATATGTAGAGAGGTACTTCATTCTATTCATTGATCATTATAGTATAATATAACGTGTAATGATTATTGGTAGGAAACAACAATTGCATGATTTCATTGTGAGATAACAATGAATTGTTGAGAATGATACTAGTTAAAACATCATGATTCAATGAATTGACAATGGAGAAGAATAAACATCCATTAATTTAAAAATTACCAAGAAATACATGGAATAAATCATGTGGGTGATTCATTAATATCCCCACAACAATAGTGTTTTATACACCGAAATCAACAATTAAATAATAAGGCTACCATGATACTGATTGGGAGTCATATTTCTCACCATTAAGGGAATTAGTTTGTTTATGTAGTAGTGTACACAATGAAAATCAAACAGCGATTTTTAATGTGAAAAAAATATTCCACATGAGTAATGGTATGGAAGGAAAACTCCAAAAACATTTTCATGTGTCTCGATGTTATAGTTTCATCAGAAACAAAGATGTCATTCACAAAAAGTATCGTGATGCAACAGATTATGGAATATTCATTGGATATTCAATAAATAGTAAATTATAAAAATGTTTCAATAATAATATTGTAATAATTATGGAAAGGGGTGATTTCCAAATCAATGAAGATAATAAATTAAAAACCTCCACGATCTCATATGCCAGTTTTAATTAAGATGAAGAATAAAGTGGAAATGAAATTAATTCTAATGTAGAAATTGTGGAACGGTTAAAAACATTTTGGGCACAAAAAATGAAATTCATAAGATGAATGATATATAGAAATCATGGATTATAAAACATTATTATGATGTCATTAGAGAGTATAATATTAGAAATTGATCAATGCAACATAATTCGGGATTGTAAATCACCCATATATATAAGGAGAGTATTGATGGAAGTGCGTTCTACTATCTAATTAATTGTGGAACAAACCTTATTTGAAGAAGAAATGAAGGATGTGTCGTGGTATAATATTGTGAATGAATAGTTGGATAATATTTTAACGAAAATATCGGATCTTATTATGGTACCCAAGATTAAAAATTCCATTGGAACAAAGTGGATCGTTAAAAATAAATCTGATGATCATGGGATTGTGGTCAGAAATAATGAATTCATGGTTTTTAATGGATTCTCATCGATTGAAGGTGTTTATGTTGAATAAATATTTTCTATAGTAGCAAGACTATATTGATCATTATTATTCTTACCATGGATATTAAATGAGGGTAAAATGTTTATTAGATGGATTTTTAAACGTTTTTCATAAATGATGTTCTTTATGAAGAAGTCTACACTAAACAACTGGTGGGTTTATTTATTGGTAATGATGAAATAAAGGTTTTATGATTAAATAAGGCAATCTGTGGTTTAAATTAGGCACCCCGAAACTGTTATTATTTACTAGATTAATATCTAAAGAATATTGTATTTTAAAGACTAGGTTTCAATATAAATATATAAGTGAAGAATTCATAACAATACCCATTTATTATTCCCGTTTCTATAGATGATATTACTTTTGAAGGAATTATAAAGGACCCAATGGGATAATTTTGTAATCACATGAAATTAGAATTTAAAATATATAGGATTGGCAACCTCACAAACAAATTATTGATACAATTGATTCAAAATAAGTATCTCATCTTCATTTATTAGAAAAACTATGCCAGATAACTTTTAAAGAAATTCAATATGCATGAATCCAAATGAATTTTGACGCCAATTGAAGTTGGGAAAGAACATGAAATGAATGATGATGTGACTTCAATGGATCAAATAGTATGTAAGGGAATCAACGTAAGATTATAATACTTTCTATTAATATAGTAAAATATCATATTTTTAACATTATTATTAGCCAAATTTCTTCATAATCTGAAGGAATATCATGTGGAAGTAGTTCAAATAATCTTGAGATGTATTCAAGGTGCACTGAATTTTGGATTATACATTGTTGTAGGAATTTATATTGAATTATCATCATTTTTTGATGTTTTCTAGGATGGATATGTCGTGGAATGAAATTCCACATGTTATGGAGTGTTCTTTTTTTTTTGAAATAAATTTCTTGGATGGTTGAGAATGAAACATTATATAACTTCTCTTATTATGGATGATGAATAAGATACCTCTTCAACAAAGGATTTCACTATGCTATTGTGAATCTGTCCACAACTAACTGATATTGGCGATGAGGTGAAATAGACGATGGTGATTTTCTATGATATAAATAACTTGTTATATATTAGGAGTAATACTATTTTAAACTAGCATACATAACATACTGAGATCACATATCACTTAAATAATGAAATAGTTGAATAAGAGGTGATTCAAATAGACCATGTCAGAATTAATGACTATTGTATAACATTTAACCTAAGCCATTGGAATATAATGTCTTTGAAAAACATCAGTTTAACCTTCAATTTCATCCACCCCCAGTGCTTGGGGATGTTATATATGGTCCCATATCTCTATTTTTTTTAACTATTTTAATTTGTTTACAGAAGAGATATATGTTTGTGGGGGAGATAAAAGCCATGGGTAGTCTTTTCTGAGTTATACAAGGAAAAAATACATGTATAGTGGGATTATATACAAATGGGGAGATTGGTTAATTCAATTTTTGAATGGTTTTCTGGTTTTGGGATTTGGGAAAACCATGATGTTCTTTCATGATTTGATGGGAATTATGGGTTCTGAGGAAACAATTCATATTTCTTAGATGTTATCTTATACATATTTAATAATTCCAAAACATTATAACCCAAATAATTATTTCCCTCTTATTTTATACATCTATATTTTCTCACATAAACGGAGAGTGTTGGATGAGTTTATTCTATCCTATAATGTTTTGATTGTAGGTGGGGATTTACTAAATTTGTTTATATATTTGAAAACAAAATCAAAAGGTGTGATTTTTAGAAGAAATGGTTTTAATTATTATAATGTACTATAGATTTTGTTTATTTTCAATCCACATTAGGATGATCAGCTATTTTTCAAGGCATGTGATCTTATAGTACAAGACGAGTATAGTTGGGAAGGTGTCATCATTTCATAGTGATTGCCAAATTTTATTCTCTAATTTATAAGCATGATGAAATATTCACAAAATATTTTTTTCTAAGAATGAAAATTACCAAATATAATAAATTGATATGTTTCATAGTGGATGGGTTATGTGAAGAATGGTTCATGAAAAGAATAGATATTCACAATGGTATGGATCATCGCTAACTCATGATGTAAAGATGGTGTTATTCACGACTATGAATAACATAATGAGTGCATGATGGGTCGACCATGATTCTTCATGGCTATGAGATGATTCTCAAATGGATTAAATCTCACCAGATCACTGTTAATAAAATAGCATCACATAAAAGATTTTGGAGTTTCAAAAAAATATACGATAACATGATTATATCTTCATGAATGGTTTATCCTATTAATAAGTGGATACCCCATCTCAATATACATGAATAGAATTAGAGAAAAAAATGAATCGCTCTGAAATAAAAATGTCCTTGTGATTTTTAAAAATTTTTATTTATTTTGAGTCTGAGCTTCACAAAAATATTGTCTTAGTCTTGACCAATACTTATTTTTCTTGATGAATGGAGTTTCAGGATGACCAATTATTATTTGTTGAAATAGTGTTCTTTGATGGAATTTTTCATCATGAAGTCCATGAGTTTCATGAAGGCTATGAACATCATGATAGTTGTGAGATTTGTGAAGGAGATTTAGGAACATCAATATTGATAATATGTTTTTGGTGAAAATTTATTTTGACTACATAAAATCAATACTATAGTGAAAGCATCGTCTCTTGATAGTCAAGTCCAAAGGAATAAATTAAAATTTACTGATGCGACATTCAAGTCAATAAGCTAATTATGACTACACCTAAATTAGTGAGCACGGGGATGTTTATGGAAGTGTTCTGAGGGAGGTAGTGTGTTGTCCCTAAATTATTATATATAAAGTGTGTCTAGAATAGAGTGGTTATTTTTGGACTTATTCACTCCCCCACTAGTGAATATTAGTGTATTTATGCATGAACGACATGTTGTAGGTGTACGCTGCATGGAATTTCGCTTACTGGTTAACCCATTATCACTGATGTGTTTTCTATGTACCTATGAATGTTATATTAATGCACAATTCCATAATACAGATTTACCAATTTCCTACCAATATGAGAACAAGATCAATATATTTAAAATAAAAAGTTGACACTCTAATTTAGAAATCCCCTCTCAGGGTGTTTTTGGGTCATACATTTCATTGAGTACATAGATTACAGAATGATGAAAATAATGAATAAATAATTCATAACCATCAGGGTTGGTGTTAATATATTGAAAGTGTTTGAACAATGTTAATCTTATTAATCCATGGATTTAGTTTGGATTATTCATATAGGGAAGGGACTTTACTCAAATGATTAATGTAATGTAATGGAGTATAATGTTAATGGTTTATTAATTTATAATTAATTAATTAAATAATTAAAACGATAAAAATGGAATAATTAATTATTCTAGATCATTAAATTATTGTTTTATTATTGGATATATAGTATGAGAAGTGTCATTCGAGAGTCTATGTGACGTTATCTATAGTTGATTCAATGTTTAGGCTACTCTCAAAGTGTGGTTGAGAGATATATAATATCCTTTATATTCAATGATTTCATATTTTACCCTCTGATTGTCAGTTAGGGTTACTAGGACCAATTATACTCAATAAGGGTGTTTTCCACATCATCTATGTGGAATGATGGAGGGTTGACTACACCTCTATCCCCATTAACTTTTCATGGTAGTTATATGTATAGGTATGCATGCTGGTTAGGTTTCCCTTATATATGTATAGAGGGATGTAATGTCAAACTATAATTTCAAACACGTATATTTTCATATATAATTTCCGAATGATTATTATAGTGAAGAAATGTTTAGGCTATGATGGATTGTGATACATTACTCAATATATGGGATATAATGGCATGCGACCTAACAAATTATGTTTGATACACGTCATATAAGGTGTGGTGGCTGCCAAAAACTTCTAATTTCATATATATATATATATATATATATATATATGAATATGTGGATTGTATTATGTGATGATATGATACATGAGGTCAATTTTTTGATTCGTTGGCCATGTTTCTGCGAGAAAGCCTATTATGGAGAGAGATGGATCAAGATGTATGATGTTGGGTGAGATCAGAATACTAGTGGGGAAGTGGGAGCATGGCACCATCGATGTTAAATTATTATTTTATAATATTTATTTTATTTGATACTTAGTGAAAATCATCCTTGGCATGGCGGGGAAATCGGTATATTTTAATAGGTGATGAGTTAGTTTCATTGTTGTTAACTATTCTTTACTAGGATTTCTTTAGCTTTTGAATGACATGATCTTAAGAGGATCCTGCCAAGTATACTATTACACTAACCCAATATATATAACCATTTTCATAGGTCTCTCAAAGTATGTTTTCAACTATGTTGGATATTACTTTCTTGGTGTTTTGTTAATTTTTTTTGGGCTTTGTGTCCATTGGCTTCTGAACATTTATTTACTTATATCATTCCTTTTAGTTGTTATAGTATTATATTTGATTATAGGTTTGAATTTGGGTTATATATATATATATTCTTGTGTGTGTGTTTGAGACGATATTGATTGGTGTAGCTTTATTTTCTCTCTCATCTATGTGTCCACCTAAATGGTAATGACAATCATATTCATGTTTATTAAACCCTCAATAATAGTCTCCAACCTAGGGCCTGATGGATGTAAGAATCCGTAGTCATTATCAATCAGTATTTATTTCCATATATTTTGGAGAGGGTGTTGTGACATAGTGGGAAAAGAAAAGGGGTTGTCTAAACAAACTTTCTAGGAGATTCCATTCAATGATCTCTCCATATCATTATCTGGCCCAATTCACTCTGAGGTAATAAACACAACATCATGAAACAAAAACAAAAAGATCCTCAAAAATGTAGAGACCCATTGCATGACATAAATGGGGATTAAATTACTTTTCTAGAATACATAATACATAACAAAAATAGACACCCAAGGAACGTAATAGTTTATTATCTTTGGAAACTCGGAACATAATCATCTAATCATGGTGAATGATCTTAAAAATCTCCAATAAAGATCTTCCCCTTTTTTTCTTACTTAAATCCTTTCTTTATAGCATGGGGAAAAAAATAAAAAGGGTGAGCTCATATTCTTAGTAAGGGTTATTATGGAGAAAATAAAAAAAACATATAAATTTGAACTTAAAACCTTGAACAAGAAGTTTAAACATAAAAATCATGAGTCGTGAAATAAATAATGGTAGTATGTAAGGCATAGATCACAAAGGAACATTAATCGTGATAAAATATCATGTGAATAAATCATGTAATTGTGGATAACCATTATTCACTTGTTATTATTTCCATGGTATCCAAGGCATTGCTGCCATGACCATCATAGTGGACAGAGACCATTACTGAACTGGGTTTACATGTTGTTCCTGCCTTGTATTGCTGAACCGGATTCACCTGACATTCCAGTAACATATATCTCATGAGATATAAATATTAAACCAATTCATTGGAGGGATATATCGGTCCCACCCATCTCATAATGATACCAATCTTTCGTGTGCCACAAAACAAACATAAATCATTCATAATAACGTAATGAATAAAATGGGTTTCACAAACATCATCCCTTCATAACATAATACGTATATAAAAAATGGATATCATTTCATCATAATAAAAATTAAACCATGTAAATAATAGATACATTAGACTTGAATCATAAACATATTAAATAATGTCATCTGTAATGACCTGGACCCGAACAGCCACCCAAAAAATGCTAAACGGGTCGGGTGCTACTACATTGGGCACACCTCCCAGAATTCCAAAGGCTTCCGATTAGAAGTGAGGGTCTTATATGTATAGTGGCGAGGATATACACTCTCGTAGAATAATAAAAATGGTATTTTTGGGTAAAATAAAAAATATCCAGTGGAATAAATGGCTCAACAGACACGAACCAGACCCACATAGCAGAAGCAAAATCAGTATCAATAAACATCCAAAGTAATAAATATAAACAATAGAAGTTGAATGTAAACACAAAAACATGTCGAACACTTGTAACTACCACAGAACTACAAAACATGCATCCAATGGAAGTCATACATATCTAAATAAAAGTGCGCTAATGTCTAACCAAATGTAGATACAAACAATCATGCTGATACAAGAAAGTATGCAAAACATAGGAAACTCCAACTAGGAAATTCGTCATGGTCCATGCCATCTCCATGAAAAAACTAATACATCCAACTTCTGAAGATGACCTCCTTCCTGCATGCAGATCCATAATGTCTGCACGTATCCCGAAGGGCCCATGCCTGGTGTGAGATGAAGCTGAGTAGGATACCACCCAATGGTACATACGTAATATAAGTGTTTAAGAATGCATGGATTTATTGGGAAAGTAGTAAAAAAACAATGTACAAATAAACACAAACTCCATTGGTTCTTATTAGCAACCGAAAAGTGTCATCTGGTTCGGTCAATGCAAGATTCTATGTAATTTAACCCGACACCATGTGCTCCCTGACAATGCGTGTCTCAAATACCGATGTCCTGAAGGCATGCCCAAAAGTAGTAACCTAGAATAACAGTGATGTCTGTCCTCAAATATGTAACCATAGGGATAGTGATGTCCACCCTCAAATCTCGTAACTAGAGGGACAACGATGTCTTCCCTCAAATAAGCTATCCAAAGGGACATCCATATCTTCCCCCAAATAACGGTGAGCCTATTCCCCCAAACTGATATCCTCTAATATATCCCCTAAAGGCTTGTCACCTCCCATGTGGCTTCCTAAAACAATCCCCCAAACCAATAGTATCTAAACTGCAACTAACGAGGGCTTATTCCCACACGAGTAGTCAAAACCACTTCATCACAGAGTATCTGATTATGCACACTACTCTCGGTTTCTGAGTGAGCGGTTATCACCAAAAACGTCTCCAAGCCACAACACCTCTCACACCTCATTTCCATACGACCATGCCGCTAAATTTTGATTTCCATGCCATCCCATTAACCGAGGACATGCCCAAACTAACATTCATCCTACCTCAAACTGACTCCCATGACGCCTAATCCCGTGGTCAGAACAACCCAACATAACCTAGGCCAATCCAAACCTGTGATCAGCATCATTCATGAATATTCAGGCCATTCCTAACAAAACCAAAAGGGTCCAGTATATGCAACTCAGCAATTACATAGATAACATATTTAAATAGAACACATAAATAGGAGACAGAATCTAAACAATTGAATTGCACTGATCAAGCATTGTCCCATACCACCACATAAGACTTTAAGGCCTCTAACAATTTATATCAAGCCTTAATATCTTATCTCAATAGTTAAAAACAACACATTTCAAATATAACCATTTTGGAATCCCTTGACCAAAATTCCCCGATGTGAAATGACCCATTGCCCAACCCGCTCAATCATAACATTTAACCGGGCATACCCAAAGGCATCCCATAGGCCAACAATCAATTCCAAATGTAATAGAAAAAAATGGGTCCCACTCAAAATACCAGAAAAATGGCCGAAGTCTGCACCACCCAAATGACCATGAAGACACCAAAAAATGGTATGCACCACCTACCTGAGACTTGTACGATGCAAATCCTACAATAACATCCACTAATTAAGTCTAAAATGTTGTATATCTACAAAATAATCAATACTAATCAAACCACTATAACCCGTTCTAGAACAGAAATCATACAATAATGCTCAAGAGGAATCAATACCTTACTAAGGGGGTTCCAACAGATCAATCGTAGATAGAAATAGAGTTTATACGAAGATCCATGAGGGTTTTGAAGTCCAAACCGGCTTGGTTCACGAATCCCAACAACACCATGATGTTCTGCCTAAAAAACGAGGCTAATGCCCATTTTAGAAAAAAAGAATGTACATTCCCTGTACATCATAACTACACACCGTGTATATCATTTAAATATTCAGATGGCGGCTGGAATTTCGCCGACATTCCTTGCAGAACCTGCCGCCAAGAGTACATGACTTCTACCTAGGGGTATACGACGTATACTTTTTTTATCTTCTCTTCCTCACTGACTTACCCACATGCCATGTATATACCTCATACATGTCCATACTACATGGCGTGTCCAAGTAGGACACAACATTTACTTGTTTAAATGATTCTACCCAGCCAACAGGCCTACACGCCATGTATAGCCTCCATATGGCCAAGGGAGCATGGTGTTTTGAATACTACATGCGGGGTAGTAAAAAATTTCTACATGGTCATGACACGACATGTACTCGACGAGCACATGGATGGGACTCACCTAACCAATACATGGTGTGTACATAAAAGTACACAATGTGTAGTCCAGAAATTTCCTGAAACCACCGATTTTCTCCAGTTTTCTCAAGGACAAGTCCAAAATTCAAACAGGATCAGGATTTTGACCCGTTCTAAAAACCCGTGATCCTTCAATCTCCCTACAATAATAAAAGTCATCCTCCAGATATCAAACGAAACCCGGAGATATCATCAAACATAACCCCCGATCAAAGTAACATGTAGTTTCCTAGTCTCAATGGTCCTAGATAAATTCTTCAAGGGGCTCCCAACCTTAGGAATCACCTAAATCGGTCTGATACAAACAATACTCAAAAGAAAAAAATGTTCACTAACCTGTTTTCTTGAAGCATTGTACTTATATGACACATCATCACCCCTACGCCTCATTGGTGCTCCTGTGTCGTTCTTGACACCCAATGTATCCCGCACCACATTGGTGTCCGCCTCCACGAGGTCCTGATATCTATCACCTCATGTAACCTGCAGCCTTGATGCCTTGATTCTAAAGGCACCTCAAGTAACACACATTCTCGAGGCCCATATTCCCACGGTACCTCAGGTAACCCAAAGCCTTGATGTCCCTATGCCCACGACAACTCCTGTAACCCGCATCCTAGATTCTGTTGATGCTACACATCTCATGCACACAAACACACACACACACAGATATATATATCTTACTCCCCTGATAAGGTGCCAATCCTACTGACTAGCATCTTGTAAGTCCACATAGATCTTGTGCATCATGACCACTCAAAACGTACATGCCAATACAAGTATTTCCAAAAATAAATCATTGAAATCACAGCCACACCCATGGTGTACCTCTATCATTCATCGTCTCACTAGCATGCTCATCCTCTGGTAGTTCCACAGCTTTCACCTGGCCTGATGTACATCTTCCCGATGCTTCACCTCCCTACGGTGCTTCTCCAGCCACTGGCCACTGACCACTCAGCTAGATCCCGCTGTCTCTATCACGTCATCCACATGTAGTTGAAACTTGGATACCCTTCTTGGTACGAAACCTGAACCAACTCCAGATGCCACCATCTATCCTGGTCCCTCCCTGCTGGTTGTCGGAGATGGCTACCTGAAAAACCTCTTAAGGTGCCCAACCTATCCACATGCTCAGTACTCCTTCAGAGGCCTATCACAATGAGTCCGATCATGTCCTGTTTTCCACACTAAATGAAAACCATATAAGAACTACTACGAGATGGTCTAGCTAAGTCCTTGACCTAACTGCCTTGATGGAACTCATCTCGTCCTCCATTCCTGTAGTCTGAACCCTCACCTGAAGCCGTCATCCGGCCAACCTCTGGCCTATCTAGCTAGTTTCCCTCCGCTATGAGCTCCTGATTCACTGCCTCTAAAAGAAGAACTCTGACTGAAGATATTCACCTGGATCCAAATGGCATGTCGTATGCCATCCTCGAAGCTCCCCACCCTAGCCGCATCATCATTTACCATACCAGGTGCAAAGCGAGACAGCTCAGTGAAAGTAGCTGTATAGGCCATGACAGACATGTCTCCCTACTGATGACCTAAGAACTCTGGAGGTCTCTCTACTCTCAGTGTCTCAGGGTAAAAGTTCTCAATGAACATGTCCTCTAAGTACTTCCATTCTAGTCCCTCATGCCTATGATCCTGAACAAGAACGTCCCTCCAACTCTTTTTCGGTCCCCACAGCATGTATGTCGCCAGCTTAACCCTCCACACTGGAGGCATCGTGAGCTGCTCAAAGATCATATGCATTCTCTCTATCCAGTTCTCAGCCACCTGCGGACCACCCTCACCATGAAAAGGCTACAGGTGCAGCAACTGGAACTATCGTATTTGATATTCCATAGATGGATCTATACCCTACAGGCCTCTATCGATCCCCTGCAAGACACACATTAGGCTAGCTCAGAGATACTCATCGAGTCAGGGTCGGAACGCTGCCAAACCCAACGATTGTCCTGCATGCAGTGGATCCTGAACCTGATCCTGTCCCTGAGCCTGTACCTGCTGCTCCTGCTCTTCCTGCACTGGATCCTAAACCTGATCCTGCACCTACGACACTGTACCATCTCCCATCTAATGCTCCATCTGAGTCTTCCAACAAAGATCCCGCTGAATACCATAAATGGCCAGCCAACCCAAAAATATATAACAATATATATTAAACGGAGATAAGAAAGTAGTAAAAGGCAGCACACCACTACCACTCTTACTATCCTCCACTGTAACCATGCTTCATGGAATCCCGAATTCATGGCCTCCTTACACGCCCCTCACAGAGCCATGTATCAAAAGTACCTCGAGTCATGCCCTTCCCGACAACCCACATTTCCTCTACCCGACGATCAAGTCACCCAATCCTGGTGATCAAAAACACTTCAACTGATAGTACCTGACTGCTCTTACATGTTCGAGACCCAAATACCTTATCACATGATATTATTTAAATATTTAAATCATTCCATACACATTGAAAAAACAATAAAATATATGAGGAATTTCACTTATTCACATTTCACAAATACAAATCATGTTAATTGATATCATTCACAAGGAATTACCTCTTAAAAAAGAATACGTGCAATTATGAAATTGAAATTCCTTAAAAATGTTCCTATAAAATGACAAGAAAACAAGCCTTTCCATACCATGCCAAGGTTCAATTCTCCCTTACCGCACTGAGTCAAGGGTTACATATCACAATAAATAACATCACAAATCAAGTGAGACATTGAAGTGGAAATCATGTAATCATTAATCTGAGAAAAAAGAAAATAGAAATTCCCACCCATGGAAACATGGTCCATCCCTCTTACCTTGGGCTGTATGCACCCAAACACATGCTTGAAACCCCGTTTCCAGTAACAACCTATCTCCAGTCTACAATATCCCAAATAGTAAAACCAGTTTAAATAAAATAGAATTCTCAATCTCATTAGTATTCAGTAAAACGATGCTAATAAATCCCTGTGAAGAACTCCTCTGATACCACTTTCTAACAACCTGGACCCGAAAAACCACCCGAACTATGATAAATGGGTCAGGTGCTACTACATTAGGCACACCTCCCCGAACACCAAATGATGATGAATAATAGCATGTGTCTTATAGGTATAGTGGGGAGGCTATACCCTCTCATAGGATAATAAAAATGGTATTGGTCCGAGTAGAATAATAAAGATGTAGCGGAACAAATGACATAGTAGACACGAACCAGACCCACAGAGTGGAAGAACATTAATTATCGTGAAACAAAAAAAGCAATAAATATAAACAATAGTAGTTGAATGTAAACACAATAGCATGTTTTAAACTTGTAACTACCACTAAAAAACGAAACATGAATCCAAATAAAGTCATATATATCTAAATAAAAGGGTGCCAATGGATAACCAACTGTTGCTACAAACAAGCATGATAATACATCAAATTACGCAAAACATAGTAAACACCAACTAGGAAAGACCTCAAGGTCCATGCCATCTCCATGAAATATCTAATACAGGCCGGATCATGAAGCTGAACTTTTTTCTGCATGCAAATCAATAATGTATCCACGCATCCTGAAGGGACCGTGTAGGGTGTGAGACGAAGATCAGTACGATAACACCCAACAGTGCATACCTAATATAAGTGTTTAAGAAGACATTCGTTTATAAAGAAAGAAGTAAATAGAATGATGTAAAAAAACACAAAATCCACTATGCTCAATAGCCACCCTGGAGTGTCACCTGCTTCAGCCAACGCCGGAATCTCTGTAATGTAACTCGACACCATGTCCCCCCCTGACACCTATTGTCTCAAGTAGAGAAGTCTTGAAATCATGCCTAAAAGTAGTAACTCAGTGAAACAATGAAGTCTATCCTCAAATAAGTAACCAGTGGGACAATGATGTCTACCCTCAAATAACATAACCGTAGAGACAATGATGTATACCCTCAAATAAGGTATCTGGAGGGACAATGATATCTACCCTCAAATAATGGAGAGCCTTTCCCCCATCTAGATATCCTCGAAGCTATCCCTATAAGGATTCTCACCACCCATGTGGCTTCCTATGATAAGCGCCCCCAAACCAATAGTAACTAACCCACAACTTATGGGGGCCTCTACCCACAGAAGTGGTCAAAAACACCTCCTCACGGAGTCTCTCTCGGTACACACTACTCAAGGTTTCCTGGTTAGATATAATCACCAAAATAGTACCCAAGCCACAACACCTTTGACACATCATGTCCCTGTGACCATGCTGATAAATTCTTGAGGGCCTTGCCATCCCAACAACCCAAGCCATGTCCAACCTGACAGTCATCCTACCTCAAACCAAGGCCCATGATGCCCAATCACATGGTCAGAACCACCCAAAATAACCCAGGCCACACCCAACCTGAGATCAGAATCACTCATGAATATTCGGTCCATGACCAAAACAACCAATAGGGTCCAGAATATACAACTTAGCAATAACATATATAACATATTTAAACAGAAAATAGAAACCGGAAAAACAATATAAACTTTTGAATTTCACTAAGCAAGCGTCGTCCCATACTAGCATAGAGGTATTTATGGCCTCTAATAATTTATATCAATGTTTTATATCAAATATTAAAAGTTAAAAACAATACAATTCAAATATAACTATTTTCACATCCCCCGACCAAAATGCCCGGGCATGCAATGACCCCTCACCTGGCCCCGCTCAAGAAAAACTTGTAACAGGGCATACCCAAAGGCATCCCATAGGTCAATAATCAATTTCAAATGTAATAGAAGATAAAACGGGTTCCACTCAAAATACATAAAAACGCGCCGAAGGCTGTGTCACCCAAATGACCACGAAAACATAAAAAAAAGGTATGAAACACCTACCTGAGACTCGTACGATGCTAATCCTCAGATAAAAGCCTCTAATTAGGTCTAAAACGCGGTAGATATACGGAAAAATAAAAAAATTCTCAACCCCCTATTACTCGTTCTAGAACAGAAATTAAACAAAACAGCTCAAGAGGAATCAAGGCCTTACCAGGGGTTCCAACGGATCAATCGATGATCAAAAATGAATTTGGATGAAGATCCGAGAGTGTTTTGAAGACCCGACCGTCTTCATTCAAAAAACACGGTGACACAATGATGTTCTTCTTAAAAAAACGAGGCTACTGCCCATTTTAGCGTAAAAAGTACACGACATGTAATTCATGAATACACACTATGTATATCATTTAACTATTAATATGGTGGCTGGAATTACACCAAAATACTTTCCAGAACCTATCTACAAGATTACGTGGCCTGTACCTAGGGGTACATAGTGTGTACTTTGTTTTTCTTCTCTTCCTCGCCGACTTACCCACACGCCATGTATATCCCTCATACACGGCCAGACTACATGGCATGTCCACGGAGGACATGACGTGTACTTGGTTAAATGATTCTACCCGTCCAATAGGCCTACACGCCATTTATGGCCTCCACATGGTCAAGGGAACACGCCGTGTCAAAAAAAGCATTCCATGTAGTAAAACATTTCAACACTTTCATTACACAACATGTACTTGTTGAGCACACAGCCGACACTTGAATAACCTATAATCGAGCTGTACTTAAAAGTACATAGCATGTAGTCTGTAAATTTCGAGAAACTACATATTTTATCTAGTTTTCTTATAGACAAGACAATAATTCAAATAGCATCCTGATTTTGACCAATTCTAATAACCCGAGTTCTTAAATCATCATAGATGGAAAATAGTTTTTATATAACACTTGAAATGAATTATTGAGGAAAACATCATTTCTTATTAAAAATCATTTTATTTTCTCAAAATGCCATGAAATTTTAAAAATAAAGGATCTTGTTGAAAATAATCATGAAATCATGTTGTGGAAGCTTCATGGAAATAAGGTGTTATGAAAACTTAAAAATCCGTTCATTCCAGATAAGATAAAAAAACATTATTATCGTACTTTTTCTAGAGAAGTCAAAAAGTACCTCATATAGAAAACAAAAGAAGGATTCCTTCCATACCATGTGGTCAAAGTAAAGAAAGGGTAAAAATGACTTTAATCATACATGGATGAATAGTAAACGTTTTTTGAAAATAGTTTTAGAAGACAAGAAAATGGATGATAAATATTATCCTTGTAAATACGTATGAATAAACAATCTTGGATAAGATGGATATTGTAATTATTATCCCTTACCTTAGGTCTAATTTCTTCCGTACGTGTCCGAAGCTCCTCTTCCTGAAAGAGCCCCCATTGAAATTCTTCTTAGGCAACTAGAGTTGGACTTTTTAGAAGACCATCACCTCTATAATGTAACTACAAAGGTTGGGAAGAGGAATTGGCAGGGGTTGGCTGAGCATTAAGGCTCAAAATTGAGTGAAGATGAGAGTGAAGGAGGTGCCCTTATATACGAGATGAGATGAGCACTTTTGGAATACAACAAAATTATTAATTTATAATAAAACCCATCCCCACAAAAAAATCCAAAATGACTTATCTAAGAAAATGAGATGAGATATAGTGGTAATCTCATCAACCAATACAATTTAGACATGTTGGGAATTTATTTTAAACCTTATCATTTTGATTTAACCTTATTTAATCTATTTGATTTTATTTGTGGTTAAAATATTCTAAATTTTAAGTGGTTATGAATGCTTATATATGTGTTGTGAATTGTCCATAATTAGATACTTTATGGAATTCTATGCCATATAAATTTAATTTTGTAATTTTTTAATATTTTTGTGATTTTTAAATATTTTAATAATATGTAATTTTTTATAAAATATCAATAGTGTCAATTTTGACACAATTCATTTACTTGATTTTAAATAAAATCCACACATAATATGAGTTTGACCTAAAATATTAAATAGATTTCTAAAATTTATTATTCATCTAGAAAATTCGTGGAGAACATTAATTTGTTCATATAATATTTATTTTAATATTTTTAAAAACATTTATTTGACATTTCTCTTAATAATATAATTACTACAATATTTTTTATAATTATTTAATATATGTATTTGTTGCATATAAATTGAAAATAAAATAAAATAATGAATTTAAATCTAATATATTTCATTGGAATACCTTTAATTGAATTCATCATCTTAAAATCAAAACATTTAATTTTTTATATGCATTAAATTATGAAGGTGACAACTTTGACATCATTGAAAATAATATAATATAAATGCCCTAATATGTTTTATAAGGCTCCAAATCATTCAAAAGTAAACACTTGGATGATTATGGTATAGATATACTCGACCAATAAGTTTTGGTCAAATGTTGGGGTCTTTTGATGAGTATAATTTAAATAAAAATGATATTATTCATTTTTCACTAAATAAATATTTTTTGCATCATTAATGTATAATCTATTTAAATAATTATATTTATTTTTCTAAAAATTATAATTAAATTAACATGATGAATAAAAACATTTTATCTTTTAAATTAGTATTTATAATCGAATTTATATTAGGCATTACCTTATATTATAAATAATTTAATTAATAATGTTTAAGTGAGATATATTTTACTTTCCTTTAAATAAAATAAAATCAAGGTCTTAATCTTATCCAAGTGTCTTCCAATAGATTCCATTTAGACCCAATTATGATTTAGAGAGAAATTTAGTGAACCAAAAATATCAAGACAAGTGTTAGTGTAATTTTATAATATTATTTTTACCCTTAACTTCCTAATTTACCTTTAAATGTGGTAAATAATATTTACCGTAGTTACTATTCAAAATGCCCAAAAGTAAAAACATTTCCAATTAAAATAATTTGGACCTAATGATTAAAAATATGGAATCCATTTTTTCAAATTCAATACACATAATTTGCAGTATTTAATTTAAAATTAATCCATCTATTGGGAAAACATGTTTTAAAAGTTAAAACATTACAAATGATTGAAATATTATTACCTATGAATTCAATGTAAAATTAATGATGATGACTTATATTATATTAAATGGTAAAAATATATTCTATTTATACATTAAAACATTCAATATTATAATTTAACCATAAAAATATCTCAATGAAAAAGCTATTTTTAATTAAAATATAGCGTCTTTTTACTATTCATCAAAATATGAGGGTTATCAGAATAGAGTCAAAAAATTATCCAACGTAAATTATTATATCCTGATTCAAAAGATGAAGTTTAATTCGTCAAATTAAACTTATAAACTTGTAAAAAAATTTATTTGGAATGGGTGTTCAATAAAAAATGGAAAAACTTTATTTTTTGAAAAATACTTCTTTTATACGAAAAATTGATTTTGTTCTCATACCATGTTCTAGAAAATGTGTATGAGGAATTATAATGTTATAAAATTAAAAATTTGGTTAATAATATTCATAACCAGTAGTTCATAATAATATTATAACAATATATCATTGATTAGTAAAACTCAGTATTGTGTACAACACACACTATTGAGGAAGGTCGCTCTTACATGCAACACAAGACAAGAATAGTATTGCGTATATTACAAGATAATACGATGTTGCATATAGTGAAGTCTAATCTTGGTGTAGCGTAAAACACAATACATTAATGATATTAATAATATAACTTCTCATAAAATATCGGGGTGTTACATTCTACCCTGCTTAAAATTAATTTATCCCTCGAAATTCGTCGGGGGTTATTAATCGTTTACTACATGAAAATTTCATTCATAGAAACCCACATCATAAAAAGGAATAAAAAAACTTAATTTTAAAATTAAAAGTTAGAAACATAATAGACACCCAAAGTAACTCACACACTGGGTCTCCACATAATGGAATATAGGTTAAAATATGGATATGGAAGAGAAATCTAACCATCATGTTCTAATGAAGAGTGGAAGAGAACATGGCTATGAAAAACCCAAAAATTACAAAGCCATAAATTTGTGATGATCTAAGGTACAATATGATTAATTGGACATGAGAGTACTAGAAAAACATTTTTGGTTTTCTAGATCATTTCCCTAAAGTTGATGAATTTTTTCATAAGGATAAATACTTAATTGATTTTAGTGTAATATCACCATTGGTCATTCCATGAACTATTTCCACTTTATATCTTTTTTAAAGAAATGATGTTGAATATGTAATTAATTAAGTATTATCAGATCATGTGATAGATTGATAGGTCATTCAATCTCTCTCTATCACAAAAAGGTTAGCAGAAATTATTAAATATACATAAGTACATATTTGGTGAGATTAACCATTTATGATTCCAAAGATGGACATATACTTCATCTATCATAACTCATAATAATATAAAACTAAATTCTACTAACCAGGGTCTTCTTTATGTCCAGTGGTAGGCGATAAAGGCTTGTTGCACTTTGGTTGTGGGTTCGATTCCTGCTTCCTTGTCCATCGTGATAGGTTTTCACCCATCCTAAAGGTAGTCATTTTTTTAAAACCACACTATTATAACATTCTGGAAAAAAATAGAAAAACATTATAGCCTTAAACAATACTATATTATTTCCAACTAAATCCATTCCATCCTTTAAGGTTATCCAAAATAATTCTATCCAATCTCGTAGTACAAATAAAACAATTACCAGAATGGTAGTATAACAAGCATGTGAATGGAATAATTTATCCCCCATATATCACTAGATATATCTTGTTGGTCACATTCCAAAAATTTGTAGTTCTTCATCATGATAATAACATAAATTAATGTATAACATTAGTGACAATATGTATTCAGTCAAAATTATATCTTTCCATTCACCAAAAATACCAAAAATTCTATATACTCAAACCATGATATCACATTGTCCTCATATCATTCATGATCTCATTAATAATATCCAACACATTATTTTCTCCTTATCCCTTCACTATACACATATCATATTCTTTCCCCAAATATTTAAATCAATTCTCATGGTTACCAGTACCATACAATTATTGAAAACCACAACAAACCAATACATAGATTTTCCAATATTCTACGATTCTAAAAATGAGATTCCATAACACTATTTTGGAATCCCTTTACATTAACACTTAATCATTCCACCACATCATTGAAATATTCAACATTGCTAATAGGGATCACATGTGACTTCCTTTTTTTCCTTTTCCTTAAGAGGTTGTTGATGTTGATCATAATTAACCCTTGGATAAGGAAATGTGTTAGCATAATTCCCCATTTCCGTGCACCTGTAGCATTGAATTGTTGGTGGGACATTCTTTATAGTCTTTTCTATATTCACATCATTAGATACCTTTTCACATTACATCAAAACTCAGCTACTCGATGTCCTTCTTTTACACACATAAATAATTTTCTAGTCCCTTTTAAGACAATATCTACCATGATTCTTTCCACACTATGAGAATAACAAAACATTTGTCTTCTTTTCACCAAAGTTATGAGATTTTTCCTTGAACACCATCATTTGTTTTTATCACAACCACGAGATAGATATGTAACACCGACTTCCAGTTCTACCTTAATAGCACAACCGACAATCTCTTCATCACTACTGAAGTCTCTTATAGCTAATGACTTTTGATGAATTGGTTTTAAGCCACTGAAAAATCGATCAACTTTACATTCAAGTTGGATGATAAATCTAGATGGATATATTTCAAGCCTTGTAAAATTCGCTTCGTATATAAAAAAGACTCATAATATTATTTCTTAAGATCAAGGAACTCTTTTTCTATATTTTTTTGATGAATAAGAGGAAAGTAATAATTGAAAAATATGTTCTTTAAATCATCCCATTCTATGGATTAAATTTCATCTTAGGGTCTCATATTCTTAATTAGAGACCACCACTGGTCTACTTCACCTTATAAACTGTAAATAGCCAGAATGACTTTTTCATGTTCAGAATAGCGATGTATGGAAAATATCATTTTAATGGAACTAATCCATTTTTCAGCAACAGGTTGATCAAAAGACCCACTAATAGAAGGTGGACTTTGCCTCATGAAGGACTCAATAAAATATTGTTTCATTCTTCTGCTCATTTGTATGTTCTGAATGATTCATAGCTTGTGTATATATAGAAATAAGTTTTTTCACTCTATCTCTAATAACATTATTTTGTTTTGGAGGAAAATAATTGAATTTTCCATTATATTGATCAATACAGTTCCTTCCTATTCCAACCATCTTCTAAAACCGAAAAATAATAGCGTGAGAGGAAAAAATCAAGCTAGGAAAAAAATATAATAAAGGGGGCGTAACTTCAATATCTAACATGATAGGTTTAATTATATGATTGTTACTATAATTCTAGGTCTATAAAATATAATTATACATGACCTTAGGGACATCCCTAGACATACTTTAGAAATATCTCTAGGGATCTCACTAATGTTTTTGCATCCTTGTTTCCAAATGTTAAATAAACCATTCCTTTAATAGGAACTATAGAGACCCATATCATGGCATACTTAGAGATTACATTAATTTCCTAGAATACTTATTAAATAACAAAAATAGACACCCAAAGACCATAATAGTTTAGTATATTTGGAAACTAGAAAAATAATCTTCCAATCATGGTAAAAGATCTTCAATATCTCCCATAAAGATCTTCCTCGTTCTGTTTTCTTACCTAAAACCTTTCTTTATATCCTGTGGAAAATAAAACATAATAAGGTTGAGCTCAAATGCTTAGTAAGGGTAATCATGGAGAAAAAAACATATACATTTGAACATAGAAACATGAAAATAATTTTTAAACATCAAAATCATGAGTCATGAAATAAATCATTGCAGTATTTAATGCATAGAACACAATGTAACATAAATCATGTTAAAATAAAATGGGAATAAAACATGTAATTGTGGAAAACCATTAATCCCAAGTTATGATATCTATAGTATCCAAGGCATTGTTTCCAAGGCCATTATAGTGGGATAATCCCATTTCTGAACCGAGTTTACTTGTCGTTCGTGCCATGTATTACTGAACCAGATTCAATTTTCATTCCAGCAATGTCTATCTCATGCGATATAAATCTTTACCCAATGCATTGGGGGGGGAGATATAGGTCCCACCAATCTCATAATGAAAGTATTCTTTTGTGTTCCACAAAATAAACATAAATCATTCATCATAACCGAATGAATAAATTGGGTTTCATAAACACCATCACTTTATAACATAATCCATATAGAACTAATGGATATCATTTAATCATAAGAAAAATGAGACCATGTAAATAATAGAGACATTATAATTGAAACCCAAACATATTAAATAATGTCATTATAGATGGAAAATAGTTTTGATAAAACACTTGAAATGAATTCTTGAGGAAAATAACCATTCTTCATTAAAATGATTTTCTTATCTCAAAAAGCTATGCAATTTTAAAATAAAAGGATCGTGATGAGAATAATCGTGATATCATGTAGAGGAAGCTTCATAGAAATAAGGTGTTATGAAACTATACAAAATCCATTCATGCTGTATATGTTAAAACAATATTCTTCTAATACATTTTCTGGAAAAGTCAAAATAGTACCTTGTATGGTAAATAAAAGAATGATTCCTTCCATACCATGTGTTCAAACTAAACAAATTGTAAAAATGACTTTAAAAATACATGGATGAATAGTAAACATTTAATGAAAACTATTTTAGAAGACATGGACATCGATGATAAATATAACCCCAGTAAATACCTATGAATAAACAATTTTAGATAAGAACGTTATTGGAATAATTATCCCTTACCTTAGGTCCAATTTCTTCTATTCGTGTCTGAACCAACGCTTCCTCGAAGTGCTCCCTTTAAATATCCTCTTAGGGAACTAGAGTTGGTCTTTTGAGAAGACCATTACCTCTATAATGTAAATAGAGTGGTTGAGAAGTGGAATTAATAGGGGTTGGCCAATCATGAAGGATCAAAATTGAGTGAAGAGGAGATGGAAAGAGGTTCCCTTTTATAGGAGAGGATAGAGGAACTTTTGGAATCCTCAAAAATATTAATTTATAATGAAACTTAACCCCACATAAAAACCTCAAAAATGAATCAAAATCAAATATGAGATGATATATGGTGGTATTCTCGTCAGAAAAAAAATTTAGACATCTTTGGAATTTATTTTAAACCTTATCATTTTGATTTATCCTTATTTAATATATTTGATTTTATTTGTGGTAATAATAATCTATATTTTCAATTTTTATTAATGATTACTTATGTGTAGTGAATTTTCCATAATTAGATACTTTATGAAATTATAGACCTTATAAATATCAATCTTTAATTTTTAAACATGTATTTGATTTTTAAATATTTTAATAATATGTTATTTTTATAAAATATCAATAGTGTCAATTTTGGCACTATTCATTTCACTGAACTAAAATTAAATCCAAATAGAATATATATTCGAACCAAAATATTTAATAGCTTCCAACAACGACTTATTAATCTAAAAAATTCATGGAGCACATTAATTAATTCATATAATATTTATATTTATATTTCTAAAACCATTTTTTTGATATTTTTCTCTTTATAAGATAACTAATTCAACGTTTTTGTATAATTATTTAATATACTTATTTATTGCATAAAAAGTAAAAATAAAATCTTATGATGAAGATAAATCTAATATATTCAATAAGAATACTTTTAATTGAATTTATCATCTTAAAATCACAACATTTAAATTGTTATATTCATTTAATTATGTAGGTGACAACTTTGACATCATTTAAAATAAAATAAAATAAATGTACTAATCTATTTTATAAGGCTCCAAAAGGTCCAAAAGTCTACACATGGATGCTTATGGTGTATATATACTCTACCAATATGTTATTTTCAAATTATTGGTTCTTATTATGGGGATTATTATTTTAATAAAAATGATATTATTGATTTTTCACTAAAAAAATAATTTTTTCATCATTAATGTATAAGATTTGAAGGTATTTATATATTTCATAAAAATAAAAAATATATTCCCATGATGAATAAAAACATTTATCATTCAAATTAGTATTTATAATCTAATTTATATTTTGTATAACCTTATATTAAAAATAATTTAATTAATAAATTTTTGGTGATATATATTTCACATCCCTTTAAATAAAATAAAGTAAAGGACTTAATCTTATCCATGTGGGTTCCAAAACATTATATTTAAACCCAATTAATTTTTATAGATAAATATCATCAACCAATGACATCATGACATATGTTAGTGTAATTTAATATTATTATTTTTACCCTTAATTACCTTATTTACCTTTAACTATGGTAAATAAAAGTTAACGTAGTTACTATTCATAATGCCCAAAAATACAAACTATCCTATTAACATAATTTGGACCCAATGACTGAAAATATGGAATCCATTTTTCCTAATTCAATATAAAGAATTTTAAGAATTTAATTTAAAATTAACCCCATAGTTGAGAAAATAGGTTTGAAAAGTTAAAACGATGCAAAGGATTGAAATCTTTTTTCCCATGAATTCAATATAAAATTAATGATAATGACTTATATTATATTAAATGGTAAAAATATATTATATTTATACTTTAAAACCATTCAATATTATAATTTAACCATAAAAATTATCCCGATGAAAATGTTTTTTTAATTAATAATGTAGCGTATTTTAACTATTCATTAAATAAATTAGTGTTATCAGAATAATGTCAAAAATTTATGCAAAATTAATTTTTAAATCCTCATTTAAAAGAAGAAGTTTAATTTTTCAAATTAACCTTATAAGCATGTAAAAAATTTGATTTAAAATGGGTGTGCAATGAAGAGACTACAAAACAGAATTATTTTTAAAATACTTCCTTTATAAGAATAATTGATTTTGTTCTAATTCCATGTTCTAGAAAATGTGTATGATGAATAAAAATGTGATAAAATTAAAAATTTTGTTATTACTATTAATTATGCCTAGTTCATAATAATATTTTTAAAATATATCATTATATATAAAACTTAGTATTGTGCACAACACACGCTATTGAGGAAGGTCGCTCATGCATGCTACACAAGCCAAGAATAGTGTTGTGTATACCACAAGATAATTTGGTGTTTCATATAGTGAAATCTAATCTTGGATTAGCGTAAAAACAATACATCTATGAAATTTATAATATTATTTCTCATAAAATCATAGGGTGTTTTATTCTACCCCACTTAAAATAAATTTCGCCCTCAGAATTCGTCGGGGTTATAAATCATTTACTACTTGAATGTATTTTTCATAAAACCACACGTCGTAAAATGTAATAAAAAACATAATTTTAAATTTGGAAAGTTAGAAACATAATTTTCACCCAATGTGACTCAACACTGGGATTCCATATAAGAGAATATAGCTGAAAATATGGATATGGAAGAGAAATCTAACCATAATGTTCTGATGAAGAATGGTAGAGAACATTGCAATGAAAATAAAAACAATCACAAAGTCATAAATTTGTGATGATATAAGGTACAAAATGATTAATTGGATATGAGGGTATTGGGTCAACATTTTTGGTTTTCAAGATTATTTCCCTAAAGTTGATAAATTTTTTCATAAGGATAAATAGTTACTTGATTTTAGTGTGAAATCATCGTTGGTCATTCCATGAACAATTCCCACTTAAAATATTATTTAAAGAAATGAAGTTTAATTTTTCATTACTGAAGTATTATAAGATCATGTGATAGAATGATAGTTCATTCTATCTATCTCTATCAAAAAATGGTTAGAAAAAACTATTAAATATACATTAGTCTATCTCTGGTGAGATTAACCATATATGATTCAAAAAATGGGCATATACTTCATCTATCATACCACCTAATAAAATAAAACTAATTTCTATTAACCAGGGAGTTTATGTATGCCAGTTGTAGGCGATAAAGGACTGTCGCACTTTGGTTGTGGGTTCCATTACTGAATCCTTGTCTCACGTGAGGGGATGTCGTTCATCCCGTAGGATGAATTTTTTTTCTAAAAGCACACAATAATAACATTATAGAAAAAAATTGAAAACCAATTATAGACATAAACAATACTATCTGATGTTTAACTAAATCCATTCCATACTTTAGGCTTATCCAAAATACTTCTATGGAATCCCACATTACAAAGAAAACAATTACCAGAAAGGGCACATAAAAGCATGTGAATACCATCATTTATCCCCCATATATCACAAGATTTATCTTGTTTGTTACATTCGAAAAATTCGAGGAATTCATCATGGTAATAACATAAATTACCATATAACCATAGTGAAAATATGAATTCTATCAAAATTAACTCTTTCCATAAACCAAAGATACCAAAAATTCTATATACTCAAACCAATGATATCACTTTGTCCTTATATCAGTTAGGATCTCATTAATAATAACCAACATATTATTTTCTCCTTATCCCTTCATTATATGCATATCATCTTATTTCCAAAAATATTTTAATTTCTTTCATGGTTTCCAATACCATAAAATTATTGAATACCACAATAAACCAATACATAGATATTCCAATATTCTGCAATACTATAAATGAGATTCTATAACATTTTTTGGAATCCCATTAATTAAACACTTAATCATTACACCACTTCATTTTCATATTCAACATCCCTAATAGTGATCACGTGTGACATCCCTTTTTCCTTGGACTTAAGAGGTATTTGATTTCCATCATGATTAACCCTTGTATTAGGGAATTGGTTAGCATTATTCCCCATTTCCCTGCACTTGTAGCATCGAAGTGTTGCTAGTTCATTCTCTATAGTGTTTTCTCTATTCACATCATTAGCTACCTTTTTCCCATTACATCGGAGGTCAGTTGGTTTATGACCTTCTTTTCCACACTTAAAACATTTTCTAGTCATTTTAACACAATATCCACCATGCTTATTTCCACACATTGAGAATAACAAATCATTTGTCTTTATTTCACCATATTTTATAGATTTTTCCTTAAACACAATATTTCGTTTATTATAAAAACCATGATAAGGATATGTAACACCAAATTCCAGTTCTACATTGATAGCACAACACACAATCTCTTCATTTCTATTTATGTCTCTTATAGATAATGCCTTTCGAATACTTGGTTTTAATCCACAAAATAATCGATCAAATTTACATTCTGGTTGGATGATAAATATAGATGCATACATTGCAAGACTTATAAAATTCACCTCGTATATTCGAAAAGATTCATCCTCCTTTTTCTTAATCTCATGGAACTCCTTTTCCATCTTCATTCAAAGAATATTAGGGATGTACTTATTGAAAAATAAGTTCTTGAACCAATCCCACTCCATGGATTCAATTTCATCTTGGGGTCTCGTATTCATAATTAGAGTCCACCACTGTTGTGCTTCACTATCTAAATGGTAAATATCCAGAATGCCTTTTCATGTTCCGAACAACGATGTATAAAAGATGTCTTTTTAATGGAACTAATCCATTATTCAGTAACAAGTGGATCAGAAGTCCCACAGAATAAAGGTGGGTGTTGCCTCATGAAGGACTCAATAAAATATTGTTCTCTTATTTACTATTATGGAAGTCCAGAATGATTCTTAGATTGTGTATGTATATAGATAATATTTTTCACTAAATCTCCCATGACATTTGTTTGTTCAAGAGGAAAATCATTTTATTTTCCATTGCATTGATCAATAAGATTATTTCAGGTTCCAACCATCGTCTAAAACCCAAAAAGAATAGTATGAGAGAAATAAATCATTTATGGAAAACAACATAGTAAATGGGAAGTACCTTCAATATCTAACATCATAGGTTTAATTATAAGATTGTTACCATAATTATAAGACTATAAACTATACTTATTTTTAACCTTAGGGACATCTTTAAACATATCTTAGAAATATCTATTGGGATCTCACTAAAGTTTTCACATCCTGGTTTCCAAAGGATAACATATCATTTCCTTTGATACCAACTGTAATGACCCATAACTTGACATAAATGTGGATTACATTATTTTGAAGAATACTTAATACATAACAAAAACAGACCCCCAAGGACCTTAATATTTTAGTGTCATTGGAAACTCAGAACATAATCTTCTAATAATGGT
Organism: Viscum album; assembly: GCA_963277665.1. NCBI lineage: Eukaryota > Viridiplantae > Streptophyta > Magnoliopsida > Santalales > Viscaceae > Viscum > Viscum album. Next base: position 1,819,158,276 of record OY728146.1, read on the forward strand.
GAATGATCTTTAACATCTCCCATAAAAAAATCCCCCTTTCTATTTTCTTACCTAAAACCTTTCTTTATATCCAGGGGTAATGAAAACATAAAAGGGGTGAGCTCAAATTCTCAGTAAGGGTAATCCTGGAGAAAATAAAAAATACATATACAATTGAACATGGAAACATGAACATAATGTTCAAACATCAAAATCTTGGTTCGTGAAGTAAATCATGGTAGTATGTAAGGTATAGATCACAAAAGAACATCAATAATAATAAAATAATATTGAAATAAAACATGTAGTTGTGTAGAACCATAATGCACAAGTTATGATTTCCACAGTAGCCAAGGTATTGCTGCCAAGACCATTATAGTGGAAAAATCCAATTACTAAACCAGTTTTACATGATGTTCTAGCCCAGTATTACTGAACCATATTCACTTGTTGTTCCTTCCATGTCTATATCATGAGATATAAATCATTAACCAATGCATTGGAGGGAGATATTGGTCACACCCATCTCATAATGAAATTATTCTTTTGTGTTCCACAAAATAAACATAAATCATTTAGCATAACCCAATGAATAAAATGGTATTCATAAACATCATCCCATCATAACATAATCCATATAGAACAAATTGATATCATTTCATCATAAGAAAAAATAAACCATGTAAATAATAGAGAATTTATACATGAAACATAAACATATTAAATAATGTCATAATAAATAGAAAATAGTTTTTATAAAACACTTGAAATGATTTCTTGTGGAAAATATTTGTTCTTCTTCAAAATCATTTTCTTTTCACAAAATGCCATGAAATTTGAAACAAAAATTATTTTGTTGAAAATAATCATGAAATCGTGTAGAGGAAGCTTCATAAAAATATGGTGTTATAAAACCATTAAAATTCGTTAATGCCATATAAGATAAAAAACATTATTCTAGTACAATTTCCAAAAAAGTAAAAAAGAACCTCGTATGGTAAATAAAAGAAATATTCCTTCCATACCATGTGGTTAAATGAAAAAAAGTTTAAAAATTACTTTAAATGTACATGATGAATATTAAACATTTCATGAAAACAGTATTAGAAGACATGGACATGGATGATAAATATAAACCAAGTAAATACTTACATATAAATAATATTGGATAAGAATGATATTGGACTAATTATCCCTTACCATAGGTCCAATTTCATTCGTACGTGTCTGAACCTCCTCTTCTTCAAAGTGCCTCCTTTTAACTTCCTCTTAGGTAACTAGAGTTAGTATTTTGAGAATACCAGAACCAATATAATGAATCTGGAGAGGCTGGGAAGAATAATTGGCAGAGGTTAGCCGAGAATGAAGGCTCAAAACTGAGTGAAGAGAAGAGGGAAGGAGGTTCCCTTATATAAGAGAGGGGAGGGGCACTTTCGGAATCCTCAAAAATATAAATTTATAATAAAACCCAACCCCACATTATATCCTCCAAAATGACTCAACATTGAATATGATATGATTTATGATGGTAATATCATCCACTAATAAAATTTAGACATGTTTGTAATTTATTTTAAACCATATAATTTTTATTTTTCCTTATCTAATCTATTTGATTTTATTTGAGGTAATAATATTCTAAATATTAAATGTTTATGAATGCTTACTTATGTGTTATGAATAGTCTATAATTAGATAATTTATGACATTCTCGACCATATATATTTCAATTTGAAATTTTTAAATATCTTTGTGAATTCTAAATATTTTAATAATGTGTTATATTTATAAAATATCAATAGTGTCAATTTTGACACTATTCATTTATTTGAATTTAAATAAAATACACACAGAAGATATATTCCAACCAAAATATTTAATATATTCATAAAATTTCTTATTAATATATAAAATTCATGGAGAAATTTAATTATTTCATATAATATTTATTTTCATATTTTTAAAACCATTTGTTTGATATTTCTCTTAATAAGATAATTACTTCAACATTTTTGTATAATTATTTAATATACTTATTTTTTCATAAAAATTACAAATAAAATACTATGATGAAGATAAATTTGATAGATTTATTAAAAATAATTTTAATCTAATTTATCATCTTAAAATCACAACATTTAAATTCTTATATTCATTAAATTATGAAGGTGACAACATTGACATCATTATAGGTAATATAATATTATTGTCCTAATTTGATTTAAAAGGATGTAAATGGTTCAAAAGTCGACACTTGTTTGAATATGGTGTATATATACTCAAACAATATGTTTTGGTCAAATGTTTGGGTCTTTGGATGGGTATTATTATTTTAATAAAAATGATATTTTTGATTTTTCACTAAAAAATATGTTCTGCATCCTTAATGTATAAGATATTAAGGTAATTTTATGTTTTTAAAAAATTAAAAATAAATTATCATGAGGAATAAAAAAATTTCATCTTTCAAATTTATATTTATAATCTAATTTATATTCTGCATATCTTTATATTAAAAATAATTTAATTAATAATGATTGAGTGAGACATATTTCAGTTTCCTTTAAATAAAATAAATTAAAGGGCTTAATATCATCTATGTAGGTTACAATAGATTACATTTATACCCATGCAATTTTTAAAGAGAAATATAATCAACCAATGATATCATAAAAAATGTTAGTGTAATTTTATAATATTATTTTCTCCCCTAATTACATAATTTACCTTTACCTATGGTAAATAAAATTTACCGTAGTTAGTATTCATAATTCCCAAAAATAGTAGACTATTAACATAATTTGGAAATACTGATTCCAAATATGGAATCCAATTTTTCAAATTCAAAACACAGAATTTGCAGTATTTAATTTAAAATTAATCATCCTGATGAGAAAATAGGTTTTAAAAGTTAAAACATTGCAAAAGTTTAAAATGTTTTTACCTATGAATTCAATGTAAAATTAATGATAATGACTTATATTATAATAAATGGTAAAAATAAATTATATTTATACTTTAAAGTCATTAAATATTATAATTTAATCATATAAATTATCTCGACTAAAAAAGTAGTTTTTAATTAAACATTAGCGTATTTTTACTATTCATTAAAATATGAAGGTTATCAGAATAATGTCAAAAATTTATCCAACTTAAATATTTATATACTGATTCAAAATAAGAAGTTTACTTTGTCACATTGAACTTATAAACTTATCAAAAATTTGATTTAAAATGGGTGCGCCATAAAAAGATGGCAAAACTGCATTTTTGTAAAAATACATCCTTTATACAAAAAATTGATTGTGTACTCATACCATGTTCTAGAAAATGTGTCAGATGAATTATAATATTATAAAATTCAAAATGTTGTTAATACTATTCATAACAACTAGTTCATAATAATAATATAAGAATATATCATTGTTTAGAAAATCTCTGTATTGTGTACAATACATGGAATTAAGGAAGGTCGCTCTTGTGTGAAACACAAGCCATGAATAGTGTTGTCTATATTACACACTAATACAGAGTTTTGTGTAGGTCAATCTAATCATGGTGTATCATACAACACAGGATATCAATGAAATTAAAATGTTTATTTCTCATAAAATCTTGGGGTGTTACAAAAATGCTCATGAGGGAGACACCTCTCAAAAAAGAGTAATTAAATACTATGAAACATGGGGAACCCCTCTCATAAACTAGAATGGTCCTTATCCACAAAAGGAAAAAAAGTTACCAGTGAATATCTAAACATTAAATTGATGAGGGTACAGAGTGCACATCTAAAAATCATGTTCCAAAGTACACTTTTCCATTCAATAGTGTCACCATAGGACCTGAACCAGGGGAATATAATGCATGTAGACCACCATATCTATGTGTTCTTAGATATATATAGTCTTCTCCTTTGAGGTTAAATCATTTCCAAAAACAATATTTCTCTAATAGATGACATGATATTTTTCGTGGAGATAAAATATTAGGTACATAACATAAAAAATGGTTATCTAGCTCTTCTACATTGGAATTTCATTTTGATATGTCACATCTCTAGCATGATTCAAAAACTCAAAAGGCCCAAAAAACTAAAGAAAAAACATTCTCCCATATACATTTCTTCACATCCCATGATGAAAAACTAAATTAAAGAACATGTCATCTCTATCATCAAACTCCAGAGGTATCCATCTATGATCAACATGGGATTTTTTATTACCTTTTGATAAATTCATACTATAAATAATTACAAGAACCATCTCTATTGTATTTTGTACCAGTTCTAGCCCAAAAATTTCCACCACTCTTACACCGGTAGATAAAATTAGAGAACAAAAATTACAGACATTAAAAAAATTTAACGGTTTCATTACAGTTTTGTTGTGGAAACTATTATCATATGAAAAATATTCCAAGGGAGGGTGTCTCAACCTTTTCCCACTTCTAATGATATCCTAACCAGATATCGATCTTCAAGAACATAGTTGATCCCTTTATTATATATAATAAAACATACATACATGGAATAATATAGTGGTTCATCACTATCACTGGGTTTAAGAGATAATAATAGATACAAATCCACAAACTATCATTGGTGTTCTTTAAAAAAACAATTGGCTCGCCCCAAGGAGACATACTCAACCGAGAAAAACATCCCCATAACTGGTCATCATGCTATAATCATAGATCGTGAAACTCAAGAGGCTTTATCAGATATGGATATATTGAGAAAGGATACACGTCTATTTGTAGTTCGATCTAAACCTCAGTATTATTTTTTGTGGGTAACATTGCATCATTCTCATGAAATACATTAGGGTAATCTTCTTCAACCCAATAAAACACCAAATTATGAACATCAGAAATACTCAAAATCAACTCTTTCATAAAGGATGACTAGAATGTAACATAACTATGACCTATCTGAGGGTTTTTTGTTTCATAAAAATACTGATGGCTATCAAGGTTCGTCATAAAACACGTTCTACCCCATAAATACATTAATGATAGAATGAACTGAATACAACCTATCCATGATGAAGATGTTTTCATGTAGTTATATTTATAATCATTGTATGTATTTCCAAAATCTTTCATACCCAAAAACAAGATCACCATTCGTTGTAATTCATACAAGTAGTCTTGAACTCCAATTGGAGTAGACAATGTTAAGGGAACTAGAAGCCACTCTACCACATGTTTCACAAAATAGATGAGTGTAGGATATATCAAGGAGTGAATCACTTCTAAATCAAAAAATTCATGAACCCGTGTAGGAAATAGGAAATGGATACCTTTAATTACATTTGGATCCCCTAGTACAATAAACATTAAAACAGGAAGCTAACCATGAACTGTTTCCTAGCCTTGTTGACCCTACTGACAAACACATACATTGATATGCTATACTCTATTAGTATGTGGAGAATCTCATGGATATAATCTACCGTTCCAGTTTTCTATTTGTTGATCCCATAATAGAAAACAGTACTACAATTTCCTCAACTAAAACTATATCAATTGATGAACATAAATCAGAACTCCTATAACACACTGACCACACAGAATGTTTGGGTACCCCTATCACAAATAACCTCAGCATTCACCATAAAAACATGGATATTACCCCGTTTCATAATTATAATAGACTCTTTGCTATATAACCAAGATGATGAGGTCTTAGACCTACCCCAATCTTACTAAATGATATTATATTCAATTAACTAGGATTCCATGACCATAGCTCTTCTTTATGAGTAATCATGTTGAATCTCCACTTGTGGTGATATAGTTCAAGATTGTGTCCCCTTAATAATCCCTTCCCTCTCTAACACCTAAAGATACTTATTCCACATAAATATAGTGCCATGTAGATGAATTTAAAGATGAAAGACCTCTTTGAAATAACTATCCCAATCCTCCTTTCCTGAAAAAATATTAAAAATATCACAAAAGGGTCTAGAAACGGATCTCAAAATCATGCACACCAACACTCCCCAATGGAAATGTAAATAGATAACAGAAATTTCCTTCCATTTCGATCATAGAAAAAATACACACTCTAAACTGGACTATTAACATCTACCATTATTCTTTCAACTCATAAAAATCCGAAAATTAAAAAGTAACCACTACCTCACTTCCCCACGCAACATCATCACAACCAATGAATCTAAGTGATTCTTATGAGGAAAAATTGAACTGAAATCTATATCAACCACCTCCAAACAATCATTCCTGAAAAAAATGGAACAAAACTTTTAATTTTCTTCACAATATAGTGTTGAACCTCTCAAATTGTCCTCCCCTATGTTTCATCGTCGTCCACTGCCACTATGAGGAGATCTAATGGAACATTCTATTGAACATATACAATTAAATCCTAATGTGTGAATCATCCAAGATCTATTTATGAAATAAGATATAACATTTAGAGATCCTAAACCTATAATATGAAATATTTAATAATATTTAAATTTTAATTTTATTTCATTTTTTAATGTTTTAACATATCACATGGTATACCCATTTCAAACATATAGACAAATTAGATCGAGGGATTATTATTTCCCAGGTTTCAATCATGAGACCAGTATCACCTCATTTAGCTAGATTAAAAAAATTAATTTTCCAAGCATCAAATCATTGATGCCTAAATACTCAGGTCTCATCACGTCTCTTACTTCTACATTGCATAATAGTCATAGCTGACAATATTTTCTTTCCATTCCATACAACCTCTGTTGTGTCTAAATATAAACATCAATCAATCCCTAAACCTGACCCTCTAATACCACTATATCATGAACCTAGCATCCGAAATAGTATTCATCAGTGTTCATCCATTAGATAAGAGAGATGGTAACATCCAGAGTCCCACCTCCGGTAGGCACTAGGTTAGAGACTAGTTATGGTGGTACAACAAACATACATATGAGAGGAAATTCTAATTGAGGGAATATGTGAAAGGGAGAGATAAGATAGATACAACAATATAAAAATACTAAAAATACATACAAATAAATCTCAATTGAAAACATGTAAAGACATAGAATACTTTAACAACATATGGGAATATTGCAAGTAAAAAATTGTAAATACAATATTGACCATGAATCCCAAAAATCTCTTATAGAACTATGATCTAGTAATATCTATCCCAAAAATCATCTTGATCAATATAACCATAATAATTTTATATATTTGTAGGGTGAGAATAAAAACATACTTAGTGTTGTATTACTCCAATCCACTCATGAAAAAGATGAGGAAAACACAATAAAGAATTGTAAACAATATAAAAACTAACTCTTTATTTAAATATGTATACTAAGATCATAGGGTCACCATAGATTACTCATAACATGTACCTCATAAAAGGAAGAATAAAAACCAGTAATGAATTATAAAGGGTACCCATCTCTCACTTTCTCACTCATATGCCTCTCTTCCCCAACGTCACACATCTGGTGACATCTCTCTCCAAAATTTGATATTCTAAAGACACCTTGGAAATGCATAACAACACTCCCCTCTTGAATCACATTATAAAATCATAAAATAATCCCATATAACATATCCATATATAGTAACCATGTTTTTTTGGGGAGCCACAATAGAACATATGTTGTGTATTATACATGAGGTATTATACCTGATGTTTTCACAGTCTATACACCTATTAAGTACCTCAATCCATCACAGACTTTACACATAATACATAAAATAATTAATTTTATGCCATATATTATAATATGTGTGTGTGAAATAACCACAGGAAATTAAATACATCAACACCCATATATCGGTAAAATAACTATCGTGTGTACCCACACATGTAACTACTAAGAGAATATAGAAGGTATAGAGGGGGTAGTCTGCCATCCATAATCCAACTCGAATATTAGGGAAAACACCCTCCCATAGTCCATTAGGTATCATTTTTCTTAACAAACAAGGGTGGGGTAGCAGATGAAATCATAGAATATATAGAATATAATAAATCTCCTAACTACACTATGTGGACAACCTATTATATGTTTCAACTACAACTAACATTTCTTATACTTCTATCTTCCAATACTATGTACAAATATCTAATAATAAAATAAGAATTTGAAAGAGGTACCTTAATCAATTAATCCCATTTTATAATTTACATCTATTAATTAAATCATTAATCATTAAACAAACTATTCCAACAAATAAACATTTAATTTAATTTAATCATCATAGTAAAGTCCATACCCTCTGAAAATAATCAAAACCGAGTCCATAGATTCTCAAGATGTAAATATTTTTAAATTTTAAATCCATAAATACGAACCCCATGTATTCAGTGTTATTTAATAATTATTTTCATAATTCAACAAACCAAGTACTCTATGAACCCCATACTATTTTACCATTTATAGGAATCATATATCCAAGAACATGCTGATATCATAATTTTTGGGGAATGGAATGGGTATAAAAAAAAGACCCATCCATCACCCATTACGATGTTTCATATCATGAATGAATCTAGATTTTATCACATCAATGGTTATGAAAGTAATAAACTTGTTATATAATCTATAGTTCCATCCTTGACACACACATTCATATCTTGATACATAAATCAATCATAGAAAAAATATATTACCAAATCATCTAGGACTCCCAACCACATTTCATCTTCTATCCAAGGCTCATATCACATATGGGCTTCCACCACTCCATATCACATTTCATAAATAATCTCACACATGAATAAAATGACAAAAGTATTCCGAAATAAACAAAAAATAGACATGATGGAAACATAAAAACCAAAATAATAAATCCAAAATTTATAAATAAATGATATCTCTTGGATCTAGTACCAAGGAACTCATATATCTCAAAAAACATGACACCCATGACCTAAAAAATATCTTAATCACCTAATAATTTTTCATTACACATTGAAATAACTGATTTATTATTCATAGGTTCTAACTATGGAAGAAATCAATCATTAAGCTATCACAATACATTAAAATATCAAATAATATATCTAGCATGTGAAAATATTCAAAAAACAATAATAAGTAACATTACAATTTTATAAGTCTATTTATTATTACAATCAAGCATTACTGTATCACATTATTTATGAATTCCACTAAAATTGAAGAACACATTAAATTATGCATACACATTGAATCAATTTGATTATCATTAAATTATAAGAAACACCAGATTCATTAAATATGACTCATTAATGTCTTTCCAGATATTTAAATGTTATTTTTTACATTAAATTCTTTTAATATTTCCATAAATAGAAACATGATAATCCATATCATAACATGGTATGAAAATAAGAATATCATAGATATCACACTATCAAGAATAATCAAGATTCAACCCTTTATCATATTATAATGCACATAAATTTGCAATCGCTAAACAATTCTTAATTAAAATATTTCAATATTTATTATGTTAATTTCATTTCCAACCAATGGGATAAAGCATGCTAAATTTATAAGTACAAATTAATAAATAGGTGATGTGATGAATCCAATAAGTCAAATACATATATGTAATTATCATGAGAAAAACAATTGTTTACTATCCTGACCACATCTCTAACAAGAAGTTTCATCATTCTAAGGACGTTGTCACACATCTACAAAAAAAAACGAATAAATTGACTACATAAATAGATATGATCCACCATCTGAAGGTATGGTGGAAAGGGGGGAAAATGATCGAAGAACCATAAGAGAAGAGGTAGAATGTAGATTCCATCACCAAGGATCAAATACTGAAGGCCAGGAATCAATCCCAGATGAATAGAATCGAAAATGTCATAATTTATGGTTGTTGGACACTAATAAAATATAATAAATAATATGGTTTATTAAAAACCAATATAAAACACCCTTTATAGGGGTATTGTACATTATATTTACTTGGTCTATAACAATCTAGACATCATGTAATTTGTTATTTTCTTATCTCATTAAAAACACATCAACTCAAAAAAAAATACAGTAATTTTATATGTTTGGTCACACCCCATAAACTTTCCTCAAAAGCCATGAAATGTGAATATTCCATTTGAAACACTTATAAACAATATGTTCTTCTTGTTTCTATATTCTTGTTTTTGAACCACACTGAACTCATTCCATGCATCCTCCAATAACCAAAAACATTATTAACAAGGAATGTGTTGGACTAAAAAGATATAATCCATTACATTCCAAATATTCCCAATCCTTAATATATGGTTTTCAAGACATTTCTCAATCTAGGAGGTTCTTTAAGGTGTTCTAAAATTTATTTGTCTCATATAATGGTCACCATGTCTTATTATGTGGTATGGTGGAGGAAATGTTAATTTTTGGTGTGGTGTTAGTGAACTACAGCCTAAAAAAGCCGCTTATTATTAACTTTTTAGGTTGTTTAAGGCTTAGAGTTTGAAACAAGAATTAAAAAAAGGCTTATGCATGGGATCTTTTTCGATATTCCAACTTACCAAAATAACAATGGCCAAAATAGTGTTCTAATCCATTTTATAAACCATGGAATTTTCAAAATATCAAGTGGTTGACAACTACACTACAATTGATTTTTTTTAGTAATGGTGTCTAAAATAAACATACCAACTGAAAAAGGTGGGTGTGGATCTAGGCATGGAACCAGGTGTCGTGTGATGAATAACATCCTATATTAAGTGGATAGTTGAAACCATTTTGTAAGCCAATTTTCATGTTGTGTTCAATCAAAATTGATTTTGGGTTTATACCATGTCATAGGGGAATCAATATTGAGGTCATTGTCCTCAATAAAATTTATGTCAAACATAATGTTTTTCCAAGATGTTCTCAAGCCATAGTGTCATATGGAATAGTTTGAATTTAATGAAATGGACACCATCCCTCATGGATTTAAATCATTTATAATGGTATAGTTCATGTATTAATTTTTTAGTGGACTTGAATATTGTATTCTGTTTTTTCCTCTATTAATTGATTTTATCCCCATTATTTGGGAGTTACATTGATTGACATACCCATTTTGTAAACCTAGGAAGTGGGAACTTCAATATCAAATATTGATGCCTTTTAGGTAGTGTTGCTTATATTTGGTGATTCTTTCAACATCATTTGGGTACCTCATAATTTATACCTTGTGGTTTTAAATACAAGTTAATGGGGAATTTAATGGTTTATGATCAAGGTACTTATATTCTCCTCTTTTTCATCCACCATTTTTTTCATTTCCACAGGCGATTTATACAGTATCACCAATTTTTTTGAATGTTGGTGATATTTGTATGTTTTGGATTATAATATCAAGGATCCTGTTATATTTACATTTCTTAGTGTTGTTTCTCCTAGTTGTGGTAGAATATCATTCATCTATTCTTGTGGGAATAAACTTTTTCTTAAAATAAATATAGAGAGATTTTCGATTCTCCATGTTTTTTAAGTGAAAACCTAAAGTAATCAGTACTTATCTCATTATAATATGGTGTAATATAACTAATTAAATATCAAATGATAATAAAAAATGGATAGATTATGTTTGTAACTAACTTAATTGCTTCCACCATGATAACTATATGCCTCATGTTTTTCTAGATAGTGTAATGATTATGTTTTTATTGAAAAAAAATAATGCTATGGTCTAATATACTCTTTATGATGAAAATGGTTAATGAATGTAAAGATGTTAATGTGTTTTGAACAATAATTAATGTGTCATGTTTAAATTGATTATTACATATTGTAATTTTATGGAAATAAAATTGATTCTTCATGAATTTTAAATGAATTTTTTTATAATTTTTATTGAACAAGGTTAATGAACCTGAAGCTAGAAATTCTAGCTGATGGAAAATATAAAGATTCATGTTAAATGAAATTATATTTCAATAATTTTATTGAAACTCAAATTTATGATTGGTAACATGTATATAATTATTTCCTTTTGGTAACTGATACCTTTAGTTACATGTAGTTATAATCTATGAAAAATGAGTTGGTTAATACAATATAATGATAATATTATTATTTTTTTGAATATAAATATCTTGGGTCGAGTGTACGTAATTTCATGTGATGTATAGAAACCTTTATTTTAGAGCCTAGATGACATGTTGACTCAGTTTATTTTTTATTATAATCAATTTTAATCTCAATACATGATATATGATATTCAAAATGATGTGATTATAAGATATTTGATGTCTGATAAGACACGTGTGGGGAAACAATGTTTGTGGTAGCAGTTTGTGATGATGATAACATCATAGATGCATAGTGATATGAATGGTGGTGTCGAGGATAATACTAGGAACTATAGATTGGATTTAATCTTTTCTACCCCATTGTTTGTGATGGAAGTTTTGATTTTAGATTGTTAATAAATATTCATTAATGACAAGATGATCTTCATTATTTTTCAACATTTTTCCCCACTACATAATCTATCTGGTTGTTCTTTTTTATGAATATCTTTTATGATTTATTAGAATATTTCCTAAAGTACACGGATCTATAGAATGTTGTTTTCTAATTAAATTATTAACCCATTAGTTCAGTGTTTTAATGGAATGAAAATGATGATAACTCTAGATGAACAATGGGATCAATTAGATTATTCCTAGAGGACATAGAATTTAGTAAGTTGTAGATGTAAAGCGATAATGGAATTAGGATAATTAATGGTTAATGAATTAATTAACATAATATATCAATTTTAAAAGTAATGATTTAATAATTTTTTCCATTAATATTTTGTTATTATAGGATATCTAGTCCTTAGTAGTGGCTTACAGGAAACTGAGGGGGGCATAATTAATGCTGATCCAAAAGATGGGTTATTGATTAAAGTGTGGTTATGAGATATATTATACCTCTTTTATGCTAGATGATTTCATATAAAAACCCACCCATGATGTTTGGGTGGCTAACACCCAATGAACATTGGGTGGTTGTTTTCCCCAAAATATAGGTGGGAAAGTAATTGATGGAAGAATTACCCCTATTTCCTTAATCTATTTACATATTTGTATTATTGTGATAGTAAAATGGGTGGTTATCATTACTCAATTTTGTATGGAAATAGATTTCATGGATTTTGGATATTTCAAACCCATGTATCTTCATATATAGTGTCCTAACTGTTATTATAGGTATGATGTGTATGGGTTGTAATGGATAATTGTATAATACATGACATTCAGGTTGTGTTTGTTCTAAGAAACTACTCAGTTACTATCTATAAATATGGATTGGGGGGATGATATAATGTGATGTATGGGATGCAGTGAATGTGATGATGAGATATTTTGATGCATGGGATTCATGTGATAATATGTAATGAAAAATTTCCTTAAGGTTGAATTACATTTGAAGGGAGATACATCAAGATGTGTTCCATTAGGGAAGATTATAAACCCAATGTGGATGCGGTCGGAGGGTACCTTCTATTGATATTATATTATATGATTCTTTAGAAGTGACACTATGTGAGGGATTAAAATTGTGATTCATGAAACATTGCATAATTTTTAGGAGATGAGTTGGTTTCTTATAGTGTTCACTAGGATATAATATTCATTAATTATCATTTTAATGATAGGAACTGGACAGTATCTAGATAGTATCCAACTACATATACATTTTTTTCATACATAAACATATATAAACATTTTAATGTATTTAGGATCTATTTGTAGATCAGTATGGACATTAATATCTCAAGGAATTTTTCATGAACTAGTTTTGCTTTGAGGCCACTATTGAGGATTTCCTTTTACATACTTGTAGTTCCAATTCAGTTTTATCAATTTTTTATGTGATTGAATATATTTAATTAGGATAGTAATTAACTTTTAACATGAGCATTAGTTTTATGGTTTTTATATCTTATCTCTCTCATTTCTCAAACAATTGTGGGTAATAATTGTAGCATCCCTGGTATTTATAGAATAATAATTTTTCATATCTATTTATATTAATTAATAAAATATTAATTTTACTTTAAATATGACATTTATATTGATAGCATAATCTACATGCAATAATGGGTTTGTGTGAAATCTTATGTTGCACACAACTTAGATTTATACCAAAAAATAATATATTAATATAATTATTTTAAATGGTAGTTAACACCTATCCATTGCAATGGAGTGAATGAAAAAAACTGAATACAATATAATTAAAAATGTTTTTTAAATATTTTAGATTAATCCAATGTATTTAAGAGGCTTAATGTGATAATTAATGTAATTTCAAGCATGAAATACACTAATATTTTTTAAAAGATGTTTTACCACTTTTTGATGTAGAAGCCTATTTAAATATATTTTTTTGAAACATTTATTTTGGAAGATTGAAAAAGAAAATCTTTTATTGATAAGCGTATCATCACAATTTTCTTTGGATGGAATTTTGGTATATTTCTGATAAAATTAATATTTTTATGAATACTGAAAAATACTACATTTTATATCAAACTACTTATTAAACGATTTTATTTATATTGATATATTGTAAATTTAATTGGTTTTAAAGAGTAATTGGATTATATATTTATCATTTATTCAAATTTTATTCATTGGTATAAATTTTTATTTAAAATTGGATATAAACACATGTAAATCTGTTGATTATTAGTACTTCATAAAAACCCGCTTTTTGGTTATGACAATGGGAAGATATTTTAAATTAATTTCATCCTATATTGTGTTTTTAATTTTGAAAAAATCTATTCCATATTTGGAATCAGGTGATCCAAATTTTATAAATATTTTCCTTTTATTTTTATTTATTATGAATAGTTAATTATGGAATTATTATTTTTACCACTGTTAAAGGGTAAATCTATTAAATATAGCTAATAAATAATATTATAATAATATTAAACTACTATAACACGTGTTGTAATCCTATTTTATGAGATATTTCTTTCCACGGGCTTCTTTGGGTCGATTTGGGGACCCCATGGATCCCTTTGGACATTAAAATTACATTTTATAATGATCAATTTGAAGTAATGAAAAATGTAACCTAACATTTATCTATTCATAAAAGAATTTTTATATGGGGATATGCAATGGATCCATTTCACTATATATAGTCATTACAAAGATATGAATATTTCTTACATCATATAATTTTATTTATAATTTTGAGACATCGTATAAATAAATTTATTTATGAAACAACGATGATGTATTGATTACCTTATTAATGAATGATTTAAATATATAAGATTATAAATATTAAAATAAATTTATTTTGAAACATTTTCTCCTAACCATGAAATTTATGGATTATTATTTTTTGTTATATTAGTATTAATTATTTTTTATTCGATTTAATTAATTTTGTATATATTTTCAAAAATTCAAGATAATAATTGCATAAAAATTGACATAAATGCATTTCTAAAAAAATCTATATTATGAAATGATATAATAGTCCTAAAAACTTATGAATTAAAAAAATGACTTAGATAATATTTAACATTACATTAATGAACCACTTGAGGTTCCATTGGAATTTCATTGTAACTACAATAACCTTATATTATGAATATACAAGAAGTCATGGTAAGAATCAAATTAATTAACTAAGGGTTAAACCAAAAATATAAGGTTATATTTTTCAATTATACTTGTCTAGTACCTATTTGTTCAAGTTTTTTTCTACCCAAAAACATATTATCATTGAAATGAATGTCTTCGGGACCATTTTATAGTGAAAATCATTTTATAATAAAATAATATTTCAATATCTTGCTAAAGATCCCATCCTTCCTCTAATAAAAGGGAATCACCTCTACAGATTTAATCAAACCTCTCAATTTACTTGAATCCCCAAATATCTGACAAAATAAGCTCTAAACAACCCTCTCTTCCTCCGAGATTCATTACTTTTGGAATAAGGAAATTAAATAAATCATTTTGGATCAAATCATAGGGAGTTACAAATTTTAAGAGGTATCGTCTTCTCTTAAGATCATTTCCATTTTTTTCCTTCTCCACTACCTATTCTATTCTTATTATTTTATTACATAACAAAACCATTATCATCAATATAATATGATGTTTTTATGAGATGGATTATAACTACACATATACACACCCTTTTCAAATGGATACGAACATACTACTTCAGTGTACGGTGAACTACGACCTCACAAAATGATGATTGTTCGGTTTTCCCTTTCCACATATCATGGAGGATATTGTGATGAAACAATATTTATATATTATATATATTATATAAATTTTTCCTCTATGATATTATAATTTTTTTACAAACATACCTTTATGGTTGTCATGATGTGTAAATACTATAATTTTCTTTTGAGAAAGTGAGGACTACAACCCCTTCAAAGTGATATGACTCGTTCATTACATACATGGAATGTATAAAAGATATATTTTATGAAAATATGAACCATATAAATCATATGATATTATAATATATTTTTAATATACCTATTTATCATTTTGTTATCATTTATGTAATACAAAAAAAAATGAAAGTAGCATTAATGCATATGTACGACATAACGTCTCGATGAATGGTGCATTTAATTTCTTATCTATAAATGTTATGGACTATTATAAATACACATATGCTGGATATATATGATATTAAAATCATTAATACTACTATATATATAATTTATTTTTTACAACATGGACAATTTGTAATTATAACAAGATCATTTTTGACCCAAGTACCCAATTTCGACAAAATGACTGATATTAACTAAAATAATTATATAATTTTAATAATGTGGTATAAAGTGATATAAGAGGATTAATATACTGGAAAAAGGTTTTTAAGCACCTAGAAATTATCTTAGGTTTACTATTAGGGAAAAAAATGAACAAACAAGATGAATCAGACTCTAGGTATGGGACTAAGTCTCAATCCCCTTTTATTGAGGCATGTTTTGAAAATATAAACCTTTTTATTTTTTAGGGTTAATAATAAAACACTTTTAATTTCAATTTCATTCATGGGGAATATTTTTCTATTTAGAAATTTATTAAACAGAAAATGAAATTCTATTAATGTATGCGGCGACAAACACCATTCTGCTAAAACGAGGGTTATTTGATATTTGGCTTCCTTAACAACAGGTAATGATTTAAAAAAAACCATATATTATTTTCATGTATTTTAGTATGGAAAATTCAATTTTGTTCAGATTGATTATTTCAATGTCTTGAAATGATTTCTTGTGATTTCAACTGATATGTTATTAGTCTAATATAGATATATTAAATATTCTATGTGTTATCATTATATAATCGAACTTGGTCATTTGACGAGTGTTTACCTGATAAAAAAATTATGGGTGGTTATGTGATAATAAAAAAAATGGTTTTTTCTATGATAAACCAAGGGTTGGTGGTTACGTTGTGACCTCATATTCATTGGGTATGGAAGTCCGATGTATTGATTTTCTATTTAGTGTTACGTATGAAAGTCGATTATATGGCTATTCCATTTAGTGATTTGTATGGAAGTCGACCATATGATAATTTCATTAATTTTTTTATGTCCCAAGTTATCTTTATGTTCTATATTTTTCATTCTATTGGGTTTCTGGTTATATTTTGGTTACAATAATGGTATATAATGAGCCTATATTCAGTGAAATATATTTATTACATATTAAAGTTGAAATCTATTAAGTTATGATAATGTATTGATGGTTTTCATGTTATACCAATACTAATTTTTATCTTTAATTATGTATCCCATACTAAGATTTTAATTCTCACCCCATGTTTTGGAAATGTTTTTCATATGACACAAATAATAATAGATTCAATGATGGGATCATGAAAAATTTATGTTGTTAAAACATGAAATAATGTCATGATTTTTCTAAAAGAGGTTAGGTTTTATGTAAAATAATGGATAGTGAGTTGAATTGTCTACTTGTAATATTTAGTATTTTATTTATAATATATGATATAATTATCTAATTCTCTAAACACTAAAATATCATTGATGGTAATTAATGTCAAATTATTGACTCATCTCCAGAAAAAGTAATGTTTATGGCTAGGTCCTTATAATTGGTATCACAATTTGGTTTAGATAAGTTTAGGAGATGGAATATTATTAATAGAATATCCATAAAATATTTTTACATTATGCTTAAATTGATGTTATATATCATATTAAGATTACCACTTTTCTTCTCTAATTATATGTTTGTGTTATGAATAGTTTTTTTATAAAAAACATAAATGTTATGCTAGGAAAAAAACAGAGGGAAATGAAATTCTAAATCAGCTTCCTCAGATGGTTGGAATCAGAATTGAACAATTTGTTGTAAGGATGGCTCAGTAGACTCATGAGATAAATGTTTTTTTGTTTATAGATTCTATTTTTCTATATTCCAAAAGTAAATAAGAGCATGAAATTCACAGAAATATTTTATTTTAAAACCATAAATGGAAAGAAAAAATATGTATAGTTTTATAAGAGTGATTTTTTTTTCAATAAAAATCATTCCTTAGTCATATTTTTTCTAAATATGGCATAACTGTTGACCCTTCAAAATAATAAGTTGTTTAATAGTGGACAAGACTTAACAATATCATAGAGATTTCTAGTTTTGTTGGTTTAGCAGTTTATTAATGAAGGTTTTTTGAAAACATTTCTCAGTTATTGACCCCCTAACTAAGCTATCATGTAAGGTAGTTATGTTTATATAAATAGAATAATGTGATTCTTGTTTTCAAAAACATCAAATTCGATTGGTAAATTCTCATGTTTTGGCATTTCCTACTAGAAATGAGGATTTTTTTCTATATTGACGATTCGATAAAAGGAAATTGATATGTTATTATACATAATGATAAGTTAATTTCTTATACATAAAAAAAGTTTAAAACTCATGAGTAAAATTCTCTTAAACAAGATTTAGAATTAGCTCCTCTTAAAATCTGCAATATATACTGATAAAAAATGTTAAATGTATATATTCACATGTAAATAATTAAAAATGAGACATAGAGGTGGATAGAATTAATCAAGGGATTTGATTTTTGCGATCCATTACCATCCTGAAAAGGCTAATAATTTTGCCGAAGCATTTAGTTGAAAGAGTAACGCAACATTAACCATGAAACATTTGGAACAAGATCCGTTGGTTTCTGATTTAATGAATTTGGGATTGGAATTTGTTTGGGTATGGAATTGATATGTTTTTTAGGTGGTAGTGAAATCATCTATATTATACATAATTAAGAATGAATATAAATAATGTAGTGAGTTGTAGAAAAAGGTAGAATTAATTCTTAAGGGTATGTTTCCTGAATTTAACATTAAAAAAGATTGTATTTTGAGGTTTGAAAAGATATTTTTTGTGCCTTGTGATTCATTGTTAAATAAAGTGTTGTTATGTGAAGCTCATAGATCTCCATTTTCAGTTCTACCTACCAGTACTAAGATGTATAGAGATCTTCGGCAGTATTTCTACTGGGATGGAATGAAAATAGATATTGCTGACTTTACTGTGAAGTGGGTTATTTTTCTATAGGTTTAATTAGAGAGTTAGTTACTAAATGGGATACTTTATCCACTACGAGTTCAAGAGTGGAAATGGGAAAATGTGTCCATGGATTTCGTAGCGGGGTTACCAAAAGAACTGGTGATAATAATGCATTATTGGTTATTGTTGACATATTGACTTAGTCAACACATTTTCCTCATATTCAAGATATTATATCCCTATGTCAACATTTTTTATTCTATATTAAATAGATATTCAAGATACATTGAGTTCCCATATCCATTATATTTTATCATCATCATTGTTTCACTTATAACTTTTTAAAGGCCTTTTGAAGACATTGGGTAAATAATTAAATTTCAGTATAGGTTTTCGTTATCAATCAGATGGGAAGTTATAAAGAATGATTCAAACCATGAAATGTATGTTAAATTCTTGTAAAAGGAATTATTAGTGATTTTCGGACCACCTTCATTCTTTGGATGATTTTTTTAATAATAATAGTTTTAATTCCAATATATAGATGGAACCATTTGAGGCATTATATGGAATATAGTGTTGAAATCCTGATTTTTGGGATGTAGTAGTTGGAAGAAAGTCGATGGGACTGTAATTGGTAAAATATATGCTAGAAAAAGTTCAGTTGATTTATATGCACATGGGGACAACATAGATCCAGTAGAAAAGTAATGCAAATAATTGAAGGAAGTATCTTTATTTTGAGATAGGTGATAATGTCTTTATAAATGTTCCCCCATGAATATGTTTGATGCGTTTTGGTAAAAATGGAAAGCTACGTTTGAGGTTCATTAGACCCTATTAAATCCTAGAGAATGTTGAATCAGTTTCCTATAGGATATATTTACCTCCATCTTTATCCTAGGAACACAATGTTTTTCATGATTCAATTTTAAGAAAGTATATTCTAGATCCATATCATGTTATCAGTCCAGAGGTAGTTTAGTTAGAAGAGAGTCTTTCTTATGAGGAACAACCAGTATTGATTTTTGATCGTAGAGTAAAAAAATTGTGGAATTATTTTATTTAGTACGTAATGGTTTTTTTGAAAACCCATATGGTTGAAGAGGCAATGTGGGAATCAGAAAATTTTATGATGGTAAAATACCCTCACTTATTTGATAAATAAATTAAATTTTGGGGAAGAAATTTCAATAAGGGGGAAGGTTGTATCATCCCAGGTATTTATAGAATAATAAATTTTCATATCTAAATTTATTTAAAATAAAATATTAATTTTACATTAAAGATGACATTTTTACTAATAGTATACTCAACACACAACAACGAGTTTATGAGGAGAGATCAATGTAAACATTCAACTTTCAGACAGGTGTAAGTTTTTTATTTCTTTTTTCTTATAAAGGGATCTTTCTTTTCTAGAAAAGGTCTCATTCTACCATAAAAAACAGGCAACAACGAGTTTTTTTAAAATCTTTTGTTGAACACAACATTGAGTTATACCGATAAATTTTATATTTATATTATTATTTTAAATTGTAGATAATGTATAGATATTGTAATTTCATAAATGAACAGAACAAACTACAGTACGATTATACTTTTTTTTAATTTTTTTCATTTATTCATTAAATTTAAGATTCATAAAGTGATAATAAATATAATTTTAAGCATGAAATACTCAAACATTTCTTAAAAGGTTGATTTACTACCTTTTTATGGAGGTGACTTTTTAAATATAGTTTTTCACTTTAATATTTTCAATTTGATATAATAAATTATTTTATTTATAAGTGGAACATATAAATTTGCTTTGGATGATATTTTGGTATTTTTCTGATAAAATTCATAATTTTATGAATAGTGGAAAATACCCCATTCTAAGTCAAAACTGAATATTCTTCTAAATTATTAATATAGTTATTTCAAAATTAAATTGTTTTTAAAGTTTAATTACATTATATTTTTATTATTTAATCATATTTTGGCCATTGTAAGTAATTTCACATTGAAATTGGACATAAACATGCATCAATATTTTGTTTATTATTAATTCTTCAAAACCCACAATTTCGTTTATTCAACACGAATTAATTTAAACTTAATTTATACCAGTTATGTCTTCCCAATTGGTAAAACTGGATTCGATATTTTGAATCAGGAGGTCAAATTGGTGTAAATAGGTTCCTTTTATTTATAGATATTATGAACGATAACTTTATTAATTAATTTATTTACCATGCACTACAACAAAACAGGGCAAGGGAAGCGCTTCCCTTTATCAGTGCTAAACCGAAAGCCCTGATAAAGGGGTATGCCTTTATCAGATATTTTTTAGCAGTGATAAAGGCATCTCTTTATCAGTGCTAAAAAAGTGTTGATAAATTAATGTTTTATCAGCGTTTTTTATTTTAGCGGGGATAACACATACCTTTATCAACGCCTTTAACAAGCACTGATAAATGTTCCGTCGGTTTTTATTTAATATCCCTAACAATACATCCTAGGTTGCACGCGGTCAAGCGCTCACAGAAGCTGAACCAGGCCCATCGCTACTGCGCCCTCGTCCTCCTCCTTCCTCCTCCTCATCCTCCTCCTTCTCCGCCATTGTCGTCACCTCTGCCCCCGACGCCGCTACTGCGACTGCTGCTGCCTCTGCTGCCTCCACCCCCGCTGCCACAACCGTCGCCGCCTCTACTGCCACTGCCACCTCCGCCTATACCACCGTCGTCACCTTACTGCTACTGCCGCCTCTGCCTCTAGCGCTACCTCCGCCGCCACCACTACCATTATTGATCTTCATTTTTTGGTAAATTTTTTTCTACCGCTTGAATTGAACATGTGAAATCCTGATTTAAGGTGTTATTGCAAGAGTTAATGGATTATTGATATTAATGAATTCATTATTTAATCCTTGAACCAAAATAATCACCTATTGAATCTTTTTTCAAGGGTTATACGTTCTTGAACTCTTTTATGGACACCCCTTGAGTGTGCCAAGTAAAATTCTCCCTTTAATGTCAAATTATTTACTTCCCTGAACACCTATTTAGCTTATGTGAATGCTTTTAAATGATTTTCCCTTGATAAAAGGGTATATAAATGGAATTGAAGACACATTATAGGTGTTTGGCCTAGATTCTTAATGGAATTTACCATGTAAGAAACTTCCATGTTGATTATGGCCCATTTTGAAGACCCTTTGAGCCTCATTAGTGAATTTTCCATCCATGGTAAAATTGAATGTGTAATAATAATGGGGAGTGAATTTTACATGATGTATTTATTTTAATTTAATGAATTAATTTAATGAATTGAAATGATATATAATCGGTTGAAAGGGAACATAGTCTACTGCTTGTTATAAATAATGATAATTGTGTATTTCATTTCATTTAATGAAATTGTACATGGATAATGGGATATATGAGATGTTTTTCTTCATGCTTTGTAATATAAATATGAATGTGAATAATGCCTTAATTATACAAATGATCCTAATTAAATTGATGGACGGGAGGTAATTCCACATTATAGTTAAAATTAAAATAAACATTTATAGAGGGTAACATAAGATGGTAAGGTAATTGTTGAGAATATATGAAAATCACACCCCCTTACATCGGGTGTTGAGTATAACTTATCGCCCCAAAAATACTAATAGGATGTTGGGATTTTTTCACCACACCAATCTCTTATAGTTATTACATGATGGCTTACTCCCCATCCTGAGTTCCATCTAGTTCACATTGTTATATTCTTGATCACTATTATGGTTGGATTTCTTTTATCGAGGTATTTGATCCTTCTGATTCCTATTTGGATTTGTTTGCACTTATGGTTTGAATAAAAATTAGTGATCAGATAGTGATTTAAATCAATAAATTTAAATTTATTTGCATGCGTTGTCTTTCGGGTTTTGTGGGCTGTAGTAAATGGTGTAATTTGTTTTTGATTATTTTATTCTCATGGGTTTTACCCTATTTAATGTTTTCTTTTCAGTTTGAAATCTCCTCTACTGTGTAACTCTCCTCTGCCACATACGCACCTCTGTCGTGTGCTTAACAAAACCTTCGTGGTGAGTTTTCTCCTGTTACTCATTGGTTTCCTCTTGTTCTCATGTTATTATTGTTTTATATTGATGGTTATAATGTGAAATGTACGGGCTAAATTCCCAGCTGAAAATCGTGGTCGTTGGTGGTCCTTGTTTGGCACTAAATGAATAGAATTTTGGTTGGTTCTTTTTGAACATTGGAATATATTAATTGTTAATATATGTATACTTGAATTATGAATGAACACCCTAGGATGATAAAACTTATGTGATAACCCTCGAATTAACAAACAAAATTGAATAAGGGATGATTTATAAAATATAAAATTTTTATTTTTTGGTTTGTATGGTGTTGCAATTGAGGTGTCATGCTTATAAAATATTCTTCCACCTAATGTGGTTTTCTAGTGCCATGAAAAAATATAGCCTTTATAGGGGAACATGAATGGAACCAGAGATTGGGAAGGACTCAAACACTCCTATGATAATAGGTAGCTAGAGTCCCATTGGATATTTTGGTCAAGAGAGGGGATGTTGTACCACCATGCTGGGATGACAGTATAAGGAAGAGTATATAACATAGGGATTCTGGCTCCATCCTAGGGTTTAGGGGTTGGTCATATGCATGTTATGTAGTCTACTATGGATATTTTGGATTCATGATCATCTACTATAAATGGTATAATTCCTATATCATCTACCCTTTATTTTATTTTTTATAAAAGAGAATCACATTCATTTTTCACTCTTTTTGTAAATGTCTTAGGCTTGGAGGTGTAAAGCATGGATAGTTTTATCACCATCGACAAACTATGGGTATTATAGTCCAAGAATATAACATGTTGTAAGGAATGATCTCTAGATATTGGTGGTTATCATTTATTTTTTGAACCACCCATGATTTATATGATAATATTTTATTTTAGTTTTGTTTTGGATTTTTTTGTTTTATAACAATACAAAATCATTTGTTCCTAGATGAGAGTTACCTTTTTATCTCCAAAATAGACAGAGTTATTTTCACTTGGATGAGAGGAATCTTCTATCTGGTCATGTAGAACCAATTCAATCTATATTATATTTTCTCATGGATCAAATAGTCAGGAATATTGTAGATGTTACTAGAATGTTATAGGATTATTTTTCCCCAATGGTAGTACATTTTTATGATTTTTTCAATGATGATGTATAAAATATACTTCTTAATAAAGAGATAAACTTTATAATCTAGTTAGTTTTGGGAGAAAATTCAGTTTCTATCACAATTTCTAAAATAACACCAAAAGAGCGTGAGATGTTTGAATTAGAATTTGATGATATAGAATATTATGGTTTCATATGGAATAGTACTTTACCGTGGGGTTTTATAGTTCTCTAAAATAGATGGATGATTGGTATTTATTCTTTTGTTAGACTATTGGAGATTGAACCTGTTGAGATTCATGAATATGTATCCTCATCCACGTATTGATAGTCACATTGATCATCTAAGAGGTTCTATGATCTTCTCCAAGATATATTTGACATTAGGATACTATTAGATGAGTTGGACATCGATGGACCTACCATGGACTGCTTTTAGGAGTAGTTATGGCCAGTATGAATATTTAGCGATGATATTTGGTTTAACAAATGCATTGGTTGTATTAATGGACTTGATGAATAAGATATTTCATTCTTTTCAGGATCATTTTTTTCTAGTTTTTTTCAATTAAATATTAGTGTACTCCCAACCCATAGTTGATCTTGACCAACATATTATTATCACCTTGACTACATTGAGATAGCATTAAATTTATTGTTGTTTTCTCTTGTTACACATTGGTTTCCTCTTGTTCACATGTTTTTACTGTTTGATATTGATTGTTATAATGTAAAATGTATGGGCTAAACGCCCCGCTAAAAATCGTGGTCGTTGCTGGTCCTTGTTTGATCACTAAATGAATTGAATGTTGGTTTGTTCTTATTGAACATTGGAATATATAAATTGGTAATATACGTATACTTGACTTATGAATGAACACCCCAGGATGACATGTGTTTTAATTCACTGACACCATGTATAGATACCATAGAGACTTGATGTGTATAGACTATACACCCCTAGTGGTCATGTAAGGACTATACACTGTGTATTCCAGAAAAATGTGATGCATAGCTGCTAAGGTGACTCAATATGTATCTAAAGTACACGCCTTTAGCTCAAGTTGTTCTAAATGTCATGTATTTTCAAAGGCATCATTAAGTATTTGTAAGACTAACTTGGAATAAATTTGATATATGTCAAATTAAATCAGGTATCTTATACATACACGATGTTCACCCTACTTAACACACCATGTATATGGATTTCTCATGTTTTTAAAGGCATTTTTACCATGATTTGTTTTTATAAAACCCAAAAAATGCTACATAATTAATTAAAAAATAATATTAGGCAAGTTCTCGAGTTCGAACCCATAAAGACGATGAATATGAATAAATAATGGATTAATTCCAATCATTTAAGAAAATAGTATGAATATGACATGAAAGTGTTTATCAAGTTTGTAGAAGATCATGCATGTGACCCTTCTCAAATCTTTTTTCCGTGTTTACGCTTTTGTTAGTCAAGACAAATTATTCCAGAGGAGTTGGAAGAACACCTGATCTGTCATGGAATAGATTGAAGTTATACATGTTGGAATAAACACGGGGAAAAACCCAATGTAGGTAGTGAATCAGAGAACACGACATTTTATAGATCATATGATACGATTAGAAGCATGAATATTGAAGACGATCATATGGAGGGTGTGATTACAGATGTGAACGATGATGCAGATCATATTGAGGAAATGACAAGGACAGTTGAAGATGAACTTCATGATTTCCCAAAATTGTTTGAGAAGTTAAAAATTTGTGAAAAAACGCCATTGTATCCTGGTTGCACTAAATATACAGCATTGTCAGCCGTATTGAAGCTATATAAGTTTAAAGAAGGCAATGGGTGGAGTGATGCCAGTTTTACGGAACTACTTGCTCTCCATAATGAAAGGATCCCAGAAGATAATGATCTCCCTAGCCGAACATACGATGCCAAACGAATGATACGAACAATGGGTATGATCTCTGAAATAATACAGGCTTTCCCGAATGACTGTATATTGTTTCTCAAGGACAAAAAATCACTTAAAGAATGCCCAAAGTGTGGTGCTTCCCGATACAAGAAAGATGATTCTAGTCCTACAAAAGTTGTATGGTACTTTCCAATCATTCCTAGGATTAGACACCTATATGGAAGTGAGGAGACTGCAGGACAATTGACATGGCATGAAGATACAAGATTTAAATATGGGAAACCGTGTCACCCAGCAGACTCTCCTCAGTGGGAGAGAATTGATCACGAGTATCCTGAATTTGGGAACAAGACGAGAAAACTTCGTCTGGCATTTTCTACAAATGGGGTGAATTCTTTTTGGTTTTCAAAGCAGCAGTCACAGTACATGGCCAGTTATGTTGGTAAATTATAACTTACCACCATGGTTATGCATGAAACAAAAATACATTATGTTATCTATGCTTATATCAGGACCAAAACAACCAGGTAATGATATTGATGTTTATTTTTCCCCATTGATCGAGGATTTGAAAATATTCTGTGATTCAGATGTTATGTTTTATGATGCATAAAAAAATGAACAATTCACTTTGAAATCCATGTTGTACCAGACGATAAATGAATTTTATACTTATGGATATGGAAATTTGTCAGGATATAACATTAAAGGATCTCATGGGTGTCTCGTTTGCAAACAAGGTACACAGTTAATTAGGGTGAAGCATTCATCGAAAACCGTGTTTCTAGGACATCGCAGATTTCTACCCCGACGACATAAGTACCGATCTTGGACGACATCATTCAACAGAAGATCATGGGAACGTACATCACCATCTCCACTAACAGGTGATCATTGGTTTGAGAATGTAATATATTTGGACGTACTTTTGGTAAACCGTTTTCGAAAAACCTTAAAAAACCTGGTTGGAAAAAGTGATCAATTTTTATTGAATTACCATACTGAAATATTCTGTATGCCAGACATTTTATTGATGTTATGCATGTAGAAAAAAATGTATGTGATAGTTTTATCGTCACATTGCAAAATGCACCTGGTAAAACAAACGATGTAATTAAGGCTAGATTGGACATGGTTGAGATGGGAATATGAGAAGAGTTGGAACTAGTGAAGGATGAAAAACTAACATTTCTTCCTCCTGATGATTACACTCTTTTCCGACAGAAGAGATATCAGTTTTGCAACTTCTTAAATGGCGTAAATCTTCCAGAGGGGTATTCATCAAATATCAAGAACACCGTGTCAATTGGTGATTTAAAATTAAAGGGTATGAAATCACATGACTGCCATGTTTTGATGCAAGATCTAATTGCTATAGTTTTACATTGAATTTTACCCAAGAATGTCCTCCATACAATAACGAAGCTCTATTTCTTTTTCAAAGCTATATGCAGCAAAGTTATAGACCCGGCGAAATTGACAACTATGGAAAGATAAATTCCCGTCATATTATGTGGATTGGAAATGTTCTTCCTACCAACATTTTTTGATATGATGGTTCATTTGATGGTTCTTTTGGTGGAAGAGATTCGAGTATGTGGTCCTGTACATTATAGATGGATGTACCCCATTGAAGGGTATATGAAGATTTTGAAAGGGTATGTCAAAAACCGAAGTCGGCCAGATGGCTGTATTGTAGAACAATATATTGTTGACGAAGCTATTGAATTTTGTACCGAATACATGTCTGGTGTGGAAATATTTGGCCTATCGAAATCTCGTCACACTGACCAGCTTAACGGGGAAGGAATTTTTGGAAGAGAGGTTTTCACAATCAGTATTACAGATCAGGTGCAGGCCCACCTTTACGTTTTGTATAATAGTTTCGACGTTGACCCATATGTTAAAACCCACAAAGAAATTATTAGGCGTTTGAATCATTCTAGGGATAAAAAATGGATATAAGATACACATAATCGACAATTTATAGTATGGTTTCGAGACAATATTTATAAGCAGTTAGATGAAAATCCAGACTCAATTTCAGAATGACTTTGATGGCTAGCCAGAGGAGCAAGCATGTATATATTATCATACAATGTTTATGTAGTTAACTGTTATACATTCTATACTAATGAACATGATGAAGACAGTACCATGCAGAATAGTGGGGTTACACTTGTGGGTGAGGCGATGCATATTTCCGGTGCTAAGGAAAAAAATCCAATTTATGTGAATATGTCATACTTTGGCATAATCAAACGTATGTGGGAGTTGGATTATACGAAATTCAATGTGCCGATTTTTCAATACAAGTGGGTTGATAACAGGAGTGCTGTTAAAAGAGATGAATTAGGATTTGTGAACGTTTATTTCAGTAAGGAAGGGGAGAACTACGAACCATTTATAATGGAATCACAAGCAGTACACGTATTTTATGTTCCAGACCCTGCAAACCGAAATTGGTCAATTGTTCTGTTATCGACCAAAACAACTGAAGCGGTAGATGAAAGTTCAACGGAGTTTGACCCTTCTATAGAGACTTCAGAATCATTTCGCAGCGGTCCCAATGTATACAACGTTTTGTATGTTAGAGGATACCACAATGAAGGAATTTACATAGTCGATAGTGGATTCAAATCTCTTCAGCCTTTAAAGAAAAAAAGAGTAAAATAATCAGGATATTTGTTTATTGTAACATACATGGTGTTATGTTATGTTATTATCTGTTCCCTGATGTTTTTTTTGTAATCTAAATTAAATATTAAACCACTTCTGTAGATAATGACTTCTTCACCTACTTATGCACCCAATCCAGAGGCACAAAATTTCTCTCAACTAGCAGCTGGTGGTCCCACTCTAGAGAAACAACAGGTTTCTCAACCAGATGCTGCTGGTCCCAGTGCAGAGCAACAACAGGTTTCTCAACCAGTTGTTGCTGGTCCCAGTGTTGAGGTACAAAATGTATCTCAACATATTACTACTGGTCCCATTGCCGATTCTAGCGCTCCAGGGGAAGATATTGAAGCTACTTCTGAGGAAATGGTTCGAAATGAAACCCTGAATGCGCAAAAAAAAACAAGAGTGTTGTAGTTTGATAGTGTTATACAAAATCCTTATGGAAAAAGAAAAAGGCATCAAATTTGAGGTGGGATGGAATAATCGAGGCCAACATGATAACCCCAACAGAGCCATCTTTAGTAGCTACATTGGAATCGTCACTCGACAACGCGTGCCGATTAATGTACAGTCGTGGAACCATGTTGTCACCGGGATGAAGACATTAATATGGGAATAGATTACGGGAACATTATGATATCATTTTTTTAATTTATTAAAATAAAATAAAATACCAAAACATTAACTTACTCTTCCTCATCCATTGTAGAGTGTATTTATAGTAGATTCGTCACACAAGGAATATGTATTAAAAATTGTAAGAAGGATTCAAATAGGTTTCTGCACAATTTTAATGAAATATCATCTTAAATATGCAGAAGGGAAAATCAAGCCGCACCCACCTCCTCTTTACACACACTTGATATCCCAAGGAGCGTGGGATGCATTTAGTAACCATCATGGGGAGCATACTTTTCAAGTACATTGTGTGGGGTAATACGTTGTTTGATGTTTGCTTGTATTCATCACTCTGAATGATAGTTGTTTATTTATGAAACGACTACTGAGTGCTGAAAATAAAAAAAGTGCAACAGAACCAGCATACCCTTACCGTAAAGAAAGGATGGGACACGCTGAACTTGAGAAATATTGGTACGTCTTTTAAATCTACCCTACTACTAGTATGTGACATAAAAAAACACCATACCCATGTTTCTCTGTTTATATACAGATTGATGTATCGAAATCGAAAGCCATATCCATCCCATTCCATGTGCTATGGAAGGAGGATCATGTAAATAAAGAGGGGATATTGATAGTTGAAAACACACAAAAAGTGTGGGAAACATGTGTAAGTATGACATAATATAAATTTTATTTTATTTAAATCGCTATTACATTAAAATAAATACTTATTTTTCTATATTTTCTATCTGAAATAGTTACAATAATCAAAAACAACCACACTAGATGAAGACATACTTTCAGCAGCCTTGAAGCAGCAAGAAAAGTATGGCCGCATCAGAGGTGCAGGTTTTGGGGTGACACCCCGAACATATTTTCACAAACAAAAACAAGCGGGGGAGAAAATGAAAAAAATGCAGAAGCTGCAAGAATAATTATCTATTTTAAAAGAAGAACTACAATACAAGAGAGATATGATAGAAAAATTGATGGGGGAGAGGTGAACAGAAGAAACAACTCAACAAAAACCTCTTTGTGACGATCTCGCCCCACCCCCACCAGCTTTGAGGCGAGCCATTCGCCGAAAAAACCTGACTTAGATGAGGTAATCAATGTTTTAATAATTTTTTCTTTGAAATGTTATTTACATAGACACTGATACCTTTCCTGTACTAATATTCCACAGGGTGAAAATGACTGTGATTTATATTTATCAACTCCCACCTATCACCTTGTAGTGAGGGCTACGATGTTCAATACGAAAAATGACATGCTACACAACAGAAAACTTCCAAAAGATCATCTTAGAGTGTCAATGAACGTATCTAATGAGCCGTGTGCCGAGCTAATTGTTCCAAATGACGATGATGACATTCATACAGTTGAACAAGTTGTTGGAAAATTCATCACATGGCCGACAGTTCTTGTAAAAAAACATGTGGACAAAAAGGTATTCATTTCCAATTTATTTTTCAACCTGGACAATTAAAATTTAATGAAAAATGGTTTGAACCAATGAATTTTATTAAAGAATGACAAAGACTGTGGGGTGAAACAAAATATCAGCTCGAAACTATCTCAAGGATCAACCAAACGATTGAAATGGTCTAATGAGAGCACCTTCACCCCGCCCGTTCTATATCCACAGTTAATATCATTGAAGGCTCATGTGGACACAAATATTAAAGACAACAGTGCTCACATAGTTGATTTTGAAAAAAGATATGTATGGAGAGGAAATATCAGATTTCATTAGTGCTGAAAATATAAATGAACTCCTCAAGTATGAATGGCTAGGAGTCTCAGTTGTAAATGTATACATGAGGTATGTTTTCATGATTTGATTATACAAAAGCTAATATACTCTGATAATTTTGACTAAATACATTTTGTATTTGTCGTAGAGGTATATATGAAAAAAATTAAAGTGATTTCTCCATGAACAAAAATTTGGACTCGTTAGTCCTCACACCAACTCTTTGAAAGTTGAAATAGATTCTGATAAAGAGGCTGTAATAATTTCATCCCTATTCAAATCATTTGAATACAAAATTACGGATGACAGACTCTTTTTAATACCAAAGATGAAGGGGTAAACACTACAATTTAATCATATCTACTATATTTTCATTTCTTTCTTTACTTATTCATTTTTTTTTATTTTTAGGGAGCATTGGATACTGATTGCAGTCAATTCGGATACTCCAAAGATTTATTTTCTGGATTCAACGCATGGATATCCAACAAACCGACCATGCATGATGGAGTTTGTTAATTTTTAATACACTAGATCCAAAATTGTAAAATTAAACATCTAGTTATATGATTTATGTTATCCTTTAATGAGGATTCTGTTATGATAGGGCAGTGCATCAATATCGTCTAATGCATGGAATGAATCCAGGGCATAAGGATGAGCATGCCTACATGATCTACAACTGGAAAAGTATCTAGGTATATATAATAACATTTCACTATCCAAACACATATAAAAACAAATTACTTATTATTGTCGATGTTTTTGTAGTGTCCAAAAAAAATAATCGGAAAAGAATGTGGTTATTATATTTGTATATTTATGAAAGAGATCATATTTCTTCAACAAACTAGCATCCCTGATGAGGAATTTTCGAAAATAATTACGAGTTCATTTAAAATATTTATTAATCATTTATGTATTTATATTTTTTCAGTACTACCATGACTTTCACAAAAAACTCATTTTCAAAATATTATATACATGTGTTTAGAAACGAATAGGCAACATACATGATGGAATATTGTACACAAATAGGATAAAGGTTAATTCCTACTACTTATGTTATCTATATATGATCATTGATTATCCTCCAACCTTCTTTGGTGAATTGAGAATGCTCCTATGTATTGAAATATTAATTTATTACTCAATGTTTTCTATCCCCGGATTCATATTATTGATCTCTAAACAAATCAATATTTACGTAAGGCATGATGGTGGGAAGTGCGTATGGGGTGAATGACGAAACCACTGAGGATCAACAAAATCCATTTTTTGTATCTCGTTTTTTTTTGAACTTGTATCTGAGCACATGTTTTGTTGTTTGACTTGCACAATTATTTTTAGGTAGATGCATGAGATAATAAGTATCGTTGATGGATTTTTTTTGAACCAAAATATGTGTCCCAGGATAATTCAAGTAAGGGAATGGCTGGTTGAGATGAAATCCAAGATCAAACGACCAGTACATCATCAAAAGAATCAACCCTGTGATGCACCATCTTGTAGAATCTGGTCCTCGGGATGTTTTGAGGTGTTTATAGAAGTTATGGGGAGTCTGATGAGCCCCATGGCCACCATAAATAATGATTATAGACATCTCCACATGTTTTTGTGTGCCTCATGCCTCTTTACAAGGATCACTCCATTAACATGGTCCATCTTAGAACATATGTCCCATTCATCCCATGGCTACTCTTGGAAGAACCTGAGAATCTGACAATGAATAAGCCCCACAAAATCTATACTCATCCAACCAAGAGTATTCCTAGTGTGAAGGGAAGCTAACCATGGGTAATACCCACAACATACCTCATTTAAATATATGGGTTTTGATCCTTTTATTCTAAATAGGGTACGTAGGAAGCCTCAATGTGGTTAAATCCCAACCAATGGTTAACCATTGTGACCCCCTCACTGGTGTACACCTTCGCTTATTTTCCCTCTTTTATTTCCCTTAGTGGCGTCCGAATAAGTCTTCTAAATGAGAAACCTTAACCTTATGGGATGCACCACACTTGGGTCAGAATTCATTGGGAATTTTGATCCATCTATTAGGTGAACATTCCAGGTGCTCCCTCCTAGAGATGTACCTACCTGATCCACCATTAAAAGTGTTTTGATCCACCAATGTCATAAATATCTGTAAGACATTAAATCACGAACCTCTATCCTTGTGGGATGCTAAACTCATGGAATAACACAAGTTAAACATGGGTTTCCATTAATATATTCAATATTAATGTTTAATCAGTCCTTATTAAGGTATTGTGTAGGTGTGGATTTATGTTTTCCAGCAGATTTTGGATGATTCCAAGCTTTATGTAGGTGATTCCATGCTTTTACATTATATGATGATTTTATTATGCAGTATTTGATTGCTAAGTGTACTATATGAAATGTTTGTGTGTTTAAAATTGTGTTATCAAATAAATTTGGGGTGTTTATAGACATGAATGTTATTTCTAAAATGAATGAAGTTGTATTTATTATGGATTTTAATTATTAAGTCCTTTAAATGTGTTTGAAGAAACGATAAAGTGGTGTGATGGGTGTTTTCAAATGGATTTAATGTGTTTGTGAATTTTAAAGAGGGTTTTCTTATGAGATGTCGAGAGTCTATATATGTGTATTTACATTGAATGAAATTACATGATAATGTGTTGATATATATAATGCATATAATGTAAATTGAGCACAATTTCCATACAAGGTATTTTCTTTAGGATGTACAGGGGACAGGTTGAGAGGGCAGGGGTGGATTTCTGGGGGAGGGGGAAGGGCGAAAAGTGGAAGAGGGAAGGGGTTGGGTGTGTGCTGGGTTCTTTTGAAATATGTAGGGGGTGGGTAGGGGGTGTGCAATGGGTAGGGGGATGTGCAGTGGTAAGGGGTGTGCTGGGGAATGGGCAGGGGGTGTTCAGGGTGCAGGGAGTGTGCAGGGGTATGGGGTGTGCTCGGGGATGGGTAGTGTTTAGGGGGTGTGCTGGGGAAGGGGGGAGGGGTGATTCTTTTTAATGGAATGGGGGACATATAGCCATGGTATTAAACCGTGGCTATAGGTATATATCCAAGGATTATTTTCGTTTCAAAATTCCCATCATTGGTATCCAATAGCATCATGATGCTGTGGAATGGAGACCAAAATCCCAAATAGTTAAAACCAAAGTTACGGTAAGAAGGAGAAGAATTTAGAGGAGGATAATAGGGTTGAAGATATTCCACCACTTTTTTAATGTAACTAATAATATTTGATTTATCTCAAAAGTAAGAGAGATATCCCATTGGGGAAGGGAGAAGGAGGAGAGTGCGTGTAAAGGATTTTGTTGAGTGGAATGAGGGATATACTAGTGTAACCCGCTTTAATGGTTGATAGTATAAATTTGTTAATTCCACTCATTAATTAGGTGAATTATTAGGCCTAAAGGTAAAATAAATCATTTTCCAACTATGTGGGAATCAATATACACACACTTTTTATCCGTATAGTTTCATTGAGTGTCTAACAAATCCATCATTCAACCATATTGAGATACCTCCCAAAAAACTCATACCTTATACAAGTTCATCACATTATCTGACAAATTATTAACCATCAATGTGAGACCATCATAAACATAGAACCAAACTATAGGTTTATCTATTCACCCTAGAATAATTAAATATCGCATGTTCTACTAAACATTTATCCATTTTATTATTATAGATGATTAGCCCTAACCATTCTCCAATTTCGTTAATTGGTTATTTTATTCTTTGTGGCTCACTAGTATAATTTCATTTAGAATCCCCATTCTTTATTTCATTATTGTATAACTAACATAATATTTGTTTTATTGTGTAGGTGAAATATTTTTCCTTCTTTTTTCAGAAACCGCCTCCATGGACGACAATTTTTTAGAGCAGATGGATGCAGAAAGGATGGAACATCATTGTTCTTTAACTGTTTGTTGGATAAATGTAATTGTAACCCAATTAAACTTTGTTTGATATGTATATAGAAGTTTTTTGTTTTGTATTCATGATTTCAAGTAAATGTATGTATCATTTTTTTTTATTATGTTCTTTGTGTGTGGGTGTTGTTTTTACTGTGTGAAGGTGTTGTTTGTGCTCTATTCAGGTGATGTAATGTGTGCAGGTGCTGGGTAGGTTCTGTGTAGGTTCTGGTTTTGCACAAGATCTTTGGCCTTTATCAGCGCTAGTTAAGCGCTGATATATTATACATTAATTAGCACAGAAAATAGCGCTGATAAATACTACCTTCATCAGCACTATTTTTAGCACTGAAAATGGGTACCCCCCCCTTTATCATCGCCGAGATTAACAGGGCTTTTTTAGAATTGTTAAAGGCCGTTTTTAGTACTATTATAAGCCAAATTTGTCGTATTCCTGGTTAAAGGGTAAATCTAGTAAATAAGGGTAAAACTAATATTATTACAATATTAGTCTACCCTAACACATGTCATAATACTATTGGATAATATATTCCTAGACATGGGCATCCCTGGGTTGATTTTGGGACCCCATGATGCAACGTGGATGTGAAAATCACATTATATCAGACATAATATAATTTAAAGGAAAATATAACATGAACATGAATATTTTAGTAAAAAACATAATATATGGGGGTATATAAGTGATAGTTTAGTCTATAAATAGAAATTATAAATTGAAATATATTTCATACATCATTGTACTTTTTTTTAATTTTTAGATATCAAGAAAATAAATTAATTTATAATAAAACAATGATGTAGTGATTACCTTATTAATGAATGATTTAAATAAATGAGATTATAAATATTAAAATAAATTTATATTAAATTTTTTTCCATACAAGAATTTTATGGATGATTATGAATTCAAAAAATAAAAAAATGGGGGCTTTTTTTTTAAATAATAATGTTTTTATGGGTTTTTAAAAAGTTTCGATATGAATAATATAAAAATTGAGGTAAATTTGTTTTTAAAACAAATACTATTTTCTTAAATGATATTGTATTCCTAATAATATATGATTTTTCAAAATAACTTATATTATGGTGAAAATGTTATTAAAGGGCCACTTGAGGTCCGATTAACATTTTATTGTAACTATTATAACCATATAGTATGAAGATCCAAGAAGGCATGGTAAGAGTCAACATAGTTAACTATGGGTTAAAGATAAAAGATAAGGTGAAATTTTTTACCTATACATGTATAAAACATATTGGTTCAGAGTTTTTTGACCCAAAAGAGTCTTATTTTTGAAATAAATCACTCCGGGTCTTTTTGAAATTGAAAATAGTTTTATAATAAAATAATATTTCAATACCATTATAAAGTGAACCACCTACCTCTTATAAAAGTTAATCACCAATACCCACATAATCACACATCTCAAGCCCCTTGGGTTATCCAAAAAATTCTCAAAAAATCTAAAAAACCCTATCATACTCTTACAAGCATTGCCATATGAATAACAGAATTCAAGATTTATTTTTGGCTTCAATCATAGTGTGTTACACATTTTAAAAGGTGGTGTCTTATATAATGTTATTTTCCATTATTTTATTTATGCACTCAATATTCTATTCGTATTAATTGACTGCATAACGAAATCTGTATCTTCAATATACAATGATGTTTCTACCAAAGGAATTCAAACTAAAATTAGACATACCTCCATGTAATGTGTATGACCAGACTATTTCTGTGTACGACGGACAATAGCCTCACAAAAAGATGATTGTTCTATTTTTTCCCTTCTACCACTCATGGTCGCCATAATGATTAAACTAGATTTATATTTGATATATTTTTTATATTTATATTGTCTCTATGATATATTATTTTTAATTTACAGACACAACATTATGATTTTAATGTTGTTTAAATATGATATTTTCATTTGAGGGAGTACGGACTACCGCCCCCTCAAAATTATATGACTCTTTCTGGCCATACATGAAACATATAAAGGACGGTGTTAATGAGATTATGTAACATATATATCATATTATATTATACTGGAATTATAATATATATATGTATCATTTAGTTCTCATTTCATTAATATTAAAAATAATAGAAAGTGTCATTTATGAGTTCATACGTCTTATCACATCCAGGAATGGTTTATTTCATTTCTTATATCCAAATTTTATATACTATTATAATTATATATATAATGAATATATGTGAAATTTAAATATTGAATACTATTTCGGTGATAATTTATTTTTGACCACATGAACAATATTTAATTATAACAAGATCATTTTCTACTAAAGTTCAAATATCGACAAAACGACTGAAATTAACATAAGTAATTACGTAATTTTTATAATGTGATAATAAGTGATATAAATGAAAGAATAAACATAGAATTTTTTCTTAAGAAATTAGAAATTATCTTATGTTTAGTATTCATGAATAACAAGTAACATATGTGATGAATCAAACTCAAGGTAAGGGACTTCATCTCAATCTCTTTTCATTGAGGTATGTTTTGAAAATATATAACTTTTTCTTTTAAATAGATTATAATAAACCCCTTTGAATTTTAATTTCATTCAAATGGAATCATTTTATATGTAGAGTTTTTCTAAAAAACAAATGAATTGTTTTTAACATATGCAGTTACAATGACCTTTCTACCACCATGACCATTATTCGATATTTGGCTTCCTTAACAAGCCACACTATTTTTAAATGGAAAATGACTTCCATATAACATTTTTATATATTTTGAAATTGATAATGATTTTTTAAATGGATTGTGTATTTTAAAAACATGAAATGATTTCATCTGATTTCAAATGAGATGTTATTAGTTTGATGATGATATTTTCAATATTTTATTTTTTATGGTCATATAATGGATCATTGACATTTTATGGGTGGTTACATGAAAAAATAATGATGTGTGGTTACATGATAATCCAAATGATTGGTGGTTGTGAAAATAAAAAAGAATGGGTGGTTACGGTATAACCTCCAATACATCGGGTATGGATGTCAGATGTATGGATATTCCATTTAGTGATATGTATGGAAGTCAGCCATATGAATATTATTTGTAGGGATATGTCAGTAAGTCGACTGTATGGTGATTCCATTTATGTATGTTTGTGTCCCAAGTGTACCCCCGGATATTTTTATAAAATATCTTCATAAAATATTTTTTATTTTCATGATCTTTCTTTTCCTGAAATCATGAGATTAATGAAACTACAAATTCACTAAATATAAAATTACCTTTACATCCAATCTGTTAGGTTATCAGGAATAATTATTACAAACTTATAAAATTAATTATGAATTCTATGGCTATTAATTATTTATAAAAATATAAATCATTTATATATTTGTATTTTTTCATGTAAAATAATTTTGGTAATGAAAATAACAATATATATATTTGTTATAAACATAATAAAATATTTTTTATATTCATACATTTGATATTTTGTCATAGTGTATGGATAAAACCCTATTTTATGTATAAGAACCAATTTTATAAAAAATTTAATTTCTAAACATTTGAATGGAGAACCCATTTTAAGTTAAGACTACATGACAACATAAACTTGTTATATATATTTGGAAAATCAAACATTACATTGGATAAATTTCTGAGAAATTTCTGATAACATTCATGTTTTGGTGAATAGTAAAAATATGATAAATTTTAACTAAAACCAACATTTTTTTCATTGAGATTATTTATATGGTTATTTTATAATATTTATTGGTTTTAATGTATAAATATAGTATATTTTTACCATTTAATAAAATGTATTTCATTACTATAAATTTTACATTGAATTTACTGGTAAAAACATATCAATTTTTTCTAATGTTTCAATATTTAAAACCCATCTTCTCATTTCAAGAATATTATTAATTTGAAAATAATTACTGTAAATTTTGTGAATGGAATATGGAAAAATGGATTCTATAATTGGAATCATATGGACTAAATTGAGTGAATTGGTACCTTATATTGTTGTACATTATGAATAGTAACTTCAGTAAATATTTTTATTTACCATAGTTAAGGGTAAATCTGGATAATTAGGGCACAAATTAATAATTTAATAGTATAATAATTCCCTAAAACATGTCTAATACTATTATATGTTATATGTCCAATCATGGTCATCCTTTGGTCTATTTTGGGACCCATAGATTCAGAAGGATGTAAAAATTACATTTTATAAGAATTATTTTAGAGTAAAGATAATTATAACATATACATATATCTATTACTAAATATATTTTAATATAGGTATATTTAACTGATATCTATGTCTATAAATATTAATAATAAATATAAAAATATTTCTTATCTCATGTTATTTTATTTATAATTTTTATACAATAGATAAATATATTTATTTATGACATAATTATGATGTACTAATTAACTAATCAATGAATGATTCAAATAAATGAATTTAGAAACTTTAAAATGAATTTAATTTTACCATTTTTATTCCATAAAGAAATATTTTGGATGACATCGAAATATTAGGAATTAATTAATTCCTTTGGTTCTAAGTAATCCAGTTGTTATAATTTTTTTTAAAAAAAATCTAGTATGAATATTGTCCAAATTTGACATAATTCATAACATTAAACATAAAATATTTCATTAAATGATATTTAATTACAAAAAATATATGATTCAGAAAAATGGTAATGATAATACCAAATACGTGATAAATAACTTTTTTGGTTGATTGGCATGATATGGTAATTACATTAACCCACAATATTTAAATAACATGATATCAAGGTAAGATTAAAAAGTGTAATGTAAGGGTTAAAAATGATATGGATAAAAACTATTAAAAAAAGTCTAAAAATTAATTAAGTATGGGTATTCAAACCAAAATCATCTTATCGTATAGCTAAATAATATTTGGATCATTTTTAATCGAAATTTAATTTAAAATAAAATAATATTTTAAGATTTTCCTAAAGATCCCCTCTCCTCTCTTATAAAATGGCATCTCCCTCTTCTCATATTCATTAAATTTTGAATATTTATGCTCAGAAAAAACCCTTCAAATTTCTCTTTTCAACTTACCTTGTTACATTATAGAGGTTCTGGTCATCTCAAAATGACATGTCCAGTTACCTAATATGAAATTTAATGAAGTCACATCGATGAAGTGGTAATCTCGTGTACCAATTCTTTAATATTTCATTCTTCTACTAATTAAACGTATTTAGTTGTTTTATTATCAATTAATAATATCAGTATATATCATATACTTATATGTTATTATAAATTTGAAACTACCATATTTCACCTATTATCCATCCTATTAAAAATGAAATCACTGCGCATGTGTACGTACAACTTACCGTCTGTAGGACATGGTGTAATTTGTTTGTAACCACCGCCTTACATTGATGGGTATAACGGTGAAAATAATAACTATATATGATTATTATAACATGATACTTATTCTTAGATAATATACACCATCCCCTTTAACACCATTCCACCACTATGGGAATGTTAGCGTTGCTTCTGCGTACGTATGGCTAACCATCTCCACAGTGCAATATGATTTGATCTACATAATCTTCATTAAACCGTTTTTATAAAAATTAATTGTATTACTAAATATGATATATATTATTATAATACATTGATTTATATTATATAACTATATCTTAAAATTATGAATAAGAACTTATCAATCAAAACATACATAAGAACATAAAGAATTTAATACTCGAATAACGAATAACAATGAAATGTTACTAACAAACGGACGAAAATATTATCATAAATGGTATTATAAAAATTATTATAATCAGGGAATATATCAGGAAAATTATTCAAATAATTATACAATAGGTTCAGATACATACAAGTCATATCAAACCTATGTTAAGGGATAATTTTGTAATCTCATTTTTATCTGAGATTGTTTTTACCTAATTATTTATTGAGGTAATATTTATCATCCATGACCATGTTTTATAAATTTGTCATCATAAAATGTTTACTATTATTCTATGTTTGTTTAAAGACATTTCTACAC
Source organism: Viscum album (assembly GCA_963277665.1). Classification (NCBI taxonomy): domain Eukaryota; kingdom Viridiplantae; phylum Streptophyta; class Magnoliopsida; order Santalales; family Viscaceae; genus Viscum; species Viscum album. Next base: position 1,819,200,009 of record OY728146.1, read on the forward strand.
TTTTCTGACTTCTAATACATGGTGTGGAATGAATTTTTCTATTTTTTACCATACAGTGTACTTTTTTACTTTTCTAGGACAAGTATAAGAATAATTTTTTTATCTAATACGATATTAATAGATTTTTACATATTCATAAGGCCTTATTAACATGATATTTACTCTACACATTTTCATGACTATTTTCTACTAATTTCTTCTCTTTTAAAATTTTTCATAATTTTTTTAAAAGAAAACATTTTTGAATAAGAAATGATGTATTCCTCATTAATTGAGATCATGTTTTTTTATCAAACTTTTTTTCCATCTAAGATGATTATATTTATATAGGGTTATGTTTATATCCCTATTATTGATGTTGTATTATTTCCTTAATGATGTAATGAAATTTAATATGGATTATGTTATGAGGGAATGATTTTTACGAAAACCAATTTTATTTCTTGGGTTATTTTATGATAAATGTTTTATGTTATTGTAGAACACGTAAGAATGGTTTCATAATGAGATTTGTGGGATCTATATCTCCCTATAATGAATTGTTAAATTATTTATATCATATGAGATATACATGGATGAAATGGTACGTAAATATAGTTCATTGACACAAGGCTAGAACAAGTAGTGATCTCAGTTTAGTAATGGAATTTGGCTTCTAAGATGGTATTGGAAATGAGACTTGACTAATATAAAATTATTTTCTAATCATATGTGTATATTCTATGTAATATCATTTCATCTGTTATGAATATTTGGATAACATATAACTTTTATGATTTATCCCATGACTTAATATTGTAATATTTTTTATACCGGATAAGATTTTAAAATGTTATGTTCTTATTAATATGATATGACAGATATTTCCTTTTTTACTATTAATGAGAATTTGAGCACACTATTTTATATGTTTATTTTTCTCAAGTCATTAAGAAGTTTATTTATTATGATATTCCAAAAAAGATTCCAGTTATGATGAAATAAACAGGATACAATGTAGATGTCTTATGAACTAGTTGTTTGGATTTCCCAATTTCTAAAGACACAAAACATATTCGATTCGGTAATGGATTTATTACATGTTTTAATAAATAAACATCAATTATGATGAAATATCAATGTATCTAATGAATGTGTCTCTATATTTTGTATAATAGGATATATATATATAATTAACCATTTCAAACTAGAATGTAAAAACCATAAGGATATACCTTATAAAAGGATACAATCTTAGTGTTATATAAATATTGTGAGTAAACTTGGATAAAACCTAAAGTGTCGTAAAGTGAAATTTTATTATTTATTATGTGTTTTTATCTTAATGATTATTGTTTCTTACACTATGATTCATGGTTTTAGTCAATGGTTGGAACCCAAATGAACCACGTTAATGAAGAATGCGATGGGAAATGCAATGATTTCCCCCCTGAGATACCTAATGTTATGGGAGAAGTTATGAAAAAACAAGTATCCATGATAACAGAACATTCTAATGTGATGAATCATGCCAGACTTTGTAACGATAAAATGGGGGAGTGAAATTATGTTGAATACATCATAAGGAATAATTCACCTTTATTCAGCGAGTCTTCTTATCCATTAGTGGCTGAACAATGGATCGGTACCAATAAAAAGTAATTTTCAGTTCTACAAATGTCTTAACATGATAATGTCATACCAGTAGTACATTTTTTGGATGTTGAAGCTGATCAATGCTGGAATATTATCAAGAAAAGAAATAAAATAGATGAAATTGAGTCCATTTAATGGGACTAGTTTAAGAACTATTTTTTTCAATATGTACATTCCTCTTATTCTTCTATCACTGATGGTGGTAGAGTTCCATGAACGTACAAAAAAGGACGATGAATCTGTTTGTACATATGAATAAAATTTTAGAAGCCTTTCCATGTACACTTTTGAAATTATCATCCAACCTGAGAGAATGATTGATCAATTATTTAGTGTCTTAAAACCATGTCTCTGAAGGTAATTACACATAAGGGACCTAAATAAATATTAGGAAATTGTTCGAAGTTCTATCAAGGTTGATATGGATATTGTAGTAACCCATTATTAATATGAGTTTGATAAGAAGTTGAAAATGTAATTCAATGGAAAATATAAAGACCACACTAAAAAGAAGATGATTATTCTCATATGCTAAAAGTGTGGGATGAAACATGGATTTAATTGTCATAAAGGGACTAGAAATTGTTTTATGTGTATAAAAGAAGGTCATTGGGCAATTAAATTCTGAAGTGATGTAAAAAAGAGGTCTTCTGATGCGAACAAATAAAAATTAAAAACAGAATGCACCTCCTACACTTCAATGATACAAGTTGAAGGGAATTGTGAATTATGTCAATCAATTCTCAAATACAAAGGTTATTTTTGAGGATCAATATAAACAATCTATTAAATCCAATGGAAAAGGAAATCCACATGCAATTACTATTGGTGACGTGGAGTACAATAATGAAGTGGTGAAAGGAAAACTTACAATCCTCCATAATGTTGAAAATGTTTTATTTGATTCTGGATCCACCCACTCATTTATTTTTAATGAAATTAATAATATTATTGTTGTATTGCCTCAATAATTATATGACAAGTTAGCTGTGACTACTCATAATGTCACAATGGTCACATTAAATGTTTATAATTCTTCTTTGAGAGTGTTTTGTTGGAATGTGTGTAAAATAAATCATGGAATCCTTCTTATAGTTGAATTTTTTGTGATTCATTGAAAGTATTATGATAATTTATATTGAACTCATATCAATTTATATATAAGGGATGTCACATTTCATATTCCAAATCAATCTCTGGTCATCTATCAATGTAGGGATGAATATAAACATTTAGAAAAGATTTCATTAAACTTATGGGTATTTATTCTAATAAATGATGTTTATTTATATCAAATGTTTGAGGAGAAACTCATGATTAATAATATTCCCATTGTACAAGAGTTTAATGATGTCTTTCAATAGGAATTCCATGGTCTTCCCCCAAATCATGAAGTTGAGTTTTCAAAAGAACATATATAGGGTTTTATGCCTATTTCAATGAAACATTATAGAATGGCCCCAATTGAGTTTCATTAATTGAAGAAGCCATGCCAAGAGAATATAGATAAGGGATTCATTTTCACAAGTGTGTACCCTTGGGGTGCACAAGTTTTATTTGTTAAGAAGAATGATGGATCACAGAGATGCTATTTTGATTATCAAGAACATAACAAGATCACTATCAAGAACTTGTATCCTCTCTAATGCATTGATGACTTATTTTACCAACTACATAGATCTTAATACTTTTCTAATAGTTATATTCATTTAGGATATCATCAATAAATTGTCAAAAATGAGTATAAATCAAAGTCTACATTCTATATAATTCATGGACACTGAATTTATAGTGATGCCATTTGGTCTCATTAATTCACCTTCTATATTAAAATATATATTGAATAGTGTCATTAGACACTATCTTGGCCAGTGTGTGGTAGTATTTAATGATGATATTCATGTCTATTTTAAATATCAATGAATAACATGAATATCACGTGGCAATTGTACTGAAGACCCTGATAAAAGAGATTATTTATTCCAAATTTACCAAGTGTGATTATATTCTTCAAAAAGATTCATTTTTTGATTAAATAATTTCATGGGAGGTGATATCTATGGATCCCACAAAAATAGAGGTTATTTAATGATAGTCTAGACCAACAACAATAACTACGATCTGATACATTTCTAGTTCGGATGGATATGATCGACGTTTTATGATTGTTTTTACACAATTATCTAATACACTCCTTAAGTTGACTCGAAAATGAGTTATGTTCATTTGGACCAGAGAATATAAAGATATTTTTAAAGAGATAAAAGAATGGTCAACCAGTGTACCTATGCTCACACAGCCTGGTAGTGGAGACAGGTTTTTGATCTATAGTGATTCTTCTAAGAAGGGTTTGGGATGTTTATTCATGAAAAATGATGTGGTGATAGCTTATGTCTAACGGTTGTTGAAAATCCATGAGAAAATTTACTAAATACATGATTTGGATTTTGTTGAGGTAATATTTGCATTAAAAATATTGAGGAATTATCCTTATTGTGAGTGGTGTGATGTTTATACTGATCATAAAATATTAAAGAATATTTTCACACAAAAATATCTAAATATGTGCCAAAGAATATAGTTGGAGTTAATTAACGATTATGATTGCTCAATACATTACCACCCTCGGAAAGAAAATAAGGTGGCATATGCTTTAAGGAAAAAAGACCATGATAGCTTATCCATGATGATGAACATGAAAGATCTGTTATTTATGGATTTGAAAAGATAGGATGATGAAATATAGTTGGAAGGGATGACATATTATCTTTCTCAAATGAATATTCAACCACATAAATAAGTGAATTTTAAAGAGGCATAGAAGGAATATATAGAGTTTCCAAAAAAGTGAGAAATTTTCTTGAATACGACATTGATTGTGTTGAAATAATAAGATTCATGAATATGATTTTCATTCCTCCTATACTAGACATAAATACAGATCTATTGGATGAGGCTCTTAGTTTTTCAAACTCTCTTCACAATGGAAGACCAATGATGTACATGGACATGAATGAGTACTTTTGGTGGGTCGGAATGAAAGGAGGCATCGCCTAATATTTCTATTGTTGATTCGTTTTTCATCATTTTAATGCTGAGAAATAGAATTCTAAGGGGATGTTACAACAATTAACCATACCAGAATAAAAAATGAGAAACACCACTATAGAAATTTTCCTTAGAATTCCAAAACTATCCAATGGATATAATGTTATCTGAGTTATAGTTTATTATCTTATGAAGTCATCACACTTAATTTCCATTATAAATGATTAATATCTTGATCATATTTCAATGATATATGTCACGGAAATGGTAATATTTCATGTAGTACCACTTTCCATTATATCTGGTCAGGATATGAGGTTTTCCTTATTGTTCTGGTGAGGTCTTTAGTATGCTCTGGATAGAATGATAAGTTTTACCATTATATATCATCCTCAGATAGACGATCTGTCTAAGAAGACAATTCAAACTATATAATACATGTTGAGAGATTTACGTATAGATTTTAAAGGAATTTGATATCAACACAAAAAATTGGTGTAATTTTCATAGAATAATATCTTTCACTCTAATATTCATACGGCTCCTTAGGAATCCCTATATGGAAGGAAGTGTAAAACTCCAACTTGTTTGGTACACGTTAGGGAATTGAAGCTATAAAGACGTGATCATGATGATGAAATGGACTAAAACGTTACATATATTGTACAAAACCTATGAGTAGTATAGAGTCATCAAAAAAGTCATATAGAAAACTGATGAAAATACATTGAGTCTGATATGGGTGATAAGGTGTTCTTTCAAATATATCCTTGTCAGATATTAATGAGATTAGGAAAGATGGGAATGATGAGACCTATATATATCAGTCCTTCTGAAATACTATATTCTGTTAGGAATGTAGCTCACTGATAGGCACTTCCACCGAATTTTTCTAAAGTTCAGGATGTGTTCCATGTATCTCTCATAAGAAAGTACATACCCAATCCTTCATATTTACTATGCTCATAAGTCGTACCACTAGTGTAAGAACGTATTTATGAAAAAAACCAATAATGATTCTGGATCATAACGAAAAATTTCTATGAAATAAGAGCACTTTCTTGGTAAATGATTTATGGAGGAACCACTAATATAATGAAGCTACATGTAAACAAGATGATAAGATGAGGGAGAGGTAACCCCATCTTTTTTATTCTAAGCGAGTAATTTGAAATGAGAAATTCGGTTTAAGGGGGTAGAATGTAACGAGAATATGTTTTGATGAAATATATAATTTAATTAATTTTTTTTAATCTCTAGCTTGATTTTCCTGAAATTGTGAGTATAAATGAACCATGAGATACCCTTAATATAAAATTTCCATTATTTCCTAGCCTTTAGGTTAGTGGGAATAATTATATCTAAATTTTAGAAATTCATTATGAATTAAGTGGATATTAATTATTTATGGAAAATATAAACAATTAGATATTTTTAGTTTTGATGAAATATATTTTGTTAATGAAATTTATGAGAAAAATATGTTGTATGTACTTAATATAATATTTTTTATATTCATCCATTGGATATTTTAGTAATTAGGTATGAATAAAATAATATCTTATGTATAAGAAACTATTTTTTTAAATGTTTTTTTGCACCTTTGAATGGAGAACTCATTAAAAATTAATTTTTTGGCACATTTATAATTAATATATGATAAAATAAAAGGTTTATTTTGAAGATGGATATAAAATTTTACTTTTGATATATTTATCATAACATTCTGAAAACTTTCAGTTTTTTATGCATAATAAAAATACGATAAAATTTAATTAAAAAACATATTTCATCATGATAATTTATATGGTTATATTATAGTATTTTATTGTTTTAATTTATAAATAGAATATATTTTTACCATTTTATATAATGTATTTCATTACTATTAATTTTACATTGAATTTATAGGTTAAAAATTTCAATCTTTTGAAATGTTTTAACATTTAAAACTCATTTTCCCATTCCAACAACATGATTAGTCATAAATAATTAATTTAACTAAAATGTATTTAATTTGGAAAAATTTATTCCTTATTTTTAATCATAAGGTCCTAGTTGAGTGAATCATTACCATTTATTTTTGATCATAATGAATTGTAACATCAGTAATTATTTTTATTTACCATGGTTAAAGGGTAAATTTAGTAAATAAAGGTATAAAATAATAATTTATTCGAATAAAACTACCCCAAAATGTGTCTTAATACTTTTAAAAGATATATTTCTAACCATGGTCCTTAATATGTTAATTTTGTGCCCCATGGTTGAAAAAATGTATTTGTATAAGGATTAATTTATATTAAAGGTAATTATAACCTAAACAAATATCTTTTACTAAATCGATTTTAAAATATGTTTATCTAATTAATCTCTATGAATATAAATATTAATTATAAATATTAAAATATTTCTTACATCATAGTATTTTATTTATAATTTTTATACATTTGATATATATATTTATATATGACATAATTATGATGTATTGATAACCACATTAACGAAAGATTCACATAAATGTAATTATAAATTTTAAAATAAATTTAATTTTAACATTTTTATTCAATCAACAATTATTTGATGACTCTTTCATGTTAGGGATGTTATAATTCCTTTTTTCCGAATTAATCAGGTTTTTATGAATTTTTAATAAAAGTCAGGCATGAATAGTGTCCAAAATTGACATAATTTGAAACGTATAAATTAAAATAGTTTATTAAACTATATAAAATTAATAAAAATATATTATTCAGAACAAATGTTAATATAAGTCCAAATATGTCATAAATAACTTATTTTTGGTCATTTTACCTGATATTATAAATACATTAACCAAAAATATGTAAATAACTCGATATCGCAGTAAGATGAAAATGGGTAAAATAATTGTCAAACAAAAAAGATAATGATAAAGAAATATTCAAAACACTTATAAATTTATTTTTATGAAGGGTATTTGAACAAGAACAATCTTATATTCTAATTAAATAATTTTTGGGTCATTTTTAATTGCAATTTAATTTATAATAAATTATTATTTTGAGTGTTACCTAAAGTGCCACTCTCCTATATTATAAAAGGGAACCTCACCACTATCCACATCAATCTATTTTGAAACATAAATCTCGGCCAACCCATGACTATTTATCTTATTAATATCCCTAGTTATATTCTAGAGGTTCTAGTATTCTCAAAATGCCAAATCTAGTTCACAAAGAGTAAATTTAAAGAAGACAGATTGAGCAAGACATATTCTCTTCTACCGATTCTAAAAAAATATTATTTCTTCATCAAAATCATCTTATTTAGTAGTTTTATTATAAATTAATAACATAACTATCACTCATATAAAGATATGTTATGATAAATATTAAAAACTCCTATGTAACCTTCTATCCATCCTACCAAAAACTTCTCCAAGCGTGCGTACGTACAACTTACCATCTCCAAGTCCTAGGGTAATTATTTTTTTATAACCGCAATACATGTTTGGGTATATTTGTAGAAATAATAACTATATATGATTATTATTACATTATAATTATTCTAGGATACTATAAACCATCTACTTAAATACCATTAAACTATAATGGGAATGATAGTGTCGCCCGTTCTTATGTACGACTTACCATCTCCCCAGTGCGATGTGATTCGTTCTACAAAAATTTAAATTAAACCATGATTATATAGAGGAATTAAATGAATAAATTTGATATATATTATACTAATAAAATGAAATAATTTATATAATTATATCCTAAAATGATGAATAATAGCTTATCCAAAAAAACATACATAATAACATAAATAATTTAATACTTGAATAACGAGTACAATTAAATGTTACTAAAAAATGGATGAAAATTGAATAATAATGTTATCATAAAAATTATTATAATTATGGAGTAAATCTATATCATTAGATAAATCATTATATTGGAGGTACTAATACCTATAAAGAATAACACACCAATGGTAATGGATAATTTTTCAATCAAATTTTTATGGGAGATTGTTTATACGTAATTATTTACAGGGGTTATATTTTTATTCAATGTATATGTTTTGTAAATATGTTTTTATAAGAGGTTTAATATTAATATGTGTATGTTTAAATTCAATTTTACCCATTTTAGACTTTTACTACATTGTTTAGAATGAATCATTCTTTTGTTTACCGTAAGAAATTATTTTCCATTTTTCTTGAACAAGTACGAGGTCGATGTTTTTTAAAATTAAAATACATTAAAGGATATTTATATATTATTAAGGTATTATTTACATTAATTTTCCTCTAAATATTTCTATGTCTATTTTTAACAAAAAAAATTCACTTAATTTTTTTATCATTTTGAGAAAATAAAATGTTTTGGAATAAGAAAGGATATTTTTCTCATGAACCGAGTTTAAGTGGTTTATCAAAATTATTATCCTTCTATGATAATTCTATTTAAATAGAGTTATGTTTCTATCACTATTATTTCTATGTTTTTATTTTCTTAATTATGTAATGTTATTTTATATGGATTATGTTATTATTGAGTAATGTTTAAGAAACCCCATTTTATTTGTTGGGTTACGCTATGAGGGATGTTTTATGTTTTTGTGGCACACGTATGAAAGGTTTCATTATGAGATGGATGGGTCCTATATCTCTCTACAATTCATTGGGTAAAGATTTATATCTCATGAGATAAACATGGCTATAAAGTCATGTAAATCCGCTCCAGTGATACGGGTCTGGAATGAGGAGTGAACTCTATTTAGTAATGGACTCTATCTGCTATGATGGTCATAGAAACAAGCCTTGACTAATATGAAATTATTTTCTATGATTATTTGTGTACTACAAAAACATTTTGGTCTTATGATATGACTATTGGGACTATGTTCTACTTTTATTATTTATCCCATTACATGATATTGTGATCTTTTATATGATGGAAATGATTTTCAAATGTTATATTCTTATGAATTTTATATGATTGATATTTACATTTTTCACCATTACTGATAATTTTAGATCACCCTTTTATATGTTTCTTTTTCCTACGTCATGAAGAATTTTATTAATTATGATATTATGACAATGAGATTACATATGCTGAAATAAATGGGTGACAATGTAGATGTTTTATGAACCATATTTTTATATTTTCATGTTTTTAAAAACACTCTACCTATACAGTCCGGTCAGGGTTTTGTTATATGTTGAATTAATTATAATTCAATTTTTATGTAATATAAATGTATTTAATTAATGGGTCAATAAAGCATGTTTCCTTTATATGTGATGTGTTTCTTTCTATGGGATTTATGGTAATATTTATTTGAAAAAAATGGTATGTAAGGAGATTACAATCAGTGATGTATATTTACTACCTCTTTAAGGTAAAAAGTATTACATTATGGTAATGTATTCAGGATTTTCATGTTATCCCAAGACTTTTAGTTTTCATTCATTATGTATCCTTTATTGTGGTTTTTATTCTCATCCCTTTTTTTAAATGTTTTTCACTGGACAAAATGAACAATAGTGTCAGGGATGGGATGATGGAAAAGTTATTCTAAATAAAAATGATAAATATCATTATTATTTTAAAAGTGTTATGATTTTTTGAAAAAATGAATAGTGAGTAGATATGCCTATATGTAATATTCAAGAGGATATATATATGTTAAAATATAATTCATTATATCTCTATTCCCAAAAATATCCACGATGTTAATTAATGTAAAATTAATAAATTAAATCAATAATAAGTAATGATTACGATTAGGGCCTAATATTTCATTCGATTTGTGTGTATGATATAACCTTGGTTCATTTCAAAAACATGTGTCCTATTTCTTGTGTTATTTCAGAATCATTATATCCGTTCTCTAGTTTCTATTACAGGAGGGATTCCTTTGGGGGAGTCATAATATAGTGTTATCAAAGGATCCTATTGAAATATAGAATTGAGCATAGAAGAACACACAATTGAGGAATTAAAAGGTTTGTAGGAATGAGAGTAAGATGAATTTTTTATGAAATTTTAATAAATGGAGACTTGATGGGGAATGGGTATTTAGGCCCCCCTATGATCTAATGCTTTGAAATTATTGTTTCATAATCCTTATAGTCGTATTAATGTTGGTTTTAGGGAACATAACTATGAATGGATGTTGTAGTATACTACATTGTGACTGTTTTTGATGGTTATAGCTTTGGATTAAGTTGAAACCTATTTAATTAGTTAATCCTAATTATTCCATATTATAGCTTTTATAGTACACAATAATTTATTATATATTTTTTTGGATTCAGTTTAATATCAATGATAGTTTCACACCATTGATATTAAGAAAGAAGATCCAAAAAATTGTCTTAGTGTACAGGTCGATGATGGAGATACATAGAGAAAACTGTAAGGGTTTCAGGGCAAAAATATATAGAAGTCTGAGGGGTCCATTTCAGACTCAGTGATAGAGTACTGGTTATATGTGGTGTAGATATCCTTTAGTTTGATTGATTATCAAAAGAATCATTTAATTTCCATGGCAATGAAAATTTTGTATGTAGTTGTGAGGATGTGGTGGTTCTTATTCCACGGTGATCATGAAGTGAATGTAATCTCATGGGAGATATTCCGAAAACATTTTTGAGCTAGGTTTATTTTATAAAATATGATGGATGTCATATTCAATGAGTTTCTAACACTTTGACTGGGGAGTTTCAGCATGGTGGAGTTTATGATATATTTCAGGTCCCTTAACAGATATACTATAGACCTGTTTTTGTATGAGGATTCCAATGTAAGGAATTTTGAGGAGTATTTATTTATATAGATCCAACACAATTTCAGCATGTTTATATTTTGAACATATAAAATGGTTTTAGAAAGAGTATAGGTCAATAATAGGATACTGGTTGGGACTGAAACATCACATGAGAGGAGTTTTCAATAATCCTTGAGGAGTTTTGATATGGTCTAAGATTCATAGTTTTATAGATATACTATTTCTTTTGATAGTCATGGGTAGGTAATATCCATTATAAACGAATTTCTCTAAAATTAGTGGTTCTCAAGCCCCATCCATGGGATCAAATGCCTATTTTTTATTCAGGAGAAGTTCATCAGCATCGATAGTTCCCAATCGTAATGAATAAGTTTCATATAGTAGGGGTTATATCTCATATTCAACATATTTTATAGTTTCAAATAAGGCTACATTAGATGTTTTTTCTATATTTGGAGCATCATATAGTTGATAAGGTTGGTGGAGGAAAATCACTTGATGCATGTCATCCTCAGAGAGAATATTGAGACCTTGGTAGTGGTCTAAATTAAGGTCAAAGATGTAATAAAGATGGATATGATCTGCTGCATACAATAGAGTGACCAACCCTATTAATGTAAATCCTAAATCTAGGTATCATTTTTATTTTTATTTTCTAATTAAGTGAATGCGTTTTCCTCAAAATGTACACACTCATACATATCTCCCACCCTAGTCCACAATATGGTTCTTAAGGGGGAGTTAAATCTTGGTCCCTTGAAATTTACTATTCTAGTTAGAGGTCTAGATAGTTTTTTTATGAATTTTATAAGGATCTTGATATAATTATATAGATATATAGATCCTGTAGATATTTTATATGTTTTGAGGATATATCCATATAAAATGATACATGGAATGAACTAGAATTAATTAGTGTATAATATTTTTATTGATTCGAGATGTATTTTTTCTGTAATGTAGAAAGATATTCTTCCATGTGTGTTAGTGAGTGATATCATCAGATGTGTCAGAGATATTCTCCATTATTTTCATTCTTAAAGGTTGAGTTTATGATGAGTTTATGTAATATTTAGTTAGTGGAATTTCCTAGGGTTTTGGAGGATTACATCCATGCCTTTCTTAATGATGTTGTGGTGTTACCCCCTTGATATAAGACTAATTTTGGGACATATCTACACCAAGAGATTATTGAATACTGATTTAAATATATAATATATTTATTTTTGAGTTTTTAGAGTTATATGTATAGATCAAAATTTTTATTTATATGTTTGTTTTGGGAATGAATGTAATTATAAAGTGTATTGTTTATATTATTAAAGAAGGTTGATGGTAGACTATGTATCTATTTCAATTAATTATACATTAATTTTGTGATAGTAAAGAATATCTATCATCTTCATTGGATTGATCACATATTTTATTAGATGAAAGGATATATTTGGTTATTTTATTTTGAACTTTTTTTTCATGATATCATAAAATAATCTCAAATGATGATGATATACTGAAGGCTATTTTTTGATGAAATTATGGGAATTACAAGTTTAGTGTACTGACATTCAGTGTATTAAATACTATAGATTTGTTCTTGAAACATATTAATGTAATGGTCCAATCTTCTCTATATTATTTCATTATGTCTTTCATGGATGACATCCTTGTGTACTTTTTTTTCATTGGATGAAGAGAATAAAGGGTATCTTTGTAATTTTTTGGTAGTTCTTCTCTAGTAAAAAAATTGTGAATCTATTTATCATTGTTCTATGGGCTCACGATTTTTCTTTATCATGTAATGTCACTTGCCAGTGTGATGTTTTTATGGATCTTCTGTAGATCAAGGTTTTAGTTTCTATGTAATCCCTTAATACTGTTGCAGTGGGGAGACAATTCCTTGGTCATTCAGGATATTGTAAGAGGTTCATAAATGATTAGTTTTGGGTTTTAAATAATTTTGTATCCTTGACGGAAAAGGATATGGGTTATTGTGGGATGACTAATATCAAGAAAATATTGTGTATCTTATAATACAATTTTCATAAATACATTTTTTTTCTTTCCCAAAGAGAGTGTTCGGTTTGAGTTGTTTATATGAGGCTTCAAATCCGTTCTTGGGTAGTGTCATAATACAGTAGAGATTTGTTGATTATAATGGGTCTCATCATTTTTCCCATGAGTGTAACTATTACAAACATGATTTATAGTTTGAATAATAATATTTTTACATGAATTTGATTAAATATTACCTTATCAGTGAGTGCTATGTAGTTTTCACAAATCAGAAGAGGTATAGGGATATATTTGTCCATTATAACATGAAATTATGAAATAAGAATTTGATGAGATACATACATGACTGTGACTTTTGGAATTATTACACACTGTTGAAGGGTAAAATTTTAGCTATTTCCTTGAGATTAAATTTATGTATTGACATTGTAGATGGATTTTGAGATTCATAGTGAGTGATATAAGATCTCTCCAGATGCATCATGATATGAGAAAGGTTGTTCTCCATGGTTTCCATTTTTCTAAATGATGATATAGTAGTTTTTAGTGCATTATGTTGATGAGTATTAGATAAGGGATTCTATGATGGAGGTATAATAAGAATAAATTTTATATGGTGATAACCATAATGTGTGGTCTGAGGATAAAATACATCATGTGTTTTTTCCATAGAGGATTTCTTGCCCTTCACGGATGTGTAATGTACTTCACGAAGAGTTACAAGAATACCTCTTAGCAGGAAAAACTCACGTGATTTATATTTTTCATTCTATTAGGGGTTAGTTTTTGTGGCCTATTTTTAGGCAATATCTTATATAGTTTGTTTCTCAATGTTTTGGTAGCCTAAATGAGAAGGATGGACACCATATTCTGGGTAGTTTTCTCCTGCCACTGGATGTTTCTTAGTGGAAGTGTAAAGACATTGTGGTAGATTTTTTCAATAGTCTACAATGATATTACAGATTAATTTCTGTTATATGGGTGATAGTGTACCATTTTGTGCAAATTCCTCACTTATTATAGATCAAGGATTCATTATAAATTGATGTTTTATCAAGCCAGTACTTAGATGAGGTTCTGAAACTATACATAGTTATGAGGTTAATCATCTCTAATCCTAAACCTAATTTTACATCCATGGTATGTAGTTATATTTTATAGTGACCTGGGATTATCATACATAGATATTAAATCATTTTAAATAAATATTGACTACATTACAAAGAATGAAGCATGAGGACCGTAATAGTCTAGTGTCTTTGAAAACATGGAAAAAATATTCTATCCCCATATAAGATCTTTAGAATTTCCTCTAATGATCTCCACCTTTAATAAATCTACATAAAACCTTTTTTCATAACACAGGGAATGGAAACAAAATAATTGGGTTAGCTCATATTCTCAGTAAGGTTAATGCAATTGTATAAGCATAACAAGGAAAATAGGTTATAAAAATTGATCATAAACGTTAAAGATAAAACCCAACATATTAGAGATCATAATAAACATTTATAGATTGAAATACTTGAATCATAACAAAATAAAGAACAGATGCCATGAATGAATAACATTTGAATAAGACATGGAATTGTGGAAAGACGAATTCATAAAATAGTGGTTTCCATAGTATTAAAGGAATATATTCTTAGGAAATCTTGGTGGATAATGTCCTTTACTGAACCTGGTTAACACCATGTTCAATCCAAATATTACTAAACTAATTTCACACCTCATTCCATCCCTGTATTACAAAAAAATTTTACTTCTCATTCTATCCCTGTAGAACTGAGTCCATTTCTCATTCCATTCCACTAATATCGAACTATGTTTATTGCTTATTATATCCATGTCTATCTCATGAGATATGCATTCTTACCAAATGCATCAGAGAGAGATATAGGTCCCCCTCATCTCATAATGAAATCATACATAAATTTGAATAAAATCATAAACAATCATATCTTTACCCACATAATAAAATTGGTATTATAAAAATGTAATAACAATATAACTTGTTGAAATATATATGTTTTGAAATCATTTTATCATAAACATAACCCATGAAAATTAAGGATTTTTAAAATCATATAACCCATGAAAGGGAATAAAATTTCGTAAACATATAACTTATTAGAGGGAAACTGTTTTCATAAAGACATAACCCATGAATGAGAAACTAATTTCATTAATATATATCCTATTAAATAGAAACTAGTTTCATAAAAACCTTGAAATTATGCATAACCAATTTATAAAAATAATATCAAAAACTCATTAATATAATTTTCTATAGAGAAATGAATAATTTCAATGTATTTCATCTTAAGAGGAAAATAATTTTCAAATATATTTCAAAAATATTTCTTTAGAAAATTATCATTTAGTCTTTGAAAAGCATTTTTAATATATAAAACCATTTTAAAATCAAAATCATAAAAAATACCCAAAAAAATTATATAGAATACATGAAATTATTTTGAATAACTATTTCTTTGAGAAATAATAAATAATATAAAAATCATTATAAAAATTATTTTAAATAATTTGGAAAACTTATAAATAATTTTTAGAAAAGTATTGAATACATATTTAGATAAAAATATTTAAAATAATCATTAAAATGTTTTTAAAACCGTTTTTAAAAAAATGTATTTAAGACTAATAAATAAGTCTTCAAAATATTTTGTAAAAAAGTTTCCTTATAAACATATAAAATAAGCATGAAAATATTGTGGAAACAATTTTCCTTGAAAATTACATTTAATAAAAATTATAAAAAATTATATGTTTAAAGATGAAATTATAGATTCAATGAAATGATGGATTGTAAATATATACAAGTAATGAGAGGGTAAAAGAACATTCAATTTTCATGGTAAAAAGGTTAAAAAATTTCATTATTGAAAAACTAACAAGGATATTCAATTGAAAACATTAGAAAAAATGGAAAAAAGGGAATAAATTAATTTTAATGATCATAGGGGAATAGAAAATTTTTCATTGAATCCCTTTTTAGAAAACATTATTTTAAATGAAAACAGATTTTCGACTAAAGAGAGGGTAATGTCAGGCTTTGATAAAACAAATTTTTACCTATATTATGTACCAAAGAGTGGATAAATGGTATTGATACATGAATCTAAGTGAATAACCAAATTAGAAAAAAAACCATGAGTGTTTTTAATATATGGATAATAATATTTCATCAAAGTAAGCACAAACATAATATATCTTGAAAAATGATTAGATTGTTGCAAAAAACACT
Organism: Viscum album; assembly: GCA_963277665.1. NCBI lineage: Eukaryota > Viridiplantae > Streptophyta > Magnoliopsida > Santalales > Viscaceae > Viscum > Viscum album. Next base: position 1,819,216,756 of record OY728146.1, read on the forward strand.
TACCACTTAATGTCATTGAGACATCTTCCCTATTTACGAAAATGAAGCTACATGGAGGCTACAATAGAATGAAAATAATTAGATTCATGAAGTAAAATTTAAAATTATGTATATACACATAATCGGGTAAATATAGGGGAATAATAAAAATGTGTCTCAAATATGGTAATTTGTGAAAAAAAACCTATACTACTGATTTCGTAGCTAGAAAAAACATTAACCCCATGAAAAAAATATCATAGAATGGATAAGTAAATAACAAAAAAAATTAATTGTTATAATCATTTAATATATACCTGATTAGTATACACACTAGATAAATGTATTTGGTGGTGAATAAATCATGTATCTCACAGAATCAAAAAGTTAAATGAATTCACCTTACCTCATGTCTTCACTCTCATCGTACACATTGAAAACTCCTATATAATAAATATAAATTTAATATAATATATTAAAGAAACATATTATAACTTATAATAACATATAGGGATGGGTAATATCTTTATATTACCCTCTTGATAAAAATTCTATCTTATGTATTCACTTAAGGTTACATCCTCTTTGTTTTCCAAATTTTCTTAATTGTCTATAAAATTGTTCATTATATTAAAAAATTTATTTCTAGAATTTAATCCATTTTTTAAATATGTGTTATATTAATTATATTTTAATATTAAAAACCCATCAGATATAGAAGTATGTAATTGAATACATTGTTCATGGAGACTATAAGCAGTACATCACATTGACGTTTTTTCTGTTTAATTATCGTTTGAATGAAATAATTTAATATATATATATATAATTATTAAAATAGCATTATTATTACATCTACATATCATATATATTCACTAAATTCATTAAAACATTCCATGTAGTGAACGGACAAATCGTACAATTTTGAGGGGGTGGTGGTCTACCCTTCCTCGAACAAAATTATCATAACAACACAAAAATGGATAGTAAAAAAATAAATGTTGTAAATTAATTCAAAAAGATTAAAAACATAATAAATATAATATATAATATATATAAACACATTTTCAATTATAATTAATTTTGTGAGAGGATGTAAATGAAGAATGAGTAATCATCATTTAGTGAGGCGATAGTTCATCACACATGTAAATAGTATCTTCTTAACCCATTAGATTGAGGTGTGTGTATGTGTAGTTTAAAAAATTTTCAATAAAATATCCTAGTATATTTAATATAATTTTTTTTAGAAATTAATTTAATAATGTGATATTAGTTGGTGTATAAATAAAATAAAATGAAAGAGCTTGAGAGAATATGTTGCCTCTTAATCAGGTAACTCCTTTTGGATTTTTCCAAAAGGATTACTTGAACTGCCTAATAACCCAGGGAAGTATTCAATAGGAAAGGAAATTATGTTGAAAAGTTTATTGGGATGATATTTTATGAACTTAATAGGTTTTCTTGGTTTGAATAAGTTGTAGTTATGTTGGTGTTTTATAGGGATAGAAAATGACTTTCATGGAATATTTGAAAACATGTTTGATGTACACATGTTATTACATAATGTTTTTCTAAAAACGATCACATATAAATAATGGATGGTTCATGGCCTAGATAAGGCCATAGAATTGGTTTTGGAGTGATTTTTATGTCATTTTTACCCCTATGATTATGGTTTAGTCGTTAATTTTATTTATTTGTACTTAATCAATGGGATAAATTTTACTTGCATTTAATAATTTATTGGGTAAAATATGAAGTTGAACTTATTAGAATAGAAATATTATACTTATAAAAATTGTGTTTTTTCTTTTTATAAAATAAATTCACATACGTTAAAAAATTATGATTAATGTTAATCCCGCAGATAAGACGAAAATATGTGCTTTTAAATTAGAATGATGTTCAAAAGATTATTATGTTTCTATATTCAACATCAAATTGAAAATGATTCTAATGACTATATTGTATAAATAGATGAAATATTTATCTAATGCGACCTAAGAAAATTCAAAATATAATTTATCATTAATAATTATTTTGACATAAGGGGTTTTTTTAAATAAAAAGAATCATTTTTTATTATTAATCAAAAATGACATTTCTTAGAAAAATATCAAAAATTAAACCTATGATAATTTTAGAATTATAATTTCACAAATTAATTTTATTCTATAAAATAAAATTTCTATATGTGTTTAAAATTATTTTTTTAATTTTTCATAGAAGGACATAAAATTCAGATTATTAATGAATATTTTATTTTAAAAAAAATAATGTATTTACCAAAAGGTTTCTATTTTGTTATAAATATGTTTTATTTTTATAAAACCATTAGAAAAAATATTTTAAAGTAGTTTTCACAATTTATATTACATTGTTTAATGATTAGGTTATAATTACCTCATTGAAAAATTATAATAAAATGATACATCATATAATCAAAGGGTTATATGCAAGTTATTTTATTTCAGTGATATAAGTAGTGAAAGACAAGTCGATATGGCATGTAATGCAATAAAAATTCAGTATGTCGTGTTGCTCAAGCAATGTTTGTGTCATGTGAATGGAATGTTTGACTTAGTTTTCTAATATATATATATATATATAACTATTTCTAGTGCCATGTGAAATGAAAATTATCAGAAAGATAAATTAATTCAAAAAATATTAATTCACAATATTTAGGGGTGTAATATACAACCCATTAAAATTAATTCCACCCTTAAAGTTCATATGGGTTATCTACGTTTTAATACATGAATGTTTAATTCATAGAAACCCACATCATAAAAATGAATACTAAAAAATCCAATAAAATGTAATTTTGGGACCAAACCATTACCCAAAGTAACATATAATAGTGTTTTAGAATATGAGAACATTTTTTGGTAGTGAATATTGGAACATGAAGAAAATCATAAATATTTATAGGGAGTGATTGAGGTCATAAATCACAAACAAGTGAATAATAAAATAAAAATTTTGGATATCAAATTCATAGATCTTTGATTATTTAGAAGGCCATCAGTTTGAAAGAAATTAATGTTTTAGAAATTTTTTTTGATAATTATATTAAATTTTAGTAATTATTTATTGAACAAGAATATACTGAAACAAGCATACTTGATATATTTCTATAAACAAAATTTCATTCTTTAGTCGTGCTTTTATAAATTTCTAATTCAAACATTACATCGAGAAATTTATATCTAAAAACTCACTTTGATGTCTGAATCACACAAATAAACATTTGTAGATATTAAGGCCCACAATAGAATAATAATTATTCATATTTACTTATAAATATTCTTAAAAATCAATATTATTTATCCTCAAACATAAAAAAGTAATTATACTTTTCCAACATAGATATTTATTCATTAATAATATTTATACATAACTACGACTTCACATGGGAAATTGGTAGGCATGAAGACCATATTAATCTTCGTTCTTTGTATCAACACCCATTGACTTTCCTAACTTAGTTTTTTGTCAAAAACATACATGATTTTATTTTCTAAAACCACAGTAATATAATTACCAAAATATGATTGAAATCCTTTAAATAAGGTTAATAGGTAAATATTCTTTTAACTATGGTTTTATAATACAATCTCATTTCATAAATAATTCCACTGATTCTTAACATATGATTTTAATTAATAGTTAACATTATAACCCCTCTGAAATAAAAAAATTAATACAATACAAATAAAGTCACAAAATAACTTTACATTGATTCCTAACATATAAAAAATTAGTTATTAGTTGTGTTATTCCAAACATGTGAATTCTGTCATGGTAATTTATCATAGAACATGTTAACAACCTAAATTATAGTTAATCCTTTTGGAAAACATTGATTTTTATTTATTCAAAAAAATAACGGATATATTCCATAAATAAAATGTGTTGTAAACATCATCCATGATAACATGATCAACTTGTCAACATGACCTTAATTAGTTCCAATGTAATCATTATATTCTAATTTATTTCTTCATACCCAACATATCTTCATCAAAATAACAATATCATAGCATTAAGACCATATTAAGGAATATCTTTTACATAATAATATATTTTCAATTGAAATAACATTTCCAATAAATCAATTTTATATTCCATTGGATCCAATCAACACATTCTTGTAAATCATTAGAGAAAAACATAAACTGGACATTCCTTATATATTTCACCATTTATATATCATAATTCATGAACCAAAATAAATAAAACCATTTATTATTCCACTTCATCCAAATGACATTAACATGTATACAATATCCAATTAGACAATATATCTTTTCATTCCCATTCCATCAGTTGTCTCATCATCATCAACAATATATCCATTACTAATACCACCTTAATAATCCTCTTCAATATCATTAATCTTTGTATATTATATTTCAAAATGTCTATATTTTGACACTTGAAAAACTTATCCATCAATTATGTCTATGGGAGTCCAATATTCTTATCAATTTTTTTATTAAATTCATCGTTTTCCCACACAGAAAATTGGTTTGTTTCCTTTTTCGTGGTAAACAAAACTTCTTATTCATCAATGTAATTAAATTAGGTAATTATTTCCACATTCTTTACACAATAGAAACTGAATATTCTTTACTCTAAGGTCTCTATTAAACGAACTCATTATCAACTCCTTTATTATCATCTATGATTACTAGAGTTTTTAAATGCATATGAATTTAATCAAGTTCTTTGAAAACTAATTATGAATGATCACACCATCATTCACTCCAGTGATCATACCACATCACATATCATTATAAAGACATCAACCACGTTCAACCTTAAGAGAGTTCCATCTATTTCCTTTCATTGACTAAAACCAAAAGAAAAGTGTGGGCATTACCCATCATAGTAGGAAAAAAATAGTCTTGAAAATAATTTCTTATAGAAGATATAAATCATGAAACCTTACTTCATCTAAGGGACAGTAGGTCCATACATGTTTATTTATATCCGAATTATATTTAAATCCTTCATTATGGTTTTTGAATAGTATGTTAATTCCCAAAGAATGTCCTCTAGTTGTGACAATGTAGTTGTGAAGCTAGGACGATTATTATATACAAAATTATCCTGAGTAAGTCCTGGAACCTATTGTCAGAGATATCATACCTAGGTACATTTTTGAATATCCACCACCACTACTACAATCCAGACAAGGATGAATCTCTAAAAAACCACTTATAATATCCTTTATTTAATTTACATGACATTTCCATATGTGTTAACTCTTCCTTGTACTTATCCTTAGAGACATCCTTAAAATTTTCCATAAAATATAACAACGGATATAAATAATAGTTTCTAATATTAGTTTCAAAAGGATCAATAAACATTTACTTTTATAAATACTATAACGACCCAGATTTATCCAAAATAGATATTACATTATTTTAGATGAATGTTTAGTAAATTATAAAAATTCATTCTTGAGGACCGTAATAATTTAGTGTCTTTTGTAACATTGAAACAAAATAATTTATCCTGTGAAAGATCTTATACATTCCTCATAATGGTCTCCACATTTTGTATTTCTTCCAGAAACCATTCTCCTTAACATGGTAAAATGAAACATAAGAATGGGGTGATCATATATTCTAAGTAAGGGTATGGGATATGTATAAGAAATAAGTTAATAAAAGTGAATAAAACATGATAATAAAATTTGATGATCACAACATTCATATTAGTGATCATAAAATTGGGTTTTAGTTCAAAAATACATGAATCGTAAATAAATAAAGAACATAATCCAGAATGTATAACATAGTAACAAGACATGGAATTTTGGAAAACACATAACTATATAATAATTATTTAGACAGTAATAATGAAATTTTGGCCATCCCTATAATGGTAGAAAAAGTCCATTACTAAACGAGATTCACACACCGTTTTATCCCTATATTAATGAACTAACTCCATTTCTCATTTTAGACTTGTATTTCTGAACCAAGTTCTATCCTCATTCCATCCATTTATTTCTGAACTGATATCATTTCTCTTACTATCCATGAAATAATGAACCATGTTCAATTATTGTTCCATCCATGGCTATGTCCTGAGATATAAATCATTACCCAATGAATTGGATTTAAAAATAGGTCCCACCAATCTCATAATGAAACCATACACACATGTTCCAAAAATTCATAATTAATATTATCCTAACCCATGCAAGAAAATTCGTTTTATAATTATGTAATCATATCCTAACTTGTAGAAATAGATTAGATTCATAATTATTCCAACATAAAAATAAATTTTCAAAGGAGGAGAGTTTCCAAATAATATCACATGTCAATTGGAAACATATATTATTAACATATATCCCGTAAAAAATAAATGTTTTTCATTATCATATAACCCTAGAAAGAGAAACATGTTTCATAAAGTTATAAACAGAGAAAGAGAAACTATTTTCATAAACAAAATGCCAATAAAAATATTCCATTAATATAAATAATATAAATAAAACCTTATATTATTACATATAAAGGAATGAGTAACATTAATGGATGTCATCATAGATGAAAAGTAATTTTGAAATATCTTTTTAATATATTTTTTGACGAAAATATTATTTCTTATTTGTTAAAAGATTATTAATACATATAACAATTTAAAAATAATTTTATCATAAAATACATTGAAACCCTATAATGAATACATAAAATTATTTTAAATAATTTATCTCTAAAAACACAAAATATTAGATTCAAAACAATTAAAAAATCATTTTATTAAACATATAATGAAATTATGAAATTGTTTTGAAAACCGTTTTCCATCAAAACATAATAATAAATCATTAATTATTATTAAATTGTATTAATTTTAATATATTTTTAAGACATATAAATAACTCATGAAAACATTTTGACTGTTATTTTCCTTGAAATCATATAAAATAATCTTGAGAATGTTTTTAAAATAATTTCCTTAAAAAATATATAAAAGAAGTCTGAAATCATTTTGAAAATAATATACAATAACAATTAATTTTAAAAAATATCAATAATAATATATTAAATAATGAAATGGTATATTTGAAAGAATTAAAGTGGGTAAATCCATACATGTTTTATGAGGTAAAAATAATATTCCATTTACGTTGTAAAATGGATGAAAAATTTACTTTTTAGGAGGGAGACAAGAATATTGTTTGGAAAAAAATGGAAAATAAATAAATAAAAAGTAAAAAGTTATTTTAATTATCATAGGATAAAAATGTAATATACATAGAAAACCTTTTTGGAAATCATAACATTAATGGAGAATATATTTTTTACTAAAGGGTGGGTAATTTTGGGATTTTTTAAAAAACATTATTTAATATATTGTGTACCAATGAGTACAAATCTTGTATTAATAAATGAATATATTAGAAAAACCCAGTGGAGAATAAAATTAATGAGTGTTTTTAGGATATGTATCATAGTATTTCACCAAAGGATGACAGAATTTAAACAATCTAAAAAAGTGATGAGATTGTTTCAAAATAATCTTACCACTTTGAATCATTGGTCCATACAACCTAACTAAAAAATAAAATTTATTTAAGCCTAAAATATTCTCAAAATAAAAGGATTCATTATATAACATTTATCCATAAGTATACATACCTCATAGAAAAATATAATTCTATAATAAAACATGTGTCTCAATGAAGTTAATTTGGGACAAAACCGTCAAACCGATTTTGTTTCATTTGAAACATTAACCCCATGAAATGAAGATAATAAAATGGACATGTAAATATCCAAAAAATAAACTATATTAATCATTTAATACATTGATGGGAAGTAAAAACTTCACATAAAATAAATTTATGGTTAATAAAACACGTATATCATGAAAACAATAACAGTGAGATGAAATCCCCTTACCTTTTGGCGTGATTGTCATCGTAATATTTCAAACCGACAGTATAATAAATAGAAATTTATTTTACATAAATCAAAATATTCATACAAATAATATCATATAGGGTTTTATTATGGTTTTATATTACCCTCTAGTTAATAATTCTATCAAAATGATTCACTTTGAGTAATATATGCTTTGTTTTTTTCCAGTTTCATAATTTGTTATATCATTGGCCCTTATATATATATAATGATATCCATAATATGAACCATTACTTAAATATATTTTATATTCAGTATAGTTTAACTATAATAATCCATAGTATATAGTAGTATTTAATGAAATACACCATTCATGGATACGATAAGTCATATATATGCATGATCGTTATTACATTTTAATTATCGTGTTGTAAGAAAGATAGTAAAATTAATATATATATATATATATATATTTGTATTTAAATAATTATTATAGTATCTTTATTATATCATATATGTCGTATAAAATCACTAAATACATCCTTAATTCATACCATATAATGTACGAATGAATCACATTGCTTTGGGGGAGTGGTTGTCCACACCTTCTCCAACGAAAACATCATATTAAAAAACATTAATGTATAAAAATATGTGTTGTAAAATAATTATAGAATATTAAAAAAATACTATATGACATATATAATCCTATTTCCATCATAATTTCAACCATGAAAATTAGAAAAAAAAAATTAACAGACATCATTTAGTAAGGCGGTAGTGAACCGTACACGTAAATACTATGTTTATAACCCATTAAATGAATGTGTGTAACTGTAGGTTAAAACCATATTAAAAAAACATCCTCGTATATTTATAATAAATATTATTTATACAATAATTAAATTAATATAGTGGATGGTTAGGTATGAAAATAAATGGAAGGAGCTTGAAAGAATGTGTTACCTCTTAATCAGGTAACTCATTTTGGTATGTGCCAAATGACTTACTTGTATTTTTCCATGAAAAATAAGAAGGATTATACGATTAAGGGAGGGATTTGGGAAGTTTATTTGGAAGATATTTTCTGAAATTAATAGCTTTGTTAGGTTTGATAATGTTATAGAGGTGGTGACTTTTTATAGTGAAGGTAAAGGACACACATTGAATTTTTGAAAACACGTTAGGTGTACACATGTACATACAAAAAAATATTCACACCAAACCAATATAAATAATTAATTAAAGTTTTATGTACTAAATATTTCAATAAAAATTTATTTGTTCTTCTTGATATTCCATTTGGGAAGACAATATTATTTTTTGGTCCCTAATTAAGAATAATTTGGCATTAATCAATGTGATTAATTTTAATATGTTTTACTAATTATTGAAAAAAAACTTATGTTTATATTATTAGAATATAAATATTTTATTTTATAAAATTATTTAGGATAGTTTTTAAAAATTTAATTCAGTGAATCAGAAAAATTAAGGTTAATTATAATCTCACAAACTAGCAGAAATTAAATGTTTTTTATGTAGAACGTTGTTTTGAAGTATATTATGTTGTTATATTAAATTTCAATGTGAAATTGATTATAATCACCTTAATGTTATAAAAATATGTATAATTTATATAATTTTACCATTAAAAAATATCATAAATTATAACATTAATAATTATTTAAATGACAATTTTTTTTAGCTAAAAGGACATATTTTTCACTATTCATAAAAAATGATGTTTTTCATAAAATCCCAAAAATGAAAACATAAGATTATTTCGAAATTATTAATTCAATAATTATGTTTATTTTATGAAATTCAATTCAGTGATGTTTCTAGAATATATTTAATTATTTTTTTAGAAGGACGTGAAATTTAGTATATTTGAGAGAGTAATATTTTTAAACATATATAATATTTAAAAATAAATAAATACTTTGTTATATATATATTAATAATTTAAATAAAAAAATTAAAAATATTTTTGAAAAGTATTTCTTAATATTTTTATTTATATGATTAATGGATAGATTAAAAATGAACTCATTTAAAAAAATATAAAAAAAGGCTTCGTAGAAACTCATTGTAACATGTAACATATGCTAAGTCGGTGTTATGGGTGGTGTAATACATGTTGGTATTGTTTTTAGTGCATGGAAAGTAATTATTTCTTGTATCATAATCAAAGTCATTGTTGTGTAAAATGAATATTTGAATCATTGGTTTAAAATATATATATACAAAAAGAACTATTTCCAGAGTCAAATTAAATGTAAAATATCACAAATAGACGTTAATAAGAAAAACATATTTCACAAAATCAGGGCATGTTCCATTATTTTTATGATTTTGGATCCTATTTATTCCTTAAAACTAGTTTTCAGCCATATATTGATATTCATATATATTGGACCATCTGTTCTCTTGGATACTAGTTGCACACTTATTTCCTAAATTTTAGTAATGTTTGGAAGTGGACCCTATCTTTGGAGAAAATTTCATTCAAAAATATTTTTCACTATGCCATTACTATAATTTTTCTTTGAAAAATTTTACATCAGACCTTGTAGTTATCTATTTTACTAAAATGTGTTTATAGAGTTTGTAATTCATTTTACAGAACTAGTATATAGAATGACAGAGATAGTTAAGTTGATTCATGAGAGGATTAATGTATCACATGATTGTAGAAAGTCTATCTCTGACCATTTAAGGATACCTCTACATTTTAAAGTTTGAGATCATGTGTTGCTGAAGGTGAAACCTCATTGTGGGAATACATGTTTTGGATGTGGTAGTAAATTTTCTTTTGGTTTTTTGGGAATTTCATGGTGTTGGGACATATTGGTGTTATGAAATATAATATAGGAATTCCCATATAGATGATCCAAATATATGGTGTCTTAAATGTATTTTAGATTCCCTATTATCATTTTGAAAAATCATACATCATTCATTTGTGTGTGATCAATGTTGAAGATGATACGACCTTCAAGGATTGTCTTTTAGAAATATATGACAACTATGTGATGCAATCATGAGGTAATATTATACCATTGTTACATGTCGTGTGGACTCATGGTGGTATAGAGTCTTTGACATGTTGACATGATCCATATATACACACTTAGTATCTCGAGTTCTTTTATCATGATCATATCTAGTAAACATTATTATTTTTATGGTTATTGGCCTTGAACTAGTTTTTTGAGAAGGTTTCCCACCCCTGATGCCTTGTTTTTTTCCTTTATATTTTTCAGTAATATATCCCATTGGAGATTATATGAGAGATGAATTTCGATTTTTAACGTTTTCCACTATGTTCCTATGAGTGTGATGTAGTTCTCCTATTATGGTGGTATTAATGAAAGGTATCACGCATGTGGGATTCAATAATTACCCATTTTCATTTCCTTTTCTCAATGAATATTTTAAAATTATCTTAGATGATAATGATTTGAGATTTGTGTAATGCATGTTTATATGAATTGTTGTACATTTTTTTAAATCTCAATTGTGTCTATGATTTTTTTGGGGTTATTTACAAATGGGTTTTCCCCTTCAAAAAGTAACCACATCCTATTATAGGGTGTGGTGTAGGGTGTAATGATGAAAATTGTGGTGTTGGTGCACCATAGCCTAAAAAATGTCCTATTATGACATTTTCAATTTTTTTCTGATGTTTGGAGTTTGAAATAACCAACACAAAATGTGTTAGGTGGGTGCGACATTAGGTGCGATTCATGGAGAGTCCAAAAGACCAAAATGGTTTTCTACTTCATTTTAAAACCCAATAAAGGGAAAAAAATATTATTTCTCTGCATCATAATATAAGGGAATCCATTTCTATTATTGGTGTCTATCATAGAAAAACTAGATTACCCAGGTTGTTGTAGAGCTAAGGGTGGCACATAACCTGGTTTCATAAAGAAACTCAAATATGAAATGACCAGATCAAGATGTGGTGTGTCAAAAAGGATTGGGTTTTGGTGAAAAACTACAGGGTTTTCCATTTATAGTTCTTTATACTCAATAAAACATATATCCAACAAAACATCTAACTGATCTAATTTTTTGGTCCTCATGCCATTAGTGCTCATTTAAAAAATCTAAAACATCATCAGAACATTATGGATTTTTAATATTCTAAATGTTAGAAGATTCATATTAATTTGATAGGGGTATTTAATGTGGTATTATTATATTTATATATATATATTAATTGATCTAAAACCCACTATGATGGGTTTCTTCAATTTCTATACAAATTTGGCTAACCTAGAGCATTGGTGTGACACTCTTTTATTGAGGCTTTATTAGTAAATTTACTTTGAGTTTGTTTTTTTAATACCTCTCTTAGGTTCCTATTGTTTGACTACATAGTGTTTCAACCCCTAGTTCTATGTGTATTGGATTAATCTTGTTTAAGGAAATTAGGGTCTCATCTTTTCCTTCAACCTCTTTATTCTTCTTTTCCTTCAACCTCTTTATTCTTCTTTAGCAGTGATGATTTATATAGTTTCAACCACTATTTTGATGGTTTCAAAGCATTTTTTGGAGTTTGTTTGTGGATTATAGGTTAATTATAGCCTTCTGTATTAGGGGATGTTCATTATAATAATGGTTGAACCACGTCCATCCATTCCTGTGCAAAGAATATTGATCTTTATGTCGAATATGGAATTTGTTAACTATATTTATTTTTTAAAATTCACTTGTAATATTATCATGATTTGTCCCTTTGTATGATGGTGTAATTAAATTTAACGAATATTAACATTTAATAATGAAATTAATACTTTATGGTTGTAGCAATAACATGTGTTTCTATTGTAATAAAGGTTTTCCTATTTTTTTACTAGATAGTGTGTTATGAATGTTTATTCTTTTATCAGAATGATCACTTATGATATGGTTTAATATTAATGATAGGATGAAAATGGTTAAATATCATAATATTGGTCATGCTGTTAGTTAAATAATTAATGAATCTTATTTAATTGAAAATGTTGTTTAGGTAATTTTAGGGAAATCAGAGTAATCATTGACGCATTTTCCATGATTATTTTCAGCCCTATACTAATGATCTTGGTTAGATAACATGAATATAGAAATTATTGTTAATTATAATGATAATTATTCATGTAAAATTATGTATTATTCGTTATTATTAATTAAAATGGATGTTATACTTGATATTATGTATAAAATACTTATATTCTGATAGTTTATGCCATAATTTACCTATCATTATAACATGTGATAAAAAAATAGGTTTTTCCATGATTGTATTGCAACATATTGTCTATTAATGATAAATGTTTTCGGTCATGTGGGATAATTATCATGTCAATGTTAGATGCCTTAATTTTACAGCCTATATATCCTATTGACTAAATTTATTGTTTTTTATTATACTTTTTCTCAAAAAATGAGGTTTGTTATGCTATTTGACGTGTTCCTAGGATGGTTGATATTTCTTGAGAAATGGTCGGGGAGGACCGAGTTTGTAGTTGTAGTTGGAACTAAGGATGGAAGGATGGATACATTGTGTTCTTAGGGATGGATCCCAGATTGATTAATTTGGAGAAATTTTGTAATTTCCCAATGATAGAATAGAATTTGGGATACTTTCTTGATAATAAATATTCCATAAATGTTTGATGTTCATGTATCAAATTTTTTCATTCCATTATTAACTACTTGCAGAACACAGTTGTTCTTGGTTGTGTTTCTATTTTATGGTAGATTATTATTTTTTAAATAGTACCTTGAATAATGGAATGATAATTCTTATTAAATTTTTTAACCCAAGGTGTTTTTATTTTAAAAGAATAAAGATTAGGATAACACTAGAGGAACCCTGGGATCGGTTGGACAATGTCTGGAGGGAAAAGACATCTGTTGGCAGTTAACTCAATGTGAGATTGGATAAAGGTAAATTAATGGTTAATGAATTAATTAATGTAACAATGGAATGATGGGAATGAAAATATTAAATATATAAGTCAGTTAATTTATTTTTTGATTCTAATATATTTATTCCTTAGTAGTGGTAGTTGGGTGTCTGGGATATGATATCTACATTTGAGTCTAAGACTAGTTTATTGCTCATAGTGTTGTTGAAATATATAAACAATTTGGTGTGTTATGTGTTTTTATACTCATCTACACCCTTGTTTGTATGGTGACTAACACCTACTGTGTAAGTACTGTAACTCTAGTTGCCTGGAGATGGTGTTTTCAAAATTATATTGGTACTAGATATAAGGAATCACATCCCCGAAATATCAAAAAGTTTAATAATTACGTTAAATGAGATACATATATGAAAATCATATTATATTTAAAAAACAAATTAAAAAGTGTTTTATTTGATAAATACATTTTCCTTTATATATAATCTATTCATTTCAATAAAAAATAACTTCTTGGTATCCTTGTAACATCTTCGGTTTTTTATTTGGGTCAAAATCATCTCCTGTGTTTAAATTTTGGAATTAGTGGGTATGATAATTTCTTTTTTGATAATCATAAACTAATTATTAGTTTTATATTTATAAAATATCATGTTTTTGGATAGTACAAGATACTTGTAGAGTGTATTGGGAGTTCAAAACTATTTTGGGTGAATTGGATGCTTTAAGTCATTTTTGAAAGTTGTAGGTCAGGGATCAATTTTTGGGGAAACTATGTTGGATCCTCTATCTAATTTTTCAACCTCAATTTTTAATATCGAAATGTTTAGAATACAATGAATTGTGAGGTTCAGGGATGTGTGAGGATGTCTATAGTTTTTGATAGCGGTATCACAAAAGGTTTACCCATTGTTTGGAAAACCATGTGGGGAAACTGTGCAGACTAGGAACATTGGGCAGTTGGTGTCACAAGTTTGGCACATAATTTTCCACATCATATGACACAATAGTTTTCCACAATATAGAGGGTAATGTTTCTTTTTCACTTCTCTCATATTTTATATTTTCTTCCTAATTTTATCCATTGTGGTCACACGTGCAATACTGGTAGATCCCTTCTTTCTCCTCTGCTAGAGATATTACCAACTCCTTTGTTGGTGATCCATTGTTCATGTTGTTGGGTGTGTTGGAACCATTTCAGAAAGTATCATCTCAACCATCCCTATTAGATTCCATTATATCACCTCAAAGAAAATTAAATCTAGTCATTTTACCCAATTCTATGGGTGTTGGATATAAATTTCAATTAATTCGAAATCAATTCGAGTTATTGGAAAATACAAGATGTATCCATGTATAAAACACCAAGGTGGGTGGTTCGTATCATTCTTCGTGTTTTTGAATATGTTTTGGGGTTGGTAATTTTTGTGTGTTGTTGGGTAGTCGAGTGAAACTCTTTAAATATCTATTTTTGGTTAAATTAATGGTATGCCCTTATGGGATATTGTTGAGCATGCAACAACCTTATTCACTCTTGCAAGTCTGGGTTAAAGGACATAAACCAAATTAGGTAGTTATGTAGGAGTATGTTTATTTTATAGAATTAAATTTTTTATATAATATTAATTAATAATATATTAAAATTTATTGTGAAATACTACAGTAATCCATGGGATCATTATGTGATTGACCTGAGTAATTTAGATGGAATGGACAATTGGATTGAGGCGACGTGGTTGTCTGGTTAGGCTTAGTTAATATACATTGAGTGATTTTGATTTCATGATTTAATGACTCAGTCATTATATTGATGTGATGAGGCATTCCAGGTGAGGGAAACCCCATAATATTGGATGGAAATTCTATTGGACTTGTGTGACATTGTCACATGGGTATAAGGTTTGAGACTTTTTTAGGATTAATTACTATTTTGGTGATTTCTGCTCACCTATGATGGCCAAAGCACCTATTAGAATCATGTGAACATAGGATGACTCAGGGATGAGGTGGATTTGACCAATCTTGTTAGTTGGGGCCCTAGTAGTGTATATTAGGTAAATTGGTTTGGCGGAGATTTCTATTGAAATCAATAGGGAAGGTGAGGAGTCATTGAATGAATGTGTTGAGGATATTAGTTAGGGGAAGAGGCTCATCGTATTAAGGCCATTCAGCTTAAAATATTTTAGTAGTACATATATCATGATTACCGAGGTTTTCATGTTATAATCCAAAGATAATTTTTTAGGATTGATATTTATGTGCCTCCAAATATCTCACATCGGGATAATGGGAGCTTCCAAGAAGGGGTTTTAGGGTCCAACCTTTTATTAATTGGGTGTTCCATTTGGAAGTTGATGAAATTATTTTTTACACAACCTGTTGATGGGAATGAGGTGCAAAGTTACTTATTTAGAGGTGAAACCTAGTGGTTCAACTGGGATATTTTACGTTAGAGGATACCTTTGGACATGGTCTAGGGATCCTATCCTATACACTGATTCATTCATTGGCCGAAGGTGGTCATAGATTTCTTGAGACTAAAGACAAGTAGGGATTTTATTTTGATTTATTCAAACTGCATGATTCATTTACTTTATTAAATTTTATATTACACACCTTCATAAACACATAGATTGGGTATGTACAGATGAGTTGTACCCTACTGAGACTCATTCTAACACCTTACATGGGACCTTCAAGATTAGTGTAGAATTTATGATTTTATGTTCATGTAAGGATTTTTCTCGGAATCTAGATCACGGTATGATTTTGAATGGATGGATGTCAAGAGAACATGAGGTTATTACATCAGCTAGAATTTTCCTTTTTCTTATCCTTTTATAATATCATTATAAATATATGCATATGGATACTATAGTCCGACATGGGTGAAAATTTTTATATATACTGAGATGCATTATCTGTTTACTAGATGCAAGTAATATTTTGTTTTGTTTATTAATTTAGTTGTTGAAGTTCACATTTTTTTCTATTTTTTTATTAATCTTACTTCCACCTTTTGTGGGTTTGGTTTGAGTCTTATTAGTATTTATTTCGACTGAATATTATATATATATATATTTATTTATTTATATTAAGACCATTATAATATCATCAAACGAGGGTATATTCTACCCAGTCTCACCATTATTAAACCCTCCCTTCTACTTGAATTCCTTTTATATAAGGGTATCCATGTATAAGATTAATGGGACCCAAACCAAAAATCACTATTTGGGTGGAAAATCGGGTTGAGGACACTACAATTCTACAAAAAATAAAACATAAGAAAGGGGTGAGCTCTGATGCTCAGTAAGGGAATGCGTATAGTAGAATATATCAGGAATAAATATTAATAATCAATATATCAAGGTAAATAACTAATACACTTTTTTATTCCACAAACAAAGCATAATAATTAGTAAACAAATAATGATCAACTAATCTTAATAAATAATCACATAATCATGAAAATTATAAATTGTTATTATTATTTATTGAAAAATCACCTAAAAATCAATAACTGAACTCATAATAAGGCAATTCATTATATAAGGAATATAAAACATACTTTTAAGGCCATTTATAATACAGTATAAATATATTGGTGAAAATCCATATAATTTATCATATTGATTTATTTTGAGAGACATGTTAATGCATCAAGGGTAAATTCATAACTGGGCACCACATGTAACATACTATGTATAGTTAATTCCCCATATTAATGTTATTAAACATAAAAAATATAAACATATTTATTGAAAAACGAAAATATAAAATTAAAATATTTACCCCAATCAAATAAAACTAACCGTAAACCACACTGAAAAATATGGAAAATTTAATAAAATTGTACAGAAATAGTGAAAACAATCATAAAACAAAAACCTATGTAATGAAAATGATATAAATATTACAAATCCCCAGTTTATCATAATTAAAATAATTTTATTATTTCATTGATGAATAAAATACTATAAAAATTTCATTAAAAACATTATCGAGGAAAATAACTTCTTCACTTTGAAAATATCCTTTTAATAATGTCTAAAAAACATTTTGAAAATATTTTTATTTTAATATAATATTTATAACATGTAAAATAATATTTAAAACATTTATTGGTCATGATTATGTGAAATTCCATTTATGTTGTATATGGTAAAACAAATATTCTTGTCACATTTTTTGTAAAATCCAAACTAGCCATGTTTTTATGATGACATGAAGATTCCTTTAATGAAAATTTGTAAAATGTCCAAATGAGTAATTTATTTTTAATAAATCATTATTAAAATTTCAATAACATTTTTTAAATTATTTTTAGAGAACATGGATTTTGATGAAAACTTATTCTTAACCGAAGGATAAATAATGTCATATTTTCCTAAAAATATTTTCTCATATTTGAAATTACCAAAAATAATAAAAATTGAAATATTATTTGAAATATTACATGAATAATTAAAGTAATATAAAATATATTTATTTTAAATATAAATATAAATTAATACCCCAATGTGAGACTTAAAAATAAACAATCTTTAATAATAATGACATTGGGAAACAAACCCATACCACTTTGGTATGTTTTGAATCATAAGACCTATGAATTAAATAAATTAAAATTAAAATTTTAATATTATGTTTTAAAATATAGACATGTTATATCATATAAAATTTTGTATTATATACACCACACCAAGGAATTTTTGGCGAATATGGTATATGTCTTAAAAAAGTAAAAGTGAGACGAGAATCCCTTACCTTTGGTTTGAAATATTTTATAAGTTTATGAACCTTATATATAATTAATATTGTATTATAATAAATCTATTAAAAATAATAATCATATGTATTATATCTTATATAATTAACTTATAGTAATTTTTAACCAATTTTTTGACAATTCTTTGATAAAATCAATATTTCAGGTGATAATTTCATTATTTTCATGTATTTTTATAATATGTATATATTAGTCCTTTTAATTTAATCATGCTTAAATAATATAAATAAATTTAAACATGATATAAATATAATATAAATACATTATTTGTGTATTTATAGTATTCAATTAAATCTAGATATAGAAAATGGATTACATCGTTCTCTGAGAATGTAGGTCATATGTACACATGAACATTATTTCCATTATTCATGATGGATTGAATAATAAGAAAATAAATATTAATTAATATTTATATAATAATTATTATTTTTATATAGAATTTATATTAACTAAATATGCCATTTTTATTATATATTTAAAATTAACATGAAAAACATTTCACATCATTATGTGGAGGAGGTAGTTTACACATACGCACATGAGACTTTATTATCTAAAAATCTATTGAAAGATAAGAAGATATATGTGAAATTATATAACCATAATTATGGTTAGATAATAAATATCCCTTATATTCATTAACTTTATCTAAAATTTATCTTATTTTCTGAATAAGTGACAAAAGAATAACATCGCTTTTTTGTGGCGGTAGTCCATCGTATACACGAGCAACATTATCATATTCCACATAGAATGTAGTAGAATAATGATCAATTATATTATAATTACATAAGTATAATAATTTCATAAGTATCATAAAATAATGTTAAATCCATCATTTTATCCATCCTTTAAATGTTTTGATGGGAAACAAATTGTATCGGTTTGGATGGAAGAAGTTTGTTGTACACACAATCGACGATTTGATTTTAAATTTGACAGAAGTAGATATGACTATGGGTTATCAAATTAACATAATAAGATATTAGTATATAAGATATAATTTTTTTATTATATTATAATTTTTTAATAATGATTCAACATTCAAGAATTAGAAATATAAAAATTACTGCGTTTAAGAATTTTCTCTCATCTATATAGAGCCTCTTTATGTCTATACATAAAGCATACATAAGATGGATTAATAATTAAACTACATAATCTATTATGTGGTGAGTTAAGTTAAGTATTTGTGTAGGTATTCACTAAAATAAATATTTATAGAAATATGATGAGGGGAAAATAGGGTGTGGCTTTTTTTAAGTTATGGAGAGGAAACACATGGTATTTTTCATTGAAAAACATTAATACCAGATTTGTATCATCTAAAAGAAAACAATTGGTCATTACCGAAAAGTATTTGTTATAATGTAGATATAAGTCCATTCAATTTGTTTTGAACAGGATTTAGGTCATTTTAAACATCTATCTTCCTAATTGAACCCTCAATAAACCCATTTTACCTCAATCACAGTAATTAATAATTATTGTTTTAAGATCTCATTCTGGTCAAGAATAATTCTTAACATATTAGATAAAATTAATTATTCTATTTTCGCACATGTAATCAATTTTTTGAAATATAATTCACAACATTGAAGAATTCAATTTAAAATTAAACCCGCATGCACATCCAAAAAACGATATTCTGAAGAAAATCATTAAAATAATTAAAATGTTTTTATATTATAATTATTTAATAAATTTATTGATATAAAAAAAATTAGTAAAATTTTAATAAAAATTCACAAAATTTATTTTAAAACCAAATTTAAATATTATTACAAAATATTAATAATACAAATGAAATGACGACATTCAATAAAAATCATTATTTTTAACTAGTTTCCAAAATAAGTATATTTTCATAAAAAATTTCCAAAAATATTCCAATGGTAAATTATAAACTAATAATTAAAATATAAATTATAATTTTTAAAATAAAATATATAAAATGGTAAAATTAAATTAAATTTATGTGTAAAAAGCGTGACTACTCCACCTCTTAGATAAATTCTGTTTTATCAAAGACATTTCATTATTTTTAAAATGGTACTTATTTTATTTATAATAAATATATATCCATTTATTTTTTTTATAAAAGAATAAACCATATAAATTTAAAGATTTATTTATTTCTAATAAAAACTTTCATATTTTTGTATTTTTTAGAATAGTTATGTTTAAAGAATAATAATTTATTTTTTTCATGTTTTGTTTAAAATCATTGTTTCATTCATCGCAAGGTATCAAAAAGATTGAATTCATTTAAAATCAATATATTATAAATTCTAAGTCATTTATGTTATCTTATAACACCGTTTATATTTTTCAAACGTGTTATGAACAGTTATGTTCCCTTATTAAAATCATGGTGTATTACATAGTGGACCTTGGTAGGGTGTTTTCCCCATGATCTAAGTTGGTGAGGAATATATTGTTGACTACTCCCTCTTTCCCTACTCGCTTTTCATGGTAGTATTATTTTGATTGTATGCATAGTGGATATATTTCGTAAGATATGTGAAAAGAGTCATATAATATCGTATCCTCATTGCACACACATGGATATCCATATATAGTATCCAACATATTATTATAGGTATGTTGTGAATAGGCTATAATGGATTGAGGTATAATATGTGACATACGGGCTATGGTGGATCCCATAAAAACTCAATCATTATACGTAGATGTGTTATTGGATGATGAGATGATGTGATGTATAGTATGTATATTATTAAATGACTATATATATTTTGATGCATTGGATGTATGAGATATAATTTATCCTAGGAATCTTCTAGATAACTAAATTTTAGAGAGAGATGGATGAAGACATTGGATATTGGGGAAGTAGAAAATCCATGGGGAAGTGGTCAATGGGTAACTTATTTTGGTATTAAATAAATCGATTAATTATATCTGATACATGTGATACATGGACATAGTGACTCATGGAAATTAGCATACATGTCTCTGTGATGAGTTTTGTACAATTATTATTCACTATGATTTAGTATTCATTCATTATATTTTTCATAGGAGGCTCTATTTAGGATCATACTACGATCACATGTTATTATCACTATATATATATATATAAAATATTTTCGAGGTATTTATTATATGGTTAGAGATAAGGTTAAACATTAATAGACCGTGTTGGTGTTTGAGAGCTATTTTGGTTTTGGGGTAACTTCTGAGGCTCTCTATTTTCATATATATAGTTCCTTTTAAATTATATCTATTTTAAATTCCAACACAGGAATGTATTTGATTTTAGTATTTACATTTATATTGATCATTAATATTATTTTGTTTCTATCATACCTTTCTCATTTCTTAGATATTATAGATAAATTTCTCATATATGTGTGTATTATATACCCTTGATGATTATCAATAACCATTGTCCTATTAAATGAAGGATTCAAGCATCATTATCCCCTTCTATAATTATTATCCGTAAAGGGGTTCCTTTGGGAGATGGGGTCATGATATAATCAATTTTTCCTTAATATCCAGTTTGAATGTTTTCATTTCAAAATATTTCTCTTTTATATCTATGTTTTTCAAAAAAATTCTATAATTTTATTATCTATAGTCAAAATAATTTTCAAATTCATTTTCAATTATTATTAAATTTCTATAATGGTTTTAAAAAACTAATATTTTTATCGTTTTCTTTATGGGTCACTCTTGAAATTTTTTTACCAAAGTGGAAAATAGTGGTTTATTAACATTTACCAGTTGTTATTGATTATCAAGAAAAATTTACATGTTTTTATAATTTTCAATGAATATAAATATAAAATTATTCAGAAAAGTTCCAATTTTTTAAAGTTGTAAAATGAAATGAATATTTCACATTATTTTAATATAAAAATCGAAAGTTATTTTCTTATGGGATAAAATGAG
The DNA here is from genome assembly GCA_963277665.1 of Viscum album. Classification (NCBI taxonomy): domain Eukaryota; kingdom Viridiplantae; phylum Streptophyta; class Magnoliopsida; order Santalales; family Viscaceae; genus Viscum; species Viscum album. The sequence continues at coordinate 1,819,239,276 of OY728146.1, forward strand.
TTTTAAAAGTGATTTGTGATAAAAATAAGTAATATTATAAATTATCTCTTCATGATATAACAAATGGGAAATAAAAATGATAATATATAACTACCTTATTTATTAGGTAGTGATTTAGAATAAAAATAAAAAATGCTAGAGAAAACTGATTAGGTTAACCCTATATAAAGGGTTTTGTTAATGAGATTAACATTGGTTATAATATGATTCCCCAAGGTGTCTATTCGGTTTTTATATTCATACAATTTTTCTAAAATAGAAATATTTTTATTTCAAGAATAATTTATATATTATTTTAAAACTAAAATGATTGTTTTTATTAACAAATATTTCTATGGGTTCTCATGTGTTCCAAAGATACCCCCAAGGTTTCTCTATAAATTATATGGTTTAATAAAGGTTTTTCATTGATAAAGTGTTTTTACATGTTTTTTTTATTTTCTTACAAGCTCAATGTTTATTGTTAAAAAATTAATGTTTACAATTATTACTATTTTTAATTAGAATTACAGTTTTCATTTATTTTTTTTACCTTACATAGAATTTTTTACTAATCCAATATTTTCCTAAAAAACAATGGGATATAAGATTATATGGGAACTATAGAAATGTAAATTTATCTACTAGAGTAACTCATCTTAAATGAATGAAAAATATTTTGAATGAAATAAGTTTTTTACTTTAACAACATTTTTTTGTGGAAACAAACATATGAAGTGTATGGAAGTATCTACATTGTTATGTAAATTTCATAATAATTAAATAAAATTATACAACTAAAATATCATTAGAATGTAATAATACTAAATACTTTTTGTTAAACTCATAAATTTTCACCACGGTAATTATTAAAATAGTTATCTAGGTTGGTTAAACTATTGGACAATGGATAATATATATATATATATTGTATGAATTTTATTAGATGAGTGTATTTATTCATTAACACACCCAATCATTAGTATAATAATAAATTTGAGTCATATACCATGATAAATACGTTTTATTTTATTCTTATGTTCTTAATATAAACACAGAATCCACTCCACACACATAGAATAAAGTACCTCCTCTCCTCTATTCTCTACTCGCTTTTTCTAACCTAGAACAACCAATGTCTTCCCAAATACATACCTTAATATTCTCTACATGGCTTGTAAGTCTGATAATCAATAGATTTCGAATCATGTAAGAATTATGATTTATTCCAAAGGAAGATAACTAAGGAAGATGTATAAGTGATAGTTGAATTATTTAATGTTTATTTATTTTTCTACATTGAAAAAATATATTTTATTTACTATAATAAAAATAAAATAAATTTATGTTCTATCCTAAAATTTAATTATATTGAACGAAAAATTATTTTCTACCTCTTATACACACTATGTAAAATGAAAATGGAATATTGGTGTTGGTCTGGAATACCACCCCCATCAAGTGAGGTGTTTGATTCTATGTCACCACCTTATATTTGTGGTTATAAATAAAGACATAATAGATATATATGATTTCTATGATATTATTTTTCTTAATTAATGGAATCTTTTATTACATTTTACCCTCTCAGCCTTTACAAAATGATTATATCCCTCACGTATACGTTTGGACTACCACCGCCACAAAGCAATGTATTCCATTTTAATATCCACTTTATATAGATGGTTATCATAATATATTTAATGAATAAATATGTACATTATAATTTTGTTATGATTTTTAAAAATTAAAAAATTATCATATTTATTTTATTTTCATCCGTCAGAATAATGGGAATGTGATGCATTTGTACAAACAAACTATTGCCTCCAAGAATGATATTACTCATTTTTCATTACCTATATTATTAAATGGATTTAATAGTATATTTAATATAATAATATTTATTATCATATCATTTTTATAATTTTAATGATGATAAAACTGTGACCCCTCTTTCCACATTGAACATAAATTACTTGTTTTATACCGAATGGCCCCAATACATCTAATGTATACCTAACTTATTTTGAAAATAAATAAAACATAATCATAAATTAGAATATATATATCATATCTTACTCAGATACAACCTTACAATTAAAATGTAGAATTAATTTCATTCTATTTTTATGTCAACCTATGCATGAAAAATGGAAATTCTAATATCTTGGTCTCAATTACATAATCTTTTAGAAGTGATCAGGTTTGAAACATATTTTTGGTTTTTTTTATGATTGTTATATCATTTTTATAAACCATGAATAATTATATTGTCTTTTATATTAATCCAACCTCATTTGATTGAATATTCACTCTAATATATAGTAATTCCAAAAAATCTTTAAAAATACAATCATAATTGATGAGAAATGAAATATATAAAATAATTAATCTATATTTTCTTGAAATACAAGGTATGTGTAATAGTCAAATTGTTCTAATGTTAATCCAATCGATTCCACAAAATTCATCATATATTAAAGTGAATTTTGATGGGGCATATTCTAGATCGTAGGGCCCCTCAGGATGTGGATTTATTTTTAGACATTCTATGGATTAATATTGTGATGTCATTATAAAAAAAAATGGAAATTTACATTCCTATAATGTGTATAATTACATGACGATTCATCTAATTAGATATGCTTTTACCATTAGAAATAATATTTTATGGGGTTAAATTGATAAACTCTTTATATAAAATCATAGAGCAGAAAGTAAAAGCGTGTATAATGGAAATGACTTTTATACGTGTTGGATTGTGTATATATTATTAATGGGATACAACTAAATGAGACATTTTATTACTGGGAAGTGAAACAAGTTGTTGTTCCACTTTTAATGAAGAAAATCACAGAGGTCATTTTGTTATGTTCCTTTATTTTTCTTATATTATTTTAACCGATTGTTTACCTTGATTGTTGATATTAAATTCGCACTCATATATATATATACCCTCTTTATAGAATCTAACACTTTATATTTTATTGAAATTTTTACACCACATACTCTCATTTCCTGCACCATTCTAATATTATTTAAAACCATTTTTTATAATTCCCCTTTCAAAATAATTTATTTTATAGCCATAATCTTCAAATACATTAATGAATGATCTTATTTAGACATCAAATATTGTTTTTGTTTATTTTAAAATACTTTAAACATTCATTACATTATAATAAAAATAAACTATTTAATATTTTTTTATTTTTTATTTCTCAAACTTTTACCAAAGGAAAACAATTAATTTTTTTAATTTTTACTAGATGACTTTTTTTTCAATAATAATAATAATCATTTATTATTAGTCATCTTATAAATACAAGGAATAAAATATTATATATAATTGTGACATTAGACTAGAATTAATATTATTTCATTCCCAAATATCATCTAAGTTTAGAGTTTTGGAAAATTTGGAAAAAGTCATTGAAATTAATCTTATACATTACAATACACAATACATCACAATATCAATTTTTTACAAAAAATGTTATTAAGATATAACATAATTTCATTTCATGATAAATCGTCACATTTCATCCTGAACTGATCCTTATCACTACTCTCCTTTAAACCCTTTAGTATTTTCTAAACCTTCGATTAGAATAAAAAAGATTAGTAAGGGACAAAATCTAAAGGAAATAATTGGTTTAGTGAAAAAACATAAAAACGTTTTCATTAGAATGTAATGTTTTACCCACAAAATGATATTAACTTTTACCAAAATATCACTATCATTCTTTTTTTTAAAACTAAAATACATTCATAAATTTTCATTATGTATCAGATAAAACTTATGTAGGTATCTTGGGACATAATTTTTAATATCAATCATACATATATAGTAACATTCACTACTGAAAAGGAAATAAATGTAACTATTAAAATTGGAATAAACACCATAATATATTCTCATAATCTCTTAGGAGAAACCTAATTGGTTAACTCTGTCCCTTTACCCAATGCACTGGATAACTATAAAGTTCTCACCCACCCTTGGTTTATAATGGAACCCCACTTCTACAAAAGCAAATCCGAAAAACAGTGAGATTATCAAAACACCTAAATAATTACATCATAAATATAATAATTAGGAAAATAAACTTTACCTTTTTAAATTATATACTTTTATAATTTTTTTCCTCATAAAATTAAAAAAATTTCATTCAAAATAATTATGTAAAATTATAAATTTATCTTCAAAGTATTATGGAATAATGAAATTGGGGAAACCCAATCATTCCATATATGTTAAAAAACATACATTTTTTATTTTTAATAAACAAAAAAAAATAAATTATAATTTTTAAAAATAAATCCCTTTAAATAATACCTTGAAAATGATTCTATTTATAAAATAATGAAGAGAAATCAAAAAAATAATTTTTTAAGAATTTCATTCCATATAAATATAATTTATATAATTTAAAAATAGTGGAAATTTAATTTATATTTTTAAAAAATAAATCATTGAAATATTTTCAATGAGTATATTTGTTTGATTCCCTTACCTTGAGTCTGACTCATCATGCATGTTCATTATCTTCAACTTATTTGGAAAACCTCCTTTGATTGACCCCTTAAAACCCTTATAGTTTATATTCTTCAAAAAACAATACCATTATAATTAGTGGACAAATTTGGTTAGATATTTTTCAAAAAAAATATTGAAGTGTGAATCAATGAGAAGCAGTGTCATTTTATAAGAGAGGAGTGTGATACTCTTGAAATTACCAAAATTATTTACTTAATATAAATTATTTTTCATTTCTAAAGTGATCCAAATTGAGTTATCTATTATATAATATTATTATAGATCTATATAATCTCATAAAATAATTTTTGGATAAGATTATTTCAATTTATCAACCTTAATATTTAGTTTTAAAACTTATTTAACTCCATTAACTCTAATCGTGAAGACAACTATTTTTAAACTGTGGGGGTCAATATTACAACAATAAAATGTCAAAATACTAATAATAGGATAATAGTTGACATTTTAATCCTTATCCTAATAAATTCACAAAATTTTATATTTTTAGTTATTTAATATCATTTAATAGTATAATATTTTATTTAAAATATCATAAATTTTAGTTTTGACACTATTCATTTCATTGCATTTTAAAAATATCAATAAAAAAGATAAAATCAAAAACAATATTTCAGTACATTATTATAAAGTAAATTTTATCAATAATTTTTTTATTTCATTAATTATCTAATATTATTTATTTTATTTTTCCATCTCTTATTTAATTATTCCTGTAGTATTGTGAAAGAATTTATAGAAATAATTTCTTAAAAAAATAAAATAAATTACCATGTTGAAAATAAATTATTATATGTAAAAAAAACAATTTTATAGTTTAACATATCCTTTGGATAACACCATTTAAAAAATATTATAATTATTAATAACAACTATTTGAAGGGTCTAAATTTATTTTAAATAAAATATTATAAAGGTCATAATCTAATACAAGTGTCCCTAAATGGTTATATAAATAATACATGAATTATTATTCACAAATTTTACTCAGAAAATAAATTTCATCTAATTTTAAGTGCCATTTTCTAGTTCTTATTAGTTTATTTTTTTTACCATAATTACTAGATTAACCCATTACCATGGTAATAAAAAGTAAAAAGGTTTCTATTTAAATTTTCCAAAAAATTAAAATATTTAACAAATCTTTTCTCATAATTAAAATTATATAATAAATTTTTAAAAATTAAAAAATATAAGTTCCATCATTTTATTGAAAATTAAAATGAAAAAACATAATGAAAAGCATATTTTTTAAAACATTCATTTATAAACATTAATTTTTTATATACTATAGACTAGTATAAAAATTATATGTAAAAAAATTAATTAGATTATTATAAATAAAAATTCAATAATTTAAAATTTAAAACTAAAATAATTTATAATTTTAAATTGAAAATACATGAAAATAAAATAAAATTTTAAATAAAAATCGTTATTTTCACTATTTGTGATAAAAAAAATCATTTAGAAAAATTTAAAAATTTCACCATATGATAATTTTGATATGATGAAACCTAAAATAATGTTTTCTTTTTCAATTAAATTTTATGAAACATCATGAAAGTAATTTTAATATTTTTCCATGAAAATTCATAAAAATCCATTTTGAGGAAACTTATTTTTTCATGATAAAATTATTTACAAAAAATTAAGTAACTATTTTATAATAATAAAAAAAATATTGATAATCATTATGGAAAATTAATATTTCATAAATAATTTTTTACTATATATTCTCTTTTATTTTATAACTTTTTATAAATTTAAAATAATAACAGTATTTAGTTTTTCATTTATGCTTAGTTTTGCATCTCTTATATGTTATTGAACAAAATATTTCCTTTTAATAGCACAAAATATTTTTCTACTCTCAACCCCTTTGATATGTCATCCATGAAAGTTTTAATTTGCTTATATAACTATTTTTTAACTTTTAAAAATACATTTTTCAAAATCCAACATCAAAAAAATGATTAATCAAACATCTACTTTAAATGAAGGAAAAGTATGTATATCTTATAGAGTAAGACATAAGAGGTTTAAATGTAGGAAAACATGGTCATGGAAGATAAATGCGTACACCCAAGTAATAATCCTGTTTGATAGATATCCTATTAATGAAAAAAGTAAAATATCATAAAACCGTAAATATGTGATGCGTAAAATTGTCAATGATTTCTTTGTAAGAAAAGTAAGTGGATGTCATTTTTGTTTTAATATTATTTTTATGGAGTTGAGGAATTTATTTATTTACCTATGAAATAACATGAGTAAATATACTTAATTGAAAAGTATATTATCATATTTTAATCAATTTCTAATACATATAATCTATTTCTCCAAACGTTGAGTATTCAAGAAATATTTTTCATTTCTGAATCATTAAAATAAACTTTATCTAATCCTCAAATCCAAAAAAACATATAAAAATATTCCTCATATCATTAGGAATTTACATAAACCAAAATGTATTGGATAATATAAGATAATTCACCAAAAATAATAAACAATTATAAGATGAAAAACAAAGTCAATCACCAAAATTCAACTATAATACCCAAGCTAAACATAGAGCATTAGATAAATAACTATCCTCATAATTCCTAAAAGTAGTCCAAATTAAGATTGGAACCTGAAATTTAGAATTAAATGAGCACATATTATTCTCATATAATTTTAATAAATATCTTTAAATAATATCAATTACACTCATACCAATAATTATATACCCAAATAATGTAGTTTCCAAGATATGTTATTCATTTCCATACTTCATAAATCCACAAAATGACAATTCAACCATTATTCCTCATATAAAATATTTTAGTATTCAATTTACCTTATTTAAGTAATACATCCAAAAATTATATTGTTTTTATTCAAAAATTTCATTAATCAAGAAATCCCAAAATATATTTTTAATCCCATGATATTTTATATGATAATAAATATGTCCTCAGAATCCACTTATTATTCCTCAATAAAAATTTTTATGTAATAAAGAGATATTCCCACTAAATAGGAATTCATTTAGTATAATGAAAGGTATTTCACCATTATACCCCTTTGGTTGTGTGTTCAAACCTCGTGGCCTTACCAGATGCAATGGTTTGTCACGTGTTCTTAGGGTGGTCTTCATTCAAATTATATAATTATTATTAAATTTCAAAAAAATATGATAAAATACCAAAAATAAAATTAATATATTTAACATTAAATTTATTTTTTTTCCCCATATATTATTTCATAATTTTCATTTTTCATCATAAAATTTAATAATCCCAAATTACCTCAAAAATAAATATATCCAAAAATGTCCTTAGTTATAGATAAATTTCATAAATTAAATACTTAAAAGTTTTTCTAAGAAATTGAAATTATGGTAAAATAAAGAATTATAGATCCATAACTATTATGAATAACTCACCCAAAAACATCCTAAGATCGAATGTTATATAAACCATTCTATGATACCAACTGTAAAAACCCTACATTAAATATTACATATTCTAGTGACTTTAGACTCGAATTCACTTTTTATATTCCCAAATATCATTTATATTTAGTATATTATAGAATTAGAAAAAACTCTTAAAATGTATAATTATATATTACAATTCGACATAGTTTGAGAATATATATATTTTTATAAAATAAGTTATCAGAATAAATAATGATTTAATTTCATGATAAATATTCATAATTATTCATTACCTCATTATTGTCCCAAATCTCCCCAAAACCCTGTGAAAATAATTTTAATGAATTGAATGAAAAAAATATCTTTAGTAAGGGATATAATGGAAAATAATCCATTAGGCTAGTGAAAAATAATAAAAACAGCTTCATAAGAACAACAAAAATTTACATCAAAGAGGGTATTTTGTTTTTTATAAATATCATTTTCTAAAAAAATTTAAAATAAAACCATTCCCATGAATACTCATTAACATGTATATAAAATTTATTAGGTAACATGGGATATCATTTTCAATATTAATCATACATATAATATAGCTCTCAGATATACATAGCGAGAAACCATCACAGATACATTTGTAAGAAACATCTAAATATATTTCCAAAATCTCATAAGAGAAACCTAACCAGTTAAATCATTCCGTTAAACCAATGCATTTTATTTCTATATTAGGACCACCTACCCTCATTTTATAACAGAACTACCATTCCACCTAAAAATTTCTCCATATCCATAACATAATCATAACATATGAATTTTTACGTCATAATAATAGTCTCGAGGGAAATAACATTTATATTTTTAGCTTATATAATGTTAGAAAATATGCACACATACCAAGGAATACATTTTCATTGAAAATAAACATATAAAATATTAATGGAATCAACAATAAATTATGGCATCATGGAAGAGATAAAAAATTCCCATTACATCTGTTTCAAAAAATATTCATTTTTAATTTTATAAAAATTATAATTTAAATTATGATTTTGAGAATACGTTCCCTTACATAACATCATAAAATCATTCATTTCAAAAAAAAATGAACATTAAAAATTTTCTTTTTGAAAAAATTTTGTTCTATATAAACTCATTAATTTTTTTTAAATCCATGAAATTTAATAGAAAATATTTTAAATTTTAAATATTTAAAACATTTAAAAAAATTCTTATATTCAAGAGTCTCTTACCTTGAGTCTGACCATTAACGTATGTACCATATCTTCCTCTAATTTGGAAAACCCCATTTGATTTAGAAATTAAATCTACAATGGATTGTAATATATCTAAAAATGACATATAGAATAAGGTAAGGGATTCATGGAAGAGATTTGGGTATAGATTTTATAAACCAAAATGGTTTGATGAGTGATGGAATAAGAAGATTAGGTGGTCTTTTATAAAAGAGAAGAAGGGCACCGTTATATTTCTAAAAATATTAAGTTAATATCTAATTATATTCAATTAAATATTTATAGAAATTTGTTTTTTTATAAAATAAGATAATTAAATGTTGAAATAATATAATCCCATAATTTTTATATACATTATGTCAATTTATTACCTCTATCATTTATTTTTAACCCTTATTTTACTCCTTTAACACTTTACATGGAAAAATTGACTTTTAATCATTTAGGGTCCATATTGTTACTATAAATATACAAATTATGCATAATTGGACAATGGATGATAATTTAGACCGAAACCTAATTTTTTTTACAAATATAAAATTTTTAGGAATTTAATATCTGTTTAGAAAATATTGTTTTTTTTTAATATCAATAATGCCAATTTTCACACTATTCATTACATTGATTTTACAAACATCAATACAAAAATATAACTTCTAAAAAATGCTATAAATAAATCTCTATAATGTAAAATTCATCTATATAATTCATGTATTATATTAATTATCTCATATTATATTTATTTTAAATTTTTTTAATCATTTCATTGATTTTTTCCATTAATTAAATAATTTCAGTATAATTGGCATGAAAGAAAGTAAGGTAATTATTTGTTCCCTAAAAAATACAACCAAATTACTATGTTGAATATAAATATATTATATTTCAGAATAATATTTATTGTCTGTCAAGTCTTATAGAAAAACATCATATGATATATATTTTAATTATTAAAAATAAGAGTCTCGCATGATTGAATTTACATTTATAATGATATAATAAACATAATTATCTCATAAAAGTATCAATAAATTATAATATTACCTAATATTGAATTATTATGGATTAATATTACTCATAAAATAAAATCATTGAATTTTTTAGTGTCATATTATATTTCTTATCGTTTTATTTTTCAGCATTAATTACTCTATTAACACATTACTATAGTAAAAAAATTTCTAGGTTTCTATTCATATTATCAAAAATTATTAAATAGTTAATAAATATTGAACTCCATATTCAAAATATGGAATAAAAGTTTTTAAATTAAAAACATATATGGATCATCATTTATTTTAAAATTAAATTGGGAAAACATAATGAAAAAATGTTTTTATAAAATATTCTCTTTTAAACATAAATTTTTTTTTTTGAAAAATTGTTTTATAAAATCCATATAAAAACCATAATGGGGATATTAGAAAAATAGGAAAAAATAAAATTTAATCACTATTCTATAGTATAGTTATAATTTTTAATTACGTGAAATGGAAATACGATATTAAAAAAATATCGATATTTTCACTATTCACTAAAAAATCTAACATTTTAAGAAATTATAAAAGATTCGCCACAAGATAATGTTGATATGATGAATAAAAAAATAATTTTTTTCTTAAATATTTTAATATTATAGTATATATATAAAAATAAGTATACTATTTATTCTTGAAAATAAATAAAATTTATTTAGGATGAATACTTATTTTTTATTATCAAAATGAATTTACAAAAAAATAAGTCGTTATTTCATTATAATTTAACAAAAAATGATATCGGTCCGGTCTATTTCATATTTCATAAGTAATTTCATACATTTTATTCCATATAATTTAATGTATTGGTAACAATAGTCTCATTATAATAACATTTATTTGTTCGTTAAAACTTTATGGGGCATAATCTAGTACACTATCAAATATAGGCTTTACATTTAAAAACTCAGGGTATTTCACATACTGTACATAAAGTAATAGATTTTTAAACAATCAAATACACAAATTATTCAATTAATTTTTCATTTTGAATATTTGTTCACTGGATAATGATATTTCTCCAAAATTTTTGGTGACAATGAAATGTACTTCTCTTAAGAGATAAAATGGTCATTTCAAGGGTTTTATAATGAAAATGAAAATGATTATAAATTATAAATTCAAGATAATCCACAGGGAAGTTATATATGATCATTGTTAATTATTGGATATATCTGTCCCTTTTATTAGGTAATTATTTAATCATCGTGAAAAAATTGTTGGAGATTATCAATTAGGTTAAACCTATTCAAAGGGTTCAATGAATGATTTTAAAACTGGCTCGAAAATTATTTTTCAAGTTTACTTTATGGTTTTGTTTTTTATTTTGGTGATTTTAATGAAAATATTATTATTTCAAGGAGAACCAGTTCATTCTTTTACAATTAAATGTTTTTTTTGATGATACTCATTTTCACATGTTATCATGTATTAACATGTTTAATATCTGGGGTATATATGATTAAAATGCGTTATAATGAAAATATATTGATTTCAATAATATTTTATTAATTTTATTATATGTGAATGGTTTTTTAACAAAAAAATCATTTTCACAGGTTCTCATGTTTTCTCAATATTTCATCATGAATTTTTATGCATGTTATTAGTTCTAATGGTTCCATGTGATCAAAGGTTGATTTAAAATTATTGTTATGATTTAATTATATGCTCAAATATTATTTAGAAAAGACATACATTTTCATGGGTTTTCATGTTTTTCATTGGACTAATGGGATTCCATTATTTTTATATCCCTCGCTAAGATTTTATTTTTCATCCAAAATTTTAAAATAGTTTTCATATGATCTAGTATGTGTATAAAAAATTGAATATAAAATTTTTCTTCTATGGTGACTCAACTAAAAATAATGAAAATTTCTTAAACAAAATAAGGGAATTAATTTGAGAACCTGTTTTTATTAAAATAAATGTACACTATGTGGATGTTTCAACTTTATTATTTAATTTATTTCCTAATTCTCTAAAACATTAATCCTTAATGATATTGGTAATTTAATAATGTGACATCCTTTCAATTAAAAAATTAATTGTGAGTCTTTTACGTTATTGGTGTTTATATAAAATATTGGGATTTTATATTGTAAATTTAATCATATAGTATAAATAAAAACAATTCCCATTGAAATTGTTATGGTAGATGAATCCTATAGATATACCATTAATGATATGTATTTGATATGATGAAAATAATTGAAGAATTGGAATGTATGGGTGGTTAGAGTTTGTTATAACTGTAATATATCGACACATACATTGTTAACATATTATATTGATATGGTTTAACACCCTAATATTTTAAATAATGTTCTCCGTTGAAACCTAATGTGATGGTTATCTTTATTCACATGTAACATTAAACCACAATGAATAGTAGAATAAAATATAATCATTAAAAATAGTCATAGATTTAAATGGTAAAACTAGAAGTATCCTAATTATAAAACATATGTGGAAATAATAATTAAGGTCATTTTTTACTGAGGAATTTATAAAATTCAATTAGTTTAGAAAAGTAACTAATATAACTAATTTATTCTTTAAAACGAATACCTTATAAATTTATGTTTTATGCACATTATTTTAAGATACTAATTATATAATTGTTAAAATTTATTATTTATATGAATAATATATAAACATAATATATTAATATTAAATTATATGAAATAATAATAAGAATAGTTATTACATTAAAAAAATTTCCTATGAAAACAATCATCATTATATATATATTTATCTATTAAAATATAAAATTATAAAATTTTAGAAATTTTTTTTAATAAGATTAATTAATTTTTGTATTTAGAATAAAAAGGATATTGAGATATATTTTTGGGATTTTTCTGAAATGGTTGATTTTAATGTGAATAGTGAAGAATATATTTTTTTTCTAAAGTCGTTGTGTTTATAAATATTTTAAGAAGTATAAATTAAATAATCATAAAATATTTTTCACGATAAATATTTATTAAGAATAAAAAATATAGATTTCAAAATAATATAATGAATTTATAATACTTGTGATTGACAAAATTTAGAAATATTTTCCAAACAACTAAATTTTTGTTGTTGTTTATTTTAATTAAAAAGTAGTTTTTGGAAAAGGTATTTTTTATTTTAAATTAAAATAATTTTTATTTATTTTATAATAAACCAATTTATATCATGAAAATAAATTTCATGTTTAACATACACTATTTCGAAAAATGGGGTTTCTGTGTTACATGTGCTAATGTTAAAATTGATTTATCTTACACATAAAAATTTAAACTTATTACAGAGGGTATAATATTTATATTAACATTTTCATATTATATTATAAGATATTAATCATTTATAGTAAATAACTTATGACTATATTAATTAATGTTAATTATTATAATAATGCTAAAACTGATGTTTTTAATGAATTTAAATAATTTTAATTCGGTAAAAAGGATTAATATCATATAAACATTAAATATTATATTAATTTTAAAAATATATATAAATTTATTTATATATTTATTTATCATTTTTTGATTTTTAATCAATATTAAAAAATAGTAAGATTATTTAATGATGAAAATAACATATTTTTACAAAAATGTTTTTTATATATTAAAAGTTCTATTTTAATTATTATTTTTTCCTTATTCATAATTTTAAATAAATTATATTCAGGTTCAGAAACCTTTTTTTTAAAATAACTTATATTTTTAGTAAAATATAAATTACATAGATAAAACTAGTTACCTAGGTAAAATAATGTAAAAGTCATAAACATAAGAAAAAATTAATAGAAAATTGTTTATAAATATGTTTTAAAATGAGTGATTTAATTTTTTTATACCTTACCACATCCCAAAATTAATAATTATTTTTTTGTAACCATTGAGCCTTGAGTAGTTTCAATATATTATTGATAAATAATTGGTGTTCACAAGACATCGTTTTCTTCACTTATAAAAGGGGATCAATACCACCTTATCAAAGTTATATATACCTTATAAATTTCTTAGAAAAACATCATATATTTAGTAGTCTATCATTCCCCTCCATTAATTAAAACCCTTAGTCCCCATAAGTTAGCCTAATTTAACCCTTTACTAGGAGACATTGGATATAATGTTCACGGTCCCAAAGTGATTATTACTTGATCATTATCCATTCCTTATTAATATCTGTAGTCCAAAAAAATCATGAAAATATTAATGTAATGAACTTATTATAATTATTATACCTAAAATAAATTCAATTATTGTAAAAACTATTATTTATTACTTCTAATCTTCTTTCAAAATCAAATGAACATATATCATGTGTTTGGGAGAACTACCAGCTCCATGAAGAAATATATTCAGTTATTTTTTTTAACCACCACCTTTTATCAAATATTATACAATTGTAATTAAGGAATAAATATTATATATATAAATATATTGAAAAATTAATATCATAAATATTTCAATTATAATCCACCCTTTCCCTCTCATTCATTGAGAAATGAAAGCGTTAATCGTGTTTTGTGAGGACTACCTTCTCTTTGAAATATCATCTCATTTTTCATAAATATTATTCATTATTTATCAAAATATATTTCAATATGATTAAAATAATTAAAAACAAATTATAATATAATTATGATTAGTTAAATAATTATATTATTTCAAAAGAAAAAACTTTTATAATCATAATCATGCAATAATTATTATATATTATTGTTTGGGTCAGTCTAACCACTGTGTTGAAAAATTATAAAAAATATTATCACAAATTATTATGAGAAATTAATTACTATTGATATATATTATAAATAATTAAATAACTATTTTTTTTATAGATTGATATATTTAATTTTATTATAATTAATTAAGATATCATTATTTGTTTGTTAAAAATAATTAAAAAAATATTATCTCCAATTTTTTATATAAGAACCATAAATAAATATATATTAGAATGAATTTATAACAATATAAAATATCATAAATGATAAATTTTGTTAACATTAATTTTATAGTAATGATTTATTTTGTGATAATAATGAATACCAACACCATTATTGTTAAAGTAGTTCAAAATAACCAAGATAATATAAACCCTTTATGGAAAAGGATAATAACTATATAATATACATGGCAAGATTAATTAAAAATTATGTTTATAAAAAAATATTTTTATTAAAATTTTTATTAATTAAGATATTAACATATTTATCTTTATTATAAATGAGATTAAATAATATTCATCGGATTCAAGAAGTAAGTTATGGTTTTTTTCATCATAATATGTCTTTATTGAGATATGATGTGTATTCGTCACTTTTTTCCATTTATGTTGTTCAAATTGAACATGTATTTTTATAAATTTGGATATTCATGAAATAAATGTTATTTAAAATTCTATCTCAGATTCTATATTTTATAATCTTAATAATCGAAAGATACTAATGGTGTAAGGGTTTATTTTCTAAATTTTTAACCCTTGATACATATTTCTTATTATATACACTGTTTTTATGGTATATAAACTACCACATTATTTTTTTATCATTATATTCTCAATATTTATGTAATTTAATGTTTCATTTTAAATTATATCCATCATGGGGTGTTGATTTCAATTTTTCTAAATTCATTAGTGTTAATTGTATCTATTTTCACTTCCATGAGACATGACTAATATTTTGCTCCATATTTTCTTGTTTATGGTGTATCAAATTACCTATTTCCTTCATGTATTATTAATTCTTTAATTTTACTATATTTTAAATCCATGGTATGACTCTAATGTGAATTTTTATTCTTACATTACTATTACCATACGGGTGTTTTCATCTTGATTTTTCTTCACTGATATATAATTTGTATTCACCACCTATTTCTTTTTTGGTTTATATACATAATATAGATTAATTTATAATAAAATAATAGTATTTTAATTTTGGGGATTTAACTGAAGGAAATCCATCATTTTATTTCATTCCAAATCATCATATATTATAGGCATGATCATTATTATTCATTTCATCTATGAAAATCCTATTTTTAATTAATTTTTTTTAATGCAATTCATTTAGATTGATACATATCAATTGATTTGAAAACTTATAGAGATAACCATTCAAAAAAACTATATATGATTTTGTTTTGAGGATTCTTCCATTAGAAAATATTTTATTTATTTATTGGAAAAATACTGAAAATAATTATATATGTTTATTCTGATAAGAATTTTTATTAATTACCAAAGAAAATAAAATACGTATTGTTTAGACATCCAAAATAATTCTATATAAGGATTAAATTCATTCATTTATAGAGAATTATATAAATTATATATTTTTGTTTCTAAATAAGATTATATATTTCCTTGATATTCAATTCATTGATATGGTGAAAAAATTAGTCCTAAAGAAGTGATCTGTAGTTCCCATTCTTATGTAGCCCCTTGGTGCATTAGTTAGTTTCATTTGACAAAATGACTTTTTATTTTCTGAATTCCTAACTAATAATATAATTATTTGTTGATTAAAACCATTATTCCTAGAATGATTTCATGGCTATAGATTAGAAGTAATAAATAATTTCATGTATGCGGAATTAAATGTAAAGATCATGATGTCAAATATTATTCATTCTATCACCAGGAATTTATTTATTGTTATTTGTATTATGACATATTTTTTCACGTATGTATCTCAATAAGTTTTTCATTAATATTCACTCTTTTTTGTCATTAATATATTTCATTTCTATTAACATGTTATTGGGTTTCAAGGAATCTTTATAAGAACCCGAGTGTGTCCATAGAGAGATTATTGTTGGTGGAAATGACATGAATTTATTGTTCATATACTTTTTTGAGTTAATAGTGTTCTATTATAAATGGGAAAATTTTTTCACAGGATCATGGTGATATTAGAAAAATTTAAAAGGGGCTATGTTTCTTGAAAAGAAAATTGGAATAAAAAATCAACCACATAAGATTTACACACCTTGTACTCAAATTACACATCATGCAATTGTTTGAGGGTTTTAATAAAATAAATATAATGCGAAAGGTTTTTTTGGGGTATTCTATTAAAAAATTACACATTTCGTAATAATATTATACTCCATGTAAAAGCCTTACATTTTATTTTAAACCCATTGTGTAGCTGAATTCATATTTTTTAGGTTGCATATCTTCTTCTCTTAATACTATTTCTTTCAAAATGAAATTTTAGGGTTTCAACATCCCTTCTAGACATTTTGGTTTTTGATTGATCTCTAGTAATTCATTTCTGTTAGGTTTATTTCTCCTCTTCCTTCTCCTCCCACATTTATAGTGAGATCCTTTGACCAATTGTATTATTGGGTATGATCCAGATTAGGTTTTATCTAGGAACCTCTTTGAAATCTGGTTCACCTTCTTCCTAATGGGTGTTTTCCATTGGAAGCATTGATTGATCATCATTTTAAGGTATATGGTAAAAATAATAACCCATGGATTTGATAATTTCCATGTTTATAAAAAAAATATTGATCCATCATTATGTGCACCCAAATTAATTAAATAAAAAATTGAATTATTCTATGAATTTCATTAGGTTAAAATAGATTTTTTACTAACTCATGGATACCTACGGTGTCAGTGAACCATGATTATAATTGAATTCTCTTACAGAATAATGTATTTTTAGCAGGAAATGTCACCTAAGGTTATTTCATGTTATAGTATATACAAATTGTGTATTATTTCTTATTGATATATCTTTTAATCAAATGTTGATCAAATATTAAGAGGCATATAAGAAACAATGTTAATTATCATAAATAACAATTTATAATTTTGATTTGATATTATGATATCCCTGATGAATGAAATGTATTGTCTTACATGCCATAGGGATTATATATCGAGATCATCCTTAGATATTAGACACATATATGATGTAATGCTAATATTGATCATCCTCGTCCTAGTTAAATGGTTTAATGCTTACATAATGAGATATACTCAACGTCCCATGTTTTGTTACTTATAAGTATTTTTACCACATATAGTAATACTTAAATATATTTGAGATGAGTTTTTGTTACAATATCATGGTTATTTTGTTAAGGTTGTCATTGTTGTAGTAAATCCATAGAGATATTCCCACATGGTTCCAAATAAGGTTATTATATCTTAGTTATATGGTTATGTTTAGAATGGTCATAAGACATGGTCATAAATATTCCGACACGAAGATGAATCAATTTTTATTGTATTTTATTAATTGTTTACTTGATTAATACACATGTTTATTGAAATATTGAATTCACTTCTTATCTATTTTGTAGAAAATATGGTGTAAAACCACTAATTTATACTCACACCCCATTTTGGATGTCGTTTGGTACATGATTATATTTTTTTTATGCATTTTTGGACATGGGAAAATGACCCTACGGTTGGTTTCTTATTTACAGATAGTCTAGAGTTTTGATATGGGACTAAGGTTGGTTTCAGGAACCCAAGCACTGAATATTTTTTTTTGTTTCTGCTAGTATTTTTCTTGTCCTATTATATATTAACATATTGTTTAATTTTAGCATGTCATTAAATAATTCTTTATTATTTATTCTATTTTTCAGTTGTCCTTTGTTGTTGTTTTCTACAACGTCATTAATTATATTAATTATGTTATTATATGTTTTTTATGCTTTTATGACACATTATTATCGGTTTTGTAGTATCCCTACAATAAATTTCACACCCCCACTATTATTTGGTCACCTCTGGGAAATGGGGTGTCAAGATTGAGGTCTCACAAAGAACCCTTTTTGGCCATGTGATAGTGTTCTAGGTTGGAGGATGTTACAAAGTGGTATCAAAGGATAAGCTTTTTTAAATTTTCCATATAGTTTGGGAATTATAGAAATGATACAATGATGTGTTAGGAAATTTTATTATTCTTGTTTTTTGGAGTAGTTAACACATATATGGTTGGAATTTGAGTTCCCAGAGATGAGATTATTTTTTGTGATTTTTTCCTATTGCAATTTATGTTATTTCACCTTGGTGGATTTTAAAGTTGTGTTTTGTAAAATTTTAATGATTTTATCAATTCTTGATACTTTTATGCATGGTCTGGTATGGTGGGAGTTGAAAAATACAAGCATCTTAATTGGCACATAGTGATGTATTTACATTTATTGTTCATGATATGGGAATATATATTTTTATATGTGATATATACCTTAATATAGAAATATGACATGAGATGATTGTTTCATTTGAAAAATGAAATGATCTATCATTTAATTTTAAAATACTTGTAATACATGCCTATACAGACCATGAGTTAGTGGTTATCTATTGTTTTCACTGGTTAGGTTGACCATGATTCCTTGACAGTTCTATTAGTTGTTTGTTTCTCTTGTAAAGAAAATAATTCATCATAATCATAGACTTGAGTATTATGAGGTTGGATGTAAAAACACTCTTAACATAGCTAAACTAAATCATTCATTTGTTCCTAAAAAGAATATGTATTTTAACCTTCGTGATATCTTCCTCAGGTTCATGCGGTCCATGGAAAGTGAAACTATTTTTACTCCTCAAAAGATTTATGAGCTGATAAGAGAGTTTCACCTGTAGCATTTGTCTATATTTAATAGGGAAGGGGAACCCAGAGTGTCATGTTTTGGATTGGGTCAGTCTATATAATCTTCAAGAATATTCAAATACAAATGTATAGGATGGTAAATATTGTCCATATATTATTTATGGACCTACCAATAATTGGTGGGTTTTTATCAAGAAATATAAGAAAAAGGATGAGCTATTTTGGATGGAATTTGATATGATCTTCTGGATAAATTTCTATCCCAAGACCATGAGGGGTGAATAAGCTCACTAGTTCATGAAACTGACATAGGAGGCATTTCCAATGTTGTAGATTGATGATTATTTTTCCAACCTTCATTTCATTGTGACATTTTTTGAAGATTAATGGGTATATAGGATGAGACATTTCCCAAACGGTATTTTTTGTATGATTAGTTCACATGTAATCATTTTAAATTTAAGAATATTTGAATACATGATGAATCCATCACTCATCACTGAAGGTAATATGATAGATAACCCAAGTAGAGGCCATGGTATTTCTTCTAGGTGATCTAGTATTTTTTCATTGAATAGAATGAAGCATTATTGTGACCATTTCTATAAGCTAGTAGTGGGTAGTGTAGTCAAAGAAGTGGAAAACCATCTCATGATCATGTTCTATTTGAGTGCTATTAGTTTTTTAGGTTTGGCCACTTTTTCCCAAAATGCCCTTACCCCAAAGTTGAGTGTCAATTCTATGGATGACTTGGACATCATAAATGTTTTTATGGTGACATTATATAAATGTCTAGTGGTACTGGGTTAATATATGCACTTTAATTGAGAAGGGGCTCATCTACCCATTATAACATTTGTAGTTATAGTTCCGTGGGATATTTAGAAACTTGTTGGGGATGTAGTACCCTTGTGTATGAGAAACTCTACAATGAATGGGATGTAACTTAGTATTGTCAAATTTAATCCCAATGTAGAGCGAGAAGTCAGTTTCACATTATGTAGAATACTCTAAAAAAATCAATGCTGGACTACATAACATCAATGTTACGATTCATGTATCATAAACCATATATTTTGATTTTATTGATACAATATCATCTCTTTCATTTATATATTCACTTTTTCTGAATTTATTTTTATTTTTTGTTGAAATATTATATGTAATTTTAACCATTTCCACACCATTTAGAGTGGGGTCAAAGAATATCAAACATTTCAAGGAATTCTCTCTACAGATTTGAAATTATTGATTCTTTTGGGATTAATTTTTTATGGAAATGACTAGCTTCAACATGATTATTGTAATGTGTTTTATTTAGTTCTATACGATTCTCATATTAATTGTTATAGGAGGATGTATACATTTTATTCTCCAAAAGGATGCACCGATTCTCACTAGTGTGAGTAGGTTCTTTAGGCTTGTCATGTAGATCCAATTAAATGCACATTTGATTATAGTATGGTGATCATTATAGGTAATTTTATAGATAATGTTGTAATTCAGTATAATTATATTCAGCTAGTGTTAGAACATTTTAATAATGTTTCCATAATGTGTTTTATAGCTTACCACACAAGAGAGAGATCAATATCATGATTGTACTGGTGCCGGATGTAAATCTAGTTTCAATCACACCATGTCAAATGGAACCATCAGATATTAATGAATTGAAATATTATCTAGAAGATCTAGAAACTAAAGTCTCAATATTTCCATGTATATCTCATTGGGGTTCTCCATTTCTCTTTTCAAAAATGTTTGATGGATATTTTCAGTTATGTGTGGATTATCATAAGTTAAACCTGATGGTAGTAAAGAACCAGTATCCTCTTCCATGTTTTAATAAAAAAATTTATTACTTTATAGTTGATAATATATTCACCAAGATTGAATTGAGATAAGGATATCATTAATTAAGTGTGATACTGTTGGGGATACCTAAAACCTTTTTTAGGAGCATGTATGGATTGTATTAATTCATAGTGATGTTTTTTGGTTTCTGATGTGGTTGTGGTGTTCATGGATTACTAAGAAGATACTTTATCCGTTTGGAGAAGTTTTTGGTGTTTTTCATCAGAAAAATATTCATGTACTCCCAGCTAGAAAATGATCAAGCTAAACATATTGAAATCACCTAGAGTACATTGAGAGAGAATTGAATTTATGGCAAGCTGACCAGCAGAGGTTTCTAGATTAATGAAGCGCACTTCGCATTCCATGCCATTTTAGTTGAAGGAGTGTTAGTGGACCCATTGGTTGTTAGTGCTATGATATCATGGGAGCATCCCAATAATTTATTCAAAATTTAGATCTTTATAAATTTATCAAAATTATTAATTTTGAATATTCATCTATTTATCTTATTTCGTTGCACCATTGTCTAGTCTTACCAAGTAAGGGGTTACATTTTTTTCATTTGATGCTTGTGAGAATTATTTTGAGGATCGGAAAGAAAGGTTAACTTTAGAACCTATCCTCAATTTACATATACATTGTAAAATATATGCCGTGTACATTTACCCATTCGTAGTCAGAGTAGGGGATGTTCGAATGTTGTATGATTGAGTGGTTTCTTATAGCTCTTTGAAGCTGAGCCCACAATAGAGGAATTTTCCTACTCACGATATGGAGTCTATTGTAGTTTTACATGCATTGAGATGTTGGAGAAACCTTCTAATGAGTGGGAGGATTTTAATATACATTGATCAGAAGATCCTAAAGTAAATCTATTCTCAATGAGACCTAATCCTTCGGTAGATGAGGTGGGTCATGTATCTACAGTTTTTTATCATTGAATATGATTATAAACTAATAAAGGGAAATGTAATTACAAATTCATTGCTGCTAAAGACACATATAGAGGCAGTATGGGAGTCTTGTGATAAGAGGTGAATAATGTACCACTTTTTTGGGAGAAATATGTATATTCAAAATGCATAGGATGATTAGATCAAACTTATACATATTTTATATCAATTTTATTGGACTAGATTATGTTAGATAATCCTTATAATATAGAGGTATTAGTTCTAAGAGATAAATTATATGATGGGGATAGACCATCATGAGGCGCTAATGAGGGGGTCTCATGATTCTTGAGGGGTGGTGTATCCTAGTTTAAAATATATATGTATCAGGATCTATGTATATAGTATTGGTGGTCAATGATAACGATTGAGAAGGAAAAATTATTGGGTACATGCTTCACCTATCATCAGGTGAAGGCTGAGCATTAGATGCATGTTGTAATTTTGTAGCCTTTATTCATTTATAAATGGAAATGGGTTGATTTTATGATGGATTTTGTGATAATAATTCCTAGGAAATCCCAGATGAATGATTTCGTATAGGTTTTATTGTATCGACTAAATATGGTAGTCCACTTCTTCCTTATTCAGGAAACCTTCAAAAGTGATGATCTGCAAAATATTTATATTTGTTAGGTGAATCAGTTGCATGTTTTTATAAATATTATCATTTCTGATTGACATCATAGTTTTACATCGTGCTTGGGGAAGGGTTTTTAGATATCCCCAGGATCACAAGTTCTTTTAAGAACAACCAATCATCCACATAATAATAGTCAATATTTGTAGAATATTTTGATTCTAGAGGATATGTTACATTCTTGTTTTTGGATTTTAGTGCTTTATCGGAGAAACATATGGAACTCATGGAGTTCACATTAAATAATAACATCCAGGAATTAGTCTAAATGAAGATTTTTTAGGATCTATATGGATGGAAGTTTCATTTAACTATTTTTCGGTTATAGGACGGTGACTCAAAATTTGTTGGGCCTAATCTCTTGGAAAATTCATTTTATCATGTTCAGTTTATCAAATATCTGTTGGGGACCATGTAGATTAAGAGTAAATCATATGTTGATTATCAGATTGGACCTTTTGAATTGAAGACTGGTCAACATGATTTACATTGGGTGTCACCTATGTTCGAAAAAAACTATATATGGAAACAGAGAATGTTAGAGCCCTAGTTTGTCAGTCCATTTGAAATATTGTCAAGAGTTGGTCAAATGGAATACATTTTATCCCTTCCATAGTGTAACAGTTCAATTCATGTTGTGTTCTATGTGATTTATTTATGGTGTTGTCATCAATACCCTCTCCATGTGATAGACATAACATACATCAATATTTTTTCTGATGTGTCCATTATGGAGAATCTAATACAGTTTTTGTATTTTTTTGAGTAATATATTCGAGGTAGGACTATTAAATTGGTTCTAGTGTAGTGGATGCTTGGTAGAGTTCGAGAAGATACTTAAGAGAAGGAGTCTGAGATGAGAACAATGTGGTTGTACGTGTTCTCTAACACCTAACATTGATGGTTGGAGTAGCTTGGGGACGAACTATTATAAGGATGAGAGGTTATAAAATCATGTTTTTCATGTATATTTAACTCTGAGATTATTCATAATCTTATGTTTTGGTAATTTTTTCATCATGATATTATTTATTTTAATAAACATAGTCCTGGGTTAAACATAACCATATTAAGTACTAGAGAGTATCCACAATGAATGTTTTGTTGGAGAAAATGACATAATGTTTGGTGTTTAATTCTTGTTTAAATTAATGGAGATTGGATAAAAATGGGTTAAGTGTTTCATGGGTTCTTGGTGAGTTTAGAAACATTAAAATATATTTTATTTGTTTAAAAGGAATATGTACTTATATAAAAATTGGAAAACAATTATGTATCATGTAAATGAATTACACATCATATAATTTTATGAATATTTTAATAAAATAAATCTGGGGTGATGGTTTTTCCAGTGTATTCCATTTAAAACATTTAAATGACATGTAATGATGTTACACACCATAGAAATTCTAGACCTATTATTTTAAACATGTTGTGTTGATGAATTATCATTTTTTAGGATTAATCTATTCTCCTCTCGACCCTATGGATTTATCCATGCAATTTTGGGGTTCTAACATCCCTTATTGATGTCCCATTTGGTGAGGGATCCCTTGAATGTCTTTTCAAATGGGATTTTCTTTATCTTCTTTATTCTCCAACGATTACGATGAAATATTTTGACAAATTGTGTTGTTGGTTTTGATGAAGATTATTTTTTCATCTAGGAACTTCTTTAAAAATATCCACACCTTCTTCCTCATGAATGTTGGTCATTTGTGCATTATTGGATCATTAGTTATATATATCAGTTCTAAATCTTGACATTATGGCTTTATAATATCTTTCATTATGAAATAATTTGATTGCGCCATGATTGAGTTCCCTAAAATTAATTAAATATTCAAATATAATTATTCCTTGAAGTCCATTGCTTTAAAATGAATTTTTATCTAGATCATGGCCACCCATGGGGTGAGTGATCCAGGATTAAAATTTAATTGGTGAATGTCTTATTGTATGATTATTATGATAGGTGTCCTATGGGTGATTTATTGATATAAAATCCAGAAATTGATACATATTTCTTATTCAAATAATATTTAATCAATTTAGAATTAAATTGAATGTGTCATATGAAAGAAGAATGGAAATTAACATAATTAACCATTGAAAATTGTGATGTGATATAGTGATATCCTTGTTATATGATATGGAATAGGTACTATGTTGTAATGCATATATATCAAGCTCTTACCAGGAAAATTCAAACTTATATACATTAATGTTGATATTGAGTAGGCTGAATACAGTTCCATGCTATAATACTTATATAGAAATGGATATTCTCATTCCCATAATTTAATGTTTATAGTGATTTTCTCAAATATTGTAATGCTTATTGGGATTGACTGAGATTTTTTTGACTGTAGCATGGTTATATAGTTGTGGTTGGAATGGTCATAAAACATACTCGGTGATATTTTGGCATTGAACTCAAGAATTTTATTTTACATTTGTTATATGGTTATGGTTGGCATGGTTGTAAGACATGGTCCGATATATTTTTTCATAGAGCATAAGGAGGTTTTTGATTTATTTTATTAATTTTTAAATTAAATAGTACACCAAGTTATATCTTTATTGAATAAAATTATTATATTACTAGTTTTTTTAAATTGTGGTGTTGACCAAATTAGACATCCTGATAACCTATTCGAGTGTGCATTTGGAACCCCGAGTAGATTTTTTGGATACAAGTTAGAATATTTGAGAATAACCTTTTTATTGATTTCATGTGTATGGATACGCTGGAGTTTGAAGATGGGATCGATTTGGGGTTTGCGACATGGGTCATAGATTAGTTTATTTTAGATTTTTTGTGTTTTTTATATATTTTCCTAAAATGAAATTATTTACATTTCTATGAGTTAATACATTATTACATATTATCTATTATATTATTCAATTTTATTTTATTTTTTCTTTCGTTACACCGTTAAATTTATTATTCATTTTCTATTATGTTTTTTATACTTCTATGAAAATTCATAATAGGATGTATAGTCTCCCCAATATACATTTCAAACCCCCACTACCAGTTAGTATCCTTCGGCATATTGGTAGATTCACTTGAGGTCTCATTACGAACACTTTCATATATATTTGTTGGATTTTTCTGAAATAATTTATTTTTAGGAGAATTGTGAAAAATAACATTTTTAGTAATGCCATAAATATTTTTGATATATCCATATGTAAGTAAAAATTAAATTAATATAAAACATTTTTAAAGATAATTTATATATTAAGGAGTTAAAATATATATTAAAAACATTATCATGAATTTAGAAATTCTATGTTAATAATGTATGTAGTTTTCATAAATGAAACAAAATTTTGTATTTTGATTTTATTAAATATTAATTTTAAAAAAAATTGTTTTTTAATGATTTTATGTCCACATAAATTGTATTTATTTCATAATAAATAAAATTATATCATTAAAATCAAATACATTGATGGTTTTTTCCTACACATAAATTTTAAATTAAAAATACTGTTTTTAAAAACATTTTTACGCATGGCATACTCTTATATTAAAATTTATTATTCACACATATAAAAAAAGTAACAATAAAAAATGATTTCATATTTGAGAATAATATATTAATTTTCTATAATAATACTTATTTAATTAAAAACATTTAATTGTGATAATAGAATATTTCTACAAAAAATATTTATCTATGTATTAAATTGTTTAATTTAAAAGTTAATATTATCATATTTAGAATTTTTATTTTATTAAATTTTAATTTCGGTATAGAAAACAATAAAATTTAAATTTTTTAATCCTATTTTATTAGTAAATCATATATTACATACATAAAAACTAGTTACCAAGGTAAAAAAAATTAAAAGTAAGGAAAAATAAATAAATGACTTAAAACATGTTTATAAAATGTTTTAAAATGAATGCTATGGGATTTATCGTCCTTTTGTCACCCCCAAATCTTTTATTTATCACTATTGGAACCATTAACCCTTAAATAGTGACATTCTATTTTTTAAAATAATTTTTTTTTTCACAAAAGTACCATATTCCACACTTATAATTACAGTTCACACCCACCCTCCCAAATTTAAAACTACCCTTATAAATTTCCTCAACCCCACAATAAAATTTTGATCTTCTATAAATCTGTTATAGGACTTAAAGACCCAGGATATTATAATTTATCACAATACCTTCATTTCAATGGATACTAATATCAGAATTTTAAAAGTCCCAATGTGAATATTATTCAATCCTTGTTCTATTGTTATGAATATTTATCTTCCAAACCAATACTAACCATAGTAATATAATGATCGTTGTTTAATTAATATATATACGTGTTATTATATTTATATACAAAAGTTATTTATATAATTTTATTGAAATTAATTGTACATTTTTTCTAAATTAATGTATACATTAACTTATTTTTCATCGTGGAGGTATATCATATGGTAAAAATGCATTAAAACTGAGTTATGAAGGTTAATGAATATTTTTGGATACATGGTAGTGGAAAAAATTTTGTTAGATAGATTATAGGGTGCACCAGCTGGCCAATACTACTAGTAGTAAGAAATATAATCCGATAGGATAGGAGGGGGGATCACACTATCCTACTAGTGGCAGAGGCAGAATGCTTGGTATTCTTCTCGACACACCGACTGGTTAGTGTCAGCCATATATGGGTCTCATTATGTAAATTATTTTCAATTTTCAATAATTAACTTATTAAACATATTATCAACCAAATTTGACCCCATTATGAACATATCCTCCCATAGATAACTTCCTTGGTTATCCGAGTGTCCCCTTTATCCTAAATCGATGATTGAAAACTTGATTGATTTGGGTTATCAATTAAGGTTAGATCTATATATTATAATCCTAACTATCACTCTTCCTTTTTAATTTATGATATATCTAATCCATTTTAGATAAATTTATGAATACTTAGATAGATTTAATGGTTAATTCATTTTCAATTGTTAGATCATGATTAGACCAAGAGATTTAGTGGTTTGTCAGTAATTGACATTAGATAAACTAATGAAAGTGAATCCCTATTGGTAGAATGGTATGAATTTCATATCATAGAATGATATATTCCTTGAATTACAATTATATAGACTCTATGATGATGTATTGGATCATAATATAGTGAAATATGGGTTGGGAGTGTTATTCTGGTATCGTTTCATGTTATATCGTTGGAATTGGATTCATTATTCTAAAGGCAGGAAGTCCATACTATCTTTGGCATTTTTATGGAATGTTTTTGCATGTTCGCGTATGATTGAGACTATTTTTGATATTTATCACATGAGTGTGAATGTGTAACCCATGAGAAATATTATTGAATATAGATCAAAATAGTGTGTGTGTGATAGAATATTTAAACTCATCATTAATATGATTTGTGTATGGATGTTTGGATTTTAGATG
Source organism: Viscum album (assembly GCA_963277665.1). NCBI lineage: Eukaryota > Viridiplantae > Streptophyta > Magnoliopsida > Santalales > Viscaceae > Viscum > Viscum album. The sequence goes on from OY728146.1 coordinate 1,819,268,033, forward strand.
ATTTTATTCTAGCTGAAGATGAATAGTGGGCCATCATGTATTTTTTATCCCTTATAGGGTGTACATGATTTGAGGATGATGATGGATATTGAGACAATTTAGGGGTATAACAGCCTTATGGCATGGCCCTAGAAACATTTATAGGATACAAAGACCATGTGTCTTGACCGAATGTAGTGTTTGCTTAAGATGTTCCTAGGGCTTGACCCGTGATAATGATAGGACATACAACCTTGTGGTTGACCCATGACTCATTATATTCCTAGTTTCTCAATGACAAGTGAGAATTCATTTTGGATGAACCATGTTTTAGACATCAGTTGTGACTTCTCTTCTTCAATGTAGTCGAAGTAGTTATAGTTGCGGTTTGGGGTGTCTTGGTTATCACACAATTTTTTAACACATGATTGGTCATATGATTATGTGTGAAATTTACTTTACCAAATTTCATACACTTCTATATACATGTGATATTATGTTATAGATGCTTTGGATGTCTCTTAATAAATTATAATCACACAATGTATGGTAATCTTACAACATTATAGATTTCATGATTAGGAATATAGATAATTCCAATGGCCCTACAACATGTTACTGGAAAGATTAGTGTTTGGAGGTTGACATGCTTTCAGGTAGGCTTTATATTGTGGTCATATCACTTATATTTATTACCATTTACATTTTTTATATTTTACTTATTGACCTTCCACATTGGGGGTCTGTTTAATTACACTTACATAACATGGTATGAAATTTTTTATAGAATTTATTCATGAAATACTGTAATATATTATTTATCTAGATTTTATTTATGTCATTATTATTTGGTGTGGTCTATTATTACTGAGGGAATAGTCTAACCATGTTACATTGCACCCTAGAAACTATTCGACAACTTATTTCATATACGGAGCTTCCTATATTGTTATATGGAATTTTGGAACAGAACTAGTGACTCGATTTAGGGGGAAACAATGTGGAATCAAATACCTGAGAATTAGGAGTGTTTTTTAGCCACCTCATGTATAATAGGCCTTTGATTTTCCAATGATGTAATTTTTTTACAGTTTGATTTTGGATCTGGGTATATTAATTAATTATGAATAGGCACATAGGATCACATTTCATATATATTATTAATTATTTCTATATATTATCTCTTTAATAAAATTCCCTCATTTATGTAAACTATTTTTTGATATATATATGTTTCAATTAGTTACTGTTACTTCTAAATGATATTATGATTTGTATATATAATATTATGAATAACATATAGGTATAAAGGACATGACTTGAAAAAGGGTAGAATTATGAGTGTTACACATTGTGTGTGTTTATCTCATAGGATAGGTATTCTAATATAAATAAATTTTCTATTCATATTAACTATAAAAAAATTTCTCCTATGAATGCTGTTATCAAAAATTTAATTTTTTTTGGGTATTTTGGGAAAATGACTCCTCAAAGACACTATATTTCACATACTATTTATGATGAAATACATACGCCATAGTCTGTTTAGAATTATTCACTTATATGTTATCTCACATCTAATCTGGTGGTTCATGTGGTAAACCCACTCCATCCTGTAGTCTTATAGTTAGTTCCTTCTTATAGTAGAGTGGTAAAAATGATGATGGTTGACTATATCAAAGACTTGAAGCAATATAATCTTCAAATATTATAGGCATATGGTGGTAATAATGAAGATGAGGACAAGATTTACATCATTTTAAAAATATTTTACATTGTGGAGACTCACAGAAATATGAAGGTGAACATTGAAGACTTTACACATTAGGGACCGCCAGGAGGTTGTGGGGCATCACATGTTACATAGGAAGGTTCTAGGGTCTTACATGGAAAACCATCAAGGATATTTTATTTGAGGATTTAGAGCCTAAAAATTAATATTGGATCGAGCATTGTATTTTATGGTGCATCAGTAATTTATGATGTAAATTTAGAAATTCACATCTTGTTTCATATAATTGAAATTCATCTCAACACTATTGAATGGTAATGAGGTATAAAAGACTAAGATGTTCATTACTGAACTTTTTCTATATCTCATATATTAGGAAAGGGGTTTTTGTCCTGAGGATGTGTGATGGGGTGAATCAAAGGCCCTATATTTTTATAAGGGGATAAAGAAGGAAATGATTACAATTTTTCATCGAGATTATAGTGCCCAAATTAACAAATATTTTAGTACTGTAGTGACTAGAAAATTTATTGGTTGGAAGAGGATGGTTGTGGAGGTACAATAGGGTGATATTTAGTCCATTAATAATATATTTTAATTAACTTTTACTTTGGGAATTATTGATCCCCTATGTTTCAACATTGGATAGAGAGGCAATTTCTATAAATCCTTCTGAAGATCACAGATCAAGTACCATGGATGAGGAAATATGGGGTATTTTTTGTATTTTTTGTTGAATGGAATTACAAATAGGATCTTGTGGGGGTACTGGGAAGATGTTGGCTGTGACCTAATGATATTTTAGTGGTCCTATTTATCATACCCAAATACCACATATATGGATGACTCAAGGGACTCATGTATTATAGAGGTAGTGTCATACACAAGATCAAGAATGATTAAAATGAACATATGGTAGTCTAGATCTATATTGGTATTGATAGTGTAATTTTATATTGTATTATAATTGGAATTATCTTCTAGTAGTTATTCTTTAGTGGAAAATCATTTTTAAGATGTCTTCCCATATGAATTATCAAGTCTTCCCCGGATAGGGGAATTTATTTTAATATTTAACTTTCATTTTGGATTAATCTATATAGATTTTTCTTTATTGTATGGTATTAATATAGTTGAGAAATCTAGAAGTTAAGTTATATGATTTAGTGGTGAATTTCATTTTCATACTACACTAATATCCTTAGGGTGATATGATTTTTATTCAATAATTTTTAGTAGATTTTATGGATTTGTGTGGACTAAAAAAAGAAGAATTAAGTAGTAATGAAGAATAGGTATCAATTACCCTTATTTATGATCTATATGTTTGGTTATAGGGATCCTAGTGGTTTTCTAAGATTAATAACTATTTAGGCTACCATACTCAATGGGTTAAAGAGGCTGATATTACCATGATAGTGTTTTAGAGTATATATGAACTATATGAGTATATTTTCTTGTTGTTTCGGTGGAAACATTCCCCAATGTTTTTCATAGAACCCATGAATGGGATTTTAAATATATATCTTTACACCATCATACATGGATTGAATGATGATTTCCAAACATATTACATGAAATAAAATTTCTAGGAACCTTAATATTGTATTAAGTACATTACGAGAGAATCAACATTATACCAAAATGATGAAGTGAGACCTCTTAATTAAGGAGGTGAATTTATTTTGGAATGAAATTTATGAGGTATGTAATTGTAAATACCTAGAGAAGGTATAGGTTTTTATGTCATTGTACCACCTATAATGTGTTTGATATTAAGTGATTTGCTGGGATTTTGCAGTACTACTGATGCTTCAACCAGGACTTCAGTTGTTTGGCAGCAGTAATGATTGGTCTGGATAGATATGGGATAAATTTTGAGTTTTATGATTAGTGTGAGGATTTATTACTATATATAAAAAGGATATTAATGATATCTACTTTTTAATTCTCCTAGAACCAATGATTTGATATGTATTGTATTTTAACACCCCATGAGTCGGGTTAGGAGATGTGTTAATACATGGATATTAAGTGGGAACATATGGATCACATCTGTTGTGTCCTATTGAGAGAAACTACCCAAATAAATACTCATATTTGGTAGTTTGATTCCACACTATAATTTTTTAGTTATATTATATCTTTTTTGAGAAATTTATTATCCACAGATACAACAATATCATTTTATACATCTTCTCGTAATGGAATATCAGTCTAGGGAAGAGGGATTGGGTTGAGTAGTCTACAAAATCCTAACATTGATATATAATATCATCTATGTAAGGGTAATTTCATGGTATATTATCTTGGAATAAAATGATGATTATGTGAGTGATTAGAGTGTGGAATTCACAAGTGGAATAACATATGATGAGTTTGATAGTTATGTGGTGAGTAGATACATCTAAGGATCATGGAGTAATGAAATGGGATAGTTTTTTTTTCATGTCATATTTTGATTACTATTTTAATGTAATAAAAAAGGTCCTCAACTATGTGTTTATGCATGAATTCTTCATGGAGAATGATTTAATTCTATGGTGGTCCATAGATGATGATGTAATGATTTAAATTTACGAGGGATTTGTACTATGATATTACTATAGGAATGATTTGATGGGATACTATTATGAATCAAAATGGATAGGGTATGTAGGGTTTATACAAATGAATCAGGACATCTGAAAACATTTTTGGTTTCCATTTATTAAGAGGGACAATGCCAGTTTTTTGAGATGCCTTACATTGTAGAGGGTGAATGTCTAGAATCAGTGTCATAGTGGTTTGATTTATCCACTTCTGGTGCCAATGATGATGTGGGATGATTTGAAAATGGACACATTGGTGGGGTTACCAATGACCGTAAGGAGTTTTGTTGTTATATGGATAATATCCAATCAGATAAAAAAAAGTGGTTCATTTCTTACCAATTTGAGAGTCCCTTCCAATTCATGTGTTGGGGTAGCTATACATATGAATTATTGTATTCCATAATGGATATTAATTAATAATATTGTTAGAAAAGGATTCATACATCATTTTTAAAATTTCCATGGATTTATAGAAGTCTTTGGGTACCTTTCTAAAATTGAGTATAGTGTATCATCTGTAAACTAACATGCATACATATAGGATGAAACATATACTTGAGTATATGTTGCAGGGATGAGTTATTAACATTTATGTAGATTATTGTGATTACCTATAATTTATTGATTCATCAGAAATGAAATATCTTCTCAATATATATTTATGTGGGACACATAGAGGCTCTTTATGGTTACATGTGTCATTCATCATTAAGTTGGAATAAGGCTGGTAAGGTAGCATGTCACATACCACTTCCTAAAGACACTAAATGGTTCTATAAATGGGGGATTCCAGATACATTAGATGTGCTTCCCCCAAACACTATAGGCTTTTGAATAGATGTGATGTCCTATAATAACTCCATGGGTAGACTATTCCTTGTATCAGAGGATAATAAAATCTGATATAAAATAAAACAGATTAACATCCATTCAAACAACACAGATTGGGAATATTTTGACAAATAAATAAAACAATAAATTAATATATACAATTATTTTCCAATATATATTTATTTCCGTAGAGAGGATCATTTACAAAAAAGTATTCACATGAAATAAATAATATAGAGGCTAATATCCTTACTTAACAAGTCTTTAATTCTTCCCAATCTATTATTACAACTCCATCCTAGTGTAAAAATCAACCATCATGTGATGGGACCTTCCAAATAACCTCTTAATTACAATAAAGTTACATTATCTTCGTAACCTATGTTCCATATAAACCAATGAAGAGTTTGAGAACAACTCGGTATTCCACCACTAATTGTGTCCCTATAATAACAAGTATAACTATAGTTCATGTAAAATCAAAACAAGTTAATTGTACTAAAAATTTAATATAATTTATTCAATAATATTAAACAACAACTTAATCACATTATTATTTGATGGAATATGGGGTTGAATATTCAATATTCATTCTCTATGTCCACAAACATTATTTACCCTAACTGATTGAACTAGTGTTAATGTTTCCTAGATCACTTAATCTACTCATGTTAATTATAGATTCTAAAACCACCCATATAATGAATTCCATAATATTATCATATACCTATGATATGGTAGTATTGTATAGTCATCACATATAACCCATGTAAGCTGTCTTATTAAAATTTATAACGGACCTTGATATGATGTTTTCATCGTCCCCACAGATAACCCCAATCCTTGTTGTTGTTCTAATGATTTGATGGAGGAATTTTTCTTTCAATATGTCAATATATGATTGTATTTAATTATGGGATAATATGTTACTAAAATTATGTTAAAAATTTTCCTTATGCAGGTTAAGGAGTTTTCCATAAGAGGTGCAATAAAACTTCTTTACAGAGTTTATGAAATTTTCCATACTAAGCCAGATGATGATATTTTTTTATTTAAAATCCATTCATCAAGAAGGTAATCATGATCCATGTCATTTTTATAATATTTTTTAATTTGAAAAATGTATTAAATCGGATATTTACAATGTGAGGTAATTCTAGGTTCAAGATGGAGTTATCGAGGAAACTTCTTATATGAAGTTCAACAAAGTAATTGGATAGTCCAAACTCAAATTATAAGAAGAATGTAAATGTATTGAATTTTTATTGAGAAGCTGTATATAATCAAACATAGAATGTTCAACCTTGCATAAGTGCATTGATTTATTGATTGGACATACATGTATTATATGATGTAACAGAGGATAGACTGAAAATGTGATCAAACTAATGAAATTCCAGAAGGAATATAGATAGATAAATCAACGATTCTATAATGTTTAATAAATGTTAATCAATTTGAAATAAAAATATCTAATTGATTGATATTTTTATATCATCTGATAAAGAAATGTGATCGTTGTCCATGTAGATAATGTCATATAATGCTTCAGATGATTTTGAGTCGCATCGAGTGAATAAAAGTGGATATAGATAGAAACATTTGAAGGTAGGGGAAAATGTAGAATAATAGTTGATTATTGGGTGTATAAATAGATTTTTGTGAAGGTATTATTACTTGGGTTTAATACTAGATTTTTCATGTAGCTATAAATTCTTGAATGTGGTTTTAAAATATTTCATTTTGAGGGGGATAACCACATGGAATAAAGTGAATATCTTTATCAAGCCTTGTAAATATAATGTTTTTTTCTCACATTATATTAGTTTTATATGAATGGTGATGTTGAGATATATTTTTTAGTTTATCGTAACTATATAAGGTTTTATAGGTTATGAATATTTTTCTTTACCGTGTTAAGAAAAAATCATGAAATTTAAAAGTGATCACTAATTAACTCCTCCCCCTCTCAGGGATCCTATATTGTTCCATGAAACTCACCAATGAATTATATAATAGTAAATGGACCAAAAGGTATTAGAAACCTCCCATATGAGAAAATTAATTTGTTATCATGGACCACCCCATTTGAGTTTATTGGTATTATTATATTCCAACCCCTTTAGGGGTGGATTTCTTTATACTTTTATGACACTGCCACTATGAAAATTTTCATACACTATTTTTATCATAAATATCCGTATAGTTTTTTCATATATCCAAATAAATAAAAATACTTACGGGATTTTTCCATATCAAAATTAATATCCTCACTTATGGGTGTTTTACATAATAATGAATGTGATCCATTTCAAAATTCAACTTCCAAAATATCAAACACATGTAATCAAAAAAATACATCATTTCCATTTTCAAAACTAGTCAAATTTATCATTTAAATATTCACTCAAAAAAAAACATTTTCGAAATAATTATTTCAAAAATCATTATAGAAATTCTCTTTTTCAATTTAAAAAATTAATTAGCTCCTAATGATATTATTAAAAAAATAGGAGAGAAAAATACATGTAATCGAGGATAAGAAAAGTATATGGATGAATTTGTAGATCACCTACCAAAATAAATGTCTACACACTATAACTATGTAGAGAAATGTTTTTCCAAGGACCAAAAAATCTCACATAACAAACTAAGTACCTAACTCAAAACATGGAATCGAAATAAAATTACGACAATTATTATTTATTTTAAATTTAATCCCCAAAAATTAATAAACATAAATACATACCATGAGCTTTCAATGTATCAAAACCATAGATAACAACTAACAGGATGCTAGTATCGAACCCCTGGCATGGACTGAAACCAAATCTATAAGAGGAAACACTAATACTATGGTTAAAAATAATATTTTATAAAAAACCTAATAATATTCATTACTCCCACATTCCATAATGAAAAAATGAAATTGAACGAAAAAATCATCTCGGATTATATTCTATGAAAATATATCCAAATAGACATTACAAAAGGTTGATTTAGAAAAGTATGGTTGTATCAGTTGAGAAATCCCAAACCAAAGAACTCAAAACTTAGTTAAAAATGTCGAAGAATAATAATGGAATCCTCTAAAGGAGTAAACGTATATTGAACCAATAATTTATTAGTACAGGACAACCCATGATCAATGGGGGATAAGGAGAAATAGACGATATTGATCAATTAGGTTGGATTTTCATGTGAGAGAAAACTATATAGGCTACATGTTTAAATTATTGGAGATAAAAATGGTGATTTTCTAGTTTTTAAATGGTGATAGTTTTGGTTTCATTATTTGCCAAACCATGAACTAATTATTCATCTTGTACTGTCCAACACCAACAACCTCACATAATTATCATAGATAGATTAATAGATTGTGGATCAATTATGTGACAAATCTTTAATTCCTTATAGAAACTCACATTGTGCCATGGTATCTACTATATACTTTCTAAATCCATACACCCATGTATTTTCTAGTTGTACGGTTGGAGTTCATGGGTAGCTCATATATTGCACAAACCATGTTCCCTAGGCCAGATCTCCAAATCCCTGAACCCTAATACCCAATAACTGGTACATTAATGAAACCTATTAACCATATAATTAAATTTATTCTAAGTATAAAATGGTACTTTTGATAGGTTTCATCCATTGAGATTGCATTCTAATGACATGATTAAAAATAATCCCAACAACTTTTATGATAATTATGAAATTTCCTCATATTCCATAAACCTGTATAGATGAGGAGATTTATAATCTATGTATCATAACAATTATCCTCCCCAAGAAGTTATATTATTCATGAATCTACCCCTCCAAACCTCCAGATTTTATAAAATTATATCCAGACATCCTCTTACCCATTCTAAATTCTTGTTGAACAACTAATACCCCACCTTCAACTATGGTGATAGAATTTCTCTAACCCTGTCAACATCCAACAACAAAATTGAAACCCAAATATTTTACTTTTACAATTATATATATTTTATAAAAATTATTGATGCATGATTAAGTTACTCATAAGGCCTTTGTTTTTTCCACAATAAGGTTCATCACACAATGATTGAAATTTTATACATGGAAGGTATTTCAGTTAAATATAATGATAAAACCCTACTAATTAGACCAATTATACATGAAAAATTGTTTTAAACTCACCTCACTAAAACATCCCTAACAAAAATAATTAAATTCTAGTAACCATATTCATTTTATTAAAACAAACTAATGATATATGTTTAATCTCTATCAATTCCTATGACTAATATATACTGACCTTCTCTAGAATAGAATATTAAATTAATAAAACATACAATTAATATATAAAAAACTCATTATATGTGGTTTGTATCCTACAAAAAAATTTCCCAATTCTAAATTCTAGTCAAACCATCATTCGATGACTCATAATGGGGACACCTAACTCCAAATTTCCACATGTCAACAACCAACATGAATATTATGATTTCACATGAATATGTGTCATAAAACCACAAAAAACACAAATTTCTGTCTATACCCAACTCTTGGTAACATTCCATAGTTATATCAACAACCATCCAATCTGTCATTGTGCCCAACCCCTCACAGACACACTCTATTTCTAAAAAACATCATATTGATTTACAACCATCACAGGGGAAAATAAAATGTCTTTCAAGGTTCCATAACCATATCAAATTACCTAGTTACTATTCCCATAGGAATATAGGTATTCACCAAACTATTTTTTTCACCAGCATCCTAATAAAACATGGACCACTCCACGACTATCTTAAACGTTTTTCCCAATTTAGTATAACTAATGTCTACCCATTACCAAGACATCACTCCCTACCATATGAGTGTTTTTATAATCACTCCACATATAAACTCTCAATAATAATGAAATTTTCTCTCTATATTACCAAGAAGAATGATTAGGAATTTTCATCTCACTCTAAAATATTTGAAAAAACAAAACACCAACCTCCACCCATTATTGACATCTAAGAATGGTACACACTACATTCTCTGAAATTTGGTACATAAATTGTACCTCACCCTATGATGGATGATGTTTTACTAACCACTATACAGATTCACTTATACCACACCATGAGAAAAACAACTGATTTCTCTTTTAAAAATAATAGGACCTTGTCATCTAATCCATGATTGATGAAACTATTGATCCCGATCATCTTTTTCTAGGTTAAAACTATGTGTGTGTGCTACCATGATCATATCCATTCCTAATGTAACCAATCATTACAAGGATATATCAAAACCGATTCAGGGGATTCATGTATCCATTCTCAAAATCACTTCATAAAATATTTTCACCTCTCTTTGAGATGAAATCAGTAAATGAAAACGCACCACAACCATATTCCTCTCCAACAATCAATCATTATTTAACTACCATCATGGAAGTACCTCCACCTCATCGCTCAAGATTATCCAAGAATCAAATGATCTATAATAGAACACAGTTGTGTTTTTACCATTTTAAGTCGAAACTATCCCAGTGGTTAGCCTATGTGAATCATGGTAACTCACTGAGAACAATGATTGCCTGCTCACGAGTCACCCAAACACATATCTAAAACAATACCAGACATCTCCAACTAGAACATTCCACCTATGTCTTATAAAAAACTCAAGGAAAATTTTTCTGATGAAACCATGTACCGAACCTGACACACTATCATATGATTCATTCATTGGCCAAACTAGGATAAATTACCATTTCTTGTATCAGTCCATGCCCCATGCCCCATCAATCTCACGAAACGTGAATAATCATTGATAATATGTCGAACTAATTTAACATTATTAATGACTTTGGTATCAAACATAACCACCAATCATCCTGAAAACCCCTATATGAATCGATGAGACTACCCATGATGTTTTTTTTCATGATCCATCCACCTAGGAAAATGACAATTAATATATTGAAAGATAATCAAAATAACATGATCAGTTATCTAAACAATCCTAACCATTAAAACCGTATTATCTACTGAAACAAAAGAAATCATGATGGTTCCCTAATAAATTAGATATTTGGAATAACTATTACTTTACTAAAAATAATAATAAAATAATCTCATGTGTTGATTCCACAAACCAATACATCAACATGCATTTCAAATATTCCAAATACATCCAATATACCAAGTTGATGTATCTCACAATCACCCTCAATCACCAAAAATGTCAAATCAAGACCACTACCCAATTCTCATTCCCAAGACCAATGGGTTATCAAACCTAGTTCCTTATGTTTGTGACACTTCACAATATAGGGGCTCCAACCGCCATTCTAAAACACCTTAAATATTGCACAAGGAAAATAAAATATTCACATTACATTCATACACAACCGCATATATGACAATCGTCATTGGGAACCATGTTCTATGTCATCCAATATAGGGTCTAACGCTACCTACAAATATCACAACTGGCAAGGGTCACAACCCATTAGGATCATGAACAACCTCTCCATATGAAACATTGGAAAACCATTAATTCACTGCCAATCCCAAAGAGCATCAAGAATCTTACAATTAACAATCATGTCCAAACCAATTAAGGTCTCACAAACCATAACAAATGTTCTCACCACACGGTCTCTCTGTATACGAAAAACCACCCATACACATGGTCAACAAAAAAATAATGTTTTGACTAATCTTTGGGACCACCATGATTTTAACAATCACTTATTTCAAATTATTTAAACATTTCTATTTTTAAAACCCAATTATTCAAATTTTAAAACCTTCATTAACAAATATTTTTACATTATTATATTTATTTTATTTTCATGCTCTATGGTTTGGTTTCATTGAATTTTCCTTAAAAATAATAATGTGAATAACCATATATGTCACTTAATGATGAATTATTTAACTAAAAACATCTTTTCATAACTAATTTATACCTACATATTAACCATAATAAACTGATGAGTTTATCAAGTATATTAACACCATACATATATAAGTAAACCATAAAAAATATCAAAAACACTTTAAATTAAAACTCATCACAATTTTTAAAAACCATATGTAGAAAGAGCCATCAATTAGAATAAATATAAAAAATAAATGAACATTAGAAAATGTGGATCCGTGAAAATAATCAAACATGAAAAATATACATATGTCACATAAATATTATGTAAAAAGAATTATGCATTAACACATGCCCCATCATTATATATCTATCTAAGACATAAAATTACATAAATAAATAACATCATGTATCAGTTCCTCAGTCAATGTGGTAGTCAATTAACCATAAAAACATAAATCAATAACATCCATCCCCATACCATTAAAATTAGTACTTTCCCTATGTGTGGGGATGCAAGAACCAAGTCACGAGAAAATAAAAAATATCTTACTAAAATCTTATTATAGTATTTACATTTACTAAATAGTAATAAAATAATAAAAGGGCTATGATACCACTTGTGACATCTTATTTCACCAATACACAAAACGGTGCCTAGAACAGTGGTCTCCATATAAGATATGAATACCTCTATATTTTATAATGATTCCAAATATCACTAAGGTCCTATAAAAACACATTTGTGTGGATATTCCCTTATATAAAAGAATAAAAATATGTAAACAAAAATAAAATAGATACACATCCATAAAATCAACATAAATATAGTTTGTTTTGATGAATAAATACGTCCGACAATGTAATAAGACAATAAAAGTTTTAGGCATGTGGAATAGCCCATAAAAAATCATATAAAAACAATACCAATACAAGATAAATAAAATAGTTCCTAACATCATATCCCTAACAAGTGTCAGGACTTTCTTTGCCCCATTATCAAACTGCAACATTTTGTGCTAATAAAAACCATGCAATGGGTCTTTCCAAATCACCTGTAACATAGAATCTAGTATAACCTTCTCTAGTACTCATGTTTCAAGGTACCCAAGGAAATATATTAGGAAAATTATGTAGAGAACCACAAATATCATCTATAAAACATCCAGTATGATGGGAGATCATGTAGAAGTTCAATAATAAATTAGTTCAATAGATTTAAAACAATTTATATAAAAATAGCAAAAAACCACTAAATCCCCAGGGTCTTAGTGACACCTAGGATTTACTATACGATTTTTGAAATTTAAGACCATGAATATGATCATACCTCTCTAAATTAGTCAATCTCATAGTGTCTCTGAGCACAACCCATAACCTTGAAAACAATAAAAACCTAAACTAACCATAGTGTGTGTTCTGTAATAGTATCATAATCCTCCAATATGTTAGTATTCCATATCCATCAAAAACTATCTACTTTTAGGGGTGTTCATAAAAGTTATAATTGAACTCCATATGTATTTTTCATATATATCACAAACATCCACAATAGAGGTGTTTTGCCAACATGGATATATACCAAAATATATCATAGACCTCACATATTGGAGTATTCATTTGTTATCATGGGATATTCTCTATGGATGTATTCTTATATACAAAATAATTCTCTTTTATTTGGATGTTCTCTTTATAGTTATCATATATGTCCCCTATAAATATATTATTTTTCAATTTTATCAAAACTTTGCATATGGGTATTTTCCACAATAATAAAATTAGTCCATTTCAAAATCATATTTCCAAAATACAAAACACATGTTATCAAATTAATTCCAAATTTAAATTTCTAAAAAAATAAAATTTACCATTTGATAACCTTTTCCATCATACCATTCTTGACAGACCATTTCATGATTTGTATCCAAAATACCATTTTTTTAATCAAAATAATTAAATAGTTTGTTAGGCCATCACTCTAAAAAATAGAGAGACCTCCTGAACATGATCTCAAGGATAATACAAAAATATTGGTGAATTTAGGGACAACATATCATATTCGATGATTATCATTATTAAATATAAGGATGTAGAACTTTTTATAGGTTCATTTATGATCAAATCACCATCTATGTCCCTAAAGGTTTCATCTGTTTGACAAAAAAATTAATGTAATTATAAAATTTGTAACAATTAATCATCAAAAAGTGATAAAAGGTGGAACCTAATTGGTGATCTTAGTAAATCATAATCATATCCAACCACTCAAAGGAGGAGATTATTAGATCCCTTACATGAACCCAACAAAATAACTTATATAAAACATTAAATCCATTAATAAATAACAATAATTTGATATAAAACCAATCCCCATGGATCACGTTAGTGGTAGCAGTCCAGCATGGACTCTGTGTGGCCTCAGGTTTGAGTCTCAATGTGTAATTCCCATTCAAATTAGTTTAGGATTTTTGTTTTCTTTCATCCCCCTCTTGAAAAATATAGTAATTTGATAGAAAACTTAAAAAAATAAACTATGGATTCATACATAAATAAAACACCAAGAAACTAGGTTTATAATTTATATTAGGATTTACTCAATGAATGCCAATTGTAATACCTATTATAAAAGTCATATTCTACAATTATTCTGTGTTTTTAGGTCACAAATACCTAACCAATGAATGTAAACAATATGTAAAAAGGAAGGATAAAAATAATGGGATCCATTAGAGGAGATATTATACCATGAATATTTGATGAATCAACATATAACCACCTAAAATCAATGGGTGATGAAAAAATGATGGGTATTCAATCGGCTCGGAGTGGTGTATTCAATGGAGAAATAAAATAGTGTCTTTCGAAATAAAAGATCAAAGGGTAAAAATTTTAATTGTATAATTTTTAAAAAGGGTTCAATGTTTAACAACATGGTTTTAAAAACCAAGAGACAACATTGGACACTACACTATCCAAGATTATCCACCATGCATAATTATGACACATAGTTTAAAAAACCATGATACATTCCTAGATTTACATAAATAAACTCACATTATCTCTTGGGACCTACCAAATTATTTTATAAACCATGCACAAATGTATTTTTTGGGTTATATTTCTAGGGAACTATTAGCACAAGTTGTGTGCCAACCATGTTCCCTAGGATGAAACTCTAAAGCATAGAACTCTGATACCTGGACCTTAAGAATACCCCAAAAACATTAAAACCATCATAGGAGCTTCATTATAATTCATGAATTATTTTTGGAAATGGTCTAAACAAATTGATTCTATTCTGATATATGGTTTAAAACTAGTTCATCCAATAGTTTTAAATTAAATTTTTTTATAAATTCAGGGAAGCCATAGAGATGTGATGATTTAAATAATTGTTGTGGGGATGAGTCTTGTATATGTGACCTTTGAGAGTGTGATGTTAATTAACAATTGGTTTTCACCACTCAGAGAAGATAGTAATCATATGTCTATGGGAGGTAGAAAACATTGGATCTTGTATTGTGTGACTAGGTGTTTCTCTAGTTGACTTATCAACTAGGGAATTTATAAATCTTGAGTAAAATTAAGCTATCATCATGACTCATTTGGTTTTTTAGAAAACCATGAATTTTGGTATAGTGTCCTAAAATTTAGGTAATCCTACATATTATCAATGTAAGCATTATTTGTTATATGTATATCAATAATAGAGGTATATTACTGATCCTATAACTGTGGAAGACTTTAAGGACATTGAACTAGAGCATGATGTACCATTTGATAAACACCATGTCAGAATAATATAATGGAGTGATAATGTGTTTTTAGTGATGTTTGTGTAACCATTCATACTACATTGGTTGTATTTTTGGATTCAATTGGATAATTGGTAGTGTGAGTTCGTTTTTTTCAATGGAACATGTGGTTTGATAAAGATTTCTAGATACACTAAAAGTGGATAAGACTTAATTAGAGGGGTATAATTGTAACATATTATACTTTCAATAAATTTGTTTTTCTAAGTATAAGTATTTCATATCTCTTGTTTCCTCCTTGTAAAAATTTTAAATGGAAAAGGGCCTTGAGATTGGGTTTTGAATGTTCAGGACCTCTGTAGGTTGTTTTTTTTGCTAAAACAAGTACATGGGATTGCTAGTGGGGTGCATTAGACAATTGGTGGTATCAGTAGTATAATGGTTATTGTTGCATATCCTACTGACTAGATGGTGGGTGCCCACTGACTGACTGTTGCCCAGATATTTCCAATCTATTGGTGCCTACATTTCATCCTCATTAAGGGTATTATGATCATCTTACACATAAATCAATTATTATACTAATTATCTACTAAATATGACCTCATTGTGAAAAAACATCCTTGAATGATTTTTATTGGTGACCATGGTTTCTTGATCCTATCCTCTTTGATGATTGAAGACTAAAATGATCTATTTTGTTGATAATTGTTAGATCCCTCTATTATGGGCCTAATTTTCCCTCTTAATTTCTAATTGGTCATAAGAGTAAGTCATAATGGAATGTTAATTGTATATTAACCTAGATATAATTGTTAATGTTTTCACAAATGATAGGATGACATTGAATCATGCAATTTAATTATTTCTTGTTATGACATAGTTGAAAGCAATATGTTTCTGTGGAATAAAGGGGTTGTTGGATGTAAGGTGAAATGACATGACATATGGGCATCACACCATGATTCCTTTGACTTGAGTCCTAGATTATGTTTTGAGGGGTCAAGGTCATGTAATATAATCTACATGTTTTCTACTCCCCGTCACATTAACTTTTCATAGGTGGGAGGATAATGAACCCCCACTTTGTGGATAGTGATACATATTGAAGGAAAATACTATGATTATGTGATTTAAAGAGGAATATAATATACTAGTGTGTTTTTTTGACATAATTGATCCTAAAATTTCTCACTAAAAATTCATAAATATAAATTTATTGAAAATCCCTTTTGGTATTTCATTGTGGATTTTATCTCTTGTTATTATCTATTACAAGAATTTTAATTCTAAAGACAATATGGTGATGGATTTGAACATGATA
Source organism: Viscum album (assembly GCA_963277665.1). NCBI lineage: Eukaryota > Viridiplantae > Streptophyta > Magnoliopsida > Santalales > Viscaceae > Viscum > Viscum album. The sequence continues at coordinate 1,819,285,109 of OY728146.1, forward strand.
TTGTGAGTGTTGTTGTGAAATAATGAATTGTGTACCATTAATTAGTGGATATTACTAATTTTCATCATTACCTTAATGATATGAATCCCTTACAATATTGGGAATTTATATTTAATTTATTGGAATGTACTTTTGTGATGGAGACAGTGCTTAATATTAATCAAATATGTTTTCAGGTGTTTCCCATGAGAACCATGTTGGATTATTGATCATGTGTGTGTTTGTGTGTGGAAAATGATACACATTTTTTATATTCAATTTAGTATTCAATATGGTGTATGGATTTATGGATTTTCTCGGATTTCCTTTTGTTGTATGATTGAATCTGGGCCTTTTTGTCTTTGTTAAACCTATGAGGAAGTGTATAGTTGATGATATTGATTATGGACATGGACATAGTGTAGAGGTTCGATGGCCTTATAGCCTTACCTACGATACATTATCAGGATATGATATCCATGTATAAAAACCTGAGGTAGTGTTAGGATATGATATCCCCATATCCAGACAAGTGATAGTGATGTGTATTGACACCCTTATGGAATGATCCAATACTCATTGTGCCTATGTCTTCTCAAATTCATATCATGCAGCCTTATGGTTGGTATATGTTCAAAAAAAAATTTATGAATAATATATATGTAATGGATCCAAATCAGGTATATTGAAGGATTATTGTGGAAAGGGAAGTGAACATATTCTTGGTACCTGATATTATGTATTCTTTTGTGTGTGTTTACATTTCAATCATTTCATAAACTTCTATAAAAAATTCACTTATATTATGTATGCATTAGTGGTGTCCTATTAATTTATACCCACAACCTTTGTGGGAATTTTTGTTGTCATAAAAACATAATGTTTAGGGATCCAGATATATCCATGGGCCGTGTACAATGTTATATAGAAGATTGGAGTTGAGAGGTGGGTGTGGTATCTTTCCTAACATAATGTGGTTCTCACATTACTTTTATGAATCATTATTTCCATTTTTATTATTTTACATCTTGACCTGTCAAATTAGGATTCCATTTCATTACACTTCAATGACATGGAATGACATATTTTATATCATTTTCTTTTATATATTATTTTGTTTTATTTATTTATCATATATTTATGTTTTTATTATCTATCGATGTCAATTAATGTTGTGAATATAATATCCCCATAATAATTCATACTATTACTCCAAGTTGGCGTCCAATTATTATAAGGTGGTGTAAATATAGTTATGAGGTAATTTGTCTTAGAACTATTGATCTGGGATTGTGCATTAATAATTATTCCTTCCCCTCCACATAGAAAAAAATATAGATCTTGAATTTGTTTGGACTATCACCTCTATGAAAAAATATACAATTTTTTACAAACACCTATGTTCACTAGTTATAAAGATTTAATTTATGAATAAATGTTACATATATAATATAATTATGATTATAAATAAGAAATATAAAATTCACCTATACGCTCATTATCAAAGAAATGAAGATGCTAATTGTGAATTGTGTGTACTACCACCTACATGAAGAAACATATCTATTTTCAAATTGTTTATATAATAATTATTAAAATGTTATTAATTAACTTAAAATAAATAATAATATCTGGAATCATCTATAATAATGATATTATATCAATATATCCACTTTGATAACAATACTCATCCATTAATTATGGTATGTTCATGTTTGGATCAGTCTGACCACTACAAAAAATTACTGTAAAATAACATCGGATGACTATGAGAAAATATTAAAATATGATATATGATATAAATAAGTAAATAATTGTTTGATTTATTATTTGGAAAGATAAATTTCTTATTAAATTGATTAATTATGATACTACCATTCATTTGTTAAAAATCACCAAAACATTCATATCAGCAATTAAATATACTAGATCTAGAAAAACTCTCATAAAATAATAGTATAATATTATATAATATAAAAAACTAAAAAACAAAGTTATTTTTATAAATTTTTAATTATTAAATTTGATATAGTAATGGCGGATTGCACAGTTATAGAAATTCTAGTTCAAGACGACTAAGATAAGTCCCACATAATATTGAAAATAGATAATATATAAATAATATAAACATACATAATAAATATAAATGAAAATTATGAATGGTTATAGATATTAATAAGGGTCCAAATTAATTTATTAGATATTTTATTTGATTATATTGTATTTTTTTCACTTTTCTGGATATTCCAAATTTTAGTATGGTTTTTTGCATCTGAATTTTCCGTCATTATACTTATATTTCATAGTATCCCATGCATGTTTTTTGATTCTTATTAATCAATCAATGTAATGGTTATTTTCTCCATTATTCTTTATTGCGATATTAATTGTATTCAACACTTTATTCAATTTTTTGTTAATTATTTCGGTCATTTATTTCTTTCTAAATCCTCATTTACTATTTTTTGAGAGAAATATTAACAAAATATATCACTTCCATTCAATTTCTAATTAATATTCTTTTATTGGGATTATTTTTCATCAATTACCATTCCTATTTAAATACATTATTTCATAATAGAACTCACCTAGATAGTCATACATTGAATTATTGGGAATATTACTGACATGTCCTAATACCATTACACTATATGATGCCAGATTTAGGATTTCTACATAAATATATATTCCATGTATTGATTGGACAGAAATTGAAAAATAAAAACGATGTTATTCAGATATGATTGCTTATTGATTCATTAGGAAATTTTATTTTATATTCTTTAACCATTCACATTTCTTTTCGGGAAAACTTAATTTTATTTAATGACTATAACATTATTGAAATGTTTTGTGTTTGTAACTAAATTTGGATGTTAATTGATTACTATGTAGATATTATATTTCATTGAGTTTATATTTTTATAATTCATATAGTGAATACATTTAACATAATGTAATGATTGGTGGAGCCAAGTATTATATATCCTCATAATGCATTAGTTTGTTTTTTGAGAAAAAATGCTTGGGTAATTTTTTTTCTGGCTATCCAATGTAAGAATGACATCTTGGTTATGATATTAAAAGAAAATAATTATGTATTGGTTGCGGCCTTGTTTGAAAGAATAATTTCATAGTTAGAGAATTTAAAATAATGATCAAGATATCCAACATTATTTGTTTCATCTAAATGAATTTACTAGTTGTTATCGATGTGATTATTTATAATTTGTTTTGTTATCTATGGATTTGTTTCCATGTCTTGTAATCAATTATAAGTAATATTTTTTATTATCATTTTCATATGTACATATTATTCATTAAGAATTATATATATTGATAGCATCTGATATACATTTTACATTACGAATAATTTTATCTCACCCTTATTATATTTCCATTTCCTCATGCTATAATGAAATGTTTTACAAATGCTATATCTATATGAGAATCATGTGTCGAGAATTTTTTGACCTATTGTTGAAAAGTTATAACGGATTTGGAATTTTCTTAAATAGTGGGAAAACGTCCATTTGAAGAGAAATGAATAGGTTATTATTAGTTAATAGTTATTCCATACTCTCCAAATCTCTAAACATAAATGGTCCTTTGAAGAATATTTAACCAATATTTTTAAGTGATATTGTAATTATTAATTGATAAAACTTGGTATATTCGGTTAATTTTGAAGCTAGTCTGTTATGTATGAATTTATTTACATAGGATATTAGGAGTGTGGGTCCAAGGCATCAAATAAGCCATTTTCATAGTTTCCTAAATCCTATTTAAATATGGTAAATGTATTGATATGACTCTAAAAATATTTCCTTGGAAATATATTTCTATTACTTCATTTGTGAATCTCTCTCCCTTCTCCTTCCTTAATAAATGTGTGACACTAAAATATCATGGTTGTGAGGAGGATCCAACCTATAAAGACCCAAACATAAACATTTATATAATCTTGAATTAAAAATATTAATTCTCATTGAGGATCTTTTCTGGTTTATATTTTTAGAGATTTAGGCCAGAATATATACATGACGAATTGAATAATACATGCAGAAACATCTACTCACTTTCCTTTTTTCACAAAATAAAAACACTTGAAAAAAAGTTTCAGGTCTATTCCCATGTTTTAGACATCATTAAATTTCATTTATCCCATCCTTGACCATATACAACTTTATGTCCTATGCAATTTTTTTCAAAAACATGGTATGAGCATAAAAAACACAGCAAGGGATACACAAAGAAGGAAAAGTGTTAGTTTTTCAAAACAAAAATTAAACCATGTATACTTTATCATAAGTAATAATGTTCACCATTATGAAGTAGTAAATACTCATCATTAAATAAAAGATCATTTCATACCCTTTTTTAACCAAACATTTACCATAAAACCCATATAAAAAACACCTAACATATAAAGGTAATTTTGGACATGATAGTACTTAAATGGAATAACCATACATTATACTTCCACACATATCACTAAATGGAATAGCCATATGGCTAAATTCAATACCCAATGCATTGGAGGTTATAATGTCACCATGTGTCCCAGTTTATCATGGCACTACCTGTCATTTGGTTTATCACGTAAACACCCGTCAAATGTCCATGTACCATTATAAAATCATAACACATAAAATATTTCAAATATAAAAATTTCACTAATAACATTTAATTTTCAATCACAAGAAATAATTTCTATATATTGAAATAATAAATCCATTTAAAAACCATTTTCAGTACCAAAACACCCAAAAAATAATATGGTATTTCCTTTTCATTTTAGAAAACATTAACTCTTATAGAGGAACCAAATAACGATTATGGCGGAGGAGTGGTCATTGTTGCAGCAAACATTAAAAACATTCAATTTGGCATTTAGTAAAACACTTCGTGGAAAAAGGATTCCCATTGAGTTAATGTAAAATTCAAAGGGTTTTATTATACACCATCTAAAAGAATAAGTTATATATTATCAAAATATGCCTTAGTGAAAGAAGATTGAGACAAAGTCCCTTACCTTGTGTCCGAAATGACTCATACATTTTTTAATGTTCTGAATGATATACTAAAGTTAATTTCTACTTTATTATGAGACTTTTTCATTTTTATTATTCCATTAATATCACTTATTACCCTGTTATAAACATTATGTAATCAATTATGTTAATAACGTTCATTTTGTCGATATTTTGTACTTGAGTAAAAAATGAACTTCTTATAATTACAAGTTGTTCACATGGTCAAAATTTCATTATATCCAGAATGATATTCATTATTTAGATATCATATATATAATATATATTAATTATATATATGTATTTATAAGAGTACATAACATTTGGAGGATAGAAATGAAATGCGCCGTTCATGGAGACGGTGAGCCCTACGCACACATGAACGATACCGTCATTTCTATTTATTCTTTTAATGGAATTAAAACAGAATGATACATAGGTATATTATAATTACTATATAATATCATATTTAATATCATTAACTCCATCATTTATTTGTCCCACATATGGCATTAATGAGTCATATTACATTGAGGGGGCGATAGTCTGCACTTCCTCAAATAAAAATATCATGTTTATCCATAATGGAAACCTTATAGGTATGATATAGGAACAAATACAGAAGGATAAAGATAACATAAAATAATATATATCATATATAAAAAATGTGTTATCTTAGTGGACACTATGAGAGGCAGTAGGAGATAATCGAACAATCATTATTTCGTGAGTCGTTAATCTCCCATTCAAATAAAAAATATTTTCTTCACCCATTAGATGGAGGTGTGTGTAAGTGTAGTTCAATTAATTTCGAAAACAACATCTTATTATATTTAAGATACTGGTTTTTTTATAAAATAAATGAAAAAAAAGAGTTTAGGGGTTGGAGAATTTAAATAAAATAAAAGAAGTTAAGATGAATCATTACCTTTTATTTGGGTAACTCCCTTTGGTTTGAATCAAAAGGACTTCATGAAGTTCCATATGCCTAAGGTAAGGCTTCTAAGTGGAGGAGAGGGATCATGAGAGATTATTTGGGCAGGGTTTAGATGAGAAAAATGGCTTGAGATGTGTGTGGAATTGGTTTTAATTGAGGGCTTCGTATAAGGTGTAGGAAGGGCTCTTCAGAAAGTGTGAATATATTATTTTATTATATAATGATATTCAATTTTTAAAGGACAAAAACTAATTAAAGTAGAATATTAGATGACTCATTGTCGATATAAAATCATCCAATTAAAATTGGATAGGTTTTGGATATTTTTTTAATATGTATAATCTTATTTATTTAAATCTTTTATAAATGAGGTAAATATAGCATCATTATTGTGTCATAAATAATTTAATTTATTGGATGTCTAAAAAATATAACAAATAACATGATATAAGAAATATTTCTTATATTTCCAATAAATATTTATAGTTGAAATGATAATTTATATATCCTCTTGTAAAAATTAATTTAATAAGATATTTGTTTTGGTCATTTTTTCTTTACATTATGTTAATTAATCTAAAGTGTCATTATCACTACCAAGTGAATCAATGGTGACCCAAAAGCTTCCCAAATATTCCAATGGTCATAAATGACTCAACTAACAGGGTCAGGACTTGTGTTACGATAATTTTTTATATTATAATATTATTTTTACCTTAAATTATCCTATTAATCTTTAACAGCGGTAAATAAAAGTCAAAATTTATTATTCACCAAAAACTATTTTCATCTTATTGAAACAAATTTTACTTACTAATAACATCCATTCCTGTCGGATTTTCAAAATTTAATCCACAAAAGAGGTAAAATTTCATTTAAATGAAAATTTCATTTTTTAACTACTACTTAGTGGTTCCACTATTCATCAAAAATTGATGTTTTTTTGGAAAACTACCAAAAATTCACCCTAAGATATATTTCATATTCCAAATTAAAAAATGATGTCTATTTTACCAAAATCAAAATATAGATTTTTTATTAATTAATTTAATATTAATTCCCGTTGTAAAAAAAACGTGTTTTTAAGAAATAATAACAATAAAAAGATCAGCACTTGTTTATGACAAATTTCAAATTGAAATTAATTACAATAACCAAGATTTTATTAATTTTTAAAAATATAATCTAATTACACGTTAAAAAAATTATGAAGATAATGTAACTATATAAATAAATTAGATTAAAAGTCACATAGGAATAAAAATACAGTATTTTTCACTATACATAAAAAATGAACTTTACTAGAAAAATACAAAAAAAACCAAGTAAATTTTTATGTCCCAAATATAAAGAAGAATTTTATTTTGTCAAATAGAACATATAAAAGTGACCAAAACTATATTTATAGAGGGTTCACCATTAAAAGGCAGTAAATCAACCTTTGAAAGTAAATTCTTCTTAAAATTATCTTCTTTCACATTTTATAGCTCTAACTTTTATTTTACAAACACGTATAATCATATTGTAGTTATATTTTTTCATTATCATAAATACAATGTCTAAGAGTTAACTACCATTTAAAATAATAATATTATATTATTAGTGTGCAAAGTAAGATTTCAATGAAACTCGTTGTTGCGTATCGGGTACGCCATCGATCATAGAAACCACTTAAAAGTAAATTTAATATTTAATTCACAAAATATTAATAAAAAATTTAATGTATTATTTATTTATTTACACAGGATGTTACATCTTTTCCCCCTTTTGAAAATTGTGTCCCTGAAATTTTATTCACATTTCAAATAATTTGGGGTATTTATCCCTAATAATATTTTTACATTCCCATGTTGCCTCTTCAACCATATGGTTTTTTACACAAACCCTTTACATGTTTAATTACCTGATTCTGTAACACGTTCTCTCTATGGTCCAGAATCTAGACTATTTTTTTCTCATAAGAGAGATTTTCTTCCAACTGAACAACCTCTGGAGTAAAAACATGAGATGGATCTGGCATATACTTTGTCAACATTGAAACATGAAAAAAAATTGTGTACCTAGGATAAACATGGAGGAAAATCCATTCCTAAAGAAACAGATCCACCTTTCTCTATGATTTCATAATGTCCAATGAACCTCAGACTTAACATTCCCTTATTATCAAAACACATCACACTTTTTCATGGAGAAACCTTGAGAATGTCATGATCACCTACTTCAAAAGAAAGCTCCTTCCTCTAGTTATGCGCATAAATTTTCTGTCCTCCATAAGCTATTCTCATGTTCTTCTGAATCTACTGAACATTTTCTACCATCTCTTCTACCAATTCTGGTCCCATAAGTTTCCTTTCATCTACTTCACCACAAAATGGTAGATTTAGACATCTCTTTCAATATATTGACTCAAATGGAGCCATATGTATAATGGAATGAAAAATGTTATTATAAGAAAATTCAACTAAAAAAAGATGTTGGTCCCAACATCCCTGTTAAATCAGTGAAAAATCACATAGCATATCTTCCATGGTCTGAATTGTTCATTCTAACTGCCCATCTGATTGTGGATGAAAATCTGTACTAAAATTTAATTCAGTACCAAACAAATTCTGATGGTCATTCAAAAATTTATAAGTAAACCTGGGATCATGGTTAGATACAATGGAGAGGGGAACTCAATACAACCTGAGTATCTCATTAACATAAAACCAAGAAAGATAACCTTGAGACAAAGTATCTAGAATAGTATGGAAATGATTATATTTAGTCAACTGATCAAAAATAACCCAGATTGCATTATTTCCTCGATATGTCTTTGGAAATCCCACAACGAAGTCCATGTAAATAATTTCCCATTTCCATTCTCGAACTGGTAAATATTGAAGCATCCATTCTTATAACTACCACTCATCTTTAACGTACTGAAAAGTCAAACACTTCACTATAAATTGGAAATATCTCTTTTCATTCCATCCCACCGGCAATACTCTTTATGATCTTTGTACATATTTTTACTACCAGGATGAACTAAAAACGGGGAACTATGAGCTTCACATAACAACTCATTCTTCAACTTTGAATGAAAAGGAATGCATATTATTTTTCAAAACACAAAAATAAAATCATTATCAATGCTAAAATTAGGCAACTTACCCTTAGGACTTGGCCCTACCTTTTTCTACAACTCACTGTCTTCTTTCTACGCATCCATTATTCTGTCTGATAAGGATGATATCACTAACACCTGGGAAAAACAAAATATTTTCTTTCACCAACAACTTCTTTGCCAAAATTAAACAAATCTAAAACCAAAGGATCTAGTTCCAAACATATCATGGTTAATGAAGCATTACATTATCGACTCAAAGCATCAAACACATTTTTTCCTTTCTTGGATGGTAATGAATCGTGAAATCATAATCCTTAATTTATTCCAACCATCTCCTCTGTCTCATGTTCAATTCTTTTTGAGTGAATATATACTTCAAACATTTGTGGTCAATATATATTTCACAATTTACTCCATAACATTAATCCCTCCAAATTTTTAATTTAAAAATAACAGAAACTAATTCCAAATCATGTAAAGTGTAATTTAACTCATGAGGTTTCAACTGATGTGAAGCGTAAACATTTACCAGATCATTATTTATAAGGACACATCCATGTCCTTTCAATGGAGCATCAATTTAAATAATAAACTCGTCATTTCTTGAAGGAAGTTACAAAACTGGATCATTCACCAATCATCCTTTCAATTCGTGAAAACAATAATCAAATTCTTTTGTCCAAATGGACCTAACACCTTTTCGAGTCAACATAGTCAGTGGGCAAGATAACACTGAAAAATTCTCAACAGACCTCCACTAATAACCTTCCAAAACAGGAGAACTACGAATATTTGTTATATTAGTGGGTCCTAGCCATTCTTCAACAACTTTTTTTAGAATGTTCAATAGTTATGCCCTTTGATGAAACGATGTGACCAAATAAAGAAATATGTTGTAACCAAAACTCAAAGTTACTGAATATCCTAAACAGTTTCTTTTCTTCTATGGTTTGAAATAAAACCTTAAATGACATTCTTGTTGTTCTATAATTTTGGAATAAACCATAATATTATCAATGAACACAACCACAATCTTATCCAATAACTCCCAGAAAATTATCTTCATATGATCCATGAATACAGCAGGTGCATTGGTTAAACCAAAAGTCATAACTACAAATTCATAATGGCCATATCTAGTATGAAATGTGGTCTTCGAAATGTCTACTTCATTTACATTCAAATGATTGTACCCCAACCTCAAATAAATATTCGAAAAATATTTTGCTCCCTAGTGCTGATCAAACAAATCATTGATATGAGGCAAAGGATACTTGTTATTAACAGTGATGTTATTCAAAACTCTATAATCAATGAAGAGCCTCATTGAACCTTCATTATTTTTAACAAATATTACATGATCAACCCATGTCAATGTGCTAGGTCAAATCAAATCTTTATCTAATAACTCATGAAATTGCTTCTTTAACTCTAAAAGTTAAATTTGAGCCATTATATAAGGGGGTTTTGAAATTAGCTTAGCGTGAGGAACTATGTGAGCAGTAAATTCAACTTCCCGATCAGGTATAATACAGAGAAAATCATTAGAAAAAAAATCCAGATTCTCATTTACCACTATCACATCATTTATCTGAACTATTCCTTTTATTTCAAAAATATGTGGATGTTAGTATTAATTTCAATATTTTACTCATTTCTCATCTTCGTGATATGTTATCGAAATCAATATTTCATTCTTGTACAAAAACAGAAAATCATTCTGAAAAGAAACTTATTTTGTTCTACAGTCAATCTTATCATGATAAACAGAAAGGCAATTCATACCGAAAATAACATAAAACTCTACTAGAGGAAAAACAATATGGTTTCCATGTAGATTCTTTCCACACACAAGTATTGGAAGGTTCTTATAATTTCTTTTTTTCTCAATGTTATTCAAGTTGTTTGTACTATAAGATCAGTATTCATATCATGAGATGGAATTCCCAATTTACTAGAAATCATCGTATAAATGAATGAGTTTGTAGACCATGAATCAAACAACACATTTTCATTATCTGAACAAACAAACAATGTACCTGATACTACTTTATTCGATGGCCCAACATATGTTGAAGTAGTTTCAAAGGATTTCACCACCCCTTTCTGCTTGTAGTATGGCTTCCATCCCTCAGTTATGTTCTTCGATGGACACTCATTTGTATAATGACCCATTTTATTGAACTTAAAATGCCATACCGCTGGCTTTTCATTTCCTGCTTGCTCATCTTTCTTTATAGTTACCTGAAACATAACTAGACTTACCACACTGGAAGAACTTCCCAGAATTTGATAAACATTATACATGATTATTTTTACCACACTTTTCACAAGATGGATATTTATTTTTCTTACCTCTAGGATTCTTTGTTGAATTATTTCCCTTTTCCTACCAACTAGACCACTTATTCTATTTTTTTTCAAAGAACACATGATCATCAGCAAACTCCATTTCCAACTTCTCCGCACATCGAACATGTTTTTCATAACTTTTGAACTCACGAGAGGCTAATGCACTTCAATATCACATATTCAGTCCTAATAAAAATCAATTTATCTTAATATCAAGATATCAGATTAAATTTGGAGCAAACCTTTCCATTCAACTGAATTTTGCTTCATAAGCAGCCACTGCGTCATCCTACCTCCTCAATTCTAGGAATTTTTTTTCGATCCTATGTTTAACAACCTTTGAAAAATATTTCTCAATAAACATACCTTTTAATTCATACCAATCAAGAGCATTAATCTCTTCACTATCCCTGATATTTTTCACTATCAACCACTACTGATAAGATTCACCTTCAGAATGGTAAATAGAGAGACTAACAATTTGATGTTTGGGACAACCCATGACATTGAATTTTTTTCCAATGCATTAATCCACCCTTCTGCTAGCATATGGTTAGATGATCCTCTGAATGATGGGGGATATTGCGTCATGAAATTCTTCACTAATAACATGTTCCTTTGTGGTTGATCTGGCTGATATCATGAAATGATACCACAACCATTTATAGCCTGATTCAACTGTACCATCACTGCAATAAACTGTTCAGTTCTGATTATGACCATCTCATATTGCTGATTTGGAATGTTGTCTTACTCCTGATGTTTTCCCAACATAGTTTCCATGTCTTCTGAATAGAAAACCATTCTGAACATAAAAATATCTTAGGCAAATAAACATTGTAATCTGTAAATGGAATTTCATTTCAATATTAACAAAAATTAATTTATGGATATTAATTTAACAATACCCTAACTCCTAAAGTTGTCTAAACCAACCTCTGATACCAATTATATGGACCCGGCATTAAACCTTTACATTATCATAAATTAAACAAAAAATTAAAATAGAGGATCTTTTCAGGTTTAGATATTTATATAATTAGGACATAACATATACGTGATGATTTGAATAATTCATGTAGATGCATCTACTCAGTATAAATTTTTTAAAAAATAAAAACTCATGAAAAAAGAGTCTTGTCTAGACCCATGTTTTTTACTGCATGGCATTTACTTGATCCCATCCATGACCCTATTCAACATTATGTCCTATGAAAAAAATTTCAAAAACATTGAATGATAATAAAAAACACAGTAAGGGATACACAAATAGGGAAAACTATTTGTTTTTCAAAACAAAAATTAAACTATGAATACTTTATCATAAGTAATAATTTTCACCTTTATTAAGTAGTGAATAAACATCACAGAATAAAAAATCATTTCATACCCTTTTATAACCAAAAGATTACCATAAAACCCATATAAAATAAACATAACAAAACAAAGGTAACATGGGATATAAACATACTTAAATGAAATAACCATACGGTCGAATTCAACACATATAACTAAATGGAATAGACATATGGCGAACTTCCATAACCAATGAATTAGAGGGTATAATGTGACCACCGATCCTAGTTTATCATTTCACCACCTGTCATTTTGTTTATCACGTAACCACCCATCAAATTTCCAAGTACAATTATAAAATCATAACACATAAAATATTTCCAATATAATAATTGCACTAATAACATTTAATTTGAAATCACAAGAAATAATTTCATGATATTGAAATAATCAAACTATTTCAAAAATAGTTTTCAATACCAAGACACCTAAAAATAGAATAAGGGATTTCCTTTTCATTTTAGAAAACATTAAGGCTTATAGAGGAATCCACATAACGATTACAGCAGCAGGGAGGTCATTGTCGACGCAATTGAGAAAAACATTACATTTTTCATTTAGTAAAACGATTCCTATAAATAATATTCCCATTGAATGAAATTAAATATAAAATGGTTTTATTATACACTGTGTAAATGAAGATGTTATATATTATCGAAATATTCCTCAATGAATGGAGATTGAGATGAAGTCCCATACCTCATGTCCGACTTGACCCGTTCATTTTTTAATATACAGAATAATAAACTAATGTTAATGTCTACCTTCATAATAAACTTTTTAATGTTTATTATTCCTTTTATATCACTTATTACCATGTTATAAACATTATGAAATCATTTAAATTAATAACGTTCATTTTGTCGATATTTGTTGCGTGAGTCAAAAATAGACTTTTTATAATTACAAGTTGTTCACATGGTCAATGATAATTATTTCTGGATTGATATTCATGAGTTAGATATTATTTATATCATATATATTTAGTATATACATGTATTTATAATATTACATACATTTGGAGGTAAGAAATTAAATTCACTGTTCTTGGAGATTGTAAGTCATACGTACACACGAACACTACTTTCATTTCTATTTATTCTTTTAATTTCATTAAAACATAATGATACATAGGTATATTATAATTCCAGTGTAATATCATATATAATATCATAAAATCCATCCTTTATATTTCCCACATATGGCATTAACGAGTCATATCACTTTGAGGTCATTGTAGTCCGCACTTCCTCAAATGAAATTATCTTGTTTATACATAATGAAAACCATAAAGGTATGATATAGAGAAAAATACAGAAGCATAAAGAAATCATAAACCTAAAATATATCATATATAAATATATTTTTATCTTAATGGCGACCATGAGAGGTAGTTGGAGATAATCAAACAATCATTGTTTTGTGAGGCGTTAGTTTCCCATCCAAAGGAACAATATATTTTCACCCATTAGATGGAGGTGTGTGTAAGTGTAGTTAAAATAATTCCCCTAACAACGTACTATATAATTCAGTATATCATAGGTAGTGACATAGTCAAATTAGGTTTCTCTAATATATCTGGTGACATACATTGTAGATGATTGTTGTTTTAAATATTTATTTCCCATATAGCATAAAATGGACTATGATGTGATCTTTTTTATATAAGAGATATCATATAATAAAACTACAGAGCCTCTAAATGATATATCATTGACTAAGGATATCTATTATAATTTATTATAGATAATAGAGAAAGACACATATTATGATATACTGGATTTCATTAAAACTAATATTTATGAATATTTTATTTTTCAAAAAAATAAATTTTTATTGAATTATATGATATATAAAATTGTTCTAAATTATGGGATAGGGTATATTGAAATAATTATTTGATAAATAAAATGATTATAAATTAATTATTTCTATAATGTTTATAATTAATTGTTATGTGTTATTATACCATTTAATAAATTTATGTACATAAATATTAAATGTTAGTTTTATTTTACCTTGGAATATATATGTCTCAAATAATAATATTTATATAAAGGGTTTATATAAGAGTTATAGGTGTGATTAATAAAGATGTTATAAATTAAAAAATAAGTGTAAATAAAAAAAATAATTTTATACTATATGATTAATTATTCATAATAATAAATTTGAATAGTTTAAATTAAATGGGTCCATTTTTGAAAATTTTTAAACTATGTTACAAGGATTCTTAATAACTGATATGATCAAGGGTAAAGTAATATTAATTGGGTTCTATTCTAATTTTTAGGTAATATATTATTATATATATATATATATTATTTTAGTAATCATATGTTTAATTTAAATTCAATATATAGTTTAGATAGTAAAGAGTTTGTAATAGAATTGAATATAATGTGTTTATAATTATTTTAATTACCAAATATACATAATTAATGACTACATTATAGACTGAACTTAATTCTTTATTTATGAAATGTTCAGAGATGGACTATATCATGTTTAAATATATGAATTGTTCATTTATTTTGATTATTACCAATATTTTTCTTTGAATATAATTGTTATATTGTTAATGAATATATGATTTTATTTAAATTATTAATATGATTTTATAAATATACATACATGCATATAAGGTGTTACATGCATGGTATGATAACTGAGTTAGTTTTTACCAATCCTTGAATTTTTATACCCTATGAAATATGATTGAATTAACAGGTTGATTATCTTTTATAGATGTTAGGTGGTAGAATTATAATACAATTGAGGCATCACATAAATTATGTAATATTTGGTAAAGGGACTTTTGGTCAAAATCATCACTTTAATGGAGGATTGTGACTTATCTATAATTGTGGTTTTTGGGTATCTATCAATCTTTGCATGTTATTGTGGGAGTTTTTTCTTTCATGTTCTTCTAAGAAATTACATGAAATATTTTTCTGGACATTATTCACATGATGAATTTGTATATTCGTAATGTAGTTGCCTTTTAATTTGGGTTCGTAACATGAGTTGTGACTTGTGTGAGGAGTAGCACATCAATATTGATTGAACATATTGATATGAAAAAATAAATAATATTCCAAATAAATTCTTGTATTCTTCTATACATGTAAATAGAATACATGAGATTTGATGGTTAGATTAAATCTCTTTAAAAATATTATGTGTCACATTCCTTACTAAATAAATAAATTTTTGTTCCATAATCAACCATCAACTTAGGTTCTTCAAAAATAGTTTACCCATAGATTATCATGATAAAATAATTAAATTAATGTGGTAACATTAAGAGTTATGCGCCTCCATTTGGATATTTTATTTGAGTTAAATATATATAGTAATCCATATCTTTTAGGATACTTGGGAAATATTATTGAGATTATTAGTATAATTGAATTTGAAAGGGGTTTTATGCATAACAATCCAAAAAATTTATATGAAATTATTTGAAGGATTGAGTACCCAAATATATAACCTGTAATTTTAATTCCAAATAAGACTCATTTATTATTGAAATATTGATCTTGGCCTATTATAGGATATTATGTGTCAAAAATGGGTCACCATTTTAGTAGAATCTCATTTAATGAATGTCTTTTTTAAATGAAAGTAAACCAAGGTACTCAACTACAAATGTAGTAATTATATAAAAAAATTATCATCATAATGAAATATTACATTTAGATCATCCAATTTAATGGAGATGATTTATGTTATAATATTTTGAGACTTGGTCAAAACATAATAGTTTTTCTTAATAAAGTAAAGAATATTCCATTTTTTAGAGAAATAAAACACAATGGTAACCATCGATTGAAATTATTCAACACAAGAATTTATATTCTTAAAAGGATAATAAGAATTTTAATCTCAGGTTTAAATAGAATTAAATTCAAAATTATTAAAAGAAAATTTTTCTCCACTCACATACTCAATGTGATTGAGTGTTACTATGACAAGCTGAGATTGAAATCATCTTCTAAGATATGACATGTATATTAAATGTATTATTTTTTAATATAAATATTCTAATTGTGGGATAGATTTTAATAAATAAATACCCATTTTCATTATTTTTTTGAGACTAAATGATCTAAGGGAGTTAATTTTTAAACTCTAAAAATATATAGAAAATACAATTGGTTAAATGATTAAACATAATTTTGATGATTTTATTTTTTTAGTAGATAAATATCGTCATTGAATCCCCATGTTTTCAGGGTGTCAAGGAATCATTTCATATGTGATGGTATTATTTAGGAAACCTAAAGGGGTTTGAGAATGTCAATAGAATGACCATTGAA
This sequence comes from Viscum album, assembly GCA_963277665.1. Classification (NCBI taxonomy): domain Eukaryota; kingdom Viridiplantae; phylum Streptophyta; class Magnoliopsida; order Santalales; family Viscaceae; genus Viscum; species Viscum album. The sequence continues at coordinate 1,819,302,197 of OY728146.1, forward strand.
GGGCTTTAGATTCAAAAAAATTAATTCATTTATTTTAAAGGGTATAAAATATCAAATCTATTTTTACAAATGTTGTAAATATACATGAGTTTATTATAGAGAAAATAATTTTTGGATCTTCTAGTGTACATTTAAATAATATATAAAATAGTTATTTAATCATTTATTTGAAAAAATAATAATATATATCATGCTTATAAGGATTCAAATAATGTATTTTTATTTTGATATCATTTAACTGTATGTCTTGGGGAAAATATTTTGTAAAAAATGTAGTGTTATGAACAAAATGGTATGTTGGATTTAATACACAAAGATTTTGATTCATAATATTCTACAACATGCTTTAAGAGAAGTTAATGAAAAAATGAATTTAATATATTATAATGTTTTAATCAATGTCAATATTTTAAAGAATGAAATATATTATCCCACCACCCATAAATTGAATATTTTTTTGTATAAAAGATTAGTTTCATGATAGTTTACCACACAAAAAGAATACATTATATGATAAGGATATAAATCTATATTTGATAAATATTCTTGTTAAAATTAAAATGAGTGTTATTTAAAATGAAAATGGTTTGTGTGTCTTATAAATATATTTAAATGTCAATATATTATATTACAGGATTGTGAGAGTATTAATTGATTAAAAGAAGTTTCTTTTCAAATAATAATGAAATTTAATTTCAAAAATAAAACATGATTTTCACTGCATATTTTAATAAATTTTAACATGTATTGGTAAATATAATGATTTAATTTGTTAGATTTGGTTCCAAAATCATTTAAAACAAATTTTTTATTGAAATGGTTACCAAGGGAAATGATGTTGATAAGTAAATAATCAGTTCTAAGTAGTTAATAAATATTATTAACTTTATGACATTTGATGTTGTAAAGTAATGGATTATGGATAATTTGTTAATGAGATCAACATTAATATAGTGATTCTATATATCACCAATATTAAAACATTCTTTCTTCATAGATTTTATCTATCAAAATGTTTTCTAGTAGTTATTTTATCAGACAGTCAACAAAACATGTTATAAGAATTATACATTAATGTTTTGATTTTTACATAACACAAAATGTGAAACAAACATATGGTATATTTGGTATTATAACATATATGATATGATTAAATAGGTTCTTAATTATTTTTTTGTCAATATTACTAAATAACATTAAGAATAAAAATTGTATCAATTTATATAGAACGATGTATTCAATATATCATTCTTTAAAATTGGTTATTTATATTGTGTGAATTAAAGTGTTATTTAACCTATAAAAATATTAAATTTATTTATCCCTTACAGATGTTAATCATGTAGTATCAAAAGTTATAATTAAATATTAATGTTAGAGTGAGTATGATTTTGTATATAGATATGGAATATTCTCGTGAGTAACAAATGAACATTTATGAGTGGGATGGATGATCGTGTATATACCACAAGAAGATACATAAACTATTTCCTTGTTCTACTAGGGGGGATGTTTTATACCAAATACCCATTCTTGATGATGGCATGTGTAACAAACCATATCTGGTATATCATATAAAAAATCACATCACCATGTTCACCACTAGCCCTATGGCCATTCTTGATCTCCATGGACTGTAATTAAGTTTCCAGTCACCTCAAAACACACTTTTGGAAAAATTTCACCAATGGTTCAAATATACAATAAGTGGTAAAAAATGTAAATAAACTAATTGAAGAGGGAATAATAAATAATCTAAAGAAGTATAGACACATAACTAAAATAGATATACAACATAAGCTATAAAATAAAACATACTTGGTTGAAATACTTATACAAAATATGAGTATAAAATATAATGATCATGGAACCAGATGTACCCAAATTTCATCACTAGTGACCCCTGATTACTTTCCAAAACCCAAAAATCCCTTTTAAAATATACAAAAAACATCAATGAGAGAAATATTGGCCTTAAAATGCCATATGATATCTATATAGAAGTCAGATAAATAGCCCAGTGGGTCTCCACCTACTAATATTATGGAAATACATTTTATTACTATTTATAAAGTGATATTTTTTACATAATATATAATGTAATTTTTTCATTACATAATAAAACAAGTCTAATTCCATTAATGTAACACATTTACAATCAAAAAATGTCTACAAAACAAAATGATCATGGTTATAAATTTTAATAATTCACTAAAAAAAGAATATTTGTCTATTAAAAGAATATAAATAATGAAAAAAATACAATTTATTAGTATTTCTATACATTTAATAGAAATTTATTGGTCATAAAAAACATCCAAGAAAAACAATTTCTTAAACCCCATTTAAGAAGTAACCAAACCATTATATATATTAACACATACATTAAAACAAATATTTAAAAAATTCAAAAGTAAATAAAAACACACTCATACTGAATCACAAATCACACATTCGTACCAAGAAGAAAATGATTCAATTTATAAGAGAACACCTAAATAGTTGTCAATTTTTCAAACAGATAGGAGGAATAAAAATGTTCCAATAAAAAAATCCAATAAATGTTCCTTTGAATGATCTAATTATCATGGGAAACTTCTAATGCCTCTTGGATCTAGATCCCAAATTGGTTATAAGGTACCTTGGTTAAAACTAAAGAACATTTCATGTCATTTTATTTCAGTAAAATACATTTAATAGTATATGCCTTCTCAGCCTATTTCTTTCAAGATTCTAGGGTAGGAGGTGTTTAGAGTATTGTTGGAGAAGTTTTACTAGTGTCTAAAGCTGAAATTAGTTTACATATGGTGGTTCACAGTTTTAACCTAATTCCATGGAGTGAGTGGTTCTTCCTAGCATTGATGTTAGATATTCATTGCTTTATGATTCAAAATAGAGTTTTAATGCTTAATTAATTCATGGTTTGAAATTATTATTCACAAATTGAATGGATTATAGCAAAGGATCTTTAATGTTTGGAATTTTGTCACTAGGTTATGAATTTATGGCCTTGATGTCATGAACTAATTTCACATCCTGAACTACTGGGCATTACAAATGTCTACACCGTGAATTGGTGTTTCATTTCATGATTCATCAAGTTCTATAATGTTTAACAATTTGGTAAACCATATACCATATCTCATTCATCCTATGTTCCTTTTAATTTTTTTATCACTAGGTTATTTTTAATGATATATCATCCCATTTACTCATTATTTGATCAATTTCATTTAGATGATTAAAATTGGGAATCCATGGTGATCTCTCCTTATTTCCTCGTCAGTTTATTCTATTACTATCATGAGGATTCATAGTGGTGGCGTTGTTTTGATTTGGGGTATGATTTAGCTATGATTTTGATCATAAATTAGTGTAATTTAGGATTATCTAACGATTCCATATATGGTTATGGTTTTCTATTGGATATTTATTTTCTCTATTGTGCATAGAGATTAAAAAATATTCTTTGAGTTATGGGATACTCAAAACACCCCATTTTATGTCCCTGTGTAAGGATTTCATGATTTTTGTATTCCTTTTGGTTTATATTATAACTCATAATAGAATTAGAGTTATCTGGATTTATTGAAATTGAATAGTAATAGAAGTATTCACATCTATTTACTACTTTTGTGATATTGCATATGGAAATATACATGCATTTTGATTTTACTAAAAAATTTAGTTTTTGGATACTTTCTAATGTTTTAGTCATTATAATTGTGAAACCCTTATTGGGTTGATTATTTATACTCACATTGAATTAAATGTTAAGTACTTATATATCGATAATGAATTGGTTTCCTAGGTAAATATGGAATTGGTTAGAATATCCATGTTATGTAATATAGTAATGGAATAAAATCCCTTTATGATGAATTTGAATTTATAGTAAATTGTATGAGGTAGAATTTTTTTATATGTTTTTTCGTTATTATGGTATTTTCTTCGATGATGTTTTCGAAATTAGTGGGGGATTTTACTGGTTATGGTGGAGACTACTTTCGATGGGGGATAAATTTAGATGAAGTGAATTTTATAGATAGAATGGGATATGGTGAGGGATGATATGTGAAGATGGATTTTGTTTTTTTTTTGATATGGTTGTGTTTTATTGATGGATTTTCATATGATGTGTTATGGATATGGAAGAGTTGATATGGGCGAGCGGTCAAATGGTGTGATTATGTTAGTTACTAGGTTATCCAAGCAATGAATTGAAATGCTAGAACTAAAATATCATTCAATGAATTTAAATAAGGATGGGATAAAATCTATGTGTAGTAATTATCTTTAATGGATCAATTGATAAACTAGACGAGTTAGAAAATGAATGAAGTGTGGTAAGAAATATATTATGTGATAATTGAAATAGTGAATTTGAAATTAATGAACTTATTTTTTCTCATAAATGGTAAATTTTAGGAAATAACTAAGTATGTAATTGAAAGTATAATTTTTTTGGTTATGTGTGGTGGTGATGTGGTGTGATGAACATGGAGGTTGTAGTAATTGATATGTAATTCATTAGGAATAGTGAGGGTGTTTTGGATTATTGTTGTGCGATTGATGTCAACCCATATATTAGGTATTGTGTTTTATCTATATACCTTGTATTTTTATGTTATTTTCATAGGGATCCCTCCCAAGTTGGATGACCATACCAACAACCAAATTTTTTGGGTTTTGGGTGTTTTCCACAACATCCAAACCTTTGGTGATTAGATGGATAGCTACACCCTCTTCACCTCTCTTCCTTTAGTAGTTTCAATGATGAAATTTGTTATTGTTTTATATTATATTGGTAATGAAATGGGTTAGTGTTGGAAATTTCAAAGAGACAATATGAATTTGATATGTTGTGTGGATCATGTGAGGTTGGAGGAGGTCTCATGGATTTTTTGACATTCATGATACACTACAAAAATAAATAAGAGGCACGATTGATTTATGAGGCTGTAATATGTTGTTAATGAATGAAGATTGAATGATATTTTAGATATTTAAGGGTGTTTTAGGTAGGGAATCATCTAAATTCACATTATAAATTGATTTATATTTGATGTAATGTTTGTATAAATTTTGTGTATATAAGATCTATGATTTTGGGGAATGATTATGGAAAATAATTTGGTAAGTCGTTACATGGGACATTGTTTTATATTATTTTGATTTTATGTTAGTAAATTGTAAGAATTATATTTTTATTGTTATGTATTTATTTTGGGATTTTTTTTAGATAACATTTTTAAGGTAAATGTTGGTTTTTGTGTTTATTCACTAGTGTTATATTTTCCTCTTCTGAAATTTCCATGAGATTCCTTGGGTATGATACTACTTATTATAAATGTTAGTCTCGCACAGTGTATATTAAATATATTTTCTATGTTTCTAGAAGGATCTCATAGACTAATATGGACATTAAAAGCTCAATTTTTGGGGTTTTTTTGTGTAGTTATAATAGGACTAGTAATTTCATATTAATTACTTGGTTACTTTTATTTTTTAAAAAAAAAATTTATGCATTGTGGAATGGTTTGGTTTCCCTCTATTATACCATGTGATGGAGTTTCTTATCTGATATGAATTTTATCTTCCAATAAATTGTTTATTATTGTGGTTAATTCCTTCAATATGTGATATTATTATACCATCAGTGGTAGTCTCCAACCTAGGGCCTACTAGAGGCAGGACATAGTGGGGTCATTATCACTTTTCCTTCATTGAGGTGGTCATCGAAATGTGGTATCATATGTCAAGTTGATAGATATAGTGGAGTCTAATGTTCAGATGTATGAGGATTGTTAGGTTTGGTGGGGTGAGGGTTTAAGTTGTCCCTGGTGAGTGAAATTGGCCAATGATACTAGCAAAGCCATAAAATATTAGGTCCCATTGTGATATGATGCATGTGAACAATGTATACCAAAAAACAAAGTGATAATATTATGATTATAGCGTAAATACATGGGAAAGTTACTTTCAGCCTGATTATTTTTATTCATTTATTAATAGGGGTACATTCATTAAATTAAGATTTAATTTCTTAAATGAACCATGATTAAATTACATGCTATCAGGCGTAGGGTTTCTCCTTGTTTTTAGGAATGTCTCTGGGTAATTGTTCACATGTAACTAAAGTAGTAATGGTTTAGTAGGATAATTTGGTTGATATTTTGGGGTCTGATCTAACATCATATTTAATTATAGAATAATAACTTTTTCACATCTATTAAAATTTATGAATTAGATAGTGTTTTTAAATTAAGAGAGATGCTATTAATGATATTTTACTCGATACACAACAACATGTTTCTCTGAAATCTATCATTTCACAAAAGACTAAATAATACCAAAAAATAATAATTTATTAATAATATTATTTAATGTGGTATTTATCGTCTATCCATTCTATCAGTTCAATTTAATTTAACTAACTATATTATATTTATTAAATGTTATTATATTCAACAAATAAATTTTATTGGCTTAAAATTTAAATAAATCCAATTTTAAGAATAAAATAATCTATCATTTTTCAAAGTTAGTTTTATTTTCATTTAATAATGATCCCTTTAAAAATCTAGTTTTCGAAAATTTAATATATTCTATTTGAAAAAATATACATTTTAATTGGAAGTGGGACATCAAAAATTACATATGTTGGTTTTTTTGGTATTTATCAAAACATTGGTTGAACCTCAGTGTTCATCCACCTCTTAGTGAATAAAGAGAAATGAAATTCCCCTCACTAGATTTGTTTTACCTATATTAATCTATAGTTGAATGTGATGCAGGTTTTTTGGGGAGATATGATCTATGGTGATTATGTTCTGACCTCTTTCATTTTATCAATGAATAGTAAAAAATACCACATTATAGTTAAGAACTAATTTTCCATTTAAATAATCATTTTATATTCAACATATTTTTTTTTATCAAAAATAGATCAATTAGTCTATGTATCAATATTATTTATGTTATTTTAATAAATTTTTATATATAAATTTGATATGAAATTTTATTGAAATTTTTAAACATCTTTTTACCTTCCTTTTATCCACATGAGAGAGATTAGAATTAAATATAATTTTACCACCTTTGTGATTTTAATTTTGAAAAACAGGGATACAATGTTGTAATTAGTATGAAAAATGTGGTCGTATATGATCAAAATAATATATGGTATCTATTTACAATATTATTTTATTTACCACGGGAAAAAGATAAATAGGGAAATTGAAGGTAAAATACATATTATAAAATTATAAATATTATCTTAAAACTTTTACAATAAATACTTTATAATTTATTGAATACCAAAAACATCCTTATATGAGATTGTTACCATTAGAAGCTACATGGGTGGCATTATAACATTTATAGATTGTAATTTAAAGTAAAGGTAAATATGTCATAAATATGTCCCTTCATTCTATAAGAATTTTAATATGGGGTATTATAAGTAATATTTTCAGAAATGAATAGTTATTCAAAATAGTAAAATTTTCCGTAAATCATTGTAATTTATTTATAATTTTTAGGAATTATATATTTAAATTTAATAATGTGACAATGATAATGAAGTAACAGATTTTTTTAAAGAATGAATCAATTAAATGATCGTAATAATATTAAAATAAATATAATTTGAAATATTTGAGGTCATACACAAATTTTATGGATTAATATGACCTTTTATAATTCAGTAAATTTATTTTTTATAGGGTATCATGATCATATGATATTTAAAAAAATACATGTAATTTATTGTGTCAAAATACACATAATTCATTTTTTAAAATATATAATATTTAATTAAATGATATAAAATTGATTAAAATATAATATTCATCCAAAAATATTCAATAAGTCTAAACATGTCTTTTATTACTCATTCATTGGCCTTCAATCATGTTTTAGAATTTATTTTATCCCTCAAAGTGTAAATTACATGATAATATGTATGAGTTAAAAGGTGTTAAAAAGATAAGGATTAAAAAATATTAAATACTTGTTAAATTTTAAAAAGATTATAGGTATTAGACCAAGAATAATAATATCATAAAAATAAATCTAATTGGTACCACATATAATAGAATATAAATTTATATTAATTTAATATTTTTATATTTATAATAGTGCCCCTTCTCTCTCCTATAAAAGCGAACTCATTCCTCTCTGTTACTCAGACTTCCAAAACCTTTTGGTTAATCCATTATCTTCCCATAAATAATCCTAGAAACCCACCTGACATTATCTATAATTTATTTTAGGAATAACACCCTTCTTAGATGTGTTATTTTGTTATTAAAAGGTGATCATATGAAGAAAATGTATCATTTTTATTTAAGTGCTTCCATTTTAATTTTTCTTCATCATTCTTCTAATATCCTCCGACAATGAATATATAATAATATAGTATGATAAAAATATATATTTTTTGTTATGATAATATCATAACATAAATCCATATCCAATTTCATTAAATTGAAAATTAACATTTCATTCGTGTGTATGGCGGACTACCGCCACGCGAACCATTATAGTTTGTTTTTTTATTGTTGTCTCTCAAGACAAGTCAAAATGGTGGAATTAATGTTTTTAATTGGTGTTAATGAGATTTTTTTCATTATAAGACAATAATATATCAAATATGGTCTTACATTCCATGCCCATAAAAATGATAACATTGTTCATTGGTATGTTTGACCTTTCACCTTCATTAAGTTATGTGAATAATATTTTCAACACTTCACATTTATGATATGTATAAGTATATTTTTATGATTTTTATGATTTGGATAATATTATAATACTTATTTAAATATAAAATGATAATTACCTTATTTCCATAATGATTTATGGAAAATAGAAATGTCACTCATGCGTAAGTATGTTCTCCCATTTCCATGATAATAACGTTTCATTTTTCATTACCAAAATTAATGTATTGACTTAACTATATAATAGTATATTAAATTTTATAACTATTAACTAAATATTATTTTGGAGAACATGGAATTATGACAACATAGACAATTGATATCATACGAAGTTCCTTTTCGACATAATTATCGAATACTGAGAAAACATCTGATATGAAAATAAATAATTATATAATTATTATAAAATTAAAATAAGTTAAATAATAGGAAAATAATAATTGAAAATATTTCTAATGAATGTAGATAGTAAGCTCTATTTTTTATTCAAGTAGATAAGGAACGTATGAGTTGATTCTGACTCGAGGTAAAGGACATTGTCTCAATCTCCTTTCATTGAGACATTTCATGATAATATGCACCTTATATATTTTATAAGGTGTATATACAACCACAATGAGATTTCATATTCATATATTATCTATAAAAATGTTATTTAATGTTTTGGTAAATGTATTAGATCATTTAGTGTAATATTTACATTTTCAAAGTGTTATGTGATAAAATAAATGTTTAAATATGAAATTAACACATCCTTTTGATCATGATATTCATATAAGTATTTATTAAATGGATATAAAATTATTTTAAATGTCATTTTTTAAAAATTAAATTTTATTAAATGGGTTTTAAATGGATTATTCTTTCATGATTTATACAGAATGTTTTCAAAATGAAAAAAGAAATGTTCTTTTTAATGTTTACGGAGAGAAAATATTCACCACTGTCATAAATATTATTTTATAGTTGGATTCCTCTCTAATCTTTAATGTTATTAAATGAAAAAATATATCCATTATTCTGATATTTGGTATCTTGGTATTGAAAATAGGCTTATAAATGAAAATTTTATTTTTATACGAATATTTTCTTTATATAGGATTAGAAGTTGGTTTCAAAATGGTTTTGTAATGATCATGTTTTGTTAATGATATGGTATATTAGAATTATATAAAATAGTATAGACTAATATTTCTTATATGATGGGTTGAACCACATTATAGCTCATAGGTGAGCCTGAAATAGCATATATTATGTGTTGAGCCCCATTTTAGCCCATGGGTGAGCCCATTATTGCTTATATTTATGGATGAGCCCCATTATAGCTCACAAGTGAGCCAGATATACCTTATATGTAGGGTCATCTCAATTATAGATATCCAAATCATTGGGTAATATTTATATTTTGTTGTAATTCACCTAATGTATTTTTCATTCTATGCTATTTTTTAAAACTTTTTGTTGATTATAAAATATAGGAGGTATTCATGTGAAAGTGGTTTATTTAATTTTCTCAAATAAAATTAATTTTGTTACGATGTTTGAACTAGACTGACAGTTTTATTTATTTTTATGTCCCTTACAGAGCATTTTGTGTTAATCCCATGTTTTTAACTATTTTCATAGGAGTTAAGGGAGCATATAGTATTGGATATAATCAAGGGAAATTTATCACGATTAATCATGAAAATAAAAAATGTTTATTTTTTAATTTTTTGTGTTATATATGAAATGGATAATCTTGGAACCATCAACATTTAATTTCTATCGTTTTGTTTTGTAATATTTGTGGAATTATTCTCAAATTCCCAAAAATTGAAACGATATTTAATTTGAATTCATTACCCAACTCAATATTATGTAATGATTAAGGATGAGACTTTATAATTTACCTAATATAGGAGACTAGTCAAGGAATTGGGACTTTCAATACATTTAGTGGTAAATATTACGAATATAGAAGGATGTAATCTCTACTCCAGAGACATAGAATAGGTTGTATTTTATTGAGATTTATATACACATTATTTTTTCCTCAGTTGATTTTTTTATGTGTTCAATAGAATGCCAAATTTGGTATGTTGGGCGTGAATGGTGGGGGTTGTATGTTGGTTCTTGTGAGAATATAGATATTTCATGGTATGATTTTAATATGGAGTTTTATTTGAATTCATTTAACCAATGATAATGGTGGAGATAAAGATAGATCCACTCTCTATTTAGAAGGGATGAATAAGTCTATAAGAGATTGTGTTTCTGGCAGCCTGGTACTAGTTCACTCATAAGTAACTCAACATGAGGGCCACATGGACTATATCACTTCTGCTCATATTCTAGATGGTACTCACCATCAATGAGTGTGTATGGTGGTATAGTGTGGAGACTATACCCTCTTTATAATATATTCATACAAAAGTAAATAATAATGAGTATAAGAATTAATAAAAATTCAATATCCCCATACTATATAAAGAAAATTAATTGATATATGTCAGAAAACAACATCCTACACAGATGATATCATGTTTATAAAAAATATGTAGTATGAATACAATTAAAATATGAAATCTATTGAAAAATTAAAAAAATATAAAAAAATACCACAATATCTAAAAATATTAGCATCCCTAGAATTGTCCCAATCATCTTTTTTCATTCAGTAATCTAAACAAAATGTCCTTTTTCCATAGTTGGTTACATTTCATTGTCATTTCATGCATCCAATAATTTTTTCATGAAGAAATTAGTGACCTGAATTTGGTGTGAGTAAATCATTGCATTATACCATGATTGGTATGAAATTTAAATCTATTCTATGACTAATAACATCAATGGTGTATATTTATGATTCAAATAGAAATGAAAAATAAATTAGAAACCATGTCGATCTCAGATTTTCAAGGGATGTCGGGATGACTATATATGCTTCGACCAAAGAAGGATGTCTATAAACATATAACATTTAAATATTCAATTGAATAAGAGAAAATAGCCAAAGTCTTTTTATTATGAAAATAAAAAGGAAATCCATTGAATAGATCCATTTATTCCCACACAAAACACCCATTTTAAAATCAAAGTGATAACCAGAGAATTATTGAATTCTAGAAGTCATGCCAACTCATAGTGATCAAGCTGTAAGGGTTTTCCATTTTGTTTTGGTGGAATCTAATAAATTAAACCTTTAAATTTCACTACTAATATTTGATACCAAATAATTTGAAAAATTTCTTTTTTATTCAGTTAGACATTGATTAGAATCAAAGGAGCTAGCCTATGGAAATCCTTATCTAAGGAAATGGGGCCAAACCTTGTGAGATAATCCATAATTATTTTTCTATATAATTTATATGATTTTTCTGAAATCAATCTAAGGAAATAATCAAGTAAAAAAAAGACATAATATAATTTGGGTTTCCATCTATAATTCACATCAATAAATTTGTTGTAATACTATGACATCTCTCATGGAATTCCCACTCTAAAATCCAATTCTTATTAAAGTCGTTCCACATCTATAATGGGTCCAAAAATCCCATAACCAGTAACCAAATCATAAATGAGAAACTATTGAAAATGTAAAAGTATAGAGTTTACGATATTTAATATGAAATTAGGTATACAAATTTATTTATACAACAACTCATAAAACCCATGTGGTGTATGGTTATGCCAAATAATGGGTTTCACTAAGGATAAACAAAACACTACCTATTAGGGAATTCATATTAAATTAAAGTAAGGATGTCACTGAATTTAGTCAAACACAACGAATTATGTGTCCTGGTTTGTGTTTTTATTTCTATAATAGTGTATATGGGCCTCATAACACCTCAATATTAGGTTCTAATATTCAAATTAAAGGAATAATGTTTTTATAGGAAACACATGGAATGTTTGGAATGTGGAAAAATGGAAAAATTTATAAATGGTGAGAATAAGAAAGAGAAGTCATAGACTAACTACCCTATCCATGTAAAAGACTCCCCATCTAGTATCTTCCTCAATTCGGGTTAGAATAATAGACAAATAAAAACAATAGAAATTCAAAAAAAATATTTCATATTTGGTATCTACAAGGCCATATAAAATATAGGGTTGTAAACAGAGAATATAAATAAGTGTACTGATAGACATAGTGAGGGGGATCCATCATGATTAATGGAGATTTAATTGGTTTTTTAATAGTGAAAGATCATAAAATAATAGTGAATATGAATAGGTATGTCTATAATATAACATCTCTCCCTATATCACTCTATATATAGTAGTCAGAATTGTTTTTCACAATACCATAGGTTCTCCTCCCAATAACCTATAAGAATTCGACTAGATGTGGCAGACTAAGATGGTACTATGGGGAGACTATACCCCCTATATCATATTTTTAACTATTTAATAAATTACCATAATACATCTACGATAACCGGTATTTATAATACACATAATAAATAGACATCCAGTAATAATATATGTAATGTGATAAAGGCTCGAACAAGAAAGGCATACAATCCCTCATCACCCACTAGACCAGTCAAATTTCTAGAAAAAAATAAAATAAAATAATAAATATTTATCCCATGAATCTTTGATCCTAATTACATCACCATCTCTATGAACTCATCTATGATATCTCAATTGACAATGCTAACCAAGTCCTCAAACTAACACATTTACTAAAATTTACATGTAAGTGTCATGCAGGTACCTAGGAGAAATGGAGGCTTGTGTTAGGTGTGAGTAAAAATTAGTAGTACACCACCAATTCTCTCTAAAAAATCATGTATTTAAATATAGTGGATGACATAAATTTAAAAAATATTATATTAAATAAAAAATAAAAATTCTCATTAAATTTTTTTTAATGGCCTTCAAACTCTATGTTGAAACCTGGGGTCATCCAAACCTACATTAGCTCCATGAAATATGTCTATATAAAGGGGTGGATCCTCCTACATCAAGATAAATAACCCATGATATTGTAATATTATCCATGATCATTTTATTCATGCATAACACATCATAAAAATGTTCATTACTTCAGAAAAAATAGAATATTACCCCCATGCATCGAGTATAATAATTCTCTTCACCCATAGTTATCCATTGACTATGTTGTTTATGATCAGGTGGTTCATATCCCATGTATTGTGTCCTTATGTGGTTCATATCCCACACATATTACCCTTAATAAGTATTTAGGACCACACATTTTAGCCTTAGGAAGGAATGTGTGCCAAACATATGACCGACAGGTGGGAACGTAACCATTCCATGTAACCTCAAGTGTCACATATAGTGCTATCAATAAAAATACAGAAGCACATTTTATATCATTATAATATTTCAAAAGGTTTTGTAATTAAAATAATTAGGAATAAATCATAATAGAATCATTTCAAAACAAATCCAGAAGGAAATTCACACGACAAAAACACCAAGAAAAAAATAGCGGGTCAACATAAGTCACAGAGATAAAATGATATGATCACTATTTAGAAACCATTTACTCTATTGATAGAAGTATTCCAAATCATCCTCCATGTGAAAAATACATTTCAGGTATCAATTATTCCTATTCATCATACTCATTCCATTATATACAAAATGAACTAGTTTATGAATCCAAAAATAACTAATTTCCAACTCATCATATCATATACCCCTTTCAATAAATTCATGGTAATAACTAAATAGAAGAAAACAAAACAAATTAAATAATGTTAAAAACTATCATAATAATTTTAACTATTTCTAACTCACATCTCATTTAATAACAATATACATTAACCATTGAATAATGGATATCGTTAATCCTTCTACCAATTCTATAACAAGCTAATTATACACATTAGATCTATGTAATTTATTGTCAAGATAATCATAAAAATAACTAGGTTTGGATAACTACATGTCAATAAAAGATTTAAATTCACATGTTAAACAAAAATAAAACCAATATCTATTTATTATAGGACCACTATGTTTACTCAAATCTGGAACCAACATACTAGTATGGGATGGAATTCCCCTTAGGATTCCGTATGTCTAGGTCTCAAAACTAATGTCTGGAAGAGGACCATGGGAGGTCTATTCATATGAATATTCATCAAATAATGGGATTTTCAATTTCATTAAAATTATCACATGTAATTACATCATGAACACAATCAATCACATAAAAAAGATAAAAATGATGTTTTTATAGACCTCCTACTTGAAATATATGAAATCCAACTGCAACCATTATGATATGTTTACCCTAAAACAAGTTAAATCTGGTTTAAAAAGTAGGATCTCAATAGAAGTGATAAAATATGTGGAAGAGTATCACCACAACAATTGACACCTTTATCTACTAACTGAATAGGTGAAAAGATCCAAAATCCCTCTAGAGGTATCAAAAAATCCAATGTGTTCAAATAGAGTTGAATTGCATAATGTTTGAAAAATAAATAGTGGGACTTTGGATTTTTAAGACATTTAAACTACTAACCACTCCAAAATTCCAAATGAATGTTGAACAACAATGCTGAAAAAAATTTAGCCCATGATGTAATTCACATGGCTACACTATAGCAATTACCAATACAAACTCCTCCTCGATCCACATCATAATGGAAGCCCAAATCCAATTTACCTTTGATGTTTTTTTAATGTGGCCCACACACCTTGTCAAATCCACCCTCAAAATGTCCACGTAACATTGCATGTCTCCCATGTCATAACACTCCATCATTTCATAGTTATTACTAAAATGGTAGTGCAATCAAAAATCATCCATGTCATATTGGGATCGCTCCATGCCACCACCAACCCTCTCTCCACCATATACTCTATAAAATATGGTAAAAATTCCTATAAAACTCCAAAAAAAAATTCAAAAAATGCTATAATTAAAAGAAAACCCCAGAAAAATCCCAAACAATATGGTGATCATGACAAAAGTTAAAAACATAAAACATAAACAACATTAAAAAATTCTTTTTTGGGAATTTGAATTCCCAGAACTTCATTATGATTCACGGATTTTAAAATAACCCATCCATTAACAGGGAAATTTCACTTTCACAATGAAATAATCAACTTCCAAAATGTTTTTTACAAACATTTCACCATATAACATTTCATCCCAGAGTGTCTTTGATGAAAACATACCAAAAAACAATACCTCTGTAGGTTTCAATACCACACTCAACTTCCCATGCAATACTGTAGAACACCAAGAAATATCAAATTGTATAACTCCATACATAAGTAACATCACTCACTATATCCCAATACATTTCTCTAATACATCACCGTACCACTAGATGAAACTTCAAGATAACCATCTATTCTGATACATCATTATTTCACTATCCATGTCATTTGTAGTTTCATGGTTCTCCCTACCATAGAAACTAATTTGGCATGATGTATTTTTACCATTGAAATTCCCCCACCACTGAGGTTTCATTTCAAAATGAATTCCTTGTGGAAAATTAAATGCCTCAATGTAACATCCCAAGTAAGTGATGAATAATAGATATTTTTATCTATGTCTATTTATAAATTATAAAGTGTTTTTGAGGCTTAAAATGAGAATAAATCCAATCTTAAGCATGGAATACACTAATATTTTTAACTGATTGTTTTACTGCCTTTTGATGGAAACCCCTTTTGAAATCAAAAATTTAACAATTTTATAATCTCTATTGGTCAAAATAAACATATTCTTTATGATTGGGACATTTAAATTTACATTGGATAAATTTTTGGTATTTTTCTGACAATGTTCCTTTTTTAATGAATAGTGAAAAATACTGCATTTTACATCGAAACTGCTTTTTCATCTAATTTAATTATATGGTTAGATTATCTTCCTAATTGTTCTTGATGTGTACCTTTAATATATATTTACCATTTAATCCAATAGTGGTCATTGTAATTAATTACACTTTGAAATTGGACTTAAACTAGTGTCAATGTTTTGGTACTTATTGTTTCATAAAAACACGCTATATGTTCTGACAGCGGGAATTAATTATTAAATTAATTAATAAAACTTATATGTCTTGAAGTTTGTAAAATAGACATAATTTTTGAATTTGTAATATCAAATATATCCTAGGGTGAAGTTTTGGTATTTTCCTGAAAAACTTCAATTTGTGATGAATAGTGAAACCACTAAGTGGTACTTAAAAAAACTGATTTTTCGTTTAAATGAAACTTTACCACCTCTGTGTTTTGAATTTCAAAAATCCTACATACATGGTTGTAATTAAGAAGATAAATTTGGTTCAATGGGATTAAAATAATTTTTTGTTGAATAGTAACTTTTATGTTTTTAATCGTGATTAGAGGTAATCAGTGTAATTTAATGTAAGAATAATGTTTTCATATTATGAAATGACCTAGACACATGTCCTACCATTATTGGATGTGTCATGGCTGACCAAGAAAATATATGAGTCAACTTGGGGACCCCATGGAGCCACGTTTGGTAGGAAAATGACAATAATAACTTTTTATTTAAAGTTAAAATAAAAATGACAAAAACATTAGTTGTTTTACTAAAACAATTTTTAAATGGGGTTATACAAGTCATATTTTTTACTATAAATAGTAATTGGAATGATAAAAATATTTCCTACATAATGATATTTTTTTTATAATTTTTAGTCATTAAATAAATAAAATTATTTATGACATCATGATGATGCAGCGATTACGTCATTAATGAAGGATTTAAATAAAATGAGAAGATAATGTAAAATAAATGACCTACACATGTCCAAAACCCATTAGATGGGTGGATTTAGAACCCTTATCACCTTATACTATAATTATATCAATGCGTGACCTTTTAAATCTGAAACCAATTTTAAAATAATGTAACTTTTCTTTACTTTCCAAGAGTGCCCCTCCTCTCCTCTTATAAAAGGTCCCCACCTCTACCTCCATACCCACACATCCAAAGCCTTTGGATCCACCAAAACCTTCCCATTTGGTCTCTCCACATCTCTCTCTTACTCGTAGAAGCCTCACTTTGGGTATAAGTCTTCCCAAGGAAGCCTTTGAGCTCAAACCAAAGAGAGTTACCCGATTTTAAGGTAATGTCTTCAATTGAGTCCTTTTTTTTATTTTGCTTCTCCAACCCCCTACACTCTTTTTATTCAATTCTTTTGTAACAACTCCAGTATCTTAAATATACTATTATGTTGTTATAAGAAGTATTCGAGCTTCACTTACACACACCTACATCTAATGATTAAAGAACATACTGTTTCTGTGGATGGTGAATTTCTGCATCCTGAAACGATGATTGTTCAACATTCTTTTAACACCTTCAAAGGTGTCCATTAAGATGTCACAATATTTATATATGATATATAATATGTTTATTTTTTCCTTAATCTTCTGTATTTTTCATTTATGGAATACCTTTATGGCTTCCAATATGGGTATATTCGATATCTTCATTTTAGGAAGTGCGGACTACCGCCCCCTCAAAGTGATTTGATTCGATAATACCATATGTGGTATGTATAAAGGATCTATTTAATGATATTATATATGATACCATACTAGAATTAAGATACTATTATGTATCATTATGTTTTAATTCCATTAAATATGAAATAGAAATGGAAGTAGCGTTCATGCGTACGTATGGCTTACCGTCTCCATGAACGGTGCATTTTATTTCTTACCTCTAAATGTTATGTAATATTATAAATGCATGAATGTACTGGATATATATGATATATATTATATCTACATCATGAATACAATTATGGATATAATGGATATTTTACCACATGAACAACTTGTAATTATAAAGAGTTCATTTTTGACTCAAGTACCAATGATCGTTAAATCGACCGTTATTAACTTAGATAATAACATAGTGTTCATGACATGGTAATAAGTGATATTAAATAAATTATGAACGTGTAAAAGGTTCTTAATCAAGTATAAATTAACTCATGTTTATTATTCATGAGATTAAAGAACGATCGAGTCATGTCAGACCCGAGGTAAGGGAACTTCTTAACCCAATTTCTGTTCTTTGGGTTAATCTCCTACTTTTAAATTATGTAATGATATTATTATGTCCTATCTTGTATTTGTACTTTCATTATGTGTACATAAAGTGAATGAAAATAATAGATCGATTTTATTTAAAAATGTTCTTTTTATGGGACTTCGTCTCAATCTCCTTTCATTGAGGCATATTTTATTTTATACACAACCTTATTTTATATGTTATATAAACCCCATTGAATTTTACGTTTATCCCAAAAGAATCATTTTTTTATATGAAGCGTTTTACAAAATGACAAAAGGGAATGTTTTTGTCATACCTATGTGGTGACAACGAATTCTCCGCCGTTGTGACCATTATTTGAGTTTTGGCTTCCTCTACAAGCGATACCTTTTTTTAAAAGAAAAATAAATACCATGTTTTACTTTTATTTTATTTTGGTATTGAAAATGGTTTTCATAATTTTTTTATATCAATGTGTTGTATTGATATCTTATGATTGAAAAGTGGAAATGTTATGTTTCCTTTATTCATGATTTATGTGATATGATTATGTTATGGTTCTTGGGCATTGTAATAAAGACAGCTGGTTCCATGATAAACTAAGGGCGGGTGAGCCTGATATAGCTCTCTAATGAATTGGGTAATGTGAAGGAGTTAAACACCGAGGTTTCTTCGAAGGGATTTAGGGAATATACTGTGATGGGTATTCCGAACGTAACCAAGAGGGTTACTCCCTACGTAAGAATATTATAAATGCCTCAAGTGACCTTTATGTCTTATGATTTCTATGATTTATTCTTGATTTGACGAGGAATGTTAAAGTGCTTATGTTTTATGAGTAGAGTATGATATCATGGATTCTTATGTATACATGTACTCATGTTTCCTTTCCATATTTTTAGATCCCTTACTGAGATTTTTATGCTCATCCCAAGTTTTTGAAATGTTTTTCACTGGTCATGGGAAAGGTACATGATGTGATGATAATGTCAAGGAAGTGTCAAGAATGAATCCATGTTTTATTTTAAATATGTTTCCATTGATGGGAAACATGAATAATATGTTTTATGTAACCACTTTGTCTTAATGTGCAATGTAATTCATGTTTTATGATCTAATTCTTTAAAACTCTAAACCAGAAAAGATCCTCAATGTGTAATCTTGTAATAACTCGTGATTAAATATGGTTTAAGGTTGGGGCCTTATAGTTGGTATCAGAGGTCAGTTTAGATAACCTTAGAAGTTATAATTTTATTAAATGATTATCCAAAAATATTTTTTTATGGTGAAATTGATGTGATATAGCATTTTAAGATTTCCATGTTGCTTCATCTAAGACATGTTTGTTCAGAATGGTTTTCTGCAGAGGAAACAAGGAAGCAGTGCAAGGAAGGCATATATAAGGAAATAACATTCCGAATCAGCATCCTGAAATGGTCGAATTTGGAACTGAATAGTTTTTTGCAGTAATGGCATAGTTGACTCAAGCGATAAATGGTGGTGGTATCCATGCATGAGATCAGCCAGATCAACCGTAGAGGAACATGTCAGTGGTGGAACATTTTATGAGGCAACATCCCCCATCATTCAGAGGATCATCTGACCCTGTGCTAGCGTAAGGGTGGATTAAATCACTAGATAATATTTTCTATGTCATGGGGTCTTCAAACAATCAAAGGGTTAGTCTTGCTATTTAACGTTTGGACGGTGAAGCAGATCAGTGGTGGTCGATGGATAAAAATATCAGGGATGCTGATGAGATTGATGCTCTCGACTGGGATGAAATCAAAGGTATGTTTCTTGGGAAGTATTTTCCTAATACTGTTCGACATAGGATGGAAAAACAATTCATGAAATTGAGGAAAGAGGAAGACCAAGTGGCTACTTATGAAGAAAGGTTCACTCGATTGTCAAGGTATGCTCCAAATTTTATCCGAGACCTTGATAGTAAAATCAATCGTTTTTACTCAGGATTAAAGCCAAAATATCGAAGGGCTTTAGCTTCTCGTGAGTTCAAAAGTTATGAAAAGATTGTTCGATATTCTGAGAAGGTGGAAATGGAGTTTTCCGATGATCAAGTGTTCTATAACAACCAACATAAGAAGAGACCAATGAGGCAGGAGAAAAGAATGAATTCTTCAAAAAATTCTGATTGTATGAAAACTAAGTTTCTAGTTTGTGATAAATGTGGTAAAAGGCATTCTGTGGAATGTCTTCTGAATTCTGGAATGTGCTTTCGATGTGGTAAGATGGGACATAAGGCTCGTGATTGCACTGAAAAGGATCAAAGTGATGGTATGTCCAAATTTTATTTGCAGTTAGTGAAATGTTTTAATTGTAATGAGATGGGTCACTATGCAAACGAGTGTCCGACAAAGAGCTTGAGTGATTTTATGCAGTTAGACTACAAGTAGAAAGGGGTGGTGAAATCCTTTGCAACTACTTCAGCAGATGTCGGGCCATCAAATGAAGTTGTATCGGGTACTTTGTTTGTTTTTTTAGATTATTCTAGTGTGTTGTTTGATTCGGTGTCTACACATTCTTTTATCTCTGAAACCTTTTCTAGTAAAATGGGAATACCATCTCAAGAAATGACTCCTGAAAATTTGGAAAAAACACCTATGGCAAATGTTGAGGCCAAAATAATTTATAAGAATCTTCCTATCCTTATCCTTGGAAAGAAATTACTTTCAAACCTTATTTTTTTACCTCTAGTAGAGTTTGATGTTATCCTAGGTATGGATTGGCTTTCTATTTACCATGATAAGATTGACTGTAGAGGTAAAGAAGTTTCTTTTCAAAAAGGCTTTTAGTTTGTGTACAAGAATGAACCATTACTATTGATAACATATCAAGAGGCCGAGAAACTTGTAAAAGATGGAAATGAATGTTACCTTGCACATATTGTTGAAAACAAAGGAACTGTTCAGATTAATTATGTGCCAGTGGTAAATGAGTATCCTGATGTTTTTCCTAATGAGTTGCCTGGAATAATACCAGATCGGAAGTTGAATTTTCTTATTTACTTACTTCCTGATGCTAATCCAATTTCAATACCCCCTTATCGAATGGATAAAATAGAACTTTTATAGTTGAAGGAGCAATTGCAAGATTTATTAGAGAAAGGTTTCATTCGACCTAGCACATCACCACAAGGTTCTCCTATTTTATTTGTTAAAAATAAAGATGGTTCTATGAGAATTTTCATTGATTATAGAGCTTTGAATAACATCACTATTAAGAACAAATATCCTTTGCCTCATATCGATGATTTGTTTGATCATCTCCAGGGAGATCAGTATTTTTCAAAGATTGACCTGAGATCGGGGTACCATCTACTGAAGGTAATGGAAGAAGATTTTCCAAATACTGTGTTTCGTACAAGATATGGACATTATGAATTTGTAGTACTGCCTTTTGGGATAACCAATTCACCTATTTTATACGTGGACATAATGAATAGACTTTTCCATGAGTTCTTGGATAAATTTGTGGTGGTTTTTATTGATGATATTTTGGTGTTTTCTAAAAGTAAAGAGGAGAATGAAATTCATATAAGGGTTATTTTGAAAACCTTAAAAGAAAATAAATTGTATGGGAAATTCAGCAACTGTGACTTTTGGTTTCAAAAAATTTCGTTCCTTGGTCACATTGTTTCTAAAGATGGGATAACTATTGATCCTGCAAAAACAAAGGTTGTTGAAGAATGACCATGACCCACAAATGTAACTGCGATTCGTAGCTTCCTTGGTTTGGCAGGCTATTACCGAATGTTTGTTAGAAATTTTTCACGGTTATCTAGTCCAATGACTAAGCTAACTCGGAATGGTGTTATGTTTATGTGGAAAAAAGAATGTGGTGATTGTTTTCAAGAACTGAAAAGAAGATTGTTGAATGCTCTAGTTTTGGCACTACCTTCCAGTAATGGGGAGTTTGTTATCTACAGTGATTCTTTATTGAACAGACTTGGTTGTGTCCTAATGCAGAACGATCAGGTAATTTCTTATGCTTCACGACAATTGAAAACTCATGAGGTAAATTACCCTACACATGATTGGGAATTAGCTGTTGTTGTTTTCACTTTAAAAATTTGGAGGCACCATTTGTATAGTGTAAATTGTGAAATATATACCAATCAAAAAATATTAAAGTATATATTCACTCAGAAAGAATTGAACATGAGAAAAAGGATATGGCTAGAATTTATCAAGGATTATGATTGTACAATTGATTACCATCCTGGAAAAGAAAATAAAGTGGCTGATGCTTTGAGTCGAAAAAGTAATGCTTCATTAAAAATGTTGCATTTGGAACGTGATCCCTTGGTTAAGGATTTGATGAACATTGGCATATAAGTTTTTTCTATAGGATGTTCTTCTGTTTTTTAGGTATCAGTGAAATCATCTCTATTAGATAGAATCAAGAAAGCACAGAAGCAAGATAGTGAGTTGCAGAAAAAGGCAGAGCTAGTTCAGAAGGGTAAGTTTCCGGAATTCAACATTGATAATGATTGTGTTTTGAGGTTTTGGAAGAGATTATGTTTGCCTTGTGATTCACAGTTGAAGAATGAGTTGTTATGTGAGGTTCATATTTCCCCATTTTTAATTCATCCTGGTAGTACTAAGATGTATTGATATCTGAGGGAGTATTACTGGTGGGATGGAATGAAAAGAGATATTGCTGATTTTACTGGGAAGTGTTAGACTTGTCCGCAGGTTAAAGCAGAGCGGCAGTTACCGAATGGGATGATTCATCCATTACCAGTGCCAGAGTAGAAATGAGAAAATATATCCATGGACTTTGTTGTGGGATTACCGAGGACATCTCGAGGTATTAATGCAATCTGGGTTATTGTTGATCGATTGACTAAATCTGCTCATTTTCATCCTATTAGAGATACATTCTATCTAGATCAACTTTCTCGATTGTATCTTAAAGAGACAGTCAGGTTTCATGGAGTTCCCCTCTCCATTGTATCTGATCGTGACATCAGGATTACTTCTAACTTTTGGAAAGGCCTTTAGAAGTCGTTGGGTACTGAATTAAATTTTAGTACAACTTTTCATCCTCAATCAGATGGGCAATCAGAACGAACAATTCTGACATTGCAGGATATGCTACGTGCTTGTTCGATGGATTATCATGGAAGTTGGGTCCAACATATTTCTTTGGTTGAATTTTCATATAATAACAGTTTTCATTCTAGTATACAGATGGCACCATTTGAGGTGTTATATGGGAAGCGGTGACGAACTCCAGCTTTTTGGGATGAAGTGGGTGAAAAAAAATGTGATGGGACCAGAATTGGTGGAAGAGTTGGTAGAAAAAGTTCAGTTGATATAGAAACACATGAGAATAGCTCAGAGCATGCAGAAGAGTTTGGTGGACAACAGGAGGAAGGATCTATCTTTCGAGGTAGGTGATCATGTTTTTCTCAAAGTCTCACCATGGAAAATTGTGATGCAATTTGGTAAGAAATGAAAGCTGAGTCCAAGGTTCATTGGACCATATGAAATTTTGGAGACAGTAGGATTAGTTTCCTACCGAGTGTCATTACCTCTGAGTTTATCTCAGGTACACTATGTTTTTCATTTTTATTGTTAAGGAAGTACATGCCAGATCCATCTCATGTTTTGAGTCCAGAGGTAGTTCAGCTGGAGAAGAACCTATCTTATAAGGAACAACTAGTCAAGATTCTTGACCTAAGAGAGAATGTGTTGCAAAATAAGGTAATTCACCAGGTAAAGGTTTTGTGAAAAAACCATATGGTTGAAGAGGAAACATGGGAATCTGGAAATGCTATGAGGGATAAATACCCCCACTTATTCGATAAGTAAATAAATTGCGGGGACACAATTTTCTAAATGGGGAAGGATGTAAAATTCCAAGTAAGTGATGAATAATATATATTTTTATCTATGTCTATTTATGAATTAGATAGTGTTTTGGAGGCTTAAAAGGAGAATAAATCCAATCTTAAGCATGAAATACACTAATATTTTTAAAAGATTGTTTTACTACCTTTTGATGGAAAACAATTTTTAAATCAAAATTATGTCAATTTTATAATCTATATTTGTAAAAATAAACATATTCTTTATGATTGGGACATTGAAATTTACATTGGATAAATTTTTGGTATTTTTCTGACAATGTTCATTTTTTAATGAATAGTGAAAAATACTGCATTTTACATCAAAACTGCTTTTTCATCTAATTTAATTATATGGTTGGATTATATTTTTAATTGGTCTTAAATTGTAACTTGAATATATTTTTACCATTTAATCCAACAGTGGTCATTGGAATTAATTGAACTTTGAAATTGGACTTAAACTAGTGTCAATCTTTTGGTACTTATTATTTCATAAAAACACGCTATTTGTTCTGACAGTAGAAATTAATTATTAAATTAATTAATGCAACTTATATGTTTTGAATTTTTTAAAATAGACATCATTTTTGAATTCGGAATATCAAATATAGCTTTGGGTGATGTTTTGGTATTTTTCTAAAAAACTTCAATTTTTGATGAATAGTGAAACCACTAAGTGGTACTTAAAAAACCGATTTTTCGTTTAAATGAAATTTTACCACCTCTGTGTTTTGAATTTCGAAAATTCAACATACATGGTTGTCATTAAGAAGTAAAATGTGGTTCAATAGGTTTAAATAACTTTTTGGTGAATAGTAAATTTTATGTTTTTAATCACGATTAGAGGTAATTAATGTAATTTAAGGTAAAAATAATGTTTTAATAATATGAAATGACTTAGAAACGTGTCCTACCCTTATTGGATGTGTCATTTCCGACCAAGAAAATCCATGGGTCAACTTGGGGACCCCATGGAGACACTTTTTTAGAAAAAGCACATTAATAACATTTTATTTAAAGTTAAAATAAAAAGGACACAAACATGAGTTGTTTAACTAAACCAATTTTCAAATGGGGTTTTAAAAGTCAGATATTTGACTATAAATATTCATTAGAAATCTAAACAGATTTCCTACATCTTGATATTTTTTAATGTTTTTAGATATTAAATAAATAATATTATTTATGACATCATGATGATGCAGCGATTACCTCATTAATAATGAATTTAAATAAAATGAAAAGATAATGTAAAATCTATGACCTACACAAGTCCAAAATCTATTGGACGGGTTGATTTCGAACCCTTATCACCTTATCCTTGAATTATATCAATTTGGGACGTTTTAAATCCGAAACTCATTTTAAAATAAAGTAACATTTCTTTACTTTCCAAGAGTGCCCCTCCTCTCCTCTTATAAAAGCCCCCCACCTCTACCTCCTTACCCACACATCCAACGCCTTTTTCTCGGCCAAACCCTACCCATTTTTTCTCTCCACATCCCTTTATTACTCCTAGAAGCCTCATATTGGGCATAAGTCTTCCCAAGGAAGCCTTTGATCTCAAACCAAAGCGAGTTACCCGATTTTAAGGTAATGTCTTCACTTGAGTCCTTTTGTTTTATTTTTCTTCTCCAACCCCCTAAAATTTTATTATTCATTTGTTTTTTGACAAATGCAGTTTCTTCAATATACTACGATGTTGTTATAATAATTATTCGATCTGCACTTACACACACCTACATCTAATGGTTAAAGAACATACTGTTTCCGTGGATGGCGAATTTCAGCCTCCCAAAATGATGATTGTTCATCATTATTTTAACACCATAAAAGGGGGCCATTAATATGTACCAGTATTTATATATGATATATAATATGTTTATGTTTTCCTTAATCTTCTGTATCTTTCATTTATGGAATACCTTTATGGATTCCATTATGGGTATACGTGATTTCTTCATTTTAGGAAGTGCGGACTACCGTCCCCTCAAAGTGATTTGATTCGTTAATAGCATATGTGGTATGTATACAGGATCTATTTAATGATATTATATATGATACCATACTATAATTAAGATACTATTATGTGTCATTATGTTTAATTCCATTAAATATGAAATAGAAATGGAAGTAGCGCTCATGCGTACATACGGCTTACCGTCTCCATGAACGGTGCATTTCATTTCTTACCTCTAAATGCTATGTAATATTATAAATTCATGAATGGACTGGATATATATGATATATATGATATCTACATCATGAATACATGTCTGGATATAATGGATATTTTACCACATGGACAACTTGTAATTATAAAGTGCTAATTTTTAACTCAAATACCAATGATCATTAAAACGACCGTTATTAACATAAATAATAATATAGTGTTCTTGACATGGTAATAAGAGATATAAATGGATTTATGAACTTGAAAAAGGTTCTTAATCAAGTATAAATTAACTCAAGTTTATTATTCAGGAGATTAAAGAACGATCGATTCAAGACAGACCCGAGGTAAGGGAACTTCTTAACCTAATTTCCGTTCTTTGGGTTAATCTCCTACTTTAAAATTATGTCATGATATTATTATGTCCTATCTTGTATTTGTAAATTCATTATCTTTAATTATAGTGAATTCAAATAATCTATCTATTTTATTTAAAAATGATCTTTTTATGGGACTTCGCCTCGATCTCCTTTCATTGAGGCATATTTTATTTTATACACAACCTTATTTTATACGGTGTATAAACCCCATTGACTTTTACGTTTATCCAAAAATAATATTTTTTTTATACGAAGCGTTTTACAAAATGACAAAAGGGAATGTTTTTGTCGTACGTATGTGGAGAAAATGACTTCTCTGCCGCCATGACCATTATTTGAGTTTCGGATTCCCCTACAAGCCATATCTTTTTTTTAAAGAAAAATAAATACCATGTTTTAATTTTCATTTATTTTGGTATTGAAAATGGTTTTCATAATTTTTTCATATCAATGTGTTGTATTGATATCTTGTGATTGAAAAGTGGAAATGTTATGTTTCCTTTATGCATGTTTTATGTGATGAGATTATGTTATGGTTCATGGGCATTGTTATGAAGACGGCTGTTTCCATGATAAACTAAGGGAGGGTGAGCCAGATATAGATCTCCAATGCATTGGTTAACAAGAAGGAGTTAAACATTGTGGTTTCACCGAAGAGATTTAAGGAATATACTATGATGGGTATTCCGAACGTAACTAAGAGAGTTACTCCCAACATAAGAATGTTATGAATGCATCAATTTACCTTTAAGTCTTATGATTTATATAATTTATTCATGATTTGATGAGGTATTTTAATGTGCATATGTTTTATGAGTAGAGTATTATTTCATTGATTCTTATGTATACATGTACTCATGTTTCCTTTCCATATTTTTAGATCCCTTACTGAGCTTTTTATGCTTATCCCATGTTTTTGAAATGTTTTTCACAGGTCAAGGGAAAGTTACATTATGTGATGATAATGTCAAGGAAGTTTCAAGAAAGAATCCATGATTTATTTTAAAAATGTTTCCACTTATGGAAAAAATGAATACTATCTTTTATATAACCACTCTGTTTAAATGTGGAATGTAATGCAAGTTTTATGATCAAATTCTCTGAAACTCTAAACTTGAAAGGATCCTAAATGTGTAATCTTGTAATAACTCAATATTGTGTAAGGTTTAAGGCTAGGGCCTTATACTAAATATATTTTTATCTCACAATTATTAAACTCAAACAAAAGAACATTTAGAGCTAGAACCTTATCTTATCTCTAATTCCATACCATAATAGACAAATTTAAACCAACCCTACAGAAGCCTTTTATATTCATAACTATAAAAAAAATTCTTTAACTAAAAATAGAATACTCATATGATACATAAAAATTCATTATCCAACCATGGACATAAATTCCCTCGAGTTTTATAGCATTCCAGTCAAAATGGAAACTCCATCACTTTTTATTTCATGTTTCACCACATGGAACATGTGAGGAAATAATTTTTCACATGATTCACCCAATGAACCCTGAGATGAAATATGGATTTTCCCCTTGACCCAAGTCATGAATCATGTCACATAACATGAAACAAATTTTGAATAGTGGATCAACCCATGAAACATGACATGGAAAGGGCGTTCACCCCATAAATAAACTTCTGACCCCACCAAAACATTTGATGATTGACACAAACTCTCTGACTCAATACTATGCCTTTCCTAAATATTAAATATTTTTTTTACATGAAACTAGTTAAATCAAACCATGTATATTATAGTCATTAAAATTCCCCCACTATCATCCAATGACTGATTAAAGAAAGTCAGTAAACCTTCTCTTATGAGGGCCATCCTCTAGTAGCCTCTGGGGGTCTCTCAACCAAAAGAATTTACATACTCCACTCCTCATGAAAATATAAATAGAGTCCCTTTATCACATAAAAATTCCTTAAGGTATCTAGAAATATAGAAAATTACCTCATAGAATTCTCAAAATTATGTCACAATATTGATCATGATCATATCAAGACTAGATGTACACTAAGATTTCATAAATTGTTTCCACCAAAAACTTGACCATTTATGATTTAATCACTTAATATAGGGGAATATCATAATCACACATATTTCCTAGGACTTCATATCCCTAATCATCTCTCCAACTCTCTGAATCATCAATTTATAAGGGACTCATTTTCCATAACACCCTGATGCCTAAAAAATGTCTTTCAATAATCTATGAATTACAGTTATTGTGAGACTAACAACAACATAAATATAAATTCCCTATAAAACTTCCCAAATAATATCAAATGGATACATAATCTATCCATGAATCCAATAAAATAATATTGGTCCATCAATAATCTATGTGCATCACCTTGATTCAATCAAAATGTACATGAAATTACTTCTAACCCACCCATTCATACATCCTCTATAGAATCACCTAACACCACTAAATTCCAATCATCTTATTCCCATATGAAACCACTAGATAATCTGTAATACAAAACAAATTTCATAAAACCATCAAAAAATATAATAGGTCATTATTTATTTGAACTAGGACCAAACTCCCATTAATGTACTTGATTATGACTCGAGGTACGTCAGACTTAACATTCTAGAATATCCATTGAAACTATTCTTAAAAACAAGTACATTACACATGGAATTACGGATTACATAATATCCCACCATACAGTGTTGTTCTAGATGTCATCCTACTTCACATTCATGGATATTACCCAACACCACTCTAATAATGAACATCCACCCCTTACTGGACTATGCTACTAAGGTGTGTTCAAACTAAAATGACTAGAAGTCACCCAATCTTTTCCTCGAGACCACTATTTTATTTCAATGTCACAAATTCACAAGATGGTAATAACATAAACCATTGATCACTTCCCATGCATTTGTTTCACAATAAGCACCATTTTCAATGCCTGAGTAAACCATATGATGGACCACTATAAAAAAACAAAAAAAAAACAAACCCACTAGGGACTAACACATAACTAATGTCATATAAGTCTCACACCTAGACTATCTAGTAAAATCTCACAAAATCCACTAGATCCAATCACTTAGTCCAAGAATCCATATATAAGAATGTCAAAGCATATAGGTCACCAAGAATACTCTCAAACAAACAACACATGACATCAATATTCAAAATTTCCAAATCTCGGGACTCACAAACCAAAGGCATCAAAATATAAAGCAACCACCCATAAAAGAAATCACTCTCCGGAAATGTGTTCTATAATGAGAAACAAGGTTCACTAAAAAAATTGTACATGAGGACTATGTTGTTTTCCTCATCATATAATATCTCATAATAGATCAAAATGACCTCCCATTAGGTGAAATTTATATAAAATGAGACTCTATTTGTACTAAATTCTTGATATGATGAATGAGATTCATCATTCCAATGTAGGCCAAGATTCAAAATAAAATTATTGAATTCTTTGTAATAGGAAAAGAGAGAGATATCCATCAAAAGGAAAAACATTAAAAACACGTATGCAAATCTCAAGTAAAAATAAAATAAAATAAAAACTGAAAGAATTAGAACAACACCCCCATATCCTCATAACCTGTACTTTCTGCAAGTACATGCATTTATGACAGAGTTTCCTAGAACCCATCAATGGCTCCCACACAGTCCTAAATATCTAGTCTACCATATCTCAAAATAAAGAAGAAAAAAATTAATACAAATTCATAACATCACATCTTGTAATATTCAGTATCTAGTTGTCATGTTATATTTCCTCAAGACTTTATGAATTCCTCTATATACTCTAGAGGTCACCCACTACAAGATGGGGTCTAAGATGGTATTGTGGGGAGACGATACAGCCTATATTAGAGTGAAAAATAATAAATAAATTACTTAACATAATCCATCATAATAAATATCAATATAAAAAAATTACACATAATAATAATAACACATGGATTATGATAATATCTTGAACAACTATGCCATATAAATTCTCGGCACCCATTGGTCTGGTCATTTATATAGATTAAGAATAAATAAACTAATAAATATGTCTCCCCTGTATCTCCTATATTGAAGATAACACATGCTCCATGTACTCATTTTCACCATCCCACTTGATTAAAATAAACCAGAACTCATCATAAACATGGTTGTTAAATTAACATATAAGAGAAACATGGGTAGCCATGTGTAATGGTAGCACAAGTAGGGGGGAAACCTTTTAGGAAATTACTAACAGTGTATAATAATATCTATTATATATATGCATATATATTTCATGAAATAAACTGATAAAAGCGCTATTGAATAATAAATTATAATTTCTAATCAAAATAACCCCACAGATCCTCAATATATAGGTTGACACACAGGGTCATCCCAACCTTCTTTGGCTCCATGAAGGATATCTCTATCAACGGGTGGATCTTCATGAATCAAGAAAAATCACCCATGTTAGTTAAATATTATCCTATAAATAATAAATCACGCATAACACATCATAATACAAGGTCACATCCCCTAGGATAACAAGAATTTCTCCCTCATATATCCAGTCTAATCACACTCTTCTCTCAAAGGCATCTAGTGATTGTGAAACTTAAACTCATGCAATTTATATCACATTAATCTTAACCTTATGATGTATTAAATTTGACATATACTAATATTATTTTAGAATATATATAATAAATATTAACCACAATTAGAATCATAACCATGTACCTTACCTTCATGTGTTACATATTGAAATCTCATGTATCAATCCTAATAAAATTTTATGTCATAAAAGTTCTCAATAGGTCAGGTATCAACTTGCCATCTAGAATCAATCCTAACATAATAATTTCAAAACAAAATTCTATCAACTAATTCACATTACTAATAATATATCATAAAATTAATGTCATTATGTGATAAAAATGATGAAATTATTTATTCACTATTTGGAACCAATTTATTCCATTTACCTAGGTTACCAAATTCATCCTTATTTTAATAACTCTATTTATAGTACCAATGATTTATAATTAATTTTATCATTACATTATATAAAATATTCACCACTTTATCATGCCTAATATAATTAAATTCCAACTAATCATATTTTTTTACACATTTTTCAAATTTATTCTAATAACATGATAGAAGGGAGAAATCAATTTAAACCAAGTTATTAATCATCAATTTTTTTAAAATATTTCTAATTATTTTGTCATTTATGAAAATTTTATATTACTCAAATAATCATTCCAATATTTCATTATGTCTTTATACCAATTCAAATTAAATTCAAAATTACCACTTTTAATCCATGTTATTTATGATCATGAAAATCACCAACATTACCAATTTATTACAATTCCATGTAAATCCAAATTTTAAATTCATATATAAACCAATAATATTACTAATATATATTTATTTAGGGTCTTATAGGTTTATTAATCTTAATATTTGTCCATGTGTTAGAGAATTTCAAAACCCCTTGGGTGGCTACATGTCCAGGTCTCAATACCATTGTCCATATAGGGTCCATGGAATGTTTTTGCATATTAATTTTGATCAATGTAATGCATTAACAAGTCATTTATGTGACACACAAGATATTAAAACATGATAACACTTATTCATATACTAGAAAAATGAAATAAAAAAGGTAGTTATTATATACCACCTACTTAGAATATTATAAATCCAACAATAAGGAATTTTAGAAGTGTTCCCACAAAAATTTATCACCAGATTAGAGAATATTGATAAAGAGACAAGTGATAAGTGAACTGGAATAGGAAACCATGTCAATTATAATTTTTATACGTTAAAATAAGAGGTTGGGAGTGGAAAATACTTCTAGAGGGATCCCAAAATCCATAGGTTTTGAATAGAGTAAAATTAGAGGATGTTGGAATAATTAATTGGGTGGCCTGAGATTTTAATGTATATAATACAATAAACCACAACATGTTCCCCACAACATCAGCAGAGAACGAATGAAAAAACATAGACCACAACACACATCACTTGGTTATTCTGTAGCCACCCTTTGATCAACATGATCATGAATCGATGGTGCAATACCTTCCTAGACCCTATTTGGTGTAACCTACACACCATGCTATATCCATCTTCGAAATAGTAGAAGTTCACCAATAATTTCTTACAACACAACTCTCTATTAAACTATACTTGTTCCTAAATATGTTTAAGAATCATAATCTTTTATTCCATTGACTACTCTCTCCATGAAATAGCTATCTCTCTCCATGCCAAGTCCTCTATAAAAGAACACAAATTTATATAAAATTCAATAAATAATCCTAAAACTATTGAAATTCCATGAACAACATGAAGCATCCCCATAAAATTGGGTGATAAATGAAAAAGGATGATAAATGACAAACAAAAACCACATCATAATCATAAATTTTATATGTTCAATCACATAGAAACACATTTTTATTCTTGGATTTAATTATGAACAATCCCCTAATGGGGAAAATTCAAAAAAAAGTTAAATCATCAATCTTCTGAATATGATTCCTTACTTATCATGTCACTATTATGTAAGAATTGGGAGAAGAAAGGGAAAAATATATTTATTGGATAAAATGGTAAAATCCCTCTTCATATTGGGTGTCATAGTTTTGTTTCATTTTTGGAAAAATAATGTTTTAATTGTTTGATTCCCACTATCCATGAGCCGACGCCTCCCATGGTTTAGGTCCAGGGATAGACAATCCATGAAAAATCCTTGTATGATGAACATAAAATAAATTAATTTTTTAATGGACTTTTAGCCCCTATTAAAATGTTTTCTATAATATTCATAACCCCTTTATGGACACACTGTTGAGGGGTATAGTTTTTTCTAACCGTTCTTTAACCACGTGCCTCACCCTATATATCTAAAAAATGATACTCTAGGTCCTGAACCAATCTGGAACACTCCTCAAACCATGATGAACCAATTTGGAAATTACATTTAGATAAAACGCATGGGTGATAATAATATTAAAAGAATATATACCTTAATGAAATCCCAATATCCTAAAACATTCCCTCTATAAAAAAACTCCACCCTAAGTTTCCCTTCCATGGGTGGTTGAGTTGCATGTAAGAATAAATCTATCAACTAATCACATATATCATACACACATTAATAGGTTTCATCCACTATGTGGTCATTATTTTATATCACCAAAACCATATTAACTTCCCTACCGTGATGATCACTCATGTTATGATCGATGATATTAATTGTATACTCCTAAAAAATAATTATCCACAACCTACTATTTGTTCAGATCAAGGACATGGGAAACCTCATAATGATAATGTTGGAGATAATAAACACAAAAAATATCATATATAGACTTGTACCACTAAGGAAGATCTATATGATATTATACTAGACTTAACCACTCCATGATTTCAAAACTACGAAATAATATTGGTGATATATTACCATTCCTTAGAACTAGTCAATGACCCAATTTGGGAAAAACAAGTAAGAAGGATAGATCATTCCCAAAAACCTCATGAGGTCATCCCTGTCGATAATCATATAACTTCTACCTAAATGAATCCATACAAAAATGGATCTAAATCAATTATACATACTATTATGTCTCCTGAATGACATGAGGTTCCAAAATATATACCTCCCCTACCTCTAACTAGCTTATAGGGAAACAAAAAGGCCTACTATAGAGTTCCCTATATATATAAATTTGGATTGTCACTTAAAAACATTTATTATAAAATTAATTAAATAGGGACCAGTGATTTTCCCAAGAGAGACCAAAATCAAGGACCCATGCTCAATAAGTTTCCTCAAGTACTTGTATAGTGAACTAAATATGACCATCGGGTTGATGGTGGTACAATATACATAGAAGTGAATATGAGTGATGAGAATTCAATAAACCATTGCAGAAATGAAATGAAAATTGATCAGACCTATCATAATAAATTGTACAAGAAGCCCTATGATATAATATAATATCTTATACATAAATTCTCCCAAACTCAACCACTAAGAAGGTCTCTAAGAAAATGATGAAGTAGGTGACCTTGATCATTCAGTCCATAATCACACATATAATTTCACTTCAATGAGGATAATTTTATAACCCATACTTAAATAATGGTGTCATCATTCCATTTCCACATTGGGATGAATAAAATCTATATGATACATACCCGTCATTAGTGTTTGGTTTTCACTTGCTTGTTAGAGGAATTCCTATTATTGAATCCTGTAATATCATTTTTCATCTTAGTACTGTAATACCAAAAGTGTAAATCATAGTAAAACATAGTGATTTTAGGTTATAATTGTAACACCCCAACCCCAGTTACCTAGAGTCGGTGCATTATTGCGTAACATTGGCATGATCACAAAGATCATGTCTTGAAAGACTGATTAGTTTAGTAGCCTTGAAAACACTAGATACATTAATAAGACTTACATTACATCATAAAGCAAAACATAACTACAACAATATCTTGTCTTCATATCCCCTCATACTATCCCTTTAGGTCATTAATAAAATACTTCATCACATCCTGTAATAATTAAATCATTGAAAAGGGTGAGCTCATATGCTCAGTAAGGATAAAAATATAGTGGAAGCTTTCACAAATAAACAGAAACATTTAAGGCAATTTATGGCTAAAGAAAAATACTTTTAAACTTGAACTTTAACATAATACGGAAAAAGTAAAATGATATAATGCCATTTACTTATTCACATGGATATTCTACTGGTCGAATAATCACATGCAATATCAATAACCACTTTCATAATTATGGAATGCATAATTCCAGACTATCATAACAATGTAGCCAAGGCCTCGTGCCAACACTACAAATAATATTTTGTCAAGGCCTCATGCCAAGACACTAGATTGTCTCATGAGACCAGCCAATGCATCGAGGAGCTATAGCGGGCTCCACCCATCACTTATTAAGTCAAATGCATTCCTCATATGAACAGGTTTAAACATATCATAAACCATAACATAATCGCTTCACATAAAACATGCATAATGTAAATATAACATTTCCACATTTCAATCAAAATATATCAATACAACACATTGATATAATAAAACATTATCAAAACCATTTTCAATACCAAAAATAAAAGAAAATTAAAACTTGTTATTTAATTTTCAATTTTTAAACAAGTTATGGCTTGTAGAGGAAGCCGAAACTAAAATAATGGTCACGACGACAGATAAGTAGTTGTTGCTTCATACGTATGGAAAAAAACATTCCATTTTGTCATTTAGTAAAACTCTTTGTATATAAATATTCTATTTTAAAAAAACATCAAAGTCAAAGCAGTTTATACACCCTATAAAAGAAAGTTCTGTATAAAACAAAATATGCCTCAAAGAAAGGAGATTGAGACGAAGTCCCTTATAAAGATCATTTTCATATAAAATAGATCTATTATATTTATTCACTATATTTACACATAAATAAAGTATAAATACCAGATAGGACATAATAATATCATGACATAATTTGAAAGTAGGAGATTAACGCAAAGAATGGAAATTGGGTTAAGAAGTTCCCTTAAAAGATCATTTTTTTAAGTAAAATAGATATATTATGTGTATTAAATATAAATAAACATAAATAAAGTACAAATACAAGATATGGAATAAAAATATCATGACATAATTTGAAAGTAGGAGATTAACCCAAATAACAGAAATTGGGTTAAGAATTTCCCTTACCTCGTGTCCGACTTTACTCGATCGTTTTTAATCTCCTGAAAAATAAAATATTGTTAATTTCTATTTTCTTAAGAACCTTTTTCATTTTTATTATTCCATTTATATCATTTATTTCCATGTGATGAACATTATGTAATTATTTAAGTTAATAATGGTCGTTTTGCGGATCTTTGATACTTGAGTCAAAAATAAACTACTTATAATTACAATTTGTTCATGTGGTGAAATATCCATTATATCCAGAATTATATTCATGATGTGGATATCATATATATCATATATATACAATATATACATTCATTTATAATATTACATAACATTTAGAGGTAAGAAATGAAATTCACCGTTCATGGAGACGGTAAGCCGTACGTACGCATGAACGCTACTTTCATTTCTATTTCATATTTAATGGAATGATGTTATAATTATATAAAGTTATAATATAATTCCAGTATAATATAATGTATAATACCATTTACTCCATCTTTTATACATCCTACATATGGCATTAATGATTCAAATCATTTTGAGGGGGCGGTAGTCCGCACTTCCTAAAATGAAATTATCACGTTTACCCATAATGGAAATCGTAAAGGTATTCCATAAATGAAAAATACAGAATAATAAGTA
Organism: Viscum album; assembly: GCA_963277665.1. Taxonomy (NCBI): domain Eukaryota; kingdom Viridiplantae; phylum Streptophyta; class Magnoliopsida; order Santalales; family Viscaceae; genus Viscum; species Viscum album. The sequence continues at coordinate 1,819,339,777 of OY728146.1, forward strand.
AAACAAAAACATAATATATATCATATATAAAAATAGTTTAATCATAATGTACACCATTAGAGGTGTTATATGAGTGTTTAACAATCATCGTTTCGTGAGGCAGACATTCTCCATCCACAGAAACAGTATATTCTTTAACCATTAGATGTAGTTGTGTGTATGTTTAGCTTGAATCCTTCTTATAAAAACATCCTAGTATATATATTATACTGTTTTTTTACAAAATAAATGAATAAAAAGATTTTAGGGGGTTGGAGAAGCAAAATAAAACATAAGAACACGAGAGAAAACGCTACCTTTAAAACGGGTAACTCATTTTTATTTGAGACAAAGGCTTCCTTGGGAAGCATTATGCCCAAAGTGAGGCTTCTAGAATTAATATAAGGAATTTGGGATAGTATTTTGACAGATTTTGGCCGAGAAAAATGTCTTGGAAGGTGTGAATAAGGTGGTAGTTGTGGGGGCCTTTTATTAGAGGAGAAGAGGGGCACTCTTGGAAAGTAATGAAATGTTACTTTATTATATAATGAGTTTCGTATTTTAAAGGTCCCAAAATCATATATTTCTAGGATAAGGTGATATGGGTTCTATATATACTCATACAATAGGCTTTTGAAAAGTGTAATTCTTAGATTTTACATTATCCTTCCATTTTATTAAAATCGTTAACTAATGAGGTAATCGCTGCATCATCATGGTGTCATCAAAAAATTAATTTATATAATGTCTAAAAATTATAAAACAAATATAATTATGTAGGAAATATTTTTACCTTTCCAATGAATATTTATAGTCGAAATGTTATCTTATATAACCCCATGTAATAATTGTTATAGTAAAACAACACATGTTTGTGATAATTTTATTTTTACTTTAAATAAAAAGTTATTAATGTCATTTTCTTACCCAAGTGGATTCAAGTGGTCCCCAAGTTGACCCATGAATTTTTTGGACGTCCATGACTCATCCAATAGGGGTAGGACAATTTTGAAGGCATTTTCATATTTTTATATTATCATTTTTACCTTAAATTTCACTAATTACCTTTAATCGCGATTAATAATACTTAAATGTTACTATTCACCAAAAATTATTTTAATCCCATTGAACCACATTTTAATTCCTAATGAAAACCATGTATGTCGGATTTTAGAAAATCAAATCACAGAAGTGGTAATGTTTCATTTAAATGAAAAATCGGTTTTTTAACTAGCACTTAGTGGTTTCACTATTCATCAAAAATTGATGTTTTTCAGAACAACACAAAAAATTAACCCTAAGCTATATTTGATATTCCTAATTCAAAAATTATTTATATTTTACAAAATTAAAAACATATAAGTTGATTTAATTAATTTGATAATTAATTCCCGCTGTCACAACAAATAGTGTGTTTTTCAGAAAGAATATCAATCCAATGATTGACAATTGTTTATGTCCAATTTCAAAGTGAAATTAATTCTAATGACCACCATTGGATAAAATTGTAAAAATATATTCTAATTAAACTTTAGAACCACTCAAGTGTATAATTTATCACTATAAATTATTTTGATTTAAAAAATATTTTTTAAGTATTTTTCACTATTCATCAAAATTGGAAGTTCTCAGAAAAATACCAAAAATTCAACATAGGATGATTTCGATATTTCGAATCCAAAAATGAAGTCCATTTTGAAATATAAAATTTATATAATTTCAAAAAGTGGGCATTAATATTCATAACTGCTACTTTTATTGGTCGCGGTGTGTTAGAACTCGAGGTTGTGTACAACACAGGCTGCTCTATTATTCAAAGAGGAGCGTACCATGGATGCTTGGGGTGTTACAATAATACTCACATTGAATTATGATATTCTCATATTAAATCCTCTTTAATGTCTTAATATATCCATTTATTTCATGGGATATATAGGATCTCTTCCTCATCCACAACCTAACCAGGTGGTGGGTCCACATATGAAACAAATTTCCATAGGACTAATCCTTTTTGATTTTAGGGTTTCCGCATATTAACTCGACCTATAACTGATGAGAGGCCACTATTAAATCCATTATAAATAGATTCTAGTTACCTTCTTGAAATTATATATTCATTTTAGAAGGAATATACACAAATTCCATTCATTATTGGATTCCTAACAAAATCATTTTTAGACTACCTGTATAGAGTTTCGACATCATTATTTATTTTACCTAGAATGTATGCAAGACAAAAGTCAATGGAATGAGTTTAATCTATCCAATACCACGATTAGAGGTTCCATTCATGATTATAGAATAGGTACTTGATACTTTTATGGTATTTTTTATCATAATGATCATTCACCCATCAAATAATGTCTCTTAAAACATAAGGCATTAACCATTACGATTAATATTAGCTCAATTGTTTGATAATTATACTCAAGAGGCCTAATCTAATGAGAAATGTATACTACAATGCATTCCACTTGAATTAAAATATATCATAGAACAATTCATCATATATCACAAGAAACTCTATACCTTCTACCAAGATTAAGAAAAATTTGGATCTACAGTGAGGTTATCCTTCATTTCAACTCCAAAAAGGATTTCTCACAAGATTAAAACCAAGTGTATCATACATTTTTCCCAGTCCAGACTATTAGTGGAGATATATGTAATAAAATTTTAGAAATGAAATACTGATATTAACTATATATCCCCACGAAAATTTGTATTTTGAAGAAGTTATTGGGATACTCCTTGGAAACAATGGCATAAACCGTATCTGGATCAATAGTTTGAATTCATATTTATAGATGAGATCAATTATAGATTTTCATTCAATTACTAATAGATCTATTAGTTACATTAACAATCTTTTTGACCTATATCTCATGGTCTAAAATTTTCTCAGTGTAAATTTTCTTCTATTGCTAGTTGCTACTTACAATTGTGTGTTTTAATCGTATAATTAAAAAAATTATTCATTTTAAATTGTTTACATGTTCGTAAAAGGATTTTTAGAGACCAAGGATATGTATTATAAAGGGATTTCCATAATGAAATATCTTATACATTTGTATTAAGTGACAGCTGCTTATTCTCAGCTAGGAGCCCCTGATAATAGGGTTGTTATAAAGAAAATCACCAAACATGTAGAGAACAGTGTTGGTGGATTGCACTAGGATATTTCCATTCCCCGATCCACTATAAATATATTTTGTTCAATATATTTACTTTATGATATTATGTGAACATACAATCATTATTATGGAAATATATTTTATCGATCAAGCCATAAGAGGAAGGTTTTTTATGAAGTGAATTTTCAGAACTCAATTCACCCCCCTCATGAGTTTTTATTTATACATTATCTGGGAAAATAGTTAGTATTAGATCAAGTGACTCTTCATTTAATATCATTCAAAGGGTTATGTACTAATTTAATTCATTCATATGGATTTGATGGCTGGTAGAATGGAATGTATGTCCATAGTTAGAGAGCGATACTTTAATGGTGAAAAATATGGCTGATGGAAGGCTCTCATGACCATATCTCTAAAGAATCATGGTTTGAATATTTATCTCAAAATGATAAATACACACAAAATTAATAAGTTAGAACCTAAAACATGCGATTCTATAACTGAAATAGAATATAATATGACTTTAAATTCTATCATGTCATAATCATTGTATTCTGATCAGATGAATTCAATAGAGTTTCTGAATGTAAAATAGCACATGAAATAAGAAAAACTATAGTTTCTCCATATAAAGGTACCAATAATTAGAAGGAATATTCATATAAGTGTTCCTAGGTTACGTGTCATACATTCAAAATTTCTAAAGGATAATTTATTACTCAAATATAATGAAGTCTTTCTGAGACTGTAAATAATATTTCTGATATGTGAACACATATCAATAATCCTAAACATGAATTGAATATTTTATGAGTATTACCACTCCAGTTGTGCATAATCTCATCTATTATCATACAATTATCATAATAAAATAACATCAAAATAAAATACCTCCTCAGAACACTCATGATGTATATAGAAGGAGATATTATGGTTACAAACAAATTAAAATCTTCCGTGAAGGATTATACTTAAAAATAATATAATAAGAACAAAAGTGAAGAAATATAAGAAAAAATATAATGATGAAAACAACTCATGAAATTATAAATCAAATAATTAGTTGGCACATATTCCTATAAATTTCAAAAAATTATACAACAAGACAATAATTTTAATAAGAAATTTTTATAAATTCATGAAATATGCAGAAAATACTAAAAATATAAGAGGTTAAAAATAAATTATGTTATGAAACATAAATAAATTTTTTAATAGATTAAGGATGAAAAAATACAACAAAATAATTCATTAATAATATATTAAATAATAATAGATATAAGGATGATGTGAAAGCCACATGGGGTGCTAATAATGATTCTAGTAACTGAACATCATCAAAATCAGAATCTAAAATTCTTAATCAAATGGCTGACATATTAATAATAGCACATTCTATTGATGTAAATAATTATAGCTCTTTTAGGATTGGGCATGAAACAAAAAATGAATGTTTCTCATAAAAATAATTAAATTACTAATGTACAATGTTAGAGACTAAATTTGAAGCCTAAAAAGAGAAATTTGGATCTTATGAATTAATATAATACATTTTTTATAGAATAATAAGACATAAAAACAAGATTTAAAAGATGAATAATAAATTAGATAAATTTACTTAATCAAACAATGTAAAATATAGAACAATACAGAACCTAAAAAAGAAATTCAAAACTTTAAATATGTTGCATGTTCAATTACTAAAGGATAATATTATCTAAATAAAATTTTTTTTCCCAATAAACCTAAGAATTTTGAATCTAGAATAGGGAGTCTTTGTGAACAGTCAAATTATATAATAACTATTTTGTACCTAGTTTCATAAAAACCATTTATACAGTTACCTATTCTCATTGATGAAAATATGGACACTATGCTAGTTTTTTTGAAAATTCCTCAATTTTATGGAATAAAAAATGTATTTATTATATAATATGTTTCAAAATAAGTAAATATTTTTTGTAGATTTTTTTTGGAATCCAAAATATCTTATATATAACAATTTTGGACCAAAAATAGTTTTGGTAACAATAAAATATGTTTTTTAATTTTACATTTAACATAACAGTCCACATAAACAACAATGTAAAATATTTTTTGAACTGAGGTTATTAAAGATGTATGAGTGTAGATTTTTTAAATTTTCACACAATATCTAAGATTGATGGAGGCTATGTCATGTTTAGTAATAATTCAATTTAAAATAATAGTTAGAATTTTATATATGGTAAATCCTTTGTTTATTAAAAAACAAAATTCATTATATTGAAGGATAAAAGAACTACATGAATAGTATCTCTCAATTTTTATTGAAGTATATTATGTTTATTTTTATAAAAATGAATGTTTACAGTTCAAGGATAAATTTCTCATGTTTAAATAAAAACTAATAGTTTATTTTTAGACTATAAATATTAATTCATTATATAGAAAAAAGGTGAATTGTTTAAATACTAAAATCGATGAATAGTTGATTTGGTATATATTTCTTTGAAATTAAAATCAACATTATCTAAGAATACTGTTTAAAAAAATGTTATTTTTGAATTTCTTGACCTTAAATTGGATGAAAAAAGTCTTGTTATGCATGTAAAATGGGAATGAAACAGAAGCCATATTTTAAACCAATAAAAAACGTTTTTACATCTTGACCTTGTGAGTTTATCAATATGGATCTATTTTGACTAACTAGATCTATATGTCTTGCTAAAAATTGAAATTTTTATTATTCTAGTAGACTATTTTTTCATATTCACATGGGTTTATATTTTATTATTTAGGGGTGATGTGTGTCATGTTTTTATTAATTTCTTTCTACTTATGAAAAATGAAATGGATGATCCAACCATGACATAGTGAAGTGATCATGGAGGTGAATTTGAGAATCACGAATTTAATTCTAGTTACTCTTTGAAATAAAATAAACCTACATTATCTACCACTATAACTCCTCAATGGATTAGTTTCCTAATTGGAGGAATGATAATTTGTATGAAATTTTAGGTCTATGTTATGTGAATACAACATGAAAATTTTTTTTTGGTATAAATCTATTAAAGCAATATGTTATGTCATTAAATGAGTTCTAATAATACATATCATTAAAAACTGTTAATTATTTAATAATAAAAACTGATTGTAGGATTATTTAATGTATAAGGATGCAAGTTTTATATGTGGAACACTAGAGAAAATATTGGTAGTAAAATACAAAGGCTCATGGCGTTAAATCCATCATATAATATAATACATCCTAATCCTATAGAGTTTTTTTAAAAAATTATTGATTATTTAATAATCCAATAATGTGATGTTTGATGCATGTGATACTCGTTTTCATAGATTCACTCAAACTGGTTTAAAAAAGTGATTATCTTTCGGATATGAAACTCAAACCCCTCGATTACAATAACAAGGAGATTATTTGAAACTTTATCAATCTAAACCACATCTAAAAAACGATTACACTACTAAACAAGAAATTGTGTTACTTAGAATGCCTATAAATATTAAATACAATCCTCTAGAGACAATTATTGGATGATTATATAATTGAGTAAAAACTAATAGAAATATTGGAAACCTTATATAATTTTATACCTTTTCCTCCAAACAAGATCCTAAATATGCTGAATAATCATAATCAGATGAATATGGGTTCTCCACTACCCAATAAGAGATAAATAAATTCAATGGAAACAGTGTTTGGGAAATAGTTGAATGAAACTATGACTATCATATAATTGTACCTAAATGGTTTCCATTAAATAAGCATGATGATCATACCGTAAAAACTATAAATAAGGAATGATATTTTAGAAATGGATAAAATCAAGGAAAAAATATATATCAGGAAGAAATATTTTCTCCAGGTGCTATGTAATAATCTTTTAGAGTAATTTTAGATTATTTATCATTGGTGCATTTTTAATTATATTAGATGGATGTTAAATCTTATTTTATGAATAGATTTTTGATCAAGTAAGATTGTGTAGAACAACATCTTGGTTTTGAGATCCCCCAGATAAAAATTTAGGGTTTTAATATTACTAATGCACTATATGGACTTAAAAACACACCAATAGCATAGTATGAATGATTGAGCTCCTTTCGTTCATCATCTAGTTTTATAGTTGGATTATAGTATCCTTCATTATTATTTAAAACTTCATCCTCTAATAATGTTTTATTATATATATATTTTTATTATGTTTTCTTCCTATCAAATAACAAAAATGTGTTAAATAAATTTTCAAAATTTATGAAAAAAATAATTTCAAATGAGTTTTATGGGTGAGTTAATCCATTTTTTATTATTAAAAATATATCAAAAATATTTTGGAAATGTTTTAAACCAATGAAAATACATACTTGATTTAGATAATAATTCTAAACATATGAAAATTAAGACCGACTAACCTCCTATGAGCTGTTATATAAAACCATATATGGTTGAAATAGGAAAGACAATTGAAAAAAAACTGATATATATATAAATGATTGGGTGTTAGTTGTATCGTACTGTTTGTAGACATGAAATTATAATTTTAGTATTAATTTTTGCATGATTTCATTCTTATACAGAAATAATATCATTTATTTTTGGAATAAATAATTTTTACAATTTTATAAGAGACTATGTCTCATACTATTCTTTTTTTAAAAACTTTTGAATTTAGTTTAACATCATATCCAGATGATAATTTCAATAAATGACTACATGATAGTGAGAGATCCTAAAAAACATATAATTTTCAAGGAAAATCCATGTATCTTTTGCCGAGATAGAAAAAACAATCTATTCAATAATAAACTACCAAAGGAGAAAATATTTCTATGGGATGTTGTTGTACATAGGTGTTTTGGATAAATCACATTTTAATGAATTTTGGTTTTATTTATAATTGGGTACTTATAACCTTTTATAACACAATACTATAAACACTTTATATAATTTGATAAAAAAATTCAAAAACTATGTAATTTGATTTAAGAAATCATTTATTAAGAGATCATTCACCAAAAATTGATACCTTGTAAAAATTTGTTAGCACATAAAATCAATTAGTAGGTTTTTTTAAAACCTTTTCCTACTAAAATATATAATTTCATTAAATCTAAATTAGTTGTATTTAATTTAATGTTATTTTGAATATAGAGTATTATCATATTTTAATTATTTATTTTAAATACCATATTTTATTTTAATATTTGGTTAGTCAATTTTCAATATTAGTCATATAATTTCGATCATGTCACTATATTTTAGTAAAAATTACTCTTCACATTAATATAAGACCCCTCTATTACCATAAATGAAAAGAAGTGTGTCCACTCTATGCATGAACACTTTTGAAAACATTAGAACCGTATTTCTCTCTACTAAATAAACCCTTGGAACCTTATTCCTCCATTCATATGAATCAATTTTCAATAGTGGAAACAATGAATCATTTTTTATTGAGTAGATCAAATAATTAACACACAACCATAAGAGTGGTAAGTGGAAGAGCGATAGATTTTAAATGTATTGATAAAGCAGATATACTTCTTTAGAATGTTATTAAACAAAAATAATGGTAATATCTATTGGATGAAATGATATTATAGTTTGTGTTTTAAATGTAATTTCATATGTTCTATTATAGTGTAGTGTTTCATTTTGGTTAAACTGTTAAATCTATCATGGAAATAGTGAATCAGAGGAGTTTCTCATTAATATAATTGGAAATGGAGGAAATTTAAAATCTCCCTCAAGCTGGCTATATTGATTTTAGTAACACATTCCTTGATATATATTAGGTTAGAGCTCCATATATTATAATGTCTATATTTGGCTTTGTTGATATAGAGAAGAAACCAGTGATGGAATTAGAACTGGAAATGAAATTCCATGAAAGGTTCACCCAATATTTTAGTACTAAACACAATGGTGAGTTTGGAAATGTATTTTTTTAGTATTTTACTTTTTTATACTAGTTTATGATATAAATTCCTATTATTATAGTATGATTTGTCATGAATAGTAAAAATTTTAACTTGAATAAATCTAATTAACACTATTATATATTTTTTTGACAAAAGAAACAACTTCCTTTGAATAGGGACATCAAAATTTAACTTGGTCCATGTTTTTGTATTTTTTATTGAAATTATAATTTAGATGAATAGCGAAAATACTGAATTTTAATTCAAAACATTCTTTTTTTATAAATTATTTCTATAGTTATATTTTCATTTTAAATGTTGGTAAAGTTTAATTGGATTATATTTTAATAATACAATACAATTTATCAATTGGAATTAATTTAATGTTTATATTGGATATAAACACATGAGAAAATTTTGATATGTTTGTACTTTTTTAAAACCCACTTTTTGGATTTGACAATGGAAATTAATTTTAAATTAAATTATACCAATTATTTTTTAATTAAAAAAGACAAAATCAATATTTGATATCATTTTTTCCAAATTATGTTAATAGGTTAATTTTTTTTGATAATATGAATATTTAATATAGTAATTTTTAATTACCATAGTAGAAGTTAAATTAAGTAAACTAGGGTAACTAACAATATGATAATGATAATAAAATTTCTCTAAATCTTACCAAAATCCAATTGGATTAATTAATTTTGACTAATATCAGCTAGGGGTCATAATTGATTCATTTAATGGACTTTTTTTATATGGATGTGAGGTAATTATAATTAAAACAAAATAAGGTGACAACATGTCACTCTCATATTTATTATAAGTATAAAAAATTTAATATAGTGATAAATATGATAAAAAATCAAACATAAAAAGTCTTCAGAAATCTAATAAAATTTTATTAATCACTTGAATTTATTTATTATTTTTATAAATTAAATAATTTACATTAATGATGACATAGTTGTAATTTAGAAATTATTTTTTTGATAGAAATATAAAATTAATATTTTAATAATATTAAAATAAATATCATATGAACTAATTAATGTGATCCACAACATTTATAGGTTATAATGGCATGATATGAGTGTATGATTTTTTTTGAATTTTTCCTCTCTGTTTATTTTATTTAATGTCAAATAAATGAACAATGTCAAAATTGAAACTATTTATATTTTATAAATATAAAATATTATTACATTTTTTAAAAGACAGAAAAATATTTAAAAATAACAATGTGAAAATTATGTGGTCTAACATTTCATAAACTATTAAATTATAGATAATTTATAACACATAATTAAATATTTATAACCACTAATTAGTTTGAATTTTATTACCATAAATAAAATTAAATAGATTAAATAAAGATAAATCAAAATACTATGGTTTATATTAAAAAAAATTGTGTATGGTTTTTTGTTCATATTATATATACACATACACTTATTATATCTGTAATAAATTAGTTTCGGACCATTATAAATAGAAAATCTGGTTATAATAAATTAATTTTCCAAAATAGTTCAAAGCCACCCTTCTCTTCTTTATAAAAGGGCACTTTTCATTATCTATTAATCACACCTCAAAATACCTTTTTCTCAGTCAACCCCTTTCCAAATCTCCTTAAAAATTATCTGACTTCATACTAGAGGACTCCTTTTTAGTGGAGAGACATCTTATAGCTTCTTTTTTAGCATACCAAAGGGAGATACCCAAAGAAATGGGTAATTGTTTTATCACCTATTTCAAAATTATTTTCTTCTTATTCTACCTCATCAAAAGTTGTTCTCATAATAAATTAATAAATAAATTGTATTCTATATTAATAGTTATAAATATAATTATCATAAAACCTTATAACACATTTTAGCCATATGATGAATCACAATATCACCACGCGTGTGTACATATGGCTTAACATATCCGCATCATGCTGTATTTTTTATTCAATAATAAGTTATTTGGAATATGATTGTTGATGAGTATAACAAATTTTAATAATGAATATAACATAATAATAATTATTTAAAATTAAAATACCATCCAATTTCATACTATTTAACCATTAATAGAATTCTATCTTCACTCGAGCGTACGTTCGACTCACCGTTTCCACAACACGATGAGATTCAATCTAAATGTCAACCATTCAAGAATAATTATAAGGTATATATATTAAATAATCCTAAAATATATGACCTAATAATTATAATGAATTTATGTCTGTATATATATATATTTATTTTACTTTCTTCTATTCAATTCAATAATGAAACTGAAACAACATTCATGTGTATGTAAGGCTACCATCTCTATTAACGGTGTACTCCATTTAATTTGTCTATCTTTTATATATATTCATTTACATAGTATATATGATATAAAAATCTTGTTTTACATTCTGGAAGAAAGTAAATACCGATCAATGTAATAATATCAAGAATAATATTTCAAAACATGTATGATAAATAAAATGATTATTATCCAAAACATTACATTAACATGGAATTGACAAGTAAATGTGTAATATAAGGAATTTAAGTAAATAATATATGATAACATAAATATTATTATGGTTTTTCAGATGTTAATAATATTATTAAACCCACTATAGAGATGTTTCAGACACAAACGAAAGAAATTAGACCTATGGTAAGAGATAATTTTGCAATCTCATTATTATCCGAGATTTCTTATTCGTAAGTATTTTATGGGGTATATTTATCATTCACATATATGTTTCCTAAATATATAATATTTTTTCTGTTATTCTACTAATTTTTAAATTGAATTTCACACAATGGTAAATTTATATTAAATTGTATGGAAGGAATCTTTATTTCGTTTTATGTATGAGGTACATTTCGACTTTTCTGAAAAGAGTACGAGAAGAATGTTTTTTTACATATAATGCATGAATGGATTTGTATATCTTCTTAACACGTTATTTCCAAGAATATTCAATTACACTATTTCATGTTTCTTTTAAACTAACTTATTATCTATTAAAATTTCATGGAATTTTGAGAAAAGAAATAAAATTTGAACAAGAAATGATATTTTCTTAATGAATTATGTTCAACTGTTTTATCATAATTATTCACCATCTGTTATGATTATCTTAAATATAGTTAGGTTTATATACCTATTATTACTCTTAAATTAATTCTTTAATGATGGAATGATATTTTATTTGGATTATGTTATTATATAATGTTGTTTTAGAAACCCATTTTATTTCCTAGCTTTGGTTATGTTGACTGATTTATATTTTTTTTGAAAAATTTAAGAATAATTTAATTATGAAATGGGTGGGACATATATCTCACTAAAATTCATTTGGTAAAGTCTTATATCTCATGATATAGAGGAGAATATAATGATATGTAAATCATGTTAAGTAATATTGGGCTGGAATAACATTTATATCTGGTTAACTATTGCATTGATGGAATGGTATGTAATCCATGTTTAGTAATATACTCTTTCCTCTACGATGGCCTTGGTAGAAATGAATTGTCTTTAATGGAAATCATAATATGTGATTATTTTTTCTTCCAAAATACCATGTCTTATTCCAATTCTATTTTATCATTGTTAATGATCCTTTATGATCTACACCTTACGTACTGTGAAGATTTATTCCATGACTCATGGTTTGTATTTTTAAAAGTTATGTTCATGTTTTTATATTCTTATTTTTATGGGTTGTTATATGTTCTCAATGTTTACCCTTAATGAGAATTTCAACTCACCATTTTTTTGTTCTCTTTCCCCTAATATATAATTAAAGGTTTTAGGTAGTAAAACAAAATGGGAAGATCATTATGGGATATGTTGAAGATCCTTCACCATGATCGAAGATTATGTTCTATGATTCCAAATTCACTAAACTAATATGGTCTATAAGATTATATTTGTGTAATGTATTATGTATTCTGAAAATAAAATTTCATATTCATATACGTCATTCTTGGGTCATTTTAGTTTGAATAAGAGTGAAGGTTTAGTTAACCATTTCTAACTATGATGCGAAAACATTAATGAGATCCCTATAGAATTTATATGGTATGTAAAGTGATTTTACTAAGGGTTGGCTCACTATAGGTTATAGTAATATATTTATGAAAATGATCATGATTATCCAGGATTAAAACTATTATTATAGAGATTGGAGATACACCCCCTTGATTATGATTTTTTTACTAGTATGATTTTCCCTCTCACAGTATGATTTTTGGGTATTAAATAATGGATATAACCAAAAGAAACTACATCCTTGCTGAATTCGATGCGAAAGGAAATGTGTATCCTCTTGAACAACAAAAATTTATGGTAGCTCTAATATAGAATCTTGTTTCTAGGACCACAAATCCTTCTAGGCTCCCAAATGACCAAAGGTGGGAATAATATTCTCTTGAATCTTTATTAAGGAATTTCCAACCTTATTTAGTGGATTAAACAATCTAATGGTTCCATATAAATGGATTTGTTGCATTAAAAAATATTTTTCATTCTCTATTTCCCATTAAATTAATGTTTTATATTGCGAACTTATTACTGGGATGGTAAAGAAAATATGTGGTGGGAATTTTTGAAAAATACAAGGAAACAAGATAAAATTGACTGCATGTATTGGGATAGGTTCCAAAACCTATTTATCATTATGTACCTTCCTCATATTCTTTTTACAAATACAGTGATTGTAGTTTCTCAACAATCTCATTGTTATGATAATAAATGAACGATATAATTCAAAGGAAACGTAACAGAAATATAGAGAAAAGAAGATTTTATTTTATTTATGCTCAATGTTTGGGAGGATGCATGGATGTATTTATCTTAAAGGTACTGATAATTTTTTCAAGAATAGGAAATAAGGCCATTGATCATTTTACTAAATAAGTAATCGGAATAAATAGAAAGCTCAGATGAGTGAACCTCCCACAAATCTTGGTTACTTGTGCGATGAAACAGGGCATTATGCTAACCATTTCCCTAATCCAAGTGTAATGGATGATTATCGAAGCCAAAAACCTCATAAGGTCAATGGAAAAGGAAAATCACATGATATCACTATTGGTGATGTTGAGTATGCCAATGAAGAGGTGGAATTATTATCTGTTTATGTAAAGGGATTAAAAAATAGTGTTGTAAAATCACTCTTATATTATTATAAAATATTGGAATATCTATGTTTTGGTCTATTGTAGTTTTCCATATATATATATAGTACTAGTTACTATTAAATGTGATTGAAATATTTTTTGAAAGCACATGATATGCTCATAATGAAGGTATTAAAAGATAATGAGATGTTTGATAGTATTAATTTACTCATGACTGATAAATGGACAAAAGGATATATTAGTTTGAGTTTATAGAATTTTTGGTATTTTTTCATTGTTGAAAAAAATAATATTGATAAAATGAATTTTTTCACAATGGTTCAATAATAATTCATGTTATGGTTCAAGAAAAAACATGATTAAGGTATTTACATGTTTAGAATGTGACTACAATGAACTACCTTATGAAACATGGGAGAAAAAATGTTATGTAAAGTTAGTTTTAATATTTCTAATGTTATATATTTTTTATTTTTTGGAAGAATTATAAATTTTTATATTTATGTAAAGTATCAGTTGTATTACATTTTATGTTTGAAATATTAATATATTATTCCACTATAGGTGGACTTATTCATATTTGGTTACCTTTTCTATCCTTTTTGGAGTCATATGAAATGACCAATAATTATATCACATGATCTACTAAAACATCAAGAATGTATTATTTGACATCATTTATTTAAATATGATATGAAGTATAAATTTATAAAGGAACCAACAATGATGAGATTATAACAAAATCATGTGTGGATTTTTCACCATTTAAAATTCATCCACATTGAGGAAAGTTTCATGAAATCTGAAAATGATATCACAGTACCTTCTAATCCAATGAAGTAGATGGTCCCTTAAATCATCACATATTTATGGCTTTCTAGTTGTTAAATTTTTTAATCCTTATTCTCTATCACTAACCATCAGAACTATGAAGTTTGGTTTCTCTTTCGTGTCTGTGTGTTCACTTCCAACCTATATTCTCTGATGTGAAAACCCACTAATGAGTTACATTGGGTAACCATCATGATTCTAATATTATTTTTTAAAATTAAATTTTTCTGTTCCTTTTTATGATGTGGATTTCTTTGAATGAAACATATATGTGGAAATCCTTTTATAACCCCAAGGAATTTAGAGGGTGATATTAATTTTAGGGGGTGTATCATGTAACACCATCAATATTTACGATACATATTCATTTTAATTTATTTTAATTATTATTTTGTGTTATAAATCAATACCATATTGAATTATACCCAACATATTATTATCTTTCATTATACATAACACTATTGTTGGTAGGAATTACATGCAACAACGACCATCCGTGATAGCATGCATTGTACACAATTCTGAGTTTCATTAAACAATAATATATTTTTAAAATATTATTTTTAATGGGATATAAACTAGAAATTATAAATATTATTAACAAAATTTTTATTTTTTTATAAGATTAACATTCATCTTATGTATTTTATAGAAAATGAAATGAGAACAAATTCAATTTTTTTAAATAAAAGATTTATAAAAAAGGCATTTTTCCTCTTTTTGATAGGGCACCAATATTAAACATAAATTTTAACACTATTATATATTTTATTTGAAACATATACATATTAATTGGAATCGGGACATCAAAATATAAAATCATTGAAATTTTAATTTTTTTACTAATGAGATACATATTTTGATGAATAGTAAAAAATACTACATTTTAATTCAAAACTGCGTTAGTGTCTAAATTATTTATATAGTTAGACTATAATATTATTTGGTTTTAATGTTTAATTGGGTTATTTTGTTATAATTTAATATTATTTTTGTTATTGGAAGTAATTTTACATGTAAATTTGATATAAACACATGCCAATCTTTTGATGAGTTTTAATTTCATAAAAACACACTTTTTGGTTCTGACAAAATTAATTAATTTTAATTTAATTTCATAAAATTTTGTGTTTTGAATAAGTAAAAATGGATTCTATATTTGGAATTCATGGGTCCAAATTATGATAATAGGTTACTTTTTTTATTATGAATAGTTACTACAGAAATTTTTATTTACCACAATTAACGGTAAATCGGGTAAACTAGGGTAACTTCCAATATGATAAATATAATTAAATTATCTAAAAACCTGCCAAGATTATATTTGATGAAATAGTGTAAACAAAAATCACATATGTGTGATAATGTATTCATTTAAGGGGATTTTTTCTATGAATGTTGTGAAATTATAATTAAAACAAATGAAGGTGACATCATGTCACTCACATATATCTCATAAGTATAAAAATGTAAATATAGTGAAAAAGATGATAAAATATATATAATTAATATCTCATGAAATATAATAAAATTATACACTTTATGTTAATTTTTATATAATATATAAGATTTAAATAATTACCATCAATGATGACACAACTATGTTGTAAAATTATTTTATTAATAGAAATATCAAATAAATGGTTTTGAAAATATTAAAAAAATATCATATGAAGTATTAGATGTGATATAATAATTTTATATATTAAAATGACATGTTAGTAGTGTATAAAATATTTTTTTTCTAATTTTTCTTCTCTGTGGATTTTATTTAACGTCAAATAAATTAATAGTGTGAAAATTGACACTATTTATATTTTATAAAAATAATATATTATAAATTATTTAAAAATCAAAAAAATAATCAAAAATTGAAAATTGAAAATTATATGGTCTAATATAAAAAAATTTATCTAATAATGTAAATTTTAGAACACATAAGTAAATATTAAAAAGCACATATATTTTGAATTTTATTACCACTAATAAAAATAATTTGAATAAATAAAGACAAATCAAAATGATAAGGTTTAAAATAAAATAAAAACATGTATGAATTTTATTAATTTTGAGTATTTAGACCCATACATATATTATCTTCTAAATTAATATTTTTCGGAGGAATATTAAATGAAAATATATTTATAATAAATTAATATTTGAAGACTATCCAAAGGATCCCTTCAACTCTCTTATAAAAGGGAACCTATACTTCTCTTTTAATCACCCCTCCAAAGCCCTTGGGGTCAGCCAACCCTACCTGAATCTCTTCCCAAAATCCCTAAATTCATCATATATGTTACCCTTTAGGAATACATCCGTCTTAAAGAACATTTTTGTCCACACCATAAAAAGAAAACTGAAAAACGAGCTAATTATTATATCACCTCTTTCAAAATTATTGTATTCTTCTACTAACAGTTCATATGTTTTTCTAATAATAATGGACTATGTCTATTATATTATACCTGCTAATATTTTATTATAATTTTTTTAAATTCTTATACATCTTTGTATACATCCAACAAATAACAATATCACCATGGATGCGTATGTATAAATTACCATATTCTCAGCATGGTGTAATTAGTTATTCAAAAATATTTAATTTGGATAGAAATATTGATTAGTATAATAGAATTGAATAATTAATATAACAAAATAATAAATCTATAAAATTTATATACCATCCAATTCCATAATATTTGACCATCAATGGAATGCTATCGTCACTTGTGCATACGTTCGGCTTACCATCTCCACGACACAAGGAGATTAATTCTCCACTTTAACCATTAAAGAATGATTATAAGGTATATATGAAAAATAATCATGAAATATATTTCCTAATAATTCTACTTTATTTTTATATATTTATATTTTCATTTACATTCATCCATTAAATTCAATAAATAAACAGAAGTCACGTTCAAGCGAACGTACAACCTACCGTCTCCATGAAGAGTGTATTCCATATTATTATATGTTTTTTATATAAGTTTATATAGTGAATATATATGATATATAAATAATTTTATACATTTTGGAAGTACGTAAATAATTTTTTATGTAATAAAGTCAAGAATAACAATTCCAAACATATACGATAAATAAAACAATTATTACCGAAAATGATTCCTCAACATGGTATTGGAAAATGAACATGTAATATAAAGTCACAATTTAATCATATATTATATCCTAAATATTATTATGTGTCATTTACAAGTTAATAATATGATTAAACCCAATATATTGGAGTTTCGGACCCAAATTGAAGAAATTAGACCAAGTTAAAGGATAAATTTACATTCTCCTTATTATCCGAGATTATTTATTCGTATGTATTTAATAGTGTATATTAATTATTCACTTCCATGTTTCAAAAATATATAGTATTATTTTTATTCTTCTACTAATTTTGAAAGATATTTTTACACATTGTTAAATTTTTTTTAAATGGTATGGAATGAATCATTCTTTCATTTTCTGTATAGGGTACTTTTTGACTTTTCTAGAAAGAGAATGAGAAGAATATTTTTATATATATAGAAAATGAATGGATTTATTGGTCCTCTTAATGCCTTATATTCATGATTCTTCCTTTACACTATTTCATCATTATTTTCAAATGGATTCTTTTCTATTAAAATTTCATGATTTTTTATAAAAGAAAACGTTATTGTAGAACATGGTATATTTTCCTTAAAAATTTAGTTCTTGTTTCTTTTCAAAAATATGTTCCATATATGATAGAGCTCTTAAATATGGTTATGTACCTATCCCTACTATTATGATTATTATATTTTTTAATTATGGAATGATATTTTATATGTATTATTATATGAAGGAATGATTTTTAAAAAACCCATTTTATTTCATGGGTTTTACAATGATGAATTATTTATTTTTTGCGGCACATGTATGAATGATTTAATTATGAAATGGGATGGACCTATATCTCCCTCTGAAGCATTGGTTAATATTTATATCTCATGAGATATAAATTACTAGAATAGAAATTAAATCCGGTTCAGTAGTACATGGCTAGAATGACATTTAAATTTGGTTCAGTAATACATGGCTGGAACCACATGTAAACCTAGTTCAGTAATGTACTTTGTCTACTATGATGGTCTTGGCTACAATGCCTCAACTACTATATAAATCATATTATTACTTATTTTATTTCTAAAATTCCATGTTTTATTCCAATTCTATTTTATCTTGGATGATGTTATTTTATGATCTATTCCTTATGTACTACCATGATTTATTTCATGAATTATGATTTGGAAAAATAATCTTTCTGTTCATGCTTTGATACTCTTAATTTTATGGTATGTTTTATGTTATCAATGTTTACTCTTACTGATCATTTGAAACCCCATTTTTATTTTTTATTTACCTAATGATATAATAAGAAATTTTAGGTAGAAAAACAAAAGGGTAAGATCCTTAAGGATGATGTTGAACATCTTTCACCATTATAGAATATTATGTTCGATTTATCTTCAAACACGGAACTAATACGGTCATTGAGAATATATTTGTGTAATGTATTAATTATTTCACAAAATAAATGAAATTTACATGTTCTTAAATATTATATGGTTACATGATATGATTTAGAAAGTATTACCAATGGTATAATATTGGTTGATTACCTCATGAAAAGAAGTAAAAGTGTTCAAATATGACTAGTAATTGAAAAAATATCTAGTTAGTGACAAATGAGATATTTTAGATACAAAGAGTAGGGTAATAATTCAAATGAATTTTTAAATTTAGTTACTCAAGTTGTGAATCATCAATACTGGACAAAAAAAAGTTTCTCGAAACATTTCCTACTACTATGGTAGATGCAGGACCACAAAATGAAGTTGTGCCAAATCAAAGGACCCCAATATTGTTTGAAGGTTGATTATAGGACTTGTTATAATCAGATAATTGTAAAAAATAAGGACATTTCAAAAAAAATATTCATTATTTCGTATAGACATTATGACTATGTGGTTATTCGAATTATTTTAGAAATTAACATTCTATATTTATCGATCATATATATATAGTTCTCCATTATTATATTTATAATTTCATTATTGTTTTCATTGATGATAGTTTTGTTTATTCAAAGGGATAATAGGAACATTATAAAAATCAATGAATTTTTTTTCAAACCGTAAAAGAAAACAAATTCTATGAGAAACATAGAAAATATGATTTTTTCAATGAAAAAATTCATTCTTATGAATATTGTATTGAAAGATAACATAACTATTGATCTGAATAAAACAGATGTGGTTGAGGAATGGTAAATTTTTAAAAATTTCATAGATATTCATTTTTTCTTGGATTATCAAGTTGTCATCAAAGGTTTGTAGAAAATTTTTATTTATTATCTATCTCAAAATTTATGTTAACTTGAAGAGTTGTTGAATTAATCTGTATAATGTAATGTGTGATGAACAGACCTTGGTGAACTGTGAACTAGTCACCTGAGTCATCCCACAACAAGCCCCGAGGGGCATTCCCAATTTTCCGGGGCTAGAAAATATTTTCGGCCATCATAAATACTCGATTGGGAATGATTTATCAAAAAAAATATAAATAATGAATATTAATAAACCCGTTGGATATGGAAAAGATATAAAAATATAAAGTGTTGCTATGTGACCTCATGGGTCACCTACAACTAAAGAACCATGATCGCTCCATGTGTGATCCAGTGTTGACATAAATACCCGGATATGAAAAAATTATAAATAAATAATTCATGAGAACCATGATTCTCAAAAGTGATTCCAAGGATAAACAATTCCTGAATCCTAACAATTAATGTGAAATCCATTTCATCCATGTTTGAAAATACTCTATATAAAATTAAGGTTCCATCATCCTTTTCTAAACAAGTATCAATCTTAAATTTTTATAAAAATCTATATTCAATTATATTTCAATATTTTTTTCAATGAATGAAAACTCTTTTCTGTAAATTCCTCAAAAATGATAACAATGATAAAAATGGTGTCTATATAAAGAAAAAAAATATAATTGCACTTTATAAAGAAACTACGAAATAAAAGAATAATTTCTTATAATGAAAATAGGCATCATTGAATATTAGGTTCAAGATGATATTACCTAGGAAAAAATCTATAAATAAAATACCAAAATCAACTACTAATAGTTCTAGTTATCCATAATCTCTTCCCAAACAATCCGTTACTCCCTCACTGGCTCGACTAATTGGGAAATCCCATGGGTAGTCAGGTTATCTACATAGGTGTAGTAGCTATTTCAAAATCTCAAATATAGAAGTAAGTGTATATAGACTTTCACCTAATTATTTAAGGGATCACTTGATAATCAAATGGACTTGATTTATTATCATGACATGATATGAATACATTTAACATATTTTTCACCAAACCAGAACCAACTTATCACATTTGGTCTCCCACATTATGTTCAACCGCATTCCAATTCAATCCAAAAAGGCGTAAGCCATTACACCACGAACATAACATAAAATACACATTGGGATGGTAATTACATAAGAGTTGATTTCAATTTTATTTAAAATTTGTCCATGTAGAAACTATGTCTCTCCAATTTAATGAGAAGAATTTTACTTTATAAAAACACAATTATCCAAAACATATACAATTCTAAAACCATACCTCATCATCAAGAAATCCCATTTTTTAGGAATAAAAAAATTAGAAAACATTTGAGAAAAATGTTTTTTTAACCAAAAAAAATAATCATTCAAACATGATCATAAATAATGTATTTCCTCATAAAACTCAAATGTTCTGTTTAGAAAACTAGTGGGAACCCAATTCCAAATATCCCCACACATATGTATAATATAAATTTATATTAAAAATAAATAAACCATTTATAACACCATCAAATTAGGAGAATAATTTTAAAATATTTTACATAGAGATAACCTTCCAAAAATCATGATTTTCATGGAAATGAAACTTCATAATAACTTCTAATAAGTCCAAGAGTTGAAAAGCATCCAAGGAGAACCCTAAAATAGTTAATACCCCAATTTAAAAACAAGTAAACATACACCATAGGTATTATGAACCCATGAAGTAATTAGAACAAGGAGGAAAAGGAATAAAAATAATAATAATGCGGTTCAAGGAGGGATTAACTTTGAAAATAACCCCCAAATCTTGAGGAAAACTCAAGATTCGAGAATAGAGGAATAGAGAAACCAAGAGAAGATGTGTACGTGGGGATCCACAGGTTATGTGGGTTGAATGTGGAAATAATATGGGGATTATGTTTAATAGAAATATTTTAAATGTTGTAAAATACCAATTTCTGGTGTCTTCAAATACCACATAGTTTTTGAAACACACTCTACTAGACATTGCACCGAACATGTAGTATCATCTCACAAAAGGAGGAGGAAGATTAACATATTACCGAGTGATCCAAATGTCCATGTATTAAATATACAGTCTCAAAAAACACAAATTATAGGATTCAAGGTTTGAAAGTGGATTTCAAATAGTTTCTACTAACCATGAATGAACCATTCGCCACTAAAAACCCAATCCAGAAACTACTATTTCTCTAAAAGTGAAATGGAAAACACAAAAGTGAAATAAGTGAAATATCAAAACTAAGTAGAAATTTTTGTTTTTATGTTGTGGTATAACAATTATCCCTACCATTGACACTTTATTCCACTAAATATTTAACACCCAAATCTTCCATTGTACGCTTCTTCTGAATAATTCTATAGTGTGTGATGGACACACCACCAAGCTCAAGAACACCACGACCTATTAAAAAATCCATTTAAAAAGTTTTTATGAATATTATTAACCGTATTTTTAATTATATATTTATATAATATATAATTATAGAAATTAAATTTTGGGTTTCTGAGACATAATAGAAGAAAAAATTCAAATTTTCAAATAAAAGAAATATTTTTCACAAATTTCACACTTCCATATTTTAATAGAGAATAACTTTTAAGTAAAATATTTTAAAATTTTATATATTCAATTTAATGAAATTAAATTATTCTTTATAATTAGGATACAAAAATTTATTTTGGATAAATTATGTGTACTTTTCTGATAACTTTCATTTGTTAATGAATTATTGAAAACACAACATTTTAATTCAGAAATACCATATAATCTAATTTATTAATATACTTAGATTGTATTTTTATTAGTTTTAAAATAAAATTTGATTAAATTTTTATTAATTGATATAATTTTGGTCATTGTATGTAATTTTACTTTTAAATTTAACAAAAGATCATATCAATCTTTTGACAGTTATAATATCTTAAAAACACGCTTTTGGGTTTGTCAATAGGAATTAGTTTTAAATTAATTACATCAACTTCTATTTTTGGAATTTGAAAAAATGGATTCAATATTTGGAATCTGGAGTTCATAATTGTGATACTTTGTATCTTTTATTTTCAAACATTATGAATAGTAACTACCATAAATATTTTATTTTCCATGGTTGAAGGGTAAATATGGTAATTAAGGGTAAACAAAATATTATAATAATAATATTAAACAACCCTAATAGATTCCTTAACCCTATTTTATGAGAAATTTCCAACCATGGTAATCCTTGGGTCGATGTTTGGATCCCATGGATCCACTTGTGTGTGGAAATTACATTTACATTTAATTTAACATTAATGAAAATATAACATAAATATGTATCTTTTACTAAAACAATTTTTATGTGTGGTTATATAATTAATCTCATAAATTATAAGTATTAATTAGAAAACTAAAAAGATTTTCTATATCATGGAATTTTATTTATAATTTTTAGGCATTAGATATTCATATTTATTTATGACACTATTATGATGGAGTGATTACCTCATTAATGAATGATTCAAAAATATGATTTTATAAACATTAAAATAAATGTAATTTTATATTTTTTATGAAATACACTACTTTTATGTAATAAATTGAAATATTAGAGATGATTTAGTCCCTTTTTAAAAATGAATCAATTTTTTATGAGTTTATCAAAAATCAATTACTAATAGTGTCAAAATTGATATAAATAAGTTTTAAAACAAATACTACATTATTAAATGATATAACATTCATAAAGATATAATATTCAGAAAAATGACATATATAATGTTACATATTTCAATAATTATCATCTTGAGTTTCTATTTTCATAGTATAGTAACTATATTAACCATGTAGTTTTAAAATACAAGAAAACATGGTAAAAGTTAAACTATATAACTAAGAGTTAAATATGAAATATATGGTTAATAAGGTAACTTAAACATTTCTATATCCTTTTGGATGATATTATTTCGACCCATACCCACAATATCATAGAAATAAATCAATTTGGAGCTATTATAATCTAAAAATAATTTATTAATAAAATAATATTTCAAGCTTTTTTTAAAGTAGCATCACCTCTCGAATAAAGGGTACACATCCTTCTCATAAATTTACACCTCTAAATAAATTAGGATCATCCAAAACAAGATAAAATTACCTCCCAACTACCCTATCTAAAACCTAGTGTCCTTACTTTGATCATAAATACCTCATAAGAATCCCATTTGTTCAAATCAAATTGACGAATCCGAAAAAGAGATAATTATTTAATCACCTCTTTCAAAGTTCTTTTCTTCTTCCACTTCATATTTCTTGGTTGTTTCGATACTAAAATAAAAAATAAAATACCTTATACATATTTATATGGTATTATAAATATTTTACAACCATATAAAATATTATATCCATCCTATAAATGACAATGTAACCATATGTGCTTATGTACGGTTTACCGTCTCCATGTCGTTGGGTAGTTTTTCATTCACCACTTCATTATTTTGATATGTATAATAATGATTATAATTGATATAAATAAAGTATATAATATTTCAATGATTATATATATATAATATACCATCCAATTACATAGGATTTCACCATTAATTGAATGATATTGTCGCTCATGCATACTTACTGCTAATCATCTCGATGATGCGATGAGATTAATTATCCACTTTTACCATTCAAGGATGTTTATAAAAAAACTATTATTCATAATTTTTAAATACATGAAATAATAATTCTAAAGAAATTATATATAAATATATGTATGTTTTTACATAAGTTTTATTCATATACTTCCATTCAATACAATAAGAATATGGAAACAACATTCATTCGTATGTATGACCTACCATCTCCATTAACGATGTATTCCATTATATACATCTATCTGCTAAATATATTTATATTGTGAATATATTAGATATATAAATCATATTATACATTGTGTTGATAAGTAAATCAAGACTTAATTAATATGATCAAGAATAACAAGTCAAACACGTAAGACACACAAAGCGATATTACCAGAAATGTTGCATTAACTATAAATTTTTAATAAATGGTTAATATAATTTTATTAAATAATCATATATTATATCATAAATATTTTTATGATTCTGATAAAAGTTAATAATAAGTTTAAAAACATTATAAAAGGGTTTCAGAATCGTACAGAGAATTACAATCTTAAGGTAAGGGTTAATTTCTCCATCTCATTATTATTATTGATTTTTTATGTGTAATTATTTATTGGGACCTATTTATCATCCATGTACATGTATCATAAAAAAATTTCAAATGGTATATTATATGGTTCTGTGGAATGGTATCTTAAACTATATCATTATTTTAAAATTTTTAATGATTTATTTTTTTAATTTGTTTAATTAGTGTCCATTATTTTAAAATGATTTTAAGGATTTGTTTAAATGGACATGATTTCTTTCTAATGATAAATCATTTAAAAAATATCTATGTGCTATAGAAAAATTTTATTCAAAAATCACTTTTAAATGAATATTCTATACATTGTGTGACTTTTAAATGATTTGATAAAAAATATATATTTCTCTCAATGTTTTTTATATGATCATTTTCCACTTTGTAAACATTCATTACTAGATATTATTATGTATTGTGATATATTTATTATAATAAAATATTCCATATTGTATTGAATGAGTTATGATATGTTTGAATATGGATGTGTTATTTTTATATCATTCATGTTTTATGGTTAATGTATTGACATTTCGTATGCTAGTATTAATATAAATGATTACGTTATGTTTCACCCATTTCATATGTGGAATTACATAGACATAGTAAGAGATTTGTGGGTCCCGATATCTCCCTTTGAGGCATCAGTTGGTCTATTCAGACAAACTAGGGTTTTTCCACACGACCTTGATAGAATATTTGTGAATGGTCTTGGCACAAGGCCTCGATGTACTAGTTATTATTTTTGGAATTATGCATTCCATTGATATTAAATTACTTATTAAATGTGATTATTGTACTTGTATAATATTAATTTTCATCTTTTTATGGTAATTTGTGACTTATTTTTACCATATTATGTTCATGTTTTATGATTAATAGGCTACTATTTTTATTATACATCTTTCTTTAATAGTTTATATCTTACACTAAATTATTTTCCCTTAATGAGAATCTGAATACACCACTTTATTATTTTTTTTCTATGATTCTGAGAATTGATTTATATTTGATATGCATGGTAAATATATAAGAATAATGTAATTATAAAATATTATATATGGTGTGTTTTATTTAATAATGTGTAATGTAAAATTCATGTATGTAATTTATTTTCATAAACTAGTAAAATGATCAGTCCTTCGGGACTTCATTCCTTGTAATCATGCCAATGTATTAAAATAATGCACTTCCTCTGGGTAACAAGGGTCAGGGCATTATAGTTGGTATCATATTAAATATAGAAAAAACCTTGGAAATAGATATAGAAAACTAATATTATGGATCATAACACGAAGATATAATTTGAGGATAATTATTGAAGAGGATCATAGAATTTTAAAGTATATATTATGTGGGTATCCTAGAAAATATATTGATGTCTAGATAATAAAATTGGACGTAGTTCTGGTATAGAATTGCCTAGTTGAAAAAACTGGGACAAGGTGTTCTGTTTTTATCTCGGGGTAACCTGGTACACGACAAAGGGCCTCACTGCACATTTGGTTCGACACTCCCAAGGTTTATTCTTAGGATAATTCATTTTTCTTTACAACATTTTATAAATGATTTATGAGTAAATATTTCCACCATGGAACTATATTTATGATTATGGATTATATAAGTATAAAATTTTCAATTTATGTTTTGTATTTCACTAGTTTGTAATTATGAATTATTCCTCATAACCTAATCTACTATATGAAATTATTTAGAAATGGAAAGTAGTGGAAGAAATGAAAATAATATCAAGGCACATAATCTATGTAGGGATTTCCCTCCAATACATGATAATGATAGTAGATTTGGGGACACTACTAGTACTGATCATGTTATAATCATACTGGGATAGATGACACATGTTATGAATAACAACCTTATCTTATGAAGTATAATAATCTACAATTAGGAGGATATGTGTTAGACCGCTTCATGAGACAACAACCATCAACAATAAATTGAACTAAAAATCATCAAGTATCTGAGTAGTGGATAAGTTACTTAGAGAATATATTTCATTCATTGGCGAGTAACGAGACGGAAAAAGTTTTTATGACAGTTTATCGTCTTTTAGAAGATTTAGATCAATGGTGTTCATTGATTCAAAATAAAAACGAGTATAAATAAGTTTGAAATATCTAATGAATGAAGTTTAAATCTCTTTTATAATATATATTTGTTCTTTGGGAACAATAAGAAAATATGGAAAAGTAATTTATATGTCTAAGACAAAAGGATGCTGAGAATGTTTTAAAATAATGAGGATAAATTCCTAATGTTATCAAGGCATTCTACAGACTACATACGTAACCCAATATATAATATTGATAAATTTTTTTATGGTTTGAAAACATTCCTCCAATAGGCACTGGTCTCACGATATTTATCATCGTATGAAGATATAGTCTTGTGTTCTATCAAGATAGAATTGGAATTATCTATTTCCTAATACATTAAAGTAAAGAAAGGGAAAAAAGAATGATGGAGAAATAGACATAAAAATGTAAAAATGAGAGAATGATTTATTTTTATGTGATAAATGTGGGTAGAAACACCCATGTATTTTATTAAAAGTAACGTGAGATTGTTACAATTATTGAGAAAAACGCCACCACACTCATTATTTCTCGGGGAATAAAGAGAATTTCAATGATCAATGTTAAAATTGAAAATAAATAGGACATTATTCCAAAGATTATCTAAATGTTCAATAAAACGTAAAATAGAAAAAATTGATAGATCAAGGTTAATCTTTTTCTATTAGAATAGTTTATTTGTAATAATAAATGTATTTATGTTTTTGGATTCACAAATTATATTTTGGTTATAAGATGAATGTGATATATATATAAGGATGGTAATGTAGTAATTTATTTTCCTTATGGTTTTAATATTGTGAAGTTAATCATATTGTATGTATATAAGAGAAAACATATGTTGTTTTCAGAATCTGATGTTATAATTGATTTTGGAAATGTAGAATCCTTTTATAGAGTGTTTGGACATATGTAATTTGAATAACTATAATAGTTGGAATGGATTTAGTTTCACTTTTTATAGTACTGTATTATGTAAAATTATTTCTTTATATTATTTTTCAAATGTTATAATACTATAGTTTTAGATAAAGGAAACCTACAGGTCGGGCATTATCCCACCGCATAGTACAATGCTATTAGAATCTAACCCACAACTGAAGTGCGACAAGGCTTTCTCAGCGACCTATATCCTATAAAAAGTCCCTGGTTATTATAAAATAGTTTTCATAATTTAAATGGAATATTATTATATTTGGAAGGTTATCTAGTTGAGGAAAATAGAATATTTATGAGTTTGACATTTTGAAGTAAATGATGAGTTTATGGTATTGGATGAAACTCTAAATATAAATCCTTTAGTTCTTATTATATGAATTAAATTACATCTTCAACACTAGGTAAATGATCATAGAACAGGAAAATAAATTCCTATAACTTTTTTTGTGATGAATCAAATGGTCCCTTAGATCATCTCAGATTTTTAGCTTTCTTATTGTTAGAATTCTCCTATTAATATTCCTTATCACTTTCTATTATTACATTATGGTTAGTTTTCTCTTCCATGTCCCTGTTTTCTTACATGGAACCCTTTTATTTGATATTTATAGTAACCTTTATAGTTACCTTTATTATAAAATAGAGGTCTCATTAATCAATTTTAAGATGTGGTATTCCATCTAAGTTTTTTTGAATTTTCAAAACCATTGTTTTCAATCATGAGATAAAATTGAGAGAAAACAATTTATTGAATTATTGGATAATATAAAACCTCAATCTTCCACAATACACTTCTTCTTAATTAATTATGAAAATGTGATTTATGCTACACCACGTTCAAGCACACCACAACCAATCAGTCTAACTGTTTCAAAACGTACTAATTAAAAGTATTAACCATATTTTTAGTTATATATATATATACCCCATATAACTATAACATTCATCTTTTGTGTTTCTTAGATATAATATAAGGAAAAATTAAATTGTTCAAATAAAATAATTATTTTTCCAAAATATCATTTTTTCTCCTTTTAATGTAGAAACCTTTTTAAATAAAATATTGGGAAATATTATATATTTAATTTGATTAAATTACACTATTACTTATTAGCATGAAATAAAAATTAGTTTTGGATATGTTTGTGGTACTTTTTTAATAATATTCATTTTTTAATTAATAGTGAATAATACTGCATTTTAATTAAAAATTTCCAAGAAAACTAATTTTATATATAATTGTATTGTATATTTAATTGGATATAAAGTATAATTGAATTATATTTTTATTAATTAATCTAATTTTGTAAATTTTATGTAATTTTAATTTTTAATTGGATATAAGTATTTGTCAATATTTTGATTGTTGTTACATCTAAAAACCTTCTTTTTGGTGTGACAACAAGAATTAATATTAAATTAATTACTGAAACTACTGTGTTTTGAATATCAAAAAATAGATTCCATATTTGGCATTAGTAGTTCCATATTGTGTAAATATATAACATTTAATTTTAGACATTTTGAATAGTAACTTCATTAAATATTTTATTTACCACGGTTAAATGGTATATCTGGTAAATAAGTGTAATAAAATAATATTATAATAATATTAAACTACCCTAAAACATGGATTAACCCTAATGGGATAGATATTTTTCTGACCATGGACATCGATGGGTCGATTGTTTGACCCCATGGAGTCTCTTGTGTGTGAAAATAAAATTTAATTCCTATTTATTTAAAATTAAGGAAAATATACCCAAACTTGTATCTTTAAATAAAAAAAAATTTATATGTGGTTATATAATTGATCACATAAACTATAAATATTCAAAAAAAATTAAAAAAAATTTATACACTATGGTATAATATTTATAATTTCTTTATATTAGATAAACATATTTATTAATGAAACAATAATGATTCAGTGATTACCTCATTAAAAAATGATTCAAATAAATGAATTTATAAATATTAAAATAAATGACATTGGAACATTTTTATGCTATCCATGAATTTTATGTATTAAAATGACATATTTTTTATGTGTTAATGTCTTTTTTTCTATGTCATCAGTTTTTCATGTCAAAAAAAATTACTTAATAGTGTCAAAATTGACATAAAAAAGTTAAAAAAACAATATTCTTAAAATATATAAAATTTATAAAAATATAATATTCTTACAATGGACATATATAATGATATATATTTCATTATTGAACTATTAGAGGTTCTCTTATAAGTTTATAGTAACTATATTAATCATGTAGTATACATATATAAGAACACATGGTAAAAGTTAAGCTATTTAACTAAGAGTTAAATCTATAAGATAAGGTTATTATGTTGACATAGACTTGAATAAAACCTATTAAATGAAAGTATTTATAATTATAACCAACTTATCCTATAAATAAATCCATTTTGAGCTATTATATACCAAAAATAAGTTTATAATACAATAATATTTTAAGCGTTTATTAAAGTTCCCTTCACCTCTGTTATAAAAGGGTACATCCCATTCTCTTAAATTGACATCTCCAAAGTCATTTTTCATGGACATATCGTACTCAAATATCCTGTGAAAAAACCTCACATAATCCTAGAGTCCATAAATTGATAAAAAATAAATTCTATGGAGCTCTTTTGGTCAAAACAAAATTAAGCACCCAAAGAAGAGGTAATTATTTCAACACCTCTTTCAAAGTTGTTTTCTTCTTACACATACCCTTTTGTTATTTTTTTAATACTAAAATAACACACCAGTAACATCTACATACAATTATTATATTATAAAATTTCTACAATCATATTTATTATTCTATCCATTTTATGAATTAAAAATTCACCATATGTGCATGCGTATGGCTTATCATATCCACATCGTGCTGTAGTATGTTATTCACCACTTCATTATTTGGATGGGTATAAAAATGATTATAATTGATGTATATAATAAAAATAAGATATTATTTATCATTTATGTATAATATAACATCCAATTACAATCTATTTCACCATAAATAAAATGATATTATTGCTTGTGCATACATACGACTTACCCTCTCTAAGATGTGATGAGATTCATTCTCCACTTTAACCATCCAAGAGTGATTATAAATAAAATATGAAATAGATGAAAAAATAAGTCTACTATAATGATATGTGTGTATATATATATATATATATTAATGTACATATATTTCATTCACTTACTTCCATTCAATACTAAAATAAAATCGAAACAGCATTCATGCGTACATACGACCGACCGTCTCCATGAACGATGTATTCCATTATATATATATATATAATAAATATATTTATATTAAAAAATTATATGATATATAAATCATATTATAAATTCTATATGTATGTAACTCATGACATAATTAATATGGTCAAGAATAAAAAGTCAAAACATGTTTGATAAACAAAACGATATTAGCTGAAATGTTGTATTAACTAAGAACTAATAATAAATGGGTAATATAAAGTAATAAAATAATCATATATGACATCATAAATATTGTTAAGATTCTCATATAAGTTAATAATTGGATTTATAATATTATACAATTATTTCGTAGTTTTATGAATAATATCTGACATAAGTTAATGGTTAATTCCTCAATCTCATTATTTTATGAGTTTGTTCATGTGTATGTATCTATTGGGAGATATTTACCATTAGTGTACATGTTTCATAAGAATTATTTCAAAAATAATCTTTTATTTCTTTATGGAAGGGTACCTTTAACTGAATTTTTATTTTAAATGTTTTATATATTTATTGTTCCAATCTATTAAATAAATTTAAATACTTTCAAAATGAGTTTAAGGATTTATTTATATGGACATGGTATTATTATAATGTTAATTTATGTAAACCGTTTTACTGTGGTATGGGAAACATTGATTATAAAATAACATTTCAATGAATTCTTTTATATATTTTTTGACATTTAAATGATTTTCTGGAAAAGGAATATTTTCCTCAAAGAGTATTACTGATCATTTTAAACATTGTCAACATCCTTTACTAGATATTATTCTTGATTAATGTTGAATTATTATAATTATATATTCCATGCTGTATTGAATGACTTATGATACATCTAAATATAGATGTGATATTTTTATATAATTCATGGATTGTGGTTAAGGTGTTGAAATTACTTATGCTCGTTATAATATGAATTATTATGTTAGGTGTCACTAATTTTAGATGAAGAATGAATTGGACATAGTAAGTGACCGGTGGGGCCTTCTATAACACTCAATTTATCAGTAGGTATCATGAGAAAAACTAGTGTCTTAGAACAAGGCCTTGAAAAAATATTTGTTAATATTCTTGGCACAAGGACATAATGTAGTAGTTAATATGTTCAAAATTATGTATTCCCTCATTATGAAATTATTTATTTCATGTGATTATTTGACTAGTAGAATATCCATGTTCATGTTAATATTGTAATGTTTGACTTATTTTCACCGTATTATGTTCAACATTTATGTTTAAAACACTTCTATTTTGTTATACATATTTCAATACAAGTATAGAGCTTAAGATGAATTATTTACACTTACTGAGCATCTAAGATCACCCCTTTCTTATGTTTTATTTTCCTACGATGAAAAGAAGTGTACTATGTTTGATATGTAGGGTTATGATGGGTGAATAAATCCATTCTCAAAGGATTATCTAGGATGTGTTTTATGATAGAAATTTTAATGTAACATTCATTTATGTAATCATTTTACAAGACTTCTAAACTGCTCAGTCCATAAAGACATTATTACTTGTAATTATGCCGATATATAAAAAACATTGCCCTAGCTCTAGGTAACTAGGTTTCGGTTGTTACGAAAAAACTTGAAAGATCTGGATAACAAAACAGGAGTCCAGACAAAAAATTCACGAAAAATGATGCCTCAACCACTGAAAGAATAGTCTTTGAAATCTCACTTCCCTTCTATATCCCAAACCACAATGTAATAGAATATGTACTGAGAGAGCTGTAACACAAGTAACACTACCAAATAAGGGATCCCATTTAACCCAAACATAGAAATAATGAAGTGATATCAACATGGTTCATTAAGGATTTTTATTTGATCCCGACATGAACTAGAAACATGTATATATAGTTACTATGGTCAGGGTCAAGTGCGATGAGGTGAAGGGGTTGTCCCTCCCAGGGAACAATGAAACTTGGACCACCATGAGCCCTTTCGCAGTTTCCTCCCAATCATTTTATGAATTAGGCTAAACAATGGTTCCCTTAAAGTATAAGAAGTTCACTAATTCTGAAAAAACACAATCTTTGATGGATGAGATTCAGGAAGAGGAATTTTACATTCCCATGACCAAGATATTCATAATTTCCTAGAACACATCTCTATTAATAAAAATAATTCCCAAAACCACAAAAAACATCTTCCCTTATTCCCATCAAAAGACCACACCCCGATGTTAAGAATCCATAAATAGGAAATATTTAATACTGAAAGAAACTCTATAAAAGTCCACATCAACACCATGATACTCGAAACTGATTAGGTACCATTCTATGGGGTAGATCTAGGTCCATATTTCATTTTAGAATGACCAAAAAAAATTGTTGAAAATGACCCCAATGTCTATAGGTATAGAGGGTCTTCGGTGGATTAAGACATGATGATTTATTATGCCTCATCCTTCCACATTGATGGAATTCCTATAGATTACTTCCATATGACTCAAGTGAGAGGAAACATGGGATACACTTCACACCAATTCCAAAAAAGGCCAGATGTATCTCTCTTCCCTCTATCTTTACTAGAGATATTAACTCTATTCCCGGAGGTAGGTGATGAATCCACTATATCTGACCCTCTAGTTAGGCTGACATTGATTAAAATAGATAAACTCGTCCATTATACTTTTTATTAAAGGATAAAAATTCATGAAACTATTCTAGTTGAAGACCTTATTAAATAATCAGGGCATTGAGGTATATCTTTATCAAATTCTAGAAGATATGACACCTGGTCAAAGGAAATTCTATCATACTCTAGGACTGATAAGATTCATTTCAATATTTGGTGAAATCTATCCCATTTTGGTACCCTCATATCAGAAAAAAAATACTTCCTAATGAAAACAACCTTGAATCTCTCTCATTACTGTCCCTTCAATTGTTTGGAATTGTAAATAGACTTCCACCACATCATCCTGGGATCCCAGCATAATGTTTTTGAACATATAATTAAGAGAATATGGTCACTCACATTAATTGAAAATATCATCAGTACCTCATAACCATTATTTGGCTTTCCCGGTCTCTTCCAGGCCAATGAAATGAGGATTAGTTCAATTGATGTAGTTTCAGGGCCACTTCATGGGTTTCTACACCATGCACAATATCCATACACATAGATGAATTCCTCAGAAATAAACACCCCAATAATTAGAGATTATCTAAAATAACACACCAATTCAAAAATACAAACAAATCCATCAAAAACCAAAAATAGTAATGACTGAAAAACATCTGAAATCCCAACTCAAATTTTGTGGCAAAACCATACTGAACCACCTGGTTTTTTCAGGTTTCTTTCCAAATATTTTTTGATGATGAACCTTCCTTTGACTAACCACTTAAAATATAATAATCCTAGCTTATATAATTTCATAAATATCTAAATAAAAATGGTAAGCCTCCTCTAATACAATTTCTACTAAAGCATCCTGGGTTAACCATGAACCGGTCACCTAATTTGGACTCCCACATGTACCGAGAGGCATTGTTGATCCTCCCAAGCTGGTGACTAGTGTCATTCCTCTTGGATAATCAATGGGAAAAATTTCTCTCACAATAAATATATGAAGAAACAATTGTATAAGGAAATCATTAATCCCAAAAGAAATAAAAAATGTACTGTATCTCTATGTAACCTCACAATTCACCTCTAACTAAAGTACCACCGTCTCTACATGAGTGATCTAGTATGGATAGAATGAAAAAAAGTTGATAAATTGGCAATGAAAGTTGGTCTAGGCATTGATATGCTCAGTATGGATTCAAAAGATAAATTTCAACCTAATCCTTACCTTTAAAATGAAATCTATTTCATTTTTGTTTGAAAAATAATCACTATAAAATTAAGGTCTTCCGATTCATTTCAAAATAAATGTCCATATTGTTGTTTTTTTAGAATAAATTTTTCTAATAATATGCAATATCATTTTAATTAATGGAAAACATAATTTTGTATTACTCAAAAAAAATTAAAAGATCTGAAATTGATTTCTCAATGTAAATAAAAATATAAAAATTCCACTTTATTATGAAAATAAAAAACATTAGAATAAAATTATAGAAGAAAAATAGGTATCGTGTAATCATAGGTGATACACGATACCACATAGGACAAAGCTATCAATAAAATCCCACAATAAACCCCTAAAAATACCAATTATCCACAATAAATGTTGTAACGCTCAGTGACACCATCACTGGCTTGACAAAGGGGGAAATTCCATGAGAATCCAAGTTATCTACTCAAGGCCACTAGCTAGTGTGTAATCAAAACTGGTGAAACAACTGTACATAAGATCCCACTAAACTAGCCAAAGATTTCAATGATAATAATATTTAGTTCAGATTTATTATTCAACAACACGCATAAATATCACATATTTTTTTTACAGAACGTGAACACTCTTCCCAAATCCAATCTCTCTAATTAAGTTAATAGATATTCTAATTGAATATAACAAGACATTAATAATTACACTACAAAGATAGCATAAATAAAACATAGAGAGAATAATGACTTAAGATGGGATTTATATTTTTAATTTAAATTATTCAAAGTGCCAACTGAGACTCACTATGTAAAAGAGAACACTTTGACTTTAGAAAAACATGATTTTCCTAAACATTTCCAATTCCAAAACAATACCCCATATTCATGAAATATTATTTTGGATACTTATAACTATTTAAAATCAGTTGATCAATTAAAATTTATTTCTCAACCAAAAAAATCTTTTACTCATTATAAAAACCAATGAATTTCATGATAAAAATATGAGATGTTTATATAATGAGTGAGAACCCAATTCCAGGGATCATAACACTTATAATTTTTATAAATTTATTTTAAAAATCATTGATCGAAACACAATGTAATTATTTAAATCATGTAAATATCTTGGATTTAGGTTGAAACTACCTCAAATCATGATTCACATGGATATTTCAACACCTAATAACTTCTAAGATGTCTAATAACGATAAACAGAACCAATAAAACCCCAAATATATTAATAATCACAATTAAAAAATAAGGAAACATGATACTAAGGTTGTAGGAACCCGTGGAATAGGATAGAAAAATATAAAATGGGATAATAACCATGAAAACAATGAAATAATGGATTGCCTTCAAAAATCAACATCAAATCCCTACAAACCCTCTAGATTCCCCCATAGAGAAGCAGAGGAACCAAGGGGATTGGTGTGAGAAGGGATCCACATGTTCTAGGGCACGAATATAGGAAGAATATGGGAGATTGGGGTTAAATTTTGATAGGGTAATTTGGTAAAATAAAAATATTTAAATGACCTATAATATCAAATGGTTTAAACGCACAATTTCAGTGCATAGTCTGTATGACCATGCCCCTACATGTAGTAGCCTCTATCCCTATTATGGATGAAGTCGCTTAGTCTAGTAGGGGGATCCAGATGGCTATTCACCTGTTGTACTATCTTGAAAAACCTATTTTAAAATTTTAATTGTTTGAAAAGGGATGGTTCACAATTTATTCTAACTATGCAACATCCCCATGCCACACAAAAACATACCCAAAACCACCATTTCACTAATAGTGCATGGGATAACTCATAAAAACAAAAATATATAAAAAAAATAAAAAAATTTTATTTGGGATGGGGAGTGATAATATTTTCAGAATGATTTTGGAAATTGAAAATAATAATAGTAAATTCTCATGTGTTGGCCTTGCCATAAAGATTTGGTGAATTTTTTAATTACAACAATTCTTATTTGAAAGAGATTGGTTGTATATTTATGCATGATTTTAGGTAATTTTATATGTTTCACATAATTTGAAACTCAATGTATAGAATTAACCCAAGCATGATCATGATCTTGTATTTGTGTTTTTTTATTTAAAAGCATTTAGGCATCTTTAATTTGGGATAATCTGTGAAATATATATAGAAATAAAATTTTTAATTATATATTCACTACAATGGATTCTAACATGAGGAAGAGAAGATGGTTATAAATTATATAGAATTATAATTTCAAGATTCACTACCACATAATTAAATGAAAAAACAAATTTAATGTATTGAGTTTGAATGTTAATGCACCATTAACTATGTTTCATTTGGACATAATCCTTTCTTTACTAATTTAATGAATGATTTCATGTAAATTGTGTATTTAGAAACATCTTCTATATTGGCTCATGTATCATTAGAGTCGTATTTTTTTAGAAATAATTATAGATGATCATAATAAATATCATGGTTTCCATGAAATAGTAGAATCTATTAGGAGTAAAAGTTTCCTGCGTTTAATGTAGATAAAGAAGAAGTTATATAATTTAGAAAGGGGTTATGTGTTCTGAGGGATTCCTTGTAAAAGAAATAATTGTTATGTGAAGCTCAAAGTTATTTTTTATTCATTCCATAAACACATGAATATATAGATTTTTTGGTGATATTAATTGTGTGGAGGAATGAAAATGGATATTATTGATTTTTCTATGAATTTTTTGACTTATTAGTAGGTTAGTTCAGAACATAAACTACTAATGGGTATTATTCATATTTCTTAATACCATAATGGAAATGGGATGACATATCGAAGGATTTCATGGTTGTATTACCAAATATATTTTCAGGTAATAATGTTTTTACAGTTATAGTTGATTATTTATCAAAATCAATTCATGTTTTCTTTTTAAAGATACTATATTATTAGAACATGTTTCTATATATTTTTTTAATGAGATATTTTGGTTATTTGTAGTTCTTCTTTAAATTGTATCTATCCATAATCTCATATTTATTAAAAAAAATGGAAATGAATTCAAAATTTTATGGCTCGTATGTTTAAATTATGAACAACATTTCATCCATAATATGTTGGTCAATTATAGCCATAAAGTCATACTCAAAAGGTTGTGATTCAATTTTTTCCGTACACTAGTAGGGAAGTTTGGATTAATGTATTGTAGTAGATTTTTATATAATAATAATAGTTTCTATTCCAATATATATATAGAACCATTTTATTTATTATATGGAATGAAATGTCGAACACGTGAATTCTATGATGAATTATTCAAAATGATGTAGTTGGGACCAAAAATAAGAGAAGAAATGTTTGAAAAAGTACAAATTATTCAACAACAGATGAATACCACTCGTAACATGAAGAATGGTTATTAATATCCTAGGATGAAATATATAACATTTACGACATGTGATAATGTATTTCTTTAAGTTAATCTAGGATTATGTGTTATAAATTTTCATAGAAAGAAAAATTTTTATACATTGTTTATTAGTCAATAAAAAATCTAACAAATTGATGGATTAGATGATTATATAGTAGATATAAAACTAAATTTATCTCAGGTTCATGTTATTTTCAAGAATATATTTACAAGGAAATTCATACATAAATCCAATAATGTTTTGTGCCTTGAGGAAGTATAATTTTATGATTATATTCCATATAAATAAAATTTCGATTAGGTTTTATGTCATATAGAAAAGGTATTGTGGAATAAGGTTATTCACTAGGTAATAGATTTACGGAAGAAATATACATGTGATGTAACAACATGGGAATAATAATAATATATGAGATAAAAATACTCACATTTCTTAGGTAATGAATAAAATTGTGATGACACAATTTCATATGGGTGGAATAATGTGACCACTCATTTAATCATAGAAATATTTTAATATTAATTTATTAGTATTCAATTGATGAATTTATATTCATCATAGTTTTATAAATAATTTTATAAAAATAATCAATCGAAATAGGAATTATTTAATTTAAATATTTTTTTAATTAATTATATATTTTAATTTAAATGATAAATTTCTTGATTTTGTTAGTGAAAATATTTTTCGATACAAGGTGTTGAATTTATCATGGCTGAAATTTTGATAGTTTTCTAAAAAAACTGGAATTTTGGTTGTATATTAAAAATATCTATTTTTCAAAAACAATTCTCATTTTAGTAAATAAAAAAATAATTTCATGTAAATGAGCTTTATACATTATATTCTGGTAAAATTATTTTTTCTCTTAAATCAAATATTTCCCTAAAAGCTACTTTTAATGTGTTTTGGGTACATACATCAAAAGTGATTTATAATAACTAAATAATTTGAATTTTATAATATCTATCCTATATTTGGAATCATAATTTTAAACTTTTTTTATATGTCTATTTTTATTTTTTTTCATATAATTAATTTATCATAGTAATATGTTATGTTATCAATGTTGAAGTAAAAATATTTTAAAGTGTGTTAAACAAAGAGATAATACATAAAATATCAATAAAAAATCTCTAAATGTGATTGTATGATATGATTCATACCCCATCACCTACTTTATTTGAAAATGGGTTTCTTTAGGGAAACATTTTCATGAATATTACATAATATTAATTTAAACCTATGAATTATTCTAATGGTTCCTCTTCCCACACATATAAAAGCACACATCCTATTCTTAGTTTTTCAAATAATTTGAGTTATATTTTTATTATTATACCCCATTAAATTTCCATCCCAAATATCTTCACCATGTGTTAGAGGTCCTGGTCTCAGAAACATACCAAGCATAGAAGGAATAAGGTGTAATCAATAAGCAGTTCTCCAAAGGACATGTATTATTTTTAACATATTATTCTGTAATTATTTCATTTTCATCCTCATTATAATATTTTTTAATCATGAAAAAATAATAACATCAGTATCTTACATATTTTTAAATTTTATTAGTATTATGGTATAATTCTATTTCATATCCTATTCAATCTTATCAGAAATGGAAACAACATTCACATGTACATGTAGACTGTGACCTCCATAAACTAATTTGTTTCATTTTTCATTACTAGATTATATGGATGGATAATAATATGAAAAAAAATTATATATATATATGATATTTATTACTTATTTATAATTCAATAAAATAATATATTACTTAATTTCTTACCCTTTCCTTCAATCGAGAATTGATAACTTCACTTGTTCCTAAATGTGAAATAACACCTTCACAAAGCATCTTGATTCATTTTCCATGATCAACTAACAAGGATGGATATAAAGATGTAAATAATGAATAAATATGAACTATATAACATATAAATTATTTTTTAAAAGTAAATAAAATATATCCATCATTTATTTTTCACATGTTTGAAAAATTAAATCATTGTGCATGGGTTTGTATGGTCTAACATCTCTTCGAAAGAATGTGGATATTTTTACATTACAACCCAACATAGTTGGTCTTAAATATTAACTTAATATATGACTTTTAAAATTAGAGATTTTTTTGAACTCTTTATTTTATTTAATCATAACCCCTTTGACCATGGTCAACACACTGATTTTATTTTTTAGGTTATAAAATGAACATCATCAAAACGTTCGACATGAACTTATCCATTTTGGTAACAAAATATATCTTATTAATAAATAACTAAAATGAGTAATAATTATTAAATTAAAATTATTTTTTAGTAAAATATAACACTATTATAACTTTTTTATTATAGAGTTATAGAATGTATTAAAACATACATGACTTATGGTATTGTATTTTTCAATAAAATATTATTTTACATTTTTCAATCACTTATTCCCTCCATATCCATATTTTTTAAATGTTTTCAAGAATTTTCATATATAAAAATCAAATATTGTTCAATATATTTTTCAACTACATTAAATATTATTTAAAAATTATAAAAAAATGATGCTTTTTAACATTTACCATATATGTCATTTTGATTTTTTACCAATTTGAAAAAGAATGTTTTTTAATGTATATGGAATGAGGGTAATTTCCAACCATCATAAAGAAATTTATTTAAGAATAATGGTATTAATTTTATTACGGTTTTGTAATGTAAATTAAATATACATTTTTTTTGTAATTTTCCATTTTTAATAGTTTTAAAAGAAAAAGGATATTTCTCTATATAATTATGTTAAAATGGAAAGTGTTTTTTATGGGTTTAAACGAGTTTCCCAAGGGGTTTATGAAGAGAAAGTGAAATCATAAAAATATTTTTCACATTATATGGTTGTTGTGTATTATAAATGATAACTCGTTAGCCTGATATTGTTTAGGAGGATAAGTGGGCCTTATATATTTATCCAATACATTGGTTAATGATATATGGATCGAAGGTGAATTTTATATAGATAACTAGGATGGTTTCTCGTATTGATTAAACTAGGATTAAGTTATTTTGACTTTTTTTATACATTAGTGAATATGATTTATGAATATGATACTCAAAGATACCAATATTATAGTCTAAAAAAGGTTTTTAAGATATTATTTTTATTTCATGAGGTAGAAATTTTTTTTGGTAAAATGTTTTTTTCAATGGATTTCTTTCATGAGTCCTCACAAAAATCACAATTCCTTAATTTTTACTATAATATCTAATGGGATTAAAAAAAGTCATTATAAAACAGTTTATCTAGATTTTTTTAAGACGAATATTGAAAAATTAATCGATATAATATAATACACTTTCAATTTGATGATAGATTTCCCAAAAAAAATTAAATATATCTAAATGAATATTTGGATATGGTTTCACAAGTAATTATATATTATATATTATAAGATAAAATTGAATAAAAACTAATATGATTTACAGGGAGTGGGATATGGAATAAGATATTCAATAAATCAATATACATTTTTATATTTATTTAGATATATCATATGTGACGATTTGTTTGTATCATAAGTCTTGATATATGATATAAGATTAAATTTTTTTTCAATATTATTGTATAACGTATTAAATTTATAATTATTTTTCAATATTATTTTATGACTCACTAACACCAAATTATTGTATGAATAAAATGTTGAAAGTAAGAATTCAAGATCATCAACCATTATCATTGATTTTAACCATTTTATATGTTGAGATGAAATAGGTAATA
Source organism: Viscum album (assembly GCA_963277665.1). Lineage (NCBI taxonomy): Eukaryota > Viridiplantae > Streptophyta > Magnoliopsida > Santalales > Viscaceae > Viscum > Viscum album. The sequence goes on from OY728146.1 coordinate 1,819,382,705, forward strand.
TAGTTTTTTGAGATGATATAAATATTTATAACCATAATCTAATTATTGATACATAATGAATGTATATGTAAATTATTAATGAGTCATGGGAGTGTGATGAGGCATATATAAAAAAGCCAAAGGAATTTTGATGGGGGTGTGATCATCCCCCAAAAATTCTATGAAAATTATCTTATTTCTAATTTAAAGCCCTCAATCTATTTATTTTTTAATAATGATATATTGATAATTATTAATTTTTTAATTTTTTAATTTTTTTTAATAATTTTACATCTAAAAAATACATGAAGAATAAAAATAAATACATGTTTTATTCAATATAAATGTTGAAATATTAAATTTCTGTAAGTCCAAAAGACTCACAATAACCTAGAATGAATAAAAGGAAACCTATCATAATAACCAGGAGACAACCAAACTCCACCATCACACCAATAAAATAGTGGAAGTCCTTCGGGTCTATCATAATGAAACATTGTAGAAAAAGAACAATGGAAACTATTCTAGGAATTAAGGGGATGTAGAGCACCGTCTTCACCAAATTGGTTTTTGTTTATGGAACACCCTTAAAGAAGTATTTATATGGAATTGAAGATAAATATGATCTTTGTTGGTCATTGGGGTATTTAGATGACTGTTGGTTTTATATAATGAACATTAAAATTTATTACCATTTGTTTATTTTAAATATTTTGGTTATTTTATGTCTTTTGATTATTTTATATTCAATGTATTTAAGTATATTAGTAATTTTAAATGTTTAAAAAATGATCTAATGCAATATCTCTGAACATGGTTTTAATTTAAATTATCATTATATTTTGAAATTATAATGTTTCCAAGCATAAAATGTAGTTGAAAACATGTTTTAGATTAATAAAATTGAGGATAATGTTGGTCTTAATGAATATACATATTGATTACTTCATTTTAAATTTATTTTGTTTGAGATGAAGTTATATGGAATATTTTTATTTTTAATGTTTTAATATTTAAAAATAATCTAAAACCATGTTTTCCATAAATAATGTACATATATACTCGATTTATTTATTTCTATCAGGGTTTATACCAAAAAATGTGTTTCCCTTTAATGATAAACATCTAGCCAACTGGGGGAGGCAGCTCGCACCACTCCCTATGGAGTTGGGTGGACAATCCTCAGCTCCCCAACTAGAATAGGTTGATCATGAGGGTGTTCTCACCCACAGGGGGCATGTGTGTGGCATGGGGGTGACACCATGAGGGGAGGCATGGCTGAAGAGGGTCAGTGAAAAGCGCGCCTACCGGAGAGAACCAGTACAGGGTAGTACCAGGGAGAGGGAAGGGAGTTCGTTTCCCTAGACCCAGATCATTGAGGTATAAAAGGAGGACTCTAAACTGCCTATGTTTTGATGTGGGACATTTTTTTCAACGGGGATCTAATATTGGTCATACAGTCTCGCTCCGCGATATCTTGGTTGTATGATCCATCCGACCTTCAAACCCCACTACTGTGGTATTTGTGCCTTGCTTTCTTCGGGTTATCAGATGAGGTGGCTGTTAACCATGACGACTCATCTATTATAAAAATTGTGGGGTCCCCACAATTGCCTGATCAATCCTTAGATAATCGCAAATTTGCATTCATTATTAAAACCATAGAACCCACATCAATCATTCGATCTTCCCGGATCGATCAAGATTATTTTTCATTTTTTCGCATTTTACCTTCCTTATTTTTCTTCCTCGTGTTGAAGAAGTGGCCTCGACCTATAGTGTACTTCCTATTACATTTATTTTTTTCATCTAATGTGACCCTCCCACAGATTAGGCAGACCAACACTTAGTGTCTACTCATAAGTTTAGTATTGGAAATTTTTTCTGTTTGATTCCTATATAAGTTTCCACCAACATTATATATATAATAATAAAACCACCAGTTATTTTAGGGTCAATTTTTTTAGGGTGTTATACTTAATTTTCATTAGACGGTTTCCATTTTAATTGTTTAGTTTTTATGTTTACCAGGTGTTATATAATATATATATACATATATATATAATTATATAAACCCTAATTTAACAACATAACCATACCCAATTTCTTCTCCCAAACATACCAACATCCACTACAATACTCAATATCCCCCATGATGATAGTTAAGCGTTATTTTTATTTTATTTTCCTTATTAAAAACCCATATATAAACTTTTTATACATACAGTTATCTATATATATTCATATATTTTTTGATCCAAATAAAATTTGTGTTTTTTGAAGTTTGATATAAATTTTTAACAAATTTTTTTATATATAAAAGGCTTTTATGGATTGAAATATACTTTGTTTTAGATATTTAATCCCTTATATACACTTTTTGTATAAACGATTCATACATCATTAAAAATCCTAAATTATTTTGGGTTTTTAAAATATTTATTACTAGTAATTATTTGAGGATTATAATGGATAATATATTTGAAGAGGATTTCTAATTAATTGGTTTGGGGTTTTATAAAGCCATATATTTATAGTGGTAAATTTGTGACTTTGTATATGCCACATACCGAACCTATTTGATGGGTGAACTATCATTTAATAAAGGGTTTTTCCGACCCACATAAATTACATAAGGATTCATTAGATTATGAAAACCCTATATGTATGTATATGTATATCAATATTGAATTCATATGTTCTAAATTGTTTTAGATATTTTAGTATGTTGTACAATTGTTTTCATTTATAAGCATAAATATATTTTTACTATATTTTTACAGGTTTTACAATCAAATGTAAATCCATGAATTTGATGTTATTATAGACATGGAATAAATGTTTTTGTGAATATGAATAATAATTAATATTGAAAAAGAATATCAAAACCTTGTTTTGTTATTGTATGCACAGAGTTTTTAAGAGGGAGCATTAACCTAATATCATTACAAGCACACACCCAATTTATATTTATATGATAAGGGGTGGAATTATATTTTTGTAATACATACATGCACATGCAGTAATACATATAGTGAGGTGTGCCAAATTATTTTTCTCAGTTTCAATACCTAACATAACATGAATGTTTTATAATCATAACTATTAAATATTAATTCAGGATGAATCAGTCACAATGGATACTATTTAATATCAAAGTTTGTGATGTAACATGTTTGACTCATCCATTGAGAGTGTATGGTTTCAAAAAAATTATAAGTATCACAAATTCAAAAACATATAAATTGTTGTATGAAAAAGGTTCAAATTCACATGACTAGGGTTTTAATTAAAAAGTCATTATTTTAATTGACAAGCCATTATTTTATGTTCAGTAGTTATTATCACATGTGAAATATATTTTCATTTTTTCTATTCATATCACTGTTAAATTTGATGCATCCATAACCAAAAACTGAAAAACCGAGCCATTTTTACATTTATTGCATAATTCACTTCATTTATGAATATGTATATAATTAATGAAAAATGAAATTTATATCTATGGATGAATTATGGATTTTGATTTTAAATATTCATGTTGTATGAGAAATTTTGATTATATGTTCATACTATAAATATGTGGAATGTATTTGAATTAGATTATATGATAGGAGAACCTAGGTAGAGCTCCAAATCATAGGGTAATGTTGAGTCTCTTGAGACGAATTATGTTGGTTTTTACCCATATGGTCTTGGAAAGAGTTCATAACAGAATTATTATGTATGGTCTTGGCGTAAGGACATGAGAAATATATTATGAACTCTAGAATTATACATTCCTTCATTATGTATTAGTGTATAACCAAGAAAGTGATTATTCATCTATAAGAATATCCTTGGATAAGAAACTTTTAATTTTGATTATAGTATTAAATTCACATGGCCTAATTGTTAATCATTTATAAGTAAAGATCAACATTTATTTTTTTGAGATTCAGTGCCAATGATATAAATTCGACTATTATTTCATGACATCAATTCTACTTGATAAGTGATTTAATAGATTTTTTGTGCACAACTCTAAGAATATATTATTTCATGTTATAATTTTCATCTACACCTTTGGAATGTCACTATATACTAGATTTAGTAAACTCTATGTCCATATGTATATTTTCATTCATTTCTTACAAGTGTGCTTATTTTGTATCATGTTTTACTTATATCCTTTTAATATAGGTATAAATACATAACTATGATATTGACATAAAATGATTTCTAGAATATTTTGAATAATGAAGTTAAGTGGTATAAGGAATGTTATTTTCTTTCATGAAAATTCCTAATGAATTTATTATCATATTAATTTGATTTTTTTATTAAAAATGATTTATAAAATTATTTTATTAATGGTTTTGTTTTAAAACCCATTACTGAGCATTTTAAAAGATCATCGTACATATCTAATTTATTTTTTATAGGGTTAGTAGATTTTTCATGGATTGATTAATAATTTCTGTTGGAAAAATATGAGTTTTATGATTTTCTTGTTTTTGAAGAAATGTATGAGCTGTATCTAGTTTTCCAAAACCTAATCCAAAAAGACTATCCGTTATGGAATGAGATGTGTATTTTTTATCATCATGTTTTTAAAAATAAAATTACACACCATGTTTTAGGTACTGACTTTGGGCATCTGGGGTGGGGCTCATCAAATCCAAATCTCTCTCCCTTATTCATTATTAGTCTCTATGATATATTATCATATCACATTCATAAGGATGATCCTATATAACCATTATGAGATTCTGTCGATTCATGAATTGACATAGAAGGTAAGATTCAATAGGATTTTTCTTTGTGGTATTCATTAAGATTTGAACAAATAATGTAGTAGAGGCTCATTAGTTTAAATAACATATTCATAATTATATATATCTATATATATTTGTGTGGTTTTGGTTTAAATTTTTATTTTTATTGGGTTTTATGGTTCCTAATAACATTTGGTATGTCAAATAATTGTTATCCAGCCCTTAGAAGCCTGTATTACTGATCTCGTGACTTCATGGTTTCATCAATCAAAAGGAAAATGTCATTTTACTATGTTTTTTCCCTAAAATGGAACACAATAGCCCCAAAAACAACCTAAATTCCTAATTCAATGAATTAAATGAGGGTGGTTTACAATTTTTAGATAATAACAACTTGACATATGTTGGGTTTTATATACCACATCTGCATTGGCCTAAATTAGACAATCAATGGTTGAAAATCATTAGAATTACCTGACTTATGAAACACATTTTTATTGAATATTTAAATATAATATTTTTTTTTCAAATTTGATGAAAATTACGGTTTTAACCTTTTAAAATTCACTGTAGTATTTCAGGAATAAATAATGTTCTGTAAATTATTTTGATTAAAAATATGTACCTATGTTCCTTACATAATGAGCTACAAATTCTATTTAGGACATGGGAGTGGGATCTTGCATTGGAGTTTAGTAAATGATTCATGAAGATAAAGTTGGACTAAACTATCCACATTGGACATAACTTCACCATTCGGGTCATATCTTCTTCATACGAACTTTTATTAGGCCCCAATTTTGAGGGATGCTCGGGGTAAGTATTAAGAACAGATAATACCTCTAAAAGTCCAGCTAATTCACTTGTTTTGGATGTTAACTATGAGGTGAATGTGGGATTAAACAAAATGACCAAATTTTCCTTTCATAGTTTGAAAGGTTTTGTAACCCATGCCCTTACCAACTCTATTTAGAAGAAGTTTTACTCTCTTGGGTGGGATAGTCGGGGATTTGATAAGGTGTGGCCAAAAGGGTGGCTCTAAGTAACCCTTCCCAATTCTTTGATGAAGTAATTCTTTGTGATAACAACTCATCGAAAAAGGCTCTCCTCTCCCTCACCCACCTCGTTTTTCATTGGTTTTGTGCTTTTAACGTGAATTTTATTCAACACATATTCTGAATTTTTAACCTTTAATCTACATAATTTTATTATTGGTGTGGAATCTGAGATTTGTGATGAGATGGGGTGTTTCCCAATCAACGCAATGTTTATGAAAAATGTATCCACGATGATAACTCCGCCCATGAAAGACATATAACTTTCATAGTTAATCTAATCCCCACTCCCATAATTTATTTATTTTTAATCCATAAAAATACTATAATTCTTAATTGTTATCAATTAATAGAGTTCTAATATCAAATTTACTAGATCGACTTTCACTTGACCATGTTGTCGGGATTTTGGAAACTGTGTGAGTGAAGCCCCAATCGGAAAATCTAATCAACTAGGGATATAATTGTAGGGATCAACCCTCATCACCGAATAAAATTACTAAAAAATATTTGGAGGATATACTTCCCTAATTATCATTGACCAAAATTTGTCTTTTGGGTCATAATCATGGAAGGGTTCTATGATTGGAAGTCCCGATGTTGAATGAAGGCTTGTTTTCCAATATTTTCGGTCGTGTAAATTTCTATAGTATTTGGTGGTTGACAATGTTAGGGGATTACAATTTAATGATTTATAATCTTATTAGATAAAGATAAATTAATAATTATGTTGGAATATTAGATCAACTGCGTCTTCTCATATAAGTTTTGTTAATGAAATTAGCCCTTGATTGTTACTTCTCATTTTCTTATTTAGTATACTATTAATTAAATCACAAAACAAACCCCCCATCATTCATTTAATTTATTTTGAACTATTTTCATAGTAAATTGAAGAAAACTAATAGTTTGTTTCAATCACATACTCCTTGAGAGAACGACCTAGGTCAACCACTGTGCTGCACTTAGTAAAAACACAGATAATTATTTTTGAGAGCCTGTTCGACAATATTCATCACTACCCATTTAGATAATTGTGGCCATGAAATGTTTTAAAAATTTAAGTAATCAAGTACATAATATTTTGAATGTATTATTTAATATATCAATATAATATCTCAATAATAACATTCATTTGTGTGTGATTCTAATATCTATGTTTATATATCCTATATCTTTTACCAAATAAATATTTCCATAACTACTAATACATATCACTTTATAAAACTAATTTTTCTTTCTAAACTACTAAAAATACAAGATATAATATCTAAAAATAACAAAAAAAATTATAATATATATTTAGTATGAAACAAATTCATGTAATGGTATTTATGTATATAAAATAAATATTCAGATAGGAGGATATATTGTGCAATAGGTAGTCAACCACATCATTTATAGTGTATATCAAATGTTCTCAGTCTAATGTGAACGTTGATTAAATTTATCTAAATGAAAAGATAAATAAACTAGAATGACCATAATTCAAACATAATCATACACATAATAAAAATAAATAATAACTATCCTTTAATGTTCAGTTGATTGCCAAAAATTCCATAGTGTTAAATTAAATCAACTTAATCTAACATCATATATTTTATATCATTGATTAAATGCATTTTTTTATAATTATAAGGAATATTTTAAATTTTAGCATAAATCTTGTAACATATCAAATTTTAAAGTGGATAAAAAAATACCACGGGAATTTATTTTCTTTCATTTATTGTAGGGGTCATTTTTTAAATTACACATCAGAATGTGTTTTCTTGGATTTGGAACCCCACGATGTGTCTTGTTTTAAAGAAGTTATTTTAATTACATTAATGTTAAAATTAAAAAAAAATTAAAAAACCATTAAATATGATAAATAATAATAAATAAACATATTAATAGTAATTTTAATATTATTTATTATTATTATTATTATTTATTATTATTATTATTTAGTTATAGGTTAACTGTTAAATTAACCCAAACGGGTTCTTCCACTCCCATATGTGTGATCTGACCCCCTAGTTAACCCCCTGCAGTGTGTGGCCGACTTTACCCATCTCCCTCACCAATCACATATTGCACCTAGTTTCTTCTTGAATCTCCATAGATTCATCAAGGGATGTTCGTATTACCTCTCTTCTCTCATTTTCATTAAATTATTTGGACATTGCACCACATTTCTCGATTTCTCCAAAACCCTAAAATTTGGTTTTGACTGATTTCCATGTTTCCTCCATCGATAAGGCATGTGCATGGCCCCAAGGGATGTTTTCATTAGTATTCCTGCAACTGCTGTAGAAGTCGAAGCAGTTTCGATTGTCTAAGTTCACCATTAATGGTTTGAAAAGAGTTATTAATCCACAATGTTGTTTCTTACCTCGGTTATTATGGTCTTTGAGGATTGTTGAATTCCTATTAATTTATCATTAGTACAATGGATTATTTCATGTCGTTTTGGTTTGTCTTCAAGTACCAAGGTGAGTTTTATACCCACTGTTTGGTTATATCATTATAACTTTGGGCCTTATGATGATATACGATTCCCTGATTTTATTTTTTGGGAGTTTTGATCATCTTTATTGATTCTCACATTCATGTATTCTGGTATGTATAATATATATATATATATATGTAAATATATGTATATATTATTTATGTATTAACTCATGGGACAGGGAATGCGTGCATGGGGTTTAGTGATATATATATATATATATATGAATGTATATCCGTGTTTGTGGAGTAGTTCTGAGTAGTCACTAATAAATTTGTCAAGTGACGAATATTAAATTGGATCTTTTCTTTAGGGTGGTTCCCTTACCATATGCCATTAATTTTATTAATACATTAATTAATTACTTAATCCACCATTCATAGTTTTTAAATACTGATTATTTGTTTTCAGTTTAAAATCTTCCATGTAAATAAAGTGAAACTTATTAAAATTATATATGTTTTGTAGGATAACAAAGTCACATTATTTTATTAATATCCCTCAAACAGAGGTGTGATTCTATGCAGATAAAAATATATAGATATACATTTATATTCCTTCTCGTATTGACTTGATGGATTATTTATTATTGAGTTATAATTGATGGACGACATGTTTAGGTGAATTAGCCCTTGTAATGTTGTTTCAATGTCTCAATGAGTAAAATTAAATTATAGAGGTGAATTGAATTGTTAGAATTAATTTTCAATAATGGTGTTATTCCTTAAGGGTAACAAACTTGAACCATTGGAACTATTATATTAAAATCATTTTTCCATGTATAGGAAAATTGAGTGAGAATGACCTTTTGTATGATTACTCATGCCTAATGGCATGTCATGAATAAATAGTTTAGCCATAATGTATTTTTTATCTTTTATTAAATTGTTTGGTTTGTTATATCATATCTTTTTTGACCAACGCCTATGGAGAACCCTGTTCGAGGTGTTCTTTATGCCTGTCATCTACCCCTTTAGGTGGTACATATTAAATAGCTTGCCTTTGTATAAAATATATAAAATTTCCATGGGTTTTGTGTGGAATCTTAGTAATTCTTTAAATTTATTAATGAGTAATTAATCATAAATGGGGTCCCACTTCATAATTGCTTGTTTTGAAAAAAATCATTTATTTCAAATGTGGTGCCTCCAACCTATGTCACACATGTGGATTATTTGAATGCAATATAACATACATAAAAAATTACACGTTACATTATATATGGGTACCCTACCTATTAATGATATCCTTATCCATTGTTTAGAACTCATTTTTAAGCCATATGAATTGTTTGGATGGATTGTGACACTCTATCATGATTGGTTTGTTGAGAAAATGAAATTTCATTAATGACATATTAGTAAGAGGAATGTTGATACCACATGACTTGTTTATAACTACATGATTATGTCGGTTTAATTATTTTGAATATCCTTTTGTAGGGGCTTGAACCATATTAAATGACTTGGTAACCTTTCATTCATATGAAATTGCATTTCATGTGTTAGAATGAAACTATTTAAGGATTATTCCATGTATATTAAGCCTCATATCTTTATTTCTCTATTTTATATTCCTCTCTATTTTTTTAAATGATATCTGGTTAGGGAGAAAATGTGGGTCTTTTATTATGTTCCCACAATTATTATCTTTGTACTTTATAGGTTACATCACGATGTTATGGGGAAGAAATGTTTTAGTCACATCTAACAAGGACTCCCCATGTTTTTCATTATAGTATTTAATGATATCGGATCCCTTAGTGGAAACCAAGGAGGGTTTTGTTGGAACGTTGGCTACACCAAGCCTCGAGAGATACATGTTCCCTTACATATGACAGTGGAGATGAACTCAAAGTTACCATACCACGTGTGATATTTGGATGATCAAAAGGATATCCTTGGATAGGCTTGTTGGTATTAGATATTTTTAATATATGTACCATAGTGATTCCTCTAGTATAGGCTCAAAATTCACTTAAACAATTTATGGTTTTTAATGAAAAGAATTGAGTTGTGTCCTTATTTATTTTTTGTATTGTGATTGCACGTGATATTTTTCCTTGCATTACTAGATTACATAGGTGATGACAAGAGATTTAGACACCATGTTAATGGACAATATTGGGGATATGCCTTCCTTGGTTCTCCATAAAAATATTGGCCCATGTTAATATATTCTTCCTTTCTCAACTATACTATTCAAACATCAAACTCTAGACAAATGACATGGTATTGGATGATTGTCTATTTAGGAACCTAGACTGATTTTCTATTATTAATTTTATATCACTCTACATTTATATTATAAGGAACAATTAATAATGTATATTTCATTTGGTGGATTGGGATAGTCACTATAGGTGCTGACCATCTGATATTTATATACAACACCCTGGTCGGGTACCCATGGTACTCGATTATACCATATATTTTCCGGATTTAAGATTATTTCTGTATTGATTATATCAAGGATTTAAGGGAAATGGACCAAGCTAGAGCTCATTAATAACATCGAGATCTCTCATAGGTATTCTCTAAGCTTTCTTTATTATTGTACTTTGTTGTAAAACTACTTGTATTATTTATGTTTTTTAGTTATTTTTCATCACCATTACATGAATTTATCAATTGTATTATATGGAATTGGAAAATTTTATTAAATTGTGATTTATTTCCTTCCACTTCTTTGTCAATTATTTATTATTATTTCAGCTATTTTATATTCATGTTATGATTCTGATATCCATTTGTTGTTAATTGTTGTGAATTCACCGAACTATGTGGTCATAATATCTTAAACTACACACCCAAGTCACATGATATGAGTGAGAAGCTGCTAACATCTGGATAGATGCACTTGAAGTCATGTGACCCACGGGTTCAGCCACGATCTTAGTGGTGAGCCGGATCATGATGTTACAAAGTGGTATCCAAGGGGAATGTGTTTTCCTTTCCTTACTATTTTGGGTTGGAACACATGAGACTAGATATATGAGGCTATTAGATAATAGTCAGGTTTCAGACTGATCACCCAATATATGGGAAATAAAAAAATGTCATGGGATGGTAATTGATGTTCATAATTTTCGATATTATAGTTGATAAAATGTTACCTTGCGTGATTTGTGTAATTTCCCATACATATAGGTTTATGGATTTTATGGTATATTACACATTTCTTCTAATGGTAAGGATGAATAATTACATGCATAACTAAAGACACATAGAGATTCATATGTTATTCATATGACAATCCATGTAGTTAAATTCATATGTTCTTTAATGATATTATTGAGTTCCTTGAATTCCATTCCATGTGTTATGTTTATTAGAATGATGTTATATATAACCTTATTTGGTATTATGGTGATGTCCAATTTAATGGTTATATAAAGAAATATGATGACGGGTCAAATCCCTTGTACGAACAAAATCATAATTGAAATCATAGGGTGGAAAACCTATAGATAGTAACCAGGATGCGTCAATTGCTCATGAAATCTCATGGAAGTATGAGTCGGTATACACGATTACCCTAGAGTGTTCCATGTTGTAAATAACTGATTGAGTTCAATTGTATCATTGAGCAGTGTACTATTGACTACAGTATCAGGTCATCTTGAGATTAGAGTGACCTGTGTTTAATTAAATGAAGTTGTCCCCAATGCTCAGGATGAAATCCAGAGTCTCGGTTGTTTCCACCTATTGGTGGGTTGTTTTGGTTCTCATTCCATTTGTTTAAATGATCTGTTATTGGAATTTCTATCCAATTTGCATTTTTAGTGGATATTAAATCTATTATTTAGATGATTAGGTCACTCTTAAAGTGGGGAGTGTCATGATGGTTCTATAAAAAATGTGTCTTTAAAGGTAGAAAGAACATAACCAAATAGGAAAATTAGAGAATGGCCAGGCTAATATAAATGTCTTGAAGCATAAAAAAATTAATTCATTTCAATGATTTATCAGACGAAAAAATTGATTTGGTTGGATGTGTATGCACACTTTGTGATGGAACATTGGTATTTTATAGAATTTTGTGGTATGTATTGAAGTATCATTTAATTCTTCAAGGGGAAAAAGATAATGTGACTGGTTGTGAGAGTGCGTTGATAGGTGAAGCTGAGTTTCCTCTATGAAGTCAACCATTTGTGGTTAGGATGATCACATTTCTTGTAGATGGGTACATTATAATAAAAGATTTGATGAACATATTAGTGTATTATTCTAATGTGATGAGCATTTCCCCTACCATGAAGTCGTACTAGAGGAACTAATAGAGCATCGTTCTTATGCCGCGCTAAATCTTTAAAAGTTAATGAGCCTTTTTGGGTGGTTCTCTTTTAGTGTTTCATGATAGAATCATGGTTTACTTCATGTTTTTGTTAGAAAAAATATCAGAGGATGGGTATGTAATTTATGGATATGTTCATTTTGAATACGAGATGTCGTAGTATAAGATATCATAGTTCAGATCGTAAAAAACTGGACATATAAACCGAACATCTTCTTTAATGGATGAACCGAGTGGATTGACTTGTTATCTATCATGTTCAAGTTATTTTGTTATTCAAAGACCATTTTCCATGTTTTCATTTGAGATGAGTGATTTTTTTTCAGATATGTATTTTAATGAAAAGTTGGCTTGACATGGACATTGAGGTCGATGGTGAATCAATTGTTTTAACCGTTACAGAAATCACAAGAGAATCATTGGAAGAACGCTTAATAGACAGTCATTTAGAAAATTCCAATTATAGAAGGTTTTGTGGAACAATATTATCCAATTATTATAGTAATATCATAAGGTGTAAAGTATCATTGGCCATATATTTAATTAGATGATGTTTGAATTGTTTCCATTTCTAAACGGTCTCAGGTGAGTGTTGTCGAAGAGTTTTAGTTAAAAAATGAGCATTTCAGCAGGCTTTGAAAACATATGCACCAATTTTTTATGGATTTTTGAAAGGTGTTTTAGGTTTTAGAAAATGAAATGTGGCCATTAGAGTGATACTTCATGAACCCTGTAGGAAAGGTGATGTTTTTTTGTCCACAATTGCTTCTCAGTGATGGGAAGATCTATGACAAGGAAGTTGTAATGACCCCCCTTTTGAAATGGGAGAAAATAATTTCAAGGGAATTTAATATTTTTTGATTTCTAAATTGTCCATTTTTAATAATGATAATATGATCATATATTTTATATTTGAACACTATTATGTGTTCTCTTTTAAAGAATTTTTTCATTAAATTATAATTAAAATGAAAAATAAAAAAAATGATAATTAAATGGAAAAATAATAATAATGAAATTTTTGAATACTAATAAACATAAAAATTAAAAAAATTATAAAATTATTATTTTTGATATTATTATTATTCTTATTATTATTATGTAGTTCTAGGATAAGTGTTAACAGATCCCAATGTTTTATCTCTCTACTTTTCGCATAAGGCGACCCCCCCCTGACCGACGTCGCTGCAGCTTGAGACCCCCTTCACTCAGCTCCTTCTATGATCATTTCTTTCACCTAATTTCTTCATTAATCTCCATTGATCTTTCATAAGAAAGTTGTTTTCCCTCTCTTCCATTTATTTCCATTGTTTTCGGACTCCCCATCGCCCTGCTCGATTTGGCCGAAACTCAGGAATTTGGGTTTGACCAATTTTCATGTGTCTTCCATCGATACAGTGTGTAAATGGCCTATTTAGTTGTTATTTGGTGTATCACAACAACCTCAATAGAAGGTGAGGAAATCATGTATCTTTGGTTGACCTTCATGATTTTTAGGTCATTTCTTCTTCTGTAATGTTTTTTTCGCTCCAATTTTATTAAGGCCTTTTAGATTCACTGACTTCTTAATAAATTCTTCAGAAGTGTGTTGGGTTGTCCTATTTGGTTTCAGGTTTCCACTACCTCTCTAGGTGAGTTTTATACCCGTTTTTCTATTTCACCCTTCTTATTTTTGGTCCATGATGATTTAGTATTAATAGATTTTATTTTTAATAATTATTCATCAGCTTAGGAGGTTCGAGAACGCCTGTATTCAGTTAGGTATATATATAATATATATCTTCTATGTATGTATTCCTTCATGGGGTAGGTAATATGTTTATTAGGTTTAGGGAAATATATATATATTTATATAAAGGTGTATGTGTGTGGATAAGTTCTGTGTTGTATCTAATAAATCTGTCATGCTCTGAATGTTAAACACGAACTTTTTTTGTGGTAGTATCCCTTTACATGCCACTTTAATTTTAGTAATTCATTAATTAAATACTTAACCATTATTATTTTTAAATTAATGAACTTTGGTTTTCAATTTCAATGCTTCCTTGATAATTTTAGTCAAATTCATAAAGGTGATATGTGTTTTATTAGATAACAAAATAAATTTTTTGTTATAAAACCCATCCAACAGCGGTGTGCTTCCTTCATGATAAAAATATAGTGATAGAATTTCTGATGCCTTACTTATTATCTTGATGTTTCCTATATTCGTGAGTTATAACTGATGAATTACATGTTTAGGTTCTTGATCCCTTGTAATGTAATTTCTATGTGTGAATGAGTTAAATGAAACTAATGAGTCGAATTCAATGGTTATAATGAATTAGGAAAGTTGGTAGCATCTTTTAAAGGTATCAAAATTGAAACTATGGAACTTTTACACTAAAATAAACTTCCCATATTTATTACATTTGATATATAGTGTTATTTAGCATTGTAACGCCCCGAACCCAGTTTCCCAGAGTCAGTGCATTATTACATAACATTGGCACGATCACAAGGAAGATCAAATATCGAAAGACCGATTCGTTTAATAGCCTTGGAATAACTAGATACATTTATAAAGTTTACATTACATCATAAAATGAAAACTACAACAACATTGTTTCCATAGTCCACACTCTTATCTCCTCATACTATCCCTGCAGTTCATTCATAAATTACTTCTTTACTTCCTGGGAAAAATAAAACATAGAAAAGGGGTGAGCTCAAATGCCCAGTAAGGGTGACAATATAGTGGAAAAATTCATAAATAAGAATAAACATTTAAGGAAATGTATAACTAAAAAAACATTTTAAACTTGCACATCAACATAGTATGGAAAAAATAAAATGAAATAAGTCCATTTACTTATTCACATGGATATTCAACTAATCGAATAATCACATTGAATATCAAAAACCACTTTCATAATGATGGAATGCATAATGCCAGACTATCATAACCACATAGCCAAGGCCTCATGCCAAGACTAAAAATAAGATTTTTCCAAGGCCTTTTTCCAAGACACTAGTTTGTCTCATGAGACCTACTGATTCATCGAGGAGCTATAGCGGGGTACACCCATAACATATTAAGTCCAATGTATTCCTCATATGAACAGGTTTCAACATAACATAAACATTCGTATTAAAACTAGCATACAAAATATAAATACTTTATCCATAAACCATGAATGGTATAAAAATAGCACATCTACAGTCAAACATATCAAAAAACCTTCAATACAATATAAAAGTTTTGTATCATAATAAATCAACTTCAATAAGCGTAAAATCAATCAAAGGATGTTGACATAGATGAAATCAAAACTCTTTTTAGAGTAATATCTCTTTTTTTTATTTTGAAATCATTTAAGAGTAATATATTCATAAAATATAACATTTTATTTGAAAATATTTTTATAAACTTGTAAGGGAAACTTCAAAGATTTTATAACAGCAGAAAATAGCCACACCCACCGTATAAGTTAAAAAAACATTCTTACCTTAATTCTGTCGAAAAGGTTAAAAATCACCTTGTTTGTAAAACGAAGGAAATATTCCTTTATAAACCTCTTATTAAAAGTCAAACAAGGGTATAGTTGTCTTTAACCAATATTCTTGTAAATAGTAAAATTGTTTTAAAATACATTTTTAAGAAACATGGATGTGGATGATAAAGAAATCCCAGTAGATTATTACGTATAAACAACCTCGGATAATGAAGAGATTGTGAAATAAACCCTTACCTTGAACTTTTCCTTATTTGAGAGTATGTTAACCTCTTGTATAATGGTGAAATAATTTTTGTTAAATTATACAAGAATAATATACATTAATATGATATCATATATGATCTTTTAACATTGATTTGTTAATAATATCTTAGTGTTATCGTTGTTTCGGGTGTTAACTTACTCGTTTTATTTTATAGGTTTTGTTACATAAGCCATGTTTGTCATGGATAGTTTGTATCTTATTAATATCCATAATTATATCAAGTACATAAAAATTATTTTTAAATCATCAAATGATAATTATACATGAATGGATATGATGGAGAATGAATCTCATCGCGTTCGTGGAGTCGGTAATCCGTACGTACACACGAGCGAAAATACCATTCTTTTGATATTAAAATTATATATAATTGGATGGTATGTCATATATATATAATCATTATCATGTTATATTTGTTATTTTAATGAATTATAAAACATTATTATACCCATCCAAATAATAATATACTGAATAACAATTACACCACGACGTGGAGACGGTAAGCCGTATGTACGTACGTATTGTCACATTTCATTCAAAGGGCTGATAGAATAATTAATATGGTTGTACCATATTTCTAATAACATGAATGTATATATAAGATACTGGAGTTATTATTTTAGAATGGAAATAACAAAGAAAGAAGTAGTGGAAGAAGAAAGGAACTTGAAAAAGGGTGGTGAAATTATTACCTCTTCTTCGGGTTCTTCCTTTTGATTTGATCAAAAGGACTCCTTAGGTTGGATTTATGACTAACGGAAGGCCTCTAGGATGAATTTAGGGAAGTTGAGAGAGTATTTCGGTATGGGTTGGTAGAACCAAAAGGAATTTAAGGTGTGAAATAATGAGAAGGAGGAGTGCCATTTTATAAGACGGGTGAGAGGCACCTTTGGAAAAGCTAGAAATATTATTTCATAATAAATCATATTCGGTTTATAATGACTCCAAAGTGGATTATTTAAAGTTTAAGGTGGGTATGGGTCGAAAACCACTCAACTAATAGAATTTACACAGGTTTGGGTCATTATATTAACCTTATCTTTTAGTTTTAACTCTTAGTTAATTAGTTTGACAGTTACCATGTCACTTTGTATTTTTATATTATATAGTTAATAAACTTACTATATACCTTCAAGCGACCCAAAGTGGTCCATTAATGATACACCTATCATGATATAAGTCATTTGGCCAAAAATTATATTTTTAGGAATTTAATATCAATTAATAATATAATATTTGTTTTAAAAACACTTTTATGTCAATTTTGACACTATTCAATAATTGATTTTTATAAAACTCACGAAAGAATGATTACTTCGAAAAAAGTTAATTAAATCAATCCTAACCGGTCATATTATTCTATAAAATTAGTGTAATTCCTAAAAAGTCTTAAATTATATTTATTTGGGTGTTTATAATATCAATAATTTTAATTTTTTATTAATTTAGTAATTACTACATCACCATTGTGTCATAAATAAATTAAATTATATATTGTCTAAAAATTATAAATAAAATATCATTATGTAGTAAATCTATTTTTCTTTCTAATTAATATTTATAGTCGAAAATCCAGCATATATAACCCTATGTAAATTTTTTTTCTAAAACATATATGCTTTTGCCAATTTTGTATTTATTTTAACTTAATAAAAATAAAGTGTCCCTATCACCTACAAGTGGCTCTATGGGGTCCCAAAATTGACCCAAAGAAGAGAATGGTCTGACATGTGTCCACAAATAAGGTTAGGACACTTTTTAGGCTAATTTTGTATTATTATAATATTATTTTTAACCCTTATTTACCGGATTTACCCTTAACCATGGTAAATAAAATATTTACCGAAATAATTATTCAAAATCTCTAAAAATAAAAGTTATCTATTTAAACAATATGAACATCCTGATTAAAAATATGGAATCCATTTTTCCAAATTCAAAACACAATAATGGCCGAAAAAAATTTAAAATAAATTCCCGTTGTTAAAACAAAAAGCGTGTTTTTAAGAGATAATAACTATCAAATGATTTACACTTGTTTATGTTCGATTTAATTGTAAAATTATTTACAATGACCAAAATTGTATTAAATGGAAAAAATATATTATAAATATACTTTAAATCCACTCAAATTCATAATTTTTCAATATAAATTATTTCGATTAAAAAAGTTGTTTTAAATTAGAATTTAGTAATTTTCACTATTCATCAAAATATAAATGTTATCCAAGAAGTTACAAAATTTCACCCTAGGATAAATTCGATATTCCGAATTTAGAAATAAAGTCTATATTGAGAGATAAAATTTATAAAATATCAAAAAGTAGGAATTTCTCTTCATAACGGTTAGTCTGATTGGTTGTGGTGTGTTAGAACTCGATGTTGCGTACAACACAAGCTATCACATTATTCAAAGCGAAGCGTACCGTAGAAGCTTGGGGTGCTACATTATCCCCTCCTTCAAATACATTCATCCTCGAAATTTCTAGAATATTACCGCATGAAAATACTCGGGTGGTTCTTCATCACAAGTTCCTCGAGTTCCCACATTGCATCTTCCATATTATGGTTTCTCCAGAAGACTTTTACCAGACGAGTCGTCTGGTTTCTTAGTACTTGTTCTCTCATATCAAGAATCCTGAGGGGATCTTCACAATAAGACAGATCGGGTTCCAGTTATTATTCCTCATAGGTGAGTACATGCGTTTTTTCAGGCATGAATTTTCTCAACAGAGATATGTGGAACACATCGTGAACTTTGGAGGGACTTAGTGGCATTGCCAATCGGTAAGCTACAGCCCCAATTACTTCTAGAATTTTGAAAGGTCCGATGTACCTGGGACTCAATTTACCTTTTGTACCAAAATGTATGACTCCCTTCCATGGATATTCCTTCAGGAAAACCTGATCACCAACTGGAGATTCAAATCCTTCCTTCGATTATCGGCATAGCTCTTCTGCCTACATTGAGCTGCCTTGATGTGATTTTGGATTACCTTCATATTTTCCATTGTTTCCTCAACCAGTTCTCGACCTAAATGTTTTCTTTCACCAACGTCATCCCAACAGGTTGGTGTGAGACATCTCTTTCCATATAACACTTCATATGGTGTCATCTGAATACTCGAATGGAAGCTATTGTTATAGGAAAATTCTACCAAAGGTAAATACTGATCCCGCATACCCTGAAAGTCAAGTGAGCAAGATATCAACATGTCTTCCAAGGTTTGAATAGTCTGTTCTGATTGTCCGTCTGTCTGTGGGTGGTTGGCAGTGCTCAAATGAAGTTCAGTATCCAGGAATTTCTGAAGACTCTTCCAGAATCTTGAAGGAAAACTGGGATCACGATGAGAAACAATCGATAGGGGTACTCCATGATGTCTCAAAACGTCATTAATATAAAGTTTTTCTAGACGTTCTAGTGGTAGATCTTCTCTTATAGCAAGAAAATGTGCTGACTTGGTATGACGATCATCAATAACCCATATTGCATCCTTTCTTTTAGGATTCATTGTTATCCCCCATGACAAAGTCCATCGTAATATTGTCCCATTTCCACTCCGGTATGGGAAGAGGTATCATGACTCCTCCAGGTTGTTGCCTTCCATCATTCATTTTCTGAAAAACCATACATCTTGACACAAAATCAGCAATCTCCCTTTTCATGTTGTCCCACCAAAAATCTTCCTTCAAATCTCTATACATTTTGGTGCTCTCGGGGTGTATAGAGAAATTGGAACTATGAGAATCATCCTAAAATTCCATTTTTAGATCAGGTATATCGGTAACACAAAGCCTCTTCCCAAATTTAAAAATTCCATCTTCATACACAAAGTCTCTCAATCTCTCATCATTCACAACTTTAATCTTCTTTTGAAATTATTCATCATCGGTCTGAGAAATCTTAATCCTTTCTATTAAAGATTTTTTGGCAACCATTTGAAAAGGAATTGATGTTTCACCTTCCATGGTTATAATCAATATATACCACCACAAATTCATCGATATATTCATTGAAATCTCTATTCATCATATCCATGAATACATAGGGTGAATTAGTCAATCCAAAAGGCATTACTATAAACTCATAATGCCTGTACCTGGTTCGAAATGATGTCTTCGGAATGTCTTCCTTATTTATACACAACTAATGGTATCTTGATCGAAGGCCAATCGTTGAAATGTATTGAGCTCCATGCAGTTGGTCAAATAAATCATCAATGCGAGGGGGGATACTTATTCATTATTTTTATAGCATTGATCTCCCTATAGTCGATACATAACCTCATAGATCCATCTTTCCTTTTAACAAAAAGAACAGGGGCTCCACATGGAGATACACTAGGGAGAATAAATCCCATATTACTCAATTCCTCTAGTTGTTTCTTTAGTTCATCTAATTCTATAGTGGCTATTCTATAAGGGGTCTCAGATATAGGCTTTGATCTAGGAATTAAATCAATGGAAAACTCAACTTCTCATTCTGGAGGATGTACAGGTAAATCGTCCAGATACAAATCTACATATTCTTTCACAACAGGTACATCCTCTATTTTAACATTACTTTCCTCACCCATAGTCATTTAATTTTCTTCCTCCCCAATAATTGAATTTAGTTGAGCTACTGGGGGTGGATCTAGATAATAATTAGGTGGTGATGATTCTTCTCTAAAGAATAGGTGTTCCTTATCATCGTTATCAAGAATCGTAACCTCTTTCTTCTTAGAATAAATATTCGCATCATAATCTGAAAGCCAGTCCATACCAAGGATTATATCAAACTCAATCATAGGTATGACGATGAGATCAGTAGATAAAGAACATTTATGTGCTTTAATATGGACTAATTCACAAAACATTGTTGCAATGATACTTCCCTTAGAAGATTTAACTGACAACTCCCATGTTAAATCAAATTGGAAATATCTAATTTTCATAGAAAACTGGGAAGATATGAAACAATGCGATGATCCAGAATCAAATAATGCATTTTCTAAATTTGAGGAAACCATTAAATTACATGCCACCATGTCTTTCATAACTTCTACCTCAGCAGTAGTGATGGCATAAGCTTGGCCTTGATCCCTTGGCCTTTTCTAATGTATGTTCCCCTGAAGCTTAGGACATTCATTTGAATAATGTCCCATCTCCCTACAATTGCTTCACTGAACATTGGTAGCTTCCTTCTTCCCTTTGCAATCATGATCTTGGTGGCCTTTGTCACCACACTTGTAACAGACACCCATTCCCTTCAAGAAAGTATCAGGGTGCTTCTTCCCATATTTACCATAGGATAGATATTCAACCTTTCCCTTCTTCCCCTTATTTCCATTACTAGATTGATCAGCAGATCTCTTCTTCTCTTTTTTGCTTTAATGTCATAAGACTTAGATAATTCCTTTTTAGTATTGATAGCACATCAGAAAATGTCTTCATACGACGAGAAGGATTGTGAGACTAATGCTCGATGGAGAAATGGTTTTAACCCATCAAAGAAATGTTCAATCTTACTTCTTGGGTTTCGTATATAATCTCCATTTTTCATTGATATCCTTGTAATGTCAGCCTCATACTTTGTGACATTCTCATCCTCCTTTTGTCTCAGACTCAGAAATTGTCTTTCCATATCTTCCCGATGGTCGCGAGGAAAGTATTTTTCTAAAAACAAATCTTTGAACTCCCTCCATTCCATATTTTATACTTCATCATTTTCATTCGTGTTTTTAATCAATGACCACCATTGATTAGAATCTCCAGTGAGGCGGTAAACTGCCATGATAACATTTTCTCTTTCACTACTCCCCAAAGACTGAAATTTTTCTATAGGGAATTTATCCATTTCTCAGCTACTAAGGGGTTTGTACTCCCATTGAACATTGGTGGTTGTTGCCTCATGAAACGATCTAACATTGATCCTCCACGCTACGGATCAGGGTGCTCCATATGGGTAAGGTTTTTATTCATCACCTGAGTGAGTTGTCCCACTATGGTGATCAGCTGATCGGCACTAGTTACATCACCAGCTCCACTATAATTATCTTCAGCAGGAGGGAAATCCCTACATGGACTGCGTGCATTAATACAGTTGCCATTTCTTCCACTAGGAGCCATTTCTAAACAATGGCGTAAACTAGATCAGTTCATGATTCAAAATAAACAATTCCATACTTATAAAACACTTAACATAAATTGAACTATTTTTGGTTATAATCCATAATCATAAAAATGTTTTCTATGATGATGTATATCCTCATAAACCCTTCATAATAATTTTTAATGAAAATTAGAGTTATCCTAAGAATATCCCACGGGACTGTCGTAACCAAGAGTGCAGCAAGGCCTGTTTTCGTGCACCAGTTCCCGTTCGAGTCCAGCTCAAAGTGGTGTTTTCGGGTTTTACCCCTAGGTACATCTGTACCAGAGCCTCCTCTACCTGCTCGTATCCGGACATGGATGTATTTCTCGGAAAACTCACAAAATCTCTACAATACCAAAATTATAGGATATTCCTCTATACTAATCCTCAATGTCCATCTTAGGTCTATGTGCTCTGATCAGAGATTATCTAAATCTAGCGTCCAAGGTTTGTAGTAAACTTTCTCTGATACCAACTCTAACGCCCAAAACCCAGTTACCCAGAGTCGGTGCATTATTACATAACATTGGCATGATCACAAGAAAGACCAAATCTCAAAATACCGATTCGTTTAGTAGCCTTGGAATAACTAGATACATTAATAATGTTTACATTACATCATAAAATGAATACTACAACAACATATTCCCATAGTCCACACTCTTATCCCCTTATATTATCTCTGCAGGTCATTCATAAATTACTTCTTCACATCCTGGGAAAAATAAAACATAGAAAGGGGGTGAGCTCAAATGCCCAGTAAGGGTGACAATATAACAGAAACATTCATAAATACGAATAAACATTTAAGTCAATGTATAACTGAAAAAAGCCTTTTAAACTTGAACTTCAACATGCTATGGCCAAAATAAAATGAAATAATTCCATTTAGTTATTCACATGGATATTCTACTAATCGAATAATCACATGAAATATCAATAACCACTTTCATAATGATGGAATTCATAATGCCAGACTATCATTACCACATACCCAAGGCCACGTTCCATGACAACAAATAAGATTTTGCCAAGGCCTTGTTCCAAGACACTAGTTTGTCTCATGAGACCAACCGATGCATCGAGGAGCTATAGCGGGCTCCACCTGTCACATATTAAGTCCAATTCATTACTCATATGAACATGTTTAAACATAACATAAACATTCGTTTTAAAACTAGAATAGGAAATGTAAATACTTTATCCCTAAACCTTGAATGGTATGAAAATAGCACATCCATGGTCAAACATATCACAAAACATTCAATACAATATAGATTTTTTTTATCATAATAAATCAACTTCAAATAAGGGTAAAATCTATCAAAGGATGTTGACATAGATGAAATCAAAACTCATTTTATTGTAATATCTCTTCTTTTTATTTTGAAATAATTTAAGAGTCATATATTTATAATATATAACATTTTTTTGAAAATATTATTATAAGCTTGTAAGGGATACTTCGAAGATTTTATAACGGCGTAAAATAGCCGCACCCGCCGTATATGTTCAAAAAACATTCTTACCTTAATTCTGTCGAAATGGTTAAAAAGCACCTTGTTTGGAAAATGACGGAAAGATTCCTTTATAATCCTCTTATTAAAAGTGAAACAAGGGTATAAATGACTTTAACCCATATTCTTCTAAATAGTAAAAATGTTTTGAAATACATTTTTATGAAACATGGATGTGGATGATAAAGAAATCACAGTAGATTACTATGTATAGACAACCTCCGATAATGAAGATATTGAGAAATAAACCCTTACCTTGTTCTTTTACTTGGATGGGGGTAGGATAACCTCCTGTATAATGGTGAAATAATTTTTATTGAGTTATACAAGAATCATATACATTAATATGATATCATATATTATCTTTTAACATTGATTTGTTAATAATATATTAGTATAATCGTTGTTTTGGGTGTTAACTTACTCATTTTCTTTTATATGTTTTGTCACGTAAGCCATGTTTGACATGGATAGGTTGTATCTTATTCATTTCCAGAATTATATCAATTACTTAAACATTATTTTTAAATCATCAAATGATAATTATACTTGAATGGATACGATGGAGAATGAATCTCATCGCGTTCGTGGAGACGGTAGTCCGTACGTATGCACAAGCGACAATATCATTCTTTTGATATTAAAATAATTTATAATTGAATGGTATATCATATATAAATAATCACTATCATGTTATATTTATTATTTTCATTAATTTTAAATCATTATTATACCCATCCAAATAAGAATATATTGAATAACAATTACACCACGACGTGGAGACGGTAAGCCGTACGTACACACGTATGGTGACATGTCATTCAAAGGGTGGATAGAAAACTGAATATGGTTGTACCATATTTATAATAACATCATAGTATATATAAGATAGTGGAGTTATTATTTTATAATAGTAATAACAAATAAATAAGTAGTGTAAGAATAAATGAACTCGAAAAATGGTGGTGAAATTATTACCTTTTCTTCGGGTTCTTCCTTTTGATTGGATCAAAATGAATCCTTAGGCTGGCTTTCTGACTAAAGGAAGGCCTCTAGGATGAAGTGAGAGAAGTTGAGAGTGAATTTGGGTAGGGTTGTTCTGATCCAAAAGTCATTGAAGGTGTGAATTATTGAGAAGGAGGAGTTGCCTTTTATAAGAGAAGCGAGGGGCACCTTTGGAAAAGCTAGAAATATTATTTTATAATAAATTCATATTAGGTTTATAATGGATCCAAAGTGGATTATTTAAAGGTTAAGGTGGTTATGGGTCAAAAACCACACAACCAATAGAATTTAGACTGGTTTGGGTCATTATATTAACCTTATCTTTTGGTTTTAACTTTTAGTTAATTAGTTTGACACTTACCATATCACTTTGTATTTTTATATTATATAGTTAATAAACTTACTATATACATCCAAGAGACCCCCCAAGTTCTCCATTAATGATAAAAATATCATGATATAAGTCTTTTTTCAAAAGTTAGATTTTTAGGAATTTAATATCAATTAATTATATAATATGTTTTTTAAAAACTCTTTTATGTCAATTTTGACACTATTCAATAATTGATTTTTGTAAAAATCACAACAGAATGATTACTTCAAACAAAGTCGATTAAATCAATCCTAACATGTCATATTATCCTATAAAATTAGTTTAATTCATAAAAAGTCTGAAATTATATTTATTTCAGTGTTTATAATATCAATTATTTTAATTTTTTATTAATTTAATAATTACGGCATCACCATTGTGTCATAAATAAATTAAATTATATAATGTCTGAAAATTGTAAATAAAATATCATTATGTAGTAAATATTTTTATATTTCTAATTAATATTTATAGTCGAAAATCCAACATATATAACCCTATGTAAAAATTGTTTTTCTAAAAGATATATGCTTATGTTATTTTTGTATTTATTTTAACCTCATTAAAATAAAGTGTCCCTATCACCTACAAGTCGATCCATGGGGTCCGAAAATCAACCCAAAGATGCCCATGGTCGGACATGTATCCACCAATAATGTTAGGAAACGTTTTAGGGTAACTTAGTATTATTATAATATTATTTGTTAACCCTTATTTACCGGATTTACCCTTAACCATGGTAAATAAAATATTTACCGAAGTAATTATTCATAATGTCTAAAAATAAAAGTTACCTATTTACACAATATGAACATCCTGATTCCCAATATGGAATACATTTTTCTAAATTCAAAACACAGAAATGGAAAAAAGTAATTTAAAATTAATTCTCATTGTTAATACAAAAAGTGTGTTTTAGGAGATAATAACTATCAAAAGAATGACACTTGTTTATGTCTGGTTGAATTGTAAAATTATGTACAATAAACAACATTGTATTAAATGGTAAAAATATATTCTAAATATAATTTAAAACCACTCAAATTAATAATTTGTCGATATAAATTATTTCGATTAAAAAAGTTGTTTTTAATTTAAATTTAGTAATTTTCACTATTCATCAAAATATAAATGTTATCCGAAAAGTTCCAAAATATCACCCTAGGCTAAATTAGATATTCCAAATTCAGAATTGAATTCCATTTTGAGAGATAAAATTTATAAAATTTCAATAAGTAGGTATTACTATTCATAATGGCTAGTTTGATTGGCTGCGGTGTGTTAGAACTCGATGTTGCATAAAACACACGCTATCGCATTATTCAAAGAGAAGCGTACCATAGAAACATGGGTTGTTACAAGTAGGACGACACATACAAAATGAGATTCCACGAATAAATATTTTGGCTATGATGAATTCTTTGACTTGTATTAATTTTTTTAGTTTGTTCTGCGGTCTCTTTTGTAGCATTCACTTATAAAGAAACCCATTCAGGGTTTTCATCATGTCTCGTGTCCACCAATTTGGGTGGGCTATCATAAATTTAATTAGTTTCATTTATATAAAATATACAAAATTGTCACGGGTTCTGTGTGACACATTAGAAAGGCCTTAAATTGCGTAATCTAAAATTATTCCAGAATAAAGACCCTCTTGATAGTGCAAAATCTTGAAAATGACATTTCATCCCATTTGTTGTGCCTCATACATATGACATAATTGAGTTTAATTTTAAATGTGGTATTCCTTAAATAAAAAACTACTCATTTTTGGTAACATGAGTACCTTTCCCATCAATGTACTCCTTATTCATTATTGGTTATTCCTTGTACGATATAGTGAAGTGGATTGGATGGATTGTGACACATGGTCAAGATTGATTGCTTGATATGAGGAAATTTCATTGATGATATGCTTATAAGAGAAATGTTGATTCGATATTCATTATTTATAATTATATGATTGTACCTTATTATTTATTTCTTATGCGATTACTAGTGTCTTGAACTTTATGAATTTCCTTGTAAACCTTATTAGCTAGTGAAAATGAGTTTCATGTGTTGAAAGAAAACTATTAAAGTCTTCTTCCATGTAGTAATAGCCTAATTCCTTTGTTACTCAGTGATATATATCTCTCCTGTAATTTTAAATGAAGTCAGGCAACAGAAAGAATGCGGGCCCTATACTAAAAACCCCCAATTGGACTCTTTGTACTCAATATGTTACAACATGAAAAACCTAGGATGCGATGATTTAAGATTTCTAGAAAAGGGATGACTATGGATTTTTATTATAGAATTGGGTGATATCGGATCCCTAAGGGGAAATAGTGGATAATTATATTGGAAAGATGTCTATGACATGCCTTGAGAAATATTTGGTCCCTTATGTGCAATACGTGGGACATACTCATAGTTACCATACCAAGAGTGATACTAAGAATTTTTATAGGACCACCATAGATGGGCTCAGTTGTGTTAGATATTTTGAATAAATGTACCATATTGATACCTCATAGACAGGATCAGACTCCACCACTAATGTTTTTGTTTTCTACTGTAAATTCTCAAAATACATCATTCTTTATTGTTATGTATTGTGATTGTACTTGAGATGTTTCCCTTACATTAATTGATTAAAAATGTGATGAAATGATATATAGACCCCAATTTTACAAAAAATGTTGGGGAAATTCCTTCCTTGGATTCCATGTTACTATTTTCTCTTGTTTACATATTATTCCCTAACGAACTATACTTTTTTAGACATCCAACGTTGGATGAATTAGGTGGTATGGGATGGATCACCAGTTAGGAAACTATACTGAGTTTCTAATATTAAGTATCTATCAATGTACATTTATTTTATATGGAATACTTCTTATTTTATATTTCATTGAATGGATTTGGCTAGACACCATGGTTTTCAAGCTATTAAGACTTATATATCACAACCTTCTTAGATACCCTTGGATGTAATTTAGATCGCATATTTTCAGGATCTGGGATTACCGCTATATTTTTTTGAATCCAGGAGTTTAGAGAAATGGACCAAGCTAGAGAACATGATGCTCATAGAGATCACCGATGGGGATTCATTTTCAATTATTTATTATTTAAATATTATTTCAGTCATGCTATATTGTTTATTGGTTTCTATTATTTATCATCACCATGTCATGCATTCAGCTGTTGTATATTCTGGCATTGGCCAATTTTATTAAATTACTAATTATCGTCTCCAAATTCATTATCAATTATTTACTAATATTCTTCTTTTATCAATTCTTTTTATTCACCAGGTATCTATTATATATTGTTAATCACTATGCTGACTCTAATCTACGAGGGAATAGTCTCCCCAAGGGCACACCCTAGGCTCTTACTGTTAGTCGGCGGCCTCTAGCAGTTGTGGAAATATGGTTGAGTGTATGTTTCCCACTAGTCTGGCAACCATCCTTGATGGGAGCTGGGCTGGGAAGTTACAAATCCATTCAAAAGATAACAGTTTTTTATTCATGAATAATGTATAATTGGAGAACAAATTATTAAATAATAATTTAAAATATATAGAAAATATATATAATTCAAATGGTTCATGATTAAAGAATACCCAATAATAAAATTTATTAAAGATGATGAATATGACATATAAATTTTTATTCATTTCATATGCATGGAAAATTATGAAAACAATATACATTAGACATTCTTTCTATTAAATTTCATAACATATGAATATAAATAGTTATTATTTTAATAAAAAATTAATACATTGAGCCTTTCTTCTTTTATAAGTCATAGATATGAACTAATTATTATATAAAATATATAAATCCTTTTGAAATATAAACCGTTTATATTATTTTATGTATCAACTCATTATATTGTTAATCTCAATAATTAAAATTAATTTAAAATAATAAGTTCTAAAATTCATTCAACCATAGATCAAATCAATAAAAGTAATTTCACTTTTTAAATAAAATATATAAAATAAACCATTTTATATAAAAATTCATATTTTTAACTTATCAAAATTTCATAAGATATTAAAAAATATTTTATATTTATCCTTTACTCTGATTTATGAACAGTTTTAAAATTAATTTTTAATTTTATCATAAAAAAAGTTATGTTAAAATCACTAATATAATCTATATAAATTCATATTAAACTAAGATGAAATCCACCAATATAAATTTTTTCATTATTTTATTACCCTTTTGATACATTACGTACTCTATTATATCATATAAATGATGTGTTTTATATGAATTAAGGAAAAAAGTCTAATAAAACCATAAATGTAATGTTTATATCATTGTTCACCATGTCTTGGTAATTTAATTTTACAATTTCTTTAAAAATAATGAATTGCAAGAAATTTTTCTCTTTCAAAACCATTTAAGATAAAATACCAAAATTTCATATATTTTAACCATTTAATGAATTTTTATGACTTCCTCAAGGGTTTTTTATATGGATGTATTATTCCCATACAGATCAAGGTCATTTTAAATTATGATCATGAAAGGAAATATGGATTTATGATGCCCAATTTTTAAAAACCATACATAAGATAATTTTTTTATACATTAAATGATTTAATAAATTTTCCTAAATCATGGAAATTTTAGTTTGATAATACCTTAGTTAATAATATCACCATTAAAAAAATACTTTTATTTAATCAACACATCATGATTTGGTAAAAAAAACTTGAGGATTATTTTTTACATTATATTATACAATATAAATAAAACCATATTTAATACAATTATAGGGATTTAATGGGGACAAAAAAAGTATAATTGTGGAATAAATTACCTTTCAAATCCTTGAAAAATGATTTAACCAAAATTGAGGAATTATATATCATAATTATTAATATAGAAGATAATATTACCTTGACAAATGGTTCGAGGAGATTCTATAATTTTTTCTTAGAAATCCATTAGTAAAATTAAATTTTATGCTTCAATATAAAACACCCAATTCCTAGTCAACCAAGTCACCTTCTATATCTTGTCATGGTTTTAGAGTATCCACCCAGATATCTATAACTAAAAAGCCACCACAAATGGTTCTCAAGATGACGTAGAATGTTATAGGATTACTCTCCCTGGAAGATTGTTTTTAATTAGACCTTAAATAATATCTTGTGAAAAAACATTTTCATGGTGGGATTAACAAAAATAAACATATCAATTAACCAACTAAATAATTAAGGTGATTATGCTCTATGATATTGTGATAACTAATATTAATCTCCCATTAATGTAAAATATAGGGTTTTTATACCTTACTCAGAATTATCATCCGAGATGTTTTTGTATTTTATTGAATGAAAGATGCCCTAAACACTCAATTTTAATTTTAAGGAAAACAATTTCAAAGTATAAAATTCATCGATTCTGAATTATATGAGTGGTAATATTTCATACTAAACCTTAATCTCTATGTTTCCAATTATTATATCAAATAAATGATCAACAAATTATATAGTCTATAAGATGAAATAGTCCCATGCTGAAATGTAATATTTATTTAGTGGGTTTTATAATTATCTCATGGTCTAAAATGAACATTCACAATATTTTATTCATAATCTAATAAAGAAAACGGATATTAGAAAGACCTTTTCTTGGTTACACCACAAGACATTCCTTCCTATATTTGATGGCAATAAGGTTAATAGGTTCATTATCCATTAAAAAAACATGAATAAAACTCACAGTATGCAATATATAATTGTGTTAAAATTTGAATAATTTAGTTATTAATGACATCAATTCACATAATTGGATATTAGTGTGGAAGGTATCTTGAATGGGTAAGGATTCATTTTTTCCATTGTTTTTGTGTATTGTATCTTGAAATGTCATCAAATGGATAAATGATACCGATGAGGGATGGAGATAAAATAATTTTTTATAATATTTCCATAATAAAAAATAATTAATACCATTTATTTTAAAATATAATATATGGGAAGAAAAAATATTTGATAACACATGCCGATTAGAATTTTGTAATGGGGCACTAAAACTTCAATTTGAGATATAGTTTTACTAGTTGTATATTTTTCATATTTGGAAAATTGGATGGATTTTTTATTATTATTTCATTATGTTTGTATTCAAATTACACTCATGAACTTAATAATTCAGGTATTTATAATATATACAGTTGTAAGTTTCACCATTTGTAGAAAAATGTGATCATTGAAATAAATATTGGGGAATAATTTATAATAATGGAATTTTCTATTTAAACTAATCACTCCCAATGTATACATGTGGTTAATAAATCAGATAACTCCTTTAGTGGGATTTATCTCACACTCATGAACCACTAGTAACTTTGAGTTAATTAAAAGTGTAAAAATATAGATTTTATTTTTTGAGACTCAATTAATATTGCACAACATTCAAATTAAACAATTATATATGATTTAAAATTATTCAACACCATTAAATTTTCCTCTATGAATCATTCATGTTTTTAAATGTTTTATAATCTAGTTACTACATATTTCAAAACAGTTTAATATGTTTTTCATCCTTATTTAATTTTATAACAATTAAAATAATTGTATATAAATATAAAATTTCATAATATCTATAACAGACCAACTCGTTAAACCCGTAAAATCACCAAAAATAACCCACCACAAGGCCTACAACATGATTCTAGTCATTATGGGATGGAAATAAAGATCATAAGAATCATTTAATATAATTTGGCAATTATTTCATCATCATTAGACATAGGATATAAAAAAAATAAAGTATTGATGTATAATACAATACATCATATGTCAAGGCCATAATAAAAAATGGTGCTTCTAACATATTGATAATGATGTCTAAAAAAGAATAAGAAAACTATCCAAAAAATGGAAACTAAATCACCCCATGGTTCCATATCCATGTGATCATAAGTCACAAACATCATAACCAAATGATATGAATCATAAGAAATGAGAGTCATCCTATATCTGAATTTATTTTATTTTCATGCATCCTACAAAACCAAGGCTAGAGATTCTAAAATTAAACATTAAGGTTTATACACCAGATCCTAGTGGGATTCCACTTGGAATCCAAAAAATTTCTAACACATTTCCATCCATTATATCATATTTAAATAAAATTATAAAACACTTTAAGAAAATAATTTCAGAAAAAATCATATTTTTTTCTTTTCAAAAATTATTCTATATTATATAAAATATAGCAGGATGGAAAATTAAATTTCCAATGGAATAATGAGAATGATAAATTTTTTTCAAGTGTCAATTTATATAACTTGAAAATTGGGAATGTAATCATAAAAAAAATATCATTCATGATATAGAATCTCAAAGAATATAAGTGGGCTAAATATTATGTGATGATGTACACAACCATATTATTATGACTCTAAAATGGAATGGTAGTCAGCATTTGTAACTCCTATTGTACAAGAACCAGGGTGACTTGGAAATGATACCACTTAGAAGACATGAAATCAAGGGAAACTCTCTTAGTAATAACTAAATATTATTGGAAAATACTTTTTTTTTGATTTTCCTCTAACACATATATCACTCATGTTTGTAATTTCATATTCATTTTATTAACAGTAACCAAAATAATGATCAGTAACATTTTCCATGGAATAATCCAACACCATGTTTTAGAATCATTTTTCTAAGGCACAATCAATTTCAAATCTATGCCAACAAATTCCTGAGACATTTTTATAGTGATCCATAAAACCATTCATGATAGATAAACTATTTCCCTTTTTAAAATTATCCTTTAGTAAATTCATAAATTTCAATACATGTTTTTAATTGTTTCTATAAAAAACCCATTTTAAAAAAAATAACAATACATATGATCAAATATATTTTAAAAAAATCAATTTCATAATAAAAACTAAATAAAATAATTTAAGAATATAATTTTAGTTATAGGTTAGATCATTTGATAGATACTCCTACAAAAAACACAGTGGAAAATATATTTCATTAAAGACTACTGATGGGAGGAGAAGATATCATATCATATAGATCCAAGATGTGATATAAAAAATTATAATATTCATGTGTATGATATAACCAAATATTTAGTCTCGATTAAAATCAATTACATGGTTAAATAAAGGTGAAACTAGATTTTCATGAGCCCAATTTTCATATTATAGGGAACATAATGAAAATACTTCTGTTCGTAATAAGATTCTAGATGAGGATGAAATAGGGAGTCAATAACATCACATTTAAGCCTACAATCAGAGGAAAATTTATTTTGAGACATTAAGGACAAATTATGGTGGCTAAGTGGATAATTTGGGCTAAAAATTGATTTATCCCTTATTCAATTGTATACCATGTGGTCTCCCAAACAAGCCATTGGGCCTCATTGGAAGGTCGGTGGTTCACTAGCTAGTCTATGACCGCCCATCAACACGTACATAGATATAGGTAGAATGAGTGCCTATATAGAAATTCCACTAGATGGATGGTGTCAACTATAAAACTATATAGGTTATGTCCAACCTCACTACCTTGTTATTTTATTCCACCGGATAGTTAGTGGCCTCCTCCTCCTACCCAGAAGCCAAAAGTATCCTCCTAAATGACAAACAACCTAGAAGAAAAAACAAAATTATGAGCTCTATGAATGTTTACAAGAACCCAAGTGAGATAATATAATAATTTTTTAATCATAAATTCATCATAATAGATTTAATTAGTTTAAATATAAATATCAATTATTTTCTTATAATGTGTTAACTACCATTCTTGTAAGAATTATTTAGTGGCCTTTACTACTATATTGATTTTTTTCAATATGAACCATGAATGGTAAAATTCATGAAACTATCATCATTATTTAATGAATAATTATTACATTATATTCATCAATATTTTGATATGAATCTATGTTGAATATTTATTTTTTCCATATTATGTGTACCAAAAACACGATTTATGTTCCTTTATTGACTCATAATTCATAATTCAGAGTTTTAGATCACCCCTTTATTATGTTTTCTATTTTCCATAATAAATGAATAATAATAAATTTTATGATATTATAAGGATTCTATGAATAGAGAGTATTATTATACTGTGTACGAATTTATTCACATAAAAATATTAATATTTCAATCATTTTTATATGATTGATAAAAACATTTATTTTTGAAACTTATTAATATTTATTTTATATTCATAATATATATTTTTATCATTATGTATGTGTTAAATAATTTAAACATTTTAAAATAAGATGAAATTTTTCATTGTTTTAATTTTTTTTATATTTTAAAATTTTATAAAACATTTCATGATATTAAATAATATTAAAAGTTTCCTTATTCCTTTTGTTTCAATAAAATCCTATGGATACGTTATTTCTAATATTGAGGATTTATATATTTTAATGATCTTAAAGCACGCACAGTTTTATCTAAAAATCATCCAGAGTGTTTTAGTATAAAAATGAATAAATTGAAGACTAATAGGGTAGTGTATAGATTAGTTTAATCAAATTATATATAATTTATATCGACAATAAAAAATTAAAAAATTAAAAACCATAACAAACCTAAAATGAATAACAATTCAATGAAACATTGTTATAATGGTTGAAGTTCTAAAGAAATTAATTATAATAAAACAAATTATAATTTTTTTAATCAACTTAAAAAATATATTGATAAGTAAAAGAAGAAGGATAATATGACACATTGGAAATTACAAGGTCTAGTTGATAATATTTATTACAAAAAACACATAATCTATATCTCTTTTACTAGAATTTAAGATCATTGACAATGAGAAATAGAATAAGGTTAGGTCATATTTGAAAATATTAATGTCCAACACAATATTTCAGTCAAAACTACATTCCTAAAATACATTAAAATCTAGAATATTAATTCAAGTTTTTTATGATTGAGTCATTGACATTTATAAATTGAAAACTAGACAAGTAATTATAATGTCTATATATTGTCTACCTCAGTATCTCGCTATCAATTTTCTATTCAATTGGTACAGGGTTTGAGGTTTCCAACCTCTGATACCAGTTGTTGAAATGGTATGTATGAGTATGATATACTCTAAAATACCAAATTTAGGATCGAATGTGTAATGAGATTCTCAAATACAAGAGGGGGTGAATTTTACAATTTAAAAAATTATTTAAGAACATTTAATTATGATTATATTTAACAGGGTTAAACAAGATAATTCACATGACCTCTAA
Source organism: Viscum album (assembly GCA_963277665.1). NCBI lineage: Eukaryota > Viridiplantae > Streptophyta > Magnoliopsida > Santalales > Viscaceae > Viscum > Viscum album. Next base: position 1,819,418,350 of record OY728146.1, read on the forward strand.
GTTTTAATAATGTGATTGATTCCGGAAGAGTGATTCTAAAAATAGAACATAAAAAAAGTTTACAAAGATGATGATTCTAGTTTAAATCATATATAATCTAACTAAATCAGGGCACAAGTGTAACGAAGTATAAGAAAATTATACTTTCCTTGTAACGCCCCGACCATAATTACCTAGAGTCGGTGCATTATTACATAACATTGGCATGATCATGAGAAAGATCAAGTCTCTAAAGACCGATTAGTTTAGTATCCTTGGAATAACTAGATACATCCATAAATTTTTACATTACATCATAAAAAAAACATCTTGTCTTCATATCCCCTCATACTATCCCTGCAGGTCATTCATAAATTACTTCTTCATAATCCTGGGAAAAATAAAACATTGAAAGAGGTGAGCTCGGATGCTCAGTAAGGATAACATTATAGCAGAAGCTTTCATAAATAAGCATAAACACTTAAGGCAATTTATAACTAAAACAAAAGCCTTTTAAATTTAAACTTCAGCATAAAATGGCGAAGGTAAAATGAAATAATGCCATTTACTTACTCACATGGATATTCTACTAGTCGAATGATCACATGCAATATCAATAACCACTTTCATAATGATGGAATGCATAATGCCAGACTATCATAACCACATAGCCAAGGCCTCCTGCCAAGACTACAAATAAGATTTTGCCAAGGCCTTGTGCCAAGACACTAGTTTGTCTCATGAGACCTACCGATGCATCGAGGAGCTATAGCGGGCTCCACCCGTCACTTATTAAGTCCAATGCATTCCTCATATGAACAGGTTTATTCATAACATAAACATTCGTATTAAAACTAGCATACGAAATGTCAATACTTTAACCACAAACCATGAATGGTATAAAAATAGCACATCCATAGTCAAACATAACTCATTCGATACAATATGGAAGATTTTATTGTATCACATTAACCTCAATCAAGAAAAATGAAGGATGTTGACATAGATGAAATTAATCATCAAAACTATTTGAGAGAAATATCCCCCTTTTTCTTGAAATCATTTAAAAGTCACACTATTTTTCAAGAAGCCATTTAAAAATATATTTTTGAATCAAAGTGTCCCATACCACTTTGAAACTTTTTTAAAAGGAGTTTTAATTTCTAAACATTAATGTCCATATAAATAATTCCTTGAAACCATTTTTAAAACATGGACATTAATGAGAAAGATTTATATGAATAAGTCTTTAAAACATTTAAAAATGGTATTTTAGTTAGAGATTCTAACCAAAAGAGAGACAATTGAATACAAATAATTAAGGTAATCAGAACTTTGTAATATCATGAGAATAAAGGGATTCATGATATACTACTTCAAAGTACATTATATACACCACATAAAAGTGATTTGGTGTATATCAACAAAGAAGTCTCAATGGAATGTAAATTGAGATGAAATCTCTCATAAAGGCTATATCCTTAGGTTAAGGATAAATCAACGACATAATTATGTGTGACAAATATAAATACACTAAATATGATTGGATATTCAGTGTAAAACAATCAAAGGATATTCACACATATTCTTGTAAAAACAACACCAACGAATTGGATGTTTAACTCAACAAATGGTGAATGAGTTAAAATTACTCTTATCAAATTCATATCAATGACTTGAGAATTACCAATGAGTGATTATGTGTATCAAACTTATATCCACAGGAAGGGGAGTGGAAATTATGACATAATCAAATGAATAGTGATTCCACACATAATCATGGAGTAATATAATCAATGAAATATGCGTAAAGCCAAATGAGTGGGAATTGAAATCTCAAATTCCCTTATCGATTTGGTAAGATACGAAACATACACCCATGAAAGAAGTATCATACCATGATGATGTAAATACCCATAAATTAAAGTATATTACACAATGAATACAATCATGGGCAGTACACATACACCACATGAAATAATTAAGTGGTGATCAATGGAAATCTCACGAAATTAAAAGTGAGATAAGGAACTCCTTACCACGTTAATCAACTGAGTCGTATGGCCAAAAGTTAATAACCACCAAATTATTTATAGAATAACATGAATATAAAGACAATCATGATAATATATATATCAAATGGCAGTACACAATACACCACTTTCAATAAATTAGTGGCGAACAATGGAAATCTCACGGAATTGAAAGTGAGATAAGAGAATCCCTTACTTTGTACTTTTTCCTTGGTCGATGGTAGGTTTACCTCCTGTATAATGGTGAAATAATTGTTATTGAATAATACAAGAATCATTTACTTTAATATGATATCATATATGATCTTTTAACATTGATTTGTTAATAATATCTTAGTATTAACGCCGTTTCGGGTGTTAACTTACTCATTTTCTTTTATATGTTTTGTTACATAAGTCATGTTTGATGTTTCTTATTCATATCCAGAATGATTTCAAGTCCTTAAACATCATTTTTAAATCATTAAATGATAATTATACTTGAATGGATACGATGGAGAATGAATCTCATCGCGTTCGTGGAGACGGTAGTCCGTACGTACACACGAACGCTACTTCCATTTAATTTTTTATTTTAAAAGAATCGAATCCAAATGATACATAGGTATATTACTATTCCAGTATAATATAATATTTTATATATGTTACTTAAGTTCATTAACACCATCCTTTATACGTTCCATGTGTGGTATGAACGAGTCATATCATTTTAAGGGGGCGGTAGTCCGCACTTCCTCAAATGAAATTATCGTATGTATATACAACATGAAACGAATAATGGTATGAAATAAAATGGAATTACAGAAGCTTATATATAAAATATATATCATTAATATAATATTTAATTACAGTGCCATCATAATGTCTACCATGAGAGGCGGTAAGATGTTTTTGAACAATCATCGTTTCGTGAGGCGTTAGTTTGCCATCCACAGAAACATTATGTTCATCATCCATTAGATGGAGTTGTGTGTATGTGTAGTTTGAATAGTTCTTATAACAACATCCTAGTATATTGAGGATACTGGTGTTTTTACAAAAGAAGGGAAATAAAAAGAGTTTGGGGGTTGAAGAAGCAAAATAAATGAAAATAATTTAAGAGAAATCGTTACCTTTAATTTAGGTAACTCACTTTGGTTGGAACCAAAGGACTTGTTGAAATGCTTTCTGTCTAAGGGGAAGCTTCAAGGAGGAGGAGAGGGATGTGGGGAGCTTAGTTGGGCAGAGTTTGGACGAGCCAAGTGGCTTGAGAGGTGTGAGGAAAAGAGAAGGAGGAGTGCCCTTTTATAAGAGGGGTGAGGGGCACCTTTGGAAAAGCTAGAAATATTAATTTATAATAAATTTATATTGGGTTTCCAAAGGCTCCAAAGTTGACTATTCAAAGTATGAGGTGGGTATAGGTCGAAAACAACTCATCCAATAGAATTTAGACAGGTTTGGGTACTTATATTAACCTTATCTATAAGTATTAACTATAAGTTAATTAGTTTCACTTTTACAATGTCTCTTTGTATTTTTATATAATATGGTTAATAAAATTACTATATACATCCAAGCGACCCCCAAGTGGTCCATTAATGATTAACCTATCATGATATAAGTCTCTTGGCCGAACCTTATATTTTTAGGAATTTAATATCAATTAATAATATAATATTGTTTTTAAGAACTCTTTTATGTCAATTTTGACACTATTCATTAGTTGATTTTTGTGAATCTCATAACATATTGATTATTTCAAAAAAAGTCAATTAAATCAATCCTAATATATCATATTATCCTAGAAAATTAGTTTAATTCATTAAAAGTGTCATATTATATTTATTTGGGTATTTATAAAATCAATTATTTTAATTTTTCACTATTATAGTAATTATTGCATCATCATTGTGTCATTAATATTTTACATTATTTGATGTCTAAAAAGTATAAATAAAATATCATTATGTAGGAGATCTTTTTATCTTTCTAATGAATATTTATAATCTAAAATCCAACATGTATAACCCTATGTAACAATTGTTTTTCTAAAAGATATATGCTTGTGTCATTTTTGTATTCATTTTAACTTAATTAATATAAAGTGTCATTATCACTTACAAGTCGATCCATGGGGTCCAAAAATTGACCCAAAGATGCCCATGGTCGACCATGTATCAACCAATAGGGTTAAGTCACGTTTTAGGGTAATTTAGTATTATTATAATATTATTTTTTAACCCTTATTTACCGGATTTACCCTTAACCATGGTAAATAAAATATTTACCGCAGTAATTATTCAAAATGTCTAAAAATAAAAGATACCTATTTACACAATTTGAACATCCTGATTCCAAATATGGAATCCATTTTTCTAAATTCAAAACACAGAAGTGGCAGAAATTAATTTAAAATTAATTCCCGCTGTCAAAACAAAAAGCGTGTTTTAGAGAGATAATAACTATCAAAAGATTGACACTTGTTTATGTTCGGTTTAATTGTAAAATTATGTCCAATGACCAACATTATATTAAATGGTAAAAATATATTCTAAATATACTTTAAAACCACTCAAATTCACAATTTATCACTATTAATTATTTTGATTAAAAAAGTTGTTTTTAATTAAAATTTAGTAATTTTCACTATTCATCAAAATACAAAAGTTATCCGAAAAGTACCAAAATTTTACCCTAGGCTAATTTCGATATTCCGAATCCAAAAATGAAGTCCATTTTGAAATATAAAATATATATAATTTCAAAAAGTAGGTATTACTATTCATAACGGCTAGTTTGATTGGTTGTGGTGTGTTAAAATCTTGAAGTTGTGTACAATGCACGTCATTGCATTATTCGAAAGGAAACATATCGAGGAAGCTTGGGGTGTTACATTCTCCCCTCCTTCAATAAATTGCGTCCTCGCAATTTTTAAAAATTTTCTTGGGAATATAATGGAAAGTCCCACATCGGGAAAAGAGTCAATAAAACTATCACTTTAAAAGAAAGAAACAGAGGTATAAGGGTCATCCAAGATAACCCATACTAGGATTCCATGTAAGAAAACATGGATATGGATGATAAAATAAGTGTCAAGTTCTGATGGAGAGGGATATAAATCATGATCAGGAGAAAGTTAACAATGAGAAAACCACAAACTTGTGTTGGGACAAACGACCATTAGTCTCCTAGTAGGAAAGTAAACGGACAACATTTTTTTTAAGTTACATTACATAAGGAAGAGGAATTCATTTATGATATTGACTAAGAACATTATGAGATATACTTACATTTTAAGTAGATTTTCATTCTTTAATAAATTTCCACCACTAACTCATTTTTTTTAAACGATGAGTATTCAAGAAGACTTGGTCACACTGGAAGAGATAGAATAAACTTCTATAGAATCACATGATCCATGAAGGATAAACCATATATTTACATTGTCTTTGAAGATTAATCAAAACCAAAATAGTTAGTGAATGATCTAATGATTCCCCAAAAGAATATTCATTGAGATAAATATGCACTAATCTTAATTTCTAAAATTAAACCAACAATACCCCAAAGTTAAATAGATACCATTCAATAACCAATTGTCCTTAAAATCCTTTAATATAATCCAAACTAATATTGAAACCCAAAACATAGAAGAATTTGATTATGTAGTCTCCCATGTTAAATTGTATCTCCAAATGACATCAGATACTCTTAAAGTCACATATTCAAAAGTAATTAACCTAATCACATATTCTCTATTATAGGTTAATCATTTCCATAAATAACCCAAATCACTATAAATCCACAATAAAAACGTAGATAAAAATCTATCATTACTCCACAAATGAAACCCCATAGTATTCTATTTTCCTTGGGCATATAGTGTTCCCAACAAAGCGAACATCTTCCAAAATAACATTTATCACTTAATCACCAAATCATTTTCCTATACCAAGGGTATTCTTTTGATATGAAATAAGAACCCAAATCAACTTATTATTGATCAATAAAATCATTTAACTAAAAAAAACAAGTCATACTGACCAGGGACTTCACGTAGTCCAGTGGTAGGCGATAAATCTCAATCGCACTTTGGTTGTGGGTTTGATTCCCATAGCTTTGTCCGACGCGACGGGTTGTCACACGGTCTACGTGTTGTCCTTTTTCAAAAACTATATTTTATAATATTGCCAATATGAGATAAATTCTTCAAAATACTATATCATAAATTTAACCACAAATGTTATATCATACCTTGAATCTTCATCCCAAATTAGAATAACTTATAATTCTCTCAAACCCCAATGATCATATAAATCCAAATGGTTATTTATACCTATATCCACAAGAGAAGAGACAATTCTTCCTCAAATATCATTCTCACATGGAAAACTACGGGGTTACAAATACAAGAGAAAATTATTCCATAGTAAACCCATCAACAAGGAGTGCTAATACTTTTTAAACATTTCTACAACCATTTATTCCCACATAGCTTCTTCTTTGACCAAGAAAATATCCTATTGAATAGGACATTCACTCGGGTAATGGCCAGGTCCCCTACATTTACGGAAAATGACTGTAAATGGACTCTTGGGACCATTTTTATCTTCTTCCATAGTAATCTTCATTTTTCTTCGGCAATTCTTTACTTTATGTCCTTCCTTCCCGCACGTAAAACATTTCGTTGTCCCATTGAGACACTTTCCTGGGTGTCTCTTTCCACATTTCCTGCATGATGAAAATTGAGGGTTCTTTTCTCCATGGTCTCCATTGCTGGAGCTCTTATCATTTATCACCTTTCTCTTCCTTGTTGAGTTTGGGAGTTGGTTAATATATATGTTGTTGATCATATTTTTGGAAAACTGATTTGGCATAAAGACGATATCTTTTATGCCTATCAACATTCCATTTTGTTGCTCATTGCCACCACCGTTCCCATCTTGTACATCATTCTCAAAGTCACTATGACTTCCTTGGAATCCAGCCATTGACTAAAACCATAAAGAATTGTGTAAGTAATAGTAGTAGTAAAATCATTTAGAGATTAAAATGTCACCATATTCTCAATTTGAAACATATTAGGATTAACCAAGGTCATTTACTCTCATCTTATATATATATTACTTTAATTGGTTTGTAAAGAAAATGTAAATTATCCTAAGCATATCCCCCGGGAGTGTCGTAACCAAGAGTGCAGCAAGACCCGTTGTCGTGCACCAGTTCCCGTTCGAGTCTAGCTCAAAGCGGTGTTTTCGGGTTTTACCCCTAGGTACATCTGTGCCAGAGCCACCTCTACCTGCTCGTATCCAGACAGGGATGTATTGCTCGGAAAACTCACAAAATCTCTACAATACCAAAATTCTAGGAAGTTCTTTTATACTAATCCTCAAAGTTCATCTTAGGTCTACGTGCTCTAATCAGAGTTTATATAAATCTACCTACCAAGGTTTGTACTAAACTTCCTCTGATACCAACAGTAACGCCCCGACCCTAATTACCTAGAGTCGGTGCATTATTACATAACATTGGCATGATCATGAGAAAGATCAAGTCTCGAAAGACCGATTAGTTTAGTAGCCTTGGAATAACTAGATACATCCATAAATTTTTACATTACATCATAAAAAAAACATCTTGTCTTCATATCCCCTCATACTATCCCTGCAGGTCATTCATAAATTACTTCTTCATAATCCTGGGAAAAATAAAACATTGAAAGGGGTGAGCTCGGATGCTCAGTAAGGATAACATTATAGCAGAAGCTTTCATAAATAAGCATAAACACTTAAGGCAATTTATAACTAAAACAAAAGCCTTTTAAATTTAAACTTCAGCATAAAATGGCGAAGGTAAAATGAAATAATTCCATTTACTTACTCACATGGATATTCTACTAGTCGAATGATCACATGCAATATCAATAACCACTTTCATAATGATGGAATGCATAATGCCAGACTATCATAACCACATAGCCAAGGCCTCGTGCCAAGACTACAAATAAGATTTTGCCAAGGCCTTGTTCCAAGACACTAGTTTGTCTCATGAGACATACCGATGCATCGAGGAGCTATAGCGGGCTCCACCCGTCACTTATTAAGTCCAATGCATTCCTCATATGAACAGGTTTAAACATAACATAAACATTCGTATTAAAACTAGCATATGAAATGTCAATACTTTAACCACAAACCATGAATGGTATAAAAATAGCACATCCATAGTCAAACATAACTCATTCGTTACAATATGGAAGATTTTATTGTATCACATTAACCTCAATCAAGAAAAATGAAGGATGTTGACATAGATGAAATTAATCATCAAAACTATTTGAGAGAAATATCCCCCTTTTTCTTGAAATCATTTAAAAGTCACACTATTTTTCAAGAAGCCATTTAAAAATAGATTTTTGAATCAAAGTGTCCCATACCACTTTGAAACTTTTTTAAAAGGAGTTTTAATTTCTAAACTTTAATGTCCATATAAATAAATCCTTGAAACCATTTTTAAAACATGGACATTAATGAGAAAGATTTATATGAATAAGTCTTTAAAACATTTAAAAATGGTATTTTAGTTAGAGATTCTATCCAAAAGAGAGACAATTGAATACAAATAATTAAGGTAATCAGAAATTTGTAATATCATGAGAATAAAGGGATTCATGATATACTACTTCAAAGTACATTATATACACCACATAAAAGTGATTTGGTGTATATCAACAAAGAAGTCTCAATGGAATGTAAATTGAGATGAAATCTCTCATAAAGGCTATATCCTTAGGTTAAGGATAAATCAACGACATAATTATGTGTGACAAATATAAATACACTAAATATGATTGGATATTCAGTGTAAAACAATCAAAGGATATTCACACATATTCTTGTAAAAACAACACCAACGAATTGGATGTTTAACTCAACAAATGGTGAATGAGTTAAAATTACTCTTATCAAATTCATATCAATGACTTGAGAATTACCAATGAGTGATTATGTCTATCAAACTTATATCCACAGGAAGGGGAGTGGAAATTATGACATAATCAAATGAATAGTGATTCCACACATAATCATGGAGTAATATAATCAATGAAATATGCGTAAAGCCAAATGAGTGGGAATTGAAATCTCAAATTCCCTTATCGATTAGGTAACATACGAAACATACACCCATGAAAGAAGTATCATACCATGATGATGTAAATACCCATAAATTAAAGTATATTACACAATGAATACAATCATGGGCAGTACACATACACCACATGCAATAATTAAGTGGTGATCAATGGAAATCTCACGAAATTAAAAGTGAGATAAGGAACTCCTTACCACGTTAATCAACTGAGTCGTATGGCCAAAAGTTAATAACCACCAAATTATTTACAGAATAACATGAATATAAAGACAATCATGATAATATATATATCAAATGGCAGTACACAATACACCACTTTCAATAAATTAGTGGCGAACAATGGAAATCTCACGGAATTGAAAGTGAGATAAGAGAATCCCTTACATTGTACTTTTTCCTTGGTCGATGGTAGGTTTACCTCATGTATAATGGTGAAATAATTTATATTGAATAATACAAGAATCATTTACTTTAATATGATATCATATATGATCTTTTAACATTGATTTGTTAATAATATCTTAGTATTAACACCGTTTCGGGTGTTAACTTACTCATTTTCTTTTATATGTTTTGTTACATAAGTCATGTTTGTTGTATCTTATTCATATCCAGAATGATATCAAGTCCTTAAACATCATTTTTAAATCATTAAATGATAATTATACTTGAATGGATACGATGGAGAATGAATCTCATCGCGTTCGTGGAGACGGTAGTCCGTACGTACACACGAACGCTACTTCCATTTAATTTTTTATTTTAAAAGAATCGAATCCAAATGATACATAGGTATATTACTATTCCAGTATAATATAATATTTTATATATGTTACTTAAGTTCATTAACACCATCCTTTATACGTTCCATGTGTGGTATGAACGAGTCATATCATTTTAAGGGGGCGGTAGTCCGCACTTCCTCAAATGAAATTATCGTATGTATATACAACATGAAACGAATAATGGTATGAAATAAAATGGAATTACAGAAGCTTATATATAAAATATATATCATTAATATCATATTTAATTACAGTGCCATCATAATGGCCACCATGAGAGGCGGTAAGATGTTTTTGAACAATCATCGTTTCGTGAGGCGTTAGTTTGCCATCCACAGAAACATTATGTTCATCATCCATTAGATGGAGTTGTGTGTATGTGTAGTTTGAATAGTTCTTATAACAACATCCTAGTATATTGAGGATACTGTTGTTGTTACAAAAGAAGGGAAATAAAAAGAGTTTGGGGGTTGAAGAAGCAAAATAAATGAAAATAATTTAAGAGAAATCATTACCTTTAATTTAGGTAACTCACTTTGGTTGGAACCAAAGGACTTGTTGAAATGCTTTCTGGCTAAGGGGAAGCTTCAAGGAGGAGGAGAGGGATGTGGGGAGCTTAGTTGGGCAGAGTTTGGACGAGCCAAGTGGCTTGAGAGGTGTGAGGAAAAGAGAAGGAGGAGTGCCCTTTTATAAGAGGGGTGAGGGGCACCTTTGGAAAAGCTAGAAATATTAATTTATAATAAATTCATATTCGGTTTCCAAAGGCTCCAAAGTTGACTATTCAAAGTATGAGGTGGGGATAGGTCGAAAACAACTCATCCAATAGAATTTAGACAGGTTTGGGTACTTATATTAACCTTATCTATAAGTATTAACTCTAAGTTAATTAGTTTCACTTTTACAATGTCTCTTTGTATTTTTATATAATATGGTTAATAAAATTACTATATACATCCAAGCGACCCCCAAGTGGTCCATTAATGATTAACCTATCATGATATAAGTCTCTTGGCCGAACCTTAGATTTTTAGGAATTTAATATCAATTAATAATATAATATTGTTTTTAAGAACTCTTTTATGTCAATTTTGACACTATTCATTAGTTGATTTTTGTGAATCTCATAACAGATTGATTATTTCGAAAAAAGTCAATTAAATCAATCCTAATATATCATATTATCCTATAAAATTAGTTTAATTCATTAAATGTGTCATATTATATTTATTTGGGTATTTATAAAATCAATTAGTTTAATTTTTCACTATTATAGTAATTACTGCATCATCATTGTGTCATTAATATTTTACATTATTTAATGTCTAAAAAGTATAAATAAAATATCATTATGTAGGAAATCTTTTTATCTTTCTAATGAATATTTATAATCTAAAATCCAACATGTATAACCCTATGTAACAATTGTTTTGCTAAAAGATATATGCTTGTGTCATTTTTGTATTCATTTTAACTTAATTAATATAAAGTGTCATTATCACTTACAAGTGGATCCATGGGGTCCCAAAATTGACCCAAAGATGCCCATGGTCGACCATGTATCAACCAATAGGGCTAAGACACGTTTTAGGGTAATTTATTATTATTATAATATTATTTTTTAACCCTTATTTACGGGATTTACCCTTAACCATGGTAAATAAAATATTTACCGCAGTAATTATTCAAAATGTCTAAAAATAAAAGTTACCTATTTACACAATTTGAACATCCTGATTCCAAATATGGAATCCATTTTTCTAAATTCAAAACACAGAAGTGGCAGAAATTAATTTAAAATTAATTCCCGCTGTCAAAACAAAAAGCGTGTTTTAGAGAGATAATAACTATCAAAAGATTGACACTTGTTTATGTTCGGTTTAATTGTAAAATTATGTCCAATGACCAACATTATATTAAATGGTAAAAATATATTCTAAATATACTTTAAAACCACTCAAATTCACAATTTATCACTATTAATTATTTTGATTAAAAAAGTTGTTTTTAATTAAAATTTAGTAATTTTCACTATTCATCAAAATACAAAAGTTATCCGAAAAGTACCAAAATTTCACCCTAGGCTAATTTCGATATTCCGAATCCAAAAATGAAGTCCATTTTGAAATATAAAATATATATAATTTCAAAAAGTAGGTATTATTATTCATAACGGCTAGTTTGATTGGTTGTGGTGTGTTAAAATCTTGAAGTTGCGTACAATGCACGTCATTGCATTATTCGAAAGGAAACATACCGAGGAAGCTTGGGGTGTTACATTCCTCAACTATACAAATGAAGCGGAAAACATGTAACAAAACAAGTAACAAATATTAAATCTTTTAACCTAAAAAAAGGATATACAACAACTTTGGATAAAGGTCCCTTGATTTATACATTCATGAAATTATGTCTTACCCACACCATCGTAATCCCTCGATAAGATGATCAGAGTTGTCTTTTTATCCCTACAAGCACTCAACTATCAGGTAGTCGGCACCTCTAGCTTCCTCAGTAAGGATGACCTCAACTTCAAGGTATTTGGCAAGAAGAAAGTCTGCACAATGCAATGTTTTAACAAGTCATTAAAACTTTATTCATGAATCATGAGAGTTGATGAGAGCCTGTCTCTCTAGAAATCACTATAACAACACGTAAGCATGGTTGTCAATGTTATTTTCGACATTCAAATGATCTCTTATTTATAGGAACAGCTCTAATGGTTGGCTCCCTCCTCCAATGATCATATTCTTCCTTGAATTTTGGAGGGACCTGTACATGTTTCACTAAAACAACGATTAGTGAGTAACTGAAATCACAACATCGTTTTGTAACTAAAAAAGTATAAGAATATCAAAAATATGATATTCAGAATGAAGAAAATAAATGTTTGGAGTTAGCCAAAAATGAATACAGAGTCTATAATACGAAGGATATTCAGATTTTGTTATGTAGAAATTCAGAACCTGAATTTTATAGAACTCCAGAGTCTGAATTTCAAGGAAATTCAGAATTTTGATTTCACAAGAATTTGGAACCTGATCTTACAATGTTCAGTGTCAGAGTTCATGAGAAATCAAAGTTAGAACATATAAGAGTTGGGAGTCTGTTATTTAGAGAAATCGGAGTCAGAACATAAGGAAGTTCATATCTAGAATTCATATTCGGAATTTAGAGTTAGAACTCTAAAGTTCGTAACCAGAATTCTGATTAAAATTCGGAGTCAGAACTCAAAAATTCGTATCCATAATACGTATTCAAAATTCAGATTTAGAACATAAAAAGTTATTAACCAGAATTCTGAGAATTCGGATCCTAAAATAGAATGCTTCATATTCTAGGTAATTATAAGATTCCTAGATTTTGGTTTCAATCCAAATTTGATGCTTAGAAAAATCGGATTCAATAATGAAAACAAGTTAGAGGTAAATTTCTATTTGGATGTAAATTTTCCTTATGGTTGTAAAACAGGGGTAAAATGAGTTTTCCCTTGAAATAAGGTGTTTTTTAATTTCAAAACATGAAGGAATGTTAATGTCATATGGATACCTTAATGACTTAACAATATCCCCCATTTTGGAATGCACAAAAATACTTACGAAAAAAATAAAAGGACATAGAATATATATTTTCTTGATATTGAATATAAAACTTATCTACCTTTTCACAATGGAAAAGATGAATATGACTAACTCTCCCTTAGTCTTTGGAACTCTAAGGATCGTATTCTAGATTTCCCAGAATGGGATTATCATTATCATGAGAATGGAAATCTTCGTAATGAAAAACTCCCTTAGATAAGATCCCCTTAATTTAGGGGTATTTATTTTACTAATGAATCTTTTTCCTTCTCCCTTTAGATTATTCCTTCTCCCTTTTTGAGTTTTTCCTTCTCCCTTTTTGAATTCTTTTTCCTTCTCCCCCTTTGTGATTTTCAAATATAATTTGATGGAATGGAAAAGAAATATGGTACCTGAAATATTAGTAAAAAATAGACAATCCACAATTCCATTACGATTGAAATAATTAGTACATGAAAAAAACAATACCACAAAATATCGAAGTGGGATTTTTTTTTTTCTTCTTTTTCCTTGGGAATTAGCATCTTCAAAATGGTCTTTAATATTTTAATCTATTTGTGATCCACCTCAACATTCTTTTCTAATGCCTTGATCCTGTCTTCCTAAGATTTCATTACCTCTTCCTGAGACATCAGCAATTTATGTAGTTTCAAAATATTTTCTTGTATCTCGCTCCGTAGATCCTTCTCTGTTTTCAAGCATTGAACAATATCACTCAGCTTCCCATTCAGATATTTTACATTTTAAATCCAAGAACATTGTTCTACACATAGAATTTCCTGAAAACTGTTTGTATGATCCTTGATTATGGAGCCTTCGGTGTCAGCGGCCTCTTTGACATCTTCTTGAAATTGGTCAATCTCTCCCAAATCATTATTGATTTTCTTCGACCAAAGATTCATTTTTCTACAGGATTTTCTATGGGCCTCATAATTTATAAGGAAATTTTTGTGTTCAAGCTCAATCTTATCACATCATTCCATCAACATAGATACGAATTCTGATTTCTAATTCATGGTGTTTTGAAGCATCTGACATCTAGAATCGATTGTAGGAAAAATCGGAATGGAATCTACCAAAACCATCAGAGATTGAACAAAAAAAATTCATTCCCTAAGGCCGACGATTCTGAATCTAACAATATATTAGGAGATGATTCTTCCTCTAACTCTACCAGCTTCCTATAAGAGGTTCCTCCAGCTTCTTTCTTCCTCAAGATTTCTTTTGTTGGGGTATCAAAAACCACTTGTCTACCATTAGTAATTTTTTAAATAGATTCCTCACTTGGTGATTCATGCTCACTTCCTGATAAATATACATTTTGATATTCATATACTTTTTCCTTCTCAGCTCCAGATTCAATATCCCTAGTCTTAATTAAGTCATGATTGTGACTCTCTTCCTCAGATGGCTTGTTGAGTTCCTCTTCACCATTTTCATCATATCTAAGTGTAACATGTTTAGAAGACCTGTATTGAGATGTCTGAAGTGAAAATTTATTGGAAGCACTTCCATTTTTCTGAAAGCCATTTACTTTGTTCTACAAATCATGTGTCTTTTCAGAGCTTTTAGCTTCCTGGACTTCTTCCACAGCTTCATTCTCAACTTCCTTCTCTTCTAACTTTTATGGAGACATGAACCTTTTTCCCAGAGTATCAGGAAATTGTTCTACAAGTAAGGTTTTTCGTATGGGGATTTTTTCAGATGTAACCATAGTATCCCTCAGAAGGGATTGAAAAATTTCAACCTCTATCATCTTCTTCTTCATCTTCTTTTTCATTGCTTTCTTTTCAAGCTCCTCAGCAGCCTTTTCATTCAAGGTTTTTTCCTCATCATGATAGAAACCCAACTGTGTCTCCTCTTCTTTTCTATTCTTCTTATCTTACCACCATTTTTCGACCACCTCATCTGTGTATGATTTTTTATTCTTTTTTAGGAGGTGTGCATTGAGGTTGTTTAGGTTTGGGGGTATTATATTCTGCTTTTACTTCCTTCAACTTCCTTTTCTTTCCATATTTCATTGATGGTTCAGCTCTTTCTACATTTTCCAGAATGGATTCTTCTTTATCCTCAGGTAGATCAAAAAAATTTCTTGACTTCTCGGAGAATCCAATCCTCATTTTCTTAAGGGTGTCATCACAAATGATCATCACCTTTCAATTTTTCGGCATGTAACTGTAGGGGATTTTGAATGATTCAAGACACTGAACTATCAACTTAGAAATAAAGGCCAGGTATATAATAATCAGAGCTCTTATATTTCCATTCTTGATGTTCTCAATCGTAATGAGGATGTGTCTCAAGGGATTCACCTTCCCTAGATTTAACAATAAATATAAGATGTACATATCAATTTTCTTAAGGGTATCCTTATCACCCTTCCTTGGTACGATAAAGCCTTGCATCCAATGTTGTAGAATCCGATTGTTGGTAGAAAGATGGTTGATCATTGATGTCTTTACATCAGAGAGACCAGGAAACTCAATTTACTTTTCCTTAACAAAACTTCCTTGAACTTCGGGAAGCATGTGTGAATATAATTCGGCTTCTCCTTCATATTATAGCCCCATCATGCTCACAGCCTTGGTATAAGAGAGTTTGTATGTCTTACCATAACTCCTGAAGTAGAACATTTCCCAACTATCATCCTTCAAGAAATATACTGATTCATAGAATTCAATAAGAAGTTCTGGATAGACTACATCATTAGTAGTTATCTCAGAGATAGTTATACTTTCCCATCCATTTAGCATGATTTTCATTGAAATAATGGAGTCATATTTATTGAAGATTTTCTGATGGACTAACTTCTCCCTGTATATTTTCCTCTCTGAAATTGGTTTAATAGTACAAATATCCTGAGAAGGAGATTCTACAGACATTCGGACTAGGGTACTTCTGAATGTTTCAGAATGGGATTTTGTAGAGGGGCAGAGCTTCAAGACCCAAAATCTTGATAACTGATGTGGGACAACCATCGGGGGACCCCTTTATATAGGCGATGAAGTGACGGTTAAACTTCTCATTTTAATACAATGAATGATAATTCTTTAGATATGATATGACGGTTGAAATGATAGCTGTAAGGAAAATTTTGGTTGAATCCGATCTTTTGAGGTTTTTAAAATGAAAAAATACAAATATAAGGAAAATTGTATCCAAGAAATTCTAAAAGCAAAAGAAACTACCAATAAGTAAAAGTGATTATGAAAACATAATAAAGAATCATACCTTCGGATGGCTAGGAAGATTATTCGTACTGAGAAATATTCTTCTTTATGAAGTTTGGATTCCATAAAAAACATCAATACTAAAAATAACTGCACTATGAATAATTTTAAATCCGAAATATTCCATTACGAAAATTTCAGATCCGAAATTTTCCATTAAGAAAATTTCAAATCTGAAGATTTTTTTTTGCGGAAATTTCAGGTCCAAAGATATCCATTACGAAAACCACTGATGCGATGATTTTCATTACGAAAACATCAAAGTATGACTACGAAATTTTCATTACGAAAAATTTGAAAAAACAACTGAGAAATTTTTTGAAAACATCATTATGAAAAGTTTGAATAAAATTCAATAAAAACTATACTCCCCCAATAAAAAAGACTTTTTACTGTCATGAGATTGATTTAATATGATTTAAATTAAGGATTATTACCTTACAGTTATCATTCCTAACTTATGTTTAATGAATTAAAATATATCGGAAGGTAATGATTTTTTGAAAATCCCAGCACGTTGATCTTCTATTCCGATAAACTGAAGAATAATATTTCCTTTTTGTGTGTGATCCCTAAGAAAGTGACGCCTAATATATATGTGCTTTGCAGGAGAGTGATGTTCTAGGTTTTTACTAAGGGCGATGGCACTTTTGTTATCACATAAAATTCGTGTTTTGGTAAAACTCAAGCGACAGTCTGTGAGTTTGTGTTGCATCCACAACACTTGAGCACAACAACATCCAGCTGCTACATATTCTGCTTCATCAGTGGAAAGTGCTAC
This sequence comes from Viscum album, assembly GCA_963277665.1. Classification (NCBI taxonomy): domain Eukaryota; kingdom Viridiplantae; phylum Streptophyta; class Magnoliopsida; order Santalales; family Viscaceae; genus Viscum; species Viscum album. The sequence continues at coordinate 1,819,435,867 of OY728146.1, forward strand.
AGAGTGTTGCATCTTGCAAGACAAAAAACTAATGAATCTCTTAAGAAATGACATGTTCTGGATGTACTCTTTCTATCCATTCTGCATCCACCGAAGTCAGCATCTGAAAAACTTTTTAAAACAAAATCATTTCCATAACATTAAAATAGTCCTAAATCCATGGTTCCCTTTAAGTAGAGAAAAATTATTTTACTGCATTTAAATGAGATTCCTTCGGATTGGATTGATATATTGTACATATGAATACTGAAAACATTAAGTCTAGTTGACTAGGTGTTAATTAAATTATACTTCCTCTCATATGTCTAAAAGATGTTTTATCTACTGGTTTCCCAGCTTCATCAAGGTCAAAGGTGTTTGAGGTACCAATAAGAGTACTTATACACTTATTTTTTTTATAACCATAATTTTTTTAGAAGATCTATTATATTATAATGTTGACATATATAGATTCCTTCTGATTTCCGAGAAATTTGAAAACCAAGAAAAAATGTTAACTCACCCATCATACACATTTCAAACTCATATTTAATTAGATCTGCAATGGATTCGGTTATAGATTTATGATTTGAAACAAATATAATTGAATCAACATAAATTTGAACAATCAAAAAAATTCTTGTCTTTGTTTATAAAAAGGGTTGGACCTAAATTTCCCATAACATAATTATTTTGAAACAAAAATCCTGTAATTCTATCATACCAAGCTCTAGGGGCTTGTTTAAGTCTATATAGTGCTTTGGTAAGTCTAAAAACAAGATAAGGATGTTTTGTATTTTCAAAACCAGGAGGTTGTTCAAAAAAACTTAATCCTGAACATAACCATTAAGAAAATAAAATTTCACATCCATTTGAAATATTTTGAAATTGAAAAATGCTACAAATGAAAGTAAAATACATATAGATTCAAGTGTAGCTACTGGAGCATAGGTTTCTTTATAGTCTATTCTTTCTGGTTGATTATAGCCTTTGGAAACTAATATAGATTTATTTCTAACTATGATTCCATTTTCATCACACTTATTTCTGAATCCCCATTTAACTCCAATAACAGATGTTTCCTTAGGTCTTTCCACAAAGGTCCAGACATTATTCCTTTCGAATTCATTTAGTACATCTTGCATGTCTTTTATCCAATCATCATCACCTAAAGCATCATCAGTGATTATTGGTTCTAATTGAGAAAGGAATGAAAGATGTTCTACTTCATTTCTTTATGATATTATATTCCTTACATGTTGATTCCCATCACCAATGATACTATCACATGGTTGATTCTTAAGAAATGAATGATGTGGGTTTTGTAAAACCAGATCATCAACATAGGGTAGAAAATCTTCTAGGGTAAATGTTTTAGTAGTATCTTCATGAACATTTTCTTTATTAGAAGTATTTTCTATCAATGGTTGATAATTAGTTTTTGAAAACACATCTGAGGATGTATGTTGTGGATATTTAAAAACAAAAGGATCAGTTTCATCAAATTTGAAATGGACTGTCTCTTACACAGTACAAGTGTTTTTATTGAAAACTCAATATGCCTTAGAAGTTTCGGAGTAGCATTAGAAAATTAATTCATCATATTTTGGTGTGAATTTATGAAGATTATCTTTATTATTCAGAATGAATACCTTTCACCAAAATCCTTAAAGTATGAATGTCGAGGTTTTTTACCATTCAATTACTTATAAAGAGTTTTATTGAGAATGTGTCTAATCAAAACACGATTTACAGTATATCAAGTAGTACTTACAACTTCATCACAAAAATTTTGGGCTACAAAATACTCACACAACATGGTTCTAGTTATCTCTTGAAGAATTCTATTTCATCTTTCAACAACACCTTTCTATTGAGGTGTTCTTGGTGATGAGAAGTTGTGAGTAATACCTTTTCTACTACAAAGAGTTTCAAAATCAGAATTTTTAAATTCTCCACCATGGTCACTATGAATATTTTTCAATGGAAGTTTTTTCTCATTTTTGACATGGGCTCTAAATAATTTGAAATAAGAAAAATCTTCATACTTTATTGCTAGAAAATAGACCCATATAAATCTAGTGTAATCATCAACCAAGACCAATACATAATACTTTATTGCAATGCTTCCAATTTGTGTTGGTCCAAAAATATCCATATGCACTAGCTGAAATGAATCAGTGGTTGAGAATTCACCAATGGATTTAAAACATAATTTATATTTCCTTTCATATTGAAAAGGGTCACAAAATTTTGAAAGATCAAATCTATGCTCCGGTAGATCTTTAACTAATCTTTTATTATAATGTTTTCATAAGTTACTAAGGTTACAGTGTCTTAGAATTCTATGCCATAAACAAGAATTATCTTCCATTTCAGCAAGTCAAGGTCAGTCTTGGCTCGCAAGGTCTTCTATGTTTTGTGTATAAACATTCTCTCGCCTATGGGATGAAAGAATGAACTATTCCTTGGAATTGTGTACTAAGAACTTATCATTCCTAAAATACACAAGGTATGCTTAATCACATACTTAACATATGCTGATGAGTTTGTGATTATGAACCTTAACAAATAAATCATTTGAAATCAAAATTTTTCCACGAATAAAAATGTTAACTATATAAATAATTTCTCTCTGAGCATTATCTCTGAAAGTTACTTTTCCTCCTTTCTTCTTGATAATATTTTCAAAATAGTTTTTGTTACCAGTCGTATGCCGGGAACATATACTATCAATTTACCATGTGTTTCTGTTGGTACATTCTCTATTTTACAGATAATAAGAAAAAAGTTAGTTTTTTCGAATCCCGACATGCATGGATCTGTAATTATTAGAGAGAAATTTTTTTGGCACCTATATCATCTTAGAAAAATAGGCTTTATGAAATCCTAAATACTGGGTTTTTTTAAGAGAAAAATTATTTTTCCCATGTCCACCACATTTAAATTTAGTACAGAATGGAGCACTTTGGGGAATAGAGTAATTGTTACTAAAAATTTGTTTTGAACCAGTATAACCAAAACCAGAACTATTCTTCATAGGTCGGATTTGTGAATACATTTTATCAAAAAAAAATTACCTAAGGTAAAGTTGACAGTCACTTCCTCAAGGAAAATATTTTAGATTTGGGTTTAATAACTAGGTTCTTGTCTTCAAAAACATTTTATTTTGAACTGGAGCTAGGCTCGAGAACATTTTTCATAAAAATTACGTTTTCTAGATCTTTTGAAAGTGTATTCTTCTCCGAATTTAAATCCTCAAGATTTTTTTAAATACTTTAAAAATCAGAATTTTCATTACCAAGATCTTTAGAAATATCTGATATTTCCTTAGTAAGAATAGTATTCCTTGAATTTTCCTTATCATGTTTTTTCCTGAGTTTTGAATTCTCAATCTCAAGAAGTATGGAAAACCTAGAAACTTCTTCATAAATAGGTAAAGTATTATCTTCATCTAAAGAAGATTCGTCATTTGAAGATTTATAATATTTACTATCATTAGAATTCAGAGAAACATTGGTCATAGATTCATCATTGTGTACATTACCCATTAAGCAATGATTCCCAATAGGTAGCCTGGCTATTAGACCAAGATTCTTCTATCCAGAAGATTCATGATTCGAAGATTCATCTGAAGAGTCACCCCCACTGGCACACTAGGTTTCATTAGCTTTCAAAAAAAAAATTTGCTTTCTCCTTGTAATTCTTTTTTATGTTTTTCTCAGAATGCCTTTACTTTCTTACTTTTCTCTTGAGCATCGGGAAATATGGTCTTATTTATCCAGCTCTCTTACATTCATAATAAGTAACTTCAGAATATTTCTTATCTTTCCTTTCCTTTTTCATATATATGGATTGAAAGTTCCTCTATACAGCTATCATGTTCATTATTCAAGAATAATTTTCTAATTCATTTACTCAGGATTCACTTCCACAAGATTTAAATTGGATAACAGCTTTCTCAGATTTAGATACGGTCACTCTCTCAAGAGTCTTGTATTTCGTATGATTATAAGTTATAGTAAAATAAACACTTCCATATCCACTATTTTTCTTCATATAATCATCATCTCTCTTTATTTTAGTCTCATGTTGACTATGATTTCCAAAAAACGCATCTAAGGTAATCTTAGTAACCTTTCTGTTCTCATCAATAATAGTCCTTTTTTATTCCCACTCATTTATCATGATGTCTATGATCTTATCAAAAAGAGTATCATCAACTAATCCCTTCTCATCCATTGATTGTAAACTATTCACAATAGTCATGAATCATTGTTTCACCTTACATATGGGTTCTCCATAAGGAAAGAAGAAACCATGATATTCAGCTCTAAGCATGGATCTTATTGTTTCAATTACTTTGGAAGTTATAACGTGGGTAAATTCTACTTTCCTCTATATAGATTTTTTACCTTCACAAGATGAAATTTGGCTATATATATTTCTATTCATGGAGAAAAGAAATGTATTGTGTACCTTATAATTCATTTTATATTCATTATTTTCTTGATTTTTAGAGGAACTAACTTCTTTATCATGGATTTTTTATCCACCAGTAAGCATATCAAAATTATCAACACCGGTATTGATAATGAAAGACTTCATGTGATCTCTCCAATATTCATATACATTTCCATCAAAGATATATGGTCTAGTTGGATTGAGATTTTCTATGAAACCAACATTGATTCCTGCCATTTTTACAAAAAGTCATTCCACACAAAACTTGTTAATAGAAAAAGTTTATAAAAAATGAAAATTATCCTATGCAAGGAAAATAATAGAACAAGATTATTTCTGAAAAAATTTAATCCAAACATTATGAGTCCGAAAAATATAATTCCGAAAAATATTAATCCGAAAAATTCAATTCTGAAAATCCTCTTCGGTACCTAATCATGAGATTAATTCATATTGTACCTATTTCTCTGATACCAATTGTTGAATTGGTATAGGGTTTGAGGTTTACAACCTCTAATACCAAATGTTGATATGGTATTTCTCAGTATGATATACTCTACAATACCAAATGTAGGATCGAATGTGTAATGAGATTGTCAAATACAAGAGGGCGGTGGATTGTACACTTTAAAAAAAATTAAGAACTTTTAATGATGAATATGTTTAAAAGGGTTAAACAACATAATTCACAATACCACTATGTTAAAATAACATGCTTGATTCCGGAAGAGTGATTCCGGAAATGAAACTTCTCAAAAGATTACAATGATGATGATTCTACTTAAAAGCATATAGAATCTAAATAAATTAGAGTGCACGTGTAAGGTAGTATAAGAATTTTATACATTCCTTGACAATACAAATGCAGTGGAAAACATGTAACAAAACAAGTAACAAATAGTAAATCTTTTAACCCAAATATAAGGGTATCCAACAACCTTGGATAATGGTCCCTAGATTTATACTTTCAAGAAATTTTGTCTTACCCACACCAGTGTAAGCCCGCAATATGATGATCAAAGTCTGTCTTGCTATCCCCTCAAGACCTCATATATCAGGTTGTCGGCACCTCTGTCTTCATTAGCAATGAACCCCTCAACATCAATGTAGTCGGCACTATTCATGCCTGCAGTAGGCAAATTTGGATCAAATATTTCAAACATTCTTAATGAAGCTTTAGAGTTTATAAGAGCCTATCTTTCTCTAGAAATCACTTCAACATCATGTAGTAACATATTCCAAAGTTATTTTCGACATTCAAATGAGCTCCTATTTATAGGCACAGCTCCAACGATCGGTTCCCTCCTCCATCGATCATATTATTCCTAGAATTTCAACAGGACCTGTATATGTGTCACTCAAACAACGATTTTTGAGTAACTGGAAGCATGACATTGTTTTGTAACTAAACATGTATAAGCCTATCCAAAATATGATATTTGGAATGAAGAAAACGAAATCTCATAGTTAACCAAAAATGAATTTGGATTCTATAATAAAAACGTTATTCTGATTTTGTTTTTTAGGAATTTGGAACTAGAATTCTATAGAAAACCGGAGTCTGAATTTCAAGGAAATTCATAATATAAATTTCTCAAGATTTCGGAACCTTATTTAAAAAAGTTTGGAGTCAGAGTTCATGAGAATTCGGAGTCAGAACTCATAGGAATTTGGAGTTTGTTATTCATAGAACTCAGAGTCAGAACATAGAGAAGTTCATATTTAGAATTCGTATTCAGAATTAGGAGGAAGAACTCTGACGTTCGTAAATAGAATTCTAATTCAGAATTCGGAGTCAGAACTCTGAATTTTGATTCCAGAATTTGTATTTAGAATTCGGAGTCAGAACTTTTAATGTTCTTAACCAGAATTATGAGAATTTGGATCCTAAAACAAAATGCTTCATATTCTAGTTAATTGTAAGATACCGAGATTTCGGTTTCAATCCGAATTTTACACTTAGAAAAATCTGATTGAATAATAAAAAAAGGTAGGGGTAAATTTCATTTGGGAAGGAAATTTTCCTTATGGAAGTAAAACAAGGGTAAAATGATTTTTTCCTTCAAATAATATGTTTGTGATTTTCAAATCAAGAAGGAATTGTAAAGTCATAAGGATACCTTAATTACATAACATGTTCATATTTAACATGTTGAGAATTCAATAAGATAATCTATATCATATCATAAAATATATTATTAGGGATGTTATAATGAATACAATTTTCAAATTAATTGACTACCTTGATGATGAAAATGATAGTGTGAAAGACACATATTCATAATAAATAAATACAATTTTGGTTTTATTTTCTAATAATTTTTCGTAAAAATCAATATTTTTACAATGTAATATATACCATTATGGGGAAAATATGATTCGAGTAAGGGTAAATTTAAATTTAAAATGGATTTGTAAAGGTAAGATTATTTTTACCTTAATTTTGTAACGGTGGGTTCTATATTCCATTCACTATGTAAGGGACTTCCAAAATCCATGTAAGGGTATCTCCTTGTTTACAAAGGTAAAATGATGCTAAATTCCTCTATGTGTAATGGTATATTATTAGTTTCAAAGGATGCATAAGGGTATACATAATCTATATAAGGGTAGTCAGTATGATGCATAAAGGAAACTTCTAATTTTTGCAGAGTACAAATGGGTATTCTTGATACTATGACAAGTGTATGAGTTAAACCTAGTCACCATTATGTGGTAACCTTTTCTTCATAAGTGCAGTCTTTATTCGTAGTTTTTTAATTATATTTTTCTTGGTCAATCCTATATCATGTATTAATGATTTTAAAATACAAAACTCAATTGAAATAAAATACTTTGAATCATTTATTTTTATAAATCTTATTGTAAATATTTTAGTCATTCTGTAATTAAGAAGAGATTAGATGAAATTTAAATGATAAATTTAATTTTTTGTTTTTAATGTTGAGAACCAGAATGCTATTTGTTTTCTTAAAAATGTTAAAATCCAATTTTATCATTTTCTTTTTGGATCCCTTATTGTTTTTCATTAGTCTAAAATTCTAAATCCAAAGAATATTGAAGTCGTTATTGATCAAACTATGTTCTTCTTCTGGTTTCCAGTCAAGGAAAAACACTTCATCCCTCCTCTGTTATTATGAAATATGATTTTGAAGAAGTAAATTAAAAGAATCATATTTCATATTTTTTTTCAAAATATAATTTTCACAGGATTCTGAAAAATTGATAATGTTGAATTAAATGATTGTAATCGACAATTAACAATGAATAATTATAAAGAATTACAATATATTAATTCATATTATTTCTATATAGATAGAATATTATCATATTTGGTTATATAATTATTCATTATAGAAGAAATGGTTAAAGAATTTCAATGATTAAATATATAATTTTGAATTTATATAATAGTGATAAACTATTATAGCAATTTTTTCTATTTATTTATAATTAAAATAACTCGAATCACTCCAAGGAATACATAGGGAGTGCTTTGAACTAACAAATTTGAAAACATGATTCAGGTGACGATTCCTTAACAAACCATGGTTTTATTCATCATTAACATGAGGTAGGAAAATAATTAACATGATTGGACTTATAAATTAAATTTTCATGACATGTTTTTTATGATTGATAACTAGTGATTATTATGATCTTTTTGTGGCTGAGTGAGTCCCATTGAGACATTTTTTCTTTATGATCATGTGATTATGAGTATCCTGTTAATTATAGTTCATGATATGCCTTATTATTCCATTTTATAATACATGATACTTTTAGTATATTATATATGTTTGACACATTCTTCTGGTAAATGGGTAAAAGTTTTCTATTTATTTGTTAGATTCCCCTTTTGAGGGGGAGTGATGATGTGGTGATGAATATGTATTATGGCCAGTTTTGTGGTATGAATGACAACCCTTGTCTTTATTACACATTAATTTTTTATTTACGTAAAGATATTACACATTATACATCCTATAAGATTAGTACTTATTGTTTATATGAGAATTAGGTGCATTAAATTACAACATAAAACTAGGGGTATAGTGAAATTTTTGAAAACATCCTTGACATTCCCATAATATTACATCATTCCTAAAACTATAGGGGTTGTCCTGGGGACATACATGAAAATGGGGTGAGATATTAATCCCATTATGGGAATAAATATGGAATCACATGAATAAAGGATTACATGTTAAAAAATAGGTAATTAAATTGGAAATAAATAGGAGGATAGTAAAATAAACATTATCATTGAGGCATGATGATGTATGATAACATAAAAAACATGGAAATGTCGAAACAACATTAAAAATGGAATCATAAACATAGTTTAAGGATAGAAACTAATAAATAATGGTATAATAATTCATGTGATAGATTTTGATTACTCTATAATCCCTTGAATGGTATTTTATGAGACTAATTAATTATGAAATGCATTGGAGTTCAATATAACTTTAGGCCCACTCATCACTTTTAGATCATTAAAACGCCTATGTGTTCAACACAAATCAAACCACAGGGAATCATTTTTCATTAGATTTTATTCCTTTATAAATGATCATGGATTAAATATATGTAATTCCTTTATCAAATAAGTTTATGGTCATAATGGTGAAAATCCTTGATAGAAATTGGTATGGGTATTCACAACCCAATTTTTTCAAATGGGAAATCATGGTGAAATTTCGGTAGCATAAAGGGAGTACTCAAAGAATCATGAAAATAATTCAATGGGTGTTATAGGGGAATCTCATTATTATTAAATAAATTTTATAGTAACATGGATTTGTAAAATCAAATCCCAAAATTAGAAAATGTAAATAAAAGACACAAAATGAAAAAGATTATTAAATAATGAGGATAATAAAAGGACTCATTACCTTGAAAGGGTGATTAATATATATATATATATGGGCTTTTATGGAGTATGGGGGAACCTTTAATGGAATATAGATATGTGAGTTTAGATTAATGATGTGATCAAAAAAAATTTACTGAATAATATTAGATGTTTGGGTGGTTTTATATTTGAAAAGAGGGGGGAATTATTTTTTATTTTCCAAATATAGGTTTTGGACACTATATAATAATATTGCAAAAACCACAATACTTCTCAGAAGTTTTCCAAATGATTTCATCCAAAGAGGGGTCTTTTTTTATATGTTCAAGGGTCAAATTAATTAAAATATTACACATAATTATGTGGAATTGACTCATGTTCTTAATTAAGTGGTTTTGAAACCTTAAAATATATTATCGGTTTTGTGGAAATAATAAAGGATTTATATAATTTATAAAATAACCTAAAAATAATATTATTTTAAGGAGGAAATATATATTTGGTCATGGATACAATCTATAGTATTTATTACATCATTTTTTTCATTATGATGTCATAATACACCACATATATTTATAAAAGAAATAATATTACCCAAAAAATTGATTTTTATAATAAAATTTATAAAAATAAATGTTACATAATATTTATTTTATGATTCAAAAATAGTTTTTATTTAATAAAATTAATTTTATAAATATGGTAATTTTCTCATTTAATATTGAATCATCATTTAATTAGATATGATATGTTTTTTTTACAATAATTGTTTCTTAACCATTATAAAAATAACATCTTACATATTAAAAAATATGTGACCATTTATATTTTGTAAAAATTATTTATTAATAAAATATTATTATATTATTTATTTATTTAAAAAATAATTTAATTCAGCCAAATAAATGTCTTAATTTAATTTCAATATTACACAAAAATACTATTTATGTTTTATTTTATGAAAATAAAAATTATTTACAAAGTAACAACAATAAGAAGAAAAAGTATTCATTATTATATAAAATATATTTATTCATATTATTTGGGTCTTGATACATAACCCTTTTTTCAACCAGTAAATTTTAGACGGGTGTGGTGTGCGATGGTTATACCTTTATGGGTGGTTCAACATACATGGTTTGGGTCATGATCTCAATGATCATAGACTTCTCCCATACATGATTTTTCTCATCCATTAGTTATTCGATAACAACATAGTCTTGTATAATGGAAAATCATAGTGATGTTAACTCCCATAGAATCTCTGATAAATGGGATTTATAGGGTATTCTATTACTACTTGAGTTCATCACTTCCTTTATCTATGTCAATTGGATAATTCAAACCCCTGTATTTATATTTATCACATGTTCACCATTTAATGTCTATATAATACATGGTTATGATGATTAATACTTTTTTAAATCTAATATGATATAATAAAACCAATGAAGTTCATGTGTTCTCTATGACCATAATAGAAAATTGTTAATTTAATCCAACAAAAAATGGAATTCATTTATAAAAGTTAAAGTTTATTAAATAATACCCCTTCAGAAATATCACCCCCAAAATTTTATTTTCAAACTTTAAAAGATAAGGTTAATTATATTTCATCACATCCTCATGTTTCCACATCTCCTATTCAAACTTGTGGTTTACGGATAGAAATTTGACTAGTTTTGTTTTCTTATTTAACAGACCATTTAATCTACGATCAATGATTTTCATTGGATTGTCATAATATGAAAAATCCTTTTCGAATAGTACCATATATGGATTCAAAACATTTAATGGTTCTGCTATGTACATACTCTTGAGTGATACATGGAACGTGTCATGTAGTTTACATCAGGTGGAATTTCTAATCAATAGATCATCACTCTGATGTGATCAAGATTCTCAAAGAGAAATATGATTATTGGACGAATCATTATATTCTTCCCCAATATCATGACTTTATGTCAAGTATATCATCATAATCATTTCAATTTTATTTAATTAAAATAAATATAAACAGATCACGCTAGGAGGGACTAGGGTGGTCTAAAGTATTGTAAACCATGGAAATCCCATCTAATCAATTTAATCAACTTCGATTTAAAGAGAAAAATGTTGTAAAGAGTAGTTACCTTGGAACATTGGTCCTCCAATGAAGCTATGTGATCTGATACGTGGTTCCCTTATCCGTACTTTATTCCTAGGAGATATGAGGATGAATAATTTTTCTCCGAAGTCAAAAAAATGTTCTTAAAAAAAATTTAGAATAGCTATTTTTTCGTTTCAGAGTATCCTTGGTGTGATTCTACATTGTTTTTCCATTATCCACCATATACTCGACCATTTAATGACCTATAAATTTTCATTCACCAGCTTCATCCCTATATGATGGTGTTACACTCCACTCTGTAGAAAGGGCTTCATAAGGATCCATTTGGATGCTTCAGTTGAATCAATTATTGTATGTGAACACGATCAGAGGAAGCTGTTGATATCATACACCTTTTAAGAAAATTAAGAATTATCACAAATAGTCCATTAGTGTATGTATAGTTTCCATAGATTGGAAATCTATTTGAGGGTGATAAATTATGCCGATGTTCAACTCAGAATTTTTAGAATTTTGGACACTCTTCCAGAACATGGAGGAATGTGATTGATATCAATAAGATATAATAAATAGTAGTGTTTCATGCATCCTTAGCACTTATCTAATGTATATACATGATATTATATTGAGTGAGAATTCCACTTAAATTTAAATATTGTGAGAATACTTTTTATGACGATCCACCACAATCTATATAGAATTATATCCTCTAGATGTATTCAGATGACTAGTGACAAAGTCCATGGTTATGTTTTCTCATTTCAGTTGACATGATCTATTTCTTTACATATTCACACCAATAGTGGTCTTGCAGATATCGATTCATATGTGAGATTACTATATGGATGGAGAAGGTCGAGTGATTCACATCATCTAACAGCTCTTTCATTAACATATGTGTCAATGGTACACAAAGTCTTGACCTGAATCTCACAACACCTTCTTCATTAATATTGAACTATTTGTATTTAACTTTTTTTATACCTTCCACCATTTTTTATTTCCATCATAATCTCATCGAGCATCCTTTATCATTTATATAAGGTTTGATTGAAAAATAATTTTTCAAATTTGTGATTATCTTATTGTTTTTATGATTCTCATGTCTATCCTTTTCATGTGTAGGATGATAACATCCTTTTAAATTTTCACCAATGATAAACTTAATGGATCATTATTACATAGAGAATCTTCCACAATATTTGATTACCAAATATGTTAGTGGATTGATTAGTCATATTTATTAATTAGATTTAACAATATCCATTGGTACATATTCATCTATTTATGTGTGAATATATACATTAAGATATTATGATAAGTTTATATTTCACAGTTCTCCCCAAAGAGGAATTTTCTCTAAATTTTCAATGTGAGTATCACTGCATCCAACTCCAGATCATACATTGGGATGTTCTGTTTGTGAACTTCCAATGTGACAACTGGGCCCCGCCCACCAGTTGCCCCGCAGACACGTGGGCCCCACCCAAAGTCCCACCCACGTGCCCGAATGGGTTATCTGACTAATGACTATCCCTACCGGCCAACACATTTCCTTTCCAAACTCACACACACCCTGAGAAACATCCCAGGAGGTCACCCATCATGATCACTACTCCTGGCCAAACATGCTTAACTGTGGAGTTTTAATCAGACAGGCTCCCAAAAGGAAGGTGCACCGTTTTGACTTGAGTCATATCATTTAGTCATTTGACCCTTTATCATTTGGGGATGTTACATCCAATCTCCTTGAGAAATAGGCTATCACTTTTTCATTCTTCATTTACTCATATCTCAATACCTTACACAAATAATCCATATATACCATGAAATTCTCTCCACTTGTGGGTAGATTAATTAAATATGTAGTGAGAAGTCACTTTTTCATCTACTTAAAGCTATATTCACATTCATCATTCCAAAATACATGACTATTTTATGATTTATTTTGATTAGAGGGTTTCAAAATCATGGGAAATTTATACCAAATCAACGATAAGGCCCAACTAATCCTAGTAAACATTATATTTTTGTCATAAATGTTAACTTTCTCATCCTTTAATTTCTTCAGTCTTAAATATTTCCATAGATATCCCATTTCTTGTGATATTTTTCTTTATGAATGATACATCCTTCAACTTGAACTTTCATTCATTATTAATTTCATAATGATACTCGTTTAATATGGTGTTTAGCATAGCGTTCAAATTATCCTAATGCTCCACCATAAATTTAGAGAATATAATAATAATTTGGATAAAGAAGACCACAAAATTTTCAATATAATCTCTAAAGACCATATTCATCATGTCCATATATATTTTTGGAGAATTAGTGAGTCTAAATGGAATTACTATGGATGCATAGTGATCATTCCTTGTATCAAAAGAGGTTTTGGGGATATCCTCCTTATTCACCCTTACTTGATAATACCATGACCCAATATCCACCTCAAAGAAGTATTGGGATACAAGTTGTTAAGAAAGAAAGAGATCAATCTATTGTAGGGGATACATTTTCTATATCATGATCTTGTTGAGATAATGATAATAACTACAATTGTACATTGAACCATCCTTCTCCTTGATAAAGAGGACTAGTTCACCCCATGGTGAAACACATCATCTTATAATCCCATTATTTATATTATTATATAGGTGTTTCTTCACCTCTTATAGTTCTATATAATACATTATATATGACTCCATAGATAAATAAAATTTAATAGTTATATTATTGATTGAAAATTCAACCACTTAACTAGGAGGAAGACCAATCAAATTTGTGAGATAACACAACAATGTGTTCCAACACAATGGGAATTTCTCAAAGGATGATATTTTCCATAGACACAATCATTTTAAATAGATATAATTTCTCATATAGTACAAATATACATGCTTGATATGTATTTGTGAAAGATGTTTTATCATCCTCCATGTCGTGTGGAGATGTTTTAATAGTTCTACTATGTTTTCATGATAAGAAGGAACACATAAAGTCATAATCAATATTTGTGTTCACTATTATTGAAAGAATAGCTACAGTATCTTTCACTACTTCAATTTAGGTATCCTCTACAATGGTAGGGATATCATAATATCACCTTTGATAATGTTGAGGTTGTTAGAGTTAATTTACTCTGAAAACCTTTGGATTATTATATTGGTTTGAAAAGATAAATTATTCATTCAAATTGAAACATTTTACAATAGGTTGAGGGTAGGAAAGATAACTACATTCTTACATATCATTGGTCACTTGCAAGGTTCCCTTCCTTTCTCCATATAAATCATTTCCTCGTACCCTTTGGAAATTTCAATGGTTCTTCGTTCCACACTTTTGAAAAATGGGATGTTGAATTTTCATACATCCATTATATTTTTCCATCTAACCACCAGAATTAATTTTAACTTTTTTTTGTTATCCTCGTGAGACCATTTATATTTGATGGTATCCATTTCGACTTTGTGCTCACACAAGATAATCTCCTTAAAGCTATCAAAGTCCCAAATAACTAGAGAGTTTTTAGTCTAGTTTGTATCCAAAAAAATAAGAATAAACCATTATAGTTTGGGGTAATGATCATGCCGAAGGAGTATTGTGCATGTCCTATGATGTTTGACTCATATTTCATACTGTATTCATAATTTTTTTCTTGAGGGAAAGGATATCCATTTCTATTTTATGTTAGAGAGTTTGAGAAATCTTTTTTTGAATTTTTTTCCAAATTTCCTTCCACCTCATCACTTTGATCCCTTCATTGGTTTTTTTATTCTTCATCAATGTCCACCACTTATTTTATTCTCCCTCTGTATGATAAGAAAATAGTATAAAATTCTATTTCTCATAATATTTAAGTATTTAGAATATATTTTCAATGGATTTGATCCATTATTGTACAATTTAGGGATTAGAGGATCTATTGAATGTTGATGTGCTTTGCTGTATAGAGTCCTTGATATTATATTGTTCATTATTTGGGTACTTTGTGTATTCCTTCTAATTCTGTTACTTATTTTTTTATTACCCCTTTCATACTATTTCTGAACATTGGATAAAATAATTTAATAATTTGAGACGAATATATTCACACCGTTAGACATAGAAATGGGAATCTAATAGCATTAAATGGATAACAAATAAATAACATGTATTTCCTTAACTTATGAATTTCCAGACTTCAATTTAGGTTATCCATGATCTATTTGACCACATTGAAACTTATGGGAATTTATGTTTTTTTAATAATGGTTTATAATGAGATTTTGATTTTACCAAAATATATCCCCCATAAATGTCAAACCATGTGTGTGGTGAGGCCGATTTTGATGAACCAATTCCTAATCAAGTCTAGATCAATATAGTGTTTTTTGGTTTAACTGCTAGGTACATCAGTGTAAAAGCCACCACCACATTTACTGTCCTGGAAAGAATTTATTTTCCTGGAATGAAATTACTATATAATTTTAAAAATATTGGATGTTATATTATGTTTACTATTATCTCTAATTCTTTCTCAAGATTTCTCTAATCATAGTCCAAAAAAATAACTATAATTTTTTTATACCAACTATGAAAACCCTTCTCTTTATTTCTTATTAATTCATCATTTATTAAAAATTAAAGTAGATAATAAATAATAAAAGTTCTATAATTGTTGTGTATTTAGAAATTTGGTATAATACTTAAAAACTAAGAAAAAATGTTATATTTACATTATTGAAAGCTTACTTAACTTGCACATAATATTACATCATTCTTAAAATTGAATGGGATAACCTAGGGACATAGATAAGAATGGGGTGACCTATGAAGACGAGTAAGGGAATGAAAATGGAATAACATGAATAAAGTATTACATTTACAAAAAATTAAATTAAATGGTACATAAGTAGTGGTGAGAAATATGAACATGACAATTGTGGTATGATAAATCATGAAAGCATAAAGGCAACATGGAAATTCTGAAACAACTTCAACCATGGATTCATAAATATAGGGAACGGCAAAATCACAATAAATTTTTGTTGAAAAAGTTCCATGATTTTTTATGTTCTCTTATTCCCATATTTCATGACGTATCATGAGACTAAAACATTACCTAATTCATTAAACCGCTATATAATTCACACCCCACTCATCACATTCACATCATTCACATGCATAAGTGTGTCAAATATAATAATTATATTTCACAATAAAGCTATGTGGAATAAATAAATTTAATTCCCAAATAAAATAAGTATAGTTTCATTTTGTTTAATACCCTTAATATTAAAATGTTATGGGTATTCACTACACAAATTTTTGGCATGGAAAATCATAGCGGAATTTCAACAGCATAACGGAAGTACTCAAAGATCCATAAAAATGGGTAATTGAGAGAAAAAGTGGTCTCTAATTATTTGAAAATAAATATTATAGTAATATGTATGTAAAAATTCATTTCCCAGATTAGGAATTGTGAATAAAATAAATAAAATGAAGAATATTCTTAAATAATGTGTAGAAGAAAAATATCATATACCATGAGAGGGTGATTCCAAAAGAATGGGGGGAATCAAGAGTTATTGTGGAACCATGTGAGGAATATAGATATGAGAGTCCAGATTAAAGACATAATAAAAGATTTTTATTGTATATTAATGTAACCTTTGGTGGGATTATATAGGAAAAGAAAGGGCTTAATATTTTCCAATCATATGTTTGGGACTCTATATCATAAAATAACCAAAAAACATTACAATGGTTTTCCCATGTCTTGGAGACAAATATCATTGTTTTTAACTATTTTAGAAGGAAAAATTCATATATAATTATAAAAATACCCCTTGTAATTTTCAAATGAGTCATGTTCTTAAATAAATTATTTTAAAACCAAAAAATAAATTATTGGTTTTGGGGGATTCATAAAATACTTTTAAAATTAATAAAATAACCAATAAATAATATTATTTTAAACATGAATCATATATTTATTACACCATTTTTGGGATCATTATGATGTTATAATACACACTGTACATTTAGATCATATTTTTTTTACCCCAAAATCCGACTACCTCAGAATATTATGGAAAAATCACCATTGGATAATTTCAATGTTAATATTTAAAATATAATATCTCTTTTAGATATATAATGTTTTGAATTTGTAATTTTTTAATTTTAAAATAAAATTGATATTAATTGAGAAATGATGGATTTTTTGTAGTAACAGTTTTTGATCCCTTATACAAATTAAATTTTACGTCATAAAAATAATATGATAATTTATATCTAATACAAATTATTTTGTAATTATATTTATTAAAATAATATGTATTTATAAAATCTAGAAATTAAATAAAATAAATGTCTTAATTGAATTTTAATATTCTACAAATAGCCAAATATTTTATTGTTGTATCAAAATAAAAATCATTTTTAAAGTAACACTAATATGATGAATGTATATACATTATTATATAAAAATACATATTCATTTTATTATGGTCTTGATGAATTGAACATTATAACAACAACAAAAATTTTGAAGGGTGTGTTTTGTGGTGTAGATACTTTCATGGGGTGGTCTGGTGTACATGGTTTGGGTCATTATGTAGATGAGAATGAACTTATTCTATAAATAGTTTTTCATGTTATTTAGTTGCGGGATCTTAGAATGGGATTGGTCTAGGTAAAATCCTAGTTATATAATCCCCACTAGAAGTGATAATAAATGATATTCATATGGTAATATCATTCTACATGAGTCCATTGCTTCCTTTACCTTTGTCAGTTGGATTTTTTAAAACCCATTATTTATAATAATCATATGAACAAAATTCAATGACTATATTATCAATGGTTGTGATGATTAATATCCTTTTAGCTCTGATTGGATATAATATAACCATGAAATATGTTGTTTTTTCTAAAACCATAATATATATTATTGAATTTAGTTCATCCACAAATTTAATTTCATTTATAAAAGATTGGTTCATTATGGTATGGGTATAATCATAGACTGATTCAATAGTATACCATTCTTTGGAAGAATTTGTCATCTAATGGACTACGTGGGAGAATTTCATGTAGGGGTAATGTTTTATCCAATTACCTCAAATATAACACATGGGAATTACCATCATCCAAGGATAACAACCACCATTAAAGCAGGGTTTGCAATGTTTCAGATAATGACCACCCTTTGGGAGGGGTGTGTGTTGTTATAAATGTAGAACACCGTTAGGGTGGGTAATGTCGTGTTTCTGGTAATATCCACCATCAATTTGGGGTGTTATATTTTTTCCTTATGTGAGATACTTGAATTATATATATCATAATTCTTATAGGCAACATGCTAATGAATGTGTGGATAGGGTTCATGGTGGCTTGGTTGGCATATGATAACTCGGTACTTGTTTTGTAGTATGTTTATTTGAGTATCTACTTATTTCATGATATAAATTTTTATATACTATGTGCACTTATGTAAAGGATTCCTTGGGTTGTTCCACCAGTTTATTTCTCTCACCATACATGGGAATCCTGGTGTACATGAATATTTCATGACCAATGATCATGTGAAGGGTAACATCCTTATGATAGATAGTTGAAGTGATATATGTGTTGTTGGGACACACTCTAGACTACTAATACAACATGTTTTTCATATTTAGTTTATATAAATTGGATTGGATTCCCAAACTAGGAGACCATTTATTTTCATGAAATTTATTCCTTTTGATATAATATTCTTCTACATTATATACTCTATGTTGTAATGTTTTATTTATATTATCAGTGAAGTGATTGATTTTGAGGGTATAGTCTCCCCATATACAGACGTCAAAACATTGATTCCAGTCATCAGCCTCTTGAAAACGAAGAGGAGAACAAGAAGTCATGTGGATCTCTAGAACAAACCCATTGGTTTTATTCGGGGCATTACAAAATCATATCATAGCACAATTTTCATATTTTTCTGAACAAAATGGGATATGGTAAAATGGGGATAGGTAGTGTGGGACTCTATTAGGGTATTTTACATGTGGTCGGCAAACACTTATCTTATGGACCTACAAATTACCATTTATTGGATTTTTTAATAGTTTAATGATATTTGGGTGAATTCATACATCATTAATAGACATATAATATCACATATAATTTCACTATTTGGGATAGAAATCTATTCACTGGTGAGCGATATATATGTTTTATATGTTGTTTTATATCTATAATATAGTTAATTAGTTGAAGCTAAGAATACTAATATTTTTTATATATGTTACTATGAATAATATGTATGGTTAAATTATTTTGTTTGTTCTAAGCGTTATATACCTTAGATTTTGTGTAAACTCCTAGGAGAACATTTTTAGGATATCATAGACTAATTAGGATCTATCATAATAGATTATAAATTCTTAATGGTTCCTTTATTTTTTTTATAATAATTCATGACCATTGTTTTATGGGGATACTTGTAATGAGGGGATAAAATGCTCCCATAATTGAGGTTGTTCCTACTCTCCTAAAAAATTTGTGGGAGTATTCAACTAATCATGCTCTCTCACCTTCTCTATGGTTTAGGTAGCAGGGATGATTCATCAAGAATTATTTCTCTTAGTGTATATCATATGAGTAGGATCATATGACTATGGTTGAATAATTTGTGACCTTAATCTCCGTTACTCTCGATCATTATTGGGAAGAGAAGAACTGCAAGATGTGGATAAATTGGTTAAATAATTTGGGAGTAATTTACCTATTAGTGAATCTAAATTAAAAGTTGTTTAATCTAGTAAATTTCATTCCTCAAAAGGTTTTCCAATCAAGTTTATCAAAATAAGTCATTCATGAATTTGAATTACCATTTAAAATATATTTCTATTTTATATCACTTTATACTTCATTAGAAAAAAAATTGTACCATCTTAAAATATTACAATAGTTAAATATAGTTGTTTTTGGTTTTGGTAATCTATGTAACATTGTGACTTTGGAGATGGTGACATTATATGTGATTCTCAGCATTGATTGGATAACCAGTTTCCAATATCTCATTGACTATTATAGGAAGTGGATATCATTTACATAAACCATGGGAGCAAATTATGTCATGATTTGATAATTGGAATTGGGAACATTAATATATGGTCCTGACATGAGCCAAATTGATATTATCACAACATAAATTGTAGTCTTGACTCATTCAGTTGGATTAGTGAAAACCCTCACCCTTTCCTACATTTTTGGATATCATTTAGGATAAATTTCCAAATTAATTCAATATAAAATCTATTGATAAAGGATTTAAATTTATTATAGAGATTATTTATTTAACTTGTATTTTATACCCCTTACCATATTGTGACTATCTAGTTAAATAATATTAAGGTACAACTTGATAACGTAGAGATGAAGAGGTATATTAGGTTGAGTACTAAACCATGTGGTGACTATATTCTGTTAAACTAGAAGGAATATGGTAGTCTTATACTATATGTATATTATTAAAATCTAAACCTAGTGATAATGAAGAACATATATCCCTTCCATAATATTTACGATCTATTTTATTATTTATTGGTAGTCTTGTTATTCTATAAGATTTATCTTCAATCGGGCCATCACTAGTTGTGGGGTAGTTATGTGAACAATATAGAGATGTTGTTTTAGATAATTTATGAGATATATGAGTACTTGGTGATTCCATTTTGAAAAAGAATTCACAATCAGTGTTCGTGATCTCATAAATAATAAATTCTACTAATATGATGACTTTTTTCATGGTTTTAATCAATGAAATCCACATCTACTAACTAATATACGGAATCATTTTATAAATATTGATATAGTGCTGACTACACTTTAGGTTCATAATGTTTACAGAAGATTTTTTGTGTAACAAATAGATTCATGGGGTGAAATTTTTTAGGAATATGGTTTCTAAGATTGGTATAATCAAAGACTCATAGAAGTTTTATGTAGTGATGTTTGGTAGACTTCCCCAAAACATGGTCATGATTAGAAGATTTTTGGGTTTAGAGATATAATACCAAACAATTTTTCATTAACATCTATAATTTCTCACTATCCATGATTGAATTGGAAAAAAATGAAATGAAGTTTTAGTTTTTGGACTTGTGTGAAGAGACATTTATTGAGCTTAATAAGATCCTAAATATATCTATAATGTTGATTCTACTTGAGCGAGGGATAGGATATGTTTTCTACTATGATGCATTAGAAATTTTTTTATATTAGTACTGATGGAGAGGGATTTTATGGTGGATTATGGGACACTTAAACTATAACCCCATGAGAAGAACTATCCTTCCGATGACATGGATCTGTAATCAGTGGTTTATGATCAAAAATATTTTTGAAAATATCTCATCAGTGATAGGTATAATTTCTACACTAATTATAAGGTCCTTCACAATATTGTCATGCAGTGGGTCCTTAACCTGAGGTACAGTCACCATGTAGGATATCTACAGATTCTTGATTTTGAGATGGATTATACACCAAGTAATTGTAACATCGTTGTAGATGCTATTACCCATAAAATATATATATCTCAGTATAGTGGTAAATGACATTTGTTGGAGGGATGGCACCGACAGAGTTAATTTTCATTGTAGATGACATATTATTTTTAGGATCGAGGATCGTTGACTTGGTACCCATTGGTGATCACATCATCTTTCATAGACATGGTGAAAGATATTCAGGATTCAAACATGGAGTGCACTGTGATGTATGATTAGCAAGTATGAGGTGACCAAATTCCTAGGTTGATGATGGATGATGAGGATGCAATCCTAGTATATTTGATATTTTTAGTCCCTACTTTTAATAAGGCGTGTGATGATAAGATACATCCATAAATCTATGTGTGAGGTATATCTTAGAGAAAATAATGATGCTCTATGACATATAGTAGCCGTTCTGGTATCCCTGGAAGAAGAATATTATTTCTAGTTTTGTTTTACAGATACATACATGATAGTGAATAATGTTCAAGAACTAGGTTCTAGGTGGTTTACACCAGGATCTTCTCGTTTCTGTCTATAAGAGGGAGGATGCCCCAATTGACTTTATGACTGGGTTACCCAGGACCCCGATGATCCATGATTCTTATGTGGGTGATTATTGATTAGTTAATATAAGAATCTCATTACATACCAATCTATGATATTCACCCAGTGATCATACTAAGAACCTTTTACATCTATGGTATAGTATATCTACAAGGAGGTCCCATAAGAATTATTCTGAGAGAGGCAGATTTTTTATGTCATGGTTTTGGATGACCTTACAGAAGGCCTAGGGAACATAGGGAATATTTAGCACTTTGTACCGTCCTCAAATAGATTTACAGTTGGAGTGGTTGATTCACATACTAAATTATATTATTTAATATTTTAATTTAGACTATAGTGAATCATGGAATAATCTCCTAGCCTTTGTTTTGTTCACATAGAACAATGTTTACTAGGCTTCGATTAAGAAGGCATTGTATGAGGTTCTATAGGGGAGTTCATATCGTTCATCAAATTGTGGGGAAGTGGTTGGTGATGTAGCTAATGTGGGGCTCAATTTGGTGAAGTTGACCTCATAAAGGGATCAGTTCATTGGGGAGTAGTTTCTAACCACATAGTGTAGGAAGCGATCATATACATACAGTTGGTTACTGCCATTGGAGTTTTCTCTGGGCTATCGGGGTTTCTAGCAGGTTTATCCTCAATTGGATAATCAACATTATAGAATAAGGGAATGTTAACACCATGTTTTTTAGACACTTTGGGATCATCAAATTAGTTGTGAGAGTTGTATACCATCTATACATTCATACATGTTATTGAGGAATGCATGATGTGTGTAATTCCTCGCTTCCAGGAACCGCCTATAGGTTCCCCATACCCAGTTGGTCAAATGGCCTCAAGCACATTTCCCCAAATTCCAAAGGCTGCAGAATATTAGCAAGTGCCTTGGGTGTGATAGTGGGGAAAATATTAATTCATTTGAAGAGTAATGTAGTGGTAATAAATATATAACAATAGCATAAACAGAAATAATAACATGTAATAGTAAACATTGGAAGATTTTAAGTATATAAACAACTAGAGAACTTATATAAATGATTAATGTAACATATGTATAATAAATCAGAAAAACAAGTCACAATGATCTAATAATATACTAAACCAAAATACAGAAAAAACAAAAAAAATCCAATAGCATCACAAGCCTCAACATGGTCCCATGCTCTCCAACTCCACATCAATTAATTACCATATGTAGAAGGGCACTTTACCATATCTATACATGCAAAAATATAATCTATTTGGGCCCAAAAGAATGACCCAGACTGGGTGTGAGATGAATCCAAGAAAGAAACCATCCAGTGATCTATAAATTACAATCATTGAATATATATGTATGGAAATCATAAAAATGAATTATAAAACAAATAATTACTCAACTGTAAAAAATCATACATTTTCAATTTCATTCATTTTCATTTATCATGTAAGCAGTTAATAAAATAAATATAACCCTTTGGGAAGTACTCACAGCCAAACACCTCTGGTTTAACCAATCCAACAGAATCATCCCTCAGGGATGTACTCATAGTCTAACTCCTCTAGATCAGAATTAGAATAGACTCTATAAGAAATCACTCACAATCGATTCCCCCTATAGAATTGTATAGGTAACTATAGACACTCTGATGAAAAAATCAACTTCAAATTCCCCATGTGGTCTCTCAATGTGGAAATATAGACATTTTGAGGGAGCACTAAACGTCCATCCGTACTATGGTATCAAAGTGGGAAAAGTATAACAGATTCACTTGGGAATCCCTCAGTGTACATTCCCCCTATGGTCTAACTACTCCTAGTTCCAATAGCCCTTTTTATGTCAATTATTCACAAATGATATCGAGAATCCAAAGTAAATCACAATATACTACTTGGATAAAAATCTATTAACCACATAACATCATATCATATAATAACACACCACCCAAACAAAACTACGCATGAAAAATATAGCATCCTAATAGGGAAAGCTAGACCAAATGGTAAATATCAAAAAAAATCATGGGTAACACATCCATAACATGAAAAATAATCCTATTCACAATCAAACCACTTTTACTCAAGCCCCCACGAAATGGAAGACATCAGCAGGGCTAAAAATCCATAAACACGCAATACCCCATTCATGGGTTTTGAGATCTTATGCACCTAAAATTCAAATACTAACTACGTAAAGGCCAAAAACACCTACCTCGGCACTGTGCAATTTATATAATACGATGTCAGCCCTTGAATCGACATATAATTCTTGTATATCAATAAAATAGTCAATATTCTCAACCAAGAAGACCTCAAAAGAGAGAAAAAAATCAAGCAATGAAGTTTTAGAATAATTAAGAGAACACCGTGTTAATTCCAATGCAATTTACAGCGGTTGATTTGGAGCACAGATGGCGGGTCATTGGATTGGAGAATAATCGTCACTCCCAGTCCTTCTAGTACGAGATGGAGCCAGACGAATGGTGTTATTATAATTATATGTGACCCTAGTATGATATAAAGATTAAAGAAAAATGTACATGGAATTTATTATAAAAGTACACAGAATTTACATGCCTTTACCGGGACCCTATTTAGGTGGTCTCCAAATCACACCACATGACTATGTACTCATCCGTTACACGGCCAGTACATAGTCACATACGGAAATTGGGCACATGACCTAAACTCTTATGTACATGGCATGTACTCCTTAAATTTACTAATTCAAATCAATTATTAAAAACACTAGAAGGAATAACGCATACTTGAAATTATGATCCATGTTCATACAAACTTCCCCCTACCCCCCATAAATAAATTCATCCATGAATTTCACTATGATGGTGGCGAAGAAGACGATTCCTCAAACAGCTCCAACCACTTCGATCGTACGTCAGCCTCCCTCTCCCAAGTCTAGTGTTGTACTCACCTATGATGTCATTGCACTCGTACTAGATGAGCATACCAACCATGAAGATCCTTCTCACATTGATAAAAAACTGAGATAAGATGATCCTCAAATGATGTGTCCACCTCCATCTCATCCTCCTTAGTTTGAAAAACATGAGACGTGTCTGACAAGTAACACCATAGCTGATAAATATGGAAAACTTTGTGCATATCCTAGTACCTATGAGGTAACTATAACCAATAGGAAACATGCCCGACTATCTCCAAAACCTCAAATGGTTTAACATATCAGGGGACATCATACCCTATCTCTTATTCCTCCTGTGTCCCAACATCGGTGTGTCACGTTGGAAAACATGATCTCCGACCTCGAACAATAAATGTCATCAACTTTGATCAGCATAAGACTTATGTCAAGAATATTTTGTAGCCATCCTCTTATGAGTAAACTCCACCTTCTCTTTGCTCGCCTGAACAAGATGAGGTCCCAGCATAGCTTCCTCTCTTGACTCCATCCAATATAATGTTGATCAGAATGGACTACCATACAAATCATCATATGGTTCTTTCTGAATAGTTTCTTGAAAATTATTATTGAAGGAAAACATCACAAGAGGTATGTGATTCTCCAAAAAACATCCATAATCTTTGATGTATGCTCGAAACATGTCCTCTAGCTCCTGAATCATATGCTTGAATATCCATCTTTATTCCCTGCCAGACCCGAGAAGTAAAACTTGCATTCCTATCTGAAAAAATGGAGTATGGAACTCCATGTAGAAGTACTTTTTTCTCATATGTACAAACTTCCTATCTCATCAACATTGAAGGTATCCATGATCAATAATAAATTAGAAACCTTCATGAGGCTATCAATGACAATCGAAAATGCATCATTCTATCATGGTGACATCTTTATAACTATCACGAATTCCACTACAATATCATTCCACTTCTACTCAAGTATGTGTAGCTGCTAAAAAATCCATATTTTTTGTGGATTATCAGAATTCACCTACAGATAGGTGGAACACCTCATGAAAAAATCTGAAATATATCTCGTCATACCTGGCCCCCAATACTGACGGTGCAGATCACTATAAGTCTTGGTGAAACCAGGATTAACTGCCCAAAATTTGGAATGAAAGTCCTGAATCATCTCATTGTGTGTGTCTTCTGACACTCATCTGCACCCATGAAAGCACAATATCTAATCCTATACCATGTTATATCCAATAATAAGATCCTCTCCTGACACACTTAGCCATTCAAATAGGCCTTCATCATATAATAGCTACCTCATTGACACTCTAAAATATAGAATAAAGGTAGTAGCTAAAGAAGAAATAATATTATACCTCTTTCAGTCGTGCACCATTGAATGCATCTTAGAGAACAGATTCACAAGATGCCACACATTACTCGCCACATGAACATCATATATCTGAGTATTCCTACTCAACAAATCAGCCACTCTGTTGACTTTCCATGGCATGTAGAGAATTTCAATGTCAAAATACTGAAGGTACTCAACCAACCTTCACTGTCTCAAATTCAGATCATGCTGAGAAATGATGTACCTGAGACTTTAGAAGTTGGTTAAAACCACAATATTCTCTCCCAATAGATAATGTCTTCAACAATATGCATCATGAACAACTGTAGCCAACTCAAATTCATGTGTTGGGTAATTCCTCTAATTTGGCCTCAACTGCCTAGACCAGCACACAACGACCCATTCCCCATGCATAAGCACTAATCCCATCCTAATACCTTAATTGAACCTCCCTTTCAGCTCCAAAAAGGATGACTATCAAGAATATGACCACAAGTACTTCACACCATTTTTAGTCTAGCCGGTCAGTGGTGGTGCTAAGCATGAATAGTCCTATATGATATGTATGTAGTAACTATCAATCCCTAAAAAACTCCATACACCAAGAAACCTTTTTATCCTCTCCTAGGAAACTACTTCTCCTACCTTCAATGGGAATACTAAAACTCTTATCTATGAGATAACATGACCCAATAAGTGAATCTGGTCCATCCAAAAGTGGCATTTTGAGAGCATAACATGTAGATGGTTCTTTTTTAGCGTAATCATAACGATTTCAAGATGTGTGGCATGGACGTGTCGAGTGTGACAGTACATGAAGATATTTTCCTTGAAGACTACCATGAATTAATCCATATTTTGATGGAACAATTGGTTCATCACTGCCATTAAAACTACAGATGCATTCATGAGATCGAATGTCATAACCACATACTCGTATAGATACCTACACCAAAGGCTGTTAGAGGTATATCAGAATATCAAACGTGAAACTGATGATAACTGGATCTCAATTCAATCTTCAAGAACACCCGAGATCATCAAAGATGATCAAAGAGATCATCGATCCTTGTCATGGGATATCAGTTCATGACCATCAGCTGGTTCAACATTCGATAATCCACACAAGTTCTGAGGGTACCATTTGCCTTCTTCACAAATAATGATAGTTGAACTCCATGGAGAAGAACTGGGTTGGATGAATCCCTTTGCATGAAACTCCTCTAACTACATCTTGAGATCATGCAATTCTGGTGTATCTATCCTATAAGGAAGAATATACAAAGGTGTCACTCCTGGAACACACTCAATAGAAAAGTATACATCCTGCTCCATAGGGAAAACTGAAAAGTTATATGGAAGGTTATCCCTAAAACAATCAACCAATATACTAAAATCCAACTATGATGTCATCTAGTCATCCAGATATAGTCTAACAATATGGGTTGTAACTCCTCCCTACCCATGATGCTCGGGTCCTGCTCTGCTCACCTAGACATCCCATTCGACCTTATGTAAGATCAAACTTCCCTCTAGTGATGTGAAACTACCCCTACGATTCTAGCGGTCGACAATAGCCTGGAAGGGAACTAACCAGTCCATTCCGATAATGACATAATATCATGTAATCTCTTGGATCAAGATGTCCCATAAAATGTGACATGCCTAAACCTCATGAGGAACTCCTTTCACTGACGTACAATAGTCGTTCTTGTCCCCAACGGTGTATCCAGTGTCATGAAACTAGTAGAGGAAAATATACAGATCCCATGTATATCCACAAAATCAATAGATATGAAACAATGGGAATCCACTCTATCAAAAAGTGAAGAAGCTAGAACAGATGCTACTATAATAATGCATCTAACTATAGAGGGTCTGGTATCCTGGTCAAGTTGGGTCTTCTCCATTTCAAATATATAGAAAGCATTGTGTACCTGTGACCCTGCCTGACCACCCTAAGTTAATTCCCATTGTTTTCAATAAATGCATGCCAACTGGATACCATAGCCGTGACCACAACATCAGACTTAAGGGTCAGATGAAATCCATTTTCCAGATAGATGAGATACTCGTGGTCATATTCATGAGCATTGAGTCATAGAAGAACATATATCACTTGTTTCTTATGACAAAAACTCATTGATATTCTAAAGATGACCCATCTTTCCGCAAGATCGAAACTCCACTCGGGATCTCTTGAAATATAGCCTCGTATGCCTGCTATTCTTGCGTTGGTAGTACACCACATGGCTACCAAGAGAATTATTACACCTAGTCAGATCCCTTAATGTAGACTCCCTGTGGCGCTTCCTACTATCAGTAAGAGGGGTACTAACTCCGGATATCGAGCAGCCCTGGCTCATTGCTCCAAAATCTCTTAGATTGGGCTCTGTGATCCACTCCTGGTTGACTATAGAAGTGATGGAATTCAACCTAAATATGTAAACCTATGATTGGATGTCATGCCTGAGACTATTCTAAAACATCCTTTCTAGGAATAACACATCACCTCCTGGGGTTGGTGTAAATAACTTTTGCTCAGTGAAGCTAGAATAATACTGCATAACTGCAAGGGTACCCTACTCCAAACTAATGAATTCCTGGGCCCGATCCTCCCTCAATGTCTCCGGGTAGAAATAATTATAGAACGCTTGATGGAATGTATCCCAAGCCACCGCATGTTGTCATCCCACCCTTGAGATCACATCCCACCATATATTGCTTGAATCATATATAATAAATTTTGCGACCTTCACCCTCTTCTATGGAGTATCTACACATGCTAAAAAATTGATAGTATTGCTTCTAAACATGATTTTATAGCCTAAGGTCATCCTTCCCCTGAGAAAGTGGAAAGATGTTGTAGTTGAAAACCCCACATAAAATCCACAATAGATGGGTCATGATGCAGTAATCCATGAAAGGTCAATATAATCCTCATGAAGCTTTCTCGGATCAAAGCATTAGAACCTATGTTCGGGGTAAAGGATGTATCCAAGACATGCACAACGGGAGGATCTACTGGTAGTTCCTGATCTTCCGTGTCTGGTGTCTGATCACAGCCCTGTATCTAGTGTGTAATTAGAGGACGTCTCAGTGGCATGACTTTTTATGTTCAATCTCACACCATAGTTATAGTTTATCAAGGACGGAAACATATAATTGTAATAAAAGAACATGAGAAAAAACCATTCATGTTTTTCAAAATAGGGATACATGGCGTGCATGAGCCTTAGATAGTGTGTTCATTTATGCCTTTACATGGACGTGTACTCCTACCATCCCTAGTCTTGCAACCCCCAATAAAAAATGTGTGATCTCTATGAAACGATATGTACAATAATTTTATTCCCCTACCCTAGTTATTTAAAATGAAAACCCCACAAGGTTCTCCTATAGAAAGGCTACATGGCGTGTTTGTTCAAGACACGACGTGTACTAGAATAATGATCACTGAACCATGTTGTTAGTCACTGGGACAATTACATATTTGACTCTACACAGCATGTTTGTACCCAAAACAATGTTTACTAACTACACATAATCCTTATGTGTCATTGGTCACATGGCTAAACACATGGTCTATACACACAGCGTGTCTGTCCGGTACATAGAGTGTTCCACCAAGGATTTTCCAACCTTGTATTTCTTTTAGACATATCCAGTGACACGGTTAGAGACTACATGAAGTTTACATATAGTACATGGCATATACTTAAGGAAAAAAGTTCCTTTCTGATTAGAAGACCACATGGTGTGTATTAATCATTACACGCCATGTATTCAGGGTTTTTTCGGACATTAATCCTCAGAAACTACTCCATAACAATGAAAAACACAAAATCGAACATTAAAGTGCAAAATTCTGATCTGTGGGGGCCTATACATTCCATTAATCAATGCTTGGAATCTTATACAATTAATTTACAAGCATAATAGTAAAATGATCCCCTAAAATGGGACCCATGAGGGCCCACAACACCTCATAAACCAATGTTTGGTATTCATTTAAACGAAACCATAAATAATCCAATACCCTATCAAATAATAGGTATTTTTTCATGGCATCTATCACAACATCATACATATCTTGCACACCATTTATCACAACAACATGCAATTGATAATTTATCCTAATTTGAATTAAAAAAATTCATGACATGTGATCTATAGAAAGTGCCTATATGATGAATGAAATGGAATACCCCCCATCTCATCGAGTTTTAACAGAAATAGAACCTCAATATGATCAAGACTAATAGAAAAATACATGTGAATCACCCAATGGTGAAATAAAATCTACTCTAATAATTTCAAAATATGAAATTATTTTAATAATATAGGTAAATTAGCTTTTCCATGTACACGGGTTAGCTACTCCTTGGAATAACATATTACAGACTACCTATTCTAGCATATCCCTGACTATAGGCTCCAACAAAATTTCAAAAAGAAATATGATCCTTTGATACTAATTTGTAATTTCATAGTTCTAGGAGACGCCCAGAGGTGCCCCTTACCTAGTTGGTCACTTGTCCCCAATCCCATTTCCCCAAATGCCATAGGCTACCGACTAGCAGCGAGGGACTTGGGTGTGAATATAGGGAAACAATTACCTCGTTGGCAGAGTAATGCATTAGAAATAAATAGATAAAAATAGTAGATCTCGTAATAATAACATGTAATAGTAAACATTAGAAGACTGCAAGTAGATAAAAAACAAGATCACATATATAAATGATCCATGTCACATATGTCTAGGAAAGATTCCAAACAAGTCACAATGCTAGAATACAGTACAATACAACTGTACAATGAAAAAAAGAAACTCCAGTAGCATATTAAGCCTCATTTTGGTCCCATTGAATTCATCTCCAAAACAATCATGTACCTAAAGTAGAAGGGCTCTTAACCATATCTATAATTTCATCAATAGAATCTGTTTGGGCCCAAAAGAATGAACCAAACAGGTTTTGAGATGAATACTAGAAGGAAACCACCTAGAGATTTGTTCCAAATAGCCTTTTAATATATATATATTAGGAGATAATCATCATGAAGTAATTAAAAATGACGTACACAAAAGTAAATAATCCTACAGTTTCAATTCAATTTATTTTCATATAAACAGTAAGAAGCTAATCAAATACAAGTAACCCTCATGGGTGTACTCAAAACAAAACCACTATGGTTCAACCAATCTAACAAAAGCCTCCAATTTGGAGGTACTCACATTGTAAACCATCTGGTTCAGCTTTAAAAAAGTCTCTCTGGGGAATCACTCACCATAAATTCTCTATATGGTCTCATATCGGTAATTATAGATACCCTGAGGAAGAACTAAACATCCAATTCCCCTTGTGGTCTCACAATGTGGATCTACAAACACTATGAGGGAGCACTAAATGACCATCCCCCCTATGGTCTTGAAACATGAAAAGTATAACAGAATCTCTGGGGAAGATATCAGTGTACATTCCCCCCATGGTCTAACTACACCAGGTTCCCACAGCCCTATGAAAGTCAATCGTGCACAAATGATGTCCGGCAGGAAAAGTAAATCACAATATAATACATGGATAAATAGAAAAAAATCATGGCACATCATATCAAATAATATCACTTTATTATAAAAACACATGGATGGAAAAACAAATCATCCTAATAAGAAAATCTAGAACAAACGGTCAATATCTAAACAATCATGGGAAACACATCCATATGATTGAAAATTACCCAATTAAAAAAACCCACTACTCAGGAACACAAGTCATATGAAGCATTAAATGAAAAAAATAATTAAACATGTAATATCCCATTCGTGTGTATAGGGCACTTTTTCACATAAATTTCAAATACCAACTATATAGAGGCACAAACCACCTACCTCGGCATTATACGATCGATATACTCTGGTGTTGGCCCTTGAATCCACCTAGAACATGGTATAACTACAAAAAAATAAAAAATGATCACCCATTAATATCTTTCTATAGAAGTTAAATCAAAGAAAATGATCTAGAATAAAGAAGATCTCATTGTGGTGATTCCAATGGAATTTTTGGCGGATGATTTGGAGCACAGACGTCTGTTCGGTGGCTCGGAGAAGAATCGTCACTCCCGATCATTCCAGGAAAAGATAGAGCCAGAAGAAGGGTGTTCTTATAATTAGACGTGACCCCAGTCCATCAAAATAAGAAAAATAAAGGATCATGTTGTGTCTTTTAAATGTACATAATGTATAGATTCCTTTACCGGGCCTGGTTTAGACGGTCTCTATATAACCCCATCCAACCATGTACTCAGTCGTTATATGTCCAGTACACAGTCACCCACGTCTACCAAGTACACATTTTGCACTCTTAAGTACATGGTGTTTACTCCTTAAATTTATAGATTCACATATATTCTAAAAAAACTATAAGTGAAAAAGAATACCGGAAAACAATATTTGGTTTCGTAAAATGGTTTTTGTGTTTCTCATATTTGGAGGTACATTCTTGATCCTATGCTTGTTATATATTATAGAGACAATGAGTAATTTCTAGATGAAATATATAAGGATTTCATATTATATAATATACACTAGAAAAATATGTATGAATTGTAAATATGGTTCCACTTGTTAAACGATTATGACACCATGCCCAAATCTTGGAGGAGATGAGGGAGAAATGTTTTGATTTTCATGCCCAAAGACCCAAATGTATTGAGCATGATTATAGAAGAATATTATCAGATAAAAAAGTTATTTATAGGAATAAATGTTTAATTTACTCATTATTATAATAAATAGTTTTCCTTTTTGATTTTATTTTTAAATACTTTTAGGGGATAATTAATAAATTTTCAGTGTAATTTTTACCCTTTCTTAGGACTTGTGCTTTGTATAAGGGTATCTCAATATTTTTAAAGGATTAGTATAAGAAAAAAGTGTTTTAATTTAGTTTTTTAATAGTGTGTTTTTTAACCCAAATGATATGATACGGTCTTTCCAACTCCACAAAAGTGTAAGTTCTTGTTTTTAAATTTTATATAAGAGTAAATCCCTCTCTGAGTAAAGGTAACTACTGAGTTATAGAGGATGTGTAAGAGTAATCTTGAGCAACATAAGGGTATTTCACTCAATAAATAATGGTAACTTCAAATTTATAAATATTACATAAGTAAATCATTATATTTTGACCTTCATAAAGGTAAAACCATCTTACTCTTACAAAATACTCATTTCATCATCTGGGTGTTCTTTTTTCCATGTGTTTTCTATATTTTCTTCTGGTTTGACCATGTATCTTATAATCATGATTATAAAAGCCTAAAGTCAGACGAAATAAATTCCATTGAAACATTTAATTTTATAAATCATATTATAATGGTTTTGAATTCTCCATGATTAAGTAATGATTTAAATAAAAATTAATTTTTGAATTTAATATTTGGTTTCTAATTTTTCAAACCAGTGGAAGAATTTTTTTACTTAAAAATAATTGAACCGTGTATGAATATCATTATAGGATCCATTATTGAGTCTGAGAAATCAAAAATTCCAAATCCCATTATTTTTGAATTCCCCTTTCATTGAAATATGATCTTCATACATTTTATAGACATGAAAACAATGTTTTTCTCTCACCTATGTTCTTAAGAGATGCGTTTTTACGGAATAAATTCCATATATGCTATTTCTTATTCAATTGGAAGAACAATATTTTTTAATAAATATATAAAATTGATAAATTTTTATTAAATGGTAGTAACTTGGAATTATTAAATAATAATAAAAAATAGATTCCACATTTTTATCTCAAATAATTTTTAAAGTGATATAATATTATCACATGTGGTTTTATAATAATTCTTTGAGTATGAAATGGTTATCACAAGTCAATGATTAAATTAATAATTTGAAATTTATTTGAATGATTGAAACTATTTTCACATGTTCTGTTTCTATTTATTTGGATGTAGTATAATTGGACTTGGTTCTCGGAATCCTTATTGATCTTATTGAATAGACTATTATGCAGACCTAATTTAGGAGATGATTCCTTAACAAGCATTGGATTTATTTGTCAATATCCTTGTCATATGTTTTTCGTTACCATCAAGATCCTTATATATTAAATTTTCATGACGTTTTTTTGAATGATAACCCATAGATTTTATTTTCTACATGTGGGTGAGTGAGTAGACCATGATACCATGATTTATTTATGAACATGTGATCGTGTGTAGCCTCGTAAAAACTATTATAGATATACCATATTTGTTTATTCATATTATAAATCTATCAAGGGGTATTTAATATCCAGTTGAACCTTGATTTAGGTATCAAGATGAATAGTTTACTCTGTATCAATTATATGTTACCTTGGAAGGGGAGCGTGATGACATGATGATCGATATAGATAATGGATAATTTGATGGTATGGGTAAGAACGTGGACATTCATGATGATGTATGAGTAGACCATTCATGGGATTATAATCAATTTTCCAATGACGTAAGTGGTAGAATTCCATGCAGGTGTGTTTTTTATTCAATTATTTTAAACTTGTTGGGTGGAACTTAAAATCATCTAAGGATAAGGACCACCAGTATGGTGGGGAGTGTAGAGTTCTTGATAATTACCATATTCGGGATGGTCCAAGTGATGTTACAGATAACTAACACCATCATAGTGGGGTTTTTTGGTGATACTAATAACAACCACCATTATGGTTGAATATGTGGTATTTTTCTTAAGTGAAATACTTTGTAAAAACAATTAACATACATACCAGCATCATATTGAGGTAAGAGGAGTCATGGTCTATGGAATCTTGGTTTGTTCACAGTGAATCAACACATGAATATTTTTTATTTTATTTGAGATTCTACGTATTTCATGACATACAATTGTATATACTATGTTAACTTGTGATAGTGATTTGTAATTGGTTGTCGTTTAGAGTGATTACCTCAAGAGAGTGTGTATTGATTACAGACTAATTTTTTTTGTTCAAATATCTTTTAAAAAACCCCATTTTCAATATAAAATATCTTATTCAATCAAAATAGTATATCAAAATAAATTATGGCCTTATAAATTATTTATCAAAGACTAATTAATTATCATTTAAAACAATATATAAATATTATTCTAAATTTTAAAATCAAATTACATAATCATAACATTATAAAAACTCCTATTAAGACATACTATCAATGTAGTGAGATTTTTATAGTTAAAAAATATAAATTCGAAGATTGGAAACAAAAAAACACATAGCATAATTAAGAAAAGAGGTTATGTCTAAAGATGAGACCCAACGCCATCAACTTTTAAATCACAAACTACCAAAAAGATTATTTTAATATAGTCTTGATCGACAACATGTTTTGGGTAAAAAAATAACATTAAAAATATATATAGGCCTCATAGGGACCTCTTTCACTATAACTATGGGAAAAAACATAGGCTACACAAGGCCATCATTCACTACACTTTTTTTAAAAAAAAGAGTAATGATAGTAAAGAGGTTATATTTTATATTCTAGTTATAGTGTAAGAGACAGTATGCCTTTAATTAATAAGGTAAACCACACACTACTTGAATGTAAATGAAATAAATAGATAAAATATATTTAAATATGTTGATAATGTATTTTATCTTGATCTGATGTTCTATGAATGATTGAGTCTCCTCTGATGTGACTTGGTGATTAGCTCATGTTTTTTTAATAAAAATAGCTATAAAAAAGATAATCATAAGATCTTTTTTATAACTATTTTAAATTAACTACATATTTTATGTGCTTTGTTATTATATATTTGGTTTCAGGTATGAATGATTCATGTAAATATATTTATTTTCTGGCACACTTGACCATATGTTTTTTCTCAGACATCATACGTGCATTCATTATTCTCTAAATTGTCATGCAAGATCTCTCAAATTTTAAGAATAATATTTTGGATAAACTGACACCTCGTAATGAGATTTAAGACAATCCAATGTTTCATATAATTTTTTAAGAATAGTCATTAAAATAATCATCAGCATAAAATTCGTTAATATATTATTTATATGCAATCAATTCAAATTTCCTAGAATAGTGATGGTGAG
Source organism: Viscum album (assembly GCA_963277665.1). Lineage (NCBI taxonomy): Eukaryota > Viridiplantae > Streptophyta > Magnoliopsida > Santalales > Viscaceae > Viscum > Viscum album. Next base: position 1,819,472,726 of record OY728146.1, read on the forward strand.
TCATTATGGAGGTAACACGTGCCTATTTGAGAGTCAGGCTAATAGCTATTTAGGATAGAGATAGGTTATATGATGGTCGGTTAGGTCTGGTGATGACTCATATTCAATGGTAACTCATATCAATGGTGACTCATCATAATGGTGACTCATCTCAATGGTGATGTGTCTCAACAATGAGTTTTCTAAAAAAACCTCTTCTCACTTGTGACTTGTCTCAATGGTGACTCGTCTCAATAGAACCACATCTTATTATAGGTCATCTTAAATAGTGACATATTTCTTCTATTTGGTAGAGTCTAGATGTGTCTCAATATTAAAAGTGAATTTTTTTGCTGTGACATGTCCTCAATGATGAGTCTTTTCAACACTTACCCAAAATTTACCCAAAATTAATTATATTATAAAAATCTACCTTAAAAAATAAATGTCATTAAAAAATATTTAACATGATTTTTGATCATTAAAATATATTGGTTCCAAAAAATATCCACCTTTTTGATGATCACAAATCATGAAATTTTATGAACCATGTATATAATAAATGGTGGCTTTAAAACAATCTTCTAAATATTATAAAATGTTATCAAATATATAATTTAAAAAAACACTATCAAATGTATTTAATAAATATCTAATGAGTAGTATATATTAATAACATAAGTCATCAAAGGTATGGTATGAGGAAATATAATTAGGGGTGGTATCAAAGGATAATAGAACTATAAAAACAGTAAATAAATTCCATATTAATTCTCCCACATTGGTGACTAAAAAAAACTGAAATATAAAAAAAAATTAAAATATTATATATATGAATAAATGGATACTTTTTATTTAGGGATAAAATTATTCTAATTATATTGAAAAAGGGATTAAAAAAGTCATACATATGACCCTATTAAAGGCTTAAATTCTAATCTCAACTCTTATTATTCTGAATAGTTGTAAAAATAGTTTTTTGACCTCATTAGAGGTATAAAACATATAAGGAGATTTTGGTGGATGAGAAAACTATGGTAGTAGATAAAGGGACTAAAATAGTAGGGGTATGGATGTAGGTATATGGTGTAATCCCCATGGTGATAATTGATTGAAGCTTCCAAATTGAATCTACTAATGATAAACTCAAAGTATAAAATTGAGTAGGAATAGTTTCATAGGAATCCCTAGTAATAAAAAAATCTGAAATACTCTAGATCATTGGCTGGAGGATTTAGATAATTAGTCCCCGGTATGACTTCATATGCTACCACTACAGTATAAGACCCATAGAAAAATTATTCATTAGATTGATGTTGTCCATGATGAATTTTCATCCTCACTCTATGGATCTGAAGAAATATATCTTCTCTTATATGAATAAATAAATAATAGGTGTCACTTATTTCAACTAAGATACATTCTCCCCAAAATATCTGGTAATAGGATGAATATGAAAATTCTCAGAAAGGAACATGAAATGAGTGTTCAGCTCATGCTTATTATTGATCTGAGATAGGCAATACGTAAATTCCTTTTTAATGGTGTCTCTATCATATCTATTGTCAATTACACATTCCCATACCATTTTATAGACTTGATCATTGTTTTGTATAATCTACCTCTATATTTTCTAATTGATATCTAGTACATCCCCTAAAAAAGCCAGCATATCCTCTTTAAAAAATGACCTGATCAGCTCAATGTCTAAAGAAGGTGGTTGAACATAGGAATTATAATCCAACAAAGTAATATTCTCTACACTGTTCAATAAGGAAATCATACTATCTGAAAAATAAGTTTATATCCCATCCATAACTAATCTCAAAGACACCATCTAACAAGAATGTATTCTATTCCTTATTTCCACTTCATGAATATGATGCATCAATTAACAATGAATTTGTTGATTCAAAGGACCTATCAGAAAACATAAATCATTATAACAAACATTTATGATCATAAGATGGTGATTCTTCAGAATCCTATCATAATCATAAGCAATACCTTCCCTAAAAAATTATAAGACTTATCTACTAACAAAATGTACATGTATACCAGCAACAATAACCGCATGAAAGGGTGTAGGATCTCTCTAAATGGAAGCATTCTATGAAAGATCAGATCTAGTAGGCGCATCTGACTCAAATCTATGTATCTTCATAGTATAATCATCTATTATACCAAGTATCCCTTAGAATCAATATGTAACAAAAATATAATTGTAGTTCCACCGTTATTTGGTGGAATACTATCATCATATGAGTTACGTTATTCCAGGCCTAGAATCACATAATCTTGAAATCTATCCCATTCCTCGAAAGCTTCCACTCCCTTCCTGGTAGAATATACAATTGAATTATTGAAAACAATAGGTTCAATAAACATTTTCTCATTATATTTTTTCTCATCAACTGAAGTCACAACAGACTCACCATTAATATGCTATATGTATACTAGACTAACATGGTGGCTCACAAAACATGGGGCTTCCTCCCCCTTAATTGATATATGAAACTAATCTCTACCAGCTCTATAAACATCTGGAACTATGTTTGGTCTCTCCATAAGACTAGAATCTATGGAAAATCCTAGAGAATAAACATGTTCCCAAGACTTCTAATGATCATCCAGACTATCATGATTAGAACCATCTTTGTGTTTAATCCAATTTTTATCCCCATATTCTTTATCCTTATTATCTCCTCTATTTTTATCATAATATTCATTATCAACTTCAGATCATTCTTCGTATTCTTCTTCATAATTATCAGATAACATATAAACTGGTTCGGAAAACTCAGTCAACTTTTCTTCAATTCCTCTAGATAAAATATTCTCTCTCACTATCAATGATCTATGAGGACTGGCTTGACTAAATGTAATAGAAGGAGGGATCATAGTAAATTCATGGTCACTAACCCCAATGACTATAAACTCCAACATAATATTAAATAAGGTCGAAATATATTATTAATCTATATAGAGGTACACAACCACATCATATGGTTCAAATATAGTATCAACAAGATTCCTTAGTCAGGTAGGGTGGTCAACATAATTGAAATCCTCATAAATCATGTCAGTATTATCATCTTATTTAAACATCAGTGGGTACAAATTTATTTCCAGTTTGTTAAAAATTTTCCTAGTCACAAAAAATCCTCCACATGTTTTCTTAGTGTATTCTTCCCTATCAACCAATACATTGACATTTATCATTCCCAAAATGAACTTGGTATGAATTAGGGAATTTGGATTTGAGGATGTTTTACACATTTCCTTTATATGAACCATCAAATATCTATAAAAATTAGTTTTATTTCTATTTTCATTATGTCAAGAAGGTAAAAATCTTGGTATCAAATTGAACTAAAAATAAAATATCCTTGGTCACAATATTAGTTGAATAAAATTGAATAAAATAAGACACTCACCATTAAAATCAGTGGTGGATTTTTTTTCTCAATGTCCCATATCTAGAAAGATCACCTAAAGAAACAACATATTTAAATGATTCATTATCACTTGGAATTGATCCCTGATAATCATTTGAATCACATTTTTTATAAAATTTAAATAGTATTTCCCCTTTAATTTAATATAATTAAAATATTTTCTCATTGATCAATATTTGATTCTAGTCTTTGTCTTCTACAAAGATAAACATGATATTTATAAAAAAATTGCTGCACTAACCTAGGATAGAATAGCCTCTCATTGTTTGAGAACCACTATAACCATCAATTGTATTTTCTTACTCTAAGAACCAATTAATTTACTAAAATAATTCACTAATCATGTACATTATTCTTAGGAATTACAATATGCTTCACGAGTTGTGGTATTCATGGCTCAAATACTGATATGCTTGATTCTAATTTATTCTTCTTTGAAAGACAGTACTTACTGAATGAAGACACAAATTATCACTTAAATTTATCCTTTTTAAAGCAGTTGGATGCTTTAGATGTGGCCAAGATAATTCTATAAGTATGAAGATAAATGTTCTCAGTGAATATTTGTCTCCGAGAGTGGGAGTGTTGATATTAGACTAATGGTCTAATTTATATTACATGGGGACCATGAAAAAAGAATATCGAAAAAAAGAAATAAAAAATTTAAATCCTAAAGTAATAAAATATTTAACACATAAATAAACATTAGAAATGGAATATTATTCTAATGGTGGGCCATTAAAATGGTAGGATATTCCAATGGTGGGTAAACATCAATGGTGGGTAAACTATAATGGTGGTGAAACTCTAATGGTGGGTATACATAAAAATATGTTTAACCAAAATTAATCATGCATAATTAATGTTTTATATAGTTCATTCAATCAAAATTCAATGCCACTGTAAAACTATCAACAAGATAATTTTCACTATGAATGTATTCAAGAGTTATGTCACCCTTTGGAAAATTATCTCTCAGTAAGTGGTTTCTTACATCAATGTGTTTTATTTTTCAATGATACATGGGATTCTATGAAATTTTTATAGTACATTTTCTATATGAAATTATCGGTGAATGTAAGAATTTATAGTGATAGTATTGTAATGTTTAATTCATTCACAAAATTTGAGCATACAAGATAACATTAGCTACATATTCATCTTCAGTAGTCAATAGTGAAATTGAATTTTTGTTTTTAATACACCAATAAACTAGAGACTTCCCAAAAGAATGCATTTTCTATAGTTTATTTTTTTATCAAACTCCCAACCACCATAATTACAATCTGAATAACTAACTAATTCAAATTCTTGTCCTCTTTTATAGAATAATCCTAAATTATTTTTATATTTGAGGTATTTTAAATTCATTTTAATAGAAATTAAATTTTTCTCTTTTAGGATTTCTTGAAAATGAGAAAAAATACGCACACTAAACATAATGTTTTTCCAGCTAGTGGTTAGGTAGTGAAGACTTCCAATAAATCTTCTATAACATGTTTGTTCTAATTAATTCCAAAACTCATCAAGATCCCACTTATATGTAGAAATCATTATAATATATCAACTTTTATTGTTATAAAATCCTTGAAATATTGATCGGTGTTTAATATATCTACTTTGATTTCAAATATGTACTAAATTATTTTCAAAAACCTAATAACTAAGAATTTAGTTTAGTTCACCCATTATTTTCAATTGAAATGAATTTTTCATCAATATTTGTAAACGTTGTACATGGAATTTTTTTATAAGATCAAAAGATGAAATCATCTACATAGATTTGAAATACTAAAAAATTTTCTTAAAATATTTATATAAAAAGGGGAAGATCACATATACCTTTTTAAAAACGTTATATATAATAAAAATGTTAACCCTATCATACCAAAATCATCGATATTATATTAAGCCATATCAATCGTTTTTTAGTTTGAAAGGACGAGTATGAAAATGATAATTTTGAAAACCGAGTGAGGTTGTTCTATAAAAACATCCTTGATTATATAAGTATTCAAAAATGTACTTTTGACATCCATTTGACATAGTTTGAAATATTAATGTTCTCAATAAGCTAGAATTATTCTGATGTATTTTAGTAATTCTACAGGTCAAGAGGTTTCCTCATAGTCTATTCCCTGTTTTATTTTTAACCTTATCCAACTATTCTAGCATTGTTTCTTATTATTGATAAAGATACATCATCCTTTTTTATAAACACCCATTTAGGGAACGTAGTTAATGGGTATTTAGGTCCATCAATAAGTTCCCAAACATTGTGTATTTAAAATTCAATAAGTTATCCTTTCATATCCATTTCTCATAATTCATCACTAATTAAATCATTTCTATTCATAGGTACATGTTTTTATAAGAACACTTAATTTTCAACCTACTTTCATAGAGAAACTCTATCCTAGGTACCTTTATCTATGACTCCAACCATAACATCTAATGGTTTTTATTTTAGAGTCCTAATATATATACTAAATAAACAATGTTTTTCCTAATGTTATTCTATAGATTCTGGTTTAGGTTATGGATGTTCCTCATAACAAAATTATTTTGTTCATCCCTTACAGAATTATTAGTAGATTTATCATTAATGTGCAAAGTAGATAAATCATCCTCAAGGTCTTCCAAATGGGTTTTTGGATCATGTCGATATCTCTCATCAAACATGACATGGATAGAATATTACATATTATATGTTCTTTTTTTCATCACTTTATAAGATTTACTAGATATTGAATAACCATAACAATTCCTTCATCGCTTTTACATAATTCTATTCAATATTGTCCTTAGTATTAAGAAAAAAGTCTTTGTATCAAAAACTCTAGAAGTAATTATGCTTAGGAAATATATTATTCCAAATATCATAAGTTTTTTTCTTTAAATTAAGACTAATTAATAGTATTTTAATTAATTAAAAGGTTGTATTCATATCCACTACCCAAAATTAAATAGTTAAGTCTTATTCATTAAGCATTGTCTGGGATATCTTGTGAAGTGTTCTATTTCTTTTTATTAACTCCATTCTACCTAGGATTCCTAGGAATATAGAATTTATGGTTTTATCACTTTTTTGATAAAAAATAATCAATTTATTGATTTTAAAACTCATAGATATGGTAACTTCTTATGGTCTTAATTATATGTTCACTTGTATTTGCTAATGATTTTTCATACTTGTTAAGTGAGAGAAGGCTTCAATTTTTTGAGCCAAATACCCCCAATATAACTAGATAATTTATATGCAAGTACTACTAAATAGTTCATCCGATTAATACTATAATCTCTATATGGAAAAAACTAGTCTGTGTGAACCACGTACAGAGGTAGTGATGTTGAAACTTATTTCTTTGATTTGACTAATATTTTATGTTGTTTCCCTTCTTGACAGGGGGTAAACACATTATCATTGGGGAATTAATTTTTAGTTAGACCTATGACTAAATAATTCCTAGAAATATTTCTAATTGAACGAATTATAAGGTTTCTTAGTCTTCTATTCCAAATCTATGATTTATTATTAATTCCACATAAGTAAGAAAAATTTTGAGAAATTAAAGAAACTCGATTAACATCATACAAAATTTTATTTCTCAAATTAGTAAACCCCAAATCATTTTTGATGTAAAAAAATTACAATAAATGTTTTAAAATTTTACATGAAAAACCTTATCACATAACATTGATGTGATAATAAGATTGTATTTTAAACCATAAAAATGTATTTTGTATATTAAAATTGAGTTAAATTTAACAATTTGGCCAGGGCTGAGGATTTACCCATTATAATTGTCACCAAAGTAGACGTGTCCACAATAAAAATTATCAAGTTATTAATTATTGAGTAATATCTTATTAAACTTAAGGAATAACCACTTTCTAGTTACTGGATACTTTTATAATAGTTCATCAGGAAGATCCCCTAAAAAATAATTTCATACTAAAAATGATTTTGGTACCCAAAATTTCATGGGTCTAGAAATGCTAGTGACTCTAGATTTGGAAAACATTATTTTATTTTATGTATTTACTATATGTATATTGTGAAAACATTGAAATAAATATATTTATTATATCCACATGAATCATAAATAGTAGCATAATTTCTAGAATTGGAATGAGGAAAAAAATTTATCATGAATACTCTCCTCTATCTTGGTTGATAACCTAGACCAATAATATACATAGGTGTTGTTTTTACCTAGTATTTGAATGATACTTTATCATATATATTTAGTAATCTCTTATTATTTATTTATTTTCTCATTAGACAGTTTGAGTTTAGTAAATTCTTTCAATAATTGAAATTTTTTTCCTTCTTCTAGAAAAAATATAATATTTTTGTAGATAAAAAATTTTGTTGGTTTATATTATTTATTTATCCTTCATCTTTTTTAAAGTATCTTCATGAAAATTACAGTACTCCAAAATATAAGAGTTTTTCATATTTTTTCATTGTTTTCATCTACGAAATTATTTGAATTGCGTTAAAGTGATACAGTGGGGACATTAGTTATGTTTTTTATGAATAAAAAATATACACTATCACACATTTCTTCATTATTCAATTCCTAGTCATTAGAACTATCCTCATAAGCATACTATATGGATTTTATGGATTTATTATATTGTTTTCTTTATCATACTTTTTTATTTTAATTTTACTTGAGATAGTTATCCTTAAAAAAAATTCATTCACCCAAATAAAATGTAATATCATTTTAATTATCATATTTTATCCATTATTTGTTCCAATTCCATCTACTAACATACTTTACCTTGAGTGAAATTTTCATAATGAATTTATTCATCATATATTATTTCTCAAATCTTTTTTCCAGATCAGTCATTTCCATATCACTATCGGCTAGTGATTCCTCATCACTAGATCATTCATCTTGTACTTTTTCCTTTAATTTTTGTTTTTATATAATAGTATTGAAGGATATAGATTTCATATTTGGTTCTACATCCACTTCACAATTAAACATCAGATCTTACATGTACATCGTTATCTTCTTAATAAATTCCTTGATGGGTAGTTTGATGACATCACATGCTTTTGTTTTTTAAACTGATGTAATTCTCCATCTTTCAGGAAGAAATATCAACAGTTACATGATTTGATCACTGTATGAAATTTTATTTTACAAGTATTTCAATATATTCACAATATTTTTGACACAAGATTCATATCAGAAATCAAATCATTAGATTTAATCTTGAATTTATCATATTTTTTTGTATAAGTATTAAAATAAACTTCTTTAACATTAATAGTTTTATTATTAGAAATAGAAAATGTGTTTCTTTTTTTATTCTCTATTTTACTAGAAAATATCAAGTAAAATGATTCTTTAGCTAAAGAATAGTTATGATAATTTATGACATTGTATTTTTTGTTATAATATTTTTTTAACTTTATCTCATCTACTCCTAACAATATTAGGTAATTGAAAGTTATCATATATATTAAACCATCAAAACAATGCTTTCAATATAAATTGTAATCAGTATTTTACAATGGGAATAGTTATTTTAATTAATGAATGGTGGTATGTTATAAGTTTAATATTCATTTATATTATCTATTTAAGGAACTAAATTTATAATCATTATAATTTAACGATCATTAAAACATAACTCAAATCATAGTTGTAATAATTTTGAATCCCTCTGATACAAAATGTAGGTCAAAGTGAGTATCCTAAGAGGGGGTGAACTGAGTTACCAATAATAAGTTCTGTGAAAACATAATTTAATAAAATCCAATAATTCGAAAAAAAATTGATAAATTATATAACATATAATATCGATATAAAATTCAATCATTTAAAACACCAGTAAAAGAATTATTATGTCTTATTTAGAATAATATATAAATAATTTTCTATCATTTAAATTCAATTAATTGATTAAAACATTATATTATCATTTTTTAGACTAACTTTCAATATAGTGGATTTTTTATTTTTTTAAGAAATTTTTTTTCGAATCATAGAAATGAAACAAAAAGAAACACATAATAAAATTACAACAAGAGGTTCAGTCCAAAGATGAGACCTAATCCTATCAACTAAGAAATCAAAAACTTCCATGAAGGTTATATAAATATAATCATGATCCACAACCTATTTTTGGTAAATATATAATAGATTCAAGTTTTCCATGTCATGCATGGACCTCTTACACAATAGATATAGGAATAAAACAAATAAAATCCACACAATGAAATATTCTATAACACTATGGGTAAACCATTTTAAAAGGTGTTAGGAAGATATCTTATATATTCTAGTTATAGTGAAAGAGATAGTTTTCATTAAATAAACATGATAAACCACGCACTACTAAAATATAAATTAAATAAATAAATAAAAATAATGTAATAAGATTTAAATAATGTACTGATTCACAATGTAATGTTCTATGAAGTCTTCGGACCACTTTGATGTGACTTGGTGAGGAGGTCGAGTCGTATCTCAAAAAATAACAGTAAAAAGAATCATCGTAATATATCATTTTTCTAAATGTATAAAATGAACTAGAATTTTAATGTGGTTCACTCATCCATATTTAGTTTCAAGTTAGAATGATTTTTTTTAACTCTATTAAGAAAATGGAAAACTTGATAATAATTATGAAATCGGATAGAATGATAGCATTAATTACTCCCTCAATAATCTTGTATGATCATTCCTCTTATAAGAAAAATCATTTATCACTACTAACACCTCGTAATAAGCTCTAACATAATTAAATGTTTATTCTAATATTTAAAAATTATCATTAAAATAATCATCATCATTAAATTCGATAAAATATACATTAGAATAATTTAATTCAAATATATGATAATAGTGATAGTTATTCATTCTAGCGGTGACTAATGTCTAGTGGTGGATTGGGCCAATGGTTATTCAGGCTGGCGGTATATCATCTGATATTAGTTAAGGTATAGAAGGGGAACATGTTAAAAATTGAATCATATAAATGGTTACTCATCTCAATGTTTACTAATCTAAATGGAAACTCTTGTAAGTGGTGACTCGTCTCAATATAGACTCATCTCAATGATGTCTCCTCTTAATCAGGACTCATCTCAATGGTGACTCGTCTCAATGATGATTTGTATCAACGATGAATCATCTTATGTGTGACTAATCTCAATGGTGATTTGTCTCAATAATTACCCATCCCGATAGTGTATCATCTAAATTGTAAAACATCTCAAGGGTTACTCATGTCATTACTGACTCATCTAAATGGTGACCCAGCTCAACGATGACTCATCTGACTTTTGTTTAACTTCATCAGTGGCTCCTTTACAATAATATATTGAATCTAGATGTGATTAAATCTTGACCGGGACACTTTTATAGCGATGACTCATCCTTAATGGTGATTATTTTAAAAGCTTAACATTTTTTATCTAAAAGGTCTTATATTATAATAATTAAACATAAAATCTAAAACTAATTAAAAACATAATTAACATGATTTGTGAGCATTAAAACATGGAGGTGACAACACTGGTGACCATATAAATTTATTAATCAAAACCTATTTGGGAATCTTGGTGCATCTAAAAATTTCATGACTAGAGATCCATTAAAGGGTAGGGGACCTCCAATAGGGATTTTAGGAGACAGATTCTTGGAAATAGATGTAATGTTGGGTAACACTCTAGACTATTTCAATTGAATTTCTTTTTAATCTATCCATTATATACCTTGTTTTTGTTTTCCACACTAGAAGGCAATTTATTTTTAATGATATATATTTTATTTTATATTATATTACTCTACTTTGTATATTCATAATTTTTATTCTTTATTTATGTTAATATTGCAAGGATTGATACAAAGGTTATGTATCCCCGCTAACAGTCTTCATACCCTCATTAATATTCGACAACCTCTTCCATGTGTGGAGGCCGGCAAGAGGTCATGTTAACATTTTTATTGGACATAGTGGTTAATTACATTCCATTAAAATAATAACAATGGTTATATGAGTGATAGTTTGATTAAAATATAACTCTTACTCTAATGACTATATTTCTCAACAATAAAATTTTGAATCTCTATAAATTCAATAAGATAAATTAATTTAATAGGGTCTAGTATAATGAAAATTTAGATCCATTCGAGACTATATAGAGAACTTTGATTAAATATAAATCTCTTATATTATGAAAACTCCCTATTCTCTGCATCATATTCACTTTCATATTGAAAACTCATTAATTCGTGTATTTTTATCAATTTTATTTATCATTTTTCATGCATTTTCTATATATTTATTCTTTTCTCACTTTAGTATAGAACAAGGAACCTATCTATTTTATTAAATATCTATATTATATGGTTTTTGTATCAAATATGTATAAGGTATTTTTACTTTCTCAATTTTTACTCTATAATCAAATAAGTTATAGGGATAATAACTTGACTTCAACCAATCCTTGATCGAATAATCCATGGGGATACATACCAGAAAGTTTTATTAAAAAAAGTAATTTGATTTCTTCAAGGAATTATGGTTCTACCTATAAGATCCTCCTACCAATTTGGTTTTAATGGAAATATGATAAGAATTTATAATTAATAAAAATATTGTATATAGATATTTATTAATTTAAAACTCTATGATTTCATATATTTTTTCACCCTAAAAATTTAATTTAATTAATTTAATTTATTTTTTTAATGAATCATAGTTTACATTAAATTTAATATCATTAAATAATAATTATCAATTCTGATGATAAAAATAGACTTGATTCATTATAATATAGATATTATTTTTATATATGAACTCCCTATTTCCCTATCACATTTTGGAAGTTCATTTAATAAAAAATAATTTAATATCAAAAGGTATGGATTTAATTATCCAAAAAGTCTTTTCTTGAATATTAATTTTCATTCATTGTGTGGGTTTATTTTAATACATATTCCCATATCCTTTATATCAAATTTCGATGATATTATATCTAAAATTTATTTAATTGATAGATAAAATAATTTGGATCATTTATTGTTGAAACTATTAATATTTCAACAAATTGTTTCTAATCTATGATTTTGGTAATAATGTTCTAAATATTTATTTTTATTACTATTTATATATTTTATGAAAAAATATTTCTTATTATTATTGATTTATTATTTCAGAAATGTTTTTAAATATTGTGGGATCTTAGAATTTATCTGTTCATGTTTCATTATTTCAATCTCACAAATAATTTTTTAAAATAATTTACAATTTCTTTATTACAGTTAATAAATTATTGATTAATCTATTCTGATGTATTTATTTTCAATTAATTTTAAATTGTTACAAAAAAATTATTCAATTTCTAGGTAGCTTTCATGAGAATCATGCAATACTTACGTTATGATTTCAGGATGTAGAAATATTGATAAGCCTATAATTTCATAAGACCATTGATAATTTTCACAAGTCTTCAAAAAATATTTTAAGAATTTTTTTACAACATTTTGTGGTAGAAATAAATATTCATCTTTCATTATCCACACATATTAATACTTTAAAATTTTGAATTGTGATTGAACATGACAATATATAAATTTCATATTTAAAAAAATATAATATTTTTTAAAGTTGATAATTAATATTGATGATTAGAAAAATTAAATCACAAATAAGTAGTTCTTAATAATTGAATAAAAGTAATTTTTTTTGAAAATAATAAATAAATATAGAGAAAGTATTATAATACAGAGAAAAAGATTATCCATCATGCCCATAATACATTTTAATAGCATTATGAATTCATTTCCAACATGTTCTTGTGTTATGTAAATAATAAATTTGAGTGTAGAATGATTTTTTTTAAATCCTTACTAGGATTTATTGAGCATGATAATACTAAATGAAGAGGTTCATGATAATACTCAACACCCATGATCATAATCATATTCTATACTAATTATAAATAAAATGGATCTATTGAGAAATAATCCACTGTGTTTCCAATATATAAATGCAATCATAAAACACTCAATAAATATCATTAATGAATATAGATCCTAAATATATATATATATATATATATTTGGAATCATGAAAAAACATTATTCCAATTTTATATTGTTTTTTGGATTCCAATATTTTTTATGATTAGAATAATATTATTTTTTAATAATATGATATTGTCATCAAGTTGGTCAGGTATAAAATCCTTAATAATTGAATAAGAGTCAATTATTTTTGTAACCAGAAGGATCAATGTTAGATTTTAATAGCATGATTCTTTAGATCATATCAATAATTTAATGTGTTGAATCTACCCATTACATCAATTCTTCTAGATCAAATACTATAGATATATTTTTCTTCCATAACCTAACCCCTTAATAGATTTTCGGAATAGGTTTAAAATTATATGTCTTATATATATATATATATATTATAAAAATGGAATAAAAATTGGAGGAAATGGTATACATATCATATAGTGATTTTCTATACCTAATATATATATGTATACAGAATGAATGTTTATTTCGGATAAATTTTCAAAAAAAGAAGAAATATGAATTATATATATATATATACAAGACATATATACACACACATACATAGATATATGAAAAAATATATATCATAGTATTTAGATAAACATTAGAATATATTTATCTAAAAAAACACACACACACATATATATAAACATATATTTAAATTTGGAGAAGAAGAAAATTGTACCATCATATCTCGATTGGCAAGTAACCCAAAGAAAATGGACTATTTATGGAGGTGATGTGAGGAAATTAGAGGTCATAAATTAGAGAAACCATAACATTAATAGAATAACAGTTTACATAATTAATGCATACATATAAAACATAAACAAAACATATGTAATACATTTTTCCTAAATGTTGTATCCAAAACCAAAAATTGAATATTTAAATAAACAGAACTAAAATTTAAATTAAATAATAAATTGTCAAATGTAAATAGTACTTATTATATAATGATTTCATAAATATAAAAACCATATCACATAAATGTAAGAAATATAAAATGTATGCATATTTTCTAAAATAAACAGTACATAATATATAATGAAGAAATAATATTTCATATATGTGGTTATCTATAGAATTATTAGAGAATCGTTAATGCATATATTGAATTAAAATATATACGGAATGGTAAGTGTTAATGTGATTTAAACATATTACCATAATAAAAGAATATTTAAAATAAATTTTCACTAAATTTTGATACCTTGAACTAGGTAATGGAAATTATAATATATAAGAGACAAAATAATAAATAAAATTATATAATCCATGATCAATAACAATGATTAGAGGATGGTATAGACCCAGAATCCTTCAAAATGAAAATACTTTCTATGTTATAAAAGTAACATAAACACATATTATATATAACTTATTAAAAATAATTATGAAAGGTAATTAATTTTAAAAAGATATCAATTTATCATAGAAATTACAAATTTGGTAATATAATCATCGGTTGCACATATTCACTACATATAGATTACAATACCAAAAACTCCCCGGGTATACAATATACATAATAATGACCATATTATAAATTTTTATGAATAACTATAATGGAATATATATTTTAATATCTCTAAAAATTCATTGTTCGTTGATATATGACACCTTACTTCAAGATTATATCCTCTAGTATTAAATAAACCATCATCTATTTTTTTGTAATATTTGATACTTACAAGGATTTCATTACATTAAAATATTTTTTATCAATTATTGAAAACCTATTCCAATATTTAATTATATTTTCATACATATATTCATTAATCCAATATAATAACCCATAAATCTAATCAAGTGCTCCCTCTAGATTTCCAATCTAAAATTGGAATTCTAAAATAGGGAAGGGTAAACGTATTATAATATATTTAATGAAATTGTGAATTCACATGATATACAATAATAAAATTATGGAAAATTCTTTGTAATTATTATTGATACAAAATTTGTTTTACATGGTATGGATTTATAAATAGGTTTTGGATCCAGACATAGAATATTTCATGGCTAGAGAATTTACCAAAATGGTTTTAAGAAGTGAAAAAAAACTAAACATCGTATAACTATGTAGAATATTGAATATTTACAAATTATACTTCGTTAAATATAAAATGCATTGGAATATAATAACTATAATAACACCAAGAAAAATAATAAAATGTTATTTCATTCATAATGTAGCTCAAATAATTTAAAAAATCATAAAATCAATTCCAATGTATTATGTTAAAAATTAATCTCAAATTCATTTCTAATAAATCCTAATAAATTATATTTAACAAGTTTCATAAAAAATTTAAATATGAACAATCCAAAATATATATTTATAATTTTTTAAATAATAATATAAAAATCCCAATAAAATTAACATAATTTAATTTATATATATATCACTATATAAAAACTAGAAATCAAATTTAAAATATAAAATATTCTTTGGGATGTTTTAGAAATAGTCCCAAAAAAATTTGACTAAATAATGGATCAATATAAAAAAATTACATAATTTGAATTAAAACAGTAATATTGAATAAAATTTATCAAAATCATCTATATTTTTCATCTTTTATAGTTTTTTTGGTCTATAGCCTCATTAAATTTATCTGTCTTGTTAAAATCAAGGTGTGGAAATAAAATACTATGTTATAATAAATAGTAAAATGTTACAATGAAAAATGAAAAAATAAATTTAGGTCATTAAATATTGTACATGGAGTATGTTTATGTAGTGTTAATATATGGTGTGTTTATAAAGATAGCATAATAATTATATGATAATTTTCAATTTGAATTCACTTATTATAAAGAGATCATTGTATTCTTGAATTTTTTAAGAATAGATTGAATAAAGTTTTATCCTTCATCAATTTAATGAGGGAGACAAAATTAAGCTACTAATAGTTGATAAAATAAGGGGAAAATATCATCATTAACCTAAATGTTATTTATTATTTTTTAAAATGAAAAACCATAAAAAAATTAATGAAACGTGATTTAATTTAAAGGAAGTTATGGAAAACTAAAATATAAAAAACTATTATTTTAAAAAATTTACCTAGAATATGTTGTTATAAATTTAAATAAATATAGAACATGAGTTGATAGTTAATAAATTTGAAATGAAAAATCTGAAATTACAATATCAATGTCATAGCATGAGGTAGTTGGGTTTTTAAATGTAAAAACAAGAAAAATATATAAAAAATGGAAAAAAATTATATAAAAAAGTTAATAAATTATACACCTTGAAGAAGGGTTTTGTAATATAATACTTGGGTTTTTCTAATTCATTCACTGATGATGGGGAGTCAAGAATAGGTGTGGGTATCTAAGTAATGTAGAAAATTCTAGATGACATTATGGCTACTATGACCATAAAGGATGGTCGTCGATTTATCTTCCCCTAAAAGTGCAATCAAACTAATAATCATAGAGGGAGGATGTGACATCAAGATGTTAAGGAGAGGATATGAATAAGGATGTGGGTAGTATAGGTGGAACTAGAGTGGGAAGAAATGATACATTAAAACAAATTGTTTCAGTGATATGTAGCGGGACATGAGAATTAATGAAAGACAAAAGAGAGGTATAAATAATGAATTAGAAGATATTAGTTGTACCGAGTTTCGGAGAGTAGAGGAAATATAATAAAGTGATTCGACCATGGAATAAATGAATCTAACGAAGCTTAAAAAATAAACCCTAGTCAATCATATAACCTGAAAAGAAGAACTATAAAAAGGTGGGGTATTGGAGAACCAAGGGGAGGTGGAGATGGGGGAGGACAGAAAGATAGGGAGATGTCTTGAGTGGATATTGAGAAGATGGAGGGGATGTGGGGTAGGATGAGGTGGAGGTAGAATTCTCCAGAGTTGGGATTGTGGAGAAGGGTGATCAGGGAGGAGAAACATGGTGGGAGGGAGAGTCTTGCGGAGAGGGTAATGTAATCAGGTGGAAATATTTCATGGAGTGAAATCATGTTCTAAGTGATTGTACATTTTTTTAAAAATTTCATCACTTTCTTATAGAATTTAATAACATAATTATTTTACTATAATCCATGACTATTAACTACCGTTATTCTATAGGTATAAAATGACATTCGTATATTAACATATTTGAAAGTATGCTAAAATAATTTCAATAATATCTTTAAGAAAATAACTTTTCATAATATTTTTATGTATTTAATGAAAATAAACTACATATAAAAAACATAATGCATACATGAAATATATTGAAATATTATGATAATGTGTTTATAAATGGAATTCGTATTTAAAGTAACTTCTAAATAAAAAAATTTCTTGAAAAAATATATTTTCTCCTTACATACAATGAATATATGACATAATTTTATTTAATGTTATAATTAATTATTACATCATTCTTTAAATAAGGAATCCCAAATTAGGATTATTTTTTTATGAAATGAAATGAAATAATATATGTAAATTCATGATAAGATCCAACATCTCTATTTGTTGCCTTGTTTTATTTATTTTCATTATATTGAAAACATACTATTATTTGATGGGAAATTTAATTCCTCCATGAAATTCAATAATAATTAAAAATATTATTATGTAAAAATTTATATCACATTTTGAAAATATTTTTAATCCCTTATATTTATTAAAATATATAGAATGTAAATATTATTGTATAGTGAATGAGAGAGTGGGAAAAATAATTAGAAGAAACAACATTAAAGGGAATAAAAATAATGTTCATAATGTTAAATACCTATGACCAAAACAAAAAATTATTACAATTATATCGTGAAAAAGTTTTAAAATCCATTATATTTTATATATTTTAAACCAATAATATGCATACTCATGTGAAATATTTATAGAAAGACCCATACAATGAAAAGAGTACGAAGAATAAATAAATCCCAACTAGACTTTGGATTTTTGTTTGGAAAATATTTTAATGAAATCAGTTAACATCTATTTGAAATAACCATCAAGGAACTGAAGATGGATAGTGGACACCTGAAAATGTTTTAATCCTGAATTTGTGTGTTTTTCTAATTTTTATCCAGTTACAAAATTGAATATGAAAATATTATAAAATTATATTTAAAAAAATGAATACTATGCAATATGAAATTTTAAGAAAAAGTTATAAACTTTGAATGCTTCATAGTAACTAATTCAATATTCCATATAATAATTACTAATAAAATATTAAACATTTTTTCATTTATGTAGTTCTTAAATATATCATTAAATGCTAATAACCTTTTGGGAATGAAAATTTATCATAATTTGATGAAATTTAAAATTACATTGTTTTTTAATAATGAAATGGAATACATGTTTTGTGGTGTCATTGTATATATAATCCATGTAAAAACACATTATGTATATAATCATGAAATATGATTAATAATATAAAATAAATCATTATGCATTAAGATAAATAAATGTAATAAGTGAGGTAAAATTGTATATGATGTTGAAAAATAAAATTGATGTAGATTAATAAAATGAAATATGAAAAAGAGAAAAAATTATATAAATAGAAGATTTTGTATGAAATAAAATATATTCATATTCAATTGTAAAAATGAAGTAGTATCATTCTTATAATTGAACATGAAAGATGATTTCTAAAATGAAAATCAAATCCATTTATCCTGTGATCTAGATATCCATCATGGATAACCCACAAATAATTTTTTAGAAAATGATGTACTGGAATAAGGGAATTATAAAATGAAACACACATATAGCCATAAAATTAAGATATTGAATATCATTTCATTGTCAGCTATTAAAATATAGAACTGTGCTATTGATTCATGATTTAGTGGAATCTCAATGATCAAAATGTTTCAATAAATAATATAAATTAAAAAATTTCTTAAAAAATTAATTTTTTATTTAATCAATAATATTTTTTAAAAGTATAGATGATTCCTTATTATAATATAATTCTATATTCAAAATAACTTATTTCATATCTGAAAAAAACTGAATACATGTTGATTTACTATTGAATTTAGTAGTGTGTGTTATTTCCTTTTCATACATATAGTGTATGTAATAGATGATTATACATGGTTTTGCAATTATAATTCAATAAGATTTATTATTTCATATGTAGTGTACTAGATATATCAAAATATATTACTAATTGAAATTTTATTGTATATAGGTGTGTATGAAATAAAAATGTATTACAACCACCCAATGTATATTATTGAATCATCATTTATAAAGTAGTTATGTATATATTGTGCGAAAAGATGTGTATATATAGTATGAAATAATGTATTTAGTTTACAGATAGTGTGTGATGTTTATTTATAGTGTATAAAGAATTATTTTATCAAATATAAGAAAGTACCTAGTGAATGAAATAACAATTTTTATATAATGAATTAAAAGAAGGTATTCTGATTCATCATAATAAAATCAAAATTTTGATGACACATAATGATAAAATGATGATATATATGATACATCAGAAGAACATTAGTGGATTGAATTGATAATTTTAAGAGATAATGTCATATATTTATAACGATAATAAAGAGTTTGATGTAACTTTAGAAAAAAATATTTCACACATTTTATGCAGCCATATTTTTTTCGTTCATTTATCTTCAATTTTGAATATTGTTCACTAAGCCTTCCAACTATGTTTCAATTAATATGTGGCTATATTATCCTCCCATTCTTGTTTTTTATAATATAATTATTGTTGAATAAATTCATCCAAATAGAATTAAAATAACAACAAACTGAAATATTAAGATAAATGTAAAAAATAGTTCATTATTATCACATATTTTGATTATGAATTGATGTAAATATTTTTATATATTTTTAAAATTGTAATGAAATAAAATGTTTCATTATGGAAAATAATTGAAAGTGATATAGTAAAAAATAATTT
Organism: Viscum album; assembly: GCA_963277665.1. Taxonomy (NCBI): domain Eukaryota; kingdom Viridiplantae; phylum Streptophyta; class Magnoliopsida; order Santalales; family Viscaceae; genus Viscum; species Viscum album. The sequence continues at coordinate 1,819,493,154 of OY728146.1, forward strand.
ACATAAATCATTTTCCAAGATAAACCTAAAAATGTTCATCAATAAAATGAAAATTTTAATGAGAAAGATATTTTGGTGTAATGGTTGCCAAATATTTTGGTATTTGTATTTATAAAACAATATTAATCTATACTACTTGATAAGGAACTAAAAAACATAAGTTATAAAAAAACTATTATGAGTTCTATATAAGTAAATAAAGAACAATGTATATTGATGTAAAAGTGATTTCGTGTAGTAAATTGTTATATAATAGATTGAAAATTACCTATCAGTTATTATTCTTGGATTTCTTTTCAATTATACCAACAAAACTAATGAAATCATGTGAATTAGTTGGTTGGATGCTTCCACTAGAGGCTATTTCAAGGGATTAGAGACTGAGTAAACAAATGAGATAATCAAACCCAATAAAAATTATATTAAAAATCAAATAAATCATACAAGATACAATAATTTAAAACATCTAATTCCTATAGAAGAAAAGTATAACAAAAATGTAGACGACAAATGGATGAAAATAAGTCTCACCCAATGAAAATTTGAGAGTATAAAGATATAAAAACAATGATGATGGATATTTTAATAGCTACCTTGTTAGGTGGCAGGTGCACCAACTCCTTTTACCATGGACTTCTTACATGGTTGTTTAATGTGTTGGAACTACACCATTAGAGGATATGGGTATATGTGGAGATTTGTGAGGGTTGGCAGAAGAGTGATTTCAAATATATCCCCCCACCATACCTATTTTTTATGGTTAGGAATTCTTCTATTCATCACCATATTTTTTCTAGAGAGAAAATATATTTTGGAGAGATCATTTTTATTGATTTAAAAGAGAAGGTGTATTTCCTTGATGGAGTTTTTTATGATTTTTTTAATATGAATTAATGAATGATTTTTTCCTATTTTTTCTTGGATTACCTTTCTCAATGAATAATGAATCACAATAAGTGGTTCCATATCCCTTTTTAGTGATATGATGTCGAGCTTTGGAGTTTTTCGGATGAGTATAAAATTCAATTAAATGGAATTCATGTTATCATCTATGTTATATAAATTCATGAAGATTCAATTAAAACGATGAAAAATGCATCATAAATGGATAAAAACAAGATCTTTATGATAATTCAATGTTTTGGGGGATACAGTTCCACCTTATCGGAAATCACACCATTGTTTCAGCACAAATGACATTTATGGTGAGATTTTGGTAACTACTCTAGTACATGACATCATTTTCATATCATCATCACTTTTCATCATAGTAACTGATAAATCATGGATATTGATATGTATTTAATCATGTCATTATCAATTATTTTCCATTTTCAAGGATCCAGTAATAACTTTTCTCATTATAAAACATTCAAGATGCATTATTACAATCTATTTTACGAAATTATTTTAAAATTTTTACATAATTGAAATTAAATGGAGGGACTATCCATGAGAGGTATTATTATATTTAATTCTTAAAACAACTCAATTTTGAGGTCTCAAATGAAATGTCACCTTAATATTAAGGATCTGTTTGAACCCATTGAGAATAAGATAATTAACTCTGATCTAACAATGGAAGCTTTGTAGAATAAGTTAAAAAATAAGGCGATCGATCAAATATACCCATAGATTGACCATAGATTCTTCCACTAGATTTATAAATATAATTTTATGTATTAAAATTGAATGAAGTTGTAAAATACATAAAAGATAATAAAAACTCTAAAAACTACTCTCTTATTGAATAAGCTAATAAATCTTGGCAATGGAGAGGAATTTTGTTAACTGAACACACTGGAAAGTCCCCAAGACAGGTGAATCAAATAGTGGCTATTATAAAACCATTTACTGATGAAAATCATTTGAAACACCTATTATTCAAACATACAAATAGCTGATATATGCTTTGAAGTGTTTCATAAGAATTTTAAATTCAGAGGATAACTCGCCATGGTAATATTAAATGATTCACAATTCAACTAATAGGATTTAAGGAAGGATGATAGCTATAACAAGACACCAGATCTCATTCTAGAGATGTTAATATGAAAATAAGGAGGTAGTCAATGGGAGGAAATATAGTTTTAATAAAGATCATAGTACGTTCTTTATATGGAAGGATATTAGCGTAAAAATACATCCATTATGGCATATAGGTACAAATAAATATGTACTATAGAAATTTACTATAATAAAATAGACAATGTAACAACTAAGAATTAATAATTTGATATCTATATGTGTATTTCATCGGAGAAATTTTTCTTTTATCAAGATATAATTTAGATATTATTCTTCATGCAACAATCCAAGACATTGAATGAGTGGTCGATACCAAAGAATCATACTACATCACTCAACATAGTGATTATTTTATATATTATCAAAATGGTTACTTTCTTATAGTCAATATGTAGAATACTAGTTTGGAGAATATTGCAGGAATGGGTGATATGAAAATTATGATGATCATTGGAAAAATAATCACCCTGATGAGTGTTCATCATGTATCAATCCATTGGATAAACCTAGTATCATGTATTGTATTTTATCAACCATGTTGCGAGAGAAGCTTCATTGAAAGAGCATAAAAGATGACCAAAGGAATTATTTCCCTCACCTAAGGACATATATGTCGTACATTGTACAAAACTCATGGGAAGATATGTGTTTATATCCTCAACATGTTGGAAGGAGATGTGTCATTCAATATGTGGCATAAGAAACATTTCCACATGGGTGAAAGAGGGTTTTCTACCCTGATGAAGTAGTACACAAATTTTAACAATGATGCATTACTGAAACCTTAGAAATGATACTTTTATGCTAAGAAATATAGAGTATTATTCAGTACTACTTAGTCAGTTATATCAGAGGTCTTGGATCTATTGATGTTTTATGAATATGTTACCATGAAGGTAGATTCATAAGGTGATGAAAAATATTTCATATCACTTATTGATGATACATATCAAAATGTGTGATTGTTCCTGTTGTAAAAGAAGGACCAAGTATTTTACCACATCCTGGCGTTCTACTCTATGGTGGAGCATGAAATAAGAAAAAATCTAAAGATTCATCATTTAGAAAATATAGGATGGTACACATTAGAGAATTTACTGTATATAATATGATTTTGGGAATCCAACATGAGAAAATGGCCTCATGAACACCAAAACAAAATGTAATTGTACAAAAGATGAATTGAACAACCATGGAGGGCATTAGGGGCATGATGGGTTTGGTTAAACATCCTAATAAATTCATGGGATAAGAATTTTAGGTTGCAAGAAACCTAATTAACAGATCACCATTAGTCCCACTGAACAGTGTGATTTCATTAAGGACATGGCCTAGTAAACATCCCTCCTAATCACATTTATGACTATTAGGATGCTTTGAATTTTTTGAATGCTTCGAAATAGCTCATGAAAAAGCTAGATAAAAGATCTAATCAATACATATTCATTGGATGTGGTGATGAGAATTTTTGTTACAAGCATTGTGACCTGAAAGAGAAGATATTAATTAGAAGTGTAGATTTAATGTTTCAGTAGAACTAGAAAATCGTGGGAATTTAAAATACCAAAATGTGTTGAAGGGAAAGCTTGGAGGGATCAATTCCTGATTGAACACCTATACCAAAACTATATATAACGAAATAGAAGGACGTTCAAGAAGACATAGTAGTAGTATACTAGGAGGAATTTGAGGAGTATATTGATATGTGGATATTCATTCCTATACACATGTTATTGAAAAGTCATCACATGAGTTATGTGATGTTGTGCCTCCTAAAACAATAATTTCACAGGTTCAAATGTAATTTTGAGGAAATATTTAATCACAATAATATATGGAGTGAGATTTAATCTTTTTGAATGATGAGGGACATCTAAAATTATATTAACACGAATAAAAAAATTTCTATCATTGGATATGAAATGCAATGGATCAAAAACAAATTATTATTTTGAAGTTTCACCTGAAAGAGAGACTATTGGATATTTTGACAAATTTCGATTATTGGGATAATATGGAACATTGCAGATGATTCAATGGATTTGAGATATATTAATTGGAATGTGGGTGTTCTTTTCATCTACCTTGGTATTTGTTAAGTTCACCAACTCCACCCTACATGTACATATCCCATGGCTATAACATGTGCTAGAACTATGCCTTTGGAAGCCTTGAATGTTGGTGCAGATTGGGGAGGTTTGTGGATGATTTCTATAAAACATCAAATCCTCCCCCAATGCCTATGTAATGAGATCTAAGAGATTATTTATTCATTATCAAAATCTTTTTAGAGAGTAATTTTATTTTAGATAGAGCCTTTATGATCATGAAGATAGAGATGGGGTGGCTCCTTGTAGGAGTTGTAAGATTCATTCATGTTGAAATAAACCCATTTTTTTCTTATAATTACCTTTTATAATTCCATTTATTAGTGATCCATATAATAAAAAAAAGAAAACATTCCTGATGGTATAAATCAAATAAGATTCAGATCCATTATAGATTAAATTATTTCATCTTTTAGGTGATTTCATGGTTATTTATTTTTAAAATTAAAAGTTAACTGATACCCCATTAATAAAAATAAAATAGATATTTTAGTAAATTAAATAATAATCCTTCAAAAAACCATGTAGCATTCCAATTTAAAGTGGAAAGTCATTTATCAATGACTGGTGATTTGTAGAGGATAACCTAGACTGTGGGATGATGGTAGTGGCGTCATAGATTGAGTTGAGGATAAACTGTTTTATTGAATTTCATTGGTGTGAGGCCAAATATATGAAGGTGGAGGAGTCGAGTAGGTTGTGTTGGGATAATGGGGTGGTGAAAGAGGGTATGTGGGTTAGAGGATGAGAGGTATGAGTGGTATGAGTGGAGAGGGACATTAAGGGAGGTGGATAGGATGGATAAAAACCGATCTCATAAACATAGGGGGTGGAATATATTAAGAATGGATGAATGTATATTAAATTTAAATAATGTAATGAGGGGTTGAAACTTGTGAAGGGATGTTCCAAAAATAAAAACATAGATTGGTTAAGAAAATTTAAATAGATTCCCAAACCCTCTAAAGAAATTTTCACAATATTATAACAAGAAATAATAAAATCTCATAAGAAAATGTGGAATCTTCATAAGACATATCTTGTGGAAAATATTCTAAGTGAATACAACTACATGATATCAACTCGAGTTTTTGAAGAAGAATATTTCCCAATTAAAAATATTGCAAGTATTTTAGATATGTGAAGGAATTTTCTCACCTAATATCATTCAAAGGACACTGACATTCATCAAGATGATTGATCATTTTCATTTGATGTGCTCACAAACCACATATACATCTAAAAACTCATGATAAATAATTTTACATATATATATATATATATATATTATAAAAAATAATTTCCATAAAACCCATAAATGGGAAACCAATTCTTATTGAATGTATGTTTTTTCAGTTAGCAACACACAAGAATGTGCTTTCATTTAAATCACCTACCATGAATATACATGACATAAGGCACTATTCATTAATTTTCCTTCAAAATAACAATTAGTATAATAATAATTGTATAAACATGTGCCTAATTGGAAAATATTTTAAAAACTGTTATTTTTAGAAAATCATCATCTTCAATTTCATAGTTTAGAAGTCTCTTTCCAAGAGATCACCTTGGTTGAATATTTGATGAATAAGGAACATTCCAAGAATGTTCTTTCATCTCATTTGATATAAAACCCTCACTTGAAATCTCAAGATCTTCATTATATACACTTTTTTGAAAACTATCCTCTCCATTGATCTCCTTGTCCTCAGTCCAGTAATAATATCACTCTACCTCTTCTTTATGGTCATCATGTCATAAAATTTGAGTTCCACTTTTTCTTCCCATACACCCTCTAGTGCTAAGTTTACCTACACGAAACCCACGGTATTCAAAGACACCCTTTGTGATAAGGTTATAAAATATTGAAACTCATTGAAATCATATTTGGAAAACCATTCTGGCTCACCCTATAATAATAGGTAAAATTTTAAATTATTTTTTTATTTTTTATATTTTGATGAAATAATATTAATTATAATTTTGATATTAGTTTTTATAAATTTTATCTGATGTTTTATATTGTTTAGTATAAAATTGTACAATATTTTTTTATAATGTTTTTTATTTCTAATTCCTAAATGTTCTTTTTCTAATTATTAGGGATTAGTTATATGTATTGTCTTATGGTTTGGTTTCTAATTTTATTGGGGTTTCTTTATTACATACGAATTATTACATCTACTATGTGGGTGTGGGTGTGTCATTTTATGTTATAAAATATATTACTAAATTAAGTAGTGATTTTGTAATTAATATATTATCACATATTATAATATTAATTTTTATATTATCATATTAGTCTAAAAATATACTATTATATTATTTTTTAACGAGTAAAATAATTGAAAAATAATATCAAAATTACATTTTATTAATATATAATTGTATTATAATTATATATATATTATTACAATATATAAAATATATTATTTATTAATAAATTTCTAATATTTTAATTAATATATTATTTCTTGGTAAATAATAAATAGTATTTAGTATGTTAGTAGTTACATAATATTTTATGATAGATAAATTAAATATTTTGTTAAGTTTTTTACACGTATAAACATAATATCAAATAAATCAATTTTATAGTTCATTATAAATTAAATATTTTTAAAAATATAATGTAAATTGAAATATAATTTAAATAAAAAAATTCTATTTTTTAATTTTTAGCTAATTTTCATTTTTTTCATTATTGATATGTATTGTCTATGTGTGATTGTGTTACTGAATTGTATAAAATAATCCTATCTATATATATACGTTTAATATTACATTGTCAATAAAATATTATTTATTTTAATTAATATTTTAATATACTATTCTGTGATGCATCAAGATTTCCCTCATTTGATTTTAATTTATACTATACTATTCTGATTAGAGAAATTATATTCAAAATAATAATTTTTAATGTTAAGTTGTTTTAGGTTTTTTTTAAAATGATTTTATATATATTTAATGTTTGGTTTACTTTTTTAAATTTAAAATTGTTAATATTTTTATATTAGTTTTTATAAAAATATTATAACTTATATTTTTTATTTTAAAATTTTATAATATTTTTTTCAAATGAATTTTTTAATTTATATTATGATTTATATTTGTAAAATTTAGGTTCTTATAATTATCAGGGATCAATGATTTTTATTTTTTTAGATTGGTTTTTACTTTAATTGTGATATTTTTATTCCATGAATATTTTTGTGTGAATTATTTAATTCTATTGTGTGTGTTTTTTTATTTAATTGTGTAAAATATATCTGAAACTTAATTATTTATTTCTCAGATAATATATTATTACATATTGATAAATATATAATAATTATTTTGTTAATAGTAATTTGATATATATTTTTTTCAAAATTCAATTATTTAATTCAAATTTCAATTGAAAAAAAAATATATCAAATAATTTAATTTTATAGTTGATGGTAAATAAATTATTTTTATATATAAATTTGAATTTGAATTTAATTTCAATATTAATTACTAAATTTTTAATTTTTATATAAGACTCATGTGATAAATATTGAATTATCTATATATATATAAATAGTTTTCTAAAATAAAATACTATTCGTTTGAAGAAATTTTGATGAATATATCTAAGCTATAATTTAATTTCAATTAATAATTTCTCAAATATGGACGAATAATTGCATGAACGTTTTTATCCTAATTGTCAAATAATAAATGATGACTATTATATATCATATATTGGTGGTCCTATAAGATAATTATATCTTACAAGATTTGATATGATGATTACAGTTAATAGTAAAATTCACAATCGATTGAATCATTTTAGGAATCAATGAATATAATCTATTGTTTATATATTTCCACAAAATTAGGATAATCTATATTACATGCATCATCATATAATAAAAAAATAATATCTGAAGCATTCTTATGCTACATATCAATATAATGGAATACATAGATAGATTCAATTGCGTATTAATGCTTTCTCTATTAAAGATACCACTCATATAAAAAAACATATAAGACGATGATGGATTTATTGAGGGGAATATATTTAGATCAAAGATGTTTTTTTCATGGTAGATCAACTGAATAAAATACATTTAGTCAAAATAAAATCATTCATATGATTGTACAAGTATATATTCCTCAAAAAATATTTGTTCTAACTACTCCTCCTTTGGATGAGATCAATAAATCTAATGAAAATCATTTTGAGGATGAGGAACTATAAGAAAAAAATATGAAACAATTATAGACAATGATTTATAAATAGTACAAGCATGGTTAGAGAAAATATCAAATGATAATGCACAAGTGGTTCTTGAGTTTGATTGTGATGTAGTTACACTAATAACCATTTTCCCATGTCTTTATAACAACGAAACGATGGGAGGATTAATTATGAACTATTTATTGGAAGTCAATTTTATAGAAATGATTCATTAAAAATAGTTTGACATCAATACCAAGTGAAGATAAATTATAGTTATCCTATAGATTATTCTATTTGATCTACATTTTCTATAAAACGTAAACAATTTGGTGAAACATGAAAAATGTAATGAAGAGATAAACATTCCCAATATTCAAATCATTGGAAAATTATAAAATATTTAAGACCACATAATTTTTTGGATCCATGGATGACTCAATCTTATAGAGACCTCAACTTTAAATTCATGTTTTCTGTTATTATTGTTATGCTATGAGTTAACCGGGATTTTTATATAGAGTTAACACAAGAATTCCAGTAGAGTTAGGGTGGATATAAAAATTCATTCAAGAAGTTGCATCTTACAAAGAAGGTAGAAATTGAAAAGGTTTATAGTGATTTGTAAACATCATTTTCGGTCATTTTTTATTGGATAGAGTGATTATTTCAAACAGGTTAGGCTATTTTTCAATTCGAACTAGTAGAGAATGTGGTGAACAACCACATCTCTACAGACCATGTAGAATTTTATCTAATATTTAGTGCATTTCATGTATTAATTACAGCCTTACCTCACTATAGAAAATTCATAAAAGAGGATTTAAATTTTCAATATATTAATCATAACAGAGTTATATTGATTTCCTCCACTCATAAAAGAAATATATAACACATTCCACTTGTATTTTGAATAGTGTGGAAGGAGAAACTAGACTCATATAATTGGATTCGATATTTTATATGTTCTCATGTCCCCAATATGGAAGGGATATTCATTATTTCATAGTTTCATCATTCTATAGATGAATAAGGGAATACCGAGGTTGTTGGATGGATACCACCTCCCACCTAATCCCTATTATCATTACGGTGTGAGATAATTTTTAATCCATGTACATAAAATATTTCCTAATGAAATTATAAAAAAAGTATTCATAAAATATGGTATTCGATAAGATTTTATAAACATTCAATACTTATGATTATTTTATATCAATGGGAACCTATTTAAATTTTTTTCATTTTCACCATACATACAAGGAAAAAATGTTTTCCTTCAATGACTATAAGAAATAAGAAGAGTAAATAGGGATTTATACAAGTACATTATGTGCATTCCAAAGTAAAAATGGACGTTTGTATTTGATGAAGGGAGAGATATATAAAAATGAAAACAAAAAATTTTGAATACATCAATAGAATACTAAAGGAGAATATAGAATTACAAGTAAAAATTTTCAGCTCTCAGACATTATATAGATATGTAAAAAACATTATTGATAGATTAGATTATGTGGAGAAAAAACTATTGTATGGTCATCGAAACTCAAAAATTTTTATAAATAAAAATTATTTAAATTAAACACTTTACACATAATATGATGTGTGATATTTTTATAGTATGGGAATATATATTAAAGTTGAAGTGGGTCAGAATCCACTTTCCAATTTTTATGGTTCAGTGATGACTGGTCTGATATAGAACTACAACTATGAATTTAGGTAATTCTAAGATTACATGATTACTTTCTTTCATATACTTATAACATGTATTCATCTTATACTCTCAAGGGAGAGTTCTGTTGATCCATTTTATAGACTACAATGGTTTCATAATTGCTACACCCTAACTTCGATCCATATTAAATAAGTTTCAATATTAAATTCCCATGTGAATCATATAATTGTTGTTCTAAATCCATAATTATTGCATCACAATGGTTTTAGGAAATCAACAAGTTTGAGAAATGAAATGGATTGGCCCCAATCAAAATGGATGAAAAACTATGTTGAAGTTGTTGGGAATAGAGTAATAATCATAGATAGTTTCATCAGAATTATAGCATTAAGAGATCTTCATCATGCCATAATTTTTATTCTGTGGTTTTATTATTACAATTATTTTATTTTCAATGTATAATAGTTTATTTGGATGAATAATGTAATTATATAAATATTTTTCTGCTCAATAAATATATATTTTAAAGAATTTTAAATTTTCCATTTCATTATACATTTACATAGATGAAATCCACATAGATACAAGTATCCATCTCTTCATAAAACACATAGTGATCACATATCACACCCATTATGGGATAATGATGAAGAGAGGATATTGAATGTCCATAGGGACCATTACATACACCATGATATCCCACTAGAGCTTATCATCTATTCTTTGCATCATTATGGGTTATATGGTATGGGAATGTGTGGTTATATACCCATTGATGGTTTTATTACTTATGTTTTAGTTCAGAGATAGAGATTCGAGATTCATAGATTTCATATGCATCTGGGTAGATGATGGTAACTTTATTGGATGTGTCTATATTATTGGTACTACATATGAATGGATATATTATTATAGGTCCAATGAGATATAGATGAGATCATATTTTACATAGATAGTGGGAATTATATTTACTAAACATGACCGGGGCCCTTAGAGGATGTGAGTTAGATATTTCTATGATGGAAAATCATTTTCCCACCATTGATTCAGATGTGGATGAGGTTACATTACAGTTATATTCATGGGAATACATTTTTTGATTGTTTGGAGGTACATTATTTCAAGATCATTCTAGATAATGTGTTTATATGATGAATCGACCTCTTTTTGGGTATTTTTAGTCTATTAGGTTGTATATTTGGGTTCTACATGTCTCTCATATCAATATAGGGGCTTGTGAAGGGAATAACCCGTGATAAAAAAGAGATATTTTGTTTTTTTGGGGGTTAGGGAAGGACGAAATTTATTGTAGGTACATTATTTGGTCTTTTCTTCAAATGTCGTATGTTAATTATATATTTTATGAAATTTTGATAATTTACATTCAATGTTCTAGATACATAAAAACATATTTATATATATATTTTCATTATATTTCATATTATCATCTGTTTTTTGATAGTTTATTCATTGATGAGGAATGCATGGATCACTATTTATATAATCACGTGTCCTTTGTTTATTGAATGATGAAATTTATTTATCACTTTATTGATCTTTGAATTCCAAATGAAGTAGATCATATGGGATATCTTACATATTATTGTATGATGGGGATGCATAATTCTACTATTATAGTTCCACTAATCCAATTTCATATTGTTTAGTGGAACCAACCCGATAGGGTCATGAGTCATCTCATATATCGATAGCCTATCCTAGGGGTAATGTGGAAAGTTGTATAGGTGAAAGGTATTCTACTTAAATGAAAATTGGATTGATATTTCCATATTATATAGGTGGAATACATATCCCATTGGGATTCACTTGAGAAGTGTTATGTCACAAGATATGTTAGAAGTTGACTTCATCATGGCCCTCGCACTAAGTGCATTCTATGATATATGTGAGTTACCATAAAATTTATCACTCAAATGAGAGGGTCATATTACACCATGTTAATTTAATTAAATCTCACATCATGACTCTTTGTTGTTAGTTTTATATTTTACAAGTTGATGGGATTGACTAGTTTTGTAATATGATCACACTCCACACATGAGATAAATTCAGTTTACTAAGATGAGTTCAATTATTCAGACAATGATATGTGTGTTGCACAGTGTTGAGATCATTCTCAATAGTTAATGTGTCATACTCTTCATTATCACATTTCACCATACGAAAAACGCAATCCATCAGAAAAAGATAAGGACTCGCCTTCACATCACCATTTTTTTCATTGTTCCACTTCTCTAACACCACTAGATACAAATACAAAAACAATCCTTAGGCCTTCATCATCATACATGGTGTCATCTAATAAACTCCACAAAGACCCTTATTCTGAGTGTGGAACTGGTTACAACACTGAGTTTGATGTTGTATCCCATATATATATATCTCATGTAGTGCCACGTTCCTCATATTGCAATGTCGGTTGGGGGATTCTACTCAGCTATTTTCTTTGGACTGATTCAGGTAGCTTCTTGTTGATTGTATCGAACTGAATTTGATGGGATATCGGTTCTAGATATTCTAATAGAGCCACTATTGTGAACATTTCACCATGACTTGTTGATGGTTAATTTATGCCTATACCAATAGGTAAGGACATCACACTTTTACCTATAATTTTTTATAATCCAAAACCTACTGAACATGCTAGTCAATATGGGCGTACTATCGATGAGTTGAGTTGTGGGATTGGAGGACAATTACATACCCATATATATCAACAATGTATTTTTTAACATATATTTTAATGAAATGTATAATTTTCATGACCCATCCCGCTGAGGTCCAACCCATGATGAACCCAAGCCATCCTCTATAAGGCATGGGGCTGGAAACTAGTGTCTGGTAGGAATTTGCACAAATGAGAAGAATTAACCAAATTACCAATTCACATTCACACACCTCCATTTCCACACAATGATTAAATGTTAAAAATATATTATAATTCATTCTTACCAATAATATCATACACCATAGTATGACATTAAAGAACTTAAAGTGTAATAAAGGGACAATTACCAACCAAAACAAAAATTGTAATGAGTCCAACATGCTCCAAGGGTGAGGACTATGTAATATTCCAACTCTTGGTAAACACCTCAGTTTGACAAGCTACATCAACACTCCACCTGATATGTATGCTTACATTACATTTTCAAAATTATCATTGTATGTATAAGGGATGTCATATGCAAGAAAATCCCATTCAGGGGTGACTATAAAAATACCCAGTATGACACCCTGAAAACACAAAACATGAAGCACCAAGTATAGTCAACTCAATTAATGAAATAAAAAACATGTTATAAAAAAATCACCCAGATATACTAAAGAATGATACCATGCCTCTAGGAAGTCATAACCAACTACCATCCATAAGATTATTCATAAATCAATGCTCGTTATGGGATATTCTTCTCCATGATACATTCTATAATAAAAATCACATGATGAAGTGGTATAGATCATTCGGCCTGGCTTGAAAAATGTAACTTTTCTAAGAACTCCCTGTACTCAGAAAGGGGGTCATGCCTAGAACCACTAGGGAACACAACCAAATTGGATAGATAAAACCACCAAATAGGATATCATATGTCAATGATACCAAAAAACCCCCTAAAAATATAGACATATAGATGTTTTCAACTCAATAGTTCCCTTATATTTCTGATCTATATATTTTTTGGTACTTATTTCAAAAATTTAATAAAACTAACCATGAATAATATTTTATATATTAAATATATTTCAAATGTTTATTTTGGTCACACTAAGCCTCAAAATTACACGACTTCTCTGTAATTGATCCCAAAAATAATCCATATAATATCAAAAAAAAATAGTACATATAAAATTGGTTTTATTAAATTATCCCCACATTATGCATTTTCAACCTAAAAATTGAAAAACCAAATTAAAAAGATGAGATTCTCAGGATCACATCTAGATCATCTTCTCCCAAGTGTTATGTTGATGATTTTCATGATGCCACCATACATGCACAAGGGAATCATTGTTTTCACAAAGTATCATGTAATGTTGATCCTTTATCTCAACCGGTTACTCTTCAATGGTATATCCATCATAAATGTGAAGATCTCCAAAATCTATAATGTGTTATGGGTCGTTCACATACCTCTTCTTCTGCGACATGTGAAGGATGACATGTACCCATTCCAACAGAGTTAGTGGAGCTAAGATATATGCCACCTAACTAACTCTACACTGTATCTATAAAAGTCTAATGAATCTGAAATATTACATGAACCTTGTGTGAAATCTACTCAATCCATGTTGAGGTGAGACTCTCCATAACACATTGCCTCCCACCTCATACTCTGAATGTCTCCATAATCAGTCTGTATAAGACTTTTGCTGGCTTTGTGAAATCCTCATAAGATCCTAGATGATCTTCACAATTTTTATAGTAGTACACACAATATCCAAGACTTAAAATTCTGAATATCTAGGATCAGTCCAACAAATTGGTGACCATCAGGGATTACCATAAAAATCCTCACATTTTTCCATTCCAATAGTGTAATGGTATCAATTTCTGTATGAAAACTCTAAGAATGGTAGGTTATCCTCCCAACCACATCGAAATTTGACATGAAATTACATAACATGTCTTCCAAGACCTGAATGGTATCCTCTATCTGGGTATCCATTTGGATGTGAAATTATCTTCTCAATCATAATTGATTTCCAAATTATTCCACTAATCCACTCATTATATGAGATCTGAATGGAGAATCATGGTTAGATACAATCATTTATATAACTCTATGGAGTTGGACTATCATAGTCACATAAAATCCTAAAAATATATCTACTGATCTCTGCTCTAAAATATCTACGAAGTGGGATGACATGATGAGATGGTATACAATCACCCTTAGGTAATCATGTTCCTTGTACATACATGGTAATCCATTTATGAAGTCTGATGAAATATCATCCCACTTTCACAGTGTAACCTTAAGGGTTTGAGTTAAACCATCTATAACCTAGTTCTTGAACTTCACCTACTGACAAGTGAGGAATCAAGACACAAACCCTACAACTCCATTCTTCGTCTCTGGCCACCAAAATTGACGTTTTAGGTCCGGATACATCTTTTTTTATACTTAGATATTCCTCCAACGGGGTTCTAAAATATTCCTTCAATACCTCCTCCTGAAACATCATGGGTACTACCATTCATCATATGAAAGGAAATCAAGCTCTCCAAATTCAGAATAGAAAACATTACTATGTCTATTGGATATATGTGTTTGCATTGTCTCACATTCATTACCACCATGTGGATAATCACACACATAATATAAAAGTGGTGTGTTAACAATCATGGACTGATGATACAGAGCACCATCCTTACCCGTGATGGGAAATTGTAATGAGGCTAACTACACTGATGCCTCAACCAATATCTAAGAACAATCTATATTTCTGAGATCATTTATCACCACACCCCCTTATTATATATATATATATATAATCTAGAAATAAAAGTAATGTAGGAACTCTAAAAATCATCCCTCTCTGAATAAAATATCTTTCCATGATAAGATATAATCGAGTCTCTTTTGTTCATAGTAAAATATAAATCACTCACCCATAATGTAGTGTTGCAACACCTTCAATGTGAAAACTGCTGCTTCAAACACAAGAACATGGGTCACATTGTTTTTGTAATATGGATTCAATTGCGATGAACCATATACAATAACTGCATTCCTCTACGTTAGAAAACAACCATGTCAGTTCCCCGGTGCATCAAATTACACTACAGACTCGACAAACTCTTCCAAAAATATTAACATGGTAGCACTCTTCAACTACTACCTCATCACATGAAATCACTACTGGAACCTTTTCATTGATACTAAATGATTCTCCCTATGATTCAAATATTTCAAGTGCGCTTCCACTCCAGGGAAATGTAATACAAACCTTGAATAGTATCATTCCATTAGAAGGAATCATTGAACCTCTGTAACAGTATGGGATGGCTCCCAATAAAGCATCACATCATGCTCTGGTGAGTCTATTTCTACTTCTGGTACTGAGATGGTGTAACCTAGAAAGTGTACCTCTGTAATTAAAAAATAAAAATCAAGAGATTCATATAAAAATGATGCTCTCAGTGTGGGTCAATAACCATCCGCAAGTGTCTCTTTTTCTCATCCTCATATGCCAAATACAAAAGGATATAATCAATGAAGACTACCAAAAATAGATCCAAGAAAGGATAAATGATCTATATTATGTGTCCCATAAACACTGATGGGGAATTTTTCATTCCAATCATCATCTCAATGTACTCATAGTAACTATAGCAACATCTAAATTTCTTCCTCAATATGTCCTCATCCCATACATGCTATTAGTGATAACCTTATCTGAGGTCAATCTTTGGGAACCATCGTGCCCCTATCAACTGATCAAAGAGGTCATCAATTCTTAGTAGTGGATAATCAATCTTCATGGAAACATGATTCATGCACATTAATCAAAAAATAACCTCATTATCATGTCTAAAATCTTGGTGAACAATACTAGCACAACCCTAGGGGGAGAAATGGGACTTACAATGATATTCCCCTCAAAGTCCTCCCACTACACCCTCTATTATTGAAGCTATGTGAGATCCATTTAATATTCTGTTGAAGATATTGATGTCATATTGGGATGAATGTCAAATAAAAATTCTTCACATAGTGGGGTGGTAAACCTGGTACATCCTCAAGAAGGAAATCCGTGTACTTTACCACCACTATAAAAAATAGATATCCCAAAGCATCCACTTCTAAAATAATCCAGTTATCCAAATGGTTTGTAACCAACTTCACTCTCATATTCCTGATATTTTCCATCTCAACTAAGGTTTCATTTTCACCCATAACATAAAAAATTCTATTGTTTCTATAGACACACTACATCCTCTACCTAAAAAAATTAATTTATGCATGAACTACACATATCCATTCCATTCCAAGGATGACATCATGAGGTATCATTGCTACTACTAGGATATCCCATCCAAAACTCTCACCTCCGATAATTATATCTCTTTGTTGGCACAAGTATGAAATCACTGATTCACAATCTGACAGAGTCTCCAATCGCTAGGGTTGAGCCATTGGCTCAACTAGAATCTCTACGTTTCCAACTAGTGAAGTGTAAATGAATGAATTAATCCAAACTTTTTATATTAATGCTACATATAATGTACAAATCACATATACCATACATTTATCATCTTTAGTTTCCCAGGGTCATAGGCCTCCACGACCTATAGTTAGCCTCATCTTTGTCCACCCTTATCCTACCTCTACATCTATATTGGAGGTCCCTAAACCATATTATGATCAGGTATGTGAATGTTCAGACAATATTGAGCTATATTTCCTCATCCATCAAAGGAGAAACACCACCTCTCCCTTGGATGATTCGAGCAACCCTGAGATCCATGAACTATCATCACTGAATCCTGGGTGTGCATTTTAACGTGTATGACATGCATCGATACGTATGAATGTCATTAGATGCAACCTTCCAAGGAATTTTCTACTGTTTTAATAGTACTAGCTCCCACTTTATGTGTATACTCAACCAAAAATCACTCCACTACCAGGGATCTCTAAAGCATCAAAAAATAGTTGGGAATTAAAAGGGATAACATAAAATCCATGATGTTTAAGTGTAAGCTCTACTAAATGGTATGATCATTGAAGAACTAGTATTTTACCATATCTAGGGAGTAATGATAGATATCATGAAACCTCTCTAAGTACTATGGGACAATCATATTTCTATACTATAGGTGTAGAAGTTATTGTATGTGCATTGTTCACATGTGGCCGGATAAAACTCATCCATGAACAGAAGATCAAATTCTAACCAAGTGAGAGTCATCTCATACTGTTTTTGAGTCACTATGATTTACCATATCCTAGTAGACCACTCATAAAGACTTTATGGGAGGACAACTATTTGATCTGTATGCATCCTCACAAGGTGAAAAACTCAATTCAATTCCTCTAGCTAGTCATTATCTATCTGGTGGTCTAGCTCACCCCAAAACCTAAGAGGTCACTTCCTCTAAAACTCATTCGATGAAGTCATCTAATATCCATCCTCTACTTATAATTACTATGCTAGATTATTATAAATTTTTGGTTATATAGAAGGCAAACCACCAAGATGTGTTATCAACGATACAGGACCTTGTATTATTTCTTTATCACAATGTTGATCATACACATGATCACACATTAGAATCTTTCCTGAAATTCTTTATAGTGGCATCCTAAAACAATGTAAGATTTACCATGGTGGAAAGAGTATATCTGGGTAGCTGACTCAAGAAGGAAACATAAATCAAAACCAATCCTATATGATTCATATACAAAAACTATTCCCTACAACCAATGATTACATGTATTGAGTCAAAAGGTAGGTTATCAGAGTCCGGGTGTATGGGTACATCTGTCAGCACACCAAAACTGGAGTCCCTTTCCTGAAATCCAAATTCAATAAACTAAACAATGTGCCCCCAAACCAACCAGACTAAATATTGTCCTTTGGTAGAATAGAACATCTCTGATACCACTATTTGATGACTTGACCTATCGATGTCATACCCATAACTACCCCCAAAGTACCATTACAGACCCACACATCTCCAAACACAAAAAAATGATGAAATATAAAACAAATGAAATAATCAATGCATACATCTAAGATCCTTCAACAGAGTTTGACAGTAATGTAATGAATATTGAAAAGGGGCAAAAAAACAAGCCCCACCAAAAAATGAAAATTTGCAAACCTACTCCTAGAGTGATGAATTAATCAAATGAAAACACCTAGTAAACTCCTCAGTTTTAAAATATTCAACTACACTCTACTCACTCTATATCCTACTAGGACACCATTAAAAGGGCCTTTGTATTCAGAATACATGACAAATGGGTGAAAATTCTATTCATGGGTGACTATATATTACCTAATAGGATACCCCAAACACAATAAACATGATGAATTAAATATGATTATCTCAATATAAGATATAAAAAATAAATCCATAAAAAATATATATAAACTTAGGCCAAACACCATTCCCCTAGGGGACATAACCAATTTGTAGCAACATTATTCTTATCATAACAATGATCGGTCCAGGATATTCTACTACAAAATATATGCTATCATCAGATACACTTAAGGAAGAGGTATAGATAATCCAGCCCCGCCCATTTAATATCACTAGTCTATGTAGACCATGCTACTCAGAAAGGGGGTCACACCCAGAACCATTGGTGGAAACCATGAACTTAGTGTAGAACAACATGTTTCATAGGGTATCATATGTTAAATATACCACAAACCCTACCAATAAAACCAAAAAATAGAAGATAAACTCCCTTCTTAAGGATATTACACAGATAACACTAATCCCACCAAGGGAACAAAGGATGAGTTAGGATCACACACCTATATCATTGAGCGACACCACAACTCTATCTGAGACTCAACCTTTAGAGGGGATCACCAACCTTTGGTGTGGATGTATTTTTGCGCTGTACCCTTAATTAAATGTCCATGAGAACCCAATAAACACATAATGATCCATTCTAACAAAATTAAAATCTACAAACACTCTTAAAGGGGGTATACAGCGTGTACTTGGGGGTATGAGGCATGTAGAACTATTCACATGAATGTCTGTGAGGAATAGTTCATCATGGTATGTATGTCTCAACATAAACATTTTTTAGAAGGACTACATGGCCTATAGAGTCACACAAAAACATTCATGTGTCACTTTTTCATATCTGTGTACATTGATTGTGTCCACATGTCAGTCTGTGTACACCAAGTCACGTCCATGTCCAATTACACGACATTCCCTATGGTTGTTTACTTTTACATGAGTCTATATACATTGTAAAGTACATTACGATCTAATCAAGAAGTTCTACACATTGTGTGGTCCTTTTCATCAGCTTGAAAACCTATCTATCATTGAATGGTCCCTACATGACATGTAATCCTGGTTTACACGTTAGGTTTCTCATAAGTTTATAGAACTATTTTTTTCTCCTCTACTCATCATCTCACATTGTCTCTTATATGATTTCTTCTTAAAAAACTCCCTAGATCTCAAATCATGGTCTCATGTTCCCTTCCATCACATTCTCACTAGAATATATCCCTCAAAATGTATTGAAATTATACCCCTCGGTATAATTTTCATTCACCACTCAAGAAGATGAAAATAACTCATTATAGTCATGTTCTTCCATGAACCATCAACCATAATCATCATTGAACCACATCGTCATCTTGTGTTGTACTAGTGATTTTGATACTTTTCACTAAAAATGGTTTCCTAATTATTGGAAACTATATATTTGTCAAAATTCTTGTAAGAAGAAATACAAAAAATGATCAAAAAAAATTATAGAGAAATTCATAAGCTATAAAATATGAGGATTGAACCTAGTTTGTTATTTGTTTAGCCTCTATTCATTTTCATAAATATAAATTAAATAATATGAATTGATAAATAATGAAAAAAATTATTCCATCAATTTAATTATACCAAAAATGTGCATATGAATTCTTTTTGTGGAATTGGTCTGTGTTCATTTCGCACTAAAAATAGGATAGAAATGAAAAAAGATAACATACATCTTGGATTTTGGATTTATCATTGATGAAGACTGGTTTTTTTCATCTTTGACAAGATCCATGAATATCGTTGACACAACTATCCATGATCTTATCCAAATATATCATTTTTTACAATGAAAAAACTCTAATGGTTGTAAAAAATCACTAGGAATTGACCATCCAACCATGAGGAATTTATGTTATTGAATAATTTAAGGAGAAAGTAGTTTGTGGTTTAAAAAAACAAAATAAATTAATTATTTAATCAATTTCATTTATTTTATCCTGAGATGACTTTTTAAAAAATGGACCACATTGACAATGGTTATATCACACATATGGTAAAACCTAAATTCTAAACTCAATGGTTCCATTATATTTCTAATCCAAGACCCCTTTTGGACAGTTATTATTTTTTTCCAAAAATCTGTGTGCACGTGCTATTTAATATATTTAATATATTTTAAATATTTATTCTGGGCACACCAGGCCTCAGAATCTCATGTCATCTCAATGTCTTGTCTCATAATCAATCTATATAATATCTTAAAATATTTTATAGATTTCCGAGTTATTACAACAATAATACATCTATTTTGATACTATTAAAATTATGTATATATATATATATATTATAATAATAAATTTAACATATTGTGTAATTATAATGTTAATAAATTATAAAATGTTTTCAAAAAAATATCATTTTGAAATATCACTTTTTTTAATAATAATATATCTATCATGGGGCAAGAAAATAAACGAATAAAAACATATTACATGGGGAGGCTTGAAACCTAATCTGGCAAACATTATCACGTGATTTAATTTTTTTAAAAACATTAATTAACTGATTGGTAAATAAATATATTTTTTATAATATATATTAATATATATTATAATAATATATATATTATAATACTAAAAATATATTATTATTATATAAAATATTTATTAAAAAAATTACACTAATATATATTTTCATATGTCATAATGATATATATAATAATAACAACAAATATTTTTATTTTTTTGAAAACATTTTGTTTTAAAAACTAATCAGAATAAGGGTGTACAATTTCAAAAAACACACCTTATTTTATATAAATCATTTGAATGTGCTTTCTCAAAAATTTATTTCTTTATGAAGTATTTAAACAATCAATGTTACAATTAAAAACATTATTTTTTGCAACATTACTATTTTTTATCATTTAAATAATTTTTTCTTTTGTCATTTTTATCAAAAATTTTAATTTTTTAATATTTTAAATTTTTTAATCATTATTTAAAAGTTCATTTTGATTGTATTTCAACTTTTTATTTTATTGGATTTCAATGTTTCCTACATGAAACATTACTATATTTTAGGTATGTTGTTTTAAATGTGTAAAAATTAAAAATTATAAATAAAATATAAATAAAATTTGAAACACTTATAAAACCTTGTTAAAATAATTTCAAATACAAATATTTTCATTAATATAAAAATAATAATTTACAAGAAATAAAAATGATTTATTAAAAAAACATTTACACTTTAAATATACATACACATTAAATATAGTATAAATAACATATAAGTGATATTTTTATCATTGATGGTATAAATTAAAATTAATTACAAAAATGATTGTCAAAAATATAAAAAAATAAAAATTTTAAAAAAAATTATCTATAAAAAAAATAAGTAAAGATGTCATCTGTTCAAAAGACAATATTTTATGTATTTGAAAATTTTCACATTAATTATTTTTATAAAATATTATATTTCCAATTGTTTTTTATATGTATAGTTAGTGTCAAATTTCATTTTTATTATTTATATCCATTATAATTTATAGGGTTTCAAATTCAATTACATGAAACAATATTATAATTCTAGTATGTTAATTTTAAGGAATATAAATTATAAATTATAATTAATATCTAAATACCAATTGGCAGACTAATAATCATATAAAAAATAATTTAAAATAAAAATAATATTTTAAATAGAATAAAAAAAACTAATATACTTGACACAAACATTCTTGTTTAAAAAAATAACATGTACAAATTAAAAAATATATAGGATTAACTTTTATTAAGTAATATATTATTCATTATATTATTATGAAGTATTATTAATTATGTTATTATTATTATATATTAAGAATGTATTTATTAATAAATAATATTATATTATTAAATTTTTATGATATTAATTATGAATAATTATGTAAACTATAAAATTATTCATGTAACCAATAACGTAATTAATAATACAATGAAAAATATACATTACGTAAATTAGTAATATAGAAATATAATTATTTATAATAATGTCATTATTACAATTTATAATACAATTAATGATTGTACTATTAATATAATTAATATTTTAATAATAACTAAATAATTTATTATTATTAATTTTATATATAATAAAAAATTTTATTTATAAAATAATACGTAATAATAATATATTTAATAATGTAAATAATTACAAATAATAATACTATTATATACATCATCATCATCATCATTATTAATATTATTATTAGTCATAAAAATATTAACTATAAAATAATTTCAATGCCACAAAGAATTATTATATAATAATAATAACTAATAATAATAATTTTAAATAAACTAAAAAAGATTAATAACAAGTATATAATTAATTATTTATAATTAGTTCTAATACGAAATTAAATTTAAAACTTAAGTACATTATTTATATTTAGTGATAGAAATCATTTGTAATTGAATACATATAACCAAAAAATAAAATAAAGTTTATATTTTGAAAAGGACCAATGGAAGGAACTGTCCAAGATAGTGGTTTCTGTAGAAATTTTTAGATGTAAGTGTTTTGCGGGACAAATTATTCTTTATCATTATCTTAATAAGGGAATTGGATATATCATCACCTTCTTAAGAAAATTTTTAAATATGGAATCTTCATAATATTTCTAAAGAAGGTGTTGTTTGTTAAGATGTCTACCCTTCTATGTAATGTCCCCCAATTTTCGCGATTGATTGAGAAATAGTGTCCCAACATAAATATTCTCATAAATTTATGAATATAGTCCCATGTATATGGATTCACATGAATGTAAAAAGTTGTTAATAACCTTTATAGATGATTCTTCTCGAAAGGTGTGGGTGTTCTTCTTGTGGATGAAAGTCAAATTAAAGGACTACTACAAGATGTTCCACACCATGGTAATGTGTTAAAATAAAAAGGATGATAAAGTGTATTTATTTAAACCATAGAAAAGGGAACAAATCTTGGGATTTTCATGCTTATTATAACAGTAAGGGAATCCAAAAAGAGTGGCTGGTCCCATAAACCACACAACACAATAGAGTTTTATAAATATCGAATGAAACCATCATGGAGAATATCATAACAAAGATGACTTTGGTTATGCTCCCTAATCTCTTCTTGGTAGATATTGATCAAGTTTCATGAAACTTCATCAACAAATAACCATTGGTCCCACTGAACAAAATGATTTTAAAAAATAGATGGTCTGGAAAACATCACCCTTACTCTCATTTATGAGTATTCTGATTTTTAGAATTTTCACATGTTTCAAAATATCTCTGGGAGAGGTTGGAAAAGAAATCTATTCCATGCATCTTTATTGGCATAAAGATATTGAATGAGATAAGTAAAAATTACATGTTACTTTAAATAATGAATCCCAAATTATGTTTAACAGTGTTATGAAATGATTTTGAGGAATATAAATAAATTAATTAACAAATAAAACAGCTCTATTGGTATATTTGTTTTCATATTATTGAAATCTTATAAATATGAGAGGGAAAATTAAGTTTATCATCAATGTTATTGTATAACAATTAAAAATATTATATTTTAAACATTTTTAACACATTTTTAAAATATTTTTAATCCTTTATATTTCATAAAATATATCCAACTTAATGATTAAAGAATAGTTTATTAGAGATTCTGCAAAAGCATTAGCATCAATAGCATTGATTGGAATAAAAATTATGTTTAAAAAGGTGAATACCAAAAAAATTAATAGTAATTACATTATATAAATGTATCTATATACTTTAAATCTAAATAATAAGACAAAATTAATATACATACTCATGGGAAATAGTTATAATGTGATCAATGTAATTAAAAATTTTATAAGTGAAGAAAATCCCAGAATGTTTTTTCTAGTTTGGACATTTTTTATTGAAATAAATTAACACATGTGTGCAAGGAACATTATGTAACTGAAGATGGATATTGGAAACCTGAAAATTTTTTAATTCTAAATTTTTTTGTTTATTTATTTATGTTTCATCCAGTTACATAATAATAATTGAATTTTTTTTCAAATTATAATTAATAAATGAAAAACAAGAAATATGCAATTTGAGTAAAACGTTTAAACCCTTCAATGATTCATGCATACTAATTTAAAACAATAATAGAAATAATATCTGTATGATATAAAACATTTTTTCAATTTATACCTTTAAAAGATATTATTCAATGAGAATAACATTTTGGGAATAAAAAATCATTATAATATAATGACAACTAAGAATACAATGATTTTTAAAAAAAAATGGTATACAATTTTATGTTGTCTTTGTATATATAAAACATGGAAAATCGCATTATATATATAATCATGAATTATTATTACTAAAATATAACAAATCATTGTTAATTAAGTGAAATAAAAGAAATAGATTACGAAAAAGAAAATACTATGTTGCAAAAATATTAAGGAAGATTACTAAAATGAAATAGGAACATGTGAGAAAATTAAAAAAAATTGATAGTTTTTTACAAAATAAATTAAATTTATATGAATTAACAAAAATTAAATACTATGTTTGATAAAATGGTAGATGAAATATGATTTCTCAAATGAAAAAGGATTGATTTTATCCAATGGGAAAGATATTAATCATGTGTAACAAACATGTAAAATTCTTATAAAATGAAATATTGGAATAATGGAAATATAAAATGGAACACAACTATAGACATAAAATTACTATATTTAATATCTATTAAATATTATGTATCAAAATCCAAAAATGTTATGTTGTTTCTACTTTCAGGGGAATTTCCACCATCAAAATGTGGGTAAACTTTTTTCTATAGTATAGAATATATTAATATGTGGAATTTTTATTTATTCTATAATTTAATTCAATATATGAATTATTTTATATTATAAATTAATTACATACTTAAATAGAATTACAATATATCTGAAAAATTGGGTTTATATTGAATTATTCATACATGTAGTAGTGTTTTTAAATATAGATTGATGCATATACTATATGAAATTGCGTGTTGTTGGTCGTAGTGGATACTCTAGAGTGGGTGAATTGAGTTCCAATTAAAATATCGTTTAAAAATATTATGAGAAAAATCCCCTAATTCAAAATAGCCCAGTTAATTAAGGAAGTAGAGATATAAATGTTTAATAGATCAACAAGTTTCTCTATGTACGCTTAGTCCTTATTGAAACACTGCAATCACTAATTCAACTTTTGAAACATGTTTACTTAATTAATCATATATACATAATAAACAAAACTAACTATCACAGTGAATGTAAAAATAGTTTTTTGCCTTTGAAATATATAAGCAGTGAAGAAAACAAAACAGTGTAATAGAATATTGTAACAATAATGTAAAAAAGAGTTTCAGTCTCAAGAAAATAACTAATCATCTCTACTTGGTGATCATCTACCATTAAGCTGTTTTAATTAATAAACATTTGATCCACCCCCTGGATCAGGGTTCACAACATCACACTTGGTAGTCAAGGTCGCACTTGACCTCTACCACAGTTATTTGTGGGAAAAAAATGTAAGAAGAAATTGAGTATGGGGATAGTTTGACATCCTCTAGTTATGCTGAGGAGACAGTGTGTGTGATACAAACAAATACACACACTTCCCAAATAGTGAAGATAAGACACAAGAGATTTAAGAAAGATAATAGAGTTAATAATTCTCTGTGTGTTTCGAAGTAATTATCTAGAATCAATGGACTTTGAGAAAATGGTATTTGAGTCCTCTTCTAGATGTTTTCTTCAGAACAGAGTATCCCTGTTTTTGTAATCCAGCTTAGAGGATTGAAAATGTTCAGATCTTTAATGTCTCGATATACAATGAGCTTTTTAGAGAAAGTTGCTTGTTACAATCTTCTTTTATTCTCAAGAACTTAATTCTTCTCTTTTAGTATTCGCACAGTTTGTGTCTCAACATGTCTCAGCAGGTCTCAGTGTGTCTCATCATGTACTACTGCTTGTACAACACCTAGTTTAATGTGAAAGATGAGGTCCTTTTATACTTCAAGATCATCTAGACATGAAGATCTCCTCACGTGCATGAACCTCATACTATCTACAGATATTCCTTCAAACAACATTAAATAATTTTAGAAATAATAATTTGTCTAAATATGATCGTTATAAATAAATTTAAATTAATGAAATGGAAATAGTTATTTATGACTATCGGTGAGTCATCTTAAGTCTGTTGTCTTTGATTTGGTAACATCGGTCATTTATCTACGGCGTGTCAACATCGGTGTCTCATTCTTCGGTCTTCCATCTTCGGCGTGTCAAACTTCGGTCTTTCGATTTTGGTGGGTCAAACTTTGTTCTGTCAAACATTGGTATGTCGACTACGGTCTGTCAACTTTGGTATGTCGAACATCGGTTTGTCGACTTCGGTCTTTCGAAATTTGGTCTTTTGAACTTTGGTCTATCGACTTCGGTCTGTTGACTTCGGTCTGTCGAACTTTGGTTTTGGTTGCCGACTTCGGTTTTTCGAGCATCCGTGTCAGGGAATCCAAAAAGGGTATGAAAATTCTATCATGCATATACCATTACAAGATGATGTGTTAGTCAAATGTAGAGGTAAAAATACACATATAAACATATTTATTCATTAATATAGATTATTGACTTATTTCAGTATATATTTGTTGTATGAAAAAATTGATTCACATAGAGATATTAAAATTTCATAAAAGAGTTGAATCTGTATATTGAAATTATTATTGATTATGAAAACTACAATATTATTGATGATCCAACAATCCCTCCATTTTTTGATAATCACATATTATGGCATACATAGAAATATATAGGGTCAAGATAGCTTTGACATAGGTGAATGTAATTTACCAATATGACTAATGTTAGTAATTTATAGAATTTATTAAAAACAAATCACCCCCTAAATATATATAATTTGAAGAGTATATGCCATCCATATTTTCTCCCCCTTTTTGGATTAACAATAAAAGAAAAGTTGTAAAGAGAAATATTAGAAAAGAATGGCACCATATTAATTTTCATTAAAAAGACATTAGATTACAAGAAAAACAAAAATACCAAATCCCTATCAAAAAATACAAACCATCCTTAAGGGTTTGGATACAGAGGAGCTTTTCCTTTGTTAGAAAAATCCAATGGAGAAGGAAAAGGTTTGTGAGTGGCAGAGGATGGAGGTGATCTGATTACAACAGCAGGCAGAGAAACACAAGTAGAAACAGAAGCTGCAAGGGTACTCCTTCTCTCTGACAAAACACGACTTGGATACTGCTCAGTAATGATTGATAGAATTTGAATAAGAGATTGAGAGACAGTCATTGGAGAAAGTGGTCGAGATGCAGTACCCATTGAAGTAGTTGTAGGGACCACAATATCCTCAGCCTAAACATGAAGATAAGGTTTGAGCAGGTTGATAAAGTCCTTAATGATTTATACCCCATATTTTGTGGCCTTCTTGAATTCACTATTATTCTCCATAAATTTACTCAGCAAAGGTCTAAACTCAATCAACTGGAGAAATTTATTTTTGAAGGCTTCTTTTGCTGGAGGAATTTTAATATTTTATGCCAGAAACATGAAACTATTTATTAGGTCATTCTTTTTATATATCATAGTGAAATACTAATCCACATTATCCAAAATTTCATTCTGAGCTGCAGAGGCTTTATTTGTGCACTGTTTGACCATATTGTCAACAATATCTATATTTAGATGAACTTTTCAAGAGTTTCCCTCTCTGAAGAACTCTGATTCTTTTGAATTTCCTCTCCCATCAGAGCCGCGAGAGACTCAAAATCAACAACAACACTTGTCCCACTCCTACAACTAAATGGGCCGGTCAACATTTTTCCAATCTCTTCTTTCAACTTTTTTTGATCAACACTGAGTAGATGAGTTACCAAGTTCCTATGAACTTCTTGAACACCACTAAAGGAGGCCTTGAAGTCATTGTTATGGAATTCAGCTCATTTCTCATATTTCTCACTTCTTCTCTCAGCAAGGTGTTGCGCCTAATAATAGATTCTCCTTTAGTAATAAGACTTGTTTGAATATTTTGAATCAAAATTCTTGCATTCTTTGTTGCATCCGCATTCGAGATACTTATTGATGTGGAGGCTTTATTTCTGGATCCAACTGATTCTATTACAGACTCACAAATATCATTCTTAGGTTTTTTTCAAAATCATCCTTAGTGACATAGTCAATGGGCATTGAATGAGCAGTAGGTTTTACTACTGGAGGTGCTACTTGTGGAATAGGTTCAATAGGGTCTAGGACTACTTGGACTTGTGGAACAGGAGGAGGAGGTACCCTTTCCTCATCTAAGTCATATTCTAGAATGAAAAGAATGTATCCTGGATTACTATTCCACTCTTTAGTACAGGTCCGTTCTCTTGGCTCTACAATATCAATTCTTACCCTTTTTTCCTGAGGATCATAAATAAAATCAATATCATCGACCACTTCAGCTGGGTCTCTGTCCATGTCAACTTCTCTCGGGACAAGAACCAACTGAACATCAGGTTTTGCTGCAGGTCCAGCTACTTCAGCTTTACTAGGTGCTTCCTCAATTTGAAGCATTGGAACTACATATTCTTCATCCTTGAAAACAGTTATAAGATCATTAAATTCTTGAATAATCTCTTGGTTTTCAACATTAGAATGGATTGGACTGTCCTCATGTATATCATCTATATGACCATCAGCATGTTGATCAACATGCTCAACACTATCACCAACTCCACGTACAGATTCCTCGTTGGATCTATCAACCACCTATTGACCAACATTTAGAGAGTCAATCACTTGCTCCAAACATCTTCCATCATTAATATTACCCCCACCACCACCACCATCATCATCATCATCACAATTATCATCATCATCAGATTCCTCATCAGATTTGTTAACATAACCTTCAATTATAGTAACTTCAGTTTCTTCCTCCTCTTCATCATCTAATAAATATTATATTGAGGGAAATTCGATAGGTGGACTAGTAGGTCCATAAGTCATATCCTTGGGTCATTCAAAAATATCAGGATCACTTCTATCGCAAAAAGGATATCCTTCTTCCCTAGGCACTTTAGCCTCAGCTACCTCATCCAAATAAACTGGAACATCTCTATGTTTGAAACCTAGATCAACATTGTCAATTGGTCTAGAAGGATGGTCAACCAGTTTGAAATCCTCATAAAACCTTTCCTCATATCCTACATAACATCTCTTCCATGGGTTCCAGAAGATATTTATCCTCTTACAAAAGTCTCTCTAAAGACAAAAACCACTACAGACAGTTATCACTTCATCACCATCTTCTACACAATCTAATTTGTTCAACATGATAGAAATCATCATCGGATAATATAAAAATTTTTCCTTTATGGATGTATTGATAAAATCATAGATATGAAACATAAGATATCTACACAGATTCAATTTTATTCCATGCTTCAACAAAAATATCAAGAGAACATCCTGATATTTCAAATTAAAGAAATCACCCTTCCATGGGGAGATTTGATGTCGTATGAACTTAAAAAAAGTCTTACTTCTCCTTCAAATTACTTTCCAATAGTCCTCCAGGATTATTCATTTCCGGCCAGCTCCTGCACATAATCATCATGTGAAAAAAATTCTAAGAAGTTAGAATATAACCAGGATAGTCAGCAAATATACCTTCATGAGGCACCTCTAAGCATTCAGCCCATTACATAGACAAAAAAATACACTTCCTTTCCCTTTAACGTAGATTTCATCTTTTCTACCTTAGGTTCATCCCATGATATAATAAAATGATCATAGAACTCATGCAATAGTTGGGGAAATTAGGGTATTTCATTGTTGGTTAACCAACTGAGCCATCCTTGAGATTCTAGAACTTTTAACAATAATGATTTTCTTGATAAAAGAGGCTCAGTATACACCTCCATTTCAACTGTAACTACTCAGCTTTCTATGATTGGTTTCGCAGCCCCACTAGATCCACATTTCTGACACATTGAATAAAGAGATTTTCTAGGATCTTAAAATGTGCGCTTAGTCCTTTCCATGAAAAATATTTAGATTACTATTATGTTGGGTGTTTGATATTCGAGAGAGAGTGTGACATAAGGTAGAAGGCTTTATAGAAGTGGAGAAGGTGAATGGTCTCAATGGATTGGACTTAATAAATCATATAGGGATTGTAAATCATAAAACACAAAATTTATATGCAGAAAGATAAAAAGAGATAAAACAATGTCGCTTCATTTAAAGTAGAAAAAATTTAAAACACATTACTTAAATATATTTGTGTCAAAGAATTAGTTTCAAGAAGACCGATTTTAGAAATATCGGTTTTAGAAAGACTAGTTTCAGAATGATCGGTTTCATAAAGATCTATTTCAGAAAGATCAGATTCAGAAAGATTAGTTTTAGAAAGATCAGTTTTAGAAAGATCATTTTCAGAATGATCGGTTTCAGAAAGAACGGTTTCAGAATGATCGGTTTCAGAAAGACTGGTTTCAGAATGATCAGTTTTAGAAAGATTGATTTCAGAATTATCAGTTTAAGAAAGACTGGTTTTATAAAGATCAATTTTAGAAATATCAGTTTAAGAATGTTCGGTTTCAAAAAAATCAGTTTTAGAAGATCAGCTTCAAGAAAATCTATTTGACAAGATCGGTTTTAAGAAAATTAGTTTTACATGATCGGTTTTATGAAAATCAGTTTGATAGGATCAGTTTCAAGAAAATCCATTTGACAAGAGCAGTTTCAAGAAAATCGGTTTGACAATACCAGTTTCAAGAAAATCGGTTACTAATTTATCATTCCTAATTCATGTCTGATGTGATTCATTCTATCAGAATTTATGGGTTTAGTGAATATATGAGAAAGCTGATGTTCATGCCCAATACACTCGAGAGTTATATCAACTTTTTGATAATGATCTCTCAAAAAGTGATGTCTTCCATCAATATGCTTTGTTCTATAATGATATATTTTATTTATGTAAATGTTAATAGCACTTGTGTTGACACAGTTAATGGAGAGATTTTTGAATTGATATCCGTAGTCTATTAAAGTGCATTTCATCCACAAAATTTGTGCACAACATCTACATGTAGTAATGTATTCTACATCGTATGTAGATAATGCAATGGAATACTACTTTTTGACTTCACCATAATACTACTGACTTGCCTAACATGTGACATGTTCCATAGGTGCTTTTTCTATCTAACTTACAACCAGCAAAATCAGAATCTAAACAACTTATTAAATCCAACATTTGTCCTCTTGGATAAAATAGTCCTTTGTAGGGAGTGTATTTGATATATCTGAAAATCTGTTTAACGATATTTAAATGAGATTATTTGGGATTATCTTGAAATAGAGAACACATGCATACACTAAACATAATATCATATCTTCTAACACTAAGTTATAGAAGACTCTCTATCATACCTCTGTAGTTGGTTTGATCCAATGGTTCTCCAGCTTCATCAACATCCAACTTACAAGTAGTACTCATTGGTGTATCACTACAAAAACTACCATCGAAACGAAAATGTTTTAAAAGATATTTTATATATTTAAATTGATTTTGAATAATACCATCATTATTTTGAAAATTCGGAAATCCAAGGAAAAATTTCTGTTCTACCATTAAACACATTTCAAATTAATTTTTAATTATTTTTGAAAAATTAGTACATAAAAAAAATTAAGAAGATCCAAAAATTATATCATCTACATAAAATTTTACTGTAAAAACATATTTGAAAATATTTTTAATAAAAAAGGTAGGATCTTAGATTCTTTTAGTAAAACCTTTTGAAATAATAAAGGAACTATGTCTATCATACCATGCTCTTGGATCTTGCATTAAACTATATAAATCTTTTGAAATTTTAAAAACAAGGTTTGAAAAATAAGGATTTGTAAAACCATTGGGTTGTTCAATAAACAAATCCTCAACAATATACCCATTTAAAAAATCACTTTTAACATCCATTTGATAATGTTTGATATTTAGATGAGCTACATAATCATGTAGTATCCTAATGGGCTCTATCTTAGCTATACGTGAAAAGGTCTCCTCATAGTCTATTCCTTCTTCTTGAGTCTAACCTTGTGTAACTAACCTAGCATTGTTTCTAACTATATTTCCAGACTCATCAAATTTTTTCCAAAAACCCCATTTAGTGCTGATTGTCATGGTGTCATTAGGACTTTCAACTAGATCCCAGCCATTTTTATTTCAAATTTATTTAATTCTTATTGCATAGCCATCACCCAAAATTCATTGTTGTTAGAATCATTAATATTTTTTTGTTCAAGCTATGAATGAAAAGCTTGATGTTCAACTTGGTTTCTTAGAGAATATATAGTTTTTGTCCCTCGATTTAAATCACCTACTACAACATCTAAATGATGATTTTTTAGTGTTCTAATACATCTAGAAATAGTTGAACTAGACTCCTCATGATTTTCTATAGGTTCAAACTCAACAGGTGTAGATTCTAGAAGATTTACAGAACTGGTTACTTTTACATGGGATTCACAATCATTATCTATATGGTTCATAATTGAAATATCTTCCTCAAGATATTCATGATAGGTTTTGGGTTCATGTGGATCAGTCTCCTAAAATTTGAATTGAACTAACACTTCCACGCATTTGGTTTTCTTATTGAGAACTCTATTGGCATAACTCGAGATTGACTAAACTATATAAATTCCATCATCACTTTTAGAGGAAAACATGTAATGATTTTCTGTAGTGTTATGGATAAATACTTTACAACCAAAAACTCTGAAGTAGTTAACCATAGGCTTTCCATTTTTCCAAAGTTCATATGGGGTCTTCTTAAGAATGGGCCTAATCAAGACTCCATTGATGGTATAACGAGTTGTATTTACAGCTTCAGCCCAAAAATAAATAGGTAGATTATACTCACTGAGCATAGGTTGAGAAATTTCTTGAAGGGTCTTCTTTCTTATTTCCACGACTCCATTTTGTTGAGGTGTTCTAGGAGTAGAGAAATTGTGACTATAGCCATTGTGTGATCAATAGGATTCAAACTCCTGATTTTCAAACTCACCGTCATGATCACTTCACAGGGTCTTAATTCTATGTCCACTAAGATTTTCTACAATCATGGAGTATCTGATAAAATAAGAACAAGCTTCACTTTTGTAAGATAGAATGTATACCCATGTGTACATAGAAAAATAATCTAAAAGAACACAAACATAGTGCTTCCCATTTAAAATTTAAAATCATGATGCTCCAAACTAATCCATGTGAACCAACTAAAGCGGTTGAGAAGTAGAGACTTCTTTCTTTGAATTGAATGAAGCGTTGTGTTCCTTTCCATTTTAAAAAGGATTGCACGCTTTGTTATGTGGGAATTCCAGTTTTGGTAAGTCTCTAAGTAAATCATTCCTAGTTAGCTTCCTATGTGAGTGGACATTGTAGTGTCATAATCTCTTGTGCCACAACCATGATTCTTTATGAAAAGAATTTAAACAAGAAACTTTTTTCATAGATAAATAATCAAAATCAAAATCATATAAATTCTCATTTCTGATAGCAGTAAATATTAAATTACTTTTTGGTGTTAAAATCATTACATGAATCATTTTCAAATTTGAAATTGAACCCATCATCACACAACTAAATGATGCTAAATAAATTGTACTCTAATCCTTCAAAAAAAGTACTTTGGAAATTAATAATGTATTAGGGTTACCAATCTGGCGTAATCTGATGATTTTTCCCTTTGCATTTTCACCAAAAGTTAGGTTCAACCATCATCCTTGATTAATCTCTTGAAGAAAGAATAATATATTTTCATATCTCTTGAACATCCAATGTCCATGTACCATAGAGTATTACAGGAACTCTTTAGGCAACATTTCTGCAAAACAGATTGGACATGGGGTATCTTTGGTACCCAAATTTTCATGGGTCCTTAGAGGTTAGCAAGTAAAACATTGGGAACCCATACTGGTATAATAGATTTCTTATTTTCAGCATATATATTTTGGGACATAAATACTATGTTTGGTCCTTTAGAGAATTATTTTTCAATAAATGGTCCAGAACATGAACTAGATGTGAATTTTCTAGATTTTGGAATAAATTCAGTTTTAATGATCCTACTCTGTCCTGGTTGATATCCTAGAATAGTTGTATATTTTGGGGAAATCTGTTTTTCTAGAAACTGAGTCAAGGTAACGCTACCGACAGTAAACTTCTCATGATCTCTTCTTAATTTTTCATTTTTTAATTTATGCTCAGTGTTTTCTTTTAACAGCTTGGAGAATTTTTCTTTTTCAATATCCAGATTTGACTTATAACTTTCAATTAAAGCATTTTGTTTCCTTAATGATTTATATTTTTCCATAATCTCATTAATGGTATCCTCAAACATTTCATAATATTTAAATAGTTAATCCTTAGTTATATCTTCATCGCTATGTGACTCACACTTATTCCTAGAATATTAGGCCTTATGTATAAGAGAGTTAAGTGTTACCTCAGATGTTTCTATCATGAATCAAAAGTTGGCATGATTGTTCTATTCACTATCAAGAGCATCAGATCCACTAGATCTGTATTCTGAATCACTCCAGGTAGATTGCATATCCCTTTTATTTTTTTCCCATGTATTCAAATTTCTTCTTAAATTTTATCTAGGGACATTCTTCCTTCACATGACTATTTCATTTTCACTCATAATAGATTATTTCATTTATGTTGTCATTCCTTTTTGGGTTTTTCTTCCATTTTCCATTACTATCATACTTTCCATTGTAGTTTGACTTCCTGAATAATTTCTTCTTTTGGTAGAACTTTTTGAATATACTTGAATGATGATCCATCTCCTCATCACTGTTAGAATCCGACTCTTCAATAGTGGAACTATCTACAAGAACATTAACTTTTCGTTGTCTCTTCTCTTTGAGGTAGTAGTCTTGAATTACACTAATTTCTTCCTTGGTTATTTATCAACTTCGTGATTCAAATTAATTTAATATTCATACATCATAATATTTCCAATTACTTCCATTACTGGTAGCTTGCTTATGTCACGGGTTTCTTAGATAGAAACAAAAGTTCCACTACATCTTTGAGGTAGGCAACGAATCAGTCGCATGATTTCATCCTTGATATCCACTTGTTTTCCAAGACGACTCATAGTGTTCACTATTTTGTTAAACCTGAGATACATTTTATTGATAGGTTTATCAGTATTCATTTTAAAATTAACTTATTTAATATTGTATGTATTTAGTCTCATTTCTTTAACATTATTTGATCCCTCATGAGAAACTACTAAATTATCCAATTTCATATGGAGTTTTACAAGAAGATATTATATTGAATTCATAATCACCTAGAGAACATTAAAAAGATGTAATTGCTTTATAGTTTTTATTATATTTAGCTTTAGTCAACTGAGACCATGTTTCCCTAGCAGTGGCTGGTAAGACATGTTTTTGTTCAATTGTATCCCAGATTTCATGTCCCATGCTCTCTAAAAACATTTTCATTTTTAATTTCCACTGAGAATAGTTATTACCATTAAATAAAGGTGGCATGTTTTTCGCAGAACCCTCAACTCTTGTTTCCATAGTTACTATGAATTTAAAGAATTAAAAATTTAGATTTGATAGAAATTTTACGATCATTAAGATATAACTAAAATCACAGTTGAATATTATTTGAAAACATGAAAATAAACAACCCTATGATACCAACTGTTTGTCGGATTGAATACTCAAGAGGGGGGTGAATTGAGTTCCAATTAAAAGTTTTGTTAAAATATTTATGATAAAATTCCCCCAATTCCTAATTACCCAATCAATTCCGGAAATTGTGATATAAAGGTTTAATTGCTCAACATGTTTCACTAAGGTTGTTTAGTCCTCAGTTGAAACAATGAAATCAGTAATTCAAAGTTTGAAATAAGTTTACTGAATTAATCATATATACACACTAACCAAAACTAACTTTCAGAGTTAATGTAAAAACGATGTTCTATTTTTGAAAAATATGAACAACAGATAAAACAAAACAGAGTAATTGATGATAAGAAAAACAACGTAAAGAAGAGGTTCATTCTCAATCTGAAACCTAATCCTCTTCACTTAGTGATCAACTAACACCAAGATATTTAAATTAATAAATTTTTGATCCACACCCTAGATCAGGGTTCACAATAGCACATCTAGCTTTCTAGGTCGCACTTCACGCCTACCATAGTTATTCGTGGGAAACAAATGTACGAAGCGATTGGGTAGGATGATAGTTTGATATCCTCCAGTTATTCTAAGGAGACAGTGTGTGTGATACAAAAAATATAAACACTGCTCAAATAGTGATGATAAAACACAACAAAGTTCATAAAGAGAATAGAGTTATGAATTCATTGTGTGTTAAGATTTAATGCTCTAGACTCAATTGATTTTGATAAAACGGTATTTGAGTCCTCTTCTGGATGTTGTCATCAGAATAGAGTATCATAATATCTATAATCTAGCTTCGAGGTTTGAAAAGGATTATCTCTTTAATGTCCTTATGTACAGTGAGCATTTTGTAGAAAGTTACTTGGTAAAATCATTTTGTAATCTCAAGCGCTTAGTTCTTCTCTTTTAGTATTTTCTCAATCTGTGTCTCAGCATGTCTCAGCGTGTACTGCTACTTGTATTACACTTCTTTTAATGTGAATTATGAGGTCCTTTTATACTCTAGGATCCTCTATACATGACGATCTCTGCACGTGCATGTACCTCGTACTTTCTACGGATATTCCGACAGACAACATTAAATAATGCCAGAAAAATTAATTTGTCTAAATAGGACCGCTAGAAATAAATTTTAATTAATGAAATTAAAATAGTTATTTATGACTATCGGTGAGTCAACTTCAGTCTGTTGTCTTTGATTTGGTAACATCGGTCTATCATCTTCGGTGTGTCAACTTCGGTGTATCATTCATCGGTCTGTCAAATTCGCCGTGTCAAACTTTGGTCTATCGACTTCGGTCTGTCGAACTTCAGTCAGTCAACTTCAATCTGACGACTTCGGTTTTTTAAACATCAGTATATTGAATTAGGTCTATCGAACATTGGTTTGGAAAACTTCGGTCTGTTGACTTCGATATTTCTACTTCAGTCTATCGAACAACTATTTTGGTGTGTCGACTTTGGTATGTCGGACTTTGATTTCAGGGAATCCAAAAAGGTTATGAAGAGTCTGTCTTGCATATACTAGTACAAGACTAAGTGTTAATTAAGAGTACTTGTAAACATATTTATTCATGAATATAGGTTGTTTAATTAATTCAATGTCGCTATCTATATGATAAAATTGATTCACATAGAGATATTAAAATTGAAAGAAAGAGATAAATCTGTATATTGAAATTATTTTTGATTATGAAAACTACAATATTATGGAGTATCCAACAAATATTATACATGGATTTTTAATAAAAATTTAATAAAATTTAATATGACTTTTATATTTTTATGAATATATAAAAATGAACTACCAATTATAATATTATTATATATAGTATTGTATGTAATACCATTGTATTGTTGACACTCAATTAATATTATTTTTCATAATGTATATATTATAACTATATACAATGAATGAAAAGATGTGTATATGTTTTATAAAATTGTTTATTTATTTTATTAATAGTTCATGAAGTTTATTCAATTTTTATGAATTAGTATTGTATACAATAAGTGATTGTTCATAGTGCATGCAATAATAGTTTTTTAATAATGAATTAAAATAAGGTATCCCTATTCACCATCAAAAAAGATAATAAATTACATTATTTAGATGTAATATAAATAGAAAATGGTTATGTATCTATTAAATTTGAATATCATTACTGTATTTAATTAATAATTCAATGAGTTGAGGTCATGTTTTCATAAAGATAATAAATAATTTGATGTAACATTAGAATAAAAATATTTCACAAATTGTGTGAAGAATTTTTTTTCTCTAAATTATTTTATCTCCAATTTTCAATATTGTGAACTAAGCCTTCTAATCATGTTTCAATTTATATGTTGGTAAACTTTCCCCCCAATTTTATTTTCTAGAAAATAAATATTATTGAATATTTATTCCTACCATAATTTAAATAATGAAAAATTAGAATATAAATAATAATGAATAATGTAATTCCTTATTGATTCAAATTTTTGTTATTACGTTATGTAAAAGATTTTTATATCATTGTAAAAATGTTCTAAAATCAAATATTTAATTACATAAAATAAAAGAATTTAAAATATTAAAAAATACATTCAATCAATCATTATTTAAGATAAACCTAATAATTTTCATTGATAAGATGAATATTCTAATGAGTAATATTTTCTGGTGTAAAGGATGAAACAGTTTTGAGTATTGGTATCTCAAATATTATATTCATATAGACTACTCGATAAGGAACTAAAACACATTTTTTTGAAATAAAAATATTAAAATTTGTAAATAATTAAATGAAGAATAAATTATATGGATTTCTAAAATATTTTTTGTACTATATACTTATATAATATATTGAAAAATATATATTCATTATACTTCTTGGATATTCGTCTCAAGGATTCCAATGGAAG
Organism: Viscum album; assembly: GCA_963277665.1. NCBI lineage: Eukaryota > Viridiplantae > Streptophyta > Magnoliopsida > Santalales > Viscaceae > Viscum > Viscum album. The sequence goes on from OY728146.1 coordinate 1,819,532,865, forward strand.
CTTATAATTCTCTTTGATCATTTGGTGAATAGAGATGGTTTCAAGGGATTAATGGCTGATTGAACTAATGAGATAATAAAACCCAATGGAAAATAAAAAAATAAAAAAAATCATACTAGATACAGTATGTCAAAAAAACTAAACCATATAAAATAAAAATCCAATAATAATGAATACAATAAATGAATAAAAAATCTTAAAAAGGTAAATTTAAGATGATAAATATCGAAAATCAAAGATGATGGAGTTTTTTCAAAATACCTTGGGATATAGAAATTGAAACATCTCTACTAACCATGGACTTCTTGTGTGGTTGCTACCAGTTGTGGAACTGTATATTTCATGGATGTGGGTATAGGTGGGTATTGGTGAGGGTTGGTAGATGAGCGGTTTCAAATATTTACTCCCATAATACCAATTTAACGATGACTGTGAGAGAATATATTCATCACCAGATTTGATCTAGAGTACCATTATATTTTGGAGATAACCTTAATGAGATAGCAGATATAGAAGGGGTGTTTCCTTCTGGGTGTTTTTGTATGATTTCTTTAATTTGAAATAAATATTAATTTTTCCAATTTTCTTCTCCATTTCACTTTCTATATGATCATTGAATTAAAATAAGTGGTATCATACCCATTTCTGATGAAATGATATTGAGTCAAGGAGTTTTCTAATGAATATAAAATTCAATTAGATTGGACTCATGATTTTATCCACAGTATATTAGTCAATGTCAATTTGATTCTAATGTTGAAAAAATGGGGATAAAATAAGATCTGTATGTGTAGTTAAATTTTGGATTGATTTAGTACAACCTTATAAGAAAAGACACTATTGATTCAACACTGATGATATTTTTAATGAGATTTCGGTGCCTAATCTAGTATGCCAAATCAGTGCCAAATAATCTTATCTTTTCTACTAATTCATTGATCATTCTTAACCGTTGACATATATTTTTTCATCTATTGAAATGAAGTGTCTATTTTAAGTGATCCGGGAATAAATTCCCCCTTTTATATGATTCCAAATATAATTATGCACTCAATTTTCTTAAAATGATTCTCTAATTTTTACATAATTGAAATTAAATAATGTGACTATCTTTGAGAGGGATGATTATATTGATTTATTAAATCTAATAAAATTTGGATGTCTCAAATGGAATATCTATTTATTGTTAAGGATAATTTTGAACCCATTGAGAACAAGTGAGTCAAACCTGATGTCACTAAAGAAGCTGACTACAATATGGTGATCAAGAAGATGATCAATGATATATACCAATGGATCGATCATATCTTCTAAAACCACATTTCTAATGGGAAAAGATCATATTAAATAAGGATGAAGTTAGGAAATACATACCAATAAAATAGAACTAGTAAAATATCATTTTATTAAATAAACTGATGAATATCAGGCAATATATTGGAAGCTCTATTACTAACCACACCATTGAGTTCCCAATCCTAGTGAATTTACAATTTTATATAGAAAAAACATTAACTAATGAAGATCCTGATAACCAACTTCTATTCAAACTTCCTAATGGTCGGGATATGCGTGGTAGTCTCCGTTAACAATTATATACACATAAGAAAACATACAATGGAAATAGTAAAGGATACACTATTCAAAGAAGATGTTTGAAGGAAGGATTGAAGCTTCAACCAGGGAACTAATTTTATATTAGAGAAGTAATGGAGATGATAAGGAGGTGGTCAAGGGACATGAAATATTGGGCAATGTAATATCATAGGATGGTTCATATATGGAAATATACAAGCGAAAAATTGTTTCTATTGTTCATAGAGGAACACATGAAGAATAAATTGAAAAAGATACAAAAATAAAATTGCCAAAGTAACAACCAACTGAGGTGAAATAAAGATTTATATGTGTGCATCACCAAGGAAGTTTTTATAATCACTAAATATGAAGAAGGTAAATTCATTCATGCATTAAGACAAGACACAAAATTAGTATTCGATTCTACAATGTCATACTACGTCCCTCCACATAGTGAGGATTGGTTATATTTTCAAGTTGATGACTTTGGATTTGTCATGATTAAGAATAATAATTCAGAGAATTTTGTTTCAATGGTTTATATAGAAATCATGATGAACGTTTGGATAAATAATACCCCTGAAGAATGTTCACCATGTTTCAATCCTTTGTCTCATCCTACTATAATGGATTTTCTTTTATAAACATGGTTATTAAAACAAATTTGGAAATGGAACATGAAAGATGAAAAAAGTATCCATAATCATCTCATGAGGACACATATGTGTAATACTGAACAAAACTCATGTGATGATTTATATTAATATCCTTAACATGGTGGAAGGAAGGATTCCATCCAATATGTGTCATATGATTCATGTACATATGGGTTAAATAGGGTTAGCAACCCAGATGAAGAATAATTACAACATTTTAGATAAGGATTCATTACATGAACCTTATAAATTCTACTATTATGGGACAAAACATAGATTTTCATTCAACACTTCTTCATTAATTGGATTAGAGTTCATGGATATAGTTCAATTTTATGTATGTGGTCATATGAAGTTGGATTTACATGGATATAAAAAAATATTTCCTATATTTTATTGATGATACATATCCAAAGGTCTTGGTGTTCTTTTTAAGGATTTGGTACCAAGTATTATAACACATCATGATGATCTACTCCATGGAGGAGAATTAAAATAGAAGTACTTTGAAGTTTCCTCATTCAAACAATGGAGGATTGTTCACATCTAGGAAATATTATGTATATATTAGGATTCAGGACATCCAACCTGATAGGATGTTCCATGAACCCAAAAATATAATGGGGATGTAGAAAGGATGAATAGAACCATCATAGAGAAGGTTTCGTGCATGATGAGTCTGGATAATCTTTCTATGACTTTCATGGAAGAAGATTTTTCATTTTCCTGAAAACTCATCAGTAGATCACCAGCTGTCCCATTGAACATTAATATTTCATAAAATCCATGTCCTTTTATGAATCAATATTAGTCTCATTTATGAGTATTCAAATGTTTTTATTTATTATATGTTTCAACAGATCATTGTTAGATGATATACTAGTGATACACACCATAAATATTCCATTTCAACCAATATAATGTGTTCAGATACAATGGTTGAGTATGGAATAAGAATAAAGTTATTAGAAGAATAGATGTCATGTTTCATGATAAACATAAGATCTAGGGAATTCAAAATCACATAATGTATTGAATAGAAAGTGGTAATGAATCAATTCTAGATCCAAAACCTATACAAATACCACATATAAATAAATGAAAGAAGGTTAAATAAGACTCAGTGGTAGTGGATTCGAAGGTAGTAGAGGATGATATAGAGAAAGGGATATTCATTCCCCACTATATGTTGTTTCAAAACCATCACATGACCTAGTTTATATTTAACCTTATGAACATATCATTTCACATGCTAAAATGTATTTATGAAGACAAATTACTTAAACAAAATATATAGACATATATTACATGTCTCTAACTGGTGACATAGGGGGGATGGATAAAAAGATATTAACAATAAGATTGTAATTTTATATAATTTGATTCGTGATGGGACAGATCAACAGTTGCTGAGACCTATGAAGAACCACCAGAAGGAGAACCATGTTTATATGTTAAAAAAAATTATTAATAGAAGATGTATCATAGTAGCATCTTCAATAGATTTTAAATATATGGGGAGAATTAGTGTTGGTTAATCAGCTACATTGGTAGGTGGTCGATGCACCAAAATCACCCCACATGACCTTCTACAATGGTTATTTCATGTACTATAATTGGGACATTGGAAACAATTGATGTTGGTGGAGATTGGGGGGTTGTTGTGTGAGTTTTTTCCACAATGAACTCCTCCGAACATATCTATTTAATGAGATATAAGAGATCCATTATTAATTATAATATTCAATAAATAAATCCTTTTTATTTGAGAGATATCATGGAATATATGTAGAAGAGATAATGGGGTGCTCTATACTGTGGGGTTTTGTATGATTTTTTCAAGTTGAAATAAATCCCATTTTTCTTCTTATTTTCTTTTCAAATTCCCAATTTTATTTTTCAGTGAATCGAAAATAAAGTAACCCATCAAATGGAAGAAATCAAATATAATGTAGATCTAACCTAGTTCATATTTTTTCATCTTTTAGATAAATATAAGGTATTTTATTGGTAAGAATAAATGTTAATAGAAACCCCATTAGAACAAATAAAAGGTAAATTTGGGAAATTGAATAGTAATCATTCAAATAAACCCTACTTCATTCCAATTAGTATTGGTGAGTCGTAGCGCATCAACTTGTGTGATTTGGAGGAGAACCTAGAATGTGGGAAGATATAAGATACATTATATAGTGAGTCAAGGGGAAACAAATTTTTAAAAAAAGATCATTGGTTTCAAGAAAACTCTGTGGTGGTGGAGTAGTTGAGGAGGATGATATTGGAGAATGGGGATGTGGAAGTTGATATGTGGATGAGAGGATGAGAGTGATAAATGTAGTGTGAGATGAGGGGATGTGGATAAGATGTAAGAATGTCGATCTGAAAAATATTCAGGGGATGGAACACAATGGTTATCGATGAGTGCATTTTAACATAAATTGTTTCTTGAGGGATTGAAAAGTGTGAAGGGAAGTTCCAAAAATAATAATATAGATTATTTAGGAAATGTGTAATAGTTTCATAACCTCTCATAAAATATTTTCCCAAAATTTTGATGAAACTGGTAGTAATCTCATAAGATAACATGGAATCTTCATAAGACATCTCTGGTAAAGAAAATTCTCTATTTAATCAAACAATAAGATCTCAACTCGGGATTACGAAGAAGAATATTTACCAATTCCAAAAAAAATTGATTTTGGGATATGTAAATTAATTTTATCAACTATTATTGATTAAAGTAAACTATCAAACATCAAGAGGAATGATCAATGGAGGTCTAATTTTTCAAAAACCATGGATTCGGGTAAACTATATCGATCTATAATGTTTTATATATTATAATAATATTAAAAATTCAGAAAAACCAATGTAATGGAAAATAAATATGGATCAAGAGATTTTTTGGTTTTTCACCACAAAAAAAGAACATTCTTTTAAATCTTTTCCCATGAATTTACATCATGTACCATCCCTTCTATGAATGTGACATTGACGGAAAATTAGTTTAGGAAGCACTGTATTATATATATCATACATGTAATATATTTTGATGAATGGGATTTTTTGGAACTTTCCATCTTCAATTATATAGTGAGTGACATCTTCTCAAGCTCCATAGGTGGCTAGGGTTCCCCCGTTTTTTCCTTCCTCCTCCCCCCTCTGGCCCAGATCGTCTCTGCTCCTTCTAGTCTCAGATCGGGGAAGGAGTGTCTTCTTTTGGGAGGCTTCTAGGATCCGCACATTCTCTGTCTCGTTCTCATTGTGTCATCGGTCGGTGGTGTTCCTATCACGACCTATCCTCAGGGCCCGTGCCGTGACTACCCCATGCCCACCTTCCATAGGCCAGGGGCTGGCGACTAGAACCAAGGCGTAAATCCCGGTAAAAAGGGAAGGCATTTCCTTTGTAAAATAAGAAACACCGCAGAGTAAAAAAGCAGTAGAAGTAAACACTAAGTTAAAGCTGGTACAAGAGTAAGTGCGGAAATGTTTGTGGGCCAGTATACAAACCCAAACTGAATGTAAAGTACAACTGGAAAGGGAAATTAGAAACAAAAACGTAAAGCCGGAACGTTGAGCTGTCCACTGGAAATCCCACCTGAAGGGTGGGTACAGATAGCTCCACTACTCCTCGGGTTTTGCCATCCGCTCTGATTATGTCCCGCCCAGTGGTCCACCTCCAGGTACCGTCCTGCTCTACGAGCCTCAACCACGATCAACGATGTCCATCGTCTACAACCAACACAACGTATTGTGGGCATAGCCCGTGCAGGGGTGAGTATAAGCTTCTCAGTGGGGACCCTGAGACCCCCAAAGGTCTCCCAAAATCCACAAAGGATAAACCACAATGGAAAGATACAATCACGAAGTAACAACCGACACAGCTTAGGTATTTGACCATACATATACCTAAGTCATCAATTCCAATACGCTCCAACCTCCGAGCCCAAGTAAAACCCAGTCCACATAGGAAAGCATACGTATTCCACATAGGAAAGAAAAACGTAATCCACACAGGATAGCACAACACATTCCACATAGAAAAGAAAAACATGATTCATCTCACACAGGTATACTTCTTCGAAAGACGATAGAGATGATCAATGATCCATCTAAGTCGTCGGACCCACAAAGGATCGATATGTACTAACCCCCGCAATGACCCACACAAGATCGGACCCACACAGGATCTGTAGGTGCTGGCTCACACAGAACCGCTGATCGCTGACCCACACAGGATCAGACCCACACAGGATCGGTAGCACTGTTCAACACAGGATCGCTGAGTGTTGTAGTCGTCATCGTCGAATCCACTGAGGATCTCTGCACAGTCATCGTCGCAGTCACAGTAGCAGTCGCAGCCAGCTCTAGGGTTCCCGCACACAGCAAGCTCGTTTGGGAGGGTCCGCTCCACGAGCCGAGAGGCTGATATATCAACTGACACATAGTCCATAGTTGATGTATCCGAATGTTCCGTATCGTCAACAGGAACTCAACGTCGTAGACGGCGCGTCAATCGGACTCTCGGTCTGAGAGTTCTTGGCGTTTTCGTCCCAAGGGCCCAGTTGGTTTTTAAGCTAAAACCAACCAGACCGTACTCCACCTACGTCCAAACCTCGGGCGGAGTAATCCAAAAGATCCTTCTCACTTCTAGGAATTCAACAAAGTCGACGGCACATCAATCGGACGTCTGAAGCTCAAGATATGAGCGTTTCCGCTCCGAGGGCCCGGTTGGTTTCGTGTACGAACCAACCCGGCTGAACACAAAGTAATCTGAAACATTGAGTTTGATATACCGAAACGACCGTCTCGATATAAGGATCGCATCACAATTGAAGGTGCATCGATCGGAGGTCTGTAGCCCATGTTATGGGAAAAAGACCTAAGACGGTCTGAAAACGGGGGGTTTCGGGCCCGAGACCGACCCGGCCCGAGACCCCCCCCCCCCCCCCCCCGGTGGGCCCGAACCAGGTCGGCCCGGCCCAGCCTGGGCGTGGCCAGCCCTGGCAGACCGGCCAGGCGGCTGGTCCAGCCTGGGCACAGCGTGCCCAGCGCGCTGGCCAGCTCGGCCAATGGCCAAGCCATTTTGGCAAGGGGGGGCGCGTGCCCCCCTTGGTGTAACCGCGTCCCCCCATTGATGGTGGTCGTTTGATCTGGCTGGCCGGGGAAATTATTTGTCCTGACTCTCTTTTGTCTGGCTGGTCCTTCCTCCATTGCCGAAACCGGCGGCCCAGAACCGGCCGCTGGTCACCCTGCCCCGCCGCGGCCCGGAACCAGCCATGGCTTGATTCGTCCAGCGCGGTGCGACGACACCGCGCCCCTCCGCTGCGGCCCCGCTCCGGTCGTGGCGTCTTCGGTTTTCTACAACGCGGCGTGAGGGCGTCACGTCCTTCTTCAACTTCACGGCACGGCGCAACAGCACCGCGAATTACTTTCCGTGCGATTCCCGCGTGGTGTGACGACACCATGCCGTTCCGTCCAAACCACAAAGTATCAAATAAGGATAAAGAGGAGGGTCATCCGTGTTTGTGCGGTCCATCCCCCTCTCATTAAACAATAATATTTAGTCATATATCCACGAAGAATGACAAACTAGAATCATGAACAGAAATAATTAAATAAAATAAATCCCCTAACTAGATTAAAGAGATGAGGAACATCGGCGTCGCGAAGTGAGGATTCGAAGAAGTTGACGGAGATTTCGTCGCGAGAAATCATCGCGAAAAGAGATGTCATGGAAGAAAGATGTCGTGGAAGAAGACGACGCGTCGCGGTTCGGTGTCGCGGAAGACAGTCTCTGAGGGCTCGGCTCTCCATGTCGGAGTTCGTTCGTTCATCGCGTTCTTTGTCAAAGAAGAAGATGTTCCTCCCAAAATCTCTCAACGACAAAACTCTAACAACAAAATAAAATAAGCTCCTTTCTTATTTTATTAACACAACAAGCCTTTTGAAATTCAAGGGTTTGAATTTCAAAAACTCACATTAAACTTACTACATTAATTCCATAAGTTTAATAAACTTATGTTAACAACATAAATGAGAGTTGAGGGGGTTAGAGGATATGAAGGGGTAGGGTTCGTGTGGGCCCAAACACCCTCATAACCTCCCAAGGGAGGTTGGGTAGTTACCCAACTTCCATCCAAAGGATTAATCACTTAGAGTAAAATAAAAATTGTAGAATAATTATAAATTAAACTTCCACAATTTTTATCATCAACTCTTGTGAAAACGCTACTACGGAACAGGTGTTCCTAATAATGTACCGGCGGTACGATTCCATTGGTGCCCTCAGAATTCGATTCTGAGCACCGGTTCAAAAGTTAGAAAAACCTACTCATTCGTTCACTGAATGTACCCGAGCTAAACTTCGGATTGATGTTCCGGGCACACCGGGCCTCAGAATCATGTTCCGTTTGAAACTGAATTCTTGTAAAATCTCAAAGAAAATTAAAAAAAATTCCGTGATTTTTACGGGTCTTTACATTACTCCCACATCAGGGCTTTACGACCCCGTAAAGATACATCGAAAACTAGGGAAACAAATGAGGGTACTGAGCACGCATCTGAGCCTCCCTCTCCCAAGTGCTCTCATGGAGGTTCTCGTGCTGCCATCTAATGCGCACTAGAGAAATTAACCATCCACGTAGGACCCGCTCCTATCGATTCTCGATCTCCACTGGGACCTCTGCAAAAGTCGCCCCATCATCAACGTCATTCTCCCCATGGTCAATGATATGTGTTGGGTCGTGCACGTATCTCCTTAGCTGAGATACGTGGAAGACGTCATGCATGCGGTGCAACTGAGGTGGTAGAGCCAGGCGATAAGCCACCTCAACAATCCTGCTGAGGACCTGGAATGGTCTGATGAAGCGTGGAGACAACTTGATGCCTCGTCCAAATCTTCGTAATCCACGTCGAGGTGAGACACGCAAGAAGACGTGGTCTCCATCCTCAGACTCTAGTGGCCTCCGCCTCCTGTCATCATAAGACTTCTGCCGGCTCTGAGCTATCCTCATCCGCTCCTAGATGACCTGGACCTTCTCTGTCGTGGCTCAGACCATCTCTGGTTTCACAAGTGCTGACTCCCCAGGGTCTGTCCAGCATAAAAGAGATCTTCAAGGTCTGCCGTACAATGCCTCGTATGGTGCCATCCCGATGGTGGAGTGGTAGTTGTTGTTGTATGTGAACTCCACCAAGGGTACGTGGTCCTCCCAGCTGCGACCAAAGTCTAGGACACATGCGTGGAGCATGTCCTCGAGTGTCTGAATGGTCCTCTCCGTCTGACCATCCGTCTGAGGGTGAAAGGCTGTGCTCAGACGTAGCTGTGTCCCGAACGCCTCCTGCAACCCCTTCTAATGCCGGGAAGTAAAGTGAGCATCACGATCAGAGACGATAGATGATGGCACACCGTGAAGCCATACAATCTCCTGAACGTAAAGTCATCCCATACTCTCCACTGAGCCCTAATCTCTGATTGGTAATAAGTGAGCGGACTTGGTGAGTTGGTCGAAAATAACCCAGATGGAGTTGTGACCTCTGGAAGTGCGTGGAAGTCCAGTCAAAAAGTCCCACTTCCACTCCGGGACCTCCAAGGCCTGTACCAAGCCTGCTTGTACCTGGTGCTCAGCCTTCACCTGCTGGCTGGTGAGGCATCATGAAATGAACTCTACCACAACCTTCTTCATGCCCGGCCACTAGTGCTGTCGTCTAAGGTCCTGGTACATCTTCTCCACTCCAGGATGTACCGCCAAAGGAGAAGTGTGAAACTCTCTTAGCACCTCCTCTCGTAAAGTGACTGGTACCAAGGTAACTCCTCTGAAAAGGTTGTCGTGCTCTACTCCAAAGGAGAAACCATCAGGTTCCTGTACTGAGGATATCTGTGCATGTCGCGTCTCACAGTCAGTGTCCCCACGCTGTGCCTCTCTGACCCGCTGCAGTAGTGGAGAAGTTACTGTGAGAGACTGAAGGAAGGCAGCTCCATCTCTATCCATGAAGGATATCTGTAAAGAGGCTAGCTGCTGTGTCGCCTCCTCAAGTAGCTGAATGCTCGTCCTCCTGCTGAGGGCATCGGTTACCACGTTCCCCTTTCCAGGAGTATAGACTATCTCAAAGTCATAGTCCTGGAGGAACTCGAGCCATCACCGCTGTCTCATATTTAGATCCTTCTGAGAGAAGCTGTATCTAAGACTCTGATGGTCAGAAAAGACTATAAAGCGCTCGCCCATCAGGTAGTGTCGCCATGTCTTCAGAGCGAAGACCACTGCTGCTAACTCCAGGTCATGGGTAGCATAGTTCTGCTCATGCGGCCTCAACTGACATGATCTATAGGCGATCACTGCCCGCTCTTGCATCAGGACACATCTGAGTCGTGTCCCTGACGCATCGTAGTAGACTACGTACCCTACTCCCTCCTTAGGCAACCTCAAGATAGGTGCGCTGGTCAATCTCTGTCTCAGCTCTTGGAAGCTCTACTGACATCTGTCTGACCACACAAAGGGTTTCCCCTTATTTGTCAAAGCTGAGAGTGGTGCCGCAACTCTGGATAAGTCTGGCACGAATCTCCGGTAGTATCCATCTAGGCCCAAGAAACTCCGCACCTCCGTCATTCTCTTGGGTGGCTCCCAAGCTAGAACTGCCTCGATCTTCGCAGGATCCACTGCAACTCCTGTCTCAGAGATGACGTGTCCCAAGAAGTGGACCTAAAATATCCAGAACTGGCACTTCGAGAGCTTACCATAAATCTGGTGCTCTGGGAGTGTGTCTAGTACAACTAGAAAGTGGTAGGCGTGCTCTACCACAGTCGTCGAGTAAATCAAAATGTAGTCGATGAAGACCACGACAAATCAATCAAGATATGGCTGAAAGATCCTATTCATGAGGTCCATGAACAATGGTAGAGCATTGGTTATGCCGAAAGGCATATCCAAGAACTCATAGTGGCCATATCGACATCTGAAGGTCGTCTTCTGCACGTACTCGTCTCGAACTCTGAGCTGATGATAGCCTGACCTGAGGTCTATCTTCGAGAACCACCGTGCTCCCTTGAGCTGATTGAAGAGGTCATCAATCCTAGGTAGTGGATACTTGTTCCTCACTATCACCTAGTTCCGGAGATGATAGTCGACACAAAGTCACAAGCTCACTTCTGCCTTCCTGGCGAACAATATCGGGGAAGCCCAGGGTGAAACACTGGGTCGGATGAACCCCTTGCCCTGCAAGTCCTCCAACTGTACCCGCATCTCTCGAAGCTCGGCAGGGGCCATCCGATATGCTGGAGTCGATATCGGGGTTGTCCCGGGGAACAGGTCAATATAACAGTCTACCTCTCTGCGTGGATGTGGCCCTGGAACGTCATCGGGAAAAACGTTCGCATACTGATCCACCAGTGCAGGAATACCAGGACTCTGCACGTCAACTTCTCCCAGGATGAGACTAGACAACTGATGAGTGATGGGATGTCCTCTCCTCTGCGGAAGTCCATCCTATGCTGAAAAGGCTCCCTTCTCACCGGTGAAGGTGAAACTGCTCCCGTCGGTGCGTACACATCGCACCTTGCGCCTAATACAGTCAATATGTGCATGGAATGTAGACAACCAATCCATGCCCAAGATGGCGTCGTAAGGCCTCGACGCTGCTACAAGAAGATCCCAGCCAAAGCTCTCGCCTCCTAGAGTAAGCTCACACTGCCGGCAGTAGTGTGTAATCGTCGAGTCTTCTCCAGTAGAAGTATCTAGACGTAAGGATCGAGCCAACGTCTATGTCGGAATCTCCGAGCTCCGAACAAAGGCAGCGGCTATGAAAGAGTGACTCACTCATGTGTCTATAAGTACTGCAGCAAGGGTGGAATAGACACAGATAGTACCTCGAATCATCTCGGGCGCGCCGTGGTCGTAGGCCTCCGCTGCCTGGAGTTGTTTCTGTCTCTGCCCACCAGATCCTTGTGGTCGGGGTGGACCTCCTGGTGGTGGTGGTGATAGAGCCTCAAAGCGTCGCCCACCACCTTCTGATCGGCCAGCTCCTCTTCCTCATCCGCCTTCTCCCTACGGACCGCCACACTCGACCCTATGCCTCAGCCTTGGTGGTCCCTCAATCGTGTGCTGCTCCTCGGCATGGAGGGTCGGGCAGGCACGAGCCATGTGGCCCTGCCCGCCGCATGAGTAGCACTGTCTGCCTCTCGAAAGATTGGCTCCGTGCTGTGTGTCCCGCACTGCTGAGCCAGTGTCCTGAGGTCGTCTGTCTGAGGGTCTGGTCTGCCTGGACCCATGAGTCATCCATCGATTGCCTGCTGCAGAAGTCTCTGCTACGTGCCGCCCTGCGGTGGGTCTCGGCGCTGGTGTAGACTCAGCAAGAAAGCTATCGATCAAAAGGGATCTCTCCAGTACTCCTGTCTGAGTCGGAATGCCGAGGGAGATCAGTGATGCCCTGATCTCGTGTATCAATCCCTGCTCAAAGGTCCAGGCCCAGAAGAATGGGTCTCTTACCATGTCTATAGAGTAGCGCGATAGATCAGTAAATCTCGCTGAGTACTGGGCGACAGTCATGCCGCCCTGCCGCAGCTGAATAAGATCCTAAATGCGTACCGCACGGACGGTGGCTGGGACGAACTCAGAGCGGAAGAAGCTCTCCAAATCCATCCAGAGAAGATATGCCTCATCGTGCACCTAGAGAATCAATCTCCACCATCGTCCTGCTACTGTGTGCAGTAGGCTCGCTGCGAGGATCACCAAGAGGTCTGATGGTGTCCTCACTAATCGGAAAACTCTCACCGCTGCCTCTAGCCAGTCCTCGGCTGTCTGGGGGTCCGTCTCCCCACGAAAACTGGGCGGTCGCTGGCGCTGGAACTCATGCAGTGCACTGAGGCGACGTGCATCATCAGCAGTTGGGGCTGGAAGCATCGGTGGCTCGGCGGGTAGTGGTACCGCCAGTGCTACTGCTGACAAAGGGCCCTGCACCGAGGCCTTGTCGCTCGGCGGGCTGTCGTCACATACAACACTCGGAACCCTAGCTATCTGTCGTCGTGGGGCCATCCTAAAAATGAAAAAGGTGTGTCGCGGTCAGAACAGTATACCTGGTGAGCTGGCACAAAGTAATCACAAAGAAAACTTAAAACACACATGAAATCAATGTTTTCGTGCATTAAGTCGGAAATCAGAATTCAGGGTCCTAGTGTACAGATACGTTGGCCGCCACACAAAAACTGGACTCCCTGGACTGATAACCACACCCAATACGCTTAACACTATTGCTTCACATATTAAAAGTTCAGAGTACCAAGTTTTGTGGCAGAACCGAACTCCTCTGATACCAATTTGTCACGACCCGTCCTCAGGGCCCGTTCCATGACTACCCCAATCCCGCCTTCCATAGGCTAGGGGTTGGCGACTAGAACCAAGGCTTAAATCCTGGTAAAAAGGGAAGGAATTGCCTTTGTAAAATAAAGAAACACCATAGAGTAAACAAGCAGTAGATGTAAACACTAAGTAAAAGTTGGTACAAGAGTAAGTGCGGAAAAGTAAGTGGGCTAGTATACAAACCCAAACAGAAAGTAAAGTACAACTAGAAAGGGAAAACAACAACAGAAAAGTAAAGACACAATGCAGAGCTGTCCACTGGAAAACCCACCTGAAGGGTGGGTACAGATAGCTCCACTTCTCCTCGGGTTCCGTCGTCCGCTCCGAGTATGTCCCGCTCAGTGGTCCACCTCCAGGTACCATCCTGCTCTGCAATCCTCAACCACGATCAACGCTGTCCGTCGTCTGCAACCAACACAACATAGTGCAGGCATAGCCCGTGCAGGGGTGAGTATAAGCTACTCAGTAGGGACCCCAAGACCCTTGAAGGTCTCTCAAAATCCACAAAGGATAAACCACAAAGGAAAGATACAATCATGAAGTAACAACCGACACTGCTTAGGTATATGCCTAAGAATATACCTAAGTCATCAATTCCAATACGCTCTAACCTCCGAGACCAACTACAACCCAGTCCACACAGGAAAGCATACGTATTCCACACTGGAAAGAAAAACGTAATCCACACAGTATAGCACAACACAATCCACATAGGAAAGCAAAACAGGATTCAGCTCACACAGGTATACATCTTCGAAAGACGATAGAGATGATCACTGATCCATCTAAGTCATCGGACCTACAAAGGATCGATAGGTACTAACCCCCGCAATGACCCATACAGGATCGGACCCACACCAGATCTGTAGGCGCTGGCTCACACAGAACCGCTGAGCGCTAACCCACACAGGATCAGACCCACATAGGATCGGTAGCACTGATCCACACAGGATCGCTGAGTGCTGTCGTCGTCGTCGTCGAATCCACTAAGGATCTCTGCACAGTCGTCGTTGCAGTCACAGTAACTGTCAGAGCCAGCTCTAGGGTTCCCACACATAGCAAGCTCGTTCGGGAGGGTCCTCTCCACGAGTCGAGAGGCTGATACATCAACTAAAACATAGTCCATAGTTTATGTATCCGAAAGTTTTGTATCATCAACAGGAACTCAACGTCGCAGACGGCACGTCAATTGGACGCCCGGTCTGAGAGTTATTGGCTTTTTCGTCCCAGGGGCCCGGATGGGTTTTAAGGTAAAACCAACCCGACCGTACTCCACCTACGTCCGAACCTCGGGAGAGGTAATCCAAAAGATCTGTCTCACTTAGAGGAATTCAACAAAGTCGATGGCACGTCAATCGGACGTCTGAAGCTCAAGATATGAGTGTTTCCGCTCCGAGGGCCCGGTTGGTTTCGTGTACGAACCAACCCGGCCGAAGTCAAAGTAATCCGAAGCATTGAGTGCGATATATCAAAACGACCTCCTCGATTCATGTATTGCATCACAACTGACGTTGCGGCGATCGGAGGTTCGTAGTCCATGTTATGGGCAAAAGACTGAAGACGGTCCGAAAACAGGGGTTTCGGGCCCGGACCGACCCGGCCCGAGACCCCCCAGCTGGCCCGACCCGGGTCGACTCGGGTCCGGGTCGGCCCGGCCCGGCCCGGCCTGGGCACAGCGCGCTGGCCAGCTTGGCCAACGGCTGAGCCGTTTTGGCAAGGGGGGCGCCAGCCCGCCTGGTGTAACCGCGGCCCCCCATTGATGGGGGTCGTTTGATCTGGTCGGCTGGGGGAATTATTTCCCACGGCTCTCTTTTGTCCAGCCGGCCTGCACCGGCCGGCCGGTTCTGCCGATTAGGACCAGCGACGGCTGGTCCTTCCTCCATTGCCGACACCGGCGGCCCGGAACCGGCCGCCGGTCACCCTGCTCCGCCGCGGCCCGGAACCGGTCACGACTTGATTCGTCAGGCACGGTGCGACGGCACCGCGCCCCTCTGCCACGGCCCCGCTCCGGCCACGACGTCTTCCATTTTCTTCGATGCGGCGCGACGGCGTCGCGTCCTTGTTCAACTTCATGGCACGGCGCGACGGCGCTGTGAATTTCTTGTCGTACGATTCCCGCATGGTGTGACAACACCATCCCATTCCATCCAAACCACAAAGTATCAAACAAGGATAAATAAGAGGGTCGGCCGTGTTTGTGATGTCCGGCCCCCTCTCGTTAAATGATAACATTTAGTCGTATATCCACGAAGAACGACAAACTAGAATCATGAACGGAAATAATTAAATAAAATAAATACCCTACCTTGACAAAAGAGATGACGAACATCGGCGTCACGAATCGAGGATTCGAAGACGTTGACGGAGACTTCGTCGCGAGAAATCGTCGCGAAAAGAGATTTCACGGGAGAAAGACGTCGTGGAAGAAGATGTCGCGTCGCGGGTCGGTGTCACGGAAGACAGTCTCAGAGGGCTCGGCTCTCCACGTCGGAGTTCGTTCGTTCTTCATGTTCTTCATCAAAGAACAAGATGTTCTTCCCAAAATCTCTCAACGACAAAACTCTAACAACAAAAAAAAATAAGCTCCTTTCTTATTTTATTAACACAACAAGACTTTTGAAATTCAAGGGTTTGATTTTCAAAAACACACATTAAACTTACTACATTAATGTCATAAGTTTAGTAAACTTAACTTAACAACATAAATGAGAGTTGAGGGGGTTAGAGGATATGAAGGGGTGGGGTTTGTGTGGGCCCCAACACCCTCATAACCTCCCAAGGGAGGTTGGGTAATTACCCAAATTCCATCCAAATGATTAATCACTTAGAGTAAATTAAAAATTGTAGAATAATTATAAATTAAACTTCCACAGTTTTTATCATCAACTCTCGTGAAGATGAAACTACGGAACATGTGTTCCTAAGTAATTATCGGCACTACGGTTCCATTGGTGCCCTCGGAATTCAATTCCGAGCACCGGTTCAAAAGTTAGAAAAACTCGCTCGTTCGTTCACTAAACGTACCCGAGATAAACTTCGGATTGAAGTTCCGGGCACACCGGGCCTCAGAATCAAGTGTCGTCTGAAACTGTGTACTTTTAAAGTCCCAAAGAAAATTAAAAAAAATTCCCTTGAATTTTACGCGTATTTACATTTCTGGCGTGTGGATTTGTGTCTGAGTCAGTGGACTTTCATCGGTGAGTGCCAGCACGGTTCTGTTGGATATGTTCATTAGGCCCCGAAGTCATTCATGTCTGGTGCATCCACGACAACATGGCTTCTTCGTGAGTGGATCCGAAGGGTTTCAAGTGGGTCAAGGCTTCGATATGATCTTCCTCAGAGGGGGTAGGATATTTTTTTATTCCGCTGTGATTTTTTGAGATTGTGCAGGCCTTTTGTTTCTACTGATTTGTGTTTTTTCTACTGTGAGTTTGTGCTTCTTCTACTGTGAATTTCTTCTTTGTGTTTCTGCCGATGTGATTTTGATGCTTTTGGATTGTTCATTTGTTTGTGAACTAGCTATAAATTTGGAATTTTTTTGGTTTGGTGATTTGATATCGTTGGTTCATCGATGAAACTCCACTTTGATTTTCTCACCACCGTGACTGGTCTGCATTGGAACTTGGTGAGGGTTCTTCGGTGATCTGAATGAAACTGATCAATACCCAGAGCAACGTTTCTTGTTCAAGAAGACCTGGATCCCCCCACCAATGGTGCTCTCTTGGCGCGTTGTTTTGTAATCTAGTCCTTGGTGATGAGGGCTTGAATTCGTGTTCATTGGAATTCCTTCCGGTCCTCTGGGTGGTGGTGTAGGGTGTCTCGTGGAATGTGGCGTGATTTGACAAAGTTTTTCCTTGATGGTGGTGCCACGGTCTCATGATTTCTTTTCTATGGGGAACCTAGAAAGCTTACAAGTAGTTACTTCACATTAAGATTGAGCTGGTGTTCGTCTCCATGCGTGGCTTTTCGGACTTGGAGGTTTGTTGCATGGGATAGCTAGTTGAGCATCCAGGCTCTGGTAGAGGCGTGCTTTATTGAAATTTTTGCTTGCTGGGAAGAAGTACCCTTACATATTCTTGTACTGGGTTACAACCCTTTTGATTTTCGGATTTAGTAAATGTCTCTATGTCTCAGATGACTTGGTTTTTACTCATTACCCTTAAAAGGGGGTTTATCTAAAATCAATAAAAATTTCGGCCTTCAGGCCATTCTGTCGTTCAGGAAGGCACTTTCTAAGAGAGAAACAACCATGAAAATTGGACGTAGAAGGAATTTACATGTTAAAACATTCCACTCATAAACTATAAAACCCTCACATGACATGTCATGAACCTCTTCCCTGTCTTGTTGTGAAACTTATCATTTCCATCAATCACCCCCTCCATCATCCAGTAATGAAATCACTTATCCCCTCCACTTTGGTTAGTTAGTTGTGAAAATGGAACTCGTCCTCACCTTTCGCAACACCCTCTAGTTTTATGGTTACCAACATGGATGTCATGGTCTTCAATTAAACCCCTTGGTGCTAAGGTTATCATATATTAAAAATCCTTGGAATAAAATTTGCAAATTTTTTTAGTTCACCCTCCCACAATTATTAAATTTTCAATTTAATTTAATTTCTAGTTTATTTTGTTGAAATATAATTTAGTGAAATTTTGTTATTATTTTTTATAAATTTTATTAAAAGTGTTATATTTTTTAGTTTTAAATTATATAATATTTGATTGTAATGAGTTTTTTATTTTTTGTTTTATGGTTTGTATTTGTGAAAATTATTTTTTTATAATTATTAAGGATTAATGATTTCTTTTGTATTATGGTCTGGTTTATAATTATATTAGGGTATTTTTATATCATATAAAATTTTCCAATTGTAGTATATATATATATATATATATTATTTAATGGTATAAAAATATTACTAAATTATGTTGTTATATTTTAACTAACATATTAATACATTTATAATATAGATGATTATATTATTATATTAAACTAAAAATATATTATTGTGTCATTATTTAACAAGAAAGTGAATTAAAATATAATAATAAAATAACATATTAATAATATATCATTTTTTTATAATTAATATATTTATTATTTCATGGAATAAAATTTAATAATTTTTAAATAATTTTTAATTTTGTAATTAATATGTTATTTTGTTGTAAATAAATGAATAGTGACTATAAAGCCAATAGTTAGTTAATATTTTAATTTTCCTTAATTAATTGTTATGTTAATAGAGTTAATTAATAAAAACATTGTATTAAATAATTTAATTTTATATTCGATGAAAAACTAAATATTTGAAAAAATAGAATTTAAATTTAAATTTAAATTAAATAATTATTGGTAATTTTCTTTTTTCAATTAAATTTCATTTTTCCACTATTGCAATTTATATTGTGTGTGTATGTGTTATTGAATTGTGTAAAATAAAAGTATGTATACATGTTAATTTAATATTAAATTATAATTAAATATTATTGTTTTGTAATTATTATATTTATATACAATTTTGTGATGTGTCATGACTGCTTATCATTGATGTAACATTCAAACATTCTCCAATAATTAGAGTATTTATATGTTAAATAATAATATTTATATGTATGGTGGGTTTAGATTTATTTGTTAAAATTTAATTGTATCTATTTAATTGTTTGTTTTTTAATTAATATTTATTATCATTTTCATATTTGTTTTTATAAATTTTAGTTGATGAGTTATATTTATTAATATAAAATTTTATAATACTTACTTTAATTGTGAAATTTATTTTTTTATTTATGGTTTAAATTTATAAAAGTATGTGTTTTATAATTTTTTCGTTTCATTGATTTATACAGTGTTTTGGTTTGGTTAGAAATTTTATTGTTATATTTTTATCAAATGAATATTAGGTTATGAATTATTATATTCTACTATGGGTCTCTGTCATTTAGTTTTTTAAAATACATTAGAAATATTATTGATATAATAATTAGAATATTATTTAAATATAATAAATATATAATAATTATTTATTGAATAGTAATTTGATATTTTATGTTATTAAAATTAAATGTTTATTAATAAATTTCATGTAATAAAACCATAGTATAAAAACAATTTAATTTTATGTTTGATGGTAAATAAAATATATTTAAAAATAAAATTTAAATTGTTATATAATTTTAATATTAATTACATATTTAGTATGTAACATTCATATTTTAACTATTTAATTATATATATTTAATTATCTAAAATAAAATATTATACATTTGAATAAATTTCTATATATATAACCTATAATTTATTATCAATTAATAGTTTCAAAAATAATGCCAAATTATTACTTGCATTTTGATTACAAGGAAATTAAATAGAAGATGATGACCATGTGATATCATATGTTGGTGGTCTTATAAGATTACTAATTCTTACATGATGTGATATGATGAATAAGGGTAATAGTAAAATTCATGATCAATTGAAGCTGGCTGGGAATCAGTGTATATCATCTATTTGTTATAGATTTCCATAAACATAGGATATTCTACATTTCATGCATCATCATATTGTGGATAATAAATGTCTGAGTATTTCTTACGATACATATTCAGAGCATGGAAGGCATAGTGTGATGGAATTTTATATTAATGTTAGCATAATTGAAGGTACCACTCAAATCAAACAAAACATATCAGATGATAATAGATTTACTGAGGGAATATATTGACAAATGATCATGTTGTTCAAGGAGGATCAATTGAATAAAATACATGTAGAGAAAATAAAATATTTCGGATGATAGTACAAGTATATTTTCCTACAATATTTTTTATTATATCTGTACCACCAATTGTTGTGATCAATAATTTATTCAATGATCATTTTTAGAATGAGGATATATATGATAAATAAGATGAGATAATTCTAGAAAATGATTCAATAATACAACATTCATGGTATGTGTAATCATTATATGATATTAAACAAGTGTTTCTTGATATTGATTTGGATGTAGGGACAACAATAACTGATTTCCTAGTTATTTTCCAACGATTAAATGTTGGATGGATGGATGATGAATTATTTGTTAGAATAAAATTTTAGAAAAAATAGGGATTGAAAACTATTATAAATAATTATCATGTGAATAGATAATATATTTACCTTGTATATGATTCAATGAGATTGAAATTTTCTATAAAATAGTAAAAGTATGGTGACCCGTGCAAGACGCGATTACATGCGACCCTTTCTATAAATTAAAATTGATATAATAATAAAAAAATCAATACCAAACACGTTTTTGAATCCATGTATGACTCATGATCATAGGAACATAAACTCAACATTAATTTGATCATTTATTATTTGTATGGTTTGAGTTTATCAAGATTTATGTTTCGAGTAAATATAGGAACACATGGAGAGTTAGTATGGTTATAAAATCTCATACAGGAAGGATTGTCTTATAAATACGACATGTATCGAGAAGGTTTAAAGAGATTATTAAACATCATTTCTTGTGTTTCCTTATTGTATCTAGTGATTGGTTCAAACTGGTTACATTTTCTATCAATTTTAAATTGAAGAGAATGTAGTGAACAATCACATATCTATAGACAAAGTATAATTTCATCATAAATTTTTGGCCACCCTTCTATGAATGAATGAATTCCCTTGCAATAAAAAATTCAGACAAGTGTATGTAACTTTTATTTTCTGAAATAATAATGGATTTCTCTTTATTTTCACCATTCATGGCTTAACGAAATTTCCCATCCCACTGGTGTCTGCAATAGTAGAGGAGGATAATCTGTACATGTAGAATTGGTTCCTATCTTTTATGTGTTATCTTGTCACCAATAAGAAAGGGATATTCATATCAAATAGAAATTTAATATCAATGATGTTGTTTGGCTACACCCTAATTACATCCATCATTACTATGTGAGACATATTTTATGCAATGTACATAATAAAATTCCAGATGACAATGAGAAAAAATCAATCATCAAATTAGGTATTGGATTATATCTTATAATAATTTGGAATTTATGATTATTTTATATCAATGGGAACTTGTTTAAATTTTTATTCCATGAATATACAACATAAAAAAAACAATAGGTTTTCATGTAAATACTATAATAAATATGTGGAATAAATTAGTATTTAGACAATTACATTATGTACATACCAATGTAAAAAATGGTCATTGGAATTTGATTAAGGGAATAGATATCTAAAAATGACTACAAACAAAGTTGAATTAAGAAATTGAAAATTTAGTGGGGTTATTAAATTAGAAACGAGAATATTTTTTTCTCAAACATTTTATAAATGTATAAAATACATTTTTTAAATATCATATAATGAGGAGAAAGAACTATTATAGGGTCATTGATAATCCAAAATGATTATAATGGAGTATGATTTTAACTATAATTATTCCACATCATACTAAGTACACTATATTTATTGTACAGAAATTCAGATTGAAGTTGAGGAGGGTTATAACACACTGACTGGTGTTTGTGGTTGGTTGATGACTATTCTACTAGAGAATTTCATTTGTGAAAGTGGTTACATCCAATCTTACCTGATGACTTACTCTTATAAACGTGCATCATTTTCACATATTCTCCTCTCAAGGGTGAGTTATGTTGTTCTAGTGTATATGGTTGAAAAATTTTAGAATCCCTACAGCATAATATGGATCCCAATTGGAGTGGTATTAAAATAAAATGCTCATATTCATCTTACAATTGTTGTTATAAATCTATCATGGTCTCATTATAAAGGTCATATTATATATACACATATAATAAATGAAATATATTGGCCACTGGAAAATGGATTCAATAATATTGTGGAAGGTATAGGGACGAGTTGCATAATCATAGATAGTGTCATCAGAATGATAGAATTGAGGGATTTTCATCATGCGCTACTTGATTTTTATATTATGAATTTATTATTTTAATTGTATTTTTTCCATGCATAACATATTATCAGATGAATAATTTCATTATCATAATTTTTTACACTAATAAAATATATTATTTATATTATTTATATATTTATCATTTCATTATCCATTTACAATGATGTTATCCACACATCAATAATGATCAATCACTTCTTACAGTAAAATGAGATCAAATATCATATCATTTTTCATATAATGGTGATGAGAGGATACTGAAAGTTTTCAGGGCCCATCACATTCACAATGAGATCCCACGAGAGATTATTAAATTTTATTTACATCATTTTGGGTTCTATTCGTTGATAATCTATAAGTATATACCAATTAAGATTTTACTCATTTATTCATTGGATGATCATTAGAGACCAGAGATATATACATTTAATATGAATCAGGGGGATGGTTACCTTACCAATTGTCCCTATATTATTGGATATTTATAAGGATAGATATGTTGTCAATTGTATAATGATATATAATTGTTATAAAATTTTACACATATATTTTTACATAGTATTACGTGACATGCCTATGACACTTAGAGAATGTATGTTATGGATGTCAAATATTGACACTCATTTTGGTCCCATTGATCTAGATGTGGATAAGGTGATATTAAAAATATGTGAAATGGTGTAAATTTTGTGATTGATTGGATGTAATTTATTTATAGATCATTCTGGATCGTATGTTCATATGATGTATCTACCTGTTCTTGGGTATTTTCAGTGTGTTAGTTAGTACTGTTGGGTTCGACATGTATTTAATGTCTATACATGGGGTTATGTCAGAAAAAAAAATAATGATGGAAAAGGATATAGTTGGTTATTATTTTTTAACAGGTCTGGCCATGGGCGTATTTCCATAAACATACACCTCAGGTTTTCTCTAATTTACTTTTTGATGCAGTTATATGAGAAACATTTCACACAAGGAACATTGAACGCATAATACACAATTTTTGTAACATCATTTTATAATTATATATTTTCAATAATTTTATTTTATTCATATTCATAGGTGGAGAAACACAAAAACTTATTAATATATTATTGTGTATGACATTTCCTATTACCATCTAATGTTAGATCATTTTTTCAGTGATGACGTATGCAAAAATCACTATTGTTATAATTGTGTGCTCAGTGTTTAATGAATGATGATGTTTATTTCTATCTATGTAGTTATATTAGACACCCTATGTAGTTATTTTTTGTGATATATTTTAGATTATTGAATGATGGGTATTTGACATTCAACTTTCATGCATCCATTGATGCATTTTCATATTATTGAGTGGCACCGAATAAATAGGACCACGCGGAATCTCGGATATCTACAACATGTTCTAGGGGAAGTGAGGTAGATTACAGAGGTTTGAGCTATTCTACATAGAGTTAAACATGACCAGGATTGAAATATTATACATGATCCATACATATCCACATGGGATTGAAATGAGAAGTATTGTGTTAGTGTTTGTGATATAGGATGTATTCATCATGTTCCCTACACTAAGTTCATTCTATGATATATTCCAGTGACCATACATTTTATTACATAACATAGAAGGTCATATTATACCATGGTAATTGAATTTTTTAAGACTTCATGATTCTTTGTATTTGATATTCAAGGTATCAGGATCGACTTGATTTGTGATATGATCATATGTGAAACATGAGATACATTTAGTTTTCATGCATTGGGTTCAATGATTCAATCGATAATAGGTGTGTTACACAATTTTGAGACCATATTCTGCAGTCCTAGTGTGATCCTTTCCATCATCCCATGCAACCTCAGGAATAACTCGATCCCTCAAACATCGATGAGGACCGACCTTCACACTGACATCATTTTCATCATTCCACTTATCATACAACTCTAGATACCACTACACATACACCTATTGGTTTTTATTTGTCAAACATGGTACCTTCTATGCCATTTTCCATGCAGCCATAATCAATGCAAGGCATTTTTTACTCCACTGATCAAGGAACTAATATTGATATTGCAACACATATATCATCTACATATCATGTCGATCCGTATTCCTCAAATTAGGGTATCATTAGTGGGATTCCAGTCCTTGATTTTCCATACCCTTATCCAGCTAGCTTCCAGTTTCTTACACAACACTCAAGTGAATGGGAGACTTGTTCTAGTATTTCTATTATACCCACAATTGTGGAAATTTCACATGGACTTGGAGTTGATGAAATCGCACAAGGACCTATATTTAAGGACATCGCAAATGGACCTATTTTTTAGCATACTCTACAACCTACCCAATAGACAATTCGATATGGGCGTACCATCAATGAGCATAGGAGTGGGAATAGTGGACACTTACGTTCCCATAGACATCGATGATGTATTACTTTTACATATATTATATTAAAATATATAATAAAATATATATTTTAACAATATAATATATATATATATATATATATATTTAGCTGTTATAATACTCAAATTAACATATAGTATAACTCTAATATTAAAACATTATGAAATGTTATTAAAACATTTCGTTTTAAATCAAAATTGCTTTAAAATATTATTAAATTGGTTAATGTACGGGTAAAGAAAAAAATCCTACCACATGAGTTGTTTTTAATCCAAGACCTCCCAAACATTTCTACATGATGTTAATTTTTATAAACATCAATCAGGTGATGGGTAAATAAACAATTTTTTTTAATATATATTATGATATATTGTAATAATATATGTATTATAGTACTAAAAATATAAAATTATTATTATATATATAATGTATTAAAAAATATATTTATATATATTTTATAACATGTTATAATGAAATATAGAATAATATTAACAACTATAATTAATTTTTTTAAAAAAATATTTATATTAAAAAAATAATCATAAAACGGGTGTTCACTTTCTAAAATCACATATTCATATGTGGCACCTTTAAGAAGAATCTTTCTTAGAAAGGACCATGTTTAGCATATTTTTAAAGAATTCATTTTATATATATATAAGATATGTTTTTACATAATAGTATTTTATGTCATTGAAAGTATTTTTCATTAATTATTTTTATGAATTATCTTTTTTTCATAATTTATTTGATATTTTTAGTGAGTGTGTGAATTTTTATTTTTATTTTGTTTATACTTTATAATTTATTGAAATTCACAGTTGCATATATGATATATTATTATTTTTTAAGTAGGTGATTTTGAAGGTGTATAAATTAAAAAGACTAAATTAAATTTAACATAGTAACTAAAAATAGAAAATTGATTTCAAAATAAAAATATTTTCATAAATATAACTAATAACTAATTTTCATGACACAAATATTATTGATTAAAATATAATATTTACACATAAAAAAATTGTGGGCATAAAATATAGTATAAATAATATGTAAATAAAATTTTAAACATTGATAGTATAAATAAAAATTAATTTAAAAACAAAGGATATTGAGAGAATAAATATATAATTATAATATACACAAAAAATGTTATCTAGGAAAAAAATATATTTAAAAATGAATTGTTTTGAAATAATAATTTTTTATGTTTGTGAAAAAAATCATTAATAATATTAATAAAAGAAGTATTTTCAAATATATTTTATATATTTAGCGAGTGTTCAAAATTTAATTTATATTGTATTTATAATTTATAATTTTTATCCTTTCCAAGTCACCTACCAGAACCATCATTATATTTCTATGTATAATGTATAAATAAAATCTAAATGAAAATTTTCACTCTAATAAAAAAATAAAAAAATAATTTAAAATAAAAAATAATTTCATAATTATAATAAACAAAAACTAATTTACATGACACAAAATTTATTGTTTAGAAATATAACATTTACACATTATAAAATTTGTGGGTATAATTATCATTATGTGATATATTTTTAATTACATTATTATGATGTGTTATTAATTATATTATCATTGTTAAATATCATGAATTACATTATTAATAAATAATAAATTATATTTATTAATATTTGTAATAATAATTCTGAATAATAATGTATATATCATAATTATTAATGTATCATATAAAGTAGTTAAAATATAATGAAATTAAATATTACATAAATTAGTAATATTGAAAATAAAATTATTAATAAAAATGTTATGATTAATAATCTATTATAACATTAAGAATCATTTATAATAATATTATTTGTAATGTAGTATATATGTTAATAATAAGCAAGTAAGTAAATAATTATAAATATTATATATAATCTAATTATTTGTGTATTAAATATACTTAATAATAAGACAATTGATAATATACATAATTATAAATATTAATATTATTATTTAAAGAATCATCATAATTAATATTATTATTAATATTATTTGAAAAATATTCAACAAAATATAATTTACTTGTAATAAATGATTATTGTTTTATAATAATTAAAAATTACGAACTTTTAAACTTTCAAATAATAATATAATTAATATAAAATCATTTTTTAATTTTTAATTATTATTTATAATATCAAATTAAAGTATTACTAATTTAATTATATATATGAAGTTTAAAGAATTTATTTATAATTATCCATATATATAAATAACAAAAACGAAATAAAATAAACTATAAAAAATGATCATTGGATGGTGTTTTTTGAGATAACAGTCTGATTATAAATTTTTTTAAGAATCTGTTATTTTATATATTTCCTTCTTACAAAAAAAAATTAATGAAGGATTATTCATAATATTTATAAATAAGTCATTGTTTATAAATGTTCCCACCCTTTTGCGTAATATCCCTTAATTTCAATAGTAGATTGGGAAAAAGTTTCTCAATCATTATATTTTTGTAAATTGATGTATATGGTCCCACATAGGTGGATTAACACGGAGGATACCACTATTTAATGTCATGTATTAACGATGTATCTCAAAACATGTGGGACTTCTTCTTATTGATATAGGACTATGTATTGGACTACATCACGATGCTCTATACCCATGTAGAGTGTACAACTGGAAGGAAGCTAATGTTTCTTCATTTAGACAACAGAGGAGAGTACATATCATGGGAATTCAATGCATATGGTAGGACTTATGGAATCTACAATTAGATTATAGTACAATGCACCTCATAACACAATGTAGTTATAAAAATAATGAATAGATCCATCTTATAGATTTTCAGTAGCTTGATGAGTTTGGTTAAGCTCTCCAATCCATTCTCAAGATATTATTTTTAGGTTGCATTGACCTCATCAATAGATCCCCACTAGTCCTGCCAATATTCTATATTCCAAAATAGAGATGATCTGGTAAACATCTATCTTAGTCTCATTTATGAGTATTTGGATTTTATTAATATTCACATGTTTCCAAAGAACTCTGATATATGTTATACAATTGATATACTCTATTCATCTTCATTAAATACAGAGATAGGGGTTTAGTTAAAATATTTCATTCCTAAAAGTGAGTAATGTGATCAGAATTAGAGAGTTTGTGTTCTATAAGAACAATAAGATCATGGGTCTTCAGAATCCTTTTATGTTTTGTGGGGAATGTGTCAAGGAATAAATTATTGATCCAACACCTTGTACCAGCACTACCTATCACTAAACATGAGGAGATGGAAGAAAACTCATCAGCAACAGACCATGATAAATTGGATGAGGATATTAAGTAGGGGGACTCATTCCTCACTACAATATATTTCAGAACAATCATATGATATAAGTTATGTGCCTCTTTAGTCTATCATTTCATGGGATTGATGATCATCCTGAGGAATGATTCCATTAATAGAGTATTTAGAGTCAAAGAATTTGTTGGAAACTAATGAGGATGATCCAGAATAATATCAACTATTATATCGACATTCACTATCACTGAGTACTCACAATGTGATGGACCAACAACAACTACTACTTGTAAAAATTCACATGATGGATAACCTAGTGGATATATTGACAAATGTTGTTTTATGGAAAATGATATTTTTTTCATATTCTCTTGTGGATTACAGTTGGAGTTGGATAATTGGTGGTGTTTTTTCTAGATACCTAGGTATGTAACTGGTACACCATCTACAACCACCATGAATATATCTCATGGATGTTTTTTGTGCTGTAGATATACTATTTTCATCTATGAGTTTGGGTTTAGATTGGTGAGGGTGGAAGGAAGAGTTTTAGAAAACATTATCTCCTCACACAATTCTTATTTAAAGAGGTTAGGTACATCCTTTATTCATCTAAAAATTTCAGTAAGAGATACATTTTGAGATACATCATTGAAGTGCTACCAGTGTGAGAAGGGGGTGGTGCCTTGTGTATGATTTTATATGTTTTATTCATGTTGAAATAAAGTTAATTTTTTCTCACTTCTAGTTCAATTATAACATTCTGGGATTGGTTAAGAACAAAAAAAGAAACCCTACATAATGGTATAAATCAAAGGGAATGTGAATATTTAGATTGATCCTCATTTATATGTTGTTGAATTTGAGATAATTATAGGGTATTTTATCTACGAAAACAAATTTAATATGAAACCACAATAGTAGAAATCAAAAATATATTTGAGGAAATAGAATATTTTTCAATAAAAAACTATATTGGATTTTAATCACAAGTCACTAGTCATCGACCATCAAATGGGGTGAAGTGTAGAACCACCTATAATGTGGGAAAATAACAGAAAACTATCTAATGTGAGGCCCACTTTGTTTATGTGGAGGAGTAGAGGAGGATGAGGTGGGAGACTGGGGAGGTGTAAGTGATTTTATGGAGGGGAGGGTTTTCTAGAGAGGGATATGTGGTGTCGTAGATAGGATGGGTGAAATATGGTTTTTAATGGGTTTCTAAAAATATTAAAGGGTTTAGTGACCCTTGTTTTTTCTAAATGTTACCCATGAAGTGTGAACCAAGTTTACACTTATCTGATACAAAGGATAATCATGAATTCGGTACATTATTCATTTTCTACCACTAGAGAAGCATGGACCCTATTCACACTTCCTAGGTACGGTGGAGTAAGCATGTTCCCTATTCACTCTTCCTTTGAAAACATAATAAAGGATGTGTGAAAAAGGTTCATACTTCTTAAAATCCAAATTCAATAAAAGGACCCCCCCCAAATCCAATTATTCACCTCTTATTTTTGTTGTTATACCTTGTAGAAAATGTTTCTCAATATATATTTACTGCTTTTAAGAATATATAATATCAATTTAAAATTAAATAGTTTAATTAGGTTTATTTATTTTATTTGTACGATGTATTTAATTAATATTTGATGTGTAGAAATTAGTGTTTTTGTCTTGGGTTTATTTATTTTATTTCCATTATTACATTTATAAATCTAAAAAATTATATAATTTTGTTCGATTTATTTTCTAAATGAGTTATTATTTGTTGTATGATATAATTTATATTGATTGGTTAAGAAACCTAAATATGTTCTTCCAAAAATCTAATTTATATTTAGGGAAATGAAATTATTTTTATAAATGTATATATTTTTAATTTAAATAGAGAGTTAAAAATATTTATATGATTATAATATATGTTGTCTATAATGTATTATAAATATAAAATATAATATCTTTGACAATA
The DNA here is from genome assembly GCA_963277665.1 of Viscum album. Classification (NCBI taxonomy): domain Eukaryota; kingdom Viridiplantae; phylum Streptophyta; class Magnoliopsida; order Santalales; family Viscaceae; genus Viscum; species Viscum album. Next base: position 1,819,563,065 of record OY728146.1, read on the forward strand.
GCATAAAATTGTTTTAAAAAATGTATATATTTTTAATTTAAATGGATAGTTGAGTAGATTTATATGTTATATTTAATGTAATATAAATTTAAATTATATCATTTTATACACTAGCTATATAATTTATTAAAAATACATTACTTATATTAAATATCATATATAAATTTGTTAAAAAAATATATAAAAAATTATTTTCGTTAATCGTATAAATTTTTTTTCATTGAATATTATTTTAAATTATAATTATTCTAAATAATAATTATTCAATGTAGTAATCTATGAAATATAATTATGTAAATATAGGAAAGTAGGAACAAGACAAAAAAATATATTTAATTTTATTAAATTAAAATTTTCATATTTTTATATTATTTTAATTGTATTCTTCTAATTGTAAATTTTATTACATTTATTAAATAATAATAAAAAATTTAACCAATAAATTTAAATTTTATTAAGTATAAATAATAATTACTTCAAATAATAAATTATAAAATATGTTTACTTAAATTTTAAAAAGTATTAGAATGAGAAAAAACAATTATATATACAAATGAAATTTTAAAAAATAAAAAATTACATATGTGTAAAGTATTGTACTAGTTATTATGTAACTTTATGTTATAATAGTTTTAATAAATTTATTAAATGTTGTTATATATATATATACATAAAAATTGAAAATTTCAATTTTTGGGAAATAGGTGTACCTAATTAGTATATATTCCATCTTTTAATTGGTAAAGTTATAAAATATGTAAAACATAATATGTATACTAAAAAACATGTTATGATTATTATGTAGTGACTGGTCTTGGGATGTGGAACCAATGAATAATTAAAATTGAATTCTTTTTTTGTGTGTGTGGTTATATAATTTTTAATAATTGCATTTTTATTTTTAAATTGGTAACTTGTGATCGATCACTCACTGTGTAAGTAAGGGCATATGTGTCTGCTTAAAAAAATTAATAACCCTGGACCCCCTGACATGCGTGTGAGTACATTTGTAATTAAAAGTTGATCGATAAGTGTCATCCCCGAAGAGTTGCTCTAGATTGGTCCTTCCACAAGATGCCTTTGACAAGAGGTTTTGTTGTTTGATATGATACTGGTGATTTATGAAATATATGAAAATAGAGAGTCTAGTTGTTGACCCATAGGTTTTGTATAGTTTATCATATACTAATAAAATAATCCATATTAAGTCTCACGATCTTGCTGTTGACGCATATTTCCATCACAGAGTCCAACAAATGGAAAAGGGGAATACCTTAAGCATAATGAGGGTTATCCTTTGAAAAACATCAAAAATTGACAAAGGAATGGACCAGGAAAAAATTTGACAGGTGTCGCGGAAGTTTTTTGCGCACCACGCAAGTCACTTGCGTGCCACATATGGGTCGCGCAAGTCACTCGTGTGCCTATTCTTTTTTTCACCCAAGGTGCCCAGTGGCCTATAAATAGCCCATGTGCCCCCCCCCCCATTTTGAGGAAAATTTTTCCAAAACATAGATTCATGCTACGGTCACCCAAGTCATTCTTTGAGGTCTTCCAAACAATTCTAAGGTAATTCGTTACCTAGAATGGAATCTCTAAAGATGAAGAATAAGGACGAAGTGTTAGAACTCATCAACACTTGTGCGCCTTAGTGTCTAGCCTTTAATGGAAATGACGACACTTGCGCGCTTCCTTTCCCTCTCAAAGAAACTTGCACACCACCCTTCTGGAAGCCTCTTGGGATGATACTAAGGGCTTGAGTTCAAAGTCGCCAAAGTATTACCCTTTAGACTATTTGTCACCCAAGGTGACTCATGTCGCGCAAGTCTACTTGCGCGACCAGGACTTGCACGCTATATAAAATACTTGTGCGCCGACTTCATAGTCACCTACTTTCCTCAAATCAACCTCTTTTTTTCCAAATATAGCCTTCAAAACCATCTTCAAATCCATTTATGGCATGGTACCTTTTTTGGATTCCTTATTTGAAAGGAATTCTGTGATAACCTCCCCCAAAAACACACGACATAAAATCATTATGTCACCACGGCTAGGGGTTTCTTATATAATCTCATCCTTTTAGAAGAGAAGATCTTTTAACTTGGGCCTCCTTCTCAGGGGTAAGCCTCAGTCATAAGTTCCTTTAACATCAGGCTTCCTTCTCAAGTGTAAGCCCAAAGTTACATGTTCCTTTAAAATTTTTCTTCTTTCTATGGAGTAAGCCCCAAGTTACAAGTCCCCTTAACATGGGAATCTTTCTCAGGAGTAATCCCCAGTCATAAGTTCCTTTAACATTGATCCTCTGTCTCAGGAGTACGTCACATGTTAGAAGTCCCTTTAACATTGGGCCTCTTTCTCAGGAGTAAGCCCCAAGTTACAAGTCCCCTTAACCTAGGCCTCTTTCTCAAGAGTAAGCCCCAGTCATAAGTTCATTTAACATTGGGCCTTCTTCTCAGGAGTAAGCCCCAAGATACAAGTCCTTTTAACATGGGCCTCCTTCCTAGGAGTAAGCCCCATGTTATAAGTCCCCTTAACCTGGACCTCCTTCATATGAGTAAGCCCAATTCATTTTTTCGTTAAACAATGGGAATCATTATCTATAGTAGGCCCCATGATTTATCTCTTTTTATTTGGGTTTCCTTCTCAGAAATAAAACCCAATCATAAGTCCCTCTTAATTTGGGCTTCCTTTTCAGGAGTAAGTCGCGGGCTAAAATTCCAAATCTCCATAAACTAAAAATACCTTTATGGACCATACTCTTGGGATTCTTTCGTAAGTCATGGTCTTTATTTACATAGTCCATCATACATACGTAAGCCCCACATCATTTCAAATGACTGCATCTTTCATGGCAACATCGTAATGTTTACTGATACCTCTTGTTTCCCACACCTAGAATGACTCACGTGAGTTTAGAGTGTGAATGTAATGATGAAATCTCTTTTTGGGCCATTAACCATGAATAAACACCATACTTCTTCACCCAAACTACGTGGACTTTGATCTCTACCTTAAAAGTAGAGTATGTAGAAAGACTATATATGGTTCAAACCCAATTTTCATTAATTATCTTCGGTCCCATATGATGTTAAACTATATCCTTCTTATCGAACTATGTGGGTTCTGATTTATTTTTAACATGGATACGTAGGTAGCCCATCTGTGGGTACGATCCCAACTATAAAATAATCTCGGTCCTTCTGAACGACAATAAACTTAAAGTTACCCACTCAGTGGCCTTAAAACAAGTATTTTCATCATAGTTACCATGTGATTTTTATAAAATATATTGAAGGATACCATTGACTAAGAATCTCCAATACTTATGGATGATTATCTATCAATGAAGAACCTCAAATATATATAAAATATTCTCTAAATCACATAAATATCATTCATTGATTGCCAAATCTAAAGGAAAACTCATTTTCTAGGATAGTGAATTAATAAGGATTCGTGAACATAACATAAATTTATAAGAGAGTCCCGGAGTAGGAAATAATTCCCCTCAAAAAGGTGTGATGAGCCTGACCCCCATCATATAGACCAATGCAAATTATTTAGCCTCGTGAGCCCACAACTAATGAGCACCTACCATGGGAAAGAAGGTCCAAATGGAAATAGAATCATTGGGTGTTTCTGGTTCTATGAATAATCCAGTTAGAACCTGATTAGAATATTTTAACCTTAAACAAACAAGGTCATCCCCATTTCCAGAAGAAATAAAAAATGGTGAACCTGTTGTGAATTCTTAACCAAGATAAAAAAATGTTTTGATTATTTGTTAGGCCCATATTAAACTCAATATGAGGGCCAAAAAAGAAATCAACCACATATGTGCTCATCCAAAAGATGTAGTCTGTCCAAAACTATCTTGATTAGGTCTGCTATATCAAACATGCACTCTTTTACAAGATCTATATGCAACATAAAATGGTTTCATTAATGTTCACACATGTGAATGCCTCGACCACTACTCCTATTGGATCCTCATCTGCTCTGAGGATGAAATCACCTACCTAGCGTCTTCAATGCTGGGTCTCGAATGCATTGGTGAGGGAATACCATCAACACGGTACCATCTCGACTCGGGTGGCCACTTGAGAAGCCCTCCAGGTGAAAACCTCACCCTTGTTGTCCGGACAGCGACAACCAGTGGTTAAAAAGTAGGTGGTGCCAACAACTGTTTCAAACCATTTCGGGTCGTTATTCCTAGATCGCACCAACCAGTCCCTCCCATATTACAAGGAGGAGAGTGAAGAGGCCACTCAAGGCCTCAATTCAAGAAAACAAGTTTCCTTCATAATGAATCCCACAAACAATTGCTGCCAGACTCATGCAATAGTGTACCCTCAACATGATGAGGGTATCACCTCTAGATGTTCGTCTTAGGTCCCTTAGACCCGAGCAAGCAAGAAGAACCATCATAAGCAAAATTCGTCTAACAGGGATCAGGTTCTTACCTCTTCCCTATCCAGATAAGTCCATCAATATAACTTGATGGCGAACAACGAGCGGAAATATACACCCATCTGTCCTGATTTCACTACCCATCAGACTCGTGTGGCAGTAACACACCCATACCACTAGGGAATTATGGTAGATTATTATAGGCATGCAAAAACACTTGTTTATAAAACATCAGCCAGTCAGCAGGCTCGTTTGACTACAAACAAAGAAATTCACAAATCAAATGTGGTGACCACCTGTAAACAAAAACATACATCTACTTACACTCATCAATTCTTCCAGCAGTCTTGCCTGCCAGTATTAAAGAACGTTCATAAATCATATTTGGTGGAGAACAATCAGCCAACACATACACCTATAGTTCATCAAGCTAACCAACAGTCTCATTTGAAAGCACCTGGATATGTCAATTTGAAAGCTCCATTGAAAAACTGGAGGTAGACACAACTTTATTCCCCCACAAATGAGTACTGTCAGAATTCACCGATAGGAAAAGTTGGACAGGAGTAGGAACAGAAACCTACTCCAAACATGGAATGGACTTATATTCCCGGTCTGGCATCTAAAGTCACCAAGCACATTATCGAAAAGGTCAAAGAGAAAAAGAAGTTCTATACCCATATTCTGGATACATATTAGAATATTATAGAAGCCTTTGTGACATCACAGGTAAAGAATCATAAATCTATCCCTATTAGTGGAGTGACTCATCAACATGTCACTGTGGAGTAGATACACACCTCTATTCCTATCCAGGAGGGTTGTAGGGCATACTCCCCCATGTCATACAGAAAATCATGTTGGGCATATACACCGGGTTTAAATGGAGATAATCAGCCTAACTGAACCATTTCTCTTGAGAAGGCACATACACCTGCCCACAATAACCACTTTTTTCAACAAGTGGTTTCAAAAGTGTTTAAGAATGAGCCCATGAAAAATACCAATCCATCGCCATTGAAAAATCAAGAGCCAATATGCAATAAGGCCTTTCTAAATGCTTGAGTTCTTGATGCACTCAGACAATTGTATTTTTCAACTCAAAATTCTACACGCTCACTTCTAGATTCTGGAAGTAATAACAATAATTCTTAAGGTCTTCACCAGAAAATTCCTCATGAAGGCTTGCTTCATGACTATTCGGTCAATCTCGAAGTATCATCTTCAGACGAGAGCCACAATAACCCTCTGTGTGGCATGAAGACCAAGTAGAAAGAGGTTTTATCTTTTGCTGTAACCCACTATGGTGGTCCTCCCCATGATGATGAATTTAGCAGCTAATTTCCTCTCCATAGTAGTAAATATCAATGCTTGGAAAATTCTTCAATGGAAAATACAGTAATGAGAAAGCCCTCTTTTCTTATGGAACATAAAAATGCGAAGCCAGTCATGTCTATTACCTTACCACTAGAAGGTGAAATACTTTCTCTATCAGAAGATAGTCTGGGGTGTAGGTCATTCTCCGAACCACCCCTGGGCCATTCATCTTCTAAATTGACAAATTAATTATCTACCAATGTTGTTGAATATGACGAAGAAACAAAGAGTCACATCTTTGGTCGAATCAGGTAGAAGAAACGTCATCAAATGATAATGAGGAAGTGCTAAATATGAGAAAAAAATTGGCAAAAGGTGAAATACCAGTCATGTTTTTGCCTTTGGATGAATCTCCGTGTGATATTCTAGAAATGTTGACAGAAGATTGTATTCACGATATTCGTATCAACATATGGAAAAACATTTGTCACATAAAATAGATAATATTATGTTTTGATTAATATCAAAATCATGTGCAGATAATAGAAGGGTTGAAAAGCCAAATTTATGTGGCATCTCTCTCAGTTTCCCGACATCCTATGGTTAAATAGCAGTAGAGAGCCCTTCAACGTTCATGCCTTGGCGCATTAACAAGGTTGCACCAATAAATTACCAATGCCCCCTCTGGTATTCATATTACGGGAATAGGTGTTCATGGAGTATTGAATTTCACTGTGCTCTCCAGTCAACAAATCACACCAAAAGTGGTCTCATGAAATGTTATTGCCCATGGATGGCCACATTTAACTGATTTTGTGCGTAATCAAATGCTTTCCCACGAATATGCCTCAACTAGTTCTTCCAAAAGTCAGGCATATAAAGAATAAGTTTTCAAATTACACTTGCATCAAGTAGATGAGAATATGAAACATGCTTCTCATTTGGAGCACGAACATCATCAGGTGACAAAATTTTCATAAATATTCCAACGGTCATCTGAGCCATGTGACTTGAGTGGATGTCGGATGATGCATCCGGCCTATTTCCGGACTAAAGTCCACCCAATCAGGAGAGATTTTAAGAATGTTTCAGATGTAGTAGCTCAAGATCCACCTCATCTTTCCAGACTAGGGACTCTCTTAATACAACCCTCGGGATCAATTGATTGGATTCAAGGAGTTGAGCAAGAAAAACAGGAATATCCCCAGTCTATCGGACTGAGGAATTTTTCAAATTCTCAATCTATTCCTCAATGAAAATAATTCCTCTCTCTATTAGGGAAGAAACCATAAGAGGAAAGAAGAGCCGAATTATCAGGAGATTCCATCAAAATTATAGTTCATCATGATGTTCCAGAGGGATCATCCAAACAAAAAAGAAAATGTCTCATAAAGGACATGGAAGAAGACAATATCACAGAAGTATTGATAGAAGGGATGCATTACGTTATGCATCTATAAATTTCCTCAGTTCCATTGTCATTAATCCCCTAGAACATGTGGCTCACTCAGAGGGATCAGATGAAGATGTTCTTGTTCCAGAAGTTGTTCACATAGAAACGAAAGAAGGAGGATTGTGTAAAAGAAGATAGAGGGTTGCCTAGGGGAAAGACATTCCTTTAGGTAATTCCCATCCATACTCTTGAAAGGCGCATACCAAGGAAAAGGGTAAAAGACATGTTTCATTACACCCTACCTCTAGAGAAGTAAAATCACGCTCATTAGAGGAAAGGTTCACACAACAAGAATAATAAATGAAGGAGTTAAGGAGACTAAATGAAAATATACTTCGAGATAGACTTCCTCCTCAGTATACTAGAGTTAATAAATCAAGGGAATTTGTTACAGATACTATGATGGATTAAGAATATCCCCCTTTACAAGTACACCCTTACAGGTCCAATCCTATGGGTCGTGCGTGACAACAACCAGTAATAATACCATTAGCGGAAGTATCAGTCGCCACACCCATGCAAACTCTAGTTATTGCACCTTCTCAGGACCAATCTCAAGCAGATGTTTCACAAAAATTAATGACTACCATTAAGTCATTAACAGCTTGGTAGGAAGAAATAGAAGTGAATATTTCACAAGTTCAACTAGATAAAGGATCTTACCATGAATGTGTGGATGAACTCTCTCCCCAATCAAATTTTGTGAAATACCACATTCCCAATTTTTAATGTTTCTGGAGATCCAAATATGACAGTTTTTATCAAACCTATATTATGAAAAGGGAGAATGAAAGAGTTTCATATTTCATGGATCACTAGAATGGATTAACATATTCCTTATGTTTAGGACACCCTCAAAAAGAATTTTTGCTAATCTGTGTGGAAAATCTGTGTGATGAATTATGGACATCGTTCATCCCTATGAAATACAGAGGATGGTTTCGAGACCTTACTTCAATCTCTCAGCATATTAAAGACTATCTTACAATGACTAAGGCTAAAACTTGTGTAATTCCATCAGTTCTAGGATGGAGAATAGGGAAATCATTGACTTCTACAATTATTCTTAAACAAGAACATGTACCTTCTTCCACTTCAAAACATTCATCATATCAAAGGGCTCCACCTCTTGAGAATCAACAACAACGTCTACCTCACCAATATGATCAAAGAGATCAAAGATAGAAACAGTTTGAAGATTTTAAGAACTATCTTTATTCTTTTTGGAATGAATAAGTTCTTTTATACGTCATCTCGGCTCTGGAAAACAATCTGGTTCAGTTTCCAAGGCCCAAAAGGCCGAAATAGGAAAAAGATGAAGTCCTCTTGAACTATTGCATGTTTCATCAGATGTGAGGCCATCCTATTAAGGTGTTTTTTGTGTTAAAATACCTCTTGAAAAAGATTGTAGACTTTTTACAAGTTAAACTGAATGGTACTTCATCCTATGTAGCATGTGTTACTGATACTAATCCAGAACAAGAATTTGAGTGGCACGAAGTCAAAAGTAAAAATGAGAAAAAAATATGATGATTGGATGTTCATGAGAATGATCAACCGAACTAATGACATTTTATGAACACAATTGAATCAACCAATTGTGTCTTCTGCTATGAATGCCACAACAAAACCCCCTTCATCAGAAAGAAAATATTCAAAAAGAAGTGTAATTTGAAGAACGAAGACCAGTTAGAAGAATATGAGCGCGTTTCAAAGCCTAAGTTGTCATTGAATCTGGCAGATTTCATGCCATTTACTTCAAAAACATGGTCATCACCCCACCAAAAGACACATCCTAAACTTGTTAATCAGGAAGAGCCTTCATCAGATGAAGAATTGATCTTTGGTTATGATAACATGATTCATTTAACAGATCCTTATGCTAATTATAGTTTTGATTATGATGAGCCGATGTTCCCTGTATCTAATAGAGGAATTAGAGGAAGAAACAGTGGTCTAGTAAACAGGGGAAGATATGGATTTTCCAGAATCCACTACTTCAATCCTACCCCTTCTAAAACTATATATGCGATAGAAACTCATGGAAAATCCCTTCAGCAGGCTCAACATGAATAAGAATGTTCTTCCACAAATGGAAGATTCGGTCCTGAAATAGTTATTTTGGAAAACCAGTTAGAGGTCACCTCTTCTTCCTCTCAGCAAATAGATAGACCTATTCGGTCTAATCTACAGAAGAAAAGAATATTTCCAACTGTTGCCCCTATACGGGATGCATCTAATGCCAAAGAATCAACTTCAAAGGAACCTGGAAAACCACAATTTCCTAATAGGAAACACAGACCTTTGGACCAAAAGTATGATGTCTTGAAACATTTGGCCCAAATACTAGCCATGTTATCAATTCTGGATGCCTTGAATCTATCAAAGAATATTCAGGAGGCACTTATTGAAGCTTTTTCAAGTCCTTGTGAATTCGAAAACAAAATTGTTGCAGCAGAAGTCTAACATATAGAGAATGATTCTAAAAAATTCCATGTAGTGATATCTTTTACAGATGAAGATGAATATGATGTTCTACATGGACATATCAGACCTTTGTATCTATCTAAAAAATTCAATGATATAGACATTCGATGAGATTTCATTGATAATGGATCAGAATTCAATCATATTTTTATTCATACACTTCATAAATTTGGCCTCAATGAATATTATTTATCTCATTAAACATTGTTGTTGCAAGGATATGATAAGAATGAACAATAACCTCTGGGCGAAATTACATTCAGAATTCTGTTTGGAGACCGTGGTTCTAATCCAGATTTCATGGTAGTTCATCAGGACACAGCCTTTATTATTTTTCTTGGAAGACATTGGTTACATCAACATATGGAAGTACTTTCTTCATACCATCAATGTCTCAAATAATGATTCAATGTTCAAACTGGGACATTGTATGGTGAAAAATCCTTATTCAAAACATGTGAATCTCAATACATTACAGCAGTATCCTATCACATGGAAGTAATGGAAAAATATGCGGTAAAGAAGGTCACCAAAATTAATGCTCCAAATGGGTTGGAAAATATTCCAGTAATCTCATTCATACATATGAGTATAGATTATGTGTTTCCTATCAATCAAATTTATAGGATAGACCTTAATCTAAACACTCATATAGAAACTTCCATAATGTCAATTATGGAAATCAATCCAGACATCATGGGATAAATTGTTGATTCACCATGAAATGATGAAATCATAGATGGGGATGTCTTATTTTCATCAGCTGAAATCCAGAAATTCTAGACGTTATTAACCAAGACAGAATAAGTTATAGCAATGTCAGAGGAAAACAATGATGTTGATTCTCAACCAATAATCTCCTCTTTATCACCCCAGGAGGACCCTTCATCATCAATAGGGTAAGAAATGGCATCCTATTCTCCAAGATGTTCATATTATTACTTCTCCCCTGACCATTGAAATTCTGCTTCATCACCTAATATGAAAGTAGAGATAGAATAATTAACAGATATTGAAGAAGAACAAGAAGATCTTTGGGACGATCCTCCAGCAATGAAAGAGGGTATATCCACCACTATGGAAGAACTCAGAAAACTAAATCTGGGTACAAAATAAGATCCATGCCATACTTTAATTATTTCATCCATGACTCATGAAGATAAAGAAATGTATACTTCATTTATAAAGAAAAATCGAGATGTATTTTGCTAGAATTATATAGAAATACCAGGTCTTGATCATGATGTTTCCACTCATCGTTTTGGTTTTCTAGAAGAACATAGAGGATTCAAGCAAGCAGCAAGAAGAACACACCCAACATATGTGTCCAAAATTAAGGCCGAATTTGATAAGATTTTCAAGGCTGAAATTGTCAGAGAAATTCAGTATCCCAAATGGATAGCTAATATTGTCCAATGTGAAAAAGACTAATGGATGAATTATAGCTTTCGTTGACTTTAGATATCTTAATCAGAATTGTCCCAAAGATGATTTTCCAATTCTGATCACAAAACACTTAATAGATGAAACAGGTGGGTATGAAGCTCTTTCCTTCATGGATGGATATTCTGGGTACTATCAAATTCGAATGGCCCCAGATGATGACGAGTCTATATCATTCATAGCTCATTAAGGTGTGGTTTGCTATCGGGTAATACCCTTTGGCTGGAAGAATGTAGGTGCAACGTATCAACGTGCCATGCACTATATCATCAAACCCTTTTCAGGGAAATTTGTTGAATGTTATATGAATTATTTGGTGGTTAAATCCAGATAACGTTCTGATCACTTGGCCGATCTGGAAATCATATTTAATAAACATCGACAACATAATTTGAATATGAACTCCTTGAAATGATCTTTCAGGGTAACCTTAGGAATATTTCTCTACTTTGTTGTATGCCATTGTGGTATCGAAGTTGATCTCAAGATGAAAAAAATCAATCCTTGGGATTTCACCTACTTCAAATTTGAAATAATTAAGGGGACATCAAGGTCACTTGGCTCATATTCGGCGTTTCATATCCAAATTGGCAAGCAAGTGTTTACCCTTCATCAAATTAATAATGAATGGAGTCACATACCAGTGGACTGAAGAATGTCAAGAAGAATTCAATATTCAAAAAAATATCTCTTGAGTGCACCGATATTAATTCCAAATGATGAAAGAAGACCACTTATTTTCTATGTGACATCTTTAGAGAGATCATTGGGTGCCTTCCTTTCTCAAAACAATGATCTTGGGAATGAAAACAACCTTTACTATCTCAGTCGCACTATAGATGAGGCTGAAACGTGATATTCATGTATTGAAATGTGATGCTTAGCATTACTCTTTACAGTTCAAAAATTTAATCACTACCTGCAACATCATGAGGTACAATTGGTATCTCCCAAAAACCCACTCAAATTTATCCTTAGTTGTCCAATGGTTACAGGACGTCTGGAAAGGTGGGAAGTTATTTTTCAGCAGTTTGAAATCCAGTATGTGTCTCAAAAGGAAAAGAAGGTACAATCTCTGGATGAATTTCGTGCTAAACACCCATATATAAAATATACATCTTTAAATATTGAACTTCCTGATGATTATGTATTCTCAATTGAAGATAATCCTCAAACATGGGAAATGTAATTAGATGGTGCCTCCAGAAGTCCAACAGGGATGAAAATAGAAGATCCTAAATTCAACAATGTTGGGTTAGGAATAATTCTTATTTCCCTAGAAAAGGTAGTGCTACACTATTTCTTCCTATTGTTGGAAGGTGATACAAACGAAGAAGCATAATATCAAGCTCTCATCACAAGCATGGAATTGGCGCTTCAGGCACATGTGAATCACTTGAAGGTAAAAGGTGATTCAGATTTGTTAATCAAATAGGTCCATGGGGATTATGTCATCATAAAATAAGATTTACTTCCTTTGTGTGATTATGTCAGAGAGTTAATGGAATAATTTCCCTCGGAACCAACATTTTCTTATGTCCCGCGATCACAAAATTCCCAAGCTCATGCATTTGATAATGTATCCACATCCCTGGAAAATCCAAATCAAGATGAAACAATCACCAGTATTGCCCACTGTCGTGTATTTTCACCTTTTGTTAAAATAAGAAAAGAGGAAATCAGTGAAATCAGTCCCATTTCTGATCCATTTGTTCATACTGCAGGATGGATGACACCTATCAGAGAATTCCTTCAAAATAGAACACTCCCACATGATTGATTCGTTAAAGAACAAGTCCAGTGACATGTGGTCAATTTTAATCGTTATGATAGCCCATATCACCATAAAATTCTCTACAAGAGAGGTTTTGATGGAATTCACTTTAGGCGTTTTGATGGTAATGAGAAAATGGATATCATGAGTGATGTTCATGCAGGAGTTTTTGGTGCTCACTAGTATGGACATAGACTTTCTAATAAAATTAGAAGGCTTGGATACTTCAGGCCTTCAATGATACAAGATTGTATTGATTTCACTATGAAGTGTCATTCATTACAAGTATGTTCCAACTTCATTCCTCAACCCCCAAAGTTGCTTCAGGTAGCTAAATACCCATATCTATATTCCACATGGGGAATGGATGTATTAGGACTATATCTTTCGGCTACATCCAAGCATTTTAAGTACATTCTTACAAATTTTGACTTCTTTTCTAAATGGGAAGATGCATTTCCTCTCAATGAAGTTACTTATAAAGGAATTGTTAGCTTCGTCAAGTCTAACATCATTACCAGATTTGGTTTCCCTTATACCATATTGATGGACAATGGCACCAACTTTTGTTCATCTGAGGTGATACCGTTGTATTAGGAATACAACATCAAATCCAACCATTCATCTCAGTATCATGCTGCAGCCAATAGCCAAATAGAGTCCTTCAATAAGACTCTTTCAAATATACTTCAAAAGATGGTGGATAAAGATAAGAGGTCATGGCATGATAAATTCCTTCATGCTTTAGGGGCTTATCGGACCAGCACCCGCACTACTACATAGTCAACTCCATATTCATTGGTATATGGAATAGAAGCAGTCATTCCCATTTAGGTTCAATTACTTTCTCTTAGAGTAGCCATTTATGATCATTAATCCACATATGAACAATCTCAGAAGGGATATGATGAATTGGAAAGATTATATGAAAAAATATTGTGCACCCTGCACCACTTGGAAGTCTATCAGAATCGAATAGCAGAAGATTTCTATAAAAAAAATAGTCTTTGTTCATTCATTCAACAAGAATTATAATTGGTCCTCATTACTCCAATGATAATAGGAAAGAATCCTCAAAAGCATGATCCAAAGTGGGAAAAACCTTACTCAATACATAGGTATACTCCGACGGAGATTATTCTTTAATCTCAATGGATGGAGAACTCATTACAACTTCAAATAATGCAAGATTCATGAAAAACTATTTTGTGTAACACAAATACGACAATTGTTCTTGCTGCAAGACATTAAACTGCATAGCCACTAGTTGTTCCTATATGATGTTAAACTGTGTCCCCCTTATATGTCCTACATGAAATTAAACTGTACTTGTTCATCATACATGACGTATAAAATGTGAAAAAATGTCTTTTAGTACATCCTACATTACGTTAAAATATGAACATGTGTTTCAAGATGTAAAACTACACAAAAATATGTCCTAGCTACATTACGGTAAACTGTATAGCACCCTTTGTCCCACACAATGTTAAACTGTGCATCCTTAGGGTTGTTGAAACCTCTTGTTTCTCAAACTATGCATGACTCGCGTGAGCTTAGAGTAAGCTTCAACCATAACACCCTCTCAGGGCCGCTAACCACCCGTACGTCCCAACACCATCTTCAGGTCATTGTCCTCAAGTACAACTCGATCACCAATTCATTCTCTATAAAACTACATGGACTTTGATCCTTTCCCTCTAGGCTTGGTACATAGGCAACCTCACAAGGCTCAAGCCCAAAACCAATATCTTCACATCAGTTCACCTCCATCTCGTACGATGTTGATATGTGAAGCCCCCCCCCATGAAACCAATATCTTCACATTGGTTCACCGTCATCCAACATTACACTAAACTGTGCAGCACCATCATCTATGTTATATGACATTGAACTATACAGTCCCCCATTATCCCCGCTGCAAGCCATTAAACTGCATAGCAATACGTCCTAGCTACATGATGTTAAACTGTGAAACAATAGTCCATGCCTATAACCTTAAATTATACACACATTTTTACTATATCACAACAAACTACAACAGTCTCTAACACCCTCACATGAGAGGGAATCATTATTGACATTGATCTCCAATCATGTAATATTCCATGAACTACGTGCATACATAGCAATACCCGAACCTATAATCTTGGGGCCAACCATCATTGCACTAAAGTCCACTTTCACCCATCACTTGTATGAACCAAATCTGTATATAGGATATTTCGGGAAAAATGTATGGTGTGATTCCCATCCCTATATGATACGTTGGTACATTGGATCATCCCTCGAATCCAGCACCAAGTCTTTGGGCCTAACCCCAAACTACTTTTCCATCGCTTTTCTGAAAAGTCCCCCTAGGATCACATGAATGTGGTATGAAACCCCTGGTCTTTATTCACATCAGGTGTATAACAAAAACAGAGTGTGTCACCCTCATTGTGGTATGAGCTCTACGAACCTAAACTAAGATCTCCTTCACTATCATCCCACAAGACATTAAACTATATTTCAAAAACTACAGATGGCTTGATTCTCATCCTAATGAGATATTTAGTGAAGTCCAGCATCTCAATTTATGACCTATACATAGCATGATTAAGGTCATCATTGGTATATGTATCTCCTTAATACATTGGAAAATACAAATTTTTATGTTTCATACTCCTAACCTTAAATACGTCCATATCTCCATAACCCTTTTATTAACTTATGGTCACAAAATGTCTGATACCCAGGAATTCTATTTCCTGGCCATTCAGCACGTGCCCTTAGCCTACCTTGCATAAATAAGTCCACATAACAGACATGTCAGCCAAAAAATTCTATAATTTTACTATGCACCTGATTCCCTTAAGTGGCCTAGCATAATTCAACTCCCGTAACAGGTTTGTCGAATAGTGGTAACTTCATTCTTCAGGGGAAAACCTATTTTTCCCTTATTGGTCATAATGACGATATGTAGGGATCTGAAAAAATAGTTATCATTATCATATATGTCCAATACTCTTTTTCATGATCTGAATGTATTAAAGTATATGGTTTATATTTCCCTTCCCTACGTTTGGGTCAGACCTTCACAAAAGTGACATTCATCCAATTCATTGACAATATTAATTGGGAATATCCTCTCCATATTCAAGTACCTATCCCCATACAGCATACTCTATGCTTTAGAAAATTTTAATCTCCATAAACATTCACAGGCTTTTTAGGAATAGAAAAGTAAAATTTCTAAGAGTTATTTTTCCTAACTATGCAGCACATTCCCTTATGGGTCCATACATAAGTAGTCTACATTACAGACCTATCAGCCATAAGATTCTATTATTTGACTATGCAGCCAATTCCCTTAAGTGTCCCTGGATAATTCAACCACATAACGGGTTTGTCGAATTGTGGCAACATCACTCTTAGGAAATAATTCCTCTAATGCCTTTTATCCCTTTTTTCATATCATCCTGCAGATTCTAAAATTTTTAAGTCATAGTTTACATGTTTTCCATCATACATGAATGTTTTAATATGTTTTCAAACAAATTATCTAGGAATTGAGTCATTTTTAATCCATTCGGTCAAAGCTATTCGACCTTAAACATTAGCGTTTTTATGTCTGACATGCATGACCTTAAACTACCAACAAGAGACAGGGTACCCATTAAATTAGGAACCTATAAAAGTAAATGAAAATAAAAGTCGATTCCCAGCATGCTAAACATACATTTTGTATGATTTAGACAATATTGATCAACAAAAAGATGCAATGTTTGTGGGGTGGTTTGTATAATCCAAGCAAAAAATAAAACTATGCTTAGTAGGCCCATTGGCATAGTTAAAAAAATTTAAGTAGTTAACAAGATAATTCAGGCACAAATGATTGAAGATAAAATATATTTTTCATTAATGAACAAGATTAGGATAACATCCACATATTAGAGTATATTATCATTTTCATGAATTAAAAGAGTCTTTCAACGTATCTTTTCATTTTATTTATAAAATATCGAGCTTCATTAGTAGCCACTTGAATTTCATTAACTCGACCATCTTCACTCTTTTCACCATGATGGGGTGCTTTCTTGGCATCTGTGATGGATATCATACCATCTATTTGTACTTCATCTTATTAATTTTTTATATGGTCAATTTCCCTAATAATGGAATCTAATGGTTGCTTAAGGTGCATCTGCTGGACAACTTTAGCCTTGATCTTTTGCTTCAGCTCCTTCAGCTTTGCTGCATGATCAGCCTCATCTAGGGTCACCGTAGCCACGAATTCTCTGATATTGGTCAGCAGCATCACTCTAGTGAGAACTTGATGGTACTTTTTCTCCTTCTCCCAACTTAATATGACTTGTTCCACCACAGTATGGATCTCCTGATATCCAAAACATCCAAGTCCCAGCATGAAGAACATGGATTATAGACACAAGATCTTCGAAAACAGATCTTCAAGAGGCACTTTAGATATGATCTTTCATATATTCTTCCATGCCTTGCGATGTGATAATTGGAGTTCCTTTTGTACCTCTCGGTCAGATTGAGCATATATATCAAAGGGGGGGATATAGTCCAGGATTAATGCACTTAAGGATGTTACTTTTTCTGCTACTTCCCCCCTAACCCTTGGTACTTCACTTTCTACCCCCGTTAGGGCTGAGGCTGAGGCTTCACCTTTGGATCTTTCCACTGAAGTTGACAGCCTTGCATAGTAATTTAAAAGCATTGGTTAGTTTCAAAGGATAAAGAAAGTTGGTTAGAAATCCTAAAAATTAATTACAACCAAAAATATTATCATCTTTTACCCAATGGTATATTAGTAGCATGATAAGGCTCTTTCCAATATTTCATAACTTCAACAGGATTTTTAGGATGGGTTTCAGGAAGCTCTGTCATGTTAAGCTCCACTTGAGCTAGCATCTCTACAATGATAGGGTTGTATCTACCCCCTTCAGGCATTGGAAGATCAACAACTTTCTTAGACGGAACATCACATTTCAACCAATCATGGCCAGAGATGTAATAAAAATATTTAATAGGATTAAGGATAACACTCACATCCAAAATCATTTAAATCACATGGTAATTTAACATATTCTAATATTTCATCAAAAGACGCTCCATGTTTCATCATTTCATCCAGTGATATCCTAAATTCGTGGATAGTCTCACTAATGGGAGCATTTGACATGTCTTTTTAGAGACCCTCCTATTGTGACCTCTGACCCTAGATCACTTTCTCAGAAAAAATTACGGAGTCCATGGCAGTGGTTTCTTAAATGTTCTGGTGGAGGTGTTGAACCTAAATAATCATAGGATTGAAGTCAGTTGATGTTTTCATTCAACGTTCTATTATGTATTCTTAATTTACAAGAAGCAGGCTCTTCTCTCCATTCAACATCAACTTGAAAAATACTGGGAAAAGGCACTGGATCTTCTTCTCTCATCGTTTTTTCAAGAGCAGCTAGGTCGGCATGAATTTGCGACTATTCAGCAGCACCCTCCGTTGTCCTCAGAGGAGGGTCAGTCCTCTCCCTCAAAGGGGAAATCGAAGAAGCCCCTACAATCCCATGAATAATGAGAAATATTTTAATGAGTTAGGATTCATGACTATCTGAAGGACCTACCACTACTGATGATGTGTCTAGATGTGGACTTCTTCGTTCGATGCCTTTTCTTCTTTGCCTTTTTGGGTGTGTTGACATCGTCACCTCCAAATACAGGTATTGGATAGTGAAAATCCATTTCTAACTCCTCATCCATGGATTGTCGTCCTAGAGATACTTATCCTAGATCACAAGGAGATTCCGGGACTCCAAGAGCGGTGCCACCAGGGATATACTGGAGTGAAGGGACCTTAGTAGTTCCTTCCTAAACAAGATTTATGTTAATAATGTAATTTCCTTGAGTAACAAATATTTTACTGAAATCTTGTTGTAATGAAAATAAGGGAAGAAATGTATATCTTCACGAGCCACGTAATCGTGCCACTCCTCGTCTACTGAATCACCAATCCCCTCAGTGGTGCCACAATTCGTCATTTTCTCCACCTGCTTGGTGATATAAATGGAATCACAAGTGGAATATATGCGAATTTCCAGCTCTTTGATGCAAGCCTACACTTCATCGGGGGTATCCTCGAAGTGGATATCATCAGAATCTCAAAGATCCCCCACTTCGGGGATATGTATCCCTTCGCATAAGTCCATCCAGGTGGTTTCAGCATCACAATATAAACTCTGTCATGTCTGGACAACCTTTAGTCGTAAATATTCATAATATGCACTAGGAGGCAATGAGGATGGTCCTACAATCTGGGACATCAACTTCTTCCCAGATATTTCAATCACAGATAAAGGATAAGAAAATGAAACATGTTACTCTATAAAATAATAGAGAATAAATTTCCACAATTATATTACTCACCTCTAGTCGATGGAGTAGGTCTCAAGACTCTAGCAAGAATATTATATCTGAAATGAGGTTGTTTTGACTCATGTCGTGCCTCATTATCCCCATCCTTGAAATCCAGTGAATTAGCCCCGGGTGAAGAACCCGGTGAATTAGCTCCGGGTGAGGCAGAGTCACCTTCCAGTTGAAAGGTTTCTTTCATGACACTTCTCTTTTTTATTCCCTACCCGAGAGAAATGATGATTCAATACCCATACCGGGTATGATTCTACCCACTTCTCGGCATACCATGTAGTTAATTGACTCGCCGCTCGAGCAACTGGTAGATCACACACATCCCCGGTATTCTTCATATCTGTCAACAACCATTGTTGTCGGGAAACCATTTGATGCTGCTATGACCTGACGTGCTCATGTGGGGATACAACAATCAATTGTAGACACATGAATTGGTGTCCAAATCTATATGGGGCATAGGCCTCACATATAATCTCTCTGTCAATTCTGGTGGCCAATACACCCTCTTTTCAAGCTAGTATATATGACATGGATTCCAGGCTAGTTGTTCCATCATTAACAAACCACCCAATTGATGGGTTTCCATAAAGAAAGAAATGAAAGTACATAGAGATGCTCATCCTCACCTTTAAATCATAATAATTGAGAAACAATGGATAAATTTTTGAAAATTCCTGCACTGATGGCCTAAAAA
This sequence comes from Viscum album, assembly GCA_963277665.1. Taxonomy (NCBI): domain Eukaryota; kingdom Viridiplantae; phylum Streptophyta; class Magnoliopsida; order Santalales; family Viscaceae; genus Viscum; species Viscum album. The sequence continues at coordinate 1,819,583,072 of OY728146.1, forward strand.
AACTTCTATGAACCTATACTCCATTATTTACAGCATACGTTCTAATGTGTGTGGCGATCTGTCCCCACAAAACATGGAATGGTCCCACTATTCTTGAAGGAGACATAACCATATAGACATGGAGTGAGATCTTGTGAATCTTTTCCAAAGTCAAGGAGGCCCACCCAACCATTTTTCTCTCATCCAACTTGGCTGCAACAACGAAGGATCTTTTCCTGACACCTCCCTTTGAATCCCTAAATAGAAGAAGATAAATTCTAAGCCACATGGCTAAGAATCCCATCATATGTGGCTCCTATGGGATTCTTTGATTCACATCATACACCCACATTTCAAAAAATCCCGCTTCTATAGTTGGCCAGAATATAACAAGATCACCCCTCTTCTCTGCTCTGGGGAAGCTGGTAGGATGAGTACAGGTGTTCCCCTTCTCTTTCTTCATTATGAGAACCATATCCATCCACTCCTCTGGATTAATATCTTTTCAAGAATGGGTTTTCATGGTTTTTTTATTCTTAAGCTTGTTGAAAATTTTCATTATCTCCCGAGATAGAGCCGGTGTCTTCTCAGAATCATTCCACATTTCCTTTGGATGGATGAAATCATCATACATGTCTCCCAGAATTATATCCCCTAAGATCCTATATAAATCACACAAGATGATTCCTTATTCTCCATGAGTCAGATGGAAAGAATTGGATTCTGGGCTCTAGCGGCTGATTTTCTCCAACACAAAATTATCATTCCTCTAGTCATATGTCTGCCCAACCTAGATGACTTCAAATATTAAGGCTCCCTTCAGATCCTCGACAACAACTACACAAGTTTGTCACACCCAATATTCCCACACCGATGTCGGCTTCACAGCTCCTCCAGGACAGAAATCCCAACTCTTTTTCCATCCCATGGATTGGTCCATCTGGGAATTTCGGAAAATAGAGGGATAGAAATGTGGTTGCATATCAGGCTTTTGAGGAATCATATTTGGAGCACATGGGCTATGATGCATTATGAATTCGTTCTCCACTGTTCCAGCATTGAAAAATGTTCCTGGAACTAAGACATTTGCCGAAGAGAAATGGGTGTACGTATAAAACCCGGAATGAGGAATATAATTCTTTTCCTCTGGAACATTGACTCCTTTTAGATTACCATGGACATACAAAGGCATGTAGATGCTCTATGAGAAATTGGAATTATATTTCATCAAGTACATCGCCAAATCCGGGAGACTGTTGTCGCTAATATCATAATAGTCATGGAGGATGATGTTTATCATATCATCTATTCTCTTTGTGGACTACTCATCAGCCGATCCTATTCTATTGTGACCAATTGAATCTTAAAAAAGAATAAACAGTTAACTTTTAAGTAAAGTCTATTTTTAAGAAATATTGGTGATGAAAACAAAAAATGGCAAAGGAATTATGGTTCTCAAATGTTTCCATGCAAGTGTTGTCACTCATGTAATGCCACACAAGTATTTCCATGCAAGTCAAAATCCTAAATGGAGAAGAGCGACATAGAGAAGAGTGATAAACCAAAGAAGGAAAGGCATTTGCATGATGGGAGCTCAAAATCATCGAAGAAAGGATGGTTGGTGTGAAGTAACGCCCATATATATAGGCGATCTCGAAACCATGTGCACCAAAACATGTGTGCCAAAACCTGTGCGCCGCTGAACCCTTGTATCTCTTGTTCCTCAGAGTCAAATCCTCTTTCCTTTTTTGAATCCGACTCTGAGGGGGTATTTTGATGATGCTACCTTCCATCACAGAGTCCTACAAATGGGAAATGGGAATACCTTAATCACAATGAGTGTTATACTTTGATAAACATCAAAAATTGACAAAGGCATGGACTGAGAACAAATTTGAAGTGTGTCGTGCAAGTTTGTCGCATGCCGCGAAAGTCATTTGCACGCCGCATATGGGTCAGGCAAGTCACTTTCACGGCCTATTCTTTTTTTATACCAAGGTGCCTAGTGGAATATAAATACCCTATGTTGGACCCCGATTTCGAGGAAAATTTTTCTAAAACCCAGATTCAAGCATTGGTTTCCCATGTCTTTGTCTGAAGTCTTCTGAACACTTATATGGTAATTTTTTACCTAGAATTGAAGCTTTAAATAGGATGAATAAGGCCTAAGTATTAGAACTCATCAACACTTATGCACCTTAGTGTCCATCCCTTAAGGGAAACAAAGACACGTGTGTGCCTCCTTTCCCTCTCAACAAAAATTGCATGCCACCCTTCTGGAAGCCTCTTGGGATGATACTAAGGGCTTGAGTTCAAATTTTCCCATGTATTACCCTTTAGACTATTCATCTCCCAAGGTGACTCATGTCGCGCAAGTCTACTTGCACAACCAGGGGTTTCACGCTAGAACAATACTTGCATCCCTTCTTCCTAGTCACCTCCTTTCCTCAAATCCACCTCTCCTCTTCAAGAAATAGCCTTCAAAACCCTCTTCAAAGCCACTTATGGAGTGGTTCCTTTGTTGGATTCTTTTTTGAATGGAATTCTGTGAGGGCCTCTCCCAAAACCTCGTGACGTACATGATTTATGTCACTGTGGTTAGGGGTTTCTTATATAACCCCATCCTTTGAGATGAGAAGATCTTTTAACCTGGGCCTCCTTCTCAAGAGTAATCCATATTCATAACTTCCTTTAACATTGGGTCTCTTTCCCATGAGTAATCTCCAAGTTATAATTCCCTTTAAAATTGGTCCTCCTTCTCAAGAGTAATCCCTATGTTACATGTCCCCTTAACAAGGTCCTCCTTATTAGGATTAATCCCCACTCATAAGTTTGTTAAACATTGGGCCTCCTTCTCAAGAGTAATCCCCAAGTTACAAGTTCCATTAACATTAATCCTCCTTCTCCAGAGTAATCCCCAAGCTAAAAGTCCCCTTAACCTCAGCCTCCTTCTCAGGAGTAAGCCCCAGTCATAAGTTTCTTAAAAATTGGGCCTCCTTCTCAAGATTAATCCCCATGTTACATGTCCCCTTAACCTGGGGCTCCTTCATAGGAGTATGCCCCAAGTTACAAGTCCCCTTTTCCAGGGCCTCATTCTTAGGAGTAAGTCCCAGTAATAATTTCCTTAAACATTGGGTAGCCTCCTCAGGAGTAATCCCCAACCATAATTTCTTTTGATTTTGGATTCCTTCTCAAGAATAAAACCCAATCATAAGTCCCTCATAATTTGGGCTTCCTTTTCAGGAGTAAGTCCCGGACAATAATTCCAAATCTCTATAAAGTACAAATACCTTTATGAACCCTACTCTTGGGATTTATCCTAAGTCCTAGCCTTCATTTACTTGGGCCGTCAAACAAACATAATCCCCGCATCATTTCTCATGACTGCATCTTTCATGGCACTATCATCATGTTTAACGATACCTCTTGTTTCTCACACCGATCATGACACACGTGAACTTAGAGTGTGAATGTAATCTTGAAATCTCTTTTTGGGCCACTAACCACGCATAAACCCTATACTTCTTCACCCAAACTACGTGGACATTGATCACTACCTTAAATGTAGAGTATGCTGGGAAGCCTTTATAATGTTCAAGCCCATATTTCATTAATTCTTTTCTGTTCCATATGATATTAAACTATATCCTTATTATCGAACTACATGGGTTCAGATTACTTTTTAACAAGGATACATTGGAAGATCATCTACGGGTACGATCCCAACTCTAAAATAATCTTGGTATTTCTGAACGACAATGAACATCAAGTGCCACAGTGAGTGGCTTTAAATGAGTATGGTCATCATAGTGACCAAGATATTTCTATATAATATATTAATGTTACCATTGAGTAAGAATCTTCAATACATATAGATGATTCTCTATCAATGAATAATATCAAATATATAAATATATATATAATATTCTCTAAGTCCAATACAAATCAATCAATTTTTTTCCAAATCAAAAGAGAAACAAATTTTCATGCTTGGTGAATAAATAAGGATTCATGAACATAATTTAAATCTATAAGAGAGTCCTGGAGTAGGAAATAATTCCCTCAAAAAAGGTTTGATGAGTGTGACCTCTCATCCTCTTGAACAATTTAAATTCTGAAGCGTCATCTGACCACAACTAATGATCACCAAAGTTTGGAATGTAGGTAGAAATGGATATAGAATCATTTGGTGTTTCCAGTTCTTCGAATAAACCCGTTAGAAATAGATTGTAATGTTTGAACCTTAAACAAACAAGGTCATCTCCCTTTCCAGACGAAAAAAGGTCAGGGTTATTTATTCATAAGTAATTAGAATTTATGAAACTTTTTATGATGTGGTATAATAATATATAACGTTATATTAAATTTCCTTTGGCAATAATATCAGGATAACTATATCTCAATAGTAATAAACAAACCCATAAAAAAGTCTCATAATCAAGTCAATAATTAAATCACAACCAATATAAATAATTTAAAATATTTATTTCTTGGTAATCATGTCTATGCAAATATATTTCAATGGTTAAGTAATTAATATTAAAATGAGATTTAGATATAGTTTTCCGCATATAAGAGTTTAAAATATTCCTGGCATTCTAACAGTGGATGAATTTCACAAAATGATTCATATTCATTGAAAATTGATTTTTGATCTATCAACTACTTCAATAACATATCGACATATTCAATATCATGAATTTTTATGGAAAAAATGGTACCTATTTGTCAATGATAAGGATTTGATGAATTCATATTTGTTATTCAAGAAAAATGTAGTAATGGTCTAATAGAATTTTATGTGATTATTATGTGATATTGATGCTATGTAACTATTCTACACAGAACAATGCATTATAAGATTTCATGAAGAAGGTCATTCAAAACATTAATATTAATTGTCTCCTCATCAAATGACTCATATGATTGAACTAAATTATGAATAATATAATCATAATTTTGATGGAAATGTATGAAAAATCCCTTTTATTAGTTCTGATATAGAGAATGAATGTTTTTTAAGTTTGAATTATCAGATAATCCATCAAGATATGATGTGGGTTAGGGTGATGTATAGAATTAACCTTCTAATTTTCCTATAGGAGATAGGAATCCACAATAGTGGGATATAGGGAATGATCCTAATAAGGCTTCTACGAGGGACATGAATCCACAAAATCTACTAGTTAGGGGTAATAATTATTTAGTATTGTGTTATTTAGTTGAAGGAATATTTCTTGAAAAATATTATGATTGGGTTTTCATAACAATGGATTCTGAATTCCCTAGCATTATAGGGAATAGATCTTCATAAAATAATACTTCCATCTATGTCATGATGGAGTTTGAAAGTAAACTATCCTAGAAAATGTGATAAATCAATACCACATAGATCGGAATTTCACATGTGGGGTTGATCAGTCTACGAAAAAAATATCTCATTCAATAAGAAATATATGGGTCAGAATGTAAATTTTGTTAATGGGAAATATATGTTAAATTTTTTTTTCGTTCTAGAAGATAACCAAATTAGAAGTCCCACTTATAATATTTCATCCTTGTTTATTGTAGGATAGCTCTTCACTTGATGTAAATATTATATCAGTTGTTATTGTTCGGATGATACAAACAAGTCATGTTGTTCTTGTTTCCAATATTCAGGAATGAATTAAACAGTTTTTCACCTATAATATATCATAAAAATTCATGTAATGAAAAAAAGGCAGGCAATTGTAAAAGTGTAAGCTGATTGGGATGCATTTTATACAATGTTGCCCCTAATTTTGGAATTACTCTCTATTGACAATCAGATTATTTATCATTGGATGCTATTTAGGATGTGTCCCCCCATCACTGATTTGATCAATAAAATTTTGTGTTCAATATGAATTTTTGGGAATTCTGGTTATGAATTGATACTTTTACCTCTTTTAATCAATTCATTCAGGTTTATAAATATTACTTTATGGAAAGTATATAAGTGTTCTACTCATTACATCCACACATGATGGTAATTTTTCTCCTCTACGACATTCATTCTATATTGTTGAAAATGATAATTTTGAATACTCATGTTGGTTTTTGGCATTTTTATGTACTCATGTTGCACAAAACTATTCAGTGTGTATTATATCTAATCACCATCGATTGATTATAGTGGATGTAAATAGTCGTGGTTTTTCTTAGAGAGATCTGAAATCTTATCATTGATATTGAATTAGATATATATTTAGTAATGTGAAATATAATTTCAGATATGAGGAAATAAATAAGGTGTTTTCATTTTGGGTATGTTTTTCTAATCATACTTTTAAAAAAAATATCCCTTTTAATATATTATTCTCTAATGGTTTCAACATCTGATCCCTGACATGAAAGGGCTGATCGTTGTATATAAGACATTAGAAGGGATAATGATGATGTGTATGAATATATGAGGCATTTTTTAAAGGAAAAAATTCTCATTAGCATCTGATGGTGGGAGGGGATATGGCCATATGACCACTAATATAGTGTAGTTTATTAATGGGGTGCTCACGGGTGTGTGAAAACCCAAGATAACATGGTTAGTTCAAGAGGAATTTTACAAATGTTTGTGCTACCCTTTTGATCGGTCCCAAAAGGAATATAATACGATTAAAAATGGAATGAATTTTACTCAATATTTTTAATGGGAAATTGATTCGCTACTACATGAGACATCAAGATTGAGTGTTATAACCTATGATCTAGAAAACATGAGCATTCAAGTAAGTGATTTCTATGACTCGGCTACATGCAGTAGTGGTCGAGTGCTTGAGATCATGTTAGATAATCAGTACTATGATTGAACATACTTTCACGAATTAAGATATCCCGGTGCACATGTATTTACTGTGTTTTCTTTGGTAAATATATCATAGGAGCCCTATGGTAATCTGGTGAATCACATGAGCACATTGGTTAATGGTTATTGTGCATCATGTATGCTTGTTCGGGAGTTTCGTTCTATCCCAGTACATTCTTATCATCGAATTATCATTCCTAATATTACTATGTCTAATAAGTTGGTTTTGTTTTCATTTAAGTTTTTTTCAATATCAGTCATTTTTAAATTATTGGATTTATACTACTAGGTTGTTCCCCTAAGGAACACCAAAGTCTACTCAAATCATAATTGAGATGGATTAAGATAGACAACATTGAGGGGAACTACTAGGTATTGTTTCTATTATAGAATGACATACTCGTTAGAGATGTCTCCAAGTGGAAGGACCGATCTCCACATCACATCATACATGATCAAGCCATTCTATTTTATCATGAATGAGTATATTTTGTCTTTTGTGTGGAAATTTCAGTAAATAATCCTTTTATTTCTTTCGTTCTCCTTTTATGACAAGTTTCAATTTCTTCATATTTAGATTCTATCAGAATGAATTTTGTTATACTATAAATATAAAAAAATTAAATATAATTAAAATAAATATATCAAACATCCATATGTTCAGTGAGGGATTCTCGTCAGTATTGATTAATGTAAAAAATTGAATAAATTATTCTTCATTGGAGTTCAATAAAATGATACATTTATAAACAAAACCAAAAACATCTCCCACTTATAATTTTCTAAATTAATTTTCTTTTGGTAGTTTTAAATAAAACATTCACATTTTATTGAATTCAGTTTACATAAAAATAATGATGATATCATTTTTGTATATGGAAGGTCCCATGTTTCTTACTTCAATGAATAATCATGATTTACACCTTGTTTTAGATGTATTTCATGTTCCAACATTGATTGTATATAGATCTCATAATTTTCATCATGTTGCACCACCTCTGGCTATTATACACCATCATCAGCCTGTCTGGTTCTATAGCTTAGTAATGTGGGACTTCACCATTGTATACCATCTACTCATTGCAACGTTCATAGAGAGATAGAGGCCAAAGTATCATATTTTCCATTTTACTGTGAGGTATATTACTATTAAACTATAGTATGTGGCCCTTATGTTGGGAATCCCCATCGATGGTGCGGTTGTGATAGGCCAAGTTGGAGCAGATTAGGTCGATATTGTTCATAGATTACATGACATAGAAGTCCGAAATGATGGAAGGTTAATTATTGGTGGAAGATTAAACTTTCCCTGAATAGACCACTACTTCATCATTAATATTTATTTTTTAAATTTCTTAATAAAAAAATGTCATATTAACTTGGATATAACATAGGAAAATGGTATCTATTCAATCCTTATAATCATTTGGTCATGATTTAAACCCCCATGACCTTGTCAGATATGATGTGTTGTCACACAACATGCAAGATGTCCATTTTATAAAAAATATAAATAATATTCCTATAACATTCAGAAAAAAATATGGACTTCCTTGAAATAAAATTAATCATTTAATAACATTTTTACTAATGTTTGAATGACATCCTTTTTTCAAAAACACTAATAATTTTATTTTAATATTATTAAAATGTAACTAATTATCGAATTAACCCTAAATACTATCAATAACATTAATCTTATGATTGTAACATGTAAATTATTATTCCTAAAATTATTTTTTCACAAAATCATATATTCTAGATTTATATGAAAACATAAGAAATGTATCACAACGTATATCAATTACTTAATTAATAAAAAGAGTGGTTTCTATGTCATTGATCTTATGATTAACCTTTAAAAAATGATGATCTCTCTAGATCTATAACCACATCACAAGATGACCCAACATATTCTATTAAAGTATAAAATGATATTTCCACCCCTTTTTTCTATTGATCATGATAATTTCAACCCTATGTAGTTAACATTAGATACACATTATCTTAATTTAAAAATTAATTGTAGCTATGAAATCATGCCATCTACAATATTTCTATTATCTCGTACATAGATTCTTCCAGAATCCATTATTTATAGTCACAATTCTTGTGACCAAACATACAACAATGATAACACTTTCCAGATTCAGATATACGTTCCCCAAAATGTATTTTAATACATATGGAATATGTTTGGGGATTACCACCAGGCTTAATAGATGGTTTCTTCTCTATTTCCTATGACTTTTACCATTTCTTAATCTTTTCATATCACGACACATAATTTTTAGAAAAACCTATCTCAACATTCATAGAATTATTAATAAAATTAACATTAATTTTAAATTATTGTGTGTTCATTGAAAATTATAATATTTTTTTAATACTAAGTAAAATCAATAATAGTTAATATAAATTACCTGTACAAAATTAAGTATGTACCTGTAAAACCATGTAAAAGTTTTTTTATATGTAGACAATAAAATATTATCCTTTTTTCTCAATTCAATTGATTTTTTTCAATCCAAATTTGAACAACCATAAGGAAATATTTATTAAGGGAAATATTCTAAAATATGTCCTTTTAAATAACATCAATGTCATATTTCTCCTGGATATTCTTAACCACATACCACTATTTATCAAATTCACCTTTAAAAAGTAAAATGGAATTAATTATATTTTGACGTTCTGAACATCCCATGACTCTATATATATTTTACAGAGAATTGATCCAACCTTTAGATATCACAGGTTCAGATAAAACACTAAAATAGGGGGGATGTTGAAACATAAAATTCTCCCCTACCAACATGTTCTATTATGGAATATCGGGTTCTCTATATCTTGGATAATACCACCATTTATAGCTTGTGACAACTGGTTCATCACTCCATCAAACTCTTCTATTCTAATTCAAACTATATCAGGATGCTTATTTGGATTTATATTTTCCTCTTGTTTCATTCCCATGTCATTTTTCTTATTTCCACTATGGAATAACCATTACGAACAAACATAGTTTAGATGAATAAACATGGTGATCTTAAATTTTTTTATAATTTCATCTTATCCGTAACGAAAAACCTTCCAAGGTCATGCTATTGACACAATATTGTCCTCTATATTTGTCGAAACACCCCTTTGATACCAAATATAGGGACATATCCTTACACATTACATAATCTTGTGTTTTAATTCATGAATTTATTCTCATACATTTGAGTATCATTTAAGTTTAATGTTTTAGAGAATCGGGATATAACTCTTATATAACAAACCCATAAAATACCAAGTGGATGCATCCATTTATATCCATTTTTACTCATAATATAAATCATTGAAAATAAATCATGATTTATTTTCATTAAAACTATTCATGAACATCAAATTTACCACTTCATTTCCCAAATCCATCCTCATATATTGGGAACATCCTTTAATGAACATGGGATAAACACAAAAATCTTACCATGGGACATCAAAGGAACAAAACCGTTATTCCAGTGAAATACATGAAAAATCATATAATTATAACCATTAAATTAAAATTTGAATGTTTGTATTAAGTAAACCATTTTCACATAAAACCACAGACACATGTATTGGTTAAAGAAATACATTAAACCCAATAACAATCAATTAAAAACACTTTATTAGTGTCATATATAATCATATTCATTAAACCCTTTTAATTTGAATTACTATATGGATGAATTCCAATATAATACCTACCCAATGCATTTTAGATATAATATAGAGTCCAACCTTCATATAATCTATATCAGGCTTTTATTGATAAATAATAGGGCTGAACCCCTCATATAAGCTATATTAGGATCACTTGGGAGTAATAATGGCGCCCAAGCCTTCGTATCAGCTATAACACACTCACTAGTTTCTCATAATTCTCATTAATAAAATAATTAATAAAAATATTCATCATAAATTGATTTTAAAAATTATTTTAATCGCATATGAATTAAATTTCAAAATAATACCCTTTTATTTTAAAACCCCAATTTCAATACCAAAACACACTTTTAGTTAAAAACCCATTCTCTATAAAAAATAGAAAAAAGGGGAATTTTATTTATAAAACCTTAAATCCATGAAAGGAATATAAAATTAATATATTGTTCATAGAATCGGAACTATTATTGTTATAATATAGAACATTATTTTTATTATTTGTCAAAACATTTTGTATTCAACACATTAAAAAGACTCCTTTTCAAAAAATGATGAAATAATGTAAAAGTGAAATATAGTTTACAATTTATATATTTTTTCATTTAAAACATTAATAAAATAATTTAAAAAACAAGGACTTGGAAGGTGAATAATTTAAAGGAAAAAATTAAATGAATATTTTTATAGAAAAGATCATTATCACTTGGGAAACACTTGAATCATAAGACCAATGAAATAATAAAATTGAAAATCACTAAATATTGTGATAATAAATATATTGTTGATATCATTTATAAATGTGGATGTATATACATGTTATAAAATAATAATGTTTCATAACATCAAAATAAAACTCAATGGAAAGAAATTGAGATGAAGTCCATTAACTGGATTTTAACTCATCAAATGTGTCATTATCATCTAGAATAAGAAAATTATGTTAATTACTTAGTTTAAAGAGAAATGTTTTAAAATTTATTACTAATTTTATTTCAATAATTATAATGTTTCATAAAATTACATAATCAATTAAATTTATATCCAATGTTTTGACCATAATTCGATAAAGTTTCAAAATTGACATCAATTGGTTTATTATTGTCAAAGATGTCATTATTTAATTAACTCCATAATTATAACAGTAAAATAATTGTAATATTTATTCATAAATCATACTTTTAAATATTATAATTAGATATGGATATAAAAATAAACTATGTTACAATCATAGAGAGGGTAGGTCATATATACACAAGAGTAACATTTCAATTTTCCAACGATCATTATAAAAATACAGAAAATATTGCATTATTTTATAAAATGATCATCATAACATAAATAAAGTGTTAATTAATTAAATATACTTATATATATTATTAATCTGATGTGGTGATGGAAAATATAACCACATAGCTTCAAGGAGGTGGTAGTCAACACATCAACGAACGACGTTAAATTTTTTTTGAGTAACTGAAAATTTAAAAAATTAATTGTAACACCATGAGATTTTATGAGAAATATATTTTTTAATTTAATTGATGTCTTGTGTTATACGCTACACCAAGATTAACTTGTGCTATACGCAACACCGTATTGTATTGCAGTATACACAAACACTATTCTAGGTTTCTATTGCACCAAAGAGAAACATTCCTCGATAGTGTGTGTTGTACGCAATACTGAGTTTCACTAAATGATATATTATTATAATATTATTATGAACTAGCCATTATGAATAGTAAAACCCACTTTTTGAAATTTTATAAATTTTATCTTTCAAAATGGGCTTCATTTTTTGGATTCGGAATATCGAAATTATCCTAGGGTGAATTTTTTGTATTTTTCGGAAAATTTTAAATTTTTGATGAATAGTGAAAACACTAGGTCACTATTTAAAAACCAACTTTTTATTTGGATAATTATTTATTCTATTTTAATTTATTTTAGGTAAAACAAGATTCATAATAACCATATAAGTTAAATTTAATTCATTGGAGTCATTTTATAATAATTTTAGATATATAAAAAATTTATTGAACTTTTCACTGTCGTTTACCTACCTCCTAGGAGCTTTTTTGAAAACGTACATAAAACATTAGTTTCCCACTTCTATGAATAAAATTTCAAAAAATCTGAGAGAAATGGTTATTTTCATGTAGTAAAATGTGGTTCAATAAGATAAAAATTTTTTTGGTGAATATTAACTTTTTACTTGTATTTACCACGGTTAAAAGTAAATAGGGTAACTAAGGGTAAAAATGATATTATTGTTACCCTATCACATGTCCTTATTATATTAGATAAGTGTAGTTAGACCAAAAACAACCTTTGGAATAAAATATTGCCCTTTAGTTCCATTTTTATTAGATTAGGAACTTTTTTATTGTTTAATTTAAAGAAGAGTGAAAAGAGTTAAAATCAAAGTTTAATAACTAAAACATTTTAATATACGGTTATACATAAGATAAATTCGACTATAAATCTTCATTAAAATCTAACAAAAATTATATATAATTTTATTTTATTTATAATTTTTAGACATTAAATAACTTAATTTATTTATGACACAATGGTGATACAATAATTACCTAAATAATGAAATATTAAAATAATTGATATTATAAATACCTAAATAAATGAAATTTTAGACAATTTATGAATTACAATAATTGTTTAGGTTAATATGACATGTTTTTATTGATTTAATTAACTTTGTGCGAACTAATCATGTTGTTATGATTTTCACAAAAATCAATTACCAATAGTGTTAAAATTGACATAAAATAGTTTTTAAAACAAATATTATATTATTAATTGTTATTATATTCCTAAAAATATAAGGATAGGCCAAATGACTTAGATAAGGTTATATATATTAATAATTAACCACTTGGGGTTATTTTGGCTTGTTATAGTATGTTTATTAACCATATAGTGTAAAAAAACAAGAAGACACGGTAAAAGTTAAATTATTTATCTTAGAGTTAAATCTAAATGATAAAGTTAAAATAGTAAACTAAACATGTATAAAACCTATTTATTGAGTGTATTTCCTCCCATAAATACTTTAGCATCGAAATAAATAATTTTTTATCTATTATAACCTGAATATGACTTTATTATAAAATAATATTTTATGTTTTTCCAAAGGTGCCCCTCTCCTCCCTTATAATAAGAGAACCCCTTCCCTCTTCTCTTAAAACCCTTTTGAGCCTTGAAGCTCAGAAAAACCCTACCAATTACTCTTCTCAACCTCTATAGTTACATCATATAGGGTTTGTTCTTCTCATAAGACCATCTCTAGTACCCTTAGAATATGTTTAAAGGAGGTGCGTCGAGGAAGAGGTAATCTATTCTACCGACTCTTTCAAGTTTCATTCTTCTTATAATTTCTCTTCTCTAGTTGTTTAATTATAAAGTAATAACATTATTGTTAATTATATAATGATATGTTATTATAAATATGAAACAACCCTATTTCACCTTCTATCCATCCTATGCAAAACAAAATCACCGAGCGTGCGTACGTACTGAATAACATCTCCACGCCGTGGTGTAATCAGTTTTCCCACCACCACCTTACATTGATGGGTATAATGGTGTAAACAGCGTTCATTGTACGTATGGCCTACCGTTTCCATGAACGATGTATTTCATTTCATTCATCTATCTATTATATATATATACTGAATATATATGATATATAAATCATGATTAAAATTATGGAAGTAATTAAATCATGATATAAGTAATAATAATATCATGAACAACAAGTCCAAACACGTACGTCAAATGAAAATAATATTACCCCAAATGTTGCTTTAACATGGAATTGACAAATGAACGGGTAATATAAATACATAAGTGAACCCTATATGATATAAAAAATATTATTATTGTTCCGTTACAAGTTAATAATATGTTTAAACCCGATATACATAAGTCTTGGACACATACAGAAGAAATTGGACATAAGGTAAGGGATAATTATTCAAATCTCATTCTTATCTGAGATTGTTTATTCGTAAGTATTTACTGGGGTTATGTTTATTATCCATGTCCATATGTTCTCAAAATGTTTTCATAAAATGTTTAAATTTATTCTATGTATGTTTAAAGTCATTTTTACCCCTTTTTACTTTTACCAAATCGTATGGAAGAAATATTTATTTTGTTTACCATACAAGGTACTTTTTGAAATTTCCAGAAAATGTACGAGAAGAATGTTTTTTAACTTATACGACATGAACATATTTTTAACGTTTCATAAATCCTGATTTTCATGAAGCTTCCTCTACGATATTTCATGATTATTTTCAACAAAATCTTTTTCTTTTAAAATTGCATGTCATTTTGTGAAAAGAAAATGATTTCGAAGAATAAAGGATATTTTCCTCAATAATTCATTTCAAGTGTTTTATCAAATCCATTTTCCACCTATGATGACATTTTTTCATATGTGTGTGTTTCAAGTATAATCTCTCTATGATTAACATGGTTTCACTTTTCTTATGATGAAATGAAATCCATTTGTTTTATATGGATTATGTGATGATGGGATGATGTTTATGAAACCGATTATATTCATTGGGCTATGATGAATGTTTTATTTTTATTTTGTGGCACAAGGATGAATGATTTAATTATGAGATGGGTGGGACTTATATCTCCCTCCAATGCATTGGTTAATTATTTATATCTCATGTGATAGACATGGCTATAATGGTAAGTTAATCTTGTTCTGTGATACAGGACTGGAACGACGAGTGAACTCGATTCAGAAAGGGACTATTCCCACTAAGATAGTCTTAGCAGCAATGCCTTGGCTGCTATGGAAATCATAAAATGTGCTTATTGGTTTCCACAATTACATGATTTATTCCCATGATATCTTATCATGATTTAGGATCCATTATGATCTATTCCTTACGTACAGTCATGTTTTATGTCATTACTCAAGATTTTTATGTTTAAATATTAAGTTCATGTTTTGAAGATCAAATATATTTTCTCTATGATTACCCTTACTGATGATTTGAGCTCACCCTTTATATGTTTTATTTCCCCCAGGATATAAATAAAGGTTTTAGGTAAGAATAAAAAGGATGATCTTTATGGGAGATGTTGACGATCTTCCACTAAGATTAGAAGATTATATTCCGAGTTTCCAAAGACACTAAACTATTACGATCCATTGGAGTCTATTTTTGTTTTGTATTAGATATTCTGGAAAAGTAATGTAATGTCCATGTACATCATGTTTGGGGCCTCTACAGTTGGTATTAGTGGAAAGGTTTAGTTAACCTTTGGAATCTAGGATGTGAAAACATTAGTGAGATCCCTTGAGATATTTCTAAGATATGTCTAGGGATGTCCATAAGGTTATGTATAAGTATAACATATAGTCCTAGAATTATGGTAACAATATTAGAATTAAACCGAAGATATTAGATATTAAAGGTACTCCCCATTCATTATGTTGTTTTTTGAGCATGATTTTTGCCTCTCACACTATTCTTTTTGGGTTTTAGTCGATAGTTGGAACCCGAAGGAACCATGTTGATCAATGTAATGGAAAATGAAATGATTGTACTCCCGATCAACCAAATGTGATGGTTAATGGAGTGAAAAATCTTATTTCTATACTTACACAAGCTATGAATCATTCTAGATTTCCAAATAATCAGATAAGGGAACAATATTCTATTAAGTCCTTCATGAGGAAACTTCCACCTTCTTTCAGGTTTTCTTTTGATCCACTTGTTGCTGAACAATGGATCCGTACCATTGAAAATATATTTTCCATACTTCGCATTTAGGATCATGAAAAAGTCATTCTGGCGATTTACCATTTAAAAGGTGAATCAGATCAATGGTGGACTCTAATTAAGAATACGAGGCCCCAAGATGAAATTGAATCCATGGAATGGTATGATTTCAAGAACATATTTTTTAATAAGTAATTACCTTTTATTCATCAAACAAAAATGGAAAAGTATTTGATTGAGCTTAAGAAAAATGATTATGAATCTATTGGTCTATGCCAAGTGAATTTTACAAGTCTTTCAAGGTATGCATCTGGCTTTATCATCAAACCTGAAAGTAAAGTTGATCAATTCTTTAGTGGCTTAAAAAAAAGTCTTCGAAGGGAATTAGTTATAAGAGACTTCAGTAGCTACGATGAAATTGTGCGTTATGCTATCAAGGTAGAAATGGATGTTGGTGTTATATATCCATCTCATGGTTTTGACAAGAAAAAGAATGATGGATTTCAAGGAGAAATATCAGAATAATGGTGAAAAGAAGATGAATGTTTCTTTATTCTCAAAGTGTGGAAAAAAGAATGGTGGAGATTGTCTTAAAGGGACTTGAAAATTTTTTAAGTTTGGAAAATAAGGTTATCAAGTAGCTGAGTGTCGAAGTAACGGAAAAAGGGTTTCTAATGATGTGAATAAAGAAAAGACTGTAGAGAACGCTCCACCAACACTTCAATGCTTCAAGTGCAAGGAAATGGGCATTATGTTAATCAATTCCCTAATCCAAGGGTTTATGATGATCAACATGAGGAACCTCTTAAGGAAAAGGATAATGGTAAGTCACATGAGATCACTATTTGTGATTTTGTGTATAACAATGATGTTGTGTAATTATTAAGTGTTTATGTAAAGGGATTCTAAAATAGTATCATGGAATATCATTTATGGAATCGTGGAATTTTGGAATATCTATGTATTGGTTTTCAATAAATATATGGTAACGGTAACCCTGAAAAGTGATTGAAATATTTTTGGAAAGAAGATGGTATGAGAATAATTAAGCAATAATGAAAAAATGAACTGTTCTCGTGACAAATATAAGGACAAAGTTATATCATGGTCTGAGTATATAGAAATTTAGGTATTTGGGTATGTGGAATGTGTTAAATTTTGACAGCATTCATGTTTTTACTAAGGGTCAATGTGTATTCATTTTTCAATAGAATACATGATTTAGGTATTCATAAGTTTGTAATTTGACCAACAAGATATATCTTATGATATATGGGAGATAAATGATGGTATTCACATTCTTGGTATATGAACTCTATAGTAATCATTTTCTTTGTACTATGAGATTAGATTGATGTAATTTGGATAAGCCTAAAGATATGAATGGATTATTTTGGACATAAGATAGTATTATTTAAGGATTTAACTTTTTTTAGATATTATTTATGGAATGTTATAATAGTATAGTTTTAGAAAATGGACAACCCATAGGACGAGCAACAACTCGTCGTGTCAGACAAGGCTGTGGGAATCGAACCCACAACTGAAGTACAACATGCCTTTATCGCATACCACTGGCCTACAGGAAGTCCCTGGTTAGTAAAAACTAGTTTTATTTTATTATGTGCTATGATAGATGAAGTATAAGTCCATTTTAGAAACTATATATGATTAATCTCAAGATAGATGGACTTATGTATTTTTAATAACTTTTCTAAGATTTTATTTGAGATAGATAGAATGACCCACCATTCTATCACATGATCTCCTAATGCTTCACGAATTAAAAATTCAACTTCATTTATTTTATATATGAAGTGTAAATTTGTCAAGTCATGAACAACAGTGATATTGTACCATAATCAAGAAAGTTTTTATTTTAATTCAACAATTATTCATCTTTAGGGAAATGATCTTGAAAACAAAAAATGTTGTCCTAGTGTCCATATATCCAATGAATCAAATGGTACCTTAAATCATCACAAATTTATGACTTTGTGATTTTTGGATTTTTCATAGCCATGTTCTCTACCACTCTCCATCAGAACTTGATGGTCAAATTTCTCTTCCATATCCATGTTTTCACCTATGTTCCCCTCTGTTGAAACCCAATGGTTAGTTAATTTGGGCGACCGTTATGTTTCATACATTAGTATTTAAAGTTAAGTATTGTTATTACATTGTACGGTGTGGTTTTCTATTAAATAAACATTCAAGTAGTAAACCATTTATAACCCCAACGAATTTCGAGGGAGAAATTCATTTTAATGGGGGTAGAATGTAACTCCACGATATTTTATGAAAAATATTTTTTAAATTTAGTTGATGTCTTGTGTTGTACGCTACACCATGATTATCTTGTGATATAAGTAACACCGTATTATCTTTCAGTATATGGAAACACTATTTTAGGCTTCTGTTGCACGCCAGAGGAACCTTCCTCGATAGCGTGTGTTCTAAGCAATACTGAGTTACACTAAACAAGATATTATTATTATATTATTATGAAATGGCCATTATGAATATTAATACCCACTTTTTGAAATTTTATAAATTTTATCATTCAAAATGGACTTCATTTTTGGATTCATAATATCGAAATTAGCCTATAGTGAATTTTTGGTATTTTTCTGAAGACTTTCATTTTTTGATGAATAGTGAAAACACTGGGTTACTATTTAAATACCAAATTTTTATTTTGAAAATTATTTATATAATTTAAATTTAGTTTAGGTAAAAATTGAACCATAATACCTATATAAGTTCAATGTAATTCATTGGTGTCATTTTATAATAATTTTAGTTATACTAAAATTTAATTTAAATTTTCACCGTCTTTTACCTACCTCCGAGGAGATTTTTGCAAACATACATAAAATTTAATTTTACTGCTTCAGTGAATGGAATTTCAAAAATTTTGGAGACACGGTTAATATCAAGGAGTAAAACGTGGTTTAATAAGATAAAAATAATTTTTTGGGAATAGTAACTTTTTACTTTTATTTACAACGGTTAAAAGTAAATAGGGTAATTAATGGTAAAAATGATATTATTATTGTCCTAACACATGTCCTAATTCTAATTGATAAGTGTAATTCGACCAAAGGAATCCTTATGAATAAAATATTTCCCTTTAGGTCCACTTGGATTATATTAAGACATTTATTATTATTTTATTTAAAGAAGGGTTAAAATAGTTAAAATCAATGGTTAATAACTAAAACATTTTAATATAGGGTTATACATAAGATAAATTCGACTATAAATATTCATTATAAATATAAAAATATTTCCAACCTAATGGTAGTTTACTTATAATTATTAGAAATTATATAATTTAATTTATTTATGACACAATGATGATGTAGTAAGTACCAAAATAATGTAATTTTAAAATAATTGATATTATAAATAACCAAATAAATGTAATTTGAGACCTCTTATGAATTACAGTAATTTTATAGGTTAATATGACATATTAGTATTGATTTAATTAACTTTTTTCGAACTAATTACACTGTTATAATTTTCACAAAAATCAATTACCAAATAGTGGAAAAATTGACATAAAATAGTTTTAAAAACAATATTATATTATTAATTGTTATTATATTTCTAAAAATCAATGGTTCAGCCTAATGACATAGATAAGGTTATATATATTAATAATTAACCACTTGGGGTTATTTTTCAATGTTCTATAAGTTTTTTAACCATAGAGTGTAAAAAACCAGAAGACGCGGTAAAAGTTAAATTATTTAACTTAGAGTTAAACCTAAATGATAAGGTTCAAATAGTAACATAAACTTGTCTAAAACCTTTTGGTTGAGAGGATTTCGACCCAACCCCACTTTAGCTTCAAAATGAATATATTTTTAGCTATTATAAACTGAATATGACTTTAATACAAAATAATATTTTATGTTTTTCCAAAGGTGCCCCTCTCCTCCCTTATAAAAAGGGCACCCCTTCCCTCTTCTCTTCACACCCTTTTGAGCCTTGAAGATCAGAAAATCCCCAAAAATTACTCTTCTAAATTTCTCTAGTTACATCATAGAGGTTGTGGTCTACTCAAAAATTCAACTCTAGTGCCCTAAGAAGAAGTTTAAAGGAGCTGTGTCGATGAAGAGGTAATCTCTTCTACCGACTCCTTCAAGTTTAGTTCTTCTTATACATCCTCTTCTATAGTTCTTTCATTATAATTTAATAACATAAGTATTACATATATAATGATATGTTATTATAAATATTAAACAGCCCTATTTCACCTTCTATCAATCCAACAGAAAATGAAATCATCGTGCGTGCGTACGCACGAAATATCTTCTCCATGCCGTGGTGTAATCAGTTTTTCCACCACCACCATAGTTGGATGGGTATAATGGTGTAAATAATAATTATATATAACTATTATAACATCATACTGATTCTATGATACTATATAATCCCCTCTAATTCCATTCAATAAATTTGGGAATGGTATCATCGCTCGTGTGTACGTATGGATTATCGTCTCCACGACACGATGTGAATCATTTCCCATGTTAAAAATACACGAATGATTATAAAGTATATATAATAAGTAATCATGAAATATATTAAATAATAATACTACTAGATTTATGTATATAAATTTGTATGTCATCTATTTAATTCCATTCAATCAATTAGGAAATGAAAAACAGTGTTCATGCATACGTACGATAAACCGTCTCCATGAATGGTGTATTTAATTTCATTAATCTATATATTATATATATATATAATGAATATATATGATATATAAATCATGATTTACATTCAGGAAGTAAGTAAATCATTATATAAGTAATAATAGTATAATGAAAAACATGTCCAAACACATACGACAAATGAAATGAATATTACCCCAAACGTTGCTTTAACATGGAATTAACAAATGAACGGGTAATATAAATACACAAGTGAACCATATATGATATCATAAATATTATTATGGTTCCGTTACAAGTTAATAATATGTTTAATCCCAAAATACAATAGTCTTTGAGACATATGGAAGAAATTTGACATATTGTAAGGGATAAGTATTCCAACCACATTCTTATCTGAGATTGTTTATTCGTAAGTATTTACTTGGGTTATATTTATTATCCATGTCCATATGTTTTAAAAATGTTTTCATAAAATGTTCAATTTTCTTACATGTATGTTTAATGTAATTTTTACCCTCTTTTAATTTTATGACCTCGTATAGAAGGAATATTTCTTTTGTTTACCATACGAGATACTTTTTGACTTTTCTGACAAAAGTACGAGAAGAATGTTTTTTTAACATATATGGAATGAAAAGATTTATAAGGTTTCATAAAGCCTAATTTTCAAGAAGCTTACTCTACAAGATTTCATGATTATATTCAACAAAATCCTATTATTTTAAAATTTCATGGCATTTTGTGAAAAGAAAATGATTTTGAAAAATAAAGGATATTTTAATCAAAAATTCATTTCAAGTGTTTTATCAAAACCATTTTCCATCTATGATGAAATTATTTCATATCTGTATGCCTCAAGTATAATCTCCCTATTATTTACATGGTTTCACTTTTCTTATGATTAAATGAAATCAATTTATTTTATATGGATTATTTTATGATGGGATGATGTTTATGAAGCCCATTTTATTCCTTGGGTTATGATGAATGGTTTATGTTTATTTTGTGGAACAAGTAAGAATGATTTCATTATGAGATGGGTGGGACCTATATATCCCTCCAATGGATTGCGTAAAGATTTATATCTCATGAGATAGACATGGCTAGAATGGTATGTTAATCTAGTTCAGTGATACATGACTGGAACGAGGAGTGAACTCGATTCGGAATGGGACTTTGTCTCCTAATACGGTCTTGGCAGAAAAGGTTTGGCTAATATGGAAATCATAAAATGTGCTTAATGGTTTCCACAATTACATGATTTATTCCCATGCTAATTTATCATGATTTATGATCCATTATGATCTATGCCTTATGTACTTCCATGTTTTATGTTATTGCTCATGATTTTGATGCATAAATATTATGTTCATGATTTCAAGTTCAAATGTATTTTATCCATGCTTACACTTACTGAGCATTTGAGCTCACCATTTATATGTTTTCTTTTCCCCATGATATAAATAAAGGCTTTAGGTATTAAAAAAAGGAAGCACTTTATGGGATTTTTTGAAGATCTTTCACCAAGATTACAAGATTATATTTAGGTTTTCCAAAGACACTAAACTATTACGGTCTTTCGGTGTCTGTTTTTGTTATGTATTAGATATTCCACAATAGTAATGTAATGTCCATGTACGTCATGTTTGGAACATCTACATAAATTATTATATTATATTTATATAGCGATAAATATTTAATTAATTTGATAATTATTTCATTCATATCACATATATTAATTATCATTATAGTTATTACCTTTCATTCTATGTGTTAGGGAAAAAAGAATCACATAACTTCATGAGATGGTAGTCTGTCGTACCCACGAGCAATGTTATCATATCCCTTACAAAATTAAATGTCAAAATTTATATTTATGATTTAATTAATGTATAAAAATAAATATTTTAAAAATATCATATATATATATATACATTGTCTCATTATACCCAACTATGAGAGGTGGTAATGAAAAAAACAATATCGGTACATGAGGATGTTGTTTGTTGTACACGAATGATGATTACATAAAACATTTGTTGGATGTGGAAAATGATTTAGGTTATGAAATTTGCTTAATAACATATATGTAAATATAATATAATTCAGTAATTATATAAAAAGATTTTAATAATAATTTAAAGAGATGGAGAAATAAATAAAATAAAGACACCCGTTGAAGAGAGTTGCCACTTCTTTGGGCATCCACCTTTGGTTTCCACCAAAGGTCTTCCTATTGTGGCTTTATGGGAAAGATATTTCTTATATAATGAAAGAATTTATGTTTTGAAGTTATTGTTACAGGTATTGGCTGAAATAATGTGGATTGAAGTTGTGAATAATTTATCAGAGGGGTAGCCATTAATAAGTGGGAGAGAGGACAAAATTGGTATTTTTGAAAAAAAGATTAGTGTTACCACGTTTTTAATATATAAAAAGTTCCAAAATAGACAATTATTGTACCTAATAGGTATAATGGTCTAAATATGACATAAAAATATTTTTTAGGCAAGTGTATGGGTTATTATTACACTTATCCATTTAGTTTAACCAATAATAACCCCATTTTTATCTTAACCATGATAATTAATTTTTATTGTATTTGATTTTAGTTTTTGGTAATAAATTAAGATTAAAATATTAAAAATTGTAAATTATGATGACTAAAAATATGTAATATATTAATATAAATTCAATTCACCTAATTGGATAATATTAATTTCAAATTAATCTTGTAGATGTGACAAGGAATCATGTTTTTAATGTGAAAATGATTAAAACATTCCATTGTTTTTATATCAAAATTCAATATGAAAATAATTTAAATGACCTAAGTTAGAATAATTGATATATAATTGAAATAATTTACATTAAAATAAATTTTATATATAATCAAACATTATATATTATTTAAATGAAAATGAATTTTTCAATTAAAATTTAGTATTTTTAAGGATTCATCAAAAAATAAAATGTTTCAAAAAATTTCAAAAAATCACCCAAATATAATTTATGTATTTATATATAAAAATTAAGAATGTTTTTCGAAATATATTCTCTAAAAATCGTAAAGGTAAATTTTTAAATTTGAAATAAATGCATGAATAAACTATCTTTTAGAATAATTCTATTTATTATAAATAAATTATTTTTCTTCTAAATGATACCTATTTTATTTCTCTTAAAAAGATAATCATATTTTCCATAATTTATTGAGTATTAATAATAATCTCTAATTTAACATATTGGTTAATAATATTATATTAACTAATAATATTTGTTAATATTTCTCATTTGGTTTAATCATAGGGTTGCGTGTAACAAATGTTAAATTGAGGGTCACAGGTAATTAAAGCTAATATTAGTGTTGCGTGTCATGAAAAATATTTAAGATATTTAATATATCATAAAATATTTGGGTATTATTATAGATACACTGTTTTATCCTTTTATGACTTTGAGATATGTAAATGAATATTTTTGGATCCATGCGCTGAGACGACACATGATTTCGAAGCTTGGTGTGCTCGTAATTAATTTTATAAAAATATTAAATATATTTTATATTAAAATTTCATGGTCTTACATAAATAATGGGATAACACTTAAAATGTGTCTTAAATATGAAATACAAGATGATGGTTGAATCTGAAACAAGATGATTACCTCAGGCATGACTAATAGTTCGTCTGAACGGGGTGTTTGGAAAATGTGATCGTTGGCAGGCGTGTTTAAAAAAAACTTATTTATTTATTTATTTATTTATTTCAAATGAAATAAACCTATTTTCTAATATAAATATGATTTTATATAAAATGTTTAAGTTTAGCCACATATCCCTAGGATGACTGAGAAAAGGAGCCACCATTTTTCGTTGGATGATCGAAATCGGGTGATGATCAACAATTTGATCATGAAGAATTGAAGTGCAGAGAAGACAACGGATCTTACTCGCCAATTGGAGAGTGGTTTCTTCGTCATCAAAAAATCCAATATCAAGGTATTACTCATCATATGTGCATTTATGCATATATTATTACATTTTTTATCATGATCATTCTTATTCCTTTATTCTTATTAAAATTTGAACCTTTTCATATGCTCTAATATCAGAGTTAATTTATATATTTGATTTAACCCATTGAACCATGAATTACCCCACCCATCAATCCCCAATATAATTCATGGTTCATGAATTCTAGGCTAAAAATTGTTTCACAATTGGTTTATATTCGTTCGACCATCGTTCTTTTCAATCATCACCGATTGGCCTATAGGGTCTCATTTGGACATTTTTTAGTGTGATCGAGCATGATCAAAACCATGGAATCATGGAATATTCACACGTGTCATATATGGAAATTACAAAGAAATGGATTGGGATTTTTTTGGGATATGGTTGATAATTCCCTTGGATCTAAAATCTGGGACTGATTGACATGAGATGAGATAAAGTGATAGAGTTGTCTGGGTTTCATAAAGGAGGATCAAAATCCATTTTTAGGGCAACATATGAATGAAAGAAAATTAAAAGATACACATTTAGTTGTCTCTATGTGAAAAATATGAGTAATCAATGATGGAAGTGGAAGATCTAGGATATTCCAAACAAATATTCATTTTGTGAAAATCCTGACAACACAACATTTAATGGGATGAAAACATGTCATGTAGTACCCCTATGGTTGTGGTGACAGAGTTTTGGAATTTTTAAGGATTATATGTTGTGTGTCTAAGAAACATGCCATGTAAATCTATATGGGTACACATTTCATGAGATAGAAGTATAGAGACAAGACCCCATGCAGAAAAACATGCCATGTATCAGAATACATAGGCACGATCATGGATAATATACTTCATTAGTGTACATGGACATGACCAATATAACCTAATATATCCAAGATCATGGGTAGGACCATGTTTGGTTAAGAACATTGTGTACTCCCCTTAAAAATCATTTATGTATCCGTGGGATGTGATCCATTTATTTTCTTGTTGATATCCATGTATCATTATTGTGCAACAACTCACAATGTTCCCCTTACATTCAATATACCTTTTATTTTTTCGGAATCATTTACCTTTCATATCTCTTCTACTTAGGCTCATATTTTATATTGTGAGTAGCCAATTCTAAGTGTTTTCTCATGTAGAACAGAATGGTTTCTTTTAATGTGTATTTCGAGATACATTGTGAGATGTTCTAAGTGTGACTATTATTTAGGTGGTTCTCAATGATGATAGATGGCTATATGTGATATATTAAATTAATGTTTTATGAAAAATATTATTTTTTATCAAAATATTTTTCTTCTAAAACTATGTTTTCAAGAAATGTTTTCCAAAATGTTTCAAAACATTTATTTCAATGATTAATTTATTTTTTCTTAATGAATTGTTTTAAATGATTTTGAAAATCTTCCCTTTTATTTACTCAATGTTATTTTCAAATAAATGTATTTTTAGAATGTATTTTTTGTTTTAAAAAGTGATTTTCAAAACCAAATGGGTAATTTCCTCAAAATTTTAATAATGATATTTTGAAGTTATTTCAATTCATCAATGTCAAAATAAACCATTAAATTCACTTATTCTCTATAGTGGATATTTACTAATGAAACTATACTCATTCTTTCTTGAGATAGATTAATATTATTTCAATTAGATTATTCTGAAACCCATTTCTTTTCCAGTGGATAACCATGTTTCATGAAGATTTTTATAGAACCTATTTATTTTACACATGTTATTCATGTCTTAAAGATATTGGTATGAACCCAATTCATTTTTCATGGATTAATCATGTTTCATATAAATTAACATTAATATCATTTCTTTTTATGGTCTTATTAGTTTATAAAATAATAACGATTGTTTATATGAGTATTTTTTATGGAAGTCCTACACACTTTATTCTTGTCTTTGTTCATGGAAATTATAAATTATGGGTGCACCTACTTAGTGATGGGTGAGCCTGTTATATCTTTTATGATGGGTGAGACCATATAGAAATAACATTCCATATGTAAGGATTATCTTATTTGGGGAATTATATTGGAATTCACTTTATGGTTATTCAAATTGAATGTATTCTAAAAGGGTTCTGTAGAAGTTCTATGAGATTATGTTTCAAGATACCAATATATATTATCATTGATTTTTATGATTTTATGAAGCTTCATTTGGTCAGTATTTTTATTACATAGAACATGATTATTGATTCTTATAACTTTTTTCTTTGATAATTCCTTATGACATGTTTTCATGTTTGATGATCTAGATATTTATTGGTATGAATATTCACATATTATACTCAATCCATTTTATTATTCTATTATACCCATATTCTTTCTTATTATCACTAATGAAATTCTTTTTTAAATTCTTATGTTTACTCTTTCTGGTCATTTGAGCTCACCCTATGTATGTTTACTTTTACCCATGTTTTCAAAAATTTTGTGTAAAGAGTTATATCTATAATATATTTCAAGTGAATTATGTTGCTGACCATATAAGAAATATGAATAGCTGTGTATAATTTGATATGGGGTCCATCTTTATAAACTAGTTGTTTATGATTCCAATATGATATGATTTGGCTCTAATTCATGAAATTTCTAAACCAAAAAAATATTCGAGAATGTTAGTGATCAATTTTTTCGTTTTGATATTGTATTGATTAGATGGAAAAAAATTGGGTCATTATTATTAGCATCAAATCCAAAAATGAAAAACATACAATTTAAATAATAGGGTTGGGAGTGTGGGTCTTGGGATGTTATAGAGCTGGCAGTTGAGGTTATGGGTAGCTGCAAGATATGGAGGCTTATGAACCAACAACACATGAGATGATTAAAGGTATGATCTGGGTTCATTCTTATCTTATTCCAGTACTAGTATACACTGATTCAAGTCATTCATTACTATCTTTACTTCTTGTGTGAGAGATGGGGATCTCAATTGGGTCTTTATTATAGTATATTTGTCCTGAGTTTCATATATGGATCACTTCTTCTATATATTTTTTTCTATCTATAGTTTGTGCTACCACTTAGTAGAGAGAGGATATCATGGAATCATTTATAATCACAATTATATCTTATAAAATCCTGTTGGCTATGGATTGGTTATCCATTCTATGAGACTATATTGAATGTTTCCAAAGATGAGATTCATGCCTTTATACTATTATAAAAAGATTTTACTTTGTGGATGGGAGATATATCAAGTTGGAAAGAGTGGGTTCTGGAAGATGGAGGATGGATAACATTACCCATTAGATGAAGAGTGTATCTCTTGGTGTAACCCACTCTTTAGGCATCAGGATTCCCTCCGTCAGAGAATGATATGTTGATGTCATCCTTGAGGATTATCAAGGAGTACCTTTGAGGAGGTAGATGGATTTTTTCATCTACATGAATCTTGGACCACATTGATATATTATGTGTAATATTGGATAATCCCTAATAATATCAATGATCTATACTTATATTTGTTAGACATTTGATAGAAGGTTTTTATCATAACTATTGTGTCCCCCTTAGTATCTCTTATGTAGTTTCATAAAATGTTGTATGGGAGATTGTGGTTTTGTATTGATTATCACTGCTTAAACTAGGCCATGATAAAGAAAAAGTACTACTTATTGATGATTTTTGACAACTTTTATGGGTTTCATGGTGTGAGATAGTTCTCGAAGATCTATATCTGGTCTAGATACTACTTGATGAGAGTTTGTGACGATAAAATTATAATGTGGACATTCTGATGTATCTACGAACACTATTAGTTCCTAGTGACTCCTTTAGGTGTGACGATATCCCCCATTATTTTTATGGATTTGATGAACCAGATATTCCAAACGTACATGGAATGATTTTTTTCATTGTTTATTAAATACTAAAATACATAGTGTCATAGTAGGAGCATGTATAGAACTTGAGGATGGTCCATGATTTTCATTATGGGAACTAGATTTATGGTAGTATCTCAAAGGGCCATTTCTAGATCCATGAGGTACACTTTCTTGGGAATGTCATTTCAAAGCATGTTTTAGTTGTGTATATTATTAATTTTGAAGCTGGGATTTCTTGAGATCCACCCAAGAATGTATCAGATTTGTGGAGTTTTATTGTATTAAAGGGTTACTACAAGGAATTTATAAAAGAGTTATCCAGGATTGTGGACCCTTTGACCTCCCTAACATAGAAAGGGTGGCCATTTAACTAGACCAAATTGTTTTAGAGGGCCTTTGAGGAGATGATGAGAAGGCTAAAGAGTGCACATATTTTGATACTACCAGAGGAGATCATGGAGTATTTACTATATTCGGATGCCTCTAGAACTAGGTTCGATAGTGTGTTGATACCTATGTAGGACGTTATCACATATGGATAATGGTAATTAATACCCCATGAGAACAACTAAATGGAAGACAACCTATTGATGACATTGGTTGTATTCACTCTAAATATGTGGAGGAACTATCATCTAGGAGAGTTCTTTATTGTATACATGGATCATCATTGTCTCATGTATGTATTTAAATTGAGTTACATGAACCTATGAAATATTTATTTGTTGTAGTTACTATATGGATGTGACTTAGAGATAATATATATTCTAGGTAATGAAAACATAGTGGTATACCCTCTTAGTTGGTTTTCAAAGGCTTCTTCAGTGGAGGAGGTGTCTAGGTAGTTAACTTCCTTGTGGTTGAACCTGGTAGAGACGGAGAGTACAACTTTTCTTCAGTTTATAGTGTTGACTCATCTACTTGTCCAGGAAATGAGAGAGGCTCAGTTGGAATGCATCGACGATGAGGACTTATGTGATTAGATATCCTCAAAAGATGCAGGAGATTGATTTTATTAAGGATGGAATCACACCATTCTTTTTCAATGATATACGATGGTCCCTGTCATGATGTTAGAGGAGTTAATGGTGGAGTTTCACACATATCCCTTGGTTTTACACCTCTATATGTGGAGGATATAAAAACAACTTCAGTGATATTTTTTGTGTTGTGGAATGTGGTGGATTGTGGCAGAGTTTGTTTCACAGTACCTCACATTTTAGAAAGTGAAGGATGGACATTGATTTCTGGTAGGTTACTTGCAGCCTCTTAAGACCTTTGATTGAAATTTTCTCACCCAATAAAATTGGGAAATATATTAGTATTGTTTTCAAACAGAAATTATATTTTTAACCCTTTATTAACCATTTTATATTTACCAAAATAATAATTTTTTCGACAAATTAGTGGTCAATAATGTTACCATAAGTGTAAAATTTACCATAAATTTACAGTGGTTAATATTTTCAACCATTTCCAATTCACATGGATGAATATTTTTTTTAAATTTTAAATAATTCTATAAAAAATTACTTATTATAAAATATAATTAATATAAATTTTGACACAATTCATTTAATTTGAATTTAAATACATCAATTAAAAGATATAAATTTAATCTAATCTGATAATACAATATTAACATGTCATATGTATCAATAAAATTCAATAAACACTATAATTCATCCAATCTTTATTACTTGTTACATGTTTAAAATAATTTTTTTCTATTAGTTGAATAAATATTTTTTATGGTTGAGTTATAATTTAACCCAATTATTCGATCCATAAAGATTAAATTAAATGATAAAAAATTATTTTTCTTTGAAATTAAAATTTAAAACCAAATCTATCTTCATTTAATCATTATGGAAAAATATTTTATATATTAAAATCCAGCAAATGTCATTTTTGACATTATTATTTACATAAATATTATAAATTTCAAAATCAATGATAAATAAGAAAAAGTAGTTGTATTTTTAAATTTTGTAAAATTATGGATGAAATAGACTCATTTAATGAAATAAATGCATTTTTTTGGATATATTTTAAATGTCTCATAACATTTTTTTATTTACTTTAATTATCTAATTTACCCATAACTGTGGTGATAAATTTTACCATTGATACTATTCATAATTCCTAAAAACCCAAGGAAGAAATTTAAGAAATTTGAAACTCATTATAAAAAATACGGAATAAATTTTATAAATTTCAATTCACAGATTTTTAAGAAGTTAATTTATTATAATAATATAAAACACAATAAAGAATTTTTTTTTGAAAAATGTGTTTTTATGTCTAAAAATGAACTTCTAATTATATTTGGTCTTATATTTTTTCAATGTAAATTTATTTGTCTGTTTATAAATATTGTTGAAATATATTAATTAATTATGGAATTAAATTCATTATGGATCATTTTTAAATAATAAAGTGAATGTTTTATTAAAATAATTAATTTTTAATATTCACTGAAAAATCAATCTTTTCAGAAAAATATATAAATTTAAAGCTAAGATAATATTGAATATATGAATTCAATAATGACATAATTATAACATAAAAATAATTTAATAGATTTTCTATGTTTTTATAAACATATTGTTTTGTGTAAATAATTATATCAGAGAAATTTATTTAAAGAGAAATATATAATAAAATTACATGTTATTAGATTATATCCCCTTATAATAATTAAACCCCCAAAATTTTGTTAGTCTAATAAAAACCATGGTTAAATTTGCTTCACCACATCATCAGGTTCCCATATAAATTATTCATTTTTTTTAATTTCTCTACAAAACAATGACTAGATGAGTGGCATTGTTTCGTATGACATTCTCTCTATGATAAAAAATTTTCAATTGTTATTTCTCATAATAGATATCTTGATCCAATGGTATGACCTATGATTTCATTACATGTGATGTATTAGTTATGTACTTCTCCATGATTGATCCATAGAACACATAATGAACTTGATAGAGATATGTTGGAAGCATCAAGAGATAAGATTCCATCCTGATATGATCAATAATTTCAATATTACTGATATATATTGTAGTAAAATTTCATTCTTTCCAATTCTCAAATCCATTCACTAAATATATATTAATCAGAATAACCTTTTATCAAATTTTTACACTAGATCTCATTTATGATTGTTAGGATTATTTTTTGTCATATTTTATATACCATTATGTGTTGTTGAAATGATCTAACATTATACACCATTTACTTTTCTATATTATGTTCTAAATGCTTTTGTTATTGGACATCATCTCAAATATTTCGAGTTATGAACTTCTTTATACAGTGGGATTCATAAAGATCGGTATAAATTTTAGAGTGAAATCCATTAGTGTAAGAAAAGTCTACCAAATATAGGTTTTGGTCCAAACCGCCTTTGAAATCAATAGAGACACCTCTCAACACAACTTCAATAGTCTTAATGGTACCATCAGACTAACCATATGTTTGAGGATGATAATTAGTTTTTAAAATCAACTCGGTATCATGATCATGGTGAATGATTCACCATAATTTCAAGGAAAACCTCATATCTTGATCAAATTCAATTGAGAGTGGTAGTCTAGGGAATATCACAACTCCATTAATGTAACACTGAGATAGTTCATCAAGGGATAAATATTCTCTAACAGTGATAAATTATACTTATATATTATGGTAATCAACTAAAAAACACATATAATTATTCCATTTAGATTTTTGTTGAGTCCCATTGTAAAGTCCAAAGTAATCATTTTTCATTTTAATTTTGGTATGGATAATGGTTCTAACATCCACATAAAATGTTGACTTTTAGCGATCACATATTGTTATATTAGGAATCATGATATATACTCTATAATATCCATTTGCATGTTATAGCTCTAAAAATACTCTTCCAAATATCTATATATCTTCATACTTCTAGGATGAATTGGTAATAAAGAACTATAATCTATTTCCAATAGATCATTATTCAACTCTGGTATTTAATAGACATATAATTGGTTTTCAAAACATGTCCTTTTAGCATTATAATATATTAACACAAGAACATTCTTCACATTCTTCAACAAAAATACATTTTCCTTCTTTAACTTTTTAATCCTCTACAGGATCGATGGTTGAAAATTCTTCTAAAAAATAATATATATATCTCATTTCAAGAATATTAAAACATCTACCTTTTGAAAATTTATAAATATTGGATGTATTTAGATCCTAATCATGGACATTCTAGCATTATATTTTCGGCTCCTAGCATCATCCACCATATTTTCCATTCTAATGTGGTAATTTATTGAGCAGGCATATTCCTTGATCAACACTAACCAACTTTTCTAGTGCATATTCATCTCTTTATCTGGAAATATATATTTTAATATCTCTTTATTACTATATATATAACACCATTTACCAAATAAATAATTCCCCCATTTCACCATTGAGAAAATTATCAACTCCATTTCCAAATGAGGATTTAGGTAATACTTCTCATAAATTTTAAATTGATAGGAGCCATAAGCTATCACCCTTATCGCTGACGGTGCTCTGGTTTTCATTGTGTCCACATCTTTGCGCTCTGATCTCACGTTCTGTATCTCCTATCCAGGTCAGATTTGGAGGATGGGATATGCTGAGATTTTTGGCTAGCAGTTTTGAGGATGATAGTTATCCAAACATTTCTGCAATTGGCCATTCTTCCTAGGGTTTTGATCCCATTTCAATTTTATGTTTGGTCCCACTTCTTATTTTCTAGTTCTAGGTTTCTTTGGTTTGGGAATTTAATCAATTTTTTTTATATTAGGTTTGTCCATAGGGTTTCAATCCCAAATCCTTATTCTTGTTTTTTCAATCATTCTTCATCCATTATTTATTGTTTTTAATGATGTAGGATGTCGTTGTTTTATCAGTGTTGTGTTTCAGTCATATCTATGGGTGTTTTCGATGGTTTGGACAATGTCGATGACGATGATGTTCTATTCCACAACGTCGTTGATCATGGATTCTCTAGGCATCATCAGATGGTGTCTCTCGACGTCTCGGTACTGAAATTCTGGTTGGCAGTTTCCAGTTCCAAAGATAGTGTTTGTGGTTCTCGAGGATGATAGGGGCATCGATGGAAGATTCCTGAGGGTGGCAGATGTATTCGATGTCTGTTTTGATCTTCTGGTTTCCTTCCTCACAGGAGGTTCTAACTATAGTTTGTGGTTTCATTTTCTGGTCCTGGTCTCTGGCGGTGAGATGATGAGATAGTGGTGATGGGATTCGAAGTTATGGTGGGATGTCTGTATAGTGTAAAAGATGTGGTAGCAGATCAGAGTCAGAGATTTTTTTTGGTGCTGGTAGAAAACGTCGTAGATATGGTTGCCGGTGTCAACGCATGATGATGATGATGTTGACATTGATGGATAGATGTGATGGTGGGGACGGTGGATGAAGGACGAGATCAGCGTATTGAGGATTGCAGAATATTTTCAAGTAGTGGTTTTCTTGGACTGCAAAGATTACTGATGGTGGTAAACAGTGACGAGGTGCGTGAAGTGGGCAAGAACGTGGCCAGATTTCGGTGGTGTTTTCATTTTCAGATTTGAAATTTGATATCTGGAAAAAATTTGTGGGTGGGGGTCTTTTGTTTTCGCAGTGGTGGTTTATATCTTTGTTGGATAGCGTTGGGTTCACACATAGAATTTAAAAGTGACACTAGAAAATACAAAAATATGGATTGTATGGATGGATGTCCAAATAATGAGAATTTTTATAGCCAAAATTAACACTTGGTGAATTTGGTATATGGATTCTATTTCCTCAAGCTCTTCTCAATGATCATCAATTTTTCTCTATAGACTTCCTTTATCTTCTGTAATATATGAATATCATCTATAAATACTACCAAAAAATGATCAAGGTCATATATAAATAATATTCATTAAATCCAAGAATATATAGGATCATTGGTAAGTCCATATGGACTTAATATAAATTCATAATGACAACACATCATATGAAATTTTTCTTGGGTATATCCTTCTTCATCAACATTAAATGATGATATCTAAATAAGAGGCTAATCTAAGAAAAATATTTTATCACCTATTATTTTATAAAAAATATCATTCATATGAGGCATATGATACTTATTTTTTATCATGATCTTATTAAGTTCCGTATCATAAATGTAGAGTTTCGTTGATCAATATATCTAAATAAGAAAAAGAATAGGTGAACCCCATTGCCAATCCTTGGGTGACTGAATCCATTAACATGATTCTACTAGAGTTGATTATTAAAATCATATAACTCAATTAGATCCATCCTATATGGATTCATTGAAATAGGTGTAACAACATGTAACAGTTCTATTGAAAACACAAATTTGAAATTCAATTGAAGGCTACAAAAATATTCTAGAAATAAATCAACAAACTCAAGTACAATAGGAACATAATTTTTGTTTAGTTTTTACCCAACCATATGAAGAATATGTCCCACATGAATATTTAGTAATACCAATATTATGTAAGAAATTTTCATCAGGTGTTTAGGTTCATCATATAATCGATAAAATATTGTAGGTTGACTAGAAATATCTCAAATAACTTCCATTTCTCGATAGTAGATATGGCCTTTATATGGATATTGAACTGATGAAAATGATTTACAATATCTTTAAAATATAATAAAATCAAATATTTAATTTTGGATAATTAAAAAATGATAAATAGTAAAAAATAAATTACATAAATAATTTTTGAAGATAAATTTGAAAATTTTCATAATTAAGGAGAATATGTAAATAGGAAATATTTTCAAGAATTTATTTAAAATATGTATGCATTGTTATGTTGAAAACAATATTCATCTACACTACTCGGTATGGAACCAAATAAATTAAGTTTGGAATAAATAAGATTACAAATTATAATTAGTAAATTATCAAAAAAAATTCAAGATATCCATGTTTTTGGGTTTAGTATATAGTTATATAAACTTTTAAAACTTACATATTGTTATTCTTCCAAAATAGTATATTAAATAATTCTAACTAAAGGAGTGAAATAATGTGCAATAGTTGGGTGAATTCTTCCACTAGGAACTGCTGCAAGGTATTAGGGACTAATTAAATGAATGAGTTAATCAAACCAAATAAAAAATCAGATAAAATCTAAAGAAATCATACTAAATACAATAAGTCAAAACATCTAATACCAATAGAATAAAAATCCTTCAAGGAAGAGGACAACAACTTGAAAAACGAAAATAATATCAAATGAAAATTTGATAGTATAATGATCTGAAATAAATGATGATAATGTTTTTTATAACCACCTTGGTAGGTTTCTTGTGCACTAACTCCACTCACTGTGGATTTCTCCCAGGGCTAGTTTATGTCATGGAACAATAAATTCTGTGTCTATGTGTGTATGTGGATATTGGTGACGGTTGGTGGACATGTTTTAATTATATCCTCACACCATGAATATTTATGGAGTGTTATGATATCATTCATTAAACACTAGAATCAAGACAGAGATCCATTGTATTTTTGTGAGATCCCTGAAGACTTCCTAGCGAGATAGGGGTCCCTTATGGGGTTTTTTGTATGCTTTATTAAAGATGAAATGAAGCAAAATTTTCATCCCATATTCTTTTCCAATATACTTTTTATATAAAATGTGAATAAAAAATAGTGGTATCATATCAATTTGTGGTAAAATGATGGTTATAGGAATAGATTTTCTAGTGATTAGAAAAATTAAGTATATTGGATTCATGTTTTTAATCTATATTATGAATGTTATTTTTGGGTCAATTCCGATGAAGAAAACATCATAAAATATCAATAAAACAATTTCCGTTTCTCATTCAATTTTTTGGGTTCTAAAGAACCCCCTTATTATAATAGACATCACTTTTCCTCACTAAAAACAACTCTAATGGGAATCTAGAAGCTTCTCAGGCATGCCATAATAGGTCTATATCATCATCACATCACTTCTAATTCATCAATAAATATCACTCATTTACATGGAATTGTTAACACACTAATCAACATGTGTCTATTTTTGATGATTGAGGAATTAAATCCACCATTTTAGACCATTAGAGATTTATCTATGCTCTATAATTAATTAAAAATTCTACTAAAATTTTTACAAAATGTAAATAAATTAGAGGGACTTCCAATGTAAAATATGATTATGTTGAATTCATAAAACTAGTTCATTTTCATGTTTAAAATGAATTATATACTGAATTTTAAGGATATATTTGAAAAAATTGAGAATAAGGGAGTCAACACCGATGATACAAAGTAGTCTGAGTGGAACAAGATGAATCACAAGCTGATCAGTCAAATTTCACAATGGATGAATCACATCATCCATAGCCATATTACCAATTAATCTGGAATGTGTATAATTTTTATGAAGATAGACAATACATACTAGTTAATAAGAAATCTGGTCAAGATCCTCTAATTTAATAAGATGATTAATCATCATATATATAGCCGATTCTCTATATTTAAACACAATAGTAATTTTACAAGACTTATGAATAATGTGATGGCTTTTGTAAAAACATTTATAGATGGAAATCATGTGAAACACTTACTATCCACATTTCCTAGTAGTTGGGATACTCCTAGCCATACCGCATAGACATTTATTTCATAGAAGAGAAATTACCGTGGAAGTGGTAGTGTATGCACCATTCAATGAAGTGGATTGAAATAATGATTCAAGATACAAAAAAACACACCCTCTCAATCTTGATAAGTGTGGTAAATAATAAGGATATGGTGGAGGGATAGTAAATAGTGGTCGAATTAAGAATAGAGAAAGGAATATAAATGGTAGGAGGCCAGTATAAAAATGACACCATTATGGAATGGATGGAAAAATAAAGAAGAACTATTTAAAGATACAAGTATAAAACCACATAAGGAAAAAAATAGATACACACATGTGCACATCACCAGAAACATTTTTCTTTTATAAAAATATTTTAAAGATAATTTCACACACTCATTATGTTGAGACATAGAATGAGTTGTTTATACAATAGTGTCATACCATGTCACTCAACATACGTTGAATTTATTGACATCCGAAGCATGGGAATATAGTAAAAACAAGATGATTAATATAGATTCAACATAGATTGTTTGAATGACTGATATGAAATAAAAGATTAAAATTGGATAAATAATCACCCAGAATGATGTACATCATGTTCCGAGACATTGGATCAAACTACTATCATGGATTTCATTTGATTAACAATTCTATGAAAACAAATTTATCAATGGAATATGGAAGATTTAAAATGGGTCCACTATCAATGCCAAAGGATGCAACACTCAATCATTGCATGTAATACATGTATTGGAAGAAATTGAGATTCTAGTTCGACACTACTCAATTAATGAGACCAGAGTTGTAGGATCTAGTGAACTATGACGTATTTGTTCCCATTGAGGTGTATTTATATAGTGATAACAAATATTTCATATCCATTACTGATGATACACAACAAAAGGTGTAGTTGTTCTCATTGTGTGTTTTGGACCATGTAATGCACTCATTCATGATGTTTTATTCCATGGTGTAGTACAGAACTAGAAGGAAGCATTATTGTTCTCATTCATCCAGTGGGGGATAGTACAAAACCTAGTATATTGATATATATTATTGGATTCATGGATTTTAACATGAAGGGATGATCCAAAACACACCAAACACAATTGAGTCGTATAAAGGAACAATAGAATCATAAAATAGAATGTTGCAAGCATGATGAGTTTGTATAAGATTCCTAAGACATTCATGGGGAATATTTTTCAACATTCATGGAACCTCATCAATAGATCACCATCAATCCCATTGATATTTTAGATTTAATAAAAGATAGGTACAGGTAAAACACCTTCTTACTCAAAATTATGGTTGTTAGGATTGTTTGCAATTTTGACATAGTTCTAATAAGATGAGGAAAAGTCTTTACTATAGATCTAATCAACGAAAATTCATTTGATATGGATATGAGGTGTTAGGATAAACATTTTAATACCCAAAAGAGAAGAAAGTGATCAGAAGCATAGAAATCAATTTCCATGAGAACCGAATAATTTTGTGCATTAAAAGTTCGTAAATTTCTTAAATGAAATGTTTCAAGGAATAAATTACTACTCCATCTCCTTTAATATAACCAATTTGTACTGAATAGAATTTGGTTCATGAAGACTTATCAACAGTAGACCAGGACGTAGTGGATAATGATATTTAGTAGGCAGAGACTCAATCATATCAACAAGAAGTTGCATAACCATCACAAGATCCATGTGATGTTGTATCTCCATAATATATCATTACATAGATTTAATGATATTTTTTTATTAATGATTACATGAATAAATGAAATTTGAGTTGGAGTACCTATTGGTGGCTAATGTGGACACACTCTTAGGATATCATGAACCATGTCATCATTTTCTATCATTGGATATACAAAGTGATGGATCAACAATATTTAGAATTTTTAAGATACACTTGAAGTAGAACCTAGAGAATATTTTGACAATATGATTTCATAGGTAAAGATGAACCTTGTCAGATAATCTAATGGATTGTAGTTGGAGAGAGGGTATTAATGGATTTTTCCCAGATAAATTGGTTTTAGCACCTAAATATTTTTCCAAGACAATTGTTTTTCTATATCTTATGTTATACGTTACACAATATAAGCTATGCTATACACAAAACTGGTATATCTTGTGGTATACACAAGTCCGATATTGGAATATGTTACGCACAATTTTCATGTTACCTTGATAGAATTCATTTCATGAAAGACTAATAATAAGTGAACAACTTTTCATTATAATGTACACATTATAATGAAGGGTATGAAAAATATTAAACTTCTTCTGAAAAAATATTTAAATTTAAATAAGTGAGTGTATAAAATAATAAAATTAATTTTTATGGATTCAATATAATGTATAAAATTAACCTTATATGTTTTCTAGAGAATATATAAGAAAAATCATTATTTTATAAAATAAGTATTTTTCAAAAAAAATGAAATGTTTCCACATTTTGATGGTGAACCAATATTAAAACTATTTTTTACACTTTTTAATATTAATCTTCTTATTTTATTTCCAAATATAAAAATTTACTTGGGTTTAAATATTTCTATTTTTTTGACAAGTTCCATTTTTTGATGAATAATAAAAATACATATTTTTGTTGAAAACGTTATTTTCTATTAAAGTGATTATATTGTAAAATTGTTTTTTGAATTAGTTTCCAATTTTAAATATCTTATTTCTATTCAATTATTGTTTTTTTAAAAAAATTTATCCATGAATTTATTATTGATACATTTACTATTTGAGAAGGTTCATTTTTCAAAAAAAAAAAAATTCGCGACATTTTAATGGATTTATATTCAACGTAATTCTGAAACATCAGTGTATTGAATTTTAAAAATGGATGAAAAATTTGGATTTAGGATTTCCAAATTTTTTATGTTTTTCCTTTTTATTTTTGACTAATATGAATAGTATCCATGGGAAATTTTGTTTCCACAATAAAGGGTAATTTATGTAATTTCGGTTTAATGAATTTATAATGACTAAAAATTGACCAAAACAAATGAATAAAAAATTATTTGAAAAATTTATTTCGTCCCTTAACACTTAAGGATCTAAATTATGCCATTTAATGGAAAATTTTCCACAAATATTATTTAAATAATATTTAAATCAATGAAAGGAACAATGTTTCATTTTCTTTTTATTTAGTGTCTAATATATGTCCCCATATAGACCAATAGGTTGTATCATAAATATAAATGATTCATTTTATCTTAATAAACCTATTTCCATAATCAAAATTTAATTGAACATTTAGGGGGCTTTTTCATGATATCAAGGTATTTATAATATTTTATTTAATGAAAATTTTATGATGTCACATTTATGTTTTAAATAAATATCATTTTTATAATTAATTAATTTAGAATATAAATTTGACATTATATACTTATTTTAAAGATAAAATAATTTTCATATATTACGGTAATTTATTTTTAAATTTTAGGAAAAAAATAATTACCTTAATGTTTTATATATTGATGACGCATAAATTACGTAGTTGATGAAAATTAAATATTTTTATTTTATTAAAATGATAATCCCAATTAAAAGAAACAAAAAAATGACCAAATATTATTGTTTGAGTATACTTCCGCCATAATAATCCATGTTTCTTGTTATGTTCTATTTTGAGCCTTATCAAAGAGATTAAGACACTCATATTATTTTATTTAAAGTGATGTTAAACAGGTCATATTCATATTTTAATAAGTATAATTTTTTTAATGATTTCTTTTACAAAAGATATATTAATCTACAAGTATTCAACTAAAATCCAGTAGATTTATCTTCATCATAGTATTTTATTTTTATTTTTATCCTATCATATAAGTATATTAAATTATTATACAATACTGATGTAGTAATTATTTTATTAATGGAAATATAAAATTAATGTTTTAGAAATATTAAAATAAATATAATTTGTGGTAACTAATATGTCCATTATTTTTTATATATGACCTTGAACTCATAGGAATCTAATAAAATATTTTTTTCGATAATATTATATATTGATATTTTAAAAAATCAATGAATTCAATAGGGTCAAAATTGAAACTATTATTGTTTTGTGAAAACAATGTATTATTAAATTATTTAAAAAACATAATTTTTTTAGAAATATATAATATTTATTATACGGTCTGAATTTATTTTTATTATATATTTATTATTTATTTAACATTAGATAAGTAAATATTTCACCCTTTTAATATTGAAATAATTTTTACCCTTGTTAAAATGAAATAGAATAACTAATTGTTAAATTAAAATGAAATAGGATTAAATTGACATAATAACTTGTTAAAATTTTATTGGTTGATTAGACTAAACCCTTATATCATTTAACCATCTTATCTATTTCATTTAATATGTTTTTTGGGTTTATTTATTTTATTATAAGTTAATATTTTTTGTAAATTCCAAATGATCCCCTCACCTCAATTATAAATGGGCATATCCTCCCCCACAATTTCAATTCTCATAAATCCTTAAATACCATCAATCGACTTCCAAATTAACATAAAAACATCCTTAATAAAATTGTAGTGGTTTTATTCTTCTCAAAATACTAACTCTATTTCCTTTAAGAGGAGAACTAGAGGGAGCCTAAAGAATAAGATTCAATATGCTCTACTGATTCATTAATTTTTTTTATTTTTATATATACTATTCATGTATTGTTTATATTATATATTAATGAATATGTTATCACATATTTACTGAGTTGTTCATTATTATGGTACAATCATATTCCACCATCTATCCATCATACGTCAAATCAAAATCTACATGCATGTGTACGTACGTCTTACTATCTCCACGCCGTGGTGTAATCCGTTTTTCATGGACACTTGAGTAGGATGGGTGTAATGATGTAAATAATAACTATATATGATTATCATAACATGGTATTTATTATATAAAAATATATATACCATCCACTTAAAAACATTTTCATCATTAATGGAATGATATCATCGCTCATGTCTATGTACGACCTACTGCCTCCATGAAGAGATGTGATTCATTCTAGATGATTTCCATTAAAAACTGATTGTATAAATGTTATAAATAAATTAATATGATATTTATTCTGTTAATATCATTTTAGAATGTTATTAATAAGAACTCAGATGGATAAAATGAACTTATTCCGCAAAACATGGATATGAAAATGAAACAGTTTATACCCAAATAACAAGTAAAAAGGAAATATT
The DNA here is from genome assembly GCA_963277665.1 of Viscum album. Taxonomy (NCBI): domain Eukaryota; kingdom Viridiplantae; phylum Streptophyta; class Magnoliopsida; order Santalales; family Viscaceae; genus Viscum; species Viscum album. The sequence continues at coordinate 1,819,625,795 of OY728146.1, forward strand.
ATTACCAAACAGATGATAATATCATCATATATGATATCATTACATACCATGATTCAGAAATAGTTAAATGAAATTATTTAAATCATTATAAATTAGGTTCATATATATTCATATGATATTAGGCCTAAGGTAAAGGATAATATTTAAATGTCATTGTTATTCAAGATTGTCTATTTGTAAGTATTTAATGGGATATATTTTTAAATCATGTCCATGTTTCGTTAATATGTAAAATTATTTCTATTCTACTAAAATTACTAATATTTAATTTTACCCATTGATGAATTTTTATTAAACCATATTAATGGAATATTTAGTCATTTTCTGTGTGAGGTACTCTTTGACATTTCTGAAAAAATTATTAAGAGAATATTTTTATCTTATACGACATGAATGTATTTTTACATTTTCACAATGACTTATTTCCATGAATAATCCTATAAATTATTAGAAGTTTATGTTCAAATATATTCATTTTTTTTCAATTTTTCACCATATTGAGAAAACGATGATATTTTTTATAAAGAGTGGGTATTTTCCTCATGAATTAATTTGTAGTGGATATCATAATAATTTTTACATGTAACATGGAATTATATAAATTCGTTTATGTTAATATCTATATTATCACTATTATTTGAGTTGTTATAGAATACTATTTAAGAAATCCAATTGTTTTTTATGTATTATGATGGAATTATGTTAATAAATCTATTTAATTCCTTGGGTTATGCTATAATTTATATTTGTGTGTAACAAATAAGAATGATTTCATTATGGGATGGGTGTGACCTAAATCTCTTTATAATGAATAGTATAAAAATTTAAATATCATGGGATAGAAATGACTAGAACAACAAGTACATTTAGTTTAGTAATAGAGGGATGAACCATAAAGTAAATCATGTTAAGTAATACAAGAGTTGTACGAGAGGTGAACTTGGTTTAATAATTGAATATAACCACTATGATGGTATTGGAAGTGAGATTTAGATAACAAGGAAATAATTTTCAATGCTTATGTGTTTACAAAAATTAAATTTTTTTACCAATTCTATTTTATCAGTATTCATGTTATTTTACGATATATGCCTTATGATCTTCCAATGTTTATTTCACGACTCAAGATTTTGATACTCATAATTTGTGTTCATGTTTTAATATTCATATGTTTTTGTATTGTTTTATTTTCTCCATGTTTACCCTTGACTAGATTTTGTGCTCTCCCTTTTTATGTTTTATATTCCCCAGGATATAAAGAATGGTTTTAGGAAGGAAAACTAAAGGGGAAGATCATTATAAGAGATGTTGAAGATCATTTACAAATTTAGAAGAATGTGTTCCATGTTTTCAAAGAAACTAAACTTATACAGTTATTGGGTCTCAATTTGTGTAATGTACAATTTTTTATGAAAAAGATATGTAATATCCATGAACATAATGCTTTGGTCGTTTTTTTGGTATTAGAGCAAATGTTTAGTTAACCATTAGAAACTAGGAGAAGAAAAAATTAGTGAGATCCCTATAAATATTTATAAATATACTTCTTGGGATGTCTTTATGGGTAAGTATAAATATATTTTATAGTCCTAGAATTTGGGTACTTCTCATGAATAACCAGGTATTAAACCTGATATATTAGAGATTGAATGTACCCCCTTGATTATGTTGTTTTCCCAGTATAATTTTTTTCTATCATACTATTATTTTTGGGTTTAAAATAGTTGATGGAACCCGATGAAACCGTGTTAAAGACCAAAGTCATGGAAAATGAAAAGATTTTCCTCATGAATAACCAAATTTTATGGGATCTGGAATGAAAAGTCTTTTTGATATACTTACACAATCTATGAATCATTATGGACTTCCAAACAAGGAGTGAAGGGAACAACATTCTATTGACAACATTATATGGAAATTTCAACCTTCTTTTAGTTGGTCTTCTAATCCAATTATTGATGAAAATTGGATCAGTACTATTAAGAATATATTTTCTATGTTTCACTATATAAAACACGAAAAAGTCATTTGAGATGTTTATCGTTTAGAAGGTGAAGCCGACCTGTGGGAGACTCTAATCAGTTATATAATCCATTAAAATGAAATTGATTTCATAGAATGGGATGAGTTCAATAACATATTTTGTAATTTTTAATTTACTCATATTCTTCAAATGAATATGGAAAAAGAGTTCCTAGAGGTTATGAAAAATATTATTAATATGTTGGTACATACTAGGAAAATTTTACAAAATATTAATGTTAGGTTTCTGGATTTATAATCAAACCTAAAAGTAAAGTTAATTGATTTGACAATCGAATAAATCCAAGTCTTCAGAGGGTGTTAGCTATTAGAGTCAATAGAATATATAAATAGATTTTTTGATGTTCTATAAAAGTAGATATGTATGTTGCTGTTATATATCAATTTGATGGTTTTTATGAGAAACGAAAGACGGATTTCAAGGATAAATCTAAAAACAATGCTAAAAAAATAAGACTGTTTACCTATGAAAAATGTATGGAGTGATGCATAGTTGATATTGTCTAAAATGGAATATAAAATGTTTTATGTGTTCAAAAGATGTTAGTGGTGTAGTTGAGTGTCGAAGTAATGGGAAAAAGGTAGCTAATGATGTCAATTGAGAAAAGGATACTGAAAATTCACCACCCACCCTTCAATACTATAAGTTCAAGGAAATTTGATATTATGATATCAACTTCCATAACCAAAGGGTTATCAATGGTGATAAGCATTAAAAACCTTTTAAGGACAAAGGTAAAGGAAAATAAAATATAATCATTATTTGTTTTGTTGAGTATAAAAATGATGTAGTAAAAGGATTGAGTTTTATGTAATTGGACTCTAGAATAATGTTATAGAATCTTTTTTATTGTATTATATAATATTGATATATCTATGTATTGGTCCATTATTGTTTTCCATAAGTATACGGTATCAGTAACCATGAAAAGTTATTGAAATATTTTTAGGAAACACATAATATGTGTATAATGATTGGATAAAGAGATAATTATATTTTTGATAGTATTAATTTCCTCAGGACTGATATAAGAAAAAAGTGATATCATGGGTTGAGTATATAGAATTTTCATGATTTTTTATATTTTGATAGTGTTAGTCATTAACAACATGAATGGTTTCTCTATGTTTATATGGTAATTAATGTTATTAACATGTTTCAAGGGAATACATGATAAAGAGATTCACATGTTTTGAGGGTGACATCCAAGAACTACCTTATGATATATGGGAGATAAAAATTATGATTATTATTTCAACTATATCTAATGTTTCAGATTTTCAGATTTTAGATGGATTGTAAGGTTATAAATTTATGGAAATTATAAGTGAAATAGAAGATGTTGTTTTTTACAATAAAGTATTAAATAACTATAGGTGGAATTATACATGTTTAATAAAAACTTATAACAATAGATGGAATGACCTATCATAGAATGCATGATATTCTAATTCTTTAAGAATGAATGATTCTAAATCATTTATTTGAATAGAATATGATATTTAAAATTTTCAATTCACAACAAGTTTTGAGATTATACATAAATAAATTAAGTATTTATCTCATGTTATTCAGAATTATGGAAAGGATCATGAAAACCATACATTTTATCTTAGTACCTTCTTATGCATTAAAACAAATGGCCCATTAAATCATCATAGATTTAGGGATTTTTGACTGTTAAATTTTTTCTTACATTATTCTATATTACTCTTCATAAGAACCTGATAGTTAGATATCTCTTCCATATCCATGATTTCACATATCACCTATGTTCTTAAATGTGGAAACCTAAGGAGGAGTTACATTGGTTAACCATTCTATTTCTAACATTTCATTTTAAAATGATGTTTTATTATTAATTTTTATGATGTGGGTTTCTATGGAAGAAAAATTATATTAGCAATCCTTTTAAAACAAATATGAATTTCATGATCGAGAATCACTCTAAGGGGGTAGAATATAACACCCCAATATTTTTATGAGATAGACTTTTTTCAATGTCTTATGTTTTACGCTACACCAAAATAAGATTGCACTATACACAACACCGACATAGCCTGTGGTATATAAAACTTTATGAATTTCTTGTGTTTTTTATAATTTAAATTTCATTTGATATAATTGATTTCACTAATGACTTATTGTAATTGAACAACTAAATAGTATAACCAGTCATTATAATGTTGGGTATGAATAGTAGTAATTTTTTTTGGAAAAATTATTTAAATGAAAATAAGTGTGTCTATAAAATTATTAAATCACTATTCATGGATTCTATATAATATTTAAAATTCATTATAAATGTTTTCTAGAAATGATATAAGAATCAATTATTTTTTTGGATAAAAGAAGTGCTTTAAAAAAATGTTATTTTACCACCTTTTGACGGCACACTCATTTTATATCTAATTTTTTACAATTTTTTACATTAAATTTATCAAAATAAAATAAGTATTTTAATTATAATATAAAAATATAGTTTAGTTTATTTTTTTTTATTTTTATGATAAGTTTCATTTTTTAATGAATAGTGAAAATACAGATTTTTATTAAAAACATTATTTTCTTTTAAAATAATTACATAGTAGAATTATGTTTCATATACGTTTCAAATTTTAAAATAAATATTTTATTTGATTAAGAATTTTTTAATATTATTTTATTCATGAATTTATTATAAAAATGTTTTCTATTTGAAAAGGTCCATTTTTCCAAAAATGATTTTTCATGACATTTTACCGATTTTATATTAAATTTTATTTTTCAACATCTATGTTTGGAATTTAGAAAAAAAGGATGTCAAATTTGGATTCAGATGTCTAAAAAATATAATTAGGCCCAATTTATTTCTTGCCAATATGAATAGTAATCATAGAAAATTTTATTACCATAGTAATGTTTATCATAGGTAATTTAGGTTAAAAATAAAAAATAATGACTATAAAATGATAAAAAAAAATAAAAAAATTTATTTGATGAGATTAAATAGACCTTTAAAACATTAGTATTGAAATTAGATCATTTAATGGAAGCTTGCCCATGAAATTGGCATAAATAATATTTAAATCAATGAAAGACAAAAAGTGTCATTTTCTATGTCTTTAAAATCTATTATGTTTCCATATATGGAAAAGTGTTTGGTATCAATGAATCAAAATGTTAATTTTTAGAGTAATAAACATATTTAAATTTTTTTTACTTTTTGGTTCAATTTGAGAGCTTTTATGGTATTTATAAGATTTTTTTAATGAAAATTTACATATGTCACTTGCATGTTTTAAATAATATATATTATATAACAAATAATGTAATATAGAAGATAAATTCGTCTAAGAATAATAATTTTAAATCAAAATTATTTTCATTATCATTGAAATTTATTTTTAATTTTTAGGAATCAAATTTTACCTTAATGGTTAATATAGTAATGACATAGACATTATATAATTAATAAAAAAATAAATTTATTAAATTTATTAAATTAATAATAATCATTATAAGATAGAAACAGTTGTCCAAAAATTATTTGATGAGTATATATCAACCATAATCATATACTAGTATAGTTTTGTTCTATTTTGATCCTTTTAGAAGAGATTATGACACTCATATTATTTTCTTTAAAATGATGTTAATCTTGTCTCAATCATATTTTAATAAGTATAAAATTTTTTAATGATGGTTTTTAAAAAATATATATTAAAATAAATGTATTTTTGTGAAACCCATAGATTTATATTCATCATAGTTTATTATTTATAGTTTTTAACCAACAAATAAGTATATTATGTAATTAAACAATACTAATGTAGTAATTATTTTATTAATGAAAATATCAAATAAATGTTTTTAAAAATAATAAAATTAATATAAATAAAAACAATTAAAATTTATATTTAATTTTTTTATTTACTAGACCCCATAATGATTAAATACAGAAATTTTTAGGATAACATCTAATATTCATATTTTAATTTTTTTTGAATTGAATAGTGATAAAATTGACACTATTTTATCAAAACATTTTGTTATTAATATATTTCAAAATCATAATTTTAAAAAAAAATATATAATAGTGTTTATATGTTCTCAAATAAGTCAAATTATTTATTTATTATTTTATTTAAATTCAATACGTAAATATTTCACCGATTAAATATTGAAATATTTTTTACCCATGTTAAAATAAAATAAAATAAATTTGTGTTAAATTAAAATTATATGGTTTAATTTAACATATAAAAATTTAAAAAATATTGGAAGATGATAATAAATAATATTCTCATATAATCTTATGAAATATTACATATTTTTGGTTTTGGATGGAGATTAATTATTTTATATATTAATATTTTGGAGATTCCAAATGTGACCCTTTCCACAATTATAAAAGAGAACATCCTCCCTCACAATTTAAATTAACTTTTATCACTAAATATTGTTAACCCCCTACCAATATTCCTTATAAACGTTTTTATTAACATTCTAGAGGTTTTGGTCGTCTCAAAATACCAATTTTAGTGCCATTAAGAAGGGAATTAGAGGGAGCATTTCACAGAAGTGGTAATCTCCTCTACCGATTATTTCAATTTAGTTGTTCTTATACGTCCACTTCATGAGTTTTTTGAATTATAAATTAATTAATACAATATCACTTGTATACCAATATGTTAATAATATTATATAACAACCTTATTCTACCTTCAATCCATCCTATAGAAAATGAAATCACATTGAATGAGTACGTATGACGTACCGTGTCCACGCAGTGTGTTTATTTATTTTTCACCACCACATGACATGGATGGTTATAATGATGTGAATAATAACGATATAAAATTTTATAAAAAGGTATTTATTATGTAACAATATATATAATATACTTTAATCGGATTGAATTATTAATGAAATGTTATCATCACTCGTGTGTACGTACAACCAACCGTCTCCACAATGGGATGTGATTAATTCTACAAGATATCAATTAAAATTTGATTATATAAATGTAAATAATAACTAAATATGATATGTATTATGTTCATATAATTTTTTAATGATATAAATATAACCTAATGTAGGGAACCATAACTTATTTGGAAAAACAAGCATACGAAAATGAAGTAGTTTATACACGAATAATGAGTAATAATGAAATGTTATTAACAAATGGATGATACTATGATCATATATGATATAATAAAAACGAAAATGATTCTAGAATAAGTAAGTGAATTAATTTAAATCAGTATACTATTGGTTAATGTACATAAAATGGAATTCATATTGTAGGTAATGTATAATATTGTAATCTAATTATTGTCTAATATTATTTATTTGTATGTATTTACAGGGTTATATTTATCCACCACATTAATGATTCCTAAATATGTAATGTTATTTATATTTATCTAAAACTATTTAAATTAAATTTTACCCATTTGTTATTTTTTATTAAATCGTATGAATGGAATCTTTTTCCTTTTTTAGTAATAGATACTTTTTAACATTTTTGAAAAAAGTAAGAAGAGAATTACTTTTTAACATATAAAATATGAACAAATTTTTATGTATTTAGAGTGACTTATTTCCATGAAGTATCCTCTATAATATTTGAATTTTATTTTTAATAAAATAGTTTTTTTTTCTAAATTGTGTGTTTTTTTGATAAAATAATTTTTTTTATAAAGAAAGGATACATTCCTCAAGAATTAATTTAAAGTATTTTTTCAAAATTATTTTCTATATAAAATGTCATTAAATAAATAACTTTATATTTCTATCCCTATTTTCATTGATATTTGAGTTGTGATGGAATTATTTTTATGTAATCAATTTTATATATTGAATATGTTGTATTGTTTTAAGGAACATCTTGTATTCCTTCAGTTATGTGATAATTTATGTTTTTGTGGTACACATAAGAATGATTTCATTATGAGATGGGTGGAACCTATATCTCCCTCCAATGAATTGGGTATGATTTATATCTCATTAGATAGACATGGTGTAATTGAAAATAATTCTACTTTAGTAATATTGGACTCAAACGGAAAGTAAATATGGTTCAGTAATATAGTTTTGGAATAAGCAGTGAACTCAGTTCAGTAATGCAATTTGTTCTCTATGATGGACTAGGAAATTATCCTTGGCTAAGTTGAAAATGATTTTCCATGTATATATGTTTTCTACAATTCCATGTTTTATGAAAATTGTATTTTATTGTGATTTATGTTACATTATAATTCAGGTCATCAATGCTGCCAGTATTTTTTAAATCACTCACAATTTTGATATTTAGAATTTAAATTCATGTTTTTACATTTTTTGTATTTTTGTTTGATTTTCTCCACGTTTACCCTTACTAAGGATTTCAGATGAAACATTTTATTTTTATTTTCCCCTTGATATAAATAAATTTTTTAGATAGGGAAACTAAATGGTAATATGTTTATGGGACAAGTTGATGATCTTTCACCAAGATCGAATAATGTGTTATTTGTTTCCAATGACACAAAAATGTTATGGTCTATGTATGTCTATTTTTTATAATGTATTATGTTTTCTAAAAAAGTGATGTAATTTCCAATTACATCAATCTTGGGTCATTAGATTGGTAGGTGGTTATTGTTCTAACTCTACCCTACATTACATTCTCTTATTGTTTCTGCATTTACTCGAATGTTGACTTCTGTAGTCGTGGGTGTTGGAGGAGATTGGGGAGGGTTGGTGGAGGAGTTATGTCAAACATGAAATCATACCATCATGTATATTTAAGGAGGCCTATAAGAGACCTTATTCATCATTATATTCAAGATATAGATCCATTGAATTGGATAGATATCCATGTTGAGATCCGAAAGAGATAAGGGGTGGTGCATTACTGGAGTTTGTGTACAATTTGATGTAGTTGAAATAAAGTCCATTTTTATTATCATTTTCTTCACCAATTCCATTTATTTCTGATTAGTGAAAAAAAATCATGTGTGATGGTATAAATCAGATAGGATTTTGAACCATCATAGTTCAGATGTTTCTAGATTTAATATGATTAAAGGGATTATTTTATGAAAACATTAGAGTCAATTGAAACCAAAAATGTGAATATCTGAGGGTTTTATGAGGAAATTGAAAAATATTGAGGTATTACATTTTCATGGTGGAAACATGAATGTGGAGGAGATGAGGATAGGGTTTGATGGTGAGATATATGAGGGGAGATAGATAGGATGAATGAAATTAAATCTGAAAAAATTGTGGGGTTAAACCACGGTTAGTAAGGATGAGTATGTTTTCTGAGGGAAATAATTTTCTTAAGGATTCACATATGTCAAGGTATGTTTTAGAAATAATAAGATAGTCTGGTTTAGAAAATAGTAATAGTTTCAGAATCAATTTTATGACATTTTTCCTAACATTCTCATGAGAAAATGAAAAATCTCATAAGATTACGTGGAATCTTCATTAGAAATGTTTGGGGAAGAATATTCTATGTTTAATCCAACTAAAATATCTCATCAAGAGTTTCCAAAGAATAATATTGACCAATTCAAAATCATATGCGGTGTTCATATATTTGAAGGATTTTTTTTTTCATATTCTCAATCGAAGGACAAAGACATGTATCAAGATGTTTGATCAATGGATGTTTAAATGTTAAAAAACTAGCAGTTTAGCTAAAATGTGTGGATGGATTATTTTAAAATGTTAATAATATTATATAAAATAATTCAATGAAACCATATATGGAAAACTAATTCTCGATCCATCCACAACAGTGGATTTCTTCATTACCTTCCATGACACCCTTTGGAAATAATATCACCAATGAGGAACTCTAAATCATCTATGTCACCCCTGGTTCTAAGTATACCAAATCATGAAACTCCACAGAATCCCATTTTTGAAACTATTCTGATGGACCAACTCACAAAAGGTATTATTTCAATTAATTTAATATATGTTGTATTTTGTTGAAATAGTATTTATTGTAATTTTGATATTCATTTTATAAAATTTTATTTGATGTGGTATATCTTTTCATTAAAAATGTATAATATTTTATTATAATGTGTTTTTTATTTTTTATATTATGATATTTATTTGTGATATTTGGTTTTTTATAATTATTTGGGTTCAATGATTTATCTTGATTTATGGTTTGGTTTGTGGTTTTATTGTGGTTTTTTATTTCATGTGAATTATTTCATTTTATGGTTTGTGTGTGGAAAGTTTTATTTTTTAATGTTATAAAATATATATCTAAATTAAGTAGTGATTTTGTAATTAATATATTATTTCCTATTTTAATATATATATATATATATATATATATTATTATTATATTGTTATATTGTTATATAAGTCAAATAATATATTATTTAATTGTTAAATTTAATGATAAAAAATAAAAAAATAAAATTAAGATAATATATTAATAATATATTATTTTATTATAAATAATATATATATTATAAAATTTTATAAAATATATTAATTAATAATTAACACAAAATTAAATAATTAATATATTATTTCATTATAAAATATATATATTAATTATTAAGTTAATTGTTGGGTAATATTTTAAGTTATCTAAATTAAATGTTTTGTAATTATTTTCAATTAATAAATATATTATATAAAATTATTTAATTTTATATTTGATGATAAATTAAATATATTTAAAAAGGAAACTGAAATTGAATTTTTATTTAAATATTAAATCAAATTATTTATATTTAGATAATAGTCATTTTTTATAATTATAATGTCTCGTGTTTGTGTTTCTATATGTATAATATAATTCTATTAAATATACATATGGGAATATATATATTTAAAATTATATTATGTATAAAATATAATTGAATTTACATTAATATGTTAATATACCATTTTGGATGTGTCATGACCCGCCTTCACTAATATGAGGGAACGGATAGAAAACTGCAGGACCCTTCCTTCTTCAAGTAGAATTAGAGATAACAACCCTAGATTCCCACAATCAATAGGCCCTGAAGTGGAGAATAGCACCAAGGGTATAAAAAATGTGATATGGAAGGAATTACTACATTTTGTTTGCAAAGGAATGAGAGATAATATAGTAAATCCCTAACAACACCAAAACTAGAAGTAAATGTCAATACAAAAACAATCCATCCCCTATTCATGTTCTAGTATAATGTGCTACAAGTAAAAGAAAACTCTAATGGAATGTACCAAAAGAAATGAAAAACAACAACACTAACATTCACATCATTGGGGCTAATATTGTGCCGCACAACACCCAATTTCCTCCTAGAAGCATGAAAACAGTTATATATACATAGGGTGAGTATATAGGTATACTCAGAAGGGAAGTATAAATGCTCTTGTGCACAAGTGGGGATGCATTCTTATGCCCCCTCATAAATGGAGATAACTGAAGAACCCTGAAATGAAACTTTCCACCCAAAACACACAGATTAACACTCTCTTAATAAAGCAAGTCAAGTATAGTCGTAGTAAAAAGACATCTATGTTTGGGTACCCCGCACTACATTCCCAATGTTTATTGAAGTCATCATACACGTTAGACCTCCAATTCCATTTTCACTATAGTCTCACTACCACCCCAAAAACAACCTTTTTTTGCCACAACAACCACACATCCTACCCACAGACACCTGGCCCGCAACATCTACAACCATGCCCAAAGACACCTGGGCCAAAACAACTACCACCATGCTTGAAGACACATGGGCCTCATCCCGAAGACCCTTGGGAAAAAAATGCCCGCACATGCCTAGGACAATCATAAAAACTACCCTTACCCAATAATCTTGGGCAATAATAGACCTCAAGCCATCACAGCCTACCGTAAGAGTCATTGGATACTCTATAAAGGGTCTAGAAAAGGGGCTAATGACCATCTACTCATTAGAGTGTGGGACCCCCCACCCACCCTCATTAATATTCATTAATAAAAAGCACAACAGCCAGAACCAAATCACGTCTCATTCCCGGAAAACAATTTCCCATTAAACCAATTCTTATTGTCATATTCAAGTGGTGACATTTAAATAATTATTCAGTAATGGTCAACTAATAGACATTTCCACAATCTAAGGAATGGAGAATATCTATGTAGTAAATTATTCATTCATACCCGGTTCTCTTGTAATGTCACAAAAAAAATGGATATGTGAGATCTCTCGAAGTACTAGAACAAAACCAAGTCCCAACATACAGCCCCACAAAGCCCCAAATCCAAAAACTATCAACTTTACTATAGGGGATCCCATTTCCATCCTTGTCACCTCACACGAATTGAGTAGAAAAACCATACACATCACCAGAACAGAGTAAGAGAGTTTTTAGGTTTAAATACTCCATTCATTTAGTTATGACTTTCCGTTTGGTTAACCGAGGTGACCACACAAAGAATATTATTCATTGGGAATCCATTTAATCAACATATTTTACATGATTAACTAGTTTACATATTACAGCCTTTCAATCATATAATTATCTGTACACTAGAGGATCAATAATGCACATGAAGGGACCACCAATGGCCACGATTTTCAGTGGACATAATCCCATACAATTCATAACATATAAAAAAGGTAATTAAGTAAAACAACAGTATCAAACACACCCCTTATTATTTAAAAACCCAATTATTATATTTTTTATGTTTTGGTTTTATCCATAGACATTGGATCATTAACATACCCACCCACATGATACTCATTAAAGTGAGACGAAGAAAAAACCCTACATGGATGATTAATGATCGAAGACTATCTCCATGTTCCATGAAATGGGGATGTACGCCATATAGGGTAGGAACTATGAAGAATCCAAGAGTGAGAAAAACAGCTCCAGCACAGGTTCCCCACAAGCCATGGGAAGGGGGAACTCCAAATTCACCAAGGAATAGAAAGAGACATGTTGAGAAGAATAAGGAATTCTTGTGCGATAAAAGGTGAGATTCTGGAGTAAGGGATATGAAATCTTGAATATCTATAAAGTTGGATCGTGGTTTCTCCATGAAATTGGGTGGTTAAGGTTGATTGAATTAATTTTCATTTAATCATTCTCATTGGGGAGGTGTCTGTAATTTTTGTGAGTTAAATTGATTCATTTAAATAGGGGAAAATCCATAACATGGGTGGAATTGAAAATTATGGGAAAAAGGGTGTGACACCATGGAAAAAGCCACATGTTTTTGTAAGCCAAGGGTTGCTCAATTAATCGGTGTTTTTAGATATCATTTATGGGCATTCAATGGCTATATATTCAGTATTAAAACACATTCATGCCAAAAGATATTTTGAGGGAGCATAACATGAAAAAAAATAAAAATGGTGGGACACCATTTGGTGGGACAACCTAACAGTTCCACCGACATGGTGCCACCATTTTAGTGTGTGACCATGACGATGCCACTGGATTGATGGAACATTGAATGTTGTGCCACTGTCACCATGCCATCGGTCCAGTGGAACACTATATGAGGGGACCACATTTCGGTGTGTGACCATGACCAATGCCACCATCACGATGCTGGCATGGCTGGTGCCACCATTTCTCTGGAACCGATTTGTTGGAAAACTCTTTAACGAGTAACTGTCTAGGACATTACATCAAATACCTCTCAAACTATTCTCTCCCTCAACAGTCGAACTGGACCCAAATAAAATAGAGGGGTTTGAAAAATCACCTTGAATGATACCATTCATGATTAAACCGCCTCCACATCTTGGAACACCCATCCCTCATCCATTTATTTAACAACCACGGATACACTTCCACTCCTCTCCCAAAAGTAACCACACAAACATGTAATTTTGATACCATCTAGTAATACGGATTAGGGAGACTTTCCTCCTTGTCATGATATTTTCCTCTTTTGGCGGAACTGACTCGAATGCATAGGTTTAATCACATCCACATTGATGAGTCTTTATTGGGGTTCAGGTCCTCCCATCCCCACAGTTAGGACACTTCAAACACATCCCGAGAGAAGGGAAAAAAATTACAAAGATAAAAAGGTCACACAATACATAATAATGAAATATGATTCAAAAAAGAACAAAACTGAAAATAGCTCTGGGTACTGGGAACACATCTGTTCCTCCCATTCTGATCTACTCTACTAGATTCCACCATGCCTCTATAACACAGAAACCAAAGGGATGGTTTGTCCCTGAATCAACATCTCCTCACTATCCGCGATCCTCACCGGTCACTATACAAACATTGCATTGTCCTTGATATCCAACTCCCCCAAGTCCAGGACATGGGAAGCATCTTGTAGATACCAAGAGAGAAGAGACAAATAGAAGATGTTGTGAACCCTCAGTAGCGGCAGTAGTAGCTCTAGCGGATAATCCACTTCACCCACCCACATCAAAAAAATATAAGGGTCTAATGAACATAGGTGAATGCTTAATTGTACTGACAAAACACTATTTCCACGGAGAGGGGAGACCTCCAAGAACTTGTGGTCCCTAAAATCTAACTCCAAGGGTATATTCCTATGATCGACAATCAACATCTTCCCTTCATGACCCACCTTCATAATCTACCATATAAGATGAACCCACGCTGTCATGCTCTACACCACCACCGTCCCAAGAACACCTAATTCACCAACCTCTATCTAACACACAAGTGAGCAATATGACCTCTAGTACAAGGATTTGAATAGATCCATTCCAATGGTATAGTGATAGCTATTGTTGTAGGAAAAAACTAACATGGGATTTGTTTTGTACCCATGATCCCCAAAAATCCAAAACACATGCATGCAATGTATCCTCAAATGGCTGGATGCTGCGCTCTATCTTCCCATCTGTCTAGGGGTGGAAAATAGTTCTGTGGCATAACTGGGTACCATAGGCATGTTGAAATCCCCTCCAAACCCATGAGATAAACCTGGAATACATATCTATTACTATGGGCCTTGGAACGCCATGAAACTACACCACCTAGTCCACATAACTCTGTGCTAAGGCATCCAGTGGACCTAGCTCCTGTTATGTGGTCTTCTGCAATCACATGTGGACACACATGGCACTTTTCCATATATTTTACCACCACCCACTTCACCCCGGGAAACCAAAACTGGCCCCTCAAACCCCAGTAAATCATGGAAACTCTTGGGTGTACTTTTATGGGTGAGTTTTGGAACACACCATGAAATATTTTTCACATTTCCACAGGGACGAACAACTTCCCATTAAAAAGCATCTGATTCTTCCAGTCTTCCTTCCATCCTCCCGGTGCATCACCCTGGCTAACAAGATCACATATCACTTCAACCTCTAAGTCCCCCAGTTGAGACTCCTACACCTATTGAAATATATAGGACTATACTTTCATCTCATGCAGAAAACCTATACCATCCTCCACCCTTGCATCCAGGTGTAGGGCATCCAACTCCTCCATCACCTCCCATGCATCTGCCGATTCTCAAACCGCTTCCTTCCGTGACTTCCATCTCAATGGATAAGCCACCACATTCCCATTACCTTAAGTGTAAGAATTTACAAATTCAAATTTATGTAGAAACAACATCCACCTCTATAGCCACAAGTTCAGTTCCCACTCTGAGAAGATATGTCTCAAACTCTTGTGATCTGTGAAGACCACGATGTGCCCCCAACTGAGGTAATTCCTCCAAAACATTAGTTCGAACATGGCAGTTTCAATTTCAAAATCATGGGAGGAATAGTTATGCTCACGGGGACATAACATTCTAGACCCATAAGAGATCACCCCAAATGTTTCATCAGTACACACCCCATGCCTTGTCCTGAAGAATCACAAAACACCTCAAACGTCACCCCTTATTCTAGAAACCTCGGTACTGGGGAACTAACCAGCATCCCCTTCAGATAACTATAGGTATACTAAAACTACTCACTCTATATAAATGTCTGGTCCTTCTTGGTCAAGAATGACAGGGGTGATACGACTTAGGATATGTTTGGAATGAACCTCTAGTAGTAACTTCTAGACCCTAAAAACTATGAATCTCTGCCACATTCTTGGGAACTTTCCAAAAAACAATTGCCTCTACCTTTGATGGGTCCACTACTATCCCCTTCTCGGACAACACTTTTCCAACGAAGTGCACATATCATGTCCAAAATTTGAACATGAACAACATCCCATATAGTCGGTACTGTCGCGGGGCCCTCTAAAACTGTCCTCAAACGATAGACGTGATCCTCCTATGATCATGAGTAGATTAGAATGTATTAAATAAACATGACTACGAACATGTCCATATATTCTTAGAAGACGGTGCTCATGATCCCAATTGACATATCTGGTGAACTCATATTGCCAAATGACATGACCACAAACTCAAAGTGCATATATCTTCTCATGAAGGTAGTATTCGAGATGTCACCCTCTTTCACACTCACCTAGTGATATCCTACTCATAGGATGATCTGAGAGAACCATAATTCCCCCATCAGATGATCAAAAAATTCAATGATCCTCATGAGTGGTAATATATCTTTACTGTTACATGGTTCAGCCTCTGGAAGCCTATATAGTGCTAGAGACCACCATTTTCCATCTTTGCGAACAAGACATAAGGACCCCATGGGGACGTGGTTGGCTGAGAAAAATAAATTTTCAACAGTTATTCAATATGAATCTGTAACTCCAAAAACTCATAATTTGCCATATTATAGGGATCTATCGAAATCAGATGTGCACTAGGTTGCATGTCTATCACGAACTCGACATCACGTCGAGGGGGTAGAGTTTCCACCTCTCTAGGGAAGAATTCCAAGAACTCACTGACGATCCTCTAGACTTCCACCATCTCACAATATGATTAATTCACTTAAAAATCAACTAAATAGGAAATAACGGACTCTACAATACAGCTCCCTTCCTGGAAGCCTCACTTTCTGACGAAAGTCACACGCTGTCCACCCAAATCTGAAAACATGTCCCTTATTCAGAAACAATCAATTAGGGAACACACAAAGAGCCGCCATTCGATGCCTATAATGACATCATATGTCTATATCTGTAGCAAAATAATGTCCCCACTTGACAGATGTGGTATCAACATCAGTCTACATCCCTGAAAACAAGTGACAAGCTGGTCTGACCTCTGACTAGTGTACTCAAAACCAGAGGCATTGGAAGTCTATATGACTCTATTCCCAAGCCATGGGATAGAATCCGTGAAAAAAATGAGTGTGAAGATTATGGGGTCAAATAAGCCTCATGAAAGAGTTTCAAACAAGTTGATCATACTTTGAACGAACTCTGGCCCCACTAAAACTACAAGCTATACATCATAAAACTTCCCACACCCATCTCATCGTCCCCTCAGATATCGACCGACACCAAGACCATGCCCTGGTCGAGGTATCTGAGGAGTTCCTAGAGGTTGGCCTCCTCCTGAAACATCTTCTCTAAGAGGAGTAGTAGCTCGATGTCCCTGCTACTACTTGTGAAAAGGATTGGATGGAAACTAATATTGTTGAGGTGGTCACAGAACATACCCACCCCTACAGTACTGCACTAGGTCAGGGAACAGATTCTGAAGATGACCAAAACTTCCACAAATGAAGCATCTCAGTCCTAGACCCTCAAAGAATGGGCGAGGACTGGGAGATCAAAATTGGAACTCCTGGGGCTAGCTTTCCACTAGCCAAAACTTGGAAGGCCATGATGCTAGATTCCAACTGTTGTTGTCCTTCCCCTATGACGAGCCCAACTAGACCCCACTCATGGTACACCTCTAAATGTGTTCACCCTCTCCACCACTTCATCCTTCTTCTGATCCTACATGTATTCTAGTAGTCTGAACAATGTAACAACATACCGAAGAGAAGGTTGGAGTGACTCCTCTAAACGTCTCTCCCATTGATCCTCATCCAGAAATAGGTCTGGAGAAAAGTGAAGGAGATACTTGAACTTTATCCCCAACTCCCTCACTAACATACTCCCCTGTGGAAGGGAGATTAACTCCTTCCTTTTCTCATCCTTCATCATGGGCTAGTTGAATTCTACCCGGAACTCCCTCTAGAAGTTATAACATAAAACCTCATCCTCCATCTTATCCCCATGATATATTTTCCACCACTTACATTCCACAACTTGAAATTGGATTATATCCAGAGGAACCCATTACTACTTCGAATCCGTAAGCATTCTTAATGATTTCACAAGCACCTTGAGCAAACTTTTTTTTCTCCATGTCTGAGATGTTCTCTCGTACTTCCTGAGGGTCTTTGGAAAAAAGGCATGAAGAATTATCTTCCACTGGTCGTCCTCCTCCTCTCAATCAGACTTCTATTTATTATCCAAATAAACCTCCTGGTGCTCAATCTCCCTCACAACCCATGATCGTCGTCCGATTTCTATAATTGCAAGGTAAAAAAAGAATGACTAAGCCTGAGTAGTATAAAAGAATGATTTTAAATTTTTATGAAACTTTTTATTTATTTTAAATCCCCAAAATACCCAATACACACAATAACATCAGTCATTTGGTTGAATGTACCTTTCTTATGGTCTCTACCATGTAATCATCGTATACTCATTTCGTCGTTCAGTAGGTCCAGAGTCCATGCATTGGATCACAGGGGAGATAAAATCCCATGTCCTAGTCTATCTTTCTTAGACAATTTCATGTCCCAAGATTGCGTAATACATTTTCCCTACCATCCCATTAAATCCTCACTATGCCTATCCTCAGACTCCATCCTATCCATCAACTATCCCTCTAATACCATTCTGTCATCACCTGTGTTAACCAAGATGAGGTAAGTGAAAGTAAACTTCCAAACCCATCATTCATCAAGTAGAAGGAGATATAATGACACCCAATTCCGGCCTTCAATAGGCCCAGAGAGGCGAGTAGCACTAAGGGTATAAAATCATATGTGATATGGAATGTATTACCCCTTTTTTAGAAATGATCTTGAGATAATTTTGTAAATTCCAAATAACACAAAAACTGGAAGTAAAAGTAAAACAAAAAACAATCCATCCTCGTATGCATGTTCTATTATACAGTTCTACAAGTACAAGAAAACTACAAAGGAACATACCAAAAGAGAAAAAAAATCAACACATACTATCCCAATGTCCTAGCTAATATGGCCCTGCATGGTCCATGAAGTCCTCCTAGAAACCTAAAAACAATTTTATATACATTGGGTGAGTATACAAGTATAGTCAGTAGGGAAGACCAAAAGCTCTCCTGCATAACTAGGGTGGAATTATAATGCCCTGTGAGAAAATGAGATAACAAAAGAACCTGGAAAATAAAAATATCTACCCAATATTTACTAAGGCACACACCACAAATAAAGAAAGTCAAGTAATGTAATAGTAATAACACATCGATTTTTGTTTTCCCCACACCACTTTCCCACTAGTTATTGAGGACATCTAATGCATCAAACCTCCCCCACCATTTTTACTATAGTCACACTTCCGCCCCAACAACTACCTTTTCTTCCACCACATATATGAATCCCGCATGAAAAAACATGGCTCACAACAACTACATCTACACCCGAAGCCACATGGGACTAATCCTGATGACACATTAGAAACAAAATGCCCACATACATTTGGGAAAACCAACAAAACTACCCTTCCAGAAGAATCTTTGGAAATAATGGAGCCCAGTTCATCAAATCCTTCCTGAAGAGCCTTGTTATACTTTTTAAAGGGAGTAAAAAAATATCTAATGACCAACCACTCATAAGAGTGTTGGGAAAAACACCATCCCCCCGTGAAATGGGGGTGTTCGACAAGAATTTATCAACATGGTTGGGGTGTGATTAATAAAAATATGAAATAAATTATACATATAGGTAAACAATCACTCAACCCAACCTAGGGGTTCCAAAACTATCTCCTACACAAGCACCCTCATTACTATTCATTCATAAAAATCACAAAATCCACAACCAACTCATAACTCATTCCTGGAAAAAAATTCCCCATTGAACTCATTCTTGTGATCACATTAATGTGGTTAAATTTTAATAATTCATCACTTATGAGAAACTAAAAGGCATATCCAGAAGATAATGATGGAAAACTAATAAAGAAGAAAATTATGCATTCACATCCGGTCCTCTTGTAAAATCGCAACAACAAAAACGGATCCACTAGATCCCTCGAAATACTAGAACCAAAACAAGCCCAAAAATACAGGCCCACATAGCTCCAAATCCACAAACTAACAACTTCACTACAAGAGATCTCATCCCCATCCATGTCTTCTCGCAAGCATCAAGAAGAACAACCATACACATCACTATAATAGATCAAAGGAGTTTTCTAGTTTAAACCCAACATTACTTTAGTTCTGTATATCTGTTTAGATAAAAAGGGTGACCACACAAGGATTATTAATCATTGGGAATCCATTTAATCAAAAAAGTTTAAGTGATAAACCATTTTTTATGTTATAGCAATTCATCCATAGGTTTATCCAGAAAATCGAGCTTCATTAGTGCACAATAAGGGACTCACAATTTCCATGATTTTCAGTAGACATAAACCCATACAATTCACAACATATAAAAAAGGTAAAGGAGTACAATATCATCATAAAACACAACCCTTAATTCTTTTAAATAGATTTATTTTCTATGATAACATTTGGATTCATCTATCCATGTAGGAACATAATCATACCCACCCTGTATGATATAGAGTAAATAGAGACGTAGGAAAAACCCCAACATGGATGATCAACGATTGATGTTTTTATCCTCATGCCAAGAACATAGGATGCATGACATACATGGGAGTAACTATGATGTCTCCAAGAGTGAGCAGGAAAGGCTCAAGTATTGGCACTCCACAAGATACTGGAAGGGGGAATTCTAAATGCACCATGGAAAGGAAAGAGACTATCCAAGAAGAATACGAAATCCATTTCCGATAAAATGTGAGATCCGTGAGTTATAGGATATGAAATCTTGAACAAATTTAATGAAAGATTGTGATTTGTCCATGTGGTTTGGTGCTTACACATGATGGAATTAATTTTCATTTAATAATTCCCATTAGAGATGTGGCCATAATAGTTTTGAGTTAAAGGGCTTATTTTAAATAGTGGAAAATGGGTAGCAGTGGAGGAATTGGGATGTATAGTAAAAAGGGTGTGATGGTGATGAAAAGGCCACACATTTGGTCAGCCAAGGGTCTCTCAAGTAATGGTTGTTTTTAAAAATCATTTACGAGAATTCAATGGATTTAAAAGGGTTTCTAAAACACTTTCACTTAAAAAGATACATTGCAATAGGGAACAAGGAACAAAACAAAGGGTGGGACACTATTTGGTGAGACACTGTATATAAGGCCCCAGCCTTAAACCTTACATAATATTGAATTAAATGAATAATTCACATTGAGGATCCTTTCAGGTTTAGAGTTTTAGAGAATTAGAACATAACTATTACATCTTAAAAGATTACAAAGTAGAAACTTCTACTAAGTCTCCATAAAATAAAAACTCTTAAAAAGAAAGATGTCTAGATTCCATGTTTTAGATAGCATGAAATTCCCTTGATCCTATCCTTGACCTTATTCCACTTTAAGTCCTGTGAAAAACATTTCGAAAAACTTGGGGTGAGCATAAAAAGCTCAGTAAGGGATACAAAAAGAATGAAAACTGTTAGTTTTTCAAACATCAAGTAAACCATGTACACTATATCAAAGTAATACCTTCACCTTCATGAAGTAGTAAAAAAAATATTCACTGGATAACGTATCATTACTTACCTTTTTGTAACCAAAAGATTACCATAAAACCCATATAAAGAACACATAGAATATATAAAGGTAACTTGGGACATAAACATACTTAAGTGGAATAACCATACGGTTGACTTCCACACATATCACTTAATGGAATATCCATACGGCCAATTTCCATACATACTTAATGGAATAGCCATACGGCCGACTTCCATACCCAATGCATTGGAGGTTATAACGTAACCACCCATCCTGGTATTCACGGAACCACCCATCATATGGTTTATAACGTAACCACCCGTTAAAATGTCCAAGTACCAGTATAAAATCATAAAACATAAAACCAATATAAAGGAATGATAACATTTCCACATTTCAATCACAATATATCATAAATATATTGACATAATAGAATCCTTTTTCAAAACCATTCTCAATACCAAAATACATAAAAGAGTATATGGTATTTATTTTATTCTAAAAACATTACGGCTTGTTGATGAATCCAAAGACCAAATAATACTCGCGGCGGCCGAAAAAGTCGTTGTCACCGCGTACGTTAAAAAAAAATTCCTTTTTGTCATTTAGTAAAACGCTTTGTATAAAAAGATTCCTTTTGTATAAAAGTAAAAGTGAAAGGGTTTATACACCGTATAAAAGAAAGTTTTGTATAAAACGAAATATGCCTCAATTAATGGAGATTGAGACGAAGTCCCTTACCTTGGGTCCGACTTGACTCGATCGTTCTTTAACGTCCTCAATAATAAACTTGAGTTAATTTATACTTGATTAAGAACCTTTTTAAAGTTCATTATTCTTTTTATGTCACTTATTTCCATGTTATAAACAATATGTAACCACTTAAGTTAATAATGTTTGTTTTGTCAATATTTGGTTCTTAAGTCGAAAGTTGACTTCTAACAGTTACATGTTGTTCGTGTGGTCAAAAGTTCATTATATCCAGAATGAAATTCCTGATTTGGATATCATATATATCATATATGTCCAGCATATACATGTATTTATAATATTACATAATCTTTTATAGGTAAGAAATGAAATGCACCGTTCATGGAGACGGTAAGCCGTACGTACGCATGAACGCTACTTTCATTTCTTTGTCATATTAATGGAATTAAAACTAAATGAGAGGTATGTATATTTTAATTCCAGAATTCTATTAATCATTTAGATATATCATTAATTATATATATACATTATATACATGTAATTTTAATAGTACATTACATTTGGGGATAAGAAATGAAATGCACCGTTCATGGAGACGGTAAGCCGTACGTACGCATGAACGCTACTTTCATTTCTATCTCATACTTTAATGGAAAGAAATAATAATGATATAGAGGTATATTATAATTCCAATATAACATCATATATAATAACTTTAAATCCATCCTTTACACGTCCCACATATGGCATTAACGAATCACATCACTTTTAGGGGGCGGTAGTCCGCACTTTCTTAAATGAAGATATCGTGTTTACCCATAATGGAAACAATAAAGGTATGCCAAAAAATAAAAATACAGAAGATTAAAGAAAACATAAACATATTATATATCATATATAAAAATAGTGACATCATTATGGCCACCCTTGAAGGTGTTAAATGAGTATTGAACAATCATCGTTTCGGGAGACAGAATTTCGCCATCCACGGAAACCGTATGTTCTTTAACCATTTGATGTAGTTGTGTGAGAGTGTAGCTCAAATATATATTATAACAACATCCTAGTATATGGAAGATACTGTTGTTGTTACAAAAGAAGTAAATAAAAAGAGTTTAGAGGGTTGGAGAAGAAAAATAAAACAAATGAACAAGAGAGAATTAATTACCTTTAAAAGTGTAACTCCCTTTTGATTTGAGCCTAAAGGCTTCCTTTGAAAGGATTCTTCCCAAAAGAAATCCTCTGGGATGAGGAGAGGGATGTGGGGAGAGTAATTGGGCAGGGGTTGGCCGAGCCAAAGGCTTGAGAAGTGTGTGAAATGAGGTAGAGGTGGGGGCCTTTTATAAGAGGAGAGGAGGGGCACTTTTGGAAAGTAAAGAAATATTACTTTATTTGAAAATGTGTTTCGGTTTTAAAAGGTCCCACCTTGGTATAATTCGTGGATAATGTGGTAAGGCTAAGAAATACACTCATCCAATATGTTTTGGACATGTGTAGTTCATAGATTTTACATTATCTTTCCATTTTATTTAAATCGTCAAATAATGATGTCATCGCTGCATCATTATTATGTCATAAATAATTTAATTTATTTAATTTATAAAAATCATAATAAAAATACTATGATGTAGGAACTCTTTTTAGCTTTCCAATGACTATTTATAATAAAAAATCTGATCTTTATAACCCCATGTAAAAATAGTTTTCGTAAAACATATTATGTTTGTGTCATTTTTACTTTAACATTTAATAAAAAGTTATTTATGTCATTTCCAAACCAAAGTGTCTCCATGGGGTCCCCAAGTTGACCCATGGTTTGTCTTGGTCGGCCATGACACAACCAATAAGGTTGGGACATGTGTCTAGGTCATTTCCTATTATTAAAGCATTATTTATACCTTAAACTACCCTAATTACCACTAATCGCGATTAAGAACTTAAAAGTTACTATTCACCAAAAAAATATTATAATCTCATCGAACCACATTTTACTTCTTAATTACAAACATGTATGTCAGATTTTCAAAATTCAATACACATTAGTGGTAAACTTTCATTTAACTGAAAAATCAGTTTTCTTGATTACCACTTAGTGGTTTCACTATTCATCAAAATTGAAGTTTTTCAGAAAATTACCAAAAATTCACTCTAAGCTATATTTGATATTACGAATTCAAAAATGAAGTCTATTTTACAAAATTAAAAAACATATAAGTCACATTAATTAATTTAATAATTAATTCCCACTGTCAGAGAAAATAGCGTGTTTTTATGAAACAATAAGTATCAAAAGATTGACACTAGTTTAAGTCCGATTTCAAAGTGAAATTGATTCCAATGACCACCATTGGATTAACTGGTAAAAATATTTTCTAATTTCACTTTAAAACCAAATAAAATAATAATCTAACCATATAAATAATTTAGATTAAAAAGAGGTTTTGAATTAAAATACAACATTTTACATTATTCATAAAAAAATGATCTTTATCAGAAAGGTACCAAAAATTTACACAAAGTAAATTTTGATGTCCCTTTTCTAAAGAAGAGTTATATTTGGTCCAAAATAAAGTATAAGAGTGATCAAAAATATATTTAATGACGGTTCACCATTAAAAGGTGATAAGTGAACCTTTAGTGAAAATTAGAGTATATATGCCCGTAAAATTGAACTCTTTCGGTATTTTAAGCTTTTATCTTTTATTGGGAAAATGTATAAACATTTAAAAACATATATAATCATATTTTAGTTATTTCTATCCATTACCGCTAGTACAACGGCTACTTGTTAACTAACATTTAAAATAATATTATTTTATTACTAGTGTGCTACGTAAGTTTCAAAGAATCTCATCGTTGCGTATTGGGTACGCTATCGAACATAGCAACCCCTTTAAAATAAAATTAATATTTAATTCGTAAATATTAATAAATATGAAAATTATTTATTCTTTATTTACCTGGGATGTTACATCCTTCCCCCCTTTTGGGAATTGCGTCCTCGCAATTTTATTCACTTATCAAAATAAGTGGGGGTATTTATCCCTCATAGCATTTTCAGATTCCCACGTTGCCTCTTCAATCACATGGTTTTTCCACAAAACCTTTACCTGATGAATCACCTTATTCCGTAACACTTTCTCCCTGTGGTCAAGAATCTGGACCAGTTGTTCCTCATAAGATAGGTTCTCTTCCAGCTAAACTGCCTCTGGACTCAAAGCATGAGATGGATCTGGCATATACTTTCTCAACATCGAAACGTGAAAAACATTTTGTACCTGAGATAAACTCGGAGGTAAATCCACTCAGTATGCAACTCATCCAACTCTTTCCAGAATTTCGTATGGTCCAATAAACCTTGGACTCTGCTTTCCTTTCTTACCAAATCTCATCACACTTTTCCAAAGAGAAACCTTGAGAAAAACATGATCACCTACCTCAAAAGATAGATCCTTCCTCCGGTTATCCGCATAACTATTCTGCCTGCTCTGAGCTGTTCTCATTTGCTTCTAAATCAGCTGAACTTTTTCTGCCAACTCTTCTACCAATTCTCGTCCCATCAACTTCCTTTCACCAACTTCATCCCAGAAAGCTGGAGTTTTACACCGCTTCCCATATAATGCCTGAAATAGTGCCATCTGTACACTGGAATGAAAACTGTTATTATAAGAAAACTCAACCAAAGAAAGATGTTGGTCCCAACTTCCCTGATAATCCATCAAACAAGCTCGTAGCATATCCTCCAAGGTCTAAATTGTTCGTTCTGACTTCCCATCTTATTGAGGATGAAAAGCTGTACTAAAATTTAATTCAGTACCCAATGACTTCTGAAGGCCTTTCCAAAGGTTAGAAGTAAACCTGGGATCACGATCTAGTACAATAGAGAGAGGAACTCCATGTAACCTGACTATCTCTTTAAGATACAAACGGGAAAGTTGATCAAGAGAGAAAGTATCTCGTATAGAAAGGAAATGAGCATATTTGGTCAAGCGATCAACAATAACTCATATTGCATTATTACCTCGAGATGTACTCGGTAATCCCACAAAAAAGTCCATGGATATGTTTTCCCATTTCGACTCTGGCACTGGTAAAGGCTGAAGCATCCCTTTCGGTAATTGCCACTCTGCTTTAACCTGTTGACATGTCAAACACTTCACAGTAAAATCAGCAATATCTCTTTTCATTCCATCCCACCAGTAATACTCCCGCAGATCTCTATACATCTTAGTACTTCCAGGATGAACTGAAAACGGGGAACTATGAGCCTCACATAACAACTCATTCTTCAACTGTGAATCACAAGGCACACATAATCTCTTCACAAACCTCAAAACACAAACACAAACTTATCCAAGAACTCATGGAAAATTTTATTCATAAGGTCCATGAATGCAGTAGGTGAATTGGTTAACCCAAAAGGCATAACTTCAAATTCATAATGGCCATATCTAGTACGGAACGCAGTCTTCGGAATGTCTGCTTCTTTTACTTTCAACTGATGGTACCCCGACCTCGAGTCAATCTTCGAAAAATACTGAGCTCCCTGGAGCTGATACCACTTCATTCGATGGCCCAACATCTGCTGAAGTTGTTGCAAATGATTTTACCACCCCTTTCTACTTGTAGTCTAGCTGCATTCCCCCAGTTGAGTTCTTCGTTGGACACTCATTTGCATAATGACCCATTTCATTACACTTAAAACATCTTACCGTTGGCTTTTCATTTCCTGCTTGATCATCTTCCTTACAGTTACGAGCAATATGACCAGACTTACCACACCGAAAGCACTTACCAGACTTGGATAAACATTCTCCAGGATGCATTTTACCACACTTCTCACAGGATGGATATTTGGTTTTCTTACCTCCTTGCTTCATTGATGAATTCTTCCCATTTTCCTGCCAATTAGACCTCTTATTCTGTTGTTTGTCATAGAACACCTGATCATCGGCAAACTCCATTTCCACCTTCTCCGCACATCGAACAAGTTTTTCATAACTTTTGAACTCACGAAAAGCTAAAGCCCTTCGATACTTTGGCTTTAACCCTGAGTAAAAACGGTTTATTTTAATATCAAGATCTCGTATGAAGTTTGGAGGATACCTTTACAATCGAGTGAACTTTTCTTCATAAGAAACCACTGAATCATCCTCCGGCCTCAATTCTAAGAACAGTTTTTCCATCCTAAGACGAACCACCTTAGGAAAATATTTCTCAAGAAACATACCTTTGAATTCGTCCCAGTGAAGATCCTCAATCTCATCACTATCCCTTATATTTTTCACTATTGACCACCACTGATCAGCCTCACCTTCAAAACGGTAAACAGCAAGACTAACCTTTTGATGTACTGAACACCCCATGACATCAAAAATCTTCTCCAGTGCTTTAATCCACCCTTCAGCTTGCACAGGGTCAGATGATCCTCTGAATGATGGGGGATGTTGCCTCATGAAATGTTCCACCACTGACATGTTCCTTTGCGGTTGATCTGGCTGATCTCGTGCATGTATACCACCACCATTTATATCCTGAGTCAACTATGCCATCACTGCATCAAACTGTTCAGTTCCGATTCCGACCTTCTCAGGTTTCTGATTTGGAAGGTTATCTTCCTCCTGATGTCGTCCCAACATAGCTGCTTTGTTTCCTCTGCGGAAAACCATTCTGAACACAGAAATATCTTAGGCGAAGCAACATGGTAATCCGTAAATGCTATATCATTTCAATCATATTATAATTTAACACTTTTCTAACTCCTAAAGTTGTCTAAACCGACCTTTGATACCAACTATAAGGCCCCAACCTTAAACCTTACTTAATATTGAATTAAATGAATAATTCACATTGAGGATATTTTCAGGTTTAGAGTTTTAGAGAATTAGAACATAACTATTACATCTTAAAAGATTACAAAGTCGACACTTCTACTAAGTCTCCATAAATAAAAACTCTTAAAAAGAAAGATGTCTAGATTCCATGTTTTAGATAGCATGAAATTCCCTTGATCCCATCCTTGACCTTATTCCACTTTAAGTCCTGTGAAAAACATTTCGAAAAACTTGGGGTGAGCATAAAAAGCTCAGTAAGGGATACAAAAAGAATGAAAACTGTTAGTTTTTCAAACATCAAGTAAACCATGTATACTATATCAAAGTAATACCTTCACCTTCATTAAGTAGTAAAAAAATCTTCACTGAATAAAGTATCATTACATACCTTTTTGTAACCAAAAGATTACCATAAAACCCATATAAAGAACACATAGAATATATAAAGGTAACTTGGGACATAAACATACTTAAGTGGAATAACCATACGGTTGACTTCCACACATATCACTTAATGGAATAGCCATACGGCCAATTTCCATACATACTTAATGGAATAGCCATATGGCCGACTTCCATACCCAATGCATTGGAGGTTATAACGTAACCACCCGTCCTGGTATTCACGGCACCACCCGTCATATGGTTTATAACGTAACCACCCGTTAAAATGTCCATGTACCAGTATAAAATCATAAAACATAATACCAATATAAAGGAATGATAACATTTCCACATTTCAATCACAATATATCATAAATATATTGACATAATAGAATCCTTTTTCAAAACTATTCTCAATACCAAAATACATAAAAGAGTATATGGTATTTATTTTATTCTAAAAACATTACGTCTTGTTGAGGAAGACAAAGACCAAATAATACTCGCGGCGGCGGAAAAAGTCGTTGTCACCGCGTACGTTAAAAAAACATTCCTTTTTGTCGTTTAGTAAAACACTTCGTAGAAAAAGATTCCTTTTGTATAAAATTAAAAGTCAAAGTGTTTATACACCGTATAAAAAAAAGTTGTGTATAAAATGAAATATGCCTCAATGAAAGGAGATTGAGACGAAGTCCCTTACCTTGGGTCCGACTTGACTCGATCGTTCAATAATGTCCTGAATAATAAACTTGAGTTAATTTATACTTGATTAAGAACCTTTTTAAAGTTCATTATTCTTTTTATATCACTTATTTCCATGTTATAAACATTATGTAACCACTTAAGTTAATAATGTTTGTTTTGTCAATATTTGGTTCTTAAGTCGAAAGGTGACTTCTAACAATTACATGTTGTTCGTGTGGTCAAAAGTTCATTATATCCAGAATGAAATTCCTGATTTGGATATCATATATATCATATATATCCAGCATATACCTGTATTTATAATATTACATAATCATTTATAGGTAATAAATGAAATGCACCGTTCATGGAGACGGTAAGCCGTACGTACGCATGAACGCTACTTTCATTTCTTTGTCATATTAATGGAATTAAAACTAAATGAGAGGTATGTATATTTTAATTCCAGAATTATATTAATAATTTAGATATATCATTAATTATATATATACATTATATACATGTAATTTTAATAGTACATTACATTTGGGGATAAGAAATGAAATGCACCGTTCATGGAGACGGTAAGCCGTACGTACGCATAAACGCTACTTTCATTTCTATCTCTAACTTTAATGGAAAGAAATAATAATTATATAGAGGTATATTATAATTCCAGTATATCATCATATATAATAACTTTAAATCCATCCTTTACACGTCCCACATATGGCATTAACGAATCACATCACTTTTAGGGGGCGGTAGTCCGCACTTCCTTAAATGAAGATATCGTGTTTACCCATAATGGAAACCATAAAGGTATGCCAAAAAAGAAAAATACAGAAGCTTAAAGAAAACATAAACATATTATATATCATATATAAAAATATTGACATCATTATGGCCACCCTTGTAGGTGTTAAATGAGTATTGAACAATCATCGTTTCGGGAGGCAGAATTTTGCCATCCACGGAAACCGTATGTTCTTTAACCATTTTATGTATTTGTGTGAGAGTGTAGCTCAAATAAATATTATAACAACATCCTAGTATATTGAAGAAACTGGTGTTGTTACAAAATAAGTAAATAAAAATAGTTTAGAGGGGTGGAGAAACAAAATAAAACAAATGAACAAGAGAGAATGAATTACCTTTAAAAGTGTAACTCCCTTTTGATTTGAGCCTAAAGGCTTCCTTTGAAAGGATTCATCCCAAAGGGAATACTCTAGGATGAGGAGAGGGATGTGAAGAGAGTAATTGGGCAGGGGTTGGCCGAGCCAAAGTCTTGAGAAGTGTGTGAAATGAGGTAGAGGTGGGGGCCTTTTGTAAGAGGAGAGGAGGGGCACTTTAGGAAAGTAAAGAAATATTACTTTATTTGAAAATGTGTTTCGGTTTTAAAAGGTCCCACATTGGTAGAATTCGTGGATAAGGTGATAAGGCTTAGAAATCCACTCATCCAATAAGTTTTGGACATGTGTAGTTCATAGATGTTACATTATCTTTCCATTTTATTTAAATCGTCAAATAATGATGTCATCGCTGCATCATTATTATGTCATAAATAATTTAATTTATTTAATGTCTAAAATTCATAAAAAAAATACTATGATGTAGGAAATCTTTTTAGATTTTCAAATGACTATTTATAATCAAAATTATGATCTTTATAACCCCATGTAAAAATTGTTTTCGTAAAACATATTATGTTTGTGTCATTTTAACTTTAACATTTAATAAAAAGTTATTTATGTCATTTACAAACCAAAGTGTCTCCATGGGGGCCCCAAGTTGACCCATGGCTTGTCTTGGTCGGCCATGACACAACCAATAAGGTTTGGACATGTTTTTAGGTCATTTCCTATTATTAAAGCATTATTTATACCTTAAACTACCCTAATTACCACTAATCGCGATTAAGAACTTAATAAGTTACTATTCACCAAAAAAATATTATAATCTCATTGAACCACATTTTACTTCTTAATTACAACCATGTATGTCAGATTTTCAAAATTCAATACACATTAGTGGTAAACTGTCATTTAACTGAAAAATCAGTTTTCTTGATTACCACTTAGTGGTTTCACTATTCATCAAAATTGAAGTTTTTCAGAAATTTACCAAAAATTCACCCTAAGCTATATTTGATATTGAGAATTCAAAAATGAAGTCTATTTTACAAAATTCAAAACATATAAGTCACATTAATTAATTTAATAATTAATTCCCGCTGTCAGAGCAAATAGCGTGTTTTTATGAAACAATAAGTATCAAAACATTGACACTAGTTTAAGTCCGATTTCAAAGTGAAATTGATTCCAATGACCACCATTGGATTAACTGGTAAAAATATTTTCTAATTTCACTTTAAAACCAATTAAAATAATAATCTAATCATATAAATAATTTAGATTATAAATAGGTTTTGAATTAAAATACAACATTTTACACTATTCATAAAAAAAATGATCTATATCAGAAAGGTACCAAAAATTTACACAAAGTAAATTTTGATGTACTGGTTCTAAAGAAGAGTTATATTTGGTCCAAAATAAAGTATAGGAGTGATCAAAACTATATTTAATGACGGTTCACCATTAAAAGGTGATAAGTGAACCTTTAGTGAAAATTAGAGTATATATGCCCGTAAAATTGAACTCTTTCCGTATTTTAAGCTTTTATCTTTTATTGGGTAAATGTATAAACATTTAAAAACATATATTATAATATTTTAGTTATTTATATCCATTACCGCTAGTACACCGGCTACTTGATAACTAACATTTAAAATAATATTATTTTATTACTAGTGTGCTACGTAAGTTTCAAAGAAACTCATCGTTGCGTAT
Organism: Viscum album; assembly: GCA_963277665.1. Lineage (NCBI taxonomy): Eukaryota > Viridiplantae > Streptophyta > Magnoliopsida > Santalales > Viscaceae > Viscum > Viscum album. Next base: position 1,819,658,041 of record OY728146.1, read on the forward strand.
CGGGTACGCTATCGAACATAGAAACCCCTTTAAAATAAAATTAATATTTAATTCGTAAATATTAATAAATATGAAAATTGTCTATTCTTTATTTACCTGGGATGTTACACCGTAATGGTGACCCAATTTCGTTGTGAGACCTTGATGGTGTGACTACTACGGTTCCACTGTTAGGGTGCCACCAGTTCGGTGGAACACAGTAAGCGGTTCCACCGTCAATGTTCTACCATAACAGTGCCACTGTTCTTGTGGAATACCTTAAGTGGTGGCACAGTTTTGGTGTGTGACCATGATGAATGCCACTGTCACGGTGCCACCATCCTAGTGCCACCGTTTCAGTCGAACCTTTTGATGGAATCATGTTTTTGGATAACTCTTACTGAGTCACTATCTGGGCTATTACATGATGCATCAAGAATCCTCAACACCATTGTCACATTCATTGGCTCTAAACTAATTAGGGGAATTATAATCAGAAAAATAATATTACAATTTTGATTGTTTCAAATTTATTTGAATAAATTACTATGTTTGTATTTAATGTTTAGTTTATTTATTTTGAATTAATATTTTTTGTTATTTCTATATTAGTTTTTATAAATTTTATATGATGAATTATATTTTTTTGTTTAAAAATGTATAATATATTCTTCAATGGTATTTTTTAAGGTTTCTATTATTGATATTTGTGTTTTTATACTTATAACTGATCAATGATTTATACTATTTTATGGTTTGGTTTTTAATTTAGTGTGATATTTTTATTACATGAATATTTGAATATGCATTATTTAAATCTATCATGTGTGTGTGTGGTTGTGTATTAATTAATTGTAAAAAAATATTCAAAAACTAATTATTGATTTTGAAATTAATATATTATTACATTTGAAAAATATATTATAATTTGTATGTTAATAGAAATATAATATTTTATGTTATACAGGATTTATATTTAGTAATTAATCTTTTATTTTATAAAATAAAATATTTTTCATTTGACCAAATGTATGTTTATATATTTAACCTGTAATTTAATTTCAATTAATAGTTTAACAAATATGGGTAAACACTCGCATATGTTACTATATCATGGAGGTGAAATAGTAGATGATGTGTAGATGATATCATAAACAATTTTTCCAATTATATTACTAAATCATACTGAATGTGATACGATGAATGCAGTCAAAAGTAAAATTCACTATCTATTGAATCATACTGGGAATTAGTGTATATCAACCATTATTTTTAAATTACCTAAATATTAAGGTACACTATATTATATTCATCATAATTTTGTCAATAATTATTATATAGGGAATTGTTATGATACATTTTAAGACAATGAAAGTCTTAGTGTGATGAGATTGTATATTAATTGTTAGCACAATTAAAGATACCAATGAAATCAAACAAAACATATCTGGTAATGATGGATTTCTAGAGTGTTACATTTTTAATTATGATAATGTTGTTCATGTTGGATCAAGTGAGGAAAATACATTTATAGAAAAGAATAAAATTACAATGATAGTACATATAGATACTCCTACAATGGTTTTTTGTAGCAGATCTTCCTATGGATTCTTCCGAAGATGCCTTTGAAACTCAATTTTAGGATGAGAAAGTATATAAAAAAGAAGTTTATATTTTTCCAAAAAAAAATGAGAAATACAACATGAATGGAGGGTTCAAAAATCACATTATATTACACTAGTGGTGCCTAAGATTGATGGGGATGTAGTGACACCAATAAGCATGTTCTTGGGTATTTTCTAACAAAGAAATGTGGTAATGATTAATGATAAATTTCATTATAAAAGTGTGGGTGGTTGACCATAGAAGCTATTGTAGATTGTATGAAGGTTGGTGAATCATGTGGATCATGAGACACTAGGGGATCATGGAGTCAATGTTGTATTGGTTTATGTTGTTGATTAGTCATTAGCTAATGGTGGATAGAGAAGTTAAAATTTTATAGATATTGTTCTAATTTCATCAACACTATATATAGATTATTTTTAAATATAAATATCACATTGGTTAATATATTCTCAAGTTTTTACTAGGTTTTACTTATTATTTATATTCTCTACAAATTGGTAATATATCAATAAACCATAGACAAGGAAATTTGATCATATTCACGCATGTCTAGAATTTCTTTTTGTGGTTTCAAAATTCCAGCATGTGTTGAAGTTTAAATTTTTTATGATTTTAGTCTTTGATGTAATTATTAGCATAGATTGGTTATCCATTCACCATAAACATGTTGATTTTTACTAGAGATGAGTGAGTGAATTTTACATAACATATGTGACAGAACATTGTATTGAATAGGTGGATGTGAAAATGTGTTATGTAGAGTTATACTAGAACCATGCCAAAGAGATGTTATTTCAGCACAGGTATATAGGGGCGTTTATTTTGAGATCCAGATAATGTCTGATGCATAGCCTATAATGATTCCACCATATCACATAGAACTAGATGAGTTGAAAGAGATCAAGGTATAACTGGTTGATAATGATGATAATGGCTTCATCGGACTAATCACTTCCCCTTGGGGTGGTTTGGTAATATTCACCAAGATGGTGGCTAGTAGTGTTCTATTTTCTATGGACTTATGGATGTTGGATCATACCACAATAAAAAATTGATAATTATTTCAATGAATTGATGAATTTTTTGATAAATTTATGGGATCCCTGTAGTTTTAAATGATTTATTTTATTTCTAGCTACCGTTTTCTTCAATTAAGAGATAAAGCCTTACTGAAGACAAAATTTTAGAAAAGTTATTGGTTTTCTGAGTATCATGTTGTTCATTTTAGTCTAAAAATGTTCAGGTAGTTCCAAAAACCTCATGAACATGACCTTTCACCAATTCATGAACACATTCATCATTGTTTTCATTGATTTCATCATGATATACATTACGATGTTGAAATAAATTATACTCACCTATATATTGTATTGAGTTCACATTAATCGCATTAAAATTACTCTAAATATCTGAAGTGTCACTTTTGGATATAGTAGGCAAACATTCTTGGGAAATTAGTTTCTCAATACAGATAATTAGTTTAACTAGATAAGGTTTATGTAGTTATATTTTCTGAATGGTCATGGAATGTGTTCAAGATTGAATGTTTCCTCAATTGTTCTTTATAATCATCCATTATATTTGTTTATATATTAATATCATCTATAAAAACTATCACAAAATGATCAGTGTAAAATATAAATACATTTCATCAAATCCATGAAGATACATGGATCATTGGTAAGTCTAAATAAAATTACTATAAATTCATAATGACCATACCTCGTATGAAAGCTTGTCAAGGGTATATCATTCTTCTTGACCCTTAGTTAATGACATCCAAATGAAATATTAATATGAAAAAAAAATCATATCCTCTTGATTAATAAAAATATCAGTTATTTTAGAAATGGTATTATTATTCTTGACCATTATATTATTACGTTCCTAATAATCAATATAGAGTCACATTGATCAATATTTTTCCATAAAAAACAATAGGCGACCTAATAGTGATGAGTAGGTTAAATGATTCCATTATATAGATTATACAGGATTTAATTCATTAATTAATATAACATAATTGGGTCTATTCTATTTGGAGTCTTTGAAATAGTTGTAACACCAACTGTGAGTTCTATTGAGAACTCAACATTATAGTTTAGGGGAAGACTATAATACACGTTTATAAATACATCAACAAACTCTAGTAAAATAATAACATTTTTAGTGTTGAGTTTCTCCCAAACCATCTGAGATATTAATCACATAAGAATAAGTATTAATAACCATTTTAGTGAAAAAAAAATTAATTGGGAGTGCAGGTTCATCATTACTCTGATTGTATATCATCGGTGGGTTATGAATTTTGGTCGGAACTTCCCTTCCCCGATAGTTTATATGGGTTATATACAGATAATGCGTTAATGTAAATGTTTTTATGGAATGGTAAAAATTTATTGAAATCAAATATTTAATTATGGAAAATTAAATAATTAGAAATAGTCAAAAAAATAAACTACATATATAATTTCATATGATAAACATGAAAATTATCATTGATAAGATGAATATGTGAATGAGGAATATTTTCTAGTCTAAATTTTGTAAATGTTTTGAGTATTGGTATGTAGAAAAATATCATCATTTATAGTACATGGTATATAACAAAAGCACTCAATTTAGTAATAAAAACATTATTAGTTATAAAGTATTAAATGAAGACAAATGTATATGTAAGTCTAAGTGAGTGGGTGTAGTATATATTTATATAAAATTTGGAAAATTATGTATTACTTTTTCTTCCAGAATAATCTTTTCAATAATGCCAACTAATGGAGTGAAATAATTTGAAACAATTGGTTGAATGCTTCCACTATAGATTATTTCAAGGGACCAGGGGCTTACTAAAGGAATGATTTAACTAAATCCAATGAAAATAGGACATAAATTGATTAAATTATACTAAATTAAATATTACAGAACAACTAAAACCAATAGAATGAAAATATTATAATAAATAAAACAAGAAATTAAAAAAATCATGGCCAATAAAAATTAGAAAGGATAAAAATTTGAAATTAATGATGATGATGATGTTTTTTCCAACAGTATTCATAGGTGGAGGGTCCACTAATTCCCTATACCGTGGACTCCTCCCAAGGCAGGTACATGTATTGGAACTCTAAATCTGGTGGTATCGATGTAGGTAGTCATGGGTGAAGGTTGGTGGAGGATTTGTGCAAAATATATCCTCCCACCATGAATTTTTATGGAGGGTGATAAGATCCTTCATTCATCACCAGATTCAATCCAATGAGCCATTATACGTATAATAAATCCTTGAAGTTATCTAAGAAAGAGAAGGGGTGGTTCCTTGTGTGATTTTTTTTATGATTTGTTATAGTTAAAAAAATTATCTTATTTTCATTTCATATTCAACTTTCCAATAATCAATAAAACAAAAAAATTGTATTATAACCATTTGTGCTGAAATGTTGTTGGGTGGGAATCTTTTATGTGACTGGAAAATTCAAGTAGATTGGATTCATGTTTTGAATCAATATTAGGAAAGTTAATATCTTGAATTTTTTAATAATGAAAACAATATTTAAAAGGGAGATAAACCATACTCTCTAATATATTTCAATGTTTTGGGTACTATAGTACCTCGTTGTTATATAATACACCACTTTTAGGCACTAAAAACACTTTTGTTGATATTCTGCAAGCATCACTAGAACACCACATCAATGCCACATCATTATCACATCCCCAACAATTCATCAGTAAATATAACCCATTGACATAGATTTTTTCATATCTTGTGCAATTTATGTCTATTTATGTTGATCCAAGAATTAATTCCACCATTTTAGACCATTAAATCCACATCTATTAACTCTACTTTTAAAAAATCTTCTCTAATTTTCACATAATTAAAATTCATTAGAGGGACTATCAATGAAAAATATGATTATGTTGACTTCATAAAACTACTCCATTTTTCATTATTGATTATAATATCTCTATTATGTTAATGAAATTTTTGAATCCATTGATCAAAATGGATTGAAGACTAACACCACTATGAAATATTAGTGGAATAATTTGAACGATAATATGGACAATAATATATTTCAATGGATCGATCAGAGTGTCTATCACCACAATGCTGAAGAGGATGAAATGTATGAACATTGTATGAAGATGGAAAATATGTAATAGATAAATACCACTCATGAAAAATATCATATTATTTATGAATCTGATTAAAATTCAGATATGTAGTGTAAGCTCAATAACTGAGCACGCTAGTGAGTTCCTTGCTAGGAGAATCAACTACTGGCTACAAGAAAAATATTTACTAATGGGGACCATCTGAACCACAAAAAATTAACACAACATCATAGTTGGGATATTATTGGCCATATCCTTTATCAATTTAGTGCCAAAATTAAAAAATTACAATGGAAATGGTAAATGATTCCCAATTCAATGAAGATTCATAATGAAAGGATGTAGGCTACAACCTAGCATAGGCCATCTCTGAATACCTATACCCTAGTTTCCCAAAGTAGGTGGTTAAATTATTAAATTGAAATAAGATATAAGGAATAAAATCCAAAAGGAATGAACTTTTTAGATGTTTTTTAAAACTATATACATATGTGAAACAAGAATTACTATTGGAATTATAAAATATGACATAATGATACCTATAAGGAAAAAAAATCATTGGTTATCCCATCATGTCAATCCAAATATACTCCTTGGGATCATGGGAAAAACATAATAAAGGGATTATATTATATTCTTAGAAAGGGTATATAAGCATCATAATCTAATAAACAACAATTACGAAATGTTAAATAATGAAAGAAAATTCCATTAAATAAATATCATTAGAATAATATGGCCACTATAAAAGATGATAAAATAACTCCATATAAATTAAACCATGGGATAAAAAATTATCCATGAAAATTATGATAACCAAATAACCACATTTAAATTAATTAACAATCTAATAATGATGTATTTCATAATGTTGGATATTATAAATATGTCGTTGAGGCCTCAACTAAGACATTTGAACAAAATAGTCAAAGCATCGGCCAAATCCCAATCTAGTTTGTCTCATGAGACCTATTGATGACTCAAGGGGGTATATTGGGACTCACCCATCACATAGTAAGTCCAATTTATTTAATATATGAATAGTTTTAGACCTGAACAACACATACATATGAAATTTCAATTTATTTCCCAAATCAATAAGCATATCCTGAAACCAATCTGAGTAATATGGGGAATGGGATCAAAATAGTGCATCCACAATCAAAGTAATCATAAACCATTTAATAACATATGATAGACTATTTCATTATATATAAAAATCAATGAATATTAAAATTAAAGAGGGGATGTTGAGATAGATTCATATATTTAATAAAATCATTGAAAATTCTTGAGATAAATACATATTTATTGAATTAAAAACATTTATTAACGAGGTGGAATAATTTTGAATGAAAATATTTTAATTGAAAAAACATGGTAAATTTATAAAGTTATCATAATGAAATTAATGTGTCATGATGGATGAAAAATCTACTCAATCCCTATAAGATAAAAAACATTCCTTTTTTTGTTTTTATAAACAATGTCGTAAAGTAACTCATTTGGGAATCAAAAAAATATTCTTTATAAGATATTTTTTTAAAAATAAAACATTGGTAAAAAATATTAATAATATGTAGTATAATATTATAAAACGTTTTTAAAACATTTTTATAAAACATGTTCCTAGAATAAAAATGTTACCTAGTGTATACTTAGACATAAATCATCCCTAATAAAACTGTGATTGCGAAATAACCCTTACATTACACATTACATTAGTTAAATATGATTTAAAATCATGTATAGTTTTTTAATGACTTTTATTAAGTTATAATAAAAATTATACATATATATTATATCATAAATGGTACTAATATCTCATTTTGTTAATAGTATTTCGTTTTTATCACCATTCCGTGTTTTCATTGCTTCATTTTCCTGTGCATGTTGTGGCATGTAAATCATGTTTCGTATAAATAGATTTTTTTTTCATATTTAGAATTATATTTACATCATAAATATAATATTTATTCATTTTAAATATTTTTATAATCAATCATTGATGGTTAACATTTAAAATAAATCATATCGCAATGTGGAGAAGATATGTTGTATATATGCTCGAGCAATGATATCATTCCATTAATGGTGAATGGGTAAGAAAATGGATGGTATTTTAATTATAAATAATAATTATCATGTAATAATAACTATAAATATACACTATTTTTATCATTATACCCATTCGTGTAAGGAGCACATGATTTTTTATGGTGTGGATATGGGAAGATGAACACTATTTATATCATTGTACCCATTCATGTAATGTGCACATGATTTTTTATGGCGTATATATGGGAAGATTAATGTATGTACATGTAGAGATTTCAATTTTCATAGGATGGAAAAATCATAGAGTATGGTTGTCCCATAATCATAATAACACAAATAAATATATATGACAAACTATTTATAATTTTATCCTAGAAACTACACATTAATTTGAAGTAGAATAATAAATTAACATGGATGTGTTGGTAAACATGATAACCTCTTCTTCAGTAGCCTTATTTTATATCTCTTGTTTTGTTATTTAGGGTTGGTCATTTCAAAACACCATGATCTTCATAAAATGGATAAAAAAATTAGAAAATTTTTTTTATGGGTTTTTTGTGTCAGAAGGCTCAAAATGGTGTGATTATGTGAGGAAGGAGGAACCCTTTTATAATTGATCTGAGGGGTACTTTTGAAAAATCACAAGATATTAAAATAATATTAATAAATTTTCAAATCGGAATGGATAAGAAGTGAGTTATTTATAATCTAATATGAGTATTGGTAAAAATAATCTCAAAAAAATATATACATTTTTGGTCTTATTATTACCCTTATCCTTTGGCTTTAATCCTTATTTAATATTTTTAACACTTACCGTGACAACATGTGTTTTTACTCCTTAATGATTAAAATATATTTTATAAAATTTAAAAATAACTATAAATGGATAATTAATGAAATTAGAAGAAAATATCTTAATTATTTATCTACTTTTTATATATTTTTTGAATTTGATATCATTTAATAAATTTTATTTGTTTTAAAATGTCATTAATTTCAATTTTGAAATTATTCATTACATGAAGTTTTTAAAATATCATTACTACATGATTTATTCGAGAAAAACCATTACTAAATCATTATTACATATAGGTCAACTATAAAAATCTTGGATCACATTAATTGAGTTTAATTAAATTTATTTTACTATTTTTAATAACATTTATTTGATATTTCTATTAATTAAAAAATTACTCCATCGTCATTACACATGTAATTAATTTAATTTTTTTATACAAAATAAAAATAAATTATCATGGTGAATATAAACAATTTATATTTCAAATTATTATTTATAGTTGAATATATGATTTAAATAACAACATTTTAAAAATGTTATACTTATTAAAAAAATGAATATCGCAAATTTGACATGTTTTAAAATAAAATAATATAAAAATATTAATTTCATTTCAGTGGTGAAAGGTGTCCATAGAATAATCCGAAGGATTATTTTGGTTGAAAATAACTCATCGAATAAAATCATGCCATGTTTTTTTAAAATTTCTAGTATTTATAGTATTTTTTACCTTTAATTTCCCAATTTACCATTAATGGAGTTAATTTAAAAAATCATGAATGTTTCATTTATTATTGTCAAAAAATATAAGGGGCATATTTTCTAAATTTGAATATTTCTATTCAAAATGTAGAATTCATTTATCAAATTTATAAAACACATAATTGGCTATATTTAATTTAAAATTACTTCTGTAGAGGGAATAAGAATATGAGTTTTTAATGAGAAAACGTTCAAAAGATTGAAATATTTTAATATACATATTAAATTTAAAATTCATTAATATCACTTAAATTGGATTAAAGGATATAAAATTGATCTAATTATACATTAAAAGTAAAAAATAATAAATTAGAAATATAAATTATTTAGATGAAAAAACTATTTTCAATTAAAATGCTGTGTTTTTTCACAATTTTTTAAAACATTAAAGTTATCAGAAAAATACCAAAATAGAATAAGAAATAAATTTTTATATTTCAAATTCAAGTAATAATTTTATTTTTCAAATATAATTTATAGATGTATGAAGACTAGATTTTAAATAGGTACACCATCAAAAGAAGGTTAATGACTCTTTTATAAAAATACATCTTGTTTGTGTAAAATTAGATTTGTTTTATATATAATATCTAGAAAGCACTAGTTTTTAATTTTAAAGAATATATTTATTATATTATATATATATATCATTAATATAATAAAAATGTGTTAATTTTTAATTTATTAGTATTAAATACATTTGTGTTCATTTAAATAGTTTTTTAAAATAATATTTCCATTTATAATAAGTGTTTCTTTGTAATTTATAAATAATAGTTCAAATAAATTATTATATTTAAATGTGTAAAAAATCATTTATAATGCAGTTATAATTATTCATTTATGTTACTCTAACAGCAATTTAAGAATGATAACTTTTGAATAATAATATTTAGTTGTTCGTTTTTGATCAATGTGGTGTATCTTTTACAATATTGAAAATATTGTTCCATTTTAAAAACATGGGATGTTTCATTCTACAAAATTTGATAAATTTAATACTCTAAATTGTATGTTGTAATAGGAATTTGGGGGTTTGAATTTCACAATACCTTTGTGGGAATCCTACATCAGAAAAATGATTAATTAAACGTCAACATTAAAATAACGAAAAGAAAAGTATGAAGGTCACCTGTGATAACACATGATAAGGTTCCATGTATGAAAAAATATACATGAAAGAGAAAACTAACACTATAGTTATGTTTGAGAGTGTTAGAGAACATGGTCATGAGAAAGTTACTATTAAAAAGAATTAAATTGTTGATCAGTTAAAAGACTATTGATTTCGAAGAAAAAAAGTAAATGGATTAATTTTTTTTTCAAACTCATTTTCCAAGAGATGATGGACTCTTTAACAATTCAATTAAGCACTTGATATAATTAAATTATGTGATTACTTTCCATTATATGAGAATAATCTCATCATTTGGTTATTCGTTGATTTATTTTAACATCATTTCATACATATATAAATGTACGTTCAAGATGATTTTTATGTATAAATATCTTTAATGAATAATAATGTACACAAGTAATTCCTTAATCCACTAAATGTTCACTAAAACCAAAGATTTTAGCACAGAGTATCCAATAAATCATGAATTAACTTCAAATAATAATATCTAACATTAAACATAATCCATTTGATTTGTAGTTGACTTAAGACTCATCCACAATACATCTATCCAAATTCAAAGACCAAAAATTTATAAGGTCAACAAATATTAAAAAATCAAAGTTATTTTAAATTCCCAAAATTACATAATTAATCACTTTTTATCACATAAAAAATATATGAATGCCTCAAAAACCTTAATTAAAAAATTCATGCTTCTAAATCCTTAAAGAATAAATATTTCAGTACAATTATTATATATCTTACGATTCTTATAACTATAGAACCATTGACTAAATAATTCTTGATTCAAAATACAAAAAAACATTAATCATTCCACTTCTTTCAAAAAACAATTACCTATTCTTAATCATATTATTTCTTAAAAACTCAATTTTTTTTATTTTGTTGTCTTATCAACATAAATAATACAAACATTACGTCTATACCCTTTCTAATTCTAACCATTGTCCAAAAACCAATGCATAGTGTGAGAAACACTAATCATTGTGATATATTAATAATGAAACATATATAGAATTTCTAAATCATGACATAATCTTCTAAATCTATGAGTCCATTGAATTATCCTACGTTATCCATTATATTACAAAATCTATAGAATACTATTATATTCTCATAATTATCCTCAAATATGGAGATAGGGTTATATTCCCTTATCTATGTTTTCCATAATCTAGTTCCCAAGGTTTACCCAAAACATCCTCTGATTAAAACAATAAAAAAACTACCCCGAGTTTTTAAGAGTTGGTGGTTACATTATTACATTAGCATAATATAAAAGGAATCACATTCCAAAGTACTGAACAATTTAGTAGTTTTTGAAAACAACATACATACTTGGAACACACATCAAAGTTGAAATTATTAAATACAATATAATTATTCCATTATGAACACTATTATTCTCCTCGATTATCTATACATGTCTATCGTGATATACATCTTGGCATCCGGGTCAAAATAATACATAAGAAAGGGGTGAGCTCAGATTCTTAGTAAGGGTATATAATTTGATGATGATTAGAAATAATAGTTATGTAAATGTAAATAACTAAATCTAATGTCATTTAATCCATATCGTGAATATAATATGTCCACCACAAAATATGAGAAAATAATTTCATATAAACAATAAAATGGTCAATATAACTTACCAATGGAAATTGTACAAAATAAATAATCACTCGGAAATAAATATATAATCTCAAAATGATGGATTTAATAATAATTTAAATCCAAAATAAATCATTGGGCCCTTGACTAAGACATATAAAAATAAATGAGAAGGGCATAAATCACTTCCCAATTCAGTTTACCACATGATACCTACTTATTAATAATGGGGATATAGCAAGCCCCATAAACCACATAATTAGTTCAATGAATTCCAAATGTGAATGATTTAAAGGATAAATAACATATACTTGTGAAATTTTAATATCTTTCCCCAACCAATTAACATAACCAAAACAATTCTATTTAATATAGTGAACAGTATAAAAATAGAACATCAACAGTCAAAATAACCATAAAAAATTTAATAGAACATGTTAGATGATATCATAATAGATCAACTTCAATGACTCATAAAATTCAATAAATTATTTTGATATAGATGAAAATAATCTTTTAAAATCATTGAAATTTTTTGAGAGAAATAATAATTTTATTACATTAAAATCATTTGTTTAAAACCCTGCACAATTTCAAAAGAAGAAATATTCATCCATAATAGCCTTATACAAATTTATAAGAATCATTAATACATTAAGGCATCATGATAGTGGGAAAATAGTCTCATGCCTCATAAGATAACATACATTCCTTATATAATTTTATCGAAAAACTCATAAGGTACCTGATTTGGAAAATGAAAAAAATATTCCTTAAAAACCATTTTATAAAAATTAAAACATGGGTAAAAATACATTAAAAATATATTGGATAATTTTAAAATAAAATTGAAAACTATTTTTGAAAACACGGCATGGAAGAAAAAAGTTTTGTAGTGGAGACTTGAACTTAATCAATCTTGAATAGTAATGATATTGTGAAATAACCCTGACCAAAAACATTCCATTAGTTGAATGTGATTTAGCCTACAATATAATGGTTTAATGCATGTTATTAATTTATAACATAATCATATATATATTTGGGATATAATATATTATACTATGATATCATTTTGTTAATAATATTTTTTTATTACACTCATTTAATGTGTTATCTACTACATATTCTTATTCATGTTTTTTCTTGAAATACATGTTTTTTATGAATAAGATACATTTATTTCATCAAAATAGTTTTATTAAGTTCATATATATCATATCTATTCATTATATAAATTTTTATAATCATCCATGAAAGGTAAATAAGGAAAATTAATCACAACCCATTGTGGAGAGGGTAGGTCGTACGTACGCCAGAGCGATAGTTTCATTCCATTAATGGTGAATGAGAAAGTAAATATATGGTATAATAATTATATAGAATAAATAATTTTTTGTAATTTCTTTATATATATCAATTAATTATACTGTTATTCCAATCGATATACGGTGGTGTTGAAAAAAAATTACACCATGACGTGGTGATTGCAAGTCGTACGTACACATGCGCGATGATTTCATTTTTCATAGGATAGATAAGTCATGTAATATGGTTATACCATAATAATAATAAAATATAATAATATATATTATACTTTTTTTATTACTTTTTCATCGAATGAACACATTAAGTGAAATTAGAAAAAGAAATTAACTGGGATGAGTTAGTAAAATTACTACCTCTTCTGTGAAGAAATACATTTACATCTCTTAAAAATGGATCTAGGGTTGTAGTTTTTGAATAACAAGTCCTCAAAAACATTTATAAAAAATTTTGAAATAGAAATGGGTAGGTTGATTTATATCTAGTAGGATAAAAGTGGTGTTATAAAGTGGAGGAGGAGGTGGCCTTTTATAATTGACGTGAGGAGCACATTTGGAAACTCTCCCTCACCTTGTGTTCGCCTTCTAGCTCTCGAGTTCACCTCTCCCTATTATGGTTTCACCACCTTCCCAGAGGCACCTGGAATTTCTCCTCAGGATTCTCTCCAGCCTCACCCCTCTTTGGTTTCTTTCTGGCCTTGCCTGACCTTTCTCATCTTTTTAGGTCTGGCTCCATCATCAAAGGTATCTGACCTTTCTTCTCTTGCTTTAGGATCTTGGGTCACCCTGCCTCTATTGGCGGCGTTTCCTCCATCCTAATTTATGCTTCATCTCTATCCTTGTATCATCAGCAATCATTTTTATTTTTATCCCCTTATGATATTTTCTTCTCACCCCCACCGCACTTTACCCCATGTTGGTCCAGAAAAATGGCACTGATGACAGATTGGGAATGTGTTGGTTCGATTTTGGGTACATTGATTGCTTCGTTTTTTGGTGTCTTTTACGATGGTTATTTTTTTCATTCTCAATTTCAAACTATTATTTTGGGGATTGTGTTTTTTCACTTTCACAATTGGTTTTTGTTTTTTATGTCTCTGTTCATCTTGGTTTTGATTTCGCGATGGGTTTCTATGACTCATTTGTTTTCCGTTTCGGTATTTCTGGTTGGATTTTTTAGCTCGGTGTGATTCCAATGGGGGTTCTGAGGAGTGTGGTTTGTGGTCCAGTCGATGTTCACCCTTCCTCGATTAGGCCTTCCCTCCCCAAACTCTGCTCTGGTCTCTATTTCCATCTCTCCAATCTGGGTTAGTCTAGTGCATTAGATCATGGGGAGGTTTCGGGATGATGTGGTTTGAGCTATGGTTGGCATCTCAAGGTGTGTGACATGGAAGACAGTGGATCCTCCAATGGTGGTTTGTTTGTTCACAACATTGATTTTTCAAGACGTGTGTATTTTACAATGATGCTGGTGCTTATCAGCGATAATGATAGATCCCAACGACTTCCTTGCCAGCGACTAGTGATGGGTGTTAAAGATGGTCGATTACCAATGCTGTTGATGGATGATGGCCAATGAAGAGAATCCGGCTAATACTGGTGAATCCTAAATCGAGGCATCGAGTTTTGTGTTGTTTTTTAAATTCAAATTGGGCAACTGGTTATGTACTGTATTTTCCAACTGTAGATTCCTGTGAGGATATGTAGTATCTTTTGGGACTATAACTTTGGTTATCGCATTTCCTTAACATAATTATTTTGAAATAAAAAATTAAATTGTCTCCTTTATTTAATCCAATTATCTCTTACCAAGAAAACAACTCTTTTTACTCCTTAAGGGAAAATAATGTAACAATAAAATGAAAAAGAATCATGAATAGATCATTTATGTAATTTTCAGTCTTAATCAGATATTTTTATGAATTTTATATTTTTAATAATTTTATATAATTTAATAAAAATTTATATATTTTAAAATATCATTATAGTCATTATTGATATTATTCATTTCCTAACTTCTTTAAAAATATGATAATTACATCTCATATTAAAAAACATTAAATACAACCCATACTGAGTCTATGTAATATATAAAATTTGTGGATGACATTAATTGTATCAAATTATATTTAGTTTAACATTTTTAATAATATTTATTTTATATGAAAATTAACTCAACAAATACTACATCATCTTTGTGCTAGTTATTAATTAATGTATTTATTTCCTTATATTTTAAAATAAGTTATATTTATTAAGATTGAAATATTAAATTTCAAATGAATATTTATATTCAAAGGCATTTTTGGAATAACCTCATATTAAAAAAGTAATACATATTAAAAACATGAGTATGACATTTTTGACTATTCTTAAAATAAAATACAATAAAAGTATTAAAGTCATGCAAGTGGCTCCAAATAGACATAAAATCAAACCAAGGATAATTTTCATTGACAATAACACCTCAAATAAAATTTTTAAATGTATTTGGGTAATTTCATTCTATTTATAATATTATTTTATCCCATAATTAACCATTTTACCCATATCAGGGTTAAATTAAAAAATTACTAAAGTTATTATTCTTATTGTAATAAAAATAAAAGGGGAATATTTACTAAATTTGGAAATTTTAAATCCAAATATGAAATTCATATTCAAAAATTAAATCATATAAATGGATGATATTAATATAAAATAAATCTCATATATGGAATGAGGAGATGAATTTTTTAAGTGAAAAAATTCAAAAGATTATAATGTTTTTATATTTAAATTTAATGTTAAATTTAATTCAATAATCTAAATTGTATTAAATTATAAAAAATTTTACAAAATATAATTTTAAAAAAATGAAAAATATATTTTAACACTACATGTTATATAGATAAAAAAGTTGTTTTAAATTAAAATGCAGTGTTTTGTTACTATTCATCATAAGTGGAAAACATATCATAAAAATACAAAAAATTCAATAAATTAAAATTTTGAAATTCAACATTCAAAATAAATCTATTTTTTTAATTTATTTTTTAAAATTTTGATGAAATATATTTAAAATAAGTGGGATATTAAAAGGTGGTAAAACAATATTTTATAAAAATACACCTTTTACTCATAAAATTTAATTTTCCCTTATATCATTTCTAGAAAATGTATAGTATTAAAGTTAAACCATAGATTTAATATTATATATATATATATATTTAATTAATATAATAAAATAATTTAATTTGTTTATTTTATTGATATAAAACACACTTATTCACATTTTAATAGTTTTCTAGAAAAAAGTTTCCATTTATTTTGTATATGGTTTTATTTTTATTTATAAATAATTGGATAATAAATAATTCAATATATTGAAGTTTATAAACCATATTTTTTTTAATTCAGTTAATCATGTTCATTCCTTCCATTCTAATAGCTAGTATATAATGATAACATTTAAATAATATTATATAGTTGTTAATTTATGCTTGATGTGGAATATCATGTACGATATCGAACATAGTGGTTACATTTAAAAACCCATGATGTTTCACTATCATTCTGAAAAAGTGAGGGAGATAATAAAGATGTGTTTGAGGGATAAGAAATAGATTTCTAATTAATATTAGATTAAGGTTGATATATTAAAGGAGGCCAACATAAAAATGTTTCAATAATTCCATCGAAGGACACATGATAAGGAACTTTTTAAATTTAAGAGAAGATAATGACCAAAGAAACAACTCAAATAGAAAAAATGCTGACACACATATGTCTGTCACTAGAGAAGTTGTGCATTTATCCAAATTTGAAGAAGGTAATTGGATTTACACATCACGATAAGACATTGAATGGGTGGTTGATACAACAACATCATACCACATCAATCCTTATAGAGATTATTTCATGAATCATCATGCTAGTTATTTTGGTACAATCAAGATGAGGAATACCAATTCATTAAATGTTTTTGGAAATCGTGATATATAAAAACAGAATAACATTGGATAAGTAATCACTATAATAGATGTTTAGAATGTTATAAACCTTTATATCAACCTCATATCATGGATTTACTTTGATAAAAAAAGGATATGAAAATATCCTTAGCAATGGAGAATAGATGATGAATAGAGGATCGATCATCATCGCATGTGGATGCATCACTCAATCCATGAAAATATAACTTTTATGGAAAGAAACCTACAGTGTTATTTAATACTACTTCATTAATGATATCAATGTTTCTATATCTAGTGAATTTATATGTATGTGGTCCCATAGAGATATATGCACACATAGATAACAAAAAAACAAATCTTTTGTTGATAATACATAATGAAGTTTATGGATGTTCATATTCTAGATTAAGGAACATTAAATGGAATACTTCCTAAAGTTCTATGCCATGGGGGGATATGAAACTAGATGTAAGTTGAATTGAATTTATATATTCAATTGTTCAGAATACATCACATGGGAATTTAATGTATATTTTATGATTTGGGGAATCTAACATGAGAAGATGATCCCACACACCACTAAACACAATATAGTTATATAAAATATAAATATAACCATCATGGAGAATGTTATGAAAATGATGAGTTTGTCCATTATTCTAAAGACATTCTTGGGAATGGGATATTTTGGATTCCATAAACCTCATTAATAGATCAATATGGGTACAACTAAAAATTGATATTTCATATAACATATGGTGTTGTATTCATATCTATTACCCTAATTTCAGATTATTTGGATGTTTTTCATTTACACATGATTAAAAAAAATCTCATAAAAATATATATACATGATATTTACTCCATGTATATTCATTGGATATAGAAACGAGGAGTTCTTATACATGGTTTAAGACCTAAAAGAGAAAAAAGTGATTAGGTGTAGAGATATCAAGATCCATGAGTACCAGATGATATACGGAATTCAAATTCCAAGAATTGTTTGAAGGGAATGTGTCTTGGAATCAATTCTAGATCCAAAACACGTACTGAATCCACCTGTCACTAAAGAGATTTATGTGTAATATTACTCATCAGAAGTGGACTAGGAGGTAATTGAGGATGATATTCAGTAGGGTGAGACTCAATCATATCCACAAGAAGTTATAAACCCATAATAATATAAATTTGATGTTGTGCCTCCAATACATTTAAATTAACATTTTTTAGTATCTTTACAATTGTTGATTTGATTAAAAAATATATAGATTTATAATGCATATTACATACTGATGAGGATAGTTAGTAAGATATTATGAAGTATATTGTCACATTCTATCCTTGAATATGCAATGTGATGTATCAAAAATCGGTGAGACTAGTAAAGATCCACATAAAGGATAACCTCATGTATATGTTCTCAAGGGTTAATTCTAAGGAGAATTTAGACCTTTTTTGATACTCTAATGGATTTCACTTTGTGGAGGAGAATTGATGGAATTTTTTCATTAATCCATGGTAGGTGGTAATTGAACCAACTCCAACCAACATGAAATTATCCCTTGGATTCAACATTTTCCTGAAATTTTCCTTTAACAACCATTGGTGAATGTAGATATTGGGTTCGGTAGGTGGGGGAGTTATGTCACCAATGAAATCATCCAACTATACTTATTAATGGGGGACCATAAATCATTTATTCATTATAAATTTTGATCTAGAGATACATTTTAGTTGTGAGATATCCTAGATGATATTTTAGAGAGAGAAGGGGTGGTGCCTTGTGATTGCTTTTGTAAGATTTTTTCAGGTTGGAAGAAATACCATTTTTTCATATCATATTTATCTCCATGTACCATTATTAATGATTATAAAATTAAAAAATAAAACATGACTGACAGAATAAATTTGAGGGGATGTAAATCCATCCTAATTAATATGATTCAAGGATTGAGATGAATATTTTTTTTATTTCAAAAAATCAGAGTTTATAAAAACAACAACAGTAGAAATTGAAGGGATATTTTAGGGGAAAATTAATCATCATTCAAACAAACCCCACTACTCTCTATTCATATGTGTTGAGTCAAAGATGGTCTATTAGATAGATGTTTATTAGAATTGATAAATTGGGAACATGATAGAGACAATATAAATTTAGTCAAGTAGAAGTGGTCATGGAAGATAACATCATTGTGAGGCCAACCAGTGAGGGTAGAGAAGTAAAGGAGGTTGTTGTGGGAGAATGAGGAGGTTGAAGAGGGTAAGCAGATGATAGGAGGAGAGGGATAGATAGATTATGAGATGAGGGGAGTTTTATAGGATGTATTAAAGTATATATAAGTAAATTAGGTGATGAAACATGATGTGTAAGGATGCATGTCTTGTGAAGGGAAATTTTGTTTTGATATATTCACACGTGTGAGTGTAATTTCCATTAATAAAAAGAATTTTTGGTTAGGAAAAGTGTAATAGTTTAACAATCCCTCATATTACATTTTTCTTACATTCAAATAAGAATTGGAAAATCTTATTAGATAGATTTTAATTTTTAAAATACATTAATCGTTATGATGATTCTCTAGTGAAGAAAACTGCAATATCTAAACTCTATCTTCCAAAGAAAGAGACTGACCATTTCCCAATATTGTACGGTGTTCAAGTATCTGAAGAAATTTTCTCACCAAAGCTCAATCAAAGGAAGTTGACACACATCAAGAGTACTAATAAATAAAGGTAATAGTTTTAAAACCCCATAGATTCAGTTGAACTATCATGATGGGTAACTGTTCATATATAATAATAATATAAAAACAATTCCATTAACACCAAATATAAAAATCTAATTATCAATCTATTATTGTTTTTAGTAAGGTATACATGGAAAGACCATTATTTTAAATACGCTTTCATGAATTTACCTCATGAAATGTGATTTCTAGGAAGACACCTTGAAAGAAAAATTATAATAAAAGGATATGCGTGGAAAAGTTTCATCTATTAAAATTCATTGAGGAAAGATATTCTTATTAAATTGAATTATTCAATCATATATATATGAAGGCACTTTGAAAGAGATTTTCTTCTTATGAAATTGTATGAAGAATAAACAGTCTAATATAAATGCTTCTCTCATCATTAAAAGAAACATATCTTGATTTGTTAAGCTATTCCTTCTCCATTTAAACATTAAATCGCTATTCCCCATAGATATCCCCCTTCCATATCCAATGGAGAAATCACTATCCTTTACACTATATTCATCCATCCATGATTATGGAGTTCTTCTTCACCTTATGTGAGACCCACTAACACTAAGGTCACTAATACCAAACTCTAGGTCTTTTATGATACCCCTAATTCCAGGGTTAACGAATCCTGAAACTTTCCAGAATCCAATTTGTAAAACCCTTCTACTACACCCTATCAAAATAAGTAATTTTATATTTTATTTTAATGTTTGTTTTATTTTGTTGAGATAATATTTATTATAATTTTAAAACTAATTTTTATAAATTTAATTTTATGTGTAATATTTTTTAGTTAAAAATTTTATAATATTTTATTATAATCTATTTTTTTTCTATTGTGTGGATTTTTGAGATTTGGGTTTTTATAATTATTTGGGATTCATGATTTTCATTTTTTTATGGTATGGTTTGTAATTTTTCTATGCTAGTTTTATTGTATCTGAATTATTACATTTTATTATATATATATATATATATTAGTTAATGGTATAAAATATGTTACTAAATTAAGAAGTGATTTTTTAATTAATATATTAGTGAATACTATAGTACTTATATTTTATTATATTATTATATTATTATATTATTATATTTATCTAAAAATATAATATGACATTGTAATTTAACAAGAAAAATTATTGAAAAATAGGTATCAAATATATTATTACTAATATATAGTTGTATTGTAATTAATATATATATTATTTAGTTTTATAAAATTTATTATTTGTCTTTAAATTCATTATTTTAAAATTAATACATTATATTATTGTAAAAAATATATTAGAATTAGTAAGTTAATAGTTTGCTTATAATTTTCATTAACTAAAATAAATATTTTCTAATAAATCTCAATTTATAGAGTCATTATATCAAATATATCAATTTTATAATTGAGGGTAAATTAAAATATATTTAAGAATAAAATTGAAGTTGAAAATTTAATTAAATACTGATTACTAATTTTAGTATTATTATTTAATATCAATTTTTTCATTGTTTTAATGTATAATGGGTGTGTGTGTGTCTACTACTGAATTAAATAAAATATACTTATGTTTATCTATTATTTTAATATTACATTGTATATATTATATTATTACTCTGTAATTTATATATTAATATATTATTTTTTGATCCATCAAAACTACCCATCTCTATTATAACACTAATATATTTAATAATGATTAAATGAATTATAGTAGAAAAATATATTTTATTTTTGATGGGTATAGATTTATATGAACAAATGATAATATTTTTATTTAATGTTTGGTTGTTTTTTTTTTGAATTTATATTTGGTCTTAGTTTCATATTAGTTTTGAAATATTTTATTGTATGAGTTTTATTATTTAGTTTTAAATTGTATAATATTTTCTTCAAATTGTGTTTTTTATTTTTGGTTTTACAGTTTATATTAGTGAAAGTATAATTTTTATAATTCCTATGGATTAGTGATTTAAACTATTTTATTGTTTGATTAGTAATTTTATAGTGATATTTCTAAGACATGAATGTTTTATAGGAATTAGTTCATTCTATTAGGTGTGTGTGTGTATATGTATTATTTAATTCTAAAAAATACATTTGAAAATTAATTAGTTGTTTTTTTATTAATATATAATTACACATTAATAAATATATAATAACGAGTATGTTAAAAGTATTTTAATATTCTAAGTTATCTAAATTAGGTTTTTTTTATTTAATTTCAATCGATAAAAACATTATATCAAATAATTCAATTTGATTGTTGATGATAGATAAAATATTTCAAAAAAGAAAATTATTATTGATATTTAATTTAAATATCAATTACCAATTTTTTTATCTAACATTTATTTTTTCATTATTGTATTCAATATATATATTGTAAAAAATAAAATATTTTATATTTGACAAAATATCGGCCTATATATTTAACCGGTAATCTAATTTCAATTAATAGCTTCATAAATATAGATTAAATATTGAATGTGTTTTTATATCATGTAGGTGAAATATTAGATGATGAGCATGTTATATAGTATATTGGTGATCCTGTAAGATTAATAAATCTTTCTTGATGTGATATAGTGAAAGCAGTTTGCAATAAGATTATTGATCAATTGAATCTTGCTGGGAATCAATGTATATCATCTGTTGTTTATAGATTTCTTCAAAATATGGTTAATATATAATATAATTATCATCCTTTAGTTGATAATTATGAAACTAGAATTTCTTATGATTCATATCATGTTCATGGAAGGATTATTGTTTTGGGATGGTATAATAATGTTATCACAATTAAATATACAACTTAAATAAAAAAATGCATCAAATTATGGAGGATTTTCAATGGGATATATGTTTATATATAATCATATAGTTTTGGTTGGATCTGGTGAATAAAATACTCGTAGATTAGAGAAAGTATTTCAGATGGCAGTACATGTCGATTTTCCTACAAAATTCATTTTTTAGCTGCTTCACATATGGTTTCTATTAGTGATGCATATGACGATCAATTAGAGGATAATGAAGTATCTCACAGAGATTGTGAGGTGATTCCAACTAATGAATTTGAAATACCACATGCATTCACATAGAAAATATCACATGATATTACACTAGTGGTTCTTGAGTTTGATTGGGATGTAGTGACACCAATAACCATGTTTTTAGATATTTTCCAACAAATCAATGATGGAATGATTAATGTTGAATTTTCTAATGGAAGATAATTTGAGTGTAAAGAGTTAATATTTATTGTTATAAATCCTTATAATGTGATAATAAATTATAGTTATCTATTATATGGATCTATGATATCAACATTTTGTATAAAATTTCAACACTTTGGTGACACAATAAAGATGTTATTACGAGCTATAGTTTCTAAAACATTTAACTTGTTTGGAAACTAAATAAATCTTTAGACCACATAATTATTTGAATCCTTGGCTGAGTCGACATAGTAAACAATTGACTTGGCATTCATATGATTTTTTATTATTTCCAATGTCTCATTTAATATGGATGTTCATGTCATGTTAATATAATTACACATGGAGAGTGAGAATGGATATAAAATATCATTCAACAAGGTGTGTCTTACAATGAAAAAGGATATCATGTAATTTTATAACAATTGGAAAACATCATTTCAAGTTTTTATTTATTGGATTAAGATATTGGTTTAAATGAGTCAGTTTGTTCAAAAAATTTAAATAGTATATAACGTGGTGAACGATCACTTCTCTAAAAAAAACCCCCAATTTCATCAGATATTGTGGGAATTCCATCTCTACATTACAAAATTATCTTAGTATAAAAAATTTATACATGTGAATGTCACATTTCTCTATGGACGTCATAATGGATCTATCATGATTTCCCAAAATCAGGATAGAAATAGATGTCTCATGCCACATGCATTTTAAATAGTAGATAAGTATAATCCAGACTCAAATAATGGGTTTTTATCATTTCTGTGTGTTTATTTCATCGATAACAAATTTATATGCCATATTTAATATCATTCTAATTCTATAAAATAAGTAATGAATGTAGAGGATGTTGGTTTGATACCCCAATACAACAATCATTAATGTGTGAGATATATTTTAAAATATTGATGGAAAAATATTTACAATGACAATGTGAAAGAATTAATCGAATTAGGTATTGGATCACATTTTCAACACTTTCGATACTTATGCTAATATAATATCAATGGGATGTTTTTTAAATGTTTCTTCCATGAAATTACATCATAAAAACCATGAGAATAGAATTTCCTAAAAATATTAAATGAAATAAGAGGAATAAATGAGGATTTACATAAGTACATGATGCACATCCCATAGTAGATATTGGAACATTCAATTGATGAGGGGAATAGATATGAGAACATGACTTCAAACACTGTTAAACGAATCAATTTTTAGATCAAGGGTGTTAGAAACATACCAATCACAAGAATTTTTTGTCAAACATTTTATTGATGTATCAAATACATTGTTTATAGATGAAATGATGTGGAGATATAATTGTTGTATGTTCATAGATACTCCAAATGTTTTTGATAGTATATATAGGTTCATTAAACCTACACCATAACATACTACGTGTATTATTTTTGTAGTATAGGAAATTATGTTTAGGATAATGAGTGATAATATCCACTTATCGGTGTTTGTGAATGGGTTATTTGCATACAGCTCGACAACTACACTAGTGAATGTGGTTGGTTCTGATATTAAAGGATGCCTTTCTCACATATACTTACAATATGGGATCATCTTCTCCTCCTATGGGAGGGTTTTACTAATAGAATGAATATACTGAAAAATTATAATTTTTGCAGTAAATATTGTAGCCCAATTAGAGATGTATCAGTATTAAATACAACTCTTCATTATCCAATAACAGTTTTAAACCCATCATTGTATCATAGAAAAGGTACTACAAAATCTATAAGTATGATAAATTAAATGGATTGTCCTCAGGAGAAAGGGATGTGCCATTGAATTATTAGGTATAGGGAAGAGGGTGCATAATCATAGATAGTGTTTTTAGAACAATATCATTGAGGGTTCAAAATCACACCATACATTATTTTTTTACTATGTTTATTAATATAATGGTTTTATTTTTCATGTATAATAGTTTATCGGAATAATAATATCATTATCATTATTTTTGTTCCACTTAACAGATATATTATGTTATATTATTATTGGTTTACAATTTCATTATTCATTTACATAGATGGAATACACACAACTAAATCTTGTCCCAGAGGATCTCTTCGTACTATGTACAGTGAGCACATATCTCAGGATATAGGGGACAGTAGTTGAGAGTAGATACTAAAAGTATGAAGGGACCATAAATTTCACCATGGGATCCTACCAGTGCCTATCATCTCTTATTTGTGTCAGAATAGTTTTCATTGGTTAAGAATGTGTGGGTTTATTCCCATTAATAGATAATTAATTTCTACTTTGGTCGAGCAATGGACACCTGAGATACATAAATTTTCTATGAATCAGGGGGATATAGAGATTACATTATAGGATTTATTTATATTTTTTGGTATTCCTATGGATGAATATGTTGTAATAGGTACAATAATATAATGATGGGATTAAATTTTACATATATATTTAAACATGTCATTTCTATATGTGTTATGGACCCTTAAAGAGGTAGGTCATTGATGTACCAGATAGACACTAATTATGGCCTAGTTGATCATGATGCGGATGAGGTGACATTACGAATATAAGCATGATCATACACATATCGATTGATTGGAAGTACATTATTTCTAGACCACATTAGATCTTATTATCACCTAATACACCTACCACTTCTTAGTGATTTTTATTGTGACATGTGGTGTAGTTGGGTTCCACATTTCTTGCCCATTTTAATATAGAACTTTTAGTGAATTACACATGAATGTGAAGAGGATTGATGGTAGTTATTTTTAATGTTGGTTTCGACATGGACAAGATTCCCTATATATTAACATTAATTTTTAAATGATCTACTAGTTGATGCATTGTATATAGGCCAAATTTCTCATAGGAACATTAAATGTTTAACACACACATTTCATCCAATCTAACATGAATTTTTTTTTGATTTATGTGTTGTTTTTTTAAATGGTTATTCTAATTTATTTCTCTATGTGTGGATTCATAGGACTCTATATGAATGTTAGATGGTTGGCTATATTCTATATTATTAAAAAATTGGGATGAATCATTCAACTCTCATTGTTCCACTTAGGCATTTTAAAATTTTTGAGTGGCACCAACCTGATAGGTTCATGAGGTTGTTCTAATATCGACAATATATTTCAGGGCCTATGAGGTAGCCTTTGTAGTAGAATGGTATTTTAATAGTATGAAAACTGATCGAGAATGACATATTATAAAAAATACATACAAATCTATGTGGGATTGAAATTATCTATATTCAAGTGCTGAATATGTTGGAGGACTTCCACAATATGTCCCGCGCACTTAGTACATGCTCTGATATATGAGAGTGACCATAAAATCTATCACTCAAATTGGAGGGTTATATTATACCTTGGTAAATAAATTTTTTCAAAATTCTTTATTATTTATTATTAATTTGTTAATATGATATTTAATATTTATTTTTTTGGTGATGTTATGGATCATATTTGTGATAAGTTAACACCCAATACAGAAGATACGTTTAGTTTTCATTATCTGGGTTCAACTCTTCTGTCGATGAAATGTGTAAAACTTGGTGTTGAGAGATTCTTATATAGATAGAAAATCCCTAATACAAAATTGGGATTAAAAAATGTCATAATTTGAAATTATATGTGCTATAAAATCATGAACTACCTCATATAGGTAAAAATACCTTGTCTTTTATCAGTGCTGAAATAGCGCTGATAAAAGGGTCTTTTATCCGTGCTATGTAAATAAATGATAAAGTATACCTTTATCATGGATTTTAAAGCTGATGATAAAGGTCCATACTATAGTGTTTTATAACTACTCACAGTTATAGAACTTCAATGTTCTATAATATCAAATCACAACTCCAAAAACACACCGTATATCAATATAAACAATCACCAATACTGTATTTTAATGAAATGAAATGTTAAAAAATGTGGTATTAATCTAATGATAGAAAAAAATAAAAGATATTTTTTGAAATGTGTAGAGACATATGAATTTGGATTATTGAGAAAAAGTACAATACATTTATAAATAGATATAGTTTCCAAAACAGACCCATGAAGACCACATATCAAACACTATAGCAGTCCCATGATAATGTCTGAGGTAAATTCTCAACCCCCCTTGGGCTGGAAAGAATCACTAGTAAATGAAAAACAACACAGTTTGAATGATTTGGACCATAAAATAATTAACACTTATAGAAATACAATTTAAATAAAAAATATGATTATGCATCCATACATTGGATTCCCACATGAACCTAGATAAGTCGAAACAATAAGAAGGTTGTAATCATTATAGTATAAAAAATCCCTAAACCTATCTTCAACTCCCTCACACACTAAATCCACAGTTTAAAATTCAAAAAATTCAGATGTATGAAATACCATTGATAAAATAAAGAATAAAATACATGTATGATAGCTTTAGGAGAATTTTTTTTAATGTAACTGACTCCATGTGTCACCCTCAAGCCAAAAAACAATTAAATCTCCCAAGGAAATATAGAGTTTAATACAATTTTTAAACAGAGAAAATCAGAATGCATACCTCCCTAGTATACAGTCACCGACCACAAATAATGACATCAGTAAAAAAATCAAATACAAAACAAAAAAATAACAAAAAAATCACAATGCATACATTTTTAGGTTGAAGAAAATCTAAAACCCACTTTAGAAACCCAAAATTCAATTAAACACTAGATGATTGAAGATATGTTTGAGATTTCATCGAGTGGTCTAATTCGAGGTTTAATTCACCATGGAGGAGAATTAGTAGCGAGTGGCTTCCATGTAATGCTTCTGATATTACGATTGATTAGCAGATGGTTAGGAAATTTTAATTAGATCATGAAACTTTTATTAGTGCTTACAAATATGAACCCAGAAATAGTGATCTTATCAGTTCTTATTTCTAATGTACATATAAAAGGACTCTTTAATGGTTATTTATTTGAAATATTAAAGGTAGGTATTTATCAATGCTAAACAATTTCTGATAAATCCTCATGAATATCAGTGTGAAAAAAATACTGACAAGGGGTAATTTTTATTAGCATGAAAAAGTTCTAATAATGATACATTTATCAGCTCAAATTAGTTAAGCACTTCTAAAGGATTTATAATTAAAATTATAAATTAAAAAATATATTATTTATATATATATATAATAAATGTATATATATAGTCAATATGTTCCTTTTGAAATATTTTCATTATATTTTCTTCACCGCGATAGAGGCCGTGGAAATATTACTCACTTTTTCCAAAGTCGATGTCCATTAGGTCATATATAATAAAGGGAGGCGGGGTATGACTATATAAGTGTATCCAATATCATAATGAATTTATTTCTCTAGAGCGGTTGGATATTAGGTGTAAGTATGCCAAATTCGTGAAGCATTATGAAATCTTGGAATGGGAATTGACCACTGTTGAGGAAGATTTCTATCATTGGTGTGGTAACGAGTATGGTTCTGATGGTTTCTAATGGATATTTTTGGACTTGTGTACTTGTTTACTGAATTTTTCTTTTATTTTAATAAATGATCATAGGTTAGCCTCTGACTGACATTCTGGGTTATATTCCTCTTATATTTATATATTTACCATTATTCTTTTATAATTATATATTTATAAACATAGAAATATTTTTAAAAAATAATATTTATATCAATATATATATATCTATGTAATTATACATATATATAATTAATATATATATATATATATTATATATACTCATTATTTAAGTAAATTTAGTATAAATGTAATAATTATTTAAATATATATAATTAATTATTTATAATTATATCAATACATTTCAAAAATATGTATTTATATATAATTATATATATTATTATTATTAAATAATATATTAAATGTGCATTTTGAAATTTTTTTATCTATAAATATTATTTTAAAAATATATTTTTAACATTTTCAATAAATATCTAATTTTATGCCCATGAATATATGATAAAATCAGTGAAATTGAATAATTTATGAATAAGTAAACTTTACCAATAATGAAAAGTTTATAGGTTTTATGTTTCTTCATGGCACATAAAAATTCATTAATTAAATATATATATGAAATCAATATAACCCAAATTTCATTTATATTAAATTGAAATAGAAAACCACATTCAATTATATGTTGGGTACTATAAAATTAGTCAATATTTCTAATGCTTATTAATTTATAATTATAAATCATTATTTTCTAAATATACGATTTTTATTGTAAAGAGCATAAATTTTTTTAATATATAAATCCTTTTTATATGCACTAATAAATATTTATATAATTACCATTTTATAACATTAATTATAATAATTATTTAAATAAATGAATGTTTGTTATTAAAATATGAATAATTAATTTGTTCATTTTTTTAATAAATTATTTAATAAATAAAAATTGTAATATTTTTTTAATGTACTCACTTTTTATTTTTTATTTTTTAAATTATTTCATTTAATTTATTCGTACCATTATCAGCATTAAAATGGAACATCTGAAAGAAATATTTAATAGTGACAAAAATAATGTGTTGATAAAAACCAGTGTGGTTAAAAACATGTTTTGTAGTATAGAAAGCTCCTAGTCATCAGCTCATTCCACCTAAGGAAGCACTCGATCTATTGGACATCAATGGGGACTTACCATCACATCAACATCATTCACTTCATTTCACTACATAGAATGATCTAGATACCACTACATATCAACCAACTGGACCTTCTTCATCATATATGGTTCTATATGAGACATTCCCCATGTACCCTTCTTTGGATTGGGACACCAGTTATAACACTAATCGTGAAACTATTTTTTTATATTTAAAACCCTATTCCATATGATGCTCATATTGTGCCACAT
The DNA here is from genome assembly GCA_963277665.1 of Viscum album. Classification (NCBI taxonomy): domain Eukaryota; kingdom Viridiplantae; phylum Streptophyta; class Magnoliopsida; order Santalales; family Viscaceae; genus Viscum; species Viscum album. The sequence continues at coordinate 1,819,688,292 of OY728146.1, forward strand.
TCACGATATTTGGGTGCATATTGAGGGATTGGACTCAGTGGTTTTCCTCATTCTAGTCCAGTTAGCTTCCAGTTTCATGTACAACACTTGAGTGGCTGAGAGATTAGTTTTACTTCAATTGCAATAGGCAATACTTATGACATTGAACATGAATATGTATATTAGGACATAGAACCTAGACTTGTAGCTGAGGAAATACTACATGGACTTGTAGTTTAGCACACTCTATAACCTACCAAATGGACATGCCGATATTGGTGTCCTATTTTAGAGGTTAGGTTTTGGAGTGGAGGATACTTACATACCCATAAGCATCGACGATGTATTACTTTTACAAATATTATGTTGAAATATATAATAATATATATATATTACACTAATTGTAATATTTTGAATATAACAAAAAATTTAACATATAGTTGGATGTTAATACTATCATATTATAAAATTTTATTATAACATTTCAGTCTTATATAATTTTTCGTAACATTTATTAGTATATATTATAATAATATATGTATTACAATACATAAAATATATTCTTCTTATATATAAAATTTATTTACAAATTTATACTAATATATATTTTCATATTTTATATTGAAATATATAACAATATTATAAATTATAATAAAACATTATGAAACATTTACTTCAAAAATAAATAATCAAAAAAAGTGTTTTTACTTTCTATAAACACATCCTATATAGTAGAACTCTGAAAAATCACATTGTCAGAATGCACCTTCTTTAAGAAGCATTTAAAAAATATGATTTTAAGTAAAAATTTTATTGTTTCAAATAATCATATCATGTGACATTACAAAACATTTATCAATTTTTTATGAAATTATTTTGTATCTGATATATTTTTTATATTTTTAATCAATCTGTAAAATTTTATTTTGAATTTATTTATAAATTATAATTAATAGGCATAAAAATTCAAATACTTTGAAATATTATTATATTTAACGTAGGTGATTTAAAATATGTATAAATTAAAAAGTCAAAATGAAATTTATACATTGATAGTAGAAATAAAAAATAATTGAAAATAGAAGTAATTTCAAAAAAAATTAAAAAATAATAATTTACAAAATTAAATATAATCTCTAAAAACCCTTATATATTAAAATGTCATGATTCGAATGAATTTTATTTTCATTCTTTGAAATATTGTTTCATTAACAAATTAATGGGTTTTTATATTCACTAATGATTTATTTGTTTTCTGAGTGTTCAAAATTGATTTATTTATTTTAATTATACTTTATAATTAATACATTTTCATAAGTCACCTACTTGAAAATTATGAATTTTCAAGTATTTGAATTTGACGGAGTATATATTATAAATTATCAAAAAAATATAAAAGGAAATTGACCCACATAAAAAATTTATAAAAAATAATTGAGAAGGAAAATAATTTCAAAAATATACTAAAAATCTAATTTATATAACAAAATATGTATTGTTAAAAAAACTAAAATATAAAACAACATAAAAATAAAATTAAAATAGAAATATGTTGGAAGGAACTGTATGAGATAGTGATTCATTATATGTTTTTAATGAATTCATTAAATGATACAATTTCTTTTAATGAAAAATCATAGATAATCCTTGTTCATTAAATTTCTGAAGAATGAGTTGTTTAAAAAAGATTCCACCCTTATACATGATGTTCCCCGGTTTCAATGGTAGATTAGAAAATAGATTCCCAATCTACATATTTTTATAAATTGATTTATATGGTTCATTTGAGGAGTATACACATGGTGGTAACAAATATGTAATATATTTTATTGATAAAGAATCTCAAAAGGTGTCAGTGTTTTTATTGTGGATGAAGGATTAAATACTATACTACATCATAAACTTCCACACCACGGTAGAGTGAGAAATTGTATGTAAGATAAAGTGTCTTTATTTAGACAATTTACACATTTGGGAAATTTGATTCTTATTTTATGTGTTACGGTATCCAAAATGAGAGGATGGTCCAGCACAACTCACACTACAATTGTTTTTAAAAAATATGAATAGTGATGACATGTAGATTGAGAGGAGCATGATGAGTTTGTGTATGTTGCATTAGAAATTCTGGGGAGATGTTGTTTAGGTCGCATGGAACCTCCTCAATATATAACCATTGATCCTGATAAAATTCTATATTGCACAAAATTGACAGTCTGATAAACATCCCTCTTACTCTCATTTATGAGAATTTTGATTATTATAATTTTTACATTTTTACAATGAAAATTGATAGAATCTAGGTTATAGATCCAATCCATGAGTCTTAATTGGTTATGGAGATGAAGAGTTTAGATACAATATTTTAGAACCAAAATAGAATGATGTGATCAGAAGTAGTGATGTCATGTTCCATGTGATCAAGAAGATTGAGGTTATTCACAATCCTAGAATTTAATAATGGGAAAGTGTCAAGGAATCAATTCTCGATCCAACATGTTTACTAGCTTAATCATCCATTGAAGATAAGAATGTACTAGAATACTCATCAACATTGGACCCAGAGGTAGTGGAGGAGTATATTTAGTTTGGGGCTCAATCCTCGCAACAATAAGTTATAGAAAAATCGTATGAACTTGGTGATGTTGTGATACCCAAACCTATCATTTCCTAGGTTTGGAGATCTTCATAAGAAAATATCACATCATCAAAATATCGAGATATAGAGTACCTATTATTCACTGATGTGGGGGATACCAAAGTATATCAAAAAGAAAATCAACATTTTATATTATTGGATATGAGATGTTATGGAACACAAATTCCAAAAACATGTGACGATCCACATGAGGAGAATCTAGAGAATATGTTGAAAATGGTAGTTTCTCAAAAGTGGGTCACTTTTGAATATAATTTAGAGGATTCCAACTTCAGGGAATGAATTGATGGCATTTTTTCCTTCTACGTAAATAGGTGTTTGGGGTACTAAGTCCACCCATCATGTACATATATCATGGTTTCTTCAAGTGCTATAATTGTACCTTTGAAATCCATGGAGTAAGTGGAGATTGGAGAGGGTTTGTGGAGGAGTATTAGAAAACATTAACTCCTCACATCATGATTATTTAGGGTGGTACAAAAGATCATGTATTCATCACCATTTTGATTAATAGAGACATTTTATTTAAAATATGGAATTGAAGTTCTTCGATAGAGATAAGGGTTGGAACATATTTGATGATTATTTATGTTTATTTCATGTTGAAATTATGTCAATTTTTATTCTCATTTTCCTCTATAATTCACCTTCACTGTGATCATCAAATCACCACCAAATAAATCTTACATAGTGGAAGAAATAAGATGTAATTTTATATTGTAGGGACATACAAATTCAAATATTTCTACCTTAAAGATGATTATAGGCATTATTATTATATAAAATCACAGTTAATTGGAACCCTAAAACCATAAATATAAGGTATATTTGATAAAAAAAATAAAAAAATTCATTTAACCAGACCATACCTCATTCCAATAAAATTTGGTTTGTCCATGAGAATCAAATGATTATATGTAGAGGAGGACCTATATTTTTTAAATATGGAAAATACGTTAGACAATTAATTGAGGAGAAATAGTTCTGAAAATTATCTTGTGTGAGGCTAACTATATGGAGTGGAGGAGTAAATGTGGTTGTGGTATGAGATTTGGAGGCCGAAGAGTTTATGTGGATGAGAGGGTTGGTTAGAGAAGGATATGTTGAGAGGTGAATTGTATGGATAAATGGTGATATGAAAAAATTGAGGAGATGAAAAAAGAAGGGTAATGATGAGAAAATTTTAAATAAAATTCTCTAGTGAAGAAAAATACAAGAGATCGACTATATTTAAATAATAATTAGATTAACCAATTAAAAATCTTGTGATATGTTCAGTTATATGACATAATTTTTACTATGGATTTTCATTACGATGATCAATCGATGGATTCTAACGTGTTCAAAACCCATTGATTCAGTGGAACTATAATGAACTTGAGGGAAGATGAGTGATGATTCAATGTGATCAAAGGAGATAAACTAAACCAATAATAAAAAGAGAATAACTAATACCAAGATCAACCAAAGAAGGCATTAGGTTTCACAATATATGTTCATCAAATGAGTAGAGGGTTTGAATGTTATGAAATTCTATAATAAAATCAAACCAAACTCATTGTGTATATTAGTTTTGTTTCTTGACAAACTTATCAGCTAATTGAATATATGGTAATTATTTGGATTCCTGGAGGATTCTTTCTCTCTTGTCTTGGGATATTAGAATGTGGGAATGGAAAATGAAAGATGGTAGGTGTATGTGTTTCAGGTGAAGATGTAAACACTATGTGGAGAGTTCAAGACATGTGTTCATGAGTTGTTTTATTTTGTAAGTTTGAATCTATGAAGGGGGAAAGATGGTTTCTAAATGATATGACTTTAGGGTTAAATATTTATTCATGGAATGTGTTTTTTGTAATGAAATAATTATATTTTGGGTAATCATTGATGAAATGATATTTATGCATCATTGGTATAAAACCATCACATAGTACATAAAAAATCACTAGTAAGACGGATACAATGTTTTGATCAGTTAAAAGACAATTGATTTGTAAGTTTTGGAAAACGATCCTAAGGATTTTAGAACTGATGTAATGTTTCACCTATGAAACTAGTTGAGGAATAAGGATGTTGATTAATTTGAAGGTATAAGGTTATGTTATTTTGAGATTGTGTGAGATCATGAGGAATTTGATTGTCTGACACAAGTATGGAGTATTATTTCCAAGTGATTGATTTAAGTAGAATAACAGGAGGAAAAGTAAAATCATGCAATTTATGTTGATGGTTTAAGTAAATTAAGAAGGGTAATAAAGTAATTCTTCCATGATTTCGGTTTGAAAATGAATACGTTTATTCATTCTGGGATAGTTTAATAAAAAAATATTAGATTTAGTGAAGGAGATCCCTTAAAATATGATATATAACCCCAAATAAAAGGAAAGTTGATTATATATGGGTGAAATTGGATGAAATCAAAATACAAAATGTTTTTTTATTCCTTTTATACTATTATTTTTATTTTATATTCTCATGACGACCTCATTATTTTTAAAACATTTTTCATGATTTTTTTGAAAAGGATAATTTAATTGTGTTATTATGTTAACATATTTCTGGTCTTTTTTCAACATTAGATACGAATATCCATTATTATTGTATTTATTTCATTAAACTATGTTTTTTGTTTGAATTATCAATATATAAAAATCAATTTCAAGGTATTTTATAATAATTCCCCTACTATAATATATATATGGATTTAGATTGTGGAACTATATGAATTAGTATTTATAGTAAATGGACAATTTATCTTGTAAATGAATCCTCAAATGTTTAAGTCATTTTTCATGTAAATATTTCCATAAATGAAATGTTTTAATTGAATACCAATATTTCATTTTTTTAATTTCCCCATACTATTGTTCTAGGTTGTAACTATATTAACACCACACACCGATTTTTTCATTTAAATTATTTACAAAATCGTTTCTTCAGTATTCAAATATCAATTGTGGTTTACTTGTAGAAAAATAAATCTATTTGCACAGTCAGTATGTGGAATCCTTAACATAAATAACATACGGATGGTGTCTACTTTATTACATTACTATATGATTCAAAATATCTCATCCTGAATGACTGATCAGTTTTGTAGCCTTGAAGAACTAGCTACATGCATGATTCTCAAATTATATTCAAATAATAAAATACATATCATAAAAACATTCTTGCATCTTGAAATTATTCATAATGTCACTCTTCATATCCTAGGGAAAGTAAAAAAATTAATGGTTATCTCAAATACTTAGAAAGTGTTATATAAAATATAAACTATCATGAATCCATATCTTATAGTCAATATGAAAATGTAAATAACTAAAAAGACAAGTTTTTTAGTGAATATATAAATAATTAAATGCATTAATGTATAATATAATTGGGTTAATATCAAGTATAATAATAAAAAAAATTCATAGTGAATTAAATGATAAAATTAGACATCAAGATTTCAGACATCATGATATCTATACTTTAAAACCCTTTTTCTATGTCAGTTTAATCGATTAGTATGTGTACTCTAGAATCCCATTTTATTTCAATAATTTATTTGTCTCATGAGACATTTCAATGAATCGAGGTGCTATCGATAACAGGGCCCCACCCATCATTGCATGTCCAATGTATTATTTATATATTAAATGATCAATTCAATTTATAAAAATTATGATTTCTAAAAAAATATATATATTAGAGTACAAAATATGAAATCACAATATTTCCTTAGTCAATCAAATATCTTTCATAAAGCTCCATCGTTTGTAAAAATGTTATAAAATTTAGGAAATAATTAATTTCATTATATAATGAATATGAATGTCAAATAAAAATTAAATTTCAAATTAACAAAATAATGTTATTCTTCATGGAAATGAATGATGACAAAATTAATAAATGATGACATCAAATTCATTTGAAATATAAGTTTTTTAGTAATATTAGATATATTTTAAAAAATAATTAGAATATTAAAATAATTTTCCATTAAATAGTTATATATTCAATACTATTGAAAACATTTACATGAATATAAATTGAGTGAAATGGTTATAGTTGTAGGAAAATCCGTTAACTCTGAATACATTAAAAAGAAAAATTACATCTGGCTTTTGAAAGGTTCATTGAAAATGATTTATTTTGAAATGAATAATAACGATTCAATTAAAAACATGTAAAATTTAAATTACAAAATAATATTTTTTGATAAATAATTTGTGTAAATAAAGTGATATATTTTACTGCAATTTTAAAAAAAATATGGACTTTTGATAAAAATTTACCCGATCAAAAGAGAAATAAGATCCTATTTTCTAGTAAACATTCCTTTGGAAAATGATACTTCAGTGGAATCATTAAACATCATGAATAAATATATATTAATATTAAATTCCTAAAATGGTTAGTATATACTTCACATAAAAGTAAATTACTCCACAATGAAACATATAACTCGATAGAGTGGAAATTGAGACAATATCTCTTACCTCATGTTCGACATTCCTCATAGGTTCTTTAAAATCATGTATAATAAATTTTAATTTACTATAGATACAAACTATGACCATATTATTATCTATTTTATTATGTATGATCAATTTATAACATTTTATCACCTTTTTGTTAACAATATTTTATTTATATAATTATTTTGGGTGTTAAGAGGGTATGTATGATTTTATAATACAAGAAGCATATTTATTTAATAAATATCATACATATTCATTATTTTTCATCTTTATAAAAATCCTTGTGTGGTGATAATTAAAAGGACTTAGCCTTAAGAAATACATAATCTTTAGTTTTAAGTAAAAAATGCATTCTCTTATATTTCAAAATCTTTTCAGGATTAGAGTTTTAGAGAATCGGTCCATAAAAACTATATAAGAAACCATACATTTCAAATTTTACTCATCCAATTAGTTTTAAGTTTTCAATTATATATTACTTTTGAATCAAATTATGATTTTGTTTGATGAAAACACTTCATAAATTTCATCTTGAGCTTTTCATTTCCATTACCAATGCTTAAATCCTGTTAAAATCATTTTAAAATTTGTAATGTTAACTACAATCTCATAAAGGGACATTAAAAAGAATATAACCAATATCTTAGTAAAATACATTGGAAATAAAATAACTTTTATCATTAATTTCACTATTCCATGAGTGTATGAAGTAAAACATCTTCACATAAATAACATACACATGTTTTTCTCAAATAAATACTTTAAAACCCATTACAAAAAATAAAACTCAATTATTAGTGACCTAGAGAATCATATTCATAAAACCATTTCAATTAGAATAATCATACATTTAACTTCAAATATAATCATTACCTAGTGCATTGGAGTTCTATAATTGGGTTCACCCTTCATATACGCTATACTAAGCTCACACTATAACATATAATGGGGAAAAACCTTCATATAATATAAATCTATCTCGAAAAATTAATATAAATATCAAGTAACATATCATGAATAAAAGACATTCATCATAAATATATCTAAAAAACTATTTTAAACCCAGATAAAAAACACATTATAAAAAATACCATTTTACTTTAAAAACCCATTTCAATACAAAAACAAACGTTTCTTTTGAGAACCCATTTTTTATACACCCAAAATATGGGGAGATATATTTTTCATTGAATATAACCTGAAATATTAAAAAGTAATATATAAATAATATAATGATCATGAAAGCATTAAATTCATTGTCATTTTTTTGAACATTTCTTTTGTCATTAACAAAAATGTTCCGTATAAAAACAAAAAAATGGTTACATTTGGAAACCATTGAAATAATTTAAAAGATACATAAAATATATTTTATAAATAGTTATTTTCCATATAAAACTTTAATAAAATCATTTCTAAAACATGAATGAGGAAAATGAAGAGTTTGAAGTAAAACATCAATATATGATTTTTAATTGAATAATCCATTATCAGTTGGGAAAACACTTGAAGTGTATGCCTCATTATAAAATGACATTAAAAAAATAAATATAATTTGAATAGTAAATTGTTGATATAACATGAAAAAGGGGATGAATACACACCTTATTAAATAATAAAGGTTCACAAATCCAAAATACGTCTCAATGAATGAAAATTGAGATGAATTCCCAAACATTGATTTTGATTCTTCTTGTGTGTCTTTATCACCCAGAATAATAAACATATATTAATTATTGTCTTTATTAAAAAAATTCATTTTTATTATTACATTTATTTCACTTATTAAAATTTTATATACAATTACGTCATCAATTAAGTTTATGTCGTTAGTTTTGATAATATTTGGCTAATGTGTCAAAATCGACATTGGTAGGTTGACTATTGTCAAAGTGGTCATTATTTAAATTTATAAAGAATAAATTTTAGGAAATAATTATCACATATATTCATAAATTCAACATTTAAATCCAATCAGTTAGTATGGTTGTGATAAATGAACTGTGTTACAATCATGGAGATAGTAGGCCTCTTGTACGCATGAGTCACATTTCTATTTTCCAGTGATCATTATGGAAAGATGATAAGTAATATATTATATTTCCATCATTATTATAATATTATAAATTAAATATTATTTCATTATATAAAATTATTGACATTATTATTTTTATTTGGTGAAGAAAAAAGGAACCACATATCATTAATGTGGGAGTAGTCCACACATCCATGAATGATGTTATCATTAATTCAGTGTGTGGAAAGCTATGAAAGAAAATGATATATTATATTTTAATAATTATAAATATTTACATTAATATAATTATTATTTATTTTCAATAACATATATTCATTATATCTACCCTTATTACCTTCCATTCAATTCATTATTGAAAAACTAATCACATCGATTCATGAGATGGTAGTCTGTCATACACACAAGCGACGTTGTTGTATCTCTTACGGAAATTAATAAAAAAAATTATAAATAATATAATTCCTAAATATGTATAACTATGTTATATATGTCTATATATATATATCCTATATAAAATTTAAATCCACCATCAAACCAAACAGTGATTTGTGGTAATGAAAAAATGAACGACATCAGTTCATGTGGCGGTAGTATTCCATACACACGGTTGATGATTTTATAACCCTTTGATGGAAGAGGGAATTGAGATAGGTTATTAAATTAATATAATAGAATTTAACTACCTATAAAATACTGATTTTTTCATATTATCTTATTTTAAGTGTAATTTATTATTTTTTAGAAATAAATAAAATAAAGACACTCATTGAAAAATGTTATCGCTTCTTCATGTATCTTCATTAGGTTTCCACCAAAGGCCTTCATAGGTTGGATTTATGACCAACTAAGGATTCTCTGATTATAGGAGAGATATTTGGAAGTTAATTTTGGAGGTATTATTTTAAATAAAGTTGTTTTAATATAATATGATGGGAGGGGAGGGGTGGCCTTTTATAAGTGAGGGAGAGGAAACACTTTTTATTTTTCAAAATAATTTAGTACTCCCACATTATCCATAAGTCTCAAGGATGAAAAATTTATATAATTAAGTAATATAGGTTTAATGGTCTATATATGGATATAAAATAGTATTTATGAAAGTTTACCTGCCACTTTTACTCTTATATTATTTCTTTAACCCTTAGTAAACCCATTTTCACATTAACCATGGTAATTAGTTTTTCTATATTCACTATTGATTTTGGTAAAAAAATTTAGATGAACTTATTAAAAATTATAAATTATGATGATTAAAAATATAGAATATATTTTTCAAATTTAAATTCATATTAGTGGAAAAGTATAATTTAAAATTAATCTAACATACATGATGAGAAAATGGGTTTTTAAAGTGAATATGTTGAAAATTATACAATGTTTTTATATAAAACTTCAATATGAAATTTCATAAAATGAACTAAATTAAATAAATTTCAGTATAATTTAACTAATTTTACTTTTTTATCCAGTTAAATATATAAATTAAAATCACGGATTATTTAAATGTAAAGGTATTTTTCAATTAAAATTCATTATTTATCACTATTCATCATAAAATGAAACATTTTTAAAAAATTTAAAAAATTACAATAAGATAATTATTGTATTTTGATTTCTAAAATTATTTTTAATATTTCAAATAAATTTTTTAAAATTGGAAAATTTTTAATTTTAAATTATGTAGGCAAATTGTGATTAAACTATCTATAAGAAAAAATACTGTTTTTCTGAAGAAACAAGTTTATTCTAAATAATTATAATTTTAATACTAATAAATTGATAACCACAGTTTTTATAATTTACTTAATAATTTTAATTCCCACCAATTTAATGTTTAGGTTATAACAATTATATTAAATAAGAATATTTTAATAATATTACAAAATTCATTTAAACATAGTGTTCCATATAACAAATGGTAAATTGAGTATTGCATGTAATGCAAGATAAAATAAATGTTTTATGTAATTTAATATATTGAAGAGAATGAATATATCATAAAGTATCAGGGTGTTACATCCTCCCTCCCCACTAATAAATTGTATCAGCACAATTTAAAATTTATCTTGGTAATCAAAGGATGATAATTTGAAAATAATTTTGTTGTAAACCCACATCTTAAAATGGGTTAAAAAGAATCATATTAATAATAGTGAAATATAAGTACGTTGTTCCTGTGAAATAACACAAAACTAGTTTTCCAAATATGAGAACATAGAGAAGAAGTATGTATTTATACCTAAAAGAACAAGAAAAAACTGTCATAGTTAATCATTAAGGTCACTGATAATAATAAATTGAATGGTCTATGGAAAATTAAGGGCATAAAAACCATTAATAAGTGTTAATATAAAAGACCATTTGATTCATCAGATATAAATTTAATTGGATAACATTTTGATTCAAGATCATTTTCCTTAACTAGAGAAATTATTTTAAGGTCTATGAATATATGGATTTATACTTACATGATACATTTTTATTTCATAAGAAAAATTTCATACTATTGATTTGTTTTTATCAATTTATAATTGATAAATTACTCCAAATAATGAATTTTTTATGGAAAACTACTAAATTTCACTTTTAACTGATCATAAGATTTATTAAAGAGTGAAAAGTATTTCTGTCTACCTCTAACCATTTTCCAAAGTTAATGTGGTTAGCATAAAAAATTAATATATAAACCACATAATTAAATCCACTGGTTTATCATTAATATATATATTTTAAACTTTTTACTAAAAATTATGTAATATTAATCAGTACATCGTGTAGGTTAGTGGTAGGTGTTAAATCATTGTCGTCCTTCTTTCATGGGTTCAGTCCTAGAAGCGTTGTCAGATATTATTGGTTGTCACCCAATATATAGGGTTTCATTTTTCTAAATTATATTAATACAATTCATATAATGTTCCAAAGACCATTATGGACATACTTGAGATAAAATTAATCATTTAATAATATTTTTACTTTTATTTTCAAAATAACATTTTTTACATGGTTAACTAATATTACATCGAATTTATTTAAAATTCATTAATGTTCATATTAGTCGTAAATGTTATTAATACCTTTAAAAATATTTCTATAACATGTAAATACATTATTACTCAAATACATTTCCCACTAAAAAACATATTTTGGATATCTATGAAGTCTCAATTAAATTCACACAGTGTACATCCATTACTTAAGACATAATAAATGCTGTGTAAGAAATTGAGTTTATAATCAAGAATTAAAATATACTAATCCCCTAGAGAAATCACCACATCAATGGATGGACCTACATCAATAATAGATGTAGAAAATGATTTTTCCACAAATTTTTCTTCTGATTATGATGATTTTCACTCTGATTATGTCACTTCAGACACGTATTTGGATAATTTCTTAGATCATTACAATTATAAAATATAACCATTGACTAAATATCGGTTATATCATACATATATATTTGAGGAATATTTTATTTGGAGTTATGAAACTTGTGACAAAACTTAACACACAAGTAACATGAGAGGAGATAATGGAAAACCAATGACATCGATTTGTGAGGTCTTACTCCACCGTACACATGATTAATGATCTGGTATCCCATTTTATGGAATTTTAAATGGAATAAGCTAATGAAAATATCATAATAAAATATTATTATTTTTATTAAAATGTATTTATTAATTTATAATTGTTTAAGAACATTTAATGGACATGGTAGAATAAATCAAACATAATCAGTTGATTAAATCAATATATCTTCTTCAGAAAATATCCTATGACAAACACCTTAGGACCACTAAAGAGGATTTTAATCCTAAAAAATTCCCACAATAATTTTTTTTGGAATATATAATGTTATAATGGCAGGTATGGGATGGAAAAAAGTGTTTTTAAATGTTAATAAATGAGAAGAATAGGTTTCCTTTTATATGAGGGGGGCCTTTGGTAATTTCATAAAATATTAAATTAATATAAATTAATTTTCAATTCAAAGTGTATCAAAATGTTATTAATTATAAGATAATATTTGTATGGATATATATCCTTTCATCTAATAATTTTTTTACAAGTTAATGTCACATTATTACCCTTATCATTTAGTTTGAATCCTTATTTAATGACTTTAAATCTTAACATGAAAACATTTTTTTACTTATTAAGGGTCAATATTGTTACAATAAAATTCAAAAATACCTATAAAAATATATTGGATTATATTTTAGACTTTATACAATTTTTATGAATTTTATATCATTTATTAAAATATTATGTATTTTATAATAGCATTAATGTCAATTTTAACACAATTCATTAATTTGACATTTAAAAATAACAATAAAATTTGATAACATCAAAAAAATATTATAATTATTCACATACATATCAAAGTTGCCTTTAAAAGTCATTTATACATTATTTATCTCTTATTATATTTATTTTAATATTTTTAATATCATTTGTTTGATTTTATTCATTAATAAAATAATTAGTGGATCAATATTGTGAAAAAATTTTATATATTTTTATATCCACGAAAAATTAAAAATACGTTACCAATTTTCATATAAATATAATATATTTAAAATTAATATTTATATTCAATCATATATTTAGAATAAAACTATATTAAAAATATTATAATTATTAAAAACAATAGTGTCATAATTTTTTTTATTAAAAAAATATTATATAGGTAATAATCTAAATTAAGTTGTCATAAATGTTAATATGACCCAAAAATAATGTATTATATACTATTTTTTCTCATAAAATAATTTTGGATCTGTTTTAGGGTAATTTTTTGTGATTATAATTTTATTTTTACCCCAAATTTCTCGATTTAACATTCATCGAGGAAACAAAAATTACTGAGGTTACTATTCATATTGATAAATAACAATAGTGAAATATTTAATTAATTGAGACCTTATAATGAAAAAATTTTAATTAATTTTTAAATATTTAAAAACATATAATTTTTATCATTTATTTTAATGTTGAATATAAAAAACTAAATAAAAAAATAATTTTTTCAGAAAAATATCCATTTAATCATTAAGGGTTTTTTACACTAAATTAGACTTTAAAAGACAATTAAAAACATTAAGAAATTTTCTACATATATAATCTAACTAATGAAAATTTTAAACAAATCCCAAACCTAATTTTAAATTTTAATAATTTCAAAATAAATTATTATTTTTAATAAAAGTATGTATTTCTCACTATTCCGTGAAAAATAAATATATTTATATTATTATAAAATATTTATTCTAAAATTATTATGAAATTATAAAAAAATGTAGATTATGTTTTAAAATAAATTTTCTAAAACATTCAAAAATTAATTATTATATGAATTCATGAAAACTGATAAAAATTATTTTTGAAGAAAACAAATTTCTTTAAAGATTATAATGAATTTTATTAAAGTTAAGTTATTATTTACTAATAATTTAACAATACATTTATATATTTATTTCATTAATCATTTATTCGTACTTACACATTTCAATTCAATAGCAATGTTATAATTGTCACATTATAAATAATAATATATTGTTGTTCATTTTACTCTCAATAATGTGTATCTTGATTTTATCGAACATAGTGTTTCCTTATAAATATTAGGATGTATCATTCTATCCTAATTTTGGAAATAAAATTCTTCAAATATTTAACTTTTGATCAGTAATAATGGTTGAATATTAAAAAAAACTTTGTTGAAAGCCACATCTCATAAATGATTCAATGAAGCTTCCTTTTGAAAAGAGAGAAATTAATGTATGAAGGTTTACTGAGAGAACACATATTATGTTTCCATATTGGAAAACATGGGTATGTAAGAGAAAATATAACTCTCAATGACTGATTGATATTGATACATGACATATTCATTAGAAAGATAACCACTAAAAATTAATAAATCTTTGATAGGTTATGAAGAGAATGATTTCTCGGTAAGAAAAGAAATGGATAAGATTTGAATTTAAATAAAATTTTCCAATATTTGAGGAATTCCATTACTTCTTGTAATAAATAAATAAGGAATTATACTTACATGAAAATTTATGTTTCATCTTTTAATCAATTTTAACTAAAAAATCAACCTTTTCTCAAAATGGGGAGTATAGATTTTTTTTATGCGGGCAGTGATGGAATCATATTCAAAAGAACAAAAAATCCAAAAAATTTAAAAATATCTAATACTCCTATCTTTTTACATTTTCCAAAATAAAAAATGTCTAATATAAGATAATTCTCTAAAATTAATAATCCTTTATAAGATAAATACCTACTTTAATTTCCAAAATTCAAAATTACAACCCAAATATCAATATAGACCAATAAAAGAATAAATATCTTTATAATTACTCAAAAATATTCAAGACTAAATTAAAACCCAAAAATGGGATGTATTTTATTAAATAATATTCCAATATAATATTAACATTTATCCCTAAATAACATCAATGTCAGATAAATATGGATAAAAATTTTAATTTCCCCGGTCATATAATATCAATGATATGATAATCATTTCGAAACATCAAAAAGAAAAAAAAAGATAATTAATCCATTATTCCTCAAATAAAATCTCATAGTATTATATTTACGTTTTTTCTCAAAACGATTCCAAAAATAATAATGACATTATTCCAAGATAACATTAATCACTTAATCACCAAATAATTTTTCAATCCCATGGAATTCTATTATTTAATACATATATTCCATAAATTAAATCATTCTTCATCAATAAACTAATTTAACTAAACAAATTTCTCATACTAACTGAGACATTACATAGTCCAGAGGTAGTTGATGATTCCTTGGAACCATTATATTGTGGGATCAATCTTCACGGATCTACTGGATGTTACTTTTTATCAAATAGTCTCTAGTATGTCTTTTTTGAAAACTCTATAATTATTATAACATTTCATTTTTATAAATCTTCAAAACAACCTTAACATAAAAAATCATTGTAATTTTCTGAATGACCTCATCCATATCCTTATATTTCATTAAAACTGTTAAAATGTATTATTAAAATATGCAATGACAGTAATAATTATACTAAGGGAAAATATAAATTAAATCATTATTTTAGTGGGAAATAATAAAACCCGTCACAATATTTTCCTAAAAATGGTACCTTTTCATTCGAAAGAATTCATTTTTCCTTTTAATAAGATTAATTATCTTACAATTTGATATCATAATATTTCAATGGAATTTTTTTATAAAGAAAAAAAAAATTCATTTAGGTGACTGGGAATATCATCACCATAAAAACCTTATAGATTCCTTCAAAAACCATTATAAAATTGGAATAACCATATAGGATACATCCAATACAATTATTCTGAGATGAAAATCAACACCAAATGTATATGAGCGCTATCTGGGATCAACAATTATATAGGATATAATGGGATAACCCAAATCTATATAGATTCACCAATAATATATAATTATATAAGACCATATCACGAATAAAACCCATGAAAACACTTTTAAAGTCACGTGAAAACCACTTTCAGGTATCTAAATACCCATTTTTCATTGAAATCTCTTTCAAAATCTAAAACATGCACACATCATAAATAAACCATTTTATTTAAAAAAATATGAAAAAATAAATTAAACATAAAATAATTAAGAGACTATGACCATTCTATATATGTTAAAAATATTATTTTATACTTTTATAAAAATAGTATAATGTTGGACTTTATGAATAATTTTTAAAATAATGTCCCTTACATATAACATAACATTGTAGTGAGAATTTTTAGCATGAATAGATTATTTGAATAAGATTTAAATACACATAATATACATACAAATAAAAAAATATAATCAAAATTTGTTCCATATATAATCGTATCGTGGTATAATTAAAGAAGTAGAAGATTAAGCCAATGAATGAAAATTATGTTAAGAAAATCCCTTACCTAGAGTCTGATTTGTCACGTATGTCATATACCTTACTATGTAATAAAAATATGATTAATAAGAAAATTCATTAAAACTTTTTTATGTTTTATTATTCCTTTTTATAACATATTACAGTTTTATATCAAGAACGTAATTATTTAAGTCCTTTTCTTACATTTTGACCATATTTGGGTCATAAGTCCAAAATAACATCAGTAGGTTAACGTTGGCCATAGAGTTCAGAATTACAAAATAAATATAATATTATTAATTAAATAATTATATTTTTATACATCAATTAAACTTTTAAAATCTATCCATTTAATATGGTTATGAAGAATGAACTATGTTACGAACATTGAGATGGTATGTCGAACATACACATGGGCATCGTTTCAATTTTTCAACGATCATTAGGGATATAAATTAATTATTATATTATAGTTAAATAATGTAAAATATGTAATTAATATAATATATAAACATTAACTACATCATTATATCAATTCATCATAGGTAATAACGAAAAAACAATTATATCATTTCGCGAGGCGATTATTAGCCGTACACACGAGTGATGATTTCATATATCATTTAATAGAAATGTAGAATGATTTATTGCATGAAACTAACATAATAACATGTAATTGTATTAAATATAGTGTATTTATTTTTATTTCTATTTTTTAATACTATTTCAATGGCTGGATAAAGGAATAAAACAGAAAATCATGATAAAAATGATACCTCTTCTTCGATCATTTCCCAATGTGTAACTACATAACACCACTATGTATGGTGTTATGAATAAAATTAGAATTATATAATGTGGTTATATATTATATATAATGATTTTGGTAGGGAAATTATAAACCAAAAAATGGTTTTGAAATGTTAATAAATGAGAATAATAAGTTACCTTTTATAAGAGAGAGGAGGGAACTCTATGAATTTCAGAAAATATTAAATTAAGATAAATATATTATCAATTCAAAATTGATCCAATATCAGTAATTTATAATATAAGATGATTATTTTTCAAAATATTCTCATAAAATAATTTTTCTTAAAATTTAGGTCACACTACGACCCCTCTCATTTAATTTCAACGCTAATTTTACACATTATACTTTTACAATGACATCATTTATTTATAATCTATAAGGGTCAATATTGTTACTATGAAATTAAAAAAGACACACAAATATTTTTTTTGATATTATAATTCTTATAATAATCACTTCATCAATTTTAATATTTTAAGAATATTTTTTAATTTAATAAAATATAATTTGTTTTGAAATATCATTAATATGAAATTTGACATTATTCATTACATAGAATTTTAAAAATATCACTACAATAATTTAACCAAGAAAATTTATTTTAAAACGTCATTAAAATGTCAAATTAAAATATAAAATTCATTTATTACAATAATTATCTCATTGTATATTTACTGTAATATCATTAGTATCATTTATTTTATTTTTTTCATTATTTATATAATTATGCTATCAGTGATATAAAAGAATTTAAGGTATTTATATAATTATTAAAAATATAAAAAATACCATGTTGTATATAAATAAATTATATTATAAAATAATATTCTTTGTCTTAAATATTTATCATATAATAGCATATTAAAAATATCATACTTATTAAAATCAATGGTGTGACATGTTTTATCTGTCTTTTAAAAAAATATTATAAAATTCATAATCTAAACCATGTGTCCATAAATTGTCATATAACTGAATATTGAATGATTATTTATAAATATATATCATAAAATAAAATGTATTCATGTTTAAAAATCATTTCCCAAGAATTATAATTTTATTCTTACACAAAATTACTCGATTTTCCCTTTAACGAGAAAACATATATTACTAAGGTTACAATTCATATTGACCAAAAATGAAAGTCAATGATTTAATAAATTTTGAACTCATAATTAAAAATATGAAACAATTTTTAAATATTCAATACATATATTTTATAGTCATTAATTTAAAGATAAATCGTAAAAATCCAAAGAAAAATAATTTTTCCGAAAAATACCCATTTTAAATCCAATGTGTTTTATACTAAATTCAATCTAAAAATTCATTTTGAAAACAGAAATTGGACTATGTTAAATAATATATAACTAATTATAATTTAAAATTATTCCAAAAGATAATTTATATTTTGAAAAACTTAAAATAAAATGTATCTTTTAATAAAAATTTGTATTTTTCCCTATTCCTTGAAAAATAAAACGTTTCAAGAAATTGTATAAAAATTCCATTTAAAATAATTTTGAAAATAGAAAATAAAAAATAAATTTTATTTTTTAAAATAAATTTTATAAAATTTCTAGAAATTTAGTATAATATTAATACATGTAAGGAAATAACAATAATTTTTGTTGAAAACTTATTTTTTTGAAGATTAAAATGAATATACTAAAAATTATGTTACTATTTTATAATATGATTAAAATAAATTTATATATTTATTTAATATATTATTTATTTCTTTCTCTATAGTCAAATTCAATGGAAATTTTATAACAAACTACTTTTTAATAATAGTATTTTATTGTTCTTTTTATTCTATGTGTTTGGAAATTTTATGTTAGAGAACATATTGTTTCCATTTAAAAGCTCAGAATGTTACAATATTCATGACTTTTGTAACTTGAATCCCATAAAGTATTAAAATGATTTCAGTAACAAGGGTTTATATTTTCAAAATTCCTTTTTTGAAAACCCCCACTACAAAAATTATTAAATAGATATTCCTTTCGAAATTTGATAAAGGAAAGTATTAATGTTACCTATTTAAAAACATATTTTATTTCTATGTTGGAAAAAATAGAAATATAAGTGAAAATATAACATCCATGTATTGATAGAGAGTAATAGAAAATTTTTTTATGATAATGTTAACCACAAAAATTGTAATCCTTTGATAGGTTCTGAGGGCATTGATATCTCAAGGAGAAAAGTAATTGGATAACATTTTTATTTTAATGATATTTGCCTTTAATTAAAATCATCAATTGTTCTATATACTACAATCAAAAAGAAATATATTTACATGAATAGTATAATTTCATCCTTTATCAAATTACACATAAAACTGGTCTATTTCTCTAAATAATGAGTATAAATGTTTTTATGCTTGGATCACTAAAACAAACTTCTACAGATCACATTATCCACAGTATTTAAACTATATTTTCATCGTTCATTTTGAAATTATCTAAAAAAATTTCAAGTAAAAAATAACATAATTTTCTAAAAATAATAAAACATTATAATAGGAAAAACTAATTAAATTTCGAAAATTAAAAAGTAATATTAAAGTTTATCATAGATCATTAAAAAATTTACAATGCTATAAATTCCTAAAAAATATTCTAAACTAATATTTAGACCAAAAAATCTGAAGGATTAGATCACATGGGATTCTAATTTAATATTAATATTTATCCCCAAGTAATATCAATTACTCATAAATTATTATCAAAAAATGCAATTTCCCCAATAATAATATTTCAAAGATATAATAATTTATTTAATAAATGATAATTCCTCAAAAGGATAGTTAAAACATTATACTATAAATAAAATATAATAGTATTATTTTTACCTTATTCCTATAATGGTTCACAAAATTATAATGATATATTTCAAATATGTAATTATTCACTTCATTGATTAATAAATTTTCAATCCCATGGTAATATATATGATAACACATATGTTCCAAAAATAAAATTATTCATTATCCATAAAATATTTTAACAAAAACATTTTATACCAACTGGGACAGCCCATTGGCTACTGGACGGAAATAAACAATTATTACACATCAATTGTTGTTTAATCCTTAAAACCCTTTAAAAGGTGATCGGTTGTCACATGGTATGCGATATGACCTTTTCTAAAATGATAAAATTCTTATAAAAATCTAAAAAATGGGATTAAAAAATAAAATTCAACTTAATATATTAACAATTATGAAATTTATTAGAATCAAATGTTTTCTCATACATTTTATTATTCATCTGTAAATTATTGACACATATTATCACAAGAAAAAAAATGTCTCCAAAAATATAATACAACCCCTTAAAATTTCACATCATAAATCCCAAAATGGGTGTCTAGGACTCTGAGTTATTGTTTTATATACTCATGGTGGTATATATAACTCTTCAGATAACATCTCATAAAATATCATATTCTCCAATGTTATTTAAACACAGCATTAATACCATCTATAGGGACCCAACATTAAATATTATATATTCAAGTATCATTAGACTAAAATTCATATTATTCCATTATGAATGAACATTTATGATTACAGTTTTATAAAATTAGGAATAACTCTTACCAAGTAAACATATACATTACAAGTCTACACATTTACATAGTATCTATTTTTTCCACCAAAAGAAACCCTTTTATAATATTACATGATTTCATTTCATGAAATGTTTTCAAACTTTTATACATGACCATATCCTTGTCCTTACAGCCTTTACACCTGGTGAAAAAGATTTTTAAAGCATGGAATGATCACAATAAACATAATAATGTATAAAAAAAATTTAGTTCAATGAAATACATGAAATCCCATTCAAACCTGTTCTGAAAAAAGATCATTTTCATCAGAAAAGATAATCATTTTTTGATTTAAAATATCATTAAATAACCATTGGGAATCAAGATATTTCCCTGAAAATTATTATCAATCATAAACAATTCATATATGTTCCATATGACATCATAATTATAAAAATTTTATATAACCCTTACATAATCCCTTAAAAATATTAATAACTACATGAACGTCTTCCTATATAATTATTTGTAGTAAAAAAATTATTACCTAATGCATTAGAGATCTATTTAGGTGCAACCTTAATATAAGATATAATGGGACCACCTAGTTATATCTGTTCATACCCATCACATATAATTTTCAAGGACCATAAAATGAGTATAACCAGTGAAAAATCTTATAATCACATGTGAAAAACACTTTCATATATCAAAATATGGATTTTTTTAATCGCTTTTGAAATATAAAAGCTTCATGTCATGAAGTAACCATTTTATTTAAAAATAAATCTAAAAAGTTATAAGGTAAAAAATAAATTAATTAAATTTTTATATGTTTTTGAAAATGAGATCATTCTATATATGTTAAAAAACCCTTTTTACAGTTTGGTAATAATATTCAAAAGTGGAACTATAAGGAGAATTTTTAAATTTAAGTTCATTACAAATATCATAACACTATCATTAGAAATAATAAAATGAGTAGATATGTGTTTCAGATACACATAAACATAAAATAAGTGTAAATACCCATAATATAATCAAAATTAATTTCAAACATAATCTTTGCATGATATAATTAAATAATTAGAAGTGTAACCCAATTATTGGAAATTGAGTTAAGAAAATCCATTACCTCAAGTCTTATTTGTCATGTATTTACTTTGTCATCCAAAATAATAATATTTTTCAAATTATTTAAATGTTTAAGATTATATTTTATATTTAATTATTCTTTTTATAACATATCATACCATGTTATAAAAATTACTTAATTATTTAATTTCACGTCTGACATTTTTACCATACTTGGTTTATAAGACCAAAATGACTTTTATAGTTTGAATTTGTGTAGAGGTCATCATTCCATAATATCCATAATAATAATAATGAAATTATTTTAATTTTTATATATCAATGACACTTTTAAAATCCACATATGAAATATGATTATGGAAAATAAACATCGTTATAGTCAAGGAGATGGTATCTCGTACGTTCGCATACGTAACGTTTCCATTTTCAATGTTCGTTATAGAAAATAACTAAGAATTATATTTTCATTCCATAATGATGAATATATCTTCAATATGATATATAAATATTAATTTCCACACTATATGATGCCATTAGAGGCAATAATGGAAAATTAACAACATTGGTTCAGGAGGAGGTAGTCTGTGATTAAATGAATGATGATTTCATATCTCATTTAATAGACATGGATACGGATTTTGGTCATTACAAGAACATAATAACGACTTAGTATATTTAAGATAGTATATATATTATTTAATAATGGTTTAATAAAATATTGAGGATGTGGGAGAAAACTAATATAATGATAGGTGATTAAAAATGAAACCTCTTCTTCAAACAGTCTCTTTTTATTAACACTATAAGACCACAATGATGGGTGTTTTAACAAAAATAATTCCTCTATAATGAGAGTAGGTATTCACTAAAAGTATATTTTTTAGTAATGGATGAACAAAAATGGGTTTTAAATGTGAATAAATGAAAATAATATGTTCCCTTTTATAAGAGAGGGGAGGGTCACTCATTGAATTTCGTAAAATATTAAATCAAATGAAATTAATTTTCAATTCAATATTGATACCAAAGTGAGTAATTTTTCTCGATAAGATGATTATGGATCTAAATAAAATCATCCAATAATTGTTTCACAATTTTAGGAAACATTCTTACCCTTATCTTATAGTTTTATCCATTATTTAACCTATTTAAATCATATAATGACTACATTGATTTTTACACTTAAGGGTCAAAATTTTTACTACAAAATTACAAATGACTCATAAATGGATAATGGATAATGGATAATATTTTAATAATTATTATAATAAATGGTCTAAATTTATGATATTTATGGAATTAACATCTTTTATAAAAATTATTATTTATTTTAAAATATCATTAATGAAAATTTTGAAATTATTCATTACATTAAAATTTAAAATTACTAATACCCCAATTTAAATTCAAAAAATATTTTTATAAAAACTCATCATGTAAAATTGGTCTTGAAAATTAACAGATTATATTATTTATTTCATATTTTATTTAATTAAGTATTTCTAATACTATTTATTTTATTTTTTCCCTTAATAAAATATTTACTTTATTTGGGTTTTTTATCAATTTTAGGTAATTCCGTATTCAATAAAAATGAATAATAAATTACCATGTTTAATAAAAATATTTTATTTTAAAAAATATTATTTATATTCTAAAATATCTTCTATGTAACGCCATATTTAAAATATTATAAATTTTAAAATCAACAGTGTCATATGTATGATTATTTTCTTTAAATAAAAATATTATAGAGGTCATAATATAATTCATGTGGCTATAAAGATTTATATAACTAAATCATGTATGATTATGGATTATTATAATTCAAACAAAAAAAGTAATGAAGATTTAGTGTCACATTCAGGTTCTTATAATTTTATTTTTACCATTAATTAACTGATTAACCCTTTACTGATGTAACAAATATTTATAACATTGCAATTAATATTATACCATAATAAATGTTAACTATTATCTAAATTTTTACCTTTCTATTTAAAATATGTGCAAAATTTCTCATAATTCAAAACATAATATTTTTACCATTTAATTTAATTTTCTATCTAAAAAATGAAAACAAAATAGATTTTTTACAGAAATACAATTTTAAAACATAATTTTTATTACTAAATTCAAGTGTAAATTATATTTAATAAACTGTAATTGGATTATTTTTAAAAAAATGAACTATTTAAAAATTAAAAATGATCATTAAAAATATTTTACATTTTAAAAACATTAAAATAAAAGACATTTTTTAATAAAAATCATTATTTTTCACTATTCTATGAGAAATAAATATTTTATAAAACTATCAAAAATTCATCATAAGATACCTTTTAACTTATAAAAAAATGTTTTCTTAAATAAATATCATAATGCATCCATAAATTAACCCAACTATTAATTCATGAAATAAAAAAGTAAAAAATTTTGAAGAATTTTTTTGGATGATTCAAAAGAATTTTATAAATATTATTTTATTATATTCTAATAATCAATATAAAATTTATAAATTTATTTCATAAATCATTTATTCACATTAATAACATCCAATTCAATGGTCATTTTATAATGGTATCATTTTAAATAATAATATTTGATTTTTTTTTGTTTTAGGCTCGATGTGGTTTATCTTGTTCACTAACAACCATAGTTTTTTCTTTTTAATTTTTAGGGTGTTACTTTATGTAAATGTATCCTTAATTACCCCATGGTCTACACCACATGTTATCTTAGATAAAAACATATTTCTCTTCTATAGTGAGTCTGGGAGTCGCCAAAGGTATAAGAATTTAATAGTATTTTTGGAAAACAGATTAGGGATAATCACGATATATTTCACCCTGGTAATAATCTCATTCGGTTTCTTATATCCACCAAATTTTCCACCATATTCGACATTAAAATTACTCCTTCATCTTTAATCCATTGGACTAAAACAAAAAATACATGGTTAGAATAAATAACTGAAGGGGTAAACCACACAATAATGAAGAATCACTTATGGAATTTCTAAACCATAGAGCCTTATTTTCTATCTAAGACACATTTGACTAATCCTATATAATTAATTTTAATCATATATTGAAATAATTAATAATGGTGGGTAAAAATGTGTATTAATGAAATATTATCCCTTGAGGGTTTCATCCTAGGTGTACAGTAAGACCCATTGTCTTCCACTATGTAACACTCAAGTCAATCCCCACAAAAATTCTCAATGTTATTACCCATAGGTAAATCTGTTCTAGAACCATATACCCTTATAGAATCTATATAAGAATTTATTTCTTGGAAGAAAACAAATAATATATAATATACCAAACATTAGGATATTATAATATAATTATCCCCAAATCCTATTATAGGGTTGGCATCCCTAATCTATATGTTCTCCCATCATGTTCCTAAGGTTTCAACTAAATGTCCTATGATAAAAATTGTTTTTTCTTGGACTCCAGTAACATAGATCATTTTTCAACCTTATTATATTGTAAAAATATACATGGAATCACATCCAGAAGTACTAAATAGTTATGTATTCTTGGTAAAATAAATACATATATAATACCCTTTTTACATTTGTATATAAAAATAATAAAATAATTATTTTAATGAATATCATTATTCCCCAAGCATATTCATTCATATCATCCATAGTACACTTCCTATGTTCATAGGATAAGAAAAGAAATGAGGGTGAGATCAATAGTCATTTAGATTTTAATTAATTTTACTTTACCATGGAATTAAATTATTATTTTTATTATAAAAACACTTTTGAAGAAAAAGTGAGATACCACTAAATCAGCCACAAGAAGAGAAAATGGAACCATTAAAATAAAGCTGAAGTCTACCAGAATTGATCTCCCCAAAAAGTTTCCAAGGGATATTGGTGAACGGATTTTCAGTTTCATCCAATAGCATGTCTTCAATATTTGAAAACACTTAACATTTTATCAATAACTTCATTATCATGACTAGATAAGAAATACACATTATATAAAAAAATATAATTGAACAAACATTTCACATAAATAATATATCAATCATGAATAGTTCTGTAATAATTCGTATATAAAGGTAAACAACTAAACAAGCATACCATTTAAATAACTTAACTATCATGAATAGATAGGGTAGATTCAATATGCAATGTAAAAAACTAAAACAAACTCTAATTAATTAATAATAATAAATGAAATTGATCGTTAGATAATATTATTACTAAAATATTTCAATAATATTAACTGAATTTTTATTGATGGAATTTATTAATTTTTATATATCATGATATCATAAATCATAATACATCAATTTTATAGACCATTTACAAGATACTTTAAATCAATGTGTAAACCCTATTTAATGAAAGATTAATAATTTGCCTCATGAGACTATTGATAACTCAATGGGTTATATAATTCTAGGCCCTACCCATCATTTCATTTCAAGACTATTATTTATATATCTAATAATCAATTTATTTCAGGAATAATGTTCCTTTTCATCTGATATCTATATTGGGAAATGAATATATATTAATCAGAGTTTCATTCAATAATAAAATAATTTTCAATGATAGAACTATATGTATGAATGATATATAATAATAGATATAAATATATACATGATAAATAATATGTATTTTGAAGTTAAATTTAATGACCAATGATCACAAGAAAGTGAATATTTTAGTGAAAATGTAATAACTACTAAAATGAATCAAAAAAGAGAATGATTATACATTCCTCAGAACAAATGACCATAAACTATCCACAGATATAATAATAATGATATCAATAAAAAACCCCAATAATATTAAAAATAAAGGATTTTTACCATTGATGAATTGTAATACAATAAAAATATCATTAAAAATATTCTTAAAGACAATATTCATTAGAATTGAAAATATTTTTAAAAATAAAAGTTTATAAAATATTTTGAAAATTATTTTCATTCAAAAATACACTTGACTCATTTAATTTAATATTTTAACATTGATTGGTAATTACAAAAGTAAAACTTAATGCATGTCGTACACTTTATAATGAATAATATTTTCACATTTGGGGTAAAATCAAAATAGACCTTGTATAGAAAAAGTTATGAAGATTCCTCTCTGGAAAAATTTCTAAAAACTCAAAATGGTAAATATATATTTAATAATTTTTTAATGTCAACAAAATTTTAAAACCATTTTTTCAAAACATTTTTTTGGAAAAAATGGATTTCTGACCGAACATATAATTGAGGATGAATTTCACTAAAAATATTCTCAATAATTTTAAGTTACAAAGAAGGGAATATGATAATATTACATGAAAACATCATGAAAATCTATCATGTATAAAATTTAATTTATTATATTATATATTGAACAAATAATATCCTTCAACAGTAGGTCATGTATAAACAATACCAATTTAAATGAGAATATGAAATAAAATCTTTCAAAGAACATAATGATGAAATGATAATTAATAAATAAATATATTATTTTTATCAAATAAAAAAATAATAAATGAAGTGGTAATAAAACATGATATATTCAAATTCATTGAACACATAATCTTATAACGTCAAAGACAAGGAATTAATAGTATTTCCCAATTAAAATAAATTTAGTTATGTGATTATTTACCACTTGATAACTTTTAATTCAAATCATGTTCATAGAAATAATATAAATTGAAACATAAAATACCATTTATAATTAATGAATAATTATATTTCATATAAATGGGGAATTATATAAACAATATAAAATAAATTAGCTTCATAACATTACAATATGACTCAATGAATGGAAATTGAAATGAAGTACTTTTCCTCATACTTATTGTTTTGTTGGAACGATATCAAACCACTTGTAGGACGGTATTATAAATTAATTAATTAATAATTGAACCATATTCATATTTAAAATATTTTTTTATTCAATTATATAATATTTTTTACCCTTTCCTTACTAATATTTCATTATTTTGATTATTTGGGGTGTTAATTGCATTATTTTTTCATGTGTCTTTAATCTTGAATGTATTGGTTCGTCTGAATTATACAGATTCATAATATCCAAAATGATATTATTGTTATAAATATCATTTTTCATTTCATATATTTTTAAAATAATTATTTTAATTTGAACATAAAGAATGGATCACATCACTTTGTAGAGAGCGTAGGTTATGTATTCACCTAAATGGCCTATAGGCCTTCATTTTTATGGATTTTTGATAACCCCCATTTTAAGGGATGATTGGGAACCCTTACAAGTCTTGTGGGCTTAGATATTACATGCCCCGTTGGCTTATGAGATTACATGACCCAAAGTTCTTATCGAATTAAACCAGACTATGTATAAGGAACAACCCTTCCCCATTGTCTCTGTCATTATAGAAGCTCTACACCTTTGCATGGCCGTCTAGCTAGGCGTCCCATGAAATCATAAGCTGGTCTTGATGGCATAGTCATACCCTATCATTATAATAAATCCATTTGGATGTTCTCTAGTGAGTCCACTTGATCTGAATCCTCTTCTAGGGATTCTCTTTTTTGGTATTGTGTCTGGGGAAACTGCATTGTCCGGAAGGACTTTTGGTGGCCCGAGGTCCTTAATGGTGGCCTGAAAGCCATAATTACCTAAAGGCCTGGGTGGCCTGAAATCCTTAAGGACTCCAAGCCCAAACTGGTGGCCCAATGTGGATACTTACAACTCCTATTGTACCAAACAGTAATTCCTACAGTGCATGCTACATTACCAGCACAGTGTACAGTTCCACTACAGTATCGATATAGTGTACAATTCTTCTAAAGTAACCACAAATTGTACAATAGTACAATAGTACCTACTACATTGCTGCTACAGTACCTCAGAAATATACTTATACCTGGTTTTGAACCTGGGTCTTATGGATGCAGTTAAAGATAAACGTAATCAATACCAAAATGGGTCAAATGGTATGAATGTGAGGGTTATTTTAATTTTTACAAATCAATATAAAATATTATATATCACATATATTTTTATAAATTTATTCTTATTATCTTCCATTAAATTTGTATGTGAGAAAAGAATCGCATCGCTTCCTGAGGCCACAATCCTCCATACATACGACCAATCTTATCATGTTTTAAAATGAAAATAATCGTAATAAGGTATATTTAATTTTAAAATTATAGGAATAAAATAAAATAATATATATTATATAAATGTGTTAAATCCTTTGTTATATTTGTATCGACCTGATGCAGGTCATTGTTCCCAAGGACGAAAATAGAACATCGAGGACTGGGGGGATATACCAATATAAATTATAAAGGAGCTCCCATAGTTGATTTGTCCTAGTGGGTGATTGTAGGGGGTAAAATTTAGGTGAAATAGCTATGCATCTGGTATGATGTCATCAGATGGTCTCTATATGGTTTATTCTTTGCACTAGAAAAATCCCAATACCCCTATTATCCATGATTTATGTACCAACATTCCAATAGTAGATGCTTGTAAGATGATGATTTGGCCAACAACAGTTAATGACTCACATTGGTTGAGAGGATAGGAACTCGGGCTCATCACACCTTTTTTGGGGGAATTATTTCCTATTTCAGGACACCCTTATAGATTTATGTTGTGTTCATATGATCATTAAAACTTGGTTCATTCCAATGTCTAAGTTTATTGATTACCCAAGGGTTACAAGATCAATCATAAGTACACAAGGGTCTAAAATCATTTATATGTATCCACAGTTCTCTATTAATGATGGTATTTTTATGCATCCTAGGTTATTCTTCACTATTACCCATCAGTGGATAGATCAAGAATTCATTCATTTTTTACTGAGACAATATGAGTTTTTTCGATATGATGGGGAGCTTTGAAGTTTATCATCACTTCGGGGGGACTATAACCATTCTAATGTGGTGGTTAGACACATAATGTGGGATTCTTAAATATCATCATGAGAGGAATCATATCCCATGATGTTCAGTTCCACTTAACTGGACACATCACCTTTTATGGTAGTGTGATGAGGACTCATCCATGCAGTTTAATGTCATGTGGAAAGGATGCCTTAGCGGAAGGGGACTTTTCATGATTTTATGTCGTACAAAAAAGGAGGTGTCTATAGGTACCCAGAAGCGATTTAGTTTTTGGGGAATATTGAACATAATAAGGATACATCCTATAAAACAATATGGTGAGTTTGGATTTTCAAGTTGAACCCATATGATTAGATTCCCACATATCCTCATGAGTGGAATATGTTATCTCATATTTTTGGAAGATGGGGATTTTTCATGATTCCCATATAAAATGCATTATTTGGAACTTATATAAATCGAGAACATCCTTTTTGGGTCAGATTTAGAACTTATACAATAAAATAGGATTTGATGGGTTGGGGTCACAATTGGGGTTAACCAATGAGAAAAACCCATTTTGATCCTGAGCTATAGAAATGCATCCTATGTATCATTATTAGGGAAGGAATCTGAGTAATCATACATCATTGTTTGGGTCTTACTCCTAAGAGGTAGCCCATTTGCCTATTTGTACCCATGTTGTGATCGTCACTAAACTCTTATCTCACGTGAGACATGCTAAATGTGAGATTTGATAGGATGTGGAAGATTAAAAAAACCACACATCTTTCCTTCTACACTAATGGAAAAATGAGGAGAATGGTGGTAGTAGATACTGGGATGAGATCACCCCCTCTTACTAGTAAAAGGAGGATTACTCCTAGAGGGATTTATTGATATCGGTTTGGGGAAAAGGGAGAAGTGCCATTCCACATTTAAATGAAACAAAACCTTAATTTATTATTGGATCTCATGGAAGGTTAATGAAATGAAAATCCAATTATTACCATTAATATCAATAATGGATAGGCTCATGTCAGTATCCCAAGGTTGTACCCCATGTTATCATGGGAATGTAAACATTGGTACATTTGGGGGGTCTGTACTAATATGTGAATTACTAATGTGACATCTCTTACCATGGGTACGTTAACACATAAGGGAGTGTTGTTAATGTTTTTGGTTTAATCATATGGGTCTCATGTATACAGATCAAGGTTTTCCCTAATATTTTGGGACTAGATAGCAGAGGGGCTACCAGTGATGTTATGGGAATAAAAGGAAATTATGGGGGCTAGATGATGAAACAACCAAGAATACACCATTTAATGTAACATTTTTTTATGGGGGATGGGGTTTCGTCCGCATAGAATATCTCAATATGAGTGTGGGATCCATCTTCATATTATGACAGTATAAAGACCTAGTTTTGGTCTATGTTGAATTTATTTACATGAAACTAGGTTCTGTCAATGTAGCACTTTGCTACGTGGGGCTGAGTTCCAGTCATGTACCATAGTGGAACATGGGGTTGAGTTCCACATGTGTAGTGATATCCAACATGGAATTGGGTTTCATCCACATTTAAATTTTCTATGTGGTGTAGGGTTCCTCCCATGTAGTATATTTCTATGAGAGGCACTGATTTGATGAAGGATAATGCATTCAGCGCTTTGCAAGATATTCATCCACGAAGGATGTTGGGTTCACAGTCTACCAATTATAATTACAGTTTCGTCAATCTTGGTATGCTGTAATATATACCTATAGTAAATGATTGGAAATTTATTTCTATTTAGTACTCTATAAGTTCATTCCTGCATCGATTGATCACCTATTAAATTTCCCCCTTCTCAACATTGAAATTTTGTTTTGGTCTGTCACTTTTTTTAATCACCATGAGATCCTTTTATTGAGGGGTAGAGGATATGGATAAATGTGATACACAATAGTTTTTGCATAATACCGAGGTTTAATTCCCCTCTCAGTGGAAAAATCATTCAATAGAGGCTTATGGGGGTTTTGGTTTTCTGAGGCACAAATCATACCCTCTTTCCCACAAAATACATCATTCTTGAGATTCCATTCTATTTTCCCCACCCATGAACTGTACAAGTTCATGGAAAATTGTATATACGGGAAGATTCATAGACATTGTTCCCTAAATAAAATCATTCATGGGGGAATAATGTCGTCATCTTCTCCCACAAACCATTTGGTTTGATTTTGGTTTGTGTCAGGGAAGACCATGCGAAGAGGCGGTCCATAGAAGATATTTTTCTGATTGATTCCCAGCATTTTCATTGAATTTTTTTTCTATTTTAGCTATTATTGTTGATATATTCAACCAATTAATTTTTCTTCATTTTAATAAATTAAGGAATTAATTGACTTCACTCTTCCAAATTTTTAAGACACAAAAAATGCCCCCAATCAGAATGCGCTCTGATCGACATGAAGTGGAGGCTATTTTGATTTAGAATGTTGTCCTACCATATATTTATTTTCGGTATAAATGTATACCCGTTAGAGGGGGACGTTATTATGTAAAGGGGGACCATGTAATTTGACATTTACCATTTTTTCTAGCAATCTCAGCCCTACTGTGGTTCTCTCACTTTCTCTCTTCTACGTACTACAGACCGTTCACAGTCTCCTTCATCCATGATCTAGACTTTGAATCCATGAACTGAATTTTTAAAATTCGATTGGTGATTTAGAATTTTTCCATAGAGATAGTTGGTGTGAGAATTTATTATTCCACGAACCATTGGTTTAATATCATACATTTCTTGGACTGGAACCTTTTGATTTTTAGTTAACTATCGGTACACATATGTTTCTTTTTGTGGACTAAAATTTTTTAGAAAGTAATCCATAGGGATCATTCTAACACAAGGCCTTCAATTTAATGACATTCCATTATTCCTAATCCATTTTTTGAATGATAAATTTTCCTTAATTTACTGTCGATGTTGGTATGATAAGGATTCTAAGTCTTCAAATACTTATCCCACTAAAACAACTTCCATTTTTTTACCTCTGATACTAAGTGGAATGACATGGAAGATTATGGTGAAAATTTAATCATTGTTTCACCATTGCATATGTATCAAGATATGCTCCTCAATGTGGGTCAGAAAGAATTTACAATTTCATATTGGCTTCCCATTTATAGTTTTGGCCTACCAGAATAGTGGGTGATTCCAGAACCACGTCGGACCAACCGACCAATAACTTGGATAATCAATAGTACCATTCCTAAGGCCCTAATTTCGTCGAAAGTACAATTCATACAGAAGGATACAGATGTTGGGTCCCTATTGGAATATAACCCTCTA
Organism: Viscum album; assembly: GCA_963277665.1. Classification (NCBI taxonomy): domain Eukaryota; kingdom Viridiplantae; phylum Streptophyta; class Magnoliopsida; order Santalales; family Viscaceae; genus Viscum; species Viscum album. The sequence continues at coordinate 1,819,722,044 of OY728146.1, forward strand.
TCACTAGAAGATTCATGATGAGGGATAGATGACAAGGCCCACAACTACCATACCATTTCACCGAGCACCATGAAAAATGAGTAGCATTGTTGGTCATTAAAATGGGACCTTAATTCTTGATATTCTTTTGGTTTGGACTTGGGTTGACCATTATGGGTTCCTCAAATCTGAAAGAAATTATTTTCTAAATTTCAGACTATGGGGATGTAGAAGGCTTTCTGGGTACCCCACACCTATCATCAACAAACCAACACCCTGGTTTCATATCATTTGAGTAGATAGAACCTATTTTCAAACACATTTCATCTAGTCTATGGGGAAGTTGGTATTACCCTCTAGTAAGTTAGATTCATTTTATGATTTCCCATCATCGGGGATACGTACAAAAAATTCATACCTCTCTAATCTCTTGGGGATTATAAGGAGAGGAATCGTCCTTAATATATGCATCTGTTTGACAAAGACAATCATCTTTTGAAAAATATTGTCCCTTTCATGAAGCAATAAATCCATTTTTAACTAGATTATTGCCTTTTCTAAATTAAATGGTTAAGAGCCCCATGTGATAAGACACTTGTTTAATCCACTCTATGACACATGATGGTGAGAAGGATCCTACTCATGTTTCTTAGATTAGGGTCAGTTCCATGAAGGGGGAAATTGAATTTTTCCTGATGTGGGCCAATTGTTTCGAATGAAGGCCTTCATGGACAAGTTTTTAAGTGGTTTCCTTATACTAGTGTTTAACATTATTAGTGTAAGAGTCACCACCACCATTATAGAAGCTCAACTGGCCACTAGAAAATGTTTCACCCTATCCATTCCAGTGTTGGAAAAAATCTATTGCTTGTTGAAATAGATTAGTGAGGGGAATCCACCTCACCAGTTGGTTGGGGTTTTCCAAATACATTTGAGCTGTATAGAAGCATGTATATGGGGATACACATTCATCAATCCTTTTTTCTATTCTAGATGTTGTACTTCAGATGTATCATCAGAGTACTAACAGAGTCATACCAGTTGGATGAGCATTAAAAGAAAATCAGGAAGAGTATATTGAAAGGAATGAACAAGAGTTGATGACTCTATTCATATAACATGTTTTATTATTACTTTTTCATAACTTATTTCCATTTTATTTCAATTACATAATTATTTAAGTCTATGTCAGACGTTTTGACCATATTAGGGTCATGAGTCCAAAATAACATCGGTAGGTCAATGTTGGTCATAGAAATCAGAATTTCAAAATCAATATAATACTACTAATGAAATAATTATATTTTTTTATAAATCAATTACAAATTTAATATAAATCCATTTATTATGGTTATGAAAAATGAACTTTGTTACAATCATGGAGATGGTATGTCGAATATACGCCTGTGTAGCTGTTTAATTTTTCAACGATCATTATGGAGATAAATTAATTATTATTTTATTCTTAAATAATGAAAAATATGTCATTAATATAATATATAAACATTAACTACCTCACTATATCAAGTCATCAGAGATAATAATGGAAAACAAATGGCATCGGTTCGTGAGCCAGTTGTCATCCATACACACAAATGATGATTACATATCCCATTTAATGGAAGTGGAGATTGATTTATGTCATGAAAATTACATAATAACATTTCATTATATGCATTATAGTGTATTTATTATTATTATTTTTTTTAAAAATAAAATTTTAATTAGTGGATGAAGAAATAAATAGAAAAACATGATTAAAATGATACCTTTTCTTTGGACATTCTCCTATGTTTAACTACTTAATACCACTAAGGTTACTATTATGACTAAAATTAGGATTATATAATGAGGGTAGGGATTATATGAAATTATTTGGGTAGAGAAATTATGAATCAAAAATGGTTTTGAAATTTGAATAAATGAGAGGAATAGGTTCCCTTTTATAGGAGTGAGGAGGGGCACTCCTAGAATTTCTGAAAATATTAAATTAATTTAAAAATATTATCAACTCAAAAAGAATCCAAAAAGTGTAATTTATAATATAAGATCATTATTTCTCTAAATAACCTCATAAAATAATTTTTCAAACACATGAGGTCACATTATTACCCCTATCATTTAGTGTTAATGAATATTTTTCCCCTTAAACCTTTTCCATGACAACTTTGATTTTTACTCTTTAAGGGCCAATATTGTTACTATGAAATTATAAAAGACACTTAAATATTTTATTTTTAATATTATAATACTTATAATAAACACATGGTCAATGTTAATATTTTTGACAACATTATATAATTAAATAAATATTATTTATTTTAAAATATCATTAATATGAAATTTTGCATTACTCATTACATAGATTTTTAAAAATATCAATACAATAAGTTATCCTAGAAAAATTATTTTAATACATCCATAAAATGTGAAATTAATTTATAAAATTCATTTGTTACATTAATTATCTCATTGTATATTTACTGTAATATTTTTAATATCTTTTATTTTTTTATTAATTATATAATTATGGTATCAGTGATCTCATAGAATTTAAGTTATTTATATAATCATTATACAATAAAAAAATTAGCATGTTGTATATAAATAAATTCTATCTAAAATTAATATTTATAATCAATTTTTTTTAATAAAATACCATTTTAAAAATATCATACAAACTGAAAACAAGAGTGTAACATGTTTTATTTTTCTTTAAAAAAAATATTCTAAAATTCATAACCTACTCCATGTATCCATAAATTGAAATATAACCACGTATTGAATGATTATTTATGAATATAACTCATAAAATAAAATTTACTAGGGTTTTATAATCATTTACCAATACTTATTATTTTATTTTTACCAATAATTACTGGATATAAATTTACACGAGATAAAAAAAATTACTAAGGTTACAATTTATATTGACCAAAAATGAAAATGAACTATTTAATAAATTTATAGCTCATAATTAAAAATATGAAAAAAAATTTAAAAATTCAATACATATATTTTATGGACATTAATTTAACAATAAATCGGAAAAATCCAATGACAAATAGTTTTTCAGGAAAATGCCATTTTAAATATAATGCTTTTTATGCTAAATTCATGTTTAAAATGCTTTTTAAAAATAAAAATTGGATTAATTTAAGTAAAAATTAATTAATTGAAATTTTAAACAAATCCAAAAAATAATTTATATTTTTTAAAACGTAAAATAAAATACTGCATTCAATATAAATTAGTATTTTTCAATATTAGTTAAAAAATAAACCTTTTTAGAAAAATTATAATACTCATTATAAGATAATTTTGAAAATATAAAATAAAATATAATTTTAATTTTAAAAAAAATTAAAATATTTTTTGAAATTAATTATAATATTAATATATGTAAGGTAATAAAAATAATTTTTGATGAAAACATATTTTTTGAAGATTCAAATGAATATAATAAAAATTATGTTATTATTTTATTATATTATAAGAAGAAATTTATATATTTAATTACTAAATTATTTATTTCTTTTCTAACATTAAAATTCAATGTAAATATTATAACAAACACATTTTTAAAAATAATATCTTATAGTTCTTTTTATGCTCAGGGTTTCATAATTGTACGTTATTGAATATAGTGTTTTTTTAATATCTCAGGATGTTACAATCTACCCCAATATTGCAACATGAATCCCTTCAATTACTAACTTGGATTAGGTAACAAGGGTTTGAATTTTCAAAATGCCTTTATTGAAAACACACACTTCAAAAAAAAATTCAATAGAAATTCCTTTTGAAATTTGATAATGGAATGTTTTAATGTTACCTGAGATAATCATATTAGGTTTTCATGTTGGAAATAAAGTAAATATAAGAGAAAATATAACTTTGATGGATTGATAAATAGTGATTGAAAATTTATTCATGATAAAGATAACCACCCAAAAATTATAAAAATTTAAAAGGTTTTGAGGACATTGATTTCTCGATGAGAAAAGTAATTGGATGAAATTTTTATTTTAATTATATATTCCAAAAATAAAAGACATACACTTTTATATATACTGAAATCATAAGGAAATATAATTACATGAATAGTATAGCTTCATCCTTTTTGAAATTACACTACAAACTCATTCTTTTCCCCAAATGATGAGTATAAATGTTTTTATGATTGTATCACTAGAAACTACCTCTTTGGATCACATAATCCACAATATTAAGACTATATATTTCTCTTTGATTTTGATATTAACTAAAAAATTGGTAATTAAAATATAACATAAATGTCTAAATATTATAAAACATTATAATATGAAAAACTATTTTAATTTCCAAACATTTAAAAGTAATACTCAAAGTTTGTCCTAGATCATTAAAAATTTTATGGTGCTTTAAATTACTAAAAAATATTCCAAAATAATATATTAACCAAAAAATTAGATGGATTTGATCACATAGTATTCTAATTTAATATTAAAATTTATACCCAAATATCATCAATGACTCTTAAAGTATCATACCTAAATGTAATTTCCCCAAATATATGATTTTGAAGATATACTAACTTTTTCAACAAATCATAAAACCAAAAAAGTATAGTTTAACCATTATTCTATAATTACAATATAATTGTATTATTTTTACCTTATTCATATAATGCTTAGAAAAATTATAAGGATATTTTAAAAAGTTATCATTATTCACTTCATCGATAAATAAATTTTCAATCCCATGGTATCCCATACAATAATACGTATGTTCCAAAACAAATATTATTTATTATCCATAATATATTTTAACTAAAAAAAATTATACTAACTAGGACATCACATAGGATAGTGTAATAAAATGAACCACTATCACACTTCAATTGTTGGTTTAATCCTCAAAACCTTTTCAAATGTGATCATTCGTCACACAGTTTGTGATATTTCCTTTTCTAAAACAATATAATTTTTATAAAATCCAAAAAATATTATAAAATACTAATTATAAACATAAATTATTCAAAATTATGATATTTTTTACCATCAAATGTTTTCTCATACTATTTATTTTTCATCCCTAAATTAATGACCAATAATTATCTCATGAAAATAAATATCTCCAAAAATATCTTTCAACGCCTTAAAATTTCACAACGTATAGCCTAAAAATGGTTGTCTATGACTATGTGCTTATGATTTTATATACTCATGATGGTATATATAACACTTTAGATAACATATCATGAAAATATCTTATTCTCCAATTTTTTTTAAACCCAGCTCTAATACCAACTATAGGGACCCGACCATAAACATTATATATTCTGGTATAATTAAACTAAAGTTAATATTCGTCCATTCCTTAGGAACATTTATGTTTTTAGTTTTAGAAAATTAGGAAAGTCTCTTACAAAGAAAAATTATACATTACAATTTTACACTTTTACATAGTATCCATTTTTCAACCAAATGAAACCCATTTAAAATAAAACATGGCTTCACTAGACGAAATGCTTTCAGAATTTTATACATGACCATATCGTTGTCCTTACACTACTTTAAACCCTGTGAAACATATTTTTAAAACATCATATGAGAAAAAAATTCTTAATAAGGTATAAAATAAATAAACCTTTTAGTACAGTGAAATTCATGGAATCCCATTAAAACCATTTCTTAAAAAACACATATTTTCATCTCAAAAGAGAATCATTATTTGATTAGAATATCATTATATTTCCTTTTGAAATCAATATATTTCTATGAACAATTATTATCAATCATAATAAAATTCAGATAGGTTTCATACTAAATAATCATTATAGAAACCTTACATAACCCTTCCATAATACCTTAAAAATAAATAAAACAATATGACTGACTTCCGATATAATTATTTGGAGAAAAAAATCATTACCTAACGCATTAAAGAGCTATCTAGGTGCACCCATCATATAATATATAATGGGATCACACAGTTATATCTAGTAATACCCATCATATATAATTTTTAAGGACCATATCATTAATAAAACCGTTGAAAAATATTTTTCTCACATGTGAATCACACATTCAGATATCAAAATATCCATTTATTAATCACTTTTAAAATATAATAGATTCACATCATGAATAAACCATTTTATATAATAATAATTTTAAAATGTTAAAAATTAAACATCAATTAATTAATTTATTATAAGATATGGAAAATCAGTTTATTCTATATTTGTTAAAAATACTTTTCACACTTTTGTAAAAATATTCAAAAGAGTAACTTTAAAGAGATTTGTTTTTAAAAAATCAATTACAAATATCATATAACTATCCTCAGCAATAATAAAATGAGTGGGTATGTGTTTTAGATATACATAAACAAAAAATATGTGTAAATACAAATAATATAATCAAAATTAATTGCACACATTATCTTAGAATGATATAATTAAATAATTAGAAGTGTAACATAATGATGGGAAATTGATTTAAAAAAATCCCTTACCTAAAGTCTAATTTTTTAGGTATTTACTTCTTCATCCTAAATAATAATATTATGAAAATTATTTACATGTTTATGATTAATTTTCATGTTATATTATAACTTTTATAACACATCTTACCATGTTATAACAACTACTTAATTATTTATTTTCACGTCGGATGTTTTTACCATATTTGATTTATAAGTCCAAAACGACTTCTGTAGGATGAATTTATTTTGAGGTGATCATTCCATCATCTACATAATAATATTAATGAAATTATTATAATTTTTATAAATCAATTAAATTTTAAAAATTCACATATGAAATATGTTTGTAGAAAATAAACTATGTTATAACATTGAAGATGGTCGATCGTACGTACTTATATGTAATGTTTTCATTTTTCAATGACCAATATAAAAATTAACTAAGTATTATATTATAATTCAATAATTATAAATATTTATATAATATTATATATAAATACTAATTTACATACTATATGAATTAATTAGACGCAATAATGAAAAAATAATGACATCGGTTCGTGAGGAGGTTGTCCATAAAAATATGATTAATGATTTTGTATCGCATTTAATGGATGTGGATATGGATTTAGGTCATACCAATAACATAATAGCAACATAGTATCTTTACGATGGTGAATTTATTATTTTATAATGGTTTAATAAAATATTAAGGAGGTGGGGGAAGAAATGATATAAAGACCGAGGATGAAAAATGATACCTCTTCTTGGAACAATATATTTTTATTAACACTATAAGACCACTAAGGTGTGTGTTATGTCTCAAATAAAAAACCTATTATGAGGGTATGGATTCTATAAAAAAGTTCTAGGAATCGATGTTAATTTTTTTTAAAATGTGAATAAATGAAATGAAGATGATCACTTTTACAAGGGAGGGGATGGTCACTCATTTAATTTCTTAAAATATTAAATCAATTGTAATTAATTTTCAATTCAAAATAGAATCCAAAGTGATTTAGTTTTATGATAAGACTATTATGGGTCTAAATACAATCATCCTATAATTTTTTCACAATTTTAGCACACATTCATACCCTTATAATATAATATTAACCCTTATTTAACCTATTTAACTCTTATAATAACAACGTATATTTTTCCACTTTAATGGTCAATATTTTTACTATAAAATTACAAATGACCCATAAAGGGATCATGGTTTATATTTTAATCATTATCTAAATAAATGGTCTAAATTTATGATATGTATGGAATAAATATCATTTAATAAATATTATTTAATTTAAAATATGATAAATGTAAATGTTGATACTATTCATTACATTTACTTTTAAAAATACCAATACACCAATTTAATTTAGAAAAATATTTTAATAAATAATCATTCTTCAAAATTTCTCAATAAAATTCAGGGATTATATTAATTATTTTTTATGGTATTTAATTAAATATATTTAATACCATTCATTTTATTTTATTTTTAATAAAACAATATTACATTTGTTTTTAGAGCATTTTAGGTAATTAATTCTTCAAAAATAATTCATAATAAATTAGTATGTTTAATAAAAATATATTATTTTAAAAGGTATTATTTATATTCAAATATATCTTTTATGTAACACCATATTTAAAATATTATAATTATTAAAAACAAGAGTGTGAAATGTTTGATTTTTCATTAAATAAGAAATTATAGAGTTCATAATCTAATTAGAGTGTCTATAAGGAGTTATAAAACTAAAACATTCATGATTATTAATTATTTTAACTCATACAATAAATTTTATTCATGTTTTATTGTCATTTTTTGGTACTTATGATATTATTTTTATCTTTATTTAACTGATTAACCCTTTACCGAGGTAACAAATATTTATAAGGCTACTATTAATATTATCCCAAAATTAATGTTTACTATTTTTTAAGTTTTTACCTTCTGATATAAAATATCTAATATATTTTTTATAATTCCAAACATAAAAGTTTTTTCATTTAATTTTTTTTATATCAAAAAATTGAAACAAATAGTTTTATAGAAAAATAAAATTTTTAAAAAATAATTTTCTTATACAAAATTCAAGTATCTAATATATTTAAAAAATAGAAATTGGATAATTTTAAATTAAATTTAAATATTTAAAATTTAAAAATGATCATAAAAAATATTTTTCATTTTGAAAACATTAAAATAAAAGTATTTTTTTATTATAAATTAGTATTTTTCACTATTCTATGAGAAATTAATATTTTAGAAAACTATCAAAAATTTATCATAAGATAAATTTGAAATTATAAAAAAATTGATTTTGTTTCAAATAAATATTATAAAACATTTATGAAATAATCATAATATTAAATCATGAAAATATATAGTAATATTTTTTGAAAAAAAAAATTTTCTGAAGATTCCAATGAATTTTATAAGTATTATGTTATTATTTTTTAATAATTAATAGAAAATTTAAAAATTTATTTTATAAATCATTGATTCATATTAATAACATCCAATTCAATGGAAATTTTATAATGGTAACATTTTTAATAATAATATTTTATTTTTTACGATCAGTTTTGTGTATCTTGTTCACTAAGAAACATAGTGTTTCCTATTAAATATGTTGGATGTTACATGATGTGAATATATCCTTAATTTCCCCATGGTATACACCACATTTTATCTTTGAAAACACCATATTTTTCATCGATAGGGAGTCCGTGAGTTGACAATGGAATAGGTTTTTAACCATATTTCGGGATAATTGATTAGGTATAATCATGATATATTTCACCCTAGTAATCATATCATTCAGTTTCCTATCATCACCATATTTTTCTTCATGTTAGACATTAACATGACTCATTTTGGTTCTATCCATTTAAATAATACAAAAAACAGTGTTAGAAAAAATAATTGAAGTGGTAAACTACACAATTACGAAGAATCACTTATTGAATTTGTAAATTATGGAGCTTTATTTACTATCTAAGACACATTAGATTTATCCTATTTCACTAATTTAAATAATATATTCAAATACATAATAATGTTGTGTAAAAATGTGAATTAACCAAATAATATCTCTTAAGAGTGCCAAACCAGGGGTACAATATGACTAATTATCTTCCACTATGTAACAGTCAAGTAAATCCCATCACACATTTTTAATGTTATTACCCATAGGTATATCTGTTCTAGAACGATATCCACTTATAGAATCTATATATGGATTTAGTTCTAAGAATAAATCACATAATATCTAACATACCAAACCATTAGTATATTATTCTTTAATTATCCTCAAATCCAATTATAGGGTTGGGATCCCTAATATATATTTTCCTATATCATGTTCCTAAGGTTTCTACAAAACTTCCTATGATAACAATTGTAATTTATCTAACTCCAATAACCTTGATCATATTTCTACCTTGTTATATAGTAAAAATATACAAGGAACCACATCATGAATTACTGAATATTTAAGTAGTCTTGTTAAAATATATACAAACCTAATTCCCCTATTATAATTTTATATAAAAATAATAACAAATTTTTTTTAGGAATATCATTATTCCCCTATAATATCATGTCCTATCATCTATTATGCACGTTATGTTTTCATCGGGTAGGATACAAAATAAGGGTGAGCTCAAAAATCATTTAGAGTTGAATAAATTTGAATCTATAATGACTAAAAATTAATTTTTTTCTTCATAAAAACACTTTTGAGGAAAACATGAGAAACCATGAAGTCAACCACAAGAAGTGAAAATAGAATATTTTAATTAAAACATAAGCCTTCCAGAATTTATCTCCTTAGAATGTTTTCAACGGATATTAGTGACCTGATTTTTAGTTTCATCCAGTAGCATATCTTCAATATTTGAAACCATGTGACATTTGATCAATAACCTGATTATCATGATTTGATAGGAAATACACAATATATAATGGAATATAACTAAACACACATAACACTTAAGTAATAGGACTATCCTGAATAATTATGTAACAATTTGTTTAGAAGGGTAAATAACTAAACACATATTCTGTTTAATTAAAATGATTATCATGAAAAGATATGGTGTAATCTATATGGTAGGGGAAAAAACTAAAACAATTCTATTTAATTAATAATAATTAATGAAATGAATCATTAGATAATATTAGTACTAAAATATTTCAATAATATTAACTGAATTTTTAATGAATGAAATTATTAATTTTTATATATCATGATATAATGAATCATGACACCTCAATTTTATAGACCGCTTACAAGATATATTTAATAAATATGTATACCCCATTTAATGAAAGATTAATAATTTTCCTCATAAGAATATTGATAACTCAAAGGGTTAGATAATTTTGTGTCCTACCCATCATTTCATTTCAATAACTTCCTTATATATCATATAATCTATTAAATTCATGAAAAGTGTTCCTTATCATAAAATATGTGTATTGAGTTAAGAATATGAATTTATCAATATTTCATTCTATAATAAAATAATTTTAAATGTAAAAACTATATGTATAAATGATATATGGTTATAGATATATATATATCCATCATAAATATTATGGACTCTGAGGTTAAATTTAATGACCAATGATCACAAGAAAGAGAATATTTCAATAGAAATTTACTAATTACCAAAATTAATCAAGAAAGATAATGATAATACTTTCCTTAGGAAAAATGGACTCAAAAAATCAATATAAATAATAATAAAGATATCAATAGAAGACCCCAATTGGGGTATAAATAATGGAATTTTCCCATGAATGAATTGTAATACCACAAAAATATCATTAAAAATATTCTTGAGGATAATATTAATTTGAATTGGAAATAGGTTTAAAACTAAATGTATATAAAATATTTTAAAAATAATTTTCATTAAAAATTATCCATGAAACATATAATGTAATATTTTAACATTTACTGGTAATTAAGGATGCAAAATTTTTACATGTTGTAAACATTAGAACATATAATCTTTGAAGATTTTTGGTAGAATAAAAATATACCTTATAGATAAAATGACAAGAGGATTCCATTCCAAAAAAACTTATAAAAACACAAACTGGTAAAAATATATTTAATAAATCATTTCTTTAATGTCAAAAATAATTTTAATTTTTTTTAAAACATGGTTTTTGAAAAAATGGACTTTTGGCCGAAAAGACAATTGAGGATGAATTTTACTAAAAACATTCTCAATATTTTTAAGTTACATGTAGAGGAATATGATAATATTACTTGAAGACATCTTGGAAACTACATTATATGAAAATTAATTTATTATATTATATATTGATTAAATAATATCGTTTAATATATGTTCGTGTATAAACAATCAAAATTAAAATGAGAATATAAAATAAAATCATACAATGATCATAATGGCGGAATGATAATTTTTAAATGAATATAAAATTTTTATTAAATAAAAATAAACATAAATAAAGTGGTAATAAAAGAAGATTTATTCAAAAGTCATTGAGCACATATTCTTATAATGTTAAAGTCAATTAATAAGTAATATATCCAAATGAAAATAAATTGAGTTATGAAATTATTTACTACTTGATAACATTTAATTCAAATATTATTCGATGAAATAATATAAATTGAATCATAAAATACATTGTATAATTAAAAAATAATGATATTTCAGGTTAGGTGTAATTCCATAAACTATATAAAATAAATTTTCTTTATAACATTACAATATACCTTAATGAATGGAAATTGAGATGAAGTCCCTTACCTCATGCTTATTATTTTTGTTGGAACGATATTGAAACTCATGTATGATGGTATTGGTAATTAATTAATTTATAATTGAACCATATATATATTTAAAATACCTTTTATTATCCTCTTATATCATCTTTTTTCCCTTTCGTTAATAATGCTTCAATATTTTGATTGTTTGGTGTGTTAATTGCATTGTTTTTTCATGTTTTTAACATGAAAGTGTTGGTTCTTTTGAATTATATAGTTCCAAAATATCCAAAATGATATTATTTTTATAAATATAATTTTTCATTTGATATATATTTAAACGCATTATTTTAATTTGAATATAGATAATGGATCACATCACTCCGTAGAGATGGTAGGTTGTATATATGCATGAAATACATAATCATTTCCAAAAATGGTTAAAATGGTAAGAAAGTGTGGGATATATTAATTTTTACAAATCAATAAATTTTCATATATATCACATATATTTTCTAAATTTATCTTTATTACCTTCATTTTATTGTGTACGTGCGAAAAAATCACATCGCTTCATGTGGTGGGAGTCCTCCATACATATTATAAATGTTATCATATTTTAAAATGAATATAACGTAATAATGTATATATAATTCTAAAATGATAGACATAAAATGATATATTAAATATTATATAAATGTGTTCAATCCATTATTATATTTTTATCGACTTGAGGCTGGCCATTGTACACAAGGATGAAAATAGTCCATCGGGGGCTGGGGTGATACACCCATTTAAATTGTAAAGGAAGTTTTATAGTTTAGTAGTCCGAGGGGGTGATTTTAGGTGGTTAAATGTATGTGAAATTGCTAAGAATCGGTTATAATGTCATTAGATTTTATCCATAAGGTTTATTCATGGAGCCAGAAAGACCCAATGGCCCTATTATACATGATTCATGGACCATCTTTCCAGTAGAAGATGCTCGTCGGATGATGATTTGGCCAAGGATACATAGGGAATCACATAGGGTGAGAGGATAGGAAATCTGGCTCATCGCACCTTTTTTGGAGGAATTATTTCCTATTTTGGGACTCCCTTATAGATTTAAGCTGTGTTCATATGTTCTAGAATACTTGGTTCATTCCAAATTCTATGATTTTTGATTACCCAATGTTTACTAGATCATTCATAAGTACCCATGGGTCTAAAATCATTTATATATATCCATGGTTATCAATTAATGAAGTTATCTATATGTATCCTTGGTTATTCTTCATTTTTACCATTTAGTGGATACTTCAAGAATCCCTTCATCTTTAACTGAGACAACACATGTTTAGTCTATGTGATGGTGAGATATAAAGTTTATCATCATATAGGGGCAGTATTTGTTCCCATGTGAGGGCTAGACCCATAATATGGGATTCCTAAATATCTTCATGAGAGGAATAAAATCCCATGTCTTTCAGTTCCACTGAATTGGACACATCACCTTTTATGGTAGTGTGACGAGGTCACATCCAGAAGTTTAATTTCATTCGACAAGGACATCTAGGAAGAAGGTGACTAGTCAAGATTTGATGGGGAACATACATTGAGGTGGCTAGAGGTACCCAGAAGTGATGTAGTATTTTGGGTGATAGCGAACCCACTGAGGATACATCCTTGAAAACATTTGGCTGAGTTTCAATTTTTAGGTCAAACCCATATGATGGAATTAATATGTATCCTTGGGAGTGGATTAAGATCTATAATATTTATGGAATAAGGGGTTTTACATGGAATATTTCCATAAATAAGGCATGATATGGCACTTTCATTAGTCGATAAGTGCCTTTTAGGTCCAAGTTGAATCATATACAATAAATGATGATTTGATGTGTTGGGGGTCATAAATGGGGTTAACCATTAAGAAAGACCCATTTTGATCTCAATCCATACAGAGGGATCCTATATATCTTTTTTGGGGAAGGAATCAGAGTAATAATAGTTCATTATTTGGAGATTAATCTTAGGAGGTGGCCCATTTTGCTATTTGCATGCATGTTGTGATCATCACTACACTCTAATCTCATATGAGTGATGCTCAATGAGAGAATCAATAGGATGCGGAAGATTAAAAAACCACAAATCTTTTATTCTACATAGATGGAAAAAGGAGGATAATGACATTAGGAGATACTCGAATGAGAAAACCTCCACTTATTTTTAAAAAGGGGGAATACTCTAAGATGGATTCCATGATATTGGTTCGGGGAAAGGGGAGAAGTTTCACTCTTCAATTAAATGATAAAAAATAATCATTTATCATTGTCTCTCATGGATGGCTATTGAAAAAAAATAAAATGATTAATATTAATCCCTATAATTGAAAGGTGCACGTCAGTATCCCAACGTTGGACCCCATGTTTGGGAATGTAAAAATATGGACATTCAAGGGGCCTGAACTATTATGTGTATTACCCATGTGACATCACTTATCATGGGTGTGTATACAGAGAAAGGAGAGTTGTTGAAGTTGTTGGTTTTATCATATGAGTTTCGTGTAAATGGATGAGGCATTGGCATAATGTTTTTGGACTAGCTAGTAGAGGGTCTACAGGTGATGTGACGGGAATGGATGGATATTATTGGGGCCAGAGGATGAAACACCCAAGAATACCCCATTTTGTGTGACATTTTCTTAGGGGTGGGGGGGTTCCTAGCATAGCATATCACCATTCTAGTGGTGGATACATATTCATATCATGATGTTATGTAGACCAGGATGTAGTTTATGTTTCATTTATCTTCTTGGAACTATGTTCCACCCACGCAGCACTTTGATATGTGGGGTTGAGTTCCAATCGTGTACCATAGTAGAACGTGGTGTGCTATTCTATATCTTTTGTTGTATAAAACATGCAAGTGGGCTCCATCAACATAACAATTTCCTACGTGGTGCATGGTTCATCCCATGTAGTATATTTCTACACGACGCATAGATTTGATGGATAATTGGTTCAACGCTTCGCAAGTAATTCATCCACAAAAATGTTCGGTTCAGAGACTACAAATTCTAATTATATTTTTTCCTTTCTAGCAATTTTGTTGGATATACCTATAAAAAAATATTTGTAAATGTATTTATTTTTAGTACTATATTAGTTCATTCCTTTTTTTATCGATCTCTTATAAAATTCCCCTCTTCTACACTCTGAAATTTGGTTTTGGATTGTCCACTTTTTTAGATCACCATGAGATCCTTTTATTGAGGGGTATAAGAGATGTATTGATGGGTTGCACAATAGTTTTTGCAGAAGATCCAGGATTAATTACCCAGTCTGTGGATCAATCACTCAATACAGGCACACGGGGGTTTTTGTTTTCTAATGCACAAATCACACACTTTTTCCCGCAAAATCATTCATTACGGAGATTCTATCTAGTTTTCCTCACCCAAGATCTGTATGATTCCACTGAAAATGGTATGTGGGGATAGTTTCTCCACCTTTTATTCCCAAATAGCATCATTCCTGGGGGGAACATCACCATCATATTCTTCCCATAATCCATTTTTTTTCAAAGATGGTTTGTGGTGCGGACCTCCATGCGAATATGTGGTCTACAGAAGATGTTTTCCCATTAATGTCCAACCTTTTCATTTCCAATTATTATTTTTAGCTATTATTATTGATATATTCAAATAGTTCATTTTTCATCCTTTTCCAAATTTATGGGAGTAAATGACATCCCTTTTCCAAATTTTTAGGACTCAAAAAATTACCCCATAATAATGATGTTTGATTGACCTGAAGAGGAGGCTATTGTGATTTAGAATGTTTTCCTGACATATGTGGGTTTGCAGAATAAGTGTATACCCGTTAGAGGGGGACATTCTTATGTAAAAGAGGACCATCTAATTTTTCTTATACCATTTTTTCTAGGAATGTCAGTGCTCCCATGGATCTCTCACTCGCTCTGTTCTATGTATACAAACCTTTCACAGTCTCCTTCATCCATGAACTATACATTGAATCCATGACCTAAATTGGAAACCGTCTATTGGTGATTTTGAATTTCTGCATTACGAGAGTTTGTGTAATACTTTATTATTTCAGGAACCATCAGTTCACTAGACAAAATTGCATAGACCAACACCTTCTGAGCATCTGTGAACTACCAGTTCACTGATGTTGCTTTTCATGGACTAACAATTTCTGGAAAGTAATTCATATGGATCATTCATACAGAGGGCCCTCAATTTAATGAATTTCCTTCATTCCTTTTCCATTTTTTAGAGGATATAATTTTCCTAATTTAATTTTTATGTAAGGATGGGATGGATTCTAACCCTTCAATGAATACTACCTCTACTGCTAATTCCATTTTAGCTTCTAATACAAAGTCGAATGACATGGAAGATTATGGTGAAAATACGATCCCGGTTTAACCATTACATTCTTATCTAGATTAGCTGCTCAATTTTGGTCAAGACTAAATTTCCAATTTCATATAGCCTTCCCAATTATTTTTTTCTCCAACCATACAATTGGTTGATTTTGGAACCATGCAGGACCAACCGACCTACAACTTGGATAATCAATAGTACCTTTCCTAAGGCCCTAATTTCGTCAAAAGCACAATTCATAAATAAGGATATTGATATTGGGTCTCTAATGGACTATAACACTTTATCGCTGGATGATTCATGATGAGGTCCAGATGAAAAGGCCCACTACTACCATAACATTTCACGGAGAGCCATGAAAAATTTGCAGCACTGTTGGTCGTCAAAACGGGACCTTCGTTTTGGAGGATCATTTGGTTGGGACTAGTTTAATCAAATCTATGAGAAATTCTCATCTAAATTTCAGACCGTGGGGATGTACGAGGATTTTTGGGTGTCCCATACCAACAGTCAACTTTCCAACCCCCTGATTTTACAACGTTGGAATAGATGGAGCCTACATTCAAACACATTTCATCTAGTCTATAGGGAGGTTGGTATTATCCTCTAGTATGTTTGGTTCATTTTAGTATTTTCCATCATCAGGGATACATAAAACGAATTCTTACCTCCCTACAATCCTTGGGATTATGACGATAAGAATCATCCATTAGCAATGGATATTATTGACAAATCCAATGATTACTGAAATATGTCGAACCTTGTGTGAAGCAATACTTTAGTTTTTAACTAGATTATTGCCTTTGATAAATGAAATGGTTATGAGACACAACCTCAAAGTCCAATGTTTTATCCAACCAAAGACACCTCAGGGTGAGAATGTTCCTACTCGTGTATCTTACAGTAGTGTCAGTTCCATGAATGGGGCTATGAATGTTTTTCTGATGTGGGCCAGTTGTTTGAAATGATGGCCTTCCTAGACATGTTTTTTATGGGATTTCTCTTGGTAGTTTGTGACTCAAGTAGTTTAAGAGTCACCAACACCATTATGGAAGGTCAACTGGATTCTAGAAAATATATCAACCTACCCATTCCAGAATTAGAAAAAATATATTTCATGTTGAGAATGATTAGTGAGGGTAAGCCACCTCACTAGTTGTTAGGGATTTTTCAAATACTTTGGGGCTGGATAAGAGCCCATATATGGGAATACACATCCATCAATCTCCTATCGATTCTGGAAGTTATACATCATATGTATCATTAGAGTATAAGCAAAGTCATACTAGTAGGAAGGGCCATGACGGAAATGCAAGATGAGTATAATGAATGGAATAAATGAGAATTGATGACTCGAATCAACTAGAATCTTTTATTATTCCTTTTTATAACTTATTACCATTTTATATCAAACACTTATTTATTTAAGTCCATGTTAGATGTTTTGGACATATTTGAGTCATAAGTCCAAAATAACATCGGTAGGATAATGTTGGTCATAATGTTTGGTATTCCATAATCAATATAGTAATATTAATGAAATAATTATAATTTTTTGTACATAAATTACACCATAAAAATTAATCTATTTAATTTGGTTACGAAAAATGAACAATGTGAAAATCATGGAGATGGTATGTCAAACATACGCACGAGCAGCGTTTCCATTTTACAACGACCATTTGAGAAATAAATAAATTATTATATTATACTAAAATAATGAAATATATGTCATTTATATCATATATAAACATTATATACATCATTATATCAAGTCATCAGTGTTAATAATGGAAAAAATGGAATCACTTCGCAAGGTGGTTGTTAGTTGTAGACAAGAATTATGATTTCATATCACATTTAATTGAAATAGAGATTGATTTATGTTAGGAAACATACATAATAAAAAATAATAATATTCTTGATAGTTTATTTATTATTATTTTTGTTTTTTAAAAAAATTTAATGTGTGTATGAAGAAATAAAATAGAAAAACATGATTAAAAAGATACCTCTTCTTCAGACATTCTACTTTTCTTAACAACTTAATTCCACAATGGTTAGTGTTATGACTAAAATTAAGATTATATAATTATGGTATAGATTATCTAAATTGTTTTGGGTTGGGAAATTATGATCCAAAAATGGTTTTGAAATGTGAATAAATGAGATGAATAGGTTCCCTTTTACAGGAGAGGGGAGGGGCACTCTTAGAATTTTTTAAATTGTTAAATTAAGATAAATATATTATCAATTCAAAATGGATACAAAATGAGTAATTTATTATATAAGATGATTTTTTGGCTAAATAATCTCATAAAATAATTTTAAAAAAATTTGGTCACATTATTACCTCTATCATTTAGTTTTAATGCAAATTTTACCCATTAAACATTTAACAAGAAAACATTGATTTTTACTCTTTAAGGGATAACATTATTACAATGAAATTATAGAAGACACATTAATATTTTATTTTTGATATTATAATAATTATAATATTAACTTTTTCAAATTTAATATTTTTAGGAATATTATATAATTTTATAAAATATTATTTATTTTAAAATATCATTAATATGAAATTTGACATTATTCATTAAATGGAATTTTAAAAATATCAATACAATAAGTTTACCTAAAAAAATTAGGTTAATACATCCTTAAAATGTATAATTAATTTATAGAATTCATTTAATACATTAATTATCATATTTTATATTTAATTTAATATTTTTAATTTCATTTATTTTATTTTTTCATAAATTATATAATCATGGTATCATTTATCTAAAATAATTTATGGTATTTATATAATCATTAGAAAATATGAAAAAACTACCATGATGTATATAGATAAATTCTATTTAAAAAAATATTTTTATTCAAAAATATCTTTCATATAATACCATATTAAAAATATCATACTTATTGAAAACAAGATTGTGAAATGTTTTATTTTTCATTAAACAAAATATTCTAAAATCCATAATCTATTCCATCTGTCCAGAAATGGAAATATAACAAAATATTGAATGATTATTTATGAAAATACTCATAAAATAAATTGTATTCGGGTTTTATAATCATTTTCCAATTATTATAATTTTATTTTTACCCATATTTACTATATTTACCCTTTCAAGAGATAACAAATATTACTAAGGTTAAAATTCATGTTAACTAAAACTGATTGTGAACTATTTAATAAATTTGGAACTAATAATTAAATTTATGAAAAAATATTAAATATTCAATACCTATATTTTATGGACAATAATTTACTGATAAATTGAATAAATCAAATGAAAAATAGTTTTCCAGAAAAAATAACCTTTTTTAATATTACGTTTTTTATGCTAAATTCACCTTTAAAATATATTTAATAAAATTTGGATTAATTTAAATAAAATTTAACTTATTATAATTTTAATCTAATCCCAAAAAATAATTTATATTTTAGAAAATATAAAACATAATGCAACCTTTAATAAAAATTAATATTTTTCACTATTCTTGAACAAGGAAAACTTTTTTAAAAATGGAAAAACAATTATAAGATAATTTCAAAATCATAAAATAAAACGTAAATTTTATTTTTTAAAATAAATTTTAATAAAATTTTTAGAAATTAATTATAACATAAATACATGTATGGAAATCACAATATTTTTTGATGAAAACATATTGTTTTGAAGATTAAAATGAATATACAAAAAATTATGTTATTATATAATAATATTATAAAAATAAATTTATATATTTATTCATTAAATTAGTAATTTCTTTTACTGCATTGAAATTCAATGGAAATGATATAACAAACCCAATTTTAATAATAATATTTAATTTTTCTTTATTATACTCGGTGTTTTGTAATTGTATGTTATAGAACATAGTGTTTCAATTAAATATATCAGTACATTTCAATATACCCCACTTTTGAATCTTGGATCCCTTTAATTAATAACATAGATTCCGTAATTAGGGTTTGAATTTCCAAAAAGATTTTTTTTGAAAACCCACACTACCAAAATGATTCAATAGAAATTCCTTTCGAAATATGAAAAAGGAAATATTAAAGTTACCTAAGATAAAACATATCAGGTTTCCATATTGGAAAAAATGGAAATGGAATAGAAATTAAAACTTACAAGGATTGATAAAGAGTGATAGAAAATTTTTTCATGTTAAGGGTAATCACAAAAAATTGTAAACCTTTGATCAGTTTTGAGGAAATTGATTTCATGGTGAGAAAAGTAATTGGATAACATTTATATTTTAAAGATATTTTCCTTTAATTAAAGACTTCTATTGTTCTATATACTAAATTTATATGTAAATATACTTACATGAATAGTATAGTTTCATCCTTTATCAAATTACAATGGAAACTTGTTTTTTCTCCAAATGATGAACATAAATGTTTTTATACTTGGATCATTAGAACCATTTATGGATATAACCCATAATCATAAAAAAAATGTTTTTCTTTGAGAAACTATATAATCATAAACCCTTCATAATGATTTTTAAGGAAAATTATAGTTATCCTAAGCATATCCCCCCAGAGTGTCGTAACCAAGAGTGCAGCAAGGCCCATTGTCATGCAACAGTTCCCGTTCGAGTCTATATCAAAGCGGTGTTTTTGAGTTTTACCCCTAGGTACATCGGTGCCAGAGCCACCTGAACCTTCTTGTATCCAGACAGGGATGTATTTCTCAGAAAACTCAAAAAATATCTACAATACCAAAATTCTAGGAAGTTATTCTATACGAATCCTCAAAGTCCATCTTAGGTCTATGATCTCTAATCAGAGTTTATCTAAAACTAGCTTCCAAGGTATGTACTAAACTTCTTTTGATACCAACTGTAACGACCAAACCCCAGTTACGCAGAGTTATTGAATTATTACATAACATTGGCATGATCACAAGAAATATCATGTCTCGAAACACTGATTAGTTTAGTTTCCTTGGAAACAGTAGATATATTCATAAAGTTTACATTACAACATAAAATGAAAACTACAACAACATAGTCTCCATATTCCACACTCATATACCTACATATTATCCCAGCAGGTCATTCATAAATTACATCTTCAAATCCTGAGAAAAATAAAACATTGAAAGGGGTGAGCTCAAATGCCCATTAAGGATAACAATATAGCAGAAACATTCATAAATAAGAATATAAATTTAAGTCAATGTATAACTAAAAAAAGCATTTTAAACTTGAACTTCAACATAATATCGTAGAAATAAAATGAAATAATGACATTTACTTATTCAAATGGAAATTATATTAATCGAATAATCACATGCAATATCAATAACCACTTTCATAATGATGGAATACATAATTCCATACTATCATAACCGCAGATCCAAGGCCTCGTGCCAAGACTACAAACAATATTTTGTCAAGGCCTTTTTCCAAGACACTAGTTTTTCTAATGAGACCTACCGATTCATCGAAGAGTTGTAGCGGGCTCCACCCGTAACTTATTAAGTCCATTGCATTCCTCATATGAACAAGTTTAAACATAACATAAACATTCATATTAAAATTAGCATACGAAATGTCAATAAATTCTATATAAACGTTGAATTGTATAAAAATAACACATCCACAGTCAAACATATCACAAAACCTTCAATACAATATGGATGTTTTAGTATCATAATAAATAAACTTCAAATAACCTTATAATCCATCAAAGTATGTTGACATAGATGAAATCAAAACTATTTGAGAGAAATTTATATTTATTTGAAATCATTTAAAAGTCACATAATTATAAAATAAAACTTTTAATTTGAAAATATTCTTAGAAGCTTGTATGTGAAGCTTCGAAGATTTTATAACGGCGGAAAATAGTTGCACGTGCCGTATAAGTTAAACAAGAAATTCTTACCTTAATTCTGTCGAAAAGGTAAATAAGGCCCTTGTTTAAAAAAATATGGAAATATTCCTTTATAAACCTCTTATAAAATGTCAAACAAGGGTATAAATGACATTAACCTGTATTCTAGTAAAAAGTAAAACTATTTTAAAATAAATTTTTAAGAAACATGGATGTGGATGATAAAAAAGTCCTAGTAGATTATTACATATAAAAAACCTCGGATAATGAAGAGATTGCGAAATAAACCCTTATCTTGTAATTTTCCTTGGTTGAGGTAGGTTTAACTCATGTATAATGGAGAAATAATTTTTATTGAATTATATAATAATCATATATATTAATATGATATGATCTTTTGACACCATTTTGTTAATAAAATCTTAGTATTATTGTCGTTTTGGGTGTTAACTTTCTCATTTTCTTTTATATAAGATGTGTTTGTTATGGATAGGTTGTATTATAATCATATCCAGAATGATATTAATTCCTCAAATATTATTTTTAATCATCCATTAAAATTTATTCTTGAATGGATACGATGGGGAATGAATCTCATCGTGTTCGTGGAGACTATAATCCGTATGTACGCACGAGCGACAATATCATTTTTTTGATATTAAAATAATATATAATTGGATGGTATATCATATATATAGAATTATTATTCTGTTATATTTATTATTTACCTGAATTATACATCATTATTATACCCATCTAAATAATAGTATATTGAATAACAGTTACACCACAACGTGGAGACGATAGATCGTACGTACACACGTATAGTGACATGTCATTCAAGGGATGGATAGAATAATGAATTTGTTTGTTCCATATTTATAATAACATCACAATATATAGATGGTACTGGAGTTATTATTTTATAATAGAAATAACAACGAAAGAAGAAGTTGAAGAAGAAATGAACTTGAAAAGGGTGGTGAAAACATTACCTCTTCTTCAGGTTCATCCTTTTGATTTGATCAAAAGGGATCCATAGGTTGGCTTTATTATCAAAATAAGGCCACTAGGTTGAAGTGAGGTAAGTTGAGAGAGTATTTGGGAAGGGGTTGGTCATACCAAAAGGCTTTGAAAGTGTGAATAATTGGTTAGAAGTGGTGTCCTTTTATAAGGGGGAGGAGGGGCACCTTAGGAAAATCTAGAAATATTATTTTATAATAAATTCATATTCGGTTTATAATGGCTCCACAGTGGATTATTTAAAATTTAAGTTGGGGATAGGTCGAAAACCACTCAACCGATAGGATTTAAATAGGTCTGGGTTACAATATTAACCTTATCTTTAAGTATTAACTCCTAGTTAATTAGTTTAACTTTTACAATGTCTCTTTTTATTTTTATATTATATGGTAAATCAACTTACAATATACTTCCAAGCAACCCCCATGTGGTCCACTAATGATACACCTATCATGATATAAGTATCTTGGCCGAACATTAGATTTTTTTGCATTTAATATCAATTAATAATATAATATTTGTTATAAATACTCTTTTATGTCAATTTTGAGACTATTGAATATTTGATTTTTTTAAAAATCATAACATAATGATTACTTCGAAAATTGTTAATTAAATAAATACTAACATGTCATATTAACCTATAAAATTTTTGGTATTTATAAAAAGTCTCAAATTGCATTTATTTGGGTATTTATAATATCAATTATTCTAATTTTTCATTAATTAGGTAATTACTACATCATCATTGGGCCATAAATAAATTAAATTATTTAATGTCTAAAAACTATAAATAAACTACCATTATGTAGGAAATATTTTATATTTCTAATGAATATTTGAATTCAAAACACCAACATATATAACCCTATGTATCAATTGTTTTGCTAAAAGATATATGCTTATGTCATTTTTGTATTTATTTTTAAATAAAGTGTCCCTATCACCTACAAGTTGCTATATGGGGTCCCAAAATCGACCCAAAGATGCCCATTTTCAGAAATGTATCCTCCAATAAGTTTAGGACACGTTTTATGGTAATTTAGTATTATTATAATATTATTTTTAACCCTTATTTACCGGATTTACCCTTTAACAATGGTAAATAGAATTTTTACCGAAGTAATTACTCAATATGTCTAACAATAAAAGTTACCTATTTACACAATTTGTAATTCCTGATTGCAAATATGAAATCAATTTTTCAAAATTCAAACCATAGAAGTTGCAGAACTTAATTTAAAATTAATTCTCGTTGTCAAAACAAAAAAACGTGTTTTTATGATATAATAACTATCAAAATATTGATACGTGTATATGTCTGGTTTAATTATGAAATTATGTCCAATGACCAACATTGTATTAAATGGTAAAAGAATATTCTAAATATACATTAAAACCACTCAAATTCTTAATTTATCACTATTAATTTTTTTGATTAAAAATGTTGTTTTTAATATAAATTTATTAATTTTCACTATTCATAAAAATATAAAAGTTATCTGAAAAGTACCAAAATTTTACCTTAGGCTAAATTCGAGACTCTGAATCCAAAAAATGAAGACCATTTTGAGAGATAAAATTTATAAAATTTCAAAAATTATGTATTACTATTCATAACAGCTTGTTTGATTGGTTGTGGTGTATGTTAAAACTCGAAGTTGCATATAACACACGCTACTATATTATTCATAGAGAAGTGTACCGTGGAAGTTTGGGTTGTTACAACAGCTTTCAATAAAAATTAGTATTTGTCACTATTCATTTAAAAATACACCTTGTTAAAAAATTGTTAAAAATTAATGATAACATTGTTTTGAAATTATAAAATAAAATATAATTTTTTTCAAAAAATTATTTTTTAAAAAGTTCTAGATATTAATTATAATATTAATATATGTAAGGAAATATTAATAATTTTTTATGAAAACATTTTTTTGAAGAATAATATAATTATACTAAATATTATGATATTATTTTATAATATAATAAAAAAAAATTTATTTATTTAATAAATTATTTATTTCATTTCTTACATTCAAATTCAAAGGAAATGTTATACCAAAAACATTTTTAAAAATAATATTTTATTGGTCTTTTTATGCTCGTTGTTTCGTAAGTGAACGTTATAGAGCATAGTATTACTATTTAATATCTTAGGATGTTACAATCTACCCCACTTATTCTACTTGAATCCCATCAATTATTAACTTGGTTTTAGTGAGAAGGGTGTAAATTTTCAAAATTCCTTTATTGAAAATCCGCACTTCAAAAAGGAATCAATAAAAATTCCTTTTGAAATTTGATAAATGAAATTATTAATGTTACCTAAAAAACATATTAGGTTTCCATAATGAATGAATGGAAATATAAGGTAAAATATAACTTCTATAGATTTATAGAGTGTGATATAAAATGTGTTTGTGATAAAGTTAACCAAAAAAAATTGTAAACCTTTGATAGGTTTTAAGGACATTGGTTTCACAGTGAGAAAAGTTATTTGATAACATTTCTATTTTAAGGTTATTTTCCTTGAATTAAGTACATCCATTGTTATATATACTAAACTCATATGGAAATATACTTACATGAATAGTATAGTTTCATCCTTTATCAAATTACACTAGAAAGTTTTATTTTTCTCTAAATGATTGGTATATATATTTTTATGCTTGGATCATTAGAACCAAATTCTACAGATCACATAGTCCCAAATATTAAAACTATATATTCCTCATTCATTTTGACATTAAATAATAAATTTTCAAGTTAATGATAATAAAATTGCTTAAAAATAATAAAACATTATAATATGTAAAAATAAATTAAATTCCATCATTAAAAATAAATACTTAATGATTATCATAAATCATTAAAAAATTTATGATGCATTAAATTCTTAAATTATATTCCAAACTAATATTAAAACCACAAAATCAGAAGGATTTTACGACATATTATTCTAATTTAATATTAAAATTTACCCCCAATTAACATCTATGAATCTTAATGTATCATTGTAAAATGTAATTTCCCCAATAATATGATTTTTATGATATTATAATTTTTTCAATAAATCATAAATCCACAAAAGGATAGTTCAAAAAATATTCTCTAAATAAAATATAATAGTATTATTTTTACCTTATTCTTATAATTCATCAAAAAATTATAACGATATTTTAAAAATATATCATTATTCACTTCATCTATTAATAAATTTTGAATCCCATGGTATTCATTTTGATAATATATATGTTCCAAAAATAGAATTATTCATTATCCATAAAATATTTTAAATAAAAATATAATTATATACTAACTAGGATATTACATAGTCTAGTGGATGGAAATGAACCATTTTCTCACTTCAATTCTAGGATTAAACAACAAAACCTTTTTGAATGTGATCGATTGTCATAGGTTATGAAATCATTCATTTTTCTAAAACTACATGATTCATAGATATATTGAAAAAATTTTCTAAAATACAAAAAATAAACTCAATATATTCAAAGTTATTAAATTTTTTAGCATCAAATGTTTTCTAAAACTTTTTGTTTATCATCCCTAAATTAATGACCAATAAATATCTCAAGAAAATTAATATCTCCAAAAATGTCATTCATCACCTTAAAATTTCACTACCTAAAGCCTAAAAATGGGTGTCTAAGACTCCGAACTTAAGATAGAATATACTGATGATGGTATATAAAAGTATGGAGATATCTTATCAATAAAATACCATATTATCCAAAGTTATTTAAACCGAACTATGATACAAACTACATGGACCCGACCTTAAACATTACATATTCAATTATTATTAAACTAAAATTCATTTTCATCCATTACCAAGGAAAATATAGGTTTTTGATTTTTGAAAATTAGTAAAAAACCATACAAAGTAAACTTATACATTACTAGTGTACACTATTATATATTATACATTTTTTAAACCATAAGAAACCCTTTTAAAATAAAACATGATTTCATTTCATGAAATATATTCCAAATTTTCTACATTACCATATCCTTGTCCTTACACTCCTTTACACCCAATGAAAAATATATTTAAAACCTGGTATGAGCACAAAAAGCCTAATAAGGTATAAAATAAAGAAACCTTTTAGTTCAATTAAATACATGAAATCCTATTAAAACCTTTTCATTAAAACACACATTTTTATCTGAAAAAAAATCATTTTTGGATTAAAAATATCATTATAAAACTTTTTGAAATCAAGATATTTCCATGAAAATTTATTATCAAGAATAATAAATTCATATAGGTTCCATAGGAAATTATAATTACATAGAACTTACAGAACCCTTACATAAACCCTTTAAAAATATTAACAAACAAATGAATGACATCCAATATAATTATTTTGAGAAAAAAATCAATAGATAATGCATTAGAGTGCTGTCTAGGTGCACCCACCATATAATATATAATGGGATCACCTAGTTATAACTTGTCATACTGATCATATATAATTTCCAAGGACCATATCATGAATTAAACCCTTGAAAAATCTTTTAATCACATGTGAAGAACACTTTTAGATATCAAAATACCCATTTTTAATCACTTAGGAAATATAAAATCTTCAAATCATGAAGAAAAAATATTATTTCAAAATAAATATGAAATTTTATAATGTAAAAATAAATTAATTAAAGTTTTATAAGATATATAAACCCAAATCATTCTATATATTTTAAAATAAACTTATTTCACTTTTTAAAAAATACTCAAAATTGGAACTTTAAACAGAATATTTAAAATAAATTCCATTACAAATATCATATCACTATCATGAGAAATAATAAAATAAGTAGATATGTGTTTCAGATATACATAAACATAAAATAAGTATAAATTCATATAATATAATCATAAATAATTGCACACATAATATTATCATGATATAATTAAATAATTATATGTGTATCCCAATGACCGGAAATTGAGTTAAAAAATCCCTTATCACAAGTCTGATTTGTCATATATTTCATTTTTCATCCTAAATAATAAAATTATTTTAATAATTAAATGTTTATGATTACTTTTCATGTTTCATTATTCCTTTTATAACACATATTACCATGTTATACCAATTGCATAATTATTTAATTTCATGTCGGAAATTTTTACCATATTTGGTTTATAAGT
Source organism: Viscum album (assembly GCA_963277665.1). Classification (NCBI taxonomy): domain Eukaryota; kingdom Viridiplantae; phylum Streptophyta; class Magnoliopsida; order Santalales; family Viscaceae; genus Viscum; species Viscum album. Next base: position 1,819,750,723 of record OY728146.1, read on the forward strand.
CCAAAATGACATCTATAGGATGATTTTTTTAGAGGTCATCATTCCATAATAACTATACTAATATTAAATGAAATTATTATAATATTTATATATCAATTAAACTTATAAAATACACATATTATATATTCTTATATAAAATAATCTACATTATAATCATGGAGATGGTAGGTGGTATGTACGCAAATGTGACGTTTTCATTTTTCAATGAACATTATAATAAATAACTAAGTATTACATTATCATTACATAATGATAAATATTGGTTTAATACCATATATAAATATTAATTTCTTGACTATATGAAGCCATTATAGGCAATAAAGGAAAATAGATGACATAGGTTCATGAGGAGGTAGTCCGCCATAAAATGAGTGATGATTTTGTATCTCATTTAATGGACGTGGATATGGATTTAGGAAATAATAATAACAAAATAAAAACATAGTATATTTAGGATAGTGGATTTTTTATTTTATCATGGTTTCTTATAATATTAAGGAGTTGGGAGATGAAATAATATAAATACACTAGATTAAATATGATACCACATCATCGAACAATATTTTTTATTAACATTATAAGACCACTAAGGTGGGTGTGATGACTAAAATAATGCACCTATAATGAGCATAGGGATTCTATAGAAAGCATTTTTCTAGGAAGGGATGATAAAAAATGGTTTTTAAATGTGAATAAATAAAAAGAAGATGTTATCTTTTATATGATAGGGGAGGTTCACTCCTGCAATTTCATAAAATATTAATTCAATTGAAAATAATTGTCAATTCAAAATGGATTCAAAAGTGAGTTATATTTAATATAATATGATTATCAGTATAAATAGAATCATCCAATAATTTTTTCACAATTTTAGGACACATTATAACCATTATCATATAGTTTTAACCCTTATTTAACCTCTTTAACTCTTATAATGACAACATTTATTTTTACACTCTACGGGTCAATATTTTTACAATAAAATTACAAATGACCCATAAATAGATCATTGTTAATATTTTAAACATTATCATAAATAAGTTTAAAAATTTATGACATTGATGGAATTAATATCATTTTAAAAAATGATATTTATTATAAAATATAATTACTTTAAATTTTGACACAATTCATTACATTGACTTTAAAAAATTATAATGCACCAATTTCAATATGAAAAATATTTTAATTAATACCAATCATTTAATTTTATCTATAAATCTCATGGATTATATTAATTACTTCGTATTATTTTTAATGAAATATATTTATACAATTTATCTTATGTTTTTCCTTATTAAAATAAATAATGCATTTGTGTTTTTGGTGAATTTTTGGAATTTAATTATTCAAAAAAAAGAATAATAAATTACCATGTTTTATAAAAAATATTATTTTAAAAAATTTATTTATATTCAAATATATCTTCAATGTAACACCATATTTAAACTAATATAATTACTAAAAACAAGAGTGTGTCTTTTTTTTATTTTTCTTTAAATAATATATTATATAGGTCACAGTCTAATTAAAGAGTCTATAAAGAGTTATATAACTAAAACATGTATGAATATGGTATATTTTAACTCATACAAAAAAATTTATTCAGGTTTTAGTGTTATTATCGAGTTCTATTGATTTTATTTTTACCCTTTATTAATTTATTAACCATTTACCGAGGTAACAAATATTTATAAGGTGGCAATTAATATTATCAGAAAATAAATGTTAACTATTTTCTAAATTTTTACCTTCTGATTAAATTTATATACTACTTTTTTTAAAATTCAAGACATAGTAGTTTTAGAATTTAATTTAATGTTATATCTAAAAGTTGAAAACAAAAATATTATTTTTGAATAATATCCTTTTAAAACATATTTATTTATAAAAAATTCAGGTATAAAAAATATATATATATAACTATAATTGGATTATTTTAAATAAAATTTAACTATTTAAAATTAAAAAATGATCATAAAAAAATGTTTCTTTTTTAAAAAATTAAAATAAAAGGCATTTTTTTTAATAAAAAACATTGTTTTTCACTACTCTATGAGAAATATATATTTTATAAAACTATAAAAAATTCATCATAAGAGACTTTAAAATTTTAGAAAAAATGATTTCTTTTCAAATAAATATTATAAATCATCCATAAATTAATCATAATATTAATTCATGGAAATACATAGTATTAATTTTAGAAGAAATCATTTTTTGTAGATTCAAAAGAATTTAAAAACTAATATGTTTATTTTTTGATAATTAATAGAAAATTCATATATTTATTTCCTAAATAATTTATTAATATTTATAATTTTCAATTCAATGGTAATTTTATAATGTTAACATTTTAAATAATAATATTTTTTGTACACTCTATGTGGTGTATCTTGTTCACTAACAAGCATATTTTTTCCTTTTAAAATTTCTGGATGTTACATGATGTGAATATATTCTTAATTAACCCAGGGTCTACACAACATGTAATCTTATATAACACTATTTTTCACTTCTATAGTGAGTCTAAGAGTTGACTAAGGTATATTTTTTTATCATATTTTGGGATAACTGATTAGGTATAATCATGATATATTTCACCCAAGTAATCATCTCAGTCGGCTTCTTAATGTCACCATATTTTCCTTCATATTTGACATTAACATGACTCATTCAGGATTTAACCATTGAATTAAGAAAAGCACAATGTTCGAAAAAATAACTGAAGTGGTAAACAACATAATTATGAAGAATCACTTATGTAATTTCTAAATCATGGAGCCTTATTTTCAATCTAGGGCATATTAGATTTATCCTATGTCATTAATTTTTGTAATATAAAAAAATTAATAATGGTGTGTAATAAAAGGTGAATTAACTAAATAATATCCCATGAAAGTGTCATACCAGGTGTACAATAAGGCCCATTGTCTTCCACTATGTAACAATCAAGTAAATCCCAACACACATTTTTAGAGTTATTACCCATGGGTAGATCTTTTCTAGAACCATGTACACTTACAGATTCTATATAGGGATTTAATTCTAGGATGAAACCACATCATATGTAAAAAACCAAAACATTAAGTCATTAATCTATAATTATCCTCAATTTTTATTATATGGATTTAATCCCTTATATATATTTTCCTAAATCTTGTTCCTATGGTTTCTACTAAACATCTTTTGATAAATTTGTAATGTCTCATACTCCAGTAACCTAGATTCCATGTCAACATTATTATATTTTGAAAATATAAAAGTAATCACATCATAAAGTATATAAAATTTACGTAGTCTTGGTAAAATATATACATACATGATTCTGTTATTATAATTTTATATAAAAATAACAACATAATTGTTTTCACGAGTATCATTATTCCCCTAGAATATGCTTTCATATCATCCATTATACACTTCTTAAGTTTATATAATAGAAAAAAATAAGGATAACCTCACTAATCTTTTAGAGTTGAATAAATTTGAATCTATCATGGCTGAAAATTAATTTTTTCTTATAAAAAAACTTTTGAGGAAAAAGTGAGAAACCATGAAATCAACCACAAGAAGAGAAACAGAACCACTGAAAGAAATTTAAGCCTACCTGAATTGATCCCCTTATAATGTTTCCAAGGGATATTGGTGACCGGATTTTGAGTTTCATCTAATAGTGTAACTTCAATATTTTAAATCACATGTCATTTGATCAATAACATGATTATCCTAATTAGATAAAAATACAAAATATATAATGGAATATAACTAAACTCACGTGACACATAAATAATATTAATATCATGAATTTTTAAGTAATATTCACTATATAAAGGTAAATAACTAAATACCCATTCCATTTAAATAACATAACTATCATTAATAGATAGATTATAATCAATACAGTATGGTAAATAACTAAAAAATATTATTTTTATTTAATAATAATTAATTAAATAGATCATTAGATAATATTAGTACAAAAATATTTCTATAATATTAAATGAATTTTTAATGATGTAAATTCATAGTTTTTAGATATCATGATATCATGAATCATGATACCTCAATTTTATCGACCATTTTCAAGATAGTTTAAATCAATGTGTATACCTCATTTAATGAAAGATTAATAATTTTCTTTATGAGACTATTGATACCTCACGGGGTTATATAATTCTATGTCTTATCCATCATTTTATTTCAAGACCTTTCCTTATATATCAAATAATCAATTGAATTCATGAATAAAGTTCCTTATTTTCAAATATCTGAATTGAGTAATGAATATTAATTTATCAATATTTCTTTCTATAATAAAATAAATTTCAATTAAAAAACTATATGTTAAAATGGTATATGGTTATATAAATAAATATATTAAAGATAAATATTAATTATTTTGAGGTTAAATTTAATGACCAATGATTATAGGAAATAAACTTTTCAATAAAAAATTACTAACTACCAAAATGAATCAAGAAAGTGAAAGATAATACATTCCTTAGAAAAAATGACCATAAAAAATCCATATAAATAATAATAATGATATCAACAAAAACCCCCAATCAGAGTAAAAAATAATAGATTTTTTCCATTGATGAATTGTAATACCAGAAATATATCATTAAAATATTCTTGAGGACAATATTCATTATAAATGGGAAAATTTTAAAACTAAAAGTTTATAAAATATTTTGAAAACAATTTTCATTAAAAATTACCCTTGAAACATATAATGTAATATTTTAACATTGATTTGTAATTATGGATGTAAAATTTCATGCATGTCGTACATGTTAGAACATATAATCATTTCACATTTTGGGTAAAATCATAATAGACCTTGTTGAGAAAAAGAAATGAAGATTTCTTTGAAAAAAAAATCTAAAATCACAAAATGGTAAAAATATTTTTAATAAATAGTTTTTTTATTTAAGAAACATTTTAGAAAACATTTTTACAAAACATGGTTTGGGAAAAATGGATTTGTGACCAAAATGATAATTGTGGATGCCTTGTAATAAAAATATTCTCTATTATTTTAAGTTTCCAAGAAAGGAAAATGATAATATTACACGAAACATCATTAAAACCAAGAGGACATTAAAATTAATTAGTTAAATTATATATTGATCAAATAATAACCTTAAATAGATGTTCATGTATAAACAATCCCAATTAAAATGAGAATATAAAATAAAATCTTACAATTATGATAATGTTGAAATGATAAATAATAAAGGAATATATTATTTTTATCAAATAAAAATAAACATAAATAAACTGGTAATAAAACATGATATATTAAAAATTCATTGAACACATAATATTATAATTTAGAATATAATTAATAAGTAATATATTACAATAAATATAAATTTAGTAATAAAATTATTTACTACTTGATAATTTTTAATTCAAATCCTCTTCATTGAAATGATATAAATTGAAACATAAATTACCATGTATAATTAAGGAATAATTATATTTCATGTAAAGGTGGAATTATATAAACCATATAATACAAATTATCCTCACAACATTACAATATGCTTCAACGAAGGGAAATTGAGATGAAGTCACATTCCTCATGCTTATTTTTTTGAATGATATTGAACCACCAATATGATGGTTTTAGTAATTAATTAATTTATAATTGACTATATTCATATTTAAAATATCATTTATTATTATATTATGTCATCTAATTAACCTCTCATTTATTATATTTCATTATTTGTATTGTTTGGGGTGTTAATTGCCTTGTTTTTTCATGTGTCTTTTATCATTAAAGTCTAGGATCTTGTGAATTATACGGTTCCATAATATCTAGAATTATATTATTTTTATAAATATAATTTTCCAATAATTATATTTTTAAAATAATTATTTTAATTTGAACATATATAATGGGTCACATCACTCTGTAGAGATGGTAGGATGTATATACGAAAGATAATCAAAAGCATTTCCAAAATGGGTCAAATGGTAAGAATGTGGGGGATATATTAAATATTTCAAATCAATATAATTTCATATATATTACACATATTTTCTAAATTTATCCTTATTACCTTCCATTTAATGTGTATGTGAGACGAAAATCACATCGCTTCATCAGGCGGCACTCCTATATACATACGACCAATTTTATCATATTTTAAAATGAATAGAACATAATAAGATATATATTATTTCTAAATTATTTATATAAAATAAAATAATAAATATTATATAAATGTGTTAAATACATTATTATATTTGTATCGACCTGAGGCGGGTCGTTGTACCCAATGATGAAAATAGTCCATAGGGGACTCGGGTGATATACCCATTTTAATGATAAAGGATGTTCTGTAGTTGTGTAATCCCAGTGGGTGATTCTAAGGGGGATAAATGTATGTGAAATCCAAATCAATTGGGTATTATTTCATTATATGGTCTCCTTGAGGTTTATTCATGGAGCTAGAAAAACCCAATGGCCCTATTATCCATGATTCAAAGACCTTCATTACAATGGAAGATTCTCATTAGATGATGATTTGGCCAATAACACATAAGGACTAACATTGATTGAGAAGAATGGAACTTTGTCTCATCACACCTTTTTGGAAGGAATTATTTCCTATTTTGGGACTCCCAAATATATTTATGTTGTGTTCATAACTTCATGAATACATGGTTCATTCCAAAGTCTATGTTTATTGATTACCCATGGGTCACAAGATCAATCGTAAGTACACATGGGTTTATAATAATTTATATGTATTCATGGTTCCTTATTAATAAAGTTATATATATCCATCCTAGGTTATTATTCATTGTTACCCTTTAATAGATAGATCAATAATTCCATCATTTTTTTTGAGACAACATAAGTTTAGTCCATGTGATGGTGAGCTCAGATCTTTATCATCACCCGGGGGAGCATAATTATATTGATGTGTGGGTCAGACGCATAATATTGGATTCCTAAATTTCTTCATGAGAATAATCAGATCCCACGTAGTTTAGTTCCACTTAACTGGACACATCACCTTTTATGGTTGTGTGATTAGGACCCATCCATGTAGTTAATGTCATGCAGCAAGGACGTCTAGGCAGAAGGTGACCTATCAAAATTTGATGTGGTACTTACATCATCGTGGATAGTGGTACCCAGAAGTGATGTAGTCTTTTGGGTGATAGAAAACCTATTGAGAATACATCCTAGAAAAATTTAGGGTTAGTTTTGATTTACATGGAGAACCCATATAATGGTATTCTCACGTAACCTCATGAGTGGAATAAGAGATATTAGAGTTTGGGATGATAGGGGTTTTACATGGATTCATCCCATAAATAAGGCATTATTTGGCACTTACATCAGTCGATAAGTTCCTTTTTGGGTTTGAGTTGGATCATATATAATAAAGGAGGATTTGATGAGTTAGGGACATAATTGGGGTTAACCATTGAGAATGATCCATTGTGATTTTTGGCCATAATAAGGAATCATGAGTATCTTTTTTGGGGAAGGAATCCGAGTAATCATAGTTCATTGTTTGGGGATTTCTATAAGGTGGTGTCCCATTTTCCTATGTTTACACATGTTGTGATCGTCACTAAACTCTAATATCACATGATTCATGATAAATGTGAGAATCAATATGATTTTTAAGATTAAAAAACCACACATCTTTCCTTCTCCATATATAGAAAACGAGGAGAACAATGTTATGAGATACTGGGATGTGGGAGCCTCCTCTACATATTAAAAAAGGGCTTACTCTAAGAGGAATTCCTTGATATCTGTTCGGGGAAAGGGGAGATGAGTCATTCCACATTTAATTGAAAAATATATTAATTTATCATTGGATCTCATAGAAGGATAATGAATGGAAAATCCAATGACTACCATTAATTCTTATAATGTATAGTTTCATTTCAGTATCCCAAGGTTGGACCCCAGCTTACCATGGGAATGTAAACATATGGACATTTATGGTGTCTGAACTGTTAGTGGATTGCCCACATGACATCAAATACCATGGTCATGTAAACAAAGAACATTGGGTTGTTGAAGTTGTTGGATTTATCATACGTGTATCATAAAATTTGATGAGACTTTGGCCTAATTTTTTGGGACTAGCTAGAGGAGGGGATACGAGTGATGTTACGAGAATGTAAGGAAATGATTGGGGCGAGAGGATGGAACACCCAAGAATACACCATTTTGTGAAACATTTTCTCAAGGGGGTGGGTTTTCCCCTGCATATCATATCACCATATGAGTGGGGGATCCATATTCATATCATGATGGTATGTAGACATGTATGTGGTTTGTGTTGCATTTAACTACCTGGATCTAGGTTCCTCCCACATAGCACTTTGCTACATTGGGTTGAGTTCCAGTCAAGTACCATAGTGTAATGCAGGGAAGATTTTCGGATGTGCACTTATATACAACATGGAATTGGGTTACATCCACATAACTATTCTCTACACGGTGCAGGCATCCTCCCATGTATTATATTTCAACGCGAGGAACAAATTTGAAGAATGAGAAATTGTTCATCAATTCACAAGAAATTCATCCAGGAATGATGTTGGGTTCAAATTTTAACAATTCAAATTATATTTTCATTTTTCTTGGTATTTGGTTGGATATACCTATAAAAAATCATTGGAAATGCATTTCTTTTTAGTACTCTATTAGTTCATTATTTTTTTAGTGATCGCCTATAAAATTCCACTCTTCCACACTCAAAAATTTGGTTTAGTATGTCCTATTTCTTGGATAATCATGAGATCCTTTTATTAAGGGGTACATGAGATGGATCACTACGTTTCACAGTATTTTTTTCCGAAGTCTAAGGATTTATTATCCAATCTATGGATAAATCATTCAATAGAGTCCTGTGGGTGTTTCAGTTTTCTGAGGCACAAATAACTCCCTCTTTCCCACAAACTACATCATTCATGAGAATCAATTCAATATTCCTCACCGATGAATTGTACGAGTCCATGGAAAATGGTATGTGGGGAATGTTTCTCAACCTTTGTTTCCCAAATAACATAGTTCATGGGGGAACAACATCATCATCATCTTTCCACAACCCATTTGGTTCAAAGAGGGTTTGTGGCACAGACTGCCATGTGAAGAGACTGTCCACAGATGATGTTTTCCCGTTGATGCCTGACATTTTTACTGCCAATTTTTATCTTTTAGCTATCATTCATGATATCATAAACTTGATCATTTTTCTTATTTTTCAAAAATTATGGGATTAATTTACTTCCCTTTTCCTAATATTGAGGACTCAAAAAATGATCCTAATCATAATGGGCTCTGATCGATATGAATAGATGGCTATTCCGATTTAGAATGTTTTCCTAACATATGTTGGATTGTGGTATAGGAATATACCTATTAGAGGGGATGTTCCTATGTAAAGGAAGACCTTATAATTTGTCTTTTACAATTTTTTCAAGCAACATCAGCACTCATGTGGATCTCTCACTCACTCTCTTCTACGTACTGCAAACCTTTCATTGTTTCCATCATCCATGAACTAGACATTGAATCCACGAACTGAATTTTGATACTTCGATTGGTTATTTGGAGTTTCAACAAAGCAAGAGTTGGTGTGAGTCTTTATTATACCATAAACCACTTATTCACTAGCCAAAATTACATGGACCAATACCTTCTAAGCTTATGTTAACTATTGGTTCACAAATGATTCTTTTCATGTACAATCAATTTGCGGAAAGTAATACATATGGATCATTCATACACATGGCCTTAAATATTATGACTTTAAATTATTCCATTTCCGTTTTTTGAGGTTTTTTCTTCTTAATTTACTTTTTATGTACGGATTAGATGGATTATAAACCTTCAACAACTTCTCCATATACCACTAAATCCATTTAACTTCTGATATAGAGTTGAAACACATGGAAGATTAGGGTGAAAATCTGATCCTAGTTTCACCATTGCATCCATATCAAGATCATCTCTTCAATATGGGTCTGAAAGAATATCAAATTTTATATAGGCTTCGAATTTATAGTTTAATCCTACCATATTATTGGTTGATTCTGGTTCCAATTTGGACTAACCAACCTAAAACATGGATAATAAATAGTACCATTCCTAAGGCCATCATTTCGTCGAAATGACAATTCATACAAAATGACACTGATTTTGGGCCCTATTGGAATATAACCCTCTATCACTAGAGGATGCATGATTAGATCTAGATGAAATTCCCCACAACTACCATAAAATTTCACAGAGCGCCCTAAAAAAATGTGCATCACTTTTTGTTTTAAAAATGAGACCTTTGTTATGAATGTTCATTTTGTTTGGACATTGGGTGACCTATACAGGTTCATCAAAGTTGTGAGAAAATTTCATGTAAATTTCAGACCATGGTGATGTAGGTGTCTTTCTGGGTATCCCAAACCTATGATCCACAAATAAAAACTCTCATTTCATAGCATTGGTTTATATAAAGCCTATTTTTAAACAACTTTCATCCAGTCTATGGGTAGGTCGGTATTATCCTCTAGTAATTTTGGTTCATTTTTGGATCTCCCAACATTGGGGATATGTTCAACGAATTCATATCTCCCTACTCTCCAAGAGATTATGAAGAGAGGTATCCTCCTTTAGTTAAGAATCTTATAGAAAAAAAGAAAATATAATTTGAAAAATAATGACCCTTTCATGAATTAATACATCCTTTTTTCAAACTAGATTATTTCCTTTTCTAAATGAAATGGTTAAAAGCCCTGTGCGAGAAAACACAAGTTTCATCCAACCAAAGACACCTGATGGTGAGAAGGTTCCTACTCACGTGTCTTAGAGATACGTCAGTTCCATGAATGGGGTAATGAAATTTTTCCAGATGAGGGCCAGTTGTTTTGAATGACAGCTCTGATGGACATGTTTTTAAGGGTATGTCTCTTACTAGTGTGTGACTCTAGCTGTGTAAGTGTCACCCCCACCATTATGGCAGCTCAACTGGATGATAGAAAATTTATCAATGTAGCCATTATAGTATTAGAAAAATCTATCGTTTATAGGGCTAGATTAGTGAGGGGAATCCACCTCACTAACTGATAAGGATATTCTAATTAATTTGTGGCTGGATAAGATCCCATATATGGGAATACACATTCATAAATCCTCTGTCAATTCTGGAAGTTTTACTTCAGATGTATCATCCGAGTACTAGCAGAGTCATACCAGTAGGATAGGCCATGAAGGAAAATAAAGAAGATTATAATGAAAGGAATGAACGATAATTGATGAATAAGTTCAACTATCATGTCTTATTAGACATTTTTTTTTATAAATTATTACAATTTTATAACAATTACTTATTTATTTAAGTCCATTTCGGACATTTTTACCATATTTGGGTTATAAGTCGAAAATTACATTGGTAGGCTAATGTTTCCCATATGGTTCAGTATTCCATAATCAATATAATGATATTAATGAAATAATTATACATTTTATAGATCAATTACACTTTTAAAATCAATCCATTTAATATGGTTATGAAAAATGAACTATGTTATAATCATGGAGATGGTTTTTCGAACATACGCATGTGCAACCATTCCATTTTTCAACAATATTTAAGGAAATAAATAAATTATTATATTATACTTATATAAAAAAATAGGTCATTAATATCATATATAAACATTAACTACAACATTATATCAAGTCATCAGAGGTAATAATGTAAAAAAATGGCATCAGTTCATGAGGCAGTTGTCTGCCATACACATGATTGATTATTTCACATCCCATTTAATGGAAATAGAGATTGATTTATGTCTTGAAACATATATAATAACATATCAATATATGAATTATAGTGTATTTATTATTATTTTTGTTTTTAAATAAAATTTTAATGAGTGGATGATGAAATAAAATAGAAAAACATGATAAAAATGATATCTCTTCTTCAGACATTATAATTTGTTTAAACTTAATACCACTATGGTTGGTGTTATCACTAAAATTAGGATTATATAATGAGTTTAGATATTATATATAATTATTTGGGAAGGGAAATTATGAACCAAAAAATGGTTTTGAAATGTGAATAAATGAGAAGAATAGGTTTCCTTTTATAGGAGAGAGGAGGGGCACTCTTAGAATTTCATAAACGTTTAAATTAAGATAAATATATTATCATTTCAAAATGAATCCAAATTGAGTAATTTATAATATAAGATTATAATTATTCTAACTAAAGTCATTAAATATTTTTTTTTAAAAAATTATTCCACATTGTTAGACCTTTCTTTTTGTTTTAATGCAAATTTTATCCATTAAATTTTTACCATGGCAACATTGATTTTTACCCTTTAAGGGACAATATTGTTACTATTAAATTATGAAAGACATAAATATTTTATTGTTGATATTATAATATTTATAATAATCAATTTTTAAAATTTCATATTTTTAGGAATATTATATAATTTAATAAAATATTATTTATTTTAAAATATCATTAATATGTAATTTTACATTATTCATTACATAGAATTTTAAAAACAATAATACACTAAGTTAACTAAGAAAAATTATATTAATATATTCATAAAATGTCAAATTAATTTATAAAATTTATTGATTTCATTAGTTATCTCATTATATATTTACTGTAATAATTTTAATATCATTTAATTTATTTTTTCATTTATTATATAATTATGGTATTAGGGATCAAAAAGGATTAAAGGTATTTTTATAGTCATTAAAATTTAAAATATTACCCCGCTTTATATAAATAAATTCTTTTGAAAAATAATATATTTAGTCAAAAAATTATTCTATATAATACCATATTAGAAATATCATACTTATTGAAAACAACAGTGTGAGGTGTTTTATTTTTCATTAAACAAAATATTCTACAATTCATAATCTAATCCATGTGTCCATAAATGGACATATAACCAAATATTCCATGATTATATATGAATATAACTCATAAAATAAAATTTATTCAAGTTTTATAATCATTTAAAAATACTTATAATTTTATTTTTTTCCCATCATTACTGTATTTACCCTTTAATGATATAACAAAAATTACTAAGGTTACAATTCATATTGACTAAAAATTAAAGTGAACTATAAATAAATTTTGAAATAATAATTAAAAATATGAAACAATTTTTATAAATTCAATAAATATGTTTTATGAAAATTAATTTAATGATAAATCAGAAGAATCCAATTACAAATAGTTTTTTTTTTCAAAAAATACCATGTTTAAATATAAAGGGTTTTATATTAAAATCAATTTTAAAATCCATTTTAAAAACAAAAATTGGATTACTTTAAATAAAATTTAACAAATTATAATTGTAAATTAATCCAAAAATTATTTATATTTATGAAAATGTAAAATAAAATGAAAATTTTAATAAAAAATTTGTATTTGTTACTATTCCTTGAAAAATAAAAGTTTTTACAAAACTGTAAAAAAATTATTATTAGATAATTTTGAAATTATAAAATAAAATATAAAATTTATTTTTTATAATAAATTTTAAAACATTTCAAGAAATTAATTATAATATTAATACATGTAAGGCAATAAAAATAATTTTGGATGAAACATATTTTTTTAAGATTAAAATGAATATAGTAAAAATTATGATATTATTTAATAATATTATAAAATAATTATTTTTATTTAATAAATTATTTATTTTTTGTCCTACATTCAAATTAATTGGAAATGTTATAACAAACATATTTTTAATAATAATATTTTATAGTTCTTTTTACGCTCGGTGTTTCATAATTGTATGTTATAGAACATAGTGTTTTTGTTTAATATCTCATGATGATACAATCTTCCCCTCTTTTGAAACTTGAATCCATTTAATTTTTATCTGGGTTTTAGTGACAAGGGATTGGATTTTCAAAATGAATTTGTTGAAATCCCACACTACAAAAAGGATTCAATAGAAATTCCTTTGAAATTTGATAATAGAAAGTATTAATGTTACCTTAGATAAAACATAATAGGTTTCCATGTTGGAAAAAATTGAAATGTTCGAGAAAATATAACTTCAATGGATTTTTAGAGAGTGATAAAAAAATTCTTGATAATTTTAACCACAAAAATTTGTAAACCTTTGATAGGTTTTTTGGACATTGATTTCCCTATGAGAAAAGTAATCGGATAACATTTTTATTTTAACGATATTTTCCATGAATTACACACATCCATAGTTTTATATACTAAAATCATAAGGAAATATACTTACATGAATAGTATAGTTTCATCCATTATCAAATTACACTAGAAACATGTCTTTTTCTCCAAATGATGAGTATAAATGTTTTTATTCATGGATCACTAGAACCAACATATACATATTACATAATCCACAATAATAAAACTATATATTCCTTATTCATTTTGAAATTAACTAAAATTTTTTCTAGTTAATGATAATATATTTGTTTAAAAATAATAAAGAATTATAATATGACAAGGTAATTTAATTTCCGAAATTAAAAAGTAATAATCAATGTTTATCATAGATCATTGAAAAATTTATGGTGATTTAAATTCATAAAAATTATTCCTAACTAATATTTAAACCAAAATATCAAAAGGATTTGATCACATAGTATTCTAATTTAATATTAAAATTTATCCCCAAATAACATCCATGATTGTGAAATTATCCTTCCAAAATGTAATTTCCCCAATAATATGATTTCCAAGATATAATAATTTTTTCAATAAATCATAATGCCACAAAAGGATAGTTAAAACATTATTATATAAAAAATATATAATATTATTATTTTTACCTTATTCCTATAATGATTCAAAAAATTATAAATATCTTTTTCAAATATATCATTATTCACTTCATTAATAAATAAATTTCAATCCCATGGTATTCTATAAGATAATAAATATGTTCCAAAAATAAAATTATTAATTATTAATAAAATTTTTTAACTAAAAAGAAACTGTTATACTATATGGGACATCACGTAGGCTAGTGGAATGAAATGAACCATTATCTCACTATAATTGTGTGTTTAAACCTCAAAACCTTTTCAATGTGATTGGTTATCCCACAGTTTGTGATCTTTCCTTTTATAAACCTATATAATTCTTATAAAAATCTATAAAATATGATAAAATACTAAAAATAAACGTAATATATTCAAAATTATGAAACTTTGTAGCATCAAATGTTTTCTCAAACTATTTATTTTTCATCCCTAAACTAATGACCCATAATTATCTTAATAAAAGAAATGTCTCAAAAAATATTATCATCACCTTCAAATTTCACTACTTAAAGCCAAAAAATGGGTGTCTAATACTCTGAACTTATGATCCTATATACTCATGATGGTATATATAACTCATGAAATAACATCCCATGAAAATATTATATTCTTCGAATTTATTTAAACCCACCTCTAATACCAACAGTATGGAACCGACCTTAAACATTACTTATTAATGTATCATTAAAATGAAATTCATATTCCTCCATTTATAATGAATATTTATGTTTTCAATTTTAGAAAATTAGGAAAAACTCATACAATGTAAACTTATACAATACATGTGTACACTTTTATATAGTATCCATATTTTCCACCAAACAAAACCCTTTTAAAATAAAAAATGATATCATTTCATGAAATGTTTTCCGAATTTTCTACATGACCACATTCGTGTCCCTAAACTCCTTTACACCCTATGAAAAAAAAATTAAAACATATTATGAGTACAAAAAACCTAATAAGGTATAAAATAAAGAAAACTTTTAGTTAAATTAAATAACTGAAATCCTGTTAAAACCTTTTCTTAACAATTACACATTTTCATCTGGAAAGAGAATAATTTTTTGATTTAAAATAAAATTATATAATCTTTATAAATCAATATATTTTCAGGAAAAAATATTTTCAATCATAATTAATTATTATAGGTTCCAAAGTATATCATCATTATAGAAACATTACAGAACCCTTACATTAAATCATAAAAATACTAATAACCATATAAATAACTTCTAATATAATTATATGGTGAAAAAATCAATACATAATGCAATAGATCATTATCTAGGTGCACCCATCATATAATATATAATTAGATCACATAGTTATATATTTTCATACCCAGCATATATAAGTTACAAGGACCATATTTTGAATAAAACCATTCAAAATGATTTTAATCAGTTGTGAAAAACACTTCCAAATATCAAAATTCCCATTTCTTAAATTAATTTTTAAATATAAAGTCTTCACATCATGAATAAAAAATTTTATTTAAAAATAACTCCAAATAGTTATAATATAAAAATTATTTAATTAAAGTGTCATATGATCTAGAAAACCAGATCATTCTATATATGTTAAATAAATCTTTTTAAACTTTGCTAAAAATATTCAATAGATGAACTTTGAAGAGAAATTTTAAAAGAAAGTCTATTACAAATATCATATCACTATCAGGAGAAATACTAAAATGAGTTGATGTGGGTTTCAAATATACATAAAAATAAAATAAGTGTAAATACACATAATTTAATAAAAATTAGTTACACACATAATTATATCATGAAATTATTAAATAATTAGAAGTGTAACCCAACGATAAGGGAATGAGTTAAGAAAATCCCCTACCTAAAGTCTGATTTGTCATGTATTTTATTTATCATCAAAAATAATAATATTATGAAAATTATATACATGTTTATGATTATTTTTAATTTTTTATTAATCCTTTATTAACACTTCCTATCAAGATATAACAATTACATAATTATTTAATTTCACATTGGGTGTTTTTACCATATTAGGTTTATAAGTCCAAAATGACTTCTATAGGATAAATTTATTTAGAGGCCATCATTCTATATTCTCTATAATAATATTAATGAAATTAATATAATATTTATATTTTAATTACACTTTTAAAATACACATATGAAATATTCTTATAGAAAATAAACTACATTATAATCTTAAAGATGGTAGGTCGTGCGTACGCATATATAACATTTTCATTTTTCAACGACTATTGTAAAAAATAACTAAGTATTATATTATCATTCCATAATGATACATATTTCATTAAAATAATATATAAATATTAATTTACACCCCATATGAATCCATTAGTGGGAACAATAGAAAAATAATGACATTGGTTCGTGATGAGGTAGTCCATCATAAAATGAATGAATATTCTTTATCCCATTTAATGGACGTAGATATGGATTTAGGTCATAAAAAGTAACATAATAACAACATAGTATTTTTATGATAGTGTATTTATTTTTTATCATGGTTTAATAAAATATTAAGGAGGTGGAATAATAAATAATATAAATACATTATATTAAAAATGATACCTCTTCTTTGAACAATATCTTTTTATTAACACTGTAAGACCACTAAGGTGGGTGTGCTGACTAAAATAATGCCCATATAATGAGGGTATGTATTCTATAAAGGTATTTTTTTAGTAATTCATGAACAAAAGTGGTTTTTAAATGTGAATAAATGAAAATAAGATGTTCCCTTTCATAAGAGAGGAGAGGGTAGCTCATGGACTTTCGTAAAATATTAAATCATTTGAAATTTATTTTCAATTCGAAATTGATAAAAAAGTGATTAATTTTTAAGATAAGATTATTTTGGGTATAAATAAAATAAAACAATAATTTCTCATAATTTTATGACACATTCTAACCCTTATCTTATAGTTTTAACTATTATTTATCCTATTTAACACATATATTGACAGCATTCTTTTTTAGACTTTAAGGGGAAACGTTTTTACTATAAAATTAAAAATGACACAAAAATGGATCATGGTTAATATTTTATTCATTATCAAAATAAGTGGTCAAAATTTATGATATTTATAGAGTTAATATCATTTAAAAAATATTATTTATTTTAAATATCAATAATGTAAATTTTGACACTATTCATTACCTTTACTTTTAAAAATACTAATACACCAATTTAAATTAAAAAATATTTTAATAAATAATCATCATGTAAAATTGGTCTTTAAATTTTATGGATTATATTAATTATTTCTTGTTATGATTAATGAAATATTTTGAATACAATTTATTTTAATTTTTCGTTAATAAAATAATTAAAGCATTTGTTTTTTTAGTTCATTTTAGGTAATTAATTATTCACTAAAAACGAATAATAAATTACAATGTTTAACAAAAATATATTATTTTGAAAAATATTATTTATATTAAATTATATCTTCTATATTACACCATTATTAAAATATTATAATTATTAAAAACAAGAGTGTGACATGTGTTATTTTTCATTAACTAAAATATTATAGTGGTCATAATCTAATTCAAGTGTTTATAAAGAGTTATATAACTAAAAAAAGTTTGATTATGAATTATTTTAACTCATATAATAAATCTTATTCATGTTTTAGTGTCATTTTTAGGTTCTTATGATTTTATTTTTACACTTAATTTATGGATTTACCCTTTACCAAGGTCACAAATTTTTTTAAGGTTACTATTAATTTTATCCAAAAATAAATGATAATTATTTAATAAATTTTTAAGTTATTATTTAAAATATGTTTTATATTTTTCATAATTCATAACATTCTAGATTCAGCATTTAATTTAATGTTATATCTTAAAATAGAAAACAAAAAATAGTTTTTTAGAAAATACACTTTTAAAACAAAATTTTATAAACAAAATTCAAGTATAAATTATATTTAAAAAACAATAATTGGATAATATTAAAAAAATAACTATATAAAATTTAAAAATAATCAAAAAAAAATATTTTTCATTTTCAAAATTATAAAATAAAAGACATTTTTTAATAAAAATAATTATCTTTCAGTATTTTAGGTGAAATAAATACTTTAGAAAACTATCACAAATTCATCATATGATACTTTTGAATTATAAAAAAAATTAATTTTTTTTTCAAATAAATATTATGAAACATTCATAAATTAATCATAATAGTAAATAATGAAAATATATAATAATAACTTTTCATGAAAACATTTTTTTAATGATTCAAATGAATTTTATAAATATGTTGTTATTATTATTTTATAATTAATTAAAAATTTAAAAATTTATTTCATAAATCATTTATTCATATTCATAACTTCCAATTCAAAGGTAATTGTATAGTGGTAACATTTTAAATAATAATATTTGATTTTTTGTTTTACACTCGGTGTTGTGTATCTTGTTCGTTAACAGACAATGTGTTTCCTTTTAAATTTTATGGATTTTACATGATGTAAATATATCCTCAATTACCCCATGGTCTACACCACACATCATATTAGATTAACCCATTTTATCTTCTATAGTGAGTTTGGGAGTTAACTATGGTTATGGTTTTTAATCGTATTTCAGGATAACTGGTTAGGTATAATCATGATATATTTCACCGTAGTAATCATCTCATTCAGTTTGTTATAGTCAGAAAATTTTCCTTCATATTTGACATTACCATGACTTCTTCATGTTCTATCCATTGATATAAATCAAAAAACACAGTGTTAGAAAAAATAACTGAAGTCGTAAACTACATAATTACGAAAAATCACATACAGAATTTCTAAATTATGGACCATTATTTTTAATATAAGACACATTATATTTAACCTATGTCATTAATTTTAATCATATAATCAAAGAAATAATTATGGTATGTCAAATTTTTGAATTAACCAGATAATATCCCCCGAGAGTGTCAAACCAGGTGTACAATAAGGCCCATTATCATCCACTATATAAGACTAAATTCAATTCCAACCCACAATTTTATAGTTATTACGCATTGTATCATCTATTCTAGAACCATGTAAACTTATTAACTCTATATAGGTATATATTTCTAATAATAAACCACATAATATCTAACATACAAAAACATTAGGATATTATTCTATAATTATCCACAAATCCTTTTATAGGGTTGTGATCCCTATGCTATATTTTCCAAAATCATGTTTCTATGGTTTCTACTAAACATCCTATGATAGAAATTCTATTATCTCGAGATCCAGTAACCATGATCCGTTCTCTACGTTATTATATTTTAAGGATATACAAGGAATCCCATCATGAAGTATGGAATTTTTAAGTAGTCTTGGTAAAATATATACATACAAGATTCCTTTGTTACAATTTTATATGAAATTAATAACATAATTGTTTTCATGACTATCATTATTCCCCTAAGACATCATTTACTATCATCCATAGTACACTTCCTTCTTTCATAGCATGGAAAAAAATAAGGGTGAGCTCAATAATCATTTAGAGTTGAATAAATTTGAATCTTTCAAGATAGAAAATTAATTTATTAATAAAAAAACACTTTTGAGGAAAAAGTGAGAAACCATAAAATCAGTTATAATATGAGAAAACATAAACATTCAAAGAAAGATGAAGCCTACTTGAATTGATCTCCTTAGATTGTTTCCTAGGGATAATGGTGACCTTATTTTCATTTTCATCCAATAGTGTATCTTCAATATTTTAAAACACATGCCATTTTATGAATAAAATGATTATCATGATTAGATAAGAAATACACAATATATAAAGTAATATATCTAAACAAAAATGACACTTAAATAATAGGACAATCATGAATTGTTATGTAATAATCAGTATAGAATGGTAAATAACTAAACACACATTCTGTTTAAATAATATGACTATCATGAACAGATAGGGTAAAATCAATATGTCAAGGTAAATAACTAAAAAACATTCCATTTAGTTAATAATCATTAATGAAATGGATCATTAGATAATATTAATACTAAAATATTTCAATAATATTAACTAAATTTTTAATAAATGAAAATCATAATTTTTTAGATATCCACGATATCACGAAACATGATACCTCAATTTTATAGACCAATTACAAAATCGTATAAATCATTTTGTAAACAACATTTAATGATAGATTAATAATTTTACACCTGAGACTATTGATACCTCAAGGGGTTATATAATTCTAGGTCATACCCATCATTTCATTTCTAGGCCATTATTTATATATGAAATATTAGATTTAATTCATGAAAAATGTTACTTACCATCATATATCTGTTTTGAGTAAAGAATATGTATTTATCAATATGTCATTATATAATAAAAAATGGAATGAAAAATATATATTTATTATGTATATAAGTTCTAATAAATACTTATATCTATGATAAATAATAAGTATTTTTAGGCTAAATTTAATGACACATGATCACAAGAAAGAGAATATTTCAATAAGAATTTATTGACTATAAAAATGAATCAAGAATGTGAATGATAATTATTTTCTTAGACAAAATAACCATAAAACATACATACAAATAATAATAATTATATCAATAAAAACCCCAATTGGACTAAAAATAAAGGATTTTCCCCATATATGTATTTTAATAAAAAAAATTCCATTAAAATATTATTTAGTACAATATTTATTAGAATTAGAAATTTTTTTAAAACTAAAATTTTATAAAATATTTTGAACATAATTTTCATTCAAAATAACCCTTTAAACATATAAGTTAATATTGTAACAACGAGTGGTAATCATGGAAGAAATATTTCATGCATGTCATTCACGTTAGAAAAAATAATCCTTTCACATTTTGGGGAAAATAAAAGTAGACCTTGTAGACAAAAAGGCATGAAGACTCTTTTCAAAAAGAATTAAAAAAACTCCAACAGGAGAAAATATATTTAATAAATAGTTTTTTAATGTCAACAACATTTTTAAAAAATATTTTTACAATACATGGTTTGGTAAATAATGGATTTTTGACTGAACATATAATTGAGGATGAATTTTAATAAGAAACATTATCAATAATTTTAAGTTACAAGGATAGGAATATGATAATATTACTTGAATCAAATATGAAAACTAGAGGATATTAAAATTAATTTGTTATATTATATATTGATCAAATAATATCCTTCAATAGAAGTTCAAGTATAAACAATACCAATTAAAATTAAAATATGTAATAAAATTATACAAATATCCTAATGTTGAAATTATATTTAATAAATGAATATATTATTTTTGTAGAATAAAAATAAACATAAAGCAAGTGAAAATAAAACATGTTATTTTAAAAATTCCTTATGCACATAATCTTATAATGTCAATGAAAATGAATATTTAATATATCCCAATGAAGAGTTAGGAAATTATTTACCACTTGATAACTTTTAATTCAAATCCTCTTCAATTAAATAATATAAATTAAAACATAAAATACCATTTCTAATTAAGGAATAAAGTTTTTTCATGTAAATGTGGAATTATATAAACTATATTAAATAAATTAGCTTCATAAAATTACAATATGCCTCAATGAAGAGAAATTGAGATGAAGTCCCCTACCCCATACTTATTTTTTTGTTGGAACGATATTGAACCACATGAATGATGGTTTTTTAATTAATAAATTTATTATTGAACCATATTTTAATTTAAAATATCATTTATTACTCTCTTATATCATCTTATTAACATTACATTAATAATATTTTATTATTTTGATTGTTTGGTGTGTTAATTACCCTGTTTTTTCATGTGTCTTTTATCATGAAAGTGTTAGTTCTTGTGAATTTTACAACTCCATAATATCCCGAATGATATTACTGTTATAAATATCATTTTTCATTTGATATATTTTTAAAATAATTATTTTTACTTTATAAAAGAGAATGGATCACATCACTCTGTAGAGATGGTAGGTTGTATATACACATGATAAACATAATCATTTTAAAAATGGGTCAAATGGTAATGATGTGGGGGATATATTAATTATTACAAATCAATATAATTCCATATATCTCATATATATTTTCTAAATTTATCCTTATTAGCTACCATTTAATGTGTACATCATAATAAAATTTCATCACTTCATGTGGAATCAGTCCTCCATACATACGAAAAATTTGATCATATTTTAAAAGAAATAGAATGTAATAAGATATATATAATTTTTAAATCATATACATAAAATAAAATAATAAATATAATAAAAAGGGTGTTATATCGATTATAATATTTGTATCGAACTGAGGTGGCTTGTTGTACCCAAGTATGAAAATTGTCAATCGGGGAATGTGGTGATATACACATTTAAATTATAAAGGAGGATACGTAGTTGAGTGGTCCTAGTGGGTGATTGTAGGGGGATAAATGTATTTGAAATCACTATACATTGGGTATGATTTCATTAGAAGGTCTCCATAAATTTTATTCATGGACCCCAATGAACCCAATGGCCCTATTATCCATGATTCATAGACCAACATTCTAATAGAAGATGCTAGTTAGATGATGATTTGGATAACGACACTTAAGGACTCACATTGGTTGATAGGATAGGAACTCGGGCCCATCACACCTTTTTTGATGGAATTATTTCTTATTTGGGGACTCCCTTTTAGATTTAAGTTGGGTTCATATGTTCATGAATACTTGGTTGATTCCAAAGTCTATGTGTGTTGATTAACTAAGGGTTACAAGATCAATCATAAGTACCCATGGGTCTGAAATAATTTATATCTATCCATGGTTCTCTATTAATGATGTTATCTGTATGCATCTTAGGTTATTCGAAATTGTTACCCTTAGGTGGATAGATCATGAATTTCTTCATTTTTTACTGAGACAACATGGGTTTAGTCCATGTGATAGAGAGCTCTGAAGTTTATCATCACCCATGGGGGAATGTAATTCTTTCGATGTGTGGGTCAGAACCATAGTATGGTATTCGTAAATATCTTCTTGAGAGGAATCAGATCCCACATAGTTCAGTACCACTTAACTGGACACATCACCTTTTATGGTTGTCTAACGAGGACCCATCCATTCTGTTTAATGTCATCTGGCAAGAACTTCGTGGAGAAAGGTGACTAGTCAATATATGATGTGGTACTAACATTTACGGGGATAGAGGTACCTTGAAGCGAAGTAGTCTTTTGGGTGATAGCGAACCTACTGAGGATACATCCTTGAAAACATTAGTGTGTTTTGTTGAGTCAATAAAGTTCCCTTATGACTTTTCCATTCCATCATGTTTGGGGAGATAGTTGATTAAATAATATTTCCATATGACTTCTCCATTATTTCATGGTTTAAAAATCACAAACACCTTGAAAATATAAAATAACCTATCTTAAGGAAAATTTAATTTTCCCTCATATTTCCCTTCATATGGAATATTTTCCTTCCCCAAGGAAAACGTGTCCTAACCTATTTTTCATTGTACAAACATAACTCATTTTCTATATAAGTATAAAAACCATATTCACATCTATAACCTCGGAATTCAATAAATACTTAGATATAGAGCATTCTGTTTTATGGTTCAGAATTCCGGTTTTCAAATTCTCTGAATTCAAAATCCAAATTCTAATGAATTGAGACTCCAAACTTTCTGAGTTCAGACTCTGAATTCTCTAAATTGGGACTCTAAACTATTTTATTTAATACTTCTAGTTCTCTAAAATCAAACTCTGATATTTCTAGGTTTAGGTTTCAAATTCTCTGAATTCAGACAACGAACCTTCTATGTTCAGACACTGTATTCTTATTAGATCAGACTCTGAATTCTTGTAAGTTTAGACTCTGAATTCTTATGAGATCAGACTCCAAATTCATTATGAATTTAGGTTTTAAATTCTTGATATATAGAATACATATATACTTGTATTATAGACTCCAATGGTTAACTTGTTTAGATTTCAAATTCCATTTCTCTTAGACTCCGAACTTTTATTTTTCCTTACATTTTGAAAAATGATTTTGGTCAAGAATTAATATTTTTTCTTACAGATGTCTTTGTTATAAAATGATGTCTTGCATTCAGTTACTTAATAACTATTGTTTGAGTGACACATATACAGGTCCCTCAGAAATTGAAGGAAAAATATGAACATTGGAGGAGGGAGCTGACAATTGAAAATATACATATAAATTAGAGCTCATTTGAACAAGCTCCAAACAAAACTTTACATTCGGCAGAACTTACTTACATGTTGTTGAAGTGATTTCTGGAGAGAAAGGCTCTTTAAACTCTTGGTGCTTCATGTGGATGTTATGAAAAACTTTTTAGGGTGTGAATAGATTGTTCAAACTTTGCATTGTGAATAATTTCTTCATGCAGATGTGAAATTTCCTTAGAATAAGATACATAGGGTTGTGAAGTCACAGGTTCTGATTTCCTTACAAATCAATGCCTTGCGGGGAAACAAGAAATATACCAATAATTGGATTGATGGCTTACCAGGGTGTGGGTATGATATACTTTCATGGAATTATAAATCAACGGACCATTATCCAATGTTGCTGGATACACAACTCTTTGGGATAAAATATTTACTACTTGTTACATGTAATGTTTCAATTTTGTTTTCTGTTGTAATTTTAGTTGTTGAGGAAAGTATAACTATATTATACTTTTTTTACTCATACTCTAATTAAATAAGGTTCTATATGTTTTAAGGTAGAATATTTGTTATTGTAAGCTTTTGTTAAGTTTCATTTCTAGAATCACATTTCCGGAATCTAATTAGTTTTTTGAAGTAGTTTCATTCTAGAAATGACATTTTCAGAACATCAATTTCGGAACTGCATTTCTGGAATCAATCATGTTACTAGAACATAGAGGTGTTGTGAATTTTGGTTATTCAAAATATTCTTCAAATAATTTTTAAACTATACAATTCACCTACCTCTTGTATATTGATTATTTACATCATTATTTTGATACTACAATCAGCATCATATCTTTCATACAATCGATCCTAGAATTGGTATCATAAGAGATTACCTCATACCGTGAACTTATCTTATAATTTGTATCAGATTACTGTTTCAATCTGAATTAATCTCACTATTAGAGTCAGAAGAGAAAACATCTTATTCACTTTTTCGGAATTAGATTTTTGGACTCGCAAGTTCAAATTCATATTTTTCATAGAGGTACTCTAGTTCTATATTATCTTTACTTAGGTTGTTTTTATCCTTTTTTACAAACATTTAATACAAACAAGCTTGTGTGGAAGAATTTTCTTCAAGTTAGCAGGAATAAATGTTGGTTCAATCGAAAATATAAATCCTACGAGACCTCCTATTTTTAAAGGAAATGATTATGAGTACTGGAGAGGTAGAATGAAGAAATTATTTATTAAAAATGTAGTTAATAACTACTTGATGCTTCCAGTATACTATAAGATTCCTAATAAGGAATTGATAACTTTTACTAATCAGTAGAAATCAGAATATCAAGCTAATATCAATGTACGAAATAAATTTCTATGTTATATGACAATGAATATCTATAGTAAAATATCTTCATGTGAAGCTGCAAATACTATCTGGAATAAATTTGAAGTTACACATTTTGGTACTTTTAAGGTTATAGAGACAAGAAGTGCTATGTTGAGAGCTGAATATCATTTCATTATCATTATTTATGGAGAACCCATATGAAAATTTTAGCAATGATTTATGAACATTGTAAATAGATTACAGTCTATAGGAGAAAATGTGTTTGATGATGTGGTACTTGAAGATAAAATCATAGACATCATTCCAAATGAATGGGAATCAAATAGGACAGAAATTGATTAGAACATGAAAGCCAACCATATATCCTTAGATGAGCTATTTGGAAATCTTCATCAGTAGGAGATTAGAATGAAGAGATATACTAATAATGGAAAGAAAAATAATGCGATTTGAGGTGTTCCTTTTACAACTACTTCTAAACATATGAAAGATAATAGTCAAGAAATAGTTACCAGATCAAAGTCAAAGAAAGTTTCTATTTAGTCAGAATGTAGTGATATAGAAAAATATGAGAATGAGTTAACTAGTATTACTCAGAGAATGAACAAGATAATAGCTCATAAGTACTATCAAAATAAGTTCAAGAAGAGATAATACAATGAAAAGAATGATGGGGAAGTTACTAGTTATGAATTTTGATGAACTGGTCATATCATAGATGATTATCCCTTACTTAAGAAAATCTACAAGAAGGAAATGAATTTAGAATGAAACAAGAAGAAGTTATACTATTCTAAGAAAAAGAAAAGTCTTAATGAAAATGATACATGTAGTACTAGTTGTGGAGAGTCTTATGAATGTGAATCCTTTGAATATGAATCATCATCATACAAAAATATTGGATTCAATGCTACTACTTCTTTCCCAAATACATGTCTTATGGCCATGGTACGCTCTTCTCAGTCATTAACAAATTTATCTCTCAATAGGAATTACTATTTTGAAGATTTTACTTCTAATTAATATAGTTCATCTTTATATAATAAATAAATTCCTTCTTCTGAAGAAGTATCTATATTTTCCAAGTTGTTAGAAGAAAAAAATTATAAAATTTCCAGGAACCATGACAAGGAAAATACTATAGAATAAGTTCTTATAAAAGAGATTTCAGATCTCTCAAAAGAATATCAAGATAAAGATGAGCTCCTAGAAAAACATTCCAAAGACCTTGAGGATGTAAATTCTAAAAAGGAATAAATTTCTAAAGATCCTAAGAGTGCTATGTCAGAAATAAATGTTTTTGAGGAAAAATCTAACTCTAAAGAAATAATTCTTGAGGATAGGAATTTAGTTATAAGACTAAAATCCGAAATATATTTCCTTAAGAAAATTCTTGCAAACTTTAGTCATCGTAAAGAATTTTTTGAGAAGATGTATTCCCAAGTCAGACCTCAAAGAAATACCTTCGGAGTAGCTTATATTCATAGAAAACCTATTTCAAAAACAACTAGTTTCTTCCATCCAGAGCCCTGTATTATACTAAATTTCAAAGTGGTGGGCATTGGAATAAACAAAAATTATTTAAATAATGGTTAATATCTTGGGATTCATAATGTTTATTTTTCTAAAAAAATGTGGATACCCAAAATTTTATTGTGTAACAAATCCACATCAAAAAATTTGGATTCAAAAAGTCTAACTCTCTTATTTTCAAGAAAATAATTATAGTACCAACAACAATACATGGTACATGGATAGTGTATGTTCCTATCATATTCCTGGTAACAAAAACATCTTTGAAAATATTATCAAGATGAAAGGAGGAAAAGTAACATTCCTAGATAATGCTAAGGAAGAAATTATTGTTATAGGTAACATTGTTCTTCTTGAAAAAACATTGATTTCAAATATTTATTTATTAAAGGTCTTCAGCACAAACTCATTAGCATAATTCAATCATGTGATGAAGGAAACCTTGAGAATTTTAGTAATGACAAGTTCTTATTACAAAATTCCAAGAAAGACTTTATTCTTTCTTCCAATAGGAAAGGGAATGTATAAAAATTAATCATAGAAGATCTTAGGAGCCAAGAACTACCTTGACATAGTGAAATGGAAGATCATTGTTGGTTATGGAATAGAAGGTTAGGAAATTGTAACCTTAGGAACCTATGAAAACTCTCTTTGAAAAGACTAGTTAAGGATTTAAAGGAGCACATATTTGATTCAAGAAAAGTCTGTAATCCTTTTCAATATGGAAAGAAACATAAATCAAGTATTAAATCAATCGGTGAAGTCTCAACCACTGATTCATTACAGTTAGTGCATATGGACCTTTTTTGACTGACACAAACTAGAAGCATTGGAGGAAAATATTATGTATTTGTCTTAGTTGATGATTACTCCTGATTTACATGGCTATATTTTCTAGAAAATAAATGTAAAGCTTTTTCTTATTTCAAAACTTTTAGAGCCCAAGTAAAAATTGATAAAACCCATCCATTGATAACTATTCATAATGATCATAGAGTAGAATTTCAAAATTATGATTTTCAAATATTTTGTAGTATAAAAGGAATTACTGATAACTTCTAACCACTAAGAACAGCTCAACAATATGGTCTTGTTGAAACAAGAAATTGAAATCTTCAAGAGATAACAAAAACCAGGTTGAGTGAATATTCAATTGAAAAACGTTTTTTGGGATGAATCTATAAGTACTTCTTGTTATACTATAAAATGTGTTTTGATTAGTCCTTTCCTTAATAAAATTATTTATGAGTTTTGGAATGGTAGAAATCCTAGACATTCCTACTTCAAGGTTTTTGGTTTCAAGGTATTCATTCTTAATACTAAAGATAATCTACACAAATTCATACCAAAATTTGATGAAGGAATTTTCTTAGGAAACTCCACATCTTCTAAGGCCTATTGAGTTTATAATAAAAACACATGTACTGTTGAAGAAACGGTATATGTCAAATTTTATGAAATTGATCCTTATGTTTTTAAACAACCTCAACCAACATCATTGAATGTGTTTTAAAAACTGATTATCAACCTTTGTTAGAAGATCCTTCTGATAAAGAAAATGTTCAAGAAAATATTTCTGATGCATTTACCCTTGAAGACATTCTACCCTATGTTGATGAAATTTTTTTACAAAACCCAAGTCAGTTGTTTCTAAATATCATCCCAGTGATAGCATCATTAGTGATGCAAATCAACCAGTAAAGACTAGAAGTTCCTTACGGAATAAAATAAAACATCTATCATTACTTTATTAATTAGAACCAAAAAACACTGATGAATAATTAAGTGATGATGATTGGATAAAATCAATGCGGGATAAGCTAAATGAATTTAAAAGGAATAGAGTCTAGACCTTAGGTGAAAGATGTAAAGAAAATTCTGTTATTTGAGTAAAATGGGTCTTCAGAAATATGTGTGATGAAAATGGAACCATAGAAAAAAATAAATCTAGATTAGTTTCTAAAGGATATAATCAACAAGAAAGAATAGATTATGAAGAAACCTATGATCCAGAAGCTAGAGTTCAATCTATTCGTATTCTACATGCCATGGCAACATTCTTCAATTTAATATTTTTTCAAATCGATGTTAAATGTGATTTCCTTAATGGTTATGTTCAAGAGGATGTTTTTGTTGAATAAACTCCTAGTTTTGAAGATACAAAACATCCTGAACATATTTTTAAACTAACCAATTCTTTGTATGGACTTAAACAAGCCCCTCGAGCTTGGTATGATAAGCTTACAAGATTTTTTCTTCAAAAAAATGATGTTATGGGAAATATTAATTAGACCCTTTTCATAAAGGAAGATAATAAAAATGTTTTGATTGACATTATATTTGTTTCAACTTTGAAATCTTTAACTTATCCTTTTTTGGATCTAATTAAATATGAGTTTGAAATGAATATGATTGGTGAGTTAACATTTTTCCTCAGTTTTCAAATTTCGCAAAAAAATAGAATGAATCTATATATACCAATATAAGTATATAAAATATCTTCATAAAAAGTATGTATATGACAAAACTAATAGTATAAGTACTCTCATTGGAACCTAAAATTCACTTGATCGTGATGAAGCTTGGAAACAAGTATATAAATCATCCTTTAGAGGTATGATAGGAAGTCTACTTTACATGACAGCTAGTCGTCCAGACATAATGTTTTCAGAATGCTTATGTGCAAGATATAAATCCAATCTTAAGGAATCTCATCTAAATTCAGTGAAAATAGTTTTTCACTAATTAAAAGGAACCATTGATCTAGGACTCTTTTACACTTATAGAATTGATTTTTTTATAAAGTTATTTCAGACGCTGATTTTAGTGGATGTAGAATAGATAAGAAAAGTAAATCTGGAACTTTTCATTTCATAGGAGATTTATTGGTTTATTGGTTATGTAAAAAAGCAACACTCCATAGCACATTCCACTACTAAAGCTGAATATGCAGCCGCTAAAAGTTTTTGTGCTCAAGTGTTGTGGATTAAAAACACTCACAGAATATGGTATGAGTATTACCAAAACAAAATTTTTTTATGATACCACTGGGGCCATTGCATTAATAAAAAACACCATGCATCACTCTCATTCAAAAAAAAAACATTGATCATATGCATCACTTTTTTAGGGATCACACACAAAAAGGATATATCATTCTTTAATATTATCAAAACACAAGATCAAATTGCTGATATTTTCACAAAACCATTACCCACTGATAAATTTAAATACATTAAACATAATTTTGGAATTATAACTATAAGGTAATCTTCCATGTTAACTTCCTATTAAAACAACCCCCTTATAGAAAGGAACTAATTTTCATAGAGGGTGGGCATTTTTTTGTTAGACTTACATTTTTTTAGTAGTATAAATTATATTTCATAGTTAAAATTTTCGGTATTAAAATTTTTTGTTGTATAAAATGTTTCGTAGTCTAAAATTTTTTATTGTTTTAAATTTTTTATAGTCTAGAATATTTTCGGAGTCTAAAATTTTTCGTAATCTAAAAAATTTTGTAGTCTAAAATTTTTCATAGTCTAAAATTTTTCATAGTCTAAATATTTTCATAATCTAGAATTTTTCATATTCTATTTTTTTTTGTAATCATAAATTTTCCTAAGGAATATTTTCATACATAGAATTTTCGTAATGGAGATTTTATAACTTAAAATTTTTGTAATGATGATTTTTTTACCGATAATTTTTGAAATGATGTTTTTCCTATTGATGAATTTTTTACTTAAAATTTTCATAATGATATTTTCATAAACTAATTTTCAGAATCTAAAGTTCTTCAAGAAAAATCTTCCTCCATAAGAATAATCTTCCTATAATCCAAAATGAATGTTTCCTTTTTTAATTTTCATAATAATTTTTTATTTTTTGCTATTTCTATCTGGTTTTAAATTTTTAGTATTCATTTTTTCTAGAATCTGAATGTTTTTCCTAAAACCTGAAAAGATCAAATTCTATCAAATTTCCATCCGGCTATCATCTCAACAATCAAATTTGATCAGAAGGTTTTTCAACTGTTAGATTGAGTATATATGGTGAACTGTCACATCACATGCCTTTATAAAGGACCCCCATATGGTTGTCATACATAGAAACACAAGCTCGTGCACGCTGAAGCCCTACCCTCCATCAAAATATCATTCCGAACATTTTAGGTTTCCTTAACTCCGAATGTCTCCCAATGTCTCATCTTCGAGAGATATTTCAATGGTCAAGCCAATTTCTGAGTGGCAGATATACAAAGAAAGGATGGTATATCCAAATTTCATTGCTAATTATGATTTAATTATTTTAATGAACATCAAGTTGAATGGATGGGATATTGTTTCCATATTGAAACAAGGAGCTCAAGATCCAGTGTATCCAGAACTGTTGGTTGAGTTCTACGAGTCCATAAGATTTTACAAGGAAGAAGGAAGAGACAAATTTTCTTTTAAGAGAAATGAAAAGACATATTATTTATCTTATACCAAGGCTGCTAGTTTTATCAGAATCCCTTATGATGGAAAATCCGTTTTTTCTTCTCATAAACTGCTGGATGTTCAAGGATGCTTTGTTAAGTTAAAGTCCGTGGATTGCCTCGCTCTTTCAGATGTTAAGAATCCAAAAAAATTTCATCTCACTACAAATTTCCAGATTCTAGAACAATGGGTGCAAGGATTTATCATTCCGAGAAAATAAGACAATGATACTTTAAAGAAGAGTGATATGTATATCCTTAGTTTCTTTGTTAATGTAAGGAAGATTAACTTTGTTATGAAAATTCTTATTACAATTTAGAATATAATGAATTGTTGTTTGAAGGCTCAGATTATATTGTATCCAGCCATTCTATCAAAGATGATTGTTCGGTGTTTAGAGTCATTCAAAACCCCTTGTAGTTCTAATCCAAGGAATTAAAAAGTCAATCTGGTAAGTGATGACACCCTAAGAAGGATGAATGTTGGATTTTCTAATGAATCCGGTGAATTTTATGACTTTCCTGAGGAAGAAGTGGAAGCTATTTACATGAATAAAGAGGTGACTGAGACCTTAAAGAAGGGAGGAATGAAGAGGAAATTAAAGGAATTAGAAGAGAAGAAAAAAATCCAACGGCTAAGGAAACCAAATATGCACCTCCAATACCTAAAAAGAAAAAACACTATCTGGATGAAGTTATAGCAAAATAAATGGAAGATAAGATAAATCTAAAGGTAGGTGAGCCTATGATTAGATTGGACTTTGTGATATAAAATCCCTTGAAAGAAAGGACAACTGATGAGCTTGAGAAGCATGCAAAAGAAAAGAAACAGAAGACGATGTTTTCTAAGGCAGAGATAGTACAATCTATTTTGAAGGCTGCTGAGAATGCCTTTGATAATATTCATGTACTAGAATCATTTCATCAATACCCACTTCCTGAGACTCTGGGGAAAAATATTGCGACACTAGAAAAATTCCAAGTTAAATAAGTATAATGAAGAAGTAGATAAAGACCAAATAATTCAGTTCTCTGACAGTGAGTATGAATCTTCTAACCAAGAGGAACCCATCTTGAAAGATGAGAAAGGAAAACATGTGGTTGTTGATTCCCCTAGTAAAACTATAGTGAAGAAGAAAGAAGTTGGTGGATCATCAAAGAGAATGGTAGTTTAAATAGATAAAGAGCCCTCACCAAGTAATGATTCGGATTTGGAATCATCCTCCCTTAGAAAGAATTTTGTATTTTAGTGTTTAAAGAATATTGTTAGGTCCATTCCAATTTCTCTAACCATACACTCTATATTTCAAATGCTTCAACACACCTTGAATCGGAAATCAGATTCAGTATCCATGGTGATGGATATGTGTGTAAAACTGGGGGCTGACATCAAATATTTTCTTGTTACCTATGAAGCTCACAAAAGGTCATGCAAGAAGATGACAAGTTGGTCAAGATAGATTGTTGAATATATGCAGAATCTTGATTAATTTCATGAAAGTTTCAAGGATTCCTTTGACACCGAAGATATAAATATCAAGTATCTCACAAACAGTTTTGAGGGGTAGCTAACCCAGAGAAAAATTCCCAGATTAAATAATTAAAGGATCTGAATGGAAATTTATATTCAGCTACTCAAAGCTAAAAGAGATAAATAGATATCAGGATTGAGATAGAAGAGATGCTTGAAAAGTAAGGATAAGTACTCAAGGATCAGTATGATATTCTTAAGGCACAATAAGAAAAAATCAAAGCCTTAGAGAAGAAAACAAGGGATCATGAGCAGATTCAAATATCAGCAGAGGAAGAACATAAGGAGCTCAAGAAGCTAAAGACAATAGTGAAGAAGCTGATGCCCATGGAAAAGGAAGGATGACTTTGTTTAAATCCAATATTTTGTTGTATTCCTTCCTTGTAAAAAATTTTCCAAACCTAATGACATTTTGAGTTGCTCTTCATATATTTTTGTTTTTCGA
The DNA here is from genome assembly GCA_963277665.1 of Viscum album. Taxonomy (NCBI): domain Eukaryota; kingdom Viridiplantae; phylum Streptophyta; class Magnoliopsida; order Santalales; family Viscaceae; genus Viscum; species Viscum album. Next base: position 1,819,785,119 of record OY728146.1, read on the forward strand.
GTACTAATATATCAGGTACCACATTTCCTTTTCCATTCCCTTAATCCTTTTTAAAATTCACAAGTGGGGAGAAAGCAATGAGAAACAAAGGAATAAAAAATAATATAAAGTAAAAGAAGAAATTTCCTTATGAAAAGGGGATTTTATCTAAAGGGTATATCTTATCCCAGAAGATTTTCGGATGTAATAAAATGATAAGGTTTAATCTGGAAATCAAGAATATTATCCTTAGTGTTTCCAAAGCCTAGGGGGGATTTAGTTTTATTCCTCATTGGTCATGTGTAAAGGGAGATATGTTTTATTTACATCTCATTATATTCTTTTTCTCTCCTTTTTCTCTTTTCATAAGGATGTTTGTGCTTTCCAAAAAGGTTAGATTGTGGATTCAATAAGGTTCAATTATGATTTTTAAATTCCTTCATGTTTGGAAAGATTGTTGAGTCAATAAGATTTCCTTATTACTACTCCATTCATTCATGATTTGAATATGAAAAACACCCTAAAAATCTCAAATACCATATATTAAGGCAAATTTCATTTTCCCTAATATTTCCCTTGATAAGGAAAATTGTCCTTCCCCAAGGAAAACTTATCCTTACCTATTTTCCATTGTATAAACCTAACTCATTATCCCTCTATGTATAAAAATTGGATTCACATATAAATCCTCAATTCCAATAAATACATAGATATAGAGCATTCTGTTTTTAGGTTTCGAAATCCGGTTTTGAATCCCTTAAATTTAGACTCCAAATTCAAATGAATTTAGACTCTGAACATTCTGAGTTTTGACTCCGAGTTCTCTGAATTTAGACTCTGAACTATCCTAATTCAGACTTTGAGTTCTTTGATTTCATACTTTGAACATTCTTTGTTCATGTTCCAAATTATCTAAATTTAGACTTAGAACCTTCGATGTTTAGAATCTAAATTCTTATGAGATCAGAATCTAAATTCTTGAATGTTCAGACTCTGAATTCTTGTGATATCAGACTTTGAATTATTTAAAAATTCAGGTTCTTAATTCATGAGAAACATAATAAGAATATTCTTATATTATAGACTCCAAAGGTCAACTTTTTTAGATTCCTAATTATATTTTTTCATTGTCCCTGACCATTTATTTGTATTTACATTCTGAAAAATGAATTTGGTCATGCAAACAAATTTGTTCTTACTCATGTTTTGGTTCTAAAACAATATCGTGCATTCAGTTACTAAATAAACTTTGTTTTAGTGACACATATATAGGTCTCTCCAAAATTCAAGGAAAAATATGACCGTTGGAGGAGGGATCCGACCTTTGAAGATCTACATATAAATGGGAGCTCATTGGAAAAATATCAAAACAACACTTTACATTTGGTGGAACGTACATACATGCTTTTGAAGTGATTTCTAGATAGAGAAGCTCATTCAACTCCCAATGCTTGATGAGGATGTTGTGAACAACTTGTTTGGGTGTGAACGTCTTATTAAAACACTTCATTGTTCATAATTTCTTCGTGTAGAGGAGTGATTTCCTTAAAATCAGAGACTGCAGGTTCTGAAGTCAGAGGTGTTGATTTCCTTACAAATCGAGGGATTTTGGGGATACCAATACAGATATCGATCATTGTATTGGGGGTGTACCTTGGTTTGGGTAAAACATACTTTCTTAAAAGTATAAATCAAGGGACCTTTATCCAAGGTTGTTGGATACCCTACACTTTGGGTTAAAATATTTACTACTTGATACTTGTACAGTTTCAATTTATTTTCGACTCTAATATTGGTGGTTAAGGAATGTATAACTATCTTATACTTCCTTTTACTCGTACTCCATTAAAATAAGGTTCTATACTCTTCAAGGTAGAATATTTATTATTGTAAACTTTTGTTAAGTTTTATTTCTGGAATCACATTTAAGGAATCTAGTTACTTTGTTGAACTGGTTTCATTTCTGGAATGACATTTCCGAAACTTCATTTTCAGAACTACATTTCTGGAATCAAGCAAGTTACTAGAACATAGAGGTGTTGTGAATTTTTTTTATAAAAAATTTCCTTAAGGAATTTTTAAAGTATACAATTCCCCCTATTTTATATTGAATATCAACATCATTATTTTGATACTACAATTAGTATCATATCTATCATACAATCGATCATAAATGAGTTTGGATTTTCAGGTCAAACCCATATGATGGGATTCCCACAAATCCTTGTGGATGGAATGATATCTCTCATACTTTGGGAAGATTGGGATTTCTCATGGAAGATCCCATAAATTTGGCATGATTGGGCACTTACATCGGTCGAGAAGTGCCTTTTTGGTTCGGAGAGAGAACTTATATAATAAAAAAGGATTTGATGAGTTGGGGGTAATAATTGGGTTTAACTATTGAGAAAAAACTATTTTTATCTTGATACATAGAATAGTATCCTACATATCTTTTTTGAGGAAGGAATTTGAGTAATCATAGTTCATTGTTTGTGGATTACTCCTAGGTGGTAGCCTATTTTCTTATTTGTATGCATGTTTTTATCATCCTAAAATGTTAATCTCACATGACTCATTCTTTGTGTGAGAATCAATAAGATGTGGAAGATTAATAAAACCACACATCATTCCTTCTCCGCAAATAGAAAAAGTATGAGAACAATGGTTGTGGATACTGGGATGTGTTCACCTCCTATTACTAATAAAAGTGGGCTTACTCCAAGAGGGATTCCTTTATTTCGGTTCAGGGAAAGGGGAGAAGCGCCATTCCTCATTTAAATGAAACAAAATCGTCATTTATCAGAGGCTCTCATGGAAGGATAATGAAAGTAAAATCCAATTATTACCATTAATCCCTATAATGAAGAGGTGCATGTCAGTATCCCATGGTTGGACCCCATGCAACCATGGGAATGTAAACACATGGACATTCATGGTTTCTACACTGTTAAGTGGATAACCCACATGACATCACTTACCATGGGTATGTACACTCAAAAGGGTGTGTTGATGAAATTTTTGTTTTAATCATAGGGCTCTTGTGTCTTTGGATGAGGCTTTGGCCTAATGTTTTTGGACTCGCTAGAAGAGGGGATGTGAGTGGTTTGACAGGAATGTAAGGAAATGATATGGTCTAGAGGATGTAATAACCATGAATCCCCATTATGTGTAACATTTTCTCATGGTGGATGGGGTTTCCACCGCACAACATATCACTATATTAGTGGAGGATCCATATGCATATCATGATGGTATGAATACAATGATGTGGTCTGTGTTGCATTTATCTTCATTGAACTAGGTTGCACCCATATAACACTTTCCTATGTGGGGCTGAGTTCTAGTGGTGTACCATACTGGAACGTGGGGTTGAGTTTTGGATGTGTAGTAATATCCAACACAAAATCGGGTCCCATCCATATAGAATTTTTCAACTTGATGCAGGGTACCTCCCTTGTATTATATTTCTACGTGATGAACTGATTTAAAGAATGATAATTGGTTCAGCGCTTCGCAGGAAATTCATCCATGAAGGATGTTTGGTTTATAGACTACCAATTATAATTATATTTTCATCTTTCATGGAATGCGGTTGGATATAACTATAGGAAATCATTAAAATTTATTTTTTTAGTTCCATATTAGTTATTCTTTCGTCGATTGATCGCCTATAAAATTATTATATTCCGCACTCTGAAATTTGGTTTTGGTCTGACCTAATTTTTAGATCACCAGGAGATGCTTCTATTTAGGGGTAGAGGAGATAGATCGATGAGTTGCACAATAGTATTTGTGGAAGACCGAAGATGACTTACCCAATATATGGAGAAATCAGTAAATGGAGGCCCGTTGGGTTTTGGTTTTCTGAGGCACAAATCACACCCTCTTTCCCACAAGCTACATCATTCACAAGATTCCATCCAGTTTTCATTACCCAAGAACTGTACTTGTCCATGGAAAATGGTATGCGGGGAATGTTTCTCTGCCCTTTTTCCCAAATAACATTGTTTATGGGAGAACAGTGTTGTCATATTCTTCCAAAAAACAATTTGGTTTGAATATGGTTTGTGGAAGAGACCTATATGCGGAGAGGTGGTCTATAGAAGATTTTTTCCCTATTTATTCCCAAGATCTTCTTTTCCAATTTATCTCTTTTAGATATTATTCTTGATATCTTCAACTAGTTCATTTTTCTTCCTTTTCCAAAATTATGGATGTAATTGACTGGTATCTTTTACATTTTTCGAATTCAAAATATTCATACAATAAAAATAGACTCTGATTGACATGAAGAGGAATCTATTCTAATTTATAATGTTTTCATGACATATGTTGGTTTGTGGTATAAGATTATACCAATTAGAGGGGGGTCTTCCTATGTAATGGGGGCCATATAATATATATTTTACCAATTTTTTCTAGTAACTTCAGCGCTCATGTGGATCTCTCACTCGCTCTCTTCTACGTACTACAAACCTTTTTCAGTCTCCCTCAACCATGAAATAGACATTGAATCCACAAACTGAATTTTAAACCATTGATTAGTAATTTTGAATTTCTGCATAGTAAGAGTTCGTGGAACCTGTTATTATTCCATGAACCATCATTTCCTTAGCCAAAATTTAATGGACCAAAACCTCATGATCATCCATGAACAATTCTTTCATGGATGTTAATTTTAGTGGTCTAACAATTTTCAGAAAGTAATCCATATAAATCATTCATATGTAGGGCCTTCAATTTTATGACTTTCCATCATTCCTTTTCAATTTTTTGGAGGAAATGTTTTTCTTAATTAACTTTTGATGTAGACATGAGATGGATTCTAACCCTCCAAAAAAGTCTCCCACTATCGCAACTACCATTTCCGCTTTTGATACTAAGTGGAAAGACATGGAAGATTATTATAAAAATATAATCCTTGTTTCACCATTTCATATGAATCTATATCTTCTCCTGAATGATGATCAGAAGGAATATCCAATTTCATATAGGCTTCCCATTTATAGGTTTAGCCAACCATAAGATTGGGTGATTCTGGAACCACATCGGACCAACCGACCTACAACATGGATAATCAATAGTACAATTCATATGGCCTTCATTTCATCAAAAGGACATTTCATATAGAAGGATACTAATGATATGTCCTTGTTGGACTATAACCATATAGCAATAGAGATTGCATGATGAGGGATGCATGATAAGGTTGACTACTATAATACCATTTCACAGAGTACCATGAAAAATGAGCATCACTATTGGTCGTCAAAATGGGACTTTCATTATGGCGGTACATTTGGATTCGACTTTGGGGTGACCTTTATGGTCTCATCAAAGCTGTGAGAACTTCTCAGTTAAATTTTAGACCATGGGGATGTTGGAGTCTTTTCGAGTATCCCAAACCTACAATCAACTAACCAAAACCCTCATTTCACATAATTGGAGTAGATGCAGCCTATATTCAAACACCTTTCATCTAGTCTATGGGGAGGATGGTATTATACTCTAGTAGGTTTGGATCATTTTAGGATTTCTCATCATCGGGGATACGTACAACGAATTCCTACCTCCCTACTCTTTGGGGGATTGTGATTAGAGGACTACTCCTTTATCTATGCTTCTTATTGAAAAAGCCAAAGATCTTTTGAAAAATATTGTCCCTTTCATGAATCAAAACATCTATTTTTATAAATATATTATTACCTTTTCTAAATGAAATGGTTATGAGCTCCATGTGAGAAGACCCATGTTTTATCCAACCAAGGATACCTGATGGAGAGAAGTTTCCTACTCGCGTATCATAGAGAAGGTTCAGTTCCATGATTAGGGATGTGAAATTTTTCTTGATTTCAGCCAGTTGATTCAAATGACGGCCTTCATGGACATGTTTTTAAGGGGATGTCTCTTACCAGTGTGTGAATCTAGCAGTGTAAGATTCTCCTCCACCACTATGGCTTCTCAACTTGCCACTAGAAAATTTATCAACCTGGCCATTCCTGTATTGGAAAAAATATATTTCTTGTTGGGCTCGATTAGTAATGAGAAGACACCTCACCAGCTAGTAGGTCTTTTCTAAATACTTTGGGGTTGGATTGGATCCCATATATGGGGATACACATGCATAAATCCTCTATCGATTCTAGAATCTATACTTCATATGTGTTGTCAGAGTACTAGTAGAGTCATACTAGTAGGATGGGCCATGAAGGAACAACATGATGAGTATAAAGAAAGGAATAAACAAGAATTGATTACTCAGATAAACTATCATGATGTATTATTCCTTTTTTATGTCTTTTTACCATTTTATATCAATTACATAATTATTTAAGTCTATGTTAGATGTTTTGACCATATTCAGGTCATAAGTTGAAAATAACATCGGTAAGTTAATGTTGGTCATTGATTTTAGTGTTCTATAATCAATAAAATAATATTGAAGAAATAATTAAAAAAATTATACATAAATTACACTTTGAAAATAAATCTATTTAATATGGCTATGAAAACTGAACTATGTTACAATCATGGAGAATGTAAGTCAAACATACCCATGAGAATCATTTTCATTTTTCAATGATCATTAATGAAATATATTAATTATTATACTATACTTAATTATTAAAAAATATGTCCTTAATATTATATAGAAACATTAACTACATCATTATATCTAGTAATCAAGGGTAGTAATGAAAAACAAATGGCATCGGTTCGCGAGGCGGTTGTTAGCCGTACACATGAATGATGATTTCATATCCCATTTCATGGAAATAGATATTGATTTTGGTCATGAATCATAAATAATAACATCTAATTATATGCATGATAGTTTATATATTATTATTTTTTTCTTTTAATAAAATTAAATGAGTGGATGAAGTAATGAAATTGAAAAACATGATTGAAATGATACCTCTTTTCGGACATTATCTCATGATTAACAACTTAATACCACTAAGGTTGGTGTTATGAATAAAATTAAGATTATATAAAGAGTATAGGTACTACATAAAATGATTTTTTAGGGAAATTATAAACCAAAAATGGTTTTCAGATGTGAATAAATGAGATGAACAGGTTCCCTTTTATAGGGGAGAGGAGGGGAACTCTTATAATTTATTAAAATATTAAATAAAGAATAATATATTATCAGTTCAAAATTGATCCAAAATGATTAATTTATAAATTAAGATGATTCTTTTTCTAAATAATCTCATCAAATAATATTTTGAAAAACAAAATTGGCACCATTTTTACCACTATCATTTAGATTTAATGCATATTTTACCCATTAAACTTTTACCATGACAACATTGATTTTTACTCTTTAAGGGTCAATATTTTTACTATGAAAATATAAAAGAAAATTAAATATTTTTTTTAATATTATAAAACATAAAATAAAAACTTGGTCGAATTTAATATTTTTAGGAATATAATATAATTTAATAAAATATTTTTTATATTAAAATATCATTATTATGAAATTTGACATTATTTATTACATATCATATTAAAATAAAAATACTATTACTTAACCAATAAACATTATTTTAATACATCTAAAAAATGTCAAACTAATTTATAATATTCATTGATTACATTAATTATCTCCTTGTATATTTAATTTAATATTTTAAATATCATTTCTTTTATTTTTTTTCATTAATTATATATTTATGGAATCAGTGATCTAAATGAAATTATGGTATTTATATTATCAATAAAAATATTAAAAAAAATTACCATGTATATAAATAAATTCTATTTAAAAATAATATTTTTAGTCAAAAATATCTTGCATATAATACTATATTAAAAATATCATACTTATTGAAACAAGAGTGTCAGATGTTCTATTTTTCATTAAAAAAAATATTCAGAAATTCATAATATAATCCATGTGTCCATAAATAGACATATAACCGAATATTGAATTATTATTTATGAATATAACACAAAAAATAAAATTTATTCAAGTTTTATAGTCATTTCCCAATTCTTAAAATATTATTTTTACGCATAATCACTAGATTTACCCTTTAACAAGATAACAAAAATTTCTAAGGTTACAATTTATAGTGACTAAAAATGAAGGTGAACTATTTAATAAATTTATAACTCATAATTAAAAATTTGAAACATTTTTTAAAAATTCAATGCATATATTTAATAGACTTTAATTTAATGATAAATCAGAAAAATCGAATTGAAAATAGTTTTTCAGAAAAATCCCATTTTTAAATATAAACTATTTTATACAAAATTCAAGTTTAAATTTCATTTTAAAAACAAAACTGCATTACTTTAAATAAAATTTAACTAATTTAAATTTTAAATTAATCTAAAAAATAATGTCTATTTTAGAAAATGTAAAATAAAATGCATCATTCAATAAAAATTAGTATTTTTCACTATTCTATGAAAAATCAAACTTTTTATAAAGTTGTAAAAAAATTATTATAATATAAATTTAATATTATAAAATAAAAATAAATTTTATTTTTGAAAAGAAAAAACATTCAAGAAATTGATTATAATATTAATACATTAAAGGTAATAAATATAATTTTTGATGAAAAATTATTTTTTGAAGATTAAAATATATATTCTAAATATTATTTTATTATTTTATAATATTTTAAAAATAATTTTATATATTTATTTAATAAATTATTTATTTATTTCTACATTCAAATTCAATGGAAATGTTATAACAAACACATTTTTAATAATTATATTTTATTAATCTTTTTACAATCGGTGTTTTTTAATTGTACATTATGGGACATTGTGTTTCCATTTCATATCACAAGATGTTACAACATACCCAAATTTTTCTATTTGATTACCTTTAATTATTACCTTGGTTTCAGTAAAAAGGGTTTGAATTATAAAAATGCCTTTGTTGGAAACCCACATTACAAAAAGGATTCAATATAAATCCATTTTGAAATTTGATAAAGGAAAGTTATAATGTTACCTAAGATAAAAAATATTAGGTTTCCATGTCGAAAAAATAGAAATTTAAGAGAAAATATAACCTTAATTGATTGATAGATAGTGATAGAAAATTTTTTCATGATAAAGTTAACTACAAAAAATTTTAAACCTTTGATAGGTTTTGAGGACATTGATTTCTCGGTGAGAAAAGTAATTGTATAGCATTTTTATTTTAATGACATTTTCTTTGAATTAAGGAATTCTATTGTTCTATATAATAAACATCATAAGTAATCATACTTAAATGAATAGTATAGTTTCGTCCTTAATCAAATTACACTATAAACACGTCTTTTATTCCAAATGATAAGTATAAATGTTTTTAAGAATGCATCACTAGAACAAACTTCTATAGATCACATAATCCACAATATTAAAACTATATATTCCTCCTTAATTTTTACATTAACTATAAAATTTTCTAGAAAAAGATAATATAATTGTATAAAAGTAATAAAAGATTATAATATGAAAAACTAATTTAATTTTATAAAATTAAAAATTAGTACACAAAGTTTGTCATATATCATTAAAAAATTTACGGTGCTATAAATTCCTAGAAAAATCAAAACTAAAATATAGACCAAAAAATTAGAAGGATTTGATCACATAGTATTGTAATTGAATATAAAAATTTATCCCCAAATAACATCAATGACTCTTAATGTATCATAGTAAAATGAAATTTCCCTAATAAAATGATTTCCATGATATACTAATTTTTTCGTTAAATCATAAATCCCCAAAAGTAAAGTTAAAACATTATTCTCTAAATAAAATATAATAGTATTATTTTTACATTATTCCTATAATTCATGGAAAAATTATAAAGATATTTTTCAAATATATCATTATTCTCATAACCGATAAATAAATTTTCAATCCCATGGTATTATATACGATAATACATATATTCCAAAAATAAAATTATTCATTATCCAAAAAATATTTTAAATAAAAAGATATTTTTCTACTAACTATGACCTCACATAGGCTAGTGGAAGGAAATGAAATATTTTTTCACGTCAATTGTGGGATTAATCATCAAGACCTTTTGAATGTGATCAGTTGTCACATAGTTTGTGATCTATCCGTTTCTAAAACTATATAATTATTATAAAAATCTATGAAATATTAGAAAATACTAAAAATAAACTTAAAATATTCAAAATTATATTTTTTTTGAATCAAATGTTTTCTCATACTATTATTTTTCATCCCTAAATTAATGACCCATAATTATCACAAGAAAATAAGTATCTCAAAAAATATCATTCATCACCATAAACTTTCACTACTTAAAGCATAAATATGGGTGTCTAAGACTTTGAACTTATGACTGTATATACAATTGATGGTATATATAACTCTTGAAATAAAATATCAGGAAAATATCATATTCTCAAAAGTTATTTATACCCAGCTCTAATACCAAATGTAGGGACCTGGCCTTAAATATTACATATTAAAGTATCGTTAAACAAAAATTCATATTTTTTCATTCCCTAGGAAGTCATATGTTTTCAGATTTAAAAAATTGGGAAAAACTATTAGAATATAAAATTATAGATAACTAGTGTACACTTTTACATAGTTTCCATTTTTACCACAAAAAAAGACTTTTACAATAAAAAATTATTTCATTTCATGAATTTTTTTTATAATTTTCAATATAGACATATCCTTGTCGTTAAAATCCAATACAAACTGTGAAAAATATTTTTTAAACTTGGTATGATCACAAAAAAACTAACACGATATAAGATAAAGAAACCTTTTAGTTCTATGAAATACATGAAATTCCATTAAATCCTTCTCTTAAAAAAATTCATCTGAAAAGAGAATCATTTGTTGATTAAAAATATCCTTATATAACCTTTTGAAATCAACATATTTCTATGAAAAATCATTGACAATTGTAAAAAATTCATAAAGGTTCCATAAGACATCATTATTATAGTAACCTTACAGAACCATTATATAAACCATTAAAAATATTAATAACTATATGAACGACTTCCAATATAATTATGCGGTGAAAAAGAATCACTGCCTTATGCATTAAAGTGATATCTAAGTGACATCGTCATATAAGATATAATGGGATCACCTAGTTATGTCAGTTTATACCCATAATATATAATTTCCAAGGACCATATCATGAATAAAACCATTGAAAAACTTTTACTCACATGTGAAGAACACTTTAAGATATCTAAATACCCATTTTAAATGAATTTTGAAATATAAAAGATTCACATCATGAAGACACCATTTAATTTAAAAATCAAAATGGAAAGTTAAAATTTAAACAACAATTAATTAAAGTGTTATAAGATCTAGAAAACCAGATCGTTCTATATTTGTTAAAAACATTTTACACTTTTGTAAAAATATTCAAAAGAGGATCTTTAAAGAGAATTTTTAAAATAAAGCCTATTAAAAATATCATATCAATATCATGAGCAATAATAAAATGAGTAGATATGTTTTTAAGATATACATAAACATACAATTAGTGTAGATACACATAATATGATCAAAATTAATTTCAAAAATAATCTTAGCATGATATGATTAAATAATTAGAAGTGTAACACAATGATGGGAAATTGTGTTAAAAAAAATCCCTTACCTAATGTATGATTTTTCATGTATATCCTTTGTCGTCCTAAATAATAATATTATGAAAATTATTTAAATTTTTAATATTATATTTCATGTTTTATTATTCATTTTATAACTCATATTACGATGTTATAATAGTTACTTAATTATTTAATTTCATGTTTGATGTTTTTACCATATTTGTTTTATAAGTCCAAAATGTCTTCTGAAGGATAAATTTATTTCGAGGACATCATTACATAATCTCCATAATAATATTAGTGAAATTATTAGAATTTTTATATATCAATTACACTTTTAAAATCCACATATGAAATATTATTGTGGAAAATAAATTTTGTACTAATCTTGGAGATGGTAGGTCATATGTACGCATACGTAACGTTTTCATTTTTCTAAGACCATTATAAAAAATAACCAAGTATTATTTTATCATTCCATAATAATACTTATTTGTTTAATATAATATAGAAATATTATTTTTTTCACTATATGAATCCATTAGAGGCAATAATTGAAAATTAATGTCATCGGTTCGTGAGGAGGTTGTCCATCATAAAGAAATGATGATTTTGTATCACAATTAATGGATGATAATATAGATTTAGGTCATAAAGATAATATAATAACAACTTAGTATATTTAGGATAATGGATTTATTATTTTATCATTGTTTAATAAAATATTAAAGATGTTGGAGAATAAATAATATAAAGACACTGGATTAAAAATGATACCTCTTCATCGAACAATCTATTTTTATTAACACAATAAGACCACTAAGGTGGGTGTGCTGACTTAAATAATTCCCATATAAAGAGGGTGAAGATTAAATAAAATTATTTTTTCTAGGAATGTATGACCAAAAATGGTTTTTAAATTTGAATAAATTAAAATAAGGTGTTCCATTTAATTATAGACGGGAGGGTTACTCATGGAAATTTTAAAATATTAAATCAAATGAAATTAATTTTAAATTAAAAATGGATACCCAAGTGAGTTATTTTAAGATAAGATTATTGTGGGTCTAAATATAATTCTCCATCAGTTGTTTCACAATTTTATGACACATTATTACCCTTATCATATAGTATTAACCCTTGTTTAATCTATTTAACTCTTATAATTATAACATTGATTTTTACACATTAAGGGTCAATATTTTTACTCTAAAAATAAAAATGACCCATAAATAGATCAAGGTTAATATTTTATTCATTATAATAGTAAATAGTCTATATTTATGATATTTATAGAATTAATATCATTTAAAAAATATGATTTATTTTAAAATATCATTAATGTTAATTTTGACACTATTCATTACATTGACATTTAAAAATACTAGTACACCAATTTAAATTCTAAAAATATTTTAATAAATACTCAACATGTAAAATTTGTCTATTAAATTTAGCGATTAAATTAATTATTTCATAATATATTTAATGAAATATTTTTAATACCATTAATTTTATTTTTCACAGAATAAAATAAATATTGCATTTGTATTTTTAGTACATTTTAGGCAATTAATTATTCACTAAAATATATAATAAATTAACATATTTAATACAAATATATTATTTTAGAAAATAATATTTATATTCTAATATATCTTCTACGTAACACCATATTTTAAATATTATAATTATTAAAAACAACAGTGTGACATGTTTTATTTTTCATTGAATAAAATATTATTGAGTTCATAATCTAATTAAATTTTATATAAAGAGTTATATAACTAAAAAATGTATGATTATGGATTATTATAACTCATACAATAAATTTTATTCAAGTTTTTGTGTAATTTTCAGGTTCTAATAATTTTATTTTTACCCTTAGTTAACTGATTAACCCTTTACCGAGGTAAAAATATTTATAAGGTTACTATTAATATTATCCAAAAATAAATGTTAACTAGTTTCAAAAAATAATTCCTTCTGATTTGAAATATGTAATTCATTTTTCTAAATTCAAAACATACTAGTTTTATCATTTAATTTAATGTTATATCTAAAAATATAAAACAAAAATAGTTTTTTAGGAAAATATACTTTTAAAACATAACTTTTTTATTCAAAATTCAATTATAAAATATATTTAAAAATCTATAATTTAATTATTTTAAATAATATTTAACTATGAAAAATTTAAAAATGATCATAAAAAATAATTTTCATTTTAAAAACATTAAAATAAAATAAATATTTTTAAAAAAACTATTATTTTTTAATATTCTATGGGAAATAAATATTTTATAAAACTATCAAAAATTCATCATAACATAATTTTGAAATTATAAAAAATGATTTTTTTTAAATAGATATTATAAAAAATCCATAAATTAATTATAATATTAATTCATCAAAATACATTGAATTTTTTTGATGAATTTTTTTTAAATATTCAAATGAATTTTATAAATATTATGTTATTATTTTGTAATAATTAACAAAAAAAATTTAAATTTATATCATAAATCATTTATTCATATTCATAACATCTAATTCAATGGTAATTTTATAATCGTAACATTTTAAATAATAATTTGGATTTTTTACACTCCATGTTGTGTATCTTGTTCGCTAACAAACATAGTGTTTCCTTTTTTATTTTCAAGAAGTTATATGATGTGAATATATCCTTAATTACCCCATGGTCTACACAACATGTTATCTTAGATAACACCATATATTTCATATATAGTGAGTTTGGGAGTTGACTTATGTATAGGTTTTTAATCATATTTTGGATAACTGATTAGGTATAAACATGGTATATTTCACTCGAGTGATAATATCATTCAGTTTCTTATAGTCACCATATTTTCTTTCATATTTTTCATTAATATGACTCCTTCAAGTTCTATCAATTTTATTGAAACAAAAAACAAAGTGTTATAAAAACTAATTGAAGTGGTAAACCACATTATTACGAAGAATCACTTATGGAATTTTTAAATTATGGAGACTTATTTTCAATCTAAGCTAGATTGGATTCATACTATGTCATTAATTTTTATCATATATTCAAATACGTAATAATTGTGTGTAAAAAATGTGAATTAACTAAATAATATCCCCTGAGAGTGTCAAACCAGTAGTACAATAAGGCCCACTGTTTTCTACTATGTAACACTCAAGTCAATACCAACACACTTTTTTAGAGTTATTACCCACAGGTACAACTGTTCTAGAACCATGTACATTTATATAATCTATATAGGGATTTAGCACTATGAAGAAAGCACATAATATCTAACATACCAAACATTTAGGATATTATTCTATAATTATCTTCAAATCCTATTATAGGGTTGTGATTCCTAATCAATATTTTCCTAAATATTATTCATAAGCTTTCTATTAAGCTTCCAATGATAGAAATTGTAATATCTTGGACTCGAGTACCCTAGATTTTATGTCTACCATATTATGTTGTAAAAATTTACATGGAATCACATATTGAATTGTAAAATCCCAGGTAAATAAAGAATAATATATTATCATATTTTTTAATATTTTTTAATTAAATATTAATTTTACTTTAATGGGGTTTCTATGTTCAATGGAGTACCTGATACGCAACAACAGATTTCATTGAAATCCTACGTTGCACACTAATAATATAATAATATTATTTTAAATGGTAGTTAACACCTAGAAGTTTTATTGGAGAGAGTGAATAGAAATAACTTAAATATGAATATATATGTTTTTTAAATGTTTTTATATTTATCCAAAAAATTATAGATGCCTAAAATGCGAATGAATTCAATTTTAAGTATAAATACTCTAATATTCACTAAAAGGTCGATTTATTACCTTTTGATGGAGAACCCTCTTTAAAAATAGTTCTAGTCAGTCTTATATATTCTATTGTACCAAATAAAATTCTTCATTAGAATATGAAGATCAAAATTTACTTTGTGTATGTTTTTGTTATTTTTTCGATAAAGTTCATTTTTTTAAATGAATAGTGAAAAATTTTGTACTTTAATTCAAAAAATCATTTTTAATCTAATTTATTTATATTGTTAGATTATATTTTTAATTGATTTACTGTTTAATTAGAATATATTTTTACCATTTAATCCAATAGTGGTCATTGGAGTTAATTTCAGTTTGAAATTGGAGTTAAACAAGTGTAAATCTTTGGATAGATATCGTTTTTTAAAAACATGCTATTTGTTTTGACAATGGAAGTTATTTTTAAAATTAATTAATAAACTTATATGTTTTGAATTATTTAAAATAGACATAATTTTTGAATTCGGAATATCAAATATAGCTTACGGTAAATTTTTGGTATTTTTCTAAAAAATGACAATTTTTGATGAATTGTGAAACCACTAAGTGGTAGTTAAAAAAAACTGATTTTTCGTTTAAATGAAATTTTACTGCATTCCTGAATTTAATTTCAAAAATATGACATACATTATTGTAATTAGTAAGTAAAATTTGGTTCAATGGGATGGAAATAATTTTTTGTGAAGAGTAACTTTTGACTTTTATTAACCGCGATTAAAGATAATTAGTGTAATTTAAGGTAAAAATAATGCTATAATATCAAGAAATTACCTATACACTTGTCCTACCCTTATTGTATGAGTCATGGACAACCATGATACTCCAAGGGTCAATTTTGTGACCCCATGGAGCCAATTGGGTAAGATAATGACATTAATACCTTTTTATTTAAAGTAAAAAAAGGTGAAAAACATGTATTGTTATAGTAAAACAATTTTTACATGGTGTAATATAATTGATATATTTGAATATAAATATTTATGTGAAAGATAAAAAAAATTCCTACATCATGGTAATTTATTTATAATTTATATACATCAAATAAAAAAAAATATTTCTGACACTATGATGATGTAGTGTTTATGTCATTATGGATTAATTTAAATAAATAGAAAGATAAAGTTTAAAAAAATATCAAAAACTTGTACAATTCTAATTGGATGAATTTATATTTAACATGGGACACATTTTCTTCGACGTTAATTATTTTTGGTCCATTAGAAACTGAAAAGCATTATATAATAAAATAATATTTTCAAGCATTCCAAAAGATCCCCTCCTCTCCCTTATAAAAAGCCCCCACATCATACACATTTCACACACTTCTCAAGACCTTTGGCTCATACTAAATCTACTCAAATAAGCTCCCAATATCCCCCTCTTTATCATAGAAGTTTTAACTTATGCAGAAATTACTTCAAGAAACCCTTTTGGTTCCAACCAACGGGGGTTACCCGATTTAAAAGAGATTATGGAACGATCGAGTCAACTCAGACATGACATAAGAGACTTCGTCTCAATATCCTATCATTGAGGAATATTTTCTTTTAATACAATAATTTATTCTATAATCTGTATAAACACCTTTTACTTTTCATTTCATTCAAAGGGAATCTTTTTCTAAGAAGATTTTTACTAAATGACAAAAAGGAATGCTTCTTTTAACGTACGCGGTGACAATGACCTTTCTGTTGCCTTGATTATTACATGATATTTGGATTCATTAACAAGCCACAGTGTTTAAAAAAGGAGAATGAAATACCATATACTCTATTATGTATTTTGGTATTGAAAATGATTTTGATAAAGGATTTGTTATGTCAATACATTTAAGTGATATATTGTGATTAAAATGTGGAAATGTTTTCTTTCCCTTATATTTTTTGTATGTGTTTTGATTTCATAATGGTACATGGACATTTGACGGGTTGTTAAATGATAAACCAAATGACAGGTGTTTCCGTGATAAACCAACATGGGTGGTTACGTTATAAACTCCAATGCATTGGGTATGGAATTCAGCAGTATGGCTATTCCATTTACTGACTTGTGTGGAATTCGACCATATGGTTATTCCATTTAAGTATGTTTATGTTCCAAGTTACCTTTTTATGTTATGTGTTCCTTATATGGGTTTTATGGTGATCATTTCATTACAAAATGGTAAGAAAAGATATTTTATTCAGTGAAGAGTATTTACTACTTCTTATAGGTGAAAAGTGTTACTTATGATTAGGTATTCATAGATTACTTGTTGTTTTGAAAAACTAACAGTTTCCTTCTTTTTGTATTCTTTACTAAGCTTTTTATGCACATACCATGTTTTTGAAATGTTTTTCAAAGAACATAAAGTGGAATTGTTTCAAGGATGGGATCAAAGAAAGTCTTGGTGTCTAAAACATGGAACTCGACATGACTCCTTTTTTCAAGAGTTTTTATATTATGAAGAAAACGGAAATTGATTATAAGTGTCTACATTGTAACTTTTGAGATGTAATAGTGATGTCCTAATTCTATGAAACTATAAACCAGAAAATATACTCAATGTGAATTATTCATTTAATTCAAGATTAAGTAATGTTTGAAGGCTGGGTCCTTATGGTTGGCATCGAAGGTCGTTTTAGACAACCTTAAGAGTTTGAATATTTTTAAATTCATTGCCATAAATTAATTTATGGTATTATTTAAATTATATATCATTTAAAGATTACGATGTTACTTCGCCTAAGATATTTCAGTGTTCAGAATGGTTTTCCTCATAGGAAACATTGTAGCTATGTAGGCACGACATCAAGAGGAAAACAACCTTCCAAATCAGCAACCTGAGACGGTCAAAATTGAAACTGAACAGTTTGTTGCAGTGACAGAACTGTTGACTCAGGCTATAAATGGCGGTGGTATCCATACACGAGATCAACTAGATGATCTATAGAATAACATGTCAGGAGTGGAGCATTTTTTGAGGAAACATCCCCCACCATTCAGAGGATCATCTAACCCAGTGCTAGAAGAAGGATGGATTAAAGGGCAGGAGAATATTTTTGATGTCATGGGGTATTTAGAACATCAAAAGTTTAGTCTCGTTGTTTATCGTTTTGAAGGTGAATCTAATCAATGGTGGTCGATGGTGAAAAATATCAGGGATGGTTTGAATATTGAAGATCCTGATTAGGATGAATTCAAAGGTATGTTGCATGATAAATATTTTCCTAAGGTGTTTCGTCTTAGGATGGAAAATAAATTCCTAGAATTGATTTATTAGGATGACTCAGTGGCTTCTTATGAAGCAAATTTCACTCGACTGGAAAAGTATGCTCCAAATTTTATACAAAATTTTGATAGTAAAATCAACCATTTTTACTCAGGGTTAAAGGCATAGTATTGAAGGTCTTTACCTTCTCAAGAGTTCAAAAGTTATGAAAAACTAGTTCAATGTGCGGAGAAGGTGGAAATATAGTTTTCTAATGATCAGGTGTTCTTTGAAAAACATCAAAATAATCGGTCCAGTTGGTAGGAAAAGGGAAAAAATTCATCACAGAATCCTGGAGGTAAGAAAACCAAATATCCATCTTGTGAGAAGTACGGTAAAATTCATCCTGGAGAATGTTTATCCAAGTCTGGAAAGAGCTTTCAGTGTGGTAAGTCTGATTATATTTCTCATAATTGTAAGGAATATGGTCAACCAGGTAATGAAAATCCACCGGTATGATGTTTTAAGTGTAATGAAATGGGTCATTATGTAAATGAGTGTCTAATAGAGAACATAACTGTGGTAAATCATCCATACTACAAGAAGAAAGGGGTGGTGAAATCCTTTACAACTACTTCAGCAGATGTTGGGCCATCGAATGAAGTAGTATCAGGTACACTTTTTCTTTTTTCAGATTACGCCAATGTGTTGTTTGATTCAGGGTCTACACATTCATTAATTTCTGAGAAGTTTTCTAGTAAATTGGGAATTCCATCTCAAGATATGAATCCTGAACATCAAGTAAAAACACTATGGGGAAATGTAGAGACAAAAAGAAATTATAAGAACCTTTATATCCTTGTGTGTGGAAAAAATCTACCAGCAAAACTTATTGTTTTTTCACTAGTAGAGTTTGATGTTATTTTGGGCATGGATTGGTCTTTTTTTATCATTCTAAGATTCAACGCACTGCTAAAGTGTTTTCTTTTCAGAAATATTTTCAGTTTGTGTTCAATAATGAACCCTTACATTTGATAACATGTCAGGAAGCTGAGAAACTAGTAAACGATGGAAATTATTTTTACCTTTCACATATTGTTGAAAACAAAGTAACTGTTTAGATTAATGATGTGCCAGTGGTAAATGTGTATCTTGTTGTTTTTCTGGATTAGTTTCTTGGTATTATACATGATCGGGAAGTTGAATTTAATGTTGGATTATTTCTTGATTCTAAGACAATTTCAAAACCATCATATCAAATGGATCAAGTTGAAATTTGGAGTTAAAGAATCAATTGCAAGAGTTATTATATAATGGGTTCATTTGAACTAGCACATTACCATGGGGTGCTCCTGTCTTTTTTGTTAAAAATAAATATGGTTCAATGCGACTTTTCATTGATTATAGAGCATTGAATATCATAACTATTATGAACAAGTATCCATTGCCTCATATCAATGATTTGTTTGATCAGCACTAGGGAGATCAGTATTTTTCAAAGATTGACTTGAGTTCGTGGTACCATTAGTTGAAAGTAAAAGAAGCAGACATTTCGAAGAAAGCATTTTGTACTAGATATGGCCATTATGAATTTGTAGTTATGCCTTTTGGGTTAACCAATGCACCTCTTGTATTCATGGATCTATTGAATATAATTTCCAATGAGTTCTTGGATAAGTTTCTGTTTGTGTTCATTGATGGTATTTTGGTTTATTTCAAAAGTAAAGAGGAACATTAAAGCCATTTAAGGGTTATCTTTCAAACCCTAAAAGAAAATAAACTGTAAGGAAAATTCAGAAAGTGTGAGTTTTGATAAAACAAATTTCTTTCCATTGTCACATTATTTCAAAAAATTTCATAACTGTAGATCATGCTAAAACAATATTTGTTGAAGAATGGCCATGACCCACAAATATAACTGAGATCCATATTTTTCTTGGTTTAGAGGTTATTACCAGAGTTTTTTTGAAATTTGTTCATGGTTATCTAGTCTAATGGCTATGTTAACTGGAAAAGGTTTTAAGTTCATTTGGACAAAATAATGTGATTATTGTTTTCAGGAATTGAAAAGAATATTGGTGAATTCTCCAGTTTTGGAAATGCCTTTGAGAAATGGAGATTTTTTTTATCTACAGTGATGCTTCATTGAAAGAACATGGTTGTGTATTTATGCAGAATGATCAGGTAATTGCTTATGTTTCACTTCAGTTGAAAACTCAGGAGTGAAATTACCCTACACATTATTTGTAATTAAATTCTATTGTTTTATATTTAAAAATTTGGAGGCATCATTTGTATGGAGTAATGTGTGAAATATATAATGATACCAAATGTCTAAAGTATATATTCACTCAGAAATAATTGAATATGAGACAGAAGAGATGGCTGGAGTTAATTAAGGATTACGATTGTACAATTCATTACCATCCGAGAAAAGAAAATAATGTGGATGATGCTTTGATTCAAAAATGTAATTCTTCATTAACCATGCTACGTTGGGAACGAGATTCTATGTTTTTGGATTCTATGAACTTTGGAATAGAAGTTGATTGTGCAGGAAGTTCTTCTGTTTAGTTTCAGGTGTCAGTGAGATAATCTATATCAGACAGATTTAGGCAATCACAGAAGAAAGTTAGTGAGTTGCAGAAAAATGTATATCAGGTTTAGAAGGGTATGTAGACTGAATTTAACATTGATAAAAATTGTGTTTTGAGTTTTGGGAAGAGAATATGTGTGCCTTTTGATTCACATTTGAAGAATAAGTTGTTATTGAGGCTCATAGTTCCCTGTTTTCAGTTCATCCTAGCAGTAGTTAGATGTACAGAGATCTGCATGAGTATTACTAGTGGGATGGAATGAAAAGAGATATTGCTGATTTTAGTACGAAGTGTTTGAATTGTTAGCAGGTTAAAGAAGAGTGGCAGTTACAGAAATTGATGCTTAAGTCTTTACCAATGTGAGAGTAGAAATGGGAAAATATATCCATTGACTTCATTGTGGGATTACCAAAGACATCTCGAGGTAATAATGAAAAATGGTTTATTGTTGATCAATTGACTAAATATACTAATTTCCTTCCTATTTGAGATACATTCTCTCTAGATAGTCTTTCTAAGCTATATATTAAAGAGATAGTAAAGTTACATGGAGTTCCCCTCTCCATTATATCTGATCATGATCCCAGGTTTACTTCTAACTTATGGAAAAGATTTCAGAAGTTGTTGGGTACTGAATTAAATTTTAGTATAGCTTTTCATCTGCAATCAGATGGGTAGTCATAACAAACTATTTATATGTTGGTGGATATGTTACGTGCTTTCACAATTGATTACAAGGGATGTTGGGACCAACATTTTTGTTTGGTTGAATTTTCTTAAAATAACAGTTTTTATTCCAGTATACAAATGGCTCTGTTTGAGGCATTATATGGTAAACTATGTTGAACTCCATCTTTTTGGTATGAAGTATGGAAAATGAAGTTGATGGGACAATAATTGGTTGACGAAATGGCCGAAAAATTTTAGTTAATTCAGAAGAACATGAGAACAGCTCAGAGTCTGTATAAAATTTATGCGGATAACCGGAGGAAGGATCATTCTTTTGAGGTAGGTGATTATGTTTTTTTCTCAATGTTTGTCTATGGAAAAGTGTGATGCGTTTTGGAAAGAATGGAAAGATGAGTCTGAGGTTCATTGGACCTTATAAAATCATGGAGAAAGTTTGATCATTTGCATACAGAGTGGCATTACCTCCAATTTTATCCCAGGTACACAATTTTTTTCATGTTTCAATGTTGAGAATGTATATGCTAGATCCATCTCATGTTTTGGGCCTAGATGTAGTTCAGTTGGATTAGAATCTCTCTTATGAGGAACAACCAGTCCATATTCTTGAATGTAGAGAGCAAGTGTTGTAGAATAAGGTAATTCATCATGTGATGGTTTTGTGGAAAAACCATATGGTTAAAGAGGCAACCTTGGAATCTGAAAATTCTATGACGGATAAATACCCCGATTTATTTTATAAGTGAATAAAATTGTGGGGACGCAATCCCCAAAAGGGAGGGAGGATGTAACATCACAGGTAAATAAAGAATAATAAATTTTCATATTTATTAATATTTGTGAATTAAATATTAATTTTACTTTAATGGGGTTTCTATGTTCGATGGCGTACCTGATACACGGCAACGAATTTTCTTGAAATCTTACATTGCACACTAATAATATAATAATATTATTTTAAATGATAGTTAATGCCTAGACGTTGTATTGGAGGGAATGAATAGAAATAACTAAAATATGAATATATATGTTTTCTAATTTTTTTAACATTTATCCAATAAATGTTAGAGGCCTAAAATGTGAATGAATCCAATTTTAAGCAAAAATACTCTAATATTCAATAAAAGGTCGATTTATCACCTTTTGATGGAGAAACCTCTTTAAATATAGTTATGGTCAATCCTATATGATCTATTGGACCAAATAAATTTCTTCTTTAGAATCGGGAGGTCAAAATTTACATTGTGAATGTTTTTGTTATTTTTCTGATAAAGTTCATATTTTAAAATGAATAAAGAAAAATGGTTTATTTTAATTCAAAACCCCATTTTTAATCTAATTTATTTATATGCTTAGATTATCTTTTTTATTGGTTTAAAGTGTAATTTAAATATATTTTTACCATTTAATCTAATGGTGGTCATTGGAATTAATTTCACATTGAAATTGGACTTCAACAAGTGTCAATATTTTAATAGATATTGATTCTTGAAAACACGCTATTTGTTTTGACAATGGGAAATAATTATAAAATTCAATAATGCAACTTAAATGTTTCAAATTTTTTAAAATGGACATAATTTTTGAATTCAGAATATTAGATATAGCTAGGTTGAATTTTGGATATTTTTCTGAAAAACATCCATTTTTTATGAATAGTGAATCCACTGTGTGGTAGTTAAAAAAACTGATTTTTTGTTTAAATGATATTTTACCACTTCTGTGAATTGAATTTTCAAATATCCAACATAAATTGTTTTCATTAGTAAGTAAAATGTGGTTCAATGGGAAGAAAACAATTTTTGTTTAATAGTAACTTTTGACTTTTATTAACCGCAATTAAAGGTAATTAGTGTATTTTAAGGCAAAAAATATTGTTATTATAATATGAAATTACAGTTACACTTTTCCTACACCTATTGGATAAGACATGTCCGACCTAGAAAATCCCTGGGTCAATTTTGGGTCTCCATGGAGCCACTTGGGTAAGATAATGACATAAATACCTTTTTATTTAAAGTAAAAAATGTCACAAACATGTATTGTTTTACTAAAACAATTTTTACATGGAGTTATATAATTGATATATTTGACTATAAATATTCATTATAAAGATAAAAATATTTCCAACATCATGGTAATTTTTTTATAATTTTTAGACATCAAATAAATAAAATTATTTATGAAACAATGATAATGCAATGTTTACATCATTATAGAATAATTTAAATAAATAAGAAGATAATGTTTAAAATAATATCCAACACTTTTCAAATTCTTGTTGGATGATTTTATTTCGAACATGGTCCACTTCATCTTAGACTTTAATATTTTTTGGTCCTTTAGAAACCAAAAATCATTATAGAATAATATAATATTTTCAAGCATTCCAAAAGAGCCCCTCCTCTCTCTTATAAAAAAGACCCCACTTCCTGCCCATTTTAGACACTTCTTAATCTCTTTGGATCATCCATTGCCATGAATTGGATCTGGTTGCCACCATTAATAGAACCAAACCCAGCCCGTGGCAAGGCCCGAAGGGCGTTCCCTATCCCCACGGGCTGGCACAAGTGCCCGGGTATCAAAAAAATCGGGTTCGGGAATGATTTACCCGAGTATGAAAGCATAAATCATAAAAAAACAATCAATTATTAGAATCTGAAATTTTCATGCTAAAAAATTATTAACAAAACTAGATCTGAATAAATATGTTTAAAGACACTACATGTAGTCTAAAAACAAATAATGACAACCTAAAGACATCCCCATGGACTCCACATGACAAGGGATTATCACCCGCAAGCCGTCTCCGCAACTCCGCCCCAACGATGGGGACTAACATCCCGAACAGCCATCACCCTTAGCCTTCCCTTTACCTGAGTCAAGAATAAGTAGGTCTACTTACACCCAAGGGGTGTATGTAGGGTGTGAGCCTAAGCCCAATAGTATACCACCATATTATTCCAAAGAGCATGGAATACAATGTGAACAAAATAAGAAATTTTAATACACAAGGTGAAACAGTGTTAAAATTCAATGAAATGCAACATTCAAATGAAAATAGTTTTCAATCCGAGAATTTCAGAATGTTAGAACATTAAATAAACATGTGAGCTACTGTAAAGTACTACCAAAAACACCCCACCACAAGGGTAAATACCACAAATCCAATGAGCATCAAAATCGGGAACACCCCTAAGCACTAGGTTGTCTCGGGCCCTATGAACCTCGTACTTCGGTGTAGAGTAACCAAAGAAGAATCCATTCTCATGCACGATCCACTAGTAGGGAACATACCCATAACCTAGTGTTCCCTGATCATCATACAAATGGTTTAGTTAGAGTTGTTGTTATCCAGATGCTAAGTGGAACAGGGACAAACCCCATCTGATCCACTAGCCGTACTAGTACAAATCTTCCCCACCTAGGTACCCGGGCTTCCCCTTTTTGTGCTCAAACAATTTCAGAAAAGAACACACATCATTATGCATATAAAATGTCACTAATCTTCACAAAAAAATTGTACAGTAGCTACACACATTTTATACCATTTAAAACACACAATAAAATAATTTTATTTTCAATAAAACAACCTCTCAAAACATCACATTGTTTTGAACCCAAAGCTCTTTAAGATATCCACGTTTCTCACTATATTAACACTTGTAAGTAATTAAAACAAAATTTCAGTTCAATACCCTTTAATGGAACCAAAAATTCAGTTATTGGGCAGCCCAAAATGAACCAATAAAATATTTGAATGAAAAAACCCCCAATTTCACAAAAAAATTGAACTTAAAATTCATTTGCATTATAAATGCAACTAAAAACAATTTTTACAGAAACATTAAAGTGAAATAAACATTAAGGTACCATGAAAATAGCAAGATAATTCACAAAAATTTCACACACAATGGAATCACCTACCAATGTAACAAAAACCCTTGAATCTCCGTGCGAAAATCAAATCGCACCCCCGCCGCACCAAGAGAGAACTAGATCAAACCTAAAACCACATAAATTGGCCAAGGAATCCCAATGGTAAACCCTAGGTTCGAAAAACTAGTTTTAGGACATTAGTAAACTCAATTATAACCAAAGAAACTATAAGAATAACGAGTTAAACCCAAAGTAATTTGAAAGAGGAATGAAAAGGGTTCATTTACTTGAAGTATCTTGAAGTAATCACTCCAAAACACCAGTAGATGAAATTTAAAAGAGCCAAAATTTAGGTTTAGTTCGAAAAAGATGTATTAGGTCATTTAGGAGCTGGAATGGAGGAAACATATTGAGAATTGTGAGAGTTATTAAAAAAATACTTTATATCTTCAAATCTGGGCGATTTGAGGAATTCTATGAAGTTTGGCACCAAAACGCTATTAACCAGAGCTCCAAAGAGGGGGGAGAGAGTTCAGATGCGCGGTCGGGTTCATTGGTAGTGGGTGAGACTTTGAATCAGCGAAATATCCCAAATAAAGAATATGTTATAACAATATAAAATTTCATTTTTAAAACAAGAATTGGGCTTTCGGGAAGGCCCAACCCCTTAGATAAAACCCCAAATAAACCCTGGTTATGGATTTGTAAAAGCTCAAAATTACCTTGGTGGTGTTAATAGTTTAGGGGAGGTCAAGTATGAATTTTAATGGATGAAAAATGTTGAAAAATGAAAATTTTATAAAAGATACAAAATTTATTTTTTAATCTGGAATTGGGATCACGGTTTGGCCCAATTCATGAATACTCATCTATTCCTCCCTAAAACCTAGGGAACCCCCCCAAAACAAAGAAAGGATGTAAATTAAATGAATAATACCTTTAAAAAATGTCTTTTATGTGACAATTCTCAGCACCATGAAGGAATTTCCACCCTAGAAAGTCAACATGAATCATTGTTGGAAAACAAGAATGAGTACTCTTCTCGACCCATGCCTTTCGCTCCCATGTCTCATGTATATCATTCCCATGCTTCCATAAAACCCGAACTAAAGGAATAGAATTCCCTCGAAGTATCATCTCTTGGGAGTCCATTATTTTCACCGGCCTTTCAACGATAGACAAGTCAGGCTCTATCTCCAGTTCTTCCCAACTCAACACATGGGATGGATCCGGATTGTATTTCTTCAACTGAGAGACGTGGAAGACATCATGGATATACATCAACTGAGAAGGAATGGCCAACATGTATGCCACTTTTCCAATACACTTGGTGATCTCAAAAGTCCTGACATACCGTGGCATCATCTTACCTTGCTTCCCCAATCGACGATGACCTAGACGAGGGGCCACATTTAAGAATACCCTGTCACCCACAGAAAACTCTAGGTCTCGACGCCTCTGGTCAACATAAGATTTATGATGACTCTGAGCTCTCAATAATCGTTTCCTAATCAACTTGACCTTCTCAGAAGACTCCTTCACAAGGCTCGGCCCCAAAACTGAAGTCTCTCCTACCTCATCCCAACATAGGGGGGACCGACAAGGCCGACCATAGAGCACCTCAAAAGGGGACATTCGAATCGTGGATTGGTAACTATTATTATAAGAAAAATCAACGAATCCCAAATGGCTATCCCAAGAACCTCCAAAGTCCAGGACACATGCACGAAGCATGTTCTCCAAAATCTGATTCGCCCGCTCTGTCTGACCATTCGCCTGAGGGTGCTATGTCGTGCTCATCTTAATCATAGACCCCAAGGCCTTCTGATGGCCTTCCCAAAATCGAGAAGTGAAGTGGGGGTCTCTATCTGAGACAACAACTGATGGTACACCATGGAGTCTCAACACTTCCTGAAGATACAAATGGCCCAACTCATCTACTTTAGTTGTATATTTTATCGGAATGAAGTGGGATGACTTGGTCAAGTCATCAATCACCACCCAAATAGCATTCTTACCCCGAGGTGTACGAGGTAAGCCAATAATAAAGTCTATGGAGACCTCTTCCCACTTCCATTTAGGAATGGGTGGTGGTTGTATCAAACCGGATGGCCTTTGGTGCTCTACTTTCACCTGCTGACATGTGTAGCATCTCGAAACAATGTCTGCTATGTCCCGTCTCATACCAGGCCACCAAAACTGCCGACGAACATCATAATACATCTTAGTGGCACCCGGATGGATAGACCACTAAGACTGGTGGCTATCTTTCTTCACCACCTTCTGTAGAGATAATGGAACTACTAAACAGATCTTGAAGCACAAGATGCCCTCAGGGGACGACGAGCAATCAGAGGATCTCTCCCCAGCATGAAGGAACTGCTTCGACCGCTGACAAAGATCATCACTGGGTTGTTCCTGCTGAATCAACTCCAATAGAGATGGATTAAACTTGAGACTTGCCAAGAATGCCCCTCCACTGTGTTCCCTAGTCTCCACATGCATCTGAGAAAAGAGACCCATTAATGTCCACTCATCACTAGAATTCCTCAAAGCCTACACTGGAACTCCTACACTCAAAGTTTCGGCCACTACATTACCCTTGCCTGGGGTATAGACATTGTCAAAGTCAAACCCCTGCATGTACTCGATCCAGTGACGTTGCCTCAAGTTGAGGTCCTTCTGCGAGAATATATAATCCATGCTTTTGTGATCAGAGTATACCACAAACTTCTCCCCAAAGAGGTAGTGACGCCATGTTTTCAAAGCATGCATCACCGCTGACAACTCCAAGTCATGTGTCGGGTAGTTCTTTTCATGTGGTCGAAGTTGGCAAGAGCCATACATGACCACATGATCATCCTGCATAATCATGCACCCAAGACCCATACCTGAATCATCACAATAGACCACATATCCCTTTCCAGCCTCTGGAAAAATCCGCACGAGGGCGGTAGTCAGCCTCCTTTTTAGCTCCTCGAACGATTCCTGACATTCTGGACCCCATACAAACTTCACCCCTTTCTGATTGTGGGTAGTCATCGGTGAAGCAAGCCGAGAGAAATCCTGAATGAATCAGCTATATTAACCATCCAAGATAAGAAAACATCGGATCTCAAAAACATTCATCAGTTTCTCCCACGACAATATTGCACTAATTTTCTCTGGGTCCACTGAAACTCCATGCTCTGAGATCACATTACCCAGAAATCTCACCTCTTTGATCCAGAAAGTGCACTTTGACAACTTTTCATAGAGGCGGTGATCTCGTAATGTACCCAAAACGATCCTCATGTGAAGTTCTTGTTCCTCATCAAAGCAAGAGTATACCAGAATGTCATCTATGAACACCAAAAAAAGGAATAGAGATACTGATGGAACAGCCTATTCATAAGTGCCATAAATACCGCTGGAGCATTGGTCAATCTAAAGGGCATGACCAAATACTCAAATTGGTTGTACCTGCTTCGGAAGGCTGTCTTAGGGATATCTGACTCCTTCACCCTCAGTTGATGATACCCTGAACGTAAGTCTATCATTGAGAACCACATTTCCCCCTTCATTTGATCAAACAAATCATCTATTCTGGGCAAAGGGTATTTCTTGTTAATTGTTACCTTATTCAGCTTCCGGTAGTCAATGCACAATCGGAGGGATCTATCTGACTTTTTTGCAAACAACACAAGA
Organism: Viscum album; assembly: GCA_963277665.1. Lineage (NCBI taxonomy): Eukaryota > Viridiplantae > Streptophyta > Magnoliopsida > Santalales > Viscaceae > Viscum > Viscum album. The sequence continues at coordinate 1,819,814,593 of OY728146.1, forward strand.
GCGGACCAAGGAGAGACGCTCGGGCGAATGAATCCTTTGGATTCTAAGTCATCCAGCTATATCTCTAATTCCCTCAACTCAGTGGGGTCCATGCGATAAGAGGGAAGAGATATTGGCTGTGTTCCCGGTGCCAGATCAATCGAAAACTACACATCCCGCTCCAGGGGAAAACCTGAAAAATCATCTCGGAATACCTCGGGAAACTCATTAACTACATGAGGTAGTGCACCTTCAGGGGAAAGGCCATCCTCTAGCACAAGAGAAGATAACTGGATGATAGCACTTCCCAACTCTAGGAGTGGAGGCCCTGTGTGACCTGATCATGGATCCCATTCTCCATGAAAAACCTGATGACTCCCATCAGGTGTCGTGAAACTCACACGATGTCTGTAGAAATCGATGTGTGCCTGGAAGTGTAATAGCCAATCCATCCCGAGTATGACATCAAAAAGGACTATATATAAGTCCAAGAGGTCCCACTCCATCTCGACCCCTGACACAGAAAGTGCACATGAGGGGCACCTGAGGCCCTGCTCCTTCTTCCTTCCCAACAGTGTCACCAACTCCATTGAAAAAGACATCAAATCAGTTGGTAAATTCATCATGTCCACAAAATGTCTAGAAATGAATGAAACAGAGGAACCCGTATCAAAAAGAGAAGTAGATATAGAAGATGAGATCAGAACTGTACCTCGAACTGTCCACGGTCCCGCGTCTGATCCTGCTGGTGACTGATCCACTGCATAGAGATGTCCAGTATCTGCCTGAGGACGACCGCTAGTCTGTGGCTGTGCCCTGAACTGGCTCTGCCCAGAAGATGATCAAGCCCTACCACCACGACCACCAAATCGAGATCCCCCAGTCCTCGACGGCTCGGACTATGCTGGCACTCCTCTTGAAGCCACTAAACCTGCCCCACTTGGGAGTGCACATGCCACACCACAGAAGCGCTGCAAATGCCTTATACCACCACACTAGTAACAAGGCTTCGGAGGAAGATCACATGCTGGTCGGATATGCCCAGGCCTCCCACACTGGTGTCACACGACCGATCAAGCATCAGAAGCCGCAAAAGAAAACTGCCTGGAAGAGTGGCCTGAACTGCCCCCTCCTTTCTTCACATGATCCTCCCGCTTCCTTTTCTTCTCGGAGGAGCTGCCACTGCCCACTACTGATACTGAACCATAGAAACCAGCCTTGCCTTTCCTATCAATCTCCACCATGCATGCCCGATCAACAACCTCAGCATAGGTCCTCACCTTAAACAAGAACACTTGGGAGTATATCTCTGGTCGCAAGCCTTTCTCAACCTCTGGGCCTTTGCTTGCTCATTAGAGACAATTTATGGAGCATACCGAACCATCTCAGTGAAACGGTTGGCATACTCCATCACAGATATATTCCCCTAAATATGTTCCATGAACTCTCTAGAACTAGCATAAGCCAACACCTCAATGTAGTACTGTTCATTGAAGATAGCCTTGAAATCTCCCTAGCGCATCTGCTCATTCTTCCCAGCCTGAAGCACTGACTCCCACCATTTACAGCTACGACCCTCCAACATAAAGGAGGCACACTTCACCCTGATCTCCTCAGGTGTTTCCAGGAACTCAAACATACGCTCGATCTTCTCGAGCCATTCTTCTGGTTCCTAGGGTTCTATACTACCTCGGAAGGTAGGAGGCTTGTTTTTCAGAAACTCTTGTGCTTTATCTTTTCTAGGACCTGTATCTTCTTCCCTAACAGGAATAGGATATGTAGTTGCTCCCTGTCCCAATGCTTGGATATCCCTAACCACAGCCTCCATGAGCCTCTAATCAATCATTGTGGGAGAACTCTCTCCAGCTTCCTCCTGTGGGTGCATGGGAGATTTCCGGGGAGGCATGTTGCTACAAAATCCAACAGTCACAAAACAATAGTAAATACCACAATTCTGAAAATTTTAATCGAATGAATCAAATATAAATAAACTAAAAACATTCATGTAATAAATGAAACAACTACTTCACATCTGTCTGATGTCCACATGTGGTCTGCAGCCCACACGTCTCACCTGGAAGTGAAGTCAATCCGTAAATTCCAACATCCCCTGGTGACTCAAGGTCTACCATGAGAGGTGTGGTCCATGCACCCTACTCACAACCAATACCCCGAGCCGATCATGCATCAGAAGCCGCAGAAGAAAACTGCCTGGAAGAGTGGCCTGAACTGCCCCCTCCTTTCTTCACATGATCCTCCCGCTTCCTTTTCTTCTCGGAGGTGCTGCCATTGCCCACTGCTGATACTGAACCATAGAAACCAGCCATGCCTTTCCTATCAATCTCCACCATGCACGACTGATCAAAAACCTCAGCATAGGTCCTCAGCTTAAACAAGAACACCTGGGAGTATATCTCCGGTCGCAAACCTTTCTCAAACCTCTGGGCCTTTGCTTGCTCATTAGAGACAATTTCTGGAGCATACCGAACCATCTCAGTGAAATGGTTGGAATACTCCATCATAGACATATTCCCATGAACAAGTTCCATGAACTCTCTAGAACTGGCATAAGCCAACACCTCATTCCAGTACTGTTCATTGAAGACAGCCTTGAAATCTCCCCAGCGCATCTGCTCATTCTTCCCAGCCTGAAGCACTGACTCCCACCATTTAGAGCTGGGACCCTCCAACATAAATGAGGCACACTTCACCCTGAGCTCCTCAGGTGTTTCCAGGAACTCAAACATATGCTCGATCATCTCGAGACATTCTTCTGCTTCCTAGGGTTCTTTGCTAACTTGAATGGTAGGAGGCTTGTTTTTCAGAAACTCTTGTGTTTATCTTTTCTAGGACCTGTCTCTTATTCCCTAATAGGAATAGCAGAAGGAGTTTCTCCCTATCCCAAAGCTTGGATAGTTCTAACCAAAACCTCAATGATCCTATGATCAATCGTTGTGGGAGAACTCTCTCCAGCTTCCTCCTGTGGGTGCATGGGAGATTTCTGGGGAGGCATGTTGCTACAAAATCCAACATTCACAAAACAATAGTAAATACCACAATTCTGAAAATTTTAATCGAATGCATCAAATATAAATAAACTAAAAACATTCTTGTAATAAATGAAACAACTACTCCACATCTGTCTGATGTCCACATGTGGTCTGCAGCCCACACGTCTCACCTGGAAGTGAAGTCAATCCGTAAATTCCAACATCCCCTTGTGACTCAAGGTCTGCCGTGAGAGGTGTGGGCCAGGCACCCTACTCAGAACCAATACCCCGAGCCCCGAATCTCCTAGCTCCTGTCTATCCCGACTCATCCCAAAATAACAATATAAAACAAAAACATTAACCTCCTATGATACCAAATGTGACAATTGGGTCCCGGTGACCGCACATCCACCCCTCCTTAACATGGTCATCGAGTCCTGGCCCACTAGGTACCACCAGTTTCCCCCGCAGACACGTGGGGCCCACCCTAGGGTCCACCCACGAGCCTAAACGAATCATCTGACTAATTAAAGTCCTCACAGGACAACACATGTCCTTTCCAGTGTGCTTTGTCCTCACTCACACACATCTTGGGAAACATCCCACAAGGTCACCCATCCTGATCACTACTCCAGGCCAAGCACGCTTAACTATAGAGTTCTAATCAAATAGACTCCTGAAAAGGAAGGTGCACCTTGTTGACATTAGTCATATCATTTATTCATTTAACCCTTTATCATTTAGGGGTGTTACAGTCACCGCCCCTTTAGAGCACACCATCCTCGTTGTGGTCCCTACATCTCAACCTAGGCAGTGCATTGCACTTTAGACTGGGTACCATCTCTGATACCATTTTTTCACGAACCGGATCTAGTCGCAACCATTAACGGAACCAAACCCGGCCCGTGGAAAGGCCCGAAGGGCGTTCCCTATCCCCATGGGCTGGCACAAGTGCCCGGGTATCAAACAAATCGGGATTGGGAATGATTTACTCGAGTATAAAAGCATAAATCATAAAAAAACAATCAATTATTAGAATCTAAAATTTTCATGTTAAACAATTCTTAACAAAACCAGATCTAAATACATATGTTTAAAGACACTACATGTAGTCAAAAAACAAATAATTACAACATAAAGACATCCCCATGGACTCCACACGACAAGGGGATCATCACCCATAATCCATCTCCGCAACTACGCCCCAACAATGGGGACTAACATCCCGAACCGCCATCACCCTTAGCCTTCCCTTTACCTGAGTCAAGCATAAGCAGGTCTACTTACACACAAGGGGTGTAAGTAGGGTTTGAGCCTATTCCCAATAAGATACCACCAGATGATTCCAAAGAGCATGCAATACAATGTGAACAAAATAAGCAATTTTAATACACAAGGTGAAACGGTGTAAAAATTCAATGAAATGCAACTTTCAAATGAAAACAATTTTCAATCCGAGAATTTCAGAATGTTAGCACATTAAATAGACATGTGATCTACTATAAAGTACTACCAAAAACACCCCACCACAAGGGTAAATAACACAAATCCAATGAGCATCAAAATCGGGAACACCCCTAAGCACTATGTTGTCACGGGCCCTATGAACCTCGTACCTCGGTGTAGAGTAACCATAGAAAAATTCATTCTCATGCACGAGCCAGTATTAGGGAACATACCCATAACCTAGTGGTCCCCTATCATCATCCAAATAGTTTAGTTAGAGTTGTCTTTATCCAGATGCTAAGTGGAACAGGGACAAAACACATCCGATCCACTAGCCGTACTAGTACAAATCCGCCCCACCTAGGTACCCAGGCTTCCCCTTTTTGTGATCAAACAATTTCAGCAAACAACACACATCATTTTTCATATAAAATATTACAACTGGTCACAAACAAATTGTACAGTAGCTACACATATTTTATACCATTTAAAACACACAATAAAATAATTTTATTTTCAATAAAACAACCTCTAAAAACATCACATTGTTTTGCACCCAAAGCTCTTTAAGATATCCACATTGCACACTATTTTAAAACTTGTAAGTCATTAAAACAAAATTTAAGTTCAATAACCTTTAATAGAAACAACAATTCAGTTATGGGGCATCCCAAAATGAACCAATAAAAGATTTGAATGAAAAACCCCCAATTTCACAAAAAAATGGAACTTAAAATTCATTTGCATTATAAATGCAACTAAAACCAATTTTTACAGAAACATTCAAGTGAAATAAACATTAAGGTACCATGAAAACATGAAGATAATGCACAAAAATTACACACACAATGGAATCACCTACCAAAGTAACAAAAACCTTTCAATCTCCATGCGAAAATCAAATCGCACCCCCGCCACACCAAGAGAGAACTAGATCAAACCTAAAACCACATAAATTTGCCAAGAAGGCCCAAAGTTAAACCCTGTGTTCGAAAACCTAGTTTCTAGACATTAGTATACTAAATTATAACCCATGAAACCCTAATAACAATGAGTTAAACCCAAAGTAATTTGAAAGTGGAAATAAAAGTGTTCATTTACTTGATGTATATTGAAGTAATCACTCCAAAATACTAGTAGATAAAATTTAAAAGAGCCAAAATTTAGGGTTTGTTCTAAAAAGATGTATTAGGTAATTTAGGAACTATAATGGAGGAAAAATATTGAGAATTGAGAGATTTATGTAATAAAGACTTTACCTCTTCAAACCTGGGAGATTTGACGAAATCTATGATGTTCGGCACAAAACGCGATTAAACAGAGCTCCAAAGAGGGGGGAGAGAGTTCATACGCGCGGCTGGGTTAATTGGTCTTGGTTGGGACGTAGAATCACCGAAAAATTCTAAATATTGAATATGTTATAACAAAATCATATTTTATTTTTAAAACAGGAATTGGGCTTTCAGGCAGGCCCAACCCCTTAGATAAAACCCCAAATAAACCCTGGTTATGGATTTTTAAAAGCTCCAAATTACCTTGGTGGTGTTAATAGGTTAAGGGAGGTCAAGTAGGAATTTGAATGGATTTAAAATGTTGAAAAATGAAAACGTTATAAACGGTACAAAATTTATTTTTTAATCTGGAATTTTTCTCACGGTTTGGCCAAATTCATGAATACTCATCTATTCCTCCCTAAAACCTAGGGAAACACCCAAAACAAAGAAAGGATGCAAATTAAATGAAAAATACCTTTAAAATATTTCTTGTATGTGACATCCAACCTCTACCCAAATAATCTCCCAATATCCCTCTCTTTATAATATAATCCTTTCCTTAGGCGTAAATCACTTAAAGAAACCTTTTTGGTTCAAACCAAAGGCAGTTGCCAGAATTAAAGGAGATTAAAGAATGATCGAGTCAAGTCAGACACAAGGTAAGAGACTTCATCTCAAAATCCTTTTATTGAGGCATATTTTGTTTTAATACAAGACTTTCTTTTATACCCTGTATAAACACTTTTTACTATTCATTTATTTTAAAGGGAATCTTTTCCTACGAAGCGTGTTACTAAACGAAAAAAAGGAATGATTCTTTTAACATACGTGGTGACAACGACCTTTCCGCCGCTGCGAGTATTACTTGATCTTTGGCTTCCATAAAAATCCATAATTTTTTGAAATGGAAAAATAAATACCATATTTTATATTATGTATTTTGGTATTGAAAATGGTTTTTGATAATGGATTTGTTATGTAAATATATTTAATTGATATATTTTGATTGAGATGTAGAAATGTTTTCTTTCCTTTTTATTTTTTGTATGTGTTATGATTTTAATATGGTACTAGGTAATTTGATGGGTGGTTATGTGATAAACCAAATGATGGGTGGTGTTGTGATAAACCAGGATGGGTGGTTATATTATAACAACCAATGCATTGGGTATGGAAGTCGGTTGTATGGCTATTACATTTAGTGACATGTGTGCAAGTCGACCGTATGGTTATTCCATTTAAGTATGTTTATGTTACAAGTTTCTTTTATATTTTATGTGAATTTTATATGGGTTTAATGGTTATTTGTTTTGTTACAAAATGGTAAGCGATGATATTTTATTCAGTGGAGAGTATTTACTACTTCATATAGGTGAAAATTATTACTTATTATTAGGTATTCATGGTTTACTTTTTGTTTTGGATAACTAAATGTTTCCTTCATTTTGTACTCCTTAGTATGCTCTTTATGCTCATCCCAAGTTTTTGGAATGTTTTTTCACAAGACATAAGGTGGAATAGGGTCATGTATGGGATCAAGGAAAGTCATGTTGTATAAAACATGGAACTAGACATGACACTTTTTTTCAAGAGTTTTTATTTTATGAAAAAAATGGAAACTGTGTAGAAGTGTCTACTTTGTAACTTTTGAGATGTAATAGTGATGGAATAATTCTTTAAAACTCTAATCCTGAAAATATCCTCAATGTGAATTATTCATTTAATTCAATATTAAGTAATATTTTAAGGCTGGGTCCTTATATAAAGTACTGAATAGTAAAGTAGTCTTGGTAAAATATATACAAACCTGATTCCCTAGTTACAATTTTATTTAAAAATAATAAAATTTTTGTTATCATGAATATCATTATTCCCCCAGAATATCCATTCATATAATCCATAGTACACTTCCTGTATTCATAGGATAGGAAAAAAATATTGGTGAGATGAATAGTCTTTTAGAGTTTAATAAATTTGAATTTATCATGATTGAAAATTAATTTTTTATTATAAAAATACATTTTAGGAAAATGTGTGAAACCATGAAATCAGCCCTAAGAAGAGAAAACAGAACCATTGAAAGAATTCTTAAGTCTACAAGAATTGATCTCCTTATAAATTTTACAAGGGATATTCGTGACCTAATTTTCAGTTTCATCCAATAGAATATCTTTAATATTTGAAATCACATGACATTTGATCTATTACCTTATTATCATGTTTATATAAGAAATACAAATTATATAAAGGAATATAAAAAAACACATGAAACATAATTAATAGGATTATAATGAATAGTTATGTAATAATAAGTATATAAAGGTAAATAACTAAACACACATTCCTTTTAAATAACATGACTCTCATAAACAAATAGAGTATAATCAATATAGAAAGGTAAATAACTAAAAAACATTCCATTTAATTAATAATCAACAATGAAATAGATCATTAGATAATATTAGTACTAAATTATATCAATAATATTAACTTAATTTTTAATGAAGGAAATTCATAATTTTTAGATATCATGATATCATGAATCTCTATATCTCAATTTTATAGATCGTTTACAAGATAGTTTAAATCAACTTATATACCCCATTTAATGAAATATTATTAATTTTCATCACGATAATTTTGATTCCTCATGTGGTTATATAATTTTGTGTCCTACGCATTATTTCATTTCAAGACCTATCCTTATATATCAAATAATCTATTACATTCTTGAATAATGTACCTTATAATCAAATATCTGTATTGAGTAAAGAATATTTATTTATAAATTTTTCATTATAGAATAAAATAAATTTCAATGTAAAAACTATATGTATAAATGTTATATTATTATATAAATACATATATCCATGATAAATAATATGGATTTTTAGGTTAAATTTAATTACCAATGATCACATGAAAGAGAATATTTCAATAGAAATTTAATGACTACCAAAATTAATTAGGATTGATAAATATAATACATTCCTTAGACAAAATGACCATAAAACATTCATATAAATAATATTAATGATATCAAAATAATCTCAAATTGGAGTAAAAATAATGTATTTTTCCATTGATGAGTTGTAATACAATAAACATATCATTAAAAATATTCTTGAGGACATTATAAATTTGTAAGGGAAATATTTTTAAAAATAAAATTTTATAAAATATTTTGAAAATGATTTTCATTCAAAATTACCTGTGAACCATATATTATAATATTTTAACATTGAGTGGTAATTATTGATGTAAAATTTCATGCATGTTGTACACATTAGAACAAATAATCTTTTCACAATTTGGGTAAAATCAAAATAGACCTTGTAATGAAAAAGACAAGAATATATTAGTCAATTTTTTTATAATATCAAACTAGTAATAATAAATTTAATAAATCATTTTTTTGAATGTCAAAAAAATTACTTTTTTTAAAAAAATCATTGTTTTGGAAAAATTGTATTTTTTACTGAATGGATAATTGAGGATGAATTACACAAAAAAAATCTCCATAATTTAAAGTTACATGAAGAGGAATATGATAATGTTACATGAAAACATCATAAAAACTAGAGGATATAAAATATTAATTTATTATATTATATATTGATCAAATAATATCATTGAATAAAAGTTAATGTGTAAAGAATCAAAATTAAAATTAGAATATAAAATAAAATCTTACAAATATTCTACTGTTGAAATGATAATTAATAAATAAATATATTATTTTTATCAAATAAAAATAATCATAATGTATGTGGTAATGACACATTATAAATTCAAAACTCATCAATCATATAATCTTATAATGTCAAAGACATTAAATAAGTAATATATCCCAATAAAAAAAATTGAGTTATGAAATTATTTAACACTTGATAAAATTTAATTCAAATTATCTTCAATGAAATAATACAAATCGAAACCTAAAATTCCATGTATAATTAAGTAATAATGATATTTTATTTAATGGGGGAATTATATAAACCATATAAAATAATATAGCTTTATAACATTACAATATGCCTCAATGAAAGGAAATTGGGATGAAGTCCCTTACCTCATGCATATTTGTTTCTTTTGAGCGATATTTAAACACACGTATGATGGTTTTAGTAATTAATTAATTTATAATTGAATTATATTCCTATTTACAATATCATTTATTATTCTTTTATAACATCTTATTACCCATTTATTAATAATATTTAATTATTTTGATTGTTTGGGGTGTTAATTTCCTTGTTTTTTCTTGGGACATTTATCAAGAAAGTGTCGGTTCTTGTGAATTACACAGTTTCATAATATCCAGAATGATATTAATGTTTTCAATATCATTTTCTATTTGACTTATTTTTTTTAAACATTATTTTTATTTGAACATAGATAATGGATCACATCTCTTTGTACAGATGGTAAGTTGTATATACAAATGATAAACATACTCATTTCATGAATGGGTCAAATGGTAAAGATGTGGGGGATTTATTTATTTTTACCAATGAATATAATTTCATATATATCACATATATATTCTAAATTTATATTTATTAGCTTCCATTTAATTTTTATGTGAGAGAAATCACATCGCATAATGAGGCGTAAATCCTCCACACATACGACCAGTGTTATCATATTTTAAAAGTAATCAAAGGTGATAAGGTATATATAATTTTAAAATGATAAAAAAATTATAAATTTTTTTAAAAAACAATATTATATTTGTATTGACCTTAGGTGGGTCGTTATACCAATGGATGCAAATAGTTAATCTGGGACTGGGGTGATATACCCATTTACATTATGAAGAACGATCCATAGTTGAGTAGTCCCACTAGGTGATTGTAGGGGGATAAATGTATGTGAAATTACTATGCATCAGGTATTATCTCATTATATGATATCCATAAGTTTTATTCATGGAGCCAGAAAAACCCAATGGCCCTATAATCCATTAATTATAGACCAGGTTTCCAATGGAATACGCACATTGGAATATGATTTGGCCAACGATAGTTATGGACTCACATTGGTTTAGATGATAAGAACACGAGATCATCACACCTTTTTTGGGGAAATAATATCCTATTTCAGGACTCTCTTGTAGATTTAAGATATTTTCATATGTTCATGAATAATTGATTCATTCCAAAGTCTATGTTTGTTGATTACCCAGGGGTTACAATATCCATCATAAGTACACATGGGTCTAAAATAATTAATATGTATCCATGGTTCTCTATTAATTAATTTATATGTATGCCTCCTAGGTTATTCATCATTTTTAACCATCGATGCATAGATAAATAATTCCTTCATTTTTTATAGAGACAACACGAGATTAGTCCATCAGATGGTGATCTATGAAGTTTATCATCACCCATGGTTGATGGTAATTGTTCGGATGTGTGTGTGGAACCCATAATATGGGATTCCAAAATATCTTCATGAGAGGAATCAAATCCCACGTAGTTTAGTTCCAGTTAACTGGACTCATCAACAGTTATGGTAGTGCGACGAGGACCCATCCATGCAGTTTAATGTTATGTGTCCAGGACATCTTGGCGGAAGGAGACTAGTCAAGATTTTATATGCTACATACATCGAGGAATAAAGAGGAACCCATAAGTGATGTAGTCTTTTGGGAGATAGAGAACTTACTATGGATACATCCTAGACAAAATTAGGGTGAGTTTCAATTTTTCAGTCGAACCCAAATGATGGGATTCCCATGTATCATCGTGAGTGGAATAAGAGCTCTAATAGTTTGGTAATATGTGGATTTTTCAGGGATTATTCCCCAAAATAAGGCTTGACTTGGCCCACACATTAGTCGAGAAGCACCTCTTTGGGTCAGAGCTAGAACTTATACCATAAATGAAGAATTTTCTAAGTTGTGGGTCATAATTGGGGTTAACCATTGAGAAGACCCATTTTGATCTCGGGCCATTGAATGGTATCCTATGTATCTTTTTTGTGGAAGGAATTTGAGTAATCAATGTTCATTGTTTTTTCCCTACTCCACGTAGGTGGCCAATTTTCCTATTAGAATGCATTTTTTGATCATCACTAAAATCTAATCTCACTTGATTCATGCTCGATGTGAGAATAACTAAAATATAGAAGATTGAAAAACCCACACATCATTCCTTCTCCACTAATGGAAAAAGGAGGAGAATGATGGTAGGAGATACATGGATGAGAGCACCTACTCGTACTATTAAAAGGGGCTTAATCCACATGTGATATCTTGATATCAGTTTGGGGAAAGGAGAGACGTGTCATTCTTCATTTAAATTTAAAAAATCTGAATTTATTATTGGCTCTCATGGATGGCTAATGAATGGAAAATCCAATTATTACCATTAATACTTATAATAGATAGGTGCACGTCAGTTTACTATCGTTGGACCCCAGGTTACCATGGGAATGTAAACATAGTGACATTCAGGGGGGTTGTACTTTTATGTGGATTACCCACGTGACATCTCTTACCATGGGTATGTAAACACAGAAGGGTGTGTTTTTTTATGTTGTTGGTTTTATCATACGGGTATCATGGCATTTTATTAAGAATTGGCCTAATGTTTTTGGACAGGATAGTAGAGGCGATACGAGTGATGTGATTGGAATGGAAGGAAATGATTTGGGCTAGAGGATGGAACACCCAAAAATACCCCATTTCGTGTAACATTTTCTCATTGGGGATAAGGTTTCCCCCTCATAGCATATCGCTATATGAGTGGGGGATCCATATGCATATCGTGATGGTTTGAAGTCCTGGTCATGGTCTTCATTGCATTTATCTACACGGAACTGGGTTCCACCCATGTAGCACATTGCTATGTGGGGATGAGGTCCAGTCGTGTACCAAAGTTGAATGTAGGGTTGAGTTCCGGAAGTGTACTGATATCAAACCCCAAATTGAGTTCCATCCAAATAGAAATTTTCTACGTGGTGAAGGGTTGCTTCCATGTAGTATATTTATACCCAAGGAACTGATTTGAAGATGGAGAGTTGGATCAGCACTTCACAAGAAATTCATCCACGGAGGATGTTGGATTCATAGTCTACCAATTCTAATTATTTTTTCATCTTTTTGGGTACGCGGTTGGATATACCTATAAGAAATAATTGTAAAAGTATTTCATTTTTTTACTCTATTAGTTAATTCCTACATAGATTGATCTTCTATAAAATTCCTATCTTTCGCACATTGAAATTTGGTTTTGGTTTGTCCTCTATTTTAGATCACCATGAGATCCTTTTGTTGAGGGGTAGAGGAGATGGATCTATGGGTTGACTAATAGTTTTTGTAGAAGAACGAGGATGACTTACCCACTCTGTGGATAAATTAGTCAATAGAGGAATGTGGGGATTTTGGTTTTCTGAGGCACAAATCACACCCTATTTCCCATAAACTACATCAGTCATGAGATTCTATTCAGTTTTCCTCACCCACGAATTATAAGAGTCCACTAAAAATGGCTTGTGGGGAGAGTGTTTCTGCCATTATTTCCCAAATAACATCTTTCACGAGGGCACAACGATGTCATAATCTTCCCACAAACCATTTTGTTCAAAGATGGATTGTGGCGCGGACCGCCATGGGAAGAGGTTGTTTATAGAAGATGTTTTCCCATTGATGTTGGACCTTTTCATTGAAATTTTTTCACTTTTAGATATTATTCTTAATATCTTAAACATGTTAATTTTTCTTCCTTTTCCAAAATTATGGGAGTAATTGAACTCCCTTTTCCAAATTAATAGGACTCAAAAAATTCCCCCAATAAGAATGGGATCTGATCAACATGAAGATAAGGCTATTCTAATTGTGAAATTATTTCTGACATATATTGGTTTGTAGTATAAGAGTATACCCATTAGTGGGGGAAGTACCTATGTAAAGGGGGACCATCTAATTTGTCTATTACCATTTTTTATAGCAACTTCAGTGATCCTGTGGAACTCTCACTCTCTCTATTCTATGTACTGCAAACCTTTCGTTGTCTCCTTCAGCCATGAACTAGATAATGAATCCACCAAATGAATTTTTAACATCGATTGGTGATTTTAAATTTATGCATAGAGAGGTTTGGTGTTAGATATTATTATTCCAAGAACCATCAGTTCACTATCCAACATTTAATGGACCAACACCTTTTGTGCTTTCGTGAACTACTGGATCATAGATGTAGGTTTTCCTGGACTATCCCTTTGTGGAATGTAATCTATATAGATCATTCATACACACAAACTCCAATTTTATGACTTTCCATCATTACTTTTCAAAAAAATTTTGGAAATGTTTTTCATAATTTACATTTTTTGTAGGGTTGAGATGGATTCTAACCCTTAAAAACTGCTCCCACAACCACTACATCCATTTCAGCTTCTGAAACTAAGTGGAAAGACCTAGAAGATTATGATGAAAATATAATCCTAGTTTTACCATTGAATTCATATCTAGATTAGATCCTCAATGTGGGTCAGAAGGAATATCTAATTTCATATAGGCTTCCCATTTATATTTTTATCCTTCCATACGATTAGGTGATTCTAGAACCACGTCAGGACAACCAACTTACATCTTGGATAATCAATAGTACCATTCTTAAGGCTTCATTTCATCGAATGGAAAACTTATATAGAAGGATACCGATGTTGGGTCCCTATTAGAATATAACCCTCTATCACCAGAGAATTCATGATGAGTGCCAAATGACAAGGCCAACTACTACCATACCATTTCAAAGAGTGCCATGAAAAATGAGAAGCACTATTGGTCGTCAAAATAAGACCTTCTTTTTGGAGGTTCAATTGGTTTGGACATGGGGTGACCTTTATGGGTTCATCAAAGTTGGGAGAAATTATAATCTCAATTTCAGACCATGGGGTTGTTGGAGGCTTTCTAGGTATCCCAAACCTACGACCAAGAAACCTACAACCTCATTTCACATCATTGGTGTTAATAAAGACAATATTAAAACATCGTTCATCTAGTCTCTCGGTAGGTTTGAATTATACTCTACTATGATTGGTTCATTAGAGGATTTCACATCATCGGGGATATGAAAAAAAAAATTACTACCTCCCTACTCTGTTTGGTATTATGAAAAGTGTACTCCTCCTTTATCTATGCATCTTATTGACAAAACCAATGCCCTTTTGAAATATATTGACCCTTGCGTGAAGCAATACATCCCGTTTTCTAACTGAATTATTATCTTTTCTAAATGAAATGGTTAAAATCCCTATGTGAGAAAACCGATGTTTTATCCAACCAAAGTCACCTAATGGTGAGAATGTTCCCAGTATCGTATCTTAGAGCAGGGTTAGTTCCTTGAATGGGGCTATGAATTTTTTCTGATGTGGGATTGTTGTTTCGAATGACGGCCTTCATGGAAATGTTATTAAGAGGTTTTCTCCTACCAATGTGTGACTCTAGAAGTGTAAGAGTCACCACCACCATTACGATAGCTCATCTAGCCACTAGAAAATGTATCAATTGATACATTCCAGTATTGGAAAAAATCTATCGTTTGATGGACAAGATTAGTGATGGGAATTCACCTCACCAGTTGGTTTGGATTTTCCAAATACATTGGAGATGAATATGAGCCCATATATGGGGATACCGATTCCTCAATCCTCTATCGATTCTGGAAGATATACTTTAAATGAATCATCAGAGTACTAGTAGAGCCATACCAGTAGGAAGGTCCATGAAGGAAAATAAGGAAGAGTATAATGATAGGAATGAAAAAGAATTGATCACTCATATCAACTATCATGACCACTTTTCTTATAGTTATTACTCCTCTTAAATTATTACATTATTGAATGATAAATTTGAGGAATTTATTAATGGAGGATAAATATTATATTTGAGATAGAGTATCTTGGTTTCCCATATTCATTGGGAGATTATCTGTGAGGTGTATGAAACTTTCAAATTATCCCATCAATGTAACTTTGTTCTACTATTGTGTCCTCCTTCTCATAGCAATATTTGATAGGATAGACATTTATTATAGACAATCATATTTGGTTCATATTTACTCCGGATGAAATATTGTGCTAGATTAGGATTCTGGTTCCCATGGGTTTTGAAAATACACTGACAATGGGTTATGTCGAAACCTAGATTGGATCATAACCAAAATGCCAAATAGATTTAACAGTTCCCATTTCCATGGCATATAAAGTATCTAGAGCGAAAAGGATTAAAAATAAAACCATTGATCAAACCCACAAAAAAATTACATAGAATTATCATGTTTTTTAGCTTATGAGGAAGGATTTGAGGCAAAGGGATCAACATTTTATATTGTCAATGAAACTGTTGAGGTCCAAACACATATCCACAACAATGCTACCTTTCTCATGGATTAGAGGTAGTGAGATTTTATAAGGGGTGGTAAATCATTTTATGATTAGTCCCCCCATATTTTATAATGTTTTCTTCATGAGAGAGATATATCTCTAATCTATCTTGGTTATATGTCAGCACCGGCTAAAAAATCCTATGATGTTGACCATTAAGAGTGAATATTTACCTTCATGATTCCGATGACATGAGTCATGATTAAATAAATCATTGCAGATAAACTCATTGAGTACATTCAATACCGAGGCCAAAGGATTATGAGGATAATGATGATGATATTAATGATCATGCTTCTGAGGGTGACAATATTTCTAATTTTCCTGACGTAACCGGAATGGGAGAAGTTCATTACCGACATCTAAAGTCTGACAACCACCCATCCTCTATGATTTCAGGGGATGTGGAGGCACCAATAAATTTTTTGTGGATAACAAGACCAGCCACACTTCATCGAGCAGATCCTACTGCACTTTCTATCTCTATTATGGTTGAATTTTTAAAATCCATGAGGTTGTTATATGAATTGGGGGAGAGATCATACAATAAGGACACATATGACATACTTAAAAAAGAACATTTTGATCTTACATGATTTAGTACTATCATTTATCCTTCATAGATATCTACTCAAGAACATCAAGATGAAGTGGACGTGTATCTGGAAGAGTTGGTCACATACTTTCATTCATCCAAAGACCGAACATACTTGTCTGATCGGGAGGCATGGAAGGTGATAATCTTGTTAATGTATGATACAAAAGGATGGGTAGTTATATTTTCTAATCCTATCCTTAATTTATTTTTGTGTAAGGATTATAAACATTATATATTACCTTTTTAAGGTTCTAGGGAGGCCTAAGATGTGGAAAATTATTTTCTTTATAACCCCTGAGGTACTCCTTCTAGGGAAATGACCCTTCATATTTGGGGGTTACTGTTGAGGGATCCTCGGACCAACATATCACATGATGTTATTTATAGCAAACCCCACCGGGGTATTCCAACCTTTGGGTTTTCCAATAGCTCCTACTGGAGGTTCGTACCCCTGGAAAACCGTAAAATGTCATCATGCCTCACATTTTTCAATACGTATAAAGTCATGTATCAAAGGTAAATTATATATTCATTTACCTCGTTAACAAAATAATTTGTTTTTTCAATTTTCACCCAATTATCTTATATTTATCTTAATGAATTATTGATAAGTAATGATGCAGCAACATCAAAACATTTTTGGTGCATGTCCCTTCTGAGATATAGGTGATAAAACATGTATCACTGGTAGTTATGGTTGAGAAGTTCGGAGAAGCTGAGTCAACCGTGGATGTATAGGAAATACCTATATCATGATGGAATTTATTTCACAATCAAACAACCCCATTTAAATGGGAATATATTCTTGGGATTCATTAGATTAAACTAAATGTTCTGAACCCACTCAGTTAGAGATGACTAGGACAACATTACTGATGGCTGTGGAGCTAGATGGGGAGCCTCAATTTATAGATGACATGAGGTAGATTCTTTGTCCCGAGAGAGTACAGCTTGGAATCCAATGGATTCCTACATTGTGAAAGTGGTATCCTCAAGATTTTATGCCCATGTTGAGCATAAAGATCATGCTCCTTTGAAGGATACAAGCACAGATGAGGGGATTGTATGAAGTTATAGAAATATATATTTGGGAATCATTACTTACTCCATGATATTCATTCCTATTAAAATAGCAATGGTGAATGAAATTTTGGGGTTTAATTGTCCTGACGATGATGGTTCTACTACATGGGAATATTTGAGCGATCTTGAAGTACATTTATATATTAATGGGGTTGCACCGGCTTTTCCTGTTGGTGATGCCTTAATAAATTCTGGAAATATCGGTAAATCAATAAGTGGATAATAGTTTTATAACTCTTCATCCATTTTCAGTTTTCTATTAGGATTCTAACAGCCACAATACATTGCCTATTATTTCATGATCACAACCACGAGGACCTGTGACTATGGCTAATGCATCGATCCTACCTCCTATTAACCCTACCAAGGATTCTGTAGTCAAGGGGTTAAATTGAACCGATGACATTGAATTGAGACCTTATTCATGAAACTAATCACTGAGTACATTGAACCCTATAAGGTTGATTATGAAGATGAATATGAGAGTTTATTCAACTTATTTAATATTTTCTAGAAATTGTTGGAGAACATTTGGAGTCTAATTTCACAAACCACCATTGTATACATGTCAACCATGATCCCCATGTTATTCCATATGTTTTTAGTCTAGTGTATGGGGGTTCGATTATCACTGTATCCATGACATAATGATGTAGGTTGTTGCTTCTAGAGAGGGAATTGGTGTTTTCTAGGCTCATATTTCTACTACATAGTCCATGTGTCATCATTCTATTGCCAGAATAAATCTTATAATTGAAGCTATGGTAAAATACATGGAAATCACAAGTCTACAAAGTGATCTCATGAAGTAGAGGTCCTTAGAGAAGTATCTTGATTAAGAGGTGGTGTATAGGATAAATGAACTAGATCTACTCAAATAAATGTATTATCATTTTATAGTCATAGTTAATGAGTGGTAATTACTATTGTATGTGGGATAAAGGTGGTAATTGATGCATCAAGGAATGAAGAGGCATTATGTGCTACTATAGAGGCTGATACAGCAACTTTGTTGGAGCTCTTCCAAGCCATCGAAGAATCAAATCAGGCATTAATAAAAAAATTCAAATGTTTTGGGCATCATTTTTAATTACTATGACCAACTCATATGAAGAGGATCCAAATTGTGGATTCCATTTTTATTCTTCATTTAATGGATTGAATAATAAATTTATCTCTAGTGATTTGTCTTTAAATATTCTTGTAATGTCAATCAATTATGACTATCAATATTTCAAACAATATTATCAATAGGATACCTATTCAAGTCAAAATCTAGGATATTTGAATAAAATAATAACCTAACCATTTCTTGATCTGAGGGTCTCAACGATTCATGATTGATTTTTTCTAGGGTTATCCAGAAAATCCTACAAACATTCCACCTTTTTAATTTTTAAACTATTTTTTTCATAGTCCCGATTTGATGTGGGCAAACAGGAATAACATTACTTTTTCTTAGGGTACCCATGCCGGGTTTTTCACCTAAAACGATTTTATACTATTTTAATTTTTTTTATTTCTAAATATTTTTCTTATACCATATGTAGTGTATATTTATTGATTTGGTACTCATCTTTTGTCCAGGGTGCAATTTTCGGGTTTTAATTCGGGTGAGTTTGGTCTCTTTTTTATGTGTAGTTTAAAGTATTAAAAACCAAACTTTCATTACTGGTGTTCTAGGTCATGTGTCTTCGACCATAATTGATGTTTTATATAACAAATAATAGTCCATTATTAATGTTTTAGGTTGAAAAACATAGACGATGATTGATATTTTACGCCAGACATTGTAGATCATGACTTATGTTATAGGTCAAATAGATTAGACCATGACGTGTTAGGTGAGGGCCCCAATTAGAGATATGGACTATGGATGTCCCACTGATTTATATAAATAGATGATGGATCTTTATTGGAACAAATTTTTCAGTTTTTGGGGATTGAACATGGATATCAGGCATGATATGGGGCATGGGATCCATGGGGAGTAAAAATTTGGAAAAAACACTCATAAGGATGAATTTGTTTTTGGGGTGATAGACCTTTTTTGTGGGAAACATATGTAGAGCTACCGGAGCATTGTGAGTATAGTAAAATAATGGTGTCTAGAGGACATTGGCCTTTTTTTTCCAATGACCAGGTATTTTAATGGAAATATAGAAGTCTCGATAACACAATGGGTGGCTTGTAAAAGTAGTGGTCTCTGAAATGAATGAGGGAATTTGTATAAATGATGATCATGAATGTAATACCACTCATACATGTATTTGAAATATGTAAAGGATGGCTAACGCTTGGTGCAATTTAATATCGCGAAACTGTGTAATTTGAGACTTATGATTTAACGCCATTTTTTAATTTAACAAGGGTCTAAACTATCGATCCTTTTTCATGGTAATCTGAGGGGGAGTGAACTTTTATTTTTAGGCGTAAATAATAAGAAATGGTGTAAGATTTAATCATGGTGGTTTCTAATACTAGTGATAAAGGAGGTATATTAGCATCATAGAGGTATACGAAGCTAGGATAATCCTCAACTAAGAATAAATTTGTTTTTGGTTGATAGTCCATTTTTGTGGGAAATGTATGCAGAGCCACTGGGGAATCATGTGCATATTCAAAAAAAATATCAACAGGACACTTCCATTCAATTTCAATTAATCGTGGATGATTACGGGGATTCATACCATTCTGTACAAAGAGTGCATTTTTTGAAGAAGAGGGTTCATAAACATGAAATAGGTCATTCCATGTCAAAATTTTTCGTAATTTGGTAGTGATTATCTCCACACATAGATGTAAAGAGGTTCCATGTAAAGGTTTGACCCATGCATGGGGAATATGGGAAATTTTTATTCATGGATGGTCTTGAGATTCAATGTTCAGGTGTCCCTATGTATCAAATTATAATAGGAATCAATGGGTTCTCCTTATGCATATCTGATTCACACATATAAATGAGGCATTTTATCTTATAGGAGATCTCACACATGTTATTGGGCTCAGAATAGATTTCCCATGTGGATTTCCTTTACATGTTTCATCATGGGTGAAATATCCATTGACTTGTCTAGACTAATGGGTGAACATTATGTGTCATGCATATTACAGTTTTAATGTTTTATGATTACGATATTGATATAAAATATTCAATTAATATGTGTATAACTAGGATTGGATGTCTGGACATGTCCAAGATGTGAGTAGGATGGAAATTGTAAACATTGGCTGTGAGGGCATTGAGATTGGGAGAAATGATATAGGGAATAAGAGTAATTGAAGGTATATAAGAATGAAAATTCTCTCCTAGGGATGAGTTTTTCATTGGTTATAGTAATTTCATGTGGGAAACATATGCAAAGATGACGGGGGAATTGTGTTCATTGTAAAACAGCGGTGTCTGTATGACAATGGGCTCCCATTTCAAATATCCTTGGAGGTTTAAGAATATCCAAAATATCTTGATGTATAGAGTTTTGTGGACAAAAATAATGTGTCTGAACATATTAGAATCATTCATACCATGATTAACCATGTGATTTTTAATCTCCCTAAATAGATATTACTCATACATAGGGTGGGGAATTTTGATTCATTTTTTAGAGTTAGGCCCGGTTTTGAATATTCAGGTGTCCATAAATTAAACTCCATACATAGGTTTGGTATGTATGTAAGGAGGGGGAAATATTTGATGTATGTTTACAATTTTAGAGATATATGAGCCAAAAAAAAATTACCCAAACGTCACTAGGAATAATGTTTGGACAGAAATCAAGGAAACTTTTGTTCAGGAAATACCTTTCATATTAAGATCATGCGTTGTAAACCATTTTCTCACAACTACAAGGCTGAGATCCCAAAATATCCTTTCAGGTTTATTACCCCAAGTCCAAACATTGTGGATTTATTTTCTATGGTTTTCCAAGGAATACCATTACAAGGTCCCTAATCCCAAGTGAGTTATTATCAGTTTGGGAAATAATGGGTGGTATGGGTTAAATGATCCACCTAGGGATGATGTAATAAAGGAAATGGGAATTTTATCCATAGAGTGACACTGTGTAGTTTAACATCATCCTATAAGGAAAAATTATCATATACTTTTACATCATACGATTAGGATAATCCTCATATAGTTTTGCATCGTGTGTAAAGGACGTGGATTCCATGTAGTTTATTTTAAATTTGGCGAGGATGCTGATTACCCGATGTGAAAAGGGAGCATTTGATTTATCCTAATATGGCCCTAAAATGGAGAATATTGGGAGTTCATAGTTTTTACATAAGGAGGGGACATATTTATGAGCTCCATGGTAGGGTCTAGATCAATGGATCAGGGTGTCACTACATATCACATCTGGGTAGTAATCATGCCAATTGTAGATATTTTAACAATAGCTCTCTCTTATATAGGTCTTTCCCATACAAAAATGGTATGAAAGAATTATTTATTTTGGGGTGGCTGAACCAGGTTGAATGTTTGGTAGTCTCTATCTATACTATGTGGGCCTGAATCAAGACATAGATAGTTCTTTATATACCTTGAAGTTTAATGTCATGTAGAAATGACAATGGATAGATAGATTATCTTTGTGATATAGGGAATAATATTAATAAAAATAATAAGAAAATATGATCTAATCAAACAAGGATATTTTGTAATACCAAACATATAAGGGAGGGATAATGTTTAAAGCCTGAATCTGGGATTTCTCGGGTCAAGAGAAATTACATGGGGTGTAGATGTTGTTAGATGTACGGATGTAGGAAAAGCATCTCATGAAGATAAATTATCCTATGATTGAAAATCATTTTGTGGGAAACATAGGAAATGAAATAGGGGAATTGTGTGTATAGTCAAATAATGTTTTACATTGGACATTTTGTAACGCCCCGACCCTAGTTACCCAGAGTCGGTGCATTATTACATAACATTGGTATGATCATGAGAAAGATCAAGTCTCGAAAGACCGATTAGTTTAGTAGCCTTGGAATAACTAGATACATCCATAAATTTTTACATTACATCATAAAAAAAACATTTTGTCTTCATATCCCCTCATACTATCCCTGCAGGTCATTCATAAATTACTTCTTCATAATCCTGGGAAAAAAAATTAAAAAAATAAAACATTGAAAGGGGTGAGCTCAGATGCTCAGTAAGGATAACATTATAGCAGAAGCTTTCATAAATAATCATAAACACTTAAGGCAATTTATAACTAAAACAAAAGCCTTTGAAACTTGAACTTTCAACATGGTATGGCATAAATAAAATGAAATAATGCCATTTACTTACTCACATGGATATTCTACTAGTCGAATGATCACATGCAATATCAATAACCACTTTCATAATGATGGAATGCATAATGCCAGACTATCATAACCACATAGCCAAGGCCTCGTGCCAAGACTACAAATAAGATTTTGCCAAGGCCTTGTTCCAAGACACTAGTTTGTCTCATGAGACCTACCGATGCATCGAGGAGCTATAGCGGGCTCCACTTGTCACTTATTAAGTCCAATGCATTCCTCATATGAACATGTTTAAACATAACATAAACATTCGTATTAAAACTAGCATACGAAATGTCAATACTTTTACCACAAACCATGAATGGTATAAAAACAGCGCATCCATAGTCAAACATGACTCATTCAATACAATATGGAAGATTGTATTGTATCACATTAACCTCAATCAATAATAATGAATTATTTTGACATAAATGAAAATAATCATCAAAACTATTTGAGAGAATTATCACCCTTTTCTTGAAAACATTTAAAAGTCACATTATTTGTCAAGAAGCCATTTAAAAGTAGATTTTTGAATCAAAGTGTCCCATACCACTTTGAAACTTTTTAAAAGGAGTTTTAATTTCTAAAACTATAATGTCCATATAAATAAATCCTTAAAACCATTTTTAAAACATGGACATTAATGAGCAAGATTTAGAAGAATAAGTCTTTAAAACATTTAAAAATGGTATTTTAGTTAGAGATTCTAACCAAAAGAGAGACACTTGAATGAAAATAATTAAGGTAATCAAAAATTGTAATATCATGAGAATAAAGGGAATTCATGATATACTATGTCAAAGTACATTATATACACCACATAAAAGTGATTTGGTGTATATCAACAAAGAAGTCTCAATGGATTGTAAGTTGAGATGAAATCTCTCATAAAGGCCATATCCTTAGGTTAAGGATAAATCAACAACATAATTATGTGTGAAAAATATAAATACACTAAATATGATTGGATATTCAGTGTAAAACAATCAAAGTATATTCACACATATTCCTGTAAAAACAACACCAACGAATTGGATGTTTAAATCAACAAATGGTGAAAGAGTTAAAATTACTCTTATCAAATTCATATCAATGAATTGAGAATTTTCAATGGAGTGATTATGTTTATCAAAAGTATATCCACAGGAAGGGGAGTGGAAATTATGACATAATCAAATGAATAGTGATTCCACACATAATCTTGGGGTAATATAATCAATGAAATATGCGTAAAGCCAAATGAGTGGAAATTGAAATCTCAAATTCCCTTATTGATTAGGTAACTTAAGAAACAAACACCCATGAAAGAAATATCATACCATGATGATTTAAATACCCATAAAATAAAGTATATTACACAATGAATACAATCATGGGTAGTACACATACACCACATGCAATAATTAAGTGGTGATCAATGGAATTCTCACGAATTAAAAGTGAGACAAGAAACCCCTTACCATGTTAATCAACTGAGTCGCATGGCCAAAAGTTAATAACCACCAAATGATTTACAGAATAACATGAATATAAAGTGAATCATGATAATATATATCAAATGGAAGTACACAATACACCACTTTCAATAATTTAGTAGCGAACAATGGAAATCTCACGGAATTGAAGTGAGATAAGAGAATCCCTTACTTTGTACTTTTTCCTTTGTCGATGGTAGGTTTACCTCCTGTATAATGGTGAAGTAATTGTTATTGAATAATACAAGAATCAGTTACTTTAATATGATATCATATATGATCTTTTAACATTGATTTGTTAATAATATCTTAGAATTATCGTCATTTCAGGTGTTAACGGGTTCATTTTACTTTATATTCTTTGTTATGTGAGCCATATTAGTTATTAATGGGATGTATATTATTCATATCCAGAATGGTATCAAGTCCTTAAACATCATTTTTAAATCATCAAATGATAATTATACTTGAATGGATACGATGGAGAATGAATCACATCGCGTTCGTGGAGACGGTAGTCCGTACGTACGCACGAATGCTACTTCCATTTAATTTTTATTTTAAAAGAATCGAATCCAAATGATACATAGGTATATTAATATTCCAGTAAAATATAATATTCTATATATGTTACTTAAGTTCATTAACACCATCCTTTATACGTTCCATGTGTGGTATGAACGAGTCATATCATTTTAAGGGGGCGGTAGTCCGCACTTCCTCAAATGAAATTATCGTATGTATATACAACATGAAACGAATAATTGTATGAAATAAAATGGAATTACAGAAGCTTATATATAAAATATATATCATTAATATCATATTTAATTATAGTTCCATCCTAATGGCCACCATGAGAGGCGGTAAGATGTATTTGAACAATCATCGTTTCGTGAGGCGTTAGTTTGCCATCCACAGAAACATTATGTTCATCATCAATTAGATGGAGTTGTGTGAATTTGTAGTTTGAATCCTTCTTATAACAACATCCTAGTATATTGTGGATACTGGTGTTGTTACAAAAGAAAGGAAATAAAAAGCGTTTGGGGGTTGGAGAACCAAAATAATTGAAAATAATTTAAGAGAAAATGTTACCTTTAATTTAGGTAACTCACTTTGGTTGGAACCAAAGGACTTCTTGAAATGCTTTCTTCCTAAGGGGAAGCTTCAAGGAGGAGGAGAGGGATGTGGGGAGCTTAGTTGGGCAGAGTTTGGACGAGCCAAGTGGCTTGAGAGGTGTGAGGAATGAGTAGAAGTGGTCTCCTTTTATAAGGGAGAGGAGGGGCTCTTTAGGAAAGAGTGAAAGTATTACTTTATAATATATTTATATTCGGTTTATAATAGTCCAAAAATAATTTAGGTCGAAGATAAGATGACTCATATTCTAAATAACATCAACCAATAAGAATTGGACATGTTTTAGATAATATTTTAATCATTATAATCTTATTTATTTAAATGATTTATTAATGAGGTAAACATTGAATCATTATTGTGTCATTAATAATTTAAATTATTTGATGTCTAAAAATTATATATAAAATATCATTATGTAGGAAATCGTTTTAGCTTTCTAATTAATATTTATAATCGAAAATACAACATGTATAACCCTATGTAAAAATTGTTCTTTTAAAAGATGTAAGCTTATGCCATTTTTGTATTCATTTTAACTTAATTAAATTAAAGTGTCATTATCACTTACAAGTGGATCAATGGGGTCCCAAAATTGACCCAAAGATGCCCATGGTCGACCATGTATCAACCAATAGGGTTAAGACACGTTTTAGGGTAATTTAGTATTATTATAATATTATTGTTTAACCCTTATTTACCGGATTTACCCTTAACCATGGTAAATAAAATATTTACCGCAGTAATTATTCAAAATGTCTAAAAATAAAAGTTACCTATTTACACAATTTGAACATCCTGATTCCAAATATGGAATCCATTTTTCTAAATTCAAAACACAGAAGTGGCAGAAATTAATTTAAAATTAATTCCCGATGTCAAAACAAAAAGCGTGTTTTTAAGAGATAATAACTATCAAAAGATTGACACTTGTTTATGTTCGGTTTAATTGTAAAATTATGTCCAATGACCAAAATTATATTAAATGGTAAAAATATATTCTAAATATACTTTAAAACCACTCAAATTCATAATTTATCACTATTAATTATTTTGTTTAAAAAAGTTGTTTTTAATTAAAATTTAGTAATTTTTACTATTCATCAAAATATGAAAGTTATCTGAAAAGTACCAAAATTTCACCTTAGGCTAAATTTGATATTCTGAATCCAAAAATGAAGTCCATTTTGAAATATAAAATATATATAATTTCAAAAAATTAAGTATTACTATTCATAACGGCTAGTTTGATCGGTTGTGGTGTGTGTTAAAACTCGAAGTTGCGTACAACACACGCTACTGTTTTATTCAAAGGAAAGCGTACCGTGGAAGCTTGGGATGTTTTATTTTAAATTTTTTTATGTCCCCATTTAGTCAAAAAGTTTAAATATTTTATTTAAAAAGGGTTCACTATTAAAAGTTGGTAAAACTACAATACTGAAGATGAATTTTTTCTTACATTATGTCTAAGAAACTCCTAATATGGATTCTAAAATTATAAGGATTATATAAAGTTTAAAATTTAGTTAATACTATTCATAACCTTTTTTGAACGGCTTGTTTGGTAAGTCGTGGTGCGCTTGAACTCGTTGTTGCGTGTAGTGCAAGTTATTGAATTATTTTCAAGAAATAACACACTATGAAATCTTGGGGTGTTACATTCTCCCCTCCTTCAATAAATTGCGTCCTCGCAATTTGAAATTGTTCTTCGAAAATAAAAGGTTGAAAATAGAAAATATATTTGTGGGAAAACCCACATCGGAAATTGGTTTACTAAAATTTAGTCTTAATATGAGGAAAAGAGAAATGAAAGGGTCACCACCATATTATGATCTCGATTAGGAGAACATTGGTGGCAATTAGAGACATATAATTGGAGGAAAAACGTAAATATTTATAGGTAGTGGTTGAGGTCATCAATCACAAAAAAGTATAAAATTGAGGTCCTTAAACTCATCAATCTATGATGATTTGAAGTACCATCGGTTCAACAAAATATAGGGTATTGGGATCACACATTTTTGACATTTCAAAATATCTTAGTTGAAATCCCACATCGAAAAATGAATTAATGAGGCCACTATTTAAAATAAAGAGTGGAAAGTATGAAGATTACCGAAAATAACACATACTAGGGTTCCATATAGGAAAATATGGATATGGTGGAGAAATCTAACCATCAATTATCTGATGGAGAGCGGTAGAGAACATGGCTATGAAAAGGCCAACAATCCCAAAGCCATAAATTAGTGATGATTTAAGGTACCATCTAGGACAACATTTTTTTTTAAAGTTACATTACATAAGGAAGAGGAATTCATTTATGATATTGACTAAGAACATTATGAGATATACTTAAATTTTAAGTAGATTTTCATTCTTTAATAAATTTCCACCACTAACTCAATTTTTTTAAACGATGAGTATTCAAGAAGACTTGGTCACACTGGAAGAGCTAGAATAAACTTCTATAGAATCACATGATCCATGCAGGATAAACCATATATTTACATTGTCTTTGAAGATTAATCAAAACCAAAATGGTTAGTGAATGATCTAATGATCCCCCAAAAGGATATTCATTGAGATAAATATGCACTAATCTTAATTCTTAAATTAAACCAATAATACCCCAAAGTTAAATAGATACCATTCAATAACCAATTGTCCTTAAAATCCTTTAATATAATCCAAACTAATATTGAAACCCAAAACATAGAAGAATTTGATTATGTAGTATCCCATGTTACATTGTATCTCTAAATGACATCAAATACTCTTAAAGTCACATACTTAAAAGTAATTAACATCATCACATATTCTCTGTTATAGGTTAATCATTTCCATAAATAACCCAAATCACTATAAATCAACAATAAAAAAGTAGATAAAAATCCACCATTACTCTACAAATGAAACCTCATTGTATTCTATTTTCCTTGGGCATATAGTGTTCCTAACAAAACGAACATCTTCCAAAATAACAATTATCACTTAATCACCAAATCAGTTTCCTATACCAAGGGTATTCATTTGATAAGACATAAGAACCCAAATCATCTTATTATTGATCAATAAAATCATTTAACAAAAAAATAGTCATACTAACCAGGGACTTCACGTAGTCCAGTGGTAGGTGATAAATCCCAATCGCACTTTGGTTGTGGGTTCGATTCCCACAGCTTTGTCCGACGCGACGGGTTGTCACACGGTCTACGTGTTGTCCTTTTTCAAAAACTATATTCTATAATATTACCAAAATGAGATAAATTTTTCAAAATAACATAATTTAACCACAAATGTTATATCATACTTTGCATTTTCATCCCAAATTATAATAACTTATCATTTTCTCAAACCCCAATGATCATATAAAACCAAATGGTTATTTATACCTATATCCACAAGAGAAGAGACAATTATTCCTCAAATATCATTCTCACATGGCAAACTGAGGGGTTACAAATACAAGAGAAAATTATTCCAAAGTAAACCCATCAACAAGGAGTGCTAATTCTTTTTAAATTTTTCTCCAACCATTTATTTCCGCATAGCTTCTTCTTTGAGCATGAAAATATCCTATAAAATAGGACATTCACTCGGGTAATGGCCAGGTCCCCTACATTTACGGAAAATGACTGTAAATGGACTCTTGGGACCATTTTTATCTTCTTCCATAGTACTCTTCATTTTTCTTCGGCAATTCTTCACTTTATGTCCTTCTTTCCCGCACGTAAAACATTTCGTTGTCCCATTGAGACACTTTCCTGTGTGTCTCTTTCCACAATTCCTGCATGATGAAAATTGAGGTTTCTTTTCTCCATGGTCTCCATTGCTGGAGATCTTATCATTTATCACCTTTCTCTTCCTTGTTGAGTCTGGGAGTTGGTTAATATATATGTTGTTGATCATATTTTTGGAAAACCGATTTGGCATAAAGACGATATCTTTTACGCCTCTCAACATTCCATTTTGTTGCTCATTTCCACCATCGTTCCCACCTTGTACATCATTCTCAAAGTCACTATGACTTCCTTGGAATCCAGCCATTGACTAAAACCAGAAAGCATTGTGTGAGTAATAGTAGACGTAAAATCATTTAGAGATTAAAATGTCACCATATTCTCAATTTGAAACATATTAGTATTGACCAAGGTCATTTACTCTCATCTTATGTATATATTACTTAAATCGGTTTGTAAAGAAAATGTAAATTATCCTAAGCATATCCCCCGAGAGTGTCGTAACCAACAGTGCAGCAAGGCCCGTTGTCGTGCACCAGTTCCCGTTCGAGTCTAGCTCAAAGCGGTGTTTTCGGGTTTTACCCCTAGGTACATCTGTGCCAGAGCCGCCTCTACCTGCTCGTATCCAGACAGGGATGTATTGCTCGGAAAACTCACAAAATCTCTACAATACCAAAATTCTAGGAAGTTCTTTTATACTAATCCTCAAAGTTCATCTAGGTCTACGTGCTCTAATCAGAGTTTATCTAATTCTAGCTACCAAGTTTTGTACTAAACTTCCTCTGATACCAACTGTAACGCCCCGACCCTAGTTACCCAGAGTCGGTGCATTATTACATAACATTGGCATGATCATGAGAAAGATCAAGTCTCGAAAGACCGATTAGTTTAGTAGCCTTGGAATAACTAGATACATCCATAAATTTTTACATTACATCATAAAAAAAACATTTTGTCTTCATATCCCCTCATACTATCCCTACAGGTCATTCATAAATTACTTCTTCATAATCCTGAAAAAAAAAACATTGAAAGGGGTGAGCTCAGATGCTCAGTAAGGATAACATTATAGCAAAAGCTTTCATAAATAATCATAAACACTTAAGGCAATTTATAACTAAAACAAAAGCCTTTGAAACTTGAACTTTCAACATGGTATGGCATAAATAAAATGAAATAATGCCATTTAATTACTCACATGGATATTCTACTAGTCGAATGATCACATGCAATATCAATAACCACTTTCATAATGATGGAATGCATAATGCCAGACTATCAAAACCACATAGCCAAGGCCTCGTGCCAAGACTACAAATAAGATTTTGCCAAGGCCTTGTGCCAAGACACTAGTTTGTCTCATGAGACCTACCGATGCATCGAGGAGCTATAGCGGGCTCCACCCATCACTTATTAAGTCCAATGCATTCCTCATATGAACATGTTTAAACATAACATAAACATTCGTATTAAAACTAGCATACGAAATGTCAATACTATTACCACAAACCATGAATGGTATAAAAACAGCTCATCCATAGTCAAACATGACTCATTCGATACAATATTGAAGATTGTATTGTATCACATTAACATCAATCAAGAATAAGGAAATTATTTTGACATAAATGAAAATAATCATCAAAACTTTTTGAGAGAATTATCCCCCTTTTCTTAAAAACATTTAAAAGTTACACTATTTGTCAAGAAGCCATTTAAAAGTATATTTTTGAATCAAAGTGTCCCATACCACTTTGAAACTTTTTAAAAGGAGTTTTAATTTCTAAAACTATAATGTCCATATAAATAAATCCTTAAAACCATTTTTAAAACATGGACATTAATGAGAAAGATTTAGAAGAATAAGTCTTTAAAACATTTAAAATGGTATTTTAGTTAGAGATTCTAACCAAAAGAGAGACACTTGAATGAAAATAATTGAGGTAATCAAAACATTGTAATATCATGAGAATAAAGGGAATTCATGATATACTATGTCAAAGTACATTATATACACCACATAAAAGTGATTTGGTGTATATCAACAAAGAAGTCTCAATGGATTGTAAGTTGAGATGAAATATCTCATAAAGGCCATATCCTTAGGTTAAGGATAAATCAACAACATAATTATGTGTGAAAAATATAAATACACTAAATATGATTGGATATTCAGTGTAAAACAATCAAAGTATATTCACGCATATTCCTGTAAAAACAACACCAACGAATTGGATGTTTAACTCAACAAATGGTGAAAGAGTTAAAATTACTCTTATCAAATTCATATCAATGACTTGAGAATTTTCAATGGAGTGATTATGTGTATCAAAAGTATATCCACAAGAAGGGGAGTGGAAATTATGACATAATCAAATGAATAGTGATTCCACACATAATCTTGGGGTAATATAATCAATGAAATATGCGTAAAGCCAAATGAGTGGAAATTGAAATCTCAAATTCCCTTATTGATTAGGTAACTTAAGAAACAAACACCCATGAAAGAAAGATCATACCATGATGATGTAAATACCCATAAAATAAAGTATATTAAACAATGAATACAATCATGGGTAGTACACATACACCACATGCAATAATTAAGTGGTGATCAATGGAATTCTCACGGAATTAAAAGTGAGACAAGATACCCCTTACCACGTTAATCAACTGAGTCGCATGGCCAAAAGTTAATAACCACCAAATGATTTACAGAATAACATAAATATAAAGTGAATCATGATAATATATATCAAATGGAAGTACACAATACACCACTTTCAATAATTTAGTAGCGAACAATGGAAATCTCACGGAATTGAAAGTGAGATAAGAGAATCCCTTACTTTGTACTTTTTCCTTGGTCGATGATAGGTTTACCTCCTGTATAATGGTGAAGTAATTGTTATTGAATAATAAAAGAATCAGTTACTTTAATATGATATCATATATGATCTTTTAACATTGATTTGTTAATAATATCTTTGAATTATCGTCATTTCAGGTGTTAACGGGTTCATTTTACTTTATATTCTTTGTTATGTGATCCATATTCGTTATTAATGGGATGTATATTATTCATATCCAGAATGGTATAAAGTCCTTAAACATCATTTTTAAATCATCAAATGATAATTATACTTGAATGGATACGATGGAGAATGAATCACATCGCGTTCGTGGAGACGGTAGTCCGTACGTACGCACGAAAGCTACTTCCATTTAATTTTTATTTTAAAAGAATCAAATCCAAATGATACATAGGTATATTACTATTCCAGTAAAATATAATATTCTATATATGTTACTTAAGTTCATTAAGACCATCCTTTATACGTTCCATGTGTGGTATGAACGAGTCATATCATTTTAAGGGGGCGGTAGTCCGCACTTCCTCAAATGAAATTATCGTATGTATATACAACATGAAACGAATAATTGTATGAAATAAAATGGAATTACAGAAGCTTATATATAAAATATATATCATTAATATAATATTTAATTACAGTTCCATCCTAATGGCCACCATGAGAGGCGGTAAGATGTATTTGAACAATCATCGTTTCGTGAGGCGTTAGTTTGCCATCCACAGAAACATTATGTTCATCATCCATTAGATGGAGTTGTGTGAATGTGTAGTTTGAATACTTCTTATAACAACATCCTAGTATATTGTGGATACTGGTGTTGTTACAAAAGAAAGTAAATAAAAAGAGTTTGGGGGTTGGAGAAGCAAAATAATTGAAAATAATTTAAGAGAAAATGTTACCTTTAATTTAGGTAACTCACTTTGGTTGGAACCAAAGGACTTATTGAAATGCTTTCTGCCTAAGGGGAAGCTTCAAGGAGGAGTAGAGGGATGTGGGGAGCTTAGTTGGGCAGAGTTTGGACGACCCAAGTGGCTTGAGAGGTGTTAGGAATGAGTAGAAGTGGTCTCCTTTTATAAGGGAGAGGAGGGGCTCTTTAGGAAAGAGTGAAAGTATTACTTTATAATATAATTATATTCGGTTTATAATGGTCCAAAAATCATTGAGGTCTAAGATAATATGACTCATATTCTAAATAACATCAACCAATAAGAATTGGACAGGTTTTAGATAATATTTTAATCATTATAATCTTATTTATTTAAATGATTTATTAATGAGGTAAACATTGCATCATTATTGTGTCATTAATAATTTAAATTATTTGATGTCTAAAAATTATAAATAAAATATCATTATGTAGGAAATCGTTTTATATTTCTAATGAATATTTATAATCGAAAATCCAACATGTATAACCCTTAGTAAAAATTGTTCTTTTAAAAGATGTAAGCTTATGCCATTTTTGTATTCATTTTAACTTAATTAAAATAATGTGTCATTATCACTTACAAGTGGATCAATGGGGTCCCAAAATTGACCCAAAGATGCCCATGGTCGACCATGTATCAACCAATAGGGTTAAGACACGTTTTAGGGTAATTTAGTATTATTATAATATTATTTTTTAACCCTTATTTACCGGATTTACCCTTAACCATGGTAAATAAAATATTTACCGCAGTAATTATTCAAAATGGCTAAAAATAAAAGTTACCTATTTACACAATTTGAACATCCTTATTCCAAATATGGAATCCATTTTTCTAAATTAAAAACACAGAAGTGGCAGAAATTAAATTAAAATTAATTCCCGCTGTCAAAACAAAAAGCGTGTTTTTAAGAGATAATAACTATCAAAAGATTGACACTTGATTATGTTCGGTTTAATTGTAAAATTATGTCCAATGACCAAAATTATATTAAATGGTAAAAATATATTCTAAATATACTTTAAAACCACTCAAATTCATAATTTATCACTATTAATTATTTTGATTAAAAAAGTTGTTTTTAATTAAAATTTAGTAATGTTTACTATTCATCAAAATATGAAAGTTATCCGAAAAGTACCAAAATTTCACCTTAGGCTAAATTTGATATTCCGAATCCAAAAATGAAGTCCATTTTGAAATATAAAATATATATAATTTCAAAAAATTAAGTATTACTATTCATAACGGCTAGTTTGATCGGTTGTGGTGTGTGTTAAAACTGGAAGTTGCGTACAACACACGCTACTGTTTTATTCAAAGGAAAGCGTACCGTGGAAGCTTGGGATGTTTTATTTTAAATTTTTTGATGTCCCCATTTAGTCAAAAAGTTTAAAATATTTTATTTAAAAAGGGTTCACTATTAAAAGTTGGTAAAACTACAATACTGAAGATGAATTTGTTCTTACATTATGTCTAAGAAACTCATAATATGGATTCTAAAATTATAAGGATTATATAAAGTTTAAAATTTAGTTAATACTATTCATAACCTTTTTTGAACGGCTTGTTTGGTAATTCATGGTGCGCTTGAACTCGGTGTTGCGTGTAGTGCAAGTTATTGAATTATTTTGAAGAAATAACACACTATGAAATCTTGGGGTGTTACACATTTAATGTCCATTTCTAATGCAGAGAGATGATAACAGGGGAAAAATTCTCAGGGGCATGGAGTTTGGTTGATGGAAAGGTGGTATTCATTATGTAAGAAATTTCATGTTTGTGATTAGATATTAAATATTAAATAACCAACATTAATTTGAATCATATGATAGGGAATTATCTTTGAAAAATACATACTTAAGACATTAATATATGGAAATTCCTGCCATGATCTTCATTTGAGAATAGGTAATTGGAGACATTTTTATTTTCTTTATTACTTTGGTGGTTGGGATCGAGATATGAGATTCGACTATTACTATAAACCCAATAAAAATATGAATCAAGACACACATAGTTATAGAAAATGGTCTCCCTTCATTGGTTTGGTCTATACATAGAGAGAGGGTAATTTTCTATGGTGGCTTGACAAGGATGTAGGTTCCAAGCATCACCACATATCTTGTGTGGACCAGAATCAATCTGTACATAGTTCTAGAGGTACCATACTGTTTCACATTTTCACGTTAGGATTTTGGTTTCCCCAATTTGGACTTGTGGACCTTATCATTCCATTTAAGGCCATGACAATAAAACACTGGAAACCCTTTTCTAGATTGATGCATCATGACCATGTGGGGGACTCCCATCCAAACCCCGAATCCAATGTGATTTTTTCATGATGTGGTAAACAATGATAGGTATACGTACATTCATAGACATGGGGGTAACACAATTAAGAGTGGGGGTTTAAATTTTTTTCTTTTGTTGCATATGTGACCAGATTTGGAGATCTGGGTGCCAATATGTCTCCTTGTGGTGATGATAATCGGACACAGTTCTATAAATTCCCCCTACACTGGTCTGACACATACATAGGGGGAATTGTTTAGGATGTGTAATGGACTGGAATGTGGAATCTTTACATCACTATATATCCTATGAGGGAAAAAAAATGAATCCTTACGTATATCATTGAGAATCATCCTTGTACCGTTCCGACCCATGCACATATTGGTGGAATTTTAAACCGTTCTTCTGAAGTGATGGGTTTTTCATGTACCTTCACACTATATTTGTGTGGGGGAAAATTATCACTACTGTTTGTAAGATCAAAATACCCTATATTAGTGTGAGAAACAAGTAGTATCAAATACTTATTTTGAAATTTAGAGTCAGTGGGGGGTTATGTGGTGGAATTTCTATCATGTGGTGGATGATTAAAGATGACTGGTCATTGATTCTCTACAAATCCCATTGAGAAAAGGGAATTAAGCTGTATATTGTTCTACGAGAAAAGTGTTCACATGAGGATATGGCTCCTACGAAGGAACATGGGCACTTTTTTTCTCCCACATAGATCTAAATCATTTTTGATGAATCATTTACAAGGTTGTGATGATCACCGTGCAGTTTAACATCATGTGGTTAGAACAATTTTCCACATATTTTAAAGTCATGAGGTGAAGAATATGTTACTAATATATTTAATTTCATTCAACATTTACTCAAGTGGCTCTATATAGTTTATTTTTATCAATATAAGATGTTCTAATGTTATGTATTTTTACATCTTGTGTCTTAGAAGAACATTATATGATTACAAAATGTTTTTCATCCGGAACAACACATTGTTGGGAGCTGTGGTAATTTTTATATCCATTAAAATCATGAAATATGCTTTGTTGGAGTATACCTTGTGTATGATGTATGTTCCTTCCCCCTTTGGTTAAAATTTTGGTAGTTTCTTTCTGATTATCATCATAAAACTGAGGACTTGAACCATTTATCCTTCAATAAAAACATGAATCCAAACATTATTGTTGATGGTTTGTGGAATTCATTTTAGATAAACATCGAAATGGTGTAGGGTTTGAAAAGTTTTCTCTTCTAATCACCCCAAACCGTCATGTAATTTCAATGATTTATCATATAAGGACAACTGATCATGGATGGAAACACTATGTAAGGGCATTTAGACTTCCATAGGTTGAACTAATTCTGTCCCACGTACAAACTAATTTGGGGTTTCATGACTGGTGTTATGAGTCATTGTCCAATATTCCCATAGAGTATAGATGCGATTGTCCAGCCTTGATTTGTTATCCTTGTCTAGAATTTTCTGGAGTATATTGGAATGCGTCTTATTGAAGGCCTCTATCTTTCCATTGGTCATTAAATGGTAGAGAAATAAATGGTTTTACTTGATACCATACTCCTAGTACAATTTATCCAAATTAGCTAAATAGAAATTGGTGTCATTTTCCATCAGTATTTTATGCTGAAAAAAATCCAATGATGATTTCAGATTTCACAAAACTCACAATTATTCTTCCTCTGACCTACTTGAGGGTTTAATCTTCTTCTAATTTGCAAAAATAAGTTGGTTTCTATGAGAATTTACATGAATTTATTGGTCATAGAAAGAGGATAGGGTCCAGTGATGTTTATTAGCCATATGGAAGAAAACCAAGAGTACATGTTTGGGTGAAGTAGATTCATGTATTGGTGGATGAAATTGGAATTGATCTGACAAGAATGTCACTTTTCTGTGACTATGGAACAATCCTATGTCATACAGTGCTAATAGTATCCAATCCTTCAAATTTGATAGGGGAGTTTTGATATTAATTGATGTGAACTAAAAGCGCAAGCATAAACTTAATTCAGGATGGCAGTAGTCTATTCTCAATCAATTCTTCTTATATAGATCCTTTCAAGGACACACTTATAAATAACCTTTTTCATATTGGTGTCGTCGTTCGTTATGAAGTTGATTTCCCAAAACCAGTTTTTCTCCCTTCAAGCCCAATCATGTGGGACTTCTCCCTTTGGAAGGTAATTTTTAATGGGATCCATCAAGCATGTGGTGGATCCATATAGCTGAGTGGCATGGTTAATTTCATTTATTTATTCTAAAATGGTCTAGAATAATGTTAAGAACTTTTGATTTCAGGTACTTATGATGACCATTTCATCCCGGACTCGGTTAGTAAGATTTGTAGCTTCATTTTCTAACGCATCATATTTTTCATTTTACAGTAGAGCTACATGAGATAATATTAGATCTGATGGGAATTATTCCATTTGTTCTAGTATGTTTTCCATCAAAGGTATTAACTAACCATACTATATGTCATAGTCATCATTTATTTTCATGATGAGTGGATCTGAGTAACCTTTTATCATCAAGTGTTCTTGTTGTACATGAAGTGCGAGTTGTAGGCTAGTGATGAGATCATGATACAATTTTTCATTGTGCTTGAAACCCTCTAAAAGTATGAAGGAGTATGGTAAGTCTTATTTTAATAGATATACTAGCTGGAATTCCAACCCTACATTTTTGAGATTGGGGGCTTCCATTATTTTTCATGATGGACTTCTGTATTCACCTTAAAAATGAATATCCCATGTTTGGGATTCCATTTGAACGGATAAAACTTATTTATCTAGTAGTTTAGAATCTAATGATGATATTTCTAATGAAGGGATATATACTAGTAAATATACTATCACATATTACATTATGGTTTTTTGAGGCATGAACTATATGTCGAATTTCTACATGATGATCGCCCACTGGTATATGCGTCCATTCAGAATCAGATAGTTGAATATATACATGATATGGCTATATAGAGTGACCAAATGGACATTGTGGTGATGTAGATAATTCCTTATATTATGGTATAAAATTATTAAGTCCATAAAAATCCTCTTTGTATTTGAATAATGAGTCTCAGCAATGATCATGGTCTGCCTACGATAATAGTGGATTTTTTACATCCAACGTCAATATTTTGTGAGAAGAAGGAACCTAGTGACTATTCTAAAGCAGTCACATACAGAAGAAGTGATTGTCCTACTTTAGAATTAATTAGAATAATCATTCTTGGAAGATATTTCTTCATATTATATAATTATTTATGATAGTCATCAATCCATTGAATTGACTACCATTTTTCATCATCCTGGTGAAGGGATCACATTTCCCAATAGTGTTTGATATGATGTTTTGAATGTATCCCAACTTTCATTAATTTCCTCTCAAATCTAGGAGGATATAGAGAGGTTACATCCCAAGGATATCATTTTTCTTCTTAGGGTTAACTTCGATTATATGATGGTGTATGAAAAATCTAACGAATTTCCTTACGGTGACGCCGAAATGACATTCCTAGGGGTTCAATTTCAAACTATTTTTTCACAATCTGTTGGATATTATGTCTTGATCAGTCATGAGGTTCAAATTATGTCAGAATTTAACCAACAAATCATTAAAATATAATTCAATATACCTTTACAATAATGGATTGAAAATGTGATGCGTGGAACATTGGTATGTGATGTCGACATTTTCCAAACACATGGGAATTGCCTTGTATAAAAATACTCCCCAGGGGATATTATGGTGGTGTATTCTTTATGTTACTAGGAAATTCAGATTTTAATATATTAATAAATAGTAGTCCATGAATGAGATAGCCTCATATCCAGCTTTGGAATCGATCAACAATTTCATGATCAGGACTGGGATGTTGTCTTTCGACAAGTGCTCATTGAGATCTGTGATGTCAATGAATACTTTGATTTTATAAATATTATTTATAATAGTGAAAATTTTGGTAATTGATATGGGATATTGGAACTCTTGTTTAATGTTTTCTCTAATGAGATTTTCATCTTCAGCCTCTATCATGGAA
The DNA here is from genome assembly GCA_963277665.1 of Viscum album. Lineage (NCBI taxonomy): Eukaryota > Viridiplantae > Streptophyta > Magnoliopsida > Santalales > Viscaceae > Viscum > Viscum album. The sequence goes on from OY728146.1 coordinate 1,819,854,193, forward strand.
GCTACTGTTTGATGGGTCCTTGTAGCTTGCTTGTATCCACGATGATATTCCTGGAGGCCTAGGTTATGAGTGGACGCCTCAAGATTGAGGCCTAGAATTTTTGTATAATTTCATTATAAACATCTTAATTCCTCTTTAGGAAATTTTTTTATGCCTCTTATACTTTAGATGACATGGTCGCACAAGTTCAAGTAGGCTGCAAGTCTTCTTCTATACCTAGGGTTTGTTTATCTGAGTTCATAAATGGTGGTAGAGACACACTCCTAAAATGATAGAGGGTAATCACTGCATACTTACTCCACCAATTATTGAACATAATTCTCATCATCACCATCTCCTTAAGATGGGGAGACAATTCATGAGATGAGTTCTCTAGAGAGTTGCGATGAGTCAAAATTTTGGCATTCAGAGACCATGGTGACTTCTTTTGGTCTGACTGATAGTGAGGAATTTTCTGGAGATGATGGAGTGGGGGTGGAAGTTTTATTTTTTACTATTATATCCTAGGTTGTGAGGTGGGGACCATATGAGTAATTGAGGATAGGTCAAGGTAATTTTTATTCGAGCATTCGTCATCATCTTTGGGAATAGTTGATTTATCAAAACTGTCAGGATTGGTAACTATGACTTAAATCATATGGACTAAAGAACATGCATCCAAATATGGACTTTTGCACTATATTATTTATTGTTATAACTCATTCATCCATGATATTCTTGATGTAATCAAGGAGAACCATTTAAAACCCATTAGGGGTTGTGAACCACTCAATTCCATCATCCGAGTGATGTTACCATTTTTGCTAATTAAACCCCACATCAATATAGTTTGATTCATTGGACTCAAAATGTGAGTTATCAGTGTAAAATTTCCCACTCTTCTCAGTAATGAAATATTCGACACATTAGTGGTATGATGATGGAATTATTGCATGATGGTTCATCCAAGGGCATCATTGAAAAAAATAGAAGGTCATGTTTTTCTAGACTACCAGGAATTATAAGTCAGCTATGAGGTTTCCAAACTAGGATTTCAACTTGATTGTTTCCAAAAACATCTTCCCAATCTTTTCATATCCCAAAAGAGTTGTGGTATAGGGTTTCAAGTTATCTTTAGTGCAGAACATTCAATGAAGTGTCTGTAATGGGATGAGATTATCTACATATCTATTATCAATGAAGGATTTTCTGACATCGACATCAGTTATCCAGTCAGACACATATAAGGGTTTTATGTGTCCTCGTGTAATGGTGTATTATTCAATATTAGTGAATTAGATAATCATGTTCCATTTCATAGTATATGTATCTATTTGATATAAATCAGTGTCGACCACTTCATTTCAATCTACATAGGGCTTATCAAATATTCTATGAGTTCATCCGTGAGATCTAATGTCAAATTTAGTGCATTTAGACTTCATACCTTTTTTGTTATAAAGGCTAAAAACATCATAATATCTGATTTATGATCTAAATTTTGGCACTTCCGGACTAGTTCATGCTCATTCATAGGATCTTTTGGGGTATGAATGGTCGATGAGGATGGGAGGGTTCCTAGGATAGGGGCTAGTGATGTTTCTGTATTCTGTGAAATTGACCTATCTAGCCCACATTCATGGAATATGTCACTTAACATAATATCATTTTCTGATGGATACTCGATGATGATTAGGAGAGAATGGAATTTAGTAGGGGTAGGTTTATTCTTCCATCCTTGATAGGTCTGATGAAGGGTTCTTCTGCTGATTTATATAGTTTTGGTAGTTTGAGCCAGATATCATCCATAAGATTGACTTCACCAATGACTATATCTTATGAGGTATGCTTGGATCCTATAGTCTCTTCCTATAGAACCCAAATTTGTCACAGGGAACTCAGGTTCATAATCATTTTATTCATTGGAGAATGGGCCCGTTAAATGAAAAACATTAAAGGAGCCAAATATCAGTTTCTCATTAGATAATGATTCTAATCTATTAACATCTTCAGGTGATATTGTATAATGATTCATTTCCCATGGATTCATATCTTCTATAATGAAATATGTTGGATGGTGATGGCGGGGTTCGCTCGCCGGCGACATGATATCCGTCGTTTTCGACGACGTCGATGGAGGCAGATGGCCGGATTCCCTCACCGATGACATGGATGGAGGCGGTTGTATTTTCGTTGACTCGCTTCTCGATGTGGCGTGCGGCTTGAGGTGATGCATATCGAGGTGGCGTGCGGATCGAGGAGGCGCGTGGTTCGATTAATGTTTGAATTTGAATTTGTTTCGCTATTTTTTGTATCCTGCTTATGCTAGTTTGAAGCTGGAATGTTGTGAGCTTTCTGGTTTTCCACTAACCGGGCTGCAAGGGAACCCGCTACCCTCAAACCGGCCATTAGAAAATCAAAAAAAAATGATTTGAAGGTATCATGAAATATGAGAGTGTCAAATCCAATTGTCTCCTTATTTCATGCTCAAATTCATTCACTTCATCTTATCGGCCCTTGGAGGATTGTGGGTCCAAGGATGTCAGTTGTGCTGCATCTAGAGCTATTGGGGGAAAATTTATTGTTTCAACTATTCATAGATTATTCCATGATCTTGGTTGACTATTTTATAGTTCCTCTAAATTTCAAAATTATGATTCTTTTTTTACAAGGACATTTTTCCACTCTCCATCAACATATGGTTCATTTTTTGAAAAATACAACACTTGTAATAGTGGTTGTCATATCTTGACCCTCTATGAATATATCATTATTTTTAGGACGTCATTGAAGATGAATCCTTCCTATATGGTGTGTCCCAGTATCTGGTTGAAGGGACAATAATCTAGTCAGTCATCGAGACCTACTTCATCACTGATCGTTGACTCTGTTATCCATAAATGTTTTTAATTCATGGATGTTCCAATGTATCAACGAAATTGATCATCTTGGACTAATTATAATTTATTCTGTCACACCTAGAATTGATTTCTTTTGGATCCCATCTACTTGTATTATGTTAGTTGATGTTATTAATGTTCAGGGTCCCTTGCGTGATTAGTTGCAGGCTGTAGAGGTGGTGATTGTGTAGGGGTGGCTCAAGCATAATTGAAGTCACTTACACTCTTCCCACCATTTTTCTTATGGATTATGGGGTTTCCTTAGACAAGATATTAGTTCTTTTCAATGAATCCCCTATTCTCGGTGAAATGGGATAGGAATCACAAAAACCTATTGTATACATCCCCAAGATGAGTGGAGATATGATATCATAAAAGAGATTATTGACTCATAAGGAAAAAATCACTCCTTGGGGGAGTGTTCCATTCAAGGAGTAGGCCAGACAATTCCATCTTTTAGTGATGTCTAATGCTAATTAATTCTCCAACTCTTTTCAATTCAAATGGACACTGACTATTGTTTTTTGGAAAATTTGAATTGAACTAGAAGACGAACTACCACCGAAGTTCATCTCTTCCTATTATCGAATTAGAAGGAAAAATAGTATACAATACGAAGGATAAAACTTGTATAGTTCACATAAAGAATCTAGGTTTTACAATGTCTTATTTCTCTGGGGTCTCCATAATGGGGTATAATTAATATGTGTAGTGCATAAAATGTTTTTCTATGTCAGATGAACAGTTTAACACTAAACATGGGGTTCCCAATATTTTTTTGTGGTGGTAAATGGAAAACCCATTTGGTATATGGTTTTCATTATATTTGTAGTAGGGTGCATCAACCTCTATGGCATATCATAGTGAAGTCAGTGACACAATTGTATTAATGATTTCTTTCTGTGTGGTTGGTTGGACTTGATCATGGGTGGGTATAGTAGGGAAAAAATGGTTTGACTGGTGATTCTAGAATTTGATGATGATACTTGAATGTGGGAATATGTTGTTTATTTTTCTGAATTTGTTATGGTTTCTTTCTTAATGGAGGAAAATATTGTATTCTATCAAGATTAAGTTCAGGTAGATTGACAGTCTCGGTTCTACCTTCAATGGCCTTTACAGCCTTGTATCATTTCTCGAGATGATCCCTTGTGGTTGAGGAACCTCAGTTAACAGTGTTTTATCACACTATAAATGAAGAACATATATAGTTGGATGGATTTATTTGGGAAACTCAGTGTTGGTTCAATTTTTATGTTTTATTTATTCCTCCTTCTATGTGAAACTCTTATTAAGTGTATGGGAGACCATTTCTTGTTGAAGAGTTGGTGGGTCATGTACTGCCATTCTCTTATTCTACTGGTTTTCGGTGATTCACAATTGAGGTAAAGAAGGTTTTGATAAGCAAGCACTCTAATTTAGGGTGGCTAGTTTGCTTAAGGGACACACACCATAAGGATCGGTGTTGACCACCTTTGGGAGGGAACCATATTCTCTTAAATCATAATTATTTTTATCATTTTCATTCAGTTATATGAGATTTACATCAATCACATTCATTGATGCATACAACATTGTAGATGGGATACATGGAACCAAATAGTAGGATATATTATCAAGTCCTTTAAAGTTTCCTCCTTCAATTATAGGGTCCTCTACATGTTTCTTTATATATGGTAATTTGAAGAGAACATTTAAATGACCTATTTGTACATCCCCTTTTTATGGGAAATGATATATGATATGGAATAAAATAGTTAACCTCTCAAATCAGTATTCTACCCATGTGGGAAATGACATACATCCTCCTGTCGTGTGGTTGAGGTAAAAATTACCCCATCCCGTAGGGATGGGGTTTCTCACATTCTTTATTCATTTTACCTCAGTCTTGATTTTTTGGTCTTATAGGGGAAATTTGTGTTAAAAATACCCACAGCCATGTATGCTATGGTTGATCATGTTCTTTGACATTTGCTGATACTATCATTTCTTTCTTGATCCCTCCCATTACCATTAAAGGTGTGAACTTGATATGGTGTTTGGATTGAGTGTGAATTATTTGATTAGGAGGTAATTATAGAAGCTTTTTTTATTTCTTTCCCTTATGAAAGAATCATTTTGTATGTTCATAGTTTCCTGCTTTTGGAATTCTTAAATGGATCGCTCTTGTTTAGTCTAATGCTTTGGGGACATACTCAAGGATAGTTTTTATCATGCATCCCATCCATTCTGATTAGGAATTACATTTCATGTTCCAATGATTACTATTAAATTACAAGGATACATTTCTATTGGGATATTCTAGATGGAGAGCGGGGTAATGTGCAATGATACTTGCTCCTCACAAACATATATATGAATACCAAACGATGTGTTTTTGATAGGGAAAAACAAAATGTGCATTGATTGGAGGTGGACAAATTCAAGATCATTCTTCTACCTCTCAGATTATGGTCACTATGAAGGTGTGACATATTCTATATCAAATTGGTGGTGAAGCATTGCTATTATTTTTACATGGTCTGCATAAATGGAAAAGTGTAAATTATTTTCATTCATTTGTTAATTAGTTTTCCAGGTGTTTAGATGAATGTTGTGTATTCATTTCTTGTACCACTCTCTCATCTTTTTGGATATAGAAGTGGATATGGGTAAAAAAATAACTAGTATGTCATCCTAGATAATTCTATTTTTAGGTGAGACATATTTTTTTAATTTTTATTTAAGGATTACTCTACCTGGTGTGCCAAAATTGCATTCTTTATGATGATTTTATCTAGATTATTGGGGCTAGTATGGTTTTCAATAATATATGTGTTCTTTAGAGGTGGATCATAAGATGATCATGGATCCAAGACATCATTTCGCAGAGAAATTTTGTCTTTTATCATTGAAAATGTTTCTATTATATTCATCCCCTTCCTTCCAAGCACCTCGGACTATGATGTTTTTATTATATTTGACCTAGAAAGAGTAGGTCTTCTTATCAGGTATCATTTTGACTATGGGGAGGACCTTCACAGTCGTTGTTGTGGTGGCAAGGACTACCATCAATGTTCAGTGTTCCCAACATGGTGATTAATTATGATGTATACCCTATGGAGGACCTTTAGGGAGGATCACAACAAGGGGATGACCTTCTGGAAGTTTTTGGTCTTTATAGGGAGGACCTTCGTGATTACTTCCATCATGGAGAGGAGTACCATCACAGTTGTATATCCTGTTGTAGGTATAATATTAATGGTGTTCTCCATGGGGATGGCCTTCCAGATGTACTGTAACAAGGGTATGACCTTCTTGTTGCTTGGTTCCATTGTGGGGAGGGCCTTCATAGTGGTTGTCATCGTAGTGAGGACTACCATCATTACATGATGTCTGAATTAAGGGATAATTTTTGAGTGTATAACTTTGAGAGGACAATCAAGGTGGATCAAAATATGTGGTGGAAGTTATTTCTATCTTAACTTTTTATCAAGGGAGTGGTACCATGACACTCATCAAGAGATAGGTTGTCATGATTGATCTTTTTATGCCCACTAGATATGACCATGTGAGTTCTCTGGGGTGGTCCTTTAGAGCTACTGGTAATATCATTGCAGGTAATACCTTCGAAAATGAAACTAATGCTTCCATAATTTTGTAATTTATCCAAAATATCGTAATCATCTATTGTAAAATTTTTTATGGAATCATTTACTTCAGATTCCATAAGATCGTGATCATAAATATGCTCCACATTTTATTGATTACATTGGTGTAATTTATTTTCTGGGGATCTCTAATGGGAAAATGGGGATTCTTTCTATTGGTAATGGATTTCATGTACGAGTATCTATTTTTATTCTTCCCATGATGCTTCTATGATACGATGAGAGAAATCTAACGTTCTTTTACGAATATATTCCTACCTTGGAGTGGCCACCATGTTGGGGTAGTGTCCCCCAATTGGAACAAGTATTTGTTCTTGATATGTTATTCCTTATATTAAAACATATTGTTGTTTACCCTTCTCATATAGAATATGGATTCTGGTCTTCTTCAGAGTGACTAACTTATTTCGTGGATGAGTCACCCCTCTTTGATAGATGGGGTCATGCGCCTAACCCCATACATTTTTCGTAGAAACAATTACATCATGATGGGTCTTGAGGATATGAAATTTAATAAATATATGTTCCTCCATCATTTTGAGGATGTGTTGAGATTATTTTTTGGATATAACTGGTTTAAATTCTTATACTGATGTCAGAGTAGAAGTTTTTCATTCTCTGATCCTCCATGTGTTTTAAGTGGGTACGAGTAGTTCTCCTAATTCGGGGTAGAGGAATGAGTCTCCCGTAGTTTATAGCTAGATATAATGGCTATTTTATCTATTTTCCATCCTATATGGATGACAAGAATCATATTTGAAATAAAGAATTTGTATCTTCTTGTTCACCACAATATTTGTGTCATGATACTTATATGCATCGATAGATAATTAACTCTAATTATATTTTTTTCCACCATATTTAACTACTGGGATTCCTTGTGTTAAGATGGAATTTGCATCTATATATTGAATTCCATCATATTTGATAGGTGGGATAAATATAAGGGTATTGGAATTTTACTTTTCGCATGTTCGATTTCCACTTTATTTAACTGGTCATATTCATATTAAGTGACAATAATGTTCATCTACCTATAGATTTCTACCCTATTTTGATGATGGGATTCATATTAATCACCATGGATTTTCATCTGCCTATAAATTTCCACATTATTAGTGTGGTGGGACTAGTGGAAATGGAAAGAATTTTCCCCTTCTGGTATTTTTCCATTGTATTTCTTTGGCGAGCTTCAGAAGACTGTGTAGAATAGTATGTATTTTTACAGTTTTCCACAATGATTTTATAAGAGATCTAATCCTAAAGAAAAAAAGTGATTACATGCTACTGATTACATGTTCACTATCCTCAACAGGCTATGTGAGGGGCTTGTGTCTGTTAGATTTCAGGTGGGCCCTCGATGTGTTATCCTCCTCAAAACGAGGATATTATGTAACATGTAGTGGGCATTGATATCATCTCGTAGGGTCTATTTCGTAAGACCCATGAGAAGATGAGATGAATTGATTAGTGTCAACTTCATCTACCTCCTTATGATGATGGAGGTACTCATTGTCATTTTCCATGAACTGTCTCCGGAAACGGTTGTGGACAAAAGTATAATCGCTATGTTCTAGACTATGTGTCATTATTGTTTAGGTGACTAGTTCATATTTATGTCCTAGAGGGTATGCCTTGCTACCACCATGGTGGGGAGAGAATTTTTTTCGGGCACTCCTTAAACAACACCTTCCAAACCTAGCATTGAAGATTCTTAGTGGGTGATGGTGTATTGTTCTTCATTGAGGACCCATTTTCCTAGGCATTTTTGAACACAAGTGTCTGAGAAAACTATAAGAATTATATTGGATTGAATTTTTCATTATGAATTTAATGTAATATATATGACATGAAAAAACAACAAAACCCAATCAAAGTCACATATCATGTACACATGAGTTACTGATAATCAGGATTGGCGCTCTTCCTTTAGAATGATAAAGGGACTTGTGGGGGTAAACTCACCACCTTCATTATGGATTCACATTGGGTTAACCATTTTTTTACTGAGGCATATCATTATATTGAATGATGAAAATGGTCCATCGAGGACAAGGGTTGTATATCATTTTTACATTACAAATGAGGTTTCGTAATTGAGTAGTCTCAGAGGGTGATTTTAGGAGATTATGTGTTTATGAAATCTCTCTACATCGAGTATAATTCTCTTAGATTTTCTCTATAGGTTTTTTTCACTAAGACCAATTCACCAATCGACCCTATTATACATGATTCAAGGAAAATCCTTCCAAAGATGACACTCTTCGCATGATGATTTGGAAAATGACACATATGGACTCACATTGGTTGAGAGGATGGAAACTTGTTCTCATCAAACCTTTTTGGGGAAAACTACCTATTCTAGGACTCCCTTATACATTTATTCTCTATTCATATGTATATTAATCTTAGTTTCGTACCCATGTTAGTGTTTGCAGATTTCCACTAGGTTAAAAGATCAATCATAAATACATATGGCCCTAAAATCATAATTATGTATCAGAGTTTATCAATTAATGAATATTTATATATGTATCTAAGGATATTTATCAATGATACATTTTTTTGGATGGATTAGGAATTTATTCAACATTTATTAAGAAAACACGACCTTAAGTGATGTGATGATGAGATATGTAGTTTATCATCATCCAGGGGGACAAGAATGGTTCTGATGTTGGTGTTGAATCCATAAGCTGGGATTTATACATATCCTCATGGGTGGAATTATATACCATGTTGTTTGGTGCCACCTAACTGGACACATCACAATTTAAGGCCATACGACATGTACCCATCTGTGAAGTTTCCTATCATGTGGAAAGGACATTTGGGCAGAAGTTTCCTTGTTAAGATTTGATGTGGGTCTTACGCCGAGGAGGCCTGAGGTACCTTGAAGTAACATAGTCTTTTGGTGATGGATACCCAACTAGGGAAACATCCAAGAAAAGATTACGATGCTTTTTGATGTCATGGTAAAACTCGTATGATGGGCCTCCTATGTATCCTTTTGGGGGGAATCAGATCCCTCTTATTTGAGGAATATGGGGATTGCACATAGAAGCTTCACATAATGAATGAATGATGTGGTATTACATTGGTGGAAAGGATTTTTTAGATTTTGATTTGAGAACTATATCGTAAAAGAGGCCTTGATGAATTGGGGTCATTATTAGAGTTAACCCATGGGAGGGACCACATTTGAGCTCGGGCCACAGACATGCATCCCACGTATCATATTTGGGGTAGGAATCATAGTTCTTTTATTAAATTGTTTTGGGAATACATCTTGGAGGAAGCCTATTTCCTTATTTGGAGAATTCTTTTATCATCAGTAGCCAATAATCCCACATGATTCATGCTCGAGGTGAAAAAAGAGGATTTTGAAGATTCAACAGACAACATATCTTTCCTTCTCCACTAATAGAAAAAAACAGGAGAATGATGTTTGAAGAGGGTGGGATGAGAGCACCACCACCAACCATAAAAAAGTGGGATTTATCAAATATGTATTCCCTAATATCGATTCAGGTAAAGGGGAGAATCCTTATTCTTCATAAATAGGAAATTAAAGAATCATTTATCACTAGCCCTCATGGAAGGATAGGGAAAATCAGGTAATTACACTTAATCCCTGAATTTGGGTGCTTCACATCAGTATCCGAAGGTTAGAACCTAGGTTACAATGGGATGGTAAACTTAGCAACATTTTGGGGGTTCACACCATTATAGGGATTACTCACGTGACTCCCATTATGATGGGTATGTAAACTCATAAGGCAATGTTGATGCACTCAAGGGTTTTATCCTACTGGTCTGGTGGATTTGATAAAGGATTTGGCCTAATTTTGTAAGACTATATATTAGTAGGAATCTAGATGTTTTGACGGGAATAGAAGAAAATTATTAGGTCTGGAGGATGGAATGCTAATGAATACACCATTCTACATTCCATTTTCTCATGTGGTAGGGGGATTCCACCACAAAGCATTTAGCTATGTGGGTGGGGGACTCCACCATGTACCATGATGAAATATAGACCAGGAAATTTTCTATTTATTTTTTCACATTGGGGAACATGGTTCAACCTATGTAGGGATTTTCTATGTAAGAATGTGTTTTGACTCTATACAGTGGTGGTATGCGGGGCTGATTTCCGGCCGCGTATAAATTTTCTATGCGGCTTTGGGTTCCATCCACATAGTGATTTGATATATAGTGTTGGGTTCCTCCCATGTTTAATTTTTATATGCGTGAAACCAATTATAAGATGAGGAATTGGTCCTGAACTTCCTAGGAAATTCATCTTTGAAGGAATTTCTTTTCACAATCTACTAATTATTATTATATTTTCTTCTTTCCTGGAACACAAAAGGTTATACCTATTGGGAATCATCAGAAAAGAACGTATTTTTTATATTTATTCTTATGTGCCTTCAACGATTGATCACTTATAAAATAATCTCTTTTTCACTCTGATATTTGGTTTTTCTCTGTCCTTTTTTTGGCTCCCTGTGGGTTATATTAATAGAGGGGAGAATGAGTTGGATCAATGGGTCACACGAAAAAGTTTTAGGTAGCCCAAGGAATAATTACCTAGCATATGCATGACTTGTTCAATAGAGTATTGTGTGGTTTGTTGTTATAAAAGTCACAAATAACTACTTTTATCAAGTTTATGAAATCATTTATAAGAGGCCATTTGCATTTCCTCGCCCACAAACCATCTGAGTCCATGGAAATTGGTATATTGGATGAGTTTCTCATCCTCTATTTCAGGAATGAAATCATTCATGGGGGACTAGATCCATCATCTGCTTCCTTCATTCCATTTGGTTCATGGTTGGTTTGCAGTGTTGTCCTCCATGCAAAGAGGCGGTCCATGATGGATGTTTTCCCTTTGCATTCTTACCTTTTCTTTTTCCAATTTTTCTCTTTTAACTATTCTTATTCAAATCATAAAATAGTTCTTTTTTCATCATTTCCCAAATTTATGGGAGTATTTTACATCCCTTTACCAAATTTTTAGGGCCTATTAATTCCCATCCTTGAAATATGGAAAAGGAAAATGAATTAAATCGGTTTGTCTGGCAGTAGTCCTCTGTACACATAATCTAAGGTTTCATTTATCATTTCATTTAATAGGATAAGTAAATAGGTATTAAGAAAAAAAATTAAATTTTATTATATATAATATAGTCATATTGTTATATAATAATTTCTTAAAGATATTTTAAAGAGTTTTAATAAGAATAAAAAATAAAAATGGTTCTTTATGAATGTTGCCACTTATTTAGACAACTTCTTAATGTTTTCACCAAATCCTTCTATGGATATATTTAAGATCACAAAATGGGATATAATATGTTATTAGTGGGCTAATTAAGTTATTTAGGTTGGATTTATGTAAAAAATGTATTTTTATATGTGTTAATAGGGGGTGGTAGGGGTGGTCTTTTATATGTGGGGGAGAGGAAAATCCTGGAATTTTAAAAAATATTCAATTAAAAACTAGATTTTATCATGCCACTAGCATACTAAATGTTTAATTATAGAACCTCATGGGTTATAAAGAAAGTCTATTTCTAGAAAAAAAATTGACAATTTCTATGTAATTTTTAAGAATTATATCATTTGTTTAACACTCATTAAATCAAATTTTGCCTTTATTATAGAAATTAAGTTTTACTAATTTTATAATTTATAATGGTAAAAAAATAATTTTCAAGATATTATATAATATAAATGATTCTGATTAAAAATATGGAATAAATTTTTCTAAAGTATATTTATAGAAGTAAGAGAATCCAATTTAAAATTATACTCACCAACATGATGAAAAGTATGGTTTCAAAAAACAAAATTTCCAATAAGTATATAATTTTTTAATATCAAAATTAAATATAACATTTATTCCAATCAATTATATTATTTAAATTTTTATATTTTTGATCTAATATTTCTTTAAAACCAGATTATAATATAATTATGGAGATCATGCGGATCACTTCAACTCGGTGGATGATTTTGATATGGTTGGCCATAATGATCTCTTAGATATTTATTTCCCACACAAGATGTTTTAGATGCTTGATGGTCCTTCAAATCAAAGAGAAGATATCATTGCACATGTTGAAATGTTTACTTCTTTTGGTGGATGTCACCGCGCTATCACGGAGGAATCGGAAGACCCTACAATTTACAAGGGTTGAAAATGTTTTAATGATTTGGATATGTTTCTCCTAGGAGGAGATCTGAAGTCCATTCTAGTCAGCGATGGATCATGGGTGTCGATGACAGTGAAGTGTGGACCGGGGAAACCTCGGACTGCGGGTTTTTGTGATAACCTTGTATGCTGCAACAGCGGTGGATGGGATCATGTTGGCTGTGGATTCTTGTGGGATAAAGGGTTTGTTCGCACTGATCGATATCTGGATAAAGGTGTTTTGCGGAGATCTTGTGACCTAGGTGGTAGATCTGTTTTCACAGATCAATACATGGCTATAAGTGGTTGGGGTTCCTCCATGGAAGTGGTGAAGGAGTGCAATGTAAGAGGGAGGGTGTTTTCGGAGACAACACACTGGTTTACCACTATTGTGGATCTAGGGTTATGCACATGGGTGATCCTGGGTGTTTTTTGTGGATGACTTCAGGGGAGGGGTCATGACGTGGGGGCACGTGCTTCACAGGGTGGGAGAAAGATGGTTGCACAGTGGGGATGGAAACGGAGGCCTATAACGATGATTCGAAATGTTGGTCGCCTTTTTTCTCAGATGTTACATCTTGATGAAAGGTTCCTAATGCTTGTTCAAAATGATGGTTGGGAGTAGCTAGAGGTGTTGGGGTCACTAGTGACATCACTTTGAGAGAGGACTGTCATGGATGGTGTGTGGATGACGATGGTGACCTGCGGGGTGCAGGGAGGTGGATCAACTCTCTATGTGGTGGAGGACCGATTATCCTTGGTCAAAGTGAACTGCAGATGGATCTGTTGTGTTGAGAAGGCGACCACTATTGCGGAGGCACATCGGTTAACTTACAGCTGGAGCACTTTTTTCCTTGGATCGTTTTTTTCTTGGGTTGTTGTTGACTATGGGATATACAATGACTTTGTTTTCAAATCATTGTCGACAGTGAGGATTCACGATTTGCAGTGTTTGAGGATGCATTGTGATCCGGGAATGGCCTATGCAGTTGATGTTGAACAAGATCTAGGTGATGCAGATCAGGCGGGCAGATTTCTTTCTGTGTAATGATCATGGGTTGGGCCAGAGATTTGGGTTTATAGTTGATGCAGGGCCTTATGGATATTTTTTAGGGTCTTTTAGTGTGTCGGTTTTTGAACTTTTAGTGTTTTGGGGTTACTTGTGTGTCTGTGTATTGATTTGGCAGTGTTTTTGCACCGCGTGTTTTGTGTCTTCCATTGTAATTATATTTTCTTAAATAAATTTTTAGGACCGAGCTTGCTCGAGTCCTGAACATTCCTGCTATAGCTATTAATAAATATCAATATTTTTTACTATTCATTGATAAATGTAATATTTCAAAATGTAAACAAATATCTATATTATAATAATTTTATATTGATTTAAAATTTTTATTTTATTTTATAAAGTATATATTCTATAATTGGTGAATATTGGAATGAAATTATATGAGAAAATCTCGACTGAACATATTTTTTTAAAAGTACAGGTTTTCAAAAAAGAATTGATTTTTCTTGAAAATGATTCGTATTTTATTTATAATCAATAGATTATCATAATTGTTATAATTGATTAATTAATATTAATCCATCCAATTAAATGGATAGTTTTTAATAGTATATTATATTATAATTCTTTTAGACTCAAGTTTATGTGTTCCACAAGCTATCAAAAATATCAATTTTTTAAAACAAATATATATCATATATTCTCTAGGTGATATATTATCATCTAATCTAGAAGTGTAATTTAATATATGATGTCAAACATGATGTTCATATTTTAAAATCTCATGGTTCTACATTCACTACACCTTCAATAAATTATGTCCTTGCAATTTAATCATCACTTGGTAATCAAGGGTTTTCAATTTTGAAACAACTTTTTTTGAACCAACATCATAAAAATAGATAATAAAAAATATTGAAAATAACCGATAAATAGATATAAAAGGAACTTATGATAAATAATTCTAGGTTTCTTAAATAAACGAAAATTAGTGAAAACTGTTGATATATACATGTAAGAAAAGTGTATGCAATTATTGAGACTAATAGAGATCAGAAAACATGAGAAAGTTAATTATAAATTAAGAGTTAAGTAACTCGAAATCAAAAATAAATGATGAGTAAAATGACAATTGATTCATTTAAGTAAAATTAAAAAAAATTTATTCTTCAATCAATGTAAACATAATTTGTTACTCCATGGTATGAATATTCAATATGAATTGTTTATGCCTAAGACACTGAAATTAACATTTAATAGATCATAAGATCCAAATGATATTTTTTCCATCATGTCTCTAAATATTATACAAAACAAAAAAATTTACAATAATGTTAGATAAAATCATAAATTTATAACCCCTCATATGAAGAAATATTAAATTATGCTCTAAAATTTCCAACATTTGTTCTATATAGAATATTTCACAAATAAATAAACATATATTTCAATTAACGTCATTATTATCAATATAATAGACTATTTTAACAAGAAAGGATTTATCATATAGTTTTAACATACATACCCAAAAATAAAATTTCATTCTTCTTTAATAATCCTTTATGTAAAAACTATTGATTATA
This sequence comes from Viscum album, assembly GCA_963277665.1. Lineage (NCBI taxonomy): Eukaryota > Viridiplantae > Streptophyta > Magnoliopsida > Santalales > Viscaceae > Viscum > Viscum album. The sequence goes on from OY728146.1 coordinate 1,819,869,519, forward strand.
TATACATTAACCCAAAAAATTCACCCAAAATATCATTAATTATCTCAAAAATAATATGATTTGATCATATAACGTGTTTCCCAAAATAAAATTAACATTTAATTTTCAAAATGTTTCAATCAAAAAATTCATACAAACCAGAATATTTTGTTGGCCATTGGTAGGCCCAACACCCTTAAAACCCTTTGGTTGTTGGCTCATTCCTTATGACCTTTCCAAATGCTATGGGTTAACACCCAACATGCATGTTTCCCCTTTTCTAAAACCTGACTAATATAATCTATATAACATTCCCAAATTTTAATAACATGTAATTACCTTAGCATAAAATATATGATAAACCCTAAAGGTTACATAAATCATTAATCTAAAGTCATAAAAAGTAAGGGCATTCATTCTCATATAATATTTTCTTCTACTAACTGAGTATGTTGTATTCTCAGAAATTTAATACAAAATTAACCTTATTCATTTTATATTTTTACTAGAGAAATTTTGAAAAGGGTAATAGAAGACATAACCTTAAATTAATAAAACCATTATGGTATCAATAAATCTTAAGATAATAAAGACATATGTTTTTGAACATTTAACACAATCCTTAGATATTTCATTATTTTCTTAACAAAAATACCAATGGTATTATTACATCTACAATTTAATTCATTAATCCCAATTTATAAATATTCGAATCATTATATTTCAATATATATCCATCCTAGTTCTATGGGGAAACCTTTTATAGAGTTAATTGACTCATATTATGCCTTGGTTCCCCATATTTAAGACAATGAACTATAAATATATCCCTAGGATGAAATTTATATCCATCCGTCGTAATCTTCTTTTTTCCATGTAGAGTAATTTATTTATGACCTTATTTTCTACACATAAAACATTTTCCAATTCCGTTAAAAACATTCATGGGTGTCTCTATAGAAAATATTTAAAATAATTAAATCAATCCTTCTTTCCTCTATGGTTTCTACCAGTTGATCTCATAGTGAAATTTGCCTTTATTTATTGTTATGAGTATAAGAGTGGGTTATGGTATAGGTTTTTAATAATATTTTGGGATAACTAATTTTGTATAATAATGAAATCATTCACTCAATTCATTATCCCATTAGTTTTCTCATTATCACCATATTTTCCTTCATATTGAATATTATCCTAATTCATCTAGGTTTCGACCATTGATTAAAACCAAAAATTATAGTCTGAGAAACAATAATAATAATGTTAAAAAATATATCCATGAAGAAAAAATTATGTAATATCTAAATCATTATTCCAGATTTTGAATTTAATAAAAAATATGCTTCACCTTTGTAAATTATTTTCCTAATCTATTCAAATAATTTATAATAGTTTGTAAAGAAAATGTGATTAATGTAATGTTTATACCTCAAGAGTTTCAAAACAGGTAAACAATAATTACCATTTTCATCTACCAAGTAGTGCTAGAATCAAGCCCAATGTACATTTTTTAGAGTTATTTCCAACAGTTACATTTGTTCTGGTACCATGTAAACTTATAGTATCTAGAAATGGATTTATTTTAATGAAAACCTAGATAATTGTAACATACCATTACATTACGATGTTATTTTAAAATTATAATAAAATTATATCATAGTGTTATAATCCCTAATATATGTATTAACATTGAAGTCCCAAATTAATCTAAAAAACATCTTCTGATACCAATCATAACGACCTTGACTAAACTAAATTCGAGACAGTTTCTTTTTTTTACATTTTAAAAAGATAAAAGGAAACATATCCTGAAAGAAAAAATTGTGTTTTAGTAATTAGAATATATATACATACAAGATTCCTGTATTAAATTTTTTAAAATAAAATTCCCAATTTTTTAATATCATTATTTCCTCTAGAATGTCATTTCATATAATTTATAGTACACTTCTTGGTTTCTGCAAAAATAAATATAATATTGTTGAGCTAAAATTATGATAAAGAGTTACGTAAAGGGGAAGATAATATGATTACATGGTGAATTTTCAGTAGGGAATAATAAATATTCAAAGGTAAATATCTAAACAGATAAGATATTTATTAAACATATAAACTCTTATGATTATATTAGGAATAATCAATATAGAAATTTAAATAGCTGAACACATAGAACATTTAAATAACATGAATATCATGAATTGAAAAGAATAATGAAAATGAAAATGTAAATAACTAGACACAAATTATATTTAATTTACATAAGTTTCAGTAATAGATAACGAATAATCAATATGGAAAGGTAAATAAGTCGAAACACATTTCATGTTATAAATAACTACAAATGAAATTAATACAGATATAACTTTATTAGGAAAATCACATTATTAATAATAACTAAATTTGTAATCAAGTAAATGATTAATTATTTGATGACATTATCTCATCCTTAATGATACCTCTAATTTTAGGAATTTTCATTAGAAACATTTAAACAATGTGCAAAAACTAATCTAATATTAGATTACTAATTTAAATCAAGATACTTCTGATGAATATATGGGATATATAATTATATTCCACACCCTTGACATCATGTCCAAATCAATCATCATATATCAAATAATCATTTAAATTTATAAATAGTGTTTCTTCTTATCAAATATTAATATTGAGTTAAAAATAGAGATTTATCAAAATTTACCTGTATAATCAACTAACATTCAATGTAAAAAATGTATGTATATATTATATACATTTTATGAAATAAGTATATCAATGATAAATAAAATCGATATTTAGGGGAAATATAATTCCTAGTAATCATAGAAAAATTATTATTTCAATAGAAATTCAATGAGTACAAAAAAGAATCAAAATAGTGAATATTTTTAAATTCATTTATCCAAATGCTCTTGAAAAATACATATAAAAAATAATAATGGTTTTAAAAAACATATCCCAATTGATGTTAACATAAATGGTTGTTTCCATTCATGAATATAAACACTTTGAAAAAATATTTTAAAACATTCGTGAGGAAACAATTCTTTTAAATTAAAAATATATTTAAAGCCCAATGAGGATATAATATTTTTAAAATAATTTTCTGTGTAAGTAAAAATTTAAAATTTGAAAGTAAATTTGAAAACATAGAGTGGTTATAATGGTAAGAAATTCTATATTTTCGACACATATTATAATAGTGAATCCTTTCATAGTTTTAGTAAAAGAAAAATTGGAATTGTTTTTAAAATGACATGATGATTCATTGCAAAAAAATCTTAATAATTAAACACAGGTAAAAATATATTTAATAACGTATTTGGAGAATGTTAAAAACATTTGTTAAAATACTTTTAGAAAACATCATTTTGGTAGAAAATGTTTTTGTAACCAATGATAGAAATGATGTCAGATTTTATTAAAAACGTTTTCCCAATAATTTTAAGTACCAAAAAGAGTAATATGGTACTATTTAATGAAAAAACATTGATTAACCAAGTTATAATAAAATTAATGGTATTAATTATACAATCATATGGTAATTTCTTTCAATGTACATTCAAGTGTCAACAATCATGATAAAAATCATATTCAATATAAAACATTCAAAGGTGATAATGTTGAAGTGAGAATTAATAAATAAATAGACTATATGTATAAAATGTAATTTGGCATAAAAAGTTTCAATAAAAACATAATATATTAGAAATTATTTACACACAAAATCATTGAATGTCAATGACAATAAATATGTAAAAAAACTGAATCAATAAAAAATGAGTAAATAAATTATTTACCACTTGTTAACCTTGAATAAAATCACCTTATAAGATATAATTCTAAGGGAAATGTAAAATACCATGAATTATTAAGGAATAATAATATTATATGTCAATGAGGTAATACATACATGATATAAAATAAATTAGGGGCACAACATTACAATATTTTTCAAAGAATGGAAATTTAGATGAACCCCTTACCTTACACCACCTTTTTGTAGAAAGTTATTTAACTACCTTTATACTAATTTTAATAATTAAATCAAGTAATTTATAACATAACCATATTAATATTTATAATATCATATATTATTCTATTATAACATTTTATCACCCATTCATTAATATTATTTGGGTGTTAATTGCCTTGTGTTCTCATGCATTTTTATCCTAAAAGATATTATTCTTGTGAATTATATAGTTACATATTATCTATAATTCTATCAATCATATAAATATAATTTTTTTTCATTAAATACATTTTTTATTTATTATTGATATTTGATCGTTGAGAGTGGATCACATTGCTTCTTGGAGAGATTGGGTTGCATGTATTCACATGCAATGTTATCATTTAATTAATCGGTGATAGGGTAAAAAAGACGGTGATTTATTAATTTTCAAGACTAAATATAATTATATATATATATATAATATTAAACAAATATATCCATACTAACTACCTTTTAAATCCCATTTGAGAATAAAATTGCATCACTACACGAGCAGGTAGTCTTCTGTACACACGAGTGATGATACCATGTTTTAAAGGGAATGGGTTGTAAGATTATATATGTGATATTAAAATTATAGATGTATAATAATATCAAAAATAAAATTTACATGTGTTAACTCCATCATTATATCCATTCTTCAAAGGTGGTTATGGAAATCGAATTACATCGATTCGTTATACGGTAGTCCTCCACAAACAGGATTGATAGTTTTGTTTTCTATTTGATGGAATAAGATATGTATAGAGGTAATTACCATATCATAACATAATATTAGTATATTTAAGATACTGAGGTTATTATATAATTATGTATTAATAACATATTAGTTATTTTAAAGAATAAACTAAATAAAAAAAATTTCTTTAAGAATGTTACCTCTTCCTTGGACAACATATACTAGTTTTCTCCTATAGCCTTAATAGCACTAATTTATGATCATAAAATGAGAGTTATGATGTCATATGGAGATTAATGAATGTATTTGGGTATATATTGTCCAAAAAAAATTAAATCTATGTTTATGGGGAAAAATATAGAGGGTTTCCATTAATAAGTGGGTGAGTGGACATACATGGAATTTTTGGACCGATTCAATTACACACACATTTTTGTAATTAAAAAATATTAAAAATTGTTAATTATAGAATCTTAAAGGCTATAAGGATGAAATATTTTCATTAAATTTGAGTTTGATTTGTTTTAATACATTTTTGACCCTTATCATTTTATTTTAACCCCTGATAAATATGTTTTGACATTAACTATTGTGATTATTTTTTACAAATTTTATAATTCATAATGATAAAAAATTAATTTTAATTTAATATATAATATAAATTATTATAATTCAAAATATATAATAAATTTTTCCAAATTCAATTCACAGATGTGGAAATATATAATTTAAAATTATACCTATTGTCACGAAGAAAATGTGGGTCTTTGAAACAAACATTTTCTTAAATGTATAATGTTTTAAAATATTAATTTAGTATGAGGTTTATTCAATTTACATAAATTATTTAAATTTTAAGATAAATTTAAAAATTTTACTTTATAATTAATTTACAATTTAATTTATCCTTGATAATTATAAAAATTAAAATGCATTTTTTAATAAAAACAATGTTGTTTCTATTCATCTATAAATGAAATATTTCAGAAAAATCACAAATATTCACCCTCTGATTATTTTGATATGATTATTTAAAAAATTAGTTTATTTTTTAATGTTAAATTTTCAAAACTTATTTACAAAATAATTACAAACTATGTGAGAAATGTGTAACTTACCCATTTACTTTAAAAAAATACATTGTTTAGTGAAATATTTTTTTATTTTAAATGATTCTAATTTTATTGAAAAATAAAGGGATAACCATATTTTTCATAAATTAGATATTACTATTAACACACATCAATTTAATGTATAGGTTATAACTAAATACTATATTATGTTTCATTTATATGGGGGTTTTGTGTTCCACAATCTATCAAAATGATAGAATTTATTTAGAAATAAATATTTCATAATGTCTTAGGGTGTTTCATTCTTATCTTATTTAGGTGTTTCATGCAACATATGATATAGAACACTATGTTTCTTTTTAAAGTATTAGGTTGTTATAAATACCATATTCTTAATTCCATTAAAAAGTTTGTTCATATATATAGAATAACTCTTGTTCTTAATAATGAATGAAAATATTATGTTTTCTAAAAAAATATATAGAAATAAAAAAAATTAGGATGGGAAAATAATAACAATATCCATATTCCAAAACTAATCTTCTTGGTATACATATATCATACATTATAACATCCAATGAAACAACTCTTGATAAATTTTCAACACCTTGATGTACATATCATTACATCAATTATCTTATATCATTTACTCTATCTTTATCAACACAAATTTTTTAACCGCACCTGATATATAATACCCATGAGTATCAGTTGTAGTAAATGATATCTATAACAATCATATTCAAATAATTATATTTGATTTTCTTTGAGGACCCTTTTTTACCTTATATAAAGATATATAATAGTTTAGAGTCCAAACGTACAATTGATCTCAAAATTAAAAACATGATGAATTCCATAATATAAAACAATGATATATTTATGGGTGAGTATCATTTTTTATATAATCCCATCAAGGTTTTTTAATGAAATAAATCCTACTAAAATGGATGGACCCATATATCATATCCATTTAGATAGATAATACCCATATTCCATCATGAAATACACCAATTAATAATTTAAATAATATATATATATATATGTATATATATATATGGTAGACATTTATATTCAATCATACCATATAAGACTCATGGATAGTTGAGTGGATAACTCATTATCCAAATCAATCAAATGGATTCACCCAACTCTATAATTTTTGTAACCTAATGTTTAGGGTTTCTTAGATAAATATAACCAACGAAATATCCCAATATAAATGAACCTAATAGTTATTGTCATCATATTAATTGATTATTATACACAATATAACCCACAGTCACTTAATTTTTAGGATCACCTATACAGAATGATAAAGGTATTACATAGAGTATATTTGGAATAAATCTCTATCTTAGTATTTAATAGTCAATATTTTAATGTCTCGCCAATATAATATACATCACAACAATATTAAATTCATATCTATTGAATCACATGCAATCTTAATTATCCAATGTTTATTACGTTACATAAGAATGATTCTAAATATTTAGATTCATAATCCTTACTCTATCAACCAAATTAATTTGTTCAAGCCATATTAATGTGAAACTCATTACCCAACCCATTTTTTGTGTTACTAAATAAAACATTGAACCCAAATATATTTTCACACAACAAATAAAACTTATGCATAAGATATAAGAAATAATTATGTAAAGGTTTATAAATATATTAAATTTATAATCTCGACATGATTAAGACTAGTTTCATATATAGTTTAGCATAACCTTTATAGAATAAGGAAAAGTCTTACAACATAGTGGGAACTATGACCCAATGTCCAAATACACATGGAAATTTTTCTCAAGATAATTTCTAATTCATCATTACTATAATAAAAAATATTTATAAAAAATTATTAAAATATACATTCAATATAATACAATTAATTACAAATTGAGGTAAATATAGATGAAAAATAAATATTATGTTTTCATACCTACCACGTAATGCATACAATTAAAATTTATAACAATTAATTTATAACATAAATTAATTCATTCAAAATATTTAAATTTCTTATACAATTTATAAAACAAGAATATTGAAAAGTAAAAAAAACATTATATTTATTTTATAAACATTATAAATTAATATAAAAAATTTATATTTAGTTTAGTCATGAAAATTTCCTATTTTCATTTTCTAAGAATTATATTTAATAGATTATTTAAAAATTATATTTATTTTTATCAATAATGTTATTTATCATAATTGTTTTGGCATAAATAATATTTTTACAGTTATAATGATTCAATATCAATAATAATCTATGATAGATATGAGTGCTTATGGCAATCACTGATATAGGGTGTCTGTTGCAATTTATGATATCCACAAACCATTATCTATTTATCAATAGTTTATTTGACAATTATAAGAAATTTATTTATAAATTAACCCTTATGTAAGAGTATCTATTGCAAAAAAACATACTTATGTTGTAAACCATAGGTAATATTTTTTTCACAAAAAATACATATGGGAAATTTTTTTATGTATTAGCTTTCATCACTAACTAAATATGTTATATAATATCTATGACTTGATGCTCTATTTTCACGCATCCTAGCTTTTATTCATAGATTATGTTATCTGATATCATAACTTATAGAAGGAATAAAACAACAGGTTTTGTTGTATCATACTCTAGGATACAAAAAAGATATTCCCAATAATTAGATGTTTAATATATATTATCATGTAAGATAATTCTTGGAAAATCAAGCAGAAGTTCTAATAGTTGTCATTCAGCCACCCCATTTTATATGAAATAATATGGCCCAAGAATAATATGATACATGTGTTCTTAAAAAAATCTTTAAAAGAACATTTTGATTCATTAATACTGGTGTCCTTTATTCCATTTATGTGTTTTAGAGGATAATTATGTGATCTAATTAATGGTAATAAAATTTAATGATCTATAATAAATAAATAAACATAAAAAATGAATAAAAAAAGTACATATACATACCATTATCAATGTGAGAACCATAGTAGTCTTACATGATGGTTTTTACTTGATGGATTTCTCTAATAATTCTCTTAAAACTCTTTCCCACATAAAGTTTACATTATCCACTAGGATCCTAATTTATAATTAAAGGAACCTTGGGAACTTAATTTTTTATATAACCTTATATGTGAATATGAATGGTGAACATGGTGGATGAGAGAGATTAATATTGGGCTTTATAGAATCATGTGTATCAAATAGCGGGAACATATCCCTCTATATAGCTTATCATAATTCAATTAAGAGTTTCAAACAAAGGCTACAAACACTTAACAACAAATATACATTACAGTATCGTATTCATATTAAAATATTATCATTTGAACATTTCAAGTAATTTGGTGTATCTATAAATGAATCAGTCTAATAATTCATAATCTATGGAAACCATGTAAAAGTTTTGTTAAAATACTTTCAGATGATTTCATAATAATAAAATATAATAATGTACTGTCTAGAATGACTTATATGATACTAACATATCGTAATATATAATATTAATCCAATGTATATCATATGAAATGACTCGAAGTTCAAAATACTATATGATATTACAATTTTATTTTATTTATAACACATTAAATGCATATAGTTATTTTATATAAGATATGTTAAACATATATTTATATTAAATTTAATATATTTTACTATTACTGCCTCACTTGAACAAAATGAATCGAAATCGCCTCGTTGGGTGGGATTAACACCACATAGGACTCATTATACAATGTTTTGAACACCTATGAATGGTTTGTAATGATCTCCCAACACCCTTATCTTATAATATTTCTATAACATTCAACATGCACCCTGGTTGACACTCAGTAAGAAAAGATGTAGAATTATCATATTTTAAAAAAAATATCAATGAAAATAATAATAATAAAAAGAATCTCATGAAAAATTAAAAATTAATGTTATGTAAAGAACCATGCATAATCATTAAAATCATATATTGTTGGAATGGAATCAACTCATAAGTCATTATAGGGATTCTTTGTATATTATCATATCATATGTATCAGCTAAAGAATCATTGCACTCACCCCTATCAAATAGCAAGAATGGTTCCATCAAATAAAACATCAATTTTGGGATCTATGTTTTGTGATTTAATCCTTTTATTATTACCAAAAAATATCCTAGAAGTTTCACAATATAATTCTTTATAAAATTTCATAATATGATAAATAATTTCTTATTTTTAATTAAAAATTTGACATATAACATAACTTTCAAATAAACTCTTATAGTAAATTATCAACAAATTAAAAAAATAGATACCGTAATCCAGATGAATAACTTTGAATTTCTTATGATATATCTATTTATGTAAATATAGAATAATTTAAAATAAATAAAAAATTATAGATAATCTTTCACCAATTTTATAAATTTTAGGAATTTATATATGTAATAAAAAACATTTCAGCAAATCTTTCACTAATAATTAAAATATTTCATATATCCTTAAATTGTCTCATTGAGCCAATTTATATCTTCTTATCATATAACTAAAGTGGTTTAGTCAAATGTTTTCATTGGAAAAAAATAAATATTTGGATCCTCTCATTTAATAAAAATTCATACTTTTGTATATTTTGACCCCGAATTTATGATTAGAATCAATAATGAAAGAGTAAACATGTTTTAATGGTGATTCGAATATATAAAGATCATTTAAAACTCAAGATTAATTATTCTACATATTTTTAATGTTTAATAATGTAAATCAGAAATGGTCTAGTTTTTTCATGTACAATATCCACCCTATCACATATAAAAAATATATTTTTTATGAAACAACCGTAAATAAATTTAATGATTCCCATAAATATTCTATAAAAATTACCCACATCAATGAATAGATAACTAATACCAATTTTATGGTTTTATTGATTCACTTTAGTTTCATTATTGTGAATTCCGGATACAATATCATCCATACACATGTAGAATTGCATTGTAAAAAAATTTCATCAGATAGTTTGTTGAATTATTCAATCACTGCATGAGTACCTGATTCATGAATTTTTTCAATCTTTAAATTATATATATGTTAATGGAATGTGGGGATAGAAAATAAACCTATAATACAATATCAAAATATTAATTCAATTCTATGTTTGTGTTTGTGTCTTGAACCACTCGTAAATTATGGTGAAATAATGTTTCTGGTTTTTATGACCAATGGAATGTGGCCTTTCACATTTCAATGTAATAAATGAAATTGAAATTACAAAATAATGAATTATTTGGTACAAATTCAATATAAAATCACAACATAAAAGATGTTACCTATATAACTTTTTATATAATTGGAAAATATAATTGAGTGTTGATAATCAAATATTGATGATATTAAACATAATACTTTTTGTATTTATCAAAAATTATTCCTTATAAGAATAGGCCATCATCTATTTAGGATCGATTCTTTAAATTTATATAAACCTTATTAATAAATAAAATCTAAAAGTTGATGTATTCATCCATTAAAAACACTTTAAAATCAAATATTCTTGATGATATTTGTTATTCACATATTTTTTATTATATTTTGGTATTTATAAATGAGATACATCATCGTTAATTGATTGGTACCACCAATAATTACATCACGAGTTAAATGTTGGTTTACGTGAAGCAATATAACCAACATATATATACTTTCTCTATGTGACATAGTGTATAAAAAATATTATTTCATGAGATTTTTAAAATTTATCTTGTGATGATTTATTGATTAGGGATGTTTTAAAATATTATAATCTATAGTCAATATATTTACAACTTGGCTTAAAAAAAATAGAACTCCAATTGGGATTAATTATTAAATTAAAATAAGAATGTTGTAACTTTTTATGTCCTATAATTTCTTGATCACCACATTGAAAAAATGGAAATATAAGAACAAAAATCAGAGGCACATTGAAAGTGTTAAGATTTTATAGAAATGCCTCGTTCTCTTTTTTACTCATGATTTATTATAAATAAAGGCATATATATCTTTTTAGAATCACCAAAATACAATTTAATGGGTTTTTCTATCCCATTTTTTGATAATCACATTGAGTGTTAAAAATATTCATTGATTTTACCATTAAAACTAAAATTATTCACAGTATAATACAACAAAACTTTCTCATAATGTCAACCATATCTTAATTATGTGTTACTATATTTTATTACAAATATTAGTATTGGGAGAAAATACACCAATTCATCCAATAATGAATGTTAAATTTTTTCAGAGGAAATGAATAGATTTAAAGGAGCTAATATTTCTTAAAAGTTATATGAAATGTACCAGACCATCCTGGTCCATTATATTTCAAAATCCTAATGATTGAGGTATCCTGAGGACCATCAGTGACTCATTGAAGTGTTTTCCAAATTTCAGGTTGAACAAAATGTGGGAAGTATGGGCATCAGTGCCGATAATTTTCATTGGATGCACCAATCGGCCATATGTGGCACTAATAAGCATTTGATATATTGTGACTGTGCTTGGTTGATGGTGTTAGGGGGTTAGTGACTCACACAACAGTGATTAATTTCCAGCATCTCCCAGACTTTTCAATTTCACTTTTGTAATGAATCTTTTAATTTAAAATATTTTTAATAACCCTTTTAATGTTATTTAAGGCCCGTTAAAAATATATTTTAAATCCACAAAGAGAATGCCTGTGACAACAGGGTCACGATGACAGTACAACCACCCTGCCTTAACATGGTCACTAGGTCCTGGCCTTCCAGGTACCACCAGTTTCCTCGCAGACATGTGTTCCCCACCCTAGTGCCCAGCCACGTGCCCTGAACCGGTCATCTGACTAATGAATATCCCCACAGGATAACACATGTCTTTTCCAATGTGTTTTTTCCTCACTCAAACACACCCTGAGAAACTTACCAGAAGGTTACCCATCCTGATCACTACACCATGGCCAATCATGTTTAACTTTGGAGTTCTAATGTGGGGGGGGGGGTTATTGTAACATCCACAAATGGTAAAAGGTTAAATGAAAAAAATGATATCACTCATGTCAACAAGGTACAACTTCCTTTTCAGTACCCTGTCTGATTAGAACCCCACAGTTAAGCATTCTTGACATGGATTAGTGATCAGGTTGAGTGAATTTCTATTCCTAGGGTGTGTGTGACTGGGGACAAAGCACACTGGAAAGGACATGTCTTGTCTTTTTGGGACTATCATTAGTCAGATGTCCCATTCATGAATGTGGGTGGATCCTTGGGTGGGGACCACCTATCTGCAGGGAAATTGGTGGTACCTAGTGGGCCAGGACCCGACAAACATGTTAAGGCGGGGTGTCCTGTCACCAGGACCTGACCCTCATTCCTTCATTCATTCCTTTGTTGTATTCCATTATCGAGAAAGCATCAAATCAAGATTGATTTGACTTCAACTATGAATTCAATTAGTCATTTATCCCTTTATCATTCAAGGGTTTGACATAGAAGACCCCAGAATTAGAAAAACGTGTGGCCTTTTTATCAGTGTCACACTCTTTTCCACAATTTCTGGTTTATGGTGTCTTCCAAATAGATCCCTCTTACGTGTTTTCTCTATTTAAATGAAATCTATCAACTCAAAACTATCCAATGGTGTATCTCCACCATTTATGAGTGGAATATGTAATTATATATTAATTCAAACTTTTGAAACCACCATTCAGCACGGTCGATCCACAATCCGACTTTTATGTAATTCGGAATGGTCTCCTTGATTTTAGGATCTGGCCTTTTCTAAAGCCAATATCCTCTCTCCTTTCATTCTTTTCATTTCTCTTAGTTCCCCTTTAGACTTTATCCTAAGACGAATAATTCCCCCCATGTTGGATCCCTTCCCACTCAGTCTTGGATTTCTTACTACATTATGAGAATTCTCTCTTCTTGGCACAAGAAAGAACATCGATCATTGACCATCCATGTAGGGGTTCTTCCTTTTTCCTTCTCTACTGTGCATCGTGTGGTGTGGGTGTGATGTTGTAACCTTGGGACTTAGATGATTCCAACTATAAGTTGTGATGATAAAAATACTTTTAAATAATGATGGAGTGGTAATGATGATGATGTTATAGTATTTTTATGTTCATTTTTAGGTTGGGAATTATATGGGCTCATTTCCACTGAAAATCATGGTCATTGGTGGTCCCTTCATTTACACTATTTTATATCTTTTTTAAAGATAATATTGGGATTTAATGACTATAACATGGGAACTGAATAATCATATAACCTTGGTTGATTAAATATATGTCTGATGTATAAGAACCCTTGTGTGATCACCCCAGTTAACCAAAAGGATAATTGGAACATAATGAACAGTGTTGGTTAAATATGAAAACATCCTAGATATGTTCTTATGAAATTCATGGTTTTTTTGTTAATTGTTTTGGGGTAATTTACATGGTAATTGAATCTCTGGTTGGGAGGTTGTTTGTTTGTGAATTCGAGGCCGTGGGGAGCTAGTCATAAATGTTCCAGAACAGGTATGTTGGGGATTTTTTTTGTTCCATTTCATTTGATAGATCTCACATGATCCCATTATGATGATTTTATTTATAATAGAATCAATAGTGAATGATTAAATTCCTACTTGTTTGTTTCCATTTCAGTTCTTTTTTTGGCTTGTGGTTATGCATGTTAGATTCCCAATAGTGGATGAATATTAAAATGTAATCATTAGAACATGAAAAAGAGAATGGATACCATGGGAATATATTTTTTAGAAGTGGTTAATGCTCTGTTTGTGGTTGTTTTGTACCTGTGTATGTAGGGGTAGCAACAAGAGTGGTTGTGTATGGGAGGTTATTGGTTTCGTGATCCTTAGATTGGGATGACTGCTTCATTAAATATACTTATAAAATTTTGTACTTTGGTTTCTTATACGCACCGCACACATGTTGTGAAATTTGTTCCAAACACCCCCATTTTTTGGGGGTGGGTGTTTTTTACAACATTCATATGATTGGGTAGTTATTATCTCCTTTTTACTCCCTCTCCCAGGTACCCCAAGACTTTCTGAGTGGGTTGTGATGGAAAAAGGTTCATTATGACCCAATACTCTTTGGGAAGGGTGGGTTTTGGTGGTTGGAACAAGTGTGTGTGCAAAGGTATGTTTCCCTTGTGTCATTAGGTTGTGGCCTAGGTGTCTCATGGAAGGAAGTGTGGTTGTGGGGGCCCAGGTATCTGTTGGTAGCAAGTGTGGTTGTGATGGCCCAGGTGTCTACTGGCAGGATGTATGGTTGTGGTGGCCTAGGTATTTGTGGGCAGGATAAACATCCTGTTAGGATGACTCATATAGTTATTATTGGGTATAGTAGTGGGAATGCAACGTTATTTGTTGGGGACGTCTAATGTGTTGGATATTCTAAATAACTAGGGGGAAAGCAGTGTGGGGTACCCAAATATTGATGTTCTATTATTATTATTTTACCTAACTTGTGTTATTTGGGGAGTCTTCCTTAGTGAGGCATGGTGGGTGGTTTCCCTTGCTATGTGTTTTGGATAACTCAATTTTCTAATGGTAAATTATAATTTTTCCCTACTTGTGCACGAGATATATTTGTTTGTCTACTGATTATACTTTTATACTTACCCAACATAAATATAAGTGATTTTAGGTTTTCATGAAGACCATAAGGATCATACTGGGCCTTACTAGCTCGGGCATCGGGACCATTGATGTTTCTTCGTTTCATTATTTGGGTACTTTACTATAATCTTTTTTATGAAAATTGTATAACATTATTTTGGACTTGCATATGGAAAAAGTGGTTTTGGATTTACTTTTAATTTTGGTATTTGGAGTTGTCTGGGATTCACCATCATATATCCCAATCTTGTTCTATAAAAATGGTTAATGCCTTGCATATAATGTGAGATTATGTACCTTGGGCTCCAGTCTCCACTCTCGGGCCGATTGTAGGTGGGGACTATGGGTCATTATACCTCCTTCAAATTGAAGAAGTAAGGGTCTGGCTATTTTATGTCCCTTCCTACATCATGAATAACGAGGTTTGTGAAAATATACACCATGATGATGTTTAATTTTTCAAGTTATGATAAAATTTGATCCATCGACATTAAATTACAAATCATAACCCCATTAGGTCAAGGAAATTGTAAAAAATATTACATTGAAACTAGATACAAGGAATTTCATCCCAAAGGGCCATATAGTTTTTTAGA
The DNA here is from genome assembly GCA_963277665.1 of Viscum album. Classification (NCBI taxonomy): domain Eukaryota; kingdom Viridiplantae; phylum Streptophyta; class Magnoliopsida; order Santalales; family Viscaceae; genus Viscum; species Viscum album. Next base: position 1,819,885,511 of record OY728146.1, read on the forward strand.
CTTAGTAATATAGACACATACATGAATCTCACATTAAAATTGAATAAAGAAAAAAATATATAATATTTTCATCAATTCAATCTTTATTTCCTCTAATATAACCCTGTATATCAATAATAATACTCATCTTGGCATCATGGGGAAATAAACCGAAGTGGTGATCTATAATGCTCAGTAAGTGAATTTGTATAGTGGAAGATATCATGAATAAACATTCAATTATTAATATGTAAAGGTAAATAAATAAAAAACATTTCATTTAATTAATAACATGAACATGTAGAATAATATTGTAAAAATACATTATGATCAAATAATTCCATATAAATAATCACCTAGGTAAAAACATAACCATGGATAATATAACTAATTTAATAATAACATGAAATATAAATTTAATATATTATAATGATGGAAAACATAATTTTTAATATTTTAAACATATATTTGAGATATTTTATATAATATTCAATATATGGTGTTGGAAACTCATCCATTTTTGAAAACTAAATTTTCTCATGGGACCAATCACCGCATTAAGAGGATATATATAACATGGGAACACCCATAAATTACTAATCCCATTGAATTTATAATATTAATTGGGTCAAAAAAAAGATAAAAATTATTATTTAAATAATAACATATTAAATGCTAATACATACCCCAATCAAATAAAAATAATCATAAACCATCTAGAGTAATATGTATAATGCTAAAAAAATTCTACATCATCAATAAAACTGATCATAAACCATTTTAATAATGATTAAGAATGATATCAATACAACATATCCCTATTTTATAATGAATAATATAAATTTATTATGTCATTGATGAATATAAAAACTATTATAATTTTACTGAAATAATTTATAGGAAAATAAAATTTTCAATTTCAAAACCATTTAAAAAAATTAAATACTTTTTGAAAAAAATGATTTTCTCTAAAAATTTATTTCTAAAAAATATCATATAAGAATTAAAATATTTTTTTTATGATGTATAAAAATTAAATTCATGTCATACACGTTAAAAAAATATTCCTTCCGCATTTTTGATAAAATCCAAATGGGGAATGTTTGGAAAATAACTTGAAGGCTCCTTTAAAAAATTGAAAAATAGAAAACATGGTTAAAAATTTATTTTAAAAGTTATTTGTAAAATATTTGAAACATCTTTTAAAACATTATTAGAGTACATGATTGTCGTTGAAAAATGGTTTTCTCCCATAAGGAGAAATAAATTAATATTTTCTTAAAACAAATATCAATAATATTAAGTACCAAGTAAAAGAAAATAGAAATATTACATGGATTTGTTTGTAAATAACCATATGAGAATAAAATATATTTATTTCATGAAATTAATATATTATTTATCCCCTAAATGGACACTAAAACATGAAAAATCCTGAATAATGATGATATTATGAAATAAACCCTTTCTATTTTGATAATTTTTGAACCGTAACCCCCAGGAGGGAAATAATATCAAATAAAACATTAAATACCATAAATATAAAGATATTAATGATATAAAATATTCTAAATGGAATTATTTACACCACAAAAAGGAATAAGTGGTTAATATTGTGAATGTCTCATAGATTAAAAAGTTATATGAGAAACCCTAAACTCATGTTTTATATATTTCATGTGTATTCAAAAATTGGTTAGAAAATATAAATATTTAATATAGATATATTACATAACAATTATAATATATTTGAAACTGTATGTTATTTAATTATAGTGTTTTATCAATATTTTTTATTTAATATTTAAAAAAATAACTATTTCATGTGATAATTGCTTCATTTTTCATGTATGTTTTAGTTCAGTAATTCTAGTCCTTTTAATTTATTCACGTTTAGATAAACTCTATGATATTAACCATGTTATAAATATAATATATATTCAATAAATGTTTATTTTTAGTAATCTATAATATCTAGAGATATAAATTGGAGTACACCGTTAATGGAGATGGGTAATCGTATGTCTGCATGAACGATGTTTCCATTTTTCTTGACAGATGGAATAAAATTAAAATAAATATTATATAACATTTATAGAATCATTATAATGCTATATATATCATTTATATTAATAAAATCCATCATTATTACCACCCAGCTAGATGTAAAATGGAAAACATTTCACACTAATATGTAGAGGTGGTAGTCCACAGGTACGAATTAACACATTAATGTTTTCCAAAATATTGGGTGGTAATAATTTATATATAATATTATAACTATATAAATGTGGTTTGATCATAAATATCACATATATTCATTAAATTTACCTTTAATATCTAATATGTAATGCATAATTGAATAATATATGACATCATTTTGTGAGGTGATAGTCTTCCCTGCACACGAGCGACATTATCGTATCACCCATGGAATGGAAAGTAAGAAGGTATATGTGATAAGATAATTAAAAGAGTATAATAATTTTATAAATATCATATAAATATTTTAATCCCATAATTACATCCATCCATTAAATGTCGTGATAGAAAATGAATAACATGGGTTCGCAAGGTGTTAGTCTTCTATACACATGATTGATGGTTTCATTTTTCATTAGATGGAAGAGGAGATGGATAGTAGTCATACCATTAACATAATAACATCTTAGAAAATTTTATATAATTTTATTATTGTATTTTCATTATTTAAACATATTTTAATGAGTTCTATCACTAAATAAAAAAATACACACATTAATAATTTAACCTCTTCTTTAGAGAACTATTTTATGTTTCAATCAAAAGCCTTCATATATTGGATTTATAATTAAAATTACTCTAGGATATTTTTATAATAGTATGAAAGTTTTTTCATTCCTTTTCAAAACCAAATATTTTTGGATGTGTGAATAGTAGAGGATATGGGTGATCTTTTATATGTGGGGGAGATAACACACATGGAATTTTAAAAATAAATAGTGATTATCATGTTTTTCACATTACAGAAGGCTCCATAATTGTTAATTATTAGACATTAAATGTTAAAATTTAATAATATTATTGTAAAATGTGATTTTGATAAGTTATATGTTTCCACCCTTATCTTCTTAGTTTAACCCCCCACCCAGTCAACCCATTTCTATCTTAACCATGGTAATGCATTTTTTCCCACTATTCATTATGGTCAAATATTAAGTTTAAGTTGTTATAAAATATTAATTATTCAATATAGGAATATGAAATCCATTTTTTATAAATTCACATATAATAAGTTCCATAATATAATTTATAATAATACCCACAGACACATTGAAAATGTGGGGTCCTAAAGAGAAATTTCTCATAAGTATATAAGGTTTTAATATTTAAATTCCACATTAAATTGATTTATTTAACTAAAATTTAATTTTTTATAATATTATCTTACATATTTCTCTTTGAAAAAAAAAATTAAATTTAACTTTGAAAATAATTTAAACTAAATTTTATTTTTCAATAAAATTAAATATATTTTTCTATTTATCAAAAATGGAAGTCATTGGAAAAAATCCAAAAAAATCACCCTAATATAATTTTGATATGAAAACATAAAAAATTAATTTCATTTAATCAATTATATTTCTAAAATTTCTGAAAATGAGTATTTTTATAGGTACATAAGAAGCAATGAAACTGTTTCCTTTGAAAAAATAAAAAAATTTAGAATAATTTTTTTCTTTCAAATGATTCTTGTTTTTATTTCTAAAAAATAGATAACCAGTGAACATATTTAATACACATATTTTTTATTATTTTTTTATTAATATTCATAGTCACCAATTTATATGTATGTTATAATAGTTATCTTTGATTACTATTTTTAAATTGTATCATGTTTCGTTTAATCCATCGGTCGTGTTTATCAAAAGCTATCAAAAATTTGAATTTATTTAAAAAGTAAAATATCATAACGTCCCGATGTGTTATATTATATTTTATTATTGTTAATTCATCTCATAAATTATATCTAACATGATATTTATCTATTAAAATATCATGGAGTTGCATTATACCCTCTTAAATAAATTTTTTCCTAAAACTTTAAACATCATATCCAAAATCAATGCTTTGAAATTTTAAAATACCCTACTTGAAATTCCATATAATGGGAAAAATCATCTTGATTAGATAGAAATGGAAGTACAATGTTCAACTAGAATAATCACATAACATGGTATCCAAATATGAGATAATTATTTGAATGTGATGATATCAATAAGGGAGAAAATTGAAAATAGTTCAAGAGAGTGAGTGTGATAATTGATAAAAAATGTAAAAGATCTATAAAATTTAATGACCAAAAATCCATAAAACTATGATGAGTTTATGTATAATTTGATCCCTCAAAAATTATGGTTCTAGGAAAACATTTATTTTCAAGATCTATTTCATAGAGTTCAGGAGTTCCTTAACCATCTAGTATTACTTGATATCAATTTATTTTATAGGAAAAATTTCATCCTTTAGTTGTTCTTCGATCAATTACCACTTCATTTCTTTCTCTAAGAATTCAATATCCAAAATGAATTTTTATGCCTAAATCACATTTAACAGATCATTAGAATGCCATGACATTCATCCTATCTCAAGATAATTTCCAAAACCAAAATCATTAGAAAATGTATTCCAATGAAAAAAAAAAGTTCAACATATTATATATCATAACTAGTTAACCATATTACTCTTCTTATATATTTCTGTCCAAATTTAAAATCTAAAAGATTAGAATAAAAGTCACTAAATCAGCATTATATTTCCATTAAAATATAAAATGTCTCTTAATTTTTCATTACAAATATTTTAATACCTTGATCGCCATAAAACCATAATGAAAATATACATGCCTCTAAAAATAAAAACATATATTTTGAAACAGTTCCATAAATCCAAATAAGTAGTAAACTCTAACAATGATAACATAAACCACCAAATCACTAAAAAAATTCAATCTCTCAAACAATATCCCACAAACATATCTTTATCAATATAATCTCAAGATAGACAACATGTGAATGATTATATTTCCCTAATCATATTTTTCATATGAAAATAATCATTCTACTGAATAACTTTTTTTGGTTATTGGTACCATTCAACATATCCAATCATGTCTTTAAAGAAAAAGTAATTAAGTACAATCCTTTTAAATTTCACAATTCATATAACCAAAGTATTATTTATAAAAAATATTACTATATCATAATTCTTGATCCAAACATAACCACATTAATAATTACACAAAATCTATAGTAATTGAAACATTATGGCCTTTATCTCTTAGCTTGTTCTATAGTATATTCTATTAATTATTGGGGCATTCATTTTTGTAGTTCCCATCCAATTATAATTATTGGAAATTAATTATTTCCGTTAAAATATTGATCATGGTGGACTTTTTCTACACAATATTTGAAAACAAACATTCCCTTCAAGAAATTATTAGGGATTTTATTTCTATTATTTTTACATCTGTTAAAATTATTCTTTCCCCTCATGCATTTATCAATATTTAAATCTAAAATACTATTTTTCACTATCTACCCATATAATCTATAATACCTAGATAATTATTTCTATATATTTATAGTGGATGATTCGATATCCCTAAATGATTAGAATTTTTTGGAGAATAATATCCTTAAAATAGTTTTTTATAAACCAAAAAATAATTAATCAATGTTTCACTTTATTTTAAGAGTATAGTCTATAGCATTTTATGAAAATAATTTAAATTTTGATTTGTACTTAACTATATTTTCATCTTTTTTTACCATATAATTAGTAATTTTCTTTCTATATTCACTCATTAAACTCAAAAGATACTTTTTATATAAGTATAATATAAAATCCTTCCATTCCATTAAATCTATTTATTATCCACCATTAGTGTTTTTAATCAATTACCACCATTGATTCGCATATCCTAATAGATGAAAAAATAGCCTAAAAACCTACCTTATTTTTTTCTTCCCAATTAAAGAAATATCATATTATAATGAACATATAAATTTCATAGCTAAAAAATATTTTTATCTCATTGAATGATCGAGGTTACTAATACATCAAATTGAGTAAAATTGTCACACCACATGGTATATCATAAGGAATCTCTATACTGGAATGGTTATTTCTCATAACATGAGTCTTTTTTCCTAATATGGATATAAGTTGATCAATTCCTATTGTATCTATATATCAAGTTCCATTATTTTACCCTAGATGGAAGTACCTACATGGGGGTATATGATTGAAACAAAATCCGTTACTACAATTATGCATAATTTCTAAATTGTGGCATACAATAGATTAGATCATAACATTATGAAACGTAACTTATAATACCTTTTCAAGTTTAATACTTATCATAAATTAAAATTTATACTAGGGATACTATTATAATCATAAATAATACATCTTCGGTATGGGTTTTATATCCTAAAAATATTTTTCAAATCTGTCATAATGATTTGTAAAAAATATTTCAAATATCCAATGATTATCCCATAACTGTGTCAAATGTGGTGTATAGTAAAGCATGTTTTCATGTAATAGGTAATTATCTAGTCATGCCTAACACGCTTATTTCATATTTATTGTGCCTATGTACATCTATTCTAGAACCACGTCTACTTATATAATCCATATATGGATGTATTTATACGAAATATGCATGATATCAACCTAAAAAAAGCTTTAGGATATTCTTATATACTTATACTCATTTTTTTTATAGGTTAATATTCCCTAATCTATGTTTTTATAAATCTATTTCCCTATGTGACTACTAAACATCCTCTAATTCCAACTATAAATACACCAACCGCATGTAATATAGAGTCTATGTCTACTTTATTACATTTGTACTAGATATAAGTAATCACATCTTGAAGGACCATATATTTAATTATTGTAGGTAAACTAGATAAATATTTGAAGATCAAATTATAATATATCACATAAAATACACAATATTACTATTTTTCAGTCAATCATTATTTTCCCTAGAATAACAATGAATACCAGTAAAAATACTCATTTTAACATCCTAAGGAATGTAAAATAAGATATGGGTGGTCTCTAATAGTGAATATGGATATGTTTATAGTGAAAGATATCATGAATACATAAGAGATAATCAACATGGAAATTTAAATAACTAAAATAAATTCAATTTAATATATAAATTAACATGATGAGTTATATGTTTTGATTAAATAATGATCAAATAATTTCATATAAATAATCACATAAGATGAAAATTAACCAAGGATATTCAAACTAATTAAAAAATAACATTGAACATCAATAACTAATCTCATAATATGGAAATACATAATTTTGGACATCTAAAACATACTTTCATGTCATTTCTCAAGATTGTTTCAATATTTCGATAGAATCCCATCTACTTTATCCAAATGATATCTCTTTTGATACTTTTCGATGCATCATAATGATATCTTTAACTAGGAACACCAATCACATACTATATCCAATGCATTACAAAATTTAAAGGGTTGAAACATAATCAATATAAAAATTTTGGTTGAAAAAATAACACATGAAATCGTAATACTTACCCAAATCAGTAAAATATAATCCCAATCCATCCAAAGTAATTTGGTGAATGGTAATAAAATTTTACATCCTCATTAATACAAGTCATAAAACATTAAAATAAATAATAACGATGATATTAATAAAACCTATCCATATATTACCATAAGAACTCTAAATGGTTGATGATTTTTATGAATATAAATAATAAAATATTTTCATTACAAATCATTTTTCAAGAACATAACCTTATCACTTTGCAATTTCTTTAAAAATAATTCAAGAAATATTTAGAAAAACTTTTCATTGAAAATATCCTTGTACAACCAAAAAAATATGATTTAAAACATGATTTATCACAAAACAAAAATATTATCATCACATTTTCCACACTAGTTGAATATTCATTTACATTTTTGGTAAAAGAAAAAGGGGGATAATTCAAAAAAAGACATAAATATTCCATTATAAATATTAAAAAATAATCATGTATAAAATTTTCAATAAAATGACATTTTAATAATTTTAATATAAATAATCAACTGTTTTATGAAAATATTGTTTTGGAAGAAAAATGTTTTTTTACCGATGTGAGAAATAAAGTAGTATTTTATTAAAAAAAATTTGTTAATTATTTTATCTACAAAATAGAGTAAAAATAATACTATTACGTGAAAAATTTAATTAATATCTATATAATAGGTTAATATATTTCATTTATTATATAAATATCAACTAACTACCCCAGGGGAGACATAAATATTAAAAATATTTAATAATGATGAGATAGTGAAATAAATCATTACCACTTTATTATCTTTTTAATCATAATATCCATGAAACAAATAACATAAAATTAAATATTTAATACCATTAATATAAATATATTAATTATATAACAAAAAAAATGGTTATTACATACACCACACAATGGAATAAGTGGTGAATATGGAATATGTCTCATAGAAGTGAAAGTGAGGTGAGAAACACTTACCTTAAGAATGACTTAATTCATAAGTGTTTGAAGCAATGTTTTATTAAACATTGGTTTATTTTATATATATTATATAACTATAATCATATATTTCATTCCATATATTATTCACTTATAGTCTTTTATCACATGTTTATTAACATTTCTTTTTTATTATAACTATTTTGTGTGATAACTACTTCAGTTGTCATGATGCTTTAGTTTAGTAATATTATTAAATTAAATTTGATAATGGTTACATCATATATATAATTCTAAACATGATATAAATATATTATATATTCAAAATATATTTATACATTGTAAAATATAAATGTTATAAATTGTATATGTATTACATTATTCATGGAGATGATGGGTTGTATGTATATATGAATGTTTTTACCATTTTCCCCAATAAATGGATTTAATGTGAAATAAATTTTATTTAACCATTACATAAAAATTATTATGTTATATATATAATCTATATTGACAAAATCCATACTTATTTCTAACCATGTGAAAATAAAATTAAAAACACATCACATTGTTATGTAGAGGCGGAAGTCAACATGTATGCATGAGCGACGTTATTGTTTACCAATGGATAGCAAGGTAAGAATATATATATTATATTATATTTATATAATTATTTTTATTTCATAAATAAAACGTTTATTCATTAAATTTAAGCTTAATAGCTTCTATATTAAGATTCCATAATAACTTAATCACATCCCTTCATGAGGCGGTATTCTACAATACACACGAGCGACGTTATCGTATCCCCTAAGTAATGGAATATAAGAAGTAACATGGGGTATGATAATTCAAAAGTATAAAAAAATTAAATATAATACACATATGTTAAATCGATCATTATATTCAACCATTAATGATGGTTATGGAAAATAAATAGCACCGGTTCGTGAGGAGATAGTCTGTTGTGCACACTATAGATGATTTTGTTTTCCATTTGATAGAAATAGAAAAGAATATAGGTCATGAAAATAAAATATTAAAACATAAGTTTTGTGATATATGATTTAGTATATTATGTTTACTTAAAACTATTTTAGGGAGGTTTTAAAAGAAATAATACAAATACACACAATATGAATATTACCTCCACTTTTGAAAACATTTTTAGTTTTATACCTAATGCCTTCCAAGATTAATTATATAATAAAAAAAGAACTATTAGATTTTGGGAGATAAGTAATTTAATTATTTGTTTATTTCATGTCTAATAAACATGGTTTTGAAACTATGAAGTCGAGTGGAGAGGGATGTCCTTTTACATGTGGGGTAGAGAACACACATGGAATTTCTGAAAAGAATATGTTATACACATACTATTTCAATGATAAAAAACCTCAAAAAATGGGTCATTCTATAAACTATGTTTCTATATGGTCCAAATATGGATATATTTTATTTAAAAAACGTTTTAGATAATTTTTAATCATGATCATCTTATTTTAACCCTCGTTATACCAATCATTACCCAAACCATGATAATTAATTTTTAGTGTTTTCAATATTCATTATGGTAAATATTCAATATTAACAAGTTAAATAATATAATTAATAATGATTTCAAATATTTAATCCATTTTTAATAATTAAATTCATATAATTGGTATATTTTAATTTCAACTTATAGTCTTAGATGTCATTAAAATGTGGGTTTCCAATGAAAAAATACCATAATTAGAGATGGTTTTAATATAAATATTCAATATGAAATTTATTCCAGGGAAATAAATTTAGTTTTTTATAATATAATTGAACTAAATTTGTATTAAATCAAAATTAACATATAATATATCTTTTTAAATAATTTTAAAAAAAGGAAGCATTTAATAAAAAATAATATTTTTCACTATTCATCGGCAGATGAATCATTTCTAAAAAATCAAAAAAATCACCATATGATAATTTTTATATGATGATTTAAAAAATGAATTTTTTTTTATAAATAAATTTTATAAAATATTCAAATAGAAAATTTTATCAAAAGTGAAAAATAATTGACGTAACCATTTTCATTGAAAAAATACATTTTTCAGAAAACATTTATTTTACATTCAAATGAATCAATTTTTTATTTATAATAAATATATAAGTAATAAAAAGGGGGAAATGTTTTCAAAAATGTATATATTCATATTCATAGAATTTAATATAACAGATAGGATATAATTATCAAGTTTAAATATCATTTCAATATAGTGTCATATTTTAGTTAAACTAAGTTTTACATTCATCGTACGACATCAATGATATTGAGTTTATTTAAAAATCAATATTTATTAAAGAAATGGAGTGTTATTTCCTCTAATAATCTTGTTTTTTCCTACCATTCATTCTATTGAACATTATTTTCCTCTTTTAAAATCCTAGGATTTATCAATTCTTTACAGTGTTGGATCATTCCACCTTCTCTTATAAAATTATTCAATGTGTTTTCTAAATCTACAATGTAGTAGAAGAGAGAATCTATGACCAAGGTATTCCAAATTTCTATAGTGATTAATCCTTGTTTATATCTCAAATTTATTTAAAATAATGATGGTAAAATTCAAATTTTATACTCTAGCCTATTGATATATCATCTTATTATAAGTCCTTAAAATCCCATGATAAAGTGGTATAATGATTAAAAGTATCATTACACAAAAAATTAATGGTATATAATTATAATCAAAAAATAATTAAAATTCATCAATAATTTATTTTTTTTAAACCTAAATATTATTGTTGAGACCTCATAGTAAATCAAAAATAGTGGAAAGTAAAAGGAACCTTATTTATAATTTTTTCAACTTGAGAAACACTGAGAGGGGTTTCTATTAGGGTGTGTTTCATTATAAACATTTACGTAATGTAATTTTTTTTATGTTCATAAGGAAGAGCTTGCAAAAATTGAGGACTCTCTCAAGAAAAATAAAAATATCCAAGAAAGTAAATCATGCATAAAACAAACATATTTTACATATTCCATGACAAAGAGATACATCGATAGAGAACACTCCAATGATTTTATTATATTTCAAAATCTTATATGTGTTACTAGTTTTGTTGAAAAAATGCTTCAACATTGCTCAATTGATACTAGAATCACTTCCTTTATAAGATTAAGGGTTCAAAAACACCCCCAAGGAATAGTCCCTCTTCATTATCTCCATGAAATATGTTAATAATGGTTTTGATTTGTTTTTAAAAATGGGATTCTATTAAAAAATTTAGGGATATAATGATTTTTCTCTATTCAGTATAAGAATCATCTTTCATATCATTATTTTAGATGAAATTCTATAATTTAGTTTTGTATTATTTCATTCTTTATTAACATGTGATATCAAATACCAGATGGGATTGTTATATATTTTTATTCCATAATATGATATCAACAAGAACTCCATATTCAAATGAATATAGTTCAACACTAAACAAAAATTAAGTAACATTGTCCACTTTTACATACATGTATATTAATGTAAATCCATATTCATACTCAAATCCCTATATAATTGAACTAAACTAGATAAATAAATGTAATCCATTGTGTATCTCTTATTCAATTGATATGGATATCAAAATATTGTCCCCTAGGTGTACCATTTTTTATTTTCCCATGTACCCTCACGTTTGTAAAACGATTAGTTCATATGATTTCATGAATGTTTTACTCTTTTATTAGTTTTGGTTCTACAACATATAGTTAACTCAAGTATCTTCATGGAACACACTTCATATAGTTACATTCTATACAACCTATTCTCATAAAAATCATTACTCTAAATTCTATACTTTTCCTTTATTCACATAACCTTCATTACTTAGGTAAATTCACTGAAATGTTTTCACACAACATCCCTTATGCAGTTTCCCTCTGCAAATCTATGTTCATGAAACTATATTTATACTACTCTATACTATATGCAATATTCAAACACTTTTTCACACAACTATGTTTCACATAATTACTGGGTGAAGGATAAATGGTTTTCCCTTTCCCATATCTTTGATCAATCCAAAAATCTTGTAACTACGTGGTATTTATAGGTAAACTTGTATCCCTCACCCATTACTTCAATTAATTATATAATGTCACATCATTCATTTATTTCAACTTTTGTGGTTCTCAGAAAGTATGAATCTTCAATCTAGTGTGACGTTAAAATAGAAAGAGCCTCCTACCCATCATGATACCTAACTTGCATGAATCCAAACTAGTGTGTCCTTGCCAAAATAACATGAATCTCATTAAATAACAAAGAATAACTTTTCATAGAATTATATAATAAAATTTTTACACAAATAAAATTTTAACTGTTTCCAACATCTTATTAACTTCCAAACAACGGCCATGATCCTCCCTTCCCTTCGAAAAATATGTGATCTTTTAGAACCAGTTATCTATAAAAGACATCCATTTCATCACAACTTTTTAACATAATTTAAAAAAAACATCTTCTTATTGTATGAATATTTAGTGAAATAATAAAACTCTATATTATGCTTCTTCAGACATAACTTCATCTATAAATACCCTAACTCCAGTAGCCTATAGCCAATGGATTCCATATTACATTAGCATAAGATACAAGGAATCACAACCCAAATGACCAAATATTTTAGTAGTGTTTGTAATCATTATTATTACTTTAAATTCACACTACGTTTTAATATATAAAAAAGGAAAATAATTTTCTTTGAGAATGAAATTATTCACCAAAGTGTATCCATATATATCGATCACAAAACATTTCCTTATATCATAGGGAAAATAATACCAAATTATGGGTGATGTCAGATGCTCAATATGGGTAAGAATACTAAATAATATATTAATATGAAATGAATAATCAATATGGAAAGTTATATAACTAGATCATAATCCATTTTTTCAATAATATGTTACTAATAAGGCAGGAATAAATGATGATCAATGAATTCCGTATAAATAATCACTTGGCCAAGAATCATAACCATGGTTATTATAAGCAATATAATAATCACATTCAATACTAATAACTAAATTCATAATTATGGAATGAATAACTCCCAATACATAACTCATTTCATCAAGGCTTTGTGTTGATACATCTAATATTGTTAAGTCCATGACCCAAGAACTCTATAGAAATGTGGAAGGCCTAAAAAACCAATCCAATTTGACTCATGAGACCCATTGATGCATCGAGGGGATATAATGGGTGCATACTATCACATACTAAGTCTAATTAATTCTTAATATAAATAAATTCTACAATCGAATCAATATGCCTTAACAAAATAAATAAATTTCTGTATTAGAAGAACTAGTTTTAGAAAATATAAATACAATACCATTTAAAAAAAGTGATCGTAACCATCCCAATGTGATTAATGGTTTAATTATTGTAAATAAAAAAATTATTCAATAAATTATTTTAGCATAAATATAAATACAATGAAAATATTATTGGAATATGTCTTGAGGAAAATACCCCTTTAAAAATGAAAATAATTTTAAAAATCTAAAAATTGTGCATGTAAAGAAGAAATAAGTTTCATTTAAAGTAACCTTTTAAAGATTTATAGTAAGGTGTAAATCTTTAGGGATTTATAATAAAGGGAAAATCATTTAATGTTTTATATGTTAAAAGAAATTCTTTTACACTTTTTTCGGAAAATTGCTAAATTACCTTGTTTGGAAAATTAAAGGAAGATTCCTTTTTATACATTTCTAAAAGTTTGAAATGGGAATAAAAATGAAATTAAAAAAATATTTAGATAATATTACAAGATTTTTTAAAATAATTATTTTGAAAATATGGATATGTAATATAAATATTCCTCAGTAGAGACATAAAACTAAAAAATCTCAAATAATGATTTGATTGTGAAATAAACCATTACCACTTGGGTTTATTAAAAATAATTGGCCTCATAAAATAATGAAAATTTAATTAAAATTTAAATACCATTAATTAAAATAATTACATGATATAATATTTCAATGGGGCTATATTTAAACCACACAATAGAAATATGTTGTGAATATTTCAAAAGTCTCAATTATGTAAATGTTAGACAAGAACCACATACAACAATTTTGACTTCCTGAAAATATTTTAATAAAAACATTGAAATGGAAAAATATTTACAATAAATTTATTAAAAAATAATATATATATATATATATATAAGAGCATATATAAACTTTTAGCAGTCATTTATTACTAATATTTTGTAAAAAATAATTTTTTGGGTGATAATATCTTTGTTTTACACACGTTATTTGATTTGGTAGTTATGTTCCTTATACATAGAATATAGTTCAATAATATCAATAATATTATTAATTGTATTAATATTAATTATAAGTATAATTATTTTCATCCTTAAATGATGGAAATAGGTAAATAAATTACACCATTCATGAGAGTGTAGGTCATACATAGGCATGAATGTTGTTTTCATTTTTCGATGTAAAGAATACAAGAATGGTGAAAAATAATTAACCTTTATAAAATCAATTATTATATCATATATATTCATTTGATTCATATTTATAATCATCCAAATAAATTGGTGATGAAAAATGAATTACATCTCATTGTGGAGAAGGTAAGGTGTAGGTATGCACATGAGATTGTTTTATCTTAATTGGATGAAAATGAGATGGAATATAGTTGTACAATAATAATAATAACATGTAATTGTTTTTTTTATAATAGATTTATTGTTTTATAATGGAAAAACGCATAAATTGGATGTATAAGATGAAATAAACATGAATGAGTTGGTAAAAATGTGTTCTTACTCTCTGGTGGACTTCCTATAGATCAATTCTAATAGGACTTACGGTTGGTCTTTTGAAGAGAAAATCACCTATTGAAAATTTAAAAGGAAGTTGTTAATAGTAAGGGGTATAAATTGGTTGATCTAGAAGGATGAAAGTAGTGTGGATTTTTATGATATTATGTTCCCTTTTATAATTGAGGTGAGGGGCGCATTTGAAATTTCTTAAAATATTAATATATATATTAAAACTATTATAGATACCAATGCTTTCAAATGGAATATAAATGATAATTAGATGATATTTTCAACATTATATTATACCATTTGTGAATATTTAATATTTTTATGATATTTATATAATTTAATAAAATATTATTCCCATAAAATGTAATTATTTTTAATTTTCATACTATTCATTTATTTGACTTTTAAAAACAATAAGGAAATGGGTTAAATTATAAAAAACTATTTTATTATATCCTATATAGTTAATTTTTACCTATAAGATTAGTTTTTCACAATAAAATTAATTCATATAATGATGTGTATTCAAGTTATAGGATCATGTTATAGTCCTCATCATTTTATTTATAACATTACTTACTAGATTTATCAGTTATTTTTGTAACAAAAACTACTAAATTTACTATTCATAGTGACAAAAAAAGTATCAATTTAGTAAATTTTCTCCTCCAGAAAGAAAATATAGAATCAATTTTTAAAAATTAAATAAATTTATATAATTTAATTCAATATTAAAATAACAAAATGACACTAAATATAATTTTTATTAAAATTCACTTTTAAGTATAAAATATATTTTATTTAAAATTCAACCGTGAAATTAATTACATTGAAATTAATTAGATAAATAATAATAAAATTTTACTAATTTTACTTTGAAACCATTTTAAAATAAAATTTAAAAATAAAAACTGTTGAAATAAAGATATTTTTTAAATATAAATCTATATTTTTAACTATTATCTAGAAAATCAATCTATTCAAAATAATCTGAAATTTTCACCCTAAGATAACATCAGTGGGGTGATTTAAAAAAATTATTATTCTAAAAAATAAATAATTAACATAATATCTATAAATTAATTATTATATTTACCCACAAAAGGAAATTAAAACATTTTGGTATTGAAGGTATAAATTGATCATACTAAAAATGAAATGCTTATTTTTAAATAATTAATTAATACATTAAAATTATTATTTTCATTATAAAATATTGATAATACTAATCATACAGTCTAATTTGGATGCTTATTTATAATTCTTTTATTTAAATAATAATATTTCTGGGTTTTTATGCTCTTTGTTTCATATTATATACAATATAAAATATAGTATTCCTTGGAATTAGTGGGGGAATTACAAAATCTCTATGCCTTTTTCCAGAAAAAATTTTTAAACATGAAAGAACAATTTTTTATTTGTCATATATCAGATTTGTATTAATAAAAATTTTTATGTGTCAGGCTTTTCTAAATTATTGAACCACCACCCACATGGAGAGATCCTTAAAGTTATATTGTGATGGGTGAATACATATAAAACCAGTCATCGTTACATTATTTATGATTAACCAAAAAGAATCATAACATATTCTTCATTCAATGTACAACAAGTCTTATCACATCTTCTTCAAATATATTATCAACTCTTCTTCTTGTAAAACATTAATATCATTTCATTCATATTAGGACACCAGTAAAACTCCACTACTAAATTATCAGGAATAAATTATGAATAATATAATTTCATTAATGCCATTTACATGAATTTATAAAATATCCAATAGTAATGGTTGGAACATACAAATATTATTTTTTTAAAAACTATATAACATAATTCTCTTGATTAAACATCCCCCCTTTGTATTTTATTGATATTTATTTTATAAAACCTAAATCCCCTTCTAAATTTATGTTAGTTATAAAAAATATATATATTTTTTATGAATACTAGTCTCTCTTCTTAAACACATAAAAAATATGTGTATTCAGGTTGAATTATTTTCAGCCCCATTATACACTATCTCCCTTTTTCAATAAAATAAAATGGTTCTTGTTAATTAAATATAATACTTACTATTATCTCTCCCTTTGAAACTAACACTAATTGGGTGTACCAAAAAAATATAGTGTCTTTATTGATACAAGAGTAGATTCAAAAATCCTGGTGATTTTGAAAAATAATATTAGGTAAAGGTGATTCTCCTCAACTTCTAAAATAAAAATATAGAGAACTTAATTTATCCCTTGATCAATAAATCCTCTTAAAATATCTTGAAATTTTTTATCATTTATAAATGATCTTTAAATAACATTGGTATATATTTATAATTTTCAAAACAACATTAGTGCATTAACTATCAACTCTATTTTCCACCATCAAACCTTTAGGTTCTCCCAAAAACTTTTTGAGTATATCTATAGAAAATTTACCATTGGTGGATATTCATATTTTCATATAATCCCATTTACAACTTATATAATGTAATAAATTCTAGATGTTCCTTTTTCAGTGCTGAAACATCTTCTATTTCAACATCATTCTAAAACAAATTTTAATAGAGTGAATTTACCATGTAGAATTGAGTCACTAAAAAATATTAAATGATTAATAAATCTACACATGATATATGAAAAAGAGGTTATTTAAATTTCCTAATTTTTTTTATTTTACTACTATGATTCCATAAACACATACATATAGGCATCTTGACCTTTCAAATACATTCAAAAATTCCATTTGTACTCGTATTCAAACATTCATGAAAACATCATTTAATAATTAAGGAAGAAAAATGTTTGTGATACATAACCCATAATGAACTAATTAATAACATTTTTTCATGAAACATATAGGATACCACTTAATTCATATAATAATTCATTAATCCATATGGTGTAGCATCCTGTTTCTAGATTCATGTTACTTCTAATATCTCTTTTTGATGATTTATTGTTGAGGTCTTAGTTCGGGTTGTCTTTTTTGTAATTTTCAATATCATGGTATGCTTTGAGGGTTGAGAACAACATGAACAAGATTAGGGAAAGTATTGTGTTTTATACTAGGAAAATGTGTCCCATTTTTGTGGTTCTATAGGAGGGGCACTAGATTTGGTCAAACTATGTGCCCTTTTTCCAAATTGTAATGGTTGAGATAGTGGGTAATTCATAGTTGGTTTATGGTTTTTCAAGAATTTCAACCAAACACCTTGTATGTATCCCAATTGGGAGTGCATATATGGAATATAGTTATTATATTCATGTGACTAATCTATGTGTCTAACCATGTTTCCTAAATTTGGAATCAATTTGAATGAGTTTTAAACCACCTTGGTCAAAATTGTGGATGATTTTTTGTTAGCTACAACATTTCATCTTCTCTGGAAGATGAAATGATGACTATGATAGATGAAAATAATTTTTCAAAGAACTATGGTTCGAACAATATATGGATTGATATTGATTTAACTACCATTATACTAGTAATTTGGAATGGTTTAACACATCTTCTCTGGATAACCACTTATCGTTGGATCAACTTCATCCACTCTCTTCTTGATATCAACTTAATAATCACTCACATTTATTGTGAAGAATTTTTTTTGGTAGATGGACTCTCTAATAATAGAGTAATCCAATACATTATGTGGAAAGATGATATTCATGTTGATTTACTTCCCCTTCATGATAAGGATTATAATTATTTTTTTTGTTTTAGACTCATTTAACATATTCTTTTATTATTTTTTTCATTGTTCTTTTTCCCAAGTCACTAATTTTAAAAATTCTGACTTTTATATCTTATATCCTTATCTTAGAGTGACGTATCCTTGGTTTTTTTGTAGATCTATACCTTTCATTGATGTATTTTGATTATAGTTATTCCTATTTTATTATCCTCTCTTTCAACTTTATGTTAGGTTTTCTCATTTCATGTTATATATTGATAATGTAAAAAAAAGGTAACTTATTTTGTAAGGATTTTCCTAAATTTGAATCCTTTATAACATTCTGGAATTATATTTTATTTTCAACATCAATGATACATGGTTTTTGAAATAAAAATATTTTTCAAAGAACATGAAAATATTGGGTGTATTTTAAGAAAATAATGATTGAAATGAGTGCTAATTTGATGAAATAAATTTATGTTTATTATTGAGAAAAATGAATTAAAATAAAATTCTATATCAAAATTAATGAACATAATAAATAATTGGATCATTAGTAGTCAGGGTTTTATTAGGAAAATCATGCTTGGAATATAACACTCTAGAAATTTATTGACAATGAAAACTCTAACCAAAATGAATTCACCATGATTTTCTCCAACAGGGTATTGATTGATATGACCCATACGGCATGTTCCTCAGGGAAATGTGCACACATTGATCTATGTTGAATGTCGGGGTAGTGTAAGGATCTTAGATCCATGAACAAATACACCTCAGTGAATATGACCAAGTCTGTTAGTTTTGAGTTTATTATTACATGTTTATTTTTTATTGAATTTTTTTTTCATTCCATTCTCTTTTTTGAGAAATCATCATTTAATCCTTTTTTGATATGCATTCCATATAACTTCCTTGAAATTATATTTTAATGCGAATCAAAATATAACATTCCATTCCTTTTATAGTTTTTAACTAATGAATAAATGGTTTATATTTTAATGAATTTATTATGGAATATTTTATGAAATCATTTGGTGATGTTTTCCCAATACAATTCATTTTCCTTTTAGTATTTTTAAATTATGTTATTCTATGCCTAGGGAAACAAACATCTGTACTTAGAGGTGGAAGGTTTTCTTGAATCATGGTACTTTGTGTCATTATAGTGACTATTTGAGAATTAATCCATTAATATAAAAGATTTTTTTGAATTTTTTAATTGAGGTTTGTTGCATCCTTTACTTGGATAACATGTTGATTGACCTTATCTATAATATTTTGATAATATTCTCCTTGGGTAGTGTTTAAAAAAACTATTGATTATTTAACTTTCACATATATTTGTTGATTATTTGATTATTGGTTTAAATCATTCCCATGAAAACTTTAATTGATGATCAGGCACATGTTATAAGCCCTTAGGGATTAATATTTCCCTTTATGACATGTTAGTGTAGGCTCAGTTATCAGTGTATCATGGGTTTTAGGTTTTTAGTGAAATAATTGTCTCATAGTCAGGGTAGATCATCCTTACATGATGTTGTTATCTAGTATAGTATATCTTTGTAGATGTGATGTTAGATTTATCGACCTAAGTGGTATTTTATGAGTGAATGACTAACCATCTCTCATCTTACAGATACTATAGTCACCATGTATTTTTTTGGCAATGGAATATTTGAGGAAAAATTGATTCAATTATCGACCTTTTCTAAAAAATATCTCTGTGTTTTTACATTCTGTAAAAATGAATTATATATAATTGAATTTTTATTTATTATATCTTTTGATTTAGTTGATGTTCTTAGTATCCTTTTGATGTTTTCATATTTCCTTTTGATGTTATTAAGTACCATTCCCCCTAGAAGATTTTCGAACATACCATACAATACTGTTGTCGAAGAACCATGGAATGAGAACCCTCTAGTTGATCTAAACATCATTTAGATAGTGCTTCATATAATCCAATAATTTTTATATGTATTAATAACCATTTAAATTCTAGCACCAATAGTGAAACCTCAAAGGGATGAAACTAGATTTATTTTCTAAGAGTTTATTTGGTAAAAAAAGAACAACTTTCAAAGGATGTAAAGATAGTTCATAGTTAAAAACATTGATATACCTATTATATTAATTGAAACACATAACTAAATAATGTATAAATGTGTTACCTTAATGATCGATGTTTCTTACTGTAGTTAGTGGGATTCGATTATTATAGTGAGGAGACATGAAGGCATATGCTTGAAAACATCAGATCCATTTTCAACGAGTAGTTCTATCTATAGTTGAATGTTTTGTAAAATTATGTAGAATTTTCATCTTCTAACTTGGATATATAACCATGAATAAATTTTCTAGCCACATCACTAAACTTTTTTTTTCTTCTAAAGCAGTATCAAATGAGATGTTTATGGATAAAATATACAATATGGTTCTTCAAAATCATATATTATCTCAGGTTTTCATATTGAATCTCACCTATTATGTTGATGTGTTGGATAGAGCATTGATGGATG
Organism: Viscum album; assembly: GCA_963277665.1. NCBI lineage: Eukaryota > Viridiplantae > Streptophyta > Magnoliopsida > Santalales > Viscaceae > Viscum > Viscum album. The sequence goes on from OY728146.1 coordinate 1,819,907,085, forward strand.
ATCTTGATCTAGTTTGTATGTATGGGTTGAAGGGTGTTCCTCAAACACCCTATGATAGTTTTATTACATCTACCAAAGGATATTGGAAGCTAGGTGATTTTTCATGGAATATCACAACATCTTGTATAATTTATACCTTCTATAGTGTCTATAAGTAGATCAATGAAATTAATTTTATGTGGAATGTATGGTAATTAAAAGTGATTATGGAGGAACCAACTATTTACGGTTCATAAATAAAATCAGTGATAAACTATCATTTGAACTGCTAAAGATACATTTATAAATATCACTTGATGTAGTATAATGGATATCATTGGGGTCAACCTTAATAAATAAATTTGTTTTTCTTATTATTCCCTCAATTGTTTTATTATATCTAGTTAATAAAAACAATGAAAAAATGATGATGAGGATGAAATGAAAAATAGAATAGTGAAAATAGTGAAATAAAATGGAAATAACAATTTAAAAGAAAAGTCATAAATAATTAAACTAGTTATAGAATAGTTTATCACTCAATTGCTTACCAATGACAAAAAAAATTAAATATAAAACTCTAAAAATACCTAAAATTATTATATTAATATCTCTCAATAAGACTATAATTAAATTAAAGGATAATTCTTTACGATTATAACTTTTAAGATTCAATTTCCCATGAATATTTATATGGAATAAAAATAAGAATCAATCCCTCCAAATGATTATAGTGTTTTTAAAAAAATGAAACAAGAAATAAAAATCATGATAGATAGTGACATGAAGAGGAAATTCATAATCAAATTTTTTTTGCCTCGGCGAATCTTCATTCTTTTCCTCCTAGAACAATTTCAAAAAATTAGCTTTACATTTTATAGAGGTAAGAGATTACACAATGTGAGAATTAATAAACAATAAAAATAATTTATTTACCAAGTAAATATTAACATAACAAAGACAATATATAATTATAAAAATATAATGTTTCTAGGAGAGATTATTTGATACTCCTTTTCCAAAAATAATTACCTGATTTCAAATCAATAAAAAGGAAGAAAAATAATAATATGAATGTAAAATTATTCAACATAGAATCATCCATCCATCTTCTCCTTCATCATATTTCATAATAAAAAAAATCAATCCACTATTATGTTTTATTCACTTTTAAAATGATGTTTCAATAATATACATCCAAAACTCATCAAAGTACAATTTATTGATGAATTAAACTACCAAAATGTTGTATTAATCATTATCACACTATCATATTTCACTACATGTAGAATTTTTCACCTACTTCTTTGACATCATCCATTTTACAAATTTTTATAGCCAAAAATCATAAAACACCTAGCATACACCAAATCCAATTATAGTAATCAGTGAGTTCAGAAACAACAAGGTCACATATACACCATGGTGGGGAATATCAAAGGCGAAATATATTCACATATAGAGGGTTTAGTAAATTCTTAGTGGCATAATCAATGGTTGTTACACAATGAACTACATTAAATATTAGTATTGTAGCTTTAATATGTACCAGATGTTTTGATGAAATGGAACTCCACTGCGACATATAATCAATAACTTTGTGCAACCAGAATCAATTGAAATAACTATTCTTGGATCAGTCAAAGATTTATCAACATGTTTTCATCGATCAAAACATGGCTCTAAAATTTCCACAGAATACTAATCTCAACTGTCTAGATTGCATAGATTCATTTAGAAACAACATCAGCATCAACTCTTAATTAATGTAGAAAATAAAAAATAAAAATACAAAGTGTTCAAACTATATATTCACTTCCACATTTAGGTTTGAAAGTAAATTAATAGATATGGAACTTTGAGGGGTTGGATTTCTTTAACTCATTTGAACCACATCCCTGAAATATTTCTTTAGACCACACGGAATAACATCTACCAAAATGTGTGTATTAAAAACTGATCTTGAATCCGGAATGATAGAAGAAGTCAAAAGGAAGACTACCAAAAAATCATCCTCATTTAAAACCACCATCACAAGACTCAAATGGATTTGAATATTTATCTTCAATAAACATGTGAGGTCAAGCACCCAGATAATAATTTTCAAATATAATTTTCATGGTAGTTTTCTATTAAACAATCTCACCTAATTTTTTTGATTTGATTTTATTCGAATTGGCAGCGAGTTCCTCAAAATTGTTGAATATCAGTGATACTATAACCAACTACTTTGAATCTTCAATGGTTAGTTTATGATCTTATTCAAACATAGGTCAATACATCTTATTTAGAATCATAAAATAATATAATTATTTATATCAATAATCATCCTTCAATGGTTTCTTAGGTTTAATTTGGATTTTTTTACACTTCTTCAGTGAAAACTAGTTTAGGATTAGATTTTAACAAGCTCTATTTTGAGTTATATTAAATATAAAACCATTAGAAGCTTCAAAAATCTTCATCACTGAAAAGTGTATCTCAGTGCGAATAAGAAAAAAAATTCTACTGTGTGAAGGCACAACCCTATTGGATTTGCCATAGGAGCTTTAGTCATTAGACGATTTGCCACTCATTTTTTGATTTATCTCCAAACTCCTAACTTCATAGATCAATTCACTTTTTAGATCGGTTCAAACACTATTCAAAGGTATAAATTAAAGTCGAGCTATTTTTTAAAAATAATTTAGAATACAAAACCTTAAAATTTTTAAGATAAATCATCTATCATGAAAATTTTCATACAATTCCCATAAATTCCCATAAAACAACGCAATTTGCTTACATGTATATATAAATTTATCTTACGTATTGATGCTTTTCATATTCCATAAATTATCTAATGTTGTAATTTTTAAAATATTATTATGTGAAAAACTATTCAACATTTATCTTACTTAATAGTGTCCTACTATTTTATGTATCATATAACCTATAATTAAGATTAATAAAACAAAACCCATATGGAATTTTTAAATAAAATAAATGGAATTGAAATAAATTATATAAAAATTACAAATTATAAGATAAAATTTACAAAATTCAATCAAAATCAGGTAATTGAAAAATTAATTAATTTAACATTAATTGTAGACTAGAACGAAACATTAATAATAATCTGATTAAATTAAAATACACCAAGAATAAATAAAATAATTTAAAATAAGTTATTAAAATAAAATTTTATAATAAAATAAGTAAACTAAAATCCAATGAAAAAACCATTGATAATTCAAATTCAAAACACAAAACATAACAAATAATTCCTAATTATAATATTTATACAATATAATGAACACAACACTGTAATTAACCATCATTAGACATAATTACTTCTTAAAAACATGGATTATACATCAAAATATTTTTTGAAAACACAATATTAAAGGCCACATCAGATCACCCTAAACATAGCATATTTATTTTCCTTAATAAATCACTAGTCACATTCAATGGTATAAAATAAATCACAAAATCAAAAAATGAAATTCCACTAAAAATTTATTTTCAAAAATATTTTTCCATATGGGTTATATGAACTAGTAAAATATGAATTCCCTCTCATATTATGTTTCGTTAGTGTAATATCAGTAACTATTTTACAAAAAATGATTTCAATTGATAATTTTATAGAGAATTTAGCAATTATTAATTTGTATCCAACTGATATTCCAAACATCTGTTTACATTTATAATAATAAACAATCATATATTGAATTCATGATAAATATGCACTCAACTTAGATGACAAGGTTTAATAATTATAAACAAGATAAATAACTAGTCCAATATTTTAAATAATGATTTAATGAATGAATGATTGAAACATAGATTATGTTTTTTATTTTATAATTAATTTGGATGCATATCTTTTGTGGTAAATTCTAATTAAAAAGATTTAAATATTATGACTAATTTATATCATTTTACAGGACTTTTACCAAGATAAACTATTCCTAAGAGGGAATAAAAAACTATTTATCTAATCAAATATAATAGGTATGGATGATTAACTTATTCAAAATGCTATGAAAGCACTCAAATTTAAATATGGAAGTCTGATTATTTTCATATTTTATGAGGGGATATGGGGTAGTTAGGGACCCTCAGAGAGCTATCATTCTTTCCTTTACTACATTCTTTAGAAGAGGGTACTCTCTTCAGGAAAAGGTCTATGCCTTGAATACAGCTCTTATCGTTTGAAAACAAGGCTATATAAACTTTAAGACAGTTGAATGATATTCCATAAAATTGTGAAAGTACCTAACTATTCCATGTATTATTCTTTGGTATATTAAATACATCATTTGATAGTGTATGGGTTTAATTGATAGTTTGATAAGTAGCTTTTATACCTTGAGAGAAGGTAATTATATATCAGACTGTCTTCTTTATATGGCGGATCAGCGATCTATGTTATCTTATATTACCAACAAAAAATTCTTTCCATAAAACAGAATCATACTTGTGAGAGGGGATGTACTTGGTCTTTATTATTTCGTTCCCCCATACTAATTTTTTCTGTTATTCTCATTTTACATTCCCCATGTTTTATTTCTATTTTTTACTCTTGGAAAAAAAATTAAATAAATATGATGATGATCATGATGATGATATGATTTTTTTTCTAATTAAACTCCTCTATAAATTCATTATTGAGTACCTAAAAAGTATTAACTTACACTTTTTTAATATTATATAGCTCAAAACCCTTATTTTCCTCTCAGACCACTCATATACATTGATTTGTAATTTTATTTGGGAGTTACAAAAGTTTCTCATTTGGTGTAGTGTAGGTCTTATCAAGTCACTCTATGAAATCATGATGTTCATCCAAATATATAAATAATATGCTATGAGAACCATTATAAAAATATGAAAAATTATATTTAGAATAAATTAAATGAAATCCTTATTTTCTAAAGAAAAAAGATCAATGAAATTGGTCAACATTTTCTTCTACATTGAATGATAGTTCTCCAAGGATTGTTTCCAAATCATGATTTTTTAGTATATTTCCTCAAACCCATCCCAAAAACAAACCACATCATCTTCTCTCTCTTCCATTTAAAGGTTATCATGAGCTGGTTCATCTAGTCTGAAGGTGAAAAATCCATAGAAAAACCAATAAATTTTATATTATAAAAATGAAAACCAAATGAATGTTGTTGTAATAAAGAATAACCAAAATATTTTTCAACATGTTGATCATTAAAATAAAGATTAGCTACAAAGGGCTTATCAAGATAAAAAACTAACAATCCTAACTCTCTATTTACTCACTTACTTCTATTCTCTTTTTTACATGGTTTCTTCACATATTTTTCTTTAATTGGTTTTCAGAGTTACTCTTTACAATTATAATCCTCATGACATGAATTATAATCTTCAATGATATTTATTAATTTCTCAATAGATACAATGTCATACACAATAGGTGTCTGGAATATTTTTCCATGTTTTTATTTCAGGAATCCTTCCATCACTTGTGTAATATCATATACATTAAAGGATTATAATAGTGGAAGTGTTTTTATATTTTTATATTCCATCACTAATTATAAAAATAATAAAATGAAAAATAACTAATTTTAATCTTATTCTTTTGAAAAAACACTAATCTATCATATCCTATCATTTAAACTAACAATGATATATTTTTAAATATCCTTATATATAACACAGTGGATAACCTCGGTGTTGGTATCATTGAAGTGGTGTGTTTATACTTGTACTCCCTAAAAAATATATTTTATTTCTTTATATTAGTATTATTTAAAGGAAAAAAGGAAAACAATGTAGATGAAGAGTGAGTCTAGTAGAAAAATGAAATTAAACAGAAAAAAAATGGTTACAAGAAATGAATAAAATGAGTTCTAGAGTAGTTTGTATCCCAAATAATATCACTATCATAAATGATTAAAGAAAAAAACTAATCCACACTAAATTTATTAGATTAATCTCATACACCTTTAGTTTAAAAGATTTTATTGATGTTTCTAATATCTCTACAATTTAAAAATTCATTGGATCATGAAACGTTTTATGAAATAGAAATTGGACTCAACCGATCGTAATGATTCTGATGATTTGAAAAAAAACAATTGAAAAAATTAGGAGAATCAAGGAAATGAAGATGAAATTCAAAATCAAAATTATATTTGTCCCCCAAGAATCATTAAGCTTCACCACCGTGATATGGGACTACAAATTATCCCTATAAATCATGAGGTATAAGATTACACAGTAGGAAGAAGAATGAAAGGTTAACTATTGTAAATGAATATTAAAGAATAATGAAATATATAGAAGAGTTTAGTATATAAAAAGATTCCAAACTAGATTATTCAACATTCCTCTTCTATAATCCATCACTATATTTAAAAATCCTCAACAAGAAAAAAACAATTTATCAAAAAAAACCTAATCTCGATCATCTTCCTTCAATAGTGGCTAGTGATTCAATCAGTTATTTCCCCTTCATCGATGAAATTTGGTTTGGACTATATTTTAGAAATAAGTTTTCTGATTCATCCTCACTATGAAACCCTTGTCAATTTCAAATGGCTTTTACACCTGACAGGGGATCTTTGAGTGCATCAGTGACATGACTTCTTCTATGTGGTAGAAAATCTCAGTCATCTTAATTGTATGAGGTTGAATATTAAAAATATTGGCTATATAGAATTGGTATACTATATAAGATAAGATCTATTTTCATCAATTCATCATTCAGTGGGGTATATCACCTATCAAAAGATTAGAATCGATGTCTAGATTCTCTTTGGATTAACTATTTTTTAAATTCCTTTTATAATCCCCTCTATGAAATTTTGTATGTTAAATCATCCTACATGAAATATTTTATCTATATATCTACATATATACTAAGTATGGGTTGTTTCCTGAAAACTTATCACAATAATACCCCTCTACATCCCTCTGTCGCTTCCTTAAATTTTCATTCCCTTCCTCCATACCCATCCCACTCATGATTTCCCACCCTCGATCTAGGGTTCATGATCACGATTCCACTCCCCACTTTCTAATGTTCCTGAAATACAACTATATTGTCCTAATCTAGGATTTGATGTGTCTATCTATTCCATGAATTAATTTCACAATAAAATATATACTATCTATATTGCATTATCTTGTAAGTCCAATTCCATTAATAATATGTTTCCCAAATTCAATTTCAACATAACTAGTTAATATTAAAATTTATTTTCAAGCTTTGATTAATTTCTATATTTATTTACATTCAATATTATCAATCATTTTTATATAATTTTTATTCATTATTTGTAAAATTTAACATTTATTATATATATTGGGTACTTCACAACATGTTTCTAAATAGTAATTACTAAATAACTATTTGGTTCATCACATTACATTCATTACATATTCAAAAAGGCCACATAAATAGGTGAACTGTGTGACCATGTTAAGGTTATTCCTTTTTTATTATTATTTTAATTTCAAAAGTGATGATTCCATTAAACAATTGATTTTTTAATATTTCTTATTAATGTTTCAATTAATAATTTTTATTTAAATTTTTTTTATAAATATATTGTATTATATTATTCATAAAAAGAGAGATTATGTTATTCATCTTCCTATCAATACTCAGGAATAAGTCCAAACAAATATTTATGAACTTTTGGTCATTATCATTATCTAATTACATTCTTCAAAAACTATTCCTCATAAAATAGAGTATTTATGTAATCATTCATGCTATAATTTATGTATTTTTTTTATTTTTAAATATTTTATTGCATTCACATAACATATTTCTCATTGTAGTTTAATATATTTTCTTCCTTATTTTTTTAACATCTTCTTTATTTCAATTTTTTAGACTTATCAATAAAATTATATTTTTTCCAAAGATATTTGTTTTAAACCATTGATTCTTATTGAACCACTATAATTTTTCTTTAAAATTATAACATTAAGACTTTTTAAATATAGAAAAACTTATATTTGGTCGATGATTTGAATTTTTTTTTCTTGTTAGGAAGTGGCTCCTATGGATATACATCACTTCATTTCTATTTATTCAGTTGATTAAAAATGAAAACTATTATTTTATTTAGTTCTTCTCCTCTAATCCATGGATTTAGTGAACATTATGTTAGAGGCATGGATTGATGTTCCAACAACTACATCTTTCTTCCTTGAATATGTGATGAAGTTTCATGCTTCCTGAGTTTGGATTCTAAAAATTGGAAGAAGATAGAGCCATTGTATACTGATTCTCATATCCACTTTTTCATTAATTTCATAATTTCATTGTAATGATGGATGTTATAGTGAAATGTGGTTTTTAAATAATCCTTGATTTCATAACATTTGTTAGAATTTTGTATTATAGTATATACATTATTATTGAACAGATCAAAATTTATTCATGTAAATTACAAAACCATTTTCCATAGAAGGTATTTTTCTTAAACACATTTTAAGAGTTTTTCTATATTGTTAAATTGAAGTTTTTTCATCAAATCATTTTCAATAAAAATATATTACATATAATTATCTGAATTGTAATTTCAATTGTACATTATTTTTTTAGTCCACTATTTAGATAAGAATTTTATTTTAAAAAACATTTGGGATGTATTATAAATTAATTTATATAAATTGGTTAACATAATTTATTATATTTGATAATATTTACATAATGTATTCAATTTAATGCCTTAATTTTATAAAAGTATTTTTATTTCATATGTTCTTGAGAAACCGGTATTAATTCCTTTTCAATTTTCATATTCATTTTTACATTAAAATTCAATGTTTATATGATTTTTTTCATGTACTAATAAATTTATGTGTCATGTACTTTTTGAGAAAAAATTATTTGTAATATTTTTTGTATTTGGATTGTATTGTATTATAAAATTCATATCTAATTCTCTTTATATTATTCTTAATTTTTATTCTAGATCTTATGTTTTGTACTCTGCATTCATTTTTTCAAATAGAAAAGGTAAATTTAGAAGATTGGTGCTCAATTTTCACCATGGAATGAAATTAAAATCATAGTCGTAGAAAATTAAAATTCATCTTAGAATATTATGCATATTTTTATCTTTTATTAAAACTTTCCTTATACTTTTTTACATTTTAACATGTTCCAATGTATGTATTTTACCAAGGTTGTTCTAACATTCGTTTCATACACCCTATGTTTTATTATTTTTTTAATAAAGTCGTTGATGGTTTACATTATTAGGTACGTTATTAAGAAGTTTTACATGATAAATAATTAGATTAGCTATCAAGAAATATATTCTTTAATTCATGGAATTATATTGATATATTTTAGCAATTGTGTTCAGATTATTGTATATAAAATGAATACAATAAATTCATGAAACAGATTTTATTTCTGCATTATACAATACTACATTAGGTAGTAGTGAATATTATAAAAATTGTACATTAATAAAACCAACACAATTGATTTTTGTTTTTTATTCAAAATTATTTTTAATGAAAAAGGAACTATTTTTCATTTTTTTAATTATACAAAAATAAAATCAATGATTATATATTGAAGTATTTTTAATGATCTTTTGCTACTTTGTGATACCAGAAAACAACACATTCATTCTCTTATAAAATCCTTATTTATAGTATTATAACACTGAAAAAACATATAAATAATCCATTATTTGAAGATAAATAAATAATTAATCTATTTTGTATAGGTATGTAATGAATTAAAATAATATTCTCTTTATTATTAATTTAAATGATTAAATATTTCAATTTCATTAAAATATAATTGTTTTTTTATTTGAAACTTTTGAAAATGAAGATTTCTCCTTGGAGATTTCAAAAAACAATATCCATAAACATCACTATCTATTTGAAAAATGTTTTAAAGATCAATAAAAATAGGGAAATTCTTCACAAATTATGGATTTTCGAAGAAAATATTTCATCCATGCAACTGCATACCTTTAATAACTATGATACAAGATATTATAATAAACATCAGTAAGTATACATAGGGTAAAACAGTAATAATGAAATATTTAATAAAAGGAATATCTAACATCTATTTCAATATTCCATACATAATTCTAAATTTTGTAAATGATTTCTAAAATAAAAGTCATGATTTTCAAAATATGAAGGATTTGATTCAGAATCACAATTTTATTATTGGGTTATCCAATGTAAACTTACAAATATTTATTTAAACATATTTTTATGTTTTTTTAGGATTTATTATTAGACATTAATGTGTATGATTCTCCTCAATATGATAGAAATGATATTTATTTATACTAAAATCATTAATTCACATGATATGATTTCACAACATTTATAGTTTTTAAGAATTGGTGATAAATTTACTAAGGTTATGAAACACAAAAATATGTGTAGCACATAATTATGTTAAAAAATATTTTCCTATCATTTATTGGTCTGAAACTATGTCTTTTTTATAAAATTAAAATGATTTCTTTTCATATTTAAATAATCATTTATATATTTTGTGTTTTTAAAAAAAATTGTGTGGGCTGGAAAACGTGGATGAATATTTTACAGTTGTTTTTTTTTGTGTTATGTGAGAAATTAATTGGTTCATTCTAAAACTTAAAGTAAAATTTTATCATTTCATTATAGGAACACCAATGTGCTTGATCATTAGGATTCAATTTCATCACTAACAGTGGATTTCATACAACAACAAAAAATATTTCATCTTCTCAATTATATGTTCTTTATCTTCATTGACTATTATCTTCATGAAATCATTGAAAGTAAAAAAATTATGCATTACTTATATTAATTTTCATTTTTTATATGATTATAACATAAACGTTATTTTTTATTCTCAATTAGAAACTATTAAACAACATATTTATGCATTGATGATTTTGGTTGTCAATATTATTTACTAGTTATTAATTATAATCATTTATTTAAGTCATAAAATATGTCTAACGAGTTTTATGATAATTATGTGGTCAAATGATATTCTACAATGTATCAAGACTCTTTTTAAACAACAATCCATCCCAATGAACTACATCCCTTTATAAAGGAAGATGTATGAAAAAAATAAAAAATGACTAAAATTGTGTAATGAAATTGCAATGTAATAGAAAAAAATTAATGATTATATTATTTTAAAATTACATTTTAAATTTTATTTCCAGTATAAACTCATATTTTATTAATATTTATGAAAATATTTATTGAAAAAGTTTTTTCAACAATTTTTTTGTTTATGATTATTATCCCCTGACCATATAATAGATTTCCAAGTGCGTTTTTCTCCACTATATTACCTAATGAAAGGATCAACAACATTGTGAACCCAACATCAAGAATTGGAGCTCCATTTCATAAATGATTTATAGTACTACTAGCATGATTTTACTAATAGGGACTTCCAAGCTCTCTCTCTCTAGAGGAAAGTCCAGATAATCTTAAAAAGATGAAGATGTTCCAAAATAAGTCACCCTTTTCCAAAAAAATCCTTTATTATAATTTATTTTATGTTTTTATGGTTTCAAATTATCTCTTTTATATTGAAATTTACAATTTCAATTCTCATATTTCAAAAATTTATTATTATTTCTTCTCGTTTTAAAGGTCATTAACATTATTTACATAATTTATCCATTTTCAAAATAAATTTTCATTACTTTTCATATATCATGTATGTTTTATACTATCATATTGAAGTCTCATATAATTATTCCACATTTCCAATATTATCTGCCATTTCATTTTAATTTTAACACATTTTTAGTTAATTGATATTTTTAACTTTTCATACTATGAATGACTTATGAAAATAATTTTTTATTTACCGCATCATGAATATTCATGGTTAAGGGATTAGTTTTATCTTACTATAACCCTGAATTATCTTGTATAGACCTACATTTTATTATTAGGATATTTATATTTAACTTATGTAGATGATGTGTTTGAAATTCTTCAAATTATCTTACGTCGGTGTTTTTGGAATTATATTACAGGAAAGATAATTCTACATTTATTATATAGAATCGAGTGTTGGTGAATTAAATATTCTACACCCTGTCATTCAAATAAGTAAATAAATAATTATGGAATTATAAAACAAAGTAAATGGAAAAAAATAAATTATTAATTAATAAAAAAATTATTTAGAATTTTTATTTGAAAATAGAATTACGAAATTAAAAATTAAATTAAAATATCATTTATTAAATATTATAATAAAAGATATAAATTAATAATTTTAAACTCATATCCACCTAGAATAAATAAAATAATTTAATATTACCAATTAAAAATACATTTCATTATAAAATTAAAAAACAGAAATTGAAAGAATAAAATAATTAATAATTTAATCACAATATTAAAAAATTTAAAAAGAAATATTAAATTTAATATTTATATAAGTAATATTAAAATACCTTATAATTAACCAATATTAAACACACTTAAGTATTATGTACATAAATTATATATCAAAAAGAGATGTGGAAGAACACAAGAATACATTCCACATCACATAGGCCGTCTGTAGAAGTTATGTCAGGTATTTTCTACCACACTCAGTGGGATGAGATCATTAAAAAAAGAAATTCTCTGTTACAATTTAATGCTTCATGAACTAAAGGTTTCCATCTACTAGCATCTAAAATGATGATTCCCTATGAAATGTGTGAGTATTTTAAGCAAGATTATGTGAGTCTAGCAACCTTGAGAGGTTTCTTCATAATAGATTTATCTTTTACAGATGCTTAATAGAGAATCTAATTCATTTATATCCACTCATATTATTAATATGATAAATGTTCTTATGGAATTACGTATTATTGGATGGATATTTCTATGCCCATCGAAATGAAGAGAGATAATGTACTTTTATTCTCTCATTATTCCTTCTCTTTATTGGAGATCAAGATCATCTACTATTTTTTAAGTCTCAACATGAAACCTTAAGATATCATTTTCAAAATATATTTGTTTATTCCCACAATGGGGAGTGATTTGTTTCTGGGTAGAATGAGACTCGAGGTAGAGTAGAACCAGACCACCAATTCCTTTGTTAAGAATTTTAATATATGTTTTTCCTTATGACTTGGAGTAAGAATATTTGAGCCATGATCTTCTTTCAATATTCATTGGATTTTTAATGTATTTGAATCTAAATTTTCATGTTTTCTACTGACAAAGTAGTTAGATTTTTCTATTTATTTGGTACTGAGTAATTTTTCTATCTCTATTCTCTCTTACCATATGGATGCAACTGAATTGAAGGATCTGAAAACTTAAATAGATTATTTGTTGGATTAATGATTAATTTACATGATCATGGGTCCTTGGGTGGAACTTGAACTTATTACAATTAAAGATGACAGAAAATTGTTTCTTTGATTTTATTACAAAATACTCAATCGAGTTATGATAAAACCCATGAATATGTTTCCGTATATTTATAATTTGTTTGATCTTTTTAATTGAGTGAAGTGGTTCTAAAATATTGATCTTTTGTGTGATTATCACCAACATATAATTAAGGAATCTTATATCCCAATGAATACCATACGGTGTATGTATAATAGTTAGGAGTATTATATTATTCTTTTTGTTCAGAATGACACTCCTTCAGGTTTTATGGCATTGAGGAGTAGAATATTCCATAGGTATATAATTTTTTCCACGTTGGTGTTTGTCGATAATTTCATGGTTTAATCTTAAACTATGAATTTTGTTATGTGTAATATGAAAGTAGTTCTAGAAATTGTTAGAGATCATGACCTTTATGCGAATATATCAAAATGTAATTTCTAGATTCGAGAAGTGAAGTTTCTAGGACACATGTCCTTAGAGTATATAATTTCAGTATATCCTTAAGTGTTGAAGGCTATTATGACAAGTGATAAACATTGAAATTTTTTCAAAATTTTTAGATTCATTGGATTAGTGGTGTATTATCACCAATTTGTAAATGATTTCTCAAATTTGGCTACTCTAATGAATTCTCTCACTCGGAAGGGAGTTAATTTTTTTGGGATTAAATATTTCATGATTATATTGATATGTTGAAGTTTCATTTATCTTCAATGATAGTGTTTACTATTATAGTGGATGGGAATGACTATGTGTACTTTTATGGAACATCGGGTTCAGGTTTGGATTGAATTTTTATACAAGTTAACTTTTTGGTTGCCTATGGTTTTTACATGTTAGACCACACAAAAAGAACTATCTAACTAATGACCAAAAACTCATAGTTTTGAATTTATATTTCAAGAGATAGAGGTATGACCTTTTTAGATTAAGTTTTACCATTTATTCAAATCCCAAAACTAGATTTATATATTCTTAAAAAAATATTTGAATCTCAGTGAAAAGTGGAGGGTGGAATAACTAAAATCCATTGTTTCAACATTTCCTACACCCTTGGTAGATGTAATGTCATTGTTAATGGATTAAGTAGAAAATTACAAACCAATTCATGAAAGAAACATTTGAATAGTGGAAATTGAAGGATATGTTATCTAGTATGAATTTAGGAGTTCAATAGGATGGAACCAAGACTGTTCTAGAAAGTGTCTAGATGACCACCTCTACTATCATGGTTGTTCTCAAAGGAGTAGAAAATCAAAATCAAGTACTATGGAAATGGGGAATCCTTTTTTGGAGGGGAGACTATTGGTGAGTAATATATCTCTTCTCTAGGTATCATATGTTTTAAGAGCTAGTTCATTATACCCTTGACTATATGGAAAGGTGTTATGAGGGGTTTACATAATCTATAGTGGTTGGTGCACCATAGTACCATATGGATGTTTTATGATATGAGGTAGAGATTATTGGGGCTATGAATAAGATGGGATATTTCTGATTTTTTTTCTTATAGTTATATCTACCCATATGAGAATTAAAAACACTAGAAACCTTTGATTATTCTTTATCCCCTTCCTTTTCCAACTAGGTTGTGGGATGATATTTCAATGGAATTATTTTTTGGGTGGTTTTGTACCCCTTAATGGGAGAATGGGATACGTGAAGTGATCAATCAACTGACCAAATCATCTCACTTTATTATGATTCATGATATAACCAATGTCAAGTAATTTGGATTTCATAATGTATATATGGCCTTATCATTTCATTGAGACCCATATAATATAGTTATAAATAGAGATCATCACTTATCATTTTTTGGAGAGTCCTCCAATATGTATTGTTTTTTCAAGTTAGTTTGATCATTCTAAACCATCCTCATATTAATTTATAGAAATAAAATGCTATATAGATTATATAAGAAATGATTTGTGTTTGTGTTCTCAATATTGGTGGATCATTGGACATACCCTAGGTAAAATATAGATTTTCATATATAAGATTTATTAGTCATCTAGCATGATGGAATCCTTTTCCATGTCATCTGGGACAGGCTATGTAAATATCTATTGTGTTTGTGGGGGATTGGAGAAGTTTCCCTGATCAGGACTATCTTGGTCTAAGAGATGATGGAAAATGGTGAGATAATTCATCATAGAATGGTGAATAATATAATTATGTATAAATATTATGATGATATTTTTCAACACCCTTTAGAGTTTTCAGTTGTTGACTAAGTGTTTCATATAGTTTTTCCTCAGTTGGGTCCCCAATGTTTGGAAAAATATGAAAAAATTATAGTAAGATATGTGTTACTATTTGAGGTTATTGAATGGATTAGAAAGGTGTATTACCATTGATTTTTTCCACCACATTTTATGTCGACTCATAAAGTGTTTCAAGTGTTATATCTTCAAAAGTATCTATCTGAAACAACTCACATATTAAATTGAACTAAATTTGATGTAGCATCGGACTTATCCAGGACATAGTGGCCGAGTTGGATTATTGATTCTATGATTATAGTTATACATGGTAATTATATAACTATTTTACTGTGATTTTGAATCATGGTTCTAACTCACACATGTTAGGGGAGTGTGATGTAATGATGAAAGAAAAAATCATCATCTCATTAATATGGAGTCCTGTTATAGGATTTTTTGGATAATAAATAATTTTTGGTGAGGATATTTTAACATCTAATTACAAGAATTCAGGTACTTCTAATCCCTTATTTTGGTCATACATTTTTTGATTCTAGGATTAGGTTTATTTTAGGGAATTTTGAAAAAAATTTGTAATCTTTGGTCCTATGTATGGTTGGAAGATTGTTAGGTAAAACCACGTCGTTCATCCCAGGAAATAGTGTGCCACAATTGGGTTGGTATAAGAGGGATTCATGGATAGTTACAAACATGTAACCTCTTCAAAAACACTATGGTGCGAAACATATGAGTAATTCATGGTAGGTTCTTATTTTTTCGAACCATGTTTCAAAATCATGAACCCCCTGTCAGTATCCTTGGATGGAGTGTGTTCTTGGCACACCGATTGTTTATCCATTAGACAAAACCTTGTGTCTTACACTATAATCCTAGTAAGGGTATACAGTTATGCACAATGATATATATAAACATGAAACCTAACCAAAGATACCATGTGAATAATATTTTAATCCAGTTAAAAATTTTAAGGACCCAAACCCCCTTATATAAATTCTGTTCTCCTATAAATCATCCCTAATCATACCCTTTGGGTTTTCTAGGATCCCATGACGTGATTTGGATCCTCCTACTTCTATTATTACCATATAGAAGTTTTGGTGTAATAGATTTCTCCCACACTAGTTTGTGTAGCCTCCTGGATTTAAAATACTCCAAATCTATAACTCTCTCCTTTATGAATGATAGATCCCCATGTTGTAGGAAAATCTAAACCATAAATTCAGTGATTTTGTTCTAGGGTATCATATTTTATTATCCCCTTCTTTTAATCTCCATTTTTGGTTTAAATTTTGGGTGATTGATTGATCATTTAACAAAAGATAAGTGGGTTTGAATGGTTTTTCCAATATTTGATACCTTTATTAATTTTATGAATTTAATTTTTTTTAATTGATTTCCTTGATTTGGGAAAGATTTTATGCTTCTTTTCAATAAAGCAAGGTTTTTCAAATAAAACTCTTTTTTAGGGACATTGAAAATATTTGGATTATTTTTTGAAATTATGGATTGAAATGTGAATTGATTTCATGAAATTAATTTATGTTTAAAGGATTATTTCTAAAACAATGAACATAAGAAATAACTAAGATTTCGTTTTAAAATTTAAAAGGAATTTTGAAAAAAAATCGGAATTTTAACTATAAATTATGATTTAAATGGATAAAATTCACATTAATTGATTAATTCATTTGATCTTGAATGGTTTATGGGTGATTCGAAAAATAATGCAAGGAATCTGACTACCAAACAATGGATTGATAATTAAAGAACTAAATAAACCTAATTAGATATGAATTTACTTGATGGGGTGTCAAATGATAATATATTGATCGCCTATACCTTAGGTAAATGTTCACACAATTAGTAGAGATTATTGACTAAGTAGTGTATATATACTAGACCTATTATGTAATTATACTTGGGTAATATAACCATGGTACACTATTTTTATTTTTTTATAACAAGCCAATTTTTTTTGGAATTTCATTATCAATTTCCCAACCCTTTTATGAAACAATTTCATTAATGAATATTTTTAATATAGTTTCAACATAAATGAATGGAAACCTCGTTAGACTAAAAATATGAACCTGATTTTCCCTTACTTTTCTTAAATTAAATTAAATCTTAAATAGATTATTATTTATATAATATATTATTGATCATTTTTTGAAATCGTACTGATCTTTTTTCTCACACCCAATAATTTCCTTCAAGTATTTATAGATTATGATATGTTAGGACCTAGGAAATGGAAATAACCTCTTGTATGTGGAAAGTGTTCTCGATTCGTGGGACATTGGGTGGTGATTGTGTCCAGTGGTTTTTTGATCCACTCATTATAATGAGTTTTCCTAATTTTGAATTGATGATTATTGCTTCATTTTCCTGGATAATTTACCATTTGATTTTATATTCCTTCTAATGGTGATTTCATCCTTTGAAGAGCGTTTGTCATATAAATTATTAATTGTTTTACTTTTCATTTTTATTAAATGATTATTTTATTATAGCGTAAAACAATCACGCTATCCATTTATTGATGTTTGGTCCCTCATCATAAGGATGTGGGGGACAATAATTTATTTTGGTTCATGGTAGTGTTGGATCAAGTACTCTTGTACTCGGGTATTTGAGTTATTTCATGACATTTAGAATTTCCTTTCTCTAGATGATGTTAAATAGACTTTTAGTTTTCATCACCAACTCCCCCAAGCATGTCTTCAATACATGCCTCCATGTATTGGGAATAATTCTAGAAATGAGAGACCATTTATTAGTTTTAGTATATTGAATTATAGTCCACTATTTCATTAATGTTATAATAAATGAAAATGAAAAATAATTTCATAAATATTATTTCTTTTTTATATAGTTAATGTTCTCTTTATTTTAGTAGTGTGACACTACGTTATATAGATCTTGAGATCAGATGATAATCACTAGTGTTTCCAAGATTCCATAGGATATAAAAATAAACCTTTATAACTCTCCATTATTTCTAGATTCGTTTATACATAGTTTGATCTTCTTCATTACATCATGTAACATCCATAAAATCTCAGTACTAGCACAATTTATCACTGATCACCGATACCGATTTCTAGGAGAGATAGTCAATTTCATTTTTCCCCACTTAATTTCTCTAAAAACATGGTCATACCCCCACACAATTGAAAAAAAATACCAAATAGAAATAACCTTCCAATTATTAAACACATGATATGAATTATTAAATACATATAGTGGGACTGGGTCTAGCATATATCCTCATATTGAGTAATTTGTTTAGTCATGATGAACCAAACATTTTCATTACACTTTATTCCAATAAATTCTAGTTTTTATCTTTTGGGTGATACCACAAAAATAAAATTTATTCAGTTAGTTTTATTTAATATTCATTATCTTATTTTACTTGGGTTTCACTTTCATTATCAAACTTTTTAACTTATGAAATTTTATTCTAATGGTTGATTTTTATTGCATCCTTAATCATGATTAAAATACCAAAAAGAGGATTTTACACAAAAATATACCTCTTTATTTTTTTTAAATCTAAATCCACTAATATGTTCCTCATTTTTATCCACACCAACTTCTATTAAAATATATTTATATTTATTTTCATTTTGTGAGTCTTTTATAAAAGTTTCCTCTTAATTCAACCCAAGTTGATCAATTTCCTTCTTTATTATCAATATTTTTTCTTTTCAATATATATGAACTAAAATGATTTAACCATAATTAGTTCTTGGAGTAAATTTTGTTGAGTCCTATTTTTATTTTCCTCTAAAAGTATGAATATTATTTCTGTCATAACTTATTATATTCCTATAATTTTTTTATGTTTTTCATGGGATTGGAGAAATTACATATGAATTATTTTTATTACATCCTTCAATAGTTTCATTCCATATTTCCTTGATTATATCATATAAAACATATCCTATTAAAATAATTTCTTATGTGTTCATTTCTCAATTGAGATATTTATCTAATAGTTTTTATTCTACAATTGAGCCCTAGGGCTTCTGGATACAAACAAATGGTCTGAAATAGTTCATAAAAATAGTAAAAACTATAGATACCTTAATATGAGAGCCTTTACTTATTAATTTAGATAAATTCTTCTACTTAATTAGTGATTCAAGACTAGTAATTATTTTAACTCCACTTTTTGAGGATGCTATATTGGGAATCTAAAGGTTACATTTTCCCTTATAATATATGATATTTAGTTTAAGATCATTGATCTTATCATTTTTCTATATAATATTTGAATCCATATTCCCTAAAATAATCCTTTCATTATGTTTATATTTTCACTTCTCTTCATGATGTGTATTTAAAGAGATAATGATTTCATTTAACAATTTATTTATAGCTACAATTCTTCTTATATATTGTGAAAGTTCATTACGGTTTTCAATTATTCATTTCATATTTACACACTTTTTCAGTATATATATAGATATTCATGGACACCTATATACATTTCATCATTTTATTTTTCAAGATAATATCATTATTTACGTAAAATTACACTTAATGAATGATTTCCTGTTGATATGCCATGTCATATCAGGATTGTATCATTTCTTGATTATTACATATTCATTCACCAGTCTTATGACGTGTTATTTTTTCAATGCTATAATAAGAATCAAAACTTTAATAAAATTTTTGGGAAAATTTGGAAATATATATTATAAAAAATTCAATTTTTTAGAAGTTTTTTTAATAATATAATTAGAATTTATCTCCTTGATTTGTGTTCATGTTTTCTTGGGATTACTGTTCATATTTTTCTTATTAATTCATTAAAATATGTGACTCTTGAATATATTTTAAATGTTATATCTCCCACTTATTTTCATTCTCTATTTTCTAATCAAATAAATTGAGTGGCTTCCACTTATCAGTAATAGTCGTATATTAAGAGTTTTATTGATTAATTAACTGTAAAAATATCATTAAAATATATTCTATATCATTATATTATAGACTATTTCACTATAATTTATTATAAAACATTATTATAAAACAAATTTTGTAATATATATATCACAAACCAACCTAGATATATGGTACCCTAACACTAGAGCTAATCCATATATAGCTCGATTGGCATTCCAGATCCCCATTGGATGACTATTATCACCTGGAATCATACACGATTTCATTTGGAAGGGTTGTTCCACATAAATAGTGGAATATAGATTTACAAGTCATCATTATCAAAAGAAAAAACGACATAGAAAATTTTACTAGATGTCAAAAAGGTAAAAAACTCCAAAGTACACCGACAATGTACCAGAAAACATGATAAAAAATTCTTGTCCCGTCATACACAACCCTCCAATCCCATGGATATAAAACAATAACTACCTCCAAGTGTAACATTATCCTTGTTCAAACATATATGAAGATATTCTAGAAACACCCAAACAAACATGTAGCATGTGAGATAATATCCCAGTAGAGTATCACAAAGGATTCCATAATAAGATGCCACAATTAATTAAACTGATAAAGATTTAAATTTTAAAATAATTATTCATAGGAATTTAAAATAATATTAAAAAAATCATGCATCACATTTCAATTAAATGAATGTTTTTTAAACAATTCCTTAATAAATAAATTTCATAAAATGATTTATATAAATTCATGAAGAATGTGTAAAAAAATTTCAAAAATTAGAATATATATATATATCAAAAAATTAACAATTAGAAACATGGAAGTCTATAAAATAGTAAGGTAGTTCCATGTTATGAGATCCCCCCACACACAATTAAGTGATCATGACAATATGTATACAGAATTCCTTCAGAACCTGGACAAATAGGACTCATCACCATCCCATCAAGGATGTGAATTACATCATATGTTTTGTTAGATTTATAACACATCAATATATTGTTGTCCAAAATAATGAACTAAAAACCAAACCAACCGTGTTCTCTAACAAAAATAAATACTTGGATATTTATCAAAAAATTCTTCAAAATAAAAATAACCTATTTCCATTTCAATATTACGATTTTAATTTCAAAATCCCATATGAATTTTTAATCAATTTATTCTTTTTCAGTATAAATACAATAGGATTCAATTCAAAAATTAATATATTTTTCTCAAATAATAATATAAAATTAATTTCTATATTCTATTTCATAGTTTAATTTCATAATTTAACATCATAAATTCCATCTAATTTCATAATAACCCTACAATTCCATTTAATCAGGTCATTTTTCCCTAACTTCAAGGCAAATAAAACTCAAATAAAAATTCATAATTAATAGGTTTATCATAATTTAAATTGAAACAAATTTAATTTAAATCTATTAATTTAGGGATAAATCAATTTGGAAATGATAAATAGAACAACATACCATAGGTCATGGTATCGCATAACACAACACTTATGATGAGAATATCCAAAAAATAACATCAAAAATGATGATACAAGAATAAAACCAAGATTTATGTTACAAAAAATGGGTTGTATATCCTCCAACATAATAGATATCTAAAAATCTCTATGAAAAAGAGAGGAATGGAGTCGTGGAGAAGGAACTATGAAGGAAAACATATCAGGAATGCATCAAATTATGATCTCCACACTTTGATTCAATTTAAATGGGTTTTATGTAGAAAAAATTTGTTCTTAAGATCCATTCATAGCAATGGAAATGTAATATGGTGAGTTAGGAATGAGTGGGTGTCAAATATTTGTTTTACAATTTTTAATATTGTATTTGAAATAATTATATATTGTACCATGATTTCTGGGATAGGGTCACATAGTTTATCAAAACTGTGCACCCTAACCATGATCCCATATTGCTAGGGTTTCATGTTTTCTCCTTGGTGGGTGAAATTTTGTTAAACTATTCCCCTACCATGAAATCCCATACCATTTGTGTTTTTACAATTTTTCTTAAAACAACACACTATTTAAGAAAATTGTGCACCAACCATTAACAAACCTTATCCCATTCAAAATTTCCAAAATTTTACCTTAATCACTCCCAAATAAGAAATAAAAAATGAATTATCAAAATAAGGGTTTTAGAGTACTTGAAATTGTAACAGGATTTTGAAACATCCCCACAATGGAAATGTTTTTTTCAAAAAAACATGTTTGGATGCTTCCATGTCAAAAATATGAGGCTACTGCTCTATCATCAGTTAATCAATCTCTCATAAATCTTAAGTATCATAAATGTTCTACTATATATATAAAATAAAATATATAATTCTCCAACTAATACCTCAGTTTCAGAATCCACTATTCTAATAGGATTCTCAATTAGTGATAAATCAAGATAAATGTTAGGATCACTCTGACTCAGAAAATAAGATTGATCAGAATGATTCATTCATAGATGTTATACATGAAAAACATTATGTATCAACATCAACTATTGTTTAAGAGATAAATGATATGAAAATTTCCACACCTACACAAAAACCTCAATGTTTCCCACAAAACAAGAATAAATCACCCCTTGCCTCACATGCCGTCAACGACCTAATAGAGGTGAGAGTATCAAGAAACCCTGGTCACCAACTAAAAAATAAATTTTTTTGAGAAGGTGATTAACATAAGATTTATTTCATATATTTCCCATAAACATTCTCTGATGAATCAAATAAATCATTTATTTCATCTCTTGAAACAAGATAAATCAAACTAACAAACATTCACCAATATCTAACGAACAAGATGGAGATTTACATGTTCAGTATTAAATATCCTCAAAACAATCTATCCTAATCTAGTAATGGAAAATATAGCTTTAATAAAACAAGACCATACCTAAATGATTATACCAAACTCCACCAAATTCATGAATTTTGGCGTAAACCATATCTTAATGAATCTGTATTTCTCTTTCTATTAGATCATTGGACCATGGATAACATGTCCTACACAGACGAACCTAAGATATATGTGCCTCCAAAAGGCCTCTCCAGAAGTGATAAGTATGTTGAGGATCCCTATTAAAGAATATCATAGATGGAACTCTATGAAAATAAACAGTCTCTTTCACATAGAGATTTTCCAAATCCTTGATTATGGTTTTATCATGAATGGGTATGACGTGGAATGATTTAGTATACCTGTTATCACAACCCACATCATATTATTCTATTTTTGGGTATGTGGAAACCCAACCCCAAAATCCATATAGATCTCTTCCCACATTTAACATGGCTTTCGAAGTGTCTGATGCAAACCTGAAGGTATCTGATTCTTGGTCTTGACGTGTTGGTAGGTATAATGATAAGAGATAAAATCAGCAATGCCTTGACTCATAAATGACCACCAAAATCAACAGTACATGTCATATAACATCTTCGTGGTACTTAGGTTCACTACCCATTAGGAATTATGGATATCATCCATCGAGAAATTCCTAACTAATAAGGATACAAAAAATGATGCTGGTAACATAGAATTACCTTCATATAGAATGAATAGTCAACAGTAATATCCCGACCATAAATAGATTCTCTAATTCTATAGAATTCATCATCAAGCAGCTGCTTTTTAAGAATCAACTTGATAAAAAATGAGGTTAAATGATCACTAGACAAGAATATGTTGACCCTCACTTCAAGGACTCCACTATGAATCTGTGAAAAAATTACAATCAAGCTTCACACTACATATGATTATTTTATTTATAAGGTCAACTGTTTCCTACTTAAAGAACCCATTATGGTATTCTTATTCCTCAGTGTCTATGAACTATAATAATCTAATATTTCATTATTTCTACCCAAATCTTGTGGTAGAGGTCTAGATAATTTATTAATATGATATAACTCAATCTCTTGTAGTCATAATATATAATAAAACTTCCTCTAAAAATTTAATGCCACCAACTCTTAAGTGTATAAATCACAATTGTGGGTTCAATATCATGGGTTAGGAAATTCTTATTATGGGTCTTATGACACCAAGATTCATAAGAAATGACATTATCACCCTTCCTAAAAATGTATCTCAAACCTAAACCCAATTCATCCCTTAAGACCAAATTTCCCTAACTAGCCTATAGAATCTTCCAGACCGACATAATAGTAAATGTACATTTAATATCGAAAAAATAATTCTAACATTTATCATCCCAAACAAACATTACTCCATTCTGAGTTAGGGAAGACATAATAGAAGCCAACATTGATATGTCCTTTAAAAATTGATGATAATACCCAACTAAACCAATGAATCTCCAAATATAAATAACATTTCATGGTTTCTACCATGTAATAACATTTTCACCTTTTTAGGATCAACTGAGATACCATGTTCTAACAACATATGTCCCAAGAATATCACGACATGAATCAATAAATTAAATTTCAATAGCTTGGTATAAAGTAGGTAATTTCTCATTAGTTGCAGAACTACTCTCAGTTGACGCACATGATCCTCCTCCGAAATCAATTAAACAAGGATATCAACTAAAAATATTTCCATTAATGTATCAATATACTCCGGGAAAATTTTGTTCATTATATCCATAAAGACTGTTAGATCATTGTTTAGACAAAATGGCATGACAAGGAACTCATAATCGCCAAACCTGCTTGAAAATCTAGTATTTTTTAATGTTATATTCTTTTATTCTCATTTGATGGTAACCATACCTATGGTTAATATTTGAGAACCACATTTCCCCTTTAAAATAGTAAAAAATATCATCAATATGTTCCAACAACCTCTATTTCACTAATATAACACAATTGATTTTTCATTGACAAACACAAATGCGAAGTGACCCATAAAATTCCTTAAAAATGGAAATTTTTACCACAAAAGGTGACACACTAATGAATATAAATAATTTCTATAGAATATCTACCAATGGAGTCTTAGCCTCTTTAATCTCAATTAGATCCATGCGGTAAAGAGGAATAGATACATGATGAGTACCAGGAACCAAATTGATAGAAAACTCTACCTACCTTACTGGTATAAAATAAGAGAAATCAACAGGGAAAATGATGGGAAATTAAATGAAAACTAGAAGGTGATCATTTCCTAATGATTCTCACTTTAGATTAAAAGAAAACAAAGATATTACACCTCCCAACTTAGGGTAAGAAGATTCTTCTATACTCGACCTCGATTCCCACTCTCCCTGAAGGATAATTTGCACCCCATAGATTGTAGTAAATGAGACCCATAAATGATAATAATCAATTAAACCTTTATTAGTAATGATATAATCCATCCTGAATATGAAACTTGGTGGGTTTATGTTGAGAACCAGAAAATCACAAGAAATCATGATATTTATCATGCGAAAACACAAGGACAATAGAGACCACTCACTCTCTTCAATCTGATGGGTGT
The DNA here is from genome assembly GCA_963277665.1 of Viscum album. Classification (NCBI taxonomy): domain Eukaryota; kingdom Viridiplantae; phylum Streptophyta; class Magnoliopsida; order Santalales; family Viscaceae; genus Viscum; species Viscum album. The sequence goes on from OY728146.1 coordinate 1,819,933,068, forward strand.
AGTAATATCCCTCACAAAATATGAAATATCCTTTTGAATTTTTATCATTTTGATAATATAGGTTGAAAATAACAAATGAGATGAACAAGTATCAGATAAATCATTCATTAGAGATAAATCTATAGTGATGGTACCCTTCGCGGTAACATTACATGTGCCTTCATCCACTTGAGACACTTCCACTCCATAAAAAAATTATTCTAAATTCCTATTGCTAAAACTCCTTTCCTCAAAATAAATATTATTTCACCATATTTTATGTAGGATTTGATAAACACGTTACACTAATTGGAGTTGAATAGACATGGAAGAACATCTACAAGTGACTTGAACATTCACAAGACCTCAAATAAAGGATGCCTCATTGGAAACCCATTTAGAGTGCCAAAGTATTCCACACTGGTGAGAATCCAAAGGAACTTTATCTGAAACTGTAGGAGGTTTAGAAAAAAACCCTACTACCGAGAACCACAATTTAGAGTGCCCAAGTATTCTACACTGGTGAGAATCCAAAGGAACTCTCATCAACCCTAACTTACCATCCAGGTCCATTTCCACCTTTAATACTTCATCCATCACATTAGTATAAGAATGTTTCTATAATAAAATAACATGAGATGAAATATTATATCAATGTCCCATATCAAACGATAAATTATTTATCTTCTCATTTAACATAATATCATCTGAAAATTACATAATCTCAACATTTTTATTTTCATATTACATCAAGGTCCTTTCAGAATACTCATGTTTGAAAATCTCTACAACCATGGCCAACACTATAAAATATAGATAGAATTGGTTGGTGAAAATAGATTTAAATATTTTCCACTCTAAGGAATCAAGATTCTTTTCCACCACCAATGTGTCCCACTATTTCTTATTAGATCCCTCTCTCTTGAAGGAAACACATTTGACCATGATTTTTTCAAGACTCTTTTTGAACCCAAATACATGCTCGACATTATTAAACAAAAAATTATCCATTTTAGGGCCATATAGCCTTGTAATGTAGGGATATTTTGGTAATGGGACTACTGATCATGAATCCTGAGTTCATCCCTATGAGGTTCCACAACTGGATCTAGAACAAGAATAGGTTCAGGTCCCTTACACATTGATTAGATATTATTCACAACAACATCAATGTGATTCTGGTCCACAGGAAGATTTTCTAGATTTGGTTCATCGTCATATTACACATGGATTAGATATATATGTATTATCAGATCCGTGATGAAGCCTAAAATCAATAAAAAACATTTAATTACTAAGATTAACATTCAAAAAGATCTATAACGGAAAATTATCCCATTATATAGAAAAATAATATTTGGATATCAATTTATCCAAATCTGTGACTGGGAAAATACTAGAACTAACCCTCAGGAGATCCTTCCCAAACCACCCCTCATGAATTAAGGCTCATTGCAGTGATATCAGACCGTACACTCAATCAAAACAACCTCCTATTTCATGATGTGTTTACTCAACTACATAATAAAATCAAATAAATATGCTTAACCTGCACCTTTGATACCACTTTATCATGAACCGGACTTGATACCCTTGTACACTAACACCAGAGCCAATCCTCACATAGCCTTAAGGGTTTTAGCAATTCACATAGGATGGATACTAGAAACGTGAATAAAACAAGATAAAATATAGATTATTATTTCCACATACATAGAAGAAGAAAACGATACATGTCAGTATGCTCAAAAGAAAAATCCATGGGGAGAACTGTACTAGAAGTCCAACAGGTGAAAACACCAATGTACAACAACAAAGTACTATAAAATTGGATAAAAACCCCATTTACCAATGAAAAAAACTCTCCAAGACAACATATTAACAATAATAGCCATCTCTAAGTGGTTTTTTACCCATTCTAAATCCTTTAATAAGACAATATACAAACACCGAGGGGAATATGTAGGTTGTGAGATAAAATCCAAGTAGGTTATCGACAAGGATTCCATAATAATATTCCATAAATAATTAACCAATATAAACTATAAATTTAAAAATATAAATTCATGGTAGTAAAAAATCATATATAAAAATAATAGCTCTATACATTTCAACTGATTAAAACATTTATAAACAATAGCCTAGTTAACATTGTATATAAAATAGTTTACAAAAATTTATAAGGAATGTATAAATAAAATTAAAATAAATGGAAAAAATATCTATAAAAACATAAACAATGAAAAACATTGTCATATTCCAAGAGGAAAGATAGTTATAGGATATGGTATACCAACATACTCAAATAATTGATCATGAAAATATGAGTACACACATCCCTTAGACACTGGTAAAAAATACTCATCACCATCCCATTAGCGATTTGACCAATTGCATATGTTTCTTTGAGTGTTTTTTAAAATAACTCACTAACTAACAAGGATACATGTGCTCAAATAATAATCTACAGTGTTCAATTTATCTCTAAACTACCCAAAACACCATTTAACCATTGTCATTCAAATATTAAAATTTCCATTGAAAAACCAAAATAGATTTTCATCAATTAATTCCTTTTTAGGAAAAAAACAAAGGGTTTATATTATCATAATGTAAACCATTTTTCATCAATATAAATTTGAAATAAATTTCACAATTTAATTCCCCAATTTAATTTTAAAAATTCTATTACATTTTATAATCACATTCCATTTCATTACAGTTTTTGGTTTTTTTCCCAATTTCCTGCCCAATCAAATATAAATACCAATTAACACCAAATAAGTTTATCGAAATTAGATTTTAAATAAATTTAATTTTAATCAAGAAATTCTGGGCTAAATAAATTTTCCAATAAAAAATGAAACCACGTACCATAGATCATGGGATCAGGAAACACATCACCCGTAATGGGAAACTCCAAAAAATAACGTCAATAAAAAAATCGATAATAAATCCTAGATTCAATATCTAAAACTCTGGGGATTGGATCCTCAAAAAACACAGAGATATAAGAATAACTTGGGATGAGAGGATAAGATAATGAGACATAAGGAATGGGGAAAGAAAACTTTCCAAAATGTATCGATTAATGATTTCCTCAAATTGATTCTCTTAAAAAGGGGTTTGTAGGACTTAGAATTGGATATTGAGACCTCATCCAACCTCAGAAAATATAAAACTATTAGTAAAGCCTGGTCGGTGTTCAAAATGAGGGTTCAAAGGAAATTAATTGATTTTCTAAAATAATCAAATCAATTAAGCTTGGTTTCTCACTAGTGTCAAATGGATTTTCAAATTTTTCACCCTACTTGTGTGCCCATAATGTTGTTTTGTCATGGTTTCCCATTAGTGACAGCATTATTTTTAAAACCATGTGAAAACTTTTCAAACACTCAGTTCCTAGGTTTTCATGGTTTGCACTAGTAGGGTGCATGGTTTGGGAAAGTCATACACCAACTCTACATAGCCAAACAGACCATAAATATTTCCAATATTTTACTTCAAACAACCCTACATGAAACCCAACCAAATACATATCAAAATAGGGGTTTAATATTACCTCAAAACAATAATATTATGTTACACTTTTTACCACTAGATCATAAAAACATCAGTGTTTCCAATTTCCAACCATCAAAATTATTTCATCAAAAAACTAGTCATTATCATAGATACCATGAGTATAACAAATCCAAAATCAGATATATATATTGAACTATAAGTCAAATCCTTTTGGAACAAATACAACTTTTATCAACATGACACACCCTAATATGGATAATGTGTTCAAGGGAGTTGCCTAATTTAATCTTTAACATAAATTATATTTTCCCCCACTAATAGTAAAACTATTCAACACATTATGGTTCTATGAAAAACTAAATAAAAGTATATAGGTATTGAAAGGATGCATAAAACACAAATATTTTAATTTTTTTAACATAAAGGGAAATTTATATGGAGAAAAAATGGTGTTTTGCCCTGCCAAAATCCAATATGCTTTAATAGTTCCATGGATACAATTTGCTGGCTATGGTAACTCAATATGTGGATAAAATAACTTACAAAATTAATGGTTTAACCATTATTTTACAAAGAGAAACCCCCTCTTCATCACCAATATACAATTATTTTATGTAGAGTATGATATTTTTTCAAACATAATGGCCACTTCAAAAGATTAGGGGCATGATGTTCTATATTTATTTAGTGTGATACACCACTTGTAATAGAAATCAAAATTAAATAATATTTTATACACAGGTTTTTTGTAATTTTTTTAATGTCAGATAGGATCAACTCCACTACATGGGAGTTGAGTCTTTAGCTTCCATGTTATCACAACAATAAGGAATCCTTCTATGATAAAGATAATACCATGATGTAATTATTTTATTTACTATATCCTATATTGTTTCAAAATATAATGTTGGAACTCCCACTTATTACTCTGATCCTTCTATATTTTAACTAAATTATATAATTCATTGGAATCCCTTGTGGCTCTCTTCCTCATCTAATGAAATTAATATATCAATATCAACCTCCATGTGTACTCCTTTTCGATATAAAAAGTTAATTTTCTAATGTTTTAATCATTAATCATGTATGTTTTTGAAATTTTTCTTCTTCCTTGATGTATAGTCTTCCCAAGTATATTTTGGTCAAATATATTCTTATAACATTCATCATGCAGCTACCTTTGATCTCAAATATTCACAAAATAGTCTCCACTATATTTTATTAACTTAGACTCTATTCATGTAACTTTACTTTCTTAGGTAAATTATTTTAAATTTCATCACACAATAGACATTATGTTGATATAATTACTCATTACTTGTTTCTGAAACTATGTTTGCATTTCTTGCATGACTCTACCATTTCTGATCAACTCTTTCACACAACCAATTCTTTTATGTATTACATTAAGGATAAATTTTCATCCACTATTTGTAAATTTTATTAATCATATAATGAAATGATAATATGGTATTAATAGGAAAACTACCATTCTTATCCTATCTGGTTTCTTCCAATGGTTGTGGTACATCATTCATGTAGCTTTAATTGTGAAGTGCAATACCAACATGATTACCATAACTAGCATGAAGCTGGACTACTAGGAGTATCTAAAATGGTGAAATGTTATTCTAGTGTGCAACCTCAATAGAATAATGCTTAATTATAATGATACTTCTTGACTAGAATTAATCACCTTAACCTATAAACAATTATTTTTACTCGCATAAAACTCTATCATTTTGGTTGAAATAAACTTGGAAAATGTGCCAACTATATTTAGGACATCTAAAATCCCACCAAGATGATTTAATTTATTCAAAACCACGAGATATTGTATAATCATTGACTTCTACAAGAAATCATCTTCAAAATGATTTTTATATATAACATTTAATCATGGAAATATCTTTGAAAATGAAACATCATTGAAATCATCTTACTCCATCTTTTTCTTCTCCAATAAAAATCTCAACTCTATACCTTTTTCCAAAAAGAACTCTTACATGATATAGTTTTTTGTTTCCTATCCCATATATCAATGTTTGTTCAATAAATATATTATATACAGGTATTTTTCAAATTATTTAAATGACACCAACACTATGCATCCCATTTATATATACCATGACAAGTGAAAGCATCTATAACCAACCATATGTTCTTTAATTTTTAATGATTGGAACAACTAATAACATTTATCTCATTCAATTAACACCATGTCCTTAACCTCCAATTACCTTGATCGGGTATGTTTTCATTTTTTCTATGTACACCTCTAGAATTAAAAAACCATATATGTGATTTTTTGGGTTTATTGAAGACTGTAGAACAGTTACACAGTGTGTACCTCAAGAACATGTCATGTACCTTGTGTTGGTTGTAGATCATGGACTAGGAGATCCTTTCGCAAATGGGGATATCATTCCACAAGATGTAACACATCACATACATGAGGGACACGTCGTGAAGGGGTTAAATATGGGATTTTTTGACCCAAGGTGATAGATTTTTTGGCATATCTTATCATACGTGGACCACACATCAAGACCAAGGGGTACACATCTTGACCTGGCCTGCACCCAGGATTAATTCACACATTTTTCTATTTCACTCAGCCTTTTTCCCTCAACAACCTCTTGGCTCTGATCTAAAACATCTCCAATGTGGTTTTTAGAGGTGCCTCATCTTTTGGATCGATCTGATCGGATTCACTTCATCATTTCCTCTACAGTGCATCTCTTTAGGTAAGTGTTCTCTATGAATTTCTTAAAAATGGATCATTATTGCACAATAGCCTTGTGTTATTATATCCCTTTGACCAATTTGGATGTTTCTAGTTGCCTTCATCAAGATCTGCTATGAGATCTTGTATTGAAGGTCATTCTATGGCTAGTTTTGGTGAAGCAAATGTTCGTTCATGATATATATTTGTTTTTTTCAATATGAAAATCCTCAGTCTTAAAATTATAATCAATCTATTGTGGTGTAGGTTTGATTCTAGGGCCTTTGTTAATGGCGTAGTTGGGTTTCATTTATATTGGGTTCTATTATGGGCATGAACGAGCCAAAATTGGAGGAAGGTGGTTCTGTCACTATCCTATGATAATGAGCATGATTTATATTACTATATAAATTGATTTATGAAATTGATATGATTTTATTTATCTTTTGGAAAAGGGTTATCAAATAAAAATGGGGTTTCCATGGATTTTGAGAAATGGATTTTTTAAATGGTTTCGAATGGTTTTTCAAGTTATTAAAATAGGTTTTTGAATCAATTAACATGGGTTAACATGGATACATAGATGGATGGTTTAGCTAGAGGACATTATCTAGAGTTGTTATTATCAAATAATTTTTTCTTTGGGATTACATCTATTTTATAGGAATGTTGTTATAGAGGGACAAATATGCACATTTTAGGTGGATTACTCTTGGGGGTTTTCTTTTCTCCCTATTCCCATTGTTCTAGTATCTATTTTGTGCACATTATTAATTTAGTATGACTAGTCTTATTTCTAGACTTGTAGTACTCCTTAGGGTTATGATACATGTGCTATTTTTTGTATATCATTTATTTCATAGTTATCCATGATATTCTTGTTTATTCTTGTTGACATTTATACAAAAAAAGGCATTAAAATTGTTAAACTAGCTATTGTTTAGATCTTTGGAGAAAGGAATTTTTACCACATTTTCCAAAAAAACCTACATTACTATTTATCATTCCGTTTTTCCAATTTAAAATAATAATACAACAATTATTATTTAGAGACTTTCTATGAAACACCTAGGTGAGATCTTACTGAGCCTATTGGCTCACAACCTATGCCCTATTTCGGTGGTGCATAGACCATTATTTGACTTCTTGTGTATATAAAGGCATGTTTCCGCAGTGAAGCAATGAGGTTCATGTCAGCTGGGATGGGTAGTTGTTGGTGAGATGGTTGGATTTCACCCATTCCATCGTTGGAGTAGTTGTTTAGTTTCGATTAACAGGTAGTAAAACTTGTCATTTAAATTTTCTAGCTACTCCTTCTTTTGATCTATTTTATCTTTTTTCCTTTGAGTCATGGAATATATATATTTTAGTATTCTCTTGTTTCTTCTTTTCGCTATATATATGTTGTGTGGTCCTTCAGTTTGAGAAAAATCATTTCCACAATTTTTTCATTCGATGCTTGGGTGCTTGTCTCCCTCATGTGGGGATCAAGAACACCATTCGAGTAAGCGAAATATCAGGTTGGGTGTCTGGTTTCAGGGAAACCCAGTTCAGTTCATTATAGTTTGGTAGCAGAGGTGGTGTGACCTCAATATTATTTTTTTTGGGACTTCTATTGGAGTAGAGATAAGACTGTTGGGACATGGGAGGTACATTGTTATTTGTGATTTTATGGCTCTTGTCGTAACAAGAACCAACTTACCATTATAATTTTTGATATGTGTTTCTAGTGTTGATTTTTTCTTTAAAAATATTTTTTTTTGTTTTTCTAGTTTAAACTGAGAATATTTTGGTCTAAAATCATTATTATGTTTCAGTTTGTAGCATAATACCTTTAAGAAGTCCTCCACAGGTTTCTTTGGATGATTCTATAGATACTTTTTTAGAAAATCCACCAATTGATTAGAATGTCATTAAGACTATTGTATAGGATGTCCTTGATATTCATCAGAAATTACCCTGAGTTCATGACACTGTGGTTGAAGTACAATAAGGTGCTGGAGGAGAAAGTGATCGATCACGGGAGTTCTTATGTGAGAAGACATCATCCCTTAAAGGGATAACTGAACCTTAAGTTGTGGATTATTTTCTAGATAAGATCTAAAAAATCATAGACATTCTGGAGACACCTGAGAATATTAGGGTAAACTATTTAGTTTTCAGACTCAAGGTTTTTTACATGAATTGGTGGGAATCTATGGTCTAGGAAGATAAACATGTGGGCTTGGATTAGAAGGGTCTAAAAACCATATTCTTTTATACTTCCTGTCCATTGTATTTGATGTTGGGAAAATATCAAGAGTTCCAATTATTGCAATAGGGATATCATTCAGGGTTAGCCTACACTAACAATTTTGTTGAGAATTTCCATTTTTCTCTGAACATGGTAAGGAATGCACAACTAATGGTGCAGAAGTGCCTGGATGTTTTTGCATCTTGATATTAGAATGTAGGTGATCATGTTTAAGGTTTCTAACTATGTAGAGAAAGTTAAAATACTAATGATAGAATAGATGGACCTTGTTTTCAATGTTAACTTTACCACTTCTTCACTTCCAACTAGTGATATCTTTAGTATTAGGCATGGAAAGAAGATGAAGTTTCAGTACTATCATAGAAGTGATGGAGGTTGGTCTCAGTAGTGATCCTTCTCCTCATTTCCTATTGTAGCTTACAGTGTTCCTCTTACTTGCTACTAGTGTGGAATGGGGGTTCACACCCGACGTTCTGATCCTATGCCACTGATATCTTAAAATAGATTTTGACGTGTATGTCATGTATAGTTCATTTTTTCAGGCTATGAATACACCTCATTATGATCAGGGATCGTCAGATACAAAGGATACTATGGTACAATCAGAGGCTTCAAGGACTATATGGTACCAGTCACATGGCTAAGAAGTGAAGCATTTACATGTAGTAGATGATTATCCAATAGAAGTTGATGAAGGTATTGAATCAGTGAAAGGTACACTCCTTATTGAAGCTTTAGTGGATACTACCTTTTTATATATCAGGGCCTCCGAATCATTAATATATGCCCATTTTTTGAAATGATTATAATTCTAATGGATTTTCTAAACAGTACAATTGAGTTAGTGAATACTCTTTGTAAGAGGAAAGAGCACGGGTTCTGGTGTCCCTTTTGTATTTTCATGATAACTGAAAGGGAGTAGGTCAAGGATTTTCTCATTCCTAACATAGATCTGTTTAATTTCTTAATCAGTATGGATTGTAATTTCTCTCATTGTGATGAGGTTGATTTTTATCATCACCTTGTTTTGATTCTTACTATCGATGGGAGTTCCTATGTTCTTTAGGTGGGGTTGGATCCGAGACTAGGTCATTCATGGCCTTTCCACCCGGGGCTCAAGATATTGTTGTCTACCATTATTATTGAGCCCAATTTTGTTTCTTATATTGAGGCTCTTCCTTTTGATTTCAGAATCATTCCGAATGTTTTAACAGACTTCTTCATTTTTCTCTAGAGAGAGAGGTAGAGTTCACAATTTACCATGTGTGGGGAACAAAAAAAATATCGATTCGTTCTTACCGTATGGTACATGTGGAGTTGAAAGAACTCGTGATTCAGTTGGATTACCTATTAGAGAAGGATTCTGTTAACCCCAGTGTTCTTCATTGGGCATCCCCAGTGCACTTTCCTTTGAAATTGGATGTTTCACTATAGTTGATTGTGGACTATCAGAAGTTGAATCAGGTAACATTTAAGAACAAATATCCTTTGCCTCATGTGGATGATTTTTTTGATCAATTAATGGGCGAATAGAGGTTCTTTAAGATTTATCTTTGGTATGATTATCATATACTTGGATCATGGTAGTCCGATATAAAAAAAGGTAGCCTTTATGAGTAGGTATTCCCATTATTAAAATCATGTGATAACATTTGGTTTGACTAATACTCTAAAAGTTTTTATATAATTGATGAATTGGTTATTCCACCATTATCTTGACACATTTTTTGAAGTGTTCATGGATGATATTATGGTTTATTCAATTTCCATTCATGATCACAAGAACCATATGAGTTTTATTTTGGAGATTATGGGAAATCACCTTTTGTATGGAAATATTTCAAAATAACATTTTTTGATTCGAGGAGTTAAATTCCTTGGGAATATAATTTCTGATCATGGTTTACCAGTTGATCTAGAGAAAGTATAAGTTTTTTTATCTCAGAAGGAACCATGGAATGTCTTTTATATTTGACGCATCCTTGGTCTTACTAGATACTTCTGACTGTTGGTTAAGGTTGTCTCTAAGATAGCACCACAATTGATTTCTCTTACCAATAAATAAATGAAATTATCATGGGATTAAATGTCTCAGTGTTCTTTCGATAAACTGAAATGACTTCTAACATTAGAAATTTTTCTAGTTATACATGAACCAACTATGGGAGATGTGGTCTTATATGATGAATCTGGTACTAGTTTGTGACGTGTGCTTATGCATGAAGAACATATGGTAGCTTAAGTATATCATCATCTCCAACCTCATGTGAAGAACTAACCCACTCATGATTTAGTGCATTCTATGTTTATTCATTCACGTAAGGGTTGGTAGAAATATCTTTTGACCTCACCTATTTTGACAATCCCAATTATGATTTTACATACATTGATAATCCCAAATAATGTGTACCTATATATTAATTCTTTCAATATATGATCAAGTTGATAATTATATTAATATACTCTTTGAAATATTTTAATCAATGTTTATCTATTTTTATATGACTTTGGAATTAATCATAACTCAATCAGATATGTTTTGCATAAAACAATCATGTGTTAAGTCATTGATATGCGTATAGACTGATATAGACAAATAGCTCTATCGGTACTTAGTCTACTAATAGACATATTCATCGATAAGCAAAGGTCACCGATACATAGAGCTACTGGTATGTGTAAGTCCACCGGTAAGCACATGTCACCAATAGATCAAGTCACTGATACAGACAGCTACCTATAGAAGCAGTCTACCGATAGACCAAGAGCTACCGATAGAAGGAGTCACCAGTATATAGAGCTATTGATACACAGATTAACAACTACCAATACAAGGAGCTAATGGTACTAGATCAAAGAGCTACTGATAGGAGCTCACATCTATGAAAAGTCCACCGATACTCTTATACTGACAAAAGACAACTAATGAAAGACTGGCCAGTCAAACTCTATACTCTAAATAATATTAATTTATTAAGAAACGGTAATATTTGATGTTATTAATGAAATTATTGTTATTTAATGATGGATGTTGTCATGTCAGGGAACCATACCTAGTACCCAGGAAAAGGTAATCATTCCCATTTCTAGAGCTGAAATCTATAAAAAGAAGGACATAGACCGGGCACAAAAAGAGGCATGAAAAAGAGTGTAGAAAAGTATTTTCATAAAGATTACATACAACAGGAAAAAGAATGATGTAAAGTGGATCATACATAAATACTACATCCACACTCGAATATCATTAAACCTACACAATTCCATTCTTCTTGAAGGAGAACACAAGATGCACCTTAGTCAAGGATTGAAGACCTACAACGAAAGCTCTTCATGCACTCAAGCTAATCAAATAGAACTTGAAAAAAATAACCATCTATTTTTAAGACAAAAACTATAGAAGGACTCTGAGCTTCATTTACATCAATCCAAGGAGTTTATAGCTTCACTCACAACACATAGAGCACTCTAAACTCATCTCTATTTATTTATCTCTATTTTTTTCATTTACATTTTGAGGAGTGTATTTACTCACTGACTCTTTGACTAAACTGGAGGATACTAAATCCTTGCTCCAAACTTCATACACATTACAATATCCCACTGTGAATTTTAGAAGAGGTAAAGTGTGACCTGGATAGCATGTCTGCTATTGTTTTTATTCCGACTTAGAACTATGGTAGAGGCCTTAGTACCTGGACAATCTTGAACTTTTGTTTACCCCGATCCAGGGTGTGGATCAAATTTTATATAAATTATTTTAGAGGATAATGTCTTGGCTTGAGACTGAACCTTTTGGTTACATTTGTTGTTCCTCTTTAATTATGTTTATAATATACTGTATATTTTACATTCAGTAGCTATTACTAGGAAATACAATTTGTTTTAAAGTTACTTTGATAGTTAAATTAGCAAGTGTTTATGCTTATTGTGAACCAGTAAGTTAGTTTCAATAGTTAATTTAAACTTCTGATTAAAATAACTGAGACATAATCAATATTGGAGAAACTAATTAAACCTTTACAATCTGTATAAATTTACTACAGTTTAACGTGTTTTTAAATTGGGAGATTTTAAGAGAAATATTTTTAACATAAATTTTAGTTGGAACTCAATTCACCCCCCCCCTCTTGAGTATCCACTCTGACCAACATTTGGTATCAAAGGATTGTTCGGTTTATCAATGTTTTCAAAACACTCAGTTTTTCAACTATGATTTTAGTTTCATCTTTAAAGTTCTTAAATTTTTGTTTGTTCTAAATTTTATCTCTTTAAATATATTTGCTAAAATAGAATTATGGACAATATATTAGAAGGTGTTGCTACCAATAGACCACCTTTCTTTTATAGCACAAATTATGCCCAGTGGAAGCTTAAAATTAAAATTCATTTATAAAGTATGGGATTTGATATCTGGACCGCCATAAAAACTCAATATAAGTTTCCCGAGACTGTTACAACTACATGGGATGAACATAATAAAATAGATTACAATAATAATTGTAAATCTATAAATTCCTTGTATTGTGCTCTAGGAGATGAAATGTTTAACAGAATATCTGCTTGTAAAACTGCTTATGTAATTTGGGACACTTTGGCTATTTCCCATGAGGGAAAAACCAATGTTAAAGAAATGAGCCTGAATACTTATATCATTAAATATGATAACTTTAAAATAAAGCCTGATGAACCCATTTCTGATGTGTCTCTTAGGTTCAATGAGATTTTCAACACCATGAGCTCTCATGGTAATGTTGTTCCTGCAAATGATCAGATCATGAGGATATTAATATGTATGCCAAAAAGATGGAGAGGAACATCTGTTTCCATTAGAGAATCGTGCGACATCAGCACACTGCATGTTAAAGAATTAATTGGTAAGATTATGGTGTATGAGGAAGAAATCAAAGTGAATAAGGAAGAAGATGATGATCCGAAAAGGAAGTCATTGTATTTTAAGTCTACTGCCTCAAGAAGCAAGGAAAAATAGAAAGTACACATACAAACTGAAATCTCAACAAGTGAGAGTTCAGATTTTGATAGTGATCCTGAGAAGGCTCAGATAGCTATAAGATTTAAGAAGTTCTATAGAAAGAAGAAATCCTTTAGAAAATAAAACTACAACGGAAAATATGATAACAAAGATCATTGGAAGTAGCAATGGAAGAATCCTGATAATGGTGATGAGATTATCTGCTATAAATACAAGAGGAAAGGACATGTAAAAGTAGACTATCCAAAATTGAAGTTTAAAAAGAAATATGACTACAAGGACAACAAGTACATTAAATATATGGAAGCTACTTGGAGTTCTTTAGAAGAAAGCTCAAGTGAATATAATGTTTTTGACTCTGAAAAGAATCGTTCGAATATGTGTTTTATGACAAACACATATGAGGTAACACTGGACCCTCCTGTTTTAAATTCATACTATTCTAGAGTTGATTCTGATTCTGATTCTGAATATGAAAATATGTCTAGTGAAGAACTATTTGAATACAGTAATATTCTAGAAGAAACCTGTAATGAATTGAAGGAAAAATATAAGACCTTGAAGAAACATCATGCTCTGACCAGTTCTGTAAAATCTGCACTTGATGTAGAAAAGGAAAATAATGCTCAATTCCTGAAGGAAAATACTGAACTAAAATTTTCTAATGAACAATTAAGGAAGGACTTAGAAAAATTCACAAATGGAAAAGATACTCTCACTCACATTCTAGGAAAACAAGTTGCACTAAAGAATACTAATAGAATAGGATATCATCTTTGATATAGATAGTTTCCTAAAACTATATTCATTTCCAAATCTGGAAAAAATATTGCTAGTTCTTGTTCGGGAAATTTATATGGATCAACTAGTTATTCATATGGTTATAGACCAAATGAAGTTTATATTTCAAAATCTATTGATTTTGTAAATTATATGAAACCCATAAGAAAAATTTTGGTACCTAATGTTTTTCTTACTAACCTTTCTGGACCCAAGAAGATCTGGGTACCAAAATCATTTTCCATCTAAACCTGTTTTATATGAAACTTGATTAAAGAGTTATCATAAGAAGTTATGGAACTTGGACAGTGGATGTTTAAGGAACATGTCTAGATATTACTCATGCTTTAAGATTTTAATCAAAGTTGATGGAGGCCATGTCACCTTTGATGATAACTCAAAAAGAAAGATCACCGGCCTAGGCCAGATTGATAACACTGATTCAGTTTTAATTTCCAATGTTTTTTTTATTACTGGACTTAAATATAATCAGTTAAGTATTTCTCATTTATGTGATGATGGTTTTATTGTTAAATTTGAAAATGATTCTTGAAATGTTATTAATTCCAAAAATGTTTTAGTATTTTTTGCTTGGAGAAATGAAAATGTTTATGTTGATGATTTGAATTATTTAGCTAAAAAAATGTTACTTGCTTAAATTCTTTTCATAATGAATCTTAGCTGTGGAATAGAAGATTAGGACACAGCAACATTCATTCAAAAAGAAAATTTACTGGGAAAAACTTATTTATAGACCTAACCAAACTTGAATTCCCATTATACAAAGTTTGTAATCCCTGACAAAAGGGAAAGAAACATGAAGTTTCCTTTAAGTCAAAGAAAGAAGTTTCAACTTCTCAACCTCTCGAGTTGGTTCACATGGATATTTTTGGACCATCTATAGTTTATAGTTAAAATGTGAAGCACTATGTCTATGTCTTAGTAGATTACTTTTCTAGATATATTTTGTCATACATCTTAGCTCACAAAAGTGAAGCTTGTTCTTACTTTATTAAATACTCCAAGTCTGTAGAGAACCTTTGTGGACTTAAGAACAAGACCCTGAGAACTGATCATGGTTGTGGGTTTGAAAATCATGAGTTTGAGTCTTACTGCTCACACAACATCTAAAATCACAACTTTTCATCCCCAAGAACACCTCAACAGTATGGTGTAGTAGAAAGGAGAAATATAACCCTTCATGAAATTACAAGAACAATGCTGAATGAGTATGACCTGCCAATTTATTTTTGGGATGAATCTGTTAATACAGCTTGTTATACTATTAATAGAGTCTTGATTAGACCTGTTCTTAAGAAGACCCCTTATGAGTTGTGGAATAATAAGAAACCTAAGGTGAATTACATCAGAGTTTTTGGCTGTAAGGTTTTTATTCTTAATAACAAGGACAATCTTGACAAGTTTACCCCTAAAAGTGATGATGGAATCTTTTTAGGATATTCTATAACAAGAAAGACCTATAGAGTATTTAATAAAAAAACCAAATGTGTGGAAGAATCTGTTCACATCAAATTTTATGTAACTGATCTATATGAACGTAAGTCTTCTCTTGAAAATCTTGAAGAAGATTTGTCTGTTCTGGACCTTAATGATAAACCTAAAGAACCTATTGTAAAAACATCCAGTTTTGGACATATTCCAGAATCTAATTCTATAGAACCTGAACTTAGAGAAGATCATGAAATTTCTAGTCCTACCTTTACTAGATCAACTATGATTCTAAACAATCATCCTTTAGATGTTGTTGTTGGTAATCTTGATAGAGGGACATAGACTAGAGCTTCTCTACGAAACCAGGTTGAACATCAATCCTTTCTTTCAAAACTTGAACCTAAAAATGTCAATGATGCAATCAATGATGAATTTTGGGTAATGGTTATGCATGAAGAACTTAATCAATTTAAGAGAAACAGAGTCTGGGAATTAGTTGACAGACATAAGGACACTGTGACAATTGGCACTAAATGGTCATTTAGAAACAAAGTTGATGAATCTAGAAATATAGTTAGAAACAAAGATAGGATAGTTGTACAAGGATATAGTCAAGAGGAAGGTATAGACAATGAGGAAACCATTTCTCCTGTAGCTAGATTATAGGCAATTAGGATTTTACTTGCCTATGCTACTCATCTGAATTTCATGTTATATCAAATAGATCTCAAAAGTGATTTTATAAATTGTTTTATAATTGAATATTTTTTTGTTGAACAACCACCTGTATTTACTAATCCTCATTTTCCAAATTTAGTTTTCAAACTATCAAAAGCTTTATATTGTTTAAAACAAGATCTATGAGTTTGGTATGATAGATATAGTAATTTTCTTATTTCAAAAGGTTTTACTAATGGGATTGTTGATCCAACTCTTTTTATTAAAATAATTTCTATAGTTTTATTGATAGTACAAATCTATGTTGATGATATTATTTTTGGATCTTCCAAACATTATTCATGTACTGATCTTTCAAAAAGTATGCAAAATGAATTTGAAATGAGTTTAATGGGAGAACTCAAATATTTTCATAGATTTCATGTTTTTCTAAATGAAAATGGTATTATTTTGATTCAAGGTAAATATAACAAGGATCTTTTAAAACGTTTTTTCTTTTATAGTATTAAGGAGAGTGATACACCTATGAGTACTGTCTATAAATTGGATGCAGATAAATTGGGAAACTAGTGGATTAAACCAATTATAGAGGTATGATTGGAAGCTTACTTTACCTTACTGCTAGTCGACTAGATATTATGTTTAGTGTATTTATGTGTGAAGGATTTCAAGATAATCCTAAATAATCTCATTTACTTGCTGTTAAAATAATTTTTAATTAACTTAAACATACTTGAAATCTGGGTTTGATTTATCCAAAAGGAAAATCTTTTGAATTAATGATTTATTCAGATGCTGACATTGCTGGTTGCATGTTAGAGAGAAAAAGCACATCTAGAACATGCCATTTATTGGGAAAATCCATAGTATCATGGTGTGGTATGAAATAGAATTTTGTAGCTTTATTTACTGCTGAAGTAGAGTATATAGCTGCTGGTAGCTGCTGTGCACAAATTCTGTAGACGAAACACACTCTTTTGGACTATGGATATTATTTTAAGAATGTTTATATTAATAGTGATAACACTAGTGCAATTAATATTTCAAAGTACCCTGTGTCTCACTCTAGGACCAAACACATTGATGTAAGGCACCATTTCTTAAGAGATCATTACCAAAAAGGTGATATTACTCTTGAATTTATAGGTATTGAACATCAATTAGCTGACATTTTCACCAAACTATTATGTTCGGATAGGTTAAGATACATTAGACATGAGTTAGGAATGATTAACCTTAACCGGTAGATACCTCACCAATGTACCTTACCAATGTGATACCTCACCGATGTGATACCTCATCGATGTGATACCTCACCGATGTACCTCACTGATGTGATACCTCACCGATGTACCTCAATGATGTGATACCTCACTGATGTACCTCAATGATGTGATACCTCACATATGTACCTCACCAATGTGATACCTCACCAATGTACCTCACTGATGTGATACCTCACCGATGTACCTCACCGATGTGAAACACCACCGATTAGGAATTCTCAAGGATATACCCTACCGATGTGCACTGTTTTAAACTTCTGTCTGACACCAGAATATGAATCGTTTATACTTATGATATTTTAATTATTATTTTTATTATTCCTAAATGATAAAACTATGTCCTAGTTACTTCTCAATCCACTGAACCTCTCCTTTACCATCAAGGCTTAGCTCTTGAATTTCTCAAAAAACCCTAAGTTCCTCAAACTAGAGATGGAAAAAACCAAACTCCATACAGTTATAGATGACATTGATGATCCGAATGTGAAGAAACAGAAGACCGAGCTAGAAGGAAGTAGCAGTATTTGTAGAACAAGGTCAAGAAGGCGACTATTGAACCCACATTTACATAATAGAGTTATTGTGATCGAAAAAGAGATGTGCATGGAATGGCTGGTGTTGAGAAGATCATTCGTTCTCGAGGTGCTGGAAGATCAAAAGTGGGTAGAATGATTTTTGAACATCAATGGCCCATACTATCCGAAGATAGTGAAACAATTCTGTGAGTTTGTAACCTTTGAGAAATCAGATGATGAGATCCGAATGATTTCCTTTGTGAATGGAAAAGAGAAATCTTTTTCATCCGTTGAGTGGGCTGAATGAGTGAAGTTTCCACACGAAGGTGTACCAATAAATTTCTTGAGATCAGTACCACCTACAAGTGACATATTTGATTATGATACTGCTTTATAGGAGCTCACTGGTAGTGGAAAGTAGAGACATGTGGTGGCTTCTGAAATGGAAGGAGAGAACAGATTGATGTTCATGTTTGTTCAGGATGTTTTAATTCCAAGGAGAGGGGACCTTGCGAATTTAAGATATCAGGATATCTATTTGTTACATCTTTTGAGACATGGTGTGAAAGTGAATCTGTGCAAGCTGCTGATGATTAAAATGGAGGATATGATTAGACCAAAGTCAAAAACAAATGCCTTATTCTTTGCTACTATGATCTCAGTGATGATCAAAGTGAAAGGGGTTTCTGAGTCTCAGGATGAGACAGTGGTAGTAAAGAATATTTTTTGTATCACAAGAATTTTTTTGATAATACATGAAAATAAACTGGAATCCATGAAGAAGAGAGTGGGTTAATGATGACAAGAAGCTATATGATAAGTTCAATCATGTGGATCATCCTTCAAGGCCTAAGGATGTGATGGATCCAGGTGTAGGACCTGATGAGGAAGAAACTGAGTACAGTGATGAGTCTGATGAAGAGGAGACTACCATGGCCGATGGAAGGTATCCAGTCTTGCCCCCAAGTCCTGTTGCTGAAATAATATCTTCAGGAATGGAAACATTATTAAAAGAAGAAACATGTGTTGTTGAGAATGACCAGCCAGCTCCTCCGAGTGAAGAAGAAAGAGAGAATGAATCTGAAGCCTCTGATTCTGTCTACATAAGTCTGATTCCATTAAATGGAAGCTCAGTTGTGATTGTTAAGGATGTAGTGGGTGAGTTGGAAGGACATGTGCCCAATCCAAAAGAGCCTCTTGTTGTTTTAGAGATGGAGTTTATTGTAGAAGACTCTTATTAGGAAGAAATACCTACTGAGAATGTTGTTGTTTTACAAGAGAATGCATCAGTTGAGGGGGATCATCCAATCAGTGTTTGTAGTTTTTCAGTGGCAGTTGAAATTGAAGATTGGAAGTAAGACCAAGGCTTTGTGGTTTGTTGATTAGAATATCCATATTCTGATAATGAGGCATCCCACAATAGACCAAAAATCAATTATGATATTAAGACTGAGTAGTTACCACAAGATGTGGTTAGAATTCATGATCCGGATAAGCTAAAGTATGATCTCAGCATCAGTTATGTGGAATAAATAAGGACAATGGAAGCCTCACTGGTGTCATTCATTCAATCGATTATGAATGACTCTGTGACCAATATAGTATCTTAAAGAGAACCTGTTATGGTTTCACCTAATGTTGTGCCTGAAAATATGATCACTAGAGCTGATCATGAATCATTAAATAATGAGCTGAAAGAGTTTTTTAGTGCTTCTGTTGCTGAATTAATGCACTTCTTTATTGAAGAGATGAGAAATTTGGAAAAATTATTTTTATCTCCCTCTCTCTTGGTTGTAATGTCTCTACCTTTGAGGCAGAGATAGTGGATGAAGTGACATCTTTCTAGACTCAAGTATCTAGACTAGAAGAGGATCTTGAAGTTCTAAAGAAATCTGTTATCTCTTTATAATCGTATATGAGTTCTAGACCTCAAGAAGACATGGTTTTAGATTGTGTCAAATGATTTGTGAGCTAGATGGTATCAGTCATAGAAAGATTTAAAACCTCTATGAATGATCATGTCAGCACCCAGGATTCCCAAGTGAAAAATCTTATCAGTGGGTTGACCAAAAACTTCAAAGAAACAATAACCTTTTCTATTGGATCTCTTTCTTCCAGACCGTAAATAGAACTGAATCAATTTCGATCTTTAATGAAGGAGGATCTTGGTTCAGCATCAACTAGTGGCTATGTGGACTCATCTGATCAGACAAAAGTGGTCACTTATACTAGATATACAGCTAGAGAAATAATGATGATAGTCCAAGACTATATGAGTGAAGCTTCTGCCTCTCAGAACGAAGTAAAAGACATGGTAGACTATTATTTCCAAAGGGTCTACACCAAGAACCAAGTCAATAATCAATTCATGCTTATGTTAGAGAATATGAAGCACCCTCTTTTCATTCAAGCCTTCAGAGAACAAGTCAACAAGCTCAGAGAGTTGACTCTGTCCTTGGACAAATTTATGGAGAACAAGGATGATTTCATATCTGGTATGGAGATAGGAGGAGGAATCATTATGGATTTCAGAAATATTTTATTGCCTTTCTTGCATGTCGATGCTAGGCCAGTGATTATACATCCAACGTTACCTGCCTCTGTCTCTACTACTTCTCCTGTTCATCTGAATCCAATCTAAGCTATCAGAAGCCTTACTCTTATGATCACTTAGAGGGCTAGTCAGTATAGGCCCGGAACAGTTTCAGTAGCTCAGCCTCATGTGATCATTTCTGAAATTCCTAATCATACACCTTCATCCACCTCACCTTAATCTTCTTCTGATCCCAAGGGGAAATCTGATGGTGAGGATTTGGATTGATCAGTGGCTAATTTTTTTTGATAAGAATCACGTGTATTTCTTTTTGTTTCATTTCTATTTCTCTTTGTAATCTGTTTGCTCCAAGGAATATATGTTATCTTACTTTTTTCCCTCTTGTCCCAATTTTTTATTATCACAAAGGGGGAGAAATATGGTCTAAGGGAAACATATATGGGAATAATAACTTTTATGAGAAAGGGGGAGAAATTTATGAGTTTAATTCATTTCTCTCTGATGCATTTGTTTCCTATTTTATCATTGATATATGTGTTTTATAATACATTTTTCTATCTGATACAATTCAATATAATGCACTATCCTCTGATACATTATTAATTATATTGGGACTATAATATCATAAGTTTTGATTATCAAAAAGTGTGATATTGTTGACCTCACCTATTTTGATAATCCCAATTATGCTTTTCCATACTTTGATAATCCCAAATAATGTGTATCTATATATTAATTCTTTCAATATATGATCAAGTTGATAATTAAACTAAAATACTCTTTGAAATATGTTAATTGATTTTTATCTATGTTTATATGACTTTGGAAATAATTCTAACTCAATCGGATATGTTTTGCATAAAACAGACAAGTGTTAAGTCACTGATATGCCTATAGACTGATATAGACAAAAATCTCTACAGGTACATAGTCTACCGATAGAAATAGTCACCGATAAGAAATGTTCACCAATACACAGAGCTACCGGTATGTGTATGTCCATAGGTAAGCACATTTCACCGATAGATCAAGTCACCGATACAGATATCTACCGTTAGAATCGGTCTACCAATAGACCAAGAGCTACCGATAGAAGGAGTCACTGGTATATAGAGCTACTGATACACAAAGTAACAACTGCCGATATAAGGATCTACTAGCACAAGATCAAGGAGATACTGATAGGATCTCCCTGCTGTACAAAGTCCACCGTTACTCTTATACTGACAGAAGGATACTAATGAAAGACTGACCAGTCAAAATCTATACAATCAATATTATCTATTTATTAAGTAATAGTAATATTTGATGTTTTTAATGCAATTAATGTTATTTAATTACAGTTGTTGGCATGTCATAGAAACCTACCTATTACCCATGAAAAGGTAATCATTCCCACTACTAGAGCTAAAATCTATAAAAGGAAGGACAATGACCGGGCACAAAAAGGGGCGTGAAAAATATTGTAGAAAAGTAGTTGCACGAAGAGTACATACAATGGGAAAAAGAATAATATAAAGTGGTGCATACAAAAAGACTACTTCCATAATCTAAGATCACTGATCATACATGAAGCCATTTATCCTGAAGTAGAACACACGCTGCACCTTAGTTAAGGAGTGAAGAACTACAATGAATGTTCTTCATGCACTCAAGCTGATCAAACTAAAATTGAAGAAAACAACCCTCTATTTTTTCAACAAAAACCAGAGAAGGACTCAGAGCTTCATTTACATCAATACAAGGAGTCTAGAGCTTCACTCACAACACATAGATCACACTAAACTTATCTCTATATATTTAGATTTATTGTGTTTTATTCACTTATTTTTTTAGTAGTGTATTTACACACTGAATTCTGTACTAAAATGGAGGATAATAAATCCTCACTCCAAACTTCTTACACATTTATATATCCCACTTTGAATTGTGGAAGAGTTCAAGTGTGACCTGGATAGCCTATGTGCTATTCTTTTTGGTCCCATATAGAACAGTGGTATAGGACATAATACCTAATCAGTCTTGGACTATTGTTTACCCTGATCCAGGGTGTGGATCAAATTTTATATAAATTATTTGAGAGGACAAAGTGAAGTCTTCAGATTGAACCTCTTGGTTACATATGATGTAATTCTTTAATTAAGATTAAATTATACTATATATTTTATATTCCATTGCTAATTACTTGGAAATACAATTTTTTTTAATGTTACATTGATAGTTAAATTAGAATTTGTTTATGCTTATTGTGAACTAGTAAGTTAGTTTCAAAAGTTAATTTAATCTTCTGATTAAAATAAATGAGACCTAATCAATCTTTGAGAAACTAATTGAACCATTAAAATCTGTATAAATTCACTACAATTTAATTTTTTTTTAAATTGGGGGATTTTAAGAGAAATATTTTTAACAGAAATTTTAATTGGAACTCAATTCACCCCCTATTGAGTATCCACTCTGACCAATATTATCTCATTGGGGAGAATTTCACATTCTTCTCTGATCATAAGAAACTGAGCTATATGTTTTCCTAATAGGAATTGAATCTCAGACATGGACATTAATTAGAATACATTCAGGTGTTTGAAAATGGCGTCACCTATACTCTGGAAAAAATGGAATTTAGTTACATACACTTTAAGAATGATGGTACGATCACAGTCTATTCTATAATCGAAGGAAGAGTGGATTCTTTTTGGGATTTTTGTTCAATTTAACATGGATGATCAAGAAGATGTTTTGAGGGTGGTTCAACCAGTGTTCAGTTATCATCATCGCTCCTTGAGTCTAACTTGGAAATTCCACAAAAAGATGATAATTTTCAGATGTTCTGGGAAAAACTATAGGGTGGGAAGACAGTTCCTGATTGGTCTCTTTCTTTATATATCATACTTTACATTGGAATGCGAGTTTTCATCCTTATATCTTTGAGAAGTTCAGTTTTGTTCGATTTTTATATCACTTCATGGGGCATTCATCTAGGTGGTACAAAGATGTATTATGAATTGTGATGATAGTTTTAGTGGAAGAGTATGAAGTAAGACATTGCAGAATATGTGTCTAGTTGTTACACTAGCCAATGGATATTAGTAGAGCACTTGAAGTTCTCTAGATTGCATCAACCTCTCCTAGTGCTAAGTTGGAAGTGTTATGAGGTGTCCATTGATTTTGTTGTTGGATTTACACAAAACCCAGGTGGGAAAATTCTATCTTGGTAGTTTTTTATCGGTTGAAGAAGTCTATTCATATCATTATGATCAAAGACACGACTAAAGCTAAAGATATGTGTAATCTATATATGTAGGAGTGGGGTTACATGGGATTCCATCTGCCATTGTTTTAGATAAGGATCCTAGGATTACATAAAATTTTGTTGGAGTCCTCAAGATTCAAGGGGGAATCATTTCAAGTTTAGAACATCTTACCATCCACAAATAGATTGCTAGATAGAGCGTGTAATTTAGAATCTAGATGATATGCTTAGATCCTACATATTGGATTTTTTTTAGATCATGGGAGAGCCATATGGGACTGGATGGGTTTGTCTACAATAATAGTTACCAGTTTTCATTCAAGATGAATCCTTTTTTAGGTGTTGTATGGTCTCTCGTGGAAATAACATATTTTTTTGGGAAAAGGTTGGTGATGTAGCTTTTGATGGACCATTCTTTATTTAGGATACATCAATAAAGGATTCCAGAAGTGGGATGATGTCTAGTTAAAACTCAGAGTCAACATAAATTTTATTCAAATTAGCTACTTCAACCTTAGGAGTTTACCATTTGTGGATAGGTTTTATTTAATGTTTCTCCTCAGTTAGTTCATCCTCAACATGTTAAACAGATAATGTTGACTCGAAGATATGTTGGATTGTTTGGGATCACTAAAATGCTAGGAAAATTTTCATATCAGTTATAATTTTTGTCTTAGTTGATGGGAATTCATGACATTTTCCCTGTATCTCAACTTTGGAAGTATCACCCTGATCCCAGTCACATTCTGAGTGGAAAAAAATTTGAGTTAGATCCATACGCTTCTGTGGTAGAGAAACCAGTTGAGATCATTTACACTCAGATAAATGTCTTCTGTGGGAAGTTGATTCTGTTTGTTAGTGTTCTATGGTAATAAGGATTATATTCTCATGAGGCATGGGAATGTGAGTCATTATTGAGGGATTAGTGGCCACATATCATTACATATGATAACTCTTCTACATGACTTTTTAGGGAAGGAAATTCATTAAGGTGGGGATTTTGTAGCATTATGTTACCCGGATCCGGTATGTATTCATTTTTTCTATATTCCCTTCTAGATTAAAAGCTATATTGATGTGATTTTTGGGGTTACTATAGATAGTAGAACAATTACATATTAGATACATCATATACACATAATGTACATAATGATGGTTGTAGGTCAAGGATTGTGATATCATGTAATGAAGGAGGATATTATGTCATGATCTGGTACACATCATGTACATGAGGTACACATTAGGAAAGGTTTAAATAGTGGATTTTAACCAAAAGTGATTGGTTTTTTTGGCGTAAATTATCCAGCGTTGAGTACATGTCATGGCCTAGGGGTACACATCATGACCCGGCCCACACCTAAGTTTAAGTCATGAATGATTCTATTTTTATTGGAATTTTATTCTCGAACATCTAGGAACACATCCCCAAAATTTTCCTAGGTGTTCTTAAAAGGCTTCTGACCTTTTGGATTGATCGAATCATCTTCAGTTCATCATTTCCTCTACGGTGTGTCTTTCCTGGTAAATTTTCTGTACAATTATTCCTCATGCTTGATCGCAATAGATCCATAGCCTTATATTATCAGATATGTTGCTCCAAGTTGTATGATTTTGATTTTCCTCTTCTAGATCTATTTTGAGATATAGTCTTGAAGGTTGTTCCTCGGAATGATGTAGGGATGGAAATGTTCATCTTAAGGTATCTAGTATTTCTTCTATCCTCAAATACCTTATCATTAATTTTGAATCAGTCATTTAAGGTTAGAGTTTGATTCTTGGGCCTTTGTTGATGGTGTTGTTGGGTTTCAATTTTTTTGGATCCCGCTATGGGTGTGTCTAACCCGAACATAGACATAGGTGGTTCTATCCATAGACTATGATAATGAGTCTGATTTATATTACTTTATAAAATTATTTATGAAATTTGAATGATTCCTTCCTGTGTTAGAAAGTGGTTTTGAAAGAAAAATGGGTTTTCCATGGGTTTTTATATATGGATTTTTGAAATGGTTTTAAATAGTTTTTCATGGAATTGGAATGGGTTTGTGAAAACATGAACTCGGGTTACGTGGGGTACATAGTTGAAAGGTTTTTCTTGAGGCCATGATTCATTGTTACTGTTATCAAGGTACTTTTTCTTTGGGATTTCATCTATTTCATATTCCCATTATTCAGGGGGACAGATATAGACAATTTGGGGGGATTAATTTTTGGGGTTTCCTCTGCATCCAAGGCCCATTATTCAAGGATCATTTTAGTTTATGTGATTATTTTGGTTTGATTAGTATAGTTCCTATAACTGTTGTATTCCATGTTTTTTTGATATATGTGATTTTTTATGGCCTATATTTCTGAGTTAGCCTTGATATGAATGTTTATTCTTGTGCAAAATGATATTGAAATGTTCTTTAAAACCGATATACCTGCTTCTCTTTATAACATTTGAAAAGGGAATGTTTACAATGTTTTCTATAAAATGGATTTACTAATTATCATGCCATCATATAAATATTAAATAATTATATATGAATTAATATACAAAAGCATGTTATGGAACACATGGGTGGGAACCTAATAAGCCTTTTGGATTACACCATGTGCACTGCTATAGTGGTGTGTAGACATATGTTTGTCTTCCAATGTAAGGATAGTAAAGGAACCATAGTGAGGCAGTGATGTTATGGTCAGGTCAGATGGGTAGCTATTGGTGAGATGGTTGGTGTTCGTCCATGCCATCGTTGGAGTAGCCTTTTAATTTTGAGTCCCTTGCCATTGACCTCGATGTATGGAGTTATTAACCACTATTTCAGATGTTTGGTTTATGTTGTTATCTTAACCACTATGGAATATATATTTGTTAGTATTACACTATTTTTTATTCACTCTAAATATATGTTGTGTGGTTGTTTAGGTTGGGAGAAATAATTCCCACTATTTTTTCATTCAATACCCAGGTTCTTATCCCCAGCCTGTGGGGATAGGGAACACCCTTCAAGTTCGTAAGGGATTGGGTCATGTTCAGGGTTTCAGAAGAACCAGGGTCAGATCATTATAGTTTTGAATTATGGGAGTTCAATCCTCTTGAATCATTTTCATGGTACATCTATTGGATAAGAGATTAGAATGTCAGAACTTTAGAGGTATGTTGTGATAAGATTCTGGAAACTCTTAAAATTACATAACTCAAGTTACCATGGTATTTCGGGATATATATAGTGTTTTTTTTCATATTCAAATATTATTTTTCTCTTATAGGTTTTCTAGTTTGAAAATCGATTAGTTCAGTGTCTAATCATTCTTCTGTTTCAGTGTGCTGATGTATGCATCTGTCACATCTTCCATGGGTTCATCGGGATGGTGCAATTGATGCTTCTCATAGAAATACACATGTGGATCAAAATATCCTCAAGACTATTTCATGGGAAGTTCATGTTGTCGATTAGGATGTACGATGAGTTCATAGCGCAGTGGTTGAAGTACAAATAGTTGTTGGAGGAGAAAGAGTTCAACCATGATATATCATGAATTAGAAGACACCATCCTTTAAAGGGACAACTAAACCTAAATTTATATATTATTGCATGGAATAGATCAATAAAATCTTCTTCTTCTTGGAAACAATTGAGAAAATCAAAGATAAGTGCACAATATTCATACTCGAGGGTTTTGATAATCATTTGTCGGACTCAATTGTCCTGGATGACAAACAGCTTTGAATGGAATGGTTTCAAAACCCTATTCTTTCAGTTGTTTTTTCCCAAGACTCTAATGTTGGAAAAATATATTGAGTACCAATTGTTGCAAAAGAAAGAGAATTCAGTGTCCGCCTAAACTAGCCTTTTTTTTCTTTGCATGTCTATTTATATCTCGACATGGTAAGGAATAACCTGCCGAAGGTGTAGAAGTACCTCTAAGATGTGTAACAATATATTAGATTGCAGTTTTTCATGTTGATGCTTCCAAACAATGTGGCGATATTGGACACAAAAATTATTTACGAGTTGTACATGGAAGTAAAAGTCAGTTTTAGCACCTCTTCCCTTTCGACTGGTGATATCTTCAGTGGCGTTCATGTGAAGAAAAGGATGTGGTAGGACCAACATAGGTGTGGTACAGGGGGATATTAGCAGTGTTCCTTCTCTACACCACCTTTTTCATCTAGAAGTGTACCTTTGACTTTCTACCAGTGCGGCATGGGGGGTCACACAAAACATTATTGTCCCATTCCCATGAAGACATTCAATAGTTATGGATGAATTGGTAGTCTACAGTATTTCTATCATGATATGAAGAAGCTTCATTATGGTCAAGGTTTGTCTGATCCAAATGATACATTGGTAAAATCATAAACTTCAACGTCTATAAGGATATAGACACATTCCACGTGAGTGAATAATTTACACATAATATATGAGTTTCCATTGGAAGTGGATGCAGGTCTAGAAATAGTGATAGGAATTCTCCTAATTGAATCTCCAGTAGCTACTTATTTGTTTGATACTAGTGCCTCCCACTCACTTATATCTGCACATTTTTTGGATATTCTTATACAACCAATGGAACATAGGACATTAACAATGGAGTTATAGAAAAATCATGAAAATATTATAGAGAAGAGGTTCCAAGGTCTCTATTGTTTGTTCACGATAGCTGACACAGAGTTGGACTGGGATTTTATCCTTCTTGATGTGGATATGTTTGTCGTCATCATCTGTATGGATTATCTTTTAGCACATCAATCAGTGATTTTTTATCTCTGGATTTTATTTATTCTACTTGTTTACGGGATCTTGCGTGTGTTTTAGGGGGATTTATTCTAAGATTAGGTCATGTAGGGTCATTCCCCCCAGAGCTCATGAGTTTTTTGTTTTCCATTTTGTTTGAGTCTGTGGATGTTTCTTCTATTTAGGATCATCCTTTTACAGTATAAGACATTAATAACATTTTCTGAAAATAGTTATCTTTTATTTCTCCATATATAGAGGTAGAATTAATGATTGACCCGGTAATGGGAACACAACCAATATCAGTGTCTTCTTACAATATGGAACTAAAGGAGCTGAAATAACTCAAGATTTAGTTCGATGACCTGATAGACAAGGTTTTTTCACACCGAGGTTTTTCCTTATTCATCCCTTTTTCTCTTTTCCATGAAATTGGACGGTTCAATTTAGTTTAGTGTAGACAATAAGAATTTAGACCATGTAACAGTTAAGAACAAATATTCTTTTACATGTGTGGATGATTTGTTTGATCTGTTAAAGGAGGAAAAGTGGTTATTGAAGATTGATCTTTGTTCAGGTTATCATCAGCTCAGATTCCAGGAATCTGATATACACAAGCCTTCCTTCTAGAGTAGGTATGTCCATTATAAGAATTTCGTGATACCCTTCATTCTAACTAACACTCTTTATGTTTTTATATAATTGATGAATCAGATATTCCACCAATAGTGTGAAATGTTTCTAGTTGTGTTTGTGGGTGATATTTTGGTTTATTCAATGTCTGAGAATGAGCATGAAAATCATATGAGTTTTCTTCTACAGATTCTAAGAAATAATCATCCTTATGGAATGATTTCAAATTACATTTCATAGATTTAAGAAGTGAAATTCATGGGGAACCAAATTTTTTAGAATGGATTATCAGTTGATTTAGGGAAGGTAAAAGATGTTTTATCATGGAAGGAACCATGATATTTCTAGGAAATTTGAAGATTCATTGGTCTCGATGGATACTATTAGTGGTTCGTTATGGATTTCTCAAAGAAAGAATCACGTTTAACTACTCTTAACAACAAGGTAGTGAAATTATCATTGGATGAAATGTTCGATGTTCTTTCAAAGAATTTAAATTACTTCTAACATCAACACATTTTATGATTTTACCTTAGCCCAGTAAGGGGTACATGGTGTTCTATTTTGAATTTAGTTAATGATTGGGAGGCATGCTTATGTAGGATGATTAGGTGGCAGCTTATGTCTCATGTCAGCTTCGACCACATCAGAAAAACATCCCCACACATGATTTAGATCTTTATAAATTGATTCATGTGCTTAAGTATTGGCAGTACTACCAATTTGGGGATAAGTTCATAGTCTCCTCTGATCATAAGAGTTTGGGATATTTATTTTCCTATAAAGACTTGAATCTCAGATTGAGATGATGGGTAGAATACCTTAAGATATTTGACTTTTTCATCTCCTAAAATCTATGGAAATGGAATTTATTTGCCGATGCTTTATCGAACAAGGTAATGTGATTGACTATTCTAGAATCGAATGAACAGTGGAATATTATAGGTCATTTTTCTCAGTTTCACATGGATGATCAAGAAGGAATATCATGGTTGGTTCTGACCAGTGTTTTGTTATCATCATCTATCCTCATGTCTACCTTGAATATTCAACAGTAGGATGATAAGTTTCAGAAAACTCTGGAAAACCTTTATGCTGGGTAGACAATTCTTGTTTGGTCCTTTATTTAGATGGAATACATCACATTGGAATAGAACTTTTCATACGAGAATCTGTGAGATGTTTTGGTTTGTTTTATTATCATAGCTCATCATGAGAATTTCATATAGGTAGTAAAAAGATGTATTATTATATCATAATACATTTTTTTGGCTGGGTATCAAGAAGAAAATTTCAGTTTATGTGTCTATTTGATAGACTATACAATAAATACTGTTAGAGCACTTGATGCCCTCTATTTTCCTTCAACCTCTCCCACTACTGGTTTTGAAGTGGGATGAGGTGTCCACAAGATTGTTTTTTATTTCCACAGACACCCCAAGTGAAAAATGATATCATGGTGGTTATTGGTCTATTGAAGAAGTCTTCTCATTTCATTCTTATCAAATACCCCACTAATGATGACGATATGTATAATATGTATATGGGAGAGATCATGTGGTTAAATGGAAGTCTATATGTAGTTGTTTCAAATAGGGATTATAGGATTACATAAATTTTTTATAGGAGTATTCAAGTGGATATTGATTCTCTGGTCATGTTTATCACAACATACCATCCATAGAAATATGGGATGATGGAGCGTGTAATTTAGATCCTAGGGAATATGCATCATTCTTGCATCTTTGATTTCATTGGATTGTGGGATGTCCATCTTGGACTGGTTGAGTTTATTTACAACAATAGTTACAAGTCATCGGTCATAATATCTCTTTTTGATGAATTTAATGGTTTCCCATGACGATAACCTATTTATTGGGAAGAGGTGGGTGAAGTAGCTTTAATTTTACCATGTCTATTTCTGGAGACATCGAAAAGTATTCAAGAAGTATGAAGATGTTTGGTTATATCCCAGAGTTGAAAAAAATCATATAAAGATCAGAGGAATCAACCTTTGGTGGCTTCCATTTGTGACTGTGTTTTCTTGAATGTTTATCATCGGTTGGGACACTATCAATAAGGAAAATAGTGAAAGCTGGATCCAAGATATGTTGGACTGTTTCAGATCATTGAACAACTTGGAAAAGTATCTTGTGGGTTAGCATTGTCAGCTCAGTTGATGGGAATTCAAAATGTATTCTACATATCTCACCTTAGGAAGTATCACCCTAGTCCCATTCATGTTATTAGTTAGAAATAAATTTAGTTTGAACAATATGCCTCCATTATAGAGAAACAAGTTGATATCGTTAACTCTTATTTGAATGTATTGCGTGGGAATTCAATTCCACTCATCAAATTTATATGGAAATAAGGGTAGAATTATTCATAGATATGGGAATGTGAATAATTAGTGAGGGAGTATTGGCCTCTTCTCTTTCAAGAGTTAAAAACATTTACATAAACTCTTTAGGATTTATAGTCATTATGTTCGGGAGTTTGTAACATCTCGTTACCTTGATCAAGTATTTTTCTTTTTTACAAAGATACCTTCTTGATTTAAAAGTTCTTATATGTGATTTTATAGGTTTACTATAGAATGTATAAGAGTTACACTCTATGTAATTATAGAAATGGTTGTTTTTATAGTGCTGGTTATAGGTCATAGACTGAGAGATCATCTCATAAATCAGGAGATGACGTCGTGAGTTGGTACATGTCGTGTAATTGTTGTACATGTTGTGTAGATAATAAATATATTATTTTTAACCTTTAGTGATGGGTTTTTAGCGTAAAATGTCCATCATGGACTACACATCATGAGCAAGGGGTACACATCATGATCTGACCCGCACAAATGTATAAGTCACGTGTTTTTTTATTTTTCATGGAAATGTTTCCTCTAGAAGCTCTTTTCTATCATCCCTAAACTGCTGCTAAGTGTTTTTTAGAGGAGTCTATAAAATTTCCAAGCCTTAAAAATTACATAATCTTTAGTTAAGTCAGGAATTCACATAGAGGATGATTTTAGGTTTATATTTTTAGTTAATTATTCCTTAACTATTAAATTACATCTCAAATATTACAAAGTAGACACTTCTACTCTATCCAATATTCTTATAATAAAAAATATTCTAAAATAAAACAAGGAATATTTTCTTGATAAAAATATTCTTCATTTAATCCTTTCTCTTACCCTTCCTTATACCCTATGAAAAAATTTCAAACACATCGGATGAGCATAAAATGATCAACAAGGGAAATACAATAGGGAAAGAAAACATTAGTAAATGAATACATAACAATCTATGAAATCATACTATTTACACATAAATCATAATCTCTTTAACATAAATCATAAAATCAAAATATTTATGAACACCTCATAGAAATTATAAATTATAATGGAATCTTGTGACATCCATAACATACTTACATTAGATTTCACAGCTACCTAGGGAGTAATCTTTTTGGTTATGTTTGTAATATCTATCATAGTATATTCATTAAATATATTAGGAGAAACATTATCTTTTTCCTCTATTATGTTACCCAATGCATTGGAGAGCTATAAGGGGATCACCTTCTATAGGATTATCATAGAACCACATGTATTTGGTTTATCACGTAACCAAAAAAACAAATGTTCAAGTACCTTTACCTAATCACAACACATAAAAAATTGAAATTATCAGCATTTCACCCATCAATCATAATAAATTATTTCAAGATATTGAAATATTCAAATAATTTCCAAAATCATTTAAAACATTTACTAAAGTGAAATTTGAATCAAAGTGTCCCATAACAATTTGAAAATTTTAAACTAATTTCAAGAATTTGAATTCCAAAACATATATGTCCATATATATAAATCCTTAAAACCATATTAAAAACATGGTCATTAATGATAAATATTTTGAATAAGATATATTGAAAACATTTAGGGTTATTTTTTAGTTAAAGTGTCCCTTACCACATGAGAAAATACTTGAGGAAAAATAATTAATGAATAACATTAAAAAACATATAATATAATGAGAATAAGGAGATCAATTATATAATATGTCCAAGGGACGTATATACACCATATATAAGTGAATTTCTACAATAACACAAAATATGTCTCAATGGAATATAAATTGAGATGAAATCCTGTACAATGATCGTATACTTTGATTAAGGAAAAATAAATGAAATAATTATGTGTGAAAAATATTAAAATATAAATTATAAGTGTATATTTATTGTAAAACATTTATATTTAATTCACACATATTCTTGGAAAAATAAAATCAATGACAAGTTTATTTTAATCAATTAATGGATATTGAGTTAATATTTCTATTACAATGTTTGTATAAATGATTTAATAATTTATTAATACGACGATTTTGTGTAGAAAACATATATCAAAAAAATGGAAGTGAAAATTAAAACCTAAATAAATAAACATTGATTCAACACATAATATTGGCATAATATAATCAACGAGGTACGCGTAAGATCCCATGAGTGGAAATTGAGTTTGGAAATTCCCTTGCGAAAATTCGGAAACGTAACAATGTCACATAAACATTTAGAAAAGGAGTTGATGGGGGAGAAAATGATTGATAATAATTTATATATAAAATTTCCTGAAATAAGGATATTTAATAACACACCTTTGCATAAGAAATTTTAAATTACAAGTCATTACATAAAGTAATCCTTTGACTAAAAATGAGGGTTAAAGGTTCCCTTACCTTGAGCCCGACTTAAGTTGTTCTTTTTTTATCATCCAAAATAATATTGTTAAATTAAATTTTAATTTATTTATAAACATTTTCAATTTTGTTTTTCCTTTAATATAAATTATTACCTTGTTGTAATAATCATATAATTATTCAAGTTCATATCGGTCGTTTTGTTGATATTCAGTTCATGGGTCAAAAATGGACTCATTATAGTTACTAATTTTCCATATGGTCAAAACTCCATTATCTCTAGAAGAGTATTAATGTCTTAAATACCATATATATACATTATATACATGTATCTATAATAGTACATAACATTTTAAGATAATAAATGAAATGCACCGTTCATAGAGACAGTAAGTCGTACATATTCATAAACACTATTATCATTTATTTGTCATATTAAAGGCATGAAAACAAAATGATAAATATGAATATTATTCTAGTATAATATATATGTAATATATGTTACATAAATTCATTAATTACATCCTTTATACATTCCATGTATTTAATGAATGAGTCATATCACATTGAGTGGGTTGTAGACCACACTTCCTCGAATGAAATTATCATATTTACACATTATGGAAGCATAATGGTATGATATAAATAAAACATAAAGAAAAATAAAAACTATATAAATATAATATATATCATATATAAATAAAATTACACCACAATATCCACCATTATAGGTGGTAGGAAAAAATTGAACAATCATCGTTTCATGCGGTAGTAGTTCACCCTACACAAAAACAGTATGTTCATATCCATTAGATGGAGTTGTGTATAAGAGTAGTTTGAATAAATATCATAAAAAATTTATAGTATATTAATGATATTGGTTCTGATATGTAGTCAAATAATAAGAAGAGCATTACTAGTGGATATGGTAAATAAAAATAAAATTACTTGTGAGAAGATGTTACATCTAAATCGTGTAACTTATTTCGATTTGAGCCAAATGTATTTCTTGAATTTTTTTTATTCCCAAGATAATGCTTCTACATGGAATAGAAGGATTTTTTGAGCTTATTTGGGTATATTTTGGACTAGATAAGGGTTTCTAAATGTGTGGGTTTTGTGGGTAGAGGTGGTGACCTTTTAAAAGAGTGAGGATAGGTAGTTTAGGAAAGTCTAGAAATTTTAATGTATTGTTAATTCAATTTCAATTAAAATGGACCTAAACTAATTTAATTATAAGATAAGATAATTTTGTTTAGAATTAACATAATCCAATAATTTTTACACATGTTTTTAATATTTATTTATCCATATCTTTTTTACTTAAACATTATTTTCCCTTTTTTAATAGTATAGTGATATCATTTTATTTACACATTATGGGTTAATTTATATTCCATATCATGTCAAATGACCCACAAAAAAGTAATTTATGAACTATTTATAATTTTATTACTAATTTTACATAATGTAAATTTTTTATGAATTTAATATCTTTTAATAAACTATTTTATGTTTTAAGTTATGAATTATGACAATTTTGAACACTATTCATACTTGATTTTTTTTACCAATTCATAACAACATTATTCCTTCAAAACAATGGAATTAAATAAAAACATATATTTCAATATATTCTAATGAATTTGTGGATGGAATCAAAATAATGAGATTAAATTTATTTTAATATTTATAATATCATTTATTTGAATCCTTTATTAATGAATCATTCAATACATCATTATTGTGTCATAATTAAATTTAGTTATTTAAGGTCTAAAAATTATAAATAAAATAACATGATGTATTAAATAATTTTAGATTTATAATTAATATTTATAGTCAAATATATCAGTTATATAACCCCATATTATAATTGTTCTAGTAAAAGATACATGTTTTCATTATATTTCTCTTTACATTAAATTAATTCTTATAAATTGTCATTTTAACATCTTTGTGGCACCATGGGGACCCAAAATCAACCCAAACATACCCACGGTTACACATATATCATCCAATTATACTATGACATGTTTTAGTGTAGTTTCATATTATTATCAAAAAAAATATTTACCCTTATTAACTATATTTACCCTTTAACCATGGTAAATAAAATAATTACTAAAGTTACTATTCATAATGTCCAAAAATAAATGATAATTATTTAAATAATATGGACAATTTGATTCCAAATATGGAGTATATTTTTCCAAATTCAAAACACAAAAGTTACAGTAAAGAAGTGAAAATCAATTCCCATTATCAAAACAAAAAAAGTGGGTTTTTAAGAAGTAATAACAATCAAAAGATTGACAAGTGTTAATGTCCAATTTCAATGGGAAAATACATCCAATGACCAAAACTAGATTAAATGATAAAAAATTACTCCAATTAAACTGAAAAACTAATTAAAAAGAAAAATATATCTATATAAATAAATTATATGAAAAGACTTTTTGAATTAAAATGAAATATTTTTTCACTATTCATAAAAAAGGAAATTTATCAGACAATTACCAGAAAATTATCCAAAGGAAATTTTGGTTTCTTGCTTCTGTTGAACAATTTTTTTTCAAATAATATATATAAATGTGAAAAAAATAAATTTAAAATGGTTTCCACATATAAATTTGGAAAAACTACATTTTTAGAAAAATAATTATTTTAATGAAGAAAGTAATTTTTTATTATATCATATATAGAAAACATATAATATTAATTTAAAACATTTAATCAAATATATAACATATATTTTTCATTAAATGAAAATTCATAAAGATTTATATGATTTTATAAACAATTTTTTTTCTTTTTAAATGGGTTTTTATAAAAATGCTTCATTTATATTAAATTGGTTTTTATTTCCATTTATAAAAATTTTGGAAACCAATGAATAATTATTTAAACATTTTTTTCATTATTCATTTGATTCAATTCATTCCTTCCATCCCAAAGGGTAATAATTAAATACAATTTAAAATAAAAATATTATTACTCTATTATTTTTCGGTTTAACACAATGTTGTGTGAAACATATTATTTAAGAGAAACTCATTGTTATGTGTCGAGTACGCTATCATAAAAAGTATCCCCTTTAACATAAAATTAATATGTTTTTCATAAATATTAATAGAAAAAAAAATTATTATTAATATAAATACCTGGGTCATTACATCATTCCCCCTTTTGGAAATTGCATCATCGCAATTTTAAAATTTGGCTCGATTACATCCTGGAAATTCCCACATCAAAATAAGAGTCAATAAAAATATCACATTAAAAAGATATAAAAATAAATAAAAAGGACACCCAAGATAATAAATACTATGATTTCTTGTAAGAAAATATGGATATGGAGGAAAACCTATACATCATGTTCTAAGGGATAGTGATAGAAAACATGATCACAAAAAGGTTAACTACCAGAAAACCGTAAACATGTGATGAGTTTACCTATCTTTGTTTCCCCATTAGTTAATATAAATAGAAGATTATTTTTTTAATTTCCTTTTCATGATGTTTAGTAATTTATTTACGATATTGTCAATAAAAATAAGGAAATATACAAACTTTTCAAGTATTGTTTCATCCATTAATAAATTTATACCACAAAGACATCTTTTCTCCAAAAGATGAGTATTAAAGATGACTTAGTCACACATAAATCACTAGAATAAACTTCTATAGAATCACACAATCCAAAAAAAGATGAACTATATATTTCCCCAGTCTTTAGACATTAACTAAAACCAAAACGGTTATAACAAGATCAGATTATCCCCGAAAAGGATAAACCATTATAAATAGAAATACTACTATTAATGTCCAAAATTCAATAAACAATACCCAAAGATCCAAAATGACCATTCAAATCACAATTGTCCTTAATTTTATCAAAATAATTTGAACTATGATTGAAACCCAAAATTTAGAAGTATTTTATGACATAGTCTTCCATGATAAACCTTATCATTTTTCTCTAAATAACATAGATTACTCTTAAAGGCTCATACATAAATTTAATTAAACTAATCACATATTCTCGGTGATAGGTTAATCATTTCCCTAAATAACCCAAATATAATTAGGTCCACCATAAAAACATAGATTCATCCAAAATTATTTTTCAACCATTACTCCAGAAATTAAATCCCATTGTATTTTATTTTTCGAACTCATATAGTGTTCCCAAAATAGACAACATCTTCCAAAATAAAATTTTTCACTTAATCATCAAATTATCTTCTTATGATAAGGATATACATCTGATGAAACATAATTTCCCAAAATCAACTTATTCTTGGTCCATAAAACCATTTAACTAAAAGGAATAATTCATACTAACTAGGGACTTCACATAGGACAGTGGTTGGCAATTCACCCTTATCACCTTCAAATGTGGTTTGGATTCCCATGGACTTCTAGGACGCGACATATTGGCACCCATTCTTCAAGTTTCCTTTTTTTTTTCTAAAACCATATTATTCATATAACATTCTCCAAAGTAAGATAATATCCTAAAAAATAACCATTACCTACATTATCCTCATATTTTATTTAATAACTTTTATTTTTCATCAAAAAATGTGATTAATATTAATCCCCTCAAAATATAAAGATCATATAAACCCATAAATCTATCCATTATGTCCACATAAGAAAAGATAATTCTTCCATTAATAAAATTTTCTCATATCAAACATCGAGGTTAAACATACTAGAAAAATTCTTCCAAATTAATACCATCATCAAAAGAGAATTAATAAAATTAAACATATCAATATCCTAAAATCTACCATAACTCTCTAATCCCTTATATGTATACTTCATACTCATATTACATTCTTTATAATCCACTAACTATGAATTTCAACCTTATTTCTCAATAGATCATTCCTTCTGATCGAATATTCTCATAATTTATAAATATCAATCCAAATATACATTATTAATTATGGATAACAAAAAAAATAATACCTTAAAGATATATATCATGATATTTAGAATATTCACTTTATCATTCAGCATGTTTTCCTACATTAGACAATTAAATGTTCACTCTACTACTGTAATTTCAATTTTCAATAGAGTTGTAAATTTTGAGATCTTGAATGCATATGAAAAAGATACCATGACCCCTAAAATAGTTTTATTAATGAGTAGGTGTTTGATAAATCCAAAAATCCCATGTAGGTGATTTGAATAATACATAATCTTCAAAATCATTCGAATTGGATTTTTCCATAATAGTGATGATCAAATTGTCGGGGATGGATAAAAAGGTTGTGAAAGATCTCTTTCCTTCCATCTTGACAAATGATTCATAAAATTATAAAACAAATAAACACTTAAACATGATATGAATTATTATTATTAAAAAATAATCCCTTATAGGGTAATGATAAAAAATGATTATATTACTCTAATCCATGAACCTCCTTCTATATCCATTGATTGGATTTTTTATCCAAACATCATATTTTAACATAACCCACCATAATATTTCATATGATAATAACCCTCTTGGATTTATAGGATCATTTAACTACACCCAAATAACTCCCTAATCTCAATAGTTATCAAAACCATCTTCTGATGCCAATTATAAGTCCCCAGCCTTAAACATTGCACAATCTTGAGTTAAGTCAAGAATTGACGTTGATCATCATTTTAGGTTTATAGTTTTAGAGAAATAGGACATAACTATTACATTATATCTCAAATATTAGAAATTATAAACTTCTACTCTGTCCAATTTTTTCACAATAATAAAACCTCTTAAATAAAACGAAAATTATTTTCTTTACAAAAATCTTATTGAATTCTTCCTTTCTATAACCCTTCCTTTTACACAGTGAAAAACATTTCATAAACATGGTATGAGCACAAAAAGTTCAGTAAGGGATATGAAATAATGAAAGAAAACTTTTATCCATGAATACAAATGAATAAATGAAATAATACTTTCTAACCATAAAACAGAAGCTCTTTATCATACCTTATAAAATCATAGTATTTACGAATAACTCATATAAATCATTAATCATAATGGAAACATCTAGTGTCCATAACATACATACATTTTCACTTTTAAAGATAAATTGGGAGAAAACATCATGATTATGTTTTAAATACACTTCCTAGTATATTCCCTAAATCACAGAGGTGAATCTTGATCATTTACTTTGTCACATTACCTAATTAATTGGATAGATATTACTATCTCACCCACCATAGGTTTATCACAGAACCACCCATATTTGGTTTATCACGTAACCACTTATAAAATGAAAAAGTACCATTACATAATCATAAAACATAAAAGATTGAAATTATAAACATTTTAGTCAACAATAAGAAGAATACAATTCAAGATATTGAAATATTCAAATCATTTATAAATCCATGTAAAACATTTAATTTAGTGATTTTTGATTCAATGTATACCATACAAAATTGAAACATTTAAATGAAATTGTAGAATTATAGTTTCAAAACATATATTCCCATATAAATAAATCCTTATTAGAATTTTAAAAACATTTACATAATTGAGAAATATTTACAATAATAAATCATGAATCCTTTTAGGGTTATGTTTAAGTTAAAGGCTCCTTTACCACATGATAAAATACATGAATAAAAATAATTGATGAATATAATTAAAAAAAACTTACTATATCATGAGAATAATTAGATTCATTGTATAATATGTAAAGGGGAAGTATAACACCATTTAAAATTTAATTGGTGCATAAATATAAATATGTGTCAATGGAATGAAAATTTAGACGAAATCCCTTACAAAGATCGTATCCTTGGATTAAGGGTAAATCGATGACATAATTATGTGTAAAAAATATAAATACAAACAAGATAATTAGATATTTTTTTTAATAAAATAGTAGGTCATTCATATATATTCTTTTAAAAACAAAACCAATGAAATGGATTATTAACACCATGAATGGATATTGATTAAAAATTTCCCACACAATGCTTGTAAAAATGATGTAAGAATTTATCAATAGAGTGATTATGTGTAGAAATAGTATAACCACACCAAGGTAAGTGGAAATTACAACCTATATAAATAAATAGTGATTCTGCATGTAATATTGGCTTAATATAATCAATTATGTATGCATAAAACCGAATGACTTGAAATTGAGTATGAAAATTCCCTTACCAAAAATTGGTAGCCTAACGATGTCACATAAAAATTTAGAAAATTAGTTTATGATAAATAAAATGATATGTCATAATTTGTACATAAATTAGACAGAAATAAGGATATAGAATAACATACTCTAATATGATAAATTGGAAATTAAATGTCATAACATAAAACCAGTATTTTACTAAAAGAGGAGGGTGACAGCTTCCCTTACCTTGAGTCCTACTTGTCTTGTCCATTCCATGTCTCCATGAATAATAAACATAAGTTAATTTCTAAGTAATTCAGATACTTTTATAATTTTTTTATTCCTTTTATATATCTTATTACATTTTTATGACAATCATATAATTATTCATGTTCATATCCATTGTTTTGTTGATATTTGATACTTGAGTTTAAAATGAACTGGTTATAAGTACAAATTTTCTAGACTATTAATAGTACAATATCTTTATAATAGTATTGAAGATTTTAATATCGTATATATTAATTATGTATAAGTATTTATTTTTTTCATATCATTTGGAGATAAGAAATGAAATGCATCATTCGTGGACATGGGAGGTCATACATACCCGCGAATGCTACATTCATTTATTTCTCATATTAAATGAATAAAAAAATGATACATATGAATTTTATAATTCTAGTATAATATATATCTTATATATTTTTCATAATTTTAATAATTTCATCCTTTATACATTCTATGTATGGCCTAATCGAGTCATATCACTTTGGGGGTGGTAGTCCGTACTTCCTCAAATTAAATTATTGTATATACACATTATGGAAAGAATATTTGAATGCTATAAATAAAAAATAATGATGCATATATAAAATTTAAATATACTATATGTAAATACCTGGAAATTTCAAGAAAAGTTTTTTTCTTAAATACTGTGGAATTTTGCGAGTCTAAGGTTTCTGACGGCACTTGATTATGAGGCCCGGTGTTCCCGAAATGAATTTATGAAGTGTTGTTTGGGTATGTTCAGTAAACATACGGGCGGGTTTTTCTATCTTTTGAACCGATGCTAGGAATTGAAATCCAAGGACACCGATGAACTCGCAATGCTGGTATTCCCCTAAGGGGACCTTAAACGTAGTTGCATTTTGACGGGAGGAGAAGTTAATTTTCAGGTTGTTATTACAAAATAAATAAAAAAATATGTGTTAGATATTTTTATTTGTGGAGGGTGGTAATTTCCTCCCAAGGGGAGTTAGAGGTGGGGCCTAGACCCACATAACCTCCTGTGAGAGGATATTTGTGGGGTGGGTCCCAAACGTTCCCTGAACTCTTGAACTCCCCATAACTCTCTTGAACTCTCCATAACTCTCCCCTTCATTAATTACATTGACAACTCCCCCTAATTTAATTGTGATCTCTCCACATTCCCCTATCCCTTTAATTCAATGACAACAATTTTAATTAATGATTTGAAACCCAATTATATAATAAAAGTGGATTGAAATTTGAATTAAATTGTTTAATAAAATAATAGCCTTGGATATTTTTTTATTTTGGGATTTTGGTGGTGTTGAGAGAATTTGGAAGAAGCTCTGGAGAAATATAGATAGTGTCCTTCACTCAAGGAATAACACCATCTCCTTCCAATGAAGAACCATCGAAGAATGAATCATCACCTTCGATCTTCAATGAAGACAAAGGAGAAGAAGACACCTGCAAGGATTGCCAACGACGACGTGCCTTCTTTCCTCATCTCCGCAACAAGTTGGGAGATATCGTTACCTCCTAGGACGCACTCCGAAGTCATCCATAAATCCTCTTCCCGCAACATCATCTTCTGTGACGCCGACCACCACGAACCTTAATTCGAGGTAGGGGGTTTTGTTAATTTATTTGAAATAAATTATATCTTCGTTCTTGTTGTATACAAGTGAACATAATTGGCTATATGATACCACATAACGCGGAGGGTGCGGGCCGAACGAACACGGCCCGATGGCCCTCTGTTGAACCTTGATCATTTTCGATGGAAACGACGATGGAAGGGATGGTGGCAATGATTAAATGTGGCGGTCGTGCACTGGCCGCGGGAGGAGGAACCACGGCCCGCAACCACGGGCAGCTTGGCCGACAAAGAACAGGCGGGCTTAAGCTGGCCAGAACAAAGAGAAAACAGTTCCACAAGGGGCGTCGTGCTACAGAGGACCACGGCCCCCATTCTGCGGGCCGCTTCGGTGGGAGAACCAGCTGGCAGGTAGCCAGACGGGCTAGAGAAGAACCACGGCGCCAGGAGGTCATCGTGCTGGACGAACCGCGGCCTGCCCATGCGGGCCGCTTGCGCCTAGAAGGCCGGCCGGCTTTGGCCGACCGGTTATTTGGGCGGTGCCGCTTGGCACCGCCGAAGCGGGACATACTCCATCGGTCAAGGCCGGGCCGCATGATTCATCAGGCGGGTCCCACCCTTTGCTGGTTCGGACCATCCAAAACCGGGATGACCCGACCCATCAGCCCCTTGGGCTTAACGGGCCAATCCTGTTTTTACTTAAAGGTTAATAACTCAAAGACCGTGCGTCCGATCGATGCTCCGTCTACGACACTAGGACCCTTGCGACAAGGCGGTCCATTTGGGATACTCTATGTAAGTTATGGATGACTTTGGGGAATGGTCGTCTTAGAAACGAGTGTATTTTTAACCGAAACCCTGGAACGTAAAATCCAATATCTCTCACATCGGGCATCTGATTGATGCACCATCTGTCGCGTTGAGTTCAAATTAACGAGACGGAACATTCTGATACATCAACTCCATAATTTTTGATAGTTTATGTATCGATCCCCCTTGGCATGAGAAGGGGTCCCTCCCGGAATCAGGTGTGTTGTGTGTGGGAACCTTAGAGCTGGCTGCGACTACTACGACTACCATTCTAGGATCCTTCGAGGGTTCGACAACGATGACCACTATACAGGGATCCTTCGTGGGTCTGATAGTGATGCAGACTGTACTTGGTTCCTCTGTGGGTTCGACAGTGGTGACTACTATACTTGGATCCTCTATGGGTTTGGCAGCGGTGAAGACTGTACTTGGATCCTTCGTGGGTTCATCAGCGACAACTTCTATACTTGGATCCTACGTGGGTTCGGCAGAGGAGATGATTCAGAGGCTACATATAATCATCTCCACCCCTCTTCATGGGTATTATACTTATGTGATCTGATTATTGACTTTCAATAATTATCATTGATATGATTGACTTTATTTTCTAT
This sequence comes from Viscum album, assembly GCA_963277665.1. NCBI lineage: Eukaryota > Viridiplantae > Streptophyta > Magnoliopsida > Santalales > Viscaceae > Viscum > Viscum album. The sequence continues at coordinate 1,819,977,540 of OY728146.1, forward strand.
GTGGGCTGGGTTGTGCTAGGGCTTGAGAGTTGCAGCCGAATTGTGGTTGGTGACTTAGGTATATGTATGGGAATATACCTAACTTGAATCGGTTGATACTTCGTGATTGTATCTTTCCTTTGTGGTTTATTCTACATGGATTATGGGAGACATTCGGGTGTCTCGGGGTCTCCACTAAGTATCGTATACTCACCACTGCAGGGCCTATTCCACACTACGTTGTGTTGGATGTAGACGACGGACATCATTGAACAAGGTGGCATCTTGTGGAGATGGACGTTACCCGGAGGTGGACCACATGGTGGGACGTACACGAAGCGGATGGCCGAACCCGAGGAGTTGAGGAGACCATATGTACCCGCCCTTCAGGTGGGAAATCCAGAGGAGGACTCAGTGGTTTCTTCTTTACTTTACTGATGTTTTACTTTCTATTCAGTTATACTGTACTTTCAGTTGGGTTTGTATACTGGACCATTTACTTTTCAACACTTACTTTTATACTCTGTTTTTCTTAGTCCTTACTTCACATGCGTACTATGTTGTGTTTCTTTAGCTTTATAAAGGCAATTACTTAACTTTTTATCGGGATTTACGCCTTTGGTTCTAGTCACCAGCCCCTAGCCAATGGAAGGAGGGCTTGGGGTAGTCACAGCACAGGCCCCGGGGATGGGTCGTGACAAATTGGTATCAGAGGAGTTGGTTATACCGCAGAACTCAAGACATTGATCATTCCTTTCTGTGAAGCAATATTGTTAAGTGTATAGAGTGTGGTTTCAGTCTAGGGAGTCTAGTGTTGGTGAACCGGCCAACGTATCCATACACTATGACCCTGACCCTTGATTTCCGACTCAGTGCATGAAAAAACTGATTGCATGTGTGTTTCAAATGATTTCTTTGTTATTACTTTATGTTAGCTCACCATGTATACTGTTTGACCGTGGCACAGCTGTTTCTTTTCAAGGATGGCCCCATGAAGGCAGCCAGCTAGGGTTCCGAGTCACGTGTGAGATGGAATCCCACCGAGCTATGAGGCCTCGGTGCAAGGCCCCATCACAGCGGCGGCACCCGCGGTACCACTACCTACTGGGGCACAGATACCACCATTTCTAGCAGTAGAGAGTGCACGCTGCCTGAGTGCACTGCATGAGTTTCAGCGATAGAGGCCGCCTAGGTTCCGCGGAGAAACGGACCCTTGGGGGAGTTGAGGATTGGCTAGAGGCTGTCGTTAGAGTCTTTAGATTAGTAGGGACACCAGTTGATCTTATGGTGATCCTTTTTGTGAGTCCCCTGCACGCATGAGCAGGTAGATGGTGGAGCATGATGCTCCAAGTGCATGAAGAGGTATCTCTACTTTGGACGGACTTCTAGATTCTCTTCCACTCGGAGTCTGTTCCATCCACACTTTGTGCAGTGCAGATTTAAGAGTTACTTCTTCTACGATAGGGTAGTATGACAGTAGATGAGTACTCGGTGATATTTACCGACCTCTCGTGCTACTCCACGTACATGGTACGAGACTTTTTCTTTAGGTCCCGGACCTTTGAGTAGGGACTGAGGCATGAGATTAGGGCTTTGATGTTCTCCCTTAGCATTTCGACGTAGGCAGGAGTGCTGGAGCAAGCCCTTCTTGTGGAGAGATTTCTTGCTGAGCTGATGCCATCAGTGAGACCCACCGCAGGGCAACATGTAGCGGAGTCTTCTGCAGCTACCAATAGACATATGTCACAGAGGTCCAACAAGACCAAGCAATCATATGGGCGACCTCAAGATACTGGTTCAGATGTCTGAGGCACATGAAACAAAGCCAGTCATTCGAGGGGAAGGCAGTGCTATGCATTCGGAGGGCAGGGTCACATGGCTCGATAATAACCGACATGCCATACAGACAAGCAGAAAACAGTAGTGGGACCTCCTAGGTATAGGAAGAGGTTCGACTGTGGTGGTCTACTGGTAGCAGGAGGATGTGGCAGAGGAGCTGGCCGAGTAGCGGGTGGCAGATGACGCTTTGAGGCTCTACCACCACCACCACCCGGAGGACCACCCCGACCACATGGAGCTGGAAGAAAGGGGTAGGATCACCTCCATGCAGTCAAGGCCTACAACCACGATTCACCTGATATTTTTCGAGGTACTATATGTGTCTACTACACCCTTGCTGAAGATCTTATAGACATAGGATCGAGTCATTCTTTTATTGCCACTTCTCTTGTTCGGAGCTCAGATATTCTGACGGAGCCATTGGCTCGATCCTTACAGCTAGAGACTCCTATAGGAGCAGACTCGACGATTATGCATTGGTGTCTGCAGTGTGATCTTACTCTATGAGGAAAGAGCTTCGGCTGCGATCTGCTCATAGTAACGTCGAGGCCTTACGACGTCATCTTGGGTATGGATTGGTTGTCTATAGTCCATGCTCAGATCGACTGCATTAGGCGCAAAGTGTGTTGTGTCCGCACGGATGGGAGCAGTTTCACCTTCACCGGTGAGAAGGGAGCCTCTGTAGCACAGGATGGACTTACGCAGAGGATAGGGTAGCCAATCACACATCAGTTGGCTAGTCTCATCCAAGGAGCGGTTGATGCGCGGAGTCTGAGTTTTCTTGTTGTGGTGGATTAGTATGCGGACGTTTTTAATGATGATGTTCAAGGACTACCTCCTCACAGAGAGGTAGACTTCTACATAGACCTGTACCCTAGGACAGCACGGATATCGACTCCAGCATATCAGATGGCTCCCATCGTCCTTTGTGAGTTGCGGGTACATCTGGAGGACATACATGGAAAGGGATTCATCCGACCAAGTGTTTGACCATGGGATTCTCTGATTTTGTTCGCCAAGCAAGTGGATGGGAGCTTATGACTGGGTGTCAACTACCGTAACTTGAATTAGGTGACCGTGAAGAATAAGTATCCTCTCTTGAGGATTTAATACCTCTTTGATTAGCTCAATGGAGCTCATTGGTTCTCAAAGAAAGACCTCAAGTCATGCTATCATCAGCTAAGAGTTCGAGACGAGTATGTGCAGAAGTCGGCCTTCAGGTGTCGGTATGGCCACTAAGAGTTCTTGGTTATGCCTTTCGTCATAACTAATGCACCAGCAGTGTTCAGGAGTCTCATGAACAAGATCTTACAACTTTACATTGATCGTTTTGTCGTAGTCTTCATTAACGACATACATAATTACTCAACTACTGAGGAGGAGCATGCCTACCACTTGCGGTTTTTACTGGATACACTCCGAGAGCACCAGCTTTGTGGTAAGCTCTCAATGTGCCAGTTCTGGATTCGAGACGTTCATTTCTAGGGACACGTCATCTTGAAGGATGGGGTTGTAGTGGACCCAGTGAATATCGAGGCGGTACTTGCTTGGGAGCCACCCAGGAGCATGACGGAGGTGCGGAGTTTCCTAGGTCTGGCTGGGTACTATATGAGATTTTTCCAAGACTTCTCCAAAGTTTCAGCACCACTTTTATCTTTGACGAAGAAGGTTAAACACTTCATGTGATAAGATATATGCCAATAGATATTTCATGAGCTGATACAGAGATTGACCAGTGTGCCCATCTTGGGGATATCGGAGGAGGGCTTTGGGTATGTATTTTAGTACGACGCATCAGGGACCGGACTCTGGTGTGTCCTGATGCAGGACCAATCGGTGATCGTATATAGTTCATGGCATTTGAGCTAGCATGAGGAGAACTACTCTACCCAAGAGCTGCAGTTAGCAGCAGTGCTCTTCGCCTTGAAGATGTGGCGGCACTATCTGATGGGAAAGTGCTCTACAGTCTACTCTGACCACCAGAGTCTCAAGTACATCTTTTTTGCAGATGTACCTGAACCTGAGACAGTAGAAATGGCTCAAGTTCCTCCAGGACTATGACTTCAAGATATTCTATACTCCTAGGAATGGGAACGTAGTAACAAATGCTCTCATTAGGAGGTCAGACATACAACTATTAACAAAGGTGATAGAGCAGCTAGCCACGTTGCAGATATCCTTCGTGGATAGAGATAGATCGTCCTTTCTACAGTCTCTCACAGTCACTCCTCTAACACATCAGTGGGTCAGGGAGGCATGTCATGGGGACATTGACTATGAGATGCCACGTGATCATATTTCCATAGGGAAGGCACCTGATAGATTTTCTGAAGGAGGGGAGCATGTCATCCTCATTAGGGGATGTACCATGGTACCTATTGCAATATAAGAGGAGGTGTAGAGGGAGTTCCACACTACCCCTCTTGTGGTACATCCATGAGTGGAGAAGATGTATTAGGACCTCAGATGACAACACTAGTGGCTGGGTATGAAGAAGGCTATGGGGGAGTTTGTTTCATGATTCCTCACTTATCAGTAAGTGAAGGAGGTGCACCAGGTACCAGCATGTTTGGTACATCCCTTAGAGGTCCGGAGAGGAAGTGGGATGGTATATCCATGGATTTTGTGATGGGGCTTTCACGTACATCCGGAGGGCACAACTCTATCTGGGTGATCATTGACTGACTCACCAAGTCGGCCCACTTCCTTCCGATCAGAGAGCAGGGCCCATTAGAGGGCTTGGGACACCTCTACATTCAGGATATCATACGGATTCATGGTGTTCCATCATCTATAATTTCTTGTCAGGATTTTCATTTCACTTCCCTTCTATGGAAGGGGATACATGAGGCTTTTGGGATGTAGATACATCTGAGCATCACCGTCCATCCTCAGACAGACAGGCAGATAGAGAGGACCATTCAGACTCTCGAGGACATGCTCTATGCACGTGTCCTTGATTTTGGTCATAACTGGGAGGATCACCTACCCTTTGTGTATTTTGCATACAACAACATCTACCACTCCACCATCGGGATGGCACCATACAGGGCACTGTACGGATGACCATGCAGATCACCTCTGTGTTGGACTGACCCAGGGGAGTTAGCACTTGTAGGACCATATATGGTTTAGGATGTGACAGAGAAGGTGAAGATCATCCAGGAGTAGATGAAGACTGCACAGAGCCGACAGAAGTCCTATGTTGATAGGAGACTGCAACCACTAGAGTTTGAGGATGGAGACCGCGTTTTCTTACGGGTCTCACCTCAATGTGGTCTATGGATATTTGTCCGGGGTCACAAATTATCTCCATGTTTCATCAGGACTTTCTAGGTCCTCAACGAAGTAGGAGATGTGGCTTACCGCCTAGTCCTTCCACCTCAGTTGCACTGGGTGCATGATGTCTTCCACGTATCTCAGCTGAGGAGATACATGCACTACCCGACCCACATCATCGATCACGAGGAGTTAGACATTGATGACAGGGTGATGTTTGTGAAGGTCTGGTGGAGATCGAGGATCGACAAGAGTGTGTCCTATGTGTATGGTCGATAACTCTGGTGCGCATTTTCTGGAAGCACGAGAACCTCCAGGAGAGAACTTGGGAGTGGGAGGCTCAGATGCGAGCTCAGTACCCCAATTTTTTTTCCTAGTGTGTGTTGTAGCTTTACGGGGTCATAAATCCCAAAGGTGGGAGTAATGTAAAGACTCAAAAATAACAAGGAAATTTATTTTCATTAATTCTTTGGAATTTTGTGTGTCTGCGGTTTCTGAAGCCACTTGATTCTACGGCCCGATGTGCCCAGAATCAATTTCTGATGTTCTGTTCTGGTACGTTCAGTAAATGTACATGTGGGTTTTTCTATCTTTTGAATCGGTTCTCGTAATTGAAATCTGAGGACACTGATGAACACACAACGCCAGTATTTGCATAAGGGGACCTTTACCGTAGTTGCGTTTTGACGGGAGGAGAAGTTAATTTTCGGGTTGTTATTAAAAAAAATATGTGTTAGATATTATTATTTGTGGAGGGTGGTTATTTCCTCCGATGGGGAGTTAGATGTGGGTCCCACACCCACATAACCTCCCATGAGAGGATATATGTGGGGTGGGGCCCACACGTGCCCTAAACTCTTGAACTCCCCATAACTCTCCCCTTTATTAATTTTTTTGACAAATCCCCCTAAATTAATTGTGATCTATCCACCTTCCCCTCGCCCTTTAATTATATGACAAGACATTTAATTAATTATTTGAAACACAATTAATTAATTATAATGGATTGAAATTTGAATTACATGGGTTAATAAAATAATAGCCTTGGATATTATTTTATTTTGGGCATTTGGTAGTGTTGAGATAATCTAGAGGAAGCTCTAGAGAAATAGAGATAGTGTCCTTCTCTCAACGAAGAACACTATAACCTTCCAATGAAGAACCATCGAAGAAAAAATCATCACCTTTGATCTTTGGCCAAGCCAAAGGAGAAGAAACCACCCACAAGGAATGCCAACGACGACATGCCTTCCTTCCTCGACTCTGCAACAAGTGAAGAGACGTCATTCCCTCCTCAGACGCACTCCGACGTCGTCAATGAATTATCTTCCCACAACGCCGTCTTCTGCAACGCAGACCACCGCGAACCGTAATTTGATATAGGTGTTTGCTTAATTTATTTTAAATAAATTATTCCTTCATTATTGTTGTATACAATTTAACATCATTAGCTATATGATATCGACTAATGCGGAGGGTGCGGGCCAAACGAACGTGTCTCGAAGACCCTCTGTTGAACCTTAATCATTTTCTATGGTGACGAGGATCAATAGGATGGCAGTGAAGATTGAAGATGGCGGCTATGCGCCAACTGCATGCGGAGGAACCGTGGCCCGCAACCACGGGCCGCTCGGCCGGCAAATAACCGGCAGGCTAAAGTCTGCCGAACCGAAGAGACCATGGCGCCACAAGTGGCGCCGCACTATGGCAAACTGCGGGCCTCTTTGGCCAGTGAACCGGCCAGCAGGCGGCCGACCGGGCTAAGAAGAACCGCGGCGCAAGGAGACAGCCACGCTGGATGAACCGTGGCCCACTTGTTCTATAACGACCCATACATTACATACATTGTTATTACTTAATAATTGAAGCATACTTATTATAAAAAATAAAAAACCACAATAGGACCATATAGGTATAGTGTCTTTAGATACTGGGAAACATAAACAACTGGTTCATAAAGCCTCTACAGTGTCTCTCATTTATTCCATCATATCAAGAATCCCTTTTTGGAATATCCTACTTAATACCCATCTTCCCGACCTGGGGAAAAGAAAACATACAAAAGGGCGAGGTCAAATTATCAGTAAGGGTAAACAAAATACATATCAATCACATTATATTTATAAGAACATATCATTTTCAAAATCATAACATGCAAAAGAGATCATAATTTCATAACTTGGGAAAAATCATATTAGTGAAATGTAATCCCAATAATCATAACATAAATCATGAAACTTTGTGTAATACACACATAATCATAGAGAATCATTTCGTAGTAGTCAAAACTCATTTCTAATACTATCTTAGCGGACAATGTCCATTTCTAAACCGAGTTCACTCCTCGTTTCAGTCCTGTATCACTGAACCAGATTAACATGTCGTTCCAGCCATGTATATCTCATGAGATATAAATATTTACCCAATGCATTGGAGGGAGATATAGGTCCCACCCATCTCATAATAATACCATTATTATGTGTGCAACAAGATCATAAATTAGACATTATATCATAACCCATGTAATAAAAATGGGATTCTTAAACATCATTCCATCATAACATAATACATATAAGATAAAAGGACATCATAAAAATAATTCCATCATAACATAAACAAATCAATTTAAAAATAGGGATATAAATAGAACCCCATATAATCTTAGATGGAAAATAATTTTGATAAAACACTTGAACTCCATTCTTGAGGAAAATATCCTTTGTACTTCAAAAAAATAATTTTCATGTCATACTATTTTAAAAAAAGATGTTGATTTAAAATAAACTTGAAAACTTGTAAAGGAAGCTTCATGGAAATAATATTCTATGAAATCATAAAAATCCAATCATGCCATATTAGTTAAAAATGACATTCTTCTCATACTTTGGCCAAAAAAGTCAAAAAGTATCTCGTACTTTAAACGACCAAATATTTCATTCATATATTTTACTAAAAATCAACCAATAGGTAAAATTGGATTTAAAAAATTGTAGTAGGATATAAATATTATTAAATATTGAGTAAACATGGATGTGGATGAAAAATATTCTCTAGAAAATACCGAAGTATAAACAATCTCGGATAAAAATTGAGATTTCGAGATTTTCCATTTCATTAGGTCTGATTTGCTTCGTACATGTACAAAACTCCAGTATAATGATTTAAATAATTTTATTTACTTATTACAGAATCATAATAATTGTTATGATATCATATATGGTCATATTCTTATCTTCTTATTAGTAATATTTCATTGTTACTTGTTATTCAGGTGTTTATTGCTTTTTGTTCTTATGCGTGTTTTGTTAAATAAAGTATTATTCTTCTTCTTAAATTATAGGTACCAAATTTATAGAACGTTATTAGTGAAATATATATCATATTTATTAATTAAATTCATTTATATAATCATTACGCAGTGATGATCATGTAGAACAAGTTGCATCGCATCATGGAGACGGTAGGCCGTACGTACGCACGAGCGATGATATCATTACCATGATCGGGGAATTGTATTTATGTGTATGTATACTATTTCAGAACCAATATCACTTTATAATAATCATATATAGTTATTCTTTACACCAATATACCCATCCAAGTAAGGTGGTGGTGGAAAACAGATTACACCACAGCGAGGAGACGGTATTCCGTACGTACGCATGTGCGGTGATTTCGTTTTACGTAGGATAGATAGAAGGTGAAATTGGGATGTTTCATATTTATAATAAAATATCAGTAAATTACTGATAATGATGTTATTACTTCATAATGAAACAACTAAATAAGAATAAGTAGAATAAGAAATAAAGTTGGAAGAATCGGTAACAGACATTACCTCTTCTTTGAAGCGCCTCTTCTTAACCTCTTCTTAGGGCCCTAAAGATGCTCTTTGAAGAAGACCGGTACCTCTAGAATGATTCTATGTAAGTGGAGAAGATAAATTTTAAGGTTTTTTCCGAGATTGATGGCTCAAATTGGTGTGATGAGGAGAGGGAGGAGGTGCCCTTTTATAAGGGAGGAGAGTGACACCTTAGAAAAAAACGTAAAATATTATTTTATAATAAAGCCATATTCGGTTTTAATAGTTCCAAATTGATTTCTTTCGAAGAAAATGTGGGTATGGGACGAAATAATCTCAACCAATATATTTTAGGCATGTATAGGTTACTATTTTAACCTTATCGTTTAGATTTAACTCTAAGTTAAATAATTTAACTTTTACAACGTCTTCTTGTTTTCTTAAACTATATGGTTAATAAACATACTATAACAAGCCAAAAGAACCCCAAGTGGTTAATTATTAATACATATATCCTTATCAAAGTCATTTGGCCGAACCTTTTATTCTCAAAAAGAATCTAACAATTAATAATATAATATTTGTTTTAAAAACTATTTTATGTCACTTTTGACACTATTTGGTAATTGTTTTTTGTGAAATTCATTATAGAATTATTAGTTCTAAATAATTTATTAAATCAACACTGGAATGACATATTAACCTATAAAATTAGTTTAATTCATAAAAAGTCTCAAATTAAATTTATTTGGTTATTTATAATAACAATTATGCTAATATTTTATTAATAATGTAATTACTGCATCATCATTTTGTCATAAATAAAATAAATTATTTAATGTCTAAAAATTAAAAATAAAATACCACTATGTAGGAAATCTTTTTATCTTTCTAATGAATAATTATAGTCGAATTTAACTTATGTATAACCCTATATTAATAATGTTTTAGTTATTAAACTTAGATTTTAACTATTTTAACTCTTCTTTAAATAAAATAATAATAAATGTCCTAATCAAATTAAAGTGGACCAAAATAGTCATATTTTATTCCCAAGGTTGTTTTTGGTCGAATTAAACTTATCCAAAAGAATTAGGACATGTTTTCGGGTAATAATAATATCATTTGTACCCTTAATTACCCTATTTACTTTTAACAGTGGTAAAAAAAGTAAAAAGATACTATTCACCAAAAATTATTTTTATCTTATTAAACCACATTTTAAACCTTGATACTAACCATGTCTCTTGTATTTTATAAATCCCACTCACATAAGCAGTAAAATTAAAAAATATGTAAATTTTCAAACACTCCTAGGAGGTGGGTAAAAGACGGTGAAAAGTTCAATAAAAATTTTGTATATCTAAAATTATTATAAAATGACTCTAATAAATTACATTGAACTTATATAGGTATTATGTATCAATTTTGACCTAAAATTTATTTAAATAAAATAAATAATTATTTAAATAAAAAGTATGTTTTTAAATAGTAACCTAGTGTTTTCACTATTTGTCAAAAATTGAACATTTTCAGAAAAATACCAAAAATTCACCCTAAGCTAATTTCGATATTCCGAATCCAAAACTGAAGCCCATTTTTAAGGATAAAATTTATAAAATTTCAAAAGGTGTGTATTACTATTCATAACTGCTAGTTTTAATAATATTTTAATAGTATATCGTTGTTTAGTGAAACTCAGTATTGCGTACAACGCAAGCTATCAAGGAAGGTCGTGATTGCGTGTAATGCATGCCAAGCTAGTGTTGTGTGTATTAAAAGATTTCACTGATGATCGGGTATGTACTTTCTCAGATGAGTACATGTGAAGGATCGGGTATGTACTTTCTCAGGAGAGATACATGTAACACATCATGAACTTGAGAGAGATTTGGTGGAAGATCCAATCGGTAAGCTACCTTCTCAACACGATATAGTATTTCAAAAGGACCGATATACCTAGGGCTCAACTTTCCCTTCTTTCCAAATCTCATTACTCTCTTCTGAGGAGATATTCATAAGAACACTTTACCACCCACTTCAAACTCTAGGTCCTTTCTTCGTTTATTGACATAACTTTTTTTGTCGACTCTGAGCTTCTCTTATGTATTGTTGGATAGATCAGACCATTTATGCCATCTCATCAACAAGATTAGGTCCCAATAGCTTTCTTTCCCCAACTTCATCCCAGCAAGTTGTAGTTCAACATTTCTTCCCATAGAGAGCTTCATAAAGAGCCTTCTTAAAATGGGATTGAAATCTATTATTATAAGAAAATTCCACCAAAGGTATGTGTTGATCCCAACCACCTTTTAAATCAATAGAGCAAGCTCTTAACATATCTTCTAGAGTTTGAACTGTTCTATCAGACTGACCGTCTGTCTGAGGATGATAAGCAGTGTTGAAACTCAACTCTGTATCTAAAGTATGCTGATGACTTCTCTAGAACATCGGGGTTAACCACAGATCCCAATCAGATATAATGGAATGTCGTACTCCATGCAATCATACCACTTCCTTTACACATATCCTGGCAAGATGATCCAGAGAGAAATCTTCTCTAATTGCAATGAAGTGTGCCGACTTCGTAAGATGATCTACTATAACATAGATAGCATTATTGCTTTTGGATGTTTTATAATGCCTAGTGACAAAGTCTATAGTGATGTTTTCCCATTTCCATTCGGTCATGGGTTATGGTTGTAACATCCCCTTAGACTTCTGTCTCTCAGCTTTAACTTGCTAACAAACCAAGCATCGAGAGATATATTCAACAACATCTCTTTTCATGCCATCCCACTAGTAGTACTATTTCAGGTCCCTATAGATCTTCGTGCTTTCATGATGAATAGAGAATGAAGAACTATGAGACGCATCTAGTTTCTCCTTCTTTAATTATGGGATGGGAGGAACACAAACCCGATTCCTGAACCTTATCATCCCATCCCAATCAAGGATGAATTAAAGAACATTTCTCACCTTTTTTTGTAACTCTACATCTTCTTTTTGTGCCTCCTTAATATTCACATATATAGATGGTTGAACATTAATTTGAGAAAGATAATATTTTTCCCCTTCCATTATAAATCCAAGATCCATCCTTTGTAAATCCATAAATATTGGATCTTTTGTGATCCACAGTATGGATATGCTTGCATGGTCTTGTTGACTTAATGCATCTGCCACCTTGTTTTCTTTCCCAGGTTGATAATGAATTGAGCAATCGTAGTCCTTAATCAATACCAACCATCTTCTTTGGAGCATATTCAGATCCTTTTTTGTGAAAATATACTTTAAAATATTATGATAAGTTTAAATGTCACACCTTTCACCATAAAGATAATGCCCCCAAATCTATAATGCAAATATTACCACAGCTAACTCCAAATCATGAGTTGGGTAATTTTGCTCATAGATTTTCAACTGTCATGAGGCCTAAGCTATCACCATATCATTTTTCATGAGAACACACCCCAATCCCTTCTTGGATGCATCAATGTAGTTCACAAATCGTTCTCCACTACAAGGAAGTGTGAGAACTGGTGCACTGGATAACATTCTTTTCAACTCCTTGAAATTCTCTTCACACTCCTCTGTCCACATGAACATAACTCCTATTTGAGTCAACCTGGTGATTGGATTATATAATCGTGAAAAATCTTTCACAAAACGTCGATAATATCCAGTCAAACAAAGAAAACATTGGATCTTGGTTACTATTGTTGGTCTCTACCATCTTTCGATAACCTTTGTTTTTGCTGGATCCACAGATATCCCCCCTTTTGTGATTATGTGACCCAAAAATGAAACATTTTGAAGCCAAAATTCACACTTGGTAAATTTGGAATAAAGCTTCCCCTTTCTCAGGGTCATCAATACAATTCTCACGTGATCTTCATGTTCTTCTTTGCTCTTTGAAAATACAAGAATATCATCTATAAAGACAGCCACAAACTGATCAAGATAGTCTCTAAATACCTTATTCATTATATCCATGAAGATAGTAGTGGCATTAGTAATACCAAATGGCATCACTATAAATTCATAGTGTCCATACCTTGTACGGAAATCCGAATTTGGTATATCCTCCCTGTTGACCCTTAATTAATGATACCCTGGACAAAGATCAATCTTGGAAAAGTATTGAGCTCCGTGTAGTTGGTCAAATAAGACATCAATGCATGGGAGAGGATATTTTTTCTTGATAGGGATCTTGTTATGTTCTTGATAATCAGTGTATATTCTCATTTATCCATCTTTCTTCTTAACAAACAGAATAGGTTCTCCCCAAGGTGATGCACTAGGGCATATGAATCCCTTATCAATATTCTCTTGGAGTTTCTTCTTCCATTCCTGTAACTCAATTGTGGCCATTCTATATGGTGTCTTGTAAATGGGCATAGCACCTGGTATGAGTTCTATTGAAAACTCAACTTCATGATTGGTAGGAAGACCTGACAATTCTTATAGAAAGACATCCTCAAACTCCCGTACAATGGGTGTATTCTTAATCATGATTTTCTCTCCAATAATTTGAGATAAATAACCTTCATTTTTTGGAATCAATACCCATAAGATGGAATAAATTTCCACTCGAAGGTTATGTTCATCCTTTCATCGATAGACGATCAAAGATTGATCTGGAATATGAAATGTGACTTCCTTTCTTTGGAAATTGATATGAGCTCCATATAAAGAAAGAGAATCCATGCCAAGAATCACATTAAATTCTACAAGAGGAAAGATCATAATATTTTCACGAAGAATGTAGAGACCCAAAGATTGACGTACATGGAAATTAAATTACTTTTTCAGAATATCTAATACATAACAAAAACCAACACTCAAAGACCATAATAGTTTAGTGTCTTTGGAAACTCGAAACAAAATATTATAATCATGGTGAAAGATATTCAACATCTCCCATAAAGATCTTCCCCTTTTTTTTCTTACCTAAAACCATTATTTATATCTTGGGGAAAAGAAAACATATAAAGGGTGAGATAAAATGCCCATTAAGGTTATTCATGTATAAAATAAAACAAACCATATACATTTGATCATAAAAACATGAATATAATGTTTAAACATCAAAATCGTGGGCAATGGCATAAAACATGGCAGTATGTAAGGCATAGATCATAATGGAACATCAATCATCATAAAATATCCTTGGAATAAATCATGTAATTATGGAAAACCATTAATCATGTGATATTATTTCCATAGTAGGCAAGGCATTTCTACCAAGACCATCTTAGTGGACAATGTCCCTTTCTGAATCAAGTTCACTCCTCATTTCAGTCCTGTAAAACTGAACCAGATTAACTTACTGTTCCATCCATGTATATATCATGATATATAAATATTTACCCAATTCATTGGATGGAGATATAGGTCCCAACCATCTCATAATTAAATCATTCTTATGTGTTCCACAACATAAACATAAATCATTCATCATAACCCAAAGAATAAAATGGGTTTCATAAACATTATTCCATCATAACATAATCCATAGAATACAAATGGATATCATTCCATCATAAGAAAAGTGAAACCATGTAAATAATAGAGATATTATAATTGAAACATACAAATATGAAATAATTACATCTTATATAGAAAATGGTTTTGATAAAACACTTTAAATGAATTCTTGAGGAAAATATCCTTTATCTTCAAAATCATTTTCTTTTCACAAAATGCCATGCAATTTTAAAAGAAAAGGATTTTGTTGAAAATATTCATTAAATATTGTAGAGTAAGATTCATAAAAATACATATTTATGAAACCGTAAAAATCCGTTCATTCCATATAAGTTAAAAAACATTATCCTCGTACTTTTGTCAGAAAAGTCAAAAAGTACCTCGTACAAAAAACAACAAAAGATTCCTTTCATATAATTTACTATAAACTCAACAATGGTTAAAATTGGATTTAAACAATTGTAGTAGAAATAATATTACATATTGAGGAGACATGGATGTGGATGATAAATATTCCCCAGTAAATTCTGATGTATAAACAATCTCGGATAAAAATGAGATTACATGATTTTCCCATTCCTTATGTCTGATATGCTTCGTATGTATCCAAAACTCTAGTATAATGTTTTAAATAATGTCATTGAATTAATATAGAATCATATTCATTATTATGATATCATATATGGTTCACTTATGACTTTATATTACCCATTATTTTATAAATTATATTTTAAAGCAGTGTTTTGGATAAAATTGTTTCATTTATAATCCGTGTTTTGACTTGTAATTATTAATATGATTACTTAGATCATGATTAATTAATAACAGAATATAAAACATGATTTATAAAAAATATATATTCAGAATATAAATTTATATAATAGATTGATAAATGGAATGAAATACACAGTTCATGGAGACGGTAGGTCGTACGTACGCATGAACACTATTTTCCGTTTCCTTATTGAATTGAATGGAATTAAGTAGATGACATACATATATATATATATACATAAATAAATTAGCATTTTTATTTCATATATTTCATGATTACTTATTAAATATACTTTATAATCATTCTTGAATTGTTAACATGGAAAATGAATCTCATCGGGTCATGGAGACGGTAATCCGTACGTATGCACGAGCGATGATATCGTTCCCATATTTATTGAATGGAATTGGAGTGGATGATATAATATCATAGAATCAGTATGATGATATAATAATCATATATAGTTATTTTTTAGACCATTATACCCATTCATGTAAGGTGGTGGTGGAAAAAATGATTACACCACGGCGTGGAGAGGGTATTCCGTACGTATGCACGCTTGGTGATTTTGATTTCCATAGGATGGATAAAAGGTGAAATAGGGTTGTTTAATATTTATAATAACATATAATTATATAATTAATACTTATGTTATTACTTTATAATGAAAAATTTAACACCCCAAGCTTCCACGGTACGATTCTCTTTGAATAATACAGTAGTGTGTGTTGTACACAACTTCGAGATTCTAACACACTACGACCAATCAAAGTAGCCGTTATGAATAGTAATATCAACTTTTTGAAATTTTAGAAATATTATCTCTCAAAATGGAATTCATTTTTGGATTCAGAATATTGAAATTATCCAAGGCTGAAATTTTGGTACTTTTCGGATATCTTTTATATTTTGATGAATAGTGAAAATTACTAAATTTAAATTAAATACAACTTTTTTAATCAAAATAATTAATAGAGATAAATTATGAATTTTAGTGGTTTTAAAGTATATTTGGAATATAAATTTACCATTTAATAAAATATTAGTAATTGGACATAATTTTACAATTAAACCGTACATAAACAAGTGTCAATCTTTTGATAGTTATTATCTCTTAAAAACACACTTTTTATTTTAACAACGGGAATTAATTTTAAATAAATTTCGGCCACTTATGTGTTTTGAATTTGGAAAAATGTATTTCAAATTTGGAATCATTATGTTCAAATTGTGTAAATAGGTAAATTTTATTTTCAGACATTTTGAATAATTACATCGTTAAATATATTATTTACCATGTTTAAAGGGTAAATCCGGTAAATAAGGGTAAACAAATAATATTATAATAAAACATAATTACCCTAAAACATGTCCTAACCTTATTGATTGATACATGTTCGACCATGGGCACCTTTGGGTTGATTTTGGGACCCCATTGATCCACTTGTAAGTGATAAGGACACATTATTTTAATTAAGATAAAATAAATACGAAATTGACATATGCATATATCTTTTAGAAAAACAATTTTTACATAGGGTTATATATGTTGGATATTCTACTATAAATATTCATTATAAATCTAAAATAGTTTCATATATAATGGTATTTTATTTATACATTTTAGACATTTAATAGTTAATATTGTTTATGACACAATAATGATGCAGTGTTTTTCATATCAATGAAGGAATCAAATAATTGGTAATATAAATGTAAAAATAAATATAATTTGATAGTTTAGATGACATACATGAATTTCATTGGTTAATATGAAATTATAGGATTTATTAAATGAATTTTTTTCGAATTAATAATGTTTTTAAGACTTTATCAAAAATCAATTATTGAATAGTGTCAAAATTGACATAAATGTGTTTTTAAAACAAGTATTATATTATTATTTTCTATTCTATTCCTAAAAATATATGGTTAGGCAAAAAGACTTATATAATGATATGTTTTTCATTAATGGACCACTTGGGGGTCTCTTGGATGTATATAGTATGTTTATTAACTATATAATATAAAAATAAAAAGTGACATAGTAAATATCAAACTAATTAACTAAGAGTTAAAACTAAAAGATAAGGTTAATATAATGACCCAAACCTGGCTAAATTCTATTGGTTGAAATTATTTCGACCCATCCCCACCTTATACTTTTAATAATACACTTTGAATCCATTATAATTTGAATATGAAGTTATTATAAAATAATATTTCTAGCTTTTCCAAAGGTTCCCCTCACCTCTCTTATAAAAGGGCACTCACCCTTCTCACTAATTCACAAATTAAATTCCTTTTGGATCAGCCAGAACCTACCCAAATACTCTCTCAACGTCCCTCACTTTAACCTAGAGGACTTCGTTTGATCAGACTACAAACCGATGGATCCCTTTTGATCATGTCAAAAGTAAGAACCCAAGAAGAGGTAATGTATTTACCACCCTCTTTCAAGTTCCTTTCTTCTTCAACTTCTTCTTTCTTTGTTATTTACATTATAAAATAATAACTCCAGTATCTTCAATATACATTTATGTTATTATAAATATGGTACAACCATATTCAGTATTCTATCCATCCTTGGAATGACATGACATCCTACGTGTGTACGTACGGCCTGCCGTCTACACGTCGTGGTGTAATTGTTATTCAATACATTATTATTTGGATGCGTATAATAATGATGTGTAATTCATGTAAATAATAAATATAACATTATAATAAATCTTTATATATGATATATAATCCAATTATATATTATTTTAATATCAAAAGAATGATATTATCCCTCATGCGTACGTACGGAATACCGTCTCCACGAACACTATAAGATTCATTCCCCATAGTATCCATTCAAGTATAATTCACATTTTATGATTAAAAATGATGTTTAAGGACATTATATCATTCTTTATATGAATAAGATACAACCTACCCATAAGAAAAACGACTTATGTAACAACACATATAAAAGAAAACAAGTAAGTTAACACCCGAAACAACGATAATACTAAGATATAATTAACAAAGAAATGTTAAAAGATAATATATGATATTAGTGAATATGATCCATGTATAGTTCAATAGAAATTATTTCACCATTATACAGTAGGATAACCAACCCTTGACCAAGGAAAAAGTACAATGTAAAGGGTTTCTTATCTCACATTTAATTCCGTGAGATTTCCATTGTTCACCACTTATTTATTGCATGTGGTGTGTGTACTTCCCATGATTGTATTTATTGTGTAATATAAATTAATTTATGGATATTTACATTATCATTTTATGATCCTTCTTTAATTAGTGTATGTTTCATATGTTATGAAATCGATAAGGGAATTTGAAATCTCAATTTACACTCATTCGGCATTACGCATAATTCATTGATTATTTTACTCCAAGATTATGTGTGGAATCACTATTAATTTTATTATGTCATAATTTACACTCCCCTTTATTTGGATATAATATTGATACACATAATCAATCCAATGATAAATTCTCAAGTCATCATTATGAGCCTGATAAGAGTAATTTTTACTCAATCTTGATTTGTTGAGTTAAACATCCAATCCATTGGTGTTGTTTTTACAAAAATATTTGTGAATTTTCATTGATTGTTTTACACTGAATATCCAATCATATTGAGTGTACTTATATTTTTCACACATAATTATGTCTTTGATTTATCCTTAACCTAAGGATACAGCCTTTATGAGATATTTCATCTCAATTTACATTCCATTGAGACTCCGTTGTTGTTATGCACCAAATCACTTTTATATGATGTATATAATGTACTTTGACTTATTATATAATGAATAAATTTATTCTCATGATATTACAAGGTTTTTATTATCTCAATTATTTGTATTCAAGTGCCTCCCTTTTGGTTAGGAACTCTAACTAAAATATAATTTTCAAATGTTTTAAAGATTTATTATTCTAAATCTTTCTCATTAATTTCCATGTTTTAAAAATGGTTTTAAGGATTTATTAATATGGAAATTAATGTTTTCAAATCAAAATTCATTTTAAAAGTTTCAATGTGGTATGGGAAACATTGATTCAAAAATCTATTTTAAATGGCTTCTTGACAAATAGTGTGACTTTTAAATGTTTTCAAGAAAATGGGGGATATTTCTCTCAATAGTTTAATTATTATATTAATCGATGTCAATATACTTAATTATTATTGATTGGGGTTAATATGACACAATAGAATCTTCTATATTGTATCAAATGAGTTATGATTGACTGTGGATGTGCTATTTTTATACCAGTCATGGTTTGTGGTTAATGATTTGACATTACCTATGACAGTTTTAATACGAATATTTACGTTATGTTTCAAACTTTTCATATGAGGAATGCATTGGACTTAGTAAGTGATGGGTGGAGCCCACTATAGCTCCTCGATGCATCGGTAGGTCTCATGAGACAAACTAGTGTCTTGGAATGAGGCCTTGACAAAATCTTATTTGTAATCTTGGTACGAGGCCTTGGCTATGTGGTTATGATAGTTTAGCATTATGAATTCCATCATTATGAAAGAGGTTATTTATACTGCATGTGATATTCGACTAGTAGAATATCCATGTGAATAAGTAAATGGAATTATTTCATTTTATCTTTTCCATATTATATTGAAGTTCAAGTTTCAAAGGATTTTGTTTTAGCTATACATTGCCTTAAATGTTTCTGCTTATTTATGAAAGTTTCCACTATATTGTTATCCTTACTGAGCATCTAAGCTCACCCGTTTCAATGTATTATTTTTCCCAGGATGTGAAGAAGTAATTTATGAATGACCTGCATGGATAATATGAGGGGATATGAAGACAATATGTTGTTGTATTAGTTTTTCACTTTATGATGTATTGTAAACTTTATGAATGTATCTAGTTATTCAAAGGCTACTAAACTAATCAGTATTTTGAGACATGATCTTTCTTATGGTCATTCCATTTTTATGTAATAATGCACTGACTCTGGGAAACTAGGGTCGGGGGGTTACAGTTGGTATCCGAGGAATTTTAGTACAAACCTTGGAAACTAGATTTAGATAAACTCCGATTAGAGCACATGGCCCTAAGATAGACTTTGAAGATTAGTATAAAAGAACTTTCTAGAAATTAGGTATTGTATAGATTTTGTGAGTTTTCCAAGAAATACATCTCTGTCTGGATACCAGTAGGTAGAGGTGAATCTGGCACATATATTCCTAGGGGTAAAACCCGAAATCACCGCTTTGAGCTAGACTTGAACAAGAACCGGTGCACAACAACGGGCCTTGCTCTACTCTTGGTTACAATACTCCCTGGGGATATGATTTGGATAATTTACATTTTCTTTACAAACCAATTTTAAGTTTTTTAATATAAGATGATAATAAATGACCTTGGTTAATCCTAAGGTGTTTGAAATTGAAAATATGGTGTCAGGATATTCTCTGAATGATTTTATGACTACTGTTACTCACACAATGCTTTCTGGTTTTAGTCAATGGATGGAGTCCAATGAAGTCATAGTAACTTTGAGAATGATGTACAAGGTGGGAACGGTGGTAAAAATTAGAAACAAAATGGGATGTTGATATTCGTAAAAGATATCATGTTCATTCCAAATCATTTTTCCAAAAATATGATCGACAGCATATATATTAACCAACTCCCAGACTCAACAAAGAAGAGAATGGTGATGAATGATAAGAGCTAAAGCAGTGGAGAACGTGGAGAAAAGAATCCTAAATTTCCATCATGAAATAAATTTGGAAGGATAGACCCAGGAATGTGTCTCAATGGAACAAAGAAATGCATTACATGCGGGAAAGAATGACATAAAGTGAAGAATTTTAGAGAAAAAATAAAGAGTACTATGGAAGAAAATAAAAATGGTCCCAAGAATCCATTTACAGTTATTTGCTGTAAATGTAGGGGACCTGGCCATTTCTCGAGTGAATTCCCTATTTTGTAGGATATATTATTGGTCAAAGAAGATGCTATGTGGAAATAAATGGTTTGAGAAATTTTTAAAATTATTAGTGCTCCTTGTTGATGGGATTAAATTGGAATAATTTCCTATTGTGTTTTTAACCCCATAGTTTTCCATGTGAGAATGATATTTGAGGAAGTATTATATTTTCCCATGTGGATATAGATATAAATAACCATTTGGTTTTATATGATCATTGTGTTTGATGAAATTACATGTTATTTTATTTTTGGATGAAAATGAAAGGTATGAGATAACATTTCTGGTTAAAATTATGTTATGGTTATTTTGAGGAATTTATCTCATTTTGGTAATGTTATAAAATATAGTTTTTAAAAAAGGACAACACGCAGACCGTGTGACAACCCGTCGCGTCGGACAAAGCTGTGGAAATCGAACCCACAACCAAAGTGCGATTGGGATTTATTGCCTACCATTGGACTACGTGAAGTTTCTGGATAGTGTGACTAATTATTTTTAGTTAAATGATTTTATTGATCAATAATAAGTTGATTTGGGTTCTTATGTCTTATCAAAAAAATATCATTAGTATAGGAAAATTATTTGGTGATTAAGTGATAAATGTTATTTTAGAAGATGTTCGCTTTGTTGGGAACACTACATGGACAAGGAAAATAGAATACTGTGGGGTTTCATTTGAGGAGTAATGGTCGATTTTTATCTATGTTTTTATTGTGGATTTATAGTGATTTTGGTTATTTATGAAAATGATAAACCTATAATAGAGAATATGTGATTAGGTTAATTACTTTTAAGTATGTGACTTTACAAGTATTTGATGTCATTTAGAGATACAATTTAACATGGAAGACTACATTACGAAATTCTTCTATGTTTGGAGTTTCAATATTAGTTTGGATTATATTGAAGGATTTTAAGGACAATTATTTATTGAATGGTATTTACTTAACATTGGGGTATTGATTTTAGAAATTAAGATTAGTGTTTATTTCTCTGAAGGAATATCCTTTTGGGGGATCATTAGATCTTGTACTAACCATTTTGGTTTTTGTTAATCTCTAAAGACAATGTAAATATATATTTTATCCTTCATGGATCATGTGATTCTATTGAACTTTATTCTAGCTCTTCCAGTGTGACCAATTCATCTTGAATACTCATTGTTTAAAAAAATGAGTTAGTTGTGGAAAATTATTAAAGAATGAAACTATACTTAAAAAGTAAGTATATATCCTTATTTTCTTAGTCAATATCATAAATTAATTCCTCATATTTATGTAATGTAACTTAAAACAAAACAAATGTTGTCTGTTTACTTTTCCTACTGGGAAACTAATGATCGTTTGTCCCATCACAAGTTTGTGGTTTTCTTATTGTTAACTTTCTCCTGATCATGTTTTATATCACACTCCATCAGAACATGAAACTTATTTTATCATAAATATCCATGTTTTTCTTTATAGAATCCTAGTATAGGTTATCTCGGGAGACCTTTTTACTTCTCTTTCTTTCTTTTAAAGTGATAGTTTTATTGGCTCTTTTTTCAATGTCGGACGTTACATTATAATCCCAATCCCAATTTTAAAAATTGTGAGGATGAAATTTATTGAGGGAGGGGAGAATGTAACACCCCAAGAATCCATGGTACGATTCCATTTTAATAATACAGTAGTGTGTGTTGTACGCAACTTCGAGATTCTAACACACTACGACCAATCAAAGTAGCCATTATGAATAGCAATACCAACTTTTTGAAATTTTATAAATTTTATCTCTCAAAATGTAATTAATTTTTGGATTCGGAATATTGAAATTATCCTAGGGTGAAATTTTGGTTCTTTTCAGATAACTTTTTTATTTTGATGAATAGTGAAAATTACTTAATTTTAATTAAAAACAACGTTTTTAATTGAAATAATAATAGTGACAAATTTTGAATTTGAGTGGTTTTAAAGTATATTTAGAATATAAATTTACCATTTAATACAATTTTGGTCATTGGACATAATTTCACAATTAAACCGGACATAAAAAAGTGTCAATCTTTTGATAGTTATTATCTCTTAAAAACACGCATTTTGTTTTTACAACGGGAATTAATTAACAATTAATTTCTACCACTTCTGTGTTTTGAATTTGGAAAAATGGATTCCATATTTGGAATCAGGATGTCTAAATTTTGTAAATAGGTAACTTTTATATTTATACATTTTGAATAATTACTTCGGTAAATATTTTATTTACCATGTTTGATGGGTAAATCCGGTAAATAATTGTAAAAAAATAATATTATAATAATAATACATTACCCTAAAACGTGTCCTAAACCTATTGGTTGATACATGTCCGACTATGGGAATCTTTGGGTTGATTATGGGACCCCATTGATCCACTTGTAAGTGATAAGGTCACTTTATATTAATTAAGTTAAAATAAATCCAAAAATGACATAAGCATATATCTTTTAGAAAAAAAAATTTACATAAGGTTATATATGGTGGAGTTTTGACTATAAATATTCATTAGAAAACTAAAATGATTTCATATATAATGGAATTTTATTTATAATTTTTACACATTTAATAGTTAATATTATTTATGACACAATAATGATGTAGAATTCTCCTAATCAATGAAAGAATCAAATAATTTGTATTATAAATGTTAAAATAAATATAATTTGATAGTTTTGATGAAATAAATGAATTATATTGGTTAATATGACATTATAGGATTTCTCAATTTAATTTGTTTCGAATTAATAATGTTTTATGACTTTAAGAAAAATCAATTATTGAATAGTGTCAAAATTGACAAAAATGAGATTTTTAAAAAAATAGTATATTATTAATTGATATTATATTCTTAAAAATATAAGGATTAGAAAAAGTACTTATATCATGATAGATGTGTCATTAATGGACCATTTGGGGGTCCCTTATATGTATATAGTATGTTTATTAACTATATAAAATAAAAATAAAATGTGACATGGTAAATGTCAAAATAATTAACTAAGAGTTAAAACTAAAAGAAAAGGTTAATATAATGACCCAAACCTATCTCAATTGTACTTTCTGAAATTATTTAGACACATACACTCCATATACTTTTAATAATACACTTTGGAGCCATTAGAAACCGAATATGATGTTATTATAATATAATATTTCAAGCTTTTCCAAAGGTACCCCTCACCCCTCTTATAAAAGGGAACTCCCCCTTGTCACTAATTCACACATTAAAAGCCTTTTGGCTCGGCCAAACCCAGACCAAATACTCTCTCAACTTCCCTTACTTCAACCTAGTGGCCTTAGTTTGATCATAAATCCAACCTAAGGATCCCTTTTGATCAAGTCAATAGGAAGAACCTGAATAATATGTAATGTTTTTACCACCCTTTTTCAAGTTCCATGCTTCTTCAAATTCTTCTTTCTTTGTTATTTCCATTATAAAATAATAACTCCAGAATATTATATATACATTGATGTTATTATAAATATGGTACCGCCATATTCAGTCCTCTATCCATCCTTTGAATGACATGTCACCATACGTGCGTACGTACAGCCTACTATCTACACATCATGGTGTAATTGTTATTCAATACATTATTATTTGGATGGGTATAATAATTATGTGTAATTCATGTAAATAATAAATATAAAATTATAATGAATATTTATATATGATATACCAACCAATTATATATTATTTTAATATCAAAAGAATGATATTATTGCTCGTGAGTACGTACGGACTACCTCTCATCGAACGCGATGAGATTTATTCCCCATCGTATCCATTAAAGTCTAATTCTCATTTTATAATTATAAATTATGTTTAAGGACTTGATATCATTCTGTATATGAATAAGATACAACTTACCCATAACAAACACAACTTATGAAACAAGACATATAGAAGAAAATGAGTAATTTAACACCCGAAACGACGATAATACTATGATATTATTAACAAAGTAATGTTAAAATATCATATATGATATTAGTGTATATGATCCTTTTATAAGTCAATAACAATTATTTCACCTTTATACATGAGGATAACCTTCCCTTGACCAAGGGAAAGGTACAAAGTAAGGGGTATCTTATCCCACTTTTAATTCTGTGAGATTTTCATTGTTCACCACTTATTTATTGCATTTGGTGTGTGTACTACCCATGATTGTATTCATTGTGTAATATAAATTAATGTATGTTTGTTTAAATCATCATTGTGTGATCCTTATTTCATGGGTGTATGTTTCGTATGTTACCAAATCGATAAGGGAATTTGAAATTTCAATTTCCACTCATTCGGCTTTATGCATACTTCATTGATTATTTTACACCAAGATTATGTGTGGACTCACTATTCATTTTATTATGTCATAATTTCCACTCCACTTTATGTGGATATAATTTGGTACAAATAATCACTCAATTGATAAATTCTCAAGTCATCATTATTAACTTGATAAAAGTAATTTTTACTCAATATTGATTTGTTGAGTTAAACATCCAATCCATTGGTGTTGTTTCTACAAGAATATGTGTGATTGTACATTGATTGTTTTACACTGTATATCCAATAATATTGAGAGTATTAATATTTTCCATGCATAATTATGTTGTTGATTTATCCTTAACCTAAGGATATGGCCTTTATTAGAGATTTCATCTCAATTTACATTCCATTGAGACACCGTTGTGGTTATACACGAAATAACTTTTATATGGTGTATATAATGTACATTGACATAGTATATCATGAATCCCATTATTCTCATGATATTAAAAGGATTTTATTATCGCAATTATTTGTATTCAAGTGTCTTTATTTTGGTTAGGAACTCTAAGTAAAATATCATTTTCAAATGTTTTAAAGATGTATTATTATAAATCTTTCTCATTAATGTCCATATTTTAAAAATGGTTTTAAGGATCTATCAATATAGAAATTAGTGTTTTCAAATCAAAATTAATTTTAAAAGTTTCAAAGTGCTATGGGACACTTTGATCCAAAAATCTAATTTAAATGGCTTCTTGACAAATAGTGTGACTTTTAAATGTTTTTAAGAAAATATGGGATATTTCTCTCAATAGTTTGATGATTATTTTAATCGATCTAAATATCCTTCATTATTCTCTATTGGGGTTAATATGAGACAATAAAATCTTCCATATTGTATCGAATGAGTTATGTTTGAATGTGGATGTGATATTTTTATACCATTCATTGTTTGTGGTTAAATTTTTGACATTTCCTATGATAGTTTTAATACTAATGTTTATGTTATGTTTCAAACATTTCATATGTGGAATGCATTGGACTTATTAAGTGAAGGGTGGAGCCCTCTATAGCTCCTCTATGAATTGGTAGGTCTCATTAGACAAACTAGTGTCTTGGAATGAGGCCTTGAAAAAATCATATTTGTAGTCTTGGTATGAGGCCTTGGCTAGATGGTTATCATTGTATGGCATTATGCATTCCATCATTATGAAAGTGGTCATTGATATTGCATGTGATTATTTGACTAGTATAATATACATGTGAATAAGTAAGTGGAATTATTTCATTTTATCTTTGCCATATTATGCTGAAGTTCATGTTTAAAAAGCTTTTGTTTTACCTATACATTTCCTTAAATGTTTATGCTTGTTTATGAATGTTTCTGCTATATTGTTATCCTTACTAAGCATCTGATCTCACCCCTTTAAATGTATTATTTTTTCTAGGATAATAAGAAGTAATTAATGAATGACCTACAGGGATAATATGAGGGGTTATGAAGACAATATGTTGTTATAGTAGTTTTTCACTTTATGATGTAATGTAAACATTATGAATGTATTTAGTTTTTCCAAGGCTACTAACTAATAGGTCTTTCGAGACTTGATCTTTCTTGTGATAATTACAATGTTATGTAATAATGAACTGACTCTAGGAAACTGGGGTTGGGGAACTAAAAAGCAACTAAAGAAGAGGAAGTAAAAGAAGAAAGAAACTTGAAATAGTTGGTGGAAGAGATTACCTCTTCATCAACGCACCCCCTTTAAACATCTTCTTAGGGCACTCGAGTTGGTATTTTGGGAAGACCAGATCCTCTATGATATAACTAGAGAGGTTTAGAAGAGGAATTTGCCTTGGTTGGTCTACATTCAATGCTAAAAAGGGTGTGAAGAGAGGAGGGAAGGGGTGCCATTTTTATAAGGGAGGAGAGGGGCACTTTTGGAAACCTTAAAGATATTAATTAATAATAAAATGAAACGCCACTTAAAGACCTCCAAAAATGACTCAATTTTAATATTAGATGATATAGGGTTGTATTACCATCAACTAATAAAATTTAGACATGTTTATGTTTATTTTAAACCTTATCAACTTGATTTATCATTATTTTATCTATTTAATTTTATTTGTGTTAATAAAATTCTAAATTTTAAATTGTTATAAATACAGACTTAAATGTTGTCAATTTTCCATAATTGCATACTTTATAACCTTTTATACCATATAATTTTCAATTTTTAGTTTTTAAATATTTTTTGTAATTTTTATATAATTTAATAATATTTTATTTTTATAAAATATCAATAGTATCAACTTTGAAACTATTCATTATTTGAATTTAAATAAAAACAAAATCAGAGATATGTTCAAACCAAAAATTATAACAGATCCCTATAATGTCATATTAATCAAAAAAATCATGGGGAACATTAATTTATTCATATATTATTTATTTTAATATTTTTAAAACCAATTATTTGGTATATCTCTTAACAAAATAATTACTACAACATTTTTGTATAATTATTTAATATAATTATATGTTGCATAAAAATTAAAAATAAAATCATATGATGAAGATAAATATAATTCATTTTATAATAATATATTTACACGAATTTATGATCTTAAAATCACAACATTTAAATGGTTATATTTATTAAATTATGAAGGTGACATCTTTGTCATTATTTAAAATAAAATAATATAAATGTTCTAATCGGTTTTATAAGGCTGAAAATGGTCCCCAAATAGACCCTTGGATGCTTAGGGTATAGGTATACTCGACCAATAGTGTTTGGTCAAGTTTCGGATCCTTTTGATGGGTATTTTAATTTTAATAAAAACTATATTATTGATTTTTCACTAAATAAATAATTTTTTCATCATTAATGTATAAGCTATTTAGTTAATTAAATATTTCTTAAAAATTACAAATAAATTACCATGATAAATAAAAACCTATTAGATTTCAAATGAGTACTTATAATCAAATTTATATTCTGTATAACCTTATATTATAAATAATCTAATTATTAAAGTTTGAGTTGGACAGTTCACATTCCTTAAATAAAATAAATAAAAGGCCTTAATAAAATACAAGTGGGTTACATTAGATTCCATTTATACCCTATTATGATTTAGGGTAAAATATAATCATCATATTATATTAGGACAAGTGTTCGGGTCATTTTATAATATTATATTTACCCATTATTAACTGATTTACCTTTACCTATGGTAAATAAAATTTATCGTAGTTACTATTCTAATGATTAAAAATAAAAATTAGCTTCTTAACATAATTTGAAAATAATTATTAAAAATATGGAATCCATTTTTCAAAATTAAAATCACAGAAGTTGTAGAAATTAATTTAAAATTAATCTCGTTGTTAAGAAAATGAGTTTTAAAAGTTAAAACATTGCAAAAGATTGAAATGATTTTACCTATGAATTCGATGTAAAATAAATGCTAATGACATACATTATATTAAATGTAAAAAAATATATTCTATTTATATTTTAAAACCAATAAATATTATAATTTAACCATATAAATTATTACAATGAAAAAAGTTGTTTTTAATTAAAATATAGAGTGTTTTTACTATTCATTAAAATACGAAAGTTATCAGAATAATATGAAAATTTTATCCAAAATAATTTTATAAATCCTGATTCCAGAGAAGAATTTTATTTTGTAAAATTGAACTTATAATAATGTCAAAAAAACAAGATTTAATGTGACTGTGCCATCAAAGGGCGGAAAAACTGCATTTTTTGAAAGATAATTATTTTACCTTAAAATTTTATCTTGTTCTCATACCATGTTCTAGAAAATATGTAAGATGAATAATAATGTTATAAAATTAAAAATTTAGTTAATACTATTCATAACGGCTAGTCCATAATATTATAACAATATATCATTGTTTAGTGAAATCTGGTATTGCGTACTACACATGCAATCGAGGAAGGTCACGATTGCGTGTAATACAAGCCAAGTCAGGGATGCATGTAGTGCAAGCTCCCTTTAGTGTTGCGTATAAAATAATTCACCACTTATTTTATTTATGCATTAAACAAAATATATACTTAATGTTCCATAGAATAATTTACACAAAATAAACTTGAAATTGTGTGTAACACGAGCCAAGAATATTTTTGTGTATACGGTGTTGCGTATAGAACAAGCTAATTTAGGTGTCGCGTACAACATAAGACATCAATGAAATTAAAAAGAATAATTCTCTTAAAATCTTGGGTTGTTACATTCTACCACCCTTAAAATAAATTTTTCCCTCGAAATTTGTTAGGGTTATAAATTGTTTACTACATGAAAGTTTCTTTCATAGAAACCCACATCGTAAAAATGAACACTAAAACATAATTTCAAAAAGTAAAGTAAGAAACATAACGGGTACCTAAATTAACTCATCACTGGGTTTCCACATAAGATAACATATGTGAAAATGTGGATATGAAAGAAAAATCTAACCATTATGTTCTGATGAAGAGTGGTAGAGGACATGGCTATAAAAAAACCAATAATCACAAAGCCATTAATTTGTGATGATCTGAGGTGCCATCTGATTCATCAGATATAAGAGCACTAGGACAACATTTTTGGTTTTCAATATCATTTACCTAAAGTTAAAAATTTTTAATCTTACTTGTTTTTTGGTACAATATCATTGTTTTTTGTGCCTTGAACAATTTCCAATTCATCCCTTAAAGAAATTAAGAAGAATTTGTCTTTCGTGAAGTGTTAGCAGATTATCCAATAGAATGATAGGTCATTCCATCTTTCTCAAACATAAGGATATAAAACGTTATATACATATGTCCATCTATGGTGAGTTTAATCATATATGGATCTTAAAATGGACTTATACTTAATATAATATACCGCTTAAAAAAATAAAACTAGTTTCTACTAACCAGGACTTCCTGTATGCTAGTGGTAGGCGATAAAGGCCTGTCACACTTCGGTTCTGGGTTTGATTCCCACAACCTTGTCCAACGCGACAGGTTGTCACCAGTCCTACTGGTTTTCCTTTTTCTAAAACTACACTATTATAACATTATAGAAATAATTTCGAAAAAAAAGTTCTATCCTTAAAAAATACTATCTGATGTCCGACATAACCCTTCCTAATCTTTAGACTTATTCAAAATACATCTGTCCAAGCTCATAGTATAAATAAAACAATTACTAGAAATTTCATCTAATGATCATGTGAATACCATCATTTATCCCCCATATATCATACAATATATCTTGGTGGTCACATTCCAAACATGTGAATACGTTAATCATGTATTCTCTTGAAAAATGAATACCCATTGAACCTTAGTGAAAACATGAATGCTGCAAAAAGGTAACTCTTTACACATACCAAAATCCCATAAATTCTATATACTCAAACCATGATATCACTTTTTCCTTATATTAGTCATGAGCTCATTAATACTATCAAACATTTTATTATCTCTTTATCCCTTCTTTATGCGAATATTAGGTGCTTTCCAAAAATATCTGAATAACCTTTCATGGTTACCGGTACCATTCAACATATAATTTCAACAACATAGGGAAAAAAATTGTGTAACAATCCTTAGATGTCTCTTTATTCCATAGTACCATGAGATTACTTATACAACATTACTCTTGATAAACATGTAATCATTCCACTACCTTCTTAAACCATTGATCGAGCTTGAACAATTCTTTCATCTCACATATGACTTGTAGTCTCTTCATCATCATCAACATAAATTCTACCCACACCACCATGCTGATTCTATTTACGAGACTTTCCCCTAGGGCATTGGTTTGCATAATTCCCATACATTCAACATTTAAAACATTTAATTGTTGTTGGTGTCGTAGCAATACCATTATCCTTGTCCATGGTGTTAAATGAAGATTTTCCTTTACACATACTGGATTTGTGTCTTTCTTTTCCATACCAAAATATTCTTCCAGTTCCATTGAAACATTCTCCTTGATGCCTCTTTCCTCATTATTTACATGAGGTAAATTGAACTTTCTTTCCACTATGATCATCATGAAACTCCATCTTTCTCTTATTAGTTGAGTCGGGAAACTTACCAAAGTTGATATTATTGATCATATTATGAGATTGCTGATTAGGTATAATAACAATGTTTGGACTTCCAATTCCTATTTCATTTGGTGTCTCATGAATAATATCATTCCATTGTCCATCATATCCTCCATTATCATGAATCTTCCTATTTCCAGCCATTTTCGAAAACCCAAAAAGAATAGTGTGAGAGGAAAAAATCATGATAGAGAAAACAACACAATAAAGGGAGAGTACCTTCAATGTATAACATCTTAGGGTTAATTATAAGATTTTTACCATAATTTTAGGGCTATAACTTATACATATAGTTAACCTTATAGACAACCCTAGAAATACCTTATAAATATCTCTAGGGATTTCACTAAAGGTTTCACATCCTAGTTTGCAAAGGTTAACTAAACCTTTCCTCTAATACTAACTGTAGAGGCCCAAATATTGACATACATGAACATTACATTACTTTTTCGGAATATCTAATACATAACAAAAACCAACACTCAAGGACCGTAATTGTTTAGTGTCTTTGGAAAATCAGAACATAATCTTCTAATCATGGTGAAAGATCTTCAACATCTCCCATAAAGATATTACCCTTTTTTTCTTACCTAAAATTGTTCTTTATATCCTAGGGAAAAGAAAACATATAAAGGGTGAGCTCAAATTCTTATTAAAGGTAATCATGGAGAAAATAAAACAAACCATGTGCATTTGAACTTAAAAACATGAACATAATGTTTAAACATCAAAATCCTGAGCAATGACACAAAAAATGGTTGTACGTAAGGAATAGATCATAATAGAACATCAATCATAATAAAATATCATGGGAATAAATCATGTAATTGTGGAAAACAATTAAGAACATGATATGATTTCCATAGTAGCCAAGGCATTTCTGCCAAGACCATCTTAGTGGACAACGTCACTTTCTGAGTCAAGTTCACTCCTCGTTCGAGTCCTGTAACACTGAACTGGATTAACTTAACATTCTATCCATTTCTATATCATGAGATATAAAACTTTAACCAATGCATTGGAGGGAGATATAGGTCCCACCCATCTCATAATGAAATGATTCTTACGTGTGCCACTACATAAACATAAATAATTCATCATAACCCAAAGAATAAAATGGGTTTCATAAACATCATTCCATCATAACATAATCCATATAAAACAAATGGATATCATTTAATCATAAGAAAAGTGAAACCATGTAAATCATAGAGACATTATACGTGAATCATACACATATTAAATAATTCGATCTTATATAGAAAATGATTTTGATAAAACACTTGAAATGAATTCTTGAGGAAAATATCCTTTCTTCTTCAAAATCATTTTCTTTTCACAAAATGCCATGAAATTATAATATAAACGGATTTTGTTGAAAATATTCATTAAATCTTGTAGAGTATGCTTCATAAAAATAAGGCTTTATGAAACCATAAAAATCTCTTCATGCCGTGTAAGTTAAAAAAACATTCTCCTCATACTTTTGTCAGAAAAGTCAAAAAGTACCTCGTACTAAAAACAACAAAAGATTCCTTTCATATATTTTACTATAAAATAACTAATGGGTAAAATTTGATTTAAAAAATTGTAGGATAAATAATATTACATATTGGGGAAACAAGTATGTGGATGATAAATATTCCCCATTAAATTCTGATGTATACGCAATCTAGGATAAAAATGAGATTGTGAGATTTTCCCTTACCTTATGTCTGATATGATTTGTATGTATCCGAACCTCCTGTATAATTATTTAAATAATTTCATTGAATTATTACAGAATAATATCCATTATTATGATATCATATAGGGTTCACTTATTACTTTATATTACCCGTTCTTTTGTAAATTCCATTTTAAAGTAGTGTTTTGGTTAAAATCGTTTCATTTATCGTTCGTGTTTTGACTTGTAATTATTAATATGATTACATAGATCCTAACATATTAATTCCAGAATATATAACATGATTGATATATAATATATATTCATAATATACGTATATATAATAGTTTGATAAATGGAATGAAATACACCGTTCATGGAGACGGTAGGCCGTACGTATGCATGAACGCTGTTTTTCGTTTCCTAATTGAATTGAATGAAATTAAGTAGATGACATAAATATATATATACATAAATACAGTATAATTTTTTATGTCAAATATTTCATGATTACTTATTATATATACTTTATAATCATTCTTGAATTGTTAACATGGAATATTAATCTCATCACGTCGTGGAGACGGTAATCCGTACGTACGCACGAGCGATGATATCGTTCCCATATTTATTGAATGGAATTGGAGTGGATGATTTAATAACTTGGAATCCGTATGATGTTATAATAATCATATATAGTTATTCTTTACACCATTATACCCATCCATGTAAGGTGGTGGTGGAAAAACCGATTACACCACGACATGGAGGCGGTATTCCGTACGTACGCACGCGTGGTGATTTCGTTTTTCGTAGGTTGGATTAAAGGTGAAATAGGGTTGTTTAATATTTATAGTGACATATCAGTATATAATTAATACATATGATATTACTTTATAATGACACAACTAAAGAAGAGGAAGTTGAAGAAGAAAGAAACTTGAAAGAGTCGGTAGAAGAGATTGCCTCTTCCTTGACCTACCTCCTTTAAACTTCTTCTGAGGGCACTAGAGTTTGTATTTTGGGAAGACAAGAACCTCTATGATATAACTAGAGAGGTTGGGAAGAGTAATTGTTAGGGTTTGGCAGATCTTAAATGCTCAAAAGGGTGTAGAGAGAAGAGGGAAGGGGCGCCCTTTTTATAAGGGAGGAGAGGGGCACTTTTGGAAACCTTAAAAATATTAATTAATAATAAAATGAAAACCCCCTTAAAAAACTAAAAAAATTACACAGTTATAAGATGAGATAATATAGGGTTTTAATATCATAAACCTATAAAATTTAGACATGTTTTATGTTTATTTTACACCTTATCAACTTGATTTATCATTATTTAATCTATTTAATTTTATTTGTGGTAATATGATTTGAAATTTTAAATTGTTATAAATACATAATTAAATGTTGTAAATTTCCCATAATTGCATACTTTATAACTTTTTTGAACATATAATTTTCAATTTTTAGTTTTTAAATATTTTTTGTAATTTTTAAATAATTTAATAATATGTTACTTTTATAAAATATCTATATTGTCAATTTTGACACTATTCATTATTTGAATTTAACTAAAAACAACACAAGAGATATGTTCGAACCAAAATATATTATATATCTCTAAAATGTCATATTCATCGAAAAATTCATGGGTCACATTAATTGCTTCATATATTATTAATTTTAATATTTTTAAAACCATTTATTTGGTATATCTCTTAATGAAATAATTACTACAACATTTTTGTATAATTATTTAATATACTTATATGTTGCATAAAAAAACTAAAAATAAAATCCTATGGTGAATATAAATATTATTCCTTTCATAATAATATTTTTACGTGAATTTATGATCTTAAAATCACAACATTTAAATGGTTATATTTATTAAATTATGAAGGTGACATCATTGACATCATTTAAAATAAAATAATATAAATGTCCTAATAGGTTTTATAAGGCTTAAAATGGACCCCAAATCGACCATTTAATGCTTAGGGTATAAATATACTCGAACAATAATGTTTGGTCAAGTTTTAGTACCTTTTTATAGGTATTTTTATTTTAATAAAAACTATATTATTGATTCTTCACTAAATAAATAATTTTTTCATCATTAATGTATAAGGTATTAAGGTAATTAAATATTTCTTAAAAATTACAAATAAATTACCATTATAAATAAAATCGTTTTATCTTTCAAATGAGTACTTATAATCTAATTTATATTCTATATAACCTTATATTAAAAATAATCTAATTATTAAAGTTTGAGTGATCAAATACAAGTGGGTTAAATTAGATTCCATTTCTACCCAAGTATCATTTAGTGTAAAATATAATCATCCAATTATATAAGGACAATTTTTAGGGTAATTTTATAATATTATATTTACCCTTAATTAACCGATTTACCTTTAACTATGGTAAATAAAATTTACCATAGTTACTATTCATATTGATTAAGAATAAAAAGTAGCTTATTAACATAATTTGGACCTACTAATTACAAATATGGAATCCATTTTTCCAATTTCAAATCACAAAAGTTTCAGAAATTAATCTAAAATTAATCCCATTATTAAGAAAATGAGTTTTAAAAGTTAAAACATTGTAAAAGATTGAAATGATTTTACATATGAATTCGATGTAAACTCAACGCTAATGATATACATTATATTAAATGGTAAAAATAAATTCTATTTATACTTTAAAACAATTCAATATTATAATTTAACCATATAAATTATTATTATGAAAAAAGTTGTTTTTAATTAAAATATAGTGTGTTTTTATTATTCATTAAAATATGAAAGTTATCATAATAATATGAAAATTTAATCCAAAGTAAATTTTTATATCCTGATTCCAGAGAAGAATTTTATTTTGGAAAATTGAAATTATAAAAATGTCAAAAACAAGATATAATGTGGGTGCGCTATCAAAATGCGGCAAAACAGCATTTTTTGAAAAGTACATATTTTACCTGAAAAGTTTATCTTTTTCTCATACCATGTTCTAGAAAATGTGTAAGATGAATAATAATGTTATAAATTTCAAAATGTAGTTAATACTATTCATAATGGCTAGTCCATAATATTATAATAATATAACGTTGTTTAGTGAAATACAGTATTGCGTACTACACACGCTACCGAGGAAGGTCACGATTGCGTGTAATGCAAGCAATGTCAGGGATGCATGTAGTGCAAGCTCCCTTTTGTGTTGCGTATAAAATAATTCACCACTTATTTTATTTATGCATGAAACAAAATATATACTTAATTTTACGTAGAACAATTTCTACAAAACGAACTTGAAACTACGTGTAACACGAGCCAAGAATAGTGTAGCGTATACGGTGTTGTGTATAGAACAAGCTAATTTTGATGTCCCATACAAGAAAAGACAACAATGAAATTAAAAGGAATAATTCTCATAAAATCTTGTGTTATTACAAATCACTTTCCCAAAAACTTCAATCAGAGAAGAATTATAAAATTTTGATGCGACCATTGTGCCATTAGGGGTTGTCACAGCTAACTCAACATCTAATTGTTGAGGTAATACAGTGATACCCATAGAAATTTCTTTAAAAATAAAAGAGTCGGTGGATCCAGAATCAAATAAAGCATTTTATTCTTTATAGTGGACGGTAAGTGTACCTTTCACTACTTTGTTATCATACTCTGCATCGCTGATAGAAATTTCATGTGACTTTCCTTTGTCTTTAGCCTTAAGATTTTGTTGACGTTGATCATCATATGAAACCCTTGTATTAGGGGATTGATTAGCATAATGCCCCATTTCCTTGCACTGGTAACATTGAAGTATAGGAGGTGCATTCTGTGTAGCCTTTTCTTTGTTCACATCACTAGAAATCTTCTTCCCATCATTGCGGCATTCAAATGCCCGATGACCATCTTTTCCACATTTGAAACATTTACTTGTCCCTTTATGACAATTATCTCCATGTTTCTTTCTAAAATTTGATCATAAGGGAAAAATCATCTTCTTTTCAAAGTGCTCTTTAGATTTTACTTTGAATTCAATTTTCCTCTTCTTATCAAACGCATATTACTGATGAGTTACTCCTATCTCCATATCAACATTGAGAGCCCATATAACAATTTCCTCTTAACTATTGAAATCCCTTATGGATAACGCCCTTCAAAGACTTCGGTTTATACCACTAAAGAATCGATCAATCTTACTCTCAGGTTGGATAATAATCCTAGAACCACACCTTGCAAGTCTTGTAAAATTTGCTTCGTAGGTACCAACAGATTCATCATCCTTTTTTTAGTTCTAGAAACCCTTCTCCATCTTCATTCGATGAATACGAGGGATGTATTTATTGAAAAATATGTTCTTGAACTCATCCCATTCCATTGACTCAATTTCGTCTCTTTGCCTTGTATTCGTGATAAGATTCCACCATTGATTAGCTTCACCTTCCAAAAGATATACTGCTAAGTGGACTTTATCATGTTCAGAACACTTATGAATTGAAAATATCTTTTCAGTGCTATTGATCCATTTTTCAGCCACTAATGGATCAGTAGACCAACTAAATGAGGGTGGACGCTGCCTCCTGAAGGATTCAACAAAATGTTTCTCCCTCCATTACTCGTTTGGATGTCCTGCATTATTCATAGCTTGAGAATGTTGTGTGAGCATGGCCACATGATTTCGCATTCAAGCTAGAATAATGTTTGGATTCTCAGGGGTACAATCATTGCATTTCCCGTCGCATTCTGCATTAACACGGTTCATTCAGGTTCGATCCATTGACTAATACCAATAAGAATACTGTGAGAAACACTAATAATAATACTAAAACCACATAATCAAGAATAAAATTTCATTCTTTAGGTCTTATCATAGGTTATTCATAGCCACTTCTAAAACACTAATATTTTTTCCCTATGCTTAGACATATTCTTAGGGTTCTTACTAAAGCCTTCACATCCTAGTTTCCAAAGGTTGACTATACACTTCCTCTGATACCAACTATAACGAACCATATTTACATACATTGTTATTACATCATAATTGAAGAATACTTATTACAACATATAACAAAACCACAATAGGACCGTATAGGTATAGTGTCTTTAGAAACTTGGAAACATAAACAACTAGTTCATAAAGAATCTACATTGTCTTCAATTTATTTCATCATATCTAGAATCCATTTTTGGCATATCTTACTTAATACCCTTCTTTCTGACCTGGGGAAAAGAAAACATACAAAATGGTGAGCTCAAATACTCAGTAAGGGTAAACAAATGAAATATGAATCACATCATATTCATAAGAACATAACATTTTGGAAATCTTACCCTACAAAAGAGATCATAATTTCATAACATGGGATAAATAATAGTAGTGAAATATAATCCCAATAATCATAACTTAAAACATGAAACATTGTGGAATACACACATAATCATAGAGAATCATTTCTTAGTAGTCAATACTCATTTCTAAGACTATCTTAGAGGACAATGTCCATTTCTGAACTGAGTTCAATCCTTGTTTCAGTCCTGTATCACTGAACCAGATTAAACTATCATTCCAGCCATGTCTATCTCATGAGATATATATCTTTACCCAATGCATTGGAGGGATATATAGGTCCCACTCATCTCATAATGATACCATTCTTATGTGTGCCACAAGATCATAAATCATACATCATAGCATAACCCATGTAATAAGAAATTGGATTCTAAAACATCATGCCATCAAAACATAATCCTTATAAGATCAATTTACATCATAAAAAAATTCCATCATAACATATACAAATCAATGTAAAAATAGGGATATAAATAGAACCCCATATTATATTGGATGGAAAATAATTTGGATAAAACACTTGAACTCCATTCATGAGGAAAATATCCTTTCTACTTCAAAAAAACATTTTTCATGTCCTAAAATTTAAAAAAAAGGTTGATTAAAAATACACTTGAAAAAATTCAAATGAATATTCACGGAAATAATTTTCTATGAAATCATAAAAATTAATTCATGACGTATAAGTTAAAGAAACAATATTCTCATTCTTTAGCCAAAAAAGTCAAAAATTATCTCGTACTTAAAAAGACAAAATATTTCTTTCATATCTTTTTCTAGAAATACACAAATAGGTAAAATTGGATTTAATCAATTGTATGAGGATAGAAATAATATTACATATTGAGTAAACATGGATGTGGATGATAAATATTCCCTAGTAAATACTGAAGTATAAAAAATCTCGGATAAAAATTGAGATTGCAAGATTTTCCCTTACCGTAGGTCCGATTTGCTTAGTACATGTACATAACTCTTGTATAATGATTTAAATAATTATTTTTACTTTTTCCAGAATTGTACTCATTGACATGATATCCTATATGGTCGTATTCTTAGCTTCATATTAGAAATATTTCATTGTTACTTGTTATTCGGGTGTTTATTGATTTTTGTTCTTATGCGTGTTTTGTCAAATAAATTCTTATTACTCTTCTTAGGTTATAGATACCTCATTTATAGAATGGTATTAGTGGAATATATATCATATTTATTAATTCAATTCATTCAATTCATTTATATAATCTTTATTCAATGAAGATCATGTAGAACTAGTCGCGTCACATCACAGAGACGGTAGGTCGTACGTACTCACGAGTGATTATATCATTCCCATGATCGTGGAATTGTATTGAAGTGTATATATACTATTTTTGAATCAATATCACTTTAAAATAATCCTATATAGTTATTCTTTACACCATTGTACCCATCCATGTAAGGTGGTGGTGGAAAATAGATTACACCACGGCGTGGAGACGGTATTCCATACGTACACACGCGTGGTGATTTCATTTTGAATAGGATGGATAGAATGTGAAATAGGGTTGCTTCATACTTATAATAAAATATAAGTATATGAGTGATACTGATGTTATTACTTCATAATGAAACAACTAAATAAGAATAGGTAGATGAAGAAATAAAGTTGAAATAATCGGTAACGGACATTACCTCTTTATTGAAGCGCCTCTTCTTAACCTCTTCTCAGGGAACTAAAGATGGTCTTTTAAGATAACCAAGACCACTATGATGTTTTTAGGGAAGTGGAGAAGAGAATTTTTAAGGGTTTCTCCAAGCCTTAAGGCTCAAAGTTGTGTGAGGAGGAGAGGGAGGAGGTTCCCATTTATAAGGGAGGAGAGGGGAACTTTAAGAAAATCTTAAAATATTATTTTATAATAACGTCATATTCTATTTTTAATAGATCCAAATTGATTTATTTCTAAGATAAGGTGTGTATGGGTCGAAATAATCTCAACCAATATATTTTAGACAAGTTTAGGTTACTATTTTAATGTTATCATTTATATTTAACTATAAGTTAAATAATTTAACTTTTACTGTGTCTTCTGGTTTTCTTACACTAT
Organism: Viscum album; assembly: GCA_963277665.1. NCBI lineage: Eukaryota > Viridiplantae > Streptophyta > Magnoliopsida > Santalales > Viscaceae > Viscum > Viscum album. The sequence continues at coordinate 1,820,018,232 of OY728146.1, forward strand.
ATGGTTAATAAACTTACTATAACAAGCCAAACGAACCCCATGTGGTTCATTATTAATACATATAACCTTATCTATATCATTTTACCGAACCTTAGATTTTTAGGAATAAAATAACAATTAATAATAAAATATTTGTTTTAAAAACTATTTTATGTAAATTTTGACACTATTTGGTAATTGATTTTTTTGAAAATCATAAAAAAATTATTAGTTTGAAAAACATTAATTAAATCAATAATAACATGTCATATTAACATATAACATTATTTTAATTCATAAAAAGTCTCAAATTACATTTATTTTGGTATTTATAATATCAATTATGTTAATATTTTATTAATAAGGTAATTACGGAATCATCATTCTGTCATAAATAAAATATATTTTTTAATGTCTAAAAATTATAAATAAAATTCCATTATGTTGGAAATATATATATCATTCTAATTAATATTTAAGTTGAATATATGTAATGTATAACCCAATATTAATAATTTTCTAGTTATTAAACATTGATTTTAACTGTTTTAAATCTTCATTAAATAAAATAATAATAAATGTCCTAATCTAATCCAGGTGGAACTAAATGGACATATATTATTCCTAAGGTTGTTTTCGGTCTAATTAAACTTATCTAATAGAATTAGGACTTGTGTTATGGTAATAATAATATCATTTTTACCCTTAATTTCCCTATTTACATTATCCGTTGTAAAAACATGTAAAAAGTTACCATTCACCAAAAATTATTTTTATCTTATTGAACCACATTTTACTCTTTGATATTAATCGTGTCTCTCGGATTTTCGAAATTCCACTCACAGAAGCGGTAAAATTATGTTTTATGTAAATATTCAAACTCTCTTTGAAGGTGTGTAAAAGACGGTGAAAAGTTCAATAAATTTTTTTTATATCTAAAATTATTATAAATTGACTCTAATGAATTACAATTAACTTATATAGGTATTATTTATCAATTTTGACCTAAAAGTAATTTAAATAAAATAAATAATTATTTAAATAAAAATTCTGTTTTTAAATAGTAACCTAGTGTTTTCACTATTCATCAAAAATTTAATGTTTTCAGAAAAATACCAAAAATTCACCCTAGGATAATTTTGATATTCCAAATCCAAAAATAAAGTCCATTTTGAATGATAAAATTTATAAAATTTAAAAAATTGTGTATTACTAATCATAACGGCTAGTTTTAATAATATTTTAATGGCATATTGTTGTTTAGTGAAACTCAGTATTGCGTACAACGCAAGCTATCGAGGAAGGTCACGATTGCATGTAAAGAAAGCCAAGCTAGTGTTGTGTGTAGTGAAAGATTCCTTTGATGATGTATACAACATAAAAAAAAAATTTCTCATAAAAATCTTGGTTGTTACATGTGCGGGCCGCATGCGCCAAGAAGGTCGGCCGGTTGGGAGGGCAGCGCCACTGGTTCGGGCAGCCGGGCCCCCCGGACCGCTCAGCCTCTGGGCTTACACGGTCGGTCCGCGACGCACCCTACCGGGCCATGTCGCGCGCTTCCGTGGCGTTTCGTGCCCTGCCGGGCCGCGCTGCGCCCCGCCGGACCACACGATTCATCGGGCCGGTTCGACCCTCTGCCAGGTCAGACCTGCCAAAATAGGGATGACCTGACCTGTCATCCCACTGGGCATAACGAGTCAGGCTCGTTTTTACATAACGGTGAATAACTCGAAAACTGTGCGTCTAATCAAGGCGTCGTTTGCAGCACTAGGACCCTTACGACAAGGCGGTCATTTTTCGATACTCTAATTGAGTTTTGGACGACTTTGGGGAATGTATGGGTTAGAAATGAGTGTATTTTTAACCGGGCCCCTGGATTGGAAAAGCCAATATCTCTCACACTGGGCGTCCGATTGATGCACCATTTGTCGCGTTGAGTTCCTATTAATGATATGGATATTTGGGATACATCAACTCCGGACGTTGTGATATTTGATGTATTGACCCCCCCCCCCCCCCATGGCTTGAGAAGCAGACCCTCCCGAAATCGAGCGTGTTGTGTGCAGGATCCCCAGAGCTGGCTGCGACTATGACGACTACCGTGATGGGATCCTCTGTGGGTTTGACGATGATGACCACTGTACTTGGATCCCCCGTGGGTTCGGCAGCAATGACGACTTTACTTGGATCCTTTGTGGGTTCGGCAGCGACAACTACTGTACATGGATCCTTCGTGGATTCAGTAGCGATTGCGACTGTACTTGGATCCTCCGTGGGTTCGTCAGCGACGACATTTGTAGTGGGATCCTATGTCTGTTCGGCAGAGGAGATGATTTAGAGGCTATATATAATCATCTTCACCCCTCTTTATGATTAGTATAACTATGTGAGCTATGTCTTGAATTTTAATTATTATAATCAATATGACTGACTTGCTTTATTGTGTGGACTGGGTTGGGCTTGGGATCAAGAGATGGAGCCGAATTATGGTTAATGACTTAGGTTTATGTATGTGCATTTACCTAAGTAGAGTCAGTTGATACTTCATGATTATATCTTTCCTTTGTGGTTTATCCTATGTGGATTATGGGAGACATTCAGGGGTATCAGGGTCTTTACTGAGTATTGTATAATCACCCCTGCATGGGCTATGCCTGCACAACGTTCTGTTGGATGCAGACGATGGAAAAAACTGAACAAGGTAAAGGCTTGTAGAGATGGACGGTACCCGGAGGAGGACCACTTGGCGGGATGTACAAGGAGCAAATGGCCGGACCTAAGAAGCTGAGGAGACCATCTGTACCCACCCTTCCAGTGGGAAATCCAGAGGACGACTCAGTGGTTGCTGCTTTACTTTACTGATGTTGTACATTCTTTTCAGTTGTACTGTACTTTCAGTTGGGTTTGTATATTGGCCCATTTATTTTTCATCACTTTCATTTTTTACTTTTATTTTCTTAGTGCTTACTTCACATGCGTACTTTTTTGTCTTTATTAACATTTATAAAGGCAATACCTTCCCTGTTTATCAGGATTTATGCCTTTGGTGCTAGTCGCCAGACCCTGGCCTATGGAAAGCGGGCTTTCTATAGTCATGGCACGGGCCCCGAGGACGGTTCATGCCAATATATATCAAATATCAATACATTTTTATCATAATGGCCTCCATGAGAGGCGGTAAAAGAAAATTGTACAATCATTGTTTCGTGAGGCAGTGGTACATATCCATTCGATGGAGGTATGTGTAAGTTTATTTCTAATACTTCTCATAAAAACATCGTTGAATTTTTAGGACACTATTTTTTTATTAAAAAAAGATTAAAAATATATTAGGGATTGTAAAAAGAAAATAAACGAAACAGACTTGTGGGTAGACATTACCTCTAAACTTGATAACTTCTTTTGATTTAAGCCAAAAGGATTTATTGAATTTAATTATGACCAAGGTAAGGCTTCTAGGAGGAAGGGAGGGGTGTTCAGTGAATTTTTGGTAAGATTTTTGATGATCCATGGGTCATTAAAGGTCTGATTTATGTGGGTAGATGTGGTGTCTTTTTATTAGATGGAGGAGGGGAAGTTAGTGAATGTCAATAAATAATAATTTATTATAAATTTAAATTAGATTAAAAATGGTTCAAAAATCATTTAATTCAAAGATAATTTCATATTGGTTCTAATAACCATCATCCAATAATTTATATACTGTTTTTTAATATTTTATATTATCCTTATCATTTTGGTTTATCCATTTTTTACCATTTTTAATAATAAATTGATATCATGTTTTTTTAATCATTGTGGGTGTCACGAACCATCCTCAGGGCCCGTTCCATGACTAAACCAAGACCACCGTCCATAGTCCAGGGGATGGAGACTACCACCAAAGGCGAAAATCTTGATAAAAGGGAAGGCATTGACTTTATAAAAGTAAAAAAAACATTAAAGATTATGCAATAAATGTAATCACTAAGAAGAACTGTATACATTAGTAAGTGCTGAAAGGAAAGGGGTCGGAAATAAAAGACAAACAGTAAGTACAATACAACTGAAAAACTATTACAATAGTATTAAGTAAAATAGAAACCACTAAGTTATCCACCTAGAATCCCACATGAAGGGTGGGTACAGATGGTCTCCTCAGCACCTCAGGTCCATCCATCTGCTTCGTGTATGCCTCGTCAAGTGGTCCACCTCCAGGTACCGTCCAGCTTCACAAGTCTCCACCACGATCAGTGTTGTCTATTGTCTTCATCCAACACAATGTAGTGCGGGCATAGTCCATGTAGGGGTGAGTGTACAACTATCAGTAGGGACCCTAGGACCCCCAAATGTATCCCATAATCCATGAATGATAAACCACAGAAAGAAAGATACAATCATGAAGTATCAACCAACTCTACTAAAGTATATGCCCATACATATACCTATGTTAACAATCTCAGTTCGACTCCAAATCTCGAGCCCAAGCACAACCCAGTCCACATAGGAAGTAAAGTCAATCACATCGAAGATAATGATTGAAAGTCAAGACTCAGCTCATACAGGTATATATCTTCCGTACAGAGATAGAGATGATCAGATGTAGTCAGAGATTCATCTAAGATGTCGAACCCACAGAGGATTCCAGTAAAGTTTTCATCGCTTCCAAACCCACGGAGGATTCCAGTATAGTTGTCATCTCTGCTGAACCCACAGAATATTCCAATACAGTTGACGTCCCTATCGATCCCACGGAGGATTCTAGTATAGTTTTCGTCGCTGTCGAACCCACAGATTATTCCAGTATAGTTTTCGTTACAGTCGCAACTAGCTCTAAGGATTCCGCACACAACATGCACGATTCTGGCAGGGTCCGCTCCTCGAGCCAAGGGGTCGATACATAAACTATCACAATGTATAGAGTTGATGTATCCTAAAGATCCGTCTCATCAAAAGGAACCCGACGCAATAGACGGCGCTTCAATCAGATGCCTGTTCTGAGAGATATTGGTTTTTCTGTTCTAGGGGCCCAGTTGGAAATACGCTCGTTCCAAACCTTACCGTTTTCCAAAGTCGTCCAAAAATCACATAGATTATTGCAAAGGACCGCTTCGTTGCGATGGACCCAATTCCAAAGACGGAATGTCCATCGGACGCACGTTATTAAAGTTATTCATGTTTTTATGAAAACAGGCCCGACCAGTTAAGCCCAGTGGGCTGGTGGGTCGGCCTAACCTGGTTTGACGGGTCCGACCCAGCAGAGGGTTGTACCGGCCCGGTGAACCGCGCGACCCGGCCCAGGGGGCGTGACCCAGAATGAGAGGGCTCGTCCTGGTGTGGCACGGCTTGGCCTGTCTGTTTGAAAGCTACGGGGGGGGTGTGGGGAGGGGTGGGGGGGCAATATACTGAACTGGCGGCGCCAAACGTCGCCGCCCCGTCTGTCCGGTCGTCCTATCTTCCTAGTATGAGCCGCCCGCACGGGCGGTCCGTGGTCCTTCGGTGCAGCACCTGCGGGTGTCGCGACTCCTTCATCCCGGCCGGCAAACGTGCTGGTTGGTTCGCCGCCGAAGTGGCCCGAGGTGCGCGGGCCACAGTTCTCTGCAATGCAGCTCCCCTTGTGGTGTCACGGTCTCCCTTCAGCCCGACCAGATTTATCCGGCCGGTTCTTCTTCGGCCGAGCAGCCCGCGGTTCATCTGCATGCGTCCGGCGTGTGGCCACCACCTTCGCTCATCGCCACATCTTCCAACATGAATCCTTCGCGAATAAAAATTCAGGAAACATTAGAGGGTATTTGGGCCATGTTCGTTCTGCCCGCGCACTCCGCATTAGGCTGTATCAATTGGCCGAATTTATTCCAAAGAATTCAACACAAATGAGATAATTTATTCTCTAATAAATTTTATGAAACCTCTACCTCAAAATAAGGTTCACAGTAGTCGGGCATCGCAGAAGACGGCATCGTGGGGAGACAACGTCAACTTGTTGACGTCTGGGAAGAAGGAGTCAAGGATGGTGCGTCGTCTGCGTTCCTTGCAGGTGGCTCCTTCTCCTTTGGCTTGGCCGAAGATCGAAGAAGACGATCTTCCTTCTTTGGATGTTCTTCATTGAAAGAAGATACCTATTATTTAATTTCTCAAGAGTTCTCCCCAAAATATTTTCCAACCAAAATAGTAATAAGGCCCTCCCATAATATAACATTTCCATGTATTTTCAAATTAATTCAAAAAGTAAATTGAATTAGTTAAGGCATTAGAGTTGGCAACATTAATGGATGGGAGATGGAGATGCCCCACATTTATGTGGAAGTCCAAAGGTTTAAAGTGGGTTGTTAGAAATTAAATAAAGGGGAGTGTTATTGGGGAGTTAAAGGAAGATGAATGGATTAGGGATCATGTGGGCCCCACCATACTAATTCCTCTAATGGGAGGTTATGTGTGTGTGGTCCCCATCCCTAACTCCCCATTGTAGGAATTAAGAAATAACATTAAATAAAATTTTTGTGCTACAATTTTATTTATTTTATTATAAATCCCCTAAAATTAACTCTCAATCCGCATAAAATGCTACTACGGTAAAGGATCCCTTAACTGAATACCGGTTCTATGAGTTCCTCAGTGTCCTCGGAATTCAATTCTGAGCACCGACTCAAAAGATACAAAAACCAGCACATACGTTTACTGAACTTAGCCGAACAAAAATTCATAAATTGATTCCGGACACACCAGGCCTCAGAATCATGTGTCGTCAGAAACCGCAGACTCGTAAAATTCCAAAGTATTTAAGAAAAAATATTCCTTGAAATTTATGGTTCTTTACATTATCCCCACCTCAGGGATTTACATCCCTGTAAAGCTAAAACATACACTAGGAAAACAAATGAGTTACTGAGAACACATCTGAGCCTCCCGCTCCCATGTGATCTCCTGGAGGTTCCCGTACTGCCAGTGAATGCACACTAGAGGAATTGACCATCCACGTAGGATCCACTCATGTCGATCCTCGATCTCTACCACGACCTCTGTGAATGTGTCACCATCATCGATGTCCATCTCCCTATGGTCGATGATGTGGGTTAGGTCATGAACGTATCTCCTTAGCTGAGATACGTGGAAGAAGTCATGCACCCGGTGCAACTGAGGTGGAAGGGCCAGGCGGTAAGCCACCTCACCTACTCAACTAAGGACCTTCTAAGGTTCGATGAATCGGGGAGTTAACTGTCCACCCTTTCCAAATCTTCATAGACCCCATCGAGAAGAGACCCGTAAGAAGATGTGCTCACCATCCTCGAACTCCAGTGGTCTCTGTCTCCTATCAGCATAGAAATTATGTTTAATCTGTACAGTCTTCATCCGATCCTGGATGTTCTACACCTTCTCCATCATAGCCTGAACCATCTCCGTTCCTACAAGTGCTGACTCCCCATGGTCAGTCCAGCAAAAAGGTAACCTGCAAGGTCGGCCGTATAATGCCTCATAAGGGGCCATCCCGATGCTTTAGTGGTAGCTGTTGCTGTACGCAAACTCCACCAAGGTTAGGTGATCCTCCCAGCTGCGACCAAAGTCAAGGACACATGCACGGAGAATTTCCTCGAGAGTCGGAATGGTCCTCTCTGTTTGGCCATCCGTCTAAGGATGGAAGGCGGTGCTCAAGCGAAGCTCTGTCCCGAAAGCCTCTTGTAACACCTGCCAAATCCGGTAAGTGAAACGTGCATCTCAATAGAAGACGATAGTCGATGGAACATCATGAAACCGTATGATCTCCTAGACATATAGGCATCCCAAGCTCTCTACCGAGCCCTTCTATCTGATCTGTAGGAAGTGGGCTGACTTGGTGAGTCTGTCAACAATCACCCAGATAGAGTCATTCCCTCTAGATGTTCATGGAAGCCCCATCATGAAATTCATTGATATCTCGTCTGACTTCCACTACAGGACCTCTAAGGATTGTACCAAGACTACTGGTACCTAGGGCTCCACCTTCACTTACTGACAAGTGAGGCATCGTGAAATGAACTGTACTACAACCTTCTTCATACCCAGCCACCAGTGCTATTATCTGAGGTCATGATACATCTTCGCCACTCCTAGATGTTCCACTAGAGGGGAAGTGTGGAACTCCCCCAGCACCTCCTCCTATAGTGCAAATGGTACCATGGTACATCCCCTGAAGAGGATGACACACTCCCCTCCTTCAGAAAATCCATCAGGTACCTGTTGTGAGGATATCTAAGCACATTGCATCTCACAGTCAACGTCCCCACGATGTGCCTCCCTGACTCACTCAAGAAGTGGAGGAGTGACTTTGAGAGATTGAAGGAAGGATGCTTCATCTCTATCCACAAAGGATATCTGCAACACTGCTAGCTACTCTATCGCCTCTCATAGAAGGTGAATTCCCGATCTCTTGCTGATATAATCAGCTACAACATTCCCCTTTCCAGTAGTATGGACTATCTCAAAGTTATAGTCCTGGATGAACTCAAGCCAACGTCGTTGTATTATGTTCAAGTCCTTCTTCAAGAAGATGTACCTGAGACTCTGGTGGTCAGAGTAGACTGTAAATCCCTCTCCCATTAGATAGTGCCACCACATCTTCAAGGCGACGACCACTGCTGCTAACTCCAGTTCATGGGTAGCGTAGTTTTTCTTGTGCTGCCTCAATTTCCGTGAACCGTATGCGATCACTACTCGCTCCTACATCTGGAAAAACCCGAGTCCGGTCCCTGATGCGTCATAGTAAAATACGTACCCTATGCCCTCCTCTGATAGCCTCAAGATGGGTGCACTGGTCAACCTCTGCCTCAGCTCCTGAAAGAGCTCCTGGAACCTATCTGAGATCATGAAGTGTTTCCTTTTCTTCGTCAAGGCTGAAAGCAGTGCTGCAACTCTTGAAAAGTCTGGCAAAAATATATGATAGTACTCATACAGGACCAGGAAACTCTGCACCTCCTTCACACTCCTGGGTGGCTCCCAAAAAAGTACTTCCTCGATCATCATCGGGTCCACTACAACTCTAGCCTCCGAGATGACGTGTCCCAAGAAGTGCAACTCCCAAATCCAGAACTGGAACTTCGAGATCTTACCATAAAGATGGTGCTCTCAGTGTGTGTCCAGAACTACACGCAAATGGTAGGCGTTCTCCTCCTCATTATTCGAGTAAATCATCATGTTATCAATGAAAAAAACGACAAATCAATCGAGGTAAGGCTGGAAGATCATGTTCCTGAGGTTCATGAACACCGCTAGAGAATTGGTTATCCCAAAGGGCATATCCAAGAACTCGTAGTGGCCATACCGACACCTGAAGGCCATATTCTGCAAATCCTTGTCAAGAACTCTGAGCTGGTGATAGCCTGACCTGAGGTCTATATTTGAGAACCAACGTGCTCCCTTGAGCTGATCAAAGAGGTCGTAAATCCTTGGGAGTGGGTAATTGTTCTTCATGCTCACCTGATTCGGGTGACGGTATTTGAAAAATCATAGAAAGCTCACATATTCCTTCTTGGAGAACAATATCGAAGAATCCTAGGGTGAAGAACTGGGTCAGATGAATCCATTCCCCTGTAAGTCCTCCAATTGTGCTCGCAGCTCACGAATCTCAGCGGGAGCCATCCGATATGCTGAAGTAGATATCGGTGCTATCTAGGGGTATAGGTCTATGTAAAAGTCTACCTATCTACGAGGAGGTAGTCCTAGAATGTCGTCAGAAAAAATATCTGCATACTGATCCACCATACCAGGAAAACTCAGACTTCGCACATCAACTGCTCCCAGGATGAGACTAGCCAACTAATGTGTGTTCGGCTTCCCTCTCCTCTGCGAAAGTACATCCTATGCTGCAAAGTCTCCCTTATCACCAGTGAAGGTGAACCTGGTCCCATCTGTGCGGACACACCGTACCTTGCGCCTAATGCAGTCGATCTGAGCATTGACTGCAGACAACCAGTCCATACCAAAGATGACATCGTAAGGCCACGACACCACAACAAGAAGATCCCAGCCAAATCTATTGCCTCTTAACGTAATATCACACTGCTGGAACCATTGCGTAATCGTCGAGTCTACTCCCGTAGGAGTCTCGATCCATAAATATTGATCCAACGGCTCTGTATGAATCACCATGAACCGAAAAAGTGCAGCAGAAATAAAATAACGACTCGCTCTTATGTGTATAAGTACAGCAGTAATGGTGGAGCAGACACCGAAATTACCTCAAATCATCTCAGGTGTGTCTTGGTCGTAGGCCTCAACTTCCTAGAGCTGAGTTTGCCCCTGTCTACCAGCTCCCTATGGTCTGGGTGGTTCTCCTAGTGGTGGGGGTGGTAGAGCCTCGATACGTCATCCACCACCCGCTGCTCGACCAACTCCTCTGCCGCGTCCGCCCACTCTCGGTGGACCACCTTGGTCAACCCTCTTCCTCTTCCTGGGAGGTACCTCTACTATTTTCTACTCATCCGCATGGCGGGTCAGACACTCTTGAGCCATGTGACCTTGTCCGCCGCATGCATAGCACTGCCTTCTCCTCAGATAGTTGGCTCTGTTTTGGGTGCCTCGTACAATTGAACCTGTATCCTGAGGTCACCCACCTGATGGCCTAGTTCGCATGGAACTCTGCGACATCTATCTACTGCCGGCTATAGAAGAATTTGCTATGTGTCGCACTGTGGAGGGTCTTGCCGCTGGTGTCTGCTCAGCGAGAAAACTATCCACTAGAAGAGCTCGCTCCAACACCCACACTAGAGTCGGAATGCTGAGGGGAATCATCAAAGCTCTGATATCATGCCTGAGTCCCTACTCGAAGGTTCGTGTCCTGAATAACGGGTCTCGTACCATATCCATGGAGTAGCGTGAGAGGTTAGTAAACCACGTTGAGTACTGAGCTGCTGTCATGCTGCCCTGCCGCAGATGAAGTAACTCTTGGATCCTCACCACACGAAGGGTGGCAGGAACAAACTTTGAGTTGAAGAGACTCTTGAAGGCTATCCAAAGTAGAGTTGCCTCGTGGTGCACCTAGAGCATCAAGATCCACAATCTACCTGTTGCTTCATGTAGGAGACTCACAGCAAGGATCACCATAAGATCAGTTGTTGTCCCAACTAATATGAATACCCTAACAACAGCCTCCGGCCAATCCTCGGCTACATGTGGGTCTGTCTCTCTACAAAACCTGGGCGGCCTCTGTCAATGAAACTCGTGCAACGCACTCAAGCGACGTGCACTCTCTACTGCTGGAGCTGGTAGTATCGGCGGCACATCGGGTAGTGTTACCGCTGGTGCCTCCGCAGTGATGGGGCCCTAGACTGAGGCCTCATCGCTCGGTCGGATACAATCTCACACGTAACTCAGAACCCTAGTTGGCTGCCTTCGTGGGGCCATCCTGAAAAGAAACAAGTGTGCCATGGTCAAAAAGTATACCTGGTGAGCTAACACAAATTAATCACAATGAAAAATTTTGAAACACACATGCAATCAGTGTTTTTGTGCACCGAGTCAGAAATCAGAGGTCAGGGTCCTGGTGTATGGATATGTCAGCTGTCGCACCAACACTAGACTCCCTATACTGAAAACCACACTCAATACTCTTAACACTATTTCATTACAAATAATAATAATTAGAGTCCTGAGGTCTATGGTAGAACTGAATCCTCTGATACCAATTTGTCACGACCCGTCCTCGGGGCCCATGCTGTGACTACCCCAAACCCACCTTCAATAGGCCAGCGGCTGGCGACTAGCACCAAATACGTAAATCCCGATAAACTGGAAGGAATTTCCTTTATTAAAGTAAACAACACAACAGAGTATGAAACATAAGTATGGACTAAGCATAACTGTATAAAAAAGTATGTTCTGAAAGGAAAGGGCCCAGATACAAAATCCCAATAGTAAGTACAGTAAAACTAAAAAAATAGTAAAATAAAATTAAGTAGAACAACAACCACCGAGTCATCCTCTGGGAATCCTACTTGAAGGGTGGGTACAGATGGTCTCCTCAGCTCCTCAGGTCCGTCCGTCTGCTCCGTGTACGTCTCATCAAGCGGTCCACCTCCGGGTACCATCTAGATCAACATGTATTCATCACGATCAGTATTTTCCATCGTCTACATCCAACACAATGTAGTGCGAGAATATCTCATGCAGAGGTGAGTGTACGATACTAAGTAGGGACCCCGACACCCCTGAAGGTCTCCCAGAATCCACGAAGGATAAACCAAAAAAGGAAAGATACAATCACGAAGTATCAACAAACTCTACTTAGGTATATGCCCATACATATACCTAAGTTAAAAATCTCTGTTCGTCTCCAACTCTCGAGCCCAAGCACAACACAGTCCACACAATAAGTAAAGTCAATCACATCGATGATAATGATTGAAATTCAAGACTCAGCTCACATAGATATACATCTTTCATATAGATATTGAGATGATCAGATGTAATCACTGATTCATCAAAGCTATCGAACCCACATAGGATTCTAGTACAGTTGTCATCGCTACCGAAACCATAGAGGATTCCAGTACAGTTTTTGTCGCTGCCGAACCCACAGAGGATTCTAGTACAGTTGTCGTCGCTACGGAACCCATGGAGGATTCTAGTACAGTTGTCGTCGCTGCCAAACCCACGGAGGATTCCAGTACAGTTGTCGTTGCAGTCGCAGCCAGCTCTAGGGTTCCCGCACACAACGTGCTCGATTCCGGGAGGGTCCGCTCCTTGAGCCAAGGAGTCTATACATCAACAATAACGAAGTCTAGATTTTATGTATCCCGAAGTTCCGTCTCATCAAAAGGAACCCAATGAGACATACGACGTCTCAATCGGACGCCCGATTTGAGAGATATTGACTTTTTTATTCTAGGGGCCCAGTTGGAAATACGCTTGTTCAAAACCCGGCTATTTTCCAAAGTCGTCCAAAAATCACTTAGAGTTTTGATAAAAGACTGCTTTGTTGCGAGGGTCCCAATGTCGTAGACGACACGTCGATCAGACACACTATCTTAATGTTATTCATTTTTATGTGAATATGGGCCCGACCCATTAAGCCCAGTGGGCTGGCGGTTTGGCCTGACCTTGTGTGGCGGGTCTGACCCGAAAGAGGGTCGGACCGGCCCGGTGAAGCGCGCGACCAGGCCCGGCCTGACCCAGTTGGCTCCGGCCTGGTGGCCAAGTGCTACGGGGTGGGGGGTGGAGATATCCCGAACCGATGGTGCCAAACGGCGCCGTACTTCTATCTGGATGGCCGAAGCCATCCGGTCTTCCCGGCGTGAGCGGCCAGCACGGGAGGGTCGCAGACCTTCGGTGCGGCACATGCGGGTGTTGCAGCTCCTTCATCCTGGCTGGCTAACGAACCAGCTGATTTGCCGCAGAAGCGGCCCGCGGTGCGTGGTCCGTGGTTGTCCACAGTGCGGCGCCCCTTGTGGCGCTTCTGTCTCCCTTTGGCCCAGCCGGCTTTAGCCGTCCGGTTCTTCTTCAGCCTAGAGGCCGGTGGTTGTGGGCCGCAGTTCTTCCGCATGCGGCCGATGTTCGGCCGCCGCCTTCGCTCGTCACCACCTCTTCCAACATGACTCTTTCTTGAATAAAAATTCTGGAAACATCGGAGGGTCTTTGGGCCGTGTTTCTTCGGCCTACTCCCTCCGCATTAGGCGGTATCAATTGGTCGAATTTATTCCAAAGAAATCAACACATACCAGATATTTTATTCTCTTATAGCTTATACAAAACCCCTACCTTGAAAATAAGTTTCGTGGTAGTCGGGCATCGTAGAAGACGACGTCGCGGGGAGACGACGTCAACTCATTGATGTCGAGGAAGAAAGATCCTAGGATGGAACTTCATCGGTGTTCCATGCGGGTGTCTCCTTCTCCTTCGGCTTGGCCAAAGATCGAAAAAGACGATTGTCGTTTATCGGTGGTTCTTCGTCGAAATGAGAACCATGTTCTATTATTTCTCAAGAGTTCTCCCCAAAATATTTGCCAACCAAAATAGTAATAAGTCCCTCCCATAATATAACATTTCCATGTATTTTTAAATTAATTCAAAATGGAATTTGAATTAATTAAGGCATAAGAGTTTGCCACATTAATGGATGGGAGATTGAGAGGCCCCACATTTAAGTGGAAGTCCAATGGTTTAATGTGGGTTGTCAAAAATTAAATAAAGGGGAGTGTTAATGTGGAGGTAAAGGAAGATGAATGGAATAGGGCTCATGTGGGCCCCACCACATTAATTCCTCCCATGGGAGGTTATGTTGGTGTGGCCCCCACCCCTAACTCCCCTTTGTAGGCATTAACTAACAACTTTAAATAAAATTTGTGTGCTACAATACTATTTATTTTATGCTAGATACCTTAAAATTAACTCTCAACATCCATAAAATGCAACTGTAGTAAAATCCCCCCTAAGCGAATACCGGCGGTACGAGTTCATCAGTGTCCTCAGACTTCAATTCTAAGCACTAGTTCAAAAAATAAGAAAAAAATGCCCGTACGATTACTGAACATACCCGAACAAATCTTCAGAAATTGATTCTAGGCACACCGGGTCTCAGAATCAAGTGCCGTCAGAAACCGCAGACTTGTAAAATTCCAAAGTATTTAAAAAAAATCCTTGGAATTTCCGGCTCTTTATAGTGGGTTAATGAAATTACTATGTCATGTCAAAATATCCACAAAAAAGTCATCTATAAAATATTTGGACATCTGTTAACCATATAAAAGAATTATTGATTTTTAGGATATTAATATCATTCAATAAACTATTTTATGTTTTCAGTTATGAATTATGTAAATTTTTGACACTATTATACATGCTTTTTTGAAAAAATAATAAAAACGTTATTAATTCAAAAAAAGGCATAAAATAAAATAAAATATGTCAAAAAAATCCATAACATTATTTTATGGCATCAAAATAATCAAATTTATTTTATTTTAATTTTTATAGTATCATTTAATATAATACTTTATTAATGAATCAATTAGTTCATCACCATTATGTCATAATTAAATTTATTTATTTAATGAATAAAATTTATAAATAAAAAAACATGAATTATGAAAAAATTTATATTTATAATTAATATTTATTGTCAAATAGATCATTTATATAAGACCATTTTAATATTTCATTAATAAAAGATACATGTTTGTGTTATATTTCTCTTTACATAAAATTAATTCTTATAAAATGTCATCTTCACATCCATGTGGGTCCATGGGGTTCCAAAGTTGACACAATCATTCAAATGGTTGTAAATATATCATATAATAGGATTATGATAGGTTTTAGTGTAGTTTAATATTATTATAATATTATTTTTACCCATATCGACCAGATTTACCCATTAACCATGGTAAATAAAATTATTACTGAAGTTACTATTCATATTGTCCGAAACTAAAAGGTTACTATTCACAGAATTTGGAATCTCTGATTCCGCATTTGTAATTTGTTTTACCAAATTTGAAAAATATTTGTTCAAATAATTAATTTAATATTATTTCCCATTGCCAAAACATAAAAATGGGTTTTGTTAAATAAAAAAAATCAAAATATTGATATGTGTTTATGTCAAATTTCAATGGGAAAGTACATCAAATGACCAAAATTGGATTAATATATAAAAAATAGTCCAATTACAATTTAAAAAAATTAAAAGTAAAATATAACTATATAAATAAATTAGATGAATAGATAGTTTTGAATTAGAATACATTATTTTTTATGTATTTATTCAAAAATGAACTGTATGAAAAAATTACCTAACATTTAAAAAAGTACATTTTTCCCCCACATATATATAAGGAGTTTATTTTGTCAAATATAATATATAAATGTGAAAAAAAAATATTTTAAAGGGGTTAATCTTCAAATGGCTATAAAACTATTTTTTTAAAAAATATCTCTTTCATCCGAAAAAATTAATTTTTTATCATATCATATAAAGAAAACATATAATATGAATTTAAAACAATTAATTGAACATATAACATATATTTATCTTTAAATAATAATCCATAATGTCTGCTTTCATTTTATAAAACAATTATTATATATTTAAATAGGTTCTCATAAAAACAAATATTTTATATTCAATTGGGTATTTTTACAGTTATTAAAAATTTGGTAACCACTGAATAATTAATTAAACATTTTCAAACCATTTTTTCAAAATCCTATTGATACTATTCATTCCTCTATCCCAACGGCTTGGCCTTAACTACTATATAAAATAATATTATTATTAATCTTTTATTTTTTTGATATAACTCAATATTGTGTTCAACGAAAGATTTATGAGAAACTCGTTACTGCATGTCGAGTAAATGTTCATAAAAAGAGCCCCATTTTACATAAATTAAATATCTTATTCACAAATTTTATTATAAAATAAAAGTTATTATTCTATAAATACCTAGTTCATTACTATCTCACTATCTAGATCGATCTTATCATATTTGGTTCATCATTGCTTCTACGATGCATCAATCTGGGAAAGTGTTCTCTCTGATTCTTCATTGTGATTGATCGCAATAGAACCCTAGCCTTGTGGTATCAGATATTTTGATCAATAATTTAAGTTTTTGGTTTTCCTCATCTAGATAAGATGTAAGATCTTGTCTTGAAGGTTGTCCCTTGGCTAGTTGTGGTGGATAAAACATATGTTCTTGAGGTATGTAGGATTTAATCTATATTTCTAATCCTTCATCTTCAACTTTTTATCAATATTTTTAGGTGAGGGTTTTATTCTAGGGCCTTTGTAGATTGAGTTATAAGATTTTTTTTCTTTTGGATTCCTTTTTGGGTGTGTGCGACCTGAACATGGTGATAGGCGGTTCATTCTCTACCCATTGATAATGAGTCTAATTTATATTTCTTTATAAATTGATTAATGAAATTAAATGATAGTTTGAGTGGTTTGGAAAAGGGTTTTGAATGAAAAATGGTTTTTCATTGATATTGATAAATGGGTTTGTGAATGTGTTTTTAATTGTTTTTAAGAAATTTAAACGGGTTTGTGAAAAAGAGCATCGGGGTTACCTTGGGTACTTAGGTAGAAGGTTTATCTTGAGTCCATAATCCATTTTTGTTATTATAAAATAGGTTTTTCTTGGGGATTTACACTATTTTCAAGGCATGTTGTTCTGGGGTACTGATGTTGACATTTTAGGGGGACTAATTTTGGTGTTAGTCTCTCCTTCTTAGGCTTTTTGTTCTACGATCTATTTTTAAACATGGTTATTTTGGTATGATTAGTGGACTACCAAGACCTATATTATTCCTTGGTT
Source organism: Viscum album (assembly GCA_963277665.1). Taxonomy (NCBI): domain Eukaryota; kingdom Viridiplantae; phylum Streptophyta; class Magnoliopsida; order Santalales; family Viscaceae; genus Viscum; species Viscum album. Next base: position 1,820,035,478 of record OY728146.1, read on the forward strand.
ATGTGATACTAGTGATTTTGTTTTGTGTTTCTTGGATTTATATGTTATCCTTGATATAAATGTTTACGCTTGTGGAAAATGTTCTTTGAAACAGATATATCTTCGTTTTTTAAATCAATGAAAAGGGATTTTTTACCAAGTTTTCTATAAAACCTCTTTACTTAATATCATTACATTGATTAAAATATAAATAAATATACACGAATTGTCTTAAAGATACTTGATATGGAACACATTGATGGGATCCTAATGAGCATGATAGCTCACACGCTTCACACTCTTTTATTGGTGCATTGACCTTTGTCTTCCAATGTTGGGAAAGTTAAGGTGCCATAGTGAAGTGGTGAGGTTCATGTCATATGGGATGGGTAGTTGGTGGTGATATTGTTGGACTTCAACCATGCCATAATTAGAGTATCTATTTAGTTTCGAGTCACTTGCATTAGGACTAGTTTTTTGGATTTTTAGCTACTGTTTCAGCTATTCTATTTTTGTTGTTTTCCTTACAGTTATGGAATTTATATTTTTTATTCATCTGTTGTTTCTTCTTCACTCTATATATATTTTGTGTGGTCATTAATTTTGAGATAAATCTCTCCCTCAGTTTTTTCATTTGATGCTCAGGTTCTTTTTGCTAGCCCGTAGGGATAGGGAATTCCATTTGAGTATGTGATGGATCGGGTTAGGTGACGGGTCTTAGGGAAACGCAGGATGGTTCATTACCATGTCCTTCACATATCTTCCTAGTTAACTTTCAAATATCTGAAAATATTTTCTTCGTATAATACATCATGATCTTCCAATTAATATTCCACCATTGGAACAACTCCAATTCGATATTTTCATTATGAACATTTAATCAACATAATTCAACGTATTTCATTAAAATTCATCCATAATACATCCAATATTAATGTTCCATAGACACAGATAGAATTTAAAACATATCTAAGACACAACCCATTGGTTAAAACAAAGAAAATTTTGAAGAATTTTGTACGGATCTAACTCAACCACCCTCGTATTATGTTTCTAACCACCAACAATTTTAAATGGGTTATAACCATCTACTTCCAAACTCAGAAAAATATTGTGACTATCTTGAGGAAATGTTATTTGTAATTGATTAAAATACCTCAATGATAAATACAATTTCTAGTATGATACCTTATCAATCTCTATTTTATATCTAAATTCATTATCATCAATTTAGTAATTTAAGATGACATGAAGAATCACATCTACATAGGTTTCATCTTTGAAATAAGTCATATATTTTGTAGCCATATACACCCCATAGTTCAATACCTTATTGGTAAGAATATGGCAACCATTATTCACATTTTTTCCTTCCATTGGGATGAGTTACAAATAGTGAAATAATAGAGTTTCACATTCTCTTTTATGAAATATATATATATATTTTGTTGTATTCATCTCATATAAAGAAAACCATTATTTTATGTCAACTTTTGAGAATGGTAGTATGACTCCAAAATCATTTCTACAATTGGTAGTACCTTTAACAAAAACACCAACAACATATCAAATGGTGTTTCTATGAATCGATTCATGGTTATCAACAGAACAATTTTATAATAAAGAGAAACTTTCAAAACCTGGTGTATCAAGAATATAAATATATATATGAATTTTAAATAATATAAAATAATTAAAATAAATTTTTATCTATAAAAAATAGGTATTACTCCTTCGAAAATCATCATTCTCGACGTTACTCTTATAAAGTAAAAATAATTCATGATTTCATTGGTCATTATGTTCATCGGGTAAACTATTATATGATCAATATCCATCTGAACACATTTACATTAGTGATATGACACATACACTTCCCTTTTATTTGTATGTATATTATATTTTCTAAAAAAATAATTCAGAACTAGATGTTCTCTTTTGGTATCTCATTTAATTGGATATATGTTTACACAATTTTTCTTGGGAAATTGATCTAATAGCATTGAAATACACTATTTAAATCATTAAATTGTTTAATTCCCTTGATATATTAACAAATAAAATTATGTAGATAAATCAAACTATTTTATATATTTATATATATAGAAAAAAACATGATATATAAAAACACTATATTAATAAAAATTTACAAAAATTACTAAATATATATAGTAAACATATAAATATGAAAACCAAACTTGACATTATTAAAATATATAAATAATTTTAGGCACCATCTTTTTAAAAAAATATATATATGTTTAAATAAAAATAAAAAAATATGGATTAAATATTATACAATTTTCAACCATTATTTTTTAAAAAAATCAAATAAAATATAAAAAAAATCTAACTCTATTGGAAGGAATAAAATTATAAACTTTAAATACAATAAAATTTTAAAAACCCTCCTGAGAATGTGATAATAGATATTCTATACATCCAAATTAAATTTAACCTGAAAATAAATAAGCATTATTTATATAAAGTATCGAATTAAATATTTGAACATTTATATAGTATTTAAAATAAAATCATATAAATTATTTACATTTATTTAGACAAAATAGTAAAGACAAAACTTATTTCTATATATATTTTAAAACGTATATCTATTAAATATTAATTTTTTAAAAAATAAATTTAAAAAATAATCCCAGGTTCATATAAAGTATATAATCAAAAATAAATAAAAACATAATAAATAAAATTCAATTAAATATTTTTACAAAACATTTATAATTTAACTATTTATACACACACACATAATTTAAAAAAATTAATTATCAAAAAATTAAATGAATAAAAAATAACGTAAAATTGAATAAAATTAATATTTATGAAATGAAAAAATATATATATATTATAACATTCAATTTCCCAAACACATGAAAATTTAATTTTTAATTATAGCTTCAAAAAATTTGAAAAATATCTAAACTCACATAATGTAAAAATTATTGAAAAAACACTTCATTTGGAATCGAGGGAGGCAGGTTAAAGTATGGAATAATCCAATAATATAATAATTAATATTAAGAAAAAAATAAACACATGAATTTTATAATTTATTTTGACAATAAAATACACAATAAATGATCATTTTAAAATAATCAATAATAAAGGGGTTTGATGTCTAGATTTCATTTAAATATTTATTTCCAACAATCATAACCTACAGTTCCCCAATTCCATAATTACATAAAAAATTAGATTTAGAAACAACTATACTATCCAAATTAATAATATATATATATAATTTTTATGATCATACATGTTTTCCATTAAAATATCAACCAATAAGATGCAACAACATGAAAATCAACTAGAAAAGGGGCGAAGGGAGGCATGATCTCACAAAGGGAATAAAATCTATTCCACTTCCAATAGGTATGGGAATTGCGTATTTAGTGTAATATAGGGAGATGAGTTTGGTATTTACTTAACGTAATTGAAGCGAATGGTATCACTAGAGGGGAAGGGTGTGTCAGCATGAGTTTCATGGGTGAGTTGTGTTGGTGAGGAGTAATTAAAAAACCTACGGGGATGATTATGGGGTATGATGGGGAGGGGTATTGGGAATTTGGGAAAATATTATTTTTCTAACACTGAGTAATCATTATTTTGTAGTCACCTGATTTCTGAAATGAAACAAAAAACACCAATAGTGAAAACATATTAGAAATGTTCGTGACTGAATTGATAAATTATCATTACTTTCATTAAAGAATAAATTATCTCACTCTTTTATGATGGGTTCTAATAACTCTAGTTTTAGGATAACATAGTATACTTTTTTAGTAGAAAAGTCCATAGAATATCACTTAAAAAATTCTTCACTTCAAAAAAATCATTAGAAAAAATCTCTAAAACACATTGGGAATTAAATAAGGTAAAAAAAACTTATATATACCCATAAATTATCATATATAAATTTTCATTTTAAATTCTATATTATGCAAATTAATCCAATTCTAAATAATGATAATTAATTTGATTAAATTGTAAAAATTCAATAATTGTGGCCTTTTCTATAAATAAAAACATATACTTCTACCATATGAAAGAATTACAATTTATTTTTCATAAACTGAATAAATTAAAAATTATTATTACTATTAGTTGAAGAATAATTAATATCTTAATTAAATGACTGATAATTTATATCAAAATTAATTAACTCACAATAAATATCCCAATTAATTGACTACTAATATATATAAGAATCAATTGACTAAAAATTAATATCACAATTAATTGAATCACAATTGGTAAACTACAATCCCCCAAAAATCCATCATGAAAGGACACTATGATTTTTACATAGTACACTTTTAGTAGGGGTAACTTCTTGTTTAAAACAACACTTAATTTATCAAAATTTAGCTTTTGCAGGAATAAAATGGTCAATCCCATGATTTTGAACATTTTAATGTGTCAATTTCCACTTGGAATAATATTTTAGTTGAGATATAATCAATATTTTTAGTGTGATGCATTATATCAATGTGTTTTAATAATAATTAATTAATTAATTCAAGGAAAAATACAAATTCCTCAGTTTTTTGCATCAAAAAAGATTTTACATAGTTATAAATTTCCATGTATGTGATAATAATGTCATACATTGTAGGCTTGGTTCCATTTAGAGTTATTAGATATTAATAATTTGCATTTCAACAGATTCATATTACAAATGGATAGACACAAATACATATGAATCAATTTTTATATATTGTTTCTATATCCAACCTTCTTCTTGTTAATACCATATTGAACATACTTTTTGGGATCTCCACATAGTGAGTCAGGTTTCAAGGGTATATTAATTAATCATGGGTTTTAATTTCCATCCACTTCTAAAATTTTTGAACCATGAAAACATCACATTCCTTATTCAAATAATCATCTATATTTTTTAGTACCAACATTATAAATATTCATGAACACATCTGACACTATACCTTAGATACTATTTGGTCTAAATTATCTCTTTTTATTTTTATTCTACTTGATACTCCTAATTTTTTTATTATGAAATGATTATAAAAATGTATAGATATTTTACAAGAGGGATTCGTAGTCACCAGAAATGTGGATAATAGTTTATAAATCCACATGACCAATTCTATATAATATCTTAAAGAACATAACTCATCCTCAAAAGTAGACATATATAAATGGTCTATTTATAGGATTTCATGGAAGCCACGTTACATCTCAATGTAGAGTCATACCCTATACATCCATTTCTTTTGGTGTTTTTGGGTATCCATATTGCATAATTTTATCCCTCAAATGATTTAGGTAATCTCCAATTTTTTTACACAAGGAAATTATGTATATTTAAATACTGAAGTACCATATCTAGTTCCTACCAGTCGGTCCTATTGGGACAATTATTATATCTTGATAACATTGTGACCATAATTGAAATATCTAGTCTTCTATTGTTTCTAAGATATCCAAAACATCAAATGTTCTGAGAATAAATTTAATGAGACCCCATGAAATCACTATAATATTTTAATAATGTAACAAATATATTATATGGGTTTTAAACACCTTTTTAATTTAGTTAAAAATTCTTCTTAAGAATATTTTACTCAACATAATGACAATAAAAAATTATTATTCCATCAACAGAACAAAAATCTTAGATTCCCAAGATTTAATTTTCAATTCCAACATCCTTTATTTTAATATTTTTATTAAAAAATTCTTTCTTTAGCTAATAATATAATTATTAGACCCAAAATATTAATTTATCAATATGTAAACAAAACATAATATAAGAACAACCTACTGAGTAGATTTATGCACACTTATATATTTAATTTACTTTGAAACCAAACTATTAAATTGTTCTTTCAAATTTATAATGAAATTTATTGGGTACGTTATTAATTATATGAAATGAATCAACCATATTATAGACTCTATTCCAATTACTATATAATAATGATTATTCTATATGATCCATAAAAATATCATCTTCATGTACAACATTAATAATATCAATTATTATAGACATTTGATGCATGTTAGTATCATATATATAGGTCATAATAATTATAATTTCAATGGTTGTCACATGAGAATCTGAGTAATAAGTATTGAAGTAGTATATCGCCAAATTTTGTTCAAAACCCTTAGTAACCAATGTACCTTTATACTATTCAATGGTTCCATATGGATTGGGTTTACATTTAAGTATAAATTTATATCCCATAGTACTGCTCTATGTTGGATGATCAATAGTCTCCTATATTACACTATAAATAATTGAGTCAATAAAACTTTTTACTAAACCATTATAATTAATTAATTTAGATGAATTCATAGATTATTGAAAGTTGGTAGGTTTTTATTGGACACTTTATGTAACAAAATATATTCCAATTTCATTGAAAACCATATTCTATTTAATCCATTTATATTCATAAACATCATAAGAATCATAATGTATTGAAATAATTTTTTGTATTTACCTCCACACTGTTCAAATTCTCCAAATTTTTTGGAATATAAACTATTGCATAGAAAAATTATAAAGTGAAAACCTATTGTTAAATCTAGTTTTCATAGGTAAAATATCCTCAAAGAATTTTTCTTTATAGAAATAAATAATGAAAATCACATATATTCCGGAAAAATTAAATTTAATTATTAATAATTTTAAATTATATGATGTTTCAACACATCAAAGAAAGACATCATCGGCTTTATAGGCTGTATATTTTTCCTTTTATGATTAGTGAATCGTACATTTACATGACTACCACACAATAAAAATTATCATAAACATGGTTTTTTTCAATTATATAATTCAAATGGAGTTCCTTCATTAAATTTATATGGGTATTTATACATAAAATGGAAATACATATTGAATTACCCTCCAAATATATATTTAGGTGATCTAATAGTGAAAACAATATTATAGATCATATCATTCAATGTCTGATTATTTTGATCAATTATCCCATAAAACAAGGGAGAATAAAGAGGTTTCTCCTCATTAATGATTTTATTATTATGTTCATATTTATCTAATGTATTGAACACATATTTTATGGTCCTATCAGATCTTAACTGGCTATTTTTATTACAAGTAAGAAGTTTGCATTCACTCTAGTCAATGTTAACATTTTTAAGTGCTTAATATTTAATTTTAAACATATAAATATGATAATATCTATTATAATAATCAATGAAGGTGATAAATTATTTATTATTTTCCGATAATCCATTGAATTCATAAATTTATGTGTGCATAAGTTCAAGAAATAATGTTCCCCATTAACCTAAATAATTTGGTTTCATTGTTTTTTATATTCAATACATACTGGAAATTTGGGTTTATTATAAATGGAATTATTTAGTATTAAATTTTTATTTATCATAAATTTAATAAAAATGATATTCACATGACATATACAAGTATTCCAAATATCAAAACATTCTACATAATTCACAATATTATTTTATGGAATATTATTCACATTATACATATCATCATGTTCAATAATAATAATAAACAAAAAATAAATTATATAGAAAATTTCAATAAAATAAATCATTTGAAGAAAATATTATTACATTTTAACGAAAATTTGAAATCATATTTAACTGAATATGATTCACTCAAAATGATTTCTTGAATTATAAGAACATGTTTCACCATATGAAAAGTAAATGTGATCTTAATGAAATATTCAGGTCCATGAATCATTTCATATAATGCTTAAAAAATTTATTATTTCCCATCTTCACATCCATTTCAACTATTGGATTATAAGATATGAATAGTAATTTATCAGCACAAACATAACAATTTGTTATAGTATCTACTAAAAACTCATGTGTTTAATATATTGTAGGAATTCAGAAATTTTTTGTAACATAAACATTGAATATTTCATAAATAGTATACTTACAATAAATATTTCTAGCATCATCATATTCCATCACTGTGATAACTTGAGCATGAAATAGGGGTTCTTTTCTAGACTAGGTTTTCATTCTAGTACAATTATAGCCAATTATTACCCTACCTATTATTCCATCATCGTTTATTTAGTTTACTTTTCTTTCCATACTCTTTTTTTTTGTAATTTATGATTCATATAATTCAATTTTTAGAATATTTTTTATTCTAACCACATATTGTGATATTACCCCTGGTTTAACTAGTAACTTGTAGCTTTCATTCTAATGTTATTATTCCATATGAATTACTTTCATAACGTCTTAAAGAGGTAATCTACATTTTGAGGCCTAAGAGTCATTCCAAACCCTCCTAAACAGGGGAAATGATTACAAAACAATCTTTACGTGATATTTATTAAGGAGAATCATTTAAAATTTAGATAGAAATTTTCTGATAGGAATAATTTTATGAATATATTCATTCATTGATTTTCATTCTATCATTTAAAATTTTTGGTATTTTTAAAATGAATATTTTTGGAGAACTAAGTAATTTTTATCATATTTCTTATCTATGTCATATGAATGTGACTTTTCATAGTTTCAATAATAACAGTACACATCAAACAATAAATTGGATGCTATAGAGATAAAAATCCCTATGCCTAACCAATCAATTTATTTTCCCATAATTTTTTCCCTGTTTTAGAATCATCCTTAGTTGGGTTGGTTTTTTCAGATTAAATTGACAATAATAAACACCTACTTGTTTTCCAAATATTTAAATTTTTTTACCAACATCTGACTCACAATAAATTATATTTTTCAATCACTTAGCTAAATTAACATTATAAATTACTCTAATTCCAAGCCCACAAGGATAAATTTTGACATTAATGGGTCTTGATGCACTAATAATAAATTTTATTCTTCATGATTATTAGAAAAAACACTCACAAGATAGTAAATCGACAACTTTATTGATTGAAAATAAAAAATTAAATTAATAAAAAATAAAAACTATGAAATAAATGAATTCAATCTATTTTAGAATAAAATAAAAAACATTTGGATCAATGAAAACTTATCAGTAAGTTTTCTGAATATATCATAAAATGAACTCAATATACCTTGAAGAGGAAATTACTCCACTATGTAGTTGTTTTTTCATGAAACTCCACTTATATGATAATACATTAAATAGCATAAAATACAAAATTTGTTGTAGATCACTTCAAAAGATTCTCAAATTCCACAAAATAATGGGATAAAATCTCTAAAAAATCCCATGAATATTGGGATGTCAAACAAAATATAGATATATTCAATAATTAATGCATTTAATTTTTTGATTTCAACTGTCTATTATAAAAATTTATCTATTTTCCCTTATGAAAACAAATTAGTCTAAATTGTCCATTATCAATATTAACGAGTTTAACAATACTTCGATCGTTTCAATCATTACAAATTTCTAGAATGCTTTATTGATAACATTAAATGATTAAATCATGGTCCTTTATCTATGGATTTCAAATTCAGTAATTGTGTTTTCTTCATAAGTTATAATAAAAATTTCCACTAAATTTTAATAACAATCATATAATTATTTGAAAAATTAATTGACTAAAAATTAATATTACAACTAATTGATTGAATACTAAAATTATAACTAATTGACTAAATTTTAATATAATAATTAATTGATGGAAAATTAATATCTCAATTAATTGATTGTTAATTATGAACATAATTAGTGGATTAAAAATTAATATTTTAATTAATTGTGTCAAAAATAGTTAACTACAACAATAATATCTATATTAATCATATTTAAAAAATATATAATTTTTATCAGATTCCATGAAACCCTTACAAATCATCCTTATTTTTCTTCAAAATATTACGATACATCTATTCATTTATAATGTATTTTTTGTAAAATATTTACAATATATATTTCTTATGAATTTATGACATATTTAAATAGCATTATATTATGTACATTTATATATATTTATATCATATATTTAATTATATACTTTAATAAATTCATTTATATATGTCTTATGTATTTATATATTGTATTTGTTATTGAAACGTCTACATAGTTTATTTATATAATATATATAAAAAATCAATTTCTAACACATTTATTATAACATATCTAATTATAATATATTATATATTTGTTCATTTATTATCACATATTTAATATATATAAATCATAGTTATTTAATATGTTTTTATTATATTTATACAATATAATATAAATAATATAATAAATATAATATATATAATTATAACATATTATAATATATAAAAACATTTATATTATGTTTTATAGTATACTTATACATTTACTATATTTTATTTAATATAATGTATTTACAATAAATAATTTATTTTAATTTATGTATAATTCAACATAATATATTTATTTGTATGTTTAATTAAATGATCTTTTATATGAATTTCAATGCTGTTTTATTATGTATTTTATTATATATTTACACAAATGAAATTATATGTTGTAGTTATATAACACATAATGTGTATATTATATTAAATTATTATAGTTATTAAAATTTTACATTAATAAAAAATAAAATAACAATTATTAATAATTAAATAATATGAATATTTATATATTTGTTATGTCTATTTTTTATGTATAGAAAATAGAGTTAAATTTTTAAACACATATTTTTTATATATTATAAATATATATATTTTATAAAGTCATATATGTATATTAATATATATTTACAAATATATGTGTGTTTGTGTGAAAATAAATATAAAGATATGTGAGTAAGTACGTAATAATATATATATATTTATTTGTATATATAAAATTATATAAATATGTGTCTGCATGTGTGTATATATACGGTTATAATTAAATATAATTTCTAATAATGAAATTTACAGGGCTCTAAAAAATATTTTTCCCAGCACCATGAAATCAGTGTATTTTAATTGAAATGCCTCATCCCATAGCCACACACTAAACCGTCATATGAAAAAATCACAACACACTCCCAAAAGGGAACCAAGAAAAATGGAATAAACACTTGCACAAGGAACCCCTAGAATTTACATGGTTCAGAGTAATTCCTACTCTATGGGAAACACTGAAACATTAATAGAAAATACAAAATATTTAATGCAATCACAATGCTATGATAATATGAAATAGGTACACTACCTAATAGAAAGAGAAGATGACATTACAGACAACCAAAAATTCATGTCAAAAAATGTAAATAATGATGAAGACTAAAACTATATTTTAAATCTCACTGATATATATATATTTGTGAGATTTATAGTAGTGGGATATTTTTTTTGTCCCACCACCATCTAATTATCATGTTCATACATTGCTTGATCATCTTAACATCCGACTACCCACCAGGAACACTAAATTTTCTTCTATATCTTTTGGATAATGAATGTGTCTAATGAAGTTCATTTAACACCACTGAAAAAAATCTACTGCTACTTTTGGGACATTTATTTCACATGTCAATGACTCTAGTTCCTCACCATGATTCTAAAATCCATTTTTCTAAAATTATATATAGAAAAAACATAAAATTATTTCCACACAAATCCAAATAATCGATCACTTGTGAACTTTTCTCATGGCTTGACCAAAGTCCATAAACAATTTCTAAGCATCCCTTATTCCCTTATAATCTATATATTATTAGTTGATTTACATAGCCACTGGTTACCCAATACCCATTAAAGTAAAACAACACTTTAGGATTTCCCAAACTATGAAATAATTTAATATGTTTTTCAAACCCTAAATCCCACTATCCTTCTTGAGTTATAGAACTATTTCCCCTATATGTTTCAGGATGAAGTGAAAATTCAGTTGAATATGTTTCTTCCATGATAGAAAGAACATAATCTTTTATAGATATATCACACTATGGCTATCAAAAAATAGTTTTATCATTCTTCTCATTCTTTCAAGTTCCCTTAATGAACACTTTAACCCAACCAACTACATCCCTACTTCTATAATTAAAATGCACTCATATTTTTTGGTTGACTGTAATAATAGGTTGTAGTCCTGAAATCTTTCTCAGAACCATAAATCTTTAATTGAACACATTAAGAATGGTTCTTAATTAATAAATCACATCTCATCCAAAGTAAATATTTATAAATCCTTGAAAATTATCATTCATTATAAAAAAGAGCATCGATTCCCTAGAACCATTTACAATTCTCATAACTGATGAATATATATAATTTTCCATATATATAGAATCATTGTCTATTTTGGGTTCCTTATCCTTGAATAACACAATGTGTCTATCCAAGTGGTTCTTATAATCTTATAATCACCCATTATTAATCTTTTTGACAAATTCCTAGCGTACTAGAACTGATATAAAAACAATTTTCCTAATCACAATTATGCTCCAATCCTAATCCATAACATCTACTTTATGGACCCAATATCCTTCTTCATGAATATTCTAAAAAAAATAGTTTCAACTCTTACAGCCTTACCTAATTCAATAAATATAAGTTCACATCATCCATGTCTATTTGAATAAAAATTAAACTCACATAATCAAAAAACATCCATTAGCAAAAATGTTCCACATTAAACTAAAAGAACAATTATTCTTCAATGAAAGAAGAAAATTTATTATCCAACTATCTTATTGTCTGGTTAATCATATAAAAACAATGTTTGATCATTGAATCCTTAACATCTATTTCATTTCACATAAATCCATTATACTATTCCATATATATATATATATCTAAGTCACCATGTATGAACACGCTCTTGAAATCAAGACACATTAGAAATAATTATTTTATAGAAACTATATTGATTAACTTCTATATAATCATGTTTTTTAGAACTATATAAATGTTTTCCAAAAATACAATCTTTATAATTATTTAACTCCATTAATAACTAGTTTTACCTTATACCATTTCCTACCATTTTATTATCTTTAAGATGATAAATCCACCTATTCTCTATCACTCATATCTTTGGTCGAAGTTTCTATTAATCCCTTATTATAAAAACATTCAAGGTGTAAAACTCCACTTTCATTATAGAATCACACTAATCTGACTCACTTTGGATTCTCTCCTCCTTTAGGTTATCATGTTATAATCATTCCATAAATAGTATATATTTCATTCGAAACACAAATGACTATTTTAGTCTTATGACCCTTGTAGACTAACTTAATATTTGATATTCAAATCCTTCGAAACCTATTGTTTTTTACGCTTAGACCACATATTAAATTCTCCATAATAATTGTTTTACATTGAACTCTAGTTATTCTATAAATCAATAACCATATTATAATTTGGTGTATTTTTATACCTATTGAACTGAGGTTCTCCCTAAACAGTATACAACCACAATGATTACATTCATGTAAACCATGGAATGTGTGAGTTATTTTTTTTATAATGTTCCATTTTCATTGGAATCAATGTTGGAATACATGAAAATTTTAGAAACATTTTGGTGAGACAAGTTAATCATCCTCCAAGTATATAGTTATATTGGTTGTTTCTAACCCATTTGTTTGGAAGGACTCTACATCATAAGATAAGCTAATAATTTCTAACTCACATCCCAATAATCTTTTGTAAAACAAAAATGATAAATTCTAATCTAGGATATGTGGTTAAAAGTATGGTTTATTCATTCTATTATATAAATATACCACTTTTTTCTGGGAAAAGACTTCTCCATCTATGTGTCATCCATCCATCAAAACAATCAATGAATTGAATTTCAAGACTTACCTCTATTTTTCAGCAAAAATAATTTCGTTTTCATTTTTCTATTATTCTCTACCATAGATAACCAACTAAAAAAAGTTCTAAAAAAACCATTCTTGTTTTTTATGAGAAAAACCCACATAATTAATGTGGAATAATTGATGAATGTAATGTAAGTATGTGTATCCCCCATTATATTGAAATGTTTATGGATACCATATTTCCTTATAAGTTAATTCAATCATCCAATTCTTCAATACAGTTTTTATTAAATTATAGGGAACTATTCACTACATTCATGGATTCACTATTCACTTGTTCCATACTCCATACTGTTATGTTTCAATAATCCACTCATATACAATTTCCATAAAAATTTATTACCAATGATCCTAAGGTTTTCATGAAAAGAATTAGTTATTATTTATCTTTTTTCTCCATAATTAATTTAAAATTTGTAATTATTTTTTAGATAAAATATTTATTCTATTTCACCATTATCTACCACCGTAGAGACCTGTGAGATCCTCTACACACCATCAATCAAAATTAATAAATATCCACATAATCAATCATACCAACCAAGACTAGGTAATTCTGTAATCCTAGAATGTGTAAAATTCTATATAAGTTATGTATGTATCCATTCTTTATTAAAACATTCACATTACCCTTGAAAAAAATCTCAAGTGATTCTCTACAGGTAAGGTAAACTGTATTGATGCTTCAAGATACATAGTTTTATATTCATCACTTCCTTGATGTTGAGTAGAAATATTCCCCATAAACAACAATCCATACATATAATGATTCTATGATACTTATAACTAATGTTTCATATTCATTAGTTATGGAGTTTTTGGATGAACTAGTATAAGATCCCTACCTTTTCTGAAGCCCTCTCACAAATTTTTACAAGTACGTTTTTTTAGTTTTGAGATTTATTCATTTTCTCATGATTTGAGGTGTGTTTGGGTGAAGATTTAGAAAATTTGGAACAAAAAGGGGTTATTATAATTGGTTAATGGTAAAAGAAAGATATGCACCCAGCCCAAGAAACCGTGAAACCATGGATTGTAATGGTTTTCATAGTTGGTACATCGTTTGACTAACTATGAACCCTAAAAAAGGGAAATTGTGGACAAAAAAATAGGTTCATAGTTGGAAATGGTTACAAAAGACCACGTTCCACTGTATAGGAAAGTGTGTGAGAGAATTAATTAATTCCAAAACAATTTTAAAAATCCTATAATACCCCATGACTCACCTATTATAACCACCATTTGACCATAAGATATATTTAAAAATTTTGGATTTCATTGGTTGAATTCAAAGATAATTTAACCTCTTCTTCTCATGATATGAAATCCAAAATAATGATTTGTCTCTCTCTAGGTTCATGGATTTTAACCCATTGTTGTCATGCTCATTCTCCACTATTTTATAATTCATTTGAGGGGATATAATCTTCAATTTTTTCTTTATATTCATAATGATTTTATGAATCCCAATCATGTATTTTGGATCTATATCTATATCTAAGATATATTGAATTTTTTAATCTCAATTTATTGTTATAGATCTAGATCTAATCTACGTCATTGTGTTGCTAAATTTTGGGGATTTATGTTTGTAGATTAACCATAAATGAATTGAGGTAGGTGGTATAATATTCAAATCCCATAGTCATGATTTTTATTACGTGAATATAAATTTTTTAATTTCTAGGGTCTCTTATAAATTTAATTTATTGATTAAATTAATTAATTAGGGTGAATTAATTAATGAAGGGATTGTGTAATTGGGGTATTTCAAAATAATTAATTGTTAACATAATTGTGTGATATTTATATTTTATTAGAGGTAATTAATTATGGAATTAGTTATTCAATGTTGATGTTATGATATGAGTAATTAATATAAGGAATTAGTTATGAGTTATTGTATATGCTAAAATTGGTTTAATTAATAATTGGATTAATTAATAATAATGGATGTGATTAATTAATTTGTAGAATTAATTAATGTTGTCAGTGACTAATTAATTGTCACATTAATTAATGAAAATTATTGTGATAAGAGGATTAATATTAATTAATCTTGACTAATGTGATATAATGCACATTTGGATATCGGTGATGTATATATATGTGTTATATAAATTAATGATTGATAAGTAAGTGTTGGATATGGTCTGATGTTTTAAATCCCACATGATCAGGACGTGATATACTAATTTTGAAGCCCGTAGTGAAAATTGTTGATAATTATTTGGGTGATATGTTATACTATTTCCAAATCCCGCATTAGCAGGACATGGTATGCCAGTTTTGAATCCCATAGTGATAAATTTATATGGGGCACTCTCTACTATTTCCAATGTCCACAGGGTCCTAGTTTTGATATCCTAATCTGTAAATAATGAAATTGAAATATTGTTCTAATTAGTCATAATATTAATTTAATTGAAATGGATAATTGTATCCCATTTTTTAAAATGAATTTTTAATTGATAATGTCAAATGGTCCAGACCCCATCCTGGTATAATGTAGGTATTAATGTTCAGTTGTCCTCATGAACCCTAGAGTTTATTTAAAATAATAAAGAATAATTGATAATGTGATAAATAGTTTATTTATGCATTATATTTATTTCATTATATAACTGGCTAAACTATTTTCTACTAGATTTATTTTATATATCATTGGTGGTGGCCTATTTATTTTTACAAACTCATTTCTTGGGCCTCCTGATCAGTATCCTAATAGACATTAGCGTTATATGATAGTTTAAGTTAAAATTCCCTAGGTTAGAATACTAATTGGGTATGGATCATGGATGATGGAAACAGAAATGTTTTTGGCCCCACATATTATTCATTGGTGTCTTTATTTTTAGTTTTTATTTTAGACACATGACACTTACTTTAGTATGGCATGTTCTCAGTTTTATTTCGATATTATACTCCCTTATTTGATGTAGGTACCCAACCTCTGAAGGCATAGAGAATATATCTGCTACTAGTTATATTGTAAATATTACAAGGAATAAAGACCTGATGGACTGATCCGTTTAGTAATCTTAGTAATCAAGATACATACAGGGGTTTTCCCTACAAAATAATAAACTAATTTGAACATAATTTTCTTCTTCTTCATAAATAAATAACTATTGAAGATAACTCTAATCTATTATGTATATCCTAAAATATCATTCAAAATGTGAATCTTGGATTCCTAGAGAAAGAAACATAATAAGGGTGATATGAAATTCTCAATAAAGGAAAACTATAGTAAAAGAAATAATGAATCAATGACAGAAATAATTATTACATGGTGAATAAATGAACACATGTACCAGTTAATCAACCAGATGATAATGAAGTGAATAAACAATACGGAAAGGTAATAATTTTTAAGGCATTCCATTTAAATAACTAGATATGGAAAAATAAATATGGAACGGTAAGAAACTAAAAAACATGACATTTAATCAATCAATGGAAAATGAAATGTATATATATATATATAGGTTGATAAAAAATCTCATGGATGAATAATAACTAAATTAATATGAATACAATTCATTCTTAATTGATGTCATGTCTAAGGAACCTGAAAACCTATATCGTCAACACCTTTCACAAGATGGTTAAAACTAAGGAAAGAAACCAATTGAATTTTCACAAAAAAACATTCTTAGTAGAGCGTATCAATTCATCAATAATCTATATAATTTTTGGGCTCCACCGGTCATTGAATGTCCAAATAATTCGTCATATCAAACAGTTGAAATAACTAATATGCCTCAAAAAAAATATCTATATTGAATAATGAATACAAAATTATCAATATTTTACCATATAATCCAATAACTTCCAAAGTCTACATTATATGTAAAATTGAATATGATATAGACAATAATAATATCACTGATAAATATAATAGATATTTAGGGATAAAGTCAATGTTAAATGATCATAGGAGATTTAATATTTCAAGGGGACTAAAAATGAATCAAGTATGTGAATTCTAATAATATCCTTATCCAAATAAATAATTAAACATCTAATTAAAGAATATTGATGGTATCAATACAATAAATCCCATGTGGATTAAAATAAAGGGGTGTTGTGGATGATGAATTGAAATATTAGAAAAAGATCATAAAAATATTCTTTAAGAATGTTTCATTTTTTTTTGAAAAACATTTGAAAAACCCTTTCATTGAAAATTATTTTTGGAAAACATTTCTTTAAAATTTAACCTTTTATAAATGCAATACAATCTTCAATGAAATGAAATTTCGTAAATCATTACTTGTCATGTGAGGTTAAATAACATTCATCTTTCATTGTAAAAATGATTGAAATATACATTGTAAGTAAAGAAATAATAAGATTCAATTAAAATATAATTTTAAAAAAGAAAAGTATAAAAAAGTATTTATTAAATCATTTTAAATTATTTTTTGAAAACATTTCATTAAAACATTGTCTTTATGAGAAATAAAGTTATTCGATTAAAGAGAAAAATATATTTAGGTCATTTATGAAACGTTTTATAAAACACCTTGAGTACCATTGAGTTGGAAACTGGGATTAATATATGAAAATTTTCCTTAATAACCATAGAATAATTAAAGGGTTTATTGAGAAAATAGTTATATAATATTCTAAAATGGAAATTCCATTGGTAGACTATTATTATTATTTTTGAGGAAAATAGTATTTAAATAACCCAAAGTGTCCCGTACAACATTGAAACATTTAAAATCATAAGCCTAATAAAGGAATAATATTAAAATAAACATAAAATATCCTGATAATAAAGGGATTCATGATATGACATGTCAATTTTAGTATATACACCATATAAAAGAAACATGGTTCATTACAACAGTAAGGAGTCAATGGAATATAAATTGTGATGAAAATCGCATATATTGAGTTTCTTTCGGGTGAACATCGTTTAACATCCTATATATTAAAATTGTGTTATTTTTAATATTTCTTGATAAATATTTTATGTTCATCATTACATTTATCTAAAATATTACTATGTTTTATAAAATTACATAAAATATTAAGATTACATAAGGAGATTTGACCAAATGTCTTATAATTGTCAAAGTCAACGTCGTTGGGTCAACTATGGTTAAAGAGTTCATTGTATAACATATGAAGAATAATAATAATTACATTATTATAATATTTATACATCATGTATAATTTTAAATCCAATCATTAAATATTTATATGAAAAATGAATCAACATTATGATCATTGAGATGGTAGGTTGTACGTACGCATGAGTAACGTTATCATTTTTCAATGATCATTATAGAAAGAAGTTAATTATAAATATATATTTTAATAATAGTAATTATATCACAAATACTATAATATTTAATAAATTTTCTATATATATAATTATTCTGGTGAAAAAGTAATCACATCATATCGAGGAGGAGGTAGTCCACATGGCAATGAATAATGTTATCACTTTTTAAGTGTGTGAAATGGTAATAAAAAAATGATATATATTTCATAAAGGTAACAATTTCATGAATATTGTATAGATGTTTTCTTTATTATTTTACATTTTATTATAATCATTATTTATACATTCCATGTATCTTGTGAATGAATCATATTGCTTTGTCGGAGAAGTAGTCCACACGTTTTCAAATGATATTATCGTATAAACGTAAAATGAAAATTATTAATTGTATGTGTTATAAAAGTATTAAAGAAGTATAAATACATAATAAATACCATATATATCATATATCAATATATCTCAAATCAAAATGGTCACCATGAAAGGCGGTATAGGAAAAATGATCGATCATCATTTCGTGAAAAGTAGTTCACTATAAACAGAAACAATTTGTTCGTTACCCATTAGATGGTTGTGTCTATATTTGTATATCAGAAACAGAGCCTAAAAAATCCCAGTATATTTATGATAATTTTTTTTATAAAATCATATAATAATAATATTTTAATAGTTGTATAATGGAAATGAAACTAAAGAGGTTAAGGAAAATGTTACCTCTAAATCGGTTAATTTATTTTGGTTGGCACCGAATGGATTCATTGGAAGTATTTATGTCCAAAGGGAGTCTTAAATGTCATGGTGAGGGATATTTGGATCTTATTTTGTCACATCTTTTCCAATCCTATGTTTTTTGAGTGGTGTTAGGAATGAGGAGTGGTGGTGGCCTTTTTTAAGGGAGGAAAATGACTCACATGGTATTTTTGAAAAGATGTTATGTGTACCCACGTTTTTACCTAACATATGTCATCAAAAACAAACCAAACTCTATAATGGAAGTTTCATGGCCGAATTATTTCCATTAAATGGATTTTGGACTAGTTTATAGATCATTGGGTCTTTTATGTTAAAGGATTAGTCATTTATTAAGCATAATTTTTTACTTAATAAAGGTGATTAATTTTAATTGCTTTCTCTAATAATTTTCATCAATAAGTATTGTATTAATAAATAATATAAAATATTCGGATGAATAATATTGTATAAATTTTTTTAAATTCCAGTCATAGAGTTGTAAGAACATTATTTAAAATTCATCCTGCGAGAGGGATGATAATGTGGGTTTTTAATGTAAAAACGTCTAAATGTTTGCTATGTTTTTATAATCCATATCAAAGTGAAATTGATACCAATGACATAAATTTTTCTAATTGATAAAAATATTTTCTAATTATACTTTAAAACCAGTTAATTTTATAATATAACTTAATTAATAAATTTGATGGAAAATTATTTTAGAACAAAAATTCAGTATTTTTAAATATTCTTTTAAAAAGGACATGTTTCTGAAAAATATTAAAAATTAAAATTACGTAATTTTTATGTTTCTATTTAAAACATGATGTTTACATTGACATAATATATAAATTAACGTGTAAAAACTAATATTTAAAATGGTGTTTCCATTAAAATGTGGTAAAATTCCCTTCATAAAAATTTAGGTTTTATGTGTAAAATAAATTACATTCTTATCTTATGCCTGTAAAACATAATGGATGAATATTAAAAATATTTTATAGAATATATAACATATATATTTCATTAAATTCATTAAATAATTTTTATTAATTATGCTTATTATACTAATAATATTTTGGATGAATAAAAATAAATACAATTATTTTTATATCCAACTGGTTCTTATTTTCAAATCACAGTAGTTGTTAAACCATGATTTCATTATATTTTAATAAAACATAAATTTTACGAATTTAGTTACTAATATTAATAAAACATAGAGTATATGTTATACCATTAAATATTAATATTTTAATAATACAATTTTTTCTCAAGAAACTCAGTCTTGCGTGTAACTCAAGCTATCATAGAAGGTCAATATTAAATGTAATCAAAGCCATCGAGGAAATTATCTCTTTCTAGTAACATAGGATAACGTAGATATTTTTGAATTAAATTATATTGAATATATTATATTTTTAATATATAAAATATATTATAATTTTTTAGGGTAATATATTCCCTTTTTACTGACGGTGTTTCTAGTCATACTGTCTATTAAATACAAAGCTGTAATTTAGAATTTTGGGGTGTA
Organism: Viscum album; assembly: GCA_963277665.1. NCBI lineage: Eukaryota > Viridiplantae > Streptophyta > Magnoliopsida > Santalales > Viscaceae > Viscum > Viscum album. The sequence goes on from OY728146.1 coordinate 1,820,056,791, forward strand.
ACATTATCCCCACATTAAGGAAATTGCATACTCATAATTTAAACTTGATTTTTGTAATATATTGTTTGAAATTTCAAACATTTAAATACAACATCATGATAATTGTTCGTAAGTCATCATTTAGGAAAATGAGAAAATAGTGTATAAAGGTCACATGGTCTACAATTTAACAATATATCTAAGTAGGAGAACATTTTTGTGAAGTGGAAATACATATTTGGACAGAAATCATAAATCTTTTTAGGGATTAAATGAGTTAATAAATAAAAAACAACCGATTGATCAATAAAAATTTGATGCCATCAATGTAATAAATCTGTGATGATTTTTAAGTAAATTGATTCCAAAAAAATTAGGTATTAGAAAAAAAAATTTATTTTAATATACATTTCCTAATTTTGGTGAATTAATTTACATCTTGTTTATACGTACATGATATATTTTTATAAATATATTTTTTACATTTGTTTGTACTTTGATCTTTTTTACAATTCATTCAAAAATTATTTTTGATTCATGCAGCACAAAAATAAATTTATGAAGGATCTTAAGGCCCATAAAGAAGTGAAAATTCTAACTATATGTGATTAACTATCTTCTAAAATCAATATGATTAATAGATTATTCTTTAAATTTCAAAATTCATTACACATATTCAACATTAACATTTTTCTATAAAATATTTTGAGAAACAAATGAAAAAATAACTAGGAATTTTCTTAGGTAAGTGGTTGGTGTAAAACCCTAATCATACTTGAGTCATGCGTTCAGGACCCACAGACATGAAATATTTTATTGGTCGTCACCCATCATTTAGTTTGTCATTTTCTAAAACAAAATTAATATAATTTTTTTAATAAATATAATGGGCATAATTTAAATAATTTTACTCCCTAAATATATTTTTAACAATGTTTTTCAATACAACCCTAACACATAAATACTTCATCAACTTATTTTCAAAATTATCATTTTGTGGACTATAGTTTATCCATAATATCATCTCATGAATTTCGAAATCATGAAACCTTATTTTCAATCTAGAACACATTAGGTTTAACAATGATTTTCCATCGTCATTTCCATTAAAATTATACAAAATGTTCTCTAAAAAAACATGGAATATCGTAAAGATACCATATGAGTGCCAAACTAGTTGTGCACTAAGGCTCATTGTTGTGTACCTGGTTACCCTGAGTTAGTCTCAGAAAACCAAATCAATGTTATTACTCCTATCTACATCTGTTCTAGAACTCTATCCTCATGTAGTTTCATGAAATGGATTTATTTCTAGTAAGACACGCATAATATAAACCTTACCAACATTCTAGGATGTTATTCTATACTTAACATCAAATTATACCATATGGTTATGTTCTCAATCATATTTTTCCTAAATCTTGGTCTAAGGATCCTACCAAACATCCTTTGAAACCATCTATAGAGACGCAACACCAGAAGTCCCAGATCTGGTGTCTAATACAAATTTCACTGGCATGATATCAAAGAATAAATCCCCAAAGGATTGATAAGTTTTGTAGTCTTTTAAACCAGATACACACTTGAATTTTGTATTATAAAGTAATGCACTACATAAAACATAATTTTTCTCTTCTTTATAAAAAATAACTTTATTTATAACTCTAATAATTCATGTAAAAACCTATATATCTCTCATAATATGCTTCTTGGATTCCTGGAGAAGGAAACATTATAAGGGTGAGATAAAATGACAAATAACTGGAAAATATAGTGATAGAAATAATGAATAAATAAGAGTAATAATTATGGAATGGAAAAATATTATACTAAAATACTATGTAATCAAAAAATAGTGAAGGAATTACATAAACAATATAGAAAGTTAATAATTGTAAACATGTGAAATTAAAATAACTAGATAAGGAAAAATAAGTATGGTATGTTAAGAAAATAAAACACATGACTCTTAGTCAAAGAACTGAAAATGAAATTTATCCATAGATATATCAACTGAAAATATCATGGATAAAAAATAATAGAATATAATATGATGTAAATGATTTTATAATGGACTTCAGGTCTAAGGCACATGATAACCTATACCGTAAAGACCTTTCAAGAGATTATTAAGACTGGATTTAAACTTGTTTAATTTTCACAACTTAATTGTCTTATTAGAACATATAGATTCATCAAGTAAGTATGTAATGTTCGGGCTCAACTCTTAATTTCCAATAGAAATAATTATTCATATCAAATAGTTGAAAAAAATTATATACCTTATCAAATATCCATATTAAATAAAGATTATGTAATTGTCATTATTTTCTCAAATAAAATAAATTATTGTCAAAGTAGACACATTTTTCAAAATGGTATAATATTCAATAAATAAAAATATCAATGATAAATAAAATAGATAATTAGGGGAAATTTTAATTTTCAATGATAATAAGAGATTGAATATTTAATGGGGACTGAAAAATGAATCAATGAAGTGAATATGAACACAATCCTTGGAAAATTGAATAATTAACTATCTAGATGATGAATAAGTATGGTATTAATACAAAATATCCCAAGTGAAGTAAGCTAAAGGGTTGTTGTAATTGATGAATAAAAATATTATAAAATGAATTTAAAAACACTATTGAGGAAAATATCCTTTTTCTATAAACCTTTTGAAGAAATGAGTCTTTGAAAATCACTATTGAAATCATTTTCATTAAAAAGTAACCTCTTGTACAGAAAAATGAAGCTTTAATGAAATGACGGTGGGTAAAACTGTACATCATATTCAAGGTATAAGAAAATTCAATTTTTATGTTGAAAATGTTTTAAAAATTCCTTTTCGGGAAGGAGATTAGAAAGTTCCATTGAAAACATTTCTATAAGACAAAAAGGGTAAATGTAACCCCAAATGTTTTCTAAAAATAAATAGTAATACATGGAACTTTGTTTTATGTAGATATTTATAACTAGACATTAGAAAATAATTTTTCCACTTATATGATTTGAATTTTATGAAACTGTCTTCTACATTTTATGGGGCCAGAATTAGTAGAAGCAGTGGCTGAGAATGTGAAGATGATCCAATAGTAGATGAGGATACCTCAGAGCAGGCGTAAATGTTATGCAGATAAAAGAAGGAAATACTTCTCTTTCTAGGTAGGTGACCATGTTTTCCTTAAAATCCCTCCTTGGAAATGTGTGATGTGTTTCGGTGAGAAAGGGAAGATATGTCCATGGTTCATCGGTCCTTTTGAAATCATATAGAAAGTTGGAATAGTGGCATACCGCGTAGCGTTTCCTTTGAGTTTGTCTCAGGTACACAATTTTTCCATGTTTCAATGTTGATAATTTATTTTCCAAATTCATCACATGTCTTTTAGCCCAAAAGAAGTTCAGTTGGAAAGGAACCTTTCGAATGAAGGGAAACCAGTTCAGTTTCTTGATTTAAGGGAACATTTATTGTTGAATAAGGTAATCCACGAGGTAAAGGTTTTGTGGATAAACAACATGGTTGAAAAGCAACATGGGAGTCTGAAAATTATATGAGGGAGAAGTACCCTCAGTTGTTTAATATGTAAATAAAATTGTGGGGACACAATTTTTATAAGTTTTGGATAATGTAGAACCCATTTTTTTATAAAAATGAATATAAATTCATGTAACATTGTTTTATGTATATATTTATAACTAGCTTTTAAAAAAAATTCCACTTCTATGTTTTGAATTTCACGAAACTGTCATCTACAATTGTGTACCGTATGCTATTTGGAGTCTTTTAGAACCAACTTCTTTTTTTTGAATAGTAACATACCATTATGAATAGTAACATTACCCCAAAAAAATAGTAGATTTTATTATTATTTTATTTTCATATGGATTTAAGATAATAATATGTTGGTTAATATTTCATCATGATATAGAAGTAGTTATAAAATTAGAATTGTTAATTATTGAATAATGTATTATTTTATTTGAAATTTAAATTAATAATATTTAAAAAATTATTTTCAAAAAATGGACTTCATTTTTCAATTATACATGTCAGAAAATTGTTAGGGTAAATTTTTGGGATTTTTCAGAAATTCATGAGTTTTTTATGAATAGTAAAATCTGATAAAATACTATATAATCAAATTATCAGTAAAAAACACAATTCATGACATCATAAGTGATTTAAGGCCACATTGTTCGAACTCACATTCAATTATTACAATTTCAAGTCATATGAACTAATAATATTCTTAATCTTGGGCAAAAATTTTATAATCATGACTAAAATAATGAAAAACACCCCCTCTCCTCCACTATAAATACCACCCTCACTTCACTCTTCTTTCCAAACCTATAAGCCTTGATCCATGCCTATTATCTGCCAAATACTCTTAAAAAGACTCTTCCCCACTTCTTAAAGATGATTTTATCACCAAAATATCAAAACCATAGCCCTTAAGAAGGATCTCATGGAGAAGAGATTAAGAGGTAAACATCCTCTTTTATTTTCTTTCTTTTCTTTAATTTTATGTTATTCTTTTCTTTTACCATTGGATTATGTTGGGATATTTCATTTCATATCACCCCTTACTGTTCATATTATTTCAAAGGGATTAGATATTCCCTTTCTCACATATTTCTATTTTTATGAAATTTTAAGAGATGTTGTTATACTGCCGAATTTTCATGGAGAAATTTCTCAAGTTTTCTTTTATTTCAAGATTCATTTTTCTTATTTCTTCACCCCCTATAATAAAAGAGGCATGAAATCTCCAGAATCAGGTATACTCTATATGTTCTCTTGTTCATCAAAAATTTATCCTCATTCTTATGCTCCTCTCCCACATATTTAAGGAATTAAAATCATTGTCCATGATGTGTCAAATTAGCGACATCGTGGACGATGAGATTTCAGTTTTATTTAAATCCTTAATATATGGTCATTAAACAATTCTTATGGTTGAACCAAGTTACAAAATATGTATTATGTATCATCAATGGTTCTGTAATTCTTTTGCACACACGTTATTAATTTATAATACAAAAGGAGGTTGTTATTATCAAAGAACCACTAAAATGATCTAAACGAACATCATTGATGTTTTAACGTATGAATCATCATCATGTAAGAATTAACAATAATAAATGGTATAAAAAAATTTACTAGAAATATGAAAATACATTTACATTTCAATTCTGAAGTTTCACTTCCAATCGAGAAGAACATCCATCATGAACGAATCTTGGAAATCATGTATAGAACTCACCCAAAAACAGTGCAGGGAGCTAAATAAAAACAATAATGGGTGAAATAATGTTATGAAATGATCATATAAAATGTTATATACATGAAAATGTTTCTTCCAAATACTAATAACACACTTTTTAACCATTATACAGAAAGTTTAAACTAATTTTATGTAAGATAATCTTGAGGTAAGTAAATTCTTAACCTGATTTCCATTCATTGGGTTAACCTTCTAATTCGTTGTTTATGTGCTATTAAATTTTTTTTTGTGTAACTGTTCATGTTTATATAATGTTTAATTATGTGTACTTATAGTGCATATAACTATTCCATCGACTCTATTATGTTTCACTTTAATTATATTATATTTAAAATTGATTTTTTCTTTTAAAATCCTATTTTAAAATTTTGTTTTATGGAATTTAAAAAAACTATTTATGTAATTATTCATGTCGTATGATTTTGTTTTGGTTATTGGGAATTTTTTATGATGAATTATGGGACCTATATCTCCCTCAAAATAATTGGATATGTGTATGTTGGAGGTTGGAAATATGGTTACTCCAAGTGTAACCGAGATGGTTATACAAATAGTAAGGTATCCGTGAGGGTTAGAAATTATAAGGTAGCTGAGAGGGTTACAAGATTATATAAGTAATTCCCAAAGATAACATTATATTTATACTTATTTCCTTATTTATTTTTTAAATATCAAGTTTTACAAAGTAATTATATATACAATGGAGATAATTTTTCCATATAAAAATGATTTCATGCATTATAAGTATTCATGGACTATTGTGTTCTTTCCTTCATTTTATATCCTTTACTGAGTTGTTGTGCTCATACCGAGTTTTTAAATTATTTTCACAGGTTGTAAGGATGTGTAAGATAGTGAAGGAATCCAATTTAAATGTTTAATGATATATCAAATAAATCATGTTTTATTTGGAATTTTTTAAATTTTGGAAGGAATGAGTACTGTTTTTATGGTATCCTCTCTATAATTACGTGTAATGTTATGCATGTATTGTCCCAATTCTCGAAATCTCTAAACGTGAATGGATCCTCAATGTAAAAGGAATTTTTTTATTAACTAAATTAAAGATTATGTATATTATAAGTCTGAGCCCTTATAGTAAAATTTTCTTTACCAAATCATTTTAGAATCATTTTTTGGAATACATTTTAACAAAACATGTTTTTAAAAGAAATTTTGTGCTCTAACTAAAGAGATAAATAAAGTTATTTTTTCTAAAAAACTTTTTAGAAAACATCCAAAGTACCAAAAAGTTGGCTAATGGTTCTAATAGATGAAAATTTTCATGAATACTAAGAGAAAAATGAAAAGGTTTGTGGAATAATGGTTATATAATTTTCTCAAATGTAAATTATATTGAATGAAAATTTGTATTAGTTTTGAGTAAAATAATCCTTAATCATTCTAAAGTGTCCCATACCACATTGAAGCATATTAAATAATAATACTCATAAAGAAAAAATATGAAACCAAAGTTATAAAATAATAATAATAAATGGATTCTTGATATAACAGTTCAATGTATGTATATAAAACATATAAAAGAAACTAGGTTCATAACAATAATTAAGTCTCAATGGAATGTAAATTGATACAAAAATTCATTACATTAAGATTACTTTTAGTTGAATGTACTATAAATTATTTTATAATAAACATATGTTAATTTTATACATTCATGAAAACATTTTCAATTTTATAATTACTTTTATTTCACTTATTACTATTTTTAATACTACTACTTAAACAATTAAATTTAGACCAGGTGTTTTAAAGAAATTTGTTTTATATGTAAAAATATACTTTTGTATGTCAACTATGGTCTAAAGGGTTATTAAATAACATAACCAAAATAATAATAATGATATAATTATCATATATTTACATAAATTATAATTTCAAAACCAATCATTAAATATTACTATGAAAAATGAATCAATGTTATGACCATGGAGACGGTAAGTCGTACGTATGCTTGACTAACGTTCTCATTTGTCAATGATATTTATGAAAAGAAGTTATGTAGAATTATATATTTACATAATGATAATTATATCACAACTATCATATTATTTAGTATTATGTAATTATGTATATAATTATTATTATGAATAAGTAATAACATCATATGGAGGAGGCGATAGTCCACACATCCATGAATAACGTTATCACTATTTTTTTGTGCAAAAGGGTAATAATGAAATTGATATATATATATATATAGAAATTATAATAATTTCATTAATATCATAAATATGATCTTCATGTCACATATTTTTTTATAATAATATTTATTACATTCCATCTATTGTGTGAACGAATCACATCCCTTCGAGGGGGTGGATGTCGACACATCCTTAAACGATGTTATCATATTAACGCAAAATGAAAAATATTAATTGTATTTTTTATAAATGGATTAATTAATTAAAAATTATATATATATATATATATATATATTATACTCATGGTTTCCATCATAATTTCAACCATGATAAAGGGTAATGGAAAAAATGAACAATCATCGTTTCGGGAGACAATAGTTCACCGAACATTGAAACAATATGTCCATTACCCATTAGATGGATGTTTGTGTATGTTCAGGTATAAATATTTTCATAAAAACTTCCTATTATATTGTGGATACTGTTTTTTATATATAGAAATATTATTAGAAGTGTTGAGGGGTGGATAATTGAAATAAAACTAAAGAGGATAAAGAAATTATTACCTCTAAATTAGGTACTTATATTGGTTTATAACAAAAGTCTTCCTTAGAAGGATCAATTACCAAAGGTAGGAATCAAGGTATATGGGAGATTTTTGGAAGATATTTTGTAAGATCTTGTCTGAACCTATGTGGTTTGTGAGGTGAGAGGAATGGGGATAGGTGGTGGCCTTTTATAAGGTAGGAAAAGGACTCACATGGTATTTTTATAAATAAGTTAGGTGTGCCCTCATTTTTACCTAAAATAAGTCATAAAAAACCATACAAACTAAATAATGTGAGGTTAATGGAATAAATATTTAAATACAATGGGTTTTGGATAGGTGTATATGTAATTGTTTTCCTTAATCTAAAAGGTTTAATCTGTTATTATGCTTAATTTTCCTTAATAATTTTATTTAATGATAATCACTTTCAAGAATAGTTTTAATTACAGAAAAGATGATTTTATTATTATTATAAATTATGATTATTCCCAAAATAGAATCTATTTTTCCATGTTTTTATCATATAAGTGGGAAAAGAAATAATCTAAAATTCATCTCGTAGGCAGAACGATAATGCAGGTTTCCAAAATAAAAATGTTTGAAATTTTTCTCTGTTATTATAATCAACTTCAAACTGAAATTGACTAAAATGACATAAATTTAATTAATTTATAAAAAAATAATATCTAATTAAACATGAAACCCATTTACAATAATAATTTTATCGTACAAATAAATTAGAAGAAAAAGTTTTTTTGAAATAAAATTTAGTATTTTTAACTATTCATTTAAAATTGATATAATTCTGAAAAAAAAATAAAAAATTTATCATAAAATTATTTTTATCGATATACATAAATTATAAATTTTATTTTATTATATTAAATCAATTATTGTTTCAAAAATTATATTTAAAATGGGTACTTTATTAAATGGTGGTAACATTGCCTTTATTAAAATATAGGTTTTTATGAGTAAAATAGTGATTGTTATTGTTTTATGCCTATCAAACCAAATAGATGAATATCATAACTATTATATTAAAAAATATTTCATTAAAATCATTACCTAGTTGTTATGAATTGTTTTTATTAAGATAAAAAATCCTTTAGGAACATAAAAATAAATATTTTTATTTTTATCTCAAATTGGTTCTTATTTTAATTTCTCATTAATTTATATCCATTGATTAATATTATATTCATATTAATCATTAATTGTTATAAGTTATTTTATTATATATATAAGTTCTAGTTTATATTTTATTAGATTAAATAATAATATTTTAACAATACATTTTTATCTGGTGATACTATGTCTTCTATGTAACAAAATATATCATGGATGGTCTCTCATGAATATAACACAAGCTATCAAGGAAAGTATCTATTGCATGTAACATAAGCCAGCTCGATATGGAGTGAATTTCAAGCTATGGAATATATTATATTTATTTACAATAGTAAATATGTTATTATGTATCGGGTTAAAATATTCCATTTTAATATATGTTGTTGTGTGTCATACATGATATTGAATACGAAGATGTAGTTTAGTATTCCAGGTTGTTAAAATTGTCTTGATTCATCTCTTGGTACTTTTTATTGATATATATTTCTTCAGATATTTTTTATTAATTATAATTATGTATAGTTCAGATAAAAGATGGTACAGTCTCCCCATTATTGACATAACAAACCCTCACTGCTAGTCAGAAACCTCTAGCATTTAGGGTGGTGAACATGATTCCATGTGATCGATCAGATTGGGTAACCGACATGTATAACACATTCCAGGATGTTATAAATTGTTATTGGAGAACTAGTTTAATTTTCTTTTTGTTTTTTTTTTCTTTTTTGTAAATGTAGAATGGATACTAGGAATAGTAGGGGCTTCGACATGAGCTCAGGCATAGGAGTTGAGAATCCATTTTTGGGGGAAATCTTATGTACATAGGGTGGGATAATTGTTTTTTCAATTTTCAACTACAGTTTAATACTATTTCACTTTGCTTGGAACACTTATTTTGGGATGTGAATTTTTTTTTTATATTTTATGAGAATGGAATCATTGACTAAAATGCCACGAGAGCTGAGTGAGGGAGTATCATTCTAGGAACTCAAGAATATTTTGTGGAATTGATCATTTAATGAAATCATAGGAAAATGGATAATGTTTATGTTATTGAACTTGAACTATTTTCCTTTTCTTTGAAATTGAAATGAAAGTTTTCCTAACATGAAATGAATTGTAAATTTTTTAAATATGTGAATAATTTGGTTTCTAAATGAAAAAAATTAAATAACAAGAATGCATTTAGATGATCAACACATAGGAATATGGATCGTTAAGTGTAGTGATAACACCTCAGTTTTGACCATATGGAGAGACTCGTAGTAAATAGGATTTGTAACCCATTGTGATTTTATACATTTTATTAAATGATTACTTTTTTTAACTATTTCTTAAGGTGGATGTTTGGACGCTTAGATTTTTTACTCCATGATGATTCCTATTGAGAGGATGATCAGGGGAACTGGAACTGGATTATCCTCCAGTGGTGGAACTTGAGGCAGTAATAGTGCAATGTGAGGAGGAAGGGGAGAAGATCAGATATAATATTTATCACATTATGAAATTCATGGAAAGAGGCCCTTGGTAGGTTGAGAAGAGCATTTCTGACCTAATGAGGTAGTTTTAGTTACAACACAATCTTACTTTTAGTAGATAGGGTGGACCTGAGGATTCAATGTTCTGGTTTGTGTCCATTGTGATGATAATTGACCATTTGGAGACCCCTGATTAGAAGAGGATCTTGTTGGATACCTATATTCTTCGATGATAAGAGAAAACATGGTGACAAATTCCAGAAAAGACTTGACAGGATGGTTGTACGCTATGCATGGAATATTTGGAAAATTTATTGGATCAATTATTCCTAGAGATACCGAGGTAGTATAGAGAAAAAGAGTTCATGAGATTTACACTGGGGAGCATGTCTATGACAGAATATTCTAGACACATCATGGATTTGAAACTCTTTTCTCTATCAATGGTTGGATATGAGACAACTATAGAGAAATGTTTTTAGGAGAAACATAAGTGTGAGATTAATTCCCAAGTTATCATTTTTCAGTTAATGATGTTTTCTGAGTTGGTGCATTAGGCTCTCATAGCTGAGGGGAACCTAAGGAAGGCTTCCAGTTTAAGACACGGGGTATCTACTACATGGACAAGGGACATGACTTCTGAAAAAAGGAAGTGAGGATATGAAAACATTATCCAGATATTTGGAAAGCATAATACACAAAAAATGGGATCATTAGTATAGGACTTTATCCATTTGTTTTCTAATAGTGTGGTATGAAGTGAAAATTCATGAAATATTGTCCCCAACCACCAATGGAATGATAAAGTTGTGTTCATATATAAAATATTCAGAGGTTTTGTAGGAAAACACGACTGATGTTTATTTATGGAGGAGAGAGACTGATCATGGGTGTGGTATGGGGATCCTCTTCACCATATTAGTCTGATAGCTAGAGTTATACTGGCCAATGTTGTAGATGTAGTTGAAAATGTGTTTCTGGGATAGAGCGGAAATATTAGTAGAATGGTTCAACGGAGGTGAGTCAGACAAGATCATTGTAAACAAGGGTGGGACAGTTGCATGCGGTACAACCAGCACTTGTGGATAGCATGGTTAGACAGATGATAGTAAGAGGTAAAATTATTGTAGCTTATATATTATCAAGTGTCTTATTTGATATAGGTGTCTCTATTTCCATTATATCATCAAAACCTATAAATTCATGGGGTTTGGAAGTGGAGTTCGTGAGTGTGGTAATTAATATAGAGACAGTGTTGAGATTATGGTCGAGAGACATATGTTTGTTTGAGAGATGTTCTCATGAAATCAAGGATTATCATTTTCTCAAGGATCTATATACTCTTTACATGTTTAGTTTCAAACTAATTTTGGGTATAGACTAGATATTCACATACCAATCCCACATTGATTGTTACTGAAGTACAATGGCCTTTTCATCTCCTAAAGGTGACTAGTAAATTCACCATGGGCAGGGGGATATCCCGAAAAGCCAAGTTGGGCCAATTACTTGTTAATTGGGAGAGCTAATAGCCTGGGTTTCTAGGATTTTTCTAAATTACGGAGTAATCAATCATAATATCTTTTCATCGTTAGTGAATTATTTTAGGATGTTTTTTTGAAGACATATCTGGGCTAACACTGAAGAGAGATGTGGAATTCACTATTGATCTCAAGACAAGGGCTAATCTAGTATTTATTCCACCATATAGAATGAAACCAATATAGCTTCAAGAATATAAAACTCATCAATAACAGTTGAAGGATAAGTGATTTATCCATCTGAATATATCCCCTTGGGGTTCACTTATGTTGTATGAAAATAATGCGTATGATATTTTGTGATTTTTTATTGATTATTGTAAATTGAACAAGATAGATTTGAAGTACCAATATAATCTTCCGCATATTGATGATATTTTTGACTGGTCAAGATATGCTTGTATATTCTAAAATATATTCATAGGTTTTGGATAACATCGGTTAAGAATTTGGTCTTAGATTATAACAATGACTACTTTGATAATCGATTGTGGCCTATATGAGTTCATTTTAATACCTTTTGGGTTGATGAATTTACCGACAGTGTTTGTGGCCATGATGAATGGGACATTTCATCCCCACCAGGATTAGTTTTTTTTTTGTTGTTTGAGGATGAAATCATGGAAAACACTAAAACTCATGATGATCATGCCCAACATCTTGACATTGTAATGAGTACACAGAGAGAGAATCGTCTTTACAATATCCTATCTTAGTGCTAGTTTTTGATTGATATGGTACACTAATTGGAAATAGTGTTGTTGATTAATTGATAAGGAATGAATAGACTCATGAGGTTTATAATTCTAGTGATTAGTGAAATACATTGACATTTCAAGCTTAGATGCATGTTATGTTTCAAAAGAGTATGGAGTAGGTGAATCTTGTTTTAGTTTTTGGGAATTCTGCACTTTTGAGCTATATTAGAGACATGATGTATGAGGATTTGATGTTCCTGAGATTGTGGTAAAGCCTTGAATTTAGGGATTCTCCTTCAGATTGAATCATAGATGAGTATGAAATCATCTATGTCAAGAATCAACATGTTGTTCCTATGAGCATGTGAGATGAGGTGATGTGGGAATTTCATGCCTTGATGTGGGTGGTGCATCTAGGGGTGTCAAAAATGTACAATTTCCTATGATGATTATTTTGGTGTTCATTCTTGAAAATGGAGATAGTAGGTTTTTTGACACGATGCTATACCTATCAGTAGGTGAAGGCCAAACATCAATGATATAGTGGTTTTCTACAGTTACATCCCATTCTGGAATGCAAGGGGGATGATGTGACGATATATTTTTGGTGGGTCTCCCAAATAAACCTTGGAAGAATGAAGTTATATAACTTATTATGGATCAAATAATCAAAGGTGAAAATTTCTTAGCTATATGGGAATCCTTCTTTGTAGAGCAGTTGTGAGAACTGTATGTTTAGGAAATAGTCCATTTGCATGGTGTTTCATGGACTATAGTTTTTGGTTGTGACTCACAGTTTAATTAATGATTCTAGAATGGATTGTACAAGGTTATTAGTAAGATGGTATTATTTATTATCATAATTCACCAAAAGACACATGGGATGTTAGAGCATACTATAAAAATGATTGAGGATATTCTATGGGAAAGTCTTCATTGATTTAGTGGGTCTTGGGAGATGAACATGGATCTAGTAGAGTTTTCATATAAAAATAGTTATCAGGATACTATATATATGGAATCATACAAGGATCATTATGGTTGGCCATATACGTCACCGCTATTCTGGTAGAAAACTTGTGAGTCAGAGATGTTGGGAATGAGCCTCGTATGGAATACATCGGGGAAAGAATAGTTGATTCAAAAACATATTTCTATAGAAATGAATAAGTCTAATTAATATTCTTATAAATAGATATGTCCCCTAGAGTTTATAGATGGTGATCATGTATTCTTTCAGGTGTTTCCTAGGATGGGTCATTGCAAGATACTGAGTCAGGAAAACTGGTGCTTAGGTTCATTGGGTCATTTATTATTGTGGAGAGAATCGTGCCGGCGGAATACTAACTTGATATTCCACATAAATATAGTTTTATGTATGACATTTTCTATGTGTCAAACTACAAATGTATCACCCAAGACTTCTCATGTGATATATGTGGATGATTTGAATCTTGATGTATATTCATCCTTTGAGGACCATCAAATTTGTGTGTTGGATCATAGTGAGAAGGTGGTACAGGGAAAGACTATTCAAATAGTTCATGTGTTATGGAAACAAGGATGTGTGTAGAAGAATGAATGGGAGAGAGAAGCAGATACGAGAGAACAATGGCATGATCCTTATGTATTATAATCTTAGAGAACCTTTGGAGTTCAACTCAATGAATAACTTTTATAAGGTGAGGAGATCATAAGATCCTAAACATTCTTGTAGTCATCATAGAAATTTTTACAGTTATGTTTTTTAGTAATATTTGTTAGGTATGATCTTGCAAGTGTTTTTGGGTTGAAATTGAGAAAAAATGGAAGAAAAGGGGGTTGTGCACGGTTTGTGCATTGTTATATCAAACCGTGAAACCCAGCCTAAGAAACCAGGCAACCCTGAATAGCGAGGCTTCGTACACATAAATCACTTTTTGTCTAAATATTCACCCTAAAATGGAAAACAATGCACCCAAAAAATAATAGGTACATAGTTGGTGCATGGTTAAGGTAAATCGGACAGCCCTCATGCAGGAAAATACTCGAGAAAGTTAATTAATCATGAGAATTATTTAAAAAATTATTTAAACCCCCCAGACTCACCTATTTTAAACCCCATTAAACCCTAGGAGGTATTTCATGATTTTGGAGCACAACAAAAAAATTACAGGGTCATCTGTCTTTCGTTCCTTATGATTCAAATCCTGGAATGAAGATATGCGTCTCTTTTGGTAAGCTGATCTTCTCTTATTTTTTTCCCACTCATCATCTTTTGTTATTTATTTTATTTGATGGGATGTAATATTGTTTTTTTTTCAATATCTAGATATAGAATTTTTTTAATCTAAATATATTCATTAGGATCTTTATATAGATCTAATATATCATGAGTTGTTCAATATTGATTTAGGTTATAGATCTAGATTCAATCTATGTTGTTGTGCTACTTAATTTTAGGGAATTCTGTTGCGAAATTAACAATAAAAAATTAAGGTAATTGGTCTAATATTCAAATCCTCTAGGGGTGATTTTTTATTTCGTGTATTAAAATTAATGAATTTTTTGGATTTTTGTAATTTAATCTCTTGATTAAATTAATTGATTTGGGTGAATTAATTAATGATAAAATTTTAAAATTATGGGATTTTGGAATAATTAACTATAAAAAATTTCATGATATATTAAGATTATTATTTGAGATAGTTAATTCTAAAATTAATTATCTAATGTGGATTTTAGGAAATGAATAATTAATTGAAAGAAATAATTTTGAGATATTGTATCCACTGAAATTGATTTAATTACTTCTTGGGTGAATTAATAATAATGGATTTGATTAATTAATTGGTAGATTTAATTAATTATAGGAGTGTGATTAATTAATTGTTGGATTAATTAATGAGAATTATTTCAATAAGGGGGTTAATGTTTATTAATATTGACTGATATGATATAATGATATTTGGGTTATTGGTTTTGTGTGTGTAAGTTTGTATATATATATGTATATGTATGGGTTATATGTGAATGTTTGATAAATAAATGTGGCACACAGCCTTATGCTAGGGATTCATTGCACTATTTATTTTTAGTTCAAAATTGACACTTGACACTTATTTAGCATGGCATGTTTCCAGTTCTAGTTGGATATTGTATTTCCTATATTGACTATAATTAGATCTTAGTATTGTATTATTAATTTATATTTATTCAACTATTTCTTATTTTTTTCCCCAATTTCATTAATCTAATAAAGGCGGGTATATTATCTCTATGATTTACTTACTCATCCCACGTTGCTAGTCAGCATCCACTAGGATTCGAGGAGGAACGCTTAAGATCATGTGACCCACCGGATTGAGGAACCAGCATGTGACAGCCAGGTTGGGATATTACAACTAAATAAATACATTCTAGTATTAACACATCTCTCTTGTTAGTCCTTCCACTAATTCTTATTTGTTATGCAATGCTAGTATACATAATCTGCTAGGCCGACTGTTTTCTCTTGGATCTTTTCTATTATTTTTTCACCCGTATTTCGACATTGGATTTTACATTAAGTAAAATGTGCCCTACCTTTTTTACTAAATGTATTTATGATATCACCATATACCTTATTATTATATATATCCTCAATTAGAATTAGATCCAAAATCATCTATAGTACTAATTCATTTTACCATTATAATTTTACACAATATTAACTATCAAATCCCAAGATTCAAACATCATTGAATAAAGGGAAAATTCAAACCCAAAACTAGAATGAATCAGTCCAATGAAAAAATGTTGGATCTAGATGTTATTTAAGTCATTTAAATGATCATCCATTCACCCTCATTAGAAAATTTCATGCAAAAAACTACCACAACAAAACACATTATTTATTATAAAATGATTCTACTTAATATTATCAATCACATCAATTAATTCAATTGTAATATTTAGTTCATAAATTTTAAATGACTTATTTTGGGACAACATCCTTCAGATCACACCATGTTCCTTCTGATCGAGACATTCCCAATTTTCCTTTTTTAACTCTTCTTAATGAACCACAAATGAATAAAAGATCAATATTTCACTAGAATATATAATATTCTCCTTGTAATGTCTGGAATCCAAAAGAAAACATGTCAAAAAAATTTACTTTTATATGTATTTATTTTAATTCCATCCTTATGAATCAAAAATATCCCATAGATATATAAAATATTAAATGATATAATACCACGCTTTCTAGATGTTTGAAATCAAGTATTTAAATAGAACCCCAGATGATCCAACATCACTTTTTATGGTATCTAATACTATTGAAACTATATTTAGTACCACTTATTGCACCAGGAAACCATGATTTAGAAACCAATATTGAACCATAATTTAAAAAATAATAATTTAATGTTTTGAAACATCAAAGAACCATATAATTAATTTATATAAATTCATAAGCCACACAACCAAGCAATACACTTAAGCATCATAGTAAAAACCCAAAGAAGACTTCCAAAATGGAACCAAGATAAATAGAAGAAAAAATTTCACATAAAACACTAGAAATTTACATTGATTGGAACAATTCATACTATCTGAGAAACAATATAATTTATATATAATATGGGATATTATGTGACAATCGCTAATTTATAATTTAAAAAAATTGTAATGATGTGAGACATTATATCCAACACAAAGTACAATCTATTCTAATCTAAACAATGGTAATGATTAGCACTAAAAAATTTACCCAAAAATTATATTGATATATGATATTTTTAGTATTTAAATAGTTTTTTTGTTACAATTCCATCTAATCTTCACAGTTTTCAATCATGTGATCATGGCCATTGCTAGTTTTCTTCTTTGTGCACCAACTTCCCCTTTTCTTCTAGTGAATGATTTATATGTCTGAATTACATCCATTCAAGATATATTTGGATGTTGTTTCTACAATATCCCCTAGAAAATTTGTTCATTTGGTCACTACCTCTGGGTTTAAACCCTATTCTTAATATCTTTCTATACAAAATTTTAGGTATAAAACCCATAAAAATATTTCACACTAATCCAAACAACACACAAACACACACACACATTCATGGGTGTATATATATATAAATAAATGAATGTAATTATATATAAATACATGCTTGTAATAATATATAAATACCTAGGTGTATGTATTTATATATTTATATTTATTTATTTATATAAATTATGTTAATATTCATATTCTTATTATTAAATATTATTTTTAAAAAAAATAGATTGGGGTTCTGATGACTATTAATATAAGAAATTAATAATGGTTTTTAACATCTGATTATTTTCATCCAATTAAAATGAGTTATTTTGTTTTTATTTTTACCAAACCCCTTTAAAAAACAACAAAATTGAAGTTAATTTAATAAACAATTGTTGTTATTTTAATCCATCGATAAATACAACCTAAGTGGTAGTTTTGATAAAAACATCAATTGATTTCTAGAAAATAATTAATGGGAATTTGGATTAATCCTTTCAAAATAACACCAACAATATAATGATTTTTATTGTGAATTTGAATATTATTTATCTTAAAAGTACCATAGACATAATATTCAATACATGAAATATAATTATGTTGGTTGTGTTTAGTCTTAAAATTGACAATTCATTGAATTGATTTATAATATAGTTAGAATTTTATATAGAGATAATTCTATAAATTTTTATAATATTGAGAATTACTGAGAAAAAAATTAGTTTATTGGTATTGAAGTATTAGACTGAAATAATTTATTAAGTTTAATTTTGTATTTTATTTATTTTTAATTACACATTTGACTATGTAGTCAAATTCACATCAATTGTGTATATTAGTAATATATATATATATATTGTTATATATTGAAATTTATAAATAATTACTAATATATAAATTATATATATATGTATATTATTATATTTCATTTTATTAAAAATAATTTTACTTTACTCATTAAATATATATATATATATATATCTACATTGTATATTGAGATAAATAAACATATTATTTTATCTAAATTAATTAATATTTTATGCTTTTCATGATACATTATCATGTTATATCTGATATCATGGGATTATGGCTGGGGTTTTTTTATTAAACTAAAATAATTACTATAGAATTATTTATTTATTAACTACAATAATTGGTTATTTTTTATGATAAATGATATAAATTTGTATATAATGTTATCATATATTTTTTATAATCTTTTTCTTATATATATTTTTTATTTTTAATGTTCTTCCATCTATTATTATATTTGGTTGGTTTGTTTTAATATACAATCAATTTAATAAGTAATGTTTTATATATAATTTTTTTACTATTATATAAATAAATATATGGGTAAGATCTTGATTAATCTATTAGAAAGAATTTAATAGAATATTTTGAGGAGAATAAATATTTTATTGACTTCGCTAGTTGATTTAGAAAATGATTTTATAAGTTTTTCATATGGAAATTTTGGATAAAAATATATTTTTTAACAATATATTATTAGGGAAAAATTGTTCATTTGTATATTTTTTATAAAATTAATTGAAAATGTAATGGGGATTTTTATGCCTCCAATAATTATCAGTTTTTATTAATATGTTAAATGATCCTATAATACTTGAGATTATGAACATAATTCTAGGGCATGATGCGTCAATATCCGTATAAATAGGTATCATCATAAATGATGATTTTGGATGGTGTAATCTCAATTATAATATATATAGTGAAGGATTAATGTTCTCTGATACTCTCAACATTGTATGAATCAAAATATATCCTAAATAAACCAGAATTAATAAAATTTATTTTATCAAAGATCTATTACATGTGAAGACCTTGAATTAGTTGACTATAACTTCATTTGATATGTTATTAGTATTTTTATGGAAGGTAATACCTATTTGAGTAATGATTCATTATTCTTACTACCAAGTTTACCTGTTGAATGAAAACCTAGTATTCACATATGAGACCACTAATCCCTTACTGAACTACTGTTTTTTTAAATGATAATGCACCACTCAAAACTTGAACTTTGTATAAATAATCTGGGAGGAAAGATAATGAGGTAAATCATTGTCTTTATATTATTCATGTTGTGTCTTAGACCATGTGAATTAGTTCACCAAATGAAGATGTGTTACCTATCACTAAAATTATTGTTCCAGTGATTTTTCCTAACTTTTAAAATAACTAATTCGATTACACATCTTGGAGATAAGAACAAAGACACTGATAATTTAACTCAATTAAAATATTATTTTTCATTGATAGTTTTTAATAGGAGAGACTCATATATCCCTATGATAGTAGTAATATTCAAATTTGTTTGGAATCAAATGGTTTTAGTTCTTCCATATTAATAGATAATTTAACCCATATTATGTGAGTATTGGTGTTGGTTCAATATAACATTCCCCTATAGATATGTATGACTTATTCATATTGGGTATTTTCCACTAAAATTGATGGAACAAGGGGAATCGTGGATAAAATTATGTTCATATAAAACTATTGATCAATGAAATGTATGAATTTTGGATAAAAGTTTTGTTAAATTTTTAATTTGTGGGTAATAAAATTATTTGACTATATGCATATTTATTATGGATAATTAATTAATTCCCTATATATGTAAAATTATTAAGTTGAGTAATAAACAGATAATAATTGTCTAATATCTCACTAGTAGAAAAAAATCTATTTCACATATGGGATGTAAAGTCAGTTATTTAATATCTGATGTCAAAAATATTTCCCATTGAGTTATAAAAATGTTTTTATAAATATATAATATTAAAACATAATATGAAATAATTTCAATATCATTTATTTAAATAAAAAATGGTAAACCTCATAATAAATTTTTTAGCTATAGTTATTTAAATAATTTTTGTTAAAACCACGATGAGACCAAGGTTTTAATGTAATTTAATTATATAAGATTTTATAAAAGATAAATTTCCATCATGTGCTATATATATTTCAATTTCTTCTGAATTTTGTTTCAATTTGTCATGTACCTATTAAATTATCATGCACCATTGGAAAAAAAATCAAGTAACATATATAAATTTTATTTATCCCTCTTCCAATATCTTTGATCTATAACACTTTTATTTTCGTCATGATTTCATTACATCACCATTCAATGATTTCAATATGGAATTTATAATTATTTTCTCATTATTAATTTTCATATGATAATATTTCTTCAACGCTAATTTTTAGGATGATTTTTTATGATGAGGGGTGCATCTTCTAATTGAGTCAATAACATAAAAAATATATATGAGATTTATTAGTAATTGATTATCATTCCTTACAAATTGAATTATTGGATTTTATATGAATTCATTCCTCATAATAACAGTAATTGTAAATAAACAATATATATATTCAAAATATTTTTCTATATATAATAAAGTTATGTTGAATTTTTTATTTTATTTTCATGTTCTCATTTGATTTATGTAATTTTAAATTCATTCTTATTTGTCTTCTCTACAAAGAGATTATTCTACATTAAAATATTCTTTTTAGAAGTATAAAGTTTTGAAATTGTTTATGGATAAGTAACGGTTAAGGAGTCTTATAACTTTTTTTATTATCATAACTTATGTTATAAGATACATTTAATGTTAGTTACCAAATAATGTATCTCAAAATTTTAGGATTGTACAATTTTAGTGTTATTTATCAAAATAACTCATGTAAAAATACTTGAAATTAAATACTTTATTGGTTTTTTATTTATCAACTATTAAAAAAACACTTAAAAATAGATTAACTTGACATTAAATAGTAACCTAATGCTAAACCATAAAGACCCATCATTAAAATATATTTTGTTGTAGTGGTAGTAACAGAAGTAAGAAATTAGTATATAATAATAATTATAGAAAGATGGATTATCTTGGTTAAAAATATTTCCATCCTTCACTACATAAGTTCAAAAAAGACATATTATCCTTTGATGGGAACATAGATTATGGATTAGCATCAAAAATTAAGATAGGTGTATAGATTTTTGTATATTGTTTCCATGAAAACATTCTCCCAATGTTTTATTTTTTATTGATTTCATCACTCATGCATTTTCATTCATTCTAACTATAACAAGATAATGTAGTCATATTTGAAAGAAGAGAAATATTTTATTTTAATATTATTATTATAAGTAAAAATTTTATGACTCAATTTAGCTGCGATTAACATTATGAAAATTGTTTTCAAAAAATATATTGTAGACCATTTGGGTATTCAAGTAGAAATTAAAAGGTAGTTTCAATGAAAAAATTTATTGTAATGAAATGGAATAGAGAAAATATTTTATTTTTTTGTGGGTGATATTAATAAGGAATACATGTCTATTGAGCTATATATAGATTATAGAACATATAATGTGCCCATTCATTCCATTTTTAAGATAGTCTTACTAACCGATGGTTATTTTTATGATATTTCAAATCATGTTAATGTGAATTAAAATACATAACGTAGGATAATAATTCATAACAATTATATTTTCCTATAATATTTAATTCCAACTTTAATTAATGATTATTTTCAAATGTATATTATTGATCCATTGATTAAATTATAAAAATATTTAAGACAACTCTATTTAATAAACCATCAGATAAATTATTTGAAAAATATATATGAATACATTCACCTAAAACAATTAAATTTCGATAATCAATTTCCACTTATTTATTTCAACGCACACATGACTATAAATTTAACAAATGAATTCATTATTATCGGTCCAGTATATTTCTACTGGATGTATCAATATGATCTAATGAATGTCATATTGAAATGGTAGCTATGTAACAAATATACTCTAAAATAATTGATAACAAATAGTTATTTCATATATTAGTGCACCAATTTATTTATTTAATATCTGTGTGATTTATAAAAAATATTAGATAAATCCTTCGAGACTAATGATGTTCTAATTGAATAAGGGGATACCTTTGACATGGATAACAATGAATGGGTTTAATATTAATAATACATGTAGTTCAACACCACATGATATTAAAATAGTAAGGAATATACATAAACTGTTAAATGATTTGTTTGTATATAATTTTTTGGTTATATTTGATTGTTATATATTATTGGAAACATATCAATGAGTTGAAATGATAGATATCCTGTGTAATTGACTATCAGAACCAAAATGTTCATTTTAACTCATTTTAAGAGGTATCAAATAATTATGTACATATATATAATTGATTAAATTTTCATTAGAATGTATCAAAGGTCCATTTTCACATGCCTTAATTCCTTTAACTTGTGTGGAATTTATTAGTTCACAAAATATGTGAATTAGGTATTCGTACCATGCCTTATGAGTTTAATCAACTAGTTGATAGTCCATTAATTACAACTAATTATTAATTGAATTTAGATTCTAATGATGTTTTATTTATCATTGATTATTTTGATGCTAATCAAGAGTCCCAATGTAGTTTTATTAGTTATCCATCCATTAATGTAGGTTATTACAATCATTTATAATGAAATAATTTATTTTATCTTTATCCCTAGGAAAAAATTTATATTAATGATAATTTATTGGGTTGATTCATTTCATGGAATGAAATTTTACCGTTTCCAATTTATTTTAGTAAAATATAAATATATATTTACCGATATGATTGAGTAAAACTAAGACCATTATGTTGGAATAAAAAGTAGAGTAGGATTGACTTTTAGATTTGAATAATTGTAAATTTATTATTAAAATGTACATTACGTTATTTTTTTATAATTGAAATTGAGAATCTTTATATTATTATCATCACCTTGTAAACTCTTCACCATAACACTATAGTTGTATGAGAAGAGAATAAGAAATTTGATAGAGAGAGCATAAAACAGGTTATAATCCATTTTCATATTATTAGAAAATTACTCAAATTAACATCAATTAACATTTATAAATATAGATATGTCCAAGACAGTTTCCTCAAGTTGTAGTGGTATATAGGATTTCAATTTTATTTATGCATACAATATTTTTTATCTTTTTTTATCTATTAAGTATATTTTTAAAATTAAAAAATAGATATTTTTTTGTACAATAATGAATTTCTGATTAATAGGATTTGGTGTTCAATAGGGTCCTTGGAAAAGGGCTTCATTCATGGAATTATGGTTCTTAATTGGAGG
The DNA here is from genome assembly GCA_963277665.1 of Viscum album. NCBI lineage: Eukaryota > Viridiplantae > Streptophyta > Magnoliopsida > Santalales > Viscaceae > Viscum > Viscum album. The sequence continues at coordinate 1,820,080,842 of OY728146.1, forward strand.
TCTTATTTGATAAAAAAGTTCATCAAATATGAATTAGTGGAATTGTAATGGGTTTTTAGTCAGGGAATATGATTTGATAGCCCTATTGATTTTATTTTGTGACTAATGGGTGGATATAATTACTTGAGTAGATGATCAATAGGTTTTGGAGAGAGATTCAAGAATGATAAAAAATTATATTTTCTTGATATTAATTATATTATAACTGTAGAAAATGGAATATTTTAAAAATTATATTTTTATAACCTATATTGATGTGTTTTCTCTTATGTGTATCAAAAAATAATGAAAATTATAGGTATATTTCATGGTTAGGGTGAGGAGATATCATTGATCACTAGTTATTGGTGTTATACACATCTTATAATGACTCTCATCATGAATTATTCTCTACCAGTGGTATGTTTTTGATGAATAATATTCAAATGGGAGGTTGATAGTGGGAATGGAGGATTTGAATTAGTTTACTATTTATTTTTTCTAATAAAAAATATGTTTAACACAGACTTATTATGTTCATTATTTATGTAATTGGTGGTTGAATGGGACATTTTTAGACAAGTCAATTATAATTTTTCATAGATTACACATTTAAAATGTTTAAAATTCGTTTTTTATTTAAATAGTTAAAATATTATATTATAACATTCATATAAATATGTAATTTTTGTTATTAATATTTAGTTATAATAGTGACCCGAGATTACAAATCATATTTTAGTGCAAATGAGTACTCATTCGGCCACAAGTACAAATGTTTCTAATGTTATATATTGTGTATTATTTGGTAAATTAATTTTTTTATATTAAATTTAATATTAATATTAGTTTATTAAAATATTGTGTATATTAAAAAAATATTATTTTGACTCTATGTTTACATAGATTCAAAATAATAAATAGCATATTACTAAGCATATAGATGAGATTTTTCAATATATAGTAGGGAATGTTCATAATTATTATTCATTGATGTATGAAATAAGTGTCTCATGATGTGAAGTTGTGATATAAGTGGCGATTGATACATTCATATATATTGGGATCCGTACACAATGTATGGTTCAAATTATGATTTCAACTATATTGTGTGATATATATTCTATATTTATGAAACCATTGATAAATCATGAGTATAAATTTTGTTGTATGATAGCACATCTCGAAGAGGTGGAAGCGTATTATTCTAGATAAGGTTATGCATCAATTGAACAAACCAAGGTGTCAATGTAATTAATAGAAAATGAGATAAATTATATTTTCACTAATTTATATTAATATTCTTTAAATATTTATATCTTCTACTTTCCAACTGAAGCTAGTGCATGTTTCACAAGTTTTTTAGTAATTGAATGAAAGAAATATTAATTGTATAATAATTTTTCTACTACTATTTTATTTTTTAATTAGTAATTTGTGAACTATAATAAAATAGTTTATCTAGTTTTGGAAATTAATTTAATTTGAATACATGTGTTAGTTAAACTACTGATATGGTTAAAACATATCGAATGACATATAATTGTCTTGAAAACATATTACCATGATTATTATATAATTCTTGAACTGTATGAATGAATAAAATGTCAATATGATGGGTGTTATATGCATAATGGAAGAGAAATTTGTTTAGAATTAAAAATTAATTACAAAATAGTGACTGATTGAAAACATAGATAATGAAATAAAATTTTCACCAAATAATAGGGAAATGATATTCTATTAATTAGTGAAATTTGTTTTTTGATTATTTTATAAATCACCAAAAGATATTTTTCTTGATTTATATGTCTTCAAAAATATGAATTAGATGATGAAAAATAAAAAAGGCCTCAAATTTTTTAAAATAATTGACAATTAACCTTTAATTAATTTTTTATATGTAGTAATATATTAAACATAAGTTGGAAGTGTAGTTTTCTCAAAATGATTGATTTAGAATATTTTAAGATTTAAAATTATTTGAAAAATATTTAGATTTTCAAAACCAAATAAAATACCTAGAATTTATATAAAATAAATGGGAAATAATATCTAAATAGTCTATGAAAATATTTATATATGAAATATAAATATATATCAAATTTTATGACTTCAATTATGGAAATTTATTTTTATATATTTAAAAGACATCTAAAACATACGCCATAAAGCCCAAATAATGAGAAAGTCATAGATAACTATGAAAATTTTAGAAAACAATTGTTGATTAATTTGGGACATTTATAAATGAAAAAAAATAAAATTTTACAAACATACTGTTAAAAAGTGTTGAAAATTAATTTTTATACACAAAGGTGATTAAAAATAAGTGATGCGGTAAAATCTAGGAAAACGCCTTATATTTTTATCAATTTATAGAATAATGATAATAGATAAACTATTGACTCATATATATGAATGATATATAAATAATACATATTTAGTGATTGGAACAAAAATAATAATAATTTTAGAGTAAAAAAATTGTTAAAATGAAGTGATACTGTCAAAATCTAGAAATTGATCATTAACATCCATAGAATTAGAGATAATTGATAATCAATTAATTTTTAACATATAAAAATAGAACACATATCATTCCAATTTCTCGAGTTTATGTTTTTATAGAGTGTTTTTTTATATATTCAAATGTATTTAAAAAAATGCATTAGGTGGTAAAAACCAACATGTCAAAACCCACTCCCTCTAAATGTACCTAACATAGACCAAAAATAGAGAAATATAGAAAATGTCCCCTGAGTGCCACCTAAAGCAGGAATCATGTTTGAAACTATCTCTGAGGGTAAAAATAAAGTCAAAAAATGAGAAACATTTCCCTAAATAGAAAAAATTAGGATCATGAGATATGAAATCATCCAGAAAATAACACAATAATATATGGCAAAAGGAAATAACAAAAATTTCATAAAATTCATGTAATTGCATGAAAATATAAATGACAGTACCCAAATGAATAACCAATGAACATCATTTGGTTATTACTCAAAAACATTTATAATGTCTATGTGAGTAGTGTCCATCCTGGTTCATAAATTCCTTTCTAAATCCAAACAATAGTTTCTATATACATTGGATGCGAATAACATGTATACTAAATATAATTACTCCCAAGGACTCTCATGAAAATGTGTACAGAGAATATTAATGCCCTAGGTAATAAATAACATAAAAAAAAATCATCTATCAAATCAACTTTTTATTATCATTTCCAAGGCCCTCCCTCTGAATAATTAATCCATGTATAATAATATATGAATAAGAATATTGCTAAAAGGTTACCCGACACCATATACCATAAAATTTTCCTTTCTAACACCCCAACTTCGTGCATCCTATAATTCCCATACCTTATATATCCATCAAACGTATTCCATTGCAGGACACATCCTAATAGGAAAGTTGTATCTCCCATACCTTGCCAATAATCAAATCACAACACCACTAAAATATGACAACACTTCAAAACCATCACATCATCATTATTCTATAACCACTTCCATAAACCAAAATAGTATGAAATCATAAACATAAAGATCATCAACCTCCTTCCCTCTTACTACCATGGATGGGCCCCATTATTATGCAAATCATACACCCATGAAGAATAGCCTCTAATGCACTATAAATATTGTCCAACACAACTCAGGCAAAATAACCTCACCTAGATGATAGATTAGTGGATAGAGGGAGGAAAAATATTTATCCTTACTAATTTAGATGATTTGGTAAACACATCAACCCAAAACATTTAGCTGTTGATGTAAACACAAGAGTTGGGTTGGGTGTATATAGAATCACAAGTAAAATAGAATATATATTAGTTATACATAATCCCAACTTATTGGTCTATACAACCAAAACCTCTACATAAGCACTATTGTGTGACAACATTATTTCCACAACAAATGCATCACATGACACAATGACCACACAAAATCCATATAATCCCAATTTCAATTATAAGCTTTACTATTTCCAAAATTAAATAATTTTTATTAACCTCCATTCAGTAATCCATTTCATTTCACATTAACATAACTAATTTTTTTCATTTCAATTCATTTAATCCAATTACAATACATCAATTTCATTATTCTCATTCAACCACATCAATTAACAACCATTTTAAAATTATATTATCACCATTACATATACAAATTAGACATTATAATCCCATTTATTGTTTTTTTACCTCCACCCTTAAAATAGTTAGTCTAATCCAAGTTTACTTATTTATAACTCACAACATTTCAAGAATTCCATGACTACAAGAAAACCACAAATCCAACTCCAAATGAATAAAATGATTCCCAAAATCATTTCCATTTTCCTATGTCACACATCACCACCACAACCCCCTTCACTAAAAAATTTCAACTCAAATCATCACCAATCCCTATAAGTCAAACACATCAAGAAACCACACCCATATATCCAACCATTACACATACCATCACATCAATCAACTTCGAAAGGGTAAACATGATGACTTATTATTAAACACTATCAGATCTATCTCCATCTTCAAATTAGTAATAATTTATAAATGGGAGATCCCAATAGATCTCATGATCATAAAACAATAACTATTCCAGCATCCAAAAAATTTTCACTGTAATGGACGGGATTTTTGGGGTCCATTACAATGTGAAAATCTCGTGTTGGGTTTTCTAGTCTGGGAATCTTGGTGAAAATTGGGAACGGTAGGCCTACCAGTAGCCTTAGCCTATCGGTAGCAGGCCTACCAGTATCTTGGTCTACCGGTAGTCGAAGCCGACCGATAGCTCTGTCTACCGGTAGCTCAGTCTACTGGTAGCTACAGCTGCCGGTAGCTCTTTCTACCAGTAGCCCGGTCTACCGGTTGCTGCAACCTACCTGTAGCTTGGGCTACCGGTAGCTGCAACCTACAGGTAGCTCGGCCTACCGGTAGCTACTAAAAATCGGTACCTTGGCCTAACGGTGGCTGCAACCTACCGGTGGCTTCTGCCTACCGGTAGCTCAGCCTACTGGTCGCAACTTCCTACCGGTAGCTCAGCTACCAGTGGCTATCACCCACCACTAGCTCTCAGCTACTGGTGGCTCTGGCCTACCCCGCGACATCATTCAAGTAGCGCTCTGTTTTGCGCGATTAGGGTTTTAAACCTAATTTTGACTCGTTTAAGCAAGTTTTAAAGACCGGTAACGCCCATAAGTGTTTTAATAAATTAAATAATTAATTAATGAGTCGGTTTAAACCACCTGACCCCTTTAATAACATGTGGGGCATCATGGCCAACCCACAACCCCGCGCCGTACGCGATTTCGCGTTCCTATCTAAACTGTCTGCGGCCCTTATAAACTAAAGGGTTAGGCATGGTTTCTTCATTCCTCGATCGCAGATTTTCACGAACATCTTTTGGTGCATCGGGTGAGCCGCATTGTTATCCGTAAAGTTCTGCGCCTGGCCTAAGAGTCGATCATCTATCAACAAGTAGGGAATTTCTCCTTCTCCTCTCTCTTTTGTTTATCATACGGAGTGGGCGTGCTTTTGATTCTGTAGAATGGGATAATCCAGACCTAATAAAGATAATGAACGGATTCTATAAAGAAAGAGGTGGAGGGATGTGACCTTTGATGCTGTTTTTAGATTATGATCTTCTTTCTGAGTTGTGCTGGCTAACGCCTTCTAAACATTGAGGTCGTTGGTGGTCGTTGTCTGTCCACTAATGAACCCCTCGTGGTGCATTAAATGTATTGTTTTAAAATTATAAACTCCTGCTATAAAAATTGAACTGGTTAATCACGTATACCCGAATGAATAAATTGAAAGCACCAGGATCAACCCTTCTGTGATAAATCCCAGTTAAAACACACGGAATTGAAATCATGGAGTGTGTTAAATCTATTAAATCTTAAAATACAGGCATGTCACTGCTTTGTGCCGGTGGTAGTGGTTTGGTTGTTTCCTTTTTCAGGCTGATTGGTGGAGATATGGGAGGGGATGAGATCCCCTTTTTTATACTCTCGGTGATTTTGAAATTGGTAATGGGATTCCCAGTAGTTAAGGATTTAGTGTTTACGAGTTTTAAGACAGGGTGGTTACCTTGTTTATATCACGAATTGGGGTGGGATTCTTTGTTGGTAAGAACCAGGTGTGGGTGTTATGGTTGATGCTTGACTGTTTACTTTCCTATACTAGTGCCTATGATTACTAGTTTCAAAGTAGTGATTAATATTATTTGAACTTTATTATTGAACATGAAACAAGAATGGGACAAATGGGTTTTGTTGGTGAGAGTCGTGACTCGGATTTGGGTGTTGGTTGTGTCCTTTAGGCTGGCTGAAGAAAAACCTAAACCTTGGGTGATTTCTTGTTACCTATATCTATGTTTTTTGTTTTTTGTTTCTTATTTGCGCCCCACCCAAGTTGAGCACTTAGTGTCGAACACCCCGATTTCATGGGGGGTTATTTTTCCCAACACTATTATTAGTGGATGGTTATTAGCTCCTTTTCTGCTCTCTTTCCCAGATAGCCCATGTATCTTCGGGGAGGCTGTGATGGCCTGAGGTACATTATTAGCCCATGAACCTTTGGGCGGGGTAGTGTGGTGGTTGGCTAGGTGTGTGCGGCAGGTGGTTTCCCAAGTGTCTTCAGGATGAGGCCTAGGTGTCTTCGGGCGCGACAGTGGATCTTCTAGCCTAGGTTTCTTCGGGTGTGGTGGTGGTAGTTATGGCCTAGGTGTTTGTAGGTGTGGTTACGTGTGACAGTTGTGGACTAGGTGTTTGCGGGAAGGATTCGACAGTGGAACTGCGTGTGGTTGTGGCCCAGGTGTGTGCGGTCGAGTGTGGCAGTGGGACTACGGTGAGAATGGTGGGATTGGTTCGGCGCATAGGATGTCTCAATAACCAGTGGGAAATTGGTGTGGGGTACCAATGAATCGATGTGATCTTATTATATATATTACTTGACTTGCGTTATTTGGGGAGTGTGCCTTAGTGAGGCTTGGGTGGATAGTTTACCTTGATAGGTGTTTGGTTTACTCTTTTTCTCATGGTACATTAGTACGTTCCCCCAATTGTGAACAAGAGTCTTTGGTTTTCCCTACTGAGTGTACTTCTATGATCACCCTACGTATATAAAACTACTTTCAGGTTTCGAGGAGGACTTCGGGGATCACGTAGGACCATACGAACTCGGACCTTTGGTGCAGTTGCAGTTTTGGTTTTTCTTCCTTTGGTACTTACCTTTGTAGTCACCTTTTGTACTTTGTGGTTTTTACTTTTGGAACATGCATGTGGGAATGGTTTAATTTTGGATTTACATTTCTTTTTCCTTGGTGTTGTTGGGCTTCATCTTCTTATCTCTCGATCCTATAAAACAAAAGGGTTAATGCCTTCCATTTGGGTGTAATTTCTATACCCTTGGTTCTAGTCGCCACTCCGGGACCTATTGAAGCCGGGTCCCGGGGGTCATTATCTCCCCATCAACTTAAAGATGTAAGGGCCTGGCAATCTTCTGAACCTTCCCTCCTTTTGGTGAAGGCGGGTCGTGACATAATGGTATCAGAGGCAGGTTGGGGGATAGGATGGAGTCTGGAGTTAGGAACAGTGAGGATTGCATGGGATGGTAGGGCAATAGTGTTGGGTGAACTCGGTGCGTGAATTAGGCCAGGGAGGACCGGCTAGGACACGGGATTTTAGGGCCCCAGTGATCCGATGCAAGGACTCTGGACCTACCGAATGACCAAGTGATTCTGCGCTGATTGTAGGGTTGAGACCCTAGGAAAGGTACATGCATCATAATGACTTGTGTTCTCATGTTTCTAGGGTGTTTTGGGAATTAAGAATAAACGAAAAGTTTACGAAGTTTTTAAATACAATAATCTGCACTAATTGGGCTTAGGCATTCCTTGTTTACCTTGAAGCTATTGAACCTAGAAGGTGACCGCGTGTGGTACAGACATTCGAGGATCCACAGACTACCTTGGCCGATTGGCAGAGAACTAACCGGGAAGAGGGGGACGACTAGTGGTAGAGGACTCTTCGGGCCTTCAAATGACAAACCCTCGAGAAGTATGACGGTAGCACCTCTGACATGATGACAGAAGGATGGATAGAAGAGCTGGTGATAGCTTTCGACCTGATTCAGGCCCCGAACGAGTACTGGGTTCTTCTGGCCGTCAGCCAGATGTGGGGAGCGTCACGTCAGTGGTGGACGCTTTACCTGGGGGAGAGGAGAGAGTCTGTGGTGGCATGGGCTGATTCTGAAAGGGAGTTCCGGGCGGAATTCCTCTCTTTGACGATGAAGGTGGACAAGAGATAGGAGCTACTCTCCCTCCACAATGGGAGTATGTCCGTGAGAGATCTAGGGATAAAGTTCAAGGACCTCTTACATTTTACTCCGGACCACTTTCCGGACGAGGAGTCTCAGGAAAGACGTTTGGAGGAGGTGCCCTGCCCCTCCCTCCAGTATATTGTTACCCCCTTTACCCTTCCGATGTACTTAGAGGTCCAGAAGAAGGCCAAAGTGGTGGAGAGGATTCATGCTCTAGGAGGAGTGTCACGAGAGGGGATACATCTAGGACCATCGAAGGGGAATTCCATCAGCACCAGGCCTCCTGCATCGGGACCCTCCAGGTTCCGACCGGTAGGGAGCAGGCCGCAACAGTTTTAGTTTCGATCCTATGGTCCTTGCCCTTTTTCTTTCAGGCCTGGGACCGCGATTCTTCATCTGTGGGAGCCCTAGACATCTCCATAGTCATTTCCCATACCGGGTACAGTACGGTGGTGGCAGACAGCCCCACCACCCACCCTTGCAGCAGCTTCCATCCATACCTTTCCAGCAGCAGGTATAGCGAGCTCCCACTCCTCCGAGGGCAGACGTATGAGGAGGAGGCCGACCTCAGGGCACACCTCAGGGACCTCGACCGGGGCGTGGTCGGGGAGGTGGCAGGAAACCGAGGGGCAGAGGAGCTGGGCGTGGATAGTTACACGCCGCAGAGGCAGCAGTTCTAGCAGGGCCAGAGGTTGTTCGAGGTACGATCAGTTTGTTTAGCACTCTTTCTTATTCCTTGTTCGATACAGTATATTACCACTCCTTTTTTGCACCGATTCTAGCCCGTGCTTTGGGTCTAGATTTAGAGAGACTCCCAGTTCCCCTGGTGTTGAGCACACCATTCGGGGGTTAGACCAACTTGTTGTTTGTTTGTCGGGGATGTAGACTGATGACAGGGCCACATCAGTTAGTTAGGGATCTTCCTCTGCTACAGATACATCCATACGACGTCATCCTATGCATCGACTGGCTATTCTCAGTGTGTTTCGTCATCGACTACTTCCTAAGAAGGGTCTTGTTCTCAGACTTGGGCGGTCGGATTGTTGTTTTTACCGGTGATCGGAGCATTCAGAAGGGCGACAGGCGAGAGGGACCCCTCCTCTCCTTGTTAGTTGATCTATCAGTAGGGTTAGTACATGCTGGAATGGTGGAAGTGCCAGCGATCGTCTGGGAGTTTATGGACGTCTTCCCTGATGAGGTGACGACTCTACCCCCTCGATGAGATATCGAGTTCGGGATAGACCTGCATCCCAGCACTCGTCTGATATTAATGGCTCCTTACCAGATGGAACCTTCAGAGCTACGGGAGTTGCGGATTCAGATTGACGATCTGATGAAGAGGGGTTATGTTCGACCGAGTGTGTCACCTTGGGGTGCTCCAGTATTGTTCTCAAATAAGGAAGATGGTGGCCTCAGGTTGTGCGTAGACTACAGGAGGCTGAATCAGGTGACGATCAAAAATCGCTACCCTCTTCTGAGGATAGACGATCTTTTCGACCAGCTGAAGGGGGCAGGATGGTTCTCGAAGATCGACCTTTGGTTTTGGTATCACCAGCTGAGAGTAAAGGAGGGGAACGTCCTGAATATGGCATTCAGATGCAGGTATGGACACTTCGAGTTCATGGTTATGCCCTTTGGTGTTACGAACGCCCCAGCTGTGTTCATGGGGCTTATGAACTCTATCTTCCATGAGTACCTAGATCGGTTCGTAGTTGTGTTCATCGACAACATCCTGGTCAACTCTAGATCAGAGGAGGAACATACAGTGCACCTGAGGATGGTTCTAGAGATCCTTCAACATCATCAGCTCTATGGTAGGTTGTCGAAATGCATGTTCTGGACGCGAGAAGTGCACTTCCCCGGGCACGTGGTGTCTGAGAAGGGAGTAGAGATGGACCCGTCAAAGGATGAGGCAGTTGTTTCTTGGGCAGCACCCAAGAATGTGGTAGAGGTCTGAAGTTTCCTCAGGCAGGCAGGTTACTATCGGAGATTCGTACCCAACTTCTCTCGAGTAGCAGCCCCTTTGATAGCTCTGACCATGAAAGAATAGGTTTTCATGTGGAGTGAGCAGTGCAAGTCAGCCTTCAGCTATTTGAAGGAGAAGTAGGTCTGTGCCCCAGTGCTGAGACTACCAGAAGAAGGGGCAGTGTATGAGGTGTTCTGCGATGCTTCAGGACATGTCCTGGGATGTGTGTTGATGTAGCGACAAGGGGTGATCTCTTATGGGTCTAGGAAGCTACGCCCTCATGAGCGTAATTACGCCACCCACGACCTGGAGCATGCAGCGGTAGTCTTGGCACTAAAGTTATGGTGGAACTACCTCATTGGAGAACGCTTTGTGGTCTTCACATATCACAAAATCTTGAGGTATATCTTCTCCCAGTGGGACATAAACTTGCGATAGAAGAGATGGGTGGAGTTACGCCATGATTACAACATCGATATCTTTTATACTGAGGGAAAGGGAAATGTAGTGGCTAATGCCTTGAGCAGGAGGACGTAGAAGGATGCGGTCCGAGAGTCGGCGGATGCCTGGAAGGCAATGGATAAGTTGGATGCCTTACACCTGGATGCGAAGATGGATAGCAGTAGAGGTTTCCTATATCAGATGACAGTGCAGTAATCTCTGTTTCAGCAAGTGGAGGAATCTCAGTGGGGAGACCCATAGTGTGAAGTGATGTGTGACTGAGTTGACCAGGGAAATGCTTTAGAAGGATGGATAGACGATGGTCAGAACCAGATGCTTTTCCAGGGAAGGTTGTTTGTTCCTGAGGCAATGCACGGCAAGGTTCTCAGTGAGTTCCACAACTCACCCCGAGCAGTACACCCAGGAGTTTCCAAGATGTACTAGGGACATAAGAGGCAGTTTTGGTGGCCCGGAGTTAAGCGAGTGGTGGCAGAGTTTGTGGCCAAGTGCTTAGTATGTCAGCAAGTGAAAGATGAACACCGAGTTACAGGCGGCCTTCTGCAGCCTCTAGTTTTCCCCAAGTGGATGTGGGACAACATATCTATGGATTTCATCACAGGATAACCCATGGTCCAAGGGGGATATGACGCCATCTGGGTGGTAGTGGACAGGTTGAAGAAATCATCTCACTTTCTGGCGATCAGCGAGTCAAGTGCAGTAGATTCTTTGGTGTTAAGGTACGTGGATGAGGTGGTGTGGTTGCATGGGATTCTGATGTCTATAGTCTCGGATAGGGATGCATGGTTTACATCGCAAGTCTAGAGAGGATTGCAGTATGCTTTTGGCACCCAAATGTATCTTAGCACTGCTTTCCATCCCCAGACAGATGGATAGACAGAGCGCACCATCCAGACCTTGGAGGATATGTTGCGAGAATGTGTTCTAGAATCAGGGGGATCATGGGTGGGATACTTGCTTCTGGTAGAGTTTTCCTACAATAATATCTACCACTCTACCATTGGTATGGCCCCATTTGAATCGTTGTACGGGAGGCCATGTCGTTCACCTGTCTGTTGGACCAAAGTAGGAGAGGCAGACATCCTTGGCCCGGAAGTGGTGCAGAGCATGACAGAGAAGGTTCAGCTCATACGGGAAAGGATGAAGGCAGCCCAGGACCGACAAAAGTCGTATACTGATACCAGGAGGAGGCCCTTGGGGTTTGAGGTTGGAGACCACATGTACTTGAAGGTCTCCCCTTGGGGTGGGAAGTAAAGGTTCGACAAGGAGAGTAATCTTTCTCCCAAGTTCATCGGACCCTTCGAAGTGTTGTGGAGGGTCGGCGAAGTGGCTTATCAGCTAGCGTTACCACCGCTGCTACTGAGGATACATGATTTCTTCCATGTTTCCCAGCTCCGCCGGTATCTGCATGACGATTCACACGTCCTTGATTGGGGTGAGCTGGACATCGAGGACGATGTGACTTTTTTGGAGATACCAGTGATGATCGAGGATCGCAAAGAGATGGTTCTTTGTGGGTGAACCATTCCCTTGGTTTGTGTGTTGTGGAGACATCGTGGGATTGAGGAGAGTACGTGGGAGAGGGAATCACAAATGCGTACCCAGTACCCAGAGTTGTTTTGAGCTTTTTTCTTTGTTGTATCAGTTGTAGTAGAACGTTTTGTCTTCTTGGCTATGGAATGTACTGGTTTTCTTTCCTCTCGATGTGTGTGAAAAGCCCTGGCTATGGGGAAGGAGAGGACCTAACCCCTAATCAAGACACATTAAGGTAGATGTGATTAAACCCATGGGGGCGAGTCAGTGCCTCCCAAAGCAGATAATATCTTGACATGGGGGAGGAGACTCCCCAACCCACATGCCTGGGTAGTTAGGCATGGTATGTTCCTTAGTTCTTGACAGGGAAGTGTTTTTAGTTAGCTTGAGTTCACTCCTAAGAGGTATCTTCTGAGATGGTTGTTCGGACCCTCTCTTTCCATCTGGTTTGTTTTGATTCTCGAGGATGAGAATCGTTTAAGAGGTATCTAATGTAATGGCCCGGGTTTTGGGGTCCATTAATTTTTGAAAATCTCATGTTGGGTTTTTTGGTCTGGGAATCTCGGGGAAGTTTGGGATTGGTAGGCCTACCAGTAGCCTTAGCCTTCTGGTAGTAGGCCTACCGGTATCTTGGACTACCAGTAGCCGAAGAAAACTGGTAGCTCTATCTATCAGTAGCTCAGTCTACCAGTAGCTGCAGCTATCTGTAGCTCTGTCTTCCGGTAGCCCGGCCTCCCATTAGCTGCAGCTTTCCGGTAGCTCGGTCTACCTGTAGCTGCAGCCTACCAGTAGCTTGGCCTACCGGTAGCTGCTCCCTACCGGTAGCTCGGCCTACCGGTAGCTACTGGATACCCGTAGCTCGGCCTACCGGTCGTTTCAGCCTATCGGTAGCTCAGCTACTGGTATCTATCACCCACCGGTAGCTCACAGCTACCGGTGGCTCTGGCCTACCCGGCGGGTTCTTTCCAGTAGCACTCCGTTTTGCACGATTCGGGTTTTAAACCCAATTTTTACTCGTTTAAGCATTTTTTAAAGACCGTTAATGCCCATAAGTGTTTTAATTAAATACTTAATGAATTAATGAGTCTTTTTAAACCACTCGACCCTCTTTAATAACGTGTTGGGCCGCGTGGCCAACCCATGACCCCGTGACTTACGCGGTTTTGCATTCTTATCTCAACCATCCACAACCCTTATAAACTAAAGGGTTAGGCATGGTTTCTTCTTTCCTCGATCGCGGCTTTTCACGAACAGATTTTGGTGCATCGGGCGAGCCGCATCGTTATCCGTAATGTTCCGCGCCCGACCTAAGCGTCGATCGTCTATCAACAAGTAGGGATTTTCTCCTTCACCTCTCTCTTTTGTGTATCATGTGTGGTGGGTGTTATTTTGATTCTGTAGAATTGGAAAATCCAGACCTAATAAAGATAATGAACTAATTCTATAAAGAAAGAAGGGGGGCAGTGATCGTTGATGCTATTTTTATATTATGATCTTCTTTCTGAGTTGTGCTGGCTTACGCCTTCTGAAAATCGAGGCTATTGGTGGTCATTGTATGTGAACTAGTGAACCCCTCGTGGTGCTTTAAATGGCTTGTTTTGAAATTATAAACTCCTGCTATGAAAAGTAAACTGGTTAATCACGTATACCCAGCTAAATAAATTGAAAGTACCAGGATCAACCCTTCTGTGATAACACCTGGTTAAAACACACGGAATTGAAATCATGGAGTGTGTTAAATATTTTAAATCTGAAAATACAGGCATGACATTGCTTTTTTGCCGGTGGTAGTGGTTTGGTTGTTTCTGTTTTTCGTGCTGATTAGTGGAGGTGTGGGAGGGGATGAGATCCCCTATTTTTATACTCTCGGTGGTTGTAAAATTGGGAATGGGATTCCCTATTGTTTTGGATTTAGAGTTTACGAGTTTTAAGACCGGGTGGTTACCTTGTTTATATCTTGAATTTGGGTGGGATCCTTTATTGTTAAGAACCGGGTGTGGGTGTTATGGTTGATTCTTGACTGTTTACTTTCCTGGACTAGTTCCTATGCTTACTAGTTGCCCAATAGTGCTTAATATTATTTGAACATTATTAATGAACATGAAACAAGAATGGGACAATTGGATTTTGTTGCCGAGAGTCGTGACTCTGATTTGGGTATTGGTTGTGTCATTTAGGCTGGCTGAAGAAAAACCTAAACCTTGGGTGAGTGCTTGTTACCTATATCTATATTTGTAGTTTTGTGTTTCTTATTCATGCCCCACCCAAGTTGAGAACTTAGTGACGAACACCCCCATTTCATGGGGGAGGGTGTTTTTTCCAACACTATTATTAGAGGCTGGTTATTAGCTCCTTTTCTACTCCCTTTCCCAGATAGACCATGTATCTTTGGGGAGGCTGTGATGGCCTGAGGTCCATTATTAGCCCAAGCACCTTCGGGTGAGGTAGTGTGAGGGTTGTCCAGGTGTGTGCGGTAGGTGGTTTACCTAGTGTCTTTGGGATGAGTCCCAGGTGTCTTCGGGCGTGGCAGTGGATCTTCTAGCCCAGGTGTCTTCGGGCGTGGTGGTGGTTGTTCTGTCCTAGGTGTTTGCAGTAGTGCTTATGTGTGATAGTTGTGGCCTAGGTGTTTGTGGGTGGGATTTGGTAGTGGGACTGCGTGTGGTTGTGGCCCAGGTGTGTGCGAGCGGGTGTGGCAGTGGGACTGTGGTGAGAATGGCAGGATTGGTTCGATGCATAGGTTGTCTCAATAACCAGTAGGAAAGTGGCGTGGGGTACCCAAACATTGATGTGATATTATTATATATATTAATTGACTTGCGTTATTTGGGGAGTGTGCCCTGGTGAGGCATGGGTGGATAGTTTACCTTGATAGGTTTTTGGTTTACTCTTTTTCTCATGGGACTTTAGTACGTTCCCCCCACTTGTGCACGAGAGTCTTTGGTTTTCCCTACTGAGTGTACTTGTATGCTCACCCTACGTATATAAAACTGCTTTCAGGTTTCTAGGAGGACTTCAGGGATCGCGCAGGACCATACTAGATCGGACCTTTGGGGGACTTACAGTTTCTGTTTTTCTTCCTTTGGTACTTACCTTTGTAGTCACCTTTTGTAATTTGTGGTTTTTACATTTGGAACATGTATGTGGGAATGTTTTACATTTGGCTTTAATTTTCTTTTACCTTGGTGTTGTTGGGTTTCATCTTTTTATCTCCCGACCCTATAAAACAAAAAGGTGTAATGCCTTCCATTTGTGTATAATTTTTATACCCATGGTGCTCGTCGCCACTCCGGGACCTATTGAAGGCGGGTCTTGGGGGTCATTATCTCTCCTTCAACTTAAAGAAGGAAGGACCTAGAAATCTGCTGACCCTTCTCTCCTTTTTGTGAAGTCGGGTCATGATAGTCACATTATATGGTAAATATAGAGAGGTAATATATAACATAATTGATCACAAAGTACCAACCAATAAATTTTATTTCCACAAAAAAATAGTTTCAACTAAAATTTTATTATATAATCCCCATATTATTCAATTTGAAAATCATCAACTATAACATAACATGAGAAGAAAAATGATTTTATAAAAAAAATATTAATATCTACTATAAAAATAACTACAATTCAATTATTTACTTTTCAGATCATCAAATTTTAACACCACAATATTTCCTTATTTTTATTTTAAATAAATATAAATGATGTTTTTTGATCATTATATGATAATAAATTTGTCTTTCAGGGAAATATATTGATTCTCTAAATTAAAAGAGAATTAGATAACAATAATTATTATTATTTATATATGTGGTAAATTTTTAATGAATTAATTATTTATAACACAAATAAATTGGGTAAAATTAAAGTGAAACTACCCATTCCCATCAATTTCATTACACCAAATTAATTATCGCGATTTGGTTATCTATTAACATCCAACCTAATAGAAATAAATAATGATAATATCTCATATATAAAATAAATAAAGAGATAGAACGAATCCCTAACCTGGTGATGGTAATGGACTCATGCTTGACATAAACGATAGAAGAAAGAGAATGATGTTACATGCAGGCCTAGATCCAAAAGTACGACATGAACCAACTAGGGGTGGGATAATAGAATTGATGATTAGTAATTTTTTGTATTCTATACATGATGAAATAAGTAAATTTTAATAATGTAAGACAAATATGATTTTTTAAATTTTTTAGTGTGTCTCTAAATTTCTAATTTATAGTAGTCTTTTATTCCTATTTTGTTCTCATTTAATTCAATGTTAAATAAAATGATTACTGTGATCTAATTTTAACACTTTGAAAATGATAGATACAGTTTTAAATAGACAATAGGAATTTAAATCATTTAATTAAATAACTTAGATCAATAAAAGTGAGTAAAATAATATATAGATATGAAACTAAGTGTAAATGGAGTTTTCTTTATTTAAAAGTAAATCCTTCTGATTGGAGAGTGTGTTGTATAAGGGGAATGATATTTTAATCTTAAATAGACTATTAAAATTATGTGAGGATGTCTTACCCTTAATTGAGTTCAGTGAATTATATAATTTAGTCGTACGTTGTAACAAGATGGCCTACAAAACCTTTAGACACCAGAGACTACCAATACATGGTTCTCAAACCATCATTATGTAGCTAGTTTAAGGAAAAAATATTTCTTTACATGTAAGTAGAAAACCTTGATACACCCTTATAAAATATTGGAATGTCATTTACACAGTGTATAGAGGATCCAAATTTCCATTACACATAAATAAGAATATAATAATTTCCCCTATAACTCTCATGGATCCTGCTATATTTCAAACATAACAACCACAATAGGGGAAACACACATAACATTGATACATATTAATGTAGTCTCCCAACAATATCTTATGGTAGATGCCTCTCAAACCAGAAGAAGTGCATTAATAAAACATTACATCAAAGAGTGGAATCAAACTCATATAAAAAAATGAGGTAAGATTATTTATCCCAACCAAAATTATGCATTAAAAACATACATTATTGAGCATGCATCCATGCAACTCATTCCCAAATATTATCACATAATCACATAAATGGTTAAGAATATGGTCAAAACAAACCCAACATTAAATCTATAAAAAGTTATTAACAAAATTAGATATGATAAATATTATATTTCATTTGAAACCTTTTTAAATTTCAAAATAATTTCGATAAAACTTTTCACTAATCCTATTGCCTTGAAATTTTGGCTGGATAGAATCCATTTAAATAAAATCCTCATTTTTAATCATTCTTAATATATAGGTGTTTATCAAAATATTCTTTAGGAATTAAATTCCAATACAATATTAAAATATGATTTTAATATAACTACATTTCTTATGGAAAAAATTAGGTTCATATTGAAAGAAAAAGTTACCATAAATATCAATCAATCCAAAAAATAATTATTACAAATCTATCAATGTTTTTTACCAATAGATAAACTAATATAATACATCCTGAATCCCAAGATTTAATTTATCCACCCATCAATGTAATTTAAAATCAAAACAATTTATATATCAAAATGGTTTGCCTATTAAATGGAATTTTAAACATTCCATGAATTTTTTCAATCCTACCATATTGAACATGATTTACTTGATAAATTGTATATGTTAAGAAAATTCACATAAATTCATTAAATTGTCACTTTTTTTTATTAATCTAAAATAGTGTATCCATGATATTTACTATGTTAATATCAATATATTCCATCAAAAGTGGAGAAGAAAATTTATTATTTAGAATGAAACACAAAGAGAACATGAGTTTGTAATGATCCACAATATCTTCTTCTGAAATTTTCCATTTTTTTTAGAAAAACATTATTTTCTAAGGGCACCCTCATGAAAAAATTAAAATGTGTTTATTGTTCTAATTTCCATTTAGAAAAATCAAATGACATTACATATAAGTGTATTAAATATTACACTAAATAACATTTCTCAACCAACATAAACATGTATATAAATATAAATATTTCTTTTGTAAGTATAAAAATCAATAGAACCCATCCATCGTACCATGAAATTTTCAATATTAAGAGGCCCTGACTTTCCCACACAATCATAAAATGTGTCTTAATCTAATATGTACATATATTAGAATGATTTTCCCTATCAGCATATTATTGAATCCATAAAACATTCCAACATTATGGGATTAATCAAAACAATCCCAACATAAAAGATAGCAGTCAAATACTTGAATCTCCTCTATTATCATAATTCAGGATCGAAAAGAAATATAATTTTCATAAATTCCTTAATTTTTTTAACAAATATATTAATTAATATAAGTGATTTACCTTTTCTGACTCAATATATATAAAAAATCAAAATAAAAAAAATAGTACGGATACATGTTCTCAATAACAGGAGACATCATCTCAAATATCATTCAATTTTCCATGTTATGAAATATAAAGGGTTAATAGCTTAGGAACCATTACAAAAAATATTATTCTTAAACATTATTTAAATAATTATCTTATAATTCATAATCATGTTTTAATCATGGAATGTCAACACATTAATACATTATTGAATAAAAAATTAAACCACAAATAGTACTGATCATTTACATGTAATTTCCTTGGAAAGAACATGACATGCATTAAAATAACACTATAATTCATCCATGTAATATCCTAAAATGATTAATGGATGTGTACTACAAATATATATTGAAAATAAGAATAAAACCACTTGATCATATTGGAAAAATTATTCCCACAAAAAAGAAACCACTCATGTTTTATCTCTCGAGTCATTTTTAACATGCTTGAATAATAAATTATATAATTATCATGTTACCTAGGAAAAACACTTCAAAATTAATTGGAAAAAATTTACATTCTAGGTTCATGTTCTAAATTCAAATAACCCATTACACATACAACATTATTTTAAAAATCTCAAAAATGAAAAAATTATCTTAGATCACAAAATTAAAATATTATACATTTTATTAATATGTGTTAGGATTAACATAATCTAACCAAACATTCATTAATCATTTAATTTCTTATGGGAACTTGATTATATTATACAATTATAGTAATGTTATATTCATTCCATATTTAATAAAAATTGATAATTACATGAATTTCATCATATTCTAAATACAATATACTAAAAATGATATGTTCTCAAGATAAATTTTCTAGAATTTTAATAATATGTAAAGAAATGTTTTTAGCTTTAGACATACCCCCATGAAATTTATTAACATTATTATATTTGAATGCTGGAATTTTTCTTTCTCATATATATCTTCATATAGACACATGGAATAATACTCATGAAATAATAGGTAACAATAATTATTTTATAAATATACAATTTTTCGACATTGGACGAATAGGTTTAATCAGGTAAAAATATTTCAACTCTCAATAGGTGTCCACAATGCATGAAAATATATTTTCTAAAATAAAAAATAATAATTATAATCCCACATTATTATGAATTTATATCACATGAAAGCTTCACATCATGAGAAAAAATGAAACACGGAGAACATTAATAATCTAGTTTAAAAAACAGTTATCCATGGTTGAAAAATAATATTGATTTATTGATTTGGAAAAAAAATCAAATTTAAATGGTTATAAATGATAATAATTAACATTTTCTTTATTTTAGATGCAAAAGAAACCAATATATCATTTTAGCTATGAATTTATAACACTGGCATGGAACTTGTAATTTTTGTGATACTAATAAATAGTAGTCATTCCAAAAATGTGAGCAAGGATTTTCATGTTATAATTTTAAAATATAAATGGATCATATTCAAACATAGTAGTCTTTTTCTGAGTAATCTAGTTTTTAAATAACCAAAATCAAATTTTACAAGCATTCCTGACACATGATCATGATAAATCATGAAAGGAATCAGTGCATGGAATACCAACTTTCATAAAATTAATAATAATCCTAATAAAGTTTTATAAACAATTATTCAAAATGGTTGTATAAAATCTACTCAAGGTGACATTATTTATAATGGATTTTGAAATTCAGTAGTAATTTACAACAGAATACACAAAGCATGACTCATTAATAAACTCAAACAATAGAAATATTTGTTATTATACTATGTATTGTAACAACGAAAAAATACTCAATTCATTAATAATCATGTAACAAAAGGAAAGAGAATAAACCATTTCATGTATGATCAATATTATGAA
This sequence comes from Viscum album, assembly GCA_963277665.1. NCBI lineage: Eukaryota > Viridiplantae > Streptophyta > Magnoliopsida > Santalales > Viscaceae > Viscum > Viscum album. Next base: position 1,820,101,352 of record OY728146.1, read on the forward strand.
AAATGACTCATAACCATTAATTATTGTTTTTATCCATAACTTTAAGTTATATAGTAAGTTCATCAAACAATAATGGATCATTAAATATTAAAACACTTGCATAATCAGATAAAAACATATAAAATTAAAATTTTATTGACTAAATTAATTTTTAACATACTTAAAACACTTTATTCAATCACAAGAACAAATTTCATAATGCTTGTACTAATCCTATGTCCAAAATCTACTACCAAAAACAAATCTCTTGGTCATTTGTTAGGATCAGGGTCCTTGCATTATAATGTTGGAGGTCTTAAATTTATATGTCATATAAAATATCCTTGGTAAATATCATGCACAAAGTTCATTCAAAACTAGTAGCACAACAATCCCAATAAATACTAATAGTTCTTATATGAAAACACCAACTTAAATATCAAACTAAAACATAGATACAATAATTTCACACACCCCAACCCCCCAAAGGTACGACTCCTCGGTAAGAAGTAGAGAAATATATATAAGGACCACTAGATCCCCCCTCTAGTAAGATTGTAAATAGTCAGTAGCACAGAATGTATAAATAAAGTCACATTTATGGGAGGCATAATGCTTAATATAAAAAGAAAATTAAGATAAAAACATGTGATGTTAACCACGAAAAATCCCCACAATATAAGGAAGAAAGAAAACCCCACATTATACAACAATTAATTTAATTCCATATTAATACAAATGATAGACTATAAGTTATCTTCAAAGACAATCCTAAAACAATACTCAAAAAAATCTCTAATGTTAAATCTAGTAGTGTCATGTTTAGTAATCAAAGTCCCCCTAGAAACCTAAAAAACATTACATAAAATTAGGGTGATAATGACATGTATACTCACATATCATTCAAATTTCATAAGAGCGTACTAATTCCCAAATTAAAAATTATTATAATCAACAAGAATCTATCATGTAAAGTAGTTCCTACCCTCACCAAGGATACCATTACAAAAAAAAATCCAAGTATAATAATATTTGAGGAATCATATCAAAAATAGGGTACCGTACAATTTGTACCCACTAAATTTCCACTTTCACACCCCAAAGTAATATATCTTTGTGGTCCCATCCCTTTTGTATCCATAAACCGCATTATATGATAGGCCTCATAACAATGGCAAATCCACAAACATCAATATGTGTCAATCACCACATCACAAGCTCATTATAATCATACCCCATTCAATAATCATTGCGTCCACATCAATATAAAAACAATTTTATAGACTAGAATATTAGTGTGTCAAGAACATGAGGGAAATCAACCTCATTCCATCCTCCAACCATTAACGACCACACTATAATCTATATTAGCCTTTTATAAAATATAAAATCATATTCACTATATTTACAAACCATCACAATAGGTGTATATTAACCTCACCTATATGGGAGAGTGGGGGAGAGGGGGTAGCAATCAATCCAACCTCTCTAAATTGGATGTTTGGTGAAAACTACTATAAACCAAAAAAAATTGTGTTTAATGTAAATAACTGAATCAAGTGGGGTGCGTATAGAAATCACAATGAAAATAAAATATAAAATAATTACACACAATCCAAACCTATGGGTTCACACAACCAAAACCACCAAACAACCAAAACCTCCAAATAATCAATATCACACATCAGTATTACTTTAATAATAATTGAATTGCATCATACAACTGCAACACAAAAGCCACACAATCCCACTTATAATTATATGTTCCACTATTTCATTAATTATTATGTTTTCACTAACTCTAATTCAACAATCCATTAAATTTCACATTTACATGTCCCATTAATTGATCACTAAATTAATTTAATTAGACTACATCTCATCAAATTCATGGTTCTCCATTAACGATATCAATTATACACCATTATCACAATCATTTATCATCTTTAAATATTCAATTTGAACATCATTTTCCCATTTTCCAATAATTTATATACAACGTTAACACTTTTAGTTTAAAAAATGTTCATTTAATTAGAACTCTACACATTTTTTTCATTCCATGACTATTAGGAAACAACCAAGACAAATCAAAATTCCATTAACTATCCCCATATGAATTTCTTGTCCCCACATCCCACATCACTAAAATATACACAATAACATGGAAGAAACACTACAAAACATTAAAAATCCACAAAAGTCCCAAAAAATGAATAAAAACACCTGGATTGACATCCATTACACATAACATCAAATCAAAAAATATTAAAATAAATGGGCAACTAAGTAAATTCTTGTTACACACAACTAGTTAAATTATCATCTTCATATTATTAATCAATTATGAATGGGTGATCAAAACAGGGATAATAAGAATAGAAAAAAACTATCACAACATCAATGTAACTAAAACTCTATCAAGTGAATATCAATAGGCCATCTATTATCATGTGAATATCTAGATGAAACATATAAGTCAATTGGTCAAAAATTCTTAATCAATGATTTAAATTTCTATTATAATCAATATTAATTACTAATAACAAGTGATTATATATACCACCAAGATAATTTTAAAATACTCAAATAGAATATTCCATGTGATAAAAAATCATTTAATAAAAAAATATTATTTTCATAATGAATCAATAGTTCTATATAAATTACATAATTTCCAAATTAGTAAATTTTACACTATCAGCAATTTAATTTTTTAATATTAAATAAATTTAAATAATATTAATTATCATTATGTGATAATTAAATTCTATTTTTCAAGATAATCTTTAGATTTTATAAATTAACAAAACATTAGACAATAATAATAAGGATTCTTTACACTAGTGATAATATGTTAAAAGAATAAATTATCTGATACATGATGATATCTAATAAAATATAGGTGAAACTCCCCATTCCCATAAATTTTATTCAATAAAATTAATTATATTCATTATTCCAAATTTTCCCATCCACCAAAAAAGAAAAATAATAATAATAATATCACATATTCTTAGAAAATAATATGAGAACTAGTATCCCTACCCGGTGAATGTTCTAGAATCATATGTCACACAAAGAGTAGAGGAGATAAAATTATGTTTTGTGTTGTCCTAGAATCTACAATAGGAGTTAGAACCAATCTAAGGGTTTCATGAATTCATGGGGAGAGGATATGGGTTTTTACCAAATTAATGAATATATAAAAAACTTAGAGGATGAAGAATAAGATTTTTAAAACTGTCGGACACATCACCAAATTTCGATTTAAAATATTTTATTCTTGAGATATATTTCTCATTAAATTTGGTGTCAATTAATATATATATTATAATCCAATTATACCCCTTGAAAAACAGTAGATACAATTATGAATAGTAAAGTGGCATTTAAATGACTGATTATTATAAAATAGAACAATTAAATTTCATAATAGAAAAAGTAAAAATATAAGTGGAAGGAAATCGTATTTTTTACATTAATAATGATACCCTTGATTATGAATTGTGTGATTTTTAAGGGTATCATGGTTTTACCCTTATATGAATGGTTACCATTGCACAATGAAGGGTTTACCTTATGTGATATGCGAGAATTCAATTGTACCATTATGCGATAATAGAATTTCCCTCGTGATTCCTTTAGAAATTAGGGGCTTCCAATATGAAATAATCAAACCATACTTACATAGCTAGTTCAAAATAAAACCTAACTTCCATAGATTTATAATTCCTAGACCTACCCATATGAAAATTGAAATTACCATTACATAGCATATAGAGGCATTTGATTACCTTTAAAAAATTGAAGAAAAAGGAAATTACCCATATACAACTCCAAGGATTTTGTTGTTACCATTACATAACAAGGGGATTCATTAAGAATCACAAGATATTTTAACCTAACCTTATATATGGATGAACATCTATAGATTAACCTTAAGAATAATTTATAAAACAATAATTAAACTTATTCATATTTCAGGAATTGTGTTAAGGTAAATGTAACTACCAAAATGTTAAATTTCACTTAAAATACTTGTAAATAATTTTGATAAGGCTTTATTATCATTTAAAAAAATTCAAAAAACACATGAAAAATGAAAGAATCACTTCCCCAACATTCAAATTAATTTCTAAATGATCGTTTAATATTTTAAATTACTTCCATAATTGTAAAAATATTTTAAAATAACAGTATATGTTATAAAATAATTTTACGAAAAATTATATATTTTATGAAATGACTCCTAAACCCCTAGAAAACTCAATATGAAAAAGAAATATCTTAGAAGGATTTAATACCTTAAAATTGATAAAAACCATGAATTTTCACAAATTAAGAGGACAATTTTCATTTTTTTTTTATTTTTTACATATAGTATTATACTACATTCCAATTGAATGTGTGGTTTAGTAAAAATAATCAAAAATGATTTTTATGTATTTAGTAGCCTGTAAAAACATGTTTCAGATTATGAAAACTAATAAAGAACATATATTGTTGTAAAATAATTATAAATTTATTCTTGTTATATTTTAACTAATTATAAATTGTTATATTTACAATTCAATATATTTTTTGGTCGAACTATCCAAAGGTGCATTTTTACTAATATAAATCCTTAAAAACCTGTGTTTGAAAGGAAAAAACCAATATATGACCTTAGATTATTATAAAATATTATGAAAAAAATTCTTGATTAATTAGTGAAATTTTAAAAATAAAAACACATCAATCTAACATACGGTGTGGTTGGAATGTTAAAAAAGTAAATTTTAAATTAAAATGTTATTAAATAAAGTTATATTATAAAAAAAGTAAAATATCGCATACAATTGTGATGTGTTATAAAAATTATTAATGATTTTTTTTATATTACGGAATTAATTACATGTTAATAAAACATGTCATGTAGCCATAATGATTGAAAAAGATGTTTTAAAGTAAAAAATTTGTTACAAGAATATAATACAGTGAAAACATATAATATAACGTCATATTGTTATGAAATATCATGATAATAATCATCATTTAATTTTGTGTCCTATAATAATATGAATCATATCTATTAGAAACGTTTGTTCTATAAATTAGAGAAAGTGAGTTTTTTATATTTAAAATTCATTACAAATATAGATTTTTTTTGTCAAAACCATGTAAATGACCTCAAATTAATGTGAAATCATTTGAAAATGATTAATGATTATTTTGGACATATATAAATTAATAGTATCAAATTACATGTGTGGTGTGGTTCAAAAGATAAATAATCAGTTTTAGATTAAAAATATGCGATTCAATCAATACTAACAAAAAGACCTCTATCTATCCTGAAATATTAAGGAAAATATTAGTGGTTAATTAGTGATATGTGGGAATAACATACATGTTAAAATGATGGTTGATTTGTGTGGAATGACTGAAAAATTTAGTTTTAGTGTAAAATATTATTAAAAACATGTGATATAGAAAAAACCTCAGAAGCGATGTCCATTTATAATGAAATTAAAAGACAATTATTATTAATAATTCAGTAACATGTTGGAATAGAGTGTACATCAATCTAACAAATTTTTTTCTTAGAATGGATTTAAGTGAATTTTTATAAATTTTAAATTCTTTTAAAATTTTTATAAGGTTGTTTTAAAGAAGAAAAATATTCATATTTTTGTGAAATATTTTGAAATTATAAGATGATTAAATTTTTTTATGTAGTAATGAAAAAAAATTAAATCTAACATGCAGTTTGGTTACAATAATTAAAGACCACATTTTTATATAATACTAATTAAAAATATGTGATATGGGAAAAACTAAAAGAATTCCTCATATTATACTAATATTTTAGTAAAACAATAAATAGTTAATTTTTTATATATAGTGGAACCAATGAAACATAAATATCATATGTGTTGTGGTTAGAATGTCAAAAAATAATAATTTTTTGAGTAAAAATTGATAACTAATAAGAAATCCAATGAAAATATCAAACATGAAATTGGCTTGTTGTGAAATAATAGGAAAATTATCTTCAGTTATTTAGTGAAATTTAGTACTAGATTTAAAATCAATATGATGATATTTTTTTGGAGAATGTTTGAATATAAAGTTTTATATATTTTTAAACATTAAATACATGTATCAATTAGTCAAATCTATGAAAAATATATTATATTATAATGAATTATTATGAGAATTATCAATGATTAATTTGTTACGTATATGAAAAAATAGAATTTGAATTTAATATTTGGTGTGTTTGGAATGATAAAAAATAATTTTTTGATTACAAAATTATTAAAAAGATGTGATATAATCATTAGTGTAACACCTTAAGATTTTAAAAGAAAAATATAGTGTCAAATATCCTTTATGACATGAAACACAAAACATAAAAGAAAATATAACACACTAATACATTTAAATATATATATATATATATTAAATAAATTTAATATTATTGATAGTTTTTGATTTATGGAACAATGGGTTTAAACCAATTGCAATATGCTAATGAAATATTATTTATAAAGGACCATTAAAAACAATCCATTAAATTGTTCAGAATAAATAGTAATATATGAATTATGAAAATATATTGTTTATAGATGTTTATTTTTTTATTTTTTTATAAAATGAAATTAATATTATTTGAAAATAAAATAAATGTTTTCTAAAAAACTATATTTCTTCCAAGAAAAATGTTTCATCACTTTTTGAGTACTTTTGATAAAATTAATTTTTGACATGTTAAAAAATAATAATATTTGTTAAAATTAAATTTATTTTTGAAATCATTCGATCAAATTTATCTTTGGGTGAATATTTAGGATTTTTCTAAAAAGATTCATTTTTCATTGGATAGTGGAATATACTAATTTTTATTTAAATAGGACTTTTAGTTTAAGTTATTTACAAATTTTTATTATATTTTAAATTTGTTTTAATGTAAATTTTTTTAATTATACTATTATAAACTCATTTTATGTTATTTTAATAATTTTCATATTGAATTTTGATATTAAATCCATCTATACTAATTAGAATTTTCCCTTTGGAAACTCATATTTTAATTGTGTCAATGAGTATATTTTTAAATTAAATTATGAAAACTATATTAAATGAACATGGAAATTTTGGTTCGATATTTGGAATTATAATAATTTATCTTATATAACTAGTTCAAATTATATTTTGACCATAATTAATAGTGAAAAGAGTAAAAATTAATTGTTCTGGTTATGGTAAAAAATGATTTATCAAGGGTTAGACTAATAATATAATGTTTAAAAATTACATAAAGTTTATCCAAAATCCATTTAATAGAAATATTTGGACATTTTAACCTCTAATTTGTGATAATGATCCATCTTGGAGGCATTTTCATTATAAAAAGTTGGTATACATCTTTCTATTTTATAATACTAATTGTGTCTGCTCCCCCACTTATAAAAGGTCTCCCCTCAACACTCCTATTAAATTTTATAACAACATTTTTTAATAAAATATCTACAAAAATAAATTCTTAAATCCTCTTAAAATATCCAATATTCCATGTTGTATTCATAAATACAATCCTGGAAGTATTCATGTTTACACCATAAAGAGTTCTTCGAATAAGTGTTAAAATTCATAACATGCATATTTGTTTTATATATTCTTACACATCAATAAAATATTATTAAATCATGAAAATATAATAAAAAAATTAAATCCCATATATTATTATTTTACTATTTTACTAGAATAAACTATATCAATTTCCCATGCAATCAAATGGTTGATGAAATTGTCAATCATGTGTACGACAGACTAGAACCTCACAAATAGATGTAATGTGTTTTCCATCACTATATTTAATGAAAAAAATAATTATGGATATAATATATTTAAAATGAATTAATGTTTCTATTAAAAAATTGTAATTATCTTATCACATATACCTTCTTACTTTCCATTCCATGGGTGATACGATTATGTCCCTCGTGTGTGTAACAGACTACAACCTCATGAAGTGATGTGATTTTTTTCACTTAAACATTACATGGAAGGTGGTAAGGATAAAGTTAATGAATATTTGTAATATTTATGATCTAAACATACATACAAAAATATTATATCAGGTATAACTTACTACCTTCCAATCTATTTGAAAAAATGACGTCACTTATGCGTACATGTGGACTACCGCCACCACATAGCAATGTGAAATGTTTTCCATTTTATTTAAACATGGATGTATGTAATTGTATTATTTATTAATTAAAATTTTAAAAATAAAATGATAATTAATTTTAAATGGTGAATTAATTTTTTTTCATTCTATCTATTGATAAAAATGGAAACAACATTCATGAATATGTACGGTTTACCATCTCCATGAATGGTGTAATCTATTTTCTATATCCAACTCTTATAGATTAACATAAATAAATATATAAATAATATATATTATATTTATATCATGCTTAAAATTATTTGTATTATGCATCCATGAACAAAATTTAAGGAACAAAATTATCGAACTCAAACATAAATGAAAAACGAATCAATTATCAACCAGAATAGTAATTTTAACCAAGTATTGATAATTATCATTTGATAAAATAATATATGTAAATTCTATATGCTATGATATATATGATAATTTTTATGTAATATATTTATAATAAACTAGTATTTATTATATAGGATGTTCGAACAAAGATGATGGAATTTGAACCTGATGTAAGGGTTTCTCGTCTCACTTTTACTTCTGTGAGACATAAGCCATATTCATCATTTATTAATTTATGTAGTGAATATACTACCACTGTTTAGGTTTTTTATCCTAAATAAAATTATATTAATTATTTTAAAATTTCATTTTTAATTACTTCTCTCTTGGGGATTATTATTCAAATATTACCAAAGTGGTAATAGTTTATTTCACAATTACATCATTATTTATGATTTTTCATGTTTAAACCTCACTTGGAGATTTATTTGATATTCATATAATAAAATAAATATATTTTATCATTTTATCATTTTTAATTACCATTTCCAAGTAATAGTAACATTTTTACAATCCTTGGCACTTGAAATGTTTTTTAATCCAACATTATTTCTCTCTTCGGTTGAAAATCCACTTTTTTCCAAAACCATGATTTTGAAATTTTTTTTGAAAAATATATTTAAAATTATTCAAATGATATAGTAATTATATTTTAAACCATTTTTTATTTCATACAAAATGTTATTAAATTAATCTTCATATTTTTTTCCAAACAAATTATGTTTTCATTTTACTGAAAATGTGCAAAGATTATTTATTTTAACATGTAAAAAAGGTAATAAATTTTTTACTATCAAAGCCACCATATATTTTAAATATTTATTTATAATTTTACATTAGTTATTTTCAATGAAAATTACTATACAAATATTTATAAACTTTTTTTTAAAAAATATATTTTCAAACTGTAAATTATATTTTCCTCAAAAAAATATTTAATGAAATTATTATGTTATTTCTATTCATCAAAAACATAAACCATTTATTATACATATAATACACTATTATATACTATACTTATATAATCCATATTATTTATTTTTATGGTTTATGATTATTTTTTGGAAGATGTAAAATTTTATTAGAATTCCCCATATTACTCTAGATGATTTATGATTATATTTATTTGATTTGGGTGAGAGTTAACATTTAATATATTATTTTTTCAAGAAAAATGTTTATTTTGATTAATTTAATCCCATTTAGTATTAATAATTCATTTTAATTAGTAATTATGGGTTGGTCTTGGTTCTAGATAGCCCCTCGATGCATCAACGAGTCACTTTAGACAAATCAGTTGGCCAAATTAGTCTATTTTTGACCCATATATTTAAAATATATTTTGAAATGTCTTGAAAATGTGTTTTAGACGTCTGGAATTATGAAATAACTCATTATGAGATTATTTATTTATGTTCCATGTCATCATTTTATTAGTTAGAATATCCATGGTAATGATTCAAGATAATGTGATTATTTATGTGGAATTGTTTTATCACCATTTTTTCTAGACATATTATTTTTCATGTGAATGCTGTTGACTAAATGGAATGTGTTTTAGTTATTTAAATTTCCAAATTAATTGATTCTTATCTATTCATGATATCTTTTATTATACACATACCCTTACTAAGCATTATATCTCACCACTTTATCATGTGTCTTTCACTAGGATGAAAAGATGATTATTATGATAGATATGTAAGCCTATTCTAGAGGAAATAATGATGAAATCGATGAAAATACTATTTTTATTTTATTTTTTCAATTATAATGTGATATTAATATATGTATCTTGTCTACCACTACTACTACATTGCACTGTCCTTTGGGATGTGATTCCATAAATCTAATAACAATGTAATAATATAGAAACTAGATTTTGTCTACTAGGGTCAGGGACTTTATTTTTAGTATTAGAAAAAGTTTATTAAGAACTATAGAAACAATATTTTAGAAAAAAATAGATTATGCAACTTAACCTTATGAAATAAGTTTATGGTAAGTATATAATAACGTAATATTGTTTTTTTACATTATATATAATGCAGTTTTCCAAGAAATACATTCCTATATATATACTAAAAGTTGATATGGTTCTAGAACAGATGCACATATGGGTATTAAATTTGAAAAAATCATGTTATAATTCACTCGAGTATTACCTAGTACATGGAAATTTGCCTTAATAAGAAATAAGTTTTGTTACCATGTGGGATATACTTATGATAATTCAAATTTTATTTAGAAATTATTAGAAATGTTTTGAAATTTTATTTATGGTTTTAAAACCTTCCCAAAAAACCATGTTTCTTACAATGAGATTACCCATGAATAAAATTTTCAATTTATGATTTGTATTTCACAAGTTTGGGATTATATATTATGTTTTATAATGGTATGGTATAATTTAGTGTATTTCATTAAATAAAATGGATACAAGTAGAAGGAATGTAAATCAAATCAACTCTTTTACCTCATTTAGTAATTTATCTCTAGATAAATATATAGAATGTGGATTTAGAGATACAGCTGGAAATGATCAAATTATAACCATATTGTGGAATGAGAATCTGTTTATGAGAAATGGACATGATTGTATAGTGTATCTTTCTGATTCCCCACATAGTGTAGTAATTATATACTTCTTTATGCATTATTAACCTTCATAATTAAATGGGACAAAAAACTATCTTTATATGAGCAGTGAATATGTTCTTTAAATAAGATATTTCAGTCTTTGGGAAGTAACAAAAGTGATATGGTATTTATTACAATTTAACATATCTAAAAATATGTGGATCATTATTGTACATTGATTCTAAAAATAATAAGGATTAATAGGAAATAACTATCTTGAAATAGAAGGATTTCAATGCACTATTCATGGAAATCTAATTTACATGTGATCATTGAGAAAATATAATGATAATAATCTTATTTCTAAGAAAACATGAAGATTAAAATATATATTAGTATAAAAAAACTTTTATAGGGATATAAAATATTTCTATTAATATTTTGAATAATCCTAAAATCAATATTAGTCATTTCTATGATTGGTTAATTCTGATACATTAGAGGTAATTAATTAACCAAATTTTCCAATTATATGAGGACATAATATCATGTGTTGTGAATAATGTTTAATAATTATGAAATACTCATGAATTTAAATGGAAGAAAGAGATGAAGAGTGTAGATGAGATAAATAGAGATAAAGGGGTGATGGGATGGGAGGATGGAAGGATTTTCTCACATGTGTTAATTGTGTAAATAAATTCCTAGGTACTTGTTTTAAGGGAAAAGGAGTTTTCTAAATATGTGGAATAAAATTCAATCATTCTCTTGATTTTAAAGGAAATAATGAATTTTCAAATTTCTAATTCTTCAAATGTAAGGATATGGGGAACTATGAAAATTAATTCCCAAAGAAAAATGGTAAAATACCACTTAAAAATAAAAGATATTAACCTAATGCTTATTATATTACTATATATTAAGTTGAATGATTAATGTTCTTTTGTTCAAATTCAATAATTATGTTCTCGGAGTATTTTTATCAATGATATTCTAATAATAAGGATTATGAAATTTATAAGTATTAAATTGTAGTACTTTTCAAAGAGGTATTTGATATAACAGATTGAATTGTACTAATGATCTTGAAAAGTGACTCGATGGAATGTAAAACATCTTGGAAAACACATGATTGAAGGAATATAACCATCAATATTTGCTCTAAATTGAGATAATAATGATAAACATGTGTTTACAGGATAGTATTTGTGAACATTATAATTTTTAGTGATTTTATTGTTTATGTTGCCTTTTCAAGATATTACATCATGTTTGGATATATGGAATCTATTTGAAATAATGAGATTTTATTTTTTTAAGAATTCATGTTTTAAATTTGGTTTTATAGTGATAAAAGTATTAAAATATTTGGAATGTGACATTAAGAAACATTTTATATTGTTTGGGGAACATAATGTTGACCTAGAGACATTCCTTCTAAAAAGAATTGACTTTGAATTTTTTAAGACATATTTTTACAGAATCATAAGGTTAACTTTATAAGTAATGGATTATTGTTAAATTTTCATGTTATTGGATAAATTTTGGTAACCCTTATGGTTTTATACAATATCTATAGATGGGATTAATGACTTGTCATTCTAATGATCTATTGAATGAGATTTAGTCATAAAAATTCATATGAGATATTCATTTCTTGGAGTGCAAAATGATATGGAAATTTATCAAAGCACAACCAAAGTATATAATCATTCCCATGAAATATAAATATATCAAGTATGTATATTTTCTTATATTCTCATTAAAGATGGTAAACTTATTATTCAACTCCATGAAGAGGATCTTGAAAAATAAATGTTTTCGTACCACATTCATTCAGAGTTAATAAAATATTCTTTTATCTCATGGAATATTTATGGCATTGTGGTTATTAAATTTTATAAATTTTTAACATTATTTGGATCAGTGATCTCTATCACTCTCTGTAGTTATTTTCACTTCCTTCCATGTCCTTATCTTTACATCACACCAATTACCTCTTTATAGGAAACCTATATATGTGACTAATATTTTTGATATTGATAATTACCTCTATCCTTTATCAATAGTATGTTTTATTAACCCTTATCATGATATACTTTTTCAAGAAGCGCATTTTCAAATTTCAAACCCCTGATTATTTATATTAATATTAAATTACAGTGGTGTAATTTAATTATGGGGGTAGAATATAACACCCTGATATTTTTTAAGAGAAACATCCTGTTTGATATAATGTATGAAATGAAACTCAAAGATTATAATAGTATATAACACCCTGATACATTTCATAAATGATTTATTTAACCTATCTTCATTATCTATGATATCTTGTGATACATGGAACATCGTGTTTAAACAAAAAGCGATACACAATTAAATTGTTATTTAAACATGAGAATCATAACCTGGAATTTAAATTTTAGGGTAGTAATGGGAATGATTAATTTATAAACATGTTCATTTTTTCTCTTTTTTATAATTAATATTAAGAATCATTTGAATTAAAAAAAAATCTCTTCTGAAAAAATGTATATTTTTCAAAAAAAATTGTTTTTCCACTCCTTCCGCAATTATGATAAAATTAATTTTGATAGTTTTATAAAATTTATTTTATAAAATTAAAATAAAATTTTAAATAATCATATTATGATTTTCATAGTGTAAATTTTTATTATTTTTATGAAATGTATTATTTTTCAATTAAAAGTGAAAAATACATATTTTTATTGAAATGTGTCTTTTTGTATAAATTATTTACAAAGTTAAATAATATTTAAAATTTGTTTAACGTAAAATTAGTAAAATTAGGTAATAATAAATTATATTTAGTTCATTGGAATAAATTTATATTGAATATTGATATTAAATCCTTTTGTACTTACAAGAATTTTCTCTTTAGAAACTAATTTTTCATCGCATTTGGAGGACTAATTTTAAAATAAACTATATGATATATGTAAATTTAGTTTCTAAAAAATGATTTAATATTTATATTTAGATTAATATTTATTTTTTAATGAGGATAAATTAATTTTTTACCATAATTATAAGTGAAAATGTTAAACTATAATTATCGCGGTTAACGTACAAATAGGTTTATCATGGGTTAAAATAAGAAGATAAGGGTTTAAAGGAGATAAATTTCATATAAACCCCATTTTATTTAATTTTTTGGAATTATAACCTCTAAATTTAAATTATAGTTCATTTTGGAGGCTTTGTAGGGAAAATAATGTGGGTGACACTATTTATCTTCAAATATACCAAGTGTGTCCTCTCCCCCACTTATAAAAGGATACCCCATCTCCTCTCCTATTAACACGTAAAACCCATTCGGTTTAGACACTAAATACCAAAATACCATATTTAATTCTCTTAAATCATCCTAGAGGCATAATTGTTATCAAAAATAAAATGAAGGAAGGCTTTAGCTGTAATCTTAAATGTGTTCTCTAATGTAGAGGTAAAATTCTTAACGTGCATATTTATTTTATTTATTCTGCCACATATATAAAATATTATTTTATAAAGATAATATAATAACACCTATATGTCCCATATACTAATATTTTTTTATGTTAATTAAATAATCTATATCCATGGTTGCTTCTATCAAATGACACATGAAACATTTTATAATCTGTACGGTGGACTATTGTCTCATGAAACGATGTAATTAATTTTCCATAACCACATTTCCAGGATTGATATAATGTTGTATTTAATATATTTATATGGTAGTTATGAAATTTTTATTCTTTGTGAATTATCATATCACAACATTCATAATTTCTACTCAATGGGGAATATGATAATGTCGCTCATGTGTATAGTGGAATATCACCTCATAGAGCGATGTGATTTATTTTTTAGTTAAACTTTTCATGGAGGGTATTATTAATAATGTTAACAATTACATGTGATATTTTATTATCTAACCATATTTCTATAAATATAATATCACATATAACATTTTACCTTCCAATCTATTGGAAAACAATAATGTTTCCCATGTGTATGTGTGGACTACCACATCCACATAGAGATGTGAAATGTTTTTCATTTTATTTTCACATTGATAGAAATAAGAATTTATTTTATTAATATAATTTCTATATAATACATTTTAATTATTTTTGAAATGTTAATTAATGTAAAAACCCAAAATTAAACCAATGGAAATTCCCTTCTTATAATTTTTTCATTTGGTATATGTATCATATAATCACTTTGAGAACACAAGACAATCTTTATAAATTAAGAATGAATTAAATAAGTGTTATTTCTAGAAATTAAGTAACTTATACCAATGAAATAGTAACATGATGATTGGATTTGTAATGTGACCATTAAAAACAAAAAATTTTATAATAGAATATTTAAATAATCTATAAAATTATTAATAAAATTTATTAATCTTATAAATGATAATATAATATAATCATATCATAGTATAAGTAAATATATGTTTTAAATATTATTAATTATATGTTGTTATTTTTATAAACCATAAATGTTTAATTAAAATTTTATAATTAAGATACTAATTTAATATAAAATTTATTTACATAAAAATATATTCATAAATTGATTTATTTTCTCATTATTTTAAGATAACATTGTGAGCCCCAAATTAAATTTTTAATGTGTCATAAAATCGATTATTTTTTAAAAATAGTTATTTTTCAAATAAATTTTCTTTTTAATTAATAATTTAATTTATCATATTTAATAAATATTTTCATAAAATGGATCCCATTTCTGAATTCCACAAATTAAACAATTGTTGGGGTGAATTTCTTTTATATTTCTATAATAGTTGAATTTTTTGGGAAGAGTGAAATATGATGATTTACGATATATAACAGTATAATATAAAATCACTATTTATTGAGTAATAGATGATTTAAGAACCATGATATAGAATCCCAATTCATTATTTAATAAATTTGGTGATAATTATCAAACTATTCATAGTCTTCATCCAAAAATAATAAACTAATGAATAAAATAATCATAAAACACCTCTCTCCTCCCCTATAAATTTCACAACTTCTCATTACAACTCCAAAGACCTGAAGCATATCTATTTTTTATCCAATATTCTTCTATATCATCTAACTCATATCTAGGGTCCTTTTTCTCAACAAAATACCAAAACATGTTTTTTAATAGAGGTCCTCAAGGATAAGAATTCAAGAGGCGAGATCTTCATTCATTTTTCCTTTAAATTATTTTCAATTTCATTTATTTCCTTTTTTTAAGGTTGGGGAATAAGCCTCATTTTATTTTTAAATCAAATCCAAGTCCTCTTTTTTACTTGGTAGAGGGAAACCCATTACATAGCCCAAAGTCCTAGTGGGCATGTTTCCCATTACATAGCTCGTAGACCTAAATACTTCCTTATTATATCCTAAAATACCCTTATCCAAATAGAATTATAACTCTATTATAATATATATACTTTTATTTTTTTTATGTTAATGGAATAATTCATTATAAAATGTCTTCTCCTCCACATTTTATTCAATAAAATCAAATCAAATTTGTGATGTGCCAAATTTCTACCATCGTGGATGTTGCATTTTCATTTTATTTTACTACAATCAAGGCTTGTAATATGAGAATTATAATGGTAGATAAATATTTTAAATCTTATTTTATAAACTTTTTTATAATCTAGAACTAACATATATACATAAAATTAAATAATAAATCAAACAAATTCATCATGATCAAAAACATCTATAATTATTCAAAATGATTATCATTAAAAAAAATTGAAATGAATCATCCCCATCTCTATAATATATACATATATAAGACCAATTTAATATACTTAATTTAATTAATAAAATATAAATTAAATTAGGGATAATTATGCCCATGTTAAATGATCTTCCATGAATGTATACAAATGAACCGATCATCAAAAATAAGAAAAAAACACTATCAGAACAACAGAATTAAACTATAAACCTCATAAAAATGGCCAAAAAATCATACTAAAATTAAAATGAATAAAATATATTTAAAATATTTTTTTTATTTAGCAATTAATGAATCAATTTTTATTATCCTAGATATTAATGTGAATAAATCATTCAAACATAATGGAAAGGGATTCTCAAACCCAATTTTCTTTTTTGGGTTATTCTTCTTTCATGCCAAATTTCATGGTCAATGTTCTTTAATATTCCTAAATTATAATTTATTTGTTCTTACATTTTAATTTATGTTATATAGATTTTTCTAATATTTTTTAATGTCAAAATCAAAGATTTTTTTAAAATTAATCTTATTTTAAAAAACTACATTTGTATCTCTTAATATTGTTAATTCTTCAATCAATGTTGATGATTATTATACCAAGTATTTTATTCCCTTTTTATTTTGGTATCCCAAAAGATTATTAATGAATGTGTGATTTATTAAATTTTTATGAAACCAATTCTCTTCAATGTGTTATTTTATGACTGTGATTGATATGTGTTCTACATGGAAAGAATGATTATGTAAATGTTTTGATATGATGAGTGTGCTTAGAATTGGATGGTGCTATAATGAAATGAGTAATGTGATGTATCTGATAAGATAATGTGTATTATGAATGAATATGATGCTATATTGTTTCACAATTATGATTTTTTTATTATGTACATATGTTATGAATGAATTTGATTCTGGCTTCGTTCACAACAATGTGTGGTGGTTTACCACTAAGAAATGATATTTCATTTTTATGCATTTACACATTCCATGAATTTAGGTAATTATTCCTTTCAGGATTATGATGATGATCCAATGATTATTATACGATGATGATGATGCTCACACATGTTATAATTAATCATGTTCTTATCTATCCTTTTACTGGGATTTTAGATCACCCCTTTTGTGATGTATATCCATAGGTGACTACCTATACTAAGGAGTACACAATGGGTATTACGAATCTTGAAAATCTGTAATTAAATAATATTTATTTTGTATTAGGTAAATGTTATTTTGGTCCTAATTTTTGTAAGACACTAAACATTAGGATCATTTCCTTTTAGTGCAATTATGTTATTTATTGTTAAAATTATGTAATAGAAGTTTAAGAATAAATAGGGTATCTATAGTTGGTATTAGAGATCAGTTTAGTTAATATGATAATTAAGAGTAGAGAACAGTAGTGAAACCCCTTTTTATGAGACTAAGTATATGAAACAACCTAAGATGATTTTTTTTTCAAAAATGATAACCATTGGTATCCCACAAGATATGCCTTTAGAGTTAATTGCACAAAAGAATAAATTATTTATTAAGGACTTATTTTCTAATTTATTTTTCATTCCTTTTCTATTTTATAAACTAGTGGGAAGTATAAAAAACTAGGCCATAAATCTATGCAAGGGAAAATGTAGTGATATATCGAATGGAATAACCAATTCTTTGGGATGTGGAGTTCAATATTTCATTGGAATTCTTACCAGATGTCTCGAGATATGAATAATAACCTAAATAATGTGGAACTTATTCCATCACCTAATAGGGAGAAAATATATCATGATTCATTTATGTAGATGTAAAGACCTGGAAATTTCATGTAAATTTTTTTTATTACATAACAATTTTTCGAGACTGTGAAATCTGAAGACGCTTGATTCTGAGGCTCGGAGTGCCCAGAATGATCCTTTGATGTTTTGTTAAGATTTTATAGCTGTGCATAATAAGTTTTCCTAAAAAGTGGAATAACTCTTTAACGGATACTCGGATCTAGATTCTGGGGGCACCATTGCACTTAGTATAGTGGTTTTACCCTAAGTGAGACCAAAGTTTTTTCGGCGCGAGCATCATATGAGAAAACCCAAAAATGGAATAACCTTAAATAAAATAATAAAATATTTTTTTTCAAATTCGTATAACTCAGAAATGGTAGCTCGCATAGAAAATCTATGAACACTGCTAAACACAGTAGGGAGTGCATTATTTAAGCACATACTAGCTTCGGCCTATGTGGGCTACTAGTGAATGTTAGTTTTTGGAGATAATTAAAATAATTAAGTGAAAATTATTTTATTGTAAAATCCATAACATTTAAATGGTAACTTGGATTGTAAATCTTAGAGTAATGTTGGGTTCTTTGGTGTGTTTTTCACTTGGGTAATTCCTAACCTCGACCAGCGTGGGTCAAGGGTGTCTAGTAATAATTTTTTGAAATTTTTTTTCGGGTATGTTCAGTAAACGTATGTGCGGAGTTTTATAACATTTAAAACGGTGCTCGAAATTGAAACCCAAACACACCGTTGAAATCGCAGTACCAATATTAACTTGGGGATACTTTCACAACAATAGAAGTTAGTCGAGGGTGAATATTATTTTTTGGGTTTTTTTTTGAAGGATTAAAATAAAAATAAAATTGTGCAAACATTTATTTTTTATTTGATGTACCCATGTGAATATTGTGGAGGTGGAACCACAGCAGTTTTATCCTACATGTGCAAGATGAGAAGTGGGGACCCCCACACCATAACATCCTATATAAGGTAATGGTGGTGGGGACCACCCACACCTAACCTCCCATGAGAGATTATGGTAGTGGGGACCACCAGGGATTAAACCTCCATTTTAATTGAGAGAAACTCTCAAATCCCCTCATTAATGAGGGAGAGCCACTTGACCTCCTCCACCTTAATTGTTCCAATGAACACACTATTAAAATTGTTCCAACGCACCAATTAATTATTCCAACGTTAATTAATTATCTTGCCCCACTTTTAATTTAAGTAACATCGTCGTTGGAATTTAGGAAGGTTCCTAATAAATGAACTGTCATAAATTCCACTATCGTTACCTACCATTCCCCCTCTCCTATATATATGGAGCTTTTTAGGAGGAATTTTTATGGAATCACCAAGTGACGAAGTGCTGGTAAGTAGGTGTGATGCCCAACACTTGGAGGATAAGGTCTCCAATGAAGAACATGTTCTCCAACGAAGAACACGCTCTGCCAACGAAGAACGCCAACCTCCTTCAACCTTCTTCCTTGGGAAAACATCTAACGTGGGACGTACTCATCCATGGTGAACTGACATCCATACTACTTCCCACTCCAACATCAACGAAAGAGGTAGGTTTTAATGCTTTTGGTTTATTACTTTCTAGGTACTCCATTCTTCTCTTGTACAATATTTGGAATGATTAAATTACGGAAGATCACGGTTGTCATTCTTTGCTTCGTACTTGTGATATGTTTTATACCACACTAAACGCGAAGGGTGCGGGGAAAACTAACATGGCCTGACCCCCCTCCATCATTTTTCATTGTGATGTTCTTATGAATGAAGAAAGGAGACGAAAAAGATGAATGCAACGACACTGCCGCCCACAGCCACCGCGACCTGTGTCGCCCCCGTCGCACCCCGACCTCTCAGCCGAACCAGCCTCGGGCCACCGCCTACCAGCGGCGCCACCCTCCGGTCGAACTGTACGTGCCATAGCATATGCCCCTCATGGAGCCCCGGCCTCTCGAGCTTTCTGCGCCCCTCATGGAGCCATGGCCTCCTGAGCCGCCTGCACCCCTCACGGTGCCCCAGCCTCCATGGCCGAATTGGCCCCTCGCGGCGCCCCTGCCGAACCGGCCCTACTCCCTTGGCTGATCCACCATCGCAACAAACTCTTGGATGCGCTACCCATGCAATGACCCCTGGGCCGAACCACCCTCGTGCTGACCCGCGGCCGGTTCGCGTCCTCTCTGCCCTCTATGACCCCTATCAGCCTGCTAGGCTGGGCCCAACGGGCTAGCCCGCCCAACAAGCTGGGTAAAACTGATCTGGTTCGGCCCAGACTGGGTCGGGCCGGGTCGGTTCGACCAGGTCGGACCGGACCCAGGCCCACTACGACCCTTTACTTTCTTTTGGACATATCTTTGGCATCATACGTCTGTGTGACGAACCGTCAGCAGCGCTGGTAATCATGGAGCATGATAGTCCCTTTGAGTATACCCCACTATAGTTTGTGGTATAGTTGAGTTACGACCAGGTTGGATCGTGCATGAATCCAACCGGAACCCCGAGACTAAAAGGATAATAACTCACAGACCGTGCGTTCGATTGACACATCATCTATTGCGTTGAGACCCCTATTATGTGGCGTAATGTTGAGATACTTCATTGTGACACTTCGTGATAGTTGGAGTTTCGACCAGTAGTACATGGAGCAGATCCTCCTGGAGACGAGCGAGCATAGTGTGACAACCTAGTAGCTGGTTGAGACCTGAAGACTGTTGACCGTTTGAATCAGAGTGACTCTACTAGCCCAGTGGGGAGAGCCTTGGTGTCATGGATGAACCATGTTAAAGGAGCGTGTTCAGTGACGTGGAAGACCCACGGTACTCGACAGGAAGATTATCTCAGCACGCTATGAGGGGGAGTGTGCTTGGTGATGTGGCAGGCCCACGATGGGGAGAGCCTCTGTGTGACACGATAGACCCATGGTACTCGACATGTGGAGTACCTAAACAGTCCAGGGATAGTGGGAAACATGCTTTGTGTCAGGGCAGGCCCGCAGTACTCGATAGAGTAGGAGTTATCCAGTAGTCAAGGTTTTGATAATGTTTCTGTGGATGTTAATTAACACTACCCCAAAATAAAATCTTTTTTGAAATGAGTGATTACTTTTATGTTTTTCTCATGATTGAGAAGGATTACTTATTAACATAGGTATGTGTATGGGCAGATACCTATGTAGGGTTATCTGTTATTTTCATACTTTGTGTTTTATCCTTGATGGATTTTGTGAGACCTAGAGGGTCATGGGGTCCCTAATGAGTATCGTTATACTAACCCCTACACAGGCTATGCCCGCACCTTGTTGTGTTGGATGCAGACGTTGGACAGTGCTAACGGAGGCTGAGAGTACCAAGACTGGACAGAACCCAGAGGTGGACCTTACGACATGTTGGTACACAGAGGAGACTGACAGACAAGGAGTACTGAGTAGGCGATCTAACCTACCCCTCATGTAGGAACCTCTGAGGACGATCCAGTAGCTTTTTTACATTTTCTTTAGTTGTACTTGTAATTTCAGTTTTTCTTACTTTCCAGTTGGGCTTGTATTTTGGCCCCTTTTACATTCATTACTCTTTTGTTATACAGTTCACTTAGTGTTTCATATCCAGTTGTGTGCTAGCTTGTGAGTTTTTTTTACAGTTTATAAAGGTATTTCCTTCCTAGTTTTAGAGAATTACACCTTTGGTGGTAGTCTCCAGCCCCTAGCCTGTGGAATGCAGGCATGGCGTAGACCTGGAACGGGCCCTGGGGTACGGGTCGTGACAAGTTGGTATCAGAGGAGTTGGTTCTACCGCAGAACATAGGACTTTAATATTTTCTATGAAGCAATAGAGTTAAGTGTATTGAGTGTGGTTTTTAGTTCAGGGAGTCCAGTGTTGGAGCGGCAGCCGATATATCCATTCCCCATGACCCTGATTTCTGATTTCTGACTCACTATAGAAAACCACTGATTTCATGTATGTTTGAAAAAGTTTTATCTATGTCAGCTCACCAGGTCAGCTCACCGGGTATTACTTTTAACCATAGCTCACTTGTTTCTTTTCTGAATTCCTCCATGTAGACATTCGGCTTGTGGATTGAGAGTTGTACGCACAGAGAGTCCATCGTGCGACGAGGCTTTGGTGTAGGGTCCTCATAATATGTTGGAACCTTTGGGTGGTGTTCCAGCACAACCACCATCCATTGGGCAGCAGAACCACCTGCCAAACTGGTGGACCGAGAAGGAATACTAAGTGAGTTTCACGACTTCCAGTAGTAGAGGCCTCCTATGTTTTGAGGCAAGACAGTTTCCCATGCAACTGAGGGATGGCTGGAGGCGGTTGCTAGATTTTTCCACCTAGTTGAGACACCATTAGAGAATATGAGGATCTTATCTACTACACTTTTTCAGTGATACACCATGAGGATTGTCCACATAGTGATGAGTCTATAGATTGTGGACCATTACCTAAGATAGTACCTGTTGGTAGTGTGTCATTTATATCACTACTTGTTGGTCAACAGTTACAACCAGCGGTACCAGTATAGGACACATATAGGCTTAGTGCTTTATGTGTGATTCAACATCAGATACCCCACTGGTTACGAGGTGAGCCAACTCACAGGCAGCTGAGGACTGGCTTGAGGAGGTGGCAGAGTGTTCTCTAGAGCTTCTATAGCTTCAGTAGGATGACATGTCGGTAGATGAGTATTTATCGAGGCGTACCGATCATTCGTAGTACTCGATGAATATGATACGATAAGTGCTTCAGATCCCAGAACTTTGAGTGAGGTGTCTTTAGGGACATCCTAGCTATCACTATTCCTCTATGAATTCCTACTTAATTTAGTGTTCTAGAGAGAACCTTTGTGGTTTAATATTCACTGGGTGAGCAGATGCAGCCAGTATATGATAGTAGTGGGAAAGTAGGAAACTGTCCCTATTCTAAGAGACTATGGCATGTAAAAATGTTTCAAGAATAAGAATTTTTATGTATAGATGATTATCCAGGGTTGAGGATGTGGAAACCGAGCTAGGGGAGCAGCATGAGGTGGTGTACATTTTGAAATGTTACAACCTCACCCCATTGTGGTCCCTCCCAGGCTCAGTGAGGTGGAGGACGAGGAGAAGAGAGTAGCTGCATGTGGTTAATGAGTGATACCCTAGGGCTCTAAGAATGAATCGAGGTAAGGTCTATGTCTACTACTAGCTACTGTATCAATAGACATTGGTAACAATCATTCCGTCCATCCAAGAATCTTTTCCAAGCCCTATAGTTTCCAGTTAAACCATTGACTTGACCCTCACATCTGGAGATTCCTTTGGGAGAAGACTCAATAATAACACTTACGCCGATGGTGTGATCTAACCCTTGAGGTGATAGATTCGGTTGGATCCTCTTAGTGGCCGCATCGAGGCCATACGACGTTAGTTTTGGTATGACTGGACATCCAAAATTCATACTCAGATTGATTGTATTAGAAAAAATGTGTGAGGTTATCTACAATGTTGGGATGTGGTTTTCCTTAATTGGTGAAAAAGGAAACCCAGGCATCACAGGATATACTCCTGCATAAGAGGGTGCGACTGATCACTCGTGAGTCGACCAGCCTCACCATCATGTCAGTAGATGTTTTGAGTTTTCTATTCACAATCGGAATGGCTAGAGTTTCTCCACGATTATGACTTTAAGATAGTCTATACACGTGGGAAGGGGAACATGGTAGCAGACACACTCAGTACGAGTTCTGGCCTGCAGTTGCTGAGTGAGGTGGAAGAGCAGCTATCTGCCTGAAGATATCCGTTGTGGATCGATATGGAGAATATTTTCATCAGTATATTATAGTCACTCCCCAAATTATTTATCGAGTTAGGGAGGTGCAACATTGTGATGCTGACTACGAGACTTGATGAGCTCGATATCCACAAGACATGCACCTGATGGATTTTCTGAAGGTGGGGATCATGTCATCCTCTTCAGAGGACATACCATGGTACTAGTGTCAATTTAGGAGGAAGTGTTTAGGCTATCCCACACATCCCCTCTAGTGTTACATCCAAGAGTGGTGAAGATGTACCAAGACCTTTGACAATAGGTCCGGTGTTTGGGAATGAAGAAAGAAGTTGTAGAGTTTGTCTCTTGATTCCTCACTTATCAGCAAGTGAAGGTGGAGCATCAGGTACAAGTGGACATGGTTCAGCCTTTATAGGTCCCAGAGTGGAAGTGGGATGGGATATCCATGGTCTTCATGATAGAACATCCACGTAAATCTAGAGGATAGGACTTGATTTGGGTGATCATCAGCTCACTCGCCATGTCGGCCCACATCCTACTGATCAAAGAGAAGGGCTCAGTAGAGAGCTTGGTACGACTCTATGTGCAAGAGATTGTGTGGATACATGCAGTACCTTTGACTATTATCTCCGGTCATGATGAAAGTTTTACATCTAGGCTATGGAAGGGATTGTAGGAGGCTTTCAGGACACAGCTTCATTTGAGCACCACCTTCTATCGTCAGACGGATGGCCAGACTGAGCAGACCATTCAGACCCTCAAGCATAGGTTGCATGCTTGTTTCCTTGACATCGGTCACAGCTAGGAGGATCATTTACCTTTTATAGAGTTTTCGTACAACAACTTATATCACTCCACTGTTGGGATGGCACATTTCGAGGAGTTATATGGGAAACCTTGCATATCACATTTGTGTTGGACTGACACAGGGGAGCCAGCACTAGTGGGACCAAAGATGGTACGGGCTACCACATAGAAGGTGCAGATCATCCAGGAGCAGATGAATACTGCACAAAATAGTTAGATGTCATATTCTGAAAGGAGATGGAGACCTCTGGGGTTCGAGGATGGTGGTCACAACTTTCAATAGGTCTCACCTCGACGAGGTTTGCTGAGATTTGACCGAGATGGAAAGTTAACATCGTGGTTCATCGGACCTTCACGGGTTCTCAGAAGAGTTTGCGAGGTGGCATACCCCTTAGCTCTTCCACCTCAGTTGCACTAGGCTCACAACTTCATCTGTGTATCCCAGCTAAGGAGATATGTGCATGAACCATATCAAATCATCGATCATGGTGAGTTGGATGTTGATGATGGGGAGACTTTTACGAAGGTTCCAGTAAGTATTGAGGATCAACAAGAGCTTGTCCTTCATGGATGGTTGATACCTTTGTTGCATGTGCATTGGCAGCACAAGAACCTCCATGAGAGCACATGAGAGATGGAGGCTCATATTCAGGCTCAGTAACCCAACATGTTTTTCCTAGTTTTTGTAATGTGGATTTTGGGGACACAAATACCTGAGGTTGGGAGAATGTAAAGACCTAGAAATTCTATGTAATTTTTTTATTACATGGAACTTTTTCGAGACTGTGAAATTTGACGTCGCTCGTTCTGTGTCCCGGAGTGCCTAGAATGATCCTCCGATGTTTTGTTAACCTTAATTAGCACGCGTAAGCAGTTTTGCTGAAACGAGTGGAAAAATTATTAAATGGTTTCTCGGATCAGGAATATGAGGGCTCTGTTGCATTAGGATGGTGGGTTTACCCTAAGAACGACTTAATTTTAGTCAGCGCAGGCCTCCAATGAGAAAAACCCAAAATTCCATAACGGTAAATAAAATAATTAAAAAAATTATTTTATTTTTTAAATTCTTATAACTCACAAATGGTAGATTAGATTAAAAATATGAGACCTCCACTGAACTCATGAGGGAATGACTTATTTAAGAAGATACTAACATTGGCCAGTGTGAGCCACCAGTGAATGTTAGTTTTTGGCTGTAAATAAAATAATTAAGTGACAATTATATTATTGTAAAAATACATAACTTTTAAACTGTAACTCAGATAGTAAATCTGAGAGTATCGTTGGGTTCTTTAGGGCGTGTTTCACTTGGGTAGAGCCTAACCTCGACCAGCACTGGTCAAGGGTGTCTGGTAATAATTTATTTAAGTTTTTTTTTCTTCGGGTACGTCTAGTAAATGTACGAGTGGGTTTTTATAACTTTTAAACCAATGATTAGTATTGAAATATGAGGAAACTATTGAACTCATAGTACCAGTATTCACAGAAGGAGACATTCACCTCGAAGGTATTTAGTCGAGGGTGAATGTTAGTTATTGGGTTTTTTGTGAAGGAATAAAATAAAAATAAAATTGTGCAAACATTTAATATTTATTGGATGCACCCAGCTAAATATTGTGGATGTGATACCATAAGAGTTTTATCTTACATATGGAAGTTGAAAACTGTGGAACACTACACCTTAACCTCCCATGTGAGGTTATGGTGGTGGGGACCACCCAATCATAACCTCTCGTGAGAGGTTATGGTGGTGGGGACCACCTGGGATCTAACCTCTCTTTTAATTGAGAGAAACTCTGAACTCCCATCATTAATGAGGGAGAGCCGCTTGACCTCATCCACCTTAATTGTGCTAATGCACATACTATTCAAGTTGTTCCAATGCACCACTTAACTGTGCCAATGATAATTAATTGTCTTTCCCCCTTTTTAATTTAAGTAAAATCGTTGTTGGAATTTAGGAAGGTTCCTAATAAATGAACCATCATAAATTCCAAGATCGATACCTACCCTTCCCACTCTCATATATATATGGAGCTTGGGAGAAGGATTTGGGACAACATCACCAAGTGAAGAAGTGCTGGTAAAGTGACGCGACGCCAAACACTTGAGGGATTGCGCTCTCCAAAGAAGAATGTGTTTTCCAATGTAGAACATGCTCCACCAACAAAGAATTTAGACCTCCTTAGACCTTCTTCCTTGGGACTACTTCCAATATGGGACATACTCATCCAAGGTGAACCGATGTTCATACTTGTTCCCGATACAACATCAACAAAAAAGGTAGGGGTTTAATTCTTTTTGTTTATCACCTTCTAGCTACTCCATTCTTCTCTTGTGTGGGATTGGGAATGATTAAATTATAGAACATCATGGTTGATGTTCTTTGCTTCTTAATTGTGAACCGTTTTCTATGACACTAAACATGAAGGGTGCATGCCAAACTAACATTCCCCCCTACATTTTTCTTTGTGTAGTTCTTCGGAATGAAAGAAGGCTATGAAGGGGACGAAGGAAGCAGCATCGCCTCCCGCAGCCACCATGACCCAAGGCGCCCCCATGGTGCCCCGACATCCAGGCCGAACCAGCCCCGCACAGCCGCCGGATGAACTGGCCCCGCGGGACCTGCCGGCCAAACCAGACGCGCCACCTCCAGTGCCCCTCGCGCCGCCCTGTCCTCTAGAGCAGTCTGCACCCATCACGATGCCCCGACCCCTCGAGCCGACCACGCCCCTCGTGGTGCCTGAGCCTCGTGAGGTGAACCGGCCCCTCGCGGAAACATGGGAAAACTGGCCCGTGCCCACGTGACACCCCATCCAAACCAGCCCTGTGCCCCAGGTTGATCTACCATTGTGGCTTCCTCTGGGTCGATCCACCCACGCGACACCCTCCAGGCCAAACCGCCCTCGTGTCGACCATCGGGCTATCTGCGCACTCTCGGCACTCTGTGGCCCCTCGTGGCCCACTGGGTTGGCCCAGCATAAACCCAATGGGTCGGGCCTGACCCAGCGGGTGAGGCCAGGTTGATCTGACAGGGTCCGACAGGACCCGGGCCCACTATGACCCTTTAGTTTCTTTTGACCATATCATTGGCACCAGACATCCATTTGAAGAACTGTCATCGACATTGGTAATATTCGAGCATGGAGGTCCCTTTGAGTATACCCCACTGGAGTTTGGGGTATAGTTGAGTTATGACCAGGTTGGATAGGGCACAAATCCAACCGGGCCCCTGGGACTAAAAGGATAACAACTCACAGACTGGGTGTCCGATTGACGAGCAGTATGTTGCGTTGAGACCCCTATGACGTGGAAGATCTTTGAGATATTTTTTTCGTGGAACTTATTGATTGTTGAAGTTTTGACCAGTAGATCATGGATTGGATCCTCCTGGAAATGAGAGATTGTAGTGAAGATACCTAGTAACTGGCTGAGACCTGATGACTGCTGGCCGTTTGACTCAGAGTGACTCAACTAGTCCAGTGGGGAGTACCATGGTGTCACGGAAGACCCATGGTGGAGGAGCACGCTTGGTGATGCGGATGGTACTCGACAGGAGGAGTACCTCAGCAGGCTATGAGGGGGAGAGTGCTCAGTGAAGTGGCAGATCCATGGTGGGGAGCGCCTCTTTGTGATGTGGAAGACCCATGATACGTGATAGGAGGAGTACCTCAGCAGTCCAAGATTAGTGAGAAGGGCGCTTGGTGTCGCAGAATTCCCACTGTACTCAATTGGGAAGGAGTTCTCCAGTAGCCAAGGTTTCGATAATATGACTAGGGATGTTACTTGATACTACACCTAAATAAAATCCTAGTTGAGATGAGTCAGTACTTTTGTGTTTTTCATTATGATTGAGATGAATTACCTATTAACTTAGGTATATGTATGATCATATACCTAAGTAGGTTTATTTGTTGATTTCATACTTTTTTTTATCCATGATGGATTTTGTGAGACCAAGAGGGTCTGGGGGTCCCTACAGAGTATCGTTATACACACCCCTGCACAGGTTATGCCTGCACTTTGATGTGTTTGATGTAAAATTCAGACAGCACTGACGGAGGCTGAGAGTAATAGGACTGGACGGTTCCTGGTGGTGGACCTTACAACGTGTTGGTACATGAAGGAAAAAAACGGATGAGGAGTGCTGAATAGGATATCTTTACCTAACCTTCAAGTAAGAACCTTGGAGGATGGTCCAGTAGTTGTTTTAATTTTTCTTCCATTGTACTTGTATTTTCAGTTTCTTGTACATTCCAGTTGGGATTGAATTTGGGCCCCTTTTACTTTCAGTACTCTTTTTTATACAATTTACATAATGTTTTGAATCCAGCTATGCGCTTTCGTGTGTGTGTGTGTATACAGGTTAAAAAGGAAATCCATTCCACATTTTTGGGAATTACACCTTTGGTGGTAGTTGCGATCCCCTGGCCTTTGGATGTCGGGCTAGGGGTAGTCACTCTACAGGCCCTGGGGGACGGGTTGTGATAGTAGAAATAATCAAAAACATTTAGTGGATATTTGGATCCACTAGTCATTGAATATTGGGTCAACTCAGGGGAGAAGTTCTTTTCTGTGATTTTCTATTCTAAGATGTTGAAGGTGACTCAAGACATTTATCATTTAGATGGAGAGGTTGATAAATGTGGGTAATTGATTAGGAACACCAATACAAATGGATAAATTGAAGGGATATAGTGGTTAGTCTTTAAGAGAATATTTCATAACAAGTATTTCCCTTGAGAACTCTTTTTTACAAATATAGTGTGATAATTCCTAGAGCTAATGAAAAATAAAGGTAAATCTCTCACAATTTATGAAGAAAACATGAAACGTCTTGAAATGTATTTCTTGGGGTTCTTTATAAACAATGACTGAAAATTTTATAGTTATTTTAGTGGATTAAAACTATCCCTTCTAAATGATATAGAAACTAGGGACATTGGGAGTTATAAATATGTTTTTTTGGGTTCTATAAAAGTGGATATGGACTTTGGGGAATGGTTACATGGATATTGAGATAAGAAATAAAATATGGAGTTTAAATATTCAGGATCTAAGGAAAAAGGCTGGAAAAAAAATCAACCACTCACATGTCAAAATGTGGGATGGTGAATCATTGGAATTACTTCTAAGGTGTGTGGAAATACTTCATGTATGAGAGAGATGGCCACAAAACTCATGAATTTTGAAGATACATGAGGAAGTTGGGAAATTTGATGGAGGAAAGAAGAGTAATATCAATGGTCCAATGCTTCAGGTATTGGGAGAAAGGGATCTATGAAAGCCAATTCAATAAACACCGAGACATCATGGGTAATCAGCTTTAGTATCCACCAAAGGAAAAGCCTAATGGGGAAGATTAGACCATCACTACTACTATGGTGGACCCTAATAATGATGTAGTGACATGTACACAGTTTATTCATTCAATAATAGTGAATATATTATTTTATTCTAGTTATATGCATTCTTTTATATCTTTTATGTTTATTAGAACTATTCAAACACCACCAAAAAATTTGGATGTTCAGTTATCTGTGGGAACAAAAAATGGAGAAATTATTCCATGAAAAGTATATAACTCCTCCAAATTTAATGTTTCTATTATGAACCTCCAAAAAATATGGAATTACTTACATTGATGTATTTTGATGTAGTTTTGAGCATGAAATGGCTATGATTATACAAATTCAACATCAACTGTTGGGGAAGGGAGGTCATCCTTCACTTCTAGAAAAATTTACTAATTCAATACAATTATAATGAGTAGAATGAATCTTCATCAGAATAATCATATCATGTGTGGATATTATTTCCGAATGAGAAATAATATCTTGCTAAAATGATTGATATAATGGAGAGAATAATGATCAAAGACTTTCCCATTGTGAGGGAATATAATAATTTGTTCTCTTAATAATTACTCGGTCTTCCGCCTAACTCATAGGTTGAGTTCAGCATTGATCTTATTCCAATATCTCTTCCAATATAAAATACAACTTATATAATGAACACCTTTATGTTGGAGGGGAGTTGCCCACCCCTAAATCCTGAGAGGAATCCATATCCCAAATAGGTGGATGAACTCAACCTCCACCCAACTTCAGCAATCAGAACTTCTCTTCCTTTTATGGTGTAGACTACCTTGAAAAACACCTCACACGCTTCTTATACTGATGTGGGTTGATGATGGGCCCTCGATATCAACAAGAGGACACAAAGATGACATGTTTCATACAGAATTAGATAGGGCCAACCATTTTTTGGTATAGAAGCTTTCTAGTGGGATCCGTTGTTGGTTGGGAAGACATTTTTCATAATTTAAATTATCAGTTCATCTCTACACTAAGAAAAACAATGATATTTGACCTGAAAACATCAATAAATGAAATATTTATTGGGATTATGATTTTTTACAGATTTGTAAAGTTTTAACCTATTTTATTAGAATCACTCTCATGCAAGAAGAACTACTAGAAGTCATTGTTTACAAGATTATGGATGAGTTGCATACAATAGTGATCCGCATGATTTATCCAGGTGTGTTCCATTACTTTTTTAAAAATAGAAATCCTTTTGACGGGGCTATTCAGAAATCCTGATCCAAAACTCAACTCATGCCCACAAAATAAGAGTAAATTATAGAAATACCAGATGTTACAAATATCACATTCAAGCCAGCAACAATTCTCATCTAGGCATTTAGGTAGGCTCCAAACATCCCAACACTTGTTGTCAAGTGGAAGAAACCACAAAATTTCCCTCATCCATATTCATAGAGAAATCAGGGTATCCTGATATTTTAGGAGTGGATGAAAAAGTATAATACTTATGAAATGAAAAATTCACTGGTTATTTATTCCCTGTTGTGGAAAATAACCTGCTCAAGCATTTACTTCCTAGAAATACTGAGGTGTTCAACCTCACTGAAAATCCCACAACTACCCTTACCATAGAAGTATAGGTCGTTGCATCCAAGTCTACTTCATCATAAAATATGTCATTTAATTCGTGTTTGATTATGGATAGGTAGTGTTAGATAAATCTCCATTGAATGTGGAGTTCATTACCATTGTCCAATCAAAAGAAGAGGATATGTTGGATGAATGTTCTTGCTAGGTGTGAGAAAAATGCAACAACTTCATAACTCAATAAACAGTTTATCAATCTTATGAAACATTGATTGTATAGTTGTGAAGGCATGTAATATCTCTACCCATAAAATTGGTAACATCAAATGTTTCTCCCAAGGGTGGGAATGATCACTACAAGAAAGATTGAATGGAAGAGGAAGAATCATATTCTTCTCCAATGCAACCTATGACCCTTCAATATTTCATTCTTTCAAAATTTGTAGCATTGGAACCTCCCCACCAAATGGAATCGTTATTAGATGAATAGATTATCTTTCATTCTAAAAATGTGATAAACTTGGAAGACCCCTTATCAAATGATGAATGTTCCCCCAAATCTGAATTTCTCACACAGAATAGGGGGATGGAAAACCACATGCACCAACACCAAGGATACATGGGTCAATACAGATGTGGTCAGACTTAATATTCTAATAATATCCCCATGTAATAGATATATGAAGTAGAAACTCTTGGCAAATCACTCAAGTGGGCCTAAAATATGAAGATAGGTTCCACATAGTCCTCCACCAGTCAACCACATCATACTGTCTTGCATGAACACATATCATGGTTTCAATCCAATCATACTAGGAAATGGGAAAGGATGGTGTGACCTGTTCCACTAGAGGAAAATATAACATCATCTTTTTCACAATAACCAGTCTCATCCGTCTTAGATTCCTCTTCTCCTGAACTGCATTCCCAGGAGAAGCCCCATATTAGGGCATGCCGACCTTTTCAACAAAATTGAAATTTTATAAAATAGATTGTTGTGGTCCCACCCAAGATCTCAATCCTCGATGCACTACATATTTCAGAATAACATAGGGAGGCCCTTTCTTCAGCCATTTGGATCCCATAGAAGCTTGAGACAAATGTCCTTGCTGCCGATGTCTATAAAGTAGAGAAACTTTCCTCGTTATTCCATGTCACTATATCATTCACCGACCATGATCAGGAAGAGGCCCATCAAGGACATATCAGGCCCCTATATGTTCCAGTTATAATCAATAATTTCAATGTCCAATGTGTAATGGTTGATAATAGTTCTCAGTTTAATCAATTCCCAGTTTGAACCCTCCAATGATTTGAATATGGAGAAGGGGACCTATCTCCCTTAAATATGACTGTTTAAGGTTTTGATAAGAATGATAAAAGATCTATCGAGATGATCATACTCATAGCATCATTTTGGAAAATCACATTCGACATTGAGTTAATGGTTTTTAGTAAGACACCACATATAATTTCTGTATCGGGAGGCCTTATCTCCATATCCACTTGAAGGTACCTTCAAAATTCTATCAGGGTTTGAAGTATCACATCAATGGAAATGTATTCATACTACATGGTGACAATTAACCCTTCAAGACTTGTTTAGAAACACACAATGAGTATATTTATACAATAAGGGAGGAAAGAAACCAAGGTCCGATGAAGATATAATGATTTTATCTCCCAATGTCTTGGGGACCTCCCCTATATGTCCTTGAAGTATTATCGACAGTGAAAATTTTCTCCCCATAAATGTGGTCGAGTTAGTAGATCTAATCCGAGATGTCTAGTCCCCTATTGTCCTTAGGAACCATGTAAAATGAAATCAACTCCTACATCTCTCAAAGATGAATTAGATAGCAATAGATTATAATCTATTTTCTAATTACCTCCCTCACCCTGATAGTGATAGTGAAGCCCCTATATTTCCATATTTGTTTAAAAATGCCTTCATAGAATCATAATTGGAAGAAGATGAAGATAATATTATTAATTCTCCTTTAAAATTGATGGAAGGTGTCTCCACCACCATAGAAGAGATCCGAAAGATAAACCTGGGAACAAAACAACACACATGACCTACTCTGATTAATGCCTTTATTCCCCTCTAAGTGGAAGATATGTACATTAGATTTCTAATGTATCACTAATTTCTGTTTTCGTGGAAATATATGAAAATTCCTAAACATAATCCATATGTGGTTATTAACCATACTAGACCACCTAAATAGAATCAATGTGTCATTTAGGCACACTGGAGGATGCACCCATCTCATGCCACCAATGTAGAGGTGGAATTTGACATGTTGATGAAAGCCAAATTTGTTTGATATATACAATGCCCTTGACCGATTTCCAAAATTTTCCCTGATAAGAAAAAGAATGTGCAGTTTTAGGGTTATATTAACATCCAATACCTTAATCAGTATTTCCCAAAATATTATTTCCTATTGTTGTTCACATAACTCTTGATCGATACAACTCCGGATTTCCAGGACCTATACTTCACGGAGGAGTACTCGAGGTACAATTAGAAAAATATGGACCCTGAATATGAAAAATCCACTATTATTCAAACATCTCATGGGATTTTTAGCTATTAGGTCTTTCCATTTAGGATGAAGAACATAGATTCCATATTTCATCATTCCATGAATCACATATTTACTACATTCCAATAAAGGATATATAAGTGTTTTATCGACGAATTGGTTATTAAATACCAACATTGAAGTTATTAATTCATAGATCTCCAATAAATATTTTACAAAATGTTAGAGCATTGTATCTAGATTCATCCATTGAAATGATATGTTGGGATAACATTAGGAATGTTCCTTGGCTTGGTGGTATACCACCGGGGTATTGAGGATGATCCATAGAAGAATATTGTTATTTTAGAAATGTCACCCCTTTAAATCTCAAATAACTAAGGGGAATTTAATGTCACCTCACCAACAATTAGTGATTCATATCCCACATGGTCTATCAATCTCTTTCCTTCACCAGGATAATAAAGAAGGGTATCACCAATCATTGGGAATGATAACTGCCAAAATAACTCTAAAAGTCTCTAGCAGTACAAGTTTCACCCAACATTTTTGATGCATATGGTTGAAGGGAGGAGACTAATCCTATATGTGGACTCTATAGAACACTCAATGGGAACCCATATTGAATTGAAAAATGCTACAGGAAGTGATAATAGTCTCTACTGCATCATATAAATGAAGATAGGTATAGAGACTAAATTTTTATGTTATGAAGAACTTCCTTTCATTCATCTTTGTGGTGAAAAATATTAGGCCTTACTTATAGCACCATGTAGTCCACCTAGTCTCTCATATTGATCCCCTAAATTATATTGTTGGCCGCCTAATGTTTAACGGGTACTTTGATTGATGGGTGGTTACTCTATAAGAATATGACATTCGATTTGTATCATACAATTTAGTGAATGGATATGCCCTGGATAATTTCCTAGCAGCTCATCCTACCCTAAAAAAATACACTATAATACATTGACCTCTTATAGGAAGATTTATTCTTCACTGATGAAACTCCCAAGACATGAAATATATAATTTGATGGAACATCCTAAATACCATTCAGTATAAGGATGGAAAACCCAATGCTTAGTTGTGTTGGTATGGGGATGGTATTTGTCTCTCTAGACAATGAATTTTTACTCTACTCGTTCTCATTATAAAAAAGATTCACAAATAATGAGGCTGGATATCAAGCCATCATCACTATATTAGAGCTAGCCTAACATCTATCCCACATAAATTCTAAAGGGGACTTGGAATAGGTGATTACACATATCAATTGTGAATATAACAGCAAAATGTATGAATCAGCACCCTTACTAGCGATGTCAGGGGACTTATAGTAGAGTTCCCTTTTGAACCCACATTGAATCATGTTATTTGATCATAAAATAATTATTTTGATGCACTAGATAATATATCCACCATCCTTTAAAATCCGGATTAGGAGGACGAAATATACCACATCACGCATAAAATAATGGTATCATTAATTGTCATATAAGACGGGGGACAAATAAATTAGGATAGCACCACCCAATATCATGATGAGCCTATGACCACCCCAGGATGTGTGTATCCCATAATTAGATATCTATAAAATGGTATTTTCCTAATTGTTCATGCTGAATGGGATTAAATTCAGAGTCTGATAGAAAATTTAACTCTATAGGATGGTAAGAATGAGTAGAAAGCCCCCTAAAATAAGTCTTTGATGGAATCCACCATAGATTCATAGAAGAAGGATAGATTTTACCCATCATGGAAGAAGTCCTTAAAGACTCTTTTGGAACCCATAAATTTTATACCACGATCCCCCACCAAATCAAGAGGGAAGGATATTATCGATAAACCCTGATATAAGACTTTATGTAATTAACCATGAAATTTCATGCATTATAGCTCCATGAAAATATCCTTTATCATCCCCCCAAATTCCTATATATAGCTAAAAATTATTATTTATTTGTTTTATAGGTAATTAATGTTGTGGGACCATATCCCCCAATAACAGTTAATAAGCTCAATTAAATCCTTACTCATACCAACTTATTTTCCAAAAGTGATGGGGAAATACCCTTAAAGGATCTCAGGAAGAATAATATCATAAACTTCATAAATTCTCATATCATCCAAAGGTTTTGAAGTACCTTACACAATATTGATGTAAAATGACAAAAAATTATATTCTACTCGATTGATGAGATTATACTAGGAGTACAATATCGAGTTTAATCACTCATGTCATTATCATGAAGCAGAAAATGGGCCTATAGAGGCATTAAATAAGACTCAATCAAATATAATCATTAATATTTTGATCAATGATAGTAATTATTTCCCCCAAAAAACTTTATATTCTTTATAAATCTATTATACCACCAACCAAACAACCACACAGGTCACGCCATACTCATTGATGTAGAAGACCAAGGCTTTGTTAACCTTAGAGGTGTAGCTTCCTTTACTATGAATAGCCATTTCAGGACAGATCTCAGGAGATGAACTATCAGAAAAAGTGGTTGAAAAAATTGGAGTGGCTAAATGATAATTGATTACGCACACTGCACAACCTGGAGGTCCATGAGAATCAAATTTCATAAACCTTTAATAAAAATGTTTTCTTTCATTAATTAATTCAAGTAGAACTCGTGCTGGCTCTCTGAACACGGATGATACTATGAATGAATCCCCACTAACTATAATACAAGTGGGAAGGGACTTATTTCATACATAAGTATTATCATAATGGAGACTAATCGTTGGCCATGATGGATAGGGAATGTGTCACACCACACCCGAATGTGATATTTCACAAGAAATAATTCTCATATATATCTTCACTTGGAAATACACGTCGGAGAAAACCCCATCATTCATCCTGAATATACAATGTTAAAATCTATAAATTTTTCCTGAACACATGATGATACACTATACATTGTTCATCGTACTTGTATGACATAAATCTACACAATTCCATAATAATTATTTATGAATCTATTCATGCTATCATAGGATACATAATGATGTTAGAACCACTATTATTGGGCCTAACCACAAGATAACATTTCTTTCACATTGTGTGATCTGATTTCGTTACTCCATGAGACTAAAATACTAGGAAATTTTCCTTTCGACGGGAACCTAAACTGTTAGGAA
Organism: Viscum album; assembly: GCA_963277665.1. Classification (NCBI taxonomy): domain Eukaryota; kingdom Viridiplantae; phylum Streptophyta; class Magnoliopsida; order Santalales; family Viscaceae; genus Viscum; species Viscum album. The sequence continues at coordinate 1,820,139,239 of OY728146.1, forward strand.
AACATCCCTAACATATTTTTTAAAACTACACGGATTCAAAACTTCCCTTTTCCTTAATGTCTGGTGATTTGCGTCCTTATCATGGGACATAAAACTGCACAGAAGCATGATATAAATTTCCATTCATGTCAACTCACCAATTTCACTACCACATGATGTTAAATTGTGTGGGATTATTTGATCTACATATCTATTTATTAGCATTTGAAATGAGAAACGTTGGAATTCCCTATTATTATATTTTGGTCTAACCACCACATGATACAAAATGCCCATGTCCTTCCCTTAGATGCATCTACATGTTGAAAGGAAACCTTTCTATTACTTGTTTCTCACACAATGAATAACTCACATTGGATTAGGAGTCTCTATAAGGGATTACTCATGGAAAAAAGGTATAAAAACTTTTGACAAGACTATCTATGTCTTGAATGGAAGACCATAAAAGGAATACCATGAGTCCTTGCTTCTTGGGGTTAAACTGCATAGCTAATGTCCTCTACATAACAAGAAATTGAATAATCTTATGGACATAACCTAAGAGAACAACAATAGTTGTTGTTGGTCTTCTGCCACACCTCCATCCAATATATCCATAATCACATCAAGGAGAATGAATCCTTTACAAATGATGATAAATTTCACAGTTCTTGAAGAACTATGAGTGGTTTGATTCTCATTTTCATGAGATATTTATTGATTTCATGAATTCCATGCTTGGGGCCAGCCAAAACATCAAAACTTGTCTACATCAGTCCATCATCATCCCTATCACATGAAATTAAAATAATTAGTTATTTATGAAATATGTTTGGATTGATTCATATCATCGCAGGATATGTAGTGAAAACTCAGGCTTCAATCCCGGGGTTAGGTATAATAATTAACTGAAATAATTCCCACCTATATATATGGTTCAGACTTGCATAGAGTATTTACCAATTAGGAACTACATATGACTTAATTATTATGCTCACATGATATGTAGTGATGCCTTATTTTCCAAAATAGGACCCTTTCACTATAGAAAAATATAAATATTCCCCATCTTCATGTATGGGTCAAACATATGTAAGGAACATCCCTAATAAATATACGGGGATTGATTACCATCCCCATGGGATATGTAGTGACACCCATAATTATATACCTAGTCCCCACTAAAATTCCAACATTTCACATCAGTGGATCCACAACCTCTCCTCATGACGTTAAATGGAACAGACTTTTAGAACTATGTGTGGTTTGATTCTCATTCTCAAGAGATACGTAGTGATGCCAGGACATCCACCCTTGAACCTAACCATTAAATTTTCATCTATTACATGTTCCATGACATTAAAATTTCTCAACAAATACATCCTTACAACATGATGATAAACATTAGGGAAAATTTCCTAACGTTAATACATTAAACTGCATGGAATAAATCCCTACTAAATGATGATAAACTCTACAAACCATCACAGTTTTTTATTCTTTATCAAAGGATTACAAAAGTCTTATATCTGTCAACTAGAGTATAGAGATCTTATTCCATATTCTAAAAGTACCTCAATCCATGTACCATACTTCATGTCTTGAGGAACTTAGGATGTTACAAGCCTTTAATAGCCCTTGTAAAATAAAATAGATCTCTCTTTATAGCCATATTATTGATGAATATCGTCTTATGTCCCACCAACCAGAATCATCATCGACCACTATAATGGACTTTCCAGTCCCTGTGAGTCTGAATTCACCATCTTAGAACCCAACACCATAGTGTGGTCTGTACATATCCCTCTTTTATTATCACAGATAATTACACATAACCTATAAACTTCAATTCATCATTTATAACAATTCCATATCTCAATCAGATGGATGTCATAGTTTTCTTTACCCAAGGTATCCCAATTAGGATCTTGTGTAACATCTCCCATATTAAGTTCATGTTATCCATGACTATAAACTTCCTACACTTTGTTCAAAGACGTATCACTTTACATTATAGCATATAAGGATCCAAATAACAAGACCCTAAACTAATAGAAAGAGATACAAAAAAACATTTCAGGTTGAGAACCCATAAATGGTGACCACAGTAAAAGTCAATTATTCTATCACAAAACTCCTCATCTCTTGAGTATAGGAAAAAATTTTGGTGGAAATTAATATGGAACAAAGATCATTGGTACCACATTGTGGCCCAAATAAAATAATATCTATGCTTACTAGACCCCCTGGCCAAAAAAAGATAGATAAATGATTGTTCACATCTTCTCTCCATTAGAATATGTTATCAGGGTTGTGAAATAGCATTTTGGGTTCTCAAACCCATCTTGAATATTACACATTTCATAAACAACCATCATTCCTTTGAAGTATGAACAGAAGAAACCTCCCTATAATAGAGTTTTAACTAGGTAATACTCTTCAAAATGAACCATCCAAAACAAGGATGGATCCCTTAAACCCAAATGATATCATCTTGATCTCATGTTATTGTAGAGGCATGATTTACCTATCCCCTTCGGGTTTGTGAATCTCCAGCTAACTCATCAATTCATGGGTCATTCCATAACTAGACTATTTTTGTGTGTTTAAGATCCTCTACATTATGTCACGGGGTTTTTTACCCATTCTCAAGGCCATTATGTGCTCCATTATCAAACCATCGATGGATCACACCTCATTATTGGAAACAACGTGTAGTATGTCTCGAGCTGTCCAACCATGATCTAAATTACCCTAGATCTCCATATGAATTCCAAGATATCCTTATTTCCATACCAAACATCATCATCTAGACCTTACAGTCTTCAAAAATCATGCATATCCCTAAAAAATAAGTGCATATCAACTTTAATTGTCTATTATATCAACGTATAAGGGTTTTAACCCACCAATTAATAGTATCTCCTCCATGTAATAAAGGATATTCAATCCTTGCATGCCTTGGTGACACTGAGGCGGAACTGAACATCTTAGAGTGTTATGGTACATACCTATTATGTCCGCTCCATCCTATATCCATAGACAGATGTTTGGGGTAAATATTTATTTCACCCACATTTTAACAATCCAGGTAGGCCTAGTACCCTTGGTGTTTCACCCTCAACCAATATTACTTCCATAAATTTTTCATGACACTTGGAAAAGAGTAGAGATAATATTTTCATGGACATGATATCAACACATATGGTATTAAACCCACCAACTACCGTAAAATAATTCATTAATAAAAGGAACTCCATTACTTGTGAGACTTATTAACACTATAGAAAAACCAAGCACCTCATTGTGTTTTAGGTCATTACAAGCATAGCTGCTAAATATTCCATGGTCATTGATATTAGGTTAAAGCTCAAAGATGCTAAACTACAACACACCAGAGATCGAATCTCAAAGAACATAAACTACAACAAAACAAAGTTATAAGATTAGGGACCCAAAATTAATAAACACTAAATGTTGATGCTCAATTACGCTAAAATACTACACACTAAAGGTCCAAGCATAAATACCCTAAAATTCATAACAAAAAAGGTCCAAGAGAAATGTATCTAAACTATACCACATCAATTTTATAAGATGAATGTCCATAAACTACAACATAGAAATTTAAAATCTCAAAGACCCTAAATTAAATCACACTAAAGTTTTATGATGAAATCCCTTAAACTGAAACTAATCGAATTTCAAAACAAAAATAATTTACACTGGATAGAATGTATGGTCTGATCTAAAAGACCATAATCTATATCATAGAGGTTATATTAGACTGAAAAAACATTTAAGGACAAATATATGTCCATATCATGATCAAGATTCTCTAGACAAGCCTATCACCTTAGGAATAAAATAAAGAAATCTCCCTCTGGGACACGGATCTTACCCAATCAATCCTTATTCAATTTAGGTGATCTCAATATAACTACAATAGATCATAAATAAATAATCTCATGTAAGATGGAAATATACAGTACTTATCAAAAGTAATATTTTATGATTTAAATAGTTAGATCTGGACATTCAAGTTTACCTGATGTTATTCCAAGGATGGGTAGTGTTGGGACTTATCAAAATAGCATAGCGATGAAATGTCATGAACGACATGAATAAAATATAATTGGATTGTAATATAGAAAGTTAAGAAAATTTATCCATTTACAGTGTGAATAAATAGGGTGAGATCTACAAATAATGTAGACTCTCTAAGGTCTAAAAAAATTCAATATATTGTTTCATCTAAGATAAAAGTAAGTCAATTGCATCAGTTAGGTCTACAAGAGTTAGACATGATGTTTAGACCAGATGATGGAGTGTCTCTCAACTATCTTAATTATCTTCTATCCCAGGATTCAGAGACTTGACCAAATCAATCAACTTCTCAACCCTCATTCGGGTGGTTCCCCAAGAATCTGATGATATTGAAATATCATACCTCAAATGAGTTATGACTTCCTCACATATCAATGTTTGTGTAGTCCAAGAATCCATAGGATCTTGAAATTTGGATATCAATTGACGAACTTTATCTAATTCTCTAGAAATATCCCACATTTTCCTAGTAATAGGTTCATGATCTATAAGATCATGAAAACCCACATTCAATCTGGGCTAGATCTCATCAGTTTAGGATGTTTTCCTATATAATTTCATACAAATACCTTCGGTAAAAACACAATTCCACAAAGTGATGAAACAAATGATGAAGGAATTACACTTGGTCATGGTATACTTATAATGATGTCTCAATGATCAAAGAATTAATCTGTTTCTTTATTATACTACGTTGTGCGAGATCCTCAGCAATATATGAATAAGGCAATATGGTAGGATGACTAACCATTAGAACCAATGTGAAAATATGAGAAGAGGCCACATATGCCTCTCCTTCAATAGGATTATCATCCACAACCTATGTTATTGGATTATATTCCTCAATATAGGTTGTGTCACCATTAGTATATTCATCACTGAGAAAAGGTATCTTTCATGACAACTCACCCAGATCTTTAATCAACTCCATGGTCACCTCTAAAAATGGGGTGGGTGAGGGAACATGTGTGTCCACATGATGAACCAAAAGGTTTATCACACCACTCAAATAAGATGATACCCAATAATATGCATAATTATGGGTATGGAAAATTAAATAAGCGACAGTAGGTTGAATCCTGATCTCATCATCAGTATCATCACATGTCAGGACCCTAAAAATTGATGAATACCCCCATGATGTCACTCCCCTTGAACACTGACCAAAGGATGATGGGAGACCCTTTGAAAACAACCAAATTTAAAAGTGAATTTCTAGGGTAATATGGTTCATTGGTAAATATTTGATTGACTCATTCTATGAGAACCCAATCCTGGAGCGAGATCACATATGTCCATTCATCAAGGGAATCATTGTCGTTATTAATAATCAGTCTTTTCGGTGTGAGGAAAGAAGTAAAATAAAAGTTACCAGACTAGATTTGTTAATATTTAACCTCGGAGTGGCTTAGTGACATAGCCCCAGCCTTAAATATATCCATCACTCTCTAGGGGGATGAATAATTGGATATCCAGGTGGTGTTGTTATATTTGTAACAATGAATGTGCTCCCCTTTCTAACCGAATATAAACTAGAGAGGACCTTTTCTCCTATAAGGGGTTCCTCCATGTGGAATATGGCCTAATATTTATTAAAGTAGTACAAGTATTGATACATATAAATTGATATTCTTTCCATTAACAAGTCGTGTTGCCATCACCAATGTACTAACATAGATACTTGAGTGTGTGTTCCCTATAAGGAAAATCCATGCTTTCAAAAACATCGACATAAGGCCACCCACACTATGACTCAGAGAGATCTAAGAATTCAATCAGCTTCACCATGAGATATAGTTCCAAACATCCAAGATATCCTAATATGATCCATTACGTTCACAAAAATTATAAGAAGGGAACCAATGGGGATAAATAATAGTTGGAATTTCTCTGCTACAAAAAATAAATATATCATTATAATCCTTGAAAAAATGAGTGAATGGATTTTCAACTACTTGTTTAGATTATCCTTTATGAATATAAGATTTCCCCTCACTATGACTAGGTTCTGTAAAGGATCACATCACACATCTGAAATAGGATTTAATTTTTCATACAATTCTCTAAAATGGGGAACACAATCTAGTTGGTAGATATCCCATAGTTTGATACCCACTTCATCATTGGATAAACTGAATGTGTTAGTGCTGGGGAACCAATGGCTAATCATATCTTGAAGAAGGTCAGGCTTGTGGTAAATGATGAATAAAGAAATCCACATATCTTCATAAAATGAAATCTATATATATGATCAACAAAACTCAATTTATATTTCCCTAAACCAAATTGGCCATGCCCATTCATCTGAGAAATTGCTGCCTGTATAAAGACCCCACATCAAATGACATCCAGTTCTAGGATTGATCAAAGAGGTACTAAATATAATCAACCATATCTGAGAAATTTTTTGATGAGAAAAGTCATGACCACAAAAACCTATGTGTGAGTTTTTCAATATATACGATAATTCTTGAGAATATGTAGTGATCAATCAAACATCCTTGGAAATTTTCATTTGGACCCATTTTAATAGAGATGACAGACCGGTGCCTAGAGGGGTGATTGGAAGATCATCTAGTAAACCAAACCCATGAAGAGAAATTATTATAGATAAATGATAGTTTTAAAGCTCATATGAGAATAACTTCTTTGACTCTCATTATGAGTATACACACAATATAGAGGGTTTGAATTGAGATTACTTTTCTTCTTCCCATTTGATTGGTCGTAGCTGAGAAAGATTGATAAAAATCATAACAAATATAAATAATAGAAATATTCATATGTTTTATGAATAGAATATGAAATCCCATAAAAAGTAACGGACATAATAAACTGGAATCATCATGCACATCACATGAATCGTCAAATGATTCCAAAACCACATAAAGGGTTTGGGAATCACCTTATATCCAAATGAATCACGGGTCACATAAAATCCATAGGTAATTGTTAAATTTCATGACCCATTTTGAGACTCATGATTAAGTGACTTGGACATGGTCAAATGAATCCCATAAAAATGATACAATCAGACGATCGAGCGAATAGATACTCTGAGATCCTCTAGAAAATCACAATCCTCATGGTTTAAGTTTTAAAAATATTAATTACCGATTTATGGTTCATATTTTGACAAGAAAAGTTATTGTTTAAAATTTATCTTGTAGTGAATTTTATCACATAATGAGGTCTCTTGATCGATTCTCATGAATAGTCCTTGTGATTAAGAATCTCCGAACAACCTATCGCTAAGGAAAAATAAACATAGGTACAGTGTGAGAGATTTTGGTGAATGATAGATGATGGATAAAGCTACAATATACCACTATATATATAGGTTTTCTCAAGGAAAACCATGAATATCTCTACATTCCAATCATCGCCCAAAACACCAATTCATGACAATGACAAAGGCACTAGAAGGAACATAATTTACTCAATATTGAGCCCCTGTCTCTATGAATATCTCTTTTGAGGGGGGGGGAGGGGGGATTTTTATGCCCCAAATATGAGCATCAAAAAATTCAAAAAGGAATAAATACATAAATATGAGAAATATTTTATCTATAATGGAAAAGGAAGAAGAATTTGGTTGTTTCCTATGGATCATGTGTTCTTTCAATGGACTAACAATTGCATGACCATTATAAGGTCAGTCAAAGACTCTGAATGTGGTTCATAAAAATTAGTAGATCCCCTAAAACACCTTATCAGAAGATCACATACTCTTGTGAAGGTTTTCGAGACAACCAGTGACGGGGCAGTGGTAGTCGGATAAGACTCCCGACGACATGTGATTTTTTATTGGAAAATTCCTGAAAAAAAATATCTAAAAAATCCATTGAAAATAAGAGGTAAATTTCTTAAATATAGAGGCCTTTTTCAATTGTAAATATCATGATATTCATCACCTATGGGATGGATAATTTTTCATTTTCAACATCCAAAAAAATTTGTAAAACCCCAGATCCTTTGTAAAATTAATCAAAGGAAATAAAAAGGGAGTAAGTGGGAGTTACATGTGGTCGTAAAAGACAAGTGACAATCTCCTGGTACCCCACAAGACACCACGAGACACCAGAAACATGTCCACATTTTCTCATTAAATCTCATTAGCTTTTCATACTCCTAATGAAAATCTCCCCATGCATGTCCAGACAACCATGTGATTCCCCTTTAACTCCATAATGATAAAACATATGGATCTTTAAATGCAATGCTCCCACAACCCCATATTACCTTTTTTGGACATGCGACACTTCATAAAAAATATATTAATTTTATTTAAAATTACTCGTGAAATTTTACATGTCCCATGATCGTTGTAAAATAAAATAAAAGAAATAAACTTGGGAGGAGTAGTAGGACCCTTACGATTGTAAAACACTTCTGGAATACTAATAAATTCCATTGCACTGTCCTGTGATACTCTTATTCTTCATGTCCTGACCTCATGGAGACCCCCAAATAAGCCACCCTTACCGTGGAAAGTGTCCCAATCAAGAAATCTAGCATCACATGAAGGCCATTCAATGGGCACTTTAATCTCGCAAAGGCCATTAGATATGTCAGTACAACAATATGTAAGTCATTTTACATAACCACATGATCAAAAAATGTCCCCATTAATTTGAAATAATCTAATAATGGAGGTGGTGATGAGTGGAATGTGTGGTCATTGAAAATATGGATATTACCTCTGAGCGACCCATGGTAACGGCTCATGAAGACTCATGACATTAGAAAACCTTCCCTACTATCGCCTGGATCCATCTAGATACTCCATACAAATTGGAGAACAAATATGTTACTGAGGCCTATAAATTCTGCACCACATCATGAAAAATGTACCACTACCATATAAAAATAATGACACAATCGTGAGCATATGATCATGAATCTCTAGATGAAGGTTGGATTTTTCACAACTAGATGCATCAAATCACCCATGTGACATATCATATTTCTTAGAGTGGATGATATCACAAACAAAAAATTCATCTGTTAGGTAACATGCATATGAATAGCTGGAGATATCATGTTTTGCGCATAAATAACATCGTGTGATTATTCATAGATCACAGAATGGAATTTTGGAAAGATATTCTAAGAACATACAACAAATCTTATATATCATGTGAGATTGAAAATAAACTGATAATGAATAAATCTAAGGCAATAAAAATGAAAGGACTATAACAAAGTCTAATGTTTAAAGACTTAAATAGAAACACGTTTACAAAAAAAACTACTTTGTGTGATCCATACAAGACACACGACATCATTGGGACATGTCACCCGGATCCCACAATGCTCCTTCAGTATGATACCTATGTCATGAAAATTCTTTTTTACATGTCAAAAAAAATCACATGGTTCCCCCTTTGAAGGCCAGTTTAGTATTTTTAATCCCTCTAAGCCTATCACCCAATCCCCGCAAAGTCCTCCGGATACATTGCCTGACTCAAATAATGTCGTAATATCATGTCATCTAAGAGTCACAGATGCATCTGAACATGAAAAATAATCTCTCATGATAACCCCTAGGAAAGATATCCATGACTCATGAGACCATCCAAACATGTCATCCAAATATCATGAGTCCCTCTAGGGATATTATCTAAGACATGCAGAACACTCCTCGACATGTCGTATTGAATCTTAGAACACCCTCAATATGTGTCAAACCAATTATTTCCAATAACACTTGGGAATGTTTGTTTGATCCTGCACCACCCCCTAGACAATCCATCGAGGTCATGGGATGGATTCCATGACATAACACCTAAATCATGCGATGTACTCCAGAAAAAGACAGTATTGATTAAGAGACAACCATCAGATATGCCACATGAGTTATGAAATGTTATTTAGAAATACAAATTTTATCCTTTAGTTATATTCCGATATTGTCGGTAGTTACTCTCCTACATATCAGGACAAGACGACAATAAACACATGATAGACATTAAAAAAGGTCACAATGGAAACCTCATAGTGTAATCCCCAAACAACGACATAACAAGATATAAACAAATAACTTGGGCAACCTCATATTGTTATACACAACCAAAGAAACTACAATGAATCTGATTCAGTCCATATTCAGGATACACAGTCCACCTATTCTAGGTTCTATAATCATTGGTTTGTTTCAATACGTAAGTCCCTCACTCTCCAAGAAATGATATTGATCATTTTATATCCCTTATTTCTTACAATTAGAAAAGATCATGTGTGATTATAGAGTCAAAATAATAATATCATTTGCATCATGGGTCTCAAAAAACCAAGGAAACATATTTATGTAAATCCAAAATATGTGGAATGAAACATTAGCCACAACACAAGGGAATATACATTGAGAACAATCCAAAAGTTATGATTGAACTATGATACAATGATTCCTGCAATAACCAGGATACATAGGATGTCATCCTAAGTCCTGATCTCAAATAAACATCCATTTCTATGTATGTTATTTTGAATATTATATTATTGACCATCGAGACCCAATCATTCTCATGGGATGATTACACTACCTCTTCAATCAGTATAATGAGAAATAAACTAAAACAAAATTACTTTGATTCTTACCATAACCAGGATATGTAGGATGTCTCCCTAAGCCCTGAGAACTATAATAAATCCACATAGGTAAGTCATAGCACATAAGTCTAACATATTGAGGATTGAAAAATATCATTTTCCATACTCTTTTATCCCCCTGAGTATAGATCACATGAGATTAGGGAACTGCAATAATCATGCCATATTTACTTTATGACTCCATAATGATAATGGAAACCTCAACATGTGGGTCCGGAACAAATGAACTATTAAAACTCTAACTACTATAATTGAGATATGTAGGATGTCCCACTATTAATACCCAGTGTCCTAGAGCACCCCTATAACTTCTTTCCACATGATGTTAAATTTTACAAGTCCAAAAAAATATGTGGGTTTTGATTCCTATAATTAATAGGATAGGCATTATGCCTTATAATGGATCAATACCCTCCATGGAATATTAACAGCCTCCTTGTATGGAAACACATTCAAAATATCTTAGTTATTTGACTTCATCACATATGAAATATCTCATTAAAGGAGAATAATGGATAACCTCATTTACATACATATAGATTCACTAAAGAGACCCCAGTATCTTGTATAATAAATTGAATTACCCCTAAGATATTTTTGATAGGGTAACATGCCCTATATCTGTATTAGGAAGATATTTTCGAACACATCTTAAATATATAAGAGAGTTCCACAGTAAGAAAAATCCCCCAACCAAGGGTGAGATGAGGCCAAACTTCCAAACACTCGACCAATGTGAGTCCCCAAGAGTCATTGGGCCTGAATACCTAAGAGATCACATTCATTGGACATAGGATCTATACCCAATTATGGGGGAGGGAACAAGTTAGTGTTTTTTGAGAGAATTATAGTGGTAACCCTATATTCATGATTATGAATAACACAAACCCCCCACAATCAAACCATCAGGTAGATCCCATGCACACCTCAATTCTCAACAAACGGTACTGATGTAGAATGATAATATTTGGGGGGGGGGGGAATCCCTATATTGTTCATAATTTATTTTAAAATAAAATTTGAGGATATCTAAATTAATAATAAAACAACATGATTGGTGTGTAGTTCCTCAAGAAGCATAAACACAAGAACCTCAATGAACTAAATATATCCAATGATATTGACTAATTAGGGCCTATTAAGTTCTCCTTATCTAAGTTTACTCTCAATTAGTGACATGGATATATGAAACCCTTTCTATATTTATCATTATAGATAAATACCATAGCGATATTATATAATTCTATAAGTATCCATGACTTCATGTGACTTCAAGAGTTCGTAAGGAAAAAGAACTAAAAATTGATTGGTGATTGTATTTCTCAAATGTTATTCATAGATAGTGAACCCTCACAACAAACATCTTTTTCAAGAATAATAGGAATTGAGGATTCTAGAACAAAATACTTCTATTCATGGTGTAGTACTAACAATATGTCTCTGAACCATTAAAAGAAATCGTTGCAAGTTGGGATATGTTATTTCTCTAAAAATGGTCATATGGATAATTTTGTTGACAAAATTTTCAGTATTCTAAAATATTATAAAATAATAGTATTATTAATAAATTTATTACAATTAATTAAATATACAAAAAATTTATAAATTAAATTCATTCTTGGAATGAATAAATTTTTTATTATGTCATGTAGTTACAAAAAACACATGTACTGCTTTGGTTATTTTGGACCATTATAAAATATAGATGGTCAGATTTAAAATATATTTAAGAATCTCAATTATTGATAATATAAAATTTTTATAGTTCTTGTTAATATTGGAATATATTAAGGGTTATAATAAATTCTAATTTACACAGATTGAAGAAGGTTTGGCCTTGACTAGCAGGATCATACTATATGATGCCCATTTATCAGAGATTCCAAGGGAGATAGTGTCACTTTTCATTTTCCTTAACCAATCCAACTATTGGATTCAATAACTAAAACAAAATTAAAATCATTAATTATACAATTTCAAGCATATCTATATCACTTCTAAAACCATGTTCATTTAACCACACCAATAATGTGCCACTATCTCACACCATACCATTATAGTGTACACTGGTGTAATAAGGGGTCCTACATCTAGACCCTATGGGTATAATTTTTTATTTTTTATATGTAATAAAATAATTATTTTTTAATATCTTATAATTACAACTTTATATATATAGTTTTATATGAGTTGACGAAAATTGTATTTTGATATAGAGAAACCAATAGTGTATTTGGGAAAATATATAGTTTTAATACTCTTTTTGACCAATTATACAATTTTGAAATAAATATTAATATAATACAATATTATTATTAAATAATTTTTTTAAGATATAAATTGTTATATAATTTTATGTAGTTTAATGATGTATTTATTAGTGTAAAAAAAAATTGGACCGAAAAACAAGAACTTCCCATTAAAAAAAGACTTGTATTTATAATATTAGATTATAATATTTGGAGAATTATTTTTATAAAATAAATAATATTTTCAAAATAAAAATTTCAAAAATATCCAAGTGTGAATGTTTTGATTTTTTTGGAGGTAGTTGAATTTTCAGGTAAAAAATAAATACGATATAAATATATTGTATGTGTTATAACATTATAATGACTCAAATTTATGTAATAAATACTATAAGATAATTATATTATTTTAAGGTTCTAAAATAAATTATTTATGAACATGACTCACTTTCACATCACAAGGTAAATAATTTTAACATTTTTGGTTCATTGATTTATAAAATATTTAAAATAAAATCTTTTTAGAAAAAATAATTGGAAAAACAATTTTAATGTTTGAGGTTTTTATTAGTTTACCATATTGATTCCAAAACCAATGTTACGAAATTAATAAAGAATTACACTCTAATTTAATATAAATACCAAAGAAAGAACCCACTCATGTTAACTAAAAACACAATGAACAATAATTTTCCCTCCCTATACATCTCGAAACCCTTACCAATGTTTTCCAAAACTTTTAATAATCTCCTCTAAATATTTTAAAATATCACCCCTCAAGTTAAGGGATAGCATCCTCCTCTTTATTCATGAATTTTATTTATACCCTTTGATTTCCAATTGTTAACATTTGAATATGATTTTAATGACCCGTTTTAATTTCATTATGATTTACATGTAATTGTAGTTCACATTTCACTATCTTTATTCCCTTACATGAATAGTTATATACACACATTATGCTTCCAAATTATCCTATGATGTTTTCATACTAAACATTTTTCAAATGAATACCCATCCCCATTTCTTCTCAATTTTATTCACATATATTTACCTATGATTCAATAATTTTTTACTTCAATTTATATAACCCGTAGAAATAAATTAGTAGAATAAAAGCGATGAAATGGATCCCTATATTGTATGATGAGTGTTGGACATAAATTCATTGATATTATATGAATGTGATGGGTGGTCCTAGAATCATATAGCCATCCTATTCATTGGGTAATGTTTTAGTCTCATGATATACCATGTGAAGTGAAGGGTAATTTATCCTAATAATACTATGTAATAATTTATTAATGATAATCCTTGAATTAGTATTAATATGTCATGTTCTACGTATAATCCACATTATTATGATTTCATGACATTTCCATCTTAAATCATGTTTTGATGTTCTTGTTTATGATTATCACCCTTTTATCTCACCTTGATATTCCTATTAACTTAAATGTATTATTTTCATCATTTTATGATTTTATTATTCCCTTGCTAGTCTTTATAGATCACACATTCGTATTTACATTCCCAGGTTATCCAGTTCAATATTAGATGAATTGTTGGAATATAAGGGTAGGTTTCATGGTTTTTAAATAATGTATTTTCTTCTATGTTTCCAGTTATTATTATATGTATCTAAATACACAATGGAACTATGAATCATGTTTTTTTTGAATTTTATTAATTATATATTTTCATAATAAATCATGATTTAATATATATTAAATATATTTTTTTTTGTAGTTCGTATCATATCCATGTTATGTTATTTTGGGGATTAGGATTGTAAAATTATATTCAAATCCTAAGGGATAAATATAATCAAAGAAAACTATTGATAAATTTTGGTAAATTATAGAGTAAGAGGTTTCCATGGAACAAAATCCGTATCTAGATACAATAGGTGGATTTAGCTCTAGAACATTTGTACCTAGGGTTAATAACCCTATAAAGGTTTCATTGGGTATTAATTTTATCATCACCTAGTGCATGAAAAAGGGACATGATGTATACCAGGATTTAAACTCTTAGAGGGATATGATTTAGTAAATATACAATCTCATTTCCAACCATCATGAATGGGACACAAATGCCTATGAAATTTTATATTTGGGAATAGTCCATGGACAATATATACTGAATAATATACAAATTAATAAGTTGTAGAATGTCTATAATTTATGATTTATCAATTAAATGTACATATTATTTCATTTATCTATTTAATAGTTTCAAAATTATCTTTCATTAGTATATTATATTATAAATAATTTATTATAACCGGAATAAAATAGTAAAAGGTAGTCTTATAATTTATTCATTAACTACAAATATCCAATGTGACTATCATCATACACATTCATTCATATGACACTAGTTTGGTATAATTATTTAAACACCAAATAAAAACATTTAATTAGAGATATAATTTAAAATGAAAATAAAGATATTATTTCCCACCAAGAATATAATTTCCCCCATTTATATTTTTTAGGTTACACATCCAATGAACCATCTGATACTCATTTTAGTGGAATAAGATAAAATTCTAGGTATGGATCATGTTTTCTAATATAGAGACAATGTGATATTATGTGATAATTAAATAACTCTCTATATCACAAATCACTCTTTTATTATATAAAAGTTCAAAGAGGAGGTGGAATCTACTTTGGAATCATTATCTCAAGAATATATATTATTTTAATATGATCAAGTGTATCTTGAGAAAATGATTTAGACTTAGTGAAATACCATCTTAAATGACATTCCTATTGTAATGGAATATACTAATGTGTTTCCTAAGAATTTATTATCCTTTATTCAATATATGAGGTTTAGTTCTCAATCAAACTTACACATAGATCATTTATCATATCCAAGACTCTATATATAGTGGACATTATCGAACATTATGATCTGAAGAGTAAAATATAGGAGAATATAGATAAAGGGTTTATACACACAATGTCTTCTCCATAGGGTGTGCCAGTACTCTTATTCAAGAAGAAGGATGGTTCAATTCACCTCTACAATGATTATGATGAGGTCAACATGATCAAGATAAATAAAAAGTATCTTATATATTGGATTGATAACTTATTTCATCAGAGACATAGATCCCAGTACATATCTATGGTGGATCTTCATTCATGATATTATCAAGTAATGGTGAAGAAGCATGATATCCCCAATGTTACACTTCATACATGTTACTGGAACTATTAAGTCATAGTATTTCCATTCAAACACAAATATTCTACAACTATATTCATATAATAAATGAAAAGTGTCTTTAGATATTAATTTGATGAATTTGTATTAGTATTTAGGGAATATATTCTAATATTCTCCCAAAGAAATTATAAACACAAAGAGTGTTTGAATTTTTAATTGAAGAACTTATAGAAGTTAAAGTTATATTGAAAGTACAGTAAAAGTGACTTTAGGATGAATTAATTAACAATATAGGGTAGTATAATCATCAACAAAGGAATAATTATGAATCTTTCGAAGATGGGGGTACATGAACGATGGACATAATTAGTTTTTATTGATATCCATAGTTTACATAGATAATTAGGGTACTATCATCAATTTGTGAAAAATTACTCTTGATTTTCAATCCCACTAACTAAGAAAACTTGTATAGACTCGTAAATTCTGGGGAAATTTTTTTTCTCTAAAATTCATGGGATTATTACGAGTCTGCAAAAATTTATGGCTCTTGATTCCGAGACCCTGTGTGCTTTGAATCAATTTCTAAAGTTTTGTTTGGGTATGTTCAGTAAACGTGTGAGTGATATTTTATATCTTTTGAACCGGTGCTCGAAATTGAATTTTGAGGGCACCGTTGAACTCGGAGTGCCAGTATTCGCTTAAGAATACTTTCACCTCGACGGAAGATAGTCCAAAATGGAAGTTAGTTTTGGGGTTTTTATGAATAATTTAATTAAAAATAAGGTGTGAAACTTATTTTTATTTTGGTTGTTAAAACCTCCAAGTAGAGGTTGGGGGTGGGGGCCACCACACCTTAACCTCCCATGAGAGGTTATGGTGGTGGGGCACACCCAAATATAACCTTCCTTGGGAGGATAAATTTTCATTGGGAACCACCCGAGTTTCTAACCCCTTTAACACCCCATTTAATTGGAGAAGACTCTGGACGTTTTACACTAACTAATTGAGCCTACTCCACCATCATTAATAAAATGGGTTGTCTCATTTAATTAAATACAACGATTGGAATTATTCTACCAAAAAATAATATACGATGTTTCCATCAATTATTTTGATGGCATGCTTCATTTTGTTGGAAGGGAGAATTGAGGAGAGAAGGATCTCTTGGAGAACTTCATCTTCCAATGAAGAACGCCCCTCTCCAATGAAGAACGCAAAGAATGCAATCTTCGACTTTGTCACCTTCGGACGCTCATCTTCCAACGATGGATACCCTCTTCTTTTTCTGCCATTGATGAATCGACACCCGACTTTCCGCAACTTCATCAACGATCAAAAAATACGAGTAAGGGGATTTTATGTTTGAAATTTTTTCCGTCCTTTAATGCACAAATCATCGATTGTGTTTTTACAATTTTTATCTCCATATCGTGGAAGGCTCGGGCCACACGAACACGGCCCGACCCTCTCTCTTTGTTTCCCCTCATTTTTTGACGACCGTGGTGAGGAGCAGCGGCGACTAGCGTCAGGATGGCCACGAAAGAGACTTGTGGTGCAAGGCCTCCGGGTCACCAAAAGTGTCGTGGTGCTGTCGCGCCGCGCGGATGAGTAGGGGGTCGTGGGAAGGCTAGGCCATATTAGAGGGGCACGGCGCTGGCGCGCCCCATGAAAGAAGGGAGTCACGGCTAGGGCGGGTCGTGGTGGAGGAGATGGAGTGTTTGGTCGTTCGACCAGTCGGGAGGAGCAGTACCTAGCGTGTCTTGTGTGATCTAGACCGGCGACACCTGGCGCCGGTTTGGCTCCCACCCGATGGAAATGTCGTTCAGGAATTCTAGGGGGCGCGCGATTTACCCCCCACGACGCGGCTTAGGTAGACCCGCGAGTCGCCAGGCCACCAGGCCAGACCTAGCATGGGCCACCAGACTGGACCCAATGTGGGCCTCCAGACCGGACCTAGCACAGACCGTTGTGCCGCCCTAGGGTCGGGTCACGCTCTCGGGTAGGGCCACCCCCTTATGCAGGGCCTCCCACTCGGGTCGGGTCGCGCTCTCGGGCCGGGTCGCCCCCTCGGGCCGTGCCGCCCTCTCGGGCCGGGCTGACCCCTCAGGCCGGGTTATACCCTCAAACTAGTTCTGACTCGCGGACCGAGTCAGACTCCGGTCCGTACCCGGGTTGGGCCGCGTCAGTCTGACTGGGTCAGACCGGACCCGGACCGACTTTGGCATGTTTTCACCTTTTCACCCATATCTTGGGCTATGTGTGTCTGATCGATGAACCGTCTATAACGATGGAAATATCAGAGTGAGACGGTTATTTTGAAACACCCCACTTGAGGTTCGAACATAGTTTGGATATGTTCAGGTTGATTTGAACCTAAAAACCAACCAGGCCACTGGAACGAAAATGCTGATAACTCACAGACCAGGTATCCAATTGACACGCCGTCTATTGCGTTGATACCCCTATGACGAGTTGGACCATTGAGATACATATACTTGGGACATCGTGGAAGTTGGGAAAATGACCGGTAACTCGTGGAACAGATCCTCCCCGGAGATGATTGAGCGATGTACGGAGACCTAGTAGCTGGATGAGACCTTATGACCGTTGACCTTTTTACTATATGTGTTTCGACTTGCCGAGTGGGAAGCGCCTCTGTGTGATGCGACATACCAACAGTGGGGAGCACCTTTGTGTGACGCAGCAGACCTACAATACTCGACAGGAGGAGTACCTCAGCTGGCTGTGAGGGGGAGTGCCTCTGTGTGATGTGGCATACCCATAGTGGGGATCATCTCTGTGTGATGCAGCAGACCCACATTGCTCGACATGAGGAGTACCACAATATTTTAGGATAGTGGGAAGAGCCTCTGTGTGACACGGAAGGCCCACATTACTCTATAGAGGATGAGTACACAAGGAGCTGAGGTTTCGACAGTTTTACTGGGAGTGTTACAAGTTAGCAACCCTAGAATAAAATACTGGTTTTGAGCTGAGCCATTGACATTTGTGTTTTCCTCATTATGTAGATGGGTTACTAGATAACTTAGGTATTTGTAAGGTCATATACCAAAGTAATGTTTATCCATTAATTTTATACTTTTTGGTTTATCCATGTTGGGTTTTATGAGACCTTGAGGGTATCGGGGTCCCTACTGAGTATTGTTATACTCACCCCTACACATGCTATGGTCTCACCTCATTGCGTTTATTATAGATGACAGATAGCGCTGATCGAGGCAGAGAGTAGCAGGAATGGATGGTACCCATAGGTGGACCACTCGTCGTGATGGTACACGGAGCAGACGAACGGACGTGGAGTGCTGAGGAGGCCATCTGTACCTACCCTTCAGGTAAAACCTTGGAGGAAAACCCAGTGGATGATTTACTTTTCTTCGTTTAGTTGTACTTTTACTTTTCCATTTCCATGTACTTTACTATTGGGCTTATATTTCCAGCCCCCTTTACTTTCAGCACTCTCTTTTGTATACAGTTTTACTTTGTGTTTTACTTCAAGTTGCGTACTCTGTTGTGTGTGTTCAGTTTATAAAGGCAATGTCATCCCAGTTTAGGGATTTACACCTTTGGTGCTAGTCACTATCTTCTGGCCTATGGAAGGTGGGCTTGGGGTAGTCATTATACGGGCCCCGGGGGATGGGTCGTGACAAATTGGTATCATAGGAGTCGGTTCTACCACAGAACATAGGACTCTGATATTTATTTTCTGTGAAGCAATAGTGTTAAGATTACTAAGTGTGGTTTTCAGTTCATGGAGTCCAGTGTTGGTGCATGCGGCCGACGTATCCATACACCAGGACCCAGACTCTTGATTTCCGACTTAGTGCACCAAAACACTGATTGTGTGTGTGTTTTCAAAAGTTTTTCATTAATTCATCTCAATCAAGATAGCTCACCAGGTATAATATTTTGACATTGTAACATCTATTTCTTTCCGGATGCATCCCTGTAGATCCCTGAGAGTCGTATGCTCTAATATCCCATCGAGCGATGAGGTCTTGGTGCAGGGCCCTTTAATAGCGGAGGCACCACTGGTAGTACTTTTTCTTGGGCCACAGATGCCACCAGCCCCAGTAGCAGATGATGAATTCCACTTGAGCGCATTTCATGAGTTCCAGTGCCATGGGGCACCCATGTTCTAGGGAGAGACAGACCCACAGGCGGTTGAGGATTGGATAGGGGTTGTGGAGAGAGTCTTCAGGCTGGTAGGGACACCAGAAGACCTTATGGTGATCCTTACTGCGAGTCTCTTTCAGGTAGAAACATGTAGATGGTGGAGCCTGATGCTCCAGGTCCACGATGAGGCAACACTACTCTTGACAGACTTCAAGAGCCTGTTCCGGGCAGAGTTTGTACCAACCACCCTTCATGCAGTGCAGATACAGGAGTTACTTCATCTATAGTAGGGCATCATGACAGTATCACAGTACTAAGCGAGGTTCACTGACCTCACGCTACTCCACATATATGTTACAGGACCCATTCTTCAGGGCCCGAACATCCGATTAGGGGCTCAGGCGAGAGATCAAGCCTTCGATGATCTCACTCAGCATCCCAATGCATGCGGGGCTGTTAGAGAGAGCCCTCCTAGTGAAATGTTTCCTTGCTGAGCAGTAAGCAGCAACGAGACACACTACTAATCGACATGCAATGGAGTCTTCTCAATCTAGCGATAGACAGATGACGTAGAGGTCCAAAATGACCATATCCACGGGTGGATGACCGCATAACTCCGTATCAGTTTTTCGAGGCACCTGGGGTAGTGAAATATATCCCAGGAGCATACAGTGTTACTCGTGCAGTGGAAAGGGTCACATGGCTCATGACTGTCTGACCAGCCGTTCAGATGATCAGCAAACAGTTGAGGGCCCTCCCAGGTAGAGCTAGAGGTTCGATAAAGGCGGTCTACATGGAGAAGGTGGACAAGGGAGAGCTGATCTTCAGGTAGCTAAGGCATATGACCATGGCGCTTCGGAGATAATTTGAGGTACTATATGTGTCTACTCTATCATAGCTCAAGTTCTTATAGACATAGGTGCCAGTCACTCTTTCATTTCCACTACCCCTATTCGGATCTTTGAGATTTAGACGAAGTCTTTGGCTCAATCCTTACGGCTAGAGACTCCTACGGGAGAAGAATCAATGATTACACACTGGTTCCGAAAGTGTGAGATTACTCTAGGAGGTAAGAGAATTGGTTGTGATCTCCTCATAGTGGCTTTGAGGCCTCACAAAGTCACCTTGGGTATGGACTAGATATCTACAGTCCATGATCAGATACACTATATTAGGCGCAAAGTGCGGTGTGTCCGCACGGATGGGACCACGTTCACCATTACCGGCGAGAAGGGAACCTTTTCAAGACAGGACAAACTTACTCGGAGGAGAGTACATCCATTCACTCACAAATTGGCTTTCGTTACACTAGAAGAAGTTGATGCGGAGAGTCCGACTTATCCTGTAGTAGTGGACCAGTACGCATATGTTTTCCCTGATGATGTCCCAGGACTTCCTCTTGGCAAATATGTGGACTTCTACATGGACATGTACCCTAGTACGACACTGATATCAACTCCAGCATATCAAATGGCTCCCGCTGAGCTTCGTCAGTAGTGGTTATAGCTGGAGGACTTGTAGCAGAAGGGATTCATCCGACCCAGGGTTTCTCCCTCGGCAACACCAATTTTGTTCCCCAAGAAGGCGGATGGGATCTTGAGTCTTTGTGTTGACTATCATCGCCTAAACCAGGTGACTGTGAAGAACATGTACCGACTTCTGGGGATTGACAACCTCTTTGATCAGCTCAAAGGAACATGATGGTTCTCAAAGATAGACCTCATATTAGGCTATCACCAGCTCAGAGTTTGAGACAAGGATGTGCATAAGACAGCCTTCAGGTGTCGGTATGGCCACTATGAGTTCTTGGTTATGAACTTAGGTGTAACCAATGATCCAGCACTATTCATGTGACTCATGAATAGGATCTTCAAGCCTTACCTTGATCTCTATGTCGTGGTCTTCATCGATGAAATTCTGATCTACACGTATAGAGAGGAGGAGCATGCCTTCCATTTGCAGTTAGTACTGGACACACATCAAGGGCACTAGCATTATGGTTAGATCTCAAAGTACCAGCATTAGATTCGATAGGTTCACTTCTTGGGACATGTCATCTCGAAGGCTGGAGTTGCAGTGTATCCATTGATGATTGAGGAGGTACTTTCTTGGGAGCCACCCAAGTGTGTGACAGAGGTACAAAGTTTTATGGGCTTGGCTGGATACAACAAGAGGTTCGTTCCAGACTTCTCTAGAGTTGCAGCACCACTATCATCATTGAACAAGAAGGGGTTACCCTTCGTGTGGTCGAAGAGATGCCAGTAGAGTGTTCAGAAACTGAGGAAGAGGTTTACTAGTGCCCTATATTGAAGCTTATTAGAGGAAGGTGTAGGGTATGTAGTCTATTGCGATGCATCAGGGACTTTACTCGGGTGTGTTATGATGCAGGAGCGAGATGTGATCATGTATAGTTCCTGGTAGCTGAGACATCACGAGAAGAACTACGCTACCCATGACCGGGAGTTAGTAGCAGTGGTCTTCTCCTTGAATATGTGGATATACTATCTAATGAGAAAGAATTTCACATTCTACTCGGATCACAAGAGTCTCCGGTATATCATCTCTAAGAAAGACCTGAACCTGAGACAGTGATGTTGTCTTGAGTTCCACCGAGACTATGACTTTGAGATAGTCTGTACTCCTGGGAAGGGGAAGTTTGTTGCAGATGCACTTAGTAGGATATCTGTTATACAGCTTCTTGGAGAGGCGACAGAGCAGCTGGCTACTTAACAGATTTCCTATGTGAACTGAGATGGTGTTGTGTTCCTTCAGTCTCTTATAGTCACTCCTCCACTTCTTCAGCGAGTCAGGGAGGCAAAGTGTGGATACACTAACTGTGAGACCAGACATGATCATATTTACACAGGGCATGAACCTGATGGATTTTCATAAGGTGAGGAGCATGTCATCCTCTTCAGATGTTGTACTCTAGTACCAGAGTCACTTCTGGAGGAGGTGTTGAGGGAGTTCAACACTTCCCCTCTATAGGTAAATCCGGAAGTGGCAAAGATGTACCCGGACATTCAATGACAACACTGGTGGCTAGGTATGAATAAGGCAGTAGCGGATTTTGTCTCACGGTGCCTCACCTGTCAGCAAGTGAAGGCAGAGCCCCAGTTACCAGCAAGCTTGGTTCACCCCTTAGAGGTCCCATAGTGGATGTGGGATAGGATATCCATAGACATTGTGATGGGTCTTCCATGTACATCCAGAAGTCACAATCCGATATGGGTGATCATTGACTGACTCACCAAGTCGGCCCACTTCCTACCGATTAGAGAGAAGGGAACAATAGAGATATTGGTATGCCACTATGTGTAGGTGATTGTGCGTTTACATGGAGTAACTTCATCTATTATCTCTGACCGTGATGCACGATTGACTTCCCGCCTATGGAAGGGGTTTTAGGAGGCTTTTGGGATGCAGCTATGTCTAAGCACTACCTTCCATACTCAGAGATGTGCTCAGACTGAGTGGACCATTCAGACCCTTAAGGACATGCTCTGAGCTTGTGTCCTCGACTTTGGTCACAGCTGGGAGGATGACTTACCGCTGTTAGAGTTTCCCTACAATAACATCTATCACTCCACCATCGGTATGGCACCTTTTGAGGCCTTGTATGGTCGACCTTGCATATAACCTCTATGCTGGACAGACCCTGTGGAGTCAGCACTAGGGGGACCAGAGATGGTACATGCTTCCACGGAGAGGGTGCAGATCATCTAGGAGTGGATGAAGACTACACAGAGTAGGCAGAAGTCGTATGCTGATAGGAGGCAGAGACCTATGGAGTTCAAAGATGGTGACCATGTCTTTCTATGGGTCTCACCTCAATGATTTCTACGGAGATTTGGCCAAGGCGGCAAGTTGTCTGCGCGATTCATTGGACCTTTCCAGGTCCTCATTAGATTAGGTGAGGTGGCTTACCGCTTAACTCTACCACCTCAGTTGCACCAGGTGCATGACGTCTTCCATATATTTTAGTTGACGAGATACATGAATGACCTATCCCACATCATCGACCATGTAGAACTAGACATCGATGACTTTGAGACTTTCATGGAGGTTCCAGTAGAGATCAAGGATCAATAGGAGCGGATCCTTCACAGATGCTCGATACCCCTGGTGCACGTTCGCTGGTAGCATGGGAATCTCCCAGAGAGGACATGATAGTGAGAGGCTAAAATTTGTGCTCGGTACCCACAATTGTTCCTTCAGTTCGAGTTTTAGCTTTACGGGGACGTAAATCCCTGAGGTGGAAAGAATGTAAAAACCCGGAAATTCTGTGGAATTTTTTTTTCATAAATTCACGGGATTTTTAGGAGTCTGAGAAAATTTTCAGCACTTGATTCTGAGGCCCAGTGTGCCCGGAATCAATATCTTATGTTTGGTTCAGGTATGTTCAGTAAACTTGCGAGTGGGATTTTTTATCTTTGGAACCGGTGCATGGAATTGAAATATGAGGGCACCATTTAACTCGCAACATTAGTATTCACTTATGAAGACTTTCACCTTGAAAATATTAGTTCAAGAATGGATGTTTGTTTTGGGGTTTTAAATAATAATTTAAAATCAAATAAGGTGTAGAACTTATTTTTATTTTGGTGGTTAAAACCTCCAACTGGAGGTTGGGGGTGGGGGACACCACAACTTAACCTCTCATGAGAGGTTATGATGGTGGGGCCCACCCGAACATAACCTCCCTTGGGAGGATAAATATTTTTTGGGTACCACCTAGGTTTCTATCCCCTTTAACACCCAATTTAAGTGGATAAGACTCGTGACCTTCTCCACTAATTAATTGAGCCTAATCCACCCTCATTAATTAAATGTGTTGTCTTATTTAATTAAACACAACAAATTGAATTGTTGTGCCAACAAATTATAGATGATGTTTCCTTCTATTATTTTTTTTTCATGCTTCATTTTATTGTATGGGATAATAGAGGAGAGGAGGAGCTCTTGGAGAACTTCATCTTCCAATGATGAATTCCCCTCTCCAACGAAGAACGTGAAGAATGCCATATTCGACTTCGTCGCCTCCGGACACTCATCCACCAATGAAGGATATCCTCTTCTTTTTTCTCCATTGATGAATCAACGCCGACCTTTCCACAACTTATTCAATGATCATCAAATATTATGTAGGGGATTTTACGTTTGAAATTGTTTCTGTCCTTTTACACAGAAATATTAGATTGTGTGTTTAAAATTGTTATCGCCATAACGTGGAAGGCTCAGGCCGCATGAACATGGCCCAACCCTCCCCCTTCATTTATCCTCATTTTTTGACGACTGCAGTGTAGAGATGTTGTGGCCGACATCAGGCCGGCTATGAAAGAGACTGGTGGCACATGGTCATCGGGTCATCGGATGTGGCGTGGCCCCGACGTGCCGCACAGAGGAGCAGGGGGCCCCGGCCAGGCCGGGCCGCTACGGATGGGGCGTGGAGTCGTTTCACCGCATGGTGGAGAAGGTGGACGCAGCGTGACCAGGCCACAACAGAGGTCAATGGCACCATCACGCCGTGTGAAGGAAGGGAGTCGCACCCAGGGCGGGCTGTGGCTGAGGAGCTGGATCGGCTGACCGCTCAGCCAACCGGGATGAGCGGGACCCAGCGGGTCCCCTGTGATCCAGACCGGCACCACCTGGTGCCGGTGTGGATCCCACCCAAACGACAATGCCATTCATGAATTCTAGGGTGCACATAGTTTCTCCCTGGATGCGGCTTAGGCAGACCCACAAGCCGCCTAGCTAGACCCAGTGAGGGCCGCCAGGTCGGGTTGGGCCGCCCCCTCGTGTCGGGCCACCCACTCGGGACGGGCCGACCCCTTGGGCAGAGTCAGACCCTTGGACCTTGTTAGAACCACGGACCTGGTCGGGCCGGGTCAGACCGGACCAAGATTCACTTTGGAATGTTTTCCCCTTTTCGCCCATATCGTGGGCTACGAGTGCCTGATCGACAAACTGTCTGTGGCGACGGGAAGCTAAGAGCGAGACAGTTCTTTTGGAATAACCTTCTTCATGTTTTCACACAGTTGGGATAAGATAAAGTTTATTTGAACCTAAAATATAACCGGGCCCCAGGAATGGAAATGCCAATAATGCACTGACCGAGTGTCCGACTGATGCGACGTACGTTGCGTTGAGAGCCCAATGACGAGGTGGACCTTTGCGATAATTCTACTTGGGACTTTGAGGCAGTTGAAAAAAATACATGTAACCGACGGAGAGGATCCTCCCAGAGATGAGTGAGTGGAGTATGGAGACCTAGTAGTTGGCTGAGACCTGACGACTGTTGACCGTTTGACTCAGAGTGATTTGACTAGCCTAGTGGGAAGCGCCTTTATGTGACATGATAGACTCACAATGGGGAGCGCCTCTGTGTGAAGAAACAGACCCATGATACTCGATAGGAGAAGTACCTCAGTAGGCTATGAGGGGGAGAAACTCACTATGACGTGGTAGACCGACATTGGGGAGAGCCTATGTGTGACGTAGGTGACCCACAATGCTCGACAGGAGGAGTAACACATCAGTATAGGATAGTGGGAAGAACCTCTGTGTGATGCGGAAAGGCCGCAGTACTCTATAGAGGAGGAGTACACCAGCAGCCGAGGTTTTGGTAGTTTGACTAGGAGTGTTTCATGTTACCACCCCTAGAATATAATCATGGTTTTGAGCTGTGTCGATGAATTTTTTGTTTTCCTCATGATTGAGATGGGTTACTAGATAACTTAGGTATATGCATGGGCATATACCTATGTAATGGTTATCCATTGATTTTATACCTTTGTGGTTTATCCTTTTTGGATTTTGTGATACCTTAAGGGTCTCGTGGTGACTACTGAGTATCGTTATACTCACCCTTATATTGGTTATGCCCGCACTGTCACGACCCGTCCTCGGGACTCGTGTCGTGACAACCCCATGCCCGCCTTCCAGAGGCCAGGGGCAGGTGACTAGCACCAAGGTGCAAATCCCAGAAAAAAGGGGAAGGCATTGCCTTTATTAAGTAAACAAACACCACCAAATAAGCCAACAGAAGTAAACACTAAGTAAACTGAGTACAATAGTAAGTGCAGAAAGTAAATGGGCCAGAATACAAACCCAAACTGAAAGTAAAGTAAAAATGGAAAGAAAGTACAACAACTGAAAGTAAAGTAGCAACGTCGAGCTGTCCACTGGATGTCCCACCAGAAGGGTGGGTACCGATAGCCTCCTCAGCTCCTCGGGTCCAGCCGTCCGCTTCATGTACGTCCCGCCCAGGGGTCTACCTCAAGGTACTGACTGCTCCACAAGCCTCAACCACGATCAGCGCTGTCTGTTGTCGGCATCCAACACAATGTAGTGTGGGAATAGCCCATGTAGGGGTGAGAATACACTACTCCGTAGGGACCGCGAGACCCCAGAAGGTCTCCTAGAATCCACAAAGGATAATCCACAATAGAAAGATATAATCACAAAGTAACATCCAACAATACTTAGGTATATTCCCATACATATACCTAAGTCATCAATTCCTGTTAGGCTCCAACATCTGAGCCCAAGTTCAATCACGTCCACAGAGGATAGTACAACCCAATCCACATAGGAAAGAACAAAGCAATCCACATAAGAAGAAAGTCAATCATATCGAGGATAATGATTGAAAGTCACGACTCATCTCACAGAGGTATACTTATTCGTAGGGTGATAGAGATGATCAGATGTAGCCACTGATTCATCTATTATGGGACCCACGTATGATACTAAACCAGCTAAGCTTCGGACCCACGTAGGATACAAGACCAGATACTCTGCCAGACCCATGTAGGATACAAGAACAGAATCAAACACTGCCGAACCCACATAGGATACAACAACAGTAGTACTTCCAGACCCACATAGGATACAAGAACAGTAGTCATCGCCGTCAAACCCACGAAGGATTTCAGTACTGTCATCATCGTTGCCAATCCCACGGAGGATTTCAGTGTAGTCGCCATTGTTGCCGAACCCACGGAGGATTTTAGTGCAGTCATCATCGTCGTCGTAGTTGCAGCCAGCTATAGGGTTCCCGTACACAGCATTCTCGATTCTGGGAGGGTCTTCTCCATGAGCCAAAGGAGTGAATACGTCAACTAACACGTAGTCCGGAGTTCATGTATCCCAAAGTTCCGTCTCGTCGATAGGATCTCAACACGACAGACGACACGTCAATCGGACGCCCGGTCTGAGAGTTAATGGATTTTTCGTTCCAGGGGCCCGGTTGGTTTTTAAGTTAATACCAACCCGAATATACTCCAACATCATTCAAACCTCAAGTGGAATAATCCAAAAGTTCTGTCTCACTGAATGGAATCCATCAAAGCCGACGACACATCAATCGGACGTCCGGAGCTCAAGTTATAAGCATTTCTGCTCTGAGGGCCCGGTAGGTTTCGTGTTCGAACCAACCCGTTTGTACTCCAAAGTTCTCCAAAAACTCGATTATAATAAACCAAAACTTCCATCTTAATCCAAGGATCTCATTGTAACTGACGGTGCGTCGATCGGAGGTACGTAGCCCATGTTACGGGCATTTAAACGAACCTGTTCGGTTTTAGGGGGTTTTGGGCCCGAACCGACCCGGCCCAAGACCCCCTGAGTCGGACCGATAGGGAGTGGCCCATCCCAATGGGCGTGGTCTGGCCCAGCCGGCACGACCTAGCCTGGCCTGCGCGGTCGGTTTCCCTGCCGCGGGCGCGGCCCGCGTGGCCATCTCGGCGCTGGCTGAGCTGTCGCGGAAGGGGGGGGGGTGCCCCCTTATTTTGAAATGGTGGCCCCCACGTGGGGGCCGCTCCTCTTTCCAGACGGGGGTAATGACCCCCTACCTTCTCTGAATGGCTGACCCGGCTGGCCGCCCAGTGCCACCGCCGCGGGACCCCGCGGTCCCGCCCCTCCGACGCGCCGGCGGCCGGCGGTTCCGGCCGCCGCTCCCTACTCCGCCTTGGCCAAAGGCCGCGGCCTTGGTCCGACCAACATGGAGTGACGGTGCAGCGCCCCTCCGCCTTGGCCTCGCTCTGGTCGTAGTCTCTTTGTGGTTCTCCAGCGCGGTGCGACGGCGCCGTGCCCCTTTGCCGCAACCCCCCTCTGGCCGCGGCTTCTTCCGGCATCAACGGCACGGCGCGACGGCACCCCGCTTCTTCAACGATTTCCTCCAAGTTTCCGCGTGGTGCCGTTGCACCGCGCCACTTTATTTCGAGCTGCAAAAAACAAAACAACAAAGGGTGAGGAGGTTCGTCCGTGTTCGTGTGGTCCGACCTACTCCCGTTATATTGATAACAAGCTGCCCATAGAAATTGACGATGAACGGAAAAGAATATTCACGAACAAAATCAAACCTATGCCTCGATAACGAGTTGACTATCGATGATTGTCATGGAAAACGGAGTCACGGGGTGTGTCTCTGTACACATTGACGGATATTGTCTGAGGTAAAACGGCGTCTCCCTTCCTTTGACGCGGGAAAAATAATGAAGGAAGGTGCGTCGGTGTTCTTTGCGTTCTTCAAGGAAGATGATGAAGTTCTTCGATGGTAGAAATATCCCTCTCTCGACACAATGAAGAAACCAAAATAAAATAAGGCTTTAGACATATTTTATTACTTTTGCCAACACTTTTATAATTTTAACATTCATAATTTAATTCACTTCATTTAATTAAACATATGTTTCCAAAATTAATTGAAGTGATAAGTTGGAAACATTAATGACAAAATAGGGTTTAAAAGGGAGTTAAGGAAAAATGAAAATGTGGGGGCTCTTGTGGCCCCCACCTCATCTTAAATCCTCTCAAGGGGGTAAAAAAATCATTGGGTCCCACCCCAACTCCCTCACATGGGATAAACCACTTAAGAATGTGGAATAAAAATTGTAACATGATTTTTATTTCACTTTAATCTTAATCCCTTTTTTTAAACAACTAATTCTAAGAAAACAAAACTTCAGAAAAGGACATCCTAAGAAAAAAACAATTCTATGGTTTTATCGGTGCAGTAGGATTTCGATTTCGAGCACCAGTTTAAAAGTTAGGAAAACCCGCTCATTCGTTCACTAAACGTACCCGAGCTAAACTTTGGAAATTAATTGTAGGCTCATCAGGCCACAGAATCAAGTGCCGTCAGATACTGCGTACTAGTAAAATCCCAAACCAATTTAAGAAAAAAATTCCCTTGAAATTTTATGGTCTTTACATTACTCCCAGCTTAGGGCTTTACGTACCCATAAAGATAGATCACAATCTAGGGGAACAAATGAGGGTACTGAGCATGCATCTGAGCCTCCTATTCGCAAGTGCCCTCCTGGAGGTTCTTGTGCTACCACCTGATGCGCACTAGAGGAATTGACCACCCATGTAGGACCCACTCCTATTGATCCTCGATCTCCACTAGGACCTCTACAAATGTCTCCCCATCGTCAAGGTCCATCTCCCCATGGTCGATGATATGCGTCGGGTCATGCACGAATCTCCTCAGTTGAGATAGGTGGAAGACGTCTTCCACCCGATGCAACTGAGTTGGTAGAGCCAGGCGATAAGCCACCTCGGCTATCCGGCTGAGAACCTGGAATGGTCCGATGAAGCGCAGAGATAACTTGCCGCCTCGGCCAAATCTCCGTAATCCACATCGAGTTGAGACCCGCAAAAAGACATGATCGCCATCCTCGAACTCTAGTGGTCTTTGTGTCCTGTTAGCATAAGACTTCTGTCGGCTCTGAGATATCCTCATCCCCTCCTAGATGACCTGGACTTTCTCAATCGTGTCTTGGACCATCTACGGTCCCACAATTGCTGAATGAGTAGGGTCTGTCCAGCACAGTGGTGATCTGAAAGGTTGTTTGTACGATGCCTCGTATGGTGCCATCCTGATGGTGGAGTGGTAGCTGTTGTTGTATGAGAACTCCACCAAGGGTATGTGGTCCTCCCAGTTTCGACCAAAGTCGAGGACACATGCACGAAGCATGTACTCGAGGGTCTAAATGGTCCTCTCCGTCTGACCATCCGTCTGAGGTTGAAAGGCTCTGCTCAGACGTAGCTGCGTTCTGAATGCCTCCTATAACCCCTTCCAAATCCGGAAATTAAAGCGAGCATCTGGATCAAAGATGATAGATGATGGAACACCATGAAGCCGTACAATCTCCCGAACATAGAGATGTCCCAAGCTCTCTATTGGGCCCTGCTCTCTAATGCCTAAGAAGTGGGCCGACTTGGTGAGTCGGTCGACAATCTCCCAAATAAAGTCGTGACCTATGGATGTATGTGGAAGTCCTATCATAAAATACATAGATATCTCATCCCACTTCCACTTCGGGACCTCCAAGGGTTGTACCAAGCCAGCTGGTACCTGGTGCACTACCTTCACCTGCTGGCAGGTGAGACATCGAGAAACGAACTCTGCCACAACCATCTTCATACCCGACCACCAGTGTTGAAGTTTGAGATCCTGTTACATCTTCGCCACTCGTGGATGTACTGCTAAAGTTGAATTTTGAAACTCTCTCAGCACCTCCTCCTGCAAAGCAGCTGGTACCATGGTATGTCCTCTGAAAGGGACGATGTGCTCCCCTCCTACAGAGAATAAATCAGGTTCCTATCCTGAGGATATCTGTGCACGCCGCGTCTCACAGTCAACCTCCCCGCGTTGTGCCTCTCTGACCCGCTGAATAAGTGGATGAGTGACTGTGAGTGACTGAAGAAAGGCTGCTCCATCTCTATCCTTGAAGGATATCTGCAAAGAGGCTAGCTGCTCTATCCCCTCCCCATGTATCTGAATGCCCGTCCTCCTGCTGTGAGCATCAGCTACTAAATTTCCCTTTCCATGAGTATAGACTATCTCAAAGTCATAGTCCTGGAGGAAATCGAGCCATCGCCGCTTTCTTAGATTCTGGTCCTTCTGCGAGAAGATGTACCTGAGACTCTGTTGGTCAGAGTAGACTGTAAAGCACTTCCCATCAGATAGTGTCACCACATCTTCAAAGAGAAGACCGTTGCTACTAACTCCAGGTCATGAGTAGCGTAGTTCTGCTCATGTTTCCTCAACTGTTGTGATACATAGGTGATCACCGCCCGCACCTGCATCAGGACACATCCGAGTCTAGTCCCTAATGCATCGTAGTAGACTACATACCCAACTCCCTCCACTGGTAGCCTCAAGATAGATGCACTGGTCAACCTCTGTCTCAGCTCCAGGAAGCTCTACTGACATCTTTCTGACCACACGAAGGGTTTCCCCCTCTTCTTCAAAGTTGAAAGTGGTGCCGTAACTCTGGAGAAGTCTGGCACGAATCCCCGGTAGTACCCAGCTAGCCCCAAGAAACTCCGCACCTCCGTCACACTCCTAGGTGGCTCCCAAGCTAGCACTGCCTCAATCTTCATAGGATCCACCGTAACTCCTGCCTCGGATATGATGTGTCCCAATAAGTGGACCTCACGTAACCAAAACTGACACTTAAAGAGCTTACCATAAAGCTGGTGCTCTCATAGTGTGTTCAGTACAACCCGTAAGTGGTGGGCGTGCTCCTCATCATTGGTCGAGTATATCAATATGTCTTTGATGAATACCATGACAAATGGATTGAGTTATGGCTGAAAGATCATGTTCATGAGACTCATGAACACTGTTGGAGCGTTGGTCACACCGAAATTCATCACCAAGAACTCATAGTGGCCATACATACATTAGAAGGTCATCTTCTGCATGTCCTCGTCCCGAACTCTGAGCTGATGTTAGCCTAACCTGAGGTCTATCTTTGAGAACCACAATTCTCCCTTGAGCTGATCGAAGAGGTCGTCAATCCTTGGTAGCGAATACTTGTTCCTCACGGTCACCCGGTTCAGGCAATGATAGTCGACACATAGTTGCAAGCTCCCGTCCACCTTCTTGGTGAACAAAATCGGGGAAGCCCAGGGTGAAACACTGGGTCAGATGAATCCCTTTCCTTGCAAGTCCTCCAACTGTACCCGTAGATCTTGAAGCTCAGCGGGGGACATCCGATATGCTGGAGAGGATATCAGGGTTGTCCCGGGGTACATGTCAATATAAAACTCTACCTCTCTGCGAGGAGGTAGTCCTGGAACGTCATTAAGAAAAACGTCTGCATACTGATCCACCACTATAGGAAAACTCAGACTCTGCACATCAACTGATCCTAGGATGAGGCTAGCCAACTGATGAGTGATGGGTTGTCCTCTCCTCTATTTGAGTCAATCCTACACTGCAAAGGTTCCCTTCTCGCTGGTGAAGGTGAACCTGCTCCCGTCGGTGCGAACACACCGCACCTTGCGCCTAATACAGTCAATATGAGCATGGACTGTAGATAACCAATCCATGCCCAAGATGATGTCTTAAGGCCTCAACGCCGCTACAAGAGGATCCCATCCGAATCTCTCACCTCCTAGAGTAAGCTCACACTTCCGGCACCAGTTCGTAATCGTCGAGTCTGCTCTCGTAGGGGTCTCTAGTCGTATGGATCGAGCCAATGGCTCCATCGGAATCTCCGAGCTCCGAACAAGGGCAGTGGAAATAAAATAATGACTCACTCCTGTGTCTATAAGAACTGTAGAAAGGGTGGAGTAGACACAGATAGTACCTCGAATCATCTATGGCACGCTGTGTTCGTAGGCCTCCACTGCCTGAAGCTGAGCCTGCCTCTGTCCGCCAGCTCCCTGTGGTCGAGGTGGACCTCATGGTGGTGGTGGTGGTAAAGCCTCAAAGCGTCTCCCACCACCTGATGCTCATCCAACTTTTCTACCTCGTCTTCCTAATACCTGCGGACCGCCACGATCGACCCTCTGCCTCTGCTTGGGTGGCCCCTCAACCGTCTGCTGCTCCTCTGCACGGCGGGTCGGGCAATCAGGAGCCATGTGGCCCTGCCCGCCGCATGCGTAGCTCTGTCTACTCTTCGGAAGGCTGGCTCTATGTCGGGTGCCCCACACCTCTGAGCTAGTGTCCTGAGGTCATCCTCTTGATGATCTGGTCCACCTGGACCCATGTGACATCCGTCGACTGCTAGCTGCAGACGACTCTGCTACGTGCCGCCCTGCAGTAGGCCTCGCTGCTGGTGTAGGTTCAGCAAGAAAGCTCTCTATGAGAAGGGCTCTCTCCAGTACTCCTGCATGGGTTGGAATGCTGAGGGAGATCATCGATTCCCTAATCTCATGCCTCAGTCCCTGCCTGAAGGTTCGGGCCCATAAGAATGGGTCATGTACCATGTCTGTCAAATAGCGCGAGAGATCGGTAAATCTCGCCAAGTACTGGGCGACCATCATGCTGCCCTGCCATAGCTGTAGTAGATCCTGAATGCGCATCACATGGAGGGTGGCTGGGACAAACTCCGATCAAAATAGGCTCTCAAAGTCCGTCCAGAGGATAGATGCCTCGTCGTGCACCTGGAGCATCAAGCTCCACCATCTGCATGCTACCGCGTGCTGGAGGCTCGCTGTAAAGATCGCCCTAAGATCAGTTGGTGTCACCACTAACATGAAAACTCACACAACCGCCTCCAGACAATACTTGGCTGCCTCAGTGTCCATCTCCCCACGGAACATAAGTGGTCTCTGATGCTGAAACTCATGAAGTGCACTAAGGCGACGTACACTCTCAGCTGCTAGGGCTGGTGGCATCGGTGGCTCGGTGGGTAGATGTACTACCGGTTCCACCACTGTAAAAGGGCCCTACACCAAGACCTCGTCACTCGGTGGGCTGTCATCTCACACAGAGCTCTGATCCCTAGCTGGCTGCCATCGTGGGGCCATCCTGAAAATAAACAGGTGTGCCATGTTCAAAACAGTATACCTGGTGAGCTGACACAAAGTAATCACAAAGAAAACTTTTGAAACACACATGCAATCAATTTTTTCGTGCATTGAGTCGTAAATCAGAAGTCAGGGTCCTAGTGTACGGATACGTCGGCTGCCACACCAACACTAGACACCCTGGACTAATAAACACACTCAATACCCTTAACACTATTGCTTCACATAGAAGAAAGATCAGAGTCCTGAGTTTTGCGGGTGAACCGAACTTCTCTGATACCAATTTGTCACGACCCGCCCTTGGGACTCGTTCCGTGACTACCCCAAGCCCGCCTTCCATAGGCTAGGGGCTGGAGACTAGCACCTAGGCATAAATCCTGACAAAAAAGGGGAAGGAATTGCCTTTATTAAGTAAACAAACACCACCGAGTAAGAAAGAAAAAGTAAACACTAAGTAAACTGAGTACAATAGTAACTGCGGAAAGTAAATGGGCAAGAATACAAACCCAAACTGAATGTAAAGTACAACTGGAAAGAAAGTACAACAACTGAATGTAAAGCAGAAAAGTCGAGCCTTCCACTGGAAGTCACACCTGAAGGGTGGGTATAGATAGCTTCCTTAGCTCCTCGGGTCCAGCCGTCTGCTCTGTGTACGTCCCGCCCAGTGGTCCACCTCCAGGTACCGACTGCTCCACAAGTCTCAACCGCGATCAGCATTGTCCGTCATCTACATCCAATACAGCATAGTGCGGGCATATCTAGTGCAGGGGTGAGTATACGCTACTTAGTAGGGACCTCGAGACCCCCAACGGTCTCCCAGAATCCACAAAGGATAATCCAAAAAAGAAAGATACAATCACGAAGTAACATCCAACACTACTTAGGTATATTCCCATACATATACCTAAGTCCTGAATTACTGTTCATCTCCAACATCCGTGCCCAAGTTCGATCACTTACACAGAAGATAGTACAACCCAATCCACACAGGAAAGCACAACACAATCCACATAGGAAGAAAGTCAATCATATCGAACATAATGATTGAAAGTCAAGACTCAGCTCACACAGGTATACTTCTTCGTAAGGTGATAGAGATGATCAGATGTAGCCACTGATTCATCTAAGATGGGACCCACATAGGATACTAAACCACCTAATCTCTCAGACCCACGTAGGATACAAGACCACCTACTCTGCCAGACCCACGTAGGATACAATAATAGAATCAAACACTGCAGGACCCACGTAGGATACAAGAACAATAGGACTGCCGGACCCACATAGGATACAAGAATAGTAGTAATCGCCATCTAACCCATGAACGATTTCATTACGGTTGTCATCAATGCCGAACCCATGGAGGATTTCAGTGCAGTCATCGTCGCTGCCGAACCCACAGAGGATTTCAGTGCAGTCGTCATCATCGTCGTAGTCGCAACCAGCTCTAGGGTTCCCGCACACAACATGCTCGATTCCGGGAGGGTCCTCTCCATGATCCAAGGAGGTAGATACATCTATTGACATGTATTCTGGAGTTGATGTATCCCAATGTTCCGTCTCGTCGATAGGAACTCAACACGATAGACAGCGCGTCAATCGGACGCCAGGTCTGAGAGTTATTGGCTTTTTCGTTCTAGGGGCCCTGTTGGTTTTTAAGTCAAAACCAACCCGATCGTACTCCAACTGTGTCCAAACCTCGAGTGGAGTAAGTCAAAATGTCCGTCTCATTAATAGGAATCCAAAAAAGTCGACGGCACGTCAATCGGACATCTGGAGCTCAAGTTATAAGTGTTTCCGCTCCGAGGGCCTGGTTGGTTTCGTGTTCGAACCAACCCTTCCATACTCATAAGTTCTACTAAATCATGTGTATAATATAACGAAACGAACGTCTCGATCCAAGGATCGCATTACAACTGAAGGTGTGTCGATCAGAGGTCTGTAGCCCAAGTTACATGCATTTAAACGAAGCTGCCCGGTTTCAGGGGTTTTGGGCCTGGACCGACCCGGCCCAAGACCCCCTGGGTCGGTCCGAACCGGGTCGACCCGACCCGGTTTCGGGTCTGGCCCGTAAGGGCGCGGCCCGCCCGGTGGGTGCGTCCCATCCCAGCCTGAACGGCCCGGCCCGGCCAGGGCGGCCAGGTGGCCTGGCGTAGGCGCGGCCCGCGTGGCGAGATCAGCGCTGGCTGAGCTGTCGTGGAAGGGGTGGGGGCCCTGGCCCTTGTTTTGAAATGGAAGCCCCCACGTGGGGGTCGCACCTTTTTACAGTCGGGGGTTACGACTCCCATCCTTCTCCGAACGGCCGGCCCGGCTGGCCGGCCGGTGCCTCCGCTGCGGGACCCCACGGTCCCACCCCTCCAATGCGCCGGCGGCCGGCGGTTCCGGCCGCCGCTCCCTGCTCTGCCATGGACAAAGGCCGTAGCCTTTGTCCGACCGGCACGACGTAACAGCGCCGCACCCCATTACCGCGTCCCCGCTATGGTCGCGGCTTCTTTCGGCCTCAATGGCGCCGCGCTTCTTCGACGCATTCCTCCAAGTTTCTGTGCGGTGTCGTCGCACCACGCCACCTTCTTTCGATCCGCAACGAACACAACAACAAAGGGGGGAGGGTCGGCCGTGTTCATGCGGTCCGACCTCCTCCCATTAAATTGATAACAAGTGGACCAAATAAATTGACGATGAACGACAAAGAATATTCACGAACAAAATCAAACCCCTACCTCGATAATGAGTTGACGATTGATGAGCGTAGCCGAAAATAGCATCGCAGGGTGTGGCTCCGTACACGTTGATGGAGATTGTCCGAGGTGAAACGACGTCTCCATTCCTTTGATGTGGGAAAAATAAAGAAGGAAGGTGCGTCGGTGTTCTTCACGTTCTTCAAGGTGGATGATGATGTTCTTCGATGGTAGAACTCTCCCTCTCTCGACACAACGAAGTAACCAAAATAAAATAAGGCTTTAGCCTTATTTTATTCCTTTTGCCAACACTTTTAAAATTCAAACATTCATAATTTAATTCACTTCATTTAATTAAACATAACTTGTCAAAATTAATTGAAGTGATAAGTTGGCAACTTTAATGACAATAGTAGTTTTAAAAAGTAGATAAGGAAAAATTAAAAGGTTGGGGCACGGGTGGGCCCCACCACATCTCAAATCCTCTCAATGGGGTTAAAAAATCAGTGGGTCCCATCCCAACTCCTTCACATGGGCTAAACCACTTAAGAATGTGGAATAAAAATTGTAACATTATTTTTATTTCACTTTAATCTTAATCCCTTTTTCTAAACAAATAATTCCAAGAAAAGGCAACTCCAGAAAAGGTCTTCCTAAGAAAAAAATGACGTTACGGTTTTATCGGGGCCCTCAGATTTCGATTCCGTGCACCGGTTTAAAAGTTAGGAAAACCCGCTCATTTTTTCATTGAACATACCTGAGCTAAACATTGGAAATTGATTCTGGGCACACCGGGCCTCAGAATCAGGTGCATTTAGGTACTGCGTACTCGTAAAATCCCATTGAAAATTATGAAAAAATTACATTGAAATTTACGGGTCTTTGCATGCACCTTGTTTTGTTGGTTGCAGAAGATGGAAAATGCTGATTGAGATAGAGAGTAGCGGGATTAAATGATACACAGTGGTGGACCACTCGACATGATGGTACACAGAGCACACGAATGGACATGGAGTGCGGAGGAGGCCATCTATACCTACCCTTCAGGTAGGAACCCCAGAGGATGACCTAGTGGATGCTTTAATTTTCTTCTTTCAGATGTACTTGTACTTTTACGTTTCCTTGTACTTTACTGTTGGGATTGTATTTCTAGCCCCTTTACTTTAAGAACTTTTTTGTATATAGTTTTATATAGTTTTTTACTTCCATTTGCGTACTCTATTGTGTGTGTTTAGTTTATAAAGGCAATGCCTTCCCAGTTTAGGGATTTACGCCTTTGGTGCTAGTCGCCAGCCCCTGGCCTATTGAAGGTGGGCTTGAGGTAGTCACGATACAGGCCCTAGGGGACGGGTCGTCACATAACTTGGAAGGGAGTAAATATATTTTGAACTGGTGGATGTGAAGAGAGTTTTAAAGATTTAATGATGAGGATAATCACTACACTTAAGCTCACATCCCCAACCAATGGGGAAGGATTTGTTATCTATAGTGACACATATAATATATAATAAGGTTGTTTACATATTCAATTTGAAATATTGATAGCATATTCTTTCCACCAATTAAATATCCTCAAGCAGAACTACCCAACGGGAGTCCAGCGCGACACCCCGCGGGTGCCGCGGGGTTGTCCCGCGGCACCCCGCGGGTGTCCAGCGCGCCACCCCACGGGTGTCCAGGGCGACACCCCGCGGGTGCCGCAGGGTTGTCGCGCGACACCTCGCGGGTGTCCGGCCGACACCCTGCGGGTGCCGCGGAAGTGTCACGCGGGGCGGCGGCTTTCCCCCGCGCCGGCCGCTCGGTCGAGCCGAGCCGGACCGGCCCTGGCCGGGCCGGGCCGGGCCAACCGGATCGGACCCGACCCGGTTCGGGCCAACCAGGGGGGGTCGGGCCGGGTCGGCCCGGGCCCGGACCCCCCCCGTCTTCGGACAGACTTCGTTCAAATGGCCGTATCTTGAACTACGGGTCTCCAAACGACCCGCCGTCAGCGGCAAAACGATCCTTGGATCGAGACGGCCGTTTCGGTATATCGCACTCAAGGTTTCGGAATACTTTGTGTTCAGCCAGGTTGGTTCGTACACGAAACCAACCGGGGCCTCGGAGAGGAAACACTCATATCTTGAGCCACAGACGTCCGATTGACGTGCCGTCAGCTTTGTTGAGTTCCTCTTTGTGAGACAGATCTTTTGCCTTACTCTGCACGAGGTTTGGACGCAGGTGGAGTACGGTCGGGTTGGTTTTGCCTTAAAAACCAACCGGGCCCCTGGGACGAAAAAGCCAATAACTCTCAGACCGGGCGTCCGATCGACGCGCCGTCTGTTGCGTTGAGTTCCTGTTGACGATGCGGAACTTTTGGATACATCAACTCTGGACTTCGTGACAGTTGATGTATCAGCCTCTCGGCTTATGGAGCGGACCCTCCCGAACGAGCTTGCTGTGTGCGGGAACCCTAGTGTTGGCTGCGACTGCTTCCTCAACGGCGACGACTGTGCAGAGATCCTCCGTGGACTCCGACGACGACCGTGCAGAGATCCTCAGTGGACTGCGTCGACGACTGTGCAGAGATCCTCAGCGGACTTCGACGACTACTGCACACAGCGATCCTACGTGGATCAGTGCTATAGGTCCTGCGTGGGCCCGGTCCTGTGTGGGCCCGATCCTGTACCGATCCGATCCTGTGGGGGTCAACACTCAGCGGTTCTGTGTGAGCCAACTCCT
The DNA here is from genome assembly GCA_963277665.1 of Viscum album. Taxonomy (NCBI): domain Eukaryota; kingdom Viridiplantae; phylum Streptophyta; class Magnoliopsida; order Santalales; family Viscaceae; genus Viscum; species Viscum album. Next base: position 1,820,179,677 of record OY728146.1, read on the forward strand.
ACAGGTAATGCATGGGCCCGATCCTGTGTGGGTTTAATCCTGTGTGGGTCACTGCAGAGATTAGTTACCTATCAATCCTTCGTGGGTCCGACGACTTATATGGATCAGAGGTCATCTTTTCGTCATCCGAAGAAGTTTACCTGTGTGAGCTGAATCTTGTGTTTCTCTCCTTTGTGGATTGTGTTGAGCTATCCTGTGTGGATTTACTGTTTACTCTCCTTTGTGGATTGTGTTGTTCTATCCTGCGTGGGTATGCGTTTTGCTTTCCTGTGTGGACTGGGTTGTGCTAGGGCTCGGACGTTGGAGCCGATCGGGGAATTGATGACTTAGGTATATGTATGGGCATATACCTAATCCGTGTCAGATGTTACTTCGTGATTGTATCTCTCCTTCGTGGCTTATCCTTTGTGGATTTCGGGAGACCTCCGGGGGTCTCGGGGTCCCTACTGAGTAGCTTATACTCACCCCTGCACGGGCTATGCCCGCACTTCGTGGTGTTGGTTGCAGACGACGGACAGCGCTGATCGTGGAGGAGGCGTGCGGAGCAGGACAGTACCTGGAGGTGGACCACTGGGCGGGACGTACTCGGAGCGGCTAGGTGGACCCGAGGAGCAGTGGAGGCTATTTGTACCCACCCTTCAGGTGGGACTTCCAGAGGACGGCTCGACGCTGTAGTTTTTCCTTTCAGTTGCTGTTTTTCCTTTCAGTTGTACTTTACAGTTGGACTTGTATTTCTGGCCCCTTTTACGTTCAGCACAGCTTGTACAGTTTTTATTTAGTGTTTACTTTTCCGCTTTCTTACTCTGTGGTGCTTGTTTACTTTTCAAAGGCAATGCCTTCCCTTTTTGTTGGGATTTACGCCTTGGGGCTAGTCGCCAGCCCCTGGCCTATGGAAGGTGGGCTTGGGGTAGTCACGACACGGGCCCCGAGGACGGGTCGTGACAATCCCTTTGTAAAACCAATATTTGACACTTTTATATATTAAATTAAATAAAACTAAATTCTTCAATAGAAGTGGGACATAAAAATTTAATTTGGCAAATTTTTTGGTACTTTTCTGATAACTTTCATATTTTGATGAATAGTGAAAAAATACTAAATTTTAATTGAAAACAACTTTTCTAATCGAAATAATTTATAGTGTTAAATTATACATTTTAATTGTTTGTAAATATAAATAGATTTGTTTTATCCTTTAACTCAATGTCGATCATTATAAGAAAGTTCACAATTAATCATGAAAAAAACACATGCCAATCTTTTGATAGTTCTTACTTTAAAAAAACCCGCTTTTTGGTTTTGACAATGGGAATTAATTTTAAATTAATTAATACAACTTTTATGGTTTTAATATGGTAAAATAGAATTCATTTTTTGAATTCGGATTATCAGTATTATCTTTGAGTTAATCTTTGGTATTATTCTAAAAACATTCAATTTTAGATGAATGGTGAAAAACACTTCGTTGTTGTTTAAAATTTACTTTTTATTTAATTTTTTTTCATTTAATTTTAATTTATTTAATTAAAAATAGATATATAATACCTATATAATTTCAATTTAATTCATCGGAATAATTTTATAATAAAATTATATTTTATTGAACCTTTTAGCATCTTTTACCCACATTCTAGGCATATTTGCAAATTTTCATAAAACATACTGTTACTGTTTCAGTGAATTGAATTTCAAAAAATTTAGAGACACGGTTGAAATATGTATGTATAATTTTGTTCAATAATAAGAAAATAATTTTTGATGAATAGAAATTTTTGACTTTTATTTATCACGATTAATATTAAATAGGGTAATTGAAGGAAAAAATGATATTTTAATTACCCTAAAACTTGTCCTAATTCTATTGCATAAGTGTATTTCGACAATAATCAACCTTAGGAAAAAAATATGATCCTTTTTTTCAACATTAATTAGATTTTTACAATTGTTATTATTTTATTTAAAGAAGAGTTAAAAGTGTTAAATTCAATGATTAATAAATAACCCATTTTTAATATAGGGTCATACATAAGATAATTTAGACTATAAATATTAATTAGAAAGATAAAAATATTTCCTAAATATTGGTACTTAATTTATAATTCTTAGAGATTAAATAATTAAATTTATTTATGGCAAAATGGTGATGTAGTAATTATTTTATCAATAAAAGATTAAAATAATTGATATTATAAATATAAAAATACATGAAAATTGAGACTTTAAATACATTACATGAATTTTATATTATAATAATAAATGTTAGGATTGATTAAATAAATTTTTTTGAAGTGATACTGTTTTTATGAATTTAATAAAAACAAAATACCAAATAGTTTCAAAAATCACATAAATGATTTTTTAAAACAAATTCTATATTATTAATTTATATAATAAAAAAATATATGGTTCATCCAAAGAACATATATAATGATATATATGTCATTAATGAGCCATTTTAGTTAAAATTTATCTTTATAAAAATTTTATTAACAATATAATATAAAAATACAATGAGACATGGTAAATGTAAAACTACTTAACTAAGAGTTAAATATAAAAGATAAGGTTATTATAGAGACATGAACTTGTCTAAAATATATTGGTTGAGAAGATTTAGACCTATAAACACCTTATCCTAGAAATATATCCATTTTGAGACCTTATAAACTTAATATTATTTAATAATAAAATAATATTTCAAGGCTTTCCAAAAATGACCCTCACCTCTCTTATAAAAGGGTACTTCCCCTTCTCTCAAATTTACACCTCCAAATCCATTTGTATCAGCAAAAATATGCTCAAATATCCTCCAAACATCCATCACATCATCCTAGAATACTTCCTTTGAGCATAAATCCTACCTATGGATCCCTTTTGTTCAAATCATAAGGAAACACCTGAAGAATATGTAATTATTTTATCACCCCTTTCAAATTTCTTTTCTTCTTGCACTTTCTCATTCATTGTTATTTCCATACCGAAGTAATAACTAAAGTTACTTTTAAATATTTTGATTTTATTATAAATATGGTAAAAACATACTCATTATTATATCCATCATATTAATGATAATGTCACTTTGTGTGCGTACATACGACTTACCATCTCCAAATCATGGTGTAATTTTTCATTCAAAACTATGTTATTTGGATGGATATAATGATGAGTAATATGTATATAAATAAAGAAAATAAAATTATAATTTCTCTGTACAATTAATAAATAATCTAATCGAAACCTTTTCATCATTAAGGAAATGATATCGTCAATCATGTGTATATATAGCTTACCATCTCCACTACGCGATGAGATTCATTTCTAGGTTAACCATTCAATGATGAAAAAAAATATATATTATTAATAAGTATGTAATATAATACATAATAATAATACTTTTGATATATATATATATATATATATATATATGTACATACTTATATATATCTTATCAACTTACTTTCGTTCAATAAGATATTAAAATGGAAACAGCGTTTTTGCGTACGTACGACCTACAATCTCTATAAATGGTATTTTCCTTTTCATATATCCCTACATAATACATATTTATATTCTAAATATATATATTATATATAAATAATTTTTTTATGTTATTCATTTCTTTGATTCATGATATAATGATACGATCATGAATAACTTGTTAAAACACGTACGATAAAAAAGTTATTATTACCTGAAATGTTAATTTAACCAAGAAATCATTATTAAATGGGTAGTATAAAGTCATAAATGAATCATGTGTGATATAATAAATATAAATATGGTTCTTTTATAATTTCATATCATACTATGGTCCTTATCCAGAAGATTAAACATACCCTAAACCAATGGAAATTCTAAGGTAAGGGTTAATTTTTCAATCTCATTATTATCTGAGATTTTTATGTGTTAGTATTTTCTGGGACATATTTATTATCCATCTTCATATTTCATTAAATACATTTCAAAATTATTGTGTTAAGGTACTCTTTAAATAAAACATCATTTAAATTTTTTTAAATATTTATTCTTCAAAATCTTTCTCATTAATTTCAATGTTATCAAAATGGTTTTAAGGATTTATTTATATGGACAATATTGTTTTGAAATGATAATTAATTTCTAATGTTTCAAAATGGTATGGGACACATTGATTCAAAATTCACTTTTGAAGGACTTCCTTTATAAATGTGTTACTTTTTAATGACTTCACAAAAATGGATATTTCTCTCAAAATGTTTTACTAACATTTTCAACTATTAAAACATGTTTTTTAATATTATTCTTCATTATGGTTTATTTATTTTGATACAATATTCCATATTGTATCAAATGTGTTATGATATGTTTAACTGTGGATGTGCTATTTTTATACCATTCATGGTTTATGGTTAAAGTATTGAAATTTCATATGCTAGTTTAATTAAAAATGTTTTTGTTATGTCTCAAAAGTTTCTTATGTGGAATACATTGTACCTAATAAGTGATGGTGGGGCCCAATGTATCCCCTCAATGCATTGGTAGGTCTCATGAGACAAACTAGTTTCTTGGAACAAGTCCTTGAAAAAAAAATTAATTGTAGTCTTGGCACGAGGCCTTGACTATATGGCAATGATGTCTAGCATTAGGAATTCCCTTCGTTATTAATTTAATTAATATATGTGATTATTAAACTAGAATAATATCCACGTTCTTGTTTATACAGAAACCTTTGATTCATTTTCTCCATATTATGTTCATGTTTATGTTTAAAAAGATGTTGTTTAAATTAGACAAGCTTCCTTAAAACTTAATAGCTCCCGATAAATAATTTACCCTTACTGAGCATCTGAGGTCACCCATTTCATAGGTTTTGTTTTCCCAGGATTCCAAGAAGTGAATTCTATTAGATATGTAGGGTTTATCTAGGGGAATAATGGAGTTATAAACATATCATTAATTTTACATTTTATGTTTGAATGTGTATTGTAACTTTCATATATGTAATATTTTTTCCAAGACAATCGAAATGATATGTCCTTTGAGACTTGATTCCTTATATCATGCCAATCGTTTTGTAGAGACCCAAATCTTGAGGTACATGGACATAACATTACTTTTGCGCAATACTTATAAAATAACAAAAATAGACACATAATTACCGTAATAGTTTAGTGTATTTGGAGACTCAGAATATAATATTCTAATCTTGGTGAAAGATATTCAACATCTCCCATAAAGATCTTCCTTTTTTTTCTTACCTAAAACCTTTTTTTAAATACTAGGGAAAAGAAAATATATAAAAGGGTGAGCTAAAATTCTCAGTAAGGGTATTAATGGAGAAAATAGAACAAATCATATACATTTGAACTTAAAAAACATGAACATAATGTTTAAAAATCAATATCTTGAGAAATGACATAAAACATGGCAGTATGTAAGGTATAGATCATAAAGAAACATTAATCATGATAAAATAACATGGGAATAAGACATGTAATTGTGGAAACCATTTATCACATGTTATGATTTCCATATTAGCCAAGGAATTACTGCTAAGACCATCTTAGTGGACAAAGTCCCTTTCTGAATCGAGTTCACTCCTTATTCTAGTCCTGTATCACTTAACCGAATTATCTTTACGTTCCATCCATGTCTATCTGATGAGATATAAATCTTTACCCAATTCATTTGAGAGAGATATAGGTCCCACCCATCTCATAAATAAATCTTTCTTACTTGTGCCACAAAATAAACATAAATCATTCATTATAACCCAAAGAATAAAATGGGTTTCATCAATGTCATCCCATCATAAAATAATCCATATAAAACAAATGGATATAATTTCATCATAAGAAAATTGAAACCATGTAATTCATAGTGACATTATACTTCAAACATACACATATGAAATAATTTCACCTTAGATATAAAATAGTTTTGACAAAACACTTGAAATGAATTCTTGTGGAAAATATAATTTCTTCTTCAAAATCATTTTCTTTTCACAAATTGACATTCTATTTTAAAAGAAAGGATTTTGTGGAAAATAATATTGAAATCATGTACATGAATCTTCATGGAAATAAGGCGTTATGAAAACATAAAAATCTGTTCATGCCGTATTAGTTAAAAAACATTCTACTCGTACTTTTGTCAGAAAAGTCGAAAAGTACATCATATGGTATACAGAAGAAATATTCCTTCCATAAGATGTGGTAAAATTAAAAAAGGGTAAAAATAACTTTAAATATACATGGAAGAAAAGTAAACATTTTATGAAAACATTTGGAGAACATATGGAACATGGATAAAAAACATTACCCCAGTAAATACTTATGAATAAATAATCTCGGATAAGAATGAGATTAGTATAATTATCCCTTACTATATGTACAATTTCTTCTGTATGTGTCCGAGACTCTTGTATAGTGGTTTTATACATATTATTAACTTCTAAAAAAACCATAATAATATTTATGATATCATTTATGATTCACTTACGACTTAATATTATCCATTCATTTGTCAATTCCATGTTAAAGCAGTGTTTTGGGTAAAATCATTTCATTTATCATCCTTGTTTTGACTTGTAATTATTAATAAGATTACCTGGATCATGATTACTTAATTATAGAATATAAGACATGATTTATATATAATATATATTCAGAATATAAATATATATAATTGATCGATAAATGGAACGAAATACACCATTCTTGGAGACGCTAGGCCATATGTACACATGAACGCTGTTTTTTGTTTCCTTAATGAATTGAATGGAATTAAGTAGATGACATACATATATATATACATAAATACAGTATCATTATAATTTCATATATTTCATTATTACTTATTATATATACTTTATAATAATTCTGAAATTGTTAACATGGAAAATTAATCTCATCGCGTCGTGGAGACGGTAATCCGTACGTATGTACGAGCGATGATATCATTCCCATATTTATTGAATGGAATTGTAGTGGATGATATAATATCATAGAATCAGTATGATGTTATAATAATCATATATAGTTATTATTTACACCATTATACCAATCCAAGTAAGGTGGTGTTGGAAAAACGGATTACACCACGGCGTGGAGACGGTATTTCGTAAGTACGCATGCGCGGTGATTTCATTTTTCATAGGATGGATAGAAGGTTAAATAGGGTTGTTGTATAATTATAATAACATATCGGAATATATGTAATACTTATGTTATTACTTTATAATGAAAAAACTAAATAAGAGGATGTAGAAGAAGAAAGAAACTAGAAAGAGTCGGTAGAAGAGATTACCTTTTCCTCGACACGCCTCCTTTAAACTTCTTCTTAGGGCACTAGAGTTAGTATTTTGAGAAGACCAGAACCTCTATGATATAAATATAGAGTTTTAGAAGAGGAATTGGAAGGGGTTGGTCGAGCATCAAGAGTCAAAATGGTGTGAATAGAAGAGGGAAGGGGTGCCCTTTTTATAGTCGAGGAGAGGGGCACTTTTGGAAACCTCAAAAATATTAATATATAATAAATTCAAACCCCAGTTAATAACTTCCAAAATGACCCAAATATGAACATAGATGAGATAGGGTTGTAATATCATCAACAAATAAAATTTATACATGTTTGAAATTTATTTTAAACATTATCAACTTGATTTATCCTTATGTATTCTATTTAATTTTATTTGTGGTTATTAGATTCTAAATTTTAAATTGTTTTTAATAATTACTTATGTGTTGTGAATTATCCATAATTGGATAATTTATGACATTTTAGATCATATAACATTCAATTTATAATTTATAATTTTTTTGTCATTTTTAAACAATTTTATAATATGTTATTTTTATAAAATAACAATTGTGTCAATTATGACATTATTCCATTATTTTAATTTAAATAAAATCCACATAGAGGATATATTCTAAAAACAATATTTAATAGATTTAAAAAATGTCAAATTTGTCTAGAAAATTCGTAGACCACATAAAATAGTTCATATAATATTTATTTTAATAATTTTAAAACCATGTATTGTGTATATCTCTGAATAAAATAATTAGTTCAACATTTTTGTATAATTATTTAATATAATTATTTGTTGCATAAAAATTAAAAATAAAATCCTATGATGAAGATAAATCTAAAATATTTTATAATAATAATTGTACTCGAATTTATAATATTAAAATAACGAGATGTAAATTGTTATATTTATTAAAATATGAAGGAGACAACTTTGGAATCATTTAAAATAAAAGAGTATAAGTGTCATAATAGCCTTAATAAGGATTCAAATGGTCAAAAATTCTGACAGTGTTTGATTATGGTTTATATATACACTACCAATAGGTTTTGTTCGGATTTTTGGGCCTTTTGATATTTATTACTATTTCAATAAAAACAATATTATTGATTTTTCACTAAATAAATAATTTCTGCATCATTAATGTATAAGATAATAAGGTAATTAAATAACTCTTAAAATTTACAAATAAATTACGATGTTAAAGAAAAAAAATTATATTTCAAATGATTATTCATAACCTAATTTATATTTTGTATAACCTTTTATTAAAAATTCTTTAATTATTAATGTTTGAGTGAGACATATTTCATTTTCCTTTAAATAAAATAAACTAAAGGTCATAATAAAATACAAGTGGCTTCCATTAGAATCAATTTCGACACAAGTATAATTTAAGGAAAAATATAATCATCCAATTATATTATTTCAAGTGTTAGGGTAATTTTATAATATTATATTTACCCTTAATTACCCGATTTTCCTTTAACTATGGTAAATAAAATTTATTGTAGTTACTATTCATAATGCCTAAAAATAAAAATTATCTAATTAACATAATTTGTACCTAATGATTCAAAATATGGAATAAATTTTCCCTAATTCAAATCACAGAAGTTTCATAAATTAATTTAAAATTAATCTCGTTGTTAAGAAAACGAGTTTTAAAAGTTAAAACATTGCAAAAGATTGAAATGATTTCACCTATAAATTCAATGTAAAATCAATGATAAAGACATAATTTATATTAAATGGTAAAAATATATCCTATTTATACTTTAAAACCATTAAATATTATAATTTAATCATATAAATTATTATGATGAAAAAATTTTCTTCTAATTAAAATATACCATGTTTTTACTATTCATTAAAATGTGAATGTTATCAGAATAATATGAAAATTTTATCCAAAGTAAATTTTTATATCTTGATTCCAAAGAAGAATTTTATTTTGTGAAATTGACCTTATAAAAATATCAAAAACTATATTTAAAGTGGGTGCTCCATCAAATAGTGGAAAAACTGCATTTTTGGAAAAATACTTATTTTACCCGAAAAATTAATTTTGTTCTTATACCATGTTATAGAAAATGTGTAAGATGAATAATAATGTTATAAAATTCATAATTTAGTTTAAACTATTCATAATGGCTAGTTCATATTAATATTATAATAATATATCATTTTTTAGTGAAACTGGGTATTGCATACACCACTCGCTATCGAGGAAGGTCATGATTGCGTGTAATGCAGGCCAAGTCAGGATTGTGTGTAGTGTAAGACTCCTTTGTTGTTTCTTATAAAAAAAATCCAACAATATTTCATTTATACATTGAATATATATATATATATACTCAATGTTGCGTAGAATAACTACTATCAAACAAACATGATATTGTGTGTAACACGATCCAAGATTAGTGTTGTGTATACTACAAGCTAATACAGGTTTGCGTATAGTGAAAGATAATCTTGGTGTAGAATAAAATAGAAGATTAAAAAGAATATATCTTATAAAATCTCAGTTTGTTACATTCTACCCCCCTTAAAATGAATTTCTCCCTCAAAATTCGTCGGGTTTATAAATGGTTTATTACTTGAGAGTTTCTTTCATAGAAACCTACATCGTAAAAAGGAATACTAAAACTTAATTTTATAAATGAATGTTAGAAACAAAACAGATACCCAAAGTAACTCATCACTTGGGTTCCCATATAGGAGATCATTGTTGAAAATGTGGATATGGAGGAGAAATCTAACCATCAAGTTCTGATGGAGAGTGGTGGAGAATAGGGCTATGTAAAATCCAACAGTCCCATAGCCACAACATTGTTATAATCTAAGGTACCATCTGATTCATCAGATATGAGAGCACTAGGAAAACATTTTTGGTTTCCAATATCATTTCCCGAATGTTGAATAATTTTTGAATTTAAAGAAATACTTATTTGATTTTGGTACAATCTCAACATTTCTCATGCCTTGAACAATTTCTACTTCATCTCTTAAAGAAATGAAGTTGAATTTGTTATTTGTGAAGTGTTAGTAGATAATGAGATAGAATGATGGGTCATTCTATATGTCTCAAACAAAAGGTTAAAAAAAGTTATCAAATATACTTAAGTCCATCTATAGTGAGGTTAATCATATATGATTCCAAAAATGGACTTATACATTATCTATAATACCGCTTAATAAAATAAAACCGGTTTATACTAACCAGGGACTCCCTATAGGCCAGTGGTAGGCGATAAAGGCCTGTCGCACTTCATTTATGGGCTCGATTCCTACAACCTTGTCCGACGTGATGGGTTGTCGCCCGTCCTATGGGTTGTCCTTTTTTAAAAACTATACTATTATAACATAACAAAAAGTTATAGCCTTAAACAATACTATATTATGTCGATCATAATCTATTCCAATATTTAGGTTTATCTAAAATACTTATGTCCAATCTCATAGTATAAATAAAATTATTACTAGAAAGTTCATCTACAAGCATTCAATACAATCATTTATCTCTCGTATATCATAAGATATATATATCTAGTTGGTCGCATTCCAAACATGTGAATTACTTAATCATGTATTCTCTTGAAAAATGAATACCCATTGAACCATAGTGAAAACATGAATGTTGTCAAAAGTAAACTCTTTCCACATACCAAAATCCCAAAAATTCTATATACTCAAACTATGATATCACTTTTTCCTTCTATCAGTCATGAGCTCAGTAATACTATCAAACATCTCATTATCTCGTTATCATTTCATTATGCATATATCATCTACCTTCCAAAAACATTTGAATAACCTTTCATGGTTACCGGTACCATTCAAAATATACTTTCAAATACTTTAGCAAAAAACAATAGTGTAACAATCCTTAGATGTTTAATTATTCCATAGTACTATCCATTATTCTTGATAAACATGCAATCATTCCACTACCATCATAAACCATTAACCTAGCTTCAAAACTTATTTCATCTCATATATAATTTATAGTCTCTTCATCATCATCCAGATAAATACTACCCATATGACCATGTTGATTCTCTTAATGAGATTTTCCATTATGGCATTGGTTTGTATAATTCCCTTACATTCAACATTTAAAACATTTAACCATTGTTGATGTCTTAGAAATACCATTATACTTGTCCATTGTATTAACTGAACATTTTCCTTTACAATTACTGGATTTGTGTCTTTCTTTTCCACACCCAAAGCATCTTCCAGTTCCTTTGAAACATTTAATCTGATGCCTCTTCCCACATGATTTACATGATGGAAATTGAACTTTCATTCCTCTATGATCATCAAGAAAATCTATATTTCTCTTATCAGCTGAGTCAGGAAACATACCAAAGTTGAGATTATTGATCATATTATGATATTGATTATTAGGCATAATAATGACATGTGGACCTCCAAATCCAATTTCATTTGGTTTCTCATGAAGAATATCATTCCATTGTCAATCATATCCTCCATTACCGTGAATCTTCCTATTTCTATCCATTTTCTAAAACCCTAAAAAAGTTGTTTGAGAGGAAAAAATCATAATCAAGTGGGAGAACCTTCAATATATAACATATTAGGTTTAATTCTAATATCTTTACCATAATTATAGGACTATAACCTATACTTATAATTAACCTTAGAGACATCCCTAGACATACCTTTGAAATATCTCTAGGGATTTCACTAACGTTTTCGCATCCTAGTTTCCAAAGGTTGACTAAACCTTTCCTCTATTACCAACTGTAGAGACCCAAAGCATGACATACATGGGAATTATATTACATTTTCATGTTACTTTATACATAACAAAAATAGACACATAAGGACTGTAATAGTTTAGTGTCTTTGGAATCTCAGAATATAATCTTCTAATCTTGGTGAAATATCATCAACATCTCCCATAAAGATCATCCTTTTTTCTTACCTAAAACTTATTTTTAAATCCTGGGGAAAATAAAACATATAAAAGTGTGAGATCAAATGCTCAGTAAGGGTAAGCATGATGAAAATAGAACAAATCATATACATTTGAACTTAAAAACATGAACATAAGGTTTAAACATCAAAATCATGAGCAAAGACATAAAACATGGCAGTATGTAAGACATAGATCATAAAGAAACATTAATAATGATAAAATAGAATGGGAAAAAGACACATAATTGTGGAAACCATTAAGCACATCTTATGATTTCCATATTAGCCAAGGCATTACTTCCAAAACCATCTTAGTGGACAAAGTCCCTTTTTGAATTGAGTTCACTCCTCGTTCCAGTCTTGTATCACTGAACCGAATTAATTTTTCTTTCCAGCCATGTCTATATCATGAGATATAAATCTCTACCCAATGCATTGGAGGGAGATATAGGTCCCACCCATCTCATAATGAAATCATTTTTACTTGTTCCACAAAATAAACATAAATCATTCATATTAACCCAATGAATAAATTGGGTTTCAAAAACGTCATCCCATCATAACATAATCCATATAAAACAAATGGATATTATTTTATCAAAAGAAAAGTGAAACCATGTAAATCATAGATACATTATACTTGAAACATACACATATGAAATAATTTCATCATAGATGTAAAATAGTTTTGTCAAAACACTTGAAATGAATTCTTGAGGAAAATATCCTTTTTTCTTCAAAATCATTTTATTTTCACAAAATGACATGCAATTTTAAAAGAAAGGATTTTGTTGAAAATAATAATGAAATCTTGTATAGGAATCTTCATGGAAATAAGGCGTTATGAAAATATAAGAATCTGTTCAAGCAGTATAAGTTAATAAAACATTCTCCTTGTACTTTTGTCAGAAAAGTCGAAAAGTACCTCGTATGGTAAACAGATAAAATATTCCTTCCATACGATGTGGTAAAAGTAAAAAAGGCTAAAAATGACATTAAACATACATGGAAGAAAATTAAACATTTTTTAAAAACATTTTGAGAACATATGGAACATGGATAATAAACATATACCTAGTAAATACTTACGAATAAAAAATCTCGGATAAGAATGAGATTGGAATAATTATCCCTTAACTTATGTACAATTTCTTCAATATGTGTCTGAGACTCCTATATAGTGGGTTTAAACATATTATTAACTTGTAACCGAACCATAATAATATTTATGATATCATATATGATTCACTTACGACTTTATATTATCCGTTCATTTGTCAATTCCTTGTTAAAGCAGCGTTTTGGGTAATATCGTTTCATTTATCATCCGTGTTTTGACTTGTAATTATTAATATGATTACTTAGATCATTATTACGTAATTAGATAATATAAAAAATGATTTATATATAATATATATTCATAATATACATATATATAATCGATCGATAAATGGAAAGAAATACACCGTTCATGGAGACGGTAGGCCATATGTACGCATGAACGTTGTTTTTTGTTTCCTTAATGATTTGAACCAAATCCGAACATAGATTCGATAGTGTTGTAATCTAATCAACAAATAAAATTTCGACATGTTGGTAATTTATTTTAATCATTATCAACTTGATTTATCCTTATTTAATCTATTTAATTTTATTTGTGATTATAAGATTCTAAATTTTAAATTGTTATAAATAATTACTTATGTGTTTTTAATTGTCCATAATTGGATAATTTATGAAATTTTAGACCATATAAAGTTCAATTTATAATTTATAAATATTTTGTGATTTTTAAACAATTTTATAATATGTTATTTATATAAAATAACAATAGTGTCAATTTTGACATTATTCATTTATTTTAATATAAATAAAATCCACATAGAAGAAATATTCTAAAAAATATATTTAATAGACTCCTAACATGTAAATAGATTCTAGAAAAGTCGTGGAGCACATTAAATAGTTCATATAATATTTATTTTAATACTTTTAAAACCATTTATTTGGTATATCTGTTAATAAAATAATTAGTACAACATTTTTGTATAACACTTTAATATACTTATTTGTTTCATAAAAATTAAAAATAAAATCATATGATGAAGATGAATATAAAATGTTTTATAATAATAATTTTTCTCGAATTTATCATCTTAAAATAACAACATGTATATTGTTGTATTTATTAAATTATGAAGGTGACAACTTTGGAATCATTTAAAATAAATAAATATAAGTGTCATAATCGCCATAATAATGACCCAAATGGTCAAATATTCGCCCAGTGGATGATAATGGTTTATATATAAACTAAAAATAAGTTCTGTTCAGATTTTGGGGCCTTTTGATTTGTATAACTATTTCAATAAAAACTATATTATTGATTTTTCACAATATAAATAATTTCTGCATCATTAATGTATAAGATAATAAGGTAATTAAATAACTCATAAAAATTACAAATAAATTACCATGATAAAGAAAAAAAAATTATTTTTCAAATGAGAATTGATAACAGAATTTATATTTTCTATAACCTTATATTAAAAATACTTTAATTATTAAAGTTTGAGTCTGACATATTTCTCTTTCCTTTAAATAAAATAAACTAAAGGTCATAATCAAATATAAGTGGGTTCTATTAGATTCAATTTTGACCCAAGTATAATTTAGGGGAAAATATAATCATCCAATTATATTAAGACATATGTTAGGGTAGTTTTATAATTTTATATTTACCCTTAATTAGCCGATTTACCTTTAACTATGGTAAATAAAATTTAGCGTAGTTACTATTCATAATGCTTAAAAATAAAAAGTAGCTTATTAACATAATTTGGACCTACTGATTCCAAATATTGAATCCATTTTTTCTAATTCAAATCATTGAAGTTTCATAAATTAATTTAAAATTAATCCCTTTGTTAAGAAAATTAGTTTTAAAAGTTAAAACATTGCAAAAGATTGAAATGATTTTACCTATGAATTCAATGTGAAATCAATACTAATGACATATGTTATATTAAATGGTAAAAATATATTCTATTTATACATTAAAAACATTAAATATTATAATTTAACCATATAAATTATTATGATGAAAAAGTTGTTTTTAATTAAAATATAGCGTGTTTTTACTATTCATTAAAATATGAAAGTTATCAGAATAAAATGAAAAATTTATCCAAAGTAAATTTTTATATCATTATTCCAAAGAAGAATTTTATTTTTTCAAATTGAACTTATAAACATGTTAAAAACTAGATTTAATGTGGTTGTTCCTTCAAAAGGTGGCAAAACAGCATTTTTTTGAAAAATACTTATTTTACCCTAAACATTTATTTTGTTATTTTACCATGTTCTATAAAATGTGTAAGATGAAAAATAATGTTATACTATTCAATATTTAGTTTATAATATTTATAACGGCTAGTTCATAATAATATTATAATAATATATCGTTGTTTAGTGAAACTCGGTATTGCATACGACACACGCTATCGAGGAAGGTCTCAATTGCGTGTAATGCAAGCCAAGTCAGGGTTGCGTGTAATGAAAGAATCCTTTGTTGTTTCTTATAAAAAAATCAAACCATATTTCATTTATACATTGAATATATATATACTCAATGTTGCGTAGAATAGCTACTATCAAACAAACATGAAATTGTGTGTAACACGATCCAAGATTAGTGTTGCGTATACTACAAGCTAATATGGTGTTGCATATAGTGCAAGATAATATTGGTGTAGCGTACAATAGAATATTAAAAAGAATATATATTATAAAATCTCAGTTTTTACAGTATTAAAATAATGCACCGGATCCAGGATTCTTGGATTGGGGTGTTATTGTTGGTATCAAAGGAATTTTATTACAAACCTTGGAAACTAGATTTATAAAAACATTGATTAGAGAAAATTACGCGAAGATAGAATTTGAGGATTAGTATAGAAAAACATCCTAGAATTTTGGAAATTTATAGATTTTGTGTATTTTCCAAGAAATACATCTCGTTCTGGATATAAGTTGCTAGAGGCAGCTCTAGCATAGATATACATAGGAGTGAAAACTCCAAAAAGGTGTTATGGGATTGAAATAGGGTATCCTAGTACATAACAATGGGCCATTCTTCACTCTTGGTTATGAAACTTCTAGGGATATGCTTAGGATAACTCAAATTTTCTTTACAGTCCATTATGAAGGATTTAGGAGTAAATACATCCTCAATGAAAACATTGTTTTTATTATTATTTATTATAGGCATAATCTTTTCAATTTAGGTTATGTATTTTAAAATATTGAACTATGAATTGTGGCTCATAGACTATCATAGTGTATTCCATTTTTTAGAAATGGCTCAAAATAGAAGGATGAGAACTCCAACAATACACATGATCCAAAGAGTAAGAACGATCATATCATTGATGGAATTAAGCCAAATTTATATGGGTAATAGTATCCTACGTATTCTCATCATATGAAAAAATTTATCATGTGTTAATAAGATAAGTAAATAATTCTATGAGTCCTATGGATTTGAAGGAAAGCTAGAGATGAAATGTATGGTAGAGAGAATGGTTGATAAAGGGAAGAGGGGAAAGAAAAATTTTCCCATATGAGATAACTATGGAAATGATTACCATAGTAAATGCATGAAGATAGTGGGATTTCGTTATAAGTGAGGAGAAAACAAACACAATGTACACGATTTCAAGGGTAAGAAAAATGTTTCAAATGTACAATGCTTCATCTACATGGAGTTGGGATAGTACGTGAATAAATACCCCAATCATCAGAGTATAATACAAATGACGCTTCGGATAATAATCAAGTTATTATACTAGCACATATGAAGAGTAATGACTAGTGTTCTTATGTTTTTATTAAAAAATTGTGTCATTTTAGCTTTGTATCAATGATGTACTGGTTAAAAGAATTATGGAGTATACAAGAATTGTACTGAAGTACCATTTCATTAAATATTTGAGATTGTGTGGTACCAAGAAAAGAGACTTAATAGAAAGTTAGACTTTTTTGAAAATAAATGGTTGAAGGAAAGATAAAATTTATATTGTCTTGATACTAAGGTATTGATTTTCGAATAAGAGACTATTGATTTTGATAAATTATAATGGATATTATTGACATCCTTGGAACTGATTAATGGCATGTTTATTCCATCATTGTTGGAGTATTTAATATTTTCAGAATTAAGGAGTATATACAATATTCTATAAGGAACAAGGGTGATTAAATGTATTAAATATGGTTTTATAGTACTTTAGGGTGTTAACATCTTTTAGTAGAATATATTATAAAGGCATTCACATATTATTCTGTCGAAAAAAAGATCATTATTTCATTTACCTTCCTAGTAAATTTAAAACTATGTGTTTGGACAGAAGAATTTTGGATAAGTATAAAGGTTGGAATGAATTAAGGTGTAAATTGGATACTATTTTTTAAGTTTATAACATTTCTTAAGATTATTTTTGGATTGTAGAGAAAGGACAACTTGGAGATCTGGTGACAACCCGATGCATCTGGAAAGTCCACGAGACTTGAACCTAAAACTAAAGGGTGACAAGGGTGCATAACCTATCATTGGCATACGCGACGTACTAGTTTGTATAATATATTTATTCATAAAATGGTCTGACATGTTATTTATAAATTCATTTTTTGGAACAATATATGATTAGGAAAAATATAATATTTTTTAATTCTATTTTCTTTTGAAGTGAAAGATGAATTTGTGTTAAGAATTAGTTGAAGGATGGAACTCTACATTTATAGTATATTTTTTCTCTCATTTTATGAATAAATTAATTACTAAATATTAGGTAAGAGATCTTAAAACCAAAAATGATTTATCATAATACCTTATGTTTTGTGGAAACGATTTTATTTTAAATCAACATAGATTCATGGCTTTGAGGCCCTCAATTTTAAACTTTTTTGTGATTGATGACCTTAATCACTCTCTATTAATATTTACATTTTCCCTCAATTATTTGTCTCTAATTTCCACCAATGTTCTCCTAATCGAGATCATAATTTGGTTGTGACTTTTTCATTTCACATTCACTCTTATTAAGACTAAATTTTATTAACCCAATTTCTGATGTGGGTTTTCCAAAAATGAATTTTTCTATTTTTAGACTTTTGTTTTCGGATAAAAATTAAAATTGCGAGGATGAAATTTATTTTAGGAGGTTATAATCTAACATCCCCAGATTTCATAGTATGTTATCTTTTCAATGTAATTCAATAACTTGCACTTCACGCAACACTGACTTCAAGCGCACCACGACTTACAAAAACAGACGTACAAAAAGCAGTTTTGAATAGTACTAACCGAATATTGAATTTTATATACTTAATATAATTTTAGAATCCATATTATGTGTTTCTTAGACATAATATATGAAAATATTCATTTCTTTCAGATAAAAGAAGTATTTTACAAAAAATGCAATTTTACTGGCTTTTAATGGTGAACTCTTTTTAAAACCAATATTTAACACTTTTATATATCCAACTTAATGAAATTAAATCCTTCTTTAGAATGGGGACATAAAAATTTAGTTTGGGTAATTTTTTGGTACTTTTATGATAACTTTTATATTTTAATGAATAGTGAAAAATACTAAATTTTAATTGAAAACAACTTTTTTAATCGAAATAATTGATAATGATAAATTATGAATTTGATTGGTTTTTAAGTATAATCTGATTATATTTTTATCATTTAATACAATGTAGGTCAGTATAATTAATTTTACATATAAATTTGACATAAACACATGTTAGTCTTTTGATAGATTTTACTTTTTAAAAATATCAATTTTTGGTTTGGAAAATGGGAATTAATTTTAAATTAATTAATGTAACTTCTATCTTTTATATTTGATAAAATAGAATTACTTTTTGAATTTATAATATCAAAATTATCTTGAGGTGAATTTTGTTGTTTTTATGAAAACATTCCATTTTTTGAGAATAGTGAAAAACAATGCGCTATTGGTAAAATCAACTTTTTATTTAAATAATTATTTATTTTATTTAAATTTATTTTTGTTCAAAATAAATATATAATACATATATATGTTCAATTTAATTCATTTATGTCATTTTATAATAAAATTATATTTTAATGAACATTTTTACGTCTTTTACCCACCTTCTTGGAACATTTGCAAATTTATATAAAACACAATTTTACCACTTCTTTAAATTGAATTTAAAAAATCTTAGAGACACAATTGACTTTAGTAAGTAAAATTTGGTTCAATAAGATGAAAATATTATTTTTGAATAGTAACTTTTGACTTTTATTTACCAGGGTTAAAAGTAAATAGTGTAATAAAATGTGAAAATCATATTTCAATTACCCTAACACATGTCTTAATTCTATTGGATAAGTGTATTTAGACCAAAATCAACCTAAGGAATAAAAAATGATCCCTTTGGTCAAATCAAATTAGATTAGGACAATTATTATTTTTTAATATAAAAGAAGAGTTAAAAGTGTTAAATTCAACGTTTAATAACTAATTTTTTTAATATAGGGATATATATAATATTAATTCAACTTTAAATATTAATTATAAATCTATATATATTCATTATATAAATGAATTTTATTTTTATTTTTTAGGGATTAAAAAATTAAATTGTTTTATGAAATAAAGATGTGGTAGTAATTAAATATTTAATGAATGATTAACATAATTGATATTATAAATATAAAAATAAATTTAAAATGAGGCTTTTGATTCCTTACCATAATTTTATAGGTTAATATGACAAGTTATGTTTGAATAAAAAATCTTTGTCTGAAGTGAAAAATTATTTATGACTATAAAAAAAAACAAAAAACCAAATAGTGTCAAAATTTATGTAAATGTGTTTTTAAAAAAATACTATATTATTAATTTGTATAATAATCATAAAAATATAACATTCATCCAAAGGACATAATTAATGATAGATATTCCTTTAATGAACCACCTGTGGTTTTCTTGGTAGTTTAGTGTATGTTTATTAACCATATAATATATAAATACAAAGAGACATGATAAATGTAAAACTATTTAAGTAAGAGTTAAATCTAAATGATAAGGTGAATATAGTGACCTAAACATTTCTAAAAGATATTTGTTGATAATATGTCGACCCATATCCACCTTATCCTCAAAATAAATTAATTTGGAGCCATTAGAAACTGAAAAGGGTTTTATAATAAAATAATAAATCAAGCTTTTCCTAAAATGACCCTCTCCTCTTTTATAAAAGAGAACTTCCCCATATCTCATTTTCACACCTCCAAATCCATTTGACTTGGCCAAAACCAGATAAAATATCCTCTAAACTTTTCATACTTCAACTTAGTGGCCTTCCCCTGAGAAGAGTGTCAACCTATGGATCACTTTTGTTTAAATCAAAATGAAATACCCAAAGAAGAGGTAATTATTTTATAACCTCTTTCAAATTTATTTTCTTCTTCCACTTTATCTTTCTTTTTTATTTATGTTCCAAAATAAAAACTCAAGTAACTTCTATATACTGTGATGTTATTATAAATATGGTACAACAATACTCATTATTCTATCCATCATATGACTGATAATGTCACCATGTGTGTGTACGTACGACTTATCATCTCCACGTTGTGGTGTAATTTTTTATTCAAAACTATGTTATTTGGATGGATATAATGATGAGTAATATGTATATAAACAATGAAAATTACATTATAATTTCTCTGTAAAATTAATATACAGTATAATTCCCCAACTTTTATTCATTAAGGAAATGATATCATCTCTTTTGTGTAAGTACAACTTGTCATCTCCACGATGTGATGAGACTCATTTTCAAGTTCACCATTCAACAGTGACTATAAATATATATATTATTAATAAGTATGTAATATATTAAAAAATAATTCTACTATATATATATATATGTACTTACAAATATCTTATTCACTTATTTCTATACAATACGATAGGAAAACAGAAACAACGTTTATGCGTACATACTACCGACCGTCTACATAAATGGTGTTTTCCATTTCATATATCAATCTATTAACCTATTTATATTCAAAATATATTATATATATATATATATCATATTTTATATTATGGATGTATTTAAATAATTATCTAATGATACGATCAAGAATAACAAGGTAGAACACGTACGATAAGAAAGCGACTAGTACTCGAAATGTTAATTTAACATGGAAATCATTATTAAATGGGTATTATAAAGCCATAAATGAATCATGTATTACATAATAAATATGAATATGGTTCAAGTATAATTTAATAACATACTATGGTCATTATACATGAGGTTAAACATACCCTTGACCAAAGGAAAGTGCAAGGTAAGGGTTAATTCTTCAATCTCATTATTTTCTGTGATTGTTTATTTGTAAGTATTTTATAGGAAATATTGATTATCCATGTTCATGTTTCATAAAATTCATTTTAAAATAATTATTTTAAGTTACTCTTTAACTAAAGAATCATTTTAAATGCTTTAAATATTTATTATTCTATATATTTCTCATTATTTTCCATGTTTTTAAAATGGTTTTTATGATAAATTTATATGGGCATTATTGTTTTAAAATGTTAATTACATTCAAAATATTCAAAGTGGTATGTGACACTATGATTCAAGAATATCATTTAAACTAATTCCATTATAAATGTGTGACTTTTAAATTATTTCACAAAAAAGGATATATCTATCAAAACATTTTACTAATCATTGTCATCAATGTCAACATTCATTACTTGATATTATTCTTGATAAATGTTGATTTATTATAAAAAAATCATCTATATTATATCGAATAAGTTATAGTATGTTTGATTGTGAATGTGCTATTTTTATACCCTTCATGGTTTATGGTTGAATTATTAACATTTCATAATCTAGTTTTAAGATGAATGTTTAAGTTATGTTTTTTCATTTTCATATGAGGAATGCAGTGGTCATAGTAAGTGAAGGGTGGGGACCATTGTAACCCTTTGATGCATCGGTAAGTCTCATGAGAACAACTAGTGTTTTGGAACAAGGACTTAACAAAAAATTTATTCTAGTCTTGGCATGATACATTGACTATGTGGCAATGATGTCTGCTTTTAGGAATTCCCTCATTATCCAACTAATTTTTACATGTTATTATTCAACTAGTAGAATATCCATGTGCCTGTTTATATTGAAATATTTGATTTATTTTCTCCATATTATGTTCAATATTATGTGTCAAAGACTGTTCTTTTTATTACACATCTTGCCTTAAATGTTTATAGCATAGACTAGATTATTTACCCTTAATGAGAATCTGAGATCACCCCTTTCTTATGATTTATTTTCCTAGGATTCCAAAAAATGTATTATGTTTGATATGCAGGGTTAAGCGAGGGGAATAATTCTGTTCTCAATGGATTATTTATTTTGGGATTTAGGATAGAATGTGTAATGTAATTTTCATGTATGTAAAATATTTTACAACACTGCTAAAATAATCATTCCTTCGGGAATTGATTACTTTTAATCATGCCAATGTATTAAAATATTACATTGGCTCTATGATTCTAAGGTCAGGGAATTATAGTAAACATCAATGTATGGAAATGACAATTCCTAACCATAGGGCCTCCCTCAACCAACAAACAGTCATGGAATGACACCTCATGGTACATGGGGTGAGTTACATTAGGTTTGTAAATTTGTACATCCAAGACACATAATCATTCTCTGACATCCACTTGAGAATCAGATACACCTCTTATACATCAATCTACATCCAAAAAATCTTCTAGGGATTTTTAATCACTCATATTTCTAAAATGAAACCTAGTTATTAAAATTACACCATTTTGGAATCAAAAATTGAAACATCCCCTGAAATTCATAACGTGAAAAAAAGCATGATTCCTTACAACCTCCACACAATAGAACATATCATCCTGAAAAATACTCATTAGTTCTTTAATCATTAAACTATACCTACCCTAGTCATCAATTCATCTTAAAATAATTGTTTATTATTCTTGAAAATTGAACAAGCCTCCTCTATGAAAGTCTAAAGACAAGGTACACTATACAATAATAACCAAGACACCACTCTTTACTATCACGAGTACAGATATGGTGCTTACTCAACCCAGGGTTGTCCCAAGATACAATTATGTCATCAATAATTTTATCAATAAAAGTTTGGTTCACCACATCATGATTCTATGCTTATATTCACTGATTATGATCTAGGTCATATCCACCATCACAATCAACTACTGAAACACATTTCTAGTTGTCCATTACCACATTCAGCATGGTTTCCATCACACTATAACCAATTAGACATTAAAATGATATTAATACATACATTTGATGCTATTTTTTATAAATTATTCACCACAACCACTAATGTGAAAATTATGTATATGATCATTATCAATAAATTCACATAGACATCATAATATCATTTAAACACCAACACCAAATTCTAGAATGGACTCCCAGTGTAACATCATGGATGGATAACTGTGACATCCTGACCTTGGTGCCACACACTCATGTTGTGATATGGTCAGTCACATGACCTCTTGAATGCCTCCCAATGCTCTAGAGACTATCAACTAGAAACAAGGGTCTATATATATACCATGGTGAGACTATTACGCATTTATCACAGAATCTCAATAGTTAAATATAGAAAAAATATAATAATTAATACTAGAATAATACCAAAATCTCATGATGACCAAAATGGATATAATAACCCAACATAATAAATATAAATTTAATGAGAAATTTTTTTTATGTGTCAAAATGAAAACCCAAAATAAATATACTGACAACTCCCCAAGTTGGTCTGGACATCATGTTTGGTTCCCTCGTCCGTGCTCTATCCCAACATATCCATCTAACATAAGGCTCTTTCCCTTATACAATCCAAAAAACATAAATTCTATTCAAGTATAAATCATGAATCATGATTAGGGTGTGAGTTCAAATCAAAAGGCTACCACCAATGACATATAAAACAATATCCATTCAATAAAAGTGTTTGTAGTTGTATAATGATATAATAAAAGTGATAAAATTATAATTTTACATATTCAATTATTATTCATTTGACCTTATAAATCCTTGGGTTTTCAATTACATATAAACCATTGATAACTACCTTGGTCAATGATATATTTTGAACTATCCACCTGGAATATCACATGAAGAATCAAAATTCATCATTACACATGGTTTTTAATTTTTAAATCATTTAATTTCAATTCTAAATATGGATTATTTGTAACATAGTCCAATTCCAACATTTTGGCCATATAATTCAATGGCTAGGATCCCATGGGTATTTTAATAATCATTCCATGTCTCATATCATGATTATCAATCAATCACATGTGATATTATAAATCAATTGTTTGTGTCCCACACTCATTATCACAGGAATTAATTTGGGCGTAGAACAACAAGTCTAGAACCTAGTGGGTAGTTGGATCAATAATATATGACCTAAAAACAAATATTCAATCAAAAACAATATATACACTTATCACATTTAACAAGGTTAATCAAAATTCCCCATATTATCAGCATTTCACATCATGGAATACCTATTCAATTATCAGTTCAAACATGTTTTAACACATTAATCACATGTAATAATATAAAAATTCTCCATTAATCCATTTATTAACATTTATTCATATTAAATATTATAGTTTTGTGGATAATACAAACATCCCAAAATTCCTATCATTCTATCAATTCCAAATCCGATTAATCAACCAATTCCCCAATCTCCAATTTAACAAATTCTCTTTCCCAAGTTCAACCCAATTCATTATTTCTTGTATAATTAATTAACTAATTCCATAGTTCCCTTAATTATTTAAAAAAATTAACTAATCCAAATAAATATTCAACTTCAAAGCATTGAAATTAAAGTTCAAAAATCAATACAAAAAATTATAATTCAATGTTTTGGATTTTAACTTTTAACCGCGAACCTAAAAATTGTTGATGAGAGTTTTATAATGGAAGTACACAATTGAAGAATAATGATCAAGAATGATACGTAGAACTAAATAAAAAAATAATATCAAATAAATCAACATCCATGAGAACCTAGATTAAACCATCACTAATAGAGGAGAACTATCCCCTCTTTATCAGGACAGAGAGACAAGAAGGAGAGAAAATTAATCAGGAATATATTAAATACTTGGATAGGTTAATATCCATCTATTTGTTCTTTGATTCACAATTAAAATTATTTCAAAGGTCCTGTAATCTTGTTTAGATCCTCCAACTTCAATGTAAAATGAGTTAGGGTCCTACTGGGGTGTTTAGGGATACAAGCTAGGGTTTACGTTAATATTTAATGATTTTTCGGTAGAAATAAACCAACATGAATGGTTTCTTGGGTATGCGTTCATGATTTGTCAAATGGTGTGACATAAATTCAGGACAATATTATGGGTTTTCAGGGTTAATTTTAATGGGGATCTTGATTTCCCAAACATTCAACAGACATTGAATCCCCCTCTATCTGAGATTGCATGGTTTTTTTGGGACAAGGTGCACGGTCTAGGAAAACCATGCACCAACCATGTACTGAACAAAACAAATCCAAAAATCATTAAATTAACTAAAACCAACCTAATAAAAACCCCAAAAAATATTACCAAATGTTGGTAATGGAGTACCTGAAAACAAGCTTGATACATCTCTATGAAAGTATAGGGTCATACAAACTCCCCAAATTATAATATATCAACTTTAAGACGTACACCCAAGCATCTCTAGGATTCCAAGATTAAAATATCTAGCAACTAATCCCACATATCTGCTTCTCTCTATCATGTTTCCTCCTGAACACATCCATGTTTCCATAATACATGAACTATCTGCATGGTCTTTCCTCTCAACACTTTCTCACTATGATCCACAACACTTATCAAATGCTTCTCAAAGGATGCATCTGTATCAAGATAAACATCACCCACATCAATAACACCAGAATGGTATGGGTGATATCATCAAAGTTGAGAAAAATTAAAACAAAATCATTCATAACACTATACCTCTATGAAAAATCCAATCGATACACAACTGGCCAGATTCCCTCTACACCCTCAAAAATTCCAACAACCCTATGCACTAATTTTCCTTGTATTTAAATCCAATGGTCACTTAATCATGGAAAAATAAAAATTAAGACATGATCACCAACTATAAACTCAATATATCATCTAGTATGATCAACATAAGACTTATTCCTTCTTTGATCCATCTCCATGTGTTTATGAATCATCAGAACCTACTCTGATTTCTGCTGCACGAGACTCTATCCAAATAACTCAAACTCACTAACCTCAATCCAACATAGAGTTGGCCTTGATAGCCTACCATAAAGAGAATAATATTGTTCAATATGAATAACTACTTCATAACTATTTTTATAGGTGGACTCAATAATAAATAAGTGATTTTTTAAGACCCACTAATGTCTAGGACACATACATGTAGTATATCCTCAAGCACCAATATAGTACGTTCCAACTTCCTATCTATTTGTGGGAGGAATTTTGTACTCATTAATACCTACCTCCCATGTATCATATGTAATCCATTCCAATAGTGTGATGTAAATTGTGATATACGGTCTGAAAATATAAGTTGTTGTGCCCCATGCTGATGATCTCACTCTAAAACATACATTTCCCTAAATAGATCCCCATGGAATGTTTCTCATATATGTAATTAATTAACTAATTTCATCAATCAATACCTAACCACCCAAACAATATAATTTTTCTAAAGAATCCTTGTGAGATAGACTTCAATGTCCCTAGTATAATCAGTAGATATTCTAAACCACTGGTTCATTAATCCTCAGCCTTCACCTACCAATAGGTGTAGCATCATGTTACAAACATGACAATCTCCATTTTCATGCATGCCAACCAATAATGCCAACATAGTTCATGTTACATTTTGTTAAAACCTGGTTGCAATTACCACTGAGAAGAATGAAACTGACACATTACCTCTTATCACATACATGTAGGCACAATAAAAAGATCCCTAAAATAGTTGATCTCATTCTCATCTATGGTCCAATCGGAAGGTGACTTCACACCTTTAAGTCTTTCCCTCACGTCCAAACACTCTAGATTATCATAATCTCTATCCCTGATCCATCTCAAGTGTGTGTAATCCACTAATACATATATGATATCCATATTCTCTTTGACCTCCTAACCCCAACATGCATCTTATCCAGTAAATTCATCATCTTCCACTTATAACCAGTCTATTGAACTGTGAAAGTCAATGTCTTCTTGCTCAAATTATTAGCAACACAATTTCGATTCCCATGTGTATATGTTGGCTCAATGACATATGAATTCTCATAATAATCCAACCATCACTATTCGATATTCAAATTATTCTATAAAAATATGTTCATTATGACCTTGTTGTTTGTATACATTGTTATCTTTTGACCTAATAGATATTTTTTCCAACAAATCATAGCATAAACCACTATAGCTAACTTGAGTCCATGTGTAGGGTAATTTCATACATGTGGAATCAACTATTGTGACCCATATTACATAACTAAATCCCCTAGAATCCAAACATACCAGTACCTATCCAAAAAAGTGTCAAAAAAACCATATACTCCTCTCCTACCATGGTTAGGATGAAGATTGATATAGTATTTGAAAGGTTATTCAACTCTTAGAAGGCAATATAACATGCTCATTACCATTAAAATATTACCCCATTTATGGCCATGCACGAATAAGGTTCTGCCAAGGTTTAATGTCCAGGATAAACGTATAACAATAACCCTATAGAACCATAAAATTATAGATATTGAATAAATTCATTGGATTCTCCCATGAAAATAATGATTGTAGCATTTCTGGGTCCACTATCACTCCTTCCTCCAAGATTATGCGACTGGATAAGTATACCTATTCAATATATAATTGACACATACATACCTTGGTATATAGACGACGTTATCTTAGTGTACTCAGAATGATGTCCAGATGTAGGACATGATCATCATGAGTCCTAGATTACACCAATATGCCATCCATAAACACTAAAACAAACTGATACAAGTATAAGTGGAGGATTTTTTCATCAATTCCATAAACAATTTTTCTATTTTTGTCGACCCAATAGAAACAAAATAAAATAATAAAGTCCCCACATTCATTTAAAATTATATATTTAGTATATCATATGGTTTAACTCTCAAATGATGATTCCATGATCTCAAATTAATCATATCAAAAACAAAATCTCCTCTAAACTCATCAATGTGATCATAAAAACATGGAATTGGATACCCATTCATCCCTATTATCTGGTTCAACATTCGATAATCAACACATAAGTGAAATATCTTATTAGACTTCTTAGAAAACAGCACTAGAGAACCCCAATGATATGTACTCAGATGAACAAAACAATTATCCATAAACTCTTAAATTTGAGTGCTGATATCTTGATGTTCTGTTGGTTCCATTTTATATGGTGTAATAGAAACTGGCTCATCCCCAAACATTATCCCAATTTTAAATTCTACATCTCTCTCGATTGGAAGACCTATGAAGCAATTTTGAAACATGTCCTAGAATTGGTCCATTATAGTTAGAAATACATCATTCTTCGCCCCACTATCATTCATAAAAATACTAACAACCTAGGAAATGATATTCCCTAGTTTTTTATTAATTGTCCCTACAAGGAATGCCTATATATCCCACTCTCCATGATGAACATAATTTTTACCCTTATGAGATGTAAAATTCATTCTCTTATGGTAATAATATATTTGGTCTTAGTATTCAACTAACAAGTCCATACACATAATTAAATCCAATAGTTAACTTTCAAGAATATCTATATCCCATATGAAATGATACTCCCCAATAAAGAGAGAACAATCCTTTTAGAAACATATGTCTTTCAATCATACACTCAATGGTGTATTTATTTTTATAACCCCAATCACAAACATCACTACTATACTCAACTTGATAACAAGTTGTGTATATATAAAATAATGAGAATAACTATTATCAAATTAGGCACTAAAAATTAAAAAAATAAATAATAGTACCTCTAACTGTCAATGGTCCAGTCTCATTATCCATAAATGTAGTATGAACCACATGAAACTATCCCTCCCTGCTACCATGTGATGCAGTTTGAGTCCACTGAGTTTCACCACTATGTTGATAGAATTACTCTATCCCAAAAGTACCTCATATAATACCTTGACTGCCATATCATAACTACCAGAAGTGTATGGACTAGAATACCCCCTTCCCATATTATAATTTAGCCTATCTCATCCATAATTTCCCATCTATCGTGGATTCCTCTAAAATCATTTCAAATAACCCATCCTGATGTAGACTCAGCACACTACAAGTGGTCAAGGAGACTGTCTACAAAAATTCCCCATCCAACGACACTAGTGGTAGGACCCACAAGTAAGGTATTGAGAAACTGAACCTTCCCCTTAGCGACTATAATTTCCACTAATCTAGTCAATATTCACATAGAAATTATTTCTATTATTAGAGTTCAGAACTATTGTCCACCCATTAGAAACCATATATCCTCCATTGGAATCCACCTTTAGCTTCCCCTCAAATATGATAGTTGGATTTACAACTTCTAAAAACTTTTTCATCGTACTGATATTAACCAATGATTTAATTTAAAATTTAAAATCGCACTAAAACTACTTCTCCACAATATCCTCATCCCCTAACAATGATGGAAAAATCGATACAAGTACATGAAGCATCCTTCATAGTACATCATAGATATTCTGCCTTGATTCATTCTCATAAACTTAGCTACTCTCTCCTACGTATTCACATTTGGGTAAAAGTTTTCCAATATCTTCTCCTAAATTTCCTTCAAGACCATATTCTCTATTTATCCATCCCGAGTATGTATGTACAACCAATACTTCAATATACCACGTAAAATATATGATCCTATTATAACTCTCTTCTCAACAGGATTATCCCACAGTCCAAAGATCAAGTGGACTGTCACATTTCAGAACACAACTTCTTTAGGTCCACCCTCTCTAATAATATTTATGGTTTATAAAATTGATACTCTCTATCCATTCGGGACATATTTTCAGAACCCGTCTTGGGTATTTTTCTAGAAATTTTTTTATGTGAGAAATGATCTTACAGAACATATCTTTTTCTTCCTCACACAACATTATTGGAGTCTCTGGTTCCACTACTAGAGAAACATTTCCATCAATGTCCTCCCATCATCCCAAAAATAAGGGTCGTTGGGGACCATGTATCTAAAATTCCAAACGCACTACATAGGAAACATTACTCAACATTATGACATTTAAGTAAGAGTATTTCAGAATAATCCAAAACATGTCATCCCCCAAACCCTGCTACATCGTTAAAATTGAGGTGCTATCACAACCCTTAACCATCACTCATCTAGGTCTAGGTTAATAGTAAATAAAAACATTATCATTATTCATGTTTTCCATTATAAACCCTTTTTTTCATTTTCTATAGCACACATAATTTCAAATTTTCAACTTCATATTAGCAACATGCTTTAGTTTTTAACACAAAAATGGAAAAACAATTCAATTTCAAAAACATTCACAGAACCCTCTTTTCCTTGCAGGCCTAAAATGATTCATTTCACAAAATATACCTGAGTCCCTATGATTATTCATGCATACTTAGACCTCATCCCATTTTGATGCATGAGTCAAATATCAGAATAACATGAAAATAAATAACATCACACAAAAAGTACATCACTTGAGGTGAATTTACATTCAAATCTAAAAAAGCACATAAAAAATACCACCTAGGGTACTTTGATTTTACCCCCACACATGGGTTATCTACCCCCATGAATGATATCTTAACCAATAAATTAATCATCCTAATCTACTCTCTATCTTTTAAAAATAGTAAGAAAAAATATTGAAAAGATAACTCCTTTGATAACACTATTTGATGTGATGAATTGGGTTCCACACACTGGTTCCTTGTTCTAGTCAGTCATGTGATCTTAAGCGTACCTCCTATTATATGGGTGGAATTTGAATAGTCTTTTAGGGTCTATATATATAACATGGGGTTACTATAACCACTTTATAAAATAATTTCGATGACATAAAAATAAATAATAAATATCATAAAGATAATATCCATAACAAGAATAATACCAGTATCAAATGATGAAAAAATAGGATACAGTACACAAACTAAATTAATAGATATCTCATCAATAATGTGTTTCTAGTTTGAAAATGAAAACCCAAAATAAATACACTTACAACTCCCGAAGCGGGTCTTGACACCGTGTCTGATTCTCTCTTATATGCTACATTCCGACTCAGGCATCTAATATGGGTCTATTGGCCTTATCATGTCATGTAAAAATGAATTCTGTTCTGGTATTAGTTAGGTAGCCTGAGTCGGGTGTGAGTGAAACTCATTATGCCACCACCAATAGTGTCTAAAACAATATTCAGTCAATAACAGTGTATACAGTTGTATAAAAAATAAAATAAATTTGATAAAATGGGAATTTTACATATTCAATTATTATTTATTTAACCACATAAATCCTTATGTTCGTGATGACAACTGAACCATAAATACCTAATTCATCCCATTACAGAGTCTGAACTATCCCCAAGGAATATCACATGGAGAATTACAGTTCACTATTTCATATAGGATTTTATTTATAAATCATTTAATTTCAATTAATAATATACTTACTTGGAACCAAAGTCTAATGCCAACATTTTGGGCATAGAATGCCATGGCTAGGACCGTGTGGATATTTTAAGCATCATTCTATGTCCTGAAACCCTTTTATCAATTAATAAGATGTGGGATTTTGAATCATCATTATATGTCCCATAATCCTTATCACATACATGCATTTTGTCCTAGAACCCCATGTCTAGAACCCTGTGTGTATTTTAAGCATCAGTTTGTGTCCCAAAATCCATTTATCAATCAATCACAATATATCACACATATCACATTTAACATGTATAATCAACATTAACCCTCTTATCAACATTTCACAACATGGTCCACCATTTCAATTATCAATTCGAACGTGGTTCAACAATTTAATCACAAGGAATAATATGATCATTCACTGTTAATCCATTTATAAACTTTTAATAATATAACATATTAAAACATTAACAATAATCCAACCATCCAAAAATTATAATTATTCAATAAATTTAGCAACTCATTAATAAACCAATTCGACAATCCCCAATTTACCAAATTTTATTTCCAATGTTCAACCAAGTTCATTATCACAAGTAAAATCAATTAATCAATTTCATGGTTCAATATACTCAATTTTCTATTAATTAATCGAATGCATGATTCAATTTACATCCATCTAAATTTAAATTAAATAATACATACATGAAATTAAAATTAAAGACTATGGTATTCACAACTTAGACCACCAGCCTCGAGATCAATGATGAGTGGTTACTAGTGGAGTTCCCCAAATGAAGAGGAATGATCATTGACATGAAAAAGAAAGATATTTATTAAATAATAATATAAACAAGATCGAATGGACCAACATCCATGAAATACTAGATTTAAAAAATATTTAATGGAGGAAATCTATCCCCACATCATCCAAAATGAGAGACTGTAAAGAGGGAAAACTAATCAGAAAGATATTGAATACAGTGAGAGATACATATCCATCAATCAGATATTTGATTTAGAAATAATGGTGTCTTTAAGGCCTTATAATCAATACATTATCTTCTTCATCCGATGTAAAATGAGTTATGGTCAATCTAGGGTGTTTAGGGATATAAGCCTTGTGTTCAATAATTTTTTAATGATTTTTTGAAGAAAATAAACACACCTGCACAGTTTATAGGTAAGCAGTGCACCATTTTCGAAACTATGATCCCTTACCATGAACCTCTCTTATAAGGGTTCATGGTAACTTATATAAGGGAACATATATTTCAAACTATGAACCAATTTTGTAGTCCCCCTCTTCCTAGGGTTGTAACGCCCCGACCCCAGCTACCCAGAGTCGGTGCATTACTTCGTAACATTGGCATGATAACAAGAGAGATCAAATCTCGAAAGACCGATTGGTTTAGTAGCCTTTGAAACACTAGATATATTCATAAGTTTTACATTACATCATAAAATGAAAAACTACTACAACAACATAATGTCTCCATAATCCACACTATTATCCCCTCATAATATCCCTGCAGGTCATTCATAATTTACTTCTTCACATCCTGGGGAAAATAAAACATAAAAAAGGGGTGAGCTCAAATGCCCAGTAAGGATAACAATATAGCGGAACATTCAAAATAAGCATAAACATTTAAGGCAATGAATTACTAAAACAAAAGCCTTTTAAAATTGAACTTCAACATAGTATGGCAAAAATAAAAATTAAATAATGCCATTTACTTATTCACATGGATATTCTACTAATCGAATAATCACATGCAATATCAATAACCACTTTCATAATGTTGGAATGCATAATGCCAGACTATCATAACCACATAGCCAAGGCCTCGTGCCAAGACTACAAATAAGATTTTGCCAAGGCCTTGTGCCAAGACACTAGTTTGTCTCATGAGACCTACCGATGCATCGAGGAGCTATAGCGGGCTCCACCCGTCACTTATTTAGTCCAATGCATTCCTCATATGAATAGGTTTAAGCATAAAATAAACATTCGTATTAAAACTAGCATACGAAATGTCAATACTTTAACCACAAACCATGAATGGTATAAAAATAGAACATCCACAGTCAAATATAACTCATTTGATACAATATGGAAGATTGTATTGTATCACATTAACCTCAATCATGAATAATGAAGGATGTTGACATAGATGAAAATAATCATCAAAACTATTTGAGAAAAATATCCCCCTTTTCTTGAAAACATTTAAAAGTCACACTATTTGTCAAGAAGCCATTTAAAAATAGATTTTTGAATCAAAGTGTCCCATACCACTTTGAAACTTTTTAAAAGGAGTTTTAATTTGTAAACTTTAATGTCCATATAAATAAATCCTTAAAACCATTTTTTAAAACATGGACATTAATGAGAAAGATTTAGATGAATAAGTCTTTAAATCATTTTAAAAATGGTATTTTAGTTAGAGATTCCAACCAAAAGAGACACTTGAATACAAATAATTGTGGTAATCAAAACTTTGTAATATCATGAGAATAAAGGGATTCATGATATACTATGTCAAAGTACGTTATATACACCACATAAAAGTGATTTGGTGTATATCAACAAAGAAGTCTCAATGGAATGTAAATTGAGATGAAATCTCTTGTAAAGGTTGTATCCTTAGGTTAAGGATAAATCAATGACATAATTATGTGTGACAAATATAAATACACTAAATATGATTGGATATTCAGTGTAAAACAATCAAAGGACATTCACACATATTCTTGTAAAAACAATACCAACGAATTGGATGTTTAACTCAACAAATGGAGAATGAGTTAAAATTACTCTTATCAAATTCATATCAATGACTTGAGAATTACCAATGGAGTGATTATGTGCATCAAACTTATATCCACAGGAAGGGGAGTGGAAATTATGACATAATCAAATGAATAGTGATTCCACAATAATTTTGGGGTAATATAATCAATGAAATATGTGTAAAGCCAAATGAGTGGAAATTGAAATCTCAAATTCCCTTATCGATTAGGTAACTTTCGAAACATACACCCATGAAAGAAGTATCATACCATGATGATGTAAATACCCATAAATTAATGTATATTACACAATGAATACAATCATGGGAAGTACACATACACCACATGCAATAATTAAGTGGTGAACAATAGAATTCTCACGAAATTAAAAGTGAGATTAGAAAATCCCTTACATTGTACTTTTTCCTTGGTCGATGGTAGGTTTACCTCCTGTATAATGGTGAAATAATTGTTATTTAATAATAAAAGAATCATTTACTTTAATATGATATCATATATGATCTTTTATCATTGATTTGTTAATAATATCTTAGAATTATCGTCATTTCGGGTGTTAACGGGTTCATTTTACTTTATATTCTTTGTTATGTGAGCCATATTCGTTATTAATGGAATGTATATTATTCATATCCAGAATGGTATCAAGTTCTTAAACATCATTTTTAAATCATCAAATGATAATTATACTTGAATGGATACGATGGAGAATGAATCTCATCGCGTTTGTGGAGACGGTAGTCCGTACGTACGCACGAACGCTACTTCCATTTAATTTTTATTTTAAAAGAATCGAATCCAAATGATACATAGGTATATTACTATTCCAGTATAATATAATATTTTATATATGTTACTTAAGTTCATTAACACCATCCTTTATACGTTCCATGTGTGGTATGAACGAGTCATATCATTTTAAGGGGGCGGTAGTCCGCACTTCCTCAAATGAAATTATCGTATGTATATACAACATGAAACGAATAATGGTATGAAATAAAATGGAATTACAGAAGCTTATATATAAAATATATATCATTAACATCATATTTAATTACAGTTCCATCATAATGGGCACCATGAGAGGTGGTAAGATGTATTTGAACAATCATCGTTTCGTGAGGCGTTAGTTTCCCATCCACAGAAACATTATGTTCATCATCCATTAGATGGAGTTGTGTGTATGTGTAGTTTGAATCATTCTTATAACAACATCCTAGTTTATTGAGGATACTGGTGTTGTTACAAAAGAAAGGAAATAAAAAGAGTTTGGGGGTTGGAGAAGGAAAATAAATGAAAATAATTTAAGAGAAAACGTTACCTTTAATTTAGGTAACTCACTTTGGTTGGAACCAAAGGACTTGTTGAAATGCTTTCTGCCTAAGGGGAAGCTTCAAGGAGTAGTAGAGGGATGTGGGGAGCTTAGTTGGGCAGAGTTTGGACGAGCCAAGTGGCTTGAGAGGTGTGAAGAAATGATAAGGAGGAGTGCCCTTTTATAAGAGGGGTGAGGGGCACCTTTGGAAAAGCTAGAAATATTAATTTATAATAAATCCATATTCGGTTTCCAATGGCTCCAAAGTTGATTATTCAAAGTCTAAGGTGGTGATAGGTCGAAAACCACTCAACAAATAGAATTTAGACAGGTTTGGGTACTTATATTAACCTTATCTTTAAGTATTAACTCTAAGTTAATTAGTTTCACTTTTACAATGTCTCTTTGTATTTTTATATAATATGGTTAATAAACTTACTATATACATCCAAGCGACCCACAAGTGGTCCATTAATGATGAACCTATCCTGATATAAGTCTTTTGGCCGAACCTTAGATTTTTAGGAATTTAATATCAATTAATAATATAATATTTGTTTTAAGAACTCTTTTATGTCAATTTTGACACTATTCAATAGTTGATTTTTGTGAAACTCATAACAGATTGATTACTTCGAACAAAGTCAATTAAATCAATACTAATATATCATATTATCCTATAAAATTAGTTTAATTCATTAAAAGTTTCATATTATATTTTTTTGGGTATTTATAATATCAATTATTTTAATTTTTCACTATTATAGTAATTACTGCATCATCATTGTGTCATAAATAAAATAAATTATTTAATGTCTAAAAATTATAAATAAAATATCATCATGTAGGAAATATTTTTATCTTTCTAATGAATATTTATAATCGAAAATCAAACATGTATAACCCTATGTAAAAATTGTTCTTCTAAAAGATGTAAGCTTATTCCATTTTTATTTTTATTTTAACTTTATTAATATAATGTGTCCCTACCACATAAAAGTGGCTCCAAGGGGTCCCCAAATTGACCCAAGGATGCCCATGGTCGGTTATGTGTCCACCAATAAGGTTAGGACACGTTTTAGGGTAATTTTGTATTATTATAATATTATTTTTTAACCCTTATTTACCGGATTTACCCTTTAACCATGGTAAATAAAATATTTACCACAGTAACTATTCAAAAAGTCTAAAAATAAAAGTTACCTATTTACACAATTTGAACATCATGATTCCAAATATGGAATCCATTTTCCTAAATTCAAAACACAGAAGTGGCATAAATTAATTTAAAATTAATTCCCGCTGTCAAAACAAAAAGCGTGTTTTTAAGAGATAATAACTATCAAAAGATTGACACTTGTTTATGTTCGGTTTAATTGTAAAATTATGTACAATGACCAACATTATATTAAATGGTAAAAATATATTCTAAATATACTTTAAAACCACTCAAATTAATAATTTATCTCTATTAATTATTTTGATTAAAAAAGTTGTTTTTAATTAAAATTTAGTAATTTTCACTATTCATCAAAATATGAAAGTTATCCGAAAAGTACCAAAATTTCACCTTAGGCTAAATTCGATATTACGAATCCAAAAATGAAGTCCATTTTAAAATATAAAATATACATAATTTCAAAATTTAGGTATTACTATCCATAACGGTTAGTTTGATCGGTTGTGGTGTGTGTTAAAACTCGAAGTTGCGTACAACACACGCTACTGTTTTATTCAAAGGAAAGCGTACCGTGTAAGCTTGGGATGTTTCATTTTAAATTTTTTGATGTCCCCATTTAGTCAAAAAGTTTGAAATAATTTATTTAAAAAGGGTTCACTATTAAAAGTTGGTAAAACTACAATATTGAAGATGAATTTTTTCTTACATTATGTCTAAGAAACTCATAATATGGATTCTAAAATTATAAGGATTATATAAAGTTTAAAATTTAGTTAATACTATTCATAACCTTTTTTGAACGGCTTGTTTGGTGAGTCATGGTGCGCTTGAACTCGGTGTTGCGTGTAGTGCATGTTATTGAATTATTTTGAAGAAATAACACACTATGAAATCTTGGGGTGTTACATTCTCCCCTCCTTCAATAAATTGCGTCCTCGCAATTTGAAATTGTTCTTAGAAAATAAAAGGTTGAAAATAGAAAATATATTTGTGGGAAAACCCACATCGGAAATTGGTTTACTAAAATTTAGTCTTAATATGAGGAAAAGAGAAATGAAAGGGTCACCACCAAATTATGATCTCGATTAGGAGAACATTGGTGGCAATTAGAGACATATAATTGGAGGAAAAACGTAAATATTTATAGGTAGTGGTTGAGGTCATCAATCACAAACAAGTATAAAATTGAGGTCCTTAAACTCATCAATCTATGATAATTTGAAGTACCATCGGTTCAACAAAATATAGGGTATTGGGATCACACATTTTTGACATTTCAAAATATCTTAGTTGAAATCCCACATCGAAAAATGAATTAATGAGGCCACTATTTAAAATAAAGAGTGGAATGTATGAAGATTACCGAAAATAACACATACTAGGGTTCCATGTAGGAAAATATGGATATGGAGGAGAAATCTAACCATCAATTATCTGATGGAGAGTGGTAGAGAACATGGCTATGAAAAGGCCAACAATCCCAAAGCCATAAATTAGTGATGATTTAAGGTACAATCTAGGACAACATTTTCTTTTCAAAGTTACATTACATAAGGAAGAGGAATTCATTTATGATATTGACTAAGAACATTATGAGATATACTTAAATTTTAAGTAGATTTTCATTCTTTAATAAATTTCCACCACTAACTCAATTTTTTTTAAACGATGAGTATTCAAGAAGACTTGGTCACACTGGAAGAGCTAGAATAAACTTCTATAGAATCACATGATCCATGCAGGATAAACCATATATTTACATTGTCTTTGAAGATTAATCAAAACCAAAATGGTTAGTGAATGATCTAATGATCCCCCAAAAGGATATTCATTGAGATAAATATGCACTAATCTTAATTTCTAAAATTAAACCAACAATACCCCAAAGTTAAATAGATACCATTCAATAACCAATTGTCCTTAAAATCCTTTAATATAATCCAAACTAATATTGAAACCCAAAACATAGAAGAATTTGATTATGTAGTCTCCCATGTTACATTGTATCTCCAAATTACATCAAATACTCTTAAAGTCACATACTTAAAAGTAATCAACATCATCACATATTCTCTGTTATAGGTTAATCATTTCCATAAATAACCCAAATCACTATAAATCAACAATAAAAATGTAGATAAAAATCCACCATTACTCTACAAATGAAACCTCATTGTATTCTATTTTCCTTGGGCATATAGTGTTCCTAACAAAACGAACATCTTCCAAAATAACATTTATCACTTAATCACCAAATCATTTTCCTATACCAAGGGTATTCATTTGATAAGACATAAGAACCCAAATCATCTTATTATTGATCAATAAAATCATTTAACAAAAAAATAGTCACACTAACCAGGGACTTCACGTAGTCCAGTGGTAGGCGATAAATCCCAATCACACTTTGGTTATGGGTTTGATTCCCAGAGCTTTGTACGACGCGACGGGTTGTCACACGGTCTACGTGTTGTCCTTTTTCAAAAACTATATTCTATAATATTACCAAAATGAGATAAATTCCTCAAAATAACAAAATTTAACCACAAATGTTATATCATACTTTGCATTTTCATCCCAAATTATAATAACTTATCATTTTCTCAAACCCCAATGATCATATAAAACCAAATGGTTATTTATATCTATATCCACAAGGGAAGAGACAATTATTCCTCAAATATCATTCTCACATGGCAAACTGTGGGGTTACAAATATAAGAGAAAATTATTCCAAAGTAAACCCATCAACAAGGAGTGCTAATACTTTTTAAATTTTTATCCAACCATTTATTTCCACATATCTTCTTCTTTGACCAAGAAAATATCCTATAGAATAGGACATTCACTCGGGTAATGGCCAGGTCCCCTACATTTACGACAAATGACTGTAAATGGACTCTTGGGACCATTTTTATCTTCTTCCATAGTACTCTTCATTTTTCTTCGGCAATTCTTCACTTTATGTCCTTCCTTCCCGCACGTAAAACATTTCGTTGTCCCATTGAGACACTTTCCTGGGTGTCTCTTTCCACAATTCCTGCATGATGAAAATTGAGGTTTCTTTTCTCCATGGTCTCCATTGCTGGAGATCTTATCATTTATCACCTTTCTCTTCCTTGTTGAGTCTGGGAGTTGGTTAATATATATGTTGTTGATCATATTTTTGGAAAACTGATTTGGCATAAAGACGATATCTTTTACGCCTATCAACATTCCATTTTGTTGCTCATTGCCACCATTGTTCCCAATTTGTACATCATTCTCAAAGTCACTATGACTTCCTTGGAATCCAGCCATTGACTAAAACCAGAAAGCATTGTGTGAGTAATAGTAGTCGTAAAATCATTTAGAGATTAAAATGTCACCATATTCTCAATTTGAAACATATTAGAATTAACCAAGGTCATTTACTCTCATCTTATGTATATATTACTTAAATCGGTTTGTAAAGAAAATGTAAATTATCCTAAGCATATCCCCCGGGAGTGTCGTAACCAAGAGTGCAGCAAGGCCTGTTGTCGTGCACCAGTTCCCGTTCGAGTCTAGCTCAAAGCGGTGTTTTCGGGTTTTACCCCTAGGTACATCTGTGCCAGAGCCGCCTCTACCTGCTCGTATCCAGACAGGGATGTATTGCTCAGAAAACTCACAAAATCTCTACAATACCAAAAATCTAGGAAGTTCTTTTATACTAATCCTCAAAGTTCATCTTAGGTCTACGTGCTCTAATCAGAGTTTATCTAAATCTAGCTACCAAGGTTTGTACTAAACTTCCTCTGATACCAACTGTAACGCCCCGACCCCAGCTACGCAGAGTCGGTGCATTACTTCGTAACATTAGCATGATCACAAGAAAGATCAAATCTCGAAAGACCGATTGGTTTAGTAGCCTTGGAAACACTAGATATATTCATAAGTTTTACATTACATCATAAAATGAAAAACTACTACAACAACATAATGTCTCCATAATCCACACTATTATCCCCTCATAATATCCCTGCAGGTCATTCATAATTTACTTCTTCACATCCTGGGGAAAATAAAACATAGAAAAGGGGTGAGCTCAAATGCCCAGTAAGGATAACAATATAGCGGAACATTCAAAATAAGCATAAACATTTAAGGCAATGAATTACTAAAACAAAAGCCTGTTAAAATTGAACTTCAACATAGTATGGAAAAAATAAAAATTAAATAATGCCATTTACTTATTCACATGGATATTCTACTAATCGAATAATCACATGCAATATAAATAACCACTTTCATAATGTTGGAATGCATAATGCCAGACTATCATAACCACATAGCCAAGGCCTCGTGCCAAGACTACAAATAAGATTTTGCCAAGGCCTTGTGCCAAGACACTAGTTTGTCTCATGAGACCTACCGATGCATCGAGGAGCTATAGCGGGCTCCACCCGTCACTTATTAAGTCCAATGCATTCCTCATATGAATAGGTTTAAGCATAAAATAAACATTCGTATTAAACCTATCATACGAAATGTCAATACTTTAACCACAAACCATGAATGGTATAAAAATAGAACATCCACAGTCAAATATAACTCATTTGATACAATATGGAAGATTGTATTGTATCACATTAACCTCAATCATGAATAATGAAGGATGTTGACATAGATGAAAATAATCATCAAAACTATTTGAGAGAAATATCCCCCTTTTCTTGAAAACATTTAAAAGTCACACTATTTGTCAAGAAGCCATTTAAAAATAGATTTTTGAATCAAAGTGTACCATACCACTTTGAAACTTTTTAAAAGGAGTTTTAATTTGTAAACTTTAATGTCCATATAAATAAATCCTTAAAACCATTTTTTAAAACATGGACATTAATGAGAAAGATTTAGATGAATAAGTCTTTAAATAATTTTAAAAATGGTATTTTAGTTAGAGATTCCAACCAAAAGAGACACTTGAATACAAATAATTGTGGTAATCAAAACATTGTAATATCATGATAATAAAGGGATTCATGATATACTATGTCAAAGTACGTTATATACACCATATAAAAGTGATTTGGTGTATATCAACAAAGAAGTCTCAATGGAATGTAAATTGAGATGAAATCTCTTGTAAAGGTTGTATCCTTAGGTTAAGGATAAATCAATGACATAATTATGTGTGACAAATATAAATACACTAAATATGATTGGATATTCAGTGTAAAACAATCAAAGGACATTCACACATATTCTTGTAAAAACAATACCAACGAATTGGATGTTTAACTCAACAAATGGAGAATGAGTTAAAATTACTCTTATCAAATTCATATCAATGACTTGAGAATTACCAATGGAGTGATTATGTGCATCAAACTTATATCCACAGGAAGGGGAGTGGAAATTATGACATAATCAAATGAATAGTGATTCCACAATAATCATGGGGTAATATAATCAATGAAATATGTGTAAAGCCAAATGAGTGGAAATTGAAATCTCAAATTCCCTTATCGATTAGGTATCTTTCGAAACATACACCCATGAAAGAAGTATCATACCATGATGATGTAAATACCCATAAATTAAAGTATATTACACAATTAATACAATCATGGGCAGTACACATACACCACATCCAATAATTAAGTGGTGAACAATAGAATTCTCACGAAATTAAAAGTGAGATTAGAAAATCCCTTACATTGTACTTTTTCCTTGGTCGATGGTAGGTTTACCTCCTCTATAATGGTGAAATAATTGTTATTGAATAATAAAAGAATCATTTACTTTAATATGATATCATATATGATCTTTTATCATTGATTTGTTAATAATATCTTAGAATTATCGTCATTTCGGGTGTTAACGGGTTCATTTTACTTTATATTCTTTGTTATGTGAGCCATATTCGTTATTAATGGAATGTATATTATTCATATCCAGAATGGTATCAAGTTCTTAAACATCATTTTTAAATCATCAAATGATAATTATACTTGAATGGATACGATGGAGAATGAATCTCATCGCGTTCGTGGAGACGGTAGTCCGTACGTACGCACGAACGCTACTTCCATTTAATTTTTATTTTAAAAGAATCGAATCCAAATGATACATAGGTATATTACTATTCCAGTATAATATAATATTTTATATATGTTACTTAAGTTCATTAACACCATCCTTTATATGTTCCATGTGTGGTATGAACGAGTCATATCATTTTAAGGGGGCGGTAGTCCGCACTTCCTCAAATGAAATTATCGTATGTATATACAACATGAAACGAATAATGGTATGAAATAAAATGGAATTACAGAAGCTTATATATAAAATATATATCATTAACATCATATTTAATTACAGTTCCATCATAATGGGCACCATGAGAGGCGGTAAGATGTATTTGAACAATCATCGTTTCGTGAGGCGTTAGTTTGCCATCCACAGAAACATTATGTTCATCATCCATTAGATGGAGTTGTGTGTATGTGTAGTTTGAATAATTCTTATAACAACATCCTAGTTTATTGAGGATACTGGTGTTGTTACAAAAGAAAGGAAATAAAAAGAGTTTGGGGGTTGGAGAAGGAAAATAAATGAAAATAATTTAAGAGAAAACGTTACCTTTAATTTAGGTAACTCACTTTGGTTGGAACCAAAGGACTTGTTGAAATGCTTTCTGCCTAAGGGGAATCTTCAAGGAGTAGTAGAGGGATGTGGGTAGCTTAGTTGGGCAGAGTTTGGACGAGCCAAGTGGCTTGAGAGGTGTGAATAAATGAGAAGGAGGAGTGCCCTTTTATAAGAGGGGTGAGGGGCACCTTTGGAAAAGCTAGAAATATTAATTTCTAATAAATTCATATTCGGTTTCCAATGGCTCCAAAGTTGATTATTCTAAGGCTAAGGTGGGGATAGGTCTAAAACCACTCAACCAATAGAATTTAGACAGGTTTGGGTACTTATATTAACCTTATCTTTAAGTATTAACTCTAAGTTAATTAGTTTCACTTTTACAATGTCTCTTTGTATTTTTATATAATATGGTTAATAAACTTACTATATACATCCAAGCGACCCACAAGTGGTCCATTAATGATGAACCTATCCTGATATAAGTATTTTGGCCGAACCTTAGATTTTTAGGAATTTAATATCAATTAATAATATAATATTTGTTTTAAGAACTCTTTTATGTCAATTTTGACACTATTCAATAGTTGATTTTTGTGAAACTCATAACAGATTGATTACTTCTAACAAAGTCAATTAAATCAATCCTAATATAACATATTATCCTATAAAATTAGTTTAATTCATTAAAAGTTTCATATTATATTTTTTTGGGTATTTATAATATCAATTAT
Organism: Viscum album; assembly: GCA_963277665.1. Classification (NCBI taxonomy): domain Eukaryota; kingdom Viridiplantae; phylum Streptophyta; class Magnoliopsida; order Santalales; family Viscaceae; genus Viscum; species Viscum album. Next base: position 1,820,224,429 of record OY728146.1, read on the forward strand.
TTTAATTTTTCACTATTATAGTAATTACTGCATCATCATTGTGTCATAAATAAAATAAATTATTTAATGTCTAAAAATTATAAATAAAATATCATCATGTAGGAAATATTTTTATCTTTCTAATGAATATTTATAATCTAAAATCCAACATGTATAACCCTATGTAAAAATTGTTCTTCTAAAAGATGTAAGCTTATTCCATTTTTATTTTTATTTTAACTTTATTAATATAATGTGTCCCTACCACATACAAGTGGCTCCAAGGGGTCCCCAAATTGACCCAAGGATGCCCATGGTCGGGTATGTGTCCACCAATAAGGTTAGGACACGTTTTAAGGTAATTTTGTATTATTATAATATTATTTTTTAACCCTTATTTACCGGATTTATCCTTTAACCATGGTAAATAAAATATTTACCACAATAACTATTCAAAATGTCTAAAAATAAAAGTTACCTATTTACACAATTTGAAAATCCTGATTCCAAATATGGAATCCATTTTCCTAAATTCAAAACACAGAAGTGGCATAAATTAATTTAAAATTAATTCCCGCTGTCAAAACAAAAAGCGTGTTTTTAAGAGATAATAACTATCAAAAGATTGACACTTGTTTATGTTCGGTTTAATTGTAAAATTATGTACAATGACCAACATTATATTAAATGGTAAAAATATATTCTAAATATACTTTAAAACCACTCAAATTCATAATTTATCACTATTAATTATTTTGATTAAAAAAGTTGTTTTTAATTAAAATTTAGTAATTTTCACTATTCATCAAAATATGAAAGTTATCCGAAAAGTACCAAAATTTCACCTTAGGCTAAATTCGATATTCCGAATCCAAAAATGAAGTCCATTTTAAAATATAAAATATACATAATTTCAAAATTTAGGTATTACTATCCATAACGGTTAGTTTGATCGGTTGTGGTGTGTGTTAAAACTCGAAGTTGCGTACAACACACGCTACTGTTTTATTCAAAGGAAAGCGTACCGTGTAAGCTTGGGATGTTTCATTTTAAATTTTTTGATGTCCCCATTTAGTCAAAAAGTTTGAAATAAGTTATTTAAAAAGGGTTCACTATTAAAAGTTGGTAAAACTACAATATTGAAGATGAATTTGTTCTTACATTATGTCTAAGAAACTCATAATATGGATTCTAAAATTATAAGGATTATATAATGTTTAAAATTTAGTTAATACTATTCATAACCTTTTTTGAACGGCTTGTTTGGTGAGTCATGGTGAGATTGAACTCGGTGTTGCGTGTAGTGCATGTTATTGAATTATTTTGAAGAAATAACACACTATGAAATCTTGGGGTGTTACAAGGGTTGTATGGTTTTCTTGGGTAGGACACATGGTTTGGGAAAACCATGCATTGCAAAACCCCTTAAAAATCAAAAAATTAACCAAAAATATCCCCAAGGTTGACCCCAAAAAATATATCCAAAAAATAGGGTAAAATAATACCTAAAAAGAGATTTATACATCTCCAAAAATGGTCTAGTCCTTACAATCACAAACCATCAACCACAACCCTCATTCTGTCTCCCATGCATTGACACTCCATCAATCTAACTCACACTTGGATCATATCAAACACATCTGGATCCCAAATCCAATGTATAGACACCATATAATACTACATATAAACTGAAAATCTAATATTAACCAATGAAATATATATAATCAATTCAATATCCACACTTAAATCTAAATGTCATATCAAATATTCAATGACCAGACTCATCATACCCATGGCCCATATAACCTGATGGACATTCTTCCATGGAACACACTTATCCCATTACCACACATAATGAATAGAAGTTTTTGTACCACACATACCCAAGAACCAATGTGAAACATAAAATTTTAATCATTCTCAACTCACCAACAATATCATATTCAATAACCACTAAAATTTTCCTCTATAATGAGGGTCACACCCTCCGACAGCCTTTGGTGAGTTCCCACAATAATGATTTCCTTATATCACTGCTAAAGTAAAAAAATTAATGGGTTTAATCAACACACACATATTTCTACACCAAATCTAGTCTCACATTTCCTTAACAAATGATGATATTTATCTCATGGAACACACTCGGATTGGCCATACCATGGTACCCAAATCCATATTCAGTAACACCTCTCACTACATAAGAACATTTCCCATTTTTATAAAACCATTAATAACTAATACCACCCTAATTATATTAATTCATCTATTCCTTATCTAATAAACAATCTATCGCTCTTCCATTATTGACATCACGTACATGTAACCATTTTATGCTACCTTGATCTTATCTAAACCCAATGGGGTTATGCTATCATGACACCCAATCACATAACCAACTTATTTCTCTATATGTCTCATGTTGTTGAACCTTGTTTCATTCACTTTAACCACTATCCATTCCCTATTTTCAAGTAAATATCATTTAATCAGTGTCACCCTCATGAATCCTATAAAAAATAATGCATTCACCCCTACCAAGTTGTACAACATGATCTCACACCAACCCCGACATCATTCCAAAACTAGAAACATCCATAATGATTCCACCATTATTTCAAATGTATAACCCAAATCAATAGAATAATGTATGAAACTAATCCTACCTTCAAAAACAATCCTTGATTCCAAAATAACCCTACTATTTTTTTCCAAATAACAACTAAGACTATACCATATACCTAGTAATACCTCTTAAGCATCAATCTCTTAACATAAATCGTTTAACCATTCTTCTCATATATATGGAACTATCGAAATCATGTTAATATCACCCAAGGGATACTATAAAATACTACATAGGAATACATATATACCATATATCCCATAAAATAAATCTCATATAAGTTATAACTCATGTCGATACCTCCGTTTTTCCCATATCAGATGCCACACAAAACTCACATTCACAAACACCCACTCTTGGTATCTCATAATCTTATATAATAAGACTCATATTATATAGACCATTGTTTTTAATAAATGGATATTACATATTATTATAAGAAAAACAAATACAATACACAAACAAAATCATAAGTACCATAATAGTTTAGTACCATTGGAAACATGGAACAAAATAGTCTTAATTTAGTTAATGTATTCAATGTCTCCCATAATGTACCTACCCTTTACTGCTCTTTACAAAAATTACCTACATTAACCCTTTTTCAAAACCCAGGGAAAGGAAACTTAAGAATGTGTTTGCTCAGATTCTCAATATAGGTGATCAATGGAGATATGACATCATAACATGAACATAATTGAATGAGAACACTCACATAACATATGAAAATACATACCCCAAATATTAAATATCAAAATATTGAGTAATGGAAAAATATTGGTAGTTCATATGATATAAATCATAAAAAATCATGGAGTATACGCTATGAGAGCATAACCTTATCATAAGACCTAGAATTGTGTCATAAATATAAGTATTGAAAATATTATGTTTAGAAAACCTAGAATGACATTTGAGATATATTAACCATTAAATAATTATTTGGTGAGATCATATAACATTAACCATTAAATAATTATTTGGTGAAATATATTTTTCCCACCCTTCACATAATGAAAATCATTTATATGTCTGCTTCAAGATCAAAAAAATCTATGAAATACTAACTCATGAAATGAAATGGGTTTAATAAACATTTAATCATATCATAACCTATGGAAAAAAATAGGTGTTATAATCATTTCATCATTTCATCATATTATAACCCATAAAAAAGTAGGATTCCTTGGAATAACATCATGGTATAACCTGTGAAAGATAAATGAGTTTCAAAAACATAATATCATCATAGACATAAACCATTTAGAGAATGAATAAGAATGGTATCCTTGAATCATATCCCTAGTAATGAATATGTAACATCAACGGACATCATCTTAGACGGAAAATAATTTTGAATTACCCTTTTTAATAATTTAATAAGAAAAGCCACCTTTAAACTTATCAATAACTATTTCTGAAACATAAAATATTTTTACAATCATTTTATTTGAAAATACTGTCAAAATGTCATATAAGAATATATATAAATAATTGAAAAAATTTCATAATGAAAATATCCTTTTTGATTTGAAAAAAAACCTTTTTAAAAGATAAAAAAATTTAAATTAATTTTATTTGAAAATAACCTAGGAAAAAAATATTTAAATATTCAATGAAAATAATGGTCATAATGACATAACATTCCAATCATGTTGTACAATCTAAAACAAGGATTCATTATACATTTTATATAAAATACAAACTAAAATTCTTTTAGAAAATGACATAATGATTAATTTTAAAACAATTTTTAAAAAGTAAAACATGTGTATAAATGTATTTAATAATTCATTTTAGTAATGTTTAAAACATTATGGATATAATTTATAGAAAACATGGTTATGTAATGAAACAGGAATTCTATCGAAAAGATGGGTTTTCCTAAACAATTTCTGAAATCCAAAATAAATAACATTTGAAAAATGAGGGTAAAACATTTATTCTCATGAAATATCTATAGGATAATGAAATAAATTATATTTTTTATGGATTGACTATAATATTTCATTATTGGATGTTTAATCATAAACAATCCCCACAAACTATGATATTTTAACATAAAATACTTACTAATTTTCTAACCTTGAATCGTAATCACCGTAAGTGAATAATATAAAGATGAAATTAAAATATCATGAGTATAAATAAATTCATGCTATTATATGTAAAATGGGATTTATATACACATCCTGAAAGTATATAGGTTTATAACATAGCGTGCCTCTCAAATAATGAAAATTGAGTAAAAAATATCATACCGCTTTAGTAATATTTTGAATTGTAATAACCAATAAATAGTAATATAAAATTCAACATAAATATTATGAAAATAGATGGATTCTATATATAATATGATAAAGGGTTAGTATATACACCAAAAAAAATAAATGAGTGGTGGATTTTTATATGTCTCTCAAAAATAAAAGAGTGATTACACATCCATTTGCTTAAATATTGATTTTTGTCCAACACATTAAAAACTCATTTTTGATAAATATAGGATTATTATAAATATAATACAAACTATATATATATATATATATCATGCAATATATTATTTTCCTATAAAATTTTAAAATCATTTTATTAAAAAAATTAATGATAAATTTATGTTTCGAGTAAAAACTGGTTTATTTTTCTTATATGCTTTAATTGGTTATTTTTTTATGATCATTCTTTAATCATGGTTACATTGTTCTGATAGTGTTAAAAATGATATAACTATAATAAATATTCATAATATATATATTTATAGTAAATTATAAATGATAGAAATAGAAAATTAATTGCACTGTTCATGGAGACAGTAAGTCATATGTACACATGAAAGTTATTCACATTTGAACAATGTATTGAAAGAAAGATCAGATAAATTATAAATTATAATTATAGAATAATATTTTTTGTAAATATATCACATATTTTTATTAATCTCAACCATATTAACTTTCATGTAAATCCTAAATGAATCACATCGCTTCACAAGGTGGTAGTCCACCGTACACACAAGGGATGCTATCATATTCAAAAAAATGGAAGTAATGATTGTATGCATGATATAATAATTAATTAAAATATTATAATTGAATTTATGTCATATATTTATTTTAAATACATAATTTTTTCTAACATTAATAGGTTGTAACATAAAAACAAATGACATCGGTTAGCAAGGTGGTAATCCTCCATTCGTACAAATGATGATTTCATAACCTTTTTTATGGAGGTTGAGATTTTTTTAGGATATGAAAATATTGTAAATAATATATCTTAGAATATGTAATATACCATGTTTATTATATTATCATTTTATAATAATAATTTAATGTGGAATAGGAATAAATTAAACATAAACGCTCATTAGTGAACATTACCTCTTCATTGGGTATCACTTTGGGATTGAACCACAATCCTTCCTAGGTTGGATTTATATCCAAAATTAGAGTTCTAATACAGGAGGAGATATTTTTTGAAGTTATTTGTGTAGTAATTTTCTTACAAATTATTTTAATGTGTGAAGAGGATATGATAAGGGGTGACCTTTTGTAAGTGAGAAGAGTGGCACACATGTAATTTTATGAAAGAAATGATTCCACCCACATTTATTTCCTTTCATATAGCTCCAATAATGTAAAATGTTTTATTTAATAATTAGTAGTGACGATATATGTCCATAAAATGGAGTTCTAACATTTTTTTATTATTTTTAACCCTTTTCATTATTGTTTAACCCCCCCCCCCCAACAATTCCATTTTTACCATTACCAAAATAAATAATTTTTTATTTTTTACGATTCATTTTCTTCAAAAATTAATTTGAATTATAATATAATATAATTTATTCTAACTCTAAATAAGGAATTCATTTTTCATAACTCCATTCATGTTAGTTGATAATTTAATTAAAAATTAATCATCTAGACATGACAAGAATCACTATTTTTAATAAAAAATGTTCAAGTGTTTATAAAGTTTTTATACTGAATCCAACTATTAAATTGATTATAATTAACTAATTTGGATTAATTTATGTATAATTGATCTAATTTTACATTAAAACAAATTTTAAATATAATTTAACTTTATAAATGAACTTAATGATAAGGATGTTTTCAATTAAAATTCAGTCTTTTCCACTATTCATAAAAAAATATATTTTAGAAAATACTCTAAAATTAACCATAATATATTCTTATAGATAATAATTAATATATTATTTTTATTTTTTCTAATTAATTTAATAAAATTTGTAAAATTTAATTTAAAACAAAACTGGTGGACATGACAAAAAAGAGTGTTTTCAAGAAGTGTATCTTTTTTCAAGAATAATATTATTTTATATTAACATTATGTCTATTAATAATAACTTAATAAATACGAATTAAAAAATATAGATATAATAGATATATATATATAATTTAAAATATTCCTCATTAGGTATTAATTAAATTAAAATGGACAATAATTCTTCACCTTAAAACAATTTTCTAATGAAAAACCCCTTTTAAACACAAAAGTAAAATTATACTAAAATCCAATAAAATTTGTTAAAAAAAATTAAGTTGATTAAATATTTGTAAATAATATATATTTTAATTTATAATATCATTTTGAATTTAAATTAATTAATTAACTATAAATAATGATATTTCACAAAGATCTGTTTTTTTACTATTTATTGAAAAATCAATATTTTCTAATGAAATGAAAAATAATCAATGTAAGTCTATTATGATAAGATGGATCCATAAATAAATTTAATTTTAAAAAATAATTTTTAGAGATTCAATATAAATTTAATATAATATTTTATCATAATAATATAAAATCATTTTTGAAGAAAACATATTTTTTCACTACTACAAATGGGGTCTTTCCCAACGGTTCTGAATCGTTGGGAAAGCCTGCAGAACCATTGGTATATGTTATTCCAACGGTTCTGGAAACCGTAGGGATGTAAGACATTGGGAAAACCTATCCCAATGGTTTACAGAGAACCGTTGTTATAGGTTAGTAAAATTATCCTATGCCAACGGTTTGGCGAAACCGTTGTCATAAGTTTTACCAACGGTTAATACAAAACTATTGGTAAAACTAAGGAAATTGACTCCTTCCCAATGGTTTCTTGTTTTTTTCAACAGTTCTCATTGAACTGTTGGCAATGAAATCCCTAGAAACCATTCCCAGTGGTTTTTAACGAATTGGGAAAGGGTTATTATATTCCTATGCCAACGGTTTGAAATAGTTGGCATAGGATTTGATGTGCAAATTGCATAGCAGCCTGCAATTTGCAGAACAGCCTCTAATGATGTCCATTCTCCTCCTTTTCCAATTACTATACCTACAATAAAAAACTAAGACATACATATAGAGAACTAATTCATACACATTTAACGTATAATGCATTCTTGAACTATACACGCCCAGAATTAAATCATAATTCATAACGTAATTATAAACATACATAATTGATTTAGAATAAAATTTAAAATTTAGATGAAAATTATATGTGGAATCCAGAATTCAATTCATAATTGAATATATATATAATTTAATTATCAATTATGAATAAAATAAATAAAAAATTGAATAAGTATCAACAGAATCTGAATACATTTGTTCGGTTTTTCATATACTAGTTGTTTTTACTAAAAATGATGTCCATTTTAAACATAATACATACACAGGGAGTGATACCGGCCACACCGTTCCTCGAATTGAAGTGGGGTTGACTCGTACATGTTACATATGTCACATGGATCATTTTCCTAATGTATCAACATATTCTTAAAATGTTTGGTTGGTTTTCTGTATGCCAGTTATTGTTTTCATTTAAAATGTTGTTCATTTAAAAAAATGATACACTTTGAGTGGTGCTGGCCACACCATGCCTTGGATTCATGTGGGGTTAACTTGTACATATCACATATGATTCATTGATCGTTGTTATAATGTTTCAAAAAATTCAGAATGCATTTGGTTAGTTTTTTGTGTTCCAGTAGTTGTTTTCAATTAAAATGTTGTCCATTTCAAATAAACATGAGACAATTTGAGTGGTTTCGGCTACACCAGGACTTTTATTGAGTAGGGGTTGACTCGTACACATCACATATGACTCATGGATCATTATCTTAAATTTTCAATGGAATAAGAATGTGTTTCGTTTGTTTTCTATATGTCAGTTGTTGTTTTCACTTAAACTGATGTCCTTTTGAAACAAAAGAGAGACACATTGAGTGGTTATGGCCACACTGCACCTTAGATTGAGGCGAGGTTGACTCATACACATCAAATATGACCCATGGATCGTTTTCCTAATGTTTAAATAGAATAGAAATGTGTTTGGTATGTTTTCCATATGACAGCTGTACTTTTCACTTAAAATGTTGTCCATTTCAAATAAAACTGAGACACTTTGAGTTGTGATGGCCACACTATGTCTTGGATTTATGTGGGGTTGACTATTAAACCTCACATATGACCCATGGATCGTTTTCCAAATGTTTCAATGGAATCCAAATGCGTTTGGTCGGTTTTCTCTATATCAATTGTTGTTTTCACTTAAAATGATGTCCATTTTAAACATAAGAGAGACACTTTGAGTGGTACCAGCCACACCGCACCTCAGATTGAGGTGGGGTTGACTTGTAAACGTCACATATGACCCATGTATCGTTTTCATAAAACATCAACACATTCAGAATTCATTTGGTAGGTTTTCCGTACGTCAGTTGTTGTTTTCACTTAAAATGTTGTTCATTTCAAAAAAAAATGAGACACTTTGAGTTCTTCCTATCACACCATGACTCAGATTACTACAGGGTTGACTCTTACACATGACATATGACCCATTGATAGTTTTTCTAAACTTTCAACACATTTCTAATGCATTTGGTTGGTTTTTCATATGCCATTAGTTATTTTCAATTAAAATGTTGTCCATTTCAAATAAATGTGAGACACTTTGAGTGGTGCTGGCCACACCAGGCCTCAGATTGAGGCGAGGTTGACTTGTACATATCACATATGACCCATGGATAGTTTTCCAAAAGTTTCAAAGGAATCCGAATACAATTGGTCATATTTATGTATGTCATTTATTTTTTTCACTTTAAATGGAGTATTTTTTAAACTAAAGAGAGACAATTTGAGTGGTTCCAGGCACAACGTGCCACAGATTGAAGTGGTATTCAATCGTACACGTCAAAAATGACCCATGGATAGTTTTACTAAAGGTTAAACAGAATCCGAATGCGTTTGGATGGTTTTTCATATATCTGTTATTTTTTTCACTTAAAATGAAGTCAATTTTATACTAAAGAGAGACAATTTGAGTGGTGTCGGACACACCATGCCTCAGATAGAGGTAGGTTTGACTCTTACATGTCATATATGACCCATGGATAATTACTCTAATGTATCAACACAATCAGAATCTGTTTGGTCAGTTTTCCTTATATACATAAAATGTTGTCAATTTTAACAAAAGAGAGACACTTAGAGTGATCCCGGCCACACTACGACTCGGATTGAGGCGTGGTTGACTCATTCACATGAAATATGACCCATGGATTATTTTTTTAATGTTTCAATAGGATCCGAATTCATTTTTTTAGTTTACCATATGTCAGTTGTTGTTTTCAATTAAAATGAAGTCAATTTTAAACTATAGAGAGACACTTCAAGTGGTTACGAACACTCCACGCCTCATATTGATGATGGGTTGGCACATACACATCACATATGACCCATGGATCATTTTTCTAAAGTTTCAACTGAATCAGAATGTTTTTATTTTGTTTTCTGTATGTCAGTTGTTGTTTTCATTTAAAATGTTGTCTATTTCAAATAAACTCGAGACACTTTGAGTGGTGCCGGCCACACCTGGCCTCAGATTGAGGCAGGGTTGACTCGAACACATCAAAAATGACTCATGGAGCATTTTAATAAAGTTTCAATAGAATCTGAATGTGTTTGGTCAGTTTTCAGTATGTTAGTTGTTGTTTTAAATTAAAATGAAGTCCATTTTAAACTATAGAGAGACACTTCGAGTGGTGCCAGCCACTCTGCACCTCGAATTGAGGCTAGGTTGACTCATACACGTCAAAAATGACCCAAGGATAATTTTCCTAACGTATCAACATAATCTAAATGCGTTTGGTTAGTTTTTCGTATGTCAGTTGTACTTTTCACTTAAAATGTTATCCATTTCAAACAAAAGTGAGACACTTTGAATGGTTCCGGCCACACCGCGCCTTCGATTGACGCATGGTTGAATCGTACACATCAAATATGACCCATGGATTGTTTTCCTAAAGTATCAACTAAATTAGAATGTGTTTAGTTGGTTTTCTGTATGTCAGTTGTTGTTTTCATTTAAAATGTTGTCTATTTCAAATAAACCTGAGACACATTGAGTGGTGTCGGCCACACCTAGCCTCGGATTGAAGAGGGGTTGACTCATAAACATCACAAATGACTCATGGAATGTTTTACTAAAGTTTCAATAGAATAAAAATGTGTTTGGTTGGTTTTCCATATGTCAGTTGTTGTTTTAAATTAAAATGAAGTCCATTTTAAACTATAGAGAGACACTTCGAGTTGTGTCAGCCACTCCGTGCCTCAGATTGAGGCTGGTTTGACTCATACACATCACAAATGATTAAAGGATCATTTTACTAATATATCAACACATTATGAATGAATTTGGTCAGTTTTCTGTATGTCAGTTGTACTTCTCACTTAAAATGTTATCCATTTCAAACAAATGTGAGACACTTCGAATGGTGTCGGCCACACCGAACCACGGATTGAGGAAGAGTTAACTCGTACACATCTCATATGACCCGTGGATCATTTTACTAACGTTTCAACTGAATCTGAATGCGTTTAGTCAGTTTTCAATATATCAGTTGTTGTTTTCATTTAAAATGTTGTCTATTTAAAATAAAACTGAGACACTTTGAGTGGTTCCGGCCACACCTGGCTTCAGGTTGAGGCGGAGACGACTCGTACACATTAAAAATGACTTATAGAACGTTTAATTAAAGTTTCAACAAAATATGAATGTGTTTGGTCATTTTTCGGTATGTAATTTGTTGTTTTCTCTTAAAATGAAGTCCATTTTAAACTATAGAGAGACACTTCAAGTGGTGACATCCACTCTAAACCTCGGATTGAGGCTAGGTTGACTCCTACACGTCACAAATGACCCAAGGATAAATTTCCTAACGTATCAACACAATCCAAATGTGTTTGGTTAGTTTTCCGTATGTTAGTTGTACTTTTAACTTAAAATGTTATCCATTTTAAAACAAATGTGAGACACTTCGAATGGTTCTAGCCACACCGTGCCTCAGATTGAGGTGGGGTTGACTCGTACTTGTCACATATGATCCATGGATTAGTTTCCTAAAGTTTCAACTGAATCTGAATGCGTTTTGTTGGTTTTCCATATGTCAGTTTTTGTTTTCATTTAAAATGTTATCTATTTCAAATAAACATGAGACACTTTCAGTGGTGTCAGACACACATGGCCTCAGATTGAGGTGGGGTTGACTCGTACATGTCACAAATGACTCATGGAAGGTTTTACTAAAGTCTCAATATAATCCAAATGCATTTTCTCAATTTTCCGTATGTCAGTTTTTGTTTTCAATTAAAATGAAGTCCATTTTAAACTATAGAGAGACGCTTTGAGTGGTGCCAGCCACTCTGTTCCTCCGATTGAGGTTGGGTTTACACGAACACGTCACAAATGACCGAAGGATAATTTTCCTAAAGTGTCAATACAATCTGAATATGTTTGGTCGGTTTTCCGTATATGAGTTGTACTTTTCACATAAAATGTTATCCATTTCAAACAAATGTGAGACACTTAGAATGGTGCCGGGCACACCACGCCTCAGATTGAGGCGGGGTTGACTCGTAAACATCGCATATGACCCATGGATCGTTGTCCTAATGTTTCAACTGAATCCTGGTAGCCCCTCACCTAGAAACCAAAGCATCCATCCTGGAATTTCAAGTCTAAATTCCCTGAGCATCACGAGTCCGTCCATGAGTCCTTAACATGTAACCCATGTCTTATCCTAACAATTGACAAGAAAACCAAATCACACAAGGCATAATTCACATAACATGTAAAATGTAAAACAATGCTTTGTATTCAAATTAAAGCATATTATCACATGAATTTGATGAGACTAAGCTAATAATATTACCAAGACATTCATATAATTCAATACATAAAAAATTTTAATAATCCTAAATAACATTGCACGATCAAAGAAATAAAAAAAGGCATGTGAAATCAAGGAGGAGGGTGGAGGGCTATCGGGGGGGTCTAGGGAGGTTGGTGGGGGGATGTCCGAGGGGGGGTGGGAAATCCGAGGGGTTGTCCGGTGTCCAGGGATGAGGGGGGGATGTCCGAGGGGCTCTCTGGGGGTCTCCCTGGGGGGCTCTCTATGGGGTGTCCGGGGGGATGTCTGAGAACCAAGGAGGAGGGTGGGGGGGGCTGCCCGGGGGGCTGTCTAGGGGGCTGTCCGGGGTCCAAGGAAGATGGTGGGGGGTTTTCCAGGGTCCAGGAAGGTGGGGGGCTATCCGAGGAGTTCCCAAACACACAAAATTCTATAAACATTCTCAAGATGCACCGAAACCACTAAAAGAAATCAACATCCATGAAAATATACAATATATAAAAATAACTCAAATCCAATACTATACTATGGGTTTAGATAGAACCAACAACTAGAATAGATTAAACATGAAATCTCAGTAATATTAGTCAAAAATGAAATGAATCAACTTGTACCACATCACCATTACCATCATCACTATCATCATCACCCTCATCCTCATACTCGCCCTCCTCAACGCCCTCCTCCTCTCCTTCCTCCTCGCCCTCACCATCCACCTCGCCTTCCTCCTCTCCCTCCTCTTCCGCATCAGACTCCTCACCATCATCATCGTCGGGCAGGAAATCGTCTTGACCACCACTAGAACTGCCACCTGGTGCACCATATATAGAACATATCTATGACATATATTCATCAATAGATGGGCTGGTCTCTTGTTGATGTGTTGGATGTAGAACTTTAATAAATTTCATAAATGCATTGTTTTCTCAAGAAGATTGTTCTGCCATCTCTATGGCCCTTTTTTCAGCTTGTTCTGTCTGTGCCCTATCTTGCTCTAGCTCGGTGGCACTACAACTCATACATGAGGAGGGACAATACCTCGGCGGGGCTATCCTAGGTCAGCAGCATAGTCTTCCAGGATGCTCCTCTCCCAACACCTGATGTAAGTGATCAGTTGGCCCAAGATTGTCTGGTTCTTGGGAATCTAGGGCCTCTAAAGTAGCCTATTACAAATATAAATATATTATTAAGTAAAAAATGATATTAAAATATAAAATCAATAGAATAAAACTTACAATCTGCTGTTGAGTCTCTTTGTTGATGGCACTTCCATCCTTTTTCCATATACTCGAGCAAAACAGTTTTGCTCGAGGCACACATCCTTAAATATTATGTATTATCCTCTACAATGAAATTGAAAAATAATGTTATATGAAAAAATTAGCAAAAAATTAAATAATTGAGGAAACAAAAGAATGTTTAAGTTGTAAAGAAAATTTAAAAACAATTTTTATACCCGCTTCCTCTCATGATCTGGCATTGTAGTATGTCCCAGTGTGTAGAGGTATTTTTTTATCATTGTTTTTTTTATTTTTTCAGATGATTCCTAAATAAAATTTGATAATGAAAAAGATAGTATTAATGAAAAACATGAAATTTTTTATTTATATACCTCAAATGTAATTAATACCTTAAACTGGGTAGTCGCCCAATGAGTAATCATTTGAAGATACTGCTCTATAGGACAATAATCCACAATTTTTACCCCCTCTAGCTCATTTCCAACTCTATCATGCCAAACAATATACAACTCATGCTTCTATGCTCTACAAAGCTCACTTAAATCCTTTAGACGTTCTGGTCATGCACCCTCACCATCGGGAAAATTAAACTGAAGCTGACATCAAAATATTAATTCATATAAATACAAAAATAATTCATGGCATTAAATACGACTAATTTTTTTACCAATATCTCTGCGCAAGCCCTATCCTTGACCTCATGTGGTAAATTTCTCCATGATATCGGGCTGATAGAAATGATGTCAGAGTATTTGGCAAGCATCGCCAAAAAACTCTGACATTGCTACCCTATTTTCTCAACCATTTGGTTGTCTTCATTGTAATCCACCATAACATGTGTGCGGCGGTTCCACACTGCACACATGCGTGTACACCCCTGCCCCCACCTCCTGTTAGTAGATGTATCCCTCATGAAATAAAAACAAATTTTTTATAAAAAATTATTATAATGAAAATAAATACTGGTATAAAAAATTGTTAGGATTCTATAAATATACCTACGCCAGTCTGATCGCTGAGTGTCGCTGGATCCACAAAAACTAATGGAACACCATGTGGTGGAATAGGAGTCGAATACGATGGAATATAGAAGATCAGTGAGATAGAAGTAGAAGGAAAATAAAATTGGATAGCTGTATGACCAGATTCTGACTTGGGAGTGGGAATCATCACGTGATATGAAAAAGATGGGCCAGAAGATGCAAAAGGTGGAAAAAACATGGGAGGCCTAAATATCCCGTGTGTCCCTAACGACACACTAGGATCAGAATGTAGTAAGGATGAAATGTTAGAGGGAGGGGCAGGGTCTAGTCGGGTACGCGAAGCTGCTCGTCCACCTCTGGTACGAACCCTCCTCATACAACTGGCCTGAGTACTAGGACCAGTACTAGGATTCTTGTCGAATAACTATCGACATATAGGTATATCCTACAAAAATGATTACAAAAAAATTAATCACATAAAATTATATACTCATTAAATATATATTTGATATAAAGTACTCACTATAGGTAATAATGGTGGCACACCCAACTCGATCATTCGACGATTGTTCTCCATTACATTTTTCCTTCATCTATCTTCAATTGTCTGCATTTCTTGATTTTGAAAACAAATATGTAATTAATTAGAAAAAGGAAACTAATGTGTAACCCAAAAAACTAAATATATGAGGGAATAGGGGGATTCATTGGTGAATAAATTTGAGATTAATAATAAAGTATGTGAATGATAACAACATTACTGAATTAATCTTGTGAATAATCTAAGATTTTTATGGATGTCTACACATGTAATCATGGCTAGTGAAAAGCACCCCACCCTCATAAAAGTGAGTATTGGCCAATAAGTACACATAATATACAACGTACAATGAGAACCATATTTAATTGACCCTAAAGTTATATTAGTACAGTCATCTTGGGGGGGAATGGAATATATTATCCAGGTTAACTGATGAATTCAAAATCTCGTATTCCATATGTTTGACATTATCTAAGGTATGAAATCATGTGAGGATGGGTATACATCTTTCAATTTATTACATTATAGTGAGAATTAAGGCTTGAATTAATGACTTGAGTTCACTGATTAAATGAGGGTATAGGTTGCATAGGCTGTGTAAACAGAATGGTTAAATAAGGATAGAGGTTGCATACACTATGCATGGTGGGGGAGTCTCAGCCGATTTAGAAACTAAAATAAATTCCACCATAGGTATCAATAAGAAACATCAACATAAAAAGAAACTCTAAATAAAAAAGGACTAAAAACATCAAACACTTTTTATGTTATCCCACAAAAAAATGATCATGAATGTCCTTATGCATTTTCATACTTCCAGAATTTATAGAGAGTTTATAGATATATGCTTCAGCCACCTGCACACCCACCCCACCCCACTTAGACAACCCTACCCCCACCCCCCTTGGACAACCCAACCCCCCACCCCACTTGGACAGCCCTACCCCCACCCCATTTAGACAGCCCTACCCCCACTCCACTTGGAAAACCCAGCCCCCCCAACCCCACTTGGACAACCCTAGACCCACCCCCCCCCCCCCACTTGTACAACCCTACCCCCACCCCACATGTACAACCCATCCCCCCCCCACCCCACTTGGACGTCCCTACCCCCACCCCACATGGAAAACCCAGCCCCCCCCACCCCACTTGGACAACCCCCCACCGCCCACCCCACTTGGACTTCGCTACCACCACCCCACTTGGACAACCCATCCCACCCCCACCCCACGTGGACAACCCTACCCCCACCCCACCACCCCACCTGGACAACCCTACCCCCACCCCACATGGATATCCCCCCCCCCACACACACACTCCACTTGGAAAACACTACCCCCACCCCACTTGGACAACCCATCCCCCCACCCCTTGGACAACCCTACCCCCACCCCACTTGGAAAACCCAGCCCCCCCCCACCCTACCTGGACAACCCTACCGTCACCCCACTTGGAAAACCCATCCCCCCACCCTACCTAGACAGCCCCTCCCCCACCCCACCTATACACCCTCCCCACCCCACTTGGACAACCCAGCCGCCAGCCCCCACCCCACCTGGACACCCCTACCCCCCACACCCCTTGGAAAACCCATCCCCCTCCCCCACCCCACCAGGACACCCCTAAATGTATTTATGGCTAACCAACAAATTCATGTCAATATACCTTAAATTTAAAATAAACCAAGGATAAACTAACCCAGGATTATATTGACCTCTTCAATATCAACCAAAATTTTTCTATACAGATAAATCACAAAAAAACCACACCCTAAAATGATATATTGATTGTGTTCATAAGGGGATCATAATACACAATACATTATAGAAAAATGGAATGAAAAAATCTAACATAAATGAAGGAACACCTATCGATATAGAATGGAAGATAAAAACTTACTTGAATCAAAGATAGATGCCTCATTAAAAATTAGAATTAGCACCCTCTAGAGAAGGTTGGGAATTATGGTTAGAACCATAACCTAAAATTATATATGCCTTATTTTCATAAAGGGATCATAATAAACACTATATTTCACAAAAAATAGAATGAACAAATATAAAATAAATTAACACACATGTACCAATTTAAACGGGAAGAGAAAATATAAAATAAATGAACTCACACATACCGATTTAAACGGGAATAGAAAATCGTTGGAAACCAGACCTGTTGTGTTGAGAAGTAGCGTTTGCATCAATATTTAGAGGCAAAACTTCGAGACGGTTGAGGTTTAGGGAAAAAAATCGAGAGGGTGTGTCCAGCTCTCGATTAAGGAAAAAATTTCGAGATCTATAGAGTTGCAGATCAAAGATATTTGGGGATTTTCTTTCCCAATGGTTTTAAAAAATAATTGGGAAAGTTATGTTATCTCAACAGTTTCAAAAAACCGTTGCGAGAAACCTCTTAATATCTACTATACCCAACGGTTTCAGTAAACCGTTGGAAAAATTCTCTTCATTATCACTATACCCAACAGTTTCAATGAAACTGTTGGTAAAACAAAACTACTATATGGATATACCAACAGTTCTACAGAACCGTTGGTATAGGAGTATTTTCTCAACGGTTTTTGAAACCGTCGGGAATATTTCGTTGCTATAGCTTTCATTTCCAGCAGTGTTTATATATATAATTACTTTACTAAAATTCAATTTATTATTTACTGGGAATTTATAAATAAAGTTATATTGAGTAAAAAGTTTATGTGTATAATTAATCTGGTAGTTAATACCATTCATAACCACTTATTTAGTGGCTTGGTTATGATAGACATATTTAAAATAATATTAATTCATAATTCAATAAAGGTTGATGTCTCATGTCCTGAAAGCATTTCCAGAAAATCATTGTGTAATGTAATGCATGTTGAACTCAATTTTTTGAAAAATCAATGATTAACTATGTTTTATGTGTAAAATATAGTATTAAATTTATTTTAAAAATTAATATTTTTTTAAAAAACTCTGTGTGTTTTATTCTACCCCCTGAAAATGAATTTCACCCACAAAATTCATCTTAATTATCAAATGTTTAACATTTGAAAATTCCTTATAGAAAAATCCACATTATAAATAAAAAAAATAAAACATGACATATAAATGTAATGTTAGAAACATAAAAGTTAAATAAAGTAATTCATAACTAGGTTTCCATGAAGGACAACAATAGTGGGATGTAATGATTTGGACAAAGAATAAAAGAATTAAAAATTATATAGATTGATAGAGATCATTGATCACAAAAAAATTGGTGGATCTAGAGAAGGTTAATGACAAAAAAAATCATAAACTGAAGATGAGTTCAGGGGACTTTTGATTTATCAGAAATGAAATTTTCATGATAAGATTTTCATTTCAAAATCCTTTCCATGGAGTTGAATAAGTTTCATGAGAGATATACTTACATGATTTAATCCCACTTAATAAGAATAATCTGACTCATTGTTTTTTCCTTGATAAATTTCCACTTCATCTCTTACTAAAATAAATTATAGTTGAATATTTTATGTCTAACACACAGACAAATTAGAAGATCCATAAATAAAAGGATAAGTGTTCCTAATTATCTCTAATTATCGTCACAACAATGGTTAACATAAGTTATCCAATATGAATAAATCATCAAATGGAGAAGTAATACATTAATCTATAAATCCTCTTGCAAATATCAACATAAACTATTTCATACATGGTTATCCTTATGAATCTACAAAAGGATAAAAATAAAGAACATTATAAATAAGGTCACCAAATCAACTTATCATTAATCCCTAAAATAACATGATGTAGTTCTTAAATTTTACATACCAGACATGTGAATAAATTTATCACGTATTCTCTTGAAACATGGTAGTAACCAGAATTACAATAAAACCATATTGTAAATATACATACTTCCTCATTCCTAGAATAAACACAAATATTACATAATACATTCCATAAATACAATAATGTTGTAAACTATATCAATTTTAGTATAACCCACTTAGTCAAAAAATTATTAATAAGTTCCAAGTTAATTAATACTATCCAATTTACATTATCCATAACAATCATCTATTTATCATAAAATCAATATATAATCATTAAGAGTATATGAGGGGGTAATTTACCTTAATAAAAATATCATTATGACATTAAATCCATATTCTAGTCCATCATTACAATTTAAAATATTTTTAAAAATCCTTAATTAAAAATTATACTAAACAATCCTTTTTTATTTCATGATTCAAATAACATAATCATTTAATTACAGTACATAAATACTTCAATCATCCAAATTCATTGTCAAACCATTAAATATTCTTCGTATTTTTTTGTTTACATTTCATTCCTTTCATATATAATTTGTATTATCATCATCATCTAGAATGTGACCATTACTCATTAAAAATAGCTAATTATATTCATGAGATTTCCACTTAGGATATCAATTTTCATTATTCTCATACTCTACACATTCAAAACATTCAACAGTTATTGATACCTTAGAGTGTACATTGTTACCATCTATTACATTGATTTTTTTTGTTTTTTGTTACTTGATTTGTGTCTTTATTTAAAACACTAAAAACATTTTACCTTTCATCTAATACATTCATTTCTGTTCTGGATTCTACATTCTTAGCATCTAGGAAACATAACCATTTTTTCTCTATGGTCTCCACTACCCAAACACATAGAAAACCTTATCATTCTCTTCATCAGTGAGTCAAAGAGTTGGTTAAGGTGTTTATTTTTAATCATATATCATGATAAATTAATAGGTATAACTAGAAAATTATTTACTCTAATTTTCATCTCACTTGGTATCACTACAATATATTTTCACTCAAATTCAATGTTATTCCTCTTCATTCTAGTTACTTCCATTCCCAAAAACAAAAAAAAATCATAATTGGAGAAAACCAATTCATAGTAAAAATACACATAATAGTGGAAAAATAATTAAATAGGATGTATAAATCATGAAACATTATCTATGACACATTAGGTTTATCCTAGGACATTAATAGCCATCATCTATTTAAATTCTTCATAACTGTTAATAATGATTTTTTTAATTTAAAAAGTATATCTCCCCAATTGTCAAACTATGTGTGTATAAAAACTTTTTGTCATTTACTAGGTGATTATTGAGTCAATATCAATGTTCCATTTTTAGATTTACTACCACTAGGTACCATTATTCTAGATCCACATTCACTTTTAGTATTTGGGTATGGATGTAATTGCTTTGAAACCTCTTTATTTATACATTACCAATATTCTACTACATATTACTATACATTAGATAATTCTTTGAATTATCCTTAGATACATTCCTAAAAATATCCTCAGAAATATCCCTAGGTATATCACTAAATATTCCTAATCATATTTTGCAATGGTTAACTAAAAAATTCCTTAGATACCAAATTTAGTGGTCAATAATTAAATCAACTGGACTACAATTGATACATATCAAGGAAGTATATGAGTTTCTACACCTCCTGAGAGGACACACCACCATCCCCACATGAATACACTTCTTCATTATTCAAATACGTGGCGAGGCATGATTCATCCAACACTCACATGTGAGAGTTCCCATGGATCGTGTTCCTTCTGTTTCCTTTGATACGAACTATAGAGACCCATGAATTTCATTGAAGAATATTAAAAAAATTAGATGAATATTTAATATAATACATAATCACATGACTAAAGACTATAAATTTTTAATGCCTTTAGTAACATGGAACACAATGTTCTTAATTTGGTAAAAGATCTACAATGTCTACCAAAATGATCATACCGTTTAGTAATCTTCAAAAAAATAACAACATAACAAATTCTACAAAACATGGGGAAAGAAAACATAATAAGGGGTGATATCAGATTCCCTATAAAGATAAATTTGGGTGATATTAAATAATTATATGAACATAAGGTTATAATAACATTATCATAACATATGAAAAACAATACAATGCTTATGAAATATTACAATCTTAATTCATGGAATAAATATTGGTTGTTTGTAAGACATGAATCATAAGGAAATACAAGAAAATGAGCCATGGTAGAATAAAATTGGCAGAAAACATGTGATTTTAAAATAAAAATTGGGAGAGAAAATCTTATTTCAAGGCTACCCATGAAGACATTGAAAACATGTTAGGCTTGGGATAACCACCCATGTACGTGCTTTGAGTTTGGGATAACCTCACATGTACCATCTCCCGGGCTTGGGATAACCTTCTATTCACCCTTCAAGCTCAAATAACCTTAATCGTTTCCAAATTCATTGTTTTAAGATATAGTTCCAACCTATAACATAATGAAATACATATATATGTGTAAAAAAGATCATAAAACATCCATCATATCATAACTCATAAAATGTAATGGGTTTCATAAACATTTCATCATGTAATAACCTATAAAAATGAGACATGTTTCATAATCAATTAATATTTTCATCATAGTACAACCCATGGAAATGAATAAGGTTTCATAATAATTCATCCAGATAATAACCCAACAAATAGAAATGGATTTCATAAACACCATTTCATCATAAATATAAACCATTCTATGAAAAAAATAAGAATTATATCCTTGGTTTATATCCCGAGTAGGAAATAGGTAACATCAATGGATGTCATCGTAGAAGGAAAAATATTTCAAATGTTTATTTAAAACATTTTAAGACGATAATATGCTTTCCTCATAAAAAACACTATTTGAAACAAAAATCATTTTTTAAATCATTTTCAAAGAAAGTAACCTTGAAATATTATAAAGGGATCATTAAAATTAATTTAAAACAAATCCTGTGTAAAATACCATTTCTTCATTGATAAAAGTCATTTTAAAACATGAAAAAATTGAAGCTATTTTATTTGAAAATGGTCTTGATATCATATAAAATTATCATCATAGAAAATAATGTTCATGATGATGGGAATTTTCATTCTAGTAACACATTTTAAAAAAAATATACATTTCTAATTCTTTATAAAATATATAAAGGAATGGTTTTGGAAAACATCATGAAGATTCATTTTAATTACATTTTAAAAATTAAAACATGGGTAAAAATGAATTTAATAAATCATTTTAATAATGTTAAAAAAAAATTTCACAAATGGTTTTGTAAGAAAAAGGGTCATTGAATAAAAATATATCTTTTCCTAAAAATATTATATTCAAATATTGAGTATAAAAAATAGTGTAAAATTAAGGGAAAACATATATTTTCACAACATGAATAAAGGAAAATAAAATTCATGTGATTATTAAATGTTAGATCATAATATTTCATCATTGTATGTAAAATCATAATCAAAAATGTTAATCAATGATATTGTAACATAAAATCCTTACCACATTGTTAACTTTTAACCAAAATACATTTTAATGAATATTTAAAAAATAAAAATTAAATATCATAAGGACAAATAATTTCATGATATTACAACTCAAAGGGGAGTTATATACACCTCGTGAAATAATATAGGTGAATAACATAACATATGTCTCAGAGAAGGAAAATTGAGACAAAAATGCTTTGCCTCTTTAGTAATCTTTATAATAATCATCAAAAATAAAGAATAGCATCAAAGGAAACATTATATTTCAATGAAAGAATTACATTCATGATATAAAATCTCAAATGGTAAGAAAATTCATGTAACACATCTTGATTTTAAAAGATCAATGGGATTGATAGCTTATAGAGCACCTAGTTGAAAAAATGATTAAATTTTATATAATTATTATAATTATCACTCGACCATTTAAATGATAGGAATTAATTATATTCACTTAATTAGGAAAATATATTTTGACATGAAATCCTCCCCACAATGTGTACCCCTCCTGGTCCGGCAATGTGAGAAGGGAGACAGTGACCCCTATCTATTTCCACCAGTAGACCCTGGGATGACATCTAGCACTGAGAGTATAGTAAACACCCAAATTGGAGGTGTTACACTCAAAGAGAACCCATAAAAAAGAGAGAGATAAGACAGACAGGAACCAAATCCAACTCATGCTGCAATATAAAATAAATCCCAATTTCACATATTTATTTCAATGTAAGAACTAATAAAAATGATAGGGAAAACTGTATGTACCAAAAAAAAGTTAATCAGAAGTGACCACAATACGTAAAAAGCTCTTAAAAGCCTAATCATGTAGTAACCATTCTAATATTTAACCTACTCCAACTAACCTAAAAACAGTTTATATATATATAGGGTGAGTATAGCAGTATACTCAGTAGAATCCTTCATGGAGCCTCTCATGAAGATATTAAAAAATCATACTAAAGCATTGTGAACAACATGTAAAACTAACTTATCACCTAAACATATATACTATAATCACAGCCTCACCATGGATACTCTCACAAAGTATCACATACATGAATATATAATATATTGAAGAATATCAAGGGTACCCAGCGACCACTTCAAGGTTGTTTTTATGCATTTCCATAATGTTGCATGTCCTAAGCATCTCTCTTGAAAAAGGCTTCCCCACAGACATATGGGTCAAGCACCACAACATTCACATTGTGAACACAACCACTAAATCCACATAACCAAAGTAACCAAGTAGTTTTGGGAGGCCACCACATCACACATAATTTGTATCATACATCGGAAATTATACCTCAAGCCATTACATCCCATACACTGAGTAAGGATCCTCAAGGCATCACAGCCTATACACATTACACCAATAGTAGTCAATATGAAACTATTTCAAGAATATATGTTTGTGAATAAACACAATATATTACAACCCTCTATACACATATATGTGGAAATTAACCATTGTTCCAACCATCACATGTAACTACTAAGAGAAGAGAGAAGGTCCAAGGAGGATAGTCATTCATCCATCCTCCCCTCTGGATGATGGGGAAATGACACCCCCCCCAGGGCTCAGAATCCTAAGGGATTCGGTTTCTCTAACTAACAGGGTGGATTAGCCTATAGACACACAAAATTTAAAGAATATACTATATCTCACAACCACTCTATGCGCATTACTATGTCTTAGACTCAACTACATCTAGCATCTCCCAGACTCCCGGATGCCATTGCAATGACTATGTATCCTCTAAGCACACCACCATTTAAAGAGCTGCATTAGATTACATTATCCCTTTTTATCAGTTTCACATTATGTTAATTAAATCATTAACCAATAATTAAATATTATAAATTCCATATTACATTTCATTGGTATTTCATCAAAGATTCATTGTTCTTTTAAATTGTAACCTCCTCATTGCCTTACACAAAGTGTCATCCCCATGGGTTAACATAAATTATTTAGTCATTTATTAACATCATTATTAATCTCCCATATTCATAGGCATTCATGAAAAACATTTTATGATACCAAACCCAGGGGTAATCAATGTGAGTAGATGGACTACATATCGAGTCTTTTCCACCTATAGGAGGAGAGTATACACATCCTCCCTTAAAAATCTAAACATGGAAATCACATGGAATACCTCATGCGTATTCACCCTTTATTAAAGGTGGGTATGCAAGACCAACTGTCTTGAGTAGTGGGGAATGTAAAATAGCTAAACAACCAACATGATTCAGAAACCATCCACTCATTCACATCAACCCATTTCATCATCTTTGGTGTGTTACTTGACACCCACATTCATTAAACGATGCACCTCGCCACTCTCTGTGTCAACTGATACCACAACCACTGGGCCTCCCTACCCCCACATCTCACAACATCTATCCAGGCTCATAACACATCACAAAAATCATGAAAAATAACAAATCAATTGAGATCATTTTCCTAAACAAGGCATTATTCCTTCACATGCAACAAGCTCTCAAGGATCCAAAAAAGATGCCACTCTACCTTACAAGATTAAAGGGTAACTCAGAACCCTATAAGGAAACAAATTTTATCGATCTACTAGATCTTTAATCAATATTTAATTAACCGATTTATTATTTGTACTTTCTATCCATGGGCCACCTATATAGTAAGATATCACAAATTAACTCAACTGTTAATTTAAAATACTTTAATACATTATCAATAAGAATAAATGTGCCTCTGGATCATCAATTAATTAAATTAAACATGATTACTTCAACAACAATCTAGATTTATTTTCACGCTTCTTTATCTTTGAAAAATATTTATAATTATTCCCATTTTACGTTTATTACCAATTTCTGTCAAGAATTTAATGCTAAATAAGGAATGAATAGATATCAAACTATCTATAAAACCGAGAGGAAATAACATATGACAGATAGAAATTTATTTATCTGGTTCAAATATATTTTATATCAATTACATTGTGATCCAGTGGGAAAAAACATGCTAACTCTAATGTTTTAAGTAAATTAATAGAGAATCAACGAATCCCCTACCTCAAATGGTTCATGACATCACTTACACAAGAATGATCCATGTAATGGATCATAATCACCTCTCCTATAGACAACTACATCAACTCGAGGATGGTGTTGCATGAACACACCAATCGAAAGCTAAGAAAACTCCATTAGAAACATAATGATCACATTCCATTACCTAAAAAAGAGAAACTGGAGAAGAAGGATTGAAGAAAATAAAAGAAGGAAGAGATATCATACCATCTATCGATGATGGATCGACACATTCAGCTTGAACCAAAATAGGGGGTCTATGTGTTGTTGGAAGAAACTGTAATAGGAAATGATCCTAGGATTGATGTTCGATCACACCACTCCTTTGGGGACAATGTCTCAGTTTTCCTCACACCTAATGAAAGGATAAGGAATTAAATAAGGCAAGGTTCTAGATTTTGAAGGATTATATCTGAGACTAACGGCATTTGAAAATGTTTTGAATTTTTGTTAATGTGGATCACATTAATCCACACACTTTGACTATGTAAAGACATACCGAGCCTCTAGAGAGTTAATATGGGAGTTATGGGATTTGAATAATCCTTAAATCTCGTAAAACAAGGCATTGAATTGACTCTTCATCAAATAAAATAATAAATGGGATAAACTATAAGAATATGGAAACATTGTACACCTACCAATGTCTGGAAACACTGTACACCAACTAATGGCTAGAAAAACTGTACACCAACCGATGGCTGCAAAAACTATAAACCTACCAACTGCTGGAAACGTTGTACACATTCAGATGTATGGAAACACTGTACACCTAACGACATCTAAAAATATATATACCAACCAACAGTTGGAAACACTATACACTTACCGACGTCTAGAAACACTATACACCTACTGACGTTTGGAAATAATGTCCAACTACTAACATCTAAAACACAATACACCCACCGAAGTCTAGAATCATTGCACACCACATGAGATATAGAAACATTGTACACGTAGCCACGTCCGGAAACACTATACACCTACCAATGTCTAGTAACATTGTAAACCTACTGACATCTAGGAATACTATACACATACCGACAACTAGAAACACTATACACAAAACTAGAAAAGTTGATCACACAACTAGAAATTTAGAAAAGTGTTGGGGATAAGTCACCTTGACCTCCCTTAATAACATAAACACCATATTTCCACCAAGGAATTCACTAGAGAGATTTGATCCATTAAATTAGATACATATCAACAATTCTCTCATCCAGAATTCAAATCCAACCTAAAAAGAAATATAAAATGGGTTCAAAAAACTACCCATCGAGATTCCTCTCAATATAGAGAAATCCAATAAGAAACGAATGAATGAAATATCATAAAAAATGTCTCCAATCCCAAATTCACATCATTACAAGAAAAGTTCTTAACATTAAACATACCATGGGTACATAGTGTGTATCTGTGACTCATGTTCCCATGTACTCTTCTCCACTCCACTGTGTCACCACAGCACACAGACCAAGGGGATATCATGCCCACCCAATACCATATTTTTGCATTCATTGTTCTCTACAAGATGCTCCTTAATGTTTTAATCATCATCAACATTGATCTCCCCCAAATTGATGATGTGAGATTTGTCATGAATATAACGATAAAGAACTGACACATGAGAAAATCATGTATCCAGATCATCTATGTGGTAAGTGCTGCGTTATATGCCACAAATCCAACACGATCTATCACCTCAAAAGTCCTAATAAACTATTCAGAATGCTTAGTCCCATTACCAAAACATCGCTGCCCATTATGGGTAGTCACCTAAAAAATATATAATCCTCAAAATCAAACTCCAATGATCTCCCCCTATGATTGGCATGTGATTTCTTATGATCCTGCACTGCCTTCATCCTCTCGTGAATCACCTAAACCATCGTAGTTGTGTTTTGTACCAGTTCTGGTCAGAAAATTACTGACTCTCTGACCCTAGTCCAGCATAATAGAG
The DNA here is from genome assembly GCA_963277665.1 of Viscum album. NCBI lineage: Eukaryota > Viridiplantae > Streptophyta > Magnoliopsida > Santalales > Viscaceae > Viscum > Viscum album. The sequence goes on from OY728146.1 coordinate 1,820,252,405, forward strand.
AACATCAAGATTATCCATACAAGGAATAAAACACCTCTGTACTGATGGTGGAGTGAAAACTATTGTTTCATGAAAACCCCACTAAGGGTAAGCACCTCATCCACGAACCTCCAAAATCCAGGTCACAAGAGCACAACATGTCTTCAAGAGTATAGATGGTCTGTTTATTCTGACCATCTATCTGCTAATGAAAAGTAGTTCTAAGGCATGGATGAGTACCAAAATCATGATGGATACCTCTCCACACCCTAGAGGTAAATGAAGGATCTCGATCGAAAATGATCATCTTCAGGACTCCATGGAGTATCACCACATTCTCCATATATTGCCTCGATAAAACTACTACTGAGCTCGACTCCTAGATCAATATAATTTTTTATGATTATGATAAATTACCAACTACCATCCATAGAGCATCATAGACTTAGTGAGGTTGAGGTAAACCAGTTACAAAGTCCATTTTGAATTCCTCCCACTTCCACGTGAGATCATCTAAAGACTGGAGCAAACCAACAAGGACATAGTGCTCGACTTTCAACTTATGGTAGACCATATATCAATGCACAAACTCTTCAATTGGATACTTCAACCCATGCCCCCAAAAATAAATCCTCAGGGCTCAATAATTTTTTTCTTTCTAGGATGCACCACTAAAGGAAAACTATGGAACTCTATGATAACCATATACTGCATCACCAAATTAATGAAAATCCTTCCCTGATATAACACTCCGCGTTTTTCATCCTTAGACCAACCATCTACGGTGTCGCCAAAAATAACATGGTCTCTCGAGACCTCCACTTCTTGATCTCCCAATTGGGAATCTTCCACCTACTGCACCAAATATTACTGCACCATAATATAAAAAAGACAACCCCATCCCCTAACTTCTCCCATATCCAGATGCAATGTGAATGTTTCCCCATTACTCTCTAGGAATCGCCAAATTCATGCACAACATCACTACTTTGCATATGGGTAATCTAATAAGATAAAACATTCCCCATTCTAGGTTTATATGATATTTCAATGTCTTATTACTGTAAGAACACCATCCACCAGCATTGTACCATGTTCATGTAACGCAGGGAGAAAACATACCTCAAGCTCTTATGATCAGTGAAATCCAGAATGAACACTCTAATTAGGTAATGTCTCCACAACTACGGAGCATACACCACTTCCGAAAACTCAATATCATGGGTTGTATAGTTACGTTCATGGGGATGCAACTGATGATACCCATAAAAAATAACTCATATCCGCTACATTAGAATGCAGCCTAACCCTAGATGTGAAGCATCACTGAAAACATCAAACTGAACTCCCTCTACTTATAGATAAAGAACCAAAGCACAGAACAACATATCCTTTAGATATTCAAGAGATTCCTAAGACTGATTAGTCCAAAAAGTGCTTGATTCTTCTTGGTCGACTCCTTCATTGGTGTCACAACCCAAGAGAAACGCCTGGGAACCTCCTGTAATAGCCTATGAGACAAAGGAAACGCCGACCCTCTTCCACAGTCTTGGGGGATTCCCAAGACACATCTGCTTTTATCTTCGATGGATCCATATATAGACCCAAATGGGATTGAACATTCATTATTAAATGTAATTCTCATCTCAAAAACACAAACATATATAACATCCCAAAAAAACTATTGTTGACTAAGAACTCACAAAACTGCATGTAGATGCTTTACATGCTCCTCCTCAAACGGGGATTACACTAAGATGTCATCAATGAAACCCACCATGAACATTTCTTAGAACTCATAGAATATGTAATTCATTAATCCTAGGAAAACGTTTGGATCATTTTTCGCACCAAAAAATATTATAATGAACTTGTAATGCCCAAGATGACTACAGAGAGAAGTATTTTGGATATCCTTATCCTCTACACGCATCTAATGATATCCTGACCGCGAATAGATCCAGAAGAACCAACTTTCTCCCATTAGTTGATTTAATAAATCATCAACCCTTAGATGAGGATAGTGATTTTTCACTTTCACTTTGTTTAGGAAATGATAATCGATACACAACCACAAACTACAATTAGCCTTCATTACCAAAATATTGTGTACCCCATGGGGACCCACTCAGTTGAACAAAACAACATTGTAACAGGTCATTGATCTATTTAGGAAACACTTTTAACTCAAAAGGGGACACCCTATATGGATACATATAAATAGGAGAGGATTATGGCTATAGCCTGATCCCAAACTTGAACACTCGTCGAGGGGGTAATGTTAAAACCTCTTATGGAGAGACATCAGGGTACTATAATATGACCTTGGGAAATGCCATCTTCCGAACCTCCATAAATATAGAATCAGTTCATCCATCATGGATTATAAGTATAGAACAGACCTCTGTTCCATCATAGGGTCGTTCTTGCCACGAATCACTGTTGGATCTCCATTACCATTGAAGAACACTACTTGCATTATAAAGCAATCCACAATAGCCTTCACCGAATAGAACCAATCCAAACCAAGGATGACATAATGTTGTTTTATTTATAAACATATGAAATCATCCCAATATATGTGTTCCCCCATCACTAGCTCACAATCTATACATACTTAAAACAAGTCATCTCAACCTCCAACTATCATAGTCAATGCAAGGGAATTGGAGTCCTCTCTAACTAAAGAAGAATAGAATGGACAAGGTAACATGTTATTAAGTAGTCCATCACTCTTGAATCAAACAAGCTATACAACTAATTACAAAACTAGAAAAGGGTACCTCGAATTACTCCTGACTCCCCTGGTGTTGGAAACACAAAAGCATGAATCTTTCTACAACCTACTCCATGTCCTCTCTGGCCCGGATGATAACCACGATCATATCTGAATTCCTCTTTATGAGAAAGGGACATCTTTGGGTTGTCCTCTTCTTTCTTTATCTGATCTCTACTGATCCAACCCTAGTATTACCAGTTTCTAATGCCTTGTCTGGAACAACCTCAATGGAGGAACCTAAAGAGGAACACATGATGCAGATTGACCATGCTGAATTGTCAGGCACTCTCGCTACATATTCCCTCATCCTCAACAATAAAAACAAGAACATGATTCATTTTCATTAGATATAGATCTACCTACCCTGGAGAAATTAGATGTTGAGGGATGGGACCTACCCTCAGCCAAATGGAAACTCTTCTACCCTGAAAACCAGAACTGCCATACCATATATATTCTACATGAGGAATCTTGATGACTCCCATATCATGATGATCTGGTTCTGCCAAACATTCTCTTGATGACCTCTTACCTCACCAGAAACTCAAGTTATGTCTTCAGCATAAACAATTTGAACTGGTGAAAGATCTCTGAATGAAAATCCTCTTTGAAATGCATCAACTTGGCCACCTCATCTAGAAATTGGTCTGAAGCATATCTTAAATGGTTCATAAAATGGATTCAAAACAATCGCACATTGGATCCCTCTTTTTGATGGGTAAGCAGCTCCGAGTGACTAAATGCCTTCACAGTTGAAGAATAGAAATCAGCATTAAAATTGCCTCATAAATAATCCCATGGGATCCCTAACTCCTTGTCATAATCTAGGAACAAGAACCACAACTTCCTCACTGCCCCACCAAGAATCATCCCAACCAAAGACACCTAGTGCTCCTTTCGAGAACGGATCGAAGTACAACTTATCTCAACCCCCAAACCAGTCTTTTATGACAAAATCTGAAATGGATACCTCATACTTCTATAGACCATGGTTCCGAAACTCTCGTCGTGTCCTACTCAAAGTTTCATTATCATCAACATCTACCTTGTGGTGGTCTACGAGCATAGCCTGATGGAAATATTTTGCGTGAACCTGACGAGGACGTCGACCAGGAGCCATACCTACAAAATAAAAAATAGATAGATCTTTTAAAACTAGAATATGGAAGACACAAAATTAATTAATTTATTAATTTTTTTTCTTTTATACATTATAGGTTAACCTATATCAAGGTCTACCCATTCAAATATTGGAACAAGGAAGAATGATGCATGATCCTTTCATAGGCCTCTACCATATAACAAGTATCACCAAATTTAGTAGTCCTTGTAAACATAATGGTCCATGTATCAGATCACAAGGGGCCCTAAATTCTTATGTCTCAGGTAATCTCTAGTTTTTAAATCACTTTCTAAACCTCGTTTACATCGTTTCCCAACCAACCCTTGAAGCCTCACCCATGCCTAACACAAAACTACATCCTGTCCATCAACCAGACCACATATAATACCAATCTACCATGACCCCTCCCCACATAGTGTAAACCTACTGGGAAAAAAATGTGAGAAAGGAGATAGTGACCTCTGAGTGCCACATCCACTAGGCCCTAGGTTGGTGACTACCACAGAGGGTATAGTAAACACACAAATGGGTGAAATTACCCTCTATGTGAGCACATGAAAAAAAGAGATATATGATAGACACCAACCAAAGAAAAAACACAATAATATATATAATAAATTCCAAGTACACATATGTAATTCCATTATAGAACTAATACTACTGAAATGGAAAGCTGAAAGTACCAAAAAAATGTAAAACAACAGTAACCACGATTCTCGAATAGCTCTTGTAACCCCAAGCTAGTAGTAACCAACCTGATTTCCAACCAGCTCCAAGTGTCCTGAAAAATAGTTTATATATACATAGGGTGTGTATAATAGTATACTTAGTAAGATCCTCCATGGATAATCTCATGCAAATGTAAAGAAAGAAGGATAAAGCACAGTGAACCACAAGTGAAACTAAATCATCACATAAATAGGTATACTATATTCCCATCCTCACTATAGATACTCTCACCATGTATCACATACACGCATATATTATATAATAAATAATAAAAATGGAATTTTACTACCACTTTCCCATAGGATTTCCAATTTTACACAATATCTCACATCCAAAGAATCTCTTACCAGAAAGGCTTGCCAACAAACAATGGGGAGATGCACCCCAACATGAACCTAATGAAACACAACCACTACATGAACGTAAGAAAAGTAACTTGGTAGATTCTCACAGCCATCAAAGCTTGCATAACATGTATCATACATCATACATTATACCACAAGACATTATAGCCCATACACCGAGTAAGGATCCCCAAGCCATCACATTCTATACAAGTTACACACATATTATTCCATGGGAATCTATATATATATATTATGTGTGTGAATAACCAAAAGCCATTATTTACCTGTATAGATATATATGAGGAAACTGACTGTTGTGCCTACCAACATAATTAACTAACAATATAATGGAGTAGGACCAAATGGGGCAGTCAGCCAACTATGCACCCGTCGGGATATTGGGGAAAACACCCCCCTGGGCTCATAATTCCCGAGGTGTCAGTTTCCCTAATACACAGTGTGAAGTAGCATATAGAAACACAAAAAGTACATAATATATTATACCTCACAACCACACTATTGGAATAGCCATGTCATTGACTCAACTACAGCTAACGTCTCTCGGACTCCTGTCTACCTCTAATAAGACTAGTTATCCTATACACCCACAAACATTTAAAGAGCTATATTAGAATTTTTATAACTATTTTATTATCATTTTCACTTTATATTAAATAATTTGTTAACCGTTAATTATCCCTTATTAATTTCACACTACATTTCACAAGATATCCAACCAATATCCACAATTACTTTAAATTGTAACCTCTACATTTTGTTACACAATGTTCAAACCCCATGGGTTTACATCATTTATTAAATGATTTATTAAAATAATTATTACATTCCCATATTCCTATGAATTATATAAAAAAATATAAGCTACTAAACACATGGGGATCAACATAGATAGTAGATGGAGTACCCGTCATGTCTTTCCCACCTATAGCTGGAGCGTAGAACCATCTCCCCTAGAGAAGGAAAACACAGAAATCATGTGGAAAACCCTATTCGTCTTCACCCCTTTTGGCAAGAGGGTATGTTAGACGAGATACCTTGAGAAGTGTGGAAAGTAAAGATGATAAACAACCATCAAGGTTAATCAAGTATCCAATCATTCAAATATAACCTGTTTCATCATCTCTAGTGTCCTCCCCGACACCCACATGCATAAATCGATGCACCTCGCTACTCTAGGAATCAACTGCTACCACAACCACTGGGCATCCCTACCCCCTCATTACACAACATCCATCTGGGCTCATAACACATCACAAGAAGCATGGAACATAACAAACCAATCATGCTATTGTCCCTAAACAAGGCATTATTCCTTCACACCCAATGATCTCCCATGGCTTTAATGAAGTAGGAACTCGGCCTTACAAGAAATCGGGTAACTCCGAATCCTAAAAGGAAACAAATTTTATCGATCAACTAGATTTTTATCCCAGATTGATTGAACCGATTTATTATTTATATGTTTCATTTATGGGCATCCTATGTAGTAAGATATCACAAATTATCTCAACCATTAATTGACATGCCATTAATTTATTATCAAATAGAATCAACATGCCTCTGGCTCATTAATTAATTCAATTAAACATTAATAATACAACAAAAACTAGATTCATTTACACGAATCATTATCTTTGAAAAATAAATACAATTTATCCTAGTTTACTTTTTTTACCTATTTCCATCAATAATGAGATGCTAAACAAGACAAACATAGATATCACACTATCTAGCAAAATAAAAATCAATAACATATGGTCGATACCTATTTATTTATTAGCTAAAAATAATTATTATTTCAATTCCTTTTTGATATAGTGGGTAAAGACATGATATATCTATAGTTAAATGTTATAGAATAGGGAATCTACAAATCCCCTTCCTCAAATTGTTCTTGAAATTCCTTACCCGAGAAATATCCATGCAACAGATCATGATCACCTCCCCCCACGACAGCTGCATCCAGCCGAGGATGTCGCCGCATGACCACACAAACCCACACCTAAGAAAACTACATTAGAAACATTCAGATCACATTACATAACATGGAGTGGAAAATGGTAGATGATGTATCAAAGAAAATAAAATAACGGAGGTAGATCATACCTTATATCAATGATGGTTTGATACTTGCTGCTTTCTCCAAAACTGGGGGTCGCATGTAATAGGAAGAAACTTCAAGGTTAAAAAATCCAAGCATTATGGTTCAATCCCACCACTCCTTTAGTAATAATGTCTTGGGATGCCCCACACTGAGAGAAATGAGAAGGAATGAAAGCAGGAAAGGTTATCAACTTTGAAGGATTAGATCCAAGAATAACAAGATTTGAATCATTTTAGAATTTCCATTAATACAGATCACATAATCTGCACAATTTGACTACTTAAAGGAATCTCAGCTCTTATAAAAATTAATATAGGAGATATGGGACATGAATAGACATTAAATCCCTTAAAACAATTCCTTGAATGAATTTTTGATCAATTAAAATGCTTAAGCGTAGAAAATATAGGAAGTTGGAAACACTGTACACCTATTGATGTCTAGAATCATGGTAAACCTGTCGATGACTGGAAAGTATGTACACCGACCGATGTATAGAAATACAAAACACCTATCAACATCTAGAAACACTGTATTCATACTGACATCTAGAAACATTGTACACCTACTGACGTCTAATAACATTTTACACAAAAAAATGGCTAGAAACACTGTACACCTACTAACATATGGAAACATTGTACACCAACCGATCTCTAGAAACAGTAGAAACCTACCGCCATCTGGAAACAATGAACACCTACCAACGTATGAAAAAAATCTACTCTTACCAAATTTTTGAAACACTGTGAATATACTGATGGTTGTAAACACTATACATTTATCGATGGCTAGAAACACTATACATAAAACTATAAACACTACTCCTGTAACTAAAAATTTTGCAAAGTGTTGGGGATAAGTCACATTGACCTCCTAGAACACCTCAAAAACTAGATTTCAAAAATGGAATGGACCAGAGAGGTTTGTTCCATTGCATAGTTTAATCACTTTTATAAATATATTTCATTAGTTACAATATAATTTGAAAAAATTGAAAACTAATTGAACAAAAAGGATATGTTTTTATAAAAAAACTAATTTTATGGCCAAAATGGAATTTTACCTTAAAAAATTAAATTAGTCCATATTAGTGACTGATATTAATGAATATTTTATTTAATATATTCAATAAATGTTTTAAACTCATAAAATAATTTTTATATGCTTAATTTAAGAAATAAATCAAATTTTAGGCTTCAAAATGAAATATTTTTCTCTAAGGTAATTTTGTCGCCTTTTAATTATGTGCCTTTATAAAAACTAAATTTTTAATCTTGTATAATTTTTTTTAAAAATAAAATTCATTTCTAATCTAATAACATAAAATTTCTCATTGGGTGAGTTTTTCATATTTTTCTAAGATGTTCCATTTTTTATAGTGTGAAAATATTGAATTTAGATTTAAAATTTGTTCATCTAATTTATTTATATAGTTAAATTATATTTTAAATTATATTATAAATTATATTTTATAAATTATTGGTAAAATTGTACATAAATAAATCAAATTTAGTAAATTATAATAAATTTTAAATTGAATCTACATATAAAAACATTTCTAACTTTTTAACTTTTTAACATTAAAAACATAGTTTTCCATTGTGTCTGTAGGATTAAATAAAAATCTAATTTCGAAAATTAAGTGATATTAATTTGGTAATATGAATTTCATATTTGGTATAATTACGCAAAAAAAATATAGGTTCATTTTCATTTTTATTAATAAAAAATTTGCAATGTACCAAATTAAGATTTACAACCATATAGCTAAAATAAAGAAAGTGGTTAATGTTAAAAGGTAAATGTGTAAAATACCTAAAAACTAAAAAAACTAATTGTTAGATGAGGTATTTCTAGATAATAAATAGACATTAAAATATTATTTGATATAATAAATTGTGTAAATTAATTCCACCTAAATGTGGTTGATTTAAACCTAAAATAGTCATTATTTAATCACCTAAAAGCACCCCTCCTCAAGTATAAATTCCACCCCATTTCTCCAAAAAAATAAGTAAAGCTAAAAAATATGCGAAAAACACTCTCTTATCAACTCTCCCAATTTACATGTTATTATAGACATTCTAAAAGACCGATTACAAGGACTTTAATGGATCCTTCAATAAGGTGATATTCAAAAGGTAATTTTCTCAAACAATCACCCTTATTTTATTTTCTTCTTCTACATTATCCAAAACTCCCTCATTAATCAAGAAATGAAAACTCAATAACAATGTATATACAAGAATTTTATTTTTCTATAAAAATATATTATATATATACCCTTTATTAACTATTTTTAGTCAATGAATTGAAACTATTAACCAAATTATGTCAGTTAATCACCTCTTTGAATAATGATTTTGTTTGTTTTCCATAATCATATTCATGTCTGGTCATAAAAGTATTATTATGATTAATAGGATTTAAATTTGTATATATTAACTTATTTTTTACTGGAACTAATATATATACATAATATTAAATAAAATGAAACTAGTTTGTGATGTTTGGAAAACTGCCAAAAATAATATAAACTATGATCATTAGGGATTTTCCAATAAATAATCCTCATGTATGAAATTAAATGGTGCCATTTTAACTAATTTATGTTCATTAATACCATTTCATTACACTTCTGTAATTTTATTTCCAAATTAAATGAAAATCTATAATTATACACAAAGGAACCGATCATGAAACCATGAAACCAATGCACCCAAAAAATGAAAACAATGAAATACTATTAATAAAGGGGTCATATTATGTAATAAAACCATCATATAAGGTATTATATATATATATTAATATAGTTTTTAATGAGCTAATAACATTATTTAATCCATTATACATGTGGTTAATGTATTCTAAACTAAATGAATGTGTGAGGTAAGGGTTTCTAGTCTCACTTTTACTTCCCTGATATATATGCCTAATTCCCCACTTATTTATCATGTGTACAATATATATACTTCACATTGTTATATTTTGTCATGAATCTTTTTATTTCATGGGGTTTAAATGTTTGTTAAATTTTATTCATTCATGGGTCATGTTATTCAACTAATTACAACTTGGTAAGGTATTCCATCTTAATTTACATTCCATTGAGAGTTATTTTATTTTATGCACAAATTCACTACTTTGTGGGGTATATATTTTCCCATTTACATATTGTATCATGATTTTTTCATTTTTATGGGTACTTTAAGTTTCAATATTATTTCATCTAATGATATTTGACTTGAAAATTATTATGTGATAAAAGTTATTGTACAACATCACTTTCTATTGTGATTATTACATATCTCATGAAAAAATCACCTTATTGTAATCATTTTTAGATGGGAATTTAATTTATCTTATATTTAAATATTCTAGTTTAATTTTTATTATTATATTATAATCTATATTTCATTTTTATATATGATGTATACTTTTAAGATTATTTGATTAATTTTAGAGATATTGATAAATCTGTATATTTTATTCAATACATATATTTGATAACAAAGAACATTGTTATTAATTATATAAAATATTAAATATATGAGGATTGATTTGGATAGAAATGAATGGGTTGGGCATAGTTATAGATATATGTTAATTAATCAATAGTATCATGGGACAAATTAGTTAAGGAGACATTAAACAGGGTTTTAACTATAGATTAAATTGTTTTGTGAAAGTTCAAGATGATGTTGGTTCATGTTCTAGATAAATGACATCCAATAACCCATAATTTTATACATTTAGTATTAAATTACTATTTTCAAGATTGTTTTAACTATGAAGAAATATATGTATAAATTTATTTATCAGTTAATTCATTAAATGGAATGTGTATAACTTATTATTTATCATTCCATATTAATTAATCATATTGATTCAAGTTATATTCGGTTATATTTAACCCTTGATGATAATTTGAGTTCACCCCTTTATTATATTTTATTTTTTCATGTTTTATATGAATTTTGTTATCATTCATATGTAGTATTATGATACGGGGAATAATTTTGTTCTCAATGAAAATACTTTTTGTTTTTTTTTATAAATTATAATTTGATGTTTGAATATGTATCTAGATTACAAGCAATAATAGATATTCAGTCCATTGTGATGTGATTTCATGTATCATATTCCAATATAATAAAGTCTTCTACTATCTCTAGGATACTGGGTCCTAGATTATTATAGTTTATATCAAAGGATTTTTAGTTAAAACATTGAGAACTAGATTTATGAATGTACAAATTAGGGAATATGACCCCAAAATTGACATTGTGAATATGTATAAGTATAGGATATTATCTTATAGACATTTTAATGATTCTTCATGACTACATCACATTAATTTTTGTTTCTCACAAAATTCTTTTGATTAATTCAATCGATATAACTAGAATGAACATAGTTAATGATGAACGTGATATAAATTTTTTGAACGATCAACCAAAATGGATAATGACTAGAATGAATAATATTGTGATTATTATTTATTTTTAAGAACTTGTACCTTCAAAAACTCTTGTAATACCAAAATTAAAGAAGGATATATTTTATCAAGATCTTGGGTTGTGAAAACCATGTAGGAAAAGAAAATCCATTTTATTATATGTCAGTAATGTAAGAAAATTCACACAAGTGAGTGTTTTTTTGGAATGTCAAGTGGTTTTGGGTGTGTGAAATAATGGTAAAGATCAATTAATTACTGAGAAATAAATAAATATTTGGAATAGTGGACCCCTATGATATTATCTATGGTTGAATTTTATATATGTGGAAAGTAAAGGAATTATTAAAATTAATGACTTAGTGGAAAAAGTAAGGAATATAATAATTAAGGTTATAGAAGTAATGTTTATTCTATTTATGATGAGGATACTAAAAATAACATATGAATTGAAGGAGGTATTATGGACTAAGATGATAAAACATATTTAATGGTTTAATAAAGATATATAATGATTAAATTTCTTGTGTATTTTGATTCAATCAATATTTTATAAAATATTATTTGGTTATAAAATCATGCGGTATATATATATTGTGCTATAACACTTCTTCTTTAATTACTTTTAGGATTTTGATGAATAATATCTGTAAACAAGAGATTTTATTCTTTTTCAAGTTAATCTTTTTGAAAACACATGATTTGCGGAAGATAACCTTAATATTTGATTGATGTCGAGATATAAATGATAAATCGATGTTTATAGGATATTATTAGTTACTATGATTTTTTATCGATTTAATTGATTATGTTATATTTTATGGATTTACTATTTTTTTGGATTAAAAGAATAAATCCAATTTCTTAAGATATTATTTTTGGAAGCATGATTATTTTCATTATGTTTTTATGTTCATGAAGGTACAAAAATATTTGGTATGTGACATTAAGAGTTTTATAATGTTTTTTGGGGAATCTAATGTTATGATTATTTTATAAATTTAGTGAACTCCCTTAAAAATTTTTGGTCATTAAATATGGATAAACATATTTAGAATTTATTATATGATTAAAAACTTATAGACAGAATTAAGTTGAAATTTGGATATTATTGTTTGAGGTTAAATTATAATTTATAATATTATATAACATATTTTAAGCATTTTTATTTTCGTAAATATTTAATTTCCGAAGGAATGACTTATGGGTATTTTAAATAAAGTACATTAGGCATAAAAATTCATCTTGAATATTCATCTCTTGGTCAAAAAATATGGTGGCGATAAATCAAATAACATCCAAAGGATAAAATTTTTCATAAAAAAATATACATGTATCTTGTCATTACATACATCTAGAGTGAAATAATTGTAGGATCGAAATATAATATGAGATGCTCAATATACAAGAGGGGGGGGGTGAATTGTATACTTTAAAAATTCCTTTGGAACCTTTAAAGTTAGTTAAGAATAACTAAGTTTTCCTTAAGTTAAGGAAATGACTAAGTTTAACAAAGTTAAACTAAGAAAATTCACAACACCTCTAACACCGAACTAAACATGGAAAGAAATTCCAAAAGTAGGTTCCGGAAATATGGTTCCGGAAATTGAAACTTAACAAAAGTTACAAAATGAGATTCTACCTTAAAGCGTATAGAATCTAAATGAATCAGAGTAAGTAAGGAATTATAAGAAAGTTATACTTTCCTTAAGATACAAAATGCAGCGGAATAAAGACAAGTAGTAAAACTACTAGTAACAAGATAATAGTCTTTTAACCCAAAGAGAAGGGTATCCAACAACCTTGGATAAAGGTCCCTTGATTTATACTTTCAAGCAAGTCTGTCTTACCCACACCAGGGTAAGCCCTCGATACGAAGATCGGAGTCTCTGTCTTGCTATCCCCGCAAGCCCTCAACTTCAAGGTAGTTGGTAACCTCTGTCTTTCTCAGCAAGAAAGCCCTCGATCTTTAAGGTAGTCGGCACCTCTGTCTTTCTCAGCAAGAAAGCCCTCGATCTTTAAGGTAGTCGGCACCTCTGTCTTCATATCCCCGGAAGCCCTCGAAGGTAATCACCAACATTCGGAGTCGCACGAAGCTTTGAGAGTTGATAAGAGACTCTCTCTCTAGAAATCACTTCAAGAGAATGTAAGCACTTTTTCAACAATCGGCACCGAGCTCTTTCAAATGAGCTCTTATTTATAGGTAAGGTCGGCTCCTCTCCAATGGTCATATTTTCCTTAAAGATCGGAGGGACCTGTACACGTGTCACTTAGACAACGGTTAGTTTATAACAAAACAGACGACATCGTTTTATAACAAAAAAAATTGTAACAGAATGTACGACATCGTTTTAAACTCTAACAAAAAGGTTTGGAATGAAAACTTCGGAGTGAAGGTTCGGAGTGAATAAATTCAGAGTGTATAAAACAATGATAATTAGATTCTGTTTAATAGATGAATTCGGAATGAGAATTCGGAATAGGAATTCATCATTAGAAATCGTAATGAGAATTCATCATCAGAATTCGTAATGAGAATTCGTCATCAGAATTCGTAATGAGAATTCTTTATCAGAATTCGTAATGAGAATTCGGAATGGGATTTCTTCATTAGAATTCGTAATGAGAATTATTCTTCAGAATTCGTATCCTGAATCTGGAATAGAACTTAGTTAGAGTTCATATCCGGAATTCGGAATGAAACTTCCTTATAGTTCTTGTCCAGAATCCGAACCCTAAAACAGAATGCTTTATATCAAAGTTTCAATGATTCCGAGAAAATGAATCTGAAACTTATACTTAAGAAAAATATGGATGAAAATATGATAAGGATAATTTTTCTTATAAAATCGATTTTCCTTAAGAAAGAAATTTTCCTTATAAAAGCAATTTTCCTTAAGAAAGCAATTTTCCTTAAAGATAAGGTGTTTGTGATTTTCAAAACAAGAAGGAATGGAAAAGTCATAAGGAAAACCTTATTGACTCAACAATATCCCACTTTTTGGAAAGCACAAACATCCTTACGAAAAAGCTATTCCAAGAAGAAAGAAACACATTAAAGCTTATCTCCCTTGGTTTAAGAATATAGATGAATACGACTAACTCCCGCTTAGGATTTGAAACTCTAAGGATCGTATTCATATTTGCTGAGTGATGTTTCATAAGAAGGTATTCTTTAAGAAAAACTCCCCCTTAAACAAACTCTTATTAGAGTTCTTTTTCCTTGGGTATTTTTCTTTCTCCCCCTTTGATAAACTCTTATTAGAGTTCCTCTTTTTCTTAAGGATCTTTTCCTTCTCCCCCTTTGTGATTTTCAAAAAGAATTGGAGGGAATGGAAAAAAATAACAAAGTACCTGAGATATTAGTAATAATAAAAAACGAAACAACAAGAACAATTCTCATTAGATTTGAAATATCAGCAATAAAAGAATTACAACAAAAAGACCGGAGTGGTCATTTCAGATCTTTCTCCTTCGACATGAGCCCCTTAAGAATCGTCTTGATCTTCTTCAAGTCTTTGTGATCTTCTTCTTCTTGCTTCTCTAAGACGACTATTCTATCGGATTGGGCTTCAATTTTTTCTTCCTGAGACTTCAGTTTTTCTTCATGAGCTTGGATCTTTTCTTCCTGAGCCTTCATCCTCTTTTCAAAGTCGATCCGATGATCCCTTTCAAATTTCCAATTCTGAGAAACAGAATTCAACTTCCCATTCAGATCCCTGACTTCTTGAATCCGGAAGTTCTTTTCTTCAGTCAGCTTTTCTTCGAAGGATGCAGTCAGCTCATTAATCTTCTTGTCTTCGGTCTCAAAGGCATCCTTAACATTATCTTGAAACTCATCAAGAAACCTCATCTCTTCCACATTCTTCTTCGACCAGCTTGTCATTCTCTTACAAGATCTTTTATGAGCTTCGTAACCAACAAAGAATGTTTTGAACTGAGCTTCAATCTCAACACACTTATCCATAACCATCGATACGGAGTCTGTTTTCTGATTCAACGCATGTTGGAGCATCTGGCATCTAGAGTTAATACTAGAGAAGGTTGGAATGGTTCCCACCAACTTCTTCAAAGACTGAACAACAAAATCGTGCCCCAACGAAGATGATTCCGAATCTGAAATCTTTCTCGGAGAGTTTTCTTCCTCAATAATCTCCAACTTTCTCTTAGAAGAACTACCATCTTCCTTTCTCATCCTCTTTTCTGAACTCGGACTATCAACAAGAATTTGCTTCCCCTTATCTTTTTTCGGAATAGAATCCTGTTCCGGAGTTTTCTTCTCACTATCAGAAACATGTACAACCAAATCTTCCTCATCAGCAATTTCTTGAACACCAACCTCTACATTTTTCATCTAAGCAATATCATTTAAAATTTGTTCTTCTTCTCCATGATAGGAAACTTCTTCTTCTCCTTTCTCTTCTTCCATCGCAGGAGTAACTAACTTCGAAGATTCAGCTTCAGAAGTTCGGAGCGATAAGTGTTCCGAAGGAGTTCCCTTATACTCATCTACTTGTTTTAGCACATCTCCTGTCTCACCACTTTCTTCAGCAGCCTCTTCAACTTGTTCCACTTGCTCTACTTCCTCAGTATTAGTAGCAACAGCCTCTTTCGGAGCAACAAGACTTCTTCCTGGAATCTCAGGTAGAGATTCCAGAGAGAAAGATCTCGGAACTGGGATAGTTGCTGAAACCATTTCATTGAACTTCAACAACGCCTGAACAGCCTCGACTTCTGACATCTTTTTCTTAAGCTTATTTTCCTTAGCTTGTTTCTCAAGCTCATCAGCAGCTTTCTCCTTCAAAGCTTTAGCTTCCGCAGGATCCAATCCGAACTGTGGATCCCCTTCTTTCCTCTTCTCTTTGTCAGCTCTCCACTTTGTAACAACCTCATCAGGATAGGTCTTCTTCTTCTTAGGCTTTGGTGGTGCGGAGTGGACTTCCTTAGACTTGGGTTCCTCGGCTTCGACTACCACTTCTTTCAGCATTCTCTTCCTTACCGTCTTGGATGATTTCGGATCAGCAACTTTCGGAGCCACTTCTTCTTGTGGAGGTAGATTAATAAACATACCAGACTTCTTGTCAAATGCTACATTCATTCTTTTAAGAGTGGCATCGCTGACCAGCATGATCTTACACACCCTTGGTTTAGAACTGCAAACTACCTTGAAAGATTCTAGGCACCGAACTATGAGCTTTGATAATATTGCTGGGTACATTACGATCTGAGCTCTCAGATTCCCCTTCTTCAAATTTTCAATATTAAGAATAATATGCTTCATCAAGTTAAACTTCCTTAGATTTATCAGGAAATCTAAGATATATATCTCACTCTTCTTCAAGCTATCATTATCACCTTTTCTCGGTACGATAAGTCCTTGCACCCATAACTCCAGAATCCGGAAGTTTGTAGATAGGCTTGCAATTTTTGGAGCCTTGTCATCATCCAATCCGAGAGTTTCTAAGGCCTTTTCCTTGTTGAAACTTTCCAAAGAGTCTGGCAATACGTGAGAAATAAACTCAGCTTCACCTTCATAACTTAAACCTACCAAGCTTGCAGCCTTGGTGTAAGAAATCTTATATGTCTTTCCATATGATTTGAAAGAAAACTTCTCTCTATTATCTTCCTTGAAGAAAGAAACTGACTCATAAAACTCAACAAGAAAATCAGAAAAGACTTCATCTTGATTCCCGGTTTTAGATACCGCAACATCCTCCCAGCCAGTCAACCTGATATTCTTTGAGATAAGAGAATCATAATTGTCGAAGAAATCCGGATGGAGTAACCTTTCCCTGTATACTAACCACTGAGAAATAGGCTTGGTTGAAGACATTTCTTGAGAAGCTAACTCTGCAAACATTCGGATTAGAAGTTCTCTGGGAAGTTCGGAACGGAGAAGACTGAAGTTCGGAACGGCCTTAAATCAGAGGGGCAGAGCTTCAGCACGCGAGAGCTTGAAACCGATGTGGGACTAGGAATTAAGTCCCCTTTATATAGGCAACGAGATGACGGTTCACCTTCCACGGTTGATCTAACGGTTTAGAATGAACTGAGATCAAATTTGACGGTTGTAAGCTTGAATCCGATCTTTTTTAGGTTTTATTAAAACAAGGAATTAAGAAAACTATAATCCGAAAACATAATATAAGAAAATGCCAGCAAGTAAAATATGATTACGAAAACTTCAGTAAGGAAATCATACCTTTCGGATTAGCTTAGGAAAGTTATTCGTAATGGGTAATATAAAGATGACTACGAAAAACTCGATACGAAAAACTAAATATGAAAAACTCAATACGAAAAACTAAATATGAAAAACTCAATATGAGAAGCTCAATACGGAAAACTAAATATGAAAAAGTGAAAAAAAAACATGGAATGAAAATATGGTTATGAAAGTACCAATACGAAAGTTGTCCATTCCAGAAATTTTCAATACGAATACTTTCATTCCAGAAGTATTCTGTACGAAAATAACCATTCTGGAAAATTATAGTTCCAGAAGTTTCATTCCAGAAATCTTCATTCCGAAAAGTTTGAATTTTTTTTTTGAAAAACTTTGTTAAACAAACAATCAAATGTACTCCCCCTATGAAAAGGAGTTTATTACTGTAAGGAGACTTTTTCAACAGAATGTTAATTAAAAATATTTCCTTACGGTTATCATTCCTAACTTCTGTTTAATATATTCAAATCTATCAGAAGGCAAAGACTTTGTGAATATATCAGCAAGTTGATCTTGCATTCCGATAAACTGAAGAATAATATCTCCTTTGAGTGTGTGATCCCTAAGAAAGTGATGCCTAATATCTATGTGTTTTGCATGGGAGTGATGTGCAGGGTTTTTACTTAGGGCAATGGCACTTTTGTTATCACACAAAATTTGAGTTTTAGTAAAACTCAAGCCATAGTCTGTGAGTGTGTGTTGCATCCACAACACTTGTGCACAACAACTTCCAGCTGCTACATATTCAGCTTTAGCAGTGGAAAGTGCTACAGAATGTTGCTTCTTGCAGGACCAAGAAACTAATGAATCTCCTAAGAAATGACAAGTTCCGGATGTACTCTTTCTATCCATTCTAAATCCACCAAAGTCAGCATCAGAAAAAAAATTTAAAACAAAATCATTTCCAGAAGTATAAAATAATCCTAAATCCATGGTTCCTTTAAGGTAGCAAAAAATTCTTTTAACTGCCTTTAAGTGAGATTCCTTAGGATTGGATTGATATCTTGCACATAAGCATACTGAAAACATTAAGTCTGGTCGACTAGCTGTCAAGTAAAGTAAACTTCCAATCATACCTCTAAAAGATGTTTGATCTACTGGTTTCCCAGCTTCATCAAGATCTAACGTGTTTGAGGTACCAATGGGAGTACTTATACTTTTAGTGTTGTCATAACCATAATTTTTAAGAAGATCTTTAATATACTTATGTTGAGATATGTAGGTTCTTTCTGGTTTTTGAGAAATTTGAAAACCAAGGAAAACTGTTAAATCACCCATCATACTCATTTCAAACTCAGATTTCATTAGACTAGCAAAAGAGTCAGTCAAAGATTGCTGAGTTGAACCAAATATAATTTCATCAACATAAATTTGAACAATCAAAACATTTTTCTTATCTTTCTTTATAAAAAGAGTTGGATCTGCATTTCCCTTAACATAGTTATTTTGAAGAAAAAATCCAGTGAGTCTATCATACCATGCTCGTGGGGCTTGTTTAAGGCCATACAAAGCTTTGGTAAGTCTAAAAACATGATCTGGATGTTTTGTATCTTCAAAGCCAGGAGGTTGTTCAACAAAAACTTCCTCTTGAACATAACCGTTAAGAAAATCACATTTCACATCCATTTGGAAAAGTTTGAAATTAAAGAATGCTGCAAAGGCAAGTAGAATGTGGATAGATTCAAGTCTAGCTACTGGATCATAGGTTTCTTCATAGTCTATTCCTTCTTGCTGATTATAGCCTTTAGCAACAAGTCTAGCTTTATTTCTAACAATGACTCCATTTTCATCACACTTATTTCTAAAAACCCATTTTACTCCAATAACAGAAGTTTCCTTAGGTCTTTCAACCAAGGTCCAGACTTTATTCCTTTCGAATTCATTTAGTTCATCTTGCATTGCTTTGATCCAATTATCATCACCTAAAGCTTCATCAGTGCTTTTAGGTTCTAATTGGGAAAGAAATGCCAGATGTTCTACTTCATTTCTTAAGGAACTTCTAGTCCTTACAGGTTGATTTACATCGCCAATGATACTATCACTGGGATGATTCTTAAGAAACACCTGATTTGGGTTTTGTAAAACCTATTCATAAACATAGGGTAGAAAGTCTTCTGAGATAAATGTTTCAGAAGTATCTTCTAGAATAATTTCCTTATCAGAAGGTTCCTCTATCAAAGGTTGATAATCAGTTTTTGAAAACACATCCGAAGATGTAGGTTGAGATGGTTTGAAAACAAAAGGTTCAGACTCATCAAATTTTACATGTACTGTTTCCTCAACAGTACAAGTATTTTTATTAAAAACTCTATAAGCCTTAGAGGTTGTGGAATAACCTAAGAAAATTCCTTCATCAGACTTTGGTGCGAATTTATGTAAGTTATCTTTAGTATTCAAAATGAATAATTTGAAACGAAAAACCTTGAAGTAGGAAAGTCTAGGTTTTCTACCATTCCATAACTCATAAAGAGTTTAATTAAGAAAAGGTCTAATCAAAACTTGATTTATAGTATAACAGGAAGTACTTACAGCTTCAGCCCAGAAATGTCTAGCAATAGAATATTCACTCAACATGGTTCTAGTTATTTCTTGAAGAATTCTATTTCTTCTTTCAACTACACCATTCTGTTGAGGAGTTCTAGGTGCTAAAAAATTGTGAGTAATACCTTTCTTACTACAAAAATTTTCAAAATCAGAATTTTGAAATTCTCCTCCATGATCGCTATGAATAGTTTTCAATGGAAGGTTTTTCTCATTTTTAACTTGAGCTCTAAAACTTTTAAAATAAGAAAAGGCTTCAGATTTCTTTGCTAGAAAATAGACACAAGTAAATCTAGTGTAATCATCAACTAGAACAAACACATAGTATTTGCCTCCAATACTTCCAGTTTGTGTTGGACCAAAAAGATCCATGTGCACTAACTGTAATGCATCGGTTGTTGAGACTTCACTGATTGACATAAAACTAGATTTATGTTGCTTTCCATATTGACAAGGATCAAAAACTTTAGAAGAATCAAATTCTAAGCTCCGGTAGATCCTTAACAAGTTTCTTCTTAGAGAGGTTACAAAGGTTCCTAAGATTACAGTGTCCTAGTCTTCTATGCCATAACCAAGAATGATCTTCCATTGCACTTAGGAAATGTAAATCTTGGCTTCTTAGGTCTTCTATGTTTAAGGTGTAAACATTCTCTTGCCTATTGGCTGAGAGAATAAATTCTTCCTTGGAATTGTGAACTAAGCATTTATCATTCCTAAAATTCACAAGGTAACCTTCATCACATAACTGACTTATGCTAATGAGGTTGTGCTTAAGAACTTTAACAAAAAGAACATTTGAAATCAAAGTTTTACCTAAACGAACAATATTACCAATACCAACAATCTCTCCCTTAGCATTGTCTCCGAAAGTTACCTTTCCTCCTTTCGTTTTGATAATCTTTTCAAAAAAGCTTTTGTTACCAGTCATGTGCCGGGAACATCCACTATCCATGTACCAAATATTGTTGCTGGAACTTTCTTTATTTTCCTGAAATTATGAACAAAGTTAGATTTTCAGAATCCAAACTTGGTTGGATCCGAGATTTCCAGACAATAAAATTTTAGGTGTCCACATTTTCTTAGAAAAGTAGGCTTTGTGAAATCCTAGAGATTGGGTTTTGTTTAAGGAACAATTTTTTGCCCAGTGACCACCACATTGACATTTAGTGCAAAATGGGGCACTTTGAGGAACAAAATAATTGTTACTGAAAACTGGTTTTGCATGGGTATAACCAAATCCGGATTTATTTCTTAAAGGTCGTATTTGAGAATACATCTTATCAAAAATTTCCTTACCATGGGTAAAGTTTGATAAACACTTCTTTAAGGAAAAAATTTTGGACTTGAGTTTTACAACCAAGTTTTTATCCTCAAAATCATTAGTTTTAGAACTAGAGTTAGGCTCAAAAACATTTTTCTTAGAAATTACTTTTTATAACTCTTTAGAAAGTTTATTCTTCTCAGAACTTACTTCCTCAAGATTTTTTGAAATATTTTCAAAATCAGCATTTTTCTTATCAAGATCTTTAGAAAGATCTGATATCTCTTTAGTAAGAATAGAATTCCTAGAATTTTCCTTATCAAGTTTCTTGTTGAGTTTGGAATTCTCAATCTCAAGAAGTTCAGCAAATCTAGAGACTTCTTCATAAGTAGGTAAATCATTTTCCTCATCAGAAGATGATTCTTCATCAGAAGAGTTATAATACTTACTATCATTAGGATTTAAGGAAACATTGGTCAAAGATTCAGCATTTCGTACCTTAGCCATAAGACAATGATTATTAATAGGTAATCTGGCTATAAGACCAAGATTCTTCTGTCCTGAAGATTCATATTCAGAAGATTCATCTGAAGAGTCACCACCACTGACACTCCAGGTGTCATTAGCTTTCAGAACATTCTTAGCCTTGGCTTTATAATACTTCTTTCTGTTTCTATCTGAATGCCTTTCCTTCCTTTCTTTCTTTTTGAGCATAGGGAAATCTGGTCTAATATGTCCAGCTCTTTTGCATTCATAACAAGTAACTTCTCCATATTTCTTATATTTCCTATCCTTCTTCTTATACTTGGATTGAAAGTTTCTCTGTCCAGCTATCTTGTTCATCCTTCGAGCAAGATTGGCTAATTCATTTTCTGAGACTTCACTCTCACTAGATTCGGATTGGAAAAAAACTTTCTTAGACTTGGATCTGGTTACTCTCTCATAAGTCTTAGCTTTCATCTGATTTGAAGTTATAGTAAAAGCAACAGTACCATTTCCATTCTTCTTCTTGATGTTGTCAGCATCTCTCTTCATTCTTGTTTCATGTTGTAGAAGAGTTCCAAATAATTCATCAATAGTAATTTTAGTGACCTTCCTGTTCTCATCTATAGCTGTTCTCTTGGATTCCCACTCATTGGGCATAATGTCAATTATCTTTTCCACAAGAGCTTCATCATCTAAACCTTTTTCTCCCATAGATTGTAGACTTTTGACGATAGTCGTAAATCACTATTGAACTTTACAGATAGGTTCTCCATAAGGAAAATTGAAGCCATGATATTCAGCTCTAAGCATAGCCCTTCTAGTCTCAATCACTTTAGAAGTCCCAAAGTGTGTAACCTCTAACTTCTTCCATATACAGTTAGCTGCTTCACAGGAAGAAATTTGGCTATATATATTTCTGGTCATTGAACATAGTAAAGTGTTGTGTACCTTATAGTTGAGTTGATATTCTTGCTTTTCCTGGTTAGTAAAGGTTCTGACATCCTTGTCAGGAATTTTATAATCACCAGTAAGCATCACAAAGTTGTCTACTCCAGTATTGATAACAAATGTCTTCATACGATCTCTCCAGTATTCATAATCATTACCATCAAATATAGGTGGTCTTGTAGGATTTAGATTGTCAATAGATCCAACATTAATTCCTGCCATACTAAAAATAACTTTTCACACAACCTTGTTAGTAGCAAAGATTTGTAATAACAAAGTTCGGAATGAGAAAAGTTCGGAATGGATAAATTGGTATGACAAAGTTCGGAATGAAAAAGTGAGCAAGAAAAACTTGTATGTGAGTACAAGTATTTCAGTAACCTCCTCTGATACCAAATGTAATATTGGTATAGAGTAAGAGGTTTCCAACCTCTGATACCAATTTTAGGATCGAAATATAATATGAGATGCTCAATATACAAGAGGGGGGGTGAATTGTATACTTTAAAAATTCCTTTGGAACCTTTAAAGTTAGTTAAGAATAACTAAGTTTTCCTTAAGCTAAGGAAATGACTAAGTTTAACAAAGTTAAACTAAGCAAATTCACAACACCTCTAACACCGAACTAAACTTGGAAAGAAATTCCAAAAGTAGGTTCCGGAAATATGGTTCCGGAAATTGAAACTTAACAAAAGTTACAAAATGAGATTCTACCTTAAAGCGTATAGAATCTAAATGAATCAGAGTAAGTAAGGAAGTATAAGAAAGTTATACTTTCCTTAAGATACAAAATGTAGCGGAATAAATACAAGTAGTAAAACTACTAGTAACAAGATAATAGTCTTTTAACCCAAAGAGAAGGGTATCCAACAACCTTGGATAAAGGTCCCTTGATTTATACTTTCAAGCAAGTCTGTCTTACCCACACCAGGGTAAGCCCTCGATACGAAGATCAGAGTCTCTGTCTTGCTATCCCCGCAAGCCCTCAACTTCAAGGTAGTTGGTAACCTCTGTCTTTCTTAGCAAGAAAGCCCTCGATCTTTAAGGTAGTCGGCACCTCTATCTTTCTCAGCAAGAAAGCCCTCTATCTTTAAGGTAGTCGGCACCTCTGTCTTCCTATCCCCGGAAGCCCTAGAATGTAATCACCAACATTCGGAGTCGCACGAAGCTTTGAGAGTTGATAAGAGACTCTCTCTCTAGAAATCACTTCAACAGCATGTAAGCACTTTTTCAACAATCGGCACCGAGCTCTTTCAAATGAGCTCCTATTTATATGTAAGGTCGGATCCTCTCCAACGGTCATATTTTCCTTAAAGATCGGAGGGACCTGTACACGTGTCACTTAGACAACGGTTAGTTTATAACAAAACAGACGACATCGTTTTATAACAAAACAATTGTAATAGAATGTACGACATCGTTTTAAACTCTAAAAAAACGGTTCGGAATGAAAACTTCGGAGTGAAGGTTCGGAGTGAATAAATTCAGAGTGTATAAAACAATGATAATCAGATTCTTTTTAATAGATGAATTCGGAATGAGAATTCGGAATAGGAATTCGTCATTAGAAATCGTAATGAGAATTCATCATCAGAATTCGTAATGAGAATTCGTCATCAGAATTCGTAATGAGAATTCTTTATCAGAATTCGTAATGAGAATTCGGAATGGGATTTATTCATTAGAATTCGTAATGAGAATTCTTCTTCAGAATTCGTATCCTGAATCTGGAATAGAACTTAGTTAGAGTTCATATCCGGAATTTGGAATGAAACTTCCTTATAGTTCTTGTCCAGAATCCGAACCCTAAAACAGAATGCTTTATATCAAAGTTTCAATGATTCCGAGAAAATGAATCCGAAACTTATACTTAAGAAAAATATGGATGAAAATATGATAAGGATAATTTTTCTTGTAAAAGCGATTTTCCTTAAGAAAGCAATTTTCCTTATAAAAGAAATTTTCCTTAAGAAAGCAATTTTCCTTAAAAATAAGGTGTTTGTGATTTTCAAAACAAGAAGGAATGGAAAAGTCATAAGGAAAACCTTATTGACTCAACAATAATTCTTCATCATTTGGAAAAAGTGTATTGAGGTAAAAAAGGTGTCCAATTATTATCATTTATTATGATATCAATGACCGCTTTTCATGTCTCTGGTTTTTGGATTTATGGTTGTTAAAATTATAATGACCAATATATCTATCACATTACACTAGAACATAACAGTTATATTTCTCTTAAATTTCTAGGTTTTCACTTCACACTAATATTATATTATTCAAAATCATAATTTTATAGTGAACTTCACATTTCTCTGTACCTATTATTAAGGGGGTGTTTTATTAACCGTATTTGTGATTTGGGTTTCCCAAAAAATATTTTTCAAATATCAAAAATTGATTTTGATATTGAAATATCAAATTTCTGGGACGAAATTTATTGAATTAGGGGAGAATGAAAAACCCTGATATTTTAAATGAACAAAAGGTTTGATAGCTTATAGAACACCAAGCTTAAACAAACAATTAAATGTTATTTATAAGGATTGTCATCACTTTTACATTATAATGTAAAGAATAACTGACATTAGCTGAATTATGAAAATATAATTTGCAATTTTTTTTAAAAAAATCATTAGATAATAATTAATAAGAAATAAAAATAAAACCCATTTAATAAAAAAGGATTTTTTTTTAAATAAATTATTTTTTTTCCAACAATGGTATTTATCATAATAAATTAAATTAACACATTTTCCTAAAAGATATTTATGAAAATTATATGTTCTATATTCAATTTATTTTTTTTAAATTCATCCGTTGTGTGTGATAGGATTAGTATAATAAATAAATCTAATTGTAAGCATAACAAGCTATACTCTTGAGTGGTAATTTTTTCACATTTTAACGACACACCAATTTAAAAAATAAATTTTGAATCTTTTATAATTTATGTTTGAAAAAATAATATTAATTTTTGAAGAGAAATGTTGAAATTATATTACGGTTATTTTTTTATTTTTCTTATAATTTCATTTTTTGATGAATAATAAGAAATACATAATTTTAATTCAAAACTGTATTGTCAGAAAAGTTTATATATAGTTTAATAAAATTAAAAATAAAATTTAAAATAAAATTTGTTCATTTATACCTTAATGAATACAGTTTTTTATTATAATCAATTTCACACTAAAACTATATATTTAAACTTCTCAAACATTTGATCTTTTTCACATTAAATACATGTTGTCTCATTGTGTTTGTGAGATTAATCTTAAATATAATTTTTAAAATTGTGTAAATATTTTTTTTGGAATGAAATGATTCCATATTGGCATTCATAAGATAGAAATTAGATGGGAATTTAATTTTGATTTTTAGGAATAAAAATTTTATGACGTTAAAAATTATGATTTACCATGATATATATATTATTGAAACGGGTTAAAATTTAAAGTTAAAGGCCTAAAATAACTAAAAAACTATAACATTTAATTTGTGTTGTAGATATTTATAGAACCTAAACATCCATTAAAACTCTAAATATCATCCAATTTCATGTAAATTATTTCCACATTAATGTGGATGTATTTAAACATAAAATAATAATTTTTTAATCACATGAAATCACCCCTCCTCAAGTATAAACTCTACCATCACCACACAATTTTTACTAAAAAACCTTGAATATCCTCAAATCACTGAAAAAGAATCTCCCATACACTCTTGTCATTTATAAGTGCTTTATATATTACAAAAGGACCTATTCCATGGTATTTAAGGGATCCTTCAAGGAGGTTATTTTAAAGACATGTCCATAAAAATTACATAATAGAGGAACCTTCACCAGTCTAGGTTTTGGAGAATTGTAGACAATACTCTCACATTTATCAGATTTAAAATATATATATATAACGATAAACAAACTACACTTCTACGTGTGCTAACACAACAAATAATGGCGTACAACTTTAGACTTCCATGTAACCTATGAAAATTAATTTCAAACAATTGGTGAGAATTGGAAATGCTTAGTTAGGGGTTTTAAAATAATACCATTAAGAAATAGTTTTTATTTGAAACATTTCTTCAAGTACATGTTTTAAATCATGAAATTAACTTTTCTCAAAACATTTCATCATTATTTTCTAGAAAGATTCTGAAACCTATTTAAGGATAATCATGTGCTCAAAATTTCTAAACTTTTTCAAAGATTTAAACATAAAATACATTATAAAATATGAACACATTTGAATTGAAATGCATGAAATTACACCTGTAAGATTTATAATGTATGAAATCTCAGGGGTGTGGATTATAATTACACATTAAATGTTACTTGTAAAGAACTGCATAGAAAATGACATTAAAACACAGATATGAAAACCATTAAAGGAATAAAAAGATACAAACCATAGTTTATGGATTAGAAATGAAAAAATATCCTTTTTTATTAAATGATATATGTACGTATAAAAAAAATTTCCATGTTCACATGAAAATGTATAACTGATTAACACATGTTGAAACGAGGTTGATTCTTACCCATGGTTATTCTACTTGTCGAATAATCACATGGTCTTTATCTAACTAGATTCATAATGATGTAATGAATAATAAAGTACATCATAAAAATTATGTCAAGGCCTCATGCCAAGACCACACATAACCACATTGTCATGGCCTCAGGATAAGACATAGTTAGTATCATGAGACCTACCAATGCATCAAGAGGCTATAGAGGACCTCACCCATACCATAATAAGTCCAATTCATGTGTGAATGAATAATTCCAGATAACATAGTTATTTTTTCAAGGCCTTGTTCCAAGATTATAGTTTTTCCTCATGAGACTTACTGATGCACCAAGATTCTATAGTGGGCCTTACCCATAACATAATTATTCAAATGCATTCCTCATATATCTAATAAATACAGTCCTTTCAATCAAATTGTTCTATACCACTTTTATTTATTTGAAATGTAATCATAGATGAAAATAAACTCATTTACAATTATTGAGGTACATATTCTTTAAATATTAAAAAGTGTACCATAACACATTGAAAATATTAATTCTTAATCTATACAATATCATAAATATATTATTCTCACACTTGAAATAATTATCATTATTTGTATGTCGTTAATTAAATGAGTAATGATTTAATGAAAATTTAAAGAAAAATACATATATAGTTTTCTCCGCTAAAATTAGTCTTTTACAAAAATAAATATGTTTCACACATAAAATTATGCATAAAACATTTCAATTATTTAATAAATCTACACTCATGATATTCTAAGAATTTTTTTTTGAAATCACGAGTTTATTATCAATGAATTATGTGTCGATGTTATGTTTGAGGCATGACCATAAATGTATGTAGATGCGATATCCTTATGTTTTAAATAAAAGGACAACATGTTATGTATATTTCTTAAAATTTTGTCATTATCTATTATAAAATGTCAATAAACATTATATTTTTTGTATGTATACATATATACATATATATATTCTAGGATTTTAATTTTAAAAAGAAATGAAATTAAGTTTTCCATTATATAAATATATATATATTTATATATGTATATATATATACATTTATATGATATGGTATTCATAATAACCTAATTCACCTGATAAATTCATATTTGATGAAAACATTGATAAATAAAAATATCAATATTTAACAAGAGTCAGAACATAGCTTGATACCCTAAAAATAACAATTTTTATAAGAATGTAAGTGACCTCGAGTATATATATATATATAAACAAACATTTTTTACCCATAAACTTATATTTATTTATAAATGTGTACTTAGAAACATTCATTAACACTCACTTATTAGACTTGAAAAAACAAATCATTTCATAAAATCACATTTTATAATTACATGAAAGATCAATTATTAACTACGCACTTAAACACTTATTCCTTAAACATCAATTTTTAGGTTTTTCGATAAAATTAAAATTAATACGATGCTTATGAATAAAAAAGTTATAAATTAACATCTTAATTAAATAATTTCAATTATGGGTTCATTCATCCTAGAAGTAAGCATTAAAATTTTATTTAAAAAATTATTATGAATGAATCGTATGTCATTGTGTATGATCACATGAGCATGATTATATACATATGCGACGTCTTTAATTTTAAAATAACATGATGACATGCATTGAGAATTTCTTGAAACAAGATAAAAAATATATAAGAGTAAGTTTAACCATTCCAACCATGAGTAAATTTCCAAAAAGGACTTGTACAAGATCTTGATATTTATTTTATCCCATACCTATTTATGATTTGATTGTGCATTCAAATCATTCACTAATTGATAAATATGTCAATATATATGTATACATATACGTAAACACACACATATGGATATATACATATATATATATATAGTTTTACATATTTGGAATAATTTCAAGGTATGATATTACAATGATATATTTTATCATCACATATCACACACAAGATTTAAAAGAAAATAATTTATATGATAAAAACTTCTCATTGATTTATATTTAATTGGATTATTTGGGTGATATCATGGATTAAATATTATGACCATATCTTAAATGTTGGAAATAATTGTACCTATTATCACTTATTTAAAATGATAGTTAGAAATTATAATTATATATTGACATAAAAACATAAATCATAATTAATTACTTGTTGTAACATAATTTGGAATCATACTTTTCCGTCAATTACTTCATTTATAAAAATAATAATTTTTTCAATTCTCATACTAATATTAAACACAACAATACCTTATATTTAAACTCACAAATTTCACAAACATAAAATTATTGTGAATCATGCACCTGGAATAAGATCATATTTTTTTTAAAAATAACAATTTCACTTACTAAAATATAAAATCAATGTTATATACGATTAAAAATTAAAAATTAAAAATTTTAATTTATAATATAATAATTCAAAATAAATATTAAAATTAACATTTTAAAATAGGATAAAATATTTTCACTAAAAAATAAATAATGGTTGAGAATTAGTAAATAGAATATCTGAAACATGGAGTCCCTTAAAATTAGAAATAAGATAAAATATATCGCTTGAGTTTTTCAGAGACCAGATGACTCAAAATCGGACCCCCTACTCTACATATTAATTCTATATAATGGTTTTACCCTTTTTAATTGCAAATTGTTGTTGGATTTTATAGAAAATGCTTATACTACGTGTACTGACATAAATTCACATCCTAAAAAGAAATATGAGAAGACACAAACAAAATGAAAGAAAACCACTGCAATGAAACATGTGGTCGGAAATGATTCCAGACTATTTATACTCCAAAAACTGGAATGTCTAAATTGACAGAGCATTGGCAGTAATGAAAATATACTCATCCACAATATAAAAACGTTGACACAAAAATTTTAAATGAACCATCGATTATGTAGTTAGAGTAAGTTGATAAACAAAAAACATGGAACAAAGGCAGATGAGGTGAACATATGCATAAAAAATTATTTTTCATAAAGTAATGTATGATGAATAAATTGAAGCAATGATAAAAACACCTTTCAGCTATTAAAACCTAAAGATATTTAGTCCTAAAAAAAACACCTACCAACGGTCGAATCCCTAGCAGCTGCTGAAGATGCTCGGACCATACTCACCAGCGCTCGATCAATCAATCGATCGTCGAAACCATGATTACACCATTCAAACCACCACATATTTGGTTGGACTCCCCTAGTTTGCATCAAACCTCCTCAAAACTCTGATATGAAGCAGAACAGCCTTCAAACTCAAAACTAGATCTATATCCAGCTACGACAAAACTAGTAGGGCTCAGTCATGCTCAGATGTACCCACTACCTCGCGAACCTTCTCAGCTTCTCCTCTTCCCATTTAAAATGAAACCCTTGGCACAAATACCTCCATCTCCCTCAACTCCTATAGTTATGCAAAACTCGACCTAAACAGATCCCTACCTGATTTTTCCGTTTCCCTTGACCCCTAAAACTATAGTGAAACCCCCTATACCAGATATATGTTTTTCCTTTTTTAACATATTTTCATATCATTTTATTATCCATTTCATTTCATATATATAAAAACTAGTTTTTTCTAAATATAAAATTATATACATATATAAATTCAAACAAATAATAACAATAATAAAAACCATTTTATAAAAAATATCTAATAAAAAAAAGTTAACCTAAAACTAAAAATTATAATTTCAATAAAATATATATCATATTTTTTATTATTATATTTTAAAAACTAATTTTTTTTTGTTAATACACTTATTTATTATTGCGATTGTTTTTAAAAATGAAATATATATTATCATATTTAGTATATTATAACTACTAGAGTTTTATTATTATTTTAATATTCTTTCAAATAAAAATAAATATTATATTATATTCATTTAAAATATTTTATTTAATATCTTTTTAAAAAAAATATTTTTTTCCTAATTAAAATAGATATAACAGCATAAATTAAATTAAATTAAATACTTAATTTCCTTAACTATTTTAACAAAAATTATAATAAATAAATTTATATTCTTTTAACTATACCATAATACATTTAATATAATATTTATACTATGTAGTAGATTTTGGGTTGTTACAATATCCCCCCTAAATAGAATTGTGTCCTCATAAATTTTTTCATCATATAGAAAAACAATTCTGAATTTCTTCCTTCAGAATAAGGAAAATTATTACTTATATACTCTACCACTTCGACGACAAAATCTCATCTACAAATATAATAAGATCGTTCCTCTGATATCATATATAATCACCCATCTTTAATATTACTTCGTAGAGGACCTTTCACCGATCTAGGTTCAGGAGAATTATATAAAAACTTTATAAATTTATCAGAGTTACAAAAAAATAAAGTAGTAAACCAACTTTGATTCTGCATACACTAACACCAAAAAATTATTGTGTCCATCATTGGACTTCCTAGAAACCTGTGAAAAATAATTTTAAATAAGGGGTTAGCATTGGAAATTCCAAGTAATGGGTTTTAAAACAAAACTATAAATAAATAATTGATATTTAAAATATTTTTTCAAGTACATGTTTTAAATCATGAAATAAACATTGCTAATTTCATTTCACCTTCATTTTCATGAGATATTACAAAAGATATTTTTCGATAAAATTTGTCTAAAAAATACTGAACTTATTTAAGAGTTAAATATAAAATACATTATAAAATATTAATGCATTTTAACTGAAATGCATGATATTCCACCTATAAGTTTGATAATGTACGACATGATAGGGGTGAAGATACAAATTACACATGAAATGTTACTTGTTTATAATTTTATAGAAAATGACATCAAAACACATATATAAAAACCAAGAGATGATGGATAAGTTCCTAAAGTTTTTTTATTGATTACAAACAAAAAATTAACCCTTCTTAGTAAATGGTATATGTAAGTATAAAACATTTTTCCATGAGCTCATGAATATTTATAACTGATTAACACAGGTTCATAAAATAATTATCCTTACCCATTGTTATTCTACTAGCTGAATAATCACATATAATTTTATTTACTAGATTCATAATGAAGGAATGCATAATATGGGACATCATAAACATTCTTCCATGTCCTCATGCCAATACCATACAAAACCATCTTGTCAATGCCTCAGGCCAAGACCGAGTTTGTCTCATGACACCTACTGACGCATCAAGAGGCTATATAAGACCTCACCTATCAAATAATAAGTTCAATGAATGTGTGATTTCATAATATCATACAACATAATCACTATATTAAGTCCTTATACCAAGACTCTAGTTTGTCTCATGAGACCTACTGATGCACTGATATACTATAGAGGGCATCACCCATCACATAATAAGTCCAATATATTCCTCATATTTCTAATAAAAACATGTCTTTAAATCAATGTATCTCAAATCACTTTTATGTATTTAAATTATTTTCATAGATGAAAACAAAATCATTAATAAATTATTGTGGTACATAGTCTTTACACAGTCTAAAGTGTCTTATAACACATTTAAAAGATTAATTATTAATCCATACAATATTGAATAATTATTAATCTTATACATTAAATTGTTTTCATTATATCAAATCCATCAATAAAATGAGTAATGAAATAAATTCCCATTTTATCCAAAATGCATATATAGTTTTTTCTTCACAAATAGTATTTAACAAAAAATAAATATATTCCACGCATAAGATTATAAATAAAACATTTCAATTTTAGATAAATCCATGTGCATGATAATATTGGAAAATTTATTTGAAAGTATGAGTTTGTTATTAATGAAAGATGTGTCGATGTTAAGCTTGATACATGACCATGACTGTATGCAGATTCAACATCCTTAAGTTTAAAATAACACGACTATATGTTATGTGCATTTCTTTAAATTAAACATTAAGTACTATAACATGTCAATAATCATTATATCCTTTATATATATATATATATAAACCAAGAGTTTAATTTTTAAAATTAAAGAACTTAATGTTTCTAATATATATATATATATATATATACATACATAAATATGACATTGTTTTATAATACCGTAATTCATGGGATAAATTTATATATGATGAAGAAATTGATAAATAAATATATCCACATTTAACAAGAGTCAGAAAAAAGTTTCATACGCTTAAAAATAATTTTTTTTATAAGGACATAAATTAATTCAAGTATATATATATACAAACAGATGTTAATTACCCATGTACTTATATTTGTTAATAACTGTATAAGTATAGACATTAATGTAAACTCGTTTATTAGACATCCACTACAAAATCTATTAATATATACACATTTTATAATTACATGAAACATCATTCATCAACCATACACTTAAACACTTCTTCAATAATAATCCATTTTCAGGGTTATTTTGATTAATGTAAAATTAATAAAATTCTTATGCATATAATATTTATAAATAAACATATTAATTAAATCATTTAAATAATGTTTTTATATATCTAAGAATAAAACCTTAATATTTAATTTAAAAACATGATTATGTATACATGGTGTATTGTAGTGCATGATAACATGATGTTGATTATATACAGACATTATATATTTAATTTTAAAATAACATGAATACATTCTATGCACATCTTTTGAAAAAATTATAATAAAATTATAAACATAACAATAACCATTTTAACTGTGAGTAAATTGAAAATAATTAATTTTAAAAATAATTATATTAATTTTATCACATTTCTATACATGATTTTTTTGCACATTCATATCATGAAATAATTGATAAATATGTCGATATATGTATACATATACATATATAGAAATATATATATATCTATATCTATATTGTATTACTTCCTTGGAATAATTTCAATGAATGAGATTATAACCCTATCTTTTAACATAAAATGTCACACACAAGAATTACAAGAAAACAAATTATAAGATTAAAATTTCTCATTTCATAATATTAGGTTGGATAATTTAGGTGATATCATGGTTTAAATATTATGACCATATCTTAAATTTTAGTGTATGTTCAATCACTTACTCAAAATGATAGTACAAAATTATTATTTTATATTGACATCATAACATAAATCATAATTAATTACTTTATGTACTATACATTTGAATAATACTAGTATGTCAATTATTAAATTTATTAAAATAATTAATTTTTCACTCCCCATACTATAATTAAACTGACCAATCCCTTATATATAAACTCAAAAATTTCATAAACATAAAATTATCATTAAACAAGCACTTGGAATAATAAATTTCTTAAAAAAATGACAATTTTTCTAACCAAATTATAAATTCAAATCTATATAAGTATAAACATTGATAATAAAACATTTTAATTGGGAATATAATAATTTGACATAAAAATTCAAATTAACATATGAAAACACAATAAAATATTATCACCATAAAATAAATAGTGGTCTGAAATCATTAAAAGGAAAACAAGAAACATGGAGTCTCATAAAATCTAAAATAGGTAAAAATATATCCCTTACATGAGTTTCATAGGGAACAGAATACTCAGCATCAGACTCCAAACACTTCATTTCAATTATATAGAATGATCTTCCTATTTTCAATTGAAAAATGATATAGGATTTTGTTCCAATGCCTTTAATATGTGTACAACCACAAACACATATCTTGCATAGCAAGTTGAGTGGAAACAAATAAAAAGGAATTCAATCCCTGCAGCAACACATGTGGTCCAAAATGAAACTAATCTGTTTATACTCTATCAGAAAATGAAAAAGCCAAATTGATGGTACATTGACAGTAAGGAAAATACACTCATCCATCGTATGAAAACATTGAGATAAATAATTTAAAATGACCAATCAATTGAGAAGTTACTAAAAGTTGATAAAATCAAAACATGGAAAAAAGATATTTGAGTTTATGGTATCTATAAAAAACTACTATTCATAAAGTGAATCATGATGAAAAATTGGAATCAATGACAAAACACAAACCGGTGGTCGAAATAGGAAGAAATTCACTACTAATAATAAAAACTCGTACCGGTGGTCAAAACCGTACCACATTTCGATGAATCATGGACCTTACTCATCGGCACTCTGTCCTTCGTTCGATCCTTGAAACCACAATGAAACCATTCGGACCGCCACAACTTCAGTCGGACTCCCCTGGTTCACATCGAACCTCCTCTCAACATTTATCTAATGTAAAACAACCTTTGGAATCAAAACACGATCGATATTCTACATCCACAAAATGAGAACCACTTGGTATTTCTCGGATGAACCCGTCACCTCACGAACCTTCTTGGATTCTCATATTCCCATAGAATATAAACCCCCAGGCATGAGTACATCCATTACCCACGACTCCTACAACTGTGCACAAAACGACCTGAATAAACCCTAACTGAATTTTCCTTTTTTTGACACCTAAAACAGTAGTGAAACCCCCTGTACTTGGTGCATGATCTTCCCCATATTTTACATATTTTCATTTTATTTTTTATCCTTTCCATTTTATATATATAAAACTAGTTTATTTATGAAAATAAAATTATATAAAATTATAAATTCAAAAAAAATTATAATAATAACAATTTTATAAAAATAATATAATAAATATTTAAAACCTAAAAAAATATAATTTCATAAACATATATATAATATTTTTTCTTATTAATTTTTATCAAACCAAATTGGTTATAATAATTTAATTATTCATTACATCAGTTTTTTTAATTAGTGAAATACTTATAATTATATGTAGTATATTATAAATATTGGTATATTCTTTTTATTTTAAAATAGTTTTAAAGAATAATTATTATAATTGTTATTGTATTTTAAATATTTTTTTAAAAATATTTTTTTATAGAAAATAATAGTTTTTAAATTCAAATAAATATAAAAACATTAATTTAATTAATTAAAATACGTAATTTTGTTTAATATTTTCAATGAAAATTATAATAATTACATTTTTAGTTTCTTTTAAATATAAAGTAATCAAATTAACAAAATATTTATACTAGTTATGAAATTCTGGGTTATTATAGGGAAATTAAAAATGTAATTTTCCAAACCTCCACTCTTGTTTTGTATTATTCTTCTACATTCTATTCACCTACTCCATTATTCAGGGTAAGATAAATCTAGAATCATGTGTATAGTAGAATTCTA
This sequence comes from Viscum album, assembly GCA_963277665.1. NCBI lineage: Eukaryota > Viridiplantae > Streptophyta > Magnoliopsida > Santalales > Viscaceae > Viscum > Viscum album. The sequence continues at coordinate 1,820,289,157 of OY728146.1, forward strand.
TTTTCTAAATGGAATATCTTATACCTTTTCCCTGATGGTTTTGGGCGTAGTAGAATGGTATAGTGTTTGGTGATATATTAAAATTTATATTAATAATCACTACCCAAATCCATGAGCGTGGATAATGCTCATAAAATTTATCAATAATTTATTTAATATATGAGGAAATAAATATATGGTATTAATAAATTTATTCATTGATGATTTTTTATCATCCAAAAAAATCCATTTTGTATTTCCTTCATTGAGCTGTAAGGATCCATGGAGAGAATCCCATAGGCGGTGATCCACTCGTGCTCCAATGATCTCCATGGAACACCACTCAATCATATGGAGTTGGCATAGTAAATAGAATATCTTTTTTTTGTTCTTTCTAAATTTCTCATTCATTTATTTTAAAAAAATTTCTCGTATTCTTATAATTCAAGGGAGGGAGAGAGAAGAATTAGTTGAGAGGGGATTTTGTTTTTGTGCAATAATCCTATATTCACAATTTTTCAATACACTACACAATAATCACAGCCATATATTCATTATGTTAAGATTTATCTTAAGATATTATTTGATTTCATATCAGTAATTAAATAACAAATATTAACATTAATAAAACACATTCCAAATAATAATTATTATATTACTATTATATTGTTGTTCTCACCGACTAATACAATAAAAAATATTTTGTAACAGTCTTGTTAATTAATATTTTTCACTGGACTCAATATTGGTCCATTAGAACTCTTGCGAATTTATTGAGCAACCAAATAAAGTTTTTATTCATAAATAAATATTTTATTCACAATCTACTGAATTAATATTTATTAAAATATTTACTAAATAATTTAATTATTTTATTTACAATACAATGAATAAATATTTATTTAATTTAGGCGATCAATATAACTTGAATAAAATTAATTAGTCAGAGTTCAGAATATTATTACACCATTAATTAAAATCAAATATAATTTAATCAAGATCAACATAAACAATTAGTTGCTGACCCTATTGTATGCTTTCTCGTCAGTATTATGTGGGCATACTTAAAGTCTAATATTACTGTCTGGCGACAACTTAAGGATCCCAATACAAAGAAAATAATGTCATAATGTCAAGAACCACATATGAATTCTCACTATATAATATAATAAATTTATCACGACATCTAATCAAGAAGGTTTCACATCCATGTCACCAACCTATATGGTTGATTTTATTTTATTTGAATATCTAAAATAAACATGTCGTTACACCATGAACATAATATTTAATGTGACATTGATATTCCAATAAATGGGCCTCGATTTCAGATTCTATAAATATAGAAGGAACGAATCCTTCATCGACTTATTCAATAAAGAAATGTCACTCATGAAAAACCCCACATATCCAACATCTCCATGAACAGTTATCATTGTGTTTTACAAAATACATCTATGTATGTGAGTTGTAATATTCATTAATAATAATACTAAATTCTAAGGACCATAACACATTCTCATAGATAGGATTATCTGATGACTCCAAAACATGTGGAATTCTTACAAGTGGGTATATTCTAATAATCTCCCATCATAGTGATTACTAAGTGAAAACATCCTGAGATAAAGCCTCTTCCGCTTACAAGTAATCTCACCTGATAGTTTATGTACTATTTGTCCCATCATAGTATGTTATCCACCTACAAAAATTATTTAATAATATTTTCATAGAACATCAAGGTTCTCACCATATAGTGGAACTTCTATAACCTTATCAATGTGATGTATACTATATGACATTGTTAAATTACATTCATGTAGAACAACAAACAATAAAAAATAAGTAGTTTTATTAATATTCAATACATTTAACTTACCAATAGTCATTTTAAAAAATAATTGGTCCAAGGAAACCAACTCCAACAAACTCCCACTTCAACTATAGCCAACATCCTTTGACCTTTAGTCCTCTAGAACTCAAATTATTATGATTCTTATTCTGAGTTAAGTATTTAGTCAAGGGTTCATCGATGTTATCTTGTGTGTAAATACTTCTCTTTGTAACTTCACCTCTCTGAGAAGAATCAATCAAGAGATGAAACATCCAAAGTATGTTCTTCCTTTGTTGATATGACCATGGATCGTTTTCAAGATCCACCACTGATGTATTGTACCAAAATATTGTGACATGAGAAATATGTCATCAAAAACTACCGTAACATTGGTATTTTGTTTTCATTGAGAAATATTTAATAAGAAACTATTATTAAGAAAATAACTGCACTCCTGAAAACAATTTATAAACACAAAACATACGTTTATTTATTATGAAACAATACTATTGTATGGCCTCATCAAAACAGTGGTTCTATGAACATAATGCATTCTATAATCCATAAATCTAATTTTAAAACATTCATTTCTTGTTGGAATCCTTCTGAGTTATACACCTTATATGGTGTTTCATATAGACATATTTCTGGAGGCTCCTAGTAAAAATTTCTTCTTTGAAATATATTTTCTAAATATCATAATCATGGAAATCTATAATAGAAACTAGAATTCAAATGGATTTTAACATTGGAAATGGTAAAAAAGTATTCATTGTAGTCAATTCCTTTGGGTTGTTTAAACCCATTTGTAAGAAATCATGAATTATAGGTATATACTTATCATTTAATGTATTGTTTCTTCTTTAATTCCCATTTGTAACCAACTAGCTTCATATCTACTGGAGGTTCTATAAAAATCCCAACTATGTTTTCATACATGGATTCAAATTCCGAAGACAAGGCCTCTTGTCACTAGGAAACATTTGTGCCACTTATTTCCTCTTTATAGGTAAGAGGATAATTATTATAAACTAATAATAATTCACCATCCATGGTGACTAGAAAACCATATAGTTATGGATCTCTAACCTCTCTCATACTCCTACATAGTAATTGTGTCCCTTGAACAATTTCATCATGCATGGGGAGTTATGAATATTTTTCATGTGTTATCTCATGTATATCTGGATCCTTAACATGATTTAAGTCAATCTCACTTCTTTTATCTCATTTATACATAGTATCCTCTTTATTAAATGTGGGATATCTATCAACTAGAAACCTTTTGTATTATGAATTTTATAGGTATTATCCCTTTTTTTATTGGGATATCCAATAATGATACACTATGTGACTTGGGGATTAACCTTTTTACCTGAATTATCCTTAATAAAGGATTAACAGCCCCACATATGAAATTATTATTACATAGGTTTCCTTTCATTCCATAATTTTAATGGTATACAATCTATTTATTTATTTGGAAATCGTTTTAGTATATGTGCTACTATTTCTAATGCATATCTCAAAAAGGATAACAGAATTATTTCATGAATTATCATTGATCTCACCATATCTAAAATGGCGAGGTTCTTAATTTATCATAAACCATTACACTGAGTCACGTAAAGAGGAGTGAGTTGAGATAATATACCAAACTCTTGAAAATAATCAATGAAGTATTTATTGAAATATTCTCCACTACGGTCTGAGTGGAGTTTCCTAATATTCATTCAATGATGGTTCTAATCTTAATTCATGTATTCCTAGAATTTATTAAAAGAATCTAACATATACCTCATTAATTATACATATCCTTATTTACTAAAATCATAAATAAAAGTTATCAGGTTTGAGTACCCATGACTTGATTCAACAACAAATGTCCTACACACATTGGTATGAACTAATTCAAAATGATCTTCATCATTTTCACCATTGCCACTAAATAGGCCATTATTCATTTTACCATTTAAAAATATGTGATGTAGAACAACAGTTTTTAGTTTAAAAGAAACTAAATATATATCTTTATGTAATTTATTCGTGGAATTTTTGTTTTCAGGACCTATCCAGTGAAGCTAATGTTGGGTGTGGTTTGTGTCATGTGAAGTAACATCGTTATCAATTTCCATGACTTCTTTTGCGTTTTCCAACACATAAACACCATTATTTAAATTTTCATTAGGATAAAAATTGATATCATTATAAAAGAATAAAAATCTATTCTATTTTTTTAAAGTAATTCCATTTGTATATAGTTTGGTTAATGAAATAATGTTTTTACTTATATAAAGGAACATAATAAAAAACACATTAAACCATGATAATTTTGGAAAGAAACATGAGGTGGTAGTCCCTGAAATCTAAATTAGTAATTTTATCACTTTTCGTTACTTTTATATCTACTTCCCCTTGGATAATAATTTTGAATATACTTGGTTCCTATATTTTAATGTATATGTGAGTGACAAAAAAATTTATCTAATACACGATTTATACAAAAAAATAAATATCACTCGACAAAAAATGAACTTCAAACATTCCATTTTGTTCTTTATATGGGTGTACTTTTCTCCCAATTGAACTTTCATTCCATATGTAAAACAAACAACATCATATTTTCTTTCTTTCCCCATGGTCTTCCTCTACATAAAAGGGTGTGAAGAATCTTTGGTCTTTAATTTATTCAATCTACCATTATTTTTATTTCACATAAGGATAGAAGGTTTATCCCACTTTATATAATTATCTACATGGATAATAATATTCAGAATATCTAAAATATACTTCTCAATTATTGTCATATTAAAATTCACAACAAAGCTACTGTTGCTCTGGGGGAGTGGTGCTAGAATGAGGTTAGTTCACAATTTGTTAGGTAGTATAAACCCTAAAAACTATCATCACTAAATGTATATAATGAGATTAAATACATGAGACCTATCTTGGAAACCATTTAGAATATTTATCTAGAAGATAGCCTTGGGAATATAAAACCATTCTTATCTAGCTCCCTCCTGTTAAAAACCAAAGAGTTTCTCAAACATGCAATATGCTTCCATATTTTCATGAGACATCATTATTTCAGTATATATTGGTGAAGCATAAAATAATGAATGTACACCACATCACTCAAATTTTTTAATAGACAATTAACTCTTCTCTATTGCCTCATTAGTAGGAAGATTATGCATTTAGGATTCTAGCACTTATGAATTATATTCATAGCGTAGTACAACTCGAAGTCATCGAAACCCCTCCTTGATGATACTACCAGTTAGATGTTTGTATATATCCAATATTTATCATAGAGATATAATGGGTAATGAACATGTAGTTTTATTTTACAGTTTGAAAAATAACATTGTTAGTACTTTTAATTATTAAAAATAAAGTGATATATAATAAGTTAAATGTTTTAATTAAAACTCCCACTATATTATCATGTCCCAATATCCATCTCCATTGAATATTGAATGCCAAATTTCATTAACATTCTAGTAGAAGTATCCCAATTAATTTTTTAATGATCCATACTTTGGACATAAAAACCATAATAATTCAATTTGGTAGGCGGTCTTTCTAACTAAAAACATGAAGTACATTGATCTATTGAGTGTATTCTACTATCCTAAAATCACGACTTATATATCCTCAAAACATTCCTCAAAAATTTTATTGAAAGGATTTTTTCTATTAAAATAAATAAAATTTTAGTTTATTCAACCCAAAACCCTAAAGATAACTCCCTAATAAAAGTAAGTTTCCATCCATTGTCCACATACTACACTTAAATCAATATATTTATTCCCAAACAGGCAATGGAAGGATTAGACTCCCATAATATTTAATTGATAGGTTTTAAATAATTTATTAATTAATGATATATTTATTTATTCTATAGATATATTATTAATATTATATGGATGTAAATTATTTAATTAACTATGTTGGATAAAACATTTACACATAATTATTTTATTTAATTTTTCATCTTTAAATATTAATTCATTCATTTATGTGACAATATCCTTGAATACATTAAATAAATAATGCATTGATAGAAGTGAATAAATAATTAAAATGACCCATTCATGAGATTGTATAATGGTTGATTTAATGAGAATGAATTAAATCGACCTATGAAAAGGGGGAAAAACTCAATTTTCCAATCATGGAATGAGTTACAACATTCCATCTGCATAACTATGTATCAATGAGTTGTCTCTATCCTGGTTCCATCTTGAACTACCTCCATGCACATTTGGATCCTCCATTAATAACAAGTTTTTATTACTCACATGATGGTGAGGGGAACTGAAGAACTATTTAAATGGTATTACATAAATATCCATGGATATGAAGTTACTACGTAATAAAAGATTGAGTTATAAATCAGAGGTCGTCATTTAATTTATTATTTCATAATTTCAATCCCAAGAAATAAATTTTGGTGAAGAAATTCCAACACATACATAGATCTTGGTCAGGATCATGATCGTTCATACATGAAATAAATATGAAAAAGTAACTTTCTAGAATTCATTTCTTTAGTCATTCATTAATTATTAAGATAAACATTCTTGAATTAATTAATTAATTAATTCCATTTCTTTTTAATTATCATCCGATCATAATGGGAAATGCCAATCGTTTATGGTATTCATGGAAAATAAATGGAAGAACAAATAATACATGTTAATTAAAATAATATAATTAACCATTTAAAATTATTTAAAACAATTATTAATTTTTGAAACACAAAATGTAGTACCAATCAATAAAATAAGGTTTTAAAGAAATAATTTTAAATTTTATTTTATTTTATTTTTTTCCATTAATGGTAGACCACATAATGTGCACATCCATATATACACCATGTATCGATGTTTTCATGTATCTAAGTCACCCTTCTAGGGATTCAGTGTATTAATTCGGCTGGGCTACATAGCATGTACATGCCGGCTACATGCCATATATCCTCTTTTTGTGTCCCATGTTGGCTTTTTCAAAATTTAGTGTGCTATAAAAGAAGTTCGTGTAATTAATTTCATGGTGCATCTAGATATAATGAAATTTTATATATAGTGTTTTCTCTAGCTATGTATTGTGTAAGACAATAATTTTGTACCTAACGATGGCATCTACGATCATTATTTTTTATATAAACCATAAAGAATATGAAACTCTGAATGAACATAATTAAAATGATAATGAAATGTTAATTAAAATCTGATTAAATAATTATTTACATGAAATGAAAAATCTAACCACAATTTCAAATAGATCAAAAATCAAATAAATTATTATAAATTTAAACATAACCACACTTTGATACCAATTGATGGTTTTGAGTTCAGTGAGTGTGTGATTTCGTTGGCAATATATTAAAATTTATTTTAATAATCACTATTCGAAACAGTTAGTTGGGATATTTCATGTCAAATTTATAATAAATTTATTTAATATCTGAATAAATAAATACTTGGTCTAGAAACATTCTTCATATATGATTTTCGATCTTTTAAAAAAATCAATTTTTGATTGCCTTCATTTAACTATAAGGATCTAAGGATGGAATCCATCTATCGGTGATCCAAATGTGCTCCAATGATCTCCTAGTAACACCACTCGATTTCCAGGAGCTAGCGCAGTGAATCAAATTCCTTGAATTGTTCATTTTTGATCAGTTGTTCTTTGGTCTTGATGAAATATTTCATATTCTTCTTATTCATTAGAGGGAGAGGGGATATGGAGTCGAAAGAAAGTTTATTGTGTTAAAAAATTCATGATTCTCAATTTGTTGATACACTACACAATAGACATAATATTCCATTTATAGAGTTAGGATTTAAGTTAAATAATTATTTATTTACAAACCAGCCATTAAATAAAGTTTATTCCATTTAATAAACCATTTGACACATAATAATAATTGTATTATTTTTTGGGAGATGCAAACTGGAGAAGTGATAAATATTATTTAAAGTTCTTGTTAATTAAAATTTTTCCCCAGACACAGTCTTGATCTGTTCAAACATTACTAGAATTTATTGAAGACCTAAATAACTATTTTATTCATAAATAATTATTTTATTTCCTATCTAGAGAATTAATATCTATTAAAATATTAAATAAATTAAATAACTATTTTATTCAAAATCTAGTGAATAAATAATTATTTAGTTTATACGGCCAATATAACCTGAAAAAAATTATTTCTCATATATGATAATAATAATTATTTAATTACTTAATCTCAAATATAATTTAATTGAGATTAACTATAAATCATAGTGTGTGAGTCTCTGTTAATCATTCTAATTAGAATAAGGAAATGTTTCCTAATGTCTGTGATTACAATTTTGCAATGGGTTATAGAACCTAAGAGAATGATCTTAATGTATCAACATCGAAAACTACATAAATATTCGAAATTTTTATTATAATTATTTTATCACTCTATATCATCATGACGGTTTCAAATCTGTGTCACCATTCTATATGCTCATGATATCATTCATTGATTATCTAAAATAAACTCATCATTACACTAGGGTCATATAATTTAATTTGATAGTTATATTCTAATAAAAGGGGCGGATAGAAGGAAAAATTCATTCTTGACTTATTCATTAATGACATGTCACTCATGATGTACTAAACATATCAAACTTCTCAATGAGATTTTATCATAATGTTTTATGAAATACATTTAAGTACACAAGTACAAATATGAATTAATAATACGCTTAAATTTTAAGGGCCATCGCACATTCTAATAGATAGAAATATCTGATGACACCAAAATATACAAAATTCTAACGAGCAGGTCTATTATTATATTATCTAGTCTTGGAGATCTCAAAGTGAAATATTCATGATAAGAAGACTCATATTCTTACGATTACTCACACCTATATTTCTATAGAATATGTGTCCCATAATTGTATGTTTTCCAACCATAGAACATTTTTTTAATAATATCGTCATAGAACATCAAGGTTCTCATCACAGTGGAGAACTGTTATGACCTTATAAATCTGATGTATAGTCTCAAAAATTGTTACATTAGATTCATTAAGAACAACTAACAATACAAAATAGGTTGTTTTATTAATATTCAATACATTGAATATAAATGTACTCAATGTAAAAATAGTTGGTCCTAGGACACCAACTCCAACAAACTCCCACGTGGACTAGGGCCGAATACTTATGACCATATGTCCACCAAACCTCACATGATATTCATGTTTTTTCTATGTCAAGGACTTAGTCAAGGGGTCTATAAAGTTGTATTCAATGAAAATAATTCTCACTACAACTCTACCTCTCTGAGGAAAATACCTTAAGAGGAGATAATTTTGAGTATTTTCATCATCCACTATTGTGACATTATCTCTTTTACAAGATCCAATATGGTTGTATTATCAAAATACAGCTTTATAGGACACTTAATACTAGGTACCACATCAAAATCATGGAAATTTTGTTTATCCATACTTTTTGTTTAACTCCCTCAAAATATGAAATATACTCAGACTTTTCTATAGAATCTGCAACCACAACCTTCACTGAGAATTTCTATCCCATATCACATACTTTAAAAGTGAATTCATATTCTCTTTGTGACTACATGTCATCTTGATCAGTTTGGAAACTAGCTTATACATAACCTTTGATGATTAGTTCCTCAGATCCTCCATAAAACATGAAAATATCCTTATCACCCCTCAAATACTTAAGAGTAATATTGACTTCCATCCATTGGTGGTCACAGGGATCAAATTGATATTTTACTACCACACTTAATTTATTGTGGGTATCTATTCGAGTACATTGTATAACATATTTTTTTGATCAAATAAATGATTTATATAGAATCATATTCTTTATGTTTCTTTCCTCATGTGTCTTAGGAAACATTTTCCTTTAACGATAAATTCCATTTGACGTTGGCAACAATCCCATCTTAGATTTATCTATACTGAATCAATTTAGTATCATTTTTAAGTTCGTAATTTTAATTAGGCTGAAAAACTTCTAGGAACTATCATGATGGATCTTATTCCATGAATATATAATACCCCACCCATGTCCTACAAAGATCATCTTTTATTGAAACACGCCATAATGAAGTTTAGAATTTCATTTTTGCATTGATTATTATGTCATCAACATATCCTATTATAAAAATTATTGCACTCCCCATAAACCATTTTTAGACACATGGATCACATTCATTATTTATGAAAATAAATTCTATTATATCCACATAAAAATGAATTCTCAATGACCTCGATGGTTTCTTTTATCCACATATGGATATTTTCAACTTTCATACCTTTTTGGACTCCTTTAGAATCACAAACCATTTAGGTTTTTCAATATAGACATATTCCTGAAGGTTCCCACTAAGGAGGACTATTTTACTATCTGATGGAAAGAAAATGTACTTTTTTATTATCATACCACATTTGTGGAGAAATTGAGAAACCAAAAATAGCATAATAACCAAATGAAACCATAATAATGATAACATAGGTCAATATAAAAGAATCTTCTCCTCCCTAGCTAATACACCTTGATGACAAACCTTCACCATTGCATAAGGGCTCGGGTAGTTGTCTCGTGCAATGTTTCACGGGCCAGGTAACGATGGCAGATCCATACCCTCTTATTATTCCTTATCCAAATGCAAGAAAGGGTGGAATCTTCATGCTCTTACCCACATTTGGAGAAGATCCATGCATAGTACTAGTTGCAATGCACCAAAATTCACAACTAAAATGAACAAATAAAAAATAAAAAAATGTACTCAAACCTAAACCAGAAAATATCCTAGATCATTCTACATCTCAAAGAATTGTGTTGTTATTGTCCCTTTATTTCTTTAGGATATAGAATAAATATACGATTTGTGCCTCAGGGTGAAATATTTTTACTATTAGAAGACGTAAAATTGATTCTCACCACCCCACATGTTTGTAACGCAAACACAAGTTTCTTTCCATTCCATAATTGTTATATTATATTGTCAATTTATTTTTTTGGAACTTAGTTTTGTATGTATGCTACTATATATAACATGAATCCCCAAAAGGATAATGGAGGACAGACATGACTCATCATTCATTATGACCTGGACAATAAGGTGTGGTTATTCCATTATCTTAATCCATTCCAATGTGGAATATAAGGAAAAGTGAAATGAAATAATATCCCAAACTCACATAAATAGTCCATGAAGTATTTCTTAATTTATTCTTTACCATGGTCACATCATAGATTATTAATCCACTTATCATGCTGGTTCTCATCTTCAACATTTTTTTTTCTTTAATTTATCAATACAATCCAAAATACACCACATTAAGAAGACATATCCATATCTACTAAAATCATCAATAAAATTTATGATGTATGAGTACCCACCCCTTTCTTCTACATGAAATGTTCCTCACACATCAGTATTAACTAATTCAATAAGATCATTATCCCTTTCACATTCCCTAATAAATAGAGAATTATTACTTTTCCCCTATAAAGATGAGTAACTTACACCAGGTGGTTTTAGTTAAAAATAATCTAAATATTCATATTGATGTAATTTAGTTAAGTACTATTCATTTACATGACATAGCCAGTGATTCCAATGTTGGGTTTGGTATGAGTCGTGTGAAGTGACATCATTATCAATTTCTATTACTCATATTGTGTAATTTTTGATATAAAGACCATTATTAAAATGTTCCTTACCTTAACAAATGAATTCTTTTTAAAATAAAAAAATATCAAATTATAAACTAAAAAAATACGTATTTAGTCTCGATACAAAAGAGTGTTTTTTGTAACTAATGGAACATAATAACAACCGTTTAAAACCAAGATCATTCTAGTCAGCAATTGAGGTGGTAGTACGTGATTTATACAATATAATGTTTATCTCTATTGGACACTCCTAGATTTACCTCCCCTTTCCAAATATTTTTAAATTTAATTGGTTCCCCTATTAGAATAATTATTTATAATAAAATTTGTATATAATAACCTATTTTTAAAAATCGATAAATTCCTATGGATAAAAAATTCACCTAAATATTCCCCTTATATCTTTTATTGGGTGCAGTTTTTTTTCAATGGACATTCATTACACATCATAAATAGACAACATCTTATTCCCTAGATTGATCCATGATCCTCCTCTTCATGGAAGAATGTCAAAAAAACATTTGTCTTAATGATAATCACATTCCCTTTCTATTTTTTCATCATAAGGGTTGATGGTTTATCACTTTTTGTATCCTTATCTACTTGGCAATGAAGAGTAAGAAGATCTGGAAGAGACTTATTAGTGTTTTTCAAATTAAAATTCACAACAATGATGGATAAGAACTGAGGAAGTGATGCATGAATTATGTAGGTTCCATGTTATTTGGAGATTTTAAACCCTATAACCATTATGCACTCAATGTATCCAATGATCTTGACCACGTGAGGACCATCTGGAGAACCCTTTCTCGGCTAGATATAAAAGATCACCTTGTAAATATCAAATTGTTCTTATCTAGATATCTCCTAGTAAAAATCACAAATATCCTAAGGCATTCTATAAGAATCCATGTTTTTTGTGATAATTCTTTAGTTCAATAGACATAACTGAAAGAATCAATCATTTATAATCAGCCATGTTTCACAATTTTTTCATAGACAAGGTGCTCTTTATCACTTTCCTCCTTAGTTGGTAGATGTAGCAGTGAGAATTCTAGAACGGAATATTTCCATTCATGGAATAGCATAACCCAAAGGAACATAAACATCTCATGGAAGTTACAACCAATTAAGAGGTTTTCATTCTCTAATATTTATCATAGGGATAATATGTATGACAAACTAGTAATTTTATTCAATAATTAAAAATAATATATTATTAGAAATCATCTTGATTAAAAATTATGTAAGATATAATAAATTTATTATTTCAATTAAATATCCAACTATTTTATCGCGTCCTAATTTCCCTCACAATTAACCTCATGAATTCTTATTACATTAATATTCTAGTGGAAAATATCCATATTAATTTTCTTAATGATCCTTACATTTTACTTTAAAATCATAATATTACAATTAGGTAGGCAGTCCTTCCAACTACAAACTCAATGAACCTTTACCCGATGAGTGGATTGCCTTATCATGAAATCCTGAAACATATTTATACAATTATCTAATCCAAATTTGAATTGAATAGACTTTGGTTTTTAAAGTCAATATATGTTTGGTTAAATCAACCCAAAAATCTAATGAGAACTTTGAAATAAATGTATTTGTCCACACTTTGTCAATGTACTAAACTATTTTTTAGGGTTTCATTCCCAATTAAGTAATGGAAGGCTTATTCTAATATAATATTTAATTTATGTATTCAAATTAATTTATGAATATGATTTATCTTATTTTACAATTTACATGTATTATTAATATTATGTGGGTGTTATATAATTAATTATCAATGTTGGATAAAACATTTATGCATAATTCATTTATTTAATTTTCTTCTTTTCATATTAATTCATTCATTTATGTTACTACGGTCTTGGATACATAAAATAAATAATTCATAGACAAAAATGTATAATTATTTAAAATGACTTGATCATGAGCTTATCTAATAGTTCATTTTATGAGACAACACTAAATCAACCTATGACTCTGGGGAATAACTCCATTTTTTAGTCATTTAATGAGTTATAGTATTCCACGAATATATTTATGTATCATTGTGTTGACTTCATCGTTGTCATGTTGTTAACCATCTCTATGTTACTATGGATACTCTATTACTTACAAGTATTTATTACTCACATGTATTTCAGGAGAACCAAATTATTAGTTATTGGGTATTACATAATTATTCTTGGACATGCAAGTACTACATAATAATGGAAGGAGGGATGACTCACATATTGGAAGCAATTTTGTATGAAGATTGTATTTGTTGTCAACATTTTCCAGTAAAGATCAAAATTAAGAGGTATATAAAGATTGTATTTTTTGTCATCATTTTTCAATATATGTCAAAATGATGAAGGAGATGAAGAATAAATCCATAGTTGATGGATAATTAAATTAAGATGGTTGTTGAACTAATCCTTTGTTCAAAGAACTTATGTCAAAGGTGACACGTTGTTTACAACATTGAAGAATGGTGAAGTATCATCCATATAAAGATGATTTAAGAAGAATAATGATTTAAATAAGATCATGAAATGCTTCATGGTTGGATGAGAACCATGAAAGTGATTACATGAAGAGAAGAATCATATGATTTGTATGAATTAGAGAATAGTGGATGATGAAGAAGAGAGTGTGTGGAAGGGATTATAATTCTATGATGGTCATGAATTACACATTGAATTTAAATCATACAATGATTTTATGATTTTTATTTCAAAAACATCATAGGTTAGTAGAACTTATAATGCAAGCCTTGTGAAGGAAAGGGGGTGTAAAGATGATGCCAGTCATATTCAGTTTTGATTGGAAAGAATGATGTTACTGGAAGATTGGGAAGTTGTAGTAATTCCCATTGAAAATATAAAGATGTTAAAGGTGTTCTATCAAATAATATATATCACAATAGATATGGATCATTATGAAATTAGTTGTTTTTTGAATACACCAGATTACAATGAAGCAACATTGTTGTTCTTGTCAAAACAGATTTTAAGGTGGCATCGTTTCCCCGTGATTTCCAAATTTTGGGGATGAAAATCTGAAGATGGAGAAATGTGATTTTGGAAAAGGATGACACATGCATGTTTGATGATGTCTTATTATGTTGAGCGGAATTGTATTTCCATGATGAGAACATCAAAATCCGGAAAAGAAGAGGCTTATGTGAAAGTTTAATTTTTTAATGCAAGAATGAAGAGAGTTTGGAATGATGCACGCAAGGAATGATTCAAGGTAAAAGAGTAAAAAAATGGAAAGTGAATGAGGTGCACGAAATACTCAAGAAGTGTGTGAACGATAAGGATGGTGAATAAGAGACCTACGTGCCTAATGCGGGGTCAAATGGGGTTTTTATGTGATGTGGAAAGATCTTGTGTGACACATCGACATTTTTACACGTGGGGTTCTAAAAGGAAAATAAATAAGAGTTGAACATTCTCATAAATGAATCTCAACACATAGAGAAACCCTAATCTATGAGGTGCAAAATAATTTTTAGTAAAGGGAAGTGTGTGAAATAAATAGTGTTGCTCAAAAGATTGAAGTTGCACGTTAAATGTGTTTCATGACAAAAGTCAAATATTATGAGCGTGGAATAAAAGTTTCAGGAAAGACTCCCAAATTGATGTGCCAAAAATTTGAATTCACATAGGCCTTGAATATGTAATATTCACTATTTAAGTGTCTCTCGATGAAGGAGAACCGTAAACTCTATGCAAAGAAAAAACCACAAATAGGATACTGATTTTCTCAAACCCACTTTTTGTTTCATAAAGGATATCCCTATAGTACACAACCAGTGAAGACTCAACCTTGTTTGGATTTTCTAATATATAACCACAAACCATCCTAGTTCTATGAAGAATAAAAACATGTCCCTTGCAAAAAGAAGAAGAACCATTGATCTCTCTTCTTGTATGATGGTAAAAACTCTATGGTTTCTCAATTTATACACACTATTTGCAGGGGTGTTCTTGTTTGTGTGAAGAGCAACGAGACATGTAAATAATTTCAAATATTAACAAAAGGAGAAGTAATTATACCGATACACTAATGTGTTGGTATTTATAATTGAAGAAAAATATTAAGACAATGTTGTAATATTCCATATTATATAGTGTCAAAGAAAATGAAGAGAATAAGAATAATATCAGAGAATTACCAATTGATGGATGAAAATTATTTAGCGAAGTTGAATTGTGATGATTCTATGATGAGATGGTCCTCAATTTTTACAATCCCAAAAGTAGTTTTTGATTATATCAAGAAGAAGAAAAAAAGTCTTTGTAACTAGTTTTTCAATGATGAAGAAGGAGAAGAAGATTGTGCATCTTTCATGTTTGTTGTAGGGAAGAAGAAGATAGTTACTTGCATGCTTCTAAGAATGTAACAAGTAAAGAGTAGATGATCAAGAAAAAGTGTGACATCCAACAGATCTCATTAGGTGGAAGGTACTATTGGTGTTTCAAACCCTATTCAATTGGAAGAATATTGTCTTGGAAGGTAGTATAAAGAACAATCAAGGATCTGAAAGTTGGACTAGGTTGTCACCAGTTCAGGTAGAGGATTGTTTCCCTTCCCCCCACCAAATAGTAGGGACTCACACTTGGAAGGATTGTTTCATTCTCACCTCCAATATTTAGGGACCCCCAATGACTAGAGTATTGTTTTCCTAGTCAACCCACTATAATAGCACATCACATTACAGTAGATAATCCATGCACTAGTCATTCCGATGCATGGAAAGGACATAGATGCTCTAATTGAGTGTCCAACATTATAAAAATATCATGTGCATATTTTTAATGCTTTCATATTATTTCATGAAACATGGAAAAGAGTATAAGAGAATCAAGATCCTAACAGGTCAAGAGGTACAAGGATAAAAAAGTTCAAATTAGTTTAAAATGTCTCTAACACTGATTGACCCCCTTCTTAGTGTTAGGTATTTCCCAAACATATCCTTTCATCGCAGGATATTGTTTAACTTAAAATTAAATAATTAAAAACCCATTCAATAAATTAAATTATATAAATGAGAACACATACATAGGTCTGGTTCAAAATCATGATCATTTCAAAATGAAAAAAAAAGTAATTTTATAGTATTAATTTATATATTCATTTGTTTATTATTAACATAAATGTTGTTAAATTAATTAATTAATTAATTCCATTTCATCTTAATGATCATCTGATCGTAATTGTATATAATCATCATTTATGGAATTAATTGAAAAAACGACAGAACCAACAATGAATTATTAATTAAAAAAAATTAGTTTACAATTATAATTTCTTTAAAACAATTATTAAATAATCAAGCAGACATTATTACACCAAAAAAAATAACATTTTAATTCCAAAATTTTGAAATTTAATTTAATTTTAGTTTAATCAATTAATGGGAGAATACATGGAATATAAATCTATCTACATCCCAGGTACCTATGTTGTCATGTATATGAGTCACATGCTTAGAGATTCAACAGGTTAACCATGTTGGACTACTAGGCATGTACATGCCAGCTACATGCCATATATCAACTTTAAATTTCCTGGGTTGGCCTGGTCAACATGCACTGTTCCCTAAAAGTAATATGTGTAAATAATTACATTAACTATATGTATATAATATTCATGGGTATATGGTGTTTTCTCCAGCTACATGTTGTTAATCCATGTTTCCCTAAAAAAATATTTGGAAAATTATAATAGAATCTTCAGTAATTCTTCATTTGTTTTGAAACCATTAAGAAAATGAAACACTAAAAAAACATTATTAATATATTGATGATATGTTAATTATAACAATATTAATGAATTAATAACATGAAATGAAAAATATATCCATAATTTTTCATAGATCTAAAGTCAAATAAATAACTATAAATATAAAATTTTCCTCGATCTGATACCACATGATGGTTTTGGGCACAAAAAAAGTGTGATGTGGTAGGGGATATATTAAAGTTTATTTTGTTAATCATTCCTCAAAACCATGATCAAGGATCTTAAACATAATATTTATAATTAACTTATTTAATATCTAATGAAATAAATACCTGGCCTTGTAATCATTCATTATTTATTCTTTTTTATCATCCAAAAAAGAAACTTTTGAAATGACTTCATTTAACTATAAGGATATCAAGATATAATTCATATAGTGTTGATCCACATGTGCTCCAATGACCTCTAAGAAACACCACTTGATCATCGGGTGCAAGCATAGGGAATGAAATACCAGGTGTTGTTCATTCATGATCTCTCTTTCTTCGATATTGAATAACTATCTCTTAGGCTTCTCATTCATGAGAGTGAGAGAGAAGGAAGAGTTTAGATAGAATTATTTGTGTGATATATTTATCTTTTCTCAATTTTTGGATTAACTATGTGATAGATGTGGTTGTCTATTTATAGAGTCATAATATTTGTTAAAATATTACATAATTTCATACCATCCATTAAATAACATTTATTACCTTTAATAAACCATAAGACATATAATAATATTTATATTATTATTATTATTTTGTGGTGCATGCCAACTTACCCAATAAAAAATATTAGGTTAAAATATTGTTAATTATTTTTTGGCACAAGACTTTATCTTTGTTTTTTCATAAAGTTCCGGAATTTATTAAATAATGGAATAAATATTTTATTCACAAATATGTATTTTATTCATGATCTACAAAATAAATATATATTAAGATATTCAATAAATAAAATATATATTTTATGAAAAAATTATGAATAAATATTTATTTAATTTATGCAATCAATATAAATTGAATAAAATTATTTCATAGACTTTATAATTTTATCTATTCCACTAATTAAACTCACATATAATTTAAATGAGATCAACGGAAACACTTTGTTTGCAACCCTCTAGGATTATTTCT
This sequence comes from Viscum album, assembly GCA_963277665.1. Taxonomy (NCBI): domain Eukaryota; kingdom Viridiplantae; phylum Streptophyta; class Magnoliopsida; order Santalales; family Viscaceae; genus Viscum; species Viscum album. Next base: position 1,820,307,622 of record OY728146.1, read on the forward strand.
CGTTGGAATTTGGCTGGCTTCCCTAATGTCCAATATTAATGTCTAAAAACATGTTAAGGAACTCAAGAAAAATAACATAATGAAGAAATGATGACAACCACATACAAATGATCATTTTGTAATATAATCCCTTTCACACTATCACATAAATAATATTTCATATCTATTTCACCAACCTATATGCACGATATGTATTTCTTTGAAAATCTAAAATAAAAACATCCATACTCCATGGACAGAGAATATAATGTGATGGTTATATTAAAATAAAAGTATCATTATATCATCTTACAGAAATATGTAAGAGATAAATCTTTTCTCTACTTATTCATTAATTACATGTCACTAATGACACAGCAATGTATACCACATCTCCATGAACATTTTTTATCTTGTTTTACAAAATACATATAATTATAAGAGTATTAATATTTATTATTAATAATCATAAAGTATAATAACCCTAAAATATCATAGATAATAATATCTGATGACACTGAAACATGTGGAATCACTATTAGTACGATTGTTCTCATAATTTTCAGTCTTGGAGATTACCAAATGTGAACTTAATTAAAAGAAGCCCCATCTACATTCGAGTATGTTAAAATGATAGTATATGAACTATGTGTCCCATCATAGTATGTTTTCCAACTAAAAAATATTTAATAATATCATCATTCCAAATTTAGGTTCTCTATATAGTGGGGAATTTCTATGACCTTATCAATGTGACATATAATCAATGATATTAATACATTAGAGCCATGTAGAACAATGAAAATTAAATAATAAGTAGTTTAATTAATATTTATTACATTGAATATACAAATAATAAATTTATAAATTTTTTTCCTAGAAAAAAACATAAAATTCCCTTTTATTACCTCGGTTTATTCAATGAAACAAAACTACTGTCAACATTGTGACGTTTAATCTCCTCTATGAATAATGATTTTGTTCATTTTCCATCACCACCATCATGGCATGTCATAATAGTATTATTTTGGATAAATATTATTTTAATTAGTATATTATAACTTTTTCCCTATTATGTAACTAATATATATATAATATTAACTCAAATTAAATTAGTTGACGATTTTTAGAAGAACCACCAAAATAAAATGTCAACAGTTATTATTAACATTATATCAAATGAATCATCCTCATTTATGAAGTAAAATTGATAAATGGGACCCTTTAAACTTTTATAATTGGTTTAATACTGTTTCATTTCACTTTTATAGTTTTATTCCCAATAGACAATAAAATTAATAATTATACACAAATTAATCGATCACAAAAAAATGAAATTAACACACCCAATACAATGAGAATAAGGAAATATTATTTATGAATGGGTCATAATATGTTATAAAGTAATCATATAAGATATAATAAATATAAATTTATTTCATTAGTGACTTAATAACATTATTTTAACCAATATACATGATTTAAATTATGTGAAACTAAAGGGAATCATGAGGTTATGGTTTCCCAGCCCGCTTTTACTTCTTTGAGGTATATTCCTTATTCAGAACTTATGTATCATGTGTGGTGTATATATATGATCCCTTAATATATTATATCAGTAATGTATTTATTTAATTGTTAATTTTTTTGAAATAATTTATTCTTTCATGAGTAATATGATTCGATTGGTTACAAAGTGGTATGTGATTCGCTCTTAATTTACATTCTATTGAGACTGATTTTTTATTATGGTTGAATTGAATTATATTTAATGAATATATTCCCCCATTCACATGTGATATCATGATTTATTCATTAATTATTGTATTTTATGAATCATTGTTATTTAATCCATGGGTATTTTACCAGGAAATTACCAAGTGATAAAAGTTATTGTACAATATCATATTATTTTGTGATTGTTAACTTTCTCTGAAAATAGTCACATTATTGGAATAATTTTTCATTAAAAATTGAAAATATATCCATATTATAGTGTGATTTATATGATTATAGTCTAATACATATTATATTTTCACATATTGTTTTTACTTTAAACATTATTTGATTAATTTTTATATATGGAAAATTCATACCATCTATTAAATATATATGTTTAATGACAAGGAACATTTTTTATTAATTAAATAAATTGTTTTATATATGAGGAATAAATTTTACTGGAAGAAACAGTTGGGGACCACTAATTGATAGCCCCTCAATTTATGGTAGTCTCATGGGATGAATCAGTGATGCTATCATTAAATGAGGTTCCACCTACTGATTAAACTGTATAGTGAAAGGTCTTGATGGTAGTGGTTCAGGTTCTATATACATTAGGTACAATAATTACAAATTTCTATCCTTTAAAATTTGTTAATTATTATTTAGATGGTATTAAATATGATAAAATCTATGGATTCATTTTAGTCTTGTTTTATTGATTAAATAGAATGTGTATGATCATGTATTTACCATTCCATGTTGATAATTCATTTTTTTCAAATTAGATTCCACCATACATAACCCTTTCTGAGAATTTTAGATCACCAATTACCTATGTGTAATTATTACCTAGGTTTAAAAGATATTTATTATTATTTATATTTAGGTATTCTATGGTAAAAATGGTGTTCTCACAGAAAATAATGTTTTTTATTTTTTGTCAAAAATGTAATTTCAATTTAAAAAATGTTTAGTGCATATCAAGATTGTTTATATATTCAGTCCTTTAGAATATTATTTATTGTATCTTATGACAAATTAATAAATTAAGGAACCTGATATAGTCTACTAGGGTCTGGTTCATTACAATACACCACTTAAAAAATATGTGGTGAATTAACATATGTCTCCTATAAATAAAAGAGAGACTAGAAATCTCATAACATATGACTTCACTTATGTCATACATGTTAAAAAATAATTTATAATAATTATGTGTTTATTATAAATCTATTGAAAAATATTTTTATTTATATTATAATTTTTTTTTATTTTTTATTAACTTTTATTTTCTGTTAACTAACAATTCCATGTTAATGTTATGTTTTAGATAATAACCACTTTATTTTTCATATAGGTTTTAATTCTTTATAATTAGTCCGAATACATTGATCACGGTTCCATAATATTTGGAACTTTAACCAAGATATAAATATCATATATATTAGTTATATATTACTTTATAGTCATCTATGAATGATATATGTAGAAAACTAAATACAACATTCTTGGAGACGGTAGGCCATACATAAGCATGAACATGGTTTTTATTTTCTCAACATAAAAGAATAAAGAAATTTAAATGATAATATATCATTATCGAATGATATTTATTTCATTTATATCTCATATTCTCATTAAACCCATCGTTATAACCTTCCATGTTTATCATGAAGGAATCATATCACATCACAAAGTAAAAGATCATCGTACACACGAGCGATGTTATTGTATTCCCAAAAATGGAAATAATGAAGTTATATGTGATGTTATAAATCCAGATGCATAATAAAACCTTTAATATAATATATAAATAATTAACCAATCATTCGTTTCATACATGGTAGCTGGTAATGGAAAAATGAATGAAATCTGTTCGTGTGGTGGTAGTCCACAAGACACATGAATGATGATTTCATAAAATATTTGATGGGGGTGGAGATGGTTTTAAGTCAAGAAATTATCATAAAAACATATATTTATATTTAATATAAGGAGTTTATTATCTCATAATGTTATAATAATAATTTAATGAGATTTAGGAATAAATAAAACACAAACACTTATTGATGAATGCTTCCACTACTTCAGGTATCCTCCTTAGTTTCCCCAAAATTCATTCTTAGGATTGATTTATATACAAAATAAGGATTTTAGAATGATAGGAGGTAATTTTTAGATTTATTTTGGTAGGTTTTGGTTGGTCCTAAAGGGCTTCAATGTGTGAATTGTAGATAAGAAGATTGTCCTTTATAAGTGAGGTGAGTGGCACACTTATAATTTTCTGAAAGAATGAATTTGACCTTCATTTTTTCATAAAATAAGGATCCAATAAAGGTCTATTGTATATAATAGATTCCATTAATTTTATATATTTCCATAAAAATAATTTTTACATCTGTTGGGTTATTTTTAACAATTATATTTTTAGTTTAACCCCCCAATAAATGCCTTTTTATCTTAACTGTGGTAAATAGTTTTTAGAGTTCATCATATTAATTTTCATAAACTAATTATATAATATAAATTATTATTATTACAAATATGGAATACATTTTTATAAATTACATTTATAGGGTTGGTAAATTTTAATGTAAAATTAATCCAACAAAGGCGACGTGAAAGATTGTTCTTAAAGAGAAAATGATCAAAAAATTTGAATGTTTATATATGAAAATAAAAATTATAATTGATTCCAATAAACTAAATTGGATTAATAGAGTTATAATTGAAGTAAAATTTCTTTAAACCAAATTTAAAATATAATTTATCTTCATATATAAACTAAACAAAAAGGTAGTTTTTAAATAAAATTATGTATTTTTCACTATTCATTAAAAATGAATCTTTTCAGAATGTAATAAAACATTCAGCCTAGTATAATTTTTACATGTTTATTTAAAAATTAAATATTATTTTTCAAATAAATATTCTAAAATTGGAAATTTTGAATTTAAAACAAAACCTGCACACCTGATGAAAAAGAAGGTTTTCTAGATGTGTACATCTTTCAAAGATGGGATTATTTTATATTAACTTGATGTATAATAATATATATTTTTTTAATAAAAATTGACAATTATTTATATATAATCTAAAATTTTCATTTAAAACATTCATAATTTGGGATTATATTAATTAAAATGGATATATGTTTTTACCTTTAAACTAGTTTTTAGAAAAAACCCCCTTTTAAAACCCATAAATAAACTTATACTAAAATATAATATAAATTAGATTAAAAAGTAATTATGTAGATTAAATATAAATAAATAATAGTTATTATAATTTAAAACATTATTGTGAATATCAATTAACTATTTTACTAAATACAAATAGTATTTTTTACAAAATTGATATTTTATGTACTCTCTGAAAGTCAAAATTTAAAGAAAAAATACCAAAATTTCACAATAAATAATTTTAGATTTGATTACTCAAAAAATAAAATTTATTTTTTAAAATAAGTTTTTTATGATATCTAAAAATTAAGTATTATATTTTCAGATAAAAACTATTTTGAGGAAAACATATTTATGATGAATGTAATTACTTTACTAAAAATTGATTGATTATATTCTAATAATTTATTAATAATTGTATACTGAGTTGTTAATTTACTTTTATATTTCAAAAATTAGTGTTTACTATTCACGCCCACTTATTTAATGTTCTAGTTATACAAAAAATATTTAAACTAATATTATTTCATAGTATATCGATGCTCGGTGACCTGTTTCATGCATGCTTTTAATGAATGTCCTTGTTCAGTATAACACAAGATAAACACATTGTATCACATACGGAATTCTTGAATCAGTGTTTCATGTAACTTAAAATGTCAAGTAGGTATAATTTAATTGAAAAAATATATTTTTTAAAAAAAATCATGCGTTGTTACACCTATGTTGAACCACTGCCCATCCTCTAGCAATCACCCTCACCAAGAATCCATATACCAAAATACCACCCTCTAGTATTTGGTCTCATCCACCAGAACATGATAGTATCATCAAATATTTATGTAATAAATTTTAATCAATTACTATATTTTTTTTACTATAGAATTCGTTCATATTATAATTTTCATAGTAATTTTCATCTTATATGTCATGAAACTTTTTAGTTTAATGTAGTATATGAAACAATATATATAACACAATATTTATTTTAAATAAAATTATATATTGATATATCAAGGTGTTCTATTCTCCCACTCATAAAGAAATTGTATCCTCATAACTTTTTTACTTTCTAAATTTCACTACATAATAACTCTATAAACCCAATATATAGACACACAAATCATTAATATTCATTTATAAAACATTAAGAAATATTTTTTTTCTTATTCCTAAAAAAATCATTAATAAGATTCAAATATAATATTCATGTACAATGATTCATTAAAGCCAATATAACAAGTTTCCTAATTTTAACATAAAGAAAAATATTATTCATAAATTTTATATGTAATAAAAAATTTTAAGATCTTCAAATGTATTGAAATATTAAATAGCCATAACATTATTCTTGTGATTTCCTACAAGTAAATTGATATATATAACACCTCATTTCATTTTAATTAAAACATTTTTAAATCGTGTAATAATCTTGATATGTCTTTAGTTATTTAATATTGGTCTATAAATTATGAGGTTTTTTATAATATTGAGTTATGTGCAGAAAGTTACCACACATTTTACAATTATTGGACCATATAAAACACTCAATCGACAATATCTTTACCAAATTAAGTGAATGAAGCTGTTTTTCCCCATTACCATTAGAATTTTGACATACCATAACACTCAATAGATTCCCAAATCTTTCATTTCTTACCCTCATGACCTCAATTTTTATAAGTGTCAATAAATTCCATTTTCATATTCTTTACACACCAAACTAATTTCCCATAACCTAAAAACTGATGAGTTACCTATTCCATTCATAATATTTGTTTCAAACTATTGTAAAATATATCAATTTTACATTCAATATTGAGAACATAATTCAAATAATACCTTTATAATATGGTAATGTTTTTCCATATATACAAAATGTCCTCTTCAGTTTTGTCAACTCCAGAAATTTCCTTTCAATTATAATTAAAAGAATTTTAGTAAAGTATTTTTCAAGTAAAATATCTTCAAATAAATCCCACTACATTGTATTAATATGAATTTTCTCTTTGGTATTTTAAAAAAAAATACCACAACTGGTAAGCATCCCTTTCTACATGATGAATAGAAAGAGTTACCTTTTAAGTCACTGAACAATCCTAAACAAAAAATGTCTTCTCTAAAGTATTGATGAATCCTAGAAATACAACTTATTATAAGTTTCAACTAAAATATAATGGATGTTTTCACATTAAATACTCTATTATTGACATGTTTCTCTATATAGAATTTGGTTATTCACGACAAAAAATTATCTATTGGTGGTGGTATTTTGTTGTTGTAGTTAGAACCGTTTCCATATAGTTTCAAGATAGTTTCCAAAAAATGCCACTAAGGATTGCTTTGTTATCGAACATGCATTGGTTCCATCCATTTATAGATGGTTACCCAAAACCATTACAAAATTTTTTTTTAGCATTGGTTTTTTCATTTTTAACGGTGGTTTCTCCTATCAAAAATGCAAAGGTTAAAATGGTAGTTTAAACTATTTATAAACTTCATAATATATTGTAGAGGTTTAAAAATACACTAAAACAATTTTTGACATATATAGTGGTGGATTAAACTAATGTTAATGAATATTTTTACATATATAGAGGTGGTTTAAATTGTCATTACATATAGGTGTTAACAAAATATAGCTACAAAAATTAAAACCATATAACAAGTAATAATAGATAATACAATATAATAATATTAAAAAACTATTCCAGTATAATTAAAACATAATCAGATCTTGTAAATGTTCAGTTTATAGAAAACAATAATACAAAAAAACCTAAATATAACAAGAATAAAAAAATATTTAATTAAAATTATAAATGTTATTTAATTTTCTCATTGAGTTTATTTTGATTTCAAGGTCACATATTACCATTAATTTCAATCCCATTCTACATAAATGATGTAAAGGAACCCATGTGTGGTGTTCTAAAGCCTTTCATGGACTAGTGACCTGATGTATAAAACATGAATCCCTCCATGATAAATTATAAAATGTTAAGGAAAGGAATATGTGATAGAATCCTTATGAATTTGTGGGTATTTAAAAGAGGTCGGGTGTGTGACTATTGAAAACCTAGATTATGTTGAACTAATTATCGGGTGTTTTTATAACCTAGGAGAACCTTTAGTCTTTTATGTTTATTCTTGGTATATTTAATATTATCATTTTAATAGTGATATATTAATTGTGTCTTCATATTATTTAAGCTAGCCTTTTATGTGGGTTTCTTATGACATGGGTTGGGTAAGCATGCTAACCATTGGAATTTGATTATATATAATGGTTATATTGATTTTATTGGATAATGATGTTAATGATGTTGTGAGATTTGATCTAGATGTGTGTTGGGTGTTCATGTCAACCATGGAAATGTGAGATGTTATGAAACATATTATGTGTTTTAGTTCTGGAATTAATTACAACCATTAATATGATAATTATGATGGAATGGGTTATATAAAGAGATCAGATAAAGTATGAAAACCATGGATGGGAGTTATATATCATGTCATATAATCATAAACATTTATAGTGGATGTGAATGAAATTTAAGTGATTTTATTATATTATTATTATTATAAAATTATAATGATTTTATTTGGATTTTTTAGAAGAGATAAATCACATCCATGATGAAAGTGGATGTGAAGAGAAATGAAAAAGAAGGAAATTGATTTATTAATTATAATGAATAGCACAAAGTTCCCACATCCAAACCATCCTTATTTAGTGTACATATAGATTCATCTTAAAATAAAGTGATTCTAAACATGAGATTTCATTTTTAGGGATGGAATATAGACAATTCACATTTAAACAATGGAGTGTCTGATGTTTCCTTAAAAAGGTGGAAGAAGGCTCCTTGTATATTTTAAAATGATTGGAATTTCTAAAAATTATCATTCTTTAATCTATAAGGACTCTAACTTTATAATGAAAATGATAGAAAAAGTGACACCATAAAAAAATAATTTCCATGATTTCCTTCACCCAAACACTTTTGTGACTAGGATCCAATTTATTTTAAATAGACTTTACTGCATTAAAATTTACATATTCATAAAATATTAATGTGTTCTAGAAAACCCAAAAATTACCTTCACATAATATCTGAGGGTTGGATAAAATATATTTCAATTCAAGGGTGTTAATTAATATATTGTTAATATTTAACGCAATACGTTTTTAATGTATTATTTCATAAATAAATATAAAGTTAATATAGATAAACTCAATATGTATTATAATGTACATATCTGAGGTTGTTGTGAGTTCCCAACCATGTTGATGAGAATAAAGTTATATGTTCTCTCATGGATTATCCATACTAAATAACTATTAATATGATGGAAAAAACTGGTTCAATTAATAATAAAACAATAATAATAATCATTTTGGTAATTAGGATAATCTTTATGTAGATATTTTATCTTGCACCAAGAAGATATTCCAGATACTCAATATACAAACATATTGTGATGAAATGGCTCTCCTCCTAAAAACCTACCTTTTTCTCTTTATCCTAGGAATATTTCTAAAGTTTTTGGTACCCTATATTTCTCCCTTGGAGAACTACAACACTTAGTGGAGAAAATGTATATGGTAAGCCTTTTCATCATCCCAACAACATTATATTAAGCTCACCTCCACCACTCAAATATTAGTAGAGCATGTTTTTGATTTCCCATAAATAAAGGATGGTTGGGTCTTAACCTATTTCTCTACCACCAAGAGATTAACCATTAAGGAACCATATATGGATTAATAATTAAATCTACCAATTATTAGGAACATGAATTGATATTGGAGATGGTGAAATTTCCCTCTTATAGTATCTATAAGAGTGATATTATCTTTAAAATTTTCATCCAAGCATATTGATGGGTAGTGTGATGGTTGTTTTGTGACTCTTGGTTTAGTTTAATGTCACTCTCGAAAGGTGATACATATTCCAGGTTTAATTCACTTAGAGGTACGGCCAGGATGGGACATTTTTTTTGTTTTATAGAGGTGGGATAGGCTTTAAATCTATAAAATATGGATTTTGGAGTGGAGGAGTGGGAACATACATGGTCTAAGAATGCATTTGTAACAGAAATACTCTGAATGACATAAGAACTACTTGTCGGTATGTGGCTGGAATGTCCAATGGTGGGAAGTATAAGCACTCACCACAATATTTTGGCATGTTATCCTCTATAGTTGGAATCACCTTAGATGTTGGATCCACATTAAAATTCCCTCTCATATGTATATTTTTTGGTAGTAAGGAGTGTTTCAGTATTTAATGTTTTACTATCTATATAACCCACTTGTTCATTCTCATTACCTTTTGCAACTTGACAACCCCATATGGCTTTTACCTCCTTGGAAATTTGGGTAAAGATATCTTGGAAAAAATAACTAAATGTATGTTTAGGTGTTTCTTCCAGAACATTTGTTGGTTTTTACACAACTAAAGTTTTTATTTTTTACAATTCAATAACTAATAAGATTTTTTATAGGAAATAGGCCATATAAAAGGACTTCAAAATATGAAAAATAAACTTAACATATTATATTTTCGTTTAGGAATTTTCAAGCTCATCCAATGAGTTACAAGAATTAATGTTTGAGAAAGGATCCTCTATCAACATCCCGAACTAAAAAAGATTAATATTCCCTATTATAATAAGATAGGTTGGTAGGGGTTTCATAACACCATGTTTTTTGTTTGATCATAATACAAGAACCAACATCTTGTTCATTAGTATGGGTAGAAAGGACAACTAATACTAAAATTTTCCAGGTCTAAGACATAGAAAGTCTCTTAATAGTGGGATCTTGAGTCTTACTTGAGATCTCACTATTGTAATCCTTATAATTTTCATTATCACTTCAATGGAGTGAGATTTTATTACTATTGAGCCGATTATTTCCGCTTTGGTTTGTGTGTATATATACATAAATGTAATCAAGGAAATGTTTATAAATTAAACACTTTCATTGGGAAAAATTCACTTGGCCAATAATTAGGATATTCCGAATCATTTGATCTGAAATGATGATTAAATTAACCTTACCTCTGGGAGGATTGAAATTGTGGGGGGGACTATGAAAGAAATTTATTCTTGTTATTCCATGTGCATCATTTTTTATGTTGTGGATATTTCCCCTTATTATTCACTGGGAATAACATTCTTAGTGCCACCCTATGAGGACTCCCAACAATATACTTGGGATACATGTTTTTTGTTGAGGTACTCCCATTCATTTAAATATAAATGTTATTTTATCAAAACAAATTTCGAGCTAAAGGATTATATGTAAAGGTTCAAAAACATATATATACATATATAGGATCAATAAGTTTATCTTATTCCTTATCCGTGGATTAGTTGAATATCCCTTTTAGTAAACCCCAGTGTCTCATTTTTTCACTCTTTAGAAGAGAGGAACTCAAATATTAGTGGCCAAGATTGACATGCCTATCTCTTGAGTGTACTTCACCACAACTATGTGATTTGTTTTGATATAAAATTAAAAGTTAATATCATCATTTACAATTTTTGGGATATAAATTCAACCATATATTATGTCCCATAGATCTTGGATTTAATTAATGGATATAAAACATTGTTAATGCTTTTCAGCCTAAATATATACATTCTTGGTGGGGTTTATGGGTGCCTTCTCTTTTTTCCCAGGGTAGGATCTTAGATCAACCAATTTCATGTTCATCCTTGACCTTTGATGTTCAACAACAATATTTTTCTATATTTTTTTATTATTTCCTTGCTTTCGGTTCTAGGTGTGATTGTTAATCAACATGTGATCATACAGAGGCCTCTGGTTTTGGTCGGGGTAATGCTTTAAAAGCATTGTCAGGAACTCATATCTTATAAAGCATCCTAATGTCACTACTCCCCCTTTATTAGGCCGTTGTTTCTATATAAATGTTTATAATAATTTATAAAATCTTGTTCAACTATATAGATACCCATGAGTAGAAATATGTAGGTACTAGTCCAAAGAACACGACCGCATGGAGATGTTGGATTATAGATTGAGTATCCCCTTGGTCCAGCATCTCCATTGGTTTACTCACCCCCATTGGGTATCTCCCCTCTATGATTTATATTAGTGTCATTACTTACCAACTATGTTGGAATCATAATTTTCTCGTGAATATATACGGTATGTAACCCACACATATGACATTATAATTAATCAAATATTCCAAGACACAACCCCAAAATGATATTTTATATGGATGGATGTCATATACACCATTTTCATCATATGTTATTCAGACAGTGGGTGGATGACCATGGGTGTGGAGTTGAAATATAATAACAATCACAACGCCTTCATGTCCCTATAAGTCTTTATAAATAATTTCCTGATGTTATAGTCAATATGAATAAATGGTATAAATTAGGATTCAAGGAATAATACATTACTAATGAGTTTTTTAAAATAGAAATGAGTAGCATCCCACCCCTATATTATTTATTATGGCCCTGAGATATGAAATGACTCATTCCCATTGCATATTTGTAGTATAATCATTTTTATCATCGTTGATACGTGTACAAAAAACCCAAATGGTTTCCCATATTGAAAATGAGCCACTAGAAATAAATAACTAGAAACACCCACGTTGATTGAATCATGGACTGGGAGAACACTACAAGCGGTAAACGTGGAATGAAACCTTCCCAGTAGGGTCATGGGATGGAAGTTTTGTCTGACCTTGTAACCCCAAATATCATATTATATCCTCTCCATTTTGGGATAATAATTACTAGTACCCCCCTTCTCTACTAGGGGTAGCTAGTTGGATGTTTTCATGAAGCATCCTCTCCATGAGGTAGAAAAAATATGGTTATCCAGTTATCAAAAACAATATCACCTTGAGGACGAGGTTCCTTCCCTGTGGCATTCTAAGCCTCCTAAAGTAGTGAAAAATCTAGAGTGAGTGTTTTTCAGGGATCCTCCCACATAGACTTGGGGAGTGAACTCATCATACATCTACCCCAATATCAGGGAACCTAATAACTTATATAATTCCCTTTGACTGATCCATGATTCTTAATGAACTATTTGAAATAAATTGGTTCATTTACTCTAGTGGATGAACCACTCAGAAAAGCGGTAAAAATTATTATAAACATGGGTTTTTGAGATCCATATTGCATCTTAAATCACTAATTCCAATATTCGATCCTTGAATCCATCATATGATTTGATGACCCAATATTTCCACATCCAATCATGTTTTACACTATCCCCAGGGTGAAGGTCCCAATATTCTATTCATTCCATCAACTGGTTTATTATCTATTGAATAATAAAAACGTGTCTCTAAGTCATATGGGTAGAATCATCAATCGAGGATATCCATATAATTTTGAATTATTAATTTTGGTGTGATCTCCCACACATCAATATAAGCATCCCTTGATTATATAATTATAGCTATAATATTGTTATAAAATGTAAACCATGATCATAGTAAGTTGAAATTGGGTCTCATAACCCACATAACATTCAATAACCACTGATTGTAGAAGTTTTATTAGTCCAATGCCTATTTGTTTTAGTTTCCCCAAATAATTTTTCTTATATTACAAATTAATTTTATTTATTATGGTAGAAAATAGTTTTTCTATACAAATTATAGAAATGGATAAATCTTTAAGTTACCATGCAATGTATTTAACCTACCACAAGTATAAATGAAATGAATTCATGAATAAATGAAGTGAATACAAGAAGAAACAATGTGATATTAAGAAGAAATATGGTGACCAAAAAAAGAAATGAATTGACTTAATGATGAAAATAAGGGATCACATGAATAAATTAAGTGACTCTGCCATGTGACCATGTCACGTAACAATGTAAAGTGACCATGTAAAGTAACCATGATAAGTAATTGTAATCCCTAGTGACCATGATTATGTGATGATTAAGTGAAAATTTGTTACATAATATGTTATTTGTATTTAAACATACAATGGATATATTTTGAATAATTTATTTATAAGTTATATCATTTTAGGTTTCTAATGATTATGAGCATTAAATTGTGAATATACACTAATTGATAATAAGAGTGGGATATATATTCAAGAAAAAGATACACTAGTGGAAAATAGATATAAGAATGAATGTGTTCTTGAGATATATAGTAGTAAAGAGAGGACATAATCTGAAATACTACTTTACTAAATTATTCAATGATACTTTATTTGTCTAACATCTTTGTGCAACTCATGGTTAAGGATTTTCAAAGGCATATTAAAAATAATTTGATCAACCAAATCGGGTTAGATTGAGGTCATTCAAACATAATTTATTCTCATATATTATTCTCACTATTTTAACATAAATTTATCTATATTGGTTTTTCTATTTTTATTCATTATTATAATCTCAAGTGATGTACAAAAGAGTATTTGATACTCTTTAATTATTTTCTTTTCACATGTTTCCCACATATAACTGTGGAATAGGTTTTGTGTAATCTAGTATTTATATGTGAAATTACTTTATATGAAACCAGCTCTATTTTGTGGACTAGTTTATTTTTTTAAAAAACTTCTTGGTAGTAGGATATTGGAATTTTGAGAGTATTATGTCTTGGACTAAGACGGAACCTCTTGTTTTTATTCATCTATGTGTTATCTTGTTTTCTTAAATCTATTTTAAAAATACTAGTTTCAGTTTTCAATACAATATTATAAAATTAATTTTATAGTTATTTTTAAATATCGTTTTATATATTTTGATTAAAGTAATTTGGATTATTTTCAAATTCAATGTAATATTCAAATTGTTTTAACTGATTTGTTATTGGGTTTTTGATAAATATTTCAAATCCATTAAATTATATATCAATACTAGTTTACTTAACCCTAAAATTTTATAAAAATGGGGATTATGTTATAAATCCATTTAAATAGGAATTTTAATTAGATATTAATTTTACCACCCCTCTAGAGTTTTCCTCCTTCACGAAGATTTGTTATAAAAGGAATTTATTTCTTTCTATCATCCTTTTAACATTGATCACGTTTTTCCCAAAAAATATAAAATTATATATATTACAAATTTATATCATTATATATAACAATAGGCATGATGGGAATGATTCTAATTATCCACCTTACATTAATAGTACAAACTCTGCTTAGTTGAAAATTTTGATGAAAATATATACAGATAGAATAGAGTTGGATATTTATACTATAATAGAGGAAAATTATAAAAAACCTATGTCTAATATATCTAATTATAGTGATGTCACTAAATCCTCATATTATTTTAATTAAAATTATATGAATTCCTTTATTTGTGAAATAGGATAAGTTGAATTCAATATAATTTATGCATAATATACTACTTATGAAATTTGGGAGACAATTCATGTGTCTCGTAAAGGGAAATAAAATGGTAAATAAATTTACTTAAATAAATTTAATATGTAAAATAAAACTTTTAATATGAAACTTGATAATCAATTTCTAAATTGCATCGTAGGTTCAATGAATTCTTATTATGATTCTAGCACATTAAATGAAAAAAGATGATAAAAATAAAGTGACACGACTTCTATAGTTATTAGTATATTTAGGGAGAGTAACTATTTTCGCAATATTAGAATCAGGAGACATAAAAGAACATCCATTATATGAGTTAACAGAAAAACTCACAGTGTGTGAGGAAAAGTTGAAATTGAATAATGAAGATGTTGAACCTAAAATAAAATCAGTTTCATTCCAAACATATGAGTCAAATTTAAGGAGAAAAACAAATAATATAATTTGAGAGAGGGATATTATCCTTCTAATAATGATGGGTAGATATCATATGATTTAGAGATTTAATATGCTCTATATATTGTGTAATCCATTCAATAATTAAATCTATAGAGGAAATTATGAAATAAGGGTAAATTGGGAAAAAGTTAAATCATCAAGGAGAAGTAACTTGTTATGAGTGAAATAGAAAACAGTATATCAAAGATGAATAATAAAAAAATAAATTATAAAAATGATTGGGGATAAATGAAAAAATGAATCTACGAATGAAATCAGAATCATCACTATGGATAGTTCTAGTGAGTCTTCCTAGATCATAAGAGATAAGTCTCATAGGAAATCTTGTAATTTATATAAAACACATATGAGGTAATACATATTTCCTCTATATCCCCTACTCATATTTCTAATATATCATAAAATGAAAATTTTGATGAAAATATGAATAATGGAGATTTATGTTTATATCACAATAGGCTAGAAGAAAAATTT
Source organism: Viscum album (assembly GCA_963277665.1). Classification (NCBI taxonomy): domain Eukaryota; kingdom Viridiplantae; phylum Streptophyta; class Magnoliopsida; order Santalales; family Viscaceae; genus Viscum; species Viscum album. The sequence continues at coordinate 1,820,323,815 of OY728146.1, forward strand.
ATTGAAAATAAATATTAGAATAAAAAATTAAATAAATAACAAGCTTTAACTCTTCATGTTAAAAATAATCTTACTATAGAAAAATAAAACAATAATTAATTATTAAAATGGAACAATGACCATAAAATTTCTAAATGAGAAACATCAATAGGATCATGATAGGTTCACGAATGGGATAGAAACCCTAACTGTGATTCTAATTAAATTTTCCACTCCCATGTACCCAACAATTATTGGATACCTACATATTAAGGGGATGATTTATTAAAACAAGTTTATTCTTTGATGAAGATATTCCAATTCAAAAATGAGAACATTTAATTTTGGACCTAATATGGATTTTATTTCTAAAAGTATTAATAATTAGTATGGTAAATTTGATAAATATATTTATATTCCAAAATTAATTATTATTAACAAAATTGAACCCAAGAATGTGTTGTTACCAAAATCATTTCATATCATTATTTTTTGTATGAATCATTATAGAAGTGTACCATTAAAAATATGTAACATTTGACCATTGGATGTTCTAGCCACGTGAATAGAGACAACTGAAGCATTAAGAGCCTATTAAAGGTGGATGGGGAACTTTTTCACTTTTGGTTACAATCCCAAAGTAAAAATAATAAAACATGGATAAATCTGGAACACAAATTATTCATTATTTTCTAAAGGCTTATCTATTGATTATTTAAAGAATAATCATGTTATACTCATACAATTATATGATGATGGTTAACATCTCATGATTGAAAACATTTATTACAAAATATATGATTCTAAAAGTTTTTTAGTATTTAATTATTTATTTAATGATAATTTTCATACAATTTATTTATTTTCATCATTTTCCCAAAATAGTTATTTCTTAAGATCATTTCATAAATAATCATGGATATGAAATAAGAGAATAAGATACTACAACCTTCAATATAATAGAAGTATAAGTAACAACATTTTAGTTAAATAACATCATAAACTATAATTACCAAAAATTAAAATCTATAACCAATATAAAAAAGGAAATGTTATGGGATTTGTTTCAAACCAAAGAAATAAGTTTAAATTTTTCAACCCTCAGAGCTGGTTTACCTGGAATTTTTCGTTCTCTATATATTTTATCATTTAATTGTGAAGAATTATGCCAATGTTATTTTATATTACTATTCAATATAAACATATTTATTATTTTTATCTCACAAAATTGAATTTTGGTTCTATTTTTTAAAATATTCTAAATTAGTATAAAATCATAGTGGACTTACTATTGAGACGTTAATGAGTTTTCATGGTCATGAGATTTAAAATCAATACTTTGAAACATTATGTTCACGATATGGATGCAATCACAAATTGTTTTATCTAAGGATTCCCATAAAAAAATGGTGGCATATAAGGAAGTAACAAGACCCTTCAAGTGATTTATTTGACTATGCTCAAAGTGTTAGACTGGCCTATTTATTTTTTTGAGGATACTATCAATATATCTAACTTTATCATTAATATGGTTTTTTTTCAGATCACTTTTGAAGAAGAATCCATATGATATTTGGAAGAGAATAAAACCAAATTTTAATTAATTCAGAGTGTTTTGATACAAGGACTTTATTCTCAGCATAAATAAATTCGTTGAAAAAAACTGCAACTAAAAGTGATTAAAAAATATTTATTGGTTATTCAACCTTTAATAAATCATTCATGGTGTTAAATAAGTTTTTTTTTAAAACATTGTGGCTGAAGCCTATGTTTATTATTAAATCAAATCAAAGACCACATTTGACTCGGTAGTGGGAGACCCATTATATAGCCTGAAGGCCCATTGGGCTTATATCCCATTACATAGCCCATAGGCCCAAATTTTTGGCCCAATGCCCATTTTGTAAATAGTAACCCGCCTGCTACATTGTCTGCACAGTTCCTCCACTACTACAGTGCTCTGTCGTTGCTACAGTATAATGATTGTTCTATAAAATGTACAATATAAAAATCAACTCGTGCTAAGGAATTTATTAAACTAGTCTGAGAACATGAAATTGAAGTCCCAATAATTTCATCCCAAGATATATTATAAATCATAAAGTCCAGCCATCATATAATGTTGTAGGAGATGTTGATAGTGGTAATAAAACAAGATCCTCTCCAAGAAACCATGTTGAAAATCAATCCTTTTTAACACATCTTGATCCTAAAAATAACATTAATGCTATAGATGTTTAATTATGGGTAATGGTTATGCAAGAAGTGTATGATACTATTCCCAATGGAATTTAAAATTTCATAAGGAATTTTAAATTTCATTTACTAAATGGGATTAATTTTTAAGTAAGACTCATAATACTGTTCTAATAGTTATAATTCCTCAAGGTGTTTTTAGATGATAAATGATGCTCGGAAGGTACCTTGAGTGTCGGTTGTGTGTCGTTGATTATTTTGGATCTATTTTTGTAATTGAAGATTTTATATGATGGATATGCAGTTACATGTCTATATTTTTAGAGAAATTGTGTAAACCCCTGATGCTCATGGTGTTTTTATTTATATTGAACTTGGTATAGTTATGTTTTATGATTAGAGAACAGTTTGGTGTAAATTGTGTAAGCCAAAGGGTAAACTATGTAATGCGGTCGATATCATGAGGCACGGTGTATGGTTTTTGTATGGTTTCATATGAATTTTCTACCTTTATATAAAGGGGAGGCAGTGATGATAGCATGGTTGTAACATGGTTTGTTTAATTGTTGAGATGAATTGTGTGAGAAATTTTGTAATACCTAGGGAAGGTTGCACATTTGGTGCATCTTTGGATAAATTTCTCACATTCAATAACTTAATTTAATGTGGTAATTGATTATAATTCTCCCTCATTTTTTGTAACCACTACCCTAACCCCCCCCCCCCCACACACACACATCAAATATGGGTGGTCTATGGGTGCTCCAATCCCATTCCCCTTTCTCGAATATTGATTTCGAGGAACATTAATGGTGATATTTGGGAATTTTTGACGTTATCATCACTCTCTATAAACCTATTCACTCTTCTAATTCTTCCCCTCTAACATTTTAGTTCTCAAATTATGGTTTTTTGGTGATTCCATTGGATCATTGAAGAATAATCCATTTCTCATGTGAATTTTAGTTGGATTTATAGTGGAGATCCCTAGATGACTTTCACAAATCCTTGTATTGAATTTCATTAAGTTATGCATTCATGATGATTTTTCATAGGATTACACAAATAAATTATTTGGATTAATTACTGTGATGGTGTCACCATATTTGACATTACATAGCACCGCCTTTAAACAATTCTAAAATAAGTACTTATAAAATGGTTATCGTTATTAGAGCTAAAAAATTATTAAAATTACCCATTTATAACTGTTGACAAACACGCCCTCTTTATCATCATTTTTAGAAATGTAAAAAAGTACCTCTATATAAGTTCTTTTTTAAAATCACTGATAAATGGGGGGTCTTTATTACCAATTTTTTACTAGTTCTGAAAAAAGGTAAATTTTATAAAAAAAATTATAAATCATTAAAAATAATATATTAACATAAAATTATATTTATATTGATATATATATTAAAATATTAAATATTTTGTATATAGGGTTAAAAACACATTTACACTTAATATATAAGATATTTAGTGGTATATAAATTATTAAATAACATAAAATATATTAACCAATAAATTATTAATTATTATTGAGTAGTTTTAATTTAATAATAATTTTAATATAAAAAATATGAAAAACATAACAAGATATCTAAAATATATTAGAATGTAACTCAAACATCAAACGGGCATAACTTTTGATCTGAGTGCCTATTTGATCTCTACCAAATATAAAATTGAATCTCTAAAACATACATCTTCCTTGGTGACTAAGGAAACCCCCGATAACATTTTTTGAGGAATAAAAGGCACAAAAGTCCTCAAAAACTGTTTTTGTAGTCATTGTATCCTAATTTTTTAACACAAGATGGAAATTCATCCTCTTTTAAGAGGATCTCCAATTCTTTTTTTGATAGAGACTCAAAATAATTTCACGTAATACACTCATAATGATTTTATAATGCTCAATTTTCTAATTTTTTATATTGTACTATTATTTATAATTAACTATATTCATATATATACATATTTGTATATATTTTTATATAAAAATATAATTTTAATAATTTATATGTAAAAATATTTACATATATATTATCATTATAAAAATATGAACCATATCATAATAAAAAGTTATATTCAATTTTTTTGAAATAAAAATCTATGAATATTTACATTTATATATAATGTATGTGTCTTGTAAATTTATTTACATGTGTGTAAGGTATGTTCTTTAATTCCAATGTGTGGTGTTTTTGATGCCTTATTGTTAGTTTATAGTTTTCTGTCATTAATTTACGTCTTAAACCTTCCATGGACATCATTGTATTTATGGTTATTATGAAACTAGGCCTATGGCCACCCATGCGTGTGCCTACATATAATAATGGAAATTTTTTATATTTTGAGTTTTCTGAAATGCCTAGGGGTATAATGTTTTTAAAGTTTATTTCTTTTTAATGTGATTTTTTGACCTATAAGTTATTTTAAAAAGGGGGTTTTGGGAGGATTTACAATGTTGATTTGAAATGAGTATATGTTTTCTCCTTTTATGAAAATGTAATTAAAACTCTTTTTAAATATTACATGGGAAGTAATGATAAAGAATTATTTTGGATGATAAAGAAAAAGACCCATGTTTGAAGAGTGGTTTCAAAATATCAAATAGTCTTGGTGAGATCAAACATTTTTCAAAGAGAGTTGGGGTTATGTTTTGATATGTTTAGAAGAAGAGTATCATTCTGAGAAATTTATTTGTGTTAGGGGTTTGTTGGGTCCTTGGTAAGGGAAAATGTTTTATGTATGGTTTTTTAATTATAAAAAAGGTCAAGGTGTTGAACCGTAGTTTTTAGAAAACGAATAAATAGGTCATAGTTATACATATACTTCCATGTTAAAGGTTTATGGTAGGAAATATTGTTAGAAATTAATGATTTAGTATTTTACATGTCCTTCCACATTGATGATTTTATATTGTACATGAATCTCCAACCCATGGGATAAGTGTTGTACATGATTCACTATATGAGTACCAATTGTTTTTTACATGGGTAAGGTGTTGGAATGAGGTTCTATGAACTATTTATTTTCATGTTTGGATCATAATTTCTAACATATAACTCAACATTTGAGGTTTAGAGAGTAATTCATATTTCTCTAAATATATGGATTCAAATTTTTAACATGGTGCTCTATATCTGAGTCTTAGAGAGAAATATTGATGCTTTATTATTTCATGACTTAGATGATGGATGAAAATACAATTTATTTATTTAATGTATGATCTACCCAATATCATAAGACTTGGGTAACTATCTTTAGTCGATGTAGGTTTGGTTTTATTGGGTGTCATCATGGAAACCGGGGGCTAATGAGTTTCTAGATAAATTTCATTAAATGTACTCATTTTATGTACTATTTATTTACCCCACTATTTATCTATATACACTACTTCTATAACTGTTATTTTATTTAAAAACTATTTTTTGGTGGCCTTCTATATTGAACAAGCACCATACTCAAGTAGATACTGAACATGGTTACCCAAGAAACACTCACCTGTTTGTTGTATGAATCTTCTTAGGTTGATGGATGTGTTTTTTTTCACTATAAATAAGGATATCTTAGATGGTATTAGTAGATTTCATGGGATTCCTCTTAATTATGAAGTAGGACCCTTTTCATGAATTTGTTTTATTTTGTATTGTTGGGTAATTGGCCCACTGGGAAGTATGTTTTATGGATTCTATAGTACTTATATCCCATACTATATTTAATTAGTTGATAAGTAATTTTTATATACATTATCTTCTTTTTTAGATTATTTTTTGATGTTGTAGGTCATTAATACTTTTAAATACTCTAATGTTTATGTTTATTATTAATTTATATGTTACTATACACTTTGATATATGGCATAGTCTCATCATCGTACCACCTTATACCCTCACTTCTAGTCTTCTTGTTCAATTGTAGTCATTTGTAAAATTTACTTGTGGAATCTATACATTGCCTCCATGGTCGAGGCATTACAAATTGGTATCATGTCAGTTAAATTCATATGGCATTAATGTATTGAATTTTTTAGATTGGTGATATCGATATGTGTCGAAACTTTTCATGGATATTGTGATGGTGTATCATGGACAACTATTATGATATGAATTAAAGGTTACCAGGGGATAGGATTAATTTTCATGTTTTTCAATGATAGGTTTTATATTATTTCATCCTTGGATCATGATCATGTGGTTTGGATTTTTTTATGATGGATTTATATATCTCTATTTGTTGGAAAAAGGATAGTGATGTGGCTTCAACTCTTAGCCTATGGAGGAATGAAACATCTCAAGAGTCATGGTAGGAATATAAGATCCTCGTGTTATATAACTAATAGTGTTTTATTTTTATAATGATTGAGGCTCAGTTGTTTAAGGTGTTAATAACAACTTGGATTTTTTTCATATATGTATGAGGTGTAATTATAAATAGTTGATACAACTTTTATATAGATCAATTTTTTATGTCATGTCATGTGTATCTATGGTGAGATGATCATTGATTATGATTATATTGAAATGATCATAAAAACATTTCTATTACCCTGGTGGTTTATCAAGGTATAGGTATATGATCATTGGTCTATTTGTGGATAGTTTTTGCTTGAGGTTTGTTGTGAGACCTAGTCCTCCTAGGATTGGATTGATGTGCATATGAATAGATAGGAAATGTTTCCAAATTATGGGATTATGGTTTTTTATTTGAAAAAATAAATTTATGAGACCTTAGATATGGGTGTTTCGAAATATTTATGTCCTGTTACATTGGGAAAGGTGGATGATTCATGCAGTCTGGAAAATGGACCTAAGTGAGTTTTCCTAGTTCTAGATAGTTTGACCGGTTTAATTGTTTGAATAAATTTCTAGTGGGTCTAGGTGGGAGTTCCTAGTAAATTTTTTTGGGTTATTCTAGTTTAGTGATTCAATACATGTGACTTTAATGGGCGACCCATGTGGGAGAAGACTGGGTTATGTGTGTCATTGAGTGTGTGGGGAATGGGTGGATGTTTTGGACTTATGAAATAGATCATGAAGGGTTATTCCAAGTATGGAGTTTAGGCACATTTCATTTATTTTATTTTTAGAGGTTTTACTTTTGTTATAGTACTTCATTCTTGTGGTTGGTATCAAGAGGTGAAGGCTCATTCAGGATCCAATCCCAGGAAACAAATGTATATGACCTATTTTTCTAATAGTTTTGATCTAGACCATAAGAACATGATGTGAAAATTGGTATACTATTCCATATTTGAAGGTTTTCATTAGATTGTGACTATACAGGTGTGCTAGCCCTGATATATCTATAGCATGATTCACATGAAGATGTAGGATATCCATGAGATAAAGAAATATTTCAGGGTTGATGCATTGGTGGAACATATGGTTTCTTGGGGAAAGATCAATTAGGTGCTAGGAAAAATTAGCTATTGATGTATCTTTACAAATGTGGTGAAAGATAAAAGAAATTATTAAAACTTTTAAATTATTCTATTCTATTGAGTTGTTGTGAAATTGGATTTATTTTGGAATGTTGTCTTTAGTTTTGGAAAGAACCAAGGGTTCTCTTAATTGGTTGAGATTGGCATTCAGGGTAGTCATGGCTTGTGGGTAGAGTTTTCTGGAAGCATTTTCATGATATGTGACTTGATAAAATTTTAAACAGATTCATTGGTTGGGTTGAAGAATATCATGAAATGGTTATGTTTTAATGGGAACATGGGTGGAATGAGAACATGGTGATGTTATTATTCTTTTTTCTTCTAGACAATACTTTATAGGATCATACTCTTGAGGTGGTTAAATTAATAAGGCATACAATTGTAGGCTAATAATTAATGTGGGTGTAACGAGACACTTTTAGGAAGGGAATCACATGTCCATTTGAATGGATTTTATATTTCCCTTTAGTTATAGATGACTTGGAAATTGTATGGCTTTGGTGGTATTCACCGCCAATATTTTATTTTAATCCTGGTTAGATATAGTCATTTCCAATAAATTGACATCGTCTTGAATATTTTGAGAAAGAATATACTATATTAAAATTTATCTAAATATTATTCCTAGTTTTATCAAATCCTTCATTGTATAATTTTATTGTGGAGTTTTTTTAGTGAAACCATATTATAAGAAGTTCACCATCATCCATATATTTGAAACATACTTGTGATGGAAAACATATTGATGACTTTCATAGATTCCATTCATGGAATCTGAGAATGGGAAAATTGATATTTCATTTTTTTTCTCCCATGTGAGAGTGAGATGTCAATGTATAATTATTGGGTTTGTAGAAGTTTATGTGTGGTCTATGGAAATTATATATCATTGTGTGATGTAGTTAAAATGATACTCCTATGAAGGGGAGTGACATTTCATTCCTAGTGGTGTGACCCTCATGTTAGAATGGTCATAGGTCTGTAGAAATGACTATCGATTGTTAATGGTGGCATTGTGATACAATTGAATAATTGATGAGTTTCATTCTTTAATTAAGTATGGAATTCTAATAGAAAACTAGTTGTAGTGGAGGATCGAAGGAAAAATTGGATTTATGATCAAGATGGTTTTAAAAAGTAATATCAGGTACTTGTATTATTGGTGAATCAGTGTTGTGGTTGGGATTTATGAATATTTTGAGTCAGTAAAAGATATTATTGTAATATATCACCATGATTCAAGTATTAAATCTAGTGGGAATGTTCAGGTGGTCATGGAATGCATCTAGGTATGAAGGCATCCAAAATAGGTAAGGTGGTGATGGGTCGATTATTGTGATTTTTAATTTTGATGAAAAGTTGGATAGGGATAACCCAACGTGTTTTAGTACATGGAATGGATATGGTGACTTGAAAACCACATATCTCATGTCAATTTGGATGTGATAGTTTCATTCCCAAAAGTGAACCCATCTTTCAAGGAAAATCCCATTCATCTTAGTTTGTGAATGGATGGTGGGTATGCATCCACTCTAGTTTGACTTCATGAGAAGGATGATTGTTGATGTTTAATTGTGTTCTCATGGGTATTTGGATTAAAAAATTTGGAACCATTATGATTACATTTTGGGAGCACAAGATCATAGTTAATTTGGTACTTTTTGATCTAAAAGTTTCCAGGCATTAGAATTTAGTGGTTTTGAGTTGAATATTATAGTGGGGATCACCATAGATCTAGTGGGTGATTGGGAAATTATATAATTGTTGTATAAGTTATATGGGTTTGAGTAAGATCCTTCTTTATTTATTATTTTTTTCCAATGGGTGTTAGCTTTTTTTGCGGATTATTTACTTGAGTTGGAAGTTGGGACCAAATTGTGTTTTAAGAATTTAAAAACTCCAAGAGGTTGTTAGTCAAAATTAGTGAATAACATAGGCTGGGTGATGTATAGGATTACCATATAGTCTTCTTTGGTATGATAATTATTATGTTGTGGAGTTGGTATGATCTTGCATCCATATGAGATAAAAAATTAATGAATTCTAATTTTCATTTACTAGATGGGTTGAATTTTGAAGAATGTCTCAGAATTATGTTCTAAGGGTTTTAATACATCAATATTTCATTTAAAGTGATTAATTATCTCATTAGGTATCATGGGGTGTAATAGGAATCATGATATTTTGGTTATGTTTCATGAATTTTGATGTTTTCTATCTAAGGTGAATGGTTTGGTGGGAACATATTAGATGAAACCATGAAACACCGTGATGCTCTTGGTGTTTTCAGTCCATTTTGATGTGGGCATGATTAAGTTGAATGGTTAGTGAAAAGATTAGGTTACACTATGTTATTCAAATGTGAAATTGTAAAATTTAGTGGAGATCCTAAGGCATGTAACATGGTTTGTTCATAGATTTTGAAAAATAGTGCATCATTATATTGAGGGGAGGAAATAATGACATCAAGGATGGTGTATGGTTTGTTGAATTGTGCAGCCAAACGGTGATAGGGATTTTTTAATTCCTAATGAAGCCTGCATGGTTAAATCATGGTTGGGATAACCATGCAGCCAAACCATGTTGCTACATGGAACATCATTTAATGAGGGAAATGACCAAAATATACACTCATGTTTTTTATCAACTCACCCCTCTTCTTCATTTAAGAAATCATGTACCGGGGGTGCTGTGAACCCCTTTCTCCCACTCTAACCCATGATTTTAGAGTGAAATTATGGTGATATTTTAGAATTTTTAGGTTAGATTCTCCCTCTGATAACCAATTCTCCATTCCTTCATTATGCCTTCTAAATTTTTCATTTCTCCGGATTTTTTTTAGTAATTCCCCCATAGAATGGGTGAATCATTCAATTCTCAGGGGGATTTTGGTTGGCTTTCATAGAAGAGATCCTAATATTACATCCACATATTGTTTTGTGGTGTTTTTTATGGGATTAATACATGATTAATTTCATTGGTTTCTTCTAATGAATTTTTTAATTTATTATATAAATGGTATAAAATCTTTTTGACTTCCCTCTGAATGGTGTTTATAGTCTATTTTGGACCACCCATGGTGATTTCATGATGTTTTGATAAGAGTTGGGTGCCTAGTGATATTTGAATTATTTATTTCATTTTAATTTAAAATATTAATTTAATTGTTAAATGTACGGATTACATATTGGTTATTTCATAGAATGAGTTTAGATCTTGGTTGGTCCAGTCAAGTTGTTTGGATACTGATAAATTTGGAAGAGGCTTCGAAGGACCTTGGAATGGTCTTCGAGATTTGAAAATGTTTTTATGTCCATCATTATGATGTAATTAGTTTATGAAATTTTAATAGATTCTAATTAACTTATTTACATGTGAATGAGGTAAATTACTTAAGGCCCATTTGTGGAATGTTTTACCCCTACAATTAAGATAACAGGTTTTTGTATTAGATTAATTCCATAGACAATTGACTAGCCCCATTGGGTCTATTAGTTATTATGAAAATAGACCTATGTCCACCCATGGGTGTTGTAACCTTTGAAAATAGAATGTTTCGATATGTTGAGTTTTTTAAAATTCGTATGAGTCTTATGAAAGCATTTTAACCAAATTTGTTGGGTATTGACTATGTTTTGGTTCCCAAATGGTAAAAACTATTTTTTCAATTATTTTTTTGTTTTAAAGTGAGGTGTTTTCTCTAAGTTATTTTAAAAGGTAATTTTGGTGAATTTAATTTTTTTTAAATAAATATGTTTGGGGAATCCTTTAGATTTTTTTATGTGGATGAATGATCTAGTGGTGTTATGGATGTTTAAGTGGAATAATCTTGTTATAAGAGTGGTTTTGAAATGTTTAAATGAATGTCTGAGATGTAATGTTTTTTAATGAGTGTTAGGAATGGTTTTTTAATTACTGGAAAATTTTCTCAACATATTGAGAAATGTTTTGGATTTGGGGGTCTATTGGGACCTAAGTAAAAAAAGGTTTATGTGTGGTTTTTGAATTCTTTTAAAGGTCAAGGTGTTGAACCTTATTTTTTGATAAATGAGATGATGGTTCAATTTTGGACATTCCACTCCATGTTAAAGTTTTAATAATAGAAAAGGCATTACATATTGATGAGTAATTATTGGATATGGTGTTCCATGTTAATGATTGGATGCGGGAATTGATGATCCCTTTCCATAGACTATGAGTTGAAATGATGATTTATACCGATTATGATAGTTTTTTTTCATTAGTTAGCTGATGGAATGAGGTTCTATGGACTATTTAATTGTACGTGTGGATCTAGATATATAACATAATACTCTACATATGATGCTTATATAGTTCTAAATGATTCTTCAAAAGTAAGGTTCTAGATAACTAACATAGAACTTCACATCCAATGTTTAGAGAGGATAATTGATGATTTATGCTTTCATGGGTTAAACGTTGGATGAAAATACCCTTCCTTTATTTAGTTTATGTTTCAACAAAAAAAGTATTAGTCGGACAGCAGTCTTGGGTTGATGTGGGTTAGTTTTTCCTAGGTTTCACCTTGGACACTAAAGGCCAATGGGTTAAGAGATCAACAGTAAATTTTTTAGAATGTATATCCCTTTATGTAATTTATATTTTCCCAAATTTTTTCATTGTACCTTATTTCATTGAAAGATATTTTCTTTATAAACCTTTGTTGTTGGCCAACTGAGTTGTAGTCACACCCTTCTTGACCCCTCATTGCACATACCTACCCGAGTATCTCTCAGTTTTCTATTAAAATCATTGGCATGGGATTAGAACTGTGTCGATTGGGCATGATTTGGAAGGATAACTCAAATGGTATCAGGATATTGTATGAGTTTAATATTAGAGATGCAGAAGATCCTTTTTTCATGGATTTTATTTTATTATGTATGTTTGGTTAACTGGCCCATTGGGTGGTCTATTATATAAAGTAAATGAATATTTAGGGCCTAACTAAATTTCATTATATGTCCAGTCATGTTTATAAATTTTATCTTAAATATCCAAAATATTTTAGGATGTTGATGTCTATTAATTATTCTACATAATCTAATGTATATTATGATTTGTTATTTATATTATTACTGTGAACTTTGATATGGGAGTATATTCTCTTCATTATACCACCATATACCCCAGAAACTAGTTGGAAGCCTCTAGAGTACGAGGAGGCATAGTTAAGGTCATGTGAAAAGTCAACCATGGGAACCTATTCAGTAGCTATCTGTTCAACACATTATAAGAAGTTTTTAATTTTTTTGAAAGAAAAATAGTCTAGAAAATAGTGGAACTAACTAACAACGTCATGAACATTGTTACTAAGTTGATATTTAGGAACAAGGTTTATGAATCTATTATAGTAACTAGAAATAAATCTAGACTGGTATCATAAAGGTGAATTCAAAGAAATTATTAACTATGAAGAAACCTTTTCCTGAGTAGAAAAAAATTGTTATTAGAATATTAATTACCTATGTCATACATTTTATTTTCAAACAATATAAAATGAATTACAAGTGTGATTTTCATAATGGTTATATATTTTAAGATGTTTTTCTAAATCACACTAGATTTCAAAACCCTTATTTCCCAAATAATGTTTTCAAATTAACAAAATACATTTAAATTTTGAAATAAGATCATACATATTTGATGATGGTTTCAATTGTTTTTTAATTTCTAAAGGTTTCTAAAAAAGTATAGTCGATCCAACATTATTTACAAAAAGTATTTCTAAATATATTTTGGAAGTTAAAAATTATGTTAATGCTATTATTTTGGGATCATCAAAGAAACCTTCAATTAGAATTTTAATATTTGATGAAAAATGAATTTGAAGTGAGTTTAATGTGTCAGTTAAAATTCTTACGTGTATTTTAGATTTTTAAAAATAATCGAGGAATAATTTCAAATCAAAGTAAATACACAAAGGGTATTTTAAAAATATTTTTCTACGGATTACACCAAAGGTTGTGATACTTCCTTGAGTACAATTTATAAGATTGATTTTGATGAGACTAGGAAACCAGTCGATAAAAAACTCTACAGAGGTATGATTAAAAGTCTATTATACATAAATATTAGAAAACCTAATATTTTGTTTAGCATAGATCTCTGTGCACATTTTGGCGAAATTCAAATGGAATAACATTGGAATTCTGTGAAAATAATTTTAAAATACCTAAAAAGTAAAACAAATTTATAATTTTTGTAATTTTAAAAACAAGAATTTGGATTCTTTAGTAATTTAGAGGTATATTTTAGTGGATTTAAATTGGATTGAAAAAGATCCTCTAGGACATGTCATGTTTTAGGAAAGTCTCAAGTTTCATGGTGAAGTAAGAAATGTGATTTTTTTTGAATTATCCACTATAGAAGATGAGTTCATAACCATAGGTAGTTGTTTTTCATAGACTATATGGATGAAACACACATTAATTAATTATATATATCAACTTAGACATGTCCCAATATGATATTAAAATAAAAAAAATTTATTAATATTTCTAAAAATCATTTGTATCACTCAAAGAAAAAATATATTCATATGTTATGTAAGTTTATAAGAGGCCATTTTTTGAAATTAGAAATTACCCTTGAGTTAATTGGAACTAAACAAAAACTTACTGACACTTTTACAAATCCAATGAATATTTATAGCAGGAATTATATCAAACATGAGTTAGTAAAGACTAATTATTCTTAATTATTTCATTTTATTTTTAACTCTTGTATTTTTATAATTATTATTTTAATTAGTAATATATATGTTATGATTATATTTCTTAATTTAATATTTTTATCTATTTTTATTACTCCTATTATTATTAAGTGAAAATGAATCTCAGTTCACATGGGCGGTGAAATGATCATGAGAATTTTCAGTTTGGTGAATAGTAATGTGACTGTGACAAATTAGTCATGTAGTAAGTACAACTATCATGAATTTTCATAAATTGTAATTATAATGCCTTGTCTTGGCTATCAGGATTTTATGGTTAGTATACATACTATGATTTTTTTTATTTCTAAATTGTATTTAATGTGTTTTAGTGTCATTTATAATATTTTATTATTTATTTATACCATAAATAATTGAATACATTTCAAATTAAAAATAGAATCATCATAAATCTATTTATTTAAAATAATTTTAAATTATTTAAGACCTACATAAAATCACTCTCCAAAAACACTCTTTATCGAGCTTGTCTCCCTTTTGAAATCTATATGAAAACATTTATGATTTGAATCATGGTTAGAGTAGAACTAGGTTATGATTCCACATATCTCATTGGATCACCTCCTAAAAATAATTCAAAAACAGACTAATGTAGATTTATTTATTTATTAAATCATCTAATTTTATCCTAATAGATTATTCAGTCTTTGTTGAAAATAAATTAGATGTTGAGTGTCTTAATACTAGAAAATATTTAATATTTAAATCGATTTGGAAGCAAGGTTGTGGTGAATGGTTCATAGATAATAGTAATAAATCTTATCCTGGGTTGGCCATAGATTTTTATGACCATGCGATGTTAATTTATGTTGAAAAAAGTGTCACCATAAGAATAGTTAAAAATGGATAATGTTTGGTTTTTTACTCAAATATTTGGGATAAATGCTATATTGTGCCTCATATAAGTGAGTATGAAGACCAACATATATCATACCCTATGAATCAATTTCATTTTGATTTTTTGAATGTTCATGAAGAATTAACAAGGAAAATGACTCATAAGAGACTAAATACCGTTGAATTGTTTGTATAATAAATAATATTAGTTAAGTTTATCCACCATTTGAAATGTCCTATGAAAGGGGAATTCTACATCCTAAGGCACTAAAATTTATTCTTTCTGTATCTCATAAAAAATAGAGTCAATATAATTTTATCTAGGTATTTCATAAGTAATATTTCTAATCTATGAAGACCCACATAAAAATTTAATTCCCTTATTTATCCTATGATCATCTAAACATTCTTATATTTTAGGTTATTAATTTCTAAGGGGGTGGAGAGATTCATTTCCTTTGATATATTTTTCATAAATTAGAATATTTATTGAAAAATGAAACTGAACTGGATTCCTCAGAGAAAGGAGTGGGTTGAAGATGATGGAAATTTGTATGAAAATTAAAATTGTGTGAAGAATCACATTAGGCCAACATACCAAGTAGAAATGGGTCTTGAGATTGATAAAATTATTGAATATTCTTATGATGATAAAATTCTATAGACGATCAAGAAGATAAATTTAAAGTATCTAAATTTAGTGAGTAAGATAGGTAAGTCTATACAAATTTTATGGATCCCTATCATGCAATATCAGTTGGTTTTCATTACTCTCTAATACCCTCACCTTTTCAAGAATAAGAGTTAGAAGATGAAAATCATGAGGAATATAAATTATCAGTGATTGTTTATGTTTAAGAAATAGCATGGGTTATCTTTTGTGACTCTAAATAAAATAAATAATTATCTTAAAAGTTTTCCACTCACGACCTTATCATTGTGATAAATTCTAGTCCAAAATTAAGAGATGCATCTTCTAAGGGGTACAAGTCCCCTAGATCATTAGTACATGGATTTGGTTATTATAAATATAAATATGATGAGTATGGGAGAATTTCATCTAAGAATGGTAGTCTCGCCATTACTTTTATTCAGATATTAATGAAAGGATATGTTATACCTAATATTTTTTATCGATAAAGACATGAAGTCCCAACTATTATACTATATTTTTTCCAATTTATTGATGAAATGATTGGTCTAACACCTACCAAGGATATTGAGAAACCATTAGATAGTCGTGGGACAACTCCTATTAGAACTCACCACACATATGTTATTGATGTTGATAAAGAAGCTAATGTTCAAGTATATGTTATTTTTTTAAGACCTATGTTAGAAGATACTGAATGTTATTTAGGTGTTAAGAAACTTACTTCGGGTCTATTTACTCCTCTACCTACTTTTATCCCTTAAACATCCTATGTAACCAAATATGATTTGAATGAGTTCAAATCCTACCTGATGGGCGATAAAAATTAATTGTTTATTGGTTTTAAAAATATCATTGAACCAATAAAAGAGTAAGATGTATCCAAGATTTTCAATCTAGTAATTTCTGATTTTTTTCCCTAAGCTACATATCAAATAGGATCTTATAAGAAATGAGGTTGAATATTCGATAGCCCAAGTTGGTTCTCTCTATGAAGATCTTCAGGATATGACGTTGAAACTAGATTATAGATTTTTTTAATTTAATATTTTTGGATTATAAATATACTTATCCTCCATTATCTTCTTCTATTAAATATATTTCTCCAATTGAGAGTGTTCTGAGTGAATATCACATCATACAGTTTATTTGTGTTGAGTTGAATATAGTCTTGGATGAGTTTGAAAAACCTATAGAAAAGATGTTTTAATGGTTTTAAAACTATGAAGAAAAGACATTGAAATTGGATATAAAATATTTCAAGAAATATAACAATGATTTAGCAATAATTATAAAAGCCATTGATTTCAATAAAGAATGTAACTTTTCCAAATATGACTCGAATACCAGGTTCATATCATTTGATAGTGATCACAAAACGCCACCTTTTACTCAGGCCTCTAATTATCAAATATAGAAGCTAAATGTTCTTAATTTTTTTTAGAATTTATTATGGAAAACAAAAAGTATTATATTTAGGCTATCGATCGTGGGTCATGGTCTGAAAAGGACTCCACTATATTGTAGGATCCATTCCATTACATTGAAAATACATCCATCATGGATACTCCAACATTACCTATTTCATTAGACCGTTAATATACCCTCTCTTATATCAATTGTTTTTGGATTGTCCCATGTATAAGAAGTTCAGTGGATTTACATTTTTCCAGTGTTTTGTTTATACAACAACCAACATCCACCTATACAAAAAACCTGACACTCTTGGAACAGCCTTTATAGACAATGGAAAGGACCATGTTCCCCCTTCTAACATCAACGATATGTTGGAATCTGATTCTTATTGGAGTATTTGATCGAGTCACTTTTTTTATTTCTATTGTTATTAATGAAATTTTTTATTCATATTTATGTATTGATTTTCCGTACATACTCTATTTACACCTATATTTTCCTTATGGATTAATTTTTTATAATCTCAAAATGGTGAGAAGTTGATAATTATATAATATTTCTATTTATTTCATTTATATCTATCATGATTTATGATCATCATAAAAAGGAGAGATTGTTGGATTTGATTGGAGCCTCATTATATTATTGTCCATGAATCATGTTTCTTATATTAATAATGAGTTTTATATTATATTTTAACAAACTATTTTTCTATAAAAATTAAAAAAAATGCCTATGTCAAAAAGTGATTTCATACAGAATTCAAAAAATATCATGAAGAAGTTCAGCTAAACATGAAGGGTATGTGACCATGTAGAAGTGACCACATGTTGAAGTCCAAGTGACTACATTAACAAACAAATAATCATGCATCAAATGAGAAATGTTATCTTATGTCTTCAATAGAACACATGATGAATATAAGGTGACTACATGAAGGATTAAACCTACCATAAGAATAAATGAACTAACTTCACGAAGAAAATTTGCGATTGAATGAAGAAAAAAAGTTATCTTAAGAATATATAAAGTGACCACAATATGGAATTAAGAGAATAAATGAATAAAATAAGTGACCGCATGATGAAATTATGTGAATATGCCAAGCGATTGTAGCAAATGATCATGTTAAGTAACAATGTTATGTGATTGTAATCCAGTGTTATCATTTTTAAGTGAAGAATAAATGAGAATGTCTACATTAAGTATCAAGGTATATTTGACACTCCAATTGAAATATTTTAAATAATTTATTTTTTAATAATATAAATGAAGGTTACTAATTAGTTTGAGGATTAAATTATGAATATCCTATAAGGGGTAATAAAAGAAGGTACGCTCTTTATTAAGAAGAGCCACTCATGGAAATGAGATTGAGGAATGTGCACGTGATTGACATATATAGTGATACATAGAGGACTTATTATGAAATAATACATTACAAAATGATTCTATGACGCAATATTTTTTGACCTATTAGTGAAACACACAGTTGAAGCTTTTTAGTGAAATATTTAAAGGATATTTATCTACTGAAGCTAATCAGATATAGTTTCTTCGAACATTATTTCAATTAATATATTTAACTCTCTATTTTATCTTACATTTTATATAGGTTTTATTTACTCAATATATTTATTAGAAAAGGTTCTGGTACTATAGTGAAGAGTAATAGGTACTCTTCCCTATTTTCTGGAGCACCTATTATCCCTTGCATAACTATAGAAGAGGTTGTAATTAGACTGGAATTTATATGTGTAGTTGTTTTATATAAAGCCCAATCCATGTTTTGGATCATATTGTTTGATTCATAAACTATATATAAATGATTTATTTCCAAGTGGAGAGAACTATGTCACGACTTGATACTGAACATTTATTTTTATTCCACTATGTGTTTTCTTGTTTTCTTTACAATATTTTTTAAAAAATAGGTTTAGTTTTCAAAATTTTATAATAGTAAATAACTATTATATTTGTCTTTAATTAGTTTTTTAAATGATTCATTTAATATTGTTATAAATATTCCAAAATTTAAGGTAATTTTAAAATTATCTTCATTGATCTATGGTTGAACATTAATTAAATATTTATAAAACATTTATTTATAAATTTCAAAAAATTTATTTAGTTTGGTTGTTTCATAAATGATGGAAATGATTTATAAATATTTTTAAATATAATTTTTAATTGGAAACTCAATCCACCCCCACCCCCCTTTGTTGAGTTGTCCAACCCATCCTATAGTAAAGTAAGAATAACGTAGAGGAAAATTACTCCAATTGATGCTTTTATATTAACTATTTTAGAGATTATGTCAATGTATGATACACATTTAGGGAATCATGCTCGATGTATTGAACGAAGATCCAAATTTGAGAAATGGGATCAATGATAGTGGAAGTGGAACAAGCAATTGCGATTCCTATATGAGGGTAAGCAATGATGTTAATAATCCAAATAATGGGAGAAGAAGTGGGAGGAGAAAACCACATGAGTCAGAAGATGAAAAATTTCAAATCTAAAATATTTCTTCTAGGTATCTAGATAAAGGAGGCTTCACCAATTCCTCTACACCTAGGTCTCCAAAACTAGGATCCTTTACCTAATTCTATGTACCCATGTGTTCACATGTGAATCTAGATTTATGTTGCCCTCTCACCCAAATTTATTTTCTTGAGTGTGAGAGAGTGAATAGCTTTGGGTACGACACTAACATAAGGGTGTGTTATGATCCTACCTTGATAGGCATGGATGAATTGAGTGAATTTATATCGTATGATCTTTTGGGATTGATTGAGTCACAATCGTGTAGAAAAATTAGGTGGTCCCCTCTATTTATAGCTGAAGTCGTCGGTGCATGTATGTCCAAGAACCTATGTAATAAACACTGTGGCAGGTAAAGGGGATAAGTTTCATTGTCTGAGTACTAGTTTTTTTAAACTCTATATTTTTTCATATTTGTGCTGATCAATCAAAATTATGAAGGGGATAATTTTTGTGAGCTTTTTTTGACAAAAAAAATTATAATGATTGAGAATGAAAAGGGCGCCTTGGTGAAAGTAAATAATATGACCATGTATTTATGCATGTGACCTATCTTTCAAACCCATCATATAGAATGATCACTGATTATTTCAATCTATGCCACATGTGATCACTACCTTTAATTCCCACACTATGTGTATTCACTACATATCACACTTATACCCACTACCGCATATCGCTAGTGTGAACCTCTTACCTCACCTATCCCATGAACTCAATTCCAAATATTTTGCTATAAAAAAGGCACCTTGTGTCCTCATTTAACAGCCTTAGAGGAAAAAAATAGATTCCCACCAATCCCATATCCCAAGTCTCCACACCATTGTTCAGGTATACCTTTTCTGGTTTATGTCTATGGAAATTACCAAAAAATAATTGTAGTTGCATCATCTTTAGATTTAGAACATCCAACCCTTCAGGGAGAGAAATTTAACCATTTTTATTCAAAACTATGTAAAAACATTATTTATAACAATACATGGGAATAATTCTACTAAAGGTGTTCTTGAAGTCACTTGACCACTAGAGAGATTCCTCACCTAAATCTCCCATTGTGGAACCACGATTGGTCTTAGCCCTTTAATGCGATGATGAAGATCATAAGCTTGTTCCTTTAATATGATAAAAAGGATCCTTGGTTTATCTCTTTAATGTGAATAATAAAATCAAATTCACACTACTACTAATGTATGTTGATGAAACCCTATTCACCCTAATCCAAAATTTCATAGAAGCATGACCTACTCTCTTATCCCTTTACTAAGGAAAAGAGAAGTATGGTCACATAGCCATCAACAGGGGTGAATCTCTTCCTTTCTATCTTATATTAAGTCATCATGTGTGTAACACCATGAAGTTTTATGAGAAATAATATTTTTAATTTCATTGATATCATGTGTTGTACGTTACACTAAGATTTTATTGTGCTATACGCAACACCGTATTAGCTTGTATATACGCAACACTATTCATGGCTTGGGTTACACACAAGAGCGACCTTCCTCAATAGCGTGTGTTGTATGCAATAGCAAGTATTACTAAACAATAAGATATTGTTATAATATTATTATGAACTAGCTGTTTTGAATATTATTAACCAAAATTTGAATTTTATAACATTATAATTCGTCATACACATTTTCTAGAACATGGTATGAAAACAAAATCCATTTTTCCTATAAAAAAAGTATTTTTCAAAAAATACAATTTTTCCGTGTTTTTATGGTGCAGCCTTTTTAAATCATTTTTTTACAATTTTATAAGTTAAATTTGACAATTTAAACTTCTTATTTCGAATCAGAGTATAAAAAATTATGTTGGATAAATTTTTGACATTATTCTGATAACCTTCATTTTTGGATGAATATTACTAATACGGTATGTTTTAATTAAAAACAACTTTTTTCATCAAGATAATATATATGTATAAATTATATTTTATAATGGTTTTAATGTATAAAACGAATTTATATTTTTACCATTTAATATAATATAATTCATTATCTATAATTTTACATTGATTTTATAGGTAAAAACATTTCAATCTTTTGCATTGTTTTAACTTTTAAAACCTGTTTTCTAAATATTGCGATTAATTTTAAATTAAATACTATAAATAATGAGTGTTGAATTTGGGAAAATGTCTTCCATATTTTGAATCATTAGTTCCAAATTATGTTAATAGGCTACTTTTTATTTTTGGGGATTTTGAATAGTAACTACGGTAAATTTTATTTACCACAGTTAAAGGTAACTCAGGTAATTAAGTGTAAAAATAATATTATAAAATTACACTAACACTTCTCCTGATATAATTGGTTAATTATATTTCCCTCTAAAACATAATTGGCTCGAAATGGAATCTATTGAAACCCACTTGGATGAGATTAAGACCTTTAATTTATTTTATTTAAAGGAAACTGAAATATGTCTCACTCAAACATTATTAATTAAATTAGTTTCAATATAAGGTTATAAATTATATAAATTCTATTATAAATAATCATTTGAAATATAGAATGTTTTATTTCATCATGTTAATTTATTTTTAATTTTTAAGAAATATATAATTACCTTAATATCTTATACATTAATGATGTAGAAATTATTTATTTAGTGAAAAATCAATAATATAGTTTTTATTAAAATAAAAATACCCATAAAAACAGAAAAAACTGGCCAAAACATATTGGTCGAGTATATATACACCATAATCAAACAATTTATGACTTGTGGACCATTTTAAGCCTTATATAACAGATTAGAACATTTATATTTTTTTTATTTTGAATGATGCCAAAGTTGTCACCTTCATAATTTAAGGAATATAACAATTTAAATGTTGTTATTTTAAGATGATAAATTAGATTAAAATTATTATTATAAAATCTATTAGATTTATATTCATCATAGTATTTTATTTTTAATTTTTATGCAACAAATAAGTATATTAAATAATTATACAAAAATGTTGTAGTAATTATTTTATTAAGAAAAATATCAACAAATGGTTTTCAAAATATTAAAATAAATATTATATGAACTAATTAATTTGATCCATGAATTTTATAGTTTAATAAGATATTTTAAGAATCTATTACATATTTTGTTTCGAATATATATTTGGTGTGGATTTTATTTAAATTCAAATCAATGAATACTGTCAAAATTGACACTATGGATATTTTATAAGAATAACATATTATTAAATTATTTACAAATCACAAACATATTTAAAAATTAAAAATTAAAATTTATATGGTCTAAAATTTCATAAATTATCTAATTATGGAAAATTCAAAACCATTTAAATTTAAGAATATTATTACAAAAAATAAAATCAAATAGATTAAATAAGGTTAAATCTAAATGATAAGGATTAAAATAAATTACAAACATGTATAAATTTAATTTTTTTATGATATTACCACCTTATTTAATCTAATCATATATTTCGAGTCATTTTGGTTGTTTTAATTTGGCTTTTAATTTTATTATAAATTAATAATTTTGAGGATTTTAAAAGTTCCCCTCTCCTCTCCTCTATAAGGGCATTGTCTTCCCTCTTATATTCCCTCAATTTTGATCCTTCTTGCTCTGCAAAACCCAAAAAATTCCTCTTCTCAGCCTCTATAGTTACATTATAGAGGTTCTTATATTCTTCAAATACCAACTCTAATTCCCTAAGAGGATGTTTAAAGGAGGCACTTCGTGGAAGATGTAATATCTTCTACTAATTTATTCAAATTTATTTCTTCTTCTACTTCCTCTTCATTGTTTGTTTCATTATAAAGTAATAAAATAAGTATCAATCATATACTGATATTTTATTATAAATATTAAACAACCCTATTTCACTTTCTATCCATTATACGAAAAATGAAATCATCGTGCGTGTGTACTTACAGAATACCATCTCCACTTCATGGTGTAATCTGTTTTTCCACCACCACCCTACTTGGATGGGTATAATGGTGGAAGTAATCACTATATATGATTATTATAACATCATACTAATTATGATATATTATATCATCAACTCTAATTCCATTAAATAATTATGCGAATGAAATCATCACTCGTGTGTACGTACGGATTACCATCTCCTCGAGGCGATGAGATTCATTCTCCATGTTAACCATTCAAGAATGATTATAAAGTATATATAATGAATAATAGTGAAATATATGACATAATAATTCCACTGGATATATATATATATCTGTGTGTGTCTGTTTCATCTACTTACTTTCATTCATGTCAATAAGGAAAGGAAAACGACGTTCATGCGTACGTACGGCCTACCATCTTCCTGAACAATGTATTTCATTTAATTTAACTATCTATTATATATATATATATATATATTCAAAAAATATATATATTATATAAATATTTTTTACATTTTGGAAGTATGTAAATCATGATAAAAGTAATAATATCAACAACAACAAGTCCAAACGCGTACGATAAATGAAACGATTATTACACAAAACTTTTCTTCAACATGGAATTTACAAATGAACAGGTAATATAAAGTATTATGTGAGTTGTATATGATATCATAAAATTTAATTTCATTATTTAATAATTAAATTACATTATTTAAATGATTATACTAGAGGTTCAGACATGTATGGAAGAAATTGGACCTAAGTTAAGGGATAATTATTCCAATCTCGTTCTTATCTGAGATTGTTTATTCATATGTATTTACTGGGGTTATATTTATAATCCATGTCCATGTCTTCTAAAACTATTTTCATAAAATGTTTACTATTATTCCATGTATGTTTAAAGACATCTTTACCCTTTGTTTTCTTTTTCCACATGGTATGGAATAAATCATTATTTTTATTACCATACGATGTACTTTTTGACTTTTTTTTTGGAAAAACTACAAGAAGAATGTTTTTTAACTTATACGGCATGAAACGGATTATTACGATTTCATAATGCCTTATTTTCATTAAGCCTCCTCTAAAAGTTATCCTGATTATTTTCAACCAATTCCCTTCCATTAAATGTGCATTGAATTTTTTGAAAATAAAATGATTTTGAAGAAGAAAGGATACTTTTATGAACAATTCATTTCAAGTGTTTTATCCAAACTATTTTCCATCTAAGATGACATTATTTAGTATATTTATGATTCAAGTCTAAAGTCTATATTATTTACATGGTTTGATTTTTCTTATGATGAAATTATATTAATTTGTTTTTTATGGATTATGTTATGATGGGATGATGTTTATAAAACCCATTTTATTCATTGGGTTGTGATGAATAATTTATATTTATTTTGTGGCACACAAAAGTATGATTTCATTATGGGATGGGTGGGTCCTATATCCCCCACTAATGAATTAGTTAATGATTTATATTTCATGAGATAGACAAGTCTGTAATGGAAATCAGGTTTAGTAATACAGGGCTTGAACGACATGTAAACTCGGTTCTGTAATGGGATTTGTCCACTATGATGGTCTTGGAAGCAATGCCTTGGCTACTATGGAAATAATAACATGTTCTTAATGGTTTTCTAAAATTACATGTTTTATTCCCATTCTATTTTATCATGATTAATGTTCCTTTGTGATCTATTCCTTACATACTTCCATGATTTGTTTCAAGACTCATGATTTTGATGTTTAAACTTAATTTTCATGTTTCTATGTTCAAATGTATATGATTTTTTATTTTCTCCATGATTACCCTAAATGAGAATTTGAGCTCACCCTTTTTATGTTTTCTTTTCCCCAGGATATAAATAATGGTTTTAGGTATGAAAAAGGGGAAGATATTTATGGGAGATGTTGAAGATCATTCACCATGATTAGAAGATTATGTTCTGAGTTTCTAATGACAGTAAACATTACGGTCCTTGCGTGTCGGTTTTTGTTATGTATTAATTATTCTGAAAAATTAATGTAATCCCCATGTTTGTCAAGATATGGGTATCTAAAATGTGAATTCTATGTATAAGGATGGATAATAAATTAATGAATGTCTTTTACCTGGGTTCCAAAGTATCAATCCCCCTCTAAATCCATCAAATCTATATAATCAGGTCATATGGCTTTGCATACAACCCTTTGATCATATCCCTTAATAAAAGGCAGATCTTGCATGTTCTCCATAACTGATAGGGGCCTTAGTGTATTTACAATCATGTGTCTCCATGATAATTAGGGTCCCCATAATAGGTACATCAGTGAGGTGGCTCATAAATAATGCAGTATAACATGGTCAACCTAGGATTTAGGTCCACTCCATGATGTATGAGAATGTGGGCTTCCTTATGATGTGTCAGAAAATACCATGTTCCCATTAATTATTTAATTTCCTTGAGTCATAAATAACCTAGTAAAATCCATCCATGGGGATCCTTAACATTTAAGCCCCAATAAATCTTCATAGGGCTATATCCTCTGTGAAATCTAACTTAAAGAGTCATATTCTTTATGAGTAATACTATTTTAGAATGACATATTACAAAATAAGCATACAATATGGATACCTATGAATAATCCCAATTTAATTTTCCATTATCACCACATTTGAAAATAGACATATTTATTGTGTAATATTAAATTGTATGGTACAGTCCTTCCATATTAACATAAACATTGAAATAATAATTAAATGGGTTTTGATTCCTATTTCAATAGGATATATAGGATACCTCTCTAGGGTATAAACCAAACATCGAAAACCTTCAACTCTTTATTAGGCCACACTCTTGATAAAATAATGACCAAACTAATGTCATATATTCCATAAAGATAAAAATTATATTCACCCTCACGTGTCTATATTCATCATGAAGGAACTTGTATTCAACCTCACTCTACTATATTCCCCATATTCATGGATTTCCTATTCACTAGATCTATATTCATGGATAAACCATTTTATTTAAGCCAATTCTTGATAATTCTACATCCTTCTTAGTGGGATATATCCTCATGATCCCAACAAACTCTCTCAATGTTCCATATTACCTACTGAAACCCCCGTGTTTTTGTAAAATATTCCCTTAAAATTCACAGAAAAGTGTTTTTCATACATAATTTCCACACCAATTATCACTAGGAATACTTTTTCTAGACAGCCACTCTTCATGAATTTAAAAAACTTGATGTTTTCCATATCACAATAACATAAAAAGTATGATGTGTCCAATTATTTATGACATAATAGTGTGGGTTTTGAATCCATTTATAGGGGTATGTAGAAATCCCTTCTTATGGGATCTAACCCAACACTATGAAAACTAATCGACTCCTAGTACATTGATAAAATAAAGAGCACCAAATTTTTTGGATTTAAATCATAGTACCACCAAACTACTAATCACATGTAATAAAAATATGATGGAGAACATACAATGTATACATATGGTACCATTAATGTAAAACATCTAAAACACACAGATTTTCATATTAATTGAATAACATTTATACTTAAGAAGGGTTCGTAACAATTTTTTATTTCAATCCATCATTTTCATAGGGGTAACAAATCCTATACAAACATTTGGTATGGATTCCAAAAATATTCCATAAATATATAAGATAGCCTCGTAGTTGGAAGTGATTCCCCCTGAAATGATATCAATGAGACTAAACTCACACCCTCTCAACCAAATTTCAATTCGCGGTGTTGCTAACAAAGTCGCAATGATAGACTACCTTGTGAAAGTCAGTATTTTCCAACAAAAAATTTTATGGTAGAGTCATGTTGAAAGGTTCCATTAAAAATATACAAGAATCATGAAAAAAAAATTAGTTATAAAGTGGAATAATATGAGATTCAAGGCCAAATACATTAATATTGAACCCATGTTTAAGGCATATATGCACCACCATATCAAGAAGAGCTTCAAGAGTAGGTCTAAGGAGATGGATGAAATGTGTTTTTCATGTGGAAGGAAACTCCACTAGAAGAATAATTATGCCTCAATGAAAAATAAAGGGTGAGATTCATGTCAAATTTTATCAAATGTAATCTCTCAATTTCTATAAATTGAGAACTATATACTGCATGGTATGATTAAAATTGTATTGAAATATAGGTACTATGTATATTATGGGAGGCTCAAGGAATTGAGGTGGATTTTTGAGCTTCTAATGGAGAATTACTGGTTGTGCTAGTTTTTAGATACTACTATTTCACTTTTTTGATAGGATTGATTATTTCTTAAAATATGTGTTACTATGTTCTTTGTGTAACCAAAATCATAATATCCATGTTCATTATAGAAATGGATATAATTATTTTCAAGTTTTATAAAAATAGTTGTTACTTTTATAATGATGAAATATGTTATTGGATGTCACATTTGAATAAAACTCTTTATGTGCTATAATATTAAAATAATTTTTTGGGATATGATAAGGAATCGAGTTCACATGACCCATATCACACCCATTTGGGGCATCATTGGATTCTTCATGAAGATTAAAATCATTTGACAATGCAATATCATAATTGATATTTATAATATTTTGAATGAAAACCCTAGGATATTTGTCATCCTTGTTTAAATGTGAAAATTAACAAATCTCTATTTAGTGTAATGCTTAAATGGAATAAAAAAATTTTATAAAATTAATTTATAAATATAGGTTTGTACCTTTTTAGTTGAAATTACAGACACATAATCCTAGTACCAGGGTGTGCAGTAGAAGTTGGTGGGATGAGAATTTAAAAAAAATTATCACAGTAGTGATGACACTTGTTGTCTCCATTGACTCGAACCCCTTTAGGGACTTGAGGATCTCATGTGAATTATTAAAACAAAACAAATTAAACAAAAGATTACCTCCTTTTATTTGGTAGTCTGTTTGGATATAGCTCATCATCAGGTATCACTACTCAATGGATCAGAATCCAATCCCCTCTATATCATCTACTCATAGTCTAATAATCCACATACATTCCATTGGTAAAATTATAGGTTCAATCATGGAGCTCTGAAGAACCCTTCAACATTGTAAGGATCGCCTCAATCTCATGTCTTCGATCTGTTGAAGGTGGTCTATGAACGGTCAATCAGAGATATATTTTCTCTCTCTATCGAGAGGGAGGAGAGCTAGGATCTCATTTTATCGGAAGAAATAGTGTTCATGAAATGAGATACTCCCTTATTTTTATTTAGTGTGATGTTTAAATACCAAGAAATGTTTTCCCATCCCCAAGGAACAGAATGCCCACTAAATAAGAAATAATTCAATAGTTATGATGAACTAAATGCATCATAAATTTTTTTTATCACATACATGTAATATATATTAAATATATTAGGTGATAAACCTAGTCATTAAGTCAACACATGATTCCTTCCAATATTAAACTATTCCTGAATATTAAAATAAAATTTTTCTCATATAATACTATTTATTGTATTCTTTATATACCTTTTGAATTATATTACTTAATAAATTCAACCCAGTTATTATATACTAAAATAATAATTAATTTATTAATTTTTTTACGATATTTTACTTGGAAAACTATAAGATCACATTGTGGGGCCCAACATGCCCAATATTCTTATTCACCAGTTTAGGGTATATTCTTGAATACTCTAATGTGTCTGATAGTTTATTATTCTCTTATCTCGATATTACTGAATACTATTAAAAAACCAAGAGTGGAGTCTAGAATTCTGGCATGGCACTAGAGAGATAAGGAATAGTCCTAACAACAAAAACAATCCTATGAACATACATTGTGTAATATAATATAATTATATTTAGATATAATATAATGCAAAATGCTTACATATGTCATTTTCCATTATTTATTTATTATTTTTTTACATTTTGGGAATGTATTCCCTCTGAATTCCTTCACCACGGATTTATGAATGTAATTCCAAGCTGATCAACTCGGTATGAGATATTACTTCTGCAACTCGATATTGAATAATTATATCTTCACCATTAAACTAATTTCATACCACCAATTATTTACACAACACAAACTACCTTGCAAAAAATTCATTGTGATGTAATTTACCTTGAATAAAATTATGGGATTAAATAGAGAACATTGATAATGGTCTCAATTCAGGAGACCAATACACATGTCTATAGATACAAACAACCAATAAAACCTAAAAAATTTGGTCTTCCTACTAGTGGTTATATTATCAAGATCTCACCTTCTAAGTATCACCAAGTACAAACTTCACGAGAATAAGTCTCAATGCTTATGATCCCCCAATACCAAATATTTAGACATCTACTATGTCTAGATAACATAAAGCATCTAGACCATAAGATATTTGTTTCATATTAATGATATAGTTTCTAGAGGATTTCATTATAGTATGGGAACTACTATAAAATTTTAATATTACAAATAATTTATATACATTACTATTTAAATAGTGGATACATAAATATAAACACTATTATTGTAAGTGTTCATCATGTATAACTCACTTTATACATGGTATAGTAATTGAAATGTACTATTCAAGTTGTGTCTAGGGAACCCACTATTAAAACATAATCACTTTCACTATAGGAACCTTTCTAACTATCATTGTTATCTCTCATATCATTAAAATAATGATTCTTTTGAGTCATGGATTTAGTTTTTGGGTCTTAAAAATCTCTATTATGTACCTACTTTAGTAAGACTACTTAACATATGTAAATCCCAAGTATATATCCTTTTTTCCACAATCTAAACATGAAATATTTTATAGTACTCGTATTTGAATTATCATAATTTATATTATGATAAAACATTAATTACAAGATGTGATTCCATGAATGGGAACAAATTTCCATATTTAGTGAATTACTCCTCAACTGCCTTAAAAGCTACAATATACTCAGTATTTGGAGATATGGATACCACTCTATTGTTGAGCCTGTATCAATCATTACCTTAGCCTATCTATGATATAGGATCATATTGATCTAAAATAATACAGGTTTTATACCTTAAAAATAGTATCCCTTATTCTCCGCATACCAGGTACATATCCTTTTTTACTTCTTTATGTGAAATTGGATTGTTTTGACAACATCCCTAGCAGTTCTCCTGAATATAAATGATATTTTTCATCTATAAAGTATATATTAGAAATATCATTTTATGTAAATATCATGAAATATACCATTGATCCGTAAAACAATCTTATGAGATTCATCAAACCAATATAATCTCCTCTAATTCCAAATAAATGTATTAATGGATATATTTATGCCATGTTACATTAGTAAAAATTCTCTTTTGAATTATCCCGTCAATAATTTTGAGTGCATTGTCAATATATGTACCATTTACTAGTTCTAAGAAAATGTTCGATCTACTGCTATAGATCATATTCTCTAGAACATAAGTTAACACTTTAAGACAATATCAATATTGTTTCCCTCATTCTATTCCTTACTAAATATAAGACCAATAGCTACTTTCTATATGTTACAAAAAATGTTTCACATAGGAAAAAATGATGCTCTGACAAACCTCTAGTAGACACAAGGAAAAAATTCATTCCAACTCTATATTTATGTTATTTCTTCCTAGTTAAATTCTAAACAAAATTTCTATCACATGCTCCCCATATTGGAATTTTAAAGTTTCTTCATCCCTTTCTAATTGAATCATATAGAAACCTTCCATGATTTGTGGTCTAAACATATAATGATCAAAAAAATTATCATAGAAATTGGATATGAAAAGTAAAATTCTAATGTATTTAAGCATAAAGACATGGTGTTACCAATAAAGGCTTATTGATAATATGAATTTACCATCCATGTAAAGTCTCACATGAAGAATCACTAAAATATTCAAAAATATAAGCACATACACTTTAATACATGTAATTTATTGTTAAATTTTAATTGATATTTTCAATGATAGATAATTTCTATAAACTATAATCATTTAGGAATTATTATTTATAATGATTAATGAAAAACCCCCTAGGGTGAATATAAAACCATAATTGTGGTTTTAGAATTACTACATATTATGATTCTCTAGAACATTATCTTTCCATAGGTTATTTCAGAACATGTTCTTATGCCAACATGTTGGGCATATATCCCATGAAATAATCCCAATTCCATATTTATCCCACTATTTTAAATAGATATGTACAACCTATTATATAAATATAGTCTATCACTTGACTATCCCTTTTTTATACTAGGGACTTCTGTGATATCTTTAGAAAATTATAGGAAAATTAAATTATAGGCAGATTGGGTTTTTATTGATAATGGTTGTTTTATTCATTATCAAACACATTTCACTAAAACACATGTTCTACTGACATAATTGTCTTACATAATACTATAACTCATATGTTATCCATTTCTCATGATATTTAGGGTTTTTCATGGCATAAAGCTATTATTTATTTGACATGTCTTGAAAAATAACAGAATTAGCTATAATAGAAATTGACATTGACATTTATTCTCATTTTAATTACATTATGAAACTAATTTTTGTAAGGAAATGATAATTTAGGAATATATCCACTCTACATTATGACAATCAATGATTTCTTGGTAAATTTACAATTCATCATATATTCCTAATCAACTAATATCTTTTGACCATTCATATACATACTTCACTATCTTATTATTTAATAACACTTAAAGGAATTTTATATAGTATATTTTACACTATCATACCCTTGGAATAGTTAAAACTCTTTAGGGGAACCAATTATAAAATATTTTTCTCTTACCTTTATTTCTAAAGGTTACATTGTCCAAAGAAATTTATATAAGCATTTGGATAGTACATGTGTTCTTTAATTCTAGAGATTTAAATACCATATTGAGTATATCCTTTGAAATTATTTAGTTTTTATTGAAAAAGTATTATCTTTCCAAAAATGGATATATATATATATATATATAAGTCTTAAATTTTATATAAATCTTGTATTACCAATTATTCATGTAATACCTAACAGTCATTTAAGTATTAAACACCATAAATAACATTCATTACTAAACTAGAATAATGTATCGTTCTGTCCAAAGGAAATGTGAGATAAATTTTATGGTCATAATTAAAAGATGATCAACTAAACTCAATGAATGTGGAAGTATAGAAGTTGTGGTCTTATCACCACTGAATTAGGAACCACCCTATCATAGTTTCATGGATAACACACATTACATCTATTAAAATATCTATTCAAGGAAACTACATCTAAATGAAAAAATGTAATATAAATATTTTTCTTAATAGCCAAAAATTATAACAGAAAAATATCATTCAATTGATGAATATAGAAAATGAATAAGTGAGTAAATTATTCTTTAATTCTGTTTATAGGATTTGAACATCCATATATTTTATTTCACCATATGAAAATAAAATATCCTCTTGTTTAATAGCACTTTCTTCGAAGGAAATTGTGAATTTTCCTTTTATTTCATGCTTTCTATTGGAATACTCTTTTTATCATTCAATTTGTTCACCATAATAAATAAATATAAATAATTCTATAATTTTATTATTTAATGGAAAACCTTTATCAAAGTCTAATATTTCATTTTCACCACACTATTTGTTTTGTAATGATAAATGAATATAGTGTAAGTGAAGGAAAATGATATGGGAAATGGATCATTTGGAGATCGTGATCAATCAATAAATTTTAAAGTATCCATTGTAATCATCGCCTAGTTATATATTGACTTCTCTTTCTCCTTACAAGACTCTCAAAGTTGAGACAACATGTGAAATCATTTATGTTCAGATGTTATATCTTCAAATTACATCAAACATTGATGATAGAATTATAAAATAACCATAATATGAAACATACATGAGGATCATATAAGTATTTGTACGCCACCACTTCATGAGGAAGATTAATAGGTATCTGGGACACCTAAACTTTGAATTTATGATATCATAGTACTTTACCCAGGAGCTTGTATTATTCATGGAAATCCTTTCTAGTTTTGAAATTTAATTTTTCCATGATTATCGTAGTGTACTTTTGGCATTACATTCCATTTTCAACAAAAACAAAATTTTGAAAAATTGTAAT
This sequence comes from Viscum album, assembly GCA_963277665.1. Classification (NCBI taxonomy): domain Eukaryota; kingdom Viridiplantae; phylum Streptophyta; class Magnoliopsida; order Santalales; family Viscaceae; genus Viscum; species Viscum album. Next base: position 1,820,357,704 of record OY728146.1, read on the forward strand.
TTTATATTTATTATTTATTTAAAAATTATTAATTAATTATATCATTAAATTTCTACATAGATTTTATCAAACTCTAGCAACCCTGTGCACTAGAAATGGAAATAATGTCACATGAAAATTCTTCCATGGCTCGAATTCCTTCTTTTTATTCATATTTGAAAACCCCACTTTAAGGTGATGAGAGGGAACCCTTAAAATACCTATTGGATTAGGGGATTACATGTCCCTAAGTTCTTACATGAATTCATCTAAGACATAAATACTTAGAAACGTCCCTCCCCAACATCAAGATCATGAAGTCAACTTCTCTCCTTTACAATGTTTCTTTGGTTAGAAATACATGTGCAGAGGTGAAAATGCCTACTAGTAATGGAAACTATCATACCCTCTCTTTATTATGTATCCAGATATCTTTTTTCAGGTGAAACTGTCTACTATAAGTCCTCATGTGGAGCTAGTTCTTTTTTGTCTATATGGTTTCATCTGCAATTCAAGATCTGTATTAGGTGGCCTAAAGGCCTTGAGATGTCCAGAAGTCCTTGAGGTGGCCCAAAAGACTTAACTTTCTCGAATTACTTGGCTAGACCTAAGGACTTAAAGACTCTAGTCCCAAACTGATGGCCTGAAGATGAATAGTTTTGGTAGCTGCAGTACCTAATAGTACATTCTACACTACACAGAAATATGCCTCTGCCCAAATTCGAACCTCAGTCACATGGATGCACATAAAGAGTCCTCACCAATCGACCTACGGCTCATGTTAGATCTCTTAAATATTCTAGTAAATATAATCATTGAACCCCTATTCTTATTAAAAAATCTATAGCTACACCATGAAATAGGGAGTCCAAGGTAGACCATTGAGTAAAAAACCACATTAACTCATGGCTCCTTGATCGGTTTCATGTAGTCACAGCTTCTAAAGTAGTAAACATGATTTAATCAATGTTTTCCTCTGTTTTTTTTAAAATATAGCTAAGGAATTACAAGGACGTAAAAATCAATTAAGACAAACTATCATTCTCATAAGAACTCTCTAGTAGTAGGAGGAACCCTCAAATATGGCTAACGAGCATCCTAAACACATAGTTATGATCTAATTAAAATTAAAGGAGACATTCGTGAAATAATATTTTTGTGGGGATTATAATATCTTTTAAGAATATAATCCATTTATATTAACATGTTCATTCTATGTTTACATTTTTATTATTGAAAATTAATAATAGAAAAATTAATTATCCTATCATTATTCAATTTACTATTTATTATTTTATGCATTTGTGATTGTCGTGAAAATGAATAAAATAATAAACAATTCAAAAAGGGTAGAAAAATACCCAACTGTTATTGAGAATATACTATTTTTTCATAAATTTAAACTTAATAGATTAACTATGAAATAGGAGAATCATACCTGAGTCGTGTCTTGGCTCCTGATGCGGATTATCCACATCTACTGTCTCTATTTCATTTCTGGAATTCACCTCAACATGGAATGGTTCATGACTTACACAATCCTCATCATGGTAAAAATAATACTCACACACATACGAGGGGGTTTTGGGAGTGAAATATATAGATAAATTAATTTTATCTGGATGTGAGGAACATTATAAATATTGAATGAGAAAAAATTATAATGTACAGACCATGTTAAATTAACTAATTATTACAAACACCACACATAAGTAATAAATAATTAATCAAAGAAAATTTTATCTTACATAAATAGGTTTGTTCTGTTGTCAGTACTAGTCAGTGCGATAAAAATAAAGTCCTGTAAATTTTAAGTATTAGGTATTTTAAACAAAACAAATTATTTATTTAAAATTGAATAATTAATTCAAATAAATTATTAGGGATTGTTATTAATTTAATTTTAATTCCAAAAATTAAATTAATTAATCAATTAATTTAATACATAAATTAATGAAATTTTTATTAGAGTATTCAAACATTATAATTTTAAACAAAAAAATGCATATATTAATTTTCAACTGTATTAAAAAATTTCATAATACTCAAAACCAAATCCAAACTCAGTGAGGGTTGGTCCGGATGTTCATTTAGAGCTGTGGAGAGCTCATTAATTGATGATCAATGATAGAGAGTACTTCAATTTCTATTTAGGGTCATGAAAACATGGATAATCCAATATAGTATTGTACTATGTGAGAAGAAATTCTGGGTATCCAAGCTGAGAAAATAAAAACAAAAATGGTAGGAGGTTACAATGTAGAAGGGTCGGTGGAGGAACCATCACTGAAATTATAGAACACGCTAATGGGGAAGATGAGGGGGGTCAGTAAAATTGGAGCACGCATGGTAGAAGGTTGGGTCTGATTCATATGTGGTGTTTCTTAGGGGCAATGTCGGTTAGTGAATGGGTGATTTGGTCGAGTGAGCTATTTATGGGTAGATTTTATGCAAAAATGCTGATGGTGGACCAATGATACTGGGTGGGTTTGTGTCAGCAAAGATTGACTACTTGAGAAGGAGGTATGGCGGTCTGTCTGCTGGTGGAAGGTGATAGAAAGACAAAGTTGTATATGGAGAGGGGTGTGGTGGTGCACCAGGCTTTTGGTGGAAGGAACATAACCATGCTCAGGATTCCATTGAGGAGGACCCCTTTTCAGGATTTTTTTTATAGAAAAATCCTATATAGTATAGAACCTTTCCTCTATGGCATCATATTTTTTTAATTTATCTTTTTCATTGTCTTAATGTCAAGTAGACATAGTCTACCAAATTTTTTTTAAAAACCATATTCACCCACAAACATTCTTTTTTCTGTTGGGAATGTTTTTTCAAAAAAATTGTTCTATTGGTTTTTTGAAAAAATACTAATGAATTACACATACTTGTGGAATTACACCAGGTGAAAAGTATAATATTGTTAACTAAAATCCATCTAGATATTAGACTGAGTACGGGAGGTCACCAGAATTACCACCACAATCTTACATAGATTAAAATAACATATATAAAATATATGTTTTTTCAAATTCAATACCCAAAAAATACCACAAATGATACATATAAAAATTTTCAAATACTCATAAATTGGTCGTTCAAGATCAGATCGATGCATAGCTCAATCCATTGGGACCAATTTTATCCCCTCTAATTAAATTTAAAGAAAAATAATTTTTGATAGCTCAAAAAATTTATGCAGTCCCTCAAATTCCAATTGAATTTACTAGAGTGCACAACAGAAGTTGGTGCACCAAGAAATTAAAATTTTCATCAATGAAGAAATGAAAATTATCATCAAATGTGATCTGAGCATCAGTAGACATCCAAGGATATCATGTGAATTGTTCAAAGAATTAAAATTTAATAAATTAATTCCATGATCGATTCAATGGTGCATTCGAATTCAACTCATCAGTGGTTATCAGTACTCAAAGGGTCCATTTTCAAACCACTCTAGTTCATTTACACTTTCTCATAGAATCATTACACATTCCATTTACAGAATTCAGAGTTTTATCACAAAACTCTATTGAATCCCTTAGTGTCATGAAAATCAACTGAATATTCGGTCATTGATCTAACATATATTTTCTTGGATTAGTTTCTTAGAGAGAGACTTTTTCTCTAAATATCCTGAAGGGGGAGATCCTAATTTTTTTGAATAAACAACTCTTATGAAATGATCTCTTCTCTCTTTGTTATATAGTTAGAGGTCCAAATACCCAAACAAGGTTCCCCGAACCCAATTAAATAAACACTAAAAAATAAAAATTAAATAAATTGTTATGAAAAACTAATTGCATCATAATTATTCTTTATATTTTATCACATAATAGTAATATATAATGAATATAATATATGATAATTTTGAGTCATTATCTCTACTCGTGATTCCTACTAATATTAAAGGAATATTGAATATTAAAATAATAATCATTAACGGAATATTTTTTCATGAATTCTATAAATAGCTCTTGAATTCATTAAATAATTAAATCCAACCAAAGTATTCTATACTCAAATATTAATAAATTTATTTATTCATCAGTAATATATTACATGGAAAAATATTGGACCTTGTGGAGGGGACAACCATGTCCGATATACTTATTCACAAGAATGGGGAAGATTCTTGAATATACTATTGTATGTGGCCCATTAAGACCATATCTTGATAATAGTGAACATTATTCATAGATGAAGAGAATAATATTGATACCCATTGGTTACCAAAAAGAGATAAGGAATATTCATAGAAATGACACTCATCCAATGAACTCGAAATATGTAATGTAATGTATTTATCTTTATATATCCCATAGAGTAGAACATACACTTGAGTAATCATCCTATATTACATTATTTTTTATCTAACTTGATGGACTTACCAATGACTCCCTTGGATAAGGATTTATGAATGTAAAAATTTCCTAATAATCTATGCTTAAGATATTACTTCTTCAATTGGGAATGGATAAATTCTATTTTGACCATTTAACCAGTGGAATACCACCAATGACGCACCCAACACAAGCTAAATAGCCATGAGTTCATTGTCATTTTTTTTCATGTGTCAAAGCAAGAAATCTAATGACACCTAAAAATGTGGTGTTGTTATTGGATGGTCTATCATCATGATCACACCTACTAGATATCCCCATGTGCAGAATTCATGAGATGAAATATTAACAATTATAATCCCTCAGCACCTATTAGTTATAAATATACTTTGTTCAATCCATGTGATTTATCTAGACCATAATATTCATTGTTAAGACTAATTTCATAGTATCTTGTGGTTATTATTTTAGCTTGATAACTTTGTTCTAAATTTGATATGAAAAATAATATATAGACCTCACCATTTAAATAGTGTATACCGAAATATATGTGCTATTATGGTAAAAGTGAATCACATATTACAAAATGTATACATGTATGATAATAAAACATTACTGTTCATGTAAGGTCTAGGGAACCCACTATTACTACCCATACTCATACTTCATAAAAATTAATGATGAATTTTGTTGACATTGACATAAATATATATTGAGGTATAAGTCTGATTCCACTATGAAATTTAAGGAATATAAAAATAAAGTAGAGAATTATCTTGGTAACAAGATAATGAAACTTAAATTAGAACATGTTGTGGAATATATTATCTACGAGTTCATCGATTATCTATGGTAGTTTTGGATAATATGTCAAATCACTCATATGTATAAACCATAGTTTAATTATGTCTATGAAAGAGGGAAGCACACCTTTTTGGACATAGTTAAACCAATGATGAGGCATATGATTCTTCCATTATCCTTTTGGGTACAAGCATTATGGATTACATCAGACATACTAAACTAAGTGATAACTAAACAAGAAAACAAAATTACATATGAGTTTATATATGGTATGAAATATATTATAACACACAAAAATGTGTGGGGATGTGAATCGTTTTCTATGGATATATCTGAAACAAAATTTAACCCTGAGGGAATAATTACATCTTCATAAGACATAATGAAAATGAGACTATTATATATACAAAACCATAGATAAAATTTTAATATTTAATATACATTCCATGTTACATGAGATGGATAAAATATCCCAAATTTATGGTAGGACAAAGATAAAATTTTATAAAGTCAAGGCTCAAGACACACATGAGTTATCATAAAAAAATTTGATAAATCCCTATGGAAGAAAATGATCCAAGGACATCGGTATTTTATTGGAACACCTAAGAGGCTAGATAAAAAGAGAGATATGGTTATCTAGTCACTAATAATAGTGATGCATATTCATTGATAATGATTCACCTCTATACTATAAGGAATTTTTAAGAAACTCAAAAGATTTAAATTGTGAAGAATCCATGAATTCTAAAATAGATTCCATAAACATGAACCATGTTTAGGTTTTGATAGATCCTTTAGTTGAGATAAATATTTATGGCTATAAATGGGTATTCAAGAAGATTTTGGACATAAATAGTAAAGTCAGTTCCTATAGTGTACAATTGTTTACTAAAAGGTTTAAAAATAATCTAGAACTAGAATATGGAGAATCATTTTCACTACTCTCTATACTAAAATATATCATAATTCTACATTCCACAGTAGATGATCATGATTCTGAGACTGGACCAATGGATGTTAAAACATATTTAGAGAATAGTTATAATGTAAAAGATGTTTTTTTGACACAAATAGAAATTTTTGGGATAAAAAATGATTAAAATAATGTATTTAAGTTATAGGGATAAATTTATTGGTTAAAGAAAGAATATGGACCGAGAAGAATTATTTTTTTATAAATCCATAACAGAATTTGGTTTTAAAAAAAATTAATTTGATCCTTGTTTGGTAAGTAGTTTACTATGAATATAGTAATTTTCCAGATATCATATTTTGATGGTATATTACTTATGGGAAAAGATATTATAGTATTGTTTTGGTTAATATGTTACAAAAAAATATCTTTATGAATGATTTGGGTGAATTATTCAACATTAGAGGGATCAAGATCATTCATGAAAGATCTAAGAGGCTACTTGGACTAAAAAAGGTATATAAATTTACATGGTACTGAATACATTCACTATAGAACAATCCAATTAGTGATTTTTTCAAATGTCAAATGTTATGTAAATTTCCATGAAATAATGTCATTAAACACAAGGGGATAGAGAGAGAATGAGCATGATTACTTATTCATTAGTGATGGGATTTTTCATATATATCGTGTTATGTGAAAATATTAATGCTTCCTAATCCTTCATTGCGATAAGAAGATATCAATCAAATCCGGTATAACCATAATAAATGACTATTTATAATATCCTAATGTATTTGTGGTGTACTAAGGATATCTTCTTGTCTTATAAAAGTGATGATGAACTAGTCGACAGGGGATACACAAGTGATAGTTTTTATTTAGATCATAATAATCTATAATCATATTCGAGATATGTGTTTTAACTAATTTGAATACTTATGGTATTTTTTATCTTAAATATTTCAATTTTTACTCATTTTATTTTAGAATAAGAGTATATTTTTTCCTTCTGGTGTAGCTAAATAAGTAGTTTGAATAAACAAATTAATCCGAGAGAATGACATAGTACCTAATAGTAAAGAATCTATCACACTATTGTTTTATAACAACACAATGGATGTTCTGAATGAGGAATCTTGGTTAAATCAATGGATAAAGACTATACATGAGATAAATCGTCTCTTGAGGTATTTTTCTCATAGGGATGAGCTAGCAGTAAGCAGAGTTTCACTTAAAGATAACATCTTGGACCCATTAAATAAATTATTCTCTTAGAAGAATTATAAATATCATGTTGGAGCTAGAACACTAAAAAAATAGTAGTTATATCTAGTTTAAGAGTAAGTATATTGGAGTTGATTCCAAAGAACCATCTAAATTTTTAATTACACTATCAAAATATTAATATTATTTAATATCTTATCACATGATGAGTGTTCATCTATAAAACATTTACATGATAATTTCTTAAGAGTATATATTTCCATAAAAGGTTATAGTAGTTCCCTACTATAATGAGAACCTTGATGTTCTATGGTAATATTCTTAAACATATGCCTTATGGTCTAGATGAAATATTTCTGACAAGTCATATATTATTTTTTATTATCAAGTGATGAATACTTGTATGCAGACTAGACTTCCTCTCATATTAATTCTCACGTGGTAATATTCATGTTGGGAGTTTATGTGAATAGGACACCAGTAGTAATTCCAAAATTAATGTGTCTCACTGGATTCTCCTATATTTGGACATGTGTATTATTCCTTATATATGAGACCATTAATATTATATATTGTGAAATGCATACTTTGATTTATTGTTAAAAAATATGGTGAAAGACAGTCATAGTGATGTAGGATATTTTGGGCGAAATATAAGACATATGAAATTGATTGAATAATTCAGTATAATATTTTTATCTTATGAGTTAATGGAAGAATATATCTATGTACCTTTAATATAAGTAGAATAGTTTTATAAATTCTGTAGTCATGGAGGTTGTTCTATGTGTTCATTTCATGAAGTCAAAGAAAGATATATCAGTCATATAGTTTAATTGAAAATGTATTCAGCCAAATTGATAAGATTTTGAGACAAAAGTATTATATTACAGAGTATGTTTTTATATGTGTTTCAATACGTTAATAAAATAAATTAATTCTCTATAGGATCCTTGAACTGTAGTTAGATTCCAATATTGGAGTTTAAGAAATTCTTCCAAATGAAAATCAGAAAGATGCTTTGATGGTAAACACAATATGTGTTTCTATAATCTCAATTAAATTCTATCTTAATTTTATAACAAGAATAAATATTATTATTGGGTTTTATAAAAATTCATGTTTAGTTGATCACATATATTCTATCACTAGTTATTTTAGTTCTGGACCTATGTGAGTTGAATATTAAAATTATATTTATTCACCCGGTATTGAATATAATATTTATGAATTTTTTAAATGAATAACATAATGATATTTATTTATTTGTAAAAATATTTTTCATTCAAGATTCAATAAATATCGAGTAGGAATTAAATGCAAAGGGTCTGATGGAAATGATAATTATTATTTAATATCATTTAAATTAATATTTATTATATTTTAAAAATGAGATTAAAAAATTCAAAAGATAGTGAATATCATAGAATATAATAATAATTATATTATAATTATTATTATTGGATATGGTAAATATATTGTAGATAATATTTTATAAAGTGATTCAGTTAAATTATCAAATATTTTTCCCTAACTATATATTAATTTATACGGTTGAGTCAATTTTTGTGCATAACCATTCTTCTATATATAAATATTTGAACACTAAGACTCTTAAGATAACTATAAATAATTAAAGATGATCCTCCTTATCTCTCAAAAGTCTAAAAAATAAGACAAATAATTCATTCTTGCTTGAGGGAATTCGTGTTGCGGTCCATAGAGAACGATGCAAGGCATTTGGTTCCTCTATTTTAGAACTCATAATACCAAAAAATGAAAACTATGATTTTTGGATAATGTTTGGAAACATAAGAATTATGCCTCAGATTCTTCATTATAATTAAAATATGACAAAAACCTCTACCAAGTTCAAAAAAACAATGAATTTACAGGTCGAGGTAATTCTTATTTTAAATTAATTATAAATAATATGTGACCATATACTCTCTATGAATATTTTAGACATGCATTTATCTATAAATGGAGATTATACATAAGAAAAACAATGAAAAAAATAATTATCGCTTTCTTGAACGCTTCTTTTGATCCCCGAAACCATCACACGCCCATTAGATAAACCGAGTTTGGGTGAACAAAGTAAAGTTACTTATATCCCTATTTATTTTACCTTATCTCATAATATAAATTTTAAGGGAGGGTAGTGTTCCTAATAAAAGTGGAAAAATATTATGGATTGGGGACTTTCTGAAAATATAGACATATCCTCATTAACTCTTATATTTGGGTATTTAACATTCCTTAGACCAATAAAGAGTGATATTATTTACAATAGATGTTTTTAGTTTGGGAACATGGATAATATCTTGTGAGGGTAAATAATATTTCCTTATTCAAGGGATGGTATTGTTTTGTAGTGGTGATTTGATGGTTTTTAAAACACACTCCAGAGAAAGATGGTGTTTGGATTCAATGGGGTGAATAAAATTATTATGAGGTGTACCTAATTGATATGTAATTAAAGAATATTAGCTCAGTTATATCCTAGGGTTATAAGAGGATTAGATAGTACATGGTAAATGGAGATAATTCATAAAGGTGAATACAGTGGAAACTTTTCATGAAATTCTATGAATTGAGTACGTTTTATCTCTTTATAGTAGGCAATAAGGTTGTGTTTGCTAACTATTAAATGACCATTGGAAATAATGAGGATCCTTGAGGTGGGGAGTTTATGAAGAAATATTATTTATGAGATATAAAATATTTTAGGCTAAGATTATTACTTTATTTTATAGGGGGAAAAGAGAGATGGAGTATAGATTTATCATATCTCCATTTTTTGAGGTTGAACAATGAATTATATTTTACATAGTTTTTTGGAGGATTAAAAAAAATCGGCATAAATTGGGGGTCCATGTCCACGGTATTAAATATTATTTGGTTTTGGTTAGTTTAGATTTTTTTAGATGGTGTTCAAAAATATCGGAATTTTTCGGGTAGTTTTTCGATGTTATAAGAGGGATACTATTTGGTGATCATTTATACTCAAAGGATATGGTTTGTATATAATATAGATATATTGTAAAAATATAGAAGAATGTTTTTTATGTATTATATAGTGTTATTGGGGAAGAGAAAGGTTTTATAAAACCATAAAATTAGGTTTTGAGAGGTGGGGATGTTTTTAAGGATGTTGGAGTTGAATCATGGTAAAATGGGAGGTATTAAAAAATGGACTCTCTTCAGTGGTTCTGAAGAACATACCAGGGTAATAATTATTTTGGTTTTGTGGAAATGAAGAGTAAATTATCTCTTTAATTTTTCCAGTGATTCTTTATTATGACATTTATTTTTTTAAGTATTTTTAAAATTTTATCTTAAAATTAAACCCCTATATCCTACCCCATTTTGACCTAAACATGATATATGGGGTTCTTGGGAGATTTTTATGTTTTCATAGGAAATATTATTCCATTAAAATCTTCCTAAATATTAGGTATGTTATGTTTCTCTTCTCAATTTGTTTGGTCTCTTCATATTTCAGTGGTTGGATATAGGGATTTCAGGGAGAGGTTTTCTCCAGGAGTTGAAACAAAAGGTTTGCATTGGATATTTTTAGTTAATAGAGTATTTATTTACAATTATGGATATAAATCTTCATTGAAGTGATATTTGTTGAAATGGTGGATTTAAATCAATGATGAAGTGGCTTAAAATATGAGTTAAAAAAGATTTTGTATTTTTTAACATTGATATAACGTTGAAAAAAAAACCATATCATAATGTTTTGATGTGTAATTATGAGAATTAAATTAATTGGAACAAAATGAAAACAAGGATAAAATTAGAAAGTCAATGTTTGGGTTAGTGTTATGTGGTTGTGAATATACTATGTGATGGATTCATAATATTGAAATACATGTCATTAGGTCACGAGGTTGATGTTGAAATATTATGAGTGGAATTACTGAATTCATATTTGTTACAACATGGATAAAAATATGAATCAATTACCCAATTCATCTATATTACTTCATATAATTAATTATTAAGGAAGGTAAAGGAATGCCATGATATTTATTCATATCATGAAATGTAATGAAAAACATGAATAAATTATTATTTATCTTTGAAGGGATTTATTTAAAGGTTTAAATTATAATTTTTAACATGGAATTAAAAGTATTTAATGCTTTCATGGAGGTATTTAGAGAATGATAGAAGATAATTTGGTGAAGGAAGAAATATTATAGTCTCATAAATTTAAGATACCCAGAGAGGTGGGACTGATTTAGGGTATAACAAATTAAAAACACATTACCATATATATTTTTCTATAGTTATGTAAAACACATGTATCTCCCTCATAATAAATATGGGTTTGATGAAAGCATAAAGCACAAATAAATTTTATTTTACTTGGATCACTTAGAACAGGTTATACCTAAGGAATATACACTAGAAAATGATTCAATGTAAAAAAATTCTCAAGGTATACTAATATTTTGTTAACTTATTCAATTAAAAATCAATTTCAATAGAAGTTTACAACCCTTATAGTATTTGAAAAAACTACTCAGGTCACTTAAAAAGAACACAATTATCCTCAAAGAGAAACCTAAATCATCCAAAAACCAAGAATATTAATTTCACTATGAATGATATAGTAATAGTCTGCACCTTCACCCACTTGATAAATCTACACATGTTTCGAAGATATATATCCCATGATACTTCCTCCTCCCACTACTTTTCAAACACTTTATGGATTGGAATTCCTTCAAGAATCTAAGTTCAATCACTAGTGTTATTCTATATTTATGGGTTATGTATATATACCTACAATTATCCTAACAGTTTAACCAAATTTCAATCAATTAATACATAACTAATTATATAAATTGATGTTGAAAATATATCCATTAATTGTCTACCAACAAATTTAATACTAAAAAAATGTAACCAAAAAAATTCTTCAAAATGATACGCAAATTAAAAAAAGGTTTTTTTTCAACAAATCCACAATAGAATAAGAAAATCCACTACGAAATGATCTCCTTCCAAAAAAATTTAGCATCCCAAACCATGGGATTCAAATTTTTATTATCCCATAAACTCACTATTTTCATATATTAAACATTAAAAAATAAATTTTACTACATCATGTTGTTTTCAAAACTATGAAATAAATTATATCTAGGTAAAAAAAGTTGAATAATAGAATACAACATGATATATTAACTATTTACATAAAAATATATAAATACTAAAAAGTTTTATGACTTTTATTATACCGTAGTCTTTTAGAGTCCCTTGTTTTTATAATCATATATGGATCCACCATAGACTGTTATACACATATTTTGTGTCTAAAAATTTCCTATGTGAATCCCATCATAATATTACAACCACTAATATTCTTGTTTCATGTCTCAACATCAAACTTATATTTTTTCAAAATTACAATTATGTTTAGTTGAGGATCCCAAATAACTTTCATCACCATTTTCCATTAATAAATTTCTTAGTCCATGGTATAAAACTTATATGAATCCATGTTTCATAAAATTAGCTATTATCCTGAATAACCCTATCCACTAAATCATCCATTTAAATTATTCTTTGTCTTCACCATGGAATAATAATCTCATCATCATTCCATAAACATCATCACTGCATCAAACTTCAACTAGCTTCATTCTAAAATTCATCCAAATTTACAATAATACTTATAATGATTCTCTACTAAAATTATGAGTTATTAAGAGAACATCCTCACATATTTATAAATAAAAACAATTAAAAAATATTGAGAGGATTTTTTCTAAAAATCTTCCCCTTTGGGAATTTTCGAGAACACACACCACTCAAAAAATCATCATAAAAAACAATCTTTAAAAACTAATATTATTTATTAGATAGTGTACTCAATGATTCTCTAATCAGATACCCTAAACTCATATGTGTCATTGTTTTCATGATAAACTATACTTTATTAAAAAATTTACCATAAAACACTTTTGTTTTCAAATTTGTTTGCTTTAGACAACACTTAGAAACAAAAAAATTATTAAAAAAAAACAATTCATTGACCTATTAATTCAAAAATGACATTGACACCACTTGTCACTAAAAACACTTTGAAAAATGATATTCAACAAACTCTCCATAAATAATCATTCATCTTCACACCCCTAAAACCTTTTCCTTAAAATATATCCCTCCACCAACGTACTCAACATGGTATAGATCACTTTTTAAATTAATAAATAAAAACACATTAAAAACATTTTTAAATATATCTTACACTTTTAATAATAGTGATCATTTCTAAAAAAAATAAATTAATAGAACGATTAATCTATTAGGAGTTTAAAAACAAACAATAATAATTCACTCAATAAAACCATTAGAGAGTAAATAATTCCCTATGTAATATGAGGCAATCGCCTGTGGGGAGTGGGGTTCCTTTATCTACACTATCTAAGTGGATAGAGAAGTGGAGATCCAAGATTCCATAGGATATTCTCAAAAAATTAATTACAGAGTTATATTATCATGATGTATGTTATTAGACATTAAGTAGACACATAAACCATCCTCACCAAACAGTGTGCATCTTTTTCCTTTATGTAGTAATAGTTGTTATCAATATTATATTACCTTGATCGATGGTACTATTTCTAAAATATTATTAACACTCAATTTGTATTTCATAATTATAATATTATATTTCAATATGACTGCAATATATTCAAGATAACTCTTCATCAATAAATATTGTGTGAATTTTTTAGTTTGTGTGATGTATTTAAATTCTATTGTGCTCAATGGGATGAAATATTTCTTCCTACTCCACCAAGAAATAAACAAGCCTGAAAGATAAAATTCATAATCCAATGTTGAATTCCTATCATGCACTAAACTATCCCAATCCACTTCTATATATACTAATAAATCATTATTTTTTCCCACAAAATATGATCATCACTTTGAATATTATTGGAAAGAATGAAAATACCGAAAACAAAATTATCCACATAAAAAATATAATGTTTATGAAATTAAAATCGTTTTCAATGACGGTGTATTTTAATGAATCATAGAGATGATATATTGTGACTAAATAACATTCTCTATTTCCTAGGAATAGCTTTCTAATGGTACAGTGAAACTCATTTAGGTTCATGTGATATATTTGTAACAAGGAATCAATTTGTATCTCCGAGATAGAAATTTTATGTAACCTTGTATATTCTTTATAGACAAATAAGGTTAAACCATGTCTAGGAACATCATTGGTAATGAAAATAACCTTATGTATGATCACCTCTAGTGGGAACTCATATATATCAACCAAAGGAAACTTATGTATTTTTTACAGTTTCATATAAATTAATTCACATAAGTCATTTGTGGTATTTTATCAAGGATCCTTCATGGAGGCATACTTCATTTTTATTCTAATTCCATTAATTCCAGTGAATTTGGTTACATGAATGGACTTTAAATACCTATAACACACTTCAAGGAGGAGGATGAAGTAATTAATTTGAGGGGGAATTTTTTTCATGATATAGAGCTTAAGAGATGAATTGTATTATTTTCAAACAATCTCATTTGAATTATGTATTGAATATACTACCTTGGGTAACTCATATGTATATGTCTAAGAAGATGGGGAAGGTATTTTTTTATACTCATTAAATAATTATGTTCTCATATAATAAATTCATATAACCTCCCTTATAGGTCTTTTTCAAAGGAATCCCACACAACTCCTTCTTCAGGGATCACTTATATAACTCGTTTTATGGACATCTACTTTTAAACATAATGTATATAGAGAAACAAAAAAACATATAAAAATATCAATATTATGTAGAAATTAATTTTTTTAATTCATATTTTTGGAATCATCCACGGGTCTATCACCACAAATGATTTTAATTTTGGTTGATCAATTCAAGAAGGATAGCAATAGTGAATACAAGGGATCCCTCAAACCCCTTACTCTAGTAATCTAAATAGGCTAAATCTACTCAAATGAAATAAAAATATTTCTAATTCCAATTTAAAATCATTTAAAATACCATTACATCAAGGCCTCATATATAAGCTCCAAACTTAATTTATTATGTTGGGAACACCATATATCTCACATTCAATCATATATTCTTATAATATTGGGTATTAGGAATTCCATAAGAAATATGTTAAAAAAATCATGTATCCAATAATACCCTTGTGGTTTTAATTATAATTTATTCCATTTATGATAATGGAAATTATCATTGGTGATACTTTTGAAACCACCCAATCGAGATGCATAACCTGGATACACAAGATGACTTTAATAGCTTTCAATAATCGAGTCGAGATTCCTTAGTCCACTCAATGAGACAATAATGAATTTTTTACCCACTAATTCGTTATAATACCCAATACTTCCTCATTTTACCATGTCAAACACAATTTAAATCTAAAACCCTTCGTCATATAGTTACCAACAAACATGAGGTTTAATTTCATTTATTTTTCTCCAACCAAGTATAATACCTAGATTTATCTTAATTAATGAACTCATCATTGTGATCCCTATCAATTATTTATGCATATATGGGCATCCTACCATGTATAATAACTAACCATGCCTTATACTATTTAGTTTCCAAAACATATGATGAAATATAAAGAGTTTATCATGTATAAGTCCCAGAAAAACCATTACTAGGTACATTTCACTTAGAATTACAAGATACATGAATTTCAAATGTGTAAGAAGTAGTCTATTTCACATGATGATATAATACTTAGAATATGTACATTATATAAAACCTTTAAAGTTGCTTCATTATTTATGGTTTCATGACATTAAAATGAACTAACATGTTTATTACAACATGTACTTAAATGGTATTACATATTTTTTTAAGGGGCATCAAACTACATGGGATTATATTCCCTTCATAGAGATAAATAGGAATTCATTATCATAGGCAAGATACTAACTTCACAAAACATATAAACTTCATAGAGAGAAATAACTTCTACAAAACCCAATTTTATGGCTATAAATAATATTACAATGAACCGCTATTTGATAGACAGAGAAAAAAATATAAATAAGGATGTTTATATCAATGTTTGGAAATAATAAATCGCCCTCATGACCAAGGTAACCAATATTGTTACTAAGAAAGATTTTATGAATCTATCTTAAATCTATAATATAGACTCAAACTAGTATATAATACATCTTATGGATGAGTTTACCTCTATTTATCTTGACCAACATGCAGTCGGAAGTTTCATAAGTAAGTCACAGGGTGTAAACAATTTTCAATTTTTTTATAATATGTTAATCCTTATTTCTTTATTCTCTATTGAGGTTTTTGGTTGACACATGTTTGGGTAATGTATTGTTATATTTTTATATCCATTGAAGGATTTAGAAACCTTTATTCTAAAATAAGATACACTATGGTTATAGTGTAAGCCATGGTGTCCTTAGTGAACTATTTTGAAAAGAAGGAAATAGGAAAAAGTGAATGATCATATGTGTGGAGTGTGGGGATAACACCTTTGGGTCATGTCCATAGTCAAATTTCCATGCCCTTAGTGGAGATAGTATTGAGTAAAAATTCCCTAGGATTTGGGAAAACACCATAGGTGGTATCCATGTTTGTAAGGTTGTTCAAGGACACCAAAACTATGGTGGATGTTGTGGTGGAATTCATTGTGGCAGTTGTGTTGGTTTTGAAATGGCCAAAATCTCCATTTTCATTCATGGATCTTAATTGTTTATAGGGGAAAATTAGTGTATCAAAAATTTGGGGTTTTAATGTGTAATTAATCTGTTCTTTACCATATAAATCAATTAATTCCTCATATCCTTGATGATTCCATTAATCCAATTGATTTCCAAATGACTTCTAGATGAACCTTGGTTGATTTGATCAATCCTTCTTGCATTGAGGATACTACATTTAATAAAAATTATTCTTATTGAATTCCATGATTAACTAAACTAAAAATCAACCCTTGGAAGGTGGATTATTTATTTTTTTAACCATATTCATGAGATCCTTACATCATATATTTTTTCATTATTATGGAGTGATGAATATTTCTACTATCAAATGGACCTGAATGTTACCATTTTTGGTAATTGACACAAGGTAGTTTTTTTGTAACCTTTTACTTATTATTTATGGATAATAATTATAGAACCCATTTCATGTTGGGTTTGAATCATTTTTACAAACTCCTGGTTTATATGCTTGTTTTTATTTGTGTGAAAACATGGTTTGGGAGATGATGCTCTTAGAAATCATGATGATTTAATCAGAAAACATGATGTAGGAAATTACATACCATAAAGTGTCTATATATATATATATTATTATATGAGATTTTTAATTATACACTATAAATAAAACTTGAGTTTGATCACAAGTGTTTGTGTACCTCATGAGACCATGTTTGGTAATTGATCGCAAGTGTTTGTGAGTTTACGAACACACATATCCTATGAGACCATTATTTATTTTTTATCCCATGCATGTGTCTGTGAATTTTTATCTTGTGAGACCTATTAATAACATGATTTGATGTTTTATCTATCATCATATACCTATATATTTCTTGTTTTGTTCCTTTGTCTTCTACAATTAAGCATGTGGGCTGATCCACATGAACCATACCTCCCTAGAGGGATATGTTTGTTGTTTTCTTAGCCTGTATAAGGTCTGTAATTTCATGGAGAAGTTTCAATCATATTATTAGGATAACCCATCATGGGGGTGTGGGTGTGAAATATTTCTAGTTTACTATTTTTCTAGAATATAGTCAAAGCCGGTATAGTCAGGGGTTTGTAGCATCTTGGATAATGCATGTTTGCTCAGTATGTGTTTTTAGTTTGTTTTTGGTTCATTTATTTATAAAATTTCATAAAAGATTATGCATGTTAACTAACTTTATGGTTGAATTAGTGTTTTACTACTGGGTTTTTACTCACACCATGCTTGTGCATCTCAATGTGTGTTAAGTATTCATCATCATGGATACAAGAAAGGGAAAGATCTCAATGACCAGAACCTGGGAGAAGGAGAATGGTGAGTGGATATGGTATTAGGATAAAACCTACAGTGGTGATGCAATGTTTTATTTATTTACCAATCTTTCTCATGATATTTTTGACCTATAAATTCGATTTCCTTTGGTTTATTGTTATATAATACATTAGGTACATTCTATTCCATATCTTTTAACATTGTTTATTTATTCCATTTTTTTCTAATTTATACTATTATTTGTTAATATTGAGGGTATAGTCTCCCCACTAACATCATCTGTACCATCACTACTTGTTGGAAACCTCTTGCATGCATGGACACATGTATGAATATATGTTGATTTCCTACTCAGATATGATGATTTAGGTTTGAGTAATTACCAATTGGTATAGAATATGGTATTCCTATTACATTCTTCTTGGATATGTTTTGGGGAATTTTATAATGGATCTAGTCTATATGGGACTCAGAATGGAGATTTTCATGGTGTATGGTTAGCACATGTGTAATGGACCATTGCGTTAAAATTTTTGGGATTGTTGTTATATTTATAGTTTTATGGTTTAATATTGATACTGAGTATATTGTGCTGTCACTATATTTGTGATTTAGGTGTGTTCATGCATCATCAATAGAAACTTAGTAACACATGACATATATATATATGTATGTATGTTCAGTTCTATACTATTTTTATTCAATTTAATTCATCGATATGTTATAATTATTGATTGATAGATCAATGGTATCTACTAATGTGATATATTAATATGGAAATAATAGGTTGAACTTGACAATGCTTGTTTTTATAATTGTATTTTTGAATAACATGCAAGAAAGGAAAACTAGGATTTAGATTTGTGTAGTACCAGAGGGTTGTGACTTATTTTTACATGTGTCATCCTATTATGGGTTTTATATAATCATTTATTTGTTCCTATAAACTTCTTATTCCATTATATATGTAGGTTTTTATAGGTGTTCTAATTATACGTTGTAATTTTAGACAATTATTCTTAAATGTTTTCATATGGTACCACCGAAATAAATGGTTCAGGATGTTCCCAGAAGGGAGGAATCCTCTATTCTACCAGAATAAATTCTAGATTATTCGCATTCACTTTCATAAGTGGTTCAAGGGAAAGGTACAATTAATCGGTGAATCTTTTATATAGTTCCAATTCATAGTGGTGGAGGATCCAAGACTCTGATTTATTATGAATAATACTTTCAACCTTAGTACCCTACATCATTATAGAAAATTCTAGTACCTTTGTATGTTAAGGACTAAATTGTTGTCATTATGGAGATATTTTATCTTTTAGAGACCACTACAGATTGATGGGTAAGGTTGGATGCTTTCTTCATTCATGTAACTAACAATAGATTATGGGATGTTATGAACTAGGAAGGAAGACATGAAGTTTTGATATGGATAACTGTCAAGGACCTTTTCATAAAGGATGTGTTTTTAGGTAAGTTGAATTATGATTGTGTATAGGAGTTCATGGAGATTTAGTAGGGACTGAAGATATTTTCTGGTTAATTGGTATGTTTCATGGAGTTTCAGAAATTCACTCCCATCTTGGATGGGAATAAGTCATATAAATCCTCCATGTTGAAGATCATCCTTCTATCAGTGTTAAGATGTCAGGTAAAACATTAAGTCATATATATATGTTCTTCTAGAATACTTTATAATCAAAATGTTTCTCAAGGAGGATAGAGTTACGAGTCTTCTTTCAACTTTAAATGATATTCCTAGTGATACATATGGTGGTATGAAGAAGAAGGTATAGTATTTATTTCATATCGATGCAATGTATCCTATGTAGAGAAAATTATTTCCCTCACCTTCTATGGGAGAAGGAGTTCATTTTTTCTAAATTATACACTAATTGGGTGTTATCATAATTTTTACCAAAACCCTTGGATAAAGTTTCATCCGAGAATAAATATATGGAATGTTCAACATGTATACTCTAAATAATAACATATTAGGCCTCATGGGGGTTTTAATTAAATGAAATAATTGATCCATGTTAATAGTCAGGGTCCCCAAAAATATGATTAGATCCCTTAGATGATGATGATTCAGGTGTGTCATGTATACAAGGAGAATGGAAATTAAAGAAATATAGGCTATGTTTATAGAATAGACAATGTTTTTTTAGTGACAATAGATAGAGTCAATTTACCCTTTAATGTTTTATTTTAATTATCATTACTCATTATATTGATCTTTTTTATACCCCTTATTCCCAATCATTTATATATGAATTTTTTTATTCGGATTGATTTACTAGTAAAATTAAATTTAGAGTTTCTTATTCTTGAAGCACCCTTAGGGAATAAAATGAATAATCCATATATATTTCAAGTATATACCATATTTATCACTAACTATATACATATTTTTGATTTCAGGATCTATGATATGACTAGATTCGATGAGATCTTAAACATAGATTGGTTGACTGTTTATCGGGCACACATCAGCTTCTTTCGGTGATGTGTATTCCTCACTATAACAAAGTGGGATAATGTTGTGATGATAGCTAAGTAAGATGTTTGAGGAAGTGGAATGGAACTAAACCTGATCCATATTAGAGTTATTAATTCATATTTGGTTGGTTGGGATCTTTCTACAAAGCCAGAAGTATCTCTATCCTCTTTTCCTCCAATGGTGGACCTTTATCAGGATGTCTTCTAGGATGATGTTTATGGTCTCCCACATAAGACAGAAATAGAATTTGATATTTAAATAATTAATAGATAATGTCTTATATTAATTCCCCTATATCATATGTAATTGACTATGTTGAATTAAATATATGTATAGCTTATGAATTTTGAAGTGAACGGTTTTATCAGACTAAATACATCACCTTGGGGTTACTAGTGTTGTTTTCAAAGAAGGAAGGGGGTATTATATAATTCTGTATAGACTATTAGAAGATTAACATGGATACCATAAATAATTGATACCCAATGTAGAACATTGATGAACTTTTTGAACAATTATGGGGTTCTTAGTGGTTCTCTAACAAATCATTTTTTAAAATAATTTGGAATATTTTAAATAATATATTAAAATTAATTCATGGATTAAATGAGGTATTTCATTAACCATGTGGGTATTTTTAGGATCAAGTATATTACTTAGAGTATTTCTATCCAAAATAGGATACAACTTTTCATTGTGAACATTTTGGTGGCCCTTGAATTCCTTGATGCAAAATCAGAAAGTGGGTGAAATAACATAGCCAATACCTGACCAATCCATGGCTCTCGGAGGGGGATGATGTTTTCCATGTCATAGTAAACCTCACTATGGTCACATTGGAGGCCATGGTGAGGGTAAAATGTCCTAGTTCTTTACACACACACATGGTGGCTATCTGTTTTGTGGTGTATCTCAAAAACCTCATGGTTAAGGTTATGTCATAGTCGAGGCCATGGTGATGGTCATTCTATCATTGAATTGTTTTTTTCATCTTATATTACTCTAGAAGGGGTTGTAAATCTTTAATATAAATTAATGGGACTTGATTTTGTGGTGTTAATGTTCCGTTAATTCATTATTTCCCTTAATTAATCAGAATATACTCCCTTGCATGACCATTCCTCTAATATTTAGCGAATTCCATATGACTCAGGCACTTTAGATTAATATAAGAAAGACCAAATTACCTATTTATTATTTCATTCAATGATTATTAATTTGTCCTTATTGGAATTTCATACCTCATGTGAACAATTATTGTTCTTGGTGATTGATGACATATATATTTAAAAAAAATAATGTGGATATAGATTGAAGAAAATTCTTCTAATCTAGAGCTTGGGGTCATTTCTTTCTCCAGTGGTTGATCCAAAATTGAGGTAGTACATTAACATTATTAATTTTTCATCTGACTTATCTTGGTTATATAATTATCATGGATCAAATCCTCTAGTTTTTTCCAAGATTTGAAAAGTTAATTTTTAATAAATTGATAATTTTTTTTATTTTTTTGTTTTATTGTTCTTTTATCAACCCTATTTTGATTAGATCATCATTATCTAAATGGATATGTCCCTCACTATATGCTCACCCTTATGTTTCTTGATTTTCTCCCTTCATTCATTTTTCACCATCGTTTATTAATTGGATAATGACTCAAATATATCTAGAAACATAATTAGTGGTGAACATAACTTTATGTTTCTAGGGTTTTTATTTGGGTTTAATGTTTCTATTGAAGGCATGATAGAGGCTTGATGTTGATAATGAAAATCTAATTTTATTTTTGGTGATGGTGGATATATGAGATGACTTGTGTAGGTGTTTCTTTCTTATGGTGTGATGATGATGACCCAGGAATAGTCAACATGATCTTTGGGAATTTTGGGTCAGACCCACTATTGTAGTAGATGTGATAGTGGAATGGGTTATTTTGTGCGGAATATATTGAGTTCTTAGAAACTATGATCTATACAGTGTGTTTTTTCTAAGAAAACACATTGTGTGAACCTATCATTTTTATGGTTAGCTGTTTGGTATATGAAAGTCTCACACAATCATGTAAATTATATAAATTACATGTTACCCCTTGACTAAATTTGATTTGAGAGTGTGTTTTCCCAAAAACTATTTCATCCCCTTTCTTCCATTCCCAAGGTGGTATAGTGTGGAATCTCATCTAGAATAGAGTAAAATCAATCCCTTATGTGTGATTATTATAGATGGATTTAGGAATATCTATGATTGGAATATGGTGTGACACTCTACCTTTTCTTCCCTAGAATAGGTCGGGTAAACCGTGACCAATATCCAGGGAATGCGATCCCCTTCCTAGTGTTTTATTATAGAAAGGGTTAGGTATCTCCTATAGGACATGGTTGTGATCCCTAATTTATGTATCTTTATCTTATAAGTTTATTTAGTGTTAGAAAGACAAATGGAGTGAGTTCCCTCACATGATAATTAATTTGGATTTTTATATATAAACCATAGTTGGTAGGGAGGACAAAATTCACCTAATACTTGGAGTCTTCCCTTGAGAATATTCAAAAATATATTTTTTCCTTACTATTATGATTTATAGATGACTACCACCTTGATTATTGGTGTTGTGTTTTTTGGGGGTGTTTTACCGGTTATGATTATACTCTCATCTATAAGGGATCCTCAAATATGTTTCACGTATTATAAACATGATAGAACTTATTATTGAGTCCTATGTGGAATAAGATCCATTAGAAAATAGTTATACTAGACATACAATATATGATTCCATGAGTTTTATCTTGATAACAATCCACAATTTTTTAGTAGGTTTTATGCTTTTTCCCGTATTAGTTGGGTCATATTTGGACCTTTTACTAGGTCATAATCTCTGTAATTTATTGATATGGGATTATATTTTTTGAATGAATTTATAAAATTATTATTTTTTCATATTGTACTAGTGTATGGACTTGTGTGTGTGTGAATGGGTACTTTAAGATAAGGTCTCCCATGTCTGTGATATGCCTACTCGGTGCTATTCTTCAGTGCATGGACTATTGGAGGGGGTCTTGGGGAGTTACTCTCAGCATACTACGAGCCTGGTGGGCTCCAATATATTGGGTTAAGAAATTGTGGTATCAAAGTTTCAAATTTCCTTGGAACATAGTTAGAAGAAATTATATTTGTTTGTACTGTTTTTGGAACTAGGGAAATAATGAAAATGTGTCTCAAGTTTCTCACTTAAGAAAGGAAAATACTTATGGTGTGGAGACTGATGTAAATATTGACTAGGACTCTGATAATCTTCTTGTTGACTCAATATATATTGGCATTTCTTTTATAAGGAAACATTTAGTACACACATCATATAAGGATCGGTTGTGGTTTATGTATCCTTCTTGAGTTAGATCCCTATATATTATCTATTGACCATGGTATTTTTTACTATTGCAATATGCCTTTATGAATATATCCAGCTAGGATTACATAGATGGATAACGAGGATGCTACACTTAGAAATAACTATTCAGTTTAGAGACTTGTGTGGGAGGTGGATCATTTGGGTGGACTGTTGATATTACCTCCTCTGATAGAGAATTTAAGTGTTCCAGTACTACTGGAAGATGACCCGTGTAGGATTAGCACACATAAAGAGATCTAGATACAGAGACAGATTAAAATCAAAAGTAAGTTAAACCACTATATATATGAGTACTAGATTGTGGTAGTAAATTGATTTTTCTACATTGTGAGGGCCCCTCATGACTAGATGGTATTCCAAGTGGTGAACCTTCTTCATAGCCCAGTAGGGTGATTTTGGATCTTGGTAATGAAAAAACATAAATAGGTGACTGATATGGGTATTTCATGTATGTATTTTAAATTATTTTAAAAAAATTTATTTCTATAAATAATTGATGAATATTTCTAATTTTTGAAAAGATCGAATTTTTTTATATTTTATTAGAGGAAATAATTGATATTTGGAAAAGGAGATAAACACACAGTGTACTTCATCGAAACACGACACAATAAAATTTAAATATAAAGTGGATCTGATAACCTTAAGGAATACATTTACACATAGTGTATTTCATTACATGATCTGAGTTCATCATGGGAATCCATTAATTCCATTTCATGTACTGACATATCAATCACTAGGAAATTACTATAAATGTAGATTACACAATACACTTTCTGAAAAGTTTCAAAATAAAGCTTATATATTGATTTCACTACTATCAAATATTACAGATCCTGTAAATTAACATGTCATAAATGTATTGAGAACCTCAAAAATAAAGTTAAAATAGATATTATTAAGGATAGGGGATTGATGAAAACCTCTATAAACCAACGACTTTATTTTTACCTTTAGAGGCATAATGGAGGATGATATCATAGATGTGAGACAACCAGAACACAAAACTAGGGATCCCTACTTTTCCATTGTTCTTCCGATTTTTCTGTGATTTATTTTCCTCAGCATGTCATTTCTAGAATTCAGGAGTCATTTCATTGTTCCATGGCGTGCATGATAAAAAAAATGTGGAATTTTTAATATATTTTATTCATTATTTCAATTCTTTTTGGGATTTCATATTGGTTCATCAATTCTATCCTTTCCCTGATTCATTTTTTAGGATCATTGTGAAAATGGTTAATAAGTGGGTTGAATTTAATTATTACTTTTTGCATGGCCATTTCCTATGTTGATTAAATAACATTGATTAATGTGAGGTATAGGATTTGTAATTTCACCATGACTATTGGTTTTATCATTATGTTATGTTTAAATAAGGTTTATAATTACCCATTCATTTCAATCTGAAGTACCAAACCATGAAAAAATTATATTTTGGGATAGAGTGTGGTTACTATGTCCATTTATCTCTCTAGGACTTGATTTCTATGATTTGATGATTTTAAATTATTTATTATTTACCTTTTTATCCCATGAAACTTGATTAATAGTTTTCTAACTCCCTTTTTCTATTTTTTCCCCCATGCTATTGAAAAATCATTTTCTCAATATCCTAAATTCAATTTCAATAAATCAAAATTAGATTAATTATTTATTTTTAAATTAACAGTTTCTCCAATCGTATCTTTGTGGGTTTAACCACAAACATGAAATTCATATACTACCTATAGTTTATAGTTTTGTTTGTTTCATGTTATAAATGTCTATATTTGGTAACCCTATGGTAATTAATGATGTCCCATATGATATCAAATTATTAGTGTTTTTTCTAGGTATAAGAGCATAGAAATTGTTATTTAACTATTTTCTCTAAACTCTTTTCTTATATTATATGTTTCTTAATTTTAGAATATAATATTTTTTATTTAATTTTTATAATTTTTACCACAATAGGTGTTTTATTATGATGGTATGTATGTAGGTCATGATAAATACCAATGATAGTTTCACCATCCAATTAGAGGATATGGCACCACAATTAAATGAAATTATAATGATGAAAAATCAATCCAATGATCAACCATAACTATACCCAGTCATTGAACGCATAACACCTCGTAAATTCATCCCCTAATTCAACAAGGAGAACCCAAAGTAAAGAATAATTGATAATTAATTAAAGGTATATACCACTTATAATGTTAATTTTAATACTATTCATGATGCCCTTGATTTTATAGGTTCATAAGTTGAGGAAATGGGTTACCTTTCTACAGAGATTTAGTGGAAAAAATAACTAATCAAAAAATTGTAGTAATAATAATAAGAAGAAAACCATCTAGATTAAGAAAAATAACTGAATGTACCATGAACTGACTCTGTAAAAGAACAAAAATAATTAATAACAATAGAAAATTTTGAGGAGATGGATTCTAAACATTAAGTTTCCCTTGATGTAATTCAATACATGCATTCAGATGTTAAATAAATGGAATTTTATTGAGTTTGGACATATATTTAAATCCTTTTGGATATCTTCTTACTATTCAAGACTCTACTCACCGCCGTAGAGTTTTATTTCAATTTCATTAAGGAGAATTCGACCTAAGCTGGGTAGATTTCAACAACAAGAATGGGTGAGCACAAGATCATTAGCTCTATTCTAAACTGCAATCATCTAACTATGTTACTTTTTTATCTAAAATACTACTTAAAACATTATTTTTCAAGGGAAAACCTGGGTTGTTACTACATTAAATGATTTTAGATTTATTTCTCTATTAGTTTTTTAAATTATATTAGTATTTAATTTCGATCATACACTTATTTTTTAGCATTATTTAAATGTATTTTACTTCCACTTGTTAATCTATATTTTTTTATTTCCATCAATTTCAATTGAATAAATCAAATTATAAAATCAAGAAAAAGGTACAAGACTAATTTACATCATAATTACTATTCATGACATGAAATCTAGGAGCAAGAAGAACCTACTCATCCATGTTTCAAACTTCATACAAAAGGGGAGTACACATTTCAATTCAATAATTTTATCATATATTCCCAACATTTAAATTAATTAGAGATTTAATTTCCAATTTCATTCCGACATTTAGTTATTTATTTGCTCAACTAAACTAGCAGATATAAACTAACTATAAAAATTACCATAACATGAATTTTAGATTTCTATATCCATAAATTTTATAGGGAAAATAGGAGAACGAATGTTTAGGGATAAATATATGGATTAAGAGTTTGAAAATCATAATTTAAGGAGTATTTTAATTTTGGTAAATAAAATTTTTATAATATCTATCCCCACCTTGAATTTATGATATTTTTATTAATTGATTTATTTATACATATGTATTTACATAATGAATTTTCCTGACCATTGTTCCATTCTTGATACATTCTCCAAATAAATACTTACCATTATATCTATAGTATATTTTTTGTGAAATATATTAATTATTTATTCTAGAACATTACTTACATATAATAAAATATATTGATTGACAATATTACTTTTAATATGATCATAGAACCATTTTTTAGTACTTATCTTAGTACCCACCTTACATTAATCCCTTTGTAAGACAATATAATCCATGAATAGTCTTGTTAGGAAACGAAGTGGGATACAAGACTATTTCATTCATTCCGACCTTATTTTAAATATATTTCATGATATTTAAAATAATAAGTGTGGGGAAGTTATTTTCTAGGGCATACATGGATATAATTTATTGGGTATATTTTTCAGGGGGATTATCCATTATGATTTGGGGAGAGGCCATGTATTTTTCATTTTAAATAATTATTCACCTCTCTTTCTATATATATACTTAAAAAATAATAAGAAATTAATTTTTTCTTTGGAAGATATAAAAATCCCCATTTCTAGACCAATGATATTTTGATCATATGAGGTTAGGTGGTGGATGTGATATTTGTGTTATGAAATTATTTTGAATGAGAAAATATAAATAAAAATAGAGAGAAATAGATATTTATTCATTCGTTTGGATTACATTTTTCATGAGCCCAATTTGAGATTAGGGGGTGACATTTTTAGAGGGAGACTTTTATTGATCTTATTTATAGATATCATGAAAACTAATTTAGAGTCAAACCTAATTTTTTAGTTTTAAATTTTACATAATTTACATACCTACCCTAATAATTACTGTTATTTTATCATAATGATGAATCCCTCAGGATTATTTGTGATATATTTCTTTACATAGTATAGATGTTAGATGCCTTTCAAGTGTATGGTAAGTGACATTTTTTAGGTGTGTGTTGAATTTTATTTACAATTGTAACCTAATGATTAGAATAAAATATTAAATGTAATGTAAAATGATAATTTCTTCAATATTGATAATGAATTCAAAAATTAGAATAGATGAATAAAATGTATTGGAAATTTCAATAGAGAAAATTGAAATTATTAATTAAGTTGTTTCATTGAAAAAATGATGCATTGATGAATTCTATTATATAGAACATGAATATTTTATTTTCTATTTGATCAGTTAAATTTTTTTAAATTGAATTTAATGTATGGTACGGTGATATTATATGGTAGTATGTCGAGATTCCATCTTTGCAGAAAATTTTTAATTCACTTGTGGGGGTATTTGATATTGTATTTCATTCATGTATATTATGGTATTTTAATACATTGGTTTCGGTAAATAATGGATAATTATTTCTAATTTTTAATGGATTGAATTGTTTTATTTTTTATAATAGGAAAAAACAAATATTTTGAAAAGGTTCTTAAGGACACATCGCAATGCTTCGATGTGTGACACCAAAAAAAATTGAAGATACAATAGAGTTGAAAACCTATAAGGAGACATTTATACATTGTGTATTTAATTGGGTGATGTTATTTCATCTGAAAAAAACACCAATTCCATTTAATGTTGTGAGATATTAGATGCTATGAAAATCCGTTGCATTTTGTGTACACAATACACATCTTGAATGTTTCACATTTAAATCATATATAATTTGTTTTCACTTACTGAGATTACACATTGTCTGAATTTACATGTAATTAATGTATTCAAAAATTTACGAAATGAATGACACTACATATATTCAATTGGATTCTGGTTTGACACAAACCCTTATAAAAACACACCCTCAGCCGCAACCTCAGAGGCATCTGGGTGGAAGGGAGGCTAGATGTGAGATGACAGGAGTGCACCACTGTAGAGCCTTGATTCACTATCATTCTATAGATTCTTCTTTATTGTATTTTCATCACCCTCTCATGGATATCATGAGAGGGTGATTTCTTTGTTCATTGGAATTCATGATGTATAGGGATTTAATGTATAAGGTATTTTATTTTTTATTTCAATAAATATTATGATTTTATGTTGTTTCTTCAATTCTATCTCTTCCTTGATTATTCTTTGCATGACCAATGGGAGATGGGTTATGAAGTGGGTTAATTTATTTCTATTGTGGAGAATTTCAAATACATTAGTTGATTGAATAACTTTATTTAATTTGAGTTATAGAGTTTATACTTCCACCATGACCATGAGTTTGTTCGAACCCTTTTTCTGAATAAGGTTTCTAGTTACACATTTTTTTAATCTGATGTACCAGACCATTAGAAAAGTATTTTTTGGGATAGATGGAATTTACCATCACCATTGGACTCTCCATGACCTATTTCCATCAACAAAATGATGTCAATTAATTATTTTATACCTTGTAATCACATGAACCCATATTCATTGCTCCTTAGAACCATTTTTTTGATTTTGATCTCCCACGTTCTTCAATAGTAATTTTCTTAGTAGCATAGATTCAATTTATAAAAATAAAAATAATTTTATGTTACTATTAATATATTAATATTTTCTCTCACCCTATTTTGGTTCATTCAACCATGGACGTGAAATTTGAATATTTCCCTATAGTTTAGTGGTTTGTTTATTTTGTGTTATAAGTTTCTAAATTTGGTAACCTTGCACGAATTAATGATTCCCCATGGGATATCAGTGACCATTATTTTCATAGAGTTTTTTGACCTATTCAAATATGATATTTATCTAGAAATTTTTTGGGTGGTATGTGTCCAATATATTTTGGAATACATCATGGTGTCATGTCTTTCAGGGTATGTGTTGAGGTTCACAAACTTGTCATAGTATTCTATAGATATTTTTGAGTATGGTTACGTCAAAACATAGAAAATTGAGTGTAGTATTTGCTATAATATTCTAGCTATAGTGGTATCTCCATGCATCCTTCCTAAGCAAGAGCGATAGAGTGTTCCTTTGTTTTGGAAATCTCATTAGCATAATAAACAGATGTTGTTGGTTCAAAAAGTGGATACTTGGGATCTAAAAATGCTATAGATAGAAGATAGTGGAAGAATAAGGGAAAAAGGAACGTGATTTATTTCTAGATAAAATCTCAGGATAGAGGATATTTCTCTCCAAACCCTCAAGAATATTATATTCAGTTGAGGGAGAAGTAGTGATACTCTTAAAAGGGTGAGAAAATATCACATGGGATTTCTTGAACCTCCATGAAAAAGACAAGGAGATGGTTTATGGGTAATCTAGGAAATGGAAAAAGTGGGAGAAGGATGTATCACAGGGTGGTGAAGAGGAAAAAGAGTTTGGAGGGCTATGAGAGTTAGTCATAATTTTTTTTTCTACCGCCACCACACCCAGGTGGTCCAAGTTTGGATCAGGGAGATAGTGGTCAAAGATAATGATTGTGGAAGAGAATTAAGGCTTATGACCAGGAGGTTTTGGGTATGATTTGATGTAAAATTCATGTATTCTCAAATTTTTTATTGTTTAATATAGATATATGATTGATCCACCACTCCCTTTCCAAATCACTTATTCAATAATTTGATATTCCAGTGGGGCCTTTTTCTTGAACTTCCCACCTAGAGACTTCTATAGGTGTAGATTCAGAAACCATAATGATTTGTTTATATTGTTACCTAATTCAGGGAGGAGAGATATTCTAATTGGATATATTCATAACATTGATGGGAATTTACAAATTAATTAATGGTATGGACTAGTTCATAGCAATTCATACACAAATTGAATATTTTAGATGAAGGATACAGAGTTTCCATATTGATAGGATGATATTTCCTTTTATTGGTGAGAATTTAAAATACGAATAGAAGTATGGGGACATTCACAAGATCGTAAAAACCTATTTCTCATATATCATCTGGTATATCCTTTAGAGTAGAAGATTTTTTGATCTTTCATTTAATTATAGTAGAGTATGAAGAAATTTTTCTCAAGGGTGTCCCAGAATTACCTTCCCATTGAGAGGTTGATTTCATTCATAGACCAAAACCCAAGGAATACATTGATATATGTTCCAAAATATATAACATAACAAATAGAGCTTTTTGATCAGAAGTTTCATTTTGAGGATCTGAAGATAATCGGGTTTTGTTAGACCCAATATATCCCCTTGTTAGTTCAAGTATTATTCTCCAAGATGATGGATTTGAGCATTATGTGTGGTGTGGATTATCACCAAAAGAATTAGGTGACTGTAAGGAATTATTATCCACTACCAAGAATCAACAATCAAGTTGAACAGTTTAAAGGGGGTACTCATTCTTCAAAACTGAACTCATGTTATGTTATCACAAGCTCCATGTTTGAGAGGAGGAAACACCAAAGATGATATTATTTTGTCTTTATGGTCACTATGAGTACATGGTTATTCCATTTATCATGAATAACTCCCTAGTGGATTTAATATCACTCATCAACAACATCTTTCTATCCTTCTTATATTGGATAACGGTGGTCTTCATATTTGATATCCTTATATACTCAACATCCAAGGAGGAACATGTGAGACATTTTCAGATATTCATATACATACTCTAAGAGAAACTGATTTATGAGAATCTCTTAATGTTTCATTTCTTTATTTGTGATGTATACTTCATGGGATAGTTATCTCAGAAAGAGTGTTTGTGGACCCTGCTAAGATATATCTAGTTTTAGCTTGGGGTCCCCCTTGTACCATGACTGATGTGTGGATCTTCCAAGGGATGGAATGATATCATCATAGATTTATACCATATTTTTCCATATTTTTATCACCTATGTATACCTTGGAATAAATTTTGTATCCTTTTTAGGGTCATATATGTTCCAATAGTATTTTTAGGAGATATGTTAGAGGTTGAAAAGAACCCCCATCATGATACTACCATAAGATGGAGTTATGTTTATAGTGTTCTATGATTCCTTCAAAGATGAAATGTGATGTTTTTTATAAGATAAATAAGTTTTTATAGCTTACAAGCCCTAATAGAGGAGTTTTCATGAGCATAATTATATGACACGTAATCTAAAGATAGAATCTGTAGTGTTATCCCAGAACATTTAGCAATAGTATCTTATGGGAGATCATTTTATCATCTTTTATGTTTATAATAGATTAGGGATATCATCACTTATAAATATAATAACATAAGGTAGAGGCAGTTATTAGAGTTTCTATAGGACTATGATTTTTATGTATTATATAATCTAGGGAAGGGGGAAATTGTAGAAGACACACTTAATAGGAAATCATGTTCGTGATTACTAAGTGATGCAATAGGGAAATTGGCATATTCGTATTTGACCCATATAGATAAGGATGGTGCAACATACCTTCAATTAATGGTTTTTACCCCACCGTTTCTTTAGAATAGTAGGGAGATGCATCTTTAAGATATTAATTATGAGAAGTTACATGATTCGATATATATAGTATAATCCCCAAATTTATTTCCCAAATATGGGTAACACATCATCTATTTTCAAGGAAGGATTATATTATTAGTCATGTTGTGGGAGGAGATGCTAAGGGACTTTCATAAATCCCCCTTATTTTTTCATCAGGTAGTAGAGAATATGTATTGATACCTTCAACATCTATTATCGAGGTCTTGTATGTTGATTAATTTTGTTGATTTTATCTCATTATGCCTAATTTTACAGTAGGTTAAGGCTGAGTATTAGTCACTTATGCATTTCACCCAAACACTAGAGGTATCAGAGTGGAATTATGATTGAATATCTATTGTTTTTTAATGGGAATTGTATGATCAAATATTGGTCATGATGATACCCAGGTGATCATAGATCGACTCACCATGTTGACCCACTTTCAAGCCATATTGGGGTATATTTTAGTGGTGAGTTTGGGATTCATGTACACGTAGGATTTATTATGGCCTCACGAAGTCCCCTAAATGATTATTTCAATGTCTAATTACCTCTTCACTCCGTGATGGGGGGAGGGTTATAGAGAGATTTTATACCTTAGTTGGGGTTGAGAATTTCTTTCCACCCCTAGATTGATGGTCAGACAAAGGAGACCATTTAGATTTTGGGGGACATACTGTTAGATTGTGTTTTTGAATTTGGTCATAGGTGTGATGATTATGTACTCTAGGTTTATTTTTCAAAAAATTATAGCTACCATCCCACCATTGTCCTGGAACCATTCTTGGACTTGTATGGGAGACCCTTTTGGTAATCTCCACGGTGGAATGATCATAGGGAGTCAATAATTATGGGGTCAATGTTTATGAAATAGATAAGATAGAATGTGCATATCATCCAAGAGTGGATGAGGATAGCCTAGGTCCATAAAAAGTCCTATATAGTCTGATGATGGAGTGATTTAGGATTTCATGAGGGGTACTTTGTTTTCATTAAGGTTACTCCTCAATAAGGACTGTGAATATTTGGTAGATGTGGAAAACTATTTCTGAGATTCATTTTCCCTTTCTAGATACTACATATAGTTTTGGGAGGTGGAATACCATATGGGATTACCACTATAGTTAGACCATGTTCATAATTCTTCCATGTCTCATGGATGAGGGGATATTTTCACAACCTATCCCATTTCATTGACTAGGATGTTTGGACATTGAGGATGGATAAACATTCTCAAAGTACTTGGTCGTGATTGAGGATCCATATGAGAAGATACGTTATGGTTGAGAAATTCCATGGGTGCTTATTCATTATAAATACAAGAACCTCTAGGTGAAAATGTGGGAGTGGGGGAATCAGATGTGAACCATTACCCTTACATGCTTTAGTTGGTTTTTTATTTGTGGGTTGTAAATACCCGAGGTTGGAAGAATGTAAAAAACATCATTTTTCTATTAAATATTTTTGAATTTTTTAAATAATTATTAACATTAAGGTATATATTTAGTGATGTTTTACAGGTCTCATGAAATCTATTATAGGGTTATGTATAGATTTTAGAGTGTTCATATACATAAAAGAAAACATTATAGCCTGGTGTAAACTGAGGTGGCCTAAGAGTGACTCATTTTAAAATATAAATAGATGGGGGATGTCTTATCTATTATTTGGACCAAGGATGGTGAAAAATGGAGGATGATTTTTCCATAGCTTGGTTAACCTCACCACATTTATTTTGGAGGCCACTATGATGGTAAAACATCCTAGGTATTGTCACACACCCATGATGGCTATCAATTTTTTGGTCTGTTCATGAATTGAAATGGACAAGGCTATGTCATGGAATAGGTTGTAGTGAAATTATTTTGAGCATTTATTTGGATGTTTAATCCACTAGTCATCCAAGGGTTATGAATTTTTAATGAAATTTTGTGGGACATGATTTTATGGTGTTAATTTTCCATTAATTCAATGTTTTCATTTATTAATTAATTTTAACTCCTTTCCCCTTGATATATCTTATAATATTTTTATTTTTTAGATATTTGAGTCAAATCAAACCAATTTAGATAAGAACAAATCCCATCATTATCATTAAAGTTCAGTGATATTTATTTGTAATCACTAGAATATTGACACTCAGGTGAAGAAGGTTAATTCCTGGTGATTTACATTAGATGGATTTGAGAATTCTTTGAGTCCATAGGGAGAAGAAAATTTATTCTTATCCAATGCTTATAAGTATTTACTTCTTTTTGGTTGATCTAAAAATGAGGTAAGACATTTTTGTTGTAGGTTTTTCATTCCAATTCTATTAGTTTCAGAATGAACTTGGATCAATGTAAATTCCATGTTCATATGAGTTGATGGTTTTATTTATAATATGAGATTTTTGGATTATAAATTAGTGTCATTATTTTTCTAAGTACCCCATTCAGATTCTTTTTATATTGGCTAAACGAACATGGTCCTCATTGGATTCTCACCCTTGTTTTTTTTTTCATTTTCCCTTTATTCTAATTTTTTCATTGATGTTAGATTTTAAAATTACACAATTATATCCAAAAATAGATTTATATTGGTGTTTGATTTTATGTTTCTAAATATTATTTATATGGGTTCGATGTTGGGAATATAATCATCATTCTGAAATTATGGTGATGATTGAAGTATGATGTTCTTTCATAAAATGGTGGTTATAAGAGATGATTTGTGTGTGTGTTTCTTTCAAGTGGTGTGGCAACGTTGACTCAGACATGGTCTATATAATTTGTAGGGTTTTCGGAGAGGCCCATGCAGATAGCATAGGAGACAATGATGTGGGTTTTTATACATGGAATATTTTTAGTAATGATAATATGTAACCTACATGGTATTCCATTTTGAAGATCACTCATCATGTGAAGTCCTCCTTGTGAGGGTTATCCATACGAGATGAGAAAGTATCACATGACAATGTACAATATCTATATTCCATGTGACTGCATGACTGGATTTTATAAAAGAGAGTATGTATTCCCTCAAACCATTTCAAATGATTATGTTCTCTTTATTATATTATTATAAGTGTATAGTGAGGAATCACATCCCGGGTATAAGAAAAGAGAGCCCTTCCATAGGATGGTGCTTGTTAGAGTTAGGTTCCCTTCTGCATAACATAGGGCGGGATACTTTGTCTATCCTTCCTTAGGTTGGGTAAGGTATTCCATGACCTGTATCTTGGGTGTGTCATCCCCTTCCTAGAGGGTTATTCAAGTTTGGTTGAAGTATTCCACATTGTTCTCTTGTGAGATCACATATCTGGGTATATTTTTCTTGTGATCACCTTCAGTGTTATTAACCTATAGAGTCAGTTATATCAAAAGATAATTACCATAGAGATTTGTGTATAATACATTTACTAGAAGTTAGGATATACCTCACTTGAGACCTAGATTCTTTCCCTATGAATATCTAGGATTTATCTTATATGTCCTTATTGTTGTGATTTAGAGTTAACTCACACCTTGATGATTAGTGTTTGGTGTTTTCATGGTTTTCTTCTAGGTATATTTATACTCACCCTAGCATGGGTTCTACCCACATGTTTGAGGTCTTATATAGATGAAAGAAATTTTATGGAGTCTTTAGTGGAATAGGAATATTTGGAACATAGTAGGAAGAGAAATATCGTAGATAATTCCTTGAGTTTTATTTTGATTACAATCCACTATTATTTTGTAGGATAGACTCTTTTTAAAGTTTTTATTGAAATATGATTCTCCATTTTAATTTATTCATACTGTTTTCCAAACAATGATATGGGATTAGATATTGTGCAAGAGTTTATAGAATTTGTTGATACTCATTTACACATTATACTTGTGTATAGGGATATATGGGTGTGCACATGAAATTTTGGATAAGTCCTCCCATTTGTGTGATATACTTACTCAGCTCTAGTCACCAGCCCCAGTAATATTTGAGGTGGGATTGTGGTGTTACTCTCAGCTTACTGCTGACTAGGCATGCTCGGGTAGGTCATGTCATGATAGAGTTCTATCAAAGGGTAGGATATATTATGACAATAGATTGATGATAATCTGGTCATGATGATTTTTATTGGAAACTATTTAAGTAGTGATAATGTATCTAAAATTTGGATCTTGGGAATGGGATCATAGGAATATTTAAAAGGCTAATGTATCCATTTTTTAGGACTCTTATAACCTGGTTATTATATAAGTAAATATAGGAACTTGTTGTAGGAAGAACATTATTATGTACATCATATAGGAATTGGTTATATATTCCATATCGTTCATGAGTTAGATCCCAAAATATACTCTTTTAACCATGGTACATCTTGGCTATTATAGGATTCCTTTGAGATGACAATAATTTATTATTATGTATCAGGATCATAATGATGACATTCTTAGTGATGAGGCTTCAGTCTAGGGACCTCTTCCAAAGGCAGTTCTTTTTGGTGGATTAGTGATATTTTCCCCACTCAAAGAGAATTCAATTATTCTGGAAATATCCCTAGATGATATATGACTTCATTGAAAACATAACAAGTTCTAGAGACAGATATGGATTAGGACTCAATTTGAGTGAGATCCATAGGTTTCAAATAACTACATCGAGGTAGTAGTGTGAGTTTTTTCCTTATTAGGACCCATAAAAACAAGATTTTGGTCTTCAAGGAGAACCTTCTCCGTGTTCTTATGGGGATATGGAAGATCTTATTGGTGTAGATGCATTATTAAGTAACCATAATATGGGTAGAGTTTTTTCACCTCTTTTAAGTGTTTTATACAATTATAATATTGGTGGTATTTATCCATGATATTTTGGATATCTAGTAGTGAAACATTTAAATCCTAAAGTATGTATGGGGATCACAAACATTTCATGGTATTTCATGGATATTTTTTATGATTGTTACGTTCAAGAACATACCATTGAGTGTGGTCTTCCCCATGATATCTGAGAAATAGTGGTATCTATTTTCATCCCTGTTTATAATGAATTTCTAACGGATGCCTTGGTTTTTGAGGGAATATTAGTAGAGACGAAACCATTTATTGGTTCTAGTAGTGGACACCCTGGATTTGAGTCCTCAATAGCTAGAAGATGACGATAGACTCAGGGACCTGGGCATGTGAGGTGTTTTTGAATATAGTCTCTTGATATTGGATATTCTACTTAGGGTTCATAAGGATATTACATTCATCAAAACGATAATAAATGCTACTCTTTTTATGGGTGAGTTCATACCACTTGGGATTCTCCAACCCACTTTTATATATACAGATATATGATCTATGGGTCATCGAGTTGGAGGTAGCGGCTTGAGTTGTGGGGTCCATAGGGTTGTAGATATAGATGATGACCTAAGAGAGTTACGAGAGGTGTCCAATGGTAGAATTTGTTGTTATAACCACAAACCATAGGTGGTTCACCTCATGGTCTAGGATATGGAAATCAAGGGTGTAACACCCCGAACCCAGTTACCCAGAGTCGGTGTGTTATTACATAAAATTGGCATTATCACAACAGATCAAGTCTCAAAAGACCGATTAGTTTAGTAGCCTTGGAATAACTAGATACATTCATAAAGTTTACATTACATCATATTGAAAACTACAACGACATCTTGTCTCCACACTCTTATCCCCTTGTACTCTCCCTACAGGTCATTCATAAAATACATGTTCACATCCTAGGAAAAATAGAACATAGAAAGGGGTGAGCTCAAATTCCC
Organism: Viscum album; assembly: GCA_963277665.1. Classification (NCBI taxonomy): domain Eukaryota; kingdom Viridiplantae; phylum Streptophyta; class Magnoliopsida; order Santalales; family Viscaceae; genus Viscum; species Viscum album. The sequence continues at coordinate 1,820,396,441 of OY728146.1, forward strand.
AGTAAGGATAATAGTATAGAAAAAACGTTCATAAATAAGCATAAACATTTAAGGCAATGTATAACTAATACAAAAGCCTTTTAAACATGAACTTCAGCATAACATGGAAAAAATAAAATGAAATAATTCCATTTGCTTATTCAAATAGATATTCTACTAGTCGAATAATCATATGCAATATCAATAACCACTTTCATAATGATGGAATGCATAATGCCAGAGTATCATAATTACATAGTCAAGGCATCATTCCAAGACTACAAATAAGATTTTCCAAGGGCTCATTCCAAGACACTAGTTTGTCTCATGAGACCTACCGATGCATCGAGGAGCTATAGCAGGCTCCACCCATCTCTTATTAAGTCCAAGACATTCCTCAAATGAACAGGTTTAAACATAACAAAATCAATCGTATTAAAACATGCCTAAAAAATGTCAATTCATTCTCCAAAAACCATTAATGGTATATAAGTAACACATCCAAAGTCAAACATATGACAAAACTGTCAATACAATATGGAAGTTTTGTATAAACTTAAAATCCATCAAATGATGTTGACATAGATGAAATCAACACTATTTGAGAGAAATATCCCTTTTTTTGAAATCATTTAAAAGTCACATAATTATAAAATAAAACATTTATATTGAAAATATTCTTATAAGATTATAAGGGAATCTTCAACGATTTTATAATGGCGGAAAATATCCACACACACAGTATAAGTTAAAAATACATTCTTACCTTAAATCTGTCGAAAAGGTTAAAGAAGACCCTGTTTGGAAAACGAGGGAAAGATTCCTTTATAAAAATCTTATAAAAAGTCAAACAAGGGTATAAATGACTTTAAACAATTTCTATAGAATAATAATAATTATTTGAAATATATTTTTGAGAAATATTGATCTGGGTGATAAAGAGGTCCCAATAGATAATTACGTATAAACAAGCTCGGATAATAAAGAGATTCTGAAATAAACCCTTACCTTGTACCATTCCTTGGTCAAGGGTAGTTTAACCTCCTTTATAATGGAGATATAATTATTATTAATTTTTACAAGAATTATATACATTAATATGATATCATATATGATATTTTTTACATTTCTCTGTTAATAATATCTTAGTATTATTGTCATTTCGGGTGTTAACTTACTCATTTTCTATTATATGTTTTGATTCATAAGACATGTTTGTTATGGATGGGTTGTTTCTTATTCATATACATATTGATATCAAGTCATTAAACATTATTTGTAATCATCAAATGAGAATTATACTTGAATGGATATGATGGGGAACGAATCTCGTCGCGCTCGTGGAGACGGTAGTCCATACATACGCACGAACACTACTTCCATTTCATTTTTCATTTTAAAAGGAATAAAAATCAAATTATACATAGGTATATTATTATTCCAGTATAATATAATATCTTATATGTGGTATTTAAATTCAATAACACCATCCTTTATACATTCCATGTATGGTATGTACGAGTCATATCACTTTGAGGGGGCAGTAGTCCGCACTTCCTCAAATCAAATTATTGTATATATATACAACATGAAAAAAATAATGGTATTCTATAAAATGTAATTACATAAGACTTTATATAAAATAGATATCATTAGTATCATATTTAATTATAGTGCCATCATAATGGCCACCATGAGAGGTGGTAGGAGATAATTGAACAATCATCGTTTCGTGAGGCGTTTGGTTTCCATCCACAGAAACATTATGTTCTTCACCCATTACATGGAAGTGTGTGTATGTTTAGTTCTAATAATTCTCATAACAATATCCTAGTATATTGAGGATACTGGTTTTGTTACAAAAGGAATTAATAAGAAGAGTTTAGGGGTTGGAGAAGTAAAATAAAAAAATGAAGCGAAGAGAAATCCTTACCTTTAATATGGGTAACTCCCTTTGGTTTTAACCAAAAAAGACTCTTGAAGTTTCTTATTCCAATGTTAAGGCTTATAGGAGGAGTATAGGGATGTTGAGAGAATATTTGGTAAGGTTTTGGCCGAAACAAAAGTCTTTGAAGGTTTTAAGAATTGGTTAGAAGTGGTGTCCTTTTATAAGGGGGGGGGGAGGGGCTCTTTAGTAAAAACATAAAGTATTAATTTATAATAAATTCATATTCGGTTTTTAAAGGCTACAAAGTGTATTATTAAAAGTATATGGTGGGGATGGGTCGAAAGCTTTCCAACCAATAGATTTTAGACAGGTTTGTGTTACTATATTAACCTTATCTTTTAGTTTTATCTCTTAGTTATTTAGTTTGACATTTACCATGTCACTTTGTAGTTTTAAATTATATAGTTAATAAACGTACTATATACATCCAAGAGATCCCCAAGCGGTCCATTAATAATACACCTACCATTATATATGTCTTGTGGACTATCCTTATAATTTTAGGAATATAATATCAATTATTAATATAATATTTGTTTTAAATACTAATTTATGTCAATTTTGACACTATTTGGTATTTGATTTTTGTGAAATCATAACAGCATGATTACTTCTAATAAAGTTAATTAAATAAACTCTAACATGTCAAATTAACCTAAAAAATTAGTTTAATTCTTTAAAATCCTCAAATTAAAATTATATTGATATTTACAATATCAATTATTTCAATCATTCATTAATAAGGTAATTATTGCATCATCATTGTGTCACAAATAAATTAAATTATTTAATGTCTAAAAATTATAATTAAAATACCATTATGTAGGAAATAATTTTATATTTCTAATTATTATTTATAGTCGAAAATATAACATATATAACACCATGTAAAAATTGTGTTTCTAAAAGATATAAGCTTATTTCATTTTTTTATTTACATTAACTTAATTAATATAAAGTGGCATTATAATTTACATGTGGATCCATGGGGTACCATAATTGACCCAAATAATCCCATAGATGGACATGTATAAAAAAAATAGGGTTAGGACATGTTTTAGGGTAATTTTGTATTATTATAATATTATTTGTTTACCCTTATTTACTAGATTTACCATTTAACCATGGTAAATAAAATATTTACCGAAGTAATTATTCAAAATGTCCAAAAATAAAAGTTACCTATTTACAAAATTTGGACCTACTGATTATAAATATGGATTCCATTTTTATAAATTCAAAACACAAAATTGGAAAAAATTAATTTAAAATTAATTCCCGCTGTCAAAATAAAAAGTGTGTTTTTAGGAAATAATAACTATCAAAAGATTGACACTTTTTTATGTTCAGTTTAAATGTGAAATTATGTCCAATGAACAAAATTGTATTAAATGTTAAAAATATATTATAAATATACTTTAAAACCACTCAAATTCATAATTTATCACAAATAATTATTTCTATTAAAAAAGTTTTTTTAAAATAAAATTTTGTAAATTTCACTATTCATCAAAATATGAAATTTTTCAGAAAAATACCATAATTTCACACTAGGATAATTTCTATATTCCAAATTGAAAAATGAAGTCTTTTTTGAAATATAAAATTTATAAAATTTCAAAAAGTGGGTATTATTGTTCATAACGGCAAGTTTTATTGGTCACGGTGTGTTAGAATCTCCAAATTGTGTACAATGCAAGATGTTGCATTATTCAAAGGGAAACGTACCGTGGAAGCGTGGGGTGTTACATTCTCTCCTCCTTCAAATAATTTCTTCCTCAAAATTTCTAGAATACTACCACATGAAATGACTCAGATGGTTCTTCATTATAAGTTCCTCAGGTTCCCACGTTGCCTCTTCTATCTTATGGTTTCTCCATAGCACTTTTACCAAACAAGTCGTTCGGTTTTTCAACACTTGTTCTCTCATATCAAGAATCTTGATAGGATCTTCGCAATAAGACAGATCAGGTTCTAGTTATAATTCCTCATATGTGAGTACATGCGTTGGGTGAGGCATGTATTTTCTCAACAGTGATACGTGGAACACATTGTGAACTTTGGAGAGACTTGGAAGCATTGTCAGACATTAATCTTCAACCCCAATTCATTCTAGATTTTCAAAACGTCTGATGTACCTGGAACTCAATTTACCTTTCTTACCGAAACGTAAAACTCCCTTCCATGGAGATACCTTCAATAAAACATGATCTCTTTCCTGAAAGTCCAAATCTGTCCTTCGGTTATCGGCATAGCTCTTATGCCTTCTTTGAGCTTATTTGATGTGGTTTTGGATTACCTTCACCTTTTCCATCATTTCCTCCCACAATTCTAGGCCTACGAGTTTTATTTCATCAATATCATCCCAACAGGTTGGTGTTTGACATCTCTTTCCGTATAACACTTCATATGGTTCCATCTGAATACTCGAATGGAATATATTGTTATAGGAAAATTATACCATAGGTAAATATTGATCCCACATACCCTGAAAGTTAAGTTTGAAAGATCTCAACATGTCTTCTATGGTTTGAATAGTTCATTCTGATTGTCCAATTGTTCGAGGGTGGTAGGAAATGCTCAAACGAAGTTTAGTATCCAAGTCCTTTTGAAGACTTTTCAATAATCTTGAAGTAAAACGGGGATCACGATCAGAAAAAATCGATAGGGGTACTCCATAAAGTATCACAACTTTATTAATATGTAGTCTTTCTAGACGTTTGAGTGGTAAATCTTCTCTTATAGAAAGAAAATGTGATGACTTGGTAAGAAGATCAACAATGACCCATATTGCATTGTTCCTTCTAGGAGTCTTTGGTAGCCCCATGACGAAGTCCATCATAATATTATCCCATTTCCACTCAGGTATGGGAAGAGTTTTCAATACTCCACCAGGTTGTTGCCATTCAGCTTTCACTTGTTGAGAAACCATACATCTTGACAAAAAATCAACAATCTCCCTCTTCATGTTGTCCCACCAAAAAATTTCCTTCAAATATCCATACACTTTGGTTCTCCTAGGGTGTATAGAGAAATTGTAATTATGAGCATCATCCAACAATTCCCTTTTTATATCAGGTATATCGGGAACAAAAAGTCTCTTCCCAAATTTCAAAATTCCATCTTCATACACAAAGTCTCTCAATCTCCCATCATTCACAGCTTTAATATTTTTTGAAATTCTTCATCACCGGTTTGAGAACTCTTTATCCTTTCTAGTAAAGATGGTTTGGCAACCATTTGAAAAAGAATTGATGTTTCACCTACCATGTTGATTCCCATATCAATCTTCACTAGATCCATGAAAATATGATCCCTTTCATTTCTCATCATGTTTAAAACTCCATGATCCTTTCTGCTCAAAGCATATGCCACCTTATTTTGCTTCCCCAGGTGGTAGTGTGTCGTGAAATCATAATCCTTGAGTAATTCAAGCTATCTCCTTTTCCTCATGTTGATTTCTTTTTGTGTGAAAATATACTACAAACTCTTGTGATTGGTATATATCTCACATTTTTCATCATATAGATAATGTCTCTATATCTTCAAAGCAAATATTACAGCAGCTTACTCAATATCATGAGTAGGATAGTTTTCTTCATGAATTTTCAGTTGTTGTGATGCATAGGAAATAACCCTATCATTCTTCATAAGGACACAACCAAGTCCTTTCATCAATGCATCACTATAAATAATGAACCCATAATTCCTAGATGGTAGAGTCAATATAGGGGAATTGACTAATCTAATCTTCAGTTCTTCAAAACATTCTTCACATTATTTTGTCCAAAAAAATTCAACCCCTTTGCGTGTAATCTTCATTAATGGGTTATCCAATAAGGAAAAATTCTGGATGAAACGTCGATAACAACCTGCTTAATCAAAAAAACTGCATACCTTAGTTATACTCGTCGGTGCTGGCCATTCATGGATTTCCTTGGTCATAAAAGGATCAACAGAGATTCCATCTTTGGAGACAATATGGCCATGAAAAGAAATCTCCTGAATCCAAAATTCACACTTTCTAAACTTCCCATATAATTCATGTCTTCTAAGAGTCTTTAGGATAATGCGTAGGTGATTTTCATGATACTCGTAGATTTTGATGTACACCAAGATATCATCAATAAATACCACTAAAAAATCATCGAGATATTCCTTGAAAACTCTATTCATTAGATCCATGAAGAAAGAGGGTGCATTAGTCAATCCAAAATGCATTACTGTAAACTCATAATGCCCGTACCTGGTTCGAAATGTTGTCTTCGGAATGTCTTCCTTCTTCACACACAACTGATGGTATCTAGATCGAAGGTAAATCTATGAAAAGTATTTATCTCCATGTAGTTGGTCAAATAAATCATCAATGCGAGATAGGATATACTTGTTCTTTATTATTATAGCATTGATTTCCCTGTAGTCGATACATAACCTCATAGATCCATATTTCTTCTTAACAAAAAGGACAGGGGCTCCCCAAGGAGAGACACTGGGGAGAATAAATCCTTTATTACTCAATTCTTATATTTGTTTCTTTAGTTAAACTAATTTCATAATGGCCATTCTATAAGGGGTCTTCGATATAGGCCTTTAACCAGGAATTAAATCAATAGAAAACTCAATTTCATGTTCTGGAGGATGTCCAAGTAAATCTTCTGAAAATACATCTACATATTCTTTCAAAATAGGTACATCCTCTATTTGAACATTCCTTTACTCACCCATAGTTATTTCATTCTCTTCCTCTCCGATAATTGCGTTTAGTTGAGCTACTGGGGGTGGATCTAGATAAGAATTAGGTGGTGAAAATTCTTCTCTAAAGATAAGGTATTCTTTATCATCATCATCCAAAATAGTAACTTCATTATTATTACAATAAATCATCACATCGTGGTACGAAAGCCAATCCATATCGAGGATTATATCAAATTGAATCAAGGGTATGATGATCAGATCAGCAGATAAAGGACATTTATGTGATCTAATGGGGACTGATTTAGAAAACATTGTTGCAATGATACTTCCCTTAGGAGTTTTAACTGAAAACTATCTTGTTAAATAAAAGAGGAAATATCTAATTTTAATAGAAAACTAGGAAGATATGAAACAATGAGATGATCCAGAATCAAATAATACATTTTCTAAACTTGATGAAACCACTAAATTACCTACAACCACATCTTTCGGAGCTTCTACCATAGTAGTAGTGATAACACAAGCTTGGCCTTAATCCCTTGGCCTTTTTTTAGATACATTTCCCTAAGAATTAGAACATTCATTTGCATAATTCCCCATTTCTCTAAAATTATAGCATTCCACGTTGACAGCAACTCTCTTTCCCTTGCAATCATGAGCTTGGTGGCCTTTTTCACCACACTTGTAACAGACTCCCATTCGCTTCAAGAAAGTACCGGGGTGTTTCATCCCACATTTACTATAGGATTGATATTCAACTTTTCCCTTCTACCCCTTATTTCTATTTCTAGAGTGATCATCAGATCTCTTATTCTCTTTATTTTCTTTAAAGTTGTATGACTTAGAGAATATCTTTTCTGTCTTCATAGCACATGAGACAATGCCTTCGTTATGACGAGAAGCATTGTGAGACTAATGCTCGATGAAGAAATGGTTTTAACCCATCAAATAAATGATCAATCTTAGTCCTTGGGTTACGTATATAATCTTCTGCATGCCTCGCTAACCTTGTAATGTTAGTTTAATTCTTTGTGACATTATCATCCACCTTTTGTCTCAGACGTAGAAATTGACTTTCCATATCTACTCAATGGTCACGAGGAAAGTATGTTTCAATAAAAATATCTTTGAACTCCCTCCATTACATATTTGATACTTCATCATCTTCCATTGTATTTTGAATCAATGACCACCATTGGTCAACATCTCTAGTGAGGCGGTAAACTGCCATTTCAACTTTTTCCATGTCGCTACTCCCTAAGGCGTGGAATATTTTCTCTAAGGAATTTATCCATTGCTCGGATACTAATGGATTTTCACTCCCATTTAATGTTGGTGGTTGTTTCCTCATGAAGTGATCTACCATTGATCCTCCACGTTGTGGATCAGGATGCTCTATATGGGTAAGGTTATTATTCATAACCCGAGTGAGTTGTCCCAGTGTGGTGATTAGCTAATCATCACCAGTTGTATCACCAGCTCCATTGTAATTATCTTGAGCAGGAGGTCAATCCCTACATGGATTTCATGCATTGATACGATTTCCATTCCTTCCACTAGGATCCATTTCTAAACAATGTAATAAACTAGAACAGTTTATGAATCAAAATACATAATTCCATACTTATAAAACAGTTCACATAAATTGAACTATTTATGGATATAATCCATAATCATAAAAGAAATGTTTTCTTTGAGGAATTATATAATCATAAACACGTCATAATGGTTTGTAAATAAAATGAGAATTATCCAAAGAATATCTCCCGGGAGTGTAACAACCAAGAGTGAAGCAAAGCCTATTGTTGTGCACCTGTTCCTGTTCGAGTCTAGATCAAAGAGATGTTTTTGGGTTTTACCCCTAGGTACATCTGTTCCAGAGCCACCTCTACCTACTCATATCCAGACAGGGATTTATTGCTTAGAAAAATCACAAAATATCTATAATACAAAAATTCTAGGAAGTTCTTCTATAGTATTTTTCAAAGTCCATCTTAGGTCTATGTGCTCAATGAAAAGTTTATCTAAATATATATCCCAAGGTTTGTACTAAAATTCCTCTGATAACAACTTTAATGACCCGACCCCAGTTACCCAGATTCGGAACATTATTACATAACATTGGAATGATCACAAAAGATAGTGTCTCGAAAGACTAATTAGTTTAGTATCCTTGGAATAACGAGATACATTCATAAAGTTTACATTATATCATAATGTGAAAACTTCAATAAAATCTTGTCTCCACACTCATATCCCCTTATACTATCCCTACATGTTATTCATAAAATACTTCTTCACATCCTTGGAAAAATAAAACATAGAAAGGGGTGAGCTCAAATGCCCAGTAAGGATACCAATATAGCCGAAACTTTCATAAATAAGAATAAAAATTTAAGGTAATGTATAACTAAAAAAAATCCTTTTAAACATGAACTTCAACATAATATGGAAAAAATAAAATGAAATAATTCCATTTAGTTATTCACATGGATATTCTACTAGTCGAATAATCATATGCAATATCAATAACCACTTTTATAATGATGTAATGCATATTTCTATAATATAATAACCACGTAGCCAAGTCCTCATGCCAACACTACAATTAAGATTTTGTCAAGGCCTCGTTCCATGACACTATTTTGTCTCATGAGACCTACCGATGCATCGAGGAGCTATAAAAGGCTCCACCCGTCACTTATTAAGTCCAATGCACTACTCATATCAACATGTTTAAATATAACATAAACATTCATATTAAAAATAGCATACGAAATGTCAATTATTTCTCCAAAAACCATGAATGGTATAACAATAACACATCCACAGTCAAACATATCACAAAACCATCAACACAATATAAAAGTTTTGTATAAACTTAAAATCCATCAAAGGATGTTGACATAGATGAAATCAAAACTATTTGAGAGAAATATATCTTTTTTGAAATCATTTTAAAGTCGCATAATTATAAAATAAAAAATTTACTTTGAAAATATTCTTACAAGCTTGTCAGGGAAGCTTCAGCGATTTTATAATAGTGGAAAATATCCGCACACTCCGTATAAGTTAAAAATACATTCTTACCTTAAATCTGTTGAAAAAGGTTAAAAAGGACCTTGTTTGGAAAACGACGGAAATATTCCTTTATAAACATCTTATAAAAACTGAAACAAGGGTTTAAATGACTTTAACCCATTGTCTATAAAATATTAAGAATTAATTGAAATAAATTTTTGAGAAACATGGATGTGGATGAAAAAAAGGCCCTAGTTGATAATTACATATAAACAACCTCAGATAATGATGAGATTGTGAAATAAACCCTTACTTTGTACCTCTCCATGGTCGAGGGTAGTTTAACCTCCTGTATAATAGGGAAATAATTGTTATTAAATTATAAAATAATTATATACATTAATATGATATCATATATGATCTTTTTAACATTGCTTTGGTAATAATATCTTAGTATTATCATCGTTTCAGGTGTTAACTTACTCGTTTTCTTTTATATGTTTTGTTACATAAGCCATATTTATTATGGATAGGTTGTTTATTATTCATATATTGAATGATATCAAGTCATTAAACATTATTTTTAATCATAAAATGATAATTATACCTGAATGGATACGATGGGGAATGAATCTCATCACGTTCGTGGAGACAGAAGTTCATACATACGCACAAACGATACTTCCATTTCATTTTTCATTTTAAAAGGAATAAAAACCAAATTATACATTGGTATATTATTATTCAATTATAATATAATATCTTATATTTTTTACTTAAGTCCATTAACACCATCCTTTATACGTTCCATGAATGGTATGAACGAGTCATATCATTTTGAGGGGGCGGTAGTCCGCACTTCCTCAAATGAAATTATCGTATATATATACAACGTGAAATGAATAATGGTATGATATAAAAAGGAATTAAATAAGCTTATATATAAAATAAATATAATTAATATCATATTTAATTATAGTTCCATCATAATGGCTACCATGAGAGGTGGTAAGAGATAATTGAACAATCATCGTTTCATGAGGCGTTTGGTTTCCATCCATAGAATTATTATGTTCTTCACCCATTAGATGGAAGTGTGTGTATGTGTAGTTCGAATAATTTTCATAACAATATCCTAGTATATTGAGGATACTGTTATTGTTACAAAAGAAAATAATAATAAGAGTTTAGGGGTTGGAGAAGTAAAATAAAATAAAAGAAGCTAAGAGAAATCGTTACCTTTAATTTGGGTAACTCCATTTGGTTTGAACCAAAAATGACTCTTGAAGTGCCTTAAGCCTAAGGTAAGGCTTTTAGAGGGAGGATAGGGATGTTGAGAGAATATTTGGCCAGGTTTTGTCCCAACAAAAGGGATTTTATGGTTTGATGAATTGGTTAGAAGTGGTTCCCTTTTATAAGGGGGAGGATGGGTGCTTTAAGAAAAACTTAATGTATTAATTTATAATAATTTCATATTCGGTTTATAATTAATAAAAAGTGGATAATTGAAAGTATAAGGTGTGGATGGGTCGAAATAATTTCAACCAATAGATTTTAGGCAGGTTTGGGTCACTATATTAACCTTATCGTTTAGTTTTAACTCTTAGTTAATTAGTTTGACATTTACCATGTCACTTTGTATTTTTATATTATATAGTTCATAAACGTACTATATACATCCAAAGGACACCCAAGTTGTCCATTAATAATAAACCTACCATTATATAAGTCATTTGGACTAACCTTATAATTTTATGAATATAATATCAATTATTAATATAATATTTGTTTTAAACACTCATTTATGTCAATTTTGACACTATTTGGTATTTCATTTTTGTGAAATCATAACAACATTATTACATAAAAAAATTTAATTAAATAAACTCTAACATGTCATATTAACCTGTAAAATTATTTTACTTCATTAAAATTCTCAAATTATATTTATTTTTATATTTACAATATCAATTATTTAAATCCATCATTAATAAGGTAATTATGGCACTATCATTGTGTCATAACTAAATTAAATTATTTAATGTCTAAAAATTATAAATAAACTACCGTTATATAATAATTTTTTTATCCTATTTATTAATTTTTATAATCGAAAATATAACATATATATCCCTATGTAAAAAATGTTTTTCTAAAACATATATGCTTATGTCATTTTTGTATTTAATTTAACTTAATTAATATAAAGTGTCATTATTAGTTACAAGTGGATACATGGGGTCCCAAAATCGACCCAAAGATGCCCATGTTTGGAAATATATCAACTAATGGGGTTAGGATACTTTTTAGGGTAATTTAGTATTATTATAATATTATTTTTTACCCTTATTTACCGAATTTACCCTTTAACCATGGTAAATAAAATATTTACCGAAGTAATTATACAAAATGTCTAAAAATTAAAGTTACTTATTTTCAAAATTTGGACCTACTGATTATAAATATGGAATCCGGTTTTCTAAATTCAAAACACAGAAGTGGAAAAAATTAATTTTAAATTAATTCTCGCTGTCAAAACAAAAAGTGTGTTTTTAAGAAATAATAAATATCAAAAGATTGACACCTATTTATGTCTGGTTTAAATGTGAAATTATTTCCAATGACCAAAATTGTATTAAATGGTAAAAATATATTCTAAATATTCTTTAAAACAAATCAAATTCATAATTTATCACAATTAAGTATTTCAATTAAAAAAGTTGTTTTTAAATAAAATTTAGTAAATTTTACTATTCATCAAAATATGACTGTTTTCAGAAAAATACCAAAATTTTACCCGAGGATTATTTCAATATTCATATTCCAAAAATTTAGTCCATATTAAATGATAAAATTTATAAAATTTCAAAAAGTGGGTATTACTATTCATAACGTCTAGTTTGATTGGTCATAGTGTGTTCGAATCTCGAAGTTGTGTACAATGAAAGTTATTGCATTATTCAAAGAGAAATATACCATGGATGATTGTGGTGATACAAAGGGTGTGGATAGTTATAGGATGTGGAGGCTTAATACCCAGAGGCTCTATCTACGATTTGAGGTATGATATGTGTTTAGTCTACTTTAGTTGTAGTTGTAATAGTGATGGGTGCAGGGCACTCCTTCCAATCATAATATATTATTTGAGACCTGAAGATTCAAGTGGATATTTTAGCATGATATTTGTTCATAATGAATTATACTGAGAGATATTCATAAATCACATATTTATTTCAACAGTGGGACTTGACTCTTGTTGTAATTATATTTTTATAAGATCTCTTTTTTTCAATGATAGGACCTAATGATTTCATTATAGGAATATACTGGATATCTAAAATACTTGTGTATATTGACAATTCCTGATATATGATACAGTGTGTCTACATATTTGGGATTATAATTTCATTCATTGTAATAAGTAAACAAAGGAATAGTAGTTTTTTCCAAGACGTAGAAGAATATAACTAATTTTAAATTTGTTGTCTAGTATACCCATTGAGTAGTTTATATTTCGTTTTTTTAGTTTCTTACAGTGCGGGTGGAGTATGAAGATGTATTAAATGAAGATTTTTTTATTATCTCCCCATTGATAGGTTTAAATCTATATAAACCTACACCTTGGGACTATGTCAATATCAATGTCAGCATATCATATGGACCCACCAGAGCTACTTTAGTTGAAGGTGTGGTAGGAAGATCTAGAGGGGAAGGAATTTGATATAACAAATGTTTCAACATGGTAATACATGGTATTATTATCCCAAAAGGTGGATTGGAGTATTAGTTTATGCATGGTTTGTCATCAACTGAAACATGTGACCATCAATAGTAAGTATCCACTCTCAAGAATCGATTATCTATTCAGCTAGTTGAAAGTGGTGAAGTAGTTCATGAAAATTGAACTCAGCTTGGATTATAAAAAACTCCGAATTTGAGAGGATGACATACCAAATATGGAATTTTTATTCCACTATGTTCATTATGAGTACTTTTGGATGCCCTTCTGGATGAAGAATTCCCTCATTGTGTTCACGGTACACAAAAACCAAATATTTTGTACCTTATTAGATTGGTTCATTCTGGTCTTTAAAGATGATATCCTCATTTACTATACATTAAAGGATGACCAAAAAAGACATTTTAGGATGATCATGGACATAACCTAAATGAACTATCATTATGGGAACCTCTAAAAATGATAGTTTCATATTCATGATGTATAATTATTTGAACATATTACCTCATAATAAATAGTGGTTGTGGACTCTACTAGTATTGAGGTTGTGTAATCTTGGGATAAACCGAGAAGAATGATTGAGTTTTTAAGAGTTCTTAAGATATCAAAATTTTATCACATATTTTTTCCTAATTTCTCCAGTGTCATGGAACATCCAACATTCTTGACCTAAAAGGGAAATCCTTATTTATAGTCAGAGAATTGTCAATAGTATTTTTAAGAGCTATGTCAGAGGTTAATGAACACCCCCATATAGATACTCATAGAGGAGGTAATTGATTTTATGGTATTATTTAATTACTTTAAAGTTGGATTATGGTTTGTTTTGATGCGATAACAGGTCGTTATTTCATACAGGTCCCAATATCTGATACCATATGAGTATAATTATATAACCAATGATCTGGAACTATATGTCATATTGTTCTCCCTAATAATTCATAAATAATATCTTATGGGAGACTGGTTCATCGTCTATTTAGACTATAAGTGTATCATATATATATTTATATAAAATGATATTAACATTAGGTAGAGGTGATGGTTTTTTATCCACTAAAACTGTGATTTTTAGATATTTTATACTCCTTGGAAGGGGAACGCATTGGTAGACACTCTCAGAAAAAATAGGTTTATGGTTTTTTGAGTGAGGAAACAGATTCATATAAATCATTATAGTTGACCCTCATAGATTAATATGGAATATATTACCAATAATCAATGTCTTTGACCCCACTACTTATTCATTGCATTGGGGAGGTACAACGTGGAGATATTAATGGTAAGGAATAGCATGATTAGATATTCATAGGACAACACCCTAATTTATTTTTCTAAGGTAAGAAATATATTGTCTTTTTTGTGGATTAGCGTACCATTCATGGTGTTGGAGGAGGTGTTAAGTAAGTTTTATTAAGCCATTAATAGTTAATTATGGACTCGTGAAAATGAACCATGAAATTTAGTTTCGGTTCTGGTGTCCTCGGATGAATAGTATTATTACTGAGTTTATATATTAATTCCTCACTTTCTAGAATGTTAAGGATAGAAATCATGTACTAGTGGGGTTAGCCCAACCTCTTGAGCTACATGAGTAGATGTAGGAAAACATTTATATGAATTTTTTGAAAGGAATATTTAAAATAGATATAGGTCACAATGCCATCTGGTTGATTATATACTCAATCACCAAGTTGTTTAACATCCTAACCTTCCAATAGAAGAGTTGAGTAGAGGGTTTCAGATTCTTTTACGTGAAGGTTATTGTCTGGCTTCATGGATTCCCCTTAATGATTGATTCAAACAATGATTCCAAATATTCATTATGATAGTGAGGAGGATTACAGAAATATTATGGAACTCAATTGTCATTGATCATGAAATTCCACCCAAAAACTGATGGATAGACTCAAATAACAATTCTGGTTCTAAAGGGCATGATGTGTGATTTTATTTTAGACATTGCTCATTTTTTAGAGGATCATATACCAGCGGTAGAGTTTATATTCAATAATATATACCATTCCACTTTTGGTTTGTAATTGTTTGAGTCCATAAACATAAGAATTGTAAAGGTGAATATTTTCTAAGATAATATGAGGACTCCCTAGTATTCTCACTTATTTGAGTCATTTTTTACTTTTTGGGATGTAAATCAATAAGGTGGGGAGAATATAATAAATCAATTTTTACATAAAATATGTTGGAGTATTTTAAATGATATTTTAATATTAAGGTAATGATTCGAAATAGTTTTATAGGGACCATCAATGTTTTTGTAGGATTAAGTATATGTTTTAGAGTTTTATCCAAAAATATTAAACACCATTTCCCAGTTCAACCTATGGTGGCCCTATAGTGCCTCAGTATAAAATTGGAAAGGGGGAAATGACATGAACAAGATGCGGTGATCAGAAAGAGATACTAACACTCATGGATTATAAAAACTCATCATGTCCATTTTGGAGACTATGGATAGGGGAAAATAGATGTGGTCTTGTCACACACCCATGATATCTGGATGTTTTGGTATTTGTTCAAGAACCACCACAAATAGGGAAATGGTATGGTTTAGATCATGGTGATGGTATTTCTATATTTGATATGAATATTTTAGAAACTATCCTTTAAGGGGTTATGAATTTTCAATATAAATGTTTGGGAATTTATATTGGGGTGTTAATGCGCCTTTTATTCATTATTTCACTTGATTAATGGATTTTTACTCCTATCCGCTTGATTTTTACTCTAATATTTGTTATTTATATATACTAAAGAAACTTAAAATAATTGTATGTGAGATATAATGACCTCTTCACCATTTCTACAAAATCATATTCTTTCATTCTTATTGTAAGGTTGGACCTCAAGTGGAGAAGGTTAAGTCCTGGTGATCAGTGATGGGTAGTGTTGATAAATCATAGAGCCAGTTGAAAGAAAAACACATTATTGTTATATAGATATTTTGGACAGTTTCCACTTCAATGGTTGATCCAAAAACCAAAGTAGGAGCTTTATGTTACTGATTTTTCTTCCCACTTATCTTAGTTCTAGAATGAAAAGGGATCAACTCTTCTTTTTTAATCCATGTTTTGAATAGTTTAATCATTTTTTCATAATTTAAAAAATATGGATTACTAATGGGTTTTTTATATCTACAAATTTTATTCCATTTATATTATTTAAATAAACATATCCATCATTGGGAGTTCACTATTTTTTTTATTACGTTTCTTCATTTTTAATTTCTTTTCCATTGAAATTCGATGGGATGATGACTCAACTATTTTTGAAAACACATTTAGTAGTTTTTTATAACAAAATATATGCATATTATTTATGTCATTTATATAACAGGATTAGAGACACGATGGATGAATGAAAGTGATGATAGATATCCAATTGTGGTACAAGTTATGACGGTTCAATTATTCAATTTGTTTAGGGGATTTCTTCTACTGGTTTGATGATGATGACTCGGTAATGGTCCATATAATCGATGGGATATTAAAAAATAAACCCATTTTTGTAATGGAGGAGATATTGGCAGGGTGGTTAAACATTGAATATATCAATTTATTAGAAATTTCAATCTACACGGTGGTCTATTTTGAATAGAACAATTAGTGTGGACCCCTCCTTGCAATGGTTAACCTTTAAGGCTAAACAAATATCACATGATAATATAATTTGTCTACACTCCATGACACTCATTGAATATATTTTTTTGATTGATTTTGTGTTCCCTCAAATCATTTCAATGTGAGTGTGTCCCTCATTATCATTACCATGAGGGTATTGTGAGGCATACCATCTTGGGAAGAATATGAGCGATCACCTATATGTGTTAGTTATAGATAGAGTCAATTATCCCATTTTTTGAATCAGGTTGTGCTCCTCTATCACTTCATAACTATGGTGGGACAAATATCTTATGAAGAACATCTAAGGAATGTGATCTACATCTTAGTGGGTTGTTCCTGTGAGGGTCAAGTACCCCACATAGACTTTGTGTTTGATCCCCTGTCAATATATGATTGTGTTGTGAGAGCCATTAGTGTCTGTGAGACTAGTGGAGTGAGTTATTTTAGGTTATTATTACTATGTAGCATTATAAATATTACATTGGTTGGAAGTGAGGATAGAACTCACCTGTGACTTTGAGTCTTACCTTTATCATTTTTTGGGTTTTACATTTTATTTCTATGCTATTTTGATTTAGTGTAGACTTCATCCTCAATGTTGTGTGTTTGGGGTTTTCAATGTATTCTATAGAGAATGATTATTCTCATACCTACATGGGATCTACATGAATTTATCATGTGTTATATAAATAATCAACCTTTTTACAAAGTCCTAGGTTGACTAGGAATAAGTGGAGCTAAGTAAAAATAGATGGACAAAAATAGTTCAAAGAGTGGTATATGTATATAAATCCCATATTATTTTGTAGTTGGGACTCTTTTTACAGTATTAGTGAAATTTTATTTAGGCTAATTAATATTTTCATACAATTATTTATACTCATTGGTGTGATTAGTTTTTTTTGTATGTATTTACAACATCAATTGTTATTATTTTCTACATTATACTGGTGTACGGAGATGTGTTCATGTGTATAGGTACTTTAGTCTAATACATCCCATGGGTGAAATATTCCTACTCCATATTAGTATCCAACCCTTGACCTATTAGAGGTGGTATTGGGGTCTCTCTCTCATATTTCCACTATCCAGGTGGGCCCCAATGAGACAGGTTGTTATAGGTTTTCCATGATAGACTTTTTTTCATTGTACCACTAGATGTGAGTTATAGAGGATGACATTATTAATTCAAGAGTAAATACTTACTATATTAGTATCATATCATTCTTATTAGGGTTATTAATTCTTCAAAACTATTCTTGGATCTCATCAAAACAATTTTCCATCGATATCGTGAAACCTTCATGATTATATCAATGGGTAATACCCTGAAATAATCACTCACTATAGATATCCATGTTTGGCCCCTAGATATTGTGATTATAACACTTCAAGGACATTGATTTATTACCCAAATATTTAAGTGTAACTTTTAGTTTCATAAGGTATGATTCCTTAGGAATGTAATCTCTAAGGTAGGGGTTTTTGTGGACCCAATGAAGGTTGAGGCAGTGATGTCATGGGCTCAAAGAAAGGATATGTTTGAGGTTAGGAGTTTTTTTTAATTATCTAGACACTATATATGGTTCATGCATGACCAGTCATATTAAAAAACTCTAAAGAAAATGATTTTAAAAGGGGGGTGAATCTTTGATGGTCTAATATTGTGAGGAGGTGTTCCATAATCTAAACAGAATATTGACCACTACCTAAATAATTACTTTTCAAAACCAATGATTTGTATGTAGTCTAATGAAATTACATAGAAGTTGTTTTTGGTGTTCTGGTGATCTAGATGGATCACATAGTAGATTATGGTTCATTTCATCTATGACCCCATTATTGTAATTACACGACACATGACTTGGATTTGGTAGTTATAGTCCACACATTGAAGTGTTGGTGACATTATCTCTTTAATGAGTGGTTTTTTATGTACTGAACCCACAAAGGCCTCCAATATATCTTTTCATGGTGCTATATGAACATTATGCAGAGTTTTTGGGTATATTAATTAAATATATTTGACTTATATATGGCCTATTATGTTGGAATGGGTATGTTCATTCAATGTTCTCTAGGGAAGGAAATTCCAGAGACAAGCTCTTAGTGTGTGGCCTTTATATAAGGAATATCATCTGATGATTATTAAAGAATATTAGTTTATGGATTCATCATGGGTTCATAGTGTAATGACATGTGTAGTTTATATAATCGCATATTTTATAGTCAACCATGTCAAAGAGATCCAAGAGTCAGACCCCATGTTCATAGTGATGTGAGAACACATAGAAATGGGAGATTCTATTCTTGGATAGTCCATAGATGATGAAAGTATGATCTGTATTCTTCAAAAGTTTGTAGTTATAACTTACTTAAAGTAATATCTAATTAGATACTCTCATGAATCAATTTGGTCAATGATGACGTACCATGACATATGAAGTCAGTTTTGGTATTAAAGTTTGATGATAGAAAATGATGGTTTTGATTTTTTTTATTCTTATATTCTCACAGATAAAGGCTTGTTATCATAATAATGGTGGTTTACTCTAGACCCCTCTAGTTCCTATGAGTATGTGGGATAATATGATGATAGACTTCATGATAGAGATACCCAGGACCCTGAGGGTTAGAGATTGTATTTGGGTGATAGTCATTTGGTTGATGAAGGTGGATTATTTCATGCTGATTGAAGAGAACCTTTTAGTAGATGAGTTGTGTAATTTTTTGATATGGTAGATATTACATTTTAATTGAGTTTCATATTGAATTATACCATAAAATGATGTGTGGTATATTTATAATTTTTGTAAAGTTGTGTAGATGGATTTGGGTACTTAGTTGAATTTGAGTAGAACATATCATCCAAATATTTAATAAATGTTTCAAAAATATAATGTAGATCCTTTAAGATGTGATTTGGGAATGATTCTTGAAATTTAGTGGATTATGGTATGGTCATATGGACTTGGTGGAGTTTTCTTACAATAATTATTTCCATAATTCTATTCACATGTCACATTTGGAGGCTCTCTATAGGTGTCCATTCTTCTCATAGCTGTGTTGGAATGAGGTGGCTGATTCAATAATGGATGAAATGAGTATGGATAAGGTGACTATAAACATAGTATAGTATATCAATAATTATTTGGTTACCATTTTTAACAAGAAAATATTATATATAAATTATAGTAGATGACCTTTGGATTTTGTTTTTGGTGATCGGGTTTTCTTGTGGTTGTTACCTTGGTTGGTGCATTGATGTATGAGGAAGTGGGGGAAGCATGGAATGTAGTTTTTGAGACCATTTCAGATAACTAGATATATAAAATTATTGTCTTACCGACTAGAAAGTATCTCACATTATCAAGGAATACACGATTCTACAAAATTTTCTGTATTTTTGAGGTACATTTTTGATCACACACATGTGATCGACTATAGGGATGTTGAGTTGGAACAAGAAGCATATTTTGTGGAGAACTGAGTGTGGATACTATATTGGAGTGAAAATTTGTTTCATAGGAAGGTAATTCCACTTGTTCATGTATTATGGTAGCATGGATGGCTCAGTTACGAAATTTGGAAGTGGGAGATTGATGTTGAAGATCAGTGGCCTATGTTGTTCATGTAGGATCGCTCTATATGCTTCTCAAGGATTGAAATCCATAGAGGGATAGATTATAAATGATTTTAATTTTTCTTCATGATATTTTAAGAATTTATTCCTCATTCCCCATTTATTTTTTTGTTTGAACCATTTTAGTAAATTTGTTTTTAGTTTTTTGTATCGTTTGGAGGCTTTAGAGACCATGTGGTCCAAAACAAGAAACACCAAAGCCATAGTGGCCTTGGATAACTCCTCTAAAGGAAAAAAGGTTTAATGAGTGGTTTCATATCAATAGCATTCAGATGCACATACTAAAATCCATAGACATATAAACCTCACCATAACCATGTTGGACTATATGGTGATTTAAAATACCTTGGTCCTAGGAACAATATCGTAGGGGTATCCGATATTGCTATGGGTGTTAAAGAACATCACAACCATGTTAGAGGTCATACTCCAAGTCATTTTCAAGGCAGTGTTGGTTTTGAAATGGTTGAAACCATTTTCTTTTTCCTCAAATATTGATCATTTATAAGGGGAAACACATAGATTATAAGTAATTGGTATTTAATGTGAAATTATTTTTTATTTACCCTTTTAATTAATTTAAAGCACTTCTCTTTGATGTTTCCTTCAGCCTAGATGATTACCAAATGACTTCCACAAAAATATTTGGTGATTTGATTGATTATTCTAATTTTTAGGTTATTTCCTTGAATAACCTTGATTCTTCTAAACCTCATTTCTTTTTTTGGAAATCAATACCTTAATGGTGGATTCTACTCTTACTGAAACAAGTTTTTTAGTTACTAACATTGCTTCTATTTTCACTACTGAGGAATCATGAGTCTCCTTCATCCAAACCTAAACATTAAAATTGTGAGTTATTGATGATTTATAAGTGTTATTTCTACAATAGGAATGATTATTTATTATCCCTCATCCTATAACCCACATAATATTTTATTATAATTTGTTCCATGAACTCTTAGAATGCAAGATTGTTCTATTTTCTGTGTAAATGAGGTTCAGTTGATGATGCTCTTGGAAAACCATGTCACAAAAAACCACATGATTGGGGTAAAATTTACCATTAAGAGGATGTTTATATGATTTTTATCATGATATTACATTTTATTATTATATTCTTTTCACTGTGATTTATTTTGACTGCATTTTTGTGCGTGTATCCCATGAGATCATGTCTGTTGTTTTAGCACATTTTTATGTGTGTGCATAGATTATGAGACATATTCTTTATATTACATGAATTTTTATCTATCATATTATTTCTATGTATTGCAATTTTAGTTCCGTTATCTTCTACAGTTGAGTGTGTAGGTTGATACATATAGATTATCCTTCTTGAGGGGGATGTTTCATATGTTTTTTCAGAATATATAATAGTTACCCCTTCATGGAATATGTCTAAAACATATTTTTGGAATATCATATGAAGGGGGTGTTTTAGGCAGCTAGATGAATACATTTACGGTGTAGAGATGAAGGGGGTAGGTCTAGGTGTTGTGTTGGTTTTGTTACATCAGGACCACTCAGTACACATTTTTATATTAATGTTTCATTCTTATTTCCAATCATGACATAAAATATTATTCATGTGAACTCATTTTATGAATGCATTAGTGATGTACTACTAGGTAAATACTCATAAAATTCATTTTAATATCGATTCACATGAAGACATCATGATCATGGATAAATAAAGGGGATATGAACCGATGATACTAATCTTTGAGATGAATCATAGTGATCAAGGGAAATGATGGGATGGAATTCAGAGTGATATGGTAGTGTTTTATTTATTTACCAATCTTGACCAAACTCTGGTTCACCTACCACATTGGGGTTCTATGGTTTATTATTAAATATGAAGTATGATACATTCCATTCCATATATTATATCATTTTTTATTTATTCCATTGTGTTATTATTTATAAATTTCCATGATGATAATGAGGGTATAATCTCCCAACTATAGGAATTTGGAACCATTACACTAGTTGGAAAACTTTTTTGTATGGGTATGCATGACTATGGCCTTGTGAAAATATGGATATGATTCAAAGATTTTGGTTTGGGTGTTACAAGGGTATTATCTATGTTTCGAAAGTAGGTTCTCACTAACATAGAATTTGTGGCCATAGAAAAAATTTGAAAAAAAATGTTGAATAATACATGAAATCCTTTTCCCATGAATTATATAGATATACATTTCATATTTTTTGATGTTTTACTATTGTGTTTCTTGTTTTTAGTTTTGTTACTCAAAATATCTCTCCCAAAAATAAATTTGTGTCATTAAAGGCCATGTCTCATGAAGATTTTCATGGATAGGTTTGTGGTAACATTAAAATAACTTATTCTTACTTATAAAATCAACCAATGTGTTAGACATGTTCCTCTACTACAATAAAGTTTGTGGCCCTAAATTCTAGAGAAAATAATTCACCAAATGATCACCTCTTGTTCTAGTTGGTGAGTAAACTTTTATGAGAGTACCATATCAATGGCTTCATCCTAACAATAGAGATATCTTTTGAAATACTCTTGGGGATAATTATCTATAGTACGTACTATAAATGACAAGCCTTATAGAATCAAGTGGCCAATGTGGCCACATCTAACTATTTGTGCAGTAAGTACCTAAATAACAACAACACTTACCTACATTACCATAGGGAGGTTGAGAATGATTTCAACTATATCAAATAATCTTATAGGGAATTTCCTAGAATTAATCGAACCATCTACTATCATTTACAATGTCACGTGGCCCCATCCCATCAGAAATACACTAAGAAGATTTACCTACATATTCATAACCTATTTATAAAAACTAGGGAACATAGGAAGAATTATTTCTACATGAAGATAGCTAAAAAATATTACAGGAAGACTCATATCCATGTTACTATCAAAACTCAAAAAGTTAAGTATAATATTCCAACATAAACTTGGGGGAATGATCATATACTTATTCCCTCCAACATCCTGTTATTATATATATATATACTAATGAAATATCTAGAGAAGGATCAAATACTAATTCTCTTCAACGCAAATGAAGAATGTTTGATTACTTTTATAGAAGATATACCTGATTTCTATCAACACCCAATAATTTCCTTGATATATTCCTATGAATGATCAAGAGCATGATCATATCCCTAATTCAACCTATTAAATTATTTATTATACACTAATTTAAATCAAGGAGTTTCATATAAAGGATTATACTCATGAGGATAAATAAAAAAATAATGACTCCATTTATGATTAAGGTCCATACCCTAGTCTCCCATATGAGAATATCCTTAATGAGGTCTTACTAAGAAAAATCGGTAGTCTTAAAGAAGCACTCTTCCCCATGGAGACATCTATTTCCTTGACGATCATTGATATATTCTTATTGTGTAAGGAGGGTGTGAAAAATATTTATAAATTTTTTAAATAATATATATTCATGAAGGTTTTATCCATAGTTCTATGATTATAAACTCAAGAGGAAATCCCTAGAGGGTACTCTATAAATGTCCTCTCTATGGTTTTGTGAAGATCAGTCTGGAAATTCCCATTCATGATGATAGTTGTGGGGGTCCTACCCTTAATATAATGTTTTAAAAATATAGAGATCCTCCTATTTACTTCTCATTTGAAATTAGTGATCATAGAGGTCCTCCATGTTGAATCCAATCCAATAACTCCATAGCTCCTAAAAAGGGATGAGTTTCATATGTTCTTTATATGAAAAAATAAAATAACTGACATGAAGTTAATCCCTATGAAAAAAACCAATGACTTAGTATCCATAGATGTTCTCCATATGTATTCCCAGCTAAAAACAATGAACATATCCCTTAATGTTTTTATTACATAGTCCCTCCATGTGATAGGCTATTAATTCATAATAGAGGTCCTCCCCATGACTGTAAATCAAGAATAAACTTTTGTGGTCCTCCCCATGGTGCTCTTTTTGAAGAAACTCATTTTAATGAAATTTATTTTCAACAAAAAGTTCTTTCGCATATTAAATATACTCTAAAATCACCCACATATTGAGAAGTACTTTAGAAACTCAATTCGACTACATTGGTAGCCTAGTCACCACTCAAGGATATTTTATCCCTATTTAATGGATGTTTGAGGTGACACTTATTATTTATTCAGACCAGTAACAATATAACATTTTATATAGCCAATGAAATTCTAAATAACCCTACTCCAATTGAAAATTTAATGAATAAAAAAATAATTTATTTAGATCATTTTAAAGAACACCTCATTGAGAATAAGGATAAATCCATGTTTTTCTAGATAGAATTGTTTCAGTAAATAATACTGGTCATTTTATAGTCCATGGAATATTCGAGGAATGAAATTATTAAGGAACTAAAAGAGGAATATGTATGAAAATACCATCAGAACATATGGAATACTACTATTCATATCAATACTAGATACATGTATTTTAGGGAGTTCGCAGACCATCTTAATATGGTGAAGGAAATCTTCCACACATTTGACTATTTAACATTTTTAGTGGCTTTGAATTCTAATTCAAGGGACCTGTGTGAGTTTCTATTACTCTACATACTCAAATTTATGAGGGAAATACTCTTGATAGTCACTAATATCCATCTTTAATAGAGTATTAGAGGGTATGGATAATTCATAAAATTTCACTTTAATCCAATCATGGGATAAAAAATTTCATATGAGAAAGAATATTTTACAATCATTAAATTACAAAATGGCTCAAAATTTGGGTTTTCATTTTCTAGTTTTTTATATATTCATCAATATTAGAAAGTGAATACATGGTGGGACTCAGTAGTTGACAGAGTCCTATATCAGGCTACCAAGATGGTCAAACAGTCTGTCCATTTGAGGAAAAATAACCTTAAAAAGGAATTGTATATAACAAATGCAAGAATATAATCCTAGAAGGACAATATTTTTGGGAAAATATTTCTAGGGAAAAATAATAGCATTCTCAAACTGCAAGTCTATGTTTGTTTTTACCAACACAAACACCACTAAATATATCAAATCCACACCATGAAAATTACTTGATTGTTCTATAGTGAAATCTACCCAACCCTATAGTACTAGGGATACTATTTAATATCACTCTTCTATAGAAGAAGAAATTTTATATTATAGGAGTGGATTCATGGGAACTACACCTATGGATCTTTTACTTAAAATTTTATTTTCTTCATCATGGGAATTTTTAGTGAAATCAATTAGGGTCTCCCTCAATATCAACTTCAAAAAACTAATTCCAAGTTATCTTCAATGAGAAAAGTCACAACCTCAAAAAGGATAGAAGTTAAATTGGTCCACAAAAACCCAGATATCAAGGAGGATTACGATCTGTCCCTCAATAGATATTCATAGGATGATAAATACCCCTACTAATTTAATGTTGAATATGATCTAGTTCTCTTTGAGTGATTCATTTTAGTGAATTTTATAAACATAATATTTAGGGATGATATAAACTATGACAGAGACATAGTAGAACATGATTAATATGCCTCCATTTTAAATGTGGTTCACAAAGAAATATATAAGTAAGGTGCGTATAACCTACCTCAGAGGAAGAATCATCAATTATAAGATCATTTGAACATCCAAATAACACATACTAAACAAGATTCAATTACATATAAATGTAATTGGTTGGCTATATCAACATCCATACCACAACCTAAATAATTATGAATTATATCTGTTATGGAGAAGTCTTCTCAATGTGAGATTGAGTTAGATATTTTTTAGGTAAATTGATGCCAAATTACTCAGGTAATATCCCTAATGAGTGAATATACCAGGTCAAGTTCAATAAATATTTTTTAGTGAATCCCCCTTAAGTATAGGTAACCAGTCAATCAAAAAGTATAGATTCCAATCATATGATAAAACCAAGTTCCCATAAAATGTGTCTATTTAACTCCAGTGGTAAAAGAATTTTCATAAAAAAATACAATTGTGGAAGAAACCACAAATATTTCTAGCAATTTACCTAATTATACCTCAATATTGTTATCAATATTAGAAATATTAGAGATGAACCTATTAGGATCAGTTTATTGCCACCACCTGAGAATTATCCTACGCAACAGTTATACTGAAACATCTAAACTCATTTGAATACTGAACCACCTAAATGGAATATATGGATGGGTAATGTAATGACCCAAACATTTTGAATTATAATAGTTTCATGAAAATGTATTTTTCTGTACTCAACAAAACTATTTCTGTTTATAAATGATGTGAGTGTAATTGAAATGAGATAGTTGGGTTTTGAATATTTTATGATTATTGGTGAATTTTACTTTTGTTCAATATCACTATTGAAAACTATACTCTTAACATTAATATTTGTGATTATAAATGGAAATTATAATGGTTATTATTATAGAAAGAATAGCCTAAGGCCTCATCTAGTAGACTCAGTCCATACAGAGCCCATTTATCGAAGCATGGGAAGGAGGTGGAGTCATTGGGCATCACTCTAGACCAATACCAAGCTGAACTTCAACTCATTAAGCTTGAAAGTAATATCTTACATGGGATTTTAATCTTGATATAAATCACCACTCAGATATTTCTGTCTGAGGCACCCCATGATTCTATCACAATTACACACTTTACTCTTAGGTCCTATGTGGGTGTTATAAGGGGTTATGTAACGAGGCATTAGTTACTTTGTGCAATCCATTGGTATAAATAAATTTTTTATTTCATCATTCATATTTTAGGATTAAATTTTCATGAAAAATTATATTTTTAATTAAGAAAAAAATGATAAATTGGTCTTTGAAGTTAAAATTCTACTTTTTCAAATATTTTTCTTACTTAGGGAATTATTTTGGTAAAATAAACATTATTTTTTAATTTCAAATGTCGAAATTATCCTTGTCTTAATATTTACAAGTTTTATAAGATGTTTCTATTTTATTTTTTGTATTTTATAAATGGTGATTTTTTTATGAATAGTTTTTTTTGAATAGTTTTATTTATGAATTGTAAAAAAAATTATTATTAAATAACTTTTTCTGTGAAATGATTTCCAAAAATCTGACATATATGGTTGTAATCAGGGGGAAAATATTGTTCAATAAGATCAAAATAATTTTTTTTGTGAATAGTAAATTGACCCTCCAGAATAGTAATTTTAACATTAGGAATTGTAATTTTACCTATAGAATATTAACATCACCTATGGAGGTAGAAATATGATTTAGTCAACTTAAGTGGTAATGTGATATAATTATGTCATAGTATAAGTAAATAATGATTTTATAAATTATTTTTCATGTATTATTATTACTTTTATTTTATTTTATTTCAAATTAAATTAATTTTTATAAAATGGAGATCACTTTTGGATTCAACACATTGAAAAAAAATCGGGTGAATGTGTTGTATTTATTCTGAAACAATTTAATTTTTTATTAATATTAAACATAGAGTTTTGAGTTTTCGGTAAGTAAAGTTAAATCATTAATTATATAATAATGATGTAATAATTCGGGTATACTCTTAAGAAATAAAATATCTTAGGAGGTTTCCATAGTGGCCAATACCATGGGCAAGACCATGGTTTTGAAAGTACCACTAATGAGGTGTCGCATGGAAATTAATAAAATATTCCTTCACTTTTTCTATAAATACCAACCCATTATTACCTTAAATTCCTTATAAATTACTCCTCAAAAAATTCCAGGATCTTTTTTACCTCTCAATGAGTCATCAAAAGGTTCCATAAATCCCCCCAAGGTCCCAATCTTTATGTTTTTGAAGTTGCTCTTCATGGTAAGCGAATCTTTCTCCCTCCTATTTTAGTCAAGACTTATTTTATGTTATGTCTATTAAATTTTCATTTTATATGTTAGGTTATGTTATTATGTATCCATATTGATGTCTATTTTATTTCCAAATGATTAGATACCCATTTCTCTCTCATCAAATCATTTTCAGAATTTTTAAGTGACGTCGTTAGGCTGCTGAATTTTCGTAAGGGAATTATCCACATTCTTTTCCGTTCATGTACTCTTTTATGTGGTATTTATTTCAAGATTTCATATCAAGTTATTATTTTAATTTTATTATGTCCCTCTACTAAAAAATGATTCATTAATGGATAGGTTACCCTTTTCCCCTATATTTTTAATGTTTTCTAAATCCATGTTTCATATCCATTATGAAGGAGAATTTTCATCTCAAAATATCTCTTTTTCTCGTGAAATTCACTTATTTTATTTTTTTTAAATACCCAAACCTATATAATTTCTAGTGGTATTCACAAAGAAATAAAAATGATACATTTTATTCTATAATTGACATACATAAAAACCTCATCCCCATTCTATGGGTTATAAATGACATAATGATCTTCTTTTTAGAGCTTTTTAAAATGTCACGATTTTGATATGAAACCCATTTATTTTATTCCATTTGGTTTATTTATGTAATGTTTGATTGTTATCTATGTTTCTCACAAGAAAATTAATACATATTAATGGTGTGTTTGGATAGTTATCTAATGCATTGGGTAAAATAATTAATCTCTAGAGATGACAAGTTTTATGATAACTTGGTGTATAACCTAGGTAATTTTTATGATGCCTTGGGGATGGACTTTAGTGATATACTTATGAATTCCTAAATTAAATTTTATAGCCACATTTTCAGGTTATGTTTCAAGTTACTAATATTATTATATTCCTCATTATCATGACATTATGATATTCCCCATGTTCTTGTTCATATCACTCAATTTCACATGTAAACTGTTTCACATGTATTTCATACTAGGCCTTCTGCTCACCCTTTCCTTTTATGTATGTCCCCGAGTTATGGGTGTTGAAATTGTACATATTATGATAATTTAAAAAAATAAAGAGGTTTAAAAGAATTTTATATGTTTTCATGTATTATGTACCTTTTTTTCAAGACCCTAAACTATAAAGATACTTTATTTGTAATGTAATTAAATATTATGTAATAAGAAGGTGTGATGCCAAAGTTGGAATCAGAGGATAGTTTAGTTATTTTTAGAAATTTGGATTTGAAAATATTAGGAATAAACTTATAGAAAAGTTTAAATATATGAAAACGTCCTGGTATTTTGGTTTAATATTAAGTAAGTTGTTTAGGAAAATATAAATCCATGTTGAGATAAAAACAAGTCGATGTAGAGCTACCATAGATATATCTAGGGATACGACCTGAAAACACCTCTTTGAGATAGATTCGAACAAGAACTAGTGCATGAAAATGGGACTTTCTATACTATTATTTTGACACTACCATGGGATATAGTTTCTCAATTAATGATTTTTTTATGAATAATTATTAAGGATTTATAGATAAATGCAATAGTTGTTGAAGAATAATGTGTTCATGAATTGCGTGTTAAGGCCAAAAAATAAATTAAAAAGATATGATTCATAAATGAAATAAATTTCTCACAAAGGTTTTAGTCTTTAGGAAAATGGTGGGAAATAGGATAAACCATGGAAATAGTGGCCACAATAGACCATGCACTTACAACCCTTCTATGGATGCTGGAATGTAATATTTCAGGAGAATGATGTACCAACAGAATCTTGTAATGGGAAATAACTTGGATCAAGGTGAGAGAACAATTTCCCCATAAAGGGAAAAAATTCTTTTTATCCCTTTATTCTTCAATGACCACTAATGTTGAGTGGATCTACCAACCCATTGACTATTGAATGTTGGATCACCTCTATCAAAATGATATTTTCAATGTGTCGTTGTTCAGGGTAGGAGAAGGTCACCCTAAATATTTACCACTTAGATGGAGAGGCTGATCTGTGGTGGGAACTGATTAAAAACATGAGTAAAAATTTTTAGAATGAAGATGTGGAGTTGGAAGAGTTTTAGAGGTATATTCTTCCGTAATAATTTCCCTCACTCGATGAGAAAAAAATGGAAAGGAGTTTCTTGAGCTAAAGAAGAAGGAGAATGAATCTGTTGGAAGCTGCAAGATGAACTTCACAATACATTCAAGTTAAACCTAAAAATTATTCATGGATAATAATGGGAAGGTTGATAGATTATTTAGTGGACTAAAACCTCATCTATGGAAGAAACTATCCAAACAAGACTTTGATATCTATGTGGAGATCATGTGGAGTGCTATGAAAGTTGAACTGGAGTTCAGTGAGATGAAGTTGTCTCTTAACTCCAATGACAATAAGAGATCAATAGAGCCAAGATTAGAAAGAAGATTTGATCTGGGGAGAGGAGGAAAGGAAGTGAAGCATCCCACTTCTACTAAATGTGGGAATAATAATTCGGGGAACTACCTGCTCCAGGGAAAAAATTACAACAAGTGTGGAAGAGATAGTCTTATCGTGCAGAATTTTAATTGTGAGGTGAAGCCTAAACTTATCAACCCTAACAAAAAAGGGAATATGGTAAAGGACATACCTAAATTTCAATTCAATAAGTGTGGATAGATTATGAACTTCTCCAATAACTATCCAAATCTGAGTTTATTGGAGGGGAGTCACCACCAGCCTCAGAAAAGGCCAATAGAGTAGGGTCGCACTCTTTCTATCATGACATGAGATATTGATGCTCCAAATTATGTGGTGGTAGGTAATATTTTTGTTCTCTCGAAGATAGAAATTACATTGTTTGATTCTGGTTCTGTGCATTCTTTTATTTCCTCTAAGTTTTAATGGAATTTGGAATAAACCCCGGAATTGCTAAATATAGAGTTATCAGTAAAGACTCATGGTGGGATTATCCAAGCATCAACAATATTTCAAAAATCTAGTAATTACTTTAGTGAGAACAATATTATCATAAATACATTATTCATTACCCTGTTGTTATTCGATATTATACTAGGGATATACTAGATCTCAAAGTATAATGCTAAGATCAAATGCATAAGCAAGAAAATCTTAGTAATATTGAATTGGAATCCTACAGTTATCTTCTATGGAGAGATATCTAAACCTGATATTTTTCAAGAAGAAACTACAATATTCTTCTTTATGTAGTTGATCAGTGAATATAAATAAGGAAATGATACTATAATGATAGAAAATGTCCCCATCATCTTGGAATACATTGATGTATTTCATGTGGAGTTACCTAGATCTCCCCCGAAAATAGAGGTAGAGTTCTCCATTGAACTCATACCAGGATATCATATGATATCAGAGACCCCATATAGGATGTAAAATGTGGTGCTGGAGGAATTAAAGAAGAAACTCCAAGATCTTTTGGATAAGGGTTTTATCCGATCGAGTGTGTCTTAGTGGAGATCACATATTCTCATTGAGAAGATTAATGAGGAATTAGTGAGGTTACAAATTGATTTTGGAGAATTGAATGGGATCATAGTGAAGAGAAAACACCCTCTTCCAAGAATTGATGAATTTTTTAACCAACTTCATGGGGATCAATTATTATCTATGATAGTTGTTTGATCATGTTATCATAAATTTAGGGTAAATAAAGAAGATATTCCAAAAAAATCTTTCTGATCAAGATATGTACATTATGAGTATGTTGTTATGAACTTTGGCATGACTAATGCTCCAGCTATTTTTATAGATTTGATAAATCGAATCCTTAACAAATACCTTGATAACATTGTTGTAGTTTTTATAGAGGACATTTTGATATATTCCAAAATTCATGGGTAGCATGGGGATCATTTAAGGGTTATTTTTCAATCTATATAGAAGGATAGGGTTATTTGGAATGTTTAGAAACTGTGAATTTTGGTTACAAAAAGTTTCATTATTGGGTCACATTGTAGACAATGAAAGAATCAAGTTGACCATGAAATGACAAAGGTTGTAGAGGAGTTGCCTCAGCATACAATAATAACTGATATTTTTAGTTTCTATGAATTAGTGGGATATTATATGAGGTTTGTGGAAATCATTTCTCAACATTATAATCCATATAACAAGTTAAATCAAAAAGTTGTTAAATTCATATGGATACAGGTGTGTGGTGAATGCTTCAAAGTGCTGAAGAAGAGTTAGTTACTACACCCGTGAAACTCTTCCCTTAAGAGGATAAGGATTTTTTATTTTTAGTGAAGCATATATTAAGTGGATTTGGTGAATCCATTTGAAAAATGTCAGTGTGATTGCTTATGCATCTTGATAGTTGAATTCTCGTGAGCAGAACTATTCTACACATGGTATTGATCTTGCTGTAGTTGTTTTTTTAGGATGATATGGAGGAACAATCCCTCTAGGGAGAGATTTTATATATACACAAACCACCAATGTTTGAAGTATATTTTCCCACAAAAGTAATTGAACATTAGGTATAGGAGATGGTTGGAACTTCTTAAAGATTATTTTTTTTAATTCATCATCATCATGGAAGAGAAAACATATTCATTGATGCAACATGTAGGAAAGACCTAGTTGTTCTTTCCATGATGAGGATTAAAAGGGATCCTCTGATCAATGACCAAGTAAATATGGGAATAGGAATTATAAGGGAATAGAAATCATCAACCCTAACCCAAATTATTTCTCAGCAATAATTACTATATAAGATCATGAAATATCATAAAGAAGTCTCTTTGTTACTGAAGAAGTTTGAGGTTGTGAAGAATAGAAAGTTTCCTGAGTTGAATATTGATCATGAAGGTGTACTAAAATTTCATAAAAGACTGTGTTCCATCGTTTCTAGAAATAATGATGGAGCTGATGGATGAAGCTCCTATCAGCACATTCTCTATATATACTGAATGCACGAAAATGTATAGGGACCTTCGTGATCATTTTTTGTGGGATTATTAGAAAAGGGAGATTGTTGACTACACTAGATGGTGCATGGTATGTCAGCAAGTGAAGGCATAGTGACAATTTCATAAATGGGTATTACAACCGCTACCCATTCCAGCATGGAAGTGGGAAAATATAACCATGTACTTTGTCACTAGTCTCCCAAGAACTTCTAATGGAAACAGTGCAATGTGGGTTATAGTGGACCGTCCCACCATGAATGGACATTTTAACCCAATTTAGGAATATTTAACTCTAGATGAACATGCTACTATTTACGTGATGTAAGTGGTAAACATGTATGGAGTTCCACTTTCTATCATATAGGATTGTGATCTAAGGTTCACATCAATATTTTGGAGAAGTATCCAACATAATTTGAGTACCGAATTGAATTTTAGTACAGCCTATCACCCCCAAACTGATGGCTAATATAAATGGACTATTCAAACACTCAAGGACATACTGAGAACATGATCCATGGAATTTAAAGGGGGATGGGATCAACATATCCCATTATTTGAGTTCTCTTATAATAACAAATTCCACTTGATCATTCAAATGGCACTTTATGAAGCTCTATATGGGAAGTGATGTAGAAATCCTACCCATTTGGATGATATTGGTGAGAGAAAGATTCTTGGTCTTAATCTTGTGCATGATATGAAAAAAAGGTTCATCCAATCCAATAACACATTAAGGATACTCAATTTCTACAAAAGATCTCTCCCAATATCCATCGAAGGGACATGGAGTTTGATGTCAGTAAAAAAGTCATTCTTTGAATTTCACCTTGGTAGAGAGTCATGTGGTTTGGGA
This sequence comes from Viscum album, assembly GCA_963277665.1. Classification (NCBI taxonomy): domain Eukaryota; kingdom Viridiplantae; phylum Streptophyta; class Magnoliopsida; order Santalales; family Viscaceae; genus Viscum; species Viscum album. The sequence goes on from OY728146.1 coordinate 1,820,430,736, forward strand.
TGAAAGGGAAGCACATCCCTAGGTATAGTGGCCCCTATGAAATTGATGATCGCGTAGGAGTAGTGGCCTATCTAATTAAACTTCCTCCAAATCTATCACAAGTTCAGGATGTCTTCCACATATGACTCTTGAGGAAGTTTTCACCAAAACCATTATATATACTAAATATAGATGTGGTACAACAGGGGCATGACCAATCTTATGAGGTGTATCTGGTGTAAATCTTGGATCGTAGAGATAAGTCTCTACAAAATATGACTACCCACCTTCTTGAAGTGTTGTATAGGAACCAAAAATTTGAACATGTCACATGGGAGAAATAAGAGTCTATAAGGTAGAATTACCCACAATGTTTCTCTTATGTAGGTAAGATTTGAAATTTCCAGGATGAAATTTATTAAGGGGGGATAATGTAATGACCCAATGTTTTTTAATAGTAATTGTTTCATGAAATTGTTTGTATTTGTACTCAACAAAACAATATCCCTTTATTAATAAATTGAGTATAATTTAAATAAGACCATTGGGTTTTGACTATTATATAAACATTGGTAAATAGGACCTTTGGATACTATACTCTCAATGTTAAGATTAGTGATTATAAATGGAAATAATAGTGGTTATTGTTGTAGAAAAAAATTCAGTGGCCTCATCTAGAATACTAGGGCCATAAGAATCCGATTTGTCAGAGCTTGGGACGGAAGTGGTGTCACTTGGAATCGCTCTAGACAAATACCATGCCAAAATTAAACATGTTAACATTGAATGTAATCTCTTACAAGATAATTTCATGTTGATATAAACCAACACTTGGGAAATATTTTTGGATCCACCCCAATTCTATCACTATTGCACACCTTACTCTTATGTCCGATGCCGGAGTTATAAGGGGTTATGTAATGAGTCCTTAGTTACATTGTGTAATCCCTCCATATAAAAAAACTTATACTTCATCATTAATTTTTTAAGAATAAGTTTTCATAATAAAGTATTTTTTTATGGAAAATTTGAAAAATTGATTTTAGAAGTAAAAAATTGTACTTTTCTGAGTTGTTTCAGACATAGAGAAATATTACAGTAAAATAAACATTATTTTTAAATTTTAAAAGTTAAAATTATCCTAGGATGAATTTTTTAATTTTTTTTAATAAGATTCAATTTGATTAGTATTTTTTTATGAATATTTCTTTCATGAATTTTATTTGATGAATATTTTTTTTGAATATTGAAAAAAATAATTTTTTATTAAATAACATTTTCTATGAAATGGTTTTAAAAAATCTAGAATACATGGTTATAATCAGGGTGAAAAATGTGGTCCAATAAGATCAGAATAATTTTTTAGATAATATTAACATTACCCTTTGGAATAGGAATTTTACCCTTATGAATAATAATTTTACCAATGGAATGATAACATTGCCTAAGGAGGTATAAATATGTTTTAATCATTTTATATTGTAATTTGATATAATTATGTCATAGTACAGGTAAATAAACATTCTAGAAATCATTAGTCAAGTATTAGTATTTTATTTATTTAATTTAAATTAAAAAAATATTATAAAATGGATTTAACATAGGTATTCTACTCATCAAAAAATTGTTAGGGTGAATTTTTTTATTTTATTTTTTGAAACAATTGATTTTTTTGTGGATAGTTAAAATACAGTTTTGAGTTTTCAATAACATTAATGAAATCATTAAGGATGAAATAATGATTTAATAATTATGGTAAAATCTTGAGAAATAATATATGTTATGAGGTGTCCCAATTTTATAATACCATGTGCAAATAAAATGGTCATGCCCATGGTTTTTCATATACCACTAATGAGGTGTCCCTGGGATAATTATTAAAATATTCTCTCACATTTTCTATAAATACCAACCCATTCATTAATTTAATTCATTTAAAATTACATATAAACGAATATCTAGTATTTTTAACGCCCAAAGAGTCCTCCCAGGGTTCCCTTATTTCCCCCAAGGTCCTAGCCTTTGAGTTTTTGAAGTTACACTTCAAGGTAATGGAACCTTTCACCCTACTCTTTTAGTCAAGAATTCTTTTTTGTTATGACTTTTAAATTTCAATTTTATTATGATTGGGTTTGTTATTTTTTACCCTTATTTATTTCCATTCTATGTCCAAATTATTATATACCCTTTTTCTACTCATAAACTCATTTTTAGAATATTTTAGTGACAATGTTAGGCTGCACAGTATTTTTAAGGGAATTCTCTACTTCTCTTTTCCTTTCAGGTTCTATTTTATGTGGTATGTAATTAAAGATTACATAAAAAGTTGATATTTCAATTTTATTATGTACCTATACTGAAAAATTATAGATTAATGGATTGAATATTATTTTCCTTTCTTATTTTAATGTTTTCTAAAACCATGTTTCATATTCTTTTTACTAAAACATTTTCATCTCAAATTTCTCCCTTTTTCTCAACAAATTATCTTATATTGTTTATGTGAATACCCAAAATTATTTGATTTCTAGGTATGTTAACTAAGACATAAAAATGATACAATTTATTCAAGAATTTAGATATATAAAACCCTCAACAACTTTCTGTGGGTTATAAATGACATAATGATATTTTTTTAAGAACTTTTTAAAACATCGCGATTTTGATATAAAACCCATTTTATTATTTATATTTCAGTTATTTATGAATTTTTAGATTTGGATAACTATGTATCACATAAAAATAAATACATATTATGGGTTTTCCCTAGTATTACTATGACGAATTGGGTAAAGGAATTAATCTATAGAGATGACATGTTTTGTGATACCTTGGTGAATAACCTAGGTAATGTTTATGATACCTTGGGGATGGACCTTGGTGATATGCTTATGAATGTATAAATTAAATGTTGTATCAACATTTTCAAGTTATTTTTCAAGTTATTAATATTATTATATTCCACTTTATCATTCCTTTAAGATATTCCCCATGTTCTTATTGATATTGCTCATGTTCACATGTAAACTGTTTCACTTGTTTTCCTTACTGGGACTTAAGGTCATACTATCCTTTGAAGTGTGTCCCTGGGTTATGAAATTTAGTAATTGTAAATATGATGAACCTTTCAATAAACCTTTCTAGATGATTAAAATAATTTAATACGTTTTCATTTATTATGTACCATTTTTCCATGACAATAAATTCTAAAGATCTTATTTTTGTAATGTCATGAAATGTTATGTAATAATAAATATGGATGACATAGATAATATAAAAAAATTGTAATAAAATGAAAATTTTGGTCTTGTGTTGGTTTAAAACACTCATACTCTTCCCATATTTGGGAATCCTACCTTCCCAATATTTAATGGCTCAAATGTTTTAATGTAGAACCTCATTCATTTTTCATTCTGATGTGACACTTCGATGGGAAACATAGAGTTGTATGAGGAATGAAATCTAAATGTTTATTAAGAACAATTTAGAGACCATAATTCACTAGGTATCTTATTCTACCATCCATTTCTATCACAATGTGGGAATAAATCTGATGAATAATCCTATACTAATTCAAATCCACACTAGGGAAGATCACTCTTCCTAACCACTCAAATAAAAAAAGTGACAATATAAACTAGAATGGACTATTACACGAACAAGAAACTATAAAAGATAATCTATTTTATATATACATATAAAATCCTTTATAGGAGTTACAGAATCTTCATATTTTCATCGAAAACCCTAGTGGGTTTTGGGAGTTGACAACCATAGGTTAGCACTTGGATGAAGTAATTCAGCGTTCCAATGTTAAGCCTCATATGAAATTATCATCACGAGGGGAAAATATGGAAGAATGGAGACTATGAACATAATTATGAAGAAAAAAATGTTTTCAAATTCTACTTTCTATCCTGATCAAATTTAAATACTCCCTCTTAAACAATTTTGATAGAGAGAGTGCACTATTCCGGATGGAAAAAATTGAATAATCACCCAAACAATGAAGAATTCGATAATAAGGATAGTTCATCATGAAAGGAAAACATTCTAATATTATTAATCACTACCCTAGAGAATATGTTTTTTAATATAATTGTGATATTTGAACCCAATGAAGCTAAATTGAGTGATTTCTATGTTATTTCCCCTTGCAGTGGAAACTATGGTGTAACATTCAAGAATGTTTTATCTTCAATGTTATACACTAGAAAATGATTGAATATGGGTTGCAATAGTAGTGTAAAACACTAGTATATGTGGCCTATTTCTATTCCACTTCACTAAAAGAATAATTAGAGTGGAATAATGTCCCAAACAATGGATTAAAAAGGTTTTATGTCACACTAACTACGAAATTGGTCATTTGTGGAAATGAAATACCCAAAGAAAAAACAAATCAACCAATTTTGACCCAAATTAACTCTAAAATAATATATCTAGAATATTAATCATAACAAAATTATAAGAGTAAGCATGACTATCATTGAAAAATTAAATTACCTGAAGAAGATCCCTTATCAATAACCATGATGGTTCAGAGTATTTCTAAATTTCTTACCCCCACAATTGGGAGGATGCAAACCACCCCACCAAAAGGGATTATAATTAAATTATTAGTCATGATATGGATATGTAAATTTCATTGAAAGAAAATCCCATTCAATGATAATGAAGAATAATAATAACCATGGTTTCTCATCAATAATCTTGGAATAGTTTGTAGAGGTTAGGGAAAACAAAACCATGGAACACCAAGATAGCAAAACGTTTTTTTATTAAAGTTACATATATATGTGAAACTCAAAGACATGAACTCCAATGAGATCAATAAGTTCATTGATTTGATCCTAAATTCTTTTCGGTTTATTCTAATCCAATTATACCATAATATTTACAAACATACATATATTTTTTGGTCGATATAAAATTACATGAAGGAAATTTCAACTCACCCTAAAGATAGTGAAGATGTCCCCAGATTTCAATCATGAAAATTATTTATTGGAATGTTCTACTTTATCCCCTATTACAAAATACTTGAAGAAACCTCAGGTAAAAAAATATAAAAACCAAGTCTATAAGTATTATATTTTCATGAATCTTGTTTTCATCTATGCCAGGATATTAATATTATATCCCCTTCATATTTTAACCATACATGGGGAAGCCCTTATTCAGTTTCTTTCAAGACCTCAATTTTTAGATAATAATGTTTATCTAGTTATGGAATATTTCATATATAGTTTCTTCACATAATACCACATGATCGTTTCAATCATAGAACATGTCAATGATTCTACCATATATGGATATATAAGGACCCTTTTTATATGTAGAAATATTAATGATATCATTATTAATTAATCCCTAGAAGATAATGATTCCAAAATCAACCTCATCCTGATTAGAACTATAAGTTGTATCAAATAATGTGAATCTAACTTATCTCCCTCCATCATGAAAATGAAAGGGTATGATAAGAGGGAATGAAGTCCACTTATAAGAATAATGTTGAAAAACTAATTCACTCATTTCATTTCAGAACCCACATTTATGGTGATCCTCTAAGACATGGACTTTACATCATGCTGGGAAGGTCATGGATAGTTATGCATATAATAATTTCATCATCATATTATTAATACACAAAATAATCCATTAATGGAAATTTTGTGTCACTTTATTTTGATAATTTCCATTTTAAATCTAATGAATCTAAATATATAGATGTATAATACTATAAAATGGAGGGGAAGAATTTAATGGCAATTAACCCTATATATATTTCTAATCATAAATTCCTTTAAACCTCCATTATCATTATATAGAGGGAACTCGATAAAGACTACAAGTTTCCAATCTAACAAATTGAGGTGAAAACTCTAGATCAGTAGAGTATTGGGGTCTGATGGGTCAAATTAGTTAGAGAATTAATCCCCCTGATCATTAACCAATCACATGACAGTTAATCGGGTGCCTCCATTTGTTAGTCATATGAAATAGAGAACAATATCACTATTTCAATTATACAGATAAATCTATCCCCCAAATATCTCAATCATAATGTAGGTCTTACAAATATCCAATTAACCCATCCAAGAATATTTGATCAACTAGTTATGAATCTTAGTTGATGTTCATGGGGTTTATGGATATTTAATCCCTTTGTTATTGGTAAATCAATGTCATATTGGATAAAAATATTTAATGAACTATATAATATTGATATAAGAAATCATTCCCTTGTGTCAAATCTTAAATCTTATAGTGATGGTACATCATCAACCTAATACATTGGTAAAGAGGAAGAGGAAATCGAAGATGTTCCTTCAATGTTCGATGAAGGATTCTCAACTATTTTTGATGAACATAGAAATATGAATATAGTATAAAAGTTTGATCAATGGACAACATTTCTTAGTTCCATCATGACTCCATAAATATAGGATAAATACATAACTTTCTCGAGGGGGAACCAGGATGTGCTCGTATTGAAATATAGAGAGATTAACATGTAGGATCCTCAAGTGGATACTTATCATTTGGGTTTACCAGATGTCAATTATATCTATATATAGGCTATGAAGATAACACATATATCCCCTAATACAAAATTAGAAGATTAAATTTATATTATAATCAATTATAACATCATTCATGATGTTCAATACCTAATGTATCTCAACAACATCATATCCACCAAGAAAATTATTGGGAAAATTAATGTCTTAATTGATTTCTATGAACTCAAATATTGCTGAATATGGGGTAATATACCAATCTCAATAATATAGAAACTAATTGATATAGATGAAATCTTTCACAACCTCTAAATTATAGATGGGTATTAAAGCTATAACTAAATCCCAAAATTCATTTCATATGAATATTACAATAACATAAGGAAGCCCCAAGAGGGTATCATTTAATTAATAATTTTACTTTAGCTTTAGGAATTTTGGTGACACATAACAACCTATAATAAACTATTTTTTAACAACACTAAGTGGAATTCATGGTGTTCTATACAGATTACATGGTGGTATGATCTCAAAAAAATTATAATCATCTTTCTAATCTTGAGTCTGTGTTCACCAAATTGATAAAAAATATCATGATGATATATCTCTTAAAAACATTTAGGGTAACATCAGGGAAATTCCTCTACTTCATGATATTTCATTGAGTTGTTAAAGTTAAACATAAAAAATAAAAATGAGATAATTTATATTCCTCCTCCAATAACCCTTAATAAATTGATGGTACGTTAGAAATGTATCACATACATCATAATAGTTAATTTCATAGGAATGTTTTTTCCCTATACATTGTTGATCAATAAGGGAGACAATTATCACTGGGATAAAGTTTTTTCAAAAACCCTTAAATGTTCTCAAATATTAAATTTTGGACCAATCATTCTCGATATCACCCATTAATGGAATGAATATCATCCTCTATGTGGAAAATTTGGAGTGATCATTTGGAACCATCCTTACTTAGTAAAATGATGCGAGAAAATATAATAATATTTATCATCTCAAAATGAGAGTTTTTAACACTAATACCTTATATTATAATATTTATAGATTATTATTTTTATTTTTTCACAATATAGGAACATAGACACTATTCAAAAACCCATGACTTCCAAAAAGTTTATCATGTTCATCTACTCGAATACATTCTCTTCCCACAAATTCTAATCAAGATTTTAGCATGATGGGTGGTCATTCATCAACATGTTAACATTCAATTTATGTCTCATTTGGAAATCAAAGGTAAATTGTTGGCTGATTTTATTTGAAGCATAACCTATCCCAAAAAAATCCATTGTTGAATATGTAACTCCATCGTAAAGAGTTTGTATCTATCCATGAAACCTCAAAATCATCGGATTTGTACATTGATGGTGATTATTGGATCACTGCTGAGATAAGGAAGGAAATATAATTCTCAAAGGGGTCCGATAGGGGATTATATTCATCTCTCTAGAAAAATTGATTTTTCCTTACATCTTTTTATTTTCATATGGATGTACCAACGATAAGGAAAAATATCATTACCTCATTTTATATATATAACTATAACTATAAGTACTAGTTTAATGATTAAATATCAATCTTGATTCAATGTTAATGATCAATAAAATTAATGATAACTATATCATCTAGATGAAGAGTTAATTACTTTACCTGATTATGTGTGAGGGTTGATGGTGAATTACCGTAAAATATTACAATATCCCACATCCCACATTAATAAAATTCCTAATAAGATGAACTAAAAAATGAATTTCTAAACATGGAAGATCCAACTGTAGATAATTTGACCATCTTCATTACACTTCATAGGGTATATCTCAATTCATAAGAAGTGTTTGGAAGAAATAAGTGACTTTACCACTAACTCACGTTTAAGTGATCCATTATCCTCACAAAAAAAATCTAAAATTGGCTAGATGTTTAAAATAATATAATACATCTATCGCGAGATCTTCTAACTAGATCAAGCTAAAAAATAACATATCCATCAATATGAAGAGAATGAAATCCTTTATGATGGATCATGTTCCTAAAAGGTTCATTTAAAAAGATGATTTGATGTAGTCCCCCCAGATGCATTGAAGAAGGAGAGACTATACATATTATAAAACAATTCTCTGATGGTTCTTGTGGCATCAAATAGTTAGGAACCAATATCTTCCATAAAATTAGGATAATTGTATAATTATAGTCATCAAGGTTATTGGACAACATATAATTCATGAAATAATTCAATTTTCTTTAGATAAATTATAATGTAATCCATCAACCTCCAAAATTGTTACAAAATACCATAAAATCATTTCCATATTACATATGGGGAGAAATTTTATGGGTTCATACCCTCTATTCACATTTAGAAATTTCAATTTTATTCATAAAAACACTAATTTATTCTCAATGTTTGACCAAGAAATACCCCTCATAGAAGTTGGAAGAAAATATATCATCAATTTGATGAAGTTCAATATCATTACCATATTTTGTGTCAATCACAAGATACTGAAAAATAATGACACAAATTTTTTTCTTCTAAATTTAATAGTATATATTAGGTATATAATATTCAATTGAAACATTAATCCTCCAATCATGCGATGAAAAACTACTAGATAGATTAATTCAAGAGAACTCTATCTAATATCATTTAAGATAAGGTTGATAAAGACAAATATACTTGTTCGGATAAGATCTTTCATTATTTTTGGAATTATCACACCATAAAATATAAAAATATATTTCTAACTCCATATTCACTTGTTTATGTAAAAAAGGTAATTCTTCTTATTTAAGTTCAACTACCCTCACTTTGTGTCTCCACCTGAAATCAACTATCTAATGATAAATAGTGACATATATGGATTTATTAATTGGAGTGATTTAGTTAAAAAAGTGTATTCACACTACACAACATTTAAATACATCAAAATCGAGTCACATTAGAGTTAAATAAGAAATTTATATCCACACATTCATCTATGTAGAATAGTTTTTTCTCGTATAACTTCTATGATAATATGTATACCATAAAAATAGAGGTGTAATGGTAAAGGCCTAATGTCATACGTAATTGAAACCCTAACGGGAACTAATACTTAATCATAATGAAATTAGATAACATCACAATAGTTATTTGTGCATTATTTATTAATAAATAGTTTTCATAATTTCACAAATTTTGTACAAGTCCGACCTGTATATCATTTAGATGCTTAACATAAATCCCATTTCCTATGACTTTAAACTATTTCACATAGTCTTAATTTTATGAAAAAAAATTATAATACCTGATGCTCCTCATGATATGAACTTAATATATGAGACCTGAGATTTCTTGTGGAGTCTTACTCAATTATGGCCCTTCCACTGGAAAAGTCAGGGTTTGGTCCTTGAACCATTCACATTTCCACACCCTATTTGGGGGGCAGATGGTATTTTCTTCAATTTGTAAACATATCCATGTGGATCGAATGCAGAATAGGTTGGTGGAAAAGGTCACAAGAAAACATAAGGGCATACAATAGGGGCATCATAGGAGTGTAGGATTCATATCATACCTTTGGTTCATGTGGGAATGGGGTTACATAGATGGGAATCATGGAACAGGATAATAGGGGAATGGAATATCCTATCAAATGCACTAGAAATTTATAAAAATAGAATTTGGACCCCAATGTCTTTGGTATAACTCTTCAAGGGAATTTTTCCCACTTAAATATTCAGAATTAAGGCTATTTAATCAATAATGAATGGTTTTGGGGGTGTATTCTAATCATGGTAGGGAGGGATATGGATTAACCCGTGAATGACATGGGTGTTTTTCCACTCTTGTTTGTTTTTAATTCATAAAAAATTATAAAATTTAAAAAGCATATTAGATTGGACTGTTATATATGACCTAATTTCCTTATATATGATTCATATCTATATAAGATATTCTAGTATGGGTTATCCTCACTCACACTGGGATTCTTTTAAGAGTCCCTAAATAATGAAAAATTCATTTCAATAATAAAAACTACATGTCGATTCATTCATATCATTTTAGGATATATAGGGATTCCCAAATCACATATCTTAGACACAATCATATGTTTATTTCCAATAAAACCCTCATACCATATATTTTTCAAGAATTTATCAATTCATGTGAGTGTTTTTTTATTAACTTATCACTAATCCAAATGATTTGTGTATGTAAAAAGTCCCCTATATAAAGGTCCTTGTGGTATGTCATTAAACTGCATGAAATATGCATCCTCATTAAATGATATTAAACTAAACGATATATATTCCACCAAACGTGACCATTTTAATATCTTTTAGAAACCTACTTTATACTGCATAATTTCATTACATGATATTCAAATCAATATGAGAGTACATTGGTGTATAGATACTTATTTGAAATCCTATTCTAAGCTAAAATGCCCTAATTTTTAATAATTGCATCCAAGTGTTTGGGTCCCTCTTAAATAATGAGAAACAACACATTAATGGTTAGGATTTATGGTTTCACAATATATGTTTCAACTATGAATTATTTACTTGATAAGGAACCTATACATTACATGTTTAGGAAGGACACTTTCCCCTAATCATGTTCCAACCAAGAGACCGAATAAATTTTTTAATTTATCCAAATATCAAATGAAAACATCTCAAAAATAATGTTAACTAATAATTAAATAAAATATTTTATAATAATGGAAATTTTGGTGTCAAAATTGTTCCTAAAATTCAACTATATATCCCAATAGATTGATTCTATAGTTATTAATTAATTCATAGAAAGTGAGAATAATCTAAACCACATCATCCAACTATGAGTTTTTTGTACAATATTGATTCAATATAGTATTCAAGGCAGGGGTAGTCATTACCAAAAGTGAAATATCTTATCCCATTAAAAAATAACGTATATATATATAATGATTCAATATTATCATCCTTTAACTGGTCACATGGAGGAGAAAACTAAATGAAGCCCAATGGAAATAGAATACCGAATAATATATAATCTACAAAACTAATCAATAGTTGGGTATACCATAAAATAATGATATATTAAAATTTACCATTAAAACCAATTATCAATGAAATGGATCCCCAAATAACACAATAAAACTATGAAATTCTTTTTAGTTTCATGTGATAGATTCATACAAATGATCAATCTAAAATGAATCATTTATATTATATCTAAAAAATAAAATAAAAAACTAAAAGGCTGAATTATATTATTAACTAATTTGTGGAAAATTTCTCTAATATATTACTAATAGTTGAAGAAATTTTCAATGTAATGGCTATTTGTAGGATAATTGATGTATACATTTTTGAATAATATAAAAAACTACAATTTTGGGTCTTGTGATAGTCACAGGGTATTAATAGTAATTTTTAATTTCACATTCTATATCAGTGGTATCTTGGTAGACAATATTATATAAAAAACACTATAAACAGTAAAAATTAGTTGGTTTTATAAGACTTTATATTGATCCCAAAATTATTTAGTGTAAACCACGTATTTATGGAACTAATTACACTACAATAAAACTAGGAAAGAAATAAATAAAATTAAAATAAATGATGAACTTCCACTAAGTCTATAATACCATAAGAAATAATTTTAGGACACTTAGAATAATCATAGGATAAAGAACAAGACAAATGGATGTAAGGTCAAATAAAATGGTTCAACAACATAATACAAATCAATAAGAAATTTTTTTATTATAGTGCTTCACTAAATAAGATATACTTCATAAGGTTTCTAACATACTTTATGATTTACTAAGAATAATCCTACTACATAGATTTAGACTCTGTCAAGGAATTCTTTTTCCGTCAATAATTCCATTTACCTAATTTATAATGATAACCTACATATCAAAAATTATGAATATTATCAAAATGTATTGATTAGTTTGGATTATAGTTCCCTGGTTCATTACACAAAAAAACAAAAAAGTTGTTTTTTATTCTTATAAAGAGCAGTAAGAAAATGACATGACTACCCCACATCCATAAAATTCCATGATTAAGTTTTTTATTAATTTTTTTCATTATAATATCAAATATTCTTTTTTATTATGGAAATAATACATGCCCCACCAATCAAGAGTTTATCTAATGAGATTCCTCCATCCTAAATTTGTTGATTACTTATCTATAAGAAGTTAGGACTAATTCAAATGTAAATGAACTAAGATTTTTTCTAAGACTATCACACCCATACCCTGGTTTTTTTTCTTTTCATGGAGTTAGATCTTTCATCTATTTTTTAGGTTGATCTCTTAGTGATAATATACGACTTTTGAAAGTTGAATTGTGTTTTTAGACTTCTTCATGGTTAGTGTTCATGGTTTGAGGATTAACTCTGTGGTTGTTTAAGGATGAGGTTCTTTTAGTTAAATTTCATATTGCATAGATTTCCATGAATGTATTGATCATATTTTGGCCGAAACTATGTGTGGTCAAGGATAAATTGTGCAGTTTGGTGTTGGATTCTATGAAAATGAACAATACATGAGTTTATTTAGTAGAAACCATGAATAAAGCATGAATGGAGGATTTATAATTTTACAGATCCATTTTTCACAATTTTTGTATGGTTTCCGAAAACATGAACTCAACCTGTGTGGGTGTCCACCTTCTCCAATAAGGTGTGCACAACGGTTGCCCAATATGGTAAATTGTGCGTTCAAACCATATTACTTTCCCAATTTTATTAAAACTTTTAATTCTATCATTCACTCCCCTGATTAAAACCCAGTTTGGGTTTCTCATCCACCTTTCTCTATTTTGGTGCACGATATGGCTCCAAATATCCTCTCCTTTACTTAATCCTCCTCTATTGGTTCTTCCTTATGTTTCCAAGGCAATTTTCACTTCGTTTTTGGTTAAACATTTCATGTTAATCTCCCCCTCCTTGGGATATTGATTCTACCTTGGCTTGGTTTTCTCATGGCGGAACCATAGTGGAAGGGATGGATATTGTGGGTTTTTTCACTGATGATTATGTGTGTTTATTGTTTCTCAAGACTTCTTCTTCCTCCTTCAAAAATTTTATCACATCCTCGCATCTTTTTGGTTAGTATTTAAATACATTTATATCATGGAACATTTATTCTTGATCAATATTAATTGTTTTTATAATGGATAAACATTCATGTGGTGTGTTTGAATAATTTTTTTTTTGTTTTAATAATTTAAATGTGATTAATGTGGGTTTCAAAAGGGTTTCCATAATTATTCATATATGTTTATATATGAAAGGTGTTTGATGAAATTCGAATTGGGATTTTAAACAGAAATTTTGTATTTTGGGGTGTGTTTTGACTTTGTTGTGTTTTTGGTGCTCAGTTTCATTGGGAATGATGTCTTCTATGTGAGTTTCTATGACATTCATGGTTTTTTATTAAGTATGGACCATTGTATTTAGTGGTAAGGCTAATTGTGATACATAAATTGAAGCATTAATATTTATATGGTTTCTAATTATTTTTCCCTTGGGCTTGTGAATATTTATATGTAAATAGAGTGCACATATAGACATACACACAATTGATAAAGTATTTTAAAAAATATTATCAAAACACCATTCATCCTTCCCTCATTTTTTATTATCCATCCTCTTTTAAAATGGTTTTTTAAACCCCCAACAGTTCCTAGAGGGTTTCATGGTTTCAAAATGATCAAAATGGTGATCTCTAAATTTGTTTTATATATCTTTGATTTTTTTTATCTTGTAGTGTGGTTTGGATTATATATGACATAAATTCTTGTTCGGAATCTTCCGAACATAAATAGTGTTTCCTATGAGGTTTTGGAAATGGTTCAGAAATTGTATTGTATTTCTAAATTATATGTCATGATTAGAAATGTGTGGTATTTTGGAAAGTTGTTTTGAAACTCATTTGGTATAGAGACCTAGTTGGGACATGTATTTGGATTGATTTATGATTTAAACCTCTATATTGGTCATTCAAAGAATACAACATCCACGTAGTTAGTGTTACTATTTGGTATAGGTAGGAACCATAGAATTTGTGGGTTATTAATTTATTCCATGTATGTGATGACCTCCTCATTATCAACATATTACTATCATGGGATTCCTGGAAGTAATCTATATGGATGAGTTATTGATTCTCATTGACCATAATTACACGGGTTGGTACCCCATAGTTATTTTGATAGGCTGGTGATTTTTTCCACTTGTGAGGCTAGTTTAGATTAGTCGTTTGATTATTGAATAGGTAGATGCACCATATTCTAAAAGGTGAGCCTGAACTAAGTACATATGAGGATTTATTCTAAAGATGTTTAGGTAATTACAATGATTACATATTTGTATTTTCATGCTTTAGATATATTTTACTTTTTCATTATCCATACTAATTCTACTTCATTTTGATTAAATATGGATTCTTATTTTTGATTAGGTCTTGTAAATTCGATTTTAAAATTAAAAATGACTTTCAAAAGTAAACCTAGGTTTGTTGATTTTAAAAGGGTAATTTATTTACTGCTATGTTTGGTCCTTTAAAATTATAAAACACTATTTTTTAAATGTATTAAAAATCAACATTTACAGACTATTTTTGTAAAGGCCATGTATGGATTTGTTGGTGATTTCCTACTGAGCTATTTTATTCTCAAACCCTATATGTTCCACACAATGTTGATAGTCCACATTTTTTTAAAGGTTTATATTTCTATTACATCATTTCCTTAGAGAATGATGCTCTTCTGGTTGGTGGTGACTAGGAGGTCACATGGATATGGTGTTAGACCTAGTTGGTTTTAGTTTTATTTTCAGTTTCAATTTGGTTTACCTATTGTAGTATGTGGATCTGATTTATGTATTCATTGATGATCATTTATTATGATGTTGTGTTGCATGCTCTATTTTGGTTATTGGATCCTGGTTTTTTATGGACTATATAGATCCAACATTATTATCCTTGATTATTGGTGCTAGTTTCTACCCTAATAAGATCAATAATTCATATTAATCCTTGTGGTGGACCCGGTTGGGGTTGGGTCCGATGGAGGACCAACCTAGTTCAAAAGGAAATTGTATTAGAGAAACCCTTTTTTATTTGGGGCATCAAGTTATTTAGATATATTACATTAGAGACTCAATATTTTGGTATATGACGGATGTTATGAATCTTTTCTCATCCTGATCCTTGTGTTTTTAGGGGTATTCTAGGATTTTATGTTATTGTCTTGGTTCATCGGTTTTTGGTTTGTGGAATGAAAAGGGATGAAAATTGATGTTGTATAGCGGGATTACATGGAGGAGAGAAAAATATGAAGCCTGAGTGCATGGTTCATGATAATTCCAGTAGTTTTTTCTTGCTCGGGGAATATTCTCCTAAATCATATGTTCAGGTTGTTCACAGTCACTAGTTTCCCATTCTAAGAGTTTGGTGTGGGTGGTGTTGTGGTTTAATATCAGTTTTGGGATGGGAGACTAAATATTTTTATAGAAAAAATGTTTTTAAAAATAAATTGATTGTAGGTTAGGGAATTATTTGAAAATGTGGAATTTTATGTTTTAGATGGATTAAGAAATTAGTTTTTGGTATTTGGACTGTTTATTTGGAATTCAAAATGGGTTTTATTTGGAATGGATGTTGTCATTTTGAAAGATGATTTTTGCCCCATTTTTTGGTTTTTGTATTATGAAAGTGTTTTTTTTATTGGTATGTTTTTTTGGTTTAGTTTTTGTTGGATTTTGAAATTGGTTTTCACTTCCTTGTGTTGATTAGATAATTCCACACCAAAAGACCCTGAAGGTTTCTAGTGAGTCTTATCTGATTGCCTAACCTACCTAGAATTTGAGTTGTGTATAAGATTCAAGTTCTTATTGGTTTTTCCTATTTTTCATGGTTATAGATATTTTTTAGATTCTTCAGAGTGTCTTCAGGATCTCAAAGGTGTTTTCAGGTTGTTGGGAACTCCCAAAGCTATAAAAGATCATACTGTTTTGGGGTTATTTGAAAGTCATGGCCTTGATTTTTGGAAGGTGATTGTACCATCATCATTTAATTTTTTCATTTCTTTCTATGTCATTAATATCATTTTCATTTGATGGTTCATACCTGGGGAGGCAATGGAAAGGAAAGTGCAGAGCTATTAGGTATTCAACATGACTATCTAGTGGTGAAGGATTAAGTTGATCATTTAAAAGAGACACATTATTTTTCTCTATAGATCGAATAATAAGATCAGCTAATAGATCATATATTTATTTGGGGATTTATTTTAGATATTATGGAGTCATTCATTTTTATTTGGTAAAGTTCATTTTGAGAAGTTGGGGGATAAGGAATTCATAGTTGTGTTTCTTCTTGGTGCATAGAATGTTGGTAACTTATACGCCCTAGATATCATGATGTTTCCCCATCTATTGATAGATGGATACCAGAATAACCTATTACTTAGGTGACTCATAATTTGGTTATGGACTATAATTCATCAGTCCTGACATTCATGTATTTTTTCTGTGGTCGGTTCAGTCATTTGAAGTAATCTTGCTAAAACCCACTAATGATTTTATGGCAATATGTTTGTATAGGTCATCTAGAGATGTTTCACAAGTGGAATTTCCAAATAGTGAAGTCATTTCCAGAGGATGTCTACTCTTAACTATGGGGTTGTTTATTCTTAACGTAGCTAGGGATCCGGCCATAGATCTCATTGTGAATTGAATCACACAGTCAATTTTATTTGGTATCAATGAGTTATTTTCCTATATATTTTTTTCTATGATGTCAGAGTGGATTTGGATTAATTTTCTCTATTGAAATTTTATTTCATTTTGTAAGTTACCATTCATTGAAAAGGGATAACTATTTCTATTTTCTTATAATCCTACGATGGTGCTTTGTGAATGAGGATGTTTCCATGGTTATAATTTTATTTATTGACTTTGGTTTTTAGTTTTTACTATATTGGAGATGCTTGTGTAATATATAAATGATGAAACATGGCTTTGTTTAGTGTTTTTATTGAGTTTCTTCTCCTAGGAGATCCATGTTTTGGTCATTATGCTCATTGGTTTCCTGAGGTGGGTAGAACCCATTCTTCTCCTTCCACATGGTTCAATTTGATGTGGTTTTCGTAAAGATTATTAGGTGTGGCTTTTGGAGTTGAAAGGACACAATAAATATCATGGTTTTATTACATTCTATTTACTTTTTAGAAAAATCTTTTTTCTTTGTTCAGCTGAGTGACTTTTTAGAGGAAGAAAGAATTTTTTGTGGGGATAATTTTCATACCCCAACTAGGGATTTTAATTTATTTTTTATTTTTTTGGTTTAAGATAGATCATTTAAGGGTCAGATCAAGTTAACGGAGATAAATTTTTCATTTTAGAGGTTTATCTTAGTTTTTTCCTTATGTGTGGTATGTGTGTATGATTTAATGGTAAACCATGAAACTCATTAATGATGAGGTTGTTTTCGGTTTTGTTTGATCATGAATGGTTTTCTTTACATGGATTATACATTGTCTTTAACAAACTGTGTATGGTCAAGGAGAAACCGTGCGGATTGGGTTGGTTTCAGGGATATGGCACATGGCTTGCACATGGTTAGGATAAACTATTTGGTGAGAATGTTGGGAGGCTCTGAAATTTGACATATCCATTTTTCATGGTTGGAACATGAATAACCAAACCATGTGTCCAACCCATGATGGTGTCCCCCATCTTTATAAGGGTTCACATAGTTGGCATAACCTTTGGTATATAGTGCGACTTTTCTAGTTTTATTAAAATATGAAACTACATGGTCTACCTCACCCAATAAAATACATTTCATTTTTCTCACCACTACTCATTTTTTCATGAATGTTCTCTCAAGCACGTCCCTTTTGGTCCATACTCATACTTTGGTTATATTTCAAGATTCCTAACTATTTTTATCTTAGTTTTGATCAAATATCTCATATTCTTCTCTCCCTATCATGGATCATGATTCTTACTTGTATTATTTTTATCCTTGTAAAACCTGAGAGTGAGTCTTGGCAAATGAGGGGTTGTTTTCATTTCTAGGAGTTTCATCACATTTTCATGTCATTGATGCTGGTGTTTACATCCATTTCATTCTAGAAAATTCCATTTTATTCATGAAAATTAATAAATTATTTTTAAATGTGATAAAAATTATTTTTTCATGTTAGTATAAATTGTTTTCTTGTTTTCATAATGAAAATTATATAAAAATGGGTTTTTAATCGGTATTCATAATTATGCATATATGTATATGTATGCAATGTGTTTTATGAAATTCCAATTGACCTATTAAAATGGAATTCGGTATTTTGGGGTGTTCTTGTCTTTTTATGTTTCGGTACCGATGTGTTATTGTGAATTATTACACGTTTGTTAGTTTTGGTGAATTTCCTGGTTTGAAGCTTCTGTGTAGAATCTTGTATTTAGTTCTAAGGCTCATTGTGATTTATAAATCAAACCTTTTTTATTTATATAGATATTAATTATTGTTCCATTATATCTATGAAAATTTATCTGTTCATGAAGTGAACTTATAGATAATAAATTAGATGATAAAACATTTCAAAAATGATTTTCAAAACACCATTCTGCTTTCCCTCTTCTCTTCTTTATCCCTCATCTTTTTAAATGGTTCTTCTAAAACCCCAATGGTTACTAGATAGTTTCTTGGTATCAAAATTATCTCAATAGTGGTTTAAAATTAAATTTTATAAATCTTGTCCCATATGGAATATTGAGGTGTGATTTAGTTTCTTTATTACCTAAATGACCATTTGGAATCTTCTGAATGTAAATGGGGTTTTCTCCCTAGTTTTAAAAATAGTTTGGAGATGTAAGAGGATCTGTATGTGTTAATGCCTAATTAGTACACTATGGAATTTTGAAAAGTGGTTTTGAAACTCATGGGATTGAAGTCCCAATTTTCACTTGTGTATGGATTTGTATTAAATGGGAACCTTAATGGTTTTCCTTTTAAGGAGAGGGCCTCAATATAATATGTCTCAGAATTTGGGAAAAGTAAGAATAATGGAATCTATGGGTTATTAGTTTATTACATGCGTGTTATGAACTCCTCGTTCTCCATGTAGTTATATTTGTGGATTCCTAGATGTAAGTTATAGGGTTGACTGATGGTTTCTTATTGACCAAGATTAGGTGGGTTTTTACCCCATGGATTTGTTTAGAGGATAGGTGAGTAGTTCCACAAGGTATACTAGTTTATAAAAACTAATTGGTTATTGACTATTGAGTTTCACCATACTCTGAAAGGTGATACTGAATTATGTACATCTAGTTATTACATCTAGTGATTATTATGAAATCCCAACGATTACATATCTATATGTGCCTAATTTATTTTCTCATCACTTTGGTCATTATCCCTTCTTATTTTTTTTCTTTTTCATCATTATTCATTATTATTTAGTTTTTGGTCTTGAAAATTGGATTTTCAAATGGAAAAACATTTTCAAAAGAGATTTTTTATCCATTGTGTTTAAAAGTTTTATTTCTAGAGAACTATATTTTGTTGTCTAAAATGATAAAACCCAATTTTATAAATGTATTCTAAATCAGGTTTATGAAATGTTTTGATAAAGGAAATGCCAATATTTTTTGGGGCTTATCTACAATGTTGATTTATTATCACACATTACTTGTCCCACTTGATATCATTAGACCAGAGTTTTTTTTTACAGTTTAAGGTTTCTTGTTCAGTATTGCCTTGGAGAATATTGGTCTTCTGTTTAGTTGTGACCAATATTTCACATGGATATCGGGTCAATCCTAGTTGGTTTTATTCTCATTTTAAATTTCTATTTGGTTCATTTAATATTGTATGTGGGTTCTATTTATGTATTCATTGATGTTCAATTATTATTGGTTTGTGACATGTGATCTATTTTCATTTTATCTAGTTTTTTACAAATCTAAATCATTCCCAATTTATTATATGGGATTCTTGATTCTAGTCCTTAACCCGGGATGATTCGGAATTCCTCTCAAGCATTTTCAGAGATAGGTTCGAGTTCCGGGTTGGATGGTAACCCAACCTATTTTTTGAAAAAACCATGTTCAGATAATTGAGATTTAAGAGTGCCTATATCAAAAATCTCAACAGAGAAAGTCCCCGACTCAAATAAAATGTTCTACATACTCTTTCACCTTTTTCTCATCCTTTTGGAGACTAATAGGTTCTATCTAGTTCTCAATATTCATGGTTTTGGGATAAAATCAATGGAAGTAGATTTCTTTGACGATTTCCGAAGACATGTTATCATAAATTTGAATTGGAATTGTGGTTTATCACCATTCATAAATCATCCTTTCAAACAATCCTACAAGGACTTACCCTTTCAAGGATATAGAACTTCCATAAGAATCAATGATTCCATTGATCCTCCCCAGACACTCTCTCACCTTTTTGTATCTTCATCACCAAAAAAGATTTGTGGATATAGATTCAATAGATGTTGGATATAGTAAAATAGACTAGAAGAACATAGCTCTACCATTCTATTAAAATTAAAGGTAGAGTTTAAAACGATAATTTTAATGAAAAAAATTGAGAGAGAATACTCCAAGAAACATATTCTAAGGAAAAATTTCCCCAAATCATTAAAACTTTTATGGATGTCATAATATAAATAAAAAATATAATACTATTTCAAACACATCTTGAGGTCCAAATCACACAATCCAAAAAAAGACATTATTATCATATCCAAAATATAAAACCACTAAAAAAATATACATAACTATATAAAAACATCCTTATTTAACATATAATATATTTTTAAGACCTTGAAATACTTACAAAAATTCTATACATCATTCATAAAACTGAAGGAAAAACATTCTATTCTAACTTACCATATTGAAGATCAAAAATATTTCAATTAGTTCTTAAACCATCAACTTTCCCATTATAATATCACTTTAATTCCAAACAATCCCAAAAGAAATTTTTTTTTCTATAAAATACATTTGGAAGCATATTATAAAGTTCTGAATAAAATGAAACATAGATATAGAAAAATTAAATAGAACTAATTTATATTTCAAAAATAATCCTAAAATAAATTATAAAATAATAATATTTCAAAAACACAAAATGAAAATCTTGGTTTTTTGGAAAAAATAATCCAAAAATCACCATTATAAAATTCAAAACATCTTACAAAATCTCATTTTCCCCTGAAGCGTTACCCTCATAGCATGAATCTATTAATCATAACATCAATTATCAAATGTGTTTCAATAAAATAACATTAATGTATAAAAACCCCTCTTAAATTACACTCAAATGAGTGAGAATAATATTACATACGATTTAGAAATCAAATGTGGTAAAATCAAACAAGTTTGATGGGTTTATTACTATGTATAGTTTGGCTGTATAGTTTGGAAAATTATGAATAGACAATGTGATAGTATGTATAATGTGTTTAAAACTATATACATATCTTACACATAATTTTTAATACTTTGAACTAATTTTGTTCCTTTGTTTCTCCTTCCATTTCCACTCTAAAACATAAAATACGCAAAAAAACCATATATTCATAATGTATATAAAAATATTACCTATTTAGATTAGATTATGTGAAAAATAATCGAAAATGGAACCTGAATTAAAGTCTCACATCTCAACTACAATTGGAAATTCAAGTCACATCATATAATGTGTTTATCAAGCATTAAATTCCCAATATATAAGTTACCATTACTCCATAATTAAAAAGTTTTTTCTTATGCCACTGTAACATCAAATGAAAATTATACCTCAATATTGTCTTATTAAGTCCCATTAGTCCCTCATGTTTTTCTCTTATAATATGGGTCATGAATCCCCTAGAAAACCTATCATGATGAGAGTGTTATCCCCAACTAAATATAAAAGGGTTCTTTGTTATCCATCATATATAGATTGGGATACCATATATTCTCTCCCAGGGGGATTTCACCCACATTGACAAACTGGGTGCGACCTATCTCTAATACCATTTTATATAAAATTGATCTAGTTTAACCCACTACATCACCTGATTCAATCTTCCACAATGTATGAGGTGTGTTCCCAAAAACCCTAAGATGGAATTAAGCAATAATGGTATCAATTATAACCACATGGGAATGATTTATCCCTCAAATGTGAATAAATAAGAATAAAAATAATACTGAGAATCTGATTTGGTGTATCCATTCCTTAGGTTTCTATGCATATCAAATAATCAGTTTTGACTAAAACATGAAACAAAGAAGTCATAGCCAAAGGAAACCTCCAAACCCACATTTTGAAATAAACATGAAAAGATATCCACAAAAACTCATCATATAGAAGAAACTATGAAAACATATATGGTCAAAGTGGTTGATACATGATCATCCTAAGATAAACAATATAGCTCAAAAAAATATATAATCATTCTATATGAATTGATGTCACCTCCAAATCTGAAAATATCCATCGATGGGATCAATAAATAAAAAAACCAGTTTTGATATCATATCCTAAATAATTTCATAATTTATACGATCTGTATATATATCAATATTTTTTTATGGGGAATGATTAAAAATTCCTAGTATAATTCCACATATTTTTTCATTCAATTCCTTTAGTAAACAATTTGATACAAAAAAATTTTATCTATAATTAGAAAATAGATTTTCTTATTTTAGGAAAAGTAATAAAAACAACCAACATATCTTTTCTATATTTAAGTATGTTTTCCCCCCTTTACATATAAATTAATGGTAGTATAACCTTTTGGAAAAAAAAATTGAATCTTTGAAAATACATGATTTTAAATTATATAAGGATAACAAAATATTTTTTCCCGATTTTTAAATCAATTTTGAAAACCCATTCTATAAAAAAATATATACGAAAGATAAACCACAATTGGGTAAATGATAAGAATGATTCATAACTACAACACTAGGTAACCATGGTATGAGTAAAACAATACTATTAATGAGTTATATGTAATTCAATAAAACCAATAAATGAATAAAGAACTATATAAAATGATTCAAATAAGTATTATCAAATAAGAATAGGATCTAAAGTAAATTGTTTCATAGGTAAATCACTAGAACCTGAGAGGTAAATCAGGGATATACTCCAGTGGAACCATTATCAGCCTGGTTTTCTTCCTATAATAATTACCTTCAAATTTAATCTTTAATAGAATAATCTACTAAAATATTCTAGATATAGTGAAATCCTTTCTAGGAGATACTATATAGTTCTAAATATAAACTATTTTAGTATCAATATTTGGTCTCCTTATTAGTTACCTAGGATACCAATGAAATAAACTTGTTAGTGGGGATGAAAAAATTAAAAAATATCCAAAAATATCAATAATACTCAATTTCAAAAAAAAACTCTCATATTACCTCCAGACAACCCTTTTATTAAATAACCCCTTCCACACTTAAAAATTCAAAAAAAAATAGAAAATATTTATCCCACATCAAAATCAATCCTTTAAAATAATAACATTAACAGTCTCAACCCCATGGGTGATATGAGTATCAAAAAAACCAATTATAATGTACCAAATGGAATTTTAGAGAATATTTTGAAAACAAAATTATAAAACCATCCTTTTTAAATCATTCAAGAATAAATTTTTTTAATAAAACATTATTCCAAACCATGTAAAACTCAACCAGTATATATATATATATCAAATAATCTTAAATAACCAATAAAACACAATGAAAATTAGTATATTCAAAACATGCCCTTTTATTAGAAACAATTATACAAAAAGTGAATTACTCTTTTGAAAATTATTTATAAGTCAAAAAAAATTGGTTATCATTTCATTGGAAAAAGGGCCTCTTATCCAGTTTTAGAAATTCCTTTTATTTATAAGTAGTTTATTTAGAAATAAAGGGACAATAACCCATGAAAAAATAATTATTCCATTTTAAAAATACATTAAAATCATATAGAATAGATTGGATTCATGAATGGTAGAACATATGAATAAAATTTTATTAAAAAAATATGTTTTTAAATCTTATGAAACATATGTAATGCCATATAAAAGGGATTTCAGAGAAAAATTAACATTCATATGTTTAAAAAAATTGTATTTAAATGGAAGATTGAATATCCTTGAATGAGATGGCCTATACGTGACCAAATCCCTAAGATTAGACCCATACTGACCATAGATTCTTCCACCATGGTTGTTTGGATTAAAGGGAAAGTTAGAACATGGGAGAAGAAAAGATAAGAGAATATGGGAAAAGGGATGTTGTGTAGAATGAAAGAATCCTTTTAAGTCCACTTGAATAAATGAATTAATCTAATGAGAAAGGTTATTATGGGGATTTCATCTAGGTATAACCTCATGTAGGGTTTTAATGGAATGGGGAATCCAAATTGAATATCTAATTAAGAATATTTATTGGGTTGATCTTTAGAAAACATCCTAATCTTTTTTTTAAGAAGAAACATTCCCAATCATTTTTCCATAATTTAAAGTCAAAAAAATTCATAAAAAATATATTGGGATATTATTTTTGATTTATCTTTTATTATCTCTAATGAAAAAATAAATACGTACAATCCTAGTATTGATGTCAGATAATGTTAATATTAAATGAAATTTTAGTTGAAATAGTTATTATTATAAGATCTGTTCATACAATTATAAATGAAATCATTCATAAAGGTTGATGTTGGGATAAAATAAAAGAAGAGTATATGGAGGGGTGTTGTTTTAATGTTTTTTGTTTCATGTTTTTAATTTTTGTTATCTTATAAAATACATATTTTTTGTAAGAGTTCAGGGGTTTAAAAGAGAAAATATGGCCAACCAGTGGGTCTCTCAATACCTGAGCTGCATAGCCATCATAGAGATATATTGTCCATGATCAATGGTTTAGCCAATACATGGGTATTATTAGAGGTAAAAAATTGTGTGAAACCCCATTAATCAGTATCATGAAGTGTTTGGGTCATCACATGAGAGAAAATTGTAGCTTAGCCTCACAATTGTGTGGGGAGGGGTATAAGAAACTACTGGTGAGTACCAGCACCCAAAAATAGTTCATTACCATTTTTGGGAGAATCGTTGGTAATTATAAAGTACCAATCTGAATTTAAAATTGATGTGGGTGGCTTATTTTATGTTTTAATTATTCTCACATTTAAATGTTTCATACTTTTTATAAGCTACATGGATGGAAAAAATGATTTCTCATCAATCATCTTCTACCTCCAAATGTGGTAGGGTCTTTCCATGTTAATAAGACCCTCAATGTGACTCGTATGATCCAAAATAAAATTAAAAATAAATATCTTTCATTAAAAAAGATCATTATATTAAAGATAATGATGAACTAAAACTATTTGTCCTAACAATTTATCTTCTTAATTATTTTTTTCATATGATTGGTCCAAAAAAAATATATTATTTAATGTTTACATTTAGTAAAAAAATGATTGATTGGATCATTTTCTAGGAATGGTAAATCTTTAGTATCAGTGTCAAATATGTTGAAATTATACACAACCTATGAAAAATAACCATAGGAAGATCTCAGAACTACATAATCTTATAAATAACATTACAAGTATTCTTATGAATTGTGTAATCATGATTTATCCTATATGTATGTATTATCTATTTTCAATGTAAACATTTTTGTGTAAACATCACCACATAGTCATAGAGTGTAAAAATAATAGTGTAAACGTCATCTGTGTAAACATAATTCCGGTTTACATTGATATTAGAATACATGAATAATATTAAAGAATATATACACCACAAATAAAAGAGAAAAATTCATGATATATATCACATTAACCCAAAGAATTATATCTATATTTAAATTAGTGAAAATAAATATCACAATATAGAGAATTGTTATTCTAAGAGAATAAATGAAATTATTTGTCACAAGATATGCATCGTGAATAACGGTACTACAACCACATGGTAATTATGAATGGTTTACATATATAAGTAAAATGTGAACGTTTTGATTTCATGGGAGTTTTATGAAGATAAAGGAAAATGTTTTAAAATTCATGAACTTATGAATTTAAATGGAAATAAGGCATGATAAAAGAATTTATCAAAGTTTCTCTAATTTTCCAAAGGAAAGAAGTGTAATGTACTAAATAATTATGTTTGATTCAATGGAGTTTTTAAATTAGAAAAAAAAACATGGTAATTCAAATCAATAAAAAAATTGGGTTGATGATATTTAATAATAAACTATATATATGTATTGAAGGTTGAGAAAAATTATAGTGTGTGGGAAGATTTTTACATTGATATTATAATAATAATACTCCCTATGTTAAGAAGAATATTCAACATTGCATCTTAATTCTACAACTATGAGTATTGGGGAAAATCAAGGAGAGAGTTTTGTTATTATGGTTATGCACTAAATAAGAGGAATAGGGAAAAGATATAGTGTAATATATGTACACTATTGATATAGGTAGAGTAAATAAGAATAATTATAAGAGAGAATACAAATATATATTCTATGAATATTGGTTCTCTTAAAAAAATAAATGACTTGGGGCCAGATAAAGAGAAGATAAGAAAAACTGTGTGATCTATTTCACACAAAATGAAAATAATATCTTGTATTAATGTATGAATAAGTGGCTTGAAATTTTTAAATTGAAGAAGTAGTGGTCTCTAGTTACTACTATGAAGATTAATAAAGCTATTTTGTACATAATATTGTTTATTCAAAATAAGAGGATGGTACATTCATGTTTTTGTGAAAGTAGATGAAGATAAAGTAGAGAAAAAAAGAAGAGTTACCATGAATCGGCATAAAAAAAGTGAACTGTTATCTATTTTATAACATAGTTATTGTTTCAATGTACTTGAAGAAGTTTCACACTAACAATAGTTCTTATAAATATCCAACATAAGGATAGAGGTGGATTTTTCTTTCACTATCCCAACAAAATTTTCATTGTTTTACGGGCCACTCTAAATTGTAGGGAAACACACATAATATTCACGGTACTCCCTAGACAACCCACTATAATTAGTATTTCATTATAATGGTAATTTATTTGTCACTCACTTATAAACATATAAAGTAATAGCTACTCAAATTGAGTAGTTAACAATGTAAATATATCATCTTCTATTATTTACAAACTTTCATCTACTTTCATACATTTAGGGAGATACCAACAAGATTAAGGGAATTAATATCCTAATTGATAAAATAGGTAAATGTAAAAAAGTTTAAATTGTTCCAAAAATACACTAACATTGATTCACCACTCCCCTCTTAGTTTTTAACATATCCTAAAGTAATCTTACACCTTATTAAAAGGATATCCAATTAATAATGAAATCTAATGCCCATTTTAGCATCCAAATACTCATGTAATTCGATTTGATAATATCAAATTAGAGATGGATGGTTTCTATGTGGAGATACCTATCAGCTTCATCGTCTAAATTGTGAAGATTCTGCGAGGTAAGGGCATTCATCTAGTATGTGTGTGATGGAAACATAATATTCTATAAGATGAAACCTATCAGTAAAATTACATAGTTTATTTTCAAAGATCATACTATTTTTATTAAGAGGGTTCTTTATACTTTTTAGGGATATGAATCTTGATATTGGAGAGTTTATAAATACCCACATTATATTTGGTAATTATTTTTATTTAATTCTAATTCAATTATCACATTCATTATCGATTCATTGGTTAGATATATTTAATGATAAAATAGAATAAATGGGAAGGAAATGTAAATAGTGGAGGTGTAGGAATATCATCGAGTACCTGATGGAATGGTATCAAATACTTTTCAGTGTCTAGTGTGGTTTTTAACACCTCTAGACATGGTAAGAGGTACTTGGTAGCCTTGTACCAGTGGCACATAGAAACATGGGGTGTTTTTTATTTTAAGGAAAAAATTGTCCATTGCACCAAATTTTAACCCCCATTTATAGAGTCCTATGTTTTTTCTTCTTCAATTTCCCAAAATATCTATTAATAACACTTTTACATCCATTATATATTCTCTTTAGGTGTTTCCTCTTTTTATATTTAACTAGATAGTTTCTAACTTTTTGTATGACCATTTCAATGGAAATACTATGTTAGGATATCTTTCTATCTTCCTAGGTTTTATTTTATTTTATTAGGAGTAAGGAAATTTATAATTTTCCAAATTCAATATTTCAAAATCCCATTACTTTTCATAGTATGTGTTCCATCATGTGATTTTATGAGATAATCTTTCTTGATATTAAGGTAATAGAATCCATTGGTTCTCGTGTTTTTTTATGGTTGGTGTAATGAGATAAATCTCGATATTTTTTTACTTTAGTTTTGAAAATCCTTTTATATTATGGAATACCTACATAATCATGATTATAGATATATTTCTTACATACATTCAGTAAGTGTCCCATCCTATCTCACTAACATTAAATTTTTATGGTTAGTAGCACTGTGTTTTTGAGTGAGAGTAATTCAAAATTGGATTTATTATAAATGAAATGTTTTTAAAAACCATGTTATGACCTCATTTTTTATTCTTCTATGTTTTGTAAACTTTTTATATGTTATTATTTATTATTCATTTTGTGAACATCTATTTTTTATCTGTATTTATAATCATATCATGGTTTGGTAAGAATATTTGGTAGTATTCATTAAAGTTTCTAACATATATATCTATATATGTCTTTTAATGATGTTAAAAATAGGTGTATAAAAACATATAATAATATAAATTTTTTAAAATTACCTCCAAATGTTTATATTGGCTACACTAGATTATATAGGGGTGGTTAGGTGACTCGACATATTATTATGAAGGTTTTATGGTGCATCAGAAGCGATTGGACCCATTTCTTACAATGTTTTTATTAATTTTCCTTAAAAAATAATCTTCAATTCAAAAAGTATACCCCAAAATATTCATATATAGAATCCTTTAACATTTTAATTATGACTAATTTATAATTATAATTACATCTAATTGATATTTCGTTCATCATTAATGGTCAATTCAGTTGACATTCTTGGTGTGTCGTCGTTGTAAGGGAGAATCCAAAGCATAATTCCTCTAGTATTATCCACACCTTCACCATGAATCTATAAACATAATTAATGGATCTATGGGTGCTATAATATAGGTACAATGTTTTTAAATGAGATTCCATATGCAACTTGAAAGGTAATTTTTTATTACTAAAACATGTAAAACGATAATTATGAATTATGTATACATAACATAATATTATTAACACCTATTCATACACTATTTATATAGTAATGTCATTTATTATTTTTCAAATCAAAAGGTTATATAATTACCCAGCTCTAATAAGAACCTTGAGATACTATTACAGTTATCATAAACATGTATCCTATTTTTTAGAAAAATCATACTGACATGAAACATATGTTGCATTAAAATCATGTTCTAAGTTCACATAATCATTGATAATTCTTCTCATGAATTTAAAACATGGTCATATCTATTATTGGAGATCGGGATGAATTACCCACCAATAGGAACATCATGTGTTTCGAGTGTTAATGATTGTTCCTATTTACGATTATGTTTATTTTTCTCCCAGATAAAGATCATTATTAATGTGTATAATTTTAGAACATAAATTTTTTCAATACTAAAACCTTGACATTTATATTTTGGTGATGTTTCTTTCATTAGGTGCGTCATTGATGTTATGTAATTTATTATTTAATCAAGAAAGAATTTAACTCTTTTAATATTTCTGGCCTTGGTGAGGCATTTAGTATTAACTTTAATAAATCCATGACCATGTTGACTTGATGTAATTTTATCTAGTAAGATCATGAATAAATAAATAAATAAATGATGATGACGTGATGTGTGCATCATTCTTCATGACATATTATGTGACAAAGAGATTATATTTCATGGGTTGTGTTTTTATAATGTTTTAATTACAATGAATATACATTATACACATAGGGGACTTTATGGGAGACTGAAATCTACTATTGTTTAGTGATATTCACTCACTTTTATTGATATAAGTGACTAGAGGATCAAATACAAAATTTATTCAGAAGCGTCCCAATTATAGTGATTTAGAGTTTAACATATGGTGGGCCCTCTATTGGGGGTTTGGTAATTTCCATATTTATATGACCATATAGAAAAAAATGAATAAAATATTATTCTAATTTAGAATAATAACTACTGAATTATTTGTTGTATTCACTAGTTATTTTTTGAATGTAGAAAAAAACAATTTTTTGAAAGAATTTTTAATATTTAATATCCAATAATCATTTAATATTAATGATAGAGGCGAGTCAATTTAATGACTCTTATTTTTTAATGAAACAAATTTTAGATGATACAAGTCTATGCTAAATTATTCATGACATTTGTGGTAACTTTAATATTCTTTTTATGTTTTTTCTGATTTGAAAAGATAACTTACATTATCACCAAAATAAAAATTTATCAAAGTTATAATCAATTTATTTAAACATTTTATGACACATGAACAAGGGTTCAATGAAATTTAACGAATTACGTCTTCTCTTCACCTCTATTTCCTGTCCTAGAGTGAGAATGGTAAGGGGATATCAATGATCATTTAATCAATGTTCTTGGATTGATAGTTTTATTTCTAATGATTATAGTGACATTTAATAGACTTCTATTCTATAAGACAAGAAATCAATTTCATATAAATACATTCGGCTGAGATGTTAAAATAAGTTTGGATAATCTTGAGGGTTCCAAATTTACTTTCTTCTTTCTTAGAGATAATATTCTTCATAATGAGAAAAACATGGCTTTTATTGGAATAAATTGAGGTGTTATTTTGATATAATTTTCTAATTTTATTCTTAATTATTAAATTAAATTTTATAAGATCCATTTTGGAATCCATATAAGGGTATTTTTGATTTTATGTTACGATATAAATCCTAAACCAAAAACATTAACATGTTAATGTTTAATATTCCAAAAATCATAGGGTTCCTTAAATTAGTATCAATGAATCTGTACATTTAATTATGCATAATTAGATACTACATTTTCCTTTATTAAAGATGATGGTGTTTTCACAATCCTAATGCCAAAAATATCACATCAATTAGAGATTATATGGATAATTTATATACATCCAAAGATCAAAATTATATTTTTATTGGATAAAAATAACATATAAATATTTATTAATATATATAGTGTGGGATTATTTCTCTAGTTATTAGTTACATAGAGCCATAGGTGATAGACAAAACATTGTATATCCACAATTGTTAATGATATTGGTCAACAACATTTTAATATATATATATATTTGTAATTAATTAAATAATAAAATTGTGAGTGTTATACAGAATATATATATATGTGTGTGTGTTAGGTGGAAAAGGGGGATGATACTTATAAATGATATATATATATATAATTATAAGCATGTTCTGTTTTATTTGGAATGATGTTTTTTTTAAAAATTGATTTTTGGGGTGACATAGTTTCCCACTACATGGAAGTAAGGGCCCACTATTTTGAGGGGGGGAGTAGTTCCCAATTAACTACTTATTTAAAATATAAAATACTTTAAGTGTCACCCCATGAGAGGATCCTTCCACTCAGCCTATAGGAAAGGAATGTGTGGATGTATTCACCATCAAACAGACACCCCTATAGGGTTGGCCCAACCCAACTGGGTTGGTATTGGTTTTTCATATTATGGAAACATGTAGATAAATAACAAATATGTGATTCATAGAAGAATAGTAAAAGGGAACAAATAATAATTAGAATACCAAAAGACACTAATATTTTCTTATCTTAGGAAATGATCCTTACATCCATGGATTGGTAGAAATATCACTACCATCAAGAGAAGAATTACAGGGGAAAATAATTTTTCTAACGTATATTAAACCAATCTCAATGTTTTCTTTCCTTATTTCATACTCAATTAATATTCCAATTATACTTCAATAATTTAGATTAAATAAGTAATATAGAATTTAAGACTCGTTTTTGGAAATATAATTCATTGTTCTTAAAAACTAAAAGTAGTAATCAAGGATATAACTTGTATGGTTTTTAGACTCTTTAGAGTTAAAAACAATAAGTAGACACACTGGCATATCATGTTTATAAAAATAAACCTTTTGAAATAATGGGCATCCATAAATATTCTATAGATATTTTATAATGACTTTGTGAACTATTATAATTAGAATCTAGAGATAAGTTTAAATATTTAATGACCTTTATTTAATAAATTTATGTAATATAAAAGTGATATAAGTATAATCCATGGTTAGAACATATGAAATTATTTATCCCCATGAGATGAATAACATTTTATCCAAGTATACATCGATCATGAAAATATATAGTTGAGTAATTTGAAAAATCATATTTTCTTTTACACATTAGATATATAATGTAATCTATGATGAGTCATACAATTATACATTCATAAATATAATGTAGTGTGGATTTATTAAAAAATTCACATTTTCATAATCAAAGATAAGGTATTATATAAGTAAATGCAGGATCAGTGGTGAGACTTATAAGACAAGAAAATTATTCCAATATCTTTGTAAGACATGTTTCACAAATAATGGTTATATCCCATAACAATATGAATACTATAATTACATATGGAAGCCATATAACTTATAATATTAATTAAATAAATTCTTTCATTAATCATGTTTTCATGATGCAAAGAGTTTTTTTAGGATAATTTAAAAACAATATTGAATAAATAAGAGAAAAATATACATCTAAGGTAGTTATATTAAAGTTTGTTACATATATTATATAGATACCTATGAGAGAAAAGTTATAGTCAAGTCAAAGAATATATTTTTTAAGAGGATTAATATCTTTATTTTAGTTTTTGGGAGAAATATTTACATAGATCAAGTCTTGGATCGAGATTCATATGAATTTTTCATTGTAATAATATCCATATGATCATGTGGAAGATGAATTATTCCATATAAAAACTATGTGGGAAATATAAAAGCAAGGGAAATGGTTTTATGGTCACCAATTCCTAGTGATACATTATTTAATAGTAATTGTAATTCATTATCCTATGAGGTAGGTGTAAATGGAAATATTTAAAAAATGAAAAATTAATATGAATTATGGAAATGGATTATATATATTAAAATCAGGTTAGTATTTTTGTGATTTTACTAATTGATGAAAATTCATTCATGGGTATTCAATAGAAACAAACATGGGTGGTATAATTGTTGTAAGAATATTGTTGGATTTATTATTTCATGTTTTCAATATTAATTCAATTGAAATGTGTTTTTCATAAAAAATTTCTATGATCATTATATTGAGAATTTGAAGACAAGACCTCCTTTCTTAGAATATGTTTATATGATGCCACAAAAAAGGTTGTTGACACCAAATAATTCAAATAAATAATGAATGTTGAATAGATCCATTTATAGATTAATTCATGCATAATGATAATAAAATATTATTTAGGAAAATATGTATGTGTGGTGTCTATAAGTCTCCAATGGGAGTGCCACAAATTTCAATGTAAAAAATATTGATACCAGATTGAAAATAATTCATTAGACTTATAATTATTTAATACTAGGTGAAGAAGAAACTATTTAAATATTTACTTAATGTAGTAACCTATGACATTGGGGATAATATCTACTAACATGGTTTTAAGGGTTGATAAGACTAAGTCAAAGTAGATATGTTAAAAAGGTATTAAAAATTACATGTTGAAACAATTCAAGAGTGTATAGTTCCATATGTGACATTGCATAAATAATACCAATAATACATGTATGACATATATGATGTGATTAGAATAGATAGTATAATTTCATTTTCTACATTGTTAGATCTATCATGTATTCCATGTTATAAACTAGATGTGATATTTATAATATATATATATATATTATGGTAGGAATATTTCATATAAATCTTGGAGGACATCATAGGAAGTGGTCATAACTATTTAATAGTACTTGAAATTGTGGAAGGGATATGTTCCTGGTAAATGGAGAGGAAGGAACCTTAGATATAATGTGTAACAAATTAGTTTTCCTATTGTTAAATTGTTTTAATATTTCATTTAGGCTTAGGAAATATGAAATATAAGCTTAATAAATATAGTGGTTAACATATCTATAAATAATGTGTCAGTTATATATTATAATGTAGATAAAAAAATAGAGAATTTGTAATGATTTATTCAATTTCATAGAATTATAAAATAGGTATTAGCCAATATGTAAATATTTTAATGGATAAAAAATGGGGTTATACGCATGAATATCAATTATTGTGAATTTTTACTCATGAAGGAGAAGTAGTAGAGAAAAAAGATTCCATTTATATAAACATGGTAGGCTTGATGACTAAATCCATAAATTAGTAGAAGAATGATATTATCATGTGATAGATAATGTGCCAATAATTATAATTATAGATATAGGGTATGTGGGAGTTTTACAAAAGTGGGTTCTCAAGACCCAAATATAAAAACACATTTTTATTATCAAATCAGGTATATAGAGTTATAAAAGGTTTATATATACAATTATAGTGTTGACACCTCTTTTTTCCACTATTTACATATTAATTTCCTTAAATTATTTTTCATATAAAATGGTTATATTAGTTCCTAGCTATAACAAGAACCTTTATTTTCTTTTAAATTAATATCAAACATTGGTATTAAGGTATATATACATCATACCAATAGAACATAGATGATTTATGCCTATTAAGTGATAATGGATAATAGGAATAATGACTTATTCTCATGTAGTCCACACTTGATGATCTAAAGTATAGAATATCATTAAGAATAAATTGCGAATAAGAACACCAAATGTTGTGGCTATCATAAGTGGTTCTTATTTATATGCACATATTTTAGTCTCTGAACTTGAGATCATTATCAAAGTGTACCGTTATAGTGTGTAATTTTCTTCAATTCAAAAACAATAATAGCTATATAGTGTAGAGTTATCTCAGATTGGGTATTTTAATGATGGTATGACATTGGTTGAATGTTTAAGAAGAATTTATCACATATAAAGGAATGAGGTATCCATGAAAAAAAATATTAAATCAACTGATTAATAAAATATTAAAGGAATTCAAACAAAAAATATACGATGTGTGTATGGAAATAAATAGAATGTGTTGAATATATTAGGGATGGTAAGGTTCCCCTAGAAACTTGAATAGTTGAATAAGATAATAGTACCTTTACTAAATCAATAGTCATGGTGATTGGAACTATGTCTATCTAGTGAGGTCTTGAATAAATAAATCAAGAATGGATTGTGAAAAAATCTGAGAATCCTTATTTATGAGATATTATGAAACAAATAGATTATATTACATGGCATGTTTTCATAAGAGGATTTAATTATCATGAATAAACATTATATTCATAGGGGAATTGATGTGATGCCAGTATTTACTCCCATTATATGATTATCACTCACTACTATTGAGATAAGTTCCTAGAGGATCTCATATAAAGTGAATTTAATGGATTTCCTAATTCCAGTGAATTAGTGTTTAGGATACGGTGGGCAACATATTGGAGGTTAGGAAATTTCTGAGTTTATAAAATCACAATGGAAATAAATATATTCTTTATTAGTTGAGTTTAAAACAATAACTATTGAAATTATTTATTTATTATATCCATTATTTATTTAGTGAATATACATGAAAATATTTCTTGAAGGGACCCTAAATTTTTGATATTAAAGAATTATTAAATATTTATGCGAGATAAACTCAAGTTAATGAATATTATTTTATCATGTACCATATATTATATGTTAAAGTTATGTTATAAAAAACCCATGATATTTTATAATATTTTTATGTGTCGTTTTTGTCATTTTTTAGGTCTATGAGAAGAGAAGAATTTGAAAATGACCAAAATGGAATTTATGGAAGTTATAGTCATTGTATTTAGGAATTTTGGGTTCCAAAAATTATAGGGAAATCTATTTCTATAAATCAATCTTCTCTCCACCTCCCTTTCAATTATTTTAGAGATAGATTTAATGGAACATCAGGATCATTCAATCCATGTTTTAAGATTAGTAGTTTTATCAAATATGATCTTGAAACTATCAAATACACTTTTATTCACAATGGTATTACCTAGATTTTTTAATAATATGTTTGATAAAGCTTTTTAAATTCATTTAAAAAATATATAGGATTCTAGATTAGGTTCATTTAAGAAACAATCAGTGAAGATAAGAAAAAAGTGTTTCTAAATGAAATCCAATGAGGTGTGATTTTACCTTTTTATAATATTTTCTTCATAATTAAATTAAATTAATAATAATCCTAAGTTAATTCTATAAATTGATATATCATATTTTATGTTCTAACCGGGTTTTAGAGCCAAAAATATTCAGATACCATTTTCATGCTTTTGTAATGACTTTTATTCCTTTAATTTATTTTAGAGTTACCATAAATTTATTTAATCCTAATTAAAAATAATGTTCCTATTTATTTTATAAGTTATTTTTTCATATTCTTAATGTCACAACGGAACAATGATCAGTGATAGGATGATTAACTTATGGTCATTCAAAGATAAAATTTATATTTTTTGAGGAAAGAATTATGAATATATATATATTTATATTTATATTTAGTAAAGGATTATATCACTTTTTATTAGAGACATTAGTCTAGAGGCAGTGGTAAGAGTAGTGTGTGGCCTGAATAGTCAACATGTCGGATCAAGCATGTTTTGTAATTTATATATATATAATCAAATAAAGACTCAAATTTTGAGTCTTCTATGTATATATATAATATATATACATTATTACGCACAATATGAGGAACCAAAAAATTATTTATAAATAGAAAAATCTAATCATATTATTGAAGATTGGGAAATACAATTTTTTATGAAATTCATCTTTGGGGCATCATAGTTTTCCTTTATTTAATGGAAAGAATCCCCCCTGCACATTCGGGGATCTTTGATTAATGTAAAATTTAGTTCATAAAAATTTTTAGTGTCACCTCATGTGGGGAAGCTTCCCCCTACTCATGCATAAGGCATGTGGGTGTGAACACACCATAAACTTTCACCCCTATCATGTTGGCCAAACCCTGGATGGGTTGGGTTAGTTTCAACCTAACCCACCCATCCCTTCTAGGTTTCCCACCATATTATAGAACCCCTATATGAGGGATTAAAAATTATTTTAATCTAAGATATATTTATATATTTATATCTTAAAAATATTAAGAAATATATTATCTTTATTTAATCTATTTTTTGGATCATTCTAGAATTCTTTTATTAATTAAATTTAATTTCTTTTAATTAAATTGATAATAAATATTCGAGTTGAACCCATTAAAAATTATTATTTTTTAAATTATGGTAATGTATACTGAGTGACCATGATCCATATAGAATTTAATTAATGTCTTGTATTATTTATTTATTTATTTATTGAAGTGTGTTTATTTTTAGTAATTATTTAACAAATTATGAAATGTGCATTATAATTCACATCATTCTGTGTATAATCGAATGTGTTTCCATGAGTGTTTATCTTTTATACATATCAATACTGATATCCCCTTGTAGATTTGAGTAAATTAAAATGGTAAGAGAGGGAGGAATTTTCCTGTAAAAAAATTAAAGGAAAATAGTCCAAGTTTAAAAAATTCTTTATAAAATATTGAAGAATAAAAAATGTTGAAGAATTAAAAAAATTCAAAGTAGAATGTGAATTAATAAAATTAATATGAATAATATATATGAAAGAATAAAACATAGAGTGGTTGAAGAATAAACGATTAAAAAATTAATCGTTAATTAGAAGATTAAACAAATATTGATCAATTGAAATTGATAAATAACCGAAGTAGTGGAAAGTAAATGAGATAAGATATTTATTAATTATTTTCATTAATAAAAAAATAACCCTAGTTATACTACCTCAGTCACTATAGGATTTAATTTATTAGTCTCTTGGAGTTATTAGTAGCCAAGAAAACCCAATTTATCCATTGATTTTTATGATATAGAACGAAATTAGAAATGCAAGAGACAACAGCTCTTTATTATTAAAATAATAAGAATCAAAATAATATCCCATTTACATATTAATTGAATGGAAATAAAACCAAGTTCCCTTACAATAATTGTAGTAAGTAATTATTTTAGAATAAATAGGGAGATCAAAAGATTTTTAGGAAGTAAGCACTTTGTAGCTTGGACTCGATTCACTGAATGAATATGATGAACTTTATGAGATAAAGAATATAATAAAAATGAATAATTAAATATTATTTTTTTCATTTTCCAGAAATGATAAAAAAAATTTATAAATGGATATAACATATGAGTTAAAATAGAAAAATTAACATCTCATCATTAGAGATTGAATAAGTGAGTCAGTTGTTGTTAATTTCCAAGGCCACCCAAATTCTCCATTTATAGGATCCAATACCTTGGATAATATTATGGAATAATTTATGGGTATTTTAATTTATTAAATAGATGTTAATTGAATTTTAACCCTAATAAATTCCAATATTTCAGTTGTTAGTTAAATTCCACTAAGTACTCTGTACCCTCTACTTGGTATCGAGTAGGGTTACTACTATATAGTGAACACTACCTACTTCCATGGGTTTTCCAATGCACCTCGACTTTCTAGATAATGGACTCTGATGCATGATGGTTCCAATATCTATTCACAGTGTCTCTCTAGTTCCCCTCTACTAGTTATTTGATAGGGTCCTATGAGTTAAGGGAGGTCCTGGGGAGGTCCTGGGGATGTCACTGATTGGCTGGTGGCCCAGTACTATCATGATAATATTACTTTTAGACTATGTATTCTTTTATTGAAATCCCAATATCATTCAATGAGCCTCCAATTTTCCCTTATCCTTATTCTAAATCTTAAAACGTATTTTTGGAAAATTTCAAAGATCCGTAAAAGGGTTCTATCAATATTCTAGCAAGCTGATACACATCACTTGAATGAAATCATTAAACACTTTTATAGTGTTTGTGATTAATAAGATAAAATAACAATGATAATCACAACAGTATCCCCCTTTTTGATGATCAAAAACAATTTCATAATAATTTAATTAATATAATAATATAAAAATTCAAAGAGAAATAATTACCATGATAACAAGATAAGGATATTTTATCCTCCTTTGAAAAATAACATAGATTTATCCCCTATTTTTATATAATATAACATTTTGTAAAACATAAATATTCTTACTTATCCCACATCAAGATAAAACATCTTAAAAAACATTAATATTTATCCACCTTTGATGTTATCAAAAAGGTGTTATAACATTATTAAAGAATTAAGGTATAAATTTTAAATTTATATTTATCATTATAAATAACCTTTCAAGAGAGACGAGAATAATATTTTGAAAAAAATGAATATTTAATAAAACTAAAGAAAGAAGAAAAAAAATTAAATTATAATTTAAAAGTTCAATAAAACATTGTCAAAATATTATAATTAGATTTTTGAAAAAATAAAATAAAATTGTAATACTGGAAATTTATGATGAAAAATTAAATATATCTTAATGAATATTTTCAGTATTAAAAATATTAAATAGTGAATTAATTAATTCTTAAAGAGAGTTTAAATGGATCATAGCCCCTAAAAAGGACAAAAATAAAGGAATAATAGAATTTAAAATTTATTTTAAAAAATGTAATTCCACCATTAAGGTTTAGAAAATATTATATTAATAAACCAATGAAAATTCCCCATGGGTGTCAATCTATGTGTGTAGTAAAGGCTCACTCATTATACCTAGGATGTAGAGAGGATTACAACCCAATCAAAACGTTTTAATAAAAATACCAACGATAAAAAATTTCAAAACCACATTCACTTTTTTGTATCAAGATTGAAATATTTTTATTAGATTATTGTACTCACATTACTTTTATGAAATTATGAAATTTTTTAAAAAAAAAATTATTTGAAATCCATTTTTGAAGAAAATTTAAAAATGAATTTAAAAATCATGAAGATTTAAAAGTTAAAAAGGGAGTATTATCAGAAGATAATAATAACCAACTCACCTTTAATGAAGTTAGAGTGACAAAGAGGAAGGATTTTAGTGAAGATATCGACATATTGATGGTTGGTGAAAAAAAATCAAGAACAATGTCACCTTGTTGAATGTGGTCTCATTTAAAAGTGTGTCTCAAGTGACTGTTCTAAATATTAGTGTGTTGAATATTATTTTTAGAGAAACTAATTCCATAATATTAGTCACACTTTATAGGTACAAAATAATATATTATCCCAAAGTACGAGATATTATTTTTTATCCATATAACTTGGTCATAAAAACTCTCAGAGGCTATCTATTACTTGTCACCTATATAAACTGAAAAATAATGTTACATTATACTACTATAGGAGATGAAGGATTTTCTT
The DNA here is from genome assembly GCA_963277665.1 of Viscum album. Classification (NCBI taxonomy): domain Eukaryota; kingdom Viridiplantae; phylum Streptophyta; class Magnoliopsida; order Santalales; family Viscaceae; genus Viscum; species Viscum album. The sequence goes on from OY728146.1 coordinate 1,820,471,837, forward strand.
AGTATATGACTAATTTAACATGTAGTTCTATTACACTATTTTCATACTCTAAAATTGGCATCTTCAAAATAATAAAAATACAAATAGGTTCCCATATGATAAAATAACTAAATGATCTTAGATCCATTACAATAAAAAACTATTTTGAGTGATTGTAAATGAAATTAGTTTGGATTTGATTGAAAATAAAAATAAAATAATAAACTGAAAATGATTTCTAGATGATTCATTGAAATGTGAAGTAGTCTTGTAATCATACTTTGATAAATCTTGTTATCAACGGATTGACCATCTTCTTCCAAGATCACGTTACAAGTTATACTCATAGACATCATTATTTACTTATAATATTCCATTACAAAATTATTAAAAGTTAATTATTGTATTTACATTGGTTGAAAAAGACTCTATTATAATTTTGGGAAATATAAAAACCAACAAATAATTTATTTTTTCCATTAAAATCATTTCAACATTTTTTTTCATTAAATAGTAAAATTCATTACAAAAAGTTTCTTTAGTTTAGAGAAAAGTTACATCCTTAGTATAGATTTAAAATATTAAAAAATCATTTAAGAATGATTTATGAAAAAGGGTGGAATCATATTTTACCATTTTAATATCTTTTGATAAAATAAAATTAGTTAAACTCACATACCATGCCTGAGAGTTTTTTAGACCATATAGAGATATGATTAACTTTAAAATACATTTATCAAAATTAGTATTTTAAAAACCATGTGGTTGATCCATAAAAACATTTTCAGAAATTAAAAATTTTATAAAATCACTCTTCACATCAATTTTAAATTGTTAAAAATTAAAAGGATTGGTTAATTAGAATAATATTATAATGGATTTGATCCATGATACAAGAGAAAATACTTCACCGTAATTAATTCCTTATTCTTTCTTATATTCATTAGCTACAAGTTTTTTATTATTGTAGATAGCATTTAATTCTTCATCAATATTGTTTTCAAAAAAAGAATTGTTTCCACTGAAAATATTTTTATCAATAAATAGAATGATTGTTCGAATTTATTCTACTAATTTTTTTTGAAATAACACTTCATGGAAAGTATATATTTCTCATAATTAATTGAATCATCAAGGGATTGAGGATCAAGGTGAGTAACAAAATAATGATGTTTAACCACATTTATAGTCGATCTTCTAGTGTAAGTTCCATATTGTAAATAACCAATAACATTATCAATTTTATGGTCTTTGGATTGAATCTCAGAATTAGGTAAAGGAGAAGATGGAGCCCCACGTCATCTTCAATTACATTAGAAGATTAATTTTTAGGAAAGGTTAAACATGTTTGGTCAATATTATCATCACATTGTGGATGTGGTTTAGGATTATTCACTACAATTTTCTGTGAATTGAATTTTATAGGGTATTGATCATATTATTTAAAATAATGAAAGATTTTCATGAATTTGAGATCTTATGGATGAATCCTTCATCATCGTTAGGGTTAAACTTTTCTAAGATATTCTTGGTATTAAGGATAAAGTAGATAAAACTAAATAATCTAAAGAATATTATGTTTTGATTTTATCCTTTCCAAAGTTTATAAGGTGTATTTCTAAAGATGAGTCTTATAAGAACAAGGTTATGTATTAATCATGACATATTGATATCCTAATCCCAAAATAAATGAAGATGGAATGATTATTTAAGTGATTTATATAAATTTTATGGAGGTTTTATTTCATAATTTGATAACCCCATTTGTGTTTAGGTGTATTTTTAGAAGAAAAGGTGTGATTATAACCTTGAGAAGCACAAAACTCAAAGTATTTTTTTATAAAATTTCACTCCACGATCACCTATAAAGGAAAATAGTTTATAGAATTTTTTATTTTCAAAATTCCTAAAAAAGTTGATAAATAAATTAAAAGTCCCATTCTTATGAGATAATAATAAAACCAATATAAATATATTAATTCCATAAATAACTATGAAGGTGTAATTTTATCTGTTGATTCTAGAAACATGAGTTTATTAAAAAAGAACAAGGTGGAATAGTTATAAGGATTTAAAATATGAAATTTAATTTTTAGAAAGGAAGGTGTATTTTTTTCATTCAAAGATGGAAAGTTTTATAAACTATGATATATATAAAATAAATTTTTATTAAATCGCATACTTGTTGGTTATGGATGAGTTTCACAAGATATTGAATATTACAATGGCCAAGAAACTGATTTTAAAGAAAATTATAATTAATTTTTTATATAAACACTTAAAATTATGAATTTCAAGAAAATTAAAATCAATAATATTATCATTTTAAAATATGTATGTCATAAATAAAATCATTCCTTTATAATTAAAAATATTACCAAAATAATTTGAAAATCTATGTTTGAACTCACTATCAAATAATTTTATAATAGTTAGAAAATTAATCTTCAAACCTATAAATATTAAAAAAAACATTAATTACAGTAGTGTTGAAGACACCAATTGTACATGTACTGATATTTCATTTATTTTTTTTTTCTAAAGGTTATATTCCTCCATAAAAATATTGAGATGATTGAATTATAAAGGATCACTTCGCATATTTCTTAAGAACCAACTATCCATATTCGAGGTAGCTTCTCAGGGTTTTCACTTGTTCTAGAAATGATTATGAAAATATAGCTATAGGTACCCATACTATAGGCCTAATTAAGTAATATAATAAATATTTTGGAATCCATATTTGTTTAGAGAGTTTTTTCATTTTAAATATGAGAAGATATATGAATGCTTAATGGTATTCCATAAATATATAATTTTTATAATTGCATTCATAAACAAGATATCCACCTTTCATTAAATAATTATTAAATATATTTTGAGAAATTCTCATAAAAAAATTCATTTATAATTTTTGTAAAAACATGATTATTTTCAAAATCCAAAACTTAGTTATTTTTAATAGGTTTTTGGGAACACAAAATTTTATATAAAATTTCTTCTCATTAGGGACAATTATAATTACAGTTTTTAGATATATAATATGATATTGAAAAGTTTTACCATATGGTAGTTACTTTAATTTCAAAATCAACTATTTATACTATAAAAATTTGTAATTTTTTAGAAAAAAATAAGTTTTTATAAAATTTTATTATCAAAGAATTTTGAATGAAAATCATAAAATATATTTTTAAGTTCATTTTTAGCATTGAGAATCTCATTATAATTTAAAAAATAGGTATAAAAAGAAAAATATTATGAATTTTAATGATAGGTAGAATAAAAAAATTTAGAACTAACCTCAATTTTATCCTTAGTATCAGTTATGATACACTTTTGGCTTTTCAAAACATGATTTATTTATTTCAATGGAATCATCACCGGTGCTCCAAGTCAGAGCCTTTAGAGAATTCTTACCTAGTTTCTTATCTATTGAGAATATACTCTTTAGAGGATAATTTAGTTTGATTTAGACCTTTTTTATAGCCTAATCAAGTTTCCAAAAATTCATGATTTTTTATTTTGATTTTTCAAGTGGATATATTATTTTCATTTAATTTTCCTTATATTAGAAATTTTGGAAACATCAGAATTCCTCTTGAATGTGTCATCATTATTTTCATTGAATGAAATAATATTTTTATTTTCATTGAACTCCTTATCATCTTTGTCATCTTTCTTTACTATTGAAATATCATATATCAAGATAGAACCCATAAGTTCTTCAACCATGAGGTTTTTAACATATTTTCTTCTTGAATTGTGGTGACATTAGGTTATCAGTTACTCCGTACCACCTAATGTATTTTCTTGACTAAAATTTCTATTGAAATGGAATTACCAAGCTGTTTTATCTAATTATAGATGGCATTAATTTCAGTAAACATTATAGTGATAGATTCATTATGATGTATACAAAATCTTTAAAATTCTTGTCTAAACGTATATAAATGGGTATAATAAACATTTTTATTTATTTAATTATTTAAATATAAATATTACCATATTTCATGTGTTTTATTTATTGTATAAATCAAATTAAATTCGTTTTTTTTTCTAAACCCAAATTCATTAAATTTATAACTTTACCACCTAATTTAAAAGAATAAATATAATATGGGTCAATTTATCTTCTTTTTCAATTGTATGATTATTGAAATTTATAACTATATTATAAATTGGATATCCAATAGATATAATTAAAGTAGACATTTTTTTTTCAAATAACATTAATTACTTACCTATAAAAATGGAGCCCAACCCAAGGATTTTCCATTAAGAGCACCATGGGTGACTGAAAAATACATTAATTTTTTTATTATAAAAATTCAGTTAATGATAAAATTAAGATTTTAATGTATTTATAATTTAAAATAATAAAATAAAAAATCCCTTTGATAAAAAATTTATGTTAGATTAATGTAAAATGGAAAGAGGGGGTTAATTTCTATTTAAAAATTAAGGGGAAAATCTATTTTTAAAAACAATATTATAAAATATTAATGAATAAAACCTTTTTAAGAGTTAGAACAAAAGAATCAAATCATAAATCCAAAAAATAAATTAAATAGAATAATATATTTGTAATAATAAAATAGTGATCAATTTGAGGATAAAAATGATTAACCGGTTCAGATATAAATAATATTATGTGATTAAACATTAAATGATGGATTAAATAGATAACAAACAATTGAATGTGATAATTAAATAAAAATTACAAAAAAATGGATGAGACAATATATTTGATTATTAAGTTCAGAAATATCTCTAAAATTCTCATATCTCTACCACCTCAATCACTTGAGGATATAATGTATTAGTCTTGTATCTTTATTTGAAATTAAGATATGAAAACTATCTCTTGACTTTTAGGATATAACTAGAAACCTAAAATATAAAAGACACTATATATTTAATTTCAAAGATATAAATCTCAAAAGAATAGTTATTTTCTGTATTTATTGAATGTAAATAAATATATGGTCCCTTAATATAATGTAAGTAAGAACCAATTTTCAAAGAAATGAGATGATGAAAATATTTCAAGGAATAAATTTTTTTATATCTTTGTCTCATTTTTCTAAAATAATATATTGAATTCTTGGAGAGAAATAGAATAATAGAAGATATTGATTGGATATAAAAAAATTCACACTATATAAAGGATAAAGATTATTTTAAAATAGTGCACATATTTTGAGAGAAGTTGTGAAATTGAGCACATCGGTGTTGGAAATCAGATGAGAAAGTGAGTTTTTATTTTTTTTTAAAGGCCAAACAACGTCTATATTTATATAATCCAATGAAATTGGTTTTATTTTAGAATCATTATAGGGTTTTTAAGTTGAATTCATCCATGTTATTTTAAATTTTACTATAATAAATTCCATTCTCAGAGCTACTTGGAATATTCCACCAGACACCCAGTCGCCTCCACCAAGTTGGCATTGGGATTGCTGCAACTTGGTATGCACCAAATGCTTCCACCAAATAGTTAGTAGATTATGTTTCTCAAAATTTCCATCATTTATCAACATCACATATCCACCGATCCTTTATTGGTTATTTAGTGGGGTTATATGTGTTAAGAGATATGTTGGTCATGCTACTAGTTAGCTGGTGGCACTATACCAACTGGTCAGTGCTTCCATTATCCTATGGATTCATGGAGTGACGTATCCACTACTTTAAATGAGCCACCATAGTTCTTTTATCCTTATTTTAAGGCTTAAAAATATCTTTTAATATATATTTAAATATCCTTTAGAGGATTTTATAAGAGTTTCATCAAGCCAGTTGTACATCACTTGAATGAAAACATTAAACACTTTAAAGGGTGAATATAATGATGAAAATAAAATAATAGTTATAAGTATAACACCATTCACTTATATATGAGTATTTATATAAAATTATAATGATGAAAGGTGATGAATTTCAAATTGAGGCTTGAAAATACACCAGATAGTAATTTCAAACATTTGATGCGGTGACAAATACAACACAAGTCATACTTCATGCATCTTAAAGAGTTCCCCATGGATCATGGTTTATATATTATTCATTTTATGGATCAACCATTAAAATAATCTCATTATCAAATCATTTTTTTTTATTTGTGCATTTTTTTATAATTTTATGTATGTTTATTTTTACACATGATCACATTGAGTAATAAACAAGAATATATAGATAAAAGGAACATAGCCTATTAATATTTATATTTAAAAAAATAATAAATTTTCATTGTGATAACCTAACTAAATCTTGATAAATAGAAAAGTATTTAATTCTATAAAATAAATATTAAAACTCTCAATGAAAATGTTAAGTCTATAGCACCTCCCATCTAATGAATTAGAACAAAACCATGTGTTTAAGGTATTCATCAGCCATATTTAATGGTACCAATTACTACTAGGGGATTATTATGAAAATGTTGGGTCTATATAAATATGGTATGTAGAAAGAAAATATCCATATATATCATGTTGCAAATTTATAGAATAATTATTGAGTAATTTGAGGTTATGATTTCCAAGAGATGATACTACACTCAATAAATCATAGAACCAGGAGATAATGCAGTTGGGTAACCTAAATAATACATTGAAACTATATAGGTAGTTTCATATCCATATCATATACTATAATTATAGATTTTAAGGATCCTTGACACTCGAATACTCAAGCCAATAGTTATTCTAAATCTATTACCAGAGAGCCTATAATATATGATAAAATAGATGGATGCATTTAAATATTAATAAAATATATAATGAATAATTATTTTTAGTTAATATAAAATTTTTAATATTCTACATTATTATTTTCTAGACATATTTAATGAAATCAAAACGTTATTTATGATAAATATCATACAATTAGTACACCCATACTATTAATAATTTTTACTTATATTACATGTACTTGTGCATAGTACAAATATCTGAAAGGAAATTGGATGTGTTGGTGTCCCACTATTTGTTCAGCCACATCACTGAGTGAGTGAAGGTAAAAAAAGATGCATATAGGAGGTACATTGAAATAATCCTACAATCTGTTGTATTGGGAAATTATTTTCATCCATATAACTGATAATGAAACATTAGTACTGGGATACTTATTCCATTATATATGATCTCTTATATCAAAAGAAACAGAAAGAGAATATTTTAATATTTGATATTGTAACTATAATATACAAGTCTAAAATAGAAGACTCATACATATCTAGTGATCCTATATTTGATGTAATAATGTACATTGATTATTCAGAAATTTTGGACTTTTATATGGATAAGAATTAAATAATTAATATGATATTATCATACTACCTTCCATGTTCTCCATAATCATCAAGAGTAATGATATGAATGGTATTGATCAATATACCAAGAAATATTTGACTAAGATTCAAGGGTATATACGAGTTGTAGGGATCACTATTCCAAACACCGTATTGTCAAATAGTTGAAATAAAATTTTAAAAAACATATTATCGTTATTAATGGTGATTTTGAAACATGATTCAAAGAGGAAAAGGATTTATAGTATGAACTATAAAAGGATGTCTATTATCTTTTCATATGGAATGAATGGTCACAGAAGATAAATTATAATCAACTAAAGAATATGTAGGTAAACTCTCTTACATCGGTCATATTAATCAATTTAATGTAATAATTTTATAATACTTTTTTATCATTAAATATAATATTCCTATCACATGTGTTAATTTAAATACAACAACCAATAGAGTGCATAAATATTACAATAATTCAAGGTTAGTTCACTAAGTTGTTCAGAAAAGTTTATTCCTATGTCAGTAGTGAGAGTCTAAGGAATTTTTATTACCTGGTGGATTGATTCTTGTGAAATAATAATTGTATATTGAATTTACAAAAAAAAAATTATAACTATGTTATTTTATAAATAATGATATATCAATACTTATGGAAATAATTTTGTTTTCCTTATTTCAAACCCAATTAATAGATCAATAGTACATGAATTATCTTTTATAAATTATGAATATAAAATTCAAGACATTATATGGCCTAGTTATGAAAAGGTATTTCATTATTAATTAAAATTAAAATTAGTAGTCAAGGATATATTTGTTATGGTCTTAAAAATATTTGGATATAAAAATATTTTTTTTATCAACAAACATACTTATAATGTTTATACAAAAAACTCTTTTTAAATAATGGTCAACCATAAGTATTAAAACGATAGTTCAGCTTCACTTTGAAAATAATTCTATGGAGAATTGAGAGGAAACATTAAATAGTTAATGAGATTTATTTAACAAATTTAATTATTGTAATTATAAACTTTGAAACATGATATGATTTCCTTGAGACCCAGGATCCAAATGAAATTTTAATTAATAATACGTTTATCATGATAATGTAATGATGTGTAATTCCTAAACTCATATTTCCTTATAGACATAACATTTATGATGTATGTAAAAGAAAGATAGATGATGGGTACAAAATATATATATTCATAAATATAATGTATTGTAGATTTATTAATAAACTCACATTTATATATAAACATTAGAGTTATGATGTAAGTATAAGGTGGACTAATGATGAGTCATATATTTCATTCAAAGTTTTACTTTATCATTTAGTGTCATGCTTCACAAATAGAAGTGTAACCCATGAAAATATTCACATTATAATGAAAAACTGATATAATAAGATTTAAAAAATAATTAAATCCATTATTTTGTAAATAATTTTCCATGATGCAATGATTTTGTTAAATCTAATTCAATAAAAAACAAGAAGAAAAATAAGAAAAAAGAGAATCTATAGTAATGATCTGAATGGAAGTTTAGGGTATTATATAAATCTATAAGATTAAAAATTTATAGTCAAGTAAAATAATATATTTCTATAAAAGGAATCATATCTATATTTGATATAGTGGGAGAATTATTACCTTGGTTCAAGTCAAAGATTTAGATGCCTAATTATTTTGAACAGAAATGAGTTCCATAAGAGATCGTAGAAGAAGAATTATTCTAGAGACACATAATTTGTGAGAAATATGTAAAGACCCTGAACCAATAATCCTATAGCTAGTGATTACTTTATTACATTGGTAAGTGATACAATTGGCTTCAAACCAAATGATATAATAATTTATAATTATTTTTTAACTAGATACATACATAAATCTCACATTACATTTGAAATCATAAGAAAATACGACATAGAGATAGGAAATATTCTACATATATGAACATTATAAAATATTCCTTATTCATATCATGGGGAAAGGAAACAAAATAATGGTTGATCTCAAATTCTCAGTAAGGTTTACTAATAGAGAAATATATCAATAGTAAAAAAATTAATCAATATGGGAAGGAAAATTACTGAAAATACGTGACATTTAATCAATAACATGAGCATGATGAATAATGTTGAATGAAAAATTGTTGATCAAATAATTTCATATAACTTATCATATAATCTTAAAACATTTTCATTGATATAATAACTATTCAAATAATCACATGGTCATCAGTAACTGGTATCATAATGATAGAATGTTTAATTTAAGACATAATAAACATACGTTTAATGCCGCATTACAAGTCATCATACATAAATGGGTAAGGCCTTAGACAAATAATTGTCCTAGTTAGTATCATGAGACCAACTGATTCATCTAGGGTCTATAGAAGGCCCCACCCATAATATAATACATCAAATTCATTCCACATATTAAAGTGGTTAATAATAATTAAAACCATAATCAATATAAACATTCATATTGAAAAACTATAATATAGAATATTACTTTTTCCCAAAAAATTAGCATAAAACATCCAAACAAATATTAAGGATGGAATCATTTAAACATATACATTATATATTATAAGTAAAATATGGTTTCATATAATTAATTAATACAAATTTCATAATAATATCATTAAAATAATTCTTGATGAAAATACCATTTTCATTTTAAAAATTTCTTTTAAATAAATAAAGATATCCTCAATATTTAGAGAAATAGTTTCTTCAAAAATAACCATGTAAAATTATAAATGAAACCTCATGACATTGGTTGGTTATTGTGGATGTAAATTTCAGTCATGTTTAGTACATTAAATAAAATATTACATTCAATTTTTTTAAGAAAAGTAAAAAATTATCTCATAGAGAAAAATATAGGAATATTCATTTTAAACCATTTTGTAAAAGTAAGATATGGGTAAACTTTTCCTTAACAAATCATTATATGATATTAAAAACATTATTTACTATATATTTAGACAACATGGACAAGGAATAAATTATTCCCTTGTAAAAAGGAAATAAATTTTGTTTTCTTAATAAAAATTTACCATTTTTTGTACATAAAAATAAATAAAAGGAAAAAATAATGATTTTTTACAATAAACATATGGTAATAATTTTTTTTAATATTTAAATATTATATAATTCCCCCAGATGAGACTTAAAAAACAATTCTAGATAATGATTAGATTATGAAATAAACCCTTACCAATTTGGTAACATTCAAATCATAGCCCCCTATGAAATAAATAAATTTAAATGGACATTAAATACCGTGTATTTAAAAATTTTAATGTCATAACTTATCAAATGGTCATTAGATGCACCATGTAAAATAGTATAGGTTCTAAAATAACATATGTCCCAAACAAGGTAATTTGAGATAAAGAACCCACACAATGATCATAAAATTGAAGTTGGAATCTATCAATAAACTGATTATGTATAAAAAATTTAAATACACAGGGAAAAATTGTAAAAAACAACATAAAAACATTTCTACTAGGAAAGTTCAGTCCGAGGGAAGAACCTCTGACTATTTATTAAAGATAAATAAATGTTACAGCAAGAAAGGGTAGGGATGATGGAAGACATCTTGCCCAAACCCAATCAACACTTCCCACCAAAATGAGACAATAAAAAATCAAGTCAAAACAACAGCATCGAACACTTCATAAATCTCAAAACAGCAGAGATCCACCATTGCTAACATTCCAATAGATTCACAAACATAGACTTCACCATCAAGGGAGTTCACCACATCACCATTTCACCATTACTTCACCATCACCACATCACCATTTAACCATCAAAAAACAACCGAAAAGGGTTCATATTCCTCTTCTATCAACGCTGGAGCCAAAGCCAGAAGCACCTCATATCAAGGGGTAGATCCAAGGTGAACTCTCCCACAACAAAACCACTGGAACTGAATCTAGAAGCACAACCTCGGACAATGACGACACCAAAGAAACACCATCTCACAAAGAAAACAAATAACATAGAAATCCTTATCCGGAAGACCTCCAAACTCATGAAAGAAACCCCAGAACCCAGAACCTTCCCCCTCCAAGCTAAACTGGAACCGTCGCAAAGTCACACCGACAGCTCACCAGAGACGCCATATAGGCGCAGCGGGCCGATCTGAGAGGCCAGATCCACATCAAGGGACATCGTCTCTGCAAAAGAGATGTTGAACCACACCAGATCCACTGAACCAGAAAGATGAAGATAGACCGAACCGTGCCAGATCCCCACCATCCCATGACGACTCCACGCATGTCGATGCCGAGCCGAACAAATGGAGACCAAGATGAGAGTGAAAGAGACCGGAGGGGGAAGTGAAAAAGAGAATGAAAGGAAACCCTAGCCATCGCAATTTGGAGAGGAAAATTCACCAAGAGGCCCTAGATTCCTCCTAAAATAATGAATTTATATAACCCAATAATAGAAATTTAGTTATGAACACATACCACATGGTAACATTCTAGTCAAATACACTAAGATAAAATATTTTTAATCATATCGTATAATTATAATAATTATAAAGTATTAATGATATAACATGTAAATTGGTGATTATATACACAATATAAAATAAATTAGGTGCATAACATTAAAATAAGCCTCCATGGAAAAAAATTGAGATGAAATCCCTTGCATGAGGTATGACCAACTGCATACATTATTTATCTTCTTGAATAATAAAATAATTTTAATTATTCACCTTATTTTGAAAATCTTCAAATTTGTTATTCATTTTATTATATTTAATACCATTTTACATTTAATTATTTAATTAATTAAGTTTACATCTGACATTTTGATGGTATTCAGTTAATATGTCCCAAATGACTTTAGTAGTTTTGTTACGGTAAAAGTAGTCATTGTTCCATCATATATAAAATAATAACCATGATATAATTATCATCAATATACATCAAATATAATTTTTGAACTAACCATAATTCAAGATTATGAAAAATAAACTACGTTACAATCCTAGAGACAGTAAGCTGTATATACGCATGAGTAACTCTTCCATTTTTAAATGACCATTATAGAAAGAAGATATATATTATTTTATATTTATAGAATGATAATTATATAATAAAACCCATATTTTATTTTTAATATATATATATATATATATATATATATATATATATTCAATTCTTGTGATGTGGTTAAGTAGAACAAATCACATCACTTCTTGGAGGTGGTAGTCCCTAAATACGCACAAACATTGTTATAATTTTTCAATAAATGGAAATGAAATAAAGTAATTGGTATATTATATTTTCATAATGATCAAAATTTTATTAATATAAAATATATTCATTAAATATACCATTAAAACCATTTGTAATATTAGATGATGAAAAATGAATTACATTGGTCTGTGAGGCGGTACTCGGTCATACACACAAATGACGTTTTCGTTTACAATTTGATAAAAGAGGAGATGGATATAGTGTGTTTCATTAACATAACAACATATTATTATATGGAATATAATTATTTTATTATATCATCATATTTGAAAAACATTTTATTTGGGTGTAATAATTAATAAAATAAAAACTATTTATTAAGAATTATACCTTATCATCATACAATCTCTTAAGATTTACAACGAAATATACCCAATGTTTTTTTCTCATAAAAAATGCCTCTAAAAAATTAGAAAGGATGAAATTAATTAATTTGAGTAATTATTTTCTGAAAAAATAGATCTTTAATTTTTAGGAAAAGATGAGATGTGGTTCCCTTCTATAAGTGAGGGGAGAGTTACTTCATGGAATTTAATAAAATATTAAATTAATATGACTTGTTTATTATATAAAAATAAATCTAAAATGATATAGTTCAATGTTAGGATAATTATGGGTCTAAAAACATTCATATAATAAAAAAAATTATTTTTATAATAGGTTTTTACAATTAACTATTTGTTTTAAACATCTTTTATACTTTTTGACATTTACAGTAGTAATATTGTTTATACTCGCTAGGGGTCAATAAAGTTATTTTTACAGGGAAAAATACCATAATTTCCACATGTAAAATATTAGAAAAACATATCTCCTTTTTTTAATGATGATAATATTTTTTTAATTTTATATTATTAAATAAAACATTATTTTTTATTAAATTTCATTTATTCTAGTTTTGGAACTATTCGTTTAATTTGACATTATAAAAATCACGACAATGATAGAATTAGAATCTATAAAATTAACACCTCCATAATTTTTTTTGATTTTCTAAAAAATTGAGGAATAAAAAATTAAATTCAAATCATATTACTTATAATTTTTTTAAAATCATTTATCATTATTTTTTTAATTAAATAATTTCTACATCGTCATTGCATAAGAGTTTAAGGTAATTGTTTCAACTCTAAAAAACATGAATAAATTTCCCTGAAAAATAAAAAAACATTTAAAATTATAATTATCATTTATAATAGAACATACCTCCTTTATATCCCTATGTGAATAGATAATAGGTTTTTACAAGTAAGAGAGTGGAATTTAGGCTTTCCATTACATAAAATATTATAAAGGTATTCATTATGACCATATGAATCCAAAATGATAAATTTACAATAATTATATGAGATAAAGTTGAAATAAAGCCATAAAATAGAAATTTTAAAATTTATTAGGTCATTATAACCATTTTCTATTTAGTTTAACCTCTGGTAAACAAGTTTTATCCATAATAATGGTATCATATTTTCATTTGTTTTACTATAAATTATGGAAAAATACACAGTTTACCTTATTTACTAATCCTAATTATTTTGATTAAAAATACGGAATACATTTTATTAAATTCAATTTATATAATTTTAAAATTTTAATTTAAAAATAAAACATCAAAATGCGTTAAAAAATTGGGTTTTCAAGGGATGCATTTTTCAAGCATAAGATGGTCTTACAATAACTCTATGTCTAGTGATCATTTTTATATATATTTAATTTGAAATAGATAGATATATAATAAATTAATTTCATTTTAATTATTAATTATTAATTTTTATTGTAAATAATTAAAGGTTTATTTATAATATTGAGGTGTGTTCACCTCTTTATTGAAGAAAAAAGTCATCGCGACGAGATTACAAAGCAGGTCCATGAGGTACCTCAAAAAGATAGAACAATAACGGTTACCCTATTCTAGATCAGGTGATCATACAGTGGTAAGGAAGGTGCCCACCTTTACCATGGGGGTGTCGACCCCTTCTTCCAGTCCTTGCTTGTATCCACGCATCACCTTTATCATATGAAGGTTCTTCCGCAGCAATCAGAGGCATGATAGACGCAAAGGGGTCATCATTTGATCCAGTTTTATTACTATGGATAGAGAGCATATCAAATGGGTTAGAAGTGTTAACATTACAAAGTACCTTCTGTTGAGGAGATATCAAGTTCTGCATGTAAATCAGTCCTTCCTTTGGCATGGTAGCGTCCGACTTGTCTATATTCTTTGGTGCCACGTCTTCTATGTTGAAGTTACTCGAGATCGTCATGTTGGTGTGGGCCATATTTGACTGTGGACTCATACTACATTCATCCGGTATTCTTGTAGGGTGTCTGGACAGCACAAGAACAATCTGCAGTGAAGGAGAATTGCATAATGTGTCCTTAGCAACACTGACAGGGACTATAGAAACCGCTGCTTCATGAGCTTTGGATCGACCGCAATCTTTAAATTTAACTTTCTCCGATGTCACAACATCTAGCACTATCTTACCCTTGCTCCATTTTAGAGCATTCATCTCTTTCCTAACCCTATCATCTGCCATTGCTTGGGATGAGATCTCTCTCTCCATTTGACTGTCCTCTCATTCAGATTTGTTCCATTTACCTTATATGCACTTAACCAAAGCATCCTTGAAAGAAAGGCCTCTTTCATATTGGTTATTACATTCATCAATATCAGACCAGCTAACTTTTCATGGTCCATCCAATTGAGTAGCAGAAGGCAATCCTTTACCTCTAGGAATGTATGAGTTGCATTATGTCCTTGGGTCTGCAACTCAGATTGAGCCATCCCACCTTGGGTCTGCAACTCAGATTGAGCCATCCCAACTTAGAAATTTTTAGAGGGATCAATTTGGTAAGGAGGATACTGGGGTTTTCATGGGTATTGTTCCAAATATGCAGTATTACCTTTGGAGGTTTTGAGTCTCTCATTTCTTCTACACTGAGACTCATTGTGCCCCTTCATCATAAATTTTCCACACTTCATGTTTGATCGAAAAATGGAGCTGGAGTGTCCTATCATACAGCACATTTCACAAAATTGAGGCATTTTTTCCTAAAAAATTCTCAAGTTTATTTCATCTTCAGAAGTGGAAAGAATCACCTTGTCAATCAATGTAGATCCAAAGTCAATTTCAACTAAAATTCTAGAAAAATAGAAAAAACTATCATTCTCAGTGGCTAGGTCCATTCAGATTGGAATACCTATTGCGGATGAAATATAAAATAGAATCTCAAAGTGCCATAAAACCCAATTTAATCCATAAATCTTGATCTAGACTTGAGAAAAGGTTTTCTTAAAATCATAAGGGCTGAAATTTGGGCTTCATTCATAAATCCTAAGCATTCCTTATTTATGTTTTACCGATCAAAAACCCCATGCTCGACCTTTAAGTTCAACATAAGGGAAAATAAAATGGAAAACTCCCCTCCACAATGAGACACATATAAAATCACTAAAACCCCATATCTCATATAGACGGATAATAAGTTTGGAAATTTTCTATGGTTGCATACCCTTGGATAAGTAGATTCAGGTGATTAAAGAGTTCTTGCAATGTTCTAACCTTTGCGAGATCGCCCCATCCGAAGAAGAGACATGCATCGTAGAACCCTTTCTAACAATACGTTGTGCAATGCGATTTTCCAAGAAAAAGAAAGAGCCAGTAGGAAAACCCGAAGGAGATAGAACGGGTATTAGTTCTTAGAGAGTCTGAAATTTGTTCGTGCCCTTCGAGTTCTGATGAGAGTAGAGATGTTGAAAATCATAAGAGAAGAGGTTCAAACCTCTCGCGTGGGATAGATCTACCCAGTCTCCAGGTGGTGAGGGTTTCATCTCGCCTGTTGTCTCGCTTTCATTCATCCTACAACTCATACACAACCTTTTCTTAAATAATTAAAGTAGAAAGTAAATATGCATTTAAATTTTGTATCAAATAAAAAGCAGTATTTTTTACTATTCAATGAAAAAACATACTTCTCAAAAAAATCCCGAAAATTCACTAAAAGATAATTTTTATATGGGGATTTTAAAAATGAGGATATTTTTACCATATAAATTTTATAAAATTTATACACATTATTTATAATATTGTCTTCAAAAAATCAATAAAAATAATTTTTCAAGAAAACATGTTTTTAAAGAATAAAATTACTTTACAAGAATTTGAGTTATTATTTACATAGAATTTAACTACAAATTTATATTGATTAGAAACACTATATATATTTCATAAATAATTTAATATTTTTAATAACTTCTATTTTTACAACAAAGCTATAATATTAATATTTAAATAATAATATTTTAGGGTTCATTTAAGCTTGGTGTTTCATTTCATATTCTCCATCAAGTCATATCATAAATATGGTAAAATCTTGGGGTTTTGCATTTTACCCAACTTTAATACATCGCATTCTAAAAATTTAATCACACTCTTTGAAATAAAGGGTTTTATATTCAAAAATACCTTTCTTAAAAACTGAAATCATAATAGGTTAGAAAAACGACTTCTAGATAAATCATAAAGAGAAGTTTGAAGTTCATCTAGAATAAAAAAATAACTTGGTTTACAGATTGGAAATAATTTAAGGGGAAATTTGTACATGGAATAAAATCGTAATTCCCAAATAATTATGGATTGTAATATAGATCATTGGTCACAAAAAAGTGAATGATAAAGAGAATGTTAACAACCAGAAATCCACAAATATATGATTAGTTAAAAGATAACTAATTCATCAGAAATAAAGATAATTGTACAAAAATTTTATTTAATGATCCTTTTCCTAAATCTTATGTGTTATTTTACTATCAAGATATTTAATAGTATAACATATATTTATTTGATATGTTTTTATTTGATAAGAACAATTTCATCATTTGGTTGTGATTTCATCAAATTTTTACTTAATTTATTACTCGATGAAATGAACATCCAAGATGATTTTTTTGGATTGAATCACTAAAATAGACTTATAATAAAAAACATAATCCATGATGGAATAATAATATATTCATTCTATATTCACTAAAACAAAAATGGTTAGCACAATATAACATAATATCAAAAATAAATAAACCTTCATATATTAATCTTTATAAATCAATAATAGAACAAATGATTTAACATTCAAAATTCCCTAAATAAATTTCTATATATCCCAAATAACACCAATACCCTTAATATTAATGAATGATTTAACCTAATAGTTTATCACATACCCTTCTTTTGGAACCTCCAAAAACATAATAGTTATCCATCAATCCATGTGATAATGTTTTTCATATTGACCAGTATGGTATATAGGCTAGGGGAGGGTGTTGCACAATTGCAGTCTTTCGGTTGTGATTTCAAGCCTTGCACCCTTTCCAGATGTGATGGGTTATAACCCAGCATATAGATTGTTCTTTTTATAAATCTATATTAATATAATTTTAATCACATTTAAAAAAATTTAACATCGTCAAAAATAACATTATTTGTCATACCACTTTTTAACCACCATTGTTTTTTATATAACCTAAATTTCCAAAAAAAATAGAAATAACATTGATTAAATATTGTTACCTCAACATTAATAATAATGTTTACCCTAATGGTTATCAATAAAAGTAATCTTATGTACAAAAAATCATTATTCCTAAAATAAACTTCTCACTAAAAAATCACTAAACTAAAGGTATATTCTAATAAATGTCTCCCAAAATAACCATAATCTTGTGAAAATTTAATCACATAAATCCTCAAAATAGATTTTTTTTTAATTTAAATTTAAAATCCCACATAGTATTATTAACCCAGGATGGTAACCAAATATCGTAAAATATCATCATCTGAATCATAAAATAAGTGTATTTGGGGAATTTCATCAAAATATATCATAGGATTATGTTTTTTAATCTATGTTTTACTAAATATAATTCCCAATCTTTCTATTAAACATACTTTTATACTAACTATAAAGACCATGGCCCTAGTAGTTTGGATTCAGTGGTTAATTTATTATAATTTCACTCGTTAAAAGTGATCACATTCTAATGAAATGAATAGTTTAATAGTTTTGGTAAACTAGAAACATCTTGAATCTCAAATTCATTTGATGTCATAAAAAATTATAAATAATGATGGTAAATATTCTGCAACCTTCAACTTAATCAATGATTCCTTCATTATATCCTAAGGAAAAAAATTAAATAAGGGGTCAGATAAAATTCTTAATAAGGGTTATGAAGAGTGGAATCTATCATTAGTGAATAAGGAATAATAAATGTCGCAAGGTAAATAACTAAAATCGTATTCCATTTAATCAATAACTTAAGCACAATGAATAATATGGCTAGAATATTTGTTTCTCAAATAATTTAATATAACTTATCACATTATCTTGAAACTTATACATGGATATAAGGATTATTAAAAAATTCACATGGTCATTAATAACTAATATCCTAATGATGGAATACATAATATCATACATCATAAACATATCATCAAGGCCTCATTCCAATACCTCACTCATAAATGGGTAAGGCCTTTGCTAAATACCCAATCTATTTTTTATCATGAGACGTATTAATGAATTTAGGGGCTATAAAGGACCTTTCTTGTCACTTACTATATCCAATTGATTCCTTATTTGAAAGTATAGTATATAAATTCAATACGTAATAAACATAAAAATTCATTTTAAAAAACTATTTTATAAAATGTTAATATTTTCCATAATAAAACATATCATAAAATGTCTAAAGATATAACAATATTAGAATCATTACAACATATCCCTAGTGGATCATATTTAAAATAAATGGTTGATTTAATTGATGAATATAAATTCTACTAAAAGATAATTAAAATATTTATTGAGGAATATAGAATTCTCAATTTGAAAATTAATTTTTTAGAAATAATTCCAGAATATTAGAAAATGTTTTTCTTTGAAAAGAACCATGTAAACTTTTAATATAATCTTAAAAACGTTTGGTGGTCAAGATGGTGTTAAATTATATTCTTGTCTAGTATATTAATTGATATATTCTTTTCATATTTTAATAATAAAATACCAAAAGTAGCATATTTCAAAAAAAATTATTTTGATTTGTTTTATAAAATTTTATAAAAATAAAATATGTTTAAGAATTTCATTAATAAATCTCTTTAGAATATTAAAATAATTCATCATATTTTTTTTGAAAAAAATGACATGGAAGAAAATATTCTTTACTAAAGCGGAAATAAATTCCATTTTAATAAAAACATTATTTGATATTTTGTTTACGAAAAAGATAAAAATTAATGGAACACTTATAATTTTAAAAAATAACGAATGGATAGGAATTTTTTTTATTTTATGATAAAAATAACATATAATTCATCCAAGGTATACTTAAACATATATAATCTTAAATAATTATGTGATTCTGAAATAAACTCTAACCACATTGGTTACATTAAAATAATAACTCCCATGAAATAAATAACTTCCAGTGATCATTAAATACCATGAATATAAATATATTAATTAAATAAATTGTTAATGTGGGATATAGATACACCTCAAAAAATAATATAGGTGTATTATATAACATATGTCCCAAAAAATACAATTTGTGATGAAGTGCCTTTAAATTGATCATAACGTTGAAGTCATAATTAAACAGTAAAGTTATTATGTGTAATAAATATAAATCCATAAAAATTGATATACTATATATTTAAAAATTTCCAATTTCACAAATAATCCTGATATAATATAATCAATGAAAAATTGAGATAACCCAACAAAACAATATTGTGTTATAAAAAACTAACCACTTGGTAACATTCAAGTCAAATCCACTTGGATAATACAAATTTAATTGAAACATAAAATATCATAAATTATGAATTATTCATTATATAACATGTAAAAGGGTAATTTCATAATCAATATAAAGAAATTATGTTCATAACATTAAAACATGACTTAATGGAAGGATTTTGAGATAGAATCCCTTACCTCGGGTCAAACTCATCACATACATTATCTATCTCCCTTAATAATAAAATTATGATAATTATTTACTATATTAAGAACCTTTTTCATGTTTATTAATCCATTTTATTTAAACCCGTGTTATTTTTTGATACTTAATCAATTATGTTTGTGTGATAAATTTTGACAGTATTCAGGTCACAAGTCCAAAACAACTTTAGTAGTTTGTTTAAGGTAAATGAGTTAATTATTAAATAATATATATTATAATAATAATGAAATAATTTTCATTTTTGTAGATTAATTTTATTTTAACCTATGATTATTTATGGTTATGAAAAATGAACTACTTTATAATCATGGAAACAATAAGCCCTAAGTACCCATGAAAAACTCTTCTAGTTTTTAAAGTTCAATATAGAAAGAAGATAATAATTATATTTTTCTTTACATAATGATATTTTTATCATAAATATCATTTTATTTTTTTGAATGTACTTATATATTTCATCCAGGATATGTAATGATGAAGGATGAGTCACATCACTTTGTTTCAATAATAGTTCACACATATGGACGAAGAATGTAACAATTTTTCAGTGAATATATAGATAATAAACTAATAGATGTATTATCTTTAAAGAATAATAAATTTTTAATTAATATCATATATATATAATAAGTCCATCATCTAAACTATATTAATTAGGATGTTATAGAAAATTAATTACATTTTTTCGTGAAGCGGTAGTCCGCCGTAAACACAAATGATGGTTTTATTTCCCATTTGATGGAAGAGGATATTGAAATAAATTAGTCCATTAAAAATAATATCTCAGAATATTTTATATATTATTTATATTATATTCTTTTTTAAGGATATTGTAATAATTTTTAATAACAAATAAAACAAAATTTCTTGATAAACAACTATACCTCCACATTGGAAAACATTTTAGGTTTTATATAAAAATCATCCTTATATTAGTTTTATGATCCAAAAAGGAATCTGGTATATCTATAAGGATATAAAAAATGGATTTGGTTAAATGTTTTCTGAACTAAATTTCACTTTATTTGAGAATATTAGAGGAGAGGAAGAGCCCTTTTATAAGTGCTGGGATGGGCACTTTTAGAAATTCATGAAGTATTAAATTAATATAAATTATTTATCATGAGAAAATTAATCCAAAATGAAATATTTTGAATATATTATTATTTTTGGTCTAAATAATATCATCCAATAAAATTTGGATAGGTTTATATTAGGTTTTTAACCTTTTCGATTTTCCTTTAACCCACTTTATCCCTTTTTGACAATAATTGTATTGTTAATGTTTTTTTATTTAGTGATTAAAAAATATAGAAATGAAAAAAAACCTCTAATTGGATCATGGTATATATTATAACCCATATCCCATTTAATTGGATAAATAAATGATTTTTAGAAACTTTAACTCATTTAATAACACATTATTTTTTATAAAATATCATTAATTTCAATTTTGAAACTATTTATTTAATTTGACATTAAAAACATCAAGGAAATGATAGAATTAAAATATAAAACTTTCAATATTTCTTAAAGTTATTATCTAAGATAAATTTTTAACAAAATAATTTATTCAAATTATATTACTTTTACAATTTTTAGAATCATTTAATTTATTTTTTTTATAAAATAATTACAACATTGGACATTAAAAGAAATTTAACGTTATTATTTTTTACTAAAAAAATTAAATAAAATTACACAATAAATAAATTTTTTTTTACTTTAGATGAATATTTATAACCAGACATACCTCATTTTTATCCCTATGTAAACACATAAGATGTTTTTAAAAGTATGAGTGTGACATTTTTCATGTCATTACTTAATTTTTTATAAAGGTCATAAACAAGGGAATATGGCTCCAAAATATGAGTTTTTTATACCTTATATATGATAAGGTATAAATATTTTCTTCCAATAGAAATAATACAATTAATAATGCCATTAAAAATATTATCTCATTAGTTTAACCCTTTCCTCCAAATTAAATGTTTTTATTATTCCATTTTAGGAAAAACGGAAAACCCTAAGTAAACTAGCAGTTCACCACTATGTGCTAAAAGAACATACAAATTGGTTAAATAAAAGGATAATATTACTTGAATCAGCTACTCTGTAATGTTCCCAGTGCAGTATATGATCCTAGATGTCCGGATCTGCTCTGATAAGCTCTTTAAGGTGGGTAATAATCTTTTCCATTTTCTGAACAAATTCCTCTGAGTTAATTCTATGTTGATTGAAACCTCGTGAAAGTTTTATATTTTGTTTATCCAACCACACTTACTTCTCATTTGTGGCATCAACTTTCAGCCTTCGTTCATAACTTCTGTTGAGATCCTCTTTTGAAACATTGGGACGTATAGCTTGCTCTAGCATTTCCTCCTTGCAGTGTAAGATAAGTTTCAAACAATCCTCGTCCTCCACTTCATTGAATCTCGGGAGGATACTTGGACCTTCACGTTACCCATTTTTTATGGATTTGTTTTCTTTATTCCTTCCCTTCTTGGCTGACCTAGTATCCATTGGTTTTGGTAGATGAGAATAATCCTTGCGCCCCTTAGACTTCTTCCCCTGAACCATAATGCATTTTTCTGAATCTCTAATTCCTTTTTCCCCTTCTTCTATCGAGGGTTGTGAGGGAATTTCCATTTACACCGGTTCTTAATACACACTAATGAAATAAAATAGGCATCATCACCTGAATACTCATCCTCCTGAGACAATGGAGGCTCTTTAACATCTAAGCCATCAAAACGATTCCCCAGCTGTAACTGTGTGCCTTCATTGCAATGAATCGTCTTAGATATTGTATGATTCTTATCTACATTTTTCTACAAGACTTTTCCTTTCCCACTAGATCCAGAATTCACACTGAGGTACTTTGGATCTATGGGCTTCCAGACATTGACTTCGGCTAACTCCTCTTGTCCCCTGAAAGATGTTGCAACCGATAGGTAGAATTTACCGTAGACCAATACAGATCGTGTGGATTGCTGAACCTCACTCCCTAAAAATCATCCCTCACCTTCCTCAGTCGATAGTGATGGATATGAAGGGGTAACCGTAGCCGCTTATAAGTTACTTTCCACACCAACACCATAAACACCCAGATCATGCTTCATTTGGCCAAAAATATCAGCCACCCTCGGGCCTACCTCCTTGTGTTTCCTAGACGTCACTGTCCTCGAAGAAATCACAGGAGTCCATTCCTTCTTTTCCACCCATGAACTGCCCTCTGCCTCATTCAAATTATAGAAAATGACCAAATCCATCTCCCATGGGGACTCCCCACAATCCCCCCCAGGCTCCCTCATAGAGTCAATGCCATGTGACTGTTGATCCACCACTGGAACCACTCGCTCCACCGATGCCTTGTCCCGGTTCGTGCAACGACACCCAGAGGCCACATGGCCAAGCCTGCAGCATCCCGAGTAGAATGCGTGCCATGAATCGAAAACCACTCACTGCTTCCACCTTAGCACTTCTCCAACCGAAATCCACAACCATTTGTTTGGAGGTTTCGAAACATCAACCTCAATACATGTGTAGGGCAGGATAGGATAACAGACCGCTATAGTTTGATCATCAGAGCATAGAAAATGACTGACTAAATTTCCAATCATTCAAATGATAGAAGAGTTCTGGAAAGGTAGAAGAAAATCCGGAAAACTAACCCATACCGTGGCCGAAGCCGGATCGTGATTCAAGTTGAAATCAAACAACCAATGCAGGAGGAAGAAGTTGCAGCCATCAAACACCTAAGGAATGCTAGACTAGGCGATGACCAAATCCTCCTCCGATGTGAATAGAACTATCAATTGATGCCTGTCGAGCAGACCCACCACTGCTCGGTTTTGAAGCCCCCAAGAATCAAATAAAAATATATCGAAAGCATCGACCGATGGGTGACGACCTCTGAATTGAGCCACCCATGTCGATCTATAGAGATCTACTACTTCATTGAACTCCTTAAAAGTTTGCATAAGATGAGGTGAACCTTCATGGATATCAGGAACCTTAGGGCTAGGAGAAATCGATGGAAATGGAGGAAGGTATGTCGGGTTGGAAAAGGGAATGAAAGGACGAGCCGACGATGAAAGGGTCCCCCTTCCCTCGTGGAGGGGGAGGGGGTCGGAGCCTCTGTCATCACTGATCTAGGTCATCACCGCAAGCCGCAAGCAGCAAGCTTGACGAAGCGCTCATTAGTTTAACCCTTGGAAAACCTGATTTACCCAAAATTATTGTAACATATTTTTATAATTTTTACTATTCATTATGAAAAAAATTAAGATTATCTTATTACCTAATATTAATTATTATTATTAAAAACAATGAATTTATTTTATTAAAATCAATTCAAAAAATTAGATGAAATTAATATAAAAATAAACCCGAAATATTTTTCATAAAATGGTATATTAAGGAAAAAAAATTTCAATCATAAGATAATATTACATTAATTAAATGACTAGTGATCAACATTATAAGAATTCAACTTCATATATATATATATATTAAATATCATTTAAATTATTTATTATTAAATAATATTTTAATAAATTAAAATTATAAGATAGTATTTATTTAAAAATAATTTATAATATAAAATAATATTTTACACTATTCATTGAAAAATCATTTTTTAAAAAACACCAAAAATTGACCCTATTATTCTTTTAATATTCTTGTTTCAAAAATTATATTATTTTTATAAAACACATTTTATAAAATTTCATGAATTTAAATAAAATAAATTTTAATAAAAATAAATGAAACTTATTTATAAAGAAAACATGCTTTTGGAGAATTAAATTACTACTAAAATTTGAGTGATTATTTAATAAAAATATACCCACAAATTTATATTTTGAATAAAATTTTTATATAAAGTTTATAAATTATATTATCCAATTCATTCCTGATAATGTAATTTCTAGGTTATAACGGTGATATTGAAATAATAATGTTTTTCAGGTCATTTCACATCGGTGTTTCATGTCATTTACACCATTGAACATAGTGTTATTATTTTAAAATATCTTGGTGTTACAGAAGATAAAATTAATAGAAATTTTTTTATGATCACTAGTTTAAGGTGAAATATTATTCCATGAGAATGATGAATCTGGGTCCTATGGGGAAGATGTAAATTGAAATAAAAAAAATACAAGTGAATATGAATTTAGTAAAATGGTTTCCAAGTACAAAAATTAGTTTTTTATTTTGGTCATTTCCTTATTTGATTTAAATCAATTTGAAGATATTCAGTATAAACTATATAGTGGTTTTAAATGCATGCCACTAAAATGGATTGACTTTTATACAATACATTCATGCTTAAATCCATTTGAATTCAACTTTTCATATTAACATTATATAATTGTAATATTGGGCATTCAAATTCAAGTAAAAATTTCATGGAATATGCCTATAAAATAAAACTAAAAATGTTGGGGAAACCAAAGTATTATAATAAATAATGAAAATTGAATAATCCAAGTAAGTATTAATGAAAGAAAAATTGTTATAGAATAATCATTTTTTTATGTATTCCAGAAGTATTCCATAGTTTAGTGATATATCCATAGTTTTCTATGTAAAAGATATTGATAATGCCTTGAAAATAGTTTATTAGTCTTAATGTTGGTTAAGCCATTGTAGATTGGAAATCCATAAATATTTACATAAATTTGAAACCAATTTTCTATGGAACAATATCTACAAAGTAAGATCTTAATGTTTCTTCCTTTATGTCACGAACCAAGTCGGGTCGCCATCAAACCGATACACAACCTAATCTGGCACAAGTCCAGAAGGGTGTTCTCGATACCCACAGGCTGCCATAAGTGCCTGGGTATCAAAAATAAAACATGGGAAAGATTTACCTGAATAAATAAATATAAAACAAACAGCAAGATAAAAAAATTAAAATCTAAAAAAATTACACCGCCAAACATAGCCTTAAACTATATTCATATTTAAATTTTACTACTTAAACTAATAACCCAAAAGAGACTACAATAGAGGAAACCCAATTAACAATTGCATAGTCAAAGAAAGAACATACATAGACAAACAAACCTTTAAAAGAATTTATTAAATAATTTTCACACATGTTGCATGAGTTTACACACCGAAAACATTTACACAATTTAACCAAACCAATTTTTCACCCATAAAAACTATTTAATAAAACAATTCAAATTTTCATAAATAAATTTTAAAGAGCATAACACCACTTAACACACTAGACAAACCCAAGCCCTATTTCATTATAAAACACACTTTATAATCTTATCAAAGCATGATTTTCACCACAAATATCATTTAATTTAACATTTTACAATTTATAAAAATCGACGCTTGAAACACCACATCAGATTACATCAAAAACACACCCAAAACACCACTGTAGCCCTTACACATTTTATTAATGTAGAAACACAGTTTATAAAATAAAAAATACCCCAACAAGGTTTTTTTTTCAAAGAAAAGTCAAACTCAAATGGCATAAACATGCTACTCGTAAATAAATGAAAAATGTCCACTCTAGATGGATATACACCCCAAGAATGTTTTCAAAACCAATTATAATCATCTATATCATTTCATAAAACATTTTTAAATTCTATAAAATATTTCCAAGCAACGTCACATGATTTTTCACACACAAAACTTACACAAAAAACTCATTTTATTAGTAAATTCACATCATCACCACTTCATAATCCAATTCACATATCTTTATAAATTAAACAAACTAATTGTACAACTTATATAACACAATAAAATGAATCAATGAGGTTTTTCATAAAAACACCCTACACACTATACAGACATGCGACAAAATAAATCAATGCATGTTAAATTCATTTTTAAAACCAATTTATCACCTAAGTAATTAAGGTAAGGCCATGATAAATTAATCGAACAAGAAAATTCATTCATCAAGAAAAAGGTATATGTGGAACCACCTACCTAGTTGTATGAAAAATCTCTAAAGATGACACAAAACTTCCATTGCACGACACTTGCACTGCAAGAAGACCAAAGAGACCCCTAAAAAACAATGCATAATTGCATAAATAAAATTAATCAAAAAAAATTTAAACACCAATCTCAACACCAAAAAATTAATAGGATGAACAATGAGGGAGTCATCACCTATGAAGAGGGGACCGAGAGGTCAGACGGATGTCAATGGAGGTTTCCAGGGTTTGTGTGGCACCATAAAAACTATGGGGGAGGCTGTCAGTTGTTCATCCGAACAAAGGGAGTGGTGTGCGGGATATTGGATGATGGTGAGGAAGGGTTTCCTGTGCGTGGTGGTCTACCGGAAGAAGGACGGAGGTGCTTCTCATGAGTATCTGGTTGGAAGGAGGAGGGCATATCCATGGAGTGGACTTGAGGGGAGGGCACTGGCAGGAGGGAGCTGGGGAAATGGGAGGCGATGCGAGGGTGATTCCCATGGTGAGGAGGCCAAAGAGTCGACCTGGACATGAGTTGGGGGAATGAGAGGCGGCATGACTCAAAGGTGGTTCAGCTGGGAGGTTGGGAGTGTGATGACGATATATCGAAGGAGGCCAATGGGGTATGGCTCGGTGTTAGCTGGTCCGGCAAGAAGGGAGCTGGACTTTTGTCTTGTCGAATGACATGAGGGGAGGACGGTCCACGCTGTAGGAGGCCACACTAGAGGAGGAAGGCAAGGGAAGGGGGAGGTTTGCACTGCCATGGAGGAGAGGGGAAGAGACCTGTGCTGGTAGGGTTTCACCAAAAGGGGAAGGCGAAGGGAGAGAGAAAGGGTGAGGAAGATTGAGGAAAAAAGAATGAATAAAAAAAGAATAGAAAATAAAGAATAAAATGGAATATAAAATAAAAATAAAATATGAGTGAATTTTTGAAAAATAAGATTTACCACATTATAATAGCGCACCTATTTTAAATTGAATTTCTAAAAATTTTATAAAATTTATATGATGAATTAATTTTTTTTAAA
Organism: Viscum album; assembly: GCA_963277665.1. Taxonomy (NCBI): domain Eukaryota; kingdom Viridiplantae; phylum Streptophyta; class Magnoliopsida; order Santalales; family Viscaceae; genus Viscum; species Viscum album. The sequence goes on from OY728146.1 coordinate 1,820,500,454, forward strand.
ATTTCGTTATCAAAATTTACTTTGAGTGAATTTTTCATATTTTTATAAAAACATTAATATTTTGATGAATAATGAATAATACTGAATTTTCGTTCCAAATTATATTTTCTCCCAAATTATTTATATAGTTAAGTTATATATTTATTCATTTTTAGAGTATAATTAGATATTATTTATATCATTTAAACCAATTGAGGCTATTTTTAACAACATCACATTGAATATAGATATAAAATATTAGAAACCTTTTTGAACATTTTTACTTTAAAACCCTGATTTGTGATATCATATGTGGGATTAATTATAAATTAATTTCTAAAAATTACATAATTTTTATTCAGGAAATTGAATTAAATATTTTTAATCATAATAATTTATAATATGAAATAATTTCAACTTAGTTTTTGAAAAAAAAAATATTAGTGAATGTGAGTAAAATTAATTACTCTGATTAATGTAAAAAAAATTAGTTAGTCGTTAAACATTAATATTAAGAATAAAAATTACCATAAAACCTGTAAATATCCTATTTTATATAATTATTCCACCATATAACTTATTTTATTTAATTGGGACCATTATTTTAGTCACATGATGTAATGGAGTCCTCTCAATAGTGTTTACCTTTTTATATTTACAAATAATGCCACTCCTCATCCACTATAAAAAAAGCACTCTCCCTTCCCTTTATTTTCCACCTATCTATCCCATTTGGATCATCCTAACCCTAACAAAATAATATCAAAACTAACCCCTCTTAACCATATATTCCTCACTTTTTTAACAAATACAACCAAGTAATCTCTTTGTCGCAAACCAAATGGAGTAACCTGAAAAATAAGGTAACATTCCTTAATGTATATTTATGTTTTATTTCTTTCTAAACAACATAAATTATTATTATTACATGATTATATAATAACATTATAATAATAAATATATTGATATGTGTTTTTTTAATGTTTCTACTTACATCTAAACACATTTCTGTCAAATAGGTAACAAAATTATTGTTTGTGTATGGAGAACTACCGCCTCCCATGAAAATTTCATTCATGATTCCATTACCACATCTCGTGGTTGGTAATTATAATGGAAATGATATTTTTATATTATATATATATATATGATATTTATTATTTTATCCTACTTATATAATTTTTATATATACATACCCTCATAGTTTCAATTTTTCGTAAATATGATAACGTCATTTTTTGATGTGTGGACTACTGCCTCCTTAAAGAAATGTGTTACATTAACACGTTACATGGAATATATTAAGGATGTGTTTAATTGAATATATATTGAATAAACACAATATATATTTTGTTCAGGACATAATTAACTTGTTGTAAATATAATGTATCATTTTCTCTATTAACTTTTCACACACTAAAAAAGTGATAATGTTATTCATAGACGTGTCTACTACTGCCTCCATGACACAAGGTGATTCCTTTTACATCACAAGAATTATATATTTAAATATTTAAGATTAAATAAAATGTTATATATGATATAATAATAATTATATAAAGACAAATTTCACTTACATTATTTCCATAATGATCATTGAAGTATGGGAATGTTACACATGTGTATGTACGCCCTACCATCTCCATGATTGTAATGTTGACAGGTTTTTCATAACCATATTTAATGATTAGTTTTAAAGGTATAATTTATGCATAAATATGATAATTATTTAATCTTTATTATTCTGGATATGTCTATATAAGGACCCCTTTAACTATATTTGACCTATCAATGTTGTTTTTTGACATAAAAACCAAATATGGTCAAAACACCAGATGTAAACATAAGTGTTTAAGTAGTTGTTTAGAAATTTGTAATTATTGAAATAAAATTAATGATAATATTTAAATATATTACTAAGAATGTAAATTATTAATATAGGTTTGTTATTTATTAAGATAAAGAAACATGTGACAAGTAAGACTTAAGGATAAGGATTTCATCTCAATCTCCTTTCGTTGAGACATTTCTTGATGATATACACCTTTATTATTTTATGAAGTGCATATAAATGAAATTGGGCATTAATTTCATAAATTATATCTATTTTAGTGTTATTTAATGTTTTTTTAAATTTTATTCTATCATGTGACTTATGATTAAAATTTTCAAAGTGGTATGGGACACTTCGGATGTTTAAAGACTTAATTTTCCAATATTTTTCTCCAATCCTTTTTTATTTATATTATTTTACATTTGTATTCATATGGATATAAAATTATTATATGTGAAAAATTATTCATAATTTTAATATAATTAAAAAAAATTAAAAGAAATATTTTTATTTTTCATAAATGTAATGTTTTCACAAATGAAAAATGAAAATTTTAATTATCTAAAAGTAAGAAAATAATGACCCTTCATCTCATTGTGGATATTATTTTATTTCTAGATTAATTTTCAAGGTTAACTTTTTTTCCTAAATAAAATATTATATCTCTTATTACATGGTTATTTTGGTAATTACAATGTTTTTTTAAATAAAATGTTTTTTTGGTATTGAAAATAGGGTTCCCAAAAGAAAGGTTGTTTTTATCACATTCGGTTTTTATATGAATTTAAAAAGAGTTTTAAATGTATTTATGATGAAAGTGTTTTACAGTTGATATCTTACTTGAGTATTAATTGAAAATTTTGATCGTGATATAATAGATATGAAGGTGTGATACCCATTATAGCTCATTGGTGAGCCCGATAAAACTTATGTGAAGGGTTGAGCCCCATTATAGCTCTTGAGAAACAGATCATCCTAATACAACCTATGTGAAGGGTTGATCTCAATTATAGCTCACAGACGAGCCCAATATATCATATATGAAGGGTGATCCCCATTATAGAGCTTCAATTAATTAGTTAATAGTAATTTTGTAGGGATCCCTTATGGTTAATCTAATTAAAATGGTTTTGAAAGAGATTAAGTATAAAATGATTTATGTCCCCTAAAGTAGTTTTAATTTAATTATATGGGTTTTAATGATTTTTTTTAGACAAATTTGTTTTTTTATTCTAGTGAATTTTTTTATTTTATATTCTCAAAATACATTAATTATAAAGGTAAATGTTATATGAGTTCTAATTTTTTTACCAAACTTACAGTTTTATTTCTTTTTATATCCCTTTCTAAGATTTTATTCTCATCCCTTATTTTTAAAATATTTTTGTAGGATTTAATATTTGTTAAAAAAAGTAATAAGTAATGTGTTATGTCTTGGATATTTTACATGAAAATAATTTCTTTTTTATTTTAAAACGTTTTAGATTATGGAGAAAACAAATACTATTTGGATGTGTCCACTTTTTATTCCATGGATATATTATGTATGAGTTATGACCTAATTATCTAAAACTATAAACATAAAAAGATCCAAAATGTTATTGAAAGTAATTTATTGACTAAAAATAAAGATTAAGTAATGTTTAAAATTAGGTATTTATAGTTGATATTGAAGTAAAAGTTTATATAACATTAGAAGTTATGATAGTGTTAATAGAATTAAATTGGAATATTTAAATTTATTGTTAATTTGGAATGATAAATAATTTAAATATTACCATATTTCTTCATCTAAAGTATATTTGTTCAAAAAAAATTCCTATAGGGGAAACGATAAAGTTTTAATGGGAAGGCATAATGGGTAAAAAACAATCCAAATCATCACCCTGATATGGTTGTGATTTAAACTGAGAAGTTTTTTTTCTATGATGGATCGGTTGATACAAGATATAAATTTTAGTGGTGTAAAATTTAAAGAGTAACCTAACATACCACAATGGTACATGAAGATAGTGGGACATTTCATGAAGAAGCATCTTCTATAATTCAATGTATCATCTGACCTAGTGGTTCTTGAAGTATGGATCATTCCCCTAAAGAATATAATTGAAGTCCTGTGATATTTATAACATCAAAAGTTAACTCTTTCCATATATAGTTTTGAAGGTGAAGATGATTGATGGTGGTCTTTGGTTAATAATACTAAGAGAAAGAATATTTTTATTCCATCTGTTATGAAACATTTAAGTATCTTTAACTTGAAAAATATATCACTAAGTTTATTTGGATTAGGATGGAATAGAAAATCCATTAGTTGAGACAAAAAGATGAATATTATATAGTTTTGTATAAAGAAAAGATCACAATATTGGCTTGGTATGTGCTGAAATTTATCTAAGACATTGGACGTAAAATTAATAGATTATTCTTAGGATTGGAACCAAGTCTATGAAATTATTTTGAATCCCAAGAATTTAAGAGTTATTAAAAAGTTTTTTGTTGTGCTAAGAATGTTGAAATAGATTTATCTTACACTTTCATGAAATAAGATAAAAAGAGTACAAAATGATCAAGGTGGAATTAAATAGACAAGAAAACAACTAATAATTATATATTTATGCCTAAAACATTATCCAATTGTAGTGAAATAAATTTTGGGGAATGTATGTCTAGATTGGGAAAGTGTTTTCAATGTGGTATGTTTGGTTACAAGGTCCATATTTGTGAGTAAAATAGTCCTCAACAATCCTGCAATGAGATTATATATATCCATTAAAAGTAATGATTATTTAGGTGTAATGAGTTGAGACTTTTTGATAACATGTGTCTGAAGAAACTTACTCAAGGTGGAAATTTGCATGATCATAAGAAAAAATGGATGTAAAATTCATTTTATACTTATGCAATTGATATTCATTAATCTAGTGATGTTATGGAATCTCAAGGGTGTTCTATATTTTTCAAAGTGTGATCATAAACCCAATGTATTTAGATCCCCTCTTTTAATGTTTTAAATAATATCAATACCTTGGGAGACATTTATTTAGTTTCCATAGATTTTTGAGGAACACTTTTAAATGTTATTTGATGAAGAATACTTATACTTGTGTGGATGTTAGTTTAATGGTTTTTGTGTCCATTATAGTTATATATATCCAATGATTTGGATTTGAAATTAATTATTACTATATTACATTATATATTAATGAATTATTTGTCATAATAATTTTATAATTATCTAACTATATGCTAACCATTTTGGTTTTGTTTAATATATAACGATATGAGTAATATAATGTAATCCTTTTGAAGATTATGTGATCTATAAGAAGGAGATTCTAGTGCTTTAGGTATGAAAATAAATTTTTGATACTAATTGGTTGGAGTTTGAGATGAGTTTGTGGTGGACATTTATTAAAGTATTCATCTATACGCATCAGGTAAGTATCTGTCATTATACTCTTAGTATTTATTGTGATAGAATCCTTCAACTTTAGGAAAATTATCTTGAATAAATAAAAATTTATCATATTACCATCTTCTCTGGTGATATCAATAACCATTCCCACACATATTTGATTTGAGGTTTTTTGATAATTTAATTTCTCTTGACCATGTTCTCTATAATTAATTATTAGTAAAATAGAATTGGTTTTTCCTTCCAAATCCATCATTAAATTTCCCACAAATTCTCTCCCTATGTGGAACTAAATTTATAAAAATATTTCGATGAATTGTATGTACTCCAATTTCCATTATTAATAATATATTTTTTAACCCTTTGGGATGTGGGTTTTAATAAATTATCTCTATAAATATTTATTAATTGATAAACAAGATGAAATTTGAGTGATAAATTCATTTTAAGGGGGTAGAATTTAACGTCCTAATATTTTAAAAAATATATTCTTTTAAATTAATTTAAATTTTTAATGGATTTTTTTACATGCTATAAATAATTTAGCTTGCATCACACATAATACCAAGGTCATGTTGTGTTCATCAAAACAGCGACTACCTTTTATTACTTATACAACACAAAAACCTAATTCATACAATAAACAAATATACTATTAATATTACTATGATATTAATCACATATCCATTAGAATGGAGGTAATGAAAGAGACTAATTAAATTATGAAATTATAGTTCACACATGTTTATAAGATGAATCTGTTGGTTACCAATTATTTATAAATGAAAATAATAATAAAATGAATATAAGGGATGTAATATCCCAGTTAATGGTCGAATAAGTCCTTTCACGTTTATTAATATTTATTATATAGTAATTTTTCCTTTAAAGGGACATTAATTTCAACAGCATACCTGACACACAGTAATGTGTTTCTTCGAATAACACCCCAAAATTTTAATGTAAGAATATGGTATTTATTAACGTGTATAGCACGCAACACCAAGTGTATAAAGAAATATGATAAAATGAGACTTTAATATATATACATATATATAATTTTTTAAATATATATATATTCTATTTATCTTAATGAATTAAAAACTAATTTATCTTGCATCACATGAAAGAATGACTTTTTTTGGTAGTTTTTGTTACACACAAGACTGAGTTTTACCGAACAACAATATATTATTAAGAAATTAGTATTTAATGTTATTTGAACTAGCTGTGAAATTGATATTTATGAATATTATTAACTAACTTATTAAAATATATTGTTTACTTAATTGGTTATAAATTAATTATAAATAAATATAAGAACTAATTGAATATAAAGTGAATTTTTTTATAAAAAAATATTTTTATTCTCACAAAGTCTTTTTATCCTATGAAAATAAATTAATTACAATTAAAAGATGATATTAATGTAATATATATTATCTATTCAATAAAATATTTTTTAAATTCATAAAATATATTTTAGAGTTATAAGATAGTAACAAATGCAATTTTAAACATAAAAAACCTAAATCTTTATAAAAGTAGTTTTTGCACCTTTTAATGGAAAACCTAGTTTAAATATAAATTTTGAAACATTTGTAAATTAATTATGAAAAAAATAAACATTATTTTTTTAAGTTAACATTAAAAATTAGTATAGGGTGAATTGTTTTAATTTTTCTATGATGTTTTATTTTTTGATGAATTCTGAAAAATATTGAATTTTAATCCAAATTTATTTATCACCTAATTTTATTTTAAAGATATATTGAATTTTTGGTTGATTTTAAATCATAATTAGATAAATTTTACATATATTAATCCAATTTATTTAATTTTAATAAATTTAACATTGAATGATGATATAAAAACATAGCAAACTATTTAATGTTTTTACATTAAAAACCAGCATTATCGTCCCATCTACCAGATTAATTTCAAATTACGTTCTGTCACATCTATGATATTAATTTTTAAAAATGGATTCACTATTTATAATGAAAATATTTTTTAATATATAATAATTTAATCTTATTGTTTTCAATAATATTTAATAATGTGATTAAAATTAACTACATCGATTAAGAGAAAAAATTGATTAACAGACGACTAAACCTTAAAGATAAGGAATAAAATTACCTATAAATTCATCTAAATTCAATTTTATGGATATATATACCATATAATATATCATATCTAATTCTTATTACTATTTGACCCAAATTACATGTGAAAAACGTGGTTGTAATTCCCTTTTCAAAAAAAATTCAAAAATTCAACTCCACTATAAAAAGGAACTCACCCCTCCCACTTATTTTCACCTATCATGACATTTGGATCATCAAAAATCTGGTTAAATAAGCTACCAAAATACCTAAACTCATCCTAGAATCCTAACATGGGTCATAAATCCAACAATTAAAGAATTTTGAGATAAAATAAAAATAATTAATCAAAAATGAGGTAACATTCATTAATGATAACTTTCATTTTATTTTCTTATCCCCATCAACTGTTATTTTACCATCATTTTATAATAAAATCATTATAATCAATATATTTTTATATTTTTATTCTATTTTTTAGACATACACTTACACCCAATTCCATTTAATTGGTAACAAACTTATTGTTTGTGTGTACGGAAAACTACCACCTAGTGAAACAATGATTGTTGGGTCTTCTTTTACCACCTCACATAGTGGGAGTTATAATGGAAATACAATTTTTATATGTTATATAAGTTTTTTATAATGTTTTTATACTTATTTAATTATTATAGAGCACAAACCTTCATTTATTCCATTTTATAGGGATACGATAACATTGTTTGTGGGCGTGTGGACAACTACCTCCTAATAGCATTGTGAATCAATCACACTATACAAGGAATGTATTAAGAATGATCTTAAATAAAAATATGTGACATATATAACCATAATATGATAATTAAATTATAATATATATATATATATATATATATAATTTAATTTTCATTATTTTAATATGACAAAGACATAGAAGTAGCATTCATGTGTCTGTACGTCCTATCATCTCAATGAATGGTGCATTTCATTTCTTATCTCCAAATATTATGGAATATTATTAAAACATCTATAATAGATATATATTATATTCAAACCATGGTTTCTATTCTGTATATTAATAAATCATGAACTAATGAATAATAAAAACAAGTAATAAGTCAAAACATACATAAAACATGGTAATTAAACCCCAAAATAGTGAAAATAATGAATGATTGTTAACAAATCGGTTATAAGATATTATAAGAAGATAATATATTCTATTATAAATATTATAATGGTTCTTATATATGTTAATAACTTTCTTAAAACCATTGTGCATTAGTTTAAATGATGTTCATCCAAAAGGTAGAGCAGTGTAAAGGATTTCATCTCAACTTGCATTCCATAAGACTTATTTGTTAGTATGCACCAATTCAGATTAATGTACTGTATATATTACCATTTTTTATTTTAATATCATTATTCTCTCATAATTCATTGTATTTTTTTCACATTGAATTATATCACCCAAAGTTTTTATATTGAAAAATTACATAGTGGTAAAAGTAGTCTTTGTAATCTCACTTCCATTAGTTATTGTTAATTTACATCTAAAACAAACACTTTATTATAATAATATAGATAAACACATTCTCTCGTGATGGATAATATTAATTATTAAACCATATACCATTTTTACATATGATTTTAACTTTGATAGTTATTCTATTAACTATAGAATCATTAATAAATCTGTATCTTTTATTCAATACGAATATTTGATAAGGCTTATTGATTGTTAATTAAATTAATTAATTTATATATGAGGAGTTATTTGGAAAGTATGTGATGTGTGGGGACCTGAATTAAAATACACCCCCCAATTCATTGATGGGATCTCATGTGAAAAATAATTTGGCCAAACTAAACAGGCTACTACCCATACTTTTAAATCTTCTTGTGAAAAGTCCTGACAGTATTTGTTTTTATGTGCCTCAGAAATGACATCCAGTAACTAATAATTTTCATCATATATATTTCATTTATTATTTTTATTATCCAGGACATTTTCATATGATAAAATATAGGGATTCATTTTATTCCCAATTTATTTACCATATAGCATATGTTTCAATTATTTTTCTTTCTATATTGATTATACCTTTTCCAAATATTTAAATTTCATGTGTTCCCAATTATTCACTTTTTTGTGTTGATTTATTATTATTAATTCATTACTAATTTCAATGTGCATACCCTTACATGGAGTTCGAGTTCACCCTTAATATGTTTCCTTTCCCCAGGATTCCATAAAGTTTACTGAGAATGTTATGCAAGGATATACTAGATGGAATAGAGTTATTATTATTAAAAATATGTGGTAATTTCTGTTTTAATTTGTAAAAAAATACTCAGGTATGTATTTGGATTACCAATAATACTTAAATCTTCGTCCATTTACAATTATATTCTTCGTAATCGTATCCATGTAATGGAAGTAGACACTAACTCTGGGATTTCTAGGGTTTGTGCACTATAGTTGGTATCCCATGATTTTTTTCAATAATCATGGAATCTAAATTTAGAAAACATATATTAGATAACATGACCCTAATATAGTAATTCATTATCATTATCGAATAATATCCTATAATATTAGTAATTTAGATATTATGTGAGTCTTACTAGTAATATATATCCCTGACTAGATATTGTAAGTAGATGTAGTTTTGGAACAGATGTACATACTGGTAAAAACTATATCATAGAGAATGATGCCTAACTATAGCATAACATGGTAAAAAAATGGTTGTTACTATGGACTTGGTTTGACCCTTATGGGGGATATTATTAAGATAATTCACATCATCCCAAAAACCATTATGAAGTATTTTAAAGTAAATATTTCCCCAAAAAACCCATGTTTATTATTATGATACTAGATTTGGAAAACAATTTCAATTTAAGATATTTTTTTCACTAGTTCATTTATTATACATTATTTTAAATAATTTTATGATCTCAACCAGTATACCCCATTTTTTAGAAATGTATCTTGGAAATAAAAAGGGTATCAGTTCCTGTGGAAAATATAGAGGTTTCCCTATAGAGAAATCTGATATATCTGGTATTATAACTGAGCATGTTATAGGTATATTTGGTTAGATTTATCAGGTTATGAAACATAACCTTTCCCAAATTGAGAAACTGGTTCAATAATAAGATTCTTTAATTTTGGATTACTTTATAAAATAGAGGCCCTCATCATTTAATGGGTCTACTAACCCAATGGTTCTTGAGTAATGGATTATGTATTTGGAGAATATATTTATAGAATTGGGATGTGGTGAAAAGGAAAATGTTACACATATAGTGTATTGTCTTAGTAATTATGAAAATAAATGGGGGTAGTTGATCAAAAATATTATGGAGGGAGAGGAAATAGAACACATGGAATGGAGATATTTTAAGGACACATTCTTGTAAAAATACTACCCTCATGAGAAAAATATGAGATGAAGGGAATGTTACTTAGTTTAAGATAAATGGAAAGAGAACATGTTATAAAGTATGAAATAACCTTTACAAGGATATAATTGTATGTTACAGATTTCATACGCAACACAGATTGTAACATTGACCATTTCATTGAGTTTTTTTTAATCCAAATCCCTAAAGGATTCTAGTTTATAATACTTTTTCTTTATATGATTAAATATTTTTATCTACTATAAATATAGATAAATAATTATCCATGTCATGTGTATTTAATGGGAATAAAGAGAATAATAGTAAGGAAGATAAAATAATAGATAAAGGGAATAAAAAAATTAACGATTTTCCCACATATGGTAACTGTGAAAATAATCACCCTGGTAAATAATTTGAAGGATTGGGAGTTTTATATAAGTTTAGGGAAAAGGTTCACTAGGAAAAATAATGAAAAATAAAGATAGAAGACGCCTCTGTTCACTATTATAATAGAAAGGATATGGGGAACTATTCAAACAAATTATCAAATCATTAGGGAAATATATCTTCGAAGAAGCTAAGGGTTTATGGTCGGAAAAATGTTATTGACACAACTGAATTGGAATGATTAATATGATTTTTTATTTAGATCTATGAAATATGTGGTAAAAGTATTTTATAGATGATGTTATCATCATATGAATTAGGAAATATATAAGGATTGTATAGTAGTAATTTTTCATTATAAAATTAATATTATATACTGAATGTTACAATGAAAATTGATTCATTATCAGGTTTAACTTTTATGGAAAAAATATGGTTAAAGGAAATATAATCCTTAGTATGTTCCTACTGTTGAGGTAATTTCATTTGGATAATGATATGATTGATTTCGATAATGTAAATTGGATAAATGATGACTACTTTGGAACTGATTAATGATTTGTTGACACAATAGTTTATCCTATCATTAATGGATTTTAAATCACTTTTGGATTTAATAAATATATCCAAAAAAAGTTTTTCACTTAAGGAATAAGTAATAATGAATTTTTTCAATAAGGTTTTATGGTGATTCAGGATATTACCATGTTTCAAAAGAATACATGATAAAGGTTTTCACCTGACTAGAATGTGATAAATATAATCCTATTCTTGTTGTTGAAATATTAATGTGAAGTTTAATTTGGAAACTCAGAAACCATATTTCTAAAGTGTTTGTTCACAATATTTTGGAAAGTTTAACCATTTATTAAATGGTTTAAGATGAACTTTGGATGTGGTTTAGAGATTGATATATTACATCACCCATTAATGAAACATGTGCTATGAAATGAAATAGAAATGGCTCAAGGAACAACCAACAGATAATATTGTGCTTATGAAATATAAACATATCAAGTAATTATATTTATTTAAATTATTATAGGGTGAAATAATTCCTCAACTCGTGGAAAATGGTCCTGAAACAAAACATGTGGTCTTATTATCATAGTTTTTATGATATCAGTGACCTCTTATTCACCTATAATTCATGGATTTGTGGAAAAACTTTCTCAAGGACATGTTCTATATCACTCTCTATCTAACTTGATAGATAAATGTCTCTTCCATATCCTTGTTTTCACAAATTTTCTCCAATTTGGTATCCTAGTTTTTTGGTGACCATAAAATTTCCCTTTACTTATTATTAAGTAGATGTGTTATGAACCCTATTTACTATGTGTTTTTTTAAAAATAATATATAGAACACTCAATTATCGATATCAAGTTTTAATTTCAAGTATTCTATTAAATTTAGATGGTTTGAATTTAATACCCAAAAAATTCTATTGTAAAATCATTATATTTAATAGAATGTATGAAATTAAAAATAAAGTTTCGAAAGGATTATTATGACCTTATACTTTAATAAATTTCTAATATTTTAAATAAATCTATTATATATCTTGTAATGTATGCACAACTCATTTCTCTTGTGCTACATGCAAGAACGACTTTGTTCGGTAGTTTATGTTGCATGGAAAACTGAGTTTTACCAAACAACAATATATTAGTAAGATATTACTATTTAATATAACATGAAATATCCCTAAAATTGATTATTATTAATATTATTTACTTAATTATGAAAATATATAGATCAATTTATTGGTTACAAATTAATTATAAATTAATATAAGATCCAATTGAATATAAAGGGAATGTTTTTTTAAAACCCCCATTTTAATGCCCAAAATTTTATTTTATCCTAATAAATTAAAATTAGTGAGTGTAATTAATTTAATATATTTATTATGTATTCAATAATATATATTTTACTTTGTTCCAACAGATAATATAGGCATAAGATAAGAAAAAACCCAATTTTACATATAAAAACTTATATTTTTATAAAAAGATGTTTTTTCACCTTTTCATGGTGATACTATATTAAATATGAATTTTTTAGAATTTATAAATTTAATATTATAAAAAAACTAATTTTTTAAAATTTAAACATAAAAATTTCGTTATGATTAATATTTCTTATTTTATGTGAGTTTTTATTTTTTGAGGAATAGTGAAAATACTGAATTTTAATCCAGAACTCATTTTTCATCTAATTTTTTTATAAGGATAACATTCATTTTTCATTAGTATTCAATATTAATTAGAAAATTTTAACATATATTGATCCAAATTAGGTCATTTTAACTAATTTCACTTTGAAATTGGATATAAAATAATTGAAAGAAAAATTCAACATTTTAACTATATATACTTTCATTTTCATACTATCCATGAGACTAATTCTAAATTAATTTATACCACATGTTTTATTGGAATGGATAAAAAATTATTAAATAGTTATAATTAGAATAATTTATAATTTATAATATGTTCAACATAGTTTTCTACCAAAAATATTAGTGAAAGTGATTAAATTTAACTATAGCAATTAAGAGAAAAATTGCCTTAACAAAGGAATAACACTTAAACATAAGTTACAAAATAAACTAGAAACTCTTCCAAAATCCATTTTATGGTAATATATAGGCCATATTCTCTCTTGGATATAATTTTGACCATTATTGTATCCACATGACATCGGAAAATGTTTCTTCAATTCCCTTTTAAAAAAATTTCAAGAATGTCACTCCTCCTCCACCATAAAAAGGTACTCACCCATACCATTTATTCACACCTACCAATCCATTTGGATCAAAAAAAATTCAAAAAATATTAAAATATACATCCAATCATCATATATGCCTCCCTTTGGGCAGAAATTCAACCAAGGATGACTTTTGGTATAAACCAAAGGGAGTTACCCGGAAAGAGGTGACATTCTTCAATGATCACTTTCCTTTTATTTCATTATCCACACCCTAAACTGTTATTATTACATTATTATATAACAAATATTATCCTATAAATACATTGATGTTTTTATTATAATACTTCTACATAAACGTACACACACATCCATATAATTGGTAACAAACTTACCGTTCCTATATACTGTAGACTACTACGTCGCGAAATGATGATTTTTTATTCTTCCATTACCACCTTTCATGGCAGGAATTATTATGGAAATACTACTTTTATATGTTATATATTATATTTATACTTTCATTATACTTCTTTAATTCTTATATTACACATACCTTCATGTGTTCCATTTTCTGGGATATGATAACTTCATTTGTGGACGTGTGGACTACTGCATCCTCAATACAAAGTGATATGTTCATTATATATATAGATATATTAGGTATGATTTTAAATAAACATATTCAAAATATATTACATAAATATGAAAATAAAATTTTAATATACATATATATATATATATATATCATTTACTTTTAATTCTTTTAATAAGATAATTATATGGATGTATCATTCATGCGTACATACAACCTACCATCTCCTTGAACCGTGAATTTCATTTCATATCTTCAAATATTTTTGAATATAATAAAAACATATATACTAGATATATATGATATTTACATCATGGTTTACATTTAGTATATTAATATATTAGGATCTAATTAATAATAACACCAAGTAATAAGTAAAAACACACAAAATAACTAGGCAAGTATCACAAAAAATATTGAAAATAATGAAATATTAAAAAAATTGTGTAATAAGATAATATAAGGAGATGATATTAGATATTATAAATATTATTATCATTCTTTTATAATCTAATAAATTATTAAAAACATTTTACATGATTTTAAAGGACATTCACCCAAAAAGAAACATAAGGTAAGGGATTTCATCTCTATATACATTCCACTGAAACTTATTTTTCATTATGCACAAATTATCTTTAATGTGTTGTATATGACACCCATTTTTATTTTGGTATTGTTATTCAATAATACTTTATGGTATTTTATATTTCAATTTGAATTATCTCCCCAAATCTATATAGCTTGAATAATTAAAAAGTGGTAAAACTTACCTTTGTAATCTCACATTCTTTTATGATTGCTAACATTCTCTAGAAACAATAAAATTATAATAACAATTTAAAAATACACATTATTGGGTGATTGCTATTATTATATCTTAAGCCATTTATAATTTTTACATATAGTGTTAACATTTATAAATATTTTATTAACTAGGTAATTATTTACAAATTCATATATCTTATTCAATAAAGACATTTGATAAGGCATATTGTTTATTACTTAAATATATTACTAAATATAATAGGAGTTCATTGGAATTCCAATGAAAGGTGGGGATCTAACTTTATATAGCCCTTAGATGCACAATATTTTCCTAGAACACAAATAAGATGGAAAACATAAAGGGGATTCTACCCGTAGTATAAAACTATCTTGTGAAAGGTAATTATGGTATAAGTTTTCATGTGCCTAAGACATGATGTCCAACAATTAAGAATATAATGCATAGATATCTCAGTTATTAGTGTTTTAATACATGAGATTTCCATATCCTAAAATATATGGATGAATTTCATTATCATTTTATAAAATAAATGTAATTTTTTTCAGTTATATTCTTTGGAATATTGAGTATTCATTTCCCAATTATTTAAATTGAATTTTTTCTCAATTATTCACCTGGCCATTCTGATTTATTCTTATTGATTTACTATTTTTTCCATTTTACTTACCCTTACTGATAATTTGAGCTTATACTTATTATTTTTATTTTCCCTATGATTCCATAATGTGTACTATGAAACTTATTCAAAGATATCATATATGGAATAGATTTTTTATCATAATAAAAATAAATTATATTTTAATTTTCTAATTCATTTTAAAAAAAAGACTCATGTATATATCTGGTTTATCGAGACTACTAAGCTCTTCAATACTTCAAGATTGTATTACTTGTAATCATGAAAATGAAATTGTATTAAACACTAGATACTAGATTTTTGGTGTTGGTGTGATACATTCACACATTATTTTAAAAAAATTAATTAATCTAGTGCATATTATTTGCAAAAGAATAGAATACATCTAGTTTTACGCATAAAAGGGTATTTTTTCAAAAAAATAGGTTCGAAAAAATTTAATGGATAGACTATGTTTTTTGGAACGTTTATATTTTTTATGTAGAATAAATAAAATCATTTCTTAAGGTTTGATATCATAATTTACATTGGGTTTATTTTTACTAGTTTTCTTATAAATTTCATGTTTGGATGGGTGGTGAGTAATATTGAATTTTTGTTCAAAAATGAATTTTCATATTATTTATTTATATAGTTAAATTATTTTTATATTTTGTATTAATGTTTAATTAGATCAATAATATATAATCTAAATTAATTTAGTTCATTTGAAACAATTTCACATTGAATTTATACACAAAAATATAGCAATCTTTTAAACATTTTTACTTTAAAAACTCACTTTGACATCCCGTCTGCTAGATTAATTTTCAATTAATATCTCCAACATATATGATTGGAATTTGGAGAAATTTATTCCATATTTGGAATCATAATAATTTATAATGTATAATAAGGAAAACATAGTTTTTTTTTCAAAAAATATTAGTCAAGGTGAATAAAATCAATTATAGTGATTAATGGAAAATTGGGTTACTTAGTTGTTAAATGTTAATATTTTTCCTATAATAGACATATAAACATATCCAAAACCCATTTAATGTACATTATTATACATTATAACATATTATATTGAACTGTTAGCATTACAGGAGTCACATGATGTAGGGGAGACCCCTCAATAGTTTTTACATTTTAATATTTACAAGAATGTCACTCCCCTCCACTAAAAAGGAAACTCTACCTTCCCATTAATTCACTCCTATAAATATGATTTGTATTGAACAAAACCTAATAAAATAATATTCAAAAATCCTTAACTCCAACATATAGTCCTCACATTGGGAATAAATCCCGTCAAAGATTCAATTTGGTGCAAACCAAAAGGTGTTAACTGAAAAATAAGTAACATTATTCAACATAAATTATGTTTTACTTCATTATACTCCCCTTAATTTAATATTATTACATGATAATATAATAAAATAAGTATCCTAAATATATTAATATGTTTTTATGTTATGTTTTTTACCTACACCTACACACACTTTCATCAAATTGGTAATGAAATTACTGTTCGTGTATTGTGAACTACCACCTCATGTAATGTTGTCGTTCATTTTTTCATTACCACCTCAATTGGATGGGAATTGTGATGGGAACAATATTTTTTATGATATATATATTATATTTTTATTATATTATAACATATATAATTTTATATTCACAAACCTTTAAGCTTTAAAATTTTGGTAAATACGATAATGTCATTTGTGTACATTTGGGCTACCGCCACATCAAAGCGATGTGATACCGTTAAACATTACTTGAAATGTATTAATGATGGGTTTAATTGACCACATTACTAGGAAGTTGGGTTTTCCCAACACTTTTATTCCAATGGTTCTATAGAAATGTTGGTATAGGGGTCCTTTACCAACGGTTAATTCAAACTGTTGGTAAAGGTTGAGTAAGTGAATGATTTCTCAAAGGTTTAAAGAAACTGTTGGGGAATATACGAATTTTCATCCCTTTACCAATGGTTTTTACAAATTGTTGGTAATGTCTATGCTTTTCCAAATGTTTTTTAAAAACCATTGGGAAATGTCCCAATCCCCCAAATACAGTCGATTACACAGAATCCAGTCATTTTCACAAATTTCTAGAAGCCCGCACATGTGAAACCTAACACAAGGTCTTCCATCCGATCAGCTACAACTCCCCCATCCAGGTTATACTCCTTCAAACTCTTTCTAAATACTGACATAGATGCCCTCATTGAGGTAATTGACATGGTTGGTGTGTGGTCTACCATACTCTGTGACCAAACAAGGTGAGTTGATGTATCTTATCTATTTTTAGTGTTGTTCTTCCCATATATGAGAGGATATCCTTCTATTCTCAACCTTTCACCATTTATTTTACTATCTAGAAAGATCACATCATTATTCCCTATTTCGAGGGATTTTGGAAAATTTTATGATTCACACTATTTGATATTGAATCAATGACTAATACTTGATTGGTAGATATCTATGAGTATATAGAAGATAGTTTATAAACTATCCCTTAAAAGTATCACTGTTTTGTGTTCATTATTATGTGTAGTATCATTGACATACATTATTATTAATATCAAAATTAAAAATAAATGTTTTTTTCTATACTTTATGAAATTAGACCTCATTACGATCCATGAACAACCTATTAGTGTAGAAGCCTGAACTTTATCCACCCATGGGGTGTGCTTGACTTGGGGAACTAATTGGGTAATGAAATTTATGACCATAGTGGTGCCAATAATGAGTTATTACACATGATTGAATGATTTGGGATGCATATAACACATAATGGGACCTGAGGCATGTTCTTCTTATATGATACCTATTTAAAATGAATATAAATAAATTTTAATTTAATTTTTGAGTACCTTTTATTTTTTTAATGATTGGGAATTCCATGAAGAAACCAACCAGGGATTCATTTTAAAAACATAGATTTTAATTCCATTTGGAATACCCCTTGGATTCATGATGATATAGTCTGGAATACCTCGGGGGAATCTACCTTGGATTTATAGTGATTACGATTTAGGAAGACATGGGGAAGTCCCCCTTGGATTCTAAATTATAGGCCTCTCTCTTTACATAGACTGGAAACACCTTCCTCCCTATAAATACATATTAAGTAAATAAATTTATTAGTTCTACACTCTAAATCTGTAGGGATTAACTTAGTTATAATGTTTTGCAGCTACTACTCTTTGTTTCTATTTTGATTTGACCTGAACCTGGTGGTGACTTGTGTGGCCAGACATACCCAATAAGTGTAGTTTGTTATTTTTTCTATTTTAGTTTAACAATTATAGTGTCATGATTATATGAATAAACTTGATTTGAAGTCTTCATAGCCACTCCTTTTATGTAGTTAGTGAATCATATCGACTAATGGAGGTGTTGGTGAGATGTATCCCCACTCAACGATGGTAAATGGTTGTTTAGTCATATTTTTTCGAGGTGGGTAATTTAAATAAGAATGATTCATGTAAATGGATTAGGTTTTGGGGTAGTGGGGTAGGTGGATTTCATTTTTTCAGTGAGGTGATATGGTACTTTTTCTGGACTTTAGTTTGGGTGTAATGAAATGTACTAACTTTTCACAATATTTCCATTTTTAGCATCAGTAACTTATTTGAAAAACTCTCATTACACAATCTGCATCTTTCATGAAACGCCTTCACTTTTTAATATCTTTAACAATGTTCTATCAGGTATATGGTGTCTTATTTTATGTGATAAATGAAAAATTTACAAAACATATCTCACCTCAAATTTAGACACACATAAATGAATTAGTATATCTTTATATTGTTTTAATAGCTCACAACATCAACTAGAAACTCCTTCCATTATCAGTTACATAAATAAATTTTTGATTAAACATCAATCTTATTGAATTGATTATGATGAAATAACTTATAAAAAAACTTTTTGAAAAATATATAAAAGATGGATGTATGTAACAGATCAGATATCAGGCGATTTTCAAAACAATTTCGATATCTTTTTAGATTTTTCATTTCACAATGCATCAGATAGTGGTTGCATACACTGCCTAAGATCTAATTGTGTTGGTAGACCTTGGTTGAGCCATGAATAAGTAAGCTAACACATAACCAAATATTGTTTTCAAGCAAACTACTATGTGTGGAATCACAATGGGGAGAAAATGAAATCTCAAATTGCTGATGATCGAAATGAAAGGACTAGACTCAACAATTTGTTAGATGACTGGTTTCCATTTATTTTTCATCATGAAGAATAAAGGGTTTATACTCATGAAGAATTCGATATGGGTACAGAAGATGCATCTAATGAAAATTATTATATTGTTAGGGTGAAAAAATTGAATTATTTTTCCATGACTCTAGTATGTTGACAGTGTGATAAAATGAAAAAACTGGAATTTTTAATCCAATTGTTTCATGGAAAAACTATGAATGGTATTTCTAAAATAGAAATCGATTATATTCTTACCTTCTTGAAGTATTTACTTCTAGATGATGTAGATATTCCCTCAAACCACTGTATGGTATGGATGTTATTTGAGGAACTTGTATTTTCAAGAAATAGAATTCACGCTTGCCCAAAAGATTACAGTTTTTTCTGGGAGGATACCATTGAATGAAATGATTGTATAAAATGTGGCACATCCCTATTGAAGTAAAAATTTAATGGAAAACCATATTTCATTCCAAAGAAAGTAATGTGGCACTTTTCATTGATCCCTATACTCCAGAATCTTTTTATGTCTAATGAAATATCAAAAAAATGAGATGTCATTATACTGAGAGAAAGAAGACAAATGAAGAGTTCGTTCACCCTGCATATGGATTTCCATGGCAGAGATTTGATTCTCGGTATCCTGATTTTTCACCTGACATGCGTAATGTGAGGCTGGGTCTTTCATACGACAGGTTTAATTCGTTTGTCCATATGCTTACTTCACACAGCACATGGCCAGTTTTTATACACATTTATAATCTTCCCCCATGGTTGTGTATGAAAAACCAATTAACTTTCATGAGTATACTCATATTAGCCCTTCTGATCCTGACACTGATATTGACGTATACATGCAACATTTAATAAATGAGTTGAAAATTCATTGGGATGTGGGTGTGCGCACATTCGATGCATATTCTAAAGACATATTTCATATGTGTGTTGCGCTTATGTGGGCGATCAATGAGTTTTCGGCTTATGCAATGATGTCTGGATGGACCACGATGGGAAAACTCTCATGTCCTATTTGTATAAAGAATACACGATCTAGAGGACTGAAACATCATTGTAGTTTCATTTTTATGGGACATCGATGATTCTTGACAATGGACCATTCATATAGAAATAATAGTCGAAGATTTGATAATACCGTAGAGACCGATGATCCACCTCAGCGTATGTCTGGAACTAATGTTCTTAATGAATTAAAAGATTTTAGTTTTTCATTTGGGAAGGTTTAAATGAAATCTGGAAAGAGAAAGAATGTATCCACAGAAACCTGTTACAATTAGAGGAAGGGAATTATCTTTTTGGTTTTCCTTATTGGTCAACCAATTTTTTACGGTATTTCTAAGACGTAATGAAAATTGAAAAGAATATATGTGAAATGTTGCTTTTGATACATCAAAATGTTAAGGGAAGAAAAAAATATGATTTACAGTCTTGGAGTGATTTGGGGGATTGGGGAATCAGACCATAATTGCATCATGTGTGTATCAGTGATAATAAATGGAAAGTTACATGTGCTTCTTATGTAATGATACCTACAGAAAAAACAATTTCTTGAAGTATTAATGACTATTAATGTTCCCGATATCTATTCAAGCAACATATCTAAATAGGTCAACAAAAGAAAGTTGAATCTAAAATCATTGAAGACTCATGATTATCACATTCCTCAATATGAGTTGATTCCAATAGAAATCTTCCATCTTTTGGCCAATAATGTAATGGGGGATGTTGTTCAGTTGTTCCATTTGTTTAAATATCTTTGTGCTAAGAAGTTTTCAAAGTCTTTCTTATAAAAAATGTTGATAGATTCCCCATTAATTTTGTGTGAGTTTGAGAAAATATTTCCTCTATAATTTTTCACCTATATGCTGCATCTGACTGTCCATATTCCCACTGAAATACTTCTTGGAGGACCTTTTTCTTTTTATTGGATGTATCCAATTGAAATAAATATGTACACATAAATTTCTTATGTTTGAAATAGGAATCATCCTGAAGGTTCTATCGTGAATGGTTTCTTGGATCAAGAATGTATGGATTTATTCTCAATGTATTTGTTGGACCTTACTACAAGAATGAACAGAAGAATGAGAAATGAAGAAGAACAGTATGAGAAAATTAAACCCAGTTCTCCATCACTTCTTCAAACAAAAGTTATTCCGGGATCATATACATTGAAGACATTAATCCTTGAAGAGCAAGATATGGCCCATCGCACTGTTTTGTTCAACTGTGATTTGTTTTGATGACTACATCAAGTAACTAAATTGAATATGTATATCTTACATATATATCTGTTAAACTATTCATATTTTTTATCTACAGGGAAAATAAAACAATGATAAATAGAAAGAATCATTCTTTATCATTGGGAAGAATGCAGACTTTTTATAGCAAAGAGTTTTCTTCAGAATTAAAATTGAATGTAAAAATATTACGATTTAAAATAACTAAATAAATATTTAATTAAGTTTAATATTCATTTATATTATAGTTATTTAGTTTTCTTGCTGACTCTGTCTTTGAAGAAATAATAGCTTTGTCTTTCGGTCCAAATACTATGGTCCGTGACTTTAAATCAATTATTATAAATGGGTAAAAATTTATTGTCACTAAACGTGGAAAGAACATGAGAACACAAAATGATGGTGTTATGGTTACTGCCACAACAAATTGTTATGCCAATGCATTAGATATTAGACCGCAATTTGAATATGTGGGTTATTATGGAGTCATTGAAAAAATAATAATATTGGATTACTACTCTCATGGATGAGTCACAATGAATAAATGCCATTATTTTGATTCGGTGATGAGACATGGCAGTTTTATTGATGATTGTGGATTTCGAGTAATTAATATGACTCGCACTCTTTCTACCGAAGAACCATATGTAATTTCATCAAGGGATAAACATGTTTTTTATGTCAAATACCATCTTCGACTGTAATTTGGTGTCATAGTTTAATTAATTCCAAGACATATTTTTTATGATGGTGATGATTGAATAGACACCATCACTAATACCATTGGAACCAATCCATTTATTTCTTTTGATGACTCCAATAGCTCAATTTTCAGAGTTGACTGTGAACCTGAAGTTGTGGTGTGAAATAAATAAAATCATCCATTTATGTTCAGAATTCTTTTGGTTTACCTTGATTTGGGCTGTAATGGTTGGTTATATTCAAATTGATTTAGTATTGATTACAAATATGTTGTTTTCATCTTGTCCGTTATGTGAATTTCCAATGTTTATTGGTTTAAATTTTTATTTGAATTGCATTTTCTGATTTGGGATTGAATTGTATTTAAACCTATGAAACCAACATTTCTAACTTGGTGAACATTTCAATGCTTCAACGGTGATTTGTATAAAATTATTATGACTTTAAGACCTCTCTTTAACATTTTACCTTTTAATGAACATGATAGATTGTATTATTCTGAAAAACATGTATTGAAACCTGCATCATCTACCTGAGCTAAAGAAATTAAAACTTTCCTTAATTTTTAAAATTTCTTTACCACTTATGAATCTGGTAGAATCAATGTTCCGTGATTTAAATAGACAGATGACAGTTAGTAAAAAATAATCGTACATAAAATTAAATTTCTCTATTACATCTTGTACGATTTATTGACTACATTATATATTTTTTCAAGATCACCTAAAACAATGGTTAGTTATATTATCCATGAATCCCCATATTCCCTCTCATTTATTTCATTTTTTGGGTTACACATTAGTTATCCTTTTCTATTTACTTCCATATTTTTTTCAAATTCATGATATGAAACCAATTGAAGAGAGTAAATGAAAAAAGATTATGGAAATCAATCGTCGCATTAATGAGCTGGGCATTCCACCACTAGTGCGTGCAGTGAGTATTTTATTTCAAATATATTTATTTAAATAATATATAATTTCATGTGATTAATTTTTTTAAACATTTTTTCAGGACCCATCTATTTGGAGATAATTATTTGATGAGCATCCTAGTAGTAGTCCCAGTACTCAGGGTGTTCGTGCGAGGGGGTGGTACGAGAGCTAGACGATCTGGTCGGCATACCTGATTAGAAAATTCCCCTCCCACTGGCATACCATCTATCCCACATTCTGATCCTGGTGTGCCGTTTGGGACACACGGGATATTTTGGCCTCCCATGTTTTCACCACCCTTTACATCTGACCCTCCTCCCTCGTCTGTACCATATCTGATCATGATTCCCACTCCCCATCCACCATTTGTCCAGTCATCCTTGTCATCCTCTTTTACTTCTGCTTCATTCCCTCTGGGCTTTTATATTCCATATTCTTTCACTTCTGATCCACCAAAGTCTGTCCCCGCAGAGCATACATTGGGACTCACTCCATCTGCATGGGGTGTGCATTCAGATTCTGCGGATCCAATGGTTCCCATTGATCAGAATACCGCATGTATACTTATACAACCCTAAAACATTGTTACACCATTATTTATTTTCAATATAACATGTATTGATAAAATATTTGTTTTCCTTTCATAACAGATACACCTACTGATAAGAAGAAGGGGTGGGGGCGTACATGCATGTGTGTGGTGTGGAACTGCCACATCTAGATGAGGGTGGACTATAATGAAGATAGTTAGATGATTGAGAAATCACGGTAGCAATGTTGGAGTTTTTTTGTGACGCTTTCCAAATACTCTGACATCATTCTGGTCAGCCCGCTGTCACGGAGACACCTTCCAAATAAAGTCAATGATAAATCTTGGGCAAAGATATGGGTACAAAAATCTATTGTTTTTAATGTAATATATTAATTTTTTGTAATTATATGAATTAATATATTGGTGTCACCTACAGTTTAATTTCCCCGATGGTGAGGGTGCACGGCCAACACATCTAAAGGATTTAGGAGAGCTTTGGATAGATTAAAAGCATGTGTTGTACATTGGATGGTTTGCTAGAGTGGTCACAGAGTTAGAGGCAGTCCCTATTGAGGATGATTGTCCGTTAGAATAGTACTGACAGATGAATACTCATTGGACGACTATCCAATTTACAGTATTAATCAAATTATATGTATTTAAATGAAAAAATTCATGTTTTTTGTTAATACTAATTATTGAATTTTATTTAGGATGCATCTGGAAGAAATAAAAAAACATTGATGCTAAGAAATACGTTCACATGTTGGGACGTACTATGATTCCATATCATGAGAGACAGTAGGTATGACAGTTTATAATCTTTCTTTACTACTTGAACTTTCTATTGTTTCCTCATTAATTTATTCGATTGCTAAAGTTGTTATATAATTTTAGTTATTCAATTGTTGTTTTTTTTGTATCCTATTTTTAATTGTGGTTTCCTAAATTCAATTTCATTGTAGAGGCATAAACTGAATATATAAGGATGTGTGCCTCGAGCAAATTTTTTTTGCTCAAGTATAAAGAAGAAAGATGGAAGCTCAGTTAATGAACCAACTCAGCAGCATATTTCAAGTTTTACTTTATAGATATAAAATTTTAATCTATATTTTGTATCTTCATAATCTATTTATATTTTTAATAGGCAGATTTAGAGGTCCTTGATTCCCAGGAACCTAAAAATTTTGGGCCAAATGATTACTTACATCAGGTGTTGGGACATGAGAACCCTAGTAGAGTATGCCGCCATCCTGGGAAGAGTATAGTTCTGAAGAGATATTTTCCCTCCATAGGTATGATTTGTAGTTCCACCGAGTTTCATCAAGTTATGGCACAGGCAGAACAAGTTGAAAAAGGGGCCATAGAGACGGCATAACAGTCTGGTTGGGAAAACACTGCATGTATGAAACTGATGGATGATTTAGGTCCAACACTTCCACCAAAGTCCATCACTACTTGTGAAGAATATATATCATCGATGTGTTCAATATATGGTCCACAAGGTGGTAGTTATAGTGGTGGTCAAGATGATGGTTAGGAGGAGGCTGAGGTGGAGGAGGAGGTCGAGGCCGAGGAGGAGGCTAAGGAGGAGGTCGAGGCGGTGGAGGAGGGTGATGAGGAGGTTGAGGCTGTGTAAAAGGGATAGGAGGAGGGAATGGACGATGATGGGAAGACAATGAGGATGAGGTTGAGGGTGAAGATTATGGTGATGATAGTGATGGGGATGAGGGACAGATTGATCTGTCACATTTTTTACTGATATTTCTGACCATTGACGTTTATTGATTTTTTGTGCCTAAATATATGAGTTAGTAGGTAGGTGACATTATCTTTATTTTTATATATATAAATAATAAAACGTTACATGATGATTGATGCGAAATACCCCTATTTTAATTAAATTGTAATTTTTTGTGGAATTTAAAAAATGGGAGATCTGATTAGAAGTTGATATAACGAATTTTTCTAATAATGAAAGAATTTGCTTAGAAAATATGTAAATACAATCCCATGAACCCGGGACAGCCCCCCAGACAGCCCCACAAATAGCCCCTCGGAAAGCCCCCACCTTCTTCCCAGGACCCTAGACAACCCCCCCCCCCCCCCCACACACACACCTCCATGGACACCAGACAGCCCCCCCCCCCCCCCCGAAGAACCTCCCCACCCTCCTTCCTGGACCCCAGATAGCCCCCCAGCCAGCCTCCCCACACTCCTTCACGGACCCCAAACAACCTCCCCACCCTCCTTCGTGGACCCTGGACAGCCCCATAGACAGCCCGCCCTCCTTCTTGGACCCCAGACTGCCTCCCCACCATTATTTGTGGACCCTGGACAGCCCCCCCCCCCCGGACATCCTCCCCACCCACCTTCATGGACACTGGGCAGCCCCCCAAACATCCCCTCAGACATCCCACCCCCCCCCCCCCCGCCACCCTCCTCCCTGGACCCAGACAACCCCCATACAGCCCCCGGATAGCCCCCCACCCTCCTCCCTAGACCCCAGACAGCCCCCCCCCCCCCTCTTTCCTGGACCATGGGTAGCCACCCACCCTCCTCCCTGGAATCTAGACAGGCCCCCACCCTCCTCCCTATACCCTAGACAGCCCCCCACCCTCCTTCCTGGACCCCGGACAGCCCCTCAGACAACCCACCACCCTCCTCCCTGGACCCCGAATAGCCCCCCAACCCAACACCCCAACGTTGGGTGAGCGGAGATTCGGCTTATATAAAACATCCTGACAATTCATGAAAGGCTAAGGACCACCTACCTAGATTCCTGAGAGAATCACACTCTAAATTCAGCGTCCCAGATCCCAATATATGATCTCTTCATGATTCACCCTAAATCCCAATAGAAAAGAGGGTTTTAGAACATCAGAAGAATATGAGAGTAGAGTGCACACCCTAATCTAAAATAGGAATAAATGAGAGGATTATATACCCTTGGATCTTCAATCCACACTTTGAGGCACACAAAATGCCCAAGGATCGAAGGATATCTTCCCTGAAGAGCTCTTGGGAGCATTGGATTATATTGATACTTTAGCACAATGATCCATGGGTCATTTGTCATGTGTACAAGTCAACCACGTCTCAATACGAGGCACGGTGTGGCTAGTACCACTCAAAGAGTATGGTCCGCATTTTAATTGAAAACGACAACTGTTAGATGGAAAACTGACTAAACACATTCGGGTTCTATTGTTACATTAAGACAATGATCCTTGGGTCATTTTTGATGTGTACTAGTCAACTCCACCTCAATCCAAGGAACGTTGTGGACGATACTACTCACATTTTCTTCCTTTTATTTGAAATGGACAAGATTTTAGGTGAAAACAACAACCTACATACGGAAAAATGAACAAACACATTCTGATTGTATTGATACTTCAGAACAATGATTCATGGGTCATTTTTTATGTGTACGAGTCAACCTGCCACAATTTGTGGCACAGTGTGGCCAGTATCACTAAAAGTGTATCTCTATTGTTTAAAATGGACATTATTTTAAGTAAAAAAAACAAACATCTGGAAAACTAACCAAATGTATTCTGATTGTGTTAATACTTTAGAAAAATGTTCCATGGGACATTGGTGATGTGTACGAGTCATCCCCGCCTCAATTCGAGGAACGTTGTGACGGTAACACTCAAAGTGTCTCCCCTTTATTTGAAATGGACAAAATTCTAAGTAAAAACAACAACTTTCATACATAAAACCAAAATAATGCATTAATATTTTCTTTATTATTTTGGAAAACGATCCATGGGTCATATGTGACGTGTATGAGTCAACCCTGCCTCAATCTGAGGCACGATGTGGCCGGTATCACTCAAAGTGTCTTTCTTTGGTTTAAAATTGACTCTCTTTTAAGTAAAAAAACTAGCATATGGAAAACCAACCAAACGTATTCAGATTGTGTTGATACTTTTACACAAATATCCGTGGGTCATATTTGACATGAATGAATAAACCCTACCTCAATATGAGGCATGGTGTGGCCATTACCTCTCAAAGTGTCTCAATTTTATTTGAAACGGACAACATTTTAAGTGAAAACAACAACTAGCATACAGAAAACTGACCAAACACATTCGGATTGTGCTTATTCATTAGTAAAATGATCCATGGATCATATGTGATGTGTAAGAGTCAACCCTATCTCAATCTGAGGCACGATGTGGCCGGTATCACTCGAAGTGTCTCTCTTGTGTTCAAAATGGACACCTTTTTTTGTAAAAACAACTAGCATACAGAAAACTGACCGAACGTATTCTGACTATGTTGATACTTTATCACAAGGATACATGGGACATTTTTAATGTGTATGTGTCAACCCAAATTCAATCTGAGGAACGGTGTGGCCGGTACCACTCAAAGTGTCTCACTTTTATTTGAAATTGACAACATTTTAAGTGAAAACAACAACTGACATACAGAAAACAAACGAAACACATTTGGTTTCTATTGACACATTAGGAAAACAATCCATGGGTTATATGTGATGTGTAAGAGTCAACCCCACCTCAATCTGAGGCTTGATGTGGCTGGTATAACTTGAAGTGTCATTCTTTT
Source organism: Viscum album (assembly GCA_963277665.1). Taxonomy (NCBI): domain Eukaryota; kingdom Viridiplantae; phylum Streptophyta; class Magnoliopsida; order Santalales; family Viscaceae; genus Viscum; species Viscum album. Next base: position 1,820,529,545 of record OY728146.1, read on the forward strand.
GTTTAAAATGGTCACCCTTTTATGTAAACACAACTCGAATACGGAAAACCGACCAAACGTATTCAGATTGTGTTGATACATTAGCACAAGGATCCATGGGTCATTTTTGACGTTTATGAGTCAACCCCACCTCAATCTAAGGAACTATGTGGCTGGTACCACTCAAAGTGTTTCACTTTTATTTGAAATGGACAACATTTTAACTGAAAGCAACAACTTACATACGGAAAACTAACCAAACACTTTCTGATTGTAATGATACTTCATGAAAATTATTCATGGGTCATTTTTGATATGTACGAGTCAACCCACCTCTATCTGTGGCACGGTGAGGCCGGTATCACTCAAAGTTTCTTTCTGTTGATTAAAACAAACACTGTTTTAAGTTAAAACAACAGACATACGATAAACAGACCAAACGTATTCTGATTATGTTAATACTTTAGCACAACGATCCATGGGTAAATTCTGACGTTTATGAGTCAACCCAAACTCAATACGAGGTAAATTGTGTCTGGTACCACTCAACGTGTCTCACCTTTATTTGAAATGGACAATATTTTAAGTAAAAACAACAACTAGCATATGGAAAACCAACCTAACACGTTCAGATTGTGTTATTACATTAGTACAATGATACATGGGTCATAGGAGATGTGTATGAATCAACCCCACCTCAATATGAGGCACGGTATGGTTGGTATCAATCAAAGTGTCTTTCTTTTGTTTAAAATGGACACCCTTTTAAGTAAAAACAACCAGCATACGGAAACCCAGACCAACGTATTTGGAATGTATTGATACTTTAGAACAAGGATCCATAGTTCATTTTTTTACATGTATGAGTCAACCCCGCCTCAATCTGAGGCATGGTGTGGCCGGTACCACTCTAAGTGTCTCACTTTTATTTGAAATATATAACATTTTATGTGAAAACAACAACCGGAATATAGAAAAATTACAAAACGCATTTGGATTCTATTGATACATTAGGACAATGATCCATAGGTCATATGTGATTTTTATGAGACAAAAATGCCTCAATTCGAGGCATGGTGTGTCCTGTATCACTTGAAGTGTCTTTCTTTAGTTTTAAATAGACAACATGTTAAGTAAAAACGACAACATGCATACAAAAAACTGACCTAATTCATTTGGATTGTGTTGGTACATTAGGAAAACGATCCATGGGTCGTATGTAATGTGTACGAGTCAAACCCTCCCCAATTTGAGGCATGGTGTTGTCGGAATCACTTGAAGTGTTATTATTCTGTTTAAAATGGACATCCTTTTAAGTAAAAACAACAACTAGCATATGGAAAACCGACCAAACATGTTCAGAATGTGTTGATACATTAGAAAAAGGATCCATGGTTTATTTTTGATGTGTATGAATCAACCCCACCTCAATCTGAGGCATGGCTTGGCTGGTACCCCTCAAAGTCTCTCACTTTTATTTAAAATGGATAAAATTTTAATCGAAAAAAACATATGGCATACAGAAAACTGACCAAACACATTAATATACTCTTGATACTTTATGAAAATGAACCTTGGGTCATATGTGATGTGTACGAGTCAACCTCGCCCTAATATATGACATGGTGTGGCTGGTATCACTCATAGTGTCTTTCTTTCATTTTAAATGGACACCCTTTTATGTAAAAACAACTGGCCTACAGAAAACAGAACAAACAAATTCAGATTGTGTTGATACATTAGCACAAGGATCCATGGGTCATTTTTGATGTGTTCAAGTCAACCCTGCCTTGATTTGAGGCTCGGTGTGGCTGGTACCACTCAAAGTGTCTTGCGTTTATTTGAAGTGAACAACATTTTAAATGAAAATAACCACTCACATACAGAAAACTAACCAAACATATTCGGATTCTGTTGATACTTTAAGACAATGATCCATGGGTCATTTGTGATTTGTACATGTCAACCCTGCCTCAATCCTAGGCACGGTGTGGCTGGTATCACTCAAAGTGTCTTTTATTTAAATGGACACTCTTTTATGTAAATACAACTGGCATACGAAAAACTGACCAAATATATTCAGATTGTGTTAATACTTTAGCACAATGATCCATAGGACATTTTTGATGTGTACGAGTCAAACTTGCCTCAATCCGATTCATGGTGTTGTCGGTTCCACCCAAAGTGTCACACTTTTATTTGAAATGGACAACATTTTAAGTGAAACAAACAACTATCATACGGAAAACTGATCAAACGCATTAATGTTGTCTTGATACATTAGTAAAACGATCCATGGGTCATATTTGATGTGTATGAGTCAACACCGCCTGAATATTAGGCATGGTGTGGCCGTTATCACTCGATGTGTCTATCTATTGTTTAAAATGGACATCATTTTATGTAAAAACAACTGGCATATGTAAAACTAACCCAACATATTCAGATTGTGTAGATACTTTAGCACAAGGATCCATGGTCCAGCCTCACACAATCCACTTCTCGTATAAGGAACTCCTACCCTTATTCTAAAACACGTGACATTTAATACTCCAAGGAAAACTAAATTCCCTAAGTCACACAAGCTCATTGATACACACACATTATCATCATCACTAAGTTCAAATAAACCCACCACAAACCATGAGACATTATATTTGTGTTCGTTGAAGTCATTTATCCATTTACTAATGATGGGGTTATTAGCTTCTAATTTATGAATTCATCATGTATGTGTTATACAAAATAAAATTTTGTATGTATTCTTAATTCTGTATAACACATATAATTACGTATTCAGTTTTTTATGTATTGTATTCATAATTGATAATTAAATTATATATATATTAAATTTAGTATTCAATTATGAATTGATTTCTAGATTGCACATGTAATTTTCATCTCAATTCTGAATTGAATTCTAAATCCATTATGTATGTTTATAAAAGCCATATGAATTATGTTTTAATTCTGTATGTGTATGGTTTCAGGGTGCATTAGGTGTTAAATATATATGAATTAATTTTGTATATGTATGTGTAGTAGTTGGTTATTGCAGGTAATTAGAGTTAGGAAGCTAGAAATGCCGAAAGGGCAGCCTCTAGCAGGTTGCATCCTGAATTGCACAGTAAAGCCTACGCCAACAGTTTACAACCGTTGGCCTATGGCTACGAATGTGTTTTATACCAGTGGTTTTAAGATAAATATTGGTAAAAACACTTTCCCAATGGTTTACAAACCGTTGGGATATAGTGATATTTCAATAATTTACCAACAGTTTACACAAAACATTGGTAAAAAGCTATATTAAACAATATTCCAACGGTTTGAAACTGTTGGAATAATATATTTACCAACATTTTCAAACCGTTGGTGAAATGTTATACCAACGGTTTGGTATAACCATTTGTATAATGTATATTTCCTAACATATACCAATGGTTTTCTAGAAACCGTTGGCATATGTGTTTCCCTATGACTTACTTCGCTATGGTTTGGATAATTGTTGGTATATATAATACCAATAGTTATCCAGCCTTTACCAACGGTTTGGATTTGTTGTTAAAGGGTTCATTTCCAATAGTGAGATATGTAAATATATATATGTGTGTGTGTGTGTGTGTGTGTGTGTGTGATATTAATTACATAATTAACTTTCTATAAATATGATGTATCAATTTCATTATTACCTTTTTTACACACTGAAAAAGTGATCTCGTCATTTATGGACATGTGGTCTGCCAGCTCCACAACATGATGTGATTCCTATTACATCCAAATAATTATATATATAAGTATATATGAATGAATAAAACTGTATATATTACATAATTATATTTATTTAATGTTAAATGTCACTTACCTTCCTCCTGTGATGATCTTTGAAAAAATGGGAATGTTACTCATGCTTACGTACGACCTACCATCTCTCAAGGATTGTAACGACGGTTTATTTTTTATAACCAGATTTAATTATTGGTATTAAAATTGTAATTTATTTAAAAATATTATAATCATTTCATGATTATTATTCTATATCTTTTTATATGATGACCCCTTTGACCATAGTTTACCTATAAACATTGTTTTTGACACATAAATTGAATATGGTTAAAACAACCGATGTCGATTTAATTATTTAAGTTTTTTTAAAAAAAATTAAATAAGTGAAATAAAATTAATCATAAAATTGAACATGTTTATTAGAAAAATAGAACACTAACATAGGTTTTTATTCAGGTAGATAAAAACACCCTGGACAAGTCAGACTGAAGGTAAGGGATTTCATCTCAATCTGCTTTCTTTGAGACATTTCTTAATGATATTCACCATTAATATTTTATAAAGTTTATATAGATACACTTAGTATTTGTATATCCATATTTTTTTTATGATAATTTTATTTTTTTTTAAATGATATTATTTCATGTTTCTTGTGATTTAAATGTTCAAAGTGGTATGAGACTCTTTCAATGTTTAAATATTTAATTTTACAATCTTTTTCTTCAAGACAGTATTCTTGATATTATTTTACATATTTATTTATATGGATATAAAATGATTAAATAAGAATTTTTTTCTAATTTTAATATCCTTAAATGTTTTTTAAAATTAAACTTTTACATGTCTTAAAATGAATTTTTGAGAAAATGATAAGTGAAATGTCCTGTTTTCTTAATGTATGATGATATTTATTTTTCATGTCACGTGACTTTTAATTAATTTATATCTTATTTTTTAAGCTTATATTTTTTGATTAAATGAAAAAAAACTATTTATTTTTACAATATTATTTTTTTATTAAAAATATTTTTTCAAAGAAAATAATGTTTGGGTATTGAAAATGGGTTTTCAAAGGAAAATTGTATTTTTATCTCAATGTATTTCTATGTGAATTTAAAATCAATTTTAAAGGGTTTTATAATGAGAGAGTTTTAATTGTGATATGTAACGTGATAATTATATGAAATGGGTGGTCCAAAAATATATTACGCGAAGGGTGGATCCCCATTATAGCTCATGGGAAAGCCTAATACAACTTATATGAAGCATTATTCCCCATTATAGCTCAAGATAATTGGGCCAGCTCAATATAGCTTATACAAAGCGTTGATCTCCATTATAACTCACGAACAAGACTAATATAGATTATATTATGGTTGATTCCAATTATATATCTCTAATTCATTGGTTAATGATAATGTTGTAATTAGGACTTATGGTTATTCAAATTAAAAGTGTTTTTAAAGGGTTTATATACAATATTCTCTTAGTAACCTAAATTATTTTTAATTCCATTCTATGGGTTTTATAGATTTTTTTTAAAAAAATAAATTTTTATTATTCATGTGAAATCATTTATTTCATATTATCTTATAAATTAGAATGTAATGGTAAACATTAAATTTGTTTTCTTGTTTTTAATGAACTAACTATTTTCTATCTTTTTATATCTCTATATAATAATTTGTGCTCATACCAAGTTTTTAAAAAGTTTTCATAGGTTTTAAGGATGGGTAAAGTAAAGGAAGAATTTATGTGTTATCTCTTGAATACTTGACATGAAAATAAATCATGATTTGTTTTAAAATGTTTTAGATTATTGGAAAAATTTATATTGTTAAGAAGTTTCCAATTTTTATTTTATGGTTATTTATGTAGGAATTATGGCATAATTCTATAAAACTATAAACCTAAAAATATCATCAATAAGATGGAACATAATTTCTTAACTAAAACTAAAGATTATGTAATGTTTTTTCTAGGTAATTATAGAAATTTTTTATTCAATAATAATCACATTTGAATTTTCACAATATATATTCATTGAGTCGTAGTTATAGTTTTAGTGGACCTTTTTCCAAAGTAAAACAAAATTATATATTACTACATAGCATGCCCTTTGGTCCTACTCCTTCTATTCTGGTTGAAAGAAGGTTTCTTAGACATGGTGTTGGTATTTAGGCTCTTCTCCTTTTCCTTAATCTTATTCACTTTAATGAGAAAAGCTTTTTCTTGCTTTGTGTAATTATGTTTTTTATAAAATCGAATTCCAATGATCTAGGAGTGTCTTTTATACATGATTCATAATAAAATTCAAAATAAAACTAGAGAATCTCTATGTAATTGAAGAGATCATGAGTGTTTCGAATAATTCATTAAGTATCTTGATACTTGTAATTTTCAGACCCTTAATATAGTTAATTATCTTTACTACATAATTCCATGTTGTAACAACTTCTATAATATTTCATATAAATAGTTATTTATAGAACTCATATCTATCCTTTCTCCCTTCTCCTAATGAATATCATGAAGATGGGATAACATTGTTTATACATCCATGTCTTCATGAAGCTTCTATATGTCACAATTCAAGGATGATAACATGAGGAATTGGACTTCCAATGCATCACCCACATATTCTCACTATAAAAAAGATACCATATATTATCTTCCTCAGAAGGATCATTAAGAATAGGGAACTCCACCATCTAGAACATCATCTCTGATTATAGTATGATGTACAAACACGTGTACCAATTATAGAATATCCCATCATTTTGGATACTTTTTTTCAATAATATTGATCATAGGTATAATGTTGAGGTCATATGAAATTCCATTTTCTACAAAATAAAAATAAAAATTGGTTTCAATACTTAATCTTGATTACTTAATATGACATAATATATTTTATTTTATTAGTCTACCATTATTTTTTCAAATCCTAACATCCATATCCATTTGATTTTGAAAACCCCATCATGTGGGTATTCGAGTGCTAAGGATTCATATTTCTCTTAAAATAAACTAGATAGAGGAATTATCAAATAATTCAACGGTATTTAGGTAATTGATCCTTACAACTATGTTAATAAGTAGTTCCTTGATATTTATAGTGAAATCTCCAATCCTACAATATAGGACTCCAATTTCCTCAACACATTCCTCCTAGTTGCATCATGTGTTGTGGTGGTAATCAACCCTTGATACTAACCAGACTAAGTTCATTAAAAAAATTGCTAAAACACATTGATCATTATAAGCACCCTACTGGGGGCCAGATATGTACTTTGAACTATGGCTTCATTCTAAGTCATGTTATGGAATGATTTTCTAGTAAGATATTTTCTTGAGGTATCTTTTTATCTTATGAATAAATATTATTTATTTACCATTTTACATGATTTTTAATAATTTGTGGATTTTACAAAATTAATTAACCATATTTGAAAAAATAATTTATGCATAATATATTTTTTCAATTTTTTTTATCTTTATTTTAATTTCATTTATTTTATATGATTTTATTTAAAAATCAAATAAACATTTCATCACATAAATAAATAAATAACCATGCCCTAAAAACATTTCATAAGATCATGAACATTTATTTTTATTTGATTTATTGAGAAGATGATAAAACAACCTTATCCATAGGGGAATAAATATTTGTGTTGGTATTGGATCACATTATTGAATTCTAAATTTAACATATGTATCTGCTTGTTTGCTTTTTTCTCATCATGGTATAAAACTATCTCATCTTGTCTAGAGATCATTCTATTACATATGTTTTCTCACTCACACTTAATGGGATATAATAGTTTAGGGTTACATAAAAGAAGATTAGGATACATAGTCATGTACATGATAAAGAGGAAGGTATGGGACATAGATCATCATATTTAATTTAAAAAAGAATTATCCTAAAAACCTATGTAATGAATAATTAGATTAAATAGAAACCAAACACATACATGGTCAGCCAATCTCATGATCTTCCATTCATGTAGTGATTATGCATTTAAAATATTAATATATATTTCAATTTATTTTTTATTAAGATAAATATATCAAATTAATAAATAAATTAAATTCTTATTTTATTCATTCATTTGTCATAATTAATCATCCAAACAACCCTTTATATTCTCATCCCATATAATTTTAAATAAATTACTTATAATTTAAAATTATTTATGTACATTGTGTATGCATGAGGTCACACAGTGTGTACCTTTCTACTTCTTCTTAAACCCATTTTTTAGTTTAATGGACACACATTATGTACCATTTCATGAAGGTGTGTGAGAATAACAAAGTGTATGGTACATAACATGTATTGTGTACTAACATATCATGTATTTCTATATGATGTGTTATGATACACACTATGTGATGTTTTATGAGCAATCCAAATAGTCTATAAAATGTGTATGACAACACATCATTCCTTGAATATATGTAGAGTGTACCATTGGTGATTCCCATTTGAGTTACATGGCATGTATGGAAACCATATACATAATGTATCTATAGAATAACATGGAAATAATTAATATAGAATTGAATATAACACATGTCTCATTGAAAAACACTTGAAATGTAATCTATGAGGAAAACATAGACACATGGTGTGTGAAACACACTACATATCATGTATATTGGTTATTTATTTAATCAGTTAATTAATTTTTGTGATAACTCACACCATGTTTCTATCTCAGTGTGTGTTGTGTGGGAGTTATCTGAAATCACATGGTACGCACAACTAAATACATGATGTGTGATTTATTATCAGCCACCCAACTACAAGACTAGGGACTCAACATGATTCTTTAATGGTTTTGTATAGGTCACATAGAGTGTATAGCCCACTAAATTCCATGTACGTTATATATTGTCATGTCACTCGGTTGTCATTTAGTATGCATTATGTTTTAATTTCATGTCACATAATTTGATCGTATAGATTCCATGATTTATTAAAGGGAAAATAATTATGGGGTTATATAGAATGTACAATAGAAACAAGATATTTACTACTTTCATGTATCATTCCAACTATAATTCAGTACATGGGATGTAATGAAACCACATAGTGAACCCCAACATGATGTTTCATGATTTGTGTGGCTCATCAACGTATTGATTTCCTTGCGTACAAATTATGTATGTCTCAATTATAAAATATTTAATTCTGTCTCTGGGCTAGTTTTCACAATACCCATAGATAGTATCTTTGAGAATTATTCATCTATTCTTCACTTGTTCTTGGTCTTAAAAAACTAAACAGTCATATTATCTCGACTTTTAGATTAAATAACAAAAACTAGAAATGAAGAACTAATAGTCAAATTCATAACTAAAAAATTAATAATTATAAATTATAAGTTATTATTTGGGTTCACTAATAAAAATTATGGGTTATAAAAAATAGAATAAGTGGTTGGAATTTTGTCCAAGAATGTTTTTCGTCATACTCTTCCAAAAAAATCCATACATTTAGATGAATGTAACCTTGGAATGTTCATAGAGAGTTTTTTTTCATATTATATATAATTAATGTATAATAATAATTACCTCATCTTGATAATTATTTCATCATTTATGATATGTTAAGTTGATATTCTCATCATACCATTGTTCCAATGAATAATAAAAATAAAAATTCTTTTATAGGTATCCACACTTACTCCATAAATTTATGAACATCATTTATAAAACTCAAAGTGGTAGCACAAACAAAAATATACTCTTATATCTTTCAATATAGATCACAATAAGAATAATTTTAGTTGTAAAAGGTTCATTATTATTCTACTAGAATTTAGAAAGAGAAATAATATCACCTCTTATTCTTGAGAGCATTCTTGAGATAATTCAATTTGATCTTGAGTGAGTTCTCTTGAGATGGTATATTGCTCACAAAAATTCACATCAACCATGAAATGTTATAAGATGGATTATATAATTATATTAATAAAATTAGTTAATGAAAAATTCTATTGAATAATTTATTTTTTTCTAATTAAACCCCACATATAATGATAATAATATTATTATTATTATATTTCTGGATGTGTGCTAACTCATATATGTTTAAATATCATTTATTTAATCAATCAATCAATATTTATATAAATGATATTGAATAAAATATATCACTTTATTATAAACATTATTTAACACCCATAAACTCTAAAAGAATACCATTATTTCAATAGCATATATGAAATGCAACAACGAGTTTATTTAATAGTTTGTGTTATACTCAATATTATGTTTTATAGAACTACGATGTACTATTAATTTTATTATTTAATATGATAGTTATCACTTAGCTATTGGAATGAAGAGAATAAATCTTATTAACAAAATTATAAAAATATATATTTTATACGTGCTTATTAATTATCAATTTATTTGAACAAAAATAATAATATTTTAAAATAAAAAGAAACATTTTCTGCAAACTGTATTTTTCTGAAAGAAGGGTTGGTAGTTCTCTACACACATAATTTAAAAAATGTTTTACCAATTCTAAGACAAATATTTTAAAAAATATACATCATCTTTGAAATCATCGTATTGAAATTATTATAGGGTAAATGTTTTGTATTTATCTGAAAAGTTTAATTTTATTATGAATATTGAAAAATATTTAATTTTAATTAAGAAGTACATTTTATTTCAAATAATTTATAATGTTAAATTATATTTTGAATTGGTTTAAAATTAAATTTAGTTAATATATATATATATATTAATCCAATTTTTTTACATTGAAATCATTTTCATAATTAATTTAGATATAAAAACATTGTAAAGTATGGAATATTTTCTCTTTAAAAACTAGTTTTCTCATCATGTTTTTGGGATTAATTATAAATCTTATTCTACCACTTAAGTGAATCTAATTTAAAAAAATTTATTTCATATTTTTAATAAACATAATATATTATTTATTAACGTCAACATAATTTTTTTGACCTTAATTTTTAGTGAAAAAAGTTAAAATTAATTACAGTGATTAACGTAAAAACATGATTACACAGTAGTTAAACATAGATTATAAGATTTAAGAATGGAACAAAACATTTTAAACACCCATTTAATGGATATTTTTTGACCCTCATATATTTCTGATCTATTTTTATTCATTTTAGGGAAACCATTCCATGAAATAGGCCTACATAATAAATAAAGTGATAAAAAAGATAAAAAAGTAACATTTCTTTCTTTTAATATATTTAATGATTTGGGATATGAAAAAAACCAAATTCTTTTGAATATAAAAAACATTTTAAAATATAAATATTTTTTTTGATAATAATAATTTATTTTTAATTTTTATAGATTAATTAGTTACTTAAAATTCGTAAGAAAAACCAACGTACTAATTATTTAGTTAATAATTTACTAAAATAAACAATTCTAAAAAAATTAAATGTGAAGTAAGTTGAATTAGTTTTTGAATTAAACTAATATTTTAGATTAATATATTATTTTAAATAGTTTTTAAGTTAATATATTCAAATATTATTATTTCCTTGATATTTATAAATTTTTATTAAATAAATAATATCAAAATTGACATTAATGTTATTTTATAATAAATGATTTAAAATTACCATATATATTATCCTCTAACAAGTGAATTTTAAATTTAAATAAATATAAAATATATTTCATTTATGGAACAATTTATATTTTATAATGAAAATGTTGACCCCTGAATATTAAAAAATATGTTAGAGTGGTTAGGTATAAAGTAGTGTTTTTATGTGTTACATGCGCTTCTGTTAAAATTAATTTTAAAAAAATATGGAATTTTTATTTTATTATTTATATATAATATTTATAATAATTGGTACCAATTTATCTATTAATAATCACTTTAATTTATTATTAATGGATAATTTAACTTTGTTTGAAAACTAGTTACCGTGGTAAAAACTAATAGGATAAATTTGAATAATCATAATGAATAAGGATTCATATTATGAAAATTTATTCCCTTTTTGTGATTAAGAAGTATTTATCTACCTTAATATCCATCCCCAAAAATAATTATAATTTTGATCCACTTTTGATAATATTTACCTCCAAATAGGAAATACTTTTGAGTATTTACAAGAATTATACTACTCCTCAACTACTAAAGAAAACTCACTCCACTGAATTATTCACACATATCAAGCCATTTAGATCACAAAAACCTTAAAAAAAATAAATCTAATACATCCCTCCTATTATTCTATAATCCTTATCCTGGGTATAAATATATCTTATGAAGTCACTAGTGCATACTTAAAGAATATACCTAATGAAGAGGTAATATTCTTCTGAAATTGATTTTATTTTATTTCCTTCTCAACATCCTTCCAATATTGGTATACCATACATATATAATATATGAAGTATATTATATATTCTATTAATTTATTTATGTTTTTTTAATATCTAAAACACCAAACACTTCCATCAAATGGGATATGAAATCATTATTCATTTGTACAGCGGAGTACTACCTCGCAAAGCGATGTCTTCATTTTACATTACCACTTTACATGGATAATAATAATGATGGATATATAATTTATATATGACATATATTATATATGTGATTTTATTAGGCATTTGTAATTATTATGTCAGACCTACCTTAATTATTTTCTTTTTTAATATAATATCGTTGCTCATGTTTACAGAGGATTACCGCCTCACGAAGTGATATAATTCATTCATGATTCACATGAAATATATTAAGGATGGTTTTAATAAAAATATGTGGTATATATTAAATAATAATTATATTGGAATGATAATATATATATATATATATATTTATTTATTTATTTATTTATCATTTTTTACTATGCAACATGATAAAAAATGAAAACAACATTCACATCTACGTACGACCTACCATCTCCATTAACGGTGTATTTCATTTACCATCACAAAATTTTATGGATTACTATAAATACATATATAGTAAAAAACTTATATTAAAATCATGGATTAAAATCTGGATATTATTTAATCATGACCGATGTAAGAGAAACAAAAATTGACCAGTCAAAACGTACCCAAAAAACATTGTAATTAACACCCGAGATAATCAAAACATTGAAAGATTATAAAAAACAGTTGATAAGAGGTTATAAAATGATCATTAATGGTATTATTAATATAAATATGGTTATTATATAAGTTAATAAAATTATTAAAACCATTATACATGGGGATAAATATCATTTAACATAAAATAAGTGAAAGCTAAGGGATTTCGTCTCTATTTATGTTCCCTTGAAATTTTTTTGTTATTATACAACAATTCAATCTTATGTGGTGCATATACAACTAATTTTACATATAATAATATGAAAATTTATTATTCATCATATTTTACGTTTCTATTTTTTTATATCATCCAATGGGAATTTATTTTAAATTTACCATGTGGTAAAAGTTATTGATAAACCTCACAACCTTTTGTGACAGTTAACTTTCTCTTAAAATAATCACTTTATTGTAATTATTTTTCATTAGATATTTAATTTATATTAATTATTCATATTCTTGTGTCATATATGTGATTATTTTCTAAACTATATACAATTTTTCCATAAAGTTTTTACATTAAATGTTTTTTGATTAACTGGGGAAATATTGATAAATTTGTATCCACTACTCAATATGGATATTTGATAATAAGGAATATTGTTCAAGAATTATATCTATTATTCAATATATGTGGAATTATTTATAAATGAAGTGATAGGTGAGGCCCATACTTTATATGTTACCTCGATGCGTTGACAAATCTCATGAGATAAATTTGGTTTCCATATTAAAAGGGTTTCTACATTTAGTTTTAAACATTATAAATGATAGATATTAGCTATAATGGACTTCATGTTCTTAAGACATTACATAAAATAATTAATAATTTCTTTCATTTATAATACTTTCATTATTTTGAATGATATTGTTTCTATGAAATTATCTATGTATGCATTCCATTTTTAATTTATTGATTTAATGGAATGTGTTTTCAGTTATTTGGCTTTCCATATTGATTCTTCTTTATCTATTCATGATTTCTAGTTATTTTAGTGGCAAGTGTGATCATTTTTTAACTTGAAATATTGATTGTTCTTATTTAATCATGATATAATATGTTTTACATAACACTTACTGATAATTTTAGCTCACCCTTATTTGGTTTCCTTTCCCTAGGGTATGAAGATTAATTCTTGGAATGGGTTTCAAGAATACTGAGCATTTAATTTATTTATACATTATATTATTATCCTAGGTAATATATTTATCATGTATATAATCTGGTTTTCCAAAACATATAAACTATTGAATCCTTTTGTATTTAAATATTTTATCTATGCCAACGTAATAAAGCAAGGAACTAACTCTATGATACAAGGGTTGAGGTCACTATAGTTGGCATGAGAGAAAGTATAGTATAAACATTGGGAACTAGATTTAGGATAAAATATATTAATGAACATAACCCTATGATAGAATCTCACGATATGTATATAAGAACGTCATAATGTTTTGGTAAATTAACGATTATTTTATTTTTCTAATAATACATCCATGTCTGCATACAAAAAGTGGATGTGGTCCTGAAATAGATGTTCATCGGGGTAAGAAATCCAAAAGGGGAATTCTAGGTTTGACTCAGGAAAAACATGGTACATGAAAATGGTCATTACAATGAATCTATTTCTACAATCATAGGGGATATATTTATGATATGTCAAATTTTCATTACAAAACATTATGAAGGAATTGAAGGTAAAAATATACCCAATGAAGCCATATTTATGTTTATGGGATTATCTGTGAGGTTTTTTAAAATAAAATTATTTAATTCACTGGTAATAGGATTATATATTATATTCCATAATGATATGATATAATAAAGTCTACATCATCATTTAGAAATGTTTCCTATAATAATAAATGGAAACCTATCAAATAAATATGTTCTAATGAGTAATAATTATCATATCTATTATTATCTTAAGACAATATTTTGAAGAGAACTATTATATCAAATAATATCATCATATGAGGGCACAATATCATATGATAAAAATAAATATAAATAATTATATAAGTGTTATGGAATCCAAGGAAATAAATAGTAGAAGGGGATGATAGAGAAAAATATGGATTAATTGAAGAAGAGAAAGAAATATTTTCAAACATGTGACACGTTTGGAAGGAAACAACTTAGTATATTCATAAAAGGAAGAGGATTTTTATTAAGTGTGGGGAAAAAGTCCACCATGATAGTGATTTAAAGGTAAATAATAATGGATTCTAATTTTCAATTAATTAACTATATATAAATGGGGCACTATGAAAATGAATACCCTAAGTATCAAAACAATATACCATAAAAGATTCTAATGGAAATAATCAACCTTATGTTATTATCATATATGAAGAGGAAATATTAATTTTATCATGTTTGGATCCAATAATTATGTCTTTTTATTATTTTATTATTTATTTCCTTGTTAAAATAATTATGAAATGTATAAGTTTTATACTACTATAATTTTTCACTACGGATTTGAATGTTTATGTTGAATCATACTGATGAATAAGAAAATGATTAATTAAAAATATTTTCTTCATGTAAAATACATTATTGAGGGAAATATAACCCTTAATATGTTCTGGATGTTGATATAATAATGTTGGGATAAATATTTAATTTATTTGGAAAAAGTAAATTGGATAGTACTAACGACCATGGAACTGATTAATTATTTTTTACAATGTTCTTTATGTTATCAATGATAGAGTTCACAACATTTTTGTATTTATGGAATATATATAATAATATAAACATTTATTTCAGTACTAAGGATTCATGCATGTTTTCAATAATTTTTTAGGGTAATTAATGTTATTACTCTGTTTGAATAGATTACATGATGAATGCATTCACATGTTTTGTATATAATGATTAGGAGATACATCATATAATTTAATGGATTAGTGGTATGTTAATTTTCAAAATATAGTGAAATTTTTTCTAAATTTTAGGATCTTGGTATATTACAAAGGTTTATAAGGTTAACCATATATTAAATGGTTTATGTAGTCCTATGTAATAGGTATTAGATATTAATGTATTACATCACCAAATGAGTATTTATGAACATTGGATGAATTTTCCTAACCATGTTGGTTTCTGAAATTTTTTGAGATGGATGGAATGTCTTTTCACTCATATATGGGTATTATGATCCATTAAAAGTTAATTATCATGATTAAAGAATAAGAAAATTCATTTTTTGTAATTAATTTCTTGGAGTATGGGATGACTTAGAAAGTTATTGAAGCGCAATTAAAGAATGAAATTACACTTATGAAATAAAAACGTATCAAGTAAGTATATTTCCTTATATTTGAATACTATAAAATAAATAATAAATTCTAATAAATTGATCTTGAAACAAAACTTTTTTTTCTATTATAATCATTTTTTATGATATCAATGGTATTTTTCATGCCTCATTTGTATATGGATTTTGGGTTTTTAGCCTCCTCTAGATCACCCACTTTCTTATGATCGATGTTCTTTATAACACTCCATCAATATTTGGGTATTAGTTTTATATTCTACGTCCATGTTTTCATTTTATGTCTATGTTATCATACTCAAAAAACTAGTTATATGTAATTATTCTATATGAACATTATATTTCCCATTCTCTCTTATTAAGAGTACATTTAACCAACCCTTATCATGATGTGGGGTTTCAATATTGGTATTTTTAAATATCAAACCCTTTATTACCCCGATCAAGTTTAAATTGTGAGGACACAATTTATTTATGGCGCGGAGAATGTAAAACACCAATTTTATAAATTAACATAACTTTATTCAATGCATTATGTGACATCAAACTATGAGTTTATTCGATATCTTGTATTACACGCAAGTCTAAGTTTTACCAAACTATAATATACTTCTAACGTTATTATCTGGTATGATAGTAATCACATAGTCATGAAAATTATGGGAATTAAAAGGATTTAATAAATTTTGAAAATAAATATTTTTAAAATTTTTATTAATTATCTATTGGTTTGTAATAAAATAAGTTTCATTTAAAAAAATAGTTTTCTGAAATAGAATATTCTTTCTAAATGATAGATTTATAGAACTTTTAACACATAATTTTACACAAATTTTTACCAATTATTTATATAAAAAAATGATCATTTTTGAAATCACAGTATCAAAAATATATTAGGGATAATTTTTTTTAAGTATCTTTTTTTGATGAATAGTTAAAAATAAGGAATTTTAGTTAAAAACTACCATTTAGTTTAAATAGTTTATAATGTTAAATTATATTTTAAATTGGTTTAAAATTAAAATTAGTAAAATTATACATATATTAGTCCAATTTAGTTCATTTTAATCATTTTCATTATTATTTTTTGATATAAAAACATTTTAAACTTTAGAATGATTTTAATAGAAAACCCCGATTTCTCATCACGTCTACTGAATTAATTCTAAAATATATTATGTCACATTTGTAAATTTAATTTATTCAAAATTCATTGTGTATTTTTAATAAGAATAATTTATATTATTTATTAAGGAAAACTTAATTTCTTGACCTTAATTATTAGGGTAAATAGATAAAATTAATTAAAACTATTAATATAATAACAAGTTTACTTAGTTGTAAATATTAGAATATAAAGTTGAAGAGTGACCCCAAATATATATAAAAACTATTTTATGTCTATATTTAGAGACTCAGGTATTTTTTATTGGTATTAATGAGTTTTATGGAGACTTTTCCATGAAATTGACCTATATAATATGTTATGTATATAAAAAAGACAAACTAAAACCTTTATTTATTTTAATATCTATAAAGATTTAGGATAGTGGAAAACCCACATTTGTTTTTTTCACATACTATTTTCAAATATAAATGAGTTTTTTCCATCATAATAATTTTTTATAAATTTTATAGATTAATTAGTTGCTTAAAATGCTTAAGAAATACGAATGCAATAATTATTTACTTAATAATTAACTAAAATAAAAGATACTAAAAATGTTAAAAGTGAAGTAAATTTAAAAAATTAATTACTAAAATAAATGTTTTAGATAAATTTATCATGTTAAAATATCTTTAACTTAATATATTCAAATTCTTTGAATTTATTGATATTTTTAATTTTAAATTAAATAAATATTTTTAAAATTGACATTAATGTTATTTTATAATAAATGATATTTTATTAAATGATTTAAATTTAAAAAAAATTATATCCTCTGCCATGTGATTTTATAATTTTCATAAATAAGAAATAGTGAACCTTAATGGACCAATTTATCTTTTATAATGAACATGTTGACCCCTAAATAATAAAAAATTTGTCAGAGTAGTTAGGGTTAACACAGTGTTTTTTAGCGTTGTATGCACTTATGTCAAATTTAATTTTCAACACACATGGTATTTTTTAAAAAAATAAATTGATAAAATATTTATAATATATTCACAAAAATTATATGATAATTATCACTTTAATTTATTTTTAATGGATAAATTACCAAGGATGAAAAATTAGTTACCGTGTTAAAAGGAAAATGGGTAAAATTGAGTAAACATAAATAATAAAAGAAAAAATGATAAAAATACATTTTTTAGGTCTTTATGAAACATATAATCCTCCCCTAATTTAATTATCAATTTTGGGTCTAATTTACATAGTATTGACCTAAAAATAGTGAATACTTTTGAGTATTTACATGAATGTCACTCCTCCCGAACTATAAATGGGAACTCCCTCCCCTCACCTAATATCACCTCTCAAAAAATTTGGTTCAACCAAAACCTACCCAAATCACTCCCCAACTACCATCCACTCTTCTGATAAGACATATCCTCAGTATAAATACTACACATGAAGTCATTACTACAAACCAAAGGGGGGTATCTGAAGAAGATTTATTGTTCTTCTAAAATGTTTTAATTTTATTTCCTTCTCCACCTAATTTTATTATTTTTATAACATGATTATATAATTGAATATATATATATATATATATATTAAACATAAGTAGATTTTTTTGTTAATTATATGACCTACAATTTCACACACTTCTATAAAATGGTTTATGAAGTCATCGTTCATGTGTACAGAGGATTACCATCTTACGAACTGATGTCATTTGCTTTCCACTACCACCTTTCAAGGTTGGAAATAATGATGTATTTATAATTTATATATTTTATTTATGATATTTATGGTTTTATTAATCATATATAATTATTATATAATACATTACATTAATCTTTCTATATTTTTTAATATGATATCATCGCTCGTGTGTACGTCACACTACCACCTCGTGAAGCGATGTGATAAATTCACACATTGCATTGAGTAAATTGAGAATGATTTCAAGAAAAATCTGTGATATATATAGAATAATAATGATTTTTTAATGTTAATATATATATTATTTAAATTTATTTCCTTCAATATTATGATAAAATGGAAATAGTGTTCATGCTTACGTACACTACAAAAAATCAATAAATAGTAGTTTTTTTTATTTTGCAGTGCTTAAAATCAAAGACATTGGATTTTGTGTAATTTTACAGAAATCAATTATATATTTTTCATAATCATCCAACTCACATTGGTTCTATAAATTGAGAATTATTTTTTGGTAACTGTGGAGAAACCTTTTTTAGTGGTGGTTGTTTCATTTTTAGAGGTGGTTTCCCGTCCCAAAAATATCGATGCGATAGTGGTGGTTTAAAACACTGATAAACTTCAAAATATATTTTTGTGTTTTAAATCATAATTGACAATTATTTAGACTTACATTTTGACGGCTTAAACTACCTCTAAACAATATTTTTTTCATCTGTAGTTGTTGATTTCATAGCCTCTATATATTGCTTTCCAAAAAAATAGCTATAGGAACAACAACAAAAAACAAAAAATAATAGATATTACATTATATAAACTGTAAAAAACTATTTTTTTATAATAAAAACTAAATCATAAAAAGTTAGTTTCAATTTATAAAAAAATAATAATGAAACTAATTCTTCATATAAAAATAATAATAACCAATAATTAATTAACATGGATAATGTTGTTTAATGTCCCTATTGAGTTTTGTATTTTTTTGGTCATAGATAACCATTAATTTAATCCCCATTCTATTTAAATTATTTAAAGAAACTCATGTTTGGTGTTTTCAAACATATCATGGACAGTTGAACTATGTTACAAACCATAGATCCCCCCATGTTAAATTAAAAAATGTAATGGTAAGGAAAAAGTGGTGGTAAACATATGAAATACTGGGAATTTGAATGAGGTCTGGTGTGTGGCTATAGCTACCCCATCTTGTTTTCTATATCTTGTTGGGTATTTTTTCTAACCTAAGAGATCCCTTTTCATTTTATGTTTTTCTTAGTATGTTTAATATTGTCTTTTTGAATAGTGAGTTATTAATTGTGTCTAAATATTATATATGCTTGGATTTTTTTTGGTATCCCTGTGAAATGAGTTGGGTGAAAATTCCAACCATTTGAATGTGATTTTATAAAATGGGTATGTGGATTTGGTTTTCAGATGATGCCAACAATGCTGGGATCTTTGATATAAATGTGGGTTGAGTGTTCATGTCAACCATGAAAATGTGAGACTTTATGAAACATATTAAGTGTTTTTGTTATGGAATTCATCATAACAATTGATATAAAAATTGTGATGTACATGTCACATGAAGAGAAAATGGAAGAATTCCAAACATGTATTTGAGCTATATATCATTTCATATCATCATGCAAATTTATATTGGATTTGAATTCATATGATGTTATTTATTATAAAATCAATGTTATATAAGTATAATGATTTTATTTATGTCTTATAGAAGGTTTAAATTATATCCAAGAAGAAATATGATGTGAAGATAAAATAAAAATAAGGAAAATGATTTATTGCTTGTAAAGAATAACTTTGAGTTCCCACTTTCAAGCCTTCTATATTTAGGGTCATATAGTCTCATATTAAAATAGTGTTATTCGAAATAAGATATTTAATTTTTATATATGGAAAATAGATAATAAAATTCTAAACAACTGAATATTAGTTTTGTTACTCAATAGGTATAAGAAGACCCATTTTATTGATTATAATGAATGGAATTTCAAAAAATACCCATTCCATAATCTATAAGGATTATAATTTTATAGGAAAGGTGAGAAAAAAGAGGCAATTGAAAAATAAATTCCATGATATCCTTTACCCAAACACTTATGCACAATGGATTAATTCTATTTAATATATAATTTATCATATTAAAATCTACATATTGGTAACATAATAAAGTGTACTTGAAAACCCCAAAAATACCTTCAGAAAATCTATAAGGATTGGATAACAAATTTTTATAGTTGATAGTAGTGATCCATCTTGTATAAATATTAAACCCACTTTTTTATTGTATTTTTCATAAATAAATTTGATTATAATATGGATTAACTCAATATTTATTGTGTAGTACATCTATTAAGTAGTTTGGAGTTCCCAAGTATGTTTATGTGAATAGATTTTTGTTATCCTTCATAGTTTATCCATTGTAAATAATAGGTAATATGATGGAAGACGTTTATTACATTAATAAACCTACATGAATAATAATAATTTAAAAAATTAGGTTAAAGTTGATGTAAATTTTTCATCTTATAGCATGAAGATATTCAATATACTCAATTCAAAGAATTATTGTGGTAGATTATTGCATTAACAAATTTTTAATGTAAGATTACAATTAAAGAATAAATTATGTATTATATAGAATGATAGAAATTTTATCTTTGTGAATAAATATGTTTAAGGTATACTTTCTAATATTATACATGGAGAATATTTTTAATAAGATATTAGAAGTTTTATGAAGAAATTAATAATTAATACTGGACCCCAAGATACTGAGGGCTATGTTATATTAATGTTGACCATTTATAATGATCTTGATACATATTTTAGAGGAGATTGAAGCTAACAATATATATGTTGAATAGAAAACCAAAATACTAGTGGGATGTCTAGATTAAGGCTAACTAGCATGTTTAGTTATCTAGTTAGTACAAGGTGAATTACAAAGTGGAAGTCCAAAATGAATAAATTTCACAAACCGTTGAAAGAAACTAGAATAGTGTATTTCATTTCGTAAAATCAAATTTTATGGATTAATATAAATAAATATATCCTAAAAATAAATGATATTTACATCATGGTTAAAATTATGGATATTATTAAACCATGATTTATGGAATACAAAAAAAATTACAAGTCAAACATACTCAAAAAACAAGGTATTTAACACCCAAAACAAGGAAAATAATGAAACATTATTAACAAATGGGTGATAAGATTTTACAAGAGGATGATATATAATATTATAAATATTAATATTGTTCTGTTATAAGTTAATAAAAAAATTAAAACCATTAAAAATTAGTTTATATATTGGTTAACTAACATGACGTGTAAGGTAATGGACTTCACCTTAATTTACATTCTGTTGAGAAATATTTGTTATTATGCACCAATTCACTTTTAGGTGGTGTATATATTTTCCTTGTGACATGTAATATCAAGGATAAATAATTATTCAGTGTATTATATGTTTAAATTTGAATTATTTCATCCAATGGGATTTGATTAAAAAATCACCAAGTGATAAAAGAAATTTTGAAATCTAAATTTCTTTTATGATTGTTAGCTTCCTCATAAAATGAAAACATTATTTTAGTCATTATTCATTAAAAATTAAATTTATCTTAAATATTCATATTCATGTGTGATGGATATGATTATTTCATAAACCGTGTACTATTTTTACATAGAGTCTTTACTTTGAATGTTATTTGGTTGACTATGGTAATATTGATAAATATGTATCATTTACTCAATATGGATGTTCAACGATAAGGAATATCATTCATGAATTAAATACATTATTTGATATATGAATAATACACTGGACATATAGTTATGTGTGGGTCATAAACATTATATTTCCCCTCAATTCATTGATAGGTCTAATGAGATAAATCATTTAGAATAATTAAAATAGTTTCGATCAATAGTTTTAAACTATATGGAGGGTAGACCATGATATTAGAGGTTTTCATAGGCCTGAGACATGATTTCCAATAATTAATAATTTCTTACATTATGAATTAACTCATTATTTTCCATGATATTGTTTCTATGATATTACATATGGATGCAATTAATTCTAAATTTGTTGATTTAATGGAATATGTTTTCAGTTATTTACCTTCCCATATTGATTCTTCCATATATAATCATGAAATAAAGTTATTTAAATTGATTATGTGTTTATTTATTTACCATTCCATATTGATTATTATTATTGATTCATGGTATATTCCAATATAATTAACGCTCAGTAATAATTTGAGAAGACCATTATTTTGTTTCCTTTTCCCATGATATGAAGAGGAATTCTTGGAATGAGTTTCATGAATGATGATATTTTACTTTTTTTTAATTTATTTTATTTTACTAATATAATATGGTTATTATGTGTATAACAAGGGTTTTCAAAACATTTAATCTATTTCATACTTTAGGATTTTAATCTTTTATCTTTTCCAATTTAATAAATTTATACATCGGCTTTAGGATACTTGGGTTAGGGTCATTATAGTTGGTATCATAGAAAGTTTAGTAGAAACCTTGGGATCTATATTTAGGATAACAAAGATTAGGGAACATAACCCAGTGATATAATATGAGGATAAATATGAAATAACTACCGAATTTTTTGCTAAGTTATAGATTTTTTTTCTATAAATAAATACCTATCTAGATACTGCAAGTGGAAGTAGTTCTAGAACAGATTTATATAGGGGTAATAACACCAAAAAGGCCACATCGGGCATGAATCTAATGTAACCTGGTAAAAAATGGTCCTTACTATTCTCTTAGTTTGAAAATCGTTTGGGACATGTTTAGGTTAATTTTTATTTTCATTTGAAATCATTATATAGTAATTAAAGGTAAAATTATCCCCATCGAAACCAATTTCATGATTGTTGGATTAGTTACGCAGCTAATTTTCAATTTCCCTTATGTATTTCAGTAATTTTTATATTATAAACTATTTTCCACAATGAAATTATCTAATATAGTATATATCATCATTTATAATTGGTGAAAAATAGAAATATTTATACCTCACCAATGAATGGGATCCAAATAGTAAGAATGATCAAATCTTTTATGGTCTTAATCCAATTATTCAAATGGAACTGGTCTCCCAATCATTATCATCATATGACATAATAATATCATGTGATAACAAGAGAGAAAAATAATTCCATAAGTATTGTGTATTCATGGTAAAGAAACCGAATAAGGGGATGATAGAGAAATGGATGGATTAAGTTTATAAGAGAAGAAGGATTTTCTAACATTTAATACCTATGTAAGGTAACACCTTGATATATGCATAAAATGAAAAGTTGTTTTCTTAAAATGTGGAGAAAAAATCCACCATTCCTGTGATTCCAATATTTAGAAAAAAAGGATTCCAATTTTCAATGCTTCAACTAAAAGGAAATGGGGAACTACGTAAATGAATTCCCCAAGCGTCAAATTAATATACCTCAAAAGAAACTAACAGATCATAGTTGATCTTAGGTGATTACCATATAAGAATAGGAGTCACTATTTTGATCATGTTTAGATGAAATAATTATGTCATTTCACTATTTTATCAATAATATTTTACTTATAAAAACTATGAAATGTACAAGGATTGTACTATTGTAACTTTTTCATTAAGGATTTGAAAGCATATGTTGAATTAAACTGATGAATAATAAAAATTATTTAGTGGAATATTCATCATTGTGGAAGACACATGATTGGCGAAATATAACCCTTAATATATTTCTGATGATGAGATAATAACGTTGTGATGAAGTGATAATTGATATGGATAAAGTAAATTGGATAGTACGGACTACCTTTGACCTAATTAATGATTTTTCGACAAGGTTATTTATGTTATCATTGATGGAGTTAATAACATTTTGGATTTATTGAATAAATATAATAATTTTTTTATTTAATGATTAAGGAATCATCCATGTTTTCAATATGGTTTTATGGTAATTCAAGTTATCAACATGTTTTAAGAGATTACATGGTGAAGGTATTCACATGTTTGGAATGTGACAATTAAGAGATACTTCATATTATTTGTGGTATTAATGGTATGGTCATTTTATAAATTTAGTGAACTTATTTCTAAAGTTGCGGGTTGTGATATTTTGGAAAGGATTATAAGATTAACCATTTATGAAATGGTTATTGTTACCCATTAGAAGATGTTTTAGAGATAAATTTATTACATCGCCATTTAAATATTTATGGATATTTGAGAACTTGTAAAGCACTGGCCTTTATCAAGCATAGAAAAAATAAATGATAAATTGTATCCTTTATATGTGCTTTTATGCAACCCTGACAAAAGGTAACCTTGATTAGCAATTTATTTTTAGTGTCGATAATGGTCCAACATAAAATGAAATGACTAAAAAATAAAAAGTTAAAAACATTAACAATTTTGTTAATTAAATAATTATTGAATAAACTGAATAAATTAAATATACATTTATATAAATTATTAAAATTAATAAAAATTATATATTTAATATTTAGATATTAATAATGAATAAAATTATTTAAACAAATAAAAGTTAAGAATAGTAAATTAAGAAAAATATTAAACACTTTATTAATTAAATAATTCTTGATAAAAATGAACAAATTTAATATTCATATATATAGATTATAAATATTTATAAATAGTATATACTAAATATAGATATATATGATTAAAAAATTATAATAATGAAAAAAAATTATAAATTAATAAATTATAATAACTAAATAAAAATATAAAAATGAATAAATTAAAAAAAAATTAAAAAATGTATAATTAAAAAATAATTTACAAAAATGAAAAATTATAATATATATATATATATATATATTAATTATAAGTAGTAATAAATAATATATATTAAATATAAATATAAAGAAAATGAATAAAATGCAGTAATAAAAAATATATTAATATCTTCCTCATTTTTAATGTTGTTTGATTTTAAATTTAACATATTTCAAACATGTGTTACATTGATTTCAAAAAAATATTCATAATTAATGCATTTTTATACACAATTCACACACAAATACTTATACAATAAATGAAATCTTATATATAAACACATACACCTAAAATTTATGTAATTTAATCAAATTTTAATATATTTTATAATTTCATTATAACAAGACACATTTAGTATATTATGTTTTCAAAAATTCAATTTTATTTTTTTAATTTTATTTTTTTTTATTTAGGTATTATATATTCATTTTTAATATTTTTAATTTTTGATTTGTTATTTTATTTTTTCAATTTAATCATTCTCTATATTTTATTTATATTTATTTATATACAAAGATTTTGTATTTTCAATATGTATACATATTTTATTCAATATATATATATATATACTTATTTAATAAATTATATTTGTTTAATAAAACATACAAATTTTTTTCAATATTTTTAAATTGTAATCATTTTTAATTATTTAATTTCACTCATTATTAAAATGAATGTATTTAAGATTATATATTAATTAATACTTTTAAAAATATATTTTTATATAAATATTAATAAATAAATATATTTAGAAATGTATATTTAAATTTTTATAATTTATCTATTAATAAATTTTCTAAATAAATAAATATTATTTTTAAAAAAGATTTATATAATAATAAATAAATCATTATATCTTTTTAAATAATTATAAAATAATAATAAATTTATTTAAAAAATTCATATAATATATTTATATTTATATTTATACTTATACTTATAATATAAATATTTAAGTTGACGTTGAAGCCTCGGTTTATTTAGGGAAAAGGGCTAAATTATAAAGAAAAGTAGGCAACATACACTTTAGGATGTACTTGGTGAGACTCAGACGTGATATCTCTTCAAGACCTATAGAGGAAGCTACCACTGAGCCGCACCATGGGGTCTCTGTATATATATAATCTTTTTTAAAATTATTATTCATATATTATAAATATATATATATATATATTTAAATATTTATAAAATAAGATAAATGTATTTAAATAATGAATATATTTATATTCATATATATTTGTTAAATATGTTGTTATTTTTATTTATTTATTAAATATATATACATATAATTATTCAAATATATATGATGATATAAATATATATTTATAATTATAAAATTATAATAAATATATATAAATAATGAATATATATAATATATTAATATTTATAGGTATTTATTTAATATATATATATATATATTTCTATAAATATATTCAATGATATGCATATATCTATAATTACAAATAAATAGTTATAAATATGTAATTATAAATATATTTATAAATTTATATTTACTATATTTATAAAATTATATATTTGTAATTATAAATTAAAAGGTTTATTTGGTATAAAATTATTAATGTAATTATAAATAAATAATTATATATTTGAATAATTATAAAATTATAACAAGTAAATATATAAATATATCAATATATTAAAAATAAATTTATAATTATAATTATAAATTCTTTATCAATTCAAATGTATTAGCATGGATAAAAAGGATCTTTATCCATAATTTCCAGAAAGCACTGATAAAAGTTTCCATATTCTATTTCAAAAAAACAATTATCCTGACTCATTCAGTCGAAAATATCATCCTCTTGCAAAATTACCCTTCTACCAATGATACTCCTATATTTTATCTCTTTTAAATCAAGGATTGAATACAAGGTATGTGATTTTCTCATTTCCCTATATCGTTGTTTGATTTTTTCGGTTATGTAGTTTGTGTTTATTTATTTTTTTTAACCATGAATAATCCTACATCTCATCTCTCTATCACACACACACTTACCTATACCTATGCAATGCCACCCATACTCTTTAAACTCATTCTAGCTTTATATGAGACCATTAAGAACTATATCTCCTTCTATTGTTGCAACTAATACTGATTTCCTTGATGTTTCCATTATATTATTTCTTGTTACCTTTGAGATAGTGTGTACTTTTATTGTTTTAATCTTGTTTACATAGTTTTACATGCACATGAAGATGTAAAAATATATTAGACAATAAGAGGAATCATGAATATATGTGTATCTATTGAGAAAAATGTCTTCGTAAAATTTCATTTAATGATCGGTACATATTTTTTTGATTTCATATTTTATTATTAGTGTCTCATATGTGATTTAGTTGAATGAATAAATTATTTTTGTTCCTATGTCATAAAATTATAGATTTTTATTGGGTTTCCTTTATATTTTCTTTCATGTGATTTTTTTCCTTCATAGCAAATTTGAATATAAATCTAAAAATAATTTCACATGCAAAATATATTATTGAAGAAAGATATGATGATATACCACGTAAAATAATTATCACAGGTGTTAATTTAATATTTTGAGAAATATCAGAAAATTTATGGATTCTTAGTGCTATTATATTTTTTTATTTTATTAATTATTATAATTAATAAATGGATAAATTTCATCCAGTTAAAAGGAAAAGTGTTTACTAGGAATATATTGTGGTTGGTGGTATTTTGTGGTGGAAAGTAAATTATCTTTTGGAAGTAGGTTATACAACCTTTTCAATGTGAGTAATAATGATGTGTTATTTTATAATCATTTTTAATGCCATAATGGACCACATGTTTCATAGATAAGGTTGTTTAAGGATTCATTTTGGTACGATATTTATGAAATAAAATACAATTCATGAACAAAACTCCACATTTTCAGGAATCATTCCTGAAATTTTTTACTATATAAAACATTGAAATAATACTTCAATACTCTCGTAAAACTAACATTCACTATTTTTATTTAATTTATCCTCAAATGCTTGATTACCTTCTATCTCTTGATGATGGATTGGACCCCTCTTTCAAACTAGCCTTCCACCCATTATTATGGTTCTAATGTTCTTTGTTATAATACCTCATACATGTATAGTATTCATTAATATCCATCAAATACATTTCCATGCTTTGAATACCACATATCTCAACCCATTCATCAACTCGTTTAGCCTTTCATCCTCCTTATTAACTATTTCCTGAGAATGCCCAAAATTACACCTAAAAATTAATCAAAACATATTGAATGAATTTTTCTGGTATCATGAAATGTATTTTCTTATGACTCTCACTCATGTAATATTAATAAATTTTTAACAAATTATTCACTACAATTAGAATATTTGGAGAAAAATAAAATTTAACACATTTTCAACATCTTTCTTTTTCTACAAATATGCTAATTGCAGTGAATAGGGTTTCTAGAAAGGCTAATATAATCTAGAATTTATGCTATATTTTGGGAGAAAATAGTGATTCATAAATATGAATGGATTAGGGAATAAAAAGTTTTCTTATTCAATGTAATCATATTTTATTTAAATTTATATTTAAATTTCATTCAATCATTTTTTGAATGTAATATGTTAGACGACATAATTTAAATAACTTTTAGGTTATTTTTGAATATGTGTTGGTTGAGAGTGTTCATGGCATGATTTTATTTTTTGAAAAAAAATTATAAGTGGTAGGTTTTATGTGAGTTCTAGGTATGGTATGTTAGAATGTGAGTTCCTATAAACATGTTAGTTATTCATCGAGGGATAGTCTTGGATGGTAGGGGTTTGAGGTCAAATATCATGGTACCTCTGATGTGGTTTTCTTAGAGGGAGACAGATAATTTTTTCTCCTCCTATGATTCCAATGATAACATATTATTAGTAAAATGATTTTAAATTCAAGGAACAACAATGTAATAAACTAATGATATGATTAGTATATTTCATTGGTATGAAATGAATTATGTACAATTGAATATCATTGTGTTGCTACTATGAACACATACCTAAATATAAGTGTTGTATATTTTAGGGTCCCTGTTAGTATTTACTTTTTAATCATTAAACTCACACACAAAACATGTACATATATAGATATAGAGATCTTCTATTTGAGATGTAGCTAAGGGAAAAGTACTAATAATATAGATGAGAGTCTATGAAGTCCAGTGGGAATTAGTTTATGTTCTCATGGTAGTGTTAGGGAAATTTTTTTCATTCAGATTTGTGATTTGAAATTTTAAATTAAGATGTGGTAGTTTGAATTTTTTTTAGACAACTATCATCCTTACTAGATTAATCTCACAAACAGTTATTATTTCATTTTTTCCTTGATACTGATCCTCCCTATCTTCCATTTTTCTTGAACTACTATAATCATTAGTCATCTATGATCACTAGTACACGGTATGGGATGAGTTTTGGTAGAGTATATCAAGAAACATAGGTGGAAGACCACAAGAGATGAGGGCTGAGTATCAGGTAACAAAATTAAATAATAACTATTTGGGAGATGAAGAGAATGAGGGTAACATTTTTCTATATTAGTCACCTTTGGATAAATTCATAGGATAACACCAATCATATTGAGGTAATTATTTTCTTTAATTAAATTACCCTTTTACTTAAAAATTAATGCATGCAAATCATTTGAAAAAAAATAGTATGAAGATAGATTTAAATATTTTGTCATGTTTTTAATAGATCATGCATGCGACCCTACTCAAATACATTATCTATGTGTTTATTGTTGTTATTGAATAAAAATTATATATTAGACTAATAATGAATTCAATGTATTCTTCATGTGATCATATTTCCAAACCCAAGGAATAATAGACTCTTGATGATAAAATAATATAATTATTTGGGGATCAACAACAAGTTTATGATATAAAACAATGACCCAGTATCATAATGTTGAGTAAAATTATCAAGGAAAGAAGTTGAGGTATGAAATTTGAGGCTTCTTGCAATAAACAAGGCTAAACTATTGAACCAACCAATTTAATGTTCAATAGTTATCTTTGGGTCACAATGAGGATGAATGTGCATATTGATATTGATCAATGGTTTCATGTCCAACCAATAATAATGGGAATCCTTTGGAAATATATAATGGTAATTTTAAGATATACTTCCACTATTTTACCAAAAATTTATACAATGAAATGTTCATTTAATTTTCAATATTCATGGTAGAGTTTATTTATTTTAGAATATTTTCATAAAAAATATATCTTAATGTCCACTAGAAAAGCTAATAGTGTATTATATACCAAGAAAGCAAGGGAGACGATGAATGTAGGACCCATAAAAATATATAAATAGTGTATTATATACACTTATTAGAAATTTACATATTAAGAATATTGGGGGGAAATAAAACTTCGCCTTTCAGTTTGTTATGCACACATTATGATGTAGGAAACATGGACTGATTTCACCAATCATCACTATGAGAAATCATTTCTGGCGAATTTCATTCCCTAATATACTGTTTGAAATTAATTATTTTATACAAATTTATTCAAAAATATTAATTTATGAAAGAATAAAATGGTTCAAAAAATAAATAACATCAATCCAAACCAATGCACCCCTATCAAAAGGAAATTATGGGGTATATTTCATTAGAGAATAAATTGGTATTTATGTAAAATAAATAATAAAACATTAATTTTGTGATATGAAACAAAATATGTTATTTTGTTTATATTTTGATTTATGAATCAAAATCAAAATCCAATTCTATAACATGTCATGTGCTATGAAATGAGGATTGTGTAAATAAAGAGGGTAAACAAGTTGAAGAAAACACAAAAATATTATTGGAACCATGTGTAAGTTTGAAATAATTGTAATTGGTTATGATTTATAATATTTTTACATAAAAATATCTATTTATGTTTATATTTTTTATATTATTTAGAAACCTGAATCGATATTTACAATATCATAACAAATGATACATTCAATAGCTTTGAAGCTTCCAGAATTATATGGTCATGTTATAGGATTAGGTTTTAAAGTCTCTACTCTATCATATTTCGATAAGGTAAAACAATATAAAGATACATATAATATGGGGAGATTATTGAAAAAAATGATGAATATAAAATATTATAGTTCGGTCTAGTTTGGAATACCAATGTATGTGAATGGATCAAAGTGAAACAATGGTTGAATAAAGTTCCTCACATGAACCAAATTATCCCACTATTTTGAGGCTAGTCATTTCGCCCAACCACATACCTTACTCAAGGTAATTAATTTTTTTCATTACTATTTCTCCTAAATGTGAATCGAACCACTTTGATAACTTTACATTAAAAAAATTCTTTAGTGAATATTTGAATATGATTTGTATCTCTCTAAACCCATACATCACCATGTTGAAATGTTTAAGGTGTATAACATGCGAGGATAAAAGATACCCAAAAATGACCTCCCAGAATATCACATCATATTTGGGATTGAGGTAGCTCTTGAGAAGATTACTAAGTTTAATGTTCCAATTGATGATCCAAAAATTATAGTGGTCAATTATTCAATTGAATCTTTCATAGCATGGCTATGTAATC
This sequence comes from Viscum album, assembly GCA_963277665.1. Classification (NCBI taxonomy): domain Eukaryota; kingdom Viridiplantae; phylum Streptophyta; class Magnoliopsida; order Santalales; family Viscaceae; genus Viscum; species Viscum album. The sequence continues at coordinate 1,820,562,029 of OY728146.1, forward strand.
TTATAAATATACATATGGTATGTATTTTACAAATTTTTTCATATAGAAACCTACAAAGGTTGATGATAAAATGTATGATGTGATGTATGATATTACATATGGATAATTTGATGGGGAAATGGGTGGCTGGAACATGAAAATCTAGTTAATCAACCAATAAATGAAAATGACATTTCAAGAGTACCTTCTCCCTGCCTACTCTAGAGAAATATTTATTATCATTACAACATCATGTAGAGAACACATTTAAAGAATAAAATATGTCTTACATTATATATGAAAAAGAAATATATTGGGTTTCTAGTATAGACATAATTGATCAGTAGACTATAAATGATATTCTAAAGAATGATTGCTTGGGTGCATTAGTTGTGAATACATACATAATATAAATTTTAATAATACATAATACCAAATAAAGAGATAATATATTTATTAATGTTAATAACTATTCATATAATCTATTGGTTTTTGTATTACTACTATATAAATGGAAAATTGTGGGAATCGTGATTTTGATTCCTTAACTACCATATCATTTCTACATTAAAACTTACATTGGATAATTGATATATTGACAAGAAAAGAGATGAATTGCTCAAAGTGTTGAAAATAAAACATCATAATATGGAATCCTTTTTATGCCTACAGTAAAAAAGTAAAACACTATACTCTAATCCCATAAAATATATTTTTAATTTTATCATTACCTATTTATTTATTTAGGTAGCATTAGTTGCTGATATAAATCCATCTAGATACACCAAATATTTATTAATTGGGTCTAATTCATAGATATCCAACCAATATACCACACATAATCAATATTAGGAAATTTTTATACACTTAAATCAAAATTTTCAGATATACATCAAATTATATGTTTAAGTCTATGTTTTAAATAAATTTTTATGGTTGGAAGGTCACTAAATATAGGCTAAATCATGAAATGAAGTTGGTGTTTGAAGAGATAAATATTTTTGAATTAATATAAATAAAAACAAATTGGGGTATGTATAAAAATATTTAACTATTAAAAACATAAAAAATAATTATTTTGATCAATATTATTTTTGTGTCCAAAGCAAGATAAGGTCATCAATTGTGGATATTATGTTTGAAAATTTATGAGAGAGATCATAAAGCCTGAAAACCCTACCGTCCCCCAAAAAATTATTTTTTAAGGTAATTAAAATTTCATTTAAGATATTTCAAAATAATTTGTTTTTTTATATTTTCTCAGTACAATAAATATTTCTGACAACCATCTTACTCAAAAAAAGAAATAAAATTGTTTAGAGACGATTGGGAAGCATAAATGTTGATAGAATGTATACTGACAACATATTTATGTGATTACATACTATATTTGTGATCATGTATGAGTTATGACCTTAGAAATATATTTTTGGTTTGAAAACTTATTTTCATAATGATTATATATTATTTTTTATCTATTTCTCAAGGAGAAGTATAATGGAATAAATCAATTTGTTCAGAATTCATGACCTACAAAAGATAAAATTGTTGGGTAATTATAGAGGCATAGGTGGAAGTGAAGATAAAGTTATAGATTGAGTTGGAGGAAGAAGTAGAGGCGAAGACAGTTATGGGTACTGAAGGAGAGGAGGAGATGAAGAACTGGCTTGAAAATAAAAAAATTATTTATGGATTTAGTAGAATGAGGATCATGACAATTTTCATGTGAACAATTATTGAAAAGTTATCACAATACTTTTCCCTTAGAATAAGATCCATAGTTAATGGTTTTTAGGTTTCTTATTTAATTTTTTTCACCACATATTTAATTGATTTTATATAGGAATCTATTTGGATGAATTTTTTCAGGAAAAAAAGAAACAACACTTATTTTTAAAACCATTTATTATAGGATAAAATTTATATTTACACATTCAAGTTACTTTGGAATATTAATAAAGTGTGAAAGAATCCAATCATTATGAAAAAACAAAACAACAATAAAAAGTAATATGGAATTACTTGATGATGACTTATATACCTAGTACTTAAACAGACATTGTAGTAGAGCCAATAGTTACTTGATAGTCCTAAAACAATAATCCAATCAACAAATCATTAAATAATCCAACTTAAATGTTTTAATAAATATGTTTTTTATCAACCAATGAAGCCAACATGTGTATTAGAGAACTATTAGAGGTCGACCAGCATTAATTGTCACGACCCGCCTTCACCAAAAGGAGGGAAGGGACAGCAGACTGCCAGGCCCTTCCTTCTTTAAGTTGAAGGAGAGATAATGACCCCCAAAACCCACCTTCAATAGGTCCCGGAGTGGTGACTAGAACCAAGGGTATAGAATGACACACTAAATGGAAGGCATTACCCTTTTTCTGTTTTATTGGATCAGGAGATAAGATGATGAAACCCAACAACACCAAAACTAAAAGAACAGTAAAGCCAAAAGTACACCATTCCCACATGCGTGTTCCAAAAGTAAAAGCCACAAAGTAAAAAAGTGAATACAAAGGTAATTACCAAAGAAAGAAAAATCAGAAACTGCAAATGCCCCAAAGGTCCGAGATAGTATGGTCCTGCGCGATCCCTGAAGTCCTCCTGGAAACCTAAAAGCAGTTTTATATACGTATGGTGAGCATACAAGCACACTCAGTAGGGAAAACCGAAGACTCTCATGCACAAGTGGGGGAACGTACTAAAGTCCCGTGAGAAGGAGTAAACCAAACACCTAACAAGGTAAACTATCCACTCAAGCCTCACCAAGGAACACTCCCCAAATAACGCATGTCAAGTAATATATATAATAAGATCACATTGATGTTTGGGTACCCCGCTCCACATTCCCACTAGTTATTGAGACATCCTATGCATCAAACCAATCCCGCCATTCTCACTGCAGTCCCACTGCCACATCCACCCGCACACACCTGGGCCACAACTACACGCAATTCCACTACCAAATCCCGCCCGCAAACACCTGGGCCACAACTGTCACGCGTAACCACTCCTGCAAACACCTAAGCCAGAACAACCACCACCACGCCCGAATACACCTGGGTGTCATCCCGAAGACACTTGGGAAACCACCTGCCGCACACACCTGGCCAACCACCACACTACCCTGCCCGAAGATTCTTGGGATAATAATGGACCTAAAGCCATCACAGCCTGCTCGAAGATACTTGGGCTATCCAGGAAAGTGAGCAAAAAAGGAGCTAATAACCAGCCACTAATAATAGTGTTGGGAAAAACACCATCCCCCCTGAAATGGGGGTGTTCGGCACTAAGTGCTCAACTTGGGTGGGGCGCGAATAAGAAACACAAAACTACACGTATATATATATATATAGGTAACAAGCACTCACCCATGTTAGGTTTTTTTCATCCAGCCTAAAGGAAACAAATAGCACTAAAGTTCGAGTCATGACTCTCGCTAACAAAACCCATTTGTCCCATTCTTGTTTCATGTTCCATAATAATGTTTGAATAAGTTTATGCACTACTAGACAACTAACACCATATGAATCACCAAGGAAAAGAAACCAGCCAAATGTCAATTTAAGTATCCACACCCGGTTCTGTTGTAAAGTCACAACAATAAAGGAATAAGTGAGATCCCATGAAGTACTGGAACAGAAGACAACCTCGAGAAACTGCCCTGTGTCCCCTCCCCCGAAAAGGTTTTTCATCAACAGAGGATCCCACCCCAATTTGTGATATAAACATGGTAACCACCCGGTCTTAAAACTCACAACCACTGAATCCATAACAATAGGGGATCTTGTCCCCAATTTCATAACCACTGAGAGTATAAAACCAGGGGATCCCATCCCCCCCTCACATCTCCAGCAATCGGCCCGTAAATGGAAACAACCAAACCACTACCACTGACACAAAGCAGGGCCATGCCGGTATTTTCAGATTTATAAGATTTAACACACTCCATGCTTTCAATTTGTGTGTGCTTTAACCAGGGTTATCACAGAAAAGGATTGATCCTGGTACTTCTAATTCATTTAGCCGAATATACGTAATTAACTGATTTTCTTTACAGAGCAAGGGTTCACAAACAAAATAGAAGCCATTTAAACATCACCAGATGCAAGGGTTCATTAGTGCACATTGAAAGACCACCAACGACCATAATTTTCAGAAGGTGTAATCCCACACACTTCACAAAGAAGATCATAACATAAAACAACATCAACGATCACAGACCCCCCCCCCCCTCCCTTCATTCTTTATATAATCTAGTTAATTATATTTATTTAGGTCTGGTTTATCCAATTCTACATAATCAGAATCATGCCCACCCACATGATACACAAAAGAGAGAGACGAATGAGAAATTCCATACTTTTTCATCAATGATCTATGATATGGTCAGGCATGGAACATCACGTATAGCGATGCGGCTCGCCTGACCAGAAAGTGGCTCATCTGACCGAAGGTACTCTAGCGTAGGGTGAATGAGAAAAGAACCCTACGGTGAACCCTTTTGTTTATAATGGTTGGGACGGTTGAGATTAGAACATGAAACCGCATAAGGCACAGGGTCCTGGGTTGACCACGTGGTTGAGACACCCCACACGTTATTAAAATGATCGGACGGTTTAAACAAGCGCACACACAAGAATAATTCATTAAATATTTAATTAAAACATTTAGTGCATTAACAGGATTTTAAAAATAGTTTAACGGGGTCAAAATAGGGTTTAAAATCCTATTTGCGCAAGAAGGAGCACTACTGGAAAGAACCTGCGGGGGTAGGCCAGAGCCACCAGTAGCTGAGAGCTACAGGTGGGTGATAGCTACCGGTGGCCGACAGCCACCAGTATCCGAGCTACTGGTATGCTTCAGCTACCGGTAGGCTGTAGCTACCGGTAGACTGAGCCACCGGTAGACAGAGCTACCGGTAGGCCGAGCTACCGGTAGACAGAGCTATAGGTAGGCCTGCTACCGGTAAGCTACTGATAGACAGAGCTACTGGTAGGCCTGCTACTGGTAGGCTAACGCTACTGGTAGACAGAGCTACTAGTAGGCCTGCTACCGATAGGCTAAGGCTACTGGTAGGCCTACCATTGGGCCAACTTCACTGATACTCCCAGACCAGAAAACCCAACACGAGATTTTCACAATGTAATGGACCCCAAAAACCTGGTCCATTACATAAGATACCTCTTAAACGATTATCGTCCTTGAGAATCAAAACATACCAGAAGGATAGAGGGGGTCTGAACAACCACATCGAAAGATACCTCTTAGGAGTGAACCCATGCTAACTAAAAACACTTTCCTATCAAGAACCAAGAAACATACCATGTCAAACTACCCAGGCATGTGGGTTGGGGAGTCTCCTCCCCCATGTCAAGATATTATCTTCTTTGGGTGGCACTGACTCACCCGTACAGGTTTAATCGCATCCACCATAATGTGTCCTGATTAGGGGTCAGGTTCTCTCCTACCCCATAGCCAGGGATTTTCACACACATTCAGAGGAAAGAAAACTAGTACATTTCATAGACAAAAGGAAAAACGTTCTACCACAACAGGTATAGCAAAGAACAAAACTGAAAACAACTCTAGGTACTGGGTACGCATCTGTGCATCCATATCCCACGTACTCTCTTCAAGCCCACCATGTCTACACAACACACGAACCAAGGGAATGGTTCTCCCAAGAAGCACCTTCTCCTTGCGATCCTCGATCATCACTGGTCTCTCCACAAAATTCACATCATCCTCAAAGTCCAGCTCACCCAAATCAAGGACATGTGAATTTTCATACAAATACTGATGAAGTTGGGACACATGGAAGACATCATGTATCCTCAGTAGAGGCGGTGGTAATGCTAGCTGATAAGCCACTTCGCTGACCCATAGCAACACATTGAAGGGTCCGATGAACCTGGGAGAAAGCTTACTCCCCTTGTCGAACATCTGCTTCCCACACTGAGGGGAGACCATCAAGAACACATGGTCTCCAACCTCAAAATCCAAGGGCCTCCTCCTGGTATCAGCATACGACTTATGTCGGTCCTGGGCCTCCTTCATCCTTTCCCATATGAGCTGAACCTTCTCCATCATGCCCTGCACTACCTCTGGGACAAGGATGCATGCCTCTCCAACTTCGGTCCAACACACAGGTGAACGCCATGGCCTCCCGTAAAAGGCTTAAAATAGGGCCATACCAATGGTAGAGTGATATCTATTATTGTAGGCAAACTCTACCCATGTAAAGTATCGCACCCATGATCCTCCTGAGTCTAGAACACATGCCCACGACATATCCTCCAATGTCTGGATGGTGCGCTCTGTCTGCCCATCTGTCTGGGGGGGAAAGCATTTCAAAGGTGTATCTGGGTGCCAAAAGATTGCTACAAACCCCTCCATACTCATGAGGTAAAACGTGCATCCCTATCTGAGACTATAGACCTCAGCATTCCATGAAACCGCACCACCTCATCCACGTACCTTGGTGCTAAAGCATCCACTGCACTCGACACCCTGATCACCCGAAAGTGAGCCAATTTCATCAACTGGTCCACTACCACCCAGATGGCATCGTATCCCCCTTGTACCTTGGGTATTCCTTTGATGAATTCCATCGAGATGTCATCCCACTTCTACTCGGGGACATCGAGAGGTTATAGTAGGCCGCCTGGAAGTCGGTGTTCAGCCTTCACTTGCTGACACACTAAGCACTTGGCCACAAACTCTTCCATCACTCGCTTAACTCCGGGCCACCAAAACTGCCTCTTCAGTCCTTGGTACATCTTGGAAACTCCTGGGTGTACTTCCAGGGGTGAGTTGTGGAACTCACTGAGAACCCTGCCGCGCATCACTTCTGGAACAAACAACCTTCCCGGGAAAAGCATTCAGTTCTGACCATCCTCTTTCCATCCTTCCGGAGCATTTCCCTGGTCAACTCGGTCATGCATCACTTCGCACTCTGTGTCTCCCCCCTGAGACTCCTCCACTTTCTATAATAGAGACGACTGTACATCCATCTGATACAGGCAGCCTCTACTGTTATCCATCCTCGAATCCCGGAGTAAGGCAGCCAACTCCTCCATCTCCTTCTAGGCGTCCGCCGACTCTCGGACCGCATCCTCCTGCTCAAGGAATCGGCCAATACATTGACCTTGCCCTCATTATAAGAGATCTAAAAGTAGTAATCCTGGAGGAACTCCACCCATCTCCTCTATCGCGTGTTTAGGTCCCACTGAGAGTAGATATACTTCAAGATTTTTTGATCTGTGAAGACCACAAAGTGTTCTCCGATGAGGTAGTGCCGCCATAAAATTAGCGCAAAAACAAACGCAGCAAGCTCCAGGTCGTTGGTGGAGTATTTATTCTCATGAGGGTGTAGCTGCCTGGACCCATAAGAGATCACCCCTTGTCACTGAATCAACACATATCCCAAGACTTGTTTTGAAGCATCACAGAACACCTAATATACCGCCCCTTCTTCTGGAAATCTCAGCACTAGGGCACTGACCATCTTCTCCTTCAGATAGCTGAAGGCTGACTCGCACTACTCACTCCACATGAAAACCTGGTCTTTCTTGGTCAGGGCTGTCAAAGGGGCTGCAACTTGGGAGAAGTTGGGTACGAACCTCGAATAGTAACCCGCAATCCCCAGGAAACTACGGACCTCTTCCACAGTCTTGGGTGCTGCCCAAGAAACAACTGCCTCAACTTTTGATGGGTCCACCACTACCCCCTGCTCGGACACCCCTGTGCCCAAGGAAGTGCACTTATCGTGTCCAGAACTTGCATTTTGACAACTTCCCATAGAGCTGATGCTATCGACGGAACTCCAAAACCATCCGCAGGTGCTCTGCATGGTCCTCCTCTGATCTCGAATAGATCAGGATATTGTCGATGAACACAACCATGAACCGATCCAAGTACTCCTGGAATATGGAGTTCATAAGCCCCATGAACACAGCTAGGGCGTTCATAACACCGAAGGGCATGACCATGAACTTGAAGTGTCCATATCTACACCTAAATGTCATCTTCAGGATGTCACTTTCCTTCAATCTTAGCTAGTGATACCCAGACTATAGGTTGATTTTTGAGAACCATCCTGCCCCTTTCAGCTGGTCGAAAAGATCATATATCCTCGGAAGAGGGTAGCGATTCTTGATCGTCACCTGATTCAGCCTCCTGTAGTCTATGAACAACCTAAGACCACCATCTGCCTTCTTTGAAAACAAGACTAGAGCACCCCACGGTGACGCACTCAGCCAAACATAACCCCTCTTCATCAGATCATCAATTTGGATCCGCAACTCCCGTAGCTCTGAAGGTTCCATCCGGTAAGGATCCATCAAGATCAGATGAGCACCGGGCTGCAGGTCTATCCCGAACTCGATATCACATCGAGGGGGTAGAGTCGTCACCTTCTCAGGGAAGACGTCCATAAACTCACAGACGATCTCTGGAACTTCCACCATATCAACATCTACTGTCTCCACTGACATCTCGGCTAACAAGGAGATGAGGGGTTCCTCTCGCCTGCTACCCTTCTGACTGCTCCACTCGCCGGTGAAGGTAACACGCAGGCCTCCCATGACCGAGAACACACCCCTTCCTCGGAAACAATCGATGATGGCACACACAGAGAATAGCCAGTTGATGTCTAGGATTACATCGTATGGATGTATCTGTAGTAGTAGAAGATCCCTAACTGACTGATGTGGCCCTATCATCAGTCTGCATCCTCGAAAAACAAACAAAAATTCAGTTTGACCTCCGACTAGTGTGCTCAACACTAGGGGAACTAGAAGTCTCTCAGCATCGAGACCTAAGGAACGGGCTAGACTGGGTGCAACAAAGGAGTGCAAAGCTCCGGTATCGAACAAGGGAAAAGCAAGGGTACTGAACAAACTGATCGTACCTCGAACAGCCTCCGGCCCTACTGGAACTGCTACCTCCACGGCATGTAGCAGTCCATGCCCAGCTCCTCTACCCCTCAGCTATCAGCCACCTCCCCGACCATTCCCCGGTCGAGGTCCCTGAGGAGCGCCCTGCGGTCAGCCTCCTCCTTCTACATCTGGCCTTGGAGGAGCGGGAGCTCGCTGTCCCTGTTGCTATTGCTGGAAAGGCCTGGCTGGAACCTACTGCTGGGGCGGGCGGTGGGGCTATCTTCCACCGCCGTACTATACCCGGTCTGGGCACTGACTCCGGAGATGTCTAGGGCTCCCACAGACGAAGCACCACGGCCCTGGGCCCGAAGAAAAAGGGTGATAACCAGGGGATCGGAACTGAAACTGTTGCAGCCTGCTCCCTACTGGTCGGAACCTGGAGGGCCTGGACATCGGAGGCCTAGTGCTGACGGACTTCCCCTTCGATGGTCCTAGCTGGGTCCCCTCTCATGACACTCCTCCTAGAGCATGCATCCTCTCCACCACTTCGGCCTTCTTCTAGACCTCCAAGTATGTCGGTAGGGTAAAGGGGGTAACAACATACTGGAGGGAGGGTCAGAGCGCCTCCTCTAAACGTCTTTCCCGAGACTCATCATCAGGAAAGAGGTCCGGAGCAAAATGTAGGAGTTCCATGAACTTGATTCCTAGCTCCCTCACTGATATACTCCCCTACTGAAGGGAGAGTAGCTCCTGTCTCTTTTCCTCCTTTGTCGTCGAGGAGATGAATTCCGCCCGGAAATCCCTCCCGAAATCAGCCCATGCCACCTCAGTCTCTCTTATATACCCTAGGTAAAGCGTCCACCACGGACACGCCGCTCCCCATATCTGGATGACGGCCAAAGGAACCCAGTACTCGGTCGGAGCCCGGATCAAGCCGAAGGCTATCACCAGCTCCACTATCCAGCTCTCCGTCTTCATGTCAGAGGTGCTTCCCTCATACTTTTCGAGGGTCTGTCGCTGGAAGGCCCGAAGTGTCTTCTACCACTGATCATCCTCCTCCTCTCGATTAGCTCTATGTCGATCAGCCAAGTTAGTCTCTAGGGCCTTGATCACCTGTACCACATGTGGTCGCCTTCCAGGTGCCATAGCTGCAAGGTAAACAAGGAATGCCTAAGCCCAAGTAGTGCAGAATGTCGTTCTTTAAAACTTCTTAAACTTTTCATTTATTCATCATTCCCAAAACACCCCAGAAACACAAGAACACAAGTCATTATGATGCATGTACCTTTCCTAGGGTCTCTCTACCCTGAAATTAGTGTGGCCTCACTTGGTCGTTCGGTAGGTCTAGAGTCCTTGTATCGGATCACGGGGGTCCCTAAAATATCGTGTCTTAGCCGATCTTCCCTGTCCTAATTCATGCACCAAGGTCACCCAACACTGTTTCCCTACCATCCCATGCAATTCTCACTGTGCCTATCTCTGGACTCCATTCTATCTCTCAACCTTCCTCTGATACCATTCTATCACGACCCGCCTTCACCAAAAGGAGGGAAGGGTTAGCAGACTGCTAGGCCCTTCCATATTAATGTTGAAGGAGAGATAATGACCCCCGAAACCTGCCTTTAATAGGTCCCAGAATGGTGACTCGCACCAAGGGTATAGAATCACACACTAAATGGAAGGCATTACCCTTTTTCTGGTTTATAGGATCGGGAGATAAGATGATGAAACCCAACAACACCAAAACTAAAAGAAAAGTAAAGCCAAAAGTAAACCATTCCCACATGCATGTTCCAAAAGTAAAAGCCACAAAGTACAAAAGTGACTACAAAGGTATGTACCAAAGAAACAAAAATCAGCAACTGCAACTTCCCCAATGGTCTGAGCTAGTATTGTCCTGCGCGATCCCCGAAGTCCTCCTGGAAACCTAAAAGCAGTTTTATATACGTAGGGTGAGCATACAAGTACACTTAGTAGGGAAAACCAAAGACTCTCGTGCACAAGTGGGGGAACGTACTAAAGTCCCATGAGAAGAAGGAGTAAACCAAACACCTATCAAGGTAAACTATCCACCCAAGCCTCACCAAGGCACACTCCCCAAATAACGCAAGTCAAGTAATATATATAATAAGAGAACATCGATGTTTGGGTACCCCATTCCACTTTCCCACTAGTTATTGAGACATCCTATGCATCAAACAAATCCTGCCATTCTCACCGCAGTACCACTGCCACACCCGCCCACACACACCTGGGCCACAACCACACGCAGTCCCACTGCTGAATCCCACCTGAAAACAACTAGGCCACAACTGTCACATGTAACCACGCCTGCAAACACCTAGGCCAGAACAACCACCACCACGCCCGAAGACACCTGGGCTAGAGGATCCACTACCACACCCGAAGACACTTGGGCCTCATCCCGAAGACACTTGGGAAACCACCTGCCGCACACACCTGGCCAACCACCACACTACCCTGCCCGATGATTCTTGGGCTAATAATGGACCTCAGGCCATCAAAGCCTGCCCGAAGATACTTGGGATATCTGGGAAAGGGATCATAAAAGGAGCTAACAACCAGCCACTAATAAAAGTGTTGGGAAAAACACCGTCCCCCTTAAAATTGGGGTGTTCGGCAGTATGTTCTCAACTTGGGTGGGGCGCGAATAAGAAACACAAAACTACATGTATATATATATGTAACAAGCACTCACCCAAGTTAGGTTTTTCTTCAGCCAGCCTAAAGGACACAAACAGCACTCATGTCCGAGTCATGACTCTCGCCAACAAAACATATTTTTCCCATTATTGTTTCATGTTCAGTAATAATGTTTAAATAATTTTATGCACTATTGGGAAACTAAAACCATAAGCATAACCAAGGAAAAGAAACCATCCAAATGACAATTTAAGTATCCAAACCCGATTCTCTTGTAAAGTCACAACAACAAAGGAATAAGTGAGATCCCTCGAAGTACTGGAACCAAAGACAACCCTGAGACACTGCCTCATGTCCCCTCCCCAAAAGAGGTTTTTCATCAACAGAGGATCGCACCCCAATTCGTGATATAAACAAGGTAACTGCATGGTCTTAAAACTGACAACCATTGAATCCATAACAACAGGGGATCCCATCCCCAATTTCATAACCACTGAGAGTATCAAAACAGGGGATCCCATACCCCCCCCCCCCCCCACATCTCTAGCAATCAGCCCGTAAAAGGAAACAACCAAAACACTACCACTGACACAAAGCAGGGCCATGTCGGTATTTTTAGATTAATAATATTTAACACAATCTATAATTTCAATTTCCGTGTGCTTTAACCGGGGTTATCACAGAAAAGGATTAATCTAGGTACTTCCAATTCATTTAGCCGAATATAGGTAATTAACCGATTTCCTTTACACAGTAAGGGTTCAAAACCACAATACAAGCCATTTAAACATCACCAGATGAAAGGGTTCATTAGTGCACATAAAAAGACCACCAAAGGCCATGATTTTTAGAAGGCGTAAGCCGACACAGTTCAGAAAAAAGATCATAACATAAAACAACATCAACCATCACAGCCCCCCCCCCCTTATTTCTTTATAGAATCCAGTTCATTATCTTTATTTAGGTATGGTTTATCCAATTATACAGAATCAGAAGCACGCCCACCCTGCATGATACACAAAAGAGAGAGATGAAGGAAAAATTCTCTACTTTTTTATCAACAATCTATGCTATGGCCGGGCACGGAACTTCACGTATAGCGATGTAGCTCGCCAGAACTGAAAGTGGCTTGTCTGACCAAAGGTACTATAGTACAGGGTGAATGATAAAAGAACCCTACGGCGAACCCTTTTGTTTATAAGGGCGGGGATGGATGAGATTAGAATGTGAAACCGCATAAGGCGCGGGGTCGTGGGTTTACCACGTGGTTGAGACACCCCACACGTTATTAAAAAGATCGAGCGTTTTAAATGGGCGCACACATAGGCTTAATTAATTTAATATTTAATTAAAACATTTAGTGTGTTACCGGGCTTTTAAAACGAGTTTAATGGGGTCAAAATAGAGTTTAAAATCCTTTTTGTGCAAGAAAGATCACTACTGGAAAGAACCCGTGGGGGTAGGCCACAGCCACCGATAGCTGAGAGCTACTGGTGGGTGAAAGCCACTTGTAGACCGAGCCACTAGTAGACAGAGCTACCGGTAGGCCGAGCTATCGGTAGACAGAACTACCGGTAGGCATGCTACTGATAGGATAAGGCTACCATTAGATAGATCTACTGGTAGGCCTGCTACCGATAGGCTAAGGCTACCGGTAGATAGAGCTACTGGTAGGCCTGCTACCGATAGTCTATGGCTACCGGCAGACAGAGCTACCGGTAGAAAGAGCTACCGGTAGGCCTGCTACTAGTAGGATAAGGCTACCGGTAGACAGAGCTACTGGTAGGCCCGCTACCTGTAGTATAAGGCTACTGGTAGTCCTACCGTTGGTCCAACTTCACCGAGATTCCCAGACCAGAAAACCCAACACGAGATTTTCACAAAGTAATGGACCCCAAAAACCTGGGCCATTACATTAATTGGGAGATCATGGTAATCAAGGAGGGATTGTGGCAAAGGATAGATAATATCAAATGAAAATGAAATGAATCTGTCTTATAACAAAATCCTTGAAAATGAAAAACTTAATTCTCATGAAATCACAAAGCACTAAAAATCCAAATGAACACTACTTTAGAAACGAATCTAGTAGCTTCATCCAAAACCTCAAAGAAAATATAAGATTTCATTGAAAAAATAATGATTTTTCAACAACTAAAAATAATATGGTTTTATTTTGGTGGTGGTCGAATTATTTTGGTTATTTGATAATTAATTAAATACAATATATAATATAGATAATTCTTGTAAAATCCATATAAGTAACATTTATTATGCATGTTCACATTCAATATGTAAAATGATCCATGTTCATAAGATCATTAAAAAATAAATCATTATCATTATCAATAAAAATAAATAAGAAATGGAAAATTCCTAGTCTTATGAACAAATAATTATATTATTACTTTAGAGACTACCATCACATAAAAACTCATTATTCTTGTTTGGAAATTAAAATTAATTTTACTAAGAAGATAATTAACATACTAAAAACCAAGAAAACACATTATTACTATTTTTTTACATTATGAAAACAATCCATAATTCATTTTTTACATTTATGAATCATCCTCACATCAATCTGATACACGATATATCTAGTATGACTAAAAGTGTATGTTACCATTTTTAAATTTACATTTAAATACAAAAAAGTGTCACTCACTAAAAACTGAGCCAAAACAATTGTATTGTCTTTATAATTTTTTAAAATGATTCATAGTTCATTTTTTTCATGTGGTAATCAGTCTCAATTCAAACTTACAAATGATGCAACCATTGAAACTCAAAGTGCATGTTTCCAGTTTAAAAATATATTTTATAAAAAAACACAAGTGGTATACTCAAAACCATGTAAATGTATTATTATTGTATTTATATTTTACTAAAATGATACATAATTCATTTGGTATCTATATAATTAATCCACACCACGATCTGATGCACAGTGTGACCTGTATGACTCCATGTGTGTCTTTTTTTCAAAATTGACAATAATTTTAGTAAATAAGACTACTGACATAATCGAAACCAATAAAAAAATTTAATTGTTTTGTTACATTTGGTAAATTATTTTAATGTTATTTTTGTTATGTAGGAATCATCCATATGTCAATATGATACACGATGTTCCCAGTATGACTCATAGTGTTCATTATCATTTCAAAACTAAAATTTTAATAGAAAAAAGATTCACTCATTGAAAATTAATAAAACATGCTCATGTGGTCTTAATGATTTAATAAAATTATTCACAATTAATTTATTTCATATAGGAATCATTATCATGTCAACCCCACACATGATGTGACCTGTATGACTCAAAGTTCTCGTTTCTAGTTTAAAATGACATTTTATTCAAAAAAACACATTTGGAATACTCAAAACTAAGGAAACAAATTTTTATTATTTTGATAACTTAGTTAAACAATCCATATTTCATTTGATAGATTTAACAATCATCCATACTAAAATATGACCCTTGATGTAACCAAAAGGACTCATATTACGCCTTTTTATCCAAAATTGACATTAATTTTAGTAAAAGAGAAATCTCACATGCTCAAAACAAAGAAAACACATTAGGGTTATTTTATTAATTTAGTAAAAGGAACCATAAGACGTTTTTGATGTATATGAATCATCTGAAACTTAATCTTATAGATGATGTTTCTAGTATAAATCATTGTGTCTGTTATGAGTTTAAAATTAAAATTTTAATATGAAAATGTTTCACTCATTGAAAACTGAGAAAACATTCTCAGATTGTCTTAATAATATATTAAAATTATATATAATTAATTTTTAAAATTTATTAATCAGTATCACATCAAACCTATAAATGATGCAATCTATATGACTCAAAATGTGTCTTTCTAGTTTGAAATGAAATTTTAGAAAAAGAGAAAAGGGGCATAGTCAAAACTGAGAAAATGAATTTATATTATTTTGATAAATTATGGAGACAAAACACAAATCATTTGGTACATGTTGGATTTAGTATCACCTAAATCTAATGCATGGTGAGACAGATATGACATTATGTGTTTTAGTTTTTTGAAATAGACAACAATTTTATTAAAAAGGACAACTAACCTACTTAAAACTGGGAAAATTCATTTGAATTATTTTGATACTTTAATAAAATTTAAATAATTCAATTTTAAAGTCTAGAAATATACCTCACTTCAATATGATAGATGATGGGGCCAGTATGACTCCATGTGTCCGTTATCAGTATAAAGTCATCATTCTAGTTTGAAAAGTGTCACTTACTAAAAACCAAGAAAATGAACTCATATTTTCCAGATAATTTAGGAAAAAGATTCATTATTTATTTGTGATGTATAGGAATTGGTCTCAAATCATACCTATAGATGATATGATCTGTGTGAGTAAAAGTGTGTGTTTCTATTTTAAAATGGAAATTTATTAAAAAAGAAAAGTGACATACTCAAAACAATGAAAATGAATTTGTATTGTTTTAATACATTAGGAAAATAATAAATAATCCATTAAATTTTTTTATGAATCCTTTTAACCTCATTCAAATCACGGTGTCACTAGTACGACTCCAAGTGTGCCTTTTAAAAGAAAATTGAAACCAATTTTAGTAAAAAGGACAAGTGACCTACTCAAACCTAAGAAAATTCATTTGGATTTTTTAAAACTTTATAAAAATGAACCAAAATTATTTTTTATATGAATGAATCATCTACACCTCAATCTGATACATGATGTTCTCAATATGACTCAATATTCCCATTGTATGTTTAAAATCAAAATCTAAGTTCAAAATTTGTCACAGACACAAAACTGAGAAAACATGCCTGTATTTCCATGACAATTTAGGATACATATTATTAGTTTATTTTTCATTTGCAGTAGATTTTCTTGTGCAAAATTGATACAAAATGTGATCAGTATGTGTCAAAGTGTTTTTTTCATTTTGAAATGTCATTTTAGTAATGAATACAAGTGACATACTCGAAACTATGAAAACTCACTAATTTTTTTTAATATTTTATAAAATAGGTTCATAATTCATTTTATATATGTAATAATCATCCACACCAAAATATGACATACAGTGTGACTAGTATGACTCAAAGTGCATATTTTTATTCTAAATTTACAACAATTTTAGAAAAATGGACTACTCACCTACTCAAAACTGAGAAAACATATATGTATTTTTTTGATGCTTTATAAAACTATTTCATATGACTTTTTTGATGTTTATGAATCTGGTACATCTAAATATAATACACAATGAACCTAATATGACTCAAACTGTCTGTAACCCTTTTAAAATCAACATTTTAGTTCAAAAAGTGTCACTCACTAAAAATTAAAAAAAAATGATAATATTTTATTTATAATATAGTAAAATGATTCATAAATAATTTCTAATTTTTATAAATTGGTCTCATATAAAATTGATACACAATGTGATCAGTATAATTCAAAGTTTTTGTTTCAAGATTTAAATTACATTTTAGTAAAAAACACATATGACGTACTCAAAACCAAGAAAATGAATTTTTATTATTTTTATAATTTATAATAATGATCCATAACTTATTTGAGATGTATAGGAATCATAAAAACTTAAATCTAACTCAATATATGAACTATATTACTCCAAGTGAATCTATTTATTTAAAATTTCCAACAAATTTAGTAAAAAACGAAAAACTAACCTACTCAAAACTGAGAAAACGCATTTTTATTGTTTTGATTATTTAGTAAAATTACCCATAATTTACATTTGATATGTTTTAATAAACCTCATTTCAATATATTATAGTATGTGCTAGACATGACTAAATTTGTCTGTTATCAATTTAAAATCGACATTTTAGTTCACAAAGTGTCTCACTAAAAACTGGGAAAATGAACTTGTAATTTATTGAATATTTAAGAAAATAATTCATACATAATTTGTGACATGTAAGAATATATCTCACATAAAACTGATCAATGATGTGATTATTATGAGTCAAATTACATGTTTCCAGTTTAAAATCTCATTTTTGTAAAAATAAAAAATGATATACTCAATAATATGAAAAATTATTCATATAGATTTGATACATTAGTAAAAAGATCCATAAGTTATGTGAGATATTTAGGATTAATACTTGCCTCAATTGGACACATTTTGTGATCATTATTCCTCCAAGTGTGTATTTTCATTTAAAAATAAAATCATTTTTTAGTAAAAAGTAAAATTGACCTATTCAAAACTGATAATGTGCTTTCAGATAGATTTGGTACTTTATTAAAAGGATCTATAAGTAATTTCTTATGTTGATGAATCTTAATCGCCTAAATATGATACACGATGAGCTCGATATGACTCAATGTGTTCGTTATCAGTTTAAAATTTACACTTTAGTTCAAAAAGTGTCACTCATTAAAACCTTAGAAAACATGCTCATATTTTCTTTATAAATTAGGATAATGATTTATATTTCATTTATGATGTGTAGAAATTTCTATCACATAAAACTGGAACATGATGTAATTGGTATGATTCAATTTGTGTTTTTCAGTTTAAGATGACATTTTAGTAAAAACATAAGAGATAGTCAAAACTAAGTAAACACATTCATATTGATTTGATACTTTTGAGAAATGAACCATATATTATTTGGGACATTTATCAATCATCTTTACCTCAATCATATTAATGGAGTGACTTGTATGAATCCATATTCATTTGTTAATATATAAGTTTCATTTTAATTTAAAACATGCATCACATCGCCAAAAATGAGTTAACAATCTGATATTTTTTTCTCATTATTCTATATACAATTAATTAAATGATTTAATTATTATTTTTATCTTATAATTACTTATATTACATTGGTATGGGGAGGGTAACAAAAAAACTGAAACCTAACTAAATGTGTACAAGGAGACTTGAAACCGAGTCCTCCCGAACACTTCTATAGGACGCAACCACTAGGTTGCACCTGTGGGGTAGTATATTATACATATTTAATTAATTTTCATATATATATTGATTAAATATGAAAATAGAATGGATTTATTTGTATGAATAACCAACATCTCAATATTATACTCAATGTTCCTTATATTACTCAAATTTTAGTATAAAATTAACACTTCATGTTAATTTAATTCTTTCTATCATTACTAACATAAGAATAATTTTCTAATAAAGGTGATTTATTTTGCTCAATGAGGGATGGTTTCTTCAGCAATAGAATGGGTATGGGTCAGGGTAAAATGATAAAGGAACCTTGATGTTTTTAAATGTATGTAATAATTGATATATATATATATATAATTGTACAAACCAATGTTTGATAGTATATAATTTTTTGTTTTTTCTTGTATTTGGGTTTTAAATTTCATTTCATTGAAATAATATATTGGAAATTGATTTTGTTGGTATATAGTGGTGTTTTTGGTGCTGCGGTGTTCTGTTACCACACATTTTAATGGTACTTCGGTGTATGTTTTTAGCACATAATAGTTTGTCCCTTTATCAACAATTTTTAAAATCACTCATAAATGGGCCCTTTATTATTTCTTTTAAAAGTTCTCATAAATGGGTACTTCATTAGAAATTTTAAAAGTATTGATAAATTATTCCCTTATCATCACTTTTGAAAATGTTGATAAATGGGTCGTTTATCTACACTTCAACAAACACTGTTAAATGTAGCCTTTATCAATACTCTTATAAGCACTAATAAATGTCTCATTTATTAGTGCTAAATAAAAGCACTCACAAAGGTAATCCTTTATCAGTACTTTTAAAATAATTAATAAAGGACAAATTTATCCAAACATTTATAGAACTGATAAAAGACTTGGACTATTAATCTCCCTCTAGTATTCAGTGCTTCTCTAACACTGATAAAATACATATTTAGTGTTGTTAAAGGCCTATTTTGTAGTAGTTTTTTGAGATAGATGGAAAGAATTATCACTCTTTTATGAGTCTTATGATCTGTTAAAAGTGAATTTCCAATATTAATGCATAATAAAAATTAATATATGTATATTATTTTATTATAGTAAGGGATGAATTGGAAATTTATCGAAGCACAATAAAATAATGGAATTACATTTATGAAATAGAAACGTATCAGGTAAATATATTTACTTATATTGTACGACTATAAAATAATTCCTCAAATATATGAAATGGATCTTAAAAAATGGTATCTTATTATCATCATTTTTTGAGATATCAATGTCCTTTTTCCTGACTTTGGTATATGGATCTGTTTTCATTAACCTTCCCTCAATTACCCACTTTCTTATGATCAATGTTCTCATTCACTCACCATTAGTATTTGGGTGTTAGTTTTCTCTTCCATGTCCATGTTTTAATTCCCCACCTGTGTATTCCTACATAGAATCAAGGTTATGTGATTATTCCATATGAACTTTTCACTTCCCAATATTCTGTATTTATATAATGTTTTACCAACCCTTCTCCTCAGGTGCCATTTCAATAAGGGTATTTTCAATTATAAAACCTCTGATTATCAAGTTCAACATTAAATTATGAGAACATGATTTATTTATGGTGGGGATAATTTAACATCCTAAATTTATAAAATAATTAAATTTTATTTGATAGTATATATTACATGTAATAACTAGTTTATTTGATAGCTTCTATTACACACAAGACTGAGTTTTATTGAACTAAAATATTTTATTAATATTATTATTTAATATGATAGTTATCACATAGAAATTTTAATGGTTGGAATGAATAGAATTAACTAAAATATAAAAATATAGATTATACAAATGATTAATAATTATCTATTTTTTATTATCAAAATACGTATCATTGAAAATTAAAAGAATGTTTTTCTGAAAAAAAAACTGCATTTTTCTATAAGATAGATTAGTAGCACTTTTTACACGTAATTTAAAAATAATTGTACCAATTTAATAAATTTTAAATTAGAATACTAATAAAAAATTTAAATCATAATATCTAAATAATATTAGGGTGTCTTTTTGTATTTTTCTGAAAAGTTTCATTTTTTGATGAATAGTGAAAAATATTAGATTTTAATTAAAAATATCCTTTTATTTTATAGAATTCAAAGTGTTAAATTATATTTTTAATTTGTTTCATAGTAAAATTCATTAAATTTTAAATCTATAAATCCAATTTATGTAAATATAATCATTTTAATATTTAATTTAGATATAGAAAATATAAACTTTTGAACATTTATTAGTTTAATCACCCTCATTTTCATCAGGTCTGCAGAATTAAATCTAAATTTTATTCTACCACTTATGTGAATTGAATTTTAAAAAATTAATTTAATATTTGGAAAATAATAATATAAATATTTTAATTATGTCAACCTAATTTATTTTCCTTAATTATTAGTGAAATTATAAAAATTAATTATAGTGATTAAGGTAAAAATGAGTTTACATATTGGTTAAGCATAGAATAAAAAGTGTAAGGATGAAAAAATAAATAAAACACATATTTAATGGAAATAGTTAAACCATTATTAATTTTGGATATATTTTTATGAGTATGAGGGACACTTATTTTTGAATGTTTCATATATAATAAGCTATGTAAAGAAAAATTCAAGAAGGAAACTTTCTGGAATTTAATAACTATAAATACATAAGATAGGGAAGAAACCACATTGTTTAGGTTATACATATTATTATGCAATTTAAATTAGTTTTTTTCCTAATAATAGTTTATCTTTACTTTTCATATATTAATTAGTTACATAAAATTTTTAAGAAACCTTAATGTAGTAATTATTTATTTAATAATTAACTAAACAAAATGATACTAAAAATATGAAAAGTTAAGTAAATTGAAAAAATTATAGCCTAAAATTAATTTTTTAGATGAATATATCATTTTGAATAGGTTTTAAAAAATAAATTATAATTATATAATTGTATTTATATTTTTAAATTTAAATTAAATAAATAATAGAAAAAATATCATTAATGTTATTTTAAAATAAATGATATTTTACTAAAAGATTTAAATTAATAAAAATAATATAATTTGACAGGTGATTTATATATGTTAATAATTGTCAAATATTTCTTATTCATTGACCAATTTATCTTCTATAATGAACATGTTGACCCATAAATAGAAAACAAAACATTTTTAGAGCGGTTAGGGTTAAAGTTGTGTCTTTATATGTTACAAGAGATTATTTTAAAATTAATTTATAATAAACATGGGGATGATTTATTATATATATATATATAATATTTATTATCATTTTTTCCAAATATTATATTAATTTTCACTTTAATTTAGTCTTAATGGATAAATTACCTAGGTTAGAAAACTAGCTAGTTTAGTAAAAACAAAAAGGGTAAAATTGAATAAACATAATGACTAAGGAATAAAATAATAAAAATGATATCATTTTTGAATGGGGAATTTTTTAATCCATATAATCAATTCCAAAATTTAATTTTAAGTTTTGGATTCACATTAGATAAGATTTACCACCAAATAGTGAATTCTTTTGAGTATTTAGAAGAATTCCACTCCTCAACTATAAAAGGAAATTCATTCCCCTCACATATTCACGCCTCCCAAGAAAGTTTTATCATTTTAATCCTATATAAATCACTAAAAAACAACCATAACCTAATAATATAAGACTTAAATTATGAATGATGACAACATTTAATGGAATTAGTGAATACCTAATGGAGGATACCCGACGAAGGGGTAATGTTCTACTACAAGTGTTTTTATTTTAGTTTCTTATTAGTGACATTAAATTCTTATTATAGTATAATTATATAATAACATAATTATTTTAAATACACATAAATATTTTTTTTTTATTTTTATGACCTAAAACCTTAGACAATTCCATCAAATTGATTAAGAAATCCTTGTTCATGTGTTCGATGAACAACCGCCTTACGAACTGATGTCATTTTTTTCATTACCACCTTTCATGGTTGGTAATAATGATGAATTTATAGATATATGAAATTTATGATTTTATTATTCTTCATTAACTATTATATCAAACATACATTCATGCTTTTCATTTTCTAGGAATATGGTTTTTTCTCTTGTGTATACGACAGACCGCCGCCTCACGAAGAGATATGATTCATTCACACCTTACATGGAATGTATTAAGGATGGTTTTAATCTAAATATTTGATACATATTTTCTTATAATGAAACTGTAATGATAATATATATATATATAACATTTACTTTTCATTCTTTTAATTCATCAAGAAAATGGAAGCAATGTTTGTTTGTACATACGACCTACCATCTCCATGAACAATTTGTTTCCTTTCCTATTAATTTTTTAAGATTGCACTAAATATATATATACCAAAAAGAAATAATATTTTCATCATGTTTTAAATTTTTGATATGATGTAATCATGATCTAATTAATATGAACAAAAAATAACAATCCAAAACATACTCAAAAAACAAGGCAATTAATACCCAAAAAAACAAAAATGATGAAAGAATAGTAAAAAATGGTTGATAAGATATTATAAAAGATCATATATGACATTATATATATTAATTTGGTTCATTCATAATTTAATAAAATTCAAGATACAATTATATATGTGGTTAAATAGAGTTTATTGAAAATGATGTGTAAGGTAATTGATTTTGTCTCAATTTACATTCCATTAATACTTATTTTTTATTATGCACCGATTTAATTTAATGTGGTGTATAGACTACACATTTGAAATTTAATTTCATGAATAATAAATTTCTAATTAATATTCACCTTGAATTTGAATAATTTCAACTAGAGGGATTTGATTTGAAAATTACCAAGGGACGGAAGCTATACTAAAATCTCACCTCCTTTTGGGATTTTAAACTTTTTCTTGAAAAAATCACTTTATTATATAAAAAAATCCATTGAATGTTAAATTAATATTAATTATTAATATTATTTTATAATAGATATTACTATTTCATAAATCTTATACTATTTTTACATATGGTGTTTACTTTGAATATTATTTGATTAACTGGGGAAATATTGATAAATCTCTATCATTTAATCAATATAGATAATAATGATAAAGAATATTATTCATGAATTAATTTTATTATTGAATATTTGAGGAATTATTTTTGCAAGTAATTAAGGGTGGGCCCCAATATTTATATATCCCCTTCATGCATCGATGAGTCTCATGGGACCAATCAGTTGGTCCAATTCAATATGTTTTTACCTATAGTTTTAAATAGTATGGGGGATAGATCATGGTAGTATCTGTTTCCATGATCTTAATACATGAAATATAATAATTATTCATTTCTAATATTGATAATTTAGTAATTATTATCCATGATATTTTCTTTATGATATAATATATGGATTCATTTAATTCTAATTTTATTGATTAAATGGGATGTGTTTTGAGTTATTAATCTTTCTATATTGATTCTGACTTATCTATTCATGCAGTCAAGTTATTTAAAAATAATCCGCATTAATTTATTTGCCATTATATATTGATTATACTTATTAATTCATGATACATTCATCTATATATAACCTTTATTAATCATTTGAGATTACCCTTATTTTTTCCCTTTCCCTAGGGTATGAAGATGAATTATTGGAATGAGTTTCAATGATGTTAAGATTTTACTTTTTTCTATATTTTATTTTCCAAATGTAATAGGGGTGTCATGTATGGAATCTAGTTTACCAAAATAGAAAGACCATTCAATCCTTTGAGATATGAATCATCTACCTATGTCAATGTAAAAAATGTAAGGTGCCATATTAGTAATACTACGGTTAGGTTCCTTACACCATAAATTACCCTGTCAATCCTACTCAGCATTTATAAAACCTAAAATAATAAATATTTATTAAAATAAATAGATACAATTATATTATTTATTATATAAATAAATAAATATTATATTCATTAAATTGTGAATAAATATAAATTTAATATTAAACACATGTATATTTCAAAAGGAAATAACTGGTGACTAAATTTATACGATCTATATAACTTGAATTATTATTATTCAAAAGTCTTATGAATAATATTTATTCTAATAATAAATTTAAATATAATTTAACAATGATTTTAGATACACTGATTGTGTTTCCCTCTGGGGTTCTTACTTAGTTGAATTATTGAATATCTCTTAATTATTTTTATTAACATATATAAAATTTTCAAGGATCCATTAATGAAATACATTAAATATATAATGAAAATACCTCATACAAATTCTTATTTTGTAATACAATCCCTTTGTATCAATATCTCATCATGTTGGTTGCATATTTTTTTCATCAACCTATATGATTGATACATATTTCTTTGACTACCTAAAATAAACTCATCAATAAACCATCATGTCGATAGACATAGTCGGATAGTTCCATTTCAATCAATGGTCATGATATATCATATTACATTATTAGATCTTACGAATAATTTTTTGACTTATTCATTAATGTCATTTCACTTATGACAAACACAATGTGTACTTACTAAATATAACCATATGGATTCATTTGTTTTTCAATATATCAAAATAAATTATTAAAGATATATATTAATAATAATATCATTTCTATAGAATAATACACACATTTGTAGATAAAAATATCAAATGATAGATATGGCATGTGTAATTCCTATTAGTAGTTTTATCCGCATAAGCTCTCTTTTTTATATTACCATGTTTAAAATTCATGAGAATAAGTCTCAATTTATTATGTGACATTAACACGTGATAGTAAAAAATCATATGTTTACAATCATATAGATTTACCCAACTGTTGGACATATATTTATGTATATTGTCATAAAATTTTAAAGTTCTAATTTATCAGTCAACCGATATAGCTATTTTTATGTGTAAAATACTCAAAGGATATTATCACATTTATTTAACATCTAATAAAACTCATGATGTGATAAAATATTTATTAATATTAATAAATTTGAATATATGTGTAATAAAAAGTATAGTGTTAATTGGTTCTACGAAACCCACTCAAACATATTCACATTCCACTATAAGGGTGTGTATTTTTTAACATGATTGATTTATCTATTTTCCTATATTGTTATTCAATGTTGACATGATTACTTATTCTAGTATTGGTGATAAATATTTTTTATTTACACCAGCATAAATTCAAAGCATGGATTGAATTATGTGTAGTTAGTGTCACATTGTCTTATCAAACATAGGGAAGTTGACACTAAATATATAATTTTTTATTTATTTTTAACTTTTATGTTATAAAATGAACATAAAAATATTTTCCTAATTTTCCCTATTACTATATAAACACGGTCTTATAGTATATAAGTAGGGGTTATGTGGTTATTGTCAAAATGGTACTATGTACTCACACTATACACTTGTCCTGTATGGATGTTTTTATATCTCATTGTTTATAACTCAGATAAAGTTAAAGAACCAACACATTTGTATTATTGGAAGTTGTTGATAAGTTTTTGATTGACTATTTGGATATTTCTATGTATAATATAAGCATGAATGTATTTTAATATTTTTTTCATTTATTAATAAGAATGTCAAATCCCCAATTCCCTATTCTTTATAAATTCCTTTGTATGTATATATATACTAGTCATTTCATGGTTGTTTTGGATTGAAATAATATATACACTTCGACTATTGATTACCTTAATTTTTCGTGTATATGGATTTTTTATGTTATTACACATGCATAACAAGCACCATCAGATGTACATGTTCATATATTTAGTGAGAATGTTTTTTTTATAGTTTTATATAATAATGGGTCATGGTTACATTATAGTAGGATCTATTTTAACAATGAACAAGTAAAATTCTAAATAAACCAAGCCACTCTTCCAAATACTATACCTTATCACTCAATAGTCACTATAGACTTTGGAAATTTGGATGCATTCCTGAGGTCATGTTGTGATTTAGGTCAGAACATTAGGATCCTAACCATGTCATTATAGTTCCAGGTATATTTTCCTTTTTATAATGGTTTCTAGTTAAATAGTGTTTGAAACCGATTATACTGGATCACTTTTTAGTCTAAGAATGTATTTTATTTTTCTATCAGCATGTTAGGATCCTCCATACTTGGAAATATTTTTCATATGTGTCGTCTTTAATATCTTAGATCTTTGACTATTTCAAGTAATTTTTTGGGTAGTTACTTTGGGTATATTTATTTTATCAGTATGGTAAATTACCCAAAAAATCAATTTATAGATTAACATATGTTTTGATAGTGTGGTACCTTTATGTAATATAATTAAAGATTTTTCTTTTAGGGTTAGTGGTGCGCTTAAATTGTCTAAGTTATCATAGTAATGAAATTTTATGAAAGAGTATATGTTATATGATGGAATATATCCAAATGGGTTTTAACACTTTGACCTATATCAATTTGATAGGTTAGGCGTGATACATGTTCTCATGCATAGATCCCAATATATGATAGGTTATTGACTTGCAGAGATGGTCATAACGATGTAGTGATGAGACTATACCCTTAGTATAAAAATCCATTCACAAAAATCATAATAAGGTGAGAATAATAATAACCCAAAAAGTAACATCATAAATAAATAATGACAAATTCTATAACATATGACATGTTAGGTATCACAGATTTATAAAATGTAATAAAATAAGGGCCCCATCATGAAAGGTCAAATAGAGTATAAGTAAAATAAATTGAAACAAAAGAAGAAACCATGACATCTATCAACAGACTATCCTCATATCTCCAAAGAACATCAATATCCATTACCTCAAATCCTCGTCATTGGGACCTTTCATATTCAAGGATCTATGATCATGATGTTTACTTGTGCATCAATATTCTTGTGCAATACGTGAGTATAAACACAGTATGAAACCGCCAATGCATCCTTAACATAATTTCATATAAAAAATATTTGTATTCATGGATAATAATTAAAAGTAATAGAGATACATAAAAAATCATGTATAGATCAATAATGTACTAACCAAGTCTTCACAAACCCCGACCATAACTTTTTCTTCTATATATTTAACGGAAAGTCATAATAATATTAAAAATTGTGAGTTGTACTTGGGACCATCACATGTATATGGGAATTCATATGGATATTAAGTCTTTATTCAATATTCAAGGTTCTTGATCCCAGTCTCTGTAACAACCCAATGATTTTAAATGATATTTTTTTCTTGAAATAAATGTGTGTTATATAATATTATATTGTTTTATACACATACAACACATAAAGAAACCAACAATATATTATTTCATTTATAGACATCATTACATTAATCAACAACTAAACCCAAGAAAATTTCAAGGGTTTAATTGTGTAAAAAATTATTAAATATAAATACTAAAATGGAAAAATATAGACCACCCCAATCTAATAGAATCATTACCCCCATGAACAACACTATATAAAATAAAAAAAATATTATCAAGCCAATAAAAAACTTAGGAAAGGAAAACATATAACATTAGGATAGGTTTTATTGAATTTTGAATAAAGTAATTAATTTTTATTTATAGTTGGTAAAATGACCATTGGAATGCCAATTTAGCCATTTAACCTTTAACCTAACCATTAGGAATACTAATCTGACAATTGGGAATAGTAACCAAATCATTAGAAAAGTAATAGTACCTAAAAATAATAAATATTAATATTAATATTATTTGTCATTATTAATTTAAGTACATATAAATATTAAAATTATGTTAATTTAATGAAATACTTTTATTTTTATATGAAAAGTAAAATTATTATTTTTAAAATACTACAAGTGTTATGATGTACTAATGATGAATTAATGACTTAATAAACACTAAATTTTTTATTTTAGCCGGAATAAAATTTAATAAGATAATTGGGTCTTTTAAAAACATTACACTTAATTTCAAATCATAAAAATAAATTTCCAAAGTTTAAAGTCCAATTTGTTTCCTTAAAATAAAAAAAAAATTCTTTTTTCAACATTCCTTTTTAATTAACTATTGAATTTTACTTATATTGGTGTTAAATGTACTAAAACCTCTTTATTTGATTCATATATGAGTCATATTGTCAAAAATGAATAATTACAAGGTTTAACTTTGATGTATTATTTTGTTGAATATTTTATTCTAATAATTTTCCTCCCCTCAACTATAAATAACCTCTTTACCTCCCCATCAAAAACCTCTCCTACCAAACGTCAAAAGATAAAAATCTATCAAAATATTCATTATCAATCCCCTTATCATCCATATGATGTTTTTTAGCAATCAAGCTCAAATAATTTGAGAAGTTAAGTGTCCTAGAAAAGGAAAAACTTTAAGAAAGTGGTAATTTCTTTTCATCATTTTATTTCATTTTCCATTTATAATTTCATACCCTCCATTATTATGTAGATAAACCCTTCTTAAGACAATTATAAAGAATGGTAAAAATATTGTTTTCACAAGAAAAAAAATGTCCCTAAAAAGTGCACCAAGTTATACCAAACCTAAACGAGGATCATATCTCATTTCATAGGATTTGATTTGACTGTTTGTATGTCACGAACCAACCCAGGTCGACCCTGAACCGGTCAACCGAGCCGGTCCACGACATGACCCGAGAGGCATTCTCGATCCTCCTGGGCTAGCGACCAGCACTAGGGTATCAATAGAGGTTGTGGGAACGATTTCTCCCAATACAAATAAATAAAGCAGCAAAAAAATGCAGAGTAGCGCAGAATAAATAACCCAAATAAAGTGACTAAATAAGAACAAAAGGAAATAAAACTGACCAAACACGATGCCCGAACTATCTCCATGTAACCCCGTGGGTCACTCTCCAACTCAACGGTCAAGCATTGCCCAAGGCGAGCGTACTCAAGCTGCAGATTGCACAACACTAAAAACAGAAAAGAACTATAGGTGTGAGTATTAAAACTCAGTAGGGTAGCCCGATATCTATTCCCAATGCACTACCTTTAAAATAAGAGAAATATCATTTCAAGTTTGAACTAAAATTCATAAAAGTAAGGTTTTCTACACGTTACTCAAAAAAAAGTATGAGTCATTGCCATTATTCATTTCTCAAAAACCCAAGTCAATTCCTTTAGTGAGACGTTAGCATTTTCAATGGGAAAGTGATGTTTGAATTTTCAAAGTTGTACAAAGAGGATTAAATACATTCATTTGAAAACCATTTTTTTAAACCAATTCAAAACCAGTTTACCACTTTCCAAGAAAAACAATGCACAAAGTATGTACACAACAAGGGCAATGTAGAAATACATACATGTACCAAAACATCACTGAAAGTAACTGAAAGCCAATAGACATGGGTGAACCTAGGAGATCGTGAACAATCCAGAACATACCAGACATGTGACTCATCCTGAAGGCATGCCCTAAATTGATGATATCATGACTCCCTAACACTCATCATAGATTTACATGGCCTAACCGAGGGGCCCAATCCCCATAGCAGCAATAACTCAGTATTCCCCTACTATGGGGCCACTAGCCATTGCGTAATCTAACAAGTGCAGCAATCGTTCTTAGAAAATTCAATCAATATGCTAGATTCACATGTCTCAAGTATTTAGGAAAGGGGGTGAGCTAAGAGACTCCATCCGAGCATCCAGTCACACACACACACACAGATATATATATATAGCACAATAGGCATCACCCCGAGCCACTCCCTAGGACAACCTCATGCCTTTAGACTACTCGAGCACCCGAGAGCCTCTAAGAGTGGCCTCCCAAACAAACAGTCTCAACCAAGGAAGCAGAGTTATACTAGGAGGATTTTCATCAAAACATTTTTATCATTTTCCTTAAACTGCCAAATGGGAATTAAACGCATTTCACAATCACTATTTTAAAAATAACTAAAATGTGTGTTCGTGCTTCAGAAGAAATACTTTATTATTAAAACCTAAACCACATTTGAAATTCTATAAATTAAGTTTAAATGCCAAACTGGCATTCATTCAATACTGGGTGTTCTTTCGTCAAGAAAATGTTTCATGTGTCATGTATAAAATAAACGACACTTTTTACAAAACCAAACCAAACCATTTAATTTTCCAAATAAACCATAAGAGACAACCGGGCATTTAATTGAACACGAGGTGTGCAATATATAACAAGAAAACCTTATTTATCACATAATAATATATAAAACACCACTTTGCACACCAAACAACGAAACCAAGGATCATACATCAGTATTTATTAATTAAAAGAGGTGCGAAAAGCATGAAATGCGTAAATATTTAATTAAAAATGCAAGTGAAAAGGGGAACCCCTACCTCGAGGCCAAGGCGCGTCAACGGCGCAAGCTCAGAAAGAAGGCGCAGCGATGGCACTCACTCAGAAATCCCTCGTGTGGGTCCTAAAAAGTCAAACCGACCCAAATAAATATTTATTTAATAAAAACTCCCATCATCCCATGGTAATATATATATATATATATATATATGCAATAAAAATATAACAGGAGCATAAATAAAAAGAGATATACCAGCGGGGGCTCGCGACCGGCAACAGACCACTGGAGGGCTGGTCGTGCAGTGTGGGAAGGGTGCTGGCGTCGAAACAGGGCAGAACCGGCAAGGCGGGTCGCTGCGCTCACGAGCAGAGGGTGCGCCGGCAGGGCACGCACTATCAGGGGTGCGCTCTAGCAAGGGGGAAGGCTGCGGGTCAGCCAGAGAAAAGATGCAGACAAGGTCCATGTGGCTGAATGCGGTCCGACCAGGGGATTCAGGCGAGGGCCGCAGGACAACAACAGTGCGATGTAGCTGATGGGCAGGGTGCGGGTGAGCCGGGCAGTGATGGGCAGTGAGCGGGTGAGCCGGAGAGCGGTGGGAGTACTATTCGGGGAAGGACTCGGGGGTCGACACTGGCGGGGTGCGGCGGCGGACAGAGGAGGGGTGTGGCTGGTCTGTTTCGCCGCGCAGCGCAAGGAGGGACCAGGACGGGGAGGCGCACGACATGCAGGGGGTGCCGGTGGCCGGCTTCCGTGGTGAGGAGGCAGATCCGGAGCGGGGATCATGGTTGCGGCGTGAGGTCGACGGGGAGCTGCAAAGTTGAGGGTGCGCTGGAGAACGAGCAGGGATCCGGGGCGGTGACGGCAGGCTGCTGCGCTGAAGGAGAGTGAGCACGAGGGGGAAGCCAGGAGACCAGCGGGCTGCTGGGTGCAACAGTGGACAAATAAGGATGTAGTCGGGGCCTACGCGTGGGATGGCTGAGTGCAGCGAAGAGGCAGAGGGGTGGCACTGGCTGTGCGTGCTGAGAAGGGAGTAGAGGAGGGTCGGGCTGGCCGCTACAGTGGTGGACCGAGAGGGAGTCGGGGCATGCAGTTGTGCACATTATAGGTGAGGAACGGCAGTGGTGCAGGAGGAAGAAGATGGGCGTGCTGCTGCGTGAAGGAGGAGAAAAAAAAAGAAAAATAATGCAGGGGGCATTCTCGTGGAAGATGAACAAACGGAGGGAATAAAAAAAATAAAGAAAGAATAGAGAGAAGAAAGAAAATAAAAAGCAAAGAAAATAAAATAAAAATAGAATAAATAATACCAAACTAATAATACTATTATTATTATTGTTATTATTAATTATTAATAATCTTAATAATAATAATAATCATAATAATCATATAAATAATCATATTATTTATAATAACCTTCTTACTAAATCAAAAAAAAGAACTCATCTTATTTATATTAAATAAAAAAAATATGAAAAGGGCCACGCAGTTGCATGGGCAGAGCCGCGCGGCGTCGCGCTCTGCCCGTGCGTCTAGCGATGTCGAACCCAAAATGCGTGTTTTAATCGGAAACTTGAAAACTTCGTCCGGGACTGACCCCGGACCCCAAAAAAAATAATTCAAGGTAGAAAAATAATAAAAAAATAAAATAATCTCAAGGGTCGGGGTGTGACAATTCTCCCCACCATAAAGCTTTCTGTCCCCAAAAATCCGCGATATTATCCAACCGTTCGATCAACAATTAGGGATTCCACATGACACGATCCAACCTCTTAACACATGGACGTTTCATCGACCACCAATGGGACTTAACCCTATTGCCTTCGAGAAAACACAAACATAGGGGAGGCCCAAATGGTCTCCCCACCATAAGAATTCAACAAGTACTTGGACCAGGTCTTACTCAAGCTAAAAGAAACAAACCAAGAACACTTAAACTAGTTAGTCACGTCCGAAAGGAATAGGAGATGAACTGAAAGCTCCGTACGAACCCAAAAGGGCACAAACACTGGCATTGCATGAGGAATAAATCCATCACACTCTTTGCAACAAGAGGAGAATTACAACGATCAAGAAACCACAACAGACGCGCTAAAACTCCCTCACCGCAATGTTAGAGGCACAACCTTAGTCGAGCTTATTAAAAATTTCACTGGGGTTCCTGACTACGCTTTGGCTTCACTCCGAGGCCTTTTGGATGGAGATCTGATGGATGAAGCATCTCCTGCCTCGCAGTCAGGTTCTTATAATCCCAATAAGGAACAGACATCTTTTAATTTGACAAAGGAAAAGACGGAGTTTTGAAATGAAAAACCACGCTAACATTGAAAACCTGAGTTCATCAAAACCCATGACATTCCCATACATTTCAAACCTGAAACAACACCCGTAAAACAGCCACAACAAAAGATCCCTTACACTGGAAGGAAACATACATAAGAAACTCTAAACAAAAACCCCACATTACATCACTTCTGAGAACTTCCTCCATGACGCTTTCTAGCAATACCTTGACAGAATCTTTGTAAATGACCCAAACTTCTGCAAACATGACAGGGCATTGGAGCACTTGGGCATGACAGCCTCTTATGACCCAAATTCCCACACTGGTAACACACGAAGATCTCCTACTCCGAAGAGGGTGACAAACGATTATGAGGCCTTTGGATTCCACGACCTGCTTCATCAACATTCAATCGCTTACTCATATTCTTGTTGGATGTTTCCCCACTACTCCTGAGAATTTATGAAGGAAGGACCACTTCGAGAACTCCTGTCATCATGGCTTCGACATGAAAAGCTTGTCTCGCCACATCGGTAAAAGAAGTTTGATTGGACGCTGACACCTTCGTTTGTAGATCAGGGTGGAGACCCACCTCGAAGAGTCAAGCCTTCATGGAGTCATCTGTAGCATACCCTGAATCATAAGGGACTAGCTCCACAAAGCGCTTGAAATATTCTAACACGGATCTATCGCCATGCTGCAAACAACACATCTCCATCCTTTTCCTCACTCTTTCTTCTTCAGAGAAATGCTGACAAATGAATGAAGCCTTGAACAACTCCCAAGTAAGATCTTGACGGGGCTTGTTCTGAGACACCGACTTCCACCACGTCCATGGTGAACCTTCAAGAATGAAGGTCGCAAACTTGACCTTCAATGACTCGGGAAACTCAACGAGGTCAAAGCCCATTTCAATCTTCTGCATCCACTCCTCTGCTATGGAAGGGTCTGCTTGCCCATAAAAGAGAGGTGGATCTAACTTCCAAAACGCAAGAACAAAATCCTTAGGTTGATCAACCACACTACGATCAGCCATCAAAGCTTCAAGGGATAACCGCTGGACAAGAAAAGCTATAAATGAAATCAATTCCAACTCAATAAATAAAAATCCTCAAAATCAAACACTGCATAGGTAACATGCTATAAACACAAGGAAACAGGCTATCATAACATCAAAACATTCCTTTTTGAAAACATTTTTAATTTAAAACAGGCTTAGTGGGTTAAACCC
The DNA here is from genome assembly GCA_963277665.1 of Viscum album. Classification (NCBI taxonomy): domain Eukaryota; kingdom Viridiplantae; phylum Streptophyta; class Magnoliopsida; order Santalales; family Viscaceae; genus Viscum; species Viscum album. Next base: position 1,820,596,392 of record OY728146.1, read on the forward strand.
TCGCCCTTGGTATTCATTAGAGTCTCACTCACATGCATGTCTCTGTACCACCCCAGGCATCCATCCTCCATACCAGACATCCGTCCACATTTCCGCATACCACTATGCATGGGAGCACCCTTATGAAAACCAAGGCAAAAAAAATAACCTCATTTCATTTTTTTTCAAAACAAATCATTCTTCCCATTTTAAAAAATAACCATTTTTTTCAAAACCAACTTTTTTTTATTCAAAATTTTCAAAAGTCAGGAGAAACCCAAAACAACTCAACAAGGAACTAGTGTCGGCGAGTAACTTGACCATATGGTTGGCGGCTATATGCCAATCATGTCACCGACATAGAGAGTCTTTTTGGACAATGCTCCTAGATCCACATGGCTTTCTAGGCCATGCGGCTTAGGATGACTATTATCCCAACTCTCTTTGTCGTATCCCAATAACAAAACACTCCATAAAAACCCAGGAAAATAATTAAACCAAACATCCCATGGAATCCTAAGGATCGGAACAAGAAAGAGTTCGCGATGCTCTTCTCGCACTTACCCCTCGAGTCCCGACAATCCTACTCCATCTACCTTGAAATCCCAATAACAAAGGGTGCTATGAAAAGCGAGGTTTGCTAAGAGATGACCTCCCTATGATACCATTTTTTCACGAACCAACCCAGGTCGACCCTAAACTGGTCACCTGAGCCGGTCCACAACATAACCCGAGAGGCGTTCCCGATCCTCCCGGGCTGGCGACAAGCAGAAGGGCATCAATAGAGGCTGTGGGAATGATTTCTCCCAATACAAATAAATAAAGAAGCAAAATAATGCATAGCAGCGTAGAATAAATAACCCAAATAAAGTGACTAAACAAGAACAAAAGGAAATAAAACTGACCAAACACGACGCCTGAACTAACTCCATGTGACCCCATGGGTCACTCTCCAACTCAACGGTCAAGCGTCTCCCAAGGCAAGCGTACTCAAGTTGTAGTCTTCACAACACTAAAAACATAAAATAACTATAGGAGTGAGTATTAAAACTCAGTAGGGTATCTCGATATCTATTCCCAATGCACTACCTTTAAAATAAGAGAAACATCATTTCAAGTTTGAACTACAATTCATAAAAGTAAGGTTTTCTACATGTTACTCAAAAACAAAGTACGAGTCATTGACATTATTCATTTCTCAAAAACCCAATTCAATTCCTTTAGTGAGACGTTAAAATTTTCAAAGGTAAAGTGATGTTTTCATTTTCAAAGTTGTACAAAGAGGATTAAATACTTTCATTTGAAAACCTTTTTTTAACCATGTCAAAACCAGTTCACCACTTTCCAAGAAAAACAATGCACAAAGTAAATACACAAGAAGGGGAATGTAGAAATACATACAAGTACCAAAACATCACTGAAAGTAACTGAAAGCCAATGGACATGGGTGAACCTAGGAGATCGTGAACAATCCATAACATACCATACATGTGACTCATCCTGAAGGCATGCCTAACTTGATGATATCATGACGCCCTAACGCTCAGCATAGCCCTACATGGCCTAATCGAGTGGCCCAATCCCCATAGCAGCAATAACGCAGTATTCCCCTACTATGGGGCCACTAGCCAGTGCGTAAACTAACTAGTGCAGCAATCATTCATAGAAAATTCACTCAATATGCTAGATTCCCATGTCTCAAGTATTTAGGAAAGGGGGTGAGCTAAGTGACGCCAGCCGAGCATCCGATCACACACACACACACAAAGATATATATATATATATATATATATATATATATATATATATATATATAACACAATAGGGATCACCCCGAGCCACTCCCTAGGACAACCTCATACCTTTAGACTACTCGAGCACCTGAGAGCCTCTAAGAGAAGCCTCCCAAACAAACAGTCGCAACTAAGCCAGCAGAGTTATCCTAGGAGGATTTTCATCAAAATGTTTTCATCATTTTCCTTAAAGTGCCAAACGGGCATTAAACGCATTTCATAATCACTATTTTTTTAAAAAAAACCAAAATGAGTGTTCGTGCTTTAGAAAAAATCCTTTATTATTAAAACCAAAACCACATTTGAAATTCCGTGAATTAAGTTTAAAGGCCAAACTGGCATTCTTTCAATACTGGGTGTTCGTTCGTCAAGAAAATGTTTCAAGTGTCATGTATAAAATAAACGACACTTTATTAAAAAACCAAACCAACCCATTTAATTTTCCAAATAAACCGTAAGAGCCAACTGTGCATTTAATTGAACACGAGGTGTGCAATATATAACAAGAAAACCCTATTTATCACATAACAATGTATAAAAGACCACTTTGCACACCAAACAGCAAAACCAAGGATCGTACATCAATATTTATTAATTAAAAGAGGTGTGAAAAGCATGAAATGTATAAATAATTAATTAAAAAGGAAAGTTCAAAGGGGAACTCCTACCTAGAGTCCAAGGAGCATCGACGGCGCAAGCTCGAAAAGAAGGCGCAACGATGGCGCTCACTTAGAAATGCCTCATGCGGGTCCTAAAAATTCAAACCGACCCAACAAAATATTTAATTAATCAAAACTCTCATCATCCCAAGGTAATATATATATAAGAAATAAAAATATCACAGAAGCATAAATAAAAAGAGATATACCAGCAGGGGGTCGCGACTGGAAACAGACCGCCGGAGGGCAGGTCGGGCAGTGTCGGCAGGGTGCGGGCGTTGAAACAGGGCAGCGCCGGCAAGGAGGGTCACTACGCTCACGAGCAGAGGGTGCTCCGGCAGGGCACGCACCGTCAGGAGCACGCTCCATCAAGGGAGAAGGCTGCGGGTCAGCCAGAGAAGGGATGCAGACATGGTCTGTGCGGCTGAATGCGGTCCGACCGGGGGATGCATGCGAGGGATGGAGGACAACAATGGTGCGATGTAGCCGATGGGCAGGGTGCGGGTGAGCCAGGCAGTGATGGGAAATTAGCGGGTGAGCTGGAGAGCGGTGGGAGCTCTGGTCGGGGAAGGACCCGGGGGTTGACACTGGCTGGGTGCGACGGCGGACAGAGGAGGGGTTCTGCAGGTCTGTTTCGCCACGCAGCGCAAGGAGGGACCAGGACGGGGAGGCGCACCGCATGCAGGGGGCGCTGATGAATATTGAATTTTCACATATTATATACTGTATATCAATGTTTTAAATCCCAAAAAAGTGTTATTTTATAGGCAATTGTCACATTTTTATGTTTTAGTGGTATTTTGAGCACAAATGGAGAAATGGCTTAATTTTGAGGATTAATTGTTTTATTTGTCTTCTGTATTTTGGCCATAACATTTTCTAAACTGAACCAAACTGTGAAATTCCTTTTTTTTAGGTTTCCTTACATAATTTTCCTCATTTCATCCTTCTGGAGTCCTAGCTCAATCAATCATTTGGAGGCTCAAAACCAGATCAAAATCCGGACCTCGAAAACTATGTACAGATTTGGAAGGTTTTAATGATGAGCTTTTATCTCGAAGCGGGCCGAACCGATGGAGCTGATATTTATCATGGAGCTGGAAGAGAAATTAATGAACATCTTTCATTAAGGAGTCCACATCTGAATCGGCTGGTTTCAAGGAATTAAATGCATGGGATGTTGGAGTTGTTGAAGATGAAGAGTCATAAGGACATATTTAATTGTCCGCACCAAATCAGTCATAAATCCATCATACCTAGACCAATCTGGCTGAACGTTTCTGGAGGGACGCGGCAGAAGATAAGGAACACGTTTCAAGAAGGGAACAATTACCAATTCGGTCATTTAATGGGCATAAATGGCTGTGCAATCCGGAGGACAGAATTGAGTCAAGATTTCATCAACCATTTCCCCTATAAATATGTATCTCTTCTCTCTTTTACAAGGATAGCCATTTTCAAGGGGAAAGGTTGAGTATATTTGTTTTAATAGTTACTTTCAGTTTTAATATATATTAGTTTAGATTTTCTCTTCATACCACATTTCTTATCTTTATTTTATTTTATGTATTCTCTCTCTGTAATTACCTTCTCAACTCCACTAAAAATAGAGAACTAACCTCGACGCTTGTTCGAGGGAGGGAATGGTGAGTTGATTGAGTTATTGTACATTAATTTCTAATCCTTTTATTAAATTCTAAGATTTTTGGTGGTGGTTAAATCGATTATGGTGAGCGGTCGCCCCATTTTCTCTGCCACCAATATCTTCTTCTCGTTTATAAATTTTCCTTCCCTTCGCTATTTGTGTTGTGCATACGGTGGAGTATGACATGAGTAGTGATGGTCAGAAAAGAGGTATCCGAGCTGACTTTAGGAAGAGCATTACCCCATATGAAGAGGTCTCAGTATGGGGTGATGACATTTCAAATGAGAAGGTGAGGTGTGATTGGTCCTGATCACCTCATTGAGTTGAATATTGAGATTGTTTTTAAACAATGATATCAACCACCACGACCTCCTAAGAACAACTGCCTAATTTCTTTCTTCTAACTTCATTCTATATTTCATTGAATTATTATTTATTATATTTATATTTTATGTATTTCATTTCCCCCCATTTATACTAATATTATATTTTTATATTAGTTGTATTATAAATAGTGACAATAGGAAAATAGTGTGTCTTAGAGACGTCCTTGTAATCGACCCTAGGGTGTGCCATTATGGTACATTTTAAGGTAAATAAGAATTTAATTTAATTATCGTTTGCGAAAAACCACTCTCATTAATTTGGAGCCATTTCCGGGGAGGCCGAACGCTTACGCACACTATTTTTCATAAAAACAAACAAAAAAAATAAAAAAAAATCAAAAACTAAACAAAAATATTCAGTGAATATCATTGGTTTTCTTAGGTCATGGATTATTTCAGTGATTTTTCATATTCTTGGGATAGTTCTGAATTTTCTAGAAGGGAAGAGTCTTTTATTCTACAAATGGAACAAGATGCAGCGATGATTCGAAATAATTTCAAAATCCTTGAACAAACATGTAAGATGGTAGCATTGTTGGCGGCTGAAGTTGAAGAAGTCAAAGCTTTATGGCTGGAACGAAAAAAAAATAACCAAGCTGATGAAGAAGAGATAAATGTTATTCCACCTAAATTTGAAATTGAGGAACCCAAGGAGGACTTGAAGACTCAACTTGAAGATCCAATCGTCTCTCCTTGGCCATTTCTTGAAGAGGTTCCTGAAGATTCCCTGCCAACTAATACAACTGTGGGAGGTCAACATGTTTTGTATAAACATTGGTTAGATTTTGTCAAAGACCAAAAGGTAAGTGATCCTCCCAACTTTTTCGAAAAAAGAATCAGTACCTCTATACCCCTCTCTTTCTTTGGAAGAAGATGAAGAAGTCCCTGCTGAAAAAGAGTTCCCAGTGGCCTTGCCTGAAGAGATCACATTTCAAGTTGACCTACATGAAAGGGAAGATTTTTACATTGATTGTTCATGTTTTAATCATATCCAAGTGGAATTATTTTCTAACTTCCCTTCTAAATTTTTTGATGCAACATCACATGTGCAAGCCCTGGATGTTAAAGTCAAAGTGGCCAAAGAATTTGTTGATAAAGAAGTGGAGGACCCATTCTTCCTCTTTCCCCCATCATTCCAGTTGTACCACAATGAAATGGTGAAGGAGCTATTGTACTCTATTTATGGGTTTCTCTATGGATTTTGTAGGATAAAGAGCATTGGAAGAATGAATTTCTGGTGGTTTCTTAGCAAGAAACCTCATCCACCTTCGGATTGGGGTTAAGCTGGTGCAACTGCTGGACTAGGGGCAGTAAAAACCTAACACCCACTTGGGGGGTCAAACCAAGAATTATCCTTTTCTATTTCCATTCCTCTTTCTTTTTATTTATTTTTCTCATATTTTCTTTATTTCATGTTTTTTAGGTTAAGTGGTAGTATCTAGGAGCTTAACTCAAGGTTTCCGTTGTAAAATATAGTCAGGTTGTATATTTCCTTCCTTTTATTTTTCAACCCTTATCATTCTTTTGTTGAGCTGCAATGGGGGTAGTGAAATCTAGGTGTGGGGGGAGTGTAAACCTACATAGATGTTTTGTGTGCTTAATTTTTATTTTTATTTTTCATATTTTTACGACCCTTGAGATTCAATGAATATTCTAATCATTTTTCACACATTAATTGATTTTGAGATGATTGAAATGATTTTTGAAGAAATGGATTTTAAATGATTGTTAATGTGAAACTTTTTCAATGAAATGGATTTTCAAGCATTTTTATGAGTTTGACCAATTTTTGAAATTCATGCCCATGAAACACTGACTTAATACATTTTTCCAGTCCTGTGAGGTATTCTGAACCACTTTGAAATATTCTTTCTAATACCCACACTTTCTTGAGATAATCTTGGATTTTGTGTGAGAACCAGAACTTGTGATTTTTCTCTTTCAAAGATTTGGATTTCATGGAATGTTTTTGATATGATTGAGGCATTTGGTTGGCCAGCCATATATTATCTTGAGACCTACCTTTACATCAATCCTTCATTAGCCCTTAGATTCCATGAATTGCCTTATAGGTTTAAGCCGCATTACAAGCTGATTTTTCCTTACCTACCGGCACTCTTGGTATTTTTGCGTGGATATTTCAAGTTTGAGTGTGGGGAAAGGGACTTTCGTTTGCGTTCTTGGGATGTTCTTCATTTGTGGTTGATGTGAGGTGTGTGTAATCTTTCTGGGCAGTGGATTATAAATATCAAATTGGGAATGAGTAACTCTTTCATTGTGCTTTATTGTTTCATCTGGTTCTCCTTCAAAAAAATAGAAAAAAATAGAAAAAAATGGAGATGAGCTTGAATTTATCATTGTAATTCCTTTAATGACTCATGTCCCTATTCAAGGTCATGATGGTCATTCTTTCATTGTATTCAATTGTCAGCTCATTCTCCATGAAAAAAGAAAAAAAATAAAGTTGTGCCTTTCTTGAGATTTACAAAAAAATGAAAAGAATGAAAAAAAGGGGGGAACATTGATGAAATCATTCATTGGATTAATTTATTGGATCATGTCCCATGTCATAAAAAAGGGGAGGTGTTGTTTATCACATTGTTAAGGGTATTGGGTGAGGATCATCCTGTGTTTTCACTTGAATATTCATGCATTATACAAAAGAGTCTAACCCCCTCTTTCTAGCCTTAAATTTTTCAATCATTTTAACACCAACCCTAAGCCACAGAATTCACCTGAAAAAGTCATCATGATTAAATACATTTTCATGTTTCGTGCTGTGGATAGATGAGAATTTTCACAAGACTATGGTGATACATGCACTTTCCAAGTATGAGCATAACTCCAGATACAATTCCTCTTGAGTGAAGAGTGACACAAATTTCAAGGTGAGGTAGGTTGTGATTGGGCCATGGATGGATTTCTAAGGTTGAATAAATTAAAATGTGAGGAATGAAAATTATTGGTAATTGTTTTCCATAGAGGAGACATGATGGAATTTCATTTTGGAAGATATCATTGATGTTTTCTCATTGTTGATTTCCGTGTGAATTTTGATTTGGATATATGATGATTGCTCGGGAGTGAAATGATTAAGTGTGGGGGAATGATGAAGCTTTAATTTTCACATATTATATACTGTATATAAATTTTTTAAATCCCACCAAAGTGTTATTTTATAGGAAATTATCACATTTTTATGTTTTAGAGGTATTTTGAGCTCAAATGCAGAAATGGCTTAATTTTGAGGTTTAACTGTTTTATTTGTCTTCTGTATTTTGGCCATAAAATTTTCTAAACTGAACCAAATTGTGAAATTACTTTTTTTTAGGTTTCCTTACAAAATTTTACTCATTTAATCCTTTGGAGTCCCAGCTCAATCAATCATTTGGAGGCTCAAAACTAGATCACAATCCGGACCTCAAAAACTACGTTCAGATTTGGAAGGTTTTAATGATGAGCTTTTATCTCGAAATTGACAGATCCAATGGAGCAGATATTTAACATGGAGCTGGAATAGAAATTAATGAACATCTTTAATTAAGGATTAAACATCTGCATCGACTGGTTTAAATGAATTAAACGCATGGGAAGTTGGAGTTGTGGAAGACGAAGAGTCACATGGACAGATTTAATTTTCCGCAACAAAATAGTCATAACTCCATCATAAGTGGGCCAATCTGGCTGAAATATTTTGGAGGTACGCGGCCGAAGATAAAGAACATGTTTCAAGAAAGGAACATTTAACAATTCGGTCATTTAATGGGCCTAAATGGCTGTGAAATCCGGAGGACATAATTGAGTCGAGATTTCATCAACCATTTCCCCTATAAATATGTATCTCTTCTCTCTTTTACAAGGATAGACATTTTCAAGGGGCAAGGTTGAGTATATTTGTTGTAATAGTTACTTTTAGTTTTGATATATATTAGTTTAGATTTTCTCTTCATACCACATTTCTTACATTTATTTTATTTTATGTATTCTCTCTCCGTAATTCCCTTCTCAAATCCACTAAAAATGGAGAACTAACCTCGGCGCTTGTTCGAGGGAGGGAATGGTGAGTTGATTGAGTTATTTTACATTAATTTTCAATCCCTTTATTCAATTCTATGATTTTTTTTGGTGGTTAAATCGATTATGGTGAGCGGTCTCCCCATTTTCTCTACCACCAATATCTTCTTCTCGTTTATAAATTTTCCTTCCCTTCAATATTTGTGTTGTGCATACGGTGGAGTATGACATGAGTAGTGATGGTCCACAAATAGGTATCTGAGCTGACTTTAGGAAGAGAATTACCGCATATGAAGAGGTCTCGGTATGGGGTGATGACATTTCAAATGAGAAGGTGAGGTGTGATCGGTCCTGATCACCTCACTGAGTTGAATATTGAGATTATTTTTAAACAATGATATCAACCACCACGACCTCCTAAGAACAACTGCCTACATTCTTTCTTCTAACTTCATTTTGTATTGCATTGAATTATTATTTATTATATATATATTTTATGTATTTCATTTCCCCCCATTTATAATAATATTATATTTTTATATTAGTTATATTATAAATAGTGACAATAGGAAAATAGTGCGTGTTAGAGACCTCCTTGTGATCGACCCTAGGGTGTGCCACTATGGTACATTTTAAGGTAAATAAGAATTTAATTTAATTATGGTTCACGACAAACCACTCTCATCAATTTGGCGCCATTCTCGGGGTGGCCGAATGCTTACACAAACTATTTTTCATAAAAACAAACAAAAATAATAATAAAAATTCAAAAACTAAAAAAAATGATTCAGTGAATATCATTGTTTTTCTTAGGTCATGGATTATTTCAGTGATTTTTCATATTCTTGGCCTAGTTCTGAATTTTCTAGCAGGGAAGAGTCTCTTATTCTACAAATGGAACAAGATGCAGTGATGATTCGAAATAATTTCGAAATCCTTGAACAAACAAGCAAGATGGTAGCATTGTTGGCGGCTAAAGTTGAAGAAGTCAAAGCTTTATAGCTGGAACAAAAACAAAAAAATAACCAAGCTAAAGAAGAAGAGATAAATTTTGTTCCACCTACATTTGAATTTGAAGAACCCAAGGAGGACTTGAAGACTCAACTTGATGATCCAATCGTCTCTCCTTGGCCATTGCTTGAAGAGGTTCCTGAAGATTCCCAGCCAGCTGATACAACTGTGGGAGGTCAACATGTTTTGGATAAACATTGGTTAGATTTTGTCGAGGAACAAAAGGTAAGTGATCCTCCCAACTTTTTCAAAAAATAATCAGTACCTCTATACCCCTCTCTTTCTTTGGAAGAAGATGAATAAGTCACTGCTGAAAAAGAGTTCCTAGTGGCCTTTCCTGAAGAGATCACATTTCAAGCTGACCTACATCAAAGGGAAGATTTTTACATTGATTGTTCATGTTTTAATCATATCCAAGTGGAATTATTTTCTAACTTCCCTTCTGAATTTTTTGATGCAGCATCACATGTGCAAGCCCTGGATGTTAAAGTCAAATTGGCCAAAGAATTTGTCGATAAAGAAGTGGAGGACCCATTCTTCCTCCTTCCCCCATCATTCCAGTTGTACCACAATGAAATGGTGAAGGAGATATTGTAATCTATTTATGGGTTTCTCTATGGATGTTTTAGGATAAAGAGCATTGGAAGAATGGAGTTCTGGAGGTTTCTGAGAAAGAAACCTCATCCACCTTTGGATTGGGGTTAAGCTGCTGCAACTGCTGGACTAGGGGTAGTAAAAACCTAGCACCCACTTGGGGGGTCAAACCAAGAATTATCCTTTTCTATTTCCATTCCTCTTTATTTTTATTTATTTTTCTCATATTTTCTTTATTTCATGTTTTTTAGGTTAAGTGGTAGTATCTAGGAGCTTAACTCAAGGTTGCCACTGTAAAATAAAGTCAGGTTGTATCTTTCCTTCCTTTTATTTCTCTTCCCTTATCATTCTTTTGTTGAGCTGCAATGGGGGTAGTGAAATATAGGTGTGGGGGGAGTGTAAACCTACATAGATGTTTTGTGTGCTTAATTTTTATTTTTATTTTTCATATTTTTAGGATCCTTGAGCTTCAATGAATATTCAAATCATTTTTCACACATTAATTGATTTTGAGATGATTGAAATGATTTTTGAAGAAATGGATTTTAAATGATTGTTGATGTGAAACTTTTTCCTTGAAATAGATTTTCAAGCATTTTTATGAGTTTGGCCAATTTTTGAAATTCATGCCCATGAAACACTGACTCAATACATTTTTTCAGTCCTGTGAGGTATTCTGAACCACTTTGAAATATTCTTTCTAATTCCCACACTTTCTTGAGAGAAGCTTGGATTTTGTGTGAGAACCAGAACTTGTGATTTTTCTCTTTCAAAGATTTGGATTTCATGGAATGTTTTTGATATGATTGAGGCATTTTTTTGGCCATCCATATTTTATCTTGAGACCTACCTTTACATCAATCCTTCATTAGCCCTTAGATTCCATGAATTTCCTTATAGGTTTAAGCCACATTACAAGCTGATTTTTCCTTACCTACCCGCACTCTTGGTATTTTTGGGTGGATATTACAAGTTTGAGTGTGGGGAAAGGGCCTTTTGTGTGCGTTCTTGGGATGTTCTTCATTTGTGGTTGATGTGAGGTGTGTGTAAACTTTTTGGGCAGTGGATTATAAAGATCAAATTGGGAATGAGTAACTCTTTCATTGTGCTTTATTGTTTCATCTGGTCCTCCTTCAAAAAAAAGAAAAAAATAGAAAAAAATGGAGATGATCTTGAATTTATCATTGTAATCCCTTTAATGACTCATATCCCTATTCAAGTTCATGATGGTCATTCTTTAATTGTATTCAATTGTCAGCTCATTCTCCATGAAAAAAGAAAAAAAATAAAGTTGTGCCTTTCTTGATATTTACAAAAAAAATGAAAAAAAGGGGAGAACATTGATGAAATCATTCATTGGATTCATTTCCTGGCTCATGTCCCATGTCATAAAAAAGGGGAGGTGTTGTGTATCACATTGTTAAGGGTATTGGGTGAGGATAATCCTATGTTTTCACTTGAATATTCATGCATTGTACTAAAGAGTCTAACCTCCTCTTTCTAGCCTTAAATTTTTCAATCATTTTACCACCAACCCTAAGCCACAGAATTCACCTGAAAAATTACTCATGATTAAATACATTTTCATGTTTCGATCTGTGGAGAGATGAGAATTGTCACAAGCCTATGGTGATACATGCACTTTCCAAGTATGAGCATAACTCCAGATACAATTTCACTTGAGTGAAGAGTGACACAAAATTCAAGGTGAGGTAGGTTGTGATTGGGCCATGGATGGATTTCTAAGGTTGAATAAATTAAAATGTGAGTAATGAAAATTATTGGTAATTGTTTTTCATAGAGGATACATGATGGAATTTCATTTTGGAAGATATCATTGATGTTTTCTCATTGTTGATTTTTGTGTGAATTTTGATTTGGATATATGATGATTGCTCGGGAGTAAAATTATTAAGTGTGGGGGAATGATGAAGCTTGAATTTTCACATATTATATACTTTATATCAATGTTTTAAATCCCACAAAAGTGTTATTTTATAGGCAATTGTCACATTTTTATGTTTTAGTGGTATTTAGACCTCAAATGCAGAAATGGCTTAATTTTGAGGTTTAACTGTTTTATTTGTCTTCTGTATTTTGGCCATAACATTTTTTAAACTAAACAAAATTGTGAAATTACTTTTTTTTATGTTTCCTTGCATAATTTTCCTCATTTCAGCCTTCTGGATTCCCAGCTCAATCAATCATTTGGAGGCTCAAAACCAGATCACAATCCTGACCTCGAAAACTGCGTACAGATTTGGAAGGTTTTAATGATGAGCTTTTATCTCGAATCTGACAGATCCAATGAAGATGATATTTAACATGGATATGGAAGAGGAATTAATGAAAATATTTAATTAAGGATTCCACATCTGCATCGGCTGGTTTAAAGGAATTAAATGCATGGGATGTTGGAGTTGTGGAAGACGAAGAGTCACATGGATAGATTTAATTTTCCGCAAAAAAACAGTCATAACTCCATCATACGTGGACCAATCTGGATGAAATTTTTTGGAGGGACGAGCCCGAAGATAGGGAACATGTTTCAAGAAGGTAACATTTAACAATTCGGTCATTTAATGGGCCTCAATGGATGTTCAATCCGGAGGACAGAATTGAGTCGAGATTTCATCAACCATTTTCCCTATAAATATGTATCTCTTCTCTATTTTACAAGGATATCCATTTTCAAGGGGCAAGGATGAGTATATTTGTTGTAATAGTTACTTTTAGTTTTAATATATATTAGTTTATCTTTTCTCTTCATTCCACATTTCTTAAATTTATTTTATTTTATGTATTCTCTCTCTGTAATTCCCTTCTCAACTCCACTAAAAATGGAGAACTAACCTCGGCGCTTGTTTGAGGGAGGGAATGGTGAGTTGATTGAGTTGTTGTACATTAATTTATAATCCCTTTATTCAATTTTAAGATTTTTGGTGGTGGTTAAATCGATTATGGTGAGCGGTCTCCCCATTTTCTCTACCACCAATATCTTCTTCTCTTTTATAAATTTTCCTTCCCTTCGCTATTTGTGTTGTGAATACGGTGGAGTATGACATGAGTAGTGATGGTCAGCAAAGAGGTATCTGAGCTGACATTAGGAAGATCATTACCCCATATGCAGAGGTCTCAGTATGTGGTCATGACATTTCAAATGAGAAGGTGAGGTGTGATAGGTCCTGATCACCTCATTGAGTTGAATATTGATATTCTTTTTAAACAATGATATCAACCACCACGAACTCCTAAGAACAACTACCAACTTTCTTTCTTCTAACTTCATTCTGTATTGCATTGAATTATTATTTATTATATTTATATTTTATGTATTTCATTTCCCCACATTTATACTAATATTATATTTTTATATTAGTTATATTATAAATAGTGACAATAAAAAAATAGTGCGTGTTAGCGACCTCCTTGTGATCGAACCTAGGGTGTGCCACTATGGTACATTTTTAGGTAAATAAGAATTTAATTTAATTTTGGTTCGCGACAAACCACTCTCATTAGGCACCGGTGGCCGGCTTCCGCGCTGAGGAGGTAGATCCGGAGCGGGGAGCAGGGTTGCGGTGTGAGGTCGACGGGCAGCTGCAACGGTGAGGGTGCACTGGAGAACAAGCAGGGATCCGGGGCGGCGACGGCAGGCTGATGCGCTGAAGGAGAGTGAGAAGGAGGGGGAATCCAGAAGACCAGTGGGCTGCTGGGTGCAGCAGCGAACAAAAAAGGAGGTAGTCGGGGCCTGCGCGCGGGCTGGCTGGGTGCTATGAAGAGGCGAAGGGGTGGCGCTGGCTGTGTGCGCTAAGAAGGGAGTAGAGGAGGGTCGGGATGGCCACTACAGTGGCGGAATGAGAGGGAGTCGGGGCGTGCAGCTGTGCGCACTAGAGGTGAGGACCGGCAGCGGTGCAGGAGGAATAAGATGGGTGTGCTGCTGTGTGAAAGAGGATAAAAAAAAGAAAAATAAAGTAGGGGGCATGCGCGTGGAAGAAGAACAAATGGAGGGAATAAAAAAATAAAGAACGAAAGAATAGAGAGAAGAATGAAAATAAAAAGCAAAGAAAATAAAATAAAAATAGAATAAAATAATTCCAAACTAATAATACTATTATTATTATTAATTATTAATAATATTAATAATATTAATAATATTAATAATAATAATAATCATATAAATAATCATATTATTAATAATAACCTTCATACTAAATAAAAAAAGAACTCATATTATTTTAATTAAATAAAAAAATATGAAAAGTGCCACGCAGTTGCATGGGCGGAGCCGCGCGGCGTCACGCTCTGCCCGTGCGCCCAGTGATGTCGAACCAAAAATGCGCGTTTTAATCACAAACTGGAAAACTTCGTCCGGGACTGACCCCGGACCCCAGAAAAAATAACTCAACGTAGAAAAATAATAAAAAAATAAAATAATCTCAAGGGTCGGGGTGTCACATTGTAGATCCTGAATAGAGTTACTGATTATAAGTTACGGATGTTTGAAGTAAGGATACTAAAGAGGTTCATTTATCCCTTTCGTAGAGCCCTTTCATAGAGGTCCAATTCAAAGAGGTTGAATCATGGAGCCCCTTTCAACACATTTTGATGGAATGATGGTGTACTTCGTGAATCTGACACCACTTCACGACCATGGTGAGGATTAATGTTGAGATTTGCAAATCTGATGGAGTTGCGCCCATTTACAAAGATCCAAAATTGATTTGAAAACATTATCCCTAATTCTTAAAACCCCTTCCTGATAAATACCCTGCTCATGCATTTATTCAAGAGGAGTAGATGCCGCTGGGTTGTAGCCTTACACTCTCAATTAGCAAAGATCATATGCTTCCCGAGACCCTCTTCAACAAATCCCTTAAGCATCATGAATCCTACACTCTTTCATGCATAAGAGCCTCTACCCATTGTGGAGATGCCTTTTTGGGAGGCCAACACGCTTTGTGAATCAAGAAGGCCCTTTGAGGCACTTGAGGATATTATAAGTATTCAGCCTTCACAATGAACCCCCCTTGGGAATCAGGATATCCTTTATGAGAACCCTAGCTCCATGAAGCCCCATTCTTCTTAAGACCCTGGTCTTTGTGAATTCATTTTACAAAACCCCTTCATTAATCTCTTATCTTCATGTACATGTGTCCATAATATAGGGGGTTACACCCCCACACCCCCACATGAGATTAATGTCAGACTACGGTCTTGATTATCTGGCCTAGTCCCTTCACTACTATCATTGAACCCCATGGAAAATATACACTTTCATCACAAAATATTTGGTCTGAGTCAAGGAAATTTAATATTGAACCCTTATGCAGCCGAAACTTCTACCCCTAAAGTACTATGATTTGAGATACTCCCATACACCACCTAAAATACCTTGAGTAATCCTACTCCTCTTGGTCATATTCCTATGTCATTAGTTGAGGTTCTCTCCCAGGGTTCCCAAACTACCTTAAGTCCAAACATTCCTCAAGAAACTCATCAAAACCCAGTCACTTGACTCATATGCCAAGTTGAACTGGAAATGGAGTCCCTCGTGTAAGTCCCACATCATCCGGTGTCTACCACCAAGCAATCCTTACTACATGACTCCAAACAGTAGTGTACCCTATCATTTGAGAATATGATGCCTTCTATTACAAACATGATATGACTTGTGCTTCAAGCATAAGATTCCTCATGTCATAATCAGGATATTACCACCAAATGGTAACCACGGGCCACCTCATCTGGTGTAGGCCCTAATATATACCTTGACCCAACAGCAAGTCATGATGCCCTCATGGCCTAACATGAGAAAGATAGAATGGGACACTTAATTCATAAGCCCCATACATTTCATCATTCCACATGATGTTAAACTATAATCTTAATCTATGAAATGGACATGGAATTCCTTCCTGACCTGACATGAGGAAGCAATGATGGGTAACTCAATTCATAAACCCCACACACCTAGTCCATTCCATGATGTTTAAATGTAATCACACTCCATGCATTGGATGTCAAATTCCATCATGACCATACATGAGGACAAAATTATAGGTATCTCAATGAATAATACCCATAAATCTCATCCATTCAAAATATGTTAAACTATAATATTAATCTATGAAATGGACATGGAATGCCTTCATGACCTGACATAAGGAAGTAATGATAGTAAGCTTCTATGTCCATTTCCCATGCATATCATTTCGGCTCCATAGAGGCACATAGGAAGCTCCCACGCAAAAACCCAATCCACATAATTTATGCACTATAGTAGTACCTGGGAATCTCCCAAAGGTAAGCCCCACCCACATCATTTCCACTCCATAGTGGCACCCAAGAAGCTCCCTCATATAATCCTCATACACACCATTTCCACTCCATAACATCACTTATGAAACATCCAAATGTAAGCCTCAACCATATCATTTCCCCTTAATGGAAATATTCTAGGCATAATCCCAAACTATATGATCCATTTCCATGGTCCCCCTCCTCAGGTATAAGACCCAAAATCATTCTCATACTACATGTGATTTGATTCCGAACTAACTGGGATTCATAGGAATCCTCTTTGAGGTCCAAACCTGGAAACAAAAAAAATTTACTGACTTTATCGACTCCATACTCTCAAACCAAAATGACCATATTCCATCATTATTTTACCCGATCATCCACATCTCTGAAAGATCATGCCATCCATGTTGGACACTCCTACGCATAATACGCATTAACATCATCATTGTTCCCAGCATCACATTTTTATCTTACAAACATAATCCCAACACAATCCAACCAAGATAAATCCTCTTGTGATGGGAAGATCACATGCATAAACCCTACACCATCCATCAAAATATGTGGTTTTTGATCCCTCTCTCCTAAACAAGGTACGTATGATGCCTCTCTATGGTTCAATCTAGACCCGCAGTAAACCATGGTCCCCCTAGTGGTGTACCTCCTAACCCACCTTTAAGAGAGTTCTAATTAGCCTCTACGGTGTGACATCATCCCCTTTATGGGTCTCACCTCCCCAAACCTACCTCAATTGGGTATTCTGATTCATCTATCATCAAAACATTCAGTTGTTCCTACCTGGGGATGAACCACCTCAATCAGCTTGCATAGGGGGTTATAAATATTCTCATTCCATTACTGTAAGAAATTTAACATTGTACATGACTCATACTGCTACCCCATGGGTTTCTTGAGGCGAAAGCCTTGGAAGATATTCACCTATGTAGTTAGCAACCTTAGATTAAACATGGGATTACAAAGGTGAAATCCGTGGATGAAATGTATTTGGAGCCAGATACCTCATGACCGATACAGGATTTAGTGGGTTAAACACCTAGTATGCCTCCATGAGATTCCCTAACAAGAAGAATAATGTTGGTTACCAACACACACAGTGTCCACATATTCCCAAAAATGCATGAAATTTTAATCTACTCTAACAAAAGGTTGATTCCCTATCATAAACCTTTGGAATTTCCATATAGAAGTAGTGTAATTAATTGGCATCCACAAATAGATGGAACCAAAAATGAGTTCCACAAACATATGTAACTCTATGAGGGATACCAGGACTAGGATACAAATTCCATGGAGAAATCCATTAAGGAGAATACATCATCAATGAAAGTGATGAATGTATACCACCTTTTTAATGTGGGAATGAACGGTAATAAGAGCTGCCAATGTGCACATACAATGTTGTCGATGCATGGGTGTACCCTGGAAAAAGTGTTAGAAACAATGACCTTAGTGACGTTAATATACAATATAAAATTTATTTTCAAGATAATCTCATATTATACATCTCATGCCCCCTATTTGAAAAATATATCATTATGAGTCGATTAAATGTAAATGATGAGATTTATAATTACTTTCTTATCACCAAACATTTGTATGGTTATAATAAATTATTTACAAATTATAAATTTATAAACATATGAATTTTAATCTGCTATAAATTAAATATACTTATTTATAAATTTCCATGAACAAAAATAGAAAATTAGAAGAAAAATGTAAGTTTTTAAAGAAAAAATGATATCAAAATGTTTCCCATTTAAGAAATGGAATTAGGGAATGTTATCCAATAATTATAATTAATAAATTTTGATATAAATTAACATAACTCAATTGTGGTTACATGATATAATAGACCATGTTTTATTATTCATGAGGTGAAAAAAGATGAAATAAGGTAGGATTTATAGTAGGGGAATTCTCTAACCCAAACATATTTTTGGTTATCTTATCTTTAACATTATTTTCAGTATGGATATCCTCTAATTGGGTTAAAATTGATTTCACTATTATTTACATTTTTCATTTATGTACAGGATTCAACCTTTCTAAATGTATTCCAATACACTAATAAATATTTTTTGAAAAAACATTAATTTCTAAAACATATAACTAACTCATTTTGAGATATTTCTTCTCTAATCAAGATGATAATGTTTTAATTAGAAATATAACTTCCCTCATTAATTTGGTAAACCAATGGTTTTTTTCTTAATATATTATTTATGAATTACATATAAACCCCATCCCTTTTCATGGGTTTATTTCATGATTATTATTATTATATGTTCTATGTATCATGTATGATTATGATCATTTTATGGTGTGATGGGTAGGCCTAAAATTATATAACCATAAAATTCATTGGGTAATGTGATATATCTCCCAAGATAAAGGGTATTATTCAGGAAAATGGTGTTATATTTCTTCACTTTTATAATTTTTATATTTATTCACATATTTTAGGTGTAAACATTATTTTAGCTTTGTTCATAATAATGTGGGGTATTTTAATGATACATTATGAAATTTAGTTGTATTCATACTCTAAATCCCATGACTTTATCAAATTTTTACCTCATAATTATATTGATGATTCTATTCTTATGAAATTATTATATTGATTTTGTTTATCCATGTACAATTGATTCATATCCCTTATCCATAAACATAATGAGATTTTATCTCACCTCTTTATTTGATTTATATCCTCAATTGATTACCTGTAATAAAGAGATAATGGTAGTTTTAGATGGATAAAGATGAAAAATTTGAATAATGTTGAATTTTAATAATGTATTATTGGAAAATGGGCCTAATTTCCCCAAGATACTATACCTTTGGATCCTAGATTATATCACTATTATGTTATTTATCATAAAAATTACATAATTGTAATGTATGAAAAATTTAGGACACAATAGTTTTTATCAAAATTCTATTTTTAAATTTCATAATTAGGATTAGAAATCATTAGTGAAATCCCTAGAGATAAGCCTATGTTTTTAGGGAAACATCCTATGTTTTGGTAAAGTATTAGAGTGCATAGTTTCTGAGAAAGAAATACCAATCTGGATACTACAAGTGAATATGGATTTGCCATAATCATACCTAGGGGTAATAACCCCAAAAAAGGGGAAATTTAATTAACATAATTTTCACCTGGTACACAATAAATAGGGCTTTCTCCACACCTAGTTTGACACTCATAGGGGTTATTTTTTATTTAATCACAAACACTACAAACAATTGTGAAGGATAAATAACTATTGAAATGATTCCTCTTAATGTTAGATAATTATTAAATTATATAACCCTAAAGTAATATTTGAGAAAGAAACTAGAAATTGGGTTCCCATTAGATATACATTTTGAATAAATTTTCATATTATAATAAATTATTTATGAAATCCTTGTTGAATTAATTTTTTTAAACAATTTCTATTTTAGAAAATGGTGGTAACCAAGAGAAACTAGACTAACAAAATGTGTTATGGAAAATGAAATGATTTTATAAACAACATTACAAATTAAATTGGTGGGGGGGTTAAAAAAATTATATGATTATTACCCAAATTTCATAGGTTTTGAAAAATAGTTTGAACCATGTAGAACTTCTGCCTATACCCAAGAAAGAGAAATTGGTTATCGATTCATTTATTTAGTAATGAATATTATCATTTGTAGGGAATTATGATATAGTTTTCAGGATTTAATGGGTGAAACCAATGGATAATATCTTTTATGTGATCTATTTATTTGAGATTCAGAAGTAGACTCTATTCATCTACCATTTAAATAGAGTGGTCAATCGGTGTTTTCCATTGATAAATAAAACAAATCCAAAGGATGAAATGGAATATATGGAGTGGGAACACATTAGGGGAAAAATTCATAACAATTATTTACCTAAAACTCTTCAAAGAAATATAGATAGATAATTCCTATAGATTTAGAAAAATATGGTTGAATGAGTAATATCTTATATGTTAAACTTTATAATTCTTCTAAGATAGGCCTAGATATTTTTATCAATACTGATATAAAAATAAATAGATTCATTAGTATGATAAAACCGTTCCATCCAAAGGATCTAACTATTCTAGACTATCACGTTTAGGAATAATTAATTCAATGTTCTATCTATGTAGAGATGAAGTTTGTTGGAGGTTACCATGGTTATAGAGATAAAAAAGATGAATGGAATTTCATTCTAGTGGATAAAATGTCAAATAAGTAAGGAAGATCCAACTAACCACATGTAAAATATGTGGGAAGAAGAATCATAAGAATTTCATCCTCCATATGTGTGGGAGAAGGCCACAAATATCATGAATGTTAAAGAGAACTAAATAATTTTGACAATGTGAAAGAGGAAAGGAAGTCACCACCCATGGTTAAATTATTCAAATATTGGTATAAAGTGCACCATGTAAGATATTGTACTGAACCATGGGTAATTGAGGGTAATCCACATTAGAACCCACTAATAACTAGAGGGAAAAGGAAAGAATATTCCACCACTACAGCTAATGAAGAACATGTAAATTAAGTCATATAATTTATACTTTCTATTCACAGAATAATAGAAAATAATGTATTTTATTTTAGCTCAATACATTTCTTTATATATTGATATTTTTATAGAACTGAGGAATAATAACCTTGATACCTTCAATTATATATACGCATAAAACACCTAATGGTGTGATCAACAATTCCAGTGCTTACTTTATTACATTAGCATTGATACAAGCTGTAAAATCCTAAAGGACCAGTTAGTTTAGAAGCTTTATACAAAATAATACATAAAAGATAACCATTTTACATAGGGATATAAAATAAAATTCATATAAACGGAAAACATTTGTCATCCTAGAACTCATTATTGGAATTATTCTTTATATATTGGGGAAGATAATTAAAATAATGGTGATATGAAATTCTTAGCAAGGATTATGTACAGTTGAAGCTATCATTAATCAATAAACATAATAAATATGGAATAGTAAATAACTAAGCACACATCCCATTTAAATAGAATTAATATCTTGATATGATAAGGAATAATCAATGTGACATGGTAAATAATAGAAAACAAATTCCATTTAATCACTAAAGTGTTATGAAATGAGTCTCGAGATAATATCATTTAGAAAATATAATTGAAAATAAGGTAAGGAAAAAAAATATGGAAAGGTAATTAATTTAAAATACATGTCATTTAATCAATAAACTAAGAATTAAATTCATCCAAATATAAAGTAATTTTTAAATTGTCATGGAGAATAATAATAATTGAATTATTAATAAAGGGAATGTTTAATCATTGGATGTCATGTTCTCACGATAATTATAACTCTACCATCATGACCTTTCATAAGATGGTTTAAAAATACAAGTATAAAACTATTTACATTGGCTAACTTATTTGTCTCATTAGACCTATCGACGCATAGAGAGGCTATATAATTTTAATACCCACTCATCACTTCATGTCCAAATAATTATTCATATATCTAATAATAAATTTGATTAATGAGTAATTTGTCTTATCAACAAATATCATTGTAACAACCCAAACATTAATTAATGAAAATTCTTATTGATCTAATTAAATGGATAATTATATAAAATGGTTACATAAAATATGCACTTTCTTTGTTTTATGGATTTCAAAATACCATTAAGAATTCTTACCATTTCTAATATAGAAATTGAATAGTGATCAATTGATTAATATAAATATAAGGCTTTTACTAATCCAATTTACTCAGACAAAGGAAGTGATTGCCTTGTCCAGTAGAATTTCTCAACACGAAGCACATTTTATGGAGTTATGAAGAGAGGTGGAGTCACTAGGCATCGCTCTTGGCCAATCACAAGCCTAGATTCAATATATTAAGCTCGAATGGAACCGCCTAAGGTAGAAGTGGAAGTTGATAGAGATTACCACCCAATAAATGTTATCTGAGCCACCCCAAGAGTATTTCACCATAACACTCCTTACCCTTAGGTCTTATGTGGGTGTTATAAGGGTTTTTGTAACAACACTATATCACTAGGGTAATTTTCATTATTTGTGTACATAATAAATAATATAGATTCATTTTATTATTGTTACATTGTAAATAGTTTTTTTAAAAAAATAGTATTTTTAGTTAATATTCAATTAAGAAATTTATTTTTATGAATTAATCTAATTTTTAATTAAATAATATTCTAATAAAACATTAATACTTAATTAATTTTCATTAAATATAAACAATTTTATAATTTTTTTGAATACAATTATAATTTTTATGAAGGGTGGAAAGCTGTTTTTTAAAAACCCCATGAATTTTTGATAAACGTTAGTCTTTATATTAAAAGTAAAAAAATCACATGTTTAGCAAATTATTTAGATAAAATGAATATTATTTTTGGAATCAGGATGTCGAAATTATCCAATGGTGAATTTTTCATAATTTTATGAGAGAGTCGAATATTTTGGGTAAAAATTAAATACCATTTAAACATATAATTTATTTTATGACATCATAATGACCCAATAGTGATGTAATAATATACTATAAACATGATCTTCGGCCAATATATGTTTTACCTTTAAAATAATTTGATTTTATAATTGATTTATTAATTTTATGGTGCCTTAGTGGACCCTCCAAGAGTTATAAAACATTTCAACCTTTTAAAATGATTTACTTGAGAGTGTGAGACACCTCCACAAAAGCAAGCCAAATATTTTAAGAATTTAGGCCATTGGAAATATAAAATAATGTTTCCCACTCCCATTTGGAAAAAAACCATGAGAAAAACCCATGGGTTTTTTTCTGGTTTTGATTAGTTTAATGTTTGGTGTCCAAAACCTAAATAATAAAGAATTACCTCTCTTTTCCTATATAAACCCAACGAATATCCCACTTACTCTTCACTCAAAAACTTTTTATCTTGACCAAACCCTGACCTCATTTCACTATAATCCTTATAAATCTCCCCAATCTCTTAATAAGCCTCTATCAAGCCTCTCATAAGCTGTTGGGATCACACATCCAAGTAAGGGATTTCTTCATTTCTAATTTTTTTCTAAATTTCATTATATTTTTATACGATTTTTTCAATTAAAAAAAGTTGGGTTATGATTTATAACCTCCCCCATGCTTCCTTTATTATGTTTTCATGATGAAATATCTTTTTCTTTCTCATTAATTCCTCCCATTTTCACCTGTTAACATGTTGAAATTCAGTAAGGAATTTCACTCTCCAGGTTTAGATTCAAGAAAGTATTTTATATTATGAATCTAAATTCCATTAAATGTGTTGGAACATCTATCTATATGAAAACCTTACTGTCTATTTTAGTTACATATAATGAGATACTAATTTCACTCTCATCAACCATTTTTATGAACTCTTATGTCACGCTGTTATGCTGCCGAAATTGCCCCGTGATTTTCCAAGCCAAAGTGATTTTGTAGTGAATACCATGCCCATTTCTCTATCAAGGGTATTCACATTTATAAACCGTTACATATTGATTATAGTGTTTCATGTATTTATTTGACATTCCTTTATCATTGAATAAATAATGATGTTGAATGATTTCATTTTGTATGATCCATGTTTTACAATTATGCATGAAACGATATGATTAAGAAGGGTTGGCCCTATTAGCGCTCCAATGCATTGGGTAAAGATCAGTATCATGATACTTCAAGTGAAATGAGGGTTTACTCATTCTAATTCATGTGAAATGAGGTTTTACTCATGCTCTATGTGAAATGATCCTTGGCTCATGCTAATATCATGTTAAATGTTATTTCCACATTTCCATGATATGATAATCATGCTATATCATGCCTTTATGTTCATGTTTCTATTATGCTCCATTGATATGCCTATTTTCTGAAATGTATTATATTATTCATTTTATTCTATGGCTACTCCCTTACTGGGATTTATGTATTACCCTTTCATTAGGCATGTCCTCAGGTTATCCCATGAAATGCTAAGTACAGTGAAATGTTATAGTCATGCAAAAAAAAATTTCAATAAATATGTGTATTTAAAATTTTAAGTAGTTATGTATTGTTATTAATCCCTAAATACATTATACATCTTGATCTTATATGTTTTATCTCGTAAATATTTTATGTAATAAATCATGTTTAAGCGTGTAATAAGGAGCAGGGTTGTTATAGTTGGGATTAGAGGATAGGTTTAGTTATTTTTGTCATTAGGATTAGACAACCCCAATGAAAGACTTACAGATATGACTAAGTATAATAAAAACATCCCTAAATTTTACTGAGTATTGAGTTAGTGGTTTATAAAAAAAATATACATGTCTGGATAAGAGTAGGTAGAGGCGGCTTTGGCATAGATGTATCTTGGGGTAAAACCCAAAAACACCGCTTTGAGCTATACTGAAACATGAACTGTTGCATGAAAATGGGCCTTGCTGCACTCTTGGTTATGACACTCCTAGGGGATATTCTTTGGTAAATTTATGAGTATATTATGAAACATTATTAAGGGAAAAAATCCCCTAAGAATATATTTTTGTAAGTAGATCTTGGATAACATAGATTGAAGCCTATATGTTCTTAATTTATGGAAATACAAGAAATTTATAAGTCATCTATTTTTTTATTTTGATTACCCTTTATATGATACCCTTAACATTCCTTTTATTACAACCATTTTCTAGTAACTGTAGGACTCGATCTAACAACTAATATGAAGATCACTGTCACGATAGTTCTAATAAGATGCCCAATCCGACGAGATTGGGAATGACAAACATTGTCATGATACTCTCCCAGTTAAATCATGTTTTTAATAGAAACATCGTTCAAGAGGAGCATTCAACCCCCACCCCCTCCCCTAATAAAGAACAAGTTTCAATCATGAGCATCATAATAGAACGACCTCCTACATGTAATGGATCATATGATCCCTTAGCCTCTGAATAATGGATCAACTCCACTGAAAAGATCTTATCCATCCATCAATGTTACGAGAAAGAGAAGGTAATTATGGTTTCTTATCATATGGAGATTGAAGCTGATCAATGGTGGACATTGATAAAAAATACTAAGCATGAGGAGGAGATCAAGGCGTTGGAAGATAAGGATTTCTAGAAAATGTTATTTGAAAAATATTTTTTTATCACCCTTCGACATAACATGGAAAGGGACTTCTATTACCTCAAGAAAAAATATGATGAATCCATCAGATATAATGAAGAAAACATCACAAGGCTTGCACGATATTCCTATATCTTTGATGTTACCCTCGAATGCAAGGTCAACTGCTTCTTTGGTGGTCTAAAACCAAGCCTACAGAAATCCCAAGAGATCCGTGACTTAGAGAACTATAAAGAAATTATTTGATGTGCCATAAAAGTCAGATAGAGATTAACGAATCTCAGGGGTATCATTGGGATAAGAAGCTTAAGGTGTACTTCAATTCTTGAGGTCTGTTTGATAAATCCAAGGCTGCTAAAAAAATTCAGCACCCCAATTTCCAAAGGCATGGAAACAATCACCCTATAAATTTCCTAAAGGGGGTGAGGAAATGCTTTAGGTGTGGAAGAGAAGGGAACCTGGACATTAACTACAAACAAGAAAAACCTGTGGCTGTGGAAGAGGATAGGAACACATTGTTTCACACTGAACACGTTTTTCATTGTATCAACTTCAAATAAATAGGGAACTTTTCAAACCAATTACCTAATCCAAGGGTTTTCGGAGGCAACCAACAACCTCTAAGGTAGCAAGGGAGAGATGTTTCCATCACTACCACCGAATTGAACCCCAACAATGAATTTATGATAGGTACTCTAGTAATTTATTAAA
Organism: Viscum album; assembly: GCA_963277665.1. Classification (NCBI taxonomy): domain Eukaryota; kingdom Viridiplantae; phylum Streptophyta; class Magnoliopsida; order Santalales; family Viscaceae; genus Viscum; species Viscum album. The sequence continues at coordinate 1,820,622,660 of OY728146.1, forward strand.
TAATAGAGAACAGACTTTTTGATTCTAGTTCTACGCATTCTTTTATATCCTGAATGTTTTTTATAATAATCCAAACACCACCACAAATCATGGAAGTAAATATTTCTGTGAGAACAGAAAATGGGTAAATCATTTCATCTCATGAATATAACTCCTCCCCTGTCATAGTTTTTGTATTGAAATTCTCAGAAAACCACGTCATGCTTCCTATGGTGGAATTTTATTAATTTCATGGCATGTATTGGCTTTCCTTTTATAGATCCAACATAAATTTCAGTGAAAGAGAAATCACTCTCTATATGGAGAATCGACCCCCGATTCTGTACAAGTACAAGGAGGAGGATGAATATTATTTAGCAACATCATCTAAAGTGTGGATATTATTGGCCTATGAGCAAAGGTATCTTTCTTAGATGATTGTGTCTGTAGATGCAACCATCCTTGATGACATTCCTATTTTGAGGTAATTCACTAATGTATTCATAAGGAATTGTCTAGCCTTCCTTCTATACAAGATGTTGAAGTGTCAAAAGATATTATACTTGGGGAATTTCCAATACCCAAGACTCTATATTGAATGACAATTTTGGATCTTGAGGAGTTGAAAAAACCACTACAAGAGAATCTAGATAATTGTATTATATGCCCAAGTGCTTCACCAAGGGGTGAACCAGTCCACTTTGTCCAGAAGAAGGATGAGTCAATGTGCCTTTGCATTGATTATCGTGAGCTCCAAAAAAATAATGATAAAGAAAAAGTATATTCAACCAAAAATTGATGACTTCTTCGATAAGATATGTGGAGAACAATAATTATTCTATGTGGATATGCAGTCAGGATATTATCACATAAGGGTGAAGAAATAGGATATCACCAAGACTTCTTTTTATACAAGATACAAGCACTATGAATTCCTAGTAATGCTTTTCAGACTCACTAATGCTCCATTTATCTTTATTTACTTGATGAATAGAGTATTTAGAGATTACATCCAAAAAAATTTGGTAGTCCTTATAGATGATATTATAATATACTCCAAAACCAAGGAGGAGAATCTCAAAACTGTACTAGAGACCTTACTAATGAAGAAACTCTATGAAAAGTAAAAAAAGTGTGAGTTCTGGTTGAAGGATGTCTCAATATTGTGTCATATCATCACAAAAACTGGGATATTAGTGGATCCATACAAGATAGCTACAATTGAGGGATGGTTGAGTCTAACATCCATGATGGATATCTGTTGTTTCATGGGGTTAGCCAGATATTATCACTGATTTGTGTAAAATTTATCATGATTTTAAAAACCCTCTTACCATGCTATCTTGGAAGGTAGTAAAGTTTTCTTGGAGTGATTAATGTGAATAGAACTTCAAAGAGTTGAAAAGGAGGCTTATCATTACACTCATGCTCACACTACCCACAAGTGGAAAACTTTTTGTGGTATTTAGTGATGCTTAGAAGAAGTTCATGGGTTGTGTGGTGATGAAAAATGAAAAATTCATTGACTATGCTTCCAAGAAATTAAATGTTCATGAGAAAAACTATCCAACACATGATTTGGAGTTGGCTATAGTAATCTTCACTTTGAAATTTTGGAGGAATTACCTCTTTAGTGAGAAGTTTAAAATATATATGGATCACAAAATCCTCAAGTATATATTCACACTAAAAGAGTTGAACATGTGCCAACAAAGATGGTTATAGTTGATCAAATACTATGAATGATCAATCCATTACCACTCTGGGAAAGCGTACAAGGTTGCATATGCTCTATGTAGAAAGGACCCAACTATTATATCATTTATGAGAATCAAAAAGGATCCAATCTTCTTAGATTTTCTGAAGATGGACATGGGAATCGTAAATAAGGGAACATCATCAATCATTTCACAAATGATTGCTCAATCGTCTTTTTGGAAAGGATAAATGATGCTCAAAAGGATGATGTGGGAATTCATAAGAAAGTAGAAGCTATCATAAAAGTGAAATCCTCACTGTTCAATGTTAATGAAGAATGAATTGTGAGATTTGGGATAAGATTATGTGTTCCATCAAGACTAGAGTTATAGAAAAAACCTTTTGGATAATGCACATAGTTCAAATTTCTCAATTCACCCAGGAAACACAAAGATGTATCAATATATATAAGGAAATTATTGGTGGGATAAAATTAAAAAGGAGATTGATGAGTATAAATCAAATCTCCTTGTATGTTAGCAAGTGATGTCTATGAGGTAGAAGTATAAGGGGATGATGCAACCATTACCAATACCAGTATGAAAGTGGTAGAAAATCACAATTGACTTTGTCACTGGACTTCGAAAGACATCCAAATGAAACAATGCTATCTAGGTTGTTTTGGATTTTCTTATAGAGACTACGCACATCATTGAAATTTTAGAGGATTTCACATTGGATCAACTTGCACGGATATATATCAAATATGTGGTAAGGCTGAATGGAGTACCACTATCGATTGTATATGATCAAGATCCAAGATTTACCTTTATGTTTTAGAAGAGCCTTCAATGTGATCTGGATACTAAGTAGAACTTCACTATGTCTTATCATCCCCAAATTGATTGGTAATCCAATTGGATTATCCGAACACTTGAGGACATGTTGAGAGCATGCTCAATGGACATCAAAAGAGGATGGGACCAACATACCCATCTAAATGAGTTCTCTTACAACAACAGCTTCCACACAAACATCCAAATTGATCCTTATTAATTACTTTATGGGAAGAGGTGAAGAACACTGACATGTTGGGATGAAGTTGGGTAGCGAAAACTACTGGGTCGAGAAATGGTCGAACAAATGGTGGAGACGGTTATTACCATACAACAGAACATTAAAGCTGCTCAGATTCCAAAAAAGTTCTATACTAATAATCATTGACGAGACCTATAGTTTGGTGTCAGAGACATGGTATTCTTCCACATATCACTATGGAAGAGAGTTATGATATTTTTGGTAAATGGGAAAGCATATTCCAAGGTAAATATGCCCTTTTGAGATCCTTTATCACATTGGATTTGTGGCCTATAGAAAAGCACTCCCACCAAACCTATCTCATGTACATGAAGTATTCCATGTATCACTCTTGAAAAAGTACATATGTGACCCATCTCATGTACTCAATCTAGTGAAGGTACAATTGGAAAATAACCTCTCTTATAAAGATAAGTAGGTGAAGATCATAGATCATAGGGAAAAAGTTATATAAAATAAAATAATTCCCCTCGTCTAGGTGTTTTGGAGAAACTACAAGTTTGAAGAAGAAACATGGGATTTGGATGAAGTGATGAAGTAGCGTTACTCGCATCTGTTTTAGTGTTGGAAATGGAAATTTTGAGGGCCAAATTTCATAGGTGGGGAATATTGTAACGACCCAAACATTTATTAATGAAAATTCATCTTTATATAATTAAATGTACTATTATGTAAAATGGTTATATAAAATATGCACTTACTTGGTTTTATGGATTTCAAAATACCGTTAATATTTGTTACCATTGCTAATAGAGTTATTGAATAGTGATAAATTGATTAGTATAAATATAGGGCTTTAACAAATCAAATTTAATCATACAAAGGAAGTGATGACCTCATGCAGTAGAATTGCTCCATACGAAGCCCATTTTTCGGAACTCGAAAATGATGTGGCATCACTAGGATTATCTCTAGGCTAAGCCCAAGCTGAGCATCAACACGTTAAGCTCGAACGGAACCTCCTATGGGAGAAGTGGATGTTGACAGAGATTACCACCTAAGAGATTTTATATGAGCCACCCCAAGAGTCTGTCATCATCGCACAGATTACCCTTAGGTCTTATGCGGGTGTTATAAGAGGTTATGTAACAGGACCATTGCATTATGATTATGTGCGTTCTTTTTTTATATAAAAAATAATATACATTCATTTTATTATTGTTACTTTGTAAATAGTCTTTAAAGCACAAATATTATTTTAAGATAATATTCAATTAAGAAATCTATTTTTATGATTAAATGTATTTATGAATTAAATAATATTTTAATAAAATATTATTACTAAATTAATTTTTATTTAAATTTAAATGATCGTATAATTTTTATGAATACAATTTTTATTTTTATTAATGGTCGAAAGCTATTTTTGAAGAAACTCATGACTTTTTTATAAATGCTAGATTTTATTTTAAAAGTAACAAATCAAAAATTTAGAAAATTATTTTGGTAAAATGAATATTATTTTTGGAATAAATATGTTGAAATTATCTAATGATGAATTTTTCATAATTTTATGAGACAGGCGATTTTTGGGGTAAAAATTAAATAATGCTTACATATATAATGTGTTTTATGACATCATAATGCCCCAATGGTGATATAATAAAATACTATAAACATTATTTTCTGCCAATATATGTTTTACCTATAAATAATGTGATATTCCATTTGTTTTATCAATTTTATGGTTCTTTAGTGGACTCTCTAAAACTTATAAATCATTTTAACCTTTTAAAATGATTTCCTTGAGAGTTTGACTCACCTCCACATAAGAAAGCCAAATATTTTAAGACGTTCGGACATAGGCCAGATAAAATAATATTTCCAACTCCCCAATGGAAAAAAATAATAAAAGACCATGGGATGGTTTTTGGTTTTGATTAGTTTGAAGTGCGGTGTCAAAAACCTAAATAATAAAGAAATCCCTCTCTTTACCTATATCAACCCACCCAAGATCCTACTTTCTCTTCACTAAAAGCATTTGGTGCTCAACCAAACACTGAACACCTCTCCCTAGAATCCCCTCAAGGCACCCCAGGATCCCAAGAAGCCTCTCTCAAGCCTCCTCCAATCTTTTTAGATCACACATCCAAGTAAGGTATTTCTTCCTTTTCTCATTTTTTTCCAAATTTCATTGTATTATTATACCTTTTTTAAATTAAAACTTTTTGGGTATGATTTCGCAACTCCCACATACTTCCCTAATTATTTCTTAATTATGAGATACCTATTTATCTCTAATTAATTATTTCCATGTACACTCATTACCATACCAAAATTCCATAAGGAATTTCTCTATCCTTATTTACATTCATGAAATTCTTTTATATTATGAATCTAAATTCAATTACATATGTTGGTACATGTATCTATATTACCCACATACATTTAATTTCATGTAAATATGATGGGATACCCATTTATTTCTCATAAACCATTTTTATGAACTCTTATGTCACGTTGTTATGCTGCTGAAATTCCACCACTATTTTTCAAGCCAAAGTAATTGTTTAGTGAATTACATGTTCATTTATCTATCAAAGGTATTCAAATTTAAGAAAATTTACTTATTTATTATAGTGTTTCATGTATGTACTCAACATTAAATTATCATGGAATAAATGATGATTTTGAATGATTCCATGTTGTATGATCCATATGGCACACTTATGTATGAAATGAAATGATTAAGAAGGGTGATCACTAATATCCCTCCAATGCGTTGGGTATATATTAGTATCATGATACGTCAAGTGAAATGAGGGTTTAATCATTCTAATTCATGTTCAATTAGTGTTTTCTCATTCTCTATGTGCAATGATCCTTAGCTCATACAAATATCATGTTAAATGTTGTTTCCACATTTCCATGTTATGATAATCATGTTATAACTTTCTTTTATGTTCATGTTTCTCTTAATCTCCATTAATTTGACTATTGCCTAAAATGTATTATATAATTCATTTTATGCCTTGTTTATGCCCTTAATGGGATTTATTTCTCACCCTTTCTTTATGAATGTCCTCAGGTTATCCCATGAAATGTTAAGTATGAAGGAATGTTATGGTCATGTAAAATATGTTTTCAATAAAGATGTTTATTTCATATTTTATGTTGTTATGTAATGTTCTTAATCCCCAAAGATACTAGACCTCTACATATTCTATTTTGTATCAAGTTAATATTTTTTGTAATAAATTAGGTTTTTTTGTGTAATAATGAGTAGGGTTGTAATAATCATCAGTTATTAAAGAAGAATTGTTTATCAATAGTTGACTAGTCAATTAAATAACATTCAAAGTAAACACCATATGTATGAATAGTATATGATTTAGGAAATATTCATATCCCTGATATAATTATTATAGGTAAACATTAATTGAAACATTTATAATAATGAATTAATATTTATTCATGTTAAATTAATCAATTGGGAATTAAATACACCACATTAAAGTGAATTGGTGTATATTAACATATATGTTATCGTGAAGTAGAAATTGACATAAAATGTCTTACAATGGTCATAAAATTAAAGTGTTAATTTATCCATGAATAGATTATGTGTATCAAATATCATTCAACATATAAAAATTTAAAACAAAACATAAGATAATAAAAAGTAATTATACACATAATCTTATAATATCAAAGGAAAACGAAGAACTATTATAACCTAATGAAAATAATTTGAGTTATGAAATATTTATCACCTATAACATTCATGTCAAATATACATTGATGAAATAATTCAATTTAAAACATAAAATACCAAGAATTATTACATATTAATAACATTAAATTTCAAATGGGTATTATATATAAAATATAAAATAAATTAGGTGCATAACATTTCAATATGCCAGAGTGAAGTGAAATTGAGATGGAGTCCCTTACCTTGAGACTCACTCATCACATACATCCTTTATATTCCTAAATAATAAAATCATGTTAATTATTTACTATCACAAGAAAATTTTCAAGTTTATTATTACTTTTTTTAATTGTTACCATGTTATATACAATAACTGAATAAATTATTTTCACTTTAGGTTTTTTAACAATATCAGACTTATATGTAAAAAAATGACTTTGCTAGGTTGATTATTTTTCAAAGGGATCATTATTTTAACATATCTAGAATAATAATCATGAAAAAATTATAATATTTTATATAAATTATACTTTTATTATCAATAATGATTTTTTTGACAAATTATGTGTGTTATGATCATGTAGATAGTAGGTTTTACGTATACATGAGTAACATTTCCATTTATAAAAGATCATAATTGAAATAAGATTAGAAATATATTATGTTTATAAAATTATAAAAATTTCTTAAATAACATATTATTTATTTTAATATTCTTATATATATCACCCATGTTCTTTGGATCCAAAAAGTGAGTCGATCACTTTGTTAATGCGGTGGTCCGCCCATACATGAACGACATTACCGTCATTCAGTGAGTGAAAAAGGTAGAAATAAAATGATATATTATCATTTATTAATGAAAATATTACATTAATATAATCAATATTTCATTTATATTTTATATATTGATTAAATTTATCCTTATTACCATCTATTTGAATCGTCGGTGCAAAATGAATCAAATTGCATTGTGAGGCATTAGTCTACTATACACATGAGTGACATTATCGTATCACCTTTGGAATGGAAAGTAAGATATATATATATATATATATGTGATATAATTAATAAAAAGGTATTATTTTGTTATATATATACTATATATAATATATATTCATAATAATTCCTAACTTTGAGAGGTTTCGATGGAAAATGTGTCACATTAGGTCATGAGGCGATACTCCACCATACACACGACCAACATTATCATTTCCCATTTGAGGAAATAAGAGATGGATATAGGTCATTACCTTATAATAATAACATATATGCATATGGTATATAATTATTTTTATTTTTTAGGAATAAATTTATAGGATTATAAGGAGGTGGAATAATAAGTAAAACAAAAACGCATAGTTAGAAACATTACTTCTTTTCAGAACACCTCTTTAGAATTATAATTTAAGTATTCCTATAAATGATTTATATCCAAAAAAATGATTCATGAATGAGATTATTTAATTTGGGAAGTTATTTGGTTATGTATTAACATAAAAAAGGTTTTAATTTTTAAATAAGAGAGGATAGGTAGTGACCACTAATATGAGTGGTGAGTGGCACACTTGTAATTTTTAAAACGAAAATGGTGTACCCACGTCTTTCACATTTCAAAAAGGTCCAAAATGGATTATTATATATATTTATACATTATAACGTGTAAATATTTAAATATAATATATTTTATCCATGTTTTTAGATCTTTTAATCACTTAACACTTTAGTTTAACCCCTGGTAAAACCATTTTAACCATAACAACTGTAATTATTTTTTACTATTTAACTTTTAATTTTTGTGAAAATTTATTTTTACCTTATTATATAATATAAATTATTATTATTAAAAATATGAAATCTTTTTCACAATATTGAATTCAAATATTTGAAGAAAAATAATTTAAACCTAATCTCGCAGGCATGATGAGAAAGTGGATTTTGAAAAAGAAAATATTCATATGTTTACTAAGTCTATATATATAAGTTCATTATGAAAATGTTTCAAATGACATAAATTAGTTAAATTTTAATATTATTGAACTATTTTTAATTTAAAACAAATTGAAAATATAATTTAACCTTCTGAATTATTTATACTAAAATGCAGTTTTCAATTAAAGTAATACTATTCATCGACAAATGAAACATTTCACAAAAATCCCATGAATTCACCCTAATATTATTTTCATATTATTATATCGAAAATCCATTAATTTTTATAAAATAAAATTTAAAAAATAGGTAAAATGTAATTTTATATTATTTGTGGAAAGTGTCAAAATACCAAATTTTAGAAAAAAGTCATCTTTTCAGAAAAAATAAAGTTATCTTTTTAATTATTATTATTTTATTTCTAAAAAATAGATAAACATAATTTTCATAATTTAAATAGTAATACTAATGACCTCGAAAATAAATTCATTATTATAATAATCATGTTCAAATAATATTTTAATGGAGTATTTTTGTTTAAACTTGGGGTTGTGTGCGTCGTAAGATATCGAAGAAATTAGATTTATTTAAAGGGTAATAAGATGTAAATTATCAGGTGGTTACATTATTCCCTCCAATAGAAATTTCAACCTCAAAATTCCATGGATATTACCTACTAAAAAATGAGGGTTTATAAAGACTCAGATTATCCATGTAATTTTTTTTAGTTGTATGTAATTATTACGAGTCTGCGAAAATTGATGGTGCCTGATTCTAAAGCCTGGTGTGCCCGGAATGAATTTTTGAACCTTTTTCAGGTACGTTCAGTAAAAGCATGAGTGGTGTTTTCCAAATTTTGAACCATTTCTCGGATTAAAAATATGAGGGCACTGTTGTATCTGCAACACTGAGATTCTTATAAGAGAGGATTTACTTTGACAATAGTAGGTCTAGAGAAAAAGTTATGTTTTATTACTTTTTTAAAGAAAAGAAATGAAATTATTTTAATGTTTTATTTTCTTTCTTCTCCATCAATGGAGAAGTGGAGTGTGTGGAAAGTGATGGGTCAAGCTAATAAATGGAATGACCTATCAATATTAAGTAAAGATGTCGTTGGGGAATTTGGAAGTATCATAATTAATGATCCCCCATTAATTCCCCATGCCATTACTTACCATCCTTATCTCCTATATATATGGATTTTGTTGAGTGGTATCGGAACAGCTTCTCTAAGCAATGATGTGTTGAAAGAGTACTGAGACGTTGAACCCTTAGAGGATGGAGCTGATCCCAGTGGGAGGTGACAGGGTACATCGAACCACGAACCAAAGGACGATATAAGAATGGCGTCATTGAGAACCGATTGTGGGAATAAAGAACATGATCCCCCTTCAAGTTCAGGTGCTCTCCAATAGGTTTACGATGTAGGGTTTTTGATTCTCATTTATTTCTTGTAAATTTATTCAACCACTGTATCCACCCTCTTGTTTATGAGATAATGCAGAGGTACTGTCCTAACAAACACAACACGAAACCTGCACAATCTTTTCTACACCCATGTGTTCTTCATGGAATACCAATAATTTGGAGACACTGACCGGATACGAAGAAGGCATGTGTCTATGCACACTGCATGAGGAGCTCGGGGCACAAATATGTGGCAGCCATCAGAATGGCTGGCACCGGCCAGCTGTGGAGGAGGTACAACGTGCCGTTGTGTGCTGCTGTTGAAAAAAAGGGGTTGTGGATTGTCAGTCTCTACGAACGGTGGTGGTTCGACATGTCATCGCATGCCTCCAGTGAGTATAGGGCTTCGACTTGTCAGCCACGACGATCAGAGGAGGCGGTCGGCACTACAACCGTCTATGGAAGGAGATGTAGCGCGACCAACGTTCCATTGGTGAGTGGGAGGCAGCGCGACCAGTGCACTAGTGGCGGACAAGAAGTCATGGATGAAGCCACAATGGAGGTCAACCCCACGCCTCCTGTGGGTTCTGCGTTGATCAAGCGGTGCCCACGCAGCACCGCCGCTTCACAAATTGAACGACCTCTGGCCCATTCAGGAGTTTGGGAGACTGATGGTTCACACCCCCGCACCATCTAGGGCGGACCTCATAGAGGGTTGCACTCCCCATTCGACTGGATCTCCCCCCTCCCCCACCCCACCCCCTCAGGTCGGGCCGCACTCCACCTTGGACCGGACCGTGCTCCACCACTGTCTGGACGCCCCCTTGCGGGCCTCCCTTCATGGGCTGCCCCACTGTGGGCCTCCCCCTTGTAGGATGCCCTCCATGGGTACCCCTTGCGGGAAGGGCTGAGCCCTCCGCGACCCCGCACAGATTGGGTTGGGCCTATTCGGTCTGACTGGGTCAGACCAGACTTGAGGCAACCAGGCCCAAAAACACTTAAAGGGCCATATCATGAAAACCGAACATCAATTGGATGAACTGTCTATATATTTGGATCCTCATATCAAGACGGTCCTTTTTGGTATACTCCTCTTCAGTTTTGGAGGCAGTTGGAGTGCGTTCGGGTTCGATTGAACCTGAATCCAACCGGGCCCCTGGAACTAAAACACTTATAACTCACAGACTGGTCGTCTGATTGACACACTTTCTGTCGCGTTAGAACCCTTATGACATGGAGGTTCTTTGGGTAACTCCTTTGCAGATATTAGTGGTTTTATAGGTACGAACTATATCTTGAGGGAAGATTCTACGGAACTCAAGCGCACCGGGTGCAAGGAAACCAGTGGCTGGCAGTGAGGTAGAGGTTGGAGAGAGATCATACGGAGGTCAGCGCTCAACGGTCCTATCTGGGTCAGCAAATACAAATCATTTGTGGGTCAATTCAAGTGTGGGCCAGCGCTCAGTGATCCTGTGTGGGTCATCGCATACCGATCCTGTGTGGGTCAGATCTTGTGGGGGTCAGCGCTCTGCGATCCTATGTGGGTCAACAAAGGTTAGTTACCTATTGACTCTGGGTGTATTGAATCCTATGTGGATCATTACTAAGGATAGTACCTATCAATCATTCATGGATCAGACTATGTATGGTCATAATTAGTTCCCCAGGATAGAATAAGATGATCTAGCTTCATGACTAATCGTATGTACTTCAATAATTCCCCAAAAAACCTGGTTTAGCTGAGACTCTTTTTGAGATGTGTCTATTGATTCATGATTTGTGATTGATGTCATGCTTTGTGGTTTTCCTTTGTGGAATTATGATTGACCTTTGGGGGTATTTGGGTCCTTTTTGTGTATTGTTATACTCACCCCTGCATGGGCTTCACCCGCATCTTGTTGTGTCTTGTGTAGATGACGGGCAGCTAGGATGAGGTTTGTGGGAGCTAAGACTAAGTGGTACGCAGAGGAGACAGGGGGACTTGGAGTTCTGAGGAGGCAATATGTACCAACCCTTCCGGTAGGATCCTCATTAGACGACCCATGATATATTTATTTTTTCAGTTGTATTGTACTTTTCAGTTGTACTTGTACATTTTCAGTTGGGGTTTGTATTTCGACCCCTTACCTTTTGAACTCTTTTACTATAGTATTTACTTAGTGGTTTCTTCTTTTTTCATTCTAGTCTGTGTGTTTGTACAAGTTTAAATTAATTTCCTTCGCATTATATGGATTATCCTTTTTGGTATTATTCGCCAGCCCCTTGCCTTTGAATGATGGGCTGGGGGTAGTCACGGCATAGGCCCTCGGGTTCGGGTCGTGACAAAGTTATATCAGAGGATTCAGTTATATCAAATAACTAGGACTTTGATATTTTCAATGTCGCAATAGTGTTAAGTGTTATGAGTGTTGTTTTTTAGTTCAGGGAGTCCAGTGTTAGTGTGGCAGCCGATGTATCCATACACCAAGACCCTGAATTATGATTTTCAACTCAGTGCACGAAAACACAGACTGCGTGTGTTTTTGAAAAGTTTTTTTATTTGATTTATTTTTGAGTCAGCTCATGAGATACAACTTTTGGACTTTGCCACACCTGTCCTCTTTCAGTATTCCTCTACATAGACTGGAAGCCAAGATTCTGGATAGAGTATGCTATGACGGCCCACAGAGTGATGATGCCTCGGTGCAGGGCCCTCTTATGGCGTTAGCACCTTCAGGCCGTGTAACAACAGCACCACTACCCTTTGGGCAGCTATTGCTATCGTCCCCACCAGCACAGGGTTCATGCTTACTGAGCACATTGCCTGAGTTTCAGCAGTAGAGGCCTCCGAGGTTCCGAGGCAAGATAGACCCTCCGGTGGCTGAGGACTGGTTGGAGACTGTAGCCATAGTTTTCAGCCTGGTTGGGACACCAACCGACATTATGGAGATCCTAGAATCCAGTCTCTTTTAGGCAGCATCATGTAGATGGTGGATCTTGATGCTCTAGATACACGACGAGGTGACCATAGTATGGTCCGACTTCAAGATCCTTTTTAGGGAAGAATTTGTCCCAGTGACCTTACACTCTATGCATATACAGGAGTTGTTGCACCTATAGTAGGGCAGATGACTATGGCCCAGTACTCATTAAGGTTCACTTATCTCTCCCACTACTCCACTAACATGGTATAAGATCCTTCCTTTAGGGCTCAGACCTTTCATAAGGGTCTCCGAAGAGAGATTAAAGCATCTATTATATCGCTCGGCATTCTGACGCAGGCTGGGGTGCTAGAGTGAGCACTTTTGGTGGAGAGCTTCCTAGCTGAGCAGCCACCGATAGTGAGACCCACCACTAGGAGACACATAGCAGAGTCATATGTAGCTAATATCAGGTAGATGACACCAAGGTCCAAGCAGACCAGACCTTATGGTAGATGGCCCCGAGACATAGGGTTGGAAATTCGAGGATCACGAGGAAGAGGAGGTTAGATGAGGGATTGGTAGTTCTTCACATGTGGCGATTAGGGCCACATGGCTCGCTATTTCTTGAACTGCCATATAGACGACCAGCAGACGGTCGAGGGACTGCTGAGGCAGAGGCAGAGATTCGATCGAGCAGGTATGAAGGTGGCAGGCAGACGTGGTAGTGGAGCTGGTTGTGCAGTAGGTGGTGGGAAGTGATTTAAGGTTCTAGAGCTTCCACCACCAAGTGGTCCACTCCAACCACAAAGAGCTGGTGGATAGGGATGATCTCATCTCTATGGAGGTGAGGCCTATAACCATGGTGATCCAGAGATGATTAAAGGTATGATTTATGTCTACTCCACCTTAGCTGTAG